>JAWDJE010000009.1:19087500-24087500 GCA_035047345.1 Bradypodion ventrale | reverse complement strand
CCATTATTTGTGTTTGATCAAATGATGGTGGCTCAGGTGATCATGTTGGTGGAGACACCTCCTCCAGTAATGGTTTATCTTTTTTCTTGGGTTTCACAACCTCTTCCTCTTTTCCCTTTCCCCTTGCAATTTTATCCATTGTAATGTCAAACAATAATTTCAATGCAGCAACTTTTTTTGCTCCCACAAGTCTCTCCCCTTGGAACTGTTCCAGAGCTCAAACTTGATGTAATCCAAATATATTATATCAATCCCCAAGCCACAATCCAAAACACACACACAAAAAAGAAATGCTGCAATTGTTGATATTATGTCTCCCGTATGAAGGCCAAAAGAGAAGGAAGAGACAGGATAATATAACTCACTTTTAAATAAAATCTGAATTCATAAACGTGTTTTGTTTATGCTTTAATTCCAGAACTTAACAGATAGCATTGCCCGGGCAGCTGCTGACACCTTGCAGGGACCCATACAATCAGCCTACAGGGAGGCTTTTCAGAGTATGGTCCTGCCAGCTTTTGAGAAGAACTGTCAGTCCATGTTCCAGCAGATCAACGATACCTTCAAACAAGGCACACAAGAATGTATGTCCCACTCACTGGCCTTTCTTCCCAGCTGTATATTCTTCCAGTTTTGGTTTGTTAAGTCAAAGCATTATTCTGTACAGCTTAGGGTTGAGTAGGTTGCAAAGGTCTAGAGCAGTGATGGCAAACCTTGGCACTCCAAATGTTCTGGAACTTCAATTCCCAGAAGCCCTGATCAGGACTGCTGACTTGGGCTTCTGGGAATTGAAGTCCAAGGACACCTGGAGTGACATCACTGGTTTAGGGCAGGGTTTCCCAACCTTGCCCCCTGCAGGTGTTCTTGGACTTCAATTACCAGAAGCCCAAGTCGAGAATTCTGGAACAGAGTATAAAAGTTAAAGGTCATACAAGACCCCAAAGCACTGATCAGGCAATGGCTTCTGGGAATTGAAGTCCCACGTTGGGAACTACTAGTCTAGCCTGTGAACTTTCTAGAAACATTTACTCTTTATTATAGGAAACCTAGTACTGAACAAAACGAACCTGTAGATCAACAGTGCTATGTTGTTTAGCTGGCAGAACTGGGAGCATCTGATTTTGGGAACTCATACTGAAGATCAGCCATTTGTGCTGTGCTATTATGAGATTACAGTACTCTTCTGCAAAGTCAGTCTTTGAAGAAATGGGTGCAAAATCCTGCGGCAGCAGCTCAAGTCTTAAGCTCTCTGCTATCCTTGGAGCACAATTCAAGGTTTTAGTTGTGATCTGTGGCCTGCTCTGCTAGATCCTAACACTTCCTGGAGCTCAAGTGAGAGGTGGCCATTATGAGGGGCAGCCGGGGTTCTCAAGGTTTTTGCACGAAGGGCCGGACCACTCACCCTCAGACAGCTGAGCAGGCCAGACACGTGATTTTCCATGGTTGTAAACACTGCCACAAATCGCGGCGTGTGTGTTTGCGCATGAGCAGGAACGCTTGCAGCAGTCGCAAACGCTTCCGTGGTTGTCGCTGCAGGCCAAATGAAATGGCATCGGGATCTGGGGGCAGGCCGTAGGTTGTGAATACCTGATGTGTGACAGACTAAGATTCTGTTCCCTGCAAAGCTGTGAAAATTACAGGAGGACTTTGGGGCGATCACACACTTTCTGCATCTTTACAGACATGTTGCTGTGAGGATAAATTGGGAGGGGAAAAAAGCTATGCATGCTGCTCTCAACTTGGCTGAGGAATGATGAGATAGGAATGTTGTAGTGCAATTACACCATTTCTAATCTGTTTGGGAGACGAAGCTATTCTCCATGGTTTTTCCAAATGGGATTTGTTTCATTTGGAAATTTGCCCAAGTGTCTTTAGAAGGCTTTGAAATTGCTTTTGACTCAGGTTGTTTTTAGAAGTTAAGCTTAAGCTGCCATTCAGAAGTCCTAATGCATTTTAGGTATGTAGCACCTTCTTTTACTAGAACATCATTGTGTCATGTCTGTTTCATAAAATGAGAAATATTAAATGAGTTTCTTGTATTACCTTTAATGTTTATACTTTGTTCCAAAATTTAGAACAGGGTTTCCCTTTGTAGGTCTGAGTAAGGGTCTGAGTAGGAGTGGGAAGCAACAATAAGTCAGAAAATGTGGGATTTGACATTTATAAGAAAATTATGTAATGGATGTCCTTTAGGTCCTGTCTTTTGACCAGTCATCAAAAGGTGAAGTACATGGCTTTTCCCATCCACCCTTTTTCTTCACAAGAAAAAAAATTGTGCAGTGGGTCATGCTGAGAGAGGGACTCCCTGTCCCCTATATCATCTAGCGCAGGGGTCCCCCAACCACCGGTCCGCAGGCTGGTACCAGGCCACGAGCTGTCCCCACCTGGGCTGCAGGGGTGGGTGGCACTGGGAGCCCCGACGGCAGCCTTCTGCCCTCAACGTGCTCCACCGGGTCTGCCCGGCAAACGGAGCGAGAGCTCAGGCTTCAGACACAGCAGATAGGCAGGTAGCCGAGCCCCTCCTCCACGTTGCTTAACTATCGCCAGTCCATGGGGAAATTGTTTAGCACGAAACCAGTCCGTGGTGTGAAAAAGGTTGGAGACCCCTCATCTAGTGAGTGTTATGGCTCATTGGCATCTTAAGAATCTGAAGTTCTCATATCTAGTGCTCTAACCACTACACCCTATTGCTCTACCCATCCTGCACTGAGTATTTTTGAATGCTAAATTGCAGATATTCAGCAGCTGGAGACCCATATGAAGAATAAGAAAGCCCGAGACCAGGATGCCCGTGACTCTCAGTTGACCCAGCTCCGACAGTTGGTCAGCTCCTTCCAGAGCACTACTGACCAAATGGCATCCACCATTGCAACCAGTGTACACAATGAGGTGCAACATCAACTCCATGTCATCGTGGGCAAGTGAGTTTTTTTTTTTTTTGGGGGGGGGGGGCGGTCAAGGCATCTTCCCTAGAACAAATGGAAATCTTTATAGCAGGGGTTCCCAACCTAAGGCTGGATTCGGCCTGTGGCTCCATTTCATGTGGCCCCCACCCCTCCAAGGGCATTCGAGAAACAAAATGGCCACCCCTTTGAAGTTGTTGGAACAAACCTCCCCCCCCAATCTTGCAGGCAGGGCAAAATGGCTGTCCGGCCTTCGAAGCTGACTGAGAGAGTGTGACCCGGCCCCTGCCTTGAAAAGGTTGGGAACCTCTGCTTTATAGTGTTCTGCCAACTCCAAGCTAGAGTAATAGCCACAGCCTCTTGACAAGCAAGTGGAGCCACTTGCATGCAACCTTCACGTGCAAACACAATAAAACCATGCATGCCTTTTAAAAGGTGCTATACTGCCACAGAGGGAATGTGGTGGATCAAATGGTTAAGATGCTGAACTTGATTACTGGAAGGTCAGCAGTTTGAGACCTGAGTGCTGCACAATGGAGTGAGCTCCCATCTGTGTCCTAGCTCCTGTCAACCTAGCAGTTCGAAAGCAAGAAATTGCAAGTAGATAAATAGGTACTGCTTCAGTGGGAAGGTAAACAGCGTCCTGTGCATTCAAGTGTTTTGTCATGCCTGCCACATGTCCACAGAAACATCTGCAGACACAGACAGTGTTGGCTCTTTACCTATAAGGAGAGACTAGGTTGGTACGTGTCTACAAAAGCAGCCACATCCGGCCCAACCATCCCGTACAAAGCCGCCTGCATTTACCTTACCATCCTGTGAGGGTTGCCGCAAGGGTCTGGCCTCCAAGAGTGGGGCAACCGCCCCACAAACCGGACCACAAAAACGAACTACAGTTCCCAGCGTCCTCTGCGCCACGCCACCTCTCAGCCAATCAGGCTGAAGGGCGCGAGCACGTAGAACGCTGGGAAAGTTGGTGTACGTGTTAAAAAAACAGCTGGCACATGCGCCGTTCCAAGATAGCTTCCCTCTGAGGCGAAGAAGGCGGAGCACTGTTCCACTTTCTTCTCATGGAGGGAAGCTATAGCTTCCATGGGTTGGGGTGGGGGAGAAAGATTTCGGCCGCCCACACCCCCAACCGAGGAAAGCGAGCCACTTCACTCCGTGAGGCAAAAAAGGCGGAATGGCGCTTCGCCTTCTTCGCCTCACTGAGGGAAGATATCGCTACCATCGGTTGGGGGGGGGGGGAGATTTCGCCCCAACCGAGGAAAACGAGCCACTTCACTCCGTGAGGCGAAGGCCATGCCTTCGCCTCCCGGAGGGAAGGAATCGCCTTCCACAGAGGGGGTTATCTTCTCTCTTGGTTGGCTGGGGACGAAGCTTCCGTCCCCAGACAACAAAGAGAGAAGCGAATCCCCTCTCTCCGGAAGACCCACACCTCCGGCGTGTGTGTTTGTTTGTTTGTGTGTGTGGCCTTGCCGAAGCTACCGGGGGGGGGGAGGAGGAAGCACCTCTCCTCTGCCCCCGCAACTCTGGTGTGTGTGTTTGTGTGTGTGTGTGTGTGTGTGGCCTCGGCGAGGCTACAGGGGGGAGGAGGAAGAGCCCTTCCTCTCCCCCGCACCTTCGGCGTGTGTGTCTGTGTCTGTGTGCGTGCACCCCAAAATCACCCCTACTGCCAACACCTATAAAAAAGCTGCCTGGCTTGCCAGGCCAAAAAAAATGCTAGTTGGCTATAAACAGAGATGAGCACAGAAACCTATACAGAAAACCCACAGCTCAGTCAACGTCATTTTTGGTTTACGGCGTGACTTTTTGTGAAAAGTCATCTCTCGGTTAACAATCTGGCATCGTTATTCGAGACACCATGTTTCATCTACTACCTTCCAAGCTGGAAAATCGCCATCGGGGGGTGTCCCTGCTTATGGTTCTCTGTCTCCCAAGCAGTGTGTGGGAGGCTTGGAGGACCTATTCTGCACCATTCTAGGTGCTCCCTGTGCCATGCAACAGCTGATAATATTTGCGGCCGCCATTTTGTTTTCCCCCCCAAAATGGCGGCCACAACTATTATCAGCTGTTGCGCGGCACAGGGAGCACCTAGGAAGGCAGGAATAGTGCAGAATAGGTCCTCCAAGCCTCCTACATACTGCTGGAGAGGCAGAGAGCCTGAAACAGGGACCCCCACTGACGTCGATTTTCCAGCTTTGAAAGGTAGGAGATCTCGTTGTAGGGGTGGGCAGAGGCGCAGATCGCCTCCCCCCAGCCTCCCAAAGGTGGCAGAGGTGGCAGAGACCCAAAAATGGGCAAAAAAAATTCCGCCCCTTTCCGGGTCCCTGCCACCCAGTCTGGGAGGTTTGGGGGAGGCGATCCAAGCTGTTTCCGACCTCACCGGACCTTTTTCGATGCTGCTGCAAGCAAAAACCTGCAGCAGTCGAAGGGGTTGGGGTTTCTGCTTGGAGCAGCGTCGGAAAAGGTCCATGAGGATCGGAAACAGCTTGGATCACCTCCCCTGAGCCTCCCAGAGGTGGCAGGGGTGGCAGGGACCCGAAAATGGGCGGGGGAAAATCCTGTCACGACGGGATCTTTTTCACCCATTTTCAGGTCCCTGCCACCTCTGGGAGGCTCGGGGGAGGCGATCCAAGCTGTTTCCGACCTCCACGGACCTTTTCTAACGCTCTCCAAGCAGAAACCCCGGGGTAAACCTGCTTCCCAGTTAACAACGTTTCCCGGCTAGCAATGCGACGTTAGTAACCAAGAAACATCGCTAACCGGGGGTTTACTGTAGTCAGATATGACTGGTTTTCGAGCAAGGGCGACCTTTACCTAGATTGCCACAATCTTCACGATTAATCAGATTAAACAGCATGGGAAACACCTGTAGACTTAAAATTTCATTTCATTTCATTTCATTTCATTTCTTAGATTTGTATGCCACCCTACTCAACAAATGTGACTCAGGGCGACTCACAGAACCACAACGTCAGATACTATAGTACAGCAAAATACAGAGGCATGCAATAAAATACAATAGCATACAAAAATACAGTAAAATAACCTAACAACAATATAATTTTGCAAAACAGTGAAAAGAAACAGTTCACTTTTCTGATCAAAAGTATTAAAGTCACCACACAAAAAGTTCATAAACAAGTGGCAGGCGTCCTCAGCCTCAGCGGTGGGCCATCTTCTGCCACACGAGCAGGTGCGGCTTTTTCAACCCCTGGCCAGGTGGAAGTCCAGGGGTGGGACGGCAAGCGTCCTCAGCCTCAGCAGCGGGCCATCTTGCAGGCTAGGGAAGGGTGGGTCGTGAAGTTGCGGCAGCAGCAACGGCAGTCTTCGGCCTAACTAGGATCCAAGTTTATCTTGGGTCTGTCTTTCCCTCTAGCACATTTTCAAGTGTTAAAGAATTGTAAAGTTATGTACGGCATAGAGAAGGTGGGTGGATTTGGCAGAAAAATTATTTGGATTCATCTCTATTGTGAGGAATAAGATGGGCTGTGACCTTCCTTTGTACGGTACCTAATCTGCCAGTTAATCCCATCTCCCTGCCTAGATCCATAAACATAATACAGTACCTGTGTTGGATACTTTGGCATAAGGGATTAGTGGGGCGAAGAGTTCTGTCTGCTTTGCTGGCATGACATTGTTATATCGAGAAGCGCCAGTCCTGCAATACGTTTCTAGCCAATCTTGTGTTTGTTGCATTCTACTCCCTGTACGGTAGGATCTGTAGCATCGAAACCATGCCTTTTCCCATTCTGTTTTCCTTTTCTCCAGCATGCAGGAATCCATCCTGGCCCAGGTCCAGCGGGTGATCAAAGGGGAAGTGAGCGTGGCAATGAAGGAGCAGCAGGCGGCTGTCACTTCCAGCATCATGCAGGCCATGCGCTCGGCTGCAGGCACACCCATCCCTGCCACTCACCTAGACTTCCAGTCACAACAGGCACACATACTGCAGCTTCTGCAACAGGGACACCTGAACCAAGCCTTCCAGCAGGTATGCATCCCTCTAGCAAGAAAGGCAGAGACAGCTGCTGCCTGTTAGAAGACTAAGTGATCTACTCGATCTTTAGGTCAGGGGTGCCCAAACTTTTTGGGCTGTGGGCTGGTCATGTGGTTCAGCGGGCCGGTCATGTGGTTCCTCACACCAGAAACAGAAGTAAAATGCATATGCACATGCGCAGAACACTGTTATAAATGCACCAGCAGCTGTCTTAAATGACAGCAGTGGGTGCATTTACGGCAGTGTTCTGCCCATGTGCAGGTGCATTTTACTTCCACTTCTAGGGGCCACGTGGGTCAGATGAATTGGCATCAGGGGCCTGATCCGGCCCACAGGCCATAGTTTGGGCACCTCTGCCTTAGGTGACCAGTTGCAAAATTTGAATTGATTTGTTTTTCACCTTTGAGCTAAGGAGCTCAAAGTTCCTTGTGATTTTCTGATTAACAAACTATCTAGATGTGGGCTGGAACAACTGTCAGGTGGATATACAGTTAGTTGCAGAGTTGTACTCAAAAGGTCTCTCTCAGTGGCTACCTTTCAAACTCGGAGGAGGTAACAAGCAGAGTACAGTATCTCAAAGCTCAGCTCTGGACCTGGTACTTTTCAACATTTTTATGTCAACATTTTGTTGGCTGTGCAGTGTTGGGAATGTTATCACATTCAAAATTCAGAAAGATCTTTATAGGCTTAAGCACTAGTCTGAAAACAGAATGAAATTTAAGAGGGATGAGTGCAAAAGTTCTATCCTCAAAAAGAAACCAGATGCACAGTTGCAAAACGGAATACTTGGCTCAGTAAAAGTACACGTGAGAAATATCTTTGAATTGCTGTAGATCACAAGCAGAATATGAGCTAAGAGTGTGCTGTGGCTGCAAAAAAGGCAAATCCTATTTGAGATGGCATTAACAAGTACAGTGGAACTCTGAGTTATGATATTAATTCGTTCCTCGGAGTTTTTCATATTGCAAAACATTCATATCTCGAAGCGCTGTTTCCCATAGGAATGCATTGAAAACCAAATAATCTGTTCGAAAAAAGGGGGGAAACAAATTCTTTATAAAGTGCACTTTAGAATTTTTCACCATGTTTTCACCACTTTATAAAGAGATTTGAACAGATAAAAAGATATTTTTCTACCACTTTTTTAACCTCTGGAAGGAATTAACTGGATTTCAATGCATTTTCAGCACTTCCAACAGTGGCCTCTAGTACCCAGCTCTGGCAATGTGCCAGACTCATCCCCGACAATCAGCTGTTTGCTTCCCCTGCCACCCAGAAGAGCCAAAAACTCCATGTTTTAGCTGCCAAAACACACCAAAAATGCGACGAAAAATTGCAAAAACAGCAGAAATGCTCTCCATGCCCTCCTGCTGCTGTGGGAAGTCATGAAGGCTGCCCAAGCAGCCTAAAAATGGCGCAGTTGTGCCCGTCATGCCAAAAAAAAACTTCATATGGCAAAAAAAAGTAAGTCAAAGCCTCATTTTCTTGAGGTTTCCTTTCGTATCACAAGTTTTTCCTTACTCAGGGCATTCTTAACTTGGGATTCCACTGTACTTGTTAATGCAGTCTCAAATAGCATTTGCCTTTTTTTCAGCCACAGCACACTGTTGGCTTATAGTCTTAAAATCCTATACTCCCCCTCTATTTGCACTTGTTGAGCCATTTCTTGAGTATTATGTCCGGTTGTAGACACCACACTTTAAGAAGGATGCAGATAAATTGGAACAACTTTAGAGGAGGGCAATACAAATTAGAATAAATAAATGAACAGAGGGCTGAAAACCAAGCCTTACGAAGAAAGACTGAAGGAACTGTGTGTTTTTAGCCTTGAGAAAAGGAGACAGACAGGGAAGAGGATATAACTTTTCAAATACTGTACTTGAAAGGTAATGAGAAGGGGCAGGATCTGTTTCTCTGTCATTCCAGAGTGCAGGACACATAATAATGCCTTTAATTTAAGGAATCTAGATTTCAGCTGAATACCAGGAAAAACATCCTAACCTTTAGAGCAGTATGACAATGGAAACAATTGCCATGGGAATCAGTGAGCTTTCCATGGTTGGAGCCATTCAAGAGAAAGTTAGACATCTATCTGCATATCTATTTTGATACGGATTCCTGCATTGAGCAGGTGGTTGGACTCCATTATTCTATGATAATAAAGGAACTCTAGAGCTTAGCTTTAAAACACACTCTTTGGCACTTCCATTCTGATTGTATCTTGCATGACCGGGGTACAGCTGAGAGCCTGCTGTTAAACCAACAGGGGGCACACAGAGCTGCCTTTACGATTCACAGGATAAAATCTAGGTCTAGCAACACATAGCTTTGTCTGTGCCAATTCCCTAAATGCTGTGTATTCATGGTAGTGTAATTTAGTTTACTAGCTCTTTTGTATATGTTGGCCATGTATTTGGGATTTTCAGTCCACTCAGGCTGTGGTGGCTTAGTGGCTCACCTTGTTAGCTGGAAGGCCGGCAAGTCGGCAGTTCGAGACCCGGGTACGGCATGCTAATTTGAGTGCCCATCTTTATCCCAGTTCATGGGGACATGAAAGGAGCCTGATTCAAGCGTCCCCAGAGTGGAGTTTCTCCAGCAAAAATCCTTTCAACCCAGAATATTTTCTTACACAAAATTATTATCGTCATAAGAAATTCAGCACGTCCTACCAGGGCAGACAGGAGGGGCTCAGTGGTGGTCCCTACAATGAGAGAGGTACATCTGATTGGGGCCAGGAAGAGAGCATTCTCCGTGTCTGCCCCAGCCTTGTGGAACCTCCTTCCACCCGAGGTGCGTCTCCAGACGGAACTACTCCCCTTTAGGAAGATGCTGAAGACAGGGTTATGTCAGCAGGTGTGGGGCATGAATGCCCCCACCTCTCAGGCCCACTGGCTTGTCTAGCCTGGGAGACGGACTTGCCCTGTCTGGGATTTCTGTTTTAATGTGGGTGGTGGGTGGAGAGGGCTGTTTTTTAATGACTATTCGGGGTTTATGTGTTTTAGTGTGGATTTTAGCTAGGGTTCTTTGGGGTAATCTTTTTAACTGTTGATGTTTTAATTGTTTTATATTGTATTTTTATTTCTGTTTTTCCCCTTTCCCCTTATGTTGTTAGCCGCCCTGAGTTGCATCCCCACCAGGAGGCCGGGAAATAAATAAATAAATAAATATACTCCACGTTGAGACAGATGTATTCAGTCACTCCCCTACACATACACTGTATTAATAAGAATAAAATGTTTAAAGTGTACAGATAGAGGCCTTCCTCCTTTTCTCATGAAGGCAGAACTCAAGTTACTCGATGAAGTGATAGGTCCATGATGGCAAACCTTGGCGCTCCAGATGTTCTTGGACTTCAATTCCCAGAAGCCCAAGCACCCTGTGAATCCACATGAATGTGTTTACTGCGATTCATCCGGCCTGCGCCGCAGAAGAAAAACTCGCCCATACGCGTTTTACTTCCATTTCCGGGAGTGGCTGGTTGGGGGTTAAAAAATCGCCATCTTCAGGTCCCTGTGTCTGGCTCTCTGCCTACCCAGGAGTGTCTGGGAGGCTAGGAGGACCTATTCTGTGCTGTTCCTGCCTTCCTAGCACCTCCCTGGCTCGCCCAACAGCTGAGAAAAGTTACGGCCGCCATCTTTTTTTTATTTTTCAAAAACAAGATGGCAGTTGCAACTTTTCTCAGCTGTTGGGTGGGCCAGGGAGGTGCTAGGAAGGCGGAAACAGTGCGGGGAGAGGTCCTCCTAGCCTCCCAGACACTCCTGGGTAAGCAGAGAGCCAGACACAGGGACCTGAAGATGGCAATTTTTTCACCTCCAACCAGCCACTCCGGGAAGTGGAAGTAAAACGCGCCCATATGGAAGAAGAGTTAACCCAGAAGAGTTAACCGTATGGGCGAGTTTTTCTTCTGGGTAGGCAGAGAGCCGGACACAGGGACCCAAATATGCCGTTTTTTCCATCTCCAATCAGCATGAACAGGTAGGAGACCAAACATGTTGCCCTGGATAATGACGTAACATCGTTGTCCGGGAGATGACTTTTCAGAAAAACATGCGTCATCCGAAATCAACGTCCAAATGCTTTGTTATCCAGGGTTCCCCTGTACTCTAATGCAGTGTTTCCCAATCTTTGGTTTTTAGACCTCAATTCCCAGAAGCCTAAGTCAATTCCCCAAAGCACTGATCAAATAATGTTCCCACTTCGGCTTCTGGGAATATGAAGTCCACCAGTGTTCCACAGAACATAGTTTGGAAAATGTGTTTATGTTTATGTTGTTTATGTTTATTTGATTTTTATCCCGCCCTACTCAGCACAGGCTGACTCAGGGCGGCTCACAACACATCAAATAAAGGTACCATGTAGCAAAATACAAGAATACAGTATAACAAGAGCAAAGCACGCAATACAATAAAAAAATTACAGTGACAACTCAGTAATACAGCACACAACTCACTCCGGCCCCCCAAAAGTCCAGAAGTGGGAAGTGGTGGTCCTGCTGCCTCTATGGCCTTTAAGTCCTGGCCGGAGGCATGGGATGCCAGCGGAGATGATCTGTCCCGACGTCCATCGCTGCGGGACCTCCGCCCCGCAGAGGAGGCCAGAGGCAACAACGAAAGTCCTGCCGCCTCTACACCCTTTAAATCCTGGCCAGGGGCCCCGGAGCACCTGCAGCAATGGCGCTGGTGGCGTCGGTAGTCTTCAGCCATCCTGGGGCTTAGCCGCTCTTATCCCCTCCCAGGCTGTGAGGGGCTGACCCCGGAGCACCTGCGGCAATGGCGCTGGCGGCGGCGGCGGTCTTCAGCCGTCCCCGGGCTCAGCCGCTCTTATCCCCTACCGGGCTGGGAGGGGCTGGCCCCTGGAGCACCTGCGGCAATGGTGCTGGTGGCGTTGGCAGTCTTCCAAACGCTGCAAATGAATGTATTATCCAAGGTCAGAATGGATGGGGGGGTGAATCAAAAGTCCAGTCTGCTACTGTGCCTGAAGTTTCCAGCTATTTTGAGACAGTTGACCACGATCATTTGCTTTCTCTCCTGCAGGCACTCACAGCGGCCGACTTGAACCTGGTTCTCTACGTCTGTGAGACGGTGGACCCCCAGCAAGTGTTTGGGCAGCAACCCTGCCCACTGTCCCAGCCTGTGCTTTTGTCTCTCATTCAGCAGCTCTCCTCAGACATGGGAGCCCGGACAGAGCTCAAACTAAAGTGAGTACAGCATAGTAGGGTGTCAAGGCAGGGAGGCTCCTCATTTCCAATGGAAAAAGGTGTCTGCTCTTTGGTCAAACTATCTATGTTCTATATCAGGGGTTCCCAACCTTTTCAAGCCAGGGGGCCGGGTCACACTCTCTCAGTCAGCTTCGAGGGCCAGACGGCCATTTTGCCCTGCCTGCATAACGTGGGTGACCATTTTGTTTCTTGAATTCCCTTGGAGGGTGAGGGGCATATGAAATGGTGCCATGGGCCAGATCTGACCCACAGGCCTTAGGTTGGGAACTCCTGTTCTATATAAAAACAAAACAAAATATTCAAGTTTTATATCAGGAAAATCAAAGTTTGCAACTGCTGCAAACGATGTCAGTGTATTTCCCTTAGTGTGATTCTAATTTTCTGAGTCGCAGAGATGTGAACTTTGCTCTCTTAGCTCCCCCTCCATGTCTAGGCAAGATGTAAAACTGGCAAAACGAAGCCACCATTTTATGAGTTCATTCTGTAGTTCCCTGACAGTGTATTTTGTAGTTCCCTGACCTAGTGTGAGAAAAATTAGCCGGCAACACAAGGTGGCCTTTACCAAGGCACCCCCGATTGTGGTTCAAAATTACCATGATCTTCAAGGAGGCTCTTTCTGTGTACTCTCTTAGTTGGCAAGGCTTCGCTGAAAACCATACCCAGCTATTTGACACTGGATAAAGAATGTCAGTTTGTCACAATATGAAGCAATTCCTTGCATCCTCAGTGGGATTTGCTTTCTTGTTCTGAAACAGTGGTTCCCAACCTTTTTTTTTTTGGCCATGCCCCACCTAAGATCTCTAAAATCCTGTTTCCCCAACTTCCCAACGTTGACATATAATTCTGATTATTCAAAAAGTGAACTCCTATTCACACGGAGGAAGCCTAAAAGGCCATTCACTATTAACTCATTCTCCAATTGCCCTCCTTAAAAATCAGATTCCCCCCCCCCCCCGCCCGGGTGTGTGGGAATCACGGATCCCAAAATAGGAGACTGACAGGTGCTCAAAAAGCTAGATTTTGTCTTCCTGTACTACCATGGCCTTTTAATATACCACTTGGATCCCCAGATACTTTAGTCCAGGGTTGGGCAAACTTTTCGGACCACAGGCCGGTCACGTGGTTCCTCCCACCAGAAGCGGAAGTAAAATGCACCTGCGCATGTGCAAATGCTGCTGTAAATGCACCCGTGGCTGTTGTAAACACATTTACAATTGCCGCTGGTGAATTTACAGAGGTAGAAGAAAACTGCTTGAGGTCTGTTTTGTGTTTCTAGTGCTTTGAATGTAAGGTGCTCTTTAATTTAAATCACAGCATTTAACACACTATAGCTTGTAATACCAACGTCTTTAGCTCATATAGAAGACTCATTCTCCAAGAAGCATATTGACACACAAAAAATTTTTTCTAATCTCTGGTATGTATCTAAAACTTTGATTATGCTTTACACATTGTTTGCAATGTTACAATGTTGACTTACAAGCCCGTATTCTTTTTGTTATAATGCTGAAGACTTTTAGCCCCTTAAGATAATAATTTTTTGGTTGAGACTTATATTACAAATTCAGTAATTCTGTAATAATTTTATTGTTTAATAGATATAAGAGAAAACTATACCATAGTCCTAAGGAATGCACTTTGAAAATCGGCAGTTACTGGAGCCAGTTTGGCTTATAGTTTCTGTTTCCATACAACTCCTTTTAGAATCATTTGAAGAAAATAAAATAAATTTGTTTGCCAGAGAAGATACAGTAATTGATTCATTTTTTGCCTCACAGTTTTTCTCTACCTCTGTACTTGCACCATTTGGCCACATCATTTTCCATCTATTCTTGGCTGGTGTATTTATGGCAGTGTTTTGCGCAGGGGCATTTTAGTTCTGCTTCCAGGAGTGGTGAGGGTACCGTGGGCCAGATCCAGCCTGCAAGCCAGTTTGGCCACCCTGCTTTCATCTGCAGCTCTTAATAATCCCTGACCACTGGCCATGCATTTTCATGCTCTGCTGTATATATGTGGCCCTGCAGGCAGCTTCATGTAGACTCAGCCTGTGCTCTTCTCCCTTCTACACAGTTACCTGGATGAAGCAGTGATGCATCTAGACCACAGCGACCCCATTACCCGGGACCACATGGGGTCAGTTATGAACCAAGTGCGGCAGAAGCTCTTTCAGTTCTTGCAGGCAGAGCCTCACAACAGCCTGAGCAAGCGGGCACGGCGACTTATGATCATGCTTCAAGGTCTGGTCACTCCCAGCATGTCCTAACAAGGCTCTCTGCCCATCCTTGCACGATGGCACCTGTGATTGATAACCTGACATCCCCCCCCTCCGGTTTCATCTTCTAAACCCTATGATGGGAGGGAGAGAGAGAGAGAAATATATCCTCGGGACAGATGAGTGAATGGGTAGAGGGGGCCATCTGAGCCCAGCTGTGTTAGCGCTGTCTCATCCAAAGTATCCTTTTCTGTGCAAGCAGACCCTCACCCTGCATTTGCCTTTCTTTGTACTGCACATGAGTTGATGTGTGAAGAGAGAGACTCTTAATTCCATTTCCACCCCAGTTCTAAAACTTGGGAGTCCCTTTTTCTAAAGAACTTGAAGATTTGGAAGTTCTGTGAACATCCCCTGGATATCATTGGGGTGCATTTCTCCAAGTGCCCACCTAAGGTGAACTGGTCAGAAAATCACAGTAGCCCCTGGTGCAGCATTGCTTCCACCTTCACTGCTTGCAGATGGTAGGATGACAATTTCATGAAGTCCGCCCTTGTTGGAGAGCACTGGTAGTCTTTGTGTGATGGAGCATGTTCATGGTTCAAATAATTCCTTTGTTTCAGTTTGTTTTTTAGCTTTTTTTTGTCATTCCCCCCTTTTTATCTATAATCTTAATCTTTCATTTTTGAGTAACATTTAAAAGTTCAATAAACTTTTTGGAGGAAAAAACTCAGGCTGCTGTTTTTTGATGTGGTCCTAGTTGCGGGCTTAGGAGTTGTCCCTGTTGATATTTGCCAACCACTTTTCACTGCTATGGGACTGGAGGAGAAGTCAAACATAGCCAACATTTATACCAAGTAGGATTCTGGCTCCATACTTGTCAGATCTTGGAAAAGTCATTCTTTGGACTACAACTCCCCAAATTGCCTACCATTCCCTAATATCTGGGACTTTTCCAGACTGTCCTACTCTTATTTATGCCTCATATTACCACACAGGATTATACTCAAGTAAATCCCACCATCTTCATTGTACTGTTAAAATATACCCTGGGAAAAGGACCAAGCCCTGTGATTCTCAATCAAGGTGGGCAACCTTGTTCTGTGTTAGTTTTGTAAGGGAAGTGGTCTTTCCCTCTCTGTTGCCACCTGCAGAACAGAGAAGGTGAGAAGAGAGATCACCACAGCTGTAGTGGTTCTATTCATCCTTGCTAGTGGTAACCTCTCTTACCTCCTTCTTCTGATTCTGAATATTGGTGATCATCATGGTGATCAGCCGTGAAGATTGTCCTGAGATTATAATGCAGCGGCCTTCCATTTGCCTTCTGCATCATAGCGTGACACCCATACCACTAATCCAGTTCTGGAGAGTCACTTTCTGGTCCTGAGCCAAGTGGTTCTAACTTTTGCCGTATCCGAATATTGGCAATCCTCAAGACGATCAGCCATGAAGACTGTCCTGAAAATATAATGCAGTGGCCTTTCATCTGCCTTCCGCATCTGCCTTCCCATAACACTGATCCAGTTCTGTGAGTCACCTTCTGTTCCTGAGCCCTTTTGGCACGCAAAGTCCTCATCCACTCCAAGCCAGTATTGATGAAGCTGCTGCCCTCCACCAAGATGGATTCAAGTGGGGTTTAATCCACGTTGGGACTATCACCCTTCCCTGTGGACTTCGGCAGCCAAGGCCGTTAGCTCTCAGGGTTGTCAAGTTAGTTATCCGCTGCCTGACAATCAGCGTTGAGTTGCTGGCAGTGTGGTTTACTCTATTAGTATAGCAGGATAACTTGGCCTGACACCCAACCTCTCTTATACATCTGCTAGTTTTCTGGTACATCTGCTGACTCTGCTGCCCCCTGTATATTCACAGAATAAATCTTCCACCATCTCTGACCCCTGTTCCTTCTTCAATCTGTCCACCTTCCTTCGCCTCCTAACAGATGGAGACTGATGAACAGCTAGAATCTTAATGTATACTCTTGAAGTTACTGAAATACAAATCTGAATTAAAACAGAAAAATGGCTAGGCTGGGAGAAGGGAGATCCACATGGTTAGCATCTCAAATGTATTTTATTTAGTTGCACCCCAAAAAGAAATAAAATGGTGGATGATTGAACTGTTTTACCCACCATTTTTCCCCTCCCTTGAGATTTTCTTGGGTAAATCCTGCTCCCATTTTTGCCTCCAGTTGCTCCTAACCCGTCAGCAAGAAAGCCATTTAACAGGCTTTGCAACTGTGACAACAACCCAGTAAGATTAATCTTGTTGCCAGGGCATCAAGCTGTTTGTAGGCTAAGGCAGATGTGGTGACATCCCATACCCCTGTGGATTTTGTCACAACGCAAGCTGAATTGCGTTCCCTCGCAGTGCATTGACTGATAAAACCAGAACATTGGAGCATGTCTTTCTTTCCCTAGTGCAACTCTGCTTTTCCGTAAGGGCACACGTAATTGCCCCCTGGTGCAAGACTTAAGAGGACCTTGAGGTCTGCATAAATTGGGTGACACACAAGCCCAGTTTCCAGTTCAGCTTCTGTTGCTTTACAGCAGAGGTTCCCAATCTTTTTACACCGCGGGTCTAACCATGCCCCCCGGACAGCTGAATGGGCAGACCATGCCCCACCCCGAAGTAGAAGTAATTGCACCCACTTCCACGTTTACAACAGACATGGGCACATTTACAGCTGATGTAACTGCATTTGCGCATGCACAGGCATGTTTTACAGCTGTTGTAAATGTGCCCGCTTCCACTGGCGGGTGCAGTGATAGCGATGGGTCACATGAAATGGTGCTGCAGGCCGGCCCATGGGTCGTAGGTTGGGAACCCCTGCTTTACAGTGTTGTAGGGATTCAGATCTTGGAAAGCTGAATCCTCTTAGCTTCTCCATTAGCAGGAAGGATTCTACAGCCAAGCCCAGCATAGTTGACAACCCAACAGGCAGGGATGAATCTCAGAATGCCCAGGGGCCACTTCCTACACACTACTTCTACCCAACACACTACACCATCCACTTAAGCAAAATGGATTCACAGAAGAAAATCTTAAACTGGGTGCCACAGGTGGACCTCATTTTAGACAAGTATGGTAGTGGAGATCTCAATGCTTGGAATCTCACTTCGCAATAAAGTTTTAAAAAATGATATCAGGTGAAGGTCACAGCTAAAAGATGTAATAACAGAATACCTGATGAACAAATTAAAGTGGGCTGGCCATGTTTGTGCGCATAAATGACAATAGATGAAGCGGCAGAGTAATGAATAAGTATCCGAGAGATCGCAAAAGACACAGGGGAAGACCACCTCGCAGATGGGAAGATTTTCTCAAAAAAAATATTGGACCAACGTGGAGAGGAACTGCCAGGGACAGATCATTCTGGACAGAAGTTGTGCGGAATGTCGTTGCGAAGATATCTACCGATACAAGGACACCTCGCTGAATAACGACTCCAAAGTATAGTAGTGTTCCCTGAAGCTTTCCAATATAGGATTCCACCTTTGAGTGGGCTTGGTGACTGGAAGAACTTGAGAGGCCATAAAGTAGCAGGGAAATGGTGATCGTTATTCTTACAACTGTGAGCTGCTCCTGCTGTAATGCAGGAACTCTGAAAAGATACAGAAAGACTAGTGGTTTTGTTCTTTTTTTATTCTCCTTGAAGATGTTGCTATGAGGACTGTCATAATGAGCATGTGCACTTCAAAAGGTATTGCTATATCACTGTGTCCTCACACTCCCTTACTAATTTGGAAATGCTGTTCCTAGATCAGTGTTTCAGGAGCAGAAAGGTGGTGCAATGTTTTGGATCCTGGCCATTGTGCTGGCTAGTAGGCTCAAGGAAAAATTACAATTTCTTGTACGTGAGGCCTCAAAAAAGTCTTACCCATTACGGGTAGGATACCATGGAAATTTCTTGATATTTCCATGGTATCCTATCAAGAAATTTCCATGGTATCTTACCCATAAGATAATGGCAACAGGCCCTATCAGTCCCTGCAAAATAGATGGGGAAGAAGTAGAAGCAGTGACGGATTTTACTTTCCTAGGAGCAAAGATCACTGCAGATAGGGATTGCAGTCATGAAATAAAAAGGAGACTGGTTCTTGGGAGACAAGCAATGAGAAACCTGGGGAACATAGTGAAAAGCAGAGACATCTCACTGCAAACAAAAGTCCGCATAGTCAAAGCAATGGTATTCCCGGTGGTAATGTACAGTTGTGAGTGCTGGACCATTAGAAAGGCTGAGCGCAGAAGAATGGACGCCTTTGAGATGTGGTGTTGGAGGAGAGTTTTGAGAGTCCCCTGGACAGCGAGGAGAACAAATAGGACAATCTTAGAAGAGATCAGCCCTGACTGCTCCTTAGAAGGACAAATAACAAAGATGAAGCTAAAGTACTTTGGACATCAAATGAGGAGGATTCACTTGAGAAGGCCTTGATTCTGGGAAAGGTGGAGGGCAAAAGAAGAAGGGGACGGCCAAGGATGAGATGGCTAGATGGCATCATGGATGCAGTAGGCACAGGGCTGGGTGGGATGAGGAGGGTGGTGGAGGATACAGGTGCCTGGAGGGCAATGGTCCATGGGTCGCAAAAAGTCGGAATCGACTGTGTGACTGATCAACAACAACCATGGAAATTTAAATTTGATTCAGAAGGCTTCTTTATGGGACAAGTCTGAAAGATGGTTTGGGAGGTACAATTGAGTTAAACATCTAATACTGTGATGGCAAACCTTGTCACTCCAGATGTTCTTGGACTTCATTTCCCAGAGGCCCAAGCCCCCTGTGAATCCACATAAATGGGTTTACTATGATTCATCCGGCCCACGCTGCCCTCATCGCTTCCGGGAGCGACGAGGGCAGTGCAGGCCGGATGAATAGCAGTAAACCCATTTGTGTGGATTCACAGGAGGCTTGGGCCTCTGGGAAATGAAGGCCAAGAACATCTGAAGTGCCAAGGTTCGCCATCACAGATCTAATAGGAATGGTGCCAACAAGGAAACCTAAAATAGCAGCAAGCCAGAATCAATAGGTGGGCAATATCTTTAGTAGGAGCCAACCACAGTGCCAGGGATAAGTGCAAGCCTTTAAACTAGCCAACATTCTTCATTTGTATGTATGACTAGCATATTTTGCCCGGCGGTGCCGGGCTTTTTAAAATTGTTTTGGATAGTAAAGGGTTTCGTTTTTTTCCTTGAACCAATGGTGCTGGGCTCTTTTGAATGGTGTTGTAAGGTTTTGTGATTTTGTGGCTTCAAGGCGCTGCGTCCGCCTGTGGCGGACTTGCGCTCCCAGTGGGTTTTTTTGTTTGTTTGGGGTGGTTTTTTTTTGCGTGCTGGCTTCCTCAGTGCCGGGCTCTTTTAATTGGTTTTTGAACATTTTTGTTTTATGTTTATGCAAATTTTATTTTATTTTAATTAATTTAATTTAATTTAATATTATTTAGTTTAAAATTTAACTATGGTTTTTAAAATGTTTATTTTTACGCATTTTTATTTTTTGTTTTGTTTTTTTGGAGTGAAAAGTGATTTCTGTTTTTTTGGTAATTTTTGAGATTAGTGTGTTTATTTTTGAATGTTTTTATAACTTATTTGATTAATTTTGGAATTAATCTTATTAATTTTAATATTTTTGAATGTTTTTTTTCTTTTGGCCTCTGGGTGGGGGTGGTGAGCTTTTCTGTCTCTCTTCAATTGTTGCCTCTCTACAATTGTTCTCTTCTGTCCTCTGGGTGTCGCTTCCGGTAAGTTTTCTCTTACTTTTTCTCATTTGAGTTCCAGTCCTCATAGATGGAAGATGTCTTTTGGTAAGTTCTCTTGGGGGTTTTTTTTTGGGGGGGGGTTGGGATTTTTTTTGGGTGGGGGTGTCTGTGTGTTTTTTCTTTTTTCTTTTTGATTGTTTTTGTGAATCTTTTTTTGATTTTTGTGTGGTTTTGAATGTTTTTTGGTTTGTGTTTATTTTTTCAGTGGGGGGGTGGCTTTGTTTCCTGCAGGCCATGCTGGCTGGCCCGTGGGAAGGAAGGGCATCAGCGGTGGGGGGTTTCCTTTTTTCCCCACGGGCAATGCTTGCTGGCCCGTGGGGAAGAAGGGAAGTTGTGTGTGTGTGGGGGTGTTCTTTTATTTGTTGTGCGCTGGCTGGCCCTTCTAACGGAAGGGCAGTGGCGGCGGGGGTGGTTCTTTTTTTCCTCCACGGGCCATGCTGGCTGGCCCGTGGGGAAGAAGGGAAGTTGCAGGGGGGGTTCTTTTTTTTGTGCGCCGGCTGGCCCTTCTAACGGAAGGGCAGTGGCGGCGGGGGTGGTTCTTTTTTTTCCCCCACGGGCCATGCTGCCTGGCCCGTGGGGAAGAAGGGAAGTTGCAGGGGGGGTTCTTTTTTTTGTGCGCCGGCTGGCCCTTCTAACGGAAGGGCAGCGGCGGCGGCGGCGGGGGGGTGGTGGTTCTTTTTTCCCCACGGGCCATGCTGGCTGGCCCGTGGGGAAGAAGGGAAGTTGTGGGGGGGGGTTTCTTTTATTTTTTGTGCGTCGGCTGGCCCTCCTAACGGAAGGGCAGTGGCGGCGGGTGGGTTTCTTTTTTTCCCCCATGGGCCATGCTGGCTGGCCTGTGGGGAAGAAGGGAAGTTGCGGGGGGGGGGTTTCTTTTATTTTTTGCGCGCCGGCTGGCCCTTCGAACGGAAGGGCAGCGGCGGCGGGGGTGTGTTATTTTTTCCCCCACAGGCCATGCTTGCTGGCCCGTGGAGAAGAATGGCAGCGGCGGCGGGCGTTGTTTTTTTTAAGTTTTATTTTTCGCGCTCCGGCCGCCTCAGCGTTCTGTGCGCTAATGGCGCACAGGACGCTGGGGCTTGTAGTTTTGCCTGCGCATGTTTGCATACTTTAGCGGTTTGTTTCCTGTGGCTTTTTTTTTATTGGCCGTGGCGCGTTTTCGAACGTTCCTTTTGCCGCGCCGCTCAGCCTGATTGGCTCTGGCGCGGTGCAAGGAACGTTGGGAATTGAAGTTCCCTTTTTTTGTTTGCGACCCGGGGGCTCCTGCCGGGTCGAAAATTTCAACCCGACAGTTACCTGCGAACCGGGTTCGGGCGAGTGAACGGAGGCCCATTACGGGCTAGTGGGGCCTGGTGCAACATCCTTTGTCACATTCCAACGGTTAACTCACCATTTTATAGGTATAGATACCAATGAGCAGGGAAGAAGCAAACGTTCCCAAATTAAACCAGATTTTTGATCTCTGAGACTGGCAGTTTGGACCCAGAGACAAAAAGAGAAAATCTGTTGATCTGACACCCTTACTGTATTGTGTAAGGGTGGCTTAGTGTAAAGGTGACAGGTCAGCAGTTTTAGAGTTGCGAGCTGAACGATGGAGTGAGCTCCCGTCTCTACCCCAGCTCCTGACAACCTAGCCGTTCAAAAACAAGAAATTGCAAGTAGAGAAATGGATTCTGCTTCAGTGAGAAGGTAACATGCACTCCGGTGTCTAGTCATGCCCGCCACATGTCCATGGAAATGTCTGAAGATGCAGACAATGCTGGCTCTTTGGCTATAAATGAAGATAAGCACTGAACTCTATAGTTTGATACAACTAGTTTTTGAGTAAGGACGACCTAAGTATTGTGGAAGTTCTGAAAGCTTTCGGGGTGAGGGTAGGGAGGAGAAGTAAGGATTATTACAATAGTACAGTAGAACCCCGCATAACGAAAAAACTCAGTTCCACGGAGCTCTTCGCTATGCGGTTTTTTTCGTTATGCGGTTCCCTATGGGAGATACCCCGCATAATGGAAAAGATGTTGGTTAACCGGGGTTCCCATTGAGCGGGTATACCCCGGTTACCAAAACCCCTGCATAACAAACTTTTTTTCATCATGCGGGGTATCACCCTTGTATAACGAATGCTTCGTTAGGCGAATTTTTCGCTATGCTATACGTTCGTTCTGCGAGGTACCACTGTATTTGACATGGTTCCTCTTTGTGTAAATCATGCAACTGTAGACAATGATGATTTGGGAGTAGATTTTTAAAAAATGCATTCTTCAAGACTGACAGATTTATTTTATTAGGAGTTTTTTGTGAACTACAATCCACTTTTTCAGATGCAGTGCAATGCATTGTTTAAGCCACAGGTTTATGTGCACTGAGGTCGTGGAAATGGAATCAGAAGAATGGATATAGAAAACGGTAATATTTTTATTAATATAAACATTCAAAGTATTAGAATTAATATCCTGGCAATAAGTGATATCACAAGCTAACACACAAGCCTATTTTACAACTATTTTCTTTGTACTAAAACTGAGTAGCATGGCTGTCAATCTTTGGAGATTAATCAATACTGTATATCAGAGTATTTTCAAGTTGTTACACTGCCGTCCTCCCACCTTGGAAACTATCATTTGCCATAAAGTAGAAACAAAACTGTTCACATTCAATGCAAATACATTCTGGGGTGGGAAAGGAAATGGGCAGTTTAAGGATGATCCGTGGGTTTTTTTTTTCTTCCTGAGGGGAAAGAAATTCTCTTTCCTTGCAGCAGGACAGAGGGCAGGATGGCCAGTGGTTAGACATGAGAAGGCCAGACACAAATGTGCTCAGATTCTGTCCCTTAGGCTATTGTTTCAGTTGAGACTCAAGACCGCACAGGGTTTTAAGGATTAAAATATTCTGGAGAGAAATATCCTCTTCCCATCTGGCTGTGGGGGTTGAAATGCCCTTCTCTCAGATGTTTGTTTCCTCTCTTCTGGGAAGAATTGAGGGCGGGGGGGGGGGGGGGGAGGGGAATGGCGGGGAGAAGCAAGTGTATCCAGGGTTGCCATATTATAAAATAAAGGAAAGATTTCTTGAAACTTTAGCCGTTTTTCCTGGTGGACTATAAAAGACCACCCGCAGCCATTCTGGGCCCTATGGGTGGCAGTAGAGTCTGGAACGTTTCCCCCACCCCCATGTGTTCTTATGGGAATGCCTCGTTTTACAGAAAAAATCGAGTTAAGGAAAAAGCTACAGAATGGACTTTTCCCCTAAAAAAAAACCTACTCACAAAAAAAGTCCGTTCTGTAGGCTTTTGCTTAGATCGTTTTTTTAAGTAACTCGAAGCAAACCCATAGGAAAAATAATTTTTAAAATGTAAATCGAAGCAAACCCATAGGAAAAAGAATCTTTACGTAACTTGAAGCAAACCCATAGGAAATCGTGCAAATCGGGACATGGTTTTAAGCACAAAATCATTATGTAAGTCAAATTTTATGTAACTTGAGGCATATGTAAGTCGTGGTTTTTACTGTGCCTGCCACATGACCACGGAAACGTCTGCAGAAGTAGACAGAGCTGGCTCTTTGGCTTTGAAACAGAGATGAGCACTGAACCCTAGAGTCGGATACGACTGGCTTTTGAGCAATGAAAACCTTTACCTTTACTAATTTGGGTGCAACACAGAGCTTTCCCCCTGACCATGCCCACCATACCACGCCTGGTAGTAAAAAAAATTGAATTACACCACTGGAGTTTGTGTACTACATCTTACTGCTAGAGACAAGCTTCTCAGATCCAGGAAGAGCTTCATGGCAAGAACAAACATTATTGAGGGTACACAAGAGCAAAATCAAATTAGAAGATGGAGGAAGGAGTTCACTGGACAAGGAACATCATTGATGGAGGGTATTGCTGAGGAACTCAACCTCTTCCCCTACATCACTTGGAGGAGCCTGAATAGGCTGAGGGTCAGGGTGCCTAAATGTAAGGCCAACATGCTCAAGAGGGGGGTGCTGATGGATAAGAACACGCTGCGTGAATGTGGAGAGATACAGAATCCCGGCTCATTTACTGGTCTGCCGATTACTACAGGAAACATGTACCAATGAGGATTTACATTTGGCCAACAACAAAGCCAAGAAAGTGGCTTCATTTTGGCAGTTTAAACTTTGACCTGGACAAGAAAATAAGATCATTAAAGATTTTAATACAGGGGTGGAGTGGTTTGGGGAAAGGCTCTCTGTCCAGTATTTGTAGCACTTTAAAGACCAGCCCATAGTCAAGTAACCCAGAATCCCTGATTATTAACTGAGCTACCAAGGACGTCTTAGAATTTGAAGTCCAACAACAAGTAGCAGTCCAAGATTCGACACCACTGGTCGGGAGGTCAAGGATGGGGAATAGGTACTCTTTCAAAATGTTGTTTGGATTCCTATTGTGCCTTGCTGACACCACCCTCCTCCCAAAAAAAGTGTCCTCCAGATGGTCCCTGGGTGACAACTGTTAAGCAAATAAAAAGTCAGTAAATAAATAAATAAAGTCGGCTGTGGTGGCTCAGTGGTTAAGATGCTGAACTCGAAGGCTGGAGTTCGAAACCAAGAAATTGCAAGTAGATAAATAGATACTGTTTTGGTAGGAAAGGTAACAGTGCTCGGTGCTCTCCAGTGTCTAGGCATGCCTGCCACATGTCCATGGAAACGTCCACAAATCATACCTGTCAAGTTTTGGATTTGAAAATAAGGGAAATTTTGGCCACACCCCTCTGTGGGTGTGGCCAAATCTGTGGGCATGGCCAAATATAGCCATGTGACTTGCTGGGCTCTAGTCATGCCTGCCACATGGCCATGAAAATGTCTGCAAACACAGACAGCACTGGCTCTTTGGCTGTAAATGGAGATGAGCACTGCACCCTAGAGTTGGATATGACTGGCAGATTTTACTTTCTTAGGATCAAAGATCTCTGCAGATGGAGATTGCAGCCGTGAAATAAAAAGGCGACTGATGCTTGGGAAAGAAGCTATGAGAAACCTGGGGAACATAGTTAAAAGTAGAGGCATCACCTTGGAAACAAAAAATTGCATAGTCAAAGCAATGGTATTCCCGGTGGTATTGTATGGGTGTGAGAGCTGGACCATTAGGAAAGCTGAGTGCAGAAAAATAGATGCCTTTGAAATGTGGTGTTAGAAATAGGTCGATCCTAGAAGAAATCAACCATGACTGCTCATTAAAGGTCAAATAGTAAAGATGATGCTAAAGTACTTTGGACATCAAATGAGAAGAGAGGATTCACTTGAGAAAGCCTTGATGCTGGGAAAGGTGGAGGACAAAAGAAGGGGGTGGCCAAAAATAAGATGGCTAGATGGTATTGTAGCTGCAATGGGCACAAAGCTGTGTGGGCCAAAGAACCCTTTCCCCATCTTCTTGGGGGACTTTTGTTTTCTTTCTTGTTTACTCAGTGGCTTAAGTGACTAAGATGATGACTGGGAGGCAGAAGGTCAGCAGTTCAATTCCCAAGTACTGCAGGATGGAATGAGCTCCCGTCTTTGTCCCAGCTCCTGCCATCCTAGCAGTTCGAAAGCAAGAAATTGCAAGTAGATAAATAGGGACCACTTTGGTGGGAAGGTAACAGCGTTCCGTGCGCTCTGGTGTCTAGTCATGCCTGCCACATGACCACGGAAATGTCTGCAGACGCAGACAATGCTGGCTCTTCGGCTTTGAAACAGAGATGAGCACTGAACCCTAGAGTTGGATACGACTGGCTTTTGAGCAAGGGAAACCTTTACCTTTACTTTACTCATTTTTAATTAATTTTTTCCCCTGGGAAGCAAAGAAAGTGCAGAATAGTAAACCAGTCCCCTAGGGTTACCAACTACTTGTAAGCAGCTTGGCTTTTATGAACTAGCCCTGCACATGGCTAGACACCCACCACCACCACCTTAGGGTGGAGGAGCAAGGGATTAATTCCCCCAAATTAACCAATCTATTTGTTCCTCACTGCAACCAATTGAAGCACCAACACCTGAGAATGTCGGATCCAGCTTAAGGAAGTAAAAGTAAAGAAGTAAAAAGCAACCTCTGTAGTTTCCAAGCCTCCCAGCAGCTAAGGAGTTAATCTCCCTCCAGATGGTTTGTTAGAAGGTGGGGTGCTCTCTCTCTCTCTCATAGAGTGATCAAGCAACATCCCCCCACCCCTCCCAAGTTAACTCTAAAACAGAAATGGAAGCCTCCAGCTAGGAGGCAGGGCAGAAACAGCTCAATAAACCATGAGAGTGAGAGAGGTCTCTCACTGATTTGCCCCTGCATATATGAAATATCACTCACCTCTAGAGTAGACTCCCGTCCCAGCATGGTGGCTCTGAACAGCAGTAGCAGCAAAAACGAAGCCTCCATGACCATGTGGCAGGGAAATGAAAGAGAAACTACAGAACGCCACCACCACCTTCTCGCTCTCCCCTTCCACAAGTAAAAAGCCACACAGCAACCTCTGGTGGCCAGAAAAACATACTGCAGCTTTGCCTGTGAGGGCTCCGGTCAGGATTTTAATTTTATTTTTAAAGGGATATTACGGGGAAATTAATAAAACGTGAGGGGGTTGGGAAGAGTGGTAAAAATAAGGGGTTTTCCCGGGAAAAACAGGATACTTGACGGGTATGAAACAAATGCAGACAGCACTGGTTCTTTGGCTATAAACAGAGATGAGCACTGAAGCCTAGAGGCTCTGGTACTTTAAGTATCTCATAAGAAATGTCTACCCCTGCAAAGGAAAATAACGTGGGTGAAAGTTGAAAGCACTAGGGGAAGAGGGAGACCAAATATGAAACGGATTTACTCAATAAAGGAAACACAGCCTATTAATGACAAGACCTTTTGGAGGTCATTTAATTAATGGGATCACAGGAAGTTGGAAGTGACTTGACCACACAGAGCAATATCAGAGAAACAAAAGCAGACCAAACAGACAACACAAGTGTTCCTTTAGCCTCTTGGCTTCCGTTTTACTATTAACAATTTTAGTTGGTATATAAAACATCCATAGTATTTCTGAATTACAGTTGCTGCTGCTGTGGTTTTTCTTGCAGACTCTCCCAAATCCAGCCGCTGCAAAATTGGAACCTGAGGCTTTCGGTGGGGACTGTTTCTGTCCACCCACTTCTCAAATCCACAAGTTTCCTTTAAAAACCATAATATTTTATACGACTTTAAATTATTATTATTTTATTATAATTACAAATCCGGCCAGCCTCTGCACTGCGAATCCAGCCATAATGCAGGGTTTAAAGCGGGGGTGCCCAAAAATGGCCCACAGGCCAGATCTGGGTTCTGACACCAATTCATCCGGCCCACAAAGCCCTGGTCACTCCCGGAAACGTAAGTAAAATTTCTGCTTCCATGAGTGACGAGGGCTTCGCAGGCCAGATGGATTCACGTCGGGGGCCCGATCCAGCCCATGGGCCATAGTAATCGGCCCCCTAAACCACATGACTGGCCCACGGTCCGAAAAGTTTGGGAACCCCTGGTTCAAAGCTTGCACAACGGAAAAGTTGACGGATCTGGCAACGGCCCCGCATTTCACCTGCTCAGGGTAAGCTCAAAAATGCATCTAAGAAAGTTACTTTTTTTTTAAAGGGCAGCCACTCCAACTCCCCGAATCCACCCGTCCTCGTCATGGGAGTTGTAGTCCCAACATTCATTTTTGCAGACCGGCGCCCTGGAACGAGGATCGCCCCCCCCCCCCCCCGCTCGAACTTGGGGCTCTTGCGACTTGACAGGGAGGGGACCCCCTTTCCGGGTGTTAAACCTCCTCTGCTGGAGAGGGGATGGAGGCGGCGGGGCCAGGCGGAGAGGGCGGGGCCAGGCAGGAAATGGGCGGAGCTTGGGTTTGGGCAACCCTGGAACTTCTCCAGCTCCTCCAGTCCGGAGTGCCGCGTTTGCCGGGGGCGCCGGGCAGGAGGACGCGGGCATCATGGGCAGCGGGGCGCTGCTGAGGACCGTGGCACTGTCGCTCCTCTTGCAACTCGGTGAGTTGTGGGTTTGTTTTTTGACACGTATGTGTGTGTGTGTGGCTGTGATCGCGTGCAAAGGGTGAGTTGGAGTGCGGAGGGAGGTGGTGCTAGACCCAGTGGTTCCCACGGCGGGACTTCACTTCCCAGAAGCCTAAGTCAGGCTGATCGGTGCTTTGGGGAATTCACTTAGGCTTCTGAGAATCGAAGTGAGTCCAAATACCAACACTTGGAGAACACACACTGCTCTAACCTGTTCCATGCTTGGCACTCTGACATGCCATCATTCAGATGGGTTTTCTGCAATAGAAGATGGAGACAGGAGCTCACTGGACAAGGAACAACATTAATGGGGGACATGGCTGAGGACCTCTGCCTCCTCCACGTCTCTTGGAGGACCCCTGAATTAGGGTCAGAGTCTCTCAATGCAAGACCAACATGCTCAAGTGGGGGCTGCTGGTGGACAGCAACACGCTGTGGGAATGTGGAGAGGTACAGAATCCGGTTCATTTACTGGTCTGCTGATT
Organism: Bradypodion ventrale; assembly: GCA_035047345.1. NCBI lineage: Eukaryota > Metazoa > Chordata > Lepidosauria > Squamata > Chamaeleonidae > Bradypodion > Bradypodion ventrale. Next base: position 24,058,923 of record JAWDJE010000009.1, on the reverse strand, counting down.
ACTTCTAGAAACATGTACCAACAAGGACTTAGTTTTGGCCTGTGACAAAGCCAAGAAAGTGGCTTCATTTTGGCAGTCCAGGGTTGGATTGGGACATGAAAGAAGCAGTCAGCTTGCTTAGTTAGCCTTTTTTCTTTCTGATTCTTTCAGGTTGTAAGTAATTATCTACTACAGCATGAGCTCTCAAGAGAATTGAGGGACACATTCACAACAAGATCAAATGTGTGCACTTGAATAGTTTGCTACTGAGCACATCAAGTCCAGTATTGCTTATGGGCTGTGATTCTCCCCTCCCCCCCGCCTTTCCTTCAGTGGATGTGGGGTATTTTGCAAGTAGAGTGTGTTACCTGACAATGAGAGCATCCCTGTATTCAAGCTTAAAATGGTAACCACGAGTCTCTTGAGAGCTTATGTTGTAGATTATTACTTCCAATTTGTAGGAACCAGAAGGAAAGAAAAAAAACTAAACAGTAATCATATCAGAACTGAATACAGGGCAAAAGTAATTATACCACCATCACCCCATTTCCTTGATGCTTCTTGTCTTCAATCAAACCCCCAGTTTTCTTGATGTTGTTTTTCTTGGGTGCATATCATGTCAAATCTATACTCTCTAAAGCAGGGGTGCCCAAACTATGGCCCGTGCATCAGATCCAGCCCCTGAAGCCAATTCATTTTGCCCACGAAGCCCTCATCGCTCCAGGAAGAGGAAGTAAAACACACCTGTACAAGCCATAGTGACAGGCCCCCTGAACCACGTGACCACCCCGAAAAGTTTGGGCACCCCTGCTCTAAAGCATGCTGAACACTGTGGGTCTTAATCTGATTTTGGAAGCTAAGCAGGGTCAGGACTGACTGGTACTTGGATGGGAGAAAACAAAAGCAAGGATTACCAAGTAGGACTAGGAGGAAATTCTGCCTGAAACCTTAAAGATGCTGTCATAGGAGATGACAATGTTGGGCACAGTGGAACCTTTGCTCTGACTTCGTGTAAGGTGGTTTCTTCTGTTCTAAGACCAGGGTCACTGATGTTTTGGCCTAAACTGGCTGTTTAAATAAAACTAAACGGCTACTAGATTCACATACTTCTGACTTAGGTGGCAAGGGCAAACATTATTGCTCTTTTCTTTTTAAATCTGTCATAGCTGATTATTTTATTATTTAGTTATTTTGTCTTATGTTATTTTATTTCTATGCTGCCTTTTTCCCAAGTATGGGAAATTTTGCTCACAAATTACTTAAAAAATAAACATACAAACAAAACAACTCAGTTCTTCTTCCATATCAAGGCCAGATGTGAAAGTGCCAAAAGGAAGCCATGCTCTGGGGGAGTTCATTCCGGCAGTGGTGTGCTGGCCCACAGGGATACAGGGACTCATCCCGGTGCGCTCCAGAGGGATTCCCCCCCCCCAACCCCCCCATCACTTCCTGTCCACTGACCTCCCAAGGTGCCCAGCACACCCCTTTATTCCGCAGTTCCCCTCGTCTGACCCAGTGTGAGAAATATTAGCCAGCAATCACAAGGTTGCTATTACCAGGGTATGCCCAATTGTGGTTCAAAAATACCACAATCTTTGAGGAGGCTCATTTTGTGTAGCCAGTTAAAACACCATAAATCATTACATTAAACAACTACTAAACTTACTCTTGAGGTGAATATTTTGTTGCTCATACATTTCATCATCAACTACAACTTGTATCCAAGAATGCATTTTTTTTCCTGAAGCAGGAAAAATGTCATGGGTGTGAATTTGTTTAAGGTGGGTCCCAGCTTGCCAAAAAGTAACCCACACACTATGATCACAGAGCCATCTCCTGCAGCATACATGAATGAGACATGCAGGATTTAACACCCGAACTGCAAAGGACTGTCGCAGCCTTGAGGATATTATCAAGGTGCATCTTCACAGCCAGTCCATCTGGCATGGCCTCTTCCGCCTCCATGACCATTGGGAATCAGAGTTCCTCCTCCGCTCATTTTACCATTGGATCCAATAATAGCTTACAAGGTTAATATATTTAAGTCACTGACTGAGGTAGCATATTTATCCCTGGTAATTATACTTCTGTCCCACATTTATGGCAACAAATAATAACTGAAATGGTAATATGATTAAACATTCTTCTAAATCTGCTCATAATATAGCATAGGAGCAGGAGTTTTTAGACATCTTATTTATTGGTTTGGCCCATTAGAGAAAAAATAGCCAAAACTATGGGCAAGTGGTTTTCTCAGTGAGCCAGATGTACACATAATCATGAGTAAGGTAAGATCTGTGCAAGGTAGGATGCTAGAAAAGCTGACATATAGTCATGACGTTTGCAGGGTCAGAATGCTATAGTGAAATATGGGAAGTCGTTGGCTATTGCAGTCAGCATGCCAGTGGCTAATTTTAAATAATTCTGTGCTTTCAAGTCAATTCTGACTTATGGCAATCCTTTCCAGGTTTTTTTTTTCTTCTGGTAGTGAGTACTCAGGAGGGAACTTTGTGGTTAAGTCTTTGAACTTGTTGACTGGAAGGTCGGCAGGTCAGCAGGTCAGCAGTTTGAGACCTGAGTACTGCCAACCTTCCCTAGTGGGAAGGTAACAGCGTTCCGTGCACTCCTGTGTCTAGTCATGCTTGCCACATGTCCACAGAAACATCTGCAGATGCAGACAGAACTGGCTGTTTGGCTATAAACCGAGATGATTGGCTTTCGAGCAAGAGCGACCTTTACCTTTACTCAGAAATGGTTTACCATTCTCTTCTTCTTAGGGCACTACACAACCTGGCTCTTCTGCCAGGAGGCGCTGTGAGGAATCAAACTCCTACTCTTTGGCTCCAGATAACTAAACCACTGAGCAATCCAGCCAGCCCAATGGCTGGCACACATAGTCATTTTTCACCAGTTTCCATTGGTAGAATATTTGTACATGTAATGGTTAATTTACACATACAGTACAACTATTCTCAGTGGAGAACGAGTGAAAAATGGACATGTGTGTGTTTAAATCAGGATCTCGCAATCATTTTATGTGGCCTGCCGCCCTCGGAAGTGGCAGAAGCTGCAAAAACAGCTGAAAATGCACTACCCTCGCTTCCACCACCGCCAGAAGTGGCAAAAGTAGTAAAAACAGCCGTGATGCATTTTATGGCAGCGTTAATGGCCGGGGGGTAACCACGTGTCCTCAGCTGTCTGAGAGGGTGTGGTCCGGCCCACAGCGGAAAAACATTGCGAACTCCTGGTTTAAATCAACATGAATTTCTTGACTGTGTTGGGCTTTGAGTTACAGACTGGCTATGCCATTGGGCAGCACGAGGCAATGGCTTCAGAGATTGATGGAGCAGCAGCGGTGTTTCTAATATTTGCAGATGTAAAGGAACCCAGTCTTCTTGTGACAGAGCTTGGAAAAGTTAGTCTTTTGGATCATATATTCTAGCAGTCATGGAGATTCTGGCAAATGTACACTGAAAAGTTACTTTTTAAAGCTCCAGAGAAGTGGTTCCCAATGTGGGGCCCAGGCCCCACAGGGAGATTTAAATTCCCAGAAGTCTAAGTCAGTACGTTGGCTGATCAGTGCTTTGGGGAATTGACTTAGGCTTCTGGAAATTAAAGTCCAAAAAACAAATATTTGGAAACACTGCTCTCTGGACCTTGGTATGGCAAGTTGGCATAATGGTTGGAATGGTGCCTCCTGGGAGAAGAGCCAGGTTGTGTAGTGCCCTGACAAGAAGACAATGGTAAGCCTGGAATGGCCACAATATATAGAACAGTGATGGTGAACCTTTTCGAGACTTTGTGCCCAAACTCAAAAGTCTACTGTCCGTGCTTGCAGAGGGGTGGGGTAAACTCTGTGTTAGGGGAAGGGAAGAAGTGCTCCCATTGGGCTGCTGGGCAGAGGGGTGAGGCAAACTCTGTGCTGGGGTGATGGCACGCGTGCCCACAGAGAGGGCTCTGAGTGCCCCCTCTGGTACGCATGCCATAGGTTCGCCACCACTGATATAGAGCCTTTCAGCATGGTAGATGCTGACTTGGGCAGACCTTTTATTTTTCGGCAATTTATTTATTTATTTATTTATTTTTATTCTTCAAATTTCTATTGCCGCCCAACTCAGCAACGACTCTGGGCGGCTAACAACAATTAAAAGCAACATCAAACTAACTAAAAGCCCTTAAAATGGCCACGTTGAATGCAGTCTGTACCCTACCTCTACCTGCCATCTTATAATGGTGTGTCGGGGAAGAGGGAGACATTTCTTTACATTGCCAGAAGAGGTTTGGGAAGGAAAAGAATGAGATTTAGAAACAATACATTTTGGGATCAGATTTTACATTTCAAAGGCTATTCATATTAGATTTTCTTGTCCTTTCAATGCCAATTAAAGTCTATTTTATTTTACCAGGCTTTTAAAGCTGTAGCTTTAATCCTGCTGCCTATTTTATGCTGCTTTTATACTTCTGTGGCTTTAGGCTTACTTTTGCATTTATGCTGTGATTATTATACTATTTTTGTTGCCCACCCAGGGAAAATACTTGACAAATGGCTTTAAAATAAATATAAAGATAAACAGGCTAGCTTTTATTGTGGAGTTGTTATGATTTGTATGTAGAAATATTTAAGACATATGTATGTATTTATTGTGTACCTGCCCTGTGTTTTCATGTTGTTTTTTCCATCTTATTTCTCCGCCTGCCATTGAAAAACCTATTGCTTGATAAGAACCTATGCATAATTCTCAGGTTTCTCTCTCTCTCTCTCTCTTTCTGTCTGTCTTAAACAGAAACTTTTAAAATATTGATCACCAATATTCAGATCATTCGGATATGGCAGAAGAAGAAGAATAGTTATAAAACAAATGACAACAATAGTGATATAACAAAATTGGATGCTACAACTTGTATTGTACATCCCAAGTTCTTTTCACCAGCACCAGAGCAGGTGTTGCTTGAAGAATTAAAGAATCCACATGTGTCTTTGAAATCAAATGAGATCCAAGTCCAAGATAGACATCAGATGCATTCAGATTGTACAGCAAGACTTGTTAACAGCAAGGCTTAGAACTAATACGTTAGGAATAACAGCCTTGCTTATAATGTAGTTAGTTTCATGTACTTACATTATAATCACAGTTAATCTTAAAAATAATAATGGGCCAGTTAAGAATAACCTTAAAATTTTAGTGGAATTGTTACAGTTTGCTCTGTCTTGAGTACAAAATACTCAGAGAAATAACAAAGACATCTTTAAATACATTAGAAGTAAGAACCCAACTAGGAAGGCCATTGGACCATTAGATGACAAAGGAAGGCAAGGGGTTATTAAAGAGGAAACAGAGATTGCAGAGAGACTCAATGAATTCTTTGCTTAAGTATTCACTGAAGAAGACAGAGACCACATGCCCAAAACAGAGCCTATCTTCGTAGGGAGGGAAACCGAAGAATTAAGCCAGATAGAAATAACCAGGGAGGAGGTCCTTGCATGTCTTGTTAAGCTAAACACTAACAAATCACCAGGACCAGATGGCATCCATCCATGAGTTCTCAGGGAACTTAAAGATGAAATTGCTGATCTCCTAGCCAAAATATATAATATTTCCCTCAAATCAGGCTTTGTGCCTGATGACTGGAAAGTAGTGAATGTAACACCAATTTTCAAAAAAGGATCCAGGGGTGATCCAGGAAATTACCGACCTGTCAGTTTGACATGTGTCCCAGGTAAAGTGATGGAAACCATCCTAAAAGATAGAATTAATAGGCACATAGAAGAGAAGGCGCTGCTAAAGGAGAGCCAACATGGCTTTTGCAAGGGCAAATCATGCCTCACTAATCTGTTGGAATTTTTTGAGAGTGTCAACAAGCATGTGGATAAGGGGGATCCAGTTGACATTGTTTATCTGGACTTTCAGAAGGCTTTTGACAAGGTCCCACACCAAAGGCTCTTGATTAAACTTGCCAGTCATGGAATAAAGGGACAGGTCTCGTCCTGAATCAGCAACTGGCTAAGGGACAGGAAACAGAGGGTGGCACTCAATGGACACTTCTCCAAGTGGAGGGAAGTAAAGAGTGGGGTCCCCCAAGGTTCAGTACTGGGACCCCAGCTTTTCAACCTCTTCATAAATGATCTAGAGGTAGGAGTATCCATAATTATAGCCATTGATACCCTTGTCCTCCATGAACTTGTTCAATCCTTTCTTGAAGCTGTCAAGACTGACAGCTGTCACCACTTCTTCTGGCATGGAGTTCCATAGACCCGTGATCCTCTGGGTGAAAAGTACTTTCTCTTATTTGTTTGAGAACTAGCACCCAAAAGTTTCATGGAGTGCCCCCTAGTTCTAGTGTTATGAGATAGGGAAAACAGTTTTTCCTTACCTACTTTGTCCACACCATGCATGATTTTATAAACTTCAATCAGGTCACCTCTTAGACGCCATCGTTCAAGAGTGAAGAGGCCCAACCGTTGCAGCCTCAGATGGTAAGGAAGGTGTTCCAGTCCCCTCTGCACTTTTTCCAGCTCCATAATATTCTTCTGGAGGTATGGCGACCAGAACTGTACACAGTATTCCAGATGGGGCCTCACCATAGATTTATAAAGAGGCAAAATGACATTGGTGACATTTTCTATACCCTTCCTAATGTTCCCTAGCATTGAGTTTGCTTTTTTCACTGCTGAGGCACATTGGGTTGACACTGGGTTCACTGCTGAGGCACACTGGGTTCTTGCCATAAAGCTTTTCCTGGATCTTAGCCGGCGGACTTGAGGCTCATATCTGTTTAGAGACTGTTGAAGGTCGTTCCTATTTAGAGCATCAGTCATGATTTTAAGCTAAACAGGTCTGGTGCTACCTCAAGTACTGGATGGGTACTTCGAATGCTGGATGGCACTTTTTAAAATATATATAATAAATTTTATTAACTTTTTCAAACAAAATTACAACATATAAAATAACAAGCATACATAAAAAAATACATGATACCATTACATACACATTATATCTATTTGCATTCTAACACCAAAATATCTTTAATCTATAAGGGACAGGTCTTGTCCTGGATCAGCAACTGGCTAAGGGACAGGAAACAGAGGGTAGCACTAAATGGACACTTCTCCAAGTGGAGGGAAGTAAAGAGTGGGGTCCCCCAAGGTTCAGTACTGGGACCCCTGCTTTTCAACCTCTTCATAAATGATCTAGAGGTAGGAGTAAAAAGCAAGGTAGCCAAATTTGCTGACGACACTAAATTATACAGGGTAGTGAAAACTGTGAGAGATTGTGAGGAGCTCCAGAGGGATCTCTCGACACTGGGGGAGTGGGCAAAACAGTGGCAAATGAGTTTCAACATTAGTAAGTGCAGAGTGATGCATGTTGGGGCAAAGAACCCCAATTACATTTATAAACTGATGGGGTCTGAACTCTCTGCGACAAACCAGGAAAGGGACCTTGGTGTCCTGGTGGACAGCTCAATGAAGGTGTCAACCCAGTGTGCCTCAGCAGTGAAAAAAGCAAACTCAATACTAGGGATCATTAGGAAGGGTATAGAAAATAAGTCAGCAAGTGTCATTTTGCCTCTTTATAAATCTATGGTGAGGCCCCACCTGGAATACTGTGTACAGTTCTGGTCTCCATACCTCCAGAAGGATATTATGGAGCTGGAAAAAGTGCAGAGGAGGGCAACCAGAATGATTAGGGGACTGGAACACCTTCCTTACCATCTGAGGCTGCAACGGTTGGGCCTCTTCACTCTTGAACGACGACGTCTAAGAGGTGACCTGATTGAAGTTTATAAAATCATGCACGGTGTGGACAAAGTAGATAAGGAAAAACTGTTTTCCCTATCGCATAACACTAGAACTAGGGGACACTCCATGAAACTTTTGGGTACTAGTTCTCAAACAAATAAGAGAAAGTACTTTTTCACCCAGAGGATTACTGGTCTATGGAACTCCCTGCCAGAAGAAGTGGTGACAGCTGTCAGTCTTGACAGCTTTAAGAAAGGATTAGACAAGTTCATGGAGGACAAGGGTATCAATGGCTATTATTATGGATACTTAAAGACAACCTCGGGGTTGGAGAGATAGGCAGGATATCTCTCAATGCCATTTCCAGGGAATCCTAAGCAGGTGAAGGCATCTCCTTGGGAATACCCTGAAGGAAATGGTGAGCCACTGTGTGAGACAGAATGCTGGACTAGATGGGCTGTGGCCTGTTCCAGCAAGGCTGTTCTTATGTTCTTATGTTCTTATGAGTGAACAGTTGTGAACTGTCTTGGGCCTCTTTCCTGATAGATAGCTAGATACTCACAATTGCTTTTTGATATCCATTTAGTTTACAGTCATTTTTATATTTTTATGTGTATGTTTGAAAAATAATTTGAAAGTAACAGAAAAACAGCTAGTTACAAGCAAGTACTGTTAACATGTCCCAATAACTAACTTGTAAACATTAACCTTCCAAGTTCAATAAGCATGGGTTTGTTCTTCTTCGTGGTCCCCTGTGAAGCCACACAAATGGGTTTTACCCGTGCATGCGCAATAGCATCGGAATCTTCCAGAGCTCTTTCAGAGTCAAAGACTCCACCTCCGCGCCTCCCCACCAGCGGTCCCGCCCCCAACCTTCCCCAGTTCTCTTTTTACCGCCGCAGAGATCGGTTGTCTTTTTCAGAGCTCCCTTCGCGCCTTTTTAACGGTTACTGCATTTGAAAGTTTTCCCCCTTTCTCTTACTTCTATCTCTTTTTCTCTTACTTCTACTCTTATAGATAGTTTTTCTGTGTCCCCCCCCTCGCTTGTTGTGATTATAGTTGAAATAGTTTCTTATTACAGTTCTTTATTACTCCGTATAGTATTTACTATGTCCCCCCTCCCCCCCTCGCTTGTTTGGGAGAATAGTTTGTCTAGCCTTAATTAGATTGGTCTTATGTTTTCCTTGTGTCTTTTTTAGTTTATGGCAGCACCCGCTCTGTTTAAACGGTGCAGGTCTTGTAATAACAAAATCCCCCTTAAAGACGGCCATGAGGAGTGTTTATTTTGCTTAGGAGAAAAACACCAACCTCAATCGTGCCCAGTCTGTGCTAAATTCACCAGGGTTTCTCGGAGAAATAGGGAGTCTCGCCTTAGGCTGCATTTGCTCGAGACTTCTCTCTGCCCGCCGGCCCCCCTGCCCCTGGCCCCCCTCCTCCCCCTGGCCGTTCCAGCTTCAGACTCAATGGAGCCTCTAACTTCTAAGTCTGCTGATACTCAAAGGGCTGCTGCAGCTTTCCAAAAGAGAGCGAAGCATGGCCAGGCTTCTAAGTCCAAGCATTCTTCCTCGGCAGAGGCTTCCACTTCCAAAAAGAAGGACAAATCGAAATCCAAGCCAGTGAAACCTAACACCACCACCCCTCGGAGGGCCCCTGCTCTCTCTCCTAGGGCTGCGGCCGCCTCAGAGCCCAGCAGACCCTCCCCCTCCCCCTCCTCCTGGACAGAAGGAGGGGGAGGAGGGAGATTAACATTCCTCAGCTTTCTCCATTCACTCCTTCAGCAGCAGACTTCAATGTCAAAGCGCCTGCTTCTCCTTCCTTATCAGTACAATTGGCCTCACCCCCTCCCACCCCCATGCCTTCAGAGGCTGAGAGGGGAAGAACCAAGAAGCCTAAAAGGCACAGACAAAACGCAGATACCTCTTCTGATTCTTCATCCTCTTCTTCATCCTCTCCTTCACCATGCCCAAAAAGGAAGAAGAAAAAGAAGTCCCACAAGGGAGAAGTGTATTATCCCCAGGATTTTTACTACTCTCCACCTCTAGCCTATGCACCCGAGTACTATGATGACCAGGACTGGCAGAGAGGCCTTTGTTTTCAGCCATATGACACCTATGGAATGGAGCCTTTGCCCTCCTTCTGTGTCTCTCGACGTCATGGGAAGAATAAACACAGGAGTGGTCTCCCCTATTGGGAGCAGCCTCCAGTGTCGTCGACGTCTGAGGATTTATCCTCCTCCTCCAATGATGACTGTCGTCAATCTCGACGTCATAAGAGAGGCAGACATGGAAAGGCTAAAAAGCATCACCAGCTTCAAGCCTCACAAGCATGTACTGTGAGGCCCAATTCCACTTCAGTCTCCACGTCTAAGAGCCCACATGCCTCAACATCTAAGACCATTATGGCATCTAAGCCCCAGGCACTGACATCTGCCTCTGGCTCTCACCAGACGCAACACCAACCCCATTCTCAGTCCAATGGCCCAGCTTCTCCACACCAGGAGAACCTTGATTTTGGCTTACCTCAAACTGTTTCCACACCAATCTAAAAAGAGGAAAAGGAGGCATAGGTCGACATCATCTTCCACCTCCATGTCAGAACCCTCAACTCCCACACGGTCTCAACCAGCCTCACCAGCCCCTTCTTCCCCTGCATCTGGGGTCATGGAATCATATCCCTCATCACCCCCAGATGATTTCAGGGCCTATACAGAACTGGTAGCCAAAATGGCAAAGTCTCTCGATCTGGAGGCAAAGAGGAAGGATCCCAAACAAGTGGATACGGTATTTGACCCTATATCCAAGAATAAACCACACCCAATCCAGCTTGCCATGGTGCCTTCTATACTGGAACGGGTAAAGGAGAATTGGGTTAAACCTTCCTCCACATTTCCCATTTCCAAACGCATTGACAACATGTATAAGGTGCTAGATGATGAGGCTAAATTTCTTTCTAAACACCCTCAGCCTAATTCTGTGATGGTTGAAACCGCTCAACCTGGCTTCAGGCGACGACCCTCCTCCACTCCTACTGATAGGGATGGCAAGAAGATGGATACAGCAGCCAGACGGGTCTACTCAACATCAACCTTGGGAATCAGGGCTGCCAATTACCAGGCTGTTATGGGGGCATATCAACGAATTCTATGGAAAAAAATTACTCCCATTGTAGACGTCCTTCCTGAGGAACGAAGGGAGGCCTTGGCATTGGTTCAAGAGGAGGCCCTTAGGTTGGCCGCCCAACAATCTATGTCATCACGCCACGTTTCTGATTGTTTTGCATGTGCGCTTACTACCACAATATCCCTACGACGTTATGCATGGCTAAAGTCCACCGACTTTCCAGATGAGGCGAAAGTCAAAATCGAAGACATGGACTTTGATGGTGAAGGGCTTTTTCACCAAAAGAGTGATAATATTCTGGATGAGTACCAGAAGAAAAAATCTTCTGCCACACGGATGAAGTTATCCAATCAACGCCAACGCACATTCCGCCCAAACTGGAGGCCTCGTTTTTACCCTCCACAGCGTTATTATAGACCTCAGCAAAACACCTATCATGGTGCAACTCGTCTTCCTCCTCCACCTCTCTTCTCTCAACAGAACCAGAGATCCAGACCCAGGACATCCTTCAAATATAACCCCCCAAAACCCAAACAGCGGTTTTGACTCCCGTCCTTCAGGATCCATCACTTCAACCTCAATCATGCCTCTCTCCCCCTTCTTCAAAAATTGGCAAAGCATCACCACAGACCGGTGGGTCTTATCCATCATCCAAATTGGTTACACACTCGAATTCACCACACAACCTCCCTTTGGGAGACCAAGATTCACCCTACTCTCTCCTGTTCTGGCAGAAGAAATTCTGACCCTCTACAAAAAGGGAGCCATTCGCTTGGTCTCTCCATCCACAATCCACACAGGGTTTTATTCAAAGTATTTTGCAGTTCCCAAGAAGGATGGAGATCTTTGCCCGATTTTAGATCTCCGAGACCTCAATCAGTACATACAAGTCAGAAAGTTCAAAATGGTCACCCTTCAAAATATTCTACATTTACTTTACAAAGGTTGTTGGTTCACGTCCGTAGATCTCACCGATGCCTACTTTCACATTGCAATCCGGGAGGATCATCGGAAATACCTTCGCTTTTCTCTGGGCCCATACCTCTTCGAGTACAACCTCCTACCATTCGGCCTATGCGCTGCACCTCGAGTATTCACAAAATGCATGGCCCCAGTAGCCGCATTCCTCAGAACAAAGGGTGTCACCATTTTCCTGTACCTAGACGATTGGCTCCTGGTCCCCAGATCACAACATCAGGCTTCACTGGATATCACCTTCGTTCTTTCCATTTTAAAGGGTTTCGGTCTACGCGTCAACATAAAAAAAATCACATCTCAGCCCCACTCAAGACATCGAGTTCATCGGTTCATGCTTGAACTCCATCGCAGGCGCAGCCTTTCTTCCACAGAGAAGAATTCAGACTATTATACACACAACCAGATCCATCATCGCTGCCAGACAGGTCTCAGCGAGAGCAGTGTTCCGGCTGCTCGGCCACATGGCCTCCACGACCGCAATCATCCAACTCTCACGTCTACGCATGAGACCCCTGCAAATCTGGTTTCTTCACAGCTTCAACCACCAAACAGACTCCATGTCAATGCCCTTATACATTCCAAAACAGTTGCATTTACAACTGAGATGGTGGACCCACCCACAGAACCTGACCACAGGCAGATACTTTGTGCCACTGACTCCGACCATCCAAGTAACCACAGATGCCAGCACCTCGGGATGGGGTGCACACTGCCAGGGACTTCAAATCAATGGCCACTGGTCAATTCAGGAGCGTCGACTGCACATCAACAATCTAGAGCTCGTTGCAATTTGGAAAGCATTGAAAGCATTCGAACCAGTCATAACCAACCAAATTGTCCAAATTCTCACAGACAACACAACTGCAATGTTTTACATAAACAAACAGGGAGGAACTCACTCAATACCTCTCCTCCACATGACCATAGCATTCTGGGATTGGTGTGTTCAACGCAATGTACTCCCCAAAGTGGTACATCTGGCTGGGGTCAACAATGCGGAAGCAGATCACCTGAGCAGGTCGTCGAGCCAGCTACACGAATGGGAACTCAACCCCACCGTCTATCTTTCTCTGACACAGTGCTGGGGCCAACCATCACTGGACCTCTTTGCAACGCATCTCAACAAGAAATGCGCCCGTTATTGCTCCAGGACCGGAATCGGGCCAGGGTCACTCGGAGATGCCTTCATGATGGACTGGACTCGGGAGTTTCTCTACATGTTCCCTCCGTTTCCACTTCTGTATCATGTTGTGTCTCTCCTGCAACATCGCCACACACATGCCATTCTAATAACTCCATGGTGGCCGAGACAAGCCTGGTTCACGTCCCTCATGAACATTTCCGCTCAGTATCGCCTTCTTCCTCTGCAACCAGACATCGTCTCGAGGAACCACACTCAGGTTCTCCATCCGGAGGTCCGCACTCTCAAACTGACTGCGTGGTTGATTCTCCCACACTAAGGAGAGTGCTGCTGGCATCAAGGAAACCTTCGACTATTGCTAGCTATAACAACAAGTGGAGAAAATTCATCTCCTTCGCTGCTGATGCAAAACTCCCATCCACACCAACGACCTTACCCACTGTGTTGAAGTTTTTGTTGCACTTAAAGCAATCTGGCCTTTCAATCTCCTCCCTTAAAGTCTATTTGGCTGCAATTGTGGCTCATCAGCCCATTGACTCTGAAGCTAGACACATTTTTCGGAATGACACCTTAAAATCTTTTCTGAAAGGCCTCTCAAATCTGTACCCGGACAGAGTCACCCCAGTATCTCAGTGGTCACTCCCCCTGGTACTACAAAAACTGACAGAAGGGCCGTTTGAGCCACTCGCTTCAGCGCCCCTGCACCTTCTCTCTTATAAGACAGCATTTCTTCTTGCTATTACATCTGCTCGCAGGGTAGGTGAGTTGGTGGCCCTCCGTTCTGACCCACCTTATACCCTATTCTACCCTGAAAAGGTAACTCTACATACTGATGTCTCTTTCCTTCCTAAGGTTGTCTCTCCTTTCCATATGAATCAACCTATTATCCTTCCCACCTTTTTCCCTAACCCTTCCACGGCTGTTGAAAGAACGATGCACACCCTGGATGTGCGTAGGACCCTAGCTTTCTACATTGACAGGACTAGGGAGTTCAGACTTACTCAGAGACTTTTTGTTGCCCACGCAGGCCCTAGGAAGGGCAAGGCGTTATCCTCCCAACGTCTCTCTCACTGGATAGTGGAGACAATTGCCCTAGCGTATCGGCTTGCACGGAAGCCTGTTCCAGAACACCTGCGGGCACACTCCACCAGGGCTTCTTCGACCTCCACTGCCTTTGCAGGTGAAGTATCTTTACCATTGATTTGTCAAGCTGCAACTTGGAAGCAGCCCACAACCTTCATCAGACACTACCGGATTGATGTCCGTCAAAAGCAGGAGGCACAGTTTGGGAGACGTATTCTCTCAGCAGTTCTCCAGTGACACCCCTCCAGCCGGGTAAGTCAGCTTTTCAATCACCCATTTGTGTGGCTTCACAGGGGACCACGAAGAAGAAGAGCAGGTTGCTTACCTGTAATTGTTGTTCTTCGAGTGGTCACCTGTGAAGCCACACCTTTCCCACCCATCCTCCCCTCTGGTGTCACTGTCGCAATTTTCACATTCCTACTGCGGCGGCACCTTGGAACTGGGGAAGGTTGGGGGCGGGACCGCTGGTGGGGGGGGGCGCGGAGGTGGAGTCTTTGACTGAAAGAGCTCTGGAAGATTCCGATGCTATTGCGCATGCGCGGGTAAAACCCATTTGTGTGGCTTCACAGGTGACCACTCGAAGAACAACAATTACAGGTAAGCAACCTGCTCTTTGCAATGGTGGCAGGCAAGCGGCCTAATGCTTGCAAAGGCACAGCATAGTGTGTCATGATGTGTGAATACAGTGGGCTCCTTGTGTTATCTTTGAAATCTGAACCATATAGCATTTCCAGATGTGTGGTTGTCTACATTCCAGACATACCTGAGTTTTATACCAGTTGAACTGTCATGGCTGGCTTCTTCTAGAGAATCCTGAAAATTGCAGTCTGGTGAAAGTGCAGAAAATATAATGGCCGGGGAAACCTCATCCTTTTCAAAATTAGAGCTCTCATCTTCTTCTGGGATAGAGAATGAGGGCGCATCATGTGATGTAGCTGTGCTGAGTAAGTGTTATTCTCTGTACTGTTGAATGCTACCTTCATTTTTAATGTCATGCCCATAAGCTGTCTGTTTTCTCCTGGAGAGAACAGGCAGGTCTTCCACATAAGAAGACCTGGACAAGAGAAGAGTTATTTCCATCTTTTATGGAGACAGCAGATCCCGAGCTCTTAAAGTGGTCATTCTTCCAACCATTACTCAGTGACGGATTAATAAATGAACACCAACAAAGAAAGATGTATGCATGAATGCTTCCTCAACAGAAATTTGTTCTCTTACCTTAAGCTATTAAAATGTGTGCTTTTTTGCCTGGGAGGCGGAAGGTCAGCAGTTCTATTCCCGATTACTGCAGGACGGAATGAGCTCCCGTCTTCGTCCCAGCTCCTGCCAACCTAGCAGTTCGAAAGCAAGAAATTGCAGTTCGATAAATAGGGGCCACTTCGGTGGGAAGGTAACAGTGTTCCGTGCACTTCGGTGTCTAGTCATGCCTGCCACATGACCACGGAAACATCTGCAGCAGCAGACAGCGCCGGCTCTTCAGCTTTGAAACAGAGATGAGCACTGCACCCTAGAGTCGGATACGACTGGCTTTCGAGCAAGGGAAACCTTTACCTTACCTTTATTTTTGGATCTGCCTTTTGTTGGGAGGTGGACCTTTATATTTCAATAACAGAAGATAACTTATCTTCTCTCTCCTCTCTCTCCCATTCATGAATGAGTTTGGTTTGGATCTCAAACATAAGACACAAAGCCTCTGTGGCATACCATGAGTAGACCAAGTGATTAACCTCAGGAAGGAAGTGGTAATGGGTGGCATGAATTTGGAGAATGGAGTGGTCTGTGCCTTGCAGTCCTGAGGTGTGATGGAATATATATTCAGTCACCAGGGCCGAGGTAGAATTTCCTTCTCAGTATGGTTGGGTTCAGAACATGAAATAAGGGAAGGATCTGTTCTCCATCATCCTAGAGTGCAGGATGCATAATAACAGACTGAAACTACAAGAAGCCAGATATAGACTGAATATTAGGAAAAAATTCTTAACAGTTAGAACAGTACAACAGTGGAAACAAATGTCTCGAGAGGTGGTCAGCGCTCCAACACTAGAAGCATTCAAGAGAAACCATCTGTCATATTTGCTTTGCTTTGGATTCCTGCATTGAGCAGTGGATTAGACTCAATGGCCTATTCTATGATTCTATATGTTTACAAATTCAACCCATTTTGAAATTTCAGTGATCTAATAAAGGTATACCATGTGAAACTGCCAGCAGCTCAACACCAATCATCACGTGGTGATTAACTAACCTGACAACCCTGAGGACTAAGGTAGAAAAGTCCACAGGGAAGGGTGATGGTCCCCAAGTGGATTAAATCCCACTTAAATCCATCTTGATGGAGGGCAGCAGCTTCATCAATATTGGCCTGGGGCTGATGAGGACTTTGTGTGCCAAAAGGTCTCAGGGCCAGAAAGTGACTCTTGGAACTGGATCAGTGGTGCAGATGCCATGCTGTGATGTTTAAGGCAAATTAAGGCTACAGTGATACCTCATACAACGTCCAAACTTGGTTCCACAAGTTTGGACTTTATACGGATTTGGACTTTGTATGAGGCATGCAAAATCCTAGCTGCAATGCCTCATACAATGTCCAAATCCTTGCGGCGATGCCTCATACAACGTCGTTTCCATAGAGATACATTGTACTGTAACAGCACAGACTTCAGGGCAAAGTCAAGGAAACAGACAGGAAACTGGCAGAACTTTAAGAAATCATTGTCTAAAGGCTAAAAACATTACAAAAACTTGTCAAACAACCCTGATTGTCCAAGAACCTGAAGAATGCTGCAAAAATCCCAGGAATGCTTCTAAAAATTCTGACAAAAAATTCAAAAAATCCAAAATCGCACTCAAAACTACTCCTAAACACTCTTTGCCTCATGCAAAACCCACAAGAGCAATGCACGCATGTGTCCTGCCTTTTATACTGCACAAAGAGACAAAATCCATCCAACAAAAAATCCTTTACTGCAGGAAAATAGTGCCTCACTGGCTGAGAGAAAACGAAGCTCTCCGGTTTACAGCTTTTCAAAAATCTTCCACTGGTTTTCTACAATGATACAATAAGTAATATTTTACACTGATATAAAGACTAATAATATATACATATTTACAAGCATGTTACACTTAAAAATTGTACAGCATGTTACAATCAATAGATATGCTTACCTCTGATATAGTTTTTTTCTAGAAGTGTATATATTCTTAATTTTATTCGCGTCAGGCTTTTATGGTAGAGTCTTATACGCCCTTGACGTTACTTAAAGTAGTCAAAATGACTGCTTATATTCTTACTCCACCATACCCAGGTGTAATCATGCTGGAGAACACTGAAAGTTCTTAAAGCTACAATGAGGATATTTACATATAAGATGTAACCTAAGCCGACAGTTAACAATTATTATAAGAAACAGCTGAGATCCTGATCTGAGTTTAATCCAAACGGTGCTAATGAATTGAATAAATGAATGAAATGCGCTTCCCTCCGTAATAATTTGTTGTTAATGTCCATTTTATCATATAGGTTGGGAAGTATCTTTTCCAAGGCAATAAATTTAATATCTTCTTCACTATGATTATTGTCGAGAAAATGCGACACAAGAGGTGCAGTGAGTAAGTGGCTCCGGATCCGAGAGCGATGCTCAAGGATCCGGACCTTCAGAGGGCGTCCAGTGCAACCGATATAAAACTTAGCACATGGGCAGATGATAGCATACACCACATTCTGGGAGTTACAATTAGTACACCCGGTAAGTATATGTTCACGTTGTTCCCCAGGAATCCTCAAGGTTTTGGCTTCGATAGCGAAGCGACATGCTGCACAGCCCCCACATCGAAAGTGCCCTCGAATGATAGACGAGGGAGTAGCACACAGAGCGTCTGCATGAACCACCATATTGCCAATGTTCTGCATCTTTTTGAAACCTATGAAGGGCTTCTGGGAGCATCCTGGGATATCCTCAATGATGTGCCAGTATTTTGAAATAATATTCTTGATTTTAAATGCCAAAGGCGAATATTCAAAGGCACAATGAATAAAGTGAGACTTTTCCCTGCTTTTGGGAGTCAAAAAAGCTTCCCTAGGGGTGTTACAGACGCGCTGAAATTGATTGTTAATGATATGGTTGGGATACCCTTTTTCTTCTAAGAAGTTTTTAATCGTGGCCACTGATTTTATAAAGTCACCCTCCCTGGTGGAGTTCCGCTTGGCCCTGGCTAGAAGACTAAAAGGTATATTCCTTTTTAGGTGGCCCGGGTGAAAGGAACGATAATCTAGATAGGTGTTCCTGTCCGTGGGTTTTCTAAAGAGGCGCATATGCAAACTGTTGTTATGAATATACACAGAGATATCAAGAAAATGTACCACCACAGCATCATAATGCCCGGAAAAGCTTAAGTTGCTATCTAATGTATTAATCCACTTAATAAAATTAGGGATAACATTTATGTCATCAAATACGAAAAACAAGTTGTCAATAAATCTTTTATAAATCATCATATTGTGATGGAAGGGATTGATGTCACTATTGAACACACATGAGGTTTCGAATTTAATCATATACAGATTCGCCACGGCTGGCGCAAATGCGCTCCCCATGGCGACTCCTTGCACCTGCAGGAAAAACTGGTCTTTATATCTGAAATAGTTATTTTCCAGGACGACATCTGCTAGATCCAATAGAAAGTGAGTAGGAGGCGTATCTGAGCTTCTAGAATTTAAAACCTCTTCTAGGATGGGTCTTACACTTTCTAAAGGGATATGAGTATACAGAGATTTAACATCAAGTGTGAGTAACCCAGCACCCACTGGGACATAGACATTCTCTAACTGGTTGATAAAATCCGACGAATCCCTAACAAATGACGGTGTGTTCCTAGTGAATGGATTGATGAAAGAATTTACGTATTTGGCAGACCTTTCTAATACGGAACCCGTATTTACCACAATAGGTCTCCCTGGGATAAGTGGATTATCTTTACACATTTTATGCAGTTTAGGTACTGTATAGAAAACAGGTACCTTGTAAAAGGGGAAAGACAGGTATTCATAGGTTTTGTCATTAATATAGTTAAAGGAATACCCTTCATATAACACTGTTTTCAGAATAGTTACAATATTCTTAGTCGGCTTCCCTCTAAGACGTTTATAAAATCTTACTTCACCCAACTGTCTAAGAATCTCTTGGTCATAATCCACAGTGTCCTGTATGACAATAGGAACACACCGTCATTTGTTAGGGACTCATCGGATTTTATCAACCAGTTAGAGAATGTCTATGTCCCAGTGGGTGCTGGGTTACTCACACTTGATGTTAAATCTCTGTATACTCTGTGTCTCTGGACTGCAGTTCACTCACCTCGATCTGCATACTTGTAGGTTTTTTTGCCCCTCTTCCATGAAGAAGGGATTTTGAGTTATTTACCTGCACCATTGACTTATCTGACATTATTTCCTGTTTTTTATTTAGAGAACAAAAAGAAGAAAGCTTATCTGAGTCTTGCTGACCATTAGGCTCTATAAGGGTGCATCCCAAATAACTACAACTCCCAGGAAGAACCTCAGCAACTTTCTTTTTTACAAATTAACAAAAAATAAAGGCTGGAGAAGTTAACAGTGTAGATAAATATGGTAACTCAAAAGCCCTTCGAGGGTGTGTGTTTGTGAAACCTACAAGCGTGAAGATTTGAGTTTGTAGGCTGTAGCTCTGAAATTCTTGGAGCGTTCCGTGAGCTAGTCATGCCTGCCACATAACCATGGAAACATCTGCAGAAGCAGACAGCACTGGCTCTTCTGCATTGAAACAGAGATGAGCACTGAACACTTGAGTAGGATACAACTGGCTTTCGAGCAAGGGAAACCTTTACTGCCCAACAACATGAAGGAACACACCCCTACATGTATACCATCACCGTCATCCTCTGAGAAGATGGTACACATGGTTCTTCATATGCTATTTTGTCCCAGAAATAATCCTTGAATAGATTTAAGGTGAGAGGAATGATGGACAAGTGTTGAGTTTTGTTACTGAGTATGGATTTGTTCTCTAGGCAAACACTCTACCAGAACTTGGAAATGTAGTGGCCCATTTTGGATTGTGGATTCTAAGTGCTAACCACCCTGCGAGAATCCCTTCCTGAAACTGGAAATTATCTCAAACTGTGTGTCACCATTTCCATCCATTTGCAGTGCCGTCTGAGGAGCCAGTTAGCACAACTGGGAGAAAGTGTAACACTATCTACAAGGGTTTTGCCGAGTGCCTGATCAGTCTTGGAGACAGCATGACTCAGAGCGTTCAGGAACAGCAAGGTGACAGTGACAGCAACCAGCAACAACAAGAGCTGGACACCATTTGCAAGTGAGTGCAAGACTTCTTCCTCTCGCCACTTGTAGGAAGGAATCAGACAAAAGGGCCACAGGAAGCCTGTCTTAGACTAGACAGAGCAGTGTTTCCCAACCTTTGGTTTTTGGACTTTAATCCCCAGAGACCTAAGTCAATTCCCCCAAAAACACTGATCAGCCAACGTACTGACTTAGGCTTCTGGGAACTGAAGTCGCCTTGTGGGGTCTGGGCCCCACTTGGGAACCACTGGACTAGAGTTTGGAAACATTAGATTTGGACTACAAATCCCAGAATTCCCACAATGCTGGCTGGGGGAGTCTGGGAATGATAGTCCAACAAGGTCACTTTTCTAACTGCTGCTGGACTATAGCAGATTATTTGCTCATTTTAGGCCAGTCTTACCTAGTCCGATTTTTTTTTAAAAAATGCTACATTTTCTACATGCTCACCCTGCCACCTAGCAGTTTAAGTCTATGGATAAAAATACAGTACATGATTTCTATGTGTTGCCTCTGTGCTGCTATGTCTGTGTAGCTGCATTATCTTTATGAATCAACTTGCAATGGCTTCTTGTGTTAATGTTGGCTTTGCTGGTTTTGTTGTGGCTAGCAACTTGCTGACATTACACCAGCCTTTTTATAGGAAAATGATATTATATTTTTTAACTAATATTCTTGTCAAACTTGAAGATGCCATTGGTGGAAGGCTATTGCAAAATCTCATATGCTCTGCTTCAATAACAGAAAACGTCCTGATAAGGGAAACCTTATCTATTGATTGGGGAAACCTTATCTAGATGGTGGAGGATGGGGTACCTGGCATGCAGTGGTCCATGGGGTCGCAAAGAGTCAGACTCGATTATGCGACTGAACAACAAAAAGTCTAGATTTCCTCCTAAACTAGCAAAGGAAATGCAGAATCTCATTGACCCTGGTTTGATAGCAGGCGCCACATATTCTCTATGGGAGTTGCTAAAATCATGGATCTAATAGACTTTAAATATGCTCTGCTATTTAAATAGAAATTAATGGAAGGTTTGTAATTGCTCTGCAATGCCTCTAATGGACATTCGTTATGTTTCTACTTCAACTGTTACTTTTTTATCTTTTTTCTTTTTCTCTCTTTATATAACAGATTTTTTAAAACCATACAAATTCCTAAAAAATGCAATGCTAAAATGAAACAGTTTGTGTCTCTAATGATCCCAGTGGTGTTCAACAATCCGATTTGTTAATCGTGACACCTGTATCTATATCTAGTGTGAGTTTATATGTGCTCTATAGAAATCCAGACCCCTGGCCCGATTGCGCTGAAATTTGGCACATACGTACCTTGGGTTGACGAGATCAGCATTGGGGTGGTGGTGGTCACGAGCCCCATGGGGGGGGGGGGTAGCTCCTGAAATTGATCTACAAAGGGGGGCATACCCGATAGGAGGGTGTGTGTGTTGCCCAGTGATGTCACAGTGATGCTAACCCAGGTAGGTTGAGATTGTGACATCATCGTGATGTAATTGAGCTGGCTAATGTCATAGTCCCAGGTATGGATGCAAAGGGGACACCCCCACCGGCAGGGGCTGTGGACAAATGTATGGGAAGGATAAGGGCGGTAAGTGACGGTTGACGGTTGAGGGAAGCAGGACTGGTGAGGGTAGAGAGAGATGGAGGAAGAGAGGCTGCCCCAAGCAAAGCCGGGCAATCTGCTAGTATATATATATATAAACCAAAAATTTTGTTAGGGGCCTCCTAACTCTCCTGTGTCTTCCTCCAGTAGAGCCTCTCTTTACTACTTCTGGCCCTTCAAACTCTTGTTTGCTTGCTCTTGTCACTTACATCTCAGTTTTATTCCTTTGCTGTTATCTGTTAGGAATCAGCAAACAGAATGTCCCTCCCAGCACTCATAGCTGCTACTAGGTGCTAGGTCAGGGGTGCCCAAACTTTTCAGGCTGCAGGCCAGTCACATGGTTCAGCTGACCAGTCATGTGGTTCAGCAGGCCAGTCATGTGGTTTTGCAACAGGATGACAGATTTTAGGCTGCCATTTTCTCTGCTTAAACCAGGGGTGCCCAATTCATCTGACCTGCACCACCCTCTTCACTCCCAGAAGTGGAAGTAAAACGTGCCCGTACGGGCACATTTACATCCGCTTCTGGGAGTGACGAGGGAGGTGTGGGCCAGATGAATTGGTGTCAGGGCCAGATCTGGCCTACAGGCCATAGTTTGGGCATCCCTGTGCTAGGTAATGGTAAGTCACATCTGAATACTCTATACAGAGAAAACCCTGGAAAGAGTCACCACTAGTTGGAGTTGACTTTATGGCATGTTGTTGTTAACTCAAGGATGGCATTCCAAATCTTGTGGATTAGAGTACTGTACTTATATTCCCTTACCACTAGTCATGTTGGCTGGGGTTTCCAAAATCGCTTGTAGGTCTCACTTTCCTCAATCCTGAATTAAACAAAGAGCCCCCTTTAAGCTTGGAAAACATGTCCCATGATTCCTATGGTGTGATACTAAACATTCTCGTCCAGTTTTACTTTTCTTTGAGTTCTGCACCTTTGTTTATAATGTCAGAGTCTTGCTTTGTTCTTATTCTAGTTCCTTTCCTTTCAGGTCCTGGGATGACTTCCACATCTGTGCCACTCAGGTCTTATCCAGCTGCCCTGAGGAAGCTGCCAACATTTGGGAGTCTCTTCGGCAAGAGTCCCGGAAGATCCAGTTTCAAGGGAACCTGCATGACTTGTGCAGCTCACGAGCCCAGCCAGCAGGCAATGGGAGAGCTTCAAATATGGATGAAACGAACAAGGAGACTTTGCGTGGAGCTGCTTTCTTTCTCCGACCCAGTCTTTTGGGCCTTCTGCTAATGGTTGTGCATCTCATGGCCATGAGGTCCCTTGCTTAGCATGGAAGCAGTGAAGAGGCATTCCTCCTTTACACTCCAGCATATCACAGACTGACGGCCCAGTACAGCTTCCTTCCAGGGAACTGGGTCAGATTCAGCAGTTGGCAGTGGTCTTTGGGACATCCTGATGGATGGCAGGGGCAGTGTGTGACCAACTGTGTGAAAGAGGCAGGAGATTGTGAGCTCATGTATATTGTTTCTGCCCTGCTCAGAGAAGCCAGGTTGCATGAAAGGTGTTCCTTCTCATCTGTATGCACCCTAAACCTACCACTCTAAACTTATCTAGCTCGATGCATACCCTCACAACCTGACTGCTCCATTCCAGGGTTGGCAGGAGGCCAGCAAGAGGCATTTGTGAGGCAGCTCCTCAAGGGGTTTGGGGTATCATGAAGGGGTGGCAGAGTGTTAGCTTTGAGTTAATTAATGTTGACCTGGTTGGGTCCAGGCTTAGATCAATCCTGTGGCATGAAACAGGACTGTTCTAACTATGGATCCAACTGTGGCATTTTCACAGAATGTGCAAAAGCTGCTTGCGCAATTTAATGCCTCAAGTGCCAAAGCAACTTGCTTGGCCTTGGGTAACATTCACCTTGTCTGGGAAGGGCATTTGCAGCCCATTCTCAGTCAGAGACATGTCTTGGGATGGCTCTGTTCACCCCTGATCCCCTTCCCTTTCTGACACTGCAACCTTTTAAGACTGTCCCAAGAAATCTAGTCTCAAATTCACTCAGCGCTCAGAAAAGGTACTTTTACGAACTACTGCTTATTTTATTTATTTATTACATTGATATACCCCCCCATCTGAGTGTTATCCCACTCTGGGCAGTGAACAAACAGAAAATAAATGACAACAATACAAATCAAAACCCACTACCAACAAATACATCGTTAACTAAAATAAAATAATTGGCAACAGAGGACATCAAAACTGAACCTAACTGGCTAATCTATTGACAAAGGAACAACGCCCTGAAAGGCCTCCTTGAACAGGAAAGTTTTAAATTGTTTTTTAAAGTTGGCAGTGATGTTGGCCTGGCGCAGCTCCACCGGTAGTGGAGGGGCCACCACCAAGAAAGCTCTATTTCTGGTTAAAGACTTTCCAGCTGCACCGACTGTGATGACCGGTTGATGCGGGGAGTTGTTCTGAGGGAGAGATGCTCTGTCAGATAGCAAGGTCCTCCCAAACCGCATAGGGCCATACTGGTGGGAGCCTAGGTTCTGGGAGTTGCAGTCCAGAAAAGTAACTTTTCCACACATTAGCATCCTTTCCAGCAGCTAATGTCAGAGACAGCGAGAGAGAAGCATGAGAGGCAAGTAATATGGATTCAAAATAGCATCCATAGTCTCTTGGCTTGAGAGAGCACTTCTCTGCCTTCTCGATCCTGCATCAGAGACCAGGTTGAAAATCCACAGATCCCCAATAACCTTGGGCATTTCAGGATTGCCATTATGCACATAGCCAACTGTGCAGATAAATGCATATTGCTTTGGTAGTCAGATGGAAATCTTACCTTGCCCAACCTCCAAAATGTCCTGAAATATTGTGTCACTTCTGTGCGATTGCATCCCCCCGCCCCCCGCCATCTGCTCCTGTTTTTCTACTGGTGGGCTGATGAGTGTCTCCATTCTTATGGTCCTGAAATACTATTTACCTGGGCTATGTATACCTCTTTTTGTGCTGGTGTTTCCTTTTACTTTGACTCATTTTAGTCCTCTTTTCTCCCAATAAGGAGACTCAAGGTGGCTTACAATATTAAAACAATTGATTTTTTTAAAAAAAAATGGTAGCTGTGTTAGTCTGTGCAAACATATCAGAGAGTAAACAAAACAAAATGTTGTGGCACCTTAAAGACTAACTCCTGTATTTTAATGTTAGCTTTCAGCTCCCCTGGTGGCTTAGCGGTTAAAACGCTGAGCTTGGAGACTGGAAGGTCAGGTTTCGATGCCCGAGGGCTGCACCTGGGGACATGAAAGGAGCCTCACTTGGGCGTCCCCTGAGAGGAGTTTCTCCAGCAAAAATCCTTTCAATCCAGAGTAATCTCTGACACAAAATTATTATTATTATGGACATCAAATGAGAAGGGAGGATTCACTTGAGAAAGCCTTGATGCTCAGAAAGATGGAGGGCAAAAGAAGAAGGTGGCGTCCAAAAATGAGATGGCTAGATGGTATTGTAGATGCAATGGGCACAGCTGGGCGGGTTGAGGAGGATGGTGGAGGACAGGGGTGCCTGGTGGACAATGGTCCATAGGGTCGCAAAGGGTCGGAGTCGACTGTGCGACTGAACAACAAAAAAACCTTTTGTGGATCAAGTCCACTTCGTCAGACATAAGAGTGAGACTTCTGTGTTTCAAGCATATCAGACAATAAACAAAACGAAAATACAAAAACATTGTGGCACTATATAGCAGTTAGTCTTTAAAGTGCCACAACATTTTTTGTATTTTTGTTTTAATTGCCCGTCTCTGTCCCAGCTCCTGCCAACCTAGCAGTTCGAAAGCAAGAAATGGCAAGTAGATAAATAGGGACCACTTCAGTGGGAAGGTAAACAGCATTCCGTGCACTTTGGTGTCTAGGCATGGAAACGTTTGCAAATGCGGACAGAACTGACTGTTTTGGCTATAAACAGAGATGAGCACTGTACCCTAGAGTCAAATACGACTAGCTTTCAAGCAAGGGTGACCTTTACCTTTAATATTAAAACAAATACGGCAGTACTAAACTCACATTAAAAATACAGTTTAAAAAGCAATTAAACTGCAATAATAATAATCCATTAAGTAATTTAAAAATTAGAAACAAACTTAGAAAAGCAAAAAAGCCAAGAACACAGCATCCAGGGACTTGGTCCTAGTTATTAAAAACTCACTTGAAGAAGAAGGTCTTCCACTGTTGGTGGAAGGATAAAAGGGGAGGGTGCATGGGGATATATGGGCCTTCAGATAGCCTCTCAGACTCTAGTGCAGTGATAGTGAACCTTGGCACTCCAGGTGTTCTTGGACTTCAATTACCAGAAGCCCAAGTCAGCACTCCTGCTGATCAGGGCTTCTGGGAATTGAAGTCCAAGAACATCTGGAGTGCCAAGGTCGGCCATCACTGCTCTAGTGCAGTGTTTCCCATAAAATTATGCACGGTGTGGACAAAGTAGATAAGGAAAAACTGTTTTCCCTATCGCACAACACTAGAACTAGGGGACACTCGATGAAACTTTTGGGTACTAGTTCTCAAACAAATAAGAGAAAGTACTTTTTCACCCAGAGGATCACTGGTCTATGGAACTCCCTGCCAGAAGACTTGGTGACAGCTGTCAGTCTTGACAGTTTTAAGAAAGGATTAGACAAGTTCATGGAGGACAAGGGTATCAATGGCTATAATGATGGATACTTAAGGACAACCTCGGGGTTGGAGAGATAGGCAGGATATCTCTCAATGCCATTTCCAGGGAATCCTAAACAGGTGAAGGCATCTCCTTGGGAATACCCTGAAGGAAATGGTGAGCCACTGTGTGAGACAGAATGCTGGACTGGATGGGCTGTGGCCTGTTCCAGCAAGGCTGTTCTTATGTTCCCAACCTTTTTGTTTTGGACTTCAATTCCCAGCAGCCTAAGTCAATTTCCTGAAGCACTGATCAGCCAATGTACTGACTTAGGCGTCTGAGAATTGAAGTCCCCTTGTGGGGCATGGGCCCATGTTGAGAACCACTGCTCTAGTGGTAGGAACAGAACTTAGAAACATTGCTGCCTTAGCATACAGTTCCCTGTAATCTGTTTGGAAGTAGGTCACACAATGCAACTTTTCCAGTTACCATGCTTTGCTGCTAGCAAGGCTGATTCTGTGTGATTTTTCCCATGGTTCTGCACACATTTCTATCCCAACCTTTTCCTTCTAGTAGCAATTGACTCAGGTAGGGATGGAATCTTGATTGTCTGGTGAAAAAACACTCAAGGAGATGTTCAGTACTGCCCAATCTTGTTTTGGAAAGCCCCTCTATTACTGCTACAGAGGTGCCCACTAGAATGAAAAATCAATGAGCAGTGGAAGTCTAAAGCCCTCCAATTTCCTGGTGTCAGCACTTCAAATGCATCTCTATATTTCTATTAAAAGGCACTTTTACATTTCTTTGGCTTTGTTTTGTGTGGTGCATTGAAGGTCATATGTTATACTGCCAATTGCAACTTGCCTGATACTACTCATATTCAGAGTCTGGAAAAGCAACCTTATAATTTGGATTAGCTGCCTGGATAGCTCAGTGACTTTGGTATTAGAGGTTGGAGGTTTGATTTCACTCTGTTCCTCCCAGGAGTAAAGCCAGGGCATCCTAAAGAAAAAGGGAATGGTCAACCATTTCTGAGTACTGTTATGTGTTGTGAAAACGTTAGGAAAGGTTGCTGTAAGCTGAAGTCAACTTGATGGCTCATAATCATTTTAATTTTGTATTACAGCTCTCAGAGACCCCAACCAGCACACTCACTGGTTGTGGGGCTCTGGCCATGTCATCTGGCTGCATCTGGGAAAAGCTTCTACTTAGCTGGAAGTTAGCATTTTTACATAAATGATTTCAAAGTACTGCAGTTTAAGGTGTCTTGGCCTATAAACCAATCACTGTCTCTTCTTCAAGATTTAAAAATGTAAAGATGTAAAGAAATGTTAGAGATCACAAGCATGTCATCATCCCTTCTCTTTCCAGTGTACAGGTTGTAAGTGTCATTGCTTTTTGTTATGTGTTGTCAAGTCAGAACTGATGTATAGCAACCTTAATAGGGCTTTCAAGGTAAGTTAATTTTTTAAGGAGTGGTTTTACCAGTTGCATTTCTGCACTGTTTCCATGGTTGGGCAGGGATTCAGACCCCAGCCTCCTGAATTCCAGTCCATTTCTCTATTCGCTACACTACACTGAGCGGAGGAAGAACTACTTCACTATTCTGATTCCCAATGGTCATGGAGGTGGACGAGGCCATGCCAGATGGACTGATTGTGAAGGTGCACCTTGTCCAAATCCTCAATGCTGTGGCAGTCTATTGCAGTCCCAGTGTTAAATCCTGCATGTCTCATTTCATATTTGCCGCAGGAGATTGCTCAGTAATCATAGTGTGTGGGTCACTTTATGGCAAGCTGGGATCCACCTTAAATTCATGCCAATGGCATTTTTCCTGAAAACGATTTTCAGGGGAAAATGTATACCTAGATATGAGTAGCAGCCAACGATGATAACACCACACTGAGTACTTGTTATGTCCGGCCCTTACAAGCAATAGTCCAAACAACGATGAACAAAACAGCAACAAGTCTTTATTTAACAATCTATTCAAGATGAGCTTACAAGGCATTCCAGACACAGAGATGGCTATACAGTCCCATGGAATCAGTCCCTCCAGAGTGTGCCTAGCTACATTAGGATTGTAGCATAATGGAGGAGACCCAGGCTATCATGTTGCTGGCTACCTGTACAGAAATGGAAATATAGATCTGGTCCGGCCCCACCCTTGTTTACCCATGGGGTTTATATAGTGTCTCCCTGGTGGTGGCTCCTTGATACAAAGTAGTGACCCACCGGACAACCGTAACTAACCAATCATAACAGGGAATATATGTATTTAACCAATGGAGAACAGGATCCAAAGCTGTAGCCAATCACAGGACTTTGATTAGCATAATGAGTGCGCCCTGTACAGGGGTTTTCGTGCCACTTTCTGTTCCTAATTTGGATGGCAGGAAACCGTCATTTTCCTCTTGCAAAGGCGCTGCCCACGCTACTTGCAAATGTGCTGGAATACACAACAGTACTGTATATGCCATTGTTTAGGCACCCCAAAGGGCAACTGCACCCAAAAGAGAGAATAAGTTAAAAGATATTCCAAAGCTTGTAAGAGTGAAAACAGCAATTTGGGGATGGCCCATGAGGGAGGAACATTCAATACAATGTATTTCAGTGAACACAAAATGTTATACAGTAGACATGAAATGAAGATTGGAAATCAGAATGAGACTTTGGAATGAAATCAGCCTTCTTCAGTCGTTTAAAATATACTGCTATCAACACACAAGGAGACAGGTCTGTTCCCTGTTCTTCTCTTTCAAATAGAAGGTGACCATCTGAAGCAAAAAGCTTCATCTCTCAGTTGTCATTTATTATGATTTTTGTTGTTTTGAAGTTCAGTCTTGCTACTTTATTTCCTCCATTCCTCGACTGATCAGATTATCAAGGGATGCATTCCTGCTGGTTGCAACTCACTTTTCATTCCTTTCCCTGCCACACCCTTCTTCAGGTTCGACCAAAACTTTGCACGAGTGGGTCTTCCCATCTTTTTTTGGGGTGGTGGCGGCTGCCAAGGGGTGTTTTTACTCCTCTGGGATAACACTCAGTGACTGCTGCTTTCCAATGCTCGTCTGTCATTCGAAAGATGTGACCAGCAGAGTGAAATTTTTGTTTATGATATTTTGCAACAGCTTTGTTGATTCCACTTTGTTTTCTTATCTGGGCGTTGGGGATCTGGTCTCAGAGGGATACCTTTAGCATTGATTTTTCCATGGCTCTTAAGGCTCTTGATAGTTAACCCAGATAAAGTATGCTATGTATTTCCACTGTTTACATAAAAAGAGTCAAGGAAAAGAGACAAGATTTATTTTGAAGATCCAGCTTTTACGTCAACTCACAGTGGCTAGAAATATGAGATAATAGACCAGAACTATGAGG
Organism: Bradypodion ventrale; assembly: GCA_035047345.1. Lineage (NCBI taxonomy): Eukaryota > Metazoa > Chordata > Lepidosauria > Squamata > Chamaeleonidae > Bradypodion > Bradypodion ventrale. Next base: position 24,028,953 of record JAWDJE010000009.1, on the reverse strand, counting down.
CTCTCACAACCAAGACATGTTCATCATGGCAAACTGACTGGCCTGTTTCAAGCTCAGAATGCGAAGCAAGGTGTTTACATTGGGGTTGTACAGATGAAAATACAACATGATCTTGCTGAAAATTGGCCAGTCTTTCAGTATGGCAACTGGTTGTCATCCATGTTAAATAGAGAGATGGTCTAGTCAAATAACTACGAGGCTGATATATTGTTTTAGCTTTTATTGATACATCATAGTGTAGGAGGGATGCTCTGCTCACAGAGTGAGGGGTCAGGGAATCTGCCTAGGGACGAAGGGTCAAGTTACTATATATCTCCGGTGATGTCATCACAGTGGTGCATTGTGGTATTTGCAGTCCATACAGTTTGATATTACTATCTGACAAAACCCCTTCTAATATCATACTGGTTGGATGTGCTCTCCGATTGAGAGTTAATTGATTTGTTTCACAATTTCAGACATAACTTGTTGAATAAGTAGACATGCTGAGGTGCAGGTAGTGGTTTAGTTAATATGTCTGCGATCTGCTCCTTAGTGACACAATGCACTAATTTGATGAAGCCTGCGATGGACATCTCTCTTACGTGCTTACTCTTGATATCTATATGTCTGGATTTCTGATATGGGCCATCGGACCTGGATATGTCTATTGCGGTCTGGTTATCCTCATGGATAATGATCAGGCGAGATGGTACTTCCCATATCATTGATATTAGATCATTGAGGCCTACCAGTTCGCTCACGACCTTGGACATGCAGACGTACTCTGCTTCAGCTGTGGAGGTGGATACTAACTCCTGTCTGCCTGTGAACCATTGTATCGAGCTGCCATTCTATAAGACTAAGTATCCTGACGTGCTTCTCCTGGTCGAGGTATCTCCAGCCCAGTCAGCGTCGGCATAGACAGATATTTCCGGTTTGTTGCTTGGTTTCAGGGTGATCAGTAGTTTCGTGTCCATAGTTTTCTTCAAGTACCTCAGTAACCTCTTGATTGCATTCCAGTGGTAGACCTTTGGATTGCAGACATGTCGTGATAATAAATTCACCGCCAGTGCAATGTCAGTCCTGGTGCAGTTGGTGAGGTACAAAAGTGATCCTATAGTTGACCTATACAATGTGTTATCTTCGAAAGGTTCACCACCCCCGGACATGTTCTTTGGGAAATCCGTTTGCATGGGTGTATTGCACGGCTTGCCATTACTCGTGTTGCAATTTTCCAATAGTTCAGATACCTTCTCTGCCTGTGAGAGGGCGAACCCACCTCTGATATCTGGATTCCTAGATATTTGTTAATTTTTCCCATGGACTTCAGAGAGAATTGCTCCCCGAGGTCTTGCGCGAATTTGTCGCATTTGGCTTTGTGCCTACCAATGTATAGAATATCATCAACGTACATCAGCATTTTCTCTGTCTCCCCGCCCTCTTTCCTGGTGAACACGCATTTGTCTGATGATATTGTCGAGAAGCCCATCTCTTCCAACCTTGCTGAGAGGCATTTGTACCACTTTTTGCCGGACTGGCGGAGCCCATACAAACTTTTATTAAGTAACCATGTTTCCCCTTCATTGTTTTCTATCCCAGGTGGTGATCTGACATAAATTTCCTTGTCAAGTTGGGCATGTAGGTAAGCCAGTTGCACATCAAATTGATATACCTGTTCCCTTTGAATAGATGCTATGGCCAGTGCAATTTTGACAGTCTGACCTAACAGTGGGTGAATAAGTATCTTCTGGGTACCTTTGAGAGAAGCCTTGTGCCACTAGTCTGGCCTTGTATAATGTCTCGTTGTTCTCAAGTTGTTTGATTCGGTATACCCATTTTGTGCCTATGGTTCTGTGGTGTCTTGGAACTTCCGTGGGTGTGTACACTTTCAACCTCCTGAGGCTTTCCATTTCCTTCTCCATGGCCGCCCTCCATTTGAGCTGTTCTCTGTGCGGTAGCCTGAGCACGTCATTGTAATTGCGGGGGGTGTTGGCCTCCGTTTGCATAGCCATCATGTAATCATCTAGGTCCCTAGGTGTTTCTCCTTTGGTCGACCTTGTTGACCTCCTGGGTGGTTCCTTGTTTGCATCCGCATCATCCTTTTCAGGCTCCTGGGGGTGTTTCCCCTTCTGTGTCAGGAGCTGGTGTTTCATTTCCACCTCTGTTAAGATCTCTCTTCTCATCGTGTTCATCAGATATCACTTCATTCAAGTGTATTTTATTCCAGTTCGAGTGTTCATGGAAATTGGCTGATCTGGATATTATTATCCTTGAATGGGTATTGATGAACCTGTACACCTTCGACCTTGGCTTGTAACCCATAAACCTCAGCTTTCTTGAAATCCTGTCCCCCTTCTTTCTTAGTTGTTTGGGGATGTACACGTCTGCCAGCACTCCGAAGATGTGGTGGTGAGATGATCTTGGTTTGCGGTTGTAGATGGCCTCATATGGTTTCTTATTGATTACACTTGACCACAGTCGATTTAGGGTGCAATTGGAATACATTAATGTACAGTATGAGAAGTCAAGTCCAGCATCTTGGAGTACACACCTGATCGTGGTTGTAGCATCCCATTTTTTCATTCCGCCACACCATTCTGGAAAGCTGAGAAGGGAGCAGTGGTATAATGTATCATGCCTTTATCTTTGATCCAATCATAAAATTCATTTGAGAGGAACTCCGCTCCATGGTCCGTTATTATTTGCTTTATCTGGATGTTCTGTTGAGTCTTCACTCTCCTATAGAATTCTTTAAATTTTGTAAATCCTTCTCCTTTGTTTTTCAGGGTATAAGCTAAACCATATCTGCTGTAGTCATCTACAATGGTCAGGAAATACCGTTTTTGTCCAAGGGAACTTTTCAGTGGACTGACTAAGTCCATATGTACTAGCTGGAAGATGTGGTTGGTTTTCCTCTCAGAGGACTTGGGTCGGGCCTTGTCCTTTATTTTGGAGTGTTTGCATACGGAGCACTCTAAAAAGTTTTTACAATCCTTTATTTTGAGTCCCTCTGAACATCCTATCATCTTGGTTACTATGGAATAGCTCATGTGCCCCAGTCTTCTGTGTAAGATGTGGGCGCAGTTGTCGTGTATTGGTTTGCCTATTGACACTGGTGGTCTCCTGGTGCCTATGGGTGTGTCATTGTAGCTTTGATCTTCCCCTCCTCATTCTTCGTCTTCAGGGGGGTATTGGGCGTGTTCAAGCCCTTCCCCTTCTATTTCCTCAGCGTCATCTCTGTTAGCTATAAGGCTTGTGTTCACTTGTTGTTCGACCTTTGGGTTGGGTGAGAAGAATGGGAGTCCCTCAGCGATGATCACTTTTCCGACTTCCCTTCCTTCTCTCAGCATCAGTGCCTTCCCCCTTTCAAAGGTTACCTTTAAATCTGTGTCTTCACACAGCTTCATTGTGGACATTATGTTGAAAGGGATTCCTGGGATGTGAGATACCACTTTGATCAGCTTAGTGTCAGGAACGAATATGTCTCCCTTTCCGATTGCTTGTGAGTATCTCTGGTTGGTAAACCTTACTCTGTATGAATCCTCAACATATGAACTAAATAGTTCTTTGTTGTTTGTGATGTGTGTGGTCGTCCTGGAGTCGATCAGCCAGCAGTGTTCATCATTAGGCAGGCCGTTGTTGACATTGCTGTGTCTGGAGATGTTGACGTATTTTGCCTTTTCCTTCTCAGAGTCCCTCTGCATTTTAAAAGACCTTCTGGGTCTGGGTGATCTTCCCTGCTTGGGGTCATGATTGGTCCCTGAGCTGTGGGAGCCCTTTGCAGTGAATCTCAGATCTTGGTTGGATCTGTGGTACTGATGGCCTTGGCTGTTTATCTTGGGGCAGTCCCTCTTGAAGTGGTTTCTTGATCCACATACATGACATGTGTATGATGAGCTGGCTTGCTCCACAAAGTCTACCTTTTGTGTGACTTTTATTTCCCTGGGCAAAGTGGCTCTTTCTCTTCTGTAATTGTCTTCTGCTATGAGCCTCCCAGATAAGGCGTCAAGAGAGAGATAGTTGAAATTCACACTGTCTATTTGCTGCAAGAAGCTGTGCCAGGATGCATCAAGAGAGTTGATAATTATACTGATCAGGCACCTTTCGGTGATGTTCTCTCCCCTTCGTATCAGTTGTGATCTGAGTTCATTCAGATTCAGCAGGTGCTCTCCCATGGTGATCCCGGGTTTGAGCTTTGCGGAGTAAAAATCCCTAGACAGCCTGCTGGTGTTGCTTATGTCACTACTGTGAAACATTCTGTGCATTTTAGTCCATATTTCAGAGACAGTTGAATTGTCTGGGATGCTGCTGTACATGGTCAAATCAATTGAGCATAGTACCAGGCAAAATGCTTTGTGGTGGATGTGGTCTGTTTTGAGAGACCATGGTTTTGCAGGTGGATTGAGTATTAGGGGCAGTGCGTTCTCTCTCATCAGGATTATTTGCAGTTGTAGTGCCCACTCATTCAGGTTTTTTTTAGTGATGATCAGTATCAGGAAATTATCTGGCAGGTTGTTCTGTTTGTTGGAGCCTGAGTCCATCCACTGTTGATGGTCTGAGTTGTTTGGAAATTCACAGTTCCAATTCACAGTAAGGCATGGGTATGTAGGCAGTTGTCACATTTTAAAAAACCGCCATTTTTTCTGGCCAGCAGGTGGCGTGGTGAATAGGAAGTGCCTGTCCCATTTTACCTTGCCTGTAGGGGGAGTTCTGATATGGCTGGGAGGACACATGCGCGAAACTCATTCTGCTCTGGTCGTCGAAGAGGAAGGGTCTCCGTGCTGGTTGCTCTGGCGGCAGAGGCCTGTGGTTCGGTGATGGCTCCTGGGCATCTCAGTGGTTGCTGTGGTGCACTAGAGGTGGCAACGGATGTCGGGAGTAGGCCAGAGGAGGTTCGGTCCCTGGGAAAACATCCCTGGAAGTCCTTCTTGGATTTGCCGCTGCGTTTCCAACCGGGTACGGGCTGTTTTCCATTTTTCTTGGCTGCGCGTCACTTCGGGGTCAGTGTGGGATGGACACCTCGCCGAATGCAGTGGTGAGGATGCCCATCGCCATGTCAATTTCCAACTCGGTCGGCATTTAGGGGTGGCTGCGGCGGTGGTTGCGGTTTTGCGCGGGGCAGCATTCGCGTTTGTCTGGTCGGGGGCTGTGGCTGTGATGGTCAGGGGACTGCGTATGGTCGCGGCTGTGGTGGCTGTCGCTTTCATGGTGGACAAGCCAGGGGGGATCCTCATATGCTGCTAGCATCTGGGGCTCATTAAGGTCTGCTTGCACGGCTTTGGGGGTAGTGTAGCCATAGATTATTGCTCTCTTTATTTCTTTGTTATTTTCTTGTATTTTTAACTCTGTGTCTCGGTCCCACCATTCTCCTGCCGCACGGTTTGAAAAGCGGATCTGGATTGGTTCTTGTTCGGCCATTTTCATTGGCCAGGGCGCTTGGTTGGCATCTTGATGTGTGGGATTTAAACATGGTGTCACCGCTGAGTTTCCCGCTTCATCTAGGCAGTGGGTCCCTTCTGATGAGTCAGGGCTTGCTGCCCTAGTATTCATTCCTACGTCTTCCCCTTCTAGCAGGGCAACTAATTTTAAGATGGGGATTGTATCTTGTCTGGATCTCTCAGTCATCTTGATGATGGCTCCTTTAAAGCTTTCCTCATTATTATGGTTCCCATCGTTATGGTTCCCATCCCATTTTTCTTCTATCGTGTCCCCGGCCCCCATCAAGGAGTACCATTCTTCCTGGCTTTCATTGGACTCTTCTGCCGGGACGGTTTTCTCTGTCGTTTCATCCATGGGGAGCCGGGCACCCATCTTTCTGGCTTGGGACCTCGTGGTGGCCTTCGATGTTCATGAATCCTTTTTTTGGCTTTTAATTCTATACTGCTCAAAACTATAAAGGGAACACAAAAATAAGGCATCCCACGATCTGAATGACTGAAATACTGTATCCCTATTGTTGTTCACATACTGTAGTCGAATGTGCTGACAACAAAATCACACAAAACTTAACAATGGGAATCAAATTCATCAACCCATGGAGGTCTGGATTTGGAGTTACACTCAGAGGGACAGTGGAGGAAAACACTACAGGCTGATCCAACTGTGATGTAATGTCCTTAAACCAAGTCAAAATGAGGCTCAGTAGTGTGAGTGGCCTCCACGTGCCTGTATGACCTCCCTACAATGCCTGGGCATGCTCCTGATCAGGTGGCGGATGGTCTCCAGAGGGATCTCCTCCCACACCTGGACTAAAGCAACCCCCAACTCCTGGACAGTCTGTGGTGCAACGTGGCATCGGTGAATGGAGCGAGACATGATGTCCCAGATGTGCTCAATCGGATTCAGGGCTGGGGAATGGACGGGCCAGTCCATAGCATCAATGCCTTCATCTTGCAGGAACCGCTGACACACTCCAGCCACATGAGGTCTAGCATTGTCATGCATTAGGAGGAACCCAGGGCCAACGGCACCAGCACGTGGTCTCACAAGGGGTCTGAGGATCTCATCTCGGTACCTAATGGCAGTCAGGCTACCTCCGGCGAGCACATGGAGGGCTTCTCCAGGGAAATGCCACCTCACACCATTACTGACCCACTGCCAAACCGATCATGCTGGAGGATGTTGCAGCCAGCATAATGTTCTCCATGGTGTCTCCAGACCCTGACACGTCTGTCACATGTGCTCTGTGTGAACCTGCTTTCATCTGTGAACAGCACAGGGCACCAGTGGCAAACCTGCCAATCTTGGTGTTCTCTGGCAAATGCCAAACCTCTTGCATGGTGTTGGGCTGTGAGCACAACCCTCACCTATGGTCATCAGGCCCTCATACCACCCTCATGGAGTCTGTTCCTGACCGTTTGAGCAGACACATGCACATTGGTGGCCTGCTGGAGGTTATTTTGCAGGTCTCTGGGAGTGCTCCACCTGTTCCTCCTTGCACAAAGGTGGAGGTAGCGTCCTACTGCTGGGTTGTTGCCCTCCTATGGCCTTTCCCACGTCTCCTGATGTACTGGCCTGTCTCCTGGTAGCACCTCCATGCTCTGGACACTATGCTGGCAGACACAGCAAACCTTCATGCCACAGCTTGCATTGATGTGCTGTCCTGGATGAGCTGCACTACCTGAGCCACTTGTGTGGGTTGTAGGCTCCGTCTCGTGCTACCACTAGAGTGAAGGCACCGCCAGCGTTCAACAGTGACCAAACCATCAGCCAGAAACCAAAGGAACTGAGAAGTGGTCTGTGGTCACCTCCTGCTGAACCATACTTTTATTGAGGATGCCTTGCTGATTGCCTCTGATGTCCACCTGTTGTCTCTTCCATTTGCACAACAGCATGTGAAATTGATTGTCAACCGGTGTTGCTACCAGGGTGGACAGTTTGATTTCACAGAAGTGTGATTGACTTGGGGTTACATTGTGTTGTTTAGGTGTTCCCTTTATTTTTTTGAGCAGCATATTTTAAGTGTAGTTTAATTTGACAGCCGACCTCTGCTACCATTTTGTTAAATAGAGAGATGGTCTAGTCAAATAACTACAAGGCTGATATATCGTTTTAGCTTTTATTGATACATCGTGGTGTAGGAGGGATGCTCTGCTCACAGAGCGTGGGGTCAGGGAATCTGCCTAGGGACGAAGGGTCAAGTTATTGTATATCTCTGGTGATGTCATCACAGTGGTGCATTGTGGTATTTGCAGTCCATACGGTTTGATATTACTATCTGACAGTTCATCTGTAAGATTCCAGCTTCCATCAGCCCCAACTAGCATGACTGTCTTCAGGGGTGATGGAAAAGAAAGATGAAGACCCCGGAAAGGCTACAAGTCACTTCCTTTTCCTGTTTTGTGCATGTGTTCTTTACACAAGGTGGAAAACAGTATAGAGCAGTGGTTCCCAACCTTTTTTTGATCATGCCCCACCTAAGCATCTCTAAAATCCTGATGCACCCCACCAGCACCACCGTGACATATAATTCTTATTATTAAAAAAGTGAACTCCTGTTAACATGGAAGAAACCTAGAAGGCCATTAGTAAAGGTAAAGGTTTCCCTTGCTCGAAAGACAGTCGTATCCGACTCTAGGGTTCAGTGTTCATCTCTGTTTCAAAGCTGAAGAGCCAGCACTGTCTGTATCTGCAGACATTTCCATGAACATGTGGCAGGCATACCTAGACACTGGAGTGCATGGAACGCTGTTTACCTTCCCACTGAAGTGGTCCCTATTTATCTACTTGCAATTTCTTGATTTCGAACTACTAGGTTGGCAGGAGCTGGGACAAAGACGTGAGCTCATTCTGTCCTGCAGTACTCAGTAATTGAACTGCTGACCTCCCGCCTTCCAGTCAGTGTCTTAGCCACTTGAGCCTCTGCAGTCATTAACTTTTTCTAAACATTAACTTGGTCTAAACAAGCTTCCAATTCCCCCCCCCCCCAAAAAAAAATCACATTGACCCCCTGTGAGATGTGTGCCCCATGTTGGGAACCACGAGTATAGAGGAATGTCAGAGATAGGAATGGTCAACATTTACGTATTACAACTTCCAGAAATTTCCAGCCAGAATAGTAGTGGTTGTATGGAAATTCTGGGAGCTAAAGTAAAAAAAACCACAACATTTTTACTCTCTGGAAGACAGGATGCTAGAGATCCATTCTGGCATTGGTTTAAGAGGAGAGAGGGTATGTTCTCTCCCCCCTCCCTCTTAAGGGTATTAACAGCTTTGCTTGGATTTTAGCTCTGTGTTCCTGGTGCTGTTTGCCTATAATGTAATTAATCTGCCTTTTTGTTCAAAGCCTCCACTGAGCACTCAACAACCACCTCTGTTTCAGCCTAATTAAGCCCTTGCATCAGGTCTGTGGTCTTGTTGCATATGGCTAGGACACCTACTGCATATTTTGCCCAAGTAGTGAATTGTGTTTCAGATAGGTTTTTGAGGGAAGCATAAAGGGTGAGCAGGGCAAAGGCGAAAGTATAGGATGAACAGTTTTAGCATGTTTTAGCTTAAAGCTCTTGGTGCCAGAAACTAAGGAGATGCATTTTAATATTTTAGAAGTTACAGAAGGGAGTGGGGAAATACAGTGCTGTACAAAAGCTGGGACACTACCAGGCAGTGGTGTCATGAGCACAGCTGTCAAGAAGACCCCAGGAAGACCAAACCGGTGGACTGGTAGACTTCAGAATGGTCAAACTCAGCCACAGGGCCTGAAGTATTCTATCCCTAATCTACACAAAGTGTGAGAATGGGAGGCATAATCAAGCAGAGGCTGAATTGTCTTTCCTCTGTCAGAGTTGATGCTAGGGGTTGAAATAGTCACACTCATTTGCGGAGTGGTTTGCATTTTAATTGAAAAGTTTAAAGCAGCATTTAAAACCCAAAAGGTTTTGTAAGTTGGATCTGTGTGGTTAAAAGGCAGTGTAGTTGTGTGGACGTTATTGTTGCAACCTGCCTGCCGCAGCGGTAAAAGTAACGAGACGCGGAGACTCGAACCAGGATGAGACGGCTCCTTTCTTTATTAATCAGCCTCTATTTATCATAAAACCTGGCTATATGTTAAATCAGCAATTCTAGTGTCTAACAATGGAACAACAGTTACACAATGAATCCCTGTCATGCTACACTGACATATTTTAGATAAGAATGCCTGGCTTTAGCTGGCCAGGGAGTTAGTACAGAAGGTACAAAAAGGAGATACATATGTTCAGGGTATGCGCTCTGGGGAGAAAGCTTTAGTGAGGCTCCATATCGGGGACCGAAATTCTTTCATACAATGGTCAAAGACACATTGTAATGAATCAAGTTCAGCTAGGCAGTGTCCTTGAGTATTGTTACTTACTCCCAGATTTCTAGGAGTTTCCAGCAATGCCAGATGGCATTACTGCCCCCACCTTTGGGAACTTGTTAGTGCTAAACAACCATAATTATAAGTTTAAGGTGATCATGGAGTCTAACTAATAAATCATTACTACACAAATCAATGCATCATCACTACAATTCCCTCTTTTTTCACTTAGTTTTGAGCGTCAAGTCGTTGATAATTGATATGCTTCATCGTTTCATGCAAACGATGTAATTCATGCCTTGAAGGCATTTTGTACTTAGCTTTACACATGGAGATGCATTTCTCATACAATGATGGAACACACTGAATACAGCAGCACCCCATGACAAGAATAGCAATACCCAAAATTGTATATTGAATTAGCTCTTTTACCCATTCTGCATCTGGCAACCAAGCCCACAGGGTATCCCATAATGATGACAGCAGATTACCTGTATGAACATTATTTTTCAACACTGCTTGTAAATTCTCCAATTCATGTTCAATGGACCGATTGAGATCATGAAATGTCAGCTGACACCCTTGGGTTCCCACCACTCTACAAAAACCACCTTGTTTTGCCAGCAAATAGTCTAAAGCAACCCTGTGTTGCATGAGGATTTGATCCAATCCCTTTATCTCCATTTGGAGGTCTCTAACTACTTTCCCTGTGGCATTGATGGATTTCTCTAAGCGGCAAGTGAGATCTAAGACAGACTTGCGGTTCTCTTGTGCTATAATACCTGGGTAAGATCCCAGGGTCAAAGCTCCAGTGATTGCAGCAACAACTGCTCTCCCCCATGAAGAGGGGACATTACTTAACTGGACATCAGTAATCACTTCATCAGAGCACTGTGGTTCTAGCATTCCAACAACTCTACGTCGTTTACGAGATGGAAGAGGGGAAGCTCCGCTGTGTGTGTCTGGGTGGGCTGGTGTTTCTAGCTGCGCTGGCTTTATAACCTGCACTGGAAATGTGAGGTACCCTAACCCTGCACATTTGTAGCCACCTGGGTGGTAATTGGTTGCAACACCTTGAAAGAAAAACCACAAGTTCGGATCTCTCAACTGCCATCCCTCACAAATGTTCTCCGCCCCTTTATATTTAGTTGAGTGCATTGCTGAAAAACCAAATATATCTTTCCATGTGGATAATGATTTGTCAATTGTACCCTTATAAGTGCCATTATAATGTCCATGTAACTAAAAGTAATTAGAACACCCAGTGTAATTTCCCAGTCCATGTAAAAGCTTTTCAGCTTGATTCCAGTATACCCAATAGCGACCCCATTTTTTCTTGCTCCAGCAACAATAACACATGCCTCTGGTGTATGATTTAAACTTCAGGTATTGCCATACAACCTCATTTAGCTCATGAGGCGTTAGTGAGAACAGACTCTTCAGCTGATTGACACTTTGTGTTTGATCAATGATAACAGCTGGCTCATTGATGAGGGTTGGCATGAAAGCAAAATTTGACACAGTCACTAGATTCTCATAAATTAGGGTAGTGTCTTTACCATGAGCTTCAAACATATAGTGTGCATGGTTGATCCAAATGTTAGAACTAGGTTGTAGAGAGTGTAATGTTCTATTGAGTCCTTTGAGTCAAGGCCGCTGTCAGGGGGGGGGGGGTACAGGGGGGATTGCCATCCCGGGCCCGGAGCTGTGGGAGCATTGCCAAAGGACGCACGCAGTCGCAGAAAAGAAGTACAGCTGAGCCTAAAGAAGCGCGCACCCCGGCAAGTTCCTCCTAGCCACGCTGCTTTGGGCAAGGCAAGCGGCGGCAGGGCAGTGGGTGGGCGAAGCGACGGCTCCCCCTCCCCAGCACAGGAAGGAGGAAGGCCACCCGGCAGTGGCTTCAGCTCCAGAGCAGCAGAGCTCCTGTCGGGAGGCAAAGCTGCAATTTCCGCTCTCTTCCTCTTTCTCTCTCTGGGTGTGTGTGTGTGTGTGGGGGGGGGGGAATGGAGTGAGTGAGTGTGTGTGTGTGCATGCATGCGTGCTCCAATGTCTAGTCATGCCTGCCACATGTCCATGGAAACATATGCGAATGCAGACATCATTGGCTCTTTGGCTGTAATCAGAGATGAGCACTGAACTCTAAAGTTGGATACAACTGGCTTTCAAGCAAGGCTTAAAGACTAACTGCTGTATTTCAATGTGAGCTTTTGTGGATCAAGGCCACTGACTCTACTTGTAATCAGAGATGAGCACTGAACTCTAAAGTTGGATACAACTGCCCATCGATTTTTTGGGGGATATTGTGTATTCCAGCCGCTGCCACCCCCCCAATGCAAGGAGAGAGAAAAGTGTGTGTGTGTGTGTGGGGGGCAATAGGATTGCTCAGTACGGGGCCCAGAAATTTCTGATGGCGGCCCTGCTTTGAGTCCCAAATTGTCTGCAATTGGTGTAGGTGTAAATCCCTCCTCTCTTGGAAGCAGGCATGCCAAAATTATTAAAACGAGCAAAGAATTGTAGGTTAATTGTGCAATGATGGCCGCTGTAAAAATTTTCGGTGTACCATCTCTTCCCTGTGCACACGAGGAAGCAGCGGCCTGATCACTAAGGCTTTTAATCTGGCCCCACGTCACTGGAGCTGGTGCTGCCATCCTGGAAGCCCTGTGCTTCCTGCACTTCGGTGGGGGCTGGCACTGGACTGACATCAGCACAAGCAGGAAAAAGAGGGGCCAAACGGTGTGTATCAGCAAGAACAGGAAAACTGCTAGGAACAGGCAAAAGTGCAATAAAGAATATTTATTCAAAATCCAAACGTGTCATTCCGTAATCCAAAATAGTAGGTATCATAATCTAAAGAAACAGATCTGAAATCCTTCCAGTAAATGGAATTTTCAATACAAAACCTTCCTCAGGGATCTGTATCATCCAAAGATATTCTTAGCAAGTTGCATATATAAGATTTTTTATTCTTATTTTTCTTACATTTTCAACCGCGTCCCTGACCTCACTAATTAATTCTTTTAGTGTTGATGGACACTTTTCTTTTCTTACTGGACTGACATCTCCTGGATTGCTGGCACTGGATTCCAATTCTGGAGCTGGACCCATGCCATTATGTCGTCTAAGGGCTGGCTTAACACACTGGGCGGGAACCCACAAAGGTCCTGTAGGGGCGAGAATCACAGCGTACCCTCCATACCTGTCAAGTTTTGGATTTGAAAATAGGGGAAATTTTGGTCACAGCCCTCTGTGGGTGTGCCCAAATCTGTGGGTGTGGCCAAATATAGCCATGTGACTTGCTGGGTGTGAGAGCTGGACCATTAGGAAAGCTGAGCGCAGAAAAATAGATGCCTTTGAAATGTGGTGTTAGAAATAGGTTGATCCTAGAAGAAATCAATCATGACTGCTCATTAAAGGTCAAATAGTAAAGATGACGCTAAAGTACTTTTACATCAAATGAGAAAACCTTGATGCTGGGAAAGGTGGAGGACAAAAGAAGGGGGTGGCCAAAAATAAGATGGCTAGATGGTATTGTAGATGCAATGGGCACAAAGTTGTGTGGGCCAAAGAACCCTTTTCCCATCTTCTTGGGGGACTTTTGTTTTGTTTTCTTTCTTGTTTACTCATTTTTAATTTAAAAAAATTTCATGGGAAGCAAAGTGCAGAATAGTAAACCAGCCCCCTAGGGTTACCAACTGCTTGTAAGCAGCTTGGCTTTAATGAACTAGCCCTGCACATGGTTAGACACCCCCCCATTAGGGTGGAGGAGCAAGGGATTAATTCCCCAAAATTAACCAATCTATTTGTTCCTCACTGCAACCAATTGAAGCACCAACACCTGAGAATGTTGGATCCAGCTTGAGGAAGGGAATTAGTAAAGTAAAAAGCAACCTCTGTAGTTTCCAAGCCTCCCAGCAGCTGAGGAGTTAATCTCCCTCCAGTCCAGATGGTTTGTTAGAAGGTGGGGTGCCTGTTGGGCAAGGCGAGGAAACCTTCGGCAGCAGCTTTTCCTACTGTAAAAGGAACCCAGCCAGGCAACTGCAAGCAAAATAAACCTCAGCTCTCTCTCTCTCCCCCTCTCATATAGTGATCAAGCAACATCCCCCCCTCCCAAGTTAACTCTAGAACAGAAATGAAAGCCTCCAGGAGGCAGGGCAGAAACAGCTCAATAAACCATGAGCGTGAGAGAGTAGTCTCTGTCCCAGGCCAAGAGCTGATTTGTCCCTGCATATATGAAATATCGCTCACCTAGAGTAGACTCCCATCCCATGGTGGCTCCAACCAGCAGCAGCAAAACCGAAGTCTCCTTGATCATGTGGCAGGGAAGTGAAAGAGAAGGCCCCCACCCACCACCTTCTCTCTCCCCTTCCACAAGCGAAAAGCCACAGCAGCCTCTGGTGGCAGGAAAAACATAATGCAGCTTCGCCTGTGAGGGTCAGGATTTTTTTTTAAAAAAATAAGGGATATTACGTGGAAATTAATAAAATGGGAGGGGGCGGGAAGAGGGGTAAAAATAAGGGGTTTCCCCAGGAAAAATGGGATATTTGACAGGTATGGTACCCTCTTCCCCACATGATCAATTAAACTGGACCACGCCAAGTGGGGTCTGGCATTTGCTTATAAAATATGTTTGGCTGGGGAAGGGGCGTTACATTCCAGAAATGCAATTCCTTTGGAGAAAAATCTTAAAAAGTTAAATTTAAATGATTATATTAAATAAGACAATATGAAGCCTTTTCTGATTATATGTAAATAAGACAATATGAAGCCTTTTCTGAAAGTCTGGGAGGGTTCTCCCTGGCTCCTCCCTTATTCTTTGTTTTTCTAAGAGAGTTTTCAAAGTGCGATTTGTTCTTTCCACAATCGCTTGACCTGTTGGATTGTAGGGAATGCCATGTGTTAATTTGATATTCCATACGCGGCAAAAAGCCGCAATGGCTGCAGAAACATAAGCGGGACCATTGTCTGTTTTCATAGCCTCTGGTTTGCCTAATATAGTAATACAAGCAAGTAAATGATTTTGTACATGATTAGCATTTTCCCCTTTCTGCGCAGTTGCCCATGCATAATGAGAAAATGTGTCCACTGTGACATGTAAATATTTCCACTTTCCAAACTCAGGATAGTGTGTCATGTCCATTTACCATACCTGGTTGGCCTTGAGGCCACAGGGATTTACTCCCTATCTGTTGTGCATTGCATTCCTGCGCAATGTGGGCATGATTGAACTATTTGTTGTGCCTGTGTGAGAGGCAGGTCAAATTGCTTAGCTAAGGCTTGTCATTCTGATGAAAAAAGCATGGCTTAAAATTGGCGTTTTGAACACACCGCCTTCAATCCTAACTGCTGGGTTTTGACAACTTGATCCACCCACTCATTGCCTTCCGACAACTGACCAGGTAGACCCTGATGGCTTCGAATATGTACTTGACTTCAGTAAAATAAAAATTGTATTAAATTCATACACGTGCTTCTTGTAATCTTTTCAGCAGTTTTACAATATAAGTCCGATGTCAACCAAAAACAGATAAATTCTCTTCAACTTAATTATCTTCTTGTGTATTTTAAATGAGATGAAACCTCTTCAACTAGTAATCCTTTCTTGTATGTCTTTAAATTATTGAACACTCCCGATGTCTAGCCGGTTAATTTTAGACATTTCAACTTTTCATCAGGGGAGTATTAATCACATCTGAAAAATTGCAAAATTACAAAGATTAACATGTTTCATAAATTAATTCCTAAAACAAACATGCAACTCGGTATACACTATCAACCTAATGCAGCTTACCAGTTTTTTCTATCGCGTCCTTCTAATTTCAACAGTTTCTTTGTGGGACGTTACCTTCCCTCTGTTTGCTAACCTTAAATAGATCAGCACATGTTACTGCACTTGTGCTTGCTTTAGGTCCCCGCAACTCCCTGCACCTGTGTGATGATGGATTTTTTTATAGAAAACACGAAAGATCAGAGTCCTGATCTAGTCCCTTGGGGTGAATGGTATTTCGTCTGTGAATGTAGTATGCTTCTTTTTGTAATAATAGTTGTTCTATATCGATCCCACTCCCACTCACAACAGTCAGCTTCTCCAATACAACAAAGGTAAAATCTGTATCCTGGTGATTTTTTTCAAGATAATGACTTACTAATGGTGCCTGCTCCACCTGCCCCCTAATCCTGGAGCGGTGTTCCGTCAATCGAATTTTCAGTTTGCGAGAGCATTTACCCACATATTTAAGTCCGCATGGGCATAACCATATATATATATACACTGACCACATTTGTAGTGTCCTTTAACTAGGCGGTTCTTAACGAACGCCATGGAGCGACATCTGCCCTAGTTACCATATTTCCCACAGTTTTGGTTCTGCGCATCCCAATCATGGGTTTGTTCTGACACCCAGGAATATCTGACAGCAAATACCAATATTTATGTACTATGTTTCTGATCTCTCTAGCCCTAGGAGAGTACTCTATTGACCAATCAATTTTGGACTCATTGGATCTATCCTGCCTAGTTAGTAATGTTTGTCTGGAAGTTTGTTTGACCCTCGTCAATGAGTTCTCAAGTATATGCTGTGGATACCCTCTATCCATCAAATTATTCCTAATTTCTTTTGCAGATTGCTCAAAGTCTTCATCATATGAAGAGTTCCGTTTGGCCCTAGCTAATATCCCAAATGGAATGCTGTTTTTCAAGTGCATGGGGTAATACGATTCATATGGCAAATAGGCATTCTTGTCCGTGCTTTTTTTTTATAGAGTCTTACACACAACTGATGATCCTTGGCAATGAAGACTGTCAGGTCCAAAAATGGAATAGCATTCCTATCACAATTATAAGTGAACTTTAAATTGGGGTTCTGTGTGTTCAACCAGTCAGCAAAATTCCTACACTCATTAGCCCAATGAAATCCCTTGTTACATTTTGGACAAACCCCGGATGGCTTTGTTGATTGACCTCCTCCCTTAAATCCGACATTGCTATTGTTGTTGCCTGCATTGCTGTTGTTGCAGTTGTTGCCACACACACACACCCCGCTCGGCAATCCCTGTAAAAATGTCCAGGCTTCCCACATCCGAAACAATTTCCGGTAAAGCATCCCCCCACCCTGTACTGCAATTGTCTGCAATAACATTTGGTATGATTGTGTTCCGATGTCTTGGCAAGCTCAGATCATGTCCGTCAAGGTAATGTCAGGGCGATGGCCCAATGCTTGCAACACCTTGTGGCAATCCCGATTTGCATTGTCTTTCGCTAGCTTGAGCATGAGTTCTTCCTGAGCTTCCACATTGTCTATCTGTTGCTTGACTGCTTGCTCAAGCCTATTAATGAAATCCATATATGGCTCTTGGGGACCCTGTCTTATGCTAGTGTAACTTTTCACAGGTTTCCCGCTGGCTAGCACCTTTTGGTAAGCTCTGTAGGCACACTGACTGGCTACAGTCAATATGGCCTGGGGCAAGACACATTGCGCATTGATGGTTGCATAAGCGCCAGTGCCACAGAGCTGATCAGCTGTGTACACTCCTGCCACCCCTCTTCTTTGGGCTTCTAGCTGGTACTCACTATCACAGATGAGATACTGACTCGGCGTGAGCATCATTCTCATAGTGTCCCTCCAATCTTGGGGCAAGAGAATCTAAGTGTGACAGAGCGTCTCCAGGAGACCCCTTACAAATGTGCTTTCCAGCCCCGTGTCTCTAATGGCTGTTTTGATCTCGGCAAGCATCTTGTAGGGCATCGGGGTGTGTTGAACAATTACATTGCCCTGGGCATTGGTGCCATACTGAATGGGACAGATCTATAGAAGCTCACCTAATTTTCCTGTGCTCAGATGGCCCTTTTCTATCTCTTTCGCTACAATTGCTCGAAAAGCGCTCCTACTCTTGCTGCTCTCCCTGTTATGGGGGTCCAATGCTTCTGTATGCCCCGGGTCACTTGTTGCCAGTGGCACAGGAACAGGTGGCAATGGGAGCAATACAGTGGGAGAAGGTGGCAACACCCGTGGGAATTGTTGAAGTGCCGGCGTGCCCGCCGGGGGGTCATTTGGCACAATCGAAGCAGCAGCAAGTCCACGGGCCATCTGTGTGCCACCCTTCTCAAGAGCATCTTTGTTCATCCAAATAACTAAAATTTCCTCCGAGGCTCTCAGTTCCTCATATAATGCTATTACTACTCTAAGCCAATCCTCTAGCAGAAGAGAATCATGGGCCGGGAACCACAGACATCATTCAATAATGGTCTGCACTAAATGCCTTACTCGCTGGACAGGGACCCGCCTCCCTTATTTCCCCAGCAAATAAAACAGTTCCATCGCGAACTCCTGCTGAGAAACTGACAATGAACTACCCATACTCACGAAATAGTCCTCTGCTGGGAAGATGAAGCAGTGTGCACCTTTGGTCCAAGTCCCGGACGAATGGGCATGGGTATGAAGGGTCTGTTGGTTACCACAGTTCGCCTCCGCGATGTTCTCTGCTCTGGCTCCAGTCTGCAGTCTCGCCACCTTATGTGTGGTTCATGCTACACCAGTGCAAGTTGCCTTACTCTGGAGTAACCCTACTCTGCAGCCATATGCCCCGTGCATTGGGCGCCATATGTCGCTACCTGCCTGCCGCAGCGGTAAAAGTAACGAGACGCAGAGACTCAAACCAGGATGAGTCGGCTCCTTTCTTTATTAATCAGCCTCTATTTATCATAAAACCTGGCTATATGTTAGATCAGCAATTCTAGTGTCTAACAATGGAAGTACATTTAAACAATGAATCTCTGTCATATTACACTGACATATTTTAGATAAGAATGCCTGGCTTTAGCTGGCCAGGGAGTTAGTACAGAAGGTACAAAAAAGAGATACATATGTTCAGGGTATGTGCTCTGGGGAGAAAGCTTTAGTGAGGCTCCATATCGGGGACTGAAATTCTTTCATACAATGGTCAAAGACCCATTGTAATGATTCAAGTTCAGCTAGGCAGTGTCCTTGAGTATTGTTACTTACTCCAAGTTTTCTAGGACTTTCCAGCAATGCCAGATGGCATTACTTCCCCCACCTTTGGGAACTTGTTAGTGCTAAATAACCATAATTATAAGTTTAAGGTGATCATGGAGTCTAACTAATAAATCATTACTACACAGATCAATGCATCATCACTACACGTTATGCCTTGGAAACTAAAGAGAATATATTGCAACCATACTTTGCAAACTAATGGTTTTTAAATGGTTGGCTGGCTATATGTGTCTATTGTATGATGAAGGTTTTGACCAGGATTAGATCTTTTGAGAAGAAATACCAGAAAACGGATATTTTGTTAGGTAGGGTGATTCTGTTTGGGTGTATGTTTTTGAGGTTTAGGAAGCATCATGATACACTCAAAAAGGTGCACTCTATACTTCACCACTATATCATTGTTATGTATGTTAACTGTGCTTAACTGTCAAGGCGATTCAAACCTCCATGTTCCCGCGCTTTCCCTAGCTGTCAAACAGCGTCCCTGTTTGACAGCTACGAAATCTTGCCAGACAGCATAGTCTCGTGAGATTTTGATATGGCATGCAAATTAGAATCTGCCAGGAGCGGAATGTATCTTTTCTCATGTATCTATTCTTATGCAAATCAGTGGATCAAAAATGTGCACACTCTGTTAGCCAATAGGCTTGTTGTATTATTGTTACTGTCACTGTTTTTAGTGTATACAAGTCCGAGTTTTGCCCCATCCAAACTGTGTTCAAACCCCACTAATAAAGAGTTGAATTTCACTACTTCATTCGTCGGCTTCTTCATTCCTTGAACACGAAAACCACTGAAGACTTACACATTTTATTAAGCATTCAGGAACTGCAGGTCACATGTTCAGATGTATAGATATAGACACAGATATATATCCTAGTGGTGTGATTATGGTTTCTCCTTGGAATTAGCTATTGGAAGCGTGGCGCCAAAATGGCCGCCACGCTCTTTGCGGGCCCCCCCACCGGACGAAACCATCCGGGTAGTTAGGGGCGTGGCCAGCACCCTAATAA
Source organism: Bradypodion ventrale (assembly GCA_035047345.1). Classification (NCBI taxonomy): domain Eukaryota; kingdom Metazoa; phylum Chordata; class Lepidosauria; order Squamata; family Chamaeleonidae; genus Bradypodion; species Bradypodion ventrale. Next base: position 24,009,175 of record JAWDJE010000009.1, on the reverse strand, counting down.
AAGGGCTGGCCACGAGGCAGCCGTGCTGCCATTTTGGCGAACCGACGGAGCGGAGAAGTTTTTCCTCCTTACCTCCGTCGATCGTGTCTTCTTGAGGGAAGCCTTTTCGGGCAGCTTGCTCTTTTCTTTAGACTTCTTAGCTACATTGGCCATGCCCTCGAAGAAGAAGGCAGCCGCGAACGTGGCTCGATCGGCGCGGAGGCGTCAGCCGGGTCGGAGGACCGCGACTGCGCCCGTTCCGCAGCCACCTCAAGCGGATCCCACCGGGAATGGTGGGATGGGATCGGTAGCTCCTTGGCCTGATGTGCGGAGCATACCCGCAGCCCCGGACGGGGCCTCGGCCCTTGGCCCTCAAACGACAACCACGGCCCCTGCCATGGTTCGTCCGGTAAGGCCTTCTTGCCCGGGTGCGCAGTTCCCCATGGGGGGTGCGAGCCACGGAGGGTGGTTGGGTTCCCTGCCCTTGCAGGGCGTTCCTACGACTTCCCAGGGGCTGAGCATGGGCTCTTGGCCTTATCTGGCCCCTGGGGCTCAGGGACCTGGTCAGGTACCCGTGAATTTTGGGCCGGTTGCCCAATTGCCCCCTGTCGGGGCTGGGCCCTATGTTGACGTGGAGGCCCTTCTTGCCCGGGTTGCGGCCCTTGAAGCGTCCTTAGTGAGGGCCAACCAAGCAGGGGTACCTTTAGGTTTCCAGGTTCCCCCTTCGGCCGCCGAACAACGGCCGGTGATGGGTCGGGTTGAGCCGCCTGAGGCGTGCGGGCCGTTGGCGGCCACTGCCTCGCAGCTCCCCACCCCACAGGTGCAGCAGTATGGTGCTGGTCTGGCTCCGTCGACGAGCTCAGCTTCGGTCGTGAGCTCCGACGCCCCCAGCGGGCCGGAACCCCCGGTGGGGGCGGCCCGCGGGGGTGCAGCGGGTGAGTATGCAGTCCAAGTTAATGCACCCACACAACTGACTTCAGCGGGGGGCTGTTCAATGGCCTTGGCCTCGCTCGGGGGGCACGGCGGCCCCATGGCCCCCGGCCCACCCAGCGACTTTGCCCACGACACAGGGCTTGGGGCGGGGTGGTGCCCCCAATGTGCTGGGAAATGTGTTGGGGATCCCCGGGCTGACTCAGGCTCAATTTACCTTACCCATAGTTCCCTCGGTGCCGGTGTCGGCTTTGCCAACAGCAGGGTATTCCTTGCCCTTGGGGGACCATTTGGCCCAGTCTACCAAGGAGAAGATTTGGAGGGGTGAGTACGTAGATATCTTCTCACTTCTAAATAGGGAGCCGACCAAGGAGGAGAGGGAAGGGCTGGACGAGAAGGATAAGGAGCAGGCACGTCGTCGTAAGCCGCCACGCACGTGGGCAAATTGGCTGCCAGCGTACCTGATTTACATGGCCGTTTATCTCAGGGCTAGGCCGGATTTGGCTATTCCCATGGTCCAATATCTGGACAATATTTACCGGGCTATGGTTGACTTCCCGGGCCCATCATGGCTGGCTTACGACGAAGAGTTCCGCATGAGAATTCCGCTGCACCCAGAGATGAGGTGGGATGAGCCCTGCCAGAAGCTGTGGCTTCTGTATATGACCCCCACGCGCCCGGCGCCTGGGGAGAGATACCATTGTGGACATGCGGTCCAACGAGCGGCCCCAGTACAGGTACCCCGCCAAGCGGCGGGGCAGGGGGTTCCAGCCCGCCTGCTGTGCTGGACCTTCTCGTCCAGTGGTTCTTGCAACAGGAAAAATTGCAAGTACAACCATGAGTGCCCCTCTTGTTCTGGCCCCCATGCTGCCTCCGCCTGTCCCAGGCCAGGAGGATACAGGGGCAGAGGTAGGGGCGGACAAGGGGCAGGCAAGACTGCCATGGAGGGAGCGGGTTCACCAAAAGGCCCCCTCCCCAATTAATGTCGACATGCTGGAGCGTTGGCTCGCATCGTACCCGAGGAGAGCAGACGCTGTGTACCTCCTTCAGGGTTTTCAACTGGGTTTTCGTATTCCTTTCATGGGGGATAGGTCACCGCAGGATGCACCTAACCTTTTGTCACTTAGGGGAAGGGAGGAGGTGGCTGCCGCCAGCATTAATAAGGAGATTGCTGCAGGCAGGGTCGCCGGCCCTTTCCCCGCACCCCCGTTCCCCAACCTTAAAGTGTCTCCGCTAGGACTAGTGCCCAAGAAGTCACCGGGCGAGTTTCGCCTGATTCACCATTTGTCCTACCCAGCCGGCCACTCGGTCAATGATGCTATCCCTGACGACCTTTGTTCTGTCAGGTATACATCCTTTGACCAGGCATTGCGCATGGTGCGCTCATGTGGCCCGGGTGCAATGTTGGCTAAGTGTGACATTAAGTCGGCATTTCGCCTCTTACCCGTGCACCCGGGTGACTTCGAGTTGCTGGGTTTCAAATTCCGGGGTGACTATTATTTTGACAAGGCCATGCCATTCGGCTGTTCCATATCCTGCTCGGCTTTCGAGCGTTTCAGTACCTTCCTGCAGTGGGCATTTGTCTGTAGGTCAGGGTCTCGGTCTGTAGCCCATTACCTGGATGACTTTTTATTCAGGGGTGAACGGGGCTGGGACACGTGTACACGTCTCCTCAATACATTTCAGACGCTAATGGAGGAACTCGGTGTCCCTTTAGCGCCCGAAAAGACCGAAGGCCCGTCTGATAAGTTAATATTCCTGGGGGTGGAAATTGACACGGTAGCGCAGGCTTCTAGGTTGCCCGCAGACAAGGAGGCACGGATAGTTGCCCTTATATCGGACTTGCTGGCTAAGCGCAAGGCATCCCTTCGGGAATTGCAGGTGCTACATGGCCACCTCAATTTCGCTTGCCGGGTGGTTGCACCTGGCAGGGCCTTTGCTCGGCGCTTGTGCGACGCCATGGCAGGCTTATCCAGGCCCCATCATAGGGCGAGACTGACACGGGGCATCAGGGCAGATCTGCACGTATGGCTCCAGTTCTTGAGAGAGTTCAATGGGGTCTCATTTTGGAGGTCTGACCTCCTGGCTTCGCCCCACTTTCAAATTCAGTCTGATGCCTCGGGATCCCTGGGTTATGGGATGTACTTCAATGGGAAGTGGGCATATGGTGGATGGCCACCAGCCTGGTCAGGCACGGGTCGCCTGAGGGATCTCACATATTTGGAATTTTTTCCCATACTGGGGGCCTTGATGCTATGGGGTGAGGAGTGGGCCAACTCTGTGGTGCATTTCTGGTGTGACAATGCGGCTGTTGTCCACATTGTCAACTCACAGACCTCTAAATCTCCCAGGGTCATGGATCTTGTGCGCCAGTTTGTATTGCGCAGCCTGCGCCTCAATGTACTGTTCAGAGCCAGGCATGTCCCGGGGGTGAATAATGATATTGCTGACGCTTTGTCCCGCCTGCAGATCTCCCGGTTCCGTGCCTTGGCTCCGGATGCGGAGGAATTTCCCTCGCCACTACCGCAGGAGATATGGACCATTGGCAAGGAGAGGTGAACCGGGCGATAGGCATGTCACTGGCGCCACGCACGCGTAAGGCGTATCACCACGCGTTGGTTTCATTTTGGACCTTTTGTTCCCAATATTACTTGCCAGATACCTGCCGATCCCAGTGGCCCACATCCTCCGTTTTATGGTTTACCTGCACGCCCAGGGCTTGGCACCACGCACCATAGCATCTAGGCTATCAGCGCTGGCCTTTATGGCCAAGGTGGGAGGTCATGCGGACAGCACCGCTAATTTCCGCGTGAGACATGTTTTGGAGGGGTGGGTGCGGGAACGTGGGCGTTGCCTGGACGACCGTCACCCAATTTCCCCTGGGGTACTTACCCAACTGGCACGAGGCTGGCATGACCTATGTTTTGATAGGTATGAGGCAGCCCTGTTTCGTGCGGCTACAACGGTGGCCTTTTTTGGAGCGCTCTGCATCAGCGAGCTTGTGATGCTGTCTAAGGCGGATGCAAGTCGTAGGGCACTGGAACTCGAAGATGTCTATGTTTGCAATGATTGGGCTCAGTTGAGGATACGCTCCTCTAAAACAGATCAGCATGGCGTAGGCAGTGGAATAAGACTGCTACGATGTTCATTGGCAGACATCTGTCCGGTTGGTGCCCTACAGGAGTTCCTTGCACTGCGTGGCACGCACCATGGCCCGTTTTTCTGTCACCAAGATGGGTCTCCCCTTACTAAATTTCAGTTTTGGAAGGTGACAGGGAAGGCACTGGCCAGAGTTGGCCTCCCTGGGGCCCGTTACGGCACCCATTCATTTAGAATTGGGGCGGCCTCTACTGCGGCTGCTTATGGGTACTCCGGGGCTGACATACGCAGCATGGGGAGGTGGGACTCACACTGTTTCCAGTTTTATGTTCGCCCACTCCCACCGTGAGTACCTTCTGAGTCACCATGTATCTTTCCTTCCCTGTTTTTTCCCTTGACAGACCCTGGGTGTCGTATCACACCGGTGACAGTATGGCTGGTGGGCCACAGCTACGTGCACAGGGCAGCGCGTTACGCTGCGGCGACAGATTGGGGACCCCGACTGGGACTGGGTGCATACGCACATTTCACATGGCACGGTAAGCCCGGTATGTTGTGGCGGGAGCTTTTGCCATTCCTCTTTTCATCGAGGAGTGCTGACCCGCCCGACATTCTGATCATACACCTTGGGGGTAATGACTTGGGTCAGGTCACTGGCTTATCGCTGAAGCATGCGATTTGCGCGGACCTTGCCTACTTACATTACGTATGGCCCGCCACAACCCTTGTTTGGTCAGATATGGTCCCACGGAACGCTTATCGGGGAGGCTTCGACCTCCAGGCCCTGGACCGCGCTCGGCGCATGGTAAACAGGGCGGTGGCCCGATTCCTTTCAACCAAGGGCTGGGGGCGGGTCAGTCATCATCCCGCCATTAGTTTGCAAAATTTTGGGCTTTATTCTGGGGATGGGGTCCATCTGTCGCGAGGAGGTATGGACCTCCTGTTGGGTGATTGGCGAGCAGGCCTGTCGACCGAGCTGACGGTCTTGGGGGGGGCGTCGAGCCTTTATTGAAGCCTCTCCGGGTGGCGGGTAGCACTGGTAAGGTAAACATTTATGACCCACAGGTATCCGGCAGGTTCGCAATTGACTGGACAACACTAGATAGGCATAAGTTGTTTAAACGTTGTCCGGTCAACGACGAACCAGGCAAGGGGGTGATGGTTACCACTAAACAGATGGAATCACCCCCTGATTTTACGGATACACGTCAGAGGGTGGGGTAATTAGTTAGATATTGACTACGGTCAACAATTTGTTTGTTGTCAACAAACAAATTGATACAAATAGATACATTGTAACAATTGCCGTTGGCAATTTTGGGTGGTACCTTACCAGTGTTACTTCGGCCTGCTTGCCTTAAGAATTATGATTGGTCGTTTTACCAATAGAAATTTATAATTCGGACTAGGGCTTGAATCAATAAATGTGGCCCATGCTGTTATCCACTTTCATTTGTGTCTGAGTCCATCATTGGGGGGGTGCGCCTGCAATAAGGTTTTCACTATGGAGTCCTTTTATCACTCTAGTCGCTCATGTGCTTTCAAAACAAAGAAAAGTACACACTATCACATATTAATGTGCCAGCAGGAGTTAAGTGACCTGCGATTTCATTTCAATACTTTTTGGGGGCAGTTCCTCCCAGAATTTCACAGGCAACATTGCTATAATGACCATTGCTATAATGACCTATAATGACATTGCTGCCTGAGACAAGGGCCTGAAACAGATCCATACCCTCTGAAAATGGAGTAAAATCATCCTGAAGGGATAAAGGGCTTTTAAAGTGAATAAAATATTGATGTTTTGAGGGCTTAGGAGTTACATTTTGCCCAACCCTGTCTTGATGGTAGGACAAGTCCTGAAATTGGAGCCTGGTAGTGATAGGGAAGAAATTCCCTTCAGCACAATTTATTTTGCTGGCTGGAAATTGCAAAAGAACAGAAATACAGATACTGTAGTGATTGTCAATTACAGCTCTGTGCCCGCCCACCCCACCCCACCCTCCGCATAGTTAAAGGAATGCTTTCCTAGTGTCTTAGGTCACTGAGAATGTTCCTATGGATAGATCTATGCTACTCAGAACCAGAAATAACTGTGTGAAATAGCCTTCTGTAAAATGGCAAACATTCTAAATTTTGACCTTCACTGCCTTAGGCAAAGCTTGTGTCCTGTAAAGCTGCAGTACAGTTGAAAAAGGTCAACAGCTGCCTGATGCACTAATTTTAAAAGGATGAAGAATTCCACGTAGTCTCTTAAACATCTAAAGCAAGAATTCGGTGTGGAGAAAATATATATAATTTCTCAATTCCCTGTCCTTCTGTTTCTCTGATTATTCACAAGAATGACTGAAAACACCGGAGAAGAGGGATAATGTATTAAACTCCACATGCAAACTTTAAATTGGGGTTCTCAATGTTTTCAGCCGCAGGCCAAACTATGCCCCCTCAAACAGCTGAGTGGTTCCCCTGCTGTAAACTGCCGTTAAACTCATCCGCGGCTGTCATAAACACGTTTACAATGGCTGTGAACTCATTTATAGCTGTAGTAAACATGCTGACGACAGCCATGGACGTATTCATGGCTGTAGTAAATGCATTTACAACGACAGTGGACTCATTTACGGCTGTCAAAAATGTGTTTACAACGGCCGTGAGTCTGTGGCCGATTCCGGTGGTGGCGAAGGGGGTGGCTGGAGCAAGGTTGGGGGTTGGAATATTTGATGGCATGGGTCGAATCTGACCCGCAGGCTGCTGGATGAGAACCCCTGCTTTAAACAAATTAAAGTAAAAGGCTTCACAGCTTGCTTGGTTTCTAGAATCCAAGCTGTTGATAAAAATACAGGATTTGTCCTTTGCAAAAAAAAAAAAATGAGCTCCCCAGTTACACATATTATCATTTCCTAATATTGGCTGATGATGTGAAACTGGCAATGATCACTGAATCACAAGAGCACTGATGCAATGCTGGTATCCAGAGACAGGTAAGAACAGGGTTTTTGGAAAGTTACTCTTGGCGTCTACCATTCCCAGAACTACCATTCCCAGAATGTAATTTTTCCAAGTTCTGTCTGTTTCATGGCCAAACCATACCATTGAATCTTGAACTTTCGGTAGGCTGCTCTTCTTGGGTCTGAACATGTCGGCCAGCTGGGCTTGTGAGCAAATGGCTCTCTCCGGAGCATTCAGCTCAGCATTTTCTGAAAGACACAAACAAGAACCAGGAACCTCCTGAGAGCTTCAGATCTCATTGGGCCTTGCTTATTTCCAGCTCATGTTCTGCACTTGCATGTTTTAGAGACAAACTCTTCTCTAAAATCTGGGGAAACAGGAGTTTAGTTTAGTTTTTTTTTTTTATATTTGCAGATTGATACACAGTAGCCAGCAGTTAGGGGCTCAAACACATCTTTATTGGAAGGTAGTCAATCTGAACATGAGGTCAATGGCGGAGCAATGCCCCTTATATACAACAGGTAAGGATTCAAACCTGGCACGGAGCCAGGTGATTGGACAACACAGTAAACAACAGGGCAACAACACATTGATTGGTTACAAGGTAATTAACACTACAGCTACGGTGGGAAACAAGTCCCGCAATATTTACACAAGAGGAGATATTTACATAGGAGGAAGAAGAAGGGAAGATGGAGGATCGTTAGATCCAATTACAATCACATTACACCTGAGTTACATACACAACATCCCTCCCCCCTAGGATGGGATGAAGTCCCTCAACCATTGTGGAGGCCTGCATACTTGTTTGGGCCGGACAGCTGCTTGGCTGAGCTTGGAGGGACCAGGGGGGCTGGGTTCCACAGACTCATGTTCCGCAATGGGAAAACGAGTAGTGTTGGTGGCATGTTGGGAGCACTGGCCCACTTCGGAAAAGGAACCCGGGAGGGGACAAACCAAATCAAAACCCTGTTTAGGTACAGCTGGAGCAGGAGATTGCTCTAAATCAAAACCTGGAAGAGATAGGGAATAACTCAAAGAAAATTCCCGCCTGTTACTCTGAGTAGGGGATGACTCACCAAAAACTTGCCTTGTTTGCTTGGGAGTAGAGGTAGACTCGAATACCAGAGGACGGAGGGTTACTGGGGAGAAATCAAAGCCCCGCTTCTCTTTTGGATGAGTGGGGGAACACTCTGCCAACTCCCCCCGGTCCTGCAATTCAAAATCTAAACTTTCAGGGTCTGGGCTGTCGTACTCTTCCCTGCCTGTTTGGGATGGGCTCGGATGGAGATGGAAATTCAATTACCTCAGCAAGCCGCCCACCGTGTCTCCCCCTTGGGATAAGCGGGTGGAGGAGGACCCTAGCGTGAAATCGCTCAGATTTTCATCGCCCTATACCTCTTGAAACTCCGTAACTCAGCCCCTGAGCTGGTCGGTGTGTCGCCGCCACAGTAGACCTGTACCCGTCTTTACTTGGTAGGACACTGGTCCTGTTTGTTCGATCACAACCCCTGGGACCCATGTCAGTCTGGCAGCCGCATAATTCCTGCAATGCACTGGATTGCACCGGCTGCAAACACCTTTGTGTACGCAATTTCAACATTCCTCCCCCTATTCTCCACCCTGGTCAGATCTAGCTGGTCAAAAAGCGAGACCGGTCTCCTGCACATCAAGAGTTCGTCTGGGGGTTACCCTGTAGCAGAGGAGGAACTGGCACAATTGCAACTCTATGTCCCCATGGCCCATTCGCCGGAGTGCCTCTTTCATTGTGCGCACTTGGCGCTCTACCTGGCCGTTTGTGGCAGGGTGGAATGGGGCAGACATGACGTGTTGAATCGTATTCCTTTCGAGGAATGCCTGGAATTCGACGGAAGTGAACATACTGGTGTTGTTGGAGACAAGCACATTGGGTAAACCAAAACAACTGAATAGCCTTCGCAACTGCTTAATGGTTGCTGCCGAGGAGGTACTAGGCATTGGAACAACCTCCAGCCATTTCGAAAAGGAATCAACCACTAGCAAGAAGAATGTGCCCCTGAACGGACCAGAGAAATCAATATGTATTCACAACCAGGGTCCTCAGGCTGTGTCCCATTCTCTGGAAGGAAGTTGGGACTCCTCGGGTCGAGAACTCTGGCAACTCTCACAAGTGCCCACCAACTGCTCAATATCTGTGTCAATCTGGGGCCACCAGAAGTAGCTCCTGGCCAAAGCCTTTAAGCACACGATTCCTGGGTGGCTAATGTGTAGCAACCTGAGCACCTTGGAGCATAACACCTCAGGAATGACCACCCTCTGGCCCCACAAGAGGCAACCTCTCTCGAGCGAAAGCTCGAACCTCTTTCGGGAAATACGCTTTGAACTCCTCGGCCGGAGGAGTCGTGGGCCATCCTTTCTTTACCCATGAAACAACCAGGTACAGAACCTTGTTCTTCACCGTAGCCTTGGCGAGATCAGTGGGCACAATTGGAAGTGAGTTGAGAGATTCGATCAGCAACACCTGGTAATCTGCTCGATCTCGCACTTGTGCTCCCCTAACTTGGGCAAGGGAGACCAGGAAAGCACATCAGCGTGGCTGATCTCTTTGCCCGGGCAGTGAACCAGTGTGAACTGGTAAACATTTAAGAAGATCGCCCACCAAAGCATTCTAGGGGACAATATCTGGGGAATGGGCTTGGTCGTAACAAAGATCCCCAACAGCAACTTGTGGTCTGTTACAATGGTGAAATCCCGACCATAGAGGAAATCGTGGAACTTCTTTGTTCCAGCGACTATCGCAAGAGCCTCCCTGTCCGTTTGCACGTAATTGCGCTCTGCCTTCCAGAGGGACCTCGAGTAGAAGGCAACCGGGGCTTCTTGCCCGTTTTCCTAGACATGGCATAGCACAGCCCCCACCCCCACTGGTGAAGCATCGCAAACTAACACCACGGGCTTCCTTGGGTCAAAATGAGTCAAGATTGCTTCTGACGACAGGAGCTGTTATAACTCTTTAAAGCCTCGTTCCTGACTCCCCCCACCACCAAACTGCACCTTTCTTTAAAAGATGATACAGTGGTTCTGCCATGGAGGCCTTTCTTGGCAAAAAGGAATGATAAAAGTTGAGCAGCCCCAGGAAAGTCTGCAAATCTGGTTTCGCATTTGGACGGGGGGCGTTGCCAACCGTGGCAACCTTGGAGTAGGAGGGCTTGACTCCTTTGGGGGTTATTTTGAAACCTAAGAATTTGACTTCCCTTGCACGGAATACACATTTATCTTTTCTCAGATGCAACCTCGCATTCTCAAACACAGTTAAAACCCTGTCCAACCTCTTAGCTAGTTCTGACTCATTCCCAGCTGTGATCAGAAAAGTCATCAAAGTAGGGGAGGACTCTGAGGAGACCCTTTAGGAGCCATTCAACCAGTGACTGGAATATACCAGGGGCTGAATTCATGCCGAACTGGAGGCGTGTCACCTTAAATGCTCCCTTGTGCGTAACAATAGTTTGAGCAGCTGTTGCAGCAGGTATGACTGTTAGCTGCTGATAAGCCTGCGCTAAATCCAATTTCGTGAAACGTTTATACCCATGTAAAGTGGCTAGTAAATGGCTAACTACCGGCACCGGGTAGGCATTGGGCCGAATGGCCTTATTGATTGTACATTTGTAATCTGCGCAAATCCTAACCTCCCCGTTAGATTTCATAGCAGTAACAATCGGTGTCTCCCACTCTGCGGAGTCCACCGGAACCAAAATTTTGTTCAGTTCAGCCTCAAACTTGTCTTTGAGAGCGAAGGGTACTCTTCGTGGCTTGAGCCGGATGGGTCTAATCGCTGGATCTAGGTCAAATGAGACTGGGGGCCCCTTGTACTTCCTGAGCCCCTTCTTGAAAATCGCTGGGTGTGCGTTGCACACGTCTTGCACCGGGTCAGTCTCGACGGCATTGATGCCGGACAGTACAATCCCTAATGGGGCAAACCACTGGACCCTCAAAAGGCAGTTCGAACCTCACTTGAGTACCATGAGGGGTAGTTTTTTGGTGAAGCCTTTGAACTTAACTGTAAAGTCCCCCACCCCCAAAACAGGAATCAGGTTGCCTTGCACATCCTGCAAGGACGTCTTAGAGGCCTTCAGTTTTGAGCGTGAGTTGGGGGGAATGTGCAGAAACTCTTTCTGGCACACGATGGAGTAGGATGTGCCCGAATCCACCTCCATCCTAACTGGGACCCCCTGTAACAGTACCTCAATGAAGAAACACTGGTGTGCATTGAACACATGGCTCACGGTCGGCTCCCCCATGGAAATCTTGCCAATGGCTGCTCCTTTTCCTCGAGGACACACGGAAGCTGCTGGTCTTGCTTCCGACGATGCCTGCATACCTTTGTGATGTGGCCCTGGCACCCGCAATGGTGGCATTCAGCCTTCTGGAAAGGACACTTTCTCCGGTCGTGGGATGCCCCGCAGCCGTCGCATCGACAATGGGTCTTCTCGCTGGCCTGTTTCTTGGCCGACTTCCTCTGAACTTTCTGGACCTCGTCGTCATCATTGCTGGACTCAGACTCCAATGAGGAAGTGGATGCTGGTGACGCAGACAAACCGGACAAATGTGGAGATGGGCGGTGGCCGGCCTGCACAGCGGACCCGGACCCCCCAGGTGTGGCAGGCTTCGTCTTGAACGTTGTCACCCTGAACCTTGCCGTCTCAGCCGCCAGAGCCTCTTGTAGGACGGACTTGAATGTGAGGTGGTCTCTGGCCATCGGCCTCCACTGGGCTTCCTCGTCCCTCATTCTGGACAGCAGGCGGTCCCTCAGGGCTTCCTCCATGTTGTCCCACTGGCAAGGGGCGGTGGCCAACCTGAGGGCAGCGGCGTAATCGGTTATGGACTCCCCTGGGTGCTAGTCTCGCCTGTGAAAGGCTACTCTTGCCGGGTAGATGGATACCTTAGGCTGAAGGTGATTCCGAAGCACGGCCAGGATTTTCTTGAGCGGGACAGTATCAATGTCTCGTGGAAGCAGGAGGTGCATTACCAGTTCAAGCATGGCGAGGCCACATTGTGCTAGGAGGCAGGAGAGCATTTGTTCCTCATTGTCTATCTTCTCAGCCGCTGTGGCGTGTTTGAACTGGCGCTCGTACAGAGTCCATTTCTCTGGAGCCTTGAGGTCGAACTGAGGGAGCGTGATGCTGTGGGAAGCCATTTCCCATCCTCATCGCCAATTTCATGTTTGCAGATTGATATGCAGTAGCCAGCAGTTAGGGGGCCAAACACATCTTTATTGGAAGGTAGTCAATCTGAACATGAGGTCAATGGCGGAGCAATGCCCCTTATATACAACAGGTAAGGATTATATACAACCTGCACGGAGCCAGGTGATTGGACTACACAGTAAACAACAGGACAACAACACATTGATTGATTACAAGGTAATTAACACTACAGCTACGGTGGGAAACAAGTCCCGCAATATTTACACAAGAGGAGATATTTACATAGGAGGAAGAGGAAGGGAAGATGGAGGATCGTTAGATCCAATTACAATCACATTACACCTGAGTTACATACACAACAAGTTTTCAGCTCAGCATGGCTTTTTAATCTTTTTTTTAACCTCAGTGCTAGTGACTAAGGGATAATGGAAATCAGCTATCCTTGATATCTTGTGCCCAGAGTGAAGCAGGGCAGCCTCATATCCTCTGTCAGAAATAAGGAGTTCGATATCATTGTTCTGCCACAGTGTACAAAATACAGGCTGCTTTCTCTACCTATGCAAATTAGCTCAGAACTGGACAGAATGGTCATGTAAGAGCAGTAGCTAGTCCCCCCCCGTGAGTCCCTCTTTCCCAAGCAGTTCTCACAACATCCAGATCGAGTGAGGAGAAGGGAGGGGGGTTGGAGATGTCTGCGGGCTGAACTGTTATCTGCTGGGGATAGTCCAGAGAGATAGGCCCCTGTCGCTTATTTGCTTGGGTGACAGGGGCAGCCCAGAAACCTCTTCCAAGATCTCAGTCAGAGCCTGGAATTTAGTGTATGGGACCAAAGACAATGAACAGCCGAAAGGTTGGCTTAACACAGGTTTATTGCATGATGATCCAGGGGGAACATGAGGTAATGGCGGATGGGTAGCTCAATATATACAGTGGCTATACATTTTGAATGTGGCTCCTCGACAGTCTATTGGTTACTGTCCGCGTGACGTCACGGACGGTCACGCCCTTCTTGTCCAGGTGTAGGCGATGGCGGGAATCTTCCCGCGCTGTTGTTTGCTGGTGAGTCTGGGCCAGGAGAGCTTGAACGCTCGCTATTGCCACCAGGTGGTCATTAGCTCGCGTCCTATTGCAAGGGCTACAGTTAAGCAGCTGCTGGTTATAATGTTACACAAGCATGGTTACATTGGATACACGTGAATGGATACATTGTAAAAGGTACAGTACAGAACACAACATCCCTCCCCCCTAGGATGGGACGAAGTCCCTCAGCCAAGATGGCTTATTGCAAACGCGTTTGGGCCGCGATGTGGGCTGACCCGCCCCAGGGGCGCTACTGCTTCCTCGTTCCCTGGTCCCTTGTCCTGAAACGGGAGAGGGAGACTTGTTAGAGGCTTGCCGTGGTTTGGCGGTTTTGGGGGAAGGGAAAAACTCCATTGTGGGCAGACCGGAGACACTCGGGGCTAACGAAAAACCCCTCTTCTCGCTTGGACGAGTGGGGGACCACTCTGCAAAACTTCCCCGGTTCTGAAAATCAAAATCTAACTCTGTTTGGGTATCCGTATTTGTGGGGACATCCCATGGGATATCTATGAGATCGGCTTCCCTTCTCTCTGCTGACCGATTCCGCAGGATATCTATGAGGACAGATTCCCTTTCCTCCCCCCTTGGTGGGGACCCATGGCCCCCCTTTCCTCCCCCTTGGGCTGAACGGGTGGGGGAGAACCCTAACGTTGAATCCTGTTTCTCGCGGTCCGTGCCCTGCTCGTCGGGGACCCTGCGCCGGAGCTGGTCTGCGTGCCGCCTCCAGAGTAGACCTGTGCTGGTCTCGACGCGGTACGAGATGGGACCGGTCTGCTCTAAGATGACGCCCGGTACCCAGGCCGGACCCGCGCTGGCGTAATTCCTGCAATACACGGGGGCACCCACGTCGAAACTCTTTGTGTCCTCTATCCCAATGTTCTTCCCCTTGTCCTCTACTCTCGTGGGGTCTAGCCTAGTTAGTATGGTGGTCAGTTTCCTGCGCATCAGCAGCTCTGCGGGGGAGTATCCTGACGCTAGGGGAGTCACTCGGTAACCTAGCAGAAACTGGCACACTTGATGGTTTAGGTCCCCGGGCCCCATGCGCCGCAGCGCGTCCTTGGTGGTGCGCACAAGGCGCTCTACTTGGCCGTTTGTGGCAGGGTGAAAAGGAGCGGAGGTGATGTGCCAAATGGCGTTGATTTCTGTGAATGCCCTGAACTCAGAGGACGTGAAGCAACTTGTGTTGTCGCTTACGAGGGTGTCGGGTAAACCGAACGTGGAAAAGACCCTCCGCAAATGCTTTATGGTTGTGGCCGTGGACGTGCTTGTAACCGGAATGACCTCCAACCACTTGGAGAAGGCATCCACCACAAGGAGAAACAGCGTTCCACGGAATGGGCCAGCAAAGTCTACATGAACTCGGGACCACGGCCCCTTCGCCGCGTCCCACTCCCTGTGAGGCAGGCGGGCTTCTTCTGGCCTGGAACTTTGGCAGGGCTCACAAGTGCCGACCATGTGCTCGATGTCGGCGTCTAGCTGGGGCCACCAGAAATAGCTCCGTGCCAGGGCTTTGGAGCGCACAATCCCAGGGTGACTGACGTGCAGGAGTTTGAGTACCCTCGGTCGTAAGGACGCCGGGATCACTACTCGCTGGCCCCACAGAAGGCACCCCCTCTCAAGGGACAACTCTAACTTCTTTCGGAAAAATGGGTCGAACTCCGCTGCCGGGGAGGACGCTGGCCACCCTTTCTGCACCCAGGAGCTAACCCTTGCTAAAATGTTGTCCTTGCCGGTCGCCTTGGCGATGTCGGCGGGCAGTATTGGGAGCGAGTCGAGGACCTCTATCATCAGCACCTGGTGGTCTGGCTCCTCCCCGCCCATGTGGCTGCTACCCTGGGGGAGAGGGGACCTCGATAGAGCGTCCGCATGGCTGATCTCCCTCCCGGGCCTGTACACTAGCGCGTGCTGATACGCGTTGAGAAAAATGGCCCACCTAAGCATCCTAGGGGACAGGATCTGTGGCGTGGGCTTATCTGCGGTGAAGATGCCTAGCAGGGGTTTGTGATCGGTTACGATCGTGAAGGGGCGGCCATACAGGAAGTCGTGGAACTTCTTTGTTCCCGCAATTATCGCTAATGCTTCCCTGTCTGTCTGGGCGTAGTTTCTCTCCGCTTGGGACAGGGACCTGGAATAGAACGCTATCGGGGCCTCCCTCCCGTTTTCCAGCACGTGGCACAGCACCGCCACCCCCCCCACCGGGGATGCATCACAGATCAGGACCACTGGCCGCTTGGGGTTGAAATGGGTGAGGATGGCGTCAGACGCCAGAAGCTGCTTTAGCTCACTAAATGCCCTCTCTTGCTGGTCGCCCCACTTCCATGCCTCGTCCTTTTTAAGCAGCCTGTGCAACGGCTCGGCCACGGCTGCTTTCCGGGGAAGGAAGGAGTGATAAAAGTTCAGCAGCCCTAGGAACGACTGCAACTCGGGCTTGGAGGTGGGGCGAGGGGCTTACTTGATGGCAGCTACCTTAGACTTGGACGGCCTTATTCCCTCAGGAGTGACCCGGAACCCTAGGAATTCAACCTCGGTCGCGAAGAAGACGCATTTGTCTTTTTGCAGTCTCAACCCCGCCTTTTCGAATATCGCCAGGACCTTGCCCAACCTCTTTGCCAATTCGGCCTGACTCCCCCCCGTTATCAATACGTCATCAAAATAAGGCAACACCCCCTCGAGCCCCTTCAGGAGGCGTTCCACGAGTGACTGGAAAATTCCAGGCGCCGAGTTTACGCCGAATTGAAGGCGCGTCACCTGGAACGCCCCCTTATGGGTGACTATAGTTTGTGCAGCAGCGGCAGCTGGGGTCACCGAGAGCTGCTGGTAGGCTTGTGCTAAGTCGAGCTTAGCGAAACACTTTCCCCCATGTAACCTGGCCAGCAAATGGCTGACTACCGGCACCGGATACGCATTAGGGCGAATGGCCTTGTTGATGGTGCACTTGTAATCAGCGCATATGCGCACCTCCCCGTTGGCCTTTAGTGCTGTTACAATTGGAGTTTCCCACTCCGCAGAATCAACAGGAACAAGAATCCCCTGGCCCACCAATTTGTCCAGTTCCGCCTCTATTTTGTCCTTGAGCACGAATGGCACCCGGCGCGGTTTGAGTCTTATTGGGCGGACCTCAGGGTCTAGGTCGAAGGCTACTGGGGGTCCCTTAAATTTCCCAAGTCCCTTCTTGAAGACTTCGGGGTGCGCGTCGCACACCTCCTGAATCGGGTCAGTCCCAACGGCAACGGCGTGCACCCCCCCAATGAACAAACCCAGGGGCTGGAACCATTGAGTCCCGAGGAGGCTGCAATTCCCCCCTTTGAGAACAACTAGGGGGAGAGTCGCGGCGTGTTTCTTAAATTGGACCTGAAAATTCCCAACCCCCAATACCGGAATGCAGTTCCCTTGCACGTCCCGTAGCGTGGACCTCAAAGCTTTAAGTTTGGGCCGCACGTGGGGGGCAATTTTCAGAAACTCCTTCTGGGGAATGATGGAATATGAGGAACCCGAGTCAATTTCCATCCTAATGGGGGCCCCTTGTACTAGTACCTCAACAAAGTAATGGGGATGTCCCGCGGACACGCTGAACACCGGTGCGTCGTCCTCGCTGTCGTCGGCGATGCGGCCCACGCCGTCTCGCTTCCTCGTGGCCTGGGTGCCGTCCTTGGGTCTCGTCGCGCGGTCTCGCGAGCTCTTCCGGGCCTCGCGCCGTTTCCTGCAGACCTTGGCGATGTGCCCACGGCGGCCGCAGTTGTGACACTCGGCCTTTCTGAAGGGGCATTTGGCGCGGTCGTGGTTCGCTCCGCAGCCGTCGCAATGCCGGCCTTCTTTCCGGACCTTCCAGACGTCCTCGTCGTCGCTGCTCTCCGCGGATGACTTCGAAACTCGCCGGGCCGCGTGCACCGAAACGTGCACCGAAGTCTCTGCCTTGCCCGTCTTTGGCCGCCAGTCCTGGAGCTCCTGGACCCCGGCCTTCGTAGCTTCCGCGGCTTGTGCCTCCTTCAGAACCTCCTGCAATGTGGGGGGTGGCTCGCGGTTCATCAATGTGCGCTGAGTTTCGGCATCGCTCAGGCCGCACAGCACGCAGTCTCTTAGCGTGACCTCTACGTTCTCCCATTTGCATGGGCCGGCCGCCAGTCGCAGGGCCGCTGTGAACTCGGCGACTGTCTCCCCGGGCGCCTGGACTCGCCTCCAAAACGCGCTCCGAGCGGGGAACATCGCCGTCGAGGGCCGGAAGTACTCACGCAGCATGTGCATGAGCTCTTTCACCTTGAATTCACTCGCCCTCCTCGGCGCGATCAGGTCCACCAAGACCCTCTTGGTGTCCGGCCACAGCATCCGGGTGAAGATGGCCTGTTTCTTTGCCTCATCCGTGACTTCGGATTCAACCAGGGCTCCCTGGAAGTCCATCTCGAAGATATCCCAGTCTGCCGGTCTCCTGATTTCGAAACCGGCGCATGTCTTGGTCCCGTGGGCAGCCATATCCCATCCTCGTCGCCAATTTAGTATATGGGACCAAAGACAATGAACAGCCGAAAGGTTGGCTTAACACAGGTTTATTGCATGATGATCCAGGGGGAACATGAGGTAATGGCGGATGGGTAGCTCAATATATACAGTGGCTATACATTTTGAATGTGGCTCCTCGACAGTCTATTGGTTACTGTCCGCGTGACATCACGGACGGTCACGCCCTTCTTGTCCAGGTGTAGGCGATGGCGGGAATCTTCCCGCGCTGTTGTTTGCTGGTGAGTCTGGGCCAGGAGAGCTTGAACGCTCGCTATTGCCACCAGGTGGTCATTAGCTCGCGTCCTATTGCAAGGGCTACAGTTAAGCAGCTGCTGGTTATAATGTTACACAAGCATGGTTACATTGGATACACGTGAATGGATACATTGTAAAAGGTACAGTACAGAACACAACAGGGATGTAGGGATTTTCCTACCCTCCCAGTTAGCTTTCAGGAACTCCAAGGAGGTGGTAACTTCTCCCCCTTCTTCTTCCAAGCTCTCACCCCCTGCATTCTGTCTTTTACAACCACGGCAATCATCACAAGCTTCACTTGCAATGGCCACCATCCCTTCCCAGAAAAACAATTTGGCCACTCTGTCTAGGGTTGTTTTGAAATTGGCATATTTATCATGACTGGAACCATGAGCAAATATGAATTAGCTTCAGCCTGTGCATTTTTGGTACCACAAGCTGCAAACGGGACTGCCCCCCAACCCCACACAAAGTTTCCCGATACAACAGACTCTCATGCCACCCAAACCGGTCCACAAACAGGTCAGGGTGTTGCAACTTCAACTGATCAATATGGTCTGTACCAGGGAACAGTGTTCTTCCAGTCAACAGTTCAGCCATAATGCACCCAACTGATCAAATATCAACTGTTTGATTGTAATGCATTGTTGTGTTCTAATGGTTTTACCTTCCACATGGATTACAATGTATCTGAACCAATGTAACCTTGCCTATAGTAACAATGTAACCTTCAGCTGTATCTCATGAACCCTGTAATAGGACGCGAGCTAATGACCACCAGCTGGCAGCAGCGAGCGTCCAAGCTCTCTTGGTCCAAACTCATCAAAGGCAACAGCGCGGGAAGTTTTCCCGCCACCACCTACACCTGGACAAGAAGGGCGTGACCACCAATGACGTCACGCAGATAGTAGCCAATGGGCTATCATGGAACCACGTTCAAATGTATTACTACTGTATATAAAGAGCTATCGATCCGCCATTACCTCATGTTCCCTCTGACCACCATGCAATAAACCTGAGTTAACCCAGCCCGAGGCTGTGTCCTGTGTCTTGGTTTTCCTGCACTAATTTGGCGACGAAGGTGGGATTATGGATCCCCAAGGAGCAGCCAGGGCACAGAGCGGGTTCAACATCACCAAACCGCAAGACTGGGAGCTTTCTGAGATGGACTTCCAGGCGGCGCTGGTGGAACTCAAAGTCAAAGAAGACGATGAGGAGAGAAAGAGGGCCATCCTCACCAGAATGCTTGGGATAGAAACCAAGCGAACGCTGGTGGGCATCATTGCACCGAAGAAGGTGAGCGAATTCAAGGCAGACGACATCATGAAGCTGCTGCGTGAGCGTTTCCGTCCCTCGAGGGCAATGTTTCCCGCTCGGAGCGCGTTTTGGAGGCGAGTCCAAGCGCCGGACGAGTCGGTTGAGGCATTCGTAACAGCCATGAGGATAGCGGCCGGCCCCTGCAGATGGGACGACCTAGAGACGGCCCTCAGGGATGGAGTGCTGTGTGGCCTGAAGGACAAGGAGGTGCAGCGCAGCTTGATGAACAAGGAGCCACCACCCACGCTGGCGGAGGTTGTAGAGGCCGCGGAAGCCGCGGAGTCCACGAATGCTGGAGTGGACGAAATGCACCAGTGGCGTGAGTGGCGTCCTAGAGCCGGCAAAGCGGAGAATTCGGTGCACGGGAAGTCCGGACAGTCGGTGCACGCAACCCGAAGGGCCTCAAAGTCGTCTACGGAAGGCAGCGACGGCGAGGAGGTCCAAAGGGTCCGAAAAGGGGGGCGCCACTGCGATGGTTGTGGAGCGGCCCATGAGCGCGCAAGGTGCCCATTCAGGAGAGCCGAGTGTTACACCTGCGGCCGCCGAGGGCACATCGCCAAGGCGTGCAGAAAACGGAAGGAGGGCCGGAGGCAGTCACAAGACCGCTCAACCAGACCGGACCGTCCAGCAAGGTCCAAAGATGGCGCCCAGACCACGAGGAAGCAGGACGGCGTGGGCCGCATCTCGGACGACAGCGAGGACGACGCTCCGGTGTTCAACGTGTCCGCGGGACAGTCCCATTACTTCGTTGAGGTACTAGTACAAGGGGCCCCTATCAGGATGGAAATTGACTCGGGGTCCTCCTATTCTATAATTTCCCAGAAAGAGTTCTTGAAAATCGACCCCCTCGTGCGGCCCAAACTTAAAACGTTGAGGTCCACGCTACGAGATGTACAGGGGAACAGCATTCCAGTGTTGGGGGTCGGGAAATTTCGGGTCAGTTTTAAGAGACATTCTGCGGAACTGCCCCTAGTTGTCCTTAAGGGGGGAAGTTGTAGCCTCCTAGGGACGCAGTGGTTTCAGCCCTTAGGCTTGTTCATAGGGGGAGTGCATACCGTGGGGGTGGATCCAATACAAGCGGTGTGCGACGCGCATCCCGCCGTTTTTAAAAAAGGACTTGGAAAGTTCACGGGACCCCCTGTAGCCTTCGACCTAGACCCGGAGGTCCGCCCGATAAGACTCAAACCGCGCAGGGTGCCGTTCGCACTCAAGGACAAGATAGAGGCGGAACTGGACAAACTGGTGGGCCAGGGAATTCTCACTCCTGTTGATTCCGCGGAGTGGGAAACTCCAATTGTAACAGCTCTGAAGGCTAACGGGGAGGTGCGCATTTGCGCTGATTATAAGTGTACAATTAACAAGGCGATCCGCCCTAATGCGTACCCGGTGCCGGTGGTCAGCCACCTTTTGGCCAGGCTGAATGGGGGAAAGTGTTTCGCTAAACTCGATTTGGCACAAGCCTATCAGCAACTCCCCGTAACTCCCGCCACGGCCGCAGCACAAACGATAGTCACACATAAAGGGGCGTTCCAGGTGTCGCGTTTACAGTTCGGCGTGAACTCGGCACCCGGCCTCTTTCAGTCGCTTGTGGAACGCCTCCTGAAGGGGCTGGAGGGGGTGTTGCCTTATTTTGATGACGTGTTGATTACAGGGGGGAGTGAGGCCGAACTGGCAAAGAGATTGGATAAAGTACTAACTGTGTTCGAGAAAGCGGGGCTGAGACTGAGGAAGGACAAATGTGTTTTCTTCGAAACTGAGGTCGAGTTTTTAGGGTTCCGGATCACACCCGAGGGTATTAGGCCGTTCAAATCCAAAGTAGCAGCCATCAAGAAGGCCCCTCGCCCCACATCCAAAACCGAGCTACAGTCATTCCTGGGGCTCCTCAATTTTTACCATACATTCCTCCCGCGGAAGGCGTCCGTGGCCGAACCGCTCCATCGGTTGCTTAAAAAGGAGGAGACATGGATGTGGGGTGACGAGCACGAGAGGGCGTTCAAAGAACTAAAGCAGCTCTTAACATCTGAGGCAATCCTGACGCATTTCGACCCCAAACGGCCAGTGGTCTTAGTCTGTGATGCATCCCCGGTGGGGGTGGGGGCGGTGCTTTGCCACGTGTTGGATGACGGAAGGGAGGCCCCGGTAGCGTTTTATTCAAGGTCCCTGTCCCAAGCAGAGCGAAATTACGCGCAAACCGACAGGGAGGCATTAGCAATAGTAGCGGGAACCAAAAAATTTCACGATTTTCTGTACGGCCGCCCGTTCAAAATCGTGACTGATCACAAGCCCCTGTTAGGGATTTTCACAGCAAGCAAGCCCACACCACCGATCCTGTCCCCGAGAATGCTGCGATGGGCTATTTTTCTCAACGCATACCAACACGAGTTGGAGTACCGGCCCGGAAAGGAGATCAGCCATGCTGATGCGCTTTCGAGATCTCCTTTGCCCTTGTCGGACGACCAAAAGGCAAGAGTAGAAAGAGACCGCCAGGTATTGCTGATTGAGGTTTTAGACGCACCCCCAATAGTACCAGCCGACATTGCTAGGGCGACAGGCAAGGACAGAACGCTGGAGAAAGTTAGCTCATGGGTACAGAAGGGGTGGCCGGCGTCGTCCCCAAGCACGGAATTCGACCCATTTTTTCGGAAAAAGCTAGAGTTGTCCCTAGAAAGGGGGTGCCTTTTGTGGGGCCAACGGGTGGTGGTCCCTACGTCCCTGCGTCCGAGGGTGCTCAAACTGCTGCACGTCAGCCACCCGGGCATCGTTCGTTCAAAGGCGTTGGCCCGGAGTTACTTTTGGTGGCCACAGCTGGACGCGGACATTGAGCACATGATCGGCACTTGTGAGGCATGCCAGGGATCCCGACCAGAGGCGGCCCGTCTCCCGCATAGGGAGTGGGACACGGCAAGGGGGCCATGGTCCAGAGTACACGTAGATTTCGCTGGCCCATTCCGGGGAACCATGTTTCTCCTGGTGGTGGATGCGTTCTCCAAGTGGCTGGAGGTTATCCCAGTAAAGAGCACGTCCTCCGCCACTACAATTAGCCAGCTAAGGAGAGTCTTTTCCACGTTCGGTTTACCCGACACTTTAGTCAGCGATAACGCTAGTTGTTTCACCTCCGCTGAGTTCGGGGCATTCATGGAGGCAAACGCCATTCGGCATGTCACATCCGCGCCGTTCCACCCGGCCACGAATGGCCAAGTGGAACGGCTGGTGCGTACAACAAAGGATGCGCTGCGGCGCATGGGCCCGGGGGACCTAAATCACCAAGTATGTCAGTTCTTATTAGCGTATAGGGTGACCCCCTTAGCGTCAGGTTACTCGCCGGCGGAGCTCTTGATGCGGCGAAAACTGACCACGCTCCTGTCCAGGCTAGACCCGACAAGAGTCGAGGACAAAGGAAAAAACATAGGGTTGGCAGTCTCGAAAGGTTTCGCCGCCGGCGACCCGGTTCACTGCAGGAACTATGCCAGCGCAGGTCCAGCCTGGGTACCAGGGACGGTTGTAGAACAGACGGGGCCAGTGTCGTACCGGGTCGAGACTAACACCGGCCTCCTATGGAGGAGGCACGCGGACCAACTGAGGCACCGAGTGAGTGAGGGGCCAGTCAGTGGGGCTCCGCAACAGGATTCAGCGTTAGGGTCCTCCCCCACCCGTTTAGCCCAAGGGGGAGACAGCAGCGGCCCCGACTCACACCCTTTTGATACGCCAGTTCTATCAGAGGCCGGGGAAGGGGGAGAGGAGTTCGCGACCGCTGCCCCCGAATTTAATTCTGATTTTGATTTTGCGAGCCGGGGGGGTTTTCAGGAGTGTTCCCCCACCCATCCAAGCGAGAAGAGGGGTTTTTCGTTAGCCCCCAGTGCCCCCGGTTCTTCCCTAAGAAAGAGCACACCTCCCAACAACGCCGCGGAGCCGCGGCAAGGCACTAACGAGTCTCCCTCTCCAATTACAGGACAGGAAACCAGGGGACAAAGAGAAGGTAGCAAATCCGGGGAAAGGCAGCCCGCATCGAGACCCCAGCGTGTTCGAAATAAGCCATCTTGGCTGAGAGACTTTGTCTCCTAGGGGGGGGGGGGGATTGTGATTAAAGTGTGGGCTCGAGACTTCGTCTCATCCTAGGGGGGAGGGGTGTTGTGTTCTAATGGTTTTACCTTCCACATGGATTACAATGTATCTGAACCAATGTAACCTTGCCTATAGTAACAATGTAACCTTCAGCTGTATCTCATGAACCCTGTAATAGGACGCGAGCTAATGACCACCAGCTGGCAGCAGCGAGCGTCCAAGCTCTCTTGGTCCAAACTCATCAAAGGCAACAGCGCGGGAAGTTTTCCCGCCACCACCTACACCTGGACAAGAAGGGCGTGACCACCAATGACGTCACGCAGATAGTAGCCAATGGGCTATCATGGAACCACGTTCAAATGTATTACTACTGTATATAAAGAGCTATCGATCCGCCATTACCTCATGTTCCCTCTGACCACCATGCAATAAACCTGAGTTAACCCAGCCCGAGGCTGTGTCCTGCGTCTTGGTTTTCCTGCACTAAATGCATCCAGTTCAGCATGATCTCAGGAGCTCTGTACCACTGGGTTGCTACATACCCTGCCATCTCATCATCTGTGTGTCGTGCCAACCCAAAATCCAGAATCTTCAACTCACAGTCTTCATTCACTGCTAGATTACTAGGTTTTAAATCTCTGTGTATTATGTCAGCTGAATGGATGTACTTCAAACCACGAAGAATTTGATAGATAAGAAATTGTACATGGTCATCTGTGAGCTTCTGACATTTGACGATGTTATTCAGATCTGCCCCCATGAGACGGGTTACAAGGTACACATCATTGAATTCCTCTAGTGTCTTTGCAGGTGTGAACACATCAAGAAGACCAATAACATTTTTATGTTTCATGTGTTTAAGCAAACGTAGTTCACGGTAAGTCCTTTTGGCATGTATGATGGACTGAAACGGTCTGGATAATTTCTTCACAGCCACATGCAAGCCAGTTTTATTATCAAAGGCAGAGCAGACGGAGCCATAAGCCCCCGAGCCGACCGGAGAAAGGTTCTGGTAATGCTCCGGCACCTCCCAGATCGTCTTGTTCAACTCCTGCCAGTAAAAAGTGGGCCGCTCCTGGGTCATCTCAACCCCAAGCCCGCCTCACCCAGCGTGGCCGGCCGGGAGGGGAGAGAGACCTGGGCAGAACTGTTGCCGCTTTCCCCCCCAGAGGGGGGGGGCGGTTGGAGGGGGGAAAGCCACTCATGCTCTCTGGTTAACCTGGTCACTGACCACGGCTGGCCCAAGTAGGGGGAGAGAGGGAACCCATTTCAGGGGGAATAGGTCTTTCACCCCACCCTCTGACTCAAACACCAAAGGGGGGCGACTCTTCCTCCATCACAACCCCCACCGGCAAAGGCTCAATCCCTCCCCTCACTTCGAACCCCAAAGGGGGCAACTCTTCTTCCATCATAACCCCCACCGGCAGATCTCCTTCATGAGGGAGAAGGGAATCCAGTCCCTCCGCAGCACTCAAACACTTAACCCAGGCCCCTCTTCTTCCTCCTCCTCAAGATCTTCAGCCTCCATCTCCATTCGATACATCAGATCCATCCCCAGTATGAAAGCTGGCTGATGGGCTTGGGAGTGAACCAGACACACCAACAGACCTTTATAGGGGCCACATTCCACCCAGACCTCGGCAGCCTGGCACTCCACCTGCGCCGCGCTGTCAGGGGCATAGGCCTCCATGCACACCCGGGTGTTCTTCAGCAATTGCCCCGGGAAGAGGTACTTTTCGTTCATGGAGGACATGTCTGCGCCACTATCGGCCCATGCCCTAATTGTGAACCTCTCCCTGCTCTCTGGGTCTTCCAACATGACCATCTTCTCCCACTGTTGGGTCACACACTCAGCCTCCTCCGGGGTCTGGGGACCACCTCAACTCCTTCACCCCAACTTCTAGCTGGAGACAGGCAACTGGCTTGGCCGGGGGCTGGGCCACTACTTCCAGAGGATTCCAGGCCATTTGGGCCAGCGAAGAAGGGGGGTGCTTCCCTGATCCGGAGGCGGTAGCCCCGAAGATGGGGGCACCTGGGTCCTCTGGCTACCAACAACGCAGACCAAACATCACATGTGATCCACCCCCCAGGGCTTGCTCCCACCGGCACTTCCCTCAGGCAGGCCGGATGGCCCCGATGGGGTTGAAAGGCCAGGGGAAGAATTGCCCCCTTTGGTGTTTGAGACAGAGGGAGGGGTGAAAGGCCTATTCCCCCTGAAATGGGTTCCCTCTCTCCCCCTACTTCTGTGGGCCCAGTAGAAGCAAACCCTTCGGCTCAGGAGAAAGGCCGGAGCAAAGAGGAGGGGCTGCTGTTGGCCCATGGGGTCAAAGAAGAGAGTAACCATTCCAAGGACTTCCTGGTGGAAGTCCCGGGGAAAACCCCCAGAGTGTTCCATGTGAAGGATCTGAAAGCTGGTTTTGCACCTGCTGTCGTTCAGCCCAACTGAGTTCTGAATGCCGCTTGGGGAGGGCTGAAGGGAGGAGGTGGGGTGTGAATGGAGCCTGGAAAAGATCAGCCTCTGGGGTGAGGGGTGGTGTTGGTTATGGGTGAATTCCCCTGTGGCCTCTGGTGTGAGTAAGCCTCGTAAAAGCAGGCCTGATTTCTGTATTTGCCTTTGCTAAAGAATGCTGTTATGTTTTATCACTTGCCTTGTTTGCTGTTTCACGCTTTGATTGCTGTGCTTTTAGGTAATTAACTAGGACTCCCTTCTCTTGGCTGTGGATG
Source organism: Bradypodion ventrale (assembly GCA_035047345.1). NCBI lineage: Eukaryota > Metazoa > Chordata > Lepidosauria > Squamata > Chamaeleonidae > Bradypodion > Bradypodion ventrale. The sequence goes on along the minus strand of JAWDJE010000009.1, from coordinate 23,983,106 downwards.
AAATCAGGGTGCTAAGACCCCGATGTCCACCTTGTGTGTGTGTGTGGGGGGGGGCTACAAAAGCAGTAGCCAGTCACCCCATCCAGTGAGTCCCTCTTTCCCAAGCAGTTTTCATAACATCCAGATGGAGGGAGGAGAAGGGAGGGGGGTTGGAGATGTCTGCGGGCTACACTGTTATCTGCTGGGGACATTCCAGAGAGGGGGGGGGTTAACTGAGGAGTGGGAAAATTGGGCAGAGGTGAAGTTCCATAGCAAAATGCATTATATATTCCGTGTACTGGGTTTGGCATGCAATCTTCTTTTTGGCTTGGATCTGTTTCTTTTCTTCTCTGGCTGATGGGGGAATCTCTCGCTCCCCACCACGCTGGTGGGAGCAGGAAGGGAGGTGGATGAAGCCCTGTTTGGCTTCCAGTCAGTTTTATTGTTTTAACACTATTTGCTATTAATGGTTCTGTATGGCTCTTTCGCTGCAATAAACTAATTACACTGAAGAAAATTGGTTCCTGCCTGGTTGTTTTTTGAAGGAAGAGAGGGAGGTCTCAGAACTGGGAACAACAATCCACGCTACAACCCCCCCCCCCCCCCCAGTCTGAGCCTTTCAGGTCATTTTAATGAACTGCCCACAAAATGTTGTACCTTGATCACCTGTGCATCAGCAGTGGTAAAGTAGTACGTTTGTAGAACTCATTGGCTAAAATCCAGTTGCAGCTGGCATAACATAAAGTTTGATTGTGCAACTAATTTTGTGATTCATGTATTATCTGCTGCAATGAGCCTTATTCAGTAGAGAGAAATAACAGCATGCAGGGTTCAAGGATCAGGTTGACGGCTCGATTGCTTTATTTTTACAGCCAGTATTTATAATCAAATTTCTAGGAGAACTAAACTAGATGCTCGCAGAGTTTTTCTCTGCCTACGTGATTAATAACTAACAAATGTAATTAACCATTGATATTGACAGAAAGGCTTTCCTGGCTTCGTGGCTCCAGGAAATGTAAAGAAACAAGACTGGTTAATATTTATGTACAAATCTGAAACAATAGGATTAGTATGACCCATGCCAAAAGGTCGGATGCTGGTCAGTAAGGATTAAGGGACTGTTTGCCCTGTTTAATTAGTTTTCAGGTTCCTCCAAGTTGAGTTCCATGAATGGAATGTAGAGTTAAGAGCGTATCATTAACTTTCAGAGAAATAGCTGGCCGAGCGATTTTCTCTGCCCCAACTGATAGAACCCGTATTCTAAATAATAATGTATATATTTGGAACAATCATGGGGTCACACTAATAACTACCACTACATATCCCCTTTTTTACTGTTTAAGAGGAGTGAGACGTTGGTAATTAACATTCTGCATAGCTTTATGCAATTTGTGCCATTCTCATCTGAAAGGCATATTATACTTAGGTTGACATACTGATACACATTTTCAAATATCTGTGGAATACATTGACATAAACAACATCCCATAATTAGAATAGCGATAGCCAAAATCGCATATTGCACCAATTGTTTAAGCCATTCAGTAGATGGGAGCCAAGCCCACAAGCTGTCCCACAATGAAGACAGTAGGTTATCTGTATGAATGTTGTTTTTCATAACTTCTTGCAAGTTATTCAATTCATGTTCTATGGAACTATTAAGATCATGGAATTTTAACTCACATTTCTTATTCCCAATGATTTTAGAAAAACCGCCTTGCTTAGCCACTAAGTAATCAAGAGCCATTCTGTGTTGCATGAGTATTTGATTGAGTTCCTCCGTCTCTGTTTGGAGGTCTCTTACTATTTTTCCGGTGGCGTTTACAGTTTTTTCTAAGCAGCAGGTGAGTCCTATAATAGACTTGTGATTTTCCTGCGCTATAACACATGGGTAAAACCCAAGAGTCAGAGATCCTGTGATCGCAGCAACTATTGCTCTGCCCCATGAAGATGAGGATTTACTTAGCTGAACATCAGTGATTACTTCATCAGAGCACTGTGACCCTAACATTCCAATGACTTTGCATCATTTGCGATGTGAAGAAGAAGGGGGAACTACTGGCTTTTCTACCTTTGTGAATGTATCGTGTTGTGATGTTTCTACCTGTTCTGGTTTTACAACTTGTACTGGAAATGTGAGGTACCCTAATCCTGCACATTTGTAATTGCCTGGGTGGTAATTTGTTGCGACACCCTGAAAGAAAACCCACAAGTTAGGATCTCATAATTGCCATCCTGTACAAATATTTTCTGCCCCTTTATAATGCTTTGACTGTGTTGCTGAAAAACCATATATATCTACCCATGTTGATTGTGCTTTGTCAATGGTGCCATTATAAGTCTTATTATAATTGCCATATAACCAAAAATAATCTGTACATCCAGTATAATTTTAAATCCATGTAACAAATTTTCAATTTGTTTCCAGTAAACCCAGTAAGGAGCCCATGTTCCTTGGCTCCAGCAACAGTAACACATGTCTTTAGTGTATGAACTGTACTTCATGTGTTTCCATGGAACCTCATTCAGCTCGTGAGGTGCTAATGAAAATAAACTGTCCGGCTGGTTGACACTTTGTGTTTGATCGATAACTATAGCAGGTTCATTGATAAGCGTTGGCATAAAAGCAAAATCTGATACAGTTACTGGGTTTTCATAAATCAAAGTTGCATCCTTCCCATGAACTTCAAACATATAATGAGCATGTCTGATCCATAAATTAGGACTGTGCTTAAGTGAACGTAATGTTCGTTGGAATTCCGTTGAGTGTTTAGCATTGAGTACTTTGAGTCCCGTTTTGTCTGCAACTCGTGTGTATGTAGTGGATGCGCAACCTCCCCCCCCCCCAGGGAAAATCTCGTGTGTGTATCAATCCCTCCACCTGGGGTAAAAGGCATGCCAAAATCATCAAAATTAGGATTAAAGAATTGTGGGTAAATTGAGCTATGATAGCCGCTGTAAAATTCTCCAATGAATTATCTTTTCCTTGGGTGCGCAAAGAAGCAGTTGCTTGGTCACTGAGGTGTCTGATCTGGGCCCACGTCACTGGAGTGGGTACCGCTGTCCCGCAGACCCTGCACTTTGTGTGCTTCTGCTTGGACATCTCCTGGAGTGACATCTCCTGAATCTCTGGTACCGGATTCTGGTTCTGAAACTGGACCCACGCCATGAGGTCGTCTAAGGGTTGGTTTGACACACCGCGTTGGAACCCAGAGCATTCCTGTAGGGGCAAGAATAGCAGCATAACCCCTTCCCCATGTTATTAACTGGACCTCACCAGGTGGGATCTGGCATCTGTTTATAATAAACATCTGGCAGGGGAAGAGGTGCTGCACTGCGGAAATGCAATTCCTGTGGAGAAAAATCTGAAAAAGTTAAATTTAAATGGTTACAGGTAAATAGGACAAGATACAGCCTTCTCTGAAAGTCTGGGAGGGTCCTAGCCGCCTCTCCCCCTTTTCTCTGTTTTTTAAAGAGAGTTTTTAATGTATGATTAGTCTGTTCCACAATTGCTTGACCTGTTGAATTGTACGGAATACTATGAGTTAATTTGATATCCCATGTGTGGCAGAAGTCTGCATCGGCCATGGAAATGCAGGCGGGGCCATTGTCCATTTTTGTAGCCTATGGTTTGCCTAAAATTGCAAAACAAGCAAGTAAATGATTTTGTACATGATTAGCATTTTCCCCATTCTGAGCGGGTTGCCCATGCATAATGAGAAAATTTGTCCACTGTGACGTGTATATATTTCCACTTCTCAAACTCAGGATTGTGTGTTACATCCATTTGCCATAGCTGGTTGGCCTTGAGGCCAAGGGGATTTACTCTCCATTCTGGTGCACATTGCATTCCTGCAACAATGCATTCCTGCATTGCATTCCTGCACAATGTGGACATGAACTGACTATTTGCTGGGCTTGTGCGAGAGGCAGATCGAACTGCTTCGCCAAAGCTTTTGCATTCTGATGGAAAAAAGCATGGCTTAAAATTGGCATTTCAAATACACCGCCTGTGATTTTTACTGCCTGGTCTGCTCGGTCATTGCTTTCCGACAAGCAACCTGGCAAACCTTGATGGCTCCGAATATGTGCCACATATAGACTATAAGTTCGTTGGTGCATCAAATACTGTAAGGAAAGAAACAATGCCATTAAATTATTATCAATTGCGGGCATGATGTACGCTCCTGGCAATTGATAAACCAGATTTCTCACATACATGCTGTCTGTGACAATGTTCAATTCCTGCTTGGGGAACAATTGAAGGACTAGAATGACTGCAGCCACTTTGGCTCTTTGGGCCGATTTCTGTGGCATGGTGAATTTGATTCCCCATTTTTCCGATGTCTGCCAAGTAATCACCCCCACGCGTTTTACTGCCATCAGTGAAATCCGTCAGCGAATCCTTTAATGGTTGTTCCATGAGGATGGAACTTAGTGCAATTGCATCTCTTTGCACACATATGAGTCTTTTGTCTTTAGGGTAATGAAAACCTATTTCCCCTGTGAATCCTTCAAGAGCAATGGGGAGCGCGTCTCCATTTGCCATTAAATTCGAGACTTGCTCTTTGCTAATTGGTAAAACTATTTCCCAAGCATCGTACCCAGAGAGATCTTTTGCTTTCATACGTCCCATTTGAATCAATTCAGCTAACATTTCCACAGGAGAAAGTATGTTTCTAGCAGGTGTATGTGGCAAATATATCCATTCTACCAAAAAAGCAGTTTCTTTTTCTCCCTTGTTACCCAAAACTGCACAATATGTCTTAACAGTAGTTACAATGAAGAGATCAAGTGGTTGGTTATGTTCTGGGACCCGATCCACCCAAATCTCGATCAAAGTGGCATTGACATGCTTAATAGCTTCTTGCGCAGCAGCTGTGATGCTTATTTTATCAGTGGGCTTTTTCCCTTTGGTTAGAAAGTGAAACAGAGCATTGAGTGTCTCAGTAGACAGCTTGAAATAGGGTCATGCCCAATTCAGCGTACCCAAAAGTTGTTGAATCCCTGGTTTTTAAGCGTGGTATTGTGGGGATCGAATAAGCTTGCATTAGCTTATGCCCAAGATACAGATAAGGTTGCTTCCACTGAACCTTTTCTGGGCCAATGAATAGCCCTTAAGGCTTCAGTGAGTCCTCTAATTCCCCAATCCATTGAGGGGGGATTCTGGCCCCACAAACCAAAATATTATCAATGTAAGATAAACGACAGCTTGGGGATGTGCTGAGAAATGCTTTGGAACTGGCTTTGGAATCGGCAAGGAGCTGCTGGACGTGAAAGTAATTTATATGTAAGTGCTTGACTGGAGCTTGACTGGAGCTATAAATCTTAAAGCCGGCTGGGATTTTTTTTTTAAAAAAGGAGCTCGGACACTGAAATGGAAGAGGGGAGAAACGATTGAAAGCAAGAACTTGCTTTGTAATGGCGACGGTCCTGGAAAAATGAAAGGGACTGTGTTTGGGTGGTTTTTTTCCTTTTGCTACACGCCAGAAGACCGTGCCATGTTTTGACAACAAAGTGGATTAATTACTTTTGTCTGGGCTAGACTATTGGAGAAAGACTGTTTCCCGGCTCAAGCTGCTTGGAGAAAGTTTTTTTTCCTCTCTTTGTTCGCTCCTCAGAAGGAGAAAGGGGTTTTTTCTTTTCCCCACAAGTTCAGGCACTTGCTGGAAAATGGCGCTTTGACTGTCCACTTCAAAGGAAGGATTAGGTGGTTTTGATTGTTTGCTCCCTTCACCGTGTGGATTGCAAATATTTGTTTGCTTATTGTGGAATATACTGCCCCTCACCTCGTCCCCAAGCTGGTTAGATTTCGGGTTTTCCTTGCTCCTGGTCTCCCCCCCCTTTTTTTCCTCTCTCGGTTGGCTCGGTTTTTTTTGTTTTTTTTTAAAAGAAGAAACTTGGGCTGACTGTTCCCCTGAAGCTCCTTCACTGTGATTGGAAGACGCCTGATTGGATTATTTGCTTTGGGGAAACGGACTCGCTGTGGATTAATATTTTTTATTGCTCTTCCCCCCCCTTTTTTTCTTTTTTTTTCTTTCCTCTTTCTCAAACTGCCTGCTGGGAGAATTGTTTCCTTCTGTTTTATCGTTGTGGATTGCAGTAATTTTTGGATCTTCTGCTGACATAAGAACTTTCCTGCTGTATCTGTGGAACCAATGGCTGCAGTGTTGTAAGCTCTATTGCATTGACAAACTGTTACAGCGATCTGCAGCAGTGGGTTTGAAATATATTGCAGTATTATGGATAAAGGTACAAGAGGGAAAGCGAAGGAAGAAGAACAAGTTGTAAAGCCTAAGAAGAATGAAAAAGCACCAATGGATGAATCTGCTCAGTCATCATCCCCGCCCACAGTGCCATTGGATCAGACTCAAATTATGGTGGAAATTGGCAAGTTGATGCAAAAATTGGAGAAAAATGAGGCTTCAAGGGTGAAAGACAGAAATGAAATATTTAAAAGGCAAGACAAGACGATGTCATCATTGGCAGATTATACAAAAAAGGTGGACCTAAGTTTGAATAAATTTGAGGGAATGCTGAAATTGGTTCAAACCGAAGTGGATGCTGTAAAGAAGGAAGTAAAAGGGACTCAGGAGGTGGTGCGGGAGAACAAGCTAAAATTGGAGGAACAGGAAAGGAAGATAGATGCTGTGGAAGATATGATGAGAAAGCAGAACATTCTGATTCGTCAGGTGCCGGAACGCACTCTGGATTTGTTAAGAGAGAGGGTGGTTCAGTGGTTAAATGGTTTAAAAATGGGGAAGGAATTTGTTCAGGAGGATTTTGTAAGTGTATTCCGGGTGGGTCCAAGAAGAGGGAGAGTGGTTCAAAGAAATGTGCTGGTTAAATTCGCAAATTGGGCAGATAAATTAAAAGTAATGGCTCATCTGAAACGAGTTGGTCCTGACGCGTTGAAATTTGCTGGTTCAGATGTTGAAGTTTACAATGATATTTCATTAAAAGAAAGAACATGGAGGTATAAGATGAGGCCTGTTACTAAATTATTGATGAGTAAAAACATAAGGTATAACTGGAGATTTCCACAACAATTGCACTTTTTCTATGATAAAAGAATGCAAGTTATTGATGAAGGCACTAATCCATTGGAATATTTGAGTTTGTTGGGATTGGTACAAGTAGACTCGGAAGAATGGAAAAATCTTAAGAAGGAAATGACGGATTCTGGAGCTTTGGGGAGGGAATATGGGAGGGAGGAGTCCGGTGGGGCAACAGGTGGAACACCACAGTGAGGGGAGGAGGAGGAGGAGCCGTCCTTGATCATGGTGGAGGAGGAGATAGGTAAGGAACAATGAGCATTAGATAGTAGTAATCTTAAGTACCTAATAGAGGTAGAATGGGTAAATAGCGCATAGCGCCGGCAGTAGGGCGCATCTTGCAGGTCCCCCCTCTCCCCTCTTTGGTTGACAGAGGCGACTTTTCGTTGGAAGGTGGGGAGAGTGAAAGTGTGTGTTTTATGTAGTTGGTATGGTGAAGGGTTGTTGGTGGCACGCCCGATGGAGAGTTTAAAGTTGGGAGAAGAATTTGGTTATGGGTAGTATTAAAATAATATCATGGAATGTGAAAGGTACAGGTTCTGTTCTTAAGAGACGGAGGTTGGAATCGGCGTTGAAAAAAGATAGACCAGATATTTTATTTTTACAGGAAACACATCAGAAATCAAAAGATACGAACAAACTTTATCTGGGTTGGATGCAACATTATGAGATGGCGTTTGGAACATCCAAAGCAAGAGGGGTGGCAACTATGATTTCTAGAAAGTTAGGATTTGAAATCACAAAAAAGATCGCTGATCAAGAGGGTAGGTATTTGTTGTTAAGAGGAAAATTGGAGGATGAGGAAATATTGTTGGTAAATATTTATGCTCCGAATGACCACCAAGCAGTGTTTCTGGAAAAAATTCGGAAAATAGTGGAGTTGGAAAACGTTGCAAAAACTATTGTGGCTGGTGATTTTAATTTGATTAGGTCAGGATTAGATTGCACAAACATAGCTAGAAGTGGAATGGGTGTGAAAGGGAAGGCGATGGACAAATGGATGAAAGTTATGGGTTTGAAGGATTCGTGGAGAGAGTTTAAAGGTTTGGAAAGGGCATATTCCTTTTTTTCGCATGTACATGGGACCTACTCGAGAATAGATTACGGTTTTCTGTCGGAAAACTTAATTGGGGACATAGAAGGTACGGAAATTGGGATTATTAAGGAATCAGATCATGCTAAAGTATATTTGGAATTGAAAGCACAAAAAATATTCAAAGAGTTAGAAATTGGAGGTACGATCCTAATTTGTTCAAAGATCAGAAAAGCAAAGAGGCAATTATGGAAAGCTGGAAAGAAAGTTGGCAATGGAACGATAATAATGAGGTTAATTTTAACATTGTATGGGATACCATGAAGTCAGTTTTTAGGGGGGAAAGCATAAAATTGGCAAGCCACAAATTTAAAAAGTATAAAGCAGAACACATAGAAAAAGAAAGGGAAATAAAACAATTACAGGAAGAACACGCAAAAAGTAAAGATAAAAAAATTCTCTTGAAATTACAAGGACTCAAGGCAGAAGTAATGGGTAAAGATATTGATAAAGTTAAACGAGATTTGATTTATTTAAACAGAGAATATTTTGAATTTAGTAATAAGAACTCAAAACTATTAGCAAGAGCAGCTAAGGTTAAAAGGGAAAAAAGAGAAATTGGGGTGTTAGTCGACAGGCAAGGTTCAAGGTGTAATAAGAATAGCGATAAATGTAAAATAGTTAGGGAATTTTACCAGGTGTTATATGCAAAGAAAGAAATAGATATGGAAAAGCTTAAAAGCATATTGGAGAGGCAGTTAGGGAATGGGATAAAACAAGAGCATAGGGAGAAAATGGAGGAAAAGATAACTGATAAAGAGGTTAAGGGGGTAATAAGCGGATTGAAGATAGGGAAAGCCCCGGGGGATGATGGATTATCAACAGAGTTCTACAAAGAATTTAAAGAGGTGGTGGTCCCGAAATTGGTGAAGTTATATAATTATATACGAGATGGAGGATCAATCCCGACTTCATGGTATAACACTACAATTGTTCTTTTGCCAAAATCTGGTAAGAATTTGGAAAGAGTGGATTCGTACAGACCAATTTCGCTTATAAATCAAGATGCGAAGATCTTCACGGCAATATTGGCTAACCGTTTAAATAGTTTTATGGGGGAATATATAAATGTTGATCAAGTTGGGTTTCTAAAAGGACGACACATGGCGGATTTGACTAGAAGGGTATTAGATTTAATAGACAATGTTAATCAAACAAAGGAAAAAGTGGGATTACTATCATTGGATATTTTTAAGGCATTTGATTCATTGCAGTGGTCTTCAATTAAGGAAATAGTTAGAAAATATGGGTTCGGGGATAAATTTAACAGGGTTATAGATTTACTATATCAAAAAGGAAATGCCAAGGTTAGAGTAAACGAGGAGCTTACGGATGTGGTAAAGCTAGAGGCTGGTACTAGGCAGGGTTGCCCATTATCTCCTATCTTGTTTATAATGGCAATGGAGATTTTAGCTAAAAGTATAAGGGAGGATTCAAATATAGAAGGGATTATGGGTAATAAAGTGAGTATGTATGCAGATGATACATTGCTTATGGTGAAGCACCCGGAGCAGGTGATGGATAGGATTAAAGATCATCTACAAGTATTTCAAGCTATAACTGGATTAAAGATAAACTGGGACAAATCTGAATTGATGTTGTGCAATTTGAAACCCAGCGAGATGGGTAGCACGGTGTCGACACTTAATATACAAATCAAAGATAAGCTGAAGTATTTGGGGATAATCATTTCAAATAAATTAGAAGAACTCAAACGATTGAATTATGACAGCTTGAGAATTGAATTTAAGAATAAAATACAAGAACTTCAGAAGTTAAAACTGTCATGGTTCGGAAGGATTGCCATGTGTAAAATGATATTGTTACCAAAGATTAACTTTTTATTCGATACACTAGCGATCCACTTAAAAGAGAAAGAAATTAATGAGTTTCAAAAAATGTTTAATGGTTTTTGTAATGGAGGTAAAAAATCTAGGCTTCCAAAGAAATTATGGTATTGGTCTCAGAAAAAAGGGGGTTTGGGTATGCCAAATTTGTTATTATATTATTGAGCATTTCAAGTTAAGAATGTTGTGAAGATCTTGGCAAGAGAAAAGGTAATTTGGGAACAATTGGAAATGAAAGAGTATAGAAATATTGGAAACTTGATTTTTTTGGGAATGAAGGATAAGGTGAAAAGGTCAAATAATTTTATGATGAAAGGTCTCATGGAGGTGTGGAAGAAGGTAAAAAAAGATATGGTTCCAAATCTCTCTCCAATTTTGGAATTGACTGATATGATATGTTTCCCAATAAAATTAGACAAAGAAAAAATGGAAATATTGGATAAAAATGGGACGTTGTTATTGAAGGATTGGTTAAAAGCGTGTGATGTTGATGCCGAGCGGAAAAAAATGTTTGAGATATTAAATCTGAATTGGTTTCAGAAGTTAAAGGTGGACAATTGGAATAAAAAATATAAAAGAGAAATAGGGATAGATAGAATACATACGGAATTTGAGGAATTGGTAAGGAAGATTAGAAAAGGGGAAAGCAGTATTAAAGGTCTTGTAAGCAAGCTTTATAATATACTGAATAGAGGTGCAGATCCACAGGAGGACTTGAAACGGAAGTGGGAACAAAATTTGAATATAAAGATCGGGGAGATTGAATGGAAAAATAAATGGAAAAAGAGGATTATGAGAACAATGTCTGTAAGAATTAAAGAACATAATTTTAAAATGTTGTGGCAATGGTACCTGACACCATTAAGACTTTACCAGATGGATAATAAAAGAGATAAGTTATGTTGGAGATGTAAAGAAATTGATGGAACATACGAACATATGTGGTGGAGTTGTAAAAAAATAAGGGATTTTTGGAGAAGAATAGAAAATGAGTTTGGTGAAATATTGGGTAAAAGTGTTAAGTTGGTGTCGGGTACTATTCTTTTAACGAATGTGGAAGGCTTGGGTTTAAACAAGGAGGAAAAAGAATTATTGGAAATCGCACTGACAACGGGTAGACAATGTATAGCTAGAAATTGGAAAAACGATGTAGATATACAGATTGGAGAATGGTATAAAGAAATGAGGAGTTTAGCATTGAACGATAAATTGACATGGGAGATTAAAGTCAAAAGAGATAATTTAAAAGAGAATAGATTTTGGAATATATGGAAACCGTTCGTGGATCACTCTATTATGGCAAATGATAGTTCAGGACCAGTACCATTTCAAATAAGTTTTTGGAGTTGAGTAGAAAATAAACTCTCCGGGCATTGTACATATTCACAGGGTGATTATTATTTGTGAAAAAGATTTGTGGTAGTACAGAAAAAAAATTTTTTTCTATCATTTTGGACTTTGAAACAATGGCTCTTAATATTTGGTAGTTAAATAGTAATTAATGAATATAGATATTGTTATGTGCTAACATACAGTAATGTTTGTTAGTAAGATACTATGGATTTGTTAGTGTATTGTATTGTTAACGTATTGTTAATGTTTTCTTTTCTTTTTTGTATGTTTATTAAAAACTTAATAAAAATTAATTAAAAAAAAAGAAATGACAGTCACATTAGCTCCTGTATCAAGCAGACCCACAAAAGGTCTGTGGTTGAGAAATTATTATTAAAGAGGAAACAGAGATTGCAGAGAGACTCAATGAATTCTTTGCTTCAGTATTCACTGAAGAAGACAGAGACCACATGCCCAAAACAGAGCCTATCTTCGTAGGGAGGGAAGAATTAAGCCAGATAGAAATAACCAGGGAGGAGGTCCTTGCATGTCTTGTTAAACTAAATGCTAACAAATCACCAGGACCAGATGGCATCCATCTACGAGTTCTCAGGGAACTTAAAGATGAAATTGTTGATCTCCTAGCCAAAATATATAATCTTTCACTCAAATCAGGGTGTGTGCCTGATGACTGGAAGGTAGTGAATGTAACACCAATTTTCAAAAAAGGATCCAGGGGTGATCCAGGAAATTACCGACCTGTCAGTTTGACATGTGTCCCAGGTAAAGTGATGGAAACCATCCTAAAAGATAGAATTAATAGGCACATAGAAGAGAAGGCGCTGCTAAAGGAGAGCCAACATGGCTTTTACAAGGGCAAATCATGCCTCACTAATCTGTTGGAATTTTTTGAGAGTGTCAACAAGCATGTGGATAAGGGGGATCCAGTTGACATTGTTTATCTGGACTTTCAGAAGGCTTTTAACAAGGTCCCACACCAAAGGCTCTTGAATAAACTTACCAGTCATGGAATAAAGGGACAGGTCTTGTCCTGGATCAGCAACTGGCTAAGGGACAGGAAACAGAGGGTAGCACTAAATGGACACTTCTCCAAGTGGAGGGAAGTAAAGAGTGGGGTCCCCCAAGGTTCAGTACTGGGACCCCTGCTTTTCAACCTCTTCATAAATGATCTAGAGGTAGGAGTAAAAAGCAAGGTAGCCAAATTTGCTGATGACAGTAAATTATACAGGGTAGTGAAAACTGTGAGAGATTGTGAGGCGCTCCAAAGGGATCTCTTGACACTGGGGGAGTGGGCAAAACAGTGGCAAATGAGCTTCAACATTAGTAAGTGCAGAGTGATGCATGTTGGGGCAAAGAACCCCAATTACATTTATAAACTGATGGGTTCTGAACTCTCTGCGACAAACCAGGAAAGGGACCTTGGTGTCCTGGTGGACAACTCAATGAAGGTGTCAACCCAGTGTGCCTCAGCAGTGAAAAAAGCTAGGGATGCTAGCTCAATGCTAGGGATCATTAGGAAGGGTATAGAAAATAAGTCAGCAAGTGTCATTTTGCCTCTTTATAAATCTATGGTGAGGCCCCATCTGGAATACTGTGTACAGTTCTGGTCGCCATACCTCCAAAAGGATATTATGGAGCTGGAAAAAGTGCAGAGGAGGGCAACCAGAATGATCAGGGGACTGGAACACCTTCCTTACCTGCAACGGTTGGGCCTCTTCACTCTTGAACGACGACGTCTAAGAGGTGACCTGATTGAAGTTTATAAAATCATGCACGGTGTGGACAAAGTAGATAAGGAAAAACTGTTTTCCCTATCGCATAACACTAGAACTAGGGGACACTCCATGAAACTTTTGGGTACTAGTTCTCAAACAAATAAGAGAAAGTACTTTTTCACCCAGAGGATTACTGGTCTATGGAACTCCCTGCCAGAGGAAGTGGTGACAGCTGTCAGTCTTGACAGCTTTAAGAAAGGATTAGACAAGTTCATGGAGGACAAGGGTATCAATGGCTATAATTATGGATACTTAAGGACAACCTCCGGGTTGGAGAGATAGGCAGGATATCTCTCAATGCCATTTCCAGGGAATCCTAAGCAGGTGAAGGCATCTGCTTGGGAATACCCTGAAGGAAATGGTGAGCCACTGTGTGAGACAGAATGCTGGACTGGATGGGCTGTGGCCTGTTCCAGCAAGGCTGTTCTTATGTTCTTATGTTAAATACCTTCAATTGGGGACGTTCCTTTCCAATTGGCTTTGTGATAGATAAAACTGCTGATTCTTCTTCACGTTCTCTAAGCTCGGGTCAAGTTGGGTCTACAATCCCCCCTGAATCGCTTCTGGGAGCCAATCCTCCTGCAGGGAGGATGAAAGGTAGCATGATCAGTTGTGCCACTGATTCTCCTTTCTCAATCGTTTGGGGCATGGTAGTCTAGATCTGCATCTGGATGATGTCTTCATAATCCGAGTCAATTACTCCCGGAACTATGAAAATCCCTCTTTTCCCCGTGTCTGTGCGCGGAAGGACAAGACCAAAGACATAAAAGGGAAGCGGGCCGACAATTTGGGAGTCTGCAGTGTACACTTGCCCTGGCAGTGCCAGCTGAATGTCTTCCAGCACCACCAGTTTGATATCCGCACTTCCCCAAGTCTCGGCCAGGGTGTTGAAAACTGTCTGTTTTCCTTTCTGCTTTCCCTTTACTGAGTCTCTGTTTGGTCCAGTGCCAGAGACTGGCCCGAAAGGAAGTTTCCCAAATTCTGAACACTTTTACACTCTCTGGCCCAGTGAAAACATTTGTTGCACTTAGGACAAATTTTAGATGGCTTTGGTAATTGACCAATAATAATATATATTTTGAACAATCATGGGGTCACACTAATAACTACCACTACAATGATTAGCTGCACAATATGCATATAGGCCTGCTTTGTAAATGTCTCTTCCATCCTGGCAGGACTGGGGCTGCTGCTTTATGCTGAGTTATGCAAAAGGTAGATTTGCAACAAGATTTCAGCCATTATGCAGTCTGTTTGTTAGTTTGTACTTAAGTATGTAGTGCAGGGGTTCTCAACGTTTTTCAGCTGTGGACCAGACCATGCCCCCTCAGACAGCTGAGCAGACTGGACTGGTGCCGTAAAATGCATCCATGGCTGTCGTAAATGCTGACAAAGTTACAGCTGTAGTAAAAGCGTTTACGACGGCCGCAGATTTATTTACAGCTGTTGTAAATGTGTTTATGCAGCTGTAAATGACTCCGTGGAAAATTCTAGCAATGACAGCAGATGTTGGGGTGGCTGGAGCAAGGTTGGGGTTGGATTATTTGGCGCCATGGGCCTGATCTGGCCCACGGGCAATAGGTTGTGCACCCCTGATGTAGTGCCTAAATGCTGTCTGTCATATGCACTACAAAACAAGTGCATCCAGTCTATTAAATCTATGCCATCTCTCCCCCCACTTGATTGCTTACAGTACACTCATCATCATGACCTGTAGCTGGACATGACAATAGGGTGAAACAGGAGCTGTTGTTTTAAAATATGCATCTCTCACCATTACTCCAAGGTCCAAAGGCTTTAAAAGCAGCCAGCAGGGCAGATAATCTGCCTAGTCTTCATTTACGCTTTTATAATGTTGTGTTTAAGAGTGAATTAGTGCTGAATCTCTGCTGGATTCAGATAAGAGGATAAACTAGGCTGTAAATTATGTGTGAACAAGAGAGGATACCCAGCTCAGACTGAAAAGTTACTGAGTTCATAATTTAAATACATTCACAAGGTCACATAAATTCACAGCAACTTTGTTTGTACAGCTTTTTAAATAGGTGGTTGTTTATTCTTTTAATATGGCTCAGTAGTTAGCACTGACAATTCTGAAATAAGAACCAGATATTTCCAATTTGTTCATCCTGGCTGGCAAAATGCCTAGATAGTTCATGTCATTGAAAGCAGAAGAATGAGGAACCAGATTGGGCTATGAAAAGAAACCAATTATGACATTAGATTTTGGGTGTCAAAGCAAATTCATTAAATTTGTGTCATGCTGTAACTTTGCTATCTTTTAACACTAAACAATTACATGGTCATATTCTGTTACCTATCTAAGAACACTATGCTTATGATGGCTAAATGTAACGATGATGACAACAACAAGAAAAGTACTGATTATTCAAGTTCTTCATCAGGTGCCAGTCGTATCCAACTCTAGGGTTCAGTGCTCATCTCTGTTTCAAAGCTGAAGAGCCAGTGCTGTCTGCAGACATTTCCGTGGTCATGTGGTAGGCATGACTAGACACCGGAGCATACGGAACGCTGTTACCTTCCCACTGAAGTGGTCCCTATTTATCTACTTGCAATTTCTTGCTTTCTAACTGCTAGGTTGGCAGGAGCTAGGACAATGATGGGAGCTCATTCCATTCTGCAGTATTCGGGAATCGAACTGCTGACCTTCTGCCTCCCAGTCAGCATCTTAGCCACTTATTAGAAAATTCTATCTCTGTTCAAAGACATACATTTTGTGATGGAAAGTGCCAGCGTAAGGCAGAACAGCAAATAGCACTCCTTGCAACCCAAGACAACATTTACAGTACAATGGAGCATGAGGCAGAAAGTCCCATTAGCATCGCACCCTGTCTGTGGTAGCAAAGATGCATGTGCTCTTAAGCAGAGCTGCTGCTGAGGAGAGCCAAACAAAGGAAGTGAACACTAGTAAATTTTGGGTGTGCTTGCAGTTGGAGTAGAGCTGCTTTAAAGGCTCGTGCCCCGAGATTTTAAACAAAAAACAAAGGAAGAATATATTCTTACTAGATAGAAAGGTAGCAAACGTGTAAATTTTGAGGCCCAGAATACTGCACTTGTTAAAATGGATTCTGAGGGAGCAGCTGTAGTTACCTGCAACACTTGTGCCATGTTTGTGACCTTGCCAAAGCACATGTAGAACTACACTTGCAGCAAGTGCAAGCTGGTTGCACTACTAGAAGAGAAGGTCCAACAGCTAGAGGCCCGCATATCTAACCATCAACAAATTAAGGAGCTTGAGCTGTTCTTGAACAGAGCGGAGCAGACTATCTTGGACAAAGAAGAGACAGAGCACAGTTCTGAGGAAGGTCATTTCACTAACTCAGGAGGTAGATGCATGGAGGAATGTGACTCGAAGAAGTAGAAGGGCAAGGGATCACTCTGAGAGTCTGAAATTACAGAATCAATTTGAGGCTCTTTCCCACATCACACCTGATGAAGAACACACAGAGGAACAACTGGTTCAACCTGAGGATCTCTCCTTCATCACACTTGATGAGATACAGGAAGATAAACAACAGGAATGAACTGAAGTCCTCTCCCTTAATATAGTTGATTAGGTGCATGTAGATGAACAGATTGCAGGAGAGAGGCTCCTTGTACTAGGTGATTCAATAATTAGAAATACAAAGAGATGGATTTGTGATGCACATGATAACCGTATGGTGACTTGCCTGTCAGGTGCAAAAGTTGCAGACATCACAAGAAATCTAGATAGATTGTTAGAGAGAACTGGGAAGGAGCCAGTGGTCATGGTACACGTTGGTACCAATGATGTTGGGAAGGCCAAGTGGTCAGTCCCGGAAGCCAAATTCAGGTTGTTAGGAAGAAGATTGAAGTCCCGGACTTCCAAGGTAACATTTTCAGAAGTGCTGCCTGTTCCTCATGCAGGACCTACCAGGCAGGCAGAGCTCAGAAGCCTCAATGTGTGGATGAGGTGGTGGTGTCAAGAGGAGAGCTTCAGATTTGTCAGGAACTGGAAAACATTTTGGGACAAGCCAAATCTGTTCAGGAGGGATGGATTGCACTTGAACCATGATGGGACCAGATTGCTGGCACTCAACATCAAAAAGGCTGCAGAACAGCTTTTAAACTGAACTGGGAGAAAGCCGGCAGGAGCTGGGCAGCATCCGGTTCGGGAAAGTGTGTACTTGAGTAGTGAGGAGGATGCAAAAATTACTGAGCAGAGCAAGGAGCTAGTCACCAGCATTCTAGCAGAAGGATGCAAGAGGCAGTCTAACATTGCAACTGGACTCAAGACTGTATCAGGAAAGCATATATAAATTCTTGTATGCAAACGCCAGAAGCCTCCGGAACAAAATAGGGGAGCTGGAATACCTAGCAATAGATAAAAATATTGATATTATTGGCATCACTGAAACCTGGTGGACGGATGATAACCAATGGGATACAGTTATCCCAGGCTACAAACTGTACATGAAGGATAGGAAGGGGCAAATGGGAGGTGGTGTAGCCTTGTATGTCAAAGTGATAAAATCATACGAATTGGAATATCTAGGTGATTTGGAGTCACCATTAGAAACTCTGTGGGTAAGAGTACCAGCCCACAAGGATGGTCTAACAGTAGGCATATACTATCGGCCTCTGACCCAAACTCCTGAGGGAGACTGGCATTTGGAGAATGTTGTAAAGGAGGCATCCAAGAAGAGAAGCCTGGTTATAATGGGGGACTTCAATTACCCTCACATAGACTGGGTGAACTGTTGTTCAGCATACAATAAAGAGATAAAGTTCTTAGATATGCTAAATGATTGTTCCGTGGGGCAGATGGTTGAAGACCCAACTAGAGGTACAAGAATCCTTGACTTGATCCTGAGTAATACTCAGGATCTGGTGCAAGATGTTAATGTGACTGATCCAAGAGTGACTGACCCCTCTGTGGGTGTGGCCAAATCTGTGGGCGGGGCCAAATATAGCCATGTGACTTGCTGGGCTCTAGTCAAGCCTGCCACATGGACATGAAAATGTCTGCTGTAGCGAATATCTGCCGCAAGGCGGCGCTAGGTCCCGGAGGAGACTGATCAATGACAATACGAGGCAAGGAAGCAGGATCAGATCAGTGTTTATTGGGAAAATGCATACACCTTTTATAGACCAGAAGGCAAGGAGAAAACAACCGTCACCAATAAGTCAATCACAATACCTGTTTACTCAGGTTAATTGGGGAAACTCTTCAGGGGAAGTTAATTAGCAGGGGCAAACATTGACAGAGGAAGCCCTATTGTTTTGGGCTTAGAGGCTGGGTAAATATGGTTGCTGTTTGCACCAGGGATTTACGCTAAACCAAGGAGATGAATGTTTGCCTAATTATGTCCAGGAGTTAGCGATCTGCTTACCTGGCAGAGTTGTGAGTCAGGTCAAGGAATTGGGTGAATCAAACCCTATAATTTATCCACCCCCCTTATAATTTGGCTGCTCGCAGAGCCCACGGGCCAGGGAGCCTTTCTCCCGAAAGTGGCCTCTGCTGGGCTGAGCATTAGGGCTTGGGGCAATCATATCCTTAGTGGGGAGCAAGAGGGCACGGGGAAACCATATCTCCCCTTTTAATTTTTAATTTTTCTTAAGAACCTGACTGGCAACTCTGCGTAGGAGCGGGACCAGCTGTTGGTCGGGAGTGACGTCACGGGATTTCCTTCTTCTGCGGCATCTCGAAATCAGTGAGGGGACACATTGAGCAAAACAGCAGACTGCAATGCCCAGTATGACTACCCCCACCACCACCTTGATTACCGTTTGAAGCCACCCCCATGGAATCCACGACCACATCCATTTCCATAGTGAGCTCCACCATGCCCCCCATGCGGAGCCTTCTGTGATGCCAGCCACTATGGAGTGAAGATCTTCGATCTGGCTTTGAATCTTACGAGAGTTGTCCGTAAGATTAAAGCAGCACATACCGTGAAAAGACTCGCAGCCCAAGTGGTGCAACAATAGGAGATAGTCGATAGCCACTCGATTATCGAGGATGGCATGGCGAAGTTCCGCCTGCTCCTGATTGAGGAGCGCTATCGCTGAGGAGGTATGGTTGATGGCCTTTGCTAGACCGCAAGCCAAACGACCAATCCTTTTTGCGTTGCCGACGGCTAAGCCTGGCACGCCAAAGATGCTGACTGCCAAGGAGAGATACTCGGCAGGTCTCATTACCCTGAAGCTGCTTTCACACGAGCTGTCTAACATAGTGGTGCGAGTGTGCCGTATGAGTGTGGGAACATTAGATACATTGGAAACATTAGGAACATTAGGGCTTGGGGCAATCATATCCTTAGTGGGGAGCAAGAGTGTCAACCGACTTATACAACATATAGAGTCTGTAATATTAGCAGGAATGTAGTTAAACGTATACTGGTTACAAGTGAAAAACCATCCAGATGGTAGGGTGATATGCGCATATGCTGTGCCGCGTGGCACTGGGTTACTGCAAGTCCAATTGCCGCTGCCCACATTGAGGCATCGGCGCCGGGTTCGGCCGAGTCCAGAGCAACCGTAAATTCGGCCACAGGTAGAGTTCGGGCTGACCGCCACTCGAGGAGTGTGGAGAGTGGCCGCATCAGCCGGTAAAGTCATGGTTAGCCGCATCTCCCAACGAGCATATTCCGAGGAAGCTGTTGGGATGTACGGGCTGAAGAATCGCTTCACCAGCCAGTCCCCGTCCCGGGGGTGTGCGCCTGGAGAATGGCACACCGGGATAAGGCAGGTGCTGAGGATTGAAGCAGAACCGACGTCCTGCCTGAGGCAAAAATCAGACTGGTTGACAAGGCTTGCCAACCTCTCCCAAATGTTGTACTGCATGCGGGCAGAAAGGTCTCCGCCCGGCACCAAATCGCTGGCCTCCAATGAGGCGGCCTGAACGCCTCCCCCCGAAAGCAGGGTAAGGGTCAGGATGATGGCAAGTGCCAGGGTGTTGGCGTGAATCTGGGCAAAGACTGCAGCTGTGATGTTCTCCGGCGTCGGCTCCTTCCTCTCGCGTCGGACGGTGTCCTCGGCATCACGGCAAAGGATCTTGACCATCCCCCAGGTGATCCTCGGTGCTGCCATCGGTGGTCGTCTCCTCCGGCGGGTCCTCTCGGTCAGAGTGAGGTCCTCCATCTCCGGGATCGGACTCGGGCCGGTCTGGTTCCACGCCATGTGGTTCCAAGTAGGGTTTGACACACCGAGCTGGAATCCAAACGACACCTGTAGGAGACATAACTGCAGCATACCCTCTTCCCCAGGTTATGAGCGGCACCGGGCCCCTCCAAGAAGGATCTGGTGGCGCTCGGTACCGGACCATAGGTCGCAGGAGAGCTTCCGAACGGCGGAAATGCTTCTCCTGCGGCGTACAATCCGAAAAAATATTAAGGTGATTGTAAGTGAACAATACCTTATTCAAGCAAAACTGTGCCTGTCCCTGTGATTTGGGGAGGGCTGGTGGCTCCCCCCTTTCTGTTTGTTTGTCAATATAGGACTTTAGCGTCCGATTGACCCCTCTACAATCGCCTGCCCTTGCGGATTGTAGGGAATTCCAAATGTATGTTTGATGTCCCAAGTAGCCATGAAGGCGGCCAACTGCCTAGAGCAGTAGGACGGGGCGTTATCCGTTTTCACGTGCCGCGGCTTGCCCATCGCCGCGATGCAGGAAAGGAGGTGCTGCTCCACGTGGGAGGCAGTTTCCCCTTTCTGCGCCGTGGCCCAAACGAACTGTGAAAAAGTATCTATGCAGACATGCATGTACTGCCATCTGCCAAACTGCGGCACATGCGTGACATCCATCTGCCACACCTGATTAGCTTCTGTCCCCCGTGGGTTAACCCCCCACGAGGGCCCCCCCGGTGCCCCTGCACAATGCTGGCAAGAGCGGACTATACCTTGGGCTTGAGAAAGTGGCAGATTGAACTGTCTTGCGAGAGCTTTGGCATTTTGGTGGGAAAAGGCATGACTCTGGATTGGAGTAGTAAAAACTCCCAAAACTGAACGTTGCTGAATTTCCTTTGCCGCCGCATCCGCTCTGCTATTGCCCACGGAAATCGGACCCGGTAGGTCTTGATGACTTCGGATGTGGGCAATATAGAGCGGCTCCGTGCGGTTTCACAAATGAAATTGAGCAGTGAGAAACAGACTAAGCAAGTTCTTGTCTATTGCGGGAGTGATGTAAGCTCCCGGCAGACTGTGGAGTAAATTCCTAACATACAGACTGTCAGTTATGATGTTTAAACGTTCTTTGGCGAAGGTGCGCAAGGCAAGGTTCACGGCGGCCAACTCTGCCCGCTGCGCGGACTTTTGTGGAAGAGTTAGCAGCGTGCGCCAAGCTTCGCCCTCCTGCCAGGTCAGAACACCATATGTGCGACCCCCATCTGTGAAAACTGTCCTGCCCCCCAGCGAGAGCAATTCGAACAAGCTGACTGTTCCTGTCTGCAGTGAGACAAGTCTGGGGTCTTTGGGCAAGTGGTACGCTAAACTTCCAGTGAAACCTTCCAAAGCAATCGGAAGCGAGTCGCCTAACTGCATTAACTGATGAATTTGTTCCTTGGTGAACGGGACTACAATTTTGGCCAAATCACTTCCTGAAATGTCCCTAGCTCTCAGCCTGCCGCGGTAAATCACCGCGGAAACCAGCTCTTGGGGCGGAACGATGTTCCGTGAAGATGTGTTAGGCAAGTAAACCCACTCCACAATTTTCGCTCCCTTCTCTGAGTCTACGCCTAGCGCCCCAGTGAACATGGATCCTGACCGTACGATGTACAAATTCAGGACCGGGGCATATGGCCCCTGGGCGATCCTATCCACCCACCTCTGGCTGAGGACTTGGTTCACTTTCTCGAGCGCCAAGCGTGCGTCTCGGGAAATTTTGATCCGGTCTGCCGGCTGCTTACCCAAAGTTAGCAGCGAGAAGAGCGGTTTTAGAAGATCCGTATCCAATCGGAAGTACGGTCTGGCCCAATTGATGTTTCCTAAAACCTGCTGTAACTCTACCAGGGTGACTGAGTCCTGTAAAGCTATCTGGGGTAAAACCGGTGCGGCAAAGGAACGAAGAAGCCGATGACCCAAGTATGAGAAGGGCTTGGTCTTCTGCACCTTTTCCGGGGCAATGAGTAAACCTTTGTCCCCCAGGCTGGCCTGGAGGTCAGAAAACACTTCGCTGCCAAGTTGCGGCAATGCTACTAAAATATCATCCATGAAGTGACACACAATAGCTTTAGGGTAAAGGCTTCGGAACTTTGCCAGCGCGTCGTGATATATTTGGCACAGAGTGGGCGAATTGAGCATGCCCTGTGGCAAATATTTCCACGCGTAACGCTGCGTGGGCTCACTGTGGTTCACGACCGGCACTGTAAAGGCGAACCTTTCCCGGTCCCTGGGGTCTAAGGGGATTGTATAAAAGCAATCCTTGAGATCTACGACTAGAATCTCCCACCCCTCGGGAATCATATTAGGATTTGGGATGCCGCGTTGAAGCGGACCCATTGGCTGAATACATTTATTGATCTCTCTGAGATCATGGAGGAGTCGCCACTTCCCCGACTTTTTCTTAATAACAAAAATTGGCGAATTCCAGGGACTTGTGGACTGTTCTATATGTCCTGCGTCTAGCTGTTCTTTCACTAGCTGCTTGAGAGCAACCAGTTTCTCTCCCACTACCGGCCATTGTTCTACCCAGACCGGAGTATCGGTGAGCCATTTAAGTGGCAACGCCATTACCCGAAGGTAAGGGTGGCACCGTACTGCTGTAGAATGTCTCGCCCCCAAAGATTGACGTGCACGTCAAGAATGTGCGGCCGAATTACCGCCGTGCCGTCAGCCCTTGGGATTGTGACTTCTACCCACTCTCGGCTTCTAAACGCTTCCTGGACTCCGCCTACCCCCCACACATCGGAGACCGGCTCAATGGCCCACTCCTTCGGCCACTGGCTTCTGCTTATCACGGTCACATCCGCTCCGGTATCGAGTAACCCTGAGAACACTCTTTTGTTCAAAAATACCTCGATAACGGGGCGCTGCTTCCACTCAATGTTGGTCTCCACTGTCGCTAAGACCTGGTATCCTTGCACTGCCTCACTTGCGCCCGAGCGGTCTGCTGAACCGGACTCTGAGCTGTCACTGAGCCTTCTCTGGCTGCCTGCTGGCGAGTGACAAGGAACCATGATCAGTTGCACTAGGGTGTCTCCCTTGTGGATTGTTTGGGGCAGGTGTGTCCAAAGCTGGACCTGGAGAACGCCTGAAAAATTCGAGTCAATGACTCCTGGAATTATGAAAATTCCACGTGCTCCAGCTACACTACGGGGCAAAACTAAGCCTATAAAGCCTCTGGGTAGGGGTCCCATGTACTGAGAATCGACTAGATAGACTGTGCCCGGTAGATCGCATGTAACGTCCGCCTGGCAAGCCAATTCTAGCCCTGTGCTACCCTTGGGGCTGGCCTGTGCCCTAGCAGTGCCTGGAATGTGCCTGGAACCTAGTCTAGTTCTGGGGAGTTCTGGATCTGGGTGAAGGAAGCCTCTGTTTGGACTGGGGCCAGAGACGTGCCCGGATTCCGGTTTCCCGAACTCGGACAAAACCTGGCCCAATGATAGCCTTTCTTGCACTTCGGGCAGGGGGTGTTCGGAGCCTTGGGACGGCCGGACTTTTGTTCGCCTCCCTTGGATCGGCACTCCCTAGCGAAGTGTCCGACCTTGCCACAGGAGTGGCATGCCCCTCTGGTCTTGCCATTACCCTGAGGTCTTTCCCCCCCCTGCACCACTGCCGCTAGCAGACCCATCTTGTAAGAGTCTGTGCCAACGTCGGAACATGCTCGGATCATGTCCGTGAGGGTCAAATCAGGGTGATTGCCCATGGACTGCAAGATTTTACGGCAGTCCAAGTTGGCGTTGTCCTTCGCTAGCTTGATCATGAGCTCTTCCTGGGTTTGTTCATTCTCAATCTGCCTGCTAATTGCTTCTTCCAGGCGATTGATGAAGTCCATGTAGGGCTCCTGGGCTCCCTGCTTAATAGCGGTGTAATTTTTTGCCGTTTTGCCAGATGCTGGGACCTTGAAGTATGCCCTATAGGCAGCCTCGGCTGACATTTCTAGGGTGGCGAGAGGCAAGTTAATTTGAGCGTTGATGGGCTCATAGTTACCAGAGCCATACAGTTGCTCCGGAAGCACCGCGCCTCCCATCCTGGCAGCCCGAGTTTGAGCCTCTAGGCGAAACTCGCTGTCCCAGATCATGTACTGGCTAGGGGTTAGCATCATCCTCATGACGGCTTTCCAATCATGAGGAATCCACATGGTGGTTTCGCACACTTGCCGAAGCGTGCCCCTCGTGAAATGACTTTGGAGCCCTGTCTCTGAGATTGCTTTCCGTAAAGCCATGAGAAGCTTGTACGGGACTGGGGAGTGTACTACCTGCTGTGCGCCCGTGAGCGCGTCCATCTCCATGCGGATTGGACAAATCTGTCTAAGTTCAGCTAGCTGTTCTGCTGACAATTCCCCCTTCTTTAGCTCTATCTCAGCTGTGCGCTGAAGGGCACTCTTCGCGACTGGGGAACCCGGAACTGTCAGAGAAGCGCCTGCGCTTCTCATTCCTTGCGTTCCTCCGGTGACGTCTGCAGCTGTCACCGCGGGAAGGCTCCCTACGCTACTCTGCTGATAGCTAATTGACGGATAGAGTGCCGTGGGCGCAGTTGGTTCGACTGACTTGACTGATGGCTTGACTAACAGGGGTTCTTTGGCCTCTATCCGGACTGGTTCGATCTGCTCTAAGAGTCTCCTACACTTTCTCCATGTACCAACTATCCCTCCTGGAGCTTTCGGGGGTTGCTGAATGCAGTCTCCTATCTGATCCCAGAGCTTCAGGGTTAACGTACCTACTTCTGGGTAAAGTAGGCAGTGTTCCCCGAGGTACGCCAAAAGTCTCACTAATTCCTTGCTGTGAAATCGTAATTTAAAAACCCTGGCCAGGATTTTGAACTCCTCCTCTCGAGTTCTTTGGCTAGCGGACGGACTTGGTCTGTGAGAACAAGTCCCCATATTACCTGCAGTTGGGTCTCCGGAAGATTCCTTCTCGGGACGAGTCGACGCGTCTTGTCAGGCAATAGGTTCGGGCGTCTAGTGTCTGGGGTAGACCTCGGAGCGTGGACCTTCCGCCACGGGCCCTTCTAACGGCCTCTGCGATGTCAGGGGCTCACAGCCTGCCCTGAGCGGAACGCGTTTCCCTCTATGGCAACCTCCTCGAAAGCGGGAGCAAGCTGTAGGAATGTCTCTCTGGAATGCCTCGCCGCAGGCCACTTCTCCGATAGGCTGGCTGCCGGTCGGAGCGCCGCGCTGTCCTCCGGGATGACAGGTTGCGGTTCTAGCGCAGAACCGAACCGCGTGGTTTGTTACTCACGAGTAGACCTCTCCGGGGTCCCTTACTCACGAGTAGAATCACATCTCGGGGTCACCAGATGTAGCGAATATCTGCCGCAAGGCGGCGCTAGGTCCCGGAGGAGACTGATCAATGACAATACGAGGCAAGGAAGCAGGATCAGATCAGTGTTTATTGGGAAAATGCATACACCTTTTATAGACCAGAAGGCAAGGAGAAAACAACCGTCACCAATAAGTCAATCACAATACCTGTTTACTCAGGTTAATTGGGGAAACTCTTCAGGGGAAGTTAATTAGCAGGGGCAAACATTGACAGAGGAAGCCCTATTGTTTTGGGCTTAGAGGCTGGGTAAATATGGTTGCTGTTTGCACCAGGGATTTACGCTAAACCAAGGAGATGAATGTTTGCCTAATTATGTCCAGGAGTTAGCGATCTGCTTACCTGGCAGAGTTGTGAGTCAGGTCAAGGAATTGGGTGAATCAAACCCTATAATTTATCCACCCCCCTTATAATTTGGCTGCTCGCAGAGCCCACGGGCCAGGGAGCCTTTCTCCCGAAAGTGGCCTCTGCTGGGCTGATCCATGCCCAAGAGGGCACGGGGAAACCATAGTCTGCAAAGACAGTACTGGCTCTTTGGCTGTAAATGGAGATGAGCACTGCACCCTAGAGTTGAATACGACTGGGAGATTTTACTTTCTTGGGATTAAAGATCGCTGCAGATGGTGATTGCAGCCATGAAATAAAAAGGCGACTGATGCTTGGGAAACAAGCTATGAGAAACATGGGGAACATAGCTAAAAGTAGAGGCATCACCTTGCAAACAAAAAAATGCATAGTCAAAGCAATGGTATTCCCGGTGGTAATGTATGGGTGTGAGAGCTGGACCATTAGGAAAGCTGAGCGCAGAAAAATAGATGCCTTTGAAATATGGTGTTAGAAATAGGTCGATCCTAGAAGAAATCAACCATGACTGCTCATTAAAGGTCAAATAGTAAAGATGATGCTAAAGTACTTTGGACATCAAATGAGAAGAGAGGATTCACTTGAGAAGGCCTTGATGCTGGGAAAGGTGGAGGACAAAAGAAGGGGGTGGCCAAAAATAAGATGGCTAGATCGTATTGTAGATGCAATGGGCACAAAGCTGTGTGGGCCAAATAACCTTTTCCCCATCATCTTGAGGGACTTTTGTTTTGTTTCCTTTCTTGTTTACTCAGTGGCTTAAGTGACTAAGATGCTGACTGGGAGGCGGAAGGTCAGCAGTTCGATTCCCAAGTACTGCAGGACGGAATGAGCTCCTGTCTTTGTCCCAGCTCCTGCCATCCTAGCAGTTCAAAAGCAAGAAATTGCAAGTAGATAAATAGGGACCTCTTTGGTGGGAAGGTTACAGTGTTCCGTGCGCTCTGGTGTCTAGTCATGCCTGCCACATGACCACGGAAATGTCTGCAGATGCAGACAACGCTGGCTCTTCGGCTTTGAAACAGAAAAGAGCACTGAACCCTAGAGTCGGATATGACTGGCTTTCGAGCAAGGGAACCCCCCCCTCTCATATAGTGATCAGGCAAACCCCCCTCCCAAGTTAACTCTAGAACTCTAGAAACAAAATCCTCCAGCCAGGAGGCAGGGCAGAAACAGCTCAATAAAGCATGAGGTTGCCCCTGCATATATGAAATATATCGCTCACCTAGAGTAGACTCCTGCTCCCAGCAGCCAAAACAAAGCCTCCAGGACCATGTGGCTGGCAGGAAATGGAAAGAGAAAGGGAAAACTACAGAAGGCCCACCCCACCTTCTCTCTCTCTCTCCTTCCACAAGCAAAAAGCCTGCCACACAGCAACCTCTGGTGGCCGGAAAAAAATACTGCAGCTTCGCCTGTGAGGGCTCCGGTCAGGATATTTTTTTAAAAAATAAGGGAAAATACGGGGAAATTAATAAAATGGGAGGGGGTGGGAAGAAGGGTAAAAATAAGGGGTTTTCCTGGGGAAAATGGAATAGTTGACAAGTATGCACTGTAATGGAATGAAGGTGCTAATTCCATCTTTCTGTCTGTAGCCTGCCTCCTGGAAGAGGTGGGGGGAGATGCCCCTTCAAGATGGCGATTTCATGGGAGCTGCATGGCAGCAACTTGGGGGAAAAGGGGTGGAACTTGGTGTGTGATTGAATGTCTTGCTGGAAGATCATTGGGGGTAAGCCCTAAAGAGTAGGGTCAAAGGGAGGATCCTGATGGGAGGAGTCATATCTAGGAGAAAGACACCCTCCCACATTCATTCACTCTCTCTTGGGAAGTCTGCTGGCAAACAGCCAAAATGTAGTCTCTTGGAAAGAAGGGGGTGGCTGGCTTTCTCTCTCCCCCTCACTCGACAGCTTGCTTTATCTATCTGCTTCTGATCTTTTACTGGACTGTATTTTGAACCTTGCTGTGCTTTTAATACAATTATGAAAATGCCTGGAAGAGACTTGGAGTGATTTCTTTGCACAATGCTACCTGATTTACTTGATGGAGAAGCCTGAACTGAGAGGGCCAGATCTGGGCCAGAGGGCCAGATCAGGTACACTCTCGCAATCCCATTGCCAGGAAGCTGGAAAAGTGTGGCCTGGATGTAAGAGGATTGTTACATGGATGGCAGCGAATAAGGAATATTCAAGGACCCATTTCTGGCCCATGTTCTGGCCCACATGGGTGAGTTTTTTGTTGTTGTTCCTGTGCCTGGAGAGTGGAGGAAGAGAGATGGAAATGAAGAGATGGAAATGAAGCGGAGCATGTCCAGCCTGCATTTCCAGCCTGCTGGATGAGAAGCTGATTTTTGTCTGTTCCTGGTTGTTTTTGTACTGTGTCTGGAGAGAGGAGGAGGAGAGATGGAAAGGAAGTGGCTTCTTGGCGCACGTTACCTGACTGGCTCTGCACTAGTCCATGTGCCCCTGCATTCGCTGCACAGATTTAGGTTGTGGGTGAGGCAGGAACAGCACAATGGATGAATAGTCTACAGAATATGAATCAGGAAATTGGACCAGGAAGTCCAGTGATTCACCAAGGAGTAGCTATGGCCCCCAGAGGTGCGCTAGGCAGATGAGGTTCCTGTAAATTGCATGGGGGGGAGGCTGGAATAAAAGGAGACACTGAGAATTCCTGGAGATATGCCTGAAGACTTTTGGAAACCTGTGCAGTTTTGTAGGTCCTGTGCGATTGCCTAGAGGAAGAAAAGGAGAGTATACCATCTGGTCGTTTGTAAGTACTGTACTGTAAGACTGTGCTGGAGGGAAGTTGGTGTTTAAAATTCTAATCTGAGGATCTGCAATCAACATTTGGACTCTTAATTTGGACATTTTAATTGGACTAAGGTTTGTGTGGACTTCAAAGATGAATTGGCTTTGTTTGCATTATAAAACCAGAAAACCTTTTTAAATTGGTTAAATATTTCTACTGTATGATCATGCTATTTTCTGTTTTATAGTCAAATTATTTTAAATGCTCTGCTGATACTAGTATCTGTTTTATCTGCCATGCTATGATGCCTCTTTCACTTATACCAAGTGAGAGTAGAAACGTAATGTTTTACTCATGTAACTGGGGAGTGGGAAACCTTGTAAGGAAGAAAAGAAATGTGCTTGCCTGTTTTAAAAATGCATAAAGTGAATTATGACGAAAAGCATGATTTTACAAGAAAATCCTGGTTTTCGTCACCCTAACGAGGGTGGTGTAGTGGAATGAAGGTGCTAATTCCATCTTTCTCTCTGTAGCCTGCGTCCTGGAAGGGTGGGGAGATGCCCCTTCAAGATGGCGATTTCAAAACACATGGGAGCTGCATGGCAGCATCTTGGGGAAGAAGGGGTGGAACTTGATGATTGAAATGTCTTGCTGGAAGATCATTTGGGGTAAGCCCTAAGGAGTAGGGTCAAAGGGAGGATCCTAATGGGAGGAGTTATATCTGGGAGAAAGACACCCTCCCACATTCATTCTCTCTCTCTTGGGAAGCCTGCTGGCAAACAGTCAAAATGTAGTCTCTTGGAAAGAAGGGGGTGGCTGGCCTTCTCTCTCCCCCTCACTCGACAGCTTGCTTTATCTATCTGCTTCTGATCTTTACCTGGACTGTATTTTGAACCTTGCTGTGCTTTTAATACAATTATGAAAATGCCTGGAAGAGACTTGGAGTGATTTCTTTGCTTGACGCTACCTGATTTACCTGATGGAGAAGCCTGAACTGAGAGGGCCAGATCTGGGCCAGAGGGCCAGATCTGGGTCAGAGGGCCAGATCTGGTACACTCTCGCAATCCCATTGCTAGGAAGCTGGAAAAGCGTGGCCTGGATGAAAGAGGATTGTTACAACCGCAACTCAATTATATTTCACTTGACCATAGACCGTAAGTCACTGATAAAATCTAACACAGAGACCTTAAATTTTCAAAAAGAAAATTTCCCAAAGATGAGGAAACTAGTAAAAAAGAAGCTGAAAGGGAAAATTAAGAGAGTCTAAACACTCCAAGAGGCATGGAGGCTGTTTACAAAAACAATAACAGAGGCTCAATTGGAATGCATACCCAAAAGGAAAAAGGGCACTGCCAGGTCCGAGAGGACTCCGATGTGGCTTACAGGAGCTGTTCGGGAAGTTTAGTGTCTTGCACGGAAGACAAAGAAGGAGTCGCAGGAAGGACTAACACAGGTTTATTCATTGATGGTCAGTACGAACATGAGGTAATGGCGGAGGTACATCTCATTATATATCGTAACACAATACATTTGAATCTTGTTGCACGGTAGCTTATTGGCTGCTACCGGCGTGGCCTCGCCCAGGTCACGCCTCTCTTCTTGTAGTTGTTTTCTGTAGCTCCTGATCATGTGGGGAATTTCCCGCGGCTGTTCGTGATTTGGGCAATGTGAACCATGTGAGACTGAACGCTCGCAGCTGCCCTCTGTGGGCGGCTTGCTCGCGTTCCTTAGCAGCTGAGATACATTGTGATTGTGGACTGGTTACATTCATATATTTAAAGTAACATTGTACATGCATACATAACATCCCTCCCCCCTAGGATGGGACGAAGTCCCTCAACCATTGTGGCTTGCCGCACGTGCGCCTTGGGCGTGCGGCCGCTTGACTTAACACAGGGGAGCCGGCGGCTCCTGGTTCCGCGGAGTCCTGCCCTGCAACGGAAAGGGGGGACTCGTTAGTGGCTCTGTGTGGCATCTGTGGTGACCTTGCATTGGGGGACAGGAATGGAATGAATAGTTGGGACGTGAATCCCTGCCTACCGTTTGAGGAGTTTGGGGACCCCCCCCAGTACGAATCTCGGGACCGACGAAGAGGCCCTCGTGGCCTCGCCACCCCCCGCTGCCTGTCCGGGCGTGCTAGAGACTGTGGTGGGTGGACTTGCCCCTGTTGCCTATCTTGGGGGTGTTGATCTCCGGGGAGCAGGAGCAATGGTATACTCTAACACAAAAGGGCTAGGGGGACTGGAAGTACCAGGGGCTGAACTGAAACCCCTCTTCTCGCTAGGACGGGTGGGGGACCACTCCGCTACACCCCCCTGGTACTGCAACTCATAATCATCATCAAACTGATCCCTCTCTTTCAAAGTATCCTCCTCTGTGGTTGGGAACCCAGGATACGCATTTGTATCCGCGGGTTCCGCCGTGTCTCCCCCTTGGGTAATGCGGGTGGGGGAGGACCCTAACGCTGACTCCCCCTCGCCGGTGACTCGCCTTCAGAGTTGGTCGGCGTACCTCCTCCAGAGTAGACCTGAACTAGTCTCGACCCTGTAGGATACCGGCCCCGTTTGCTCAACAATTGTCCCTGGCACCCACGCTAGCCCCGAGGCCGCGTAGTTCCTGCAGTGAACCGGGTCCCCTACCAAAAAACTTTTGGAGCTCTCTCCCCCTATGCTTATATTTCTCCCTTCATCCTCCACCCTGGACGGATCCATCCGGTCAAAAAGTGTTACCGGATGCCTCCTCATGAGGAGTTCGGCTGGGGAAAAGCCTGACACTAAGGGGGTTGTCCTGTAGCAGATGAGGAACTGGCACAGATGCAGGTTCAACTCACCGGGACCCATGCGCCGAAGTGCATCTTTCGTAGTGCGCACTTGGCGCTCTACCTGACCGTTTGTGGCGGGGTGAAACGGGGCAGCGGTTATGTGCTTGACGGCGTTCCTCTCCATAAATGTTTTGAACTCTGCCGACGTGAAGGTACTAGCGTTATCGCTTACAAGGACGTCGGGCAGGCCGAAGCAGGCAAACAGCTTACGCAACTGTTTAATGGTTGTGGCAGAGGAAGTGCTGTTCATGGGGATTACCTCCAACCACTTGGAGTAGGAGTCGACGACTAGGAGAAACAAGGACCTGCGGAAAGGGCCAGCGAAGTCGACATGGATCCGGGACCATGGCCCGCGGGCCGTATCCCACTCCCTATGGGGTAACCGGGACTCCTCGGGCCGAGAGCTCTGGCAGCTCTCGCACGTGCCCACTAAACGCTCTATGTCTCCGTCTATCTGGGGCCACCAAAAGAAGCTCCTGGCCAGAGCCTTGGAGCGCACGATCCCGGGGTGGCTGGTGTGCAGTAGCCTCAGCACCTTGGCCCTCAGTTTCTCTGGGATAACCACCCGCTGGCCCCAGAGTAAGCAGCCCCTTTCCAGAGAAAGCTCCACTCTGCGCCTGAAAAACGGCTTGAAATGTTCCTCGGGGGGAGAGACGGGCCACCCTTTCCTCACCCAGGAACTAACTTGGGCCAGGATCTTGTCGGCCGCCGTGGCCTTGGCGAGGTCGGCCGGCACAATTGGGGGTGAGTCGAGAGACTCAATCAGCAGGACTTGGTGTTCCTGCTCTACCTCGCATGTGGGATCCCCTAAACTAGGGAGAGGGGATCGGGACAGGGCGTCTGCATGGGAGATCTCCTTCCCTGGGCGATAGACTAGCTCATATTGGTAGGCGTTGAGAAAAATGGCCCAACGCAACATCCTGGGGGATAGAATTTGTGGGGTGGGTTTGCCGGTAGTGAAGATCCCCAGAAGCGGCTTGTGATCCGTCACTACCGTAAACTCGCGGCCGTATAGGAAATCGTGGAACTTCTTTGTTCCCGTGATTATTGCTAGGGCCTCCCTATCTGTTTGCGCGTAATTGCGCTCAGCCTTCGAGAGGGACCTTGAGTAGTACGCCACTGGGGCTTCCCTCCCTCTCTCCAACACGTGGCACAGGACCGCCCCCACCCCCACCGGGGACGCATCACAGACTAGCACTACTGGTTTTTTCGGTTCGAAGTGGGTCAGGATCGGATCCGAAGACAGGAGTGACTTAAGCTCTTTGAATGCCCTCTCCTGCTTGTCCCCCCACCGCCAAACTGCATCCTTCTTAAGTAACGCATGCAGTGGCTCCGCGACCGATGCCTTCCGAGGCAGGAAGGAGTGATAGAAATTTAGGAGCCCTAGGAATGACTGCAGCTCTGGTTTCGGGGTGGGGCGAGGGGCGTCTCTCACGGCCGCTACCTTGGATTCGGAGGGTTTGATTCCGTCCGGTGTTACCTTAAACCCTAGGAACTCTACCTCCCTCGCGAAGAATACGCACTTGCCCCTCCTCAATCGAAGTCCTGCCCTCTCGAACACTGAGAGAACCCCATCTAGCCTCTTTGCTAACTCTAGTTCGCTCCCCGCTGTTATCAACACGTCGTCGAAGTATGGGAGCACGCCTGGAAGCCCCTTTAAAAGGCGTTCCACGAGGGATTGGAAAATTCCGGGGGCCGAATTCACGCCGAATTGAAGGCGCATTACCTTAAATGCCCCCTTGTGCGTTACGATTGTTTGCGCGGCGGCAGCAGCCGGGGTTACAGAGAGCTGCTGGTATGCCTGGGCCAGATCTAGCTTGGCGAAACACCTCCCCCCATGTAACGTGGCCAGCAAGTGGCTGACCACGGGCACTGGGTATGCATTTGGCCGAATGGCCTTATTTATCATACATTTATAGTCCGCACAAATCCTGACCTCCCCATTGGACTTGAGGGCTGTAACAATCGGCGTTTCCCACTCCGCCGAGTCGACCGGAACCAAAATCCCCTGCCCCATCAATTTGTCCAGTTCCGCCTCAATCTTGTCCTTGAGGGTGAAGGGCACTCTCCTTGGCTTGAGGCGGATGGGCCGGATTTCTGGGTCCAGCTCAAAGGAAACCGGGGGCCCCTTGTATTTCCCGAGCCCCTTCTTGAAAATGTCCGGGTGAGCGTTGCACACGTCCCGCATTGGGTCAGTCTCGATGGCGTTAATGCCGGACAGTTCGATCCCCAGGGGAGCAAACCACTGCGTTCCCAAAAGGCAGCACCTCCCCCCTTTAAGGACCACTAGGGGCAGTTTCTCGGAGTAGCTCTTGAACTTCACCTTGAAATTCCCCACCCCCAACACTGGGATCCTATTTCCCTGCACGTCCCTTAGATTGGATCTCATGGCCCGCAGTTTGGGCTGCTTCTCTGGGGGAATGCGCATAAACTCTTTTTGGGACAGGATGGAATAAGAAGACCCCGAGTCTATCTCCATCCTCACTGGGACCCCCTGCAACAGTACCTCTACGAAGAACCGCCGGTGCTCCAGGCCCACGTGGTTCACGCCTTCCTTGCTGTAGCCGGCTGAGACCTTCCTGGTGCCGGCCGCCTTTCACTGGTGCGTCTGGGGATGGCTGGAACTGCCCTTGTCCTCGACTCGCCCGTGCCTGCATACTCGGGCGATGTGTCCCTTTCGGCCGCAGTTGTGGCATTCAGCCTTCCGGAACGGGCACCTCGTGCGGTCGTGGGCCGCCCCACAACCGTCGCAGCGGCGGTCCTGCCGGTCACGGGTTTGCCGCTTCTCACATCGCTTCTTGATCCTCTGGACGTCGTCGTCCTCGCTGGAGTAGGGGTCCGCTGTCGTGGACGACTCCTCGGATGACGTTGGCATGGCGGCGGGCGGCTTGGGGGCCCGCCAGGCCGTCTTCGCTGGTGTCCGCCAGGCTGCCTGCACTGGTGACTGGGCACTCTCGGACGTGCCCCCTCGAGACTTGAATAGCCGGACGCCGCTCCTGGCCTCCTCGGCTGCTTGGGCCTCCCGCAGGGTCATGAGCCTCCTCTGAAGCTCCTCGTCCCTCAAACCACACAGCATGTGGTCACGGAGGGCCTGGTCCAGGTCGTCCCACTGGCAATGCACCGCTGTCCGCGTAGGCGGACACGGATTCGCCCGGTCGCTGGTCTCGCCTGTGGAACGCGACCCGGGCTGGGAAGATCGAGACGGGCGGCTGGAAGTGCTCACGCAGCCTCTCCAGGATACGGTCGATGGGCACCTCGTCCACCTTCCGGGGGGCCACCAGGGTCATCAGGATTCGCAGCGTGGCCGGCCCCACCTGAGCCAGGAAGTGGGAGCGCATTTTCGCGTCGTCGTCGACGCCTGTTGCCTCCATTGCATGCCGAAACTGGCACTCGTAGAGCTCCCATTGTTCGGGCTCGCTGACATTGAACTGGTACGGCTTGACCTTGGGATTCGCCATCGATCCCATCCTCGTCGCCAATTTAGTGTCTTGCACGGAAGACAAAGAAGGAGTCGCAGGAAGGACTAACACAGGTTTATCATTGATGGTCAGTACGAACATGAGGTAATGGCGGAGGTACATCTCATTATATATCGTAACACAATACATTTGAATCTTGTTGCACGGTAGCTTATTGGCTGCTACTGGCGCGGCCTCGCCCAGGTCACGCCTCTCTTCTTGTAGTTGTTTTCTGTAGCTCCTGATCATGTGGGGAATTTCCCGCGGCTGTTCGTGATTTGGGCAATGTGAACCATGTGAGACTGAACACTCGCAGCTGCCCTCTGTGGGCGGCTTGCTCGCGTTCCTTAGCAGCTGAGATACATTGTGATTGTGGACTGGTTACATTCATATATTTAAAGTAACATTGTACATGCATACATAACATCAAGTGATCAAAAGCAAGAAAAGCTCATTTAGAAGATGGAAGGCTTGTCTGAATGAGGACAGCAGGCAGAAACATAAATTCTGGCAGAACAAATGCAAGGCAACAATCAGGAAAGCAAAGCAAGACTTTGAGGAGCGTATAGCTAAAAACATTCAGAGAAATAACAGAGACTTCTTTAAGTACATTAGAAGTAAGAACCCGACTAGGAAGGCCATTGGACCATTAGACGACAATGGAAGGCAAAGGGTTATTAAAGAGGAAACAGAGATTGCAGAGAGACGCAATGAATTCTTTGCTTCAGTATTCACTGAAGAAGACAGAGACCACATGCCCAAAACAGAGCCTATCTTCGTAGGGAGGGAAACTGAAGAATTAAGCCAGATAGAAATAACCAGGGAGGAGGTCCTTGCATGTCTTGTTAAACTAAATGCTAACAAATCACCAGGACCAGATGGCATCCATCTACGAGTTCTCAGGGAACTTAAAGATGAAATTGTTGATCTCCTAGCCAAAATATATAATCTTTCACTCAAATCAGGCTTTGTGCCTAATGACTGGAAGTAGCAAATGTAACACCAATTTTCAAAAAAGGATCCAGGGGTGATCCAGGAAATTACCGACCTGTCAGTTTGACATGTGTCCCAGGTAAAGTGATGGAAACCATCCTAAAAGATAGAATTAATAGGCACATAGAAGAGAAGGCGCTGCTAAAGGATAGCCAACATGGCTTTTGCAAGGGCAAATCATGGCTCACTAATCTGTTGGAATTTTTTGAGAGTGTCAACAAGCATGTGGATAAGGGGGATCCAGCTGACATTGTTTATCTGGACATTCAGAAGGCTTTTGACAAGGTCCTGCACCAAAGGCTCTTGAATAAATTTACCAGTCATGGAATAAAGGGACAGGTCTTGTCCTGGATCACCAACTGGCTAAGGGACAGGAAACAGAGGGTAGCACTAAATGGACACTTCTCCAAGTGGAGGGAAGTAAAG
Organism: Bradypodion ventrale; assembly: GCA_035047345.1. Taxonomy (NCBI): domain Eukaryota; kingdom Metazoa; phylum Chordata; class Lepidosauria; order Squamata; family Chamaeleonidae; genus Bradypodion; species Bradypodion ventrale. The sequence continues at coordinate 23,946,743 of JAWDJE010000009.1, read as the reverse complement.
AGTGGGGTCCCCAAGGTTCAGTACTGGGACCACTGCTTTTCAACCTCTTCATAAATGATCTAGAAGTAGGAGTAAATAGCAAGGTAGCCAAATTTGCTGATGACGCTAAATTATACAGGGTAGTGAAAACTGTAAGAAATTGTGAGGAGCTCCAGAGGGATCTCTTGACACTGGGGGAGTGGGTAAAACAGTGGCAAATGAGCTTCAACACTAGTAAGTGCAGAGTAATGCACGTTGGGGCAAAAAAAACCAATTACATTTATAAACTGATGGGGTCTGAACTCTCTGCGACAAACCAGGAAAGGGACCTTGGTGTCCTGGTGGACAGCTCAATGAAGATGTCAACCCAGTGTGCCTCAGCAGTGAAAAAAGCAAACTCAATGCTAGGGATCATTAGGAAGGGTATAGAAAATAAGTCAGCAAGTGTCATTTTGCCTCTTTATAAATCTATGGTGAGACCCCATCTGGAATACTGTGTACAGTTCTGGTCGCCATACCTCCAGAAGGATATTATGGAGCTGGAAAAAGTGGAGAGGAGAGCCACCAGAATGTTCAGGGGACTGGAGCAACTTCCTTACCATCTGAGGCTGCAACGGTTGGGCCGCTTCACTCTTGAACGACGGCGTCTAAGACGTGACCTGATTGAAGTTTATAAAATCATGCACGGTGTGGACATAGTAGATAAGGAAAAACTGTTTTCCCTATCACGCAACACTAGAACTAGGGAGCACTCCATGAAACTTTTGGGTACTAGTTCTCAAACAAATAAGAGAAAGTACTTTTTCACCCAGAGGATCACTGGTCTATGGAACTCCCTGCCAGAAGAAGTGGTGACAGCTGTCAGTCTTGACAGCTTTAAGAAAGGATTAGACAAGTTAATGGAGGACAAGGGTATCAATGGCTATAATTATGGATACCTAAGGACAACCTCTGGGTTGGAGAGATAGGCAGGCTATCTCTCAATGCCATTTCCAGGGAATCCTAAACAGGTGAAGGCATCTGCTTGAGAATACCCTGAAGCAAATGGTGAGCCACTGTGTGAGACAGAATGCTGGACTGGATGGGCTGTGGCCTGTTCTAGCAAGGCTGTTCTTATGTTCTTATGTAAGGAATGAATTAAATAACTAACCATTTGTTCTCTTTTCACAACTCCCCAAATCTGCTGCCGTTGCCTGGCTCAATCTGCCTCATAGCATAATGACAGGAATATGCTTCTTCTTCTGATCTGGCCAATGTTACAGTTGAACATTTCTGCTGTGATATCAGCTGGAGAAAAAGTTGAGAAATAGCAGTGGACGCCAAGAGAACTAAGCAAGTGAATGACCCTTCGCATCCTCTGAAAGGATATGAGCCTCCAGTCCGTCGGCTCAGATCCAGGAAGAGCTTTATAGCAAGAACAAACATTCTTTAGGGTGCACAGGAGCAAAACCAAATTAGAAGATGGAGGAAGGAGCTCATAGAACAAGGAACAGCATTAAAGGAGAATATGGCAGAGGAACTCAACCTTCCCTATGTCACTCAGATGACTCTGAATCAACGAAAAAGCCAAGAAAGTGGCTTTATTGTGGGAGTCCAGGGTTTGATCGGGACACAAAATATGAAGATGCTCCAGAAAACACAACAGTGATTTTCTGCACACTGTCAATTTTATTGCAAAATATTTCTCGGCAAAGTTCTGAGTGTCTAAGTGTCGGACTAAGAATAGGAGAGAAAGATCCAGAAGTCCAGGAGAAGGGCCATGCAAAGGGCCAATTAGATGTTGCCTAGATAAAAGAGATATTTAGTGATGCAGCAGCCCTAGTGAGCTGCACTTTTCTGTTGCTTATTCATCGACTTGTTTGGTTATCCACTATTCCACTCTTATCCCCATCAAGTGCTTTTTGTAGGTGAACAAAGAGCTCTCTCACAATTCTTGTTTTGTTCTAATTGGGTTTACATTTTTACTGACATCCTCAGAATGATCTGTGTAGTAGGAGATAAAAGGAACTTTATTGGAAAGAAACTGATTTCATGCTCCTCCAAGTGGAGCTTCATTAAAAATATCAGGAAAAAACCACGCTTGATGTAATTAATATCAACTACAAAGTCTGAAGAAGTTAAGACTCCATTAAAGTAGTGTGTTGTAACAGAGATTAAAGTCTTGCTTTGAGATTAAGAAAACTAGCAAAAAAATGGTTTTATCTTTTAGTATTCCAGTGAAAATGCAGCTCAGGTGTGTGAAAACATCAGAGAGAGAAACCCCATCTTATTTATATTGAATCACGTGGTTTAGTGTTCTGTGGGCAGTGTTTCTAGCTGTCTGTAGGATTTTTAAAACTTAATTGCCTATTTTACTGCCTACATCTTAAAGCAGCAAAAGCAGTAGAGATGAGATCAGGTTTGGCCATTCAATTAGTCAGAAAGAGGCTTCAGGTCTGGAATGCATTGAAAAGGCAGCAACCTGCTACTGATTTGTTAGGATTCCACTTGATACTATTGTATTTTTATTAGTACTGATAGGGGCAAGTACTAGAAGGATTTTCTGCCTTTGTTGTTGCTACATCATTTTTGACATGACAAACCCTTCTTCTTCAAGTGCCATATCCGTTCCGGATATTGGCTATCATCATGGCTATAATCTTCCTGTTCTTAACTCCTCAGAACAGTTCTTCCTAAGACATTGTTGTGTCCTGATGGTTTGATCCTCCACATGGATAACAATGTATCTGAACCAATGTAACCTTGCCTATGGGCAACAATGTAACCTTCAGCTGTATCACATAAACCCTGTAATAGGACGCGAGCTAATGACCACCAGCTGGCAGCAGCGAGCGTCCAAAGCTCTCTTGGTCCAAACTCATCAAAGGCAACAGCGCGGGAAGTTTTCCCGCCACCACCTACACCTGGACAAGAAGGGCGTGACCAGCAATGACGTCACGCAGACAGTAGCCAATGGGCTATCATGGAGCCACGTTCAAATGTGTTACGACTGTATATAAAGAGCTATTGATCCGCCATTACCTCATGTTCCCTCTGACCACCATGCAATAAACCTGAGTTAACCCAGCCCGAGGCTGTGTCCTGTGTCTTGGTTTTCATACACCAAATTGGCGACGAAGGTGGGATGATGGATCCCCAAGGAGCAGCCAGGGCACAGAGCGGGTTCAACATCACCAAACCGCAAGACTGGGAGCTTTTTGAGATGGACTTCCAGGCGGCGCTGGTGGAACTCAAAGTCAAAGAAGACGATGAGGAGAGAAAGAGGGCCATCCTCACCAGAATGCTTGGGATAGAAACCAAGCGAACGCTGGTGGGCATCATTGCACCGAAGAAGGTGAGCGAATTCAAAGCAGACGACATCATGAAGCTGCTGCGTGAGCGTTTCCGTCCCTCGAGGGCAATGTTTCCCGCTCGGAGCGCGTTTTGGAGGCGAGTCCAAGCGCCGGACGAGTCGGTTGAGGCATTCGTAACAGCCATGAGGATAGCCGCCGGCCCCTGCAGATGGGACGACCTAGAGACGGCCCTCAGGGACGGAGTGCTGTGTGGCCTGAAGGACAAGGAGGTGCAGCGCAGCCTGATGAACAAGGAGCCACCACCCACGCTGGCAGAGGTTGTAGAGGCCGCGGAAGCCGCGGAGTCCACGAATGCTGGAGTGGACGAAATGCACCAGTGGCGTGAGTGGCGTCCTAGAGGCGGCAAAGCGGAGAATTCGGTGCACGGAAAGTCCGGACAGTCGGTGCACGCAACCCGAAGGGCCTCAAAGTCGTCTACGGAAGGCAGCGACGGCGAGGAGGTCCAGAGGGTCCGAAAAGGGGGGCGCCGCTGCGATGGTTGCGGAGCGGCCCATGAGCGCGTAAGGTGCCCATTCAGGAAAGCCGAGTGTTACACCTGCGGCCGTCGGGGGCACATCGCCAAGGCGTGCAGAAAACGGAAGGAGGGCCGGAGGCAGTCACAAGACCGCTCAACCAGACCGGATCGTCCAGCAAGGTCCAAAGATGGCGCCCAGGCCACGAGGAAGCAGGACGGCGTGGGCCGCATCTCGGACGACAGCGAGGACGACGCTCCGGTGTTCAGCGTGGCCGCGGGACAGTCCCATTACTTCGTTGAGGTACTAGTACAAGGGGCCCCTATCAGGATGGAAATTGACTCGGGGTCCTCCTATTCTATAATTTCCCAGAAAGAGTTCTTGAAAATCGACCCCCACGTGCGACCCAAACTTAAAACGTTGAGGTCCACGCTACGAGATGTACAGGGGAACAGCATTCCAGTATTGGGGGTCGGGAAATTTCGGGTCAGTTTTAAGAGACATTCCGCGGAGCTGCCCCTAGTCGTCCTTAAGGGGGGTAGTTGTAGCCTCCTAGGGACGCAGTGGTTTCAGCCCTTAGGTTTGTTCATAGGGGGAGTGCATACCGTGGGGGTGGATCCAATACAAGCGGTGTGCGACGCGCATTCCGCCGTTTTTAAAAAAGGACTCGGAAAGTTCAAGGGACCCCCTGTAGCCTTCGACCTAGACCCGGAGGTCCGCCCGATAAGACTCAAACCGCGCAGGGTGCCATTCGCACTAAAGGACAAAATAGAGGCGGAACTGGACAAACTGGTGGGCCAGGGGATTCTTATTCCTGTTGATTCCGCGGAGTGGGAAACTCCAATTGTAACCGCTCTGAAGGCTAACGGGGAGGTGCGCATTTGCGCTGATTATAAGTGTACAATTAACAAGGCGATCCGCCCTAATGCATACCCGGTGCCGGTGGTCAGCCACCTTCTGGCCAGGCTGAATGGGGGAAAGTGTTTCGCTAAACTCGATTTGGCTCAAGCTTATCAGCAGCTCCCTGTAACTCCCGCCACGGCCGCGGCGCAAACGATAGTCACACATAAAGGAGCGTTCCAGGTGTCGCGTTTACAGTTCGGCGTGAACTCGGCACCCGGCCTTTTTCAGTCGCTTGTGGAACGCCTCCTGAAGGGGCTGGAGGGGGTGTTGCCTTATTTTGATGACGTGTTGATAACAGGGGGGAGTGAGGCCGAACTGGCAAAGAGATTGGATAAAGTTCTGACTGTCTTCGAGAAAGCGGGGCTACGACTGAGAAAAGACAAATGTGTCTTCTTCGAAACTGAGGTTGAGTTTCTAGGGTTTCGAGTCACGCCAGAGGGTATTAAGCCATCCAAATCCAAAGTAGCCGCCATCAAGAATGCCCCTCGCCCCACATCCAAAACCGAGCTACAGTCATTTCTGGGGCTCCTCAACTTTTACCATACCTTCCTTCCACGGAAGGCGTCCGTGGCCGAGCCACTCCATCGGTTGCTAAAAAAGGAGGAAACATGGGTGTGGGGTGATGAGCAAGAGAGGGCGTTCAAAGAGTTGAAGCAACTTCTAACATCCGAGGCAATCCTAACGCATTTCGATCCCAAACGGCCAGTGGTCTTAGTCTGTGACGCATCCCCGGTGGGGGTGGGAGCGGTGCTTTGCCACGTGTTGGACGACGGAAGGGAAGCCCCGGTAGCGTTTTATTCAAGGTCCCTGTCCCAAGCAGAGCGTAATTACGCACAGACAGACAGGGAGGCACTAGCGATAGTAGCGGGAACCAAAAAATTTCACGATTTTCTGTATGGTCGGCCGTTCAAAATCGTGATGGACCACAAGCCCCTATTAGGAATTTTCACTGCAAATAAGCCCACACCACAGATCCTGTCCCCAAGAATGCTGCGGTGGGCTATTTTTCTCAACGCATACCAGCATGAGCTGGAATACCGGCCCGGGAAGGAGATCAGCCATGCCGACGCACTCTCGAGGTCTCCTTTGCCCTTGTCGGGCGTCCAAAAGGAAAGGGCAGAAAGAGATCACCAGGTTTTGTTAATAGAGGTCTTAGACTCACCCCCGATAGTACCAGCCGACATTGCCAGGGCCACAGGTAAGGACAGAACGCTAGAGAAAGTTAGCTCATGGGTACAGAAGGGGTGGCCGGCGTCATCCCCAGGTACGGAATTCGACCCATTTTTTCGAAAAAAAATAGAGCTGTCCCTAGAGAGGGGCTGCCTTTTGTGGGGCCAACGGGTGGTGGTTCCTATGTCCCTGCGACCGAGGGTACTCGAACTGCTGCACGTCAGCCACCCCGGCATCGTCCGGTCAAAGGCGCTGGCCCGGAGTTACTTCTAGTGGCCACAGCTGGACGCGGACATTGAGCACATGGTCGGCACTTGTGAGGCATGCCAGGGCTCCCGGCCAGAGGCGGCCCGTCTTCCGCATAGGGAATGGGACACAGCAAGGGGGCCATGGTCCAGGGTGCACGTAGACTTCGCTGGCCCATTCCGAGGAACAATGTTTCTCCTGGTGGTGGATGCATTCTCCAAGTGGTTGGAGGTTATCCCTGTAAAGAGTACGTCCTCCGCCACCACGATTAGCCAGCTAAGGAGAGTCTTTTCCACGTTCGGTTTACCCGACACTTTAGTCAGCGATAACGCTAGTTGTTTCACCTCCGCTGAATTCAAGGCATTCATGGAGGCAAACGCCATTCGGCATGTCACGTCCGCGCCGTTTCACCCCGCCACGAATGGCCAAGTGGAACGGCTGGTGCGAATGACAAAGGATGCGCTGCGGCGCATGGGCCCGGGGGACCTAAATCACCAAGTATGTCAGTTTTTGTTAGCGTATAGGGTGACCCCCTTAGCGTCAGGTTACTCGCCGGCAGAGCTGCTGATGCGGCGAAAACTGACCACGATCCTGTCCAGGCTAGACCCGACGAGAGTCGAGGACAAAGGAAAAAACATAGGGCTGGCAGTCTCGAAAGGTTTCGCCGCCGGCGATCCTGTTCACTGCAGGAACTACGCCAGCGCAGGTCCAGCCTGGGTACCAGGGACGGTTGTGGAAAGGACGGGGCCAGTGTCGTACCGGGTCGAGACTAGCACAGGTCTCCTCTGGAGGAGGCACGCGGACCAACTTAGGCACCGAGTGAGTGGGGGGCCGGTCAGTGGAGCTCAGCGACAGGACTCAGCGTTAGGGTTCTCCCCCACCCGTTTAGCCCAAGGGGGGGACAGCAACGGACAACGGTCCCAAGCAAGGGGGGAAAGCAGCGGCCCCGACTCATACCCTTTTGATACGCCAGCTCTATCAGAGGCTGGGGAAGGGGGAGAGGAGTTCGCGACCGCTGCCCCCGAATTTAATTCTGGTTTTGATTTTGAGAGCCGGGGGGGTTTTCGGGAGTGTTCCCCCACCCGTCCAAGCGAGAAGAGGGGTTTTTCGTTAGCCCCCAGTGCCCCCGGTTCTTCCCCAATAAAGCACACACCTCCCAACAACGCCGCGGAGCCGCGGCAAGTCACTAACGAGTCTCCCTCTCCAATTACAGGGCAGGAAACCAGGGGACAAAGAGAAGGTAGCAAACCAGGGGGAAGGCAGCCCACACCGAGACCCCAGCGTGTTCGAAATAAGCCATCTTGGCTGAGAGACTTCGTCTCATCCTAGGGGGGGGGAGAGTGTGGTTTCGAGACTTCGTCTCATCCTAGGGGGGAGGGATGTTGTGTCCTGATGGTTTGATCCTCCACATGGATAACAATGTATCTGAACCAATGTAACCTTGCCTATGGGCAACAATGTAACCTTCAGCTGTATCACATAAACCCTGTAATAGGACGCGAGCTAATGACCACCAGCTGGCAGCAGCGAGCGTCCAAAGCTCTCTTGGTCCAAACTCATCAAAGGCAACAGCGCGGGAAGTTTTCCCGCCACCACCTACACCTGGACAAGAAGGGCGTGACCAGCAATGACGTCACGCAGACAGTAGCCAATGGGCTATCATGGAGCCACGTTCAAATGTGTTACGACTGTATATAAAGAGCTATTGATCCGCCATTACCTCATGTTCCCTCTGACCACCATGCAATAAACCTGAGTTAACCCAGCCCGAGGCTGTGTCCTGTGTCTTGGTTTTCATACACCAAAGACATGCCACACCAATCTCTCAAGTTATTCAGCCATGAAGTCCGTCTATATCTAGGGCCTCTTTTTCCCCAGGGATCTTTCCTTGCAGAGTGAGTTGGAGTATTCTATACAGTACTTTATATTGTTCCCCATGATATGGCCAAGGCATTGGAGTTTTCTTTGCTCGGCTCTTGCAATCTCAAACCTGTTGTTTCCTTAGGGATCAATCCATATCATATTTGCTTTTCCTCTTTCCCTGATGCCTTCATACCTTCCCAACATTATTGTCTTCAGCAGAGAATTTTGCCTTCTCATGAAGTGCCCAAAGCAAGACAGAGAGACTCACTTTCAAACGTTGAACTCTAGAGATAGTTCACGTTTGATTTGCTCTAGGACCCAGTTTCTTGTCTTTGTAGCAGTCCAAAACTCTCCTCCAGCACCATATTTCAAACAAATTAATTATTTTCATGTCAACTTTCTTTCCTATTCATCTTTCACCTCCATACATGGTGGTTGGAAAAACACACATGTGGATGACTTTGGTCTCCAGTGACACCTCCTTACATCTGATGATCTTTTATAATTCTTTTATTGCTGCCCTTCCATGTCTTACTCTTCTTCCGATTTCTTGGTTCAATCATCAGTCCAGTTGCAGCTTGGGATATAGACAGAACAAGGTTTTCTGCCTTTAGTGGCAAATTATTTGGGTGGCTTAGGGCATGAAGCATAGGTATATGACAGAAGTATCATTTGCTACTCCATCTCAAGCAGCAAAATATCTTGGCCCAGTCTGCAACAACATGGCCTGAACCCTAGGAATCCTGTGCTGTGGGTCAGAGTTTGCAAAATTACTTTTGGGGGCTTCTTCCTCTTCTGCCGTATTGAAATCTAGGCAAATATCATGGCAATCAGCCATGGAGACTGAACTGAGAATATAATGCAGTGGCCTTTCATCTGCCTTCCACATCACAGCATGACACTCGTACCACTGATCCAGTTCCGCGAGTCACTTTCTGGTCCTGAGTCCTTTTGGCACGCAATGTCCTCATCGGCCCCAGGCCAGTATTGATGAAGCTGCTGCCCTCCATCAAGGCTGTTAGTCCTCAGTGTTGTCAGGTTAGTTAACTGCCGCCTGACCAATGGTGGGCTCCAAAAAAAAAATACTACCACACTGTGGGTGTGGAATGGTGGGCGTGGTCAGGGGGAAAGTCCTACATTGCACCTGAATTAGGACTACTTTAATTCAAAACTTGGATGGGTGTAGCCAACCAGAATTTCTGCTACTGTGCGAACCTTCTGATGTCCACCACTGCGCCTGACACATGGCGTTGAGTCACTGGCAGTATGGTCTACTCTATTACCATAACAGGATAACATGGCCTTACTGACATTGGGGACTGCAACTTCCAAAATCCACCAGCCAGTATGGTCTGCAACCTGAGGAATTTTAGGAATTCTCATCCTTAAAACTAACTTTTCCTAGCTCTCTTCTAGATGTAGTTTCTTTCCCCTTGTGTCTATCTGGAGAGTTTGTCCCTGCCTCTGCCTGATTTTTAACTGACTAAAACTTTGCCTATAATTTTCTCTATTGATTTCAAAGCTGGTACAGCTTAGTGGGAAATGGACTTCTCCACCAGAGAACGTAAGCACCTTGATACTATCAGGAATACCCTTCTGGCCTAGTATGAAACTCTCCCATGACCTACTTTAGGCTCCTAGCATTTTTTCCTAATTCCTAGAGATGGCTGTGCTCCAAATTTTGGCCATCAAAGCAAATTAATAGAAGTCGATCCTAATTTGCTTTCTGCCCCTCTTTAGGCAGAAGATTAAATGCTTTACAGACATTATCCTAAACCACCCCCGCTAGCCCCTCCTCTTCCTACTGACAGATCTCCTCAAATGGGGAGGGGCAAGAGAGAAGGGGAAGGGATCAACAAGAATGGACTGTTTTAAAGAAGATGATGGTTTAATTTTGCTCTTTGTAATAGTGAGAGAAGGACCAAGGCGGGGGCTGGGGGGAGATTCTATGCTGGAGCCATTGTTGGGAAATGGGGTACCAGATGGCTAGCCTATTCTGGCAGCTGTATGACAGTAGCAGACAGACGTGGAGTAGAGATGTGAGTGGAAACCAGGCTGCTTCTGCAACAGTGCCTTTTAAGATTACACCCTGGAATGCTGATCATCCGTAAAAAGCTTGTTGGGGAGATTCTGAAAATGAGTGCTCAACTGTGAGAGATACACCTGGCTTGGGCTATGGCAGTGGTGGCGAACCTATGGCACGTGTGCCAGAGGGGCACTCAGACCCCTCTCTGTCATCACATGTGCCACCACCCCATCACAGAGTTTGCCCCGCCCCTCTGCCTAGCACTTCCTCCATCCCCCCAGCACAGAGTTCACCCTGTTACCATAAAAATTGCTGCCACTTTATGGTTGTTGCAGGAGCTTTTGGAGTCTGGATCACAGCTACAACTCTTGGTTGGTTTGATCGCTGGCGGAACCCTCTTCCAGGAATGAGGAGGCATTCATTTTAGGCAAAATTAAAATTAAGTTTATTGAAAAGGAGTTTAATCACCACTGGCCAGCTGCTGGTCAAAGCCCTAATCTCAACCTTTTGCCTATTTAAAGTTCCCCAAATGAGCAGCTCTCTTTGGCTCCCGAAGTCTTGCGTGAAAATGTGCAGAGCGCTCCAGACACTTTCTATGAAGGGACTTTTATACCCTCCACCCCTAGGAACTCAACCTTGCTCTCCTGCTAGCTAATAGTTAAAAACTAAAAGAGTTTACAATGATTCAATAATACCAGCACCAGGCTCTTTTGTTTACAAGTAAGAAGTTCAATAATGGAAAACAATAGGCAAATAGGATTAGGCAGATGTCCTGGGGCAAGGAGGAAACAGCAAAGTTCATGATTCAGAAAAGGTAGTCACTGAAGTCCTTCGGTGGATATCCAATGAGACTGCGGATTGAAAGTTGGCACCAATCAAAAAGTCCAGATTTGAATCCAGGATGCAAAAGGACCAATGACGAAGATGGGCATCCTTCAGACTCCCCTGAGGAGGCAGCATTGCTTGAGGCTCTTGGCAAACATTCCCTTCCCACCCAGTAATTAATTTACCCTGAATCAACACAAGCACTATCTACAATTGAATACAATAGGGGTCCCAAAACAATGAGCATGCCAGGTGCAAGAGTAAACAGAAAACAATACAACAGGTAAACAGAGGAATCAAGGTAGCTTTTCTTGGGGCCAAATGTTAAGTGGCATTGAGCACTCCTGGATGCTTGCAGGAGGTAGACTGAGGTGCAAGAAAGATCCTGATTTGAGATACAAACAGAGCATGTTAAAATCAAATTTAAAATATTTTTAGAGTCTTTTTTAGAGACATAATCTATACAGAGCAAAGGAAATATGCTAGCTTGAATAGAACAGTTCCAGGCATTTGAAAACATTTTTATTAATTTATCTGACATCCCAGGTATAACTGCCAATGAAATAATATTTATTAGGAGTGAAAGGGGCCAAGTCTGCTGTGTCTATTGGACAGAAAGGGAAGACACATTTTAAACCACACGGCAGTCTCCAGAGCCTCTGCCAAATCTTGGCTTAGAAAGGAGAGAGAGGGGGAAAACCATTGCCTCTACCAACTGGTCGCTCTCTGCTGCACGTACACTCATCAATGTATAACTAATGTACACAAAACCCATTGTTGGAAACCCTGTCTTCCTATCAGTTTTGTTATAACCGTGCGATTGCACTAGGCACATACAGTTGAGGTTCCTCAGCAATAAAAGGGCTGGGCAGCAGAGCCCCATTGCCGTCTCCTCCTGATGCCATCCCTACAAATGGCGCCTGACACATGGGGCCAAAATAGTGGGAACGAGGGACCAAGAAAGCCGACCCGTGGGGCCAAACTGATGGACCCCCATACATCACATCGTCCAAAAGGAAGGACCCCAGGTGTGCACCACTTCATCCTTTGAAAGGAGCTTCATTTGTGAATATAGGTGGCTCTCTGACAGTTCTGCAACAAGGGTTTGCAAAGGAGCTGAGTTATTTGCTGAGGAAGAGAGGGAAGTGGGTATCCGTTATTTGCTGAGGAAGAGAGGGAAGTGGGTATCCCCTGTGCAGCATAGGCACTTAGTGCAGTTCATCAGAGAGCATTGTCCATGGCACCCCATAATCGGGACGTTTAAATCTAGGGGCCAAGTTAAGGTGGGAGTAACTTTATATGAAGACCCTAGAGCACCGGCGGAGATCTTAATAGCAAGGATGCTCTTGAAAGGATTGGCACTGAGACGGCCTGTGGTATAGCAGCTATGTCGACACCTGCGATACCCACAGTTAGTGCCTCCCCCCTACCATCACACACCCCTCGGTGCCGGCCTCTGCCTCAGCTGCCACACTTAACAAGGGGAACTCAGAAAAAGAAGACCCAGATGGCTGGGGTAATATTTCCTGGGAATTCACCCTTCCAAGTGCCCCCAGAAGGGGCTGAGGTTATGTTAAGAATCAAATCCAATTAAAATTGTTAATAAGTCAATCAGTCAGGTGTCTAATAATCAATCACACCAGTTAGTATTCAAATAAAACTCTCAAAACCCCAAAAACCGCAAATTAAATGGAGCGTCCAAGGCTGAGAAACCCTTAGGAGCTACTTTTAAAAACCCTTCCTGTCTGCTGCTTCTCTCTGGCTGGATGACAGATTTCCTAGGGGGGAGTTAATCCACCCTCCCTCCCAGAGTCAACTCCAGAGTGAAAAGTAATTTATCATCCCTCTAAGAGAGACACAAGACTAAGCAAAAGAAGAATAAAAGCTCTTTAAAGCAACTTGCCTGGGCTTTCAGAAAAACAGGCAGCCTGTGAACGTATTGAATCAATTCATTAGAATATGATTAGGGTAACTAAGCCAAATGCATTTTTAAGATAAAATCTCTAGGAGCTTGCCAGTAAGAGAAGGCAGCCTGGGACGGATTGAGTTTTAGTGATAAATTTAATTGAACTCTAAGAGTATTAAGCCCAGGTTGGCCAGATCCGAAGCCACCTGAGATCCTCCAACTGTGTAACTGTTGGATCGGGGCCCGATGTGGGCCGGAGGGTCCTGGAGGAGACTGGTCAAGCAAGACACGTGAGGCAAGATGGAGCGAAGACCAGCGTTTATTGATCAGAAGGCAATTGACTTTATACACTGCCTAGCTTGGCGGCATGCATACGTTGCGCACAGCCGTTATAGGAAAGTCCTGAGTCTGCACATTGAGATTACACAAGTTACCCATTAGGGATGACTTCACCAGGGGAAGTTCCTTATCTATCTAATTTACTACTGGGGACATTCATTGTCTACTGTTTATTGGGAGCAAACATGAGCCAAGGTTGACTCTAAGGCTTAGAGCTTCTGCGGATGCGAGATTACTCATTACATGCCTATCGAGTTAAACATCTGGCGATCTTTTGCCCTCCATTGTCTGAACTGCCTGTTAGGTCAGCGATCGGTGAATTAAACTATATCTATTATTCCGCTCCCCAATTTCTGTCCCCTCAGAACCAGAGGCTCGAAGGAGTGTTCTCCCATAACTGTGGTTCTGTCAGGGACAGTGTGCCAATTACGTGCGCAGAATCCACACTCCCCTTGATTTGTTTTATTGGACCTGACAGACCGCTCGGCGCAAGAGTGGCATTAGCTGATGTGGAGTGAGGACATCCTGGGGTTTCCTCCATGGGGACACCTTGACAGCAATGAGGGAATACATTGCGCGAAGCAGCAAACCGCTATCCCCAAAATTGCAACACCAACAATCACCTTGAGTGTTGTTTGTACCCATTCCCATGGAAACCACAACCATAATGAATTCCACCACCCCCACGTGGCATCTTCCTTGATATTCTTAACCAGGGTATGGAGATCTGTGATCTGACTTTGTACTTTGCGAGAGTTATCCGTGAGGTTGAAACAACACATGCCATGGACTGTCTCGCAACCCAAATGGTGTAAGAGCAGGAGGTAATCGATAGCTGCTCGATTATCCAATATGGCATGGTGGAGTTCCGTCTGCTCTTGATTGAGCAGCGCTATCGTCGAGGAGGTGTGATTAATGGCTTTTGCCAAAGCGCAAGACAATTGACCAATCCTGCGAGTGTTGCCTACGGCTAAGCCTGGCATGCCGAACAAGCTGACCGCCAATGAGACATACTCAGCTTTGCTCAAAATCCTGATATTACTGTCACATGAACTATCTAACTGGGTGGCACGAACATGCCGTGTGAGGGCAGATACATCGGTGCTTGGGACAACCATATTCTTAGTGGGAAGCAACAATGTCAAACGACTGATACAACAGAAGGAATCAGATACATTTGCGGGAATATAGTTCCACGTGTGTTGGTTACATGTAAAAAAACAGCCTGAAGGCAAAGTGACATGAACAAACATTGAGTTAATAGTCTCTGGATGATTACAAGTCCAAGTGCTGTTGCCGGGGTCGAGGCAACGGTGATGTGGCCCTTTGACCGCGGAACAGCTGGTCATGCAAGCACATGTGTACAGAGTGGCCGCATCAGCTGGTAGGACCTTCGTGACTTGGGTTCCCCAGTGTGCGTATGTCAAGTACATGATCTTGTGAAATGGGCCAAATATCCGCTTCACTAACCAGTCACTATTCCTGATGTGCACGCCTGGGGAGTGACACACTGGGATGAGACAAGTACTAAGAAGAGAGGCAGAATCGGTGGTCTGCCTCAGGCAAAAATCAGATTGATTGACGAGGTTCGCCAATCTTTCCCAGATGTTGTAGTGCAGCCGGGCAGAGAGATCTCCACCAGGCATCAATTCTTCTGCTTCAAATGAAGCGGCTTGAACCCCTCCCCCCATAAGCAAGGAAAGGATCAAGATGATCGTTGTCAAGGAATTAAAGGTGATCTGGGACAAAACTGCCACCACAATGTTCTCTGGCGTTGGTTACACATTCTCCCGCCGCACTATGTCAGTTACCTCCTGGCACAGGGACTTGACATCCCCCAGGTGATCTTCGGTGTTGTCACCAGCTGTCGTCACCTCCTCCGCTTGGTTTTCCCCATCAGGGTCAATCCCTCCACCTCCGGCAGTGGGTCCAGGAACGCCTGGCTCCACGCCATTGGACTCAAGATGCGGCTTCACACAATGGGCTGGAATCTAGATGACACCTGAGGGAGACATAATTGCAGCATATCATCTCCCCCACGTTATGAGTGGCACCGGGCCCCTCCAAGAAGGATCCGGTGGCACTCGATAGCGCACCATAGGGTGCGGGAGAGCCTCCGTGCAATGGAAGTGCTTCTCCTGTGGAGTGCAAGCTGAAAAAACGTTGAGGTGGTTGTACGTGAACAGTACCTTGTTCAGACAATGCTGTGCCTGACCCTGATTTTTGGGGAGGGCTAGTTCCCCCTTTCTGTTTCTTTATGAAGGTATAACTTGAGCGTCCGATTCACCCGCTCCACAATCGCCTGCCCTTGCGGATTGTATGGAATGCCAAAAGTGTGCTTAATGTCCCAGGTGGCCATAAACGTGGCCAGCTGCCTGGAGCTATAAGCTGGACCGTTGTTGGCTTTCACGTGCCTTGGCTTGCCCATGGCCGCGAAGCAGGAGAGGAGATGCTGCTCCACATGGGAAGCCGTTTCTCCCTTCTGAGCCGTGGCCTAGACAAACTGAAAATGTGTTGATGCAAACGTGCATGAACTGCCATCTCCCGAACTGCAGAACGTGTGTGACATCCATCTGCCACACCTGGTTGGCCTCTGTCCCTCGTGGGTTGACACCCCACGAGGGCCCCCCCACTGCCCCTGCACATTGGGGGCAGGAACGGACTATGCCCTGAGCTTGGGAAAGAGGCAGGTTGAACAGCCATGCAAGTGCTTTGGCATTTTGATGAAAAAATGCATGACTTTGAATCGGAGTCATGAAGACTCCCAGAACTGACCTCTGCTGAATTTCCTTTGCGGCCGCATCCGCTCTGCTATTGCCCTCAGAAATCGGTCCAGGTAAATCCTGGTGACTTCTAATGTGGGCGATATAGAGCGCTTCAGTGCGGTTCCGCAAATGAAATTGAGTTGTGAGGAAAAGACCTAACAAGTTTTTGTCTATTGCGGGAGTGATGTAGCCTCCCGGTAGACTGTGAAGCAAATTCCGGACATACTGGCTGTCAGTAATGATATTCAAGCATTCCTTGGCAAAGGTGCGCAAGGCGAGGTTCACTGCTGCCAATTCCGCCCGCTGCGCGGATTTCTGCGGAAGAGTCAGAAGTGTGCGCCAAGCCTGTCCCTCTTGCCAAGTAAGAACACCATATGTTGTTAGAGGGTTTCCGAAGGTTTGGCCCAAAGACCCCAAGACTCATTCATTGCCTTTATAGTTCTTTATTTCCACTGGCCGCATGGCGGTCAGTGATGATCAGTGGTCAGGATAGGAGAGAGGGTCGTTGGGTAGGTGAGGGTCCTTTAATAGGGTTAGGTGAGGTCAGAGGAGGTCAGAGGGGGTAGGGTTACACGAGCGGTGCATTACGGTACATGTAGTTCATGGCAGTATGATATCACCCCTGACAAAACCCCTTCTGAGATCATACGGACAGAACGTGATGTGATTTGGATTTGTTGTTCTCCTACTCACTAAGACGTAGGCCATTTAGCAAATAACTGTGTTGGGCTAATGGGAGTGGTTTGGTCAGGATATCCGCTATCTGTTCTTGAGTTTCACAATGTATCAGGTCTATGAAGCCTCCCCCTATGAGTTCCCTTACTTTTTTGTACTTGATATCGATGTGTCGGGATCGCCTGGCTAAACATTCGGCCCTTGCCATGTCTATGGCTGCTTTGTTGTCCTCATGAATGATAATGGGAAGACTGGGTTTTTCCCAGATGAGGGAGATTAGCTCGTTTATCCAGACCAGGTCATCTGCTGCGTTAGACAGACATACATACTCTGCTTCAGCGGTGGAGGAGGAGACCAGTTTTTGTTTTTCAGTGCGCCAATATATGGGGCTCCCATTCAGCATCACTATGTAGCCGGATGTACTCCTTCTGGTCTTTGTACATCCGGCCCAGTCAGCATCAGCATAGCATGAAATGTTTATCCTGTCATTTATTTGAGGGGTTAGCAGTAACTTTTTGTCCATGGTACCCTTCAAGTACCTCAACAGCCTTTTTACGGCTACCCAATGGTGGGCCCTTGGGTTGCCGGAGTGACGTGAGAGAAGGTTCACTGCCAACGAGATGTCCGGTCTAGTCCAGTTGGCAATGTGCAAGAGTGATCCGATGATGGATCTATAGAGTGTGATGTCCTCGAATGGTTCTCCCTCCTCGTGGGAGTTTTTTACGAAATCCGTCTGCATGGGGGTCCCACATGGGTGGGCGTCGGACATATTACACTTGTTAAGGAGCTCGATTATCTTCTCCTTCTGAGATATGGCAAAGCCGTCCTTTATCCTTGACACTTGTACCCCTAGGTATTTGTTCACCCTTCCTAGACTCTTCAGTGAGAACTCGTTTTGTAGGCCTTTGGCGAACTCATCGCATCTAGACTTGCTTTTCCCAAAGTACAACAGGTCGTCGACGTAAACCAGAACCTTTTCTACCCCTTCTGGAGATTTTCTTAAGAAGACACATTTGTCTTCTCTAACTGGAGAGAAGTTCAATTTCTTCATGGTTTCAGCTAGGCACTCGTACCATCTTCTGCCAGATTGCTTGAGTCCGTAAAGGCTCTTGTTTAGCAGCCATGTTTCTCCACTGCTGCGTCCAAAACCGGGTGGAGCCCTGACGTATATCTCCTTGTCCAGTTGTGCGTGTAAGTACGCTGTCTGTACGTCAAATTGATATACTTGTTCTCCAAGTACGGTTGCCATTACTAATGCGGCCTTAACACTTTCTGGTTTCACCGTTGGAGAATATGTGTCCTCGTAGTCATCTGGGTATCGTTGAGTGAAACCTTGGGCCACTAGTCTGGCCTTGTACAGGATCTGTTCGTCCTCTAGCTGTTTGACCTTGAATACCCACTTTGTTCCCACCGTCTTTTGTCCTTCAGGTACCTTTGCGGGTGTATATACGTCGAGGTCTTCGAGACTTTCCATTTCCTTTTCCATGGCCGCCCTCCACTTGTCCTGTTCTTCAGGTGGTAGCTCTGCTATGTCTTCGTAGCTCGCTGGTGTCTCGGGGTAGGTCTCCATGCTCAGAACATAATCCTCCAGTCTTCTCGGGGTTTGGTTCTTGGTCGACCTGGTTGACCTTCTAGGCGCTTCTTTTGTGGGACTTGGGGATTCGACATCTCCTGCGTCTGTGGTGCTTGTGCGTGCTCCTTGTGTTTCAGACTTGCCACATGTTGTATCTCCAGGTTGGTCAGGCCTTGCCACAGGCAGTGCTGCCTTGACCCCTTCATGCTCAGGGTTGCTCATCAATACTTCATTCGCGTGTATCTTGCCCCAGTTCGCGTGCTCATGGAATGTGGCAGATCTTGAAACTACCAGCCTCTGGTTGTGGTCTATGAACCGGTACGCCTTCGAACCTGGCTCATAGCCTAGGAACCTTAGCCTTCTGGTTATTTTGTCCCCTTTCTTTCTAAGTTGCTTGGGTATGTGCACGTCTGCAGGTACGCCGAAGACGTGGAGGTGCGCCAGCTTGGGTTTCCGGTTATACATTGCTTCGTAGGGTGTCTTACCGAGAACACTAGACCATAGCCTGTTTAACGTGTAGTTGGAGTACAGCAGCGCCTCTCCCCAATATGAGAAGCTTAGACCTGCGTCTTCTATCGCACACCTGATCATGGTTTGTAGTACCCCGTTTCTTCTCTCAGCCACACCATTTTGGAAGGCTGAGAATGGTGCAGTCTTGAAATGCAGCATCCCCTTCTCCTTTATCCATTCTTCAAACTCTTTTGACAGGAATTCCGAACCTCTGTCCGTCATCATTTGCTTCACGTTCATGTTGTGTTGGGTCCACACCATTGTGTGGAATTCCTTAAACTTGCCGAACGCCTCGTCCTTACTGTTAAGCGTGTACACGTAACCGTACCTGCTGAAGTCGTCAACTATTGTTAGGAAAAATCTCTTCTGGCCTATTGATCTTCTAAGAGGTCCTACCAAATCGAGGTGTACGAGCTGGAATGGGTGGTCTGACTTCCTGGCCGAAGTTTTTGGTCGTGGCTCAGTTTTGGACTTCGAGCTCTTGCATACAGAACAGTCCAGGTAGTTCTTGCAGCCTTTGACCTTCAGTCCCTCTGAGCATTCCAACATTTTCTTGACGGTGGGAAAACCTATGTGTCCTAACTTTCTGTGCAGTAAGTGTGCACACTCATCATGATCTGGTTTCCCTATGGTTATCCTTGGTGTTTTTTTCTTCGTTCTGTTGACCTCTGCATCCCTGGGGGAGTTGTGGAGGTCATCCGCTTCCGCTTCTGGTCCTTCATTTTGTTGTTCCTCGGGTTCATCTGATGTGCCTTCCTGTGCTTCTTCTTCTTCATTACTGTCGAGCGATCCTATGGTGACTTGTTTCTCTTCGTCTTCCCCTCCAATGAAGTATGGTAGTCCGCCTATGATTTCCACTCTTCCAATTTCCTTTCCCCTTCTTTCAATGGATGCTTTCTTGTTTCCGAAGATTATTCTCAGGTCTGAGTCCTCCGTGAGTCTAGTGGCTGCTAAAACATTGTATGGGATGCGTGGGGCATAAAGGACGTCTTGGACCACCCCAATTTCAGGGATGTGTATGTCGCCTCTGCCTTCTACCTTAGCGTGTGCCTGATTGGCAACCTTGATGCTAAAAGAGTCTTCTTCAAAAAAATCAAATATCTCTCTGTGGCATGATGTGTGTGTGTTGGCCCCGGAATCGATCAGCCAGCGTTGCGGGCGGGTGCCCGTGGGCCTGGTTGTCTCATGGCGTCTACCTCCTTTGCCGTGTTTCACTGCATTTATAGAATCAGGCTCATGTCTCTCTTGGTCTCTTTGGGGCCTAGGTCGCCTGCCTGGACTGGGTGATCTCCACCGTCTATTCTCTCTATCCTCGTTGTCTCTCAGTTTGTTTGAGTACTCGTCTCGTGACTCGCGTCTCAGCCGCGACGTGTCATCATGGCGTGTTCGGTCATGTGAAGGGCTGTATCTTGCATCCCTCCTGTCCTTGGCATATTTTGGGCAGTCTCTTTTAATATGTCTTCTGGAACCACATGTGTAGCATTCCCGTGTTGGGCTGGTTTGCTCTGTGAATACTGCCCTCCTGTGTGGCCTGTCTTCCCTACGTGTTGTGGGTTCTGTGAAAACTACCCTTTTGTGTGGCCTATTCTCCCTGCGTATGGCGGCCCTGTCTCTCCTGAGGTTGTCTTCGGCTATGAGTTTCCTGGTGATATAGTCCAGTGTGACATTGTCACCGCTGGTGTTGTCTAATTGGGTCAGGAAGTCGTCCCAACTTGGGTCGAAAGAATTGTAGATGATGCTGATTAGGTGCTGTTCAGTAACGGTTTCGCCCCTTCTTATGAGATCAGACCTCATGTTGCTTAATCTCATCAGATGCTCACCCATGCTATCTCCCTCTTTAATCTTGTATGCGTACAGCTCCCTCAGCAGTAAACACGTTGTGCTCCTGTTCTTGCAATAAAACATGTTATACAATTTCCCCCAAACATCATAGACAGTTGACTCACTTGGAATACACCCATACATAGTTGCATCTATGGTACCCAAAAGCAGGCAAAATGCCCTGTGATGCAGTCTGTCCACCTCCATGGACCATGGCTTCTCTGGTGGGTCTTGAATTAGGTGTAAAGCCCCCTCCCTCATTAACAGTACCTGAAATTGTTGGTTCCAGTCCATAAAGTTCTTCCCAGTCATGCCGAGGGTTGGGAAGTTATTTGGCAGTTGGCTCTGTTGGGCTTGGTTGCTTGAATAGTTCTGGTGTCCTGGGCTGCCTTTAAACTGGCAGAAGGGTGTGGGGACGCATATTGTTGGTTTTGAAAGTCCCGCCTGTTCCCCATTTGGTTGCCAGTAGGGGGAGCCCATTCTCCTCTCGGGTTCTCCTTCTTCGCCAGTGGGGGAGCTCTGCTGCCTTATCTGCGTCTGCGCAGAGCTCATTCCTCGTTGGTCTTCGAGGTGGGTGGATCTCTGTTCCGGAGGTCCTGCTTGCCTTGGCTGGAGCCTTGCTGGAAGTGCAGCTCCGTCGCTGGGGCTGCTTTCCTGGTTGGGAGGCCAGGCGGAGTCGTAGGAGGGACGTCTCCTTCTTTGTTGGGCTGGGGGAATTCCGTAGCGCCAGGACTCCGCCTCCTCAGATCGTGGCCTGGCATGGGGGTCTGCATCATCCTCGGAGCCTCTCCCGCGGTCGGATCGGATGGGCAAAAGGTCTCGGTAGGTTTCTGCTTCTCTCATTTCCCTTGCTTGTGTTCTCAGTTCCCCATGCCCCTCGCGTCCGCTTTGACTTTTTGTCATGGGTGAATCCTCTGCCCCCCCTTGAGACTCAGCCATGCGGCTGGTGGTGTCCCTTTTAGGCGCTCTTGGGGTTTCCCACTCCCCTTCTATTGTCTGGGGGCTGAGGATTGGCATGGCCCACGTTTCTGGGGTGCGTGCATCCAGCCTCCCGGGTGCCAGGGTCCCTTCCTTTTTATGCATTGCCGGCCCGCTTGGGTTGTCCCTGGGTATTGGTAGCCCGATGGGGTTTCCCACCAGATGATTTGAATCTGAGGCCACCATCTGTAATTGGTCGGCCAGATTTGGGATCGGTGTTGTGTCTGGTGTTCCCGCCACAGAGGTCCCCGGGGTGGAGCTTACCGCGCTGTCGTTGGAATGTTCGCCTCCGTCGTTTATCAGGGCCAGTAGCTCTGCCATGGAGATTGTCTCTTTCCCGGCGATTATTTTCTGGAGCTCGGTTACCTGGATCGTGTGCTGGTCGTCTCCGGTTTTGGATCCATCTTTGAGCCCCTTGGGTTTGGCCTGCATCTTGGCCCCCCCTTTGCTCGTCTGGGTCTTCCGTTTGGTCATTTTTGCTTCCTGGGGTTAATTATGGGCAAAACGAATCCTCTGCTACCAATTTGTTAGAGGGTTTCCGAAGGTTTGGCCCAAAGACCCCAAGACTCATTCATTGCCTTTATAGTTCTTTATTTCCACTGGCCGCATGGCGGTCAGTGATGATCAGTGGTCAGGATAGGAGAGAGGGTCGTTGGGTAGGTGAGGGTCCTTTAATAGGGTTAGGTGAGGTCAGAGGAGGTCAGAGGGGGTAGGGTTACACGAGCGGTGCATTACGGTACATGTAGTTCATGGCAGTATGATATCACCCCTGACATATGTCCTACCCCCATCCGTGAATACTGTCTTGGCTCCCTGAAGCGGAACCAGGGACAATAACTCACACAAACTGACTGTCTGCATTTGAAGCAAGACAAGTCTGGGGTCTTTCAGCAAATGGTATGCCAAACATCCTGTGAATCCTTCCAATGCAATCGGAAGTGAGTCACCGAGCTGCATCAGCTGCTGGATCTGATCCTTTGCGAATGGAACAACGATTTTCGCTAAATTGTGCCCTGAGATATCCCTTGCTCTCAACCTTCCTCGGTAAATCACCGCAGAAACCAGTTCCTGTGGAGGAACGATGTTTCGGGAAGAGGTGTGTGGTAAATACACCCATTCCACGATATTCGCCCCTCGCTCGGAGTCTACCCTAGAGCTCCGGTGAACATGGCTCCGGTCCAGACTATGTACAGGTTCAGAACAGGAGCATATGGCCCCTGACTAATCCTGTCCACCCATCTCTGGCTGAGAACTTGGTTGACCTTTTCGAGAGTCAAGCGAGCCTCTCGCGGAATGTGTATCCGATCTGCTGGTTGCTTACCTAGTGTTAGCAGTGAGAAGAGCGGCTTCAAGAGTTCCGTATCTAGCCTGAAATACGGTCTAGCCCAATTGATATTCTCCAGAATCTGTTGCAATTCTACGAGGGTGACTGAGTCTTTGAGGTTAATTTGTGGCAAAACTGGTGCCGCAAAAGAACGGAGAAGCCGATGGCCCAAGTATGAAAAAGGCTCGGTTCTCTGAACTTTCTCTGGGGCAATGAGTAACCCCCTTTCCCCCAGAGTGGTCTGGAGGTCCTTAAACATTTCGCTGCCGGGTTGCGGCACTGCGATCAAAATATCATCCATAAAATGACATACTAAGACGGTGGGGTGAAGGTTTCGAAACTTTTCCAGTGCATCGTGAACGTAAATTTGGCACAGGGTGGGCGAATTGAGCATCCTCTGTGGCAAAAATTTTCACGCATAACGTTGCATAGGCTCTCTGTGGTTCACGACTGACACCGTAAAAGCAAACCTTTCCCGATCCCTTACATCCAAAGGAATGTTGTAAAAACAGTCTTTCAGCTCTACGACCAGGATCTCCCAACCCTCGGGGATCATGTTCGGATTCGGGATGCCGCATTGAAGCGGACCCATTGGCTGAATACATTTATTGATCTCTCTTAAATCGTGAAGGAGTCGCCACTTCCCTAACTTCTTTTTAATGACGAATATGGACAAATTCCAGGGACTGGTGGACTGTTCTATGTGTCCTGCGTCTAACTGCTCTTTAACCAGCTGTTTTAGGGTGACTAATTTTTCCCCTACTACCGGCCATTGCTCTACCCAGACTGCTTTGTTGGTAAGCCATTTAAGCAGTAAAGCCATTACCCGAAGGTAAGAGTGGCATGGTACTGTTGCAAGATGTCTCGCCCCCAGAGATTGACGTGCACATCCAAGATATGCGGCCGAATGACCACTGTGCCGTCAGCTTCAGGGATCGTGACTTCTACCCAATCTTGGCTTCTAAACGCTTCCTGGACACCACCTACCCCTCACACATCGGAGACTGGCTCGAGAGCCCACTCACATGGCCACTGACTCTGGCTGACCATGCTGACGTTAGCTCCTGTATGTAATAGCCCATCAAAAGGTTTTTTATTCAAAAATACCTTTATGACTGGCCGCCGCTTCCACTCTATGTTGGTTTCCACTGTCGCTAAGACCTGGTATCCTTGTACTGCCCCTTCTGCACTTGAACGGTCTGCCAACCCGGACTCTGAGCTGTCCCTGAGCCTTTCCTGGCTGCCTGCTTGCAGGCGACAAGGAACCATGATCAGTTGCGCTAATGTGTCTCCTTTTTGAATGGTTTGTGGTAGGTGTGTCCAAAGTTGAACCTGGAGTACACCCGAAAAATTGGAGTCAATGACTCCCAGAATCACAAGGATTCCTCGTGTTCCTGCAATGCTGCGGTGGAAAACTAAACCTATATAGCCCTTAGGCAGGGGTCCCATGTATTGGGAATCAAACAGATAGACTGTGCCTGGCAAGTCACATGTGACTTCTGACTGGCAAGTCAAATCTAGTCCTGCACTGCCCTTAGGTCTGGCCTGCGCCTCCGGAATGCAGGGTGGAATGTGCCGAAAATCTAATCCAGCTCTGGCTCTCCCAGAGCGACTGTGGTCTCTGTTTGGAACGGAGCCAGAGACATGCCCGCGCTCCAGTTTCCTGAGTTCGGACAGTTCCTGGCCCAGTGAAAGCCATTTCGACATCGTGGAAATGGGGTGGTCGGAGCCTTGGGACGACCCGTGTTTTGGCCATTACCCTTTTTGGATCGGCATTCTCTAGCGAAGTGACCGATCTTGCCACAATTGTGACATGCTCCCTTGGTCTTGCCTTTGGATTTCCTACCGCCTTGCACTGCCACTGCCAACAGACCCATTTTGTAGGAATCTGTACCAACGTCGGCACAAGCCCTGATCATGTCAGTAAGCGTCAGATCGGGACGATTGCCCAGTGACTGCAAGATTTTACGGCAGTCAAGGTTGCCGTTGTCTTTAGCCAGCTTCATCATAAGCTCCTGCTGGGCTTGTTCGTTGTCTATCTGCCTACTGACCGCTTCCTCCAATCTGTTAATGAAGTCCATGTAGGACTCCTGGGCACCCTGTTTGACTGCTGTGTAATTTTTGGCTGCTTTGCCAGCTGCCGGGACCTTGAGATAAGCCCTAAAGGCTGTCTCAGCCGCCAGGTGAAGCATAGCGAGTGGCAAGGTGATCTGCACGTCGATGGATTCGAACTGCTCCGACCCATACAGCTGGTCAGGAAGTACTGCTCCTCCCATCCTGGCAGCCCTTGCCTGTGCTTTGAGTCGATACTCGCTGTCCCATAGCAAATACCGGCTTGGGTTGAGCATCATTCTCATGACAGCCTTCCAGTCGTATGGAATGAGCATCATTGTTTCACAAACCTGCCGAAGTGTACCCCTAATGAAATGGCTCTAGAGTCCTGTTTCTGTGATTGCCTTCCGTATTGCCATGAGCAATTTGTACGGAACCGGCAAATGGATTGTTTGCTGTTGACCCGTGAGGGCGTCCACCTCTATGCGGACTGGGCATAACTGCCTAAGCTCAGCTAGTTCTTCTGCTGACAATTCCCCCTTGATGGTTTCTTCCTCTACCATGCGCTGGATGGAACTTTTGGCTATCTGGGAACTTTTAACTGTCTGGGAACCGCCAGCGTTTCCCATACCTTGCATTCCTTCATTGACGTCTGCAGCTGTCACTGAAGGAATGCTCCCTAAGCCTCCCTGTTTAAGCTGAAGTGATGGATAGAGAACCATCGGGGCTGATGGTTCTGACTGCGCTGGTGGGTTCTCGGTCTCTATCCAGACTGGGTCTACCTCTGCGATGAGCTTCCTACACTTACTCCAATCACCTTAGCTGGGGCTCTTGGTTCTTGCTTAATGCAGGTCCCTATCCTGTCCCAAAGTTGGAGGCTAAGCATGCCCGTTTCTGGATAAATCAGACAGTGTTCCCCCAAGTACACCAAAAGATCCGCTAACTGGGCGCTGTGAATGCAAGTACAATTTACCCTGGCCAGGGCCTTGATTTCTATTAAGTGAACTCTCTGGTTAGCGGTCGGACGTTGCCGCTGCGGACAAGTCCCCATATTACCTGCCAGTCCTTTGAAGTTGCCTCCGCTGGACGAGTCGACGCGTCTGGGTTAGGTAACTGGATTCAGTGTGACGAACCTCTGGGAAGGACTTGGAACATAGGCTGCTGCCACAGGCCCTTGGTGGCCTCTGCGATGGTGTCAGGGTTCACAGCCGACCCTGAGCATTCAGAACGCGTTTCCGATGCACAAGGCTGGTTGTCCAGCGGCGGCAATGGCTGGCCTTTCCGCCGCTCGGCCAGCTCTCCTCCTCCTCACCCCCCCAGCTGGGGGTGGTTGTCCGGCGGCGGCAATGGCTGGCCTTTCCGCCGCTCGGCCGGCTCTCCTCCTCCTCACCCCCCGGCTGGGGGTGGTTGTCTGCCGGTGGCGGAAAGAGACATGCAGCTAAGGTCTCTCCTGAATTATCTTAATGTTGCCAAACCCAGATGTTACACTGACCTAAGGGCTACATCCAGCTACAATTATCCCAGCCTTGCAGAGGCTTCCTGTTATATGTCATCTCCTTTATGGTTCTCCATGTGCAGTCAGCTTTGGAACTGATTCCCGGCAGCATATATGATTTTTGCCTTTATGTCTAATGACTGTTGTTTTTTATTTCCTCAGTAACAGGCCTTACCTCTTATCTGTGTTCTATTGCTGAGGCACCCTTCCACTGGTGACTTCACCTGCCATGCGGACTTCTCAAGACTTTCCAGTCCATTTTATTCACTTACTAGCATATTTTGCCCGGCGGTGCCGGGCTTTTTAAAATTGTGTTGGATAGTAAAGGGTTTCCTTTTTTTTCTTGCACCAATGGTGCTGGGCTGTTTTAAATGGTGTTGTAAGGTTTTGTGGTTTTTTGGCTTCGAGGCGCTGCGTCCGCCAGTGGCGGACTTGCACTACCAGTGTTTTTTTTGGTTTTGTTTTTTTTTTTTGGCGTGCCGGCTTCCTCAGTGCCGGGCTTTTTAAAGTGGTTTTTGAAGGTTTTTGTTTTTTGTTTATGGAAATGAACTTTGGATAATAATTTTAAAAATGTGTAAATATATGTTTTATTAAATTGAAGGTATTTTATTTTTTTTATTTTTATTGAAAATTTATTTGTTTATCTGTGAATTATTTTTGTTTTTTTGGATATTTTTGAATGTTTTTGGAATTGATTACCCTAATTTTTGGGATTTATTGAATTTTTGGTAATATTTTGGATGTTTTTTCTCCTTTGGCCACTGGGTGGTGGTGTTGAGCAATTTTTCTGTATTGCTTCTTCCGGTGAGTCTCTTCTTCTCTTCATTTCAGTTCCAGTTTTCATTGAGGCAAGACGTCTAATGGTAAGCTCTTTCCATTTTTTTAGGGGGGGTTGTTTCGGGTTTGGGGGGCGTTCTGTGTCTGTTTAGGGGTTTGGGTGGAGGTTTCTGTGTGTGTCTTTTTGAATGTTTTTGTTTTTTAGTGTTTGAGGTGGGGGTTTCTCTGTGTGTGTTTTTGAATATTTTTGGGTTTGTTTTGAATGTTTTTGATTTGTGTTTTGGGTATTTTCATGGGCCAGTCTTGATGGCTGGCCCGTGGAAATACCATCGCCGCTTCATGCGGCGTTTGGGGGGGGTATTACCGTGGCCCGGGCTGGTTTGCGGTGCGTGTGTTTGTTGGGTGGGTGTTTGGCTCGCTGCTTCATGCGGATTTGGGGGGAGGGTATTGCCGGGGGCCCGGTTGTTTTGGGGTTTGTGTGTTTGGGGGGTGGGGGTTTGCTTGCTGGCCTTTTTTCGTTTTGTGTTTGGTTGCTGCCGCCACGGCGATTTTTGCAGCGTTTTGGGGGGGTGTTTGGATTTTTTTCCAGCGAGTTTGTCTCGCTGGGCTCGCCGTGTCTTCGGCGGGGCAGCGTGGGGGAGAGGGTGTCCCTCTCTTCCCCGTTGCTCCATGCAAGATGGCCGGTGGGTTTGCATGTTATAGTGATTTCGGGGTTTGCGTGTTTTCTGGGCGCTGCGTCCACCTGCGGCGGACTTGCGCTCACGGTGTGGGTTTGTTTTTATTTTTCGTGCGCCGGCTTCTTCAGCGTTCTGCACGCTCATGGCGCGCAGGACGCTGGGGATTGTAGTTTGTCGTTTGTGTTTTCGGTTTGTGCGGCGGTTTTTCCCCTGCGGCTTTTTTTTGATTGGCCGCGGCGCGTTTCCGAACGTTCCTTTTGCCACGCCGCTCAGCCTGATTGGCTCTGGTGCGGCACGGCGCCAGGAACATTGGGAATTGAAGTTCCCTTTTTTTGTTTGTGACTGGGGGACTCCTGCCCCCTGGTCGAAAATTTCAACCTGACAGTTACCTGCGAACTGGGTTTGGGCGAGTGAACAGAGGCCCATTACGGGCTAGTGGGGCCTGGTGCAACATCCTTTGTCACATTCCAATGGTTAACACACCATTTTATAGGTATAGATAATCATTTAAATCTAACTTTTTCAGAATCTTCCCTCAGGAACAGCATTTCCAAAGCGCAGTGATGCTCCCACAGTTGGAGGTCTATTACCGCCAGATGCCAGACCCCACATGGAGGGGTCCCATCATTACTGCCAGATGCCAAACCCCACATGGAGGGGTCCCATCAAACTAATAACTTGGGGAAGTGGTTATGCAGCTGTTCTCTCCCCTACAGGTCTGCTTTGGGTGCCTAGCAGGTGCGTGAAACTGGCCTTGAGGCGTCTGCATGGCATGGTATCAGCCCCCCCCCGAACCCAATCCTGGAGCTCCAGCAGATGGGAGTCCAGCCTCAGCCACCAAAACGGAGGTAGTGCAAGGCCCACAGGATAGCGCCAGCTGCCCCAGTGGCATGGGGACAGATCAAGCACCTTAGTGACAAGGCAACCGCTTCTTTGCGAGACCAGGGAAAGGAGAATACACCCGAGAACTTTACTGCAGCCATTATAGCCCAGCTCACCTACAACTCATTGCTCATCTTGCTCATCTTAGCGTGTGGACTTCCACTGGGGGAGGGGGTCCCACATTCATGAGAAATTAACCTCCACATGTGGGTACGACATGCACATTACATGTTTGACATTCACGGCCAGGACGCAGTTCTGTTCTATGAGAATCCCATCATTGTTTCAACTTTATAAACTGTACCAACACCTTGTGACCATTGCCAATACCAGCTGTCATGGTTTCCACATGTGACCTTGTCTTGATTTTAAGGTGACATTTGATCCATGTAGTGTTAAGACACATATTGTAGTTTTCTTAGGCTTAGAAAGCCAGCTCTCATTTTAAAGCACGTTGGAATGCCAGGCTGTTAGTCTGACATGACAGTGATGCATAGTTAGGATAGTTGCCTCCCCAAAGGGAGGAGGGAAAAGTGAGTGTCCAGGACTGGACACATTCCAAGAGACACCTGCAGTCCCACAAGGGAACTGATTGACAGCTAGGTCAGCTGACCACACCATGAGGGAGATGACATCTCTACTCATGTCAATCAAATTATAATTGCCAGGACACCTGCAGAACTGAACTTTCCCAGGGAATGCAAAGGTGGGGGCCACATGCCAAACTGTCCACGGATAGCAAGTCCCATTCTCATGGGAACACAGGTGTTTTCCCATTAGATCACCACATTCCAAAGCACCTTTTCTCAATAAAAAGAGCCCACTCTGAGCACTCAGAGAACAATTCTGGAGCAAGGGTGAAACCCTTGTCTCTCAACACCATGAACTTGATTTCAGCGGGAGCTCTTGTCCGATAGCTGCCCAACATGACTCTTCGGGGCTAAAACTCAGCCATGAGGGGCAGAACCACCCCAAACCAGCAAGCTTGAACCTGCTAGGAACCCTCCCAGTTTCAGTGTTCCTGCCATTGCCCTCTCCACAATAGCACCCATAGGCCCAATTTCCTCAATCCTACCACACCTACTGTTTCTCATTGCCAGACAGTCACAGTTTGTCCTTGGGATAGGGAGAAAGATCAGTGGGTGGGCCACTGACCCCTCACCCTTTGCTCAGGTTGCTCACTCCCCAAGTCAACGATTCCCCCCCCCCCCGTGACTATCTTCTCCAGGCTTTTGTACTCCCTTAATCACTTTGTGTTTGCCCCATGTCTGTGTCATTGTTACCACTGCAACCCCACACTGGTTTAAAGAAATGTCTACTGCTGCTTTAGAAGCCTTAAATTACTTGCTCGCTAAGCAAGGAGGTTTTTGCAGGGTGGTAGGGAGAGAGGGATGTCAGGTGAAATTACATGGTACAAGATTTGGTAACTGGCATGGCCATCCTAATCATTGGTTGCTGACCTTCTGTGCTTTTGAGGTGTATACCTGCCCTCAAGCCAAAGTATCAGAGACCTCCTCGAGAGGAGCTGCCCTACCTGTACAAGGCTTGCAGCAGTATGCCCCTAAGTAAAAGAATAGGGGGAGATGAAGGGGTGACCCTCAAAAAAAAATAAGTGTCACCCAGTGCTATCAAAAATGTCCAGTGAATTCACCATATATTCACTTTATATATTTATTTCTTCCAGAAATTCATTAAATTGGGTACTGTTTTTTTTTTGCCCCTATTATCTTTTAAAGTATATTCTATAAATGGCTTCCAAGTGTCCCAAAATTTGTGTCCCATATCCCTTAACTTAGATTTTTCTCTCTCTCTCTCTCTCTTGTTGCAATGGCCCATGGAGGCCAGAATGGCTGGCCGCAAAGGAAGGCGCGTGAGACGAATGTGCGGTGAAAGTCCAGTCCTGATCAGTCTCGGGTGGACGTATTTATTATCCTGCTTTGAAGGTCTTGTGCCTAAGGCGCACGTGACCTCGTTGCAGAAGGCTTTTGCATACATGACACTTTGCTGACCAAATTACATTCGTCAGCTCTTAGAAGTTACTCGGAGTAACTTCTAAGTACCCTGGACCTGTGCTGAGGAACTAATCAACAGGATGGGTGAAACCCATTGTTCTTCGCCTTATCTTGGAGCCCATATGGTCTCCGGGAAACTAACTTCCTTAGCTGTTGACTCAGCGAGTTTGCCCAACCCAGCCTTATCTTCAGCCAGAAGAGGAAAAGCGAGTTTTACCCTGGTTAGGTATGTGCATTCTTGGGTTCATCACCTTATGACATTTGCCCTACTTCTCTCAGAGCCTCCAGCCAAGGCAATATGATTTATTCCAATTAATCTAGCCCGCATTCCAATTTCCTTTCCATCAAAGCCCGTGGTGGTCCTCGGCCGTGTGTGTAAGCGGAGCGAACTCATTGGGAAAGGTTTTGGCCAATTTATGAACACAGGGATACTACATTCCCCCTTCTTTTACTGTTTAAATCAGCCTGGCTGAGGGCTTGTTGGATGTAGGGCATAAGCTTCCTGGGTGTGAGGGTCTCTTGGGGTCTCCGCCATGAGGTACACTTTGGCAAGAGTGAGGGAATGCGTTGTGCAAAGTAGCAAAGCATAACCCCCACTGCTATAATGATGGTTATAATATGGGACGCAGTTTGCACCCACCTCAAAGGGACCCAGGACTATAGTACTAGCCCAATTATGTGTTCTTGACTGAAGTGTCAAGTTTGGTTACCTGGCCCTGGATTTTTGCAAGAGGGGTCCATCAGGTGGAGATAACACATGGCATGAGCAGCTTTTCAGCCCAAATGGTGTCCGAGCAGCAAATAGGTAATTGCTGTGTGGCTCTCTAAGATCATGTCTCAGTTCAGCCTGCTCTCAGTTTATGGCAATGGCTGAGGAGGCGTGTGATTGATCTTTCACTGGGGCACTAATTTCTTTCCCCCAGTGACAGAAATGGTTTTTCTAAGGTTACTCTGCAAAGTGGTCTCTCAGGCAATTAAGTAGGGGGAGGGGGCGTGGCTAAGATGGCCGGCGAGTAACACACAGATTTGTGTTCTCGCGCTTTACAAAGTGGAAATAAATGAGAAACCTGATTTAAACGGAATAAGGTTTACAAAATTCGTGCTGTGAGAAGATTCTCTCTCGTTTGCCTGGAAAAGTTGCCGTAGGGCGGTCAAAGTTTGGGAGGTATTCTCGGCTGGAGAGGCATGCGACGGAAGCCGTGGCTTCCCCGGTTGAGGTGCTGGGAACGGGACCAGCGGGACGAGCAGAGGTGAAGTGAAAAAAGTGGGAGAAATCAGCAAGAACGTGAGATAAGTAATTGATGCTGCGGCGGTGGTCGGAAGGGGCAGTTGATTGTTTTGAAAAGACTGGAGATTAAGCAAGAGTAAGTGAAAGTGGAATGGAAGGGTGGTGGACGGGACGATAATGGCTGCGATGGTGGAATTTGAGAGCTGTGTTCACCATCTGATAATGGCGCTTGTGTAATCTCTGGGAGTCCTGAAGTGCTTTTGGGAGCCCTGAAAGCAGATATAAGAAGGAAAGAGGTGAATTAAAAAGCACTGTTTGGCGTGTGTCTTGAAGAATCCGAAGGAAGGAAGAGAACGGTGTAAAAGTTTGCCGGTTTGGGGAAGAAGAAGGAGGGGCTCCCCCCCTGAAGCCGCGGCCACGGCAGAGGGAAAAGTGAGAGTGTGTGCTTTACAATTGGGAGCTCTTGTTTACTCCTTGCTTGGTGGATTATAGCTCTCATCCCTGTATTTTTTAAAAAAATACTTGGATTCTGTGGATTATAGCTCTCATCCCTGGTTTTTTTTTTTGGAAATACTTGGATACGGTGGATTTTTTCCCCTCCTCTGTGGCTTTGGATACAATTGGATATACTTGGATATAATTTGGCTCATTGGAACTATAGCTATATGGCTACTCGGTTACACCATTATTGAAGCCTGGATATCTTTTTTTTATCTCCCTTATTTTTGGATTTAATCCTCTTCTTCTTTCCTGTTTTGATATTGATTGGAGTTTCAAAACACAATTATTGTTCTGGATTTTCTAAAGTGGGATTATTGGGGGGAAATTTAATTATTATTTTCTTCTTTTTTAAGTCAAATTTTAAAATTTGGGAAATTTTTAGGAGATTTTTTTTATTAGGATATATTGGTTCTTTTTTTCTTTTTTGATGCTGGTTGCCCATGGATTACAATACTCTTTTGTTGCTTTTGGATTCTTACCGCCCATGGATTACAACAATTAATTTTTTCTTCTCTCTTCAGTCAAGTGTCATCAAGCTTAAAGGATTATAGTCACTATAGGATGTAATATTGGCAGCAGTGGAACAGGCTCAAGGGGAGGGCTCAATGAGGGTCAAGAGTATTGTTGCATTAAAGCTTTTACCTGATACTATCATGGATAAGGGCACAAGAGGAAAAGCAAAAGAGGAGGAGCTGGTGGTGAAATCTAAGAGAAAAGAAAAAGCACCAATGGAGGAGGTCCCTCCATCATCATCGCCACCACCTGAACCCTATGACCAAACTCAAATTATGGTTGAACTTGGTAAATTGTTTCAGAAGATTGAGAAGATGGAAGAGGCAAGAGTGAAAAACATAAATGAAATGTTGAAAAAAAAGGACAAGGTGGTTTCTACTGTTGTGGATTCCTCTAAAAAAAGTAGAACTAAGTTTGCAAAAAATAGAAGGAAATGTGAAATTGGTTCAAAATGAGGTGAAGGCTATGAAAGGCAAAATAAAAGGGACACAGGAAGGGGTGAGGGAAAATAAGGTGAAAATTGATGATCATGAAAAAAGGATTGATGCTATGGAAGAAATGATGAGAAAGCAGAATATTGTGATACATCATGTCATTGAAAGGATGCCAGACCAGCTAAGAGATAGAATTGTCCAGTGGTTAAACAATTTGAAAATGGGAAAGGATTTTGCACAGGAAGATATTGTAAGTGCATATAGGGTGGGTCCAAGAAGAGGAAAAGTGGTTCAAAGAAATGTTTTGGTCAAATTTGCAAATTGGGGAGATAAACTTTAGAGTAATGGCTTTCTTAAAACAAGCTGGTTCTGGCGCTCTGAAAATCGATGGCTCTGATGTGGAAGTATATAACGATATCTCTATTAAGGAAAGAGCTTGGAGATACAGGATGAAGCCGGTAACTAAAATGTTGATGAAAAAAGGGGTAAGGTATAATTGGAGATTTCCACAGCAGTTAAGATTTTTTTTTATGGAAAAAAATGCAGGTCATTGATGAAGGGACTGATCCACTGGAGTATTTGAGTTTGCTGGATTTGGTTAAGGCGGGTTCTGAGGAGTGGGTAACTCTTAGAAAGGACTTGTTGGAATCGGGCGCCATAAGAAGAGATTATGAGGGGGCAGATGCAGGTGGTGCCATAGGTGGTGGGCAGGAGGGATGAGAAGAGGAGGAGTTGTCAGTGATCATGGTGGAGGAAGAGCCAAGTAAGGAGCAGTGAGTAATTGATTATTTTGTAAAAAAAATTGTTTATATAATCAGGTTTTTAGAAAGGGGAAGATGTGCGGCGCACTAACTATACGCACATCTTGCATGTTCCCCTCCTCCCCTCTTTGGAGAACGAAGGCGGCTTTTTTTGCAAAGAAAGTGGGGAGGGTGGCATTGTGTGTTTTTTGTATGTTTTTTATTTTATTGGTGGTGGGTTTGAGGCAGCACGTCCAATGGAGAGCTTGGAAGTAAGAGAGGGCGAATTTGAAATAAAAAATGGGAAATATTAAAGTTTTAACATGGGATGTAAAAAGTACAGGTTCTATTCTTAAGAGGAGGAGGTTAGAATTGGCTTTGAAGAAGGACAGACCCGACATAGTTTTCCTACAGGAAACTCATCAAAAATCACAAGACACAAACAAACTTTTTTTAGGTTGGATGCAACACTATGAAATGGCGTTTGGTACTTCAAAAGCAAGAGGAGTTGCAACTATGATCTCCACTAGATTAGGATTTGAGATAATAAAAAGTATCTCGGACCCCGAAGGCAGATATTTGATAGTGAAAGGGAAAATAGATGATGAGGAAATAACTCTGGTGAATATTTATGCTCCAAATGAACATCAAGCTGAATTTTTAGAAAAAATTCGTAATATTGTGGTATTAGAAAAAGCGGTAAAGATGATAGTGGCCGGCAATTTTAATATGGTAAGATCAAATTTGGATTGCACGAATTTAACAAGGTGTGGAACAGGTATTAAGGGGAATATTTTGGACAATTGGATGGTTGCACTAGGATTGAAAAATTCTTGGAGAGAGATTAAGGGATCGGAAAGGGCGTATTCTTATTTTTCACACGTTCACGGATCCTATTCTAGAATAAATTATGTGTTTTTAACGGAAAACATGGTTTAAAATATTGAGGAGATTGAAATAGGAATTTTTAAGGAATCGGACCACGCTAAAGTAATTTTGGATTTGAGGCTACAAAAGGATAATAGAAGAGGAAGAAATTGGAGATATGATCCTAATTTATTTAAAGATCAAAAATGTAAAGAACAAATTAAAGCAAGTTGGATGGAAAGTTGGCATTGGAACGATATTGATGAGGTACATTTTAATGTGGTTTGGGATACCATGAAGTCGGTTTTTAGAGGTGAAAGTATAAAGTTGGCAAGTAACAGGTATAAAAAGTATAAGTTAGCACAGGATGAAAAAGAAAAGGAAATAAAACAACTACAGGAAGAACATTCAAAAAAGAAGGATAAAAAAATCTTCGCTAAACTACAAGGATTGAAGGCAGAACTGATGGGCAAGGATATAGAAAAGGTAAAAAGAGACTTGATATATTTAAATAGAGAATATTTCGAATTCAGCAATAAAAACTCAAAATTATTGGCAAGAGCTGCAAAAGCTAAAAGGGAAAAAAGGGAAATTGGAGTTTTGGTTAATAATCAAGGGGTAAGGCGTAATAAAATTAGTGATAAATGTAAAATTGTGAAGGAATTTTATCAAGCCTTATATGCAAAAAAAGAGATGTGGGGAAGCTTAAAACGATCTTGGAGAGGCAAATAACGAAGGGAATAAAACAGGAACATAGGGATAAAATGGAAGAACAAGTTTCGGAGAAGGAGGTAAAGGAGATAATTACTGATTTGAAGTTGGGGAAAGCCCCGGGAGAGGATGGATTACCGACTGATTTTTATAAGGAATTTAAAGATGTTGTGGTACCAAAGCTGGTAAAGTTATATAACTACATATTAGACGGTGGACAAATTCCGACTTCATGGTATAGGACCACGATCGTTCTGCTGCCAAAATTGGGAAAGAATTTGGAAAAAGTGGAATCTTATAGACCAATTTCTCTTATAAATCAAGATGCTAAGATCTTCACAGCAATATTGGCTAATCGGTTAAATAAATTTATGGGTGAATATATAAATGCAGAGCAGGTAGGATTTTTAAAAGGGAGACATATGGCTGATTTGACTAGGAGAGTGTTAGATTTAATTGATAATGTAAATCGAACGAATGAAAAGGTGGGCTTAATTTCTTTGGACATATTTAAGGCATTTGACTCTTTACAATGGTCCTCGATTAAGGAAATAGTTAAAAGCTACGGATTTGGGGACAGATTTAGAAGGGTAATCAATTTGCTATATCAGAAAGGGATAGCAAAGATCAGAGTAAATGATGAAGTTACAGATGAGGTAAAGCTTGAGGCAGGTACCAGGCAGGGCTGTCCTTTGTCCCCTATTTTGTTTATTATGGCGATGGAAATTCTGGCCAAGAGTATAAGAGAAGATGCATAAATAGAAGGGATATTGGGTAATAAGATAAGTATGTATGCAGATGATACATTGATAATGGCTAAGCATCCTGAGAGGATTATGGATAGGATTAAAATACAACTTGAGGATTTTGAGGATATCACGGGCTTGATGATAAATTGGGATAAATCGGAAATGATGCTGTGTAATATGGGAGAAGGGGAGAGGGAAAAGATTGTGGGATTAACCAATACACAAATTAAAGATAAGGTGAAATATGTGGGGATAATTATATCAAATAGATTGGAAGAACTTAAAAGATCAAATTATGATAGCCTGAAAATGGAATTTAAGGCTAGAATACAAAGTCTTCTAAAGCTGAAGTTGTCATGGTTCAGGAGGATTGCAATTTGCAAAATGTTGTTGTTACCGAGAATTAATTTTCTATTCGACACACTTGCAATTCAAATGAATGAAAAGGAAATTAATGAGTTCCAAAAGATGTTTAACAATTTTTGCAATGGAGGTAAAAAACCTAGATTACTGAAGAAATTTTGGTATCTGCCTCAGAAAGATGGGGTTTTAGGAATGCCAAATTTATTAGCTTATTATCGTGCTTTTCAAATTAAGAATGTTGTGAAGATTTTGGCAAGGGAAAAGGTAATTTGGGAGGAGATCGAGATGAAAGATTATAGGAATATAGGCAAAATGATTTTTTTGGGAAGTAATGTTAAAACGGTGGTTACTAGTAACATTATGATGAAGGGACTTGTGAACGTGTGGAAAAGATTAAAGGTGGACTTGGCTCCAGGTGTCTCTCCAATTTTGGAATTAGCAGATATGGCATCCTTTCCGATAAAAATAGATAAAGAAACAAAGGAAATATTGGATAGAAATGAAGTTTTCCTGGTGAAAGATTGGTTGTGGATCTGTAGGGTCGAAGATAAGAAGAAAAAGTTGTTTGAACAGTTAAAATTGGACTGGTTTCAGATAATGAAGGTTAATAATTGGAATAACAAATATAGGAGAGAATTAGATATAGATAGAGAAAAGACGGAATTTGAAGAATTGGTTTCAAAGATTCGAAAAGGAGACAGAAGTATTAAGGGCCTAGTAAGCAAACTTTATGTCATACTAAACAGGGGGGGGGGGGTGAACCACAGGAAGTTCTGAAATCGAAGTGGGAACATGATTTGAACATAAAGATAGGAAAAGATGAATGGAGAAATAAGTGGGAAAAGAGGATAATGAGAGCCATGTCAGTAAGAATTAAGGAGCACGATTATAAAATGTTGTGGCAATGGTACCTGACACCACTGAGGTTACATCAGTTTGACAATAAAAAGGATAATTTATGTTGGAGATGTAAAGACACTATTGGAACTTATGAACATATGTGGTGGAGTGGTAAAATAATAAATGATTTCTGGAGAAGAATAGAAAAAGAGGTTGGGGAAATAATGGGTAAAAAAATTAACTTGGAATCAAGTACCATTATGTTAATAGATGTGGCTGGTATGAGTTTAAACAAGGAAGAAAAAGAATTACTAGAAATAATGTTAACAACGGGTAGACAATGCATTGCTAGACATTGGAAAAATGATGTAATTATACAGACGAGCGAATGGTATAAAGAAATGTGGAATTTAGCATTGAACGATAAACTGACATGGGAGATAAAAGTTAAAAGGGATAAGTTGAAAGAAAACAGATTCTGGAGTATTTGGAAGCCTTTTGTAGATTATTCCCTCACGGGTGCAGAAAGTAGTAGACCTGTACCAACTCAAATAGTTTCTGGAGGTAAATATTGGGAACGAGCTTTCCAGGGCAATGTAAATAAACACTGGGTGGAATTCAAGGGAAAGTACTATGTATGAGACTATGTTTTATGAAATATGTTTTTTTCTCTTTTTGTATGTATGTTTGTATATTTTTGAAAAAGCTAATAAAAATTTATTATAAAAAAGAATAGGGGGAGATGAAGGGGTGACCCTCAATCTTTGCCCCCAGAAGCATCCCTAGCCTGCCCTTAGGAAACCCCTCTTAACCCCCAGCCCCCGCCAGCTTCCGAAGGGGGGAGGCCAGGTTGCGTGGCTGTGTGACCTGGGGTCAGCCGACAGGCTTGACTGCAACATCCTTCATGTACACTCCCCGGACTAAGCTGATTTAAGTGAGTCCTTATCGGACCCGCAAGACAGCACCCTGAGCCACAAACTCCTTATCTACCCCACCACTATCCCCATTCGACAAACCATTGTTTGCCTCTACCAACTGGTCGCTCTCTGCTGCACGTACACTCATCAATGTATAACTAATGTACACAAAACCCATTGTTGGAAACCCTGTTTTGATATCAGTTTTGTTACAACCGTGCGATTGCACTAGGCACGTACAGTTGAGGTTCCCACTACCCCTTATGTTGTTTTCCTCTATTTCTTTGCACTGTTCATTTAGGTAGGTTTCCTTATCTCTCCTTGCTTTTCTTTGAAATTCTGTATTCAATTGATTGAAATTTTCCTTTCTCCTTCGCCTTTTGCATTCTTTCTTTTCTCTGCTATTTTAAGAGCCTCATCAGACAACCACCTTGCTTTCTTACGCTTTGTTTCTTTTGGTATGGTTTTCTTTGCTGCCTCCTGTATGATGTCCCGCACCTCTGTCCATAATTCTTCTGGCACTCTGTCCATCAAGTCTAAGCCATTAAATCTGTTCCACACCTCCACCATGTATTCCTTAGGGATGTTGTCTAGGTCATACCTGTCTGGCCTCATTGTTTTCCCTATTTTCTTTAGTCTAAGCCTGAATTTTGCAATCAGTAGATTATGATCTGATCCACAGTCTGCTCCAGGTCTCATTTTTGCTGACTGTACGGAGGTTCTCCATCTTTGGCTGAAGAGTATGTAATCAATCTGTTTTTGATGTTGGCCATTTAGTGATGTCCATATGTAAAGTCGCCATATGGAATAATTTACAGGGGCAAATTGCCACTTACTAACAAGCCCCTGCTTGTAATTCTCATTGTGTGCTAATCACATGACTTGGCTCATGATCAAGAATCCAAAGGGAGGGCTTATTAATTAGCTGAAATTTGCTGCTGTGAGTTATACAACATGATTTTGGCCACGGCGCAATAAATTTATTCAGTCTAGTGCAGTGGTTCCCAACATGGGGCCCAGGCAGACTTCAATTCCCAGAAGCCTAAGTCAGTATATTGGCTGATAAGTGCTTTGGGGAATTGACTTAGGCTTCAGGGAATTGAAGTCCAAAAAAACAAATGTTGGGACCACTGGTCTAGTGTCTATGATAAAAGTCACTAATTTAGCATACTGATAGACATAAAAAGATGGATCTACTGGAATCTGATTTTTTTTCAAATATCTGTCAGCTTTCAGAGATAATATATTGATGTAGTCCAAGAGTCTGGAATTGTCCTTTCTTTAAAAAAAATCTCATTAAATAATAAACACTTTTGACTAGTGTTTCTTTTCTTTAAAAAAAATCAGCAGTGAATCCATCAGATCCTGGTGTTTTTTAAATCTTTAATTACATCAATGAGTTTTTATTATACTACTGCATTTGGGATTCATATACATTCTTGTGACAATTGCTTTAAAGGAAATTTATGTAGGTATTTGTAAGATAATGGGTTTGGTGACATAAATTTCTCTAAATTGATTAACTGTTTTTCAAGTTTTCCATATGAAGCTACCTTGTAAAGAACAAACTGTGGGAATTATGTTTTTATTGCACTTTTAAACAAAATATTAGTCAAGAGTTTCACATTTCTGTAACTAAACTCACAGGCTGAAAAATTCCCTGCAAAGCAAACAAAGGGAACCTCAGTATAAAATGTGGAGATTGCCTTTGAAGAGCTGTCACAGGGACATACACAATTGATCTACAGTCACCTAATTTCCCAAAATGATGATAGCCATGTATCCTTGCTGAAGATCTTCTGCATTTAAAGGATTATAATAATTGCATATTTACATAGGCAACTGTGGGTTCCGCGAGCGCAATTGGTACACTGTCCCTGACAGAACCCCGGTGATGAAGATCACCTCATTGCCACGGGTTCCTGAGGGGACAGAAATTGGGGGAGCGGAATATTAGATAGAGTTTAATTCATCAATAGCCAATCTGACAGGCAGCTCGGACAATGGAGAGCTAATGACTAACTCGCTAGGCATGTAATAGGTAATCTCGCATCTGCGGATTCCTTAAAGCCCTAGAGTCAATGTTGGCCACTTGTTTACTCCCGATAACGTGGAACAATGTATGTCCCCACTAGTTAATTAAGTTAGATAATGAACTTCCCCTGTGTAGACTTCCCCAATTAACTTGTGTAAACATGATGTGTGAAGTCAGGTTTCACACTGTATCGCTATGCATATGCACGCGGCCAGAACCACATAAATACTTCTGATTTGTGATCATTAAACACTGGTCTTCGCTCCATCTTGCCTTGTGTGTCCTTGCTTGACCAGTCTCCTCCAGGACCTACCGGCCGCTTTGCGGCCCCGATCCAGCTTGCGCAACCTGCTTTGCGGCCCAGATCCAACAGGCAACTTTGTTAGTTGCATATTTATATGTAAATCTGCATATGCAATTTTTATGGAAATAAAACACCCTGTTTCCTTTTTAGATGTGTTTGTTTATTTGTACATAAAACAGAGGCCTTACTTTTAGCCTGGTCATCCTATGCATACATACAAGCATCTTTCATTTAAAAGTGTTAGGAGCAGGAAACTCTGTAAAAGATCCAGCTGCTTTTTTGCATCAAAATAAGCTTATGATTCCATAAGGCTCCACCATGAGGGCATATGTAAAGATGGATTTAAATAGATTTAACTGAATGTGACTTCATCCCTTTTGACCTTCACCCAATTCAGCACTGAATGCCCCCTCTTGCACTCTAAGAAGGGCACCTTCCTAGCCACATATTCTCTTAGCTCTGTCCTTTGGGTGAAGCTAATCACATGCCACATGATTGTCCAAAATAGCAGGTTGTATGCTGTTATGTATGTTGGCTGCAAGAATAGCTCACAACAATATGTTTTGGGTGTGTAACTCCACTTATCCACCACTATGAAGACTGTGACCTATTTCAGAAGGAACAGTGCAGCATGATAGGATGGCAGATGACATCACGATGCCAGCAAACCATAGACACCCCACTTCTGAGCATGTATATTCCACTTAGCTAATTTGGTATACAGAATGAGCCTCCTTGAAGATTGTGGTATTTTTGGACCACAATCGGGTATACCCTGAGCAACGGCCATCTTATGATAACTAAACTTTCTCACACTAGGTCAGGCGGTGGCTTCATTTTGGCAGTTTCTCATCTGGCCTAGAATTGAAAGAAGAAGAAGAAACTAATTTGGTTTAGATCTTTTGGACAATTTTTCCTCTTTGGCTGCATCTAAATTCTTCTAAAGGAATCTAAGCCAGTGATTGACCAGCTATATGTTGTGCAAAAGAGTCTCAATTTTTCCTCAACTCTTCTGATGCCAATGAATTGCATCAGGTGATATTGAGATATCATATGACAAACTGGCCCTTCCACATAATGTTGTAAGGTGTTGAGTGCTCCAATTAGAAATTTAGCCAGTTAGCTTTAACTATTTTGGTACATGGGACAAGCAGGGCAAATCTGTTCCCAAATCAATGTTGTAATTCATGATGTGAAGATAATACAAGAAATAATTACGATATTAAAAATAGGTACAATTCTGCAGCACAAATCGTGCCAATGTCATCTTCTGGTGTCATTAATCTTTATTTTAATTCAATTTAAAATTTCCTATCCCCTGTATTCAGGTTTTGAGGCTCTATGACTCTCATTGCCTATTATGTATGGCCCATAGTGTTATAGCCAGTTAGGAAGGGTAGGTGTTTGATGGAAATACCATATTGGATTTTCATGTGTGCATATGTAAGTAACTAGGATATTTTCTAGTTAAAATATCTGATCTGTATCTCTGAAAGAAAGACAACTTGTATTTTCCCCTGATTTCTACTGTTAATTCTCACTTTTTTCTGCATTCCACCCCCACCCACCCCTGCAAACTAGATGACCGTGCAGGATTCATGTGGTATTCACATGGATTTTTAAATTTTTTTATAATTTTACAGTAAACGTAAATGTAAGTATAAAGAAAAACATTTAAGAGTGATAAAGGTAAATAGGAATGAACAAGGGAATCCATAAAATACATTGTTTTTAAATCTTATCATATATTAATAACAACTTTTCATAAACCGCATTTCCTCTATTAAAGTTACATTAAATCTTCAATTCTATTAAATCATCTCATTATTTCTAAAGAAATAACACCTACAATAGTCTTAAACCCTTGTTATTATATAAATTTTAATATACAGTAATAATATTCTTAGCAATAATACAACAAATACAAGAAAAGAAAGAAAAAATAAAGTAAAATAAAAATAAGTGTCACCCAGTGCTATCAAAAATGTCCAGTGAATTCACCATATATTCACTTTATATGTTTATTTCTTCCAGAAATTCATTAAATCGGGTACTGGTTTTTTTGCCCCTATTATTTTTTAAAGTATAGAATATACTTTATTTATAGAATAAATGGCTTCCAAGTATCCCAAAATTTGTGTCCCATATCCCTTAACTTAGATTTTTTTTTCTCTCTCTCTCTTGTTGCAATGGCCCATGGAGGCCAGAATGGCTGGCCGCAAAGGAAGGCACGTGAGACGAATGTGCGGTGAAAGTCCAGTCCCGATCAGTCTCGGGTGGACGTATTTATTACCCTGCTTTGAAGGTCTTGTGCCTAAGGCGCACGTGACCTCGTTACAGAAGGCTTTGCATACGTGGCACTTTGCTGACCAAATTACATTCGTCAGCTCTTAGAAGTTACTCGGAAGTAGCTGAGTACCCTGGACCTGTGCTGAGGAACTAATCAACAGGATGGGTGAAACCCATTGTTCTTTGCCTTATCTTGGAGCCCATATGGTCTCCGGGAAACCAACTTCCTTAGCTGTTGACTCAGCGAGTTTGCCCAACCCAGCCTTATCTTCAGCCAGAAGAAAAAAAGCGAGTTTTACCCTGGTTAGGTATGTGCATTCTTGGGTTCATCACCTTATGACATTTGCCCTACTTCTCTCAGAGCCTCCAGCCAAGGCAATATGATTTATTCCAATTAATCTAGCCCGCATCTCAATTTCCTTTCCATCAAAGCCCGTGGTGGTCCTCGGCCGTGTGTGTAAGCGAGCGAACCCATTGGGAAAGGTTTTGGCCAATTTATGAATACAGGGATACCACATTCCCCCTTCTTTTACTGTTTAAATCAGCCTGGCTGAGGGCTTGTTGGATGTAGGGCATAAGCTTCCTGGGTGTGAGGGTCTCTTGGGGTCTCCGCCATGAGGTACACTTTGGCAAGAGTGAGGGAATGCGTTGTACAAAGTAGCAAAGCATAACCCCACTGCTATAATGATGGTTATAATATGGGACGCAGTTTGCACCCACCTCAAAGGGACCCAGGACTATAGTACTAGCCCAATTATGTGTTCTTGACTGAGGTGTCAAGTTTGGTTACCTGGCCCTGGATTTTTGCAAGAGGGGTCCATCAGGTGGAGATAACACATGTCATGAGCAGCTTTTCAGCTCAAATGGTGTCCGAGTTAGCAAATAGGTAATTGCTGTGTGGCTCTCTAAGATCATGTCTCAGTTCAGCCTGCTCTCAGTTTATGGCAATGGCTGAGGAGGCGTGTGATTGATCTTTCACTGGTGTGCTAACTTCTTTCCCCCAGTGACAGAAATGGTTTTTCTAAGGTTACTCTTCAAAGTGGTCTCTCAGGCAATTAAGTATCTCCTCACACATAGAGGAGGTGTGATTGACACCAATAGGAGCAAACAATGGGCAGGGATTTCTTTTGTCTGCAGGATGTTCAACCTTTGGGCCAGGTGTGGCCCTGTCTGGCTTCTTCCCCCACCCATGGCAAAGACATATCCTCCTAACAAGGTGTGGTACTGAGATGGCAGATTTGGGGGCAATATGCAATAGGGTGTATGCGAAAATTCACAACCTAGTTCATATGTCCCTTGAAAAATCCCACCTTGAGCAAAGGCAAAGAATTCAAAGATGTACAAAGACAATATAAGCAATAGCAATGAAACATAAATATTCAGCTGCTTCTTCTTGATGGTGAGGCTTATGAAAGTCCCAATTGTATTTTTCAACATGTCCATTGATAACTTGAAGAGTCTGTGGTTCAAGTTGGCATAAAAGTTCTTGGAAGTCCCAATTGGTCATTGAGTGACTTGTGTGTGTGTGTGTGTGTGTGTGTGTGTGTGTGTGTGTGTGTGTGTGTGTGTGGGTGGGTGCAGTGTCCCAAATCCCCCCTAGGGTAAAAGCATGCCAAAATCATCTAGAAATGGAA
The DNA here is from genome assembly GCA_035047345.1 of Bradypodion ventrale. Classification (NCBI taxonomy): domain Eukaryota; kingdom Metazoa; phylum Chordata; class Lepidosauria; order Squamata; family Chamaeleonidae; genus Bradypodion; species Bradypodion ventrale. The sequence goes on along the minus strand of JAWDJE010000009.1, from coordinate 23,902,015 downwards.
AAAATGAATGGCTGATGTCATCTTTGGCTGGTATCTGTGCTTGCTACATTTAGCTCATTTGGGCTGCTGACATCAGAGTCTGGTGTCCTGGGGTTGGAGCCTGGTTCTGGCATCTCCAGAAATGAACCTGCAGGAAATGAAAGCTGGGTAGGAACGCAGCCTTGGAAATAAAAAGGTCTGAGAGAGTTAGTTTAGTTTTTGTTATTATAGGTCTTAGCTAAGGATCTGGCTGAAGACCGGGGGAGCTTTTCCCCACTTCTTTTTTAACTAAAAGAGAAGACATTGTAGGTTAACTCATTCCACAATTGCTTGTCTTGGAATTGTAAAAATGCCATTTGGACGCTGAACTTCCTGATTCCTGCTAGAAAGTAAGAATGTTAGATGTCCCGAAAGCTGTGAGTGTTGAAAAAATCAGTGGTTAGATAACATATTGCCTATCTGTGACTATATTCAGTGGCTCCTGGGCAAACGTTTTCAAAGCCTGGTTCACTGCTGGCAGTTCCATTTCTCTGAGCTGCGTTTTCCAAGCCTGTTTTTGTGTAAAGTGAGAACTCCGTGTGTTTGTCTAGAATTTGATTGAACTAGGTCTGAAGCAAGACCAGTCCGGGGTCCTTAGGCAAATGGTATGCTAGGCTCCCCTTGGGTTTCTTGCACAAGGCAGGCGTGAATGCATGATTACTTGTGCTGATAACAATGGCAGACTAAACTGCCTCACTAATGCTTGTTAACGTTTGGGCATTCTGGTGGAAGAACGCATGGCTTTGGATCAGGGTCATGAAGACGCCCGAGACTAATTTCCTGAAATGCTGTGAATGACTGTGGCTACCAACTCCTGTGGAGGAACGATTTTGGGGGCCCCGCTGGGGTCTGTGCTTAGTGCTCCTGCGAATATGGTCTCTGTTTTAATGATGCACAGGCTTAGGATGGGGGTGTGTGGGCCCCCGCCACCCCTGCTCACCCATTGAAGGCTGAGAATGCAGCTCGCTGCCTGGAGCGTTTGCTTAGCCTTGCGCAGAATGTATTTCCGATTGGCTGACTGCTTTCCTTGGGTGAGCAGCAAGAAGAAATGGCTTTAAAATATTTGTGCCTATTTTTAAAATATGGCCCTGTCCAATTAATGTTCCCTAGGGTTTTTGCTGGAGTTCTCTAGCGTGACTGAGTGTTTAATATGGATCTTAGGCAAAACTGGTTTTGCAAAAGATTGGTTCCGTTCTCTGCACTTTCTCAGGAGCTAGCCTTCCCCCTTTTGCTCTGGGGGTTGTGAAATGTGTCACAGCCTAATTTGGGCACTGCGATCAATAAACATAAAATAACAGGCTAAAACTTGAGAAAGACAAAAAACTAAAAAGACAATTTTGGCTGAAAACATTAGAATGAAGAAACATGTTAAAAATTTCATACAATGTACTCTAATGACAAGGAGAGAGTCAGAGGATGAAAAAAGTCAGAGATTAACTTCTTATCAGATAATGAGAATATAACAACTCCTTATCAGTTGACACTCTCTTGAATTTCTTTCGCTGTGTAAAGAGATAGCAACCCTTGTCAATGAAAAGTTAATTAACTGAGGAAACTGTGGAAAAAACATTATACCATACACAAAAGGGTTGGAACTTAGTTCCAGGCATGTTATGACTTGCAAGAAAATAAATTGCCATTGAAACGTGGCGCTTAGGAGAGAAATTTGCAAAAGTAAAAGCATTATTTATGTCATCTAAAGGGATTAAGCATAGTTATAGAAGCGCTGTGGAAATAAATTCAAGTAGTGAGGTTTGTTCATAATGCAAAGAGTTAGTAACATTTTTCCTAGATCAAAATTCCATTTGACTTAAGTGCCAGGGTCAGACTTAATGCGAAATCTGAGCCTGTGATTTTGCCTGTTGAAGACCTCAATTTCATACGATCAGACTTTATTACACTCTGGAAACATTTAGACAATATTAGACAAGATTTAACCAGTAATGAGACATGTCATTTGAGGATATAGGGAAGAAGATCATTTATGAGGGTGAACAAGATTTTTCTCCTTTCCTTTTGGGAGCACTTTTGCTGGGTGAAAAGTTTCAGATACCATTATTTCCTGGGTGGCGAAGCCATTAAAATTGTTTCTTCCAGCGCAGTCTCTTGAAATGTCAATGAATCAATTTTCCCCATTTTTCACGCTCCAATTAGTTGTCTGCCAAACGGGCTTTGGAATGCGGAAGTTACAGCTTAATTCTTTGAAGAAGAAAAAAGCCTCCCTTGCACATTTAAGCACAGGTTTGGCTGAGAGGGAGGGGGGTCACTTTCACCCCTTTCCCGGGCTAGGATTCTCCCCTCCTTCCTCCCTCGTCCCTGGTGCTTGGGCTGCTAAGCAGGCAGCCAGTGACCAGGGAAGTTTTGGCCCACCGCCCTTTCTCATAGTTTCTCTCCATCCTGCTCCTGGAATGGATCAGGACTGGGGCAACCTTTTCCCAATTGTTGAAAGCAATATATCCAACCCATGAATAGAGGTAACTGTCTAGAACACAATACCTGGCATTGTACAATTAATGTTGCAACATTATAACACAACTACTCAAACACATAGCACCCTTCAACAATTTCTCAGTCATACTTGGTGCACCATGCATTCATTCACATTCAAGCCTTTGGATGCTGTATCTCATTCCTTCCTGGGCGATGTTCCCTTCCCCAGGTCTGCAGTGTTTTGCTCTAACTCATGAGGAGATGATTCCACACTGCCAGATTTTTTGCTGTTTACAGATGGCTGGTTACAGCCACTCTGGGCTTCTCTGCTTAGGAGTGAGTTTTTCTGCGCTACTTTGAGGCAAGACAAGTCCCACTACGCTTTTTGGCAGCGGTTCTTGTACTGGGAGTTGACTAGATGGGCTGTGCCTGGCAGGTCGAATGTAACATCTGCCTGGCATTCGAGGTTTAGTCCCGTGCTGCCCTTGGTTCAAGGCAAGACAAGTCCTGCCTATGTCTTAGAAATGCTTGGGGTAATTATGGCCGGGGGTTTTCTTCTGGCACTGTCAGAGTGGAGCGGACATTGCCTGGTCCAATGAAAGCCATGTGGCATTGTGGGCATTTGGTAACTGGCTTGTCCGAATGGCCCTTTTTTGGAGCTGCCTCCCCCCATTTGTGTGTGTGGGGGTGCCTCTCCCTTTGCTGCCTGGTTTAGATTGGCACTTTCTTTTAAGGTGTCCCATCTTCCCACACTGATAGCAAGCGCCTTTGGGTTTTTGCTCTGCTTTGTCCTTGCGTTCCCTAATCGATCTGCTCTGGAGCCCTGTGGTTTTGCGGGTCTCCGCGAGCAGCTTGCACAGGGTGGGCGTGTGGACAATGGTCTTTCTGCCCAAAATTGTGTCTGCCTCTAGGCAGGCTGGACACAGTAACTGCTTTTCCTCTGGACACAGTTTTTCTTCTAATTCTGCTGCTGGCAATTTCCCCTTGCATAAATCTGCCTCACTCCTCGGTTGGGAAGGACTTCTGGCTGCCCTTGCAGTGCCTGGGCTTCCTAAGTCCTCCCAGCCCCCATGCTTGATGTTTGGGTAGAGACACGTTGGGGCACTAACTGGTGGATTTTTGGCCTGTACCCGGACTGGACTACCTGCTGAAATTATCTGTCTACATTTGCTCCAAGCCCCTATGATTTTAGTGGGTGCTTGGGGTTCCCTTTTAAGGCAGTTCCCTATTTTATCCCAAACTGCTAGATCGATCGTGCCTGTTTCTGGGTAGAACAAACAGTGTTCCCTCAGATACATCACCAGACCCGTCAGATTTACGCGACGCATGTGAATGCGGTGTAACCTAGCCAGGCTCTTGAGCTCTTCCACCTGAGCTCTTTGTCCGACAGAAAGATCTTGTCCCCCAAGCAAGCCCCTATTACTACCTGCGGGAGATCCCTGGAGTCGCCTCCGCGGGAGATGGCGGTGTACCTTTTTGGAGGTAGTATGGTGGGGTGTATGATGTGCAGGATGATGTCCCTCCGGGTCTGAGTTGGGATCACGGCCTCAGCTGCCGCGGGCTTCCGCTGCCTCTGGAGTCGGGATTCATGGCTTTCCCCGGTGTTTGGAAAGCGTCAGTTCCGAGAACGTGGGAACTGCTGGGCTTACGTTCGTGTTGCCTTCCTTGCTGGATGGTCGTGGTCTCTGGCTGAGGACTGCGTCACACTGTGATTCTCAAAGAAAATCATGTCGGGATCACCATATGTTGCAATGGCCCATGGAGGCCAGAATGGCTGGCCGCAAGGGAAGGTGCGTGAGATGAATGTGCGGTGAAAGTCCAGTCCCGATCAGTCTCGGGTGGACGTATTTATTACCCTGCTTCGAAGATCTTCTGCCTAAGGCACACGTGACCTCATTACAGAAGGCTTTTGCATACGTGGCACTTTGCTGACCAAATTACATTCGTCAGCTCTTAGAAGTTACTCGGAAGTAGCTGAGTATCCTGGACCTGTGCTGAGGAACTAATCAACAGGATGGGTGAAACCCATTGTTCTTCGCCTTATCTTGGAGCCCATATGGTCTCCGGGAAACCAACTTCCTTAGCTGTTGACTCAGCGAGTTTGCCCAACCCAGCCTCATCTTTGGCCAGAAGAAGAAGAGCAAGATTTACCCTGGTTAGGTATCTGTGCATTCTTGGGTTCATCACCTTATGACATTTGCCCTACTTCTCTCAAAGCCTCCAGCCATGGCAATATGATTTGTTCCAATTAATCTAGCCCGCATTCCAGTTTCCTTTCCATCAAAGCCCGTGGTGGTCCTCAGCCGTGTGCGTAAGCAAGTGAACCCATTGGGAAAGGTTTTGGCCAATTTATGAACGTGGGCATACCTCTCTCTCTCTCTCTCTCTCTGTGATCAACAAATATTGATGGCAAAACAAAAGCAGCAGAGTCCAATTTTTCAATGATTAGAGAAACTTTGAACCTCCAAAGCTTCAGACTTCTACTCCTAGAAATACCAGACAGCATGACCAGTGGTAAAGGATTATGAAACATTTGGTAAAAAAGATAAGTGAGCCAAAGGTTTCTGCTGCCCTTGTATTTGAAGATGCCCCCTTCTGTTTGAGGTGATATGTAATTTAAAAGTACAGTATAAAAGTTTTCAGGAGCCTAGCAATTACCAATCAAGAATTATACTTGATTGAACAGACACACAGCTAATCTTGTCACAATCTCCCCTTTTATCATGAGATGTACTGTGTTTCTCATTAAACAATACCAAATATTTATACATTTCCAGCCACATATATATCAACAAATACATGCACATTTCAGATATCAATATTCTTCCTTGTTGTTGTTTTTGTGTGTGTGGGGGTAGTTGATGATGTGCCGTGTCATCCCAGTTTCAGCTTTATTAAATTGAAAGAAAATCTGTTAATCCAGCCATAAAGATGAAATCCTCTTTCAACAAAGTAGCCCTATTAAGGTAAACTGTACTAATCTATAGCAGGAAATAGGAAGGTAGCAACTCTACAAGAAAGCATGGAGGAAACATAACTCTTGAAGGTAGCAGGCTATGAACAGTCCAAGGTTTACCACCTTTTCACCTGATCTCATATGTTTACTCATTGTTCTAGCTACATCTACTTCTTTGGAACTGAGCTGGTGTAATTCTTTGGGCTGGAGCTGGCTGAAAAATCAGGGGCTAGGAGTTCAAATCCTTATTATGCTTCCTGGGAGAAGGGCCAGCAAGAACACCCAGAGTGTGTACAGCTAACAGGGTTACAGGCCCTCATAAGATGTGGCCTTGGGCAAACTGTGCAGTCCTAGAGCATTACAAGGAAGGAGGATTGGTAGATCAACTCTGAGTATTTTGTACAGTAGAACCTCGGATAAAGTCCAAACTCCATTCCACAAGTTTGGACTTTATCCAGTTTTGGACTTTATCCGAATCAAATGGGCGATGCATTGGATAATGTCCAAAAATGGACTTTATACAAGGTTCCTATACAGTACCTGTAACCCCACTTTTCAAAAAAGCACACCCTGTTTTTATATCTTGCCTTTTCTATCTCTTATTAATAAAGTTATCTTGTTTCTTTTCTTTACAATAAAGTGATTTCGTTTATTTCATTTTGCCACCCACGTTTAGGATTGATTAGGCCTATGAGTACACAAGCACCACTCTGGCCATGCACCCATTCACACACGCTTGAAGGTATATACTTGTAGCACCACTTTTGGGAAACAGACATACCCCAATTTTATTTTATCTCTTATTATGCCTCTCTGCTGTGGAGGAAAGTGGGGGATCAGCCCCCATTCTGAAAGCTGTCAGTCAGCCAGCAGAAAGAAAGACTTTTAAAAACCCAAGCCTCAAAAAGTTCCTTTATATCGCAGTTAGAGTTAACTTGTGTTTTTAAGGGTTTTGAAGCCTTGCTTGCCTACTGATATAGCTAACCTAATTATTGGATGTCTGATTGATTAATTAATTGACTATTTCTAAAACTAGCCAGCTTAATATTTTCCCCTCTAAATACTGATTTCATTGCATCCTAAACCATGTTATAACAACCTCATCGTTATCATTCCAATACCAACTTTCCTTCAAATTTTCAATAATTTGCTCTTTGCATTTATGATCCCTAAACAATTTCAAATCGTATCGCCAATTCCTTCTAACTTTCTTTACTTCCTCTATCCTCAATTCCATCAATACTTTCGTATGATCTGATTCTCTAAAAATAACTACTTCCAGCTCATCTATTTTACTAATCATATTCTCTGTTACAAATATATAATCTATTCTGAAATATGTATTATGAACCTGTGAAAAAAGGTATATAATTCTTTCCGACCCTTTAATTTCCCTCCATATATCTTTCAATCCCAATGATTCCATCCATTTATCAAGAATCTGTATCTTGGCTCCTCTTCCAACCCTTGCTATATTTGTACAGTCCAAACTAGATCTTATTAAATTGAAATCTCCAGCCACAATCATTTTTGCTGTTTTTTCCTTCATCAATAAGCCATATATTTTATCTAGAAATTCCCCTTGACAATCATTTGGTGCATATATATTTACTAAAAGTATCTCTTCATCATCTATCTTCCCTTTTATTATTAAATACCTACCTTCTGGGTCGGAAACACACTTAATCATCTCAAAACCTAATCTACTCGATATAAAGACCACAACCCCTCTTGATTTTGATGTACCATATGCCTTTTCATAAATTTGCATCCATCCTAAAAAAATCTTATTTACATCCTCGGATTTTTGATGAGTTTCCTGCAGAAAGACTATATCCGGTTTATCCTTCTCCTCTTCACTTGTGAACCAGTACCTTTCACATTCCAGGACAATACTTTAATATTTCTCATCACATACTCTCAAGACCCATTTTCTATAACTCACGTTTCCTCCTATAGGCGTGATTCCCTCTACCATACAAAAACCATAACAAATAATACAACAATAAACAATCATACCTACCCTCCCCACTCCTTTTTATCAAAGTAGCCTTTGCCTAACAAAGAGAGGAGGGGGGAACGTGCAAGATGACCCTACTATCTACTGCTCCAGCGCAAAATCTTATTTTTTCTAAAATTCATTAAACTTATTTCTTCTCCCTACTTCCTCCCTTAATTTCTCCATCCCCTGAATCCAACTTCACCTTTCATCCACCACCTTCAATGCTTTGAAGTCCACCACTGCTCCTCCCATAGCTCCCCCCTCTTCTGCCTCCCCATAATCTCTCTTGATTCCCTCAGATTCAATTAAGGCCTTCCTCAGCCCAAGCCATTCCTCTGATGCCGCTTTAACCAAGCCAATAAAACACAAATACTCCAAGGCATCCATCCCTGCATCAATTGTGTGCATTTTTTATCATAAAAAAATCTCAGTTGTTGTGGGAACCTCCAATTGTATCTAATCTCATGTGCAATCAGAATTTTCATTGCAGGTTTCATCTTGTATCTCCAACCTCGTTCTTCCACAGAAATATCATTGTAGACCTCCACATCATTCCCATCAATTTTTAAAACGCCAGACCCAGCTTGTTTTATAAAAGCCATTACCTTTAATTTATCTCCCCAATTTGCAAACTTGACTAAAACATTTCTTTGAGTACTTTTCCCCCTCCTTGCACCCAGTCTATAAACGTTTGCGATGTCTTCATTCACAAAATCTTTCCCCATTTTCAAACTATTTAGCCAATCAACTATCAGCTTTTCCCTCCATATTGCGAATTACTATATTCTGTTTTCTCATCATCTCTTCCATCAGATCTATCCTTTTCTCTTGTATTTCTACCTTCATTTTAGTGTCTTTTTCTTCTACATGCAACTCTTTCATATCATCCTGCATCAATTTCATATCTTTTTGCATTGACTTAACACTTATATCCATCCTCTCAAAATTATAATCAATCTTCTGAGAAAAATCATTAAACATTACAAAGAGTTTGTCCTGCTTTTCCATAATTTCACCCTTATCTTTAACCCTTTCCTCCTCCATCCTATCAAATTTCTTAAACAATTTACCCAATTCAACCACAATTTGTGTTTGGTCCAATGACACAGACTCTGGTGATGATGTTGATGGGGGTGTCTCTTCATTTGTGGCCTTGTCCTTTTTCTCCTCCTTCTTCTTTTGGGAAACAGACAGACCCCAATTTTATTTTATCTCTTATTATACCTCTCTGCTGTGGAGGAAAGCAGATTGATTGATTAATTGACTATGCGGTGTTTATTAAAAAGTCCTAAAACTTAGTAAAATGTTTTAAAAATGATTATAACATGTTTTGCTTTGAATTCCCAAGCAGAAATATCCATGCAGCATACCTCCCAGCCTACACAAGAAGACATCAATTATTATCATCTATTGTTAGCCCTGACCCCTGGGAGCTCAAGAAAATCCATCTCAATCTTCAATTCACCTGCCACTTATTGTTTTTACTGTTACCTGCATATCTTGGGGGGTTTGGGGTTGGAAGGGGGCAAATCCTTAGGGCACACGGAATTGGGTCAAAGGTGGATATTGCATATCTATTGATTCTGGGATTCCTTCTGTACTTAATCTAGATAGTGTTTGGGATGAGACAGGATGAATTAATTCCTGGGAGGGAATGAGATGATTACTAGTGCCTCAAGCAAGCTCAACATTCAGTGCTTCATGAACAAATTCCCATGAATTTACTCCATTGGTCATTTTGAACTACTAGTCATGAATTCTGAAGCCACATTGGTGCAAATTTACAATCCTTGCTCCTATTGGATGTCACATCAGAAACATCAAGACCTACAGTTGTTGAATTGTGAACTCTATCCTTTTTTTATGTAAATCCCTGGGCATTTGCCCTACCCATTTACCCATTGTTCTCTGTAATTAACTTTTTACTGTAAACAAAAGGGTCTGGTGCTGGTCTTTGTTTTATCATTGTAAACCTTTTATTTTGTAAGTACTAGACTAGTAGTAGAGCTAGGTTGAGTTCCCCTGGGTGGAGGGTATAAAAATCTCTTGATAGTAGATGGCAGCAGCTCTCTTGATTAGAATTTAGGGAAGCTCCAGGCAGTTTGAGACTAGCTTTTGGTGCAGCAGTTAGGCCTCTGTTGTATTAAACGCATGTCAATAAACTACATTTGTTTGCCTGAAATAAATTGTCTGTAATTCTTGGGTGAAGGGTGGGCTCTGCCAGCAATCAACCTGGGTATTTTTAACTGTACCTTGGGGTCCATAGGGTTCCTGTAACGAAAGGAGAGAACCACCAGTTTTTAGGTAACATACCAAATACCTCGGATAATGTCCATTTTTTAGCAGTTTTGGACTTTATGCGATGCATCATTTGTGCATGAAAACCACGACTTTATACAAATTGGGCGTTATCCGAATCGGACTTTATCCGAGGTAACACTGTACCTAGAAAACTGTATGATGGATGACCTATGTCTATAGAATTGCAGCAAATCCACACTGGCCAAGCAGTATATATCCAGTACAAAAAGATTTTTCGAAATATTCTTCTTCAGGAAATATATGTGTTTCTGCATAAGACATGATACACAAAAATCTTATTAATGCATTAAACATCATCTATACAATTACTCATAATATTTGCTAACTAAAAAGCGTCCAGACCTTACCTATAATTGCGTCCTACTGGCCTCACTGCTTGCTCTTTTAGTGCCAAAAGATGTTACTCTCTGTGTCTATTCTTCATCTAAAATATTGTTGCTAATGACCCCTTATTCACACCTGTATTGAATCTCGTGCTCCGCTAATAAAACTTTCCTTATTGTATATTGATGTTTAACCCTCAAAAACTAGGGCGTGTATAAGCTATCTGACCCTGATTCTTCCCCTACTTCTTCCGTCCATGAGTTATAGTAGTCTATGAAGCTTTCCCTCCTACAAGAAACACTTGTATTCAATCTCCTGATTGAGTCCCATAGGCGTTAGGGTCTGGAATCAATGGATGTAATATGACTCTCTTTTCAAAAGTAATTTATCCAAATCCTCCCTATTATATTCCTCTTGCCTTACTGTTTCAATTATAACAAATCTAAAGTCATCTTCGGAATGATTTTCCCCCCTAGATAATGCTGAACCAGGGGGGGCCATCATGTTTTGGGTTCGAATTCTACTTCTATGTTGAAAGAATTTTTTTTATGAGAGTACAGATATTGGATTATTGAATTATAAGGAGAAGGAATACACTAGAATTGAAAAATATTAATATTGAAAACTATTAGAATTGGATTGAAACATTTTGATTTTGAAGAACTTTATTTTGTCTGTGCAGTTAACAAGACTTGTGGGATTATAATGAATACAATATTTGGAATTTAAGAAACAATTTACAAGAAAATTTATGAATGATTAATTTTATTAAACAAGACATTGATTTTGAATATCTAGAATTGAGTACATTTTTGCGAGCCTCAAGCGGTTTTTCTGAATTTATAGAATTGCAGCAACAGTTGATGAGTTTAGGCAGAACAGGGAAACTTAGAAAACAGTGAAGAAGGCTCACTGAAATACAAAACTAACCATTTGCTTAGAATGGAAATTAATGATAATACAAGGAATTGTAACAGGATGAATCCCCCCCCCCCCATTGGAATATATTAGGTTTGATGTTGCTGTTATGTGTCATCAATTCAGAACCAAGTTATAGTGACCCTAATAGGGCTTGCAAGATAAGTGAAATATTTAAGGAGTGGCTTTACCATTTTAACACTCCCAGTTCCCATGGTTGAGAAGAGAGTGCCTGCTTGGTCTGTGTCACTCTATCAAGTACACCATACTGGTTAACACACGGGAATATTTGGTTCAACAGACCTACATTACCTTAGTAATAAATAACAATTGTGTCCTGTGAAGTCAATTCTGCCTTACAGTGACCCTTTTCAGATTTTTCTATGTAGCAAGTGTTCAGAAGTGGTTTTTTTTTTACCATCCCCTTATTCTGGGGGCCTCCTGGGAGTCTGGGACCTGCATCATTCCCATTACTTCACTTACTGGCTCTTCTCTCAGGAGGCAGAGAGAGGAACTGAATTCCCAACCTTAGGCTCTGTCGCCAGATACCTAGTTTACTGAGCTATCCAGCCCACTTTAACTTACCTGGCCAATTTACTAAGTAAACAAATAACACCCTAAAAGGATATTTTCAACAAAGAAAATGAAAATATGAATCCCTATACAGTTTAAATAAAGACTAATCAATCTCTTATTCCTCTATTTACAAATATTTCCAATTTACTTCAGATGATTTACTTCTGGGCAAGAATGTAGAGCAGTTTAGATTACAGTAATAAATCATACAAAGTCCGCTTTGTACAACATCGAATTCATACAACATCGCCTAATTCCTTGAAAAAAGTTGCCGCATACAAAGTCGCTGCGACTTTGTATGAGGCATTGGGGTTTTTCCCAGGTTGCATTTTACCTGGGCAGTATAAAAGGCAGGACACATGCATGCATTGCTCTTGTGGGTTTTGCATGAGGCGAAGAGTGTTCAGGAGTGGTTTTGAGCGCGACTTTGGATTTTCTTGAATTTTTTCGTCAGAATTTTTAGAAGCATTCCTGGGATTTTTACAGCATTCTTCAGATTCTTAGAGCATTCTTTGGCACAGTGGAAAGGGAGGTAAATGAGGTTTTCTGTTTCCGATTGGCTTGGTGTGGGGAGGTGGATGGGGGAGGGCAATTTTTGGGCGGGGTGGACAATTATTTGGTGTTTGCTGCTGTGGTTTTTAAAAACAGATTGTATGCTCCATAATTTTTCTTGTGTTGGTCTTTTTGGGGGGAGCACTGTTTGGTGGGGTGGGCAATTGTTTAGTGTTTGCTGCTGTTTGAATGATAAACACTGTGCTGCCTGATGGGACATGTTGGCATCCATTTTGTCCTTGCTTCCATACAGTAATTGTTTACAGTAGCTTGTACAAAATGGATGATCGGCCGTATGGCTGCAAATTAACACTGTGCTGCATGATGGGACATGTTAACTTTTAAACCTGCACTTCATAAAGTTTTCAAAAGTAAAAAAATTGTTGTATGGTTTGTCCCCTAAAATCAGGGTTGTTTGACATGTTTTTGTAATGTATTTAGCCTTTAGACAATGATTTCTTAAAGTTCTGTCAGTTTCCTGTCTGTTTCTTTGACTTTGCCCTGAAGTCTGTGCTGTTACAGTACAATGTATCTCTATGGAAACGATGTTGTACGAGGCATCGCGGCAAGGATTTGAATGTTGTATGAGGCATCACGGCTAGGATTTTGCATGCCTCATACAAAGTCCAAATCCGTATAAAGTCCAAACTTGTGGAACCAAGTTTGGACGTTGTATGAGGTATCACTGTACAAGCAATAGCGTAATAAAAAATATTTTAAAAAAAATAGATTACAAGCAATATATTTTTTATTTATAGTTATTTGCAGATTGCATCATAGCCACAGTATAACTCTATTATAAGGTTACGGCTGTAATTTATCCCTTCTTATTCAAACTTTATACGGTGGTTGCCAAAAATGCCCTTCTGCACTCTATATAGCACAAACAGGACAATCTTTGTGCAAAAAAGTTAATGGACATAAATCAGACATCGGGAATGGCAACACAGAGAAACCTGTCTCAAACCATTTCAATTTACCCTACTTGAAAGTTGCTGTTCTGGAACAGAGAAATTACAAGACTAGGATCCAGAGAAAGATAGCAGAAATAAAATACAGTAATACCTTGGATAACGCTAAAATCAGATAACGTTGCAAAAATTTGAATTTTTTTTGCATTGGTTAATGTTATTTTAGTGCTATCCAATACATGGTGTTTGGCCCTCCGGAAAGGGAAGCGACCAAGTGTCTGGCCACTTCCCTTTCTGGAGGGCCAGTGGGTGAGTGAAGAGATACCCTCCTGCCCTCCGGAAAGGCAAGCGGCCAGGTGCCTGGCTGCTTCTCTTTCCGGAGGGCTGAAGGGTGCATGCAGACACCTCTGCCGGCTCTCCGTGAAAGGAAACAGCCAAGCACCTGGCTGTTTCCTATCGCGGATGGCTGACAGGTGCGTGCAGACACCCCTGCTGGACCTCCATGAAGGAAAGCGCCCAAACACCCGCTTTCCCCCAAACCAAGCCAGGGATCAGAGCGTCTGATCCCCAGCTTGGTTTTGGGGAAAGCAGGTAGGTACACTCGCCCCCCAGCTTCTCCCAAAGGAAGCCGGCTTATTTAAATATTATCCAATGCATGCATCAAATAACGCTAAAATCAGATAACGTTAAGACTTGTGTAACCAAGTTTTAACATTATCCGAGGTATTATTGTACACCCATCTGTTGGACACCCATCACAAAGGTTTGAATATTAGCCAAGGGGTTCTGGTGCATTATCAAATCTGATACACAGATTGTTATATTGTTACCTGAAAAATTGTTACCTTTTAAATTTGGGGGATCATCCCACAGGCAGGGTTGAATAAGGAACGAAAGACCACATTAGATTGTGGGTTAAAATAAAAAGGAGTTTATTAAAATGAAGGTACCATTCAATTAAACAAAGTCCACCCACAAAATGAGCCCCTAACTAACCTGGTGTAGAAGAAAGAGCTGGAGTTCTGTTGAACTGAGGAGTTTTATATATCAGTTGCACACAGTGACAAAGGTTTTTTTCTTTCTAGGGATCTTTAACAGGACTCAAATGGCCGTTGAGGTAGCGACACTTCGCTGTCGCCTCCGGCCGTCCTTGCGGGGTAGAGGGACCCCTGCAGCACTGAATGCCGAGACCATTGCTGGCTTTCCTGGGCCCCGTCTCCAGACTTTGCTGCCATCATTTTTCACTTTTTGACTTGGGACCGGAGTGAGTTGTGTGTTGTATTACCGAGTGGTTATTGTTACTGTTTGCTATAGTATTTTTGACCTTGTCCTCTGCTATATTGTGTATTTTGCATTTTGTTTCTGCTACATTGTACCTGATATTGTATCTTGCATTTTGTTTTGGCTATATTGTATTTTGTTTGATGTGTTGTGAGCCACCTTGAGTTGGCATGTGCTGAGTAGGGCGGAGTATAAATCAAATAAACATAAACATAACATAGACAAAAGGGGCCCACTGAGAAGTAAATCAAAAACAAAGTTTACAGAGTCCAAGCTTCATGCTAATTACAATTGATTACATCAGTTTACACAAACAAAGGAAGTTAAGATAATGAAGACACTCCCTGCCTTGACCTGACCTTAGAGTTGGGGAAGGAGTCAGCCGCCAACCAGGGCAATAATCCTCAAGATACAGTACAACAAATGAAATTGTAGAATTCTCAGGAGCAGGAGCGCAGTTCGTTCAATGGAATTGGGTGGCTTGTCTTCCCACAATTCCCCAAAATTTATCATCCCAAGGATGACCCTTGCAGCCATTTATGTGCAAATAGCCTAATCAGGGAGCTGGGATTTAAACAAAAGAGTTGCAGAAGAGATTGATGAGATTTGTCCTGGGGCTTAATTTACTGAAAGATCAGGTTGACTAGCAGAACAAGAATCTTTTAGAGTGCACTTTTGTTTCTCTTCTTTCTATTTTTAGAGATCAACTTTTTTGGGTAACCTGCAGCTTTTAAAGACATAATTTTATTCTGTTAGACATTACAATTTATTAAAACATTATTTCTTTATTAAAACTCCATCTGGACATTCAGGGTATAATGCGGGCCATTTCTGTGGCTTGCCTGTGAAGAGAAAAAGGGAAATAAACCATTTGTATTAATTAACGTTGGTGGAGCCATGTGGCTTTTACGCCTGAGCAATCCCAGATCCCTCCATGGATTAGCCATGTTCCAGGCTCCAAAGCAACCTGGAGGGAGAGTCTGTAGATAGGGAGCGGGAAACTACAATTTAAGCCAGTGGCTTCTTCCTCCCATTGACTACAAATATATGGACCATGGTTATTTACCCACAGCTATTCAAGTGGTTGTGTGTAATATATGGATGCTTCTGTGAGCATACTGCCTACTGGTTAAAGCAGGAAAGAAATAGAAAATAAGGGTTAAAGTCATCTTTATTGAAATAAATAAATAAATAAATTAAAAAAAAAACACACACACACACATTCACAAACTTTCCTGTAAAATTCTCTTTCACAACATAGGCTGTCCCACAGAACAAAGGATATGCTCACACAGTAACACAAAGGTTAAACTCATTAGCAAATGTTCAATGCCAGGTGATTGTTTTGTATCTTCCCAATTTTGCAACTGAAACAGTACTATCTTCCTGAAGAGAGTTCAAGGCATGGGAGAAGATGACCCCGAATGATCGTTGCACTTTAATTCCTAAAATTCCTCAGCCTACGTGTGCCTACGTGCATTCACGCGGCCGGTACATGCTACAAGGAAGTAGGCTCACAAAATTAGGGTCTGGATACATTGGTCTACCGAGGAGAGACCTGGTCACCCAGAACAGGGTGGCTGGGCGATTATCCGCGGATGCAATAAGGGTGGTGAAATATTGCCGCTTCACCACCCTTCACCAGAGTCAGACTCTGATTAAGATGCTGTAACTGGGAAACCACAATTGAAGGTTCATTGATCAAAGTGGGCATAAAGGAAATTTAATTTAATTTAATAGTCATATTTATATATTGTGGGATCCGCGAGCACAATTGGCATACTGTCCCTGACAGAGGCCATGTCTTGTGAGATCACTCTGAGCCTTGGGCTCCGAGGGGACAGAAATTGGGGAGCGGATTAATAGTCATAGATTGATTCACCCATATCTGACCTGACAAACAGTCCGAGCAGGAGGAAATTGAATGTCTAACTAATCAGTTAGGTAATAGGTAATATCGCACCTGCGGATTACTCCAAACCCTAACGTCAACATCGGCCATGTTTACTCTTGGGTAAGCTTGGAACAATGGAGTTCCCCTGCCTGGAGTTCCCCGACCGCACATTCTGGATGTGCACGTCAACCTCTGGGGGCGAGACATTCAGCAGCAATACCGTGCCACTCTTACCTTCGGGTAATGGCTCTGCCACTTAAATGGCTTACCAACAGGCCTGTCTGGGTGGAACAATGGCCGGTAGTAGGGGAGAAATTAGTCGCCCTGAAACAGCTGGTAAAGGAACAGCTAGACACAGGACATATAGAGCAGTCCACCAGTCCTTGGAACTCGCCCATTTTTGTCATCAAGAAAAAGTCGGGGAAGTGGTGACTCCTCCACGATCTCAGAGAGATCAATAAATGTATTCAGCCAATGGGTCTGCTTCAATGTGGCATTCCGAATCCGAATATGATCCCCGAGGGTTGGGAGATCTTGGTCGTAGACCTTAAGGATTGCTTTTATACAATTCCCCTAGATCCTAGGGACAGGGAAAGGTTCGCCTTTACAGTGCCAGTCGTGAACCACAGAGAGCCCACGCAGCGTTATGCGTGGAAATATTTGCCACAGGGGATGCTCAATTCACCCACCCTGTGCCAAATTTATGTTCACAACGCACTGGCAAAGTTTCGAAACCTTCACCCCACAGCTTTGGTGTGTCATTTCATGGATGGCATCTTGGTCGCAGCGCCGCAACTCGGCAGCGAAATGTTTAAGGACCTCCAGGCCACCCTGGGGGGAAAAGGGTTACTCATTGCCCCAGAGAAAGTCCAGAGAAGTGAGCCGTTTTCATATTTGGGTCATCGGCTTCTCCGTTCTTTCACAGCACCAGTTTTGCCCCAGATCAATCTAAAGGACTCAGTCACCCTGGTAGAGTTACAGCAGGTTTTAGGAAACATTAATTGGGCCAGACCGTACTTCAGATTGGATACGGATCTTTTGAGACCGCTCTTCTCGCTGCTAACGTTAGGTAAGCAGCCGGCAGACCGGATACAAATTCCTCGAGAGGCACGCTTGACTCTTGAGAAGGTCAACCAAGTTCTCAGCCAGAGATGGGTAGACAGGATTACTCAGGGGCCATATGCTCCGATCCTGGACTTGTACATCGTTCGGACCGGATCCATGTTCACCGGAGCCCTAGGAGTGGACTCCGAGTGAGGAGCGAGTATCGTTGAATGGGTGTATTTACCCAACACCTCTTCCCGAAACATCGTTCCCCCCAGGAACTGGTCTCCGCGGTGATCTACCGAGGAAGGCTGAGAGCAAGGGACATCTCAGGGCACGATTTAGCAAAAATCATGGTCCCATTCACAAAAGAGCAAGTTCAGCAGCTGATGCAGCTCGGTGACTCGCTTCCAATTGCCTTGGAGGGATTCACTGGATGCTTGGCATACCACTTGCCGAGAGACCCCAGACTCGTCTCGCTTCAAATGCAGACAGTCAGTTTGTGTGAATTAATGTCGCTGGTTCCACTTCAGGGGGCCAGAACAGTTTTCACGGATGGGGGTCGTACATATGGTGTTTTAACTTGGCAAGAGGACCAAGCTTGGTGCATGCTTCTAACTCTTCCACAGACGTCCGCGCAGCAGGCAGAGTTGGCAGCGGTGAACCTCGCTTTGCGCACCTTTGCCAAAGAATGCCTCAACATCATAACTGACAGCCAGTATGTTAGGAATTTGCTTCACAGTCTACCGGGAGCGTACATCACTCCCGCGATAGACAAAAATTTGCTGAGTTTGTTTCTCACAGCTCAATTTCACTTGCGAAACCGCACCGAAGCGCTCTATATCGCCCACATCAGAAGTCACCAGGACTTGCCTGGTCCGATTTCTGCGGGCAATAGCAGAGCGGATGCGGCCGCAAAGGAAATTCAGCAACGGTCAGTTTTGGGAGTCTTCACAACTCCGATTCAAAGCCATGCATTCTTTCACCAGAATGCCAAAGCGCTCGCAAGGCAGTTTAACCTGCCACTTTCTCAAGCCCAAGGCATAGTCCGTTCTTGTCAGCATTGTGCAGGGGCGACGGGGGGCCCTCATGGGGGGGTCAACCCATGAGGGACAGAGGCCAATCAGGTGTGGCAAATGGATGTCACACATGACCCGCAGTTTGGCAGATGGCAGTACATGCACGTCTGCATTGATACCTTTTCACAATTCATTTGGGCAATGGCACAGAAGGGAGAGACGGCTTCCCATGTGGAGCAGCATCTCCTTTCTTGTTTTGCAGCAATGGGCAAACCATGGCACGTTAAAACCGATAACGGCCCAGCCTACAGCTCCAGGCAACTGGCCGACTTCATGGCCACCTGGGACATTAAACACACCTTTGGCGTTCCGTACAATCCGCAGGGGTAAGCGATTGTGGAACGGGTCAATCGGACACTCAAGTCCTACATTGACAGACAAACAGAAAGGGGGGAGCCACCTGCCCTCCCCAAATCTCAGGGTCAGGCACAGCATTGTCTGAACAAGGTGTTGTTCACGTACAATCACCTTAATGTTTTTTCGGATTGCACGCCGCAAGCGAAGCACTTCTGCCGCTCGGAAGCTCTCCCGCGGCCGATGGTGCGTTACCGAGTGCCACCAGATCCTTCCTGGAGGGGCCCGGCGCCACTCGTAACCTGGGGAAGAGGGTATGCTGCAATTATGTCTCCTACAGGTGTCATCTGGATTCCAGCCCGGTGCGTCAAACCCCACTTGGAGCCACATGGCGTGGACTCAGGCCATTCCGAACCCTATTCCGGAGATGGAGAACCTCACCCTGACCGGGGGAACCAGGCGGAGGAAGCGGCGACAGCAGATGACAGCGCCGAAGATCACCTGGGGGATGGCCAAAACCCTTTGTCAGGAAGCGGTGGACGCCGTCCGGTGCAAGGACAAGGAGCTGACACCGGAGAACATCTTGGTTGCAGCTTTTTCCCTGATCACAGCTAATTCCGTGGCGGCCACCATCATCCTGATCCTCTCCCTACTTGCGGGGGGAGGCGTTCAGGCAGCTTCGCTGGAAACCAACAACCTGATGCCAGGCGGAGACCTCTCTGCTTAGATGCATTACAACATTTGGGAAAGGTTGGCGACTCTCTTCAACCAGTCCGATTTTTGCCTGAGGCAGACCACCGCTTCTGCCTCAAACCTGAGTACATGTCTCATCCCGGTGTGTCATTCCCCAGAAATGCACACTAGGAACAGTGACTGGTTAGTGAAGCGGATATTTGGTCTGTTTTACAAGACTGGTTTCTCAACGTATGCACAGTGGGAAACCCAAGTCACCAAAGTTTTGCCGGCTGATGCAGCCACTCTTTACACTCCTCGAGTGGCGGTCAGCCCGAACTCTACTTGTGCTCGAGTGGTTGGCTGCTCCACGGCCGGCGGGCCTCAGCGCCATTGCCTCGACCCCGGCAGCAGCAACTGGATTTGTGATAACCCAGAGACAATTAGCTCAATGTATGTTCATGTTATCTTGCCTTCAGGATGGTTCTTTACATGCAATCAGTATACTTGGAATTACATTCCCGCAAATGTATCAGATTCCACATGTTGTATCAGTCGCTTGACATTGTTGCTCCCCACTAGGGATATGGTTGCCCCAAGCACGAATGTCCCTTCCCGCATACGGCACGCTCGTGCCACCCAGTTAGACAGCTCATGTGATAGCAACATTAGGGTCTTGAGTAAAGCTGAGTACGTCTCGTTGGCAGTCAGCATACTTGGCGTGCCAGGCTTAGCCGTCGGCAACGCTCGGAGAATTGGTCAATTGGCTTGCGCTCTGGCAAAAGCCATCAACCACACCTC
This sequence comes from Bradypodion ventrale, assembly GCA_035047345.1. Classification (NCBI taxonomy): domain Eukaryota; kingdom Metazoa; phylum Chordata; class Lepidosauria; order Squamata; family Chamaeleonidae; genus Bradypodion; species Bradypodion ventrale. Next base: position 23,881,941 of record JAWDJE010000009.1, on the reverse strand, counting down.
CTCGGCGATAGCGCTGCTCAACCAGGAGCAGACAGAGCTTCGCCATGCCATACTAGATAATCGAGCAGCTATCGATTACCTCCTGTTGCTACATCATTTGGGTTGCAAGTCTGTCCACGGCATGTGTTGCTTTAATCTCACAGACAACACGCATAAGGTACAGAGTCAGCTCACGGACCTCCACACCTTGGTCAAAAACATCAAGGAGGATGCTACGTGGGGGTGGTGGGATTCGTTATGGCCGTGGTTCCCATGGGGTTGGCTACAGACGACACTCAAGGTGATTGTGGGGGTGGTAATACTGGGCACAGCAGTGTGTTGTTTCGTGCAATGTATTCCCTCACTGATGTCAAGATGTCCCCCATGGAAGGAACCCCGGAATGTCATCACCCCACGCCAGCTGATGCCACTCCTACGCTGCGCCGTCTGTCAGGTCTAATCAAACAAATAAAGGGGGAGTGTGGGATCCGCGAGCACAATTGGCATACTGTCCCTGACAGAGGCCATGTCTTGTGAGATCACTCTGAGCCTTGGGCTCCGAGGGGACAGAAATTGGGGAGCGGATTAATAGTCATAGATTGATTCACCCATATCTGACCTGACAAACAGTCCAAGCAGGAGGAAATTAAATGTCTAACTAATCAGTTAGGTAATAGGTAATAGCGCACCTGCGGATTACTCCAAGCCCTAACATCAACATCGGCCATGTTTACTCTTGGGTAAGCTTGGAACAATGGAGTTCCCCTGCCAGTGTTTAATTTAGTTAATTAACTTCCCCGGGAGAGGTTCCCAATTAACCCGTGTAAACATGCGATATGATTTTCTGTCAGATGACGATTCTATCACACGCCGCCATGTATTCCTATATATGATGATGATTTTCCCTCAATAAACCACTGGTCTTCGCTCCTTCTTTTTTTCTCGCGTCTTCTCCTTGACCAGTCTCCTCCGGGACCCAACGGCCGCTTCGCGGCCCCAAACCAACAATATATGCCGCCTACTCAGGCAGAACCCAACTCAGGGCGGCATTACAACAAGTTCCAAAAACACATAAAAACACTTTAAAAGACCCATATCCCACCCACCCATCCCAACCACTATAAAAAGAAGAGAGAGTTCTTAATTGTTTACATAAGCCAGCAGGCGGGGACTGTGTTCCTATTAGGGCCTCATACCTGCCCTGCCAGCCAGGTCTTCAATCCTCTCCTGAAGGGCAGCAAATCTCTTTGAAGTCTTAGTTCTGTTGGCAGGAGATTCCAGAGGGTTGGTGCGGACATGGAGAAGGCCCTCCTTCGGGTGCTGGATAGATGTGCACCCCTAGCTGATGGCACTATTAGAGAGCCTCTCCGGTCCGCTCTGGTTGGACGGGCAGACACTCTTGGGGTGATGCGGTCTCTAAGGTATCCTGGCCCACTGCCATATAGGGCTCTAAAGGTCAAAACCAGCACCTTGAATTGCACCCGGAGACAAACTGGTAACCAGTGCAGCTCCCAAAGTAGCGGTGAGGCGTGGGCATATCGTCCACATCCCATCACCACCCGGGCTGCCGCATTCTGGACCAGCTGCAGCCTCCGAATGGTCGTCAAGGGCAGCCCCATGTAGAGCGCATTACAATAATCTAGTCAGGAAGTGACCAGAGCGTGGGTGACCATAAGCAAGGAGCCTCGGTCCAGGAGCATGCGCAACTGGCGAATCACCCAAAGTTGGGCAAAAGCCCTCCTGGCTACAGCCGCTACCTGTTCTTCTAGCAGCAGCCGCGAGTCCAGAAGGACCCCCAAGTTGCGCACTGGGTCTGTCTGGGGCAAAACAGCCCCATCCAGTACCAAAGATGGTCGCTCCCTGGATAACACGGGGCCCCTTATCCACAGCCACTCTGTCTTGCTGGGATTCAGCCGAAGCCAATTGGCCCCCTCCAGACCCCAATGGCCTCCAGGCATCCGGATAGGATTTCAACAGCATCACTGGGGTCCCCACGGGCCGAGATGTACAACTGGGTGTCATCCGCGTACTGATGGTACCACACCCCGTGGGAACGAATGATCTCACCCAGTGGCTTCATGTAGATGTTAAATAGGAGATGAGAGAGCACCGAACCCTGAGGCACCCCATACTTGAGAAGCCTAGGGCTGGACCTCTCACTCTCTAACCACACCGACTGGGTACGGCCCTCCAGAAAAGAGGAAAACCAGGACAACACGGTGCCCTGGATCCCCAGTCCTTTGAGCCGTTCCAGAAGGATACCGTGGTCGACGGTATCGAAGGCCGCTGAGAGGTCAAGAAGAGCAAGGACGGATGGATAACCCCATCCCGCTCCCGCCAGAGATCATCCATCAGTGCGACCAATGCCGTCTCTGTACCATACCCGGGCCTGAATCCTGATTGAAAGGGGTCTAGATAATCTGCTTCCTCCAGGACACTCTGCAGCTGGCGTGCTACCACCTTCTCCAAAACCTTACCCAGAAAGGGCAGGTTGGAAACCGGCCTGTAGTTGTTAAGGACAGCTGGGTCAAGGGATATTTTCTTCAGGAGGGGATGCACCAAAGCATGTTTAGTGGTGCAGGAAATACCCCCTCCCGTAATGATGCATTTATTATCGCCCCGACCCAGCCACCTATCACCACCTTGGAGGCTTTCACCAACCAGGTGGGACAGGGGTCCAAAGGACATGTAGTGGCACGCACAGCTGCAAGGAGCCTGTCCACTTCATCAGGGACAACAGGATCAAACCGAACCCAGATCGTACAGCAAGACTGTGCTCCAGTGGCCCCCCGACCCTCCCCATCCACGCCGGGATTCAGCCCTGAATGAATCCGATCGATTTTCTCCACCAGATGGTCAGCAAAGTCCTCAGCCGAACCCTGCCAACCGGGCACCGATCTCTCCCTACCGAGGAGGGACCTGGTTACCCGGAACAGGGCGGCTGGGCGATTATCAGCGGAGGCAATAAGGGTGGTGAAGTATTGCCGCCTCACCACCCCCATCGCCACTAGGTAGGCCCTAATAGCAGCTCTAGCTAGTGTCCAATCGGAGTCATCCTGGGCCTTCACCCAGCGGCGCTCTAGGCGTCTCTTTGCCCGTTTGAGTTCCCGCAGTTCATCCGTGAACCACGGGGATGACCTAACCCCACGGGTGCTGAGAGGCCGCAGTGGCGCGATTTCATCCAAGGCTGCTGTTGCCGTCCTGTTCCACAGGTCAACAAGTGCCTCGGGTGAATCGTGTATCTGATCCAGAGGAACATCTCCCAGTTCCCTCTGGAATCCATCTGGATCCATTAGTCACCGAGGGCGGGCCATTTTAATAGGTCTTGCCTCCCTTACGATGAAGCGTCGCCCCCAGAAAGTCAAGAGTCACCAGATAGTGATCTGACCATGGCACAGGTGAGATGACTAAATCCTGTAATCTCAGATCACTCTGCCACTGCTCCGACAAGAAAACTAAGTCTGGCATGTGACCACTGCCCCTGGTCGGACCCCAAACTACCTGAGTCAGGCCCATGGCTGCCATGGAAGCCATGAACTCCCTTGCCACCTCAGAAGCCATCCCCAATGATGGCAAATTGAAGTCCCCCAGAACCATAAGCCTCAGGAACTCCAACACCAACATTGAGGTGGCCTTGAGGAGCTCAGGCAGGGCATCCCTTATCCTGCAAGGGGGCAGGTACTGGAGTAAGATCCCCAACTGACCCTTAGGGCCCAACCGTAGAAGCAGGGCCTCACAACCAGACACTTGTGGAGCAGTGGCCCTAGCAACTCCCAATGACTCTCTGACAACAATGGCAACACCACCGCCCCTCCCCTCACCTCTAGGCTGGTGCCAAATACCGAACCCGGCTGGACACATGTCCGAAAGAGGTACTCCACCCTCAGGTGTCAGCCAGGTTTCGGTGCCAGGTCGGCCCGCCCCTCCTGGATAGAATCTTGAATCAGGGGGGCCTTATTACAGACTGATCTGGCATTCACCAGCAGCAGCCTAAGGGCGGGGTCACTCTGGATCTGCTGCTCAGGGCCCAGAGATGTACCTGCAGGGCTGGAACGAGGGACCGCAGTTAAACATCGGACCCGCGCACCCCGAGTACGGCCCGCCCCTCGGTACCCACCATACCGCCCCATGCCCGTCACAACACCTATATGGGTCCCTGGAACCCCCCTAGACGGAATGCTGCCCCTCCTTCCTGACTGGCAGGACCAGCTCCCTCTCTTCCTACCCCACCCACAATCCCCCCTTGGTTCCGGCAGCAAAAATGGCAAGCCGCCCCACAGCAAGTTGCCTCCTTCTCTCGCCCCCATGCGGGAGGACAAGGCCAGGTCCGGCGGCAAAGGCAACGGGGCCATTGAAGGCACATCTGGCCACCCAGCTTATGGTAAATGCCTCAGGCGGCCAGGCATCTCCCCCCACCCCCAACCTCCGCCAGTCCGAATCCACAAAGGAGGACACCGAGGCTGGTGGGCAGAGCACGCCGGCCCCTTTATGCCTGCTGCCAGTGCAGGTGTTCTGTTCAGGGCTGGCAGTGGCAGTGCGGGGTCTCTTCTCCTCCCCCTCCAACTCCATGGAGGAGGACGCTGAGGCTGGTGGGCAGAGCACGCCGGCCCCTTTATGCCTGCTGCCAGCGCAGGTGTTCTGTTCAGGGCTGGCGGCGGCAGCGCGGGGTCTCTTCTCCTTTCCCTCCAACTCCATGGAGGAGGACGCTGAGGCTGGTGGGCAGAGCACGCCGGCCCCTTTATGCCTGCCGCCAGTGCAGGTGTTCTGTTCAGGGCTGGCGGTGGAAGTGCGGGGTCTCTTCTCCTCCCCCTCCAACTCCATGGAGGAAGACGCTGAGGCTGGAGGGCAGAGCACTCCATGGAGGAGGACCCTGAAGCTGGTGGGCAGAGCACACCGGCCCCTTTATGCCTGCCGCCAGCGCAGGTGTTCCGTTCAGGGCTGGCGGCAGCAGCGTGGGGTCTCTTCTCCTCCCCCTCCAACTCCATGGAGGAGGATGCTAAATGTTTGGTTGTAAATGTTTGGTTGTCAAAGGATGAGACAGTAACAGGATTCTCATAAAACAAAATGGCAGTTAAACTTTTATTCCTAAAATTCCTCAGCCTACGTGTGCCTACGTCCATTCACATGGCTGGTACATGCTACAAGGAAGTAGGCTCGCAAAATTAGGGTCTGGATACATTGGTTATACATTAGCAGATACACACAGCGTACGTGCCGAAGAGGAGCATAACCAGTTGTCAAAAACTGTTTGTTTGTGGATTGGGGACTGTCCGCAGACCTGATTCAGACTTGTTTTACATCAACTTCGGCCAGGAGGTGCCCAGAGGGAGTTTCGGTCAAGCCTTTTGGCTGACCCCGGGTTTTGCAACCCGGCCACCACCCTTTGGAAGCCGGCAAGGATTAGAGCATTCCTACATCTTCCCACTCTCCCCACAATTGCAATTGAAAAATAGGGGGATTTACAGATCTGAATAACAACCAGAGATCACCTACCATTATGAAGCCACAGTATGAAGCCACATTGATTTGTATGCTAATCTGTTATCCTAACCAATCACTCTGTACATGATGTGTATAAATTAATGACACGAAGCCTCACTCCCATGTCTGATGAAATGGACTTGATCCACAAAAGCTCACATTGAAATATAAGTTAGTCTTTAAAGTGCTACAGTGTTTTTGTTTTGTTTATTCTCTGACAGGATGAGAATTGATCTTTCTTCTCCTCATCACTTGCTTCGCCTGTTTTTTTTATTTATGATTTGTATGTAAGTTTAAAATTTATTTATTTATATTTGTATCCCCACCCCCGCCCCCAAGATATTCTCCCGCTCTGGGTGGCATACCACTTCTTCTTATGTCCAGATCAAACTTTGGACTGCCAAAATGAAGCCATTTTCTTGGCTTTGTCATTGTCCAAAATTAAATCCTCTGGCAGTAATCAAATTAGCTGTATTCTGCATCTCTTCATATTTACACTGTTTTTTGTCCTTGTTGTTTTGTTTACTCTCTAATTTATTTACAGAAATCAAAGAAACTATCCAGGAGGAGGGAGACCTAAAGGAGCAATGCTCCAGCAAACTCCCCTTCCCCTGACAAGACTCTAAATCTAAATTGTCCTGCGACCAGGGCCAGTTAGTTAATCTCAAACGGGCCTCGGTTGCTATAGTAACCATGGCCCTTTCAGGAGTGCCACGATAGGCTCGGCCATAACTCGCCTCCAGCCAATCACAGGCGAAGAAAGCTGCCGCGGCGCGCACCACGCGCGGAATTCCTGCTCGCACACTGATGACGCGATGACGCCAGCGCCAGTAACCCCCAACCCCCATTTAGGCTTGGGTTTGGGCTGGACCCGGCGCCCCCTTCCTGCCGTGGGCTGAGGTGAGTCGCTGGGGGAGTCTCAGGCACCAAAAGTCACGGAACTCGACGTGGCGTTTCCTGCGTTTCCGGGCCGCACCGTTTCGCGGTGGGCTTTGCCCTCGAGGGTCTTCGGCTCCAAAACTCCAAGAGGGGCCTGCGGTGCTTTAGGTTTAATTTTCACTTTGTTCAAGGCCCGGCCTGCAGACCCCCCCCCTGCCTCCTTTGGGGTCGGAAGAGGGCCTTGGAAGCCTTTTACCTCCCCAAACCAGCCCTGCAAGGGGTGTCCCTTCACCACTTAAAGCCAACATGGGGCATAAGCCCCACGGCTTTTTCCCCACCCCTAGCATTTTGATTTTTAAGTGGGTGGGGCAATTCTAAAATGAATTATTAACAGTGAATGACCTTTTAGGCTTCCTCCACGTGAATAGGAGTTCACTTTTTGAATAATAAGAATTATGTCACGGTGTGTGTGTGTATGGAAGCATCAGGATTTTAGAGATTCTTAGGTGGAGCATGGCCAAAAAAAAAAAGATTGGGAACTACTGACCTACAGCTTTTCTAAGTTGGGAGAGTCAGGCCTTTGAGCACTCTGTGGTCTTTCAATCCAAACAGTCAGATTGTTGTAGATGTGGACAGCTTCAGACTTGTTCTCCAGTGGCCTTTAGTGATTTTTTTAAAAAAAAAATTAAATCTTAAATGTGGAAGGGTACTTTATGTACTTGGTCATTTTATGCTAAGTCTGTAGGTCTCTGCCAGGGCTGTGATGGCTTAGTGGTTGAGGTGAGAAGAGACCCCTAAACACTAACAAATCCCCAGGACCAGATGGCATCCATCCACGAGTTCTCAGGGAACTTAAAGATGAAATTGCTGATATCCTAGCCAAAATATATAATCTTTCCCTCAAATCAGGCTTTGTGCCTGATGACTGGAAGGTAGCGAATATAACACCAATTTTCAAAAAAGGATCTAGGGGTGATCCAGGAAATTACCGGCCTGTCAGTTTGACATGTGTCCCAGGTAAAGTGATGGAAACCATCCTAAAAGATAGAATTAATAGGCACATAGAAGAGAAGGCGCTGCTAAAGGAGAGCCAACATGGCTTTTGCAAGGGCAAATCATGCCTCACTAATCTGTTGGAATTTTTTGAGAGTGTCAACAAGCATGTGGATAAGGGGGATCCAGTTGACATTGTTTATCTGGACTTTCAGAAGGCTTTTGACAAGGTCCCACACCAAAGGCTCTTGAATAAACTTACCAGTCATGGAATAAAGGGACAGGTCTTGTCCTGGATCAGCAACTGGCTAAGGGACAGGAAACAGAGGGTAGCACTAAATGGACACTTCTCCAAGTGGAGGGAAGTAAAGAGTGGGGTCCCCCAAGGTTCAGTACTGGGACCCCTGCTTTTCAACCTCTTCATAAATGATCTAGAGGTAGGAGTAAAAAGCAAGGTAGCCAAATTTGCTGACGACACTAAATTATACAGGGTAGTGAAAACTGTGAGAGATTGTGAAGAGCTCCAGAGGGATCTCTTGACACTGGGGGAGTGGGCAAAACAGTGGCAAATGAGCTTCAACATCAGTAAGTGCAGAGTGATGCATGTTGGGGCAAAAAACCCCAATTACATTTATAAACTGATGGGGTCTGAACTCTCTGCGACAAACCAGGAAAGGGACCTTGGTGTCCTAGTGGACAGCTCAATGAAGGTGTCAACCCAGTGTGCCTCAGCAGTGAAAAAAGCAAACTCAATGTTAGGGATCATTAGGAAGGGTATAGAAAATAAGTCAGCAAGTGTCATTTTGCCTCTTTATAAATCTATGGTGAGGCCCCATCTGGAATATTGTGTACAGTTCTGGTCGCCATACCTCCAGAAGGATATTATGGAGTTGGAGAAAGTACAGAGGAGGGCAACCAGAATGATTAGGGGACTGGAACACCTTCCTTACCATCTGAGGCTGCAACGGTTGGGCCTTTTCACTCTTGAACGACGGCGTCTAAGAGGTGACCTGATTGAAGTTTATAAAATCATGCACGGTGTGGACAAAGTAGATAAGGAAAAACTGTTTTCCCTATCGCACAACACTAGAACTAGGGGACACTCCATGAAACTTTTGGGTGCTAGTTCTCAAACAAATAAGAGAAAGTACTTTTTCACCCAGAGGATCCCTGGTCTATGGAACTCCCTGCCAGAAGAAGTGGTGACAGCTGTCAGTCTTGACAGCTTTAAGAAAGGATTAGACAAGTTCATGGAGGACAAGGGTATCAATGGCTATAATTATGGCTACCTAAGGACAACCTCCGGGTTGGAGAGATAGGCAGGATATCTCTCAATGCCATTTCCAGGGAATCCTAAGCAGGTGAAGGCATCTGCTTGGGAATACCCTGAAGGAAATGGTGAGCCACTGTGTGAGACAGAATGCTGGACTGGATGGGCTGTGGCCTGTTCCAGCAAGGCTGTTCTTATGTTCTTATGTTCTTATGGTGCTGAGTTTGATGACAGTTTGAGTCCCGAGTGCTGCACAATGGAGCCTGTCCCAGCTCCTGCCAACCACGCAGTTTGAAAGCAAGAAAGCAAGTAGATAAATAGGTACGTCTTCAGCAGGAAAGGTAACAGTGTTCTGCATGCTCCAGTGTCTAGTTATGGCTGACACATGACCATGGAAACCTCTGCAGACGCAGAAAGTGTTGGCTCTTTAGATGTAAATGGAGATGAGCACCTCCTCTTTACTGTAGGCTTCTGGGAGTTTGGTACCTGGCTGCAGAGCCAGAGATCTGGGGTTTGGTTGGTCAGTGGGCATCCTGGGAGAAGAGCCTATATAGTCTTGGGCAAGCTGCACAGTCCCAGAGTGCTGCCAGAAGAAAGGATCCAGTGTTTTTAGTATCTTATAATTAGAAAGGTAACCATAAATAAGAATCAGCGTATGACATAATTATTATTTAGGTTTCCAAGGTCACAGGCTTTTCTCCACCAACTGCTGCCTTGTTGTTTTAACTACAGTTGGTGAGCTTGGTATCCAGGATAACCTGCTTGCAAAACATACATGCCTCTTATGCTGAGCTTTCATTCTTTTCTTCTTTATCCAGTTAGCAGTTTTAAAATATAATTATGAAGTTCTGTGCCACCTATAGAACTGATATGACTCGGTGGTTTAGATCACATGGCAGAGGAACCAGACGCTGGGAGTTTGAATCCCCATTATGCTTCCCAAGGTTCAACCAAAATCACCCAGTGTATGTGTCACTGATAAGGGTTACATGCCATGCCTCCTCTGTGGCCTCAGACAAGCTGTGAAGTTTCAGAGCACCAATAGAAGAAGGCCTAGTAAATAGTATGAGTGTTTCTTACCAAGAAAAGTATGGAAGAATCTCCATAAATTGGAGTTTACTTGACAGTACATAATTATTATGTGGCTTAATCAGACTAATGGCATTAGAATTTAGCTTAGGCTGATATGTTGTTGTACACTTGACTAAGGATAGAGAACTTATGGGTGTTGTTCTAACAGGTGCCTATTTCTTGAATTTTCTTTGATTTTTAAACCTGATATAAAATTAATATCACTACTCTTGCTGCTTTTGTTCTTTTTAAAAAGGTATGCTCATAAGGGAATTAAAATGAACATAGGGTTTATAGTGGTGTGGGCACAGAGTTGTTTTCTTCAAAATGTCAGGCAAATGTGAGTTGCATAAAACTGGGGGAGTGCTGCTTTTTTCTTGAACATGAAAAAATATTTATATGATCATTCCTTTTGTAAGTTTATCCTTAAAGCATTTAAAGACGTATCCTGAAATAAAATTTGTTAAGTTTGCTAACAGTGAATTTAATCAGAACTTTAGTGTCTTGGATTTGTATAGCAATTTGAAACTTGCTAATATTTTTTGTGTATGTAACTAACTGTCAGGATGGCTTAGTAGTTAAGATGCTGAACTTGACGACTGGAAGGTCGGCAGGTCAGCAGTTCCAGACCCAAGTACTGCACGATGGATTGAGCTCCATCTCTGCCCCAGCTCCTGCCAACCTAGCAGTTCGGAAACAAAAAATTGCAAGTAGGTACCACTTCAGAGGGAAAGTAAACAGCATTCTATGTGCTCTGGTACCTAGTCATGCTTGCCACATGACCATGAAAACGTCTGCAGATGCAGTCAGTGCTAGCTCTTTGGCTGTAAACTGAGATGAGCACCGCACCCTAGAGTCGGACACAACTGGCTTTCGAGCAGCTACCTACCTAACTGATATGTATGATAGATTAGCATTTTGCATATAATTATCCAAATTGTCTTACTAGTTATCCTGGCATAACAACAGTGTAACTTTTGGTGGCAAATTGCCCCAAGTTAAAAAATCATCATAGATGTATAAATTGTGATTTCTTAAGTGGGCATAATTTAAAGATTTTGCCATTTCCATAGCTACACAATAGAATTTTAGTCAGTACAGTATATAACAAAGTGATCCAGTCTAGAGTATTTTTGCAATGTCTTTCAGAAAATTATGCTTCAGAAAAACAGTACCTGTCTCTCAGGCTGTCCAGTGATACATAAGATTGGAAAATGCATTGAAACATACTAAGAATGTTGCCTAAATAATGTAATTGTAAATAGTGGTATTGTTTTGGTACAGCAGTCAATATACTTAATTATTAACAATTGTTTTCTGGCACACATTAATATATTATTATGTATGCTTATTTTTAAATAACTCTGTTGCCATTTTTATTAAATCTCAAATGAAGCTTTTCCTGGCATAAGTGGTATGTGCGAAAGCATAACATTTTTCTCTATGTTGAGAAACAGAGCAGAAGCCTGGACAAAGGCAGATTTTCAGGCAATTTTGGCTGAAATGAAGTCCATGTTCTGTGATCACAGTGTTCAGCGATCCTGTGGAGTACAAAAGGGGAAGCTTTCTGGTTCATTGACTGATATTCGTATTCCGAGCTTTTTCTGTATGACTATGATGCAGCTCTTTTTAAAAGTGTAAAAGAACCAAGAGAGGAGGGAGTTGCTGTTTTAACCGTTCAATGGCTTCTATCTTCTTTTTCTTCTTGCAGTAATAAGCAGACTTCTTGGCAAGAAGGATGGTAACCAAAAGGGATCAGTGGTGCAGCAGGTACATCTTGTTTCAGTTCCTTGGTTATGGAGGGAAAGACTGCATTTGCTGCCTCCCTTCCATTCTCTTGCTTATAACTGCCTTATCATCAAAAAAGAGAAAATCCTGCCCAGTCTGTTGAAAGACTGTGTATAGTTGGCAAACATTGTTCCGTGCGCATGCCTGAAAAATGTCAGTGGAAACGTCTGCAGACATAGACAGCGCTGGCTCTTTGGCTATAACTAGAGATGAACACTGAACCCTAGAGTCAGATACGGCTGGCTTTTGAGCAAGGGTGACCTTACCTTACACTACTCAATTGAAACAGGAAATCCTGTGAGGCAAATTTTTGTCTTGGAGCCAGAGATATGTGTGTGTATGTATGTATGCAGTATGTGGATGCATATACTGTATGCTTTTGAAGTTAGGTTGTAGGATATTTATTTATTTATTTTCTGGACTTATAGGCCGCAACAGTTAAAACCATCTCATATATAAAATCCAACTACTAAGACAGTAAAATAATTAAAAATATCTACAAAAACATCACCTCTGAATTAAAACCCTAAACAGGGCTAGATGAGCCAGCAAGGATAACATGTGAAAATTTAAAATTGCCTTGTAGACTGTTGTGGTGTGTCACAGCTTATCAAACTACCGCACAACTATTTTTGCTCTACTCATGGTGCAAAAATTTTCTCCCCTTAGGCTAACGAATGGTAGGATGTCTGAAAAGTTTTTCTACCAATTACATTGGCTATGAGTTATTTTTTGGGCCACATTCAAAGTATTCCCTCCCTCCAGCTGATTTACCCTTTAGTACAGCCTTGGAACTTTCTCTTCGTTTTAATTTTTCTTTTATAATATAAACAGCCTGAATAACAATTTTCTTTTTAATAGCTGTACATGTTTTTTATGTGCCTTGTTTCTTTTTCTATGTGCTTTGTGAGGATTTCAGTATAAAAAAGAGTTCATACGTACTTATTCTAAAAGTAATTCCAGACCTCTGTTTTCTCTGTAATAGTATATGAAAATGTGTTCTTTCTTTGCCAGTGCAATGAAATTAAGCTTTTTGTTCTGTATTCAGAACTCTTTCTGAAAAATAAGACCAGTGAATCAAAGGGTACATCCTATACATCCAGTTCTGTAAATATATAGAAATTTAATACTGTGCCTAATAGCCAAAATTTCTGAAGATTGTTTCATAAAAACTGTAGTTATCTGAGATCATTGATAACCTTTACACTGTAACTTAACATTTAAGTGTTGACGTATCAGCATAAAAAAGCAGGGACTTTAAAGGTAAGATTATTTGAATGTGTAGCATCTTTACCTATAAAGAGGGACGTTAATCGTTGGAATGTAACAAAGGCTCCCGCACTCGGCCCAACCATCCCGAACCAAGCCACCTGCACTTACCTTAACTCCGCCCACCCATCGCCACAAGGTTCCGAAAGTCGCTAGTGGCACAGAGGAGGCCGGGAAAGCGCGGCGTGCCGACTTTAAAAAAATATGCCGGGGAAAAAAAGCCCAACTGACAAAAGGTAAGTGGGGCGAGGAAGAGGGGGGGAGGCGTGAGCCCAGTACCCACGCCATCCACCCACCCCACCACCTTGCCCCACCCCCACCCCCACCCCCTAATTCCCACCTCACATACCCTTCTTTGCCGCCTGGGTCTTTTCCCCCAGCTCGGCCTTCTGCGAAGGGAGGCGCCCTGGCCTGTATTTTGTCCTTGCGGGAGATGTGGCCTCGACGCCCGCAGGGACAAAGGGGAAGCCGCTGCGCCTCCCAGCGAAGAAGGCCATGCTGGGGGGAAAGACCCAACTGACAGAAGGGTACGTGAGGTGGGCGTTAGGGGGAGGGGGAGGGAAGCACAGGCCAGGCACCCACGCCGCCCACCCACCCCACCACCTTACCTCACCCCCACCCACTAACCCACCTCACTATTGCCCGTCAAGGCAGGGTGTCATTCTCTCTCTCTCTCACACACACACATATATAAACACACCTTGCTGGGCAATTATTATCTGTGTGTTGGTGGTTGGGGTGGTTTTTTGGGGGGGTTCGCATCCCCCCACCCACCCACCCCACCCACCCACTCGCAGACAAACCTTCCCTCCCAGTCCCAACTTACCTGCACGCAGTCTCAGCTCAGCAGGTAGCCTTCGCCCTCCTCTCCTGTCTCCGTCCTCTGTCTCCTGTCTCCTCCCTCGCTCTATCTAATCTAACTCACTCACCCCCTCTGGTGGTCTAATCTAACTATCTGTCACCCTCTCTTTCTCACTCTGTCACTCTGTCTCTCTCACACACACTGCTTCTCTGTCTATTTCTTTCTTTCTCTCTCTCTCACACACACACAACACACACACACGACACTCCTGCCTTACCAGGAATTTTTAATGTGTGTGTTGGTGGTTGGAGTGGTATTTTATGTGGGTGGTGGTGGTTGTGCACACCCAAAACCACTCCTAACCACCACCACACACATTAAAACTGCTCGGCTGGCCGGGCACAAATATGCTAGTAGTCTATATATGGCTTTCAATTTTACTGTTTTTTAAAACTTCTTTAGCTGTGATTTGGTGTGACATCTCAACTGAGTTTGTATGAAGAATAGGGAAGCATTTATTTGAATGTTTTACTTTCATAACCCTTTCTTTCCTCCACCAGCTTTTTGGGATGTTGCAGCCGTTAGAGTTCTTCAGGACATGGATGCCGTGGTGTTGCTCTGGGAGAACATCTTAATGGATAAGTAGTATCATTCAGTGATGGGCTGTGGGACCAGCAAAGTACTTCCTGAGCCTCCCACGAACGTTCATTTGGATCTTGTTAAAAAGATTGAGCCATCGAGTGGTTATAAAGCGGATATATGTAAACTCTTCATCAAAGGTGATGGAGATGCCATTAAATCTGCCATCCCATCTCCTCCCTGTCACACCAGCCCACATGAAGAACAGTCAGAGCCCCGCAAGAATAGAGTGGCGAAGTATCGTGCCAAATTTGACCCCAGAGTGACTGCCAAGTATGACATCAAAGCTCTGATTGGACGAGGCAGCTTTAGCCGTGTGGTGCGGGTAGAGCACAAGGCCACCAAACAGCCATATGCAATCAAATTGATAGAGACCAAGTACCGTGAGGGGAGAGAAGTCTGCGAGTCAGAGCTGTGTGTGCTGCGTCGTGTGCGACACACCAATATCATCCAGCTCATTGAAGTGTTTGAGACTCAGGAGCGTGTCTATATGGTGATGGAATTGGCTACTGGTGGTGAACTCTTTGACAGGATTATTGCCAAAGGCTCCTTCACGGAAAGAGATGCTACTCGGGTTCTGCAGATGGTATTGGACGGCGTTAAATATTTACACACATTGGGCATCACTCACAGGGACTTAAAACCAGAGAACTTGTTGTATTACCACCCAGGCATGGATTCTAAAATAATGATAACTGATTTTGGTCTGGCAAGTGCTCGGAAAAAGGGAGATGACTGTTTAATGAAGACCACCTGTGGAACTCCAGAATATATTGCCCCAGAGATCTTGGTCAGAAAGCCTTACACTAACTCTGTGGACATGTGGGCACTTGGTGTGATCTCCTACATCCTACTAAGTGGGACAATGCCATTTGAGGATGAGAACCGCACCCGCTTATACCGGCAAATTCTGAAAGGAAAGTACAGTTACTCAGGGGAGGTGAGTTTGACAGAGCTTCTGTAGGGAAGTGTACATTTTGCAAGAGTGCTTTGGAATTGTGTAAAATCTTGGGTCTTCAGAGGGATCCCTCTGAAAAAAGTCAAATCACTCATTATCCTCTAAAATATCTCTGATCTCTGTTTTTCAAGAAAACCCCTCCTCATTCCTTAAAATCATGGCATTATTGCAACTCAAATTCTTTAAAATTCCTATATTTTGGTGTATAATATAATTTTAGCTTTGTAAGCTAGGCCCCCTTATTGTGAAAAAGATTTGCGTATTTTTTAAACTATTATCTTTATCAAAACAGAAGTAGCTCTTTTTTCTGAGCAGTGGGGACTATAGATATTGGCAATCCTGTGCCCATGGTTTATGATTGATTTTATTTATTCTATAATTTTAGGAAAGTATTTGTTACTTTTCAGTTAGCAAAACATGCCAAGTGCTTTTGTGAATAACGCTTTTAATGAATAAAAGCAAGCAGAATATGCTTACCCTTATATCAGTTAATGTTAACATGTTCAGCATCAGAATAATTGGTGTTAAGTCGCTTAATGAAGCCTTGGGGTTTTGTCTGTTCTCCAAGGTAATAACATGATACCTTAAGTCTTTACGGTATGCTTAGGGTGATGGCTCTTCAACAATTAGAGGTTACCTGATTTTATTTAAGATTTCTTTAGCACTGGTTTCTCAATGCTAAGAAAAGACAAGACAAGGTTTGTCTTCTCCAGCTGCTTATTTCAAAATCCATTGAGTTCAATGATATTCTGGCATGTAAGATTTCAGAAAATATTTTACTGCTTTGATCTAGTCACTTCTTAATTTAATTAATTTAATTTTTAAATCGTTATGCCGCCCACTCAGGCGAACCCGACTTAGGGTGGCGTACAGCAATTAAAAACATATAAAAACAGATTTAAAAATCCCAAGTCACCCACCCACCTACCCACCCTACTATCCCCCCACCCCATTTAAAAAGAATAAAAGGGAATTGGAGGGATACAACAGCACAGGGGTGGGGGGACACCACTAACTGGAGATAAGCCAACAGGCTGGAGCTGTATTCCAATTAAGGCCCCACACCTGCCCTGCCAGCCAGGTTTTCCACACTGACTGGATACGGCCCTCCAGAAAAGAGGAAAACCAGGACAACACAGTGCCCTGGATCCCCAATCCTTTGAGCCATTCCAGAAGGGTACCGTGGTCAACGGTATCGAAGCCTCTGAGAAGTCAAAGAGAGTAAGGATGGTCGGATGACCGCCATCCCGCTCCCGCCAGAGATCATCCATCAGTGCGACCAATGCCATTTCCATACCATGTCTGGGCCTGAATCATGATTGAAAGGGGTCCAGATAATCCGCTTCCCCCAGAGTCCAGCTGGCACGCCACCGCCTTCTCCAATACCTTCCCCAAAAAGGGGAGGTTGGGGACCGGCCTATAGTTTAGGACACACACACCCCGGACCCTCACTGCTCATGCCGGGGTTAAGCCCCGAGCGAATCCGATCGATTTTCTCCACCAGATGGTCAGCAAAGTCCTCAGCCGAACCCTGCCAACCGGGCAATGCCCCCCCCCCCCCCCACCAAGGAGGGATCTGGTCACCCGAAACAGGGTGGCTGGACGATTATCAGCAGAGGCAATAAGGGTGGTGAAGTATTGCTGCTTCACCACCCCAATCACCAGTAGGTAGGCCCAAATAGAGGCTCTAGCTAGTGTCCAAACAGGATCACTCCAGGCTTTCACCCAGCGGCGCTCTAGGGGTCTCTTAGCCCGTTTGAGCTCCCGCAGTTCATCCGTGAACCTCGGGGATGACCTAGCCCCACGGGCTCGGAGCGGCTGTAGTGGTGCGATTTCATCCAAGGCTGCTGTCATCATCCTGTTCCACAGGTCGACAAGCGCCTCAGATGAATTGTGTGTCTGATCCAGACGAAAATCCCCCAGTTCCCGCTGGAATCCAACCGGATCCATTAGTTGCCGGGGGCGGGCCAATTTAATACACCCTGCCTCTCTACGGTGAAGCGTCGCCCCCAGAAAGTCAAATCACCAGGTAGTGATCTGACCATGGCACAGGTACTATGTCTAAATTCTGTAATCTCAGATCACTCTTCCACCACTCTGACAAGAAAACTAAATCCGGTGTGTGGCCCCTGCACCTGGTCGGACCCTGAATTACCTGAGTCAGGCCCATGGCTGCCATGGAAGCCATTAATTCCTGTGCAACCTTGGTGCCAATACCCAGCGAAGGCAAATTGAAGTCCCCCAGAACCATTAGCCTAGGGAACTCCAATGCCAACGCTGAGACGGCCTCGAGGAGCTCAGGCAGTGCTCTTCTATTCTTCTCTGCTCCATTTGTTTGGAACAGGGATAGGGAACCTAGTGATAGGTGAAGTCTGTAACACTTGAAAGGCCAAGCATTCCATGCTCAGTTCCAGAAAGAAGAGTTTCTAATACTGTATAGAGTTAGTCCTCCTCTGTCTTTTTCATAAAGTTGTCCTCAGAAGTGGAAATAGTTTTGCTTGTTGGCCTGCAAGCTTTGTAGGAGGAATTGAACCATATGTTATATATGAGTAAGAGAGCAATTTTTCAATCTTGGGTTGAGAAGTGACAACAAAATAACTGTCTCAGTAGCACACAAGATGGTTAATTTTTCTGGCATTTTAGAAATATGAGGTTGTAATGACATTTCAATAACGGATGAAAAGTCTTTGTGGTATTTAGATTGTAATGGACTTGATATTTAAATCAAAATGCAAGATGATGTAGAAAGAGAAATTACTTAAAAGTTTATCTTGAGAGAGTGTGGTTATGTGGGACTTGAAGCAACTTCTTAATCGTGTTATGTTATTGCTCAAACTTTGTGATCCGTTTTGTTCTCTAGTTTTCATATCTCTTTATTGTTAGGGTCTATCTTGCAGCTGCAAGCATGTTACTTCCCAGTTTCTGTGTTTTGATGGGCACATAGATCAACTCACTTTGGAAACAAGTTTTACATTTTGTTGATGAGGTGGATCAACTAGGTAGCAATTTACAAGGTGAGAGCATTTGCTGCATGCTCAGGAGAAAAGCAGCATCACCCCCTGTGTATGCCCCTGTTGTGAATCTAACAGCAGTGAATAGGTCAGTCCAAGTATTACTTACAAGGAGACAGTTTATTGAGTAAATTTCAATCAATCCATCTGGACAGTATATCATTGCTATATTTTGTTGTAGATGTGTAAAATACTACCCTGCATTCCTGCCATCCTCAGTCAGGGCATGAGTGGTTAATGGAAGAAGCATAAATAAGCACATTAGTGAGATTTGCACTGTGATGGCTTAGTGGTTAAGATATTGAGCTTGAAGACTGGAAGGTCTGGGTTCAGTACCCGAGTGCTGCACGAGGATCTTGGGGAGATGAAGAGCCTCATTTGGGCATCCCCTGAGAGGAGTTTCTCCAGCAAAAATCCTTTTAACCCAGGGTAATTTCTGACACGAAATTTATTTGTGAGATTTGATAAGTACACCTCCAAGCCAAAAACCTCAGTATTCCAAAAATAAAGACCACCACTTCGGTAGGAAGGTAACAGCATTCCATGTGCTCCAGTGTCTAGTCATGCCTACCACATGATCATAGAAACGTCTGCAGACGCAGACAGTGCTGGCTCTTTGGCTGTGAATGGAGATAAGCACCACACCCTAGAGTTGGATATGATTGGCTTTTGAGCAAGGGCGAACTTTACCTTTATTTTAAAACCACACACTTTATTATGGCTTCTCTCTGGTTAACAATAGTATAGAGGAGACAACATAGGAACAGAAAGGAGAGGAGAAAAATTCTCTGGATTCCTCCTCTGACCAACTACAGCTTAATTTTAACATTGTGAAATAAAAAAAATATTTTTCTCTGATATAAGTATTCTCAAGAATATTGTCTGTGAAGATCTCGTCATGGAGTAAACATGCTCACTAGCAGTGATTATCTGAGTAGCAGGTTAAGAAAGGTGAAAAGGAAGAGAGTGTCTTCTAACATAGGCTGTCATACTATTTCACAGACAAGCAGAAAACTTACATCTCATAAAAAGAGGAAAAGGGGCTGTTTTCCTTCCAGGTTTCCTTGTCTTGTCCCTACCTACCCTTCAGGAGATATACTTCTCAGCACAAGATAATGTGTTCCAGCGCTAAGCTCAGATTGCACTTCCATTGCTGAAAGAAAAATGAAAATTGAAATTCAAGTTGACTTGTGAAGTGTTCCTATTTCCTTGACAAGAAATGAGCTGAAACCCAACTAACGCAATGGTTGCCTAAGAGAGCTTACTGGTGGGTTTCTACTCCTAGAGCATGGGGGTCTGTTTTCAAGAGGCTATTAAGCAATCGATGGGCAAGCTACACCATAAGAGCTAATTCAGGTCCTGCTGACCTCAACTACTCTAATTATCATTTTCGCTCCTGTAAGGTATTGAATTGATGGCCAAGGCATGAAGTTTAAGGCAGCTTGGAGAAAAGTTACTTGGCAAGCACATCTGATGATGCTAGCTTGCTCCCTGGATAAGAATTACACTGCTTGTCAAAGCTGGATCAAGTGCAACCTATCTATCAGCAACTAATTGTGTTTCCTTCCATTTTGCTTCCTACAGCTCCTGCTTTGCTTGATCAGGGTTTTGCTAAATAAACTGAAGTCTACATTTTACAACAAATGTCCTACAGATTACACAGCTGAAAGTTTCTTCTGATTTTGTTTAATGTTCCAGAAGAGGAAGGGGAATGCTTTGCAGTAAAACCCCGACTTACAAATGCCTCGAGTTACATAAAATTCGACTTAAATAATAATTTTGTGCTAAAACCATGTCCCGATTTACATGATTTCCTATGGGTTTGCTTTGGCTGGCGGGTCAGGTGTGGGGTGCAGATGGAAGGGTAACCTCCATTGGGTGGCTGGTGTAGAAGAACTCCTCCCCATGGTGCCTTTGGATCCTGCACCCCTTGTTTTAGGGGGTGGGTATTTAACTGTTTTTAACATATTTTTTAAATTGTCATTGTGAACCACCCTGAGTCGGCTTTGGCCGAGTGGGCGGTATATAAATTTGACAATTAAATTAAATTAAATTAAATTAAAATTGAGTTACATAAAGATTCTTTTTCTTATGGGTTTGCTTTGAGTTATGTAAAAATTCATTTCCCTATGGGTTTGCTTTGATTTACATAAAAAAATCATTTTTCCTATGGGTTTGCTTCGAGTTACGTAAAAATAATTTTTCTTATGGGTTTGCTTCGAGTTACATAAAAAACCGATTTGAGCAAAAGCTTACGGAACAGACTTTTTGTAAGTACCATAGGGGTTTTATTGTATATCCAATCACTACTGCTAACTTCAGAAAACATTGATATTTACGGGGGAAGTAGCTTCCGAAAGACCTGCCTCCCCCTTGCCATAATATGCGACATGTACGTGCTGGCGGTTGTTTTATAATAGTAGGATTGGGAATTAATGTGGATCCTTTTGATATTTATGTGGCTTTCTAAAATTTGTGTAGATGTCAAAGGTGATTTTCCACTCTGGGAAGCCCCCAGTTTTATCAAACCAGAGTTCATCTTCCAGCTAGTTCTACTTTTTATGCTGGGGTGGGTTGGGTTTAGTATGGCTCGGTGTCTCTTCTTCTTGTTCTACCATATCCGAATCTGAATATTGGCAATCCTCATGGCAATTAGCCATGAAGACTGTCCTGAGAATATAATGCAGTGGCCTTTCATCTGCCTTCTGCATCGCAGCATGACACCCATACCCCTGATCCAGTTCCGTAAGTCACTTTCTGGCCCTGAGCCCTTTTGGCACACACAGACCTCATCAGCCCTAGGCCAGGATTGATTAAGCTGCTGCCCTCCATCAAGATGGATTCAAGTGGGATTTAATCCACTTGGGGACCATCACCATTCCCTGTGGACTTTGGCACCCAAGGCCGTTAGTCCTCAGGGTGGTCAGGTTAGTTAACCACTGTCTGACACTCAGCGTTGAGTCGCTGGCAGTATGGTCTACTCTATCAGCATAGCAGGGTAACCTGGCCAGAAAATTGACCCCTGGATTCCCAGAATTGTCCACCATGGACCTATGAGGATATAAAATACCTTGTAGGTGGTTAGTTATTCCTTTGGTTGGTTGGTTGGTTGGTTTTCCGCCCTCTTAAAAGAAGTCTACATACTTGAAGAAGAGCTTTTTAAAAATATATTCCTCATGTGACTTGTTAATAGTGTGGCAGTCCTCTCTGTCGTCTTGGATTTTACTGCCTCTAATCTGCTTTTATGTAAAACATGAAAAGTAATAACTAATGTGGAATGTTTCCTATGTATGTACCGTGCCCCCGTTCCGTGCGCCCTGGTGTCTAGTCATGCCTGCCACATGACCATACCTGTCAACCCGTGGCTCCAGAAAAACGGGACCTGCGTACATCGCTTGTACGCAGGTCGCTTTCCGCGCAGGCATGGAAGGGTTTTACTCCTTACACGCATGTGCAGAAGCGCTACGCCGCTTATGCAGCCCCTATGCAAGCGGCGTAGCGCTTCCGCGCATGCGTGGAAGGGGTAAAACCCTTCCACGCATGCGCAGAAAGCATTTCCCCCATTGCCAAATTACGGGGTTTTGGCAGCGGGGGCCGGGTTATGACGTCAATCGACGTCGAATTACGGGGTTTTCCCGGCCAAATCGGGGTGGTTGACAGGTATGCACATGACTATGGAAACGTCTGCAGAAGCAGAAGGTGCTGGCTCTTCGGCTTTGAAACAGAGATGAGCACTGAACCCTAGAGTCGGATACGACTGGCTTTCGAGCAAGGGAAACCTTTACCTTACAGTGACTGGAAGCAACATAAGAAATTGAAAATGTATAATATTTTCTTCATTATAATTTTGAGAGTGCAGATTGCATTAACTGTTTTTAATGGATGGTTGAAATCTGTTGTCACTTGCTACTGTCGTCTATTTCTTGGCTCACCTACATAAAATGGTCCATTAACATCATCCCCCTGCCTTCCCCTTTATCTGTGACTCATATCAGCTTTTATTTGATGGATACCACTTCCAGATTGTATGAGGCTTAAAACACCTTGACACACAATATGCTTCAGATAGTCTTGATGTAGATATCCTCAGACATGGTATTAACACTAGCCTTTAAAAGCTCTGGGCTCTTTCAGGGTCAGCCCTTTTGACTCTGCATGTGCTCTTAAGCAGAGCTGCTGCTGAGGAGAGCCAAACAAAGGAAGTGAGCACTGGTAAGTTTTGCAGTTGGAGTAGAGCAGCTTTAGAGGCCCGCGCACCTAACGGCGTGCGAGATTGCAAACTAGTAACAAAGGAAGAATATAGTCTTACTAGGTAGAAAGGTAGTAAACGTGTACATTTTTGAGGCCCAGAATACTGCACTTGTTAAAATGGATTCTGAGGGAACAGCTGTAGTTACCTGCAACACTTGTGCCATGTTTGTGTTCTTGCCAAAGCATATGGAGAACTACACTTGCAGCAAGTGCAAGCTGGTTGCACTACTAGAAGAGAAGGTCCAGCAGCTAGAGGCCCGCATATCTAACCACCAACAAATTAAGCAGCTTGAGCTGTTCTTGGACAGAGCGGAGCAGACTATGCTGGACAAAGAAGAGACAGGGCACAGTTCTGAGGGAGAAGGCCCTTCACTAACTCAGGAGGGAGATGGTTGGAGGAATGTGACTCAAAGGAGGAGAAGAGTAGGGGATCACTCTGAGAGTCTGAAATTACAGAATCAATTTGAGGCTCTTTCCCTCATCACACATGATGAGAAACACACAGAGGAACAACTGGTTCCACCTGATGATCTCTCCTTCATCACGCTTGATGAGATCCAGGAAGATAAACAACAGGAACAAACTGAGGTTCTCTCCCTTAATATGGTTGATGAGGTGCATGTAGATGAACAGATTGCAGGACAGAGGCTCCTTGTACTAGGCGATTCAATAATTAGAAATACAGAGAAATGGATTTGTGAAGCACATGATAACCGTATGGTGACTTGCCTGCCAGGTGCAAAAGTTGCAGACATCACAAGAAATCTAGATAGATTGTTAGAGAGAACTCGGAACGAGCCAGTTGTCATGGTACACGTTGGTACCAATGATGTTGGGAAGGCCAAGCGGTCTGTCCTGGAAGCCAAATTTAGGTTGTTAGGAAGAAGATTGAAGTCCCGGACTTCCAAGGTAGCATTTTCAGAAGTGCTGCCTGTCCCTCGCGCAGGACCTACCAGGCAGGCAGAGCTCAGAAGCCTCAATGCGTGGATGAGGCGGTGGTGTCGGGAGGAGGGCTTCAGATTTGTCAGGAACTGGAAAACATTTTGGGACAAGCCAAATCTGTTCAGGAGGGATGGGTTGCATTTGAACCATGATGGGACCAGATTGCTGGCACTCAACATCAAAAAGGCTGCAGAGCAGCTTTTAAACTGATAACTGGGGGAAAGCCGACAGGAGCTAGGCAGCATCCGGTTCGGGAAAGTGTGTACTTGAGTAGTGAGGAGGATGCAAAAATTACTGAGCAGAGCAAGGAGCTAGTCACCAGCACTCTAGCAGAAGGATGCAAGAGGCAGTCTAACAATGCAACTGGACTCAAAAGACTGTATCAGGAAAGCATATATAAATGCTTGTATACTAATGCCAGAAGCCTCCGGAACAAAATAGGGGAGCTGGAATACTTAGCAATACATAAGAATATTGATATTATTGGTATCACTGAAACCTGGTGGACGGATGATAACCAATGGGATACAGTTATCCCAGGCTACAAACTATACAGGAAGGATAGGAAGGGGCAAACAGGAGGTGGTGTAGCCTTGTATGTCAAAGAAGTGATAAAATCGTATGAATTGGAATATCTAGGTGATTTTGAGTCACCATTAGAAGCCCTCTGGGTAAGAGTACCAGGCCACAAGGATGGTCTAACAGTAGGCATATACT
Source organism: Bradypodion ventrale (assembly GCA_035047345.1). Classification (NCBI taxonomy): domain Eukaryota; kingdom Metazoa; phylum Chordata; class Lepidosauria; order Squamata; family Chamaeleonidae; genus Bradypodion; species Bradypodion ventrale. The sequence continues at coordinate 23,857,891 of JAWDJE010000009.1, read as the reverse complement.
ATTGGCCTCCGACCCAAACTCTTGAGGGAGATTGGCAGTTGGAGAATGTTGTAAAGGAGGCATCCAAGAAGGGAAGCCTGGTTATAATGGGGGACTTCAATTACCCTCACATAGACTGGGTGAACTGTTGTTCAGCACATGATAAAGAGATAAAGTTCCTAGATATGCTAAATGATTGTTCCCTGGAACAGATGGTTGAAGACCCAACTAGAGGTACAAGAATCCTTGACTTGATCCTGAGTAATACTCAGGATCTGGTGCAAGATGTTAATGTGACTGATCCAATAGGGAACAGTGACCACAACTCAATTATGTTTAACTTGATCATAGACCGCAAGTCACTGATAAAATCTAACACAGAGACCTTAAATTTTCAAAAAGGAAATTTCCCAAAGATGAGGAAACTAGTAAAAATGAAACTGAAAGGGAAAATTGAGAGAGTCCAAACACTCCAAGAGGCATGGAGGTTGTTTACAAAAACAATAACAGAGGCCCAATTGGAATGCATACCCAAAAGGAAAAAGGGCACTGCCAGGTCCAAGAGGACTCCGATGTGGCTTACAGGAGCTGTTCGGGAAGTGATCAAGAGCAAGAAGAGCTCATTTAGATGGAAGGCTTGTCCAAATGAGGACAGCAGGCAGAAACATAAGTTCTGGCAGAACAAATGCAAGGCAACAATCAGGAAAGCAAAGCAAGACTTTGAGGAGCGTATAGCTAAAAATACTCAGAGAAATAACAAAGACTTCTTTAAGTACATTAGAAGTAAGAACCTAACTAGGAAGGCCATTGGACCATTAGATGACAATGGAAGGCAAGGGGTTATTAAAGAGGAAACAGAGATTGCAGAGAGACTCAATGAATTCTTTGCTTCAGTATTCACTGAAGAAGACAGAGACCACATGCCCAAAACAGAGCCTATCTTCGTAGGGAGGGAAACCGAACAATTAAGCAAGATAGAAATAACCAGGGAGGAGGTCCTTGCATGTCTTGTTAAGCTAAACACTAACAAATCACCAGGACCAGATGGCATCCATCCACGAGTTCTCAGGGAACTTAAAGATGAAATTGCTGGGGGCGTGACTAAGATGGCCGCCGACTAACATCTAGTTTCGGATGCTCGCGCCTAACAAAGTGGTAATTAATGTGACTGAGTGAATTGGAGAAGTTTTAAAGTGGTAAACTCTAAAGATAAGAACCTTGCCTGTCTTCCTGGAAAGTTTTACGATCTTTTGAGGCTGGATGGTCGAAGTTCGGGAGGCTTCTTTGTGCGGTTGAAGTTGTGACGGTAGTCGCGGCTTCTCTGCCGAGGAGCCGAAAACGGGGGCCAGCGTGACTGTGCAGAAGGCTTTGGAAGGCTGGAACTGGCAAAGTGCTGCTTGATTTGAAAGCAGGCTGCATGTAAGTGCACGAGTGGAACTTTAAATCTTTAAAACTGGCTGGGGTTCCTTACTAAATGAGCCTGGACTTTGAAATGTAAGCGGGTGGAAGTGGATGAGAGAAAGTGGTGGTTTCGCTAATGGCTGGTCCTGGAAAAAGAAAGCGATCAGCGAGACTGTGAGGGAAGTTTCGGAGCTGGCAAGAAGTTGTTTGGCACGAAAACAGCTGCATGTAAGTGCTTGAATGGAGTACTAAAGGTTAAACTCAGCTGGAGATCTTGATCAATGAGCCCTGGCTTTGAAATGGAAATGGGTGGAAGCAGCTGAAAACAAGTGATTGTTTCGTTAATGGTGGTGATTCTGGAAAAGGAAAGTGATCGTGTTTGGGCTATGGTTTTTTTCCACACACCAGGAGACCGCGCTATGTCTTGACGACAACAAAGTGGATTAATTATTCATGTCTGGGCTTTAATATTGGAAGTTGACTAGGAGTTCCCCGCTTAAACAGCTTGGAGAAAGTTTTTTTTTTTTTTTTGTTTCTCAGAAGAAGAAGGGGGGGTTTTTTTACCCAAAAGTTAAGGCAGCTGCTGGAAAATGGTGCTTTGACTGTCCGCTTCAAGAGAAGGAGTAGTTGGCTTTTGTTTTTGGTTCCTTCACCGTGTGGATTACAAATACTGTTTCTTTACTGTGGAATATATTGCCCCTTACCTTCTCTTTTTGCTGGTTGGATTTTGGGCTTTTCCCCCTTCTGATCTCCCCCCCCCTTTTTTTTTCTTCTTCTTTTTTCTGGTGGCTTGGTTGTTTTAAAGGAGAAGCTTGGGCTGACTGTTCCCCTGAAGCCTTTTTACTGCAGTGGGAAGAAGACTGATTGGATTATTTGCTTTGGGGAAACGGACCTGTTGTGGATCAACATTTTTTGCTTTTCCTATTTCTTTTAAGCTGCCTGTTGGGAGAGTCGTTTCCTTCTGTTTTATCTCAGTGGATTACAGTAACTCGTTCATTTTTTGCTTGCATATAAATTTCTCTATTAGATCTGTGGAACCAGCGGCTGCAGTGCTACAAGCTTTATTTCAGTGACTAACTTCTACAACGAACTGCGGCACTGGGCTTTTTACACATCACACTGTCATGGATAAAGGTACAAGAGGGAAAGCAAAGGAAGAAGAACCAGTTGTAAAGCCTAAGAAGGGAGGAAAAGCACCAATGGAAGAACCCGCTCAGTCATCATCCCCGCCCACAGTGTTATATGATCAGACTCAAATAATGGTGGAAATTGGCAAGCTGTTTCAAAAAATGGAGAAAAATGAAGATTCAAGGGTGAAAGATAAAAATGAAATGATGAAAAAACAGGATAAGATGATGTTATCATTGGCAGACTTTACAAAAAAGGTGGACCTAAATTTTAAAAAATTTGAGGGAAATTTGAAATTGGTTCAAACAGAGGTAGATGCCATAAGGAAGGAAGTAAAAGGGACTCAGGAGGTGGTGCGGGAGAATAAGTTGAAATTGGAAGAACAAGAGAGAAAGATTGATGCTGTGGAAGATCTGATGAGAAAGCAGAGCATTGTGATCCGTCAGGTGGTGGAACGCACACCGGATTTGTTAAGAGAGAGGGTGGTTCAGTGGTTAAATGGTCTGAATATGGGGAAAGAATTTGTTCAGGAGGATCTTGTAAGTGTATTTAGGGTGGGTCCAAGAAGAGGGAGTGTGGTTCAAAGAAATGTGCTGGTTAAATTTGCGAATTGGGCAGATAAGTTAAAAGTAATGGCTCATCTGAAACGAGTTGGTTCTGCTGCGTTGAAATTTGATGGTTCTGATGTTGAAGTTTATAATGATATTTCACTAAAAGAAAGAACATGGAGGTACAAGATGAGACCTGTTACTAAACTACTGATGAGTAAAAACATAAGGTATAATTGGAGATTTCCGCAACAATTGTGTTTTTTCTATGATAAGAGAATGCGAGTTATTGATGAAGGTACTAATCCATTGGAATATCTGAGTATGTTGGAATTGGTAAGGGCAGATTCGGAAGAATGGAAAAATCTTAAGAAGGAACTGATGGACTCTGGAGCTTTGGGGAGGGAATATGAGGGGGGGGAGCCGGTGGGGCTACAGGTGGAACACCACAGCGGGGAGAGGAGGAGGAGGAGCCGTCTTTGATCATGGTGGAGGAGGAGGTAGGTAAGGAGCAATGAGTATTAGATTGTACTGATTTTAAAGAGCTAATAGAGGTAGAATAGGTAAAAGCGCGTAACACCGACAGTAGGGCGCATCTTGCATGTCCCCCCTCTCCCCTCTTTGGTTGACAGAGGCGGCTTTTTGTAGGAAGGTGGGGAGAGTGAAAGTGTGTGTTTTATGTAGTGGGTATAGTGGTAAGGTTGTTGGTGGCACGCCCGATGGAGAGTTTAAAATTGGAAGAAGAACTTGGTTATGGGAAGTATTAAAATAATATCGTGGAATGTAAAAGGTACAGGTTCTGTTCTTAAGAGACGTAGATTGGAATTGGCGCTGAAAAAGGATAGACCAGATATATTGTTTTTACAGGAAACACATCAGAAGTCAAAAGATACAAATAAGCTTTATTTGGGATGGATGCAACACTATGAGATGGCATTCGGTACTTCGAAAGCAAGAGGGGTGGCAATTATGATTTCAAGAAAGTTGGGATTTGAAATTACAAAAAAGATTGCGGATCAAGAGGGTAGATATTTGTTGTTAAGAGGAAAATTGGAGGATGAGGAAATTATGTTTGTAAATATTTATGCTCCGAATGACCGCCAAGCAGAGTTTTTGGAAAAAATCCGGAAAATAGTGGAGTTGGAAAATGTTGCAAAAATTATTGTGGCTGGTGATTTTAATTTGATAAGGTCAGGATTAGATTGTACAAATATAGCTAGAAGTGGAATTGGTGTGAAAGGGAAGGTGTTGGACAATTGGATGAAGGTTATGGGTTTGAAGGATTCGTGGAGAGAGTATAAGGGCTCAGAAAGGGCATATTCTTTTTTTTCACACGTCCATGGGACCTACTCAAGAATAGATTATGTTTTTCTTTCGGAAAATTTAATCGGGGATATAGAAGGTGTGGAAATGGGGATTATTAAGGAATCGGACCATGCTAAAGTATATTTGGAACTAAAAGCACAAAAAAATATACGAAGAGTAAGAAATTGGAGGTACGATCCTAATTTGTTTAAAGATCAAAAAAGTAAAGAGGTAATTATGGAAAGTTGGAAAGAAAGCTGGCAGTGGAACGACAATAATGAGGTTAATTTTAATGTTGTATGGGATACCATGAAGTCAGTTTTTAGGGGGGGGGGAGTATAAAATTGGCAAGCTTCAAATATAAAAAATACAAAGCAGAACAGACAGAAAAAGAAAGAGAAATAAAACAATTACAGGAGGAGCATGTGAAAAACAAGGACAAAAAAACTTTTACGAAATTACAAGGACTTAAGGCAGAAGTAATGGGTAAGGATATTGATAAAGTTAAACGGGATTTGATTTACCTAAATAGAGAATATTTTGAATTTAGTAATAAGAATTCAAAATTATTAGCAAGAGCAGCCAAGGTTAAAAGGGAAAAAAGAGAAATTGGTGTACTGGTTGATAAGCAAGGCTTAAGATGTAATAAGAATAGGGATAAATGTAAAATTGTCAGGGAATTTTATCAGGTACTATATGCAAAAAAGGAAGTAGATTTGGAAAAGCTTAAAAAGATATTGGAGAAACAGTTAGGGAGTGGGATAAAACAAGAGCATAGGGAGAAAATGGAGGAAAAGATATCTGATAAAGAGGTTAAGGAGGTAATAAGCAGATTGAAGATAGGGAAAGCCCCTGGGGACGATGGATTATCGACAGAGTTTTATAAAGAATTTAAGGAGGTGGTGGTCCCGAAATTGGTGAAGTTATATAATTATATACTAGATGGAGGATCAATTCCGACTTCATGGTATAATACTACAATTGTTCTTCTGCCAAAACCTGGTAAGAATTTGGAAAGAGTGGATTCGTACAGACCAATTTCACTTATAAATCAAGATGCGAAAATCTTTACAGCAATATTGGCTAACCGTCTAAATAGTTTTATGGGAGAATATATAAATGTTGATCAAGTAGGGTTTTTAAAAGGACGACATATGGCGGATTTGACTAGAAGGGTATTAGATTTAATAGATAATGTAAATCAAACAAAGGAAAAGGTGGGACTATTATCATTGGATATCTTCAAGGCATTTGACTCATTGCAGTGGTCCTCAATCAAGGAAATAGTTAAAAAATATGGATTTGGGGATAAATTTAATAGGGTTATAGATTTACTATATCAAAAAGGAAATGCTAGGGTTAGAGTAAATGAGGAGCTTACGGATGTGGTAAAGTTAGAAGCTGGTACGAGGCAGGGCTGTCCATTATCTCCTATTCTGTTTATTATGGCAATGGAAATCTTAGCTAAAAGTATAAGGGAGGATTTAAATATAGAAGGGATCATGGGTAATAAAGTGAGTATGTACGCAGATGATACATTGCTTATGGTAAAGCACCCGGAGTTAGTAATGGACAGGATTAAAGATCATTTACAGATATTTCAGGATATAACTGGGTTAAAGATAAACTGGGATAAATCAGAATTGATGTTGTGTAATTTGAAACCAAGTGAGATGGGTAGGACAGTGTTGACACTTAATATACAAATTAAGGATAAGTTGAAATACTTGGGGATAATTATTTCAAACAAATTAGAAGAACTTAAACGATTGAACTATGACAGCTTGAAAGTAGAATTTAAGAACAAAATACAAGAGCTTCAGAAGTTAAAGCTGTCATGGTTCGGAAGGATTGCTATGTGTAAAATGATATTGTTGCCAAAGCTTAACTTTTTATTTGATACACTAGCGATCCATTTGAAAGAGAAAGAAATTAATGAGTTTCAAAAGATGTTCAATGGTTTTTGTAATGGAGGTAAAAAATCTAGGCTTCCAAAGAAGTTATGGTATTTGTCTCAAAAAAAAGGGGGTTTGGGATTGCCAAACATGCTAGCATATTACCGGGCTTTTCAAGTTAAGAATGTTGTGAAGATTTTGGCAAGAGAAAAAACAATTTGGGAGCAATTGGAGATGAAAGAATATAGAAATATTGGAAATTTGATTTTTCTAGGAATAAAGGATAAAGTGAGAAGACCAAATAATACTATGATGAAAGGTCTCGTGGAGGTGTGGAAGAAGGTAAAAAAGGATATGGTCCCAAATCTCTCTCCAGTTTTAGAACTGACTGATATGATGTGTTTCCCAATAAAGTTAGATAAGGAAAAAATGGAAATATTGGATAAAAAAGGGATGCTCTTATTGAAGGATTGGTTAAAAATATGTGAGTCTCTTGTTGAGCGGGAAAAAATATTTGAGATATTAAATTTGAATTGGTTTCAGAGGTTGAAGGTGGAAAATTGGAACAAAAAATATGGAAAAGAAGTAGGGCTAGATAGAATACATACAGAATTTGAGGAGTTGGTATGGAGAATTAGAAAAGGGGAAAATAGTATAAAAGGTCTTGTGAGTAAGCTTTACAATATACTGAATAGAGGGGTAGACCCACATGAGGATTTGAGACGGAAGTGGGAACAAAGTTTGAATATAACAATTGGGGAGTTGGAGTGGAAAAACAAATGGAAAAAGAGGATTATGAGAACAATGTCTGTGAGAATTAAAGAACATAATTTTAAAATGTTGTGGCAATGGTACTTGACGCCATTAAGACTTAACCAGATGGATAATAAAAGAGATAAGTTATGTTGGAGATGTAGAGAATTTGATGGAACATACGAACATATGTGGTGGAGTTGTAAAAAAATAAGGGATTTCTGGGGGAGACTAGAAGCTGAGTTTGGTGTAATAATGGGTAGAAGTGTTAAGCTGGTGTCAAGTATCATTCTTTTAACGAATGTGGAAGGTTTGGGTTTAAACAAAGATGAAAAGGAATTATTGGAAATTGTATTGACAACGGGCAGACAATGTATAGCTAGAAACTGGAAAAATGACATAGAAATACAGATTGGAGAGTGGTATAAAGAAATGTGGAGTTTAGCATTGAATGATAAACTGACATGGGAGATTAAAGTGAAAAGGGATAACTTAAAAGAGAATAGATTTTGGAATATATGGAAACCATTTGTGGACCATTCTTGTACGGCAAATGATAGTTCAGGACCAGTACCATCACAAAGAAGTTTTTGGAGTTGAGTAGCAAATAAACTCTCCGGGCATTGTATATATTCACAGGGTGTTTATTATTCATCTAAAGATTAATGGTAGCACAGAAAGTTCTTATTATTTTGGATTTTGAAACAATGGTTTTTTTTTTCCTTAATATTTTGTGGTTATATAGTAATTAATGAGTCTAGATATTGTTATGTGCTAACATTTAGTAATGTTTGTTAAGATGATACTATGGATTTGTTTATGTATTGTATTGTTAGTCATTGTTTTCTTTTCTTTTTTGTATGTCTTTGAAAAATTCAATAAAAAAAATTAAAAAAAAAGATGAAATTGCTGATCTCCTAGCCAAAATATATAATATTTCCCTCAAATCAGGCTTTGTGCCTGATGACTGGAAGGTAGCGAATGTAACACCAATTTTCAAAAAAGGATCCAGGGGTGATCCAGGAAATTACCGACCTGTCAGTTTGACTGTGTTCCAGGTAAAGTGATGGAAACCATCCTAAAAGATAGAATTAATAGGCACATAGAAGAGAAGGCGCTGCTAAAGGAGAGCCAACATGGCTTTTACAAGGGCAAATCATGCCTCACTAATCTATTGGAATTTTTTGAGAGTGTCAACAAGCATGTGGATAAGGGGGATCCAGTTGACATTGTTTATCTGGACTTTCAGAAGGCTTTTGACAAGGTCCCACACCAAAGGCTATTGAATAAACTTACCAGTCATGGAATAAAGGGACAGGTCTTGTCCTGGATCAGCAACTGGCTAAGGGACAGGAAACAGAGGGTAGCATTAATTGGACACTTCTCCAAGTGGAGGGAAGTAAAGAGTGGGGTCCCCCAAGGTTCAGTACTGGGACCCCTGCTTTTCAACCTCTTCATAAATGATCTAGAGGTAGGAGTAAAAAGCAAGGTAGCCAAATTTGCTGATGACACTAAATTATACAGGGTAGTGAAAACTGTGAGAGATTGTGAGGAGCTCCAGAGGGATCTCTTGACACTGGGGGAGTGGGCAAAACAGTGGCAAATGAGCTTCAACATTAGTAAGTGCAGAGTGATGCATTTATAAACTGATGGGATCTGAACTCTCTGCGACAAACCAGGAAAGGGACCTTGGTGTCCTGGCGGACAGCTCAATGAAGGTGTCAACCCAGTGTGCCTCAGCAGTGAAAAAAGCAAACTCAATGCTAGGGATCATTATGAAGGGTATAGAAAATAAGTCAGCAAGTGTCATTTTGACTCTTTATAAATCTATAGTGAGGCCCCATCTGGAATACTGTGTACAGTTCTGGTCGCCATACCTCCAGAAGGATATTATGGAGTTGGAGAAAGTACAGAGGAGGGCAACCAGAATGATTAGGGGACTGGAACACCTTCCTTACCATCTGAGGCTGCAACAGTTGGGTCTTTTCACTCTTGAACGACGGCGTCTAAGAGATGACCTGATTGAAGTTTATAAAATCATGCACGGTGTGGACAAAGTAGATAAGGAAAAACTGTTTTCCCTATCGCACAACACTAGAACTAGGGGACACTCGATGAAACTTTTGGGTACTAGTTCTCAAACAAATAAGAGAAAGTACTTTTTCACCCAGAGGATTACTGGTCTATGGAACTCCCTGCCAGAAGAAGTGGTGACAGCTGTCAGTCTTGACAGCTTTAAGAAAGGATTAGACAAGTTCATGGAGGACAAGGGTATCAATGGCTATAATTATGGATACTTAAGGACAACCTCGGGGTTGGAGAGATAGGCAGGATATCTCTCAATGCCATTTCCAGGGAATCCTAAGCAGGTGAAGGCATCTCCTTGGGAATACCCTGAAGGAAATGGTGAGCCACTGTGTGAGACAGAATGCTGGACTGGATGGGCTGTGGCCTGTTCCAGCAAGGCTGTTCTTATGTTCTAATAATTGTTTGCTGGCTGACATGAGGTTAGGAATAGTGTAAAAGAGAGGCCTGCACAGTTGTAAAAGATTTCAAAGACAGACTGTGAACATATGAAATCTGTCATTGTATGTTAGGCCATGCTCCTTTCTCCTGTGCCCCCTGAGTTTCAAACAAACGTAGAAACTACAAACTTTTAGAGTCATTTTGCAGTTTGAGTTTTAACTCTGGCAGTGTATATTCATTGACTTCCTCTGTGTTGTAGGCAAATAGCTTTCTTCTGCATTTCCTTGCTTTAAACAGAAGCATTCAGAAATATGGCAATACTGCTATTAGAACAGTTAGAAATTAAATATAGTAGGCACAAACTTAGGCAAAGACATAACTAATTGCAGGCAAGTTAAGACTCTTACCTAGTGCTAGAAGAACCTAACCTCCCTTTAAGGATTGTTGCCTTGCTGTGGCAAGGGGGCTTGTGTGGTTCGGTGAAGCTATGGGCTATATACTGCGTATGGCCACCCAAGACAGCCAAGTCATAGTGGAGAACTCGGACTAAACAAGGAACTGGCTACCTACTCCTCTATCCTTACCATGAAAACCTCATTGATCGTATCTAAAGGCTAAAAAAAAAAGGTTCAGCACTGTAATCAGTGGAATTGAGAAGGGTTGGCCTCAGCTGTGTGACGGAACAACAACAACAGAAGAACCTAATACAGTAGTTCTTAGTTCAGTGCACTCCATTTTGAGCAATAGTGAAACTCCTTGCTTCTTTTGTAGATGCCTCCCATAGTGCAACAAAAAATAAAGCCATGTGGACCGTTTTTCTGCAAGATGGTGAAAAACAATGAAATCTACATGCCATTAAGTGAAACTGATACCTCAAGCTGATTCCAAATGGTTGCATTTTACATTTTGAAAGTTAAACAAGTTAACCTGTGTAGCGATCAGCCCTCAGCAGTGGAAAACAGTAACGAGACACACACACATCGAGGGTCAGGATGATGGCTATAGGTTTATTTTAACAGCAAGTATTTATACCTTGAAACTTGGAGCTATTTTTAGAATACACATTACTAGTCTAACAAAGAATCTGGCTACGTGACAATGTTCAACCACTGGCTCAGGAAATGTAAAGAGAGGCTAATATTTGAGTTGGAGCACCTGAAACAACAGATTTAGTATGAACCCATGTCAGAGTTCGAATACTGGTCACTTAGGATTATAGGACTGTTTGTCCTAACTTAATTAGTTATGAATTCCTCCAGGTTGCGATCCATAGAATGGAGTGTTGTGAGATCAAATGGTGTGCCATGACTCCAGAGAAACGCTAGCCGAGCATTTTCTCTGCCTCACCCGATCAGAATTTGCTATTTTAAATAACAATGTATATATTTTGATATGATCATGGGGCCAAACTAATTGTCACCACTACAACTCCCCTTTATTCATTTAATTGTGAGGAGTAAGGCGTTGATAATTAATATGCTGCATAGCCTTATGCAATCTATGCAATTCACGTCTGGAAGGCATTTTATACTTAGGTTGGCATGCGGGGATACATTTCACAAGTATCTGCGTTACAGATTGAAAACAGCAGAATCCGATGATAAGAATAGCAATACCCAAAATTGCATATTGAATTAACTGTTTTACTCATTCCATAGAGGGCAACCAGGCCCATAGGGTATCCCAGATTGATGACAATAGATTGCCTGTATGAACATTATTTTTTGTGAAAGGGGAAATCCGTTCGTGGCCAATAGGCAGAATTAATAAAATTATATATCCACAATTGACAACAATGAAAAATCAAGTCCAACGCTTGTATATGACCTGATTGAAGTTTATAAAATCATGCATGGTGTGGACAAAGTAGATAAGGGTATCAGTGGCTATAATTATGGATACTTAAGGACAACCTCCAGGTTGGAGAGATAGGCAGGATATCTCTCAATGCCATTTCCAGGGAATCCTAAGCAGGTGAAGGCATCTGCTTGGGAATACCCTGAAGGAAATGGTGAGCCACTGTGTGAGACAGAATGCTGGACTGGATGGGCTGTGGCCTGTTCCAGCAAGGCTGTTCTTATGTTCTTATATATGAAGTGATATATTTGTGAACCACAATTCGATTCTGAGAGTAAATTTCCGGTAGCCAATAAGCTTTTCAGGGATAATACCCTTTCATCAGGAAATCTCAGTATGAACAGTATCCATATCAAATGTGTCAATCAATAAGTCTCGTGTCCTTGCCTCAATGCGTGGTCTGCTATGTGCCAGTGGACGTTGATTTGATGATTTGATTGAGTTCCTCCATTTCTGCCTGGAGGTCTCTTACTATTTTTCCGGTGGCGTTTACAGATTTTTCTAAGCGGCAGGTGAGTCCTATGATAGACTTGCAATTTTCCTGCGCTATATTACCTGGGTAAGATCCCAGAGTCAAAGCTCCGGTGATTGTAGCAACAGCTGCTCTTCCTCCAAAGGCCTTACTTAAGTGGACATCAGTGATTACTTCATCAGAGCACTGCGGCCCTAACATTCCAACGACTTTGCGTCATTTGTGAGGTGAAGAAGGGGGAACTATGGGCTTTTCTACCTTAATGTGTGTATGTTTGTGTACTGGCATTCCTGCCTGTGATGGTTTTATAACCTGTACTGGAAATGTCAGGTACCCTAACCCTGCACATTTAAAATCACCTGGATGAAAATTTGTTGCAATACCTTGAAAGAAAAACCACAAGTTAGGATCCCGTAATTGCCATCCTGTGCATATATTTTCTGCCCCTTTAGATTCCCTTGACTGCGTGGCTGAAAAGCCATATATATCTGTCCATGTTGATTGTTTTTATCAATTGTACCCTTATAAGTCTTATTATAATTCCCATACAACCAAAAATAATCAGAACATCCTGTGTAATTTTTAAGTTCATGTAAAAACTTTTCAGCTTGTTTCCAGTAAACCCAATAGGGACCCCAAATTCCTCTGCTCCAACAGCAATAACACATGCCTTTGGTGTATGAACTGTACTTCATATATCACCATGCAACCTCATTCAGCTCATGAGGCACTAGTGAGAATAAACTGTTTGGCTGGTTGGCACTTTGTGTTTGGTCGATGACAATAGCAGGTTCGTTAATAAGTGTGGGCATAAAGGCAAAATTTGATACAGTTATTGGATTTTCATAAATCAGGGTTGCGTCCTTACCGTGAACTTCAAACATATAATGAGCATGTCTGATCCAGATGTTAGGACTGTGTTTGAGTGAACATATTGTTATATTGAGTCCTTTAAGTCCCAAATTGTGTGCAACTTTTGTGTATGTAAAACCCGTGGCTGATCAGCTTGTGTGTGCAAACCTCCCTTCTCCCTTGGAAAAATGCATGCCAAAATCATCAAAAGGAGAAGGGAATTGTAGTCAGCTGCGCAATGATAGCTGCTGTGAAATTTTCTGGTAAGTTGTCTCTTCCCTGGGCGCGCAAAGAAGCAGCTGCTTGATCGCTAAGATGTTTAATCTGGCCCCAGGTCACTGGAGTGGGTGCCGCCGTTCTGGAGGCCCTGTGCTTCCTGCGCTTTGGCTGGGACTGATGATGGACTGACATCTCCTGGATTTCTGCCACTGGATACCTGGGTTGGGACTGGACCCACACCATGATGTTGTCTAAGAGCTGGCTTAACACACCTGGCTGGAACCCAAAGTGGACCAGTAGGGGCGAGAACCGCAGTGTAACCCCTTCCCCACGTAATTAGCTTAACTGGACCTTGCCAGATGGGATCTGGCATCTGTTTATAAAATACATCCGGCTGGGGAAGGGGTGCTGCACTCATGACATGCAATTCCTGTGGAGAAAAATCTGAAAAAGTTAAATTTAAATGATTATAAGTAAATAAGACCATATAAAGCCTTTTCTGGAAGTTCGGGAGGGTCCTACCCGCCTCTCCCCCTTTTTTCTGTTTTTCTAAGAGATTTTTCAATGTACGGTTAGTCCGTTCCACAATTGCTTGACTTGGTGAATTGTAAGGAATAGCTTGTGTTAGTTTGATATCCCATGTGCGGCAGAAGTCCGCAACAGCTGCGGAAATGTAGGCAGGGCCATTGTCCTTCTTTATAGCCTCTGGTTTGCCTAAAATTGCAAGACAAGCAAGTAAATGATTTTGTACATGATTAGCATTTTTCCCTTTTGGGGCGGTTGCCCATGCATAGTGAGAAAATGTGTCCACTGTGACATGTAGATATTTCCACTTCCCAAATTTGGGATAGTGTGTTACATCCATTTTCCATAGCTGGTTGGCCTTGAGGCCAAGAGGATTAACCCCCCCCCCCCCCCATTCCGGTGCACATTTCATCCCTGCACAATGTGGGCATGATCGGACTATATCCTGGACTTGTACAAGAGGCAGATCGAACTGCTTCGCCAAGGCTTTCGCATTCTGATGGAAAAAAGCATGGCTTAGAATTGGGGTTTCAAATACGGCACCTGTAATTTTGACTGTTTGGTTTTTGACAGCTTGGTCTGCCCGATCATTGCCTTCCAACAACCGACCGGGTAAACCTTGATGGCTTCGAATGTGTGCTACATAGAGACTATGCATTCGATGCTGCATCAAGTGCTGCAGGAAAAGAAACTATGGCATTAAATTACTGTCAATTGCGGGCATAACATACGCTCCTAGCAATTGATAAACCAGATTTCTCACATACATGCTGTCTGTGATGATGTTCAATTCCTGCTTGGGGAACAATTGAAGGGCTAAAATGACTGCTGCAGTGCTGCCACTTCGGCTCTTTGGGCCGATTTCTGTGGCATAGTGAGTTTGATTTCCCATTTTTCTGGTGTCTGCCAAGTGACCACCCCATGCGTTTTGCTGCCGTCAGTGAAAACCATCACCGACTCCTTTAAAGGCTGTTCCGTGAGGATGGAACTTAGCGTGATTGTGTCTCTCGGCATGCAGATGAGTCGCTTGTCTTTAGGGTAGTGAAAACCTATCTCCCCTGTGAATCGTTCGAGAGCAATCAGAAGCGAGTCTCCATTTGCCATTAAGTTCGAAACTTGCTCTTTGCTGTTTGGCAGCACTATTTGTCGGGCATCATACCCAGAGAGATCTTTCGCTCTTATGCGTCCCTTTTGAATTAATTCTGCCAATATTTCTACAGGAGAAAGTATGTTTCTGGCAGGTGTGTGTAGCAAATATGTCCATTCAACCAAAAAAGCAGTGTCTTTTTCTACCTTGTTACCCATAACTGCACAATAAGTCTTAGAAGTAGTTACACAATAAAGAAATTGAGTGGTTGGTTGGGTTCCGGGACCCGATCCACCCAAATCTCAGCCAAAGCTGCATTAATGTGCTTAATAGCTTCTTGCGCAGCAGCTGTAATATTTATCTTGTCAGCGGGCTGATTCCCTTTAGTTAGGAGGGAAAACAGCACTGAGTGCCTATGTGGATAGCTTGAAATAGGGTCGCGCCCAATTCAGCGTACTCAAAAATTGTTGGAGTTCTACATATAAAATTGAATCCCTTATTTTTAATCTTGGGATTGTGGGGATGGAATAAGCTTGCATTAGCTTATGCCCAAGATACAAATGAGGTTGCTTCCGCTGAACCTTTTCCGGAGCTATAAGTAGCCCATAAGACTTCAGCGAGTCCTTTAGTTCTCCAACCCATTTTGGGAGGATTCTTGCCCCCCCCCTCACCAAAATGTCATCCATGAAATGATGTGACAGCTTGGGGGTGCGTGTCCCTGAATTTTTGAAGAGCATTATATAACATAAGAACAGCCTTGCTGGAACAGGCCACAGCCCATCCAGTACAGCATTCTGTCTCACACAGTGGCTCACCATTTTCTTCAGGGTATTCCCAAGGAGATGCCTTCACCTGCTTAGGATTCCCTGGAAATGGCATTGAGAGATATCCTGCCTATCTCTCCAACCCCGAGGTTGTCCTTAAGTATCCATAATTATAGCCATTGATACCCTTGTCCTCCATGAACTTGTCTAATCCTTTCTTAAAGCTGTCAAGACTGACAGCTGTCACCACTTCTTCTGGCAGGGAGTTCCATAGACCAGTAATCCTCTGGGTGAAAAAGTACTTTCTCTTGTTTGTTTGAGAACTAGTACCCAAAAGTTTCATCGAGTGTCCCCTAGTTCTAGTGTTGTGCGATAGGGAAAACAGTTTTTCCTTATCTACTTTGTCCACACCGTGCATGATTTTATAAACTTCAATCAGGTCACCTCTTAGACGCCGTCGTTCAAGAGTGAAAAGGCTCAACCGTTGCAGCCTCAGATGTAAGGAAGGTGTTCCAGTCCCCTAATCATTCTGGTTGCCCTCCTCTGCACTTTCTCCAACTCCATAATATCCTTCTGGAGGTATGGCGACCAGAACTGTACACAGTATTCCAGATGGGGCCTCACCATAGATTTATAAAGAGGCAAAATGACACTTGCTGACTTATTTTCTATACCCTTCCTAATGATCCCTAACATTGAGTTTGCTTTTTTCACTGCTGAGGCACACTGGGTTGACACCTTCATTGAGTTGTCCACCAGGACACCAAGGTCCCTTTCCTGGTTTGTCGCAGAGAGTTCAGACCCCATCAGTTTATAAATGTAATTGGGTTTTTTTTTTGCCCCAACACGCATCACTCTGCACTTACTAATGTTGAAGCTCATTTGCCACTGTTTTGCCCACTCCCCCAGTGTCAAGAGATCCCTCTGGAGCTCCTCACAATCTCTCACAGTTTTCACTACCCTGTACAATTTAGTGTCATCAGCAAATTTGGCTACCTTGCTTTTTACTCCTACCTCTAAATCATTTATGAAGAGGTTGAAAAGCAGGGGTCCCAGTACTGAACCTTGGGGGACCCCACTCTTTACTTCCCTCCACTTGGAGAAGTGTCCATTTAGTGCTACCCTCTGTTTCCTGTCCCTTAGCCAGTTGCTGATCCAGGACAAGACCTGTCCCTTTATTCCATGACTGGTAAGTTTATTCAAGAGCCTTTGGTGTGGGACCTTGTCAAAAGCCTTCTGAAAGTCCAGATAAACAATGTCAACTGGATCCCCCTTATCCACATGCTTGTTGACACTCTCAAAAAATTCCAGCAGGTTAATGAGGCATGATTTGCCCTTGTAAAAGCCATGTTGACTCTCCTTTAGCAGCGCCTTCTCTTCTATGTGCCTATTAATTCTATCTTTTAGGATGGTTTCCATCACTTTACCTGGGACACATGTCAAACTGACCGGTCAGTAATTTCCTGCATCACCCCTGGATCCTTTTTTGAAAATTGGTGTTACATTCGCTACCTTCCAGTCATCAGGCACAAACCCTGATTTGAGGGAAAGATTATATATTTTGGCTAGGAGATCAATAATTTCATCTTTAAGTTCCCTGAGAACTCGTAGATGGATGCCATCTGGTCCTGGTGATTTGTTAGCATTTAGTTTAACAAGACATGCAAGGACCTCCTCCCTGGTTATTTCTATCTGGCTTAATTCTTCGGTTTCCCTCCCTACGAAGATAGGCTCTGTTTTGGGCATGTGGTCTCTGTCTTCTTCAGTGAATACTGAAGCAAAGAATTCATTGAGTCTCTCTGCAATCTCTGTTTCCTCTTTAATAACCCCTTGCCTTCCATTGTCATCTAATGGTCCAATGGCCTTCCTAGTTGGGTTCTTACTTCTAATGTACTTAAAGAAGTCTTTGTTATTTCTCTGAGTATTTTTAGCTATATGCTCCTCAAAGTCTTGCTTTGCTTTCCTGATTGTTGCCTTGCATTTGTTCTGCCAGAATTTTGCCTTGCATTTGTTCTGCCAGAATTTTGCCTTGCATTTGTGCACATAAATTGTGCACATAAATTTGACATAAACTAGGTGAATTGAGCATTCCCATCGGCAACATTTTCCAATGATACCAGAGAGTGGGCCCTTTGTGATTGACTACTGGTACCGTAAACGCAAATTTCTCGCGATCCTGAGGACTCAGTGGAATGGTGTAAAAACGGTCCTTCAGGTCAATGACTAGGATCTCCCAATCTCTGGGGATCATGTTTGGATTTGGTACGCCACACTGTAATGCTCCCATGGGTTGAATGCATTTGTTGATGCCTCTTAGGTCATGCAAAAGTCGCCATTTGCCAGATTTTTTTCTTGATTACAAATATTGGCGAGTTCCACGGTGAAGAGGATGGCTCAATGTGGCCTGCATCTAATTGTTCTTTAACCAATTGCTTGAGTGCTTCTGGCTTTCCTCCCACTTTTCACGTTACTTTGTGAGGCATCATGGCCACAACCAGTAAAGGTTTTTCGTATTCCATGGAGGACATAGAAAAGTTTTGAGCAATATAGCCTCTATTAGAACTACACAGAATAGACAAAAGGATGATTTTTTGAAACTTGAAACACTATACAAAAGAAGCGTACGTTACAAACTGCATGCAGCTTTTATAGCGGAATACCATCGGGACTCCTGCATCCCTAGGGGGTTACGGATTCAGAAGGGACCTACACTGTTTGCACAGGATAAGGAATTCGCTGACAAATGGGCGGCGATCCTGGACAAGTGTGCGTTTTATCTCATGATTTTAATCATAGAAAGGAGCAACAAGGAAGTCATGGACACAGAGAAACAAATAGAGGAACTTAAAACCACCTTACAGGACTCCCACAGCCGCACTAGCTTTGAGGAATCCATTAGTAGTTTGGACCAAAAAATCAAGGATTTTCATGATTCGATAGTGTCCTTTAAGATGAAAAAATATGAGAGAGACCAAAATGACTACTCGAATGCGAGGATCTACAGATGGAGAACAGAACCCGGCTCCCGACCTACCAAATGAGTGTCCTGGAGTAACACGGTTTCATACTCAGATACGACGAACAGCGACATTAGTTCATCGGGGGATGAGGGTGCACCAAGGAATTACAATTTCAGACCCACGGAATCCAGAAAGCGAACACCGGTCCTCCAACAGTCTTTTTTAGGAAAACGCAAACCTCTGAAAAAAACAAAGACTTAGTGTTTAACTTGTCAAGGAATCTAAGTGAGCATGAAATACAGTTATTGGGTTTGGGGTTTAATTATGTCCCAACCCCATTCTGTAGGACCTTTAACACCAGGGTGGATCTTTTCCGACTTATTATATCTTTAAAACTGAGGGGGGTTTTCGGGGGGTTTGAGAAATCACATAGGGATGTTTTTTCTCCTAAATCTAAATCTCCCAACATCACTCATCCTTCCATTGAAGTGTTCAAGAGATTAGTATTGAATGACATTGAAAAAATGGAATTAGATAAACTTAAGGTGAGGCGCAATTTATCGTTGCAGGATGTAAACACTTTGCAGAAACTGGGGCAGGATGAATCAATTGTTATTAAACCAGCTGACAAAGGGGGAGGGGTGGTGGTCATGGATAAAAAGTATTATCTTAAGGAGATCAGGAGACAATTAGCAGATACCAGTTTTTACCTAAAATTGTCTAGAGATCTGACGGCTGACATTGAAAGGATTATCAGGGTAGTGTTAACGGAAGGTTTGGCGCTGCATTATATTTCCGATAAAGTATTCAGGTTTTTGTTGAAGGAGCACCCCAGGGTCCCAATTTTTTATGTATTACCTAAGATTCACAAAATTGTCAACCCATGTGACCAAATACCTGGACGCCCCATAGTTTCAGGGGTGGGGTATGCACTGGAACCACTTAGCCAATTCATAGATCACCATATCAGAGACTTCACCAGAAATACGGTTTCGTTCATTAGGGATTCAGCGGATTTTATTACACAGGTGGAGGGTTTTGAGTTTCCGGTACAGGGTGGAATAGTCACACTGGATGTCACGGCATTATACACGAACATTTCTGTTGAGGAGGCAAGGTTGGTGGCTCAGGATGTCTTATTATCTCGTACAGTGCAACATCCACCTACCCATTTTTTGTTGGACCTAATAGATATATGTTTAGAGAAGAATTACTTGAGATTTGACCAGGATATTTATTTACAGGTTAAAGGAGTAGCCATGGGGTCTCCCATGGCGCCAAGTTTAGCAAATTTATTCATGATTTCATTTGAGAAGAGCACAATTCTGAACCCTACCTCCAACCCTTTTTTCGATCCCATTAAGTTATTTAAAAGATTTATTGATGATTTATTTTTTGTCATTGATGATTACAGCCTTATACCCGATTTTGTTGCCTGGTTAAACGCACAGAATCCTAACTTGAAATTTACGCACAGTATGGATAAATTGTCACTACCTTTTCTGGATTTAACAGTTTTTGTTTCAGATAGCAGACTGAGGATGAAATTGTTTAGAAAAAGTACCGACACAAATGCGTATCTACCCTCCCAGTCCTTTCATCCCCCACATTTGCGAAATAATATCCCTTTCGGAATTTTTGCTAGAGTAAAAAGGAATTCATCCAGGAATGACGATTTTGAGGAATCGGCTTGTAACATCAGGACAAATCTCATAGATAGAGGGTACCCTGCACAGGTGGTGGATGCTTCATTGGCTAGAGTCAAAAGCATTTCTAGGACCATCCTATTTACGAAACATGAAAAGACGAATAGACAGAGAATATAATGGTCTATTGAGTATTCACCTAGGGCTGGGAATATTAAGAAGATTATTAACAAATACTGGTTTTTGCTCTCTCTACCTTCAGTTGGGGATGTTCCTTTCCAATGGGTTTTGTGATAGCTAAAACCTGTGCTGCCTCTTCTTCCGGGTCTATATAATTGGGATGTTCTGGTTTTCCAAGCCCCCCCCCCCCCCCCCCCCGTGATTGCTCCTAGGAGCCAAGCCTCCTGCAGGCAGGATAAAAGGTAGCATGATCAGTTGTGCCACTGATTCTCCTTTCTTGATCGTTTGGGGCATGGTGGTCCAGATCTGCATCTGGATGATGTCTTCAAAGTCCGAGTCAATTACTCCCGGAACTATGAAAATTCCTCTGTTCCCTCCGCCTGTGCACGGAAGAACTAGGCCAAAGACATCGAAGGGGAATGGGCCGACAATTTGGGGATCTGCAGTGTACACTTGTCCTGGCAGTGCCAGCTGAATATCTTCCAGCACCACCAGGTTGATACCCGCACTTCCCCAGGTCTCGGCCGGGGTGTTGGAAACTGTCTGCTTTCCTTTCTGCTTTCCCTTCACTGAGTCTCTGTTTGGACCTAGGCCAGAGACAGGCCCGAATGGAAGTTTCCCGAATTCTGGATCTTCTTGCAGTTACTGGCCCAACGAATGTGTTCTTCTTGCGAAGAATGAATTGGTGCGCACCTTGAAGTCCTTCCCTGGACGAGTGGGTATGGGTGTGATGAGTCCGTGCGTTACCACGGTCCGGCTCCGCGATGTCCCTTTGGCTCTAGTCCAAGCCCTGCAATCTCAATTCCCGTTTCCGTTGCTGGCTGACTCACATTACAGCCAAACGCTAGATGCTTCAAAGCCCTATACTTGCAATAGACCTCACGATCTAGGGCGCCATACGTAGCGATCAGCCCTCAGCAGTGGAAAACAGTAACGAGACACACACACATCAAGGGTCAGGATGACGGCTATAGATTTATTTCAACAGCAAGTATTTATACCTTGAAACCTGGAGCTATTTTTAGAATATACATTACTAGTCTAACAAAGAATCTGGCTATGTGACAATGTTCAACTACGGTTATTGACAGAGAAGCTTTTCCTGGCTCTTTGGCTCAGGAAATGTAAAGAGAAGTTAATATTTGAGTTGGAGCACCTGAAACAACAGATTTAGTATGAACCCATGTCAGAGTTCGAATACTGGTCACTTAGGATTATAGGACTGTTTGTCCTAACTTAATTAATTACAAATTCCTCCAGGTTGCGATCCATAGAATGGAGTGTTGTGAGATCAAATGGTGTGCCATGACTCCAGAGAAACGCTAGCCGAGCATTTTCTCTGCCTCACCTGATCAGAATTGCTATTTTAAATAACAATGTATATATTTTGATATGATCATGGAGTCAAACTAATTGTCACCACTACAAACCTGACTTTAATATCTAGCTCAGGGATTCTTGACCTATGACCCACAGGCTGGATGTGGCCTGCGGCACCATTTCATGTGGCCTTCCACCGCCTCCACCATACCAGGAAGTGCCATGTGGTGGGAAAAGGGCAAAATGGCCATCTGATCCCCGAAGCTGTCTGAGAGAGCGTGACCCGTCCCCCTGCTTAAAAAGGTTGAGCACTCCTGATCTAGATGGTCATAGGGATGTTTGTTTTTCCCCCTCCACAGTTCTGCTGTGCCCAACTTGATGTAGATTTCTGTAGTACTTGAAAGCTAGTGAGTTTTCTCTATAGTTTATGGTAGAGTGATAGCGCATACAACGTCCAAACTTCCACAAGTTTGGACTTTATACGGATTTTGACTTTGTATGAGGCATGCAAAATCCTAGCCGCGATGCCTCATACAACGTCCAAATCCTTGCCACGATGCCTCATACAACGTCATTTCCATAGAGATATATTGTACTGTAACAGCACAGACTTCAGGGCAAAGTCAAGGAAACAGACAGGAAACTGACAGAACTTTAAGAAATATTTGTCTAAAGGCTAAAAACATTACAAAAACTTGTCAAACAACCCTGATTGTCCAAGAACCTGAAGAATGCTGCAAAAATCCCAGGAATGCTTCTAAAAATTCTGACGAAAAAATTCAAAAAATCCAAAATCGCACTCAAAACCACTCCTAAACACTCTTTGCCTCATGCAAAACCCACAAGAGCAATGTACGCATGTGTACTTGCCTTTTATACTGGCCAGGCACAATGCAACCTGGGAAAACCCCAATGCCTCATACAACGTCACACGACTTTGTATGAGGCAACTTTTTTCAAGGAATTAGGCGATGTTGTATGAATCCGATGTTGTACGAAGCGGACTTTGTATGAGGTATTACTGTACTCTGGTCCGACCCACTAATTGAGCCTGGAGGTTTGTTGTCTGTTCTCTACTAGTGAACTGGCATAGCTATTGTTCGCCTCTTGAAAGTGTTCATTTAAAAACCTTCCAAACCTTCACCCCAATAAACTAAAATATACTTTCATATTTTACTGTCCTTGGTTGTGCCGAGTGGTTCTAACACAAAACACTAACTAAATGAACTCTAGGGCAGGACAAATTTGAGGTCTCTCTGAAAGTGAACTTTATGTAATCTTTGTACTCTTCTGTACTGCTCTATTATTTTGGTGCTGGAAGTGAAGATCTGGTTCTTTGTTTCACCAGAGGATGCTTTGGTAGTTTTTGGGTTCTTTTTGGGTTCTTTCGGTTATCAGCCTAGCGATATTTTCATCATATTTTACCGTGTGAGATATACAGTACTGTATATAATATTGTTGTTCTGCACAGAGGGCTAAAGCAAATGCATGTAAGAATGAACAAATAAATCCACAGAAATCCATGAAAAACAACAGAAGTCTAAAAACTCTGCTTTTAAATGCACCTGAGTTATTTCCATCTGCTAGAAGAGTAATCCATTTTCAGAGGAATGTGTTCTGGAGATTGAGAATGACCGGAGGAGGCTTTGCTCAAGAGGCAGAGTGTTCTAGTCTCTCTCTCTCTCTCTCTCTCTCCCCCGTCTCTTTAAAGGGGGTGCATTGAATGGAGCTTGAAATAGTCTGACAAATATATACTTGGTGGTGACACAGTCTGAAACCTTTTGTCTCTTATTCCCTCCCCCCTTTCCTCTCTGTGCTAATGTCCTTGAGTAACTTTTGTGCCTGTTTTATTTAACTGAACTATATGGCCACCTATATCACACAATATCAGAAATTTTTAGCAGAACCAGAAACTTGTTTAGCTGAGTAAAAATCCTATTCACAAGAGGTGGCCAGCCTACAGCACCACATCATGTGGCCTGCCACTGCCCTTGCTGATACCGGAAGTGGAAGCGGGCTTGTTTACAACAGCTGTAAAATGTGCCCATGCATGCCTAAACGTGCCCACACCTACTATAAACACTGCTGTAAATGCACCCACGGCTGTTGTAAACACGATAGCCATGAACATGTTTTACGGCAGCGTTTACAGCGGGAGGAACCCCCTGCTCTTTAAGCGAGTTAGTCTCTAAGCGAGGCGTTCTTTATGCAAGGTTTTACTGTAAAATGAAATAACTTGACAATCACCCAGCATATACTTAGCTTGGGGCTAATGTTTTCTGAAACAGTAATGCGATAACAGCGGTATATTTTAAAACAGCACAAAACAGGTGCAGTTCTTAAAGATGGTAATGAAGACTGGTAGGCAGGATCTGCCAAAAGGATTCTTGGTGGATGCTATCAAAGGCTTTTTTGAAACCAACAAACTTAATAGTCAATGGGTGTCAATATTCAGAGCACTTGTTCTATAATGTTTCATAATGTGAAGATTTACTCACTCAGAAAACCAGCCTGTTCCTTTCTCAGGCGTTGATCAAGAGCGCTTTGCAACTGCCCAAGGAGGTCTGCACAAAATGCCTTCTCGGGCACTGGGAGGAGAGTAATGCCCTGTCAGTTAGTACATTTGGAGATGTTGTCTTTCTTGGGGATTTTAATGATGGCAGCTCTTTGACACTTCTCCGGAACCATCACCAGTGCTTGTTGAACAGCTTCGTAAGCTCTTCCACCATGGCTCGACCACCATGTTTTAGGATCTCTGCAGGTATCTCATCCAGTCCTGCTGCCTTGATGGTCTTATGGCTTCGAACCCAATTCTTGACTTCTTCAGTTTTGATCTCACCAATATCCACTTAGAGCTCTTGTTGAGCATTCTTTTTGTTGACGTATGTTCTAAATTGGGTCTGGCTGGTTGAGGGTTTCATGGAATTACTCAACCCATTTTCCATTTTGCTCTTCTTGAGTAATCTGAAGTTTCCTGTTCTTATCCATGATCAGAACATTAGAGCTCTTTCTCATTCGAGCCAGTTCATTAACTATGCAGTACAGAATTTTAGGGTTGTTTTGTTAGGCTACTTCTTGTGCTTCAGTGCCATTCTATTCCAGCCATTCCTTTCTTATCTTTTCTGCAGCTTTTCTTCACCAGCCAGTTGAGCTCTGTGTATTGCTGTCTCATTTCTTCAACTTCATTCACATCTTTGGCTTGATCCATTTTAGTTTTATGACTCCTTTCATCAATCAATTTCCATTATCTATCTTGGATCCATTATTCCTTCCTTTGGCCATAATGTCTCCCAGTGGTATTTTGGGTGCATTCTATAATGGTGTTTCTGAGGTTCCAGAGAGCTTTCACATCCACCTTGTCCTCAAAAAGGCCAAAGCAATTGGATAGTTCCATAGTGAAGTTGGCAATTTATAGGGTTCTCTGTTGCAAATACTGTAGTCCTTCTGACTAAAACAGATGAAATCTACAGTATCTTGTTAAAAATGTGTCCATCTGTTGGCTGCCAGGTTGCCTTGTAAATATGTTGGTGTCAAAAGTATGTCTTGCTGACACACAGTCTGTTGTGTTCACAGAAAAACACCAGTTATTTGCCATTGTCATTAAGGTGAGCTGAGGATGTTTGAATTCTGATCACATTATCTTAACCTATAAAACCAAGTGTTAACCATTGGAACTGGCTATAGGTTGCTATGCCTCGCCCTACTTGCCTGAACTCACCCTTCGTGCAAACTGCCGATCTGGGTCCACAGGTCAACAAAGGATTGAGAAAACAGGCAGTGGGGCAACAGCCCCACAAACGCGAAAAAAGGGAAACAACTTCCTTTCCCAATGTTCTTTGCGCCATGCCAATCAGGCTGAGAGACGCGACCACAAAGAACGTGGAGAAACGCGGCGCAGCCAATCAAAAATAAGCTTTAGAAAAAAAATGCAGCACGAACTACGAATCCCAGAGTCCTCTGTGCTGCACAACCCCTCAGCCATTCAGGCTGAGGGACGCGAGCGCAGAGGAGGCTGGCAAAGCGTGGCACGCCAAAGTTAAAAAATAAACTGCCGGGAGGGAAAGACTTTTAAAGACTCAGCGGGACTCAGGAGGTAAGCGTGGTAGCACCGATAAGGGAGTGGGGGGGGGAGGCACGGCCCCGGTAACCACGCTGCCACCCCACCCCGCCCCACCACCTAGCCCACCCTTCCTAATCCCCACCGACCACGCTTACCTCCTGGCTCCGACTGGGTGTTTAAAGGTTTCCCTCCTGGTGTTGCCTTCTACGTCTCGCCCTCGCTTCTCTCTGGGCTGCCTGGAAAGGAAACTTCTTTCCAAGCAAACCCCTTCCCTGCTGGGGATTTCTTCTCCCCAGGAGGCAAAGGTGTCTTTGCCTCCCGAAGAGAAAGAATCGCTTCTCTCTGGGCTGCCTGGAAAGGAAACTTCTTTCCAAGCAAACCCCTTCCCTGCTGGGGATTTCTTCTCCTCGGGATGCAAAGGTGTCTTTGCCTCCCGAAGAGAAAGAATCGCTTCTCTCTGGGCTGCCTGGAAAGGAAACTTCTTTCCAAGCAAACCCAGAAAGAAGCAAACCCCTTCCCTGCTGGGGATTTCTTCTCCCCAGGAGGCAAAGGTGTCTTTGCCTCCCGAAGAGAAAGAATCCTGTGCTGAGTTTTAACTCAAATTAAAACCCAAAACATCTAAACACATTTTAAAAACATTGAATGTAAAAAGCATTTACTTTCACATTATTTAAATTATTACCTATGGTACAACTATTTAAAAAAATTCCAAAAACTAAAACATTATCCAGTTACATAAAACAATTTGAAAAAATTATATCATACTTTGTTCTTTTATTAATTCTTTTTAAAAAAGCAGATCACAGTTTATAACAGCCAAGCCAAAAATTTTTTTACATAAATAAACATTGTAAAAATTAAAATTACAGACTAAGCAATTTTAAAAAAACACATTAACACAATTTAACATTCCAACACAATTTAAAACAGACCGGCAACGCCGGGCAACCTCTGCTAGTCTAATCTATGTTGGTCATCTACCAGTTAAGTATTGAAGTCTCCATTAAGTACATCCAGGGTATAATTTGGAATACTATCAAATATGTCCTGGACATACCTGTCAAGTTTTGGATTTGAAAATAAGGGAAATTTTGGCCACATCCCTCTGTGGGTGTGGCCAAATCTGTGGGCATGGCCAAATATAGCCATGTGACTTGCTGGGCTCTAGTCATGCCTGCCACATGGCCATGAAAATGTCTGCAAACACAGACAGCACTGGCTCTTTGGCTGTAAATGGAGATGAGCACTGAACCCTAGAGTTGGATACAACTGGCAGATTTTACTTTCTTAGGATCAAAGATCTCTGCAGATGGTGATTGCAGCCGTGAAATAAAAAGGCGACTGATGCTTGGGAAACAAGCTATGAGAAACCTGGGGAACATAGTTAAAAGTAGAGGCGTCACCTTGCAAACAAAAAATTGCATAGTCAAAGCAATGGTATTCCCGGTGGTAATGTATGGGTGTGAGAGCTGGACCATTAGGAAAGCTGAGCGCAGAAAAATAGATGCCTTTGAAATGTGGTGTTAGAAATAGGTCGATCCTAGAAGAAATCAACCATGACTGCTCATTAAAGGTGAAATAGTAAAGATGATGTTAAAGTACTTTGGACATCAAATGAGAAGAGAGGATTCACTTGAGAAGGCCTTGATGCTGGGAAAGTTGGAGGACCAAAGAAGGGGGTGGCCAAAAATAGGATGGCTAGATGGTATTGTAGATGCAATGGGCACAAAGCTGTGTGGGCCAAATAACCCTTTTCCCATCTTCTTGGGGGACTTTTGTTTTGTTTCTTTTCTTGTTTACTCAGTGGCTTAAGTGACTAAGATGCTGACTGGGAGGCGGAAGGTCAGCAGTACGCTTCCTGAGTACTGCAGGACGGAATGAGCTCCCATCTTTGTCCCAGCTCCTGCCATCCTAGCAGTTCGAAAGCAAGAAATTGCAAGTAGATAAATAGGGACCACTTTGGTGGGAAGGTAACAGCGTTCCGTGTGCTCTGGTGTCTAGTCATATAATGGGGTGAGACTGCTGGGGTGTTGTAACAAGCGAAGGAAAAGCGACACTCCCACCAGTATAAGTGGAAAAATACAAAGTGATTTACTAAAAGGAATAATTCACATATACGTCCTATGTTGAGGTAAATCAGGCACAATATTGTAGTGAGTAGCTCAACGTGACAATGATACAATACTAACATACATCCTGGATATATGTTTTGAGAATAACTTTTTCAGATTCGAACACACCTTTTACTTGCAAACCCAGGGAGTGGCCATGGGTTCGAATTTTGCGCCCTCAGTGGCCAACATCTTTATGTGCCATTTTGACACGACTTTTATTTTGGATCCACGTGTTAATCCATTTTTTGCTAATATTCTTTGTTATAAGCGGTACATAGATGACCTGTTCTTTATTTTTAGAGATCACACGGCCGCTGAGAACTTTTGCACTTGGATTAATACACAACACTCACACCTCAAATTTACACATACCATAAATGCCTGCTCCATTCCGTTTTTAGATCTGACGCTTTTCATTGACAAAAACCATTTAAAGACCAAATTATTCCATAAACCAACCGACCGGTTTGCCTATCTGCAGTATACGTCCTTCCATCCCCACCACTTAAAGGCCAATATTCCATATAGTCTATTGATTAGGGCCAAAAGGAATTCATCTCGCACCCATGATTATGTAGCAACAGCGGACGAAATTACATCTATCCTTCACCGCAGAGGATACCCTAACGATGTAATCAGATCCGCCAAACACAGGACAGATTTGCGAAATAGGAACTCTCTACTCAATTACAACACTAGTAGACAACGTACACGACCAGGGTTATTCTGGTCGGTTGATTACACTCCCATGGCCCAACGAATCAAACAGGTAATTTTGAAACATTGGCACATTCTGGATTCCGTGCCGGGCTGCCAACATAAACCTACAATCGGATTCAGAAGAACTAAGACTATAGGGAACCTCATATCACGAACTGATATTACGAGCTCTGACCAGGTAAAGCAGACCATCACCTGTGGTCACCACTCTTGTGGCCATTGTAAATATTGCGGCCACATGTGGACCACTAACAAAGTGAGAGTACCCAGCAGCAACTTCAGTCTCGATCTGAGAACCCATACAAATTGTAGTTCCAAAGAAATCGTGTATATGTTAGTTTGCAAATGTCAGTTAGCATATGTGGGACAGTCCAGACGACCACTTAAGGTGCGCCTGGGCGAACATGTCTCTCGTATTAGAAATAAGATTACCAATGCCCCGCTTGTCAACCATTTCCTACAAGAAAGACACACGATCAAGGACATGAAGGTAGTGGTGTTAGAAACATTTAGACAGAGCAGATACCACAAGACCGATATAGATCGGTTTCTCCTTCAAAAGGAAGCGTATTACATCCATCGCTTTAACACGCTGACTCCACATGGGCTCAATACAGAGTGGGACCTTTCAGCGTTCTTGTA
Source organism: Bradypodion ventrale (assembly GCA_035047345.1). Classification (NCBI taxonomy): domain Eukaryota; kingdom Metazoa; phylum Chordata; class Lepidosauria; order Squamata; family Chamaeleonidae; genus Bradypodion; species Bradypodion ventrale. The sequence goes on along the minus strand of JAWDJE010000009.1, from coordinate 23,828,998 downwards.
AGAATAGCTATATCCATTGCCATCGCATCATAACTGTAGCTTTAAGAAACGTGGAGAGCACAGCAGTAGAAATTAGCATAATTCCTGTATAACTTAAATCACATGTCCCTCATTTCTTCTGATACTATAAACGGAGTCTATGTTCGTTAGTAAGCAACGCGTGCACACAAGGAGAGAAACGCCAGTAGAGGTGCGATACGCGCAAGCTATTAACCTATAGGTATGTTACTTAGTCCGTTTATATTTATATTTATACTTTTATTGATATTCATTTATTCACATAGATGCTATTGTTAGATCTTTTGATTTTGCATGCATTTTTGTATAACGTATCTTGCATTAGTAGGGGTTTCACACTATATATATCCATATTGTTGTAGAACTTGAGGAAGATATTCGAAATGTCCATATACCGGAAGGGCATCGTTGCTTTTGATCTACGCATATTCAGTTTACATCGCGGTTGATGCTCGTCATCTGGGTACCCCCGTTTGAAGCAGGATTTCATCCTCCACTCCCCACGCTAACTTTGAGAATTGAGCAGATATTATTAACCACGGACTCTTAGAGACTTTCTCTAGATTACTACATTTCACCATCCTTACCGTTCGGCCAGACTTCATTTACCATCCTAGCGTTGGGGTACAGGGTTTATTGTCGGGGATCCCAGCACGTGATGTTTGTATGTTTGAGGCTCAGGGTTTAATTTACTTATGTATTGATAACAGGGTGTGCTCCGTGTATAGTATTATTATTTTTGCATGTACAAGGATGTATGTTAGTATTGTATCATTGTCACGTTGAGCTACTCACTACAATATTGTGCCTGATTTACCTCAACATAGGACGTATATGTGAATTATTCCTTTTAGTAAATCACTTTGTATTTTTCCACTTATACTGGTGGGAGTGTCGCTTTTCCTTCGCTGGTGTCTAGTCATGCCTGCCATATGACCACGGAAATGTCTGCAGATGCAGACAATGCTGGCTCTTCGGCTTTGAAACAGAGATGAGCACTGAACCCTAGAGTCGGATACGACTGGCTTTCGAGCAAGGGAAACCTTTACCTTTACCTTACTCATTTTTAATTAATTTTTTTTCCTGGGAAGCAAAGAAAGTGCAGAATAGTAAACCAGCCCCCTAGGGTTACCAACTGCTTGTAAGCAGCTTGGCTTTAAAGAACTAGCCCTGCACATGGCTAGACACTCCACCACCACCACCCAATTAGAGTGGAGGAGCAAGGGATTAATCCCCCCCAAAAATTAACCAATCTATTTGTTCCCCACTGCAACCAAATGAAGCACCAACACCTGAGAATGTCGGATCCAGCTTAAGGAAGGGAATTAGTAAAGAAGTAAAAAAGCAACCACTGTAGTTTCCAAGCCTCCCAGCAGCTGAGGAGTTAATCTCCCTCCAGATGGTTTGTTAGAAGGTGGGGTGCTCTCTCTCTCTCTCTCTCTCGCTCTCTCCCATATAGTGATCAAGCAATATCCCCCACGCCCCCCTCCCAAGTTAACTCTAGAACAGAAACGGAAGCCTCCAGCCAGGAGGCAGGGCAGAAACAGCTCAATAAAGCATGAAAGTGAGAGAGAAGTCTCTCACTGATTTGCCCCTGCATATATGAATTATCGCTCACCTCTAGAGTAGACTCCCGTCCCATGGTGGCTCCGAACAGCAGCAGCAAAAACGAAGCCTCCATGACCATGTGGCAGGGAGATGAAAGAGAAACTACAGAACGCCCCCACCACCTTCTCTCTCTCCCCTTCCACAAGCGAAAAGCCACACAGCGACCTCTGGTGGCCGGAAAAACATACTGCAGCTTCGCCCATGAGGGCTCCGGTCAGGATTTTTTTTGAAAAATAAGGGATATTACGGGGAAATTAATAAAATGGGAGGGGGCGGGAACAGGGGTAAAATGGGTTTTCCTGGGGAAAACGGGATACTTGACAGGTATCGTCCTGGAATTGCTCATAAAATTAATCCTTCACATTGTCTCCAGTATCTGTTGGCACCTAAACTTGTACAGTATAAGAATTGTTTTAGCATGCCCATGGCCAAAGCACGCTGCAATTATTTGATCACTAACTAGTTTCCACCCAGTTGCCCATTCGCTCAGGATGAGACCAACTCCATGTTCATCTTGCTCTTCATGGCCTGCATATAGGATAGTCTTGCTAGTGCTGTTAGTTCAGCTACTCTCTGTCCACCTGACTTCACTGACACCCAAGAAATCTAGTCTGTAATCATCAAAAACTCCTAAAAGTTGGGCAAATTGTCCAGTCAGGTTCAAAGTTTGCACATTCCATGTTCAGTCTCCTCAACTGTCACCATACAAGTCATACAACTCGCCTAATTAACCAGAAATACTTTATTTTTTTCTTGCTATTTCCCTAATGCAGGGGTTCTCAACCTTTTCAAGCCATGGGCCGGAACACGCCACATCAGATAGCTGAATGGGCCGGACTAGTGGTTACCCCTGCCGTAAACACTACAATAAAATGCTTGCGCTTCCGGTGGTAGTGGCAGCAGTGACGCAGGCCACATGAAATGGTGCCGTGGGCTGGGTCCCACCCATGGGCTGTAGGTTGAGAACTCCTGCCCTAGTGGTATTAGATTTTACAGGGATGGGTTGCTAATCTGACACCTAACCTTCCTCCTTTCACATCTCGGCTTGGGACCGTCAATGGCAGAGTCAACTTCATGATATATTACAACAATTTTCAATGCATTTGTTAGTATTTTAGTCTTAGGAATTTTATTAATTTAGGCATGTTAATTTGTTGTTGTTCAGTCGCACAGTCGATTCCGACCCTTTGCGACCCCATGGACCATTTTCCTCCAGGCACCTCTGTCCTCCACCATTCTCCTCAGCCTGCCAAGCTCTGTGCCCATTGTGTCCACAATACCATCTACCCATCTCATCTTTGGACGCCCCCTTCTTCTCTTGCCCTCCACCTCTCCCATCATCAAGGCCTTCTCAAGTGAGTCCTCCCTTCTCATTTGATGTCCAAAGTACTTTAGCTTCATCTTCACTATTTGTCCCTCCAATGAACAGTCAGGATTGATTTCTTCCAGTATTGACCTATTTGTTCTCTTTGCTGTCCAAGGGACTCTCAGGACTCTCCTCTAACACCACATCTCAAAGGCATCTATTCTTCTGCGCTCAGCCTTCCTAATGGTCCAGCTCTCACACCCATACATTACCACTGGGAATACCATTGCTTTGACTATGTGAATTTTTGTTTTCAAGGTGATGTCTCTGCTTTTCACTATATTCCCCAGGTTTCTCATAACTTGTCTCCCCATAATCAGTCGTCTTTTTATTTCATGGCTACAGTCGCCATTTGCAGTGATCTTAGATCCCTTGAAAGTAAAATCTGTCACTGCTTCTACTTCTTCCCTATCTATTTTCCAGGGACTGATGGGGCTTGTTGCCATTATCTTGGTTTTCTTGAGTCTTTTTAAGTCTCAAGCCAGCTTTTGCACTCTCCTCCTTCAATCCAATCAAGAGGTTCTTTAGGTCTTCCTCACTTTCTGCCATTAGGGTGGTATCATCTGCATATCTCAAATTGTTGATGTTTCTCCCAGGAATTTTGATCCCATATTGTGATTCCATATTTTGATCCCATATTGTGATTAATACAGTCATTTTATTTTTGTATTTATGTTTAAACTTATTTAACCTTCATTATTTGTATCACGGTGACGTTAAGTACTGTAAGGCTAGAATAAAACCATTCAACAATGGTGATTTGTGGAATCAGTGCCTTTGTAAGTTCCATTGTTTCAACCTCTAGTTGTGTTTTAGTACTGGATTTCACTCATAGTCTACACTTTGTTATTTCTGCTTACAATTCACAAACCAGAAAAATAGAATATTTATTTTACCCTGTTTTTTTCAAAGCATTTTTTTGTGTGTTTTCTCTTTCCTCCCCTTTGTGTGTGGTTCTGTGTGTCTGTTATTCAGCCACACATAGGTAGCTTTGCTAATTTTCCTATGGCTCTAGGAGAGTGCTAGTCTGGGATTTACAAACATGCTTCTCAATTAGTTCTTCATTTGGAAGTATTTTCCCCTCTGAGAACTGTGGGATTCTGCTGAAACCTGAGAATTGTCTTGAATGAGAATTATTGGTGAAATGCTAAGTTGTTCAGACTGTTGGTCATTGGAGAAAGCTTCCCACTGTTGTTACATTTCCAGGCTGTGCTGTGCAATTTCATGCCCAACAGCTTGCAAAATTTCCACACTGGTGTATATAAAGCCTCTCCCTTCTGAGCCATTGTTTTGAATTATTTCTAGTGATTGGTTTTATATTAGATAGTGATTTGGTAGCTAAAATCCAGAGACCCAAAGGAGTTGCAATCTTGAAAGTACAGAATGCTCAAGCAAGTTGTTAGCGCCTGACTGTTTTGAATCTAGACTGCTTTGGGACTTGTCATTGCATGATATGCTAAACTACTGGATCTCTCTCGGTAAAGGATAGATTTAGGATTGTTTAGTGCTGCCTGCTTTTGTATCCCAGAAGTGAGCATTGTGTAGTTACCTACTGCATTTGTGATTCCTGGAATCTTTCCACTTCTAGAAGATTTTTTCTTGAAGAATTATAGTCTAAGAAGAAACAGCAATTCTGTTTTAAAGCCTTTCTACACCTTTTTTAATTTTAAAAAAGTGTAAGTGTGCGTGCGTGTACAATGAAAGTAGATGTTAGGAGACTTCCACTTTGAATGGGAGATAGTTGTATGGCATGTATCAAATGTGAGGTGTGTTGAAAATAATGCTCCTATCCCACTCCTCACCCTGGCTGTGTGAAGTTGTCCATCCCTGTTGCACATCTACGTTGCTAAGCACAACTAATAATACAAAATAATTGTATAAGAGAGTTTGTATAAAACACACTGTTTAAGCCACCATCAAACAATTGCAGCTCCACTCTTTTTCAGTGGTGTTTTAAGGTTTCTGTTTGTTGACTTGCTCTGTTTGTTGATAACCACTAACTCAATGGCAATCCGCTCTCTAAGTTTCCTCATTTTCTCTTCTGTGATATGTCAGAGAACAAATATTACTTGTTTGAGTGGGTTTGTTATAGTTAAACTTCAGCTTCCTTGGGGCTTGACTTTATATGTGGCTGCCTCAAGTTGGGCAGAGTGTGAGATCACACAAATGAAAGACAGGTACTGTACAGTAAAACCTTGCATAAAGAGGACCTCACTTAGAGACTAACTCACTTAAAGAGCAGAATTTTCTCCAAATGATTGCCTCGTAGAACAACTAAAAACTTGCTTAACAACTAAATCGGGGTTCACAGTCCCCCAGCCAGAAGTCACGATCGGTCACTTACTGTGATGGCTGCGGCGGCGCTTTTTCCAAATGTTTCGCTTAAAGAGCAACTTGCTTAAAGAGCAATCCCGTGGAACACATTATGCCCTTTAAGTGAGTTACTACTGTATGTCTTATGGAATTTTTTAAACCATGTGACATGTGTGATTATTGACCTGTGGGGATATATTTCTCACAAGATTGGTGTGCAAAAGGGATTATTTGTCTTGAGGAAACTAAGTTGTAGGCAACAATGGCATTGTCATATCCTAAGAGTGGTGCAGTGGTTAAACTGCTTTACTGCAACCAAAAGGTCACGAGTTCGATCCTGACCAGGGATCACGCTTAACTCGCCCTTCCATCCTTCTGAGGTCAGTAAAATGAGTAGTACATAGCATGTTGGAGGCAAAATGCTAATTAACTTGTGAACCGCCCATAGAGTGCACTAAGTGCTATGGGGAGGTAAAAACGTGTGATTGCATTGTTTTTGCTTTACTATTTCCATACTTCCAAAAGTAGAGAGTGCAAAAGTTGGCTTGAGACTCAACATCAAAAAAACCAAGATAATGGCAACAGGCCCTATCAGTCCCTGGAAAATAGATGAGGAAGAAGTAAAAGCAGTGACAGACTTTACTTTCTTAGGATCCAAGATCACTGCAGATGGAGATTGCAGCCATGAAACAAAAAGGCGGCTGATTCTTGGGAGACAAGCTATGAGAAACCTGGGGAACATAGTTAAAAGTAGAGAATCACCTTGCAAACAAAAATTTGCATAGTCAAAGCAATGGTATTCCGGGTGGTAATGTATGGTTATGAGAGCTGGACCATTAGGAAAGCTGAGGGCAGAAGGATAGATACCTTTGAAATGTGGTGTTGGGGGAGAGTTTTGAGAGTCCCCTGGACAGCGAGAACAAATAGGTCAATCTTAGAAGAAATCAACCCTGACTGCTCCTTAGAAGGTCAAATAGTAAAGATGAAGATGAAGTACTTTGGACATCAAATGAGAAGAGAGGATTCACTTGAGAAAGACTTGATGCTGGGAAAGATGGAGGGCAAAAGATGGTACTGTAGACTTAGTGGGCACAGAGCTGGGTGGGTTGAGGAGGATGGTGGAGGACAGGTGCCATGGGGTCACAAAGTGTCGGAATTGTCTGTGTGACTGAACAACAACAAACTTCCAAATGCCATATAAAGGAGGACGAAGAAACACCCTATATTGCCTACCTTGGAGCCAAAATACATGCTTAGAAAAATGTGCATTACACATTTTTGGTCATTTCATGGAACTTTACTTCTAAAAATGAAACTTTATGATTGTGTGTCCTGAAATCATGGCCTGCAGAATTTTGAGAACTTCTTTAAACTTGGTGTGTGTGTGTCAGAGTTTTTTGCAGCCTGCTTTGGCTCCATCCCTCCTCTTTCTGCCTCCACTTCTGCCTTTTTATGACGGAATTCACTGCTGAGTTCACTTCTCTTAAGTGCTGACCCTGAAAGTTGAAAAGTGCTCTATGATAATTCTTTCCATCTGACTTGCTGTGCCCCAAAATGTCAGCCACACCCCAGCACTATATGCTTTACAAATACATCTGTGTATATTCGTGTATAAAAATGAAAGGAAATAACTTCTCTCATCAAGGGCCTTCAGTTTCAGATAAATGTTTGGTGGCAACATTTCAGCGATGGATGGGACCAAAAACAAAAGGTTGGAACCAAGGATGATGATGTTTTTTTTTACATGCTGTCAATTGTCTCTGACTTGTGACAACCCCATGAATGAGAGATCTCCAAAATGTCCTGTCCTAAATAGCCCTGCTCAGCTCTTGTAAACTATGGCCTGTGGGTTACCTTGGGGAAATCAACCCATCTTGTGTTTGGTCTTCCTCTTTTCCTGCTGGCTTCCATCTTTTCCAGCATTATTGTCTTTGCCAGAGATTTTTGCCTTCTCATGATGTGCGCAAAGCAGGACAACCTCAGTTTTATCATTTTTGCCTCCAGAGATAGTTCAGACTTGGTTTGCTCTAGGACTCACTTGCAGTCCAAGATACTAACAAACCTGTCCTCCAACACTATATTTCAAATGAATATTTTTTTCCATCCAGCAGCAGAAGGTAAGCCAGTAGTGTTGATTTATTTAGCTTGAGAAGCTAAAATAAATGAATGTAAGCTGGAGACACCGAGCCATGCATTCAACATCATTTGGTTCTGCTTTGTTGCCTACTTTACATTCCTCTCACCTGTGGTGTTAAGATGGAGATGCTGAGCCATGCTCTCAAAATCATTTGGTTCTGCTTTGTTTCCTACTTTGCATTCCTCTTACCAATGATGTTAAGGATATTTTGTTTTGATGTGTGATCAGTTTCCTCCTGAATACTTATGTAAAAACTTTCAACATCCTCTTCTTCAGCATCAGTTGTTGGAGCATTCTTGCTTGCATGTTCTTATCAGTTTAATATCTGATATGTCCTCTATTTGAGGACTCTATATTAAGTTTTGCAGTTGGAGTAGAGCTGCTTTAGAGGCCTCTACTAATTTAAATTGATAATTGAAACTGCTGAGAGCCACCTCTGTTCAAACAGAGGAAGCAGTTTGAAGCTTCCAGAAGCAGAGGGGCAGAGCCACACCAGGCCCTTCCCTGAACTGTGACTCATAGGGGCGGAGCCACACTAGCCTTTAAAAACTCTGAGCTCTTTCAGGGTCAGCCATTTTGACTCTGCATGTGCTCTTAAGCAGAGCTGCTGCTGAGGAGAGCCAAACAAAGGAAGTGAGCACTGGTAAGTTTTGCAGTTGGAGTAGAGCTGCTTTAGAGGCCTCTACTAATTTAAATTGATAATTGAAACTGCTGAGAGCCACCTCTGTTCAAACAGAGGAAGCAGTTTGAAGCTTCCAGAAGCAGAGGGGCAGAGCCACACCAGGCCCTTCCCTGAACTGTGACTCATAGGGGCGGAGCCACACTAGCCTTTAAAAACTCTGAGCTCTTTAAGTGTCAGCCATTTTGACTCTGCATGTGCTCTTAAGCAGAGCTGCTGCTGAGGAGAGCCAAACAAAGGAAGTGAGCACTGGTAAGTTTTGCAGTTGGAGTAGAGCTGCTTTAGAGGCCCGCGCGCCTAATGGCGCGCAAGATTACAAACTAGAAACAAAAGAAGAATATAGTCTTACTAGGTAGAAAGGTAGTAAACGTGTACATTTTTGAGGCCCAGAATACTGCACTTGTTAAAATGGATTCTGAGGGAACAGCTGTAGTTACCTGCAATTCTTGTGCCATGTTTGTGTTCTTGCCAAAGCATATGGAGAACTACACTTGCAGCAAGTGCAAGCTGGTTGCACTACTAGAAGAGAAGGTCCAGCAGCTAGAGGCCCGCATATCTAACCACCAACAAATTAAGGAGCTTGAGCTGTTCTTGGACAGAGCGGAGCAGACTATGCTGGACAAAGAAGAGACAGGGCACAGTTCTGAGGGAGAAGGCCCTTCACTAACTCAGGAGGGAGATGGTTGGAGGAATGTGACTCAAAGGAGGAGAAGAGTAGGGGATCACTCTGAGAGTCTGAAATTACAGAATAAATTTGAGGCTCTTTCCCTTATCACACCTGATGAGGAACACACAGAGGAACAACTGGTTCCACCTGATGATCTCTCCTTCATCACACTTGATGAGATCCAGGAAGATGAACAACAGGAACAAACTGAGGTTCTCTCCCTTAATATGGTTGATGAGGTGCATGTAGATGAACAGATTGCAGGAGAGAGGCTCCTTGTACTAGGCGATTCAATAATTAGAAATACAGAGAAATGGATTTGTGATGCACATGATAACCGTATGGTGACTTGCCTGCCAGGTGCAAAAGTTGCAGACATCACAAGAAATCTAGATAGATTGTTAGAGAGAACTGGGAACGAGCCAGTTGTCATGGTACACGTTGGTACTAATGATGTTGGGAAGGCCAAGCGGTCTGTCCTGGAAGCCAAATTTAGGTTGTTAGGAAGAAGATTGAAGTCCCGGACTTCCAAGGTAGCATTTTCAGAAGTGCTGCCTGTCCGTCGCGCAGGACCTACCAGGCAGGCAGAGCTCAGAAGCCTCAATGCGTGGATGAGGCGGTGGTGTCGAGAGGAGGGCTTCAGATTTGTCAGGAACTGGAGAACATTTTGGGACAAGCCAAATCTGTTCAGGAGGGATGGGTTGCATTTAAACCATGATGGGACCAGATTGCTGGCACTCAACATCAAAAAGGCTGCAGAGCAGCTTTTAAACTGATAACTGGGGGAAAGCCGACAGGAGCTGGGCAGCATCCGGTTCGGGAAAGTGTGTACTTGAGTAGTGAGGAGGATGCAAAAATTAATGAGCAGAGCAAGGAGCTAGTCACCAGCACTCTAGCAGAAGGATGCAAGAGGCAGTCTAACAATGCAACTGGACTCAAAAGACTGTATCAGGAAAGCATATATAAATGCTTGTATACAAATGCCAGAAGCCTCCGTAACAAAATAGGGGAGCTGGAATACTTAGCAATAGATAAAAATATTGATATTATTGGTATCACTGAAACCTGGTGGACGGATGATAACCAATGGGATACAGTTATCCCAGGCTACAAACTGTACAGGAAGGATAGGAAGGGGCAAACAGGAGGTGGTGTAGCCTTGTATGTCAAAGAAGTGATAAAATCGTATGAATTGGAATATCTAGGTGATTTAGAGTCACCATTAGAAGCTCTGTGGGTAAGAGTACCAGGCCATAAGGATGGTCTAACATTAGGCATATACTATCGGCCTCCGACCCAAACTCTTGAGGGAGACTGGCAGTTGGAGAATGTTGTAAAGGAGGCATCCAGGAAGGGAAGCCTGGTTATAATGGGGGACTTCAATTACCCTCACATAGACTGGGTGAACTGTTGTTCAGCACATGATAAAGAGATAAAGTTCCTAGATATGCTCAATGATTGTTCCCTGGGACAGATGGTTGAAGACCCAACTAGAGGTACAAAAATCCTTGACTTGATCCTGAGTAATACTCAGGATCTGGTGCAAGATGTTAATGTGACTGATCCAATAGGGAACAGTGACCACAACTCAATTATGTTTAACTTGATCATAGACCGCAAGTCACTGATAAAATCTAACACAGAGACCTTAAATTTTCAAAAAGGAAATTTCCCAAAGATGAGGAAACTAGTAAAAAAGAAACTGAAAGGGAAAATTGAGAGAGTCCAAACACTCCAAGAGGCATGGAGGTTGTTTACAAAAACAATAACAGAGGCCCAATTGGAATGCATACCCAAAAGGAAAAAGGGCACTGCCAGGTCCAAGAGGACTCCGATGTGGCTTACAGGAGCTGTTCGGGAAGTGATCAAGAGCAAGAAAAGCTCATTTAGAAGATGGAAGGCTTGTCCAAATGAGGACAGCAGGCAGAAACATAAATTCTGGCAGAACAAATGCAAGGCAACAATCAGGAAAGCAAAGCAAGACTTTGAGGAGCGTATAGCTAAAAATACTCAGAGGAATAACAAAGACTTCTTTAAGTACATTAGAAGTAAGAACCCAACTAGGAAGGCCATTGGACCATTAGATGACAATGGAAGTCAAGGGGTTATTAAAGAGGAAACAGAGATTGCAGAGAGACTCAATGAATTCTTTGCTTCAGTATTCACTGAAGAAGACAGAGGCCACATGCCCAAAACAGAGCCTATCTTCGTAGGGAGGGAAACCGAAGAATTAAGCAAGATAGAAATAACCAGGGAGGAGGTCCTTGCATGTCTTGTTAAGCTAAACACTAACAAATCCCCAGGACCAGATGGCATCCATCCACGAGTTCTCAGGGAACTTAAAGATGAAATTGCTGATATCCTAGCCAAAATATATAATATTTCCCTCAAATCAGGCTTTGTGCCTGATGACTGGAAGGTAGCAAATGTAACACCAATTTTCAAAAAAGGATCCAGGGGTGATCCAGGAAATTACCGGCCTGTCAGTTTGACATGTGTCCCAGGTAAAGTGATGGAAACCATCCTAAAAGATAGAATTAATAGGCACATAGAAGAGAAGGCGCTGCCAAAGGAGAGCCAACATGGCTTTTGCAAGGGCAAATCATGCCTCACTAATCTGTTGGAATTTTTGAGAGTGTCAACAAGCATGTGGATAAGGGGGATCCAGTTGACATTGTTTATCTGGACTTTCAGAAGGCTTTTGACAAGGTCCCACACCAAAGGCTCTTGAATAAACTTACCAGTCATGGAATAAAGGGACAGGTCTTGTCCTGGATCAGCAACTGGCTAAGAGACAGGAAACAGAGGGTAGCACTAAATGGACACTTCTCCAAGTGGAGGGAAGTAAAGAGTGGGGTCCCCCAAGGTTCAGTACTGGGACCCCTGCTTTTCAACCTCTTCATAAATGATCTAGAGGTAGGAGTAAAAAGCAAGGTAGCCAAATTTGCTGACGACACTAAATTATACAGGGTAGTGAAAACTGTGAGAGATTGTGAGGAGCTCCAGAGGGATCTCTCGACACTGGGGGAGTGGGCAAAACAGTGGCAAATGAGTTTCAACATTAGTAAGTGCAGAGTGATGCATGTTGGGGCAAAGAACCCCAATTACATTTATAAACTGATGGGGTCTGAACTCTCTGCGACAAACCAGGAAAGGGACCTTGGTGTCCTGGTGGACAACTCAATGAAGGTGTCAACCCAGTGTGCCTCAGCAGTGAAAAAAGCAAACTCAATGCTAGGGATCATTAGGAAGGGTTTAGAAAATAAGTCAGCAAGTGTCATTTTGCCTCTTTATAAATCTATGGTGAGGCCCCATCTGGAATACTGTGTACAGTTCTGGTCGCCATACCTCCAGAAGGATATTATGGAGTTGGAGAAAGTACAGAGGAGGGCAACCAGAATGATTAGGGGACTGGAACACCTTCCTTACCATCTGAGGCTGCAACGGTTGGGCCTTTTCACTCTTGAACGACGGCGTCTAAGAGGTGACCTGATTGAAGTTTATAAAATCATGCACGGTGTGGACAAAATAGATAAGGAAAAACTGTTTTCCCTATCGCACAACACTAGAACTAGGGGACACTCCATGAAACTTTTGGGTACTAGTTCTCAAACAAATAAGAGAAAGTACTTTTTCACCCAGAGGATTACTGGTCTATGGAACTCCCTGCCAGAAGAAGTGGTGACAGCTGTCAGTCTTGACAGCTTTAAGAAAGGATTAGACAAGTTCATGGAGGACAAGTGTATCAATGGCTATAATTATGGCTACCTAAGGACAACCTCCGGGTTGGAGAGATAGGCAGGATATCTCTCAATGCCATTTCCAGGGAATCCTAAGCAGGTGAAGGCATCTCCTTGGGAATACCCTGAAGGAAATGGTGAGCCACTGTGTGAGACAGAATGCTGGACTGGATGGGCTGTGGCCTGTTCCAGCAAGGCTGTTCTTATGTTCTTATGATGGGTTAATAAGTTTTCATAGATTCTTATTAACATTATCCAGTCAGATTTTACATAATAAACCTTAACTGCCTGTGCCATATCTTGTCTGTATATTAGAGTTGCCCCATTTCTTCTGAATCTCTCATTCTAAAAGAACACCGCAGTTGTCAGATTGAAAATACCCTTTTCCAGTCCACTGTAGTTCACTTATTATACCAAGTACTCCAATGTTTAAACATTCCATTCCATTCCTTCCTTCCTTCCTTCCTTGATTCTCATGTTCCAGGTTCCAACACCCACATCTTCTTGACACAAACTCTTGCTGTGACTCCAAGTGCAATGCTAAGTGCACACTTCACTCTGTTCTCATTGCAAGAGGTGTGTGGAGGGGTCTTGATTTAAATTACCTGCAGGAGGAGGAGGGGGCATCAGATTAGTTCACCCATGGAGGTTAGATAATTCGAATCCCAGTCTTCTAATTCAACATATTTTACTTTGGATCTTTTATTGCAAGTCATGAAACAAGAGAGGTATTTCAGGGCTTTTTTTTTTTTGAAGAGGGATAAGCCCTTACAAAATCTGAGACACTATAAAATAGTGATGGCGAACCTTGGCACTCCAGGTGTTCTTGAACTTCAATTCCCAGTAGCCCAAGTCTCTGTGAATCCACACGAATGGTTTACTGCGTACGCGCAGTAAACCCATTTGTGTGGATTCACAGAGACTTAGGCTTCTGGGAATTGAAGTCTAAGAACACTTGGAGTGCCAAGGTTTGCCATCCCTTCTATAAAACAGTGGCATCATGGGGAAGGTGGTATGGTTGTATATGTACCTGGGGCCTAAGGTTCCTCATCTGTTAAAACAGAATATCTGCCTTTCTTGTGACACTTTTGATTTAAAAAAAAAACTTCCAAAGGGGTTGGTGGTGTTTTCTGACATTCTTTCACTAAAGTGAAAACAAACTGCAGTACAACTCACAGCTTGAAATATCTCTTATTCCATCTGCTTTTGAGTGGATGTCATATTCTGATCTGTGCTTTAGATTAGTGTGGACAACTCCCCGCACCTTAATTTGTTTTTAATGGCTATTGTGCAAAGAATGCTGGTTGAGAATGTTATCTTTGAACATGGTAAGGTAAAGGTAAAGATTTCCTTTGCTTGAAAGCCAGTCGTATCCGAATCTCGGGTTCAGTGCTCATGTCTGTTTCAAAGTTGAAGTGCCAGCGCTTTCTGCTTCTGCAGACATTTCTGTGGTCGTGTGGCAGGCATGACTAGACACCGGAGTGCACGGAAGGCTGTTTAGCTTCCTACCAAAGTGGTCCCTATTTATCTACTTGCAATTTGTTGCTTTCGAACTGCTAGGTTGGCAGGAGCTGGGACAAAGACAATAGCTCATTCCGTCCTGCAGTACTCGGGAATCAAACTGCTGACCTCCCACCTTCCAGTCAGTGTCTTAGCCACTTGAGCCACTGCAGTCTGCTGTGAACATGGTAGGCTGTGGGATAGAGCAACTGTTTCTTGGTGCTGCAAGCTTCTTATGGATCAAGAAGTTTGGTTGGGTTCTTAAGATAGATGAGTGGTTCAGATTTGACTTAATCTTCCTTAATGTAAGATTAAAAGCAAGATTAGAAAGTTCTGGTGGCAAGACCAGCTCCTTGGGAGCTTATTGCAGGATTATTTCTTCTTGCTGTCCAGAAAGCTCTCTTATGATGCAGCAGACATTAAGTTATTTGTCTTGCTGTGACATCCACTTTGCAGTAAAGCAATCCCAGTGTTTAGTTCACAGCAAGATTTAGTGCTGGATTGAGCTGGCTCCCCAAGAAATGAGTATGCAGTAATTCCTCTGAATTTTTGCAGTGTAGGCTGCCATTCCTTCCATCACGTCCTGCTATTACTTCTGCATGTCTTCAGATTGAAGTAAATGTCCCAGTAACAAGCCGCCTTCTCAAAGGACATTAACTTTTACTATGGTCTAAAGCAGAGATTCTCAACCTGCGGCCTGCAGGCCGAATGTGGCCTGCGGTGTCATTTCATGTGACCACCCACCGCCTCCACCACACCCGGAAGTGCCATGTGGTGCAGGAAGGGGGAAATGGCTGTCCAGCCCCCGAAGCTGTCTGAGGGAGCATGACCCGGCTCCCGGCTTAAAAAGCTCTTCCACAATGGTAGATGTCATTAGGGGAGAATCCATTCAAATAATCCTTTTTCCACTCTGAATTAGATGCTAGGCTTGTTTCCAATTGCTTCAAATACTAAAAACATTTTCAGCTGTATTGTTTATTTATTATTTCTGCCCCACTATCCCTCCAGTGAGGTGAGATTGGTGTACATGGCTTTCTTTCCTTAATTTTATTCTAATAAACCTGTAAAATAAATTAGGCTGAAAGACAGCAGGTGGCCCAGTTTTTCATAGCAAAGTGGAAATGTGAACCCTGTTGTAGTCCAGCACTTAGCCATTACAGTATCCTGCGTCTCTCAAGCATTTTAATTGTTTAAAAAATTATATTTAACATATTTCCCCAATATTTTTGAGGCATTTCAGACATATATTGGCCAAAGTGTGTTTAATCTTGCACCTCTCTCACCATGCACTGATAAGTCTGCTTTATAATTGGAAATTATGCTGGGATGTAATGACATTTATAAACTATTTTTAAAGTTATTTTTTATGGCTGTAGCCAATAAAGATTCAAGAAAGGGAAAGATTTGCCTAGGTTTTGCCACTGAGTGCCATTTGCACTCATTTACCCTTTTCCGTTGAATTCATCAGGTGAGCCTTTTGGGTTATAACTTCCAAGCTCTCTTTTTGTTTTAGTTTGTGTACAGTACTATGTGTTGGGCAGTATTGTTTAGTTAGCTCTTTCATCTCATTCTCTATTTCAGGAGTTCTCAATCTTTTTAAGGCGGAGGCTGGGTCATGCTTCCTCAGTCAAGCTTTGAGGCCGGACGGCCATTTTACGCTTCCTCCATTACATGGCACTTCCAGATGTGGTGGAGGTGGGGGGGGGGCACATGAAATGGTGCAGTGGGCCACATATGGCCCACAGGCCACAGCTTGAGAATCCCTGATCTATTTCTTTGCCTACTATTTTTGGATATGTTTCATTTCTTTAATTTTGGTTATATGAATATTTAATATTAGCACATAAAGAAACTGGATCTAATGGAAGAAGCAAATATTCTTGATCGTGTTGCACCTTTCCTGGTTCACAAGATGGCCTGCATCCTAACTGTTTATTGCCTGCTCTGTTGGAAAGGCCCAAGGTTCTTCAGTTAGAAAAAGTGTGGTAGAAAGCCTGGGAAGGACCTTGGAGAACTGCTTATAGTTAGAATGAACTAGACTGCATTCTTTGGAGTTACTGTACAATTACAGTATGAGAGTTGCATGGGAAAAGCCCCAACAAACATCTGGAATGTGAACATGATCAGGGTAGTGATATTATTGTTCCTTAGTGCCCATTCCTGTAAAGAAAAAGAGCCTGGTTTACTAGAGAAACTAAGTACTGTAATGGAAAAAAGCAGGATGCGATGATCATGGAAAACATGAATATTAGCTAGAGGTCATAGAAAGGCCTGCGGTGATGTTAGCAGCTTGAAAACAAAACTTTTCTTTGCTAGCAGTACATCTGCTCAGAGTAATTAAAAAGTGGTGTCTTGTGGTCAAGGATAGGTTATGAGAAGATAAACAAACAGCCTGTTATGAATAATTTGCAATTATTGTTGTTCAGTCGCACAGTCGATTCCGACCCTTTGCGACCCCATGGACCATTTTCCTCCAGGCACCTCTATCCTCCACCATTCTCCTCAGCCAATACAGTTTGCAAATAAAATTGCTCTGATTCATTCTGACTTGGATGGTTTGAAGTTTTTTTCTTACTAAGTAGATTTTATTGATGAAAAAATTACAATGCATTTTTTCTAACAATTTTTCATGAATTTTAGGAAATACATCTCAGAGACAGTGCATTAATTACACTCATTCTTGTACAGATTTCAACTGAATCAAGCTTTAGTTTATATTAAGAATGATCATAGTTGTAGGATTCTGTTTGTTTGGGGAATATTTTGCTATTTTTGCATTTATTTACTTACCGTATGTCTCCCATAATATAATTGTTTCTTTTCTCTTTGTTGCAGGTGTACTGTGCAGAATGCAGTGTTACAGGTGTACTGTGTCCCAAGCTTATACCCTTAGTTAATTTTTGAAATGGTAGCCGTGTTAGTCTGTGCAAGCATATCAGAGAGTAAAGAAAACAAAAAGACAAAAAATGTATTGGCACCTTAAAGAATAACTCCTGTATTTTAATGTTAGCTGTCATGGATCAAGTTCACTTTGTCCAGACATGAGAGTGAGGCTTCATGGCATTATTTTATACATACCAGGTCCAGAGATACACAATGATTGGCTAGCACAGGGGTTCCCAACCTAAGGTCTGCGGGCCGGATCTGGCCTGCAGTGCCATTTCATGTGGCCCCCACCTCTCCAAGGCCATTCAAGAAACAAAATGGCCACCTCCTTTGAAGCTTTTGGGACATAATGGCCACCCCATCATGAAAGGGCAAAATGATCATTTGGCCCTCAAAGCTGACAGAGAGCATGACCCAGCTCCCGGCTTGAAATGGTAGGGAACCCCCGGGTTAGCACAACAGATAACTATGTACAACTAATGCTAACAGAAGATCAGTGTGGCTATTTACAACTAGAATAATAGAAGATCCTGATTGGGGTTAGATTTATTTTAAGGTGCCACAATGTTTTTTATCTTTGTTTGTTTACTCTCTGATATGTTGAGGTATAGTTATCATTCTCTCTGTCTCTGTCTCTGTCACACTCACTCTTCTGTTTGGCTGATGCTGCTGTCTACTTCCCACCCTAGTTTTTGTATGGAAGCCAGGCCAGCTGATGTAGCATTTTGCAGGGGATCATGTTTGTCAGAAACTATACCAGTGTTCCCCAATCTTTGGGTTTTGGATTTCAATTCCCAGAAGCCTAAGTCAATTCCCAAAGCACTGATCAGCAAATTACTGACTTAGGCTTCTGGGAATTGAAGTCTACCAGTGTTCCGTGGAACATAGTTTGGAAAATGCTGAACTAGACAAAGAAACTGGTAAAGTCATTGCACTTGTAAGCTCACTAGGGTGATTTTCTTTCCTTCAAGAGGGTAGCTTAATTAAATCAAGCTAAAGATACATACAGTACAGCAGGTGAAGCCTCTGGTAGCATAAACAGATCAATAAAATGATTTGTGTTTGCTGACTGGAAGAGATTTCTAATTACTAATGTTCTGTGCTCCTCATTTTTCTTGGTGCCAGAGTAATTGCAAGGATAAGAAATCCAATTCCTTCTTGTTTGAGAGTTTCTGTTTAGCTCCACTTTAACTGGCTTGGTAATGCTGACTTGCTTGTTGAGGCTGAAGGTGCTATTTTATTTCCAGATATCCTTTATTTCTTTATTCAAGAGTTGTTTACATTTTTGGTAGGAAGGTTTGTCTGTTTGGGGTGTGCATGTTTCAATAGGATGTGGACTAGTATAATTGATTTTTGCACTTGCTAAAAACTCATACGTTACTTGGAGGTTGATAGAAAGATCCCAGTTCTATTCTATATGAATAACAGACGATGAAACAGAGAATAGAATAACAGACAATGAAATAGAGAATGAACTTGATTGCATATATTACAGCAGTAGTGTATAGAATCAAAGAATAACTGAGTTGGAAGAGGCTAGTTGAGGCTATTGAATCCAAACCACAGCTCAGTGTTGGAGTCCAAATCAAAACAGATATGACAAATGGTTCTCCAGTTTTCTCTTGAGGAGGATGTGCTTGGTTGTCCCATTGAGAGCATCAGGATTAATATAATTTCCTTGATTGACAAGACTATCAAGGGATAAATTCCTAAACAGAAATTGTGCAGGGCTGGACACGTCTCTCAATGGGCGTTGGACAGTAGCAATCACTGAGTGGTATCCCAGAGGAGTAAAAAGACCCCTTAGCAGGCCCCCCAAAAGATGGGAAGACACAATTGTGAAAGGTTTTGGTTGAACATGGAGAAGACGAGAGCGGCAGTGAAATTAATGGAAAATAAGTTGCGACCAGCAGGAACTTATCCCTTGATAGTCTGGTCAATCAAGGAAATTATATTAATCCTGATGCTCTCAATGGGGCAACCAAGCTCACCCTCTGGTATTTCTATGCAGATATGTGTTTTTGACATATAGTGTGACTTCAACCTCCCTTTTTCTTCTTTCTGTTCTTTTTGGTTGGAGCTGCTGTAGTCTAGTCATGGGAGTCATCCCGCCAAGTTTCAGTTATTCCTATCAAATCATAATTGGATCCTTAGAATTGAATGCTTAGAATACACTGCTGTTGACAGTCAGAATTACTAGATGAAGAATCAAACAATAAACATAGTTCATAATCAGAAAGACTGCATTTGTGTGATAAGAGCATACCTATGATAGCTGAAATTCCCCTCCTCTCCAGTTCAACCTCTTCTGATGTAGCAGAGGGAGAACTTTGCTGAAATTCCATCAAATTCAGAATTCACAGTTTTTAAAATCCTGGTGCGAGAAAAAGTCTTTGAACTTTGCAATGATTTTAATGTTTATTGTTAAGGCAAGCTTTTTAGTCCTTTCATTTGAAAAAGCAACTTGCAGACTTTCTCAGCATAGATAGCTGTTGTTTCTGGAAATATATTTGTGTTGAACATAAATACTCCATAGTTGTTTTTCATTTCCCTGAAAACAGGCAAGAAGAAATGGTTCCCTCCAGCATCTCACCAGCTACTGTAAAAATACTTCCTTCTTGCTGAAGAGCTGGTCTGGAATGAGAGTTAGATGGATCTGTGGCTCAAGATTGCTGAGGGAGGCCAGATTTCCACAAAGCAATTGTCAGGAGGTTTGCCCATCCATTTATAGCCGTGATGGCGAACCTTGGCATTCCAGATGTTCTTGGACTTCAATTCCCAGAAGCCCAAGCACCCTGTGAATCCACACAAATAGGTTTACTACAATTCATCCGGCCCACACTGCCCTTGTTGCTCTGGAAGCGGAAGTAAAATGCGCCCAGACGGTTAAGGCTCTTCCGGGTTAACCCTTCCTCCGTACGGGCGTGTTTTACTTCCGCTTATAGGAGCGACGAGAGCAGCATGGGCTGGATGAATCGCAGTAAACCCATTTGTGTGGATTCACAGGGTGCTTGGGCTTCTGGGAATTGAAGTCCAAGAACATCTGGAGTGCCAAGGTTCGCCATCACGGATTTATAGTGATGCCACCAAAATAGTCCTCAGTATAACATTCTGAACCTTGCAGGTCCACATTTTTCAAGCCAAATTCTGCTGTGTACCTAAGGCAGCGATGGTGAACCTTGGCTCTCCAGCTGTTCTTGAACAGAAGCCCTGATCAGCAGGAGTGCTGACTTGGACTTTTGGTAATTGAAGTCCAAGAACACATGGAGTGCCAAGGTTCACCATCACTGACCTAAGGGACAGTGTATAGGTTTGTGCTGCTGGTAGAGGTGGATTTGTGGCATGTATAAATTGATCTATCATAGGGAGAAAGTTATGGTGATAGTTCTGTACCTGCGGTGATTATGAAATATGTTTTCCATTGTGATTCTCCATTCATGGCCTGGAATAATACAATCTAGCCAAGTTCTACAACTTAGTTTCTGCTGAATGAATTGTCAGAGCAAGTGCTTTTACGTTTAAAACAAACAATAAGCTTGCTCATTGTAACTTTGAATCCAATTATAGAAAGGATGCTTATTAACAAAACAATAACATGCTTCTTGCTTTCTCCTTTCTTTTTCAGCCTTGGCCCAGTGTTTCCAATCTTGCGAAGGATTTCATCGATCGTTTGCTCACTGTAGATCCAAGTGACCGTATGACAGCACTTCAAGCCTTGAAACACCCTTGGGTGGTTACCATGGCAGCCTCTTCTTCCATGAAGAATCTGCACCGCTCTATCTCTCAGAACCTGCTCAAGAGAGCATCATCTCGTTGCCAAAGCACCAAATCTGCCCAGTCCACGCGCTCTAGCCGCTCCACCAAAT
Source organism: Bradypodion ventrale (assembly GCA_035047345.1). Taxonomy (NCBI): domain Eukaryota; kingdom Metazoa; phylum Chordata; class Lepidosauria; order Squamata; family Chamaeleonidae; genus Bradypodion; species Bradypodion ventrale. The sequence continues at coordinate 23,808,218 of JAWDJE010000009.1, read as the reverse complement.
CCAACAAGTCCCGGCGGGTGCGAGAGCGGGAGCTGCGAGAATTGAACCTGCGTTATCAGCAACAGTACAATGGTTGACAGCTTGGCATTAGGTTGCCTTTTGCCTTGTCCCTTCTTTTGTCCTTCGATGTAGTCTGCACAGTGTTGTAAGTGACAGGTGTCTGGCCTTCATCTGCCTTTGTCTTCCATAAAGACCAGCCTCCATTGTTGTGAAGAAAATGAAAATGAGATGAGGGATTTCTCCTGGGTAGGGTCACTTACAGTATCTGTTCCAAGGTCCTAAAAATCTTCCTTGCTCCAGATCTGACAGAAATCCAGCATGTGTTGCCTGAAATACAGGAGCCACAGAGACATTGTACAACTGAGAATGTTTGATACTCCTTCCTATTTATTGACTTCAAGCTGATGATAGCTGCAGGATATGATGGATAGGCAATTTAGAAGTTTAATTCTGTACCCATAAAGCTTGAAAGTGAGCCTCATTGAGTTCAGTGGACTTAGTTCTGAGTGGGCAGATAGAAGATTGTGCTGTGAAGCTCTCTATTAAATCCAGGGTCAAATAATACCATTTGAGTGTGCTTCTGGACGCTCAAAGAAATGGCTAATTTTGTCTATCAGCTGTAACCTCTTGCACTGTATTAAGCAAATATCCAAAGCTTCTGTTAACTTGGTGTCTCCTTGTGCCACGTGGAGACAGAGGGCACAAAGAGTCTGTGACCGCCTGTGTACATCTTTGGGGATCCTGGCTATTTTTTTTCAAATTTGCAATTTTCGTTTTAATTTGATCTTGCACTTCATGACACTTTTGCATCCATCTAGCTGTAACATGGACCCCTTTGGCTGAAGTAATGGATATACCTCAACCAGAACCTGGAAAGTTACTTTTTCAGTTTGTATCTCCCCAAACCTTTTAGTAGCTGGAATAGCTAAGGGATTCATTGCCAATCCCAAATGTCAATTTTTAAATGCAATTTTCCAGTGTCTAGCCTTAACTACACAGGTCTGGCTGCAAATGGCTTGAGTTTGAGACACCACCACCACCACCACCCCGGCAACACTAGAGGGATCTTATTTATTTATTTCCCATTAAATGCCAGAATTATTGCCAACCCAGTCATTATTCGGACTCAGTGGAAGCTCTTTTATGTGAGTCAGTACCAGAACATTGAAAGTGTCTGATGGACACTGAGTGCCTTTGTTCCTTCTTTCCAACATCACATTTACACATCACATACCTTCCATCATAGTGGTGGAATCAAAGGTACCTCTCCCCTATTAAAAGTTATCTTGAAAGCTTGAGTGGGTTTAGATAGATGCTCCTCCTGCCTCTACAGCTGTTGCAGTGGGGTGCAGACAATACTTTAAGTCATTAAGCCACAAAGCTTAAAGGGACCCAAAGATAATCTACATTGTCCGCCCACCCAACCTCCTCTGGATTAACCCACTTTCCCCTAGTTTTAATGTACTGCAAGCAAACAATCAGGGAGCAAATAGGGCGGTGAACACCAGAACAGCCTTTTTGAATTATGTACTGATTCATAGCTCAGTTTATTATAGCCTGTCTGGTCAAAATATGCCACCAAAAGAGGTACCACTGTCTTAAAATGGTTGAACTGACTATTTAACTTTAGACAGCAGGTTGGAGAATGTGGTTTTCTTCCCTGTGGAAAAACACCTTCGGATCTCTCCTATATGCTAGGCATTTTTGGATTTGTTTTGTTTTTTAAGTTGCAAAATAGGTTAGAGCAGGGGTGGCCAACCTTGGTGCTTCAGGTGTTCTTGGACTTCAATTCCCAGAAGCCCTGATCAACAGAAGTGCTCACCTGGACTTCTGGGAATTGAAGTCCGAGAACACCTGAAGCACCAAGGTTGGAGCTAGAGGGTAAGTTAGAAAATGACATCCCTCTGTTTGTAGTGTGAAGTGACACAATGCATTCTGTAATCTCTGTCTGCTGTAGTAGTCCTTTAAGGCAAAGGAAAGCCTACCACACAGGCTTTTTCATAGCTATCTAAGATGTTTATTCCACATGAAACAAGTCCAGGTGCTTCTGCCTCATGTTTGTTTCTGTAAGATAAGTTTCTAAATTGAATTTTTCTACTCAGTTCTTTACTGGCCCTTGCTGTACATCACAGGAACAAGTTCCTTCCATCTTCTGGTAGCACGTTTCAGAGTCATAATTTAATGACTTAATATGTTACCAGAAGTTGGTTTAAGGACACCATATTAGCTACATTAGGCTAGTGGCTGTATCATTTGCAGAGTTAAATTCTGTTAAGTTTTATTAGCACTGACAAAAGTTCTTCCTGTTCTAGTGAAATGGTGACTCAGCAGAGGTGCCAAGAACAGGAGATGCCAGAATTTTTGGGAATTATGTGGTCACAGGAGATTAGCTCTTATAGTAGGTGTTTCAGAATGCGTATTCTGCTACACAGAGACTGACCAAGAGTATGTATGCTACATTAATTATGACTTTGAGTTGCTTGTTAGAAAGGATCTTGCATTAGCCTTTACATTGTTGAGATAACAGTTCTATATGGGAAAGATGTAATATGGGGTTTCTGTGCCTAAGAAGGGTTAAATTAATTCTGCTACTGTGGGATTGATTCATTTCTGTATTCCTCCTGTAATTCTCAAGCCACTTTGTGTAGAACCAGTTTCTCAGTCCAGGGTGACATCTAGTGGTTCAGGAAACTCGCACTCTCTTAGGAGCATAAGAAATTACTTATGCTGAGTTTGGCAGTTGGCCTGTCTAGCTTACCATTTTCAGTTCTGATGGGCAGAATTTTCCCAGGGTTTCAGACAGAATTCTTTTCTAGCCTTACCTAGAAATCTTGGTATTTCTTGGTGATACCATCTGAATGCTTAAGCAAGCCTGTATGCTTAGTTTTCAAAATCATATGAGATTGGTTAGAATTGTTTGGTGGTTATAATTAGCAACTAGTGAACTGGCTTGGTATATTAATGCCTGATTTCATGTCATACCATTGATTTGTTGTTGGTTGGTTGGCATTTAGATGCACATGGTAGTTCTATATCACCAACATATATACTAGGGGTGACCAAGCTATGGCCCCCAATACCAATTCATCTGACCTACAAAGCCCTCGTTGCTCCCCGGAGTGGAAGTAAAACATGCCCGTACAGGCACATTTTTCTTCCGCTCCGGGTAGCAACGAGGGCTTTGTGGGCCGGATGAATTGGCATTGGGGGCAGGATGCAGCCCCCTGAACCATGTGACCGGCCCTCGGCCCAAAAGGTTAGGTCACCTCTGATATATACCCTCTGCTGGGGCTATACTGGTCTTCCTGTCGACTTTGTAGATTCATATAACATATCTAGTGTAAGGAGAAAGACTTTCTGTCTTATCTCTCATTTTCGTTCTGTTCTCAATAGAAGTCTAATTTAAAAAGAGTAACTGTATCACCAGTTTAGAAACTGGTTATTCTTTAGGCCCATGCCCATGATGGCAAACCTTGGCACTCCAGATGTTCTTGGACTTCCATTCCCAGAAGCCCATGTTTCTGTGGATCCACATGAATGAGTTTACTGCGTGTAGAGGCTTCTGGGACTTGGGCTTCTGGGAATTGAAGTCCAAGAATACCTGGAGTGCCAAGGTTCACCATCACTGGTCTATGCTGTTACTTGCAGGAGTCCCTGTTTTAAAAGCATACAGGTTGGAGGCTTTACTGAGATGTTTCCCTGCAACATGCCACCTAGTGATAACTTTCCCCCCGATATTCCCACATGTTTCTAGACAAATAAAAATTATAATGGCCCACTTGGTTTTAGCTGGCATCTCCGTCCTTTATACTCTCCTGCTTCAGTTTCCTGCCCATATGGAGCTGCTGAGCTGAACTGTCATGCATGTTTACTGATGCAAGGGGCAAAATGGCAGCGCCTGGATAGTGACTCTTGGGAGGATGTTGGCATTGGCCTCTCCCTTGCATCACCCCTTCCCTACCTTGTAAAATAGTAAATATGGTAAATATACTGGAACTTAGCAATACTGTGTTTTAAAAAAAGAAGCAGACCTCAGATCTGGTAGTGTGAAATCCACCTGTCTCTTGAGGAATGGAATTAAAGGCAGTGACAGCTTTGTCACGTGCTGTTTTTCTAATAGAGGGGGTGTTCCAGTTTTAACTGGCAATGGGTAGGAAAGGTCATTGACTAGTAGCATTCTTTGGCTGGATCAGGGGTTCCCAACCTTTTTCAGTCGGGGGCTGGATCACGTTCTCTCAGTCAGCTTCAAGGACTGGACGGCCATTTTGCTCTGCCTGCATGATGGGAGTGGTCATTATGTCCTGACAGGTTCAAAGCGGCATCCATTTTGTTTCTTGAATGCCCTTGGAAGGGTGGGGGACCACAGGAAATGTTACTGTAGGCCAGATCCTGCCCACGGGCCTTAGGTTGGGAACCCCTGGGCTGGATTGTGTAATTTTAAGTGCTTAGTGTTAATTTTGGTGACTGGGTAGATTCTTCATGCCACCCATTTATTAAAATGTTCACTGGACATGAGAAGAGCCTTGCTGGAACAGGCCACAACCCATCCAGTCCAGCACTCTGTCTCACACAGTAGCTGACCATTTGCTGCCCATCCTGCCTATCTCTCCAAACGGGAGGTTGTCCTTAGGTATCCATAATTATAGCCATTGATACCCTTGTCCTCCATTAACTTGTCTAATCCTTTCTTAAAGCTGTCAAGACTGACAGCTGTCACCACTTCTTCTGGCAGGGAGTTCCATAGACCAGTGATCCTCTGGGTGAAAAAGTACTTTCTTTTATTTGTTTGAGAACTAGTACCCAAAGGTTTCATGGAGTGCCTCCTAGTTCTAGTGTTGTGTGATAGGGAAAACAGTTTTTCCTTATCTACTATGTCCACACTGAGCATGATTTTATAAACTTCAATCAGGTCACCTCTTAGACGCCGTCGTTCAAGAGTGAAGAGGCCCAACCGTTGCAGCCTCAGATGGTAAGGAAGTTGCTCCAGTCCCCTAATCATTCTGGTTGCTCTCCTCTCCACTTTTTCCAGCTCCATAATATCCTTCTGGAGGTATGGCGACCAGAACTGTACACAGTATTCCAGATGGGGCCTCACCATAGATTTATAAAGAGGCAAAATGACACTTCCTGACTTATTTTCTATACCCTTCATAATGATCCCTAGCATTGAGTTTGCTTTTTTCACTGCTGAGGCACACTGGGTTGACACCTTCATTGAGCTGTCCGCCAGGACACCAAGGTCCCTTTCCTGGTTTGTCGCAGAGAGTTCAGATCCCATCAGTTTATAAATGCATCACTCTGCACTTACTAGTGTTGAAGCTCATTTGCCACTGTTTTGCCCACTCCCCCAGTGTCAAGAGATCCCTCTGGAGCTCCTCACAATCTCTCACAGTTTTCACTACCCTGTATAATTTAGTGTCGTCAGCAAATTTGGCTACCTTGCTATTTACTCCTACTTCTAGATCATTTATGAAGAGGTTGAAAAGCAGGGGTCCCAGTACTGAACCTTGGGGAACCCCACTCTTTACTTCCCTCCACTTGGAGAAGTGTCCATTTAGTGCTACCCTCTGTTTCTTGTCCCTTAGCCAGTTGCTGATCCAGGACAAGACCTGTCCATTTGTTCCATGACTGGTAAGTTTATTCAAGAGCCTTTGGTGTGGGACCTTGTCAAAAGCCTTCTGAAAGTCCAGATAAACAATGTCAACTGGATCCCCCTTATCCACATGCTTGTTGACACTCTCAAAAAATTCCAACAGATTAGTGAGGCATGATTTGCCCTTGCAAAAGGTCCTTTAGCAGCACCTTCTCTTCTATGTGCCTATTAATTCTATCTTTTAGGATGGTTTCCATCACCTTACCTGGGACACATGTCAAACTGACCAGTCGGTAATTTCCTGGATCACCCCTGGATCCTTTTTTGAAAATTGGTGTTACATTCGCTACCTTCCAGTCATCAGGCACAAACCCTGATTTGAGGGAAAGATTATATATTTTGGCTAGGAGATCAGCAATTTCATCTTTTAAGTTCCCTGCGAACTCGTAGATGGATGCCATCTGGTCCTGGCGATTTGTTAGCATTTAGTTTAACAAGACATGCAAGGACCTCCTCCCTAGTTATTTCTATCTGGCTTAATTCTGCGGTTTCCCTCCCTACGAAGATAGGCTCTGTTTTGGGCATGTGGTCTCTGTCTTCTTCAGTGAATACTGAAGCAAAGAATTCATTGAGTCTCTCTGCAATCTCTGTTTCCTCTTTAATAACCCCTTGCCTTCCATTGTCTAATGGTCCAATGGCCTTCCTAGTTGGGTTCTTCTAATGTACTTAAAGAAGTCTTTGTTATTTCTCTGAATGTTTTTAGCTATACGCTCCTCAAAGTCTTGCTTTGCTTTCCTGATTGTTGCTTTGCATTTGTTCTGCCATAATTTATGTTTCTGCCTGCTGTCCTCATTCGGACAAGCCTTCCATCTTCTAAATGAGCTTTTCTTGCTTTTGATCACTTCCCAAACAGCTCCTGTAAGCCACTTGGACCTGGGCCTCTTGGACTTAGCAGTGCCCTTTTTCCTTTTGGGTATGCATTCCAATTGGGCCTCGTTTATTGTTTTTGTAAACAGGAAACAGGACAGGAAATAGAGTTTTGAAAAGTTAGTTAATACATGCGATTTTCAGTTTCCAAATGCTTTCTCCCTCCCCCTCCCCCCCCAGGTTTGATCAGTATGAGCCCTCCATTGTTTGGTGGTATCTTGATAATGTCACAGCACTTTGTGGCTAGCCGAAAGGTAAAACAGCATTTTCCTCTAGGGCTGTGGTTTTCAAAGTGGGGCACACACCCCATAGGTTGGCAATCTGCTTTTTAAGGCAGGCAATTTGAGAATGAGTTTACACCAAGTTAATTGCCTTTTTAGGCTTTCTCCACATGAATAGGAGTTCACTTTTTTGAATAAGAATTATATGTCGCTGGAGGTGGGGGAATCAGGATTTTGGAAATGCTTAGGTGGGGCATAGCCCAAAAAAGGTTGGGTGCTGACTTGAGCTTCTGGTAATTGAAGTCCAAGAACACCTGGAGTACCAAGGTCGATCACCCCCTGTTCTGTGGCAATGGACAATGCCTGAACTTAGACAAGTTCATGGAAGACAAGGGTATCAATGGCTATAATTATGGATACCTAAGGACAACCTCCGAGTTGGAGAGATAGACAGGATATCTCTCAATGCCATTTCCAGGGAATCCTAAGCAGGTGAAGGCATCTGCTTGGGAATACTCTGAAGCAAATGGTGAGCCACTGTGTGAGACAGAATGCTGGACTGGATGGGCTGTGGCCTGTTCCAGCAAGGCTGTGCTTATGTTCTAATATCAATAATGTCAGAAAAGAGAGTTTTTGCTAGACTTTTTTCTGTTCGGTAAGGTTAGGGGCTATAATCTGTTTTGCCTTGAAGCATGGAGTCTCTCAGTCTGGTTATCTCCCAGGGCACATTCACAGCTTTGATAATGCCTGACTTTCTTATATCAGAGGGACAAGTGTAGCTTCATGGGTGCAAGTCCTGTCACCCTTTGCCAGCATGGTTAGTAGTGAAGGAGGAAGAGAATTGCAGACCAGCAACATCTGGAGGGCGGCAGATTACTCATATTTGTTTTATACCACCGAGTAGATTTTGTATAACATAATAAACATAAAGGAGCATGTCTCCAGATTTCAAACACACACATACACACACACCAATTCCCTATTCTGCAAGTGAACTATAGCTTCTGTTTAGACATGGCTTAGTTTAATTGGATGTCTGCAGTTCACTCCGTCTTACATTTGTGGCCCCTTTCTTCCTTAAAATGCAAATATCATTGCTGCTGAAATACATACTGTGATTGCAGCTTAGACAGGTACAGGTGAAACTCGGAAAGTTAGAAGATCGTGCAAATGTCCATTCATTTCACTTAATAGGTGAAACAAATATATGAGATAGACTCACTACATGCAAAGTGAGATATATCATGCCTTAATTCGTTATAATTGTTATGATGGCGTACAGCGTACATGAGATTATGTGATGATTATGGGGTACATGAGATTGGGGGTTGGGGTTTTCATAAACTGTAAGCCATATGCATCAATATTATAACAAAGTAAGGCTTGAACTATCTCGCTTTATATGTAATGAGTCTATCTCATATATTTGTTTCACCTTTTAAGTTGCATTACTGAAGTGAATGAACATTTGCACAATATTCTAATTTTCCGAGTTTCGCCTGTACATGAGCTGCCCCTTATGCTTCTTTTCACCCAGTTACTGCCTTTTAAATGGAAAAGGACTCTTTCACAAATACCAGGTTCATTCTTGCTGAGGGCTAGCATACACAACATGGCACAGATGTTTGTCCCACACTACATTCTGTCCCAATCCCCTAATCTAATGTGACTAATGATTTGTGGGAGAAAGATACGTGGATACATAATTTTGTGTGCGTGGCCTGCTGTACCTTTTGGAAAGTTTCTTCTGCCACATGTTTAACAAAGGTTTTATGTGTTTGCCAGACAATGCCAAAACCACTCTCTGGTTTAAATTGCAATACTAGGTCAAGGTACAGAGAACTACAACTACCAGTGATGTACTTCTAGGGAGCCTTATGTTTGTATATTTCTCATATACAGTACGTGCCTCTCCTTCCCTCGCCATTCTTTGATATACTACAGACTGCTTTTGAAAATTAGGCCCTCCAAGGGCATTCGAGAAACAAAATGGCCACCCCTTTGAAGTTGTTGGGACAAAAAGGCCACCCCACCATCGTGCAGGCAGGGCAAAATGGCCATCTGGCCCTCAAAGCTGGCTGAGAGAGCGTGACCCAGCCCCCAGCTTGAAAAGGTTGGGAACCCCTGATGTAGATCATCTAGTCAAATTGTGAGTTTGGGGGTGGTATTTTTTTTTGTTTTGTTTTGTTTTTTTGGGGGGTGTCCTGAGAAAATGTAAACATCTCACTGAACATGTTGTTGGGCATCCCTGAGGCTGTTTTTGGGGTTCTGTGTCTAACTCTCAAGACATTTATGAGCAGAAACATTGAAAAGAATGTGAAGTTATTTAATTTACTGAGGGACTGGTCTGTACCATTGAGAGCATCCTGCTTGCCACTTCTACTTGCCCATAAATCCATCACCTGCCTCTATTTCAGAGGTGCCCAAACTTTTCGGGCTGCGGGCCAGTCATGTGGTTCCTCCCATCAGAAGCGAAAGTAAAACGTGCCTTGCAATCTGTTTTGCAACAGGATGAGATAAATTTTTAAGCTACCAGTTTCTGTTTAAACCAGGGGTGCCCAAACTATGGCCTGGGGGCCGCATTCATCCCCGACACCAATTCATCCGGCTGGTGCTACCCTTGTTGCTCCTGGAAGCGAAAGTAAAATGTGCCCAGGAGCAACAAGGGGAGCGCGGGTCGGATGAATTGGTGTTGGGGCTGGATCTGGCCCCTGGGCCATAGTTTGGGCACCCCTGCTCTATTTCACCATCATGTTCATTTCTTCTGCTTCATCTTTGTTGAGTTGTCTTGAGTGCCATATGAAGAAGGGTGCAGTACATGTGCAGTGCTTGAAAAGAGTTACATGTTTAATTACAATTCTCAAAATCCCCCCCCCCAACCAAAATGCTATGCTATTAATGATTCTGGGACATGCTGTCTCAAGTTTTCCCAAGCTCCAGCTAAAATTATTGGCTTTCAGATTTTGTACTTTCATGGACCCATTCTAATCTGGATCATCTCTAGAGGATTGGAGGGGGAAACTTGCTGAGAAATCCTTTTCAGTGTGCAAATGGTTGTTGAACAGACTTAATGAGACATTGCTTTTGGCCTGTTGCAAAGCAAGAGTTACTAAGGACAGTTCACCTATCGCTGGCTGAATTTTTTTGGGGGGGAGGGGGGGATTAGTAATGTGAAGCAGGCTGTCTTTAAGGAAGTTTGTTTTACTAATTTCCTCACTGAAGAATGATAAGTTTTCAAAGAAGTTCAGAGTTCTGTGGGATAATACAGGTGTAATTGGCTTTTTAACAAACAAGGCAAGTTATTCTCCGACTGGTAGCCAGCAGTATTTCATAGTGCTTTGTGTTCCAGTGACCATGGAATGTGACTGCGAACCTTTCTTTTGCCCTTACCTTTTCCCTATCCTGTGAATGTCTCGGTCTTGACACTAGAGTGCTTCTTGGGAGTCTTCCATGGTATGTTTAGAGAAACTTGCTTTGGCTTTCCAGATACCCCTCACCTCATCTTGTCCAAGTTCAAGGTGAAAACTTGTCTCTCAAGGGAGAAAAGGCTATTTTTTTAAAAATCTTTTTATTTCAAGTATTTGTGTCTGTGATTTTTGCCTTCGGTGCCTTTTTTATTTTTACACTATGGAATCTACTTTTTTAGAGTGTGATTTTGATACATGGCAATAAACCTGTAATGTTGAAATTAGTGTATAGATTTATTTATTTTGTATATCTGAACTGTTTTTCAATTTGTATATGTATCCTTTTTATTCAGTAAAATGTTGATCCTCACTCAGTGGTCAGTGGATTTATTTTGGCCAGTAAGATGGTTTTGTTCTTCTTTCGTGTTCTGATGAAACCCTGGACTGCCAAAATGGAGCCACTTTCATTGCTTTGTCATTGCCCAAATGCAGGTCCTCATTGGTGCATGTCTCTAGCAGCAATTGGCAGACCAGAAAATGGACCACACTCTGTGTCTCTCCACATTCACAACGTGTGTTGTTGTCCACCAGCAGTTGAGCATGTTGGTCTTGCATTTAGGGACTCCAACCCTCAGCCTATTCAGCGTCCTCCAGGTGACATAGAGGTGATTGAGATCTTCAGCTGTACCCACCTTTAGTGTTGTTCCTTGTCCAGTGAGCTCCCTCTTCCATCTTCTAATTTGGTTTTGCTCTTGTGTACCCTCAAGAATGTTTGTTCTTGCCATAAAGCTCTCTCTGGATCTGAGCCGGTGGACTCATATCCTTTCAGAGGGTGTCAAGGGTCATGGTTTTGTGATAACTGCTTTAATGGATGCATTATGGACAAGGAAAGATGTGGTTGTGACCTCTCCATACTGGAGAGACTGGTAGCTCTGTTAATAGCACAATGCTAGTAATGTATTGAATCAAGAATGTTACCATCGAAAAAGTACTAAAATAAGTAAATATGAATAAAATGAATAAGTAAAGCTCAAGAAATCATAAAACACACAAAATGCAGTCATGTAACGAGGAATGAAAAATGCTGTAATGAGTTATTTAAGGGAAAATAAACGGGGGAAAGTGCAGGAAGGAGAAGTATTTATTATCTAAAGCAGGGATCTCCAGTCACCTTGCTACAGACTGCTACCAGGCCACGGGCTGTCCTGAACTTGGCTGCGGGGGTGGGTGGCGCTGGGAGCCCCGATGGTAGCCTTCTGCCCTCATCTCAACGTGCTCCGCTGGGTCTGCCCAGTGAGCGGAGCAAGAACACGGGCTTCAGGCACAGCAGATAGGCAGCAGGCCGACTGGCCGAGCCCCTCCTCCATGTTGCTTAACTATGGCGGGGCTCCACCCCTCTGTGTGCAGCATGATACCTTACTGCCCAAAGCAGCATGAAACCAGTCTGTGGTGCAAAAAAAAAGATTGGGGACCCCTGCTTGAAAGAATGTGAGAGATTAAAGCAATCACACTTATATACCGCCCCATAGTGTTTGGTACACTCCCTGGGTGGTTCACAAGTTAATTAGCATTCACAAGTTAATTAGAAGTTTGGAAGGCTGAGTCAACTTTGGCTATGATGTTACGTAACAGCACTGTTCACAACTGCTGCATCCAAATTGGTTATAGCCATTGTGACATCCAAGCTCTGAGCCTTTGGAGGAAATCAAGAGGAGGTAGGATTTATCTATTCTAGCAGATATCTAGTCTGATTTATGAAGGGAAAGTTCTTAACCTACCTCTTATTCTTACGTTTTCATCAATGCTGGATATTTTTGTACCTTTCTTAGAGCTTAGAAATTTCCCCTTTTGGGCTACAACTTCAAGAACCCTCAGCCAGCATGCCCACTGGTCTTCTGGGAATTATAGTTCCTGCAAAGGTAACTTTGCTGTGCTCTGAATCTGCTCTTGTGAGATTGAATACTGGAGTGAGCTCCTGTCATTTGACCTAGTTCCTGCCAACCTAGCAGTTCAAAAGCAAGAAATTGTAAGGAGATAAATAGGTAGCTCTTCAACGGAAAAGGTAATACAGTAGTGTTCCATGAACTCCAGCATCTAGTAGTGTTCCATAAACTCCAGCATCCTGTGACCACATGACCACAGGAATGTGTGCAGACATAGACAACGCTGGCTCTGACTGTAAATGGAGATACGCACCACCCTCAATAGTTGGATACGACTGGCTTTTGAGCAACTGCTAAGCCACTCTCTGATTCGATTCAGCTGGAGAAGAGCACAGAGAGGCTCTTAAAGGTACAGACTGCGATCCAATACAATACATTGTGGGGACTACATAGCCCATATATCCTAACATGTTGCTTAAGGTAGTAGGAGAAGGCTTAGCCTATTGTTCTTCATTGAAATGCAGCATGCCTATGCTATATGTGCCTAACTTGCGCTTTAACCTATTATCCGTAGGGTCTTTGCTCAAGCAAGGGTACTTAGTCAATTTTAGCAAGGATGTTTGTTGTATCAAGGATAGCTCTGTCCTGAATGTGCCAATGTTTGATTGCTTGTTTGTGCTTAGAGATAATTCACCCAATGCAATTGAGGTGAACTCATCTTTTGATAACAAGCCAGTGCACAATGAGTGCATCCATTTGGCCCATAGGCGCTTAGGTCACATCTACAAGGATGTGAAGCATACAGTCCAGTTCTCTACTGGAATTAACATCAAGCCATGCGACACATTTGTCTCATGCACTCCCTGTGATCAGGAAAAGAGCAAGGCCAGTCCGGCCAATAGAACAGGTGGTTTTCATACCACAAAGCCCCTAGAGTTAGTGTTTATAGATCCTATTGGTCCAAAGAATCCTTCACTTGGCAGTGCAAGATATATCTTGAGCATAGTGGACCATTTCTCTAGGTATGGTTTTATCTACCTTCTCAAGTCTAAATCTGACACCTTTAACACATTTAAAACGTGGGTAGCTTTTGCGGAAAGGAAGTCCAATAATAAGCTAGAAACAGTATTTTTGACAATGGCTTTGAGTTTGTCAACAGCCAGTTCACAGACTTCTTTCAAAAAGCTGGTATCACTCATAAAAGGATGTTGCCCTATAGGCCCCAGCATAATGCCTGTGTAGAACGGCGCGGGCAAACTTTGCAGAGTATGACACGCGTTATGCTAAATGATTGTGGTCCACCACAGAGCTTGTGGGGAGAAGCCGCAATGTGCGCCAATCATATCTTGAACAATACCTTCCACTCAGGTGTCAATGACATCCCTTTGTGTTATGACATGGCAGGAAATTGCACCTGGCCTACCTTAAAGTGTTGGGCTGTCCAGCGTGGGTGCATGTGCCATCTCAGTTGAAAAGGAAAGGGCAACATCGTGCACGTAAATTATGTTTTGTTTGTTACTCTTCCAATCATAAGAACTACAGATTTTGGGACAAACATCCGGATTGTCTATAGTGCTTCAGCTAAGTTTCTGGAGCACAACTGGTGGGAGCATATTAGCCAAGGTCATCTTCCAGAGTCTGAATCTGGCACGAGTTTCATCCCAGCCTAGTCTGATGAGCCAACTGAGCCAACTGTAAAAGAGGAGGAGCAGGAGGAGGAGGAGCAATCTCCATCTCCATCTCCCTCAGGTTCTGAATTTGAGCCGGCACTGCCCGAGTAGTAAGCCATCCAGTGACTCCAGTTTTACGCCGGTCAACTTGACCCAGGCAGGCCCCAGACAGGTACCAGGCATCATTTGCTGGATCCTGTGTATTTGAACCAAGTTCCTTTAACGAGCTGGAAAACATGCCAGCTGCAGAGGCTTGGTATGCAGCCATGGAAAGAGAGCTGCAGTCTCTGAAAGATTTAGCTGTCTATACTGAAGTCCCCATTCCAAAGGACCACAAGGTGATTGGGTCCAAATGGGTTTACAAACTGAAGAAAAGTACTGAGGGCACTTCTCTCTTTAAAGCCCGTCTGGTCGCTCAAGGCTTTGCCCAGACTAGCAACGATTATGATGAGGTGTTCTCGCCCACTTTGAAAGCTAGTACTTTAAGAGCTGCTTTAACATGGGCAGCTAAGAATGGGTATAATGTAAGACATCTAGATATTGAGACAGCCTATCTGAATGCCCCAATTAGTCATGAGATCTATCTGCGTCTTCCCCCTGGTTTTGATGCCAAATCACAGACGCATTGCTGGAAACTGAATAAGAGCCTCTATGGTTTAAAACAGAGTGCTCACGAATGGAACAAATGTTTAGTTTCTTATTTGAAGGAGATCGGTTTTTGTGCAGGCCAAAGCTGATCCGTGTCTGTTCTCTCGTAGACTAGACAACTGCTATCAGTTTCTTTTGTTGTTCACAGACAACATCACTGTCATTTCCTCCACTGTTGATGTTTCCTTAAGTTTGACTGCTCAGCTAAGGAAGAGGTTTAAGCTGAGAGATCCAGGTGACATTAAGCATTATTTGGGGATCAATGTTACCAGAACTCCCAATGGGTTCAAGCTATCACAGGAAGACAAGATAGCTCAGCTATTAACCCAGTATAAGCTTACAGAGTGCAACCCGGTCAGAACTCCTAATGACCACGGCGTTTGGCCATGACGTCTCTGACAGTCCTGCTTTTGATAGGACACTATACCAATCTCTATTGGGTAGTCTTGGGCACTTGGCCCAATGGTCGCAGCCTGATATCTTCTATGCCGTCAACCAGCTGGCTAGGAAGTGTGATAGCCCGTGTGAAAAACACTGGCAAGCCGCCAAAAGGGTTTTGTGGTATCTCAAGGGTACTGCCAACTATGCCCTGTGTTTAGAGCCCAACAAGGATTTGAGGCTAGAGATCTTTTCAGATGCCTCATATGCTTCTGACATGGAGACCAGGAAGTCTACATCTGGTTTTGCTGTGTTCTTTGGTGGATCCCTCATCCACTGGTGTTCACTTAAGCAACAACACGTTAGCTTATCCACCGCAGAATCAGGAATGTCCTGTCTTTCCTTGACCTGTACTGAGACAGTCTGTTTGAAAAAATTGCTGTCTGATCTGGGTGTAAAAGTGGTGTCCCCAGTTACTGAGTTTGAGGACAATCAAGCAGCAATCGCTATTGCGACCAATGCTGGCATTAGTAGCAGGTCACGCCACATAGATATCTGGTACGCCAATGTAAGGCAATGTGTACAAAACAAGCTTATCAAACTTGTTTACTGTGAGTCTGAAAACAACGTTGCCGATATCCTTACAAAGGCTCTCCCTGCAGAAAGACACAGTGTTTTGTGTGATAAACTGGGTATCAAGTTGTTGGTTGTGGGATCCGCGAGCACAATTGGCATACTGTCCCTGACAGAGGCCATGCCTTGTGAGATTGCTCCGAGCCTTGGGCTCCGAGGGGACAGAAATTGGGGAGCGGATTAATAGTCATAAGATTGATTCACCCATATCTGACCTGACAAACAGTCCGAGCAGGAGGAAATTGAATATCTAACTAATCA
This sequence comes from Bradypodion ventrale, assembly GCA_035047345.1. Taxonomy (NCBI): domain Eukaryota; kingdom Metazoa; phylum Chordata; class Lepidosauria; order Squamata; family Chamaeleonidae; genus Bradypodion; species Bradypodion ventrale. The sequence continues at coordinate 23,792,597 of JAWDJE010000009.1, read as the reverse complement.
GTTAGGTAATAGGTAATATCGCACCTGCGGATTACTCCAAGACCTAACGTCAACAGTGGCCATGTTTACTCTTGGGTAAGCTTGGAACAATAGAGTTCCCCTGTCAGTGTTTAATTTAGTTAATTAACTTCCCCGGGAGAGGTTCCCAATTAACCTGTGTAAACATGTCATGTGGGCCGCAGCTCTTTCTGACGCAGCCTTGAACATAATATATACTGATGATTTTCCCTCAATAAATCACTGGTCTTCGCTCCATCTTGTCTCGTGTCGTTACTTGACCAGTCTCCTCCAGGACCCAACGGCCGCTTCACAGCCCCGATCCAACATCTGGTATAACCATATCATGTGTATGTAATGTACCTGCTGTACTGTATGCCAACTGTGCTCCATACAATAGGAGGAGAATGTTAGAATACATGGCCTATGTAGTCCCCACAATGTATTGTATTGGATTACAGTCTGTACCTTTAAGAGCCTCTCTGTGCTCTGCCCCAGCTGAATCGAATCAGAGAGTGGCTCAGCAGTTTTGCTACTATAAAGGAAATGCACTCTGAGCATTCTCTTAGGGTATATTTTCCAAGGCTATACTGCTATGGGCTACAGTCTCTTGAGGGCTATCTGAACTATGGTGCTACACTGCTTGAAGCTATGGTAAGCTATGGAACTATGAGCTTTAAGGCTGGATACTGAATGACTGCAATGATACTGAAAAAGGCTTCTAAGGACAACTCTGTTTGCCTCATGTTTGCAACTGAATAGCAAGCCTACTTACTGCAACTGGAAGGAACTGCTGTTTGCATCTGCTCAAAGGTAATCTCTGCTAAAGACTGTTTACTTGGAAATTTGCTATCTTTTATGGACTTCTGCCAACTGTACTGAGAGCTGCTTATCTCAGGCATATGTTTTTGCTTCTCCTGTGTTTGCTGAAAAGTAAAGCTATTTTCTTTTCCTTATACAACCTGCTTGTGTGTGGAAATCTCTCCCAGCTGTCGCTGCATACACAGCTAGCCACTTTGCTAAACATAGCCCAGCCTCATTGGGGTACCCCCAGAACCCCAACACCCTATCAACCTTTACCTTTCTTTCATTTCTAGGCCACCTTTCTCTAGCCCAACTAATATCTATTTATCTCGTCGTTGGCTGCTACTCGTATACGAGCACACATTATTCCCGGAAATCATCCTCACAGTTGATGGATGTGACCCCAGGAAAAAATGCCACTAATGTGAATTTGTTTAAGGCGGATCCCAGCTTACCATGAAGTGACTCACACATTGTGATCCCGGAGCCATGTCCTGTGGCACATATGAAATGAGACATGCAGGACTTAACACTGGGACTGCAATGGATTGTGCAGCCTGGGGATATTATCAAGGTGCGCCTTCACAGCCATTCCATCTGGCATGGCCTCTTCCGCCTCCGTGACTTTTGGGAATCAGAATTCTCTGCTCATTTTACCATTGGGCCCAATATGATGGTTTCCAGTGGCATTTCCTCCACTGAGGGGGCCATCACTCCACCTAAAGGGACTCATCTGCCCGTACCTATGTACGTATATATGTATGCTGGTATTTATCAAGACCAGCATAGAACAGCAAAGGGAACACAAGTTAAAAAGGTACTAAAATATATCAAGAGACAAGTAACACCTTGCAGGTATTTATGGGAAAGGAACAGAAGACTTCAGCCACCCATATGTTCCGTCAAACATGGAGAGGAAGAAAGCAGGAAAACCAAGGGGTGGCAGGTTTTTCAATTTGTTATGAACTGCTACGCACTATAGAGAGTGCCCCGGAGGGCTAGGTAAGTAGCAGCTGCCCAAAGGAAAGTCATTTCAGTTTGTATCCCCAGGGAGCCACATAGGGCCATAGCCAGGGGATGGCCAGGGTTAGCAGTTTGCCCACCCTCAAACTCCCAGCTTCTTGTTGTTCAGTCGCACAGTCGATTCTGACCTTTCGCGACCCCATGGACCACCACACGCCAGGCACCCCTATCCTCCACCATCCTCCTCAACCCACCCAGCTCTGTGCCCATTGCATCTACAATACCATCTAGCCATCTCATTTTGGCCGCACCCTTCTTCTTTTGCCCTCCACCTTTCCTAGCATCAAGGCTTTCGCAAGTGAATCGTCTCCAAAGTACTTTAGCTTCATCTTTACTATTTGTCCTTCTAAGGAGCAGGGTTGATTTCTTCTAAGATCAATCTATTTGTTCTCCTTGCTGTCCAGGGTACTCTCAAAACTCTCCTCTAACACCACATCTCAAAGGTGTCTATTCTTCTGCACTCAGCCTTCCTTATGGTCCAACTCTCACAACCATACATCATTACAGGAAATACCATTGCTTTGACTATGCGGACTTTTGTTTGCAAGGTGATGTCTGTACTTTTAACTATGTGGCCCAAATTTCTCATATATCAATCTCTCTCTATTTATTTATTTAAATACATTTCTATCCTGCTTCCCTCACTTGAGAGTGACCCGAAGCGGCTCACAAACATAATCAAAAACAACAATAAAAACAATTTAACAGCCCATTAAAAACAATTTTAAAACCACCTAAAAAACCCTCCCCTCCCCGAACAATTAAAAAATAAATAAATATCAGGACAAGCCAGTATAGGCTAAATAAGCCAGTGGGACTGGGAAGTTGATGCATCCATGCCCCATGCCCGCTGGAATAGCCAAGTTTTCAGTTGTTTTCTAAAGGGGAGCAGCTCCATCTGTAGGTGTAGTTCGAGTGGCAAGAGGTTCCAAAGGGCCAGGGCTGACACGGAGAAGGCCCTCCTCCTGGTCCTAGCAAGATGGGCTTCTTTTGCTGCAGGGACCATAACCAACCCCCTCTGGTCTGCCCTCGTAGGACGCGTATGACACCTTGGGGTGATGCGGTCTCTTAGGTATCCTGGCCCATTGCCATGAAGGGCTTTAAAGGTCAAAAACAGCACCTTGAATGCACCCGGAGCCATACTGGCAACCAGTGCAGCTCCTGAACCAGCGGTGAGGCACGGGCATAATGCTCACACCCCATCACCACCCGAGCAGCTGCATTCTGGACCAGCTGTAGCCTCCAAATGGATATCAAGGGCAGCCCCATGTAGTGCGCATTGCAATAATCCAATCTGGAGGTGACCAGAGCATGAGTGACTGTGAGCAAGGAGTACCAGTCCAGGAGTGAGCATAATTGGTAGATGACACGAAGCTGTGCAAAGGCCCTTCTGGCCATGGCTGCCACCTGCTCTTCGAGCAGTAGCCGCGAGTCCAGAAGGACCCCCAAATTATGCACCGGGTCTGTCTGAGGCAACACTGCCCCACCCAGAACCAAAGATGGCAGCTCTCGAGATAACACGGGACTCTGGACCCACAGCCACTCTGTCTTGCCAGGATTCAGCTGTAGCCCGTTGTCCCCCATCCAGACCCGAACAGCCTCCAGACACCTAGTTAGGACTTTGACTGCATCACCCGGGTCCCCACTGGCCGAGATGTACAGCTGGGTATCATCTGCATATTGATGATACCTCACCCCGTGGGACATATAACATTGTCCCCGTGGGACATATAACAATATAACATTGTTGCCCATCCTGAAAAAATATTTACCCAACCATGTCTAGAATTCTAGCTACAGCCCTGGAACCATAGGGAGCCCAGAGCCACTTAGTTTGCACTGACTTGCCAGGTGTGCCCAGGAGTCCGTTGGCAGTTGCACCAATTCCTTCCCAAGGCTTTGAGCTGATAATAGCAGCAGGCCAAATTTAGCCTGTTTGATGTCAGCCAGAGGTTTTGCTGACAGAACCACAGAGCACCTCTTTCCCACAAGTGCCTCTTTTTTAGAACAGAGTGGAACACACACACACACACAAGTTTAGAATTTTGTCAGTGTTTTAAAAAACCTCATCTTGTATGAGGCAAAAAGATTAGACGTACGTGAGGCAAGTATTGCTACTTCTAGTTTAGTCTTCCTTGGAATGCTAGAGAACTTAATGGTCTGATTGTAATACTTATGTTCTTTATAAAGCAGGGGTTCCCAACCTACAGCCCACGGGCTGGACCCAACTCGCAGCACTATTTTATGTGGCCCACACCTCCATACCCGGAAGTGGAAGCGGATGCGTTTGTGTCAGCCAGAAAATGCCCCCACACATGCATAAATGTACCTGCAACTGTCATAAATGCGGAAGTGGCCACATTTACAACAGCTGTAAATGCGTCCACCTCCACTTCTGGGGGGCGTGGTCTGGCCTGCTCAGCTGTCCAGGGGCGCGATCAGGCCTACGGTGTAAAAAGGTTGGGAACCCCTTTTATAAAGGGTCATCGTGTGGAAAGAATGAGATGCCCTTGGAAGGAAGTGTATTTTATTATCCACATCAGATAAGTAGAGTGAAAAACCACACATCCCAAAAGCTTCTTTTCACATTTAGCCCTAGTACTGCTGTGCATTCATGTGTACCACATCTATTTAACTGCGTATGCCAGGATATTTTTAATCCCACTAATGAGTATCTACCATTTCGCTGCTGTAGTCCTTTCAAAAATGGAGGCAACCATGTGCGCAGTGGTGTATTGCTCCAGGTTCCCACGGGATCTTGGAAACCGGTAGCGGAAATTCCCCAGGTCACGCCCACTTGGCCGGCAAAGCCCACCTCCCTACCCCAGGCCATGGTGTGGCCGGCCAAGTGGGCATGGCCCACAGAGTTAGCCATGCCCACAGAGTTAGCCATGGCCAGGGTGGGGGTATTAACTTTTTTTAAAATAAATTTGTATTTATTTTCAAAAGAAAAAAAAACAAACATACAAAAAAAGAACAATACAACATAACAATATTACATAAAACTCATGAAAAATAACACATACATGGTGGTTAAACTGATTATTTGTCATGGTACACACACAATTAGATATCCACATTGTAGGTTAGTACTATAACCATAACCTTCATAAAAGCTTTCAATATTACAGTTATTTGTTAACAACCATCAAATTCTTTCTTTTCAAATTACAAATCACCCAGTGAATATTTACATTGCCCCGGAGAGTTTAGTGTCTGTATCATCTCCAAAACCCACTTTGAGATGGTACAGGTCTAAAACTATCCCTACCCAACTATCCCTACCCATAAGGGAGTGATCTACAAACGGCTTCCAAATATTCCAAAATCTATTTTCCTTCAATTTATCCCTTTTTACTTTTATCTCCCATGTCAATTTGTCATTCAATGCTAGATTCCACATTTCCTTATACCACTCTCCCATCTGTATAGTTACATCATTTTTCCAATTTCTGGCGATACATTGTCTGCCAGTAGTTAACATTATTTCCAATAGCTCTTTCCCCACCTTATTCAAACACATACCTTCCACGTCTGTTAGCAAAGTGGTACCTGACGCCAACTTAATTTTCTTACCCATTATTTCCCCTATCTCTCCTTCTATTCTTCTCCAGAATTCATTTATGTTTTTACAACTCCACCACATATGTTCATAGGTTCCAACAGTTTCTTTACATCTCCAACATAGATTATCCCTTTTATTATCAATCTGATGCAACCTCAGTGGTGTCAAGTACCATTGCCACAACATTTTATAGTTATGTTCCTTAATTCTTACTGACATTGTTCTCATTATCCTTTTTCCACTTATTTCTCCATTCATCATTTCCTAATTTTATATTCAAATCCTGTTCCCACTTCAATTTCAAATCTTCCTGTGGATCACTACCCTTATTTGTTAAAATATAAAGTTTACTTGCTAGACCCTTGATACTTTTCTCACCTTTTCTAATCTTTAAAACCAATTCTTCAAATTCGGTCTTTTCTCTGTCTATACCTAGTTCTCTTCTATATTTTTTATTCCAATTATCAACCTTCAATTTCTGAAACCAGTCCAATTTTAACTGTTCAAATAGTTTTTTCTTCTTAGTTTCATCTTCGAAAACCTTTAACCATTCCTTCACCAGGAAAACTTCGTTTTTATCCAATATTTCCTTTTTTGTTTTATCTATTTTTATCGGAAAACACACCATATCAGCCAATTCCAAAATTGGAGAGAGATCTGGGATCAAGTCTTTCTTTAATCTTTTCCACACCCTCATGAGTCCCCTCATCATAGTATTGCTTGTATTCATCATTTTAACCTTAGTTCCCAAAAAAAATCATTTTACCAATATTCTTATAATCTTTCATCTCCATTTCCTCCCAAATTACTTTTTCTCTTGCCAAGATCTTCACAACGTTCTTAATTTGAAATGCTCGATAGTACGCTAACAAATTTGGCATTCCCAAACCTCCTTCTTTCTGAGGCAGATACCAGAGTTTCTTTGAAAGTCTGGATTTCTTGCCACCATTACAAAAATTATTAAACATCTTTTGGAACTCATTAATCTCCTTTTCCTTCAGTTGGATTGCAAGTGCATCAAATAGAAAATTAATCCTCGGCAACAACATCATTTTGCAAATTGTAATCCTCCCAAACCATGACAACTTCAACATCTGAAAACTTTGTATTTTGTTCTTGAATTCTGCTTTCAAGTTGTCATAGTTCAGTCTTTTAAGTTCTTCAAATCTGTTTGAAATAGTTATCCCCAAATATTTCTTTTCTTTAATTTGTATATTAGATAACCCCACCATCTTTTCCCTCTCCTCATCCCCCATATTACACAGCATCATTTCTGATTTATCCCAATTTATCCTCAATCCAGTTATAACCTCAAATTCCTCTATTTGCTCTTTAATCCTATCCATTACCACCTCTGGATGTTTCACCATTAACAACGTATCATCTGCATACATGCTCACTTTATTACCCAATATCCCTTCTATAGTTGAGTCTTCCCTTATATTTTTAGCTAAAATTTCCATTGCATTAATAAACAAAATAGGGGATAGTGGACAACCCTGCCTAGTGCCTGCCTCAAGCTTTACCTCATCCGTAACCTCTTCATTTACTCTAATCCTAGCACTCCCTTTTTGATATAATAAGTCAATTACCCTTCTAAATCTATCTCCAAATCCATAATTTCTAACTATTTCCTTAATCGAAGACCATTGTAGCGAATCAAATGCCTTAAAAATATCTAAAGATAATAAACCCACCTTTTCCTTCGTCTGATTAACATTGTCAATTAAGTCTAACACCCTCCTAGTCAAATCAGCCATATGCCTTCCTTTTAAAAAACCAACTTGATCAACATTTATATATTTCCCCATAAATCTATTTAACCGATTAGCCAGTATTGCTGTGAAAATCTTGGCATCCTGATTTATAAGAGAAATTGGTCTGTATGATTCCACCTTTTCCAAATTCTTTCCCAATTTTGGCAGCAGAACGATTATAGTCCTATACCATGAAGTTGGAATTTGTCCACCGTCTAAAATATAGTTATATAGCTTCACTAACTTTGGAACCACAACATCTTTAAATTCCTTATAAATCTCTGTCGATAATCCATCATCTCCCGGGGCTTTCCCCAACTTCAAACCACTAATTACATCTTTTACCTCTTTATCAGTAACCCGTTCCTCCATTTCCCCCCCGGTGTTCCTGTTTTATTCCATTCCCTAACCGCCTCTCCAATATCCCTTTAAGCTTACCAACGTCTATCTCTTTTTTTGCATATAATGCTTGATAAAATTCCCTCACAATTTTACATTTGTCGCTAATCTTATTACATCTTATCCCTTGTTTATCAATCAACACCCCAATTTCCCTTTTTTCCTTTTTAGCTTTGGCCGCTCTTGCTAATAATCTTGAATTTTTATTGCTAAATTCAAAATGCTCTCTATTTAGATATATCAAATCTCTTTTAACTTTATCTATATCCTTGCCCATTAATTCTGCCTTAAGTCTTTGTAGTTTAGCGAAGATTTTTTTATCCTTGTTTTTTGAGTGATCTTCCTGTAATTGCTTTATTTTTTTTTCTTTTTCCACCTGATCTGCTTTATATCTTCTATACTTTATACTCGCCAACTTTATACTTTCCCCTCTAAAAACCGACTTCATGGCATCCCAAACCACATTAAAACTTACCTCTTCGTTATCGTTCCACTGCCAGCTTTCCATCCAACTTTCCATGATTTGTTCTTTACATTTTTGGTCTTTGAATAAATTGGGATCATACCTCCAACTTCTTCCTCTCCAATTATCCTTTTGTAATCTCAGCTCCAAAAGTACTTTAGCATGGTCTGATTCCTTGAAAATCCCTATTTCCATTCCCTCAACATTTTAAATCATATTTTCCGTTAACAAAACATAGTCTATTCTAGAATAGGACCCATGAACGTGTGAAAAATAAGAGTATGCCCTTTCCGAACCCTTGATCTCTCTCCAAGAATCTTTCAGTCCCATCGCACCCATCCATTTATCCAAAACCTTCCCTTTCAATCCGGTTCCACACCTTGCTAAATTCGTACAGTCTAAATTTGACCTTATCAAATTAAAGTCTCCGGCCACAATCATTTTTGCCACTTTTTCTAGCTCCACAACATTTCGGACTTTTTCTAAAAATTCAGCTTGGTGTTCGTTTGGAGCATAAATGTTCACCAACATTATCTCCTCCTCATCTATTTTTCCTCTTACGAGCAAGTATCTACCTTCCTGGTCGGCAACACTTTTTATTGTCTCAAATCCTAATCTTTTAGAAATCATAATTGACACTCCTCTTGCTTTTGAGGTACCAAATGCCATATCATAATGTTGTATCCATCCCAAGAAAATTTTCTTTGTATCCTTTGACTTTTGGTGCGTTTCCTGTAAAACACTATATCAGGTCTATCCTTCTTCAAAGCCAATTCCAACCTCCTGTTCTTAAGAACAGAACCTGTACCCTTTACATTCCAGGTTAATACTTTAATATTTCCCATAGTCTATTACAATTTCTTCCCTTCTAACTTCTAAACTCTCCATTGGGCATGCCACCACCAACCCCTTACCACTAAAACACAAAATTATACACAAAACACACAATATCTCTCTCCCCACCTTCTCCGAAAAAAAGGACACCTTCGATGACCAAAGAGGGGAGAGGGGGGACATGGCAGATTAGTGCTTCGCGCCACCCACCTTTATATAGTACTTAAGTGATATTATTTTACAAAAAAAACCCCTAATCTATTGCTCAATGCTCCTTACTTGCCTCCTCCTCCACCATAATCAATGACAACTCCTCTTCTTCTCTTCCCTGCGGGGTTCCACCTGTAGCACCACCAGCATCCGCCCCCTCATACTCCCTTCTTATAGCCCCCGATTCCAACAAATCTTTCCTGAGAGTTAACCACTCTTCCGAACCCGCTTTAACAAGCTCCAGCAGACTCAGATATTCCAATGGGTCAATCCCCTCATCAATAACCTGCATTCTTTTCTCATAGAAGAAATGCAATTGCTGTGGGAATCTCCAATTGTACCTTACACCTATACTCATCAACAGTTTAGTTACCGGTCTCGTCTTATATCTCCAGATTCTTTCCTTCATTATCATTATATATTTCCACATCGGAACCATCGATTTTTAGGGCGCCAGAACCAGCTTGTTTCAAGAAAGCCATTACTCTACGTTTATCTCCCCAATTTGCAAATTTTACCAAAACATTTCTTTGAGACGCCTTCCCTCTTCTTGGACCCACCCTATATGCACTTACAATGTCCTCCTGTACAAATTCCTTTCCCATACTCAAATTATTTAGCTACTGAACCACTCTTTCTCTTAGCTGGTCTGGCGTCCTTTCAACCACCTGACGGATCACAATATTCTGCTTTGTCATCATATCTTCCACAGCATCAATCCTTTTCTCATGCTCATCCATTTTCAGCTTATTCTCCCTCACCTTCTCCTGAGTCCCTTTTATTTCCTTTTTCATACACCTCATTTTGAACCAATTTCACATTTCCTTCTACTTTTTGCAAACTTAATTCCACTTTTTTTGTAAAATCCATAACAGATGTTACCACCTTATCCTGCTTTTTCATCATTTCATTTCTATCTTTCACCCTTGAATCCTCATTTTTCTCCATCTCCTGAAACAATTTGCCAATTTCCACCATAATTTGAGTATGATCATAGGGTTCAGGTGGTGGTGATGATGACGGAGGGACCTCTTCCACTGGTGCTTTTTCCTTCCTCTTAGATTTCACCACTGGTTCCTCCTCCTTTGCTTTTCCTCTTGTACCTTTATCCATGGTGACAACCCCTAAAAAGCTTTAATGCTGCAACGTATTGTAAGTTTGTTACACTCTCCGTTTAAACCTAATCCGATGCAGCCAAAGCTGACAACAGTCCCATTAATTCTGTTAAAGCTTGAAAAGAAAAAGAGGTCCAGCAAAAAATTTAATTATTATAATATTAATTATTATAATCCACAAAGGAGCAGGAACCAAAAACAGCCCAAACAAAAAATATTGTAATCCACAGGAAGCCCGTCCAACTCTCTATTACCTCTCTATTACCTTGCTTCAAAAAATCTGGGAGATCAGAATAGTTATTTGTAATCCACAGGCAGTTATAGTCCAAGTGCAAAGACTTGATTGAAGTAAATCCAAATCAGGGAAGAAGAAGAAAAATCAATATAAGTATCCAACTGAAGTTGAAACACAGAGCTCCCAGATAATATACAAAGACCGAGCTGCCTCCATAACTTTGTAGCAAGGCAGCCTCCTATTGCAAGGCGGAGGGGAAACACTCAGTGAGGGAAGAGGGAAAATGAAAAAAGAAACAGAGATACTTTGTAGCGAGCCCGGGGGCTTGTCCGAAGGAGCAGCTTAAAGTGAAAATCTGTCCAAACACCGTTCCCAGACTTCTCTCTTAAAACTCAGTCTCCATTTAAAATCCATCCGCAAACGGCAGCCTCAGGCACGAAACGAGACTCTTCTCTATTCCTCTGCTCCTCCAACCAGGGGCTTCGCCCAGGGATGTTCTCAAACAAATTTATATCCTTGTCTCAAACTTTCAAATTTACTTTCCATCCACAAACTCCTTTCATCCTCCTCCAAGCATTCCGCAGCTCCTCTCTTTCCCTTCCCCTCAGTGTTGTGCTTTTAATTATTAAGTTTCGTTTTCATGCCTCCGCCGCCATTACTCAGCCAGCCCCCTCCTCCTCCTCCTTCTTCTTCACTTTCCCGCGCTCTCACCACTTACTGTGACTTCAAAGTCTGCTCCGTTCCGACTCTTGCCTCGGCAACCTCCTCAGCCACAATCTTCAAATTACAGCAACAAGGAAAAAAGTAAAGTCTCAGCCAAAAACAAATCTTGGAGATCCCGTCCGAACCACAATGCGGATTGAGTGGTACAGCTTGCGCCGCACCTCTCCCCCCGCCTGATCCTCGGACTCCGACCTCCGGTCTCCTGAAGGTGCCAGAAAATAATCTTCAATTTCGGAGCCTCATGCACTTCATTTTTCTGATAATTTTACCTTGCCACTTTGTAAATAACCAAAAGTTCGTGCTACTCGCCCAGCATCTTAGGCACGCCCCTCGGGTATTAACTTTTTTACAATGCATCACTGCACGTGAATATGTCTATGTCTATATTTCGCTGCCTAGAATGGCTGTTTTAGCTAGATGGACAGGATATAAATCTCAATCTCAATTTAATGAGTTATACAGTATATTGCTGATCATTTTATTTGCTTCTGTATGGTGAGCTCTGATATTTGCATCAAGTCAGGAAGTATATGAATAGGGAGCGTATGGATGAAGTATGTGACTCTGTTGCTTAGGGCCTTGTAAATATTACAGAAACATTGTTGGCCTTTGTGACACACACACACATACCTTTTTTTTGTTCTTTCCATCTGTTACTCTGTTGTGAGTTGGATTTTGAGCTCTTAAACATGACAAGAAAATGAGGACTAGGAAGTTGATTGTAGCTGTGGTCGGTTGTGCATGCGTGCACACGCACACATGTCACCTTACTACACGTTAAAGTTCATCATAATCTCTGGGCTGTTGCTATAATGGCATCTTTTACACAGAATTATCGGCAGTGTAGTTCTTGCCATTCTGAACTTTACTGTTCAAAATTTTGGATTCTGGATTTCCTTTCTTGCAGAGGAGGTTAGAATTATCGGCAGTTTATTGGAAGTTTGATTAGGTCTTTTGGTTCATCCAGGATAGTTTATGAAAGAGCATTTCTGAAATCTCAAATGGTCTGCATAAGGATAAACAAAGAATGGCCGGAGTAAGATTTTCAGAGAAACGAATGGACTCAGAGTCTGAGGTACACAGAAAGAACCTCCTCGAAGATTGTGGTATTTTTGAACCACAATCAGGCATACTCCGGGCAACGGGCACCTTGTGTTGCCGGCTAATCTTTCTCACACTAGGTCAGGCGAAAGGAACTGCAGAATGAACTCACCAAAAGGTGCCTTTGTTTGAGCAGTTCCACGTCTGGCCTAGACATGGAAGAAGAAGTCCCTCGTTTTTGTTTTTGTTTTTAAATAATAATTTCTGCACAAAGGATACACAGAAATCCATTAGCACTGGTGTAGCATTTTGGGGAAAATAGGGGAAATAGGGGAAAATAGGTCAACTTTACTGTTACTTCCCAATTCTGCTTTAGCATATGCACACATTTATATATGGACACATTTATACATGACACTGACAAGTAACTTGTGAGTTATACATATACTTTTAAAGTACTGTACATTGAAACCTTTTGTTGTTGTTGTTCAGTCGCACAGTCGATTCCGACCCTTTGCGACCCTATGGACCATTCATCTCCAGGCACCCCTGTCCTCCACCATCCTCCTCAGCCTGCTCAGCTCGGTGCCTGCTGCGTCCGCAATGCCATCCAGCCATCTCATCCTTGGCCGTCCCCTTTTTCTTTTGCCCTCCACCTTTCCCAGCATCAAGGCTTTCTCAAGTGAATCCTCTCTTCTCATTTGGTGTCCAGTGAATCCTCTCTTCTCATTTGGTGTCCAAAGTACTTCAGCTTCATCTTTACTATTTGACCTTCTAAGGAGCAGTCAGGACTGATTTCTTTCAAGATTGACTTATTTGTTCTCCTCGCTGTCCAGGGGACTCTCAAAACTCTCCTCCAACACCACATCTCAAAGGCGTCTATTCTTCTGCGCTCAGCCTTCCTAATGATCCAGCTCTTGCATCCATACATTACCACCGGGAATACCATTGCTTTGACTATACGGATTTTTGTTTGCAAGGTGATGTCTCTACTTTTCACTATGTTCCCCAGGTTTCTCATGGCTTGTCTCCCTAGAATCAGTCGCCTCTTTATTTCATGGCTGCAGTCACCATCTGCAGTGATCCTAGATCCTAAGAAAGTAAAATCCGTCACTGCTTCTACTTCTTCTCCTGTTGCCATTATCTTGGTTTTCTTGATGTTAAGTCTCAGGCCAGCTTTTGCACTCTCTTCTTTCAACCTAATCATTAGCTTCTTTAAATCTTCCTCACTTTCTGCCATTAGGGTGGTATTGTCTGCATATCTCAAATTGTTGATGTTTCTCCCAGCAATTTTTATCCCATATTGTGATTCCTCCATCCCTGCATTGCACATTATGTGCTCTGTGTATAGGTTGAAAAGATAGGGTGATAAAATGCAGCCTTGTCTTACTCCTTTTCCTATTCCAAACCATTCTGTCATTCCGTGTTCTGTCCTAACTGTTGCTTCTTGACTCTTGTACAGATTTCTCATGAGGCATATGAGGTGTTCTGGTATTCCCATTTCTTTAAGTACTTGCCACATTTTATTGTGGTCCATGCAGTCAAAGGCCTTGGTGTAGTCAATAAAGCAGAGGTATACTTGTTTCTGATATTCCTTTGTTTTCTCCATGATCCACCGTATATTAGCAATGTGGTCTCCAGTCCCCCTGCCTCTTCTGAAACCCACCTGCACCTCTGGCAATTCTCTCTCCACATGCTGCTGAAGTCTATCCTGTATTATCTTGAGCATCACCTTGCTAGCGTGTGGGATGAGCACAATTGTTCGATAATTTGAACACTCTTTGGCACTACCCTTCTTTGGGATTGGAACGTATACTGATCTTTTCCAATCCTTTGGCCACTGTTTTGATTTCCAGATCTGCTGGCATATCGAATGCAGTAATTTGATTCTGTCATCTTTTAGAGCTTTGAAAAATTCAACTGGGATACCGTCATCTCCACTAGCTTTGTTGTTTGCAGTGCTTTTTAGGGCCTTTCTGACTTCACTCTCTAGGATGTCCGGCTCAAGTTCAATGTTCTCATCATTGTGATTATCAGTGGTGTTGAGGTCCTTTTTGTAAAATTCCTCTGTGTATTCTTTCCATCTTTTCTTAATCTCTTCTGCATCAGCTAACTCCTTGCCGTCTTTGTCCCTTATCATGGTCATTTTTGCTTTGAATGTTCCCTTGATTTCCCCAATTTTTTTTAAAAGATCTCTAGTCCGGCCTCTTGTGTTGTTTTCCTCTATTTCTTTGCACTGTTCATTTAAATAGATTTCCTTGTCTCTCCTTGCTTTTCTTTGAAATTCTGTGTTCAAGTGACTGTATTTTTTTCTTTTCTCCTTTGCCTTTTGCATTCCTTCTTTCCTCTGCTATTTTAAGAGTCTCATCAGACAACCACTTTACTTTCTTATGCTTCTTTTCTTTAGGTATGGTTTTCCTTGCTGCCTCCTGCATGATGTCCCGCACATCTGTCCATAATTCTTCTGGCACTCTATCAATTCCAAACCATTAAATCTGTTCCTCACCTCCACCGTGTATTCCTTAGGGATGTTGTCTAGGTCATATCTGTCTGGCGTGATTGTTTTCCCTATTTTCTTTAGTCTAAGTCTGAATTTTGCTATTAGTAGGTTGTGATCTGAGCCACAGTCTGCTCCAGGTCTTGTTTTTGCTGACTGTATGGAGGTTCTCCATCTTTGGCTGCAGAGTATGTAATCAATCTGGTTTCGATGTTGGCCATCTGGTGATGTCCATGTGTAAAGTCACCTCTTGTGTTGCTGGAAGAGGGTGTTTGCTATGACCAGTGTGTTATCTTGACAGAACTCTATCAATCTTTGCCCTGCTTTGTTCTGCGTTCCAAGACCAAACTTGCCTATTATTTCATCTACTTTTTGATTTCCTACTTTGGCATTCCAGTCTCCCAAGATAATGTGGACATCATTTCTTGGTGTCTGTTCTATGAGGTCTTGTAGGTCCTCATAGAACTGGTCCACTGTGGCTTCATCTGCGCCCGTGGTTGGTGTGTATATTTGGATTACAGTGATATTAAAAGGTTTGCCTTGTATTCTGATTGACATCATTCTATCATTTTTGAGATTGTATCCCATTACTGCTTTTCTCACTCTTTTGTTGACAATTATGGCTACTCCGTTTTTTTCTGAAGTTTTCTTGACCATAGTAGTAGATGTGATGGTCTCCCGAGTTGAATTCACCCATTCCTGTCCATTTTAGCTCGCTGATTCCCAAGATGTCAATGTTTATTGTTTCCATCTCATTTTTCACCACTTCCAGTTTTCCTTGGTTCATCGACCTCACATTCTATGTTCCTATGCAGTATTGTTCTTTGCAACACTGTATTTTGCCTCCCCCTCTCCCATATCTCCCCTTCTTTTGATCTGTGTTAAGCATCCTGTTTCATCTAACTTGCCTCTTTTGTTTTGCCTTTTGTTCTAGTCCATAGGGTTCTCTTGGCAAATTTTTTTGGCGTGGTTTGCTGGTTTCTACACCAGTATCCTCACATCATACATGTTATTACAGTTCAAAACAAAGTATTATCATGCATATTATCAGTTTAAAATAAAAAACACAGTTCTACTTCATTTGTTATGAAAGTAAAAGTAAGAACTTAGTATGAAGAAAAGTCCACTATATCAAGTCTCTACATTGCTATAGTTGCAGACTACATTGTTTTAGTTAAGTTACTTGCATGCTTCTTTGATTATGGCTAGCGGTGGGCAGCCTGCTGGGTCCTCCCTCCTCCGCCTCCCTCACCTCCGCTGCCCAGGGTGTGAGCGGAGGTGGCGGTGGGCAATGGTGGGTCTGTTGCTGTGGGCGATGGAATAGGCTTCTTACCCTCAGTGGCTTCTGCCAGGCATCTCTTCCTTGGATGCTTTCTCCCTCTGGGGTGGGGATGGGGCCTTTGGAATAGGCCTCTTACCCTCAATGGTTTCTGCCAGGCCTTTCTTTCCTGGATGCTTCCTCCCTAGTGTTGAAACCTACACTAACATTACATAACTCAACTGTAGAAGCAAATCTGCTTGATGTCTTAAGAGTTATAAAGGCACTCCTGCACCCATTCATAGAGGTAACTGTATCAATCACTTGTGAATGTTGAGATGACAGATAAGACACAACATCCAAACAGGCAGAATGGTGTACTGTGCGTTGAACAAATGGGATACTGTTAAGTGTGAAGTGTGTGAGAATGCGTTGCATCCTATCTTCTTCCCAATTAGAAACCAACAAACCAAGTCCCAGTTCCAGCTCCTTTGCTGTGGGTCACTGTTGGCAAAGTAAGGGGCCAGCTATCAAGACAGATGGAGTGGGCTGTTTCCAGGAGCCTCTAAATCCACATCAGGCACATTTGGCCTTGCCAAGACAGGAGTGTGGCTCTGGAGCAGGGACCAAGATATGGCTAAAAAGAGGCTCTGAGTTCTCCTGCAGGACTTGAGGATTCTGCACCATCATCTCCAGCACATGATTGTGGATTTCTTTAGAGATGTCACCACGCAGGTCAAGGAGCATGGAAATGTGGTCATCACTGGAGAGAGGACAGAGACGAGATAGGTTACCTCCCCTGCGGTCTCTTGGTTACTACCTGAGATAAGAACCTTTCCCCTCCCACTTCATATAACAAAAGTGTGACTAGGTAAAAGTTGCCCTTGCTTGAAAGGCAGTCGTATCTGACTATAGGGTTCAGTGCTCATCTCTGTTTATAGCCAAAGAGCCAGAGCTGTCTGCGTCTGCAGACATTTCCGTGGACATGTGGCAGGCATGCACGGAATGCTGTTTACCTTTCCACCAAAGTGGTCCCTATTTATCTACTTGCAATTTTTTGCTTTCGAACTGCTAGGTTGGCAGGAGCTGGGATAGAGACGGGCGCTCACTCCATCGTGCAGTACCCAGGAATCAAACTCCGACCTTCCAGTCAGCAAGTTCAGCATCTTGACCACTTGAGCCACCGCAGCCCCAAAAGTGTGATTACAGTGGCTTTTTACTAGACAACGTTTGGGCCAGCGACCTCATGATATAAAGCTGAAGGCAGGGAAACCCACTATGGAAGTTACTTTGTTGATCAGGGAATCATCTATTGTTGTTGTTGAGATGTCAGGAGTGGTTTAAATTTGACGTTATTAATTTTGACTGTCCTTTGTCTACAAACCATTTCTTTCTTTTTGTAAAAGAGAGCCCCCCCCCCTTGGACTGTTTTTTGCTAGAGCACTTAGGGGACCAATTAGAGAAAAGAGAGAGGTGGAAATTGCCAATGAGCACTTAACTTTGATAAGGCAGCTGCCTTATCTGCTCTTGGAGCCTAATGTAAACCATGTGCTTCACAACTGCCCCTGCTAACTCCTGCAAATCTGAATGGCTACCGTGAATTTACCCAGGGAAACCCAATTTTCACAGATGCTATTAATCGCAACAGATCAACATTTATTTTCCCTGCTGTGGAGGTGTTCTCTTACTGGATTGCTCATGGAATTAATAATGGAATCCTCCACCATGCAGCAAGTAGTCAAGGAAACAATTCAAGTTGTAAGCCATATACAGTACAACAATCTCCTCCAAATGTTCAGGGGATTAGGAGGACCATCCAAGTGACTGCCATTGTTGCCCTCAGCATCTGCCACCTAATTGAGTCATTAGAGCAGGGTTTCTCAACCTTGGTGCTCCAGGTGATCTTGGACATTCCTGCTGATCAGATCTTCTGGGAATTGAAGTTCAACAACACCTGGAGCACCACAGTTGACCACCCCTGCATTAGAGGAAGCCATAGGCTTTAATTTACAAAACCTGAGTGGGACTGTGAATGGCAGGACCTTTTGTAGGTCAATTCATAGAGCTGCCATAAACTGGAAAAGACTTGATGGCATACGACAAATATTTCATCCATAGCTGTCCAGCCATCCACCCTCCCATCTTTTCCCAAGCTCTGTTTCCACCACCTGCTGGGTATTCAGTAAAACGACAAATTCCTAGTCATTTTATTAGCATCATATGTAGTTACCCCTTTATGGTTAGTCTGGGTTATATTGTTGGATTGCAACTTGCATCAGCTTTAGCCAGCAGAGATAATGATAAGGAGTACTAGGAGTTGCTGTTCAAAAACTTTTGCAGGATCACACTTTGCCCATCCCTCTCTTTTGGAGGGGAACATAGGTCTGTGTTACTGTTCCTTCCCAATATCCCTCTCTTAGGATAAGGTGGCTCTAATTTTCAGGATGATGCCACCATCTTCTTCCAAGGATACGATTTCTTGTACTGTTGGCAGACACTAGATCAGGGGTTCCCAAACTACTTCCAATGGGAGTATGCGAAATATAAGAAAACAGGATGAAATAATAACAATTTTATTTCAAGGTCCTGTGTGTGGGTGCATTGTAGAGTTATTATTTTGATTTGTCGTATATATTTTGATATTTTGGTTATAGTAAAGGTAAAGGTTTCCCTTGCTTGAAAACCAGTTATATCCGACTCTAGGCTTCAATGCTCATCTCTTTTTCAAAGCCGAAGAGCCAGCGCTGTCTGCTTCTGCAGACATTTCCATGGTCATGCGGCAGGCATGACTAGACACCGGAGTGCACGGAAGGCTGTTTACCTTCCCACCAAAGTGTTCCCTATTTATCTACTTGCAATTTCTTATTTTCGAACTGCTAGGTTGGCAGGAGCTAGGACAAAGACTGGAGCTCATTCCGTCATGCAGTACTCAGGAATCGAACTGCTGACCTCCCGCCTTCCAGTCAGTGTCTTAGCCACTTGAGCCACAGCATTCTGCAGTTATATCTACAATTATATCTGTTTATAATTTTAAAAAAGTAAGATTGGTGCTTGTTCAACACCAAGTGCTACTACCTGGCACTAAGGGACAAGGAATAAATAAATGTTCCATCTGGAGAAATCTTGAGTGGCAAAATACAAATCTGATGGTATGGGGAGGCATAGTGTAAGATGGAAAACAATAGTTCCAGCAATATTTGGGCCATCTTACCTGACATCAGGGTATTTTGTCATAAATCCCAGCACTTCCAGGCTGAGCATGGAGGAGTCCTTAAGGTTTGCATTGGAGTCCAACAAGAAATGCCACAGGTACTGTTCCAGGGCAGGCATCGGAATGAACTCCGAGGGCGATGCCTTCATGAAACGGTGGGATCAGGACTATTTCTACGCTTTTCCTCCGTTTCCTCTGGTCCAGAAGGTTCTCACCAGAATGCTTCAACACAGGACCAGGGCCATCCTAGTGGCCCCAGCATGGCCTCGCCAACCATGGTTTCCACTGCTGTTGCGCATGTCATCTCAGTATCGCACGCTGCCGGAGTCACCGACGCTCCTCCAAATGGAGCAGGGCCAGCTTCACCACTCGGACCTGCCCAGCCTCCACCTCACCGCGTGGAGGATAACACCAGACTGTCCAGGATCCTGGAACTAGCCAGGCGCCCTTCCACAAGGAAGTCCTACGCTTCCAAATACAGACGCTTTTGTGCTTTCCTGGCATCCCAGCAGACGTCCCTCTCACAGGTGGGACTGCAGGACGTCTTGACCTACCTCCTCCATCTGGCGGAGTCTGGCCTCAGCATCACCTCCATCCGAGTACACCTCGCAGCGGTGGTGGCTCACTCTCCGGCTGGCTCGCCCGCTTCTGGCGCTTTCCGCGACCAAACGGTGAAATGTTTCCTCAAGGGGTTGCGGAACGCCTTCCCTCCGGTCAGGACTCCGACGGCCCAATGGTCACTCTCTACCGTCCTCAACGCGCTCACCAGGACTCCTTTCGAGCCCATGGCTACCGCGGACGCTCGTCTCCTCACTTGGAAGACGGCCTTTCTTGTGGCCATCACGTCTGCTCGACGAGCTGGTGAGCTAGTTGCTCTGCGGGCAGACGCACCCTTTCTTCAATTCTTCAATGACCGTGTGGTACTCCAAGCGGACATCACCTTTCTTCCCAAGGTGGTCTCCCAGTTTTCATATGGCACAGACTATCTCCTTGCCTACATTCTTCCAGAACCCCACTAACGCCCAAGAAAGGACTTGGCACACGCTGGATGTCAAACGAGCTTTATTGTTTTACACCAGCAGGACAAGGGAGTTCAGGAAGTCGCAACGTCTTTTCGTGGCGTATGGGGGCAAATCCAAAGGTGAACCCATATCTGCGCAGCGGTTCTCCAAATGGATCACCTCTACCATCTACTTGGCTTACGAGTCGGCATCGCTGCCCCCTCCACCGCATGTCAGGGCGCACTCTACCAGAGCGGTTGCAACATCCACGGCCTTTCTGGAGGGCACACCGCTTGAGGACATCTGTAAGGCTGCCACCTGGTCCAGACCTTCTACATTTATCCAGCATTACAGGGTGGACACCAGACCCACTGCGGACGCCAGGCTTGGCCGTGTCGTCCTCACTCGGGGGCTCCGGGCCCATCGCCCTTGACAGTTCACCCTGCCTGACCGTCATCATCTTCATCGTGGGATCATCTCATCCGACTGCCCACCGACCAAGTAAGTGTGAGCTTGCTAATCTCCCATGAGTGTGGATTCACAAACTATACGAAGGAGAAAGTTCGGTTTCACTTACCAGTGATAACTTTCGTTCTTCGAGTATATAGTTTGTGAATACACACTACCCACCCTGCCTCCCCTCTTGAGCTGCACGGATGAGATCGATTGGTTTATCCTGTGCTTGGCTTAAGTATGGAACTGAGGTAAAATGGCGCGCGGGCGCCTCAGGGTGGGCGGTACGGTGGGCGGTCTTACCGCCAAAACTTTTGACCAATAGCTTTTCAAGCCTCCGATCGGCCGTTCTGCGCAGACGCATAACCCATGAGTGTGGATTCACAAACTATATACTCGAAGAACGAAAGTTATCACTGGTAAGTGAAACCGAACTATCTGATGGTATGGGGAGGCATAGTGTAAGATGGAAAACAATAGTTCCAGCAATATTTGGGCCTCTTACCTGACATCAGGGTATTTTGTCATAAATCCCAGCACTTCCAGGCTGAGCATGGAGGAGTCCTTAAGGTTTATGAGCGCCTGCAGATCAACAATGACTTTGAGGGTCTGCTGCTTCTCCTCTAGGCCCTGGAAAAGAAGAGGAAATTCAAGTTGCATAACACACAAACATTCAGACTTTACAGGCCCTGTAGCTGTTAGAAGCATAGATAGTAGCAACCAACAGCTATGGATAGGATCCTGTACCTGTTCTTTAGGTAAAGGCAAAGGTCGCCCTTGCTTGAAAGCCGGCCATATCCGACCGTAGGATTCAGTACCCATCTCTGTTTATAGCCAAAGAGCCAGCGCTGTCTGTGTTTGCAGATGTTTCCATGGACACGTGGCCGTCATGACTAAACACTGGAGTGCACAGAACACTGTTTACCTTCCTACCAAAGTGGTACCTATTTATCTACTTGCAATGTCTTGCTTTCGAACTGCTAGGTTTGCAGGAGCTGGAACAAAGAGCTGGACTCATTCTGTCATGTAGTACTTGGGTCTCGAATTGTTGACCTGCAGACCCACCTTCCAGTCATCAAGTACAGCATCTTAACCACTAAGCCACCACAGTCCCTGTTCTTTAAAAATCACAATTTAACCACGTAGTGTTGATGGAGAAGTCCTTATTTTGGCATCTTCTTATATAGCAGTTGTGGCGAACCTATGGCACGCATGCCAAAGGTGACACTCGGAGCCCTCTCTGTGGGCACCCATGCAGTTGCCCCAGCACAGTGTTCGTCCGGCCCCTCTGCCCAGAAGCCCAATGGGAGCACTCCCTCCCTTCCCCAGCACAGAGTTTGCCCCGCCTCTGTGCCCAGCAGCCCAATGGGTGAGTTTCCTCCCTCCCGTATTGCCGTGTTGGCACTTTGCAATAAATAAGTGGGTTTTAGGTTGCAGTTTGGGCACTCGGTCTCTAAAAATTTTGCCATCACTGTTATATAGCAACCTGTCCCTGTTGCTGGGCCAGGAAAGTCAATCTGTTCCGCCTCCTCCCCTGGTCATCAGTACACACTGACCCTTTTTCTGCCTTTCACATGCCTGACAAAACAGACTAGCTGCCATTCTACCTCTGAGTCACTTCGGCACATACCTGTCAACTGCGGCTCCGGACAATCCGGGACCTGCGCAGAACTGTTCTGCGCAGGTTGCTTTTTACACATGCATAAAAGCCTTCTACGCATGCACAAAAACGACTTGCGCAGAACCGTTCTGCGCAGCTTGCTTCTACGCATGCGTAGAAGGCTTTTACACATGCGTAGAAGGCTTTTACACATGCGTAGAAGGCTTCTACGATCCCCTTCTGCAGAGAAGCCTTCTACGCATGCGTAGAAGGGTTCTACGCAAGCGTAGGAGGGTTCTACACATGCGTAAAAGCCTTCTACGCATGTGTAGAAGCGAGCTGCGCAGAAGAGATCCCTTTCCCCCCACTGCCAAATTCCGGGGTTTCGGCAGCTCCGGGCGGGAAATGGCAAAAATCGGCACCGAAAAATGGGAAATCCCGGCCAATCCGGGAAGGTTGACAGGTATGCTTCGGCAAGTAGGGCGGCATACAAGCCTAATAAATGATTGAATGAATCTCCCTCCTCTCACCAGGATGCTGAAGAACTCCTTGAGCTGGGAGGCATCCAGCAGCATCTGCCTGGCCATCCGGCTCCTCTCTTTCACATTCCGGCATACCATCCGCTTCTGCAGGAGGGCTTGGATGTACTGGTGCACCACCAGGTGCTCGGTCTCTGACAGGAGGTACTGAACACCAAGGGGACAAAAGGTGGCATGGTCATCCTGGCTATTCCAAAAGGGAAGAAATGTTGTGGCAAAGGGCAGAAATAGGGCATTTCCCATACATACACTGGTGGAACTGGTGTCTTTTGAACTTCACCCTTCTTAGGAAGGTTAAGGTCAAGGCCTACCTTGCTGGAAAGTCAGGTGTCTGACTCTAGGGCATGGTGCTCATCTCCGTTGACAGCCAAAGAGCCAGCCCTGTCTGCGTCTGCAGATGTTTCTGTGGTCATGTGGCAGGCATGACTATAGCACACAGAGCACTATTACCTATCCTGCTGAAGCAGTATCTATTTATCTACTTGCAATTTCTTGGTTTCAAACTGCTAGGTCGGTAGGAGCCTTGGACAGGCAACAGGAGCTCACTTCGTCATGTAGAACTCTTGAACTGCTGAGCTGCTGACCTTCTGAGTGGGCGGCGTAAAAATTTGAAAATTAAATTAAATCCAGCACAGTGTCTTAACACTAAGCCACTGCGGCCCTCCTTAAAGCACCATAATTTCCAGATTGTCCCAGCCACCGGAGTAGAAACTGGCATAGCACAGATTGGAGGCATTCCATGGAGTCTCCATAGTTAACCCTTATTCCCTCATCCCTGGTTGTGCGCGAATCTTACCATGTTAATGGATTTCTGAGTTCTGCAGAACTCTTTTGCATGCTTGTCTATCACCTTGGCTACATCAATCACTAGCTGGGATTCATCAGTCAGCCACTGAGGTGAAAGTAACTTTGTGAACAGAGGCTGAAACAGAAAAAGATAATGATTCACTGGTGTTTCAAAGATGCATTTCACATGCCCGTCTACATTCTTCAACCTAGAAATAGGCAAAAGGCTTACAAAGCCACCAGAAATATAGCGAGAAAACTCAGATAAAGGTCGCCCTTGCTCGAAAGCCAGACATATCTGACTCTAGGGTTCAGTGCTCATCTCTGTTTATAGCCAGCATTGTCTGTGTTTGCAGATGTTTCTGTGGACATGTGGCATGTATGACTAAACGCCAGAGTGCACGGAATGCTGTTTACCTTCCCAACAAAGTGGTACCTATTCATCTACTTGTTGAAGAGGGTATTTTGATATTTTAAATATTTTAATAGTTTTAATGGTTTTTAAGTAAGGTTCTTGAGATTTTATTGTTGTATGACAGTAATGGCGAACCTTTTAGAGACCGAGTGCCCAAACTGCAACCCAAAAGACACTTATTTATTGCAAAGTGCCAACACAGCAACAGGGGAGGAAGGAAACGCTCCCATTGGGCTGCTGGGCAGAGAGGCGGGGAAAACTTTGTGCTGGGGGAGGGAGTGCTCCCATTGGGCTACTGAGCAGATGGGTGAGATGAACTCTGTATTGGGGGAGGGAGGAAGCGTTCCCATTGGGCTGCTGGGCAGAGGGGTGGGTTAAAATCTGTGCTGGGGTGACTGCACAGGTACCCACAGAAAGGGCTCCAAATGCCACCCCTGCCACTCATGTTGTATGATGATTTTATATTTGTGAGCTGCCCAGAGTCGCCCAGGTGAGAGGGCGGCAATATAAATTGAATTGAATTTGTAACATGATATTTTGAATGCAAAATATTTTGAAATATTATAATATCATGCTTAGTCTGATTTCTATATTCTTAAATAAAGTTACTTAAAACTTCCAATTTCTCTTGACTCAGGTGGAGCTGAAAGTTAATGGGCAATAAGCCAGGCGCCTGATTTCTTGGAAGCTACCTTTTGGGATGTTAATTTCTCTGTTCTGGCTGCCCAAGAACTATTGTTAAACTTGAAGCTCAGAGTGGCATTAGAGTGATTTCTTTTAAAATAGGTAACTTTCATGAAAACCTGCCTCTCTGTGTGCACGATTACTAACCCTGAATGTTATATCTTATCATTTCAAGGAACAGTGCTGATAAATTCTGATAAAAGCATATATAGCAATGACCATACCCTGTGCTCTCAAGGAAGTGTCAAAGAAGGAGTCAACTACCATCATCCAGATGTGGAATTTGTTGCCATAGTTGCTTCTTATCCAGCCTTTTGTTTTACTCAAATCTCTAATTGTAACACTTGCAATAGCTATTTGGTTTCTGCTACATGAAAAATAATTGTAAAATGCTGTTTCTGCCACATGAAGAATATTGTAAAATGACTCTGTATTTTCTGAACTCCCAAAATGTTTCTTTTTCTTTAAAACCTGAAGTACATCAGGATAGTTGTTTATGCATGGGACAGGATGAAGGATTTAACAAGGAGGTGACACTGCTTTCATCCACAGATCAAAGGCCAATATCTCAGGAAATGGGCTGTTTAGGAGGGGGCTATGTAGATTTCTGTATTAAGATTTATAGTTATGCAATTTGGGGGTTTAGTCATTTGCTACTGATATTTTGGGCATCACTTCATGGAGGAGGGGACTGTCCATCACTAATTTATCATGTGATCCTGTTTGGACCAATTGAAATTGTCTGGATTTTTGACTTGTTTCATCTATAAAGGAAGGGTTTCTTGAGACTCGGTCTTCTGCACCTTCACCCTCGCTCGTGGTCAGGATGGCTTTCTCTCCCTCTTCTCTCTCCCTCTTTCTCTACCTCCAGCAAGCTTTTCCTCCCTATCTCTTTCTTTTCCTTAGGCAAATCTTAAGCATGTGATTTCTAAGCAATCTTCTCTTCCTTTCCCCTGCTTCTAATTTTCTCTTCTTTTCTTTATTCTTTCCTTTTAAGGTTCATTCATTTCTAAGTAGACCTTTAAGTAACTACGTTGTTTATTTCAAAGTAACTTCTTTACCTTTAAGTAATTTCTATCTTTATGTAAGCTTTTCATTTATAGTAACTTCTCCATTTATTTTTATTCCTGAGTAACTCCATATGTCTAAGTATTTTTAAGCAATCTTCTGTATTTCTAAAGTGAACTCCATCTAACTGGATTTCTTATTTTTCTTATTTGGTACTTTATTTCCTTATTTGATTCATAAGTAAACATCTTTAAATTTGTATCAAAACACGTTGTGTGTTAGTTTGTTCCTGATTCAACCCTGCCTGTGTATGGTCCCATAAAAGGTTGCCAGTTTTCAGGTAACAAATTAAATAAATAAATTTCTTGCTTTTGAACTGCTAGGTTTGCAGGAGCTGGGACAAAGACTGATGCATGCTCACTCCATCATGCAGTACTCAGATCTCAACCTGCTGCCAGTCATCAAGTTCAGCATCTTAACCAATAAGCCACCTCAGAGATGCAAAGTTTAGGTATAGATCGGACATGTTAATATTAAATCCAGAAAGAGATACAAGGAAAGCTGTATGCAAATGAGTATGTTCTAAAACAAATATCTAAGGGCCAGGCACCTTAAAGAATAATGATTTATTATAGTGTAATGCTTTTGTGGATGAATAAGAGGGTAGTCATAACTTGCCTTTGAATCTATGAAGTGACCAAAGCCTTGCTTATAACAAGTATCCCGACATTTGAACAGGGTTACATGTACATTTAAGTCAGTGTTTCCAAACCTTTGGTTTTTGGACTTCAATTCCCAGAAGCCCAAGTCAATCCCCCCAAAAAACAAAACAAAACAAAACAACAACAAAAAACACTGTGTAAGATGGGGAAAGTGAGGCACCCCTCCAGTTTGGAAAGGAGCAGGATCAGAACTGGGGGTAAAAAAAAGAAGAGCACAGGTGGCTGGACAAGGGAATGATTTCTCTCTTTCTAGCCAACCAGCTTATCTAAGGCAGTTGCCAGATGGGAGGGGTGTGTGGGAAATGGCCTTCACAAGGCAGGAGTAAAAAAAATGAATTGTGGCTGAAAGTTACCCAAGAGAGGGCAACACAGGGGAAAACATCAGGCCGTTGCTGTGAAGGCCAGGATTGGGTAGATTTTTGATTGACACAAAGGGGTGATGGAACTGATATAAAATAGTGAAGCATATTATTGTCACAGAGGAGAAGGTGGAGGGAGAGTTGAGGGTGTGTTTGTGTCAGAGTCCATATAGAATTGTAAGGAAAGAGGCCCAGTTGGCCTTAGGTTTTGTTTGTGAGCACTGCAATAAAAGCATTAAGACTGCAACAAAGACTGTGTAACATACCTGTCAAGTTTTTGGGAAATTTCTGTCGAACCACTGTATTTCACACTCTTTCCCGCCATCATCCTGTATTAGTTAGACTGCAATTAGACTGGAGTTAGACTGGAGGCCAGCACAGGATAAGCATAGCTGTCCAGTTTCCTGTTTTGGATGGGAAATTTCCCTTATTTGACAGGAATTTCCCGAAACTTGACAGGTATGCTGTGTAAGTGTCCTCCTTGAAGTGGGAGAAGTAAAAGCTAAGGAATGGGCGAAGAGGCCACATGGAAAAGCTATCAGCCTAGTTCCAACGGCTTTTAGATGGTCGCAGCGCCGGCAGCCATAGAGAAGACTGGAGGTGTGAGGAGAGAACCGATGTCCAAGGAAGTGGAGGTGTGAATGATTGCCCTGTTACCCAGTGAGTGACAAAGGGAAGGCACGCTCAACAAGGAGGTGCTGGAGGAATTGCCTGGAGTGCAAGGTCCGTGTCCTAAATCGCCTGCTGTCCTGACAGCAGAGGTGAATATATCTTCAAAAGCAGTCTGTTGATTTGCAGTAAACAGTGAGTTAAAGTTGTTTTTCTAAGTAAGGGAGGGAATGAGTAGTTAATGGAATTCCCAGAGGATCTGCAGGAATTGGCAGATATCTTTGTGGCAGAGAATACCCCAGTCGACAGAAGGAGGCCGAAAGTTAGACACTGTTCAGTTAATGTACTGACTTAGGCTTTGGGGAACTGAAGTCCCCTTTGGGACCACTGGTTTAAGTAGTAATCCTGTTTGAATAGTTGATGTAACACATCTGCCTACCATACTACCCTTAGTTTCAAACAGTTCCCATAAAACAAACCTGCGGAGTTTGTGGATGATGAGTTTCCCATCTGATTTGCCAGATCCTAGCCCAGGGGTGCCCAAACTATTTGGGCCATGGGTCAGTCGCATGGTTCAGTGGGTCAGTCACATGGTTCCTACCACCGGAAGTGGAAGTAAAACATGGTCGTGCATGTGCAGAACGTTTATGACAGCCATAGGTGCATTATGGCAGCATTCTGTGCATGCATGGGCCGGATAAATTGGCATCAGGAGCTGGATCCGGCCCACTGGCCGTAGTTTGGGCACCTCTGTCCTAGCCCTTTCTCACCAGGAGCCCTGGTAGTGCAGTGGGTAAACTGCTGTCCTGTAACAAAAAGGTTGGAAGGTCAATTCTGACCAGGGCTCAAGGTTGGCTCAGCTTTCCATCCTCCCAAGGTCAGCAAAATGAGTACCCAGTATGTTGGGGGCAAAATGCTAATTAACTTGTGAAGAATGGGTTTCTCTCCAGTTGGCAGCTGACTGGAGACAATGGCAAAGAAAGAGGATCTCGCTTTCTTTGGAAAATTAAAAATGGCTGTTCCATAGCAGTTGCACATGAATGAGTGGAGGAGGTGGAACTGGGACACAGTCTGCACATGTTTCTTTGAATGGGGTAGAATGATTGAGATGTGTGTGTGTGTGTGTGTGTGTGTGTGTGTGTGTGTGTGAGAGAGAGAGAGAGAGAGAGAGAGAGAGAATGGGTTTTGTGTGAACAAGAGTTTGGGAAAAGTGCTGTCCTGGATGAGATATTCTGAGGGTTGTGGCCCAAAACAGTCTTTTTTTCCCTGTTCAGATGTGAATAGCACAGGTGTCTGTAAGGTGTGTGAACACATCTCTGTTTGTGAATGTGAATCTGTAAGGGGGGAGGAATGCAGGTGGGTACATGCCAGTAGTGCCTCCATTTTGGGGAGTGCTCATGTTCAGTTCTGGCATGTGATGTCCTCTTAGACTGGGGCTGAATTGGCCCATAGAATGAAAATGGTTCTCTACCCTGGCTGTAAAGTGGACCTTACGTCACAGGGAGAGCCACCCATTTTCCATTTTCTATATAGTCTGTGCCAGCCTTCTGACAGTTAAGACATACCTGCAGCTCTGCAGACACTTCCTCAAGTAAAAGCTGGCATGCTTTCTTCTGGGCTTTCTCAAGGGTGGCCTTCAGTGATGGTGGCACCTCTGTAGGCTCCAGGGATGATATCCGATTTGTATATAGGGCTGAGATGGAGGTACTGCCCATGGAGAGAAACAAAACCATCACTTGTAAGCTTGTGGCACACTGCTAGAAAGAGCAGTCTGGGTGCAGGATGACAGTATTAGCAAGACAGGCATATGGGGCTGCCAGTCGTATGCTTTGGAGTTGGACAAATACCTGAGAGCCAGGCAGTTGTTGATGGTGGCCAGCACATAAGATGTGTAGCACTTGGATGTCGTTGGCTCCTTTCGATGCTCCTTGCCAAGCTCCACCAGCTTTCCGTAGAGGCTGCAGAGAAGCAGAAGCTGTTGTCAAGGCACCTTGCTCTTATAGCAGGCCCATGGAATAAAAGAAAAACCAGTGGGACACTGCAGGACTAAACCTAGGGTGAAATAATTCTGTCTGGTTGCATTAGCACTGTGCTCCTAGGCAGAGCCTGGAGAAGTGACTCTTTTGGATGACAGTTTCCTGAATCCTCCAGCCATGCTCTCTAGGAAATTTTGGGAACGGAGGTTCAAAAAAGTCACTTTTCTAACCTCTACCTGTTCCAAATCCCATTGAAGGATGCTGACATTTTCTAGCTGAGAATCGCAGCGATAAACAGGTGAATGGGGACAAGCAAACCTCTACGAGGATGTCATACCAACAATAATAATTTTGTGTCAGAAATTATTTTGGGTTGAAAGGAATTTTGTGGCAGAAACTCTGCGCAGGGAATACCCAAACGAGGCTCCTTTCATGTCCTCGAGAGCTGGACAGAGACGGGCACCCAAACCGTCATGCAGTACCCAGGTCTTGAACTGCCGACTTGCCAGCCTTCCAGAGGCAAGCTTCTTAACCACTGAGCCTCTGCAGCCCGTGTCATATCAATGAAACAGGGGAAAAAGAAAGCCAGGGTTCCTTAACAGAAACCATAATTGAGAATTAAACATTGAAGCTCGCTAGCTAATAAAGATGCTGTCTTCTGGGGTTCAGCTGAAAGGTCTTCCCCATGCTTTACTGCTACAACAAAGAAAAATTGGCCAAACAGAATGAATAACCCAATGAAGCAAAAAACGTCCGTGGCTACTTAAATGCTCAAAGGGCTATTGGCAATACCCCGTATAACATTTTCCCCATTATGCAGGATATCGCCAATAGTGCAACAATGCTTTGTTATACAAAATTTTCGTTATATGAAGCATTCATTATACGGGGTAGCACCATATTTGTACTATCACCACTATTATTCATCACCTACATAGACAGCATAAGCAAAAAAGCTAAGCCCATGAATGGAAACAATATCAACGAATTACTTTTTGCAGATAATCAGAAATTGATGGCAAATACAGCTAAGGAACTACAATAACACCTTACATCCCTGATCCAAGAATGTAAGATAAATAATATGATAATTTAATTTAATAAATAGATTTATATACCGTCCTAATCCGATGGACTCTGGGTGGTGTACACAAGTTAAAATCAATATAAAATGATTAAAAATCCTTAAGAACATAGCAGTATTGCCCATCGCTGTGCTATTACTATCTAAAAACAAATATAAAATCAATAAAGAGAAGACAACGGTAATGGCAACTGGAAGGAAACAAGGCATATGTGGAAAGAGGAGGACAAAGACCACAGGGCAGACCCAGAGGAGGAAGGTGGAGAGATAACATAAAAGACATAGGACAAGAAAATCCAAATAACACCTGTGGAGGATGCTAGAAGTGCCAGAACAAGAACCTTGCATCTCCCTTGACACCTGATGAGGTAAAAGAGGAAGCAAATAATAATAAGAAAAAGAAAGCTCCCTCAGAGTTAGGCGTACAAAGGAGAACCAACCTGTTGAGAAAGGAATCCAATCTGTCCAGAGTCATGTCACACACCTTCTGCTGAAGAGAATCAGAGATGAGAGATGCTGCCCTGTTGTTCTCAACCAGCATCTAAAGTACATACAGAAAACGGAAGGAACAACTGGGTGATAGTGGGAGTTATTAACCTGCTTCTGCTATTAAAAAGACATTGTCTCATGTGGAAATTATCTAGCCTTCTTTTCAGCTTGATCTCTTCTGACCTTCATGACTATGAAAGGCAGACTGGTCTGGAAGCAGCCTTGATAGTCAGTTTCTGGTTTCCCACCACTAAACCACTCTTTAAACTCCATCTCCAGCATCTTCTTCATCCATTGAGTAATGCTGGCCTAGGACAAAACAGAATAATACACAGTAACTGTTCCTCTTTGGATAAGTCTACGGACACGCCATGGAACCCAAGCTATTCATTGTTATTCCAGCTGTGCTCAAATAAATTTCTTGGGAGTTACAAGTTGCCTACTCTGGTTGTACAAACTGGAGTGAAATCTATTAAAAAAGGAACATAAAATTGCCCTGATGGTTGGTTTTTTGAAGCAAAGTATTATCTGCACCATAAAATTACTGAACACTATGTACCAATATCAAAGCTGTCAGGAAAAAGTTTGGTGCAGATTAGAGCTTTGTAGATATAGCAGACTACCAGGAAAACAACCAAGAGGGTTCTAGTAATTGAAGTCTGAACTCTCCCTAGAAGCAAAAATAACTAAATAGTCTCTCATACTTTGGGCACATGATGAAAATACAAGAACCATTGGAAAAGATAAAAATTTTAGACTGGGAACACTAAAGACAGGAATAGATAAAGACCAAATATTGATTTGGTTGACTTAATAAAGGAAGCCACGGCATGGAGTTTACAAGAGTTGAGCAAGATTGTTGAGGATGGACGTTCTTCTTCTTCAGGTGCTGTATCTGTTCTGAATACTGGCTATCATCATGGTGTTAGTCTTCCTGTTCTTAACTCCTCGGAACAGTTCTTCCAAGGACATGCCACACCAGGGCAAAGTCATGCGACTTTGTATGAGGCATTGGGGTTTTCCCAGGTTGCATTGTGCCTGGGCAGTATAAAAGGCAGGACACATGCATGCATTGCTCTTGTGGGTTTTGCATGAGGCGAAGAGTGTTTAGGAGTGGTTTTGAGCACGATTTTGGATATTTTTTTTCCATCAGAATTTTTAGAAGCATTCCTGGGATTTTTGCAGCATTCTTCAGGTTCTTGGACAATCAAGGTTGTTTGACAGGTTTTTGTAATGTTTTTAGCCTTTAGACAATGATTTCTTAAAGTTCAGTCAGTTTCCTGTCTGTTTCCTTGACTTTGCCCTGAAGTCTCTGCTGTTACAGAAAAATAGATCCCTTTGAAATGTGGTGTTAGAAATAGGTTGATCCTGGA
Source organism: Bradypodion ventrale (assembly GCA_035047345.1). Taxonomy (NCBI): domain Eukaryota; kingdom Metazoa; phylum Chordata; class Lepidosauria; order Squamata; family Chamaeleonidae; genus Bradypodion; species Bradypodion ventrale. Next base: position 23,760,367 of record JAWDJE010000009.1, on the reverse strand, counting down.
AGAAATCAACCATGACTGCTCATTAAAGGTCAAATAGTAAAAATGACGCTAAAGTACTTTGGACATTAAATGAGAAGAGAGGATTCACTTGAGAAAGCCTTGATTCTGGGAAAGTTGGAGGACAAAAGAAGGGGGTGGCCAAAAATAAGATGGCTAGATGGTATTGTAGATGCAATGGGCACAAAGCTGTGTGGGCCAAAGAACCCTTTCCCAATTTTCTTGGGGGACTTTTGTTTTGTTTTCTTTCTTGTTTACTCAATGGCTTAAGTGAATAAGATGCTGACTGGGAGGCAGAAGGTCAGCAGTTCAATTCCCGAGTACTGCAAGACGAAATGAACTCCCATCTTTGTCCCAACTCCTGCCATCCTAGCAGTTCGAAAGCAAGAAATTGCAAGTAGATAAATAGGGACCACTTTGGTGGGAAGGTAACAGCGTTCCGTGCACTCTGGTGTCTAGTCATGCCTGCCACATGACCACGGAAATGTCTGCAAATGCAGACAATGCTGGCTCTTCGGCTTTGAAACAGAGATGAGCACTGAACCCTAGAGTCGGATTTGATTGGCTTTTGAGCAAGGGTGACCCTTTACCTTTACCTAACTCAGATCCCCTTACACAACCGTGCAAGCACACTGGATCTATGAGCTCTGATAATTCTCCCCGTGTATTTTGGATCTGCTCTCTCGTACAAAAAGCAGCTTCTTGCTCTAAAAATTGGCCGCTGTAGGAATCTATGACTGTGATGGCGAACCTTGGCACTCTAGATACGACTGGCTTTCGAGCAAGGGAAATCTTTACCTTTAGCATATAGTGATCAAGCACCATCCCCCCACCCCTCCCAAGTTAACTCAAGAACAGAAACGGAACCCCCCCTCTCTCTCATATAGTGATCAAGCACCATTTCCACCCGTACCCCACCCCCAAGTTAACTCTAGAACAGAAACTGAACCCCCACCCCTCTCTCTCTTTCTCATATAGTGATCAAGCACCATCCCCCCACCCCTCCCAAGTTAACTCCAGAACAGAAACGGGACCCCCCCCCTCTCTCATATAGTGATCAAGTACCACCTCCCACCCCCCAAGTTAACTCTAGAACAGAAATGGAACCCCCCGCCCCCCTCTCTCTCTCATATAGTGATCAAGCACCATCCCCCCTCCCAAATTAACTCTAGAACTCTAGAAACGGAAGCCTCCCTCCAGCCAGGAGGCAGGGCAGAAACAGCTCAATAAAGCATGAGAGTGAGAGATAAGTCTCTGCGCCCAGACCAAGAGCTGATTTGCCCCTGCATATATGAAATGTCGCTCACCTCTAGAGTAGACTCCCGTCCCTCCCAGCATGGTGGCTCCAACCAGCTCAGTAGCAAAAACAAAGCAGCCTCCATATTGGCCATGTGGCAGGAGGAAAATGAAAGAGAAAATACAGAACGTCCCTCCCACCACCTTCTCTCTCTCCCCTTCCACAAGTGAAAAGCCTGCCACACAGCGACCTCTGGTGGCCAAAAAAACATACTGCAGCTTCGCCTGTGAGGGCTCCGGTCAGGATATTTTTTTAAAAAAATAAGGGAAAATACGGGGAAATTAATAAAACGGGAGGGGGCGGGAAGAAGGGTAAAAATAAGGGGTTTTCCCGGGTAAAACAGGATGGTTGACAGGTATGTGCCTCATACAAAGTCCAAATCCGTATAAAGTCCAAACTTGTGGAACCAAGTTTGGACGTTGTATGAGGTATCACTTTATTTCATGTTGTTCCTCATGATATGGCCATTATATTGGAACTTTCTTTGCTTAATGGTCGTAAACAGTTTTTGTTCTTTATCCATCTGGCACAACACTGCTAAATTAGTCACATGGTCAACCCATGATATCCTTAGCAGCCGTCTGTAGATCCACATTTCAAAAGTTTCGATTTTTTTCCCCAGATGCTTTAGTTAATTTTCAAAGCTTCAACTCCATATAACAGTGATGCTGAACCTAGGTACTCCAGCTATTATTGAACTTCAGTTCCCAGAAGCCCTGAACAGCTGACTTGGGCTTCTGGTAATTGACATGCAAGAACACATGGAGTGCCAAGGCTCACCATCACTGCCATATAACAACACTGGGAATACATAACGTCTCACTAATCAGATCTTTGTAGCTAGAGTTAGATCTCTACTGCATATCAAATGTTGCATTTTTATGATAGTGGATCTTGCTTTTTCTATTTGTATTTTAATCTGTACCTTGGGACCTTCTGGGTATCACTAATTCATAGTATTGCCAAGTTGCTGAAAGTTGGAAGCAACTTGGAGGCACATAACAATAACAACAGCTTTGAGGAAGATCATTTTTGAGCAAAGAAGTACAGTGATACCTCATACAACGTCCAAACTTGGTTCCACAAGTTTGGACTTTATACGGATTTGGACTTTGTATGAGGCATGCAAAATCCTAGCCACAATGCCTCATACAACGTCCAAATCCTTGCCGCGATGCCTTGTACAACGTCGTTTCCATAGAGATACATTGTACTGCAACAGCACAGACTTCAGGGCAAAGTCAAGGAAACAGACAGGAAACTGACAGAACTTTAAGAAATCATTGTCTAAAGGATAAAAACATTACAAAAACTTGTCAAACAACCCTGATTGTCCAAGAACCTGAAGAATGCTGCAAAATTCCCAGGAATGCTTCTAAAAATTCTATGAAAAATTCAAAAAAATCCAAAATCAAGCTCAAAACCACTCCTAAACACTCTTTGCCTCATGCAAAACCCACAAGAGCAATGCACTCGTGTGTCCTGCCTTTTATACTGCCCAGACACAATGCAACCTGGGAAAAACCCAATGCTTCATACAAAGTCGCACGACTTTGTATGAGGCAACTTTTTTCAAGGAATTAGGCAATGTTGTATGAATCCGATGTTGTATGAAGCGGACTTTGTATGAGGACTTTGTACCTAGTTGCGAGGAAACACTTCATACTTGCCCCACCAGACGTTTACATTTTTAAAAAAATACTAATCACCATCTCATTCTAGAGCCATGATGGAAAACCTTGGTACTCCAGGTGTTCTTGGACTTCGATTCCCAGAAGCTCAAGTCTCTGTGAATCCACACGAATGGGTTTACTGCATGTACGCGCAGTAAACCCATTTGTGTGAATTCACAGAGACTTGGGCTTCTGAAAATTAAAGTCCAAGAACACCTGGAGTACCAAGGTTTGCCATGACTGTTCTAGAGAGTCTCAAGATCATGTCACCAATGTTTGAAATCCCACAAAAAGCAAAAGCTTGTTGACCTGCAGAATCTTGGCTGTGTCCCTCACACTCACCTCTACTTTAACAATGTAGGTCTCTTCCAGAAACTCTACTTCATTTAAAGGGAGCAGGGGACCCAAAACTGAGATGTCCACATCAGGAAGAAGGCTTGGGTGTGCCATCATTTCTGAGCTGCAGAACCACAAAAAGGATATAGAAGCATTTCTTGTACTCATAAATAATGGATACTGAAGGTCAGATAGAACTGCTGGGAATAGCCTGGGATAGAGAGGAGACAAGCTCAATTGCTATCCCTTATGATTGAATCAGTCAAATAAATATGTCAAGTTAGTCCTAACATCCAGCAGTGTGAGTCTGTTGCTTTTGGGTGGCAGATGTGTATCAAAATGACAAGGTGTTAGAGGACAACACTGTGCGCCATTTAGCATGATCCACATCAGAGGTGCCCAAACTATGGACCAGGGGCTGGATGCAGCCCCTGACGCCAATTCATCCGGCCCACGAAGCCCTCATTGCTCCTGGAAACAGAAGTAAAACATGTTTTACTACCGCTTCCAGGAGCAACAAGGGGTTCATGGGCCGGATGAATTGGCGTTGGGGGCTGCATCTGGCCCCGGGGGCATAGTGACCAGCTCCCTGAACCATGTGGCCGGCCCACGGCCTGAAAAGTTTGGGCACCCTTACTCTACATCCACCAAACCAGTTTACCACCCTCAGGTGCCCAGGAGATAATAGTCCCATCAGCAGTATTCAAGTGAGACTCAATTTTAACACCTTTAATATCACAGGGTACATTATTTGCCTCAGGCAGCAAAATGCTTTGGGCTAGCCATGGCAAAATAACTTCTAGAGACACAGTGCCAGAACTGACTTTTGGAACCCACAGAGAAATAGCAAAACAATAATTACTATCTTTAAACAAGAGCAGGGGACTTTCCCCACAGTATCCTTACACATCTGTAGATACAGTACAGTGGTACCTTGAGTTACGAATTTAATGCATTCCCCGAGACGTTTCGTGTCATGAAAAATTCATAATTTCCCATAGGAATGCATTGAATGAAATTTCCCATAGGAATGCATTGAAAACCAAAATTTGTACAGTAAAACCCCGACTTACAAATGTCTCAAGTTACATAAAATGCGACTTACATAATGATTTTGTGGTAAAATCATGTCCCGATTTACACGATTTCCTATGGGTTTGCTTCAAGTTACATAAAGATTCTTTTTCCTATGGGTTTGCTTTGAGTTATGTAAAAAATCATTTCCCTATGGGTTTGCTTCAAGTTACGTTAAAAAAATTCCTATGGGTTTGCTTTGAGTTACATAAAAAATCGATTTAAGCAAAAGCCTACGGAACGGACTTTTTCTGTAAGTAGGGGTTTTACTGTACCTCAAAAATGTGGTTTCCCATAGGAATGCAATGAAGACCAATTAATCCGTTTGGGGGGGATTCATAACTCGGGTGATTATTTTCTATGGATTTTCATTCGTAACTCAAATTTTTTATAGCTCAAACTGTTCATAACTCGAGGTTCCACTGTATAATATTTCTGACAGCAAAATGGCCGCCTGGATACCTTTCTCAAAGCTAATACAGTAACTCCTAGTGCTCTTGTCTTATGATCCATAACACCTACCAGCAGTGGCACTGACCTAGGATAGACATGGATTGCCCAGTAGAGAAGAGTGAAGATGTCTTTCTTGTACAGATCCCAGGTAAGGATATGACGCAGGTGGCTGGCAAGGCCTTGGTGATACATGGAAACAAAGGCTGTGAGGATATCATAGTGAGGAGGACAGCACTGGACCATGAGATCTTTCACAACGCATAGTTCTGCCAAGATGCATCTCTGGAAGGAGGCTAAGTGTCTGGAGAGCTGTTGGCTTTGGGTATCACTTGGGATAGCCTGGAAATGAGAAGCTACAATGGTGTTTTGGATCACCTCAAAGAACTTCCGTCTCCAGCATTTGGGGCGCCCAGGTGGAAAAAAGCCAGGAGGCTTTGGTGGCAAGAGAGCATCAAAGCCCTCTTCCCGCTCAATAATTCGTAGAGCAGACACAAAAAGAGCTGGATCCTCGGAAACTAGTTTTGTACCATGTGCCACAACATGCCATAAGTGCTCAGCTAGGGCATCGTTTAGGTCTAGGAGGCCCCCAAAGTAGGATTCTACACTAGTCAGGTGCAATGGGTTAAGATGCTTGCATTCATGTAGGTGGGACAAGATTTCATCACGTAAGCGCTCGAGGGCCATGAGCCGAGCATGGGCTTCCAGGAGATGATCACCCTGCAGGAGTTCAAAGGCCTCAGAAAGAAGATGGTGGACTGTACAAGGAAGAGAAAAAGGGAGAGGAGGAAATGGTTTATGATCTCAAAATAATAACAGTCAAAAAGGCGCCACTTCTCCACCACCCCTCTCCCTCTGCCAAAGGGGAGGTGAGAGGGGAGGTTGAAATCCCAGCCAGGAAGCTACGGCTGGGTGAAGTAAGGTGGGGAGCACTTGTAGGGTTGTGGAGCACTCGTGGGGGTGGGAAAGCCCCAGGGGGGGGGGGAGCACAGTACCCACAGAGGGGTGAGGAGCACAGAGGGGTGGGGAACACCCACGGGGAGGGGCGCAGGTGCACACGTGGTGTCGCTGGCTGGAGGCATGTCGGCAACATCACATGGGTGTGTGGGCACTCATGGTGCGTGCCTCTGTGCCTCCTCTTCCTTGGTCTCTAAAAGGTTCGCCATCACTGACTTAGTGCATGATCTCCCCTCCTTTGTGTGATTGCTATAAAAAAAGCTCACACTGTAATGTGTGAAACATAACAATAAGAGAAGTAGCTTTATTCAGTTAAGAATACTGTCAAGAGCATCCCAGACTAAGCAACCAAGGCCAGTTTGAATAAAAATGTCTGCCTTCCCTGGGACAGAGTTCAAGATGAAGTACAGTAATCATGATGCTAATTCAAAGGCTTCAGTTATGCGTTAGTTCCAGTTCACTTATGTAATTGCCTAATGCATAGCTGAAGCCTTTGGATTAACATCATGATTACTTAGAAGTAGGGATATTTAATCCTTTATTATTTTCCTGAGAGAAGGGAAATAGATGACTATCTTATATATTTTGGATTAGTTCATTTTTATGATTTTTTTCTATTCTGTACTGAAGCCTTCTTTTAAATGCTGTTCTATTTTTTACTTTTTGAAATTCATATTAATAAATGAACTATATTTTTTACCATGTATCATCACTGTAGATACAAGGGTGAGTGTTGCCTAAAGAAGGTGCTTTGCTAGGGAGGTGTTGTATCCAAGCGTTATTTCTAAAAAGACGCTATGAGTGCCGTAAAGTCTACGGTGGAATAGCGCGCCTTTTGCAAAGGCACCAATTTCAAACTACTGTATAAAAGAGCTGATTCGTCAGTACAAACTTTCCCACTTCTCTGGAAGCTCGCCGAAAATGTATCCACCTGTGTAACTACCATTCTCACTGTATATAAGCTGGCCACCTTGTACATGTTCCCCAGTCTGATTTCCTGAGCTGATAATAAATCACTTGTGTTTGACCCAATCCTGCTGGTCAGAATACTTCTTATGCGCCGGACTCAACAGGAGGCCAAAGCTATGCTATTTTTTATACAAGTGAGACAATCTAAGAAATCTACCCGGACTGGTTGTTGTGCAAAATCAACCAAGAGAAACCTAGAGCAGATTTCCCCAAATCCTGAGTTCTATGCACCTTGAAGCAGTTAGGGCTTAAGCCAGTGTTTCCCAACCTTTGGTTTTGGGACTTCAATTCCCAGAAGCCTAAGTCAGTTCCCCAAAGGACTGATCAGTCAATGTACTGACTTGGGGTTCTGGGAATTGAAGTTCCCCCTGTGGGGTATGGGCCCCATGTTGGGAAACACTTATTTAAGTGTATTTGGTAAAAGGCATATCAGAGAATAAACAAAACAATGAATGAAGTGGACTTGATCCACGGAAGCTCACATTGAAATACAGTGTAACAGTCTTTAAAGTGCTACAGCATTTTTGGGTTTTGTTTATTCTCTAATTTGGTAAAAGGTTGGTAGAGGGAAAGCTTGGGAGAGAGGGATCCTTTTTTAGTCGATTCCCAGCATATTTTGCAGGCTGGTATCATTACACCACCCCTGTCAGAGAGTTCAAGAGACCCTAGGAGTCACCTTCAAGAAGGCTATTACCTGAGAAAAGCTGAGGCAGTGTCTGGACAACTGAAACCAGCTGTGCATGATTCTCTACCACCTCCCGCAGCTCCTGTAGGCTGTGAAAAAAGCCAGTCCTGGATGCCAAGTCCTGTCCTATACTTCCCAGTTCTTTCTGCACCTGCTGGACTTCTGCTGCAGCTGAATGTAGCAACTCCAGGCCCATGCTCACCCCTTCTAGGTAGGACTGGACAGTTGACTAGAGACAAAGAGAAGAAAGTGGCAAAGAGGCCGTGAACACTTCAGAAACAGCATGGAAGACCGATTACGTCATGTGACACAAACTGTCATAATTTCTCTGTGTACTGAAGGATGGTGCACATCAAGGAGATGAGATGATGAGTCTAGAAAACCACTTCTCCAACCTAATACCTTCCAGATGTGTAAGACTAACTCAGGGATGGGCAACCTTGGTGCTCCAGGTGTTCTTGAACTTCAGTTCCCAGAAACCCTGATCAGCAGGAGTGCTGACTTGGGCTTCTGGGAATTGAATAAATGTGACTAAATAAATAATAAATAAATAATAAGTCCAATAACACCTTGTTGTGTATGTATCCAATGTAATGTGAATGAATCGGATCTAGCGATCCTCCATGTTCCCCCCTCCCTTTCCACTCCCTTGTTAATACCCCCATTGTATAGATACTATGTTGCATGTAAGTCGTCTGCCACTCTCATAGGATTCAGCTGCCAGCGATAGCGCGGCTGAACAAGCTCAGTTCCCGTGGCCCCAATCAGTGATTGGCGCGGGAAACCTTCCCGCCACAGGTGAGCCATGCCAGGTATGCAGTATGTCAGAATGATGTCACTGATACAGTAACCAATGGGCGCCTTGCGGGCGAAATTCAAATGTACTGTACGATATATAAGGAGCTGCGTCTCCACCATTACCTCATGTTCAGATTGACTACACTGCAATAAAGATGTGTTTGGCCCCCTGACTGCTGCCTACCTCGCATCAATCTGCAAACATCAAATTGGCGACAAAGGTGGGATAATGACTTCCCACAGCATCAAGCTACCTCCGTTTGACATCAAGGAACCAGAGAAATGGGCTCTGTACGAGCGCCAGTTCCGGCATGCGATGGCTGCCGAGCACATCAAAGATGAGGACCAAATGCGCTCTTGCCTCCTCGCCCAATGCACCCTCCCTACGCTCGAGTTGGCAACGCACCTCCTGCTGCCACAGGACATCGATACTGTCCCGCTCAAAGAGAGCCTGTCAACGCTGCAGAACCACTTCCAGCCGAAGGTATCCATCTACCCGGCAAGAGTCGCTTTCCACAGGCGAGACCAGCGACCGGGAGAATCCGTGGCCGATTACGCCGCTGCCCTCAGGTTAGTCGCTGCCCTGTGCCGGTGGTACAACCTGGAGGAAGCCCTGAGGGACCGCCTGCTGTCCAGGTTGCGAGACGAGGAAGCCCAGTGGAGGCTGATGGCCAGGGAGCACCTTTCTTTCAACTCCGTCCTCCGGGAGGCTCTGGCGGCTGAAGCAGTGAGGTCCAGGGTCAAGGCATTCAAGGCAAAGCCTGCAACACCTGGAGGGTCCAGGTCCACCGTGCAGACCTCCCGACGGTTGCCCCCATGTTTGCCTAGCTCTTCTTCGTCTCCAGAGGCGGCCTCATCCTCGGGGTCCGGGTCCAGCGATGACGACATCCAGAAAGTCCGGCAAAAGTCCTCCAAGAAGCACGCCAGCGAGAAGGCCCACCGCCGATGTGATGGCTGCGGAGCGTCCCACGACTGGAAAAAGTGCCCTTTCCGGAAGGCTGAGTGCCACCACTGTGGACGCCGAGGCCACATTGCCAAGGTTTGTAGGCGTCACCAGAGACAGGACCAGGAGCCAGCCGAGCGCCCTCGAGGAAAAGGAGGGGCCATCGGGAAGATTTCCATGGGGGAACCGATCGTGGGCCATGTGTCCAACGCACACCAATGTTTCTTTGTTGAGGTACTATTAAAGGGGGTCCCAGTTAGGATGGAGGTGGATTCGGGTTCATCCTACTCCATCCTGTCCCAGAAAGAGTTTCTGCGCATCCCCCCAAATGTGCGCCCAAAACTCAAGGCCCTCAAGACGTCCTTGCAAGATGTGCAGGGCAACATGATTCCTGTGTTGGGGGTGGGGGATTTCAAGGTCAAGTTCAAAAGGTTCATGGAGAAGCTGCCCCTAGTGGTACTGAAACGGGGTTCCAGCTGCCTCCTGGTGAGCCAGTGGTTTGCTCCCTTGGGTATTGAACTGTTCGGCATCAACGCCATAGAGACTGACCCAGTGCGGGACATGTGCGATGCGCACCCAGCGGTCTTCGAGAAGGGGCTCGGGAATTATAGGGCGCCCCCAGTCTCGTTTGACCTGGATCCAGCAATTCGTCCCATTTGGCTCAAGCCATGGAGAGTGCCCTTCACCCTCAAAGACAAGATTGAGGCAGAACTGGACAAACTGGTGGGTCAGGGGATTTTGGTTCCGGTGGACTCCACAGAATGGGAGACACCGATTGTAACTGCCTTAAAATCCAACAGTGAGGCTAGGATTTGTCCAGACTATAAGTTTACAATTAACAAAGCCATTCATCCAAATGCATACCCAGTGCCGATAGTTAGTCATTTGCTAGCCACTTTACACGGGGGTAAATGTTTCGCAAAGTTAGACTTAGCGCAGGTGTACCAACAGTTAACAGTCACACCTGCTACAGCAGCTGCACAGATGATTGTAACGCACAAGGGTGCATTTAAGGTGACACGCCTCCAGTTCGGCATGAATTCAGCCCCCGGGATTTTCCAATCTCTTGTGGAACGCCTTCTCAAGGGTCTCCCCGGGGTCCTGCCCTATTTTGATGACGTTTTGATCACAGCTGGGAGTGAGTCAGAACTAGCAAAGAGGCTGGACAAAGTCTTAACAGTGTTCAAGAAGGCAGGGTTGAGGTTAAGACGAGATAAATGTGTGTTTCTAGTGAGGGAGCAGAGTTTCTAGGGTTTAAGATAACCCCCGAGGGAGTCAAGTCCTCCGACTCCAAGGTTGCCGCTGTTCGAAACGCCCCTCGCCCCACTGCAAAACCGGAATTGCAGTCCTTCTTAGGACTCCTCAATTTTTATCACTCCTTCTTGCCAAGGAAGGCTTCAATAGCGGAACCTCTGCACCGTCTGTTGAAGAAAGACGCGGTTTGGCAGTGGGGGGACAGCCAGGAAAAGGCTTTCAAAGAGTTAAAACAGCTTCTCTCCTCAGAAGCAATCTTGACCCATTTCGACCCCAGGAAGCCTGTGGTGTTGGTTTGCGATGCTTTACCAGTGGGGATGGGGGCCATGCTGTGCCACATGTTGGAAAACGGGCGGGAATCCTCGGTTGCCTTTTACTCAAGGTCCCTTTCAAAAGCAGAGCGCAATTACGCGCAAACAGACAGAGAGGCTCTTGCGATAGTCGCTGGAACCAAGAAATACCACAACTTCCTCTATGGTCGGGAGTTCACTATTGTGACTGACCACAAGTCATTACTAGGTATCTTCACCATGAGCAAGCCCACACCCCAGATTCTGTGCCCCAGGATGCTACGGTGGGCCATATTCCTTCATGCTTACCAGTTCACACTGGTCCACCACCCGGGCAAAGAAATCAGCCACGCTGATGCGCTTTCCCGGTCTCCCCTTCCTGAAATAGGGGAACCCAAGTGTGAGGTTGAGCAGGATCACCACGTATTGCTGATCGAGTCCCTCGACTCACCCCCAATTGTGCCCACAGATCTCGCCAAGGCTACGGCGAAGGACAAGGTTCTGTCCCTAGTTATTTCATGGGTTAAGAAGGGGTGGCCCACGACTCCTCTCGCCGTGGAGTTCAAAGCATATTTCCGAAAAAGGTTCGAGCTTTCAATAGAGAGGGGTTGCCTCCTGTGGGGCCAGAGGGTGGTCATTCCAGAGGTACTGCGGTCAAAAGTACTCAAATTACTACACATTAGCCACCCGGGAATCGTGCGCTCAAAGGCTTTGGCCAGGAGCTACTTCTGGTGGCCCCAGGTAGACGCAGACATTGAGCATTTAGTGGGCACTTGTGAGAGTTGCCAGAGTTCTCGACCCAAAGAGTCCCGACTTCCTTCCAGAGAATGGGACACATCCCGCGGACCTTGGTCTCGATTACACATCGACTTCACTGGTCTGTTCAGGGGCTCGCTTTTTCTCCTAGTGGTCAATTCCTTTTCGAAATGGCTGGAGGTTATTCCAATGCCTAACACCTCCTCAGCCACAACTATTAAGCAATTGCAGAGGCTATTCAGTTGTTTTGGTTTACCCGATGTGCTTGTCTCCGACAACACCAGTACCTTCACCTCCGTCGAATTCCAGGCATTCCTGGAGAGGAACGCAATCCAACACATCACGTCAGCCCCTTTTCACCCTGCAACGAATGGCCAGGTTGAGCGCCAAGTGCGAACTACTAAAGACACACTTCGGAGAATGGGCCATGGGGATCTAGAGTTACAATTGTGTCAATTTCTCCTTTGCTACAGAATAACCCCTCTGGCATCTGGACTCTCACCAGCAGAGCTCCTAATGCACAGAAGATCGGTCTTGCTTTTTGACCGGTTGGATCCGACCAGGGTGGAGGATAAGGGGAGGAATGTGGAAATTGCACACACCAAAGTTTTTGCAGTTAGGGACCCAGTATATTGCAGGAATTATGCGGCTGCTGGCCCAACATGGGTCCCAGGGGTGGTGATCGTCCAAACAGGGCCAGTTTCCTACCAGGTAGAAACAAGTACGGGGCTACTGTGGTGGCAACATGCCAACCAGCTCAGGCGTCGGGTCACGGACACCCAGGGAGTTGAGGACCAGGGTGATTCAACGTTAGGGTTCTCCCCCACCCGCTCATTCCAAGGGGGAGAGATGGCAGTTAGCCCACCAAGAGTTCCTGATTTCGGTTTCACCCATCCTTTGCAGAGAGACTGGGAAGAATTCGAGAGCCCAGACCTCGAATTTGGGGGGAGTTTTTAGACCGGGGGGAGTTTTTAGAGTGTTCCCCCACTCGTCCAAGCGAGAAGGGGTTTTTGATTTCTCCCCAGCAACCCCCATCCTGATTTTCGAGTCCACCTCTACTCCCATGCAAACGAGGCAATCTTCTGTTGAGTCGCCCCCTACTCAGAGTAACAGGCGGGAAGTTCCTTTAAGTCAGCCTCCTCCCCTTCCAGGTTTCGATATGCAGCAGTCCCTCCCGAGTTCCTCTTCCAATTCGGGCCAGTGCTCCTGACATGCCGTTAACGCTGCTCGTTTCCCCTCTGCAGGACGAGAGACTGCGGAACCCGGAACCCTCCATTCCTCTGAGTTCAGCTTAGCCACTGCCCGGCCCAAACGAACATGCAGGCCACCACAATGGTTGAGGGACTTCGTCCCATCCTAGGGGAGAGGAATGTTGTGTATGTAACCAATGTAATGTGAATGAATCGGATCTAGCGATCCTTCATGTTTCCCCCTCCCTTTCCGCTCCCTTGTTAATACCCCAATTGTATAGATACTATGTTGCATGTAAGTCGTCTGCCACTCTCATAGGATTCAGCTGCCAGCGATAGTGCAGCTGAACGAGCTCAGTTCATATGGCCCCAATTACCCAATCAGTGATTGGCACGGGAAACCTTCCCGCCACAGGTGAGCCACGCCAGGTATGCAGTACATCAGAATGACGTCACTGATACAGTAACCAATGGGTGCCTTGCGGGCGAAATTGAAATGTACTGTACGATATATAAGGAGCTGTGTCTCTGCCATTACCTCATGTTTAGATTGTCTTCACTGCAATAAAGATGTGTTTGGCCCCCTGACTGCTGCCTACCTCATATCAATCTGCAAACATCAAACGCCTGGCGCACCAAAGTTGGCCATCCCTAGAATAAAGGGATCTCACATTGTTTTAAAAAATAATTTGAAGACTGGGATTACAGGAATAAGAACGAAGGGGGAGGCATTATGTTTTAAAACATTATCAACCAACTCAAGCATTTTTGGGAGATTTTTCCCGCCCTGGTCACCCACCTTTACGCGGGACTGGATGGAAGTGTTGCGCTGTTTCTCTCGTTTATAGTACTTCCCAAGGCTCTCCAGTTTGTCTGGGCAGCAAAACACCCCTGACGCCCATTTTAAGGCAGCTCCTCTTGCTAATTTTTCAGCTTTCTCCACTTCTGGCCATTCCTTATCTAAGACAGAAAAAAATATCTAAGCATTGTGCCTTCAACCAGCTGCTTCCCTGGAATGCAGAAAGGAAACAGGATGTATCCACCCCTGTCTGAATTCAACAGATGAGAAGGGTAGCAACTGCCATTTTGTGTGTGTGCGCGCGCACATGCACAACAGGTTTTTGCTACTTGAAAACACAAATGAGTCAGCATGACTACATAGGCAGGAGAGATTTCTATGGGTAACGTGGGGCAGTTAAAAATAAAGTGTGGTTGTTCTGTTTCATACAACAGCCAAGGGTGAATTTGGATGAGTGGAAGACACACAATAAAGACTTATCTGTGTGAGTGAATGGGAAATTGCAGTTCTCACTATATGTACAAGACAAACCTTACTATCCCTCTACAACAGTTCTCAACCTTTTAAAGCTGGGGGCTGGGTCACGCACCCTCAGACAGCTTCAGGGACTGGTTGACCATTTTGCCCTTCCTACACCACAAGGCACTTCCTGGTGTGGTGGTGGTGGTGGTGGGCCACATGAAATGGTGCTTTGGGCTGCATCCGGCCCATAGGCCGCAGGTTGAGAATCCCTGCTCTACAGCCATAGGTATGAAGCTGTGGTATTAAATTATAGCTGGCTGGATAGCTCAGTGGTTTAGGTGTCTGGTTCCAAAGCCATATATTGAAGGTTCAGTTCCTCACAGTGCCTCCTAAGAGCCAGCTTGTATAGAGATGGGCAAAATACACAGTCTCAGGGGAATCCCAGAAGGGAATAGTAAATATTCTTGTGTATTCTTTACATAGAAAACTCTGACAGCAGATGATGATGATGATAGAATCATAGAATAACTGTTGGAAGGGGCATTTTAGGCCATTGAGTTCAAACCCCTCTGCTCAATTCAGGAGTCCGAATCAAAGTGGTGATGATGGTGGTGGTAGTTATGATGATGATGATTGGGAGGGCTGGCCTTACCATTTGGCAGAATCAGATGGATACCTCTGATAGCAGGCGGCAGTAAACAATGAAATTGACAGGGCAGTAAATAGTGGAATTGTTAATCTACTGCAGAGGATCAGGAGGGGGCCACACACCCATGTAACTACATGTGTCACACATGAACTGCAGATACTGTAGGACTATTAGTGATGACAGCCAGGTTTACTCATGAACCATCCTACAGATACTGTACGTCATTTGCTCAGCAAACCCCCCAATGGGAAAGTTGTAATATTGTCTCATACATGTTAGCAATACATCCCCAGAGATATTAGACTAGTGACAAAATTTCTTTCATAGAGCATTTTCCTAAATGTGCTTGAGAACTTCCCAGATTCTTAATCTGAAATTTTCAGCTCTAGAACAGGGGTTCTCAACCTTTTCAAGTCAGGGACCGGGCCACACTCCCTCAAACAACTGGCGGGCTGGACTGGTACTCCAGCCACCACTGCCACCGGAATCGGTTGTGGACTTATTTGCGGCTGTTGTAAATGAGTCCGTGGCTGCTGTAAACGCGTTTACGACAGCTGTAAATGAGTCCACAGCTGATTCCGGTGGCCGCAGTGGCTGGAGTGAGAGCAGGGGCCAGATTATTTGGCGCCATAGGCCAGAACCTACCCATGGGCTGTAGGTTGAGAACCCCTGCTCTAGGAGGTTCAGTAAAGATAGAAGTTGTCTCCCTCCTGTGTATAACAGACTGAAACAAGACTTAAGCCAGTGATTCTCAAGATCCTAAGAGCCCACCCAAAAGGTGGGCTGCTTACAGCTAATTTCGGTGGTCTGCCCTCCTACAGATCCCTCCATACAACCCCACTCTCAATTAGACTTTATTTTTCTTAACACTTGGGAAAATATTTTTTGGACCAGAATGTCCCAAATCCTCCAGTGGCCATGCTGGGGGGGGGGGGGGGGGGATACCAGATGCCGTGGTTCAAAAAATGGACTTTTAGAAGCTTTTCCAATTGGACCTTTAAACCACCCACCCCCCTGTGGTTCTCCCTAAGCCAGTGCAGGAAAAGTTTCCCTTCAAAAGCTGTAGAGGGTAAAGTTGTGCTTGTTTAATCACACACACACCTCCAGACACACCCTTTCTTTTTAACTCTAGAAGGATGGCAGGTCAAGGCAAGGCAGGGATTACTGTCTTTCTCAGGAGCAAAAAGAAAAGATGGCATGAAAGGATCCTCTGCTAACCCATTCAACCCCAAGGGCTCTGCTGCCACAGGTCTGTTTACCTTTGGGACTGGTGGAATCATCCTCTTCTGCAGGCGTGCCCATTGCTTTGGCCGCAACGTACAGGTCTGGGCTGAACAGAGGAAGCCGAGCCAAGCAATAGCAGTTTCCGCCAGGGGTACTACTCATAGCTCCTCAGGGCTTTGTTCTGTAATACTGCAGGATGTAGGAATGGGAAGGCGGAAGAAACTCCAAACACACTGGACAAATTTGTTTTCTGGGAATACAAACTGAAGAGCAGACACAGAGGCAGGGCAGTTCTATATTTATGTGCATTTGGTGGCCTACAGCCATGTCATGGCTGCACACATGAGTTTTGAAAAGGCAGAATCCTCTCATGATGATCATTGGAGTGCTTTGAGAGAATAGAACAAAAAGTGATCAGGCATTGGGATAAGAAAACCAGTAAAAGATTCTGATGAGGGTTTCATGATTTTCTTTCAGCTTCCTTCTGCTATTAAAAAAACAAACAAACTTGACTTCTGTTTTAAGTTGTTAACAGCATCTTTCTGCATAGATTATTAGTGACTAGCAAAAGTGTCATCTGTGTTTTCTTGGTTACTTCGGCATTTAGTCAACCCAAGCTTCCAATTTCCAAAATAGAAATTTACAATATGCCTTAGGAATATAAACAACCCAATCCTAACCATGTTTCAACTCGGGAGTCCTGTGATTTAGCATAATCTGTGACGAGACATGTATTCTCTCGTGCGTATGATGGTTTATAGGGTTGGAAGACTATAAATAGACAAACAACAACAATAACAACCAGGAGAGATCCAAGAAAGAAAACATTGAGTCTCTTTTTGTGAAAAAAAATAGAGTGTCTCAAATACAACATGGAAAAAACAAAGGAAGCCATGTTGGCCTATGAATAGAAAGAAAATGGCACATAAGCATGCAAACTTTCAAGTCTTCTATATCTCTCTATCTAATTAAGTGGAGTCCTGGGGTACTTGAAACCTTGCACCCTTATTGTGATGTTGTTACATGTCATCTTTCCCACTTACTGTGACCTGATAAAATGAGTGATTTCCAAAACGACCTGTCATTAACAGCCCTGTGTCCAGCTGTTGTAATTTCAAATCTGTGGTTCCCTAATGGAGTCAATCCATCTTATATTTGGTCTTCCATTTGTCCTCCTGCCTTCAACATTTTAAAAGTATTATTGTCTTTTCCAGTGAGTGCTGTATTTTCATCATGTGCTCAAAAGAGGCCTGTTTTGTCCTTTTAACTTCTAATAATAATTTTGTGTCAGAAATTATTCTGGGTTGAAAGGTTTATCTCCGGAGAAACTCTGCTCAGGGGATCCCTGAATGAGGCTCCTTTCAAGTCCCTGAGATTTTTCCCCACCAAAGTGGTCCCTATTTATCTACTTGTAATTTCTTGCTTTTGAACTGCTAGGTTGGCTGGGACAGAGATGGGTGCTCAAACCGTCATACAGTACCCGGGTCTCGAACTGCCGACATGCCAGCCTTCCAGCCAACAAAGCGAGCTTCTTAACCATTGAGCCACTGTAGCCCCTTAATAGTGTTTCTGAAGAAAATACCCTCTGAATATATGTTAAACAGTGTCAGGGACAACGCACAGCTGTGTTGCACACCTCTGCAAATCTGAACCTGCTCTGTCAGCTGTTCTTCAATTTTGACTTGAGCTGCTGTTTGGTTCCAAACGTCAACTTCCAGGAGAGTTGAAAATATATTTTAAGTACCCTCATTTTAACTTCTGTTCTTTCTGCTGCTGTACTATGCTGGTCTTGGACCGTAATAAAGATTGATTGATCTTCACTTAACGCTGGATTGGGTTAGAGCAGTGGTTCCCAACCATTTTTTGGCTATTCCCCTCCTAAGCATCTCTAAAATCCTGATCCTCACCCCCTGTGACATATAATTCTTATTACTGTATTCAAAAAGCGAACTCCTATTCATGTGGAGGAAGCCTAAAAGGTCATAGGTAAAGGTAAAGGTTTCCCTTGCTCAAAAGCCAGTCGTATCCGACTCTAGGGTTCAGTGTTCATCTATGTTTCAAAGCCGAAGAGCCAGCGCTGTCTGCTTCTGCAGACGTTTCCGTGGTCACGTGGCAGGCCAGAGCGCACGGAACGCTGTTACCTTCCCACCGAAGTAGTCCCTATTTATCTACTTGCAATTTCTTGCTTTCGAACTGCTAAATTGGCAAGAGCTGGGACAACGACGGGAGCTCATTCCGTCCTGCAGTACTGGGGAATCGAATTGCTGATTTACTCCTCCCAGTCAGCGTCTTAGTCACAACCACTTGACCCACTGCAGTCCCTTAAAAGGTCATAAACTTGGCATAACTCAATCTGGCCCCAGAGGCCGCTGCTGAGCGCAAGTCCAACCCCCCCCCCCCCACTTCCTCCTGCCGGCCAGGAAAAGTTCCGTTATAGAGTGGGCGGAGCTAAAGGGAAGCTGGCCTCAGGAGAAATCGCACCCGGGCTCTCCGCCCTTTCTCAAGATGGCGGCTCCATTCCCCCTTCTCCTCCCGTCTTGCCCTGCGGCGACCGGAAGTAGAGGAGGGGGTCAGTCAGAGCGCGCGGGGCCCGCAGCACGGGAGTGCTGCTGGGAGCTGCACCGGCTGCGGCGGCAGGCGTCTGAGCCGTGCGGATGGCAGAATCCGGGCCGCAGCCGCCGGGGGGCGCCCCTAGCCGACACGAGAAGAGCTTGGGGCTCCTCACCACCAAGTTCGTGTCGCTCCTGCAGGAGGCCAAGGACGGCGTGCTCGACCTGAAGCTGGTGAGGCCACGGGGAGAGGATCGGGAGCGGGCCCTGCGGGGAGAGATCATTGGGGCGGGAGGGGGAAAGGGATCCTGACTTCTTCGCTGTCGGCGGCGGATCGGGTCTTTAGAAAAGCGGGAGGGGCTCCCACTTGATACACCTAGGGAGGAGGGGGCAAGGTAAGGGTCCTGAGGGTGATGGGGGCAGGATCAGACCCTCCAAATCTTCGGTGGGAAGGTAAACAGTGTTCTGTGCACTCCGGTGTCTAGTCATGCCTGCCACGTGACCACGGAAATGTCTGCAGAAGCAGACAACGCTGGCTTTCGGCTTTGAAACAGATGAGCACTGAACCCTAGAGTCGGATACGACTGGCTTTCGAGCAAGGGAAACCTTTACCTTAATTTCTCTGTGCACTGAAGGATGGTGCACATCAAGATCAGAGGATGAGCCTTGAGAACCACTTCTCCAACCTAATGCCTTCCAGATGTGTAAGGCTCACCCCCCCCCCCCCCGCCAACTTTGGTGCTCCATGTGTTCTTGAACTTCAATTCCCAGAAGCCCTGATCAGCAGGAGTGCTGACTTGGGATTCTGGGAATTGAAGTCCAAGAACACCTGGAGCACCAAGGTTGGCCATCCCCTGTATAAAGAGATCTGATGTTCTGTTAACAATGTTAGTACAGGGATAAGAATGAAGGGGGAGGCATTATGTTTTTAAACATTATCAACCAACCCAAGAAACATTATCAACCAACCCACCTTCTTACGAGACTGGATTATATTCACTGCATTATATTCTCAGGATAGTCTTCATGGCTGATCACCATGAGGATTGCCAATATTAAGATTGGATATGTCACTTGAAGAAGAAGATCAGGAACAGTAAGGGCAGCTCTGGTGAAGTGGTCATGTTTTCCCTTCTCTTTCCCTGTTTGTTGGAGCTGTTTTCTTTTATTCTTTGGCTTTCTCCACATAGCATAGCCTTCTGTTTGGAAGCATATCTGGAAGTTTACATTGCAATTGTGATGTAAATGCATGCATGAATGTATACAGTGGGTGGTCCATGTGGCATTTGAGTTGGCTTCCTGTCTGCAACCTCTTGGTTGCCAAAGTTGTAACTACATGAAAGGGGCTGCAGGTGTTCTTGCCTCAAGGGCATTATCTTAACTGAAGTCTTTGCTTGCCTTCACTGCAATGCAGGGGAATGAAAACCTTCCTTTGCAGTTTAAAACTGTTTGTATCACACATGAGAATGCAGGACCCAGCTTGGAAAATCTAGAACAAAAGAGTGAGCAGGAAGAAGCTTCTAAAACAGTAAACAGTGTGGTTTTGAGCTGAGGTACTGGTGAAGTGCTTTGGAATTGCTGTGTGGTTTCTTTTGTCAGCACTGCATATTCCAATTAGTTGCTCTCTAGATTACAATTTGCACCATCCCTGGCCAGCATGGCTGTCTGAGGGCCTTTGCTCAAAGAAAGGACATCAGCAAGGTGGGATTTTTCTTTGTTTCGGTTGCTGCTGAATGTGGTACCAGATAGTGTTGGGCAGTGTTTCCCGACCTTTGGTTTTTGGACTTCAATTTTCAGAAGCCTAAGTCAGTTTCCCAAAGCACGTTGGGCGGTGGTGTTGCCATTATAGCCAGGGAGTCATTGGGAGTTGCCAGGACCACCGCTCCACAAATTTCGGGTTGTGAGGCCCTGCTCCTGCGGTTGGGCCCTAACGGTCAGTTGGGGGTCCTACTCCTGTACCTGCCTCCTTGCAGGGTAAGGGACTCCCTGCCTGGGCTCCTTGAAGCCATCTCGATGTTGGCTTTGGAGTTCCCTAGACTGATGGTTTTAGGGGACTTCAATTTGCCTTCGCTGGGGTCTGGTTCCGAGGTGGCACAGGAGTTCATGGCTTCCGTGGCAGCTATGGACCTGGCTCAGGTAATTCAGGGCCCGACCAGGGGCAGTGGCCACACGCCAGATTTAGTCTTTTTGTCGGGGCAGTGGCAGAGTGATCTGAGTTTACAGAAGCTAGACATAACACCTGTGCCATGGTCAGATCACTATCTGGTGGCTCTAGACTTTCTGGGGGCGACACTTCATCGTAAGGAGGCAGGGTAAATTAAAGTGGCCCGCTCCCGGCAACTGATGGATCCGGATGGATTCCAGAGGGAACTGGGGGAGTTTCCTCTGGATCGGTGACATGATTCACCTGAGGCACTTGTTGACCTGTGGTACGGGTCGACGACATCTGCCTTGGATGTAATCGCTCCACTACGGCCTCTCAGAGCGCGTGGAGCTAGGTCATCCCCGTGGTTCACTGAAGAACTACGGGAGCTCAAACGGGCAAAGAGACGCCTTGAGCGCCGCTGGGTGAAGACCCAGAGCGATTCCGATTGGACACTAGCTAGAGCCGCTATTAGGGCCTACCTAGTGGCGATGGGGGTGGTGAGGAGGCTGTACTTCACCTCCCTTATTGCCTCCACTGATAATCGCCCAGCCACCCTGTTTCGGGTGACCAGGTCCCTCCTTTTTAGGGCGGGGCCTGTGCCTGGTTGGCAGGGACCGGCTGAGGACTTTGCTGACCATCTGGTGGAGAAAATCGATCGGATTCGCTCGAGGTTCAAACTTGGCGTGGACGGGGAGGGTCCGGGGGGAGCCAGTGCGCAGTGTTGCGGTATTACCTGGGATCGGTTTGATCCAGTTGCCCCGGATGAAGTGGACAGGCTCCTTGCGGCGGAACATAAGAACATAAGAACAGCCTTGCTGGAACAGGCCACAGCCCATCCAGTCCAGCATTCTGTCTCACACAGTGGCTCACCATTTGCTTCAGGGTATTATTCCCAAGCAGATGCCTTCACCTGCTTAGGATTCCCTGGAAATGGCATTGAGAGATATCCTGTCTATCTCTCCAACCCGGAGGTTGTCCTTAAGTATCCATAATTATAGCCATTGATACTCTTGTCCTCCATGAACTTGTCTAATCCTTTCTTAAAGCTGTCAAGGCTGACAGCTGTCACCACTTCTTCTGGCAGGGAGTTCCATAGACCAGTAATCCTCTGGGTGAAAAAGTGCTTTCTCTTATTTGTTTGAGAACTAGTACCCAAAAGTTTCATGGAGTGTCCCCTAGTTCTAGTGTTATGCGATAGGGAAAACAGTTTTTCCTTATCTACTTTGTCCACACCGTGCATGATTTTATAAACTTCAATCAGGTCTTAGACGTCGTCGTTCAAGAGTGAAGAAGCCCAACCGTTGCAGCCTCAGATGGTAAGGAAGGTGTTCCAGTCCCCTAATCATTCTGGTTGCCCTCCTTTGCACTTTTTCCAGCTCCATAATATCCTTCTGGAGGTATGGCAACCAGAACTGTACACAGTATTCCAGATGGGGCCTCACCATAGATTTATAAAGAGGCAAAATGACACTTGCTGACTTATTTTCTATACCCTTCCTAATGATCCCTAGCATTGAGTTTGCTTTTTTCACTGCTGAGGCACACTGGGTTGACACCTTCATTGAGTTGTCCACCAGGACACCAAGGTCCCTTTCCTGGTTTTTCGCAGAGAGTTCAGACCCCATCAGTTTATAAATGTAATTGGGGTTCTTTGCCCCAACATGCATCACTCTGCACTTACTAATGTTGAAACTCATTTGCCACCGTTTTGCCCACTCCCCCAGTGTCCGTGCCACTAATTGTCCATTGGATCCCTGTCCCGCCTGTCCCGCGTCTTTTCGAGAGGGGATGTTTCCTGCACTGCTGAAACATGCTCTTGTGCCCCCCCCCCCTCCTGAAGAAGCCTTCCCTCGATCCAGCAAACCTAATCAACTACAGACCTGTCTCCAACCTTCCTTTTTTGGGGATGGTTCTGGAGAAGGCAGTGGCACGTCAGCTGCAGAGGGTACTGGATGAAGCGGAATATCTGGACCCATTCCAGTCAGGATTCAGACCTGGATATGGTACTGAGACTGCATTGGTCGCGCTGATGGATGATCTCTGGCGAGAGCAGGATGGCGGTCATCCGTCCGTCCTTGCTCTTCTTGGCCTCTCAGCAGCCTTCGATACCGTTGACCACAGTATCCTTCTGGAACGGCTCCGAGGATTGGGGATCCAGGGCATGGTGTGGTCCTGGTTTTCCTCATTTTTGAGGGGCCGGACCCAGTTGGTGTGGTTGGAGAGTGAGAGGTCGAGTCCTAGGCCCCTAAAATATGGGGTGCCTCAGGGCTCGGTACTCTCTCCTCTCCTATTTAACATCTACATGAAGCCGCTGGGTGAGATCATCCGTTCCCACGGGGTGCGGTACCACCAGTACGCGGATGACACACAGTTGTACATCTCGACCCGTGGAGACCCCAGTGATGCAGTCAAAGTCCTTTCCAGCTGTCTGGAGGCTGTTGGTGTCTGGATGGGGGCAAATGGGCTACAGCTGAATCCTAGCAAGACTGAGTGGCTATGGATAGGGGGTCCTGCGTTATCCCAGGAGCTACCATCTTTGGTTTTGGATGGGGCTGTTTTGCCCCAGACCAACCCGGTGCGCAACTTGGGGGTCCTCCTGGATTCGCGGCTGCTGCTAGAAGAACAGGTGGTGGCTGTGGCCAGGAGGGCCTTCGCCCAACTTCGGGTGATTCGCCAGTTGCGCCCGCTCCTGGACTGGGACTCTTTGCTCATGGTCACTCACGCTCTGGTGACCTCCAGACTAGACTACTGTAATGCGCTCTACATGAGGCTGCCCTTGATGACCATTCGGAGGCTGCAGCTGGTCCAGAATGCCGCGGCCCGGGTGGTGATGGGGTGTGGATGTTATGCCCATGCCTCACCACTGCTTCGGGGGCTGCACTGGTTACCAGTTTGTCTCCGGGTGCAATTCAAGGTGCTGGTTTTGAGCTTTAAAGCCCTACATGGGAGTTGGCCAGGGTATCTTAGAGACCGCATTGCCCTAAGGACGTCTGTCCGTCCAATCAGAGCGGACCGGAGTGGCTCTCTAATTGTGCCATCAGCCAGGGGGGCTCGCCTCTATGGCACAAGGAGAAGGGCCTTCTCTGTGTCCGCACCGGCCCTTTGGAACCTCCTGCCTGTGGAACTGCGTCTCCAGACGGAGTTGTTGCCCTTTAGGAAGGAACTAAAGACCTGGCTGGCGGGCCAAGTTTGGGGTGCGGGTGGGGATGGGGGTACCGTTGGGTGGTTGGGATAGAGAAGTGTGCCTTTCCCCAAGGTCCCTTCGGTTCGTGCGCACCTTTTAGGGGTGGGTTTTTTAACTTTTAACTTTGTTTTATTATGTGTCTTTTATGTATTTACTGTGCGCTATGTAAACCGCCCTGAGTTGGGTTGTACCTAAGTGGGCGGTATATAAGCGTGAAAAATAAATAAATAATAAATAAAGTCCCTAGCAGGCAGACTCATCGTCTCACAGCCACGCAAAATTAAAAGCCACAAAACGCCACCGTGAGACACCTGCCGTCCTTCTTTCCCGGAGCAACGGGGAGAAGAGGGACTCCCTCTCCTCCACGTTACGCCACCGAAGACACGGCGAGACCACCACCAGCCTCAAGTAAAGTTGAGCTGGGATGGAACACCCCCCCTCCCCCAAACAGGTAGCAGTTCGTCAGGGGAAGCATCTTCCTTGGCGGATGACTTGCTGATGCCTTTGTACTTCCGAATACAAAAACAACAGCCAGCAATCCACAAGGAAGAGCCCCACCCCTTACGGATTGCTGCCTGCCGATCTCCGGTTAGGTAAGCCAGGAGAAAAAGGAGACAGAAAGGAGAGAACCATCGTTAGGCAGAGAAAGTTCTTCTCTGCCTCCTTTTCCCCTCACTTACCTAACGAACCTTCCCGGGAGAAGAACGGGATGACTGCCTCCTCCCTCCTTCCCTCCATTGCTACATCTAAACCAAAATTCAAAGCAGCAATGGGGAAAGAGGAACCGACAGGCAGCCAGTTCTTCAAACTAAACACCAAAAATAAACACCAAAATTATTTAAAAATAATAAAACAAAAATAAATCAATAATTAAAAAAACCAATTAATAACCAAAAAAATAAACCACAAAATACACAAACAAAAACATCCACAATGACACAAAACCACATACAAAACACCTAACTACAACACGAAAAAACCATACAGTACACAAACAAACAACTAATTACACAAATAAACAACAATGAAATAAGAAAAATTAAACAAAACCAGACATAACCAAACCAATTAAACAAATCTAAAACTAAACCAAAACAAAAAAGAACAAACAGAAACACCTCCCAGCCCACCACACAAAAGCAAAACAAAGAAAAAACCCAGAAGAAAGAAAACCAGAAAACTCACCAGCACGTGCTCCCTCCACAACGACCGGAACAGAAATGAAGAAACAAAGAGACTACAAAGCCCCACCCAGAGGCCAGGAGAGAAAAAACAGTGAAACTAAAACAGAACCACTAGCAGCCCCACCTACAGGGCAGAATAGTAAAAACAACTCAAAAAGACTCAACAGCCCTACCTAGAGGCCACAAGAGTAAAAACAAGTGAAAAACATAACAATAAATCACAATTTTACACAAATCACAAACGTATGTCAAAAATAAAATAAAAAGATTTATAACATCCAATGTTGAGTTTTAACTCAAATAAAAACCCAAAACATCTAAACACAGTTTAAAAACATTGAATGTAAAAAACATGTACTTTCACATTTTTAAAATTATTACCTACGGTACAACTATTAAACACCCCCCGAACTAAAACATTATTTGGTTAAATAAAACAATTTGAAAAAATTATATCATCCTTTGTTCTTATTTTAATCCACAAAAAACCCCAAAAAAAGCTGATCACAGTTTATAACAGCCCGGCATTGCCAGGCAAAAAAATATATATGCTAGTCTGCCATAAAAATCCTGGGAGACTGGTCTGATTTGGTCCTCCCAAATGGCTTAGCAAGGTGAATAGAAACATTTGCAAAGTTCACAAGAAGAGCATACTGTTGTAGCTGTCGGTTAAAATGAAGACGCAGCAATTGAAGCTGCTGTTGGTAATAAACACCAATGGAACAAACTCCTGTATGTGTCTGAGTATAGTTCAACTGTAAGGATGTGTTTGTGAAAGAGACTCTGACCTCACTTCCTTGAGTTCCTGGTGGCTGTGATATTTTTGTAATTGTAGTCCATAAAGTGACATGTCCAAGTTCTGCTGCAGTTAACAGGATTAGATAGGAGGTGATCTATACCTATAAGGAAGGACGTTAACTGTTGGAATGTAACAAAGGCTCCCGCACCCGTCCATACTGTCCTATACCGAGCCGCCTGCACTCGCCTTAACCCGGCCCGCAGAGCAACGCAAGGTTCCTGCAGTCGCCAGTGGGGCAATAGCCCCACGAACGCAAACAAAGGAAAACAACTTCAATTCCCAATGTCCTCTGCGCTGGCTGTGCCTCAACCAATCAGGCTGACAGGCAAGAGCAAAGAGAACGTTGGGAAACGCGGTGCGCCCAATTGAAACCGAGCCGCAGAAAAAAAGCTGCCGCACAAACGTGAACAAAATAAAGTAAACTTCAAGTCTCAGCCTCCTTTGCACCGCGCCACCCCTCAGCCAATGAGGCTGAAGAGCGCGAGCATGGAGGAGGCTGAGCAGACGGTGCGGCGGTTTAAAAATAAAAACTGCGCCGAGACCGAGCTGGCAAAAGGTAAGTGCAGTCGATGGGGGTTAGGGGGGAGGCACGGCCCCGGTAACCATGCCACCCCCCTGCCCCACCACCTTGCCCCCTAACGTCCTAACCCCCACCGACCGCACTTATATTTCACCGGCTCCGGCTGGGTCTTTGAAAGTTTTTCTCCCCTGTCATGGCCTTCTGTGTTGGGAGGCACACCGGCCTTTCCTTTTGACCCTGTGGGCATGGAGGCCTCCACGCCCGCAGAGACGAAGGACAGGCTGGTGCTTCTCCCAACGCAGAAGGCCCCAACGGGAGCGAAAGAGTTTCAAAAACCCAGCCGGAGCCAGTGAAAGGTAAGTGTGGTCGGTGGGGGTTAGGTAGTTGGGGGGCAAGGTGGTGGGGTGGGGGGCGGCCCCAGTAACCACATTGCCCCCACCCCCGTGCCACCACCTTGCGCCCCACCCACTCCGTAACCCCCACCGACTCACTTACCTTTCGCCAGCAGGGACTTTCCACTCAACGCATGGCCTTCTGCGTTGGGAGGCACACCGGCCTTTCCTTTCGACCCAGCGGGTGTGAAGGCCTACACGCCCGCAGAGACAAATGACAGGCCAGTGCTTCTCCCAACGCAGAAGGCTGTGCCTTGTGGGGAAAGACCCAGCCGGGCCAGTCGGCAAAAGGTAAGTGAGATCGGTGGGGTATATGGAGTGGGGGGGAGGCACGGCCCTGGTAACCACGCCTTCCCCTGCCCCACCACCTTGACTCCCCTATCCCTGCCCCCCCTTACCTTTTGCCGGCTGGTCCGTTAGCCTGGGGAGGAGACCATGGCCGAATCCTTCAGCCATGCGTCCTCCCCGGGCAGCGGAAAATGCAAGGGTGCCAAAGGTGCCCGCAGCGCACTCCTCGTTCGCCCGGGAACGCAGGGCTGAAGGACCCGGCCACTGCCTGTTCCACGGGCAGTGGGGAATGCAAGGGCGCCCAAGGCGCCCACAGCGAACTTCCCGTTCGCCCAGGGAGGAGATAGTGGTTGGGTCCTTCAGCCCTGTGCCCACCCCGGGCGCCAGCCAAACAGCCCTACCCTAAAAGAAACACCCAAAGTGCAAAAAACCCACAAATAAACAATCAAACCAAAAAAGTAAACAAAACAAATCACAAACACAACAAAACACATCCAAAATGCAAAAAGATACGGAAACACATGAAAAACTCACTAAAACCACCTATCTACAACAAAACAACACCACGAAAAAGGCTTACTAAAAATCAATAAACAACACAATGAACAAAAATAAATGTTAACAAATTAAAAATAAGAAATAACAAGAAAACAAAAAAAACCCACATAAAAATCCAAAAAAAAATACAATCAACCAAGCGAACACACTAAATTAAATCAACAAATGCTCTACCTAAACCCCGCAGCCCAACACCCCAAAATCGAAACAAAATAAAAACAATAAATAACCAAGAGCACTTGCCCTCCATGCCTCGGGAACAGAACTGAAGAAAGAAAGAAACATGCAGTATTCTTAAACACAGCCCCACCTACAGGCCGGAAGAGTAAAAAACAGGCAAGAAAAATTATGAAAAATCAAAATAAAGAATAAATAAACAGCCCCACCTAGAGGCCAGAAGAGTAAAAAAAAGCCAAAAAAATAAAAAAACCCAAAATAAACCAAAATAATAATAAAATTAAATAAATTGAAAAACTACAAAATCAAATCACCACCACTCAAACCACCCCTAAGCTAAAAAAAACACACAAAAAAACTGCCTGGCTGGCCGGGCACAAATATGCTGCCGGTAGTAGGAAATAACACTGCTTAAAATCTGCTCCAAACCAGAGTATGGGTAAAAACAGTCTCAGCCCCTCTCACTTTGACCCCATACCTAGCCCTGAGCACCTAATAATCCAGCTCGTGCTGCCCTCGCCGCTCCTGGAAATGGAAGTTAAATGTGCCCATGCATGCACAAAACGCTGCCATAAAGCACTCACCGTTGTACACGCATTTATGACAACCATGGGTGGATTTATGGCAGCATTTTGTGCATGTGTGGGCACATTTTATTCTGCTTCCGGTGGGAGGAACCACGTGACTGGCACACGCAACCATGTGACCAGCTTGCAGCCCAAAATGTTTGGGGACCCCTGCCCTACCACATCACACTGTCTGCCTTCCAGCACCCTGCACTCCTCTGGTGAAGCCCACACCCCCTTGGTGTGGCTTCTGGGTACCCGTGGCCCGATTTTAGGCTAGAGTGACTGAATAGGTATCACCCACTGGCTGTTTGAGCTTGCAAACCAGCCAGCGCAGATAGGACGGGCAGTCCAAAGTAAAGTTGCTTATGGTAACATTGCCAAGGCACCCGATTCCCTCCATCCAGCTTAGCTCTCTATAGTAACCAGAGACAAGGGTTCTGCGTTTGAATGATTGTTTATTTAAGTGCACAGAGTTTAAGTTTCAAAAGATTAAAACAGAGGAACATAATGGCTAAATATCAATTCCAAATATGAAGACAACAACCTTTCTAGCTACTTGGCCTAGCCTGCCTTATATTTACTTAGAAACTACATTTTGCTGGCTTTTTATTCACAAGCTCCCATGCGATGCAATGTGATCCAAAGCATCGCAAATTCTCCCTCTCTATCTCTCTCCCTCCTTTCCATGTCCAAAACACATTTTCCCACACTTAGTCCTCCTTCTGAAGGGTTTCAGCCAATTTCAACATAGAATGCTATGCCTATCAAACTTAGTTCCTGTTCTCACAGAATTCACTTTATTTTGACTACATGTGCTATTATCCTCCCAGCTGCTGTTTGAAGGCCACATTCCTTCTCTACCATTGTCAACATGAAAACAGAAATCTACCTTACTGTTATGAAGCAAGCACCCTCTTCTATTCCTTTACAGCATGGGTCGGCAACCTTTTTAGGTCAGGGGTCAGATCACACTTCCTCAGACAGTTTAGGGGGCTGAACTGGTGGCCCCCGGCCATAAACGCTGCTGTAAACGTGTCTGCAGCTGTTGTAAATGAATTTACAACAGCCATTAAACGAGTCCGCGGCTGATTTTGGCGTGGTGGCAGCAGCGGCTGCTGGAGTGAGGGCGTGGGCCGGATGATTTTGCACCATGGGCCAGATCTGGCCCATGGGCTGTAGATTGCCAACCCCTGCCAACACAAAGCTAGATAGATAAATTGAGCTCCATTAGATGACTTGTGTACTGGCTGAAGATACTAATGCTCTTTGTCTTAAAACCTTCCTAAATGTTTCATTTTGAGACTTTAAGCTTTTGCATGTTATTTATTTATTTCAATTTCTATGCCGCCCACTCAGGTAAAAGCCCGACTCAGGGCAGCGTACAACAATTAAAAACATATGAAAACATGTTAATACCCCATCATCCACCCATCTGTCCACCCTCTTACTCCCACCCCATTTAAAACTAAAAGCTAAAAGGGGAAGGGGGGAATGCAAAAACACAGAAGGAGGGCACAAACTGGACTAGCTGGGGATGAGCCAGCAGCCTGGGGCCGTATTCCCATTAGGGCCCCACACCTACCCCACCGGCCAGGTCTTCAAACCATTCCTGAAAGGCAGCAATTCAGTCTGTAGCCTCAATTCTGTTGGCAGGAGATTCCATAGGGCTGGAGCGGACACGGAGAAGGCTCTCCTCCGTGTGCCAGAGAGGCGAGCCCCTCCGGTCCGCTCTGGTTGGGCGGGCAGATACTCTTGGGACGATGCGGTCTCTCAGGTTACCTGGCCCACTGGTAAAAACCAGCAACCAGTGCAGCTCCCGGAGTAGTGGGGAGGCACGGGCATGTTTAGAAAGTGAATCATTTTTTACCTGTGAACGCTGTTGTTCTGAATCAGTTAATATTATACGGTAGGCCCTTGGCTGATGGGAAGCCACCTTATATGTTACAGTTCTTGATTTTATTGTATTGTTTTATCACATCTATATTGTGCAAGGATTATATTTTTCTCTGAGGAGCTCAGGCAGTGTACACGATCTCCCCCTCTTCCAACTATCTAACTCACCTTTCTTATTTATCCTCTCAGCAACCCTGTGAGGAAGGTTAATC
Source organism: Bradypodion ventrale (assembly GCA_035047345.1). Lineage (NCBI taxonomy): Eukaryota > Metazoa > Chordata > Lepidosauria > Squamata > Chamaeleonidae > Bradypodion > Bradypodion ventrale. The sequence continues at coordinate 23,730,093 of JAWDJE010000009.1, read as the reverse complement.
AAAGAGAGCGAGAAAGAGTGAAAGAAGGTTTAGCTCCTATCTGGTCTCATTGCTGCATCACACAGACACTTTGTGTTATGGTTGCACATGATGCAGTGCTACACATTTCAGCAATCCTCCTGTGATTTATTTATTTTAAACATTTATATCCTGCCCTCCTGGTGGGTACACCACTCAGGGCGGCTAACAACAAAAGGGGGAAGGGGAGAGGGAAAAATACAATAGATAAAAAATTACAATATAAAAACAATTAAAACAACCGCAGCTAAAAACAAGAACCCAAAACCCCCAGCTAGAATCAGCATTAAAACAGAACAACAGCAAATCATCAATTAAAAGAAACAACCCACCCCAACCTTACCCACATAAGACAGAGTAACGAAAACCGGAAAAGGTTCCTAGCATAGGCTAAATCAGCCAGCGAGCTTGTCTAGTTGAGTCTAGCGTGCCTCACACCTGCTGACAAAGCCATGTCTTCAGCATCTTTTTAAAACAGAGTACATCCATCTGGAGATGCAGCTCAGGTGGTAGGAGGTTCCATAGGGCTGGGGCAGACACGGAGAAGGCTCTTTTCCTGGCCCCGCTAAGATGAACTTCTTTCACTGTTGGGACCATCAGTGAGCCCCTCCTGTCTGCCATAGTAGGACGGGCTGAATTCCTTGTGGCGATGTGGTCTCTTAAGTAGCCTGGTCCAATGCCTTGAAGGGCTTTAAAGGTCAAAACCAGCAGCTTGAATTGCACCCGGAGGCAAACTGGCAACCAGTGCAGCTTCCGGAGCAGTGGTGAGGCGCGAGCATAGCACCCCGCACCCCATCACTACCCGGGCAGCCACACTCTGGACCAGCTGAAGCCTCCAAATGGTCGCCAAGGGCAGCCCCATGTGATGCACAAGATGGGGTGCACACAAACATCCGCCTTTAGATCAGGCCGCCCTGCGGGTCATCTGAAAGGTTCTGTTCATTGGGCTTTTTGCTGCATTACATGTTATGCTTCTGTGTCAAACTAACACCAACACCTCCTGAGTAGAACTTCTCTAGGCAAACATGTTTGAATGATCATTTCTCTCCTAATATCGAGTTAACAGAAACAGGCTTTCGAGACTGGAGCTCATGTGGTCCTGCAGAAATTGTGGGACTGTCGTTGCCAGCATCTCAACTGCTGGTTATGGCAGATGAGAATTGCAGTCATGCAGCATCTGAAGAGCCACAGATTGCCTGTCTCACCTGTGGGTAATGAGAAAAGGGACTGAAGGAAGCTTTTGGCTTTACCTTGATTTAGTAGTACAGTACAGTAAAACCCCGACTTACAAATGTCTTGAGTTACATAAACTTCAACTTACATAATGATTTTGTGCTAAAACCATGTCCTGATTTCCACGATTTCCACATGCTTTCACAAATAAATGAATTCTATTGATTCTATTGTTGTATTAATGGGTGCACATACTGATGCGTTTAAAGTGATGCAAAACAGATTTTTGTGTGCGTGTTTCCTATACAGGCCGCAGATACCCTGGCAGTACGGCAGAAACGGCGTATTTATGACATCACAAATGTCCTTGAAGGCATCGGGCTGATTGAGAAGAAATCCAAAAATAGTATTCAGTGGAAGTGAGTGATTGGTATTGTAAACTGGGAATGGAGGTCATGAGCCTCCATACTACCTAACGTATTGGTAATATGGTAACATCCGTCTCTTGCGTGTAGTCCAGACAAAACTTGTGATATAGCGGCTGATAGTGTTCTGGAAGCTGCATAGTAGCCAGTTTTGAGTACTCAGGGACTTGAATGTCTGCCTGTAAAAGTACTTGTGTATACAATTTGAGGGTGTGTGTGGGAGTATCAGAAGGACCTTGATATAGCTTGTGAGGAGAGATGGTGGGATTTGCAGTTCAACAATATCGGGAAAAGCTATACCAGTGATGGCGAACCTATGGCACACGTGCCAGAGGTGGAACTCGGAGCCCTCTCTGTGGGCACCCATGCAGTCACCCCAGCACGGAGTTCGCCCTGCCCTTCTGCCCAGCAGCCCAATGAGTGTTTTTTTGGGTTGCATTTTGGGCACTCAGTCTCTAAAAGGTTCGCCATCACTGAGCTATACCTTCCCTGGTCATGAAAGTCCAGTCCCTCTGGTCTGCTAAGTACTGCCTAATGCAGTATAGTAAGAAATAGCAACTCACATACAGTAGTTAAAGAAGGCTGTGATGATAAGCAAGTCAGTTTTGAAAAGCAAGCACTGAATCAAAAGGTTTGGTCTTGTTGGTGGAAAGATACGGGAAATGGAGCTTGCTTATTCTTTCTTTGAGAGCCTGGGTGTGGTTGCTGAGAAGGCCCTTTCTCGGGTTCTTATCGAACATCCTTCGATTGGCAACGGAGCAGAAAGTTGGATCGCCAAGTTCACTTTGGGAAGGATTTTAAAAAGTGTCTGGGATTTGGAGGACTCCTCTCTCTTTCTCTCTTTCTCTCCCCCCTACCCCACCACCACATGGTCTATGTGATAGGAGTAGGGAGAGGGCGTTGCTGGTTCCCTTCAGGAAGACTTTGGATGTGAAGCCAAAGTGGGGTGGCTTTTGTTCTTAGAACAGCAGGAAAGTAGTGTGGTTCATAGGGAATGTGTGTGTTAAGCTGGCAGTGGGTTCTCTGACACATTGGTGCCCTCTCTCCAGAGGTGTAGGCCCTGGCTGCAACACGCGTGAAATTGCCCACAAGCTGATTGAATTGAAGGCTGAGATTGAGGATCTGGAGCAGCGGGAGCGGGAGCTAGAACAACAGAAGATGTGGGTGCAACAAAGCATCAAGAATGTGACGGACGATGTGCAAAACAGCCAATATCCTTTGAGCACACTGTGGTCCTCCCCTGGGATCAATTTGCATTTTAAAGCAGCATAAGAAGAACATTGAAGAACTGCCTCTGTCTTGATGGTGATCCCTCTAATCCTGCAATGTTAGCATGCAGTGCAAACCTCAGAGTGCCCTCTTTGCTTGCCATTTCGCTTGGGCAAGATGAAAGGGATTAACTGCTATTTCACATCTAGGGCCATGTCTTGGCAGACAACTCTGTGAGACAACTGTCCCCTGTTTGTCCTTGTCCTGGTTAGTAGAGTCCTCCCCAACCAGGTGCCTGCCCAGTGTGTTGGGTTTTAATTAACATCATTCCTTGTTAGCATGTTAATACTGGCTCCGGATAGTGGTAGTGCTAGCATGACATGCTATGAGGCCACCTAGTTGGGGAAGACTTTGGAGGTGCATTAAACCCAGCAACACTTATAGAACCTTACAGCTGATTGCCTTTGGAATTCTAAACAATATTCTGAGAGAGTCTAAAAGCATTTCTTCCCCACACATCATTCATAATGGATCTGGCTGTGTGTGCGTGCATACATGCATGCATGCATACACACTGGTGGGAATAAAGAGCACCCACATTATAGTCTAAGCCAGGGGTTCCCTACCTAAGGTCCATGGGGTGGATTCAGCCTACAACACCATTTCATGTGGCCCCCCTGCCCCTCCAAGGGCATTCGAGAAACAAAATGGCTGCCAATTTGAAGCTGTTGGGACAAAATGGCCACCCCCATTGTGCAGGCAGGGCAAAATGGCTGTCCGGCCCTCGAAGCTGACAGAGAGTGTGACCCAGCCCCTGGCTTGAAAAGGTTGGGAACCCCGTGGTCTAAGCTGTGTGGCATAAACCAAGAACCAGAAACCATTTCAGTTTGTTTGATTTCACTAATGCTTTCCGATGTAACTGTGAGTGACTTTTCCCCTTAACCTCTGCAACGTTAGCTTATGTGACTGATGAGGATCTCTGCAAATGTTTCCCAGGTAAGGCTAGAGTAACAGATCCCAGCTAGATGCTCTACCTGTTTGTGGGAACCTCCTCTTCCCACTGACCTTGGCTTTTTATTTTGGAACTTAGCCTTTTATTTTCTCTTCCTAGAGTGTAAAGACATGAGTCTGGTCTGTTTGTACTCTTACCTCCAGACTGAAAATGGCTAAAATCCTGTTTATGTTATGTTGCAGAAGGCTGATGACATCATCAGCTGGAACACTTTCAAAAATTAAAACATTTTCTGCTTTTGTCCTGAAGCATCCATGACTCCTGTGTAATCTCTTTCATTGTTAGGAACCTGTGGGGACCACGGAATGGGAAACTAAATTATTTAATTACCACTGCCAGTAAAGTCATCCTAGGTGTGGTGATTTCTTCTTCGTCTTTTAATATCCTGGGAAGTAGAAATTAAAGGCCAATTTTCAGGAGTCATTATATAGCAGTTTTGTAGCATTTGAAAAACCCTTGGATTGGCTGCTTCCCTGACTTATTTTGTCCATAAGATTGCCTTTCCCATTCAACTATCTTCCAAACATTTTGAAATCCAATTTCCATCATCATTGACTATAAGTCATGCAGGTGCTGGCAGATGGTTATTATAGTTCTGCAATATCTTGAGAGCACCAGTTAGTAAAAAGCTGCCTTAGAACAAGCATTTCACAATCTTTGAAGGCCATTGGATTAATTTAATTCTAATTTAATTTTTAAATTTCTATGCCGCCCACTCAGGCGAACCCAACTCAGGGCGGCTTACAGCATATTGAAAACATATAAAAACAAATTAAGAACCCCAAGTCACCCACCCACCTACCCACCCTCCTACCCCCACCCTATTCATAAAAAGAATGAAGGATACAAGCAACACAGAGGGAGGAACACTAACTTGAAATGAGCCAACAGGCTGGGGCTGTATTCCCATTAAGGCCCCACACCTGCCCCGCCAGCCAGGTTTTCAAACCTTTCCTGAAGGGCAGCAATTCTGTCTGTAACCTTAATTCTGTTGGCAGGAGGTTCCAGAGGGCTGGTGCGGACACAGAGAAGGCCCTTCTTCGTGTGCTAGAGAGGCGGGCCCCTCTAGCTGAAGGTACAACTAGGGAGCCCCTCCGGTCCGCTCTGGTTGGATGGGCGAACACTCTTGGGGCGATGCTCTTAGGTATCCTGGCTGACTGCCATATTGGGCTTTAAAGGTCAAAACCAGCACCTTGAATTGCACCAGGAGGCAAACTGGTAACCAGTGCAGCTCCTGAAGTAGTGGGGAGGCGCGGACATAATGCCCACACTCCATCACCACCTGAGCAGCTGCATTCTGGACCAGTTGTAGCCTCCGAATGGTTGTCAAGGGCAGTCCTATGTAGAGCGCATTACAGTAATGTAGTCTGGAGGTGACCAGAGCATGAGTGACCATGAGTAAGGAGTCCCGGTCCAGGAGAGGGCGCAACTGGCGAATTACCTGAAGTTGAGCAAAAGCCTTCATGGCCACGGCCGCCACCTGCTTTTCAAGTAGCAGTTGCGAGTCCAGGACAACCTCCAGGTTGCGCACCGGGTCTGTCTGAGGTAAAACTGCCCCATCCAAGACCAGAGGTGGTAACTCCCCGGATAACCTGGGGCCCCTAACCCATAGCCACTCGGTCTTGCCAGGATTCAGCTGAAGCCCGTTGTCTCCCATCCAGACCCCGACGGCCTCCAGGCATCCAGAGAGGGCTTTGACCGCATCACTGGGATCACCACGGGCCGAGATGTACAACTGAGTGTCATCTGCGTATTGATGGTACCGCACTCCGTGGGAATGGATGATCTCACCCAGCGGCTTCATGTAGATGTTGAATAGGAGAGGGTAGAGCACCAAGCCCTGCGGCACCCCATATTTGAGGGGCCTAGGACTGGATCTCTCACTCTCCAACCACACCGACTGGGTACGGCCCTCCAGAAAAGAGGAAAACCAGGACAACACAGTGCCCTGGATCCCTAATCCTTTGAGCCATTCCAGAAGGATACTGTGGTCAGTGGTATCTAAGGCTGCTGAAAGGTCAAGGAGAGCAAAGACGGTTGGGTGATCACCATCCCGCTCCCGCCAGAGATCATCAGTGCGACCAATGCCGTCTGTACCATGTCCAGGTCTGAATCCTGATTGAAAGGAGTCCAGATAATCCGCTTCCTCCAGAGCCCCCTGCAGCTGGCGCACCACCGCCTTCTCCAATACCTTCCCCAAAAAAGGGAGGTTATAGTTGGTTAGGACAGCAGGGGTCAAGGGACGGTTTCTTCAGGAGGGGGTGCACCAGAGCATGTTTTAGCGGTGCAAGAAACACCCCCTCCCGCAAAGACTTATTATTGCCCTAATCACCAACCAGGTGGGACAGGGGTCCAAAGGGCATGTAGTGGCCCGCACTGCTGCAAGGAGCCTGTCCACTTCATTAGGGACAACCGAATTAAACTGATCCCAGATCTTACAGCAAGACTGTGCTCCAATCCCTCCTGGACCCTGGACACGCCAGGATTAAGCCTCGAACGAATCTGATCAATTTTCTCCACCAGATGGTCAGCGAAGTCCTCAGCCGAACCCTGCCAACCGGGCACTGCCCCCCCCCACCAAGGAGAGACCTGGTCACCTGAAACAGGGTGGCTGGGCAATTATCAGCGGAGGCAATAAGGGTGGTGAAGTATTGCCGCCTCACCACCCCCATCGCCACTAGGTAGGCCCTAATAGTGGCTCTAGCTAGTGTCCAATCGGGATCGCTCCGGGTTTTCACCCAGCGGGGCTCTAGGCATCTCTTAGCACGTGTGAGCTCCCGTAGTTCATCCGTGAACCGGGGATGACCTAGTCCCACGGCTCGGAGAGGCCGCATTGGTGCGATTTAATCCAAGGCCGCTGTCGTCATCCTGTTCCACAGGTCAACAAGCGCCTCAGGTGAATTGTGTAGCTGCTCCAGAGGAAAATCCCCCAGTTCCCGCTGGAATCCAACCGGATCCATTAGTTGCTGGGGCGTGCCAATTTAATAGACCCTGCCTCCCTACGGTGAAACGTCGCCCCCAGTAAATCCAGAGTCACCAAATAGTGATCTGACCATGGCACAGGTAATATGTCTAAATTCTATAATCTCAGATCACTCTGCCACTGCTCTGACATGAAAACTAAATCTGGTGTGTGGCCACTGCACCTGGTCGGACCCTGAATTACCTGAGTCAGGCCTATGGAAGCCATGAATTCCTGTGCAACCTCGGAGCCAGATTCCAGCGAAGGCAAATTGAAGTCCCCCAGAACCATTAGCCTAGGGAACTCCAACGGAAATGCTGAAACGGCCTTGAGGAGCTCAGGCAGGGAGTCCCTTATCCTGCAAGGGGGCAGGTACAGGAGTAAGACTCCCAACTGACCCATAGGGTCCAACCACAGGAGCAGAGCCTCACAACCTGGAACTTGCGGAGCAGCGGCCTTGGCGACTCCCACAGACTCACTGACTAGAATGGCAACGCCACCGCCCTTCCCCTCATCCCTAGCCTGGTGCCGAATACCGAACCCGGCTGGACACACTTCTGACAGAGGCACACTGTCCTCTGGTCTCAGCCAGGTTTCCGTGATGCATGCCAGGTCGGCTCCCCCTCCCCGATTGAATCTGCAATCAGGGGGGCCTTACTACAAACCGACCTGGCATTCATCAGCAGCAGCCTAAGGGAGGGGTCACTCTGGATCTGCTGCTCAGGGCCTAGAGGTGTAACCGAGGGGCTGGAATGTGGGACAGATACTAAACATTGGTCCCATGTTCCCCATGTGCGGCCCGCCCCTCGGCACCCATCATATCGTCACACTCTCGTCACAACCCCTATGTGGTTCCCGGGAACCTGCCCGCCCACCCCAGATAGAATCCTGCCCCCCTTATATGACTGACAGGGCAGCCTCTCCCTTTCCCTCCCTCTCTCCTCCGACATAAGACCTTCACCCCTCAGCCCCCCAGGCCCAAGTTTTTTGCCATCCCACCACAGCGCAGATGGTCTCACTTGCGGTGGGCATTGGCATTGGCGGCGACAGTGACAGGCCCAAGTTCCCTCCATCCTGGAAAAAGATTTCCCCTCAGTGTTCTCCGCCCGTCGCCCTGTAGATGGTCCCAGTCGCAACGGCGGTGGCAGCACAGCCAGTCCCCTTTCCCCATGCTAGCGATGAAACTCCCCACCCGGGGAGCAAAGCTGGCCTCGGCGGGGCCATCGGTGATTTTTCTCCCTGGGCCACTGAAACGACCCAGGTGCCGGTGTTGATGCTCCCCGCCTGGGGAGAGGATCTGGCCTCTGGCTTCAGGGAGCCTCTGTTTTAGTTCTCAGAGTTAATTCCATCTTCTAAACTCTGCTCATGATTTGAGTTTGATCCTGACTGGCTCAGGGTTAACTCAGCCTTCCATCCATCTGATATAAATAAAATGAGTACCTAGCATGCTGGGGGCAAAATGCCAGTTGCCTTGTGAACTGGCCAGCGAGTGCTTTATGTGCTATGGAGAAGTATACAAGTGTAATTGCTTTTAGAAACAATTTGTCCCAGAAATTAGGAGAACGATTCTATTCTTGATCATTCCCAAGCATAACATTCTTTCTGCGAGTAGCCTGCCCCTTAACCAAATACTCTTTACAATTATTCTGGGACTCTCACCTGAGTCCTACACAGGGCTAGCCCTGCCATTGGTGAAAATGAAACTACTATCACGGGTGGTAGATGCTGGCTGACTAAGGAGTGTCTGCCACTCAGCCTGTGCTACATCCCTTAAACTTTTGCCCTCAAATCCAAAGGGCGTTCACCTATTGAAATCACTATGCAAGATTGAACTGACCAGGTTTTTTGGGTGGTGTATTTGACTCAGGCAATTAATGGTCTAAGTGACTTCCATGTTGAGAAGGTCATTATGTTGTTGTGGGCATAACAAACTTCCTCTTGGAAAAAAATACAACTGGATTTTAAATGTTTACATTACCTTTATCTGGGAACTTTAAGGCAAATATGGGTGAACCATTATGTTTCATGTCTTAAGAAAGAGTCTGATAGGCAGTTAAAGGATGATGGTGTACTTTATGTATTTATTTTTAATATTTCTATACTGCCTGGCTTAGTGCAATCAGTACTGTTTACGAAAGATAATGCATGCTTCTGGCTACAAAATAAGCCAGACTCCCAGAATGACCCAGTTAACATTGTCACTGACCATACGGGGTGGATTATTCTGATAGCTGCAGCACCCAAAAGCTAAGATTCTCCTGTCTTTTGTATCTCTGCATGCCTATTTCTTGCTCTGTTTGGTCTTTTGTTTCAGGCGATACACTGTTAGCCATTCGAGCCCCATCAGGCACTCAGTTGGAAGTTCCCGTCCCTGAGGTATGTGGCACGTAGGAATAGCAAAGCACAGTACAGTACTTTTTATTTATATTGTACTAGCATTATATTGTACTAGCAAACACCAAAGATCTGATGAAGAGAGCACAGCAGAGGTTATACTTCTTGAGAATCCTCAGGAAGAACAATCTTCCAAAGGACCTGCTGTTGGCATTCTACCACTGTACCATAGAGAGTGTGTTAACCTATGGTCTGTGTGTATGGTTTGGGAGATGTACAGCTAGGGAAAGAACAATGCTGTCCAGTGTCGTAAAGACTGCAGAGGGGATAATCGGGCGTACTCTTCCCACTCTAGATCAAATCTATGCCACCAGGTGTTATAAGAAAGCTGTAGAAATTGCGCAAGATAGTATGCACCCCGGAAATGATCTCTTTCAGCTTCTGCCTTCTAGAAGAAGGTATAGGGTCATAAAGACCAGGACCAGCCGCTTGAAAAATAGTTTCTACCCAAAAGCGGTTCTGGCTTTGAATGCAGTGCAATGCAGTCTATGAGGGAGCTTCTGTATATAGTTGTTAGAGTTTTTAGAGCATTAGAGTTTTAGAGTTTTTAAGGGGTTAAATGTATATATGTGGGGTAGGAATATGTTGATAATTTTGTATAGTTGTATTTTGTTTAGGTTTTGTTGAGTTGATAAGTGTTTTTCCCCCAATCTCGTTCTGTGTAGGACAATGACAATAAAGATTTATCTATTTATCTATTTTTTTGCCTGGCCCTGCCGTGCATTTTTAATGTGTGTGTTGGTGGTTAGGGGTGGTTTTGGGTGTGCACAACCACCACCCCCACATAAAATACCACTCCACCACCAACACACACATTACAAATTTCTGTCAAGGCAGGAGTGTCGTGTGTGTGTATTTTTTGTGTGTGTGTCTGTGTGTGTGAGAGAGAGAGAAAGAGAAAGAGAGACAGAGAAGCAGTGTGTGTGTGTGTGTGAGAGAGAGAGAGAGAGAGAGAAAGAGAGTGACAGATAGTTAGAGTAGACCACCAAAGGGGGTTAGTGAGTTAGATAGAGCGAGGGAGGAGACAGGAGAGGAGGGCAGAGGCTACCTGCTGAGGCTGCATGCAGGTGAGTCGGGATGGAAGGTTTGTTGTGTGGGTGGGTGCGTGGTGCTGGGGGAGGGTTTCCCGTGGCCTGGCCTTGCTGACCAGGCCGCGGTAACCCCGGCTGCGGTGATGGTGGGCGGAGGTTCTGTGGCCTGGCTTCGCTGGCCAGGCCATGAGGACCCCGGTGGTGGCGGTGGCGGCGAGGGGGGAATTCCCTGGTAAGCAAAGACAGTGAACAGAGCTCTGGTCGCTGTCTTTGCTTCCTGGGGAATTGGTTTGCTTTCAATGGGGGTGGTGTAGTGTGGTGAAGGCACCAGTGCCTTCGCTCCCTGCCCTCTCCCCCGTTGAAAGTGAAATACTTCCTCGGGAAGTAAAGACAACGACCGGAGCTCTGTTCGCAGTCTTTGCTTACCGGGGAATTGGTTTGCTTTCAGCGGGGGGGGGGAACTTTGCCCCCTACCCTCCATTGAAAGCAAGTAGGTGGCTCCGCTGGGGAAAGGGGCAGCCACCAAAAGGTAAGGGGGGGGTGGACAGGGACGGGGGGGAGGCAGGGGCGGCGTGGTTCCCGGGCTGGTTCCCTTACCTTTTGGTGGCTGGCCCATTCCCCCAGGTGCGGCATTCTGCGTTGGTACATGGACCGGCCTGGCTTTTGTCCCTGCAGGCGTTGAGGCTTCGATGCCAGCAGGGATGGAGGACAGTCCGGTGCTCATTCCAGCAGAGAAGGCCGCGCCTGGGAGGAACGGGACAGTGGCAAAAGGTAAGGAGAGGCAAGGGGGTGGGGGTGGGGTTCCCATGGCCGTTCCTTAGCCCCCCCCCAGTCCCTCTCTCCTGCCCCATTTATTTTTTAAGGGGCAGCGGGTTGGGTTGGTCCTTTCCCTGGCGTGGTTTTTTTTTAACCACCACGCCGGCTGCCCAGCCTCCTCCACGCTCCTGCCCTTCAGCCTCATTGGCTGAGGGGTGGCACGGCTTGAAGGAGGCTGGGAAACCTAGTTTTATTTTTTTGTTTGCGTTCATGGGGCGGTTGCCCCACTGGCGAATGACAGACCCTTGCGGCGATGGTCGGGCCAGGTAAAGGTAAGTGTGGGCGACTAGGTAGGGGATAGTAGGGACGGGAGCGGGAGCCTTTGCCAGATTCCAACGGTTAACGTCCCTCCCTATAGGTAAAGATTTTGAAAAACAGCCCAATGCTTGGTGCTTTTTGCTATAGTATTAGGTTGCTGTGGGGTGTCTTCTTTCATGTCCCAATCAAACCCTGGACTGCCAAAATAAAGCCAGTTCCTTGGCTTTGTCGTTGCCCAAACCCAAGTCCTCATCGGTGTATGTTTCTGGCAGTAATCGTAAACTAGCAAGTGAGCCAGATTCTGTATCTCTTCACATTCACACTGTGTGTTGTTGTTGTCAGCCAGCAGCCCCCACCTGAGCATGTTGGTCTTGCATTTAGGTGCTCCACCCCTCAGCTTACTCAGTGTCCTCCAAGTGATGTAGGGGAGGTTGAGATCCTCAGCCATATCCTCCTTTAATGTTCCTTGTCCAGTGAGCTCCTTCCTCCATCTTCTAATTTGGTTTTGCTCTTGCATACCCTCAAGAATGTTTGTTCTTGTCATAAAGCTCTTCCTGGATCTGAGCCGGTCTGTGAAGAGATGCACCTGGCTATTTTGCAAGCTCTGCAAACTCACAGCATTCCTGTGGTTTAGCAAGCTCACAGGGCAGAAGAGCCAAGCCTGATTTCCCAGGCCCCCCTCCTTCCTGGGTTATTTAGCCTGCCTTTGCTTAGGCAATCCTGGACATGCCTGAAAACAGGGCAAAGCCCTTAACTGATTTGGTATCCATAGATCCTTAAAGGAGACCCACTTATTGGGATAATTGTGGTGGATCTTTATATGTCAGACCCACTTATTTCAGATGGAAAGTCTATACTATCAGACCTTTATGGGGAGGTCTGCTCATTGAATTAGGTGATATTGATGCTGTTACAAGCCCTCATGTGAGGCTTGCTTATTGGAAAGCACGGTGGCTTCATGAGAAATGAACTGGCCTTCTCCCACATGGACTAGGCCCCTAGTGAATATCATGACAGATGGTAGCAAGGGAAATTAGAGTCTATAAGCTAGAGCTGGTTTGGTGATTGTGGGCGTTGTTGCCTTTCTGTGAGTAACCATCTAAAGCTATGATAGAAAGACAGGAGGAGCAACATACTGGCATGGATGCTTGACTGTGTGGCAACATTTCCTACCGTCTCTCTCTAGGGCTTAAATGGCCAAAAAAAGTACCAGATCCACCTGAAAAGCACAAGTGGTCCCATTGATGTTCTGCTAGTCAACAAAGATGCCTGGAGCTCTCCTCCAGTAGTACTGCCTGTCCCTCCCCCTGATGATCTGATCCAGAGTCAGTCGATCACTCCTTTGAAACCTCAAAAACCACCTGCTGCCCATTCCCATGGAGCATGTGTTCCCAGCAGTACCCACTGTACGACGCCAACACCCAGCAGCCTACAGGAGCACCTTCCTCTTGCACAGAAAATGGCCAGTGGTACAGGTGAGCTATGGGGAACTTCTTATTCTCTCTAATCCAGGGGTTCCCAACCTACAGCCCCTGGACTGACCCTGGCCTACGATGCCATTCCATCCGGCCCATCACCGCCTCTGCCGCACCCAGAAGTGGAAGCGGGCGTGTTTACGTCAGCAATAAAATGCGTCTGTGCATGCACAAACATGCCCTGTGGCTGTCATAAATGCGGAAGTGGGCACATTTATGACACCCGCTTCCTCTTCCGGGAACGTGGTTTGTCCTGCTCAGCTTTCTGGGGGCGTGGTCAGGCCTGCGGTGTAAAAAGATTGGCCACCCCTGCTCTCATCTCTCCCTATATAACCAGCACCTTCATTGGGAGAAGGAGTCTGTTTAGTCTCCAATATAGCAAATGGAAACTAGTCACTTCATCTATCATTTAAAGGTCCCATGTTTTTTAAGGTAAGAGCCAGCAGCCAGGTAGTAAAGTTTGACAGGAACTGGTCTTTTAGGCCATGGATGGCTGATACAGGCTTGATTTACTTATAAATCCAAGAGAATGCAGATGAGCATCAGTGCAACTTTGCACAGATGGCCATGCCAGGCACTGCCCTGAAGCTTGCCAGATATATGCCACATGCTTTTCAGTGGCTTAACATAGTGTGGCATTTGTGAAAAGGTGGAAACTTTTTGCAGTCTAAATATTTGACTCTCTCTTTTCAGAAAGTGGCATCTCGATAGCAAAACCCCAGAGAAGTGGGGAGGTCGACTCTTTTGCCCCCTCGACGGCACCAGCCAGTCCCCCAGCTGGGCTGGATACACAACTCCTCCAGTCATCTGCATTGCTGGATGGTAGCTCCATCCTGTCCAGTCCCTCTACCTCCTTTGAGCCGATCAAGCCAGACCCTACAGAAAGTTAGTCATCTTCTGTTGTTGGCCTTGGGGTGGGCAGGGTTGTAAAACCCAATGTTTGGTGTTTTTTTTTTTTTTTGGGGGGGGGGGAATAATATTTGGATAATATTTTCATGATGGTGAATTTTGGCACTCCAGTTGTTCTTGGACTTCAATTCCCAGAAGCCCATATCTGTGAATTCACATGAATGGGTTTACTGGCACTCCAGGTGTTCTTGGACTTCAATTCCAGAAGCCCAAGTCTCTGTGAATCCACATGAATTGATTTGTGCGTACACACAGTAAACCCATTTGTGTGGATTCACAGAGACTTGGGCTTCTAAGAATTGAAGTCCAAGAACAAGTGGAGTGCCAAGGTTTGCTATCACTGCCTTAGGGCCTAATCAGCTGATTGGAGAATTTAGGGGATGTTCTTTAAAAAAAAAAGAAGGGTTCCCATCTATTGCCAAAACTGGCAAAGTGTAGCATTCAGCTACTCTTCCAGAAAGCTGTGAGCTTTGCTCTCACTCAGTTAGACCATTTATGGTTAGAGGTATGCTGTATGTTGAATAGGTTTGATTTGGGTTTGTTGTTCTTTTTAGAAAGAAAGTGAGATGAACTGTTTCTCATTGGTAGGGCCCAAGCTTTCATGCACCTTGTCTCAAATTTTGTCTCTGGCATCGTACATTTTAAAACATGAAATATCAAGGGGTGGGAGAACCACTAGACCAGTGTTTCCCAACCTTTGGTTCTTTGACTTCAATTCCCAGAAGCCTAAGTCAGTACATTGGCTGATCAGTGCTTTGGGGAATTGACTTGGGCTTCTGGGAATTGAAGTCTAAGAACCAAAGGTTGGGAAACACTGCACTGGGGCAGAGTTGACATTATTGGATTAGCTAGTCAAATAGGTTGATCTATGAAGTGAAGCTTCTTGTGGCTGATCCAGTGGATATGAATGAGGCTCAAACCAGCTCATTTCAGTAGCATTAAATAGGGCTTTTCCTCCCCAAACTTGTTGCTTTGTGCTTATTTTGGGCCACAATTCTCAGGATCTCCTCACCCTCTTGCTGGAGGAATCTGGAAGTTGCAGCCCAACAATCGGCAGGGCGCACTAGCTTTGGGGAGGCTGAGACTGCTAGCATTTGCAGTCTTGCTAGTTCTGAGTTTTTCAGGAGCACAGGGGACAAAATATAGAGTTTGAGTACCTAAGGTAGTGAGAATAAGCTATATAGTATCATTTTAGGAGTTTTTGGAATGACATGAAAATCAGAATTGCTTTATTTTTCAGTGCTGGAACTTCCCAAAGAGCTTTCAGAGATATTTGAACCAGGTCGAGGTGCGTTACTAAAAGCTTTGTTGGCCAAACTATGTCTTTCCTTTGTTCCTGTTTGTTTTTTCTTTGTGTCCCCCCTGTGTATTTGTGGTTCTCCCCCCCCCCCCCCCCAGTGTATTGGTGGTTCTAGGGCTGCTGTTCAAGCAGAAACTGAGACTGTGAAGTATTAGAGTGATTCTGCCACGAGACATGTTGTCTGTAAACCTTCTAGAATAACAGTACAGTGATGCTTACATTGACCATGCTGCTGTCTGGGGTCCCGTTTTATCTCTCACCTCTTTGTGGTCTATCCTTTGTATCAGGCAGGATTTCCAAGCTAAAACCAGCAGGTTCTCTATATTAAAACATAAGCACACCACTATAGCATTTCACCCCATTTCTGTTTGTTTTGCTACATTGGCAGAGCCAGTCAATATCAGGAAAGGAAGCAGCTACTAATAGTGGATCAACCCTTGGCCTTGGTTAGCTGTTGCTTTCTGATGCTGTTTGTAGGAAGCTCACTGTAGCAGTCTGTTTACTCCCTTGCTTGTGGTTTCTGCATCTTAGGCTCACACTAGCCTTCAAACTTGTGTCCTCTACATGGTTTGAATGGCAAATCCCAGTGGCCCCAACTGCTGTCCATGCTGGGTGGAGTTGAAGGGCATTGTGATCCAAAACACCTGCTGGGCACTAAGGCATGAGGAAGAGTTGCTGTGTCACTGCTAAGGCATAAAGCAGAGGAGACATTGAAATTGTGTTGGGGTGTGTTTGTGACAAAAGGGAATCTAGCTTAGGGAGCCAACATTTGCACACTTTTAATTGAGCTTGTCCTTTGCACAGAATGCATGAATTCTGAGCTGCTTGAAGAACTAATGTCCTCTGAAGGTAAGCATATATTTTCACTTTGGAGTATGGGTAGATAAGATGAAGGAGAAAGAAAATGAAGATGATGCTTGCATTGCTTCAGCTAAACCAGGGATTCTCAACCTATGGCCCGCAGGCCAGATGCAGCCCACAGTGCAATTTCATGTGGCTCCCCACCAACCACCTCCCCCACACCGGGAAGTGCCATGTGGTGGAGGAAGGGCAAAATGGCCGTCCGGCCCCTGAAGCTGTCTGAGGGAGCGTGAGCAGGCCCCCAGCTTAAAAAGGTTGAGAACTGTAGTTAACTTTACCACATACACACCTTTTTAGCTATTCCGGGGCAAAGTATGTGTTGGACTTGAGATGTGGTTGGGCTGCTGGAAGTCACAGCACATTTTAGTTCTTTATTTTCTGTCCTTTAAAAATAAACAACCATATAAAGCATGTGCTTGTTATAGACCTATGCCTAGTTCTACTACAGCTTCTGGGAAGCTACTCAACCCCCAGGCTTTCTTAAAACATAGAACATGAGTTGCAGTGGAAGGCAACTTTGCTAATCTGAAGTTTGCATGGTAGGTAGGTGGATGGAGGCAACAAGACACCATGTTGGGATAGAGGGTGCCTGCGTGCCATTGAAGTACTCAGAACACAGTGGTTAAACTGCTGAACTACAACCAAAAGGTTGTAAGTTCGATCCTGGCCAAGGCTCAAGGTTAACTTGAGGCGAAGTTAACCTCCTTCTGAGGTTGGTCAAATGAGTACTTGGTATGTTGGGGGCAAAAATCTTATTTACTCTGAACCACCCAGAGAGTTCATTAAGTACTATGGGTTGGTATATAAGGGTTATTGCTATCTTTGTAGCTAAGAAAGTGAGCCTGATTAGCTCTTGCATAGGAGACTACAAGGCTTCAAGGGATCTCCAGTTAATACTAGGAATGAATCCTGCCCCTAACTGTAGAGAACTACTGTCAGAGTTGAGGGTGTTGACCTAGATGGGTTCAATGTAAAGCAGTCAATTTTCCTGTGTGACCATAAAGCCACAATGAACCAACACTCTGGATTTTCTCTAATGCTATCCTTTTTCCTGTCTGATAGTGTTTGCTCCATTGCTTCGCCTTTCCCCGCCTCCTGGTGACCATGATTATATCTACAACCTGGATGAGAGTGAAGGGGTGTGCGACCTCTTTGATGTGCCCATCGTCAACCTCTGACTCCAACCTCTGGCAGAATAACGTTGGAATACTAATTTTGTTTTTTCAAAAATGACCTTGTCTTTGAAGAAAACAAAACCTCTCCTTTTTTGAGACTATTTCTGTGCTAGAGTTTGAGTGACACACCGAGCTGCTGTTTGCTAGTTGCAAAATTAGATCAATTGTCTGAAGGACAGCCGCTCTTGACACTTCAAAACCAATAGGGATGAACTTCTAGACTGGTGGCTTTTGACTCTCCTTTCCTGTATTGCACATGCCAAGTCTCTCTGATTTGACCTTGTTCCATTCAAGTTGTCCTTTCGCTGGACCCTGGCCCTCCTTTCACAGGCCTGGCTACCGGATCTTCCTGGACAGCAAAAACGCTTCCTCGGGTCCACAAAAGCCCACTTGGGCTTCCCTGCACTGCTGGAGGCACTTTCCATCTCTTTGTAACACTGCAGCTGGGTTTGCTTTGGTTGGTTGGGGAGCAAGTTCCAGTCCATCTTACCCTCTCTATATCACTCAAAGCTCTGTGCCATTTTAAAGAAACTACGCCTTCCCATGACAAACTGGGAGAGACTGAAGCACTGGGGGAACTTGGATGGGTTTTGTGCACAGAAAATGCGTTGAAACAGGAATTTGAGTCTCATTCTTGATGTTTCTTGAGGTACAGTGAGAGTGCAAGCCGGAAGAATACACCCTTCTCTAGCCGCTTAAATTTTAAACAAAAATGTGCCAGTTTTGCACACTCAGAAGACTCCTTCCAAATTGAGATGTGAATTATTCAACCTGCCTCCTGCATTGTTCTGTTGGCAAGGGGAGGTTCTGCTCTCTGCAAGGTCCCAAGCTTTTTTTTTTGAGGGATCTGTAAAGGAAAACTATGAAAGAAACCTCTAAGTAGTCTACTTAACCACCCCCACCGATCTACCAGCTCATTTGGTCTGCAGAGTCAGCCCTTAACACATCTGTGTTTTCTAATAGCAAGCAAACATTGCGGGTCTTTTCTTGCCCGCTTTCCTGCTTTTTGATCTGGAGGTGAAGAATGGGGTTTCCGCCTACCAAATCCCCTTTGCACTTCGTAAAACCTCAGTGGCAGCTATACCCTTCCACCCTCTGCACTGTCTGCTTGTGTATTTGTTTTTTGTGTTGTCGGAACCTTGCCTTTGCACATTGTTGTGGTCATGGATGGCACTACCTACAAGGTGACCTTGGGAACAGAGTGGGTTTAAATTGGAAGGTGGAGTTTCCTCGCATCCCAACCCAAAACTTGCTGCTTTGGTGGAAGTGCAGTATTAGTGGGACTTAATGACAAGAAATGGAGATGTACTTCTATGAACTGCTGAGTCAAAGTCAGCTACATAACAAAGGAATGTATCTCTTGAGATAGTGCTCAATATGGACTAGACAGAGCTAGTTGCCTTGTCTTGCTTTCTGAGTATTGCCAGGGATATGTGAAAGCTGACTCCAATTTCGTGGGTGGAGAACCTGTGGCCCACAGGATAGTATCCATAAGTCACTTACATCATCTGGGAGGGCCAGATGTTCCCCACAGATAGACAACCTGCTGCTTTCCAGGTGCTTGGGGCTACAGGTCTCATAGTCCATGGCATTGGCCATTAGTGATGATGTTTTCTGGACCACCAGTATCACTGTTCTCCTTTCTGGAAGTTTTACCTCCCCTGCAGGCACCACACCAAAACTTCAGTGTGATACACCTGGGAGAAAGGCCTAAATTAAAAGGCAATGAAGTTTAGCTAGGCCAAGCTTTGACTAAGAGCAGCTCAGAAAGGAAGCTCTCAAGTTAGTACCAGGGCATGAACAGAACTCCTAGGATAGAAAATTGTGGAATTGGTGATCCAGAAAGAGCTGAAAATATCCTTTCTAATGGCTATTGTGGGTGGAAGGGGGCAAATGGGAGGAAATGTCCCCAAAATGTGGGAGGTACCAAATTGCCTCCCCTGATCTATTCACAAGAAACCTGTTCTTTAAGTGTTTTGGATTACAAATGGGCAGGGACTGATGGAAGTTGTGGTTTCAAATATCTGAGCAGGCGCTAGTTTGCCTACCCTTGCTAGAGTTCCTGTGGGCTGCACATGAAATCTACAAGGCCTCATCCTTTGTAGTATGTACTGGACACCTCATGGAAGCCTGAAGTCTTTCACATCTCTTTGCATCAGCTCTGTGGCTTTTGTGTATCTCTCAGTGGGAGTGTTGCTCTTTGTTTTCGATCTCTTGCCTCTCCGTTTGATGAGGTCCTAGAAAAGTTACATAAGTAGCAGTGTAAAATGGCCGTGGGGAGAGGGTGAATTGAATTTTGATTCATATATAAAGATTATTTTTATACTTTTTTTGCAGCAGAAGACTTGCTTGTAATATTTGTACAATTTTCCCCCTAGCGAATAAACCAAGAACCTTTCTTAAGCTTTTTCATCTCAACCTGTTGGAACAAGTCAAGACATGCCCTTTGATGCTGAGCTGGGTGGAGAGATTCATACCTCTTGGGCAGGCATTGATTTTACTGCTCTTTTGGGGTTCTTCTCCCAGCGTTTCATCTACTAGTCCCTGGGTGCTCTAAATCAGGAGTGGGCAGCATGCATCCCCCTAGGGCCCTACTGTGACACCAGTGTTTTAAAATGTAGGTTGAAATCCCTTTTTGCTCTCCAAAGAGTATAAGTGGCAAACTTGCCATGCTTTGAGGGTCCTTCAGCAACCCTGGATCCACCTGTACTGTTCAACTGGGTGGGTGGGGGACGGACACTGGGTAGATTTACAAAGCAGAAGGGAACCTTTAAAAAAATCCCCAGCCCCCTTTTTTGTAAAAGGCTTTGGGAGTGGGGGATCACAGGAGCAGCTCTCTATGGTCCAGAAATGGGATATTTGGCCTCTGCAGATTACCTACCTCTTTTTTAAATTAAAGAAAGTTACAGATCCAGTAAAATGTAACTTCATTGCAGATTCTTCTATCTCCATTTAATAAGAGACTGAATCAAAGATCTATAAAAGTGCTTTAAACAGTTGCTTTCCCTTTTTAAAGTACCGTATATACTCAAGTATAAGTCTAGCTTTTAAGCCCCCAAAATGAGGTCCAAAAAGGGGGTTTGACTTATACTCGGGTCCCAAAGCTGTGGTGGTGCAAATTGAAATATACAGTTTAAAAAAAAGCACAAACACTACTGTAAAAACTAAAACATACCCACACAAATGTCTAAATTAATTAATTTTACCATATTTTCATGTATTTTAATTATTGAAAGTCACTAGCAGCTGTTGCATTTTCCACCCCTAACTTATACTCGGGTCAATCTATTTTCCTTGTTTTAGAGGTCCAAATTAGGTACCTCGACATATTCGGGACGACTCAAGTATATACAGTACCTGATTTTGCATTGTGAGTAATGCATCCATCGTTCTTAGTGTTTGATGAAGAAAAAGGAGGAAGCATGTACCTCTGTGTTTGGGGATACACTGAAATTCAGTCCCTAAGTATGGGGTTGCCGCATAATAGTCACTGTGCTGCTGTACAGAAGCCAGAGCAAGATAAGGGCACTGCAGCTAAGACTAGCTGCATCTAAACATTCCAGACTTGTGGAATTTGCAGAAGTATCTGGGCCAGTGATATGACTGATCTCAAGTAAGCCAGAGGAAACCACTGCTATCTTCGTCTTTGCTTTAACTACCTGGTTTTCATCGCTTTGTTCTAAGCCAGTGAGCAAAGAGAAAAACAACTGATGTTTTGTGCTCTCTGTTCAGGTGGTTGTGTGGATTAGGTGAGAGTTTAGTGGTGGTGTTAGTAATTGGAAGGACTAGGTGTCCAGGAGTGGGGAGTATGTGCCCACACGACAACTTTTTATTCTCAAGACTTGTCTACACAGTGGGGCTGGAGTGGACTAAATAAGATCACTAGGATGTCTCATATGCCATTTGGTTTGACCCTCACACCCAAATGACATACAGACTTCAAATGATCCTATTTACTCCACTTTTTAAAAAAAGAGTATGTGTACTAGATAAGTGTATTATCAGTGATCTTTAAGAGAAGTATGTCAGGTAACACTTCTTTTAAAGGTCCAGTGCAGAGCTTGATGTGGCCTAAAAGATATACTTAATGCACAAATAGATTCCTTTCCCTTGTTTTAAAAGGCTGGTTGAGAAACTGCCACAGGGGCAGATTTAGCTGCAGACAGTTTCTCCACCAGCCCTTTATGACCAGAGAAAAGAAGAATTTTGAAAAGTTCACAACTAATGCAGCACGTATTTGCTGTTCTGTTCTACTGGGGGCTAAAAAAATCACTTTCTCTGCCTAGGAGCAGAGGAAATGTTTAATCAGCCAATATCCTGGAGTGGCTCTGTAATTCACTTAATGATACTGCCAAAAAAAACAAAAAAGGCAGGCACTTCCAGCAACCTCATGTGTTGGATCCTACCTACATCCAAAAAAGAAGCCCCCGATGGACCAGAAATATGTAGTTAGGCTTGCTCTGGATATAGGATGGTTTGCTCTAGCAAACATCTGATTGCTGTCTTCAGGAGGGAAGCAGACCCTCCCAAGAGCAGACGAAACCGTGGGCTAAATGCCAGTGTAGCAAGTCAAGGGATGTGATAGGGGACAAAATTCCCTACTGTCCAAAAGGCAACACCTTGCTTTGCCCCCCAAAACATGCTTCCCCTGGAAGCCAGATGATCATGAGGATTTGATGGTGTCTTTTAATGCATCCATGCATCCTTTGATTTGACCAAGAGTGAGAACTTTGCTTCATCGCCTATTTTTCTACTATTGCAAATGACAGGAAAGGACAGAGGGGGGTCCTGCAGGTCTCGCCACAAACACCCTTTCAGTCCAGACCATACTTTGGACTGCCACAGTTTGCTTTTGTTGTTGGCCAAAATTAAATCTTCGTTGGCACACGTATCTAGTAGTAATCGGCAGACCGACAAATGAGCTGGATTCTGTATCCACATTTACAGTGCGTGTTGTCCACCAGCAGCCCCCACTTGAGCTTGTTGGCCTTACATTTAAATAGGCACTCCAACTCTCAGCCTATTCAGGGTCCTCCGAGTGATGTAGGGGAGGTTGAGTTCTCCTTCTTAAAGTTTGTAAATCCCCACTATTGGGTTATGCGCCTGATTGGTTAAAAGTTTTGGTGGTAAGACCGCCCACCGCACCGCCCACCCTTAGGCGCCAGTTCGCCATTTTACCTCAGTTCTCTTCTTTCCGCCTTAGCAGCAGGACAATTGTTGAGAGCTTGCTCAATTTTTTCGTCGAGTCTTCGGATAAGACATAGCTAAGTCTTACAATTTTTTCTGGCAATCTTGTCCTCCGGGCAGGATTGCCACCCCGGTGCTGTTTCTTCTTTGAGGACTCATTTACCTTTTTTGCTTCAGTCACCGTTTCCTCCCTCAAGGGGGTAGCGGCTGGCCAGTCCTTCGGGGTTGTTCGTCTTCTCGAACGTTCCTCGTTCTTCATTGCCTTCCTTTGGAAGAATTTTTTCATGGCTGCGGCCTTTAAACAGTGCTCTTCTTGTCTGAAGAAGTTTCCGGCTTCGGACGGACACAGCCAGTGTCTTTTCTGCCTTGGAGAGTCACACCAGAGCCAGTCCTGTGTGCATTGTAAAAATTTCACTCGTCTGGCGGTCCAGAACTGTAGCAACAGGCTGAAAGCGCACCTGATGGAGCTCGCCCTTGCTCCCACCACTGCGCCTTCCACTGCAATGAGTGCTCCTCCTCCCGAACGGGCTTTCCAGTCTTCTTCCTCGCTTCTGGTTCGTAAGAAAAAGAAGAAGGATAAAAATGGAGAGAAAAAGAAGCACAGGTCGGAAAAACGTCGTTCTCTACCACCGACTCCGCGCCCACCACTCTCTCCTTAGCCTTCACCGCCTTTCTCCATTGTGAGATGTCCCTCGCCAGGGTCTTCCACGTGGGGTGGCCGGTCTTCTTCCGACTCGCCAAACAAGGGCCGCAGGGCTGGGGCTCCAGCTTGCCCCTTGTACCTTCCTTCACCACCTCGTGAGAGGGGCCGCCTCTCTACAAGGCAAGTCTCAGTCTCCCCGAGACCTCGGACTCCAACCATAGACGAGCTGGCATCCACCGTTTCGGCTTCCGTTTTGTCACCCATCATCCCTCCCACCATTTCGCCTCCCACCATTTCATCACAACCAGCTGGTGTTGATGCAGCCCAAATGGACCTCTTCAAGAGCATGTTTGAGGCCATGGCAAAGTCGTTTGCCGAACAGTTTAAGGCTACCATTCCTGCGGCCTCTGCGGCTCCAGGACTGACCACCACAAGCCCCAGGGATTCTGGCCCTGCTGTCGCTCCGCTGCCCTCTCGAGGGTTGAGCAGTCGCTCCGCTGGCCCAGCCATATCGTCTTGGCACGGTCCAGACGTTGATGCAATGAGTGCTCAGCCCGTTGACCCGCCCAGGCCATACTGGCGTGGTCCTGATGTGGCTTCAAGGGTTCCCCCCTCATCCTCTGATGACTCCAGTTCGTCAGAGGAGGATGAGGGGGACGTCGACGCGGAGAAGATGCCTGATCAGGCGATTGGTGCCATCGATCCGCTGAGAGGAGAGGACCAGAAGTCTCTCACGGCAATGCTTACCCGTTTGGGCACCGCCCTGAATCTATTGGTTGACCATCCGTCGTTGGAAGGGGAGGACCAGATGACGGCCAAACTGGATAAGAAGACCATCAGACCGGTCCATATCACCATGCTCCCTCCCATGTTGATGTCAGCGAAGGCAACATGGAAGAAGCCCGTTTCGGCCCACTCCATTTCGGCCAGGCTCGACGGGTTATACCGAGTTCTGGATGAAGACGTTGAGTTCCTCCAGGCGCACCCACTACTGAACTCCTTGGTTGTGAAGGCATACCAACACAAGGCTGCGGTTAGTGGGTTTCCGGTACCTTCAACTCCGGAGGGGGAGAAGCTGGACGCGGTGGGCCGTAAGTTTTATGCCACCGGGTCACTCTTCCTTAGGGCTGCCAACTACTCCGCCATCATGGGTCTTTACCAGTCCCATATTTGGGAGAGGACCAAGACCCTTGCCACACGATTGGCATCTGACCTCCAGAAGGAACTCGACTCGCTGGCCGAGGAAGGGGACTTTCTGGCGGAACAACAAATGAGGACGGCGAGGCATATCAATGGCTATGCGGCAAAAGACATCTCCTCCGCCATTCTTTTAAGGTGTCACGCTTGGCTCAGAGGGACCACTCTCGATGACTCCATGAAGAAGTTAATTGAGGAGTTCCCTTTTGATGGCCAGGTTCTATTTGGACAAGACACTGATAAGGTGCTGAATGAGTTGCGCCAGATGAACTCAACAGCCAAATTCTTGGGGCTCACCACGCCGTCGCAGCCAGTGAAACCGAGGTTCCAGCCCTTCACCCACCATTATTGGGGAAACCCTCAACAGCAGGGCACATCCACTGAACAGTCTAGGGCTGGTTTTTACCGCCCGAGTCAGCAGCACACCAAACAACATTTTCAACCTTATGCCCAGGGCAAGCACACAGATGGCAATTCCAAGTCGCGGGTTTGAAATCTCCCCGGCCAAGACTCTCTCGATCCATCTTCCGTACCTCCCCCTCCGGAACTTCCTCCAGGTGTGGTCCGACGTAATGAATGACCGGTGGGTCTTGAAGATCTTGTCCGCTGGTTACGCCATCGAGTTCGACCGGATAGGAAAACACCGTTTCACCACCTCGTCTCTCCATTTGGAAGAAGTGTCAACCCTTCTCTCCAAGGGAGCCATCGAGCGGGTACCACCAACCGATTGGAGCAATGGTTTCTTCTCGAGGTAATTCGTTGTCCAAAAGAAGGACAGAGGACTCCGCCCAATTCTGGACTTGTGTCACCTCAACAAGTGCATCCACACCAGGAAGTTCCGGATGGTGACCCTCCAGACCGTCCTCCCTCTCATCAACAAACAGGACTGGCTTATGGTGATAGACCTCAAGGACGCTTACTTTCACATCAGCATCCTCGAGGACCACAGACGATTCCTTTGTTTCAGGATAGGGAGCTTTGTGTACCAATACCGTTGCCTACCGTTCTGTCTGGCCACAGCACCGAGGGTCTTCACCAAATGCATGGCTCCGGTGGCTGCCTTCCTCCACCAGAAGGGGATCAGGGTCTTCCCGTACATCGACGACTGATTGATAGTCTCTCCCACCAGATCGTCTGCCATTCGGGACAAGGAATTCACCGTACACCTCATGGAGAGTCTTGGCCTCAGGATCAACTTTACCAAATCAAAGTTGGAACCTTCACAGCGAGTAGAGTACATTGGAGCGGTACTGGACTCGCTAGCGACCAGGGCCTTTGCCCCTCAGAAATGCTTACTGGACATTGCTCAGTTAGTAAGCGACTTCAGGAACAAGCCCTTCATTAGAGCAAAGAAGGCTCAGAGACTGCTGGGCTTGATGGCTTCAACCACGGCAGTGATTCCTCACGCCAAATTGAAGTTCCGGTCTCTGCAATCATGGCTTCTCCACGAGTTCGATCCCCTCACGGAGAGCCAGTCCAAACAGTTGGAACTGGTGGACCAGCTGGTGTGGTGGACAACACCTTTCAACGTGGCTACGGGAAAGATCTTTTATCCTCCACAGCCATCTCTTCAAGTTCTGACCGACGCAAGCAACCGCAGCTGGGGAGCTGCTTGCGGGACTCTGACAATCAACAACACTTGGTCTCCTCACAAGATGGTGCACCATATCAACTACCTAGAGTTGCTGGCCATATGGAAGGCCTTACGCTCCTTCGAGATACTGCTCTGCGGCAACGTGGTCCAGATTGCATCTGACAACACCACAGCAGTTGTGTATCTCAACAAGCAAGGAGGGACAAGGTCCACGACGTTGCTCTATCTGGCAGTGCAACTTTGGGAATCGTGCCTGGAGAGAGACATCTTCCCAATTGGAGTCCATATTCAGGGAAAACTGATGTGTTGGCCGACCACCTCAGTCGCCTCACCTCGACCACTCATGAGTGGGAGCTGGACAGTATGGTCTTTCACTCCCTTTGCAGGTCATAGGGGACCCCGAGTATTGACCTCTTTGCATCGGAGTCCAACCGCAAGTGTCACAGATACTGTTCCAGGGCCGGCATCGGACTGAATTCCGAGGGCGATGCCTTCATGAAACGGTGGGACCAGGACTACCTCTATGCCTTTCCCCCGTTTCCTCTGGTTCAGAAGGTCCTCACCAGGATGTACTAACAACGGGCGAACGCGATTCTCATCGCCCCGTCGTGGCCGCGTCAGCCCTGGTATCCACTTCTGTTGCACATGTCATCGCAGTCTCGCACACTGCTGGACTCGCCAACTCTTCTGCAAATGGAGCATGGTTAACTCCACCATTTGGACCTGCCCAGCCTGCACCTCACGGCGTGGAGGATAATCCCAGATTGTCCAGGATCTTGGAATTAGCAAGGTGCCCCTCTACGAGGAAGTCCTATGCCTCCAAGGTTTCGTGCTTTCCTGGAGCTGGGGTCTCCACCCAATGTTGGTCTGCAAGACATCATGACATACTTCCTCCATTTGGCAGAGTCAGGTCTCAGCATTACTTCTATACAGGTCCATCTGGCAGCAGTAGTAGCCCACTCTCCAGCTGGTTCTCCTGCATCTGGTGCCTTCCGTGACCAAACGGTGAAGTGTTTCCTCAAAGGTCTGCGAAACGCTATCCCCCCAGTTAAGACTCCGACCGCACAATGGTCCTTATCTACTGTCCTGAATGCCCTCACTAGGACTCCATTCAAGCCGATGGTTACTGCGCACGTTCGTCTCCTCACTTGGAAGACTGCGTTTCTGGTGGCCATCACATCTGCCTGGTGAGCTGGTGGCTCTGCGGGCGGATGCCCCATTTCTCAAATTTTACAATGAGCGCGTGGTGCTCCACGCCGACATCACCTTCTTACCAAAGGTAGTCTCCCAATTTCATATGGCTCAGACTATATCTTTACCAACTTTCTTCCAAAACCCCAGCAACACCCAAGAAAGGACTTGGCACACGCTTGATGTGAAACGAGCTTTATTGTTTTACACCAGCAGGACACGTGAGTTCCGGAAGTCACAGCGTCTGTTTGTTGCCTATGGGGGGAAATCTAAAAGTGAACCCATCTCTTCTCAGAGGTTCTCCAAATGGATTACGCCAACCATCTACCTGGCCTACGAGTCTGCCTCGTTGCCACCTCCACCACATGTCAGGGCACATTCTACAAGAGCGGTTGCCACTTCCACTGCCTTTTTGGAGGGCACTCCGCTTGAGGACATTTATAAGGCTGCCATTTGGTCCAGACCTTCTACATTTGTCCAACACTACAGGATGGACACCAGAGCCACTGCAGACGCCAGACTTTGTCGTGTCGTCCTTGCCAGAGGGCTCCAGGCGCCTCATCCTTGAGGATCCATCCTGCCTGACTGACATCTTCATCGTGGGATCATCTCATCCGACTGCCCACCGACCAAGTAAGTGTGAGCTTGCTATTCTCCCAATAGTGGGGATTCACAAACTATACGAAGGAGAAAGTTGGGTTTCACTTACCAGTGATAACTTTCGTTCTTTGAGTATAAAGTTTGTGAATACACACTACCCACCCTGCCTCCCCTCTTGAGCAGCACGGATGAGATAATTTGGTTTATCCTGTGCTTTGCTTAAGGAACTGAGGTAAAATGGCGAATTGGCGCCTAAGGGTGGGCGGTGTTGTGGGCGGTCTTATCGCCAAAACTTTTAACCAATCAGCTTTAAAGCCTCCGATTGATGATCTGCACAGACACATAACCCAATAGTGTGTATTCACAAACTATATACTCGAAGAACGAAAGTTATCACTGGTAAGTGAAACCCAACTTTCCTCAGCTATATCCTCCTTTAATGTTATTCCTTGTCCAGTGAGCTCCTTCCCCCATCTTCTAATTTGGTTTTGCTCTTGCATACCCTCAAGTGTTTTTGCTATAAAGCTCTTCCTGAATCTGATCTGGCGGATTTCAGGCTCATATCCGTTCAGAGGATGTCGAGGGCCAGCCTCTTGCTTAGTTCTCTCAGCGTCCGCTGCTACTTCTCTCCTGATCTTAGCGGGGCAATACCAACCAAAGAATACAATTAAACCTTGCATAAAGAGCGCCTCGCTTAGAGACTAACTTGCTTAAAGAGCAGAATTTTCTCTGAATGGTCGCTTTGCTTAACAACTAAAACCAACCAAAAACTCGCTTAACAACTAAATCGGGGATTTGCAATCCCCCCGCCAGAAGTCACAATTGGTCACTTACAATGGTGTTTCGCTTGAAGAGCAAACTCGCTTAAAGAGCAATCCCGTGGAATGCATTATGTTCTTTAAGCGAGGTACTACTGTATATTTTCTCAACTGGTGTAGGTTTGAGGCATCCTGTCACTCTACGCAAGGCTTCAATAACAGCGATGTCAACTTGTTTTGCGTGTGTGGATGTGCTCCATACTGGAGCACCATACTTTGCTGTGAAGATGCTCAGGGCCAAAGCTGATGTACGCAGCGTGGATGGTTGAGTTCCCCATGTATAATTTGTGAGTTTTCTGATGCTCCTCGTACTAACGGAAGACAGTGAACGGAACGCGGTGCAAAGAAGCAATGTATGGGTAACACGGGGCAAGTAGTTTGGACTGCAGCACACCTCACTTCCAGCTGGAACAAACAATGGTGAGGGACAAGGGGTCCCAGTCCAGCTGTGGGGGGTGGGGGGTGAAGGCTCCCCACACAAGCCTGGTTCCCCTTAGGTTGGACTTCATCCCCCTTTGACCTGCAGCTCAGCAAGACCTGGATTGATTTTTCACCCTCCTTCAACCTTAGCATGTGGGGTGGCTCCTATGAGCTCTAAACCTCTCCAAGCCTTGCCTTCTTGGGTCTCTCCCGCCCAAAGACTGACCTGTAGGTTTCAAAAGCTCAGTCCAGCCCAAGGCTGCAATTACCTGGATTCCTGCCTTAGGAAGTCCCAGCAAAATTAAATTGGAGAGAATGCAAAATCAGGTAGCGTGAAGATTGGCTCAACTCTTATCTTACCCCTTTCACAGATCAGTCAGGTAGCTGAATCAAAGTTGTTTATTTCTTCAGGTTCATAGGTAGTTCAGGATCCATAAAGGATCAGGATGCGAGAGGATACGACAAATCAAAATACATCAGGGTTTCCACATACAAGCTTTCCCCACTAAAAAAACATAATCTAACTACTACTAAGTTACCATTATGAGCAGCAGCACCAGGTGAGGTGCTAATCCTCCATCTTTCTGGATCAGCCTGACCATGAGGTCTGGTTGAGCAAAGGAAGCCTGGCCTGACCTCCCCCTTTGGCCTAAAGCCAACCAGGGTCAAAATTTATCTAAACAATACCTAGCTTTCAAATCAATTGGCTATCTATGTCAGGTGATGAAGATGAGCATCTTCATCCAGAGTGGTAAACAACATTCTTTAGCACCATTTGGCTATTTACGACACAATAAAATTGCAAGAGGAAGTCAAGAGGCCCACCTTCGATACAGGGCAAAACAGCTTCTCTAAGAAGCAGGAAAATGCCATGTTTGATGACTAGTGACATACTATTACAGCTCCGAAGCATACCTGTCAAGTATCCTGTATTAGCTGGTATTTCCTGTATTCTGGTGCTCGTTCCTTCCCTTTCCCGCCATCGTCCTGTATTTTGAACGGTGGGGAAATGGGTTACTGTGTACGTGCGCATGCGTAATCGGGTTCTGTGTGCGCACCCACGCATGCGCAGAAATTTCCCATATTTTTGGGAGCAGTGTTTGACGGGTATGCCCTGAAGTTCGGCTCAGATGGAGCCTCTGCAGCAGGGATTCTCAATCTGCAGCCTGTGGGCCAGATGCAGCCTGCGGCACCGTTTCGTGTGATCCCCACTCCCAAAACTACTTGCCCTATGTTACCCATACATTGCTTCTTTGCACCGCATTCCGTTCACTGTCTTCCGTTAGTACGAGGAGCATCAGAAAACTCCACACCAGGAAGTGCCATGTGGTGGAGGAAGGGCAAAATAGCCGTCCTGCCCCCGAAGCTGTCTGAGGGAGCATGACCTGGCCCCTGATTTAAAAAGGTTGAGAGAACTTCTGCCCTACACCCATGGTTCCCAAAGTGGGGCACACGCCCCACAGGGGAAAATTGATTTTTAAGGGTGGGCAATTCGAGAATGAGTATTTCTTTTTCACTACTTCTACTTGAGTTCTTTTCTTTTTCTTGGATGCTATGTTCTTTGGAAGCTTT
The DNA here is from genome assembly GCA_035047345.1 of Bradypodion ventrale. Lineage (NCBI taxonomy): Eukaryota > Metazoa > Chordata > Lepidosauria > Squamata > Chamaeleonidae > Bradypodion > Bradypodion ventrale. The sequence continues at coordinate 23,699,853 of JAWDJE010000009.1, read as the reverse complement.
AGAGTCCAAGTGAATGGTTTTTTAGGCTTCCTTCGCGCGAATAAGGAGTTCACTTTTTGAATACTGTAATAAGAATTATATGTCACAGAGATTGGGGGGGGGGGGTATTCAGAGTCTTAGAGATGCTTAGGTGGGGCATGGCCAAATAAAGGTGTGGGGAAACCAGTGCCTTGCCCCTGCAGTCCCTTTCGGGCCACCCAGGCCTTAATTCCCGGGCAGTGGAGGAGGAGGAAGGGACGGCCCAACCCTCCGGACTAGTGGCTGTAGCTGGATTCTGGACGGCCGCCGCCTCCTTCCTCCTCTCTGCTCCCTTTCCGCAGGGAGGGGTGTGGGGCCTGGGCGGGGGAAAGGCGAGCCGCCGCCCCGGAACCACCGACGAGGCGGAGGCTGGAGGCAGAGCACAGGCCGGACTGGCTGGCTGGCTGGCTAACACACTGGAGCGGTCGCGGCCGCGCGGAACAGACGGGGCCGAGGCCAGCCTTCCCTTCCTCCTCCTCGTCGGTGTCCCTCAAGGGCACCCTTTGGAGAGGTGGGTGCCAGCAGGGCGTCCTTGCACGTTAGGAGCCTCGGACTAATCCGGACGGTCCTGAGAGCCTTCTTTCCCTCCCTGCCTCCTCCTTTCCCTCCCTTGTCCCTTCTTCCTTCCTTCCCTCCTTCTCCCCCTCACTTCTTCCTTCCGACTCCTCTTCCCTCTCTCCCTCCTTCCGTCCTTTTCCCCTTTCCTCCTTCTTTCCCTCCCTTCTTCCTTCCTTCCCTCCCCCTCCTTCCCTCCTTCAACCCTTCCTTCTTCCTTTCCTCCCTCCCTCCTTCCTTCCTTCCCGGGCGGTGGCGGGGGCCTGGGGGTGGTGGTGGTGGTGGCTACCGTACCTACTTCTGTTGCTGCGACTTGCCATTGGCGAGGGTTTTCTCTCCGCTTACAGCCAGAGCAGAGGTTTGGGGAGGGAGGGGTGTTCCGTCCGAATAAAATAAGTTTTTAAAGAGAGAGAGAGAGAGAGAGAGAGAGAAAGTAAGTGTGTTGTGTGTACACACACGTGTGTCTTGGAATACAGAATTTCAAAATACCGGAAATGGGAAGTTTTGGTTTCACTCTTGATGCCATCAAAACCCAAACAAAAGCAGAAGCGAACCCATGGTCCAAGGAATCAGTCTCATTTGGTTCACCATAACTCCGTCCTCCTCTTGTCCTTCAAGAGGCTTTGGATTCAGCTGCCCTGTGGGGTTGGCTGGGATGGACATAGGCTTTCACTCCCCCCCTCCTCCCCCACCAAGCCAGGCTGGGCATGAGAAAAATAATAATAGTACACTGTACATGGAAATGAAGAATATTGGTGAATTCCATTAGGATTAGCATCCTGATAGATTTTCTTCCTCCAGAATTGGACCCAGCTCAAAGTATGATCCATAGGCCTTTTGAGTCTCCATTGCTCCCAAGCTGTTCACTGAACTAACATTCATGGCAGAATTTGAGGTAAGAGCTATAAAGGGACATCTGGTTACAAGGATTTATTCCTTTATTAGTTCCTTATATTACATGTCAGGCTTTCTTCATCATCAGAAGCCAGCAAGCAATAATTTTGAAATGCTGAAGTTGATATTGAATAGTTCCATTCAGCTTAGTGATGTGGGTGGGTGGGTGGGAGGGAGAGAATTGTACTTCGACTTACAACAGTCCATTATCTCTTAAAATAAATGTTAATCAATGACTGGTTGTTATTACTGTCCTATTTATGAGTTGAATTCATTTTATTTGTTTATTAGAATATGTGAATAAGTAAAATTAATTATTATTTATTCACATATTATAATTGAACAAATAAAATTAATTAATTAATTATAAGGACTGCAGTGGCTCAAGTGTTTAAGACTCTCACTGGAAGGCGGCAGGTCAGCAGTTCAATACCCGAGTACTGCATGATGGAATGAGCTCCCTTGTCTGTCCCAGCTCCTGCGGATCTAGCAGTTCAAAAGCAAGAAATTGCAAGTAGATAAATAGGACCACTTTGGTGAGAAGGTAAACAGCGTTCTGTGCACTCTGGTGTCTAGGCATGCCTGCCACATGTCCACAGAAACCTCTGCAGATACAGGCAGCACTGGCTCTTCAGCTATAAACATAGACAAGGACTGAACCCTAGAGTCAGATATGACTGCCTTTTGAGCCAGGGTGACCTTTACCTTTTACCTAAAATTAATTATGATTCTATCTTAGTGTTCCTCCAATGAGCTCAAGTTGGCATTTGTAACTATCTTCTTTCATCCTTCATCTTTACAACAATTATGCAGGGCAGGGCAGGCCAAGCGAGAGGCATGATCATACCTGTCAACCCGCGGCTCCGGAAAAAACGGGACCTGCGCAGATCGCTTGTGCGCAGGTCGCTTTCCACGCATGCGTGGAAGGGTTTTACACTTGTGTAGAACCCTTCCACGCATGCGTGGGAGCGCTCCGCCGCTTGCGTAGGGGCTGCACAAGCGGCGGAGCGCTTCCACGCATGCGTGGAAAGCGTTTCCCCCCACTGCCAAATTACGGGGGTTTGGCAGCGCGGGGCAGGTTATGACGTCAATCGACGTCAAATTCCGTGGTAATCCCGGCCAAATCGGGATGGTTGACAGGTATGAGCATGATGTCCTCTAGCCCAAGATTCACCCAGAAAATTTAATAACTCGGTGGAAACTAGACTCTGGATCACCTCAGTCACAGTTTGGCATTTTATTCACTATAGCATATTAACACATCACATTTGTAGGCTTCTGGTTAGCTCATCCCTCAGGAAAGCAATCTGCATCATTAGCTCAATTTCTCTTTTGTCACGCAGGGACTGTTCAAAATGGGAAAATGGATAATTCCAAGCATACAATGGGTGCTGTTCCATCTTTTCTCTGTCCTCTTGTATACTGTGCAGATGGTAGTTAATGAGACTTTGGCAGAATTTGGGAAAGTTATTTTTTGCACAACGGCTTTCTTTAGTCATGCTGATTTGGAGATTTTGTGACTTGATTTAAGAGTAATTTCCCCAAACTGGCTTAGGGCTTTTCTGTAGATGCATGTGTACACGTGAATTTTGCTTTGACTACATAACAACAACAATTTTGTGTCAGAGATTATTCTGGGTTAAAAGGATTTTTGCTCAGGGAACACACACATGAAGCTCCTATCATGTTCCCAAGAGCTGGGGCAGAGGCGGGTGCTCAATCCGTCATGCAGCACCCAGGTCTGGAATTGCCGACTTACCAGCCTTCCAGCTAACAAGGTGAGCTTCGCAGCTCCAGACTGCATGATGATACGTTACAAAGCTGTGGGAGCTCATTGATAAAACAGGTGGTTTGCTATTGCAGGGATATGCATGGGATTTGTCCCTCTGGATCCACTCCTACTTTCTAGTGGTGTTCTTTACTCCTAATTCCATTCTAGGGTCGGCTTTCAGGTGTGAACAGGAGGGACAGAAGCATGCCGCCCTCCAAAGATGTTGTGAAAATTGCTGTTCAAATGATGGGGGCCATCCCCCAGCTCATAGAACTCAACCAGGTTGGTACCTTGTATTGAAGAATTTTGGCTTTTGTTATACTTATTTCCTCTAATGAGCAGAATATGAATGAGAAAAAGCAAAAACATCACAGAGAACATGGCAAGATCAGCTCAGTCATCAGCTGTCTCCCTTCTTTTGTTTTGCACACAAACTAGCACTTCCTATGATAACATCACTCTAGAAGCATTTAAAGTAAGGGGGGAGATCAATTTACTTACAGTTACCATCTATAGTTACAGTCAGAAGGAAAACATAGGGGAAATGTAGTCTCCAGCATGTGGTGAGAATCTCCATGGTTGTTGTTTGGTCAGAGGAAGAAGGGAAACTATTGACAAAATAATGGAAGCAAGAAAGATAAACAAGAAGAAGGGGTGGGGGCTTGCCTCAAATGACAGAAGCAGGAAAATAACTTTACCAATTAAAAAGAAGAAGAATGATCACATTAGGCTTTAAAGCCTCCTACCCAGAGTTAGTGCATGGACGTTTGTTGTTATTCCAACACTTTGCATTATTTTTATTTTGTGCTTTGTTAGCAAAGATTTCCCAGCCTAAAAGTTATACTAAGGAAGGTCTGTAAAGTGGGACATCTGCCAAACCTGGATAGTGGAAACATCTAATTTTGCTTCTTCACAAGCAAATTTTAGTGTTCAACCTACTTAAAAATTTCCACATGCTGTTTGTTTTTAATTGCAGGCCAAACCATTGTCTGCGGTTGTGAAAGAGGTTTGTGATGTGTGAGTAACTCACTTTTACCGTCATCTTGAAGCTCAGAAAATAGTTACCGTTCTGTAGACTTTTTCAGACAGAAAATGATGTCTTGTAAATATTTGCAGAGATCTTCTGTAATTTTGTACAAAGATATGGTCTAAATTTATCTGCATTAGTTGTAGTGTAAGCTATGACAATTCTGTGTCAGTGTTCAGAGAAAAAAATAGTGATGTTTCATTGTTGTTAGGCTGTTAAGTTGTCTTTAACTTATAGTGACTGAATGAATGACCTCCAAAATGTTCTTTCCTCAGCAGCTCTGCCTTTGTAAACTCAAGCCTATGGCTTCCTTTAGAGCAGTGGTTCCCAATGTAGGACCCATACCCCACAGGGGGACTTCAATTCCCAGAAGCCTAAGTCAGTACATTGGCTGATCAGTTCTTAGGCTTCTGGGAAATGAAGTCCAAAGAATCAAAGGTTGGGAAACACTGCAATAGAAGAAGAAGCAGGGTAGAGTTTGTTACAGTTGAGTGGACTGTAAACAATAGTACATTTGGCAGGTCACTCATTCATAGGATCACTGTAAGCCATAGCTAACATGTGCCAAAATAGTTTGCCACATTTGCATTCAATATAAGCTCCAGCTCCAGGTTATGAGATGGAGGGACTTGTAAAGGCCAAACTGTCCTGATGTTTGTTTTAACTTCTCTATCTGGCCTGGCCCTGGAGGTATGTAGAAGCAGTCTTTATGGCAAAGAAGATTATCCTTCACCAGGTAGAGTGATCTGTTAAAGCCTCTGAGGATGCCACACTTTTGTCAGTGGCCTTGCATAAGGATATCTTGGGTTTGTTGTCCTTGGTAAAAGTTTGACCCATTACTGTGGCCACAAAGTTCTCACGATGGAGTATCATAGCCTAGATTTGTTGTCCTTCAGAGGGGTGCACTGGTTTTTTGTGGATGTTGGCCTGCCACTTCCTTAAATGTGGTCTGCGCGAAGCAGAAGGATCACCTCATCTGTGGCTAGTTAATCCTATACACTTTCTGGAGGCATTTCAAATTGTGGTGGACTGGGCCACAACTTGGAATGCTGGGTTGTGTACCTCTTTCTGGCAAGTGCTGCCTAGTCTTAATGGCTAAGATGACCTAATAGCACTCTGCTAAGGTCAGTTTTCAGTTGTGCACAGTCTATGAAGGGAACACAAGCTTGAAGGAACACAGTCCCCTCAGTTGTGTTATAAGTACAGTAAAACCTCATAAAGAGCACCTCGCTTAGAGACTAACTCGCTTAAAGAGCAGAATTTTCTCTGAATGGTTGCCCTCACTTAACAACTAAAACTAACCAAAAACTCGCAAGAGCAAACTCGCTTAAAGAGCAATCCCATGGAACACATTATGCTCTTTAAGCGTGATACCACTGTGTGTGTATTTTCTCCAGTATATAGTTCCAGGATGCTGTGAGGCTAGTGAAATGTGGAACAAGGTACCAGTGATTGATGACACGTCTTCTTAAAACAACAGCTCCTTTTCACTTTTGGGATGTGTGCCCGGAAATCGGTGTTTTAATCTGGAGAGAATTTATTTCAGTTCCATTGGGGGAGATGAGGTTGCTGTGGCAATCTGTGGTAGTCCTGGCTTTCATCTGCTGAGGTACTTTGTCCTAATCAGGTACTTTGTTCTACCAGGAGCCTAAGTCAGCACACCTGCTAATCAGGGCTTCTGGGAATTGAAGTTCAAGCACACCTGGAGCACCAAAGTTGGCCACCCCTGTAATCTTTATTCTCCAAAGAAGACTTGGCCATGGAGAGCATGACAACAAGTAGTTTGGGTACCTGGTATCTTATGGGATGGGAGAGGATTCTTTGGAGGTGATCATGTTGCCTGAGGAGCTGTGGGTTTGCCAGTGTCTGTGATTCCTGTCATAGCAGAACTTTGACTGGTGGTTTCTAATATAATGTAGGTGGAACCTGAATAATTCAGAGCGCTATGCCCTGCAGTATGTGGATGGCCACCAGGCGTATATCACAGAATCGGTGAGTGTATTCCTTGAAATTATCTGCAGTAGCCTTATATTTAAGCATTAGTTTAATTGGCATAAGCAATCAAGAATAGCATACAGGAACTCGCCGGGACCATCAACATGGGTAGAGAGACTGAGAGGGTATGTTTTAAGTGGATTAGGGAGGGAGGGAGGGAGAGATGGCCCTGCCAGCCGGGAAGATGGGGCAACACTCCATCTAGGTTAATGGTGGAGGTCCCAGGGACCCATTTAGAGGTTGTGACGGGCATGGGGCGTTATAGCGGGAACCGCGGGGCAGGCCACACTCGGGGAACGCGGGACTGATGCTTAGTATCTGTCCCGCGTTCTGCCCCCCCCCCCCCCCCGGTTTCACCTCTAGGTCCTGAGCAGCTGATTCAGGATGACCCCACCCTTAGGCTGCTGCTGATGAATGCCAGGTCGGTCTGTAGTAAGGCGCCCCTAATACAAGATTCTATTCTGGGGGAGAGGGCTGACCTGGCATGCATCACTGAGACCTGGCTGAGACCAGAGGATGGGGTGCCTCTATCAGAGATGTGTCCGGCCGGGTTCAGTGTTTGGCACCAGCCTAGGGATGAGGGCAAGGGCGGTGGTGCCATTATAGCCAGGGAGTAACTGGGAGTCACCAGGGCCACTGCTTCAAAAATTCTGGGTTGTGAGGCCCTGCTCCTGCGCCCAAAGGGTCAGTTGGGGGTCCTACTCCTGTACCTGCCCCCTTGTAGGGTAAGGGACTCCCTGCCTGGGCTCCTCGAGGCTGTCTCAGCGTTGGCGTTCCCTAGGCTGATGGTTCTGGGGGACTTCAATTTGCCTTCGCTGGGGTCCGGTTCCGGGGTGGCTCAGGAGTTCATGGCTTCCATGACAGCTATGGACCTGGCTTAGGTAATTCGGGGCCCTACTAGGGGCAGTGGCCACACACCAGATTTAGTCTTTTTGTCGGAGCGGTGGCAGAGTGATTTGAGTTTACAGAACCTAGACATAACACCTGTGCCATGGTCAGATCACTATCTGGTGGCTCTAGACTTTCTGGGGGCGACACTTCATCGTAGGGAGGCAGGGTCTATTAAAGTGGCCCACCCCCGGCAACTGATGGATCCAGATGGATTCCAGAGGGAACTGGGGGATTTTCCCCTGGATCGGCAACAGGATTCGCCCGAGGCACTTGTTGACCTGTGGTATGGGTCAATGACAGCTGCCTTGGATGTAATCGCTCCACTACGGCCTCTCAGAGCCCGTGGAGCTAGGTCATCCCCGTGGTTCACGGAAGAACTATGGGAGCTCAAACGGGCAAAGAGACGCCTTGAGCGCCGCTGGGTGAAGACCAGGAACGATTCCGATTGGACGCTAGCTAGAGCCGCTATTAGGGCCTACCTAGTGGCGATGGGGGTGGTGAGGAGGAAATACTTCACCTCCCTTATTGCCTCTGCTGATAATCGCCCAGCCACCCTGTTTCGGGTGACCAGGTCCCTCCTTTTTAGGGGGGGGGGGCTGTGCCTGGTTGGCAGGGATTGGCTCAGGACTTTGCTGACCATCTATCTGGTGGAGAAAATCGATCGGATTCGCTCAGGGTTTAATCTTGGCGTGGATGGGAGTGTCAGGGGGGAGCCAGTGGACAGTCTTGCTGTGTTGTTATCTGGGATTGGTTTGATCCTGTTGCCCAGATGAAGTGGACAGGCTCCTTGCGGCAGTCCGCGCCACTAATTGTCCATTGGATCCCTGTTCCGCCTGGCTGGTAAAAGCCTCTAAGATGGTGAAAGGTGGCTGGGTCGGGGCTATAATTAATGTGTCTTTTCGGGAGGGGATATTTCCTGCACCGTTGAAACATGCTTTGGTACGCCCCCTTCTGAAGAAGCCATCTCTCGATCCAGCAGCCCTAACCAACTACAGACCTGTTTCCAACCTTCCCTTTTTGGGGAAAGTATTGGAAAAGGCAGTGGCGCGTCAGTTGCAGGGGGTACTGGATGAAGCGGAATATCTGGACACCTTCCAGTCAGGATTCAGACCGGGATATGGTACTGAGACTGTATTTGTCACACTGATGGATGATATCTGGCGAGAGCGGGATGGCGGTCATCCGTCTGTCCTTGCTCTTCTTGACCTCTCAGCGGCTTTCGATACCGTCGACCACGGTATCCTTCTGGAACGGCACCGAGGATTGGGGATCCGGGGCACGGTATGGTCCTGGTTTTCCCCATTTCTGAGGGGCCGGACCCAGTCGGTATGGTTGGAGAGCGAGAAGTCCAGTCCTAGGTCCCTAAAATATGGGGTGCCTCAGGGCTCGGTACTCTCTCCTCTCCTATTTAACATCTACATGAAGCCGCTGGGTGAGATCATCTGTTCCCACGGGGTGTGGTACCACCAGTACGCGGATGATACACAGTTGTACATCTCAGCCCGTGGGGACCCCAGTGATGCAGTCAAAGTCCTTTCCAGTTGTCTGGAGGCAGTTGGGGTCTGGATGGGGGCGAACGGGTTACAGCTGAATCCTAGTAAGACTGAGTGGCTGTGGATGGGGGGTCCTGTGCTTTCCCGGGAGCTGCCATCTTTGGTTTTGGATGGGACTATTTTGCCCCAAACCGACCCGGTGCGCAACTTGGGGGACCTCCTGGATTCGGGGCTGCTGCTAGAAGAACAGGTGGCGGCTGTGGCCAGGAGGGCCTTCGCCCAACTTTGGGTGATACGCCAGTTGCGCCTGCTCCTGGACCAGGACTCTTTGCTCATGGTCACTCATGCTCTGGTGACCTCCAGACTAGATTATTGTAATGCGCTCTACGTGGGGCTGCCCTTGATGACCATTCAGAGGCTGCCGCTGGTCCAGAATGCGGCGGCCCGGGTGGTGATGGGGTGTGGACGTTATGCCCATGCCTCACCACTGCTTCGGGAGCTGCACTGGTTACCCGTTTGCCTCCGGGTGCAATTCAAGGTGCTGGTTTTGACCTTTAAAGCCCTATATGGTAGTGGGCCAGGTTACCTTAGAGACCGCATCGCCCTAAGGACGTTTGTCCGTCCAACCAGAGCGGACCGGAGGGGCTCTCTAATAGTGCCATCAGCCAGGGGGCTCGCCTCTCTGGCACAAGGAGGAGAGCCTTCTCTGTGTCCGCACCGGCCCTTTGGAACCTCCTGCCTATGGAACTGCGTCTCCAGACGGAGTTGTTGCCCTTTAGAAAAGAACTAAAAACCTGGCTGGCGGGCCAAGTTTGGGGTGCAGGTGGAGGGGTGGCTTCCGTTGGGTGGTTAATATAGGGGAGGATGCCTGCCCCACGGTTTCCTCGGTTCCTGCACCCCTCTCTTTTTAGGGGTGGGTTCTTATTGCTGGTTTTTATCTGTTTTTATTTGTTTTTATCTGTTTTCACCCACTGTGTGAAGCGCCCAGAGTCGGCTTTTGCTCAGTGGGTGGTATAGAAATTTAACAATAAATAAATAAATAAATAATACAGGTAGGTGAGCTGGCAGATGATATAAACTTGGTTTACACTAATAGAGGGACACCCTCTGGGCTAGAAATCTTGATGTATTTATGTGTAAGCTTGAGCTAGAACAGGGGTTCCCAACCTACTGGCCGGCCATGGCCCATGGCACCATTTCATGTGGCCCACTGCCGCCACACCTGGAAGTGGAAGTAGACGTGTTTACATCAGCCATAAAACACGCCTGTGCATGCATAAATGCACCTGTGCCTGTCGTAAATGCAGAAGTGGCGCATTTATGACTGTCAGAAATGCTTCCGCTTTCAGGGGGCATGGTCAGGCCTGCTCAGCTGTCCAGGGGTGTGGTCAAGCCCGTGACGTAAAAAGGTTGGGAACCCCTGAGCTAGAAGATCTCTTGGCATTTTGTTTATTAAGGAGTTCATTGCTCCAGTGAATTTGTGGTGGTCTACACTCATCCCTCCTTCATTCTCACAAAATATCACTGTTGTGTTCTGTGGCTCAGTGAGATCTTGACACTGTAACTCCCAGGTTGTCCTTCACTAAGCCACACTGCCTCCTAGCCTGATTTTGTGCATAATGCCTGATTCATTGCTCCACCATTTTCCTATCTTGATTTTCTAGAATCGTGGAGAGATTAAAAATGGGAACATATTGCAACTAACAACTGCTCCGGTAGGTTAAACCATGGTTTTGTAAGATGTGAATTTTTGTAATCTAATTTCAGAAGCAATGGAACTGTGTGGGCTTGTAGGACATAAACTATTTTGTTTCCTAGGATATTAAAATTTGTCAAATAGTAGAAGACCAAAGATAATGGTTCAATTGTTAGAGTTGATTCTCTACTATCAGTTGTTTTGGGATATATACAGTGATGGGCAGCTCCCGGATTGCACCAGTTTGCGCGCAGGGCGGGGGGGATGGTGTTAGTAGAAATTTCCTGTGGCCATGCCCATTTTCCTCCCTGCACCTCTTCCGGGTCCCCTTCCAGGGGCCTCCTCCTGCACACCAACAAACAATCTATGGGGCAAGGTGTGGGTCTGGCGAGAGATCCCCCAACTACTTCCCCTCCCAACTCCAACCCCACTCCCTTACCCCAAGAAATAACCTCTTTCTGGGTGGAAACTCCTCTTCCCTACAGTCTCTGCTCCCCCTCCCCTTTCCTCCTTATGGGCAGAGATAAAAGGGACGGACCGAAAGGGAGGCTTTTTAGAGAGAGACCATTTCGTTTCCCCCTCCAGCCTTCACTTTTCTCCTTTACTCTCTTGAGGGAACATTGCCCTCAGAAGGTCTTTTGGTAACTCAGCCCTCCAATGCTTCTAAGAGCAAAACTTTTAACATGTTGGTTTTTTCCTGCTTCTGGAGTCCAATTCTCAGGTACTACATGACAGAGTGAGCTCCCGTCTCTAACCCAACTCCTGCCAACCTAGCAGTTTGAAAGCAAGAAATTGCAAGTCACAACTGTGACTTGGCTGGAGAAATTTAATTTAATTTAATTTAATTTAATTTAATTTAATTTAATTTAATTTAATTGTTGGATTTCTATACCGCCCACTCGGCCAAGGCCGACTCAGGGCAGTTCACAACCATAGATAAAAACAGATAAAAAACCCACCCCCTAAAAAGGGAACAGGGACCAAAGGGACAGTGGAGGAAGGAATAATCCTCTATACCAGTGTTTCCCAATCTTTGGTTCTTGGACTCCATTTCCCAGGAGCCTAAGTCAATTCCTCAAAGCACTGATCAGCCAATATACTGACTTAGGCTTCTGGGAATTGAAGTCCCCTGTGGGGCGTGGGAACCACTGCTCTATACCAACCACCCAACGGAGGTCACCCTTCCACCTGCACCCCACACTTGGCCCACCAGCCAGATTTTGAGTTCTTTTCTGAAGGGCAGCAACTCTACCCGGAGGTGCAGTTCTGTTGGCAGGAGGTTCCAGAGGGCCGGTGTGGACACAGAGAAGGCCCTCCTCCTTGTGCCAGAGAGACGAGCCCCTCTAGCTGATGGAGCAACTAGAGAGCCCCTCCAGTCTGCTCTGGTTGGACAGACAGACATCCTTAGGGCGATGCGGTCTCTTAGGTAACCTGGCCCACCATATAGGGCTTTAAAGATCAAAACCAGCACCTTGAATTGCACCCAGAGGCAAACTGGTAACCAGTGCAGCTCCCAAAGCAGTTGTGAGGCATGGGCATAACGTCCACACCCCATCACCATCTGAGCTGCAGCATTCTGGACCAGCTGCAGCCTTCTAATGGTCATCAAGGGCAGCCCCATGTAGGTCACCAGAGCATGAGTGACCATGAGCAAGGAGTCCCGGTCCAGGAGCGGGCGCAACTGGCGAATCACCCGAAGTTGAGCGAAAGCCCTCCTGGCCACAGCCACCACCTGTTCTTCTAGCACCAGCCGCGAGTCCAGGAGGGCCCCCCAAGTTGCGCACCGGGTCAGTTTGGGGCAAAATAGCCCCATCGAGAACCAAAGATGTAGCTCCTGGGATAGCGCAGGACCCCTTATCCATAGCCACTCAGTCTTGATGGGATTCAGTTGTAGCCCGTTGGCCCCGATCCAGACCCCAACAGCCTCCAGACATCTGGAAAGGACTTTGACTGCATCACTGGGGTCCCCACGGGCCAAGATGTACAACAGAGTGTCATCCGCGTACTGGTGGTACCGCACCCCGTTGGAACGGATGATCTCACCCAGCGGCTTCATGTAGATGTTAAATAGGAGAGGAGAGAGTACCGAGCCCTGAGGCACCCCATATTTTAGGGGCCTAGGACTGGATCTCTCACTCTCCAACCACACCAATGTAATATGCTTAAATCAGCCTGTAATCTGTAAACAAAAATTAAAAAAACTGGATCTCATCTAAAGGAGACTGATTGACTGATGCAATAATTTATTTAGCTTGCACATAAATCTGGTCTTGGAAAAAGAGAAAAGATGAAACAGGATACTTTTCATCTTTCTCTTCCTTTTCTTACCATCATTGCTTTTGTTTGATGCTATACAATATCTAACTGACTCTTCCTTCCCTTTTTGTATCCTGCTTTGAAGTAAAAAGCACAGTAAGTACTTTTGGCCGGTTGGGCAAAAATATTTAAAATGCCTAATGAGATTGGGGTAGCTAAATGCCTAGCATAGCTGTATACACATGTTATAGTGTATTGCTAATTGAAAATAACTCCTGCAAAGTAACAATAAAATATTAACACCCCAGAGTATCCAAAATCAACTTGGTAAACCCATTGCATCCAAAAGCAGAAGAGAATGCCATTACACTTCAGTCTTTAAAATGCTCTGGTGGCACAGAGTGAATGGAATAAATCTCAATTTGTTTTTACAAGAAGTAGGACTGAATGAAACAGAGGAGAGATCTCTTTTCAGGTTTAAGAACCACTGACTGAGATATTTCATGTAAGACTCCAACCCAACAGTCCAGATTAGAAACTCCTCTATTATTTTAAAGACAGTGTTAAAGAAAACATCTAATTTGCCTCAAGGGCCTATTAATTTTTTTCTTAAAAATCATTTTCTCCTCATTCAGCTTTCTGGCCAGTATGGAAGCAGAACCAGGAAGAAAAGCAAGACACCAACAGTATGGTCCAGGATATTCAGAGAACAATGAAAGCTTGATTTATAGCCCAAATGGGGGATGATGTGTCTGAACCCCCCCCCCCTTCCATTTTTAGGGGGATCTTAATGCAGGATTTTGCAATTCACTAGGCAGGAAATACCCTGAGGAAGGAGCTCCTTATATTGAATACAGTAATACCTCATATAAAGTCCGCTTCATACAACATTGCATTCATACAACATCGCCTAATTCCTTGAAAAAAGTTGCCTCATACAAAGTCGCTGCAACTTTGTATGAGGCATTGGGGTTTTTCCCAGGTTGCATTGTGCCTGGGCAGTATAAAAGGCAGGACGCATGCGTGCCATACCTGTCAAGTTTTGGATTTGGAAATAAGGGAAATTTCCTGGCAAATATGGGATACTTGACAGCTATGCTTATCCTGTGCTGCCCTCCAATGGTAGCAATAGGGCATTGCAGTCTAATTAATAAGAGATGACGGCGGGAAAGGGTAAAATAAGGGGTTTTCCCGGCCAATAAGGGATACTTGACAGCTATGATGCGTGCATTGCTCTTGAGGCGAAGAGTGGGGAGGTGGATGGGGGAGGGCAATTTTTTGGTGGAGTGGGCAGTTGTTTGGTGTTTGCTGCTGTGGTTTAAAAAAAAACATTGCATGCTCCATAATTTTTCTTATGTTGGTCTTTTGGGGGGGGGGGGGCTACTGTTTGGTGGGGTGGGCAATTGTTTGGTATTTGCTGCTGTTTGGATGATTAACACTGTGCTTCATGATGGGACATGTTGGCATCCATTTTGTTCTTGCTTCCATCCAGTAATTGTTTACAGTAGCTTGTACAAAATGGAGATTGGCCTCATGGCTGCAGGTTAACCCTGTGCTGCATGATGGGACATGTTAACTTTTAAACCTGCACTTCATAAAGTTTTCAAAAGTTAAAAACTTATTGTATGGTTTGTCCCCTAAAATCAGGGTTGTTTGACATGTTTTTGTAATATATTTAGCCTTTAGACAATGATTTCTTTGATTTCTGTCAGTTTCCTGTCTTTTTCCTTGACTGTGCCCTGAAGTCTGTGCTGTTACAGTACAGTGTATCTCTATGGAAATGACGTTGTACGAGGCATCACAGCAAGGATTTGGATGTTGTATGAGGCATCACGGCTAGGATTTTGCATGCTTCATACAAAGTCCAAATCCGTATAAAGTCCAAACTTGTGGAACCAAGTTTGGACGTTGTATGAGGTATCACTGTATTTCCTTCGGCATTTGGGCATTCCCTGAGTGGAGTTTCTTCAGCAAAAATCCTTTCAACTCAGAATAATTTCTGACGTGAAATTGTTATGATTATTATTGAATATTTCCTTCTGCTACTTCACTGAGCTGTTTCATCTTTCCTTGAAGCCTCGTTTAACAGACAAGTAACTGCTAATTTATTGCTTTTTCCAGGCAAATGACTTCTGGGCATATTTTATCAAAAATGAACCCTGATAGGTGCATATAATAATAATAATAATAATAATAATAATAATAATAATAATAATAATAATAATAATAATAATAATAATAATAATAATTATTATTATTATTATTATTATTATTATTATTATTATTATTATTATTATTATTATTATTATTATTTCATGTAAGAAATTATTCTGGGTTGAAAGGATTTTTGCGAAATAAACTCCACTCAGGGAATGCTGAAATGAGGCTCCTTTCATGTCCCCCTGAACTGGGACAGAGACGGGCGTTCAATCCGTCATGTAATACCCGGGTCTCAAACTGCCAACTTGCCAGCCTTCCATCTAACAAGATGAGCTTCTTAACCACTGAGCCACCACAGCCCCGCATCTTAGCGTGATGCTCCAGTTGTGTCCATTCTGAGTGACCCTCATAGTAGTGCGTCACCCCATATAATGGAGTCTAGGCCCCTGGTGGTATCACTCAGCTTCTCTGACACAGTCAAACCCCTCACTACATTCAGGCATGCAGAAGGGTACAAATGTGTCTTTAAAATTCCTTTTTGGCAGGATCAAGAGGCTGCGAAGCTTCTTGGTGGGATTCAGAGCAACAACCTGGATGTGAAATCCGACTCTCTGAAAAAGCTGTCGAGCCTCTCCCGTGATGTAGCCTTTGCCCAGGAATTCATTAGCCGGAATGGTCTTAATCAGCTCTTCTTCATTGTGGAAGAGGATAACAAGTGAGTACTTTGGGCACTTCGTACACTGTAAGGAGTCAGATTGTACTTTTGGGTAGGGTTCCCTGTTTTCTTATCTTTTAAAGGATCTCTTCTTCAGTATGCCTTGTGAAGAGATTAAACTTCACCGGTCATACAGTGAGGAGTATCGGTGTAGAGCTGAGCAGAGTTCCTACTAAGCAGTGTACTCCAAAAATAGGTGGGACTATCATGGACCTTTTAATGCAGGGATTTCCAGAATATTTCTTTACATGGGACGTTCCTTGGGAAAGGGAAGGCTGTCAAGGGAAAGGGCCTTGGTTTAGCGTCCTGCCCTTTCTTGCTGACCATTAACCTAATTGGCATATGCCTGTGATGGCGAACTTTGACACTCCAGCTGTTCTTGGACTTCAATTCCAAGAAGCCCAAGTCTCTGTGAATCCACACGAATGGGTTTACTGCACCTATGCTCCAGCTGTTCTTGGACTTCAATTCCCAGAAGCCCAAGTCTCTGTGAATCCACATGAATGGGTTTATTGCATACACGCAGTAAACCCATTCGTGTGGATTCACAGAGACTTGGGCTTCTGGGAATTGAAGTCCAAGAACAGCTGGAGTACCAAGGTTCGCCATCACAGGCATAAGCAGTCAAGGATGACATATAGGTGATTGCGTTGGGAGAGGAGCTAAAGTCCCAAGCATAGGGGTCAAGGGTTTGGAGGTTTCCTCTGCCAGCACCACTAGTTTCAGCTTCTGACTCCAGATCCCTTCTGGATTCTGAAACTATAACATAACTTTGCCTAGATAGCATATATAGCAGCTCACTTTAGCAATAGCCACCGGGAGGGCAATCTTTGTTCTGCCCAATCAATCAAGTAAATGTGGTAGAATAATCATATCATTGCTATTAATGTTTACTCCTATCTTGCCTATGGTTATGCATAGGTAAAGGTCACCCTTGCTCAAAAGCCAGTCGTACCCGACTCTAGGCTTTGGCACTAATCTCCATTTATAGCCAAAGATCCAGTGCTGTATGCATCTGCAGATGTGTCCATAGACATGTGGCAGATATGGCTAGAAATGCTATTTACTGTCCCACCGAAGTGGTACCTATTTATCTACTTACAATTTCTTGCTTTCGAATGGCTAGGTTGGCAAGAGCTGGGACAGACGACGGGAGCTCACTCTGTCGTGCAGCACTCAGGTCTCGAACTGCTGACATGCTGACATCAAGTTCAGCATCTTAACTACTAAGCCACCACAGTCTCTTATGGTTAGGCATAGCTCTCCTTTTTTCTAGTTCATTCTCACAGCAACCTTACAACATACTTCAGGGGTTTGTGGCCTAATGGGGGACTGAATGGGCTGAACTTTCTTTCACTCGGAAAGAACGATGATGAAAGAGGCTTTTAAAAAGAGTTTATAATGTTCCAGAGACATTAAAAAAAGGTGGAGGAGGAAGATTAAGTCAACAACTGATGGAATTTACTTTGGACTGGCTGAAAAGCTGAGTGGAAAAGGAGATAGACGTGAGTTTCGAATTTCAAAGAGGAGTGGGGGTTGGACGGACTTTGCCAGTGCAGGAATGGGAGATTTTTCCTAGCCGAGGACTGGGCTTGGACTATGATTACTTAAATTGATAAAGGCAGCCGGTGGCCGGACTGAGCGGGGGTGAGTTTGCTGGGATTTGAAGGGGGAAAGCGAAAGCGAGCCTCATTCAGCCTGGCTAGCCTTGAAACATTTCGGAGCCGAGCAGAGCTGTTAGGAATTTGCTGCTGCAGAGAGTGAGTTTTTGGAAGTGGTGGAGGGGGAGGAAAAGTGGAAAAGCAGAAAAGTTTATTGCATATGGGTATTTCCCCCCCCCCCCCCCCCGGAAAATATTAAAGATTGGATGATGGACATTCGGGCTTAAAAGAGGAGAGTTTGGTGGCTTGGAACCTTTTCCCTTTCCTTGAATTTTTGGATATTTGGATACAAAGAAGAAGGGAGCAAGATGGCGCTGGGAGTCTGATCAGTGGTGTCTCTTGGAAAGTATTGTTTTGTCGTCTTCATTTTTGGGACCGGAACTTTGTTTTGCCTTCTCTCTCTTTTCTTTCCATTGGATTTTTTTTTCTTCTTTTGTGGAAGTGGCAATTGGTTGTTACTTGCTTAAAGGGATATAAGGACGGTTAAAAGAGCTGTGGGCTGACTGTGTTACAGAAGATATACTTTTGTGGAGATAAACTGGAGACTGTCTGCAATTGGAACAGTGTTTGAATGAAATGTCAGGGAAGAGGAAAGGAGAAGGAGAAAGTGGGCTGGATAAGAGCAGAGAGACAGTCATCCTCAGATACGATTTTTAAAAGGCTCACCAGGATAGAACAAGAGGAGTCGGAGATGAAGAAAACAATGCAACAGGAAATAAAGGATTTGGAGGACCAAGAGACTGTGAGAAAAATTGCACAGCAATTACAACAGCAGCAGCAGCAAAAAATAGTGTCAACTCCACCTACGATGGCATCTGCAGCTGTGAAATCTATTGTAATAACGACAGCAAAGATAACAGCAACAGCTGCAACAACAATTATAACAACCACAGCTGCAATGACACCAACGGCAGTAACAACAACAGCAACTATAATGACAGTGACAACCCCATCATTGGTGCCAATAAAGGGGGGGGGCAAGGGTTTAAATCAGATGTTGATAAATTTAATGAGAAGGTGGATAATTTGGAACAAAAAATTGGAAATATGTTTGTTCAGGATAAACAGGAACGAAAACAAGACATGCAAGATTTGATGGCAAACATTATGAAGGGTTTTGATGATTTAAAAAAAGGGCAAAATAAACTTAAGGAAGAACAAGAGGTGATAAAAGAGAGCAGAGGGGATAAAAGCAGTGGTTTCAGATATGAGAGAAAGAGAGAGAAAAAAGGGAAAATAAGGTGGGGGATCATGAGAAAAGGTTAGAATTGGTGGAAGAACAGAGGAGACGTGCAAACGTGATAATTCGAAAAATTCCGGAAGGTACGCCAGATAAATTAAAAGAAAGAATTGTAAAATGGTTAGATGGAATTATAGAAGGAGGTTTCACGCCATATGGTATTGTAAGTGTCTTTTGGCTGGGGTCAAGAAGGGGTAAAGTTGGGGCAAGAAATGTACTGGTAAAGTTCGCCAATGTTGCTGATAAATTTCGATTAATGGCTCTCATTCGAGTGAAGGGGTCAGAAGTTTTAAAAATAGATAGTTCAGATATTGAGGTATACAATGATATTCCAATGGAGGATCGTATGTGGAGGCAATCGATGAAGCCAATTACAAAGAGATTCCAAGATAAAGGAGTTAGGTATAATTTGAAATTTCCATGGCAATTGAGTTTTTTTCATTTGGGTAAACAATATATGATGAGTGAGGATGTCAATGTCATGGTGGATGCAAAATTACTGGAATTTGGAACTAAAGAGTGGGATGAACTGAAGGAGGAATTGATTGTTTCGGGTGGGTTCATGAGAAGGAGAAATGATAATGAGAATATGCCCAAAGGAGTGGAAGGAGGGACTGATTTGAGTGGAAGTTAGTTTGGGTTCCTATTAAGCCCGCACAGTTGGTTGCTCTTCCCCCCCTCCCCCCTTTGTTAATACGGAGGCTACTTGTAGAAAAGTGGGGAGGGATAGCAGTAGATTGTTTGTATGTTTTTTATTTTTTTTAGAGTTGTTTATTATTATTTTTTTGTTTTTGTTTTTTTCTTTAATAGATTTTTGGGAATGGGGGTTTGTTGTTTGTTGGAGTGCACACCCATTGGAGGAAGTGGCGAAAAGGGAGAATTGGGGTTAGAAAATAAGGAATGAAAAATTTGAAAGTATTAACCTGGAATGTGAAAGGTACTGGTTGTCAGGTGAAGAGAAGAAGATTAGAAGCAGCTCTTAGGAAAGATAAACCGGATGTAATCTTCAGGAAACTCACCAAAAATCAGAGGAAACTAACAAATTATTCTTAGGATAGACTCAATTTTATGAAAAATCATATGGCACGTCAAAGGCAAGAGATGTAGCAATTATGATATCAAGTAGAGTTGGATTTGAGATGGTAAAAAGTATTTCAGATATAGAAGGAAGACATTTAATAATAAAAGGGAAAATAGATGATGAGGAGATTACCTTGGTTCTTCTTCGTATAGTTTGTGAATCCCCACTATTGGGTTATGCGCCTGCGCAGAACGCCGATCGGAGGCTTGAAAAGCTATTGGTCAAAAGTTTTGGCGGTAAGACCGCCCACCGTACTGCCCACCCTGAGGCGCCCGCGCGCCATTTTACCTCAGTTCTCTTCTTTCCGCCGTAGCAGCAGGACGATCGTTGAGAGCTTCTCAATTTTTCTCGCCCTTCTGAGGGAAAGTCTTTGGCAATTTCAAACAATTTTTGCGGCGATCTTGTCCTCCGGGCAGGATTGCCACCCCGGCGCTGTTTCTTCCTTCTGGTGGACTCAGTTGCCTACTCGCTCCGGTCACCGTTTCCCCCCTCAAGGGGGTGGCGGCTGGCCTGCCCTTCGGGGTGCCCGCCTTCTGGAACCTTCCGCTGGAAGAATTTTTTCTTTGATGGCTGCAGCCTTCAAGCAGTGTGCTGCTTGCCTCAAGAAGTTCCCTGCTTCCGACGGGCATAGCCTTTGCCTTTTCTGCCTGGGAGAGTCTCACCAGAGCCAGTCTTGCCCTCACTGCAAGAAATTTACCCGTCTTGCAGTGCAGAACCGGAGCAACCTGCTCAAAGCCCATATGATGGAGCTCGCTCTGGCCCCCGCCTCGGCAGCCTCTACCTCTGCTGGTGCCTCTCAGCCTCCTCCTGCTTCTTCTTCCACTCTCGCCATCAGGAAGAAGAAGAAGAAGGATAAGAACGGGGAAAAGAAAAAGAAACACGGGGCGGAGAAGAGGCGCTCGCTCCCGCCTACTCCTCGCCCTCCCATTTCTCCGGGGCCCTCGCCTCCGTTCTCGGTTGCAAGATGTCCTTCGCCCGGGTCTTCCATCTGGGGCGGACGGTCCTCCTCGGGATCTCCTGAAAAAGGTCGCAGGGCTGGGGCTCCAGCTCGCCCACTGCAGGTCCTCGGGGGAGGGGCCGTTCACCCACGAGGCAAGCGTCCGTCTCCCCAAGGCCTAGGACTCCGACGATTGATGAAATGGCAGTCACCATGCCGGCCACCGTTTCGTCTCCGGTCCTCCCAACCACCGTTTCGTCCCAACCATCGGCGGTGGATGCATCCCAGATGGAGTTCTTCAAGGGGATGTTTGAGGCCATGGCAAAGTCGTTTGCCCACCAGTTTAAGACCTCCATGCCTGCGGCCTCTGCGGCTCCGGTACCGACCACCGCAAGCCCCAGGGATGTTGATCCTACTGTGCCTCCACCGACCTCACGAGGGTCGAGTGCCCGCTCCGCTGGCCCACCCATATCGTCTTGGTGTGGTCCAGACGTCGATGCGGTGGACTCCCATCCCGTCGACCCGCCCAGGCCGTACTGGCGCGGTCCCGACGTGGATGCCAGAGTTCTTCCCTCGTCTTCCGATGACTCCAGCGCGTCTTCGGAGGAGGACGAGGGGGACGTCGACGCCGAAAAGACGCCGGACCAAGCCATCGGCGCGGTTGACCCACCGTGTGGTGAGGATCAACGCTCGCTCACGGCTATGCTGACACGCTTGGGGACCTCCCTGAACCTGAAGGTGGACCAGCCACCACTGGAGGGCGAGGACCAAATGACCGCCAAGCTGGACAGACGAGCGATTCGGCCGGTCCACATCACCATGCTTCCATCCATGTTGACGTCAGCGAAGGCGACATGGAAGAAGCCAGTGTCAGCGCACTCCGTTTCGTCCAGGCTCGACGGCATGTACAGAGTCCTGGACGAGAACGTTGAGTTCTTGCAAGCTCACCCCTTGCCAAACTCGTTGGTGGTCAAGGCCTTCCAGCATAGGACGGCCACCAGCGGTTTTCCGGTACCTTCGACTCCGGAAGGGAAGAAGCTGGACGCGGTGGGCCGAAAGTTCTACGCCACCGGTTCCCTCTTCCTCCGTGCCGCCAACTACTCGGCTGCCATGGGCCTCTACCAATCCCACCTTTGGGAGCAGGTGAAGGTCGTGGCGGCTGCGTTGCCCGCCGAAACCCAGAAACGGATCGACGCGCTGGCATCCGAAGGGGACTTTCTGTCGGAGCAGCAAATGAGGACGGCCAGGCACATCAATGATTACTCGGCGAAGGACATGGCTTCCGCTATTTTGCTCCGTCGTCATGCCTGGCTCCGGGGCACCTCCCTCGATGATGCGATGAAAAAGCTCATTGAGGAGTTCCCGTTCGACGGACAGGGCCTATTCGGGCAGGACACCGATAAGGTCCTGAACGAAATGCGGCAAACGAACTCTACGGCCAAGTTCCTGGGACTTACCACACCGGCTCCGCCCGCCAGACCGAGGTTCCAACCTTTCACACGGCGGTATCAAGGAAACCCGCAACAACAGGGCGGCCCTACGGAACAGCCCAGGTCTGCTCCCTACAAGCAACGGCGCCAGCATAAGTCCCGTTACCAGCCCTACGGGCAGGGCAAGCGTTCCGACGCGAAGTCCAAGTCCCGTGTTTGAAGCTGCGACGGCCGAGTCTCTCTCGCTCCACATCCCGTACCTTCCCCTCCGGAATTTCCTCCAGGTGTGGTTGGGCATCACGGACGACCGGTGGGTCTTAAAGATCTTGTCCGCTGGTTACGCCATCGAGTTCGTGCGGGTGCCTCGGGTAGGAAGACATCGTTTCACCACCTCGTCCCCCCATTTGGAGGAAGAAATATCAACTCTTCTGTCCAAGGGAGCCATTGAGCGGGTAACACCGCCCGACTGGGACAACGGCTTCTACTCGAGGTACTTCGTGGTTCAGAAGAAGGACGGAGGACTTCACCCAATTCTGGACCTGCGCCGCCTGAACAAGTTCATCCACACCAGGAAGTTCCGGATGGTGACCCTGCAGACCGTCCCCCCCCCATCAACAAAGGGGACTGGTTCACAGTCATAGACCTCAAGGACGCCTACTTCCATGTCTCCATCCTCGAGAAGCACCGAAGGTTCCTCCGATTCCGCATCGGCAATTCCGTGTACCAGTACCGGTGTCTACCGTTCGGTCTGGCCACGGCACCACGGGTCTTCACCAAGTGCATGGCTCCAGTAGCTGCCTTCCTTCGCCAGCGGGGAATCAGGGTCTTCCCGTACATCGACGACTGGCTGATTGTATCCCCCACCAGCTCGTCGGCCATTCGGGACACGCAATTCACGGTCCACCTCATGGAGAGTCTCGGCCTTAGGATCAACTTCACCAAAGCGAAGTTGATTCCCTCTCAACGCGTCGAGTACATTGGAGCGGTAATCGACTCGCTTGTCACCAGAGCTTTCGCACCCCAGAAACGCTTGCAGGACATTGCGCAAGGGGTGAGCGACTTTCGCACCAAACCGTGCATCCGGGCGAAAAAGGCTCAGAGACTTCTAGGCCTCATGGCCTCAACGACGGCGGTGATCCCTCACGCCAAGTTGAAGTTCCGGTCCCTACAGTCGTGGCTCCTTCACGAATTCGACGCGCTCCGGGAGAGCCAGTCCAAGCGGTTGACCCCTTCTCCGGAGCTGAGGGACCAACTGCTGTGGTAGACAACACCACTCAACGTGGCAACGGGGAAGAGCTTTTACCCCCCGCAACCCTCGTTGCAAATATTGACCGACGCAAGCAACCTCGGCTGGGGGGCTGCCTGCGGGACTCTCACGGTCAACAACCCTTGGTCACCTCAGGAGATGGTGCACCATATCAACTACTTGGAACGTCTGGCCGTTTGGAAGGCCCTACGTTCCTTCGAGATCCTACTCACCGGCAAGGCGGTCCAAGTAGCCTCGGACAATACCACGGCAGTGGCATATCTGAACAAGCAGGGAGGAACGCGATCCACCACCCTTCTTCACCTCGCTGTGCAGCTCTGGGAATAGTGCCTGGAAAGGCACATTTTCCCGATTGGAGTGCACATTCAGGGCAAGCTGAATGTCTTGGCCGACCATCTCAGCCGCCTCACCTCGACGACCCACGAATGGGAACTGGACGATGAGGTTTTTCAGTCGCTTTGCGAGGCCTGGGGGACGCCGAGCATCGACCTCTTTGCATCGGAGTCCAACAAGAAATGCCACAGGTACTGCTCCAGGGCAGGCATCGGACTGAACTCCGAGGGCGATGCCTTCATGAAACGGTGGGATCAGGACTATTTCTACGCCTTTCCTCCGTTTCCTCTGGTCCAGAAGGTCCTCACCAGAATGTACCAACACAGGACCAGCGCAATCCTGGTGGCCCCAGCATGGCCTCGCCAGCCCTGGTTTCCGCTGCTGTTACGCATGTCGTCACAGTATCGCACTGCCGGAGTCACCGACGCTTCTCCAAATGGAGCACGGCCAGCTTCACCATTCGGACCTGCCCAGCCTCCACCTCACCGCGTGGAGGATAACCCCAGACTGTCCAGGATTCTGGAACTAGCACGACGCCCTTCCACAAGGAAGTCTTACGCTTCCAAATACCGACGCTTTTGTGCTTTTCTGGCGTCCCGGCAGACGTCCTCTCCACAGGTGGGACTGCAGGACGTCTTGACCTACCTCCTCCATCTGGCGGAGTCTGGCCTTAGCATCACCTCCATCCGAGTCCACCTCGCAGCGGTGGTGGCTCACTCTCCAGCTGGTTTGCCCGCTTCTGGTGCTTTTCGCGACCAAACAGTGAAGCGTTTCCTAAAGGGACTACGGAACGCCTTCCCTCCGGTCAGAATTCCGACGGCACAATGGTCACTTTCTGCCGTTCTCAATGCGCTCACCAGGACTCCTTTCGAGCCCATGGCCACCGCGGATGTTCGCCTCCTCACGTGGAAGACGGCGTTCCTGGTAGCTATCACGTCTGCTCGACGAGCTGGTGAACTGGTTGCTCTGCGGGCAGACGCACCTTTTCTTCAGTTTTTCAATGACCGCGTGGTTCTCCAAGCGGATATCACCTTCCTTCCCAAGGTGGTCTCCCAGTTTCATATGGCACAAACTATCTCCTTACCAACTTTCTTCCAGAACCCCACTACCGCCCAAGAAAGGAATTGGCACACGCTGGATGTGAAACGAGCTTTATTGTTTTACACCAGCAGGACAAGGGAGTTCAGGAAGTCCCAACGCCTTTTTGTGGCTTATGGAGGAAAGTCCAAGGGTGAACCAATCTCTGCCCAAAGGTTCTCCAAATGGATCACATCTACCATCTACCTGGCCTACGAGTCAGCCTCGCTGCCACCTCCACCGCATGTCAGGGCGCATTCCACCAGGGCGGTTGCCACATCCACTGCTTTCCTGGAGGGCACACCGCTAGAGGACATATGTAAGGCTGCCACATGGTCCAGACCTTCCACATTTGTCCAACACTACAGGGTGGACACCAGGGCCACTGCGGACGCCAGGCTTGGCCGTGTCGTCCTCACCAGGGGGCTCCGAACTCAACGCCCTTGACGGACCAATCTACTGGACCTTCATACTCATCGTGGGATCATCTCATCCGACTGCCCACCGACCAAGTGAGTGTGAGCTTGCTAATCTCCCAATAGTGGGGATTCACAAACTATACGAAGGAGAAAGTTCGGTTTCACTTACCAGTGATAACTTTCGTTCTTCGAGTATATAGTTTGTGAATACACACTACCCACCCTGCCTCCCCTCTTGAGCTGCACGGATGAGATCGATTGGTTTATCCTGTGCTTGGCTTAAGTATGGAACTGAGGTAAAATGGCGCGCGGGCGCCTCAGGGTGGGCGGTACGGTGGGCGGTCTTACCGCCAAAACTTTTGACCAATAGCTTTTCAAACCTCCGATCGGCGTTCTGCGCAGGCGCATAACCCAATAGTGTGTATTCACAAACTATATACTCGAAGAACGAAAGTTATCACTGGTAAGTGAAACCGAACTTAAATTTGTACGTACCAAATGAAAATCAAAATAAATTTTTGGATAAGGTGCATAATATATTGAATAAAGAAAGAACGATAAAAATGATTGTGGGTGGGGACTTCAATTTAATAAGATCAAATATAGATACTACAAACATAGCTAGAAGGGGGGAGGAGATAAAACACAAGTGCTGGACAAATGGATGAAAGGACTAGGGTTAAAAGATACATGGCGGGAGCTTAAAGGATCGGAAAGGGTTTACACTTTTCCCCCCCAGGTTTATAACACGTATTCTAGAATAGATTATATATTTGTAACTGACAACCTGATAGGGAATTTGGATGAAATTGAAGTTGGAATCTTTAGAGAGTCGGATCATGTAAAGGTATTGTTAG
This sequence comes from Bradypodion ventrale, assembly GCA_035047345.1. NCBI lineage: Eukaryota > Metazoa > Chordata > Lepidosauria > Squamata > Chamaeleonidae > Bradypodion > Bradypodion ventrale. Next base: position 23,674,080 of record JAWDJE010000009.1, on the reverse strand, counting down.
AAATGAGAATGGATGGTACAAAGATTAGGAGAAATTGGAGATATAACACTAAATTATTTAAAGATGAAAAATGTAAAGAACAAATAGTTGAAAGATGGGAGCAAAATTGGAAATGGAATGATACAGATGAAGTTCGATATAATGTGGTGTGGGATACGATGAAGGCAATATTCAGAGGGGAAAGTATTAAATTGGCTAGTTTTAATAATAAACAATTAAAAGGTAAGCAGGAGGAAATCGAGAAAGAGATTAAACAGCTACAAGAAAAACATGCAATAACTAAAGATAGGAAAGTTCATGAAAGATTGCAGGGGTTGAGGAAGGAGTTAATAGGAAAGGATATTGAAAAAGTGAAAAGAGATCTGGTTTATCTAAAAACGGAATACTTTGAATATAGTAATAAAAATTCAAAATTATTGGCAAGAGCTGCTAAGGAAAAAAGAAATAAAAGGGAAATAGGGATTCTGGTAGACAAAAAGGGTATAAGGTATAATAAAACAAAAGATAAATGTAAGGTTGTAAAAGAATTCTATCAGGAGTTATATTCAAGAAAAAATATAGACCTGGGAAAATTAAAAGATAAAATTGAAAGTCAGATTAAAAACAAAATCGATCAGGAACATAAACAAGTAATGGAGGAGCCAATTACTGAAAAGGAGATAAAAGAAATAATAGGTAAATTGAGGATGGACAAATCACCAGGTGAAGATGGATTGCCAGCGGAATTTTATAAAGAGTTTAAAGATATAATTGTCCCAAAATTATTAAAATTGTATAATTTTATTTTGGATGGAGGTCAGATTCCACCCTCTTGGTATAGAACTATAATAGTATTATTGCCAAAACCTGGGAAAGATTTGGAAAAGGTAGAGTCATATAGGCCTATCTCTTTAATAAATCAGGATGCTAAGATTTTTACGGCGATATTGGCAAAAAGATTAAATAGCTTCGTGGATAAATATATAAATAATGACCAGGCGGGATTTATTAAAGGTAGATACATGGCGGATTTAACAAGGCGAGTTATAGATTTAATAGACATTGCAGGTCAAACTAAAGAGAAGGTAGGATTGTTATCTTTGGATATTTGCAAGGCATTCAATTCTTTGCAATGGATAACAATTAATGAGATAATTAAAGGCTATGGATTTGGATGTAGGTTTATAAAAACGATAGAACAATTGTATCAACAAGGGTGTGTCAATGTTAGGGTAAATGATGGCCTTACGGAAGAAGTAAGATTAGAAGCGGGAACAAGACAGTGATGCCCACTATCCCCAATATTATTTATAATGGTGATGGAAATATTAGCAAAAAGTATAAGGGAGGATAAAGAAATAGAAGGAATATTAGGAAATAAAGTTAGTTTATATGCTGACGATACTCTTATAATTATGAAACATCCGGGGAAGACATTGGGAAAAATACAGAGGCATTTGGAGGAATTTGAACAAATAACTGGGTTGAGGATAAATTAGGATAAATCTGAAATGATACTGAATAATATAGACAAGGGAGAATTAAAAATAGATTTAACTACAGATTAAAAATAGTGTGAGATATTTGGGGATAAATATTTCAAGCAAAATAGAAGATTTAAGAAGATTAAATTATGATAAACAAAAAAAAAAGAACTCAAAGCAAAAATTTCACAATATAAAAATTTGAAGCTGTCTTGGTTTGGCAGGGTAGCATTGACTAAATGATGTTATTACCAAAAATAATTTTTTTGTTTGAAACCCTACCAATCCAAATTACAGATAAAGAAATTAAGGAATTTCAAGCTTTAATAAATAATTATTATAATGGGGGAAGAAGAGCTAGAATACCAAAGAAAATGTGGTACCAGTCACAAAAAGAAGGGGGTCTGGGAGTACCGAACTTGAAAAATTATTATAATGCATTCCATATTAAAAATGTAGTTAAGATTTTAATGAAAGAGGTAGTTATTTGGGAGGAAATTGAAATGATGGAATTAAAGGAGTTGGGTAAAAGTGTGTTTTTAGGGAATGAAAAAGGAAAAATAATGGTTAAAAATAGAATGATGAGTTCGATGTTGGGAGTTTGGAAGAAGGTTAAAATGAAACTATCCCCGAATATATCGACAATAATTGAGCTGGAAGATATTAAAAAATTCCCAATAAAAATTGATGATAGGATGAAGGAAATTTTTATTAAAGAACGAGATTTTCCTGTTGAAAGATTGGATACGAGTTTGCAGAGACAACGTGAAAAGACAAGAGCTGTATGATCAAATGAAGTTAAATTGGTTACAGATTATGAGGATAAATAAGTGGAATAATGGTTATGTGAGAGAGCAGAGTCTGGAAAGAACTAAAACTGAATTTGAAGAGTTAATATGGAAAGTAAGAAAGTCGGAAATTGGAATTAAAGGTATGGTTAGTAAAATATATAAAATAATAAATGTAGAAAGTAATTCACAAGAGATATTTTAAAATGCTTGGGAACAAGATTTGAAGATAAGCATAACTGAAAAAGAGTGGAAAAATAAATGGAAAAAAAGAGGTATGAGATCCATGTCCGTCAGGGTTAAAGAGCATAATTTTAAAATGTTGTGGAAATGGTACTTGACCCCATTGAAACTGTACCAGATAGACAAAATAAAATAAAATAAAATGTGTTGGAGATGTAAAAATACATTGGGCACATATGTACATATGTGGTATGAATGTTAAAAGGTTGAGAAATTTTGGGAGGAAATTGAGAAGGAGATGGTAAATATTATGGGAACATCTCTCAAGTTGGGGCCAAGTAACATCTTGTTGACGGACGTAGATAATATGAACTTAGATGATGATAAGAAAGAATTATTGGCTATAATGCTTACTATGGGCAGAATGTGTATAGCAAAAAATTGGAAGAACGACATAACATTAAAAGTAGATGATTGGTATAAGGAGATGTGGGATCTTGGATTGAATGAAAAATTAACATGGGCGTTGAATTTTAAAAAAGGAATAATTAAAGAGAATAGATTCTGGAATACATGGAGACAGTTTGTGGATCATGCTTTGAAGGGAGAGGGGAAGAATAGACTGACACCAGACCAATTGAAGTTTTGGGCACAGTAGAAACCAATGGGAAATACCACATCCTCCCGGGCAATGTAAATACATGGGGTGAATGATGTATAGAATGTAATATTGGAATAAATTGATAGGGATAGAAAAAGAAATATAACTGTTTTAGACAAATTGATTTGAATAGAAAATAGATAAAATAAGAAGTTACTGGTCACTAATGTTAAGAGCAAAGTTGGGATATTTACCATTGTGATAATAAAACATTAAAGAGACAGTAAGTTAAATGTTAAATTTCAAAGGTGTTATATTTAGATTTATATACATCTAATTTTATTGTTTAAAGATTCTTTTTTTGTGTGATAATGTCAAATGTATCATTTATATGCTTGCCTATGTTGTTTTTTCTTTCTTCTTTCTGTATTTGTATGTTATTTTTTCCCTGAAAATCAATTTAAAAAAAACATACTTCAGGCTGTGAGAGAGTAGTGAGTTCAAGATCACCCATTTTTAAGGGAGGTGATGTTGCAGGTACAGCAGTGAGCTCAGTCTGCCCCAATGGTTTTATGTCATTTCTTGTTTGTTTGTTTGTTGCATTTATATTCCACCCATCTGAGATATTCTCTCACTCTGGCTGGCGTGCAATAATTTTTTTTTTACAATCTATAAATATAAAGGAGACCCGTAGGTTTGTGGGTCCAGGCTACCTTCCCCCCCTCCGCCACCTACCCACCTGACCAGCACATGCCACCTACCTTGCAACCCCCTTTGGTCAAAGAAGGGGGTCCGGATGACATGGGTGGGGCGCAAGCCCCACCGGAGCCATCTGAAAAAAAATCCAAGGATACACCAGCGTGAGAGAGCTGGGTGCACAGCAAGGCCGCTGTGCTTTGCCCTCCCCTTTCGCACGGGGACGCAGGGCCAAAGGACTCGGCCACTGCCTTCTCCCTTGGCACCCGCTACACACTCCCCGTTCACCCGGGGAGGAGGCTGTGGCTGGGTCCTTCGGCCCTGGGTCCTCCCTGGGTGCCGGCCGAACTGCCCTTCCCTCCTGCAGGGAAAAACAACCCCGGGGCAAAGCCTGGGTAAATATGCTAGTAACAGTATAAAATGAAACGTAAACAATAAACCAAACCAGATAAAATTATGGGTAACAACAAAAAACAATAACCATTCTCTGCAAACAACATATACAGTATTGGCAATGGCATAGATTAGTTAATCCTAATGCTTGGCAGTTGGTAATATGTCTTTAAAAACCTCTGTAAAGAGAAAGCATTTTAGTTGTGTTTTTTTTTTAAAAAATTGGTAGAGATGGAACCTTACCGTTAGGTAAGAAGGTCCCAAATGGTTTACAGGAGGCATTCCCAACCTTTTCAAGCCGGGGGCTGGGTCATGCTCTCAGTCAGCTTTGAGGGCCAGACGGCCATTTTGCCCTGCCTGCACGATGGAGGTGGCCATTTTGTCCCAACAACTTCAAAGGGGTGGCCATTTTGTTTCTTGAATGCCCTTGGAGGGGCAGACCTGGCTCACAGGCCTTAGGTTGGGAACCATTGGTTTACGACCTTAAATGTTAGAACTGACACCTTGTACCTGATATGGAAAGGGACGGGTAATTAAAGGCAGCCCTGTCAAGGCAGGGGAGATATGTTCAAATGTTGAATGTGATTCATCTCCCCTGCCCCAACATATTAAACTTACAGTGATTCTGCAAGGTGTTTTAGATTGGGAGAAGCAAGCTATGCTAATTAGTAAATGAATGCAGTACTCTTAAATGGCCAGAATAATTCATGCAATCCAGATCTTAAATAAATGCTACACTTTACTACATTCCAGTAGCCAAATTCAAGATTATTGAATTATTGGCGATTATTAATTATTGATTATTGGCGATAGACATTGTGTAGAATCCTATATACCTTTTGCTTGTGCTATCTGCTATCTTTCTTATTCTTTCTTGGAAATTGAGTTTATTGCAGATGCCTTCTCTTCACTGGTCTCCCTCCCTCTCCTTTTCCTCTTCTTCTGCGTCTTCTTTTCTCTTGCCCTCTTTCTTTGTAGGTTACTCTAATGTATCACATTCCTGTGATATCTGGGTGTCTGTGTTCCAGCTGCACTTTGACCCTGAAGGGTGGCGTTTCTGGGACTCTCTTACCCTGTTTGCTGTCTGTTGCTCCAGTATAGGGGAGATTCTAGCATATGCTCTGAAGGCCTTTGTGGAGTTGATGGAGCATGATTTTGTTTCCTGGGAGACTCTCAGTCCAGCATTTATCAACAAGGTAAGTGCCACCTTAGAAATAGGTACTGAACTGACGTTCTCTTCTCTTGCTAGGAAGTAGGCTGAAAGAAGGAATATAATTTTATATTAATTCATTGAAGCGTCAAGGGAAAGAAAATGACATCGTGTGCTACTTTTACCTGATTAATACTGTATTTTCTGGTGTATAAGACTACTTTTTAACCCCGAAAAACCTGTGCCAAAGTCGGGGGTCGTCTTATAGGACAGGTACTTAACTGCAGCTTGTTTCCCCTTGCTTCATATGTACGGCGCATATGGTGGGGGGTGCCGCGGCCGAGTCCCTGCTCTGTGCAGGGAGTATGAAGCAAGGGGAAGCAAGCTGCACACATCTTCCTGTACCTCGAGGAGGAGAACGTGAGCGTGGATTGGCTCTCCACCAGAACCTGCCCATTCGACTCGGAGGGCTGCGCGTCTTCGGGTTGAGTGTGGGTTAATTTTTATTTGGTGTGCATTGGAAGAGAGGTAGTCTTATACGGCAAGTATATTCCAAACTCTATATTTTAACTGGAAGAGTTGGGGGTCGTCTTGTACACCCAGTCATCTTATACGCCGGCACAATATATTATATATTATAAAATATATTTTATTGGCACAATAAAAAGGAATTTTAACTCCTTATTTTGTTGTTATTCTTCCCTAATCTGTAACATGAGGTTAAGGTGGTGGCAGCTGTCAGTCTTGACAGCTTTAAGAAAGGATTAGACAAGTTCATGGAGGACAAGGGTATCAATGGCTATAATTATGGATACCTAAGGACAACCTCCGGGTTGGAGAGATAGGCAAGATATCTCTCAATGCCATTTCCAGTGAATCCTAAGCAGGTGAAGGCATCTGCTTGGAAATACCCTGAAGCAAATGGTGATCCACTGTGTGAGACAGAATGCTGGACTGGATGGGCTGTGGCCTGTTCCAGCAAGGCTGTTCTTATGTTCTTAGGTTTCCCTTGCTCGAAAGCCAGTCGTATCCGACTCTAGGGTTCAGGGCTCATCTCTGTTTCAAAGCTGAAGAGCCAGCGCTGTCTGCTTCTGTAGACGTTTCCGTGGTCATGTGGCAGGCATGACTAGACACCGGAGCACAGGGAACTCTGTTACCTTCCCACCGAAGTGGTCTGGTCCCTATTTATCTACCGGTACTTGCAATTTCTTGCTTTTGAACTGCTAGGTTGGCAGGAGCTGGGACAGAGGACGGGAGCTCATTCTGTCCTGCAGTACTTGGTTAGTACATGAGGTTAGAGATAAAGAACTATTTCAAGTGTAGGAAATTTGTAGAAATATCAGCTGTTGTTTGCAACCCTGGAAGGCTTTGCAAGGCTCCGGAACTCTTAATGTGTCGAATGGGAAATTTCACATGTTAGCATTTCCCAAACTATGTTCTGCGGAACAATGGTGGACTTCAATTCCCATAAGTCTAAGTCAGTACATTGGTTTATCATTGCTTTGGGGAATTGACTTAAGCTTCTGGGAATTGAAGTCTAAAAACCAAAGGTTGAGAAACACTGTATGCAGATTGCCTATTGTTTCTTTAAAGAGTAACAATCAACAGTTTTGATTATAAATCATACAACTTTCTATTTAACAATAAGGCGACCGGATTAGATTGTTGAAGTCACTAATGATTAATGGTTCTAATTTTTAATATGCTATTGTAGGTGTTGGAGTCATGCAGATCCCAAGGTGTAAGGCCCTTTTTCATGTGCCCCCCCCCCTTCAAGGGCATTCTAGAAACAACATGGCTGCCCCTTGAAGCTATTGGGACAAAATGGCCAACCCCATCGTGCAAGCATGGCAAAATGGCCGTCCAGCCCTCAAAGCTGACAGAGAGCATGACCCGGCCCCCTGCTTGAAAAGGTTGGGAAACCCTGGTGTAAGAAAAGGACATCTCTCTTATGGGGAGATATCTGAGCTATTTCTGTTTCTAGAAAGTTCTTGAACAGATGAGGAATTGCTCTCTGTTCTTTATTAGCTGTCTTCTGCAGTATACAAATATACATATATCTCACCCAGCATTCCTGATTCCATGAGGGAAACAAAACTAGTTAAAGCTTTAGTCCTTCTCAAACAGAAGGTTCTACAAAATCCTGTCTTTGGTTACAGATCATCAGTTATGTCAGCATCAGCCCGATGGATGCCTCCATCCAGCAAATTTCACTGGCCATTCTGGAGAATATGGTACCCACCAGCCGTCCCTTCTTTGAGCTGGTGAAGCTTCAAGTGACCCTGGAGCGCCTGATCAGCCTTCTGCAAGTGTAAGTTTGAACCAGCACTTACTGCTTTCATTGCTTCTTGTCTGCTGTAAATATATGTCAAAAAGGGGTACAATCAGTAAAATACCTGGCAGTGAAAGATTTTTTAAAAAATCCTGGGGTACTTTTTACAGTCATTTTAAATGTTTAAGCAAGCTCAAGCCAAATGAAAGGAAATTGAACCGTGATCTCATTGGGAAACTCAGATGTTCAAGAAAGAGACTAGTATTTTGCTTGGCACTGAAATAAGGGCAAGGACGAAGCCATTCAGATCTCTCAGGAGGGAATATTCTAATGATATGTCTTTGAATACGGAGGTTGCATTTTGCTGTCAAAACTCATAGAGCATCCTACGCTTTTATAGTAGGTTGATACTAATGTTAACCATGATCCCATTTCTTAACTTTCTCGATATTGCTCCCAATTATTTCTGATTTCAATCTTCACATTTTATTGAATATATTTTTATCTCCTGTTCTAGTGTGACTATCCTGCAATTGTCTAATTTCTTCTTCCACTTTTGTTTTCCCTTCATGAATCTGTTTATTGCATGATAATTTTATACTTCCCCCCCTAAATATAGCCTTCATAGTATCCCATAAAATGCCATCACTTACTTCATTTGTGTCATTCATTTCCCAATATTCTTCCCAATTTTTATTTATTACATTTCTATACTGTTGATCATTAAACAATTTTAAATCATATTTCCATAATCCTCTTTCTTGCTTTCCATTTTCTAATTTTAATTCCGATACTATTTTAACGTGATCCGATTCTTTTATTATACCAATTTCAATATTTTCAACTTTACTAATCAAAATTTCAGATGTCAATACATAATCAATCCTCAAATAGGAGTTATGTACTTGCGAATAAAAAGTGTATCCTTTTTCTGTATCTCTAATCTCCCTCCAGACGTCACGCAAGCCCATTGTTTTTAACTATTCATAATATTTTTATTAATTCATGCGTGCTTTAATACATTTGTCGTATCTAAATTTGATCTGGTCAGATTGAAATCTCCAGCTACAATTAATTTAACTGCTTTCTCTTTTTCTATCCTTTGACATACATTGTCCAAAAATTCCTCCTGTTTTCCATTTGGCACATAAACATTAACAAAAGTTATTTCCTCATTATTCACCATTCCTCAGACTATAAGAAATCTTCCTTCTGGGTTGGCAATTGTCTTTAATTTTACAAAACCTAATCTTTTTTAGAAGGCAATAGGAAACAAGGGAGACCAAATATGAGATACAGTATGCTGATTCCCCATAGGAAGTCATAGGACATAGGCTATAGTTTGTGGAACCTGAGTGCTGCTGTTGAGGGCAAAACATTTTGGAGATGGCTCATTCATTGAGTCAGGAGACTTGGTGGTCTCACATAACAACAAAACAATTGATCTAGAGCAGGGTTGAATTACCTGTTTCATCTGGTACTTTGAACAGAAGATAGTTAAGAACAAGGATTAACATCTGAGTGGTACAACAAGACTTTTTAAAGTGTTAGTTACTGGGGAGGAAGGCTTGACCTGCATTTCAGGTAGCAAACCATCTCCAGACAACACTGTTAAAGATGAAGATTATATATTGTCCAGTCTAGACAGGGTAATCCTTTATGCTGGAAGAGTCACTATATTGTGCACTATATTATGTACATTCAAAGTGCAGAAGAGGCAGAGGGAATATGCATGGAAATGTTAGGAGACTGCTCCTGCCACTTTTCAGCTCTCCTAGTAAAGCCCTAAGGACATCTGTCCATCCAACCAGAGCGGACCGGAGGGGCTCCCTAATTGTGCCATCAGCCAAGGGGGCTCGCCTCTCTAGCACAAGGAGGAGGGCCTTTTCCGTGTTCGCACCAGCCCTTTGGAACCTCCTACCAGTGAAATTGCATCTCCAGACGGAGTTCTACCCTTTAGAAAAGAACTAAAAACCTGGCTGGCAGGCCAAGTTTGGGGTGCAGGTGTGGGGTGGTTTCCATTGGGTGGCTGGTTTAGAGGATTATGCCTTCCCCCTCGGTTCCTTCGGTACCTGCACCCCTTTTTAGGGGGTGGATTTTAATTCTGTTTTTATCGGTTTTTATCTGTTTTATGTTGTGATTGTGAACCACCCTGAGTCGGCCTTGGTCGAGTGGGCGGTATAGAAATCCAACAATAAAAAAATAAAAAAATAATAATATAGCAACCCCTCTTGCTTTGGAGGTACCAAATGATTTCTCATAATGCTCTATCCACCCTAGATACAAATTGTTAACACAGCCACTCTTCTGGTGGGTTTCTTGCAGAAAAATCACATCAGATTTGTCTTTTCTAATAGCGGCTTCTAGACATTTCCTTTTTATTATATTTCCTGTGCCTTTAACATTCCATGACATAATCTTAATTGTCTTCATTATCATTTATTTCACCTTCCCATGAACAAACTCCATCTCCTAATGGCATGTGCACAATTACTTACTTTACATACTAAACATAACCCATCCCACAAATAATACATAACTTGGACATAATTCAACAAAAAATAAATCATCACCCTCCCCACCTTTTTAATACTAAAAAAAGAGCTACCCTTGAAAATCAAGGAGGGGAGGGGGTGTGGCAATCAGAGCGAACCGAGCAACTACTCATCTTGCACTACCTATTTAACTTGAATTTTATTTAATTTTGTATACCACCATTATATATATTTTACTTATTACTACTGTCATTGGTACGTCAGTGATTTTTGCCTATTATCTTTCCTCCTTTCTTATATCATATTCTTCCCTAGTCTAACCTACTTCAGAACTATTTGTTTGATGAAATCCAGAGCTACTTAATGCTTCCTTTACATCCTTCCACTCCTGCAAATCATACTCAATAATGTTAAGGTCTGACAGAACATCCAAAATACATGAACCTTCATTGACAATAGTGCTTTCCCCCATATGTGTAAATCTTAATTGACGCGGGTACCTCCAATTATATTTTATCCCCTTTTCTCTCAGCTTTTTTGTTAACAGTTTAATTCGCTTTCGCCAAGGGCGTTCCTCAATTGGTAGGTCATGGTAAATCTCTATATCATTTCCATCCATTTTCAATGTGTTCAAACCCATTTTTTATATGTTGCAGCAATACAAATTTCGTTCCCACATTTGCCAATTTTAATAATACATTTCTATTTACTGTACTATATTTTCTTACTCCTAATCTATGTACGCTGATAATATCTTCAGGCATAAAGGTCTTATCCATCTTTAAATCATTGAGCCACCCTAAAATTCTTAGTTTTAATTGGTCCGGAACATTTCCTGGAAAATTCCTAATTATTACGTTCGGCCTTCTAAATTGATCCTCAATAGAATCTAGTCTCTTTTCACACTTCTCTAATTTTTTCTCCTCCTCCTTTACCTTCTCCTGCACTTCAACAACTTTACTTCCTAATGTTTCAACCTCCTTTGCATTAATGTTCATTGCATCTTTTAGCTCAGCCATCCCCTTCATAATACTTGCTGTTTGCATTTGGGTTGATTCCACTATACTTTCCACCATTGACAACATCCTTTGTTGGAACTTTTCTAGAATCTGCTGTAATTTTAAAAAATCTTGACTATCACTTAGCCTTTGCTTCTCCATCGCCTGAAATTTTGTATCCAGAAATCCTTCAAGCTTATCCAAACCTGTTTCAATGCTATGCCTTTCATCATCATCCTTGTCTGACCCTACATCTTCCAATTCCACTTGCATGCTACTCTTTTCTTGCTGTTCAGATGGCTTTGTAAGGTTTTTCTTTTTTTTCTACCTTGCACTTCTGCAATTTTATCCATCTCTTCTTGATTCTTCTGATCTCTCTGATTCAAACCCTCTTGTTTCAAATCCTGTTCTATTAAGTGTTGCTGTTCTATCTGATCTAACTGCTCCTGCTGCTGTTGTACTCTAACGCTCCTCCACTTTAGCTCGCAAATTTTCCAAATCTACTATCTCGTCAATCTCTTCCTTCAAATATCTTTGCCTCTCTTCTACTCTTGCCAGGCGGCCTGCCCTTACCCAAATTGGATCTATAACTAATTCTTGTTTTGGCAGATTACTTTTCCCTTTCCGACTCATTCAATCCTATCTATTCACTGTGTATAGTGTGATTATGCGTGTAACAACAAAAACTCTATAGGTTACTCTTACTCTTTAAAAAAGAGGGGTGCTTTTTACAATAAAGATGTAATGTAGAGCAGGTATTAAGCTTCAATTCGTTTGAGGAAACTTTAACAAGTTTTACAGTCGAAGTGCTTTATCTTATCCCTATTCCTTGCTTGCCTCTGTACAGCAGTGGGGGGGGGGGATTCAGAGCTGAAGAATGGTCAATCTCTGCAAATCTCAAGGCTTGACCGTATTTATTGCTGAAAGAGCTCGGCCTTCTATTCTCTAATACTAGACACAGTTTATACTACTTATGCTTGCAAGAAACCCTATGATACCATAGCAGTTGATGGTGTATAGTGTTATTGAAAGCCGACCACGTTGTGAAACTCAGTTCCTTTTGCTCAGCAATCACAAACCTAAGTCAGAGCACCTTATCTTATCCAAAGTCCTTGAATGTTCCTGCACAGCTAAGAAATAACTAATTGGCGAGAGGAGAAGAGGGAAGCAGAAAGAAAAAAAAATCCTCCCAGGTGTTCTTGATTATAGTCAAAGCTATTATTTACCTTGGGGCTTTGCAAATTAATATCTTAGATTATAAAAAACATATGACGAAAAGAGACAAAGGCACTCCTCTCCCTAGCCCGATTCACTGGGGTACAGGGACAGAGTAGCCTACTGCATATGGCAGGTAATATTGATCACTTGGCAGAACCTAGGCTTCTTAAAGCTGAAGTCTATGACACACAGCTTATGATTTGCTACTCCTCCTCCCTCTTAACAGACAGAGCAATCCCTCTCACCTACTTCTGGAAGGCTTTTGGTGTTGAAGTGATGAGGACAATTGGACTCACTTCTGCTCTGCTGGGTGTCCTCCTTTACAAAGGCAGGCAAAATACGACTGGCTTTTGAAGATTTATTGAAGGAAACACAATACTGGATACAGATCTTAAATTACTCTATACTACATAAAACACAAGCTAATAAAACAAATAAATGAAATAAACTCTTGCTAGATTCCTAGCAGGTTCACGCTTACTGGTTTGGGGCGGTTCTGCCCCTCATGGCTGAGTTTTAGCCCCGAAGAGTCATGTTGGGCAGCTATCGGACAATAGCTTCCGCTGAAATCAAGTTCAGTGTGTTGAGAGACAAGGGTTTCACCCTTGCTCCAGAAGTGCTCTCTGAGTGCTCAAAGTGGGCTCCTTTTATTGAGAAAAGGTGCTTTGGAATGTGTTGATCTAATGAGAAAGCACCTGTATTCCCATGTGAACGGGACATGCTGTATGTAGACAGTTTGGCATGTGGCCCCCACCTTTGCATTCTCTGGGAAAGTTCTGTTCTGCAGGTGTCCTGGCAATTATAATTTGATTGACAGGAGTGGAGACGTCGTCTCCCTCGTGGTGTGGTCAGCTGACCTAGCTGTCAATCAGTACCCTCGTGGGACTGCAGCTGTGTTTCTTGGAATGTGTCCAGTCCTGGACACTCACTTTTCCCTCCTCCCTTTGGGGAGGCAACTATCCTAACTATGCATCACTGTCATGTCAGACTAACAGCCTGGCATTCCAATGTGCTTTAAAATAAGAGCTGGCTTTCTAAGCCTAAGAAAACTACAATATGTGTCTTAACACTACACGGATCAAATGTCACCTTAAAATCAAGACAACGTCGCATGTGGAAACCATGACATGGCTAACAGCAAGTAAAGATAGAAATAGAATCTTAGAAATATATAATCATTTGAGACTGAACTGGCTCCAAATTGCTTCTGTTAATAACTGGAACAAAAAATATAATGGACAGGATAGTTTAGACAGAGTGTTGACAAAATTTGAGGAGCTGGTATTTAGTTTAAGAAATGGTCAAAAAAATTAAAGTGTTAGTATAAAAATTGAAATAAATAAATAAATAGTAAGTAAATTATATAAAATATAGCAAAGGTTGCCCGGCGTTGCCAGGCTGTTTTAAACGGTGTTGGAAAGTTTTTGTTGTTGTTGTTGTTGTTAATGTTTGTAAAGAAGAGGTTAGTCTATAATTGAAATTTTTAAAATTGTTATTTATACAAATTCTTTTTGATGGCCTGTTATAAACTGTGATGAGTTTTGTTTGGTGTTTTGGTTTTGTGGATGAAAAAAAGAATAAAGGATGATATACTTTTTCGAAAAACTCTTGGGGCCTTTTGTGTGGGGCTATTGTGTCTTTTTGAATTTTTTTATTATTGTGAGCAGCAAGTGCTGCTGGTAGGGGTTATCTTGTATTTTGACTGTTTTTTCTCTCATGGCCTCTGGGTGGAGCTTCTTCCAGTAAGTAGTCTCTTTCTTTATTCATTTCTTTTCCAGTCGTTGTGGTATGAGGTCGTGTGGTGGTGAGTTGGCTGTTTTTCTTTTATTTGGGGTGGTGGTGGTGTTTGGATTTTGTGGTGTTTGGCTGGGTGCTGGGTGTGTTTGGAAATGTTTGTTGTTGCTTACTTTTTTGGTGTTATTTTTGTTTGTTTTTGTGTATTTTTGAATGTTTTTGATTGTTTGTTTTTGTGTTTTTTGGTGTCCTACGGGGGGATCCCCTCTCTCCCGTCTCCCTTGGCTCTGGAAGGCTTGGGGGGACAGACCCCTTTTGTCTCCCCAAACCTTCCAGACTCATGGGACCCAGGAGAGGGGATCGAATCCAGGCTACTCTCTGATATTAAAAGGGAAATCTCAATTGGGGATTCCCCTTTAATATCAGTGGGGGGGGGGTTGTGATCCCCCTCTCCGCTGGCTTCCTTGGGTTTTGGAGGGTTGGGTTGAGAAAATGGCTCTGTCTCCCCAACCCTTCCGGACCCAGGAGAGCCATCGAGAGGGGGCTTCCCCCCCAACCTCCGTTTTTAAACAGAAGTAACCGCTTGGTTTCTTCTCTTTAATATGGGGCGTGTGTGTGTGGGGGGGGAGGGGAATCCCCTCTCTGCCGGGTCCCCTGGGGTCAGGAGGGTTGGGGAGACAGGCTCCTTTGGTCCCCCCAACCCTCTCAACCCCAGGGGAGCCAGTAGAGAGGGGGAGCACAACACCCCCGCCCCCACCCAGTGATATTAAAGGGGAAACTCCGATTAGGAGCTTCAGGCGCCAATGGGTAGGGGGGCTTTGGTTCCCGCAGCTTGTCGGACTTGCTCTCCTGGTGTTTTTGTTTTATTTTTTGGGCGCCGGCTTCCTCAGCGTTCTGTGCGCTCATGGCGCGCAGGACACTGGGGCTTGTAGTTATGGGTTTGTGCTTTGTGTTTCTGCTGCGTTTTTTTAACGGTTTTCTTTTGATTGGCTGCGGCATGTTTCCGAACGTTCCTTGTGCCGCGCCGTGCGAGAGCCTCTCAGCCTGATTGGCTTTGGTGCGGCACGGTGCAAGGAATGTTGGGAAAGGAAGTTGTTTCCCTTTTTTCGTGTTTGTGGGGCTGTTGCCCCACTGCCTGTTTTCTCAATCCTTTGTTGACCTGCGGACCCAGATCGGCCATGTGCATGAAGGGTGAGTGCAGGCAAGTAGGGCGAGGCATAACAACCTATAGCAAGTTCCAACGGTTAACCCTTGGTTTTATAGGTTAAGATTAATTAAATGACTCTGATAAACCTCAGGCAGCCTTAAAATTATTGTGGGAGCAGGATCTAAATATTGAAATTACTGATGAATCTTGGAAAGGCAATGGAAAAAGAGGATAATGAGGATTTTGTCAGTAAGAATTAAAAAACCACAATTACAAATTATTGTGGAAGTGGTATTTGACCCCTGTGAGGCTACATCAAATGGACAACACAAAGGCAAAGACTTACTGGAGATGTGAAGATGATATAGGAACATATTTACACATGTGGTGGGGGTGTAAGAAGATGAAAGAGTTTTGGACAAATGTGGAAAAAGAAATTGGAGGTATATTGACTATAGACATTAAAACGGATGCAGCCTGTGACTATCCTGCATGGCTTTGTTGTCTGAGTCAGATAATGTAAATTTGGATGGTCACAAAAGTGAATTGTTAGCAATTATGTTATCAAGTGCTAGACAATGCATTGCACGATATTGGAAATGTGAGGCCTCTCCAAATATTGAGGAATTGTATAAGGAATTGTGGAGTACTGCTTTAAATGATAAACTTACTTGGGAAATAAATTTAAGAAAAGGGGTAATCAAAGAAAATAAATTTCAGGAAATTTGGAATTTTTTTTAGAATATACGTTGGATAAGTGGAAGGGATGTAAACCAGTGCCAGAACAACTTATATTTTGGAAGTAGGAATAGTCGAAATGTGGCAATTCTGTCTCCATGGCTTTGTAAATAGCACGGGGTGAAAATGTTTTGTAATCGTATTGTAGTGTATTATATTGCATTTGTATTATGTACTTATGTGTTGTATAAGTTTTATAACTGTTTTTATTGTATATTGTAAGCAGTTAATAAAAATTTAATTAAAAAAAGGAATCCTAGGATTTGTAGTTTGTTGAGGTACTTAGAATTCTATGTTAAGCACTTCACCAATTCTGGGCACCGCACTTCAAGAAAGATGCAAACAAATTAGCACAGACACAGAGAAGGGCAACAAGGATGATCAGAGGACTGGAAACCAAGCCCTATGAGGAAGGACTGAAGGAACTGGGCATGTTTTGCTTCGAGAAAAAGAAGGGATATGATGATAGCACTCTCCAAATACCTGAAAGATAATTATAAAGAGGAGGAACCCAACACTTGGAAGCATTCAAGAGAGAGCTAGACAAACATCTGTCACATCTGCTTTGATTTGAATCCCTGCATTGAGCAGGGGGTTGGACTCAATGGCCTAAAAGGCCCCTTCCAGCTCAGTCATTTCTGATTCTACTAGCATTTTTTTGCCTGGCCTTGCTAGGCAGGTTTGGATCGTGTGTTGGTTGGTGGGGTGGTTTTAGGGGGTACAGAGAGAGAGAGAGAGAGAGAGAGGAGGAGGAGGAGGCTGCAGGTGAGAAGGCGGTGCCCAGGTGAGTAGGGAGGGAAGGGGGCGAGGTGGAAGCGTTTGGTTCCCCCTTTCCCTGCCGGCAAGGGGGCGGGGAGGCAGGGAAGGATGGGAGGCGGAAGTGTTCTATTTCCTCCTTTCCCTGCTGGCAACGGGGGGGGGGGGGAGGCAGGGAAGGGTGGGAGGCGCAAGCGTTCTGTTTCCCCCTTTCCCTGCTGGCGACGGGGGGGGGGGGGGGAGGCAGGGAAGGGTAAGAGGCGGAAGAGTTCCATTTCCCCCTTTCCCTGCCGGTGACGGGGAGGCAGGGAAGGGTGGGAGGCGGAAGCGTTCCGTTTCCCTCTTTCCCTGCTACTGAGGGGGGGTAAGGCAGGGAAGGGTGGGAGGCAGAAGCGTTCCATTTCCCCCTTTTCCTGCCTGCGAGGGGGGGGGGGAAGGCAGGGAAGGGTGGGAGGCAGAAGCGTTCCATTTCCCCCTTTCCCTGCCTGCGAGGGGGGGAAGGCAGGGAAGGGTGGAAGGCGGAACACCGCCGCCGCTCCCACTGCCATCGCCCCAGCGGTGTTTGTCCGGCAGTTCGGCTGGGTGAGAAGGAGGCGGGATGGAGAGACCCTCAACACAAAGGGTCTCTCCGGCGGCCCTAAAAAGCCACCTCTCTGCCCCCGCCCCAACTATTTTCCTTCGGGTTGCTGTTCTCTCCTCTCACCTTTCTTTTCCCCCCGGCCGTCCTGCCAGGCGAACTCCGCTGATGCAGCTGATGAGGGGGAAAAGGCGCACGTGACAGCCGTTTTTTTCCTGTTGTGTGCACCAGCTGTTCCGCCTCCTCTGCGCTCATGTCCTCATGCCTGATTGGCTGAGGTGTGCCGCGGCGCAGAGGAGGCTGGGTATCGTAGTTTTTTTTGTTCCTGTTTGTGGGGCATTTGCCCCATTCTCGGTTTCCGGACCCTTGCAGGGTTGATCTTCGGGAGGTACACGGCTCATTACGGGCTTGGCTGGATATGTGTGGGCACGCATTCTGGACACGCACGGCCGCATCCCATTCTTATAGGTAAAGATGAAACCACCACCACCGTATTCTATGGGATGGTGTCACGACAGTTAAAAGGGTATCGGACTGTTACAACTGTGTAGTGTACACACACTGAGAGATTTTGATGAGGAGCACAGGGGATTGTGTTGAGATACTAGTCCACCTGGATCTTCATCTTCATCTTACTTTTCTCTCTCTTCTAGAATGAACCAGCAACTGCAGCTAAAAGCCATGGCCCTTCTTATTGCTCTGCTTCTCAATGCCACTGAGTTGGAGAGGAGGGTAAGTTTGGAGCTGGAATTCTTAGTGTAGCTATAAGAGGAACAGAGTCAACATTTTGTAGGACATCAAGGTTAACAATTGGATCTTATCTTTGGGGAGAATGGGAGGATTACATTTTAAAACTTAATTATCCCTGCGTCTTCCAATCATCTGGCCAGGGGCTGAAAGCTCTACACCAGGGGTTCCCAAACTTTTTAATGTGTGGACCTGACCACGCTCCCCGGTCAGCTGAGCAGGCCGGACCACACCCCCTGGAAGCTGAAGCGCGCACATTTATGGCTGTCGTAAATGCGACCACTTCTGCCTTTGCGACAGCCACGTCCGCTTCCACTTCTGGGTGTGGCAGTGGTGGCATGAGCCACATGAAATGGTGCCGCAAGCTGTAGGTTGGGAACCCCTGCTCTACACCTTGTTAAAGCCGCTATCTATCTCCCCCAGCCTGGAAAAGTTGTAGACTACCTCTGGAAGCTGTGCTAAAAAAAGTTAGTAAAGATACAGGTGGCCCTTGCTCGAAAGCCAGTTGTATCCGATTCTAGGGTTCAGTGCTCATCTGTGGTTACAGCCAAAGAGCCAGCATTGTCTGGTTTGCAAACGTTTCTGTGGACATGTGGCAGGCATGACCAGACACTGGAGTCCTCAGAATGCTGTTTACCTAACCACTGAAGTGGTACCTATGTATCTACTTGCAATTTCTTGCTTTCGAACTTCTAGGTTGGCAGGAGCTGGGACAGAGACAGAAGCTTGCTCCATCATGCAGCACTTGGGTCTCAAACTGCTGACCTGCCGACCTTCCAGTCATCAAGTTCAGCATCTTAACCGCTAAGCCACCTCAGTCCCAAAATATATTTTTTAAAGTTAGCCAAACTAATCAATGGCAGAGACAAATGAGTATTGTGTGTGTGCTTCTGTATAAAAGAGAGAAAGAGAAGTAACCTTAGATCACTGCTTCTTATTCCTCCAAACAGAATATGAGTACTGACTTCCATTTGTGTTAATACTGTAAGGTAAAGGTAAAGGTATCCCTTGCTTGAAAGTCAGTCATTTCTGGCTCTATTAAATAGCAGCCAAAGATCCAGTGCTGTCTGCATCTGCAGGCATTTCCGTGGTCATGTGGCAGGCATGACTAGATGCTGGAGCACACGGAATGTTGTAAGCTTCCTCACCAGAGCGGTACCTATTTATCTACTTGCAATTTCTTGCTTTCAAACTGCTAGGTTGGCAGGAGCTGGGGCAGATGATGGGCGCTCGCTCCCTTGTGCAGCACTCAAGTCTTAAACTGCCAACCTTCCAGTTGTCCAATTCAGCATCTTAACTTTATGAGTTCTGGACTTAGTCCAGTTAAAGTACGCTGGATCCTGCCATAATAATAAACAAATACGTGAACCCAATAATTGGCTGATTTCAAAGACAGATGAGAGTTTTCTTTAAAAAGCAAACAGACTTTGTTTAATAGGCAGTGTTTAGAAGAATGGTGTTTATGCCGAAATACTGCAAAGACACAGCAGTGCAGATTAAGGAAAAAGACAGTGTTTTAAGGTTGAGACTATCTCTCTCCCTCTTTTCCATTTCTAGGGCATGATGGAGTATCTGGGGGAAAAGAACCTCAGGCAATATATCCATAAGGTGAGTCTGTCGTCTGGCAGCTGGCGGGAGTTTCCTTGGCTTCAGGAGCCCTGGTGGTGCAGTGATTAAATTGCTGTACCGTAGCCAAAAACTCTGCTAATGATGTGAGTTCTGTCCTGGCGGGGATCAAAGTTGCTGAAGCCTTCCATCCTTCTGAGGCGGGTAAAACGAGTGCCCAGCGTGTTGGGGGCGAAATGCTAATTACCTTGTGAACCGCCCAGAGAGTGCATTAAGTGCCATGGGGTGGTCTGTATAAGTGGAATTGCTTCCTGGGCTTCCTTGCTGCTTCACCCCTAAGTTCCCAAGCCTTTGTGCCCTCATTCTAGCCATGCCAGTTGCTTCTGTGCCCCTTTCTTTTCCTCTTCCTGCTGTTTTCACCTCTGCCAGCAACAGGAATTTTGGAAGTTTGCGTCAGGGGTGAGTGGGAGGTTGAGGCAATGCTAGTACTGGGTGATAGACTTAGCTAGCGTTTCCCAAATTCTGCGGAACACCGGTGGACTTCAGTTCCCAGAAGCCTAAGTCAGTACATTGGCTGATCAGTGCTTTGGAGAATTGACTTAGGATTCTGGGAATTGAAGTCCAAAAACCAAAGGTTGGGAAGCACTGAGTCTAGAGCTTGGACAAGTTACTTTTTGGGATGACACCTCCCAGAATCTCCACTGTCCAATGAAAAATCTAACCTCTGAATCAACAGTGACTCTCTGGTGCTTTCTGTAGAATATCATCCATGCCTCGGAGCCCATTGGGGACGAAATGGCCCACTATCTGTATGTGCTGCAATCTCTCACATTAAACCTGTTGGAGTGCAGGATGAGGACCCCTATGGACCCCTATTCACAGGTTTGTTTTTCTGATTCTTGCTTATATTTTTGGAATAGTAGCCATGTTAGTCTGTGTTTCAAGCATACCAGAGAGTAAACAAAACAACCACAACAACATTGTAGCACTTTAAAGACTAACTGCTGTGTTTTAAGGTTTGCTTTCATGGATCAAGTCCACTTCTTCAGACATAGGAGTGAGACTTCATGGCATCAGTTTATAGACATCAGGTACAGAGTGATCGGTTAGCATAGCATATACTTTTTATACTTACCTGTTATGCTAACCAATCACTCTGTACCTCATGTGTGTACATTGATGCCATGAAGTCCCACTCCCATGTCTGACGAAGTGGACTTGATCCACAAAAGCTCACATTTAAATACAGCAGTTAGTCTTTAAAGTGCTACAATTGTTTTTCTTTTGTTTACTCTCTGATTTGCTTATTTTTGTCAGTCCTACCCCTTCCTTTTTGAACGCTATCCTGTAGGTGTTACACTAGAAGGAATAGGAAACATTGAATGAAAGCAGAAGTGATTTTAAAAGTGTTTGCTTTGTTTTTACTTTAACTTCATGTTTCAAGGATTTTTTAAAAGCTATATCAAGTACTGACCCTCAGAGCTATATTAACGTTTAGTCTGCACTCCTCATACTTGGACAGGAGAACTTATATTCGTAGTATTGGCTCTGCAGATAGGCAGGGTAAGGCGACCATCTCAGGCAGCAGATACCGGTAGACAGCATTAGCCTCCTCCTGGCCATTCACCATGCATGTTCCAGCTGTTCCTCTCAGATTAAGGAGAGGACTGTGTTTGCTACATACCATTTCTGGGACCCCCAAGTTAGCTTGCTACACCACCTGTTTTGAAGTATGTTTGAATGGCCAATCAGACCTGCTTCAGTCTGTGGACTGGTGAATGGTAGGAAACCATCTTGTCCTTCTAGCATCTAACTGTCTGGGATGTAAAGAAGTCAATGGAAGTTATTGAACTGGACAACTATCCCACCCTCTTGAGGCCTGTAAAAGAGAGAACAAAACATCTGGTTCCACCACCAAATGCCCATTGCTGCCCCCTTTGGGCAGCCTGCTTGTTTTCTGTGGTAGGTGCAAAGAAAGGATGGAATGGTTCCTCTCTCCTCTACCAGGGAAAAAGGAAAGGTTGCCCTTGCTCAAAAGTCAGCCATATCCGACTCTAGGACTCATCTCTGATTACAGCCAAAGAGCCAGCACTGTCTGCATTTGCAGATGTTTCTGTGGACATGTGGCAGGCATGCCTAGAGTGCATGGAATGCTGTTTACCTTCCCACCAAAGTAGTACCTATTTATCTACTTGCAATTTCTTCCTTTCAAACTGCTAGGTTGGCAGGAGCTGGGACAGACACTCCGTCGTGCAGTACTCGGGGCTCAAGCTGGTGACTTGCTGACCTTCCAGTCATCAAGTTCAGTGTCTTAACCACTAAGCCACCGCAGTCTTCTACCAACCTATCTACAAAAAGTTACTTTTCTGGATTTTACCTCTCAGAATTCCAAAACTCTTGTCCTGGGAAGCTGTGGGTCCAGAAGAAGTTGGGCTTCCCGTCTCTTTGACTCCCGCCATTTGTATGCAGTTCTTTCTTGGCTATGGCTGCCTGACTGAGTGGTTAAGCACCAGGTGGTGTTTCCTCCTTGGCTCTCCAGTTTATCAAATATACCTGGTTGTCTTCTCTGCCCCAGGAACAGAGGGAGCTGCTGCAGTCCTTACGACACACAGCTTTTGTGTCTGAGAATGAATCTTCCACCGGCAGTTCTAATACTGAACGTCGACACTCTCTTTGTGCCAAGGAGTTCCGAAAGCTGGGTTTTGTGGTAAGTATTCTGTGGATTATTACGTGCCTTGAGAGAAGAGAATAGCTTTGTTGCAAAGACCAGCCAAGGCTGGTGTCCGTGCTTGGAATTGTTGGAGAAACATCTTGCCATCCTGCCACCTGAAATGTTTCTGTGCTGGGACTCTAAGCAGCTTGGAGGAGCCTGAGGGGTCAGAAGAGGCAAGAGATGAAAAACTACGCATGTTGTACGGACATTTGGCTACCTGAGATGTAGCAATTGGCATATGTTATCAGTTTGCTTCCAGTGATCCTAAGAGGGTTTTCAAAGTATGTGAGATGTTCAAAGAATTGCTTTATCAGTTCCACACCCCGCCCTGCCCCAGAGAGGTTCCATGGCCAAACAGGAATTGAACTTCAGCTCAGTGTCTCCTACCTAAAAGACCCATGTTGTATACTTACTTGGTTGATCTGTACTTCACACATGTAGTCTGATGTGACGAATCGAAACGTCTCTCATGAGATTTTATTTATTTTATTCGATTTCTATCACCACCCCCTCACCGAAATGACTCCGGCCGGCTTACAACCAACCAATAAAAAACACTGAAATATACAAACATCCCGACAGCAATTAAAACCATAAAGACATTAAAAAGCCATTAAAATACCCCCCAACATCCACCATAGGTTAAAACTAGAACCCAGATGGCCATTCATATGAACCAATGGGGGGAGGGGCTGTCCCACAGGGAGCACCCCACACCCGCTGGAGCAGCCAAGTTTTAAGGCCTTTTCTAAAGGCCAGTAGCTCTGACTGGAGGCATAGTTTGGTCGGCAGGAGGTTCCACAGGGCCGGAGCAGATACGAAAAAGGGCCCTCCTTCTAGTGCTAGAGAGGCAAGCCTCTCTAGCCAATGGTACCATTAGGGAGCCACTCCGGTCTGCTTTGGTAGGACAGGCAGATGTCCTTGGGGTAACGCTGTCTCTTAAGTAACCTGGTCCACTATCATGTAGGGCTTTAAAGGTAAGGTAATAACCAGCACCTTGAATTGCACCCGGAGGCACACCGGCAGCCAATGCAGCTCCCGCAACAAGGGTGAGCCATGAGCATAATGGCCACACCCCATCACTGTGTGGGCCGCCACATTTTGCACCAGTTGCAGCCTCCGAATGGTCATCATGGGCAGCCCCACCCAT
Source organism: Bradypodion ventrale (assembly GCA_035047345.1). Classification (NCBI taxonomy): domain Eukaryota; kingdom Metazoa; phylum Chordata; class Lepidosauria; order Squamata; family Chamaeleonidae; genus Bradypodion; species Bradypodion ventrale. Next base: position 23,650,695 of record JAWDJE010000009.1, on the reverse strand, counting down.
GTAGAGCACATTGCAATAATCTAGTCTGGAGGTAACCAGAGCATAAGTGACCATAAGCAAGGAGTTCCGGTCCAGGAATGGGTGTAGTTGGCGAATCTCTCGAAGTTGAACGAGCAGGAGTCGTGAAGTTGAACGAGCAGGAGGGACCCCTAAATTACACACCGAGTCTGTCTGAGGCAAAAGACCCCCATCCAGTACCAAAGGTGGTAACTCCCAGGATAACGGGGCCCCTTACCCACAGCCACTTAGACACATTGAGGTGTGACGTGGGATTTACAGCGGCATATCTTATATATCACCTTAAAAATATAACACCTCTCCCTACAGAGCTGCAGTTCATGGGATAGTGTGTTAGTTGCCGAAGTATTGTGCATGGGAGAATGCATTAAAATTACCTATAAGCTTTTTAAATCTAATGTTGCTTTTACAAATCTCTTTTGTGTGTTTTTTAATTGGTGTGCAGTATGTGTGTTGATTTTCATTTCGGCTTTTTGTTTGTTTGTTAGAAGTCTTAAGTCCTCACTATCTCTTTCCCTTTCAGAATAACAGCAACCCTGCAATGGATTTGCACCGGATCCCACCAGGGCTGCTTGCTCTGGACAGCATGGTCTATTTCTCTAGGCACTTTCCCAGTGCCTACAGCAGGGTAGTATAAGCCCAGTTTCATGCTGAGGCTGTTTTCTGATTTCTTATCAGTTCTGGGTTTCTGAGTAACACGCGGGTGATTGGGACTGACAAATGGCATTGGATAGTCACAGCATATCTTGCCTTTGAACTTTCACTGAGGGCCCATTCAACAATTATGTGATCCATTTTTGGGAAAAATTGGCCCCCTCATGTAATTCGACCATAATTTTAGCTTCGACTCCCTCCCTTTAAAATTATGTAATCCAGAGCTTTTGTATCGAAACTCTAATTTTTAGAGCTTTTCACTATTGGTGCCTAATGCACAACTGCTCCAAATGGATTACGTAATCTTTGACCTGACCCCCCCCCCCACACACACACACGTAATTTTTCCGTGATTCAGATGGCAGACCCCCTCCCTCCTTCAAGGATCACGTAATTGTTGAATGGCCCCTGAGAGCTTTGGCTGCCATTTTTAAGATCGATTCTAAAGGAATAGCTGTAGTACAGTTATGACACATTGACTGTCATGGATTTCTTCTGGTATTTATTGTTTGGTGGGATTACATAGAACTGACTCCCCTTTTCTGGGGCTCAGGGGAGGGGCAGGTAGAGTTCTTTAGCAGGGAATTCTGAGCATTTATTTCACCAGACTACAAATTACAGGAATTATTAGTTCATAATTAGCATTCCACTATATCTTTTGGGAGACGAGATGAGATAATGATAGGTTTGTTTTGCATGACCAACATTTGCATGACCAACATGAGTCTAAGGAGTCACTGACATAATCTCTTCCTTCTCAGTTCATTCTTGAAAATAGTTGCCGAGAGGATAAACATGAATGCCCATTTGCCCGGAGTAGCATCCAGCTTGCTTTCATGCTTTGTGAGATTCTTCATGTCGGGGAGCCGTGTGAGTTCTTCCTTTCTCCTTATGACCTAGAATAGTTGAATAATCTTGAGGCTTTCTTGGTGATGCCAGAGGAGGGGATGTGGTATGTGACTGAGACCGGCCAGGGTGACTCATCATTGGGCACCGTGAACTGAGCAGATAGAAGGGTGTGCAAGGAATAGTCACAAGATGATGGAGGGGAGAACTCTAGGTGGGAAGCTCCTCCCCAGGTTAGCCATAGTGCCTGTCAGATTCATGGAAGATGCTTTCCCATCATGAGTGTTGAAATTCCTCTGTCAATAGGGTCAGTCTCTATACATGGGCTAGACCAGGGATGCCCAAACGACGGCCTGTGGGCTGGATCTGGCCCCTGATGCCAATTCATCTGGCCTTTGCTGCTTCCGGTGGGAGGAACCATGTGATCGGGTTGCTGAACGACATGGCCGGCCCACGGCCTTAAATGTCCGGGCACCAATGGGCTAGACAGAAGCAAAGTGATGGCTAAATGTCTTGGGATGGCTGGAGTCCTGTGTCTGTAATGTCTGTGTTGTAATGGACAGTCCCAGGCCTAAAAACAAAGAGTGAAGAAGATTTTAGTGAATGGTTGCAGGAAATCCATAGGGCTGAGTTTAAGAATCGATCACTGTGGAGAATTGAGATGTAAAATCTTAATGCTCCTGGGAAGGTGGAAGAATACTTTTTAGCTGGTGCTGCTACCAATCTCTTTCCTTATGGATTGCAAAGCCTCTAAGCTTTTAAATCAAATGAGTTTCAATGAAGAGTAGGTCCATGTGGAAATTCTTGGTTGATTTTCACATTTGGAAATGTGAGAGGGAAATTTTGATTCATATTATTTATCACATGTGCAGCCATATTAAAAGTAAAATCAAAATGATATAAAGGGTGTCATCATATGGGTAAGAACGCGCTTTGTGGTTATGTCACGTTGACCGGACAGAAAACAGGAACCTCAGCAGATGACCATAGCTGTCAAGTCTCCCGTTTTGGCCAGGAAACCCCCGTATTTTACACACTTTACTGTCGTATTTACACTCTTTCCCGTATTAGTTAGACTGCAATGCCCTAATGCCACCACTGGAGAGGAGCACAGGATAAGCATAGTTGTCAAGTCTCCCGTTTTGGCTGGGAAATTTCCCTTATTTTCAATTCCAAAACTTGACAGGTATGGGTGACTCAAGACAGGGTCAGTGCTAACCACAATACATGCCTCATGCTGACCACAAAATGTGACTAATGTTAACAGCAAAACATGACATGACCTAATGTACCAAAACAACAACAACAACACAGTTTCAGAAGGTATATAAGAGAGGAGAAAAGACAGGCAAATGGGCATTGCCAGCACAAGATCCTTTGGGAACCTGTCTTTGCTTTTACTCCGATTTCTGTAACATCAGCCAATTTTTATATTACTTGTATCTCTTTATTATTAAGGTATTGTACTTTACATAACATGTTCTGATTTTATTTGACTTTTGCTTACAATAAACTACTTGATAATATTTTAAGATATTGTGCCTAAAGTCTTTTTGTGTGTAGCAGCTGGGGGAAATGGAAATAAAATTTCCCTGACATAAATAAAGTACTGAAAGAGTAAGGAGAAAGACAAAATGAAAGAATGAGGGGCAAATGCCACCCCTCTCCAGTGATTGTGTGGTTCCGTTTTTGCAGGCTCTGAGACTGCCCAAGCTTTCTACCCAATGTTCTTTGGCCAAGAACACTTTTTTGAGGAACTCTTCTGTATCTGCATTCAGCTGTTGAACAAAACTTGGAAAGAGATGCGTGCTACACATGAAGATTTTGACAAGGTGAGGCCTAGCTGTCTATGCTGTAGTACACAGAAAGAGCCTCCTCAAAGATTGTGGTATTTTTGAACCACAATTGGGCGTTCCCTGGTAATGGCAGCCTTGTGTTTCTGGCTAATCTTTCTCACACTAGGTCAGGCGAAAGGAACTGCTGAATGAATTCACCTAAAAGTGCCTTCATTTTGGCATTTTCACATCTGGCCTAGACAGGAAGAAGAAGAAGCTGTCTATGTTTATTGGTTGATTTGGTTTATACTGGTTATGCTGTGGTGTGTGGATCAGATGCAGTTGCTCTCTGGTTTGTGTTTTATCAACCTGCTCAGTTTTTGAGTATGTGAACTAATACAGCAAGAAACCTAACGTGGAGTTGAGTGAAGGTGGCATACCTGTCAAGTATCCCATTTCCCCCAGGAAAACCCCTTATTTTTACCCCACTTCCCACCCCCTCCTGTTTTATTAATTTTCCTGTAATATCCCTTTTTTTTTTTTTAAAAAAAAATCCTGACCGGAGCCCTCACGGGCGAAGCTGCATTATGTTTTTCCTGCCACCAGAGGCCGCTGTGGCTTTTCGCTTGTGGAAGGGGAGAGAGAAGGTGGTGGGGGCCTTCTCTTTCATTTCCCTGCCACATGGTTATGGAGGCTTCAATTTTGCTGCTGCTGGTCGGAACCACCATGGGATGGGAGTCTACTCTAGGTGAGCGATATTTCATATTTGCAGGGGCAAATCAGCTCTTGGTCTGGGGCAGAGACTTCTCTCTCACTCATGGTTTATTGAGCTATTTCTGCCCTGCCTCCTGGAGGCTTTCGTTTCTGTTCTAGAGTTACCTTGGGAGGGGGAGGTGTTGCTTGATCACTATATGAGAGAGAGAGAGAGCTGAGGTTTATTTTGCTTGCAGTTGTCTGGCTGGGTTCCTTTTACAGTAGGAAAAGCTGCTACCAAAGGTTTCCCCGCCCTGCCCTGCCCAACAGGCACCTCACCTTCTAACAAACCATCTGGAGGGAGATTAAATCCTCAGCAGCTGGAAGGCTTGGAAACTACAGAGGTTGCTTTTTACTTTACTAATTCCCTTCCTTAAGGGTGCTTCAATTGGTTGCAGTGAGGAACAAATAGATTGGTTAATTTGGGGGAATTAATCCCTTGGTTCTCCACCCTATTTTTTTTTTTGAGGGGGTGTCTAGCCATGTGCAGGGCTAGTTCATTAAAGCCAAGCTGCTTACAAGCAGTTGGTAACCCTAGGGGGCTGGTTTACTATTCTGCACTTTGCTTCCCAGAGAAAAATAATAATTAAAAATGAGTAAACAAGAAAGAAAACAAAACAAAAGTACCCCAAGAAGTTGGGAAAAGGGTTCTTTGGCCCACACAGCTTTGTGCCCATTGCATCTACAATACCATCTAGCCATCTTATTTTTGGCCACCCCCTTCTTTTGTCCTCCACCTTTCCCAGCATCAAGGCCTTCTCAAGTGAATCCTCTTCTCATTTGATGTCCAAAGTACTTTAGTGTCATCTTTATTATTTGACCTTTAATGAGCAGTCATGGTTGATTTCTTCTAGGATCGACCTATTTCTAACACCACATTTCAAAGGCATCTATTTTTCTGCGCTCAGCTTTCCTAATGGTCCAGCTCTCACACCCATACATTACCACCGGGAATACCATTGCTTTGACTATACAATTTTTTGTTTGCAAGGCGATGTCTCTACTTTTAACTATGTTCCCCAGGTTTCTCATAGCTTTTTCCCCAAGCATCAGTCGCCTTTTTGTTTCATGGCTGCAATCACCATCTGCAGCGATCTTTGATCCCAAGAAAGTAAAATCTGCCAGTCGTATCCAACTCTAGGGTGCAGTGCTCATCTCCATTTACAGCCAAAAAGCCAGTGCTGTCTGTGTTTGCAGACATTTTCATGGCCATGTGGCAGGCATGACTAGAGCCCAGCAAGTCTCATGGCTATATTTGGTCACGCCCACAGATTTGGCCACGCCCACAGAGTGGTGTGGCCAAAATTTCCCTTATTTTCAAATCCAAAACTTGACAGGTATGGGAGGTGGTGGTGGTAGTGGTAGCAGTAGCAGTAAGAGAAGGAGGAGGAGAATGATAATAGGAGATGATCCAGATGGGTGCTGAAAAATCAGAATTATTGATAGAAATTATGTGTGGGTCCACTTAGCTTTCAACAAACTACGTTGCATATCAGATTCTGTTTTTACAAAGTAACTGCAGGACTGTGTAATACAAATAGGATCTGTTTTCTATATGGAAAGACTGATGTGAAATGCTTGAATTATGAGGAGCCAGAGTAGCACTGGTCTTAGCTACATATGGTTAGATAGCTATGATCTGAGTACAATCTATACCTATAAATCCGAGCGTTAACCATTGGAATGTGACAAAGGCTCCCGCACCCGGCCATACTAGCCCGTACCGAGCCTCCTGCACTCGCCTGAACCCGGTTCGGAGGTTACTGCAGGGTTAAGAAATGCGCCAGTGGGGCAAGAGCCCCACAAACGCAAACAAAGCAAATGGACTTCAATTCCCAACGTTCTTTGCGCCGCGCCACAGCCAATCAGGCTGAGAGGTGTGAGCAAAAAGAAGGTTGGAAACGCGTCGCAGCCAATTGAAATTGAGCCACAGAAAAAAACCGCAGCACGAATGCAAACCACAAATGCAAAACTACAAGTCCCAGCGTCCTGCATCCCCTGAGCATGCAGAACGCTGAGAAAGCCAGCACGCGAAAAATAAACTTACAAAAAGCAACGGGAGCGCAAGTCCCCAGCAGGCAGACTCAGCGCTTCACAGCCACGCAAAACCAAAAGCCACAAAACGCCACCACGACACACCCGCCGTCCTTCTTTCCCAGAGCAACGGGGAGAACAGGGACTCCCTCTCTTCCACGCTACCCCGCCGAAGACACGGCAAGACCACCACCAGCCTCAAGTAAAGTTGAGTCGGGGTGGAAAAAAAAACCCAAAACAGGCAGCAGTTCGTCAGGGGAAGCACCCTCCCTGGCGGATGACTGGCTGATGCCTTTGTATTTCCAAATACAAAAACAATAGCCAGCAATCCGCAAGGAAGAGCACCACCCCTTACGGATTGCTGCCTGCTGATCCTGAGTTAGGTAAACCGGGAGAAAAAGAAGACAGAGAAGAGAGAACCATCTGCCTCCTCCTTCTCCTCCGACCTACCTAACAAAAAAAATAAACCACAAAATACACAAACAAAAACATCCACAATGGCACAAAACCACAAAGAAAACACCCAACTACAACACAAACCCCCCCACAAAGTACACAAACAACAACTAATTACAAAAATAAACAACAAAATAAGAAAAACAAAACCAGAAATAACCAAAACAATTAAACAAACCTAAAACTAAACCAAAACAAAAAAGAACAAACAGAAACACCTCCCAGCCCAACACCACAAAAGCAAATCAAAGAAAAACCCCAGAAGAAAGAAAACCAGACAACTCACCAGCACGTCCTTCCTCCACGACAACCGGATCAGAAATGAAGAAACAAAGAGACTACTTACTGGAAGAAGCCCCACCCAGAGGCCAGGAGAGAAAAAACATGTGAAATGAAAACAAAACCCCTAGCAGCCCCACCTGCAGGGCAGAATAGTAAAAACAACTCAAAAAGACTCAACAGCCCCACCTAGAGGACAGGAGAGTAAAAACAAGTCAAAAACATAACAATAAATCACAATTTTACACAAATCAAAAACATATGTCAAAAAAATATATTTCTAAAACCCTGTGCTGAGTTTTAACTCAAATAAAAACCCAAAACATCTAAACACAGTTTAAAAACATTGAATGTAAAAAACATGTACTTTCACATTTTTAAAATTATTACCTACGGTACAACTATTTAAAAAACACCCATAAACTAAAACATTATTTGGTTAAATAAAACAATTTGAAAAAATTATATCATCCTTTGTTCTATTTTTAATCCACAAAAAAATCCCCCCAAAAGTTGATCACAGTTTATAACATCCCGGCAACACCGGGAAACCTATGCTAGTGCAGACTAAACTGGCTTATGTCCATGCATGAGGTATGCAGTTTTTGCTGTGTTGCCTCCATGCCGTGTGAGTGTCCTGGGGAGAATTTTCAGGATTGATATACTGTAAAGCCTTGACGCAGATGCCGGGCAGGCTCTGGGGGAAGTATTGTTGGTTCAGGTTCAACAGCCTCCATTTGGGGGACTTCAGCATTTCAAGTGTGGCAGCCTTTGAGTCCCCAGTGGCTCTTGGGCCTGGTGCATTCTAGGCCAACTCCACTGATGGCTCCTTAACGTTTTGAGTTCATGTCCATCTCACTGCTCTATTCCAAGGTCATAGCAGACATATGCAATCCACATTTGTAACAAAGACCTTTGTGGGCTTTGGGTGAATAGGGTTGAGGTTGGAGAGAACACTGTGCGGGCTACTTACAGGATACCTCTGGGGCCATGCAGGTAATGCAAGTGGTTCGGGAACAGATCACCAGGATACTGGCCCTGAGGCCCACTTCGCTGGAGCTGTTCAAGAGCCGAGTGAATGCCCTCAATTACAGTGAGATCCTGCGTCTCCGGCAGACAGAACGAATGCACCAGGAGGAAATCCTTGCTGCACCTGTCCTGTGAGTTAGAAAGGTTTGCTTTTTTATGTATGCCTATATGAGGTGTCTGTAGACCCATATAAGTTAGTAGTAGCTCTGTTCACACTTTGACTTTAGATACACAAAAAGGAGAATGGCTGGAACATCTCAAATTGCATCCTCTTCCCTATGACGAGTCTTCTCACACTCCAGATATGAAGGCCTGAAAAGAAAAAGGAACCTTTCTCTCTAACCCTGGGATTTGACATGGAACCTTTTTATAAATGGCTCAGATATTATTATTCTATAAAACCTCTTCCCTAGGTTGGGAGCAGCCACCAAAAGGACTTCCTTGTCTGCTCTAGGCACCCTTGTTGAGAGTGGTGGTACAAAGAGAAAGGCCTCTTCAAATGATCCTGAAAACTTGGGGCAATTCGTATGGGGAGATATGGCTCTTCAGGTAACCAGAGCCTAAGATGTTTAGACTTTAACAGGTCAACATCTGCAACTTTAAATTGTGCTTGCAAATGGAGTAATAGAGCCTGGTCTCCTGGTGGCATTGCTCTCAGCTTCCCATTCAAACCCTCTCATGCAGTGACGGTGAACCTTGGCACTCCAGGTGTTCTTGGGCCTCAATTACCAGAAGCCCAAGTCAGCACTTCAGCTGATCAGGGCTTTTGGGAATTGAATTTCAAGAACATCTGGAGCACCAAGGTTCGCCATCACAGCGCCTCACAAAGAGCGTTTGTCCAAAAGAGTCTGTAGTTCCACACTTAATTGTTCCTCCATAATTTTGTCCCAGGGAATTGAGAGAGCGGTTGAAACCAGAACTTCTCAAGCTGATCCAGCAGCAGAGACTGCTCCATCTCTGTGAAGGGACGCTATTCCGCAAGATCAGCAGCCGACGTCGTCAGGGTAAGTTTCTTTGGCTACAGGCAGAGGAGCCCAGTGAGTGAAGAGGAGTGATGATGTCCAAAGACATCATCTGTAGGAGGCTCACCAGCCCAAGCAGATCAGGAAGGCCAGACAGGCAGCTCATGTTGAGAACAAGCTTTAGATCTAAGATAGATTGGTAGATCTCTGGAAGTTTTGGAGTATTTCTTAGTTTCAATTGCTCAACAGAAGTAATTACAAAATTACTTCTTAGGTAAAGGTAAAAGTCGCCCTTGCTTGAAAGCCAGTCGTATCTGACTCTAGGGTTGGGTGCTCATCTCTGTTTTCAGCCAAAGAGCCAACACTGTTTGCGTCTTCAGATGTTTCTGTGGACATGTGGCAGGTATGATTAGTGCACGGAACACTGTTTACCTTCCAACCAAAGTGGTACCTATTTATCTAATTGCAACTTCTTGCTTTCGAACTGCTAGGTTGGCAGGAGCTGGGGCTGATGACAGGTGCTCACTCCGTCATGCAGTGCTTCGGTCTCGAACTGCTGACCTGACCTGAGCATCAAGCTCAGCGTCATAACCACTAAGCCACCACAGCCCTCTATTGGTGCCTACCCTTACCTTAAAGTCTAGGGATTCAAACCTGTTTTATCTGCCTGAAAGGTTTCTAGCCAAGCTCAGGGGATTCCAGTTGATTCACATGAGATTCACTTGGGTCCTGTGTTTAACGAGGGAGAGTTTAGGAGCCAAAGGAGTGAGAAACTGGAACATCTCCAGTTTCTGAGTTTTTGTATTGGGAATTTTAGATTCTAGCGAAAGTAACATAGCAGTGCATGTTGGAGTAATAAAGTCTGGCCTCCTGGTGGCATTGCTCTCAGCTTCCCATTCAAACCCTCTCACGCAGTGACGGTGAACCTTGGTTTCTTCTTCTTTCATGTCCTGATTAAACCCTGGACTGCCAAAATGGAGCTACTTTCTTCACTTTGTCATTGCCTAAACCCAAGTCCTCATTGGTGCATGTCTCTGGCAGCAATCAGCAGACCAGTAAATGATTCTGCGTCTCTCCACATTCACACCATGTGTTGTTGTCTTCCAGCAGCCCCCACTTGAGCATGATGGTTTTGCATTTAGGGACTCCGACCCTCAGCCTATTCAGGGTCCTCCAGGTGACGTGGGGGAGGTTGAGTTCCTCAGCTATATCCTCCTTTAATGTTGTCCCTCATCTAGTGAGCTCCTTCCTCCATCTTCTAATTTGGTTTTGCTCTTGTGTACCCTCAAGAGTGTTTGTTCTTGCCATAAAACGCTTCCTGGATGTGAGCAAGGGGACCTGAGGTTGATATCCATTCAGAGGATGTTGAGGGTCATTCTCTTGCTTAGTTCTCTCAGCATCTGCTGCTACTTCTCTCCTGATCTTAGGTGGAGCGATATCAACAAGAGGGCATATTTTCTCAACTGGTGTAGATTTGAGGCATCCTGCCACTATACACATGGATTCATTAACAGCAATGTCAAATTGGTTTGCGTGCGTGGACACACTCCATACTGAAGCAGCATACTTTGCTGCAGAGAGGCTCAGGGCCAAAGCAGATGTGCGCAGCATTGCAGTATTGAGCATGCTACTGAAACTACTCTTGGATGAACTGTCTTGGTTGTTATCTCCATGCTGTGACTTTTTATTAATTCCCCACTCCTTTTTTTCCTTTTGCAGATAAACTCTGGTTTTGCCGCCTCTCACCCAACCACAAATTTCTGCATTATGGAGATGCTGAAGAGAGCATAGAAAATCTACCCATTGAGAGCCTGCAAGAGAAAAGTACATGATCCTATCTCCCTTGTTTGTTTATTTAAAATCAATGTAGATTTTCTTTATTTTTCTATTTGGACATGTTCCGTTGGTCCTGCTGCTGTAAGGTTCTGGCAGGTGCAGTCCAAAAAAGAAAAATATCCGACCTGTGATTTAAAATACTAATATCCAACTTCTGATATAATGAGGACTGTGTGGATTTTCGTGTGGGATGACTTTGAGCTCTGGTTAATACTCATCTTCAAAACAAATCCTTGGGTTTAAAATGCTATAATTATAAAAGCAGCAGAGGGGAGTTGCGCAAGATGTTCATTATTCTAGAACGGGTGCCCAAACCTTTTGAGCCGTGATCCGGTCACATGGTTCAGGGGGCTGTTCACTATGGCCTGGGGGCCGGATTTGGCCCCCGATGCCAATTCATCTGGTCCGCGAAGCCCTCGTTGCTTCTGGGAGAGACGAGGGCTTCTCGGGCTGGATGAATTGGCATCAGGGGCCAGATTTAGCCCCTGGGCTGTAGTTTGGGCACCCCTGTTCTAGAAAAAAATAAGTTGATCCTGTCAGCATGAAAGCACACCGCGGCTGCTGTAAAGAGCATCTTTTCCACATATAAAAAAGGCTAGAAGAATATATTCCATCTTCTTTCAGCTTGATTTCTTATTACTGTAATATGCTCTCTTCCCCTGGATCCTGTATTCAAATCCTGTCTAGTTCATAGAATAGTATACAGTAGTTAGAAAGGCGCCTAAAGTTCACCTAGTCCAGTGTTTCCCAACATGGTGCCCAGGCCCCACAGGGGGACTTCAATTCCCAGAAGCCTAAGTCAGTATATTGGCTGATTGGTCCTTTGGGGAGTTGACTTAGGCTTCTGGGAATTGAAGTCCAAAAACCAAAGGTTGGGAAACACTGAGGTCCTAGTCCCCCCCCCCTCTGGGTGTCTTGCCCTTTCTTGCTTGCGCCTGTGATCCATTGCCCCTGGGATCCGGGCACGTCAAGGTTCAGAGTCTTTTGAGGCCCTTCATGGCTTTCACTTGCTCCCTTGTTGCCCCACAAGTGTTGTGTCATAAAATGTCTCCAGACACCCCATGGCCAGTCATGGGCGAGTCTTCCAGTCTAGACCCAACTAGAGGTACAAGAATCCTTGACTTGATCCTGAGTAATACTCAGGATCTGGTGCAAGATGTTAATGTGACTGATCCAATAGGGAACAGTGACCACAACTCAATTATGTTTAACTTGATCATAGACCGCAAGTCACTGATAAAATCTAACACAGAGACCTTAAATTTTCAAAAAGGAAATTTCCCAAAGATGAGGAAACTAGTAAAAAAGAAACTGAAAGGGAAAATTGAGAGAGTCCAAACACTCCAAGAGGCATGGAGGTTGTTTACAAAAACAATAACAGAGGCCCAATTGGAATGCATACCCAAAAGGAAAAAGGGCACTGCCAGGTCCAAGAGGACTCCGATGTGGCTTACAGGAGCTGTTCGGGAAGTGATCAAGAGCAAGAAAAGCTCATTTAGAAGATGGAAGGCTTGTCCAAATGAGGACAGCAGGCAGAAACATAAATTCTGGCAGAACAAATGCAAGGCAACAATCAGGAAAGCAAAGCAAGACTTTGAGGAGCGTATAGCTAAAAATACTCAGAGGAATAACAAAGACTTCTTTAAGTACATTAGAAGTAAGAACCCAACTAGGAAGGCCATTGGACCATTAGATGACAATGGAAGGCAAGGGGTTATTAAAGAGGAAACAGAGATTGCAGAGAGACTCAATGAATTCTTTGCTTCAGTATTCACTGAAGAAGACAGAGACCACATGCCCAAAACAGAGCCTATCTTCGTAGGGAGGGAAACCGAAGAATTAAGCAAGATAGAAATAACCAGGGAGGAGGTCCTTGCATGTCTTGTTAAGCTAAACACTAACAAATCCCCAGGACCAGATGGCATCCATCCACGATTTCTCAGGGAACTTAAAGATGAAATTGCTGATATCCTAGCCAAAATATATAATATTTCCCTCAAATCAGGCTTTGTGCCTGATGACTGGAAGGTAGCAAATGTAACACCAATTTTCAAAAAAGGATTCAGGGGTGATCCAGGAAATTACCGGCCTGTCAGTTTGACATGTGTCCCAGGTAAAGTGATGGAAACCATCCTAAAAGATAGAATTAATAGGCACATAGAAGAGAAGGCGCTGCTAAAGGAGAGCCAACATGGCTTTTGCAAGGGCAAATCATGCCTCACTAATCTGTTGGAATTTTTTGAGAGTGTCAACAAGCATGTGGATAAGGGGGATCCAGTTGACATTGTTTATCTGGACTTTCAGAAGGCTTTTGACAAGGTCCCACACCAAAGGCTCTTGAATAAACTTACCAGTCATGGAATAAAGGGACAGGTCTTGTCCTGGATCAGCAACTGGCTAAGGGACAGGAAACAGAGGGTAGCACTAAATGGACACTTCTCCAAGTGGAGGGAAGTAAAGAGTGGGGTCCCCCAAGGTTCAGTACTGGGACCCTGCTTTTCAACCTCTTCATAAATGATCTAGAGGTAGGAGTAAAATGCAAGGTAGCCAAATTTGCTGATGACACTAAATTATACAGGGTAGTGAAAACTGTCAGAGATTGTGAGGAGCTCCAGAGGGATCTCTCGACACTGGGGGAGTGGGCAAAACAGTGGCAAATGAGTTTCAACATTAGTAAGTGCAGAGTGATGCATGTTGGGGCAAAGAACCCCAATTACATTTATAAACTGATGGGGTCTGAACTCTCTGCGACAAACCAGGAACGGGACCTTGGTGTCCTGGTGGACAACTCAATGAAGGTGTCAACCCAGTGTGCCTCAGCAGTGAAAAAAGCAAACTCAATGCTAGGGATCATTAGGAAGGGTTTAGAAAATAAGTCAGCAAGTGTCATTTTGCCTCTTTATAAATCTATGGTGAGGCCCCATCTGGAATACTGTGTACAGTTCTGGTCGCCATACCTCCAGAAGGATATTATGGAGTTGGAGAAAGTACAGAGGAGGGCAACCAGAATGATTAGGGGACTGGAACACCTTCCTTACCATCTGAGGCTGCAACGGTTGGGCCTTTTCACTCTTGAACGACGGCGTCTAAGAGGTGACCTGATTGAAGTTTATAAAATCATGCACGGTGTGGACAAAATAGATAAGGAAAAACTGTTTTCCCTATCGCACAACACTAGAACTAGGGGACACTCCATGAAACTTTTGGGTACTAGTTCTCAAACAAATAAGAGAAAGTACTTTTTCACCCAGAGGATTACTGGTCTATGGAACTCCCTGCCAGAAGAAGTGGTGACAGCTGTCAGTCTTGACAGCTTTAAGAAAGGATTAGACAAGTTCATGGAGGACAAGTGTATCAATGGCTAAAATTATGGCTACCTAAGGACAACCTCCGGGTTGGAGAGATAGGCAGGATATCTCTCAATGCCATTTCCAGGGAATCCTAAGCAGGTGAAGGCATCTCCTTGGGAATACCCTGAAGGAAATGGTGAGCCACTGTGTGTGACAGAATGCTGGACTGGATGGGCTGTGGCCTGTTCCAGCAAGGCTGTTCTTATGTTCTTATGTTCTTTATCCAAAAGTCAGGTGAGGGGGGGGAGCCCTCCATCTGTGATGGAGGGACAGTTTGCTGTGTGCCATTTTGTCTGCCTGTCCCTTATACACGATTGCTTCTGTAACATATGCCCAAGAAAAGAAAGTCAGAATGGCAAAGGAGAACAGAAAGAACAAATATATCTGTTTTTGCTCTCTTTCACAGACTCAAAATAATAATTTAGTGTCAGAAATTATTCTGGGTTAAAGGATTTTTGCAGAAGAAACTCTGCTCAGGGAACACCCAAATGAGGCTCATTTCATGTCCCCAAGAGCTGGGATAGAGACGGGTGCATTTTACTTCTGTTTCTGGGAGTGACGAGGGTGGTGCGGGCCGGATGAATTGATGTTGGAGGCCAGATCTGGCCCCCAGGCTGTTGTTTGGGAACCCCTGTGTAGTTGACTCTCTACCCGCTGGTTGGCCTTTTGGATGCCCTGGCTCTGCGAGACCCCAGGCCGCAGCGCGGGTATTAACCTGCCCTTGGTCAGCGCGGCCTAAGGGTGTGCTCTCTCTGGCCTGAATTAGTGCGGAGAGAAAGACTGGTTCAGCTATTCTGGCTCATAGGTTCCGGCAAAAATGGCGATAAGACAAATTAATGTTGCAGGTCTTATTTGAGCTGCACAAACCTCTGGGACAGTAAATGCCAATTCCCACAGGACAAGAACTTCTGCCGCTTCTTGCTTGAAAGAGGAAAGAGGTGAGCCGGGCTGGAACTTCTCCGGACAGCTGGAAAAAAACCCACGAGCTTCACAAGAGAAAGTTGCTATCTTCCCTTTAATGAATGCCCTTTGTATTCTAAAGCTTCCCCTCTCTATCTTGCTCCGGTTTTGCTTAAGAAGCAAGAAGAATTAAGATTGACTCAGAAGCCAATTTAACGAGTTTATTAAAAGAATAGAAATAAAGTTCCAATAAATGCACATAATACAATAGAAATCAAAAGAACGTAGCATAGCAGTATTTTAACCTAATCTACGCTATCTGTGTTGCTCTCTGGCGCCCCATCAGAGATGGGTTCGATAGCTCCCTCGATGGTTTAGGAAGGCTATTGATGCATAGAAGTGTGCTTATCTCTCTAGAGAGAGCTATCTCTCTTTAAATTGAATTAAGCCGTGTTTTTATACATTTTCTGAAGAGAAAAAGGTAGATAATGTCCTAATTGACTTGTCAAAATGACACTTCTGTGCGTAGATCAAAGATCCAGATGACACATTATCAGTGTTCTCCATCTAAGTCTGTGAGAGAGAACACCTTCAAGATCCTTTCCCTTGGGATGGCCTTGAGAACTGCCCACAAGACAGATTTCCATCATCATCTAGAAAATGGTGGAGAGTTGCTCACAAAATTGAATCAATTAGACTAAGTGTACTAGCTCAGAATTACACGAAATTAACTACATAGCATCCTAACATGATACCCTGCATAACACTATGATTAATAACATAGAAAAATAACATCTTCTTGTCATGGAATCACGACACCCTGAACCGTGTGACCGGCCCGTGGCTTGAAAAGTTTAGGCACCCCTGTCCTAGTCCATTCTACCAGTGCAGGAATATATAGCAAAAGTATCCCTGGCAAATGGTTGTCCAATTTCAGTTTAAGCATGTCTAATCGAGGATAGTCCAACCTCTTCCAAGAGGCCTCACTCTTATGTCTGATCAAGTGGATTTGGTCCATGAAAGCTCACATTTAAATACAGGAGTTGTTCTTTAAGGTGTCACAACATTTTTTGTCTTTTTTTTTGCTGTTTTGTTTTGTTTACTCTCTGATATACCTCTTCCAAGACAATCCATTCTACTGTCAGTAAGCTCTTTCTGTAAGATACACTATTTGTTGATACCTTCTCTCCTTGTAGCCAGAGAAACTTAAATCCAGGGGTGCCCAAACTTTTTGGCCCGCGGGCCAGTCACATGGTTCAGTGGGCTGGGCTCGTCACGTGGTTCCTCCCACCAGAAGCGTAAGTAAAACTCGCCCATGCATGTACTTACGACAGCCACGGGTGCATTTACAGCAGCGTTCTGTGCATGTGTGGGCGTGTTTTACTTCTGCTTCTGGGAGCAGTGAGGGCATGTGGGCTCGATCCAGCCCACGGGCTGTAGTTCAGACACCCCTGCTTTAATCTGTGCACATCTTTGTCCGTAGTTCCTGTGGCAGATATGAAATCCTTGCTCCTTGGCCGGGAATGTCCACACATAAAGGAGAAGAGCTCTGGCAAGCAGAACAAGGTCAGTCTGGTTTTTCTTCTTTTTTTAAGGAAAAAAAATCAGTGTAAAGATGAAGATTCAGCTTCCACAGACTCTTCAAATGTCTGGGTAAGAAAGGAAGAAAAATCTGTTGAATTTTAAAAATATATATGCAGCACAGCAGTAGGTGGGGCAGGTTTAACAAAAATAGTTATAGTAAGCAAGTTCTCCAAAATCTTAGACTCCCATTCTAGTCCAGCAAATTAAACTCTCCACACTTGTAGTATAAAGGGAGGGGGCGCAGTTCTTTACTTACAGTTGAATTAGTAGATAAACAGTCCTGTACAATAGTTCTTCATTTAGTTAAACAAACACGCTTTACTTGTAAGGCAAAAATGGAGAGTAAGAGAGAACAGAATAATAATAACACAACAATGAAAATTACCCCAGGGACACATTCTGACAGAAAAACGAACAGCAAGTGGTTTAATCAGGTCAGGTAATCCTACAGGCGGGCAAACAGCATTCTTCCTATTGGCTGGTTATGCACACAACCCACATTAACCCACTGTATTGTGCAGTGATTCTCAGCCTGTGGCCCAAGTGCCATTTCATGTGGCCCCCACCACCTCCATCACACCAGGAAGTGCCATGTGTTGGAGGAAGGGCAAAATAGCCGTCCAGCCCCCGAAGCTGTCTGAGGGAGCATGACCCGGCCCCTGGCTTACAAAATGTTGAGAATTCCTGGTATCGTGGGTTAATATATTCAACAGAAGCATGGTGAGAAAGAAGCATGGTGAGAAGGACTGAGGTTACACTGGCCCTTTTGAGGTCACTGAATTTTGTAGGAGGAGCAATATCGCATTTGGTACAATTCTGGCATCAAATGGCATACCAACTGCAAGCAATCCTATTTAATCTGGCTCCTTCCACTGGCAACTCCCGGTATCGTGAAATGGATAAAATGAGCCACTTCAGGTATCACCAAATTTGTGGCTGAGTCAGGAATACATCTTGGCTTTCCAGGTCCCTAAATAACATTACAATCACTACCTTTCCCTGGGTCACCATATCTAAAAGGGCTGTGCTGGGTATATTTTTATATTGTTATTTGACGTTTTGAAATTTTTTTATTTTTATATTGTGTACTCTTTGATGTGATTAATTGATGTTTAGGATTTTATTGTATTGTACCTTATTTGATGTATTGTTAGAAACTGTATTATAGTGCACATGTAGTGCATATTGTAGTATATGTATATATATATTTCTGTAATTTTTGCGGACAGAGATTTGTAATTGGACTTTTGGTGATTGATTTTTTGCTGTATTTATTGTATGTTATATTACTATATTTTGTATTATTGTCCACTATGTAAACCGCACTGAGTCAGGTTCGCCTGAGTGAGCGGTATATAAGCGTGAAAATTAAATTAAATTAAATTAAATTAAATTAAATTAATCCTGCCATCCTGGCTTATTAGCCATTGGTAGCTTGACCTCTGTGAAATGTCTCATTCCCTTTAAAGCAGGAGTTTAAACCTTTTTAAGCTGGGGGCCGGGTCACGCACCCTTGGACAGCTTTGGGGGCCGGATGGCCATTTTTGCCCTTCCTCCACCACATAGCGCTTCCTGGGGCCCACATGAAATGGTGCTGCGGGCTGAATCCGGCGCATGGGCCGCAGGTTGAGAATCCCTGCTTTAAAGACTGTTTGGATTGGAATCTGGGTGGCAACATTATGTGCTGGCAGATCCTGCAGTTTAATTGTATGTCAAACTTCACGGTCTTTGCATCTCCCCCAGGATCTGCTGGACCTTGCCTTTTCCATAAGCTACGATGTTGGGGAGCATTTGAATTTCATTGCTCCTACACGGTACGAGGTGAGTGGCTGCCAAAGAAGTCTTGGGCTTTAAGAACATGAAAAACTTGAATTCCTTCCTTCCTTATTTTGCTCCTCTGTGATGTTGCAGCATGACTCCAGTATCTTGGATGAAATGTACCTTAGTAGCTGTGCTTATCAAAAGCATGCAGTGGACTGCACTTCCTGATGAAGCTCCAGTTATCTGTTCTGGAATTCACCCTAAGCTTTGTTTTATGGCACCAAAACCCTTTGGGAGTTGCACCAGCCCCTCCCTGCCAAATGAAACTGGAAGTGACCAGATCACATGTTTAGTTTTAAAAACACTTCCAGCTTTAAAAGGGCAGAGCTGAGGTTTCTGCCAAAACCACGTGAATAGGTCTCTTGCCTTGCTTTTGAAGTGGTCTCATCTTTCAGGTGTAAAATCTGCTGTGCTGGGGGCGGGGGGGGGGGGGATGTTTTTGTTTTATTTTGGGAGCTAATAAATGGCCTTGGGGCATATAATGTCCACTCATACTGTTAGCTTTAGCTATGACTTGTCACAGCAGCAGAGTAATGGGAAGCTATAGATCAAATCAAGGGTTTTGTAGAGACAAAAGCTATTTTCTGGAACTGTTAAATGCAAAATGGCACTGCTGGGTACAGGAAGGCCTTCAGATGTTGACTATATGGTGCCATCTTTTCCACACAGATGTTAAGCTTTCTGTTTTTAAAATGGTCGTTTTAAAAAGCAAGATCTTTTAAACTGGGTGTGTGTTCTGCATACTGAGAGAAAAGAACAGGTTGTAGGAGGAAGTGGTGGGATGTGGAGAGGTTTAACACTGCATCTAAGTTTGGTGTGTCAATTGTCTCTCTGGCTTTGTAGATTGGTTCTGCCTCTCAGTTTACAGTTCCAACCAGAGCTTGGAACAGTTATTTTAGATCAGAGGTGCCCAAACTTTCTGGGCTATGGGCCGGTCATGTGGTTCCTCCTACCAGAAGTGGAAGTAAAACACACCTTGCAATCTGTTTTGCAACATGATGATATAAATTTTAAGTTGCCATTTTCTCTGCTTAAACCAGGGGTGCCCAAACTACAGCCCACGGGCCAAATCCAACCCCCAATGGCAATTCATCCGGCCCACGCTGCCCTCATCGCTCCCAGAAGTGGAAGTAAAATGTGCCTGTGGGTGCATTTTACTTCCACTTCTGGGAGCTGCAAGGGCAGTGCAGGCCGGATGAATTGACATCGGGGGCTGGATCTGGCCCATGGGCTGTAGTTTAGGCACCCCCGTTTTAGAAGATGTTTCCTGGATTCTGAGAGCTTTTGTTCAAAATGTTGACTTTTCCGAGCTCTGATTCAAGCTTCTTCACTCCAGATGCACCTTTTATGTGAATTCCCCCACCCCAACTACATAAAGTGGAGCTTGGGAATAAGTCAACCACACCAGCAGTGATCTTTCTTCTTTCTCTTCAGTTCTGCTTGTGGACTGATGGTCTGAATGTGCTTCTGGGCCTGGAAATGGTGAGCGAACGCACACAGAGTGATCTGGATATCTTGTTGTCTATGGAGCTCAAGTTGCGCCTCCTCGATCTGGAGAATATCCCCATCCCAGATGTCCCACCTGTTGTTCCAAAGCCCCCCTCCAACTTAAACTTCTGCTATGATTTCACCCATATAGAACAGTGAGGGTAGCTTTTGTCTAGCATGACCCACCTTGGTGTCAGGATCTCCTTAAAGGCATACACTGCTTCTCAAATTCTCTAACTAAGTCCTCCAAACCAGAACAACAGTGAACTGTTCCCTTCTTGCATTCCACCTTTTCGTCTACATTTTGGAGGTTTCCTCTGGCCAGTGTTTAGCATTATATCAACATTGGATGAAAGGCGGTTAACATTAACCTGCAAGCACATTTCAGACCAGTTTGGAGAGTCATGGGTCCTATTGGCCTGATTCAGACATTGCAGCAAACAAAATTGCAAGGGATGACAGAATGGGTGGTGGGTGGTGGGCGGGGAGAGACACGTGTCATAGAACTTTCTCAGTTCTCCAGACAACCCTCTGTATGTCTATTTGAAATCATAACCAAGTGCATTAGTGGACCTTTGTCATAAATGTGTATAGATTTCTGGGTTGTTTTATTTGCACTTGGGAAGGTAAAATTAGGTCTTAAGAATGGAAGCCAAGTGCTATGACAAAGGGACAGGGCTGAACGTTGTCACTCATGGCTCATTCTTATTTCTGAATCATCTGTGCCAAGCAGTAGGAAATTATATTTCAAAGAAAGAAAAAAGTAAAAGGTAGTAGGATATTGTTTTAGAGTTCATGTTCTGGGATTCGATAGGCAGATACTCAGTGTTTTAAGGCAGTGGTGGCAAACTATTTTAAGGCTGAAAACCCTATCTGGAGACAACCCTCCAAGGAAGAGCCGCATGTGTGCACGCTCTCCCCCCGTCTCCTATGTAGGAGGGAGATGTCTGGCCACAACTCCTGAGTGAGATTTCAGCCTCCCCTATCACCTTCCTATTGGCAGAGGGAGCCAGGAGGCTGGAGAAGCTGCACTGCCATTGGCAGCACGGGTGGTGGTGGTGTGGTGGCAGGGCTTACCCCGATGTTGGCACATTCTGACTCAATTGGCTCTCCATGCCAGGTTTGCCATCACATAGGTTTGCCATCACGGTTCTAGGGCAAGTTGCCACATTTATTAGTAGCCTGTATTTTGTTGCTAATTCTGCAGTGATGCTGCCAAGACTCATTTATGCTGATTTAAGGGGTGGTGAGAAAACGTTTGAATTCTATGGGCTGCCAATGGGATCTTGGGGAGTAGGTGGCTGTCAGAAGTATTAGAAGAGTTGAAAGCCAATTCTGTACTTGGAAAGGTTATTCTTTTGGACTGTAACTGCCAGTAACTGTATGCCAAATCATGTATTCTGGGATTTGTAGTGCAAAAAGCAACCCATTCAAGCTCTGCTTTCCTCTTTTCCAGCTATGACAGCCTCCAGTACTCTGATCTCACAGTAGCAGCTGCAGCATTCTGTGATTTGTCCAAAAGTAACTTTCCTACACTCTTGGTGTAGAAAATTGACAGGTTTTCTCATTGGTCTGAGCCTTGTTGGGAACAATGATTGGACCAGACATTTCCTTATTGGCTTTGATTGTCTGGGGCCACAAAAGAATTGCTGGTGCAGCTTGAAGGTCCGTCTACCCTGTGGACAAACACACTGTAGCACTCCAGAGGTTGTTCGGCTGCAACTCATTCATCTGGAGGACTAGTTTGACCCTCTTTCATGCACTCTACCACCCAGTTCCTACTAGTTGCCATTCAGATACCTTATAGCCTTACTCTTGCTCGTAGAGTACACCTACAAGAATTGGAAAACTTGGACCACTGATGGTGACTCCTGGTTTTCCCAGGAGGAACACAAATAGCCATTGACCCCACTGCTGTTCCCTCTACCAACCGTTCCTGAGTTATGCTTGCCCTGAAATCCTTTTGGTACTTACCTTTGGTGCTGCTTTGCAACACAGAAATTAGCACTTTAAACAACAATCTTCCTCATTCCATGAAAATAAGGAACCATATAGCTGTCCTTCTGATCTGCTTTAGCAACAACAGAGCCATGGGACAAGATACTCTATGCTCCAGGCGAAGGAATGGCATGGAGGGAGGAGGGGTTCTTAACAACTCTCCTTCCATGAATTCCTTTCTTGGTAGGCTTTTAAATCTATTGTACCTTGAGCCTACGCAGGAAAAGGAGCTCTCTTTAGTCTATCCAAGTTATTTTTGCAAACTGCTTCATGGTACGTCACTTGGCACTTAAAAGCGCTGTGTATGTCTTGTATTTGAATTGCCTTAAATTTTCATTATCAAAAGTTGGATTTTGTGACTGCCCAAATCAGCTTATTGTTACCATGTTACTGACACATACTTTTTTTTTACTTTTGCAAGTTGTAAATGAATCATAACAAACTTAGAAAGGTACTGTACTGAAGTCTCCTATAGCTGTGATGGCGAACCTTGGCACTCCAGATGTTCTTGGACTTCAATTCCCAGAAGCCGAAGCAACCTGTGAATCCACACGAATGGGTTTACTGTGATTCATCCAGCCCACACTGCCCTCATCGCTCCCGGAAGCGGAAGTAAAACACGCTCGTACGTAGGAAGGGTTAAGCTGGAAGAGTCTTAACCGTACGGGCACGTTTTACTTCTGCTTCCAGGAGTGACGAGGGCAGTGTGGTCCGGATGAATCGCAGAAAACCCATTCGTGTGGATTCACAGGGTGCTTGGGCTTCTGGGAATTGAAGTCCAAGAACATCTGGAGTGCCAAGGTTCGCCATCACAGTCCTATAGGTACTAAAGCCTCACCATCAGATGTCTTGTGTATCTCCAGCCGGATGAGATTTTACTCACGTTTTAAGTTATATTGTGACTTTGGGAAGAGCTAGAAAGTGAATTCTGAAAATCTCAGGAATCTGAACCCTTCCATGTTTTGTACACTCTTGCCAGGGGTGGTAATTGTGTGGCCCATGAGCCACATCTGGCCAATAAAGGCCTTTTGTGCTGTGCCTCCTGCGTTAGAGAGTAATTTTGGGAAAAGGGAACTGATAGTGTAGTTATCTGACAGTGTGGGATCTGGGGTGTTTGAAAATGTGATGCTGTTGGCTCCCTACCCCATTACCCACTTGTGGTTTATGGACACTTGCCGTTCACACACGCTGGTGCGATAACATTAATGTTCAGCATTCCTCATAGCCATAAAGTTCTGTAATCCAGGAAGGATGCCAAAGGGCACCGGGCACAACCAGATTGTCTCTCAGTACTACACCCACCCCAAATGTCATTTCATGGTGTACGGATGAGCCAGGTTGCCTCTGCTCCAGCCACTTTAACAGGCTGGCAGGGAAATTTATGTTGCCTTTCCAGAGTAACATGTCAGGCCAAAACGGGCTCATGTGATGGCCCCATTGCAACTGTTTTCTTTGTTCTTGGTTAGCCCTTTTGAAGGTAAATATGATAATTTGTTGTTTCATGTGAATTCTATATACACACATCATATATTTTTTCATGGCACTGTTTGTCTCTTTAGAAACACTGAATCCACTGCACTGGAGCAATTATTTTCCTCTTTCACACACCTTTTTCTCTTTTTTGTACACAAATTACTCATGTAACTGTTCACTAACTAACCCATTTTTAAAAAGAAATTTTCTTTGCTCCTTTGGTACTTTCATGCTCAGGTGCTTCTACTGTACCATGTCACTGTGGTATTGCCTTTGGCAAACAAGCCTTAATAACTATAAATAAAAAAGGGAACAATATTGAGTTTTTGGTCTTGCTATTAGTGGTTGAATCTATCTGGATCACTGTGTCCATATTGCATACCGTATATATGGTAATTTTATCTGCTTCCTGCTATTTAAAAATGCTGTTTCTCTTCATATATGTGGTACTTGAAAGGTCATCACTGGGATATCAGGAAGGTCCAGTGGTGAGTTTCATTACATTGTGTGACCCTTCAGCTGCATTTTGAAACATGTGGGAGTGTCAGAAGTAGCTTTTTACCAGTGGCTTAGTGAGTAATCAAATCAAATCTTTATTATTACAGCCAAAGGCCGGACAAAGTGCACCAGATAACACAACCATTGTGGCATCACATATAGAATAAAAGGATTTCCGACACACCAAGCATATACAGTAAAATATTAAAAAATAAAAATTTGTTTGAGGATCCTATAATACACACCATAGTATTTTACTTTAATCTGACTGTCCCAAGTTCACGTTCGCGAATTTTAACACTGGAGGCTCACTATTTACTGAGCACTATTGGGGTCAAAAGACATGAATCGCCATACTTTTGCGAATGCAGGATGATTTCCATGCAAACCTGGTGACAGCGGCCCTCATTGCCTTGGAACTGTCAGATAGTAATACACTCAAGTTTCTATTATCGCTGGAGGCAAAGTACGGAACTGCTAAAAAGAGCTCTTTTCTGAGATCTTCATAAAAGAGACACTCTAAAAGAATGTGCTCTGAATTTTCTATCTTGTTGGTGTGACAAGCACATATAACATATACGTTCACAAACTGGGATTTTCTTAAAAAGCCCCTCCCTAAATGCCGAGGGAAGCATATTGTGTCGAATGAGACTAAAAGAGCGTCTGTGGTCTCGGTTATTTAAAGAGGAAAGATAGGACAACGGTTTAAGCACGTTAAAATGTGGCCACTCAAACAAGGAAGAGGTAACTTTGGTTAGATCTATTTGGCGGTATATATCAGTTACCCTTTGTTTAATTTCCTCCCTGGCTCGATTTGGTCCCAGGGAAACAAGGTGAGTTTTAGAAAGTCCATATGATGTCAAAACTGCTTCTATATGAGAAATCCAAGCGGAAGTTACGTTATCTGCCATCATTAAAGTAAGTAGACCCACTGGAGAAAACAGAAGTTTCACCCAATACATAGCGGCACATGTTAATAACCTGGCCTTCACGGTTAGCATGCCCATTTCTAACCTTAGAGCAGCGTTAGAAATGCAAGATGGAGTCTGCATAATGGACCTCAGGAACTTAGATTGGAAAATTTCTAAGGGATGGACACTCGATGCGGCGCTAAATGGGGCCCCATAAGACATTTGAGTAAGGGGTTTGGCTGAATACAGCCTTAGAGCGGCTACAACATTATAACCGCCTTTCTTTCAGAAAAAGTTTTGGATGGTGCCGGCACTACTCCTTGCCTTAGAGGCTAGGTGCATTATGTGTGAATTTTTGCTACCGTTAGATTGAAAGATTACCCCCAGGTAATTATAATAGTGGGTCTGTTCGATTACTTGTTGGTTTAGATACCACTGGTGTATTTTAGGTTTTGTGGCAAACACCATAGTTTTAGTTTTGGAGTAATTAATCTCCAGTTGGATTTGGTGACAGTAATTGGCAAAGGTGCGAAGAGCCCTACGCATCCCAATTTGCGACCTGGAAAGTACAACTGCATCGTCAGCTTTGGTGCATGGAAGTCCCTGCAGTTAAGACACTCATTTATATATATATCAAATAATACAGGAGCTAAAACACAACCCTGCCTAACACCCCTATCTGTTTTAATAGATCTAGACAAGTGTCCCTGCATGCTGCATTTTACCCTAATTGTTGTATTGTGGTGCAGCGCTTGAATTAGAAACAATAGCCGAGGGTCAATGGAGGCTTTCTCCAACTTTTCCCACAGCAGTATCCTTGATACTGTGTCGAAAGCTGACTTCAAGTCAACGAAAGTGGCGTAGAGGGAAACAGTGGAGTTGGACGAGTACCGGTATTTATGAATAAGGTGCTCTGAAATAGCACAGTGGTCCATCGCAGATCTACCTTCTCTAAAGCCTGCCTGTTCATCGGCAATTATCTTGCTGTCATCACACCAGTCCTGGAGTTTCCCTAAAAGATGGGTAGCATATAACTTGCTGAGTACACTTAACAGGCTGATTGGTCTGTAGTTTGTCGGACTATTGCGAGACCCCTTTTTATATATTGGGCATATAATTGATATCCCCCAACTTTTGGGGAACCGCCCAGTTTTATCTATTATGGTGAATAATTTTGCCAATACTGGAGTCCACCAGTCACAGTTAGATTTGACTAAATCGGGGTATAATATCAAAGCCGGCAGCTTTCCCTGATTTCAGTTTGCTTATTAAAGATTTTATTTCAGCATTTGAAACTGGGGGCCAAATGGGAAGATATTCACTACAGGCCGAATAGCCTGGTGTGGAGTCCAAAATGTCAAGGGCCCGATGGAGTTCTTGAAAATGATTTTTCCAGATTTCTGGTAAAATAGCAGCCGTGGTGCTATTAGTTCTTGAATGACAGGAGACTAAATTCCAGAATTGGGAGTGGTTTTTTTGCTCAATGGCCAACCTAAGTTGTTCCCAGGCCCTTTTAGTTTCCTCACATTTTTTCCGTTTTATTAACCGTTTATATTGAGATTTGATAAGGGCCACTTCGTCTCTTAAACTGTCTATAGGATTTAATCAGAAGTCCCTATGTTTAGTCCTCAAAGCTTTTTTGGCCAATACACATTCCTTGTCATACCAAGATTTACTTAACCTGCTGGATGCTCTTCCGTGACTAGTGTTAAATACCTTTAACGGAGATTGGATTCTTTCCAACAGGGAGTCAAAAAGATCAATACCCTGTTCATGTAGACCGTTATTCACAAAATTGTCCACTGCCTCTTTAAAACCATCAGTGTTAATCAGCGTTGGTAAGATCTGGGCCATATCCGCTCTCCATCTGATTAAGTTCATCCTGCTCTCAGAGTCTGGCTGACCATAGTGTTTTTCACTAAGCCTCACTGTATGTGTCGGGAAATTAAGTAACAGATTTAAAGGAAGGTGGTCACTATCATAAAACAAAGAGACTAAAAATCGGTCTACATTACTAACAACCTCTTTTGAGACAATAAAATAGTCAATGACACTTTTTCTTTTCCCGGACCAAAATGTGTACTCTGCAGGATGGTCACCGCATGTTGTGCCATTCAAGACACATAAATCTAGGCTGGACAAAAGTTGATATAGAAGACGACCAGCATAATTAGATTTTAGGTCCTTTGATTGCCTTTCAAGAAGAGGTGCTGTTAGATCATGAGTTCGATAAGGCATAATACAACTTGGGCCCAAAGACCTGTCATTTGGATCCATCCTGGCATTAAAGTCACCACCCATTATTACATGTGCTGTGGGATAAGAAATTAAAAGATCATTTAGATATCTCAAATTCTTTCCAATCCGTTAATGTCTTGGCATTGGTTCAGCCTGGTGGAATATACACATTAACTAATAGGATTAGATTTAGATGATATCTAAAGATAATTGCCATCGCTAGGTTATGACAAGGAGGGAGATCTTCCACCATGACCACAAGTGAAGTGGCCACCAGTATTCCTAAACCACCCTTTGCACGTCCATGGGTTGAAGGTATGGCTGCCAAAGCCAATGAGGCATAACCGTTCAGGAATGGGGGAGCTATACTCCAGGTTTCTTGTATGAGGATGATGTCAAAATTGGAGAGATAAGCACATGTGTCAGGATCTAGTAGTTTAGTGTGCCAGCCCATAACATTCCAAGACAGAAGCTTTAAACGCTCAAGCGAGCCCTCTTCAGGTGGTGAAGAGGCCACAGTTAGTCATTCCTTATTGATTTGGTCAATATGGCCCCCGTGGTCATGGATGATGCAGCCGTTGCTTGCTGTTGGCACCTTCCTATGAGAGCAAGACTGAGGCTCCGGGCCAGTTGTCAATAATATCATATTATGCCCATTGGGATTGTCCTCATGTGAGCTGCCTGCGCTTGCTATGGGCATGTCCGGAGGTTGTCTTGTGTGGCTGGAGCTAGCATCAACTGAACAGACATGAACTACAGCATGGCACTTCGTTTGGCCGGAGTTCTCCTTGGGCGACTCTAGAATTTTTTTAGGAACAGCACCATTATAGGGATTCTTCTTGATAATTGCTCTTCTTCAGGCTGTCGGAAGTCTGTAACTGAGAGGCAACAGATTCAGGACACTCCTGGTTAGAAACTGCCGTGTGCATGATAGAAAGAAGAGTGGACTTAAGGCTGTCCAACCTAATCAGTATCTCCCTTTGCTCATCTACGGGAAGTGCTCCAAAAGAATTGATGAGCGTGATTTCATCCTCATCAAATCTCACCTCATTTTTTAGATCCATTAGCCTGTCTCCGTATCACACGCCTTTTTTTGAAAGCCAGTATTGACGTGAGTCACCTTACTAAGTAAAGGTCTCACCCCCTGGTCTTGGAAAACTCTCAGTGGAGTAATTTGATGGGAAGATAGATACTGCCTCATTTTGTAGAGCATTCTTGGTATGGTTGGCTGTGTAAAAGTTAATAAAATACGCCAGTTTCCCCCACGGCTTGGGAGCCATTCTATATCACACAAGTCAATCTGGCTGAGATGGCACCTCAATATTTGGCCCAAAGAAACTCTGATTGCTGCTTTAGAAGACCAAAGGTCAAAGGTGTTGTTGGTCATCCAGATATAGAGGGTGACTTGATTGGGTTGTAGGGAAACGAGAGAATTTCACTGAAGAAGGATTTCTTGGGTCAGGACGAGCATGGTCCCGGTCAGTACCTGAGCCCCTAGGAACATGTCTTGAAACACAACTGCCTAGCTTTGGGATGTCTGGCAGAACCCCACAAGTAACGGAAACAAATTCACCAAAATCAGCTCTCAACTGGTCCAGCTTGTTTTCCATTATCTGCAACGATTCAAAAAATTGCCGCCAGTCTGGTGAGTTAATAGAGATTGCTTAGCTACAAGGTTTGTGCTAAAGCCTTCCTCCCTGGTCTCAGCTTTGTTCTCACTCCTTCCAGTCTCCACGACTTCCTTTTTACCAAGGGGGTCAGAAAGGTGAGTTGATGATGGCTGGACTCTGCTCATTGCAGTCGGATTGACTCCTGCCTGCAGGAACTTATCCCCATCAACTGGTGTTGTAGAGTCATTGGCGAGAGTGTCGAATTTGATCCTTGATCACTGTTTTAAGATCATTACTTGCAAAGAGAGCATCTATTTTTGTCTGATTATCACTGACAGCTGTGGAGGAAATGCCACTGGAAACTATCATATTGGATTCCAACGGCAAAATGAGCAGAGGAGGAACCATTTCACTATTTGGATTCCCAACGGTCATGGAGGCAGAAGAGGCCAGATGGACTGGCTGTAGAGAGCTAGTAGACTGTGTTTTTTCCCTCTTCTGCTTCAGGGGTGGTGGTGAGCTAAGATCCTGTTTCTTTCTTTTCCCCATTATCCTCCAGTTAGTCTCTTACAATCAAGCAGGGGCAAAAAAAAAAAAAACAGGCTCCCGGATAAAACAATAAGTTAAAAACTGTACATGAATAAGTAAAATCTTTCTGAGCTAAAAAGCTTGGTGAAGGAATGGTTAAAAGCTGTGCTCATTAAATGTTTAAAAGTTCATAGAAGTTCATTAAAAGTTTAAAAGCTCATAGGAGTCTCTCGGCATTTCACTCCTTAGTTTGATGAGAGGTAGCCGAATGTTCATTTGGCCAAGCACTCGAAGTCAAAGGAAGATAAAAATGATAAGCATTCTAAAATACGGCATTAAAATATAAACAGTCTGCTAAAGTTATTCTTGTTTTGAAGGGGAAAAGACAAAACAAGATAAAAAGGGGAAGGAGGAGAGAAAGCAACTCACAGCCTCACCTCCTCCTCCAGAACCGGAACTCGGTTTAGCGCTTAGTAAGATGCGGAGTTTGAAGACTGTAAGGTCGGGTTTCAATCCCCGAGGGCTGCACTTGGGGACATGAAAGGAGCCTCACTTAGGTGTCCCCTGAGCATAATTTCTCCAGCAAAAATCCTTTCAACTCAGTAATCTCTAACACGAAATTATTACCAGTTGCGGTTACAACTGCATGTGGCATTAGCTAAAAATAGGAAGAGAGCCCTTTGTTATCTGGGATTCTAAAATGGAAACACACAAAGAACAGTTTCCCAGATTTGGGTGTCAAGTGAGTGGGGGAACACCAGCTGTCAGAAACCAGCACAATTGCTTCTTCTGTGTCTAGGACAGACATGAAACTGCCAAAACAAAGGTATCCCTTGCTGAATTTATTCTAGACCAGTATTTCCCAACCTTTGGTTTTTGGACTTTGTTGTCAGAAGCCTAAGTCAATTCCCCAAAGCATTGATCAGACAATGTACCGACTTGGGCCTATGTAAAACTGGGACTCATAATTGCTGAGTCCTAGTTACTACACAACTGACACCAGCTGTTTCTTTTCATACTGTTTTACTGTGAGCTTTTATTGTAGTTTTATGGGGAGTATTTTTAATAAGTTTGTTGTTTGTGGGACTTTGTGCTGTTAGCCGCCTCGTGTAGAGATTCATTTTTCCCTAGAGGGGCGGTGTATAAGTGTAACTAACAAACAAACAAATACTGACAACCAAGTCTGGGAAGTTGCCCATTGAGCTAACTTGGCAAACATTTCACAGAGTAGGAGGGTGCCTGATGTAGCAATGTTCCAGGCACTGTAGGAAATTTAAAATAGATCTAAAATCATATGTCTTGATTTCCCCAGCTTCAGATGTGATCAGCTAGATGCTGCTGCTGCTAAGTAGATGAGTAGCTCATTGACAGACTGTACTCAGCGCAGTGTTTTGTCCCAGGGTAACATGGGCAAGGCGGGGGATAATATTTCAGAAGATAGGATTCAAGAGGATCTTAACAGACTGGAGAAAGGAAAACAAAATGAGTTTCCACAGGGAAAAATGCAAAATACAGACGAATACAGTGATAAGCAAGTCCAGTGACTACCTTTCTCTAGTCTACATTAAGGTTCACAGAGTTTTTTATTGATAGTTGTACTCACATCTGTCTGCTCCAAATAATGAAGGAATTTTAAAGATGCCAGCCAGCCTGGTGAAACCCTTACCAAAAATATCTGCAAATATAACGGCAAGTGCTTTTAAAAATGTCAGATTTTTGGAACTTGTCCACCATCTTGTTACCGTCAACTCTTGCACAGTCATCTCATTCCCTGGTAGATGATAGACAGTTTTGATTATAATAGAGGTGTAGGGTAAAAAGAATGCTATGATGGCAGATCAGGGAAGTATATCTAACTGTCATTTTAACAGTCTGAGTGGCAGATCACAAATGGTAAACATTTGGCCTCCAGGTACTTATATCTCCCCAAATTTCTTACCCCTGGCCGTTACGAACGGGAACTGTAGGCCAAAGTAACTTAATATTCTCATTCCTGCAATAGGTGCAGCCCAATGAAAGAAACAAGAAATACAGTAAAACCTCGGATTACGACGGAGGTCCGTTCCAACAGCCTCTGTAGTAACCGGGGGGGGGGGGGGATTGTAACCCGAAGCATCCACAGGGATGCATTGAGAATGTAAAAAAAGGTTGCAAATTGATCGTCGTAACCCGAAACAATTCCATTAAAAATTTGTAACCCGGGATAGCATTTCCATAGGATTTGCCATTGTAAACCGTAGCAATCGTTACGCGAAGCGGTCGTAACTTGAGGTTTTAATGTACCTTAGAAAGAGCTCTGACTGGAACTCAGTACTAAGATGGACCTGTAGTTGTCTGAACTGTGCACTAGGACCGTGATAGCGAACCTTGGTACTCCAGATGTTCTTGGACTTCACACAAGAATAGCACTGGCTGTGTCAGTTCTATCTTCATAACTGCTGTCATCAGTAGCAGCGATTGTCTTGCTTTATGGCTGCTGGACAACATTTCTTCCAGGGCCAGGTTCTGCTTTGCTACAGTAACTTCCTCTTGGACCAAGGTAACCTTTCTCACTCAGCTTGTAGGAGAAGACTGGCGGTAGCTTTGTACTTGATCCAGCAAGGTGAGGTTGAAAGAAGAAACACAATCTCTTACATTGTTTTATCAACCTCCGGCCAGCGGTGGGGCAGTTGCATTGAACAATGAAACTACCAAGGCAGCAGCTGTTGCCCTAGCAGGCTCTCTTCTCATTCTCGTCAGCCTTAGCTGGGGGTGAACCAGGTGGGCCATTGGTAATATTTATAATTACTCTAGCATGGCAAGAGCCTCGCTCAGAGAGTGATGGAGAGGTCTGCTCCACCCACAAACCGTGACTGGACGCTAGTTTGGCTCTGTGGTGGCAGGTGGGATTGGAAATGGTCAACGTCCATCATGGTAATCTTGCTGCACATGGAAACATCTAAGCTTTTCAGCTGCTGGCACTCTTGACCAACAGCCTTCAGAGTCCTGCAAGAGAACAAGACCAGTTACTTGTGAATTGTCCTTTGCGCCCCCTCCCCCTTTTAAACTTGGTAATCTAAACCCTACGGTGATTGCATTGGCTTAGTGCAGGGGTGCCCAAACTACGGCCTGGGGGCTGGATCTGGCACCCTACGCCAATTCATCCAGCTTGCAAAGCCCTTGTCACGACTGGACACGGAAGTAAAACGTGCCCGTGCGGGCGCGTTTTACTTCCGCTTCCAGGAGTGATGAGGGCTTTGGGGGCTGGATCCAGCCCCCCGGGCCATAGTGACCAACTCCCTGAACCACATGACTGGCCCCGTGGCCTGAAAAGTTTGGGCACCCCTGGCTTAGTGATTAAGACACTGAACTTGACTGGAAGGTTGGCAGATCAGTGGTTTGAGACCTGAGTGTTGCATGATGGAGTGAGCGCCCATATCTTATTTATTTATTGGACCTAACCCCACCCCAATCTGGGATGGACTCCCACTCTGGGCAGTTTATACTATTAAAGAAACAAAACAAACACCATTAAGACAATAAAACAACCCCCACCCACCTAATCAAAATCAGAACCAAGGACCCCAAATTCTTGTGACAAAGTCAATGGGAGGGTCTCCTATTTGGTCTTCAAAAAACTGCTAAAGGCCTCAAACAAAAAGGTTTTCACTTGGTTCTTGAAGGTCCCTGAGGAGTCAGTCAAACAGAGTTTCCCAGGCAGTGTGTTCCAAAGAACCGGAGCTGCCACCGAGAAAGCCTTATGGCGGGTAACGGACTTTCTAGCCAACCTGGGAGTCGGAATTTGGAGTTGAGTTGTCTGAGAAGAACGGGTGAAGCAGGCCTGATTTCTGAGGGAAGATGCTCTGTCCCAGCTTCTGCCAATTTAACAATTCGAAAGCAAGAAATTACAAGTACTGTAGATAAATAGACAGCACTGGCTATTAACAGAGATGAGCACTGAATACTAAAGTCGGATATGACTGGCTTTCGAACAAGGGCAACCTATTCTAAACCCACCCTCTTTCTAACTATAGGCCACACCCATGCCACTAACATTTTGACTCTGCTGTAATGCTTACCGGGGTGTTAACTGGTTGCACCCAGAAACAACAAGATGCTGAAGTCTGTGCAAAGTGACGGCCGCCTCCTCAAAGCCTTTATCGGTCAGGTTTACACAGTGACTTAAGGAGAGGTGCTCTAAACTCCGGCAATTGTGAGCAATAGCAAGGAGGCTAGTGTCTGTGAGGTTTGGCACAAGGCTGAGCGATAAATAGTGGAGCTCAGGGAAGCTGATAATCTGGAGAAGACACAACAGCAAAGCCACAAGGAAAAATTAAGATTGAGGTGGGGCCGAGAGAAAGATGAATAGGAGAACATCCTGCCAAAGATTGAACAAACATCTGTTGTGACTTTTATCATGTTCAAATCACGTCCAGAAATAACCATATGCAAACTAGCATGAGAAATGCAGTGATGGTATTGAAGTGGAGGAAGAGGCCAACTTTGTTGGGAGGGGGGAGACGGACACATTGGAGGTGGGCAAATTATAATGTTTACAACAGTAGCAAGGTAGAAACGTACTGAGGTGTACCCGTTCAGACTGCAAGTGCAGCGGGAGGGCATGCATGAGAATGAATCAGTGGGTCACAATGTTCATCTACACTGTCATGATCTTTGAGTATCCATGGTAACCTTATCTGAAGCTACTAGAGCTTTTCACACACATTCCTTTGGGATGAGTCCTGCACAGCTGCGTTCCCATGGGAAAGGACTGACAGCTACTGCAGGTGCAGCCCCATGAGGTACTGATTGACAGCTAGGTCAGGTGACTACACCACGAGGGAGATGACTCTCTCCCTCCAATCACAGAACCCAGTGGCTCTAACACCTGCACATTAGGTCATCCCAAAGAATGCAAAGGTGGGAGGGAAATCTCCTTTTGTGCACATAAGCAGAGCCCTTTCCCTCTGTTCTTCAGTCCCCTTGGGTAGAAGGCCGGACTCAAATTTCCTATCAAAGGAAATCATACTAACGAAATATTTCTATGTACTTTGTCTTTGTTTGTTTCTGTTCTTTTTCAGATGCTTATGGAAAATAAAACTCTTTGCGAGTAATATCAATGGAGTGGATGTCAGTTTATCAGGCTATATCAAAGTGCTTTGCTCTATGCCCCTACATGCTACCAATAAGCTAAATAACCGCATACTCCCTGTAAGCGACAGGTGGAGTTCTTTGAAGCCGATTGTGGCGTGGTACGGTGAGGCGACCTTAGGCTGCACTGGGAGTGTGCAGATAAAAAAAATTATTGCAGCCTAAAGGATCGTTACACGCCTCCTGTAAGCCAGCACCTGGTCGAGCATTCAAGACACAAACATCTCAGTAAAGAAGCTAGGGTCAAAACCCAGTTCCCTGTCCTCCTGGCTTTCAACAAGCAACAAGTCCCGTGCCTATTATGCAGCCCTCCCCAAGGACTCTACTGTGCCACTGTTTAGAGTGAAAACAGCATATCCCGACCTTGGCTAGGCTTATATCTGTCAGCTTTCCGCAGGCAGTCAGGTCTAGCTCTTGTAGATGGGCCAGGTTATTCAACGAAGCCTGACGTTTTTCTTGAGTATCCTGCTTGGCGAGGTCAATGAGAAGCTGGGTATTCTGCTCCAAATCCTGTGGAGGAGGTTGAAAGAATCCCATGTTGCCAAAGTTCCTACTGAACCTTGGGCCAGCATCCTTCTGTTGAGGCAATTATTTATATAAAAATAAAACCTAATGCACTTTTAATCTAACACAGCACAAATAATGCAACACACAACATATTTGACACGATACACAATGCTACAGCAAATTGTGTAAAATAGGAGTGGGGAATCTTTGGTTTGGATGTTTTGAATTACATCTCCCCCAGGTCTCTGCCACTGGCTTTGCTATGTAAGGCTTATAGGAGATATACAAGACAAAAGATTCACAGCATCTGTTGTAGTACAAAGCTAGGTCAGACTTGCATACCACTCAGATTGTCATTCAGCTGAAAGTGAAGCATGACGTTTCAGTGAAATTATTCACTACCAATGTCTGGCCAGACATCCCGCTACAGTAATGGAGTAGACCATACAGCCAGCAACTCAACGCCGAGTGTTGGACGGCAGTAAAAAACCTGACTTCCCTAAGGGGCCAATAGCTACGGGTGAATGAGCCCCTTTGGGTGGGGTGATGGCTCCCTCTGTGGAGGAAATGCCACTGGAAACTATCATATTGGATTCCAACGGCAAAATGAGCAGAGGAGGAACCATTTCACTATTTGGATTCCCAACGGTCATGGAGGCAGAAGAGGCCAGATGGACTGGCTGTGTAGACACACCTTGTTCAGATCCTCAAGGCTGTGGCAGTCCATTGCAGTCCCTTTGTTAAATCGTCCATATCTCATTTCATGCGTGCCACAGGAGATGGCTCCGCAATCATAGTGCGTGGGTCACTTCATGGCAAGCTGGGATCCACCTTAAACAAATTCACGCCAATGGCATTTTTCCTGCTTCAGGAAAAAATGCATTCTTAGATACGAGTTGCAGCCAATTATTCACTACTAGAATCAATGGAATGCTTCCCTAATAACTCCAGTTCTGTTCCTATTAAGACAAAAGCTAGACACAGGATAGTGCTTGATTGCTGGCCTTCCTGATGGGAAGCCAGAGGGTTTCCCTGGCTTTTCCCCAGTTGATGGGACAAATGGAGCACTAAATGAAGACAGAGTAGATTCTCCTTATGAGCTTCTTTGCAAACAAGGGAAAGGAACCACACTCATAAGAACATAAGAACAGCCTTGCTGGAACAGGCCACAGCCCATCCAGTCCAGCATTCTGTCTCACACAGTGGCTCACCATTTGCTTCAGGATATTCCCAAGCAGATGCCTTCACCTGCCTAGGACTCCCTGGAAATGGCATTGAGAGATATCCTGCCTATCTCTCCAACCCGGAGGTTGTCCTTAGGTATCCATAACTATAGCCATTGATACCCCATGTCCTCCATGAACTTGTCTAATCCCTTCTTAAATCTGTCAAGACTGACAGCTGCCACCACTTCTTCTGGCAGGGAGTTCCATAGACCAGTGATCCTCTGGGTGAAAAAGTACTTTCTCTTATTTGTTTGAGAACTAGTACCCAAAAGTTTCATGAAGTGTCCCCTAGTTCTAGTGTTGTGCGATAGGGAAAACAGTTTTTCCTTATCTACTTTGTCCACACCGTGCATGATTTTATAAACTTCAATCAGGTCACCTCTTAGACGCCGTCGTTCAAGAGTGAAGAGGCCCAACCGTTGCAGTCTCAGATGGTAAGGAAGGTGCTCCAGTCCCCTAATCATTCTGTTTGCCCTCCTCTGCACTTTTTCCAGCTCCATAATATCCTTCTGGAGGTATGGCGACCAGAACTGTACACAGTATTCCAGATGGGGCCTCACCATAGATTTATAAAGAGGCAAAATGACACTTGCTGACTTATTTTCTATACCCTTCCTAATGATCCCTAGCATTGAGTTTGCTTTTTTCACTGCTGAGGCACACTGGGTTGACAGCTTCATTGAGGACACCAAGGTTCCTTTCCTGGTTTG
This sequence comes from Bradypodion ventrale, assembly GCA_035047345.1. Taxonomy (NCBI): domain Eukaryota; kingdom Metazoa; phylum Chordata; class Lepidosauria; order Squamata; family Chamaeleonidae; genus Bradypodion; species Bradypodion ventrale. The sequence continues at coordinate 23,614,081 of JAWDJE010000009.1, read as the reverse complement.
TAACAGAGAGTTCAGACCCCATCACTTTTCCTGAGCAAGGACAGAACACTGATTTCACTTCTGCTTCCGTCATTGCGCAATAATCCAGCAAGAAAGCCTGGCCCGCGGCCTAGCATCCCTTACCTCTTTAGCCTGCTCGTGCTCCTCCGTGGGATCCTCAATCCCTAGCAGGCCCCAGTCTGTTAGCTCCTTGCACCAAGCCAGACGCAGGACTGTCAGCTGCACAAGGTGGAAAGCAATTGCTTGGACACTTCTGTTGCTCAGGGCTACACAGGACGAGAGGTCCAGAACACGGAGACTCTTGCTTAGGGCAGCAGCCAGCCAGAGGACTGAGCCATCCTATATGTGGAGAGGGGAAACAAACAGGTAATTTGATTTACTGTGTTCAGTTTTCATGCACTTTAACCTAAGAGCTTATTTCAAGCCAAACCCCTTCAAAACCCAACTTATGTTGCTAGTTCTCAACCTTTTTAAGCTGGGGGCCAGGCCATGCTCCCTCACACAGCTTTGGGGCCAGATGGCCATTTTGCCCTTCCTCCACCACATGGCACTTCTGGGTATGGTGGAGATGGAGGGGGCCCAGATGAAATGGCTTTGGGGGCCGCAGGTTGAGAATCCCTGCTTTATACAAAGCCAGACCGAGGGTCCACCTCAGCCGGTCCTGTAAACTGATGGGGAAGGACAGGTTGCTTACCTGTAACTGTAGTTCTTCAAGTGGTTACCTGTGAACTCACAAAAATGGGTTGTAATTGTATGCAAACCACCTTCTTGGCTTTGTCGTTGGCCAAAATTAACCCGATTGGCTGCTCTGGGAAACAGAATGCTGAACTAGTTAAACCTTTGGTTTGATTCAACAAAAACTTTCTTACTTGATCTGCATGCATTGGCACTAATTGGTTTTATTTCATTTTAATGAAAAATATTTTTTTTTAAAAAAAAAGGTCTGAAAACCCAAATACAGTGGAACCTTGGTTAACAAACAGCTCAGTTAACATAAAAATTGCATAATAAAAGGAAATTCATAGAAAATAGTGACTTGGTTTACAGATTTTTCCCTGGAACAGATTAATTGGTTTTCAATGTATTCCTATGGGAAACCGCATTTCAGTTAATGTATTTTGGTTTTCAGTGCATTCCTATTGGATGCATTCCTATGGGAAATTTGGTTAACGTAATTTTCGCTGTAAAAAGCATCCTGGAGAACACAATAATGACGTTAACCGAGCTTCCAGTGTATCTTACTGTTGGAGAACCAGTAATCCTCTAGATCAGTGATGGCAAACCTATGGCATGCATGCCAAAGGGGGCACTCAGAGCCCTCTCTGTGGGCACGTGCACCATTGCCCCAGCACAGAGTTGCCTTGCCCCTCTGCCCAGCTTCCCAATGGAAGGGTTTCCTCCTTCCCCCAGCACAGAGTTCGCTCTGCCCAGCAGCCCAATGAGGTAAGGCGGGCAGCTCACATGCGGCGTAAAGGTACAGCATGGACAGCAGTTTGGGCACTCAGTCTCTAAAAGGTTCGCTATCCCTGCTCTAGATGTTTTTGGACTCGATCAGCCATACAGCTGACTATAACGTCAACCATCTGACTACTGTCCATGCTGGTTTGATTGGGGTGGGGTGGGGTGCTGAAGCCCCGAAGGTCACAGGTTCCTCAGCCATGCTACAGAACTCACCAGCACTAAAGAGCAGAAGGCAACATTCAGGGAGACCAGTCTGGGCCATCCCTTGACAGTACTGAAAGCTTTCACCAGCTCACCACAGCTCACAAGGCTGCATTCAGAGACATCCAAACTTTTGAGATGCCTCAAGCATGAAACCCCTTGGAAGCCAGCTTCAGTGATCCGTGGAAGCTTCCCCAGGCACAGACACTGGAGGTCCAGGAGCTTGGAACTGATGGTGAGTACAGCCCGGTCAGTCAGGTCTGAACAGCCACTCAGATCCAGTCTGGTCAGGTGAGGCTGATGTTGGCACAAGATGCCCACGGCCTCGTTGGTCAGATCCTGGCATGCTTGAAGTACCATCTCCTTGAGGTGAAGGTTTTCCACCTGGACCAGAGACTTCATTGCATGGCTAGAGATGTTGGTCCCGCTCAGGTCCAAAGCTTTCAAGCTGTGGGCTCGCTCTGTAAAGAACCGCAGGAGGTTGCGGAAGGACAGCAGGACCGAAGAATTGTAGTTGTTGGAACCGTAGTAAGCATCAAACTCAAACGTGATGTGGCAGCGGGCTAGGGCCACTTTGGCAAGGAGTGGACAGCATCCGGTGAAGCGGTTGAAGGTAAGGTCAGACAAGTACCTCAGCCCGGACAAATTCAATTCCGCCAGGTTGGCCAGCGTTTCTCCAGCTTGCAGGCGGGTCTCCTCTTTGGAAAGCAGGGTGCCAGACATGAAGAGGCTGTTGCAGCCACTCAGATCCAAGGCTGTGAGGCAGGGACAGGCAAGGAGAAGCTCCTCAAAGCTGGACTCGGTCAGGATGCTCCCATGGAGGCACAAGCTGTGCAGGTGGGGTCCCAGGTCATTGGCTACACACTTGATGACATCCCGGGAGGTAGTGGAGCCATCCAGGCTGGTCATCTTAACACTGCCCACCCGTCTTTGGGCCAGGCCCCTGATTGTCTTGAGAGAGGCAGAGGCAGTGGGGATGTTGAAGACAAGGTTCTCCTAGAATGAAACAGAAAAAAAGGGGGGGTTACCAGGTGAAAGTCTGAGCTAAAAGAGGATGACAACTTCAGAGCTCTTCCTCTGCTGTATCCGAATATTGGCGATCATCATGGCAATGAGACATGAAGACAGTCCTGAGAATATAATGCTGTAGCCTTTCATCTGCCTTCTGCATCGCAGCAAGACCCCCGTACTACTGATCCAGTTCCGCGAGCCACTTTCTGATCCTGAGTCCTATTGGCATCAAAGTCCTCATCAGCTCCAGGCCAGGATTGATGAAGCTGCTGCCCTCCATCAAGATGGATTCAAGTGGGATTTAATCAATTTGGGGACCATCACCCTTCCCTGTGGACTTCGGCACCCAAGGCCGTTAGTCCTCAGGGTGGTCAGGATTGTTAATTGCCACCTGACACTTGGTGCTGGCAGTATGGTCTACTCTATTACCATAAGCAGGATAACCTGGCCAGACAGAACTTCAGAGCTCATGGCCAACTAATCAGAAATTTAAAACCAGTGTGTTGTAGAGCGGAAGGCATTCAGATCTTGACTAAAGAGGCGTGGCTTTAAATTTTTCTTAGAACAAGGCTCACTGTAGACATCTCAATTGTATTTTAAAAAATTATACTCACATCTTATATTTTTATTTGATATAACTATAGGCAGCCTCAGGTCTTATTCTTGGAAGAAAAATAGGAATCAAATTGAACAGACAGACAAAACGGAGGAGATACAGATAGCTCTGAGCAAGGGTACATGCTCCCATCCCTGAGCCTGCCTCACATGGCTGTTGAGAAAACTAAAAATTACACAGCCAAGGGCAAATAAAAGTATGATAAGCAAACATATACAGTGGAACCTCGGTTAAAAAACAGCTCAGTTAACATAAAAATCGCATAACAAAAGGAAATCCATAGAAAATAGTGGTTCAGTTTACGGATTGTTTTCAGAACGGATTAACTGGTTTTCAATACATTCCTATGAGAAACCGTGTTTCAGTTAAAGTATTTTGGTTTTCAATGCATTCCTATGGGACATTGCATTCAATGCATTCCTATGGGAAATTCGGTTAAAGTAATTTTCGCTGTAAGAAACATCTCAGAGAACGCATTAATTACGTTAACCGAGGTTCCACTGTATATGTTTTGTCTGGCCTAGTGTACACAAATTGATCTAGAGCAGGGATTCCCAACCTACAGCCTGTGGGCAGGATGCAGCCCATGTCCCCATTTCATGTGACCCGTGTCACCGCCCCGGAAGTGGATACATTTTCGACAACAATAAATGTGCCCACTTCTGCTTCTGGAGGGGGGGGCATGGTCTGGCCCGCTCAGCTGTCAGGGGCGAAGTCCAGCCCGGGGCATAAAAAGGTTGGGATCTAGAAGAAAACTAGACGGGTGGGCCTGGCTTTTGGGAAAAGGTCATAGCTCAGCAGCAGAGCACACACTTTTGGGTACCAAAGGTGGCAGGTTAATCCTTGGTATTTCCAATTAAAGAAATTAAGTAGAAAGTAATGATGAATCCTCTTCCTTGTCTTCCCCAGAAAGTCTGACACTCACAGTAGATAAAATGGAAAAACAGAGTGATACAGTGTAAGGTAAACTCTTAAGTGTCAGACTGCAGACGCCTTATGCTCAGAGACTGGGAAAGACTACTGGCTATCTAAACTTGGGAGGCTCTGGACAGCATTAACTCTCTCTATCTCTCCCCTCCCCCCCTTTTACCAGCACTATTCTTATTTAACTGGAGGGTGTGTTAACTCTTTTAAAATGGTATAATAATAATTTCATGTCAGAAATTATTCTGGTTGAAAGGATTTTTGCTGGAGGAACTCTGCTCAGGGGATGCCCGAATGAAGCTTCTTTCATGTCCCCAAGATCTTTTCTCACTGAAATGGTCCCTGTTTGTCTACTTGCAATTTCTTGCTTTCGACCTGCTAGGTTGGCAGGACCGGCAGGGGACAGAGACGGGCTGCCAACTTGCCGACCTTCTAGCTAAAGTGTTGGGGGACGCCCACATATTTTTGTGGTTTCCACTCAATACCTTGACATCTTCTTATCTTGACACATTTCTTGTTGTGCAATAAAGAAATAATCAAGAAATCATCCAGTCTACTTGCAAATTTCTCATACCCTGTGTTCATATCTCCAAAAATTCAGATCCACTGCTATTCCATTACAACTCACTTCTAATACACCGGTTGCTTTGTGGAGGTATCAACCCTGGCGTACCCAGCAAGCAAAAGAGAGAGAGGGAGGGTGGCCATTATGGCTCATTTTCAGAAAGTATTGTTACATCATAGGTTAGTTTTCTGAACAAGCTTTGTTTGCACTCTCAACAAGTACATTTACAAGAAAGTAGAAAGTGTATTTAAATCATCCCAAGTTTTCTACCCCAGGATCTGTCATAGGCAGCAGCTTCCTCAAGAACAAAACCAGACAAGTCCCCTTCTGCAGAGGGAAAGCATAGTGCAGGAGGTCTTCCAGTAGCAACAATTCATTTTTGTCAGACAAATAAAATTACAGTCTTTGGTGGGGAGGTATCTGGAAGGGCTCAGGAACTGGAAAATGGGAAAAGACGAATATGAGTCCACCCTTGCTTTAGGCTATGACTCCTTAAAGAGCTAGTGATAATCAGTCTCATGATCTTAACTTGTTGGACAATGATCATATAAAGAAACCAAAGTTTTTCTTACTCCCTCTCCCTCTCCCTCCTGGATAGGAAACAAACATTTCCAGTCTTTCCCCAGCCATGCCAGGCAGGAGCAGAGTAAGTAAACTCAAAGACTCCTTGCTACATGTTCACCTAATACTAAATTGTGGTTAGCCTTCTCTCTGAAGTAAAGGTAAAGGTTTCCCTTGCTTGAAAGTCAGTTGTATCCGACTCTAGGGTTCAGTGCTCATCTCTGTTTCAAAGCCGAAGAGCCAGCACTGTCTGCTTCTGCAGACGTTTCTGTGTGACTAGAAACTGGAGCACTGTTACCTTCCCACCAAAGTGGTCCCTATTTATCTACTTGCAATTTCTTGCTTCCGAACTGCTAGGTTGGCAGGAGCCTCTGAAAAAGGCCTATTATTCTCCACTAAGGTAGCTCTTTTGAAGTACTTCTGCCATATCCAAATTATGAATATTGGCGATCCTCATGGTAATCAGCCATGAAGACTGTCCTGAGGATATAATGCAGTGGCCTTCCATTTCCCTTCCATATCGCAGCATGACACCTGTACCACTGATCCAGTTCCACGAGTCACTTTCTGGTCCAGAGCCCTTTTGGATAAAGATAATCACAAAGAGGAAGGGCAAGATCTGTTCTCAATCATCCCAGAGTGCAGGACATATAATAATAGGCTGAAACTACAGGAAGCCAGATATACACTGAATATCAGGAAAAGCTTCTTAGTTGTTAGAACAGTACAACAATGGAACCAATTACCTTGGGAGGTGGTGAGCGCTCCACTACTGGAAGCATTCAAGAGAGAATTGGACAACCATCTGTCAGTTCTGCTTTGATTTGGATTCCTGCCTTGAGCAAAAGGTTGGACTCAATGGCTAAAAGGCCCCTTCCAACTCAATCATTCCATGATTCTGTGACAAATAGATTGACCAAAGCAAGAGGTTCTTACCTGATGCAGGGAATCTTGGGCCGCCATATACCAGGTATGATTTACCAGAGAGGCTTCTTTTCTGTCAGGGATGGGCAGGAAGCTTAAGATGTACGTGATAACCTGCACATAAAGAAAGAAGTCTGTGAAGCTGGTGGTGATTTTCAGGAATTAAAGATCTTTTCCCATCCTATGGTCACCCCATTCCATGGTCTTCAACAGCTTCCCCATGACAAAAAAGATCCAAAGAGAGTCCTTTGGACATTCCAGAGGTGGAAATTGAAAAAATTTAATTTCTGAAAAACTATTGTGGCTGATGACGCATCACAACCTATGCTTCTGGATTTCAGCCAGTGTGTACTTGATAAAGGTCTCTGAAATTCAGAATAGCAATACTACCCCAAGAACTACTTTACATTAGACATACTCTCCAGAAGCTGTTAGGCTCCAAGGATGAGGAGATTATACTCTACCAAGGACATCTGTATGGATTTCTCACTCTGGACTAAATGCATATGGGGCAATGAGGTAAACTGGGTCAGGCAGATGGTTGAGGTGTGTCTGTAAGAAGTGAAATTTTGATAGTACTCTAAGCAAGAGGTTCTCAACCTCATAAATGCATTTACAAGAGTCACAGACTCATTTACAGCTGTTGTAAGTGCATTTACAACAGCTGTAAATGAGTCTGACTGATTCTGGTGACAGCTGGCCCACCAGTCTGGCCCTTTGACTGTTTGCAGGAGCATAACCTGTCTTCCAACTTGAAAAGGTTGAGAACCCCTGCTCTAGGCCATTTGCATTTGTGTGTGTGTGAATAAGGGCTTTTCTTCTATTTCAGCTTGTGTAGAGAAATCCATACAGTGTTGACCCTTGGATAGTATAAAGCTGAAAAGAAGTAAATGATTAACAGATGTGATTATAACAAATAATGGAACTGTATATATAAATTAGAATTTTGATGTACTACTTCCTGGAAAAGGTACATTTCTAACTGTCACTCTGAAGATGTTTTTGGCTAAATATATCAGATGCTTAATTTGAGCCTACAAATTCTCATTCAGGCATTAATACATGGCTCACCTCTCGTATCTCTATTCTGCCTCTCTTTTCTGACCATTTGTGGTGCAGGTCTTTTTCTTTTGTTGTTGTTCAGTCACGCAGTCGGTTCCGACCCTTTACGACCCCATGGACCACCGCACGCCAGGCATCTTTATCCTCCACCATTCTTCTCAACCCACCCAACTCTGTGCCCACTGCATCCACAACACCATCTAGCCATCCAATTTTCTGCCGCCCCTTCTTTTGCCCTCAACCTTTCTCAGCATCAAGGCCTTCCTCATTTGATGTCCAAAGTACTTTAGCTTCATCTTTACTATTTGACCTAAGGAGCAGTCAGGGTCGATTTCTTCTAAGATTGACCTATTTGTTCTCCTCGCTGTCCAGGGGACTCTCAAAACTCTCCTCCAACACCACATTTCAAAGGCATCTATTCTTCTGCGCTCAGCTTTCCTTATGGTCCAGCTCCCACACCCATACATTACCACTAGGAATACCACTGCTTTGACTATACAAATTTTTATTTCCAAGGTGATGCCTCTACTTTTCACTATGTTCCACAGGTTTCTCATAGCTTGTCTCCCCAGAATCAGTTGCATTTTTATTTTATGGCTGTAGTCACCATCTGCAGTGATCTTTGATCCTAAGAAAGTAAAGTCTGTCACTGCTTCTACTTCCCCATATATTTTCCAGGGACTGATAGGGCCTGTTGCCATTATCTTGGTTTTCTTGATGTTGAGTCTCAAGCCAGCTTTTGCACTCTCTTCTTTCAATCTAATCAGGAGCTTCTTTAGGTCTTCCTCACTTTCTGCCATTAGGGTAGTATCATCTGCGTATCTCAAATTGATGATGTTTCCCCCAGCAATTTTGATCCCATATAGTGATTCTTCCATCCCTGCACTGCGCATTATGTGCTCTGTATATAAGTTGAATAAGCAGGGTGACAAAATGCAGCCTTGTCTTACTCCTATTCCTATTTCAAACCACTCCGTCATTCCATATTCTGTCCTAATTGTTGCTTCTTGACTTTTGTACAGATTTCTCATGAGGCATATGAGGTGTTCTGGTATTCCCATCTCTTTAATTACTTGCCACATTTTGTTATGATCCACACAATCAAAGGCCTTGGTGTAGTCAATGAAGCAGAAATAGACTTGTTTCTGGTATTTGTTTGTTTTCTCCATGATCCAACGTATGCTGGCAATGTGGTCTCTAGTTCCCCTACCTTTTCTCTAGTTCCCCTTGCACTTCTGGTAATCCTCTTTCCACATGCTGCTGAAGCCTATCATGTATTATCTTGAGCATGACCTTTTTCTTTTAGCAATTAGCAATTTGTATTCTAGAGAATTTGTTAAATATTTTTTATGAAAGAAAACAGCCATTTTGAAAAATACCAGTTTTTAAAAGAGGTGTTAAGGCAACCAGATTTTTGTGTCTGGGTTTTTTGTGGCCTTAATCTCAGCGACGGCAGCAGCAGCTGCAATTCATATCTGAGAATGCATTTTTTCTTGAATCAAGGAAAATGTCATTGGCATGAATTTGTTTAAGGTGGACCCCAGCTTGCCATGAAGTGACCCATACACTATAATCATGGAGCCATCTCCTGTGGCATATATGAAATGAGATATGTAGGATTTAATACCAGGACTGCAATGGACTGCCGCAGCCTTGAGGATATTATCAAGGTGGGCTTTCACAGCTAGTCCATCTGGCATGGCCTCTTCCGCCTCCATGACCGTTGGGAGTCAAAGTTCCTCCTCTGCTTATTTTGCCATAGGGCCCAATATGATTGTTTCCAGTGGCATTTCAATCACCTCCACCTAAAGGGGCTCATCCGCCCGTAGCTGTTGACCCCTTTAGGGAGTCAGGTTATTTACCATCACCTAACACTCGGCGTTGAGTTGCTGGTTGTATGGTCTACTCCATTACCGTAGCAGGATGTCTGGCCAGACATTCTCTCAATCTAGGCAGAAACATGCAACTGGTCTGGAGTGTTATCAAAAGGTGATAATTTGTTTAATTTAGTTGTCTTCTACTTTTCCTGGCAAGGAAGAAAAAAACACTTCAGTTTTTTTGGGTCCCAAGTACCAAATAAATTGACCAACCATGGAATCTACACAACTTGCCATGGAGCTGAGAGTAATCATCAGTGCTCTGCCTTAGGCATTTGCCTTTCATTCATACCCTGTCTTCCTCAACAACAAGGTTTACTTATACCAAGGTCATTTGGACTGAGAAGGGCACCTTAAACAATATATGTGTTTATATATATGTGTCCCAGTTTAAAATACAAACAACTTCTGCAATTACAGAAACCTCTCCCAGTTTACATGCCCTTTCCTTTAATTTTAGTTCCTTTTCTTCTCCTGCTAGTTCCACAATGCATTACCTTAGTTCAGTTTATTCTCTTTCATGATTCCCTCCACTGTGGATTAAAAAAAATCAGTTTAAAAAAATTTAAATTAGTTTTTAAAAATATATATATAAAAGGCTTTTTGAAGAAAAATCTAAATGTAGTTTTGTATTTAAAACATACTATAGTCCAAAGGTTATTCATCATTAAATCAAGATTAGTGTTCAATGATGTAGCATGAGGCTGTATATTCATGCAATGTTTAAATTTTTTGGTAAATGAATTCCATTACTCCATTCACAATGTCAAACTCTTTCAGAAGTTTTTGTAAAATTCTTGGGCAACTTTTCGATCTAGAAGATATTAGCACAGCAGCAGCTTGCTTTTACAGTTCTCAAAACTGTGAATTTGTGCCTGCAGAGATCACATGCCTCATCTTCACAGCAAAAATGTTATAAAACAAACATATAAAGACCTATAAGAGAATAAACAAAACAATCTAAAGGCTTCCCACCTTTAGACTGTAAAAGGATGTAGCTGTTGTCTGTTTTTCTATTTAATCTTAACCTATAAATCCAAGTGTTCACCGTTGGAACTGGCTATAGGTTGCTATGCGTCGCCCTACTGACCCGCACCCACCCTTCGTGCGCACGGCCGAATTGCCTACGCAGGTCAACGAAGGATTTAAAAATCCGGCACGGGGGCCTCAGCCCCACAAACGGCAAGAAAGGGAAAGAACTTCACTTCCCAACATTCCTTGCGCCGCGCCAGAGCCAATCAGGCTGAGAGGCTCTCGCACGGTGCAGCGTTCAGAATCGCGCCGCAGCCAATCAAAACAAAACCATTTTAAAAAAACGCAGCACACACAGAAAGCACCAACCCATTACTACAATCCCCAGCGTCCTGCGCGCCATGAGCACGCAGAACACTGAGGAAAACGGTGCCCAAAAAATTAAAAAGAAAAACAACTCACCGCGTCACAGCCAAACACACACCAGCCGGTTTTCTTTCCCTCACCCACGGCGCCTGGAGTTTCCCCTTTAATATCAGTGGGTGGGGGCTGCGACCCCCCTCTCCGCTGGCTTTTCTAGGGTTGGGAGGTTTGTGGGGAGAAAAGGGGGAATGTTTCCCAAACCCTTCTGGACTCTGGACACCAGGGAGAGAGGATCGATTCCCACCCCCCTCCTTAAAAAAACTCCGTCTTTTCTACTCTTTAAAAACGGAGTTGTTTTAAGGAGGGGGGGAGGGAATCGATCCACAGGACACAATGGTGTCCTGAGTCCAGAAGGGTTTGGGAAACATTCCCCTTTTCTCCCCACAAACCTCCCAACCCTAGAAAAGCCAGCGGAGAGGGGGGTCGCAAGCCCCACCCACTGATATTAAAGGGGAAACCCCGAACTACTTTCACAACTCCACACAAACAAAGCACCATAAAACAATAAAGCCCCCCTCCCTACCACCTAGCCCACCCTTCCTAACCCCCAACGACCATGCCCCCCTCCCCACCACTTAACCCACCCTTCCTAACCCCCAACGACCATGCCCCCCTCCCCACCACCTAGCCCACCCATCCAAACCCCCAATGATCACGTACCTTCCCCACCACCAAATAAATAATTTTTTAAAAATTACTAACACTCAAACACAGCCAAAAATACACAAAAATAAAAACACCAAAAAAATAAGAAGTAAACAAAGACACAATCAAAAACAAAACAAACAGACAAAAATACAAATTCCAACTCCCCCCCCCGCCCACACACACACACAAAAGAAAGAAAACAAGCAAACGTACCGAAACAGGTGCTACCTCCACCAGGACTGGAAAAGAAATGAATACAGAAAGACCCTACTTACAAGAAAGACCCTACTTACAAGAAGAAGCTCCACCAAGATTGAAGTTTATAAAATCATGCACGGTGTGGACAAAGTAGATAAGGAAAAACTGTTTTCCCTATCGCATAACACTAGAACTAGGGGACACTCAATGAAACTTTTGGGTACTAGTTCTCAAACAAATAAGAGAAAGTACTTTTTCACCCAGAGGATTACTGGTCTATGGAACTCCCTGCCAGAAGAAGTGGTGACAGCTGTCAGTCTTGACAGCTTTAAGAAAGGATTAGACAAGTTCATGGAGGACAAGAGTATCAATGGCTATAATTATGGATACTTAAGGACAACCTGCGGGTTGGAGAGATAGGCAGGATATCTCTCAATATCATTTCCAGGGAATCCTAAGCAGGTGAAGGCATCTCCTTGGGAATACCCTGAAGGAAATGGTGAGCCACTGTGTGAGACAGAATGCTGGACTGGATGGGCTGTGGCCTGTTCCAGCAAGGCTGTTCTTATGTTCAGAGGCCAGGAGAGAAACAAAAGTCAAAATACATAAACCCCTACCAGCACCACCTGCTGGCCACAATAGTACAAACAATTCAAAAACACACAACAGCCCCAAACAAAACACAAATTCACAATTATACACAAAAGGTCACACCAACAAAAACAAGTAAAAAAAATTACACTAAACACACTTTCACACAAATCACAAATATATGTCAATCAAATACAATAGAAACTTTAAAAAATCCTGTGCTGAGTTATTATATCAAACTTTCTTCTTTTATTAATCCTCAAAAAAACCCAAAAAAACAGATCACAGTTAATAACAGCCAAGCCAAACAAATTTAACATAAACATTTAAAAAATTAAAATTACAGACTAAGCAATTTTAAAAAAACAACAACACAATTTAACCTTCCAACACAATGTAAAATTATTGCAAAAATAAAATTGGCTCATTTTTAATTAAAAAACACAGGGGTGAAAGCCCAGCAACGCCGGGCAACCCTTGCTAGTATCTAAGAATAAAGCCTGGCTGGAACTACATATTCCATGCCATGATATTGTCAGAAAAAGTAACTACAGGTGAAACTCTGAAAATTAGAATATTGTGCAAATGTTCATTCAGTTCAGTAATGCAACTTAAAAGGTGAAACAAATATATGAGATAGACACGCAAAGCAAGATAGTTCAAGCCTTACTTGGTTATAATATTGATGCTTATGAAAACCCCAACCTCATGTACCCTATAATCATCACATAATCTCATGTACGCTGTACACCATGATCATCACAATTATAACAAATTAAGGCATGACATCTCTCGCCTTGCATGTAGTGAGTCTATCTCATATATTTGTTTCACCTTTTAAGTAAAATGAATGAATACTTGCATGATATTCTAATTTTCCGAGTTTCACCTGTATGAGTTACGAAAGCTTGCGGAGTTTTGAATTTTTTAAAGTGACCTAGAAGAGGTATTGTCTCATTCCTGCGTTTGTTTACGTTTATGGATGGGTCACACAACTGGATTTTGTTTATTAAATAAAACAAAAAACGCTGTAGCCCTTTAAAGACTAACTGCTATATTTCAATGTGAATTTTCGTGGATAAAGTCCACTTTTATCATACTGATGAAGTGGACCCCACTTGTCAATAGTGGATCCCACTTGTCAATAGCCGGGGTGTGGGTGTGGGAGAGGGATCACGTGTCTGTAAGCATGTCTGAACTCACACCAGGAGTCTGACTGAAGGACTAGTTAGGTCTCTCACAGAGCCTCGAAGGAATCCCCCGCTCGCATCTCAGGCAGATCAAACCCCACCACCTCGTCTCACCTCCATAGGCAACAACGCCCACGTCTCCATCACCGCCCGGAGCCGACGGACGATATCGCTTTCCACACCCCGCGAGCGAGGGCAACTTTAATAACAGCCCCGCCCCGCCCCACCCCACCCTGGTCCCGCCCGCTGCGTCGGGTCCCCATGACAACGGCGACGCGATGCTTGCTGGGATTCGTAGTCCAGCCGGGGGAAGGCTCCTTTCGGCGGCTCCTGATGACGTTGAGGCCTCAACGTCGGAAGAAACCTCGCGGTCGTGTGCTGCTGTCACTTGCTGCGTGCGTGCGCTCACTAGTGCGCTCGTTGGTGGATTGTTTGCCTGCTTCGGGTCCGGCATCCTCCGCGGCTGCCATGGCGGTGAGTGGGAGCTGGAGAAGCAATCGCCTTCCGGCTTTTAAGGCTGGGATTGGGGGCAATGCCAAGCATGGCAGGGGGAGGGCTGGAGCCGACTCTTTTGGGGGCACCTGAGTCCCAGAATCACCTGCTGAGTGTGCAGGATTGCCCCTCCCCACCTTCTCGTGCCCAGAAAGAGCTTTAATTGCAGAATTACAGAGCTGGAAGGGGACTTTTAGACCATCGAGTCCAATGCAGAAATCTGATTATTATTTTTTAAAAAAATAGATTAAAAAAATTATATTAAAAAAAACTTTTTGAAGAAAAATCTAACTATACTTTTCTATTTAAAACAAAGCAGATCTGACGTTATAAATTTATAATTTATTTCAGGACATGTTGCAATTTTGCAAATGTGTCTGTCGCGCAGCATTTCCTTGGGTCCCCCCCCCCCCCCATCGTGTCACAAGCACACAAAGGTGCTTTCTGGGTTGAAAGGATTCCGCTCAGGAGATGCCCGGGTGAGGCTCCTTTAGACTGTAAAAGGATGTACAGTAGCTCCAAGATCTTTTCCCATCGAAGTGATCCCTATTTATCTGCTTGCAATTTCTTGTTTTCGAACTGCTCACTGCTAGGTTGGCAGGAACTGGGACAAGCGACGGGTGCTCATTCCGTCATGCAGCACTCTGGTCTTGAACTGCTGACTTACCAGCCTTCCAGGCGAGGTTGTTAACCACTGAGCCATCACAGTCCCTGAGTAGAGATTGAAGTCCGACGTTGGGAATGGAGAATAGAGTGGAATTGGAGCCGTTTGATCATTTTTTGCAATCCAACCTAGTCATTGCAGGGTCGCATAAGAAAGCAGGGATTGTTTTTTTAAATGTGTTTTCAAGAATGAAAAATCACACACCTTTCTAGTGCTGAGTTGCCTTGCATGCACCTTAAAGAGTCAATTCTGTCCTAGGTGTACACTGATTTTGTCCAGCAGTGTGGCCAGAATGGCCTGTTTGTGTCTGGTTGGCTAGAATTCAAATCCCAGCTTGATTGGACAAATATTGTAGTCTATGACTGTGGTGGCTTAGTGATTAAGATGCTGAACTTGACGACCAGAAGGTTGGTAGGTCAGCAGTTTGAGACCTGAGTGCTGCGCAACAGAGTGAGCTCCCGCCTCTGTCCCAGCTCCTGCCAACCTAGCAGTTCAAAAGCCAGAAACTGCAAGTAGATAAATAGGTACTACTTTTGTGGGAAAGGTAACAACATTCTGTGCCTTCCACATGAGCACAGAAATGTCGGCAGATGCAGACAGTGCTGGCTCTTTGGCTGTAAAAGGAGATAAATAGCGCCCCCTAGAGTCAGACACAACTGGCTTTCAAGCAAAGGAGACCTTTACCTATAAATATATGGTGAAGTGTATTCTTTAACACTCTCTCCATTGAATTGTTTCCCCCAAAATTGATGTATCTATGAGGTTACCCACCTTGGTTGTGGGGGTTGTCTGTAGGAGCAAGATTTCTCTGTATTCTTGCTCATGTGGACAGTTCCCACAGGTAAAAGAGGCTCTCGCCTTCAGACAGGTTGCATTTAATGAGCAAAGCGGTAACAGAGAGGGGTGGGGATGCCTTCTTCCTTTACTTCCTCTTTTACCCCTTCTGGTGTCGAGGGATGTTTTTGACAACTGTGCTTTGGAAATACCTGGTTATAGGGCAGGACCTGTGAACCGGATCTGGCCCACAGCACCATTTCATGTGTGCCCCCCCTCCAAAGGCATACTAGAAACAAAATGGCCACCCCTTTGAAGCTACTGGGACAAAATGGCCGCCCCATTGTGCAGACAGGGCAAAATGGCCATCCGGCCCTCAAAGCTGACTGAGAGAGTGTGACCCAGCCCCCGGCTTGAAAAGGTTGGGAACCCCTGTTATAGGGTTATGTCCCAGCATTAGTTAACAACTTCACTGCCTTTTTGAGTGGGCAGAGGTGATGTTTTCAAACCCTGCTGAGAATCAAGAAAAGGAATTGGTGTAAAAGTAATTGTTTGATGCAGACTGACTCACTATAATGGAACTGACCTAGCGTTAGTTCTATTTTTGTGTCCTCTTCTCTATCTACTTGATGCAAAATTATAGTGGTGTATAGTAGCAGTCTTCTGCCAACCTAGCCATTTGAAAGCAAGAAATTGAAAGTAGATAAATAGGTACTGCTTTGGTGGGAAAGGTAACAGCGTTCCATGTGCTCTGGCGTCTAGTCATGCCTACCACATGACCATGGAAATGTTTACAGACGCAAATAATGCTGGTTCTTTGGCTGTAAATTGAGATGAGCACTGGCTGGCTTTCGAGCAAGGGAGACATTTACCTTTACTGTACTTATAGTAGCAGTGGTTTGGGGTGTACACAAATACTGTATAAGTAAATGACTGTGATCACTTGATTAAATTGTTTTGTTTTCTAAATGTTTTCCAGCCTAAAGGAAAGGTGGGAACTAAAGGTAAAAAGCAGATATTTGAAGAAAACAAGGATACTCTCAAGTTCTATTTGCGAATCATTCTGGGAGCTAATGTGAGTGCATAATGGTTTGGTTCATTGTTTTGAGTCACTTCTCTTCTTGCTTTTCATTAGGGGTAGCCCGGTATCTCTTAGTTTGGGAATACACAGATGGCTTAAATCCATGTTGGTGAAGCTTGGCACTCCCGGTGATCTTGGACTTCAATTCCCAGAAACCCAAGTCAGCACTCCTGCTGATCAGGGCTTCTGGGAATTGAAGTCCAAGAACATCTGGAGTGTCAAGGTTCGCCATCACTGGCTTAAATGTTTTCAGGCTAGCTTGGGAGCCATTATCTGTGGCAGAGATTAAGCAGGGCATTCCAACAGTTGGCTCTGCAAACAAGAAACATGATGGTAACCTATTTACTTAACTTCATGTGTCGTTTTGGCTCTCTGTCACAAGGGTTGCTGACATCTGTCTAGGTTAGTGGTTCCCCATGCCCTACGGGGGACTTCAATTCCCAGAAACCTTAGTCGGTACATTGGCTGAACAGTGCTTTGGGAAATTGACTTAGGCTTCTGGGAATTGAAGTCCAAAAACCAAAGGTTGGGAAATGCTGGTCTGAGGTCTTTGCCTGTTGGCAGAAGGACAAATGGGAGGGGCCAACCTGGCTTCCCAGGGGAGAGTGTTACATAGCATAGGAGCAGCCACTGAAGCAACCTCTCACGTCCTCACCAGACAAGTTTGCGAGGGCAGTGGGAAAGGAAAAAAATAACACCTGGAGCTCCAAGGTTGGCCACCCGTTATAGGTCATGGCCAGCACTTTGAATTGGGTCTAGAACAGTGGTTGTTAACCTTTTTTTGCCCATGCTTGTAACATATAATTCTTATTATTTACAAAGTGGACTCCTATTCATGTGGAGGAAGCCTAAAAGGCCATTAACTTGATCTAACTCATTCTTGAATTGCCCCCCCCCCCAATAAAAATCAAATTGCCCTTGCCCTCCTGTGGCACTTATGTGACTGCATTATTTTGACTCGTGATGTTTCCAAACACTCTTCAAAGGCAAATCCATATAGAATGCATTGCAGTCATCCAGGTTGCTAGGAGGGCTTTTGCACAACTTCGTGTCATTCGTCAATTACGCCCGCTCCTGGACCGGGACTCCTTGCTTATGGTCACACACGCTCTGGTCACCTCCAGACTGAATTATTGTAATGCGCTCTACATGGGGCTGCCCT
Organism: Bradypodion ventrale; assembly: GCA_035047345.1. Taxonomy (NCBI): domain Eukaryota; kingdom Metazoa; phylum Chordata; class Lepidosauria; order Squamata; family Chamaeleonidae; genus Bradypodion; species Bradypodion ventrale. The sequence goes on along the minus strand of JAWDJE010000009.1, from coordinate 23,596,684 downwards.
TGATGACCATTTGGAGGCTGCAGCTGGTTCAGAATGCGGCTGGCCGTGTAGTGATGGGGTGTGGGAGTTATGCCCATGCCTCACCCCTACTATGGTAGCTGCATTGGTTGCCAGTGTGCCTCTGGGTGCAATTCAAGGTGCTGGTAATTACCTTTAAAGCCCTACATGGTAGTGGGTCAGGATACTTAAGAGACCGCATCACGCCAAGGATATCTGCCCATCCCACTAGAGTGGACCGGAGGGGCTCTTTAAAAATACCAACTGCTAAAGAGGCTTGCCTCTCTAGCACTAGAAGAAGAGCCTTTTCGGTATCCGCTCCAGTCCTATGGAACTTCCTACCCATAAATGTCAAGTTTCGGGAAATTTCTGTCAAATAAGGGAAATGTCCCTGCCAAAATGGGAAACTGGACATCTATGCTTATCCTGTACTGGCCTCCAGTCTAACTCCAGGGGGTTTGACAGAAATTTTCCGAAACTTGACAGGTATGCTCCAGCAGCTGAACTGCGTCTCCAGACAGAGCTACTGCCCTTCAGGAAAGAGCTGAAAACCTGGCTGGCTGGGCAGGTATGGGGAGGTGGAGGGGTGGGTGACCATCACCCTCTGCTGGCTCATTTAAAGCAGGATCACTCAGGTTTCTTAGTTTTTAACTAGATGTTCTTTTTTGTGTTTTAGGAATTTTTGAGGGTTTTTTTATTGTTTAATGTTGGGGATTTTATGTACGCCGCCCGGAGTTGCATGTTGATTGGGGTGACTATTCAAATTGAAATAGACAGATAGATAGATAAGGTGTGTGCCACCATAGTAAGATCAGATAACTGAACGCATAGGCACAAATTGCAAAACTAACTTTTAACTGTGCAAATACACTCCTGATGACCAATGTAACCAGTACATCCGAATTCAGAGCTAAATCCAGTACTTGCAGGTCTGATTTTTCAAGGGGATTATAACTTCATCAAGTACAGGCTTGAATCCCTATTCCCTTTCTGTCGTGTCTGGATTTAAATTTAAATTTGCTCCTCCTCATTCAGTCAGTCTGTTACTTGCATCAGACACCTATCTAGGCCTAAAACAGCTTCCTTGGAATCAGAAGCAAAGGAAAGGTGTCACCAGCATATTGGTGGCAATTGTGCCAACTTCTTCAGGTACAGTATTTCTGTGCACTGTAGATCTGTGTTTCCTAACCTTTGGTTTTTGGACTTCAGTTCCCAGAAGCCTAAGTCAATTCCCCGAAGAACTGATCAGCCAATGTGCTGATTTAGGCTTCTGGGAATTGAAGTCCCTCTCTGGGCCCTGGGCCCCACATTGGGAAACACTGGTATAGATGTTGAAAAGCATGGAGGACTCGATTGAACCCTAGTGGGCCCCGCTTGTCAATAGCCAGGACATCAAACAGGATTTCCCAAGCACCATCTTTTGAGCCCTGTCCTGCAGGGAAGCTTGGAAACACCATAAAATAATGGCTCCAAGACCCAATTGAGAGAGAGATGACCCAGAAGGATAACATGGTCAGGATGTGAAAAGCTGCTGAGAGATGTAGCAGAACTAACAGGGCTCGTGTCCAGTTCCCATCATAGATTATTCACAATAGGTGACCAAAGCCATCTCTATCCTGTAACCAGGCATAAAACAGATTAAAGTGAATAGTCAGAATCATCTGTCTAAGAAGGAAGACATGTAGCATAAGAGAGTGAACAAAACAAAAATGTAGCACATTAAAGACTAACTGCTGTATTTTAATGTTAGCTTTTGTGGATCAAGTCCACTTAATCCAGGAGTTCTCAACCTACAGCCCGGGGCCCAGATACAGCCCACAACACCATTTCGCGTGGCTCCCCACTGCCTCTGTCACACCTGGAAGTCAAAGGCAAAATGGCAAGGCAAAATGGCTGTCCGGACCCAAAGCTGTCTGGGGGAGTGTGACCTGGCCCTCGGCTTGAAAAGGTTGAGAACCCCTGACTTAATCAGACATAGGAGTGAGACTTCATGGCATCAATTTATAGACATCAGGTACAGAGGTACATAGTGATTGGTTAGCATAACAGATAAGTATACAAAGCAATATGGCTTTTTACAACTGGTAAAAAAAACCAGTACTACAAAGTTTTTGTTTTGTTTACTCTTTGATATGCTTGAAACACAGACTAACATGGCTACTATCCCCCAAAATGTACCATACAGTGGCTGTTTTGTAAAATGCCATGTCTGAAGATGAGAAAGGAGCTTTGTGTTTGGCCAGGGTGGCTTTTTCATTTGAGGCTAGATCTGACCTTTGGGAAAGGCAGATTGTTATTCAGGAAGATTTAAAGTAATTGTGCCTGCTTTTTACCCCTTATTTATAGATAATTCCTGACTTTTCTTTCTTTGGATTCCAGGCCATTTATGGAGTTGTAAACCTTGTAATCTTCTATACAACAGCCACCATCTGGACTTGGGTGAGTCTTATGTAGTCTTGGATAGAGCTTTCCATATCTGTTGGTTTGCATATACTGTACAGTAAAACCCCGGATAACAACTGAATTGGATAACACTAAAATCGGATAATGACTTAAAGTTTTGAAAAAAATGTTGCACTGGATAACACCATTTTAGTGTTATCGGATGCATTATGTTTGATCTCCTACCTTTTCACGCTGTTTGGGGACAAAAAAATCACCATTGCCAGTGCATGTTTCCAGCTCTCCGCCTCTCCTGCAGCCTCTGGGATGGTTGAAGGACCTTTTTCGCACTATTCCCGCTTTCCTAGGACATCCCTGGGCTTCTAACAGCTGAAAACAGTTGTGGCCACCATTTTGTTTAAAAAACAAAATGGCAGATGCAACTGTTTTCAGCTGTTGTGCGGCCCAGGGATGTCCTAGGAAGGTGGGAATAGCGCAAAAAAGGTCCTCCAACCTTCCCAGAGGCTGCAGGGGAGGCGGAGAGCCAGAAACATGCACCCGACAATGGTGATTTTTTTTGTCCCCAAACAGCGTGAAAAGGTAGGAGATCATGTCGTCCTTTTTGTGGGAGTGGGCAGCCGACGTACGGGCGCTCCGTTCGGTGCCTGCCTTCTGGAGAAGGCAGCCAGGCTTTTTTTTTTTTTAGCTTTATCCAATGCATGCATCGGATAACGCTAAAAATCGGATAACGCTAAGACTTGTGGAACCAAGTTTTGGTGTTTTCCGAGGTATTACTGTACTACAAACTGCTTTCAGCTCGCTGGAGGACAAGAGGGATTAAGAAAATAATAATTTTAAAGAATAGTTCTAATTACTGATTATATATGTACATGTGACATTACCATGTATAAATAACAGTTTCCTGACTGAAATAACTAAGTTCAAAATTGCATTGTTTCCTGGCTCACAGAAAAAAGGGAACCTTTCCCAGCCAGATTAAAATATTGTTTTGCCCTGTGAAAAGGGGTGGCAAAACAATACCCATTAGGACATAAGAACAGCCTTGCTGGAACAGGCCACAGCCCATCTAGTCCAGCATTCTGTCTCACACAGTGGCTCACCATTTCCTTCAGGGTATTCCCAAGGAGATGCCTTCACCTGCTTAGGATTCCCTGGAAATGGCATTGAGAGATATCCTGCCTATCTCTCCAACCCCGAGGTTGTCCTTAAATATCCATAATTATAGCCATTGATACACTTGTCCTCCATGAACTTGTCTAATCCTTTCTTAAAGCTGTCAAGACTGACAGCTGTCACCACTTCTTCTGGCAGGGAGTTCCATAGACCAGTAATCCTCTGGGTGAAAAAGTACTTTCTCTTATTTGTTTGAGAACTAGTACCCAAAAGTTTCATCGAGTGTCCCCTAGTTCTAGTGTTGTGCGATAGGGAAAACAGTTTTTCCTTATCTACTTTGTCCACACCGTGCATGATTTTATAAACTTCAATCAGGTCACCTTTTAGACGCCGTCGTTCAAGAGTGAAAAGGCCCAACCGTTGCAGCCTCAGATGGTAAGGAAGGTGTTCCAGTCCCCTAATCATTCTGGTTGCCCTCCTCTGCACTTTCTCCAACTCCATAATATCCTTCTGGAGATATGGCGACCAGAACTGTACACAGTATTCCAGATGGGGCCTCACCATAGATTTATAAAGAGGCAAAATGACACTTGCTGACTTATTTTCTATACCCTTCCTAATGATCCCTAACATTGAGTTTGCTTTTTTCACTGCTGAGGCACACTGGGTTGACACCTTCATTGAGCTGTCCACCAGGACACCAAGGTCCCTTTCCTGGTTTGTCGCAGAGAGTTCAGACCCCATCAGTTTATAAATGTAATTGGGGTTTTTTGCCCCAACATGCATCACTCTGCACTTACTAATGTTGAAGCTCATTTGCCACTGTTTTGCCCACTCCCCCAGTATCAAGAGATCCCTCTGGAGCTCCTCACAATCTCTCACAGTTTTCACTACCCTGTATAATTTAGTGTCGTCAGCAAATTTGGCTACCTTGCTTTTTACTCCTACCTCTAGATTATTTATGAAAAGGTTGAAAAGCAGGGGTCCCAGTACTGAACCTTGGGTGACCCCACTCTTTACTTCCCTCCACTTGGAGAAGTGTCCGTTGAGTGCCACCCTCTGTTTCCTGTCCCTTAGCCAGTTGCTGATCCAGGACAAGACCTGTCCCTTTATTCCATGACTGGCAAGTTTAATCAAGAGCCTTTGGTGTGGGACCTTGTCAAAAGCCTTCTGAAAGTCCAGATAAACAATGTCAACTGGATCCCCCTTATCCACATGCTTGTTGACACTCTCAAAACTTCCAACAGATTAGTGAGGCATGATTTGCCCTTGCAAAAGCCATGTTGGCTCTCCTTTAGCAGCGCCTTCTCTTCTATGTGCCTATTAATTCTATCTTTTAGGATGGTTTCCATCACTTTACCTGGGACACATGTCAAACTGACAGGTCGGTAATTTCCTGGATCACCCATGGATCCTTTTTTGAAAATTGGTGTTAGATTCGCTACCTTCCAGTCATCAGGCACAAAGCCTGATTTGAGGGAAAGATTATATATTTTGGCTAGGAGATCAGCAATTTCATCTTTCAGTTCCCTGAGAACTCGTGGATGGATGCCATCTGGTCCTGGTGATTTGTTAGTGTTTAGCTTAACAAGACATGCAAGGACCTCCTCCCTGGTTATTTCTATCTGGCTTAATTCTTCGGTTTCCCTCCCTACGAAGATAGGCTCTGTTTTGGGCATGTGGTGTCTGTCTTCTTCAGTGAATACTGAAGCAAAGAATTCATTGAGTCTCTCTGCAATCTCTGTTTCCTCTTTAATAACCCCTTGCCTTCCATTGTCATCTAATGGTCCAATGGCCTTCCTAGTTGGGTTCTTACTTCTAATGTATTTAAAGAAGTCTTTGTTATTTCTCTGAGTATTTTTAGCTATACGCTCCTCAAAGTCTTGCTTTGCTTTCCTGATTGTTGCCTTGCATTTGTTCTGCCAGAATTTATGTTTCTGCCTGCTGTCCTCATTTGGACAAGCCTTCCATCTTCTAAATGAGCTTTTCTTGCTCTTGATCACTTCCCGAACAGCTCCTGTAAACCACATCGGAGTCCTCTTGGAACTGGCAGTGCCCTTTTTCCTTTTGGGTATGCATTCCAATTGGGCCTCTGTTATTGTTTTTGTAAACAACCTCCATGCCTCTTGGAGTGTTTGGACTCTCTCAATTTTCCCTTTCAGCTTCTTTTTTACTAGTTTCCTCATCTTTGGGAAATTTCCTTTTTGAAAATTTAAGGTCTCTGTGTTAGATTTTATCAGTGACTTGCGGTCTATGATCAAGTTAAACATAATTGAGTTGTGGTCACTGTTCCCTATTGGATCAGTCACATTAACATCTTGCACCAGATCCTGAGTATTACTCAGGTGGTGGTGAACCTATGGCACCTGTGCCGGAGGGGGCACTCAGAGCCCTCTCTGTGGGCATGTGTGCCGTTGCCCCAATGCAGAGATTGCCCCGCCCCTCTGTCCAGCAGTGCAGTAGGAGTGCTTCCTCTCTCCCTTCAGCACAGAGTTCACCCTGCCCCTCTGCCTAGCAGCCCAATGGGAACACTTCCTCCCTCCCCCTAGCACAGAGTTTGCCCCGGACAGCAGCCTGTTGAGTTTGGGCATTTGGTCTCTAAAAGGTTCACCATCACTGCATTAGGCTGTCGCTGCTTGGAGGTGCCTCAGAACATCTTTCCCAGCTCAACCTTATATGGCTGTCTGTCTGCCTGTCATACTTCCAGTTGACAGTGCTACATCTTCCAAAGCAACCGTGGCTCATATCTGACTGTAAACATTTTAGAAGCATGAGTAGGCAATTGATGGCCCTCCAAATATTTTGAGACTGTAGCTTCCATCATCCCTATGCATTGATTATGTTGGCTAAGGCTGACAGGAATTGCCACCCAACAACATCTGGAGAGCTTCCAGTGGCTCACCGTAGCCTTTTGCTCACTCCTTGCTTTTTGCTCCAGGAAGAGGTCACACTTGGCTTTGTCAATTGTGTACATTTGCACATTGGTTTGGGGTTCTATTGCTTTCCCTGGCTGATATCCATGCTCTTATTATAGATTGCATTTGTGTTCAGCTTGATGGTTTACGGTGCCAGTTACCACTCCATGACCTCCATGGCGAAGGCTTCTTTTGCGGAAGATGGCAGTCTGGCTGATGGAGGAATTGATCTGAATATGGAACAGGGGATGGCAGAGTGAGTGTCTACACCACACAAGTCTAGGTGAGCAGGACCTGCTGCCTAAGCATATACACTGATCTCCTTCAACCCTCAGCAAGAAGCATAGAAAAAGTTGCAGTGTCTTTGGGAAGCCAGGCAGTGGTGGGCATCAGCAGGTTCGCACCATACGCGCGTACCGGTAGTAAAAATGGCTGGCCCCGCCCACCTCCCCATCCTGGCCAATTCCTCCTCCTCCTAGAAGAGGCTTCAGAGGGGGCTGGCACCTTTCCCCCCTTCATCAAAGCCTTTTCCTGGGCTCTGTTTCACCCCAAAGCACATCCCTAGCCACTCCAGAGTGGTTGGGGAGGCACTTTGGGGTGAAACGGAGCCCAGGAAAAGCCTTGGAGGAAGGTGAAAATGGCTTTGGAGGGGGCTCTTCACTATAGAGCTGTGAAAATAGAAGCCTCTTCTATTTTCATCACTCTATAGCGAACATCTGAAGCCATTTCCCCCTTGTCCAATCACATCCCCAGTCACTCAGGAGTGGCTGGGGAGGCACTTTGGTGAAACGGAGCACAGGAAAAACCTTGGACGAGGGGGAAATGGCTTCAGAAATTCGCCACAGAGTGATGAAAATAGAAGAGGCTTCTATTTTCATAGCTCTATAGCGAAGGGCAGTCACATGGCCAACAGGCCATGCCCTCCCAGTCACATGGCCACGCCCACAGTGTGGTAGGAATTTTTTTTGATGTCCATCACTGGAGCCAGGTATCACATTCCAAAACGTTTATTCCCTGGGAGAATATTAGTATTTTTGCTCTCAGCTATAGGAGTGAGTGCCTGTTGCCTGTCCCAGCTCCTACCAACCTAGCAGTTTGAAAGCAAGAAATTGCGAGTAGATAAATAGGATCCTTCCTTCTCATTTTTCCCTAATAACTTTTAATTTTCATTGCCTTGATATCCACACTCTTTGTTCTTTCTGCCTTCTATATTCCTTGTTGATGCAGTCAATACCCTAATAATAGCATATAGATTAAATCGGGATGCCCAAACTTTTCAGGCCGTGGGCCGGTCACATGGTTCTTCCCACCAGAAGTCAAAGTAAAACACACTCACACATGCACAAAACGCTGCCACAAATGCACCCATGGCTATTGTAAGCTCATTTACTACAGCTACAGGTGAATTTACAGCAGCGTTTTGTGCATGCATGGGTGCGTTTTACTTCTGTGAGCGGTGAGGGTGGTGCAGGCTGGATGATTTAGTGGTGCGGGCAGGGGCTGGCCTGCGGGCCCTAGTTTGGGCACCCCTGATCTAAATCTTAGTAAAAGCTGTTCTAAATCTTTGTTTGCAGACAATTTTCAGATAACTTAGATTTCTTTGAGCTCTGAGACCATACATCCTTTGGCTTGTTTTAGGAGATTTTTCTTGCTCTTTTAATTACTTTAAGCATCATTGGCATCCTTAAAATGGCTACAGGAGATTAGAAAAAGAAGGGAAATAGAATGGTTTTTTGAAAGGGAGCTTGCAATGCTTCAGGGTGGACAGGCTGTCTGGAGCAACAGCGTGAGTACCAGGAAATGGCTTCACAACATTTTCCTTGTTAATTATTAAAAGGCTCTAGAACATGGGTCAGCAAACTTGGCTCTCCAGGTGTTCTTGGACTTCAATTCTCAGAAGCCCTGATCAGGAGGACTGCTGATTTGGGTTTCCGGTAATTGAAGTCCAAGAACACCTGGAGAGCCAAGTTTGCTAACCCCTGCTTAGAACCATTGCTCCCATGGCCATAGAACTTAAGCTGGGAGACATCCGAAGTCATCTAGTCCAGTGGTTCTCAGCTTTTAGCCCTTCTAATATTTTGAACTTCAACTTAAAGAATCCCTGATTATTGCAGGCTGGGGCTTCTGAAGGTGAAGTCCAAAACATCTGTGCCTATATCTTGTTGGATGGCAACTAAAAACTTAAGAAAACACAGTTGATTCAGTGGGCCTGTTCTAGCTGTCTTGAAGTTAAGCCTTGGAAGACCAGAGATTGAAAACTAGACAACGCAGCATCCCGTGCAGGTGACCACCCACCTTTCGTTAAATAAGAGCAGAGACTGCAAGTCTACTTCCTCATGAGTTAGCTTGTTCCACTATCAAGTTTATCCTAATGTTTAGCAATTTCTCCTCTCAGTTTTAGTCTTGTCCTCTGCAATAATCTAGAACAGGTACAGGTGAAACTCGAAAAATTAGAATATCATGCAAATGTTCGTTCATTTCACTTAAAAGGTGAAACAGATATATGAGATAGACTCACCATAATACATGCAAAGCGAGATATATCATGCCTTAATTCATTATAATTGTGATGATCAGGGCGTACAGCATACATGAGATTATGTGATGATTATGGGGTGTATGAGATTGGGGGGTTGGGGTTTTCATAAACTGTACACCATAAGCATCAATATTATAACAAAGTAAGGCTTGAACTATCTTGCTTTGCATGTAATGAGTCTATCTCATATATTTGTTTCACCCTTTAAGTTGCATTACTGAACTGAATGAATATTTGCACAATATTCTAATTTTCCGAGTTTCACCTGTATGTGTACCTTCTCTCTGACACCTTTGCCAGCTGAATGTTCAATTTCAGGCAACTCACGACTGAGAAAACTCTCGCCTAGAATCCCCAAGAGCTTTTGCCAGTTAATATCTGGTATGTCTGGAATTGACTAGTTGAATTAGTGAATCTGATCTGGTATTTTTTTGTTGTTCAGTCGCATAGTCTAGTCTGATCCTTTGTGACCCCATGGACCATCGCACATTTGGCACCCCTGTCTTCCACAATCCTCCTCAACCCACTCAGCTCTGTGCCCATTTCATCAACAATACCATCTAGCCATCTCATTCTCTGCTGCCCCCCCTTTTCTTTTGCCCTCAACCTTTCCCAGCATTTTCTCAAGTGAATCCTCTCTTCTCATTTGGTGTCCAAAGTACTTTAGCTTAATCTTCAATATTTTTATGTTCCTGTGTAGATATTTGTAGTTTTTTTTATCATGTCTCATGTTAATTTTAGCTAAATATACCAGCTCTTTCAACGTTTCCTTATAGGACTTGATTTCCAGACCTCCTTGACATACTTTAGTTTGTCAGTGAACTTGTAAGGATTGCTAAAGTAAACAGAGTGCTAAATTCTGTATTGATGAACATGGTTTTGTGTGTATCTGCAGGCATCTGAAGGATATGATCTTGCTTACAGCCATAGTTCAAGTCCTCAGCTGTTTTTCCCTCTATGTATGGTATTTCTGGCTATTGGTAAGTCTTTTTTTCTCTCTTCTGTGTCCAGTGTTTAGTGAAATCATAACTTACTTTTCCTTTCCAAGTATACCTGCAGATCTGAAGTCTCAAAACCTATATGGGGAGAGATCACAAGACGTTCACTCTATTTGTGTATAGTCTCAATCCACATTTCATTCATCTTTTTGAAAATTAATGGTTACGACAGAACCATTAATGCATTTCAAGAATGTGACAGTTTTCCTCCGTATTCCAAGCTGATGAGAAATGTTGGCTTGCCATGCTTTCTTGTAGAGAAAAATACTTCTTTATGAAAGTGTGCTCCAGTATATAGCCCTGCCTGCCACATGGCCACGTAAACATCTGCAAATGCAGACAGTGCTGGCTCTGGCTGTAAATGGAGATGAGCACCACCCTCTAGAGTCAGACATAACTGACTTTTGAGCAAGGGAGATCTTTACCTATTCAACATTTCAAGTCTGCTGTGCTTTTCTGCAATTTGAGTTTGCTGACTATCTAGAGTGTGTGATTTTTTGCTTGTTTTCTGCAGGCTCCGGGGCGGGCGCTTTATCTCATGTGGGTTAACATCTTGGGACCTTGGCTCACGGCAGACTCTTCTGCTCCTAACCAGGAGCCAAATGAGAAGAAGCAGCGCCGCCAAGAACGTCGTCAGATGAAACGTTTCTAGCAGCAAGTGTGAGAATAGAGATCATCCCACATTTTGTCTTTGAATAGTTCTGTATCAGGGATCTATTATTATTTTTTACCAATCAAAAAGTGCCAGGGGCTTCTTCTGTCCTATGTTCCTCTCTGCTATGTGCTTCCACTGCTATGATGGTAGATCATATGCATCAGGCATCCTGTTACCATGCCGATATTTGATCTTCATCTGCCTTGGGACAAGGCATGGGAACAAACAGGAGACTGATGTGTAAATATCTTTATAAATTGATGCTTTAATATGAGTTCAAGAATGAAGGTGTTTTATGATTTGATGACATGATATATTAAAACAGCAGCCTGATCACAAACTAACATGAGTTCAAGAATGGAGGTGTTTCATGGTTTGAAATGATCCATTAAAACAACAAGCCAAGGAAAAAACTACAGAGTGAATATGTTGAATATTTATAGCTGAAACTGATTTTACACCTTCCTTATTTGTACCCTGTTTGTTTGTCAAACTACACTCTGGGCAGTATAGTCTTCAAAGTCAAAATAACAAAAATCAGGAAGCCAAACAATAATTGTGTTTGGCATTCATAAAAGTACTGTGTATTTTAGGAGAAAGAAGATTGCAGGGATGTTTAAAAGAAGTTTGCATTCAGAGCTTGGGCAATCTTTTTTTAAAAAAAAAAACATTGTAGGGAAGGATAGGACCCACAGTGAAATGGGGATGGTCAAGTATATCCTACAGTGTTGTATCTATCTGACTCCCCAAAAAGTTAAGGCCTCAGAGGTGACATGAATTGCAGTGTGTCAGGACCTTGAGCAGAAAGACTCCATTGGCTTCAGATCTCACTTCTTTTTGCAAAGGAACTCAGTCCTAGCTGCATGTTTTAGTGGGTTAAATGATTGATGTAGGACAGTGATACTGAACCTTGGCACGCCAGCTGTTCTTGAACTTCAATTCCCAGAAGCCCTGATCAGCACTCCTGCTGATCAGGGCTTCTGGGAATTGAAGTTAAAGAACAGCTGGAGTGCCAAGGTTCGCCATGACTGATGTAGGACATGATCAGGAAAAATGCAACTCACAAGGCACCACGGAATTGTGGCCCAAGGGAACATTTCATGTGGAATTTTACACTCTTAGAGGTTTCCAGGGTTTCCCCCCACTCCTAGAGATTTTGCGCAAAATAGAATACAGTGGCCTGTTTTATGTTGGCCGAGGCAATCAGAGCTTCTGGTCAGAGAAGCCCTAAACTTAGGAAAACACAAGAGGAGGGGATACCGAAAGGCTCACCAAAACAGACAATCCAGGTAGAGAGATGTGAAGCCACATTTCCGTGTCAGTTCAAATATCAATGCCAGGTATTCAGTGTAATGCATACAGAAGGTCCAGAGACATAATCCAACAGACCAATAGCAGATTTATGCCCTTTTCCTTGTGTCCTTCAAAGCCCAGTTGGTTGCAGTATGGTAGAGAAAAACAATGTAAGTACTTTACTGTTATTGCAGAGGTATTGCTTTTCTTGTCTGACATACTACCAGGACAGTAAATGGGAGAATCTCCATTGTAGAAGCTGCTTCTCCCAATCCTAAAATTTTACAAAATGCACTTGTAGTCTGCTCGCAATGTTTGTTTTACTATCCTGGGGCAAAAAGTACTAGGGCAGAAGGGGCAAGGTCACATTTAAAGGAGCTTTATAAATGTAGTCTCGTAGTCTGGTTTATCACAGTGTTAAAATGAACTTGTACATGATATCAGTGGCGCAAAAATGGTATAAGGTTCATACCACATTCTACAAAAGCCCTCACCTTTATTTCCCCAGTCTCCCAATAGTTTGGCCTATCCTCTCTTGAAATGGTTTCTTAGCATTTCAGTTTAAAAGAACACTAGAAAGAACCAATGTGTTCATGGAGTGCCATATTGGGAGTATTTGACACAGCTGTGAAAGAAAATACAACTGACCAAAGCATCTACCCCATGCATGAATGTGGTATGAACCTTATACCATTTTTGCGCCACTGATATCATGTACAAGTTCATTTTAACACTGTTCTGGTCGCCATACCTCCAGAAGGATATTATGGAGTTGGAGAAAGTACAGAGGAGGGCAACCAGAATGATTAGGGGACTGGAACACCTTCCTTACCATCTGAGGCTGCAACGGTTGGGCCTTTTCACTCTTGAACGACGGCGTCTAAGAGGTGACCTGATTGAAGTTTATAAAATCATGCACGGTGTGGACAAAGTAGATAAGGAAAAACTGTTTTCCCTATCGCACAACACTAGAACTAGGGGACACTCCATGAAACTTTTGGGTGCTAGTTCTCAAACAAATAAGAGAAAGTACTTTTTCACCCAGCGGATCCCTGGTCTATGGAACTCCCTGCCAGAAGAAGTGGTGACAGCTGTCAGTCTTGACAGCTTTAAGAAAGGATTAGACAAGTTCATGGAGGACAAGGGTATCAATGGCTATAATTATGGCTACCTAAGGACAACCTCCGGGTTGGAGAGATAGGCAGGATATCTCTCAATGCCATTTCCAGGGAATCCTAAGCAGGTGAAGGCATCTGCTTGGGAATACCCTGAAGGAAATGGTGAGCCACTGTGTGAGACAGAATGCTGGACTGGATGGGCTAAGGCCTGTTCCAGCAAGGCTGTTCTTATGTTCTTATGTTCTTATGATTAAAAAGCCATCTGAAGTGGAATATTCTGTCTCAAAGCAAAATAATGCTTTCCCTCTTTCCCTGCAATCTAACAAAATAAAACTTTTGTTTTGCTGCTTTTGTTTTGTTAGTATATGAGAAAAGGGAGAAAGCATTTCTTGCTTATTAACAAATTCAGTCTCAAAAAAAAATGTGATAAGGAGCAGCAGGAAGGTGTGATCTGGAACAGAAGCAAATGCATAGGACAGCAGCATTTTGTTTCACCATCATCGGCTGCTACTCGTATCCGAGCATACATATTTCCTGGAAGTCATTTCCTCAGTTGATGGATGTGTCCCTGGTGACTCAATAAACGATTCTTCAGGAAAGAACTGAAAACCTGGCTGGCGGGGCAGGTGTCCCGGGGGGTTGGTGGAGTAATAACCCCTGCCTGCTGGCTGGTTAAATAAGAGCCATCCTCCCTTCTTTAACATGTGCGGGTGGGTTTTAATGGGGTTTTAAGGGAGTTACTGTTTTAAATGGGGTCTATTTATTAAGGGAGGTCGTAGTGTAAGCTGCCCAGAGCCCTCGTGATTGGGGCGGCTTTAGAAATTCGAACAAATAAATAAATAATCCTGGCATGAAACATGTGACCAAACACATTACACTGATGATGGAGGGTGTAGTTGAGTTTGACGAAGCTTTTGTGTTTGTCACTTAGTCTCTTTGTGGCTGCAATGTTCTCCTTCAAAATGATGGGTAGCAGCAGAGATGGTTTGGTGCCAAAGTTGGCAATCTATGGCCGCTGCTTCCAAAATTTGTGGGTTTATACCTGACACCTTCATGGTTTGTTTCAGCTGTTCCTTATAATGCTTCAAAGTAGCTCCGCGAGCTAAGTTCCACATAAAGAATTTGATGAAGAAGCCTGGAACATGCCCTATCCATTTAAGACGATGGCCTGTGATGGAAGCTTCAATGCTATTTGCCTTCTCAAGGACTGCGATGTTGATGACATAGTCATCCCACTTGATGTTCAATATGGATCTTAGCTTCTGTTGGTTAAAGCGCTCAAGCTTATTTGATGTCTTGGCAATAGAGGGGTCCATGTTTCACAGCCATACAGTAACGCTGAAATAACAACAGTTTGGTATTTTGTTTATTACATTTTTATACTTCCCATCTGGGATATTTCCCAGCATCTAATCAAGAAAAGGAATAAGAAATACCAAAAGTTAGAAGAGAAGAAAAGAACATGGAGGCCAGTTCCTTCAAATACAATTTACCTCACTTACTATCTGTCAAACTACTTCAGGAACCTTAATTTTTCTAAGGAAGCCAAAAAATATATAATATTTTGTGTATTGGTTTCAGCTTGTTGGTTTAAAATGGCATGGTGTCACACAGCTTCCAAATTGTAGTCCTAAAAGGGAGTGGTGAATCATTTGTTTTTAAAATATTTTTCACATTAACTTTCTTCCAGCATTTTGGGATTTCTTCCAGTAGTTCTATTTCTATATTTGTTAATGTTTGCCAGGCAGCTGTTTTCCTGCAGTGTAGCTGGGTGGGACTGAAAAGATGTCTCTATATTAAAGGCTGGAGCAACGGGTGCCCCAAGTGAAAGAAACACATTGCTAAAGTTAGAGGGAAGGTTTTAGTTGTTTTGGTGCTTTTGCTGCCAAAGATACAATTTCCTAAAGTGCCCTTGGCTTCAGACAAACAAAATAGCTGTGTGCACAATGTTCATGGAGTGCTAGAAGATGATTCTTTAATGTAAGTACACTACAATCTTGAGAACAAATGTTGAGAGAAAACAACTTTGAAATCCTGTTTATAGAGTCATTTACTTGCTAATTTATTTCTAAATTGGAAATGCCCACTAATATTAATTCATTTGCTCAGTGTTCTGCTGGAGGCAGAGATAACACATTGATAGAAGCACTTTTATGCACTGGGGATCCTTTATGAAGTGGCTGATTCAAGAAAAAAAACTAGTCACTTATCTGTTGAGTGATTAATTTGTGAGAACAGATGTGAAGGCCTGTCTTTTATCTCTGATTTTGGAGAGAGCAAAAGATCCTCCTTCTGTGCTTATGCCAGACATGAAACTGCCAAAATGAAGCCACCTTTTGCTGAGTTAATTCTGTAGTTCCTTTCACCAGACCTAGAGTGACTAGGATTAGCTGGCACAAGATTGCCGTTGCCTGCATAATGACTGATTGTGGTTCAAAAATACGACAATCTTTGAGGATGCGCTTTCTGTGCACCCCAGCAAAAGATTCTGCCAGGGATGTTTATAGGGATGTTGGATGTTGTATTTCCTCAAGACACACTTTGCTAGATGAGCCTCACTGCTACAGAAACCAGGTTCTCCTAGTGTTGAACTCCAAACTGGCAAATCATCTTCTTTTGTGTCCTGATCAAACTCCTCATCAGTGCATGTTTCTGACAACAATTGGCAGAACAGTAAATGAGCCAGGATTCTGTATCTCTCCACATTCACAAAGTGCGTTGTCTGCCAGCAGCCCCCACTTGAGTGTGTTGGTCTTGCATTTAGGGACTCCAACCTTCACCCCATTCATGGTCCTCCAAGTGACATAGAAATGAGGTTTATTTCCTCAGCTATATCCTCTTTTCATGTTATTCCTTGTCTAGTGAGCTCCTTCCTCCATTTTCTAATTTGGCTTTACTCCTGTGTACCCTCAAGAATGTTTGTTCTTGCCATGAAGCTCTTCCTGGATCTGAGCCAGGAGACTTGAGGCTTGTATCCGTTCATAAGACGTCAAAGGTCATTCTCTTGCTTAGTTCTCTTGGTGTCCACTGTTACTTATCTTAGGTTGAGCGATACCAGCAAGAGGGTATATTTTCTCAACTAGTGTAGGTTTGAGGCAACCTGTCACTATACACATGGCTTCATTAACGGAATGAAACAGGAAAGGGCAAAGGAATCAGTAGGAGAAATGTAATGGGGAAAGTTGAAGGCTTGAAAGGCGGGTCTGTTTAATAGTAAATGAGAAATCAGTGATTTCGGCCATCTTGTCTCCAAGACTGGAAAGTGGGAGAAGTTGATTTCGCTGCTGGTACGTGTGTCCATGATGGTCAAAGTATTTTGTTGACCTTCAGCTCCCAGCATGCCTTACCATTGGCTATGGTAACTAAGGCTGATGGGAGTTGAAGTCCAACTAACAAGGAAGATTAGTTGTGTGATCCATATTCAAATTGTAAAGAATGCAAAAGATGCAGGAGGCAGGTGATACCTTTATTGGATCACTAAGAAAAACAATGTTGTGCGAGCCTTCATGGTTCAAGACCACTTCTTCAGGCATTTATTAAAATAAATGCCTGAAGAAGTGGTCTTGAACCATGAAAGCTCGCACGTTTTGTTTTTAGTGATACAATAAAGCAGGGATTCTTAACCTGCGGCCTGTGGGCTGGATGCGGCCTCCAGCATCATTTCATGTCCACCACCACCACCACCACCACACCAGGAAGTGCAGTGTGGTGGAGGAAGAGCAAAATGGCCGTCTGGTCCCTGAAGCTGTCTGAGGGAGTGTGACCCAGCCCCTGGCTTAAAAAGGTTGAGAACTCCAGGACCTGTCTCCTGCATCTTTTGCATTCTTTACAATTTGAAGTCCCAACAATAGCTAGGAGAGGGTATTGTTGCTTCAACCACTGAGGCAGTGTTCAGTTCCCAGACTTCAATTCCCAGAAGCCTCAGTCAGTACATTGGCTGCTCAGTGCTTTGGGGAGTTAATTTAGGCTTCTAGGAATTGAGAAGTCCAAGGATCAAAGGTTGGGATTTGTGAAGAAAGGAAGCTGGCCTGGGTGAGGCTCGCCACTAGGGCTTGCCAGCCAGGCACTGACGCGTCGCCCAGACGGCCGGGCATTGAAGGAGAGGAAATAGAAGGGCGGGATGCCGGGGCTCGGGATGGGCCAGGCAGGGGCGTAGCTTGGAGGAAAGGAGGCGGAGTCGCTCGCTGTTGCCATGGAGACGGATCCCCGCGGCGGCCTGACCTGCGCTGTGGAGCCCTGGGTCCAGCAGGGCCCGCTCGTGGCCGGGCATGAGGCGGGGCGCGTCGGCCACGGACCACCACGGAGCTGGCCGGGGGGGAAGGTGAGAAGGGGGGGGGGGGAAGAGGAAGGTCGGCAGTTCGAGACCCGGGTCCTTCATGGCGGCTTGAGCGCCCGCCTCTG
This sequence comes from Bradypodion ventrale, assembly GCA_035047345.1. Taxonomy (NCBI): domain Eukaryota; kingdom Metazoa; phylum Chordata; class Lepidosauria; order Squamata; family Chamaeleonidae; genus Bradypodion; species Bradypodion ventrale. Next base: position 23,579,252 of record JAWDJE010000009.1, on the reverse strand, counting down.
TCCCAGCTCCTGCCAACCTCGCCGAACGAAAGCAAGAAATTGCAAGTATAGCAGATCAATAGGTACCACTTCGGTGGGGGAAAAGATCCCGGGGGCACATGAAAGGAGCTTCATTCGGGCGTCCCCTGAGCAGAGTTTCTCCAGCAACAATCCTTTCGACCCAGAATAATTTCTGACACAAAATTATTATGCTGTATTACCCATAGCAAGGTGGTGTTCCGGGTGCAGACTTGATAGCCCAGTCCGTGTGGGCTTCCTCGGAAGTAAGTCGGCCCTGTCACTTCTCTCTGTATTTGTGTGTGTACTGTGTCTAAAATGCTGCGCAGACGGGTTTATGAGGAAGTCCAGTCCCCTTTATTCCCCCAGTGCAGTTCACTCTCCAGATAAACAAGGGGTGACCAAACAACGCCCCCGGGGGGGGGGGGGCAGATGCAGCCCCTGACGCCAATTCATCCGGCCCGTGAAGCCCTCGTCACTCCTGGAAGTGGAAGTAAAATGCACCCCTATGGGCGCATTTTACTTCCGCTTCCAGGAGCGATGAGAGCTTCGCGAGCCAGATGAATTGGCTTTGGAGGCTGCATCCGGTTCCCAGGCCTTAGTGACCGGCTTCCTGAACCACGTGATCGGCCCGCGGCCTGAAAAGTTTGGGCACCCCTGAGGTAAACCTATTTTTTTTTAGAATACTAGCCGAGTTAGTCTGTGTGTGCTTTAAGCATATCAGAGAGTAAATGAAACAAAACAAAAACCTGATCCACAAAGTTAACATTAAAATACAGCAGTTAGTCTTTAAAGTGCCACAACATTTATGGTTTTGTTTGTTTGTTTTGTTTACTCTCCGATATCCAGGTAAAAATGTTAGTCTGTGCAAGTATATCAGAGAGTGAACAAACAAAAGACCAATAACGTTGTGGCACCTTGAAGACTAACTACTGTACAAAAAGTTAAATGTTAAAATACAGGAGTTAGTCTTTAAGGTGCCATAATGTTTTTAGTCTTTGTTTTGTTTACTCTGATATCCAGGTGATACAGAAATATGTTGCCCTGATTGAGTAGGGAGACCTACTGGGTGTAGGTGAGTAAACCCGTTTAGGACTGTGGGAGCAGGTCGAATAAAATAAATAGAATGTGAGGTCTTGGGTGATCCCTCCACTCCACCCCAGAAATAACCTTGGTCTTAACTGGCCAAGCCTAGAGTAGACCTGCAGTAGGTACAAACTTCTGCAACTCCAACGTTTTGCACCACAGGCATCTCTGTAGTTTCCTCTGGCTGTTTTTTGCTTGGTTCTGTTTGTACTTTAGGATGGCCAAAGGATGGTAGATCGTCTTCTGTGTTTTTTTTCCCTCACTTGCTGGAGTTTGGCAAAAAATATTTCATGGGTTTAAAGTTATTGTGCCTCACAAAATCTTTTTCCTTAGATTAGTTTTCCTGCTTCTTAGGCTGTGTGAGAAGAGAGTCTATATTAGTGGATGGCAATACTTAATTTCATTTCTTCCTGTGCCTCATGCAGCCTGCAGAATGTGATTCTGCTACATCTTAATTTTTATTTTATTTTACTTCTGTGTGGTATTCAGAGAGGGTTCTTCTGTGCAAAATGCTTTCTCTGCAAGAGGTATACTGCTATATATTTGTCTTTTGATTTTATCTCCATCATTCCCAAAGGACACCCTTCCCCTCCTGATCAGGCTTTGGCTGAGGATTTAACTCACTCTTTTTATCTTAATATTTTATTAGTATTTGGATTAGATGTTTCTCAAGGGAGATGGGCTGAAGAGAAACTGGAATCTACCAGTAGTTATCTGGGTAATTTGCAGAAGTTTTCTTTTCTGTTTTCCAGTTATTTTTCCAATGAGCTTGTATTTCTGCTTCTAAAGTCTGGCTCCAGAAATGAAGAAAATAAGGAATGATACGGGAGAGAAAAGAAGCACTCTTTAAAAAAAAAAAAAAAACACCTCTGAGGGTTAACCTTTGGAACTTCACATAGGCTCCTTAGCCAGGCTCCACTAGCCCGCACCCTCCATTTGTGCACACGCCCGAACTGGGTACGCAGGTAAACGCAGGATTGAGAATTGCGCCACGGGGGCAAGAGCCCCACAAACGCGAAAAAGGGAAACAACTTCATTTCCCAATGTTCTTTGTGACGCGCCACAGCCAATCAGGCTGAGAGGCGGGAGCACAAAGAACGTGGGGAAAAGTGCCGCGGCCAATCAAAAACCACCCGCACACACAAAAACGAACACAAAGGGCAAAAACTACAATCCCCAGTGTCCTGCGTGCCATGAGCGTGCAGAATGGTGAGAAATGCGCCGCGTGAAAAATTAAAATAAAAAACGCACTGCCTCAGAGCAAAACAGCCCGCATTAAGGAAATCCCCATCCCGCAGATGGCCTTCCTTAACGCAGTCCGGCAACAGAGGCCATGCCGCGTTAAGGAACTCCCCCACCCCGCAGATGGCCTTCCTTAACGCAGTCCGGCAACAGAGGCCACGCCGCGTTAAGGAACTCCTCCACCCCGCAGATGGCCTTCCTTAACGCGGTCCGGCAACAGAGGCCACGCTGCGTTAAGGAAATCTCCCCCGCCGCCGCTGCCCTTCCTTCCCACGGGCCAGGCATCGAGCCCGGCACATGAGAAGGAAAGACACCCCCCGCCGCCGCTTCCCACCGCCACATGGTATTTCCACGGGCCAGCCACCGAGGCTGGCCCACGGAAATACCCCCACCCCCAACACAAGAACATTCAAAAATAATCAAACACAAAAATAATAAACATAAAAAGGAAACACAAAAACATCCAAAATCAACAAAAAATAAACAAGGAGAAACACACAGAACCACCCCCCCAAAACCCAAAACAGAAAGACACCCCCCGCTGCCGCTGCCCACCGCCACATGGTATTTCCATGGGCCAGCCACCAAGGCCTGGGCAGTATAAAAGGCAGGACACATGCGTGCATTGCTCTTGTGGGTTTTGCACGAGGTGAAGAGTGTTTAGGAGTGGTTTTGAGTGTGATTTTGGATTTTTTTGGATTTTTTCATCAGAATTTTTAGCAGCATTCCTGGGATTTTTGCAGCATTCTTCAGGGTTCTTGGACAATCAGGGTTGTTTTACAAGTTTTTGTAATGTTTTTAGCCTTTAGACAATGATTTCTTAAAGTTCTGTCAATTTCCTGTCTGTTTCCTTGACTTTGCCCTGAAGTCTGTGCTGTTACAGTACAATGTTTCTCTATGGAAACGACGTTGTACAAGGCATCACGGCAAGGATTCGGACGTTGTATGAGGCATCGCGGCTAGGATTTTGCATGTCTCATACAAAGTCCAAGTCCATATAAAGTCCAAACTTGTGGAACCAAGTTTGGACGTTGTATGAGATATCACTGTACTTACATCAGCTTCTTCCAGGAAGTGCCCAAACGGGTGTTGTGGTTGTGCTTGTGGACAGACCCCAAGCTGAGCAAACAGCTTGGCCTCCCCCTTTCGAAAGTTGACGGGGGCCGGGGGCTAACGGTTTCTCCCAAGTGCAGGGGGCAGGTTGAGTGTCACTCCTTCGCCTTTGGTTTTATTTAAGACAGTTCTTACATTTTTAAACTGTAGCAGTCTACTGTACTTCTAAAGACCTTTCTTCAAGGCTAGTTACGTTTGGCAAATGCCTTTCCTTTCCTCTCTCTCTGCATTCCAGGGAAGACTTTTGTGTTGCTCTTGAACCCACAATAAAAACTTCAGCTAAAAAGTCTCTGTAGTGCGTAAGAAACTACGTAAAAATTCATTTCCTTATGGGTTTGCTTCGATTTACGGTACATTAAAAATTCATTTTTCCTATGGGTTTGCTTCGAGTTACATAAAAAATAATTTTTCCTATGCGTTTGCTTTGAGTTACATAAAAAAACTGATTTAAGCAAAATCCTACGGAACGGTCTTTTTTCGTAAGAAGTAGGGGTTTTACTGTACAGCGTACCTATGGAAGCCCAGTGTTTCATTTACATTGTATCTACTTTTGTGTTGATTTATAGGTGCTAGGAGGGAAAGTTCCTGGTTAGTACCTAATTTAACCTCATGGCTTTGTAGTGTAAATGGGATTGAATAAGAATTCTAAATGAAACAGCCATAATATTTTCATGTTTGTCTTTCACACCATGAAGGTGGAAATCTTTTCTTTTAAACAATATTTTTAAATATTTTAAATATTTGCTCTATGCAGTGGTTGGTTCTGTTCAGCTTCTGGGATTCCATGCTAGATAATGACTATGCGCAAACCATGCTGTGTTTTATACTATGTACTGTTGTAATGCGAAACCCTGCTGCGCTAGAATAAAGACACACCGAGGCCGTGATGTAGTGGTCCAGCCCCAAAATGAGGTGAGCAAAAAGCTTTTATTACCCTGCCTGTGGGCGTAACGACCCTGAGGTGAACTGCTTGCTAAGCATTTCTAAGTCACCCCTATACTATAGGCAAGGGTCTCTAATGTTCTACTCTAATTTAAAGGAGCAGGAGCATCTGTTTCCCTGGGCACTATCAGCATTTGTGCCTATTAATCTCTATTGTTTACCTTAACTCAGGGAAACATCTGTGGCTATTGTTACGTTAAACCAGGATGTTGCCTGTCAATCGGGAAGCAGCTCAGGGATGTATGCCCAATCTTTTATCTATCTCCTCCAGCAAAGCCCATGCTTCCAAGATAGGAAGTCTTATTCTGAATTATGGTGCGGCTGTGGCCGGCGAACGGACTTCTAGGGAGAAGTATATTATTCATAAGACTCCCCGCTATGCAGGCAGTCCACATCTCTCCCTTTTTATTCCTTTAATGCTGCCTGATTGAGGGTTTGCTGAATGTGAGGTAGGAGCTGCTTTGGGGTGAGGCTTCCTCCCAGCCTCTGATGTGAGGCACATATGGACAGAAGTAAGGGGACACACTGCACAAAACAGCAAAGTGTGATACCAATGATCACAGTGCCAACTATGGCCTGAGCCGCTGTTTGTGCCCATCCCCACGGAATCCACCCCGACAATGCATCCCACCACGCCCATGGGGTGTCTTGCTTGATATTTTGGACCAAGGTGTCCAGTTGGGAAATCTGGTTCTGGACAATACGGGAGTTGTCCGTCAGATTGAAACAGCACTTGTTCCGGTTGCAACCTAAGTGGTATAGAAGCAGCAAGTAATCGATTGCTGCACGATTATCTAAGACCGCATGACGGAGCTCAGGTTGCTCCTGGTTCAATTTGGCGATGGCTATGGAAGTGTGGTTGATGGCTTTGGCTAGTGCACATGCTAGCTGATTGATCCTAGCTGCATTGCCTACGGTCAACCCAGGTACCCCCACCAAGCTGACTGCAAGGAAAACTCGGCCTTGCTGAGGAGAGTGATATCGCTGTCACAAGTGTTATCTAATGGGGTCCCACGGCGTTTGGGTCGCCCCCCTCCTCGTGTCACTGCTTCCCTCCCCGGGAGTGCAGGGGTTAAACGACTCACACGACAGGTAGAGTCCGTGACATTAGCGGGTATATAGTTCCAAGTTCGCTGGTTGCATGTCCAAAACCAACCTAAGGGCAAAATGATGTGCGAGTGCACATGGCTGATGGGTACTGGCTGGTTGCAAGTCCAAGTCTCTTTTCCCGTGTCCAGTCAAGCCTGAAGAGCACGCTAGCATCCTGGCACAGGAGGTATTTCTGTCAATGGCTACCCTGGGTGTGTTTAGGGTAACTGCATCGGTGGGCAAAACCTTTGTGGTTCTAATACCCCAAAGGGGATAGGACACATAATTCACATCTTGGTGTGGACCGAGAGAGTTCGGCCGTTTGTCACCTCTGGCCTGCTCACCTGGCGCGTGACACACTGGAATCAAGCAGGTACTTAGAAGTGAGGAAGCATCGGTGGTCTGCTGAAGGCAGAAGTCTGTCCGGTTGACAAGTCCGGCCAACTTCTTCCAAATGTTATAGTGAAACATAGCTGTCAAGTCCTCCTCCCCTGCTGCTGGAGTGGCCTGAACCCCTCCCCCGGCCAGCAGCAGGAAAATCATAATTATCATCAAAGAATTGTAGGTGATCTGAGCCAACACCGCGGCTACCATATTGTGCGGAGTGGGCTCAGAGTGGTTCTCTTGCAAAATGGTCATGGCATCGTCACACAGGGTTTTGATCATTCCCCATGTCACTCTCTGCTCCTCCATCCTGGGTCGCCTCCGTCCTGTCATCAGGTTCATCTCCTCCATCTCTGGCAGGGGGTCCCTCATCACGTTCATCCATGCCATGCCTCTCGAAATGCGGTTTCACACAGTGGGCCGGAATCCAGACGGTTCCTGTAGGAGACATAATCACTGCATACCCTCTCCCCCATGTTATCAGGGGTGCCGGACCTTTCCAGGAGGGGTCTGGCGGCACTCTGAAGTGAACCATGAGATGCGGGAGGATTTCCTGCGGTCGGAAATGCTTCTCCTGCGGAGTGCAGTCCGAAAAAATATTGAGATTATTATAAGTAAATAAAATCTTGTGCAGGCGCTACTGTGCCTGACCCTGGCTTTTCAGGGGAACTATTTCCTCCCTTTCTGTTTGTTTTTCGATGTAGGACTTTAGCGTCCGGTTCACCCGTTCAACAGTGGCTTGTCCCTGGGGATTGTATGGAATGCCAAATGTGTGCTTTACATCCCAAGTTGCTAGGAATGTCGCTAGCTGTCTGGAACTATAAGCCGGTGCGTTGTCAATCTTCAAGTGGCCTGGTTTGCCCATGGCCGTGAAGCATGACAAGAGATGTTGCTCTACCTGGGTTACAGCTTCTGCGAATGTGTCAATGGAGACGTGCATATACTGCTATCTCCCAAATTGTGGGACGTCCATTTGCCAAATCTGATTAGATCATGTCCCCTGTGGGTTGACCCCCCATTAAGGCTCTCCCGAAGCTCCTGCACACTGTGGGCAAGTGCGAACTATGCCTTGCGCTTGAGACAGTGGCATGTTGAACTGCCATGCCAATGCTTTGGCGTTTTGATGAAAGAATGCATGGCTCTGGATTAGAGTCGTGAAGACTCCCGCGGCTAATTTCTGCTGATTTACCCTTGTGGCTGCGTCTGCCCTGCGATTTCCCTCTGAAATGGGTCCTGGCAAGTCCTGGTGACTGCAAATGTGTGCCACGTACAGGGGCTCTGAGCGGCGCTGCAAGTGAAATGTCATGGTCAGAAACAGGCTCCATAGATTCTTATCTATGGATGGCGTGATGTACGCCCCTGGCAAATTGTGGATCAAATTCCTAACATACTGACTGTCAGTGATCATATTAAGTGATTCGTTGGCAAACGTTTTCAGGGCTAGATTTGCTGCTGCCAATTCCGCCCTTTGAGCTGATTTTTGCGGAAGTGTAAGCAGCGTTTTCCATGCCCCTTCTTTGTGCCATGTGAGAACTCTGTAAGTTTTTCCCATGTCAGTGAATGCTGTCTTGCCCCCCCCAGATCAGGACCATAGAAAACATGCCCTGCAGCTTTATGGACTGATTCTGGAGCAAAACCAATCTGGGGTCTTTTGGCAAGTGGTATCCTAAGCTTCCTGTGAAGCCTTCCAATGCAATGGGCAAAGAGTCTCCCATCTGCATTAATTGCTGGATCTGATCCTTGCTGAAAGGGACAACTATTTTGGCTAAGTCATAGCCTGAAATGTTTCGGCTCTAAATCTTCCTCTGTGAATTATTGTGGCAACTAATTCCTGTGGTGGCACGATGTTTCTGGGGGGAGGGGGGTAATTTGGTAAATACACCCACTCCATGATCCTCGCCCTGCCATTTGAATCAGTGCCCAACGCTCCTGCAAAAAGGCTTCCTGTTCTGGCTATGTACAGATTCCGGATCGGGGCCATCGGCCCCTCCTCGATTCTGTCCACCCATCGACTGCTAAGGATCCTATTTACAGCTGCTAATGCTAGTCTCACTTCCCTGTTAATTTGTATCTGGTCGGCGGGCTGTTTCCCTTGGATTAACAGTGTAAAGAGCAGCTTTAAGAGGTCAGTGTCTATTTTAAAGTATGGCCTCGCCCAATTAATGTTCCCCAAAATTTGCTGAAGCTCTATAAGCGTGACTGTGTCCTTGATGTTGATCTGTGGCAGCACTGGTCCTGCAAAAGATCACAAAAGTCTGTGCCCTAAGTATGAATAAGGTTCTGACTTTTGCACTTTCTCGGGCACTATGACTAAACTCTTCTCCCCCAACATGTCTTGGAGGTCACAAAATACGTCACTGCCTAATTTTTGGCGCTGCAATCATCCATGAAATGGCAGACTAAGACTTTGAAAGACAAACAAGCTGAAAAGACAGTCTTAATGCGCAATGCTGTGGTGGAAAAAACATCAAAATGAAGAAACGAGTTAAAAATTTCATACAGTGTTACTCTAATGTCAAGAGCATGCAGCAAATGAGAAGGTCATAGGATGAAAAAGTCAGAGGTTAGCTTCTTATCAGTTAATGAGAATGTAACGCTCCCTTGAGTTCCTGTTTCTGTGGAAAGAGATAGCAATCTTGTCAATGAAGAGTTTATTAGCTAAGGAGGCTGTGGAAAAACACTACACAATTCACAAAGAGGTTGGAACTTAGTTCCAGGCATGTTATGACTGCAGGAAAACAAATTGCCTTTGAAATGTGGTGCTTAGGAGAGAAGTTTGCAAAAATCAAAGCATTATTTATTTTTTATTTATTTATTTTATAAATTTTTATTAACTTTTTCAAAAATATACAGACATACAAAAACAATACATCATAAAAAGAAAAAATGCAGATATTTCACAAAAAATAACTAACATATCTGATAATTGATCCAATACATTTTTATACCTATCTTTAATATAAAACATCCTCTAAAAAGAGAATTAACATTTGATTATAATTTAGTTGTTAACATCTGACCTATTTCAAAAATTCTTCCCAAGAACTCTTTATTTATTACTACCACTAAATCCATTCACATAAAACAATTCAGAATATTTTGATTTAGATACAACTATCGAAATTCAAATTTCACTTACAATACACCCTGTGTTTATTTACATTGCCCTGGAAAGCTCAGTATCTCATTATTTACCTCCAAAAACTACTTTGAGCCGGTACAGGTCTACTACTTTCTGAACCCATGAGCGAATGATCCACAAAGGGCTTCCAAATATTCCAGAATCTATTTTCTTTCAACTTATCCCTTTTTACTTTTATCTCCCATGTCAGTTTATCATTTAATGCTAAATTCCACATTTCTTTGTACCATTCTTCTGTCAATCAATCAGTTTAATTTATATCCCGCCTTCCTCAGCCGAGACCAACTCGAGGCGGCTAACAACATAATCCAACAAAGTAACAATAAAAAGATAATACAGAGAAACAACAAGTTCAAAATGGAAAACAATCCAGATAAGCATAATATCATAATACAAAAACTACAGTACATAATTAGGTCATAAAAATGCAATAAATATAATTATACTACAGCAAACCCAGCATAACAAGACCCCCATGTCCACTGGAGAACAGTCGTAGGAGCTACCACTCCCCCAACAGCTTGGGGAAGGAGGTCCACGTCTCAGTCTCAACATGAGCCAAGGCAGCCACAGCAAAGGAGCCAAAGACGGCGATGGTCCTGGGGCGGCGGCAGTCCTGGGCCTGGCCCGGCAGCCCACGGCCCTTTATCTCCCCGCGCAAGGGACGGGAGAGGAGGGCGGGGCCAGGTGGAGAGGCCGATGGAATGGCCCTCTCTTCGCCCCCACCGGGGCAGGACGCGCAGCGGCGGCAGGCTCACCCGGGCGCCCCTCGCCTTTTAAGTCCAAGGGCGAGGGGGAAGGCGGGGCCCGAGGACGCCGGCCAGGTGAGAGGCCGATGGAATGGCCCTCTCTTCGCCCCCACCGGGGCAGGACGCGCAGCGGCGGCAGGCTCACCCGGGCGCCCCTCGCCTTTTAAGTCCAAGGGCGAGGGGGAAGGCGGGGCCCGAGGACGCCGGCCAGGTGAGAGGCCGATGGAATGGCCCTCTCTCTTCGCCCCCACCGGGGCAGGACGCGCAGCGGCGGCAGGCTCACCCGGGCGCCCCTCGCCTTTTAAGTCCAAGGGCGAGGGGGAAGGCGGGGCCCGAGGACGCCGGCCAGGTGAGAGGCCGATGGCTGTATAATTACATCATTTTTCCAATGTCTAGCGATACATTGCCTACCCGTTGTTAACATTATTTCTAGTAACTCTTTTTCCTCCTTATTTAAGCTCATACCATCCACATCTGTTAGCATAATGGTACCTGACGCCAGTTTAATTTTCTTACCCAATATTTCATCAATCTCTTTTTCTATTCTTCAAAAATCCTTTATCATTTTACAACTCCACCACATATGTTCCTAAATTCCTATAGTATCTTTACATCTCCAACATAGATTATCCTTTTTGTTGTCAATCTGATGTAACCTCACTGGTGTCAGATACCATCGCCACAACATTTTATAATTATGCTCTTTACTTCTTACTGACATCGTTCTCATTATCCTCTTTTTCCACTTATTTCTCCATTCATCTTTTTCTATCTTTATATTCAAATCCTGTTCCCACTTCAATTTCAAATCCTCCTGTGGATTGCCCTCCCTATTTATTAAAGCATAAAGTTTGCTAATTAGACCCTTAATATTTCTATCTCCTTTTCTAATTTTTAAAACCAAATCTTCAAATTCCATCTTTTCTCTGTCTATATCTAATGCTCTCCAATATTTACGATTCCAATTATTAACCTTCATTATCTGAAACCAATTCATTTTCAACTCTTCAAATAACTTTTTCTTCTTATCTTCATCCCTGCAGATCCGTAACCAATCTTTCACCAAGGAAACTTCATTTTTATGCAATATTTCCTTTATTTCTTTATCTATTTTTAGCAGAAAGCATGCCATATCTGCTAATTCCAAAATTGGAGAGATGTTTGGGGCCAAATCATTCTTTAATCTTTTCCACACGTTCATAAGTCCCTTCATCATTGTATTACTAGTAACTGTCTTTCTAACCTTACCTCCCAAAAAAAATCATTTTGCCTATATTCCTAAAATCTTTCATCTCAATCTCCTCCCAAATTACTTTTTCTCTTGCCAAGATCTTCACAACATTCTTAATTTGAAAAGCACGGTAATATGCCGCTAAATTCGGCATTCCTAAACCCCCTTCTTTCTGAGGTAGATACCATAATTTCTTTGATAATCTAGGCTTTTTACCTCCATTACAAAAATTATTAAACAACTTTTGAAACTCATTAATTTCCTTGTCCTTCAATTAAATTGCCAATGCAACAAATAAAAAATTAATTCTCGGTAACAACATCATTTTGCTAATTGCAATTCTCCCAAACCATAACAACTTCAACTTTTGAAAACTTTGTATTCTGGTCTTAATTTCCGTTTTCAAACTATCATAATTCAATCTTTTCAGTTCTTCCAATCTATTCGATATAATTATCCCCAAATATTTCATCTTATCTTTAATTTGAATATTGCTCAATCCCTTCATCTTCTTCCTCTCCCCTTCTCCCATATTACACAACATCATTTCCGATTTATCCCAAGTTATCTTCAAGCCCGTAATATCCTCAAAATCCTTAAATTGTATTTTAATCCTATCTATAAACCTCTCAGGATGCTTAACAATTATCAATGTATCATCTGCACACATACTTATTTTATTGCCCATTATCCCTTCTATTTTTGCATCTTCTCTTATACTTTTAGCCAAAATTTCCATTGCCATGATAAACAATATAGGAGACAAAGGACAACCCTGTCTAGTACCCGCCTCAAGCTTTACCTCATCTGTGACCTCATCATTTACTCTAACCTTGGCAATCCCTTTCTGATATAATAAATCAATTACTCTTCTAAATTTATCCCCAAATCCATAACTTTTAACTATTTCCTTAATCGAAGTCCATTGTAAAGAATCAAATGCCTTAAATATGTCCAGAGATATTAATCCCACCTTTTCTTTCGTTTGGTTCACATTATCTATTAAATCTAACACTCTTCTAGTCAAGTCTGCCATATGTCTCCCTTTTAAAAATCCCACTTGATCTGAATTTATATAGTCACCCATAAATTTATTTAAGCGATTAGCCAATATTGCTGTGAAGATCTTAGCATCTTGATTTATAAAAGAGATTGGTCTATACGATTCCACTTTTTCCAAATTCTTTCCCAATTTTGGCAACAGAACAATCGTAGTCCTATAACATGAAGTCGGAATTTGTCCACCATCTAATATATAATTGTATAATTTTACCAACTTTGGTACCACAACATCTTTAAATTCCTTATAGAAATCAGCCGGTAATCCAGCCTCTCTCGGAGCTTTCCCCAACTTCAAACCTGTAATTACCTCCTTTACCTCCTTCTCCAAAACTTGTTCTTCCATTTTGTCTCGATGTTCCTGTTTTATTCCAATCGTTATTTGCCTCTCTAAAAGCATTTTAAGCTTCTCCACTTCTATCTCTTTTTTTGCATACAAAGCTTGATAAAATTCCTTCACAATTTTGCATTTATCACTGATCTTATTACATCTTACCCCTTGATTGTTGACCAAAACTCCAATTTCCCTTTTAACTTTTGCAGCTTTTGCCAATAGTCTTGAATTTTTATTACTAAATTCAAAATATTCTCTATTTAAATAAATCACGTCTCTTTTTACCTTTTCTATATCTTTACCCACCACTTCGGTAATGCAAAAATTACTGAGCAGAGAGAGGAGCTAGTCACTAGCATTCTAGCAGAAGGATGCAAGAGGCAGTCTAACAATGCAACTGGACACAAAAGACTGTGTCAGAAAAGCATATATAAATGCTTGTATACAAATGCCAGAAGCCTCCGGAACAAAATAGGGGAGCTGGAATACTTAGCAATAGATAAGAATATTGATATTATTGGTATCACTGAAACCTGGTGGACGGATGATAACCAATGGGATACAGTTATCCCAGGCTACAAACTGTACAGGAAGGATAGGAAGGGGCAAACAGGAGGTGGTGTAGCCTTGTATGTCAAAGAAGTGATAAAATCGTATGAATTGGAATATCTAGGTGATTTAGAGTCACCATTAGAAGCTCTGTGGGTAAGAGTACCAGGCCACAAGGATGGTCTAACAGTAGGCATATACTATCGGCCTCCGACCCAAACTCTTGAGGGAGACTGGCAGTTGGAGAATGTTGTAAAGGAGGCATCCAAGAAGGGAAGCCTGGTTATAATGGGAGACTTCAATTACCCTCACATAGACTGGGTGAACTGTTGTTCAGCACATGATAAAGAGATAAAGTTCCTAGATATGCTAAATGATTGTTCCCTGGGACAGATGGTTGAAGACCCAACTAGAGGTACAAGAATCCTTGACTTGATCCTGAGTAATACTCAGGATCTGGTGCAAGATGTTAATGTGACTGATCCAATAGGGAACAGTGACCACAACTCAATTATGTTTAACTTGATCATAGACCGCAAGTCACTGATAAAATCTAACACAGAGACCTTAAATTTTCAAAAAGGAAATTTCCCAAAGTTGAGGAAACTAGTAAAAAAGAAGCTGAAAGGGAAAATTGAGAGAGTCCAAACACTCCAAGAGGCATGGAGGCTGTTTACAAAAACAATAACAGAGGCTCAATTGGAATGCATACCCAAAAGGAAAAAGGGCACTGCCAGGTCCAAGAGGACTCCGATGTGGCTTACAGGAGCTGTTCGGGAAGTGATCAAGAGCAAGAAAAGCTCATTTAGAAGATGGAAGGCTTGTCCAAATGAGGACAGCAGGCAAAAACATAAATTCTGGCAGAACAAATGCAAGGCAACAATCAGGAAAGCAAAGCAAGACTTTGAGGAGCGTATAGCTAAAAATACTCAGAGAAATAACAAAGACTTCTTTAAGTACATTAGAAGTAAGAACCCAACTAGGAAGGCCATTGGACCATTAGATGACAATGGAAGGCAAGGGGTTATTAAAGAAGAAACAGAGATTGCAGAGAGACTCAATGAATTCTTTGCTTCAGTATTCACTGAAGAAGACAGAGGCCACATGCCCAAAACAGAGCCTATCTTCGTAGGGAGGGAAACCAAAGAATTAAGCCAGATAGAAATAACCAGGGAGGAGGTCCTTGCATGTCTTGTTAAACTAAACACTAACAAATCACCAGGACCAGATGGCATCCATCCACGAGTTCTCAGGGAACTTAAAGATGAAATTGCTGATCTCCTAGCCAAAATATATAATCTTTCCCTCAAATCAGGCTTTGTGCCTGATGACTGGAAGGTAGCGAATGTAACACCAATTTTCAAAAAAGGATCCAGGGGTGATCCAGGGAATTACCGACCTGTCAGTTTGACATGTGTCCCAGGTAAAGTGATGGAAACCATCCTAAAAGATAGAATTAATAGGCACATAGAAGAGAAGGCGCTGCTAAAGGAGAGCCAACATGGCTTTTGCAAGGGCAAATCATGCCTCACTAATCTGTTGGAATTTTTTGAGAGTGTCAACAAGCATGTGGATAAGGGGGATCCAGTTGACATTGTTTATCTGGACTTTCAGAAGGCTTTTGACAAGGTCCCACACCAAAGGCTCTTGAATAAACTTAGCAGTCATGGAATAAAGGGACAGGTCTTGTCCTGGATCAGCAACTGGCTAAGAGACAGGAAACAGAGGGTAGCACTAAATGGACACTTCTCCAAGTGAAGGGAAGTAAAGAGTGGGGTCCCCCAAGGTTCAGTACTGGGACCCCTGCTTTTCAACCTCTTCATAAATGATCTAGAGGTAGGAGTAAAAAGCAAGGTAGCCAAATTTGCTGACGACACTAAATTATACAGGGTAGTGAAAACTGTGAGAGATTGTGAGGCGCTCCAGAGGGATCTCTCGACACTGGGGGAGTGGGCAAAACAGTGGCAAATGAGTTTCAACATTAGTAAGTGCAGAGTGATGCATGTTGGGGCAAAGAACCCCAATTACATTTATAAACTGATGGGGTCTGAACTCTCTGCGACAAACCAGGAAAGGGACCTTGGTGTCCTGGTGGACAACTCAATGAAGGTGTCAACCCAGTGTGCCTCAGCAGTGAAAAAAGCAAACTCAATGCTAGGGATCATTAGGAAGGGTATAGAAAATAAGTCAGCAAGTGTCATTTTGCCTCTTTATAAATCTATGGTGAGGCCCCATCTGGAATACTGTGTACAGTTCTGGTCGCCATACCTCCAGAAGGATATTATGGAGCTGGAAAAAGTGCAGAGGAGGGCAACCAGAATGATTAGGGGACTGGAACACCTTCCTTACCATCTGAGGCTGCAACGGTTGGGCCTCTTCACTCTTGAACGACGACGTCTAAGAGGTGACCTGATTGAAGTTTATAAAATCATGCACGGTGTGGACAAAGTAGATAAGGAAAAACTGTTTTCCCTATCGCATAACACTAGAACTAGGGGACACTCCATGAAACTTTTGGGTACTAGTTCTCAAACAAATAAGAGAAAGTACTTTTTCACCCAGAGGATTATTGGTCTATGGAACTCCCTGCCAGAAGAAGTCGTGACAGCTGTCAGTCTTGACAGCTTTAAGAAAGGATTAGACAAGTTCTTGGAGGACAAGGGTATCAATGGCTATAATTATGGATACCTAAGGACAACCTCCAGGTTGGAGAGATAGGCAGGATATCTCTCAATATAATTTCCAGGGAATCCTAAACAGGCATCTGCTTGGGAATACCCTGAAGGAAATGGTGAGCCACTGTGTGAGACAGAATGCTGGACTGGATGGGCTGTGGCCTGTTCCAGCAAGGCTGTTCTTATGTTCTTATGTTAATCTTTGTAATTTAGCGAATTTTTTTTATCCTTCTTTTTTGAATGTTCTTCCTGCAACTGTTTTATTTCCTTTTCACGTTCATCCTGTGCTAACTTATACTTTTTATATCTGTTACTTGCCAACTTTATACTTTCCCCGCTAGAAACTGAATTCATGGCATCCCAAAGCACATTAAAATTTACCTCATCATTATCATTCCATTGCCAACTTTCCATCCAACTTTCTATAATTTGTTCTTTACATTTTTGATCTTTGAATAAATTAGGATCGTATCTCCAATTCCTCCCTCTTCTACTATCATTTTGTAGCCTCAATTCCAAAACCACTTTCGCATGATCTGATTCCTTAAAAATTCCTATTTCTATCTCCTCAGTATTTTAAACCATATTTTCAGTTACAAATACATAATCTATTCTAGAATAGGATCCATGAACGTGTGAAAAATAATATGCCCTTTCCAATCCCTTAATCTCTCTCCAAGAGTCTTTCAAACCTAATGCAACCATCCAATTGTCCAGAATCTTCCCTTTAATACCTACTCCACACCTTGTTATATTTGTGCAATCCAAATTTGACCTTATCAAATTAAAATCACCCGCCACTATAATCTTTGCCGATTTTTCTATTACCACAATTTTACGAATGTTTTCTAAAAATTCAGCTTGATGATCATTTGGAGCATAAATATTCACCAAGGTTATTTCCTCGTCATTATTTTCCCTTTCACTATCAAATATCTGCCTTCTGGATCTGAAATACTTTTTTATTATCTCGAATCCTAGTCTAGTAGAGATCAGGATTGCAACTCCTCTTGCTTTTGAAGTGCCAAATGCCTTTTCATAATGTTGCATCCAACCTAAGAAAATTTTGTTTGTACCCTGTGATTTTTGATGAGTTTCCTGTAAGAAGACTATGTCGGGTCTATCCTTCCTCAAAACCGATTCTAACCTCCTCCTCTTAAGAACAGAACCTGTACCTTTTACATTCCACTTTAAAACTTTAATACTTCTCATATTTTAATTCAAAATCACCCTCTCTTACTTCCAAGCTCTCCATTAGGCGTGCTACCTCTAACTCATCACAATTAAAATAAAACATCGAACAAAAAACACACAAAACCAACCTCCCCACTTTCTTAAAAAAAGCTGCCTTCGTTCTCCAAAGAGGGGAGGGGGGACATGCAAGATGTGCGTGAAAATTAATGCTCTAGTGCACCGTCCCCATTATAAAACCTATTTATATCATATAAAAATTCTTACCTACTATTCAATAACTGTCTACCCCTTACTTAACTCTTCCTCCACCACAATCAGTGATAACTCGTCCTCTTCTCCTCCCTGCTGCCCTCCACCTGTGGCCCCACCTGCATCTGCACCCTCATAATCTCTTCTTATGGCCCCCGATTCCATAAATCTTTTCTAAAAGCTACTCACTCATCAGAACCCACCTTAACCAAATCAAGCAAACTCAAGTACTCCAGTGGATCAGTCCCTGCATCAATTTCCTGCATTTTTTTTCATAGAAGAATCTTAACTGTTGTGGGAATCTCCAATTATATCTTACACCTTTTTCCATCAACATTTTGGTTACCGGCTTCATCTTATATCTCCAAACTTGTTCCTTAATAGAAATATCATTGTATACTTCCACATCAGAGCCATTGATTTTCAGAGCGCCAGAGCCAGCTTGTTTTAGAAAGGCCATTACCCTAAGTTTATCTCCCCAATTTGCAAATTTAACTAAAACATTTCTTTGAACAACTTTTCCTCTTCTTGGGCCCACTCTATATGCACTTACAATATCCTCCTGTACAAAATCCTTTCCCATTTTCAAATTATTTAACCACTGGACAACTCTATCTCTTAGCTGGTCTGGCGTCCTTTCAATCAAATGACGTATCACAATATTCTGTTTTCTCATCAATTCTTCCATGGCATCAATCCTTTTTTCATGTTCATCAACTTTCACTTTATTCTCCCTCACCCCTTCCTGTGTCCCTTTTATTTCCCCTTTCATAGCCTTCACCTCATTTTGCATCAACTTTACCTTTTCCTCTATTTTTTGCAAACTTAATTCTACTTTTTTGGAGAAATCCACAACAGTTGTAACCACCTTATCCTCTTTTTCCAACATTTCATTTTTATCCTTCACTCTTGCCTCTTCCATCTTCTCAAATTTCTGAAACAGTTTACCAAATTCAACCATAATTTGAGTCTGATCATAGGGTTCATGTGGTGGTGATGATGATGATGATGATGATGGAGGGGCCTCCTCCACTGGTGCTTTATCCTTTCTCTTAGGTTTCACCACAGGCTCCTCCTCCTTTGCTTTTCCTCTTGTGACCTTATCCATGGTAACATCGACTAAAAGTTTTAATGCTGCAATGCTCTTGACTCTCGTTGAACCCTCCCCTTGGACCTGTTCCAGTGCTGCCAATATTATAACCAATAATAACTGTAATCTTTTGAACTTGATGAAACTTGATTAAAAAATTCAACAGCCAATTAATTATTGTAATCCACAGACAGCAAAAATCCAGGAACTGCCCATAAATCCTAATAGAAAAAAAGTTATAAAACTTCACAGCTTTCAAAATTGAACTTGATGAAACTTGATTAAAAAATTCAACAGCCAATTAATTGTTGTAATCCACAGGCAGCAAAAATCCAGGAACAGCCAATAGATCCTAATAGGAAAAAAACTTATAAAACTTCACAGCTTTCAAAATTTGCCTTTAAAACATTCAAATCATTCTCAATAACCCAATTTTGGCAGTCCACGCAATAGTTATATTTTAAAAATCCACCCAGTAGCAAAAGAGGAAAGAAAAAAAAGATTGTATCCAAAAGAAGAAAAAGGATTATATCCAAGCTTCAATGATAGTGTAGCCAAATAACCATGTAACTGTATTTCCAATGTGCCAAATTGTATCCAATTGTATCCGAAGCCACAGGGGAGGGGAGGGAAAACCAACAATCTCCAAATACTGCAAAAGAGCAGGGATGAGAACTATAATCCACGAAGTGAGGAGTGTAGGCAAGAGTTCCCAGTTATAAAGCACTCACTTTTTCTTTTTTCTCTGCCGCGGCCACGGTTTCAGGGGGGGACTCCTCCTCCTTCTTCCCCAAAGCAACAAACTTTTAATCCACTCTCTTCCTTCCACTTCTCCGACACACAGACCAGCCAATGCCTTTTAATCCGTCTCTTTCCTTCTCTCTGCGTTCCAAGCTCTCCACAACACTCCACAACACTCCAAAGCTACTCATGCGCCTTGCCCGATGGTGCCCTTCTTGTCCAAACAGTCTCTCAACTTTCAAATTCCACCATCGCCGCCATTATCATCCCTTCCACCCCCTTCCGTTCTTCTTTCACTTACTTTCCAGTCTTTTCAAAACAACCGACACCCCCCTCCGACCACCGTCGCAGCGTCAGCTACTTATCTTGCTTTCCCGCTGATTTCTCTCGCTTTTTTCACTTTCACCTCCATTCATCCCGCCGGTTCCGTTCTCAGCTCATTGACCGAGGAAGCCACGGCTTCCGCCGCATGCCACTCCAGCCGAGAATGCCTCCCAAACTTCAACCGCCCTACGGCAATTTGATGGTCCCTGCTGGGGATTCTCATTGATTTCCACTTTATAAAGTGCGAGCACACAAATATGTATGTTACTCGCCGGCCATCTTAGCCACGCCCCCGAAGCGCTATTTATGTAATGTAAAGGGATTAGACATAGTTATAGCAGAGCTGTGGGAATAAATCCAAGTCGTTAGGCTTGTTCATAATGTAATGGGTTAGTGACATTTTACCTTGATCAAGATTCTATTTAACTTCAAGTGCCAGTGTCATACTTAATGCAAAACCTGAACCTGTGATTTTGCCTGCTGAGAACCTCAATTTCATACAATCTGACTTTACTACATTCTTAAAACATTTAGACAAAACGTACTGTTCATTAATCAGTTATGAGACATGTCCTTTGAAGATTGGGGCCCCATTTTGTGAAGATGAACAGGATTTTTCTCTCCCGCCTTTTTTAGAGCACTCTTGCCGGGTGAGAAACTCAGAGAGAATTTTCAGGTTTGCGAGGCCGCAAAAATTATCTCTTCCAGCGCAAGTCTCTTTAATGCAAATGAATCATTTTCTTCCCCATTTTCACTCTCTAATTAGCTGTCTGCTTTGTAACAGCACTAATTGCTAAGCAGGCTTAAGAATATGGAAGTTGTGGCTTAACCAGAAGAAAAAACCTCCCTTGCACATTTAAAGGCAGGCTTGGTTGAGAGGGAGGGTGGTCACCTTTGCCCCTTTTTTGGGTTAGAATTTCCCCACTCCTTCCTCTTTCGTCCCTGATGCTTATGCTGCTAAGCAGGCAGCCAGGAGACAAAGAAGTTCTTGCCTGCTGCTCTTTCTCATACTTTCTCAAGCCTGCTGCTTGAATGAATCAGGGCTGGGGTGACTTTCTTCCTCCCATTGAAAGCAATGTATCCAACCCATGAACAGAGTTAACTGTCACCTTCCTTATGACTTCTAGAACACAATACCTGGCATCTCACTTTTAATGTTGCAACATTATAACACAATCATGCAAACACATAACAACTCTCAACAATTTTGCAGTCACACTGGTGCACCATTCATTCACACATCACACATCCAAGCCTTGGATATCCACATTGCTTCGTTCTATTCATGAGGAAATGGTTCCTCTCTGCCAGAATTTTTTTTTTGGTTGTTCTCAGGTGGCTTTTTACAACCACTCTGTGCTTTTGCTTAGAAGTTAGTTTCCTTTCGAGTTCAGTTACCTTCCTATCCGATCTAAACTTATGAACTTGGCTTCTGGGGGTTCCTACCCAACTCCTTCTGCCCCTCCTGTCTCTGCTCTCTCCCTGAGTTCCCTATTGAATCGGCTCTGGAGCCCTGTGTCCGTAGTGGCTTTGCGGGTCTCCGCAAGCAGCCTGCTCGGGATGGGCATGCGGACGGTTGTCTGTTTGCCTGAAAGTGCATCTGCCTCTAGGCAGGCTGGACACAACAAATGAATTTTGGCCAGTTCTGCTGCCGACAATTCCCCCTGGCATAATTCTGCCTCTATCATGTGTTGGGAAGGACTCCTGACTGCCCGGGAAGCGCCTGTGCCTCCGGAGTCCTCCAAGCCCCCATGCTGGAATTTGATGGTCGGGTAGAGACACGCTGGGGCTGATGGTTCTACATAAGCTGGGGGTTTCTTGGTGTCTACCAGGGCTGGACCTACTACTGCAATTATCTGCCTACATTTGCTCCAAGCCCCTATGATTTTAGCGGGTGCTTGGGGTTCCTCTTGCAGACATTTCCCTGCTTTCTCCCAAACCCCTGGGTCCATCGTCCCTGACTCTGGGTAGAACAAGCAGTTCTCTCCCAGGTACATGATCAAATCCGCTAGCTCTCCTCTCCCTAGCTCTATCTTGAGCTGCCTGGCCAGGCCTTTGAGCTCACGTGCGTGCGCCCGCTGCCTAACGGATGAATTAGCCCCATCCCTGCCCCTTGAAATCCCCGAAGTTACCTTCCGCGGGACGAGTTGGCACGCCGACTGGCAGGATGGCCCTAGGCGAGTGTACTGGACGATGGATTAGCGATCATGGCGGCAGTCTTGCTATTGCTGTTGTCTGCTACTGTGGAGAATCGGGCCCTGACTTGCCCTGGCTATGGAATGCGTCCATCCCAGTTGCCAATGGCTTGCCTGAGTGTGTGATTGTCTGCCGCTCGGTGTCTGTGCTAGTTGCATTGGAATATCACGTCGGGTTGGAATATCACATCAGTAGTTGCGTTGGAATATCACGTCGGGTCAGCACTGTGTTGTAATGCGAAACCCTGTTGCGCTAGAATAAAGACACACCGAGGCCGTGATGTAGTGGTCCAGCCCCAAAATGAGGTGGGTAAAAAGCTTTTATTACCCTGCCTGTGGGCGTAACAACCTTGAGGTAGTCGCCGCCCCTGGTTACAGAGGGGAGCTGCTTGCTAAGCATTTCTAAGTCACCCCTATACTATAGGCAAGGGTCTCTAATGTTCTACTCTAATCTAAAGGAACAGGAGCATCTGTTTCCCTGGGCACTATCAGCATTTGTGCCTATTAATCTCTATCATTTACCTTAACTCAGGGAAACATCTGTGGCTATCGTTATGTTAAACCAGGATGTTGCCTGTCAATCGGAAAGCAGCTCAGGGATGTATGCCCAATCTTTTATCTATCTCCTCCAGCAAAGCCCATGCTTCCAAGATAGGAAGTCTTATTCTGAATTATGGTGCGGCTGTGGCCAGCGAACGGACTTCTAGGGAGAAGTATATTAATATTCTTAAGACTCCCCGCTACGCGGGCAGTCCACAATGTACATATTAAATTGTCAGAATAAGATAGCATTTTAGTAATACTTCCCCTTGACCCTTGAAACACCTTTGTAAAAAAAAGTCACTAATGTTAACTCTTGTATTTTTAAAATATGTTTTAATCCTTCCAATTTGTATTGACTTCATTTCACCTCTAGAGGAAAGGACTGTGGACCATATGAGCACATTTTAAGAGCTGCATGACTGTATTAAGGAGGCCTGAACTGTGACATTGAGGCTTTCATCTTCAAGTTGGGGTAAGGAAAGATGCGACTTATGGAACAGTTTTTTCCTTTGTACGTAATCTAGGTTAGTCCAATTCTAAATCTTATGCTCGTCTCCTCTTGTTTGAAATTTTGATTAGATTCTTATGCTCTTGTTCAGTGTGTTTCATAGTGAGTTTATTGTGTGGGTTTGCAATCTCCAGAATCCCCAGCAGGGACCATTAGCCAAGGGACTCTAGGAGTTGTAATACCTAAAATATTAACTGCCAGGTTATGTTGTGTAGGATTGGGGCCGTAAAGCGGCCCTTGAGGTCCCGGAGGAGACTGGTCAAAGGAACGACACGAGGCAAGATGGAGCGAAGACCAGTGATTTATTGAGGGAAAATCATCAGTATATATTATGTCCAAGGCTGCGCATGGTAAAATGGTTATCTGACAGAAAATCACATCACCCATTTACCCAGGTTAATTGAGAACCTCTCTTGGGGAAGTTAATTAACTAGGACAAACACTGACAGAGGAAGACTATTGTCTGAGGCTTACGCCAGAATAAATATGGCTTCTATTTGCACCAGAGATTACGCTCTCCTTGGAGATGAGTGATTACCTTAATGGGTAACGGAGTTAGATATTCGCTCTCTCAGCAGAACCGCTGGTCAGGTCAAGGAATTGGGTGAATCAAACCCTATCATTAATCCACCCCCTTAATTTCTCTGCCCGCAGAGCCCACGGCTCAGGGAGCGTTCTCCCGAAGTGGCCTCTGTGCGGGCCGTTCCATGCCATTGGGGCATGGGGAAACCGCATCTCCCCTTTTCGTTTTACTTAAGGACCTGACCGGCGACTTTGCGCAAGAGAGGCATCAGCTGATGAACGGGAATGGCGCTTCGGGGTTCCCTCCATGGGGGACATCTCGATAGCAGTGAGGGAATACATTGCACAAAACAACACACTGTTGTGCCCAGTATTACCACCCCCACAATCACTTTGAGTGTCGTCTGAATCCATCCCCATGGGAACCACGACCACAAGGAGTCCTACCTCCCCCATTAAGAATCCTCCTTGATGTTCTTAACTAGGGTGTGGAGGTCCGTGAGCTGGCTCTGTATCTTGTGGGTATTGTCTGTGAGATTGAAGCAACACATGCTGTGGACAGATTCGCAACCCAAATGATGTAACCACAGGGGGTAATCGATGGCTGCTTGATTATCCAGTATGGCATGGCGAAGCTCTGTCTGCTCCTGGCTGAGCAGCGCTATTGCTGAGGAGGTGTGGTTAATGGCTTTTGCTAATCCGCAAGCCAATTGACCAATTCTCCGAGTGTTGCCTATGGCTAAGCCGGGCACGCTGACTGCAGCCTGGTTTTTCAGAGCTGTGGGTCTAAATCCAGACTGCTTACTGTAGCAAGGCAAGATAATGAGATGTGTCATTGATTTCTTACTGTGACCTGGGGTGATTCTAAGCTATCTCTGCAGCTTCTGGCGCTGTGCAAATGTCTTTCTAGCACCTATGGGGAGGTGTGAAACTTACAATGGCTGGAGATAGCCGGCTACCGGGTGCTCAATCTTTCCAAGCAATGGGCCGGTGCAAAACATGGGCCGGTCTGGCTTCCTTTGGTGGAAGCTGGCCGTTATTAACAATATACAGAAATTCAAGTGTCCCTTGCAAATCCCAACTGGAGCATTGTACAAGGCATGAATAAATAAAGAGCAACTACAGATAGCAATCAGCTTCTTGAGGATGAAGCTTCCCTTCTTGGTGGGGTTTCATGTGTAACTTGAGTTTGGAAAAGTCTTGTTTTGGGGAGCACTGAGTATGCAAAATGTTCATAGAAATGTCTTTGGAGATGTAAGTCATAAAGGAAGACGGACAGCTGATGACATCCAGGACAGTGACTGGCAGTGACTTTGAACTTGGCATCTGATTCCGGCCTCTGGGACCTGCATGGGGAAGAGACTTGTTTGGGAGATAAAAATTCTGAAAGAGTTAGTTAGTTTTTGCACTTATAGGATAGCAATTGCTGTGCAACTATGGGACGTTGTTCCCCCCCTTTCTGTTTGTTTGTCAATGTAGGACTTAAGCGTCCGATAGACCCGTTCCACAATCGCTTGCCCCTGCGGATTGTAAGGAACGCCAAAAGTGTGCTTAATATCCCAGGTGGCCCTGAAGGTGGCCAGCTGCCTGGAGCTATAAGCTGGGGCGTCATCGGACTTCATGTGCCGAGGTTCGCCCTTGGCCGTGGGAAAGGAGATGCTGCTCCACATGGGGAGCCGTTTCTCCCTTCTGTGCTGTTGCCCAAACAAACTGTGGGAAGGTATTAATGCAAACGTGCATGTACTGCCATTTGCCAAAATGTGGGGATGTGTGACGTCCATTTGCCACACCTGGATGGCCTCTGTCCCTCGTGGGTTGGCCCCCCCCGGTGCCCCTGCACGATGCAGGCATGGACGGACTATGCCTTGGGCTTGGGAAAGTGGCAGGTTGAACTGCCTTGCGAGCGCTTTGGCATTTTGGTGAAAGAATGCATGACTCTGAATTGGAGTTGTGAGGAACAAACTTAGCAAATTTTTGTCTAACGCGGGAGTGATGTATGCTCCCGGTAGACTGTGAAGCAAATTCCTAGGAAACTGGCTGTCAGCAATTATGTTTAAGCGTTCTTTGGCAAAGGTGCGCAAAGCGAGGTTCACGGCTGCCAACTCTGCCCGCTTGCGGAAGAGTCAGGAGCGTGCGCCAAGCTTGGTCCTCTTGCCAAGGAAGAACCTAATATGTGCGACCCCCATAAGTGAAAACTGTCCTAGCCCCCCCCCCGAAGAGGAACCAGTGACATTCATCCACACAAGGTGACTGTCTGCTAGAAGCGAGACGAGTCTGGGGTCTTATGGCAAACCTTGGCGCATGAAGCCAGGCTTCCCTTGGGTAAATTTCTCATGAAGGCCCCCCTGCGCACATCCGCCCATGGCGTGCGTGCACACGTTTAGAAGAGTGCCAGATGGTGGCTTAGCCTTTTGCCTGTGCTTAGACTAGCAGCAAAAAGGGAAGGGGTGGCCTAAAAATGCCTGTATCTGATTGAGGGTGTGACCTGACTGCACTCTAAAAATGGTCCTAGGCAGTCCTGGCTAATGGGTGGCACTCTGCACATGCTCGGGAGCTTAGGGACTAATCCTTCCTCTGTGCTCTGGAGTTTGCGAAATGTGTCTGCACACTAGAGAGGGTGCTGTGGGCAAGGTGCCATACTTAAAATGACCTACTAAGACTTATTAAAAACAAGCCAACTATGACGTGCCAGCTGTAAGGAAATAATACACACAAAAAAGACACACAAGTTAAACATTTCCAGCAGGGAGTTCCACTGGCGAAAGGAGGAAAGGAGGAAAGACAAGTCAGAAGTTAGCACAAGGAGAATGCAACAACTCTTATCATAACGAAATCAGATTAGGTCAGGTAACTAAGACAACCGGGTCCTCCTGTTAAGAAATAATTAACCCTGGAGCCTGTGAAAGGAAGCAATTTAAGGCTGTAGAAATAAATTGGTTAAGGCCTGGAGAGGAATTTTGTTCCTGTAAAAAGGTAAGCATTTTCTGAATATACAGAGCGCAAGAATGTTTGCGTGCTTTTTCCTGTGAAAGGGGTACAATGAGTGAGTTACTTTGCACAGATTAAAGTCAAAATACCAGAACAGTATCTTTCCTAAGAGAATGAAGGAGAGTTAGAGCGATTCTCAACCTGCGGCCAGATGTGGGCGAGTGGGCCAGATGTGGCCCATGTTGCTCTGCCACTACCCCCACCAAGCCGAGAAGGGCTGTGTGGCAAAGGAAGGGCAGGATGACTGTCCGGACCCCCAGAGCTGCCTGAGGCCCCGGAACTTGGCCCCTGACTTTAAAAGGTTGAGAACCGAGGTTACAAGATGATAACACAGTGCACACATGAAGACAATGCAATTCTCTCACTCCTAGTGAGATACGCTTAAGGGACATTCAAAAACCTTAAAACACAGAGATGGGGGTTTGAGGAACACAGACGTAGGGAGGGGCCCCATAGCTTATGATCTAGTGAGGAAAACTCATAGAAGTGATTTTTGTTTTCAGATCGCGCTTCTGAAAAGAAAAATCTGTTTTCCTGAGTGGCAAGGATTGCAAAACCGGTTTCCAAGAGTGGCTTAATCCTTTGACAAAGAAAAAGTCTCAAGGGAAGAAGGGGGAACCACCCCGCCCTATTGCAGGTTAGGATTCCCCCCCCCCTCTCCTGCCTAAGCTGCTAAGCAGGCAAGGCAAAGGGTTTTGTAAGGGTTTTGTACATCCTGCTTTCTCAAACTTTAAATAGTTCCTGCCCATGAGCAGAGTGCAAACTGTTTAACACATATTTCACAGTGACATTACCACGCAGTTACACACAAGGAACACTTTTTCAGTCATACTGTGGTCATAGAGACAAGGCTTTTGCAATCATACACAGTTCTTGCAGTCATACATTCAGTGGTGCACCACGCATACACACATCTATTTACGCATTTGCACATTCCTCCCCTGATCTGCAGCATTCTATCCTACACATGAGGAGATGACTTTATACACAGCTGGCTATTTACAACCATCTGGGTGCTTCTATTTAGGGGCGAGTTTCTCTGGGCTACTCCCAAGGTGAGACAAGTAGGTTCTGCCTGTGCCCTGGGGGAACTCGGGGTACTATTGCTGGGATGGTTCCTCTGGCATAGCCAGGGCGATGGCTGCCTCCTTTCTAGCCTGGGCCAGATGCATGCCAGCGTGGCCATTTGGCATTAAGGCAACCTTTTGAAGATCTGCCTGGTCTAGATTGGCTTTCTCTTCTAAGGTGTCTCATTTTACCACACTGGAAGCAGGCGCCTTGGGGTTTTGGCACTGCTCTGCGCCTGAGTGTGGTAATGGGTCTGCTCTGGAGCCCTGCGTGGCCAGGGGCCGTGCAGATTTCCGTGAGCAGTGGGCGCTGAGCAGCCCTGCCTGAACGTGTGTCTGCCTTCAGATAGGCTGAGCACAGCAGTTGGGCGCTAGCTAATTGTGCCACTGGCAATTTCCCCGTGAATGGATCTTCCTCACCCATGCGCTGAATGGAGTTCTTAATTGGCAGGGAACTTTTTACTGTCAGAGAAGCGCCAAGGCCTCTCATGCCATGAATTCCTTCAGTGACGTCTGCAGCTGCCACTGAGGGAATGCTCCCTGCACTGCCCTGCTTAAGCTGAAATGACGGATAGAGACTCCTTGGGGCTGATGGTTCTGACTGCGCTGGGGGTTTCTGGGTCTCTATCCGGACTGGGTCTACCTCTGCTGAGAGCTTCCTACATTTGCTCCATGTGCGAATTATGCCCTCTGGAGCTTTCGGGGGTTGCTGAATGCAGTCTCCTATCTGATCCCAAAGCTTAAGGGTTAACGTACCTACTTCTGGGTAAAGCAGGCAGTGTTCCCTTAGGTACACCAAAAGTCTCGCTAGCTCTCCGCTGTGAAGACGCAACTGAATTACCCTGGCCAGGATTCTGAACCCTTCCTCATGAGTTCTTTGGCTAGCGGATGGACCTTGTCGCTGAGGACAAGTCCCCATATTACCTGCGATGGGTCCTCCGAAGTTTCCTCCTCGGGACGAGTCGACGCGTCTTTGGGCAAGGTAATAGGTTCTGGCGACGATTCTCTGGGTAGAGCTCGGAGCGTGGACTGCGGCCACGGGCCCTCGGTGGCCACTGCGCTGTCAGGGGTTCACAGCAGACCCTGAGCGGAATGCGTTTTTCCGTAACCTGCAAGCCGCCGCGAAAGTCGGGAGCAAGCTGTAGGATGCCTCTCTGTAATGCCTCACCGCGTAGCTGTCTTCCCAATCGGCTGGCTTACCGACCGGGCTGCCGCGCTGTCCTCCGGGATGGTTGGACGCGGTTCAAGCGCAGAACCGGACCGTGTGATCGCTTACTCACGGGTAAGATCACGTCGGGGTCACCAGATGTAGGATTGGGGCCATAAAGCGGCCCTTGAAGTCCCGGAGGAGACTGGTCAAAGGAATGACACGAGGCAAGATGGAGCGAAGACCAGTGATTTATTGAGGGGAAATCATCAGTATATATTATGTCCAAGGCTGCGCATGGTAAAATGGTTATCTGACAGAAAATCACATCACCCATTTACCCAGGTTAATTGAGAACCTCTCTTGGGGAAGTTAATTAACTAGGACAAACACTGACAGAGGAAGACTATTGTCTGAGGCTTACGCCAGAGTAAATATGGCTTCTATTTGCACCAGAGATTACGCTCTCCTTGGAGATGAGTGATTACCTTAATGGGTAACGGAGTTAGATATTCGCTCTCTCAGCAGAACCGCTGGTCAGGTCAAGGAATTGGGTGAATCAAACCCTATCATTAATCCACCCCCTTAATTTCTCTGCCCGCAGAGCCCACGGCTCAGGGAGCGTTCTCCCGAAGTGGCCTCTGCGCGGGCCGTTCCATGCCATTGGGGCATGGGGAAACCGCAATGTTGAAATACAGTATTTGAATTAAATCCAAGTGAGGATTATTTACCTTTCTCAGTACGTTTTTAGTAGTATAGTTTCCTTTTATTACCTCTGTCCAGTCTAGCTTAGGATGTAGTGTTTATGCTTTTGTGTTCTTGTTATGCTGGTCATGGACTGTAAATAAAATTGAATTTGATTATTTACCTGCTGAATCAAACTTGTGCAGTGGCCAGTTTTATGAATAAAGCTACTCTCATAGCTGTTTAACAAAGGAGTGGCATGTAGGAATGCATTTCTTAGGCTGTGTGAGAAGAGAGCCTGTATTAGGTATGAGTGCACATTGTGGATGACAATACAGTACTTCATTTCATTTCTTCCTGTGCCTCATGCAACCTGTAGTATGTTGTAGGAATCGGGGCCACTGGGGTGGCCTTAAGGTCCCGGAGGAGACTGATCAAGTGACGACACGAGGCAAATGGAGCGAGATCAGATCAGTACTTTATTGGAAAAAGGCAACATCATTTATAGGGAAAAAAGCGCAACGGTGGCAGAACCGTCATCTGACAGGAAAATTACCTTACCCATGTACCCGGGTTAATGGGGAACCTCTCAAAGGGAAGTTAATAAGCTTGGACAAACACGGGGCGAGGGAGACCATTGTTTAGGGCTTAGGCAAGGGTAAATATGGCCGATATTTACACCGGGGATTACCTTGGCCAGGAGATGAATGATTACTCTAATAGGTAACTGAGGTCTGCGAGATGCTTACTCGGCAGAATCGTCGGTCAGGCTATAAGCAGCCGAATTAATCCCTATCATTAATTCACCCCCCTTACGCCCTGACAAGGGCCAGAGGCCAGGAGTTTGCTCACTGGTTTAACCTCTGCCAGAGGCCACTGATGCCCAACCGGGCACGGGGAATCCTCATCTCCCCTTACTTTTTTATATTAAGAGCCTGACTGGCGACTCTGCGCAGGAGCGGCATCAGCTGTTGATCGGGAATGACGTCACGGGGTTTCCCTCTGGGGCGGCACTTAGAAATCAGCGAGGGAACGCACTGAGCAAGGCAACAGATTGCAATGCCTAGTATGACTACCCCCACCACCACTTTAAGCACCGTCTGAAGCCACCCCCAGGGGACCCACGACCACATCCACTTCCACAGGGAACTCCACCAGGCCCCCCCACGCGGAGCCCTCCGTGATGCCCGCAACTATGGTGTGGAGATCCGTGATCTGGTTTTGGATTTTCCGCGAGTCGTCAGTAAGGTTGAAGCAGCACATACCATGAAAAGACTCGCAACCCAAGTGGTGCAACAATAGGAGGTAGTCGATAGCCGCTCGATTATCGAGAATGGCATGGCGAAGTTCCGCCTGCTCTTGATTGAGGAGTGCTATCGCCGTGGAGGTATGGTTGATGGCTTTTGCCAAGCCGCAAGCCAAGCGACCAATTCTCCGTGCGTTGCCGACGGCTAAGCCTGGCACACCAACTATGCTGACTGACAGCAAGACGTATTCGGCTGGACTAAGGACTCTAAAGCTGCTGTCACATGAGCTGTCTAACTGGGCGGTGCGAGTGTGCCTTACGGGTGCAGAAACATCTGAAACATGTGAAACATTTGTGCTTGGGGTGACCATATCCCTAGTGGGCAGCAACAGTGTCAACCGACTAAGGCAACATGTGGAATCTGATACATTTGCAGGGATATAGTTAAAGGTATACTGATTACATGTGAAGAACCACCCCGAGGGTAGGGTGACATGAGCAGGCAATGAACCAATTGTCTCTGGGTTTTCACAAGTCCAATTGCCGCTGCCGGTATCGAGGCAGCGGCGCTGGGTTCGGCCGACAGCAGCGCAGCCGACTATTCGGGCACAAGTAGAGTTTGGGCTGGCTGCCACTCGCGGGGTGTGAAGAGTGGCTGCATCCGCCGGCAAAGTCATGGTGAGCCGCAATCCCCCCCCCCAGTGAGCGTAGGCTGCAAAGCTCGCAGGGAGATGCGGTCCGAAAATCTTCTTCAGCAACCAGTCGCCATCCCTGGCCCGTGCGTCTAGAGTGTGGCACACGGGGATGAGACAGGTGCTGAGGATCGAGGCAGAACCAATGTCCTGCTTCAGGCAAAAATCGGACTGGTTGACGAGACCCGCCAACCTTGCCCACAAGTTGTAGTGCATCCGCGCTGAAAGGTCTTCACCAGGCGGCAGGCCGTTGGCCTGAAGTGAAGCGGCCTGAACGCCTCCCCCCAAAAGCAGGGAGAGGGCCAGGATGATGGTGAAGACCACGGAGTTGGCATTAATCTGGGCAAAGACTGCTGCAACGAAGTTCTCCGGTGTTGGCTCCTTCTCCTCGCGTCGGAGGGCGTCCTGGGCCTGTCTGCAAAGGGTCTTGACCATCCGCCAGGTGATCCTCTGCGCTTGGGTCCGCAGCCGGCGCTTCTCCTGGTGGGTCTCCTCGGTCAGAGTGAGGTCCTCCATCTCCGGGATCGGACTCGGGTCGGTCTGGGTCCACGCCATGAGGTTCCAAATGAGGCTTGACGCACTGAGCCGGAATCCAAACGACACCTGTAGGAGACATAACTTCAGCATACCCTCTTCCCCAGGTTATGAGCGGCACCGGGCCCCTCCAAGAAGGGTCTGGTGACACTCGGTACCGGACCATAGGTCGCGGGAGAGCTTCCGAGCGGCGGAAGTGCCTCTCCTGCGGCGTACAGTCCGAAAAAACATTGAGGTGATTGTATGTGAACAATACCTTATTCAGACAAAACTGTGCTTGTCCCTGTGATTTGGGGAGGGCTGGTGGCTCCCCCCTTTCTGTTTGTTTGTCAATATAGGACTTTAGCGTCCGATTGACCCGTTCAACAATTGCCTGCCCTTGCGGATTGTAGGGAATGCCAAATGTATGCTTGATGTCCCAAGTGGCCATGAAGGCGGCCAACTGCCTAGAGCAGTAGGACGGGGCGTTATCCGTTTTCACGTGCCGCGGCTTGCCCATCGCCGCAATGCAGGAAAGGAGGTGCTGCTCCACGTGGGAGGCAGTTTCCCCTTTCTGCGCCGTCGCCCAAACGAACTGAGAAAATGTGTCAATGCAAACGTGCATGTACTGCCATCTGCCAAACTGCGGCACATGCGTGACATCCATCTGCCACACCTGATTAGCCTCCGTCCCCCGTGGGTTGACCCCCCACGAGGGCCCCCCCGGTGCCCCTGCACAATGCTGGCAAGAGCGCACTATACCTTGGGCTTGAGAAAGTGGCAGATTGAACTGTCTGGCGAGTGCCTTGGCGTTTTGGTGAAAAAAGGCATGACTTTGAATTGGAGTAGTAAAAACTCCCAAAACTGAACGTTGCTGAATTTCCTTTGCCGCCGCATCCGCTCTGCTATTGCCCACGGAAATCGGACCCGGCAGGTCTTGATGACTGCGGATGTGGGCAATATAGAGCGGCTCCGTGCGGTTTCGCATATGAAATTGAGCAGTGAGAAACAGACTAAGCAAGTTCTTGTCTATCGCGGGAGTGATGTAAGCTCCCGGTAGACTGTGAAGTAAATTCCTAACATACAGACTGTCAGTTATGATATTTAATCGTTCTCTGGCGAAGGTGCGCAAGGCAAGGTTCACGGCTGCCAACTCCGCCCGCTGCGCGGACTTCTGTGGAAGAGTTAACAGCGTGTGCCAAGCTTCGCCCTTCTGCCAGGTCAGGACACCATATGTGCGTCCACCATCAGAAAAAACTGTTCTGGCCCCCTGAAGTGGGACCAGCGAGAGCAATTCAAACAAGCTGACTGTTCCTGTTTGAAGCGAGACAAGTCTGGGGTCTTTAGGCAAATGGTATGTCAAGCTTCCAGTGAATCCTTCCAAAGCTATCGGAAGCGAGTCACCTAGCTGCATCAACTGCTGAATTTGTTCCTTGGTGAACGGGACTACAATCTTGGCTAAATCGTGCCCCGAAATGTCCCTAGCTCTCAGCCTTCCATGGTAGATCACCGCGGAGACCAGTTCTTGGGGCGGAACGATGTTCCGAGAAGAGGTGTTAGGCAAGTACACCCACTCCACAATTTTCGCTCCCTTCTCGGAATCTACTCGCAACGCCCCAGTGAACATGGATCCTGACCGCACGACGTACAGATTCAGGATCGGGGCATATGGCCCTCGGGTGATCCTATCTACCCACCTCTGGCTGAGAATTTGGTTAACTTTCTCGAGCGCCAAGCGCGCGTCTCGAGAAATCTTTATCCGGTCTGCCGGCTGCTTACCTAAAGTTAGCAGCGAGAAGAGCGGTTTTAGAAGATCCGTATCCAATCGGAAGTACGGTCTTGCCCAATTGATATTCCCCAAAACCTGCTGCAATTCTACGAGGGTGACTGAGTCCTATAAATTGATCTGATCCAAAACTGGCGCTGCGAAAGAGCGGAGAAGCCGATGACCCAAGTATGAGAAGGGCTCGGTTCTCTGCACTTTCTCCGGGGCAATGAGTAAACCTTTATCCCCCAGGCTGGCCTGGAGGTCTGAAAACACTTCGCTGCCAAGTTGCGGCAACGCTACTAAAATATCATCCATAAAATGACAAACTAAGGCTTGTGGGTAGAGGTTTCGAAACTTTGCCAGTGCGCCGTGAACGTAAATTTGGCACAAAGTGGGCGAATTGAGCATGCCCTGTGGCAAAAATTTCCACGCGTAACGCTGCGTGGGCTCACTGTGGTTCACGACCGGCACCGTAAAGGCAAACCTCTCCCGGTCCCTGGGGTCTAAGGGGATTGTATAAAAGCAATCCTTGAGATCTACGACGAGGATCTCCCACCCCTCGGGAATCATGTTAGGATTCGGGATGCCGCATTGAAGCGGACCCATCGGCTGAATACACTTATTGATCTCTCTGAGATCGTGGAGGAGTCGCCACTTCCCCGACTTCTTCTTAATAACAAAAATTGGCGAATTCCAAGGACTTGTGGACTGTTCTATATGTCCTGTGTCTAGCTGTTCCTTAACCAGCTGCTTGAGAGCAACCAATTTCTCTCCCACTACCGGCCATTGTTCTACCCAGACCGGAGTATCGGTGAGCCATTTAAGTGGCAACGCCATTACCCGAAGGTAAGGGTGGCACCGTACTGCTGAAGAATGTCTCGCCCCCAAAGGTTGATGTGCACGTCAAGAATGTGCGGTCGAATCACCGCCGTGCCTTCAGCCCTTGGGATTGTGACTTCTACCCACTCTCGGCTCCTAAACGCTTCCTGAACACCGCCTACCCCCCACACATCGGAGACCGGCTCGGTGGCCCACTCCCTCGGCCACTGGCTTCTGCTTATCACGCTCACATCTGCTCCGGTATCGAGTAACCCTGAGAACGCTCTTTTGTTCAAAAATACCTCGATAACGGGGCGCTGCTTCCACTCAATGTTGGTCTCCACTGTCGCTAAGACCTGGTATCCTTGCACTGCCTCACTCGCGCTCAAGCGGTCGGCTGAACCGGGCTCTGAGCTGGCACTGAACCTTCCCTGGCTGCCTGCTGGCGAGTGACAAGGAACCATGATCAGTTGCGCTAAGGTGTCTCCTTTGTGAATGGTTTGGGGCAGGTGTGTCCAAAGTTGAACTTGGAGAACGCCTGAAAAATTCGAATCAATGACTCCTGGAATTATAAAAATTCCACGTGCACCAGCTACACTACGGGGCAAAACTAAACCTATAAAGCCTCTGGGCAGGGGTCCCATATACTGGGAGTCGACCAGATAGACTGTGCCTGGCAGGTCGCATGTGACGTCCGCTTGGCAAGTCAATTCTAGCCCCGTGCTGCCCTTGGGGCTGGCCTGCGCCCTCGCAATGTCTGGAATGGGGTTGGACTCTACTCTAGCTCTGGTGAGTTCTGGGTGAAGGACGCCTCTGTTTGGACTGGGGCCAGAGACATGCCCGTGCTCCGGTTTCCCGAATTCTGGCAATACCTGGCCCAATGATAGCCTTTCTTGCACTTCGGACAGAGGGTGTTCGGAGCCTTGGGACGGCCGGACTTTTGTCCGCCTCCCTTGGATCGGCACTCCCTAGCGAAGTGACCGATCTTGCCACAATTGTGACATGCTCCTTTGCTCTTACCATTAGGTCTTTTCCCTCCTTGCACCGCTGCCGCTAGCAGACCCATCTTGTAGGATTCTGTGCCAACGTCGGCGCAAGCTCTAATCATGTCCGATTGGGTCAAGTCAGGACGATTGCCTAGGGACTGCAAGATTCTACGGCAATCCAAGTTGGCATTGTCCTTGGCTAACTTAATCATGAGCTCTTTCTGGGCTTGCTCATTATCAATCTGCCTGCTAATTGCTTCCTCCAGGCGATTGATGAAGTCCATGTAGGGCTCCTGGGCTCCCTGCTTAATGGAGGTGTAATTTTTAGCCGCTTTGCCAGTGGCTGGGATCTTAAAGTAAGCCCTAAAGGCTGCCTCGGCTGACATCTCAAGAGTGGCGAGAGGCAAGTTGATCTGAGCATTGATTGACTCGAAATTACCGGAGCCATACAGCTGCTCAGGAAGCACTGCGCCTCCCATCCTGGCAGCCCGAGTTTGAGCCTCTAGGCGAAACTCGCTGTCCCAGATCATGTACTGGCTAGGGGTTAGCATCATCCTCATGACGGCTTTCCAATCATGAGGAATCCACATGGTGGTTTCGCACACTTGCTGGAGCGTGCCCCTAGTGAAACGGCTTTGGAGCCCTGTTTCTGCAATGGCCTTCCGCATAGCCATGAGAAGCTTATACGGAACTGGGGAATGGACAATCTGCTGTGCGCCCGTGAGCGCGTCCATCTCCATGCGGATTGGACATATCTGTCTGAGCTCAGCTAGCTCTTCTACTGACAGATCCCCCTTCCTAAGCTCTTCCTCAGCTGTGCGCTGAAGGGCACTCTTGGTAACTAGGGAAGCCGAAGCTGTCAGAGAAGCGCCTGCGTTTCTCATTCCTTGCATTCCCTCGGTGACGTCTGCAGCTGTCACCGCGGGAACGCTCCCTACGCTACCCTGCTGGTACTTGAATGTCGGATAGAGCGCGGTGGGCGCAGTCGGCTCGACTGGCTGGGCTGATGACTTATTTAACGGGGGTTCTCCTGCTTCTATCCGGACTGGTTCGATCTCAGCTAAGAGTTTCCTACACTTCCTCCATGTGCGAACTATCCCTCCTGGGGCCTTCGGGGGTTGCTGAATGCAGTCTCCTATCTGATCCCAGAGCGGTAGGGTTAACGTACCTGCTTCTGGGTAAAGCAGGCAGTGTTCCCTAAGGTACGCCAAAAGTCTCGCTAGTTCCCTGCTGTGAAAGCGTAACTGAAATACCCTGGCCAGGATTTTAAACTCTTCCTCACGAGTTTTTTGGCTAGCGGACGGACTTTGTCCCTGAGAACAAGTCCCCATATTACCTGCGAGTGGTCCTCTGAAGTTTCCTCCTCGGGACGGGTTGACGCGTCTGGGGGCAAGGTAACAGGTCTTGGCGACGATCGTCTGGGTAGAGCTCGGAGCGTGGCCTCCTGCCACGGGCCCTCGGCGGCCTCTGCGCTGTCAGGGGCTCACAGCTGCCCTGAGCAGAACGCGTTTTTCCCTTTAGTGCAAGTCTCCCCGAAAGCCGGGAGCAAGGTGTAGGAATGTCTCTTTTGAAATGCCTCGCCGCTGGCCGTCCCTCTGACCGGCTCGCTGCCGACCAGAGCGCCGCGCTGTCCTCCGGGCTGACGGGTCGCGGTTCAAGCGTAGAACCGGACCGCGTGGATCGTTACTCACGAGTAGACCTCTCCGGGGTCGCTTACTCACGAGTAGATCACATCGGGGTCACCAGATGTAGGAATCGGGGCCACTGGGGTGGCCTTAAGGTCCCGGAGGAGACTGATCAAGTGACGACACGAGGCAAATGGAGCGAGATCAGATCAGTACTTTATTGGAAAAAGGCAACATCATTTATAGGGAAAAAAGCGCAACGGTGGCAGAACCGTCATCTGACAGGAAAATTACCTTACCCACGTACCCGGGTTAATGGGGAACATCTCAAAGGGAAGTTAATAAGCTTGGACAAACACGGGGCGAGGGAGACCATTGTTTAGGGCTTAGGCAAGGGTAAATATGGCCGATATTTACACCGGGGATTACCTTGGCCAGGAGATGAATGATTACTCTAATAGGTAACTGAGGTCTGCGAGATGCTTACTCGGCAGAATCGTCGGTCAGGCTATAAGCAGCCGAATTAATCCCTATCATTAATTCACCCCCCTTACGCCCTGACAAGGGCCAGAGGCCAGGAGTTTGCTCACTGGTTTAACCTCTGCCAGAGGCCACTGATGCCCAACCGGGCACGGGGAATCCTCAGTATGTGACTCTGCTGCGTCTCATTTTTTATTTTACTTCTGTGGTATTCAGAGAGGGTTCTTCTTCACAAAATGCTTTCTCTGCAAGAGGTTTACTGCAATAAATATGTCTTCTAGGGCCCTTTCTGGCAAACATTTTTTCAGCCATTCTGAAGATTCCCCGTGCCCGGTTGGGCACCAGTGGCCTCTGGCAGAGGTTAAACCAGCGGGCAAACTCCTGGCCTCTGGCCCTTGTCAGGGCATAAGGGGGGTGAATTATTGATAGGGATTAATTCGGCTGCTTCTAGCCTGATCGACGACTCTGCCGAATCAGCATCTCGCAGACCTCAATTACCACCTGGAAGAATCACTCATCTCCTGGTTAAGGAAATCTCCGGTGCAAACAGTGAATATGTTTACCCCTGTCTAAGCCCTAAACAATAGTCCTCCTCATCCCATGTTTGCCCCTGCTAATTAGCTTCCCCTGAAGAGTTTCCCCAATTAACCTGAGTAAACAGGTGCGGTGATTGACTTATTGGTGACGGTTGTTTTCTCCTTGCCTTCTGGTCTATAAAAGGTGTATGCATTTTCCCAATAAACACTGATCTGATCCTGCTTCCTTGCCTCGTATTGTCATTGATCAGTCTCCTCCGGGACGTAACGCCGCCCTAGCGGCCAGGCATCGCTACATCTGGTGACCCCGACGTGATTCTACTCGTGAGTAAGAGACCCCGGAGAGGTCTACTCGTGAGTAGCGATCCACGCGGTCCGGTTCTACGCTTGAACCGCGACCCGTCATCCCGGAGGACAGCGCGGCGCTCTGGTCGGCAGCCAGCCGGTCAGAGGACGGCCCGCGGCGAGGCATTCCAGAGAGACGTTCCTACACCTCGCTCCCGGCTTTCGGGGAGACTTGCACTAAAGGGAAAAACGCGTTCTGCTCAGGGCAGCTGTGAGCCCCTGACAGCGCAGAGGCCGCCGAGGGCCCCTGGCAGGAGGCCACGCTCCGAGCTCTACCCAGACGATCGTCGCCAAGACCTGTTACCTTGCCCCAAGACGCGTCAACCCGTCCCGAGGAGGAAACTTCAGAGGACCACTCGCAGGTAATATGGGGACTTGTTCTCATAGACCAAGTCCGTCCGCTAGCCAAAAAACTCGTGAGGAAGAGTTTAAGATTCTGGCCAGGGTATTTCAGTTACGTTTTCACAGCAGGGAGCTAGCGAGACTTTTGGCGTACCTTAGGGAACACTGCCTGCTTTACCCAGAAGCAGGTACGTTAACCCTACCGCTCTGGGATCAGATAGGAGACTGCATTCAGCAACCCCCGAAAGCCCCAGGAGGGATAGTTAGCACATGGAGGAAGTGTAGGAGACTCTTAGAGCAGATCGAACCAGTCCGGATAGAAGCAGGAGAACCCCCGTTAAATAAGTCATCAGTTCAGCCAGTCGAACCGACTGCGCCCACCTCGCTCTATCCGACATTCAAGTACCAGCAGAGTAGCGTAGGGAGCTTTCCCGCAGTGACAGCTGCAGACGTCACCGAGGGAATGCAAGGAATGAGAAACGCAGGCGCTTCTCTGACAGCTTCGGCTTCCCTAGTTACCAAAAGTGCCCTTCAGCGCACAGCTGAGGAAGAGCTTAGGAAGGGGGATCTGCCAGTAGAAGAGCTAGCTGAGCTCAGGCAGATATGTCCAATCCGCATGGAGATGGACGCGCTCACGGGCGCACAGCAGATTGTCCATTCCCCAGTTCCGTATAAGCTTCTCATGGCTATGCGGAAGGCCATTGCAGAAACAGGGCTCCAAAGTCGTTTTACTAGGGGCACGCTTCAGCAAGTGTGCGAAACCACCATGTGGATTCCTCATGATTGGAAAGCAGTCATGAGGATGATGCTTACCCCCAGCCAGTACATGATCTGGGACAGCGAGTTTCGCCTAGAGGCTCAAACTCGAGCTGCCAGGATGGGAGGCGCGGTAATCCCTGACCAGTTGTATGGTTCAGGTGCCTTCGAGTCAATCAACGCTCAGATCAACTTGCCTCTCGCCACTCTTGAGATGTCAGCCGAGTCAGCCTTTAGGGCTTACTTCAAGGTCCCAGCCACTGGCAAAGCGGCTAAAAATTACACCTCCATTAAGCAGGGAGCCCAGGAGCCCTACATGGACTTCATCAATCGCCTGGAAGAAGCAATTAGCAGGCAGATTGATAATGAGCAAGCCCAGGAAGAGCTCATGATTAAGTTAGCCAAGGACAATGCCAACTTAGACTGCCGTAGAATCTTGCAGTCCCTAGGCAATCGTCCTGACTTAACCCTATCGGACATGATTAGAGCTTGCGCCGACGTTGGCACAGAATCCTATAAGATGGGTCTGCTAGCGGCAGCGGTGCAAGGAGGGAAAAGACCTAATGGTAAGAGCAAAGGAGCATGTCACAATTGTGGCAAGATCGGCCACTTCGCTAGGGAGTGCCGATCCAAGGGAGGCGGACAAAAGTCCGGCCGTCCCAAGGCTCCGAACACCCTCTGTCCGAAGTGCAAGAAAGGCTATCATTGGGCCAGATATTGCCAGAATTCGGGAAACCGGAGCACGGGCATGTCTCTGGCCCCAGTCCAAACAGAGGCTTCCTTCCCCCAGATCCAGAATTCCCCAGAATTAGACTAGGTCCCAGGCACATTCCAGGCACTGCTAGGGCACAGGCCAGCCCCAAGGGTAGCACAGGGCTAGAATTGGCTTGCCAGGCGGACGTTACATGCGACCTGCCAGGCACAGTCTATCTAGTCGATTCTCAGTACATGGGACCCCTGCTCAGAGGCTTTATAGGTTTAGTTTTGCCCCGTAGTGTAGCTGGAGCACGCGGAATTTTTATAATTCCAGGAGTCATTGACTCGAATTTTTCAGGCGTTCTCCAGGTCCAGCTTTGGACACACCTGCCCCAAACAATCCACAAGGGAGACACCTTAGCGCAACTGATCATGGTTCCTTGTCAATCGCCAGCAGGCAGCCAAAGAAGGCTCAGTGACAGCTCAGAGTCCAGTTCAGCAGACCGCTTGAGCGCGAGTGAGGCAGTGCAAGGATACCAGGTCTTAGCAACAGTGGAGACCAACATTGAGTGGAAACAGCGCCCCGTTATCGAGGTATTTTTGAACAAAAGAGTGTTCTCAGGGTTACTCGATACCGGAGCGGATGTGACCGTGATAAGCAGAAGCCAGTGGCCGAGGGAGTGGGCCATTGAGCCGGTCTCCGATGTGTGGGGGGTAGGCGGTGTTCAGGAAGCGTTTAGAAGCCGAGAGTGGGTAGAATTCACAATCCCAAGGGCTGACGGCACGGCGGTGATTCGGCCGCACATTCTTGACGTGCACGTCAACCTTTGGGGGCGAGACATTCTACAGCAGTACGGTGCCACCCTTACCTTCGGGTAATGGCGTTGCCACTTAAATGGCTCACCGATACTCCGGTCTGGGTAGAACAATGGCCGGTAGTGGGAGAGAAATTGGTTGCTCTCAAGCAGCTAGTGAAAGAACAGCTAGATGCAGGACATATAGAACAGTCCACAAGTCCTTGGAATTCACCAATTTTTGTTATTAAGAAGAAGTCGGGGAAGTGGCGTCTCCTCCACGATCTCAGAGAGATCAATAAATGCATTCAGCCGATGGGTCCGCTTCAATGCGGCATCCCGAATCCTAACATGATTCCCGAGGGGTGGGAGATTCTAGTCGTAGATCTCAAGGATTGCTTTTATACAATCCCCTTAGACCCCAGGGACCGGGAAAGGTTCGCCTTTACAGTGCCGGTCGTGAACCACAGTGAGCCCACGCAGCGTTACGCGTGGAAATATTTGCCACAGGGCATGCTCAATTCGCCCACTCTGTGCCAAATATATGTTCACGACGCGCTGGCAAAGTTCCGAAGCCTTTACCCTAAAGCTATTGTGTGCCACTTTATGGATGATATTTTAGTAGCGTTGCCGCAACTTGGCAGCGAAGTGTTTTCAGACCTCCAGGCCAGCCTGGGGCACAAAGGTTTACTCATTGCCCCGGAAAAGGTGCAGAAGACCGAGCCCTTCTCATACTTGGGCCATCGGCTTCTCCGTTCTTTTGCAGCGCCAGTTTTGCCTCAGATAAATTTACAGGATTCAGTGACCCTCGTAGAGTTACAGCAAGTTTTGGGAAATATCAATTGGGCAAGACCGTATTTCCGATTGGACACGGATCTTCTAAAACCGCTCTTCTCGCTGCTAACCTTAGGTAAGCAGCCGGCAGACCGGATAAAAATCTCTCGAGACGCGCGTTCGGCGATCGAGAAAGTGAACCAAGTTCTCAGCCAAAGGTGGGTGGATAGAATCGCCCAGGGGCCATATGCCCCGATCCTGAATTTGTACATCGTACGGTCAGGATCCATGTTCACTGGGGCGCTAGGCGTAGACTCAGAGAAGGGAGCGAAAATTGTGGAATGGGTCTACTTGCCTAACACATCATCACGGAACATTGTTCCGCCCCAAGAGTTGGTCTCCGCGGTGATCTACCGCGGCAGGCTGAGAGCTAGGGACATTTCAGGAAATGATTTGGCCAAAATTGTAGTCCTGTTCACCAAGGAACAAATTCAGCAGTTGATGCAGCTAGGTGACTCGCTTCCGATAGCCTTGGAAGGTTTCACTGGAAGCTTAGCATACCATTTGCCTAAAGACCCCAGACTTGTCTCACTCCAGACAGGAACAGTCAGCTTGTTCGAATTGCTTTCGCTGGTCCCACTCCAGGGGGCCAAGACAGTTTTTACTGATGGGGGACGCACATATGGTGTTCTGACCTGGCAGGAGGGCGAAGCTTGGCACACGCTGTTAACTCTTCCACAAAAGTCCACGCAGCGGGCAGAGCTGGCAGCCGTGAACCTTGCCTTGCGCACCTTCGCCCAGGAACGCTTAAATATCATAACTGACAGCCTGTATGTTAGGAATTTACTTCACAGTCTACCGGGAGCTTACATTACTCCCGCGATAGACAAGAACTTGTTTAGTCTGTTTCTCACTGCTCAATTTCATTTGCGAAACCGCACGGAGCCGCTCTATATTGCCCACATCCGCAGTCATCAAGACCTACCGGGTCCGATTTCCGCGGGCAATAGCAGAGCGGATGCGGCTGCAAAGGAAATTCAGCAACGTTCAGTTTTGGGAGTTTTTACTACTCCAATCCAGAGTCATGCTTTTTTTCACCAAAATGCCAAAGCTCTCGCTAGACAGTTCAATCTGCCACTTTCTCAAGCCCAAGGGATAGTACGCTCTTGTCAGCATTGTGCCGGGGCGCCGGGGGGCCCTCGTGGGGGGTTAACCCACGGGGGACTGAAGCTAATCAGGTGTGGCAAATGGATGTCACGCATGTGCCGCAGTTTGGCAGATGGCAGTACATGCATGTCTGCATAGACACTTTTTCTCAGTTCGTTTGGGCCACGGCGCAGAAAGGGGAGACTGCCTCCCACGTGGAGCAGCACCTCCTTTCCTGCATCACGGCGATGGGCAAGCCGCGGCACGTGAAAACAGATAACGCCCCGTCCTACTGCTCTAGGCAGTTGGCCGCCTTCATGGCTACTTGGGACATCAAGCATACATTTGGAATTCCCTACAATCCGCAAGGGCAGGCGATTGTAGAACGGGTCAATCGGACGCTAAAGTCCTACATTGACAAACAAACAGAAAGGGGGGAGCCGCCGGCCCTCCCCAAGTCACAAGGGGAAGCACAGTTTTGCCTCAACAAGGTATTGTTCACATACAATCACCTCAATGTTTTTTCGGATTGTACGCCGCAGGAGAGGCATTTCCGCCGTTCGGAAGCTCTCCCGCGACCTATGGTCCGGTACCGAGTGCCACCAGACCCTTCTTGGAGGGGCCCGGTGCCACTCATAACCTGGGGAAGAGGGTATGCTGCAGTTATGTCTCCTACAGGTGTCGTTTGGATTCCGGCTCGGTGCGTCAAGCCTCATTTGGAACCTCATGGCATGGACCCAGGCCGACCCGATCCCGATCCCGGAGATGGAGGACCTCACCCTGACCGAGGAGACCCACCGGGAGAAGCGGCGGTCGCGGACCCCAGCACCAAGGATAACCTGGGGGATGGTCAAATCCCTTTGCAGTGAGGCCCAGGATGCCCTCCAACGCGAGGAGAAGGAGCCAACACCGGAGAACTTCGTTGCAGCAGTCTTCGCCCAGATTAATGCCAATTCAGCGATCTTCGCCATCATCCTGACCCTCACCCTGCTTTTGGGGGGAGGCGTTCAGGCCGCCTCACTGGAGGCCAGCGATCTGATGCCAGGCGGAGACCTTTCTGCCCGCATGCAGTACAACATTTGGGAAAGGTTGGCAAGCCTTGTCAACCAGTCCGATTTTTGCCTCAGACAGGACGTCGGTTCTGCTTCAATCCTCAGCACTTGCCTTATCCCGGTGTGCCATTCTCCAGGCGCACACCCCCGGGACGGGGACTGGCTGGTGAAGCGATTCTTCAGCCCGTACATCCCAACAGCCTCCTCGGAATATGCTCGTTGGGAGATGCGGCTAACCATGACTTTACCGGCTGATGCGGCCACTCTCCACACTCCTCGAGTGGCGGTCAGCCCGAACTCTACCTGTGGCCGAATTTACGGTTGCTCCAGACTCGGCCGAACCCGGCGCCGATGTCTCGATGTGGGCAGCGGCAATTGGACTTGCAGTAACCCAGTGCCGCGTGGCACAGCATATGCACATATCACCCTACCATCTGGATGGTTTTTCACTTGTAACCAGTACACGTTTAACTACATTCCTGCTAATATTACAGACTCTATAT
The DNA here is from genome assembly GCA_035047345.1 of Bradypodion ventrale. Classification (NCBI taxonomy): domain Eukaryota; kingdom Metazoa; phylum Chordata; class Lepidosauria; order Squamata; family Chamaeleonidae; genus Bradypodion; species Bradypodion ventrale. The sequence continues at coordinate 23,535,335 of JAWDJE010000009.1, read as the reverse complement.
GTTGTATAAGTCGGTTGACACTCTTGCTCCCCACTAAGGATATGATTGCCCCAAGCCCTAATGTTCACAATGTTTCCAATGTTTCTAATGTTCCCTCACTCATACGGCACACTCGCACCACTATGTTAGACAGCTCATGTGAAAGCAGCTTTAGGGTCATGAGACCTGCTGAGTATCTCTCCCTGGCAGTCAGCATCTTTGGCGTGCCAGGCTTAGCCGTCGGCAACGCAAAAAGGATTGGTCGTTTGGCTTGCGGTCTAGCAAAGGCCATCATCCATACCTCCTCAGCGATAGCGCTCCTCAATCAGGAGCAGGCGGAACTTCGCCATGCCATCCTCGATAATCGAGCGGCTATCGACTACCTCCTATTGTTGCACCACTTGGGATGCGAGTCTTTTCACGGTATGTGCTGCTTTAACCTTACGGACAACTCTCGTAAGATTCAAAGCCAGCTCACGGATCTTCATGCCATTGTGGCTGGCATCACAGAGGGCTCTGCATGGGGGGCTTGGTGGAGCTCACTATGGAAATGGATGTGGTCGTGGATCCCATGGGGGTGGCTTCAGACGGTAATCAAAGTGGTGGTGGGGGTAGTTATACTAGGCATTGCAGTTTGCTGTCTTGCTCAATGTATCCCCTCGCTGATCTCAAGATGCCGCAGAAGGAAACCCCGTGACGTCATTCCCGACCAACAGCTGATGCCGCTTTTGCGCAGAGTCGCCAGTCAGGCTCTTAATATAAAAAAGTAAGGGGAGGTGAAGATTCCCCGTGCCCGGTTGGGCACCAGTGGCCTCTGGCAGAGGTTAAACCAGCGGGCAAACTCCTGGCCTCTGGCCCTTGTCAGGGCATAAGGGGGGGTGAATTATTGATAGGGATTAATTCGGCTGCTTCTAGCCTGATCGACGACTCTGCCGAATCAGCATCTCGCAGACCTCAATTACCACCTGGAAGAATCACTCATCTCCTGGTTAAGGAAATCTCCGGTGCAAACAGTGAATATGTTTACCCCTGTCTAAGCCCTAAACAATAGTCCTCCTCATCCCATGTTTGCCCCTGCTAATTAGCTTCCCCTGAAGAGTTTCCCCAATTAACCTGAGTAAACAGGTGCGGTGATTGACTTATTGGTGACGGTTGTTTTCTCCTTGCCTTCTGGTCTATAAAAGGTGTATGCATTTTCCCAATAAACACTGATCTGATCCTGCTTCCTTGCCTCGTATTGTCATTGATCAGTCTCCTCCGGGACGTAACGCCGCCCTAGCGACCAGGCATCGCTACAGCCATTCTCCTTTAAAGATTGCTTTCTTTTCTTCTTTATTGTAGATGAACATCTGCAATAAACCTCCAAACAAGACAGCACCAGAGAAGAACAATGAGATAGCTCTTGAGGTCCTTTCTCACCGTGCCCGGAGAAATGGCTGGAGTTGGCCTCCACATCCTTTCCAGTTCATTGCCTGGTTGCTGTATCTCTTCTATGCACTGGTTGGCTTTGGCATCCTTGTACCACTACTCCCTGCTCACTGGGTCCCTGCTGGGTACATTGTATCCTTTAAGAGGTTAATGTCTTGGTATTTTGTTGCAAACACAACTATTTCTTACTGGGGCAAAGGTTATTGCAGTTGGAGAATTTTTGGTAACAAGTGAAAGAGTATTTCTTTTATCGCTTGACTATGTCTTTGGGTTGTTTTGATAATTTTACAGCTAACATCTTGTTCAGAGTATAATAGCAATTCTGTAAGCTTTCCCTGCTTTGGCAGATCTCGTGTCAGTGGCAAATGAGCTTCAACATTAGTAAGTGCAGAGTGATTTATTTATTTATTTATTTATTATTTAAATTTATATCCCGCTCCACTCAACTCACGGCCGACTCAGAGCGGCTAACAACATATTAAGATACATAATGTTACAATATAAAGATACAAATACACAATAATTGATCAGTACAATTACAGGGAAACAATAATCACAATAATACAATATCAACCCTCCAATAACAAAGCATCAGGACAAAGGGGAAAACCTCTTTTCAGAAGCCCCACATGTACAGTGCAAAATACAATCATAATGAGAATCACAATAAACTTTACAAAAATATCAAATCACAATCAATAGTACAATTAATACAAAACACAGAACAATAATACAATTAATTGTTCGATTTACAATTATAAAATAGCAATTAACAGTACAATTCGCAGCTGCCTCGCAACAGCAGCCAATCTCTCGCTCCCACCACCCCTGTTCTCACCAAGGGGAAGTGTCCAGCAACGTTGGCGGCTCCCCAGCATGGCAGGTCTACTTATGGCCACTCCGGGCCCCAATTACATTTATCAACTGATGGGGTCTGAACTCTCTGCGACAAACCAGGAAAGGGACCTTGGTGTCCTGGTGGACAACTCAATGAAGGTGTCAACCCAGTGTGCCTCAGCAGTGAAAAAAGCAAACTCAATGTTAGGGATCATTAGGAAGGGTATAGAAAATAAGTCAGCAAGTGTCATTTTGCCTCTTTATAAATCTATGGTGAGGCCCCATCTGGAATACTGTGTACAGTTCTGGTCGCCATACCTCCAGAAGGATATTATGGAACTGGAAAAAGTGCAGAGGAGGGCAACCAGAATGATTAGGGGACTGGAACACCTTCCTTACCATCTGAGGCTGCAACGGTTGGGCCTCTTCACTCTTGAACGATGACGTCTAAGAGGTGACCTGATTGAAGTTTATAAAATCATGCACGGTGTGGACAAAGTAGATAAGGAAAAACTGTTTTCCCTATCGCATAACACTAGAACTAGGGGACACTCCATGAAAGTTTTGGGTACTAGTTCTCAAACAAATAAGAGAAAGTACTTTTTCACCCAGAGGATTACTGGTCTATGGAACTCCCTGCCAGAAGAAGTGGTGACAGCTGTCAGTCTTGACAGCTTTAAGAAAGGATTAGACAAGTTCATGGAGGACAAGAGTATCAATGGCTATAATTATGGATACTTAAGGACAACCTCCGGGTTGGAGAGATAGGCAGGATATCTCTCAATGCCATTTCCAGGGAATCCTAAGCAGGTGAAGGCATCTGCTTGGGAATACCCTGAAGGAAATGGTGAGCCACTGTGTGAGACAGAATGCTGGACTGGATGGGCTGTGGCCTGTTCCAGCAAGGCTGTTCTTATGTTCTTATGTTCTTATGTCAGTTGGCTGATCATACATCCATTTCCACAAGCAGTATCACAACAAGTTATAGATCATGGGCTCCCAACCTAAGGCCCATGGGCCGGATCTGGCCCACAGTGCTATTTTATGTGCCCCCCACCCTCAAGGGCATTCAATAAAAAATGACTGTCCCTTTGAAGCTGTTGGGACAAAATGGCCACCCCCATTGTGTAGGCAGGACAAAATGGCTGTCCAGCCCTCAAAGCTGAACTGAAAGAGCGTGACCCGGCCCATGGCTTGAAAAGGTTGGGAAACCCTGTTATAGATCATGTTACAGGGAGCCCTGCTATGAAGATATAAATGATTGCCCTTCCACTAGAAGTGGCTTAGAAGTGTTGTATTTTGTTATGAGAGTCCTTTCTGATAATTTTTCATATTGTCTGTTAATTTTACATTTTCTTTGTCCCTTGTGAATGAATACTGGTTTGAATCTTTAAATGAAGTTGGTGACAGAAGTAATTGACCTTCCTCTTAGCCAGAAAAACTTAAAAATAATGGTGTGTCCACTTAAATTAGACCTGAAAGATAGGAATCAATAAATCTGCAGGGATTATCTTTAACTGTGTCCACTTCAGTGCCCTGGAGGTTTTTTCCTCTACCATCTAATAGTCCATCTGATAGCAGTTTCCATTGACCCAGCTGATGACGGTGTGCGGCAGAAGAATTACCGGGGGCCACATATCATGTTCAGTCGAAGCCAGCATGCTCATGTCATTGAAAACCACCACTGTCATATCTGTGACGTTGATGTGTAAGTACACATTAGTCATGTTCTTTGTTTGTTCTTTTGGTTTATTGTTCTAGACTGTCTCACAAACAATAGAGAAAATTGGAAAAATCAAATGAAGTACACAGGTATTGTAATAGTTGTGAAACAAGACCTTGCCAATGTTTCCTTGTCTTTCAAGCAGTCAGATAACTTAGAAATTCCCTAAGCACAAGGCTGTGTGCATTGAACGTGTCAACTAAATAGCCTCTTTATGATCTATTAAGCAACCTTTGTTAGTAGTCCAGTCTTTTTTCAACTCTATCCCCTGTTCTAGTTACACAAATATTGCCATCGCCATGGCTTTGATAAATGACACTACAATCCTAGGTTATGTGTTTCTTTTATCTGCTTTGGTCTTGTGCAGCTCACCTTTGTTGGATTTCAGTTGTTACAAAATAGACTACAAATCCAAATACAGTACTGTAAACCTATTCATATGAGAAGGCACCCAACAAGCCAGTATGTAGAACAGGGGTGCCCAAACTACAGCCTGTGGGCTGGGGCCGGGCCACATGACATCACCATCCAGCCTGTGGGCCAGATTGCCACTGACACTGCAAGTGCCATTCCACTGGAAGTGTCAAAATTGTGCAAATGTTCCTCCATCGCTCCCTCCTCAAAGGGAAGCGGTGGAGGAGGGGAAAATGCCCAGAAATGTGGTGTAAATTCATGCGGTGGTAGTGCTGCTGCCGCTAGGGGAATCATGTGACCAACCTATTCAGCTGTTTGAGGGGGCGTGGTCAGGCCCCTGGTGGGAAAGGTTTGGGCACCCCGATGTAGAATGTCTTGAATAGTGCAGAATGTTCCTGCTCATCTTCTCTACACAAAGTTCCATTCTCTTTTGAGCTGAGATATATGTTTTTGCACTACATGTCCCAGAAGACCCAGGCTAACGTGGCTACTTGGTTGGGAAATTTTGGGAGTTGTATAAAAAAGCAACTTTTTGCCAAGTTGGTATAATACTTCAGCTTGGTTTAAAAAACAGGTTTAGGCTGTTATAACCTCTGTTTTTGTTTTTTAAAAAATCATTAGCATCACCATCATATTTTTATTGTTAGGAATTCCAAATCAAAGCACTGTGGGACCTGCAACAAATGTGTGTGTGGATTTGATCATCACTGCATGTGGCTCAACAACTGTGTAGGAGAAAGAAACTATTGGTATGGCTCCTGACTTTCAGAATGTTAATAGATGCATGCTACTGTGAGATGGTGGAGCATCCCTGTATCTTGGTTTATAATGTGCTTTGAAATATCTATCCACACAAAAACAGTCCTTTAGATTTGCTTGTTTCTATATAGATCAAAGAATGCTTGTAAAGCTGTAGTCAACATTGTATGCGTATTAATAGAAACCCTGTATGCGTTTTAATAGAAATCCTTAAAGCAAGAGTGGGTAGCATCCAGCCCCAGAACAGTTCTTAGCTCCTTCTTCTCCTCACATTCCCTATTTATTTATTTATTCATTTACTCATTTACTTACTTACTTGCAAACACAAAGACAAGCAATGTAGGGGCATCTTTGCCATATTCTGGGAGGAGATTCCTCCACACCCAGGGCCCATAGTTCGTCAAAAGTGTGTGTGTGTGTGTGTGTGTGTGTGTGTGTGTGTGTGTGTGTGTGTGTGTGTGTGTGTGTGTGTACTAGTCGTTAGTGTCTGGCATACATGCCCACACCTGGCCCAACCATCCCGAACCGAGCCGCCTACACTTACCTTACCATCCTGTCTGGGTCATCGCAAGGGTCAGCCAGCGAGTGGGGCAACCGCCCCACGAACGTGACCAGAAAAATAAAACTACAGTTCCAAGCGTCCTCCACGCCACCCATCAGCCAATCAGGCTGAGGGATGCGAGCGCGAAGGAGTCCGGGAAAGCGCCGCACAAAAAAAAAGTAACACCTGCCTCATGCAGCGGGAGCACAAGGCCAGCGAAGGCAGACGCAGCGCTTCGCCGGCCTTGCATCCCCAGCCCCGCCAAAGCCACGGCGAGGCCACCGCCGGCCTTCTTCCCCGAAGCAACGGGGAGAAGAGGGACTCCCCCTCCTCCATGCTACCCCACCGAAGACGCAACAAAGCCGCCAGCCTCAAGGTAAGTTGAGGGCGAAGGGGGGGGGGAACAGCAGGCAATGCTTCATCCCTGGGAGAGCGCCTCCCCTCACGAATAGCTGCCTACTGCCTCTGAATCTCACCTTCCTTGCCCCCCCCCCCAGCCTCAAGGTAAGTTGAGGGCGGGCGGGTGAAGCAGCAGGCAACGCTGCCTTTGTTTTTTCCCTATTAACTGTTTCGAAGGTTCTTCAAAACAGTTAATGGGGGGGAGGCCTCTAACCCCCCACGGCAGGGAGAGTGGGATACGGAAAAAATCCATCTCCTGCCTTCCCTGCTCCCCCCCCCCCCCTGGTAAAAAAAAACACCCCAGGCAGGGACAGGGGGAAAACCTCACCTGGACACAGCTTCCTCACCGGCAGCCTCCTCTTTCTCTCTGTCTCCCTCTCCCTCACTTTCCCTCACATACATCCTCTACTGGACTGCTTCTCTCTCTCTCTCTCTCTCCCTCTCTCTCACACACACACACACACACAGAGGTGGAGGTGGTGGAAGGTGAGTAGGTGGTTTTTGGGGGGTACACACACACACACACACACACACACACACACACACACACACACACACACACACACACACACACACACACACACACACACACACACACACACACACACACACACGAGACACCCCTGCCTTGCCAGGCAATTAATATCTGTGTGTTGGTGGTTGGGGTGGTTTTGGAGGGGGGTGCGCACAAAAAAGCTTGTGTGTGTGTGTGTGTGTAAAAAAGAACATAAGAACAGCCTTGCTGGAACAGGCCACAGCCCATCCAGTCCAGCATTCTGTCTCACACAGTGGCTCACCATTTGCTTCAAGGTATTCACAAGCAGATGCCTTCACCTGTTTAGGATTCCCTGGATGAAGAATGTGAGTCCCGATTCTTTTGAAAATCTGTTCTTTACTTATACTTGTGCGTCATAAGAATAAACAAAAATAATTCCACTATGGGTGTTGCTAAGACTCTTCAGGATAAGGCTTCACTTGTGTTTTCACTTCATAAAAATTGATTCCACTACGGGTGTAACTATAACTCTTCAAAAATTAGGCTATTTACTAAGACAGCATGTCAAAATATTTCAAAGTCAATACTAGTTAATTTTACTTTTTCGAACTTTTGTTCCTTCTTCAGGAAATCTACATAAAAGAGGTTACAAAACAATATATATAAGATACCACGCTAGGAGCTTGAAAAGCATTAGTCACAGTAAACAATACAAGCAGTGGAATTAGCATATTGAACTAAGTAATGAATATTCTAAGTAAAATTATATTACTGTGCGTATGAAGTACAAACTTACACCAAGGTCCCTTTCCTGATTTGTCGCAGAGAGTTCAGACTCCATCAGTTTATATATAAACTAGCTAATATGTGCATAAAATACTGTATTAAATATTGAAAAATATGCAAATTAGTCTCTTTGCTGTTCCATTGCTGTTTAGTTCATTGGGAATGTGGTCCACATTGTTGGCAGATCTGGAATATGGCCTGCACCCCACCACCACCCTGAAATTGCCCACTTGGGGAGTAAGTTAATATTAACTAACAAGTCCCATTCATTTCATTGAGTCGACTCTTATTGAGACTAAAATTGGATTTAGATGTTCAGTCAAAGGTCAAATATTTGGGGCATTCCAGATCAGATGTTCATCATGAGCTTTAGCTCAGTTGACTTTCATATTCTGCTTCCTTTGGCTAATGAAAATGCAGCTTGGTCCTGAATTAGGTTATGCCGGTTATGACTCACCTTTTTTGGCATGTGTACCGTACCCAAGGTATATGAGGGGCTGTGGTGGCTTAAAGATTAAGACGCTGAGCTTGACAATCAGAGAGTTGGCAGGTCAGCAGTTCGAGACCTGAGTGCTGCACCACAAAGTGAGCTTCCATCTGTTGTCCCAGCTCCTGCCAAACTTGCAGTTGGAAAGCAAGAAATTGCAAGTAAATAAAGATACCACTTCAGCAGGAAAAGTAACAGTATTCTGTGCACTCTGGTGTCTAGTCTTGCCTTGCACATGACCACGGAAACGTCTGCAGACATAGACAGTAAACGGAGATGAGCACCACCCACTAGAGTCAGACATGATTGGCTTTCAAGCAAGGGAGACCTTTACTCCAAGTTATATTCAAATTGTGAGCACATTTCATTCTAATGTGTGCTTGCTATATGTATACAGTAAAAATCCTACTTACGAAAAAAAGTCCATTCCGTAGGCTTTTGCTTAAATTGTTTTTTTAATGTAACTCGAAGCAAACCCATAGGAAAAAGAATCTTTATGTAATTCGAAGCAAACCTATAGGAAAAATTATTTTTTTTTTATGTAACTCAAAGCAAACCCATAGGAAATCATGTAAATCAGGACATGGTTTTAGCACAAAATCATTATGTAAGTCGAATTTTATGTAACTCAAGGCATTTGTAAGTTGGGGTTTTACTCTATATCCATCTGGGCTTTGTGGCAATTTTATTTTCTTCTGCTGGGTCAAGCCAGCAATGTTGTGCTGGAGAGCCATACAAGAGTATAACTTCCATCGTATGTCCTAGTCAGGCACGTGGGTGTTCCAGCTTTTATCAAGGTATGCCACAAACTTCCCACAACTTACATAACCTAATTCTAGCACATATGGCTGCAAGTTGTCTTCAACTAAACCTTCTGTTGGAAGGGCAGGAAAGGGAATCATGTGGCATTCAAGACACATGATTTGTAAAAACTGAGAGAATAACAGTTCCAAAAGCCTCCAGGACATGTGATTTTCTCAAACAAGATATGCATTGTTTAATGACCCCAAACCAAGAAACCAGAATTGAGCTTCAGGCTATCTATGGCCTCCTTAAACGAGGTTGGTATGGCCTGAGAGACAACGGACGATGCAGTCTGGACACCCAAAATTGCCTACTCCTATGTTGAGAACACTTTTGCTTCCTTGGCAGGCTCTTCTTGAACAGTGTGGTATCTGCCATCCTTGGTCTTCTTCTAATCCTGGTCATCAGTTTTTATGTCTTTGTGGAATTTTTCCTTAATCCTATGAGGTTGCGCACTGACCAACACTTTGAAGGTATTTATCTAAACTCTGTATAGTGAGCTAGCGCTGCACCAGTGTTTCTCTTAACCAGGTGGTGGTACCTCTGTAGACAAGCTGGATTTCTCATTTTAATGTTTTTTTGTTTTGTAGGTTTGAAGAACCAGACAAACGTGTGGTTTGTATTCCTTCCTGCTGTTCCCATTCAGACACATGCACGAGCTATTTTGGCTTTGGCAGTGGTCGTGATTCTCATGGGGCTTTTGACTCTCTTCCTGTTGTGCCATCTGTTAGTCTTCCACATTTATCTCAGTATGTATCTTATCTTGCTTTTATTATTACTATTTGTCAGTGTATTCCCCTGCTTCTTTTACAAGAGAAGAATTATTGTTCAGTCTAATTAGATTCGCCACTTCTTCTTCTGCCATATCCGAATTCGAATATTGGTGATCCTCATGGCGATCAGCCATGAAGACTGTCCTGAGAATGTAATACAGTGGCCTTACATCTGCCTTCTGCATTGCAGCATGACATTCGTACCACTGATCCAGTTCTGTGCATCACTTTCTGGTCCTGAGCCCTTTTGGTACACAAAGTCCTCATCAGCCATTAGGTTTCAGGGTTGTCAGGTTAGTTAACCACCGCCTGATACTCAGCGTTGAGTCACTGGCAGATACCCCACTACTTCTACACAATGTCTGAAATTCTGTTGTATTTGGTGTAGTCTGTAGCTATGCACCCATACAGTCTGCATGTATGATTGTGTGACTGCCTTGGAGCTGCTTCCTGGATATGATATCTGCCTTGATGCAAATTCTGCAACAGCTTGTGCAGCTTCAAGTTACACAGATATGGCTATGCAACATGATTTTGGCCACTGTGCAGAAGCAGCTGAAAGTCTTGCATATTCTTTGAAATGTGTGGTTTTGTAAAATTTCCCCTAAGTTTCCACCCTGTTATGTGTGCTAAATAATAATGATAGTAACAGTCATAGTAAGAAATGATTTGTATTTAAGTGCCATGACCAATAAGTAGGTGTGGTGACTCAGTGGTTAAGAAGCTCACCTTGTTAGCTGGAAGGCTGGCAAGTCAGCAGTTCAAGACTCGGGTACTGCATGACAGATTGAGCACCTGTTTCCGTCCCAGCTCTTGGGAACATGAAAGGAGCCTTAATTGGGCATTCTCTGAGGAGTTTCTTCCACAAAAATCCTTTCAACCTAAAATAATTTTTGACACAAAATAATTATTATTATTGCTAAGTGGGTTTGGGAACTAATACTGAGTGTGGATTGTCTGCTACCACATCATAAACCCATTGCAAAGGTGAGATTTATGTAAGGAATGCTCAATTTCATGGCTAATCACACCAACTTAATACTTTTTCAGCATCATATTTTCCTTCTTTGTTTCCTCTTTTACCTCATCAGGTCTTGAGGGAATCATATTTTCCAGAGGTCTCAAATTCTGAATAAATTTACCGTATTTGCCAGCATATAAGATGCATCAGAGTATAAGACACACCCAGTTATTACCCAAATAGCCCACTGTAGGCCACTATATACAGTACAAGATGCACCTCATTTTTCCAGTGTATTTTAAGGGGGGAAGTGGGTCTTATATACCAGCAAATATGGTATATCTTTTTAAAAAAACCATAGTTATCATTATAAGTTATTAAAAATTTAATGTACTGTAATTAAAGGAAATAACAAAAGAATGTGGCCCCTACTCCCTACCTGCAGGCTTTTAATCTAATCAGGCATAATACAAAGAGGAAAAGGAAACCACGTATAATAAGGTACCAATTCTCAACATCACATAATTGATTTGATGACAGGATGATGACCACTTGTGGAATCATTGTGGTTCCCGTGATAGATGTCATGGCCCCTGTTGAGACAACTCTGAAAGATGTACAGGACCTAAATGGTAGATGTTATCAAACAGTCTGATGGAGTGGGTCTCAATCTCTCCCTCATATGCAGTTCCCTTAAAGACAGTCTTACTTTGGACATTTTTAAGGTCACATGCTCTCTTTTCTCATAGTACAGTACAGATGCATCCTGCTTTTCCAAAAAAAGAGAAATACTGTAGTGATATGGCAGTGATTCCCAGCCATTCATTATGTCGACTAAATGTTGTGCTACCTCGTCCTTGAAACTTGGGCACAGCTTTCAGAAGAAGGCTAAATCATGATTGTGGCATGCTCGTATTGATGGTCTGGGTAAGAGAAATAATAGAAATGCTTTTCTAAAGACCATCAATGATTCTTGCTTTTTTTCTGCTGGTCTAAAGGATTTAATTTGCAGCCTTTTGGTGTAACATTGCCAGTATAATCTTAACTGAGAATAATAAAATCTTTGTTTAAACCTGTGGTTCCCAACATGGTGCATGTGCCCCACGGGGGGGGGGGATTGATTTTAAGAGGGGGGCAATTCAAGAATGAGTTATTAACAGCGAATGGTCTTTTAGGAATGCACTTTTTGAATAAAAATGATTATATGTCATGGGAGCAGGATCTGAATTTTAGAGATGCTTAGGTGGGGCATGGCCAAAAAAAGTTTTAGAACAACTGATTTAAACTGAAGCATTTTTACCTAATTCTGAAGCCAAATAGGCACTTGGGGCAGCTTTCAAAAAACAGTGATTTGGAACTTTGCCTTAATTATTCTTTCCTCTCTATTTAGTGTGGCATAGAATGAGCACCTATGAATACATCGTAAAGCAGCGTCCTGCACAAGCAGGAAAGGATCCTGACAAGCAGTTAGAATCCTGCCCTTCCAAAGTGAGGCCCATTCAGGTAAGGGACCCAGTCAGACTATACTACAGTAAGTCTTCGTATTAACCATTGTGGTTTAGTGGAATATGGCCCACCTATATCACACACTGTTATTCTGTCCACTTTTCATGAATTCATCATGCAAATATGAAGTCAAGTTTCTAGCCCTTATGGTTGAAGAAGAAAAAATGCTTCTTTCTTTTTACTCAGTAATGTTAGAGGGACTCAGATGTGTGGATGGTAGAGAAGGGGGGGGGGGTTTAGAAGTCCTTTGACAGCCACTTTTGGAAGCTTTTGATCAGGAGTTCTCAACCTTTTTTATTTTGAAAAATGACAGTTTCTTTATATCAGATACATAAATGAGCTGTGATCTATTTTTAAAAGTGTTTGCCAACCTTTGGTTTTTTGGACTTCAATTCCCAGAAGCCTAAGTCATAAGAACATAAGAACAGCCTTGCTGTAACAGGCCACAGCCCATCCACTCCAGCATTCTGTCTCACACAGTGGCTCACCATTTGCTTCAGGGTATTTTTAAGCAGATGCCTTCACCTGCTTAGGATTCCCTGGAAATGGCATTGGGAGATATCCTGCCTATCTCTCCAACCCGGAGAGATATCCTGCCTATCTCTTCAATTCCCCAAAGCACTGATCAGCCAATGTACTGACTTAGGCTGCTGGGAATTTAAGTCCCACTGTGGGGCATGTGCCCCATGTTGGGAACCACTGATTTATAAGGTGAACTGCTGCTACTGGAAGCTTTCAGGAGTAGTAATTTGTTTTTAAAGCCATTTTTTGTTTTTAACTTTTGTTAAGAGGCTGGGAAATCTAACTGGGCGGGCCAGAGGGTTACAGAATCAACTATGTCCAGGTGATTTGTGTCTCCAAGACTGCCATTTGCCCTCTCCTCTATTCAACCTTGTCCCAACACCATGCAGTGGCTCAAGTGGCTAAGATGCTGACTGGAAGGTGGGAGGTCAGCAGTTCGATTCCAGAGTACTGCAGGACAGAATGAGCTCCCGTCTTTGTCCCAACTCCTGCCAACCTAGTAATTCGAAAGCAAGAAATTGCAAGTAGATAAATAGGGACCACTTTGGTGGGAAGGTAAACCACGTTCCGTGCACTCCGGTGTCTAGTCAGGCCTGCCACATGTACACAGAAACATCTGCAGAAGCAGACAGCGCTGGCTCTTCTGCTTTGAAACAGAGATGAGCACTGTACCCTAGAGTCGGATATGATTGGCTTTCAAACAAGGGAAACCTTTACCTTTAAAATAACAATGGAAAATGACATGCCCACAATTAATGGAATTAATCTGGGCAACTAGAACAGTTCATTTTCATGGAAGAAAATAAAATAGTTATTTCTGGTAATTATAATAGTTATTTCTGGTAGCTAAAATATATTTGTTTTTGAGAAATAACTCTACAGTTACACTGTTTTAAAGGAAAGTTTTAATGTATCTAATAGAGGGCATCAATTTGGTTGAGAAGTTAACTCATAAGACAAACATGTTCAGATTTACGAATACTGTATTAGTTTTCTCTTTTTAGAAAAGTCAATTATTTGCAATTTTAAAATTCTACATTTCATTTGAAATCCTTCTCAACCACCTTTGAAGTACATTGACCATAGGCTGAATCCAGTCTTATGCATGGGGAACATAGCCAGATGTATGAAATTAAAAAAACTTACATCTCTGATGATCGCCCCATTGATTCAGTATGGTCTGCTCTATGTTACATGCTGACTTTCAATGGTCATAAAGTGCCTTTCAAAGTAAGTGAGATATTTAAGGAGTGCCCACCCACTAAGCGAGTTTCCATGATTGAGTGAGGATCCAGATCTCCTTAGTTTTAATCTGTCATTCTGTCCATTACACCACTTTGGGTATTAGTGTACTGTGTATCTATATCTGGATTCAACCCGGTATTCATCTTGGAACTAAAATCTGCTACATCCAAATTCTGAAGTCACGTTTTGCATTATTTGTGCAAAATGTCATGCTATAGGCTTGCCTATTTACTCTGTCTCCTGCATGGCTAGAGACAGTTCAGATTGTACATTGTAGCATATTTAAGAGCTGAATGCTAAATATTGTAAGATACGTTCAGCTAGAACTGCTGTAATAATTTGCCAGAAAGAGTTGCATGATTTGAAAATAGCGCCGGACAAGGAGAGGATAATATCCCCTTTTTAGTTGAATAATCTGAGATTGTTGTCCTTTCTTTAGCATGACACAGCCAAAATCTTCATATAATTGTTACAAGTTTGCTTTTAAAATGTAATTGGAATAATGATGTTGAAATGGATACGTAGCTGTGCTAAATAATCCACTGACCTGAAATGCAGAGGCAGAATCTTGAAGGTAGCTCTGATTGTGATTAAGAGAGAGAGAGGCTAACTTGCCAGGTTCTACATTTTAAATTACTCCTGTTTGTTTCAGGAAGTACAGTTTTATGCAGGAAGCCTTGGATATACCCATCCTGAAATTCAGATGGAGGACTCTTCAGGGTTAACATCAGGGAAGGAGTGAGTATCACTAAATGCAAAGTTGACTTCCACATAATTCAGCTGCCCCTGGCCTTGTTTTATTGCCATACTTGACTTAGATATTCTCATAACTCCAATGTGAATAAAGTGTAAGAGAAACTTACACTTCTCATGTGAATAAAGTGTACGAGAAAGTTCCATGTTTGTGTTTTGTATGTGAAATTTATTAAAAGTATTTCATCCAAACTAGAACTGTAGCACTAAAGCAATATTGAACTAACAAAGAGAGCTGTATTTTTAGCAGTAACAAAATGACTGAAGTCCAGTAGTAAATCACAATTACATAGAATAGACCCACCGAATCAGTGGGGATTTGGTGAGTCAACTTTTATGTAAGTTCAGTTGATTCAGTGGGCCTACTCTGGATGTAAAATTACTAATGGGTTTCAGCCCTTGTGTTTATATAACTCTTCCAAAGTGCTCAAAACCTTTTAACTGCTTGTTAACTGAGTAAAATCCTTATAATAAAACCTCATTTCTAAAATATGGTATTTAAGATAGGGTAGCTGAGACCTTACTGGCTACCCAGTAAGTTTTTCAGAGAAACTAAGATTCTCCTTCGTATAGTTTGTGAATCCACACTCATGGGTTATGCGCCTGCGCAGAACAGCCGATCGGAGGCTTGAAAAGCTATTGGTCAAAAGTTTTGGCGGTAAGACCGCCCACCGTACCGCCCACCCTGAGGCGCCCGCGCGCCATTTTACCTCAGTTCTCTTCTTTCCGCCGTAGCAGCAGGACGATCGTTGAGAGCTTCCTCAATTTTTTCGCCCTTCTGAGGGAAAGTCTTTTTGGCAAATTTCAACAATTTTTCTCGGTGATTCTGTCCTCCGGGCAGGATCACCACCCCGGCTCTGTCTCTTCTTTCGAGTGGATTCAGTAGCCAATTTTTTCTTCGCATCGATCACCGTCTCCCCCCTCAAGGGGGTGGCGGCTGGTCCGCCCTTCGGGGTACTCGCCTCCAGAAACTTCCACTGGAAGAATTTTTTCGCGGTTCATGGCTGCAGCGTTTAAACAGTGCAGGGCTTGCCTTAAGAAGTTCCCAGCTTCCGACGGACACAGCCTGTGCCTGTTCTGCTTGGGAGAGTCGCACCAGAGCCAGTCTTGCCCGCATTGCAAAAAGTTTACGCGCCTCGCGGTGCAGAACCGAAGCAATCGCCTCAAGGCGCATATGATGGAGCTCGCTCTGGCTCCCGCCGCTCCCGCCTCCACATCCGCCGCTGCCGCCCAGCCGCCGCCGGCTTCTTCCTCCGTGCTTCCGATTAGGAAGAAGAAAAAGAAGGACAGGAACGGCGAGAAGAAGCGCAAGCATGGGTCGGAGAAGATACGGTCGCTTCCTCCCACCCCGCGCACACCCGCCTCTCCCGGGCCTTCGCCGCCGTTCTCGACTGCCCGATGTCCTTCTCCGGGATCCTCCATCTGGGGAGGACGGTCGTCTTCCGGGTCACCTGATAAAGGACGCAGGGCTGGGGCTCCAGCTCGCCCACTTCAGGTGCTCCCCTCTCCTCCTCGGGGAAGAAACCGCTCGCCGAGGCAGGCCTCCGTCTCTCCAAGGCCCAGAACGCCGACGGACGACGCGGTCGTCACCGTTCCGACGACCGTTTCGCCGACACCGACGCCGGCCACCATTTCGACACCCACCGTTTCGTGGACCACCAACCCGCCGGCTACCGGGGCTCTGCCTCCAGCGGACTCGGACGGATCTCAGATGGCCCTCGTCCGAGAGATGTTCCAGGTCATGGCGTCATTTGCGGCCAAGCTCCAAGCCCCCATGCCTGCGGCCTCTGCGGCTCCGGTTCCGACCACCGCAAGCCCCGGGCATCCCGGCCCTGCCGTGGCCCCACCGACCTCTCGTGGGTCGAGTGCCCGCTCCGCCGGCCCACCCAACCCGTCATGGTGTGGTCCGGACGTCGAGGCGGTGGAATCCCATCCCGCCGGCCCGCCCAGGCCGTACTGGCGCGGTCCCGACGTGGATGAAAGACTGCCTCCCTCGTCTTCCGATGAGTCCAGCGCGTCGTCGGAGGAGGACGAGGGAGACGTCGACGCCGAGCGCACGCCGGAGCAGGCTATCGGCTCAGTGGACCCACCGCGTGGTGAGGACCAACGCTCTCTGACCTCCATGCTCACAAGGCTGGGCACCGCACTCAACCTCAAGGTCGATCAACCGCCATTGGAGGGTGAGGATCAGATGACCGCGAAGCTCGACAGACGTGCTGTGCGGCCAGTCCACATAACCATGCTCCCCTCCATGATGACTTCGGCGAGGGCGACGTGGAAGAAACCTTTGGCGGCCCACTCCGTTTCGTCCAGGCTCGACAGCATGTACCGGGTCCTGGACGAGAACGTCGAGTTCTTGCAGGCTCACCCCCTGCCGAATTCCCTGGTGGTCAAGGCCTTCCAGCATAGGACGGCCACCAGCGGGTTTCCGGTCCCATCGACGCCGGAGGGAAAGAAACTGGACGCGGTGGGGCGTAAGTTCTACGCCACCGGCTCCCTATTCTTCCGTGCCGCCAACTACTCGGCCGCCATGGGCCTGTATCAATCTCACCTCTGGGAGCAGGTGAAGGTTGAGACGGCGAAACTGCCCGCGGATGCCCAAAAGCGGATTGACGCACTGGCCACCGAGGGGGACTTCGTCGCCGAGCAACTGATGCGCACTGCCCGGCATATCAACGATTATGCGGCAAAAGACATGGCCTCCGCAATCTACCTCCGTCGCCATGCTTGGCTTAGGGACACCTCCCTCGATGACGCTATGAAAAAGCTCATCGAGGAGTTTCCCTTCGACGGGCAGGGCCTCTTCGGTCAGGACACCGACAAAGTCCTGAATGAGATGCGCCAGACCAATTCCACGGCGAAGTTCCTGGGGCTCACCACGCCGGCTACTTCCGCCAGGCCGAGGTTCCAGCCCTTCACACGGCGGTTCCAGGGCAATCCGCAGCAGCAGGGACCGACGGAGCAGCCTAGATCCAGCTCCTACAAACAACGGCGGCAGCACAAACCCCGTTACCGACCCTATGGACAGGACAAACGTTCGGGCGCGAGGCCCAAGCCCCGCGTTTGAAGCTGCGACGGCCGAGTCTCTCTCGCTCCACATCCCGTACCTCCCCCTCCGGAACTTCCTCCAGGTATGGTCGGGCATCACGGACGACCAGTGGGTCTTAAAGATCTTGTCCTCTGGCTACGCCATCGAGTTCGTGCGGGTGCCTCGGGTAGGAAGACATCGTCTCACCACCTCGTCCCCCCATTTGGAGGAAGAAATATCAACCCTTCTCTCCAAGGGAGCCATCGAGCGGGTAACACCGTCCGACTGGGACAACGGCTTCTACTCGAGGTACTTCGTGGTCCAGAAGAAGGACGGAGGCCTTCGCCCTATCCTGGATCTGCGCCGCCTGAACAAATGCATCCACACCAGGAAGTTCCGGATGGTGACCTTGCAGACCGTCCTCCCCCTCATCAACAAAGGGGACTGGTTCACAGTCATAGACCTCAAGGATGCCTACTTCCACGTCTCCATCCTCGAGGAACACAGACGATTTCTCCGCTTCCGTATCGACAATTCCGTGTACCAGTACCGGTGCTTACCGTTCGGTCTGGCCACGGCACCGCGGGTCTTCACCAAATGCATGGCTCCGGTGGCTGCATTCCTCCGTCAACGGAGCATCAGGGTCTTCCCGTACATCGACGATTGGTTGATCGTCTCCCCCACCAAATCGTCAGCCATTCGGGACACACAATACACGGTCCACCTCATGGAGAGTCTCGGCCTCAGGATCAACTTCACCAAATCGAAGTTGACTCCCACTCAACGCGTCGAGTACATCGGAGCGGTACTCGACTCGCTTGCTACGAGAGCCTACGCCCCCCAGAAACGCTTACAGGACATTGCGCAGGGGGTGAGCGAACTACGCACCAAACCGTGCATCCGGGCGAAGAAGGCTCAGAGACTTCTAGGCCTGATGGCCTCAACGACGGCAGTGATTCCCCATGCCAAGTTGAAATTCAGGTCCCTGCAATCGTGGCTCCTTCACGAGTTCGACGCACTTCGGGAGAGCCAGTCCAAACGGTTGACCCCATCTCCAGAACTGAGGGACCAACTGCTGTGGTGGTCTACACCACTCAACGTGGCCACGGGAAAGAGTTTCTACCCCCCGCAACCCTCGTTGCAGATACTGACCGACGCGAGCAACCTCGGCTGGGGCGCTGCTTGCGGGACTCTCACGGTCAACGACACCTGGACACCACACGAAACGGTGCACCACATAAATTACTTGGAACTGCTGGCCATCTGGAAGGCCCTGCGTTCCTTCGAGACGCTGCTCACCGGCAAGGCGGTTCAAGTGGCCTCGGACAATACCACGGCGGTGGCGTACCTCAACAAGCAGGGAGGAACACGGTCCACCACCCTCCTGTACCTCGCAGTGCAGTTGTGGGAATGGTGCCTGGAGAGGCACATTTTCCCAATTGGAGTGCACATTCAGGGCACGCTGAATGTTTTGGCAGACCACCTGAGCCGTCTCACCTCGACGACCCACGAATGGGAGCTGGACGACGGGGTGTTCCGGTCGCTTTGCGAGGCATGGGGGACGCCGAGCATCGACCTCTTTGCATCGGAGTCCAACAGGAAACTCAGCAGGTACTGCTCCAGAGCAGGCATCGGACTGAACTCCGAAGGCGATGCCTTCATGAAACGGTGGGATCAGGACTATCTCTATGCCTTCCCTCCGTTTCCTCTGGTCCAGAAAGTACTCACCAGGATGTACCAACACAGAACCAATGCAATTCTGGTGGCGCCGGCATGGCCGCGCCAACCCTGGTTTCCGCTACTGTTGCGCATGTCGTCACAGTATCGCACACTGCCAGAGTCACCGACGCTTCTCCAAATGGAGCACGGCCAGCTGCACCATTCGGACCTGCCCAGCCTCCACCTCACCGCGTGGAGGATAACCCCAGACTGTCCAGGATCCTCGAGCTAGCGCGGCGCCCTTCCACAAGGAGGTCCTACGCTTCCAAATACAGGCGCTTTTGTGCTTTCCTGGCTTCCCAGCACATGCCCCCCCCGCGGGCGGGACTGCAGGACGTTTTAACATACCTCCTCCATTTGGCGGAGTCTGGCCTTAGCATCACCTCCATCCGAGTGCACCTCGCAGCAGTGGTGGCACACTCCCCGGCTGGCTCGCCCGCTGCTGGGGCTTTCCGTGACCAAACGGTGAAGCGCTTCCTCAAGGGACTACGGAACGCTTTCCCCCCGGTCAGAACTCCTACGGCTCAATGGTCACTGTCTACCGTGCTCAACGCGCTCACCAGGACCCCATTCGAGCCCATGGCTACTGCCGATGTTCGCCTCCTCACATGGAAGGCGGCATTCCTAGTGGCTATCACGTCTGCACGACGAGCTGGTGAGCTGGTTGCCCTACGAGCAGACGCACCTTTTCTCCAGTTCTTCAACGACCGCGTCGTCCTCCAAGCGGACATCACCTTCCTGCCCAAGGTGGTCTCCAAGTTTCACATGGCACAAACTATCTCCTTGCCAACCTTCTTTCAGAACCCCACTAACGCCCAAGAAAGGACTTGGCACACGCTGGATGTGAAACGAGCTTTATTGTTTTACACCAGCAGGACTAGAGAGTTCAGGAAGTCGCAACGCCTCTTTGTGGCCTATGGGGGAAAGTCCAAGGGTGAACCCATCTCTGCTCAAAGGTTCTCCAAATGGATCACCTCTACCATCTACCTGGCCTACGAGTCAGCCTCACTGCCACCTCCACCGCATGTCAGGGCGCATTCCACCAGGGCGGTTGCCACATCCACTGCCTTTCTGGAGGGCACACCGCTTGAGGACATATGTAAGGCTGCCACCTGGTCCAGACCTTCCACATTTGTCCAGCATTACAGGGTGGACACCAGAGCCACTGCGGACGCCAGGCTTGGCCGTGTCGTCCTCACCAGAGGGCTCCGGACTCAACGCCCCTGACGGGTCCACCTAGGGGATCTTCAGCTCATCGTGGGATCATCTCATCCGACTGCCCACCGACCAAGTAAGTGTGAGCTTGCTAATCTCCCATGAGTGTGGATTCACAAACTATACGAAGGAGAAAGTTCGGTTTCACTTACCAGTGATAACTTTCGTTCTTCGAGTATATAGTTTGTGAATACACACTACCCACCCTGCCTCCCCTCTTGAGCTGCACGGATGAGATCAGTTGGTTTATCCTGTGCTTAGCTTAAGTATGGAACTGAGGTAAAATGGCGCGCGGGCGCCTCAGGGTGGGCGGTACGGTGGGCGGTCTTACCGCCAAAACTTTTGACCAATAGCTTTTCAAGCCTCCGATCGGCTGTTCTGCGCAGGCGCATAACCCATGAGTGTGTATTCACAAACTATATACTCGAAGAACGAAAGTTATCACTGGTAAGTGAAACCGAACTTTCACAAACATAAAAGAGACATCAGTGTGTGCAAATTATATATTAACCTGCTTTTGTACTGAATTGTTGAGGTTGGGATTAACACTTTTGAGTCTGTCTGCATAATGTTACTGATAAAAATTACAAGTCTACTGATACTTTCCCCTGTTCATGGTGCTCCTTTGATTATGGGATATCTTGGGGGGGGGGGGGATGAACAACTACTAAAAGGACCAGCATAATGCTTCACAGAAAATGTGTGCTTGTTGAGCGGAATGGAGGTTGTGTAACAATTTAGGATAGAAGAAGCTAACAGTGGAGTCATAGCGTGAAGAAAAGCTAACAACCGCAATATTATAGATAGAAAAACAAATGCTGAAGATAATCAAAGCTGATGACCTCCAGTACCTACGCAAAGCATACTCCCTACGTTTCTCATGCATGCAAAGCCATATCTATACCTATAAATCTGAGTGTTAACCGTTGTGATTTGACAAAGGAAGTGAGCACTGGTAAGTTTTGCAGTTGGAGTTGAGCTGCTTTAGAGGCCTCCACTAATTTAAATTGATAATTTAAACTGCTGAGAGCCACCTCTGTTCAAACAGAGAAAGCAGTTAGAAGCTTCCAGAAGCAGGGGGGCAGAGCCACACCAGGCCCTTCCCTGAACTGTGACTCATAGGGGCGGAGCCACACTAGCCTTTAAAAGCTCTGAGCTCTTTCAGGGTCAGCCCTTTTGACTCTGCATGTGCTCTTAAGCAGAGCTGCTGCTGAGGAGAGCCAAACAAAGAAAGTGAGCACTGGTAAGTTTTGCAGTTGGAGTAGAGCTGCTTTAGAGGCCCGCGCGCCTAACAGCGCGCGAGATTGCAAACTAGTAACAAAGGAAGAATATAGTCTTATTAGGTTGAAAGGTAGTAAACGTGTACATTTTTGAGGCCCAGAATACTGCACTTGTTAAAATGGATTCTGAGGGAACAGCTGTAGTTACCTGCAATACTTGTGCCATGTTTGTGTTCTTGCCAAAGCATATGGAGAACTACACTTGCAGCAAGTGCAAGCTGGTTGCACTACTAGAAGAGAAGGTCCAGCAGCTAGAGGCCCGCATATCTAACCATCAACAAATTAAGGAGCTTGAGCTGTTCTTGGACAGAGCGGAGCAGACTATGCTGGACAAAGAAGAGACAGGGCGCAGTTCTGAGGGAGAAGGCCTTTCACTAACTCAGAAGGGAGATGTTTGGAAAAATGTGACTCAAAGGAGGAGAAGAGTAGGGGATCACTCTGAGAGTCTGAAATTACAGAATAAATTTGAGGCTCTTTCCCTCATCACACCTGATGAGGAACACACAAAGGAACAACTGGTTCCACCTGATGATCTCTCCTTCATCACACTTGATGAGCTCCAGGAAGATAAACAACAGGAACAAACTGAGGTTCTCTCCCTTAATATGGTTGATGAGGTGCATGTAAATGAACAGATTGCAGGAGAGAGGCTCCTTGTACTAGGCGATTCAATAATTAGAAATACAGAGAAATGGATTTGTGATGCACATGATAACCGTATGGTGACTTGCCTGCCAGGTGCAAAAGTTGCAGACATCACAAGAAATCTAGATAGATTGTTAGAGAGAACTGGGAACGAGTCAGTTGTCATGGTACATGTTGGTACCAATGATGTTGGGAAAGCCAAGCGGTCTGTCCTGGAAGCCAAATTTAGGTTGTTAGGCAGAAGATTGAAGTCCCGGACTTCCAAGGTAGCATTTTCAGAAGTGCTGCCTGTCCCTCGTGCAGGACCTACCAGGCAGGCAGAGCTCAGAAGCCTCAATGCGTGGATGAGGCGGTGGTGTCGAGAGGAGGGCTTCAGATTTGTCAGGAACTGGAGAACATTTTGGGACAAGCCAAATCTGTTCAGGAGGGATGGGTTGCATTTGAACCATGATGGGACCAGATTGCTGGCACTCAACATCAAAAAGGCTGCAGAGCAGCTTTTAAACTGATAACTGGGGGAAACCCGACAGGAGCTGGGCAGCATCCGTTTCGGGAAAGTGTGTACTTGAGTAGTGAGGAGGATGCAAAAATTACTGAGCAGAGCCAGGAGCTAGTCACCAGCACTCTAGCAGAAGGATGCAAGAGGCAGTCTAACAATGCAACTGGACTCAAAAGACTGTATCAGGAAAGCATATATAAATGCTTGTATACAAATGCCAGAAGCCTCCGGAACAAAATAGGGGAGCTGGAATACTTAGCAATAGATAAGAATATTGATATTATTGGTATCACTGAAACCTGGTGGATGGATGATAACCAATGGGATACAGTTATCCCAGGCTACAAACTGTACAGGAAGGATAGGAAGGGGCAAATGGGAGGTGGTTTAGCCTTGTATGTCAAAGAAGTGATAAAATCGTATGAATTGGAATATCTAGTGATTTGGAGTCACCATTAGAAGCTCTGTGGGTAAGAGTACCAGGCCACAAGGATGGTCTAACAGTAGGCATATACTATCGGCCTCCGACCCAAACTCTTGAGGGAGACTGGCAGTTGGAGAATGTTGTAAAGGAGGCATCCAAGAAGGGAAGCCTGGTTATAATGGGGGACTTCAATTACCCTCACATAGACTGGGTGAACACACATGATAAAGAGATAAAGTTCCTAGATATGCTAAATGATTGTTCCCTGGGACAGATGGTTGAAGACCCAACTAGAGGTACAAGAATCCTTGACTTGATCCTGAGTAATACTCAGGATCTGGTGCAAGATGTTAATGTGACTGATCCAATAGGGAACAGTGACCACAACTCAATTATGTTTAACTTGATCATAGACTGCAAGTCACTGATAAAATCTAACACAGAGACCTTAAATTTTCAAAAAGGAAATTTCCCAAAGATGAGGAAACTAGTAAAAAAGAAGCTGAAAGGGAAAATTGAGAGAGTCCAAACACTCCAAGAGGCATGGAGGCTGTTTACAAAAACAATAACAGAGGCCCAATTGGAATGCATACCCAAAAGGAAAAAGGGCACTGCCAGGTCCAAGAGGACTCCAATGTGGCTTACAGGAGCTGTTCGGGAAGTGATCAAGAGCAAGAAAAGCTCATTTAGAAGATGGAAGGCTTGTCCGAATGAGGACAGCAGGCAAAAACATAAATTTTGGCAGAACAAATGCAAGGCAACAATCAGGAAAGCAAAGCAAGACTTTGAGGAGCGTATAGCTAAAAATACTCAGAGAAATAACAAAGACTTCTTTAAGTACATTAGAAGTAAGAATCCAACTAGGAAGGCCATTGGACCATTAGATGACAATGGAAGGCAAGGGGTTATTAAAGAGGAAACAGAGATTGCAGAGAGACTCAATGAATTCTTTGCTTCAGTATTCACTGAAGAAGACAGAGGCCACATTCCCAAAACAGAGCCTATCTTCGTAGGGAGGGAAACCGAAGAATTAAGCCAGATAGAAATAACCAGGGAGGAGGTCCTTGCATGTCTTGTTAAACTAAACACTAACAAATCACCAGGACCAGATGGCATCCATCCACGAGTTCTCAGGGAACTTAAAGATGAAATTGCTGATCTCCTAGCCAAAATATATAATATTTCCCTCAAATCAGGCTTTGTGCCTGATGACTGGAAGGTAGCGAATGTAACACCAATTTTCAAAAAAGGATCCAGGGGTGATCCAGGAAATTACCGACCTGTCAGTTTGACATGTGTCCCAGGTAAAGTAATGGAAACCATCCTAAAAGATAGAATTAATAGGCACAAAGAGAGAAGGTGCTGCTAAAGGAGAGCCAACATGGCTTTTGCAAGAGCAAATCATGCCTCACTAAGCTGTTGGAATTTTTGGAGAGTGTCAACAAGCATGTGGATAAGGGGGATCCAGTTGACATTGTTTATCTGGACTTTCAGAAGGCTTTTGACAAGGTCCCACACCAAAGGCTCTTGAATAAACTTACCAGTCATGGAATAAAGGGACAGGTCTTGTCCTGGATCAGCAACTGGCTAAGGGACAGGAAACAGAGGGTAGCACTAAATGGACACTTCTCCAAGTGGAGGGAAGTAAAGAGTGGGGTCCCCCAAGGTTCAGTACTGGGACCCCTGCTTTTCAACCTCTTCATCAATGATCTAGAGGTAGGAGTAAAAAGCAAGGTAGCCAAATTTGCTGATGACACTAAATTATACAGGGTAGTGAAAACTGTGAGAGATTGTGAGGAGCTCCAGAGGGATCTCTCGACACTGGCGGAGTGGGCAAAACAGTGGCAAATGAGATTCAACATTAGTAAGTGCAGAGTGATGCCTGTTGGGGCAAAGAACCCCAATTACATTTATAAACTGATGGGGTCTGAACTCTCTGCGACAAACCAGGAAAGGGACCTTGGTGTCCCGGTGGACAACTCAATGAAGGTGTCAACCCAGTGTGCCTCAGCAGTGAAAAAAGCAAACTCAATGTTAGGGATCATTAGGAAGGGTATAGAAAATAAGTCAGCAAGTGTCATTTTGCCTCTTTATAAATCTATGGTGAGGCCCCATCTGGAATACTGTGTACAGTTCTGGTCGCCATACCTCCAGAAGGATATTATGGAGCTGGAAAAAGTGCAGAGGAGGGCAACCAGAATGATTAGAGGACTGGAACACCTTCCTTACCATCTGAGGCTGCAACGGTTGGGCCTCTTCACTCTTGAACGACAACGTCTAAGAGGTGACTTGATTGAAGTTTATAAAATCATGCACGGTGTGGACAAAGTAGATAAGGAAAAACTGTTTTCCCTATCGCATAACACTAGAACTAGGGGACACTCCATGAAACTTTTGGGTACTAGTTCTCAAACAAATAAGAGAAAGTACTTTTTCACCCAGAGGATTACTGGTCTATGGAACTCCCTGCCAGAAGAAGTGGTGACAGCTGTCAGTCTTGACAGCTTTAAGAAAGGATTAGACAAGTTCATAGAGGACAAGATTATCAATGGCTATAATTATGGATACTTAAGGACAAACTCCGGGTTGGAGAGATAGGCAGGATATCTCTCAATATCATTTCCAGGGAATCCTAAGCAGGTGAAGGCATCTGCTTGGGAATACCCTGAAGGAAATGGTGAGCCACTGTGTGAGACAGAATGCTGGACCGGATGGGCTGTGGCCTGTTCCAGCAAGGCTGTTCTTATGTTCTTATGATCTAGAAGTAGGAGTAAATAGCAAGGTAGCCAAATTTGCTGACAACACTAAATTATACAGTGAAAACTGTGAGAGATTGTGAGGAGCTCCAGAGGGATCTCTTGACACTGGGGGAGTGGGCAAAACAGTGGCAAATGAGCTTCAACATTAGTAAGTGCAGAGTGATGCATGTTGGGGCAAAAAAAAACAACCAATTACATTTATAAACTGATGGGGTCTGAACTCTCTGCGACAAACCAGGAAAGGGACCTTGGTGTCCTGGTGGACAACTCAATGAAGGTGTCAACCCAGTGTGCCTCAGCAGTGAAAAAAGCAAACTCAATGTTAGGGATCATTAGGAAGGGTATAGAAAATAAGTCAGCAAGTGTCATTTTGCCTCTTTATAAATCTATGGTGAGGCCCCATCTGGAATACTGTGTACAGTTCTGGTCGCCATACCTCCAGAAGGATATTATGGAGTTGGAGAAAGTGCAGAGGAGGGCAACCAGAATGATTAGGGGACTGGAACACCTTCCTTACCATCTGAGGCTGCAACGGTTGGGCCTTTTCACTCTTGAACGACGGCGTCTAAGAGGTGACTTGATTGAAGTTTATAAAATCATGCACGGTGTGGACAAAGTAGATAAGGAAAAACTGTTTTCCCTATCGCATAACACTAGAACTAGGGGACACTCGATGAAACTTTTGGGTACTAGTTCTCAAACAAATAAGAGAAAGTACTTTTTCACCCAGAGGATTACTGGTCTATGGAACTCCCTGCCAGAAGAAGTGGTGACAGCTGTCAGTCTTGACAGCTTTAAGAAAGGATTAGACAAGTTCATGGAGGACAAGGGTATCAATGGCTATAATTATGGATACTTAAGGACAACCTCGGGGTTGGAGAGATAGGCAGGATATCTCTCAATGCCATTTCCAGGGAATCCTAAGCAGGTGAAGGCATCTCCTTGGGAATACTCTGAAGAAAATGGTGAGCCACTGTGTGAGACAGAATGCTGGACTGGATGGGCTGTGGCCTGTTCTATTGGGCCCAACAAGCCGCAGACTGGGTCATGCTCCCTCTGTTAATTTAGCAGGCCAGACTGGTGGTTCCCCATGTTGTAAACGCTGCCATAAACGCTGCCATAAACGCTGCCATAAAATGCATCCGCAACTGTTATAAATGTATCCGCTTCTGGTGGTGGCATGGGCCAGATGATTTGGTGCCTCGGGCCAGGGCCAGTCCATTGGCCGTAGGTTGCCCACCTCTGACTTAAGAGGATTGTTGCTAAGCAGTAACAAAAGTTAATGAAACATGTATTGAATTTATACAAGCATGTAAGATCAAACTAGAATGAGTCATTATGCAAATCTGACAATGAAATCAATCATATGCAGAATCAAATAATAAAGCCAATTAGAACACTTCAAGGCAGCAATGGAGAGATAACAGGTAATCAGGTACAGTAATACCTCATACAAAGTCCGCTTCGCACAACATTGAATTCATACAACATCCCCTAATTCCTTGAAAAAAGTTGCATCATACAAAGTCACTGCGACTTTGTATGAGGCATTGGGGTTTTCCCCAGGTTGGTTTGTCCGCTAAAATCAGGGTTGTTTGACATGTTTTTGTAATGTATTTAGCCTTTAGACAATGATTTCTTAAAGTTCTGTCAGTTTCCTGTCTGTTTCCTTGACTTTGCCCTGAAGTCTGTGCTGTTACAGTACAATGTATC
This sequence comes from Bradypodion ventrale, assembly GCA_035047345.1. Lineage (NCBI taxonomy): Eukaryota > Metazoa > Chordata > Lepidosauria > Squamata > Chamaeleonidae > Bradypodion > Bradypodion ventrale. Next base: position 23,507,640 of record JAWDJE010000009.1, on the reverse strand, counting down.
TCTATGGAAACGACATTGTACGAGGCATCGCAGCAAGGATTTTTGACGTTGTATGAGGCATCGCAGCTAGGATTTTGCATGCCTCATACAAAGTCCAAATCTGTATAAAGTCCAAACTTGTGGAACCAAGTTTGGACATTGTATGAGGTATCACTGTAATTGTTATGTCTGGCGCTTTTCAAATACTTGTTCTCAATCATCCCAAAGTGCAGGACATGTAATAACAAGCTGAAACTACAGGAAGGCAGCTGTAGGCTAAATATCAGGAAAACCATTTTAGCTGTTAGAGCAGTATGACAATGGAACCAAATACCTGAGGAGGTGGTGAGCACTCCAGCACAGGAGGCATTCAAGAGAAAGTTGGACAACCATCTGTCAAATATGGTTTGATTTGGATTCCTGCATTGAACAGGGGGTTGGACTCGTAGGCCCCTTCCAATTAAGTTTTCTTTAAGATTCAGTTTTTATTTTGTCATGATCATGAGTAAATTTGTAGTTTTTAAAAATGTTATGCTTATACGTCCAGACTAAATAGACTCATCAGGTGCAATATATCATATCATAGACTTTTAAAAGTTGTTTATTGGACAAACATTTCAGAATCACATTAAAGTGTTTGTGTTGCCTATGAGGGCCCTGGGGAGCCCCAGGCAGTCAGAGGTGGCAGATGGACAGATAGTCTGCCTTGTGTAAAGTAGTTTCCTGTGTTCATATATAGAGTCCCAGATTGTTAGGATTATGGAGAACTAATATCCAAACTTTTGTTTTCAGCCTACCCAAATTCTGCATCCACAGTGATAGTTCAGAGGACAAGCTTGTTCTGTCTCCCGAGATTCCAGAAGTACAAGATGGTGATCAGCCACAGGTAAGTTAAACATTTCTCTGTAGTACATTTCTACAGTTGTCTTTCACATCCATGACAAGGGATATGCTAGGTGAAAAAGTTCATATTCCTTACATTTTGGGTGCCTCTTTCATTTTCATTTTTATGTGTGTGCACAAATCATTTCGTTTATCATAAAACAGTCTTTTTTTGTTATTTCCTAATACCAAACCCTTCAAAACCCTTATATAGTGGAACGTAATTAATGAGTTCTCAGGGACGTTTCTTACGGTGAAAATTACTTTAACCGAATTTCCCATAGGAATGCATTGAATGCAGTTTTCCATAGAAATGCATTGAATACCAATTAATCCATTCCAAAAAAAAATTCTATAAACCGAGCCACTATTTTCTATGGATTTCCTTTTGTTATGCAATTTTTATGTTAACTGAGCTGTTTGTTAACCAAGGTTCCACTGTAAATTAAAGCAGAAAAGCAGATCGGCAAGACAACAGATAATCAGTTACTCCAAAAGCAGACACCCGTATACTTCAAAGAAAAATTATAATTAGACCTATATAAGCAGACATTTATTACTGTTTTCACATTCACAGATCTCAGTGACTCATAGAGTCCAAAGGAGTCCCAACCCCTTTACTAAATTATACACCTATAACAGAATAAATCTTAACCTATAAAACCAAGTGTTAACCGTTGGAACTGGCTATAGGTTGCTATGCCTCGCCCTACTTGCCTGCACTCACCCTTTGTGCAAACGGCCGATCTGGGTCCGCAGGTCAACAAAGGATTGAGAAAACAGGCAGTGGGGCAACAGCCCCACAAACGCGAAAAAAGGGAAACAACTTCCTTTCCCAACATTCCTTGCGGCGTGCCACGCCAGAGCCAATCAGGCTGAGAGGCTCTCGCATGGCGCAGCGCAAGGAACGTTCGGAAATGCGCCGCGGCCAATCAAAAGAAAACCATTTTTAAAAAACGCAGCACACACACAAAGCACAAACCCATAACTACAAGCCCCAGCGTCCTGCATGCCATGAGCGCACAGAACCCTGAGGAAGCCGGCGCCCAAAAAATAAAACAAAAACAAAAAAACCGGGAGAGCAAGTCCGACAAGCCGCGGGAACCAAAGCCCCCCTCCCGAACGGCGCCTGAAGCTCCTAATCGGAGTTCCCCTTTAATATCACTGGGTGGGGGTGGGGGTGTTGTTCTCCCCCTCTCTACTGGCTCCCCTGGGGTTGAGAGGGTTGGGGGGACCAAAGGAGCCTGTCTCCCCAACCCTCCTGACCCCAGGGGACCTGGCAGAGAGGGGATTCCCTTCCCCCCACACACACACGCCCCATTTTAAAGAGAAGAAACCAAGCGGTTACTTCTCTTTAAAAACGGAGTTGGGGGGGGGGAATCCCCCTCTCTGATGGCTCTCCTGGGTCCAGAAGGGTGGGGGAGACAGACCCCTTTTGTCCACCCAACCCTCCCAAACCCAAGGAAGCCAGCGGAGAGGGGGATCACAACCCCCCCTGATATTAAAGGGGAATCCCCAATTGAAATTTCCCTTTTAATATCAGAGGGTAGCCTGGATCCGATCCCCTCTCCTGGGTCCCATGAGTCTGGAAGGTTTGGGGGGACCAAAGGAGCCTGTCTTCTCAACCCTCCTGAGCCCAGGGGACCCGGCAGAGAGGGGATTCCCTTCCCCCCCCACACACACGCCCCATTTTAAAGAGAAGAAACCAAGCGGTTACTTCTCTTTAAAAACGGAGTTGGGGGGGGGGGGGAATCCCCCTCTCCGATGGCTCTCCTGGGTCCGGAAGGGTGGTGGAGACAGACCCCTTTTCTCAACCCAACCCTCCCAAACCCAAGGAAGCCAGCGGAGAGGGGCATCACAAACCCGCCCCCCACTGATATTAAAGGGGAATCCCCAATTGAGATTTCCCTTTTAATATCAGAGGGTAGGCTGGATTCGATCCCCTCTCCTGGGTCCGATGAGTCTGGAAGGTTTGGGGAGACAAAAGGGGTCTGTCCCCCAAAGCCTTCCAGAGCCAGGGGAGATGGCAGAGAGGGGATCCCCCCCGTAGGACACCAAAAAACACAAAAACAAACAATCAAAAACATTCAAAAATACACAAAAACAAACAAAAATAACACCAAAAAAGTAAACAACAACAAACATTTCCAAACACACCCAGCCAAACACCACAAAATCCAAACACCACCACCACCCCAAATAAAGAAAAACAGCCAACTCACCACCAGACGACCTCACACAACAACTACTGGAAAAGAAATGAATAAAGAAAGAGACTACTTACTGGAAGAAGCTCCACCACTACTGGAAGAAGGCCACGAGAGAAAAAACAGTCAAAATACAAGATAACCCCTACCAGCAGCACTTGCTGCCCACAATAATAATAAAAAAAATCAAAAAGACACAATAGCCCCACACAAAAGGCCCCAAGAGTTTTTCGAAAAAGTATATCATCCTTTATTCTTTTTTTCATCCACAAAACCAAAACATCAAACAAAACTCATCACAGTTTATAACAGGCCATCAAAAAAAATTTGTATAAATAACAATTTAAAAAATGTCAATTATAGACTAACCTCTTCTTTACAAACATTAACAACAACAACAACAAAAACTTTCCAACACCATTTAAAACAGCCCGGCAACGCCGGGCAACCTTTGCTAGTACACAATAAATAAAATAGCTTTTTAAAAAACAGAGAAAACATCATCCCCAACACAGAATCATGTTGCCTCTAAACTGATGGCATTTCATTATTATTATTACTGTATTTTGTAGCTGAAGAAGAAGAAGAAGAAAAATAGGAAGAGGAAGTTGCGTAAGGTCCCCTCTGTGTTGGATGAAAGATCAAAGGCGGGTGCTACTCCACGGTCTTCCCCTCTTCCAGCTCTACAGCCAGGTGAGCTGAGACAACATAGAAATTCCAATTTTAGCCCTTTGATGAAAGTTTAGATTCTGTGGATTGTGCTTTGCCAGGCCAGAGAGCTTCTAAGAACCATCTATCACACAGCATCAAAATTTGGAGCTAGGCCTCCTTGACAGTAGAAAGTGTTTTATCCTTGTCATGTATCATCACCCATTATCCTATGGGTAACTTTTAGATCTGGCTCATTTCATTGTACAAATCAATCAGTTTCAACTAGTTTCACATTCCAAAGTCTGTGGAGGAAAGATCTCAACTTCAGTCAATGGCTGAAGTACTGGATGTATCTACAGATGCAGCCATTGAAATCGAACAGGATTTGTTTTCTGTTTTTTGTTGTTGTCTGGATAATCTCAGCCATGTTTGTTTCTGGTCTGTCTTCTGCCAAAGAAGGGAAAGAACATTTCTTAATAGCCTTTTTTTTATTTCATCAGCAGAATTGTCCATCATGACTACCACCTCTTCAACATCATCCTCTTCCAGTCTTCACCTCCCTGTATCTGCTGTCCTTCCTAAAGTTGTCCTAGGCAGCAATGGGCCAGTCTTGGCCGCAGGTCCTCCAGCTGACTACCATTCCGAATCTGCAGAGTCCATGGATGAGATCCCTGTAGCACAGTCACGCCTGGGGAGCAGCACTCCTAATACAGCTCCCAAGAGCAGCGCTCGGCATCTTCCTTTCCCTCTAGTCAATATCAGAGGGGGAGGGGAAAAGCCCCCCAATGCTGGGCACGTTGAAATAAACAGGAAGTGTCAGCTGGCCACAATAGAGCCATGGAATGAAGAAGTCGAACTCTCTTGTAAGGTCCCGGCTGTGTTTGTCAGCAGAAGCAGTGGAGAGATGCCCATCTCCAACTCCTGGTCTGGGGAAACATCATCTGAACCCCCTCACAGAAAATGCTCCATCAAACGGCACATTGCAGCAAATCAAGACCCCCTCACTTGGGACTCAAGTACCAGTTCAACAGCCGGTTAGGCACGTGATGTCCTAAGGGCCATAACAGCTGAGGGAGAAGTATGGGTTGGCTACTCTCCAAATATATTTGTTTTCAACAATTTTTAATCTCACATATTCTGCCTCACTCTTCTGGGGTTAGCTAACAGATGCCGGGATATCTACCTTTTGTGGATAGGGAAATGGGCCTGGGTAAAGAAATAAGTTCCTCCTGTGGAAAAGTTATTTCCCTTTTGTTGGGCAGCCAAGGATGGAAAACTGATTACAGTGAAGAGTCTTCCTTCACATTTTGCACCATACGTTCAGAGCTTTCAGGGCTGAAATCTTGGCGATCTCTTAATTCTTACTACCAGCGAATATCAGAAATGAGTTTGTTTGACATGGCTTTGCTTGACATGGCATTTCCACACTGAGAATATCTATGTATGCCAAAAACAGTTGCATCAAACACACAGACAGGATTGGGAAGAATGCAGGTCACCGAGTGGCAGTGGTTTATACTCTCAACTGCAAAACAGTTCCTTGTTTTTGTCTCAAAAAGGTGCAGAGAATATCAAGTCCCACACATCTTTCTCTCTCCTCTGTAACAGCCTGTTTGTGCCTTGGGAGGCAAGCTCACATTTTTTAAAAGCTGTTTCAAAGAATTAGAAGCAGTAATTTCCCTCATTTGTGCATAATTTTTTTGGTAACACAAGGTACTGGTTCTCAGCCTTGCCCCTCCAGATATTCTGGTCTTCCAGCTACCGAAAGCCACAGCCATCCCCAGTATCCAGGTATCCTTGGAACTGAAATCAGTCCTAAAAGGAACTGGTAAGCCTTCACAGTGTTTTCCTCTTTTCCTGCCATGGAGGAGAGTAGTTTAGCACAGGTAAGTTCCTCCTGTTCATTCCAGAGGCATGACTAAATACAACAGTCTTGGTTTAATTACTTTCCCTTGACTAAGAGCACATCCTCATAGTTCCAATTCAACTCGCTTCAGAATGCAGGTTTCTCAAGTAAGGTAAAGGTCACCCTTGCTTGAAAGCCGGTCGTATCCAACTCTTGGGTTCAGTGCTCATCTCTGTTTATAGCCAAAGAGCCAGCGCTGTCTGCATCTGCAGGCGTTTACGTGGACATGTGGCAGGCTTGCCTCAACACCAGAGTGCACAGAATGCTGTTTACCTTTCCATCAAAGTGGTCCCTTTTTATCTACTTGCAATTTCTTGCTTTTGAACTGCTAGGTTGGCAGGAGCGGGGACAGAGACAGGCGCTCACTCCATCGTGCAGTACTCGGGAATCGAACTCCAACCTTCCAGTCATTGAGTTCAGCGTCTTAACTACTTGAGCCACAGCAGTGCTGATAATTCCAGTTGGTGTGATGTGTTTTGGTCCATTGGCTTTTCCTTGACCGAGATGGGAGCTCAAGGCAATTTTTAGTTGTCCGTAGTCATTTTGAGGACTTGTCAGATTACAGTGGTAGGTGCACAGGGGGTTTCCTTCATACCACTGAATCCATAGGTAGGTGTTATTGCATGGTTAGGCATGGGGCTCACTAAATCACAGCAGTTGGCCTTCAAACCAGATGCATGTCTTGTGGCTCTTCAATTGGGATAGAAAAGAGCCTAACACTGTCAGAGGTTCATCTGTCCAGTCTCAGAAATTTGTAGATTTTTTTTTGTCTTCACATTGGGTGTGGGTGGGTGCTTCTGTGTTCTTCCCTCATGATAAAATATTCCTCTTTATGCCCAGACCTACCAATGATTTATACAGGTAGTGGCTGGGGCCTTCATGGATGGTGGTGGAGTGGCAGAGACTGAATCTTGTATTCCTCTGATGATGGATCCTTTAGTGCAGTGATGGCGAACCTTGGCACTCCAGGTGTTCTTGGAGTTCAATTCCCAGAAGCCCAAGTCTCTGTGAATCCACACAAATGGGTTTGCTGCGTGTGGATTCACAGAGATTTGCACTTCTGGGAATTGAAGTCCAAGAACACCTGGAGTGCCAAGGTTTGTCATCACTGCCTTAGTCTTAGTGGATTGTGACTGCTGTTTTGTAATAGGAAAAAGGTACAAGAAAGTTCACAATTTTGAGACTGGCCTTTGACCTCATAAAAGTCATGGACGTCTGCTACTAAACATTTTGTGCCAAGACAAAATAATTTGTCATATTAGTCTTGCCTCTCTGGAGTGAACAAAGGGAACTTTACCCATGCTAGACCTTCCTCCTTTTATTGCACAAATGGATAACTCATGGTAAGCCCAACTGTCCTTCCTCTTGTGAGTAAGAACTATCTGATGCAATCTCTGCTTTGCACTTGGAAGATTTCACTACTGGCAGGAGTATAAAGAAATCAGGTAGCAAGTGATGAGAAAAACTTCTTTCTAATTGATGAGGAAGTGATGAGAAAAGCCTCTTCATCGACTGGGTGATTGCCAGTCAATGGACAGTGGTGAGCCGTGCAGAGGACAAATTCCAATGTTCATGTAGCAATATCCTGAAGCTTGCTAGATGGCTTGAACAACTCTTTAAAACTATGTAAACAGTTCTTATCTTCTTTGCTGACGTTTCCCCTTTTGTCTCTTGAGTTCTGCCCTTAGTGAAGACAAGAAATACTTTGGCTTCTCTACAGACCCAAGATCTTTTCATGCAGATCTAACTGGATTCGGAGAGCAGTTCTGCCCAATTGCTGGCATTTTGTGTTTGTAGCCAAAATGGAAATCTATTTGCGAATCATTATGCTTCAGAGATGCTTAAATACTGATGTTTCACAATTCCTGTATGCTATCAGTGTAGATCTCTTTCAAAAGGGAGATCACAATTGAGCCACAAAGTGTGCTTTGAATGCAGAAGGTACAAATTTTGTCTTTAGCATTTGGAACAAATGACTATCAACAGCAGGATTAGGGGAGATCCTCTCTTCTGCCTGTAACACTGGATAATGGCTGCCAGTGAAAAGTAGAGCAGGCTACTTGAAGGAATGTCCTGACGTGTTACAGGGCCAAGTGATTTTTCTGCTAGATGCAGAGTAATGAATTGAAGCTCTTTTCCAGCCATCTTACAGGTAACCAAGGACAGCCAAGTAGTTTGTGTACAGCAAGCATAAATGTGTACAGCAATGACAGCGTAAGACCGTGATGATGAACCTTGGCACTCCAGATGTTCTTGGACTTCAATTCCCAGAAGCCCAAGCCCCCATGAACCACACAAATGGGTTTGCTGCGATTCATCTGGCCCCTGCCAGCCCCGTTTCCAGGAGCGGATGGGGGACGGATGAATCGCAGAAAATCCATTCCTGTGGATTCATAGGGGCTTGGGCTTCTGGGAATTGAAGTCCAAGAATATCTGGAGTGCCAAGGTTCACCATCACAGGCATAAGACAACTTCCCACACTCAGTATAGCAGAAATGGCCCACATTATAACACGGTGTGATTGGGAACCTTAGTCTGCCCAAAGCTAGAACTGTGATGGCCAAATTATCATTTTATTCCCATAAAACCAGTTTGGGATTTTTGATATTGACTAATCTACACTCTTGTCCATTCTCCATTTTGGTAGACTTCCATTGCATGACTTGTCATGCAACTAATTATGCAACCAGTGTGAGACTGGGCATGCTACAGGGACTCACTGAAGTGTGAGAAATATTTATACAGTTGCTTTTCTTGGATTGTACAATATGATAGGATACTGGTCATTATTTTTATCAGTGGAGCAAATAACAATTGTAGTGTGAAGTGACTGAATTATTTCCTTTTGAAGACCGTCAGGACAGTTCCCAAAGGGGAGTGACTTTCTTTGCACAGTTCACCATGGCTCAGTTCTGTCAACTGAGTAAGTTTGCCCACAGTTACATCTAAAGTCTTCAAGTATGAAAATGTGGGGTAGGACAGTGACAATAAAGATTTATCTGTCTATCTATCTAGGTTGTTAAGCATTTACTCTATGATGCAACCTTTTTCACAAAGCTTCTGAAATACCTCTAGAGGGCAGAATCTGAACATGTCTATAACCCAGCTTTAAGCATTTCTGGTGCCTGCCATTTCCTAAGGCCACTTTATTTGCCTTCATCATCTTTTTCAAGTGCTGTATCTGATTCCGACTATTGGCTATCATCATGGCGACCATGAAGATTGTCCTGGGAACAATATTTATGTTATTTTTATTTTATTTTTCACGCTTATATACCGCCCACTCAGGTACAACCCAACTCAGGGCGGTTTACATAGCAGACAGTAAATACATAAAAGACACATGATAAAACAAAGTTAAAAGTTAAAAAACCCACCCCTAAAAGGTGCGCAAGAACCGAAGGGACCTTGGGGGAAGGCACACTTCTCTATACCAACCACCCAACGGTACCCCCATCCCCACCCGCACCCCAAACTTGGCCCGCCAGCCAGGTCTTTAGTTCCTTCCTAAAGGGCAACAACTCCGTCTGGAGATTCAGTTCCACAGGCAGGAGGTTCCAAAGGGCCGGTGCGGACACGGAGAAGGCCCTCCTTGTGCCAGAGAGGCGAGCCCCCCTGGCTGATGGCACAATTAGAGAGCCACTCTGGTTGGACGGACAGACGTCCTTAGGGCGATGCGGTCTCTAAGATACCCTGGCCCACTACCATGTAGGGCTTTAAAGGTCAAAACCAGCACCTTGAATTGCACCCGGAGACAAACTGGTAACCAGTGCAGACCCCGAAGCAGTGGTGAGGCATGGCATAACGTCCACACCCCATCACCACCCGGGCCGCGGCATTCTGGACCAGCTGCAGACTCCGAATGGTCATCAAGGGCAGCCCCATGTAGAGCGTATTACAGTAGTCTAGTCTGGAGGTCACCAGAGCGTGAGTGACCATGAGCAAAGAGTCCCGGTCCAGGAGCGGGCACAACTGGCGAATCACCCGAAGTTGGGTGAAGGCCCTCCTGGCCACAGCCGTCACCTGTTCTAGCAGCAGCCGTGAGTCCAGAAGGACCCCCAAGTTGCGCACCAGGTTGGTCTGGGGCAAAACAGCCCCATCCAAAACCAAAGATGGTAGCTCCCGGGATAACACAGGACCCCCTATCCATAGCCACTCAGTCTTGCTAGGATTCAGCTGTAGCCCATTTGCCCCCATCCAGACCCCAACAGCCTCCAGACAGCTGGAAAGGACTTTGATTGCATCACTGGGGTCCCCACGGGCCGAGATGTACAACTGTGTGTCATCCGCGTACTGGTGGTACCGCACCCCGTGGGAACGGATGATCTCACCCAGCAGCTTCATGTAGATGTTAAATAGGAGAGGAGAGAGTACCGGGCCCTGAGGCACCCCATATTTTAGGGGCCTAGGACTCGACCTCTCACTCTCCAACCACACCGACTGGGTCCGGCCCCTCAGAAATGAGGAAAACCAGGACCACACCGTGCCCTGGATCCCCAATCCTCGGAGCCGTTCCAGAAGGATATCGTGGTCAACGGTATCGAAGGCCGCTGAGAGGTCAAGAAGAGCAAGGACGGACGGATGATTGCCATCCTGCTCTCGCCAGAGATCATCCATCAGTGCGACCAATGCAGTCTCAGTACCATATCCAGGTCTGAATCCTGACTGGAATGGGCCCAGATATTCCGCTTCATCCAGTACCCCCTGCAGCTGACGTGCCACTGCCTTCTCCAGAACCTTCCCCAAAAAAGGAAGGTTGGAGACAGGTCTGTAGTTGGTTAGGATTGCTGGATTGAGGGATGGCTTCTTCAGGAGGGGGCGCACAAGAGCATGTTTCAGCAGTGCAGGAAACATCCCCTCTCAAAAAGACGTGTTAATTATAGCCCCGACCCAGCCACCTGTCACCATCTTAGAGGCTTTTACCAGCCAGGCGGGACAGGGATCCAATGGACAATTAGAGGCACGGACCGCCGCAAGGAGCCTGTCCACTTCATCCGGGGCAACTGGATCAAACTGATCCCAGGTAACACTGCAAGACTGCGCACTGGCTCCCCCCGGACCCTCCCCGCCCACGCCAAGTTCGAACCCCGAGCGAATCCGATCAATTTTCTCCACCAGATGGTCAGCAAAGTCCTCAGCCGATCCCTACCAACCAGGCACAGGCCCCGCCCTACCCAGGAGGGATCTGGTCACCCGAAACAGGGTGGCTGGGCAATTATCAGCGGAGGCAATAAGGGAGGTGAAGTACTGCCTCCTCACCACCCCCATCGCCATTAGGTAGGCCCTAATAGCGGCTCTAGCTAGTGTCCAATCGGAATCGCTCTGGGTCTTCACCCAGCGGCGCTCAAGGCGTCTCTTTGCCCGTTTGAGCTCCCATAGTTCTTCAGTGAACCACGGGGATGACCTAGCTCCACGGGCTCTGAGAAGCCGTAGTGGAGCGATTACATCCAAGGCAGATGTCGTCGACCCGTACCACAGGTTAACAAGTGCCTCAGGTGAATCGTGTCACCGATCCAGAGGAAATTCCCCCAGTTCCCTCTGGAATCCATCCGGATCCATATAATGCAGTGACCTGTTTGCCTTCCACATTGGAGCATGATACACATACCACTGATCCAGTTCTGCGAGTCACTTTCTGGTACTGAGCCCTTATGGCACACAGTCCTCATCAGCCCCAGGCCAAGAATGATGAAGCTGCTGCCCTCCATCAAGATAAAGTGGGATTTAATCCATTTGGGGACCATCATCCTTCCCTGAGGACTTCACCACCCAAGGCTGTTTATTCTCAGGGTTGTCAGGTTAGTTAACTGCTGCCTGATGATCGGCATTGAATTGCTGGCAGTATGGTCTACTCTATTACCATATCAGGATAACTTGGTCAGACTTTTTCTGCTTTTTTTCCCTGTCTGTTGAACTGGTGGTATGAAGGGGTAGCAGCATGGTGTCCTTCCTATCACCCAGAGGCAGTTAAACATTAAAGGTGAAAACAGGTTGTCTTCTCTGGGAATAATATAATCTAACCACTTTTTTTGTTGGTTAGCTTATAGAGGTAGGGTACATAGCCTCAACATGAACTTCTGGTTTCTGTTGCACAAATACAACATGTTTTTAGGTTCACCAGTACTATTCATCAGACAGGTGGTATACAATTTGAGCTTCAATCCAGATGTGATGTCTGCGGCTTCTGAAACCAGGCTGCAAGTTGGACTAGATGGAGTTTTGCAGATTCCATAGGAGCCTGAAGTATCAAAAGTATCAATTTAGGCCAGGGGTGGTCAAACTATGGCCCGTGGGCTGCATCCAGCCCCTGACACCAATTCATCCGGCCCACGCTTCCCTCATTGCTCCTGGAAGCAGAAGTAAAATGTGCCCATATGGGCATGTTTTACTTCTGCTTCCAGGAGTGATGAGGGTGGTGCGGGCCGGATGAATTGGCATTGGGGCAGATCTGGCCCACGGGCCATAGTTTGGACACCCCTGGTATAAGCAGAGAAAATGGCAGCCTAAAATCTATCTCATCCTATTGCAAAACATATCTGTTGCAAAACAGATTGCAAGGCAGGTCTTGTCCTGGATCAGCAACTGGCTAAGGGACAGGAAACAGAGGGTAGCACTAAATGGACGCTTCTCCAAGTGGAGGGAAGTAAAGAGTGGGGTCCCCCAAGGTTCAGTACTGGGACCCCTGCTTTTCAACCTCTTCATAAATGATCTAGAGGTAGGAGTAAAAAGCAAGGTAGCCAAATTTGCTGACGACACTAAATTATACAGGGTAGTGAAAACTGTGAGAGATTGTGAAGAGCTCCAGAGGGATCTCTTGACACTGGGGAGTGGGCAAAACAGTGGCAAATGAGCTTCAACATCAGTAAGTGCAGAGTGATGCATGTTGGGGCAAAAAAACCCAATTACATTTATAAACTGATGGGGTCTGAACTCTCTGCGACAAACCAGGAAAGGGACCTTGGTGTCCTGGTGGACAGCTCAATGAAGATGTCAACCCAGTGTGCCTCAGCAGTGAAAAAAGCAAACTCAATGTTAGGGATCATTAGGAAGGGTATAGAAAATAAGTCAGCAAGTGTCATTTTGCCTCTTTATAAATCTATGGTGAGGCCCCATCTGGAATATTGTGTACAGTTCTGGTCGCCATACCTCCAGAAGGATATTATGGAGTTGGAGAAAGTACAGAGGAGGGCAACCAGAATGATTAGGGGACTGGAACACATTCCTTACCATCTGAGGCTGCAACGGTTGGGCCTTTTCACTCTTGAACGACGGCTTCTAAGAGGTGACCTGATTGAAGTTTATAAAATCATGCACGGTGTGGACAAAGTAGATAAGGAAAAACTGTTTTCCCTATCGCACAACACTAGAACTAGGGGACACTCCATGAAACTTTTGGGTACTAGTTCTCAAACAAATAAGAGAAAGTACTTTTTCACCCAGAGGATTACTGGTCTATGGAACTCCCTGCCAGAAGAAGTGGTGACAGCTGTCAGTCTTGACAGCTTTAAGAAAGGATTAGACAGAGGGAGGGAGGAAAAAACACCCCGAAAAGAGTCAAAAGCTGGAAAAGTGAATAAATTTAATAAAGTGTGCAAAGAATACTAATAACATACAAACAAGCCAACCAGAAAAAGATAAACTGTAAGCTATAGAATCTTAAGAGAAGGAAGCAAAGTCACTGAAGGTGTACCTAAGCATAGAGTCCTTATGAAGGTAGCAACGATCTGGAAGGCAAGTTTCTAAGAGGCATATACAATATGTTACAAAAATCCGTAAAAGGTACAAGTATACAGTCAAGTACAAAGATACGTTATACAACTTCAGTTGCCAATATTTTTATGAATAATTTTGATCATACTTTCATTCTCAATTCTTCCGTTAACCCTTTTTTTGCAGACATTTTAATTTATAAACGTTACATTGATGATTTGTTTTTTGTTCTCTCTAATCCGGCTTCTCTTTCTGGTTTTTTCACTTGGATTAACTCTTTACATGCTAATTTATCTTTTACTTACACTGCTAGCTCCGTTTCTGTGTCTTTCTTAGACTTAGAAATTTTTGTTGTCAACAAACAACTTAATATGCGCCTCTTTAATAAACCCACAGATAGGCATGCCTATTTACAGTTTCATTCTTTCCATCCATTATCTTTAAAAAACAATATACCCTACAGTTTATTTCTTCGGGCCAAAAGAAATTCGACATTTGATTCAGATTTTCAATCAGCAGCTACCAATATTCGGCAATCATTACTCATTAGGGGGTATCCCATCCAGGTGATTAACAACGCATACCAGAAGGTGACCCACAGATCTAGGTGCTCCATGTTCCAACGCAGAGCAAAGAAAACACAGAACAATATTTTTTGGTCTGTTGACTTCACTCCCCTTGCGCAACAAATTAAGAGGATTATATATCGGCACTGGCACATATTAGATTCTGTCTCTGGGTGCAAAGATAAACCCATGATTGGGTACCGCAAAACTAGGACCATCGCTGGCATTTTATCCAAAACTGACTGTCTATTACCCTCTACAACCACTTCTACATTTCCTGTCGGGCATCATCCTTGCGGACACTGTAAGTTTTGTTGTTACATGTGGAAAACGGATGTTATTTTCATTCCGGGCAATACTTTCAGATTACAACTTTCCCGGTTCTCTAACTGTAATTCACGTGACATCGTATATATTTTAATCTGCCCTTGTGGTTTGCCCTATGTGGGACAATCATCTAGACCACTTAAAACTAGACTTGGGGAACACATTTCGCGTATTCGTAATAACGTTCTTACAGCACCTCTTGTCTCCCATTATGTTGACAAGAAGCACGCTCCCACTGATCTTAAAGCAGCTGTACTTGAATCGTTTTCCCCTCGTCGATTTCATTCCATTAATAAAGAACGCTTCCTGTTACAACGGGAAGCATTTTATATTCACCGTTTTTCTACTTTACATCCCATGGGTTTGAATACAGAACAAGATTATTCTGTTTTCCTTTAAGCTCTCGTTTCGATTGTCTCCTGTCTTTTTAACGAATGTCTCTCTTTTACTATGATCATTTGCACATGACTTTTCCTCGGAATTATATATAGCTGTTGTATTTTCTACCTCTCCAACGCTCTCACCCTCTATGAATCTTCTCTCTGAGGTGAATTGCAGCGCCGTGTTACAGGTACTTCTGCTAGGTTTTATACCCCTGTATATTGGTGTTTTGTGCTTTGTACTTATTTTTGTTTGTTACCATTTCATAATAGTTGTTACTTGAAGTATTGGTTTCTTCGCAGATCTTGATAAAGAGTACGAAATATTCTGTACCGGAAGAATATCGACCTGTTTCTGCCGCCACCACGTTCCTCCTCTGTGACGTTTGCATAGCCCTCCTGGCTGCTCGTGCTGTTACTTCTACCTGCATAGCCCTCCTGGCTGCTTGAATTGTTACTTCTACCTATTTCCCATGCTACATGTTATGGTTTCTCATCGGACCTTTGATGACCACTTATTTCTATCAGCATAGCCCTCCTGGCTGCTCGAATTGTTACTTCCATGCTACACGATATGGTTTTTCATCGGACCTTTGATTACCACTTTGGATTCGTTTCCACGTTCCTCTTCTCAACGTATTTATAGCCCTCCTGGCCATCTTAATTGTATAACGTATCTTTGTACATGACTGTATACTTGTACCTTTTACGGATTTTTGTAACATATTGTATATGCCTCTTAGAAACTTGCCTTCCAGATCGTTGCTACCTTCATAAGGACTCTATGCTTAGGTACACCTTCAGTGACTTTGCTTCCTTCTCTTAAGATTCTATAGCTTACAGTTTATCTTTTTCTGGTTGGCTTGTTTGTATGTTATTAGTATTCTTTGCACACTTTATTAAATTTATTCACTTTTCCAGCTTTTGACTCTTTTCGGGGTGTTTTTTCCTCCCTCCCTCTGTTTATTTTACACCCCCGCCGCCTTTCTCCCTCCCTTGCTTTTTAAAGAAAGGATTAGACAAGTTCATGGAGGACAAGTGTATCAATGGCTATAATTATGGCTACCTAAGGACAACCTCCGGGTTGGAGAGATAGGCAGGATATCTCTCAATGCCATTTCCAGGGAATCCTAAGCAGGTGAAGGCATCTCCTTGGGAATACCCTGAAGGAAATGGTGAGCCACTGTGTGAGACAGAATGCTGGACTGGATGGGCTGTGGCTTGTTCCAGCAAGGCTGTTCTTATGTTCTTATGTTCTTAAGGCGCATTTCACTTCCGCTTCCAGTGGGAGGAACGACATGACTGGCCCACTGAACCAGGTGACCGGCCAATGGCCCCAAAAGGTTTGGGCACCCCTGATTTAGGCCCTCTCACCTGTCTGGAGAAAACCCTGGTTGGATCCCAGTAGTTCTCTACATTATTTTAAGATGAGATTCATGGTTCTCTTACAAAGGAAATACCATTTCTCCAAGTTTGTGTGGGCTGGGCTGTGTCCAGGTGGCTTAATATGTTGAGAGCCTAGAATAGAATATCTGTTTACTGTACCACTTTCACTTTGCTCTGGAGGAAACAATTCTAAGGCATCATTTTTGTTACAGATAACACACACCATTTCTGCTGAAATCATGCTCAGGCTTCAGAGAAGCGACCGTGACAGACCTTTGAACCAGAGAAATCAGGCTTCCAGCATAAAGCTGGTGTTTCCAAGACCAATTACAAAACAGAATATTTTTTTGCACAGTTAGTGCTTACTGTTAACTGTTTACTTTCCGCAAAGGATAAGTTTGATCTTAAGTTTTTCAGCTTGTTTCCCCTTGTAATTTGTGAGGACCTGTTCTGCAGGCTGGGTTGGGAACATGTTGAAGGGCCAGGAAGGAGGACGTTTGCTTCTGCAGAAGAAGAAAAGGAGTTTACATAATACTACCTACTAGCTGTCAACCTAGTATAGTGTTGGTGGAGCTGCAGGGCTAAGTGCCACTGCCTTAGAAAGACCCAGATGGAGCTTTCCAGGCTTGTGCCTTTTGGCTGTGCAACCCTTGCATTTGCCTGGAGATTGCATTTTCCTCCCATGTCCTCCTCTCCTCCTCCCCCCTCCACCATGTGCTCAGCTGCTGTTGCAATGAGACGCGAGAGGCAGCCGTGTGGCGAAGTCCAGCCCCGACCTGAGTCGGGAGCAAGCATTTATTCCCTGCCTAGGGGCGAAGACGTGTATCTAAGATAATCGTGTCATCCCCTGTACAGAAGGCTTGCGTGCATGGCATTCTCATGAAACCTGTGTCTGGAAGGCTATTCCAAGGCCACCCCGAGGTTAATGGAAAACCCACACCTAATTGCCTTGGGCTGGCGAGACCCATTGTCCCTGCCCTAATCTTGGAGACTATGTGGATTGACCCCGGGCACCTAATCTTGTCCTTTGTTTGCCCCTGTCTGGTTGCCTAACTCTATTTGCCCCCAGCCCGAGCCATTGTTTATTCCTAGCCTGCCTGCTTATCTCCCCAATTTCCTCTCCAGCCGAGCATGGCCCCAACTAATTTGGGGACTGGCATGTAGGTCTGTGGACACCGGAGAGGTTTAATACTCAATTAATGCGGGCAACCCACATTTCCCCCTTTTTTACTGTTTAAATCGGCCTGGCTGAGGGCTTGATAGATGTAAGGCATGATCTTTTTTTTAAAAAAATTAAAATTGATTTTTACTAATACACAAAATCAAGAAAAAACATAAGACATGCATTGACTAACAAAAACATAAAAAAATTAAACACTCTTTTTTATATAAAAAAGTAATTCAAAGAGGAGAGAATATAGAGGAACTAACAGAGGTTGCCCGGCGTTGCCGGGCTGTTTTAAATGGTGTTGGAAAGTTTTGTTGTTGTTGTTAATGTTTGTAAAGAAGAGGTTAGTCTATAATTAAAATTTTTAGTTATACACATTTTTTTTGGCGGCCTTTTATAAACTGTGATGAGTTTTGTTTGGTGTTTTGGTTTTGTGGATGAAAAAAAGAACAAAGGATGATATACTTTTTCAAAAAAAATATTTAACCCAATAATTTGTTAGTATGTATTTTTTTAAAAAAAAATAGTTGTACTGTAGGTAATAATTTAAAAAATGTGAAAATACATGTTTTTCACAATAAATGTTTTTAAACTGTGTATTGATGTTTTTGTTTTTTATTTGAGTAAAAATTCAGCACAGGATTTTTGAATAGTTTTTATTTTATTTTATTGACATCTGTTTTTGATTTGTGTAAAATTATGATTTTGTGTTATTTGTTTTTACTTGTTTTTACTCTTGGGGCCTTTTGTGTGGGGCTGTTCTGTCTTTTTGAATTTTTGTTTATTACTGTGGGCAGCAAGTGCTGCTGGTAGGGGTTATCTTGTATTTTGACTGTTTTTTCTCTCGTGGCCTCTGGGTGGAGCTTCTTCCAGTAAGTAGTCTCTTTCTTTATTCATTTCTTTTCCAGTCGTTGTGGACTGAGGTTGTGTGGTGGTGAGTTGGCTGTTTTTCTTTATTTGGGGTAGTGGTGGTGGTTGGATTTTGTGGTGTTTGGCTGGGTGCTGGGTGTGTTTTGAAATTTGGGTTTTTTTACTTTGTCTTGTTTGTTGGTGTTATTTTTGTTTGTTTTTGTGTATTTTTGGATGTTTTTGATTGTTTGTTTTTGTGTTTTTTGGTGTCCTACAGGGGGATCCCCTCTCTGCCATCTCCCCTGGCTCTGGAAGGCTTGGGGAGGACAGACCCCTTTTGTCTCCCCAAACCTTCCAGACTCATGGGACCCAGGAGAGGGGATCGAATCCAGGCCACCCTCTGATATTAAAAGGGAAATCTCAATTGTGGTTTCCCCTTTAATATCAGCGGGGGGGGGGGTTTGTGATGCCCCTCTCCGCTTGCTTCCTTGGGTTTGGGAGGGTTGGGTGGAGAAAAGGGGTCTGTCTCCCCAACCTTTCCGGACCCAGGAGAGCCATCGGAGAGGGGGATTCCCCCCCCCCCCAAACTCCATTTTTAAAGAGAAGTAACCGCTTGGTTTCTTCTCTTTAATATGGGG
This sequence comes from Bradypodion ventrale, assembly GCA_035047345.1. NCBI lineage: Eukaryota > Metazoa > Chordata > Lepidosauria > Squamata > Chamaeleonidae > Bradypodion > Bradypodion ventrale. The sequence continues at coordinate 23,488,991 of JAWDJE010000009.1, read as the reverse complement.
CGTGTGTGTGTGTGTGTGTGTGTGGGGAGCAGAATCCCCTCTCTGCCAGGTCCCCTGGGGTCAGGAGGGTTGGGGAGACAGACCCCTTTTGTCCCCCCCAAACCTTCCAGACTCATGGGACCCAGGAGAGGGGATTGAATCCAGGCCACCCTCTGATATTAAAAGGGAAATCTCAATTGTGGTTTCCCCTTTAATATCGGGGGTGGTTGTGATCCCCCTCTACGCTGGCTTCCTTGGGTTTGGGAGGGTTGGGTGGAGAAAATGGGTCTGTCTCCCCAACCCTTCCGGACCCAGAAGAGCCATCAGAGAGGGGGATTCCCCCCCCAACTCCATTTTTAAAGAGAAGTAACCGCTTGGTTTCTTCTCTTTAATATGGGGCATGTGTGTGTTTGTGGAGGGGAATTCCCTCTCTGCCAGGTCCCCTGGGGTTAGGAGGGTTGGGGAGACAGACTCCTTTTGTCCCCCCAACCCTCCCAACTCCAGGGGAGCCAGTAGAGAGGGGGAGCACAACACCCCCCCCCCACCCAGTGATATTAAAGGGGAAACTCCGATCAGGAGCTTTAGGCGCCGTTGGGGAGGGGGGCTTTGGTTCCCGCGGCTTGGTGGACTTGCTCTCCCGGTGTTTTTGTTTTATTTTTTGGGCGCCGGCTTCCTCAGCGTTCTGCGCGCTCATGGCACGCAGGACACTGAGGCTTGTAGTTATGGGTTTGTGCTTTGTGTTTGTGCTACGTTTTTTAAAAATAGTTTTCTTTTGATTGGCCGCGGCGTGTTTCCAAACGCCACGCCATGCGAGAGCCTCTCAGCCTGATTGGCTCTGGCGCGGCGCGGCACAAGGAATGTTGGGAAGTGAAGTTGTTTCCCTTTCTTCGTGTTTGTGGGGCTGTTGCCCCACTGCCGGTTTCCTCAATCCTTCGTTGACCTGTGGACCGAGATCGGCCGTGTGCACGAAGGGTGAGTGCACGCAAGTAGGGCGAGGCATAGCAACCTATAACCAGTTCCAATAATAACCCTTGGTTTTATAGGTTAAGATTGATAGCTAAACCCCTTACATTTTCTAACATATATCAACATTCTAATAGTAATAAACTTAATTGCATTACTACTAAGCATCCTCCTCTCCTCTACTCTTCACCTTCTCAACAAATTCTACAACTAGTGAGACTAAAATAGAAGAAAAAGAAAAGAAATCACCATGTGATATATTACAATGCCAAAGGGGAGCTCCATCCTGTCTCTTTATAACCAAAAATTCAATTGATCCAGTACTGGCATATAACCTCCTCTTTTCTTTAATGTATAATCAAGAAATGGTTTCCAAATTTTCCCAAAATTATTTTCTCTTACAATTCCTTTCTTTTCATTTAATTCCATGTCAATTTATCATTCAGGGGCCAGTTGCCACGTTTCCCTATACCATTCATCCAATTTTATTTTCCTTGAATCCTTCCAGTTTTTTGCTATACACTGTCTTCCTGTAGACATAAATATCGCAATTAATTCTTGTTCCTCCCTATCTAACTTTAAACTATTTAGATCCGTAAGCATGGTGGCACGCAGTCCAATCTTTATCTTTTCCCCCAACATATCAACTATTTCTTTTTTGATTTCTTTCCAAAAATCTTCTATTTCTTTACAATTCCAACACATGTGTTTGTAAGTTCCCACACGTTTGTTACAATAGTAACAACAATAGTACAACATGAATCTTATAAAGCATGTAGCTAGGGATATATAGAAAAACCTATGAAGGCAGTACAAATACAAGTATCAAAATCACAAAAGTCATACAGGGGAATATATTATCACGGCACGTATCTTGAAAAAGATACGAAATATCTGAGTAAACCGGACGGATATCGACCCTGAAATTCTGCCTTATTCTACTTGACGAATTATCTCTCCATGGTTCCGAACATTCGGAGTACAGCGAACCCCAGTAGAGACAATTTTGTGAAAGCCACTCAGGGCGCCAGCCCCCATCTATACGTTTGACAAATAACATCCACATCTTTAAGAACATAAGAACATAAGAACATAAGAACAGCCTTGCTGGAACAGGCCACAGCCCATCCAGTCCAGCATTCTGTCTCACACAGTGGCTCACCATTTCCTTCAGGGTATTCCCAAGGAGATGCCTTCACCTGCTTAGGATTCCCTGGAAATGGCATTGAGAGATATCCTGCCTATCTCTCCAACCCGGAGGTTGTCCTTAGGTAGCCATAATTATAGCCATTGATAGCCTTGTCCTCCATGAACTTGTCTAATCCTTTCTTAAAGCTGTGAAGACTGACAGCTGTCACCACTTCTTCTGGCAGGGAGTTCCATAGACCAGTAATCCTCTGGGTGAAAAAGTACTTTCTCTTATTTGTTTGAGAACTAGTACCCAAAAGTTTCATGGAGTGTCCCCTAGTTCTAGTGTTGTGCGATAGGGAAAACAGTTTTTCCTTATCTACCTTGTCCACACCGTGCATGATTTTATAAACTTCAATCAGGTCACCTCTTAGACGCCGTCGTTCAAGAGTGAAAAGGCCCAACCGTTGCAGCCTCAGATGGTAAGGAAGGTGTTCCAGTCCCCTAATCATTCTGGTTGCCCTCCTCTGTACTTTCTCCAACTCCATAATATCCTTCTGGAGGTATGGCGACCAGAACTGTACACAATATTCCAGATGGGGCCTCACCATAGATTTATAAAGAGGCAAAATGACACTTGCTGACTTATTTTCTATACCCTTCCTAATGATCCCTAACATTGAGTTTGCTTTTTTCACTGCTGAGGCACACTGGGTTGACACCTTCATTGAGCTGTCCACCAGGACACCAAGGTCCCTTTCCTGGTTTGTCGCAGAGAGTTCAGACCCCATCAGTTTATAAATGTAATTGGGGTTTTTTTGCCCCAACATGCATCACTCTGCACTTACTGATGTTGAAGCTCATTTGCCACTGTTTTGCCCACTCCCCCAGTGTCAAGAGATCCCTCTGGAGCTCTTCACAATCTCTCACAGTTTTCACTACCCTGTATAATTTAGTGTCGTCAGCAAATTTGGCTACCTTGCTTTTTACTCCTACCTCTAGATCATTTATGAAGAGGTTGAAAAGCAGGGGTCCCAGTACTGAACCTTGGGGGACCCCACTCTTTACTTCCCTCCACTTGGAGAAGTGTCCATTTAGTGCTACCCTCTGTTTCCTGTCCCTTAGCCAGTTGCTGATCCAGGACAAGACCTGTCCCTTTATTCCATGACTGGTAAGTTTATTCAAGAGCCTTTGGTGTGGGACCTTGTCAAAAGCCTTCTGAAAGTCCAGATAAACAATGTCAACTGGATCCCCCTTATCCACATGCTTGTTGACACTCTCAAAAAATTCCAACAGATTAGTGAGGCATGATTTGCCCTTGCAAAAGCCATGTTGGCTCTCCTTTAGCAGCGCCTTCTCTTCTATGTAACTATTAATTCTATCTTTTAGGATGGTTTCCATCACTTTACCTGGGACACATGTCAAACTGACAGGCCGGTAATTTCCTGGATCACCCCTGGATCCTTTTTTGAAAATTGGTGTTACATTCGCTACCTTCCAGTCATCAGGCACAAAGCCTGATTTGAGGGAAAGATTATATATTTTGGCTAGGATATCAGCAATTTCATCTTTAATTTCCCTGAGAACTCGTGGATGGATGCCATCTGGTCCTGGGGATTTGTTAGTGTTTAGCTTAACAAGACATGCAAGGACCTCCTCCCTGGTTATTTCTATCTTGCTTAATTCTTCGGTTTCCCTCCCTACGAAGATAGGCTCTGTTTTGGGCATGTGGTCTCTGTCTTCTTCAGTGAATACTGAAGCAAAGAATTCATTGAGTCTCTCTGCAATCTCTGTTTCCTCTTTAATAACCCCTTGCCTTCCATTGTCATCTAATGGTCCAATGGCCTTCCTAGTTGGGTTCTTACTTCTAATGTACTTAAAGAAGTCTTTGTTATTTCTTTGAGTATTTTTAGCTATACGCTCCTCAAAGTCTTGCTTTGCTTTCCTGATTGTTGCCTTGCATTTGTTCTGCCAGAATTTATGTTTCTGCCTGCTGTCCTCATTTGGACAAGCCTTCCATCTTCTAAATGAGCTTTTCTTGCTCTTGATCACTTCCCGAACAGCTCCTGTAAGCCACATCGGAGTCCTCTTGGACCTGGCAGTGCCCTTTTTCCTTTTGGGTATGCATTCCAATTGAGCCTCTTTGTCATCGTTACCGATGGAACTTTGTCTTCTAATATATATTGCCTCATAGACTTTGCAGTTTCGCTCTTGGGTTGTATTAACCATATGATATACGTGCCGTGATAATATATTCCCCTGTATGACTTTTGTGATTTTGATACTTGTATTTGTACTGCCTTCATAGGTTTTTCTATATATCCCTAGCTACATGCTTTATAAGATTCATGTCCATTTATATTCAAGATTATTGTTAATTGTTTGAGATGAGATATAACTATTGTATGACCCTACTGTGATAATACATCTAGATACACATTTTGCTATTCCGTATCGCTTGCCAGGGGTCCTCTCTCCGATTATTCTTGTTCCCCATGGTATATTAAAGAGCATTTTTAAAGCATTTTAATTGCCCTATTCCTCGGATGGACTCCGCATCCGTTGCTAAATATGAATATGGCTCGGTCCTCTGTACTTTCTCTGGGGCTATGATTAGTGCCTTCTCCACTAGCGTGCTCTGAAAGTTTTGGAACATGTTGTTGTCCAATTGTGGCACTGTGACCAATATGTCATCCATATAATGGCAAACTATGAACTTGGGGTGCAAGTTACGGAGCCCCGCTAAGGCCTCGTGGATGTAAATTTGGCACAGGGTCGGCGAATTGAGCATTCCCTGTGGCAAATATTTCCACGTGAACCTTTGTGTGGGTTTCCGGTGGTTAGTGACTGGCACTGTACATGCGAACCTTTCCCTGACCCTAGGGTCTAATGGGATCATATAAAAGCAGTCTTTTAAGTCTACAATCAAGATCTCCCATCCTTCGGGGATCATGTTTGGATTGGGCATGCCGCATTGAAGCGGTCCCATTGGCTGGATGCATTTATTAATCTCCCTTAAATTGTGGAGAAGTCGCCACTTCCCTGACTTCTTTTTAATGATGAAAATCAGTGAATTCCAGGGACTGGTTGATGGCTCGATATGTCCTGAATCTAGTTGCTCTTTAACGAGCCGCTTTAAAGCTTCTAATTTTTCTCCTACGATCGGCCACTGCTCTACCCATACTGGCTCGTCCGTGAGCCATTTGAGTGGTAGAGCCATTACCCGAAAGTTAGGGTGGCCCGATACTGCTGTAGAATGTCCCTCCCCCAGAGGTTTATTGGCATGTCCAAGATGTGAGGGTGGATTACCGCTGCAACGTCCGCCCCTGGGATCGTGACTTCTACCCACTCTCTGCTTCTGCTGGCTTCCTGGATTCCTCCTAGTCCCCACATGTCTGAGACTACTTCGATTGCCCACTCATTGGGCCATAACCTCCTGCTAATTACGGTGACATCAGCACCTGTGTCCAGAAGGCCCTCAAAGGGCTTCCCATTCAAAAATACCTTAATCACCGGACACTGTTTCCACTCTATGGTCTGTTCCACTGCCACTATGACCTGGTATCCTTCTACTGTCTATTCCTTCTCTGGGCGGTCTGTCGACCCGAATCCAGAATCTCCTCTGATTACCTCCTTACCCCCACCTGGCAGATGATATGGAATCATGATCAGTTGTGCTACTGAGTCCCCTATGCTGACTGTCTGGGGCAGGTGCGTCCATAACTGCACCTTGATGATGCCTGTGTAATCCAAATCTATAACCCCCAGGATCACAAAGATCCCTTTTTTCCCTGCGCTACTGCGAGGCAAAACTAATCCTACTGTTCCCTGGGGCAGGGGACCTTTATACTGAGTGTTAACTGATTTGACTATGCCTGGCAGGTCACAAGTAACGTCCTCTTGGCACTCTAGGTCTAACCCTGCACTATACTTGGTTTCTGCCTGTGCCTTGGAAATGTTGGGGGTGATTATTGGGATGTCTCCTCTGGGGCTTCCAGAGTGAGGATCGCCTCTGTTTGGACCAGGGCCAGAGACACACCCGTGGTCCAGTTTCTCGAAGCCTGGCACTGGCTGGCCCAATGATAGCCATTGTGGCACCTTGGGCATTGGGTGGATGGTTTGGCTGGGTGGCCCCCTGGAGGACTGCCCCCTCCCTTGCTATGTTGCTTCGACCTACACTCGGGTGAAATGCCCCATCTTCCCGCAGTGGAAGCAAGCTCCCTTGGGTCTATTCCCTCCTTGCACGGCCGCCGCTAACAGCCCCATTTTATAGGAGTCTGTCCCGACATCCGTGCAAGCTCGGATCATGTCCGTGAGCGTCAAATCGGTTCTGTGGCCCATTGCCTGAAGTGTTTTGCGGCAGTCTAGATTGGCATTGTCTTTTGTCAGCTTCATCATAAGCTCTTCCTGAGCCTCCGGGTTATCTATCTGCCTACTGATTGCCTCTTCTAGCCGGTTGATAAAATCCATGAAAGACTCCTGCGCTGCCTGTTTTATGGTCATGTAATTTTTTGCGCTGTTGCCGGTGGCGGGCACATTGAGATATGCCTTGAAGGCAACCTCTGAAGCCAACTGAAGTGTGGTGGCTGGCAGGACGGACTGCGTCTGGATGGTATTGAACTGCCCTGCCCCATATAGTTGGTCAGGAATTACTGTGCCTCCCATCCGGGAAGCCCTAGCCTGCGCCTCCAGTCTGTACTTGCTATCCCACAACAGGTACTGGCTGGGGTTCAGCATCATCCTCATTGTCACTTTCCATTCGTGAGGAATGAGCGTCATGGATTCCCACAGCTGTTGTATCGTACCCCTAGTGAACCTGCTCTGAAGCCCTGTGTCCGTAATGGCTTTGCGGATCTCCGCAAGTAACTTGTATGGAATGGGTGTGTAGACGGCGGTCTGCTCGCCTGAAAGTGCGTCCGCCTCTATGCGGACTGAACATAATAACTGAAGTTCAGCCAGTTCTGCTGCCGACAATTCTCCCTTGCGTAGTTCTGCCTCTACCATTTGTTGGAAAGAACTCTTGACAGCCCTGGAAGCGCCTGCACTTCCTAGACTTCCGCCCTTCCCTGTGGCCCCTGCAGTGGCCATGGAGGGGGAGTCCTCCAAGCCCCTGTGCTTGAACTTGATGATCGGGTAGAGACGCGGTGGGGCCGATGGTTCTATATAGGCTGTGGGGGTACTCGGTCTCTACCCGGGTTGGACTCACGGTCGTAATTACTTGCCGACACTTGCTCCAAGTCCCTATGATTTTCGGTGGAGCTCGGGGTTCCTCCTTCAGACACCTTCCTACTCTTTCCCATACCTCTGGATCCATCATACCTGCCTCCGGGTAGAACAAGCAATGCTCCCTCATGTACATCACTAGGTCCGTTAGCTCTCTCTTCCTCCACTCTATTTTGCATTGCCTGGCCAGGTCTTTGAGCTCCCTAATGTGAGCTCACTGCCTAATGGATGAATAAGCCCCCATACTACCTGAAAGGGTCCCCAAAGTAGCCTCCGCAGGATGATTTGGCACACTGGACGATGTCCCTTGGGTATCGGCTAGTTAGGATTGCGGTGGCGGTTCTCTGCCATGGGTCGTTGGGTCTGCCTTCACTGCTGAGGATCACGACTCAGCTCTTCCTTCGCTTCGGATCGTGCTTCCGATCACGTCGGGGTCACCAGATGTTGCAATGAGACGCAAGAGGCGGTCGTGTGGCTAAGTCCAGCCCCGACCGGAGTCGGGAGCAAGTATTTATTCCCTGCCTAGGGGCGAAGATGCGTATCTATGATAATCATGCCATGTACAGAAGGCTTGCGTGCATGGCATTCTCATGAAACTCGTGTCTGGAAGGCTATTCTGAGGCTACCCCAAAGTTAATGGAAAACCCGCACCTAATTGCCTTGGGCTGGCGAGACCCATTGTTCCTGCCCTAATCTCGGGGTCTATGTGGATTGACCCGGGGCACCTAATCTTGTCCCTTGTTTGCCCCTGTCTGCTTGCTTAACTCTATTTGCCCCCAACCTGAGCCATTGTTTATTCCTAGCCTGCCCGCTTATCTCCCCAATTTCCTCTCCAGCCGAGCATGGCCCCAACTAGTTTGGGGACTGGCATGTGGGTCTGTGGACACCGGGCACACCCCTCGGGAGAGGTTTAATATCTAATTAATGCGGGCAACCCACAAGCTGCCAAGAGGAATGCAACAGCTGTAAGGTTGCAGGATGACAGTTGTGTGACTTACATTAGCTCATTTCCTTTCCATTTCTCCCTACCAACACCGCTCCAATACCTTTATTGTAGTTACATTTCCTGTTTAGTCATCTTATGTGAGTCTTGTTATAAAACTGCTTGGCAAAAATGTTTACTAGAATGTTGTCGTTGTCATTTAAAATCTATCATTAAATCCACAGTCAATTAACAATTTAAGACCTAACTGTTAAAATAATGTCTAAGTGTATAGGCCAGTGATGGTCAACCTTGGCAATCCAGCTGTTCTTGGACTTCAGTTACCAGAAGCCCAAGTCAGCACTCCTGATGATCAGGGCTTCTGAGGATTGAAGTCCAAGAACAGCTGGAGTGCCAAGGTTAGTCACCACTGGTATAGGCAGTTCCTGGTAAAGTTGAGGGGTTTTTTTGGGGGGGAAGGGGTAAAATGAGGAATTTCAAGTCCAATAAACCCAAAATTTCCAAATATCTAGGTATTTTACCTTTAGGGCTCCAATCACTATGGGTAGGGGGCTTCAGTGGCTCAATGTTTAAGAAGCTCACCATGTTAGCTGGAAGGCCGGCAAGTCCGCAGTTCGAGACCCAGGTGGTTTGTTTGATGTTTGCAGATTGATACGCAGTAGGCAGCAGTTATGGGGCCAAACACATCTTTATTGCAAGGTATGCAATCTGAACATAAGGTAATGGCGGAGGCGCAGCTCCTTTTATACAGAGTTGTACATTTGAATCTAGCCACACAGTTCCCCATTGGTTCCTGTATGAGTGACATCATGGTGATGCCCCTCCTTCTTTACCTGGTTTACCTGTGGCGGGAATGTTTCCCGCTGTAGGCTGTGATTGGATGATTAACACCATTTGGTCGCGAGTCACTGCCATCTAGTGGCAGGTGAATCTCGTTCCATCCAGCTGACTTACATTGAGTTACATTGTATTCAATTGAGGTTACATTCTTTCATTCTTCCTGTTACAGTTTCTCCTAAAGGCATATACTTCCATACACAACATTCCTCCCCCCTAGGATGGGACGAAGTCCCTCAGCCAATGTGGCTTTCCGCAGTTACGCTTGGGTCGGACGGCTGCCTGGCCAGGGTCAGGGGTACTAGGGGTCCTGTGCTCTGCAGTTCCTCGTCCTGCAATGGGAAGACGAGGAGACTCGTTAGCGGAATTTCTCAACTCAAGATTCCGCCCATTTCTGGGGGTGGCGGGTGACTCAATGGAAGGATGCCTCACTCTCCGGGGGCTGGGGGTAAGCTCCAAATTAATGGGACCGGGAGTACCTGGGGCTAAATCAAAACCCCACTTCTCGTTCGGACGGGTGGGGGACCACTCAATGTGCAACCTGGACCAAGGTCCGCAGGCCATGTTCCATTCTCTGTGAGGAAGTCGGGACTCTTCGGGTTGGTCCGTTAAATCAAAATCAAAGTCATCAGGCACCTCATCGTCAGGCACCTCCGGCTCTTCCCCTTCTGAAAAACACGTATTCTTGTGGGAAGAATCGATACTGCCTTTCCTTGGGAGAAGGTTCCCTGTGTCTCCTTGGAGATTTCCTGGTGGAGGCTGCCCTGTTTCTCCCCCTTGGAATGAGCGGGTGGGGGAGGACCCTAACATTGATTCATCATCTTCCTGGGTATCCATGACCCTGCGCCTGAGTTGGTCGGCGTGACGCCGCCATACTAACCCCGTATTTGTTTCCACCTTATATGATACCGGCCCCGTCTGCTCAATTACAATCCCTGGCACCCAGTTTGGTCCGGTTGCGTAATTTCTACAGTACACCATATCTCCTTCCGAAAAAACCTTTGAGTGCTCAATTTCTATATTTCTCCCCCTCTCCTCCACTCTGGCTGGGTTCAGGTGGTCGAGGAGCGTGACTGGTCTCTGTTGCATCAGGAGCTCCACCGGTGAGCATCCGGATGCGAGGGGGGTTACCCAATAGCAGAGTAGGAACTGGCACAATTGTAGGTTGAGATCCCCTGAGCCCATTCACCGAAGTGCCTCTTTAGTTGTCCGCACTTGGCGCTCAACTTGCCCATTTGTTGCAGGGTGGAACGGGAATGAGGTAATGTGCCGAATCGTGTTCCTCTCTAGGAATGCCTGGAATTCGACAGAGGTGAAAGAACTGCCGTTGTCGGTGACCAGTACGTCGGGCAACCCAAAACAACTAAATAGGTTCCGCAACCGCTTGATGGTTGCACCCGAGGATGTGTTGGTCATTGGGAAAACCTCCAACCATTTTGAAAATGAGTCGACCACCAGGAGGAAGTACGATCCCCTGAATGGCCCCGCAAAATCAATGTGCAACCTGGACCAAGGTCCGCAGGCCATGTTCCATTCTCTGTGAGGAAGTCGGGACTCTTCGGGTTGGGAGCTCTGGCAACTTTTGCAAGTGCCTACCATGTGTTCAATATCCGTGTCTATTTGGGGCCACCAGAAATAGCTTCTGGCCAGCGCTTTTGAGCGCACAATCCCCGGGTGGCTTACGTGGAGTAATTTAAGTATTTTTGAGCACATTGCTTCTGGGATAACTACCAGCTCCCCCCAGAGGAGGCAACCCCTTTCAATGGACAATTCTACCCTCCTCTTGAAGAATATCTGGAATTCTGTGCTCGGTGGAGTTGCGGGCCACCCCCTTTTAACCCAGGAGCAAACTAGGGACAGGACTTTATCCTTTGCCGTCACCTTGGCGAGGTCTGGGGGTACGATTGGTGCTGAGTCAAGGGACTAAATCAGTAGCACCTGGTGGTCCTGTTCTACCTCACATTTAGGCTCCCCTAGCGCTGGCAGGGGCGAACACGAAAGTGCATCCGTGTGGCTGATTTCCTTCCCCGGGTGGTGTGCCAGTGTGAACTGGTACACGTTGAGGAAAATCGGCCACCGGAGCATCCTGGGGGACAAGATTTGGGGTGTGGGTTTGCCCATGGTGAATATACCCAATAATGGCTTGTGATCCGTTATGATCGTGAATGGCCAGCCACATAGGACATCGTGGAACTTCTTTGTCCCAGCGATGATGGCCAGGGCCTCCCTGTCTGTTTGCGTGTAATTGCGCTCTGCCTTAGAAAGCTACTGGGGCTTCCCTTCCGTTCCCGAGCACGTGGCACAGTACAGCACCCACCCACCCCTGGTGAAGCATCGCACACTAACACTACGGGTTTTTTGGGGTCAAAGTGCGTGAAGATTGCCTCTGAGGAGAGGAGCTGTTTGAATTCCTTGAATGCCTTCTTCTGGCTGTTGCCCCACCACCAAACTGCATCTTTCTTTAAAAGCCTGTGTAATGGCTCTGCTACGGATGCTTTCCCAGGCAGGAATGAGTGGTAGAAGTTTAGAAGTCCTAGGAAGGACTGTAATTCCGGGTTCGCAGTGCGGCGAAGGGCATTCCTAACAGCCGCAACCTTTGTATCTGAGGGCTTAACACCTTCTGGGGTTATCCTAAACCCAAGGAAATCTACCTCCCTTGCCTGGAACACACACTTGTCTCGCCTAAGTCTCAAACCCGCTTTCTCAAATACCGCCAAAACTCGATCCAATCTCTTGGCTAGCTCCGCTTCACTCCCTGCAGTTATCAATATGTCATCAAAATAGGGGAGGACCCCAGGGAGCCCTTTGAGGAGGCGTTCCACAAGAGATTGGAATATCCCTGGGGCTGAATTTATGCCAAACTGAAGGCGAGTTACCTTAAATGCACCATTGTGCGTGACTATTGTTTGGGCAGCTGCAGTAGCCAGCGAGACTGTGAGCTGCTGGTACACCTGTGCCAAGTCTAGTTTGGTGAAACATTTACCCCCATGTAAAGTAGCGAGCAAATGGCTAACAACCGGCACCGGATATGCATTGGGGCGAATGGCCTTGTTAATGATGCATTTGTGGTCCACACAAATCCTGACCTCCCCATTTGCCTTTAATGCCGTAACAATTGGGGTTTCCCATTCTGCAGAGTCCACTGGAACCAATATCCCCTGACCCACCAGTTTGTCCAATTCTGCCTCAATTTTGTCTTTGAGGGCGAATGGTACTCGGCAAGGCTTGAGCCGGATGGGTCGAACCTCGGGGGCCAGGTCGAACGAGACTGGGGGCCCCTTATACCTCCTGAGCCCCTTCTCAAAAACTGCTGGATGTGTGTTGCACACATCTCGCACTGGGTCAGAGTCTATGGCATGAATGCCGGACAGTCCGATGCCTAAAGGAGCAAACCACTGACTCCCCAGGAGGCAACTCGGCCCTCTTTTAAGGACCACGAGGGGCAGCTTTTCCCTGAACCACTTGAACCTCACCTGGCAATCCCCCACCCCCAAAGCCGGAATTTGGTTCCCCTGCATGTCCCAGAAGGTGGTTTTTAAGGTCTTAAGTTTCGGGCGCTCATTTGAGGTAATGCGCAAAAATTCTTTTTGGGAAATGATGGAGTACGGTGACCCTGAGTCCACCTCCATCCGAACAGGGACCCCCTGTAACAGTACCTCCACAAAAAATGTTGGTGAGTTGACACGCGGCCCACAATAGCCTCGTCGTCACTGATCCGTCCGATGTCTCCGCTCCGACGCGGCTGCTCGGTTGGCTCCTGGTCTCCTCCTTTTTATTGTCTGCAGACCTTGGTGATGTGGCCCCACCATCCGCAGTGGTGACACTCGGCCTTCCGGAATGGGCATTTCCTTCGGTCATGGGTGCCCCTGCACCCATCACAGCATCGGTTTCCTTCGGCGGTGTCTCGCTTGCCGACCTGCCATCTCCGGACCTTTTGGACATCCAGTTCCCCATCACTTTCGCTGCAGTCTGATGAGGACGTGCCGGCACTTCCGGTTCCCGCCCTTTGTGCACTGAGCAGCTGTGAACCGGGGCCCCGGGCGTTGAATGTCCTGAAGTGGGGGTCTTGGTCCTGCACAACCGCACCCCATCTTTGACCGACTCGGTGGCCTGGGTGGCCCTCAGTACCTGCTCGAAGGTAATGTCCTCTTTTCGGGCCAGGAGCCTCCTCTGGGCCTCCTCATCTCGCAACCCGAGCAGCAGTCGGTCCTGCAAGGCCTCGCTGAGGGACATGCTCCACTGGCAGCAGATGGCAGCCACCCGCAGGACAGCAATGAACTTGGCCATGGACTCTCCGGCCCACTGGTCACGCCGGTGGAACGCAAGCCTCGCTGGGAACACTAACACCTTTGGGCGGAAATGCCCTCTTAGTGCTGCGAGGATTTCTGCGAGAGGTACCGAACGGAGTGGCTTCGGCATCAGAAGGTTCTTCGCCAGCTCCAGGGTCGGCAGCCCACACTGAGCCAGTAGGCAGGCTCGTCGCTTTGCTTCATTATCAATGCCCTCGGCATCCATAGCGTATAGGAACTGCTCTTCGTAGAGGTCCCATGTCTCTGGCTTTGAGGTGTCGAACGGGGCGAGAGTGATCTGGGATGCCATTATTCAATCCTTGTTGCCAATTTGATGTTTGCAGATTGATACACAGTAGGCAGCAGTTATAGGGCCAAACACATCTTTATTGCAAGGTTTGCAATCTGAACATGAGGTAATGGCGGAGGCGCAGCTCCTTTTATACAGAGTTGTACATTTGAATCTAGCCACACAGTTCCCCATTGGTTCCTGTATGAGTGACATCATGGTGACGCCCCTCCTTCTTTACATGGTTTACCTGTGGCGGGAATGTTTCCCGCGGTAGGCTGTGATTGGATGATTAACACCATGTGGTCGTGAGTCACTGCCAGCTAGTGGCAGGTGAATTGCGTTCCATCCAGCTGACTTACATTGAGTTACATTGTATTCAATTGAGGTTACATTTTTTCATTCTTCCTGTTACAGTTTCTCTTAAAGACATATACTTCCATACACAACAGTTTGAGTGCCCATCTCTGTCCCAGCTGCTGCCAACCTAGCACTTTGAAAGCAAGAAATTGCAAGTAGATAAATAGGGATCACTTCGGTGGGAAAAGATCTTGGGGACATGAAAGGAGCCTCATTTAGGCTTCCCCTGAACTGAATTTCTCCAGCAAAAATCCTTTCAGCCCAGAATAATTTCTGACATGAAATTATTATTACTATGAGTACAACAACAGATTTCTTCCTGCATAAACATTTGGTTTCAATTTGCAAATCACAATACAGTGGTACCTCGCTTAAAGAGCATAATGTGTTACATGGGACTGCTCTTTAAGTGAGTTTGCTCTTTAAGCAAAACACCATTGTAAGTGATCAATTGTGACTTCTGGTGGTGGTGGTGGTGATTGTGAACCCCGATTGAGTTGTTAAGCGAGTTTTTGGTTGGTTTCAGTTGTTAAGCAAGGTGACCATTCAGAGAAAATTCTGCTCTTTAAGTGAGTTAATCTCTAAGCGAGGCGCTCTTTCTGCAAGGTTTTACTGTACAGTATTTCGTAATTTTTCTCCAGTTGTTTGTCCTCAATTTGTGCGTCTCCTGGTATTATTATCCACAATTCTTAGAATCACCAATTCAGTATGGCTGGTTTTATCCAGATATAACATATCATTGAGGGATTCTGGGAGTTTTGCCCCAAAACATGACTTCCAAGCTCTCATATTCTTAAAGACTTTGGGTATTGCATAGTGTGGCTGTTGGATATTGTATATGTATGTGCAGATCAACCCCTGGAGAATTCAAGTGTTGTTTTCTTAAAGGGTAGAATGCAAGCGCGGCACCAAAATGGCCGCCGCGCTCTTTGCGCCCCCCCACCGGACTTGGACATCCGGGTAGTTAGGGGGCGTGGCCAGCACCCTTTAAAAGGGGTGGCCACGAGGCAGCCGAGCTGCCATTTTGCGAAAGCAACGGAGAGGAGAAGTTTTTAGCTCCGTCGCTCTTCGCGTTCCAGGGAAGCCTCCTTTTGGCAGCAGTCAGCTTTTCTTTGCCTGCTTCTTAGGCTTCCCACCCAGGATCAGCGATGCCTTCCAGAAAGAAGGCCATGGCGAACTCAGTTCGCCCAACAAGGAGGTGGCAGCTGGGTCGGAGGACCACGACTGCGCCCTCTCAGCTGGCTCCCTTCGTGGGGGCACCCACCGGGACCGGTGGAATGGGGCAGATTAGTGCGTGGCCTGAGGCTGCACAGCCCCAGGCCGGCCCAGCGGGGGCTGCGGCCCCCGGCCCGCAATCCTCGGCCATGGGCCCAGGACAGGCGGGTGGGCATAGCGCCACTGGGCCTCCGGCCCCTGGCCCGCATCCCCCGGCCATTGTTTTTACCCAGGAGGGTGGGCTGGGGTCACTTCCTTGGCCGGGTATGCCTCTGGCACCTCAAGGGCCAGAGCTTCGGGCATGGCCATACGCGGGTCCAAGCGCCTCTGTACCGGGACCAGACATTGCGACCAGTGGGCCGCACGCCCCTCTTGGCCCCCTTTGTGTTGGGGGCTCTGTGAACGTGGACGCCCTTCTGGCCCGCGTAGCGGCCTTGGAGGCATCCATGGGGATATCCACCCCATCGGTGGCACCTTTTGGCCTACAGTTCACTGCGGCAGCGGCCAATCTTCAGCAGGCGGCCGGCCGGGTTGAGCTGCTTGAGGCCCACAGGCCGGCGCCCACCGCGGCCTCGCAGCTCCCCACGCAGCAGATACCATCAGCAGGTAGTGGTCAGGTGTGTCCGCCGAGCTCGATTGCGGTCGCGAGCTCCGACGCCCGCCGTGGGCCGGAACCCCCAGTGGGGGCGGCCCATGGGGGTGCAACTTGTGAGTATCCGGTTCAAACTAATGCACCCACACCACCATCCACTGCGGGGGAGGGTCTACAGTGGCCGTGGCCACGTCAGGTTGGGACTGGGGGACAGCAACCCCCGGCGTACCCAGGTGCGGCTTTGCCGATTGCAGGCCCCACATGGGGTGGGGGGCCTCATGTTACAGGGAATTCAGCGGGGGTTACAGGGCAGGTGGCGCCCCCTTTCTTGATGCCCCGTACTGTTAACGTGCCGGTGTTGGCACTCCCGACGGCCGGGTACTCTTTGCCCCTCGGGGATCATTTGGCACAAGCCACAAAAGAAAAAATTTGGCGGGGAGAGTACGTGGACATTTTCTCCCTATTGAACAGGGAACCCACCAAGGAAGAGAGGGAGGGGCAGGACGAAAAGGACAAGGAGCAGTCCCGCAGTCGCAAGCCACCACGCACGTGGGCCAACTGGTTGCCCGCATATCTCATATACATGGCGGTGTACCTTAGGGCCCGGCCTGATCTGGCCATTCCGATGGTCCAGTATTTGGACAACATTTACAGGGCAATGGTTGATTTCCCTGGCCCGTCGTGGTTGGCTTACGACGAGGAATTTCGAATGAGAGTGCCCCTACACCCAGAGATGAGGTGGGATGAGCCCTGTCAGAAGCTGTGGCTTCTGTATATGACCCCCCCCCGCGCCCCGCGCCTGGGGAGAGGTATCATTGTGGACATGCGGTCCAGCGAGCCGCTCCGGCGCAGGCACCCCACCAAGTGGCGGGGCAGGGGGTTCCAGCCCGCCTGCTGTGCTGGAGCTTCTCGGCCAATGGTGCGTGCAATAGAAAACAGTGCCGATATAAGCACGAGTGTCCCTCTTGCGCTGGCCCCCATGCCGCTGCTGCGTGCCCACGAGTGGGCGGGTTTCGGGGCAGGGGTAGAGGTGGACAGGGAGCGGGCAGACCTGCCGCTGAGGGTGCTGGTCACTCAAAAGGCCCCCTCCCCAGTTAATGTGGTCATGTTGGAGCGTTGGCTCGCAACATACCCGAGGAGGGAGGACGCAGCTTACCTACTGGAAGGTTTCCAACGGGGGTTTCGCATTCCGTTTACAGGGGATAGGTCCCCCCAAGATGCGCCCAACTTATTTTCTCTTAAGGGCAGGGAGGAGGTGGCCGCCCTCAGTATCGCTAAGGAGGTTAATGCAGGTAGGGTCGCTGGCCCCTTTAACGCCCCGCCCTTTCTCAATCTGAAGGTTTCCCCTTTGAGGTTGGTGCCCAAAAAGACACCGGGGGAGTTTCGTTTGATCCACCACCTGTCGTACCCGGCTGGCCATTCGGTCAATGATGCCATCCCTGATGACCTTTGTTCGGTCAGGTATACATCATTTGACCAGGCCCTGCGCATGGCTGCGATCTTGTGGCCCGGGTGCATTATTAGCGAAGTGTGACATTAAGTCTGCGTTCCGTCTGCTGCCTATGCACCCGGGCGACTTTGAGTTGTTAGGTTTCAAATTCCAGGGCAAATTTTATTTTGATAAAGCCATGCCTTTTGGCTGCTCCATCTCATGCTCGGCATTTGAACGCTTTAGCACCTTTCTCCAGTGAGCCTTTGTTCGCAGGTCGGGATCTCGGACTGTAGCCCATTACCTCAATGATTTCTTGTTCGGGGGTGAACGGGGCTGGGACACGTGTACGCGTCTCCTCAACACATTTCAGACGCTAATGCAGGAACTTGGTGTCCCTTTAGCGCCCGAAAAGACCGAGGGCCCATCCACCAAGCTCACATTCCTGGGTGTCGAAATTGACACGGTTGTGCAGGCATCCAGGTTACCCGACAAGGTTTCCCGGATCACTGCATTGATCTTGGCCTTGCTGGTCAAATGTAAGGTGTCACTCCGTGAGCTCCAGGTACTGCATGGTCACCTTAACTTCGCTTGCAGGGTGGTTGCACCTGGCAGAGCTTTTGCGCGACGCTTGTGCGACGCCATGGCTGGCTTGTCCAGGCCCTACCATAGGGTCCAACTGAACAGGGGCACGAGGGCTGATCTGATGATATGGCTTCAATTTCTTAAAGAGTTCAATGGGGTGTCATTTTGGAGATCTGACCTTCTGGTGTCCCCTCGCTTCCAGGTTCAGTCGGATGCATCAGGGTCCCTGGGTTATGGGATTTACTTTGAGGGGAAGTAGGCATATGGTCAATGGCCACCAGCTTGGAAGGGCACGGATCGTTTACGCGATCTCACGTTCCTTGAGTTCTTTCCCATTCTGGGAGCTTTGATGCTATGGGATGCGGAGTGGGCCAATTCGGTCGTCCATTTCTGGTGTGACAATGCTGCGGTTGTGCACATTGTCAACTCTCAGACGTCTAAATCAGCCAGGGTTATGGAATTGGTGTACCAGTTTGTCTTGCGCAGCCTACGCCTCAATGTGCTATTTCGGGCTAGGCATGTACCAGGTATTAATAACGACATCGCTGATGCTCTGTCCCGCCTGCAGATCTCCCGGTTCCGTGCCTTGGCCCCGGACGCAGAGGAATTTCCCTCGCCACTCCCGGACAACATATGGACGTTTGGCAAGGAGAGGTGAACCGGGCGATCGGCATGTCGCTGGCGCCCCGCACGCGTAAGGCGTATCTCCACGCATTCAGTACATTTCAGGCCTTCTGTGCTCAATTTCGATTGCCCGGGATCTGGCCTATCCCAGTGGCACAGATTCTTCAATTCATGGTTTACCTCCACAGCCAGGGCCTAGCTCCCCGCACCATAGCATCCAGGCTGTCAGCACTGGCATTCATGGCCAAGGTGGGGGGTTATGCTGACAGCACAACTGACTTCCGTATACGACATGTTTTGGAAGGGTGGGCACGGGAGCGTGGACGCTGCCCGGACAACCGCCACCCAATCTCTCCAGGGGTACTTACCCACCTTGCGGGCTGGCATGACCTGTGTTTTGACAGGTATGAGGCAGCCCTGTTTCATGCGGCTACCACGGTGGCCTTTTTTGGAGCGCTCCGCATCAGTGAGCTGGTGCTACTGTCTAAGGCGGATGCGACGCGTAGGGCACTGGAACTCGAAGATGTCTATGTTTCTGATGAGTGGGCTCAGTTGAGGATACGCTCCTCAAAAGTTGATCAGCACGGTGTAGGCAGTGGTGTAAGACTGCTACGATGTTCCATTTCAGACATCTGTCCGGTTGGTGCCCTACAAGAGTTCCTTGCACTGCGTGGTACGCACCCTGGCCCGTTTTTCTGCCACCAAGATGGGTCTCCCCTTACTAAATTTCAATTTTGGAAGGTGACCGGTAAGGTACTATCCAGTGTTGGCCTCCCCGGGGCTCGTTACGGCACCCATTCTTTTAGAATAGGAGCTGCTTCTACTGCAGCTGCATTCGGGTACTCTGGGGCTGAGATACGCCAGATGGGAAGGTGGGGATCACAGTGTTTTCAGTTATATGTTCGCCCTCTTCAATTGTGAGTACCAGTTAAGTCACTGTCCTGTTTCCTTTTTCTTTGACAGACCCTGGGTGTCAACTTACACCGGTGGCAGTATGGCTGGTGGGCCATAGCTATGTGCACAGGGCAGCGCAGTATGCTGCGGCGACAGAGTGGGGACCCCAGCTGGGACTACGTGCGTCCGCATGTCTAAGGTGGTACGGTAAGCGCGGGATGTTATGGCGGGAACTGTTGCCATTCCTTTTTTCCAGCAGGGATGCTGACCCGCCTGATGTCCTGGTTATACACCTCGGGGGCAATGATTTAGGCCAGGTCACCGGCCTGTCGTTGAAACATGCGATCTGCGGTGACCTGGCTTACTTGCATTATGTGTGGCCTGCCACAACCCTGATTTGGTCGGACATCATACCGCATCACGCTTACAGGGGGGGCATTAACCTCCAGGCCCTTGACCGTGCTCGCCGCTCGGTGAACAGGGCAGTAGCCCGGTTCTTGTTAGACAAGGGTTGGGGGCGCGTCGTCCGACACTCCGATATTAGTCTTCAAAATTGTGAACTTTACGCAGGGGATGGGGTCCATCTGTCGCCAGGAGGTATGAACCTCTTTTTGGAAGATCTGCAAGCAGGCCTGTTGACCGAGCTGACGGTCTGGGGGGGGGGCGGTGAGCCTTTATTGAAGCCTCCCCGTGTGGCGGGTAGCACTGGTAAGATAAATATTTATGACCCACAGGTATCCGGCAGGTTCGCAATTGACTGGACAACACTAGATAGGCACAAGTTGGTTAACGTTGTCCGGTCAACGACGAACCAGGCAATGGGGTGATGGCACGAGCTAGGCAGCATGCATCACCCTGTTATTTTACGGATATGCGTCAGAGGGTGGGGTCAGTAGTTAGTTTATTGACTACGGTCAACAATTTGTTTGTTGCCAACAAACAAATTGATACAAATGGATACATTGTAACCAATTGCCGTTGGCAATTTTGGGAGGTACCTTACCAGTGTAACTGCGGCCTGCTTGCCTTAAGAATTATAATTGGTTGAGTACCAAGCGAAATTTATAATCCGGACTAGGGCATGAATCAATAAATGTGGCCCAATGCCGTTATCCACTTTCACCGGTGTCTGAGTCCTTTTTTGGGGGGTGCGCCTGCAAAGAAAACTGTTTTGCTCTTCTCTTGTGTCTTTATGATCACACAATGAGAGTATTTTTTTTGGTACTTTATGTGCTAAATAATCACTCTTCTTTTTGGTGATTTGGGGGTGAGGGTGTAGAAGTGGAAAATGTTAGTCTGCTTTGCCTTCAGTGAAAATGACCCCGCCCCCCCCCAATACCTAGTCTGACAGCATTCTAAAGATTCGCATGCATAATTTGTCATACATTTTATGGTAAGGGGCCCTTTTCATTAGATGCATGAGAAAACATATGCCAATTAAAACATGCTAGTATTTAAAATGTCACTTAATTCCATAGTTCCTTAGAAAGTAAGACTTTCTATACACAGCTATAACCAAACTATACATTATAAGTAACCCACAATTGAAAAAGGAAAATCTTTAAGTGCTGAGAATACCTGATTGTCATAACAGAAGCTTTTCAAATTTTGCATTGTTTACCAATTAACTTGCTTTGTTTTGTTACTGATCATAAGGAAGAGATCCAAGCTTCATTTCTAAGTGTGATAGCTCAAGGAGAAAGCTCTGTTTGAATCATGTCTCTGGAATACTAATAGATGTCATTTTCAAGCTCTTTTTAATATGTATTTTTGGCAAACTTAATCACTTACATGATTGCTTTCTGTACTGTAGACTGTGCTGGATCAGACCAAAGCCAGTCGCTTGAAAGCCAGTCATATCCGACTCTGGGGTTCAGATTTCAAAGCCGAAGAGGCAGTGCTGTCTGCTTCTGCAGACGTTTCCATGGACATGTGGCAGGCATGCCTCAATATCAGAGTGCACGGAACATTGTTTACCTTCCCACCAAAGTGGTCCCTATTTATCTACTTTCAATTTCTTGGTTTTGAACGGCTAGGTTGGCAGGAGCTGGGACAGAGATGGCAGCTCACTCCATCATGCAGTACCCGGAAATCAAACTCCAACCTTCCAGTCAGCGAGTTCAGTGTCTTAACCACTTGAGCCACTGCAGTCCCCAGTGACTAGTAAATCACTCCAAAACCATTCAAGTAGAAAAAAGGTGTCTTTATTTACTGTGAAGAATTTGCTCCAAAAAGATTAAAGTAGATATCAAAGGGACTCTACAGTGAAGCCTGAAGGTCTTGAGGTGGCAAAGTTGGAACCAGCTGGGAGCCCTGGTCAGGCCTTATATCCCTTCCATCCCTGGAACCAGATGTGGGGTTGATTAATACATCTGGGGATGGATTGGTGGTGGACACCTGGGCAGGGATGAGGTTACTATAGGGTAGGCTGACTCTGGGGAGATGTTAGCCCTGCGACCTTGTACCCCCAAATTATCATGGCTGGGAGGAACATTGGGAGATGGGACAAGGAGTATAACCATCTCCTGGAACAGCATGGGGGCTTTTAGTATATGAGAACCAAGACACAGGAAACAGCCACGGGCTGGTTTAACTCAGGTTTATTGCATGGTGGTCAGAGGGAACATGAGGTAATGGCGGATGCAAAGCTCTATATATACAGTGGTAAACATTCGAATGTGGCTCCACGATAGCCGGTTGGTTATTGTCTGTGTGACATCATTGCTGGTCACGCCCTTCTTGTCCAGGTGTAGGTAGTGGCGGGAAACTCCGCGCTGTGGCTATTGATGAGTATGGACCAAGAGAGCTTGGACGCTCGCTGCTGCCCACTGGTGGTTATTAGCTCGCGTCCTAATACAGGGTTTATAGTGATACAGCTGATGACTATATTGTTACTTGTAGGAAGGGTTACATTGTTAAGATACATTGTTATCACATGAAGAAGGTTACACTATTAGAACACAACACTCCTCCCCCCTAGGATGAGACGAAGTCTCTCAGCCAAGATGGCTTATTTCGAACACGCTGGGGTCTCGGTGCGGGCTGCCCTGCCCCGGGTTTGCTACCTTCTCCTTGTCCCCTGGCTTCCTGTCCTGTAATTGGAGAGGGAGACTTGTTAGTGACTTGCCGCGGTTCTGCGGCTTTTTTGGGAGGTGTGTGCTTTATTTGGGAAGAACCGGGGGCACTGGGGGCTAACGAAAAACCCCTCTTCTCGCTTGGATGGGTGGGGGAACACTCCCAAAAACCCCCCCGGCTCGGTAACGCAAAATCAAATTCGGGGGCAGCAGTCGCAAACTCCTCACTCTCTTCCCCGGGATCGGATAGAGCTGGCGTATCAAAAGGATCTGAGTCGGGACCGCTGCTTCCCCCCCTTGTTTGGGACTGTTGCCCTTCGTTGTCTCCTCCTTGGGCTAAGCGGGTGGAGGAGAACCCTAACGCTGAGGCATTCTCCATGCCGTCCGTGGATTGCTTCCTGGGAACCCGGCTCCGGAGCTGATCTGCATGCCGCCTCCAGAGTAGACCGGTGCTCGTTTCCACCCGATACGACACTGGTCCCGTCTGTTCTACAACTCTCCCTGGTACCCAGGCTGGCCCTGCGCTGGCGTAGTTCCTGCAATGCACAGGATCGCCGGCGGCGAAACCTTTCGACACCGCTACCCCTACGTTCTTCCCTTTGTCCTCGACCCTCGTGGGGTCTAATCTGGTCAGAATCGTGGTCAGCTTTCTCCGCATCAGCAGCTCTGCCGGCGAGTAACCGGATGCCAAGGGGATCACCCTATACGCTAATAAAAACTGACAAACTTGGTGATTCAGGTCCCCCGAGCCCATGCGCCGCAGC
Organism: Bradypodion ventrale; assembly: GCA_035047345.1. Classification (NCBI taxonomy): domain Eukaryota; kingdom Metazoa; phylum Chordata; class Lepidosauria; order Squamata; family Chamaeleonidae; genus Bradypodion; species Bradypodion ventrale. The sequence continues at coordinate 23,465,803 of JAWDJE010000009.1, read as the reverse complement.
GCATCCTTTGTTGTACGCACCAGCCGCTCCACTTGGCCATTTGTGGCCGGGTGAAACGGCGCGGACGTGACGTGCCGAATGGCGTTTGCTTCCGTGAATGCCCTGAACTCGGCGGACGTGAAACAACTAGCGTTATCGCTGACCAGAGTGTCGGGTAAACCGAACGTGGAAAAGACTCTCCTTAGATGGCTAATTGTAGTGGCGGAGGACGTGCTCTTTACCGGAATCACCTCCAGCCACTTGGAGTACGCATCCACTACCAGGAGAAATAGGGTACCTCGGAACGGGCCAGCAAAATCTATGTGCACTCTGGACCACGGCCCCCTTGCCGCGTCCCATTCCCTATGCGGGAGACGAGCCGCCTCCGGTCGGGAGCCCTGGCATGCCTCACAAGTGCCGATCATGTACTCTATGTCTGCGTCCAGCTGGGGCCACCAGAAGTAACTCCGAGCCAGCGCCTTGGAACGGACGATCCCCGGGTGGCTGACGTGCAACAGTTTGAGTACCCTCGGTCGCAGGGATGTAGGGACCACCACCCGTTGGCCCCACAAAAGGCACCCCCTCTCTAGGGACAACTCTATTTTTTTCCGAAAAAATGGGTCGAATTCCGTACTTGGGGAGGACGCCGGCCACCCTTTCTGTACCCATGAGCTTACTTTTTCCAGCGTTCTATCCCTGCCAGTCGCCCTGGCAATGTCGGCTGGTACTATTGGGGGTGAATCTAAAACCTCTATTAACAATACCTGGTGGTCTCTCTCTACCCCTGCCTTTTGGTCGCCCGACAAGGGCAGAGGAGACCGTGAGAGTGCGTCTGCATGGCTGATCTCCTTTCCGGGCCGGTATTCCAACTCATGTTGGTATGCATTGAGGAAGATAGCCCACCTCAGCATTCTCGGGGACAGGATCTGTGGCGTGGGCTTATTTGCAGTGAAAATTCCTAACAGAGGCTTGTGATCGGTCACGATCGTAAACGGGCGACCATACAGAAAATCGTGAAATTTTTTGGTGCCCGCTACTATCGCTAATGCCTCCCTGTCGGTCTGTGCGTAATTCCGCTCAGCTTGGGACATGGACCTTGAATAAAACGCTATCGGGGCCTCCCTTCCGTCGTCCAACACGTGGCAAAGCACCGCCCCCACCCCCACCGGGGATGCGTCACAAACTAAGACCACTGGCCGTTTGGGGTCGAAATGAGTTAGGATTGCCTCGGATGTTAGGAGTTGCTTTAACTCTTTAAAAGCCCTCTCTTGCTCGTCACCCCACAGCCATGTTTCCTCCTTTTTCAGCAACCGATGGAGCGGTTCGGCCACAGACGCCTTCCGTGGAAGGAAGGTATGGTAAAAATTTAGGAGCCCCAGGAATGACTGTAGTTCGGTTTTGGATGTGGGGCGAGGAGCCTGCTTGATTGCGGCTACTTTGGATTTGGACGGCTTAATTCCCTCGGGTGTGACACGGAACCCTAAAAACTCAACCTCTGTTTCGAAAAAAACGCATTTGTCTTTTCTCAGTCGCAGCCCCGCTTTCTCGAACACAGTCAGTACTTTATCCAATCTCTTTGCCAGTTCGGCCTCACTCCCCCCTGTTATCAATACGTCATCAAAATAACACAACACTCCCTCCAGCCCCTTCAGGAGGCGTTCCACAATCGACTGAAAAAGTCCGGATGCCGAGTTCACGCCGAACTGTAAACGCGACACCTGGAACGCCCCTTTATGTGTAACTATTGTTTGTGCCGCTGCCGTGGCGGGAGTTACAGGGAGTTGCTGGTATGCTTGTGCTAAATCGAGCTTAGCGAAACATTTTCCCCCATTCAGCCTGGCCAGAAGGTGGCTGACCACCGGCACCGGGTATGCATTAGGGCGGATCGCCCTGTTAATTGTACACTTATAATCAGCGCAAATGCGCACCTCCCCGTTAGCCTTTAGTGCTGTAACAATTGGAGTTTCCCACTCCGCGGAATCAACAGGAACAAGAATCCCCTGGCCCACCAGTTTGTCCAGTTCCGCCTCTATTTTGTCCTTTAGTGCGAACGGCACCCTGCGTGGTTTGAGTCTTATCGGGCGGACCTCCGGGTCTAGGTCGAAGGCTACAGGGGGTCCCTTGAACTTTCCCAGTCCTTTTTTAAAAACGGCGGGGTGCGCGTCGCACACCGCTTGTATTGGATCCGCACCCACGGCATGCACCCCCCCTATGAACAAACCCAAAGGCTGAAACCACTGAGTCCCGAGGAGGCTACAATTTCCCCCTTTGAGAACAACTAGAGGAAGTTCCGCAGAATGTCTCTTAAAACGGACCCGAAATTCCCCGACCCCCAACACTGGGATGCTGTTCCCCTGCACGTCTCGCAACGTGGACCTCAACGCTTTAAGTTTGGGCCGCACGTGGGGGTCGATTTTCAAGAACTCTCTCTGGGGAATTATAGAATAGGAGGACCCCGAGTCAATTTCCATCCTAATAGGGGCCCCTTGGACTAGTACCTCGACGAAGTAATGGGGTTGTCCCGCGGACACGCTGAACACGGGGGCGTCGTCCTCGCTGTCGTCCGAGATGCGGCCCACGCCGTCCTGCTTCCTCGTGGTCCGGGCGCCATCTTTGGACCTCGCTGGATGGTCCGGTCTGGTCGAACGGTCTTGTGAATGCTTCCGGCCCTCTTTCCGCTTTCTGCACGCCTTGGCGATGTGCCCCCGACGGTCGCAGTTGTAACACTCGGCTTTTCTGAATGGGCACTTCGCGCGCTCATGGGCTGCTCCGCAACCATCGCAGCGGCACCCGCCTTTTCGGACCTTCTGGACCTCCTCACCGTCGCTGCCTTCCGTAGACGACTTCGAGGTTCGTCGGGTTGCGTGTACCGACTGTCCGGACTTGCCGTGCACCGAATTTTCCGCTTTGCCGGCCCTAGGACGCCACTCACGCCACTGGTGCATTTCGTCTACCCCAGCATTCGTGGATTCCGCGGATTCCGCGGCCTCCACAACCTCTGCCAGCGTGGGTGGCGGCTCCTTGTTCATCAGGCTGCGCTGCACTTCCTTGTCCTTCAAGCCACACAGAACGCCGTCCCTTAGGGCCATCTCTAGGTTGTCCCATCTGCAGGGGACGGCGGCTATTCTCATGGCTGTTACGAAGGTCTCAACTGACTCGTCCGGCGCTTGGACTCGCCTCCAAAACGCGCTCCGAGCGGGAAACATTGCCCTCGAGGGTCGGAACCGCTCACGCAGCAGTTTCATGATGTCCTCGGCTTTGAAATCACTCATCTTCTTCGGTGCAATAATGCCCACCAGCGTTCGCTTGGTTTCTATCCCAAGCATTCGGGTGAGGATGGCCCTCTTCCTTTCCTCGTCGTCTTTGACTTTGAGTTCCACCAGTGCCGCCTGGAAGTCCATCTCAAAGAGCTCCCAGTCTTGCGGTTTGATAATGTTGGACCCGCTCTGTGCCCTGGCTCCTTGGGGGTCCATCATCCCACCTTCGTCGCCAATTTAGTATATGAGAACCAAGACACAGGAAACAGCCACGGGCTGGTTTAACTCAGGTTTATTGCATGGTGGTCAGAGGGAACATGAGGTAATGGCGGATGCAAAGCTCTATATATACAGTGGTAAACATTCGAATGTGGCTCCACGATAGCCGGTTGGCTATTGTCTGCGTGACATCATTGCTGGTCACGCCCTTCTTGTCCAGGTGTAGGCAGTGGCGGGAAACTCCGCGCTGTGGCTATTGATGAGTATGGACCAAGAGAGCTTGGACGCTCGCTGCTGCCCACTGGTGGTTATTAGCTCGCGTCCTAATACAGGGTTTATAGTGATACAGCTGACGACTATATTGTTACTTGTAGGAAGGGTTACATTGTTAAGATACATTGTTATCACATGAAGAAGGTTACACTATTAGAACACAACAGGGCTGGTTTGGGTTTGGCTTTCTTGTGCAGATCACTGAATGGGGCCACCTGTCCCAGGCCATTGGAGGCTTCCTACAAGAGTTGCACCATGTTGTGCAGAAGAGTATAGGTACAGAGTAGAAGGGAAAAGATTGATGCACTAGTCCGGCTAATCAGCTACAAGGCAGGTCCAGCTCTTTTGCTCCATTCAAGTTGGACATGTTTTTATGTGAGCCCTAAGGTTTGTTCCAGCTTTTATTTTGCTTGTCAATTGACAATTTTACTTTCAACCCAAGTCCGTGTGTGGATGAAGGTCCTGCTTTCCTGTGTGAGTGAGAGAGAGAGAGATAGTGTGTGTGTCACCCAGTCAAGCCCTTTTATTATATCCTGTATTGTTTTGTTTTTTAATAAAGTTTTCTTCAAGCCAACTTTTGATTCAAGATGTTCACTGGGGTGTTCTGGGGTGCTAAGTCCAAAGCATCGGCTCTCCAACATCTGGTTGGAAATGGAGAGCAGTAGCAACTCAGGTCAGCTACCGAAAAGGAAGGGCAGGTGTGTTAAGACCTGGTCTATTTTCTCTTTTTCTTTTGTGAGGACTTCGAACAGAGAAAGCAGGAGAGGCCAAGAGCTTTTCCCCCTGGCTAGAGTGTGGGGCAGGCCGATGCCACACTGGGTGCTCAAAAGCAACACTATAGAGCAGGGGTTCCCAACCTTTTCAAGCTGGGAGTTGGGTCACGCTCTCTCAGTCAGCTTCAGGTTAAGAATTCCTGCTTTGTAGCTTATATTAAAAGTTGTACCTACTGAAATTTCTTATTCCAAGCAACTATTACAAAACATAATTCTATTTTTAAAACATTGTAACTCTATCTTGAGACTCTAATTCATTTGAGGTAGCTAAGTACTCATATGTATTGTATGTCATTATGTTGCATTCAGCTTATAATGACCTTAATAGGAGGTTCAAGGTCTCCTGAGCCCTAACAAACCAGGACAAGTTTAGAGAGGTCAAGAAAGATGATCAGGGGACTTGAAACCAAGCCCTGTGAGAAAAGACTGAAATAACTGGGCATGTTTAGCCTCAAGAAAAGGAGCTTGTGGGGCGAATATGATAGCACTTTTGAAATACTGTACTTAGAAGATAGTCATAAAGAGGAGGGGCAGGATCTGTACTCATTTATTCTAGAATTCAGGAAGCATAATAAAAGGTTGAAACTACAGGAAGACAGATGTAAGCTCAATGCCAGAAAAAACGTCATCTGTTAGAGCAGTATGACTTTGGAGTGAATACCTCACGGGTTGGTTAATGCTCCAATGCTGGAGGCATTCAAGAGAAAATTGGAGAACCATCTGTAAGATCTTCTTTGATTTGGATTCCTGCATTGAGCTAGGGCAGCGGTTCTCAACCTTTTCAAGCCACGGTCTGGACCACACACCCTCAGACAGCTGAGTGTGCTGGACTGGTGGTTCCCCTGCTGTAATTGCTGCTGTAAACTACATCTGTGGCTGTTGTAAATGTGTTCATGACAGCCACGGATGCATTTACAGCTGTTGTAAACACTTCCACTTCCAGTGGTGGCAGCATGGGCATTGTCATCATGGGCCACATGAAATGGTGCCACGGGCCGAATCCGGCCCATGGGACATAGGCTGAGAACCTCTGAGCTAAGGGTTGGATTTGATGGTCTCAACTCAGTTATTCTATGGCTATGATTTATCCACTATACCACACTGGTGTGTATTATCTCTTTATCTATCTATCTATCTGTTTAGCCAGGAGAACAGGCGTTATCAGGTGGGATCCCATTATGAGGAGGCCGAGGTGCTACTTGTGAGTAAGAGGAATCCTGACAAGCAGGACCCTCCTCACTTTCTCTTTTATTCTACTTACTATAGATTGACCACTTGTTTCCTTGTAAGAGGCAAAGTATGTGCCTTTCCTCAGTCACTCATTATTATTTCTTCATCTCTCCATTGGCTTTATTTTTGCAGTCCAGGGTTTGATCAGGACATGAGAGTAGAAGAAGATCCTCGCCATGGAACTGTCTTATAATTCATTCTGTTGCTTCAAAAACAGCTAAAACTGCTTTTTGTTATTTTAAAACCTCTTTTGCAAGTCTGAGCTTTAGACAGGCTAACCTTTAGACTCCTTACCTCCTACCCTCCTCTCTATAAATATTGGCAACTCAATGATTCCCTCCCACCTCCATCTCTTATACATGTGCCTCTTTTAAATTTTCAGATAATCTGAAGGCTCCTTATGTATCATTCATGGTGTCATCAAATGTTTTCTTTCTCCTACAGATCATTTGTGACAGTACCTTCTTGGGTTTGGAAAGTCAATATTTACGTTCGAGACTATGAATCTGGGCTAAATCAGTTTTAGGCTTTACATTTGGACAACACAAAAGCATGGACTTCAGCATAGCTCTTCATGGCAAAAGTCAGCTGGCTTCTTCATGGCAAAAATCAGCTGGCTACTTGACAGTAAACAAAAGAAATTGGAGTTTGAAAAATTTAACAGCCATCAAAAGTGTGTGTGTAATAATAATAATAATAATAATAATAATAATAATAATAATAATAATAATAATAATAATAATAATAATAATAATAATAATAATAATAATAGATTTATTTGTACCTCACCTTACTTGCACCATTGCGACTCAAAGCGGCAAACCACAATAAATACATACATATTACAAATACAAGATAACAATATCAGCATAATATAAATTCAAACAATAAACCGATTGCTGATTAATATAGAAAAACAATACTAAGCAATGAAAAGCCACACAATAACCCCCTCCCCGGGCCGGTGTTGCTGGCTCTGGGGAGAGGCGGAAGGTCCTCGGCAGCTGCAGCGGCAACGGCAGGGTCAGCGCCCTTTTGACCCTTCCAATCTGGGTGGGTTCGGAAGGGCGAGATAGCTACACACCTGCCTCTCATCTCCGGGTTGGTGTTGCTGGCTCTGAGGAGAGGCAGAAGGTCCTCGGCGGCTGCAGCATGGCATCTGGCCCCATCACTCCCTATATATATATCGTTTTTGCAGTGTGTTTTCTTTGATAATTTCATGTGGGATTTGAAGCAATGTGCAGCAAAGAAGGAGGAGTTACTGGACCATATATACCTAGCAGTTTGAAAGCAAGAAATTGCAAGTAGATAAATAGGGACCACTTCGGTGGGAAGGTAACAGCGTTCCGTGTGCTCCGGTGTCTAGTCATGCCTGCCACATGACCACAGAAACGTCTGCAGAAGCAGACAGCGCTGGCTCTTCGGCTTAGAAACAGATGAGCACTGCATCCTAGAGTCGGATACGACTGGCTTTCGAGCAAGGGAAACCTTTACCTTTACTTTTAAATAACTCCTCCAAGTACTTCCTCCCTTCTTTGCTGCAGATTGCTTCAAATCCCACATGAAATTATCAAAGCAAACACACTGCAAAAACTCGATGCAACATTCCTTTGTACAGTCCTGTCTAATTGTTGGATCTGAGGTGCTTTATCTTACAGATAAATATCCCTAGGCCAGGCATTCTCAACCTACGGCCTGTGGGCCAAACCCAGCTCCCAATGCCAATTCATCCAGCCCCTGATGCCCTCGCCGATCCCAGAAGCGGAATTAAAATGTGTTCTTTGCATGCGCAGAACGTTCTGTGCATGCACGGTGCACATTTTACTTCCCCTTCTGGGTGGGAGGAACCATGTAACCGGCCCGATCAGCAGTCCAGGAGGTGTGGTCAGGCCCGCAACCCAAAAACCTTGAGAAAGCCTGCCCTAGGCCCTTTTATAATCAAGCCACTTAAAAAGAAAAACAAAACACTACAATAAAGTGGGGTGGGGGTAGGGAATCACATTTTCCACAGTGAAAGTCTGGATCCATTTCAGGGGAGCTCATCTCAGAGTCCTCAGGAAAGAATTTTCCAAGCCAAGGACAAGCTTGGAGACTTATGACCCATGACCGTGCTTTCCTGAGGGAATGCCCCTTTCAACCGTCCTGGTGAGGAAATCTTTAGGCTGACCCCTCTGGGACCTGAAGATGCTTGCAGTTGGGTTGGGATGTCTGTAGTGAAAGCAAAGCGTCTCCACAGCAGCAGGGCCTGGCCAAACTTGAAATGCTGCTGCTGCTGACCTAGTTGCTGGCTTGCCCAGGCCCTGCTGCCATGGAGACACTTTGCTTTCACTACAGAGCAAAACATCCCTCCCTTGCTCCGTTGTGCAGCTTGTTTGTTCTGTTCTTGGCATCCTCTCCATTCAGAATGAAACAATACACAGCGTGTGAAAGGCAGTGACGAATTGGAGCTGGACCATCCGTTGACCTCTCCCACCCAGTTACCAGTTTACTGCCTGCTTCTCTTCCCGTTTCCCCTCCGACCTGCCCCATCTCCCTGCCTCAATCCCACAAGGCAGCGGCAACAGTAGTCATGTTTTGATCTGGTATGTTCCCTGACACCATGGAGATTGTGGGTTGGGCTGGGTGTGTAGGGCCCCCACTGTCATCTCAGTTTTCTTCCTGATCCAGTCTAGATTCTTGGTAGTGGAGCTCACTCTTGCCTTGACATACACCTGTGCCTGCTTTTTAGCCTTGGCTAGGATTGTGGCTAGAAGAATTCCTGCCAACCTAGCAGTTGAAAAGCAAGAAATTGCAAGTAGATAAATCGGGACCACTTCGGTGGGAACGTGTTGTGTTTGAATACATATATTGCTGTAATGTTTTGTAATATTATTGGGATCAGTACGATCCTTCATTTTGTCTCCTTCTTGTTGGTCTAAAAGTATTGTGGGACTTGCGTTCCCACCTTAACTATGTAGTCATGCAAAGTCTTCACTCCAGTCCATTGACCTTCCAGTCACCACACTCCTCTCCCATCCAAACCTGTTGTTTCCCGCCTGAATGTATCCATTCCTGAGTGTATATATTTAGCAGTGCTGCGCAATTGCTCCCCAAGTTCTGACTGCCTAATAAAGTTGTTTGGCCCTGTTATGCTGGCTGCTTCACATTTCTACCAGAACATCAAATTGGCGATGAAGGTGGGATAATGGCATCCTGTACACCTACCCTAGCTCCATTTGACGTGGCCGTCCCCAAGAAATGGAACCATTATGAGCATCAGTTTCAGCATGCCATGGCGGCTGAGAACATCGTCGATGACGAGAAGAACATAAGAACAGCCTTGCTGGAACAGGCCACAGGCCATAGCCCATCCAGTCCAGCATTCTGTGTCACACAGTGGCTCACCATTTCCTTCAGGGTATTTCCAAGGAGATGCCTTCACCTGCTTAGGATTCCCTGGAAATGGCATTGAGAGATATCCTGCCTATCTCTCCAACCCGGAGGTTGTCCTTAAGTATCCATAATTATAGCCATTGATACCCTTGTCCTCCATGAACTTGTCTAATCCTTTCTTAAAGCTGTCAAGACTGACAGCAGTCACCACTTCTTCTGGCAGGGAGTTCCATAGACCAGTAATCCTCTGGGTGAAAAAGTACTTTCTCTTATTTGTTTGAGAACTAGTGCCCAAAAGTTTCATGGAGTGTCCCCTAGTTCTAGTGTTATGCGATAGGAAAAACAGTTTTTCCTTATCTACTTTGTCCACACCATGCATGATTTTATAAACTTCAATCAGGTCACCTCTTAGACGCCGTCGTTCAAGAGTGAAAAGGCCCAACCGTTGAAGCCTCAGATGGTAAGGAAGGTGTTCCAGTCCCCTAATCATTTTGGTTGCCCTCCTCTGCACTTTTTCCAACTCCATAATATCCTTCTGGAGGTATGGCGACCAAAACTGTACACAGTATTCCAGATGGGGCCTCACCATAGATTTATAAAGAGGCAAAATGACACTTGCTGACTTATTTTCTATGCCCTTCCTAATGATCCCTAACATTGAGTTTGCTTTTTTCACTGCTGAGGCACACTGGGTTGACAAAAAAGGCACTGCCAGGTCCAATAGGACTCCAATGTGGCTTACAGGAGCTGTTCGGGAAGTGATCAAGAGCAAGAAAAGCTCATTTAGAAGATGGAAGGCTTGTCCGAATGAGGACAGCAGGCAGAAACATAAATTCTGGCAGAACAAATGCAAGGCAACAATCAGGAAAGCAAAGCAAGACTTTGAGGAGCGTATAGCTAAAAATACTCAGAGAAATAACAAAGACTTCTTTAAGTACATTAGAGGTAAGAACCCAACTAGGAAGGCCATTGGACCATTAGATGACAATGGAAGGCAAGGGGTTATTAAAGAGGAAACAGAGATTGCAGAGAGACTCAATGAATTCTTTGCTTCAGTATTCACTGAAGAAGACAGAGACCACACGCCCAAAACAGAGCCTATCTTCGTAGGGAGAGAAACCGAAGAATTAAGCCAGATAGAAATAACCAGGGAGGAGGTCCTTGCATGTCTTGTTAAACTAAACACTAACAAATCCCCAGGACCAGATGGCATCCATCCACGAGTTCTCAGGGAACTTAAAGATGAAATTGCTGATCTCCTAGCCAAAATATATAATCTTTCCCTCAAATCAGGCTTTGTGCCTGATGACTGGAAGGTAGTGAATGTAACACCAATTTTCAAAAAAGGATCCAGGGGTGATCCAGGAAATTACCGACCGGTCAGTTTGACATGTGTCCCAGGTAAAGTGATGGAAACCATCCTAAAAGATAGAATTAATAGGCACATAGAAGAGAAGGCGCTGCTAAAGGAGAGCCAACATGGCTTTTACAAGGGCATATCATGCCTCACTAATCTGTTGGAATTTTTTGAGGGTGTCAACAAACATGTGGATAAGGGGGGTCCAGTTGACATTGTTTATCTGGACTTTCAGAAGGCTTTTGACAAGGTCCCACACCAAAGGCTCTTGAATAAACTTACCAGTCATGGAATAAAGGGACAGGTCTTGTCCTGGATCAGCAACTGGCTAAGGGACAGGAAACAGAGGGTAGCACTAAATGGACACTTCTCCAAGTGGAGGGAAGTAAAGAGTGGGGTCCCCCAAGGTTCAGTACTGGGACCCCTGCTTTTCAACCTCTTCATAAATGATCTAGAAGTAGGAGTAAATAGCAAGGTAGCCAAATTTGCTGACAACACTAAATTATACAGTGAAAACTGTGAGAGATTGTGAGGAGCTCCAGAGGGATCTCTTGACACTGGGGGAGTGGGCAAAACAGTGGCAAATGAGCTTCAACATTAGTAAGTGCAGAGTGATGCATGTTGGGGCAAAGAACCCCAATTAAATACTCTGAGTATTTTTAGCAATACGCTCCTCAAAGTCTTGCTTTGCTTTCCTGATTGTTGCCTTGCATTTGTTCTGCCAGAATTTATGTTTCTGCCTGCTGTCCTCATTTGGACAAGCCTTCCATCTTCTAAATGAGATTTCTTGCTTTTGATCACTTCCTGAACAGCTCCTGTAAGCCACATCGGAGTCCTCTTGGACCTGGCAGTGCCCTTTTTCCCTTTGGGTATGCATTCCAATTGGGCCTCTGTTATTGTTTTTGTAAACAGCCTCCATGCCTCTTGGACTCTCTAAATTTTCCCTTTCAGCTTCTTTTTTACTAGTTTCCTCATCTTTGGGAAATTTCCTTTTTGAAAATTTAAGGTCTCTGTGTTAGATTTTATCAGTGACTTGCGGTCTATGATCAAGTTAAACGTAATCGAGTTGTGGTCACTGTTCCCTATTGGATCAGTCACATTAACATCTTGCACCAGATCCTGAGTATTACTCAGGACTAAGTCAAGGATTCTTGTACCTCTAGTTGGGTCTTCAACCATCTGTCCCAGGGAACAATCATTTAGCATATCTAGGAAACTTTATCTCTTTATCATGTGCTGAACAACAGTTCACTCAGTCTATGTGAGGGTAATTGAAGTCCCCCATTATAACCAGGCTTCCCTTCTTGGATGCCTCATTTACAACATTCTCCAACTGCCAGTCTCCCTCAAGAGTTTGGGTCGGAGGCCGATAGTATATGCCTACTGTTAGACCATCCTTGTGGCCTGGTACTCTTACCCACAGAGCTTCTAATGGTGACTCCAAATCACCTAGATATTCCAATTCATACGATTTATCACTTCTTTGACATACAAGGCTACACCACCTCCCGTTTGCCCCTTCCTATCCTTCCTGTACAGTTTGTAGCCTGGGATAACTGTATCCCATTGGTTATCATCCGTCCACCAGGTTTCAGTGATACCAATAATATCAATATTCTTATCTATTGCTAAGTATTCCAGCTCCCCTATTTTGTTCCGGAGGCTTCTGGCATTTGTATAAAAGCATTTATATATGCTTTCCTGATACAGTCTTTTGAGTCCAGTTACATTGTTAGACTGCCTCTTGCATCCTTCTGCTAGAGTGCTGGTGACTAGCTCCTGGCTCTGCTCAGTAATTTTTGCATCCTCCTCACTACTCAAGTACACACTTTCCCAAACCGGATGCTGCCCAGCTCCTCTTGGCTTTCCCCCAGTTATCAGTTTAAAAGCTGCTCTGCAGCCTTTTTGATGTTGAGTGCCAGCAATCTGGTCCCATCATGGTTCAAATGCAACCCATCCCTCCTGAACATATTTGGCTTGTCCCAAAATGTTCTCCAGTTCCTGACAAATCTGAAGCCCTCCTCTCGACTCCACCGCCTCATCCACGCATTGAGGCTTCTGAGCTCTGCCTGCCTGGTAGGTCCTGCTCAAGGGACAGGCAGTACTTCTGAAAATGCTACCTTGGAATTCCGGGAAGTCCAGAAGCGTTCTTGTTTTCTCTCCCAGTGCAGCCTGGCCACCCTCGAGTTAGCCATTCACCTCGTGATGCCCCGGGACATCGACACAGTTCTACTGGCCGAAATCCTGGCAGCTCTTCAGACACACTTCCAGCCGAAGGTGTCCATCTTCCCTGCCCGGGTGGCATTCCATTGGCGTGACCAACGCCCCAGAGAGACCATAGCCAATTACACCGCTGTGGTGAGGCTGGCTGCCGCCCCTTGCCAATGGGACAACCTGGAGGATGTGCTGCGGGATCACCTGCCCACCGGCATGAGGGATGAGGAAATACGTCGGCTCATGGTCAGGCACGTCCTGACCTTTAAGTCAGTCCTCAGAGAGGCGTTGGCGTCCGAGGCTGCAAGATCGGGCATCAAGTCGTTCAAGCACAGGCGTGCTGCCTCCAGGAGTTCGGAGTCCGCTGTGCAGGCCCACTGCTGTTCATCGCCCCACTCCTCCACGTCTTCAGCGTCGCCGGTGTCCACATCCACCTTGGGGTCCGGGTCCAGGGATGAACAGGGTGAAGTCCGGAAGGTCTGGAAGATGACATCAGACAAGCGCGCCATTCAGAGGGCCCATCGCAGGTGTGACGGCTGTGGAGTGAGGCACGACCGTCGACAGTGCCTGTTCAAGAACGCTGACTGCCATCACTGTGGCTAGAAGGGCCACATTGCAAAGGTCTGCAGGCAGCGCCAGAAGCAAGTCCCGGAGCAGCCCAACCAACCGAGCCTTAAGAGAGCATCTGCGTTGAAGATCTCCGCCATAGAGCCTTACGTCCGCCGTGTGTCAAGCGTCTCCAGCTGTTTCTTCGCGGAGGTCCAGCTGCATGGCATTCCGGAAAAGATAGAGGTGGATTCTGGTATGTCCTACTCCATTTTACCCCAGAGGGAGTTCTTGAGGATCCCCCCAAAGTTGTGCCCAAAACTGCGGGCTCTGAAGACATCTCTCCAAGATGTGCAGGGTTGCCAGATTCCGGTTCTGGGAGTGGGGGATTTTGCCGTTGAATTCAAAAACATTGCAACAAAACTGCCTCTTGTAGTGGCCAAACGAGGCACAAACTGCTTGCTTGAGGTGCAGTGGTTTGAACCACTAGGGATTAAACTGTCCGGCATCAATGCCATCCATGTTGACCTGGTGCAGGACGTTTGTAATGCACACCCGGCAGTATTCAAAAAGGGACTGGGTAATTACATAGCCCCCCCCCCCTGTGTCTTTCGACCTTGACCCGGCCATGTGGGCTATTAGTCTCAAGCCTCGCAGGGTGCCATTTGCCTTAAAGGACAAGATTGAGGCCGATTTGGACAAACTGGTGGATCAGGGGATCTTGGTTCTGGTGGACTCAGCGGAATGGGAGACACCCATTGTGACTGCGATCAAATCCAATGGGGAGGTGAGGATTTGCGCAGATTATAAATGCACTATCAACAAGGCCATTCGGCCTAATGCATACCCGGTGCCAGTAGTTATCCACTTATTGGCTGCCTTATATGGGGGTAAATGTTTCGCTAAGTTGGACTTAGCACAGGCCTATCAGCAGTTATCTGTTACACCTGCTGCTGCTGCGGCCCAAACCATCGTTACTCACAAAGGGGCCTTCAAGGTAACACGCCTTCAGTTTGGGGTGAATGCAACCCCCGGTATATTTCAGTCACTTGTTCAGCATCTGTTAAAGGGTCTCCCTGGGGTCCTCACCTATTTTGATGATGTCATCATAATCGCTGGGAGCGAGTCCGAACTCGCTAGCAAGTTAGACCGGGTGTTACAGGTTTTTGAAAATGCTGGGTTACGTTTTAGAAAAGACAAATGTATCTTCCTTGCACAGGAAGTAGAGTTTCTCGGGTTTAAGATTACTCCCGAGGGGGTCAAACCCTCCGATTCGAAGGTTGCTGCCATTCGCAACGCCCCCCGTCCAACCACAAAAACTAAGTTGCAGTCTTTCCTGGGTCTGCTTAACTTTTAATCACTCCTTCCTGCCCAGGAAGGCTTCCATAGCGGAGCCACTACACTGTTTGCTAAAAAAGGACACAGTCTGGCAGTGGGGGCAAAACCAGGATTGTGCGTTTCGTGAGTTAAAAGACCTTCTATCTTCTGAAGCAGTCTTGACTCACTTCGATCCCAGGAAACCTGTGGTTCTTGTATGTGATGCTTCACTGGTGGGGGTGGGGCCTGTCCTCTGTCATGTGCTGGAAAATGGGAAGGAAGCCCCAGTTGCATTCTATTCAAGGTCCCTATCTAAGGCCGAGCGCAACTATGCCCAGACCGACAGGGAGGCTCTGGCCATAGTTGCTGGAACAAAGAAGGAATACAGAAGGGAATTCACTATCATAATGGACCACAAGCCCTTGTTGGGGATTTTTGTTACTTCTAAGCCCACTCCCCAAATTCTGTCCCCTCGCATGTTGTGCAGGGCCATTTTCTTAAATGCTTATCAGTACACCCTGGTTCACCGTCCGGGTAAAGACATCAGCCACGCTGACGCGCTGTCACAGTCTCCATTGCCAGACCTGAGGAAGGCCGATTGTGAGATCATCAGGTGCTGCTGATTGAATCTCTCGATTCGCCCCCCCCCCATAGTGCTTTCAGACATTGCTAAGGCAACAGCTAGGGACAAACTTCTGTCTCAGGTAATTTCTTGGGTTAAGAAAGGCTGGCCCACATCTCCTTCTGCTGAGGAGTTCAAAGTGTTCTTTAGAAAATGGTTCGAGCTTTCGCTCGAAAGAGGCTGCCTACTGTGGGGCCAAAGGGTGGTCATCCCTGCAGTATTACGCTCTAAGGTGCTTAAGGCTTCTACACATTAGTCACCCTGGTATTGTGCACTCCAAGGCTTTGGCTAGGAGCTATTTCTGGTGGCCCCAGGTAGACCAGGACATTGAACAATTGGTAGGCACTTGCCAAAGTTGCCAGAGTTCCTGACCCGAAGAGTCCTGGCTTCCCTCCCGGGAATGGGACACTGCCCGTGGACCGTGGTCACGAATACATGTTGATTTCGCTGGTCCATTCTGGGACACACTTTTCCTACTAGTGGTCGACTCATTTTCAAAATGGTTAGAGGTTATTCCTATGCCCAGTACCTCTTCTGCGGTCACAATTAAGCAGCTCTGGAGGCTGTTCAGTTGTTTCAAACTACCGGACGTGCTTATGTCTGACAATGCCACAACTTTCACCTCTGCCAAATTTCAGGCGTTCCTCAAAAGGAATGCTGTTCAGCATGTAACTTCTGCCCCTTTCCACCCTGCCACCAACGGTCAGGTGGAACATCAGGTTCACATTACAAAAGAGGCACTTCGCTGCATGGGTCAGGGGGACATTGATTTACAACTTTGCCAATTCCTCCTGTGCTACCGGACAACTCCCCTGGCATTGGAGCTATCGCCAGCCAAACTTCTAATGCGCAGGAGACCAGTCGGATCCTTCCAGGGTGGAGGATAGGGGTGTTAATATTGAAATTGCTCATAAAATGGTATTCTCAGCCGGGGATCCGGTACACTGTCAGAACTATGTGGCCGCAGGTCCAGCATGGATTCCGGAAATTGTGGTGGAACAAACGGGGCCAGTATCCTATCATGTCAAAACAGGCACTGGTTTGCTATGGCGGCGCCACACCAACCAGCTCAGACATAGGGTTACGGAGTTTCAAGAGGTACAAGGTGATTCTTTTCAGGGCAATTCCACGTTAGGGTCCTCCCCCATCCGCTTATCCCAAGGGGGAGACGAGGAAGGCAGCTCGGCAATCAGCTGCAGCCCCCAACTTTCTAATTCAAGCCAGCCCCAATTCCTTTGGAGGCCGTCAGCAAGCCTAGAACATGGAAACGTAGCCTTTGATTTACAGGATCGGGGGGAGTTTGCTGAGTGTTCCCCCACTCATCCAAGTGAAAATTGGGGCTTTAATTTCTTCTCGGAGGCCCCCCATCCTCCTACCTTCAAGTCTACCTCAACTCCCACCCAAATGAGGCATGTTTTTGTTGAGTCGCCCCCTACTCAAACTTCTCAAAGGCGGGACTTTTCATTGTGTTTTACCCCTCCTGATTCTAGTTTTAATTTTGAGTGATCCCCTGCTCCTGCTTCATCTAAATGGGGTTATAATTTAGTTTGCCCCCTCCCTGGTTCTAAATCTGATGCGGGACACTGTTCCCAAAATGCAAATAATTCAGAAAGGGCCCCCAGTACAGGGTATCACTCAATGGAACCAAGCCTACCTAGGACTTCCGAATACAGTGAGGTATCAGTATGGCCCAAAAGAGTTTGTGGGCCTCCACAATGGCTCAGGGACTTCATCCCATCCTAGGGGGAGGGATATTGTGTTTGAATACATATATTGCTGTAACATTTTGTAATATTATTGGGATCAGTACGATCCTCCATTTTGTCTCCTTCTTGTTGGTCTTAAAGTATCGCGGGACTTGCGTTCCCGTTTTAACTATGTAGTCATGTAAAGTCTTCACTCTGGTCTGTTGACCTTCCAGTCACCCCACTCCTCTCCATACCTGTCAAGTTTCGGGAAATTTATGTCAAATAGGGGAAATTTCCTGGCCAAAATGGGAAACTGGACAGCTATGCTTATCCTGTGCTGGTCTCCAGTCTAACTCCAGTCTAATTGCAGTCTAACTAATACAGGATGATGGCAGGAAAGAGTGTAAAATACGGTTGATAGAAATTTCCCAAAACTTGACAGATATGCTCCTCTCCCGTCCAATCCTGTTGTTTCTCGCCCAAATGTATCCATTCTTGAGTGTATATATTTAGCAGTGCTGCGCCATTGCTCCCCATGTTCTGACTGCCTAATAAAGTTGTTTGGCCCTGTTATGCTGGCTTCTTCACATTTCTACCAGAACATCAAAGAAGGTTAACAGTGTTCCATGTGATCTGGCAGGGCTGCCATCAGGGCAATACTACCAGTACTGCCATATAGGGCCCAGAGCTGACAGGGGCCCTGCCAGCCATAACTGTGACATTACTAGGTGTGTGTGTGTGTGTGTGGGGGGGGAGGCAATAGGATTACTCAGTATGGGGCCCAGAAATTTCTGCCTGCCACATGACCACGAAAATGTCTGCAGAAGCAGACAGCGCAGGCTCTTCAGCTATGAAACAGAGATGAGCACTGAACCCTAGAGTCAGATACGACTGGCTTTCGAGCAAGGGTTACCTGTACCTTTACTATGTCAGGGATGATATCATACTGCCATGAACTACATGTACCGCAATGCATTGCTCATGTGGTCCTATATGTAACCCTATCCCCTTTGACCTCCTCTGACCTCACCTAACCCTATTAAAGGACCCTCGCCTACCCGACGGCCCTCTCTCCTATCCTAACCACTGACCCTCACTGACCGCCATGCGGCCAGTGGAAATAAAGAACTATAAAGATAGATGAATGAGTACTGGGGTCATTGGGCCGAACCTTCGGAAACCCTCTAACAAATGGTAGCAGAGGTTGTGGTTTGCCCATAACTAACCCCAGAAAGCAAAAATGATCAAATGGAAGACCCAGACGAGCAAAGATGCAGGCCAAACCCAAGGGGCTCAAAGATGGATCCAAAACCAGGGACGACCCGCACACGATCCAGGTAACCGAAGTCCAGAAAATAATCGCTGGGAAAGAGACAATTTCCATGGCAGAGCTACTGGCCCTGATAAATGACGGAGATGAACATTCCAATGACAGCGCGGTAAGCTCTACCCCAGGGACCTCCATGGCGGGAACACCAAACACAACGCCGATCCCGAATCTGACCGAGATGGCCGACCAATCACAGACGGTGGCCTCAGATTCAAACCATCTGGCGGGAAACCCCATCCAGCTAACGATGTCCAGGGACAACCCACGTGGGCTGGCAACGCAAAGAAAGGAAGGGACCCTGGGACTAGGGAGGGTGGACGCGTGGACCCCAGAAACGTGGGCTATGCCGACCCTCAGCCCCCAGGCACTAGAAGGGGAGTGGGAAACCCCAAGAGGAAAGCAAGCGCCTAAAAGGGTCACCGCCAACAACATGGCTGAGTCTCAAGGGGGGGCAGAGGCCCCCCATGATAAAAAAGGTCAAAGCGGACGCGAGGGGTATGGGGAACTGAGAACACGTGGACTGCTCGACATTAATGATGAAGAAGCAGTACAGGGAGGCACATTAGATGAACCCAAGGAACACTGAAATGAAGGACCAGAAGGGGAAGCGGATGACCTCCACGACTCCACAAGGAATGGAGAGGTCAACGGAATGAAGAAAAAAACGCCAAGGATAACCATAGGGAAACCAGATCATGATGAGTGTGTGCACCTACTACACAGAAAGTTAGGACACATAGGTTTTCCCACCATCAAGAAAATGCTGGAATGCTCAGAGGGGCTGAAGGTCAAAAGCTGCAAGAACTACCTAGAATGTTCGGTGTGTAAGAGCTCGAAGTCCAAAACTGAGCCATGACCAAAAACCTCCGCCAGGAAGTCGGACCACCCATTCCAGCTCGTGCACCTCGATTTGGTAGGACCTCCCAGAAGGTCAATAGGTCAGAAGAGATTATTCCTAACAATAGTTGACGACTTCAGCAGGTATGGTTATGTATACATGCTTAATAGTAAGGACGAGGCGTTCAGCAAATTTAAGGAATTCCACAAAAGGGTGTAGA
Source organism: Bradypodion ventrale (assembly GCA_035047345.1). NCBI lineage: Eukaryota > Metazoa > Chordata > Lepidosauria > Squamata > Chamaeleonidae > Bradypodion > Bradypodion ventrale. The sequence continues at coordinate 23,446,568 of JAWDJE010000009.1, read as the reverse complement.
CCCAAAACAACATAAACGTGAAGCAAATGATGATGGACAGAGGTTCGGAATTACTGTCAAAAGAGTTTGAAGAATGGATAAAGGAGAAGGGGATGCTGCACTTCAAGACCGCACCATTCTCAGCCTTCCAAAATGGGGTTGCTGAGAGAAGAAATGGGGTACTTCAAACCATGATCAGATGTGCGATAGAAGATGCAGGCCTAAGCTTTTCATATTGGGGAGAGGCACTGCTGTACTCCAACTACACGTTAAACAGGCTGTGGTCTAGTGTTATCGGTAAGACACCCTACAAAGCAATGTACAACTGAAAACCCAAGCTGGCGCACCTCCACGTCTTCGGCGTACCCGCAGACGTGCACATACCCAAGCAGCTTAGAAAGAAGGGGGATAAGATAACCAGAAGACTAAGGTTCCTAGGTTACGAGACAGGTTCGAAGGCGTACCATTTCATAGACCACAACCAGAAGCTGGTAGTTTCAAGATCAGCCACGTTCCACGAGCACGTGAACTGGGGCAAGATACACGCAAATGAAGTACTGACAAGCGACCAAGAGCATGAAGGGGTCAAGGCAGCACTGCCCAAGGCAAGGCCCGACCAACCAGAAGATATAATATGTGACAAATCTGAAGCACAAGGAACATGTACAGGCACTACAGATGCGGGAGACGTCGAATCCCCAAGTCCCACAAAAGAAGCGCCTAGAAGGTCAACCAGATCGACCAAGAACCAAACCCCCAGAGGACTGGAGGATTATGTACTGAGTATGGAGACCTACCCCGAAGCACCAGCTACGAAGACATAGCAACCACCTGAAGAACAGGACAAGTGGAGGGCGGCCATGGAGAAGGAAATGGAAAGTCTCAAAGATCTTGACGTATATACACCTGCAAGAGTACCTGAAGGACAAAAGACAGTGGAAACAAAGTGGGTATTCAAGGTCAAACAACTAGAGGATGAACAGATTCTGTACGCCAGACTAGTGGCCCAAGGTTTCACCCAACGATACCCAGACGACTATGAGGACACGTATTCTCCAACGGTGAAACCAGAAAGTGTTAAGGCCACACTAGTGATGGCAACTGTACTTGGAGAACAAGTGTATCAATTCGACGTACAGACAGTGTACTTACACGCGCAACTGGATAAGGAGATATACGTCAGGGCTCCACCCGGTTTTGGACGCAGCAGTGGAGAAACATGGCTGCTCAACAAGAGTCTTTACGGACTCAAGCAATCTGGCAGGAGATGGTACGAATACCTAGCTGAAGCGATGAAGAAATTGAACTTCTCCCCAGTTAAGGACGACAAATGTGTCTTCCTAAGAAAATCTCCAGAAGGGGTAGAAAAGGTTTTGGTTTACGTCGACGACCTGTTGTATTTTGGAAAAAGCAAGTCCAGATGCGATGAGTTCACCAAAGGCCTACAAAACGAGTTCTCACTGAAGAGTCTAGGAAAAGTGAACAAATACCTAGGGGTACAAGTGTCAAGAATAACGGACGGTTTCGCCATCTCCCAGAAGGAGAAGATAATCGAGCTTCTTAACAAGTGTAACATGTCCGATGCCCACGCATGTGGGACCCCCATGCAAACGGATTTCGTAAAAAACTCCCATGAGGAGGGAGAACCATTCGAGGACATCACACTCTACAGATCCATCATCGGATCACTGTTGCACATCGCCAACTGGACCAGGCCGGACATCTCGTTGGCAGTGAACCTTCTCTCATGCCACTCCGGCAACCCAAGGACCCACCATTGGGTGGCTGTCAAAAGGTTGTTGAGGTACCTGAAGGGTACCATGGATACAAAGTTACTGCTGACCCCTCAAATAAACGACAGGATCAATCTTTCATGCTATGCTGATGCTGACTGGGCCGGATGTACAAAGACCAGAAGAAGTACATCCGGCTACATAGTGATGCTGAATGGCAGCCCCATATATTGGCGAACTGAAAAACAAAAACTGGTCTCCTCCTCCACCGCTGAAGCAGAGTACGTCTGTCTGTCTAACACAGCAGATGACCTGATCTGGATAAATGAGCTAATCTCCCTCATCTGGGAAAAACCCAGCCTTCCCATTGTCATTCATGAGGACAACAAAGCAGCCATAGACATTGCAAAGGCCGAATGTTTAGCCAGGCGATCCCGACACATTGATATCAAGTACAGGAAAGTAAGGGAACTCGTAGGGGGAGGCTTCATAGACCTGATACATTGTGAAACCCAAGAACAGATCGCAGACATCCTGACCAAACCACTCCCATTAGCCCAACACAGTTATTTGCTAAATGGCTTAGCTGAGTAGGAGAACAACAAATCCAAACCACATTACGTTCAGTCCGTATGATTTCAGAAGGGGTTTTGTCAGGGATGATATCATACTGCCATGAACTACATGTACCACAATGCATTGCTCATGTGGCCCTATATGTAACCCTATCCCCTTTGACCTCCTCTGACCTCACCTAACCCTATTAAATGACCCTCGCCTACCCGACGACCCTCTCTCCTATCCTGACCACTGACCCTCACTGACCGCCATGCGGCCAGTGGAATAAAGAACTATAAAGATAGATGAATGAGTACTGGGGTCCTTGGGCCGAACCTTCGGAAATCCTCTAACATACTAGAATTGTGGAGAAGGGTTGTGGTGGCTTAGTAGTAAAGATACTGACAATTGGCAGGTTGGCAGGTCAGCAGCCCAAGTTCGAAACCCAAGTGCTGCACGATGGAGTGAGTTCTTTTCTGTCTTAGCTGCTGCCAATTTAGCAGTTCAAAAGCAAGAAATTACAAGTAGATAAATAGGTTCCACTTTAGATGGAAAAGTAACATTATTCCGTGTGCTTTAGTGTGTAGTGATGCCTGCCACTTGACCACAGAAATGTCTCCAAACACAGACAGCGCTGGCTCTTTTGCGTGTAAATGGAGATGAGCTCCACCTCCTAGAGTCGGACATGACTGGTTTTCAAGCGAGGAAGACCTTTACCTTTAGAATTGTGGGTAAGAGCTGGCATAGCCTTGTGCCTTGGTTCCCAATGTGGGGTACATGCCCCACAGAGGAGCAATTTAATTTTTAAGGGGGTGGCAATTCGAGAATGAGTTATTAACAGTTAATAGCCTTTTAGGCTTTCTCCATGTGAATAGGAGTTCATGTTTTGAATAATTAAAATTATATGTCACAGTGGGTGGGTGGGTCAGGATTTTAAAGATGCTTAGGTGGGGCTTGGTCAAAAAAGATTGGGAACCATTGGCCTAGACCAAAACCATATAGGACATTATAGGGCATAACCAGCATTTTGAACTATGCCTGGAAATGGTCTGTTGGCCAGTGAATCTGCTGTAAACAAACAACAAACAAACAAAAGCCAACACTCAATGTAACTGGCTCAAATGAACATCCTGACATAAAAATGTTAAGCCCAATAAAATTTGTTTGCTTCTAGTGTGGCCATAGGCTGCTTGATTTTTTTGCTGTAGTTGACTAATATTGCTACCCTTGAATTATTTACTGGCATTGCCCCCAAATTTAAAAATGATTCATGCACCTTATAATAATGCTACAGGAAACAATACACCCACCAGTAGCAGCTGACCCCTCCACAGCTGTTCTGCCTGAGCCCTGCTAGAGCAATGCATCGGCCACACAGTCTGCCAGAACCCTTCTGACACGTTCCACAGAATTCTGCTGCCAGAACAGGTAGCTTCTAAAACAGTAAACACCCCCCCCCACCCCGCATCTTCACATTTGCCATAGGGCATAGCATGATCTGAAATCTAGATAAGCCCTAGATCAGTTTCTACTGTCATGCTTAATATATTACCTGATCATACCTGTCAACCTTCCCGGATTGGCCGGGATTTCCCGGTTTTCGGCGTCAATTTTTGCCCTTTCCCACTCCGCGCTGCCGAAACCCCAGATTTCGGCAGCGGGGGAAAGGAGGCACTGCGCAGCCCATCTGCGCAGGTCACATTGCACGCATGCGTGGAAGGGCTCTACACTTCCGTAGCTCCCTTCCACGCATGCACAGAAGGCTACACCATGTGCGTAGAAGGCTACGCAAGCGGCGTAGCCCTCCACGCACATGCGTACAACGCGACCTGCGCAAACCCGGTCCACGCAGGTCCCGGATTCGCCGGAGCCGCGGTTGACAGGTATGTACCTGATACAAATGTGCTATGGTACAGATGCAAATGATCACCCAAACTGATGATAAAGAAGCAATGTAATACTGTAATAATAATTTCATGTGAGAAATTATTCTGGGTTGAAACAATTTTTGCGGAAGAAGCTCTGCTCAGGGAATGCCCAAATGAGGCTCATTTTATGTCCCCAAGAGCTGGGACAGAATCGGGCACTAAATCCGTCATGCAGTACCCAGGTCTTGAACTGTCAACTTGCCAGTCTTCCAGCTAACAAGGCAAGCTTCTTAACCACTGAGCTACCATGGCCCCTAAAGAAGCAATAAGATGGAGGTTAGACACAAATCTCTTGAATGGTGGATAAACTAGAGACAGAATGGAAACAGATATGAGAAATTAATGATAATGGTCAAGTCAGACATTTTCCACAGGCCTCTAAGCTAATCCAAACTCACAGAGTGCTAAAGTCCCTACTCATGCTTATATACTTATCAAACCTGGAAGAAGTTCAGATTGAATTTAGCTGGTTGAACTTCTGAGAGCAAAGGTGGTAGCCTATGCATTTAAAGTACTTTTAAACATAGGTAAACAAGGGACTGTGGTGGCTTAGCGGGTAAGACGCTGAACTTGATGACTGGAAGGTCTGCAGGTCAACAGTTTGAGACCCGAGTATTGCATGATGGAGTGAGCACCCGCCTCTATCCCAGATCCTGCCAACCTAGCTGTTCGAAAGCAACAAATTGCAAGTTGATAAATAGGTACCACTTTGGTGGGAAGGTAAACAGTGTTCTATGCACTCCAGTGTCTAGCCATGCCTGCCAAATGTCCACGGAAACATTGGTAGATACAGACAGCGCTGGCCTTTTGGACTGTGGTGGCTCAGTGGTTAAGAAGCTTGCCTTGTTAGCTGGAAGGCTGGCAAGTCAGCAGTTTGACACCCAGGTACTATATGATGGACTGAGTGCCTGTCTCTGTCCCAGCTCTTGGGGACATGAAAGGAGCCTCATTTGGGCGTTCCCTGAACTGAGTTTCTTCTGCAAACATCCTTTCAACCCAGAATAATTTGTGACACAAAATTATTATAACATAGATGAGCACTGAACCCTAGAGTCAGATATGACTGGCTTTCAAGCAAGGGCGGCCTTTACCTTTACCTAAATAAGAGAGGTTGATATCTTTATTAGATCAGTAAATTTCAAACCTGTTGTGTATGCAAGGACACTGTTGCTTTAAGTAAATGAATGTAACCAGCCCCATATCACAATGTATCACAGCTGCTAAAGGAACGCGAGCGAACCGCCCATTGAGGGCGGATGCGAGCGTTCATACTCACATGGTTCAATCCCCAAATCACGGACAGCCGCGGGAACTTCTCCGCATGAAGAACTACAGAAGAGGGGGGCGTGCCTCAAGTCGACGCCCCCAACGGTGGCAGCCAATGAGCCACCGTGCAACCAGATTCAAATGTGTTTCGTTACTGTATATAATGTGATGTACCTCCGCCATTACCACGTGTTCACCCTGGCCATCCAAGAATAAACCTGTGTTAGTCCTTATTGCGACTCGTTCTTTGTCTTCCGTGCGAGACACTAAATTGGCGATGAAGGTGGGATAATGGCGAACCCCAGAGTCAAGACGTACCAGTTCGACGTCAGCGAGCCTGAGCAGTGGGAGCTCTACGAGTGCCAGTTTCGGCACGCAATGGAAGCAGCCGGCGTCGACGACGACGCGTTGATACGCTCCCATTTCCTGGCCCAGGTGGGACCGGCCACGCTGCGCATCCTAATGAACTTGGTGGCGCCAAAGAGGGTTGAAGCCGTGCCGATCGACCAACTCCTGGAGCTGCTGAGGGCACACTTCCAACCCCCAGCCTCGATTTTTCCGGCCCGGGTCGCGTTCCACCGGCGGGACCAGCGCCCAGGCGAGTCCGTGTCCGACTACGCAGCGGCCCTCAGGCTGGCGGCCGTGCACTGCAAGTGGGACGATCTGAACCAGGCCCTGCGAGACCGCCTGCTGTGCGGCCTGCGGGACGAGGAGCTACAACGGAAGCTCATGACCCGCGACGAGCACCTCTCGTTCAATGAGGTGTTGCGAGAGGCGCAGGCAGCTGAGGCGGCCAGGAGCGGGGTCAAGGTGTTCAAGGCCCGTGGCTCAACGTCCGAGCGGGCCAAGTCCCCTGTCCAAGCGGCCCGGCGGACTCCGGCGAAGGCAGCCTGGCGGGCACCGAAGTCGCCCGCCGGCACTCCAGAAACCTCCGACGACTCCTCCGCAACGGCAGATTCCCACACCAGCGACGACGACGGCGTCCAGAAGGTACGGAAGCGTGGGGAGCGGCGGCAACACCGAGAGCGGCAAGACCACCGCTGCGACGGCTGTGGCGCGGCCCACGACCGCACGAGGTGTCCTTTCCGCAAGGCCGAGTGCCACAACTGCGGTCGAAAGGGACACATCGCCCGAGTATGCAGGCGCGGGCGAACCGAGGACAAAGGCGGCTCCAGTCATCCCCAGCACCACCAGCGGAAGGCGGCCGGTTCCAGGAAGGTTTCCACCGTTCACGGCGAGGACGGCGTACGCCACGTGGCCCTGGAGCACCGGCGATTCTACGTGGAGGTACAGTTGCAGGGGCGCCCCGTAAAAATGGAAATAGACTCAGGGTCGTCCTACTCTATACTGTCCCAGAGGGAGTACATGCGCATTCCCCCAGAGGCTCGGCCCAAGCTGCGGGCCATGCGGTCCCATTTGCGGGACGTTCAGGGAAACGGGATCCCGGTGTTGGGGGTGGGGAAGTTCAAGGTGAAGTTCAAGAATTTCTCCGAAAGACTGCCCCTAGTGGTCCTCAAGGGGGGGAAGTGTTGCCTCCTAGGAACGCAGTGGTTTGCTCCCCTGGGAATAGAACTGTCCGGCATCCACGCCACTGAGACTGACCCAATGCAGGACGTTTGCAATGCACACCCGGACGTTTTCAAAAAGGGGCTCGGTACTTACAGGGGGCCCCCAGTTTCATTCGAGTTGGACCCAGAAATCCGGCCCATCCGCCTTAAGCCAAGGAGGGTGCCTTTCGCACTCAAGGACAAAATCGAGGCGGAACTGGACAAATTGGTGGGGCAAGGGATTTTGGTTCCAGTTGATTCGGCCGAGTGGGAGACGCCGATTGTAACGGCCCTTAAATCAAACGGGGAGGTCAGGATTTGTGCAGACTATAAATGTACGATTAATAAGGCCATTCGGCCAAATGCATACCCGGTACCCGTGGTCAGCCACCTGCTGGCCACACTTCATGGGGGGAGGTGTTTTGCCAAGTTAGACCTGGCCCAAGCCTACCAGCAACTCTCAGTGACCCCAGCCGCTGCCGCTGCGCAGACCATCGTGACGCACAAGGGGGCATTTAAGGTAACGCGCCTTCAGTTCGGCGTGAACTCGGCCCCCGGGATCTTTCAGTCCCTCGTGGAACGCCTTTTAAAGGGGCTTCCAGGAGTTCTACCATACTTCGACGATGTGCTGATAACAGCGGGGAGCGAGGTAGAACTAGCGAAAAGACTAGATGGGGTTCTCTCGGTTTTCGAGAAAGCGGGGCTTCGCCTAAGGAAGGACAAGTGTGTGTTTTTTGCGAGGGAGGTTGAGTTCCTAGGTTTCAAAGTAACCCCAGAAGGGATCAGACCCTCAGAGTCCAAGGTTGCGGCCGTACAGAACGCCCCTCGCCCCACCGCAAAGCCAGAGCTGCAGTCGTTCCTGGGGCTCCTTAACTTTTATCATTAATTCCTGCCGAGGAAAGCATCGGTTGCGGAGCCACTGCACGCCTTACTAAAAAAGGACGCGGTTTGGCGGTGGGGGGACAAACAAGAGAAAGCTTTCCGAGAACTGAAATCGCTCCTCTCCTCAGACGCGGTCCTAACACATTTTGACCCAAGGAAGCCAGTAGTACTAGTATGTGATGCGTCCCCGGTGGGGGTGGGGGCGGTCCTGTGCCACGTGTTAGAGAGCGGGCGGGAGGCCCCGGTGGCATATTACTCTAGGTCCCTTTCAAAGGCTGAGCGCAACTACGCGCAAACGGATAGGGAGGCCCTGGCCATAATTGCAGGGACCAAAAAATTCCATGATTTTCTATACGGCCGCGAGTTTACGGTAGTGACGGATCATAAGCCGCTTCTGGGAATCTTCACTACCGGCAAACCCACTCCCCAAATACTGTCCCCCAGGATGTTGCGTTGGGCCATATTCCTCAACGCTTACCAGTACGAGTTAGTCTACCGCCCAGGTAAGGAGATCTCACACGCGGACGCACTGTCCCGGTCCCCCCTCCCCAGCATGGGGGACCCGGCATGCGAGGTAGAGCAGGACCACCAGGTTATGTTAATTGAGTCCCTCGACTCACCCCCCATTGTTCCGGCCGACCTCGCCAAAGCCACGGCGGCCGACAAGATCCTAGCCCAAGTTAGCTCATGGGTGAGGAAAGGGTGGCCCACTACTCCCCCAGAGGAACCGTTCAAGCCGTTCTGTAGGCGCAGGGTAGAACTTTCCCTGGAAAGGGGCTGTCTACTCTGGGGCCAGCGGGTGGTTATCCCAGAAAAGTTAAGGGCAAGGGTGCTGAAGCTACTGCACACCAGCCACCCAGGGATCGTGCGGTCCAAGGCCCTAGCTAGAAGTTTCTTTTGGTGGCCGCAGATAGACGCGGACATAGAGCGCCTAGTGGGCACGTGCGAGAGCTGCCAGAGCTCCCGGCCCGAGGAGCCCCGGCTACCCCATAGAGAGTGGGACACGGCCCGCGGACCGTGGTCCCGTATCCATGTCGACTTCGCGGGGCCCTTCCGTGGGGCAACGTTCCTACTGGTTGTCGACTCCTACTCCAAGTGGTTGGAGGTAATCCCCGTGAGCAGCACCTCCTCCGCGACAACCATAAAGCAGTTGCGTAAACTCTTTGCGTGCTTCGGCCTGCCAGACGTCCTCGTGAGCGACAACGCGAGTTGCTTCACGTCGACCGAGTTCCAAACCTTTATGGAGAGGAACGCAATCAGGCACATCACGGCTGCCCCATTCCACCCCGCCACAAACGGTCAGGTAGAGCGCCAAGTGCGCACTACGAAAGACGCACTGCGGCGCATGGGCCCCGGCGACCTGAACCTACACCTGTGCCAGTTCCTAATCAGCTACAGGACCACCCCCTTAGCTTCAGGATTCTCCCCAGCCGAGCTGCTTATGAAGAGACGCCCGGCAACGCTGTTTGACCGGATGGATCCGTCCAGGGTGGAGGATGAGGGGAGAAATATAAATTTAGGGGGGGGGACTCCAAGAACTTTGCCACAGGGGACCCGGTTTACTGTAGGAACTACGCGGCCTCGGGGCCGGCGTGGGTACCAGGGTCGGTCATCGAGCAGACAGGACCAGTGTCCTACAGGGTAGAGACTAGCTCAGGGCTACTGTGGAGACGGCACGCCGACCAGCTCCGAAGAAGGGTCACCAGTGAGGGGAAATCAGCGTTAGGGTCCTCCCCCACCCGCATTACCCAAGGGGGAGACACGGAGGCGCACGAGGGCGAAATTAAAGAGAGGAATCAGTTTGTCCCCGACTATGACCAGGAGCACGAGTTTGACTATGATTTTTCGTACCAGGGGGAGTTAGCGGAGTGGTCCCCCACCCGTCCTAGTGAGAAGAGGGGTTTCAGTTCAGCCCCTGGTACCTCCAGTCCCCGCAACGCGGGCATGCTAGAGTACACCATAGTCCCGGCCCCCAAGAGACAAGCGCCGCAAAGACAGGCAGGCAGCGGAATCTCGCCAGCCGCAAGTCCCCAGACCCCCGAACAGGCAGCGGGAGACAGTGGGTCCACGAGGGTCTCATCATCAGTCCCGAAGTTCGTGCTAGGGGGGTCCCCGGGCCCTGCAGGCGGTAAGCAAGGGTTCACTTCCCAACTGTTCATTCCATTCCCGTCCCCACAGGCAAGGTCACCGCAGCCTCATCACAGAACCACTAACGAGTCCCCACCTTACATTGCAGGACAAGACCGCGCGGGACCAGGAGCCGCGGGCTCCCCTGTGTTAGGGCAAGCTGACACGCGCCCCAGGCGCACGTGCGGGAAGCCACAATGGTTAAGGGACTTCGTCCCATCCTAGGGGGGAGGGATGTTGTGTATGCAAGGACACTGTTGCTTTAAGTAAATGAATGTAACCAGCCCCATATCACAATGTATCACAGCTGCTAAAGGAACGCGAGCGAACCGCCCATTGAGGGCGGATGCGAGCGTTCATACTCACATGGTTCAATCCCCAAATCACGGACAGCCGCGGGAACTTCTCCGCATGAAGAACTACAGAAGAGGGGGGCGAGCCTCAAGTCGACGCCCCCAACGGTGGCAGCCAATGAGCCACCGTGCAACCAGATTCAAATGTGTTTCGTTACTGTATATAATGTGATGTACCTCCGCCATTACCACGTGTTCACCCTGGCCATCCAAGAATAAACCTGTGTTAGTCCTTATTGCGACTCGTTCTTTGTCTTCCGTGCGAGACACTAAAAAACCTAAGCTAGCTTTCAAGTTCTGCAGCACAGTTTATCAGGCAATGCATTGCAGAGCTTGGTGGTGGTGATGGTGAAGTTAGATTTACATTTGTGTTTGTATTATTTGCTAGGATTTCTCTCCAAGAGCATTGAAAAGTTATTCTTTTGAACTAGATATACTAGAATTCTTCAGCCAGCATAGCCACCAGAGGATTCTGTGAGTTAAAGGGCAGGTATCTTAAACACAGTTACAATGAGGAGCAGTTAGGAGAAAATGGAAGGTAGTGTAGCTACAAAAAAGGTAGTGTAGCTACAAAAGGAAATGTCCCAAAGAACTGTCCTCATAGAGGACAACCTACATGGCTCTCTGTTGTAGTTATGTCCTGTACTGCAGAGCCCACAATGAGTAAAAGGTTGGACTAGATGATCTTCGGAATACCTTTTTCACAACCAACATTTAATGAGTGAAATCACAAGCAAAGCCAATGAGAACAAAATAACAAGTTACACAGACTGTCATTACTGCAAGAGATTAACATAAGAACATCAGAACAGCCTTGCTGGAACAGGCCACAGCGCATCCAGTCCAGCATTCTGTCTCACACAGTGGCTTACCATTTGCTTCAGGATATTCCCAAGCATATGCCTTCAACCTGTTTAGGATTCCCTGGAAATAGCATTGAGAGATATCCTGCCTATCTTTCCAACCCAGAGGTTGTCCTTAGGTATCCATAATTATAACCATTGATACTTTTGTCTTCCATGAATTTGTCTAATCCTTTCTTAAAGCTGTCAAGACTGACAGCTATCACCACTTCTTCTGGCAGGGAGTTCCCTAGACCAGTGATCCTCTGGGTGAAAAAGTACTTTATCTTATTTGTTTGAGAACTAGTACCCAAAAGTTTCATAGAATGCCCCCTAGTTCTAGTGATGTGTGATAGGGAAAACAGTTTTTCCTTATCTACTTTGTCCACAAAGTGGCCAGAGCCTAGGAATGCCACCAACGTCACAGTCCCCTTTCAGAATGCTCTCTGGTTTGTTAAATGTTTTGTTTCCAGAACTGTATATAGAAAAATCATTTTAAAAAACATAAAATCTCTGAACATGCCCACAATTTCAAATTTCTTAGCATTATCTTGTACCCTCACTGGCTTTGTCTTATTGTTACTTACTTGTGTTGTTGCTTGCTAAAGTGCTCCTTAAAAATATAACCTCAAGATATGGACCATGATTCCACATGGAGTCAGACCAGACCAGAATATACCCATGTAAATATTAGAACTTGGAAAATTACTTTTGAAAAAAGTAAATTGTTCCTGCTACTTGTGACACTTAGTAACTTATTTGTTGCCATTACTCATCACGATGTGCACAGTAGCTGGTTGTGTTACTAGTTATTTTATGTTGCATTTTATGTTGCACTTCATGGGGGGGGGGCAACAAATAATAAGAAAATGGCATAAAATTATTTCCACTCACAGTTTCTCCAAGAACATTTTTATGGGCCCTTGAAAAGTAACTAGAAAAGCTAAATAGTAAACATCTTTACAGAATTTTTTTAAAAAGAGGTTCCTTGCATACAGTTATTGAAAAGTGGGTACACTGTTGTTCAAAAAAACCCGCATGTGAGATTATCATGATACCTTTAACTCGATACTTTCAAGCATTGGTGAATCTATGCATCTATGCATAAATGAAAGAAAGACACAAATGATTGCACCAAAGCATGGCAAAGCTTACAACAGAGATTTTCAAAGAAAAAAGTGGATCTGATTTAAAAGAGGACTGGTGGAAATTAGAAATACCTAAAACTGAACCAGAGCTGCTAATCTGTCATCTTCTTTTCACTAGCAAACTACCTGGTACTAGAGAAACTTGGGCAACTTGGGAAAATGTTCGAGGCAGTCACTCAACTGTGCCTAAAAATTTCCAAAATTCAAAAACTACCAGATCTAAAGCTTATCTAGCAATCTGCCCTAATCTCTCCTTTAAAAGGTGTCCTAATTATAAAGTGGTGGGCATCAGCAGGTTCGCACCAGTTCGCCAGAACCGGTAGCAGAAATTCTGGCTGGTCCTGCCCATCCAAGTTTTGAAACAGAGTAGTCCTGATTCGAGTGCAACACAGGGCTTTCCCCCGACCAGGGCCACCATACCACGCCACAGTGTGATAGTAAAAAATTTTGGAGCCCATCACTGGCGATACTGTGTATTGGATTTTCCTTAGTTTCCAACTGGTGACTGATCATATGATTTGGCTAATTCTCTTTACAAAGAGCTGTCCTTTAATTTTGGCAAGGTGTGATCATCGGATTTGTAAACGTGAGGTTGAGAGAACCATGTGTGTTTTCAGAAGAAATATTTCCTCTCTCTTTTTCTTTGATTTATGCATAATTGACTTCAGAGTATCAATTGGTTTTCAGTTGGCAAATATAAATAAAATCTGGTATGTGATGATCAGGCTATTGGAGGGGACATTTTCTCCTGGTCATTGGTCTGACAGACGAAATAGATAGCCAGGACAAAGTGTGCTAGAAGCTCTGGTGGGCAGAGGATTGATTCCGGACATCATTCAGTAAAAGACAGTAGAGCATGTACCAAGTGCTTTCTTCTTTCATGCTCCCTGTTCTTAAAGAGAAGTGTATTCTGCACATATTCAATGTTTGCTAGGTATGCATGATTAACTGTTATGCTGTGTTCAATTTTTGAATGACTGTGTCTTTTTTGGCAAGAAAGATAATGGGGAAACTGCATCTTCTCAAAGGATAAGATAGGCAAAGAATGCAATCTGGTATTATACAGGCAGCTTCCTATGCCTAGTGTGTCTTTAAAACAAAATTAAAAGAAGAATTTGGAATCCATCAATTTTACAAACACTGGAGTGAATTTGTGACTCTTAAGCAAATACTGGAAAAGTTATTTTTTCTGGGCCATCATTCCCAGAATCCTAAGTTTAGTGCAACCAGTAGCAATGCTCAGGGAGGAGCAGCATTTTCCAGCAGTTCTTCTAAAAATAATAATAAAAAAACGTACCTTAGAGCAGTGTTCCCCAACCTTTGGGTTTTGGACTTCAGTTCCCAGAAGCCTCAGTCATACTGATCAATGTTTTGGGGAATTGACTTAGGCTTCTAGGAACTGAAGTCCAAAACCCAAAGGTTGGGGAACACTGCCTTAGAGCTGTGATGGTGAACCTTGGCACTCCAGATGTTCTTGGACTTCAATTCCCAGAAGCCCAAGCACCCTGTGAATCCACATGAATGGATTTACTGCAATTCATCCAGTCCAAGCTGCCCTCATAGCCCCCGGAAGCGGAAGTAAAATGCGCTTCCAGGAACGACGAGGGTAGCATGGGCCGGATGAATCGCAGTAAACCCATTCGTGTGGATTCACAGGGTGCTTAGGCTTCTGGAAATTGAAGTCCAAGAACATCTGGAGTGCCAAGATTCGCCATCACAGCGTTAGTGTCCAAATGAAAGAAAACTGATACAGTTTATTCCAGGAACTTAATGGATGCAAGTTATGGCCTCATGAAGGTTGAAAGCAATGATACTTTTAAATCAAATATTTTCTTGGAAATTACTTTTTATAATGAAATAGCAGTGGAAGAATTAAGATATTAAGATAATATTAATTCTAGTTTAAAAGTAAAAATTATTTTCTCAATACTCTGTAAAGTTAAACAGGTCAGTGTAACCCTATCGATTCACTGTGACAATATAGCTAAAATCAACAGAAGCTGAACAAACATGTAGTGTAAACACAGGATATTTCTGTGAAATGACATGATGTGACATGAGACATGTTCCTTATATGACATGATCTAAATAACAGTTACTGAATGTTCTAACCTGAACTCCATTAAAATGTCAGAGGATTAATTAATAATTTTGCCTTATCCCATAGTGATGAAATGTGTAGAAATTTCCAAATTTTATGCTATAAAAATATGGCTCTGAAAATGTATATTCATTCAGGGACTATTAGCTTGGTAAAGCGTTCCTGAATCTGTTTGGCCAAATAATGATAATAAAAACTCCTAAATCTGTCTTGGCGTGAGAAATGTGATTTTGTCTAGTTCAGTATTCCATAACATTTTTGGCGACTCCGCCGGGACTGACTTGACAAACAGCAGGTGCCATTGTCACTCTAGATGGCTGTTCCTGATGGGATAAAACGGCACCTCTCCAGGGATAACCTACAATGCCGGCATAGTAGACCTTTGATCTACTCTAGGAAATCAGTGAAGAGGCGGCGAGTAACTGTCAGAAGAAACAGACCAGTCAAGGATCCGGAAGGCTAAGACAGACAGAGAACTCTAGAAGGTGGATTTTCAAAAGCCTGCAGGCAAGTATAAAACTGTATGAAACTGTAGAAGTATACTTATGTGTGGCCACTCATTTGAGGAGTGGAAGTGGAGCCTGATCACCTTCAAGGGGACGGGACGGTGATTCCTAAGTCCTTAATGAACCACGGGCGGTAACCCAGTGTTCCTGGAAAAATCAGGGCGGCAAACCGGATTTTCGTGTGTGTAAAATTTATATTGTGTGGGTGGTTAAACCATTGTGTTCCCGATGGTAGCCCTTGATTTTTCGGGTGCCCCAGGCCGGTGGGTAGTGTTTAGTTTAGAATGGGTGGTGGTAGTGGCGTTCCAAGAATGCCACTACGGTGTTTCCTTGAGAACCTTGAGATATTTACACCAGAGGCACATGAACCCCCTTTAACAAAATTTGAGTTAAGAAGGTTTTGTGAATATGAATGGCCCAGTTTCCAAGTAGGGTGGCCTCCGGAAGGCTCCTTAGATTTGGGTCTTATAAATAGAGTGTTTCAAAGGATAACGCAGAACAAACATTGGGATCAGTATCCCTACATATCAGTATGGCAAGCTGTAATGCAGAAAGCTGTGACCACCCCCCCCCCCTTGGCTACGGAAATGCCAGGCTGAATGTGTAAAAGCATATTTAATGAAGGAAAAGAAATCCAAAGATAAGAAATCTAAAATAGGAAGGGAAGTGGTCAGAACACCCAATACCCCAAAAGTAGAATGGCAGACAGAAGGAAGATTGAAAATTTTAAACAGAAAAGAAGAAGATGAAATTCTGTTTCAAAGACCTCCACCTTGTATCATGCCAAAATCAGCACCACAAGACGGCCAAGTTCCATATATTTATCCAGACCTTGCATTAGCAAATGCAGGAAGCAGTCACTCTGCAGGAAGATTTCAGACCCCAGACAGAAGTGAGGCTTCCCCAACCACAGAGAAACTGAGAAAAGTAACTGAGATCTTGGAAGATGTGATTGAGGGAGGAGAGATAAAATTTAAAAGGTATAATAGACCTTCACCATATAACAATGAAGCTGGTAGGGAGCCACCTCCGGACACCCCAATGGCACATGTCATGCCAATGATGGAAAAAAGAAAAGAGATAGTGGCCCCACTGAGGGAAATGATAACCAGCCATATGAGGGAAGATGATGAACCAGTAAATCAGTCAATCTTCCAATATGTACCATTTACCATAACAGACTTGTTAAATTGGAAACAGCATTATGGATCTTTTAGTACCAAGCCGAATGAGGTGATTGAACTAATTGGAACCATAGTCCAAACACATAACCCCACATGGAGTGATATACAGCAAATAATAAATACGCTCCTTAATATGGAAGATCCTGAAAACCGCCAGATGTTAAATGAGAGATTCATTACTCAGAGTGCGCCAGATGTAAGAAAGAAATTACAAAAGCTGGAAGGAGCATTGGGAAAGAACACAAGTGAACTGGTGCAAATTGCGAGGAAGGTCTACTTTAATAGAGAAGAGGAGGAAGAGGAGAGGCAGAAAATGAGAGAATATAAGAAAGCTGAGATGATCGCCCTTGCTTTGGGAAGAGGCAGAGGAACACTTGATTATACTCAGTGTGCTTACTGCAAGCAAGAGGGCCATTGGCAGAGGAATTGCCCCGAGAGAGGAATGGGAAAAGTACACCCATTTGGCAGAGGAAGTTATGGATACAGACAAAAAGAACATGATGAATTGGCTGAGAAGGAATGGGATGATTGAAGAAACCAGAGGAATTTGGGAAATCCCCAAAAAAAAAAGAAGAAAAGAAAAAAAAACAGCTGAGCACTTGATGGCTAACCCCAAGATTTTGAATCCCTAGTCAGCCCCAAGCTTTAAGGCTACTAGGTTTGTCCCAACTTTTCAGGCAGTATGTGAAAGTACACAGAAATAAGTGTTAAAAGTTCTAGCAGAAGTGGCAGAATAACCAGCTTACTTTTTCTGCAGACGTACAAGTACATACTGGCCATGCCCTCCAGATGATTTGGAAAATAAGGGACATTTATGGGTTAGTAATCAAAGACTGATCAAAGCTGCCCAGAATGCCTAAATCCCTTGCAGTTAATCAGAAAACAGGAGGCACAGTTGGCAAAAAGGAACAGAAACGAAGCGAACAACAGCTATGTTTAAATAAGCCAAAACAAATACAGGAGTTGTATTTGATTAAAGAATTTGAGGACTTGAAAGTATAAAACATCTGAAGTACATGAAAATAAAATAAAAAGCCAGTAAGGGAATACTTACTTAAAGCAGGGAAGCTTAGTGGAATCATCATTGTTCATTTAATCCACAGATAGGAAGAGGTTGAGAAAGCAAGTGGGATTGTTGAAAGCATTGCGGAATTGTTTGAAAGTAAATCAATAAGTCCAGGTTTTAGCCAATGACAATGCATGATATGAGAACTCCCCTCTGTACAAAGTATTGTATTTCCTCATTTGAATTTCTGTCCTGAACACATAGAGATGGCCAGATCTGGCCCGCATAGAAGGAAATGGAAGTTAGGAAATTATTAACTCAGTCACTGCAGTAGAAATCAAAATGTGAATCAGTGCAGGAGGTTTGACCTCCCCATCTCCATGGCAACACACAGCTTTAAGCCAGGAGATCGATGATAGTTAAACATTGATAAAATGGATTATTGCAAAACCAAAAAGAACTATATACTGTTGGTAGTATCTTTTTTCAATTGCAGTTTAAAAACCCTGGAAGGATTAAAATGCATAGATCTTGTTTCAATAAATCAATGCAAGAAAGAAGATGGCAACTTGGCTAAAGACCCAAACTGGAGGCGGTCTTTTCTACACCCAGTAGAAGCCTGAGGAATCTGCAATCAACATGATAGAAATGTTTATTTATTGCAATAAAGAATGTGAAAAGTTATTAAACTTTAACAATTTTCAAGAAATCAGGAGGGAATGAAATAGCAGTGAAAGAAAAAGTAAAAATTATTTTCTCAGTACTCTGTAAAGTTAAACAGGTCAGTATAACCCTATCGATTCACTGTGACAATATAGCTAAAACCAACAGAAGCCGAACAAACATGTAGTGTAAACACAGGATATTTCTGTGAAATGACATGATGTGACATGAAACATGTTCCTTATATGACATGATCTAAATAACAGTTACTGAATGTTCTAATCTGAACTCCATGAAAATGTCAGAGGATTAATTAATAATTTTGGCTTATCCCATAGTGATGAAATGTGTAGAAATTTCCAAATTTTATGCTATAAAAGATGGCTCTGAAAATGTAGATTCATTCAGGGACTATTAGCTTGGTAAAGCGTTCCTGAATCTGTTTGGCCAAATAATGATAATAAAAACTCCTAAATCTGTCTTGGCGTGTAGAATGTGATTTTGTCTAGTTCAGTATTCCATAACAATAGGGCACTAGACTAAACTTTTAAAACTGTGATAGAGTGTATGAGGGGAGACAAATGGCGTAGACACCGGCAAACCACGCCATAAAGCTTGCCAAGAGAACCCTATTGACCAAAACAAAAGGCAAAACAAAGGAGCAGGCTAGATGATACAGGATGCTTAGCACCACAGAGTGGAGGAAGGGGAGGGACAGGAAAGGGGGAGGAGAAATACAGTGTTGCAAGGAACAATACTGCATAGGGACATGGAATGTGAGATCAATGAACCAAGGTAAACTGGAAGTGGTAAAAAAATGAGATGGAAAGAATAAGCATTGACATCTTGGGCATCAGTGAGCTAAAATGGACAAGGGATGGGTGAATTCAGCTCTGGAAACCATCAAATCTACTATTGTGGACAAGAAAACCTTAGAATAAATGGAGTAGCCATAATTGTCAATAAAAGAGTGAGAAAAGCAGTAATGGGATACAATCTCAAAAATGACAGAATGATGTCAGTCAGAATTCAAGGCAAACCTTTCAATGTCACTGTGATCCAAATATACGCACCAACCACTGGTGCAGATGAAGCCACAGTGGATCAGTTCTATGAAGACCTAGAACACCTCATAGAACAGACACCAAGAAATGATGTCCAAATTATATTAAGAGACTGGAATGCCAAAGTAGGAAATCAAAAAGTGGAGGGAATAACAGGCAAGTTTGGTCTTGGAGTACAGAATGAAGCAGGGCAAAGATTGATAGAGTTCTGCCAAGAGAACGCACTGGTCATCCAGCAACACAAGAGGCGACTTTACACATAGACATCACCAGATGGCCAACACCGAAACCAAATTGACTACAAACTCTGCAGCCAAAGATGGAGAACCTCCATACAGTCAGCAAAAACATGACCTGGAGCAGACTGTGGCTCAGATCACAACCTACTAATAGCAAAATTCAGGCTTAGACTGAAGAAAATAGGGAAAACAAGGAGACCAGACAGATGTCACCTAGACAGCATCCCTAAAGAATACACGGTGGAGGTGATGAACAGATATAATGGCCTAGACTCGATAGACAGAGTGCCAGAAGAATTATGGACAGAGATGATGGACATCATGCAGGAAGCAGCAAAGAAAACCATACCAAAAGAAAAGAAGCGTAAGAAAGCAAAGTGGTTGTCTGATGAGGCTCTTAAAATAGCAGAGGAAAGAAGGAATGCAAAAGTAAAAAGAGAAAGGAAAAAATATAATCATTTGAACACAGAATTTCAAAGAAAAGCAAGGAGAGATAAGGAAAACTACCTAAAAGAACAGTGCAAAGAAATGGAGGAAAACAACAAAAGAGGCAGAACTAGAGCTCTTTTCGAAAAAAAAAACCCGGGAAATCAAGGGAACATTTAAAGCAAAAATGACCATGATAAGGGACAAAGACAGAAAAGAGCTAGCTGATGCAGAAGAGATTAAGAAAAGATGGAAAGAGTACACAGAGGAACTCTACAAAAAGGACCTCAACACTCCTGATAATCACAATGATGAAAAAATTGAACTTGAGCCAGACATCCTGGAGAGCGAAGTCATAAAGGCCCTAAAGAGCACTGCAAACAACAAAGCTAGTGGAGATGATGGTATCCCAGTGGAATTTTTCAAAGCTCTAAAAGATGATGGCATCAAATTACTGCATTCAATATGCCAGCAGATTTGGAAAACAAAACAGTAGCCACAGGATTGGAAAAGATCAGTATATGTCCCAATCCCAAAAAAGGGCAATGCCAAAGAATGTTCAAATTACTGAACAATTGCACTCATCCCACATGCCAGCAAGGTGATGCTCAAGATAATACAGGATAGACTTCAGCAGCATGTGGAGATAGAATTACCAGAGGTGCAGGCCGGTTTCAGAAGAGGCAGGGGGACTAGAGACCACATTGCCAACATACGTTGGATCATGGAGAAAACAAAGGAATACCAAAAACAAATTTACTTTGTTTTATTGACTACACTAAGGTATTTGACTGTGTGGACCACAACAAGATGTGGCAAGTAATTAAAGAGATGGGAATACCAGAGCACCTCATATGCCTCCTGAGAAATCTGTACATGAACCAAGAAACAACAGTTAGGACAGAACACGGAATGACAAAGTGGTTTGGAATAGGAAAAGGAGTAAGACAAGGCTGCATTTTGTCACCATGCTTATTCAACTTATACACAGAGCACATAATGTGCAATGCAGGGATGGAGGAATCAAAATATGGGATTAAAATTGCTGGGAGAAACATCAACAATCTGAGATATGCAGACGACACCACCCTAATGGCAGAAAGTGAGGAAGACCAAAAAAAATTCTTGATTGGGCTGAAGGAGGAGAGTGCAAAAGCTGGCTTGAGACTCAATATCGAGAAAACCAAGATAATGGCAACAGGTCCGATCAGTTCATGGAAAATAGATGGGGAAGAAGTAGAAGCAGTGACAGATTTTACATTCTTAGGATCAAAGATCACTGCAGATGGGGATTGCTGCCATGAAATAAAAAGGCGACTGATTCTTGGGAGACAAGCCATGAGAAACCTGGGGAACATAGTGAAAAGCAGAGACATCACATTGCAAACAAAAATTATAATAGTCAAAGCAATGGTATTCCCAGTGGTAATGTACGGATGCGAGAGCTGGACAATTAGGAAAGCTGAACGTAGAAGAATAGATGCCTTTGAAATGTGGTGTTGGAGGAGAGTTTTGAGAGTATCCTGGACAGCGAAGAGAACAAATAGGTCAATCTTAGAAGAAATCAACTCTGACTGCTCATTGGAAGGTCAAATAGTAAAGACAAAGTTAAAGTACTTTGGACATCAAATGAGAAGGGAGGATTCACTTGAGAAGGCCTTGATGTTGGGAAAGGTGGAGGGCAAAAGAAGAAGGGGGATGCCAAGGACGAGATGGCTTCATGGTATTGTAGACACAGTGGGCACAGAATTGGGAGTGCTGAGGGGGATGGTGGAGGACAGAGGCGCCTGGAGAACAATGGTCCATAGGGTCGCAAAGGGTCGGAATCGACTGTGCGACTGAACAACAACAACAAAGATGGTATGCTGACAAGTATTTTTCAAAGTTTATGACTGGCATTTAAGTGTACTGTATTGTCATCCCTTTTTTTTTAATTCTGTGTCCCTCTCTTCCCAATTATAGAAAATAATGAGAAAGCAAAAAAGCAGCACAAGATGTAACACAATGAGCTACCTTTCCAACACACCAAGTGTAGTATGGGTGCTGGGTTGCTCTTCAGATACTGTAAAAAGCAAGAGGAATTGGGTACTAGTTCTCAAACAAATAAGAGAAAGTACTTTTTCACCCAATTACTGGTCTATGGAACTCCCTGCCAGAAGAAGTGGTGACAGCTGTCAGTCTTGACAGCTTTAAGAAAGGATTAGATAAGTTCATGGAGGACAAGGGTATCAATGGCTATAATTATGGATACTTAAGGACAACCTCCGGGTTGGAGAGATAGGCAGGATATCTCTCAATGCCATTTCCAGGGAATCCTAAGCAGGCGAAGGTATCTCCTTGGGAATACCCTGAAGGAAATGGTGAGCCACTGTGTGAGACAGAATGCTGGACTGGATGGGCTGTGGCCTGTGGCCTGTTCCAGCAAGGCTGTTCTTATTTAATAGCATTTAAAATTAGCTTTCTCACCATACCTGACAAGTATGCTGTTTTTCCTGGAAAAACCCCTTATTTTTACCCCTCCTCCCACCCCCTCCCATTTTATTAATTTCCCCGTAATATCCCTTTTTTTAAAAAAAATGGTGACCGGAGCCCTCACAGGTGAAGCTGCAGTATGTTTTTCTGGCCACCAGAGGTCGCTGTGTGGCTTTTCACTTGTGGAAGGGGAGAGAGAGAAGGTGGTGGGGGCGTTCTATAGTTTCTCTTTTATTTCCCATCCCTGCCACATGGTCGTCATGGAGGCTTCATTTTTGCTGCTGCTGCTGTTCAGAGACCCCATGCTGGGACGGAGGGAATCTACTCTAGAGGTGAGCGATATTTCATATATGCAGGGGCAAATCAGTGAGAGACTTCTCTCTCACTCTCATGCTTTATTGAGCTGTTTCTGCCCTGCCTCCTGGCTGGAGGCTTTAGTTTCTGTTCTAAAGTTAACTTGGGAGGGTGGGGGTGGGGGATGGTGCTTGATCACTATATGAGAGAGGGGGTTCGTTTCTGTTCTAGAGTTAACTTGGGAGGGGGGAGGGGGGCTGGTTTACTATTCTGCACTTTCTTTGCTTCCCAGGAAAAAATAATAATTAAAAATGAGTAAGGTAAATGTAAAGGTTTCCCTTGCTCGAAAGCCAGTCGTATCCGACTCTAGGGTTCAGTGCTCATCTCTGTTTCAAAGCCGAAGAGCCAGTGTTGTGTGCGTCTGCAGACATTTCCGTGGTTATGTGGCAGGCATGACTAGACACCAGAGCGCACGGAACGCTGTTGCCTTCCCACCAAAGTGGTCCCTATTTATCTACTTGCAATTTCTTGCTTTTGAACTGCTAGGATGGCAGGAGCTGGGACAAAGGAGAGAGAGAGAGAGAAGGTGGGGGGTGCGTTCTGTAGTTTCTCTCTTTCCCTTTCCTGCCAGCCACATGGTCCTGGAGGCTTCGTTTTGGCTGCTGGGAGCAGGAGTCTACTCTAGGTGAGCAATATATTTCATATATGCAGGGGCAACCTCATGCTTTATTGAGCTGTTTCTGCCCTGCCTCCTGGCTGGAGAATTTAGTTTCTAGAGTTCTAGAGTTAACTTGGGAGGGGGGGGGGTGTTGCTTGATCACTATATGAGAGAGAGAGGGGGGGGGATTAATCCCTTGGTCCTCCACCCTAATTGGGGTGGGATGGGGTGTTGCCTGATCACTATATGAGAGAGAGAGGGGGGTTCCCTTGCTTGAAAGCCAGTCGTATCCAACTCTAGGGTTCAGTGTTCATCTCTGTTTCAAAGCCGAAGAGCCAGCATTGTCTGCGTCTGCAGACATTTCTGTGGTCATGTGGCAGGCATGACTAGACACCAGAGCGCACGGAACGCTGTTACCTCCCCACCAAAGTGGTCCCTATTTATCTACGTGCAGCTTCTTGCTTTCGAACTGCTAGGATGGCAGGAGCTGGGACAAAGACGGGAGCTCATTCCGTCCTGCAGTACTCGGGAATCGAACTGCTGACCTTCTGCCTCCCAGTCAGCATCTTAGTTACTTAAGCCACTGAGTAAACAAGAAAGAAAACAAAATAAAAGTCCCGCAAGAAAATGGGGAAAGGGTTCTTTGGCCCACACAACTTTGTGCCCATTGCATCTACAATACCATCTAGCCATCTTATTTTTGGCCACCCCCTTCTTTTGTCCTCCACCTTTCCCAGCCTTAAGGCCTTCTCAAGTGAATCCTCTCTTATCATTTGATGTCCAAAGAACTTTAGCGTCATCTTTACTATTTGACCTTTAATGAGCAGTCATGGTTGATTTCTTCTAACACCACATTTCAAAGGCATCTATTTTTCTGCGCTCAGCTTTCCTAATGGTCCAGCTCTCACACCCATACATTACCACCGGGAATACTATTGCTTTACTATGCAATTTTTTATTTGCAAGGTGATGCCTCTACTTTTAACCATGTTCCCCAGGTTTCTCATAGCTTGTTTCCCAAGCATCAGTCACCTTTTTATTTCATGGCTGCAATCACCATCTGCAGCAATCTTTGATCCTAAGAAAGTAAAATCTGCCAGTCGTATCCAACTCTAGGGTGCAGTGCTCATCTCCATTTACAGCCAAAGAGCCAGTGCTGTCTGTGTTTGCAGACATTTTAATGGCCATATGACAGGCATGACTAGAGCCCAGCAAGTCACATGGCTATATTTGGCCATGCCCACAGGTTTGGCCACACCCACAGAGGGGTGTGGTCAAAATTTCCCTTATTTTCAAATCCAAAACTTGACAGGTATGGTCAACATGACCCTCTACGTACCCAATAGCTTCTTCTACATAGGCACAAGTGGTCACACTGCCTGGCTTTTTTTGTAGCCACATTGCACTGTTGACTCATATTTAGCCTGTGACCTACAACAATTCCAAGATCCTTCTTGTTTGTAGTACTGTATTATTGAGCCAATTTCCCCCATCTTGTAACTGTGCATCTGTTTTTTGTTCCCTGGGTGTAAAAATCTGCACTTATCCCCATTACATTTCTTTCTGTTGGTTTCAGGCCAGAGTTCAAGCCTATCAAGATATTTTTGAATTCTGCTCCTGTCTTCCAAGGTATTAGCTATTCCACTCAGTTTTATTTATTTATTTATTTATTATTTAGATTTGTATCCCGCTCAACTCGGCATAGGCCAACTCAGAGCGGCTAACAGCAAGTTAATATAAGTACAATGTAACAGTGTGATAATGCAAAAATAAATAATCAATACACTTACAATACAATTACAACAAATTTCACAATACAATATATCAGTACAATAAGTCAAAAATATCAACAATCAGTATATCAAAAGGACATATCCAAAAAACATATCAATGAGCATATCAACTATACAGTGAAACCACAGGACATATCTAAAACAATCTAACCAATAATAGAAAAGAGACTTGGAAAATCCAGCTGCAGATGAGGAAGTGACAGCTCCAGCTTCTTTTGAGCTCCCCGCCTGGTGGGGGGCCAGAGGAATGGGCCCTGGGAGAGGCTCAAGTCCAGTGTCGTCTGTAGGTGGGGAGCCGCTTTTGGGGCCGCGAAAAGGCAAGCCCCAAGTGTGGCCAGTTCTTTCCTCCTCCGAACGGCTGCCAGGCGAGCAGCTGTTTTCACTTCCCGCCGACCTGTCGGGCTGGGGGAAGGGCGCAGAGCTTTGGCGTCCGGGGCTGGCGGCAGCACTTTTGAGGGCGCGCATCGCCCTCAGCTGTCTTCACTTCCCGCCGACCGGCCGGGCCGGGGGAAGGGCGCAGAGCTTTGGCGTCCGGGGCTGGCGGCAGCGCTTTTGAGGGCGCGCATCGCCCTCAGCTGTCTTCACTTCCCGCTTGTGTCATCTGCAAATTTGATAAGAATTCCTGTGGTTTATCCGCAGATATGAATTGGCAATAACCTTCCCTAAAAGGTTAGGGTTTGGCCAAACACGACCTTGAGCCTATATAGCTTGGCGGGGAAGGAAATTGGGGAGCAGATTCATATAGTCATAGCTATGATTCACGAGTGCCCAGCTGGCCAATAGCTCGTATATGGGCAAATACCAAAGGCCATAAGGTGGTGACCTAAGATAAACATGTAATGTATATTTCACATCCGCAGACTCTCGGCGTCAGCGAACAAACCATGATGTGGTTGATTAACTCACCCCAGATGTACTCCAAGATAGGCAAACAATGGACTGTCATCCTGCAGTTAATTAACTGATAAGCATGCTTCCTGGAACATCCTAGTTACTTATTCTCCCCTTGTGCCAGATGATCATGTCTGTACAAATGCAATGGTTTGGGGCAAAGAATAAAATGCTAGCAGTCATAAGAACATAAGAACATAAGAACAGCCTTGCTGGAACAGGCCACAGCCCATCCAGTCCAGCATTCTGTCTCACACAGTGGCTCACCATTTCCTTCAGGGTATTCCCAAGGAGATGCCTTCACCTGCTTAGGATTCCCTGGAAATGGCATTGAGAGATATCCTGCCTATCTCTCCAACCCCGAGGTTGTCCTTAAGTATCCATAATTATAGCCATTGATACCCTTGTCCTCCATGAACTCGTCTAACTTGCCCAAGTGGGCTGCACTGGACTTTCACCTCAAGCTCTGCCTCGCGTGCCTTTCTTCATCCAGTCACTCCGCACCCAGTGGGCCATATCTAGCCCACCATTACAACATATGGTGACCCCAACGTGATCCGGCCCAACGTGATTCTACTCATGAGTAGCGATACCCTTGGTCCGGTTCTACACCAGAGCCACGTCCAAGTTCTACCAGAGGCAGCACAGCGGTTCAGGTCGGAAAGCCATCCGATCTGAATCCAGCTACGCTAAGAGGTGAGGCATTCCAGAGGCAGAGCACACTCCAAAGCTCTGAGGCATCAGCATCAAGGAAACGCGTTCCAACCAGGGTCAGCTGTGAACCCTGGCATCATTGCAGAGGCCAACGAGGGCCCGTGGCTACAGTCCACCATCTCAACTCCTTTCCGGAGGATCATAGCACTAAGACGTATTACCTGAAACCAGACACGTCAACCATCCTGAGAAGGCATCTTTGAGGGGCAGAGTCAGGTAAATATGAGAGCTTGTCCACAAGGGCAACGCCTGTCTGCTAACCAGAGAACTCACTTAATGGGGTTCAAGGACCTGGCCAGGTTAATTCATACATGCATTCACAGTGCACAGTTAGCAGATTTTTTAGTGCACCTGGGAGAACACTGTCTGTTTCTTTCAGAAATAGACAAGCTAGATCTCCAAATCTGGGATAGGATTGAGAACTGCATCAGGCAAGAGCCTAGAGCTTCAACACAATTCCTTACATGGAGCAAGTATAGAAAAGTCATATCAGAGGTCAGTTCAGTCCGGGTGGGGGCCAAATCATCAGTTAATGCCCCAGCATGTCCCTACCCGAATAGCCAACATCAGCATGGGGGCAGGAGGAACTTAGATAGCCCAGACCCCTTAAGGGCAGCCAGGAGTTCTTTCCAACAGAGGAGTGAGGCAGATTCATGCAGACATCCAGCAGTGGCTTTAGCTAAAATCCAGTTGCCATGTTCAGCCTGTCCCACACTCAGGCGCAGAGCAGTGCAGAAACCCCAAGGCGCTTGCTCCCAGTGCGGAAGAATGGGGCATGTTAGGGGAAAATGCCAGTCTAGATCGGGCAGATCTCCAAAAGGATGTCCAAATAAGCCTAAAGATCCATACCAGTGGGCCAGACAGCACCAAGATCCGGGAATCCGGCCATCTGGCATGCATCTGGTCCAGGTCCAAAAGAAGGCAGTCACTACCCTGGCTACGCCAGAAAAACCATCCCAGCAATAGTACCCCAAGCTCTTCCAAGGCACAGGCACTCCTAAGCAGAAGCACCCAGATGGTTGTAAGAGCCAGCTGTGTATAAGTCATCTCATGTGCAGGATAGAACACTGAAGATCAGGGGAGGAATGTGCGAATGCGTAAATGAAAAGCTTTGTCTCTATGACCACAGTATGATTGCAAAAGTGTTGTTATTCCTTGTGTGTATCTGCATGGTAATGTTGCAATGAGAATATCAGGTATTATGTGTTAAGACAGTTTGCACTCTGTTCATGGGCAGGAACCATTTAAAGTTTGAGAAAGCATGGTGAGCAAAACCTCTTTGCCTTGCCTGCTTAGCAGCTAAAGACACCAAGAGCAACGAAGGCAGGAGGGGGGGGGGGAATCCTAGCCTGCAACGGGGCAAAATCTACCCCTCCTTTTTCCTTTCAGCCAAAGGTTGTCTTATTAAGCCACTCTTAGGAACCGGTTCTGCAATCAGTGCCACTCAGGCAAACAGATAATTGGAAATGATAAAAGCCTCGCATTATAGAAACCTGCCTGAAAGAGATGATTTTGTTTTCAGAGATCGGGAACTGAAAAAAAAAATCACTTCTGTGAGTTTCCCTCCCCAAATCATAAACTATGGGGTCCCTCCCTACGTCTGTGTTTTTCAAACCCCTATTTCGGTGTTCTAATGTCTATTAAATGTCTCTCAAATGTCTCTTAGAAGTCTCTAAGTCACATGTCTCACTAGGAATGAGAGAATTGCATTGTCTTCATGTGTTTACTGTGTTAAGTTAATTATTTTGTAACCTAGGTTCTTAACCTTTTAAAGTCAGGGGCCAGGTTCCACGGCCTCAGGCAGCTCCGGAGGTCCAGACAGTCATCCTGCCCTCCCTCCACCGCATGGCGAAGGTGGCGGCAGGGAACAATGGTAGGCCATATCTGGCCCACCATTGAGACATATGGGCCGCAAATCGAGAATTCCTGTTCTAACTCTCCTTCATTCTCTTAAGAAAGCTGTTGTTCTGGTATTTTGACTTTAATCCATGTAAAGTAATTTATTCATTGTACCCCTTTCACAGGAAAAAAGCACGTAAACATTCTTGCGCTCAGACCTTCTGGGCCACACTGTATACGATTCAAAAATGCTTAATTTGTACCTTTTCCCAGGAATGTCAAAGTAACCAATTTATTTCTCTCTCTTAAAGTACAGACTCAAATTGCATTCCTTTCACAGGGTCCTGAGTTAATCTTTCTCCAGGAGAATTCCAGCCAGCTGTCTTGACTATTTGACCTAATCTGATTCCATTATCTGATAAGAAATTGTTGCATTCTCATTGTGCTAACTTCTGACTTATCTTTCCTCCTTTCCTCTCGCCATTGGAACTCCCTGCTGGAAATGTTTAACTCGTGTGTCTTTTAATTTTAATATATTGTTTCTTTGCATGTTGTTTCCTTACAGCATGATGCATCAAAGATTGTTTTAGCCTTTTTGTTTTGTATAAACCTTCGTCTGCCATTCCAAGTATGGTACACAGGCCTGTACTAACAGGCAGGCAAAATTTCACTAACTCCAGAATACAAAGGGAGGAAATGAGATTAGTCCCTGAGAACGTGCAGAGAGCCAGACCTTAGCTGGCGGCCAAAGGCTGCCTAAAGAATTCAGTCAAATAAGCAGAAGTGGGCCAGGTCACATTTGTGACGCAATTAGCCATCTTCCCAGCCATCGCTGGGCAGACAGGGCCATATGCCTCATCCTACACATAGAATGCGGTTTTCAGAAACCACAGCAAGCTACAGACTAATGTTTCAGAAACTGATCTCAGGAGTCCTCACGACTCAAGCTTAAAGGTCATGTGTCCCTCCACCAGAATGCCTGAGGAAGGCCTTCATGAGAGTTTTGCCACAAGACCTCAGACTGGTCTGAAACACACAGAATTTCACTACACAAGAACAGCTTGGTTACCAAGCTTGTATCACAGGTTGCCAATCAGATTCTCACTTCCACATGCTTTTACCTTTAAGGTAACACAATATGCTTCATTTGCAGAGGTTTTCCACACCTCCACATTGTGCATTCTGATGAGGTTTTTTTTTTTTGCTCACAGAGTATGTTACACTAATCGATGCTTTCTGAGCGTTTACAGCTTCTCCTCTACATGAATTTCATTAAACAAGTTAACTGGCGATAGGCCAAACCCAGCAGGGGTGGAACACCATTCTGCCCTGTTTTTTAATATACAAAAAAGGGGGGAACAACATCCCATAGTTTCACAGCAATTGCTATCCTATAATTGCAAAACTAACTAACTCTCTCAGATTTTTGTCTCCCAAAAGCTGCTTTGCAGTAAGCCTTTTCCCTTATGCAGAGTTGATTCCCGGAAGCCAGAGCCAGGCCCAGATGCCAAGCACAGATATTGCCAGCAGATGACATCAGCCATTGCCTAAGATGACATCAGCTGTCCATTTTTCTTCATTTCTACCTCTAGGGGGGTGGATTTGGGATGCACACACAGGATGCACACACACAAAGAAGCCCTACCCACTTATGGGAACTTCCAAAGACGATGCTTTCTGTTCAATACATGGACACAACGCACACACACGCAAGGATGCTCGATGACCTCAAAGAACTCTCTGTTTAATACACAATATTGCTTTGCTTATGCCAGTTTGGACTGCCATACAATAGACTTTTTGAGCTATCGATGGACATTTTGAGTTATATATGCATCAGAGAACTATTGGAATGAATCTTGCCTTTGCCCCACTCGCCTTGCCTGGATACAGGAAACATCTTGGACTTGCAACCAGCAAGTAGCCGCCAGCCAAGCAGCTGAATGTTTATGTTTCCTTGCTATTATTATCTGTATTTGCTTATCATTCATTCTCATGCCCTTGCACAATGCTCCAGTTGGGATATGCAAGGGACACTTGAATTTCTGTACACACATGATTGTATATTCCTCATAATTGCCACACAGGTAGCACCCATCGTTAGGAAAACATGTCCTGACCACAGGTGGGGGAAAAACGGCCCATGTTTGCACCGGCCTATACTTGAAAAAGATTGAGTACCTGGCAGTCAGAGTAATCCCCAGCAATTGTAAATTATATCCATGATTTTCACACCTCTCCATAGGTGCTAGAAAGACATTTGCACAACACCAGAAGTTGCAGAAATAGCTTAGAATCACCCTAGGAAAACCAGTTCTGTCACTAGGGGGAAGGGAAATTAAACCCCCAGTGATCAGTGATCTCAACATTCTGCCTAGCCACAGAAAGCAGGCTGATTCACAGTTCGGGAGAACCAAGCAACAGTGGGCTGTTTTGAGGATCTCAGCCAAGCTGAGAAGCCACTCATGGCGTTGGCTGCCTCAGTCGGAGAACCCTTCTCACAGTCAGATAGCCGAACTTGACACCCAGGTCAAGACACCCCATTGGGCTAAAACTATGGTTCGAGTCGTTGGCACCCCCAGACCATAGCCCTCATCATGGCAGTGTGGGTTAAGCTTAATGCCTTGCGCAAGTGTATTCCCTCACTGCTGCCAATATGTACCTCATGCCAAAAAAACCTGAGAAATCATCGCTCCACATCACATCATGTCACAGACATATCGAGCTCTTGGCCAGGCTGATTAAAATAAAAGGAGGGAATGTGGTTTATCCGCAGATATGAATTGGCAATAACCTTTCCTAAAAGGTTAGGGTTTGGCCGAACACGACCTTGAGCCTATATAGCTCCGCGGGGAAGGAAATTGGGGAGCGGATTCATATAGTCATAGTTATGATTCACGAGTGCCCAGCTGGCCATTAGCTCGTATATGGGCAAATACCAAAGGCCATAAGGTGGTGACCTAAGATAAACATGTAATGTATATCTTACATCCGCAGACTCTCGGCGTCAGAGAACAAACCATGATGCGGTTGATTAACTCACCCCAGATGGACTCCAAGATAGGCAAACAATGGACTGTCATCCTGCAGTTAATTAACTAATAAGCATGCTTCCTGGAACATCCTAGTTACTTATTCTCCCCTTGTGCCAGATGATCATGTCTGTATGAACGCAATGGTTTGGGGCAAAGAATAAAATGCCAGCAGTCCAAGTGGGCTGCACTGGACTTTCACCTCAAGCTCTGCCTCGTGTGCCTTTCTTCATCCAGTCACTCCGCACCCAGTGGGCCATATCTGGCCCACCATTACAACAAATTCCCTGCACACCCTCATCCAAGTCATTTATGAAAAGGTTGAAGAGCATCATCAGAGGGCCCAGAACCAAACTTTGTGGTACTCCACTTGTTACTCCCTCCCAACTTGAGAAGGAGCCATTAATAAGAACTCTCTGAGTATGATTTTGTAACCAAGTGCACCTGACACTTGTGCTATCCAGGCCACACTCAGCTACCTTGCTAATCAGGATAGCATGGGGCCATTTAATGGATTTATTATTTTAATCTAAGTGTGGGATCAGTTTCAATCCATTTCTTCAAGTGATCTTCTTCTTTGCTTCCTTTTACCTCTTCGGATGTCAAAGGATCTTGAGGTGGAGGTGGCAGCATATGAAAATGAGCCCAGTAATCCATTCTAAAAGAAGTATGACAGTAAGCCCTACCACCAAAAAAAAATGAATAAGATAGTATTCACACAATATGGTCTGCACTAGTTTCTATTGTACCTCCAGAATAACCCAGAAAAACACCTGTAACCCTAAAGCTGATAGTAATCCCTAACCCCTAAGGTCGAGGCCTAACACTAAACCTAGTTCTTATCTGACAGTAAGCCGTACCATGAAAAACTTAATTAGAAGAAACAACACAAGGGTTACACGGGGTGTGCTTAGGAGGGGAAACAGCTCACATTTGGGTCCCATGGAGGAACAGCCTAGTGTCATCGATTTCACAATTAGGGGGACAAAGGCTCTCCAGCCTGACCCTGATCCCTGTCCCCAACCTGGACCTAAGTGATCCCCCCACAGATCTAAAGTGATCCTTCCTGTCTCCTTCCAGCTGTCTGACCCAGGGCCGTAACCAGGGGGTGGCCAGGGTGGGTGTTGCCCTGGGTTAGCAGTTTGCCCACTCTCAAACTACCAGCTGCTTATATACAGGTGAAACTCACAAAATTAGAATATCATGCAAGTGTTCATTCATTTCAGTAATGCTTCTTTAAATGTGAAACAAATATAGGGGATAGACTCATTACATGCAAAGCGCGATATGTCAAAAACAATATTGGACCTCTGAAAAGTATTTGCATCAATTACTGCCTCAATGTGGCGTGGCATGGATGCTATCAGCTTGTGGCACTGCTGAGGTGTTATGGAAGACCAGGATGCTTCAATAGTGGCCTTCAGCTCCGCTGCATTGTTCGGTCTCATGTCTCTCATCTTCCTCTTGGCAATGCCCCATAGATTCTCTATGGGGTTCAGGTCAGGTGAGCTTGCTGGCCAATCAAGAACAGTAATCCCATGGTCATTGAACTAGGTTTTGGTACTTTTGGCAGTGTGGGCAGGTGCCAAGTCCTGCTGGAAAATGAAGTCAGCATCCCCATAAAGCTCATCTGTGGAAGGAAGCATGAAGTGCTCCAAAATCTCCTGGGAGACGCTGCATTGACCCTGGACTTAATGAAGCACAGTGGACCAACACCAGCATATGACATGACTCCCCAAATCAACACAGACTGTGGAAACTTCACACTGGACTTCAAGCATCTTGCATTGTGTGCCTCTCCATCCTTCCTCCAGACTCTGGGTCCTTGGTCCCCAAATGAGATGCAAAAGTTGCTCTCATCATAAAAGAGGACTTTGGACCACTGAGCAACAGACCAGCTCTTTTTTTCTTTAGCCCAGGTAAGACACTTCTGACGTTTGTTGATCAGGAGCGGCTTGACAAGAGGAAGACGACATTTGAAGCCCATGTCCAGGACCTGTCTGTGTGTGGTGACTCTTGATGCACTGACTAGTCACCAACACTTTTGAATGGCCTTTTCCTACCAATTCTCTCCAGTTCTGCAGCCATCCCTGCTGTGTGTGTGCACCCTTTTCTTCCACACTTTCCCCTTCCACATAACTTTCTATTAATGTGCTTTGATACAGCACTTTGGGAACATCCAGTTTCTTTTGCAATTACCTTTTGGGGCTTTCCCTCCGTATGGAGGGTGTCAATGATGGTTTTCTGCACAGGTCAGCAGTCTCTTCCCCATGAGGGTGATTCCTAATCATGCCAGTGTCTAATCATGCCAGCCACATGGCCACGGAAACGTCTGCAGACACGCAGACAGCGTGGGCTCTTTGGCTGTAAATGGAGGAGATGAGCACCGCCCCCTAGAGTCGGACACGTGTGGCGTCCGAGCATGGGCGACCTTGACTTTTTCCTATGGCGGATCCAGCCCCACCTCCCGCCCCGGCCTCGTTTGTCCGCAGGATACGAGCTCCCGCCCCCGTCCCTGGCGCTCCGGGGCCGCCTTGGCGCCTCTCTCTGCCGCAGCGAGGGGAGGAGGAGGAGGAAGAAGAAGAGGCGTCCTCCTCCTCCTCCTCGGGGTCTCCAGGGCGACCGGCGTCAACAACTCCGCCTCGCCCCAAGAGCCGCCGCTGCCGCCGCTGCTGCTGCTGCCTCTGTCCCTGCTGGGCTGCTGCTGCTCGTGGTGCTTCCCTCCAGCCGGCTTGGCGAGGCGGGCTGGGAAAGGTGAGCCGCGGTCGGAGAAGGGAAGGGAAGGAGAGGGCGGGCGGGCGTTCTCTCCCCGAGGGCGACTCATCCCCACCCCCACCCCAAGGCGATTGCAGACTTGAGACCCCCGGAGGGAGCGATTCCGCCGCTTGCGGGTCTGACTCCGGCCACGCCTTGGAAAGCCTCGCGGGGAGACGGCAGCGGGCGAACCTGCGGAGGAGAGGGGAGGGGAGGACCCCCAAAGGCGAAACGAGGGAGCGGGCGCGTGCGTCTGCGCGCGCGCGTGCGCGTCACCAGCTAGAGATGGGGAGCTTTGTTCGACGCCAGAGCAGGAGGGACACACCCCCCCCCCTCCCTGGGGAAGACTGCTGCATTGCAGCATCTGTAGGCTTGAGCCAGGTTACCTTGTTAGGGTGATACAGTAGACCAGGAGTGCCCAAACTACACTCTGTGGGCCGGATCCGCCCCCCCCCCCAATACCAATTCATCTGGCTCTTGAAGCCCTCGTTGCTCCCGGAAGCGGAAGTAAAATGCACCCATAGGAGAGCAATGAAGGCTGCGCGGGCTGGATGAATTGGTGTCGGGTCTGGGTCTGGCCCACAGTGACTGGCCCACGGCCCAAAAAGTTTGCCCCCCCTGGTGTAGATCCTACTGCTAGCAACTCAATGCCCTCTGCGACGGTTAACTCACCTGACAACCCTGAGAATTAGCTTGGGTGGTGAAGTCCACACAGAAGAGTGATAGTCCCGAAGTGAATTAAAATCTCACTTGAATCTATCTTGAGGGAGGGCAGCAGCTTCATCTATCCTGTTTTGGGGCTGAGGAGGACTTTGCGTGCCAAAAGGGTTCAGGACCAGAAAGTGACTCATGGAGCTGGATCAGTGGGACGGGGGTCACACTGCAATGCCAAAGGCAGATGAAAGGCCACGACATTATATTTGCAGGACAGTCTTCATGGCTGATCACCATGATGATCTCCAATATTTGGAATTCGATATGGCACAAGAAGAAGAAGAAGTAGGCTTGAGCAAGGTTGGACACAGCAGGCTCCTCTGGCTCGGATCCTTGAAGACAGAGGCACGATCCTGTTACGTTTTCCGGGCCCTTGTTTTCTTAAAACTCTATGGTGGGGTGATGTCTTTAAAATGTACCCCACAAGACATGCGTAATGACTAATCTTTGCAAAGGGATCCTGCACTGGTTTACTTGCTTGCTTACTTAGTACTCTTGGCATGAAGAGTTTTGCTGGATAAAAGCAAGACATCCATCAACTAATTAATAGCAATAGCAATTACACTTATATACCGCCCCAAGGTGCTTAGTACACTCTCTGGGTGGTTCACAAGGTAATTAGGATTTTGCCCCCAACATGCTGGGTGCTCATTTTACCAACTTCAGAAGGATGGAAGGCTGAGTTAACTGTGATCCCCATCAGGATTGAACTCACAACCTTTTGGCTGCAGTAAAACAGTTTAACCACTGTACCACCAGGGCTCACTGATTAACCAATCAGTGCCAGAATGTCATCAAACCAACATGATGCATGTGAGATGGTATCCATGGGAAATTGACTATTCCTCTACCAATGATAGGAGCTGGCACCAGAAGCAGCAGCAGCAGGATTATATATGCCAGTACTCTCAGTGGGTGGAGAGTTGGACTTGGACTTGGGAGACCTGGGCTCTAATCTACACTCAGCCATGGAGACTCACTCACTAGTCTGATCAGGGCTTCTGGGAATTAAAGTTCAAGAACATCTGGAGTGCCAAGGTTCACCATCACTTCACTAGTGCGTGAGTGTGTGCATGTGACCATGGCAAGCCATTCTTTGAACATGTCAGATACCTTTGAAATCCTTGAAATGGTAGCTGTGTTAATCTGTGTTTCGAGCACATTGGAGAGTAAACAAAACAAAAAGACAAAAACCATTGTGGCACTTTAAAGACTAATTGCTATATTTTAATGTTAGCTTTGGAAATCCTGTGGTTTAAACCCCTATGAAAGAGTGATCTCCACAATGTCCTGTCCTCAACAGGAAATCATGTTAGGGATGCCATAAATTGGAAGTGGTTTAGCAGCACCTAGCACCGATGGAAGAAAGTGTACCTTCAATCTGGCTTCGATTAAAATGCTGATTACATTGAAAGCAGCTGAGAGAATCACAACCTGATGCTTGCAGAAAGTTCCCAGATTCCCTCTGTGGCATCTCCAGTTGAAATGGCAGTGCGTTCATGATGGGGGAAAATTACTTGTTTGGCACCAACAGATTGTTTGCTTGTGTGGACTACATCTCCTAGACTCTCCCAACCAGTACAGCCCTGTAAGAATTCAAGCTATTAGCTTTATTAAATAGCATGGAAGACCCTCAACCTGAGATCCTGCAGAACCATGGTTGTTTAAACTATACCACTTTTGTCCTAACTGGAACAAGAAACGTCAGCGTTTAAGATGTATTCAAAAAAGGAATGGGCACCACAGCTCATATCACAAAACTATACATTGGCATACAAAGGAATTTCAAAAGAAAACAATTCCTTGCCTGTGTGGATCACAAATGAAATACTGTATGGGTCATTTAAAAAAAAATGGGTATGCCTCAATACTTGATTGTCCTAATGTGCAACCTACACTGTAGACAAGAAGATAGTTTTGGTGCAGAATATGGAGAAGCAGAATGGTTTCCCATCAGCAAAAGTATCAGACAAGGGTCCATTTTGCGACCCTACTTGTACAAATCTACATACAGAAGACATTATATATAACACTGGACGGGATTCAGAGAATCCCATATAGAATCTGTGACAGCATCTTAACCTATAAAACCAGGGGTTAACCGTTGGAACTTGCTATAGGTTGCTATGTCTCACCCTACTTGCCTGCACTCACCCTTCGTGCACACGGCCGATCTGGGTCCGCAGGTCAACAAAGGATTGAGAAAACAGGCAGTGGGGCAACAGCCGCACAAATGCAAAAAATGGGAAACAACTTCATTTCCCAACATTCCTTGCGCCATGCCATGCCAGAGCCAATCAGGCTGAGAGGCGCAAGGAACGTTCGGAAACGCGCCGCAGCCAATCAAAAGAAAACCGTTTTAAAAAAACGCAGCACAAACACAAAGCACAAACCCATAACTACAAGCCCTAGCGTCCTGCGCGCCATGAGCGCGCAGAACGCTGAGGAAGCCGGTGCGCAAAGATTAAAACAAACAAAAACACCGGGAGAGCAAGTCTGCCAAGCCGCGGGAACCAAAGCCCCCCTCCCCAACGGCGCCTGAAGCTCCTAATCGGAGTTTCCCCTTTAATATCACTGGGGGGGTTGTGCTCCCCCTCTCTACTGGCTCCCCTGGGGTCGGGAGGGTTGGGGGGACAAAAGGACCACAATTGAGATTTCCCTTTTAATATCAGAGGGTGACCTGGATTCGATCCCCTCTCCTGGGTCCCATGAGTTTGGAAGGTTTGGGGGGACCAAAGGGGTCTGTCTCCCCAACCCTCCTGACCCCAGGGGACCTGGCAGAGAGGGGATTCCCCTCCCCACACACACACACGCCCCATATTAAAGAGAAGAAACCAAGCGGTTACTTCTCTTTAAAAACGGAGCTTGGGGGGGGGAATCCCCCTCTCCGCTGGCTCTCCTGGGTCCGGAAGGGTTGGGGAGACAAACCCCTTTTCTCCACCCAACCCTCCCAAACCCAAGGAAGCCAGCGGAGAGGGGGATCACAACCCCCCCCCCATATTAAAGGGGAAACCACAATTGAGATTTCCCTTTTAATATCAGAGGGTGGCCTGGATTCGATCCCCTCTCCTGGGTCCCATGAGTCTGGAAGGTTTGGGGGGACCAAAGGGGTCTGTCTCCCCAACCCTCCTGACCCCAGGGGACCTGGCAGAGAGGGGATTTCCCTCCCCACACACACACACGCCCCATATTAAAGAGAAGAAACCAAGCGGTTCCTTCTCTTTAAAAACGGAGTTGCGGGGGGAAACCCCCTCTCCGATGGCTCTCCTGGGTCCGGAAGGGTTGGGGAGACAGACCCCTTTCCCCCATCCAACCCTCCCAAACCCAAGGAAGCCAGCAGAGAGGGGGATCACAACCCCCCCCTGATATTAAAGGGGAAACCACAATTGAGATTTCCCTTTTAATATCAGAGGGTGGCCTGGATTTGATCCCCTCTCCTGGGTCCCATGAGTCTGAAAGGTTTGGGGAGACAAAAGGGTTCTGTCCCCCCAAGCCTTCCAGAGCCAGGGGAGACGGCAGAGAGGGGATCCCCCCATAGGACACAAAAACACACAAAAACAAACAATCAAAAACATTCAAAAATACACAAATACAAACAAAAATAACACCAAAAACAATACAAAGTAAACAACAACAAACATTTCCAAACACACCCAGCACCCAGCCAAACACCACAAAATCCAACCCCCCCCCCCAAATAAAGAAAAACAGCCAACTCACCACCACACGACCTCACACCACAACAACTGGAAAAGAAATGAATAAAGAAAGAGACTACTTACTGGAAGAAGCTCCACCCAGAGGCCACAAGAGAAAAAACAGTCAAAATACAAGATAACCCCTACCAGCACCACTTGCTGCCCACAATAATAAAAAAAATTCAAAAAGACACAACAGCCCCACACAAAAGGCCCCAAGAGTAAAAACAAGTAAAAACAAATAACACTAAATCACAATTTTACACAAATCAAAAACAGATGTCAATAAAATAAAATAAAAACTATTCAAAAATCCTGTGCTGAATTTTTACTCAAATAAAAAACAAAAACATCAATACACAGTTTAAAAACATTTATTGTGAAAAACATGTACTTTCACATTTTTAAAATTATTACCTACGGTACAACAATTTAAAAAAATACATACTAAAAAATATTGGGTTAAATAATTTTTTGGGGAAAAGTATATCATCCTTTATTCTTTTTTTCATCCACAAAACCAAAACACCAAACAAAACTCATCACAGTTTATAACAGGCCACCAAAAATTTTTTGTATAAATAATTTTTAAAAAAATTTCAATTATAGACTAACCTCTTCTTTACAAACATTAACAACAACAAAAACTTTCCAACACCATTTAAAACAGCCCGGCAACGCCAGGCAACCTCTGCTAGTATTACTATACTAGCAGAAAGCAGCAATGACTTGAAACAACCCCTGACTGGAGCTTATGTTTGCAGAGTCAGTAAAGCCAAGTAATTCTTCTATAACCATTTTTCTCCTTACACACCAGCTCTCAAAGTCAAGAAGGGAAAAATCTATTTGCAAGTGAGGAAGGCTTTCTTTGCACAATCTTCACCTCCATACTAGAAACAAATCCCTGGTTCTGTAATTTGCATCTGAGAGCATCCCTTTTTGAAACATGAACAACTATGCAGAGCACTTTGTTCTGCTATTCTAGGTCTGCCTTCCTGACTCAAATCTTCTGCACCTGGCTGTCCATTCAGGTTCTAC
The DNA here is from genome assembly GCA_035047345.1 of Bradypodion ventrale. Taxonomy (NCBI): domain Eukaryota; kingdom Metazoa; phylum Chordata; class Lepidosauria; order Squamata; family Chamaeleonidae; genus Bradypodion; species Bradypodion ventrale. The sequence continues at coordinate 23,407,119 of JAWDJE010000009.1, read as the reverse complement.
TGGAAAACAATTTCCACAGGCCTAAAGTTTGCCCATCCAACAGAATGAAATTTAACAGGGATAAGTGCAAAGTTTTACATCTAGGGGGTAAAAACAGGTGCAGAATTACAAGATGGGGGATATTTGGCTCAGTAATACTACAAACAAGAAGGATCTTGGAATTGTTGTAGATCACAGGCTAAATATGAGTCAACATTGTGATGTGCCTTCAAAAAAAGCCAATGATGTTTTAGGCTGCATTAACAGAAATATAGTCTCCAAAACCTGTGAGGTACTAGTCCTCCTCTATTCTGACCACAACTAGAGTACTGTGTCTAATTCTGGGCACTGCACTTAAAGAAAGATGCAAATAAATTAGAGCAAGTACAGAGAAGGGGAACAAGGATGATCAGAGGACTGGAAACCAAGCCGTAAGAGGAAAGACTGAAGGAACTGGGCATGTTTAGCCTTGAGAAAAGGAGACTGAGAGGGGATATGATAGCATTCTTTATATACTTGAAAGATGATCATAAAGAGGAAGGGAAGAATCTGTTCTCAATCATCCCAGAGTGCAATAACGGATTCAAACTAAAGGAAGCCTGATATAGGCTGAATATTAGGGGGGAAACACTTTAATGGTTAGAGCAGTACAACAGTGGAGTCAACTACCTTGAGAGAACCAACACTGGAAGCATTCAGGAGAGAATTGGACAGCTATCTGTCATATCTGCTTTGATTTGTATTCCTGCATTGAGCAGGGAGTTGGGCTCAATGGCCAAAAAGGCCCCTTCCAACTCAATGACTCTATGATTCTGTGATTCTATTCCTTGAAGAGGACAACACTGAGGTGAAAGGACAAACAAGAGTTAGATGGTGATTGTGAGCTGCCCGGAGTCGCTTTGACGAGAGGGCGACGATAGAAAGCCAATACAATAAATAAATGTATAGATAGATGGATAGGTAGATAGATAGATCTAACGCACAGGTGGCCCACCTTTTTGTACGGCGGGCCTGACCCACCTCCAGAACGCCTGAGCGGGCCAGACCATATTCCCAGAATTGGAAGTGGGTGTATTTAAGTCTGACATAAATGCACCCACTTCCACGTTTACATCAGCCATGGGTGCATTTGCACATGCGCAGGCACGTTTTACGGCTGCCGTAAACATGCCCGCTTCTACTTTTGGGTGTAGGGGAGATAGCGATGGGCTGTTTGGAATGGCGTTGAGGGCCAGGTCTGGCACATGGGTCGTAGGTTGGGAATCCCTGCTCTAAGGCATTAGGTCTAAGGTGTCTAAATAACTAAAGTTATTTAATGTTGTTTATTTCAAAGGCTAAAGTTGCTACATAGGAATTATTATGGAATCACAAGCTATTGTGCAATTAACTAACATTTAAACTGCTGTTCTATTCTTCGTCTTCTTCCGTGTCTAAGCCAGACATGAAACTGCCAAAGTGAAGCCACCTTTTGGTGACTTCATTCTGCAGTTCCTTTCCTCTGGCCTTAACTGCTAGAGTCCCCCGCTTTGTTTTTGCTCTACAGCTTTCAGCTGATGGATAATGGGAACTGTAGTCCAAACAACGGGAATCTTTTCACATTCAACAGCCGCCTTGTGTTCTTACCAGGCTCTCACCTGCCTTTTCAAAATTCTGCATTAGGAGCATGTACAAGCGTACCTAAGGGATGCTCTTTGTATTGTACAAGAAAACGCCCTTCCTCCTTTGTGCATGGGTGAAATCTATGTGCTGGCAGAAATGAGTTCATTGAAAGGTTCTGCTGTGAGCACTGCTGATATTTGCTCTGGCTTCACGGTGTAATTTCTCTGGCTTTGGCTTCTGGTGACTCAGCTGATCCTGGAGAATAAAAAGCACAGTGAGAGAAACGGAACGGGTAAATATTAGGATAGTTCATGCAACTGAATTGATTGATCAATTGATGGTTGTGTTCCTCTGCTTGCTTTAAATGAAGATATGTTCTGTCAAAATTCAACTGAGTAATGGCAGTAATGATGATGATGATGTGTTCATGTTGCAGCAGATTGAATCATAAAAAGGTGTTCTCTCATCTCATCTCTCAGGCATAGGAAGGAAGGAATGCCTATAGAGTGAATTTGCATTGAGTTGAAGTACAGGGAGACACAGACCCCGAAAACGTGCCAGTAATAGACCCAATCTTGCACTCCTGTGTCTGCATGAGTGCATTGTGTAAATGTTCATGCTTTTGCCCAGATAAATTAATCTTTCTGTATCCATTTTTGAGCTTGTCTACTGTGCTTTGCACATGCAGTTTTGCTTTTGTGTGTCTGCTGCATGTATTTCTTTGTGTATAGGATGGTATGTGGTTTGCGACTGCGCTGCAGTGCCATCAGGCTTCCTCAGTTGTGGCGTCTCCAGCTGTCCTTGTTCCTTAGCTCAGTTCCATACAGCAATAGGAGACAGGGCAAATTTTAGGCACAGAAGACAGCTAGGCATGTTTGTGTGTTTCAGCTGAGTTAAATACACATGTTAAGCCATACTATTCTCCCCATAGCAACAGCTTCCAAGCATCATCACCCGCCCATAGCAGTGGTTGCCAAGTGACACAAACTATGGCCTTCCCAACAGCCAAACCCACATGGCTGTTTTTGTTTAATGTCAGGGCCGTAACTAAGGTCCTGGAGCTGGCAAACCCCCAATGCCCCAATAAACTGCCCAAGGCATGGGTGGATATTGTCAGAAGGCCAAGGAAAGGGGGTGGCTGTAGGCAAAAGTCCGTTGATAAACAGGCAGGTGCAAAACTGGAACCATAGTCTCTCTCTTATCTTGTGTGGATTAGGTGCTTTAAAGAAGGAACACACACAGAGAGAGAGAGAGAGAGAGAGGGTGATGGCATCTGCTCAGATTAAGGTGGTTTTTGGGGGCATGGTTATCTTTTCAGAAGTTTCTTTTTTGGACCAGAACTCTCAGAGCATCTCTTAGCTAGTGATGCATTTCATTTTTTTTCTTACACAGAGATAAAAGACTAGAGATCCACCAGTGCTGGTTCGTTTCCCTTCCCGGAGTCCAGTCTCCTGCGTTCTCTGCCTTTCACCTTTGCCTGTCCTTTACTACTCAGGGAACATCCTTTCATTAGGCCTCACATCATTCCTATGCCATTCCCTGTGGTGATGACCTCAGAAAATTATTCTCCAGTGACACTTTGCCTGGAAATCTTGGGTGGCATTCATTCACTTACTCATTTACTGCCTGAACTTTTTCTCTGGTGTATGTTGAGTTCTTTCTATGTCAGGAAGAGGCTACCTGCTCTGCCACCAAATCCTTCCCTAAAGCTTTATTATTTGCTTGTTTCAGTCAGTAAGGCTGTAAACTGCAGTCTGCATATTCTGCACTGAAAAAGGGGATAAAGATTGTGGTATTTTTGAACCACAATCAGGGACAACAGCAACCTTGTTGTGCCGTCTAATCTTTCTACACTAGGTCAGGTGAAGAATGAATTCACTCAAAGATGTCTTCGTTTTGGCATTTTCATGTCTGACCTAAAAACGGAGGGAGAGGGGGAGGAAGGAGGAAGGAGGGGAGGAAGAGGAAGAAGGGGATGAACTAGTTGATCTCAATTTTGCTTTAACTGCTATGATTCCTTAATAAGAATTGCATGTTAAGTTTGACTGACGAAGTGGACTTGATCCACGAAAGCTAACATCAAAATACAGCAGTTCGTCTTTAAGGTCCCACAGCATTTTTTGTCATTTTGTTTTGTTTACTCTCTTATATGTTATGTTTGGTTATTATTCTATCAACACATAATGTACTTTTGTTGTTGGGTGTTTTTTTTTGTCAAGTATCTCATGGGACTTCAGTGTTGATTGTAAATGCTGAAACCCTTTCTCAAGAAATGGTAATTACTGTATCATGTGATCACAGAATAACTAAGTTGGAAGGGGCATTTGAGACCATCAAGTCTCAATGTAGAAATCCAAATGAAAGCAGACCTGACAGAAAGTTGTCTAATTTTCTCTTGAATGTGTCCAGTTTTGGAGCACTCACCAACTCCTCAGGTAATTGGCTCCATTGTCATACTGCTCTAACAGTTAAGGTCAGGGGAAAGGAACTGCAGAATGATCTCACCAAAAGGTGGCTTCATTTTGGCAGTTTCACGTCTGGCCTAGACACGGAAGAAGAAGTATAGAACAGCAGTTTAAATGTTAGTTAATTGCACAATAGCTTGTGATTCCGTAATCATTCCTATGGAGCAACTCTAGCCTTTGAACTAAACAACATTAAATAACTTTAGTCATTTAGACTTACAAATAAATACTTGCCTAAATGCAGTCAAAGAATAGATGCCTTTGAGATGTGGTGTTGGAGGAGAGTTTTGAGAGTCCCTTGGACAGCGAGGAGAACAAATAGGTCAATCTTAGAAGAAATCAACCTTGACTGCTCCTTAGAAGGTCAAATAGTAAAGATGAAGCTAAAGTACTTTGGACATCAAATGAGAAGAGAGGATTCACTTGAGAAAGTCTTGAGGCTGGGAAAGGTAGAGGGCAAAAGAAGAAGGAGGCGACCAAAAATGAGATGGCTAGATGGTACTGTAGACACAATGGGCACTGAGCTGAGCGGGTCGAGGATGATGATGGAGGGATGAGGTGCCTGGAGGGCAATGGTCCATGGGGTCGCAAAGGGTCGGAATTGACTGTGACTGAACAACAACAACAAAGCCAATAAAGAGTCCCTTCTAGAAGTCCAAGCAAAGATAGAGGTTGGGACAAATTCTTCCAGGCGAATAACTTTCACTACTCCCCACCTACTCCCAGCATGCCTTAATGCAGGGATCCCCAACCACCGGGCCATGGACCAGTACCGGGCAACAGCCTGTCTGAAACCAGGGTGTGGGGGTGGGTGGCACTGGGAGCCCCAATGGTAGACTTCTGCCCTCAACATGCTCCACCGGGTCTGCTGGCAAACAGAGTGATTGCACAGGCTTCAGACACAGCAGATAGGCAGGTGGCCAGGCCCCTCCTCCCTGTTGCTTAACTATGGTGGGGCTCTGCCCTCACCTGTGTGCAGTGTGATACCTCACTTTATCATATTTTATTATATATTCTTGTGCACTGCCCAATCCCACCACCCCTACTCACTGGTTCGTGGAAAAATTGTTTAGCATTAAATCGGGCTGTGGTGCAAAAAATGTTGAGGACCGCTGCCTTAATAGACTTACTCTGATCTAGCACTTGATAAGCTTACCAACATTACAGAGTAACAGAGAGGAGACCCAATGTGACAATAGAGACCGTTCCTGGCATTGCCATGTTCTTAATTCCAAATGCAGCTATAGGGCACCAGGTTAGGAAACAGTTAGGAAAGCCTGATAGATAGCCTGTTGCAGAAACCCTGGGTTGAGATCAGAGGTAAGATTCAGATGGGCACATGACAGTCAATGTAATGTCCTTTGCCTGGAATTCAATCTTCTGTCCTCCCTTATTTTTACAGAGTATCATGGCTGAGAGCACGGACATGGCATCCCTGGAGGAGAGCTTCCGGAAGTTTGCCATCTATGGGGACACCAAAGCCACCGGGCAGGAAATGAATGGCAAGAATTGGGCCAAATTGTGTAAGGACTGTAAAGTCATTGATGGCAAAGGGGTCACAGGCACGGATGTGGACATTGTCTTCAGCAAGGTGAAGTAAGTGCTTCTCTTCCTGTCCTGCGGAGGAGGTTGAGTTTCCCCTAATGTTACTTCTTGCTGGATGGGGAATGGGATATTTATATAGGGCAATGATGGTGAACCTTGGTATTCCAGGTGTTCTTGGACTTCAATTCCCAGAAGCCCAAGTCTCTGTGAATCGACACAAATGGGTTTACTGCGCATATCCAGAGACTTGGGCTTCTGGGAATTGATGTCCAAGAACACCTGGAGTGCCAAGGTTCATCATCATGGATATAGATGCATGACCATACAGAAATTTGTTCCAGGGTGATACAAACTTTTCTACACCCTGGATTTATTAAGCTGCTGTATGATGATGATTTAATTTAATTTAATGTTAAAAATTGTATGCTGCCCAATCAGGTGTACCCGACTCAGGGCGGCGTACAACAGTTAAAAACAGGTTAAAAACCTCAAATCACCCACCCGCATACCCACCCGCATACCCCCACCCCATTTAGAAAGACTAAAAGGGGAATAGGAGGAATAGAGTAATACAGAAGGAGGGACACTAACTGGGCATCTAGCTGGAGATAAGCCAGCAGGCTGGGGCCGTATTCCCATTAAGGCCCCACATCTGACCTGCCAGCCAGGTTTTCAGACCTTTCCTGAAGGGCGGCAATTCTATCTGTAACCTTAATTCTGTTGGCAGGAGGTTCCAGAGGGTTGGTGCGGACACAGAGGTCCTTCTTCGCGTGCCAGAGAGGCGAGCCCCTCTAGCTGAAGGCACAACTAGGGAGCCCCTCCAGTCCGCTCTGGTTGGACGGGCAGACACTCTTGGGATGATGCGGTCTCTCAGGTATTCTGGCCCACTGCCATATAGGGCTTTAAAGGTCAAAACCAGCACCTTGAATTGCACCTGGAGGCAAACTGGCAACCAGTGCAACTCCCAGAGTAGTGGGGAGGCACGAGCATGATGATGATGACTGTGCATCTTGCTCTAGGCTTCACAGGCTAGCTCTTCTTCTGGGAAGCTCAGTGAGGAAACTATTTTCAACATTTGGTTTTGCAGCTAGATACCTAAATGTTTAATTATCCCGGCAAAGTGTTTCAAGTGTCTACACATCACACCCCCCCCACTTCTCCCTCACCATTTTCTGACATTACCACTACCCTCTTAGCCACCTCTTTCACTTCTTTTTAAAAAATTAGCAAGTTCATCCTCCTCCTCATCATCATCATTATCATCATCATGTTAGAATTGCAGAGTTGGAGGAGATCCTATGGATCATCAAATCCAACCCCTGCCAAGGAGGTACACACTGAGGAATCAAATTCCCAATCTTTGGCTGTCAACCAGATATCTAACCAGAAATGGTGCTGAACTGTAAAGCACAGTAAGCATCTGGATTAGTGCTGTGTCAGTTTAGTGCTGTAACACTTTAAAATGCACTTTATAAATTGTGTTGCACCTGTAGTGCTTACCAGTGTGAGCAAAAGGCAGGCAAAAATAGAGTAAGGGTCAGTTCCATACCATACCTAACTCTGTGCATCATCATCAGTATTATTTAGATATGCCCAGCCATGGCCCTAAAAGACCAATATAGGTAAGCACACAAGTCAAAAGCAAGGTAAATATACTACAAAAAGAGAGCCTTGCTTGCTAAACAAAATATACTTCCTACTCATGACAAAAGATCAGACCTACCCTCAATCCATGCTAACATTGTATAGTTGATATAAAATAAATACAGAATTATTAACATGGCTTAATTTTATGTAGCAATAAATCAAGATGGTTTGCTTTTTGATTGTTTCTGTAATAAAGATAAATTAAACATGATATATACGGTTTTAGTAGTTTTAGGGCAGTACACAGAAAGAGCTTCCTGGAAGATTGTGGTACTGTATATTTGAATCACAATCAGGTGTACCCTGGTAATGGCAACCTTGTGTTGCTGGCTAATCTTGCTCACACTAGGCCAGGCGGACGGAACTACAGAATAAACTCACCAAGATGTGGCTTCATTCTGGCAGTTTCACATCTGGCCTAGACATGGAAGAAGAAGAAGAAGAAGAAGAAGTTTTAGGGCAACAGGAAAATATCCCATACTTGTTTTGATTAATTCTTTCATTCATCATTGTTGATGTAGCTTATAAAAACTCTGTAAAGGTTCAGAATATATCTTCTGCAGCCAAGCCGCATGCACAACAGAAGTGAATCTAACAAGAGGCCTACTTTTCTGTGCTTTTGAAAAAACAAACAGCAGTTTCCTTGTCCCACTGCCTGTTCTAATTTGGCACTGTGCGCCACATCTGTGCTTCTGGGGGAAATGGAGCCTGTGCTTTCCAATGGTACGGCCCCAGTTTGATTCATGAATATTGGCAGGGACTCATTTGTATGCTTATCTGCTCAATGTCAGCTGCTGCTTGAGATGTTTTGGCTTTTCATTCTGGCCAAAAACATGATTATATTGATTTATTTTGGCATATTCTGTTGTATGGGAATCATGTTGACTGCCGTAGACAGCTGCTCAGTTCTTGAATATAATCACAGAATCATAGAACAACTGAGTTGGAAGGGACCATTTAGGCCATCGAGTCCAATCCCCTGCTCAATGCAGGAAGTGAACATGCATAAAGGTGATGAATGAACAGATAAATGAATAAACATTCTTACAGTGCACTTTAGTATTGATTTTTTTCAGCTCTGAAGAACCGGCAGATGTGGGGTGAAACTGGAGCACAAAATGGGCAACTTCTTTAATATTTGATTATCTTACACTGCCATAATTTACGAGAGAGAAAGGGAGGGTGAGGGATCGTTTCAAGACTATCCATTTTGCACCGCCCGCTGCAACAGACCCACCATTGCCCGCCGCCACCTCCACTCGCACGCCGGGCAGTGGAGGTGAGAGAGGTGAAAGAGGAGAGGACCTGGTGGGCCACCCACCACCCGCAGCAACACACCCACCATTGCCCGCTGCCACCTCCGCTTACACGCCGGGCAGCAGAGGTGAGGGAGGTGGAAGAGGGAAGATACGGCAGGCCACCCACTGCCCACAGCAACAGACCCACCATTGCCCGCTGCCACCTCCACTCGCACGCCGGGCAGCGGAGGTGAGGGAGGCGGAACTCTCTGCGACAAACCAGGAAAGGGACCTTGGTGTCCTGGTGGACAACTCAATGAAGGTGTCAACCCAGTGTGCCTCAGCAGTGAAAAAAGCAAACTCAATGCTAGGGATCATTAGGAAGGGTATAGAAAATAAGTCAGCAAGTGTCATTTTGCCTCTTTATAAATCTATGGTGAGGCCCCATCTGGAATACTGTGTACAGTTCTGGTCGCCATACCTCCAGAAGGATATTATGGAGCTGGAAAAAGTGCAGAGGAGGGCAACCAGAATGATTAGGGGACTGGAACACCTTCCTTACCATCTGAGGCTGCCACGGTTGGGCCTTTTCACTCTTGAACGATGGCGTCTAAGAGGTGACCTGATTGAAGTTTATAAAATCATGCACGGTGTGGACAAAGTAGATAAGGAAAAACTGTTTTCCCTATCGCACAACACTAGAACTAGGGGACACTCCATGAAACTTTTGGGTACTAGTTCTCAAACAAATAAGAGAAAGTACTTTTTCACCCAGAGGATTACTGGTATATGGAACTCCCTGCCAGAAGAAGTGGTGACAGCTGTCAGACTTGACAGCTTTAAGAAAGGATTAGACAAGTTCATGGAGGACAAGGGTATCAATGGCTATAATTATGGCTACCTAAGGACAACCTCCGGGTTGGAGAGATAGGCAGGATATCTCTCAATGCCATTTCCAGGGAATCCTAAGCAGGTGAAGGCATCTCCTTGGGAATACCCTGAAGGAAATGGTGAGCCACTGTGTGAAACAGAATGCTGGACTGGATGGGCTATGGCCTGTTCCAGCAAGGCTGTTCTTATGTACCACCGGGAATACTATTGCTTTGACTATGCAATTTTTTATTTGCAAGGTGATGCCTCTACTTTTAACCATGTTCCCCAGGTTTCTCATAGCTTGTTTCCTAAGCATCAGTCGCCTTTTTATTTCATGGCTGCAATCACCATCTGCAGAGATCTTTGATCCTAAGAAAGTAAAATCTGCCAGTCGTATCCAACTCTAGGGTGCAGTGCTCATCTCCATTTATAGCCAAAGAGCCAGTGCTGTCTGTGTTTGCAGATGTTTTCATGGCCATGTGGCAGGCATGACTAGAGCCCAGCAAGTCACATGGCTATATTTGGCCACGCCCACAGATTTGGCCACACCCACAGAGGGGTGTGGCCAAAATTTCCCTTATTTTCAAATCCAAAACTTGACAGGTATGTCTTCAAGTGTGCTAACTCAAAACAGATATAGTCTCTTTTTTTCTTTATTCTGAAAATAATGGTTTTCAAAGAAAGTCACTCAATTCCTATGGTCCCTGAAATGAGGCTCCAAAGGTCTCTCTCAGTTTCGTGGTCCTCGATGCAAGGCTCCGCTCTTTGAGCATTAACAAAGCAGGGAGTCGAAACTCCCGTCAGAATCTTCAAAGCTTAATATGAAACTCCCGAAGTCTACCCGGTTTGTAGACCTTTCATGAAAATTTCATCAGGGGAGTAAACCTTTTTGTCTGTTGAGTCATACAAAAGTATATATTTTAAATGCTGTACATACAACATTAACATGAGCCCAGATGTACATATATCATCACATATTTCAACCACTGCATGTATTCCCCCAAATACCTTGAAACGCGTCCAAAATGCCTCCTTGTTTTACAGTTTCCTTTGGTGTTCCGGACGTTATCCGTTGTGTACAAAACTCTCCTTAAAATAGAACAGTTAACCACCTGGCACCCACAATCCCCTTAACATATGAATCAGTTACACCTGTGCAACCTTACGTTTTTAGAAGAAGCAAAGAGAGGTCTGAGTCATGATTGAGGCCTTTCGGATGTAAAGTGTCAAGACAATGAATGAAATAGGCTTCCTTTTGTAACAAAAGTTTCTCAATGTTGACCCCGCTCCCACTAATCACACATAATTTCTCCAGAACCACGAATCTGAAATCAATCTCCTGGTATTTCTTTTCCATATAGTGAGTGACCAACGGGGCTTGCTCGCCTTGACCTCTTATTCTTGAACGATGTTCATACAATCTAGTTTTCCGTTTTCGCCTTCTCAGTTTTATGCCTTCTCAAGTGCATAATTGTAGTGGACGAAGAGGTGCCGGACACACGGATTACTTCAAGCCACTTAGAATAGGAGTCCACCACCAATAAGAACACTGCCCCCCTAAATGGTCCTGCAAAATCAATATGAATTCTGGACCATGGCCCCCTGGCAGAATTCCATTCTTGGGAGAGAAGGTGAGATTGCTCGGGGCAAGAACATTGGCAGCTGGCACAAGTGCCGACCATTTGTTCAATATCCTGGTCAAGTTGGGGCCACCAAAAATAACTACGGCCGAGGGCTTTCGAGTAGACAATCCCCGGGTGACTGGTATGAAGCAAATTCAAAACCTTTTGGCAGAGGGTGCCAGGAATGACCACCCGCTGGCCCCACAAAAGACAACCCCGTTCAGTGGACAATTCTAAACGTTTTCGGTGAAACGTTTTAAATTCCTCAGCTGGAGGAGAGACGGGCCAGCCTTTCTGTACCCAAGATATTACCCTTGATAAAACCTTATCCTTGGCCGTGGCCTTGGCTATGTCAGATGGGACAACCGGAGGCGAGTCGAGGGCTTCAATCATTAGTACCTGGGAGTCCTGTTCGATCTCGCAATCCGGCTCTCTGACCCCTGGCAGGGGTGAGCGCGACAGAGCATCAGCATGGCTGATGTCCTTGCCGGGTCGGTGCACCAAGGTGAAATTGTACGCATTTTTAAAAATCGCCCAGCACAACATCCGTGGGGACAGGATCTGTGGCGTGGGCTTCCCATTAACAAAAATGCCAAGGAGGGGCTTGTGGTCGGTCATGATGGTAAAGGACCTCCCGTAGAGGTAATTGTGAAATTTCTTTGTGCCCACCACGATAGCCTCCCTGTCAGTTTGAGCATAATTTTTTGGGGTTTTTGAAAGAGAGCGAGAATAAAATGCTATGGGGGCTTCCCTCCTGTCATTTAGCACATGGCACAGTACAGCCCCAACTCCCACAGGGGATGCATCACATACCAATACGACCCATTTTTTAGGGTCGAAATGCATTAACACTGCATCAGAAGATAACAACCTCTTATGTTCTTGGAACGCTTTCTCCTGGCTATGGCCCCAGTGCCAAACAGTGTCCTTTTTGAGTAAACGGTGCAGCGGTTTGGCAACTGAGGCCTTGCGGTGGAGAAATGCATGATAGAAGTTAAGTAAACCCCAAAACAATTGTAATTCTGTTTTACAGGTTGGCCTGGGTGCATTCCGCATGGGCGCCACCTTTGAATCTGAGGGCATAATACCCTGGGAGGTAATCCTGTATCCCAGGAACTCTACTTCATTTGCCCAAAATACACATTTGTCTTTTCTAAGACGCAGACCTGCCCGCTCGAAACATGACAATACTTTATCGAGCCTGGCCACTAGTTCGACGTCATCCTTAGCGGTGATAAGGACGTCATTGAAGTATGGCAGGACCCCCGGTAACCCCTTAAGTATGCGTTCGACTAGAAACTGAAATATTCCGGGGGCTGCATTCACCCCAAATTGTAGTCTGGTCACCTTAAATGCCCCTTTGTGTGTTACAATAGTCTATGCCGCAGCAGCGGTGGGCGTTACAGTCAGTTGTTGGTAAGCCTGGGCAAGGTCAAGTTTTGCAAAGCAGTTTCCTCCATGCAAGGAGGCAAGTAAATGGTTTACAACTGGTACAGGATATGCGTTCAAACCATTCTCGAACCATTGCACCCCTATCAGACTGTTAGTGCCCTGCTTAACAACTACTAGGGGCAAGGTGGTGTAGATGGACTTAAAACGGTCCAAAAAGTTACCCACCCCTAGGACCGGAATCTGGCAGCCCTGCACATCCGGGAGGGAAGTTTTAAAAGACTTGAGCTTGGAGCGAGAAGCTGGGGGAATTCTCAGGAACTCCCATTGTGGAATGATTGAAAAGGAAGTACCTGAATTCACTTTCATTCTGAACGGGACGTCCTGCAGACTCAGATTGGCGTAGAACCGGTTACTGATGCTGGACACCTGGCTCTGGTCTGGCAAACCGGAGGACACCTTTGCGATGGACAACTCTCATCGCTTGCCATGCTTGGTCTCTGGTGTTGGGGCCCTCCGCCTGTGCTCAGTGCCGTATTTAGGATCTGTGGGCCCCTAGGCTGAACCTGTGGTGCGGGCCCTACCGGGGAAAGTATTTTTCTAAAATTAACCTACAAAACCCGCATTTTCAGCAATTATCCAATTAAAAACTGAAAAATAAACATTTAAAGTGTATTATTAAATTATAGAAAATTTAAGTATGACATTCCTATACGGTATTTAGAATTTGATGAATTCATGAGATGATAAAAATGAGAAGAACTGAACATCATTAAGGTAATATATCTTAATGGTATTTAACATGATTTATTAACATTGCTACAAACAACTATATTAAAAATAATACAAAGTTGAGATTCAAGTCTATGTTTCTAAATGTGCAAATATGAGTATTATGGTTTTAAAAATAACATATCGAACCCTAGCAAAGGTGACCTTTACCTTTACTTTTACCTATATTATATAGCAGCAGTTCCCAACCTTGGGGCTCCAGATGTTAGATAGATCTTGAATCCTGGCCATGATTTCTGGGAGTGGTAGTCTAAAATATCTGGGGCCCCTAAGGCTGAGAACCACTGTTATATGGGTAAGTCTTCCTCACTGCTGACTGGGTTTGGTGCTTATCTTTGTTTATAGCCAAAGAGCCAGCGCCGTCTGCGTCTGCAGACATTTCCATGGTCATGTGGCAGGCATGGCTAGACGCTGGAGTGCACTGAATGCTGTTACCTTTCCCACCAAAGCTGTACCTATTTATCTGCTTGGAATGCCTTGCTTTAGAACTGCTAGTTTGGTATGAGCTGGGACAGAGACGGGAGCTCATTCCATCGTGCAGCACTCGGTTCTCAAACTACTAAGCCACCACAGTCCCACGCTATATGATATAAACCATTCCAAATCAGAAGGAAACCCTATGGACTTACTCCCAGGAAAATATGTATAGAATGGCAGTACTGATGGGCTCTCTTTCTATCAGTTCACAGGACTGAAGTCTTAACATGGGGGTGGGCAAGCTAGGGCTGTGGGGTGTGTGTGTGCAAATTTTAGCCCCTGTTCAGCTCCAGGAGCCCCCAGGAGCGTCAAATTGTGCCAAATGCATGAAGTTTCTCAGAAACTTCCTCCTCACCCTCAGTTTCCCAGAAATCCAACTCAATCTGGATTCAGTTTAGATGACTGGCTCAGGCTTCGTGAGCATGAATTCAAGCTGAAAATGGTCTCGGCTCACAAGCCTTGCTGAAAGGAAAGTGCAATTTAGTAAGGGTGGGTGGGTGGGGGAGCGGTGCATGCATGCGGCTCCTCCCCTCCATCACCGGGGCAACACGCCAGCCAATCCTCTGAGTCAGATGGGTGGCTGTCACTCTCGCCCCCTCCCTCCTTTGCTCCCCCTTCTTTGCCCGCATGCTTCTTTCTTGCCTGGCTGCCGGCCTTCATTTTTTGGGGGGTTCAGGTGCAGTCCTCCTTTGTGGTGCGGGCCCCCTTTGTGGTATGGGCCCATAGGCTGCAGCCTAGGTAGCCTATGCTTAAATCCGGCCCTGCTTGCGCTGCTGGCACACTTTGGTGATGTGCCCCTTCCGCCCGCAGTTGTGGCATTCTGCATTACGGAATGGGCATTTCTGCCTCTCATGCCGACCTCCGCAACCATCACACTTCTGGTGAGGCTTCTTGTTGCGGTCACCGCGTTGGTCTTGATGCTTGTGGTGGACCTTCTGGACCTTGCCCTCGTCATCGCTGGACACAGACGATGAGGTTGAGCCAGGAGACGCAGACGATGAAGAGGATGATCAGTGGTGGGCCTGGACGGCTGACTCGGTGGTACCGGCAGTTGCGTGGCAATGAACAACTTCACTCTGGACCGTGCGGCCTCAGACGCCAGTGCTTCATCCAGCACAGACTTTAAAGTCATCATCTGACAGGTCATGAGGCGACGTTGGGCATCTTCGTCCCTCATGCCGGCCAGCAGACGGTCACTGAGCACCTCCTCGAGATTGTCACATTTGCATGGGGCAGCAGCAAGGCGGCATATTCTGCCACAGACTCTCCCGGGCTGCAGATGTCCCCTCAGTGCTGCCAGGATTTCAGCGAGTGGCACTTCATCCACGTTCCGAGGGATGTTGAGGTGGATTGCCAGCTCCAGCGTCTCAAATCTGCACTGGGATAGGAAACAGGAGCACATCTGAACCCCATCCGTGATCTTCTGGGCTTTGGCAGAACCGGCGCTCGTAGAGTGCCCACTTGTCCGGATGGGCCACGTCGAAGGGACTAATGTTGTTTCCTTGTGGGGACACCATCCCATCCTCGTCGCCAATTTGGTGTTCAGAAATTGGAGACGACAAGCATTGAAGTGAAATACAGCTCTTTTATTCCTGGGGTCTGAACACAACTTGGAGGGGAACAACGGGGACTTATATACACAATAAACTAGATACATTTGAGCGGGAGCAAACATAATTGGGTGATTTGAATACATGTTACATAGTATATACATTGTGACAGTTCAGAAGCACGCCTCTCGGCATTTGAATTTTGCGCGCTCGAAATCTTGCGATACTTCATGATCTGCCGAGATCTCGCGGCTGTCACACAGCGACGCTGTTTAACAGTAGTTTGCGCAGGATATTCGGTGGTTTGAATGTTTGACATGTCATTTAACACAGTTATCATACGTAACACTCAATGAATTCTTTGCTTCAGTACTCACTGAAGAAAGCAGAGACCACATGCTCAAAACAGAGCCTATCTTTGTAGGGAGGGAAACCGAAGAATTAAGCCAGATAGAAATAACCAGGGAGGAGGTCTTTGCATGTCTTGTTAAACTAAATGCTAACAAATCACCAGGACCAGATGGCATCCATCCACGAGTTCTCAGGGAACTTAAAGATGAAATTGCTGATCTCCTAGCCAAAATATATAATATTTCCCTCAAATCAGGCTTTGTGCCTGATGACTGGAAGGTAGCGAATGTAACACCAATTTTCAAAAAAGGATCCTGGGGTGATCCAGGAAATTACTGACCGGTCAGTTTGACATGTGTCCCAGGCAAAGTGATGGAAACCATCCTAAAAGATAGAATTAATAGGCACATAGAAGAGAAGGCGCTGCTAAAGGAAAGCCAACATGGCTTTTGCAAGGACAAATCATGCCTCACTAATCTGTTGGAATTTTTTGAGAGCATGTAGATAAGGGGGATCCAGTCGACAGTGTTTATTTGAACTTTCAGAAGGCTTTTGACAAGGTCCCGCACCAAAGGCTCTTGAATAAACTTACCAGTCATGGAATAAAGAGACAGGTCTTGTCCTGGATCAGCAACTAGCTAAGGGACAGGAAACAGAGGGTAGCATTAAATGGACACTTCTCCAAGTGCAGGGAAGTAAAGAGTGGGATCCCTCAAGGTTCAGTACTGGGACCCCTGCTTTTCAACCTCTTCATAAATTATCTAGAAGTAGGAATAAATAGCAAGGTAGCCAAATTTGCTGACAACACTAAATTATACAGTGAAAACTGTGAGAGATTGTGAGGAGCTCCAGAGGGATCTCTTGACACTGGGGGAGTGAGCAAAACAGTGGCAAATGAACTTCAACATTAGTAAGTGCAGAGTGGTGCATTAGTAAGTGCAGAGTTTACATTTATAAACTAATGGGGTCTGAACAATCTGCGACAAATCAGGAAAGGGACCCTGGTGTCCTGGTGGACAGCTCAATGAAGGTGTCAACCCAGTGTGCCTCACCAGTGAAAAAAGCAAACTCAATGCTAGGGATCATTAGGAAGGGTATAGATAATAAGTCAGCAAGTGTCATTTTGCCTCTTTATAAATTTATGGCGAGGCCCCATCTGGAATACTGTGTACAGTTCTGGTCACCATACCTCCAGAAGGATATTATGGAGTTGGAAAAAGTGCAGAGGAGGGCAACTAGAATGGTTATGGGATTGGAACACCTTCCTTACCATCTGAGGCTGCAACGGTTGGGCCTCTTCACTCTTGAATGACAGCGTCTAAGAGGTGACCTGATTGAAGTTTATAAAATCATGCACAGTGTGGACAAAGTAGATAAGGAAAAACTGTTTTCCCTATCGCATAACACTAGAACTAGGGGAGCACTCCATGAAACTTTTGGGTACTAGTTCTCAAACAAATAAGAGAAAGTACTTTTTCACCCAGAGGATGAAACTCCCTGCCAGAAGAAGTGGTAACAGCTGTCAGTCTTGACAGCTTTAAGAAAGGATTAGACAAGTTCATGGAGGACGAGGGTATCGATGGCTATAATTATGGATACCTAAGGACAACCTCCGGGTTGGAGAGATAGGCAGGATATCTCTCAATGCCATTTCCAGGGAATCCTAAGCAGGTGAAGGCATCTCCTTGGAAATACCCTGAAGCAAATGGTAAGCCACTGTGTGAGACAGAATGCTGGGCTGGATGGGCTGTGGCCTGTTCCAGCAAGGCTGTTCTTATGTTAAACTAGCAGAGTTTGCCCGGCATTGCTGGGCTGTTTTAAATTGTGTTGGAAGGTTGTTGTTTTTTGTTAATGTAGAAGAACAAAGACACCCCACAGCCCTAGCTTGCCCACCTCCATGTTAAGACTTCAGTCCTGTGAACTGATAGAAAGAGAGCCCATCAGTACTGCCATTCTATACATAGGATGATATAATTTTTTTATTTAACCAAATAATGTTTTAGTATGTGACTTTTTTAATAGTTGTACTGTAGGTAATAACTTTAGCAATGTGAAAGTAGATGATTTTTACATTCAATGTTTTTAAATTGTGTTTTGATGTTTTTGGTTTTTATTTGAGTTAAAACTCAACACAGGATTTTAGAAATCTTTTTATGTATTTATTTTTGACATATGTTTGTGATTTGTGTGAAAGTGTGATGTATTGTTATGGTTTTGACTTTTTTTTACTCTTGTGGCCTTTTGTTTGGGGCTGTTGTGTCTTTTTGAGTTGTTTTTCTTTTATGCCCTGCAGGTGGGGCTGCTAGTGATTCTCTTTTACTTTGACTGTTTTTTCTCTCTTGGCCTCTGGGTGGAGCTTCTTCCGGTACGTAGTGTCTTGGTTTCTTGATTTGTGTTCCGGTTGTCGTGGAGGAAGGAGGTGCTGGTGAGTTGTCTGATTTTCTTTATTTTGGCTTTTTTCCTTTGTTTTGCTTTTGTGGTGTTGGGCTGGGCGGTGTTTCTGTTTGTTCTTTTTCTTTTGGTTTATTTTTTAGTTTGTTTAATTGGTTTGTTTATTTCTGGTTTTGTTTACTTTTTCTTGTTTGTTTGTGTTGTTTGTTGCTTTTTCATTTTGTTGTTTTGTGTTTTGTAAGTGGTTTTGTGTGTTTGTGGGTGTTTTTGTTTGTGTTTTTTGTTTTAATTAATGGTTGATTTATTTATTTTTTATTATTTTTGAATACTTTTGTTTTTTGAGGTTAGTGTTTTTACCCCAGCAGTGCTTCAGGCGGCGTTGTTGGGGGGGCCTTTCCATTTCGCAGCCTGGCCTCAGTGGCCGGGCCGCAGGAACCCCAGCGGCACATCAGGCGGTGTTGGGGAGGGGGGCTTTCCTTCCCACAGCCTGTCCTCGGTGGCTGGGCCACGGGAATCCCAGCGGCGCTTCAGGCGGCATTGGGGATGGGGGCTTTCCTTTCCATGGCCTGGCCTCGCTGGCCGGGCCGTGGGAACCCCAGTGGCACTTTGTATTTTTATTTTTTGCACGCCGGCTTCCTCAGCGTTCTGCGCGTTAATGGCGCGCAGGACACTGGGGCTTGTAGTTTTGCGTTTGTGGTTTCTCTTTGTGCAGCGGTTTTTTCTGTGGCTTGGTTGTGATTGGCTGCGGCATGTTTCCCAATGTTTTTTTTGCTCGCGCCTCTCAGCCTGATTGGTTGTGGTGTGGCGCAGCGCAAAGAAGGTTGGGAATAGAAGTCTTTTCTTTTTGTTTGTATTCGTGGGTCTCCTGCCCCACTGCCACATTTCTCAACCCGACAGTTACCTGCAAACCCGGTTCGGGCAAGTGCACGAATGCTCGGTATGGGCTAGTATGGCCGGGTGCAGGATCCTTTGTCGCATTCCAATGGTTAACGCTCAGATTTATAGGTAAAGATAGGGAAAACAATCAGGCCAGACAGATATGACCTGGACAACATCCCTAAGGAATACACAATGGAGGTGTGGAACAGATTTAATGGTTTGGAATTGATAGACAGAGTGCCAGAAGAATTATGGACAACAATGCGGGACATCATGGTTGTCTGATGAGGTTCTTAAAATAGCAGAGGAAAGAAGGAATGCAAAAGGCAAAGGAGAAAAGAAAAAATACAATCACTTGAATACAGAATTTCAAAGAAAACCAAGAGAGACAAGGAAATCTATCTAAATGAACAGTGCAAACAAATAGAAGAAAACAACACAAGAGGCAGAACTAGAGATCTTTTCAAAAAATTTTTTGGGGAAATCAAGGGAACATTCAAAGCAAAAATGACCATGATAAGGGACAAAGACGGCAAGGAGTTAGCTGATGCAGAAGAGATTAAGAAAAGATGGAAAGAATACACAGAAGAACATTTACAAAAAGGACCTCAACACCACTGATAATCACAATGATGAGGAAATTGAACTTGAGCCAGACATCCTAGGGAGTGAAGTCAGAAAGGCCCTAAAAAGCACTGCAAACAACAAAGCTAGTGGAGATGACGGTATCCCTGTTGAATTTTTCAAAGCTCTAAAAGATGACGGAATCAAATTATTGCATTCCATATGCCAGCAGATCTGGAAAACAAAACAGTGGCCACAGGATTGGAAAAGATCAGTATACATTCCTATCCCAAAAAAGGGTAATGCCAAAGAATGTTCAAATTATTGAACAATTGTGCTCATCCCACACGCTAGCAAGGTGATGCTCAAGATAATACAGGATAGACTTCAGCAGCACGTGGAGAGAGAATTGCCAGAGGTGCAGGCTGGGTTCAGAAGAGGCAGGGGGACTAGAGACCACATTGCCAACATACGGTGGATCATGGAGAAAACAAAGGAACATCAGAAACAAGTATACCTCTGCTTTATTGACTACACCAGGTCCTTTGACTGTGTGGACCACAACAAAATGTGGCAAGTACTTAAAGAGATGGGAATACTAGAACACCTCATATGCCTCATGAGAAATCTGTACAAGAGTCAAGAAGCAACAGTTAGGACAGAACACTTAATGACAGAGTGGTTTGGAATAGGAAAAGGAGTAAGACAAGGCTGCATTTTATCACCCTATCTTTTCAACCTATACACAGAGCACATAATGTGCAATGCAGGGATGGAGGAATCACAATATGGGATCAAAATTGCTGGAAGAAACATCAACAATTTGAGATATGCAGATGATGCCACCCTAATGGCAGAAAGTGAGGAAGATTTAAAGAAGCTCCTGATTAGGTTGAAAGAAGAGAGTGCAAAAGCTGGCCTGAGACTCAACATCAAGAAAACCAAGATAATGGCAACAGGTCCTATCAGCACCTGGAAAGTAGATGGGGAAGAAGTAGAAACAGTGACAGATTTTACTTTCTTAGGATCTAAGATTACTGCAGATGGTGACTGCAGCCATGAAATAAAGAGGCAACTGATTCTAGGGAGACAAGCCATGAGAAACCTGGGGAGCATAGTGAAATGTAGACACATCACCTTGCAAACAATAATCCGTATAGTCAAACCAATGGTATTCCCGGTGGTAATGTATGGTTGTGAGAGCTGGACCATTAGGAAGGCTGAGCGCAGAAGAATAGACGCCTTTGAGTTGTGGCTGGAGGAGAGTTTTGAAAATCCCCTGGACAGCAAGGAGAACAAATAGGTCAATCTTGAAAGAAATCAGTCCTGACTGCTCCTTAGAAGGTCAAATAGTAAAGATGAAGATGAAGTACTTTGGACATCAGATGAAAAGAGAGGATTCACTTGAGAAATCCTTGATGCTGGGAAAGGTGGAGGGCAAAAGAAAAAGGGGGCGAACAAGGATGAGATGGCTAGATGGTATTGTGGACGCAGCGGGCACAGAGCTGAGTTGGCTGAGGAGGATGGTGGAGGACAGGGGTGCCTGGAGATCCATGCTCCCTAGGGTTGCAAAAGGTCGGAATCGACTGTGCAACTGCACAACAACATTTTAAAACTGAAATTGGCTCTTCACTTGTTTTGACTGTTATTTTATTTTATTTTTCTATTTTATTTTGTTGCTGTTTGACACATGGGAGGTGTATGGTTTTAACAGACAAAGAGACAGACAACTCAGTGCTAGTCTTTATTAAACAAAGGCTTCCTACCCAGATGAGAAATGGAACTGCAGAATCTGCCCTTTTGTGCAATAGAGGGGGGAATGGCCTGCCTCCACCTCATAAAAGATTCCCCTCAGTACTTGCCATTTGAAGTAGTTGCCTGAGTCTGATTTGAAGTTGAGTTGCCCCTGTTAAGCAAACAAATGGCCTGCGATTAAGAATTGTGTTGGCAGGAATAGGACCTTCTTTCCTAATAAAAATGACAACATCATCTTGTCCATCTTTGTATTATTTTTGTTTTGTTTTTTTTGCTCCAGGCTCCATTCTATCCCACCCCACCAACCCATGGATGTTTTTAAAGTATACATGTAAAAAGCCAATTCAAGAATCTAGAAAATCACTGGATCCTAGTTGTTAACAATGTGACCTGAAATGCTCTGGTTTTGAAGGTGATCACAGTGCCTTCATCACAAGGGATGGATTATGCTCTCCTAGATCATTTTATCAAACACTAGCAATTGTTACCCGGCTTCGCCGGCCAGGTCACTTGGGCCATTGCGGAGAGGGGAGCAGGAAAGGGGGGAGGCGGATGCTACCCATCCCCCTTCCCTGTCTTTGCTGGGGGGGGGGAGGCAGGGAAGAGGGGGGAGGCGGATGCGATCTGTTTCCCCTTCCCTGTCTTTGCGGGGGGGGGGGGGGGAGGAGGCAGGGAAGGAGGGAGGCAGTCGGATCACTTCGCTGGTCAGGTCACTTGGGCCCTGCAGAGAGGGAAGGTGACTGCCAGGCTGCTCTTTCCAACCGGGGACATGCATCCCTGGACGGATAACAGTCAAGTCAGTAAGCAGGGATCTGTCAGGGAAGGCTCTCTCCCTGGCAGATCTCTGGCTGCCACCCCTGCATTTTTCCCTCTGCTGTTTCGATGGATGGCTCGAAACAGCAGAGGGGAAATGCAAAGGCGCCAGACAGGGATTCGTCAGGGAAGGCACTCTCCCTGGTGGATCGCTGTCTGCTGCCTCTGCATTTTCCCTTCCGCTGTTTCGTTGACAGGCTCGAAATAGAGGAGGGCGTTGACAGGCTCGAAATAGTGGAGGGCGTTGACAGGCTCGAAATAGCATGGCGAGGGCGAGAGCCATCAGGCTCGGCTGAGGGTGGGAGGGGTGGCAGGGCAGAGGCAGTGCCTATGGTGGTGCCTTGCCCGGCTGCATCTTCAGGTGGTATGGCTGGGGGCAGGAGGGGCAGCAGGGCAGAGGCAGCGCCTCACCCAGCCATGTCCTCAGGCGGTGTGGAAGGGGCAGCAGGCAGACCATTCCCTCAGTCCGAGCTCTGTCTGCCTTGGTAAGGCAGGGCCCTGAGCTGTATTGGGCGCACATCGGCGGTTTTTTCTTTCGTGCACGGCAGTTGTTCTGCCTCCTTTGCGCTTGGGCCATCCTGCTTGATTGGCTGAGGCATGCCGCAGTGCAGAGGACACTGGGATTCGTAGGCTTTTTTTGTCCGCATTCGTGGGGTGTTGGCCCCATTCTCGGCTCCCGGACCCTTGCGGGGATGATCTCTGGGACATAAGGTAAGTGTGAATGGCGCATTACGGGATAGGGTGAACGGGTGCGGACAAGCATTCCACACATGCATGGCCCCATCCCTTCCTTGTAGGTTAAGATCTGGAGAGGAAAGGGGAGATGTAATAAGAGTTGGAGATTTCATCTAGTTTGATTTCTGCTGGAAGTGCCACTCAGGCAAAAATATGCAATCCAACACATTTTTCACTTGGCTTACCAATCTGTCCTGGATCTCATCATCAATTGAGAAGAACTAGTCAGCAAGGTAGAAATAGTGGGAAAGTAATCATTTCTTATACTGAGAAAACAGAAAGATGAAAATAATATAATACACACTGTGGAGTTAAAAAATGGATTTCAAATAAGCTTAAGGAAATACTGGGTAAAATTCCATGATCAGAAATACTCAAAGTAGACATAATATCTTACAATGACATAGTGGCTGAAATTCTGTTGCTTAGTGTAATAAATTGTATTAGAGTAGATGCACTGTATAATTGGGGATTTGGTGAAACAACTGCTCCGTAAACTCCATTGATTCAAATGAGTCTACACTAGTTTCAGCTTAAATTAGCATAGTAAGTCTTAACTAGAACAGGCCTATTTGAATTAATGGAACTCACAGAGAAGTTGATTCTCAAATTCCCCACTGATTCAGTGGTCCTACTTTAGAATGACTTCCTACACTAAGTAAAAGGATTTCATCTATTGAAAGCACAATCACAAACAGTTCCTAGAAGAAGAAGAAAAGTTGGGGACATCTAAAGATACCAGGGTGGATGGTTAAGAAGCTTTCAGATGAGGTAAGATTTATAAGAAACTTGTATAGGAAATGGAAGGAGGGGGAAATCACCATGGAAAAGCATGAATGTACAGGAAGAAGGTTAGGAGTAATGAGTAAAGTGTCCAAATGAGTGGACACATCACTTTTTACAATTAATAAAAGAGGGTGGGTGGGTTCAGCTACCCTCAGAACAGTGCTCAACAATTATTAATTATTATTTATTATTTTTTATAATTGTTTTTATGTCTTTTGTGAATTGTTGTGATGCCACCCTGAGTCGGGTTCTGCCTGAGCGGGCGGCATATACAAATTTGACTAATAAATAAATAAATAAATAAATGTGCACCTCTTGAGAAGACAGAAGCAAAGTAGATGTTCAGCCACTGTTTTCTCTCTGTCACTTACACTAGTACATGCACACAATTTTTTTCACCATCTGTTTGTGAATCACACTATTCAGCTGTTTCTTCTGGTCATCCCCTTGTGAACTAAAGCATTCCACATGTTTCATTTGCCAATTCCACCCTTTATTTATTTATTTCATAGCTCTAAGGTGTTTCTTATGGGCTCAAGGAGTGACTATAGCTCTTGGCCATCCCCCAGGGGCCCAACCAAGTAATTCTGCTCTGAATCCCTTGTACACATTCCATTCCAGAGGGAAGTCAGCCAGAGTCATCAGTTATGAAGAGTTCAAGAGGGCCTTAGAAGAGCTGGGCCCAAAGAGATTTAAGGGGAAAATCAAGGAGGAAGCCTTTGAGGCCATCTGCAGCCTGGTGGCAGGGAAAGAACCAACCAACGTGGGAGTGACTGTGAGTAGATGCTGCCACTGCTGGGGAATGGAAGAAGAGCCTTGAGAGAGGGTGAGGAGGGATAGAGACTCAGGTGGAGTTAAGGGCCTTCAAAGTCAGAGGAGTTGTGTTGAGGTGCTGAAGAGCAGAGAAGGGCAAGAGGCCCTCCAAGATTTTGAAAATCAAGCCCAGAGATGGGGATTGGGTATGGTGCTCCTTGGGTCAGACCAATCAATTTAATAGATAGATAGCTATTAAACTACTGAATTATTTATTATAAGTTTATGAAAGAGACTGTGGTGGCTTAGTGGTTAAGACGCTGAACCTAACAATTGGAAGGTTGGCAGGTCAGCAGTTTGAGACCCAAGTGCTGCACGATGAAGTGAGCTTTCATCTCTTTCCCAGCTCCTGCCAACCTTACCAGTTCAAAAGCAAGAAATTGCAAGTAGATAAATAGGTCCCACTTCGGTGGGAAGGTAAACAGCATTCCGTACACTCCGGCATCTAGTCATGCCTGCCAAATGTCCATGGAAATGTCAGCAAATGAAGACAGCACTGGCTCTTTGGCTATAAACAGAGATGAGCACTGAACCCTAGAGTTGGATACAACTGGCTTTCAAGCAAGGGCTACCTTTACCTAAGTTTATGAAACTACAGTAAAACCTCGACTTACAAATGCCCTGAGTTATATAAAATTCAACATACAAAATGATTTTGTGCTAAAACCATGTCCCAATTTACACAATTTCCTAAGGGTTTGCTTTAAGTTACATAAAGATTCTTTTTCCAATGGGTTTTCCTATGCCTCAGTTTATATAAAAATTCCTTTTCACCTATGGGTGGAACAGACTTTTTCGTAAGTAGGGGTTTTACTGTACTTCATCCATTTCTTTGTGACCTTGTTAAACTGTTTAAATCAATTTAAATCGTGAGATAGGGACATGCCTAACCAGTGGAGTAAACCCATTTGTGTGGATTCACAGAGATTTGGCTTGTGGGAATTGAAGTTCAAGAACAGCTGGAGTGCCAGGGTTCACCATCACTGGCCTAAGGTCTTGGACAGCAGCTGCCAGGCTGAGTAAGTGGCAGCAGATTAGGTGGACCACCCAACATTTGATTTGGTGAAAAGAACTTCTCACAAGATTATTATAGGGCCGTGATGGCAAACCTTGGCACTCCAGATGTTCTTGGACTTCAATTCTCAGAAGCCCAAGCTGTGATTCATCCAGCCTGTGCCATCCTCGTCGCTCCCGGAAGTGGAAGTAAAACATGCCCATACAGGTGCGTTTTACTTTCACTTCCAGGAGTGACGAGGGCGGGCCGGGCCGGATGAATCACAGTAAACCCATTTGTGTGGATTCACAGAGATTGGGCTTCTGGGAATTGAAGTTCAAGAATATCTGGAGTGGCAAGGTTCGCCATCGCGGTTATAGGCCATGGTAGACAACACTAGCTCCCAACTGTTGCTGGACACCCATCAATCATTCACCTGGTTGTCTGTGCTGGTTTGGACTGATGGAAATTGTAGCTGTGTCATTTCCAGAGGTATTATGGTGGGGCATTGAACAAAAATAACTCTGAACCTTCAGTTGTGTTTGTGTATGTTCTCTTTTAAACTGACAGAAAGCCAAGTCTGTGGGAGCCGTGGAGAGGCTTACTGACACATCCAAGTACACGGGATCCCATAAGGAACGCTTTGATGAGACTGGGAAAGGCAAGGGCAAGAGCGGGCGTGAGAACATTGTGGATGACAGCGGCTACGTGTCTGCCTACAAGGACGCGGGCACTTATGATGCCAAGGTGAAGAAGTAGTGGAATGACCATGCCCCATTTTCATGCTCATTTAGAAGAGGGGCTTGTATGAATGACACACCTCTCATATGGGAGGGTTGGCTTTTGCTGGGCCTACTCCTGGCTTCAGTTAGAGCTGGAAGGGGTGCCTGCCACCATGCTAGGCCTGACCATGTCTCCTTTCCTCTGTGTCTTACTACTGCAATGTCCTCCTGCAAAGTCTACCAAAAGCTTCTACACCTCAGGTGCCACCTTCTCACTCCTCTTTGGTCTCTTCTGTAGCCCTTTTCTGCTGCTGCTGCTACTGCTCAAGCTTTCCTCCACCCCACCCTGCTTTGCTCCTTAGTGCTACTGGTGGATGCATCCTATATACCCTGGAGGGGAAGAGCTGTTTTTCACTTTTGCCTGTTGTACAACTGGCAAAGCCATTGGGCTTCTATCAAGGAAACAAGATGGTGGTCTTATCCACAGTCCCTAGGCTTCTGAAAGTATCTCATGCCTCTCTGCCCTGCCCAACAATAAGCTCAGGGTCAGATTTATGTACAAACTCAGTAAGCAACATTGTAAGGTCTAGTTATGACATGCCTCTAAGTGCAATTTTTGAAATTAAAAAAGAAGGTATAATTCTGTGGGGCCTATTAAACTTGATATAGCTTAGGAAGTTAGTGTGTCTTCATCTTGCCCTGTAGTCAGTTCACCATCAGTAAGATGCTCTCACTTCTTCCGGTGGCAGCCAGGTGCCTAATAGATGGGGCAGACTAGCTTCATCGGTTGGGATGGCTGTGTGTGTGTGTGTGTGGTGTTTACACATCTGGTTACACATCTGGGGAGCACCGACTTAGAGAATCCTGACCCACTGACATCACTTCACCACTGCTGAGCTGTATAAGAGAAGATGTGTATAAATAAAGTGCTACTTATAATAACTTGGCCATGGCATTTGCTCTGTTTCAAGCACCATTTCTCAAATGACATATGGATATTCAGTTCTCAAAAAAAAAACCAGATTATTTGGGTCTCGATAAATAACTTCCTGTGACAAGAGATTTAATTAATTTAATTTAATTTGCACACTTGTATGCCGCCCAATCAGGGAACCCAACTCAGGGTGGCTCACATGGTAAATAAACAATATACACAGTAAATACACAGTAATACAATATGGAGATAGAGAAAAGTTTCAGCTTTCTGTTCTGCATTTTAATTTTTCAAACCTCAAGTTCTGTCTCTCCTGAAAATTAGAAAATCTAAATGTTTTGATACTCCCCCCCCCCCCCCCCCGCAAAAGAACCAGCTGAGACAAAACTATATCCTATTTGCACTAGCCAAATTAACACAGGTGTATAACCTGATTTTCGCCATTGTGTTACTGTAGTGCCACAATGGAGAAAATCATGTTATACCTGATGCTTTATTAAATAGAGAAATGGTAATGCACATTCAGTATTGACATGATTGAATATATAGGGCAGTGATGGTTAACCTTCTAGAGACTGAGTGCCGCACTGGGCTACTGGGCAGAGGGGCAGGACGAATTCTGTGCTGGGGGGAGTCAGGAAACGCTCCCATTGGGCTGCTGGGCAGAGGGGTGAGGCAAACTCTGTGCTGGGGGAGGGAGGAAGTGCTCCCATTGGGCTGCTGGGCAGAGGAGCGTGTGAACTCTGTGCTGGGGGGAGGGAGGAAGCACTCCCATCAGGCTGTTGAATAGAGGGGCGGGGCAAATTCTGTGCTGGGGTGATAGCACAGGTGCCAACAGAGAGGTCTGGGAGTGTCACATTTGGCAAGTGTGCCATAGGTTCACTACCACTGATATAGTTCCCTCATTGGAGGAAATGCCACTGGAAACCATCATATTGGGCCCAATGGAAAAATGAGCAGAGGAGGAATTGATTCCCAATGGTCATATAAAGATGCCATGCCAGATGGACTGTCTGTGAAGGCGCACCTTGTTAATATCCTCGTGGCTGTGGCAGTCCATTGCAGTCCCTGTGTTAAATCCTACATGTCACATTTCATATGTGCTACAGGAGATGGCTCTGAGATCATAGTGTGTGGGTCACTTCTTGGCAAGCTGGGATCCACTTTAAACAAATTCATGCCAGCAGCATTTTTCCTGCTTGCCTCAGAGGGCAAAGGCAGCCCAGAACCAGCTGGCCTCCAAGACCAGGCCTCCCAGCACTCAGAGGCAGGAAAAAAGAATACTTGCATTAGACGACGACAAGATAGATGTGAGGGGATAGGTGTTATCTTGGTCTTTGTCTCAGGCAGAAAAATAACTTGAGCTGACCCTAGGCTCTGGAGTGTAAGTCTCTGAGGAAAATATCTAGTAGCCAGATATTTCTGTGAGCTGGAGCAGGGATACCATCTGAGGAGGGATGCTGTTTTATAGCCAGGATGGAATTCTCTGCCTGTGAGGAAGATGGCTTCCTGCCAGTCCTCTCGGAGTCTGGGTGGCCCTGTCAGTCACTAATTTTATGGCATTGCTGCTATTTTCTCCCATGCATTTGTCTCTTGTTATCATTTCCCCAGCCACAGGTTCTACCACCACCACCCCTTGGCTCCTGTCCTATTTTGTGCTCCTGGGAGGAATGCAATGTGGCTGTATGTTCATGCTCAGTAGACACAGCTGCACAATAAGTGGCCCCAACGTCCTTTTCTACCACAAGTACGTTTCTCCTCGCTGGTACTTTGCACTCCAGATAGACATCTTGCAAAGGGATATGTGTTCAAGAAGTGCTCCAAAACCTAGGGTTTTTCATTATGCATTTCAAGTAGCTTAGTACTCCTATAATTGTCTTGCCATCCATTAGATGCCTGGAACTGGGATACCTGTATTGGTGAGATGTGTAAAATTCTGTGTTACCACCTCTGGATGGCAGCAGAAGTTTCTGCACCACCTCTCAACATTCCTTAGGATGGAAGGAGTTATCAAACAGCTATAACTGGGGAGCATAGATATGTTCTCATGAACTATCAATTTGAATGCCACCGCAGGTACACAGTCAATGGGCTTGGCTGGAATTGATGGCAGCTGGCTTCTCGTTGTGTAGCTCTCTGTCTCCCACAAAAGCAAGAATTGAAAAATACACAGAACAGCCTGAGTCTCACAATGATCCAAATGCTGTTGTGGGGCTAGGAAAGTTCTCCCTTCAAACTATCTCTTAATTTGAAGTGACCTCACAGGGCTGAAGTGAGGAATGGGAAAGTCATATATGTTGATCATGTGTTTCCATTTCTTCAATCTGCCCTCCAAATGTTTTGGATTATCCTGTCCTACAATTCAAGACATCTGGAGAACATCTGTCTGTTGACGTTCCAGTCAGACACTATTTGATGTTGTAAGTAGGTATCCTGTTCTGTAAGCAGGTATCCTGTTAGTCGGACTTGACTATGTGACTGAACAACAACAATAAAAATCCTGTTCTGAGTTCTTTGGAGGAAAGGAAATAAGTACGGGGGTTCAGAAGACCGGGATTAGAATCTCCCACCCCCCAGCTATGGAAACTTGTTGGTGGACTGGAACTGATAAAACCCTTTCTTAAATACCACACTGGCCTTGAAAGCCCTATTAGGGCAATTATAAATTTGCTCTTACTTAACAGCACATTAAAAACAACAAATAAGGAATAATACCACATTCACAATTAAATGCACACAGAACATGGACACACCCTCCCTACCCTCAGATCTTATTGTGTTGTGATGGGTATATTTCCTTTTCCTTGTATGGGGCATCATGCCTTCTGCTTCTAGCCAGCAGATTAATGCCACCAATTCCAAGGAGAGACAAACAGATTGCCTGGTGGCAGCAGCAAAAATAATCGAAAGAAATGGAAGATCACCCCACAAAATTATGGAAAAAGGTACAAAATAAAAGAGTTCCAATATGAAGGCATGGAAGCAGGAAAGGGAAGGCAGATAAGTAGCATAATCCAAGACGGAGAGAACCAGGAACTCACCCACCCACTCACATGGAATGACTGGAACGGAGAAAGAGCACAAGCAATCAAGGCCTTTCGACAGATTCAAAATGAAAATGTCTGCTCTCCCTGGACATTCTGACTGGGTGCTGGCAGCAGCAGAATGCTATTGGATAAAAAGTTTCCTAGCCAATTTTGACAGACAAAAGGTGAAAGAAAGATTAAACAAAAGAAGGAAATGCTGGGAAGGTGGGGTGGGGTGGGGGTGGGACTTTCAAGAACCTCTCTTGTTAGTATGAATAATTCAAGTTTAAGAGACTCCCTTTTGGTAACTGATGAAAAAACATAAAAAGAAAACCTATTTTATGTATTTTATGTATTTTTCACTTTATGGAAGATATTGATCACACAAAAAAGGAGATTATTAGGTAAAGGTAAAGGATTCCCTTGAAAGCCAGCCATATCTGACTCTAGGGTTCAGTGCTCATCTCTGTTTCAAAGCCGAAGAGCCAGCGCTGTCTACTTCTGCATGTGTTTCTGTGGTCACGGAACGCTGTTTACCTTCTCACCGAAGTGGGACCAGTTGCTTTCGAACTGCTAGGTTGGCAGGAGCTGGTACAAAGATGGGAGCTCATTCCGTCCTGCAGTAGTCGGGAATCGAACTGCTGACCTTCTGCTTTCCAGTCAGCATCTTAGCCACTTGAACCACTGCAGTCCCTAAAAAGGTTCGAAAGATTAGAAGCTTTTAATTCTAATTCTAACACTTACTCTTCCCACCCATTCCTGCAACTGAAGATGGGGCACCAACCTTGTTGCTTAGGTGAGCTGGGAAGTTTTAGTCCAAGATTTGAGCTGTATTGAGACCTAAACCCTTTTTTCTTTTCTTTTTTACTGAGCCACCGTGCCTTTGAAAAATCAACCATTAGGTAAAGGTAAAGGTCTCCCTTGTTTGAAAGCCAGTCATATCCAGCTCTAAGGTTCAGTGTTCATCTATGTTTATAGCCAAAGAGCCAGTGCTGTCTGCATCTGCAGACATTTCCGTGGAGATGTGGCAGGCATGCCTAGACACGGAATGCTGTTTACCTTCCCACCGAAGTGGTACCTATTTATTTACTTGCAATTTCTTGCTTTCGAACTGCTAGGTTGGCAAGAGCTGGGACAGAGACGGGTGCTCAAACCATCATGCAGTACTGTACTCAGGAATCAAACTCCAACCTTCCAGTCGTCGAGTTCAGCATCTTAACCACTTGAGCCACCACAAGTCCTTAACCATTACTATCAACTTGCAAAATCACAGTTATTTGAACCAGAAAGACAAACATTCTGAGCCTCTCTCTAGAACAATTTATTAGAGTAATACAGTAATACCTCATACAAAATCTGCTTCGTACAACATCGAATTCATACATCGCCTAATTCCTTGAAAAAAGTTGCCTCATACAAAGTCGCTGCGACTTTGTATGGGGCATTAGGATTTTTTCCAGGTTGCATTATGACTGGGCAGTATAAAAGGCAGGACGCATGCATGCATTGCTCTTGTGGGTTTTGCATGAGGCGAAGAGTGTTTACGAGTGGTTTTGAGTGTAATTTTGGATTTTTTTGAAATTTTTCATCAGAATTTTTGGAAGCATTCCTGGGATTTTTGCAGCATTCTTCAGGTTCTTGGACCATTCTTTGGCACAGTGGATGATGGGACATGTTGGAATCCATTTTGTCCTTGCTTCCATCCAGTAATTGTTTACAGTAGCTTGTAGAAAATGGATGATCGGCCGCATGGCTGCAGATTAACACTGTGCTGCATGATGGGACATGTTTGGTGTATGAAAACCAAGACACCGGACACAGCCTCGGGCTGGGTTAATTCAGGTTTATTGCATCGTGGACAGAGGGAACATGAGGTAATGGCGGATCGATAGCTCTTTATATACAGTAGTAATACATTTGAACGTGGTTGCATGGTAGCCCATTGGCTACTGTCTGCGTGACGTCATTGCTGGTCACGCCCTTCTTGTCCAGGTGTAGGTGGTGGTGGGAAAACTTCCCGCGCTGTTGCCTTTGATGAGTTTGGACCAAGAGAGCTTGGACGCTCGCTGCTGCCAGCTGGTGGTCATTAGCTCGCGTCCTATTACAGGGTTCATATGATACAGCTGAAGGTTACATTGTTGCTATAGGCAAGGTTACATTGGTTCAGATACATTGTAATCCATGTGGAAGATAAAACCCTTAGAACACAACACCCCTCCCCCCTAGGATGAGACAAAGTCTCGAGCCCACACTTAAACCACTCCCCCCCCTAGGAGACAAAGTCTCTCAGCCAAGATGGCTTATTTCGAACACGTTGGGGTCTCGATGCAGGCTGCCTTTCCCCGGGTTTGCTACCTTTTCTTTGTTCCCTGGTTTCCTGTCCTGTAATTGGAGAGGGAGACTCGTTAGTGACTTGCCGCGGCTCCGCGGCGTTGTTTGGAGGTGTGCTCTTTCTTAGGGAAGAACCGGGGGCACTGGGGGCTAACGAAAAACCCCTCTTCTCGCTTGGATGGGTGGGGGAACACTCCTGAAAACCCCCCCGGCTCGCAAAATCAAAATCAAAATTACATTCGGGGGCAGCGGTCGCGAACTCCTCTCCCCCTTCCCCGGCCTCTGGTAGAACTGGCGTATCAAAAGGGTATGAGTCGGGGCCGCTGCTTCTGCCTTCCCCCCTTGCTTGGGACTGTTGTCCGCTGCTGTCTCCCCCTTGGGCTAAACGGGTGGGGGAGAACCCTAACGCTGAATCTTGTTGCTGCGCCCCACTGACTTGCCCACTCACTCGGTGCCTCAGTTGGTCTGCGTGCCTCCTCCAGAGGAGGCCGGTGTTAGTCTCGACCCGGTACGACACTGGCCCCGTTTGTTCTACAACCGTCCCTGGTACCCAGGCTGGCCCTGCGCTGGCATAGTTCCTGCAGTGAACAGGGTCGCCGGCGGCGAAACCTTTCGAGACTGCCAACCCTATGTTTTTCCCTTTATCCTCGACTCTCGTCGGGTCTAGCCTGGACAGGATCGTGGTCAGTTTTCGCCGCATCAAGAGCTCTGCCGGCGAGTAACCTGACGCCAAGGGGGTCACCCTATACGCTAATAAGAACTGGCATACTTGGTGATTTAGGTCCCCCGGGCCCATGCGCCGCAGCGCATCCTTTGTTGTACGCACCAGCCGTTCCACTTGGCCATTCGTGGCCGGGTGAAACGGCGCGGATGTGACATGCCGAATGGCGTTTGCCTCCATAAATGCCCCGAACTCCGCGGAGGTGAAACAACTAGCGTTATCGCTGACTAAAGTGTCGGGTAAACCGAACGTGGAAAAGACTCTCCTCAGTTGGCTAATTGTAGTGGCGGAGGACGTGCTCTTTACTGGGATAACCTCCAGCCACTTGGAGAACGCATCCACCACCAGGAGAAACATGGTTCCTCGGAATGGGCCAGCGAAATCTACGTGCACTCTGGACCATGGCCCCCTTGCTGTGTCCCATTCCCTATGCAGGAGACGGGCCGCCTCTGGTCGGGATCCCTGGCATGCCTCACAAGTGCCGACCATGTGCTCAATGTCTGTGTCTAGCTGTGGCCACCAAAAATAACTCCGGGCCAGCGCCTTTGAACGAACGATGCCCGGGTGGCTGACGTGCAGCAGTTCGAGCACCCTCGGACGCAGGGACGTAGGGACCACCACCCGTTGGCCCCACAACAGGCACCCCCTTTCTAGGGACAACTCTAGCTTTTTCCGAAAAAAATGGGTCGAATTCTGTGCTTGGGGACGATGCCGGCCACCCCTTCTGTACCCATGAACTAACTTTCTCCAGCGTTCTGTCCTTGCCTGTCGCCCTAGCAATGTCGGCTGGTACTATTGGGGGTGCGTCTAAGACCTCAATTAACAACACCTGGCGGTCTCTTTCTACTCTCGCCTTTTGGTCGTCCGACAAGGGCAAAGGAGATCTCGAAAGTGCATCAGCATGGCTGATCTCCTTTCCGGGCCGGTACTCCAACTCGTGTTGGTATGCGTTGAGAAAAATAGCCCATCGCAGCATCCTCGGGGACAGGATCTGCGGCGTGGGCTTGCTTGCCGTGAAAATCCCTAACAGGGGCTTGTGATCAGTCACGATTTTGAACGGGCGGCCATACAAAAAATCGTGAAATTTTTTGGTTCCGGCTACTATTGCTAATGCCTCCCTGTCGGTTTGTGCGTAATTGCGCTCCGCTTGGGACAGGGACCTTGAATAAAACGCTATCGGGGCCTCCCTTCCGTCATCCAACACGTGGCAAAGCACCGCCCCCACCACCACCGGGGATGCATCACAGACTAAGACCACTGGCCGTTTGGGGTCGAAATGCGTCAGGATTGCCTCAGATGTTAAGAGTTGCTTTAGTTCTTTGAACGCCCTCTCGTGCTCGTCACCCCACATCCATGTCTCCTCCTTTTTAAGTAACCGATGAAGCGGTTCGGCCACGGACGCCTTCCGTGGGAGGAATGTATGGTAAAAATTGAGGAGCCCCAGGAATGACTGTAGCTCGGTTTTGGATGTGGGGCGAGGGGCCTTCTTTATGGCTGCTACTTTGGATTTAGACGGCTTAATACCCTCGGGTGTGATCCGGAACCCTAAAAACTCGACCTCAGTTTCGAAAAAAACACATTTGTCCTTCCTCAGTCTCAGCCCCGCTTTCTCGAAAACAGTTAGTACTTTGTCCAATCTCTTTGCCAGTTCGGCCTCACTCCCCCCTGTTATCAACACGTCATCAAAATAAGGCAACACCCCCTCCAGCCCCTTCAGGAGGCGTTCCACAAGCGACTGAAAAAGGCCGGGTGCCGAGTTCACGCCGAACTGTAAACGCGACACCTGGAACGCCCCTTTGTGTGTAACTATCGTTTGTGCCGCGGCCGTGGCGGGAGTTACGGGGAGTTGCTGATAGGCTTGTGCCAAATCGAGTTTAGCGAAACACTTTCCCCCATTCAGCCTGGCCAAAAGGTGGCTGACCACCGGCACCGGGTATGCATTAGGGCGGATCGCCTTGTTAATTGTACACTTATAATCAGCGCAAATGCGCACCTCCCCGTTGGCCTTCAGAGCTGTTACAATTGGGGTTTCCCACTCCGCGGAATCAACAGGAATAAGAATCCCCTGGCTCACCAGTTTGTCCAGTTCCGCCTCTATTTTGTCCTTGAGTGCGAACGGCACCCTGCGCGGTTTGAGTCTTATCGGGCGGACCTCCGGGTCTAGGTCGAAGGCTACAGGGGGTCCCTTGAACTTTCCAAGTCCTTTTTCAAAGACGGCGGGATGCGCATCGCAAACCGCTTGTATTGGGTCCACTCCCACTGTATGCACTCCCCCTATGAACAAGCCTAAGGGCTGAAACCACTGCGTCCCTAGGAGGCTACAACTTCCCCCCTTAAGGACAACTAGGGGCAGTTCCGCAGAATGTCTCTTAAAACTGACCCGAAACTTTCCGACCCCCAACACCGGAATGCTGTTTCCTTGTACATCTCGTAGCGTGGACCTCAACGTTTTAAGTTTGGGCCGCACGTGGGGGTCGATTTTCAAGAACTCTTTCTGGGGAATTATAGAATAGGAGGACCCCGAGTCAATTTCCATCCTAATAGGGGCCCCTTGAACTAGTACCTCAACGAAGTAATGGGACTGTCCCGCGGACACGCTGAACACTGAGGCGTCGTCCTCGCTGTCGTCCGAGACGCGGCCCACGCCGTCCTGCTTCCTCGTGGTCTGGGCGCCATCTTTGGACCTCGCTGGACGGTCCGGTCTGGTCGAACGGTCTTGTGACTGCCTCCGGCCCTCCTTCCGTCTTCTGCATGCCCTGGCGATGTGCCCCCGACGGCCGCAGGTGTAACACTCGGCCTTTCTGAATGGGCACCTCGCGCGCTCATGGGCCGCTCCGCAACCATCGCAGCGGCGCCCACCTTTTCGGACCTTCTGGACCTCCTCGCCGTCGCTGCCTTCCGTAGACGACTTTGAGGCCCGTCGAGTTGCGTGCACCGACTGTCCGGACTTCCCGTGCACCGAATTTTCCGCCTTGCCGGCTCTAGGACGCCACTCACGCCACTGGTGCATCTCGTCCACTCCAGCATTCGTGGACTCCGCGGCTTCCGCGGCCTCTACGACCTCTGCCAGCGTGGGTGGCGGCTCCTTGTTCATCAAGCTGCGCTGCACCTCCTTGTCCTTCAGGCCACACAGCACGCCGTCCCTGAGGGCCATCTCTAGGTTGTCCCATCTACAGGGGCCGGCGGCTATCCTCATGGCGGTCACGAATGCCTCAACCGACTCGTCCGGCGCTTGGACTCGCCTCCAAAACGCGCTCCGAGCGGGAAACATTGCCCTCGAGGGTCGGAAACGCTCTCGCAGCAGCTTCATGATGTCGTCTGCCTTAAATTCGCTCACCTTCTTCGGAGCGATGATGCCCACCAGCGTCCGCTTGGTTTCTAACCCAAGCATTCTGGTGAGGATGGCCCTCTTCCTCTCCTCGTCGTCTTCTTTGACTTTGAGTTCCACCAGTGCCGCCTGGAAGTCCATCTCAAACAGCTCCCAGTCTTGCGGTTTGGTGATGTTGAACCCGCTCTGTGCCCTGACTGTTCCTTGGGGATCCATGATCCCACCTTCGTCGCCAATTTGGTGTATGAAAACCAAGACACCGGACACAGCCTCGGGCTGGGTTAATTCAGGTTTATTGCATCGTGGACAGAGGGAACATGAGGTAATGGCGGATCGATAGCTCTTTATATACAGTAGTAATACATTTGAACGTGGTTGCATGGTAGCCCATTGGCTACTGTCTGCGTGACGTCATTGCTGGTCACGCCCTTCTTGTCCAGGTGTAGGTGGTGGCGGGAAAACTTCCCGCGCTGTTGCCTTTGATGAGTTTGGACCAAGAGAGCTTGGACGCTCGCTGCTGCCAGCTGGTGGTCATTAGCTCGCGTCCTATTACAGGGTTCATATGATACAGCTGAAGGTTACATTGTTGCTATAGGCAAGGTTACATTGGTTCAGATACATTGTAATCCATGTGGAAGATAAAACCCTTAGAACACAACACCATGTTAACTTTTAAACCTGCACTTCATAAAGTTTTCAAAAGTTAAAAACTTGTTGTATGCTTTGTTCCCTAAAATCAGGGTTGTTTGATATGTTTTTGTAATGTATTTAGCCTTTAGACTGATTTCTTAAAGTTCTGTCAGTTTCCTGTCTGTTTCCTTGGCTTTGCCCTGAAGTCTGTGCTGTTATAGTACAATGTCTCTCTATGGAAACGACGTTGTATGAGGCATCACGGCAAGGATTTTGCATGCCTCATACAAAGTCCAAATTTGTATAAAGTCCAAA
Source organism: Bradypodion ventrale (assembly GCA_035047345.1). Taxonomy (NCBI): domain Eukaryota; kingdom Metazoa; phylum Chordata; class Lepidosauria; order Squamata; family Chamaeleonidae; genus Bradypodion; species Bradypodion ventrale. Next base: position 23,369,855 of record JAWDJE010000009.1, on the reverse strand, counting down.
CTTGTGGAACCAAGTTTGGACGTTGTATGAGGTATCACTGTAAATGCATTTAGCAAGGCAATGAGCAAAGTCTAGCATATTTAATGTAGAAATGCCTCTGCATTTACATCTGCATACAAGAACATCAAGTCTATGTCAACCACTTTGCAAAGGAAAACTTGCAGATCTCAGATAATAAAGTCCTCCAGGAAGACTCAGTATTAGGTAGTTCTCGAGTGGGAGCTATCATGTTTGTATAAATGTTATGTATGCATGTACAATGTTACTTTAAATATATGAATGTAACCAGTCCACAATCACAATGTATCTCAGCTGTTAAGGAACGCGAGCAAGCCGCCCATAGAGGGCAGCTGCGAGCGTTCAGTCTCACATGGTACACATTCCCCAAATCACGAACAGCCGCGGGAATTTCCCCGCATGATCAATGGCTACAGAAGAAGAACTACAGAAGAGAGGCGTGACCTGGGTGAGGCCACGCCGGTAGCAGCCAATGAGCTACCGTGCAACAAGATTCAAATGTATTGTGTTACTGTATATAATGAGATGTACCTCCGCCATTACCACATGTTCATCCTGATCATCAACCAATAAACCTGTGTTAGTCCTACCTGCGACTCCTTCTTTGTCTCCCGTGCAAGACACTAAATTGGCGACGAGGATGGGATCGATGGCGAATCCTAAAGTCAAGCCGTACCAGTTCGATGTCAGTGAACCCGAACAATGGGAGCTCTACGAGTGCCAGTTTCGGCACACGATGGAAGCCGCCGGCGTCGACGACGACGCGAAAATGCGCTCACATTTCCTGGCCCAGGTGGGGCCGGCCGCGATGCGGATCTTGATGACCCTGGTGGCTCCCCGAAAGGTGGACGACGTGCCCATCGACCGCATCTTGGAGAAGCTTCGTGAGCATTTCCAGCCGCCCGTTTCAATTTCCCAGCCCGGGTCGCGTTCCATAGGCGAGACCAGCGCCCAGGCGAATTCGTGTCCGCCTACGCGGCGGCCCTCAGGCTTGCAGCGGTGCACTGCCAGTGGGACGACCTGGACCAGGCCCTCCGAGACCGCATGTTGTGCGGTTTGAAGGACGAGGAGCTGCAGAGGCGCCTGATGACCCGCGACCACCGCCTCACGTTCAACGAGGTACTGCGGGAGGCCCAAGCAGCCGAGGAGGCCAGGAGCGGGGTCAGGCTGTTTAAGTCCCGAGGGACCGCATCCGAGAGGGCCAAGTCACCAGTGCAAGTGGCCCGGCGGACACCAGCGAAGACGGCCTGGCGGGCCCCCAAGCCGCCCGCCGGCTCACCAGCGACGTCCGAGGAGTCGTCCACAACGGCAGACCCCTGCTCCAGCGAGGACGACGACGTCCAGTGGATAAGGAAACGCGGGGAGAAGCGCGAGACCCGCGAAAGGCAAGACCGCCGCTGCGACGGTTGTGGGGCGCCCCACGACCGCACGAGGTGCCCGTTTCATAAGGCCGAGTGCCACAACTGTGGCCAAAAGGGGCACATCGCCAGAGTATGCAGACGCGGGCGGACCGAGGACAAGGGCGGTCCAAGCCACCCCCGGGGACACCAACGGAAGGCGACCAGCACCAGAAAGGTCTCAACCGGCTTCGACGAGGGAGGCATCAACCGCGTGGGCCTAGAGCACCGGCATTTTTTCGTTGAGGTACAGTTACAGGGGCTCCCAGTGAGAATGGAGATAGACTCGGGGTCGTCCTATTCTATCCTATCCCAGAGAGAGTATATGCGCATTCCCCCAGAGGCACGGCCCAAGCTGCGGGCCTTGAAGTCACACTTGCGGGACGTGCAGGGAAATGGGATCCCAGTGTTGGGGGTGGGAAAGTTCGAGGTAAAATTCATGAACTATTCCGAGAGACTGCCCCTAGTCGTCCTCAAGGGGGGGAGATGCTGCCTTTTGGGAACACAGTGGTTTGCTCCCCTGGGAATCGAACTGTCCGGCATTAACGCCATCGAGACTGACCCTATGCGGGATGTGTGCAATGCGCACCCAGACGTTTTCAAAAAAGGGCTTGGGACGTACAGGGGCCCCCCAGTTTCTTTTGAACTGGACCCAGAAATCCGGCCCATCCGCCTCAAGCCAAGGAGAGTGCCCTTTGCCCTAAAGGACAAGATCGAGGCGGAACTGGACAAGCTGGTGGGGCAGGGGATTTTGGTTCCAGTTGACTCGGCGGAGTGGGAAATGCCGATTGTTATGGCCCTTAAATCAAACGGGGAGGTCAGGATTTGTGCGGACTATAAATGTACGATTAATAAGGCCATTCGGCCAAATGCATATCCGGTGCCCGTGATCAGCCATCTACTGGCCACATTACATGGGGGGAGGTGTTTCGCCAAGCTAGATTTAGCGCAGGCATATCAGCAGCTCTCGGTAACCCCAGCTGCTGCCGTCGCACAGACGATTGTAACGCACAAGGGGGCCTTTAAGGTGACGCGCCTTCAGTTTGGCGTGAATTCGGCCCCCGGGATTTTCCAGGCCCTCGTGGAACGCCTATTAAAGGGACTCCCAGGTGTCCTCCCCTACTTCGACGATGTCCTGGTAACAGCGGGGAGCGAGGCAGAGCTAGCTAGGAGGTTAGATGGGGTCCTCTCGGTTTTCGAAAAAGCGGGGCTTCGCCTACGAAAGGACAAATGCGTGTTTTTCGCGAGAGAGGTCGAGTTCATCGGGTTTAAGGTAACCCCAGAGGGAATTCGGCCCTCGGAGTCCAAGGTTGCGGCTGTAAAGAACGCCCCTCGCCCCACCACGAAGCCAGAGTTGCAGTCTTTCCTAGGGCTCCTCAACTTTTATCACTCATTCCTGCCTAGGAAGGCATTGGTCGCGGAGCCACTGCACGCGCTACTCAAGAAGGACGCGGCTTGGCGGTGGGGGGACAGGCAGGAGAAAGCATTCGTAGAGCTAAAGTCACTCCTTTCATCGAATGCTGTCCTGACTCACTTTGATCCGAGAAAGCCAGTGGTTCTAGTATGTGACGCGTCCCTGGTGGGGGTGGGGGCGGTCCTGTGCCACGTGCTAGAGAGCGGGCGGGAGGCCCCGGTGGCGTACTATTCACGGTCCCTTTCAAAAGCTGAGCGCAATTACGCGCAAACGGATAGGGTGGCTTTGGCCATAATCGCGGGAACGAAAAAGTTCCATGACTTTTTGTATGGCCGCGAGTTTACGGTGGTGACGGATCACAAGCCGCTTCTGGGGATCTTCACTACCGGCAAACCGATCCCCCAAATCCTATCCCCCAGGATGCTGCGTTGGGCCATCTTCCTCAACGCTTACCAGTACGAGCTAATTTACCGCCCAGGGAAGGAGATCCCCTCTCCCTAGCCTAGGGGACCCCGCATGCGAGGTGGAGCAGGACCACCAAGTCCTGCTGATCGAGTCCCTCGACTCACCCCCCATTGTTCTGGCCGACCTCGCCAAGGCCACGGCGGCCGACAAGATCCTGGCCCAAGTCAGCTCCTGGGTTAGAAAAGGGTGGCCCACTACTCCCCCAGATGAGGAATTCAAGCCGTTTTGCAGGCGCAGAGTGGAGCTCTCCCTGGAAAGGGGCTGCTTACTCTGGGGACAGCGGGTAGTCATTCCAGAGAAGTTAAGAGCGAGGGTACTGAAGCTACTGCACACCAGTCACCCAGGGATTGTGCGCTTACTCTGGGGACAGCGGGTAGTCATTCCAGAGAAGTTAAGAGCGAGGGTACTGAAGCTACTGCACACCAGTCACCCAGGGATTGTGCGCTCCAAGGCCCTAGCCAGGAGTTTCTTTTGGTGGCCCCAAATAGACGCGGATATAGAACGTTTAGTGGGCACGTGCGAGAGCTGCCAGAGCTCTCGGCCCGAGGAGTCCCGGCTACCCCACAGGGAATGGGACACGGCCCGCGGGCCATGGTCCAGGATTAATGTCGACTTCGCGGGGCCTTTCCGCGGGGCCACGTTCCTACTGGTAGTCGACTCCTACTCCAAGTGGTTGGAGGTAATCCCTATGAGCAGCACCTCCTCCGCGGCGACCATTAGGCAGTTGCGCAAGCTTTTTGCCTGCTTCGGCCTGCCAGACGTCCTCGTGAGCGACAACGCGAGTACCTTCACGTCTGCAGAGTTCAAAACGTTCATAGAGAGGAACGCAATCAGGCACATCACCGCTGCCCCCTTCCACCCCACCACAAACGGTCAGGTAGAGCGCCAAGTGCGCACTACGAAAGACGCACTGCGGCGCATGGGTCCCGGTGAGTTGAACCTGCATCTGTGCCAGTTCCTCATCTGCTACAGGACAACCCCCTTAGCGTCAGGTTTTTCCCCAGCCGAACTCCTCATGAGGAGGCGTTCGGTAACACTTTTTGACCGGATGGATCCGTCCAGGGTGGAGGATGAAGGGAGAAATATAAGTATAGAGGGAGAGAGCTCCAAAAGTTTTTCGGTAGGGGACCCGGTTCACTGCAGAAACTACGCGGCCTCGGGACCAGCGTGGGTACCGGGGACAATTGTGGAGCAAACGGGGCCGGTATCCTACAGGGTCGAAACCAGTTCAGGTCTACTATGGAGAAGGCACGCCGACCAACTCAGAAGGCGAGTCACAGGGGAGGGGGAATCAGCGTTAGGGTCCTCCCCCACCCGCATTACCCAAGGGGGAGACACAGCGGCTCCAGGGATTACAAATGCATACCCTCGGTTTTCACCCACAGCGGAGGATACCTCAGAAGAAGGAGCCGAATTTGATTATGATTTTCCGTACCAGGGGGAGTTAGCGGAGTGGTCCCCCACCCGTCCTAGCGAGAAGAGGGGTTTCAGTTCAGCCCCTGGTACCTCCAGCCCCCCCAGTCCTTGCGTACTAGAGTACACCATAGCTCCGGCCCCTAAAAGACAAACACCCCAAAGACCGGCAGCCGGCGGGACCTCGCCCGCCTCAATCTCCCGAACTCCCGAGCAGGTAGCAGGAGGTGGCGGGACCGCGAGGGCATCCTCGTCGGTCCCGAGGTTCGTGCTGGGAGGGTCCCCGGGCTCCTCAGGCAATAGACAGGGGTTCACGTCCCAGCTGTTCATTCCATTCCCGTCCCCCAAGGCAAGGGTGTCGCAGACTCCCCACAGAACCACTAATGAGTCTCCATTTTCCGTTGCAGGACGAGACTCCGCGGAACCAGGGGCCACAGGCTCCCCTGTATTAGGTCAGGCGGCCGCACGCCCCAGGCGCACGTGCGGCAAGCCACAATGGTTGAGGGACTTCGTCCCATCCTAGGGGGGAGGGATGTTATGTATGCATGTACAATGTTACTTTAAATATATAAATGTAACCAGTCCACAATCACAATGTATCTCAGCTGTTAAGGAACGCGAGCAAGCCGCCCATAGAGGGCAGCTGCGAGCGTTCAGTCTCACATGGTTCACATTCCCCAAATCACGAACAGCCGCGGGAATTTCCCCGCATGATCAATGGCTACAGAAGAAGAACTACAGAAGAGAGGCGTGACCTGGGCGAGGCCACGCCGGTAGCAGCCAATGAGCTACCGTGCAACAAGATTCAAATGTATTGTGTTACTGTATATAATGAGATGTACCTCCGCCATTACCACATGTTCATCCTGATCATCAACCAATAAACCTGTGTTAGTCCTACCTGCGACTCCTTCTTTGTCTCCCGTGCAAGACACTAAAATAAATTACACTGAAACAAATAGCAGAGAGGAGCTTCCATATGAAAAGCAGAATGGGGAAAACAAAATGCAGAATTGGGCCATCTTTTTTATTAAAGGTAAAGATAAAGGTCGCCCTTGTTCGAAAGCGAGTCGTATCTGACTCTAGGGGTAGGTGCTCATCTCTGTTTACTGCCAAAGAGCCAGCACTGTCTCCATCTGCAGATGTTTCCTTGGTCATGTGGCAGGCATGACTAGGTGCTGGAGTGCACTGAATGCTGTTACCTTTCCTGCCTATTTATCTACTTTGCAATTTCTTGCTTTCAAACTGCTAATTTGGGAGCACTGGGACAGATGACAGAAGCTCAGCACTCAGGTCTTGAACTGCTGGCCTGCCAACCTTCCAGCATTTTAACCACTAAGCCACCACAGTCTCCTTAATTTTTTTTATAGGACTACTGAAATTTTAGAAAAATGATGTGACCTTTTGCATTCTTCAGAACGCTTTCTCAGCCACGATGGTATATAAATTATGAGATGGGGAAGTTCAGAAAATCAGGCCTGGTATTCTGGTCACAAATGATATCTGTATCGATGCATAATACTGAAGAATGCTGAACAGCTGTGGAAAAAGACCAGGGAAAGAATGCAGACAAGAGTGCCATCTGCTGGAATAGCATCCATAACTGTTACTTGTAGTAAACCATGCTATCAGTATATCCCCCTCCCCCCCTTGCTGGGGAAAGTTACATTTTTTTAGACTACAAGTCCCTGAATCCCCTATCCAAAACATATCAGGGAAAATACTCTCTTTGTGGGAGTGGTGAACTTCAGTTCCCAGAACCCCACAACCAATACAACCAGTAGTCAGGTCTGCTGAAGGGTTCTGGGAACTGCAGTTGAAGAAACAACTTCCCCAGTATCACTGGCTCTCACAACCAAAAAGCAGCCTGTGGCACTGCTATAGCCCTGAGTGAACTGCACGCACAACACTTATGCTTTAAAACAGGGGTGCCCAAACTACGACCTGCGGGCCAGATCCAGCCCATGGCGCAATTCATCTGGACCTTGGATGAGCAAACAAACAAACAGGTCAAAACACATCTCTTGGGGCCCAATGGGTAAAGCAGACCAGATATGAATGATAGCCAGAATTGTGAAGCGGGTATCATGGCAGACTAGGTTCAAATCCTGAAGAAGCTCTCTAGGGGCTGGCTACACCCTGAGATAGATGGGGATGTTCTACTTACTTACTTACTTACTTACTTACTTACTTACTTACTTACTTACTTACTTAGACTTATGCTTAAATGTAAGCCAATCCTTAATCTTAAACTATATACAGAGAGAACTAATTAAGTGGTTTGCCCATTAGAGGAGAACGTCTTGGAATTCCATACCTTACAAGGCATATGTGGGGAAAGGAGAAGGACAAAGACCATGAGGCAGACCCAGAGGAAGGTGGAGATATAACATTTAAAAAGGCATATTACAAGAACACCAAATAACGTTGGTGGAGGCCTCTAGAAGTGCCAGAGCAAGAATCTTGCATCTCTGTCGACACCTGAAGGGGAAAAGAAGTAAAGAAGAAGAATGCTTAAATATGGGTAGGCAACTTTAGGATTACTAACCCTTCCTTTAACCCAAAGTTGTTTTGGTTTTGGTGTAATGGTGGCAAACAAGAGATGGGAAGTCCATGTGTCTTGTTTCATGTGAAGCCACAATCCAGCTGGCAAACAAAGTGCAGGGTTTCTTTGTTCCAAAGAGAAATAGTTGTTTTGCTACTGCTCCACCACTGGTTTAAGAACATAAGAACATAAGAACAGCCTTGCTGGAACAGTCCACAGCCCATCCAGTCCTGCATTTTGTCCTTAGGTATCCATAATTATAGCCATCGATACCCTTGTCCTCCATGAACTTGTCTGATCCTTTCTTAAAGCTGTCAAGACTGACAGCTGTTATCACTTCTTCTGGCAGGGAGTTCCATAGACCAGTGATCCTCTGGGTGAAAAAGTACTTTCTCTTATTTGTTTGAGAACTAGTACCCAAAGGTTTCATGGAGTGCCCCCCTAGTTCTAGTGTTATGCGATAGGGAAAACAGTTTTTCCTTATCTACTTTGTCCACACTGTGCATGATTTTATAAACTTCAATCAGGTCACCTCTTAGACGCTGTCGTTCAAGTGTGAAGAGGCCCAAACGTTGCAGCCTCAGATGGTAAGGAAGGTGTTCCAGTCCCCTAATCATTCTGGTTGCCCTCCTCTGCACTTTTTCCAGCTCCATAATATCCTTCTGGAGGTATGGCGACCAGAACTGTACACAGTATTCCAGATGGGGCCTCACCATAAATTTATAAAGAGGCAAAATGACACTTGCTGACTTATTATCTATACCCTTCCTAATGATCCCTAGCATTGAGTTTGCTTTTTTCACTGGTGAGGCACACTGGGTTGACACCTTCATTGAGCTTTTCCACCAGGACACCAAGGTCCCTTTCCTGGTTTGTCGCAGAGAGTTCAGACCCCATCAGTTTATAAATGTAATTGGTTTTTTTCTTTTGCCCCAACGTGCATCACTCAGCACTTACTAGTGTTGAAGCTCATTTGCCACTGTTTTGCCCACTCCCCCAGTGTCAAGGGATCCCTCTGGAGCTCCTCACTGTTGCAATGAGACATGGGAGGCAGCCGTTTGGCGAAGTCCAGCCCCGACCGGAGTTGGGAGCAAATATTTATTCCCTGCCTAGGGGCAAAGATGCATATCTAAGATAATCGCGCCATCCCCTGTACAGAAGGCTTGCGTGCATGGCATTCTCATGAAACCCATGTCTGGAAGGCTATTCTGAGGCCACCCCGAGATTAATGGAAAACCTGCACCTAATTGCCTTGGGCTGGCGAGACCCATTGTTCCTGCCCTAATCTCGGGCTCTATGTGGATTGACTCCAGGCACCTAATCTTGTCCCTTGTTTGCCCCTGTCTGCTTGCCTAACTCTATTTGCCCCCAGCCTGAGCCATTGTTTATTCCTAGCCTGCTCGCTTATTTCCCCAATTTCCTCTCCAGCCAAGCATGGCCCCAACTAGTTTGGGGACTGGCATGCGGGTCTGTGGACACTGGGCGCACCCCTCAGGAGAGGTTTAATATCCAATTAATGCGGGCAACCCATATTTCCCCCTTTTTTACTGTTTAAATTGGCCTGGCTGAGGGCTTGATAGATGTAAGACATGATCTGCTTGGGTGTAAATCTCACTTTGGGCTTCCACCATGATGTGCACATCGACATGACCGATGGGATGCACTGCGCGAAGCAGCAAAGCATAATCCCAACAACTATGATTATAGCTATGGTCTGGAGCGCTATTTGCATCCACCCCCAGGGGATCCAAGACCACAGCGCATCCCACCAAGCCCAATTTGTGTCCTCTTTGATGTTTCTGACTAAGGTGTCTAGTTCGGCTATTTGGCTCTGGACCTTGCGAGAGTTGTCCATCAGGTTGAAGCAACATATGTCGCGGACTGATTCACAACCCAAATGGTGTAACAGCAGCAGATAATCAATAGCTGTGCGATTGTCTAAAACAACATGTCTAAGTTCAGCCTGCTCCTGGTTTATCATCGTAATGGCTGATGAGGTGTGATTCATTGCTTTGGCTAACGCGCATGCTAATTGGCTGATTCGGCGTGCGTTGCCTACCGTTAACCCTGGTACCCCCACTATGCTGACGGCTAAGGAAACATACTCTGCTTTGCTGAGCAGGGAGATATCGCTATTGCTATCTCATCTGGCTGGATCACTCTCCGCTTAGGCTGTTCTGGTTTTGGGTCACCATATCCCTCCCCAGGAGTACCAAGGTCAGGTGACTCACACAACGGTATGAGTTTGACAGAATAGCCGTTATGTAGTTCCATGTCCTTTGATTGTACGTAAAGAACCATTCCAGAGGCTGAATGATGTGGGCATACACATAAATAATGGTATCTGGTTTGGCACCTTTCCAAGTCTCTTTCCCTGAGTTCAGGCAACGGTGGTGTGGGTCTTTGGCTGTGGAACAACCCACCATTCTGGCACAAGTGGTGTTTTGGCTGATGGCCACCCATGGTGTGTAAAGGGTGATCGCATCGGCTGGCAAAGTCCTTGTCACCTGAGTACCCCAGTTTGCATAAGTCCCATAAGTGATCTTGTGGTGGTGGCAGAATGCGCTCAGCACACCGGAATCAGGCAATGCCTTGGCATTCTGATGAAAAAATGTATGGCTTTGTATGGGGGTCGTAAAGATGCCTGTTACCAATTTCTGGTGGATTTCCCTAACGGCCGCATTGGCCCTGCTGTTTCCCCCTGAGATGGGACCAGGTAAATCTTGGTGACTCCTAATGTGGGCTACATTCAGGGGCTCCCTGCGATGCTGCAGGTGAAATTGCATGGTCAAAAATAGGCTCAAAAGATTCTTGCCAATGGCGGGAATTATGTAGACTCCCGGTAGGTTGTGAACCAAATCCCTAATGTACTGACTGTCTGTGATGACATTTAGTGGCTCCTTAACGAATGTCTTTAAAGCGAGGTTTACTGTTGCCAATTCCGCTAACTGTGCTGACTTCTGCGGAAGTGTCAGCAGCATTTTCCAGATTGCCCCTTCTTGCCAAGTGAGATCTCTGTACACTCTTCCCCCATCAGTGAATACTGTCCTGGCCCCCTGAATGGGGATCATGGACAGCATGCCCTGTAACCTGATGGTCTGGATCTGAAGTGAGACAAATCTGGGGTCCTTAGGCAAGTGGAATGCCAGGTTCCCCATGAACACTTCTAATGCTATGGGTAGGGTGTCTCCCAACTGCATCAACTGCTGCATCTGCTCTTTATTGAATGGTACGACTATCTTGGCTAAGTCGTATCCTGAGATGTCCCTTGCTCTTAGTCACCCTTTATGAATCACTGTGGCTACCAACTCTTGGGGGGAAACGATGTTCTTGGATGTGGTGTTGGGTAAATACACCCACTCCATGATCTTCATCCCCCAGTCTGAGTCTATGCTAAGTGCTCCTATGAACATGGTCCCTGACTTTATGATGTACAGTACTGATTTAGTATAGGGACATGCAACCCCTCGTCTATTCTGTCCACCCACCGATTGCGTAGGATCCCATTTACTGTCGCTAACACTTGCTTAGCCTCCCTTGGAACTTGGATTCGGTCGGCTGGCTGTCTCCCTTGGGTTAACAGCGCGAAAAGCAGTTTCAAGAGGTCCGTGTCTATTTTGAAGTATGGCCTTGCCCAATTAATGTTCCCTAGAATCTGTTGTAGTTCTACGAGCATGACTGTGTCCTTAATGTTGATCTTTGGCAGCACTGGAGCTGCGAAAGATCTGAGCAATCTGTGCCCTAAATATGAATATGGCTCGGTCCTTTGTACATTCTCTGGAGCTATGATTAATACCTTCTCCCCTAGCATGCTCTGAAGGTTTTGGTACACGTTGTTGTCCAATTGTGGCTCTGAGACCAATATGTCATCCATATAATGGCAAACTATGATTTTGGGGTGCAAGTTCCGGAACCCTGCTAAGGCCTCGTGGACATAGATTTGGCACAGGGTCGGCGAATTGAGCATTCCCTGTGGCAAATATTTCCACACAAACCGTTGGTGGGTTCCCGGTGGTTAGTGACTGGCACTGTAAATGAGAATGTTTCCCTGTCCCTAGGGTCTAAAGGGATTGTGTAAAAGCAGTCCTTTAAGTCTACAATCAAGATCTCCCATCCTTCGGGGATCATGTTTGGATTGGGCATGCCGCATTGAAGCGGTCCCATTGGCTGGATGCATTTATTGATTTCCCTTAAATCATGAAGAAGTTGCCACTTCCCTGACTTCTTTTTAATGACGAATATCGGTGAATTCCAGGGACTGGTTGATGGCTCGATATGTCCTGAGTTTAGCTGCTCTTTAACAAGCCACTTTAAAGCTTCTAATTTCCCCCCTACTATCGGCCACTGCTCTACCCATACTGGCTCGTCCGTGATCCATTTGAGTGGGAGGGCCATTACCTGAAAGTTAGGGTGGCCTGATACTGCTGTAGAATGTCTCTCCCCCAGAGGTTTATTGGCACGTCCAGGACGTGAGGGTGGATTATCGCCGCTCCGTCCGCCCCTGGGATCGTGACTTCTACCCACTCTCTGCTTCTGCTGGCTTCCTGGATTCTTCCTACTCCCCACACAACTGAGACTACTTTGATTGCCCACTCATTGGGCCATAACGTCTTGCTAATTATGGTGACATCAGTGCCTGTGTCCAGAAGGCCCTCAAAGTACTTTCCGTTCAAAAATACCTTAATCACCGGACGCTGTTTCCACTCTATGGTCTGTTTCACTGCCGCTATGATCTGGTATCCTTCTACTGTCCCTTCTCCTGGCGGTCTGTCAACCCGAATCCAGAATCTCCTCTGATTACCTCCTTAACCCCACCTGGCAGATGATATGGAATCATGATCAGTTGTGCTACTGAGTCCCCTTTGCTGACTGTCTGGGGCAGGTACGTCCATAACTTCACCTTGATGATGCCTGTGTAATCCGAATCTATAGCCCCCAGGATCACAAAGATCCCTTTTTTCCCTGCGCTACTGTGAGGCAAGACTAAATTTTAATTTAATTTAATTTTCGCGCTTATATACCGCCCACTCAGGTACAACCCGACTCAGGGCGGTTTATATGGCAGACAATAAATGCATAATAATAATAATAATAATACAATACACACATCTCCAGAGATACAGTTACAAAATTTCAGACTACAAAATATACCATTCAGTTACAATAAAATATAAATAAAATATGCACTACAATACAATGTCAAAAGCAAAAATAACGAAACACTAATCCTACTGTTCCTTGGGGCAGGGGACCGTTATACTGGGTGTTAACTAATTTGACTATGCCTGGCAGATCGCAAGTAACGTACTCCTGGCACTCTAGGTCTAACCCTTAGTTTCTGCCTGTGTCTCGGAAATGTTGGGGGTGATTATTGGGATGTCTCCTCTGGGGCTTCCAGAGCAGGGATTGCCTCTGTTTGGACCGGGGCCAGAGAATGCCCTCAGTCCGGTTTCCCGAAGCCTGGCACTGGTTGGCCCAATAATAGCCATTGTGGCACTGTGGGCATTTGGTGGATGGTTTGGCCAGGCGGCCCCTGGGAGGGCTGCCCCCTCCCTTGCTATGTTGCTTCGACCTACACTCAGGTGAAATGCCCCATCTTCCCGCAGTGGAAGCAAGCTCCCTTGGGTCTATTCCCTCCTTGCATGGCCGCCGTTAACAGCCCCATTTTATAGGAGTCTGTCCCGACATCCGTGCAAGGTTGGATCATGTCCGTGAGTGTCAAATTGGTTCTGTGGCCCATTGCCTGAAGTATTTTGCGGCAGTCTAGATTGGCATTGTCTTTTGCCAGCTTCATCATAAGCTCTTCCTGGGCTTCTGGGTTATCTATCTGCCCACTGATTGCCTCTTCTAGCCGGTTGATAAAATCCATGTAAGGCTCCTGTGCTGCCTGTTTTATGGTCGTGTAATTTTTCACGCCCTTGCCGGTGGCGGGCACCTTGAGATATGCCATGAAGGAAACCTCTGAAGCCAACTGAAGTGTGCCGGCTGGCAGGACGGACTGCATCTGGATGGTATCAAACTGCCCTGCCCCATATAGTTGGTCGGGAATTACTGCGCCTCCCATCCAGGCTGCCCTAGCCTGCATCTCCAATCTGTACTCGCTATCGCACAACAGGTACTGGCTGGGGTTCAGCATCATCCTCATCGTCTCTTTCCAGTCATGAGGAATGAGCGTCATGGATTCCCACAGCTGTTGTATCATACCCCTAGTGAACCTGCTCTGAAGCCCTGTGACTGTGATGGCTTTGCGGATCTCCGCAAGCAACTTGTATGGAATGGGCATGTAGATGGCGGTCTGCTCGCCTCGATGTGGACTTGACATAATAACTGAAGTTCAGCCAGTTCTGCTGCTGACAATTCCCCCTTGCATAGCTCTGCCTCTACCATCTGTTGAAAAGGACTCTTGACAGCCCTGGAAGCGCCTGCATTTCCTAGACTTCCGCCCATCCCCGCAGCCCCTGCAGTGGCCATGGAGGGGGAGTCCTCCAAGCCCCCATGCTTGAATTTGATGGTTGGGTAGAGACGCGGTGGGGCTGATGGTTCTATATAGGCTGTGGGGTTCTTGGTCTCTACCCGGGTTGGAGTCACGGTCGTAATTACTTGCCGATACTTGCTCAAAGCCCCTATGATTTTCGGTGGAGCTCGGGGTTCCTCCTTCAGACACCTTCCTACTCTTTCCCATACCTCTGGATCCATCATACCTGCCTCCGGGTAGAACAAGCAATGCTCCCCCATGTACACCACTAGGTCCGTTAGCTCTCTCTTCCTCCACTCTATTTTGCATTGCCTGGCCAGGTTTTTGAGCTCCCTAACGTGAGCTCGCTGCCTAATGGATGAATAAGCCCCCATACTACTTGAAAGGGTCCCTGAAGTTGCCTCCGCAAGATGATTTGGCGCGCCGGAGGTAGTAAGTCAGGGCGGGCGCACAGGACGATGTCCTTCGGGTATTGGATAGTTAGGATCACGGCAGTGGTTCTCTGCCGTGGATCGTCGGGTCTGCCTTCGCTGCTGAGGATCGCGTCTCGGCTCTTCCTTTGCTTCGGATTGCGCTTCCGATCACATCGGGGTCACCACATGTTGTAATGAGATGCAGGAGGCAGCTATGTGGCGAAGTCCAGCCCCGACCGGAGTCAGGAGCAAGTATTTATTCCCTGCCAAGGGGCGAAGACGCGCCATCCCCTGTACAGAAGGCTTGCGTGCATGGCATTCTCATGAAACCCATTTCTGGAAGGCTTTTCTGAGGCCATCCCAAGGTTAATGGAAAACCTGCACCTTGGGCTGGCGAGACCCATTGTTCCTGCCCTAATCTCGGGGTCTATGTGGATTGACCCCAGGCACCTAATCTTGTCCCTTGTTTGTCCATCTGCTTGCCTAACTCTATTTGCCCCCAGCTTGAGCCATTGTTTATTCCTAGCCTACCTGCTTATCTCCCCAATTTCCTTTCCAGCCGAGCATGGCCCCAACTAGTTTGGGGACTGGCATGCTGGTCTGTGGACACCGTGCGCACCCCTTGGGAGAGGTTTAATATCCAATTAATGCGAGAAACCCACACTCACAATCTCTTCACAGTTTTCACTACCCTGTATAATTTAGTGTTGTCAGCAAATTTGGCTACCTTGTTATTTACTCCTACTTTTAGATCATTTATGAAGAGGTTGAAAAGCAAGGGTCCCAGTACAGAACCTTGGGGGACCCCACTCTTTACTTCCCTCCACTTGGAGAAGTGTCCCTTTAGTGCTATCCTCTGTTTCCTGTCCCTGAGCCAGTTGCTGATCCAGGACAAGACCTGTCCCTTTATTCCATGACTGACAAGTTTACTGGTTTAAAAGCTGGTAGCAAACTTTGGCATCACCTGAGAATGTAGGTGCTCAGAGTGTAATTCAAAAGTACACCATGATTGTTGAACACATCTGCTCAAAGTTTTTACTGGGTTTAGGGGAACCAACATACTATTAAGCACATTCAAGAGTGCAGCCTTTACATATTTTTTAAAAATAGGCAAACCAACCCACAGTCACCCTCTTTGAACCCTACCCATCTTATGTTCCAGTGTGATATCCTCACCATCAGATGGGGCTGGAGAATTATTTGGATCACAAGACCATTTATTCCGTTTCTCTCTAAAGAAACACAAGAAAAGAATGGAAAATAATAGCAAGAGAAGAAAAAGTAGTCTTTCTAACCATTTCTTCATGGTATATAGGGAGCACACAAATCAGTCAAGTCATTAATATCTTTTACAAAAGGAGGACTTGATATAGGGATTAAATTGCTTGTATCTAGTAAGGGAACGTATCAAGCAAAAATGGCCATGATAAAGAACAAAAACGGTAGGTACCTAACAGAAGCAGAAGAGATTTGGAAAAGATGGCAAGACTACACAGAAGAACTCTACAAGAAGGACTTTAATGTCCCTGACAACCACAATGGTGTGATCACTGACCTCAAGCCAGACATCCTGGAGTGTGAAGCCAAATGGACCCTAGAAAGTACTACTAACAACAAAGCTAGTGGAGATGATGGTATCCCAGTTGAGCTATTTAAAGCCCTAAAAGATTATGTCATTAAAGTGTTGCAAGCAAACTTGGAAAACACAGCAGTGGCCACAGGATTGGAAAAGGTCAGTCTACATCCCAATTCCAATGATGGGCAATGCCAAAGAATGTTCAAATTATCTCAAAATTGTGCTCATTTCACATGCTAGCAAGGTCATGCTCAAAATCTTACAAGATAGACTTCAGCAGTATGTGGATCAAGAACTTCCATTAGTATAAGCTGGGTTTTGAAGAGGCAGGGAAACTAGAGACCAAACTGCCAACATTCATTGGGTCATGGTGAAAGCAAGGGAGTACCAGAAAAACATCTACTTCTGATTCATTGACTACGCCAAAGCCTTTGATTGTGTGGATCACAGCAAACTGTGGCAAGTCCTTAAAGAGATAGGAGTACCAGATCACCCTACCTGTTTTCTGAGAAATCTGTATGTGGGTCAAGATGCAACAGTTAGGACAGGATACGGAACAACTGATTTGTTTAGAATAGGAAAAGGAGTACGACAAGGCTGTATATTGTCACCCTGCGTATTTAACTTATACGCCAAATACATCATGTGTAATGCAGGGCTGGATGAAGCACAAAATGGGATTAAGATTGCTGGGAGAAATAGCAACAACCTGAGATATGCAAATGAAATGACCCTAATGGCAGAAAGTGAATAAGCTCTAAAGAGCCTCTTGATGAAGGTGAAAGAGGAGAATGCAAAAGCTTGTTTGAAGCTCAACATCAAAAAACCTAAGATCATGGTATCTGGCCCCATCACTTCCTGGCAAATAGAAGGGGAAGAAATTGAAGCAGATGTTACCTTCTTGGAATCTAAGATCACCGCAGATGGTGTCTGCAGCCATGAAATAAAATGGCTCTTACTTGTTGGGAGACAAGCTATGGCAAACCTAGTGGCCCCTGGGAAAGATGCGGGCAGCTGGGTGCGTCCACTGTTTCCACTTCTGTTACTACCGCCACCTCAATCCTTGTCCCTTCCTCTTGGCTTGGTGTGTCTCCAACAGCGCTCTGTAGCAGGGTGGATGTTTTAAGCCTTCTTACTACATCCACGCTGTTACAGAGCACAGTTATATTTATATACAGTTGTATTTTTGAATTTTATGCTGTAAGCCACCCTGAGTAGGAAAGTTTTTCCTAGAAGTTTAATCTATATCTATAAAACAGAGGTGTGAGGTTGTATGTGCTCTATAGAAATCCACATCCCTGGACCGATTGCACTGAAATTTGGCACATACATACCTTGGGTTGACAAGATTAGCACTGTGGGGGTCACAAGCCCCATGGGGGTGTAGCCCCTGAAATTGATCTACCTGACAGGAGGGTGTGTGTGTTGCCCAGTGATGTCATCGTGATGCTAACCCAGGTAGGTTGAGATTGTGACATCATCGTGATGTACTGTATTTTTTCGACCATAAATGCACTTCCCCGGGGCGTGGCTAAGATGGCCGACGAGTAACATCTCAATTTAGGCGCTCGCGCTTATCAAAGTGGTAATTAATGAGAATAATGAGCTAATGGAGTAAATTACAGAGATATTTTGTGGTGATAAGACTCCTTCTTGCCTGCTTGGAAAAGTTGCTGCAGGGCGGTCGAAGTTCGGGAGGTATCCTCGGCGGGAGAGGTGCGCGACGGAAGCCGCGGCTTCCCCAGCCGAGGAGCCAAGAATGGGTCCAGCGAGACAGCGGTGATTCGAGGAAGTGGAAAAATCAGCAAGAAAGTGAGTTAACTAAATGATATACTGAAGGGAGCTAGAGGCAACAGTGGATTGCTTTGCTTTGAAGAGTTTGGACTTGGCAGAGTGTGTAGAAAAGGATATAAGGGTGGCGGCTGAGGCGATAATGGCGGCGATCTTGGAAATCGAAAGTGGTCGTTTTTTAGATAATGGCTTCTTAGCGTTCCAGGGGAGCTGTGGAATGATTTGGTGGTCTTGAGAAGGGGTTATAGAAGAAAGCGATTGGGTTCGAGATATTGGTTATTCCAGCACTTTTTGAAGTTGAAGCAAGGAAGAGTGGGTTTTTTTCTTTAAAAAAAGAGTTCGCTGATTTGGAGAGGAAGAAGGAGGAGGGGTTCCCCCCTGAAGCCACCGCAGCCGCTGGGAAAAGGGAGTTTTGTTTCGTTCGCTCTAAGAGAGGGATTATTAATTTTTTACTCCTTCACTGTGTGGATTATAGTTCTCATTTTTTCTCTTTTTATTCCTCCTTTTCTTTTTTCTTATTAAAAGTTGGAGCTTGGGATTTTTTTCTTTCTTTCTTCCCTGTGGAACTCATACAAGTGGATATATTTGGGCATCCATCTCCTTGGAATTCCTGTTTATGCTGATGGGACTATTCTATTCTTTTTGCAAGAAGGGATTTTTGCGAAAGATTTGAAGTTTTTAAGGGCAAACTTTGCGAGCTTTTGCTACTTGGGCTGTATTGGCTGACCTCGGTGACGAGTTTCCCGTGGATTATAATACTTTTTGGGTTATTTTTGGTTCCCGTTCCCTTATGGATTACAACAATTAATTTTTTGCTGGCCCTCCTCTCTTACTCAAGTTACATCACATTTAAAGGATTATTGTCAGCGTTGACTGCATTGGAATAGGTTCAAGTGGAGTGTTCAACGAACTTATAATACATTGCAGCATTAAAACTTTCAGGGGCCTTTATCATGGATAAGGGTACAAGAGGAAAAGCAAAGGAGGAGGAGCCAGTGGTGAAATCTAAGAGAAAAGAAAAAGCACCAATGGAAGAGGTCCCTCCGTCATCATCACCACCACCTGAACCCTATGATCAAACCCAAATCATGGTGGAAATTGGCAAATTGTTTCAGAAGATGGAGAAGATGGAGGATGCAAGAGTGAAGGATAGAAAGGAAATGATGAAAAAACAGGATAAGGTGGTAGCAACTGTTGTGGATTTTACAAAAAAAGTAGAATTAAGTTTGCAAAAAATAGAAGGAAATGTGAAATTGGTCCAAAATTAGGTGAAGGCTATGAAAAAGGAAATAAAAGGGACTCAGGAAGGGGTGAGGGAGAACAAAGTGAAAATGGATGAACAGGAGAAAATAATTGATGCTATGGAAGATATGATGAGAAGGCAGAATATTGTGATACGTCATGTGATTGAAAGGACGCCAGACCAGCTGAGAGAAAGAGTGGTCCAGTGGTTAAACAATATGAGCATGGGAAAGGAATTTGTACAGGAAGACATTGTAAGTGCGTATAGGGTGGGTCCAAGAAGAGGGAAAGTGGTCCTAAGAAATGTTTTGGTAAAATTTGCAAATTGGGGAGATAAACTTAGAGTAATGGCTTTTTTAAAACAAGCTGGTTCTGGCGCCCTGAAAATCGATGGTTCTGATGTGGAAGTATACAATGTTATTTCAATAAAGGAAAGAATTTGGAGATATAAGATGAAACCGGTAACCAAATTGTTGATGAGCAAAGGTGTAAGGTATAATTGGAGATTTCCACAGCAATTGCGATTTTTTTACGAAAAAAATGCAGGTTATTGATGAGGGAACCGATCCATTGGAGTACTTGAGTTTGCTTGACCTTGTTAAAGCAGGTTTGGAAGAGTGGGTAACTCTTAGAAAAGATTTGTTGGAATCGGGGGCCATAAGAAGGGATTATGAGGGGGCAGATGCCGGTGGTGCTACGGGTGGAGCCCCGCAGGGAAGAGAAGAGGAGGAGTTGTCATTGATCATGGTGGAGGAGGAGGCAAGTAAGGAGCAGTGAGCAATGGGTTATGATGTAATAATTTTTTATATTATTTAAGAATGCAGAAAGGTGAGATGCGCGGTGCACTAATTTATACGCACATCTTTCATGTCCCCCCTCTCCCCTCTTTAGATATCAAGGCATCTTTTTTTTTTTAAGAAAGTGGGGAGAGTGATATTGTGTGTTTTATGTATATTTTTGTTTCTTAGTGGTAAGGGTTTTGCGGTGGCATGCCTAATGGAGAGTTTGGAAGTTAGAAAAGGTGAAATTGTAATAAATTATGAGAAATATTAAAGTATTAACTTGGAATGTAAAGGGTACAGGTTCTGTTCTTAAGAGGAGGAGGTTAGAATTGGCATTGAAGAAAGATAGACCCAATACAGTGTTTTTACAGGAAACGCATCAAAAATCAAAGGACACAAACAAAATCTTTCTAGGGTGGATACAACATTATGAAATGGCGTTTGGTACTTCAAAAGCAAGAGGAGTTGCAATCATGATTTCTAAAAGATTAGGACTCGAGATAACAAAAAGTATTGCTGACCAAGAAGGTAGATATCTGATTGTGAGAGGAAAAATAGACGATGAGGAAATAGTTTTGGTGAATATCTATGCTCCAAATGAACATCAAGCGGAATTTTTAGAAAAAGTTCGTAAAATTGTGGTGTTAGAAAAAATGGCATAGATGATTGTGGCTGGAGAGTTTAATTTGATAAGGTCAAACTTAGATTGTACGAACCTAGCAAGGTGCGGAGTAGGTATGAAAGGGAATGTTTTAGATAACTGGATGGTTGCGTTGGGACTGAAGGATTCTTGGAGAGAGATTAAGGGTTCGGAAAGGGCATATTCTTATTTTTCACATGTTCATGGGTCCTACTCTAGAATAGATTATGTATTTTTAACGGAAAACATGGTTAAAAACATTGAGGGAATTGAAATAGGAATTTTCAAGGAATCAGATCATGCTAAAGTACTTTTGGAATTGACGACACAAAAGGATAATAGGAGAGGAAGAAATTGGAAATATGATCCCAACTTATTCAAAGACCAAAAATGTAAAGAACAAATTACAGAAAGTTGGATGGAAAGCTGGTAGTGGAATGATAATGAAGAGGTAAATTTTAATGTGGTTTGGGATGCCATGAAGTCGGTTTTTAGAGGTGAAAGTATAAAGTTGGCAAGTATCAAGTATAGAAAGTATAAGGTAGCACAGGAGGAAAAAGAAAAAGAAATAAAACAATTACAGGAAGAACACTCAAAAAAGAAGGATAATTTTTTTTTGCCAAATTACAAAGACTCAAGGCAGAATACTTGGGTAAGGATATAGAAAAAGTAAAAAGAGATTTGATATATTTAAATAGAGAGTATTTCGAATTTAGCAACAAAAACTCAAGATTATTGGCAAGAGCGGCTAAAACTAAAAAGGAAAAAAGGGAAATTGGGGTTTTGGCTAACAAACAAGGGTAAAGGTGTAATAAAGTTAGTGATAAATGTAAAATTGTGAAGGATTTCTATCAAGCACTATATGCAAAAAAAGAGATAGACGTTGGGAAACTTAAAGGGATTTTGGAGAGGCAGTTAGGGAATGGAATAAAGCAGGAACACCGGGACAAAATGGAAGAACAGGTTTCCGAGAAAGAGGTAAAAGAAGTAATTAGTGGTTTGACGCTGGGGAAAGCCCCGGGAGACGATGGACTATCGACCAAGTTTTATAAGGAATTTAAAGATGTTGTGGTACCAAAGCTGGTAAAGTTATATAATTATATCTTAGATGGCGGACAAATTCCGACTTCATGGTATAGGACCACAATTGTTCTGCTGCCAAAATTGGGAAAGAATTTGGAAAAAGTAGAATCTTATAGACCAATTTCTCTTATAAATCAAGATGCCAAGATCTTCACAGCAATACTGGCTAATCAGTTAAATAAATTTATGGGAGAATATATAAATGTTGATCAAGTAGGTTTTTTAAAAGGAAGGCATATGGCTGATTTGACCAGGAGGGTGCTAGACTTAATTGATAATGTTAACCAAACGAAGGAAAAGGTGGGGTTATTATCTTTGGATATTTTTAAGGCATTTGATTTGTTACAATGGTCTTCGATTAAGGAAATAGTTAAAAGCTATGGATTTGGGGACAGATTTAGAAGGGTAATCGACTTGTTATATCAAAAAGGGATTGCTAGGATCAGAGTAAATGATGAGGTTACAGATGAGGTAAAGCTTGAGGCAGGTACTAGGCAGGGTTGTCCTCTGTCCCCTATCTTGTTCATTATGGCAATGGAAATTTTGGCTAAAAACATAAGGGAGGATTCAAGTATAGAAGTGAGAATGGGTAACAAAGTGAGTATGTATGCAGATGATACCTTGTTAATGGTGAAACACCCAGAGGGGGCAATGGATAGGATTAAAGCGCAAATAGAGGATTTTGAGGATATAACAGGGTTGATGATAAATTGGGATAAATCGGAAATGATGTTGTATAATATGGGGGAAGAGGAGAAGGAAAAGATGGTGGGGTTATCCAATATACAAATTAAAGATAAGTTGAAATATTTGGGGATAATTATTTCAAATCGATTGGAAGAACTTAAAAGATTGAACTATGATAGTTTGAAAGCAGAATTTAAGATTAGAATACAAAGTTTTCAGAAGTTGAAGTTGTCATGGTTTGGGAGGATTGCAATTTGCAAAATGATGTTGTTGCCGAGGATTAATTTCCTATTTGATGCACTTGCAATCCAATTGAAGGAAAAGGAGATTAATGAGTTTCAAAAGATGTTTAATAATTTTTGTAACGGAGGTAAAAAATCTAGATTGCCAAAGAAACTTTGGTACCTGCCTCAGAAAGAAGGGGGTTTGGGAATGCCAAATTTGTTAGCGTATTATCGTGCATTTCAAATTAAGAATGTTGTGAAGATCTTGGCAAGAGGAAAAGTAATTTGGGAGGAGATTGAGATGAAAGATTATAGGAATACTGGTAAAATGATTTTTTGGGAGGTAAGGTTAAAATGATAGCTACAAGCAATACTATGATGAGGGGACTCATGAAGGTATGGAAAAGATTAAAGAAGGATTTGGTCCCAGATGTCTCTCCAATTTTGGAATTGGCAGACATGGTGTGTTTTCCGATAAAAATAGATAAAAAAATAAAGGAAATACTGGATAAAAATGAAGTTTTCTTGGTGAAAGAATGGCTAAGGATTTGTGGAGATGAAATTAAGAAGAAAAAACTGTTCGAACAGTTAAAATTGGATTGGTTTCAGAAAATGAAGGTTGACAACTGGAACAAAAAATATAGAAGAGAATTATGTATAGATAGAGAAAAGACCAAATTTGAGGAATTGGTTTTGAAAATTCGAAAAGGAGATAAAAGCATTAAGGGTCTAGTAAGCAAACTTTATGCTTTAATAAACAAGGGAAGTGATCCACATGAAGATTTGAAATTGAAGTGAGAACAGGATTTGAATATAAAACTAGGAAACGATGAATGGAGAAATAAGTGGAAAAAGAGGATAATGCAAGCGCGGCGCCAAATGGCCGCCGCGCTCTTTGCGGGCCCCCCCCCACCGGACTTGGACATCCGGGTAGTTAGGGGGCGTGGCCAGTACCCCTTTAAAAGGGGTGGCCACGAGGCAGCCGCGCTGCCATTTTGCGAAGCGACGGAGAGGAGAAGTTTTTCCCCAATTGCTCCGTCGCTCTTCCTTTAGCTGGGAAGCTTTCTTTAGGCAGCGGTTTCTTCTGCGCTTCTTTCTCTGGCTTCTCAGAGTTTGGCAGCAATGCCTTCCAAGAAGAAGGCGATGGCGAACGCGGTTCGCGCTTCCAGGAGGCGCCAGCCGGGTCGGAGGACCACGACTGCGCCCCCTCAGCAGGCCCCCTTTCAGGGGGCGCCCGCCGGGACTGGCGGGATGGGGACGGTTGCTCCCTGGCCTGAGGCTGGGCAGCCTCAGACCGGCCCTGCAGGGGATGCGGCCCCCGGCCCGCAATCAGTGGCCACCGCCACAGACCTGGCGCATTGCCAGGCTGGGCCTTCTGGCTCTGGCATGCCCTCGAGGCATCTTTGAGGGTAGTTAATCTATCCGGGGCACCGTTTGGTTTACAGGTCAACTCAGCGCCTGCCGGTTCTCGGCAGGCGGCCGAAAGGGTCGAGCTGCCTGAGGCAAGTAGGTCGGCACCAGCCGCAGCCTCGCAGCTCCCCACCCAGCAGATCCCGCCAGCTGGCAGTGGTCAGGCCACATCTACGAGCTCGGTTCCGGTCGTGAGCTCTGACGCCCGCAGTGGGCCGGAACCCCCGGTGGGGGTGGCCCATGGGGTGCAACTTGTGAGTATGTGGTCCAAATTAGCGCACCCACATTACAACCCACGGCGGGAGGAGGTTTGCAGTGGCCGTGGCCTCGCCTGGCTGGGCCGGCGGGCCAGCCGCCGCCAGCCAATCAGGGTACGGCTTTGGCACTTCAAGGCCCCTCTTGGGGCGGGGTACCCTGTCCTCCAGGCAACTTAATGGGGGTGGCAGGGCTAGTCCAGGCCCCTTTTACGGTGCCCAGCACTGTCAATGTTCCGGTGTCGGCCTTACCGACAGCAGGTTATTCATTGCCCCTTGGGGATCACCTGGCTCAGGCCACCAAAGAAAAGATCTGGCGGGGGGAGTATGTGGACATTTTCTCCCTCTTGAATAGAGAACCCACGAAGGAGGAGCGGGAGGGGCAGGATGAGAAGGATAAGGAACAGTCTCGTCGACGTAAGCCACCACGCACGTGGGCCAACTGGTTGCCCGCGTACCTTATATACATGGCGGTGTACCTCAGGGCCCGGCCTGACCTGGCAATTCCGATGGTCCAGTATTTGGACAACATATACCGGGCGATGGTTGATTTCCCTGGCCCGTCGTGGTTGGCTTACGACGAGGAATTCCGTATGAGAGTGCCCCTACACCCGGAAATGAGGTGGGATGAGCCCTGCCAGAAGCTGTGGCTTCTGTACATGACCCCTACGCGCCCGGCGCCAGGGGAGAGGTACCATTGTGGACATGCGGTTCAGCGAGCTGCTCCAGCACAGGCACCCCGCCAGGTGGCGGGGCAGGGGGTTCCAGCCCGCCTGCTGTGTTGGAGCTTCTCGGCCAATGGTGCGTGTAACAGGAAGCAGTGCCGATACAGGCACGAGTGTCCCTCTTGTGCTGGCCCCCATGCCGCCTCTGCGTGTCCTAGGGCAGGCAGGCTGCGGGGCAGAGGTAGAGGTGGACAGGGAGCGGGCAGAACTGCCGCAGAGGGAGCTGGTCAGGCAAAAGACCCCCTCCCCAATTAATGTGGACATGTTGGAGCGTTGGCTCACGATGTACCCGAGGAGGGCAGACGCAGCTTACCTGCTTCAGGGTTTTCAGCAAGGGTTTCACATTCCTTTCACAGGGATCAGGTCCCCTCAAGATGCACCCAACCTGTTATCACTCAAGGGGAGGGAGGAGGTGGCAGCCATGAGCATTGCTAAGGAGGTTGCTGCAGGCAGGGTCGCTGGCCCTTTCCCTCTCCCGCCATTTCCCAACCTCAAGGTTTCCCCGTTGGGGTTGGTGCCCAAGAAGTCCCCGGGGGAGTTTCGTTTGATACACCACTTATCTTACCTGGCTGGCCGTTCGGTCAATGATGCTATCCCTGACGACCTTTGTTCGGTCAGGTATAATCTTTTGACCAGGCCCTACGTATGGTGCGCTCATGCGGCCCGGGTGCACTACTGGCTAAGTGCGACATTAAGTCTGCGTTCCGTCTCCTGCCAGTGCACCCGGGCGACTTTGAGTTGCTGGGTTTCAAGTTCCGGGGTGAATTTTATTTCGACAAAGCCATGCCTTTTGGCTGCTCCATTTCGTGCTCGGCATTTGAGCGCTTCAGCACCTTCCTCCAATGGGCCTTTGTTCACAGGTCAGGGTCCCGGTCTGTAGCCCACTACCTTGATGATTTCTTATTCGGGGGTGAACGGGGCTGGGACACGTGCACACGTCTCCTGAATTCATTTCAGACGCTAATGAAGGAACTCGGTGTCCCTTTAGCGCCCGAAAAGACCGAGGGCCCTTCAACCAGGCTCACATTCCTGGGGGTGGAGATTGACACGGTTGTGCAGGCATCCAGGTTACCTGCTGATAAGGTTTCACGGATCGTTGCACTCATTTCGGACCTGCTGGCAAAACGCAAGGTGTCCCTTCGGGAGCTCCAGGTGTTTATGTTTGTTTAATTGGATTTATACCCCGCTCCACTCAGCCCAAAAGGCCAACTCAGAGCGGTTTACAACACAATAATATAAGTACAATTACAACAAAAAATTAATATACATACAATTAACATACAATTATAACAATATAATAACACAAAAATACAATATAATCAAACACATCAAAATATAGACATAATATAACAGCATGAAAATACAATAGGAAAACAATAGTAATACAATACAATAAATTACACAATGAATTATACAATAGACATTTAATTATACAGTCCCTCGGCTACTAATCCCATGGCCCGCACATTATTGAACGGAGCCAAAGAAGAAGACAACCCGGCCCCAACACAGCCGAGGCCAGGAAATGGGCCGGCAACTCTGGCGGTGCGGCTTTGAATGTCCCGCCGCAACAACGCCAGTCAGCTGTGCTCCCACCTCCCCCACCGGCGGGGCGGGGGAGGGAGTCGTGGTGGACTGCGGCTCCGAAGGCGCTGGCGGTGCGGCTTTGAATGTCCCGCCGCAACAACGCCGGTCAGCTGTGCTCCCAACTCCCCCACCGGGGGGGGCAGGGGAGGGAGCCATGGTGGACTGGCAGGTGCCGCTCGTTCCACCGGCCGGCTGCCGGTTGAAAGCCCCGCCGGGCTTGGTGGAGGCTGGGGCGGCTTTTGAGGGCGATGGAAAGCCCTCAGGTGCCGCTCGTTCCACCGGTCGGCTGCCGGTCGAAAGCCCCGCCGGGCTTGGTGGAGGCTGGGGCGGCTTTTGAGGGCGATGGAAAGCCCTCAGGTGCCGCTCGTTCCACCAGTCGGCTGCCGGTCGAAAGCCCCGCCGGGCTTGGTGGAGGCTGGGGCGGCTTTTGAGGGCGATGGAAAGCCCTCAGGTGCCGCTCGTTCCACCGGCCGGCTGCCGGTCGAAAGCCCCGCCGGGCTTGGTGGAGGCTGGGGCGGCTTTTGAGGGCGATGGAAAGCCCTCAGGTGCCGCTCGTTCCACCGGTCGGCTGCCGGTTGAAAGCCCCGCCGGGCTTGGTGGAGGCTGGGGCGGCTTTTGAGGGCGATGGAAAGCCGTCAGGTGCCGCTCGTTCCACCAGCCGGCCGCCGGTGTTACATGGTCACCTCAATTTCGCTTGCAGGGTCGTCGCACCTGGCAGAGCATTTGCTCGATGTTTGTGCGACGCCATGACTGGCTTGGCCAGGCCCCACCACAGGGTCCGACTGAACAAGGGCATGAGGGACGATATGCTCATTTGGCTCCAGTTCCTGAGGGAATTCAATGGGGTGTCATTTTGGAGATCTGACCTTTTGGTTTCCCCTCGTTTTCAGGTTCAGTCGGATGCATCAGGGTCCCTGGGTTATGGGATTTACTTTGAGGGGAAGTGGGCCTATGGCAGATGGCCGCCAGCCTGGTCGGGCACGGATCGTTTGCGCAATCTCACTTACCTGGAATTTTTCCCCATTCTGGGAGCTTTGATGCTATGGGGCGAGGAGTGGGCCAATTCGGTCGTCCATTTCTGGTGTGACAATGCGGCAGTTGTCCACATTGTCAACTCACAGACGTCTAAATCTCCAAGGGTCATGGAACTGGTTCGCCAGTTTGTGCTACGCAGCCTATGCCTCAATGTGCTTTTTAGGGCTAGACATGTTCCAGGTATTAATAACAATATTGCTGACGCTTTGTCCCGCCTGCAGATCCCCCGGTTCCGTGCCTTGGCCCCAGACGCGGACGAATTTCCCTCGCCGCTCCCGGACGAGATATGGACGCTTGGCAAGGAGAGGTGAACCGGGCGATCGGCATGTCGCTCGCCCCCCGCACGCGTAAGGCGTATAACCATGCATTCAGTTCATTCAGGGCCTTTTGTGCCCAGTCACGGCTGCCTGAGCGTTGGCCCATCCCAGTCGCTCGTGTCCTCCAATTTATGGTTTACTTACATGCACAGGGCTTAGCCCCCCGCACCATAGCATCCAGGCTGTCAGCGCTGGCATTCATGGCCAAGGTGGGTGGTTTTGCTGACAGCACAAATGATTTTCGCATACGACATGTTTTGGAAGGGTGGGCGCGGGAACATGGGCGCAGCCGGACGACCGCCACCCTATTTCTCCAGGGGTACTTACCCCACTTGCACGGGGTTGGCATGACCTGTGTTTCGACAGGTATGAGGCAACCCTGTTTCACGTGGCTACTACGGTGGCCTTTTTTGGAGCGCTCCGCATCAGTGAGCTGGTGCTACTGTCTAAGGCGGATGCGAGTCGTAGGGCACTGGAACTCGAAGATGTCTATGTTTCCAATGATTGGGCTCAGCTGAGGATACGTTCCTCTAAGGTTGATCAGCACGGTGTAGGCAGTGGTGTAAGACTGCTACGATGTTCCATGGCTGACATCTGTCCGGTTGGTGCCCTACAGGAGTTCCTTGCACTACGTGGTACGCACCCTGGCCCGTTTTCTGTCACCAAGATGGGTCTCCCCTTACTAAATTTCAATTTTGGAAGGTGACCGGTAAGGCACTAGCCAGTGTTGGCCTCCCAGGGGCTCGTTATGGCACCCATTCTTTTAGGATAGGGGCGGCTTCCACCGCAGCGGCTTTTGGGTACTCTGGGGCCGAAATCTGCAACATGGGACGCTGGGGATCATGATGTTTTCAGTTGTATGTTCGCCCTCTTCAACAGTGAGTACTAGTTAAGTCACTACCCCGTTTACCTTTTTTCCTTGACAGACCCTGGGTGTCGTCTTACACCGGTGACAGTATGGCTGGTGGGCCACAGCTATGTGCACAGGGCAGCGCAGTTTGCTGCGGCGACAGAGTGGGGACCCCGACTGGGACTAGGTGCATCCGCAAGTCTCAGGTGGTACGGTAAGCGCGGAATGTTATGGCAGGAACTGTTGCCATTCCTTTTCTCCATCAGGGATGCTGACCCGCCTGATGTCCTGATTATACACCTCGGGGGTAATGATTTGGGACAGGTCACGGGCCTATCACTGAAGCATGCGATTTGCGGTGACCTGGCCTATCTCCATTATGTGTGGCCCGCCACAACCCTGCTTTGGTCGGACATGGTACCGCGGCACGCTTACAGGGGAGGGTTTAACCTCCAGGCCCTTGATCGGGGTCGGCGCTTGGTGAACAGGGCTGTTGCCCGGTTCCTTCTGGACAAGGGTTGGGGGCGTGTCATACGACACCCCACCATCAGTCTCCAAAATTATGAGCTTTATGCAGGGGATGGGGTCCATCTGTCGCCGGGAGGTATGGACCTCTTGTTAGGAGATTGGCGAGCAGGCCTGTTGACCGAGCTGACGGTCTGGGGGGGGGGGCGGTGAGCCTTTATTGAAGCCTCCCCGTGTGGCGGGTAGCACTGGTAAGGTAAACATTTATGACCCACAGGTATCCGGCAGGTTCGCAATTGACTGGACAACACTAGACAGGCACAAATTGGTTAACGTTGTCCGGTCAACGACGAACCAGGCAATGGGGTGATGGCATGAGCTGGGCAGCAGGCATCACCCCATTATTTTACGGATACGCATCAGAGGGTGGGGTCACTAGTTAGATTATTGACTACGGTCAACAATTTGTTTGTTGTCAACAAACAAATTGATACAAATGGATACATTGTAACCAATTGCCGTTGGCAATTTTGGGTGGAACCTTACCAGTGTTACTTTGGCCTGCTTGCCTTAAGAATTATAATTGGTTGAATACCAATAGAAATTTATAATTCGGACTAGGGCATGAATCAATAAATGTGGCCCAATGCCGTTATCCACTTTTACCAGTGTCTGAGTCCTTTATTGGGGGGTGCGCCTGCAATGAGAACTATGTCAGTAAGAATCAAGGAACATAACTATAAAATGTTGTGGCAATGGTACCTGACACCACTGAGGTTACATCAGATTGACAATAAAAGGGATAATTTATGTTGGAGATGTAAAGACACTGTTGGAACTTATGAGCATATGTGGTGGAGTTGCAAAATGATAAATTGATTTTTGGAGAAGAATAGAAAGAGAGGTAAGGGAAATAATGGGTAAGAAAATTAAACTGGCGTCAGGTACCATTATGCTAACAGATGTGGAAGGTATGTGTTTAAATAAGGAGGAAAAAGAGTTATTAGAAATAATGCTAACTACGGGTAGACAATGTATTGCTAGAAATTGGAAAAATGATGTAACTATAGAGACGGGAGAATGGTACAAAGAAATGTGGAACCTAGCACTGAATGATAAATTGACATGGGAGATAAAAGTAAAAAGGGATAAATTGAAGGAAAATAGATTCTGGAGTATTTGGAAGCCTTTTGTTGATCACTCCCTTATGGGCATGGAATGCTTTAGACCTGTACCATCTCAAAGTAGTTTTTGGAGATAATACTGAGACCAAACTCTCCGGGGCAATGTAAATATACATTGGGTGATTTGTAAATTGAAAATTTGGAGTTTGATAGTTGTTAATAAACAATTGTAATATTGAAAGATTTTATGAAGGTTATAGTTATAGTATTAATCTTTAACGTGGATATTCAATAGTACGTGTACTATAATAGATAATAGTTCAACTATCATCTATGTGGTTACTTTTTATGAGGCTTATGTATTTTTGTTATGTTATATGATGTATCGTTATATGTATGTTTGTATTTTTTTGGAAAATGAATTAATAAAAATTATTAATAAAAAAAAGATGCACTTCCCCCCAAAAAAAAAGTGGGGAGGAGGATGAAGCTGCGTCTTATTGTCCAAATGCTGTCCAGCAAGGCTGTTGCACAAGGATATTTTACAACAGCCCCGGCTGGCCAGAGATCTCCACGCCACCCCACAGCTGTTCCGGGCCGGGGAAGAAAGAAGGGGCGGGGCATATTTTAAGGGCCATTACCACTGTTTGGCCACAAGAGGGCAAAAATTGCAATTTCCCATTTAAATGCATTGGAGATCAATCAGCTTTTCTGTTTGTATTTCCCCCAATGCATTTAAGTGGGAAACCAAACCTGTGCATAAAAAGAAAGGGTTTTGTTTACCTTTCTTGTTCCTGCTCCATGTTTCCCTGCTACACTAGTCAAAATGGAGAGGAAAAGCAATGCTTCCTGGTTGCAGGGAGAACAAGAGGCTATGCTAGAGCATTGCTTCCTGTTTCAGTGCAATTGGCCTGCCTATTTCCCCTGCAGCGCCACCACTGGTTGGTGGTGAAAGTACAGGTTCAGAATTTTTTAATTGAGCTGGCTAATGTCATAGTCCCAGGTAGGGGACACCCCCACCAGCAGGGGCTGCAGACAGATGTATAGGAAGGATAAGGGCAGTAAGTGACTGTTGACGGGTGAGGGAAGTGGGAAGTGGGACGGGTGAGGAAAGAGAGAGATGGAGGAAGGCAGGCTGCCCTGAGCAAAGCTGGTTTAGGGACGCGGCGAGCAGAGGGGGACAAGGATTATTGAGGAGGTGGTGGTGGTGGTGGCGGCAGCAGCAGCAGAGGAGGAAGTGGAAGCTGGAGCGAGGACATGGGCCGGATGAAATAGTGCCATGGACCAGATCTGGCACACGGGCCATTGGTTGAGGATCCCTGCCTTTGACTACATAGCTCATCATAAGGAGCCTTTTTGCAATACCAGGCATGTGCTGTCAGAAGCAGTTAGCTCACTGTGTTAAATTGTAGGGGTGGTCTTGAACTCAGCTCATATTTAGCACATTTGGTGTTTCATCCATTTCAGTGGGACAGCTAAACATGTGCTTAGATTTTGCCTGATGAAACCAGTTCTTTTGTTAGGTGCACAATCACTATGAACAGAGCTTGGGAAGTTGGGTTTTTTTTTGACTGCAACTTGCAGAACCACTAGCCTTGTTTAGATACCACAGGACTGCAAAAAACAAAAAAACAAAAAAACCCAGCTGCATATGATATTTTTGGTAAATTTTATGTTTTCTAGTGTGCTGAATTTAAAAATTACCTTGATTCCGCCCCCATCACGTACAGTTTTCCCCCAAAATATGAGGGTTTTGCATTAAAACATAAGAGTGATGAGAAAATAACTATTTTATTACAATGAACTAAACATATTATTTCTTATAATTAAACAATTTCTTCATAAAATATACTTAACATTCCGTGTTCACTCTTTTTGTCTGTGGAAACCTTTTCTTCTTCTCTTCTATGCTCCTCCGAACATGCTTTCATTTTTCATTTTCTGTTTCCCGTTTCAGCATCCAACAGTAGTCAGCTAGCATATTGGCATTCCATCTTCCTTGGTAGCATCTCTCGATATCATGGACATCCTGGTGAAATCTTTCACCCTGCTCTTCACTGTAGGCTCCCAAGTTTTCAGGAAAATACTCAACATGGGAGTGTAAGAAATGAACTTTTAAGCTCATCTTGCATCCTTGAGCTTTATACGCATTCAACATACGTTGTACAATGGTTTTGTAGTGAGGGTCTTTAGTATTCCCTAAAAACCACAGAGGGGTGTGGCCAAAATTTCCCTTATTTTTAAATCCCAAACTTGACAGATATGGATTAAGGCGTCTCAAAGTGACCAGTCTCTGACTCGACTGTCCCACAAACATAGGAAGCAGGGATATTTTGTATAACCTGCCTGCTGGCCTAACAACATGGTTAGTATTTTAAAGTCTCCACAAACCATCCAACGATGTTCTTGATATTTGATTTTGTCAAGAATCACAGTTAAATCATTATAGTTTTCACTATAGTTTTCACCGAGTGTCCTATAGGAAGTGATACAAATATGTTTCCATTATGCAGCAAGACTGCTTTGAGGCTTGTTTTAGATGAATCAATGAATAGGCGCCACTCAGATGAATCATATTCTATTTCAAAGCACTTCATTAGCCCTTGAACATCACTACAATAAATGAGATTTCCATTTTTGGAGAAAAACGGAGTGAATTCTTTCTCTCAGTGCCTGTACCACAAAAATGATGTTCCAGGTGACAGCAGGTTTTTATTTGTTACTCTTGACTTCAGCAATTTGGCTAAATCTTTGGAAAGGCCTAAATCTCTAACTAGGTCATTGAGCTTGCTCTGAGAAAAAAGTTGAGGTACCTCATCAACAGAAAAATCTGAGCTAGATTTGTCCTGGGAAGGCAATGTGTCTCCATCTTCCTAATAGCTCAGGATATTATTCAGACTGGAAGGTGGGTGTGGACCTGGTATTTCAGAACTATGAAGCACTGGATGAATAGCTGAATTAAGGTTTGGGTAAGATATCTTCTTGTTATTTTTTTTGTATTAAAGCCTTTCACATCTACTGAACAGAAATAGCAGTCGGTAGTGTGGTTTTGCTGTTCATGCCACATCATAGGAATGCCAAAACGGAATGAGGTTTTCTTACCTTTAAACCACAAATGAAGATCTTCTCTGCACCTTCTACACACCTTATGAGGAGCCCATGCTTGATCCCCAAGTTTCAACTTGAAGTAAGCAAAATACACTTTCTTCACAAAATCACTTATGTTTCTTTGTTGACTTTTAATAGTGTATTCACCACAAATAAAACAAAAGTTGTCCGGAGAAAAAACACAACCTCTTCGAGCCATAATACAGAACTAAAAACGAGCACAGTCACGTTTGAATGAAGGATGTAAACTGAGTGTGGCTCATACAGCAACCAAGATCCTGAATTTATTTAGCATGTTGAAACATGATCAAATCTGACAGTAGGCATGTTTATACTCATTTATAATACCCCAGAGAAACATGCTCAACCCAGCCAGTAAGATTCCTGGTTATGTTCACCTTTTGCTACAAATAAAATAAACCTGTTGGGACATGATCATCTGAGCTTCCTCACACCACTAAACCTACACTATGCCCAGTGATGAGTTCAAATTTTTTTACTACCACACTGTGGCCGTGGTATGGTGGGTGTGGCCAGGGGAAAAGCCCTGTGCTGCACCTGAATTAGGACTACTTTATTTCAAAACTTGGGTGGGCGCGGCCAGCCAGAATTTCTGCTACTGGTTCTGGCAAACTGGTGCGAACCTGCTAATGCCCACTTACTGACTATGCCCCCCACGCACAATCTCATATTTTCTCTTTGCATTATTCTTGATTCTAGCTCTAATAAATATTAAATGAAAGTAAGAAATAAGTTTTGGATAGGGTTTTTAGAATCAAAAAGAGGATATCAGATTTGGGTTAAAGGCAAACTTCACACTAAATTAAACTAAAAGCACGGGTTTTGCAAGAAAACTTGACAAGATGGAATTTTTAAAGTATTTTTCTAGTTTCACTAAGTAAAAATCTGTAAGAAACAGTAAAAAAATCCTATGCAGGTTTTTGGTTGCAGATCTGTGATACTCCATGATGGCTAGGCCAGTCTGGGAGCAGCTGTTCAAAAAAAAAAAAAAGTAGCTTTTTCCAGACTGTGACTATGAATATAGAAATAGCATTCAGGTGGGCCACTCAATCACTTTTCTTTTGTA
Organism: Bradypodion ventrale; assembly: GCA_035047345.1. Lineage (NCBI taxonomy): Eukaryota > Metazoa > Chordata > Lepidosauria > Squamata > Chamaeleonidae > Bradypodion > Bradypodion ventrale. The sequence continues at coordinate 23,335,728 of JAWDJE010000009.1, read as the reverse complement.
GGGCAGCTTTGTGCATCTCTATGGGTTAGGGCCAGTGGTGGGCTTCAAAAAAATTTACTACCACACTGTGCCCTGCATTGCACCCGAATTAGCTGGCCGAGCCTACCACTTAAGCCAGGGCTTTAGAACTAATACTGGGAGGTCAAGATTTAAATTTACACCCAATCAGGAAATTCATTGGATGACTGTGGACCAAACACTTTCTCTCCCAAAAGGGTTGTTGTGAAGATAAATAGTATACAACTTATCTCTTAATGAAAGAAGAGATACAAATGTAACTACAGTAATGTCAAGAATCCTACTGGTGTTTGTGTAACTACAATAAGCTGCAGTAAGTTAAAGGTAAAGGTCGCTCTTGTTCGAAAGCCAGTCTTATCTGACTCTAAGGTTCAGTGCTCATCTCTGTTTATAGCCAAAGAGACAGCACTGTCTGCATCTGCAGACATTTCCAAGGCATGCCTTGACGCTGGAGTGCACGGAACACTGTTTACCTGCCCACCGAAGTGGTCCCTATTTATCTATTTGCAATTTCTTGCTTTTGAACTGCTAGGTTGGGACAGGGTCGGGAGCTCATTCCATCGTGCAGTATTCAGGTCTCAAACTGCTGGCCTGCCGACCTTCCAGTCGTCAAGTTCAGCATCTTAACCACTTGAGCCACTGCAGTCCTTTTGCAGCAAGTTAGACAAACACAAATAGGATTCCATCCGATGACTACTAAAATATCTTTATTACTAGCGGTACCTGTTGCATTTTACTCCTTTCCAGGTATCCTGTTAAGTAGAAGAACCATGGAAATTCTTTTAAAACTGGCACCTAAATATCTAAGTGCTTACACTGTGTGTTATTTTAACATGGGCAGCCACTTGGAAAGTCCCTTTCATCAGCATTAGCATATGGAGACAGCACATGAGAGTGCTGAACAAGAATTTCCAGGCTCTCACCTCTAATTCTCCAGACAATAAAGGCCTCATGGGAACGATCAGACTTTGGAAACTGGGAAGCAGTTTTTGATTGACAGCACAGCAGGCAGATAGCAAAAGAGAACTGTTGGATCGGGGCCGCGGGGCGGCCGTGAGGTCCCGGAGGAGACTGGTCGAGTAACGACACGAGACAAGATGGAGCGAAGACCAGTAGTTTATTGAGGGAAAATCATCATCATATATAGGAATTCAAGGCAGCGTGTGATAGAATCGTCATCTGACAGAAAATCACATCACCTGTTTACCCGGGTTAATTGGGAATCTCTCTTGGGGAAGTTAATTAACTAAGGCAAATACTGACAGGGGAAATCCATTGTTCATGGCTTGCACAAGAGTAAATATGGCCACTATTTGCGCTAGGGCTTGGGCTAATCTGCAAGTGCGGAATTACCTAATTCCTAACGCAAGTTAGATATTCAACTTCCTCTTGCCGAACTGCCTGTCAGGTCAGATATGGGTGAATCAATCTTATGACTATTAATCCGCTCCCCAATTTCTATCCCCGCAGAACCCAGTGACCAGGAGCCTTCTCGACCGGTGTAGCCTCTGTCAGGGACAGTTATGCCAATTATGCTTGCGGATCCCGCAGAGAACAAGATCTGGAGTGACTCACCCCAATGGCAAAGTGAAAACTGTGTCTGGAGGCTGGTATTTTGTTGAAGCCTGGGAGCTTGGGCTTTCCAGTTTTGATTCTGAACTGGATTCAAATTCTGACTGCTCTTTCAAACTAAACTAGATAAGATTCAAATTCTGACTGCTCTTTCAAACTAAACTAGAATGCTATGTTCCGATTTGCAAACTGAGGGGAGGAAAGCCATATCAGTCACAGAAATAGGAAAAGAAAAAGACCTAACATGAGATAAGTAACTCAATAAAGGAAGCCATGGTTATTAGTTTGCAAGACTTGAGCAAACTTACTGGATAAGATATTATGTAAAACATACATTTAACAGTTTAAATGAATGAGCTTCTGAGTATTCATTTTCTATGCTTCTAAAAGTGTCTTTTAAAATATTTTAAAATCAGAACAGAATCCTCTTTTAATACTTGTTGGGTTAGGAAGGAGTTGAAAAGTTCTCCCCCTGAGTTTCAGCTAATTAGGTCCTAATTGGCAGGGTCAAAAGTTCAGATTGCCCCAGAACCCATTTTGAAACAATAGTGCTGGAAAGCCTGTTCCAAACAATTTATAATAGTCACTATTTAATCCTTTTGAGAGTCTTTTTAAAGGATCAGTATTTCAGCCCCTGCAGCTGGGATTCCTTCTACATAAAAAAAAATTGGATGGCGACAACCATTCTCTTTCAAAATAAGTAACTAGCAGGGTACCCGGCGTTGCCCAGGTGGGGGACCCAACCTGGGGCAAGGAACGACCCAGGTGCCCCACCCCCCGTGGGCCCTGTGGTGACTTAGTGGGTTGTGTGTGTCCTGTGTGTGCATGTTGTGGGTGTGTATTGTGTGGGTGTGTCATGGGTGGACAACAGACCCACACAACACACTCTGACACAACACACATGACACTCCCACACAATACACACACCCCACACACAATACACACTCACAACACACACAACCTACACACAACCCACTCCCAGGCCCCCACATCCTGGGGCGTCCCAGTTGGCGGTGCAGGCCCTGGGCCGGGCTCAGGAGGCCTGAGAGGGAGCCCTGGAGGCAGAGGAGGGAGACCCCCCCTGTGCAGGTAAGGTGGGCCCACCTTAACTGGTGATGTCCATGCGCTGGAGGGGGTGTGTGCACAAACCCCCCCTCTAGCGCGCGTCTCTCTACGCAAGTCCAACAATGGGGGTAGTGGACGAAGCCGGATGGGTGGCTGCGCCTTGCGGCGGGAGCTGCAAGGGCAGTACCAGTTGTTTGGCGTGGTGGCCCTCACCCCGCCGAACAACCCGCACCACCATTGCTCCCCCCCCACCGCAAGACGCAACCACCCTATCGAGAGACACCCCCCCCTGTGGTGGTAAGGTGGGCCCACTTTACCTGCCAATGTCCACGCATCGGAGGGGGCGCCCAACCCCCCTTCCAGCGCAAGTCTCTCCGTGCACCTCCAGCAATGAGGGTAGCAGACGAAGCCAGTCAGGCGGTTGCGCCTTATGGCAGGAGCCGCAAGGGCAGCACTGGTTGTTTGGCATAGCGGCCCTCACCCCGCCGAACAACCCACGCCACCATTGCTCCCCCCACCGCAAGACGCAACCGCCCAGTCGGTTGCGTCTCTCCACGCGCAGCCAGCAATGGGGGTAGCAGACGAAGCCAGCCGGGCGGTCACGTCTTGCGGCAGGGGGGAGCAATAGTGGTGCAGGTTGTTTGGTGGGGTGAGGGCTGCCATGACAAACAACTGGTGCTGCCCTTGTGGCTCCAGCCACAAGACAACACAGCCACCCAGCCGGCTTCGTCCGCTACTCCCATAGCTGGACGCACGCAGAGATGCGCGCCGGAGGGGGGTGGTTTCGGCTGACTTGCCGTCCCCCCTTCCCCTCCCTCTGGTTGGTTCCCCCACCCCCCGAGGGGTGTTTCAGGTGGACGGGAGGCTCCACCAGGGCGGGTGGGCAGTGCCTGCGCAGTTCCTTTTAAGGCAGTGCAGCGCCCCCGGGTTTTCCTTGCTTCCTGATGTGTCCCCCAGGAGGGCGGGGAAGTCAGACTGAGGTGGCTGCTTGCCAGAGTAAGGCAAGTCGGGACGGGGTGGGTGGTCAGGCAGGGGCCATCCGCGCCGCCGCCTGACGCAGGCCCAGGGTGCAGGGCTGTATCCTCCTGCGCAGAAGTTCCTTGCGGCGGTGCAGGCTGAAACTCCGGGCAGGCTTCTGTGCCTGCGTAGAGTCACGCGCATGTGTAGTGCCACCACCCCGGCCATCACATGTTGCTGGGGGGGGGGGGTGTTATGTATGCATGTACAATGTTACTTTAAATATATGAATATAACCAGTCCACAATCACAATGTATCTCAGCTGTTACGGAACGCGAGCAAGCCGCCCATAGAGGGCAGCTGCGAGCGTTCAGTCTCACATGGTTCACATTGCCCAAATCACGAACAGCCGCAGGAATTTCCACACATGATCAGGAGCAACAGAAAACAACTACAGAAGAGAGGCGTGACCTGGGCGAGGCCACGCCGGTAGCAGACAATAAGCTACCGTGCAACAAGATTCAAATGTATTGTACTACAGTATATAATGAGATGTACCTCCACCATTACCTCATGTTCATACTGACCATCAATGAATAAACCTGTGTTAGTCCTTCCTGCGACTCCTTCTTTGTCTTCCGTGCAAGACACTAAATTGGCGACGAAGGTGGGATCGATGGCGAATCCCAAGGTCAAGCCGTACCAGTTCGATGTCAGCGAGCCCGAACAATGGGAGCTCTACGAGTGCCAGTTTCGGCATGCAATGGAGGCAACAGGCGTCGACGACGACGCGAAAATGCGCTCCCACTTCCTGGCTCAGGTGGGGCCGGCCACGCTGCGGATCCTGATGACCCTGGTGGCCCCCCGGAAGGTGGACGAGGTGCCCATCGACCATATCCTGGAGAGGCTGCGTGAGCATTTCCAGCCGCCCGTCTCGATTTTCCCAGCCCGGGTCGCGTTCCACAGGCGAGACCAGCGACCGGGCGAATCCGTGTCCGCCTACGCGGCGGCCCTCAGGCTCGCAGCGGTGCATTGCCAGTGGGACGACCTGGACCAGGCCCTCCGTGACCGCATGCTGTGTGGTTTGCGGGACGAGGAGCTTCAGAGGAGGCTCATGACCCGCGACCATCACCTCACGTTCAACGAGGTACTGCGGGAGGCCCAAGCAGCCGAGGAGGCCAGGAGTCTCGAGGGGCCACGTCCGAGAGGGCCAAGTCACCAGTGCAGGCGGCCCGGCGGACACCAGCAAAGACGGCCTGGCGGGCCCCCAAGCCGCCCGCAGCCACACCAACGTTGTCCGAGGAGTCATCCACAACAGCGGACCCCTACTCCAGCGAGGACGACGACGTCCAGAGGATCAAGAAGCGGGGTGAGAAGCAGCAGACCCGAGAACGGCAGGGCCGCCGCTGCGACGGTTGTGGGGCGGCCCACGACCGCACGAGGTGCCCGTTCTGGAAGGCCGAGTGCCACAACTGCGGCCGAAAGGGGCACATCGCCCAAGTATGCAGGCACGGGCGAGTCGAGGACAAGGGCAGTCCCAGCCATCCCCAGACGCACCAACAAAAGGCGGCCGGCACCAGGAAGGTCTCAGCCGGCTACGGCGAGGAAGGCGTGAACCGCGTGGGCCTGGAGCACCGGCGGTTCTTCGTAGAGGTACTGTTGCAGGGGGTCCCAGTGAGGATGGAGATAGACTCGGGGTCTTCTTATTCCATCCTGTCCCAAAAAGAGTTTATGCGCATTCCCCCAGAGAAGCGGCCCAAACTGCGGGCCATGAGATCCAATCTAAGGGACGTACAGGGAAATGGGATCCCAGTGTTGGGGGTGGGGAACTTCAAGGTGAAGTTCAAAAGCTACTCCGAGAAACTGCCCCTAGTGGCCCTTAAAGGGGGGAGGTGCTGCCTTTTGGGAACGCAGTGGTTTGCTCCCCTGGGGATCGAACTGTCCGGCATTAACGCCATCGAGACTGACCCAATGCGGGACGTCTGCAACGCACACCCGGACGTTTTCAAGAAGGGGCTCGGGAAATACAAGGGGCCCCCAGTTTCCTTTGAGCTGGATCCAGAAATCCGGCCCATCCGCCTCAAGCCAAGGAGAGTGCCCTTCGCCCTCAAGGACAAGATTGAGGCGGAACTGGACAAATTGGTGGGGCAGGGGATTTTGGTTCCAGTCGACTTGGCAGAGTGGGAAACGCCGATTGTTACAGCCCTCAAGTCCAATGGGGAGGTCAGGATTTGTGCGGACTATAAATGTACGATAAATAAGGCCATTCGGCCAAATGCATACCCAGTGCCCGTGGTCAGCCACTTGCTGGCCACGTTACATGGGGGGAGGTGTTTCGCCAAGCTAGATCTGGCCCAGGCGTACCAGCAGCTCTCTGTAACCCCGGCTGCTGCCGCCGCGCAAACAATCGTAACGCACAAGGGGGCGTTTAAGGTAACGCGCCTTCAATTCGGCGTGAATTCGGCCCCCAGAATTTTCCAGTCCCTTGTGGAACGCCTTTTAAAGGGGCTTCCAGGCGTTCTCCCATACTTCGTCGACGTGTTGATAACAGCGGGGAGCGAACTAGAGCTAGCAAAGAGGCTAGATGAGGTTCTCTCAGTGTTCGAGAGGGCAGAACTTCGATTGAGGAGGGACAAGTGCGTATTCTTCGCGAGGGAGGTAGAGTTCCTAGGGTTTAAGGTAACACCGGACGGAATCAAACCCTCCGAATCCAAGGTAGCGGCCGTGAGAGACGCCCCTCGCCCCACCGCGAAACCAGAGCTGCAGTCATTCCTAGGGCTCCTAAATTTCTATCACTCCTTCCTGCCTCGGAAGGCATCGGTCGCGGAGCCACTGCATGCGTTACTTAAGAAGGATGCAGTTTGGCGGTGGGGGGACAAGCAGGAGAGGGCATTCAAAGAGCTTAAGTCACTCCTGTCTTCGGATGCGATCCTGACCCACTTCGATCCGAAAAAACCAGTGGTGCTAGTCTGTGATGCGTCCCCGGTGGGGGTGGGGGCGGTCCTGTGCCACGTGTTGGAGAGCGGAAGGGAAGCCCCGGTGGCTTACTAGCAATAATCGCGGGAACAAAGAAGTTCCACGATTTCCTATACGGCCGCGAGTTTATGGTAGTGACGGATCACAAGCCGCTTCTGGGGATCTTCACTACCGGCAAACCCACCCCACAAATTCTATCCCCCAGGATGTTGCGTTGGGCCATTTTTCTCAATGCCTACCAATATGAGCTAGTCTATCGCCCAGGGAAGGAGATCTCCCATGCAGACGCCCTGTCCCGATCCCCTCTCCCTAGTTTAGGGGATCCCACATGTGAGGTAGAGCAAGAACACCAAGTCCTGCTGATCGAGTCTCTCGACTCACCCCCAATTGTGCCGGCCGACCTCGCCAAGGTCACGGCGGCCAACAAGATCCTGGCCCAAGTTAGTTCCTGGGTGAGAAAAGGGTGGCCCGTCTCTCCCCCCGAGGAACATTTCAAGCCGTTTTTCAGGCGCAGAGTAGAGCTTTCTCTGGAAAGGGGCTGCTTAATCTGGGGCCAGTGGGTGGTTATCCCAGAGAAGCTGAGGGCCAAGGTGCTGAGGCTACTGCACACCAGCCACCCCGGGATCGTATGCTCCAAGGCTCTGGCCAGGAGTTTCCTTGGTGGCCCCAGATAGACGGAGACATAGAGCGTTTAGTGGGCACGTGCGAGAGCTGCCAGAGCTCTCGGCCCGAGGAGTCCCGGTTACCCCATAGGGAATGGGATACGGCCCGCGGGCCATTGTCCCGGATTCATGTCGACTTCGCTGGCCCTTTCTGCGGGTCCTTGTTTCTCCTAGTCGTCGACTCCTACTCCAAGTGGTTGGAGGTAATCCCCATGAACAGCACTTCCTCTGCCGCAACCATTAAACAGTTGCGCAAGCTGTTTGCCTGCTTTGGCCTGCCCGACGTCCTTGTAAGCGATAACGCTAGTACCTTCACGTCGGCAGAGTTCAAAACATTTATGGAGAGAAACGCCGTCAAGCACATAACCGCTGCCCCGTTTCACCCCGCCACAAACGGTCAGGTAGAGCGCCAAGTGCGCACTACGAAAGACGCACTGCGGTGCATGGGTCCCGGTGAGTTGAACCTGCATCTGTGCCAGTTCTTCATCTGCTACAGGACAACCCCCTTAGCGTCAGGCTTTTCCCCAGCCGAACTCCTCATGAGGAGGCGTCCGGTAACACTTTTTGATCGGATGGATCCGTCCAGGGTGGAGGATGAAGGGAGAAATATAAGCATAGGGGAAGAGAGCTCCAAAAGTTTTTCGGTAGGGGACCCGGTTCACTGCAGGAACTATGCGGCCTCGGGGCCAGCGTGGGTGCCAGGGACAATTGTTGAGCAAACGGGGCCGGTATCCTACAGGGTCGAGACTAGTTCAGGTCTACTCTGGAGGAGGCATGCCGACCAACTCCGAAGGCGAGTCACCGGCGAGGGGGAATCAGCGTTAGGGTCCTCCCCCACCCGCATTACCCAAGGGGGAGACACAGAGGAGGATACTTTCAAAGAGAGGGATCAGTTTGATGATGATTATGAGTTGCAGTACCAGGGGAATGTAGCGGAGTGGTCCCCCACCCGTCCTAGCGAGAAGAGGGGTTTCAGTTCAGCCCCTGGTACTTCCAGTCCCCCTAGCCCTTTTGTGTTAGAGTATACCATTGCTCCCGCTCCCCGGAGACCAACACCCCCAAGACAGGCAACAGGGGCGAGTCCGCCCACCACAGTCTCTAGCACGCCCGGACAGGCAGCGGGGGGTGGCGAGGCCATGAGGGCCTCTTCGTCGGTCCCGAGATTCGTACTGGGGGGGTCCCCAAACTCCTCAAACGGCAGGCAGGGATTCACGTCCCAACTATTCATTCCATTCCCGTCCCCCAACGCAAGGTTACCACAGATGCCATGCAGAGCCACTAACGAGTCCCCCCTTTCCATTGCAGGGCAGGACTCCGCGGAACCAGAAGCCGCCGGCTCCCCTGTGTTGAGTCAAGCGGCCGTACGCCCAAGGCGCACGTGCGGCAAGCCACAATGGTTGAGGGACTTCGTCCCATCCTAGGGGGGAGGGATGTTATGTATGCATGTACAATGTTACTTTAAATATATGAATGTAACCAGTCCACAATCACAATGTATCTCAGCTGTTAAGGAACGCGAGCAAGCCGCCCATAGAGGGCAGCTGCGAGCGTTCAGTCTCACATGGTTCACATTGCCCAAATCACGAACAGCCGCGGGAATTTCCCCACATGATCAGGAGCAACAGAAAACAACTACAGAAGAGAGGCGTGACCTGGGCGAGGCCACGCCGGTAGCAGCCAATAAGCTACCGTGCAACAAGATTCAAATGTATTGTACTACAGTATATAATGAGATGTACCTCCGCCATTACCTCATGTTCATACTGACCATCAATGAATAAACCTGTGTTAGTCCTTCCTTCGACTCCTTCTTTGTCTTCCGTGCAAGACACTAAAGGGGGGAGGGCTTTTGACCTTCCAGTCGTCAAGTTCAGCATCTTAACCACTTGAGCCACTGCAGTCCTTTTGCAGCAAGTTAGACAAACACAAATAGGATTCCATCCAATGACTACTAAAATATCTTTATTACTAGCGGTACCTGTTGCATTTTACTCCTTTCCAGGTATCCTGTTAAGTAGAAGAACCATGGAAATTCTTTTAAAACTGGCACCTAAATATCTAAGTGCTTACACTGTGTGTTATTTTAACATGGGCAGCCACTTGGAAAGTCCCTTTCATCAGCATTAGCATATGGAGACAGCACATGAGAGTGCTGAACAAGAATTTCCAGGCTCTCACCTCTAATTCTCCAGACAATAAAGGCCTCATGGGAACGATCAGACTTTGGAAACTGGGAAGCAGTTTTTGATTGACAGCACAGCAGGCAGATAGCAAAAGAGAACTGTTGGATCGGGGCCGCCGGGCGGCCGTGAGGTCCCGGAGGAGACTGGTCGAGTAACGACACGAGACAAGATGGAGCGAAGACCAGTAGTTTATTGAGGGAAAATCATCATCATATATAGGAATTCAAGGCAGCGTGTGATAGAATCGTCATCTGACAGAAAATCACATCACCTGTTTACCCGGGTTAATTGGGAATCTCTCTTGGGGAAGTTAATTAACTAAGGCAAATACTGACAGGGGAAATCCATTGTTCATGGCTTGCACAAGAGTAAATATGGCCACTATTTGCGCTAGGGCTTGGGCTAATCTGCAAGTGCGGAATTACCTAATTCCTAACGCAAGTTAGATATTCAACTTCCTCTTGCCGAACTGCCTGTCAGGTCAGATATGGGTGAATCAATCTTATGACTATTAATCCGCTCCCCAATTTCTATCCCCGCAGAACCCAATGACCAGGAGCCTTCTCGACCGGTGTAGCCTCTGTCAGGGACAGTTATGCCAATTATGCTTGCGGATCCCGCAGAGAACAAGATCTGGAGTGACTCACCCCAATGGCAAAGTGAAAACTGTGTCTGGAGGCTGGTATTTTGTTGAAGCCTGGGAGCTTGGGCTTTCCAGTTTTGATTCTGAACTGGATTCAAATTCTGACTGCTCTTTCAAACTAAACTAGATAAGATTCAAATTCTGACTGCTCTTTCAAACTAAACTAGAATGCTATGTTCCGATTTGCAAACTGAGGGGAGGAAAGCCATATCAGTCACAGAAATAGGAAAAGAAAAAGACCTAACATGAGATAAGTAACTCAATAAAGGAAGCCATGGTTATTAGTTTGCAAGACTTGAGCAAACTTACTGGATAAGATATTATGTAAAACATACATTTAACAGTTTAAATGAATGAGCTTCTGAGTATTCATTTTCTATGCTTCTAAAAGTGTCTTTTAAAATATTTTAAAATCAGAACAGAATCCTCTTTTAATACTTGTTGGGTTAGGAAGGAGTTGAAAAGTTCTCCCCCTGAGTTTCAGCTAATTAGGTCCTAATTGGCAGGGTCAAAAGTTCAGATTGCCCCAGAACCCATTTTGAAACAATAGTGCTGGAAAGCCTGTTCCAAACAATTTATAATAGTCACTATTTAATCCTTTTGAGAGTCTTTTTAAAGGATCAGTATTTCAGCCCCTGCAGCTGGGATTCCTTCTACATAAAAAAAAAATTGGATGGCGACAACCATTCTCTTTCAAAATAAGTAACTAGCAGGGTACCCGGCGTTGCCCAGGTGGGGGACCCAACCTGGGGCAAGGAACGACCCAGGCGCCCCACCCCCCGTGGGCCCCGTGGTGACTTAGTGGGTTGTGTGTGTCCTGTGTGTGCATGTTGTGGGTGTGTATTGTGTGGGTGTGTCATGGGTGGACAACAGACCCACACAACACACTCTGACACAACACACATGACACTCCCACACAATACACACACCCCACACACAATACACACTCACAACACACACAACCTACACACAACCCACTCCCAGGCCCCCACATCCTGGGGCGTCCCAGTTGGCGGTGCAGGCCCTGGGCCGGGCTCAGGAGGCCTGAGAGGGAGCCCTGGAGGCAGAGGAGGGAGACCCCCCCTGTGCAGGTAAGGTGGGCCCACCTTAACTGGTGATGTCCATGCGCTGGAGGGGGTGGTGCACAAACCCCCCCTCTAGCGCGCGTCTCTCTACGCAAGTCCAACAATGGGGGTAGTGGACGAAGCCGGATGGGTGGCTGCGCCTTGCGGCAGGAGCCGCAAGGGCAGTACCAGTTGTTTGGCGTGGTGGCCCTCACCCCGCCGAACAACCCGCACCACCATTGCTCCCCCCCCACCGCAAGACGCAACCACCCTATCGAGAGACACCCCCCCTGTGGTGGTAAGGTGGGCCCACTTTACCTGCCAATGTCCACGCATCGGAGGGGGCGCCCAACCCCCCTTCCAGCGCAAGTCTCTCCGTGCACCTCCAGCAATGAGGGTAGCAGACGAAGCCAGTCAGGCGGTTGCGCCTTATGGCAGGAGCCGCAAGGGCAGCACTGGTTGTTTGGCATAGCGGCCCTCACCCCGCCGAACAACCCACGCCACCATTGCTCCCCCCACCGCAAGACGCAACCGCCCAGTCGGTTGCGTCTCTCCACGCGCAGCCAGCAATGGGGGTAGCAGACGAAGCCAGCTGGGTGGTCACGTCTTGCGGCAGGGGGGAGCAATAGTGGTGCAGGTTGTTTGGTGGGGTGAGGGCTGCCATGACAAACAACTGGTGCTGCCCTTGTGGCTCCAGCCACAAGACAACACAGCCACCCAGCCGGCTTCGTCCGCTACTCCCATAGCTGGACGCACGCAGAGATGCGCGCCGGAGGGGGGTGGTTTTGGCTGACTTGCCGTCCCCCCTTCCCCTCCCTCTGGTTGGTGCCCCCACCCCCCGAGGGGTGTTTCAGGTGGACGGGAGGCTCCACCAGGGCGGGTGGGCAGTGCCTGTGCAGTTCCTTTTAAGGCAGTGCAGCGCCCCCGGGTTTTCCTTGCTTCCTGATGTGTCCCCCAGGAGGGCGGGGAAGTCAGACTGAGGTGGCTGCTTGCCAGAGTAAGGCAAGTCGGGACGGGGTGGGTGGTCAGGCAGGGGCCATCCGCGCCGCCGCCTGACGCAGGCCCAGGGTGCAGGGCTGTATCCTCCTGCGCAGAAGTTCCTTGCGGCGGTGTAGGCTGCAACTCCGGGCAGGCTTCTGTGCCTGCGTAGAGTCACGCGCATGTGTAGTGCCACCACCCCGGCCATCACATGTTGCTGGGGGGTGTGTGTTATGTATGCATGTACAATGTTACTTTAAATATATGAATATAACCAGTCCACAATCACAATGTATCTCAGCTGTTACGGAACGCGAGCAAGCCGCCCATAGAGGGCAGCTGCGAGCGTTCAGTCTCACATGGTTCACATTGCCCAAATCACGAACAGCCGCAGGAATTTCCACACATGATCAGGAGCAACAGAAAACAACTACAGAAGAGAGGCGTGACCTGGGCGAGGCCACGCCGGTAGCAGACAATAAGCTACCGTGCAACAAGATTCAAATGTATTGTACTACAGTATATAATGAGATGTACCTCCGCCATTACCTCATGTTCATACTGACCATCAATGAATAAACCTGGGTTAGTCCTTCCTGCGACTCCTTCTTTGTCTTCCGTGCAAGACACTAAAGGGGGGAGGGCTTTTGAGGCCGGTTTTTGGGGTCAAGGACCCCAAGGAACGCTGCTGGTACCCCAAACCGGCCCAGCAAAGTGCCCCAGGTACGTGGGGAGCGCATTTCTGGGGTGGGGTGGGGGGCAAGGTGTTGTGGCGTTGTTGTGTTCTCAAAGACTGTGCCTTTAAACAATGTACCTATCAATGTATAACCAATATAACCTTTCCACGTGTAACATTATAACCTTCAGCTGCATCACTGTAACCCTAATAGGACGTGAGCTAGTGACCACTAGATGGCAATAGCGAGCGTCCAGCTCAATGGCCCAGACTCACCTAAGAACAACAGCGTGGGAAGATTCCCGCCACCACCTTCACCTGGACAAGAAGGGCGTGACCTGCAATGACGTCACGCGGACGGTAGCCAATAGACTGTCAAGAAGCCACATTCAAATGTATAGCCACTGTATATATTGAGCTGTTCGTCCGCCATTACCGCATGTTCCCTCTGACCAGTATGCAATAAAGTTGTGTTAAGCCAGCTCTTCGGCTGTCCCGGTGTCTTGGTTCCCATACACTAAATTGGCGACGAAGGTGGGATATGGCTTCCCACGGGACCAAGACATCCGCAGGCTTCGACGTCAACAAACCGGAAGATTGGGAACTCTTCGAAATGGATTTCCAATGCGCACTGGTGGAGTTCGAGGTCACGGACGAGGGAAAGAAGAGAGCCATCCTCACCAGGATGCTTGGGCACGCCGGCAAGAGGGTGCTGGTCGACCTCATCGCACCGAAGAAGGTGGGCGAGTTGAAGGCCACAGAGCTCCTGAAGGCGATGCGTGACCATTTCCAGCCCTCGGTGTCGATGTTTCCAGCTCGGGACGCGTTCTGGAGGAGAGTCCAAGCGCCGGGAGAGTCGGTCGCCGCTTTCGCAGCGGCCCTGCGGCTGGCCGCCGGCCCATGCAAGTGGGAGAACCTGGAAATCACCCTCAGGGACCGCATGCTGTGTGGCCTGCGGGACGAGGAAGTTCAGCGGAAGCTGATGAACCAGGAGCCGCCCCCGACACTGCATGAGGTCGTGAAGGCAGCACAGGCCACGGAAGCCATGAGGGCCGGAGTGAAAGAGCTCCAGGGCAGGCTTCCACAGGTCGACCAAGCAGCAGGCCCGGTGCACGCGGCCCGGCGAGCGTCGAAATCTTCCGCAGAGAGCAGCGACGAAGAAGACTTCCGGAACGTCCGGAAGGGCGGCCGACGTTGCGACGGCTGCGGAGCGGCCCACGACCGCGCCAAGTGCCCATTTAGGAAGGCCGAGTGCCACAACTGTGGGTGCCGCGGGCACATCGCTAAAGTCTGCAGACGACGGCGCGAGGACCGGAGGAGCTCGCCAGACCGTTCGACGAGACCGGACCGCTCGACGAGACCAAAGGATGGCGCCCGGCCCACGAGGAAGCAGGACGGCGTGGGCCGCATCTCCGACGACAGCGACGACGACGCCCCAGTTTTCAGCGTGTCCATGGGACACCCCCGTTACTTTGTTGAGGTACTGGTGCAAGGGGCCCCTGTTAGGATGGAGATTGACTCGGGCTCCTCATATTCAATCATTTCCCAGAGGGAGTTTTTGAGAATTGCCCCCCGCGTACGGCCCAAGCTCAAAGCGTTGAGGTCCACGCTTCGGGACGTGCAAGGGAACAGTATCCCGGTGTTGGGGGTTGGGAAATTCCAGGTCCAATATAAACAGCACGCCGCGGAGCTCCCCCTAGTCGTCCTTAAAGGGGGAAATTGCAGCCTCCTCGGGACTCAATGGTTTCAGCCCCTGGGTCTGTTCATTGGGGGGGGGGGTGCACGCCGTTGGGACTGACCCAATACAGGAGGTGTGCGACGCGCACCCCGAAGTCTTCAAAAAGGGACTTGGGAAGTTCAAGGGACCCCCAGTAGCTTTCGTCCTGGATCCGGAGGTCCTCCCAATAAGGCTCAAACCGCACAGAGTGCCTTTTGCGCTAAAGGACAAAATAGAGGCGGAACTGGACAAATTGGTGGGCCAGGGGATTCTTGTTCCTGTTAATTCTGCGGAGTGGGAAACTCCAATTGTCACGGCGTTGAAGGCCAATGGGGAGGTTCGCATTTGCGCCGATTATAAGTGCACCATTAATAAGGCAATTCGCCCTAATGCGTACCCGGTGCCGGTGGTCAGCCATTTGCTAGCCAGGTTACATGGGGGGAAGTGTTTCGCTAAGCTCGACCTGGCGCAAGCCTATCAGCAACTCTTGGTAACCCCTGCTGCAGCTGCTGCTCAGACTATAGTCACTCATAAGGGGGCGTTCCAGGTGACGCGCCTACAATTCGGCGTGAACTCGGCGCCTGGAATTTTCCAGTCGCTCGTGGAACGCCTCTTAAAAGGGCTGGATGGGGTTTTGCCATATTTTGATGACGTATTGATAACGGGGGGGGGGGAGTGAGTTCGAGTTGGCCGAAAGGCTAGACAAAGTTCTGGCGGCATTCGAACAGGCGGGGTTGAGGTTGCGAAAAGACAAATGCGTCTTCTTCGCGAATGAGGTTGAGTTCTTAGGGTTCCGAGTAACACCTGAGGGGATCAAACCATCCAAATCCAAGGTGGCCGCCATCAAGAAAGCCCCTCGCCCCACCTCCAAGTCCGAGTTGCAGTCGTTCCTAGGGCTCTTGAACTTCTACCACTCCTTCCTTCCCCGGAAGGCGGCGGTGGCTGAACCGCTTCATAAGTTGCTCAAGAAAGATGAGGCATGGAAGTGGGGCGATGACCAGGAGAGGGCATTCACTGCACTAAAACAACTCCTAGCGTCTGACGCCATTCTGACCCATTTCGACCACAAACGGCCGGTGGTACTGATCTGTGATGCATCCCCGGTGGGGGTGGGGGCAGTGTTATGCCACGTGCTGGAAAACGGGAGGGAGGCCCCGATAGTGTTTTACTCCAGGTCCCTGTCCCAAGCGGAGAGAAATTACGCCCAGACAGACAGGGAAGCGCTGGCGATAATTCCGGGGACCAAAAAATTTCACGATTTTCTGTATGGCCGCCCCTTCACCGTTGTGACTGACCACAAGCCCCTACTAGGCATTTTTACCGCAGACAAGCCCACACCACAGATCCTGTCCCCGAGGATGCTTAGGTGGGCCATTTTTCTCAACGCCTACCAGCACGCGTTGGTGTACCGGCCCGGGAAAGAGATCAGCCATGCGGACGCCCTGTCGAGGTCCCCCCTCCCTCAGACGCACAGCCACGTGGGCGAGGAGGAGCGAGACCGCCAGGTGCTCATGATAGAGGTCTTAGATTCGCCCCCCATAGTACCCGCCGACATCGCTAAAGCGACAGGCAGGGACAGGACGTTGGCGGCGGTTAGCTCCTGGGTACAGAAAGGGTGGCCAGCGTCTTCCCCAGCGGAGGAATTCACCCCATTTTTCAGGAAAAGGCTGGAGCTGTCCCTAGAGAGGGGGTGTCTCTTGTGGGGGCAGCGGGTGGTGATCCCTACATCCCTTCGGCCGCGGGTGCTTAAACTGCTGCACGTCAGCCACCCCGGAATTGTGCGCTCCAAAGCGCTGGCCCGGAGCTACTTCTGGTGGCCCCAGTTAGACGCCGACATCGAGCACATGGTCGGCACTTGCGAGAGTTGCCAATGCTCCAGACCAGAGGAGGCCCGCCTTCCCCACAGGGAGTGGGACGCGGCTAAGGGGCCGTGGTCCCGGGTGCACATAGATTTCGCGGGCCCGTTCCGAGGAACTCTATTTCTCCTTGTTGTGGACGCTTTCTCCAAGTGGTTGGAGGTCATTCCAGTCACGAGCACCTCCTCGGCCACGACGATAACGCATTTGCGGAGGGTTTTTTGCACGTTCGGCATACCCGACACCCTAATTAGCGATAACGCTAGTTGCTTCACGTCCGCTGAGTTCAGGGCATTCACAGAGATTAACGCCATCCGGCACATCACCTCCGCCCCCTTTCATCCGGCCACCAATGGCCAAGTGGAGCGCCTCGTACGCACCACAAAGGACGCACTGCGGCGCATGGGCCCCGGGGATCTCAACCTGCAAGTGTGTCAGTTTCTGCTAGGGTACAGGGTGACCCCGTTGGCGTCAGGATACTCCCCCGCGGAGCTTTTAATGCGCAGGAAACTGACCACCATACTCACTAGGCTAGACCCCACAAGAGTAGAAGACAAGGGGAGGAACATTGGGCTAGAGGCCACAAAAAGTTTCAGTGTGGGCGCCCCGGTGCATTGCAGGAACTACGCCAGCGCGGGGCCAGCCTGGGTACCGGGGGTTGTCGTGGAGCAGACCGGTCCCGTATCGTATCGTGTGGAGACCAGCACGGGTCTACTTTGGCGGCGGCACGCGGACCAGCTCCGGAGCCGGGTCCCAGGAAGGCAGGGCGCAGAAAGCACAGACAGGAATTCAGCATTAGGGTTCTCCCCCACCCGTTTAGCCCAAGGGGGAGGGGAGGGGGGTCAAGGGCCCCCACCGAGGGGGGAGGAGAAGGAATTTATCCTCGTAGATACCCCGCGGGATCCCCCAGCAGAGTTTGATTTTGAGTTACAGAACCGGGGGGTTTTTTCGGAGTGGTCCCCCACCCATCCAAGCGAGAAGAGGGGTTTTACGTTAGCCCCTAGTGCCCCCGGTCTGCCCACAATGGAGCTTGTCCCTTCCCCTAAAGCTGCAAAGCCGCAGCAAGCCACTAACGAGTCTCCCTCTCCCGTTACAGGACAAGGGACCAGGGAACAAGGAAGCGGTAGCGCCCCCCGGGCGGGCCAGCCCACATCGCGGCCCAAACGCGTTTGCAATAAGCCATCTTGGTTAAGAGACTTCGTCTCATCCTAGGGGGGAGGGATGTTGTACCTATCAATGTATAACCAATATAACCTTTCCACGTGTAACATTATAACCTTCAGCTGCATCACTGTAACCCTAATAGGACGCGAGCTAGTGACCACTAGATGGCAATAGCGAGCGTCCAGCTCAATGGCCCAGACTCACCTAAGAACAACAGCGCGGGAAGATTCCCGCCACCACCTTCACCTGGACAAGAAGGGCGTGACCTGCAATGACGTCACGCGGACGGTAGCCAATAGACTGTCAAGGAGCCACATTCAAATGTATAGCCACTGTATATATTGAGCTGTTCGTCCGCCATTACCGCATGTTCCCTCTGACCAGTATGCAATAAAGTTGTGTTAAGCCAGCTCTTCGGCTGTCCCGGTGTCTTGGTTCCCATACACTAAAGGCGTTGCAGTTCCAAACGCGACAACACCTTGGTTTTAGGTATAAAGATTTGTCTTTTCAATTTAAATGAGATATTTTAAATCTGGGGACATATAAGGTCACTTATTTCTACATGAAGGACTGTAAAATAGTTGTATATTTAAAATATCATAACTCAAAATCCCTTTGACAAAAATTCCCCAAATTTGGCACAGAGCAAGAGAAGACTGTCTGCTACATTTGGACCAAAGTTGGTGTTGATCAAAGTTACAACTTTTTGTTTAGGGCTCCCTCATTTTTAGAATCGCCTTATAGAATGTTGTTTTGTCCTTCTGCACAATGACATAATCACACTCTCCTACAGCTATAATATAGGGCACGGGTTCCCAACCTTTTTCTACCAGGGGCCTGACCACACCTCCTCAGTCAGCTGAGGGGCCGGTCACATGGTTCTTCCCAGCGGCAGAAGTGGCAGCGGCGCATGCATTGGTGCTTCATTTCTGGGCATTTCCCATCTCCGCCACTTCCCTTGGAGTAGGGAGCAAGGGAGGAACATTTTTGAGCCATTTTTGAATTATTATTTTTTTGCCGTGTTTTTGCAACGTTTCAGTGTGAAAATGAAGCAATTTCGGCACTTCCAATGACGTTGGGGCACTTCTGGCATTGGCGGCAATCCATGCTGGGGACTGGATGAATTTGGCATGTGGGCTAAATCCGGCCCATGGGGCATAGGTTGGGAACCCCTGATGTAGGGGATCAGGAGTTCTCTGTTGACAAAATACAACTGCCATCATTCGTCACCATCAACTATACTGGCAGAGGCTGATGGAAATAAGAATCAAAGGGCCTAAAGACTTCTCTTACCATAGAAATATACAAAGAGTCAGTCGGCTGGATCCTGGACCTTTGGACTGAGGAGCTTGGTAGGATGTGGTTGATGGGGGTCACAAAGGGTCAGACTTAACTGTGCAATTGAACAACAAAATACTTTTGGATGCCCTAAATGTCAATATAACCAGGACTAGCCCAAGACATTTTGTTGCCCTAAGGGGGGTGGCGATAGCAAATGGTACCTGTTAGCCAAAGCTAGCCATATGTTTTGGCACATGGGAGAGGAAACTCCAGAAGCACCTTTCCCCCCCTCCCAGACAGAAAATGCCCTATAGTTACAGATTTGCTGCCCTTTTATTACCCCAAAAGGTGCTGCCCGAGGAGACTGCATGTTAGGGCCAAGAGGGCCATTTCCATCTCTGGCATCAAGTTTCTACCACAATTATTAGAGAGGTGAGCAAGCTCCAGGGGTCATAGGGCCAACTTCCACCAGTGGGTCCCAATGTGGCCCTCCCCCCCTAATAAAACTGGTAATGACTAAAATTTAATTCACATTTAATAAATAACAAAAAACACAACACTGAAGGAGGCTCCAACTGATGGCTTTCTTGTTTTAAAAGAATTGCTATACAGTACCTGGAGATGTCTGGCCAGGTTATCCTGCTATGGTAACAGAGTAGACCAGGAGTTCTCAATCTTTTTAAGCTGGGTCTGGGTCATACACCTTCAGACAGCTTTAGGGGCCAGATAGCCATTTTGCCCTTCCTCCACCACATGGCACTTCCTGGTGTGGTGGAGGAGGTGGGAGGCCACATGAAATGGCATCGAGGGTCTCATTCACCCCACAGGCCACAGGTTGAGAATCCCTGGAGTAGACCATACTGCCAGTGACTCAACACTGAGTGTCAGGCGGCAGTTAACAGGGAAGAGTGATGATCCCCAAGTGAATTAAATCCCACTTGAATCCATCTTGATGAAGGGCAGCAGCTTCATCAATACTGGTCTGGGGCTGAGGAGGACTTTGTGTGCCAAAAGGGCTCAGGAACAGAAAGTGACTCATGGAACAGAATTAGTTGTACAGGTGTCATGCTGTGATGCGGAAGGCAGATGAAAGGCCACTGCATCATATTCTCAGGACAGTCATCATTGCTGATCGACATGAAGATCGCCATTATTTGGATTTGAATATGGGAGAACAAGAAGAAGGAGGACTAGGAGGAGATGTAAGTTCTCCTCTTTTTGGAAAATTATCCTGTCTTGGCCAAACAATGGGCCATGGAAAGGTTATGGCAGATGGCTGGGAGCTACAGAAAAGATAGGTGGGCAATATTAACTTTTCACTTTTGATTTAGCAGAACATGTATAAACCGTGACAGACTATCTTTAACCTCATTCTGCATAATCCCTAAAGCAAATTTTCAGTGGCTGTAATCACATGCTGCAGTGAAACAGGTACAGAGAATGTGATTGTTTCACTTGCTACTCTTCCCCTGAAATTATGCACAGGAAAGCTCTGGGGTGGAAAAACCCAGCTCTGAGCTCATCTTCTGAATTAATTCTCGTCCTGAAACTCAATCAGAGCAGATGGGTGATTGCCTCCAGTACTGCTCATGAATCAGCTGCCCGAAATTCCAAAACACCAAGAGGCTTCCCAAATCTTGACACCATGGTGTATCAGCTGGTCAGTGTACCATAAATAAATGCATCCATAAATAAATAAAGTATATCGGAAGACCAGGACTAAAAATAACAGTGTCCTGAAATAAGAGGATGACATTACTTGCTTCTCAGACGATTCAAAAACCCAAATGAGCAACCTGACAATTTGCCATTTGCTTGAAGCCATTTCCCTGCACAAATGCTGCCAAGCAGAAAACAAACGACAACAAGCAGACATTGCAACACAAAGGCTATAGTGGATTTTTACCTCCTAACTAAAGTCTTCTTGCTCATAGTCACATGTAATACCTTCTTCCAGAATATTCCTCTCCCCAATTCCTCCCTTCCTAGCAGTTTGAAAGCAAGAAATTGCAAGTAGATAAATAGGGACCACTTCGGTGGGAAGGTAACAGCGTTCCGTGCGCTCCGGTGTCTAGTCATGCCTGCCACATGACCATGGAAACATCTTCAGAAGCAGACACCACTGGCTCTTCGGCTTAGAAACAGATGAGCACTGCACCCTAGAGTCGGATACAACTGGCTTTCGAGCAAGGGAAACCTTTACTTCCAATGGACATTGGATATTCATGGCTACTCAGTATTCTCCATCTCCACTCCATTCAAGTTCTTTTTTAATCGTTATTTTCCCTCTTCTCTTTTAATTTTGTTTTAAAATGTTTATGGAAAGAAACATATTCACAAATGAAATAAAATAAAAGAATTTAAAAAATTAAAGACAGCATCCAGAATGTTTTGCCTTTTCAGTGAATATGTGAAATAAAGATCTGAAAAAGCCTAAGATTTCTCCGAGGACAAATTAATAAAAATTGTTTTTAAATCTCCAGTTTATGATGGTGGAATATTGTGCTTCTTTACCCACGATTCAAAATGCTACGAAATAGCCAAATATTGCTGTTCAATATTGTGCTGGTGTTGCCAACCTTTACATGGCAAAAATCAGTCTAATTGTTGATGGCACCAGTCAGCAATCAAGATGGTCTACAGAATACCCTCTTATGCTCAATACTATTCATAAGAGACATCAAGCAGGGGGAAACCCCAGTCCCTGACTGTTTTTTTGATGATCTATCTGAGAGTAAATAAAACAGAACAGAAAAAAAGACAAAAAATGTTGTGGCACCTTAAAGACTAACTCCTGTATTTAAATGTGAGCTTTCGTGGACCAAGTCCACTTCATCAGATGTAAGAGTGAGGCCTCATGGCATCATGGTGAGTTACCCACTTCTCACCAAAATATGTACAAAGAAACTGTCGCGCCTATTTTTTTGGAAATGCAAAGTAATCAAAATGCCTAGACAAAATGTGTATTTTAGATGAACTGCATATATTCAAGTAAAATATTGGATTGTTAATTCCCAAATAATTTACATGAATCTGAAGTGCTTCTGTAACCCAGTGAACAGTTCTCCCAGCCAAATGTATTGAGAAAGAAGTCTCCGCCATGTTTCTTCAGTGTTCTTTAATGCTCAAGAGTGAAATAGAGCACATCCAGACTTTGAAAAAAGCCTTAAAGAACAGGTGTACATATCTGTTGCAAAGCCTAATTTTAAATCACTCTCAGGGGATGCAGTGTAGATCTTTCTTTGTAAATTGATGCTTATTGGGTATTTATTGGTACTTTTGAGAGGGAAGTGAAATGGCTTAAACATGGTGTGAATGTGGAGAGACACTGAATCTGGCTCATTTACTGGTCTGCCAATTGCTGCGAGAGACATACACCGATGAAGACTTGGGTTTGGGCAAATGTGTGTTTCTGGCCAGGGAGGTGGAGTTTCTGGGGTTCCGTATAACCTCTGAGGGGGTGAAACCCGCTGAGTCCAAAGTCTCAGCTATTCAAAACGCCCCTTGCCCCACCGCGAAACCGGAGCTGCAGTCTTTCATGGGGCTGCTGAATTTTTACCATTCCTTCCTGCCCAGGAAAGCGACGATTGCAGAGCCCCTGCATGGGTTGCTGAAGAAGGATGCGGTTTGGCAGTGGGGAGAGAAGCAGGAGCGGGCTTTCAGGGAACTCAAGCAGCTCCTCTCCTCGGAGGCTATTCTAACCCACTTCGACCCAAAGAAGCCGGTAGTCTTGGTCTGCGACGCCTCACCAGTGGGGGTGGGGGCGGTCCTGTGCCACGTGCTAGAGGGGGGGCGAGAAGCCCCAGTTGCATTCTACTCGAGATCATTGTCCAAGGCAGAACGAAATTACGCCCAAACAGATAGGGAGGCACTTGCCATTGTCGCAGGTACAAAGAAGTTCCATGATTTTTTGTATGGTCGCCCATTCACCATTATAACCGATCACAAGCCCCTGTTGGGTATCTTCACCTCAGACAAGCCCACTCCACAGATCCTCTCCCCCAGGATGCTTAGGTGGGCGATTTTTCTGAATGCATACAGGGGTTCGTTAGAGTACCGCCCCGGGAAAGAGATAAGCCACGCGGACGCCCTCTCAAGGTCTCCTCTGCCCCACCTGGGGGACCCAAAGTGTGAGGTAGAACAGGATAGCCAAGTCCTCCTCATAGAAGCCCTAGATGCACCCCCCATTTTGCCCAAGGAAATTGCTGCCGCAACGGCCAAGGATAAAACTTTGGCCCTTGTGAGATCCTGGGTACAGAAGGGGTGGCCCACAGCTCCCCCCGCAGACGAGTTTGCTGCATTTTTCAGGAAGAGGGTTGAGTTGTCCTCAGAAAGGGGGTGTCTGTTGTGGGGGGAGAGGGTGGTGGTCCCACAAGCATTAAGAGCGAGGGTGCTACAGCTTTTACATGTCAGCCACCCAGGGATTGTGCGCTCTAAGGCGCTGGCCAGAAGCTACTTCTGGTGGCCTCAGCTAGACGCAGACATTGAACACATGGTGAACACCTGTGAAAGTTGCCAGAGCTCTCGGCCTGAGGAGTCCCGCCTCCCACACAGAGAATGGGACACAGCTAGGGGGCCGTGGTCCCGCCTCCACATAGACTTCGCAGGGCCATTCAGGGGTTCATTTTTTCTGCTTGTGGTGGATGCATACTCCAAGTGGTTAGAGGTAATTCCAATGCGCAACACCTCATCAGCTGGAACCATAAAACAACTGCGCAGACTGATATGCACGTTCGGGATACCTGACGTCATTATTAGTGACAATGCGAGTTGTTTCACGTCAGCCGAGTTCCAGGCGTTCTTAGAGTCCAACGCCATTCGGCACATTACCTCAGCCCCCTTTCACCCTGCAACAAATGGCCAGGCGGAACGTCTGTTGCGCACAATGAAAGAAGGGCTGCGGCGCATGGGTCCCGGGGATCTGGACCGGCAGCTCTGCCAGTTTCTGTTGGCATATCGAGTGACGCCATTGGTGTCGGGATTCTCTCCCGCGGAACTCCTCGTGAAAAGGAAGTTACACTCATTATTAACTAGATTGGATCCCACCCGGGTCGAGGATAGAGGAAGAAACATTGAGCACAGCCCCACCAAAAACTTCCAGATAGGAGAGCCTGTTCATTGCAGAAACTACGCCACCACAGCCGGCATGGGTGCCGGGGGTAGTCATTAATCAAACAGGACCAGTCTCATACTGTGTCGAGACCAACACGGGTCTCCTCTGGAGGAGGCACGCTGACCAACTTAGGCACCGAGTGATTGGGGGGCCGGACAGAGGGACTCAACAGCAAAGTTCAACGTTAGGGTCCTCCTCCACCCGTTTATCCCAAGGGGGAGAAAACGAAGGGCAACAGTCCCAAACAAGGGGGGGAGCATAGGTTCAAACTCATATCCTTTTCATACGCCAGTTTTATCCAGTCCCTTGAAAGAGAGGAACGAGTTTGCCCCTGTAGTTCTACCCAGTCCCTCGAAGGAGGGGAATGAGTTTGCCACTGTTGCCCCTGAATTAGATTTTGAGTTACCAAACCGGGGGGGGGGGGGTTTCGGAGTGTTCCCCCACCCATCCAAGCGAAGAGCGGGGTTTTTCTTTAGCCCCTAGTGCCCCCGGTTTGTCCACATCCGCATCAGAAAACCTTCCTCCCCCTTCTCCTGCCCATCCCAAAGCTGAAAGCCTGCGGCGAGTCACTAACAAGTCATCCTCTCCAATTGCAGGACAAGAACCAGGAGGACACAGACAAGGGGGCATGGCCAAGTCAAGCATAACGGCCGCACGGCCAAAACGCACATGCGGGAAACCAGTTTGGTTAAGGGACTTTGTCCCATCTTAGGGGGGAGGGATGTTGTGTATTGAATGTATTTGTAACCACACGAATGGGTACAGGTAACACTGTAACCTTCTGTATGAGGACGCGAGCTAGTGGCCACCGGGGGCAATAGCGAGCGCCCAGCTCACATGGTTCACATTACTCAAATGCCTTCAGCTGCGCGGGAAAGATTCCCGCGCTCACCTCACCTGGACAAGAAAGGCGTGACCAAGGATGACGTCACTTGGACAGCAGCCAATGCCTGTCGAAGAGCCATATTCAACTGGATAGCCACCGTATAAAAAGAGCTGTTTGTCCGCCATTACGACATGTTCATGCTGTACTCCATGCAATAAAGATGTGATAGGCTAGCTTACAGCCGCTTCCATTGTCTTGATTCCCAAACACAAAACCCTCAGAAAGAATAGTCCAGGCAACGAACAGAACAACAACAAGGGTTTACTGTAAAGTCCTTCTGATTACTCTTACAAGGCTATCCGGACATCACAAGTCCCATGTAATCGGTCTCTCTGAATTCCACCGTAGAAGGCAATGCACTAAGCTACACCCTGTGGGTGTGCATATAAAGAAGACCCTAGGTTAGCCCTCCATGGCTTAACCTGCAGCAGTAATGGGAAGCATAGATCCGGCCCAGCCCCACCCTTGTTTACCCATGGGGTTTATATAGTATCTCCCCGGTGGTGACTTCTTGCTACAATGTAATAACCCGCCGGACAATCATAACTAACCAATCATAACATGTTATACGAGTATGAACCAATCAGGAACAGGATCCAAAGTTGTAACCAACCACAGAACTCTAATTATCATAATGAGCGGTCCCTGAAGGGGATTTTGCTCGCCAATGTAGCTCCTAATTCTAATGGCGGGAAATCGCCATTTTGTCTTTGCAAGGCGTTGCTTGAGCAACTTGCAATTCTGCCTGAATACACAACATTCCTCCCCCCTTAGATTTCTTGTATGGGTCCCCTTGTTGAAACTATGATCTTGAATCCTCATCTGATGAACTGACTAACTCTGAAACATTAAGGTCACGGAGATGCTAGGCAGCCGCTAGGCACCCGCTAGGCTTGTGTCTGGCATCCTGCTTATGCTACTAGTGTCTTGCCGCGGTGTGGACAAAGAACCTTGTAACAGTGGGGTCTTAGCATGTGCATACCCATTGCAAACCAATCTATCCATAAGTGTAACTTCTGACATCAGTATGATGTCAGACATGAACACTCCTGCGGCCCCCCTCCAACCCTGGGGGACAGTGAGCCCAAGGAGAACCAGAAAACCTCCCTTTGTGTGCGCTAGAGGCCCTGTGTTTAAGAACCCAGACCTCCATGGTGTGTTCGATCCCTGGCCACCAAAAATAGCTACGCACAACTGCTTGCGAGTGGGCGATATCAGTGGACCCCATTAACATGTACTGCAGTAACTTGTCCCGCAACCCACATGGAACAAACATTTTGCAGAGCCTGTACAAATACCCACCCAAGACAGAAAGTTTATTGCGGTCCTGGTAAAAGACACTCACTTCCACATTGTATGGAGGTGGTGGCCACCCAGTGTCCACCCACACAATGATATCAGATAACAAGGGGTCATTGTTCAAAACAGTGGAAAAGTTCAGAGACAGTTTGAGCAAGGTGATTGATAAATTGTCCCAAAAGTCAGGGTTTGCAGAGTCCAATGCTGCAACGGGCAAAAGTTCTTGAGACTCAAACAGTTCTGGACAGTCAGTCTGTTTAGCAAAGTCACTGTCTTTGTGTGCAACATGCGCGTAACGGAAAAATGTGGAACCCAACTCTTCGGTGGAGGTGTGGCTCCCTGGGGACCCTTTGGACTAACCCTCCCTGGGAGGCAACAACACTTGGGGCTCGCCCTCTATGTGAAGGACAGGCTCACTCCCCCCCCCATGTGAATTCCCGTAAAGTAAATGCCTAGGGGACCAAACCACTGGGTCCCTATAATGTTTGTCTTACCTGCCTTTGTAACCACGAGGGGAAGACTTGTGGATGTTATTGTAGTGGACCTCAAAATTGCCAATTGCACCCACGCAAATCCATCAGCTTGCCCGGTAGGCCTTTCAGTTTCAGCCACTGAGGAGGCAGAATGTGCTGATACTCACCCTTAGTCAGAGAGGAAGGATCCGGAATCCACTTCAAGTTGAAAGGGAACTCCTTCGATGTGGACATCCACGAAGAACCCGTATTTTAGGTCTTGCCTCTCGTCGTCGACTCCTTAGCTGGTGAAAACCTTGGCAATGCAGAACCTTAGTTTCGATGAACCCTCAACGCGTTGCTTACACACCTTGGGGATGTGGTCCTTCTTACCACACCGGTGGCACTGTGCGCTCTTGTAGGGACACTCGGTGCGGAGGTGTTGTCTCCCGCAACCCATGCACGATGCAACAGACCCTGGCGTTGGCGCCCGTGTTTTTGGGAGAGAGTTGGTGAGTCCCTGGAGGACTTGGCCGGTGACTTGCAATGAAATGGCTGCGGTCGAGGATGGACCCGGTGGTTCTTTACCTTCGAGAGCTGTTTTGTGTTGCGCAGAGTGTTCAGCAGCGCTGGCAGAGAGATTTGCTACAACACGTCAAGCGGCAACAACTTTGAGACAACGTCGAGAGTCTCTAACCTGTAGTGGGCCAAAAAGGTTGCCTTCCACAAGGACGGGTCGAGTTTTCTTACGGTGAAGTAGCTCTCCAGCTGCACTTCATAGTAAGGCCATAGTCGTGGCTTACACGTGTTGAACAGTTGCAATCACAATGGGATCTGGTCAGCCATCTCGTCTTTCTCCAATCCCACCTTTGTCGCCAATTGTCGTGTCCAGCCCTTAGAAAGAATAGTCCAGGCAATGATGAACAGAACAACAAGAAGGGTTTATTGTAAAGTCCTTCTGGTTACTCTTACAAGGTTATCCGGACATCAGATGGCTACACAAGTCCCATGTAATCGGTCTCTTTGAATTCCACTGTAGAAGGCAATGCACTAAGCTACACCCTGTGGGTGCGCATATAGAGAAGACCCCAGGTTAGCCCTCCATGGCTTAACCTGCAGTAATGGGAAGCATAGATCTGGCCTGGCCCCACCCTTGTTTACCCATGGAGCTTATATAGTGTCTCCCTGGCGGTGACTCCTTGGTACAATGTAATAACTTTAGTGTATTAGAACCAAGACACAGGACACAGCCTCGGGCTGGGTTAACTCAGGTTTATTGCATGGTGGACAGAGGGAACATGAGGTAATGGCGGATCAATAGCTCTTTATATACGGTAGTAACACATTTGAACGTGGTTCCATGATAGCCCATTGGCTACTGTCTGCGTGACGTCATTGCTGGTCACGCCCTTCTTGTCCAGGTGTAGGTGGTGGCGGGAAGACTTCCCGCGCTGTTGCCTTTGATGAGTTTGGGCCAAGAGAGCTTGGACGCTCGCTGCTGCCAGCTGGTGGTCATTAGCTCGCGTCCGATTACAGGGTTTATGTGATACAGCTGAAGGTTACATTGTTACCCGTTGGCAAGGTTACATTGGTTAAGATACATTGTTATCCATGTAGAAGATTACTCCATTAGAACACAACACTCCTCCCCCCTAGGATGAGACGAAGTCTCGAACTCAACACTCCCCCCCCCCTAGGATGAGACGAAGTCTCTCAGCCAAGATGGCTTATTTCGAACACGCTGGGGTCTCGATGCGGGCTGCCTTTCCCCGGGTTTGCTACCTTCTCTTTGTCCCCTGTTTTCCTGTCCTGTAATTGGAGAGGGAGACTCGTTAGTGACTTGCCGCGGCTCCGCGGCGTTGTTGGGAGGTGTGTGCTTTATTAGGGAAGAACCGGGGGCACTGGGGGCTAACGAAAAACCCCTCTTCTCGCTTGGATGGGTGGGGGAACACTCCCGAAAACCCCCCCGGCTCGCAAAATCAAAATCAGAATTAAATTCGGGGGCAGCGGTCGCGAACTCCTCTCCCCCTTCCCCGGCCCCTGATAGAGCTGACGTATCAAAAGGGTATGAGTCGGGGCCGCTGCTTTCCCCCCTTGTTTGGGACTGTTGTCCGTTGCTGTCTCCCCCTTGGGCTAAACGGGTGGGGGAGAACCCTAACGCTGAATCCTGTTGCTGAGCCCCACTGACCGGCCCCCCACTCACTCGGTGCCTAAGTTGGTCCGCGTGCCTCCTCCAGAGGAGACCGGTGCTAGTCTCGACCCGGTACGACACTGGCCCCGTCTGTTCCACAACCGTCCCTGGTACCCAGGCTGGACCTGCGCTGGCGTAGTTCCTGCAATGCACAGGGTCGCCGACGGCGAAACCTTTCGAGACTGCCAACCCTATGTTTTTTCCTTTGTCCTCGACTCTCGTCGGGTCTAGCCTGGACAGGATCGTGGTCAGTTTTCGCCGCATCAGCAGCTCTGCCGGCGAGTAACCTGACGCTAGGGGGGTCACCCTATACGCTAATAAAAACTGACATACTTGGTGATTTAGGTCCCCTGGGCCCATGCGCCGCAGCGCATCCTTTGTTGTACGCACCAGCCGTTCCACTTGGCCATTCGTGGCCGGGTGAAACGGCGCGGATGTGACATGCCGAATGGCGTTTGCCTCCATGAATGCCCTGAACTCAGCGGAGGTGAAACAACTAGCGTTATCGCTGACCAAAGTGTCGGGTAGACCGAACGTGGAAAAGACTCTCCTTAGCTGGCTAATTGTAGTGGCGGAGGACGTGCTCTTTACTGGGATAACCTCCAGCCACTTGGAGAACGCATCCACTACCAGGAGAAACATGGTTCCTCGGAACGGGCCAGCGAAGTCTACGTGCACCCTGGACCATGGCCCCCTTGCTGCGTCCCATTCCCTATGCGGGAGACGGGCCTCCTCCGGTCGGGAGCCCTGGCATGCCTCACAAGTGCCGACCATGTGCTCAATGTCCGCGTCCAGCTGTGGCCACCAGAAGTAACTCCGGGCCAGCGCCTTGGAACGGACGATGCCCGGGTGGCTTACGTGCAGCAGTTCGAGTACCCTCGATCGCAGGGACGTAGGAACCACCACACGTTGACCCCACAAAAGGCACCCCCTCTCTAGGGACAACTCTATTTTTTTTCGAAAAAATGGGTCGAATTCCGTACCTGGGGATGACGCCGGCCACCCCTTCTGTAGCCATGAACTAACTTTCTCTAGCGTTCTGTCCTTGCCTGTCGCCCTAGCAATGTCGGCCGGTACTATTGGGGGTGAGTCTAAAACCTCTATTAACAAAACCTGGTGATCTCTCTCCGCCCTTTCCTTTTGGACGCCCGACAAGGGCAAAGGAGACCTCGAGAGTGCGTCTGCATGGCTGATCTCCTTTCCGGGCCGGTATTCCAACTCATGTTGGTATGCGTTGAGAAAGATAGCCCACCGCAGCATTCTTGGGGACAGGATCTGTGGCGTGGGCTTATTTGCAGTGAAAATTCCTAACAGGGGCTTGTGGTCAGTCACGATTTTGAACGGCCGACCATACAGAAAATCGTGAAATTTTTTGGTTCCCGCTACTATCGCTAATGCCTCCCTGTCGGTCTGTGCGTAATTACGCTCTGCTTGGGACAGGGACCTTGAATAAAACGCTATCGGGGCCTCCCTTCCGTCGTCCAACACGTGGCAAAGCACCGCCCCCACCCCCACCGGGGACGCATCACAAACTAAGACCACTGGCCGTTTGGGGTCGAAATGAGTTAGGATTGCCTCGGATGTTAGGAGTTGCTTTAACTCTTTAAAAGCCCTCTCTTGCTCGTCACCCCACAGCCATGTTTCCTCCTTTTTAAGCAACCGATGGAGCGGTTCGGCCACAGACGCCTTCCGTGGAAGGAAGGTATGGTAAAAATTTAGGAGCCCCAGGAATGACTGTAGTTCGGTTTTGGATGTGGGGCGAGGAGCCTGCTTGATGGCAGCTACTTTGGATTTGGACGGCTTAATTCCCTCGGGTGTGACACGGAACCCTAAAAACTCAACCTCTGTTTCGAAAAAAACGCATTTGTCTTTTCTCAGCCGCAGCCCCGCTTTCTCGAACACAGTCAGTACTTTATCCAATCTCTTTGCTAGTTCAGCCTCACTCCCCCCTGTTATCAATACATCATCAAAATAAGGCAACACCCCCTCCAGCCCCTTCAGGAGGCGTTCCACAAGCGACTGAAAAAGGCCGGGTGCCGAGTTCACGCCGAACTGTAAACGCGACACCTGGAACGCCCCTTTGTGTGTGACTATCGTTTGTGCCGCGGCCGTGGCGGGAGTTACAGGGAGTTGCTGATAGGCTTGTGCCAAATCGAGTTTAGCGAAACACTTTCCCCCATTCAGCCTGGCCAGAAGGTGGCTGACCACCGGCACCGGGTATGCATTAGGGCGGATCGCCTTATTAATTGTACACTTATAATCAGCGCAAATGCGCACCTCCCCGTTAGCCTTCAGAGCGGTCACAATTGGAGTTTCCCACTCCGCGGAATCAACAGGAATAAGAATCCCCTGGCCCACCAGCTTGTCCAGTTCCGCCTCTATTTTGTCCTTTAATGCGAATGGCACCCTGCGCGGTTTGAGTCTTATCGGGCGGACCTCTGGGTCTAGGTCGAAGGCTACAGGGGGTCCCTTGAACTTTCCCAGTCCTTTTTCGAAGACGGCGGGATGCGCATCGCACACCGCTTGTATTGGATCCACCCCCACTGTATGCACTCCCCCTATGAACAACCCTAGGGGCTGAAACCACTGCGTCCCTAGGAGGCTACAACTTCCCCCCTTAAGGACAACTAGGGGCAGTTCCGCAGAATGTCTCTTAAAACTGACCCGAAATTTCCCGACCCCCAACACCGGAATGCTGTTTCCCTGTACGTCTCGCAACGTGGACCTCAGCGTTTTAAGCTTGGGCCGCACGTGGGGGTCGATTTTCAAGAACTCTTTCTGGGGAATTATAGAGTAGGAGGACCCAGAGTCAATTTCCATCCTGATAGGGGCCCCTTGTACTAGTACCTCAACGAAGTAATGGGATTGTCCCGCGGACACGCTGAACACGGGGGCATCGCCCTCGCTGTCGTCCGAGATGCGGCCCACGCCGTCCTGCTTCCTCGTGGTCTGGGCGCCATCTTTGGACCTCGCTGGACGGTCCGGTCTGGTCGAACGGTCTTGTGACTGCCTCCGGCCCTCCTTCCGCTTTCTGCATGCCTTGGCGATGTGCCCCCGGCGACCGCAGGTGTAACACTCAGCTTTTCTGAATGGGCACCTCGCGCGCTCATGGGCTGCTCCGCAACCATCGCAGCGGCGCCCTCCTTTGCGGACCTTCTGGACCTCCTCGCCGTCGCTGCCTTCTGTGGACGACTTCGAGGCTCGTCGGGTTGCGTGCACCGACTGCCCGGACCTTCCGTGCACCGAATTTTCCGCTTTTCCGGCTCTAGGACGCCACTCCCGCCACTGGTGCATTTCGTCCACTCCAGCATTCGTGGCTTCCGCGGCTTCCGCGGCCTCTACAACTTCAGCCAGCGTGGGTGGTGGCTCCTTGTTCATCAAGCTGCGCTGCACCTCCTTGTCCTTCAGGCCACACAGAACTCCGTCCCTGAGGGCCATCTCTAGGTTGTCCCATCTGCAGGGGACGGCGGCTATTCTCATGGCTGTTACGAATGCCTCAACCGACTCGTCCGGCGCTTGAACTCGCCTCCAAAACGCGCTCCGAGCGGGAAACATTGCCCTCGAGGGTCGGAAACGCTCACGCAGCAGCTTCATAATGTCCTCGGCTTTGAAATCGCTCACCTTCTTCGGTGCAATGATGCCCACCAGCGTTCGCTTGGTTTCTATCCCAAGCATTCTGGTGAGGATGGCCCTCTTCCTCTCCTCGTCGTCTTCTTTGACTTTGAGTTCCACCAGTGCCGCCTGGAAGTCCATCTCAAAAAGCTCCCAGTCTTGCGGTTTGGTGATGTTGAACCCGCTCTGTGCCCTGGCTCCTTGGGGATCCATGATCCCACCTTCGTCGCCAGTTTAGTGTATTAGAACCAAGACACAGGACACAGCCTCGGGCTGGGTTAACTCAGGTTTATTGCATGGTGGACAGAGGGAACATGAGGTAATGGCGGATCAATAGCTCTTTATATACGGTAGTAACACATTTGAACGTGGTTCCATGATAGCCCATTGGCTACTGTCTGCGTGACGTCATTGCTGGTCACGCCCTTCTTGTCCAGGTGTAGGTGGTGGCGGGAAGACTTCCCGCGCTGTTGCCTTTGATGAGTTTGGGCCAAGAGAGCTTGGACGCTCGCTGCTGCCAGCTGGTGGTCATTAGCTCGCGTCCGATTACAGGGTTTATGTGATACAGCTGAAGGTTACATTGTTACCCGTTGGCAAGGTTACATTGGTTAAGATACATTGTTATCCATGTAGAAGATTACTCCATTAGAACACAACAATAACCCACCAGACAATCATAACTAACCAATCATAATATGTTATATGAGTATTAACCAATCAGGAACAGGATCCAAAGTTGTAACCAAACACAGAACTCTAATTATCATAATGAGTGCACCCTGAAGGGGAGATTGCGCGCCAATCTAGCTCCTAATTCTAATGGCGGGAAATCACCATTTTGTCTTTGCAAGGCATTGCTTGAGCAACTTGCAATTCTGTCTGAATACACAACAGGCAATGACAAAGTGATGAAAGTGGATTCATTTTGGCATTCCAGGGTTTGATCGGGACACAAAAGAAGACCTGGTTGGCTGTGTCTTTTGGACTGAATTTTTTATATTGAATCAAGTTCAAGACAGCCTTTTTACTATCTGCTTATTTGCAACTCTATATCTAGACGAATGGAAGAACAAATATTGTTATTTCTTCTCAGCCTCCTTCTCAACATCAGAACTGATGAAGTGTCACCTTGCATTTGAAACATCAGCAGCATCCAAATTTTAAAAACTAGAGCAGCAGCAGCAGCAAAAATCATGTTCAGCTGGTAATATGGATCAGCAGAGAAAAAGAAAATCCCTGATGCAGATGAGAAGAAATGGCTGGAATAAATCTATACAGATCCCGTTCCTTTGATTATCATCTTTACTTTTTGTCTGCTAGAAAGAAAACAAACATATAAACTCCAAATGCAAAGGCCTCATTTATCATTTCTGCTTCCAGGCTAATTCTTTCGTTAAATTAATTGTCCACTTTATATTGAGATATTTGTCAGAAATTCAATGAGCTATGGGCATGCATTTCCGTGGAAACAGGAGAGTTCTGTAACAATGTGTGCTTACAGATGCATGATGCATTGTGCATCATTTTCTATTCAATTGGACAATGAAGCTCAACCTCCAAAGAGCAGAAGCTGTACTGCCAGCAGGTATGAAATTCACTTTGCTAGGAGGGATTGTGATGGCTTAGTGGTTAAGATGCTGAACTTGATGACTGGAAAGTCAGCAGTTCAAGACCCGAGTGCTGCACAACAGAGTGAGCTATTGTCTCTGTCCCAACTCCTGCCAACCTAGTAGTTTGAAAGCAAGAAATTGCGAGTAGATAAATAGATTACTACTTTGATGAGAAAGGTTACAACATGGTCTCCGGCATCTAGTCATGTCTGCCATAATGACAATGGAAACGTCTGCAGATGCAGATAGCACTGGCTCTTTGGCTGTAAATGGAAATTAGCACTACACCCTAGAGTCAGATACAACTGGCTTTTGAGCAAGGGAGACCTTTACCTTTACCTAGTTCAAAAGGAGACAATGAATAAAACAGCTTGAGTGGCATTTAGTCTTCAAAAACTATTCAAAACTTGCACCTTTTGGGATAGCATTAATTTTCTGCTTGTAACAGACTAACAAGGCTGCCCTCTTGATTCATTGGAGCCAACCATGGTGAAATGTGAGCCCCCGTCCCCCAGACATCTGACAGGAGGGCTAACGTATAGACATAGGTTATTGAGACGAATTGAAAGGTCAGACAAGACTCTTGGGCATCTGGGTCACTGATTGTTTCAATCCCTATTTTTCCACATCCTCTCCAGCATTGTTGGAGAAATTGATTGTTTCTAAGGAAGGGATTCAGAGAACTCAAAAGCTGCACTGCTGTTGGAGACCTTCAGGTTAGTCAAATAAAAGTATTTCCTGTTAAGATGAAATACCAAACTGATTTATCCTAAGGAAAACAACCATAACTGTATTCTATGATTAAACTACAGGTACCATAATGCAATGCTGCACTTAGTATAAAAGGTTCTTACCTCAGATTTCAAACTCACTCTTGTCCGTTATCTCTCTGTGTGAAGTACCTGTATGATAGGATAAAGATAAATGTAAGATAAATAAGTTTCAGCAATAAAAGAACTTGTATGTTTACTAAAATTCTATAGTTATTTGGCTTGATCATTGACCTTTAACATTTCCGATGATGAATTTTGAAGTACAGTATATGAATGATGCCTATTTTTTCATCTTTGTCCTGAAACTTCCCCCACCGCAATATTGCACTGGCTTCCATGACTTACAAAGTCAGGGCCCCAAATTTCAAGGCAGGAAGGGAAGGAAGTTAGGAACTGTAACCCAAAGAGTCACACTTCCAAACTCTGATGTTGGATGCGCTCATGCAGAAGGGTGGGTTTTGGGGAGGAGAATCATAAGAACATAAGAACAGCCTTGCTGGAACAGGCCACAGCCCATCCAGTCCAGCATTGTCTCACACAGTGGGTCACCATTTGCTTCAGGGTATTATTTCCAAGCAGATGCCTTCACCTGCTTAGGATTCCCTGGAAATGGCATTGAGAGATATCCTGCCTATCTCTCCAACCCGGAGGTTGTCCTTAGGTATCCATAATTATAGCCATTGATACCCTTGTAGTTCATGAACTTGTCTAATCCTTTCTTAATGCTGTCAAGACTGACAGCTGTCACCACTTCTTCTGGCAGGGAGTTCCATAGACCAGTGATCCTCTGGGTGAAAAAGTACTTTCTCTTATTTGTTTGAGAACTAGCACCCAAAAGTTTCATGGAGTGCCCCCTAGTTCTAGTGTTATGCGATAGGGAAAACAGTTTTTCCTTATCTACTTTGTCCACACCGTGCATGATTTTATAAACTTCAATCAGGTCAACTCTTAGATGCTGTCGTTCAAGAGTGAAAAGGCCCAACCATTGCAGCCTCAGATGGTAAGGAAGGTGTTCCAGTCCCCTAATCATTCTGGTTGCCCTCCTCTGCACTTTTTTCAGCTCCATAATTGTAATGTCCAAGTGTTACCTCACTTCAAAGGGACACAGCACGTGAAGTGGATCCGCCAGAGGGGCGCCCTCTTCAAAGGAGGGGGCACATTTCAAAGCGGCGCAGGAGACCAAATGGTGGTAGTAAACTGTGATTGTCCGCTGGTATGTTCCCTTGTTGTTGAAATGGAAAACCTCTGTATATAAGATACCATCTTTCCCCACATGAGTCATTCTTGTCTCCCGATCAGAATAAAGAATCACTATGCTTAACCCACACTCTGCTTCCTAGTCTACTACTTGCGAGAATCTAACATTGGCGACGAAGGTGGGATATGGCTGCTACTGCATCTTCTATCGGACCGTTCGACATTGCAAAGCCGGAGGCATGGCCCATGTACGAGATCCAGTTCGAGAACTTTGTAATCGCTGGGGAGATCGAGGATGAAGGGCAACAGAAGGCGTTGTTCCTGGCCCATTGTGGTTTGCCCACGATTGAGCTGGCCGGGCATCTGCTGCTGCCACAGGCACTGAGGGAAGCCCCATTGGCCGACATCCTGGTGGTGCTCCGAGAACACTTCAAGCCCGTCGTTTCCATCTTCCCAGCCAGGGTTGCCTTTTACCGGCGAGATCAGAAGGAGGGGGAGTCGGTAGCTCAGTACGTTGCGGCTCTCCGACAGGCTGCCGTGCCGTGCCAATGGCATGACCTGGAGGAGGCCTTAAGAGACCGGCTTCTCGTGGGCCTCAGGGACGAAGCTACTCAGCGGCGGCTGATGAAGAGAAATAGGTTGACTTTTGCCCAGGTCCTGGAAGAAGCTCTGGCGTCCGAGGCAGCACACGCCGGGGTGAAAATCCTCCATGCCAAAACTGCTGCTCCTGCCCGTGGAGAGTCGGCCGTCCAGCTGCATCAGTGCGCTACTCCAGTGGATACAGACAATGCGGCAGAGGAGGGTACTGTCGGGATGGTTCGCCAGCAAACCCCCCAAGCTTCAAGGAGCAACATCGCGCCATGCCAAGGCTGTGGGGGAAGGCACCTCCGCTCACGGTGCCCATTCAAGACGGCCGAATGCCACAAGTGTGGGCAGAAGGGGCACAATGCACGGGTGTGCTGCCAGCGATCCGAAGGTCACCCCGGGGACAGAGGTCAGCGCAGGATGGAACACCCAATTTCCAAGGTCCGCGTTGGAAGGAAGACATCATCTGGTGTACAGTCAGTGTCCGGGAGGTTCTTCGTTGATGTTCGCCTCCAAGGGTGCCCCGTCCGCATGGAGATCGACTCAGGGTCAGCATACTCAATCATCTCACAGAGGGAATTCTTTCAACTTCCTCCAGCAGACCGGCCGAAACTGCGGGCTCTGCAGGTCAACCTGACCGATGTGCAAGGTCGACACATTCCAGTGTTGGGAATCGGAAATTTTGATGTGCGGTTCAAGGCCATCTCAGCAAAGCTTCCCCTAGTCGTGGTGAAGACCGGTAGGAATAACCTTTTGGGTGTGCAGTGGTTTGGGCCCATGGGTATTGGGTTTTCGGGAATTAATGCGGTTAAGGCCGACCCCATTCAGGCTGTGTGTGAACGCTATCCAGATGTTTTCCGTCCTGGGCTGGGTACGTTCAAGGGGGCCCCTGTTAATTTTGAGCTGGACCCAACTGTCCAACCCATTCGCATGAAGCCACGGAGGGTGCCGTTTGCGCTGAAAGACCGCATTGAAGCGGAGCTGGACAAGCTGGTGGCACAGGGCATTCTGGAGCCCGTGGACTCTGCTCCATGGGAGACACCTATAGTCACTGCTATCAAGGCGAACGGGGACATCCGCATCTGCGCGGACTACAAATGCACGATTAATAAGGCTATCCGAGCTAATTCTTATCCTGTTCCAGTGGTTAGCCACTTGCTGGCCACCCTCCATGGGGGAAAGTGTTTTGCTGAAAGACCGCATTGAAGCGGAGCTGGACAAGCTGGTGGCACAGGGCATTCTGGAGCCTGTGGACTCTGCTCCATGGGAGACACCTATAGTCACTGCTATCAAGGCGAACGGGGACATCCGCATCTGCGCGGACTACAAATGCACGATTAATAAGGCTATCCGAGCTAATTCTTATCCTGTTCCAGTGGTTAGCCACTTGCTGGCCACCCTCCATGGGGGAAAGTGTTTTGCTAAACAGGACTTAGCCCAAGCATATCAGCAAGTGCCTGTTAGCCCGGAATCTGCGTTGTGTCAGACTATTACTATTCATAAGGGTGCATTCCGTGTGAACCGTCTTCAGTTCGGGGTTAGTGCAGCGCCGGGTCTTTTTCAGGCTCTTGTGGAAAGGTTATTGAAGGGTCTCCCTGGGATGTTGACTTATTTTGATGACGTGTTGATATCTGGGACAGACAAGGGGGACCTGGCCACTAAACTGGGAAAGGTGCTGGAGCGTTTCCATAATGCGGGGTTGCGGGTAAAAAGGGAGAAGTGTTGTTTTTTTGCTCATGAGGTTGAATTCTTGGGGTTCAAAATCACCCCTACCGGCATCAAGCCCTCTGACTCCAAAGTTCAGGCAGTCTGGGAAGCGCCACGTCCCACTTCAAAGACTGAGCTCCAGGCATTTTTGGGTCTCTTAAACTTCTATCACTCCTTTCTACCCCGAAAGGCGACTGTAGCTGAGCCCCTGCATCAGTTGCTGAGGAAACAGGCGGTGTGGCAGTGGGGGCCTCCCCAGGAAAAGGCATTCCGGGCAGTCAAGGAGCTGTTGACTTCGGATGCTGTCCTTACACATTACAATCCGGAGAAGCCCCTTTTGCTTGTATGTGATGCCTCGCCGGTGGGGGTTGGGGCTGTTCTGTGCCATGACATGGGTGGAGGGAAAGAAGCGCCTATCGCATATTACTCCAGGTCGTTAACGGTGGCTGAAAAAAACTATGCTCAGATTGATAGAGAGGCGCTGGCCATAATTGCTGGAACTAAGAAATTTCATGACTTCATTTACGGAAGGGCTGTCACGATTATCACAGACCACAAACCGGTCCTAGGTATATTTGTGCCAGACAAGCCCACCCCCCAAATCCTGTCTCCGCAGATGTTACGCTGGGCAATGTTCCTTCAGGCATACCAGTACATGCTCCAACATCGCCCAGGTATCAGCATTAGCCACGCAGATGCTCTGTCCAGATCCCCTGTTGAGTATGTGGGTCGAATTGAGGCAGAAGGACAGGTCCTTATGTTGGATGTGTTAGACTCTCCCCCGATCTCCGCTGCTGACATAGCAGCCCAAACAAAAAAAGACCCCCTCCTGTCAAAGGTTGTCATGTGGGTTCAGAAGGGGTGGCCATTGCCACCAACCCCTGAGGAATTCAGGGTGTTCTACTCCAAGAGAAACGAACTGTCACTGGAGCGGGGTTGTTTGGTTTGGGGGGACAGAGTAGTTGTCCCATCTGCACTTCGGAACAATGTGCTCCGCACGCTCCATGTTAGCCACCCAGGTATTGTCAGGTCAAAAGCACTAGCGCGAAGCTACTTCTGGTGGCCCCGATTAGACCTGGACATTGAGGCTTGGGTGGGGAAATGCAGGGAATGTCAGGCGTCAAGGCCCGAAGAACCACGTCTTCCCCGCAGGGAATGGGATACGGCCAGAGGCCCCTGGTCTTGGATTCATATAGATTTTGCTGGACCTTTCAGGGGAACAACACTTCTGATTATTGTAGATTCCTTTTCCAAGTGGGTAGATGTCATCCCAGTGTCAGGAACTTCCTCTGCCACCACAATCTGCAAATTAAGGTGGATCTTTAGTACCCTGGGCCTGCCCGACATTGTGGTGACCGACAACGCGTCGAATTTCATGTCGGCAGAATTCCAGGATTTCCTAGGTCGTAATGGGATTAGACACATCACGGCCGCTCCTTTTCACCCTGCCACAAACGGTCAAGCCGAGAGGCAGGTACGGACGGTCAAAGACGCGCTCTCACGCATGGGACCTGGGGATTTGGAGCTGCAGTTGTGTCAATTTTTGCTGCCCTACAGGGTCACCCCATTGGCCTCAGGGCTGTCGCCAGCCGAACTGTTAATGAAAAGGAAGCTGCCGACTGTTTTTGACCGTTTAGATCCTCAGCGCCAAGAGGATCAGGGCCTCAATATAGACATTCCGAATTTAAAAGGTTTTGATGTTGGGCAACCAGTCCACTGCAGGAATTATGCCAACGGGCCTCCATGGTTGGGTGGGGAAGTGTTGGAACAGACTGGCCCGGTGTCTTACAGAGTGCAAATGGAGAATGGCGCGATTTGGAGGAGACACACAGATCAAATGCGGCTCCGGGTCCTGGGGCAGAACTCTAACTCTGGCCCAGGGAGGGAGCCACAAGGGGAAACAAGGGGAGATATGGAGAGTGATATGGAGTGGGAATTAATCAGTGACCCCCTGCCCACGTCTTCCCCAGAGCCCGAGGCGGGAGGGGAGGCTAACCCGAGCTCAGAGGCAGGAATGGAAGGGGGGCCACTCTGAGCTCTCCCCCCACTTCCGAACCAGTTGGGGTGTCCGTTGAGCCTACCCCGGTGCCAGAGACGCACGGGCGGCCCAGACGAATTTGTGGGCCACCCATCCGTTGGGGAAAGGTTGTTTCTCACTGAAGGGGGAGGGATGTAATGTCCAAGTGTTACCTCACTTCAAAGGGACACAGCGCGTGAAGTGGATCCGCCAGAGGGGCGCCCTCTTCAAAGGAAGGGGCACATTTCAAAGCGGCGCAGGAGACCAAATGGTGGTAGTAAACTGTGATTGTCCACTGGTATGTTCCCTTGTTGTTGAAATGGAAAACCTCAGTATATAAGATACCATCTTTCCCCACATGAGTCAGTCTTGTCTCCCGATCGGAATAAAGAATCACTATGCTTAACCCACACTCTGCTTCCTAGTCTACTACGTGCGAGAATCTAACAATAATATCCTTCTGGAGGTATGGTGACCAGAACTCAACACAGTATTCCAGATGGGGCCTCACCATAGATTTATAAAGAGGCAAAATGACACTTGCTGACTTATTTTCTATACCCTTCCTAATGATCCCTAGCATTGAGTTTGCTTTTTTCACTGCTGAGGCACACTGAGTTGACACCTTCATTGAGCTGTCCACCAGGACACCAAGGTCCCTTTCCTGGTTTGTTGCAGAGAGTTCAGACCCTATCAGTTTATAAATGTAATTGGGTTTTTTTTTTGCCCTAATGTGCATCACTCTGCACTTACTAATGTTGAAGCTCATTTGCAACTGTTTTGCCCACTCCCCCAGCATCAAGAGATCCCTCTGGAGCGCCTCACAATCTCTCACAGTTTTCACTACTGTTGTGTATGGAAACACTATATCTTTAAGAATGAATGTAACCACTTCAATGTAAGAATGTA
The DNA here is from genome assembly GCA_035047345.1 of Bradypodion ventrale. Classification (NCBI taxonomy): domain Eukaryota; kingdom Metazoa; phylum Chordata; class Lepidosauria; order Squamata; family Chamaeleonidae; genus Bradypodion; species Bradypodion ventrale. The sequence goes on along the minus strand of JAWDJE010000009.1, from coordinate 23,294,564 downwards.
ACCTTGTAATGAATACAATGTTCTCAGCTGTTATGGAACGCGAGCTAGCTACCCATAAAGGGCAGCTGCAAGCGTTCAGCTCGCATGGTACAAATTCACTAATTACTGTCAGCCGTGGGAACATTCCTGCCACACTACACCTGGTGAAGAAGGGCATGATTCAGAATGACGTCACGCAGGCAGTGGCCAATGGGCTACCTTGTATCCATATTCAAATGTGTTTTTGCTGTATAAAAGGAGCTGTACCTCTGCCATTACCACATGTTCAGATTGCATACCACCAAATAAAGATGTGTTTAGCTTTGTAACTGCTGGCTGCTGCATATCAATCTGCCAACATCAAATTGGTGATGAAGGTGGGATATGGCGTGCCACAGAATCAAGACAACACCTACCTTCGACATCAAACACCCAGAACAATGGGAATTGTTCGAGATGCATTTTCGGAGTGCGCTGTGGTCGCCGACATCACCGACGAGGCGAAGAAGCGGGCCCATCTCATCACACTGATCGGGTACCCCACAATGAAGCTCCTAGTGAAGTTAATGGCACCGAGAAAAGTGGAGGAGGTCCCCCTCAAGCAACTTCTGGTGTCATTGCGGGGGCATTTTCAGCCAACGGTTTCCATCTTCACGGCCAGAGCTGCGTACTGGAGGAGGAACCAGCACCCGGGAGAGTCGGTGGCTGACTACGCGGCGGCCCTCCGCCTGGCAGCGGGGCCATGTGAATGGGAGAACTTAGAGATTGCCCTTAGGGACTGCCTGCTCTGCGGCCTGCGGGACGAAGAGACTCAAAGAAAACTGATGAACAATGGCCACGATCTGATGTTCCAAACTGTGATGAAAAAAGCGCAGGCAAACAAAGTGACGAGGGCTGTAGTCAAGCTGTTCAAGGCTAGGCCCCCACCACTTGAAGGGGCAGCAAACGCAGTCCAAGCTGCCTGGCAGGCACCGCGCTCCCCGCTGTCGCCTCCCTCGTCCCTGGAGGCCTCAGCGAATGTGGGCTTGGGCTCCAGCGAGGATGAAGGCATCCGGAAGGTCAGGAAGGAGTTGGCGGAGAAGTGAAGCAAGGGAGGTCGCCAATGCGATGGCTGCGGAGCATCCCACGACCGGAGTAAGTGTCTGTTCCGGAAAGCCAAGTGTCACAACTGCAGGCGGCAAGGCCACATCGCCAAGGTGTGCAGGCGACGGCGAACGGAGGATAAGGGCTCAGCAGAACAACCTCGATGGAAGGTGACCGGGATCGGAAAGTTCTCCAATGACGACGACGTGCCGGCAGTGAACCGCGTGTCCCTGGAGCACCACCGTTTTTTTGTTGAGGTACTGTTACAAGGGGTCCCGGTTAGGATGGAAATAGACTCGGGGTCATCCTACTCCATCCTTTCACAGAAGGAGTTCCTGCGTATTCCCCCTAATGCGTGACCCAAGCTGAGGGCCATGAAGACGAACTTGCCGGACGTACAGGGTTATGGGATCCCAGTGTTGGGGGTGGGAAACTTCACGGTGAAGTTTAAAAGGTTCACGGAGAAACTGCCCCTAGTAGTTCTTAAACAAGGGTCTTGTTGCCTCTTGGGGACTCAGTGGTTTTCCCTCCTGGGAATTGAACTGTCCGGCATAAATGCCATCGAGACTAGCCCAACACGAGAAGTGTGCGACGCACACCCGGCAGTTTTTGAAAAGGGGCTCGGGAAGTACAGGGGACTCCCAGTTTCATTTGACTTGGACCCAGAAATCCGACCCATACGGCTCAAGGCAAGGAGAGTCCCCTTTGCCCTCAAGGACAAGATTGAGGCGGAATTGGACAAATTGGTGGGCCAGGGGATTTTGGTTCCAGTGGATTCTGCAGAGTGGGAAACTCCGATTGTTACAGCATTGAAATCTAATGGGGAGGTTAGGATTTGTGCTGATTATAAGTGTACGATCAACAAGGTCATTTGGCCCAATGCATACCCGGTGCCGGTAGTTAGCCACTTACTAGCCACTCTACACGGGGGTAAATGTTTTGCTAAGCTAGATTTGGCGCAGGCGTACCAGCAGCTGTAACCCCAGCTGCTGCCGCTGCGCAAACCATCGTCATGCACAAAGGTGCATTCAAGGTAACGCGCCTACAGTTCAGTTTAAATTCGGCCCCCGGGATTTTCCAGTCCCCCGTGGAACGCCTTTTAAAGGGGCTCCCAGGTGTTCTCCCCTACTTTGACGATGTTTTGATAACTGGGGGGGAGCGAATCAGAACTAGCGAAAAGGCTAGACAAGGTCCTAGCAGTATTCGAGAAAGCAGAACTGAGGTGAGGAGGGACAAATGTTGAGTTTCTTGGGTTCAAGATAAACCCTGATGGTATTAAGCCCTCTGAGTCAAAGGTTGAGGCTGTTCAAAATGCCCCTCGCCCCACCGCGAAACCGGAGCTGCAGTCATTTCTAGGGCTCCTAAATTTTTACCATTCCTTCTTGCCAAGGAAAGCATCCGTCGCAGAGCCACTGCACAAATTACTGAAGAAAGACGCGGTTTGGCAGTGGGGAGATAACCAAGAAGAAGCTTTCAAGGAGCTCAAGAGGCTCCTGTCCTCAGATGCCGTTCTGACCCATTTCGACCCGAGGAAACCTGTAGTCCTGGTCTGTGATGCCTCACCAGTGGGGGTGGGGGCCGTGCTGTGCCACGTGTTGGAAAATGGGTGGGAAGCCCCGGTTGCCTTTTACTCCAGGTCACTTTCAAAGGCAGAGCACAATTACGCGCAAACAGATAGGGAAGCCCTAGCCATAATCGCGGGGACGAAGAAGTTCCACGATTTCCTGTACAGTCAACAGTTCACCATTGTGACCGACCACAAGCCCCTTCTGGGAATTTTCACCACGGGCAAGCCCACACCACAGATTCTGTCTCCCAGAATGCTATGATGGGCCATTTTCCTCAACGCCTACCAGTTTGCACTGGTCCACCACCCGGGGAAGGAGATTTCCCATGTGGATGCACTTTCCCGGTCCCCCCTCCCACAGTTGGGAGACCCCGAATGCGAGGTAGAACAGTAGCACCAGGTCCTGCTGATCGAGTCTCTCGACTCACCCCCCATAGTACCTGCAGACCTCGCCACAGCCACAGCAATGGACAAAGCTCTGTCCCTAGTTAGCTTCTGGGTTAGAAAAGGGTGGCCCACGACTCCCCCTGTGGAGGAGTTCAAAGCATTTTTCAAACGGAGGGTTGAACTCGCCATAGAGAGGGGCTGCCTCCTCTGGGGCCAACGGGTGGTCATTCCCGAAAAGCTACGACCGAAAGTGCTCAAGCTACTGCATACCAGCCACCCGGGGATCGTACGCTCTAAGGCTCTGGCCAGAAGCTATTTCTGGTGGCCCCAGATAGATGCTGATATAGAGCACATGGTGGGCACTTGTGAGTTGCCAGAGCTCTCGACCCGAAGAGTCCTGGCTTCCCCACAGAGCATGGGACACGGCTCACGGCCCATGGTCCTGAGTGCACATCGACTTCGCTGGCCCATTCCGGGACTCCCTTTTTCTGTTAATAGTTGATTCATACTCCAAGTGGTTGGCGGTCATTCCAATGTCCAACACCTCATCAGCCGCAACAATAAAGCAGTTGTGCAGGGTGTTTAGTTGTTTCGGTTTACCCGATGTACTGGTCTCCGATAACGCCAGTACCTTCACATCTGCCGAATTCCAGGCATTCATCGAGAGGAACGCCATTTGGCACATCACCTCTGCTCCGTTCCACCCCACCACAAACGGTCAGGTAGAACGCCAGGTGCGGGCTACAAAAGACGCACTGCAGTGAATGGGCCCTGGGGATTTGAACCTCCAACTGCCAGTTTCTAATCTGCTACAGGGCAACTCCCCTGGCATCAGGGCTCTCACCTGCAGAGCTCCTCATGCGTAGGAAACCCGTAATACTCTTTGATTGGTTGGATCCGACCAGGGTGGAGGATGAGGGGAGGAATATAGAAATTGGGAGCACCAAAAGTTTTGCAGTAGGGGAACCGGTGCATTGTAGAAATTATGTGACCCCGGGACCAACATGGGTTCCAGGAGTGGTGGTTGAACAAACGGGGCCGGTGTCATACAGGGTAGAAACCAGTACGGGTCTACTGTGGAGAAGACACGCCGACCAACTCAGGCATCGGGTCAACAGCAGCCAGGGCGAAGAGAGCCAACAAGGAGAGTCAACGTTAGGGTTCTCCCCCACCTGTTTATCCCAAGGGGGAGACGCAGAGTGCTCTCCGAGTACAAATGCATATCCTCGGCTCTCACCAAGAGGGGAGGGGGATGATACAAATCCATATCCTTTGGTGGCATCAAGGGGGGGAAGAGGATGACAAAGTGGTTGAGGAGTTTGATTTTGATTTTAAAAACTGGGGGGGGGGTTTGCGGAGTGGTCCCCCACCCGTCCGAGTGAAAAGCGGGGTTTTTGTTTAGTCCCAGGTGCCCCCGGTTTCTCAGGGTTAGAATTTACCCCTACCCCTCAACGAGAACCATCGAGGACAGCGAATCCACAGCAGACCGCTAACTAGTCTCATTCTCCCCTTGCAGGGCGAGAGTCCACAGAACACGGAACCCCTAGTTCCCCCGAGCTCGGCCAAGCTGCCGTACGCCTCAAGCGCACATGTGGAAAACCACAATGGTTGAGATAATTCGTCCCATCCTGGGGGGAGGGGTGTTGTGTATGGAAACACTATATCTTTAAGAATGAATGTAACCACTTCAATGTAAGAATGTAACCTTGTAATGAATACAATCTTTCTCAGCTGTAATGGAACGCGAGCTAGCTACCCATAGAGGGCAGCTGCGAGCATTCAGCTCACATGGTACAAATTCCCCAATTACTGTCAGCCGTGGGAACATTCCCGCCACACTACACCTGGTGAAGAAGGGCGTGACTCAGAATGATGTCACGCAGGCGGTGGCCAATGGGCTACCTTGTATCCATATTCAAATGTGTTGTTGCTGTATAAAAGGAGCTGTACCTCCGCCATTACCACATGTTCAGATTGCATACCACCAAATAAAGATGTGTTTAGCTTTGTAACTGCTGGCTGCTGCGTATCAATCTGCCAACATAAAAACTACCCTGTATAATTTAGTGTCGTCAGCAAATTTGGCTACCTTGCTATTTATTCCTACTTCTAGATCATTTATGAAGAGGTTGAAAAGCAGCGGTCCCAGTACTGAACCTTGGGGGACCCCACTCTTTACTTCCCTCCACTTGGAGAAGTGTCCATTTAGTGCCACCCTCTGTTTCCTGTCCCTTAGCCAGTTGCTGATCCAGGACAAGACCTGTCCCTTTATTCCATGACTGGTAAGTTTATTCAAGAGCCTTTGGTGTGGGACCTTGTCAAAAGCCTTCTGAAAGTCCAGAAAAACAATGTCAACTGGATCCCCCTTATCCACATGCTTGCTGACACTCTCAAAAAATTTCAACAGATTAGTGAGGCTTGATTTGCCCTTGCAAAAGCCATGTTGGCTCTTCTTTGCAGGCGCACCCCCCCAATAACGGACACAGACAACATTGAAAGTGGATAACAGCATAGGGCCACATTTATTGATTCAATGCCCTAGTCCGAATTATAAATTTGTATTGGTAAAACGACCAATCATAATTCCTAAGGCAAGCAGGCCGAAGTAACACTGGTAAGGTACCACCCCAAAATTGCCAACGGCAATTGGTTACAATGTATCAATTTGTATCAATTTGTTTGTTGACAACAAACAAATTGTTGACCGTAGTCAATAACTAACTCATGACCCCACCCTCTGACGCGTATCCGTGAAATCACAGGGGTGATACATGCTGGTTAGCAATCGTCATCACCCCATCGCCTGGTTCGTCGTTGACCGGACAACGTTTAACTAATTTATTCCTGTCTAGTGTTGTCCAGTCAATTGCGAACCTGCCGGATACTTGTGGGTCATACTGTTTACCTTACCAGTGCTACCCGCCAATGTGACCAAAGTCAACATCAGGAACACAGAAAGACCCCTATATCAAACCATAGCAACAGTGTGGGATGGGCAAAAAAGCCAGGACCCGGAAGCCAATATGGGTCCCAGCCAAAAATTCCCACCCGGCCCCGAAGCGACCAAAATATCACACTGTTAACTAGGGAGGGGGTGGAGGGGAAAAGACTTCTCCGCTCCGTCGCTGAGGTAAAATGGCAGCTCGGCTGCCTCGTGGCCACCCCTTTTATAAAGGAGCTGGCCACGCCCCTAACTACCCGGATTCTCTGTCCTGTGGGGGGGGCCGCAAAGGGCGCGGCTGCCATTTTGGCGCCGCGCTTGCATTGCAGGCGCACCCCCCCAATAACGGACACAGACAACATTGAAAGTGGATAACAGCATAGGGCCACATTTATTGATTCAATGCCCTAGTCCGAATTATAAATTTGTATTGGTAAAACGACCAATCATAATTCCTAAGGCAAGCAGGCCGAAGTAACACTGGTAAGGTACCACCCCAAAATTGCCAACGGCAATTGGTTACAATGTATCAATTTGTATCAATTTGTTTGTTGACAACAAACAAATTGTTGACCGTAGTCAATAACTAACTCATGACCCCACCCTCTGACGCGTATCCGTGAAATCACAGGGGTGATGCATGCTGGTTAGCAATCGTCATCACCCCATCGCCTGGTTCGTCGTTGACCGGACAACGTTTAACTAATTTATTCCGGTCTAGTGTTGTCCAGTCAATTGCGAACCTGCCGGATACTTGTGGGTCATACTGTTTACCTTACCAGTGCTACCCGCCACACGGAGGGGCTTCAAAGAAGACCTGACGCCCCCCCCCCAGACCGTCAGCTCGGTCAACAGGCCTGCTCGCCAATCACCCAACAGGAGGTCCATACCTCCTCGCGACAGATGGACCCCATCCCCTGCGTACAAGTCATAATTTTGTAGGCTAATATCGGGGTGATGACTGACCCGTCCCCAAGCCCTGTCGGCAAGAAACCGCGCCACCGCCCTATTGACCGCGCGCCTAGCGTGGTCAAGGGCCAGGAGGTTAACGCCCCCTCTATAAGAATGGCGCGGGACAATGTCCGACCAAACCAGGGTTGTGGCAGGCCAGACATAATGCAAGTAGGCGAGTTCCTCGCAAATCGCATGCTTGAGCGATAAGCCGGTGACCTGGCCCAAATCATTGCCCCCCAGGTGGATGATGAGAATGTCAGGCGGGTCAGCACCCAGGCCAGAAAAAAGGAAAGGCCGCAGCTCCCGCCATAACATCCCAGGCTTACCATGCCATGCGAGACTGGCGTGGTCACCCAGTCCCAGTCGGGGTCCCCACTCTGTCGCCGCAGCGTAACGCGCTGCCCTGTGCACAAAGCTGTGGCCCACCAGCCATACTGTCACCGGTGTAATACGACACCCAGGGTCTGTAAGAAAATTGAGAAAAAAGGCGGTAAGGTGACTGGATTGGTACTCATGGCGGGAGTGGGCGCACATAAAACTGAAAACATTGCGAGCCCCACCTCCCCATGCTGCGTATGTCAGCCCCAGAGTACCCAAAAGCAGCTGCTGTAGAGGCTGCACCAATACGGAATGAATGTGTGCCATAACGGGCACCTGGTAGGCCCACCCTGGTGAGGGCTCTGGCTGTCACCTTCCAAAACTGAAATTTAGTAAGGGGAGACCCATCTTGGTGACAGAAAAACGGGCCGTGGTGCATGCCACGCAGTGCCAGGAATTCCTGTAGGGCACCAACCGGACAGATGTCTGCCAAAGAACACCGTAGCAGTCTTACACCACTGCCTACGCCATGCTGATCTGTTTTAGAGGAACGTATCCTCAACTGGGCCCAGTCTTTGGCAACATAGACATCTTCGAGTTCCAGTGCCCTACCACTTGCATCCGCCTTAGACAGCATCACGAGTTCGCTGACGCGGAGCGCTCCAAAAAATGCCACCGTTGTGGCTGCATGAAAAAGGGCTGCCTCATAATGATCAAAACAGAGGCCTGGCCAGCCCCGGGCCAACTGGGTAAGAACCCCTGGGGAAATAGGGTGCCGGTCGTCCGGGCAACGCCCGCGCTCGCGCACCCACCCCTCCAAAACATGTCTCACACGGAAGTCAGAGGTGGTATCCACATGACCTCCCACTTTGGCCATAAAAGCCAACGCCGAGAGCTTGGATGCTATGGTGCGAGGTGCGAGGCCCTGTGCATGCAGGTGAACCATGAACCGCAGAACATGGTCCACCGGGATAGGCCAGGTTTCTGGCAGGTGACATTGAGCAGAAAATGCCCTGTAAGAATTGAATGCTTGTTGGTACGCCTTACGCGTGCGTGGCGCTAGTGACAGGCCAATCGCCCGGTTCACCTCTCCTTGCCAATAGTCCACATCTCGTCCGGGAGTGGCGAGGGAAATTCCTCCGCATCCGGGGCCAAGGCGCGGAACCGGGAGATCTGCAGGCGGGACAAAGCGTCAGCAATATCATTATTAATCCCTGGGACATGCCTGGCCCTGAACAAGACGTTGAGGCGCAGGCAGCGCAGCACAAAATGGCGCACTAGTTCCATAACCCTGGACGATTTGGAAGTCTGTGCATTGACAATGTGGACAACAGCAGCATTGTCACACCAGAAATGCACCACCGAATTAGCCCACTGTTCGCCCCATAGCATCAAAGCCCCCAGAATAGGGAAAAATTCCAGGTATGTGAGATCCCGCAGGCGACCTGTGCCTGCCCATGCCGGTGGCCACCCACCATAGGCCCACTTCCCATTGAAGTACATCCCATAACCCAGGGATCCTGAGGCATCAGACTGGATCTGGAAATTGGGGGATGCCAGGAGGTCAGACCTCCAAAATGAGACCCCATTGAACTCCCTCAGGAATTGCAACCAGACAAACATGTCTGCCCTGATACCCCGGGTAAGCCTGACTCTGTGGTGGGGCCTAGATAACCCTGCCATGGCGTCGCATAAGCGCCGGGCAAAAGCCCTGCCCGGTGCGACCACCCTGCAAGCAAAATTGAGGTGACCATGTAGCACCTGCAGTTCCCTCAGGGATGCCTTACGCTTGGCCAGCAATTCCGAGATAAGGGCTACTATCCTGGACACCTTATCGCCCGGCAACCTAGAAGCCTGCGCTACTGTGTCAATCTCCACCCCCAGGAATACTAGCTTGGTAGATGGGCCCTCGGTCTTTTCGGGCGCTAAAGGGACACCAAGTTCCTCCATTAGCGTCTGAAATGTGTTGAGGAGACGTGTGCACGTGTCCCAGCCCCGTTCACCCCCGAATAAAAAATCATCCAGGTAATGGGCTACAGACCGGGACCCTGACCTGCGGACGAAAGCCCACTCAAGGAAGGTACTAAAACGCTCGAAGGCCGAGCATGATATGGAGCAGCCAAAAGGCATGGCCTTATCAAAATAATATTCACCCTTAAATTTGAAACCCAACAACTCAAAGTCGCCCGGATGCACTGGCAAGAGGCGAAAAGCCGACTTAATGTCACACTTGGCCAGCAGGGCACCCGGGCCACACGAGCGTACCATGCGCAGCGCATGGTCAAACGATGTATACCTGACTGAACAAAGGTCATCAGGAATAGCATCATTGACCGATCGGCCGGCTGGGTAGGACAAATGATGAATAAGGCGAAACTCACCTAGGGACTTTTTGGGGACCAAACCCAATGGCGACACCTTAAGATTGGGAAACGGGGGTGCAGGGAAAGGTCCAGCGACCCTGCCCGCATCTAACTCCTTTCTAATGCTGGCCGCAGCCACCTCCTCCCTTCCTCTGAGGGATAAAAGGTTGGGAGCATCCTGAGGGGACCTATCCCCCATAAAAGGGATACGGAATCCCTGCTTAAAACCCTGAAGGAGATACTCCCCGTCCTCCCCCTTCGGGTACGATGCGAGCCAACGCTCCAGCATGTCCACATTAATTGGGGAGGGGGCCTTTTGGAGAACCGGCTCCATCCGTGGCAGTCTTGCCGGCCCACTGTCCACCCCTCCCTCTGCCTCGTGCCCCCCCAGGCCTGGGACAGGCAGAGGCTGCGTGGGGGCCCGAACATGTGGGACACTCATGCTTATACTTGCAATTCTTTCTATTGCAGGAACCATTGGACGAGAAAGTCCAGCACAGCAGGCGGGCTGGAACCCCCTGCCCCGCCGCCTGGCGGGTAATCTGCGCTGGAGCCGCTCGCTGGACCGCATGTCCGCAATGGTATCTATCTCCTGGGGCAGGGCGTGTGGGCTTCATATACAAAAGCCAAAGCCTCTGGCACGGCTCATCCCATCTCATCTCGGGGTGGAGGGGAATCCTCATACGGAATTCCTCATCATAGGCTAGCCATGAGGGGCCCGGGAAATCAACCATCGCCCTGTATATGTTGTCCAAATATTGGACCATGGGAATAGCTAAATCCGGCCGCGCCCTCAAATACACCGCCATGTATATTAAATAAGCGGGGAGCCAGTTGGCCCAGGTACGCGGCGGCTTACGGCGGCGTGCCTGCTCCTTGTCCTTCTCATCCTGTCCCTCCCTTTCCTCCTTGGTGGGCTCTCTGTTCAGGAGTGAGAAGATATCTACGTATTCCCCCCGCCATATCTTTTCTCTGGTAGTCTGTGCCAAGTGATCACCCAATGGCAAGGAATACCCCGCCGTCGGCAAAGCCGAAAAAGGCACAGCCGGCCTAGGAAAAGGGGCCTGAGCTAACCCAGCCACCCCCAGAACATTCCCCGCAGTGTAAGAACAAGTACCCACCCCAGTGCCCAAGGTGGCAGTCGTCGTCGCCGGGTGGGTTGCCGACAGCGCGGCCCCCGCACCACCCGTGCGAGGCCAAGGCCATTGAAAGGCCCCCCCTATATTGGGAATGTGTGTTGATGTACTCGCTTGCACCGTATACTCACATGCTGCACCCCCGCGGGCCGCCCCCACCGGGGGTTCCGGCCCACTGGGGGCGTCGGAGCTCACGACCGACGTAGAGCTCATCACCGGGGCTTGACCCGCACCTGGCTGCTGGCTGGGGAGCTGCGAGGCAGTGGCCGAAACCGCGCCACGCGCCTGCAGCAGCTCGACCCTCCCTGCCGGCTGTTGTCCTCCTGCCGACAGCGCCTCGAAAGGGACCCCGAAGGGGGCGCCCGCCTGACTGGCCCGAGCCAACGACGCTTCCAGGGCCGTGATGCGGGCCAGTAAGGCGTCCACGTTGACCAGGGGCAAAGGGCCGGCCGGCCCGCCTGGTCCAGGCGTGGGTACAGGTCCCTGTACCCCAGGACCCGAATATGGCCATTGGCCAGCACCGAAGCCCGGCAGGGTCGGTGGAGAAACCTGCCAAGGCAGGGGGCCGCACCCCCCCCCCCAAGGCTAGAGGGCCCCGGGAGAGGCTGCGACCCAAGAGGAGTAGGCCCAACAGGGTGGGCAGGTGCAGGAGCGGTGTCCACCGCTTGCGGGCCGCGGGCCGAAACCCCTTCCGCGCCCGCATTCTGGTTGCCCACTCCGGGCCAAGGGGCAATAGCCCCCATTCCGCCGGCCCCGGCAGGGGCCGGCAAAGGCGGCTGCTGAGGAGGCGGCACCGCGGTCCTCCGACCTGGGTTGCGCCTCCTAACCGCGCGAGCTGCACTCGAAGCTGCCTTCTTCTTCGAAGGCATCTCCACCGAAGCAAAGGGAAGCCAGCAAGGCAGAATCGCTACCAAAAAGGCTTCCCGATAGGCTCAAGAGCGACGGAGACACAGGGGAAAAGACTTCTCCGCTCCGTCGCTGAGGTAAAATGGCAGCTCGGCTGCCTCGTGGCCACCCCTTTTATAAAGGAGCTGGCCACGCCCCTAACTACCCGGATTCTCTGTCCTGTGGGGGGGCCCCGCAAAGGGCGCGGCGGCCATTTTGGCGCCGCGCTTGCATTAGCAGCACCTTCTCTTCTATGTGCCTATTAATTCTATCTTTTATCTTAAATCAGGGGTGTCCAAAACTATGGCCTGTGGGCCGGATCCGGCCCCCAACAGCAATTCATCATGCCTGCAACGCCCTTGTTGCTCTCAGAAGTGAAAGTAAAATGCACCCATAGGGGCACGTTTTATTTCCACTTCTGGAAGCAACAAGAGCAGCACAGGCTGGATGAATTGCCGTAGGAGGCCAGATTCGGTCCATGGGCCGTAGTTTGAGCACCCCTGGTTTAAGCAGAGAAAATGGCAGCCTGTTGCAAAAACGTATCTGTTGCAAAACAGATTGCAAGGCGTGTTTTACTTCTGCTTCTGGTGGGAGGAACTACGTGACCGGCCCACTGAACCACGTGACCAGCCCACAGCCTGAAAAGTTTGGGTACCCCTGTCTTAAACTGTGTTTGAAAAGCAGCATTTGACTAGCGGCCTGTTACATTGCATTATGAATTGTTTTTGAAGTCAAAATCACAGTCTGTCAAAGTGAACAGCTTGGCAGAATGACATCTCAGTTGATTTAACAGCCCTCCACCAGTGGCTCCAGCTAATTCTAAATGACAAGAGCATCTCTTTGTTGAGAGATATATGTTGAGGGCTCTTGCTGAGAGCTGCCTGTGACCTTTCCTTGTCGCATTAACACTCCTCAGCATAATCATTAGGGTGAAGGAGACAAGAAAAAACAAACAAACGATCTTATAGCAGTACACTGAGCAATTTAGAATCTTCCCATACGAGCCATCAGATAAGGCAGCCAAGGGGAAAAACAATCAACAGTCATACATAGCAACATGCCCAGCAGCTTGTGGCCTCTGGACGGGTGGATCCTGGAAAAAGGAGGTGTTCATTTCAAGGAATGCCCGTCTTCCTCCTACTCCTATTACTCTGTTGTGTTTTCAGGGATTAGCACTCTTTTAAATACTGTATCAACATCTGCTCTGTCACTTCAAATGTGTAGCTTGATCATCTTAGCTCCTTTCCTTAATGTGGGGCATGCTGGTTGCTCTAGGTCCATGATGGCGAACCTTGGCACTCCAGATGTTCTTGGACTTCAATTCCCAGAAGCCCAAGCCCCCATGAATCCGCACGAATGGGTTTACTGAGATTCATCTGGCCCGCACTGCCCTCGTCACTCCTGGAAGCATTTTACTCTGGTTCCAGGAGCAACGAGGGCAGTGCGGGCCGGATGAATCGCCTGTAAACCCATTCGTGCGGATTCATGGGGGCTTGGGCTTCTGGGAATTGAAGTCCAAGGACATCTGGAGTGCCAAAGTTTGCCATCACGGACCTAGGTCTAGAATCAAAGAGAACGTATGGATTGGCATCATGATGGATGATATCACAGAGACACAAAAAGTTTCCTAGAAGGGAGAAATCTGTGATGTTTTGCCATACAGTTGAGGCAACACATTCCCAGGTGAACGTTTGTAGGTTTTCCAGGGCCGAAGCCAGGATTCCAGATTATTATTTTTTTTGGGGGGGGGGGGTTCAGGAGGGACAAAAAAAATTTCAGAAGGGGCAACAATGTCACACTCACATATATAACATTGGTGCCTTGGGGGGGCAGTTGGGGGGGCAGGCTGTTAGCTCAGGAGGGTTTTTGTCCCATCCTGCCCCCACTGGCTACGGCGCTGAGGTTTCCTTGAGCACACATTCTGTTTGTTTACATGCCAGGAAAATGGGTTAAGCAAGAATTTGAACTCAACCCCAGCCATCATGGTTGGAAAGATGTGGGTTTTGATCCATGATACTGGATGTGAGGAAATGCTGTCACAATACATACTGGAATCAAGGATATTTGGAATGCGTTGACAGCTGCAGTAAGAACAACCTGACAGATCATTTTGTTAGAGGACGGTAAATGTTTTGGATTAATTTTCATGGATGTTAGAAAGCTATTCTTAGAAATGTCTTCAAAGGTGTTAATGAATCAGCTTATCAATTTAGGTGTGTGTAGACTATGTTCAAGGACTATGTTTAAAAATGACAATTGTTAAGATAATTATCACATTTTGTACTTTGTGCATTTCAATTCCCTCTGTCATGATACCCCACCAGGAACCTATCTAATAATTTGTCAAGTAATGTTCCAATTGAGGAAACACTGCATGCAGCTGAAGAACAATGCAATAAACCATTCAAGTGTATGACAAATAAATGACTTCAAGATGTAACAAGACTCTTTGTTTTATTGCAACAAACTAAGGGCGCCCCTACACTGGGATTTGATTCACAGCACAACCAGTGCTCAGGGAGAGGCTATGGATTGAATCAGGAGTGTTCATACTAGATGCAATGCGACTTGCAGTCCCGAAACATCTTTCTTCCCTTCCCTCCTCTGGCCCCATCTCTGCTGATCCTTATATGGTTTACTGTGAAGTTGTTTTCTCATTTAAATCTTCAGACTATTACATTTCTCAACAACATTTTTATATAAAATGCTCATATATGTTTTTGTGACTTTAGATGCAGGCAAGTAAATCAGGTCAGTAGATGATGGGTCAGTTGATTCCTGGTCTCTGGCTTTTTCACCTGACTCCCAGAATGTTGCAATAGGAAGGCACATGGAGAAAAATCAACACTTTTTGGTGTTGAGACTGGGAAAAATAATTTCCTGGACACTAGAGGCAAATTCATCTTAAGTATTGCATATAGCCCAGAAGGAAAATATTTAGCTAGAGTAGCTATAGACAGTATTATCAATACAGCATGTTGCTAGTGCAGCTGGAAAACCTCTTGCCTGTTCGAAGGCCTCTCCATCTATACCTATAAATCCAAGGGTTAACCGTTGGAACTTGCTATACATTTCTGCACCCGTCCATCCTATCCCGTACCGAGCCTCCTGCACTCACCCGAACCCGGTCCGGAGGTTAACGAAGGGTTGAGAAACACGCTAGTGAGGCAAGAGCCCCACGAACGCAAACAAAGGGAAAGAACTTCAATTCCCAACGTTCTTTGTGCTGCGCCGCACCACAGCCAATCAGGCTGAGAGGTGCGAGCAAAAAGAACGTTGGGAAACGCAGTGTGGCCAATTAAAATTGAGCCGCAGAAAAAAATCACCACGCAAACCACAAACGCAAAACTACAAGTCCCAGTGTCCTGCGCGCCATGAGCACGCAGAATGCTGAGAAAGCCGGTACGTGAAAAATAAAATTACAAAACACAATGGGAGCACAAGTCCCCCGCAGGCGGATGCAGCGCCTCATAGCCTCGCAAAACAAAAAGCCACAAAACTCCACCATGAGACACCCGCCGGCCTTCTTTCCCAGAGCAACGGGGAGAAGAGGGACTCCCTCTCCTCCACACTACCCCGCTGAAGACACAGCGAGACCACCACCGGCCTAAAGGAAAGTTGAGCCGAGGTGGAAAAAACCCCAAAACAGGCAGCAGTTCATCAGGAGAAGCACCCTCCCTAGTGGATGACTGGCTGATGCCTTTGTACTTCCGAATACTACAGCAGCAGCCAGCAATCTGCATGGAAGAGCACCACCCCTTATGGATCGCTGCCTGCCGATCTCAGGTTAGGTAAGCCAGGAGAAAAAGGAGACAGAGAGGAAAGAACCATCGTCAGGCAGATATAGCTCTTCTCTGCCTCCTCTCCCCCGACCTACCTAATGCACCTTCCCAGGAGAAGAACAGGCTGACTGCCTCCTCCTCCTTTCCCCCATTGCTGCATCGAAACCAAAATTCGAAGCAGCAATGGGGAAAAGAGGAACCGACAGGCAGCCTGTTCTTCACGCTAAAGTAAACACCAAAAACAAACACCGGGGTGTGTGGCCTAATGGCGGACTGAGCGGACTGAACTTTCTTTCGCTCGGAAAGAACGATGATGAAAGAGGCTTTTTAAAAGAGTTTAAAATGTTCCGGAGACATTAAAAAAGGTGGAGGAGAAAGATTAAGTCAACAACTGATGGAATTTATTTTGGACTGGCGGAAAAGCTGAGTGAAAAAGGAGAGAGACATGAGTTTTGAATTTCAAAGAGGAGTGGGGGCTGGGCAGACTTTGCCAGTGCAGGAATGGGAGATTTTTCCTAGCCAAGGACTGGGTTTGGACTGTGATTGCCTAAAGTGATAAAGGCAGCAAAAGGCAAGCAAAAGCAAAAGGCAAGCCGGCGGCCGGACTGAGGTGGGTGTGAGTTTGCTGGGATTTGAAGGGGGAAAGCGAAAGCGAGCCTCATTCAGCCTGGCTAACCCTGTAGCATTCCGGAGCTGAGCAGAGCTGTGAGGAACTTGCTGCTGCAGAGAGTGAGTTCTTGGAAGTGGTGGAGGGGGTGGAAAAGCAGAAAAGTTTATTGAATTTGGGGATTCCCCCCCCCCCTGGAAAATATTAAAGATTGGATGATGGACATTCAGGCTTAAAAGAGGAGAGTTTGGTGGCTTGGAACCTTTTCCCTTTCTTTGGATTTTTGGATATTTGGATACAAAGAAGAAGAGTGGAGTTGCTGTGATTTGAGTCCCATTACATTAATATACTGAATTTCAATATGGAATAAGATGGTGCTGGGAGTCTGTTATGTCTAAGTGTTACCTCACTTCGAAGGGACTCAGCGCGTGAAGCGGATCCGCCAGAGGGGCGCCCTCTTCAAAGGAGGGGCACTTATCAAAGCGGCGCGGAGACCAAATGGTGGTAGTAAACTGTGATTGTCCGCTGGTATGTTCCCTTGTTGTTGAAATGGAAAACCTCTGTATATAAGATACCATCTTTCCCCACATCAGTCAGTCTTGTCTCCCGATCTGAATAAAGAGTCACTATGCTTAACCCACACGCTGCGTTCTAGTCTACTCTTGCGAGAATCTAACATTGGCGACGAAGGTGGGATATGGCTGCTACTGCATCTTCAATCGGACCGTTTGACATTGCAAAGCCGGAGGCATGGCCCGTGTACGAGATCCAGTTCGAGAACTTTGTAATCGCTGGGGAGATCGAGGATGAAGGGCGACAGAAGGCGTTGTTCCTGGCCCATTGTGGTTTGCCCATGATTGAGCTGGCCGGGCATCTGCTGCTGCCACAGGCACTGAGGGAAGCCCCATTGACCGACATCCTGGTGGTGCTCCGAGAACACTTCAAGCCCGTCGTTTCCATCTTCCCAGCCAGGGTTGCCTTTTACCGGCGAGATCAGAAGGAGGGGGAGTCGGTAGCTCAGTACGTTGCGGCTCTCCGACAGGCTGCCGTGCCGTGCCAATGGCATGACCTGGAGGAGGCCTTAAGAGACCGGCTTCTCGTGGGCCTCAGGGACGAAGCTACTCAGCGGCGGCTGATGAAGAGAAATAGGTTGACTTTTGCCCAGGTCCTGGAAGAAGCCTTGGCGTCCGAGGCTGCACACGCCGGGGTGAAAATCCTCCATGCCGAAACTGCTGCTCCTGCCCGTGGTGAGTCGGCTGTCCAGCTGCAGCAGTGCGCTACTCCAGTGGATACAGACAATGCGTCAGAGGAGGGTACTGTCGGGAGGGTTCGCCAGCAAACCCCCCAAGCTTCAAGGAGCAACATCGCGCCATGCCAAGGCTGTGGGGGAAGGCACCTCCGCTCACGGTGCCCGTTCAAGACTGCCGAATGCCACAAGTGTGGGCGGAAGGGGCACATTGCACGGGTGTGCCGCCAGTGATCCGAAGGTCACCCCAGGGACAGAGGTCAGCGCAGGATGGAACACCCAATTTCCAAGGTCTGCGTTGGAAGGAAGGCATCATCTGGTGTACAGTCAGTGTCTGGGAGGTTCTTCGTCGATGTGCGCCTCCAAGGGTGCCCCGTCCGCATGGAGATCGACTCAGGGTCAGCCTACTCAATCATCTCACAGAGGGAATTTTTTCAACTTCCTCCAGCAGACCGGCCGAAACTGCGGGCTCTGCAGGTCAACCTGACCGATGTGCAAGGTCGACACATTCCAGTGTTGGGAATCGGAAATTTTGATGTGCGGTTCAAGGCCATCTCAGCAAAGCTTCCCCTAGTCGTGGTGAAGACCGGTAGGAATAACCTTTTGGGTGTGCAGTGGTTTGGGCCCATGGGTATTGGGTTTTCAGGAATTAATGCGGTTAAGGCCGACCCCATTCAGGCTGTGTGTGAACGCTATCCAGATGTTTTCCGTCCCGGGCTGGGTACGTTCAAGGGGGCCCCTGTTAATTTTGAGCTGGACCCAACTGTCCAACCCATTTGCATAAAGCCACGGAGGGTGCCGTTTGCCCTGAAAGACCGCATTGAAGCGGAGCTGGACAAGCTGGTGGCACAGGGCATCCTGGAGCTCATGGACTCTGCTCCATGGGAGACACCTATAGTCACTGCTATCAAGGCGAACGGGGACATCCGCATCTGCGCGGACTACAAATGCACGATTAATAAGGCTATCCGAGCTAATTCTTATCCTATTCCAGTGGTTAGCCATTTGCTGGCCACCCTCCATGGGGGAAAGTGTTTTGCTAAACTGGACTTAGCCCAAGCATATCAGCAAGTGCCTGCTAGCCCGGAATCTGCATTGTGTCAGACTATTACTACTCATAAGGGTGCATTCCGTGTGAACCGTCTTCAGTTAGGGGTTAGTACGGCTCCGGGTCTTTTTCAGGCTCTTGTGGAAAGGTTATTGAAGGGTCTCCCTGGGGTGCTGACTTTTTTTGACGACGTATTGATATCTGGGACAGACAAGGGGGACCTGGCCACTAAACTGGGGAAGGTGCTGGAGCATTTCCATAATGCGGGGTTGCGGGTAAAAAGGGAGAAGTGTTGTTTTTTTGCTCATGAGGTTGAATTCTTGGGGTTCAAAATCACGCCTGCCGGCATCAAGCCCTCTGAATCCAAAGTTCAGGCAGTCTGGGAAGCCCCATGTCCCACTTCAAAGACGGAGCTCCAGGCATTTTTGGGTCTCTTAAACTTCTATCACTCCTTTCTACCCCGAAAGGCGACTGTAGCTGAGCCCCTGCATCAGTTGCTGAGGAAACAGGCGGTGTGGCAGTGGGGGCCTCCTCAGGAAAAGGCATTCCGGGAAGTCAAGGAGCTGTTGACTTCGGATGCTGTCCTTACACATTACGATCCGAAGAAGCCCCTTTTGCTGGTGTGTGATTTCATTTCATTTCATTCATTTCATTTATTTGATTTGTATGCCGCCCACTCAGCATACGCCGACTCAGGGCGGCTCACAACATATCAAACAATGATACAATACAGGAAAAAAATAAAGTACACAATATAATGGAGTACAGTAACACAGTAACATCTCAGTAATGCAATAACATCTCACACATCTCTCCCCGGCCCCAACAAGTCCAAAAGTGAAAAGTGGCAGTGACGAAGGTCCTGCCGCCTCCATGGCTTTTCAAGCCCTGGCCGAGGGCAAAGCCTGGGACGCCGGTGGTGGTGGTGGTTCCCGGTGTCCGATGCTGCAGAGGTCTCCCCGCCCCATCCGCAGGGGAGACCGGAGGTGGCGACCAAGTCCTGCTGCTTCTGTCCCCACTCCCGGGGCCGATGGCGCGGGCTCCCGGGCGAGACAGGGAGCTCCTCGAGGGGCCGGCGTCGGCGGCGTCCTTTTCTGCTCTCCGGGTGGGCGGGCCCCGAGAGCGAAGGCAGCTGCGGCGGCTCCGGCGGCGGCTCCGAGGCTCCCACCTGTCTCCACTCCCGGGGCCGATGGCATGGGCTCCCGGGCGAGACAGGGAGCTCCTCGAGGGGCCGGTGTCGGCGGCGTCCTTTTCTGCTCTCCGGGCGGGCGGGCCCGGAGAGCGAAGGCAGCTGTGGCGGCTCCTGTGGCGGCTCCGGCGGCGGCTCCGGCGGCGGCTCTGGCGGCTCCCACCTGTCTCCACTCCCGGGGCCGATGGCATGGGCTCCCGGGCGAGACAGGGAGCTCCTCGAGGGGCCGGCGTCGGCGGCGTCCTTTTCTGCTCTCCGGGCGGGTGGGCCCGGAGAGCGAAGGCAGCTGTGGCGGCTCCGGCGGCGGCTCCGGCGGCTCCCACCTGTCTCCACTCCCGGGGCCGATGGCATGGGCTCCCGGGCGAGACCTCCTTTGGTGTCACTTGTTTTGAGAGAATCATAGGATTTACTGGGACTTGTTTCCTCACTGTCTGCCTCGCCGGTGGGGGTTGGGGCTGTTCTGTGCCATGACATGGGGGGAGGGAAAGAAGCGCCTATCGCATATTACTCCAGGTCGTTAACGGTGGCTGAAAAAAACTATGCTCAGATTGATAGAGAGGCGCTGGCCATAATTGCTGGAATGAAGAAATTTCATGACATCATTTACGGGAGGGCTGTCACGATTATCACAGACCACAAACCGCTCCTAGGTATTTTTGTGCCAGACAAGCCCACCCCCCAAATCCTGTCTCCGCGGATGTTACGCTGGGCAATGTTGCCAATAAAGGCGGGCAAGGGTTTAAATCAGATGTTGATAAATTTAATGAGAAGGTGGATAATTTGGAACAAAAAATTGGAAATATGTTTGTTCAGGATAAACAGGAATGAAAACAAGACATGTAAGATTTGATGGCAAACATTATGAAGGGTTTTGATGATTTTTAAAAAGGGCAGAATAAACTTAAGAAAGAACAAGAGGTGATGAAAAAAGAGCAGGAGGGGATAAAAGCAGAGGTTTCAGATATGAGAGAAAGAGAGAAAGAAAGAAACGGAAAATAAGGTGGGGGATCATGAAAAAAGGTGGAGGAACAGATGAGACGTGTGAACGTGATAATTTGAAAAATTCCAGAAGGTACACCAGATAAATTAAAAGAAAGAATTGTAAAATGGTTAGATGGAATTATGGAAGGAGGGTTCACGCCATATGGTATTGTAAGTGTCTTTCAGTTGGGTTCAAGAAGGGGTAAAGTTGGGGCAAAAAATGTACTGGTAAAGTTCGCCAATGTTGCTGATAAATTTCGATTAATGGCTCTCATTCGAGTGAAGGGGTCAGAAGTTTTAAAAATAGATGGTTCAGATATTGAAGTATACAATGACATTCCAATGGAGGATCATATGTGGAGGCAATCGATGAAGCCAATTACAAAGAGATTCTAAGATAAAGGAGTTAGATATAATTGGAAATTTCCACGTCAATTGAGTTTTTTTCATTTGGGTAAACGATATATGATGAGTGAAGATGTCAATGTCATGGATGTAATGGTGGATGCAAAATTACTGGAATTTGGAACTAAAGAGTGGGATGAACTGAAGGAGGAATTGATTGTTTCGGGTGGGTTCATGAGAAGGGGAAATGATAATGAGAATATACCCAAAGGAGCGGAAGGAGGGATTGATTTGGGTCTGTGTTGAGTTTTAACTCAAATAAAAACCCAAAACATCTAAACACAGTTTAAAAACACTGAATGTAAAAAACATGTACTTTCACATTTTAAAAAATATTACCAACGGTACAATTATTAACAAAAAAACCCACAAACTAAAACATTATTTGGTTAAATAAAACAATTTGAAACAATTATATCATCCTTTGTTCTTTTTTTAATCCACAAAAAAAACCAAAAAAAAAAGCTGATCACACTTTATAACAGCCTGGCAACACCCGGCAAACTATGCTAGTTCCTTGATATTTTCCCTTAACTTGCAACTGCCAGTCACAGCTTCTGATGGCAGCTATATTTAGGAGGTGCCGCTTGTAAATGTGGCAGGCACACTGTTGGAAATTGCTGATCTATTTATATAAATTTAGATATGATTGATAAATAAATAAATATCACTGTGTTGTGTTTATGGGTTACATTTGTATCCTTCTGTCAGTAGGTGGCAGCAGAGAGCAACTCCATCTCTATATAATGCAGTAAGAAATAGAATGGAATGTTGGATGATTTAAAATGATCTGACAGTTGGAAAATACAGTAGTACTTCATACAGAGTCCGCTTCATACAACATCGGATTCATACAACATCGCCTAATTCCTTGAAAAAAGTTGCCTCATACAAAGTACGACTTTGTATGAGGCATTGGGGTTTTCCCAGGTTGCATTGTGCCTGGGCAGTATAAAAGGCAGGACACATGCGTGCATTGCTCTTGTGGGTTTTGCATGAGGCGAAGAGTGTTTAGAAGTGGTTTTGAGCACGATTTTGGATTTTTTTGAATTTTTTTGTCAGAAATTTCAGAAGCATTCCTGGGATTTTTGCAGCATTCTTCAGGTTCTTGGACAATCAGGGTTGTTTGACAAGTTTTTGTAATGTTTTTAGCCTTTAGACAATGATTTCTTAAAGTTCTGTCAGTTTCCTTGACTTTGCCCTGAAGTCTGTGCTGTTACAGTACAATGTATCTCTATGGAAACGACATTGAACGAGGCGTGGCAAGGATTTGGACGTTGTATGAGGTATCACGGCTAGGATTTTGCATGCCTCATACAAAGTCCAAATCCGTATAAAGTCCAAACTTGTGGAACCAAGTTTGGAAGTTGTATGAGGTATCACTGTAGCTGTTAGATGAGTCTGCTGTTAGCTCTGAAAGGATGAGGGTGTAGGGTCTGATGTATCTCTCTCATATTTCTGTCTGGTGAAATGTCAGTGGTTAAAGTTTTCTGTAAATAGTTCATATTTCTTCAAATATATTAAATTACAATTAATTTTAAGAAAAAGTCTTCTCATCATTTTTATCAGGGTCAAGTCAAGATTCATCTACTCATTCACAATATAATTTATTTATTTTATTTTTCTGAGCTGCTGTGGATCCTGAGTGTTAAGTGCAGTGTTTTATCCTAATCACAAACATTTGTTTTCAGTTCATCAGATATGAAAATCTGAGATGTACCTTCAAAGTGAATCTGCTCATCAATGCAAGTGTGTCTAATGTGGACTGCCCGCATCGCGGGGAGTCCTATTAATATACTTCTCCCTAGAAGTTCGTTCGCCGGCCACAGCCGAGACATAATTCAGGGCAAGACTTCCTATCTGGAAGCACGAGCTTTGCTGGAGAAGGTAGATAAGGATTGGGCGTACATTCCTGAGCTGCCTCCCGATTGACAGGCAACATCCTGGCTTAACATATCAATAGCCACAGATGTTTCCCTGAGTTAAGGTAAACAATAGAGATTAATAGCCACAGATGCTGATAGTGCCCAGGGAAACAGATGCTCCTGCTCCTTTAGTTTAGTGTAAACAATTAGAGACCCTTGCCTACGTGCAGCTGTTCCAGACTCCGGGGATAACCGAATATAGTATAGGGGTGACGTAGAAAGGCTTAGCATGCAGGGCCCCTCTGTAACCAGGGGCGGCGACCACCTCAGGGTCGTTACGCCCACAGGCAGGGTAATAAAAGCTTTTTGCCCACCTCATTTTGGGGCTGGACCACTACATCACGGTCTCGACGTGTCTTTATTCCAGCGCAGCAGGGTTTCGCATTACAATGCTGGTGTTCACCCTACAACACCGGCGTTCGAATTACAACAGTCTAAATTACTGTTCAAGGATTATTTTAAGAGATTTAGACCTTCTTTGACCACCAAGGCCAGGTGTGAATAGCACATTAAAATGAAGATGGTTGAAAAATGCCCTCAGATGGAAAGGTACTTAGCACTTATAGAGCATGAAAAGTCTGAAAAGTAATTTTCCCCTCAACTATTGGCATGATGACCTTTTGGCATAAGTCCACTTTTGGACTTATGTCCAGTTAAGTAATTAATAACCATAAGCTTTTGATCAGGGGAAAGAATGTAAGTGTGCTCCCCTGGGCCTGAAGATCATGCCCCAAATACCTATATCACCAAAACACTTCCTAGAGACAAGCCCCTCTCTTTACAAGAGCATTACACAACTAATCAAGCAGGGGGAAATCAATTCAAATTATTCTGGCTTGAAAAAGTTAATGCCACTTTGGGAGCTAAAAGGACTGGAAAATTTGAATCAGCCTTTGCATCGTGCCATCAGAAATGGCTGGTCAATCAGCTATCATGTGCACTAGCCAAAGCCATCAACCACACTTCCATAGCCATTGCCAAATTGAACCAGGAGCAAGCTGAGCTCCGTCTTGCGGTCTTGGATAACCGTGCAGCAATCACTTACTTACAGCAATTACTTACTTCTTCTACACTACTTAGGTTGCAAGTCCATCTGGAACAGGCAGGGCCATAGCCCAGATTCTAGATGTGGGTGGGTGCATATTTTTTCAGGATAGGCAACAATGTCATATATATATATAAGCAGCTGAGAGTTGGTGGGTGGTCAAACTGCTAACTCAGGGTCGGCAAAGCCCACCCTGGCCACCCCCTGGCTACAGCCCTGCCTACTGGTAACATAGGCACAATATTGTGCAGCAATATTCATGTATTTTGAATTGCATACCTGTCAAGTTGTAGGAAATTTCTGTAAAATAAGGGAAATTTCCCTGCCAAAACAGGAAACTGGACAGCTATGCTTATCCTGTGTTGGCCTCCAGTCTAACTCCAGTCTAATTCATACCAGTCAACCATCCCGTTTTACCCGGGAAAACCCCTTATTTTTAACCTTTTCCCTGCCCCTCCCGTTTTATTAATTTCCTCGTATTTTCCCTTATTTCCGGGGGTGAGGAGGAGGAGCAGCAGCTGAGAGGCGGGAAGGCCAGCTACGACCGCAGGGCCTCCAGAGCAGGTTGCTCAGCTGATCCTCCTCCTCCTCCCCCCACTCCCTGATATTAAAAGGGAAAACCCGATCAGGCTTTCCCCTTTAATATCAGTGGGTGGGGGGTAGCGATCCCCCTCTCCACTGGCTCCCCTGGGGCCAGAAGGGTTGGGGGGGGACAGACCCCTTTTGTCCCCCCAACCCTCACGGGACCCAGGAGAGGGGATCGAATCCACCCCACCCCCTGATTTTAAAAGGGAAAACCCGATCAGGGTTTCCCCTTTAATATCAGGGAGGGAGGGGATCGCAGACCCCTTTTGTCCCCCCAATCCTCACGGACCCACGGGACCCAGGAGAGGGGATCAAATCCACCCCACCCCGATTTTAAAAGGGAAAACCCAATCAGGGTTTCCCCTTTAATATCAGGGGTGGGGGGTTGCGATCCCCCCTCCACTGGCTCCCCTGGGGCCAGAAGGGTTGGGGGGACAGACCCTTTTTGTCCCCTCAACCCTCATGGGCTCATGGGACCCAGGTGAGGGGATCGAATCCACCCCACCCCCTGATTTTAAAAGGGAAAACCCGATCAGTGTTTCCCCTTTAATATCAGGGGGTGGGGGTTGCAATCCCCCCTTCCACTGGCTCCCCTGGGGCCAGAAGGGTTGGGGGACAGACCCCTTTTGTCCCCCCAATCCTCACGGACCAGGACCCAGGAGAGGGGATCAAATCCACCCCAACCCCTGATTTTAAAAGGGAAAACCTGATCAGGGTTTCCCCTTTAATATCAGTGGGTGGGGGGTTGCGATCGCCCTCTCTGCTGGCTCCCCTGGGGTTGGGAGCGTGGGGGGGGGGGACAAAAGGGTCTGTCTCCCCAACCCTCCTGAACCCAGGGGACCCAGCGGAGAGGGTGGTAGGTTCAGGAGGGTTGGGGAGACAGACCCCCTTTGTCCCCCAACTCTCCCAGACACAGGAGACCCGGGAGAAGGGAGCGAATCCACCCCACCCACCCCCACAAACTCCGTTGTTAAAGAGAAGAAACTGCTTGGTTTCTTCTGTTTAATAAGGGGTATCCTGTGGGGGGATCCCCTCTCTGCCGGCTCCCCTAGCTCTGGAAGGGTTTGGGGGACAGACCCCTTTTGTCCCCACAACCCCCCTGAACCCAGGGGACCCAGGAGAAGGGATCAGTTCCATTCCCCCCAACACTCCGTTTTTAAAGAGAAGAAACCACTTGGCTTCTTCTCTTAAATAATGGGGTATCCTGTGGGGGATCCCCTCTCTGCCAGTTCCCCTAGTTCTGGAAGGGTTGGGGGGATTTGGCCACACCCACTGATTTGGCCATGCCCAGATTTGGCCACGCCCACCGATGTGGCTATGCCCACCAATTTGGCCACGCCCACAAAATTTCCCTTATTTTCAAAGCCAAAAGTTGACAGGTATGGTCTAATTGTAGTCTTAACTAACATGGGATGATGGTGGGAAAGAGTGTAAAATACGGGGGGGGGGGGGGGTGTTTGACAGAAATTTCCCGAAACCTGACAGGTATGGAATTGTGGATACAGAAGCACAATATCACACATTCATTAATCAAATATATTTTTTAAATACACTGGCCCACGTGCTTCTTTCGATTCAGTTTTAAAAAGCACCAGGAACTTCCGTTTAATTCGCATGGATGGTGACGAATCCATCCATTTCTGTCTGGCACCGACTTTCGCCACCCACCTCGAGTGTGTGTGGGAGGGTGGTTGAGGAAATGGGAGGTGCTGGGATGCCAAATCAGAACCGGGTTGGACGGCGGTTCCTCCTGACGTCACAATGGAGGCGGAGCTGGACCAGCAGGAGGCATATAAATAAAAGCCCCGGCGCCAGCACATGTCTGAGACAGACTCGGACAGTAGAGATTGCGGCTCGTGAGAGTCACGGTGGAGGACAACCACATTAGGCGCTCTCATCGGATAGTGATTCTCTCCGCGTTAAGCGGCATTTCTAAGGTGAGTTTGCTCTTCTTGGACGAGCAAATGGATGGCTGCGCTTCTTCCATTGCGGTTGGGTAGAAGGGAAGAGCGAGGATCCGTGTCACCCCTGCACGTCGGTGCCTTAGGGTCGGTGGTGAGTAGGGAAGCCCCGATGACCGATCCCGAGCCACTCCAAAGCTGTGGGTCTCCGTGCGCGTCGGGGGGGGGGGGGGGGTCCCGTCGCGGGTCCTCATCTCCTTTTGAGACCTCTGATTCGGATCATCGGCGAGGGCACCTCGCCGGTGTCACTTCGGAAAATGTAGCCCACAGCCCGGCCACCTCGTAGGAAAGCGCTCCGGAGTCCTGGGCTTTTGGGCCCGGCTTGGGAGGCGTGAATAGGGCTGCAGTGGCTCATGTGGTTAATACGCTGACTGGGAGGCGGAAAGTCAGCAGTTCAAAACCCGAGTACTGCATGACGGAATGCGCGCCCGCCTCGGTCCCAGCTCCTGCCAACCTTAGCCGTTCGAAAGTAAGAAATGGCAAGTCGATAGATCGGGACCCCTTAGGTGGGAAAGGTAAACAGCGTTCCGTGCACTTCGGTGTCTAGACATGCCTGCCACATGACCACGGAACTGTGGCTCTTCGGCTATGCACAGAGTTGAGCACTGAACCCTAGAGTCGGATACGACTGGCTTTCGAGCAAGGGTGACCTTTCCCAGGGAGGCGTGAAAGCTTCTTTCTGCGCTGTCAAGGCGGCTACTCCGGATTAAATTCCGAGGGGTAGCATGTTCCGATTTGGGATTCTCCAGCGACGGGGAGGCAGTCCATGCAGAAGGGGGCGTGGGGAGTCCCCCTCTTCTCCACTGTGGATCGCTGGTGGGTGGTGGGAGAGAAGGGAGCTTGGGGGTTTACTCCGGATTAGGGCCAAAATGCCGTGTGAATGCGCGCTGACCGTCCTCGCTCTGCTCTCTCCAGGCGCCCCCCATCATGACCCTGAACCGTGGCGACAAGCTGGAGCGCCGGCGTGGGAGCACTCCCTTCGCGGCCCGCCCGCCCCACCACCACCAGCCCCCGCAGCCCTTCCTGCACCGGCGGAGCATGCCGGTGGACGAGCGGGAGCTGGAGGCATCTCCCCGGGCCGCGCGGGACCGGGACCCGAACCTGCGGCGCTGCACCTCCTACCACCCGGCGAGCGAGGCCCAGGCGCCGCACTCCGACTCCTCCGACTCGGTCATCTCCTCCGGCAGCGACTCGGACGGCAGCCTCTACAAGGTCATCCTGCTGGGCGAGCACGGCGTGGGCAAGAGCAGCCTGGCCCGGATCTTCGGCGGCCTGGACGACTGCCCGGAGGCCGAGGAGGCTGGTCAGTTGGGGAGCACTTTTAGTCGACCCACCCTCGGAGCTTTTCCTCCCATTGGGCTGAACTGCTGTCCAGGTGGCTTTGGGGTTTAAGACCCTGACAGGGCCATAGCAAGCATTCTAGATTTGGGGTGAGGGGGTGTGTGAGAATATTGTTTCAGGAGGGGCAACAATGTCATATACACATCATATACACTGGGCATCCCAGTGTGGGGGTGGGTGGGGGCTGTTAGCTCAGGGGGGATGATCTCCCTCTGGCCACCACCCCCTGCCTATGGCCCTGGACCCGAGCTTGACAACTGGAAGGTCAGCAGTTTGAGACCTGAGTGCTGCGTGACGGAGTGAGCTCCCCGTGGTCTGCCCCAGCTCCTGCCAACCTAGCCCTGTAAGGGCTAACCTCAACACTCCAGGTGTTCTTGGACTTCAATTTCCCAGAAGCCCTGATCAGCAGGAGTGCTGGCATGGGGTTCCTGGGAATTGGAAGTCCAACAGCACCTGGAGTGCCAAGGTTCACCACCACTGACCTAGCCGTTTGAAAGCAAGACATTGCAAGTAGATAAATAGGTACCACTTCAGCAGGAAAGGTAACAGCATTCTGTGCACTTCAGCATCTGGTCGTGCTTGTCACATGGCTACCGTAATGTCTGCAGATGCAGACAGCTCTGGCTCTTTGGCTGTAAATGGAGATGAGCACCACCTCCTAGAGCAGTGTTTCCCAATGTTTGGTTTTTGGACTTAAGTTCCCAGAAGCTTAAGTCACTTCCCCAAGGCACTGATCAGCCAATGTACTGACTTAGCTTCTGTGAATTGAAGTCCCCCACGCTGGAGAAACTCTGGCCTAGAGTCAAACATAACTAGCTTTCGAGCAAGGAAAACCTTTACCTAAGAAGCGAAGGATGAAGAAAGTACTCCAGATGTTGAGTTCTTCATTAAGCCTTGGTCCTTCCTAAAGGACCTTCCTATTAATGGATGAAGAAAAACACAGGGGCGTGTTGGCTATGCTAAAAGGGCACTGGACAGGGAGCGAGCGAGCGAGCGAGCGGCGCCTGTGTGTGGGGGTACTGCATGACATCATGGATTGTAGCCACCAGGTGACATACTTCTGCCCACCTCTGGGGGGTGCTAGTCAATGGAGTGCACCGGGACGTGTCCCTCTGTCCCAAATGACCAGCATGGGCCTGAACACACCTCCCCACCCACTCTATCCTGCCCTATTTGTGGACTGCTAGTTTGAGGAATAATTCTGGAGGTTTTTAATATGTGAACACCTTGGTGCCATTTTGTTGGGTTTATACCAACAGGAGATGCACGTGTGGTAAATGACAATTTGAGACAGTAGTTTTCACCTAAGAAAAATGCTGCTGTAGGAAGGGACTTCTAGGGTTAGGGTCTAAACCAATAAATCTGCCCCTCTGGACATAAACTCATAATCCTTGGCCATGCCTGTTAAGAGTGATGGATGCTGCCAGTCAAAAACATCTGGAGTGTCTTGATTGTCCATCCTGGTCAAAAGAAGCATGAGCCTTAGACCCTTTATTTTAAATTGGACTTTGCTTAAGTATATACCTATTGATTATAGGCCTGTTATTATTTACTCTATTGGTAATATTTATGTATTATTTGCATTTGTATCCCACCCATCTGGGATAGTCTCCCACTGTGGGTGGCTTACATTATGTTAAAAATATTTACAATAACAATAAGAGATTGTCAAACAAGAATAAACAAACCGAATCCAGTGTAACTGATTGAAGTAGAGGAGGAAAATAATTTTTAAAAGCCTTCTCAGCCATGAGTTTTGGATTAAGGTGGTTATTTTGCAGGTCTGGCTGACTTTACAAAGCTGTTTTGAGGATAAACTGGAGATGCTCTTACAGAGGAAAATTGATGTCCCTAAACTTCTAGGAGGAAACAATACAGATCTAGCAGATGGTGCCATTCACTGCTTTTCTTGGCATAAAATAATTTCAACACAGAATTTGCACTTTAACTATTTTTCTGAAGATTGAGATCTTTGGAAATTATGTGACCATATGAAAAAGCCGTGTAAATCAACCCAGTTTGGAGGGTCAGTTGGCAGTTTTTCCAGGAGCCCCCTTGCATTAGGCAGAGTGAGGACATTACGTCGGATAGAAAATGGCTGGGACTGCAAGGGAAGGGGTTTTTTTGGGGGGGGCTGCCTGAGAGCCCCCCCCCCCCCCACTAAGGCTACTTTGCCTGGAGCTGCTGCCCTCAAGCTATGGTGGTGGACCTTAAGGGTCAGAAGCCATGGTGGTACAGTGCTTAAACTGCTGTACTGCAACCAAAAAGGTTGAGTTCAGTCCTGACCAGAGATCAAAATTGACTCAGCCTTCCATCCTTCTGAGGTCGGAAAATTGAGTACCCAGCATCGTGGGGGCAAAATGCTAATTAATTTGTGAACTGCCCAGGGAATGTACTAAGTGCCTTGGGGTGGTATATAGTGTGGTTGCTTTGCTTTTTGCTATAGCATCTGGCTGGCTTCTGCACATAGAGCTGGGAAAAGACCACTGTATGCTTTGCCTCAGGTAGGGGAAGATTTGTGAAAACATCCCTGGTTCTTTCCTGGAACTCCTAAAACGTTTTCCTTAATATTTATGGCATTTTAAAAAAAGTTATGCTAAATCCCCTTTCCAAGGGGCCTTCAGAGAATTGATTTTGTTTTTTGAAAACATTACTTGTCTAATTATAAACATATGGAAGGCAAATGTTCTGTTTTAATTTTTACTGAGGAAAGTTTAAATGTTATTGAATGCAAACACTAGAAACAAGGCAATAATCTTTTTGTACCATTCATGCTATTTCTGGCTTGGCCAGATGAGCACACACACCCCTCCTTCCATTCAAATTCACTACAATTTCTTTTATGCCTTTTCCTATCAACCTTGGAGCTTGAAACTGTTTGTCCAACATGTAAATCTGGAAAGGGAATATAATTGGAAGCCACACAAAGAGATGGCAGCTGCTGTTTTGTGTGTGGAGCAGATTAGGACTTTCCATATCTGTCGCTGTTTGTTCAAGGTGTTTAGCTCTGCAACTCAGTTATGCTGGCACTTCTTAGATTTCAGTTGATTTGGCTCATTTTCAAGCCCATTCTTCTGTCTGAGGCAAAAGATAAAATAATCCCCCTGGTTCTCCCCTTCACCCCATTTTAGACTGGTCTGCCAGTTGAATCTTGCCAATACTGATTCCCAAATCCATTTTGTTGTAACTCCTTTTGCACTTTATTAGTCCAACAACAATAACAGCAAAGTGCCTAAATGTGACGGAATTTCTCCTATGGCCAACCTTTTTATATGACATACTGGCAATGGGATAGGCGTGCTCCACTACACCAGAGAGTAGCAGACCAGTTTATAAAATTAGGTAAAGGTAAATGTCACCCAAGCCAGTTGTATCCGACTCTAGGATTCAGTGCTCATCTCTTTTTACAGCCAAAGAGCCAGCGCTGTCTGCATCTGCAAATGTTTCCATGGACACATGGCAGGTATGCCTCAGCACCAGAGTGCACGAACGCTATTTACCTTCCCACCAAAGTGGTTCCTATCTATTTATCTACTTGCAATGTTTTGCTTTCGAACTGCTATGTTGGCAGGATCTCGGACAGAGGTGGGAGACTCCATCGTGCAGCACTCAGGTCTTGACCTACTGACCTTCCAGTCATCCAGTTCAATGTCTTAACCACCAAGCCAGTGCAGTCCCAGTTTATAGAATTAGGACTGGCTATATACGACAGATGTTTCTGGCCATCAGCAGAGCAGAACAGCAGCCCTAGGAGCTGGGGGAATTGTCCTCCAGTATTTGCCACCTGAGGTGTTTGCCTGACCTGTCAAATAATAGGGCTGGCCCTTCACTTTAAAAGTTTTTCAGATGAATCTAACTTGTTTAGTTAAGGCTGTTATCCTTTACCAAATTGTGTGGCCATTCTGTTTCTGAATCATTATCTTTCTAGCATTGTTTTAACTGTGTTTGGATCAGGCCTGCTGGTTCTCTCAGAACTAAAAGCTGTGTCTTTGCATGGTTGGCCACAAATATCAAAGGAGAACAAACATTTTATCCACTGTCATATCTCTTGATTTTCTTTTGCAGGCAATACTTATGACAGATCCATCATAGTCGATGGTGAAGAAGCTTCCCTTGTGGTCTTTGACATATGGGAACAGGTAGGTGTTAGTTTCTTAAATATCTTCATTAAACCAGGAACTTTCTGGATAGTAGTCATGTTAGTAGGTTGTAGTCAAGACAACAACTTGTCTTGTGTATGGTAAAGACTAGCACATTCCGTTTGGCTCAATAAAGAATACCTGAAATATAGAACAAATTTAAACAATAGCAGAATAAATCCACACCAAAACTATTAGTGAAGAACCACAGCAGTGGAAAAATCTTATTAAAGTATTAAGACTTATACACTGTATAAGGAAGATCTAAATGTCATGTTTGCTGAACCCAGTGTCAACTTGCTTCACTATAAACCTTTTCTATTCCTATTCTTAACTTTAGGATGATAGCCACTGGCTCCAGAACCACTGTATGAAAATGGGGGATGCATACATTATCGTGTACTCAGTGACAGACAAAGTGAGCTTTGAGAAGGCTTCGGAACTGAGAATTCAGCTGCGAAGAGCAAGGCAGACAGAAGACATTCCTATTATCCTTGTTGGAAACAAAAGTGATCTGGTCCGATCACGGGAAGTCTCCGTTGAAGGTAAGAGACGTTCTCCTAAGGCGAATATAAACACTGGACCAATTTGCTTAGGGGTTGGTGGGGTTCCCTTCATGGAGATTAAAAGATCCACTGGGAAATTTGTCTAGTCCTGCACTAAAAAGGGGAGTAAAAACTGGAGAAGAAAATGAAAATCCAAAGATCCTGTAAAATTGTCAATGCAGTATTCATTGGGCTGGTTCACATATGTATATTTGGAGGGTGGAAAAGTTCCCTTTTCTGCTACAACTGCTAGCTTCTCCTAATTATTCTGGCTACTAGGGGAATTCTTCAGTTGATACTGATAGCTTTTCCAAATTCTGTGCATAGTTCACTGTTTGACTTCAAGGTTAAATGATAAATTGAGAGTGCCACTGGACTAAAATATGTGGTTTAGATATATGTAAATCCTGTATATTTGGCTGCTCTGTCCTAAAGACTTGGCACAGATAGTTAATATTTCAGGCACTATGAGGTGGGGGGCGGGCAGGCAAAACAGTATTTCCCC
Source organism: Bradypodion ventrale (assembly GCA_035047345.1). Taxonomy (NCBI): domain Eukaryota; kingdom Metazoa; phylum Chordata; class Lepidosauria; order Squamata; family Chamaeleonidae; genus Bradypodion; species Bradypodion ventrale. The sequence continues at coordinate 23,261,647 of JAWDJE010000009.1, read as the reverse complement.
AACTCTAATCCTTCCTAGTTCTTTGTGAAGATGTGCAAGATAGACCTGGGAAGCTTTTCCATATCAAACCTGTGCTCTTGATTTCTTCCTTTGCTTAAGTTTTAAGTCTTGAAGAGGAGCTTCAAGAAGGAGGGTGAAATCAAGGGCATGAAAAATTTGAATATCCTGAATAAGTTAGCAACTGGATGGAGTAAATCAAGAAATGAGGGAAATAACTGTGAAGAAAATAGACAGTTTTCCTTCCTTTTCCACTAGTTCTACAGGATCTAGTAACTTGGGTTTAGCCTATGGGACCAGTCGTAGATTTAAGACAAATACTCTACGCAGTTTTAATTTATGAGGGTCAGCAATGGAAGGATAAAAGTAATTCCTGGTTTATGCCCTAAAATGGGGATATTAAAAGTCATGGCACAGGACTATCCACCATGGCTGTATGGAACTGGAGTTTGGAACTTGCTTTTTTGGTTGATCATGACTCTGCTGCCTGGAGGATTCTGGAAGATGTTATTCAATAAAGCCACTTTTTTTCAAGCTTTATATGAAATCTCCATGTTCTGAAGCAGTTTATGGCATAAAATGGCTGCTGGGGCAGTGGGGAAAACTTGTGGCTGGACTCTGGAAGAACTAAGGGTGCTGTGTTAAGTAGACCTATAGTCTGATCACTGAGATCCCTTAGACAGTTGTCACTTTCAGTTCTGTGTTATGCTGAACCTCCATAGCGTCGCTAACACTGTGTCCTCATTTTGTCCTTCAGAGGGACGAGCCTGCGCTGTTGTCTTTGACTGCAAATTTATTGAAACATCAGCCACTCTGCATCACAATGTCAAAGACCTGTTTGAGGGAATCGTTCGGCAAATCCGGCTACGCAAAGATAGTAAGGAAGACAATGCCCGGAGGATGGCCAACACAAAACGGCGAGAGAGCATTAGCAAGAAAGCCAAGCGATTCCTTGGGAAAATTGTGGCCAAGAACAATAAGAAGATGGCATTTAAGGTCAAGTCTAAATCTTGCCATGACTTGTCAGTGCTTTAAAATTGTTCTTTCTCAGTAAGACCAGATGCTGTGTGTGAATTTGTGTGGACTGCAAGTATGTCTCTGACTATTAGGAGTGAAGGAATAGAACTCTGAATGCAAAGCTATTCAGCTCAAGAAAATAAAAAGCCCCATCATGCCTTATGGTTCTTCTAAGCAAGACTTGGAAGTGAGTGGACTGGGTCTTCGCTGCCAAATGGTTAATTAGCCTCAATGTGTACAAGCGACTGAAGTCATTTCAAATTCAGCGGCTTTGTACGCACACATTTTCACTGTGTATTTTTGCTAGCTTGGTTATCAAGAATCCAAGGATCAGGAATTGACAATGATGTGTGAAAGATGGGGGGTGGAGATGAATTCCTGAAAATATGCCTCCTTTGCAGGAGAAAACTTGAATACATGTATGCAGGCTCGTACATGTTCTTCTCTGTGGTAAATATACTGTATTAAAAAGCAATTATCTTTTGAAAACAGGGATTGGAAAAGTGCCGTTCAAAGTGCATATGACTAGACAAAGGGAAAAATAGAATAAATATAATTTTTGAAGATAATTTGCACTTTCATTAATTGTTCAGTTTGTTACTTGTTTACATGCTGGTTTTATGATAAAATATTTCTGCCTATTTTACTAAGTGGCTATGTTTCTCCCTTTCTTAAAATAAAAATACTGGGAGACTGTGAGGTCTTCCTGGGATGTGTGGTGTGAAATATCAAATTTTAAAATTATATAACTTGAACATTAGACACCAAGCTAATTTGGGCGAGTAATACATTTTGTAGAGGTACTATATCACCTGTTCTTCTATAGATATCTACCATAATTAAATGCAACAATATCTGATTATCTTTCTAATCAGCAGCACCTAAGTTGCTTTCCTCAAGCCAGAGGCTGAACATACAGAATCTTTCCATCCATCTTGGCTACCATGTCCAGGGGAGAGGAATCATTGGATATTTACCGTATTTATTCGTGTATAACGCGCAAAATTTTATACCAAAAAAAGAAATCAAAGTTTGGGTGCGCGTTATACACGAGGACTGGGTGCGCGTTATAAACGAGCCTCTTTTACTTCCTTTTTAGAATTGGGTCGGCTGTCTATTGCTGCGGCGGGTGAAGGGGAGGCGGGGGGTGGCTTTGAAGAAATTGACGGGATCTGATTGGGTGGCGCGGGAGACGAGGCGTGGCCCGGAGGTAGCTCGCAGTTCGAGCGAGGCTCCTGGGGGTCGGAAGTGCTCGTTTCGGATTGCATTTTCTGCAACAGGTGGGTCTGATTATCCCCCCCTCCCTCAATATTTTAAGGCGTGCTCTTTTTCACCGATATAACTGGTTCCCCTTTAGATGGCAACTCTTTGGTGTATCTGATGATGAATCTGACTTTGATGCATTTTAAAGTAAGGGGAATGAGTGGAGCTCTCTCTCAGTGGTCGTAGGTGATGTGCTGCGGCCAATCCTAACAGCACTCAGGATATAGTCAGTGGAAAAGAGTTTGAAGCATTTTTAATGCTTTTTGGCATTGTGCTTACACCAGTTTACGTTGTCAATAAATGTTTTTTTCATGGCCGCACGTGTTCAACAACGTTTTTTATGTCAATTTCAATGCGTGGTGTGAAACAAAATTTTATACCGAGGTTTCATGGAAAATTAGGGGTGCGCGTTATACTCGAATAAATACGGTAGCCTAAAAGATAATAATAAGGGGAAGACCACATATTGTTCTCTTGTGTGTATCACTTGATTTCTTTGCAATGGATTATGGGACAGCTGATTGTATATGTGGTGTGACATGGAAATCTAGGACTCACACACTATTCAGTGCTTCAGCCTGAATGTAGAGTGTGTGGCCCTTTAGCTACTAGTTGGCTAGTTTTGCATGAGGGCGGCTGAGCACAGCATTCCAGAAGAATTGAGGGGCCCTTGTGTTAGCCATCCATGCAGAAGGTAGACCCTAAATACACTGTAGCATTCCAATGTACCAACCCTTTGATGGCTGGAACTGTCTTTTCGCATTTGCTTGAGTCAAATGCTCCCATGCAGTCAGAGGACCAGGGAGGAATATACCTACGAGCAGGGAAGACCATAAGCTAGGTCTGCCTTCCTCATTCCAAAAATATTCCTCCCTGTCATAACCAACTGTTTCTTGATGTTGCATAGTGAGTCAGATTATTTTGAGTGTAGGGGAATGACAATATTTCCCCGTAATGAAAGACCATTAACTGACTGCATCAACTTTATGGAGGTATCGGGACTGAGGTAGCTCAGTGGTTAAGAAGCTCACCTTGTTATCTGGAAGGTCAGCAAGTCAGCAGTTCAAGCCTGAGTACTGCATGATGGAATGAGCTCCCGTCTATGTCCCAGCTCCTGCCAACCTAGCAGTTCAAAAGCAAGAAATTGCAAGTAGATAAACAGGAACCACTTTGGTGGGAAAAGATCTTGGGGACAGGAAAGGAGCCTCATTCAGGCATCCCTTGAGTGGAGTTTCTCCAGCAAAAATCCTTTCAACCCAGAAAGCACATTTGTGTGCTTCTGACATGATAAAAAAAAAGTTCATGGAAGTAAACGGGAGCTTTGAATAGTAGCCAGTGTTGGCCCTAACTTTGGATAGAGTAGTTGTAGAAAGATGTTTACAATGCATACTATTCCTCCCATGTCCAGATGAAACTTTAAACTGTCAAACTGAAACCACCTTCTTGGCTTTGTCATTGGCCAAAATCAAATCCTCACTGGTACCTGTTTTCGGTAGTAAGCAGCAGATCAACCAATGAGCCAGATTCTGTATCTCTCCACAATTACACCACATGTTGTAGTCTACCAGCAGCCCACACTTGAGCGTGTTGGTCTTACATTTAGGGACACCAACCCTCAACCTATTCAGAGTCCTCCAACTGAGTTCCTCAGCTATATTTTCCTTGTTCAGTGAGCTCATTCCTCCATCATCTACTTTGGTTTTGCTCTTGCAATAAAATTTGTTCTTGTCATAAAACTCTTCTTTATTTTCAGTTGACGGACTTGAGGCTTATATCCATTCAGAGGATGTTGAGGATCATTCTCTTGCTTAGGTCTCTTGGTGTCCGCTGCTGCTTCTCACCTTATCTTAGATAGAGCAATACCAACAAGAGGATGTATTTTCTTAACTGGCGTGTAGGTTTGAGGCATTATGTTACTATACACTTTGTTTCATTATCAGCAATGTCAACTTTTTTTGCATGTGTGGATGTGCTCCATACTGGCATTCCAGTATCTTATAAAGAGAGCAAAAGAGTGACACTGGTCGGTAGTTTTTTGGGTCATCTTGGTCTTTGCTTGGTTTCAATAAAACAATGAGTCTAGCCCAGTGATGGTGAACCTTTGCACTCCAGGTGTTCTTGGACTTCAATTACCAGAGGCCCAAGTCAGTACTCCTTTTGGGAATTGAAGTTCAAGAACATCTGGAGGGCCAAGTTTTACCACCACTGCTCTAGCCTGTCTCCACACAGAAAGAGCTTCCGTGAAGATTGTAGGTACATTTTATAACCACAATCTGGCGTACTCCAGGAAATGGTAATCTTAGTTTTCCTGCCTATTTTTTCACACTAGATCAAAACAAAGGAACAATACATACTGAAGAAAGTGTATTTATTTGTTCAATCAGCTTCTGTATCTGGAGTAGAGATACCTTCTTGTCCTCAGGTAGCAAAATGTTTTGGATTCTCTGGTATGAGTTCTTTCTGTGAAAGAAATTTTAATGATGATTGTATCCCAGTGGCTTCTGCTAGTGAATCCTGCCCTTCTAAATTAGGGTTTGCACCCATGACATTGGCTGCATGTTCACCATTATTGGATATGCTTAGTCTTGGCACATTAACCCTCATTTCAGCTACTGAAAGCTGGTCTGAGATCCACCAGCTTTTAGACTCTAATAACACTTTTTGAAGCAAAACTATTTTTTCTGTTCAGACTCTAATAACACTTTTTGAAGCAAAACTATTTTTTCTGTTCCCCCCTCATTTTTTTCTGGAGACACACTCCAGCTGTTTCTCTAACTTTTCAAGTTTTGAGTTGGAAATGCCGTTTAAAAACAAGTATAGGGTAGCATATGCTGTAAATCACTATTTAAAGCTCAGCTGTTCTTGGATTCCAATATATTATGATGTGTCACTTGCAATAACTTGAATGTGTCCGCAAGATCTCCTCAAGGACACCATTAATGGTTGCACTCATGAATATATTGCTTGTAAATCAGTCTTGGCTTTTATGGATATGGCTCTGGAATAAATCAAGCTGGGGGGAAATTTGCCAGGAAAAAAGTCCATTCCAAAGGATAATGAAACATAATTGATTTGTACTTGGGCTGCATTGTTCAAAGTACTTCACAAGGATAAGGTCAGTAAACTTCCCTGAAAGGTAGGCTGCCGTTCTTAGTACGCCCCCTGAACTGCATACAGTGGTTGAAGGCCTTGCACAAAGCATTGTAGGGCTTTTTCAAGACATTGTGCTGCCAGAAGTGAAGGACAAGATGACATCCCACCATGAGATGTAGAGAAGCTGACTAAACTTGCACTTGAAAAGTACTTCACTACTCACAAAGGGAACATGTCCTCCCTCACACCTGGGAATTGAAAAAGTTACCTTTCTGGAGTACAACTCTCACAATTCGTCAGGCAGTAGGGCCTCTGGCTCTGACCATGAGTTGATTATAGTGAGTTATAGCCTACCTACCCCAGAAATAACTTTTCTAAGCTCTGATGAGGGCAGTAGGCCCGCTTAGGATTGAAAGGGAGGCTGTGTAGGTATAGACCTCTGTCCTCTAAAGCTGAGGAAAGGACAGAGGTCCAGGAGAAAAAGCAATGGATCTCAATGCTGGTCCCCATTCCCTGTCCTGCTGCTTTGCTTTATGGTAGGGCTGACCTTGGGGCCACCAGAGAGTATGGGGCTGAGACAAGATCACACAGAGGCAAAGGAGAAGAGTATACAGCAGTAATAGCACTAACAAGTTGTGTTCTTTTGTTGTTACTAGTGATGGTGAACCTTGACACTCCAGCTGTACTGGAACTTCAATTCCCAGAAGCCCTGATCAGCAGGAGTGCTGGCTTGGGCCTCTGGTAATTGCAGGCCAAGAACAGCTGGAGTGCCAAGGTTAGCCACCAAGGCTAAGCAAAGGCTAAACTCAGGTTCATCTTTACCAATGTGTTGAGCACACACTTGTCCTCTATCCTGGAGTTTGAACCAAGGGGATATTCAGTACCCTCTTCATATGCAGACACCCCATTGCTTTCTATGAAGCAACTTCTAGCTTGCTGAACTGTAAGCTGAAGACCATGTGGAATATCACCTGTGTTTCCTAATGGGATTCTGTCTGCAGAGTATACAAAATTAAAAGAACAAAACTCAATCAAATGATTGAAAAGGTGAGAAGGCAGAGTGTAAGAATCTACTGAACTGTCAGACTGGTAGACTTTACGATTGCATACTAAATGCCTACGGAAACTGCATACCAAATGCCCATAAACAATTTTGGGAGATTAAAAGTTTGTCATTTGTGCAGGGTATAAGGGAGAAGGAAGAAGTGAAGGGCAGTGCTGATGAATTGTACCATTTAGAAACTAAAAGCTTCCTCCCAGAAGGAGAAGGAGGCAGAGAGGGCCAAGATACATACAATGATGGAGTGGTGGGCGTCAGCAGGTTCGCACCAGATCGCCAGAACTGGTAGCAGAAATTCTGGCTGGCCCCGCCCATTCAAGATTTGAAATAAAGTACAGTAAAACCCTGACTTACAAATGCCTCGAGTTACATAGAATTCAACTTACATAATGATTTTGTGCTAAAACCATGTCCCGATTTACACAATTTCCTATGGGTTTGCTTTGAGTTACATAAAGATTCATTTCCCTATGGGTTTGCTTCAAGTTTCGTAAAAATTCATTTCCCTATGGGTTTGCTTCGATTTACATAAAAGTTTCATTTTTCCTATTGGTTTGCTTCGAGTTACATAAAAATATTTTTCCTATGGGCTTGTTTCAAGTTACAAAAAAAATTCAAATTAAGCAAAAGCCTATGGAACAGACTTTTTTTGTAAGTAGGGGTTTTACTGTAGTCGCAATTCGGGTGCAATGCAGGGCTTTCCCCCTGGCCATGCCCACCATACCACGCCCACAGTGTGGTAGGAATTCTTTTTTTTAGCCCACTGCAATGATGTATCTTGGATTTTAAATAATATTTTACACTTGTTTTTAAATTATGTTTTTAAAACTATTCTCCCCCCCCCCCAATACATTGCTTTGGGAACCCTGGTGAACAAGAAGCTGTATAAAAATAATTTTAAAAACATATTATAAATAAATTATAGGGTGTGTGGACCGCCAAAAAAAATAACAAAAGAATATTCCATTACATCTGAATACATGTATTTCTACAAATTTAGACATCTCAGAAAACATAATACTATAACAGAAAGACCAGGTGTTAACTGTTGATTTGTACTTTCCAGGTTCATGCTTGCTCTCCTTGAATTGCAATGAGAACTTGGATGGGATAACTCTTTACATACGGAGCTATTCTCTGACAGACCTTCAAATAGAAGACTGCCCACTATAAAATAGGACACAATGGTGTCGTAATTCCTGCCAGAGGAGTAAAAGAATACATGGAACAAACACAAAAAAGGACCAGGAATACTTGCAATTAGCTTTATGACATGAATTTGGAGAAAAATAAATAGTATTTAATTGTACCAACTCTAACACAAATCATGGGGTATAATGCAGTGTAGTCACGCCCTCAGCTAGCTAGCCTCCTTCATGGTCCTAAAGATAGAAGGCTTGTTTAGGATTATGGGTAAACTTCTATGTGGCTCACATAATTTTGGCTTCTTTTTAAAAAAAGTTTTTATTAATAGTTAAAGTAATATAAAAGAAAAAAGAGTTTGATATACATAATTAATGTCCACAGAATAATTTTATTTTTTATTTATTTTATACTTCAATTTGTATCCCGCCCTACTCAACACATGGCCGACTCAGGGCGGCTAACAACATATAAATGACCCCAGGACAACTCAAGGGGTTTACATATACGATACAAGATACAGTGTTCAAAATACAATAATCAATACAGTGTTTCACATAAGTACAATAATACAAATTACAATATTAAGCAAAACAATCCACAAAATACAAAATATCAGCACACATCCGAAAAAAGAAAACAATTCACCTGAAGCCACCCACAAAAAACCCTGCCTCCAGAGTCTTATGAAGGGGGGGACAGGGCCCTGGGACGCCAGCCGGTGGCATGGCTGGAAGGCCTCTTCACCCCCACCGGGGCCGGGAGCGCTGCGTGGAGGATTCGCCTGGCAGACCCCCTCGCCTTTTAAGTCCTGGCGAAGGGTGGAGGGCGGGGCCCGGAATGCCGGCCGGTGGTGTGGCCGGAGGGCCTCTTCGCCCCCCCCGGGGCCGGGAGCGCTGCGGTGGTGGACTCGCCCGGCAGACCCCCTCGCCTTTTAAGTCCTGGCGAGGGGTGGAGGGCGGGGCCGGAACGCCGACCAGGTGGTGCGGCCAGAGGGCCTCTCGGCCAGGGAGCCCTTTTAACCTCCCTGCCCGGTGGCAGGGGGCGGGGTGGGACGGCTTCGCGCGGCGGCTGCGGCGTCCTTCGGCTCCCTCGGCCAGGGAGCCCTTTTAACCTCCCCGCCCGGTGGCAGGGGGCGGGGAGGGACGGCTTCGCACGGCGGCTGCGGCGTCCTTCGGCTCCCTCGGCCAGGGAGCCCTTTTAACCTCCCCGCCCGGTGGCAGGGGGCGGGGAGGGACGGCTTCGCGCGGCAGCTGCGGCGTCCTTCGGCTCCCTCGGCCAGGGAGCCCTTTTAACCTCCCCGCCCGGTGGCAGGGGGCGGGGAGGGACGGCTTCGCGCGGCGGCTGCGGCGTCCTTCGTCGTCCTTCGGCTCCCTCGGCCAGGGAGCCCTTTTAACCTCCCCGCCCGGTGGCAGGGGGCGGGGAGGGACGGCTTCGCGCGGCGGAATCCTAATTATACATTCCACCTTGTACTATCTTATCTTATGTAATATTGTAAAAATAATAATAATGGAATAAAGAAAACCACACAAAATTAAGAATAATTTAGAGCAATAAAACATATACACTAAAAAAAACATTAATACCCCATTAAACCCACCCGTGAACAGTTGGGACAGTCGGCGAGGATTCTGGTCCATTAAACTTTATTACTCCTTCCAAAATTGGGTCGTATCAGAGCTAGTTTTAGTCTCATTGTCTTCTAATAATGCAAATTTTAAAAAAAACCCAAAAAAACCCCAGATATCCCAAAAAGGGATCTTTATTGGGACCCCCTTCTTCTGGTGGATTTGCATGGTTAATTTCTCATTTAGTGCCAATTGCTAAACGTCTGAGTACCATTTAGCTTTATTAATATTTATTCCAGTTTTCCATTCTTTGCCAATTAGTTGTCTTGCAACCATTAGTAAGGATAGCAATAACTCTTTTTTATTTTCTTCCAGATTTAATTCTTCAATTTCACCCACTATTACCATCTTAGGACTTAATATAATTGATGGTTTTAGTATTTTATTCAATTCCTCCTCTATAACATTCCAAAATTTCCTTACCTGGTCACAAGACCACCACATATGCATATACATCCCTTTCCCTTTATTGCATCTCCAACATAAATCAAGATTGTTTTTATTCATTAGATGAAGTTTGACAGGGGTAAGGTACCACCTCCATAATACCTTACAGTTGTGTTCTTTTTCCTTCATTGAAAGTGATTTCATGCTTCTGTGGGTCCATTTCCCCCCCCCCAATTTTCATCACTAATTCTGATTCCCAAATCATCCTCCCAGCATCTTTTAAGTACTTGCTGAGCTTCCTCATTTGAATTTAACAATTGATATATCTCCCCCCCTAGGCCGTTTAGGTTCCTTCTTCCCTGCCTCACTTCAAAAGTCAATATTTCAAACTGAGTTGGAGCTCGGTGGTCTACTATGCTATTATTCCTCATACTTCTATCCAACGCTTCTATCTGGAGCTCTTGTAACCAACTCAAACTTAATTCCTCATAAATAATTTTCCGTTGATGGTGTTGGATCTGGGCCACGAAGTGGGTTGTGCAAGCTGGATCGGGACCGCAAAGCGGCCGGTAGGTCCCGGAGGAGACTGGTCAAGCAGTGAGAACCCTGACTTCACACATCATGTTTACACAAGTTAATTGGGGAAGTCTACACCGGGGGAAGTTCCTTATCTAACTTAATTAACTACCGGGGACATACATTGTTCCTCGTTATCGGGAGTAAACAAGTGGCCAACATTGACTCTAGGGCTTTGAGGAATCTGCAGACGTGAGGTTACCTATTACATGACTAGCGAGTTAGTTATTAGCTCTCCATTGTCCTAGCTGCCTGTCAGATCAGCTATTGATGAATTAAACTCTATCTAATATTCCCCTCCCCCAATTTCTGTCCCCTCGGGAACCCATGGCAACGAAGTAATCTTCATCACCGGGGTTCTGTCAGGGACAGTGTACCAATTGTGCTCGCGGAACCCACATGATGGTAGGTGTTACAATTGTCAAACCATTCCGTCTTTAATAGAGCTTTTCTACATGTAAAAATGTCCCTTATACTTGTTGTTGACTCTAAAGGGCAGTTTTTGTAATCTAAAATTTCAAATATAGGTGAAGAATTTGGCGCTAATTTTGGTTTCAAACCCTTCCATATTTTAAATAATTTTTTTTAGAGAGAGGTTATGAATTTGAGGATTGGACCTTAAATCACCTAAAAAAAATTCCCCCTTCCATTTTTGGAATTCCAAATAATCTAAATCATACTTCAGCATGCATTGATGGTTTAATAATTTAATAATTCTCTTTAAATTAAAAGATCTATAGTAATTTTTAACATTTGGAATATTTAACCCTCCCAGATTATTCTTGATATACCAAAGTCTTTTGTTAATTCTTGGCTTTTCCCTGTTATTACAAAATTTGTTTATCAATTTCTGCCAGATTCTAAGCTCAGTCTCTTTTTTGATATTGGTAAGTTTTCTAATAGGAAATTCAATTTTGGCATAATTTTCATCTTACATAGGTTTATTTTTCCAAACCAAGATAATTTCAATGATTTCAATTGGTCTATAATTGGTTTTATTTCATTTTTTAATTTATTGAAATTAATCTTATATAGATCCTTAACTTCATCTGTCACCATTATCCCCAAATATCTCATTCTGTCTTTTATTCTGAAATTATATTTCCCCATGATCTTCTTCTTTTCTGCTTCTGATAGATTGCAAGTGATGGCTTCTGTTTTGTTCCAATTTATCTTTAAACCCGTGACCTCCTCAAATAAATTTAAATGTTGTTGAATTTTATTTATCTTTAATAGGGGGTCTTTGACCACTAACAAGGTGTCGTCGGCAAATAGACTGATTTTTTAATTTCTTACACTTATTAATCTTTCATCTTGTCTTATATTTGATGCTAGTAGCTGCATCACCAATATAAATAGCGATGGAGAAAGCGGACAGCCCTGTCTCGTACCAGCCCTGATGTTGATTTCCCCACTTAGCCTATTGTTTATTTTTATTCTTGTCACCAAATCATTGTATAATTGATCGATTGCATATCTAAATTTGGGACTGAATTCTAATTTAAGACATATTTCTTTTATAGTAGACCACTGGGTAGAATCGAATGCTTTATAAATACCAAGCGGCAAAATACAAACTTTTTCCTTATTCTTTTTTATCAGATCTATAATGTTGATTAATCTACTTATCAATCCCTCAATCTGTCTGCCTTTTAAAAAGCCTGCTTGATCTTCTTCTATGTAGGAATTTAAGAAATTGTTGAGTCCATTATTCAATATTGAGGTAAATAACTTTGTGCCCTGATTCAATAGGGAGATAGGGCGGTAAGCATCAATTTTTTCCTTATCTTTACCAGGTTTTGGGATTAATACCACAATCAAACGGCTCCATGATTTAGGCATGTTTTCCCCCTAATATATAATTATATAATTTCTTTAGCTTGGGTACTATTACTTCATGGCATTGCTTATAAATTCCTGATGGAAAACCGTTCTCCTCTGGTGCCTTGTCATTTTTTAAGTTCTTAATCACTGTTTCAATGTCTTTATCTTGTATCTCTTGTTCCATGTAGTCCGAATGTTCTTTTCTTAATTTTGTAATTATATTTTAATCTAAATAAGTTCTTAACTTCGTTACATTAACCAACTTTCCTTTATATAAATCGGAAAAGAACTCTTCTGCTATATGAAGTTTTCCCTCTGTTTTGTAAACTAACTGGCCATTCTTATCAGTCAGAGCTTCTATTTGTCTTATTTTTTTCCTTTTTTGCCAAAGACTTCATGTCTTTATTGTTAAATACAAAATCATTTCTTTTTAAAATATGCCATATCCTTTCTTGCTTTATCAGTTTCTAGGCTTATTACCTCTTTTCTTAGAGATTGAAGTTTATTCCAAATCTTCTTGCTACCTGTGTCTGCATGTCTTTTTTCTAATTATTTTAAATCACGTTCTTTTTAAAATATTTTCTTATTCTCTGTCAATAATGATTTTCTCATGAATACAATCACCCCTTAATACCGCTTTCATGGCGTCCCATAAAATGTGCGGCGCCACTTCACCCGTATCGTTAATCTCCTATTTTTCTAGCCAAGAGTCCATCAATCTTTTCCTTGTCCCCTCATTATTTAGAAGTTTTGTATCGAGTCTCCAGAAACCACTTTTCATTGTCTCCTTCCCTAAATTAATTTCCAACGTGATTGGTGCATGATCTGACAATTTAAAGGTACTTATTTTAAATTCTTCTAAATTTTGTAATAAATTCTCTGATATCAGAAAATAATCTAATCGAGAATAAAATTTGGACATTGACAAAAAAGGAAATCCCTTTTCCTTGCCCTTCATGAGTCTCCATGTATCTTTAAGTTTTAACTTCTCCATCCATCTGTCAAGTATATTGAATTGACCTCTCCTATAATTAGAGTAATTGAAAACATCCAACATGGTTCTTGTCAAATTGAAATCTCCGCCTATTGTTACATTAGGTGATCTTTCTTTTTTTTATGATAGGTAGAATTTTGTCTAGAAAGAGACCCTGTTTTTTATTTGGTGCATAGACGTTTACCAAAGTGAATTCAACCCCTTCAATTTTACCTTTAATTAGTTCGAATCTTCCCTCCTTATTGCTGATACTCTTGGATAATTCTGGCTTCTAACACTTACCTGCTTCACCTGGGGGCTGTCTCACTACTGAATTGTAGGGCTTATTTTGTCATTAGACAGCTTGTCAGCTCCAAGAAGGAGGTCGCTCAGTTACAGCCATTTACATTGAAGTTATTTATTTATTTCGATTTCCATCGCTGCCCCCTCGCTGAAGTGACTCCGGGCGGCTTACAATCAACCAATAAAAAATACTGAAATATTAAAAACATCCCAACGGCAATTAAAACCATAAAGGCACTAAAAAGCCATTAAAATACCCCCCCAACGTTCACCATAGGTTAAAACTAGAACCCAGATGGCCATTCATATGAACCAGGGGGGGGCTGCCCCAGAAACAGCACCCCACACCCCCTGGGCCAGCCAAGTTTTAAGGCCTTTCCTAAAGGCCAATAGCTCTGACTGGAGGCGTTCAGTTGGCAGATACTGAAAAGGCCCTCCTTCTAGTGCTAGAGAGGCAAGCCTCTCTAGCCATTGGTACCATTAGGGAACCCCTCCGGTCTGCTCTGGTGGGATGGGCAGATGTCCATGGGGTAACGCGGTCTCTTAAGTAACCTGGTCCACTGTAAACCTTGGCAGTGCCTGCATTGAAGCAGAGGCGGTTTCATCTCCAACAACCAGCACTTCACACAGCACTCAAGATTTTTCCTGTGCCAATGTAGCCTGGAGTTGATCATGGGCATAGTGTGTCCTGATAGACCAAGCCTGACTCCAGTTACTGGATGTTATATATGTTAACTGTGTTTTCTGACAGGAGAGGAATGTATCTTTTCTCATGTATCTATTCCTATGCAAATAAGTGGATCAAAAATGTGCACACTCTGTTAGCCAATGGGCTTGTTGTATTATTGTTACTGTTTATAGGAATGGAATGTATCTTTTCTCATGTATCTATTCTTATGCAAATAAGTGGATCAAAAATAGCATCCCTACACAGCAGCAACATCGGCCCATTTGACCCAGTGCGTCCAGAGAAATGGGCAACATACGAACGCCGATTCCGCCACGCAATGGCCTCGCAGAAGATCACCGACGAAGACCAGAAGCACTCCTGTTTCCTCGCTCAGTGTGGTTTTGAGACGCTTGAGCTGGCAACCCACCTCGTTCTCCCAAGGGACATGGATGTGGTGCCGCTCGCAGAAATCATGTCCACACTGAGGAAACACCTGCAGCCAGAGGTCTCAATCTTCCCGGCCAGGGTGGCCTTCCACAGAAGGGAGCAGCAACCTGGGGAGTCCATTGCAGACTATGCCACCGCTTTGCGCATTGCTGCCACACCGTACAAGTGGGACAACATCGAAGAAGCACTCCAGGACCATCTGCTGGCCAGCATAAGGGACGAAGATGCTCAATGTCGCCTCATGATCAGGAAGATGCTAACTTTCAAGGCTGTCCTAGAAGAGGCGGTAGCGTCTGAGGCCGCATGGTCCAGGATCAAGCTTTTCCGGCATCGCCACTCCACCACCAGTGCCACCGACTCAGCTGTGAAAGCTCAGAAAAATTCATCTTCATCCTCCTCAGCATTGCCTGGTTCCACCTCTTCATTGGAGTCCAGTGACGCAGAGCGAGAAGTCCGAGCGATCCAACGAAAGCACCGAGAGCACCGTGACGATCGGGAGAAGAAATTCCTTTGTAAGTGTGATGGCTGCGGAGCCCAGCATGACCGCAGGAAGTGCCCCTTCCGCACCGCAGAATGCCACAACTGCGGGTGACGAGGGCACATTGCTAAAGTATGCTGACAGCGAAAGCAAAGAACTCCAGCACCTGAGTCCAAGAAGAGTCATCACCACAAAATGTCCATCACCAAAGTCTCACCATAACCTGAGCCGTGCCAAATGGGTATCGTCAGTGAGCATTTCTTCACAGACCTGAGCCTGCAGGATGTCCTCTTCAAGATGGAGGTGGATTCAGGTACTACCTTTCCCATAATCCCACAGCGGGAGTTTTTGAGACTTCCCCCTGCCTCTCGGCCCAAGCTCAAATCTTTTAAAACTTCCCTCCGGGATGTGCAAGGTTGCCAGATTCCGGTCCTGGGGGTGGGTAATTTCTTGGTCAAATTCAAAAACATTCACACCTCCTTGACATTGGTTGTAGTTAAGCAGGGCACTAACTGTCTTATTGGGACCCAATGGTTTAGGCCCCTGGGAATCTGGCTTTCTGGCATTCACGCAATAGACACTGACCCAATCTGCGATGTTTGTGCTGGACATCCTGAGGTGTTCAAAAAGGGTTTAGGTTTATACAAAGGATCCCCTGTGGACTTTGAGCTTGACCCAACTGTCCGGCCCATCTAGATGAAGCCATGCCGGGTACCCTTTGCTCTAAAGGAGAAGATAGAAGCTGAGCTGGACAAACTGGTGGGGCAGGGCATCCTAGTGCCGGTGGACTCCACAGAGTGGAAGACACCAATAGTGACTGCTTTGAAAAGTAACGGGGAGGTCAGGATATGCGTTGACTACAAGTATACCATCAATAAAGCTATTCACCCGAACGCATATCCTGTGCCCGTGGTAAGCCACCTTCTTGCCTTCTTGCATGGAGGAAATTGCTTCACAAAACTTGACCTTGTCCAGGCTTACCAACAATTGACTGTGTTTCCTGCTGCTGCCATAGCCCAGACCATAGTAATGCATAGGGGGGCATTTAAGGTAACTAGACTACAATTTGGGGTGAATGCGGTTCCCAGAATATTTCAATCTCTTGTAGAACATATTTTAAAAGGTTTGCCCGGTGTCCTGCCATATTTTGACGATGTTCTGATCACCACTAAGGACACCGTCGAACAAGCAACCAGACTTGATCGAGTCCTCTCACGTTTCGAGAGGGCCGGTCTACGTCTCAGAAGAGACAAATGTTTTTTGCACAGGAAGTGGAGTTCCTGGGGTACCGAATTACACCCCAGGGTATCATGCCCTCTGACTCCAAGGTGGCAGCCGTGCGAAATGCACCCAAGCCAAAATGTAAAGCTGAATTGCAATCATTTCTAGGATTGTTAAACGTCTATCATGCTTTTCTTCATCGCAAAGCCTCAGTTGCCAAACCTTTACATCGGCTTCTTAAGAAAGATACTGTTTGGCACTGGGGCCATTGCCAGGAGAAAGTGTTCCTAGAACTTAAAAGGCTGCTGTCTTCAGATGCTGTATTAACTCATTTTGATCCTAACAAAGAAGTTGTACTTGTGTGTGATGCATCCCCTGTTGGGGTGGGAGCTGTGTTATGCCATGTACTAAATGACGGGAGGGAAGCCCCGTAGCATTCTATACCCATTCACTCTCAAAGCCTGAGAAAAATTACGCTCAGACAGACAGGGAGGCGTTGGCAATCATGGCTGGCATTAATAAATTCCATGATTACCTTTACAGAAGACCTTTTACCATCGTAACTGACCACAAGCCCCTCCTTGGAATCTTTGTGAATGGGAAACCCACGCCTCAAATTCTGTCCCCAAGGATGTTGCGTTGGGCAATTTTCCTAAATGCATACAATTTTACTTTGGTGCACAGGCCCGGCAAGGACATCAGCCACGCTGATGCCCTGTCACGTTTTCCACTGCCAGGGGTTGGGGAAGTTGATTGCATGATCGAAAGCGACCACCAGGTCCTTATGACTGAGGCTTTCGACTCGCCCCCAGTTGTCCCCTCAGATATAGCCAAGGCTACAGCCAAGGATGTAACATTGACTAAAGTAATGTCTTGGGTACAAAAAGGCTGGCCTGTCTCTCCTCTAGCCGAGGAATTCAGAACATTCCACCGCAAGCGTTTGGAACTGTCAGTGGAATGAAGTTGCCTTCTATGGGGACAGTGAGTGGTCATTCCTGTCACTCTCAGGAAAAACGTTTTACATCTACTTCACACAAGTCACCCGGGAATTGTCCGTTCCAAAGCCCTTGCCCGTAGCTACCTTTGGTGGACTCAACTGGACCAAGACATAGAACAAATGGTCGGCACTTGTGCCAGTTGTCAATCCTCTTGCCCAGAGCCATCCCACCTTCCCTCTCGGGAATGGGATTCTGCTCGGGGCCCGTGGTCAAGGTTGCACATAGATTTTGCAGGTCCATGTAGGGGTGCCCTATTTTTGTTGGTTGTGGATTCATTCTCTAAGTGGCTAGAAGTAATTAGGGTGCCTAATACCACTTCAGCCACCACGATAATGCACCTAAGAAGGCTGTTTGCAGCATTTGGACTTCCAGATATGCTGGTGTCTGATATCGCATCCATGTTCACATCTGCAGAATTCCAATCCTTCATGGAAAGGAATGCAATTAGGCACATCACTGCCGCCCCATTCCACCCAGCCACCAATGGCCAGGTAGAGATACGCTTCAGCGTATGGGTGAAGGGGATTTGAAGCTCCAGTTATGCCAGTTTCTTTTCACATATAGGCTCACTCCCCTTGCCTCAGGGCTGTCCCCTGCTGAATTGCTCCAGCGAAGGAAACTGTCATCCTTGCTGGACAGATTGGATCTCTCTAGGGTAGAGGACAAAGGCACAAATATAGCAATTCAACACCAGAAGGGTTTCTCGTCCGGAGACCCTGTACATTGCCGCAATATGCAGCTGGTGGCCCTACTTGGATGCCTGGGTTTGTGATCAATCAAACTGGTACTGTTTCTTACAGAATCGAAACAGCCACTGGTCTGATCTGGAGGAGGCATGCGGATCAATTGAGACCCAGACTACTGGACCCACAAGACGAATACAGACACTCAACACTAGGGTTGGCCCCCTCCTGTTTAAACCCAGGGGGCAGAGGTAATAGTCAGCAGCCAGCCAACATTGACCCAGAAGTGTCTTCTAGGAACCGATTTCAAGGGGAATTTGTGGAATGCTCCCCTATTCCGGTCAGGTGTACCCTACACTGTCCCAGCCTAGCACTCTAGACTCCTTTACTGATGATGACCAATTTTGTTTGGAGTTGCCCTCCACTCTTAGTACACACAGGAGGGACCCTGAGTTGTCTTATTCATCCACAGAATTAGATTTTGGTTTTGAGCGATCCCCTGCTCCTCCATCTGACAAACGGGGCTTTAATTTGGGTTTACAATCCTCCTCCTCTAGTCAATCCCTCACTCCAGTCGGGTCGCCCATCCTACGAGCCCCTGAGCCGGCTCAGCCAAGCGTCCGACCCAGAAGGGAAACTAGACCACCATCCTGGTTAAAGGATTTTGTTTTTACCTGGGGGGGAAGAATGTTATGTATGTTACCTGTGTTTTCTGACAAGAGTGGAATGTATCTTTTTTCATGTATCTATTCTTATGCAAATAAGTGGATCAAAAATGTGCACACTCTGTTAGCCAATGGGCTTGTTGTATTGTTACTGTTACTGTTTATAGTGTATATAAGTCCGAGTTTTGCCCCATCCAAGCTGTGTTCAAACCCCACTAATAAAGAGCTGAATTTCACTACTTCACTCGTCTGCTTCTTCATTCCCTGAACACGAAACTGGATCAGTGGATATTTTCTTGAGCAGGATGCTATTACATTCCATGAATAATAATGCCCGGTTTCCAATCACCCCTTCCTGTTCTTTTCAAATTGCATTGTTCTTTATTCCTTTACTTCCATTCCTTTAGCCTGGCATCTTCCTCTATCACTGACTCCAATGATCAACTTCTCTCTCTCTCTTTCTCTCTGGTTCTCTTTCCTGTCAGTGGATACACAATGCACACGTTAAAAAAAGGTTACCCAACACTCTCCCCTCATTTATATCAATATCCCAGAGTGATATTAGCACAATGAGTACTGCCCTGGCATCACCATCATGACAGTGAAGCCTTATTACAAATATTTGACGTAGATCTGGTCACTTGTCACTTACATTGCTTCCTTGGAAGAAAGGCTGGTTATTCTACATGAGTATGTACTGTTGCTGCCACAAGAGTAACATAGCTGGAATCACATATGAATTATGACTAAGTATTGCTTCAGCCAGTTACAGCTACATAGCATTTGCACCATTGGAAAAAAATGGGCCTAAATTTGCATCCATATGTACTAAATTTATGCCAACTTGCCAGTTATAGACCTGCTTCCTGGATTTTAAGTACTTAGCATTTACATTTAATTATATTTTCCCATTGCCCCATCACTTCCACATTTTAAAGGACATGCTTTTAAATACAAACAACACTGTGTTTCCATTATAAGCTGCAACCTAGAGATTATCTTTTGTCCAGGAAAAAAGCTACAGCAGACCGAGAGCAGAAGGAAAGCTAGAGTAAACATGGGCAAGTACACAGTAATCAGGCCAGTACAAATGGATCTGAGACATGGAGTTTCTCACTCTTTGGGATTAACACCTTGAGTTTTCTTGGCTATGAGATGAAACCCAGGCAGTAAACAAGAGAGAAAATATAGTAACCATGTGATGGATTGTTCCATTGTCTTGTGTCAGCAGTTCTGGCTTACTGATATTTAGTGGTGAAATGTCAGGCAGGAGATAACGGCTAAAAAAAGGATCCCTCACACTTTCTTATTCTCTCTCTCTCAGGCTGCCCTGTTCTATCATTAGTTTAACAGATAAACTTAACAGCATATTTTTAAACATCAAAAGCTTTTTAAAAAAACAGTAGAGTTTTTTCCAGGGCTTTCATAGAGTGAGATAAAAAACCTGATCTGTTTAACCATCAGCTTAAACCTAATTTGTAAGTCTGATCCATCGTATTACTGATTTCATAATAATGTGATTTCCTGAGTTCTTTACAAAGCCTTCCTTTTCTATTCATCAAGGACTTTTGAACTACAGCTCCCCAAAAACCCCTCAACTCCTCTTCTAATTGGATCTGCAGCCTAAAATATTCAAGCTTTACTAAGCATTCTCTAAAATTCCTTTGTCCAGCACTTCCTTACCAAGTAAACCTCGACAGTAAACCTTCCTAAAGAGAAATGCTTGCCACAAATTTTCCTTGTAGCAATGTACTACTCAAATCATAAGAAGTTATTGATTAGAAGAATCATAGACTGGCATACAACTGTCACCCTAAATGGAACAGGTATAGTATCCAGAGTGTCATTGCTCAGTTATAGATAATTTTGCTTATTTAAAAAAAATCATTGCTTTCCTACTGCTCAATTGTTACTCTTAACCTTATAATTGTTAAGTTATTTGTAGAAGCTGCACAGCAAAGCTGGACAGGTTTTAGTCAATTTTATGTTTGAATGCAAGTCTCCCAGTTCACCTCTTTTTAGCCCAGCTAATAAACACACTTGGACTAGATACTTAAGAGAAAGAAAAATATCATTCACTCACAAAATGATATCAGAAGATACATGTGCTCAGGAGTCTTGTTGAAGTTGGTTTAGAAAGAAGTAAAGTTTTTCTTCCAGCCATGTGACCTGGAAGAAGGAGGAGCTCAAAAGGACATCTTCCTCTTCCAAAGCAGAAAGCAAGAAAGAGAAGGCCAGAACAAAACCTTAACATATGCAAATAGGGTCAGGTGATCCCTGACACAGGAAAGAACCTTTCTAACTGTAATTACAGGCAAACAATGCAAAACAAATCCCTTTGGGTCACACTAGTCTTTTCTGTCTCTCTGGTTACTGCATACTGGGGTTACATTAGAATACACAACAATAATCTTAGAACTGTACAGGGTGGCCCCTAAATCCCTATCCAGCCTGTAAGTCCCTACCCATCCTCTCCATGGCAGTCCAATGGGAACACTTTCTCTCTCCCAGCAGTCCAATGGGAACACTTCCTCCCTCCCCCAGCAGATCCCTACTCTCTTTGTGGCCGTGTAGGGATTTACGGGCCACCCTGTAGAATTGGAAGGAGGCACAGTAGGGAACCAAACTCCCAACCTCTGCTAAACCCCTGTTCTGTATCTTACACCCTTGAAATCAGGGAGCAATTTTTTAATTACCTAAATCCATTAATAATGCTATTCTATGACATGTCTCTGATTTTAAAGACAATATTTGATTAATCTAATAAAAAACCTTCTTCCAAATCCTCTTTACAAACCTACAATCCCACAATAAATGAAATTATGACCTACTGTAATCTCTTTTTACATCTCCAACAATCATTCTTATATTTAGAATTATAATGACTTAATCATATTGGGGTCATGTACCATCTCCAAATTGTTTTTCAACAATTTTCTTCAAATCTAACAAACATATTTTTCATAATCCTTTGTTTCCTTATCCTATCCCAATCTTTTACAATTCCCATACCTAGATCTGTTTCCTAAATTAATTTTAAAGTATTCTGTGGGTCACCATTCTCAATTATCTCGCCGCCAGCCAAAGACCACCGGCTCAGCTTCTGGAGGGCCAGCCAGAGGGGGTAAGAAGACCCGTGAGGCCCCCCCATCACCTCCACAGCCTCTCCCATGGCTCCCGCCGCCAGCCAAAGACAACCGGCCCAGCTTCCGAAGGGACAGCCAGAGGGAGAAAGAAGACCTGCAAGGCCCACCATTGCTTCCGTGGCCTCTCCCGTGGCTCCCGCCACCAGCCAAAGTCCACCGGCCCAACTTCTGGAGGGCCAGCCAGAGGGGGTAGGATGACCCGCGAGGCCCCCCATGGCCTCCATGGCCTCTCCTGCGGCTCGACCACCACCACCAGTTACCTTCCAGTTACCTCAATGGAGCTGGGGGAAAGAAGGAGGCCGCCCTGCCGCCATCACCTGGGGCAGAACCGGCCGCCGCCGCCACTACAGTGAGACCACCCTGGATGTCAGCCGTCAAATGCATGCTTAGGATAAGTAATTGAATGACTGTACTATAGTTGAGCTGAGTTTTGACTTAATATAATAAATGACATAGAGACTTTATAAGAAACTGACTAACATAGTAACTTGAAACAGTTAACTAACAGTAGAAACTTGATGTAGTGGACTTTTCTTTCTTTTAGTCTGATACTATGTTTGAAACTGTGATAATATGCATGATGATACCTTGTTTTAAACTGTAATAATATGTATGATGGGAGGAAAATGACGTAGAAACTAGCAAAGCACGTCAGGGAGTTTGCCAAGAGAACCCAGTTAGGGAATGGATCTACTCTATGGGTTATTGTATAAGATACATGAACTCCTTGTGAGTAAGGAGCAAGTGCAACAGGTGCTCTTACTAATTAATGACTCAGCATAATGTGGAGAATAAAGCCAGCACCTTTGAGGCTTATTCTCTGTCTGTAAACTCTGAGATGGATAACCACGGTCAGAGGGCATGACCTCTTGCCAATACTGAAGGACTCTTTCTGTACCAAGCTTTCTGGGCTTCTTTCCACGAAATGCTGAAAGGAACTGCATCAAAGTCTTGCAATGGAGATGCTACTGGTAAATCCAGAAGATAACCTTGGACTGTTTACATGTGAGTGCGTTTGCTGAAAAAACTGATAAACTTGCTTTATGTTGAATGCCAAACTCAAGCAACAAGCTGTCGTTCTTATGTTGTGTCAAGTTGTTGACAGCACTATTCTTTTGCATTGACTCCCTTATGCTGAAGTAAAAGCTATTTTTGTTCTGCCAACCTTGTGTCTGAGTGCCGTGTTAATATTGGCACACCTTCCGCAGCTGCAAAGGCTTGCCTGCTGTGCTCTGTTGAATTCTACCGAATTCGCACTCAGGAACACACTCCAATAAAGGTGATGGGCCCAGACCAGCGCTGAAACGTCTACTGTGTGCCTTCCTACGAGCAACAGAACAGGCAGGTGTTAATGCACAGGACCTGGATCTCTTCCCGTCCCTGCACATTGTGTGTTTATTTTTCGTTCCTTCAAGCAAGAAGTGGAGGCGTTGCTGAGGCAAGCCGGCATGGAGGAGCAAGCACAGCTGTTGCCCTGATTAACCACCAGGCTGTCTTCTGTTGTTTGTTGTGCCTGTTTTTTCTCCAAGCATGGCTACGCAGAGCATAGCAATGGTACCACAGCTCACTGGAAGCAACTATCAGACGTGGGCCATGAAATACTCACTCTTACTAAAGAAAGAAGGCCTCTGGGGTGTTGTAAGTCAACCACCAAAACCTACTGACTTTGATCCTGCAAAGGAGGATGACATATGTGAATTAGCTAAGTACTATGCAGAAAATGAAGAAGTGTTGGGGATAATAGGTCTTTGTATTACTAATGAGTTATTGCCTCATATCAGAGGTGTTAATGATGCCTCACAATGTTGGGAACTGTTGAAAAATTTGTATACCAGAAAGACAGTTAGCTCACAGATTTATCTAACAAGAGCCTTGTTTAGAAAGCAGCTAAGTCCAGGTGGAGATCTATGTGTTCATTTGTGTGAAATGAAAGATCTGCTCCAGCAATTAAGAGATACAGGCTTGGAATTTAATGAGCTCCAAAAAGCTTATATACTCCTATCCTCTTTGGATTAATCTTATAGCATTTTTTCTACAACACTGGAAGTGTTGCCTAAGCAAGACATTATGTTTGACTTGGTAGCAGCCCATTTGAATGAGTATTATAAGCACAGACAAGATCAAAAATTGGATGGAAAAATACTCCCTCAAAGGCTGTTGTACAGTCAGGTAAAGTAGAACCTGAGGTAGCTTTCATAGCCAAAAGGTGCTTTAATTGTAACCGGGTTGGTCATCTTGCAAAATCCTGTCCATCTAAAAAGAGGGAAAACCCCGTTTCAAAGAGTAAGATTAAAACGAATGTGGCTATACTTAAACTGGCGGATACTGGCATGAGGCCAGATAGTGATAAATGGCTGCTTGATACAGGAGCCTCAACCTCCGTAACTAATGACAGGTGGTTGTTTACAACTTTTAGGAGGAGTAATAAGTCATTAACCCTCTTTAGTGTATGAGAATCAAGACAATAGAAACAGCCGAAAGGTTGGCTTAACACATCTTTATTGCATGATGGTCCGGGGGAACATGTGGTAATGGCGGATGAACAGCTCAATATATACTGTGGCTATACATTTGAATGTGGCTCCTCGATAGCCCATTGGCTACTGTCTGCGTGACGTCACTCCCCATCACGCCCTTCTTGTCCAGGTGAGGTGGTGGCGGGAATCTTCCCGCGCTGTAGGTATTTGGGGAATTGGAACCATGTGAGCTGGGCGCTCGCTATTGCCCCCTAGTGGTCACTAGCTCGCGTCCTAATACAGAAGGTTACAGTGTTACAGCTGGTGATTGTTATATCCACTCATCGAGTGTTACATTACTTAAAGGCACAATGTTCCAAACACAACACCCTCGCAAACGGGTGGACCTTAAAGGTGTCTGGTGAGGGAATGGTGTATTGTTCAGCTTTGGAGACAGAGATTGAAATGATGTATATACCAAGCATTAAGTATAACTTGTTATCCGTATATGCTCTTATGGCCTTGGGTTATCAGCTTGTATTCAAAGGGAAACTGTGCACTGTTACTAAAGGGGATTTTCATGTAAATATTCTCACACATGAACGTTTGTTTGTAATAAACAACAAATCTAGGGAGGAAGTGGTAGCTACAACTAGCACCAACAAACCTAAACATAACAACTGTATACATCTCATGCACAGAAGATTAGTGCACCTAAACTTTAGAGACGTATCAAAAACAGTTGGCACAGGTGTTAAACTACAACCTTGTACCACTTATATGTCTTGTAATGTTTGTGGTAAAGTAAAGAGTAAAACAGCCCCAGCCAACAGAATAGATGGCTTTACAACCTCTAGAACCCTACATCTTGTAAGTATAGATCTTATAGGGCCTAAACCTCAATCCATAGGCGGAGCTAAGTATGTGCTACATATTGTCGACCATTTCTCAAGGTACGGCTTTGCTTACCTTCTAAAGGACAAAACCGAGACATTTCAAGCACTTAAACGATGGGTTAAGTTTGTGCAAAGAAAACAGGGAATAATATTGTGACCATAGTCTCAGATAACGTGAAAGAGTTTACAAATAAGCAATGTGAGGAATTTCTAGCAAATGAAGGCATAGCTCATAAAACTAGCGCCCCTTATAAACCACAGCAAAACGCTTTCGTGGAGTGTAGGGGTCAGACATTACAGACTATGTGTAGAGCGTTACTAGATGATGCCAGATTACCTCAGAAGTTGTGGGGTGAGGCACTGATGTGTGCTAACACACTCAATAATGCATATAATTCGGCAATAAATGATATACCCTATGCAAAATGGCACGACAGACCACCTAATCTAGACTATTTTAGAGTCTTTGGCTCCCCAGCATGGGTGCACATACCTGCACAATTAAGGAAAAAGGGAGAACACTGTGCCAGAAAACTTAGGTTTGTAGGATATAATGCCAACCATAAAAGCTATCGCTTTTGGCTTCCCGGGACCAATAGCATATACAGTACAGTACAATAGCATATACAATACAGTACAATAGCAGTACAGATGCCAAATTCTTGAACATTCAAGATGCCATCATGTGGAGGAGACATATATCCCTACTAATCTCTCTGAGGAGGAGCCAGAGTGTTTGGCTAGTGGCATCCATAAAATGCCAGACATCAAGGTAAAACAGGAAAGGATTCCTTCAATTTCTGAGTACGAACCAGGCTTCCTTGATAGCTTGTTCTGCCATAGAACCAGCAAGTTATAATGAGATTAGATTGCTTCCTACCGCCGAGCAGGCTGTGTGAGAAAGTGCTATGTCAAAAGAAATTCAATCTCTCCAAGATCTCAATGTATTTAGGGAAGTGCCAATCCCAAAGGGCCATATAGTTTTAGGCTCTAGATGGGTGTACAAACTCAAAAGTGGCGAAGGGGATCAGCCCTTGTTTAAAGCTAGGCTAGTAGCACAAGGGTTTGCCCAAGCAGCTAGCGACTACGATGAGGTGTTTTCACCTACTGTTATGTATGTACAATGTTGCTTTAAGAGATGTTGCCTTGAAATGCATGAATGTAACCTGACCACAATTACAATGTAGCCCAGCTGTAAAGGAACGCGAGTTAGCTGTCCATAGGGGGCAGCTGCGAGCGTTCACCTCACATGGTTCACATTCCCCAAATCACCAACAGCCGCGGGAACTTTCCCGCCTCCTCAAAGAACTACAGAAGAGAGGCGTGACCCGGACGATGTCACGCCGGTAGCAGCCAATGAGCTACCGTGCAGCAAGATTCAAATGTATTGTGTTACTGTATATAATGTGAGATATCTCCGCCATTACCACATGTTCATACTGACCATCAATGAATAAACCTGTGTTAGTCCTTCCTGCGACTCCTTCTTTGTCTTCCGTGCAAGACACTAAATTGGCGACGAAGGTGGGATCGATGGCGAATCCCAAGGTCAAGCCGTACCAGTTCGATGTCAGTGAGCCCGAACAATGGGAGCTCTATGAGTGCCAGTTTTGGCATGCGATGGAGGCCGCAGGCATCGACGACGACGCGAAGATGCGCTCCCACTTCCTGGCCCAAGTGGGGCCGGCCACGCTGCGGATCCTGATGACCCTGGTGGCCCCCCGGAAGGTGGACGAGGTGCCCATCGACCGTATCCTGGAGAGGCTGGGCGAGCACTTCCAGCCGCCCGTCTCGATCTTCCCAGCCCGGGTCGCATTCCACAGGCGAGACCAGCGACCGGGCGAATCCGTGTCCGCCTACGCGGCGGCCCTCAGGCTTGCAGCGGTGCATTGCCAGTGGGACGACCTGGACCAGGCCCTCCGTGACCGCATGCTGTGTGGTTTGAGGGACGAGGAGCTTCAGAGGAGGCTCATGACCCGCGACCATCGCCTCACGTTCAACGAGGTACTGCGGGAGGCCCAAGCAGCCGAGGAGGCCAGGAGCGGAGTCCGGCTATTCAAGTCCCGAGGGGCCACGTCCGAGAGGGCCAAGTCACCAGTACAGGCAGCCCGGCGGACACCAGCGAAGGCGACCTGGCGGGCCCCCAAGCCGCCCGCCGGTGCACCAACGTCATCCGAGGAGTCGTCCACGACAGCGGACCCCTACTCCAGCGAGGACGACGACGTCCAGAGGATCAAGAAGCGAGGTGAGAGGCGGCAGACCCGTGAACGGCAGGACCGCAGCTGCGACGGTTGCGGGGCAGCCCACGACCGAACGAGGTGTCCGTTCCGAAAGGCCGAGTGCCACAACTGCGGCCGAAAGGGACACATCGCCCGAGTTTGCAGGCGCGGGCGAGTCGAGGACAAGGGCAGTTCCAGTCACCCCCAGACGCACCAACGAAAGGCGGCCGGCACCAGGAAGGTCTCAGCTGGCTACAGCGAGAAAGGCGTGAACCGCGTGGGCCTGGAGCACCGGCGGTTTTTCATAGAGGTACTGTTGCAGGGGGTCCCAGTGAGGATGGAGATAGACTCGGGGTCATCTTATTCCATCCTGTCCCAAAAAGAGTTTATGTGCATTCCCCCAGAGAAGCGGCCCAAACTGCGGGCCATGAGATCCAATCTACAGGGAAACGGGATCCCGGTTTTGGGGGTGGGGAACTTCAAGGTGAAGTTCAAAGACTACTCCGAGAAACTGCCCCTAGTGGTCCTCAAAGGGGGGAGGTGCTGCCTTTTGGGAACGCAGTGGTTTGCCCCCCTCGGGATCGAACTGTCCAGCATTAACGCCATCGAGACTGACCCAATGCGGGACGTGTGCAACGCACACCCGGACGTTTTCAAGAAGGGGCTCGGGAAATACAAGGGCCCCCCGGTTTCCTTTGAGCTGGACCCAGAAATCCGGCCCATCCGCCTTAAGCCAAGGAGAGTGCCCTTCGCCCTCAAGGATAAGATTGAGGCGGAACTGGACAAATTGGTGGGGCAGGGGATTTTGGTTCCAGTCGACTCGGCGGAGTGGGAAACGCCGATTGTTACAGCCCTCAAGTCAAATGGGGAGGTCAGGATTTGTGCGGACTATAAATGTACGATAAATAAGGCCATTCGGCCAAATGCATACCCGGTGCCCGTGGTCAGCCATTTGCTGGCCACGTTACATGGGGGGAGGTGTTTTGCCAAGCTAGATCTGGCCCAGGCGTACCAGCAGTTCTCTGTAACCCTGGCTGCTGCCGCCGCGCAAACAATCGTAACGCACAAGGGGGCGTTTAAGGTAAAGCGCCTTCAGTTTGGCGTGAACTCGGCCCCTGGAATGTTCCAGTCCCTCATGGAACGCCTTTTAAAGGGGCTTCCAGGCGTCCTCCCCTACTTCGACGACGTGTTGATAACAGCGGGGAGCGAATTAGAGCTAGCAAAGAGGCTAGATGGGGTCCTCTCAGTGTTCGAGAGGGCAGGACTTCGATTGAGGAGGGACAAGTGCGTATTCTTTGCGAGGGAGGTAGAGTTTCTAGGGTTTAAGGTAACCCCGGACAGAATCAAACCCTCCGAGTCCAAGGTAGCGGCCGTGAGAGACGCCCCTTGCCCCACCGCGAAACCGGAGCTGCAGTCATTCCTAGGGCTCCTAAATTTCTATCACTCCTTCCTGCCTCGGAAGGCATCGGTCGCGGAGCCACTGCACGCGTTACTTAAGAAGGATGCGGTTTGGCGGTGGGGGGACAAGCAGGAGAGAGCATTCAAAGAGCTTAAGTCACTCCTGTCTTCGGATGCTGTCCTGGTCCACTTCGATCCGAAAAAACCAGTGGTGCTAGTCTGTGATGCGTCCCCGGTGGGGGTGGGGGCGGTCCTGTGCCACGTGTTGGAGAGCGGGAGGGAAGCCCCGGTGGCGTACTACTCAAGGTCCCTCTCGAAGGCCGAGCGCAATTACACGCAAACAGATAGGGAGGCCCTAGCCATAATCGCGGGAACAAAGAAGTTCCACGATTTCCTATACGGCCGCGAGTTTACAGTAGTGACGGATCACAAGCCGCTTCTGGGGATCTTCACTACCGGCAAACCAACCTCGCAAATTCTATCCCCCAGGATGCTGCGTTGGGCAATTTTTCTCAACGCCTACCAATATGAGCTGGTCTATCGCCCAGGAAAGGAGATCTCCCATGCGGACACTCTGTCCCGATCCCCTCTCCCTAGCTTAGGGGACCCCACATGCGAGGTAGAGTAGGAACACCAAGTCCTGCTGATTGAGTCTCTCGACTCACCCCCAATTGTACCGGCCGACCTCGCCAAGGCCACGGCGGCCGACAAGACCCTGGCCCAAGTTAGTTCCTGGGTTAGAAAAGGGTGGCCCACCTCTCCCCCCGAGGAACATTTCAAGCCGTTTTTCAGGCGCAGAGTAGAGCTTTCCCTGGAAAGGGGCTGCTTGCTCTGGGGCCAGCGGGTGGTTATCCCAGAGAAGCTGAGGGCCAAGGTGCTGAGGCTACTGCACACCAGCCACCCCGGGATCGTGCGCTCCAAGGCTCTGGCCAGGAGTTTCTTTTGGTGGCCCCAGATAGACGGAGACATAGAGCGCTTAGTGGGCACGTGTGAGAGCTGCCAGAGCTCTCGGCCCGAGGAGTCCCGGTTACCCCATAGGGAATGGGATATGGCCCGTGGGCCATGGTCCCGGATTCATGTTGACTTCGCTGGCCCTTTCCGCGGGTCCATGTTTCTACTGGTAGTTGACTCCACTCCAAGTGGTTGGAGGTAATTCCCATGAACAGCACTTCCTCTGCCGCAACCATTAAACAGTTGCGCAAGCTCTTTGCCTGCTTCGGCCTGCCAGACGTCCTTGTGAGCGATAACGCTAGTACTTTCACGTCGGCAGAGTTTAAGACGTTTATGGAGAGGAACGCCAGGCACATAACCACTGCCCCGTTTCACCCAGCCACAAACGGTCAGGTAGAGCGCCAAGTGCGCACTACGAAAGACGCACTGCGGCGCATGGGTCCTGGTGAGTTGAACCTGTATCTGTGCCAGTTCCTCATCTGCTACAGGACAACCCCCTTAGCGTCAGGTTTTTCCCCAGCCGAACTCCTCATGAGGAGGCGTCCGGTAACACTTTTTGACCGGATGGATCCATCCAGGGTGGAGGATGAAGGGAGAAACATAAGCATAGGGGGGGAGAGCTCTAAAAGTTTTTCGGTAGGGGACCCGGTTCACTGCAGGAACTACGTGGCCTCGGGGCCAGCGTGGGTACCGGGGACAATTGTTGAGCAAACGGGGCCGGTATCCTACAGGGTCGAGACTAGTTCAGGTCTACTCTGGAGAAGGCACGCCGACCAACTCAGAAGGCGAGTCACCGGTGAGGGGGAATCAGCGTTAGGGTCCTCCCCCACCCGCATTACCCAAGGGGGAGACACAGAGGAGGATACTTTCAAAGAGAGGGATCAGCTTGACGATGATTATGAGTTACAGTACCAGGGGGGTGTAGCAGAGTGGTCCCTCACCCGTCCTAGCGAGAAGAGGGGTTTCAGTTCAGCCCCTGGTACTTCCAGTCCCCCTAGCCCTTTTGTTTTAGAGTATACCATAGCTCCTGCTCCCCGGAAACCAACACCCCCAAGACAGGCAACAGGGGCGAGTCCGCCCACCACAGTCTCTAGAACGCCCGGACAGGCAGCGGGGGGTGGCGAGGCCACGAGGGCCTCTTCGTCGGTCCCGAGATTCGTACTGGGGGGGTCCCCAAACTCCTCAAACGGTAGGCAGGGATTCACTTCCCAACTATTCATTCCATTCCCGTCCCCCAATGCAAGGTTACCACAGACGCCACACCAAGCCGCTAATGAGTTCCCCCTTTCCATTGCAGGGCAGGACTCCGTGGAACCAGGAGCCGCCGGCTCCCCTGTGTTAAGTCAAGCGGCCGCACGCCCAAGGCGCACGTGCGGCAAGCCACAATGGTTGAGGGACTTCGTCCCATCCTAGGGGGGAGGGATATTATGTATGTACAATGTTGCTTTAAGAGATGTTGCCTTGAAATGCATGAATGTAACCTGACCACAATTACAATGTAGCCCAGCTGTAAAGGAACGCGAGTTAGCTGTCCATAGGGGGCAGCTGCGAGCGTTCACCTCACATGGTTCACATTCCCCAAATCACCAACAGCCGCGGGAACTTTCCCGCCTCCTCAAAGAACTACAGAAGAGAGGCGTGACCCGGACGATGTCACGCCGGTAGCAGCCAATGATCTACCGTGCAGCAAGATTCAAATGTATTGTGTTACTGTATATAATGTGAGATATCTCCGCCATTACCACATGTTCATACTGACCATCAATGAATAAACCCGTGTTAGTCCTTCCTGCGACTCCTTCTTTGTCTTCCGTGCAAGACACTAAACCTACCCTCAGAGCATCCACACTCAGAGCCGCCCTCATCTGGGCAGCATGGCACAACTATGATGTCACTCGTATAGATGTGGAAACTGCATATGTTAATGCACCACTGGAACATGAAGTTTATATATTATACTAGCAGAGGTTGCCCGGCATTGCCGGGCAGTTTTAAATGGTGTTGGAAGGTTTTTTTTAATAATGTTTGTAAAGTAGAGGTTAGTCCAGCTGTGGGCAAACTATGGCCTGCGGGCCGGATCCGCCCTGTTCGGCTGTTTTATCCGGACCATGGTGTTGGAAGGTATTTTTTTGATAATGTTTGTAAAGTAGAGGATAGTCCAGCCATGGGCAAGCTACGGCCCACGGGCCAGATCCGGCCCATTCGGCTGTTCTATCCGGCCCACGGATCCGAAAGAGTGGAGGGTTCTCTTTATATTAGTTCACACAAACACTCCATCTATGCTTTTGTTCCGGCCCTCCAGTCCAGTTTAAGAACCCATTGTGGCCCTCGAGTCAAAATGTTTGCCCACCCCTGGGTTAGTCTATAATTGAATTTTTAAAAATGTTTATTTATCCCAAAAAAAATTGGTGGGCTCTTATAAAATGTGTTCATCTTTTTGGGGTTTTTTTTGTGGATTAAAAAAAGAGAAAAGGATGATATAATTTTTTCAAATTTTTTTAAAACCGAATAATGTTTTAGTTTGTGTGTGTTTTTTTTAAAAAAATTAGTTGTACCTTAGGTAATAATTTTAAAAATGTGAAAGTGCATGTTGTTTTTACATTTAATGTTTTTAAACTGTATTTAGATGTGTTTATTGTGAGATTTATTTGTGATTTGTGTGAATGTGTGATGTAATGTTATGTTTTTGACTGTTTTTTCTATTGTGGCCTCTGGGTGGGACTGTTGAGTATTTCCTTTACTTTGGCTGTTTTTTCTCTACTGGCCTCTGGGTGGCGCTTCTTCCGGTAAGTAGTCTCTTTCTTTCCTCATTTCATTTCTGGTCGTCGTGGAGAGAGGACATGGGGGTGAGTTGGCTTGTTTTCTTTATTTTGTGGGTGGGTGGGTTGGATTTTGTGGTGTTTGGCTGGTTTTTGTTTTTGAATTTGTGGTGTTTGGCTGGGTGCTGTTTGTGTTTCTTAATTTTTGTTTTTGTTTACTTTTTATTGTTTTTGGTGTTATTTTTGTTTGGTTTTGTGTATTTTTGGATGGTTTTGATTGTTGTTTTTGTGATTTTATTTATTTATTTATTTTTGATTTATTTTTAAAAGTTTGTTTTTCTGTTGTCGCTTTGGGGGGGGTGTGTTTCCTTTCTGCGGGCCGGGCTCACTGTCTGGGCCGCAGAAATCCCAGCGCTACTTCAGGTGGCGTGGGGGAGGGGTTATGGTGCTTTGATTGTGTGGAGTTGTGAAAGTAGATTGGGGTTTCCCCTTTAATATCAGTGGGTGGGGGGTTGCAATCCCCCTCTCCGCTGGCTCCACTGGGGTTGGGAGGGTTGGGGGGAGAAAAGGGGTCTGTCTTCCCAACCCTTCCGGACCCAGAAGAGCCATCGGAGAGGGGGAATCCCCCCCCCCCAAACTCCGTTTTTAAAGAGAAGAAACCGCTTTGTTTCTTCTCTTTAAAAATGGTGTGTTTGGGGGTGGTGGGATTGATCCCCTCTCTCTGGTCTTCTGGGTCAGACTCATGGGGCCCAGAAGAGGGGATCGATTCCAACCCCTTCCCAAACATTCCGTTTTTAAAGAGAAGAAACCACTCGTTTTCTTCTCTTTAGTGTGTGTGTGTGTGTGTGTGTGTGTGTGTGTGTGTGTGTGTAGGGAGGGGAATCCCCTCTTTGCTGAAAGCGAAACCCTTTTGCGGTAAGTAAAGTCAGCGGGCAGAGCGCCGTCTGATGGCTTTGCTTACCTGGGAATGGGTGCACTTTCAAGGGGGGGCAGTGCCTTTCCCCCCCCTTGCCCCCTGTTTTTGTGGCTTTTTTTCTGTGAGGCGCTGTGTCTGACTGCTGTGGACTTGCGTTCCCGGTGTGTTTTATATTTTTATTTTTCGCTCGCCATTAGAAAGGCTGAGCGGACCCCATCAGTTTATAAATGTAATTGGGTTTTTTGCCCCAACATGCATCACTCTGCACTTACTAGTGTTAAAGCTCATTTGCCACTGTTTTGCCCACTCCCCCAGTGTCAAGAGATCCCTCTGGAGCTCCTCACAATCTCTCACAGTTTTCACTACCCTGTATAATTTAGTGTCGTCAGCAAATTTGGCTACCTTGCTATTTACTCCTACCTCTAAATCATTTATGAAGAGGTTGAAAAGCAGGGGTCCCAGTACTGAACCTTGGGGGACCCCACTCTTTACTTCCCTCCACTTGGAGAAGTGTCCATTTAGTGCTACCCTCTGTTTCCTGTCTCTTAGCCAGTTGCTGATCCAGGACAAGACCTGTCCCTTTATTCCATGACTGGCAAGTTTAATCAAGAGCCTTTGGTGTGGGACCTTGTCAAAAGCCTTCTGAAAGTCCAGATAAACAATGTCAACTGGATCCCCCTTATCCACATGCTTGTTGACACTCTCAAAAAATTCTAACAGATTAGTGAGGCATGATTTGCCCTTGCAAAAGCCATGTTGGCTCTCCTTTAGCAGCGCCTTCTCTTCTATGTGCCTATTAATTCTATCTTTTAGGATGGTTTCCATCACTTTACCTGGGACACATGTCAAACTGACCGGTCGGTAATTTCCTGGATCACCCCTGGATCCTTTTTTGAAAATTGGTGTTACATTTGCTACCTTCCAGTCATCAGGCACAAAGCCTGATTTGAGGGAAAGATTATATATTTTGGCTAGGAGATCAGCAATTTCATCTTTAAGTTCCCTGAGAACTCGTGGATGGATGCCCTCTGGTCCTGGTGATTTGTTAGTGTTTAGCTTAACAAGACATGCAAGGACCTCCTCCCTGGTTATTTCTATCTTGCTTAATTCTTCGGTTTCCCTCCCTACGAAGATAGGCTCTGTTTTGGGCATGTGGTCTCTGTCTTCTTCAGTGAATACTGAAGCAAAGAATTCATTGAGTCTCTCTGCAATCTCTGTTTCCTCTTTAATAACCCCTTGCCTTCCATTGTCATCTAATGGTCCAATGGCCTTCCTAGTTGGGTTCTTACTTCTAATGTACTTAAAGAAGTCTTTGTTATTTCTCTGAGTATTTTTAGCTATACGCTCCTCAAAGTCTTGCTTTGCTTTCCTGATTGTTGCCTTGCATTTGTTCTGCCAGAATTTATGTTTCTGCCTGCTGTCCTCATTCGGACAAGCCTTCCATCTTCTAAATGAGCTTTTCTTGCTCTTGATCACTTCCCGAACAGCTCCTGTAAGCCACATCGGAGTCCTCTTGGAACTGGCAGTGCCCTTTTTCCTTTTGGGTATGCATTCCAATTGGGCCTCTGTTATTGTTTTTGTAAACAGCCTCCAGGCCTCTTGGAGTGTTTGGACTCTCTCAATTTTCCCTTTCAGCTTCTTTTTTACTAGTTTTCTCATCTTTGGGAAATTTCCTTTTTGAAAATTTAAGGTCTCTGTGTTAGATTTTATCAGTGACTTGCGGTCTATGATCAAGTTAAACATAATTGAGTTGTGGTCACTGTTCCCTATTGGATCAGTCACATTAACATCTTGCACCAGATCCTGAGTATTACTCAGGATCAAGTCAAGGATTCTTGTACCTCTAGTTGGGTCTTCAACCATCTGTCCCAGGGAACAATCATTTAGCATATCTAGGAACTTTATCTCTTTATCATGTGCTGAACAACAGTTCACCCAGTCTATGTGAGGGTAATTGAAGTCCCCCATTATAACTAGGCTTCCCTTCTTGGATGCCTCCTTTACAACATTCTCCAACTGCCAGTCTCCCTCAAGAGTTTGGGTCGGAGGCCGATAGTATATGCCTACTGTTAGACCATTCTTGTGGCCTGGTACTCTTACCCACAGAGCTTCTAATGGTGACTCCAAATCACCTAGATATTCCAATTCATACGATTTTATCACTTCTTTGACATACAAGGCTACTCCACCTCCCATTTGCCCCTTCCTATCCTTCCTGTACAGTTTGTAGCCTGGGATAACTGTATCCCATTGGTTATCATCCATCCACCAGGTTTCAGTGATACCAATAATATCAATATTCTTATCTATTGCTAAGTATTCCAGCTCCCCTATTTTGTTCCGGAGGCCTCTGGCATTTGTATACAAGCATTTATATATGCTTTCCTGATACAGTCTTTTGAGTCCAGTTGCATTGTTAGACTGCCTCTTGCATTCTTCTGCTAGAGTGCTGGTGACTAGCTCTTTGCTCTGCTCAGTAATTTTTGCTTCCTCCTCACTACTCAAGTACACACTTTCCTGAACCGGATGCTGCCCAGCTCCTGTCGGCTTTCCCCCAGGTATCAGTTTAAAAGCTGCTTTGCAGCCTGGTTGTTTCCTTTTTTTCATGTTTGTGGGGCTCTTGCCCCACTGGCGCTTTTCTCAAACCTTTATTAACCTGCGGACCCAGTTCAGGCATGTGCATGAATGGTAGGTGCGGGCTAGTAGGGCCTGGCTTAGGAACCTGTGCGAAGTTCCAACGGTTAACGCTTGGCTTTATAGGTTAAGATTACCACCAGACTACACAAGCAACCAGCCATCAACATGTTGGAGATTCCTTAAGAGTCTGTACGGCTTGAAACAAAGTGAATAGCAATGGAATCAGTGTTTAATTAGTCACCTAACTTCTCTTGGTTTTGAACTGGCTGAATCAGATCCTTGTTTATTAGTGAAGAAAGCTAATGAATCCTTGAATTTTTTATTAGTCTTCACAGATGATATAGCAGTTATTACGACATCACAGGCAGACTCCATGCTATTAATCAACAAGTTACAGCAGAAATTCAAACTTAGGCTCCATAAATAACTACCTAGGTATCGAAATCAGAAGAACTGAGAAAGGGTTTGTTCTGTCACAGTCCCAGAAAGTGTCTAAAATCTTAAGGCAATATAATATGATAGACTCGAAGCCAGTCACTACTCCTATGACAACGTCTTTTACCCAAGATGTAACAGAGAGTCCAATGTTTGACAAGCAGACTTACCAAGCTGTTATCTGTAGTTTAAACCACCTTGCGCTTTGGACTCACCAAGATATAGCGTATTCAGTTAACCAATTGGCATGATATTATCAAACCCCAAAAGAAAGACACTGGCAAGCAGTGAAATGACTACTTAGATACCTAAAAGGCACAATAGGTATGTCATTACACTTAGAACCTACTAAGGACCTCATTTTGGAGGCATACGCAGATGCATCATTCGCCTCAGTTAAGGAAACTCGTATGTCCACTTCCGGATATGTAGTTTTGTTGGGAGGTTCATTGTTGGACTGGAAATCACTGAGGCAACAGCACATAAGCATTTCCATTACAGAATCAGAATTCTCATGCTTATCTTTAATGTGTACAGAGCTCTATTGCATCAAGCATTTGCTCATAGACTTCAATGTAACTGTCAAAGACTCTATTGTTGTCTACGAGGATAACCAAGCAGCAATTGCAGTTGCCACAAATGCTACAGTAAGGGGTAGATCACGTCACACTGATTTACGTTACTTGAACGTGCGTCAGAGCATAAAAGAAGGTCTAATTACACTGACATATTGCTCTACAGCGCAAAATATAACAGACCAATTCACAAAAGCACAAATGAGAGAACGACATAATGCTACATGTGTTTCCATAGGACTGATGTAAGAACCTATATATATGTAAGTAGTATTATATAGTGTTGTATTTGTATATATCTGTACGTCATGTATCTCTACACAATAAGGAGGAGATTGTTAGGGAATGGATCTACTCTATGGGTTATTGTATAAGATACATGAACTCCTCGTGAGTAAGGAGCAAGTGCAACAGGTGCTCCTACTAATTAATGACTCAGCATAATGTGGAGAATAAAGCCATCACCTTCGAGGCTTATTCTGAGATGGATAACCACGGCCAGAGGGCATGAACACTTACCAGTACTGAAGGACTCTTTCTGTACCAAGCTTTCCGGGCTTCTTTCCAAGAAATGCTGAAAGGAACTGCATCAAAGTCTTACAACTGGAGATGCTATTGGTAAATCCAGAAGATAACCTTGGACTGTTTACATGTGAGTGCATTTGCTGAAAAGACTGATAAACCTGCTTTATTTTGAATGCC
This sequence comes from Bradypodion ventrale, assembly GCA_035047345.1. NCBI lineage: Eukaryota > Metazoa > Chordata > Lepidosauria > Squamata > Chamaeleonidae > Bradypodion > Bradypodion ventrale. The sequence continues at coordinate 23,224,131 of JAWDJE010000009.1, read as the reverse complement.
AAGCTCATGCAACCAGCTGTCGTTATCTTATGTTGTGTCAAGTTGTTGACAGCACTATTCTTTTGCATTGACTCCCTTATGCTGAAGTAAAAGCTATTTTTGTTCTGCCAACCTTTTGTCTGAGTGCCGTGTTAATATTGGCAAACCTTCTGCAGCTGCAAAGGCTTGACTGCTGTGCTCTGTTGAATCTTACTGAATTCGCACTCAGGACACACACTCCAATAAACCCCATTGACAAAAACAAAGGCAAGACAAAGGGAAACAAGATGCTCAGCACATTAGATGGAAAGAAAAGGATGGGCAGGAAAGGGGGAGGAGAAATACAGTTTTGTAAGGAACAATATTGCATAGGGACATGGAATGTAAGATCTATGAACCAAGGAAAGCTGGAAGAGGTGAGAAAAGAAATGGAAAGAATAAGCATTGACATCTTGGGAATCAGTGAGCTACAATGGACAGGGATGGGCGAATTCAGCTCTGGAGATCATCAGATCTACTACTGTGGGCAAGAAACACCTCAGAAAAAATAAAGCAGCCATAATTGTCAATAAAAGAGTGAGGATAACAGTAATGGGATATAATCTCAAAAACAATAGAATAATGTCAGTCAGAATACAAAGCAAACCTTTCAACATCACAGTAATCCAAGTCTACACACCAACCACTTGTGCAGATGAAGCCACAGCGGAACAGTTCTATGAGGACCTACAACACCTAATAGAACAAGCACCAAGAAATAAGATCCACATTATCTTGGGAGACTGGAATGCCAAAGTAGGAAATCAAAAAGTTGACGGAATAACTGGAAAGTTTGGTCTTGGAACACAGAATGAAGCAGGGCAAAGACTGATAGAGTTCTGTCAAGAGAACACACGAGTCATAGCAAACACCCTTTTCCAGCAACACAAGAGGAGACTCTACACATGGACATCACCAGATGGCCAACATCGAAACCAAATTTATTACATACTCTGCAGCCAAAGATGGAAAACATCCATACAGTCAGCAAAAACGAGACCTGGAGCAGACTGTGGCTCAGATCACAACCTACTGATTACAAAGTTCAGGCTCAGATTAAAGAAAATAGGGAAAACAAATAGGCCAGACAGATATGATCTAGACAACATACCCAAGGAATACATGGTGGAGGTGTGGAACAGATTTAATTGTTTGGACCAGATAGACAGAGTACCAGAAGAATTATGGACAGAGATGTGAGACATCATACAAGAGGCAGCAAGGAAACCCATACCAAAAGAAAAGAAGCATAAAAAAGCAAAGTGGTTGTCTGATGAGGCCCTTAAAGTAGCAGAGGAAGGAAGGGACGCAAAAGGCAAAGGAGAAAGGAAAAAATACAATCACTTGAATAAAGAATTTCAAAGAAAAGCAAGGAGAGATAAAGAAACCTACCTAAATGAACAATGCAAAGAAATAGAAGAAAACAACACAAGAGGCAGGACTAGAGATCTTTTTTAAAAAATTGGGGAAGTCAAGGGAAAGTTTAAAGCAAAAATGACCACGATAAGGGACAAAGAAAGCAAGGAGCAGATGCAGAGGAGATCAAGAAAAGATGGAGAGCACACAGAGGAACTCTACAAAAAAGACCTCAAAACCCCTGAAAATAACGATGGGGAATTTGAACTGGAACCAGACATCCTAGAGAGTGAAGTCAGAAAGGCCCTAAAAAGCACTGCGAACAACAAAGCCAGTGGAGATGATGGTATCCCAGTTAAATTTTTCAAAGCCCTAAAAGATTATGGAGTCAAAATACTGCATGCTACATGCCAGCAGATTTGGAAAACGAAACAGTGGCCACAGGATTGGAAAAGATCGGTATATGTCCCAATCTCAAAAAAGGACAATGCCAAAGAATGTTCAAATTATCGTACAATTGCGCTCATCCCACAAGCTAGCAAGGTAATGTTCAAGATAATACAGGACAGACTGCAGCAGCATGTAGAAAGAGAACTACCAGAGGTGCAGGCTGGTTTCAGAAGAGGCAGGGGGACCAGAGACCACATTACCAACATACATTGGATCATGGAGAAAACAAAGGAATATCAGAAACAAGTTTACTTCTGCTTCATTGACTACACCAAGGCCTTTAACTGAGTGGACCACAACAAGATGTGGCAAGTGATTAGGAAAAGGAGTAAGACAAGGCTACATTTTTGTCACCCTGCTTATTCAACTTATACACAGAGCACATAATGCGCAATGCAGGGATGGAGGAATCACAATATGGGACCAAAATTGCTGGGAGAAACATCAACAATTTGAGATATGCAGATGATACCACCCTAATGGCAGAAAGTGAGGAAGATTTAAAGAAGCTCTTGATTAGGTTGAAAGAAGAGAGTGCAAAAGCTGGTTTGAGACTCAACATCAAGAAAGCCAAGATAATGGCAACAGGCCCTATCAGTATCTGGAAAATAGATGGGGAAGAAGTAGAAGCAGTGACAGACTTTACTTTCTTAGGATCTAAGATCACTGCAGATGGGGATTGTAGTCATGAAATAAAAAGGAGACTGATTTTTGGGAGCCAAGCTATGAGAAACCTGGGGAACATAGTTAAAAGTAGAGACATCTCACTGCAAACAAAAGTCTGCATAGTCAAAGCAACGGTATTCCCGGTGGTAATGTATAGTTGTGAGAGCTGGACCATTAGAAAGGCTGAGCGGAAGAATAGATGCCTTCGAGATGTGGTGTTGGAGGAGTGTTGAGAGTCCCCTGGACAGCGAGGAGAACGAATAGTCAATCTTAGAAGAAATCAACCCTGACTGCTCATTGGAAGGTCAAATAGTAAAGATGAAGTTGAAGTATTTTGGACATCAAATGAGAAGGGAGGACTCACTTGAGAAAGCCTTGATGCTGGGAAAGGTGGAGGGCAAAAGAAGAAGGGGATGGCCAAAGATGAGATGGCTAGATGGTATCATGGACACAATGGGCACAGGGCTGGGCGGGCTGAGGAGGATGGTGGAGGACAGAGGTACCTAAAGGGCAACGGTCAATGGGGGTGCAAAGAGTCGGAGCTGACTGTGCAACTGAACAACAAAAAAACTTGCTAACTAAGCTATTAATTCTTGTAGTTTAATTATTAATTCTTCAAATCTAGTTAATTTCCTACATTTCCCATATTGTTCCATCCAATATTTTTCCTGTTTCTCCAGTTGTAATTTATTCGTCAGCTGCTACTCGACTATACAATTTTCCTGAAAATTATTTTCACAGAATGACAAACAGGAAAATGCCACTGGCATGAATTTGTTTAAGGTGGATCCCAGCTTGCCATGAAATGACCCACATACTGTGTTCACGGAGACATGCAGGATTTAACACCGGGACCACAATGGACTGCCGTAGCCTTGAGGATATTAACAAGGTGCGCTTTCACAGCCAGCCCATCTGGCATGGCCTCTTCTACCTCCATGATGTTGGGAATCAGAATAGTGAAGTTTTGCCATTGGGCCCAATATGATGGTTTCCAGTGGCATTTTCTCCACTGAAGGGGCCATCACCCCATCTAAAGGGGCTCATCCCCCCATAGCCATTGGCCCCACTCGGCATTGAGTCACTGGCTGTACGGTCTACTCCATTACCGTAGCAGGGTTAGAGTTGCCATACGTCACAGAAAACTGGGAATTTCACGGGTTGTAACTGTCCCGGCCAGTTCTGTAAAAATCATTGAAAACTCCCGGATCAAACCAAGGGGCGTGCTCTTAGTTTGAAGGGGGGGAGGAATCCTTGAAATTTATTTCCATATCCCATAGCTTGAATCATTTTTTCCCAAAGCTGAGCATTCTACCGAATCAAAAGCTTCAAATATATCTAAAGTTTTTCAGTATAATCATCTAGAACTCTGTTGCTTCATCATTTTGACCACTTAACAGAATACTGTCTTCAGTAAGAGAGTTTAAGGTAAAGGTAAAGATTTCCCTTGCTCGAAAGCAAGTCGTATCTGACTCTAGGGTTCAGTGCTCATCTCTGTTTCATAGTTGAAGAGCCAGCGCTGTCTGCTTCTGCAGACATTTCCATGGTCATGTGGCAGAACGCTGTTACCTTCCCACTGAAGTGGTCCTTATTTATCTACTTGCAATTTCTTGGTTTCAAATCGCTAGGTTGGCAGGAGCTGGGACAATGACGGGTGCTCATTTCGTCCTGCAGTACTCGGGAATCGAACTGCTGACCTCCCACCTTCCAGTCAGCATCTTAGCCAATTGAGCCAGAGACAGACAAAACCTGACAGTTTCTGTTTACTACAACTCCAAAGGGATTTCCTTAGGAATGGGAATGGTGGTGGAAGGGAAAATTACTTAAAATAAATCTCCTATTTAAAATGTTACTTCAAGCCTGCACACTGAAATAGATGAGAGAGGGGGCCACATTGTTGGAAGGAAGAAATCTGACTACCTAAATATAGTTTGGAAATACAGTCACCAAGTAAAAGGCAGAAAGTTTAAACAAAGACATCCAAGAAATGCATTAGTGGTAACATAAGCAAGTGGGTGTTTATATTAGACTGAGCTCTCTGACACAGGTTTCTGTTCTTTTATTTTGAGCACAGGGTCCTCTTCAATACAGCTGCTTCGTTTGAATTCTTCCCTGGCAGGAACTCATTTGCAACCCTAATGGTTAAAGGATTTATGTCTGTCTCTTCAGATGACAGGATATATATTTCTCTAAACTTTCAGTTTAAGTCAAGGAGTATTTTACAGTTCCAATGTTTCCATGCCAATAGCAAAAATAAAAAGCAATAAAGTTGGCCTAGCCTGCCCCCACCCCCTTGTGCTATCTAGACGAAAGTGGCCTGTCCCTTTTCACACCGCCCATATTTTTAGCCTACTGTGATTCCATTTAGAATTTAAATCAGTCTTCAAAAACAGCATGGCAGCCAAATGCCCTTTCTGATTTGATTTTGTTTTGTCCTCGTGTGGGCGTCAAGAAATACTGCCTGCAGGACTTAAAATGGAAACCAGTCTCAAAGTTTCAAATGTATTCTAATTATTCTTTGCGTAGGTGCATCACTTCCAAATGGAGGAAAGTCTGGACCTGATCCTGCTCTCTGATGTTAATTACATTTGGAGTTGGATAGTTGCAGGAGCAAATTAGTTGTCAAGTCTAATTGTAGAATCATATAATTTTACTGGTAGAAGGTAATTCCAAGGATTATCCACCTCAGCTTTCTGTAGAAGAAGGAAATTCATCACTGCATCCCATTGTTCAGTCAGGAGAAGTCTTGTATTGCAACAGTAAAGGTCACCCTTGCTCGAAAGCCAGTCGTATCTTTGGTGTTCAGAAACTGGAGGCAACAACGAGCGTAGTGAAATACAGCTCTTTTATTTCTGGGGTCTGAACACAACTTGGTGGGGAACAACGGGCACTTATATACACATTTAACTTGATACAAAACAGCGGAAACAAAGATTATTGGGTGATTTGAATATATGTAACAATAGTATGTACATTTGACAGCTCTGGTGCGCGCTTCTCGGCATTTGAATTTTGCGTGCTCGAAGTCTCGCGATATTACGTGACCTGCCGAGATTTTGTAGCTGTCAAACAGTGTGGCTGTTTGACAGTAATTTGTGCGGTTTCTTCGGCAGTTTGAATGTTCAAAACGTCACCAACACAATTTGTCATACATAACATTCCTCCCCCCTAGGTATAGACAAAGTCTCTCAACTAGGATGGCGGTCGGGTTTCTCTTTTGGTCCGGACACTTGGTTGGTCCGGCTCAGTGGCCCTTAGGTTTGGCAATCCGGCTGGAGTGAGAGTTTGACTATTAGGAGAGGTCATTTGAAAACTTAAATCATAGCCCTGTTTGTCATTGGGAGGAGCAGAGGATCGCTCTAAATCAAATTCTAATTGTGGAGGTGAAAACGATAACTGAGAGTCCCTCCTTTGCTTTCTTTTGATGGTGACTCAAAAGAACAGTGTTTATTGTTAACTTGAGATTCCAGCATTTTTGGATAAAACAATTCGGGGACACCTTCACACCCCCGCATGTCATTGGCCTGAGTGGGGGAGCGTTCTGTAAAACCACCTTGTTCCCCAAAATCATAGCAATCCCTGGAACTCTCTGTTTGGTACAAACTAACTGGCTGCTGGCTATTACCTCTGCCCCCTTGGGTTACACGGGTGGGGGCAAAGCCTAATGTTGAATTTTTGTGCTCGTCCTGTGGGTCCAGTATTCGGGGCCTCAACTGGTCCGAGTGCCGTCTCCAGATTAGACCAGTGGCTGTTTCGATTCTGTAAGAAACAGGACCAGTTTTTTCTAGCACAAAACCTGGGACCCATGTGGGACTGCCAGCTGCATAGTTGCGGCAATGGACAGGGTCCCCAGGCGAGAAACCTTTTTGGTGCTGGATCCCTATATTAGTACCCTTATCCTCCACCCTAGAGGGATCCAACCTATCCAGCAAGGACGTGAGCTTCCTTTGCTGGAGTAACTTGGCAGGAGACAGGCCTGAGGCAAGGGGGGTTACCCTGTATGTGAGGAGAAATTGACAGATTTGTAATTCCAGATCTTCCCCCATATGCTGCAACACATCTTTAGTGGTGCACACCTGCCGCTCCACCTGGCCATTGGTGGCAGGGTGGAATGGGGTGGCAGTGATGTTCCATGAAGGATTGGAATTCTGCAGATGTGAATATGGACGCGTTGTCGGACACCAGAACATCTGGGAGTCTGAACATGGCAAACAGCCTTCTCAAATGCATGATCATAGTGGACAATGTAGTGCCGGACACTCGGATCACTTCAAGCTACTTAGAATAGGAGTCTACCACTAATAGAAACACAGCCCCCCGGAAAGGTCCCACAAAATCAATGTGTATCCTGGACCACGGGCTCCTGGCAGAATCCCATTCCCTGGAGGGGAGGGGAGATTGCTTGGGGTGAGAACATTGGCAGCTGACACATGTGCTGACCATTTGTTCAATATCCTGGTCCTGTAGGGGCCACCAAAAATAGCTACGGGCGATGGCCTTTGAGCGGACGATCCCTGGATGACTGGTGTGGAGCAATTGTAATACCTTGTGGCAGAGAGTGACAGGGATGACCACCCACTGGCCCCACAACAGACAGCCCCATTCAATTGATTTGAATGGTGAAACGTTTTGAATTCCTCAGTTGGAGGAGTAGTGGGCCAGCCCTTCTGTACCCAAGAAACCACTTTTGAAAAAACCTTGTCACGATAGTAAAGGGCCTCCCGTAGAGGTAATCATGAAATTTCTTTGTGCCTACCACAATAGCCAGTGCCTCCCTGTCAGTTTGGGCATAATTTCTCTCAGGTTTGGAGAGAGAGTGTGAGTAGAATGCTATGGGGGCTTTCCTCCCATCATCTAACACATGGCACAGTACAGCCCAAATCCCACAGGGAATGCATCACATACCAATACAACCTGCTTTTTTGGGTTGAAATGCATTAACACTGCATCTGAAGTTAACAGTTTTTTAAGTTCCTGGAACGCTTTCTCCTGGCTGTGGCCCCAGTGCCAAACAGTGTCCTTTTTAAGGAGATGGTGCAGTGGTTCAGCAACTGAGGCCTTGCGATGGAGGAATGCACAGTAGAAATTAAGCAAACCTAAGAACGATTGCAGTCTGGTTTACATGTTGGCCTGGGTGCATTCCGCATGGCCAATACCTTTGAATCAGAAGGCATAATGCCCTGGGGGGGGGGTGATTCTGTATCCCAGGAACTCAACTTCATTAGCCATAAATGCACATTTGTCTTTACAAAGGAGCAATCCTGCCCGCTCAAAACAGGTTAACACTCCATCAAGCCTGGCCGCTAGTTCGACGTCGTCCTTAGCTGTGATCAGGACGTCGTCAAAGTATGGCAGGACTTCCGGTAACCCCTTAAGTAACCGTTTGACTAAAGACTGAAAAATTCCAGGCGCTGCATTCACCCCGAATTGCAGCCTGGTAACCTTAAATGCCCCCTTGTGCATTACAATAGTCTGCGCCACAGCAGCAGCGGGCGTTACTGACAGTTGCTTGTATGCTTGGGCAAGATAAAGTTTTGCAAAACAGTTTCCTCCATGCAAGGAGGCAAGTAGGTGGCTGACAACTGGTACAGGATATGTGTTTGGCTGAATGGCTTTATTAATAGTGCATTTGTAGTCCACGCATATCCTGACCTCCCCATTGCTTTTAAGCACCATGACAATCGGTGTCTCCCACTCGATGGAGTTGACCGGGACCAGAATCCCCTGACCAAACAGTTTGTCCAGTTCTGCCTCAATTTTTTCTTTGAGGGCAAAGGGGACCCAGCGAGGCTTTATACGAATAGGGCGAATAGTTGGGTCGAGTTCAAAATCAACAGGGAGACCCACATATGTTCCGAGCCACTTCCTGAAGACCTCAGGATGTGCGGCGCACACTTCCCGTACTGGATCCATAGTGACTGCATTGATACCAGACAACCGGATGCCCAGGGGCTCAAACCATTGAACCCCTAACAGACTGTTGGTCCCCTGCTTGACTATGACTAGGGGCAGCTGTGTGTGGATACCTTTAAACTGCACAGTAAAGGCTCCCACCACCAGGACCAGGATCTGACACTCCTGGATATCCCTTAGAGACGTTTTGAACGCCTTCAGCTTGGGGCGAGATGCAGGGGGAATCCGGAGGAACTCTTTCTGAGGGATGATGGAGAATGAAGTACCTGAGTCAACAACAAATCATGAAATACCAAACAAAACAAAGCAGATCCAAAATCCCTTAAATGCACAAAAAAAACACTCACTAAAAACACCAATCTACAGGATAACAGCAACACAAAAAAACCTTACTCAAAATCCAAAAAACCTCAATTTACAAAAATAAAAACAGAGAAAATCCAAATAAGAAAGACCTCCAAGAAATGTAAATCTAAAAAAATGCAGAGAAATTCCAAAACCATAACAAAAAAACCGAATCACTAAATAACAGACAACACACTCAAAAAGTCAAATACAAACTGCAGAACCCCTTACCATAGCAAAAAAACCGACACACAACTTAAACAATATAAACTTAAACCACTTAAACCCTCCGCCCAGCACCCCAACAGCCCCACAAAATCACAAAAAAGTGGGTGGGATGTGGGTCTTTTAAAGTGTTTTTATGTGTTTTTAGAACTTGTTGTAATGCCGCCCTGAGTCGGGTTCTGCCTGAGTGGGCGGCATATATAAATATGACTATTAAATTAAATTAAATTAACACAAGACAACTCATGAAACATGTCCTCTCACCATGCCTCCACAGCACTACTAGTCAGAAATACCAGAAAAAAACAAAGAAAGTCAAACTAAAGGAAAAACTCTTAACAACAGCCCCACCAAGAGGCCGGAGGAGTAACCTACATGCAAATTAAAATTACAAAAAGAAACCCACAGAACATTAAAACAAACAAATTAAAATAAAATAAAGACAAAAACCACAAAATCCACAACCACAAAACCAATTTTTTTTAAAAAAAAATCTCCCCCAAACTACAACAGTGAATACTCAAAAAAATACTCTCTTCCAAAATAAGCCCCCACCAACACAAAGTCCATACAAAAAATACTAGTACGGTATAAAAGAGAGTGTAAAGGATTAGGGAAAAGACTGTGGTATTAGCAAAGGATGAATAAATGGAAGGTTAGAAGAAAAATGGGACTACTATTACCTGTATCTCTCTCTTGGTTTTACAGAGTTATCTTCTTTACCTGACTATTATAAACACCAAACAAAACAACAGCAGCAGCAGCAGTAATAATAATAATAATAGAAACACAGTCAAAACTAAAGGTTCCCCTTGCTCGAAAGCCAGTCGTATCCGACTCTAGGGTTCAGTGCTCATCTCTGTTTCAAAGCCGAAGAGCCAGCGCTGTCTGCTTCTGCAGACTTTTGTGGTCATGTGGCAGGCATGACCGGAGCACACAGAACGCTGTTTACCTTCCCACCAAAGTTGTCTCTATTTATCTACTTGCAATTTCTTGCTTTCAAACTGCAGGAGCTGGAACAAAGATGGGAGCTCATTCCATCCTGCTGTACTTGGGAATCAAACAGCTGACCTCCCGCCTTCCAGTCAGCGTCTTAGCCACTTGAGCCACTGCAGTCCCTACAGTCAAAACTGGATGCTATGAAATATACACCTTTGAGTTCCACCTTTGAGTTCTGGGGGAGTGGGCAAAACAGTGGCAAATGAGCTTCAACATCAGTAAGTGCAGAGTGATGCATGTTGGGGCAAAAACCCCCAATTACATTTATAAACTGATGGGGTCTGAACTCTCTGCGACAAACCAGGAAAGGGACCTTGGTGTCCTGGTGGACAGCTCAATGAAGATGTCAACCCAGTGTGCCTCAGCAGTGAAAAAAGCAAACTCAATGTTAGGGATCATTAGGAAGGGTATAGAAAATAAGTCAGCAAGTGTCATTTTGCCTCTTTATAAATCTATGGTGAGGCCCCATCTGGAATATTGTGTACAGTTCTGGTCGCCATACCTCCAGAAGGATATTATGGAGTTGGAGAAAGTACAGAGGAGGGCAACCAGAATGATTAGGGGACTGGAACACCTTTTCACTCTTGAACGACGGCGTCTAAGAGGTGACCTGATTGAAGTTTATAAAATCATGCACGGTGTGGACAAAGTAGATAAGGAAAAACTGTTTTCCCTATCGCACAACACTAGAACCAGGGGACACTCCATGAAACTTTTGGGTACTAGTTCTCAAACAAATAAGAGAAAGTACTTTTTCACCCAGAGGATTACTGGTCTATGGAACTCCCTGCCAGAAGAAGTGGTGACAGCTGTCAGACTTGACAGCTTTAAGAAAGGATTAGACAAGTTCATGGAGGACAAGTGTATCAATGGCTATAATTATGGCTACCTAAGGACAACCTCCAGGTTGGAGAGATAGGCAGGATATCTCTCAATGCCATTTCTAGGAAATCCTAAACAGGTGAAGGCATCTCCTTGGGAATACCGTGAAGGAAATGGTGAGCCACTGTGTGAGACAGAATGCTGGACTGGATGGGCTGTGGCCTGTTCCAGCAAGGCTGTTCTTATGTTCTTATGTTCATTCAACAACACTATGCTAGAGCAGGAATTTGCAATCTACAACCCGTGGGCCAGACCCGGCCCCCGATGCCATTCCATCCATCCCTCCATATGATCTGCCACTTTTTCAGCAGCTTAAAAACAGCCTACGTCATTTGGGGGGGGGGGGGGTTGCCTGTCATTACCAGTGATGGCCACTAGAGGGTGCAAAATGCCGTTTCCCATAGGAATGCACTGAAAACCAATTTCAAGCCAAGGCAATCTGGAGTGTGTGTTTCTTGGGCCTCCTGGGAAGTATTGCTTTCTGCATAGTCTTGAGGGATTTCAGCGGGTCTGGAATTTTGCAAAAGTGCTTTCTTAAAAGCATCTCCTTTTCTTTTTCCACAAGGGATGTATTTGTTTGGTTGTTCTGTTTTTTATTTGGTGTGTGTGTGTGTGTGTTTTGTATTATCTGATCTTGTGTGTACACCACCCAGAGTGGGAAATTATAAATAAATAAATAAATAAATAAATAAATAAGAATTCTATTCAAAAAAAATAATCCCCCCCCAACAGTTTGTGGGAGCTTGACCCTGCCCCCAGCTTTCAAAGGTTGAGAACCTCTGTGCTAGAGTATGAATTGCTTGCTGGAAATATGAAGTAGCACCATTGTCTGTTTAGTGCAGTGAGCCCAGGAGCCCTGATCAGGAGCCCTGATCAGCAGAAGTGCAGACTTAGGCTTTTGGTAATTGAAGTCCAAGAACACCCGGAGTGTCAAGGTTTGCCATCACAGCTTCACTGCAAAATAGGTCAGATATTTTCATCACCCAAGGCAGAAGATGCGGATTCCCCATGCCCATCTGGCATGGAACAGCCCTTGCGGAGGCTGCTTAGGTGAGAAGGCTCCTGGCGGTGGCTTCTGCGGGCAGCTAAATTAAGGGGGGTGAATAAATGATAGGGTTTGATTCACCCAATTTCATGACCTGACCAGCGGTTCTGCCAAGTAGGCAGATCGCTAACTCCTGTGACTGATTAGGTAAACACTCATCTCCGAGTCCAGGGCTAATCCCTGGGGTAAACAGGGAACATGTTTGCCCCTGCCTAAGCCCTAAAACAATGGTCTCCCTCGCCCCGTGTTTGTCCAAGTTAATTAACTTCCCTTTGAGAGGTTCCCCATTAACCCGGGTACGTGGGTAAGGTAATTTTCCTGTCAGATGACGGTTTTGCCACCATTGCGCTTTTTCCCCTATAAATGATGTTGCCTTTTTCCAATAAAGGACTGATCTGATCTCGCTCCATTTGTCTCGTGTCGTCACTTGATCAGTCTCCTCCGGGACCTTACGGCCACCCCAGTGGCCCCAATTCCTTCATCTGGTGACCCCGGCGTGATCTACTCGTGAGTAAGCGACCCAGGAGAGGTCTACTCGTGAGTAGCGATCCACGCGGTCCGGTTCTACGCTTGAACCGCGACCCGTCAGCCCGGAGGACAGCGCGGCGCTCTGGTCGGCAGCCAGCCGGTCAGAGGGACGGCCAGCGGTGAGGCATTCCAAGAGAGACATTCCTACACCTTGCTCCCGGCTTTCGGGGAGACTTGCACTAAAGGGAAAAACGCGTTCCGCTCAGGGCAGCTGTGAGCCCCTGACAGTGCAGAGGCCGCCGAGGGCCCGTGGCAGGAGGCCACGCTCCGAGCTCTACCCAGACGGTCGTCGCCAAGACCTGTTACCTTGCCCCAAGACGCGTCAACCCGTCCTGAGGAGGAAAACTTCAGAGGACCGCTCGCAGGTAATATGGGGACTTGTTCTCAGGGACAAAGTCCGTCCGCTAGCCAAAAAACTTGTGAGGAAGAGTTTAGAATCCTGGCCAGGGTATTTCAGTTACGCTTTCACAGCAGGGAACTAGCGAGACTTTTGGCGTACCTTAGGGAACACTGCCTGCTTTACCCAGAAGCAGGTACGTTAACCCTACAGCTCTGGGATCAGATAGGAGACTGCATTCAGCAACCCCCGAAGGCCCTAGGAGGGATAGTTCGCACATGGAGGAAGTGTAGGAAACTCTTAGCTGAGATCGAACCAGTCCAGATAGAGGCAGAAGAACCCCCGTTAAATAAGTCATCAGCCCAGCCAGTCGAGCCGACTGCGCCCACCACGCTCTATCCGACATTCAAGTACCAGCAGAGTAGCGTAGGGAGCCTTCCCGCGGTGACAGCTGCAGACGTCACCGAGGGAATGCAAGGAATGAGAAGCGCAGGTGCTTCTCTGACAGCTTCGGCTTCCCTAGTTACCAAGAGTGCCCTTCAGCGCACAGCTGAGGAAGAGCTTAGGAAGGGGGATCTGTCAGTAGAAGAACTAGCTGAGCTCAGACAGATATGTCCAATCCGCATGGAGATGGACGCGCTCACAGGCGCACAGCAGATTGTTCATTCCCCAGTCCCGTATAAGCTTCTCATGGCTATGCGGAAGGCCATTGCAGAAATAGGGCTCCAAAGCCGTTTCACTAGGGGCACGCTCCAGCAAGTGTGCGAAACCACCATGTGGATTCCTCATGATTGGAAAGCCGTCATGAGGATGATGCTAACCCCTAGCCAGTACATGATCTGGGACAGCGAGTTTCGCCTAGAGGCTCAAACTCGGGCTGCCAGGATGGGAGGCACGGTGCTTCCTGAGCAGCTGTATGGCTCCGGCAATTTCGAGTCAATCAATGCTCAGATCAACCTGCCTCTCGCCACTCTTGAGATGTCAGCCGAGGCAGCCTTTAGGGCTTACTTTAAGGTCCCAGCCACTGGCAAAGCGGCTAAAAATTACACCTCCATTAAGCAGGGAGCCCAGGAGCCCTACATGGACTTCATCAATCGCCTGGAGGAAGCAATTAGCAGGCAGATTGATAATGAGCAAGCCCAGGAAGAGCTCATGATTAAGTTAGCCAAGGACAATGCCAACTTGGACTGCCGTAGAATCTTGCAGTCCCTAGGCAATCGTCCTGACTTGACCCTATCGGACATGATTAGAGCTTGCGCCGACGTTGGCACAGAATCCTACAAGATGGGTCTGCTAGCGGCAGCGGTGCAAGGAGGGAAAAGACCTAATGGTAAGAGCAAAGGAGCGTGTCACAATTGTGGCAAGATCGGTCACTTCGCTAGGGAGTGCCGATCCAAGGGAGGCGGACAAAAGTCCGGCCGTCCCAAGGCTCCGAACACCCTCTGTCCGAAGTGCAAGAAAGGCTATCATTGGGCCAGGTATTGCCAGAATTTGGGAAACCGGAGCACGGGCATGTCTCTGGCCCCAGTCCAAACAGAGGCGTCCTTCACCCAGAACTCACCAGAGCTAGAGTAGAGTCCAACCCCATTCCAGACATTGCGAGGGCGCAGGCCAGCCCCAAGGGCAGCACAGGGCTAGAATTGACTTGCCAAGCGGACGTTACATGCGACTTGCCAGGCACAGTCTATCTGGTCGACTCCCAGTACATGGGACCCATGCCCAGAGGCTTTATAGGTTTAGTTTTGCCCCGTAGTGTAGCTGGTGCACGTGGAATTTTTATAATTCCAGGAGTCATTGACTCGAATTTTTCAGGCGTTCTCCAAGTTCAGCTTTGGACACACCTGCCCCAAACCATTCACAAAGGAGACACCTTAGCGCAACTGATCATGGTTCCTTGTCACTCGCCAGCAGGCAGCCAGGGAAGGCTCACCAAGAGTCCGGTTCAGCAGACCGCTCGAGCGCGAGTGAGGCAGTGCAAGGATACCAGGTCTTAGCGACAGTGGAGACCAACATTGAGTGGAAGCAGCGCCCCGTTATCGAGGTATTTTTGAACAAAAGAGCGTTCTCAGGGTTACTCGATACCGGAGCAGATGTGAGTGTGATAAGCAGAAGCCAGTGGCCAAGGGAGTGGGCCACTGAGCCGGTCTCCGATGTGTGGGGGGTAGGCGGTGTTCAGGAAGCGTTTAGGAGCCGAGAGTGGGTAGAAGTCACAATCCCAAGGGCTGAAGGCACGGCGGTGATTCGACCGCACATTCTTGACGTGCACATCAACCTTTGGGGGCGAGACATTTTACAGCAGTACGGTGCCACCCTTACCTTCGGGTAATGGCGTTGCCACTTAAATGGCTCACCGATACTCCGGTCTGGGTGGAACAATGGCCGGTAGTGGGAGAGAAATTGGTTGCTCTCAAGCAGCTAGTTAAGGAACAGCTAGACGCAGGACATATAGAACAGTCCACAAGTCCTTGGAATTCGCCAATTTTTGTCATAAAAAAGAAGTCGGGGAAGTGGCGACTCCTCCACGATCTCAAAGAGATCAACAAATGTATTCAGCCGATGGGTCCGCTTCAATGCGGCATCCCAAATCCTAACATGATTCCTGAGGGGTGGGAGATTCTCGTCGTAGATCTCAAGGATTGTTTTTATACAATCCCCTTAGACCCCAGGGACCGGGAGAGGTTTGCCTTTACGGTGCCGGTCGTGAACCACAGTGAGCCCACGCAGCGTTACGCGTGGAAATTTTTGCCACAGGGCATGCTCAATTCGCCCACTTTGTGCCAAATTTAGGTTCACAACGCACTGGCAAAGTTTCGAAACCTTCACCCAAAAGCTTTAGTTTGTCACTTCATGGACGACATCTTGGTCGCAGTGCCGCAACTCGGCAGCGAAATGTTTTCAGACCTCCAGGCCAGTCTGGGGGAGAAAGGTTTACTCATTGCCCCGGAGAAAGTGCAGAGAACCGAGCCATTCTCATACTTGGGTCATCGGCTTCTCCACTCTTTCGCAGCACCAGTTTTGCCCCAAATCAACTTGAAGGATTCAGTCACCTTAGTGGAATTGCAGCAGGTTTTAGGGAATATTAATTGGGCCAGACCGTACTTCCGATTGGATACGGATCTTCTAAAACCGCTCTTCTCGCTGCTACCCTTAGGTAAGCAGCCAGCAGACCGGATAAAAATTTCTCGAGACGCGCGCTTGGCGCTCGAGAAAGTTAACCAAATTCTCAGCCAGAGGTGGGTAGATAGGATCACCCAAGGGCCATATGCTCCGATCCTGAATTTGTACATCGTACGGGCAGGATCCATGTTCACTGGGGCGTTGGGAGTAGATTCTGAGAAGGGAGCGAAAATTGTGGAGTGGGTGTACTTGCCTAACACCTCTTCTCGGAACACCGTTCCGCCCCAAGAACTGGTCTCCGCGGTGATCTACCGCGGAAGGCTGAGAGCTAGGGACATTTCTGGGCACGATTTAGCCAAGATTGTAGTCCCGTTCACCAAGGAACAAATTCAGCAGTTGATGCAGCTAGGTGACTCGCTTCCGATAGTTTGGAAGGATTCACTGGAAGCTTGACATACCATTTGCCTAAAGACCCCAGACTTGTCTCGCTTCAAACAGGAACAGTCAGCTTGTTCGAATTGCTCTCGCTGGTCCCACTTCAGGGGGCCAGAACAGTTTTTTCTGATGGTGGACGCACCTATGGTGTCTTGACCTGGCAGGAGGGCGAAGCTTGGCACACGCTGTTAACTCTTCCACAGAAGTCCGCGCAGCGGGCAGAGTTGGCAGTCGTGAACCTTGCTTTACGCACCTTCGCCAAAGAACGATTAAATATCATAACTGACAGTCTATATGTTAGGAATTTACTTCACAGTCTACCGGGAGCTTACATCACTCCCGTGATAGACAAGAACTTGCTTAGTTTGTTTCTCACTGCTCAATTTCATTTGCGAAACCGCACGGAGCCGCTCTATATTGCCCACATCCGAAGTCATCAAGACCTGCCGGGTCCGATTTCCGCGGGCAATAGCAGAGCGGATGCGGCGGCGAAGGAAATTCAGCAACGTTCAGTCTTGGGAGTTTTTACTACTCCAATTCAAAGTCATGCCTTTTTTCACCAAAACGCCAAGGCACTCGCCAGACAGTTCAATCTGCCACTTTCTCAAGCCCAAGGTATAGTGCGCTCTTGCCAGCATTGTGCAGGGGCACCGGGGGGGCCCTCGTGGGGGGTCAACCCGCGAGGGACGGAGGCTAATCAGGTGTGGCAGATGGATGTCACGCACGTACCGCAGTTTGGCAGATGGCAGTACATGCATGTTTGCATTGACACTTTTTCTCAGTTCGTTTGGGCAACGGCGCAGAAAGGGGAAACTGCCTCCCACGTGTAGCAGCACCTCCTTTAATGCATTGCGGCGATGGGCAAGCCGCGGCACGTAAAAACGGATAACGCCCCGCCCTACTGCTCTAGGCAGTTGGCCGCCTTCATGGCCACTTGGGACATAAAGCATACATTTGGCATTCCCTACAATCCGCAAGGGCAGGCGATTGTAGAGCGGGTCAATCGGACGCTAAAGTCCTATATTGACAAACAAACAGAAAGGGGGGAGCCACCTGCCCTCCCCAACTCACAGGGACAAGCACAGTTTTGTCTGAATAAGGTATTGTTCACCTACAATCACCTTAATGTTTTTTCGGACTGCACGCCGCAGGAGAGGCACTTCCGCCGTTCGGAAGCTCTCCCACGGCCGATGGTCCGATATCGGGTGCCACCGGACCCTTCCTGGAGGGGCCCGGTGCCGCTCATAACCTGGGGGAGAGGGTATGCTGCAGTTATGTCTCCTACAGGTGTCGTTTGGATTCCAGCTCAGTGCGTCAAGCCTCATTTGGAACCACATGGCGTGGACCCAGGCCGACCCGAGTCCGATCCTGGAGATGGAGGATCTCACCCTGACCGAGGGAACCCGCCGGGAGAGACAGCGGTCGCAGATGACAGCACCGAAGATCACCTGGGGGATGGTCAAGGCCCTCTGCCATGATGCCCAGGATGCCGTCCAGCGCGAGGGGAAGAAGCTGACACCGGAGAGCTTCGTGGTTGCAGTTTTCGCCCGGATTCACGCCAACTCCATGGCAGTCACCATCATCCTGATCCTTTCCCTGCTTTTGGGGGGAGGCGTTCAGGCCGCCTCATTGGAGGCCAGCGATTTAATGCCAGGCGGAGACCTCTCTGCCCGGATGCAGTACAACATTTGGGAAAGGTTGGCAAGCCTTGTCAACCAGTCCGATTTTTGCCTCAGGCAGGACGTCGGCTCTGCCTCGATCCTCAGCACCTGCCTTGTCCCGGTGTGCCATTCTCCAGGCGCACACCCCCGGGACGGGGACTGGCTGGTGAGGCGACTCTTCAGCCCATACATCCCATCAGCTTCCTCGGAATATGCTCGTTGGGAGATGCGGCTAACCATGACTTTACCGGCTGATGCGGCCACTCTCCACACTCCTCGAGTGGCGGTCAGCCCGAACTCTACCTGCGGCCGAATACACGGGTGCTCTGGACCCGGCCGAACCCGGCGCCGCTGCCTCGATGTAGGCAGCGGCAATTGGACTTGCAATAACCCAGTGCCACTTGGCACAATGTATGCACATATCACCCTACCATCTGGCTGGTTCTTCACTTGTAACCAGTATACGTTCAACTACATTCCTGCTAATATTACAGACTCTATATGTTGTATCAGTCGTTTGACACTGTTGCTCCCCACTAAGGATATGATTGCCCCACGCACTAATGTTCCCAATGTTTCCAATGTCTCTAATGTTCCCTCACTCATATGGCACACTCGCACCACCCTGTTAGACAGCTCATGTGAAAGCAGCTTTAGGGTAATGAGACCTGCCGAATACCTCTCTTTGGCAGTCAGCATCTTTGGCGTGCCAGGCTTAGCCGTCGGCAACGCAAAGAGGATTGGTCGCTTGGCCTGCGGCTTAGCAAAGGCCATCAACCATACCTCCTCAGCGATAGCGCTCCTCAATCAGGAGCAGGCGGAACTTCGCCATGCCATTCTCGATAATCGAGCGGCTATCGACTACCTCCTATTGTTGCACCACTTGGGTTGCGAATCCTTTCACGGTATGTGTTGCTTCAATCTTACGGACAACTCTCGTAAGATCCAAAGCCAGATCACAGATCTCCACACCATAGTTGCGGGCATCACAGAAGGCTCTGCGTGGGGGGCTTGGTGGAGTTCCCTGTGGAAGTGGATGTGGTCATGGATCCCATGGGGGTGGCTTCAGACGGTGCTTAAAGTGGTGGTGGGGGTAGTCATACTAGGCATTGCAGTCTGCTGTTTTGCTCAATGTATTCCCTCACTGATCTCGAGGTGCCGCCTCAGAAGGAAACCCCGTGACGTCATTCCCGATCAACAGCTGATGCCGCTTTTGTGCAGATTCGCTGGTCAGGCTCTTAATATAAAAAAGTAAGGGGAGATGCGGATTCCCCATGCCCATCTGGCATGGAACAGCCCTTGCAAAGGCTGCTTAGGTGAGAAGGCTCCTGGCGGTGGCTTCTGCGGGCAGCTAAATTAAGGGGGGTGAATAAATGATAGGGTTTGATTCACCCAATTTCATGACCTGACCGGCGGTTCTGCCAAGTAGGCAGATCGCTAACTCCTGTGACTGATTAGGTAAACACTCATCTCCGAGTCCAGGGCTAATCCCTGGGGTAAACAGGGAACATGTTTGCCCCTGCCTAAGCCCTAAAACAATGGTCTCCCTCGCCCCGTGTTTGTCCAAGTTAATTAACTTCCCTTTGAGAGGTTCCCCATTAACCCGGGTACGTGGGTAAGGTAATTTTCCTGTCAGATGACGGTTTTGCCACCGTTGCGCTTTTCCCCCTATAAATGATGTTGCCTTTTTCCAATAAAGGACTGATCTGATCTCGCTCCATTTGTCTCGTGTCGTCACTTGATCAGTCTCCTCCGGGACCTTACGGCCACCCCAGTGGCCCCAATTCCTTCAAGAAGAAGATCCACAGCCTAAAGAAAACAGCTCCAGGTACCTGATTTCTACGTCCTTGAACAAAGGTGATACGGGGCTATCGCGTTCTGCAGGAAAATATCAGCTCCTGCCTTCTCCAGCTCTCCCCCTCTCTTTTAAACTAGAATTTGGAATCACTACCCGTTCCAGAGACTTTCACACCCACTCAGCCAAATCAAATATTATGTGGGGTCACCTACACATTGTGTGGATAGTTGAAATGTAGTTGCCTGGCTTAAAAGAAACCTGAATGTATGGATCATACAAGTGGTGTAATTTTCTATAATGTGGCACAGGGCATGTGCATCAAAGCAGAATAATAATCCTAACAGGCTGTACCATCAAATTCAATGGTTCTCCTCCACTATTTCCTCTCATCTCCAACATTTGGAAACAGGATTTAAGTTTTCAGAATAACTCTTGTAGAGGATGTGTGTGGGAAACTAAATATCCTTTCCCAAGAATAGGGGAAGCACATTTCACTACTATGCATGGCCATTATTCCATCAAACCCATGTGCACTGCTATCACTGGGCTGTTGCAATGTTACCACTCTATTCTAGAAGACACAATACTGGAAGGACAGATTCTGAAGGTTAACAGCCAGACACGGAGTCTCAGCTTTAACAGAGAGCTCTGAAAAGGGTGCTGACATCTTACCATTTTGCACTTAGTGAGCTGAATACATTGCAAAGTTATCTTGAAGTTTAATCGCTCTCATAAGCAGAGTCATAATCAGGGTTAAAGATGGATTTTCCACGCCTCTTGCTTTTGGCCTCTGGCCTCAGGAGTGTTAGTAAAATGCCCTTGAGGTCATGAAAGACGTTAGCTCTTACAGAAATACTACTGTAACTATAATATGAAAATATTGTAAATATTACAGAAACCAAGTTTAGAAAGGTTATTTTTTGAAAGCTACAGCTTCTAGAATTCCACAGTTACCTTGGCCTCCTGGATGGAATATTTAAGAATGGTAGTCCCTAAAATGCAATTTTTTCAGCCTCTTTCTAAAAATGCTGCATCTCTCTGGAAACAGTTCATTTTATCTTGAAATATTACCTTTCTTGAGATATGCAAACAAACAAACCTAAAGAAATTAATTTATAATGAATTACAGTCAGCTTCTTTCATCTTCTACTCTCCTGCTTTATATAAAAGCAGCACTATATGGGTTTGAGATTTACAGGATGGCTTAATGAACAGAACACCCGTTTAAGATTCTCTCATCAGTCTGATCTTTGCTCGATTGCTTATCTCGTTCTTTCTGTGTTCATTTCTAAAGGGAAGCAACTCATGAGGCTTTTTCGCAAGCAAACTGACAAGAATACCTACCTGCACTACACTTCTTTTCACCCTGTTCATTTGAGAAACAGTATTCTGACTAGCCTCTTCTCCTCTCGCGAGCAATTGGCAATTGTATATTTTTCCATGCACACTCCCTCATGCAGCAATTACCGGAACCTCACAGAACCTGTACCCGACCCACGGGCCGATCTCCTTTCCTCCAGGGAATATGCGATTTTCCAGGTTTTGGTAACGTGTAAGGCAGAGAGTCTTATTGTAACAAGATTAGCCTGAAAAAGACTGAGTTCCACTCAGACTTGAAGCAGCAAAGTTTTATTAAAGAGTTTCATCTGAAAAAGACAAAGTACAGAACACACAGAGAATAAAAGTTAGTCAGAGTTTCTTTCCCTTTGGCATGATCCTGGACAGGAAAATTCTCTTGTTAGATATTTATGCTCTTCTCAGAGTTGGGGGAACTGTATTAGCGAAACCTGGGTCTCGAGCTAAGAGTCCCCATTTTAGGAGTGAAATGTAACCCCAGTTATACTCTTAGGATCCACATTTCTCCTCCCCAGGATGGGTTTGGCTGTGATAACAGTATCCCATTAGGATGGATTGCTCCTACCCCTCCTTTAGGGTATAGGTGGAGACACTCCTGGTTGGTTAGAGGTGTGGTCAGATTCATGCCTGTCAAGTATCCCAGATTGGCCAGGATTTCCCGTATTTCGGCGCCAATTTTTGTCCTTTCCTGCCCGGAACTGCCACTATCCCGGATCTTGGCAGAGGGGGAAAAGGAGTTACTGCACATCCCTTCTGCGCAGATCCTTTCTACGCATGTGTAGAACTTTTCTACGCATGTGTAGAACCGTTCTACGCATGCGTAGAACCCTTCTACGCATGCGTAAAACTGAACAGGGCAGAACGGTTTTGCGCAGGTCCATTGTACACATGCGTAAAAGCCTTCTACACATGCGTAGAAGCGACCTGCACAGAACAGTTCTGCGCAAGTCCGTTGTACGCATGCGTAAAAGCCTTCTACGCATGCGTACAACGGACCTGCGCAATACTGTTCTGTGCATGTCCGTTCTACGCATACATAAATGGCTTTTACGCATGCATAAAATGGACCTGCGCAGAACCGTTCTGCGCAGGTCCCGTATTGTCCGGAGTTGCGCTTGACAGGTATGGGTCAGGTTAGGGACTTTCCAAGGGACTTCCCCTAAATGACTCAGCATGAGTGTCTCTGGCCCCCTCCTGTGAGAAAGTACCTCTAACATGGTTGAAAGATTCAAAATGACTCCTGTCTGGTTCATCAGGACACGACAGGCAGTTCAAGACCCAGGTACTGCATGACGGTTTGAGTGGCTGTTTCTGTCCCTGCTCCTGCCAACCTAGCAGTTCGAAAGCAAGAAATTGCAAGTACTGTAGATAAATAGGGACCACTTCGGTGGGAAAAGATCTTTGGGACACGAAAGGAGCCTCATTAGGGCATCCTTTGAGCGAAGTTTCTCCAGCAAAAATCCTTTCAGCCCAGAATAATTTCTGACACAAAATTATTATTATTATGAGTTTGAGATTAGTGGTGTAATTGGGGAAGGACACTGAGGAATATGCCTCTGAGACGTTTCTCAAAGCAGGAATGAGATGGGACAGATAATATTTCCTTTGACAACTGCATGAGGTTGTTAGCTAAAAAACTGGATCACCCCTGTGGATTCCCCATGCCCAATTGGCACGGGACCTTGGCAGAGGTTAAACCAGTTGAGCACACTCCTGGCCGCTGGCCCTTGCCAGTACGGAAATTAAGGGGGGTGGATTTATGATAGGGTTTGATTCACCCAATTAATGACCTGACCGACGGTTCCGCTGAGAGGGCATTTCTCCAGACTCTGTTATCCATTAAGGTAATCACTCATCTCCGAGCCAAGCCTTATCCCTGGCGCAAATAGAAGCCATGTTTACCCCGGTCTAAGCTTTAGACAATGGTGTTTCCCCTGTCAATGTTTGCCCACGTTAATTAACTTCCCCGAGAGAAGTTCCCAATTAACCCGAGTAAATAGGTGATGTGATTTTCTGTCGGATGACGGTTTTTTCCTGCCTTGCCTTCTGATCTATAAATGTAGATACTTTTCCTTCAATAAACCACTGATCTGATCTCGCTCCATACTGCCTCGTATCGTTTCTTGATCAGTCTCCTCCGGGACCTAAACGGCCGTCCTAACGGCCCCGATTCCTACATCTGGTGACCCCGAGACGTGATCTTACCCGTGAGTAAGCGATCACACGGTCCGGTTCTGCGCTTGACCGCGTCCGATCATCCCGGAGGACAGCGCGGCAGCTCGGCCGGTAAACCAGCCGGTCGGGAAGACAGCCTAAGCGGCGAGGCATTACCGAGAGGCTTCCTACAGCTTGCTCCCAACTTTCGCGGCGGCTTGCAGGTTACGGAAAAACGCGTTCCGCAGGGTCAGCTGTGAACCCCTGACAGCGCAGAGGCCACCAAGGGCCCGTGGTAGGGGACCACGCTCCGAGCTCTACCCAGAGAATCGTCGCCAGAACCTATTACTTGCCCAAAGACGCGTCGACTCGTCCCGAGGAGGAAACTTCGGAGGACCCATGCAGGTAATATGGGGACCTGTCCTCAGCGACAGCGTCCATCCGCTAGCCAAAGAACTCATGAGCAAGAGTTCAGAATCCTGGCCAGGGTATTTCAGTTAAGATTTCACAGCCGAGAGCTACCGAGACTTTTGGCATACCTAAGGGAACACTGCCTGCTTTACCCAGAAGTAGGTACGTTAACCCTTAAGCTTTGGGACCAGATAGGAGACTGCATTCAGCAAACCCCGAAAGCTCCAGGAGGCGTAATTCGCACATGGAGTAAATGTAGGAAACTCTTAGCGGAGATAGAACCAGTCCGGGTAGAGGCCAAAGAACCCCCAGCGCCAGCCGAACCATCGGCGCCCACGGCGCTCTATCAGTCATTGCAGTTTAGGCAGAGTAGCGTAGGGAACTTTCCCTCGGTGACAGCTGCAGACGTCACCGACGGAATGCATGGAATGAGGAGCGCAGGCGCTTCTCTGACAGTTCCAGGTTCCCAAGTTACCAAGAGTGCCCTTCAGCGCACAGTTGAGGAAGAAATGAAGAAGGGGGAATTGCCAGCGGAAGAACTAGCTGAGCTTAGTCAGATTTGTCCAATTCGCTTAGAGATGGATGCCCTCACAGGGGCCCAGAAGATAGTTCATTCACCAGTCCCATATAAGCTTCTCATGGCTATACGCAAGGCCATTTCAGAAACAGGGCTTCAAAGTCGGTTCACTAGGGGCACGCTTCAGCAAGTGTTCGAGAACACCATGTTCATTCCACATGACTGGAAAGCCGTCATGCGGATGATGCTCAACCCTAGCCAGTACCTGATTTGGGACAGCGAGTTTCGCCTTGAGGCTCAAACTAGGGCTGCCAGGATGGGAGGCGCAGTAATTCCTGACCAGTTATATGGTTCAGGTGCCTTCGAATCCATCGATGCGCAGATCAACTTGCCACTCGCCACTCTTCAGATGTCGGCAGAGGCTGCCTTTAGGACTTTTTTCAAGGTCCCTGCGACTGGCAAAGCGGCTAAGAATTATACCGCAGTCAAGCAGGGAGCCCGGGAACCCTACATGGACTTCATCAATCGCTTGGAGGAAGCGATCAGTAGGCAGATCGATAATGAGCAGGCCCAGCAAGAGCTCATGATAAAGTTAGCCAAGGACAATGCCAATTTAGACTGCCGTAAAATCTTGCAGTCACTGGGCAATCGTCCCGACTTGACTCTCACGGACATGATTAGAGCTTGCGCCGACGTTGGCACAGAATCCTATAAGATGGGTTTGCTAGCGGCAGCGGTGCAAGGGGGTAAGAGACCCAAAGGTAAGAACCAAGGAGCATGTCACAATTGTGGCAAGGTCGGTCACTTCGCTAGGGAGTGCCGATCCAAGGGAGGCGGACAAAATTCCGGCCGTTCCAAGGCTCCAAACACCCTGTGTCCGAAGTGCAAGAAAGGCTACCATTGGGCCAGAAACTGTCCGAGTTCGGGAAACCGGCACGCGGGCACGTCTCTGGCCCCGGTCCAAACAGAGGCTTCCCAAATTCAGAGCTCACCAGAGCTAGACTAGATTCAGGTCACACTCCAGGCATTGCGAGGGCGCAGGCCAGCCCCAAGGGTAGTACAGGGCTAGATTTGACTTGTCAGGCAGACGTCACATGCGACCTGCCAGGCACGGTCTATCTGGTGGACTCCCAGTACATGGGTCCACTGCCCAAAGGCTTTATAGGTTTAGTTTTGCCCCACAGTGTAGCAGGAGCACGCGGAATTCTTGTAATTCCAGGAGTCATTGACTCCAATTTTTCAGGCGTTCTCCAAGCTCAGCTGTGGACACACCTGCCCCAAACCATTCACAAAGGAGACACGTTAGCGCAACTGATCATGGTTCCTTGTCACTCGCCAGCAGATAGCCAGGGAAGGCTCAGGGACAGCTCGGAGTCCCGGTCGGAGGACCGCTCGAGCGCCAGTTAGGCAGTACAAGGATACCAGGTCTTAGCAGCAGTGGAGACCAACATTGAGTGGAAACAGCGCCCGGTTATTGAGGTATTTCTGAATAATAGATCATTCTCAGGCCTGTTAGATACCGGAGCTGATGTGTCCGTGATAAGCAGAGGCCAGTGGCCGCGGGAGTGGGCCATTGAGCCGGTCTCCGATGTGTGGGGGGTAGGCGGCATTCAGGAAGCGTTTAGGAGCCGGGAGTGGGTGACAGTCACAATCCCAAGGGCTGACGGCACAGCGGTAATTCAGTCGCACATTCTTGACGTGCACATCAACCTTTGGGGGCGAGACATTTTACAGCAGTACGGTGCTACGCTTACCTTCGGGTAATGGCGTTGCCACTTAAGTGGCTCACCGATACGCCGGTCTGGGTAGAACAATGGCCGGTAGTGGGAGAGAAATTAGTCGCCCTGAAACAGCTAGTCAAAGAGCAGCTAGACGCAGGACATATAGAGCAGTCCACTAGTCCTTGGAATTCGCCAATTTTTGTCATTAAGAAGAAGTCGGGGAAGTGGCGACTCCTCCACGATCTCAGAGAGATCAATAAATGCATACAGCCAATGGGTCCGCTTCAATGCGGCATCCCAAATCCTAATATGATTCCCGAGGGGTGGGAGATCCTAGTTGTAGATCTCAAGGATTGTTTTTACACGATTCCCTTAGACCCCAGGGACCGGGAGAGGTTTGCCTTTACGGTGCCAGTTGTGAACCACAGTGAGCCTACGCAGCATTACGCGTGGAAATTTTTGCCACAGGGCATGCTCAATTCGCCCACCCTGTGCCAAATTTATGTTCACAACGCACTGGCAAAGTTTCGAAACCTTCACCCAAAAGCTTTAGTTTGTCACTTCATGGACGACATCTTGGTCGCAGTGCCGCAACTCGGCAGCGAAATGTTTTCAGACCTCCAGGCCAGTCTGGGGGAGAAAGGTTTACTCATTGCCCCGGAGAAAGTGCAGAGAACCGAGCCCTTCTCATACTTGGGTCATCGGCTTCTCCGCTCTTTCGCAGCACCAGTTTTGCCCCAAATCAACTTGAAGGATTCAGTCACCTTAGTGGAATTGCAGCAGGTTTTAGGGAATATTAATTGGGCCAGACCGTATTTTCGATTGGATACGGATCTTTTGAAACCGCTCTTCTCGCTGCTCATATTAGGTAAGCAGCCAGCAGACCGGATACAAATTTCTTGAGAAGCGCTCTTGGCTCTCGAGAAAGTCAACCAAGTTCTCAGCCAGAGGTGGGTAGATAGGATCACCCCAGGGCCATATGCTCCGATTCTGAACTTGTACATCGTTCGGGCAGGATCCATGTTCACCGGAGCCCTAGGAGTGGACTCCGAGAAAGGGGCGAGTATCGTGGAATGGGTGTACTTGCCGAAACCTCTTCCCGGAACATCGTTCCTCCCCAAGAATTGGTCTCCGCGGTGGTTTACCGCGGAAGGCTGAGAGCTAGGGACATTTCAGGGCACGACTTAGCCAAAATCGTAGTCCCGTTCACCAAAGAACAGATTCAGCAATTGATGCAGCTCGGTGACTCGCTTCCAATTGCTTTGGAGGGATTCACCGGATGCTTGGCATACCGCTTGCCAAAGGACCCCAGACTTGTCTCGCTTCAAACGCAGACAGACAGCTTGTTCGAATTGCTCTCGCTGGTTCCGCTTCAGGGGGCCAGGACAGTTTTCACGGATGGGGGTCGCACATATGGTGTCTTGACTTGGCAGGAAGGCCAGGCTTGGCGCACGCTGTTAACTCTTCCACAAAAGTCCGCGCAGGGCAGAGTTGGCAGCAGTGAACCTTGCTTTGCGCACCTTCGCCAAAGAGCGCCTAAACATCATTACTGACAGTCAGTATGTTAGGAATTTGCTTCACAGTCTACCGGGAGCATACATTACTCCCGCAATAGACAAGAATTTGCTTAGTCTGTTTCTCACTGCTCAATTTCATTTGCGAAACCGCACGGAGCCGCTCTATATTGCCCACATCCGAAGTCACCAAGACCTACCGGGTCCGATTTCCACGGGCAATAGCAGAGCGGATGCGGCGGCAAAGGAAATTCAGCAACGTTCAGTGTTAGGTGTTTTCACTACGCCAATTCAGAGTCATGCATTCTTTCACAAAAATGCCAAAGCGCTTGCCAAACAGTTCAATCTGCCACTTTCTCAAGCCCAAGGCATAGTTCGCTCTTGCCAGCATTGCGCAGGGGCACCGGGGGGCCCTCGTGGGGGGTCAACCCACGAGGGACAGAGGCTAACCAGGTGTGGCAGATGGATGTCACGCATGTTCCGCAGTTTGGCAGATGGCAGTACATGCACGTTTGCATTGATACCTTTTCTCAATTCGTTTGGGCAACGGCGCAGAAAGGGGAGACTGCTTCCCACATGGAGCAGCACCTCCTTTCCTGCATCGCGGCAATGGGCAAGCCACGGCACATTAAAACCGATAACGCCCCGTCCTACAGCTCCAGGCAGCTGGCGGCCTTCATGACCACTTGGGATATTAAGCATACTTTTGGTGTTCCTTACAATCCGCAAGGGCAAGCGATTGTGGAACGAGTCAATTGGACGCTCAAGTCCTATATTGACAAACAGGGGAGCCACCAGCCCTCCCCAAGTCACAGGCTCAGGCACAGCATTGTCTGAATAAGGTATTGTTCACATACAATCACCTTAATGTTTTTTCGGATTGCACGCTGCAGGAGAAGCACTTCCGCCGTTCGGAAGCTCTCCCGCGACTGATGGTCCGATACCGGGTGCCACCGGACCCTTCATGGAGGGGCCCGGCGCCACTCGTAACCTGGGGAAGAGGGTATGCTGCAGTTATGTCTCCTACAGGTGTCATTTGGATTCCAGCTCGGTGTGTCAAACCTCACTTGGAACCACATGGCGTGGACCCAGAACCGACCCGAGTCCGATCCCGGAGATGGAGGACCTCACCCTGACCGAGGGGACCCGGCGGGAGAAGCGGCGCCTGCGGACGCCAGCGCCGAGGATCACCTGGGGGATGGTCAAGACCCTTTGCAGTGAAGCCCGGGACGCCCTCCAACGCGAGGAGAAGGAGCCGACACCGGAGAATTTTGTAGCTGCAGTCTTTGCCCAGATCGATGCCAACTCCGTGGCATTCGCCATCATCCTGATCCTCTCCCTACTTGCTGGGGGAGGCATTCAGGCTGCCTCATTAAAGGCCAACGATTTGCTGCCCGGCGGAGACCTCTCTGCCAGGATGCAGTACAACATATGGGAAAGGTTGGCGGGCCTCGTCAACCAGTCCGATTTTTGCCTGAGAAGGACATTGGTTCTGCCTCAATCCTGAGCACCTGCCTCATCCCAGTGTGCCATTCTCCAGGCGCGCACCCCAGGGATGGGGATTGGCTTGTAAAACGGATTTTCAGCCCATACAACCCAGCGGCTTCTTCAGAATATGCCCGTTGGGAGATGCGGCTCACCATGACTTTGCCGGCTGATGCAGCCACTCTCCACACTCCTCGAGTGGCGGTCAGCCCGAGCTCTACTTGTGGTCGTATGACCGGCTGCTCCGCAGTTGGCCGAACCCGGCGCCGCTGCCTCAACGTCGGCAGTGGCAATTGGACTTGTGATAACCCAGTGAAGCTTGGTTCAATGTATGCTCATGTTACGTTACCATCTGGTTGGTTTTTTACATGTAATCAGTACACGTGGAACTACATTCCTGCAAATGTATCACATGCTACTTGTTGTATCAGTCGTTTGACACTGTTACTTCCTACTAAGGATATGGTTACCCCAAGCACAAATGTTTCAACACCCATACGACACACTCGCACCGCCCAGCTCAAGTGAGAGCAGCTTTAGAGTAATGAGTTCAGCCGAATATCTCTCGTTGGCAGTCAGCATAATTGGCGTGCCAGGCTTAGCCGTCGGCAACGCTCGGAGAATTGGTCGATTGGCTTGCGGACTAGCTAAAGCCATTAATCATACCTCCTCGGCGATAGCGCTGCTCAACCAGGAGCAGGCGGAGCTTCGCCATGCCATACTCGACAATCGAGCAGCTATAGACTATCTCTTATTGCTTCATCATCTGGGTTGCGAATCCTTTCACGGTATGTGTTGTTTTAATCTTACTGACAACTCCCGCAAGGTACAGAGTCAGCTCACGGCCCTCCACACCATAGTCGAGGGCATAAGAGAAGGTTCTGCATGGGGAACTTGGTGGAGTTCATTGTGGAACTGGATGTGGTCGTGGATCCCGTGGGGGTGGCTCCAGATGGTACTCAAGGTGGTTGTGGGGGTGATTATACTAGGCATAGCGGTGTGCTGCTTCGCGCAATGTATTCCCTCACTGATATCCAAGTGCCGCCCCAAGAAGAAACCCCGAAGCGTGCTTCCCGATCATCAGCTGATGCCCCTCTTGCGCAGAGCTCTTAAATAAAACAGAAAGGGGAGATGTGGATTCCCCATGCCCAATTGGCACGGGACCTTGGCAGAGGTTAAACCAGTTGAGCACACTCCTGGCCGCTGGCCCTTGCCAGTACGGAAATTAAGGGGGGTGGATTTATGATAGGGTTTGATTCACCCAATTAATGACCTGACCGACGGTTCCGCTGAGAGGGCATTTCTCCAGACTCTGTTATCCATTAAGGTAATCACTCATCTCCGAGCCAAGCCTTATCCCTGGCGCAAATAGAAGCCATGTTTACCCCGGTCTAAGCTTTAGACAATGGTGTTTCCCCTGTCAATGTTTGCCCACGTTAATTAACTTCCCCGAAAGAAGTTCCCAATTAACCGGAGTAAATAGGTGATGTGATTTTCTGTCGGATGACGGTTTTTCCTGCCTTGCCTTCTGATCTATAAATGTAGATACTTTTCCTTCAATAAACCACTGATCTGATCTCGCTCCATGCTGCCTCGTATCGTTTCTTGATCAGTCTCCTCCGGGACCTAAACGGCCGTCCTAACGGCCCCGATTCCTACACACACCCTTCCTCTAAAGTGGATGATCTTCTGTGGGTTGCCCGCGGGAATAATTGGCAATTAAATCTCTCCCCAGGGGTTCCCTCGGTGGCAACAGACCCGGGAATCTTTGGGGCTCTGCTAGAGAGGAAATTGGGAAGATTAAGTGGGCTAGTTAGAGATGAATCATAACCCAGGCTGAGGGCAAATAGAGCAGGGCAAACAAGCCAAGGCAGACAGAGGACAAGTTAGATACCCGGAGTCAATACATATAGACTCCAAGATTAGGGCAGGAACAATGGGTTTTTCCAGCCCAGGGCAATTAACTGCGGGCTGTCCATTAACCACAGGGTAACTTCCAAGAGCTGGCATTGTAGCTGACCACTGGAAAACGCCACGTATGCAAGCCTTCTGAATAGGGGCAGCACCAGTACCCTAGGCACGTGTCACAACCCCAAGGCAGGGTAATAAATACGTACCCCCGACTCTGGTTGGAGCTGGACTTCACTGCACGGCTGCCTCCACGTGCCTTCCTTCCAGCCAGCCATTCCAACATATGGTGACCCCGACATGATTCGGAAGCAAGGAAGACCTGATGTGACCTGAAGGGAGAGAAGTAAGACGCGATTGTAACCCCCGGCAGACCCCACGCATTGGAACGGACACGTTCCAAAGCAGGGGGAGAGCCGTGATCCTCAGCAGCAAAGGTAGACCCAATGACCCCTGGCAGAGAACTGCCACCGTGATCCTGACCAGACCCGATACCCGAGGGACATCGTCCTGTGCACCATCCGCCCCGACTTACTACCTCCAAGGCACACCAACTCATTCCGTGGAAGAGAATCCGGGGACCCCCCCTCAGTAGTATGGGGGCATGCATGGGGAAGCACAATTCATCTGTTAGGCAGCGAGCTCAGGTGAGGGAGCTCAAAGGCCTGGCCAGGCAGCATCAGATAGGGTTGAGGAAGAAAGCCCTGACGGACTTAATGGTGCATATGGGAGAATATTGGCTGTTCTACCCAGAAGCAGGCATGGTGGATCCAGAGGTATGGGAGAGATTAGGAAGGTGTCTGAAGGGGAAACCCCAAGCCCCACCTAAAATCATAGGGGCTTGGAACAAGTGTCAGCAGGTAATTGCAGCCGTGAGTCCAGCCCGGGTAGAGACCATCTGCCACCCCAGAACCATCTGCCCCAGTGCGTCTCTACCCGACCATCAAATTCCAGCATGAGGACTTGGAGGACATAGGAAGCGCAGGTGCTTCCAGGGCTGTCAGGAGTCCTTCCCAACAGATGATAGAGGCAGAATTATGCCAGGGGAATTGTCAGCAGCAGAACTGGCCAAGGGTGTGTGGCTGGGATGATGCCGGAGTAGCACATAGTTCGATCAGCTCGCGCTTGAATGTGGAAATAAATGAGATTTTATGCCTAAAGTTGGGATTTTAATCTTTGGAAATAAGACCATGGAGCCTTGGAAGTATTTGCTACAATTATTTTAAAGTGGAAGTGCCATTGGAGTCGGAGTTCAGCGGACAGGGGGGTGAGTGAGGCGCGGCGCAGGCCGCGCTAAACGAGCCACTCGGGCCTGGACGAGAGTTGGTGTTTGTTGGTTTTTGGGGCTCCTGTGGAAAAAGAGGGCTAAATAACTGGCGCCGGTGGAGGATGAGACCTGAGGATTGAGTTCGTGAGCTGGAAGAAGGTAAAGAGGGGAGGCGGAGGAGGTGTGTGTGAAAGAGAAGGACGGGAAAGACGAGAAGTGCAATGGAGAAGGAATCGAAACTTAAACTGGGAAAGAAAGGAATGTAATGGCGCAACATTGTTTACAAAGTTGTAGCTGAGAAAGTGAAAAGCATGAGAAGTGAGGAAGAGAAGTCAGGTGGCCGAGAGGAAAGGTTTTAAAAATAAGAAGAATTGAAAATTGGAGTTTGGAGTTTGTTTCTGGTTGGATTGGCTGAGGAGGTACGAAGAGGGCTCTCGTCTGAAAGCCGCTGCTGCTGCTGTGGTTTGGATCTTACAAAGATTTTTACTTATTCTTTACTTTTATTCCTATTTTTCCTTCTTCCACTCTGGGATAGTTAATGTGGGTCCCTCTTTATTTTTGGACTGTGACTGCTTCCTTACACTGGTGGAATATTTTTTTTTTCATTCCTATTTTTGCTCCTTCCACTCTGGGATAGTTAATGTGGGTCCCTCTTTATTTTTGGACTGAGACTGTTTCCTTATACTGGTGGAATATTGGTGGAATATAAGTGTTGGCAGTTCCCTAATTTTGTTTTTTAGCTTGCTTTGCAGTGCCGTCTTTTTCTTTTTTCTTTTTCTTTCCTGGAACCTCACCTCTTTGGAATACTTACAATTGGGGGACTGTTTTTATTTTTTTGTCTACACAATTGGATTTAATAATTAAGAAGATTTGGATTATAACAAGACCAAAATATGGATATAAAATTCAATATTATTGGATTGGTTCTGGTTTGATTTTTGTGTTCGGGTTTTGACTGCAATTGCTAAGAATTTTGGAACATTTTCAAGGAAAGCGTGGTGGGGGATCAAAACCAGTTTCTGCTTTGAAGCTATTATTTGACATTATAATGGATAAGGCTGCAAGGAGCAGGGAAGAGGAGGAGGAAGTTGTGAAGCCAAAAAGAAAGGGCAAAGCAAAGGATGTGGAACCCACACCATCATCTTCTTCATTGCCTGAACTTGCATATGACCAGACTCAAATTATGGTGGAAGTTGGCAAATTATTTCAAAAAATTTATAGGATGGATGAAGCGAGGGTGAAGGATAAAAATGAAATGTTGGATAAATTGACTGGATCGATCACTGATCTTTCTTAAAAAATTGATTTAAATATTCATAAGTTAGAGGGTAATGTTAAGTTGATGCAAAATGAAATGAAAGCGATGAAAGGGGATTTTAAAGGGATACAAGGGGAGATGAGAGAAAATAAGATGAAAATGGAGGAGCAAGAGAAAAGGATTGATGTGATGGAAGAGATTATGAGAAAGCAAAATATTTTGATTCGTCATGTGATTCAAAGATCTCCAGACCAGCTAAGAGATAGAATTGTAAATTGGCTAAATAATTTGAATATGGGGAAAGTGTTTGTTAATGAGGACATTGTAAGTGTCTATAGAGTGGGATCGAGAAGGGGAAAAAGTGATCACAGAAATGTTTTGGTCAAATTTGCAAACTGGGGGGATAAATTGAAGGTGATGGCTTTTCTTAAACAAGCTGGTTTTGGAGCTTTGAAAATTGATGGAGTGGATGTGGAGGTATATAATGATATTCCAATCAAGTAACGTGGGTGGAGATACAAAATGAAACCAGTGACAAAAATTTTGATTAAAAAAGGGATAAAATATAATTGGAGATTTCCACAACAGTTAAGATTTTTTTATGAAAGAAAGATGCAGGTGATTGACGAAAGAACTGATGCTTTGGAATACTTGACTTTACTTGATTTGGTTAGTGCGGGTTCAAATGAATGGTTGGAGTTAAGGAAGGATTTGTTGGCATCGGGAGGGATAAAAAGAGAGTATGGAACTGCACCAGCAGGAGGAGAACAAATGGGAGGGGAGGGAGAATTGTCATTGATAATGGTGGAGGAGGAGTCAAGCAAGGGTTAGAGGAAAAGGAGAAGAAGAAGGGAGAATTGTTAAAGGTAAAGTGGTATTTACAATAGTTTTATTTTCAAAATGTGATAGTGCGCTTGAGCCTTCATTATGATGCTTACTAGGTTCATCCCACCAGTTCCCCCCTCCCCTCTTTGGAGGTCAAAGGCGTTTTTTTCTTTTCTTTTTTTGAAGGAAAAAGCGGTGAGGTTGCTAATGAGTGTTTTATGTTTTGTTTTTATTTTGTTAGGTTAATTGGTAGCACGCCCATTGGAGAGCTCAGGAGGGATAAAAGTGGGGGATAAAGGTATTAACATGGAATGTGAAAGGTACAGGATCTCAGATTAAGAGGAGGAGGATAGAATCAGCTCTGAGAAGGGCTAGACCGGATATAGTCTTCTTACAGGAAACTCACCAAAAATCTCATGATACAAATAAAATCTTTTTAGGTTGGATGCAGCACTATGAGAAATCCTATGGTACATCAAAATTAAGAGGAGTAGCAATTTTGATTTCAGCTAGATTGGGGCTTGAGATAATAGATAGTATTTCAGATTTGGAAGGGAGATTTTTGATAGTGAAAGGGAAAATAGACGATGAGGAAATAACATTGGTGAATATATATGCCCCAAATGATCATCAAGGGGAATTTTTAGAAAAAATACGTACAATTTTGGTAAAAGAAAAGTCAACAGAGATGATTGTGGCTGGAGATTTTAATTTAGTAAAATCAAATTTGGATTGCACAAATTTCGCAAGAAGTGGAAAAGGGATTAAAGGCCGAATGTTGGACAATTGGATGGCTGCTTTAGGCTTGAAAGACTCTTGGAGAGAACTTAAGGGTACTGAAAGGGTATACTCATATTTTTTGCAGGTTTACAACTCTTATTCCAGATTAGATTATATATTTGTAACTGAAAATTTGATTAAAAGCTTGGAGGACATGGAAGTGGGAATATTTAAGGAATCGGACCATGCTAAGGTGATATTGGATTTAAAATTATGGAATGAGACTAGACCAAGGAGAATTTGGAAATATGATGCTAACTATTTTAGAGACCAAAAGTGTAAAGAACAAATTATCAAGAATTGGAGTGAAAGTTGGCAATGGAATGATAATGAGGAGGTAGAATATAATGTGGTCTGGAACACCATGAAGTCGATTTTTAGAGGGGGGTGTATAAAGATGGCAAGTAATAGATATAAAAATTATAAATTGATACAGGATAAGCTGGAAAAAGAGACAAAGTTGTTACAGGAGGAACATTCAAAAACAAAGAATAAAAAAGTCTTTGCTAACTTATTAAAATTAATGACTGAATTGGTAGGTAAAGAAATAGAAAAGGTGAAAAGAGATTTGGTTTATTTAAAAAGGGAATATTTTGAATTTAGCAATAAAAATTCAAAACTTTTAGCAAAATCAGCAAAGGATAAAAGGGAAAAGAGGGAAATTGAAGTTTTGATTGATGATCAAGGGATAAGATGTAATAAAATAAAGGACAAATGTAAAATTGTGAAGGATTTTTATCAAGCTCTATATGCAAGAAAAGATATAGATGAGGAGAAACTTAAAAAGCAATTAGAAAAGCAAATAATTAGGGGAATAAAACAGGAACATAGGGATAGAATGGAAGAATTAGTGACAGAGAAAGAAGTAAAAGAGATAATTGCTAGATTGAAGTTGGGAAAAGCCTCCGGAGAAGATGGGTTGCCTGTGGATTTTTACAAGGAATTTGGAGATATCGTGATACCAAAGTGGGTAAAATTATATAATTATATATTAGATGGAGGGCAAATTCTGACTTCACGGTACCGGACCACAATTGTACTTTTGCCAAAACCTGGAAAGAATTTAGAGAAAGTAGAATCATATAGACCCATCTCATTGATAAATCAGGATGCCAAGATCTTCACAGCAATACTTGCCAATCGATTGAATGTTTTCATGGGGGAATATATAAATGCTGACCAAGTTGGGTTTTTGAAAGGTAGACACATGGCAGATTTGACCAGAAGAGTAATTGATTTAGTTGATACAGTGAGTCATACAAAAGAAAAAGTGGGATTAATATCTTTGGATATATTTAAGGCATTTGACTCTCTACAATGGATTTCAATCAAGGAAATAATAAAAAGCTATGGATTTGGCGTTAAATTTAGAAGGGTAATCGGTCAATTATATCAACAAGGAATCGCCACTGTTAGAGTGAATGATGAGATTACAGACGAGGTCAAGTTGGAGGCAGGCACGAGACAGGGTTGCCCACTATCTCCAATATTGTTTATAATGGCAATGGAGTTATTAGCAAATGCTATACGAGAGGAAGCAAAAATAGAGGGAATTATGGGGAATAAGATAAGTATGTATGCGGATGACACTTTGATAATTGTAAAACAACCAGAGAAGGCAATGAACAGAATTCGGCAACAATTAAAGGATTTTGAGGATATTACTGGGTTGAAAATAAATTGGGATAAATCGGAAATGATGCTTTGTAATATGGATGAAAAAGATCAGAAAAAGATAAAGGATATAGTTAATATTCAGATTAAGAATAAATTGAAATATTTGGGAATAACTATATCAAACAAATTGGAAGATCTTAATAGATTGAATTATGATAGTTTGAAAACTGAAATTAGGAACAAGATACAAAGTTTTCAAAAGTTGAAATTGTCCTGGTTTGGAAGAATTGCACTTGCTAAAATGACGCTGTTACCTAAAATAATTTTTTTATTTGATGCAATAGCAATTCAATTAAAGGATAAGGAAATTAAGGTGTTTCAAAATTTGATCAATGACTTTTGTAATGGTGGAAAGAAATCTAGGTTATCAAAAAAGTTATGGTATTTATCACAGAAAAAAGGAGGGTTGGGAATGCCGAATTTGATGGCATATTATCGAGCGTTTCAAATCAAGAATGTTGTGAAGATCCTGGCAAGGGAAAAGGCAATATGGGAGGAAATTGAGATGAGGGACTATAAACATTTGGGCAAAATGGTCTTTTTAGGAGACAAATTGGGAAAGGTAGTGACTATGAATACTATGATGAAAGGCTTAATGAATGTATGGAAGAGGTAAAAAAGGATTTGGCCCCAAATGTCTCTCCAATATTGGAAATTTTAGATATGGCAAATTTTCCAATTAATATAAATGAGGAGATAAAGGAGATTTTGAAAGAGAATGAGGTTATCCTGCTGAAGGACTGGTTTCGGATATGCAGAATGCAAGCGCGGCGCCAAAATGGCCGCCGCGCCCTTTGCGGGCCCCCCCCCCCACAGGACAGAGAATCCGGGTAGTTAGGGGCATGGCCAGCTCCCTTATAAAAGGGATGGCCACGAGGCAGCCGAGCTGCCATTTTACCTCAGCGACGGAGCGGAGAAGTCTTTTCCCCTGTGTCTCCGTCGCGCTTTAGCCTACCGGGAAGCCTTTTTGGTAGCGGTTCTTCCTTGCTGGCTTCCCTTCTTGCTTCGGTGGAGATGCCTTCGAAGAAGAAGGCAGCTTCTAGTGCAGCTCGCGCTGTTAGGAGGCGCAACCCAGGTCGGAGGACCGCGGTGCCGCCTCCTCAACAGCCGCCTTTGCCGGCCCCTGCCGGGGCCAGCGGAATGGGGTCTATTGCCCCTTGGCCCGATCAGAGTGCGGGCGCGGAAGGCGTTCCGGCCCGCGGCCCACGAGCGGTGGACACCGCTCCTGCACCTGCCCACCCTGTTGGGCCTACTCATCTTGGGTCGCAGCCTCTCCCGGGGCCCTCCAGCCTTGGGGGGTGGTGCGGCCCCCTGCCTTGGCAGGTTTCTCCTCCGACCCTGCCGGGCTTTGGTTCTGGCCAATGGCCATATTCGGGTCCTGGGGTACAGGGACCTGCACCCGCGCCTGGACCAGGCGGGCCGGCCGGCCCTTTGCCCCTGGTCAACGTGGACACCTTATTGGCCCGCATCGCGGCCCTGGAAGCGTCGTTGGCTCGGGCCAGTCAGGCGGGCGCCCCCTTCGGGGTCCCTTTTGAGGCGATGTCGGCAGGAGGACAACAGCCGGCAGGGAGGGTCGAGCTGCTGCAGGCGCGTGGCGCGGTTTCGGCCACTGCCTCGCAGCTCCCCAGCCAGCAGCCAGGTGCGGGTCAAGCCCCGGTGATGAGCTCTACGTCGGTCGTGAGCTCCGACGCCCCCAGTGGGCCGGAACCCCCGGTGGGGGCGGCCCGCGGGGGTGCAGCATGTGAGTATACGGTGCAAGCAAGTACATCCACACACATCCCCAATATGGGGGGGTCTTTCAATGGCCTTGGCCTCGCGCGGGTGGTGCGGGGGCCACGCTATCGGCAACCCACCCGGCGACGACGACTGCCACCTTGGGTACTGGGGTGGGTACTTGTTCTTACACTCCGGGGAATGTGCTGGGGGTGGCTGGTTTAGCTCAGGCCCCTTTTCCTAGGCCGGCTGTGCCTTTTTCGGCTTTGCCGACGGCGGGGTATTCCTTGCCACTAGGTGATCACTTGGCACAGACTACCAGAGAAAAGATATGGCGGGGGGAATACGTAGATATCTTCTCACTCCTGAACAGAGAGCCCACCAAGGAGGAAAGGGAGGGACAGGATGAGAAGGACAAGGAGCAGGCACGCCGCCGTAAGCCGCCGCGTACCTGGGCCAATTGGCTCCCCGCTTATTTAATATACATGGCGGTGTATTTGAGGGCGCGGCCGGATTTAGCTATTCCCATGGTCCAATATTTGGACAATATATACAGGGCAATGGTTGATTTCCCGGGCCCCTCATGGCTAGCGTATGATGAGGAATTCCGTATGAGGATTCCCCTCCACCCCGAGATGAGATGGGATGAGCCGTGCCAGAGGCTTTGGCTCTTGTATATGACGCCTACACGCCCTGCCCCGGGAGATAGATACCATTGCGGACATGCGGTCCAGCGAGCGGCTCCAGCGCAGGTTACCCGCCAGGCGGCGGGGCAGGGGGTTCCAGCCCGCCTGCTGTGCTGGACTTTCTCGTCCAATGGTTCCTGCAATAGAAAGAATTGCAGGTATAAGCATGAGTGTCCCACATGTTCGGGCCCCCACGCAGCCTCTGCCTGTCCCAGACCTGGGGGGGCACGAGGCAGAGG
Source organism: Bradypodion ventrale (assembly GCA_035047345.1). NCBI lineage: Eukaryota > Metazoa > Chordata > Lepidosauria > Squamata > Chamaeleonidae > Bradypodion > Bradypodion ventrale. The sequence continues at coordinate 23,184,845 of JAWDJE010000009.1, read as the reverse complement.
GAGGGGTGGACAGTGGGCTGGCAAGACTGCCTCGGATGGAGCTGGTTCTCCAAAAGGCCCCCTCCCCAATTAATGTGGACATGCTGGAGCGTTGGCTCGCATCGTACCCGAAGGGGGAAGATGGGGAGTATCTCCTTCAGGGCTTTAAGCAGGGATTCCGTATTCCTTTCATGGGTGATAGGTCCCCTCAGGATGCCCCCAACCTGTTATCCCTCAGAGGGAGGGAGGATGTGGCTGCGGCCAGCATTAAGAAAGAGTTAGATGCGGGCAGGGTCGCTGGACCTTTCCCTGCACCCCCGTTTCCCAATTTTAAGGTGTCGCCACTAGGCTTGGTCCCCAAAAAGTCCCTAGGCGAGTTTCGCCTTATTCATCATTTGTCCTACCCAGCCGGCCGATCGGTCAATGATGCTATTCCTGATGACCTCTGTTCAGTCAGGTATACATCGTTTGACCATGCGTTGCGCATGGTACGCTCGTGTGGCCCGGGTGCCTTGCTGGCCAAGTGTGACATTAAGTCGGCTTTTCGCCTCTTGCCAGTGCATCCGGGCGACTTTGAGTTGCTGGGTTTTAAATTTAAGGGTGAATATTATTTTGATAAGGCCATGCCTTTTGGCTGCTCCATATCATGCTCGGCATTCGAGCGTTTTAGTACCTTCCTAGAGTGGGCTTTCGTCCGCAGGTCAGGGTCCCGGTCTGTAGCCCATTACCTGGATGATTTTTTATTCGGGGGTGAACGGGGCTGGGACACGTGCACACGTCTCCTCAACACATTTCAGACGCTAATGGAGGAACTTGGTGTCCCTTTAGCGCCCGAAAAGACCGAGGGCCCATCTACCAAGCTAGTATTCCTGGGGGTTGAGATTGACACAGTAGTGCAGGCTTCTAGGTTGCCGGGTGATAAGGTGTCCAGGATAGTGGCCCTTATCTCGGAATTGCTGGCCAAGCGTAAGGCATCCCTGAGGGAACTGCAGGTGCTACATGGTCACCTCAATTTTGCCTGCAGGGTGGTCGTACCGGGCAGGGCTTTTGCCCGGCGCTTATGCGACGCCATGGCAGGGTTATCCAGGCCCCACCACAGAGTCAGGCTTACCCGGGGTATCAGGGCAGACATGTTTGTCTGGTTGCAATTCCTGAGGGAGTTCAATGGGGTCTCATTTTGGAGGTCTGACCTCCTGGCATCCCCCAATTTCCAGATCCAGTCTGACGCCTCAGGATCCCTGGGTTATGGGATGTACTTCAATGGGAAGTGGGCCTATGGTGGGTGGCCACCGGCATGGGCAGGCACAGGTCGCCTGCGGGATCTCACATACCTGGAATTTTTCCCTATTCTGGGGGCTTTGATGCTATGGGGCGAACAGTGGGCTAATTCGGTGGTGCATTTCTGGTGCGACAATGCTGCTGTTGTCCACATCGTTAATGCACAGACTTCCAAATCGCCCAGGGTTATGGAACTAGTGCGCCATTTTGTGCTGCGCTGCCTGCGCTTCAACGTCTTGTTCAGGGCCAGGCATGTCCCTGGGATTAATAATGATATTGCTGACGCTTTGTCCCGCCTGCAGATCTCCCGGTTCCGCGCCTTGGCCCCGGATGCGGAGGAATTTCCCTCGCCACTCCCGGACGAGATCTGGACTATTGGCAAGGAGAGGTGAACCGGGCGATTGGCCTGTCACTAGCGCCACGCACGCGTAAGGCGTACCAACAAGCATTCAATTCTTACAGGGCATTTTCGGCTCAATGTCACCTGCCAGAGACCTGGCCTATCCCGGTGGACCATGTTCTGCGGTTCATGGTTCACCTGCATGCACAGGGCCTTGCACCTCGCACCATAGCATCCAAGCTCTCGGCGTTGGCTTTTATGGCCAAAGTGGGAGGTCATGTGGATACCACCTCTGACTTCCGTGTGAGACATGTTTTGGAGGGGTGGGTGCGCGAGCGCGGGCGTTGCCCGGACGACCGGCACCCTATTTCCCCAGGGGTTCTTACCCAGTTGGCCCGGGGCTGGCCAGGCCTCTGTTTTGATCATTATGAGGCAGCCCTTTTCCATGCAGCCACAACGGTGGCATTTTTTGGAGCGCTCCGCGTCAGCGAACTCGTGATGCTGTCTAAGGCGGATGCAAGTGGTAGGGCACTGGAACTCGAAGATGTCTATGTAGCCAAAGACTGGGCCCAGTTGAGGATACGCTCCTCTAAAACAGATCAGCATGGCGTAGGCAGTGGTGTAAGACTGCTACGTTGTTCTTTGGCAGACATCCGTCCGGTTGGTGCCCTACAGGAATTCCTGGCACTGCGTGGCATGCACCACGGCCCGTTTTTCTGTCACCAAGATGGGTCTCCCCTTACTAAATTTCAGTTTTGGAAGGTGACAGCCAGAGCCCTCACCAGGGTGGGCCTACCAGGTGCCCGTTATGGCACACATTCGTTCCGTATTGGTGCAGCCTCTACAGCAGCTGCTTTTGGGTACTCTGGGGCTGACATACGCAGCATGGGGAGGTGGGGCTCGCAATGTTTTCAGTTTTATGTGCGCCCACTCCCGCCATGAGTACCAATCCAGTCACCTTACCGCCTTTTTTCTCAATTTTCTTACAGACCCTGGGTGTCGTATTACACCGGTGACAGTATGGCTGGTGGGCCACAGCTATGTGCACAGGGCAGCGCGTTACGCTGCGGCGACAGAGTGGGGACCCCGACTGGGACTGGATGAACACGCCAGTCTCACATGGCATGGTAAGCCTGGGATGTTATGGCGGGAGTTGCGGCCTTTCCTTTTTTCTGGCCTGGGTGCTGACCCGCCTGACATTCTCATTATCCACCTGGGGGGCAATGATTTGGGCCAGGTCACCGGCTTATCGCTCAAGCATGCGATTTGCGAGGAACTCGCCTACTTGCATTATGTCTGGCCTGCCACAACCCTGGTGTGGTCGGACATTGTTCCGCGCCATTCTTACAGAGGGGGCGTTAACCTCATGGCCCTTGACCGTGCTAGGCGCACGGTCAATAGGGCGGTGGCGCGGTTTCTTGCCGACAGGGCTTGGGGACGGGTCAGTCATCACCCCGATATTAGCCTGCAAAATTATGACTTGTACGCAGGGGATGGGGTCCATCTGTCGCGAGGAGGTATGGACCTCCTGTTGGGCGATTGGCGAGCAGGCCTGTTGACCGAGCTGACGGTCTGGGGGGGGGCGTCAGGTCTTCTTTGAAGCCCCTCCGTGTGGCGGGTAGCACTGGTAAGGTAAACAGTATGACCCACAAGTATCCGGCAGGTTCGCAATTGACTGGACAACACTAGACAGGAATAAATTAGTTAAACGTTGTCCGGTCAACGACGAACCAGGCGATGGGGTGATGACGATTGCTAACCAGCATGCATCACCCCTGTGATTTCACGGATACGCGTCAGAGGGTGGGGTCATGAGTTAGTTATTGACTACGGTCAACAATTTGTTTGTTGTCAACAAACAAATTGATACAAATTGATACATTGTAACCAATTGCCGTTGGCAATTTTGGGGTGGTACCTTACCAGTGTTACTTCGGCCTGCTTGCCTTATGAATTATGATTGGTCGTTTTACCAATACAAATTTATAATTCGGACTAGGGCATTGAATCAATAAATGTGGCCCGGTGCTGTTATCCACTTTCAATGTTGTCTGTGTTCGTTATTGGGGGGGTGCGCCTGCAAATGAAGCTAGTAGGACAAAATTGTTTGAGCAATTAAAATTAATTGGTTCCAAAGATTGAGGATTATTAAATGAAATAGTAAATACATGAGTGAATATGATTTGGAAAGAGAAAAGACAGAATTTGAAGAGCTGATTCTAAAAGTTAGAAAAGGTGATATAAATACTAAGGGATTAGTTAGTAAATTGTATGCAATATTAAATAGGGATGGTGATCCACAAGAGGATTTGAAATTAAGGTGGGAACAAGATTTGAATATAAAGATAGGAAAGGATTTATGGAGAAATAAATGGAAAAAGAGGATAATGAGGACTATGTTGGTTAGAATAAAAGAGCATAATTTTAAAATGTTGTGGAGATGGTATCTGACCCCAGTGAGGTTACATCAAATGGATAATAAAAAAGATAATATGTGTTGGAGATGTAAGGACACTATTGGAACGTATGAACACATGTAGTGGAGTTGTAAAGTGGTTAAAGATTTCTGGAATAGAATTGAGAAAGAAATTGGAGAAATTTTGGGTAAGATGGTAAAACTGGGATCAGGTATCACTCTGTTGACAAACGTGGAAGATATTAATTTAAACAAGGATAAGAAAGAGCTACTAGAAATAATGATTACAATGGCTAGACATTGTATAGCTAGACATTGGAAAAATGATCTAATTATACAAACGGAAGAGTGGTATAAAGAAATGTGGAATTTAGCCTTGAATGACAAATTTACATGGGAGATAAAGAAAAAGAGAGATAAATTGAAAGAAAATAGATTCTGGGATATCTGGAAACCTTTTGTGGATCACTCCCTCAAGGGTGATGAGAGAAATAGACCTGTACCTGAACAAAAGGGATTTTGGGATTAATGCTAATGAGATACTCTGAGCTCTCCAGGGCAATGTAAATAAACACTGGGTGATTTATTATTTGCATTTACATTTTTGTATAACTATCCAAATTGGCATTAAATGTTTTACTTGAAAACGAGTTTTAGAGAGGGGAATCAAGATTAGAGAATAAATTGAAAGTAATAAGTTAAGAGATTGTATATATAAAGATGGGTGTTAATTACCAGGATAGCTGTACACATTTTTTTTGTGATTTTTTTGGTATTATTATTTTTTAGTTGTTTTTTGTATTTTGTACATAAATTATTACTTCTATTTTTTTGAAGTATTATGTTGTACAATTTTGTATTTGTGTTTTGTATTTTATATGATAAAATTTAATAAAAAATTTATATGTATATATATATATAAAAAGAACTGGCCAAAATTCAGTTGTTGTGTCCAGTCTGCCTAGAGGCAGATGCATTTTCAGGCAAACAAACCACTGTCTACATGCCCATCCTATACAGGCTGCTTGCGGAGACCCGCAAAGCCATTACGGACACAGGGCTTCAGAGCAGATTCACTAGGGAACTCAGGAAGAGAGCAGAAATAGGAGGGGCAGAAGGAGTTGGGTAGGGAACCCCAGAAGCCAAGTCTAAAAGTTTAGATCGGATAGGAAGGTAACTGAACTGGAAAGGAAACTAACTTCTAAGCAAAAAGCCCAGAGTGGTTGTAAAAGCCACCTGAGAACAGCCTTAAAAAATCTGGCAGAGAGGAACCATTTCCTCATGAGTAGAGCAAAGCATTGCAGACCTGGGGAGGGGTAATATCCCTAGGAAGGAATGTGGGTATCTAAGGTTTGAATGTGTGATGTGTGAATGAAAGGTGCACCAGTGTGACTGCAGAATTGTTGAGAGTTGCTATGTGTTTGCATAGTTGTGTTATAATGTTGGAACATTAAAAGTGAAATGTCAAGAGCTGTGTTCTAGAAGTAATAAGAAAGATGACAGTTAACTCTGTTCATGGGTTGGATACATTGTTTTCAATGGGAGGAAGAAAGTAGCCCCAGCCCTGATTCATTCAAGCAGCGGGCTAAAAAGTATGAGAAAGAGCGGTGGGCAAAAACTCCTTTGTTTCCTGCCTGCCTGCCTAGCAGCTTAAGTGCCAGGGTCGAAAGAGGCTTTAGGGGAAGGTGGAAGGCATTAGTCTCTTTATAGGCTGTATATTTGTGTTAACTGAACAAAGTGGCTAAAACGTTCCATGTTAGTCTTGATGGAAAATGCTGCATTGAAATGGTCAAAAAGGGGCAAAAATGACCCCCCCTTCCTTTCAACCAAGCCTGCTTTTACGTATACAAAGGAGGCTTTTCCTGGTTGCTGATCTCTTCACAGAATCAAGTCACAATTTCCACATTCTTAAGCCTGCTTAGCAATTAGTGCTGTTACAAAGCAGACAGATGATTGGAGAGTGAATAATATGTAAGAAATTGATTCATTTACATTAAGGAAACTTTCGCTGGAAGAGACAATTTTTATGGCCTAGCGAACCTGAAAAATTGTCTCTGAGTTTCTCACCCGGCAAGAGTGCTCTAAAAAAGAAAAAAAAATCCTGTTTGTCTTCACATTCCAGAATTACTATGCGCATAGGTTCTAATACATGCTGCTTGTAAGAACGGCAGTAGAGAAAAATGGGGGCCCTATTTACAAATGACATGTCTCATAACTGGTTAAATAATAGGTAATGAATAGTAAGTCTTGTCTAGTCTTGTCTAAATGTTTTAGGAATATAGCAAAGTCAGATTGCCTGAAATTGAGGTTCTGAGCATGTAAAATTACAGGTTCAGGTTTTGCATTAAAGTAGGACACTGACACGTGAGTTAAATAGAATCTTGATCAAGGTAAAATGTCACTAATCCATTACATTATGAACAGCCCAATGACTTGGATTTATTCCCATAGCTTCTGCTATAACTATGCCTAATCCCTTTACATTACATAAATAATGCTTCGATTTTTGCAAACTTCTCTTCTAGCTCCACATTTCAAAGGCGATTTGCTTTTCTGCAGTCAGAACATGCCTGGAACTAAGTTCCAGCCCTTTTATGAATTGCATAGTGTTTTTCCACAGCCTCCTTAATTAATTAACTCTTCATTGACAGGGTTGCTATCTCTTTCCACAGAAACAATGAACTTAAGGGAGCGTTACATTCTCATTAACTGATAAGACCTGTATGGGGCTTGTTTGTGATGAGCTTAAATTAACCTCTGACTTTTTCATTTGCTGCATGCTCTTTGTAATTAGAGTAATACTGTATGTAATTTTTAACTCGTTTCTTCATTTTGATGTTTTTCCACCACAGCATTGTGAATTAAGACTGTCTTTTTAGCTTGTTTGTCCTTTTATTCTAATTGCTGATTTTTTCAACATCCACCGCTTTCCCTTGAGACATGCAGGATTTCGCTATAATCTCTTCTTTCTCATCTAACATTTTTGTTTTCTGGTAGACCTTTCTAGCAGGACTAAAACCAGCTGATGTTCTGATTATGCCATTCTAGTAATAACCTTGAATCAGGAAGTTCTGCATTTAATGGCACTTTCGACAATTCCAGGTCAAACAATTATGGAATGAATTAACCTACACTGTCTTTTCTTTTAGTTAAAAGAAGGGGGGAGGCCCCCTCGGATTCTCAGCTAAGGTGATATTTACCTATAATTGCAAAAAATAACTCTCTCAGACTTCTTCCCTCAGGATTTCCAAGGCTGCTTCCACAGCCAGCTTTTATCTCCTCTGCAAGTTCATTTCTGGATGCCAGCTAGAACAGGCTCAGATGCCAGAACCATGCTCCAATCCTAGAAGTCCAGGAGATATTAGATGCCAGCATCGGTCTCAGCCAAAATGTAGCAAGTGCAGACATCAGCCAAGATGACACCAGCCATCCATTTTTCGATGATTTTGGCATGCTTTTACCCCAAGGCGGGAGGATTTGGGACACACACACACGGACACCACACACACATACACACAAGCTATGCAGACCAGGACTCAATGTTACATACCAATTGGGACTTCGAAGGACATCATGCTCAGTTAAACACACAGCCTTGTTTTACCTTTATGCCAACTTGGACTGCCACAAATACAGACTCTTCAAGTTACCAATGGACAGATTGGGTCATACAATAAAATCCACATCCAGGGACAATTTATGGCTTCACCATAAGGATCAGCGTCAGAAGAAGCAGCTAAATTTTTTTGTATATGTTTCATTATTTGCTATTGCTTATATTGTCTTTGCATATCTTTGAATTCTTTGCCTTTATACAATACTCAAGGTGGGATTTTCAAGGGACATATGAACTAGATTGTGAATCTTGCACACAGTCTTTTGCATATTACCCTCACATCTGCCACCCTGATGCTACCCATTGCTAGGGGGTCATGTCTTCACCCATGGGTGGGAGAAAGGAATCAAAATGGGCCACCTCTACACACACTTGTAAAGGTTGATCATCCTGTAGCCAAAGAAATCCCTGGCTATTGTAATCCTTTAATTACCTTGTGTTTGCTTGTCTATTATGGCGTGAGAAGCTGCTCACTGCATAATTGCCAGAGAGGCCTTTTTGCAGGATAGTTAAGGATTACCTTAGAAAAACCATTTCTATCACTGGGGAAAAAAGTTAGCTCCTCTGAGCAGGATCAGAGGCACTTGAATGTACTCACGCAGCACAGGACTGCTTAGCAAGCAGAGTATGTCTCTGTAGCCACCAGCATAATTGGGGTACTGGGATTGACAGCCGGCAACGCACGCAGAATCGGCCTACTGGCATGCGCGCTAGCCAAGGCAATTAATCACACCTAGTCAGTCCAAGACACGTGCTGTCTCAACCTGACGGACAACTCTCACAAGGTCCAGGACCAGATAACCAAACTGGACACCTCAATCAAAGGGGACAGAGTTGGGCTTTCTCTGTAGTCATGAATCCCCTGGAGGTGGGTGCAAACAGCGCTCCATACCATAACCATCATCATAGTAGTGGGGATTATGCTCTGCTGCTTTGCACAATGCATTCCATCACTCTTGTCAATGTGTACCTCATGGTGGAGACCCCGAGAAACAGTTACACCCAAACAAATCATGCCCTACATCTATCATGCTGTCAGCCAGGCTGACTTAAATAATAAAGGAAGGGGAAATGTGAGTTGCCCGCGGGAATAATTGGCAATTAAAACTCTCCCCAGGGGTTCCCTCAGTGGCAACAGACCCAGGAATCATTGGGGCTCTGCTGGAGAGGAAATTGGGAAGATTAAGCAGGCTAGTTAGAGATGAATCATAACTCAGGCTGAGGGCAAATAGAGCAGGGCAAACAAGCCAAGACAGACAGAGGACAAGTTAGATACCCAGAGTCAATACATATAGACTCCGAGATTAGGGCAGGAACAATGGGTTTTGCCAGCCCAAGGCAATTAACCGCGGGCTGTCCATTAACCACAGGGTAACTTCCTTGGGGGGAGGTGAGTGAAGAATCAGCCCCTCCCCCCACCCCATTCTAAAACCTGGGTGCAAGGAAGGAAAAGGCAGAGAAAGACCTAGGCCTCAACTGACCAGTTACCATCCAGAGGCCTTGGGGGGAGGTGAGTGAAGAATCGGCCCCTCCCCCCATCTTAAAACCTGGGTGCAAGGAAGGAAAAGGCAGAGAAAGACCTAGGCCTCAACTGACCAGTTACCATCCAGAGGCCTTGGGGGGAGGTGAGTGAAGAATCGGCCCCTCCCCCCCACCCCATCCTAAATCCTGGGTGCAAGGAAGGAAGAGGCAGAGAAAGACCTAGGCCTCAACTGACCAGTTACCATCCAGTGGCCTTAGGGGAGGTGAGTGAAGAATCGGCCCCTCCCCGCCACAGTGTTCACTCCTAGCCTTTGGATGACTGCATTCCTGTTGTGTCCAGCCCTTAGCAAGAATAGCCCAGACAACGATTAACAGAACAACAACAAGGGTTTATTGTAAAGTCCTTCTGGTTACTTCTTACAAGACTTCCAGACATAAGTTGGCTACACAAGTCCCATGTAATCGGTCCCTCTGGATTCCGCCATAGGAAGGCACTGCACTGAGCTACACCCTGTGGATGTGTGTGTAGAGGAGACCCCAGGCTAGTCGTCCCTGGCTGTTGTGTATGGAGTTCCGTATCTTTAAGAATGTAACTGTGAATGATTACAATGTAACTCAATGAAGAACAACTGATATAATACGCGGTTCAGCTGCCTCTAGAGGGTATCAAGAGGCAGCTGCAAGCGCTCGGATCACATGGTATAAAACAACCAACCATAGGTCTTCGCGGGAAAGATTCCCTCCACAGGTAACTCCTTGTAAGGTATACCGTACGTCTCAATGATGTCACGGATACCACAGCCAATGGTCAACCGTGTAGCTAAATTCAAATGTACTGCAAGCATATATAAGGAGCTGCGTCTCCGCCATTACCTCATGTTTAGATTGCATACTTTGCAATAAAGATGTGTTTGGCTCTGTGATGCTGCCTATTGTGTATCAATCTGTAGACATCAAATTGGCTTAACCTGCTTTGGTTATGGGAAGTATAGATCCAGCCCGGCCCCACCCTTGTATACCCATGAGGCTTATATAGTGTCACCACGGCGGTGACTCTTTGCTACAATGTAGTAATCCGCCAGACAATCATAACTAACCAATCATAAAATGCTATATGAGTATTAACCAATAAGGAACTGGATCCAAATTTGTAACCAATCACGGAACTCTAATTATCATAATGAGCACACTCTGAAGAGGAGATTGCATGCCAAATCTAGCTCCTAATTCTGATGGCGGGAAAGCGTCATTTTGTCTTTGCAAGGCGTTGCTTGAGCAACTTGCAATTCTGCCTGAATACACAACATTCCTCCCCCCTCCCCTTAGATATTTTCTACAGATCCCCATGTTTAAACTACGATCTTGAATCCTCATCCGATGAACTGACTAACTCTGAAAAATTAAGGTCACGCAGCCGCTCGGCACCCGCCAAGTTTGCGTCTGTCGTCCTGCTTATACTACTAGCATCTTGCTGCGGTGCAGATAAAGAACCTTGCAACCATGGGGTCTTAGTGTGTGCATGCCCTATTGCAAACCAATCCATTCCTAAGTTTAACTCCTGGCATCCATGTGATGACTTGCTTGTTTTACACCCAAACTGTGTTGCTATTGACGAAGCCCCCTGTTCCTTGTTTCTGGCCCGACTCTCAAGAGACAACCCCAAACTTTCTACCTTGGAACCAGCCTGATCAGCGGCCACAGCTGTGGCTCCCCCCAAAGGGTTTACTTCTGGGTCGATTCCTAGGTCTGCCTGCAATAAAGGGCTTGATATATGAACACCTGAGGGAAACTCCTTTTGCCCCAGCTTTCGGAAACCTTGCACCTTCTGCACCTTCCCCTCCGCCCCTGGGGGATATGAGTGCTCCCGCAACCCCTCCTTTACTTCCCAGGATTGCAAGCCCGCACCCAGGCGCTCCTTCTCTTCCCAGTTGATTCTCAGTGGATATGAACACTCCTGCGACCCCCCCCCCTCCAACCACAGGGGACGGTGAGCCCTTAACCGCCCAAGAGGAATCAGGAAACCTCCCTTAGTTGTGTGCGCTAGCAGCCCTGTGTTTAAGAACCCAGACCTCCATGGTGTGTTCGATCCCTGGCCACCAAAAATAGCTACGCACAACCGCTTGCGAGCGGGCAATATCAAAGGATCCCATTAACATGTCCTGCAGTAACTTGTCCTGCAACCCACATGAAACAACCATTTTGCAGAGCCTGTACAAACACCCACCCAAAAACGAAAGTTTCTCGCGGTCATGGTAAAAGACACTCGCTTCCACATTGTATGGAGGTGGCGGCCACCCAGTTTCCACCCACACAATGATATCAGATAATAAGGGGTCAATGTACGAAACAGCTGAAAAGTTCAGAGACATTTTGAGCGAGGTGATTGATAAATTGTTCCTAAAGTCAGGGTTTGCAGAGTCCAACACTTCAATGGGCAAAAGTCCTTGAGACTCAAACAGCTCCGGACAGTCAGTCTGTTTAGCAAAGTCACTGTCTTTGTGCGTGTAATGGAAAAATGTGGAATCCAACTTTTTGGTGGAGGTGTCACTCCCTGGGGACCCTTTGGACAGACCCTCCCCAGGAAGCAACCACACTTGGGGCTTGTCCTCTATGCGGAGGACCAGCTCGCTCCCCCCTCCAAGTGAATTCCCATAGAGTAAATGCCATGGGGACAAAACCACTGGGACCCTAGAATGTTTGTCTTACCCACCTTTACAACCACGAGGGGAAGAATCACATATATGTTATTATAGTGGACCTCAAAATTGCCAATTGCAACCAAGCAAATCCACCAGTTTGCCCGGTAGGCCCTTCAGCTTTGGCAGCAGAGGAGGTAAAGTGCGTTGATACTCACCCTCAGTCACAATAGAGAGGAAAGATCCAGAATCCACTTTGAGATGAAAGGAAACTCCTTCGATGTGGACGTCCACAAAGAACCCGTCTTTTAGGTCTCGCCTCACGCCGTCGACTCCTTGGCTGGTGAAAACCTTGGCGATGCAGAATCTTTGTTTCGACGAACCCTCAGCACGTTGCTTGCACACTTTGGAGATGCGGCCCTTCTTACCACACCGGTGGCACTGCACGCTCTTGTAGGTACATTTGGTGTGGAGGTGTTGTCTCCCTCAGCCCGTGCACGGTGCAACTGACCCTGGTGTTGGCGCCCATGTTTCCTGGAGGACTTGGCTGGTGACTTGCATTGAAATGGCTGCTGTCGTGGCTGGACCAGGTGGTGCTTTACCTTCGAGAGCCGTTTTGAGATGGAAGTGTTCACGCAGAGTGCTCAGCAGCGCCGGAAAAGAGACCTGATATAACACGACAGGTGGCAACAACTTGGAGACTAAGTTGAGAGTCTCTAACCCACAGTGGGCCAAGAAGGTTGCTTTCCACAGTGACGGTTCGAGTTTTCTTACGGTGAAGTAGCTCTTCAGCTGAACTTCATAGTAAGGCCATAGTCGTGGCTTGCATGTGTCGAATGGTTGCAACCACAGTGGGATCTGGTCAACCATCTCTTCTTTTTCCAATTCCACCTTCATTGCCAATTGTCGTGTCCGGCCCTTAGCAAGAATAGTCCAGGCAACGATTAACAGAACAACAACAAGGGTTTATTGTAAAGTCCTTCTGGACATAATAAGGCTTCCGGACATAAGATGGCTACACAAGTCCCATGTAATCGGTCCCTCTGGATTCCGCCATAGGAAGCCACTGCACTGAGCTACACCCTGTGGATGTGCGTGTAGAGGAGACCCCAGGCTAGCCGTCCCTGGCTTAGCCTGCCTTGGTTATGGGAAGTATAGATCCGGCCCGGCCCTAACCTTGTTTACCCGTGGGTCTTATATAGTGTCTCCCCAGTGGTGACTCTTTGCTACAATGTAGTAACCTGCCGGACAATCATAACTAACCAATCATAACATGCTATATGAGTATTAACCAATAAGGAACTGGATCCAAAGTTGTAACCAATCACGGAACTCTAATTATCATAATGAGCGCGCTCTGAAGGGGAGATTGCGCGCCAAATCTAGCTCCTAATTCTGATGGCAGGAAAACGCCATTTTGTCTTTGCAAGGCGTTGCTTGAGCAACTTGCAATTCTGCCTAAATACACAATTCCCTTTCTAGCAATGCCACCTCAGAAACAGAAAAATATTTTCACTTTCTTGTGCCCAAATACTGATTTAAAATAAAATATTAAAACCCTAGGGCCATGATGGCAAACCTTGGCACTCCAGATGTTCTTGGACTTCAATTCCCAGAAGCCCAAGCACCCTGTGAATCCACATGGATGGGTTTACTGCAATTCATCCGGCCCACGCTGTCCTCGTCGCTTCCGGAAACATGCCGTACAGGCAAGTTTTACTTCTGCTTCCGGGAGCAACGAGGGCAGCGCAGGCCGAATGAATCGCAGTAAACTCATTTGTGTGGATTCACAGGGTGCTTGGGCTTCTGGGAATTGAATACAAGAACATCTGGAGTGCCAAGGTTCGCCATCACGGCCCTAGGGTGTTGAGAGGTGCCAGTGGAATATAAAATACTGCAAATTTCTTCTAGGGTACAAAGGCTAATTCTAAGTAAATATTAAAAATAAATGCATAAGCATAAGTAAATTGGATGACCCAAACTCCAACATATGGAGAAACTGCACCCACCCATGAGACGTTCCTTCACCATGATTGTTTTGTGATATTTTTTTAAAAATTTTTTTATTAATTTTAAAATAACAAAAATTATACATACTCAGTATATATACGAAAAAGCAGAAAAAATATAAAAAATACATAGATACATAAAATACATAAACAAAGAAAACAATTTAATACATTGTATTACTTAAGCTCTATTATAATAGCATTGTGAACAATGCCAACTATTGAACCTTATATTTATCATTCATCTTACAAAATATATATCCCAAACCTTATTTCTATATATTTTTCCTTTATATTTTTTATTATATATTTAATATGTCAAAAGTTTATGAGATTCAACCTTTTATATTACAAAGTAATAACACCCAGTGCTATATACATGCCATGAGGATCAATATTTTAGTTTAATCCTTCCAAAAACTCATATGCTGGGGTACTGGTTTGTCAGTACCTTACTTATTAAAGTACCAGTACCAGTACCAGTACTTATTAAAACATATTCCACAAATGGTTTCCAAAATTCCCAAAACTTATTTTCTTTCAAAATGCCTTTCTTCACATTCAGTTCACATGTTAACTTATAATTCAAAGCAATTTCCCACATTTCCTTATACCATTCATCTATTTTTAATATTGAATCGCTTTTCCACTTTCTTGCTATACATAATCTTGAGGCAGTTATCATTATAGATAACAGTTCTTTATTATTTGTATTCATATTTATACTATCCAATTCTGTCAATAAGGTGATACTTGAATCCAGCTTAAAATCTACTTTAAGAATATCTGAAATTTCTTTCTCAATTAATCTCCAAAAAGCACTTATCACTTTACAGTTCCACCACATGCGTTCATATGTGCCCAAATTACTTTTACATCTCCAACAATTTTTAGTTTTACTATTATCCATTCGAAATAATTTAGCTGGTGTCAAGTACCACCTCCATAATATTTTATAATTATGTTCCTTTAATCTAATTGAAAAATTTCTCATAATTCTTCTCTTCCATTTGTTTTTCCATTGAAGTTCAGACATTTTTATATTCAAATCCTCCTCCCATAATTTTCTTAAAGCATTATGTGAATTTTCATCCTTATTTAGGATTTTATATAACTTCTGAAGCTGTTTAATCATATATTGGATGGAGGATTATTACCGACTTCATGGTATAGATCAGTAATTGCTTTGATCCCTAAACCTGGAAAAGATTTTAAAAAGATAGAATCATATAGGCCAATCTCATTGATAAACCAAGATACAAAAATTTTTACCGCAATATTAGCAAATAGATTAAATGAATTTATGAAGGAATATATAAATAAAGACCAAGCAGGATTTTTGCGGGGCAGATACATGGCAGATCTCACAAGAAGAGTGATTGATTTGGTACACATTGTGGAGCAAAGAAAGGAAAAGTTTGGATTGTTGTCTCTGGATATTTTTAAGGCCTTTGATTCTTTGCAGTGGATCTCAATTAAATAAATTATAAGAAATTTTGGATTTGGCACGAAATTTATAAATGTAATTGACCAGCTATATCGGAAAGGTATAACTAGAGTAAAAGTGAATGAAGTATTTACAGAAGATATAAAATTAGAAGCAGGGACTAGACAAGGATGCCCACTATCACCGATATTATTTGTGATGGCTATGGAATTAATTATAAGAGAGGATAAAAAGATAGAGGGAATAGAAGGAATTAAAATTAGTTTATATGCAGATGTTACGATGGTCACAATGAAAAATCCTGTGAAAACAATGGAACGAATTTATGTACATTTGAGGGATTTTGAAGACATGACGGGATTAAAAGTGAATTGGGATAAATCAGAGGCTATTTTTTGTAATGTAAGTGAAGAAGATCAAAAAAAAGGTTAAGGAAAGATATAATATACAAATTAAAAACAGTGTGAAATATTTAGGAATAAATATTACAAATAAAATTGAGGATCTTAAGAAATTGAATTATGATAAACAAATAATAGAAATGAAAGGGAAAATAAAACAATACAATAAGTTGAATTTGTCTTGGTTTGGTAGAGTTGCCCTATGTAAAATGAAATTATTACCAAAGATAAACTTTTTGTTCGAAGTTCTTCCAATTCAATTAAAAGAAAAAGATATAAAGAGTTTTCAAACTATATTAAATACTTTTTGTAATGGAGGGAAAAGACCAAGAATCACAAAAAGTCTATGATATATAGCACAAAAAGAAGGTGGTCTGGGCCTTCCAAATATTAGACATTATTATAGGGCTTTTCAATTAAAGAATATTGTCAAGATTATATCAAAATCTGAAGTTATTTGGGATGAGATAGAAATGAAAGAACTACAGAAAAATGGTAATGCAATTTTTTTGGATAAAGAGACAAGGATAAGAACAAATAACCAAATGGCAAAAGCAATGTTGGATGTTTGGAAAAATATAAAGATGAAATTAACACCTGAGGTTTCTCCAATAATGGATATAGAAGATATAAAAACGTTTCCTGTAAAAATTGATGAAAGAATAAAAAATATAATGCTGAGAAATGATGTGTTTCTGTTGAAAGACTGGATAAAAATGTCGGATGGTTTAGTACTGAGAGCTGAAGTGTTTAAACAAATGAAATTGAATTGGTTACAGGTGATTTTAGTGAACAAATGGGAGAAGAGATATAAAGATGATCTTAGTTTGCAGAGGGATAGGACAGAATTTGAAGAGTTGATTTGTAAAATAAGAAAAGGAGAAATGGGGATAAAAGGGGTAGTAAGTTTTGTGATATTTTAGTCACACACACACACACATCCAAAAAAATTACCCAAAAGCTTTTGCTATTTTCACTCACAAGATGTATTGTACAATTTAGAGCAGGGGTTCCCAACCTTTTCAAGCTGGGGACCAAGTCATGCTTTCTCAGTTTCGAGAGCCGGATGGCCATTTTCCCCTGCCTGCATAATGGGGGCAGCCATTTTGTCTCAACAGCTTCAAAGGGGTGGCCATTTTGTTTCTTGAATGCCTTTGGAGGAGTGGGGGGCACATGAAATGGCACTACGGGCTGGATCTGGCCCACAGGCCTTAGGTTGGGAACCCTTGATTTAGAGACTAATTGCTTCCAAACACAATGATTTCTTTGGCAAACAGCAATAGCAATTACACTTACGTACCACTCCATAGTGCTTGGCCTTGATAGATCTTTCTATAGAAATTAAAGCAGGTTTATTCCCTCCTGAGCTGGAATAAAGACTAGAAGTAATTGGTAAAAATTTAAGGGAAATGGGGTCTGGTTGAACATTGCAAAACTTCCTGATTCAAAAAAGTGCACAACAGTGGAAGAGATGATCTCAAGAAATAATGAGCTGTCCTTTGCCGCAGAGATTTAAGCAAAAGCTGAAATGTTGGTGTGGTTGGATCTTGCACTGCAGATCCTACAATGAGATACATTAATTGATCTCTATGTTCTCTTCCTACTCTATGACTCTGTGAATTGGCTGTACGAGTATCTTTTTTTGAATAAAATTGAATATAATGCTCATCAGAAGCTATCAAGGTATTCCACAACCCAGCTGGAAATTATTATGTGAAGAACAGCTGATGCCTGCCCTAGACGTTCAATCAATATTACTGAGTTCTAAGCTACAGGTTGCTGAGAAAATAAACTAATATTTTGCCTGTACCACTGCATTGTAGGCTATATTGGAACAAGGTCGACAGAGTTGAATATTCCCCATTTTAAAAATAGTACACTGAGTTCCTGTTCACAGCATGTCATAGAGCAGAAATAGGTAGAATCAATCTCTTCAGATTTTTTTCTAAACCAAGTGGAATGGATTAATAGATAGCTAGAGAAACAAATAAATCTAATGAATAACATGATAATTGTCCACCTCTGATTGGATCCCTGAAGTACATTTTATATGGAGTTGACTTTGAAAAGAGAGTTTACAAAATTGAGCTTACAATAAAAGATCTGAACTACTGAGCTTATGTTTGTGGGTATCTGGTCTGTTTTCAGGCCCAATTCAAGTATCTTTAGAAACAAACATTTAAATACCCTTTTGTGATTTGGAACTTCAATATCCTCAGTGTTACTTCCTTTCTCCTGACCCACCTGCTATGTGGACAACTTCTGGATGGACACACGCACACACACACACACACACACACACACACACACATACACACACACACACAGAGAGAGAGAGAGTTTGAGGAATGATTAAATGTTAATTCTTCTTCTTGTTCTGCCATATCTGAATCCGAATATTGGCGATCAGCCATGAAGATTGTCCTGAGAATATAATGCAATGGTGTTGCCCTATGGCCACACACACACCCCGCCCCTTCCATAGTGGCTATTTTCTTGTGCATTTCCCACATGTCTTACTTCTGCTCCAGTCAAGCTCACAGCTGGCTTACATCTGCTTCAAAAGAAACTCAACCTTAAGATTTCCATTCACAAATTGACCTTGCTCTGTGCAAATTTGATCTGTGGCCAGGATGTATGCTATGAACTGTTTGTAGTGAAACTTTGTTTCACATTCCTTCACAATTTGTTTCCATCAATTAAATCCAACATTCAGTACATAATGAGAATTTCTGATTAATCCACAGAATGACTCATTATGTCACCCCATCAAGCTTTCCACCTGTACCAAACACAATAATATCCTAAACCATGTGAACACCGTCATTTTTAGCTCTGATAGATTTACCTTTCAGCAGAAGGCTAGTAGCAACACAATCCAAAATGCAATTATTTCATATAACAGCATGATGTGACCCAGATGGTTATGGTAAATTGCCCACAATTGGCTACCCACTATTGACAGTGACAGACACATGGGTGTGAATCAGATGGTGGCTGAAAGGGAAAATACTCCAATTTGAATTATCTGGAGTGCGTCGAGGCATGACGTTGCAGGAGGATGAATCACTGAGAACATTTGAAGGAATAAATTGCTCAAATCTAACCTGCAAATGTGTTTGATGCAGACTGCAGTGCTGTTCTGTTCTTTAAAAATTGCTAATCTATAGTGGGTGATGTCATTTCCCATACATATAACACAAGTTCAGGGTGGGACAGGGGTCTGTGGCTTCCTAGGCAGCAACATGAACAATGCCTACGTGGGAGAAATGCATGGGGGGAAATAATAGTGTTGGGGGAGTGTTATCAGAATTTACTACTATTTTCAAATATCTCTTTCAGAAGAAACCAACTTGTATTCTTAGCAAGTTCCTCGGAAACACACCTGCTATTTGATCACCAACCACCCAAGCAGAGACTGAAATAAAGGCACAGCTTCCTCACAACTTCTGCCCCTCCGAACAACCAGCCCCCACAGACTACCTTAGAACTATGGAAGGCAAGCAAGGAGCTACCAGATAACTGGGCAGAACCACATGACTATTTACTGCCTGGCCAAGAACATCCATGGCCTGTGTGGAAAGCTTTAAACAGACTGTGTGCAGGGGTAGGAAGCATACCTGTCAACCATCCCGATTTGGCCGGGAAAACCCCGTAATTCGACGTTGATTGACGTCATAACCCGGCCCGTGCTGCCAAAACCCCGTAATTTGGCAGCGGGGGAAACGCTTTCCGTGCATGCATGGAAGGGTTTTACCCCTTCCACGCATGCACGGAAGCGCTATGCTGCTTGCGTAGGGGCTGCGCAAGCAGCATAGCACTTCCACGCATGCATGAAAGGGGTAAAACCCTTCCACGCATGCGTGGAAATCGACCTGCGTACAAGCGATGTGCACAGTTCCCGTTTTTCTAGAGCCGTGGGTTGACAGGTATGGTAGGAAGATCAAGGGCTAATCTGAGAAACTGAGGTTTCCCTATAAACAACAGCCAGTGTGAATGCGGAGAAGTACAAACTATCTCCTATATGATACAATGTACATGATTCCTCTCAACATGCACTGAGGAGGACCTTATGTTGGCAAGATGAAATGCTCTTTGATATTGGGTAGATGTCATCTAGCCCTTTTTAATTCTATTTTGGTTTTAGGTGTATTAATTTTAGGTTTGTATGTTATTATTTGCTGGTGGTACATCTGACACAAATAAATGTCTTCTCCATTTATCTTATACTGATGTGTTCCTACAGTTAGGAAAACAATTTGATAGCAAAGTGAGGTAATTAATCAAAATCAAAATGCATTTATAAATGTCCCTTGAGGAGCCGAAAAAACAGTATTTTAAGCATAAATAACTTCCTGGGTCACATTCATCCTTCTCATCAAAATGACCTGGAAAGTAACATACTGTACACTGAATGTTCTGATTTAACAAGAACATGTCATATTTTTTTTTGGTATGATGGGACTCAGTTATTCTAAAAATATGTTTCTAAAATTAGTGACCCCATGAATACACATTCTGTCATCAACTGGCCAGGTTATCCTGCTGTGGTAATAGAGTAGCCCATATTGCTACTCTAGAGTGTCAGGCAGCAGTTAACTAACCTGACAACCCTGAGGACTAATGGCGAAGTCCACAGGGAAGGGTGATGGTCCCCAAGTGGATTAAATCCCACTTGAATCCATCTTGATGGAGGGCAACAGGTTTAATCAATCCTGGACTGGGGCCGATGAGGACTTTGTGTCCCAAAAGGGTTCAGGACCCAAAAGTGACTCATGGAACTAGATCAGCGGTTATGGGTGTCATGCTGTGATGCAGAAGGTAGATCAAAGGCCACTGCATTTATATTCACAGAACAATCTTCATGGCTGATGCCCATGGAGATTACCAATATTCGACAGAATTGTTGTCTTAATCTATATAACTAAAATCAAGGTCCTGTGCTGTATGTTCCTTATACAAATCCACACCCCTGCACCGATCACACTGAAACTCAGCACATACATACCTTTGGCCGAAGAGATGGTCACTGCGGGGGTGTCAAGCCCCATGGGGAGGAGTACACCCCCTAAATCAATCCACAAAGGGGATGCCCCAACTGACAGGAGAAAAAGCAAGGGGAAAAAGCCAACCAGAGGGGATTGTGATGTTATTGCCACAGCTCAACCAATTCCCAGCTGACTAGATCTGGGGCTCCGTGACATCACAGGGATCCCTCATACAAAGTGACACCCCTGCACCGATTGCGCTGGAAACTGTGTGCACACCTACGTTCGACATCTGGGGTGGCCGGCATGGGTAACCGGCAGCCTGCCTTGGGGTTCTTGCCCCCCAAAAGGGGCTGCAACGGCCCCCCCCCCGGCCGGCAGAAATGACCAGGGGAGGTGACTACACATGCGTGAAATTCCATGCATGTGCCAAAGTCTGCCCGGCGTTCCAGGTGGCGCACAACCTAGCTGCCAGTACAGACAGCAGCAATTACGGCCATTATGGCTGCCCCCGCCCCAGCGACTACTGTCGGTGGTCGGCCACCGTGGCATGGCTCCTCTGCACTCCTGAGTCATGCCTCGGGGAAGGAAGAACCCACAGCCAGGGGGCGGGCAAAGGACGGGACAGGGCTGCCGCCTTCCGCAGGCCTCCCCCCAATGGGTCTTCTGCCCACCCACCCAAATGGAGCCTCTCTTCCACCTGACACGGGAGGATGGAGGGGCCGGGATGTGATGGCTACCCACTGACTGTAGTCACTAGGGAGGCCGGTGGCAGTGGCCAGAATCAGGCTGAGGCAGTGCCTCATAGCGGGGCTGAGACAGCGGCCACGACGACAGCAGACAAAAAGGTAAGGCAGCTGGGGTGGGTGGCGGGGGGTGGGTGGGCCCAGTTCTCTCCTTTGCCTGGGTAGGGTACCCCCGGGCAATGCTGGGTCCTCCTCTAGTGATGTCTATTTGCTTTTATTCTATTCTGTTTTATTTTAATATGGTAAGCCACCCAGATTGGGAGTCCATCCCAGATGGGCAGGGTAGAAGTACAATAAACAAATAAAATACGAAGAATCAACTCATAGATCCATTCTGTTGCTTTTCTGTCTCATTTAGATCTTTCTTAGACATGTACTCATCTGCGAGAATCCTGAATGCTTCTTATATGTGAGAAACAGGGATTACCTTATACTGAAAGCATGCCCATGGCCATCTACAGATAGCAAGAAAGGATCGCATTTGGTTCCACCAGAAAATGGTCACTTTGTTGGGAATGATATCCCTTAAAATGCCAGGGAATTGCTTCTGTCCAGCCCTAAAAAGAGTGAAATAATACAGCTGGACTGAAATAATACAACTGGAGCATGGCTGGCGCACTATTGCCCATACATCATTTGAATGCCAGGAGATGTAAACGGTTAGCAGAGTGGTATGCAGTGGCCAGCAAGAGGCTTGCACCAGGCAAGGTGGTCCCTTGTGAGAAAAACAGGTAGACAGATCTTGGTGCAGAAGAAAAACTCAACGTAGGTTTACTCAGGAAGTAAAAAGGTGCAAGTATATACAGTGCAACAACTGTAACACAAAACAGATATATTCTCTTGGGCTTCTCAGTTGACCTCACTGAGACAGTTCAGTTGTGCTATATACAAGTCCATACAGTTCAGTAGCTAGCAGTCCAGTCCAGCAGGGTAAATGCAAGCTGTAATTACAGACAAAGTCAAAGAGTTCTACAGCTTCTATCCTCCTGGTGGAGGCTTACCCCAAGTAGTCCTTCTTTGTCCAGCAAGCACAGATGGCATATCAGGCAAAAGCCATCCTCAGGATCAGTGCAAAGATTCAGTTCTCGTAGCAGATTCTGGAAGACGCAGGAATCTTCGTCCAGACTGTCAGCAGAGGAAGGTGAGCATTAAAGCTCAGGCAAGTTGAGCATTGTAGCTGGAAGTCTGCAATCCTGCTCTGACCTAAATACACTGGCCCATGGAGCACATCAGGGAAAAGTCCCAGCACCTGTGTGCCCCTGCAGTAGGGTCTTAAAGGCATCACAGACACAATATGCCTTGCAACCAGTTAGGGTGTGAGGTGAAGACTTACATTCCCTAACAAATAGCTCACACCAGACCATGCCAAAATTGATCCAAAATGTGAATTACCTATCCATGTGATCATACTCTAAGACTCCCAGAATTTCCCAGCCAGTATTGTTATATTTTTGGGACTTCTGCCCTGCAAAATGTAATTGCTCCAAACTCTGTACACAAAGGATTGTACCTCAACCCTGAGCAGTCTCAAAGAGACAACATGCTTGCAGTTTTAGAAAAGGTTTTCCAAGGAAAGGGATGCTCTCCACTCTCAACCTTTTTGTACCTGGCCCTCCTGGAAGGCACAGAGAAAGTGAGAAGGCTGAACCTCTCCACACAAAGTCTTTGAAGGCCTCAGCACGACATACGTAAACGACATGCCAGTTCCTTTTAGAAATAAGAAGGTGGGTGGCTACTTTGCAAGATACTCAAGCCACAGTTCTCTGTAGATTACAGAGTAAGCTTCTGGAAGATGAACAGCGGTTGAAAGCATTACAGTACTGTGCTTTCCTTTAGGCACGCAGTTCCTTCGAAACTTCATGCCTTAGCAATCATTACTTGGCAGTGAAATTCATTTTCACCAGCGACCTTCGTGGACTCCCCATTTTTAGCACTCAACTCACCAGAGATAATGGTTCTGAGTTCCAAACATATTTTTATTTATTGTTCAGTTAGTAAGTTTCAAAAGATGGTTGCAGAGGAACATGATTTGAAATCTTTCCATTTCACACATGAAAATAAAAGACATTTTTAGCTTCCAGACTTTGGCCTGGTCTTATCTATTTAGAGAACTACATTTTGGTGGTTTCTTTCTACTCACATTAGCTCTGATGTAAAACACTCCTAAGCATTCCACAGTATGGCGAAAAGAGGACTCCCCTTATTTCTCTCTCCCTTCCATTTATCTCTACAGACAATTTTCCACATTTGGCCCTTTCTCTGAAGGATTCCAGCCAATCACTACATAGTATTAAATGACCATCAAAACTTAAGTTTCATTTCCCCCCAGAACACAGGATTATTATGTCTCCCACATAATCTCCCCGCAACAACAACTTTGAAGGCCACATTCCTAGCCTCTGCAGTGAACAACATTCAGAATCTACGTTACTGTTTTAAAAAAGCACAAGCCCCCATTTCTATTTGCTTACAGATACTGAATTTGTCCCCTAATCAACCAAAATGATTAGGGGACTGGAACACCTTCTTTACCACCTGAGGCTGCAATGGTTGGGCCTTTTCACTCTTGAACGACAGCGTCTAAGAGGTGACCTGATTGAAGTTTATAAAATCATGCACGGTGTGGACAAAGTAGACAAGGAAAAACTGTTTTCCCTATCGCATAACACTAGAACTAGGGGACACTCCATGGAACTTTTGGGTACTAGTTCTCAAACAAATAAGAGAAAGTACTTTTTTACCCAGAGGATTACTGGTCTATGGAACTCCCTGCCCGAAGAAGTGGTGACAGCTGTGAGTCTTGGCAGCTTTAAGAAAGGATTAGACAAGTTCATGGAGGACAAGGGTATCAATGGCTATAATTATGGATACTTAAGGACAACCTCCGAGTTGGAGAGATAGACAGGATATCTCTCAATGCCATTTCCAGGGAATCCTAAACAGGTGAAGGCATCTCCTTGGGAATACCCTGAAGGAAATGGTGAGCCACTGTGTGAGACAGAATGCTGGACTGGATGGGCTGTGGCCTGTTCCAGCAAGGCTGTTCTTATGTTCTTATGAATTTGACGACTGGAAGGTTGGCAGGTCAGCAGTTCGAGACCCGAGCGCTGCATGACAGAGTGAGCTTCTGCAGAGAGACTCAGTGAATTCTTTGCTTCAGTATTCACTGAAAAAGACAGAGACCACGTGCCCAAAACAGAGCCTATATTCGTAGGGAGGGAAACTGAAGAATTAAGCCACATAAAAATAACCAAGGAGGAAGTCCTTGCATGTCTTGTTAAACTAAATGCTAACAAATCACCAGGACCAGATGGCATCCATCCACGAGTTCTCAGGGAACTTAAAGATGAAATTGCAGAGTGATGCACATTGGGGCAAAAAACCTCAATTACATTTATAAACTTATGGGGTCTGAACTCTCTGCGACCAACTAGGAAAGGGACCTTGGTGTCCTGGTGGACAGCTCAATTTATTTATTTTATTTATTTATTTATAAGTCACATTTGTATATGCCGCCCACTCAGGCAAAACCCGACTCAGGGCGGCATTACAACACTTCTAAAAATACATAAAAACATTATAAAAACCTATAAAAACCCACATCCACCCCTTTTAAAAACCCACATCCACCCCTTTTAAAAACCCATCCCACCCACCCATCCCACCTATTATACAAGAAGAGAGAGTTCTTATAAAAGCCAGCCGGCGGGAACCATAGTCCCGTTCGGGCCCCACACCTGCCCTGCCAGCCAGGTCTTTACTCCTTTCCTGAAGGGCAGCAGTTCACTTTGAAGTCTTAGATCTGTTGGTAGGAGGTTCCAGAGGGTTGGCGCGGACACGGAGAAGGCCCTCCTTCGGGTGCTAGACAAATGTGCACCCCTCGTTGACGGCACCATTAGAGAGCCCCTCCGGTCCGCTCTGGTTGGACGGGCAGTCACTCTTGGGACGATGCGGTCTCTCAATGAAGGTGTCAACCCAGTGTGCCTCAGCAGTGAAAAAAGCAAACTCAATGCTAGGGATCATTAGGAAGGGTATATTTACCTATAAAGAGGGACGTTAACTGTTGGACTCCGGCATACACGCCCGCACCAGTCCATACTGTCCTGTACCGAGCCGTCTACACTTGCCTTTACCTGGCCCACAGAGCGCCGCAAGGGTCCCACAGTCAGCAGTGGGGCAACATCCCCATGAACGCATACAAAACAACATCAATTCCCAATGTCCTCTGCGCCGCGCCGCCCCTCAGCCAATCAGGCTGACAGATGAGAGCAAGTGACGGGCATGGGACGGGCATGGGACGGTATGGCGGGTACCGTGGGGCGGGCCGCACTTGGGGAATGCGGGTCCGATGTTTAAGTGCGGTCCCTCATTCCAGCCCTGCAGGTACATCTCTGGGTCCTGAGCAGCAGATCCGGAGTGACCCCGCCCTTAGGCTGCTGCTGGTGAATGCCAGATCGGTCTGTAATAAGGCCCCCCTGATTCAAGATGCCATCCAGGATGGGCGGGCCGACCTGGCATGCATCACCGAAACCTGGCTGACTCCTGAGGATGGAGTACCTCTTTCGGACATGTGTCCAGCTGGGTTCGGTATTTAGCACCAGCCTAGAGGTGAGGGGAGGGGCGGTGGTGTCGCCATTGTTGCCAGGGAGTCTTTGGGAGTTGCTAGGGCCACTGCTCCACAAGTGTCTGGTTGTGAGGCCCTGCTTCTACGGCTGGGCCCCAAGAGTCAGTTGGGGATCTTGCTCCTGTACCTGCCCCCTTGCAGGGTAAGGGATGCCCTGCCTGAGCTCCTCGAGGCCACCTCGATGCTGGCGTTGGAGTTCCCGAGACTTATGGTTCTGGGGGACTTCAATTTGCCATCGCTGGGGTTGGCTTCTGAGGTGGCAAGGGAGTTCATGGCTTCCATGGCAGCCATGGGCCTGACTCAGGTAGTTCGGGGTCCGACCAGGGGCAGTGGTCACATGCCAGACTTAGTTTTCTTGTCGGAGCGGTGGCAGAGTGATCTGAGACTACAGGATTTAGCCATCTCACCTGTGCCATGGTCGGATCACTACCTGGTGACTCTTGACTTCCTGGGGGCGACACTTCATCGTAGGGAGGCAGGGCCTATTAAATTGGTCCGCCCTCGGCAACTAATGGATCCAGATGGATTCCAGAGGGAACTGGGGGATGTTCCTCTGGATCGGCTACACGATTCACCTGAGGCACTTGTCGACCTGTGGAATAGGACGACAATAGCTGCCTTGGATGAAATCGCGCCACTGCGGCCTCTCCGCGCCCGTGGAACTAGGTCATCTCCGTGGTTCACAGAGGAACTGCGTGAACTCAAACGGGCAAAGAGACGCCTAGAGCGCCGCTGGGGGAAGACCCAGGATGACTCCGATTGGACACTAGCTAGAGCCGCTATTAGGGCCTACCTAGTGGCGATGGGGGTGGTGAGGCGACAATACTTCACCGCCCTTATTGCCTCCGCTGATAATCGCCCAGCCGCCCTGTTCCGGGTAACCAGGTCCCTCCTCGGTAGAGGGAGATCGGTGCCCGGTTGGCAGGGTTCGGCTGAGGACTTCGCTGACCATCTGGTGGAGAAAATCGATCGGATTCGTTCAGGATTGAATCCTGGCGTGGATGGGGAGGGTCGGGGGGGTGCCGGGGCACAGTCTTGCTGTACGATCTGGGATCAGTTTGATCCTGTTGTCCCTGATGAAGTGGACAGGCTCCTTGCAGCTGTTCGTGCCACTACATGTCCTCTGGACCCCTGTCCCACCTGGTTGGTGAAAGCCTCCAAGGAGGTAACAGGGGGCTGGGTTGGGGGGATAATAAATGCTTCATTACGGGAGGGGGTATTTCCTGCACAGCTAAAACATGCTTTGGTGCGCCCCCTCCTGAAGAAAACGTCCCTCGACCCAGCTGTCCTTAACAACTACAGGCCGGTTTCCAACCTGCCCTTTTTGGGTAAGGTTTTGGAGAAGGCGGTGGCGCGCCAGCTGCAGAGTGTCCTGGATGAAGCGGATTATCTAGACCCCTTTCAATCAGGATTCAGGCCCGGATATGGAACGGAGACGGCATTGGTCGCACTGTTGGATGATCTCTGGCGGGAGCGGGACGGGGGTTGTCCATCCGTCCTTGCTCTTCTTGATCTCTCAGCGGCCTTCGATACCATCGACCACGGTATCCTGCTGGAACGGCTCGAAGGACTGGGGATCCAGGGCACTGTGTTGTCCTGGTTTTCCTCTTTTCTGGAGGGCCGTACCCAGTCGGTGTGGTTAGAGAGTGAGAGGTCCAGCCCTAGGCCCCTCAAGTATGGGGTACCTCAGGGCTCTGTGCTCTCTCCTCTCTTATTTAACATCTACATGAAGCCACTGGGTGAGATCATTCGTTCCCACGGGGTGCGGTACCATCAGTACGCGGATGACACTCAGCTGTACATCTCAGCTCGTGGGGACCCCAGTGATGCTGTTGAAATCCTATCCGGATGCCTGGAGGCCATTGGGGTCTGGATGGGGGCCAATGGGCTGCGACTGAATCCCAGCAAGACAGAGTGGCTGTGGATAAGGGGCCCCATGTTATCCAAGGAGTTACCATCTTTGGTACTGGATGGGGCTGTTTTGCCCCAGACAGACCCAGTGCGCAACTTGGGGGTCCTTCTGGACTCACGGCTGCTGCTGGAAGAACAAGTGGCGGCTGTGGCCAGGAGGGCTTTTGCCCAACTTCGGGTGATTTGCCAATTGCGCACGCTCCTGGACCGGGGCTCCTTGCTTATGGTCACTCATGCTCTGGTTACTTCCCGACTAGATTATTGTAATGCGCTCTACATGGGGCTGCCCTTGACGACCATTCGGAGGCTGCAGCTGGTCCAGAATGCGGCGGCCCGGGTGGTGATGGGGTGTGGGTGATATGCCCATGCCTCACCGCTGCTTCGGGAGCTGCACTGGTTACCAGTTTGTCTCCGGGTGCAATTTAAGGTGCTGGTTTTGACCTTTAAAGCCCTATATGGCAGGGGGGCCAGGATACCTTAGAGACCGCATCGTCCCAAGAGTGACTGCCCGTCCAACCAGAGCGGACCGGAGGGGCTCTCTAATGGTGCCGTCAACGAGGGGTGCACATTTGTCTAGCACCCGAAGGAGGGCCTTCTCCGTGTCCGCGCCAACCCTCTGGAACCTCCTACCAACAGATCTAAGACTTCAAAGTGAACTGCTGCCCTTCAGGAAAGGAGTAAAGACCTGGCTGGCAGGGCAGGTGTGGGGCCCGAACGGGACTATGGTTCCCGCCGGCTGGCTTTTATAAGAACTCTCTCTTCTTGTATAATAGGTGGGATGGGTGGGTGGGATGGGTTTTTAAAAGGGGTGGATGTGGGTTTTTATAGGTTTTTATAATGTTTTTATGTATTTTTAGAAGTGTTGTAATGCCGCCCTGAGTCGGGTTTTGCCTGAGTGGGCGGCATATACAAATGTGACTTATAAATAAATAAATAAATAAATAAAGTAGAACGTTGGAAAACGTGGCGTGCCCAATAGAAACCTAGCCGCAGAAAAAAAAGCCGCCACATGAACACAAACAAAATAAACTAAACTTCAAGTCACAGCATCCTCCGCGCCATGACCACTTGAGCCAATCATGCTGGAGGGCGCAAGCGTGCAGAATGCTGAAAAAGGCAGTGCATGGGGGAAAACGCCTCACATAACGGGAGCGCAAGGCCGCTGTAGGCTGATGCAGTGCCTCATGGCCTCGCAAACAAAAACCCACAAAAAACCACGATGAAACAACCACCACCATTTTTTCCCAGAGCAACGGGGAGAAGAGGGACTCCCTCTCCTCCACGCTACCCCGCCGTAGACACGGCAAGACCACCACCGTCCTCAAGGTAAGTTGAGCCGGGGTGGGAAAAAAAAGAAGCAGGCAGCAATTCATCAGGGGAAGCACACTCCTTGGCGAATGACTGGATGCTGCCTTTCTACTACCCACACTGCTATATCAAGAAGTAGCACGAAACAACAGTGGAGATAATAGAAAAGCAGCAGCTAGCAATCCGCAAGGAAGAGCACCACCCCTTACGGATCGTTGCCTAACGATCTCCCATTAGGTAAGCCAGAGAAAAAGAAGCAGAGAGGAGAGAACCATTGTGAAGCAGATAGCTCTTCTCTGCCTCCTTTTCACCTGACCTACCTAACAAACATTACTGTACGAAGAGAGAGCTGACTGCCGGCTCTTCCTTTTCCCTATCACTGCATTGAAACCTAATTTCGAAGCAGCAATGGGGAAAAGAGGAAACAACAGACAGGCCGTTCTTCACACAACAAAACACAACAACAACAAAACCAAACAGTTAACCAAAATGCAAAGCACCAAAATTAATAAAACACAAATAAATAAACAAATAATTAAAATAAACCCATTAAACAACAAAACAATAAACAACAAAATAAAAAAACACCCAAAATAACAAAGGCTAATGAAAAACCACAAAAGCACACTAAAAACACCAATCTACAACATGAAAATACCTAACTCAACAAACAATAATATCACAAATTTAAAAAATAAATACGGAAAAAATAAAAAAAATAACAACCAGAAATAATACAATCCTAGTGGAATCAGTCCCTCCTGACTCTTACATGGCAATGGGCAATAAACTAGCTACCATAGAAGTGTAGCATAATGGAGGGACCCAGGCGTAGCGCTACCCGGCTATCTGTATGGTTTAGGAAGCATACCTGTCAACCGCGGCTCTGGTGAATCCGGGACCTGCGCGGGCCGGGTTTGCACAGGTCGCGTTGTACGCATGCGCGTGGAGGGCTACACCGCTTGCGTAGCCTTCTACACACGCGGCGTAGCCTTCTGCGCATGCGTGGAAGGGAGCTACGGAAGTGTAGAGCCCTTCCACGCATGCGTGCAATGCGACCTGCGTAGATGGGCTGCGCAGTGCCTCCTTTCCCCCGCTGCCAAAATCCGGGGTTTCAGCAGCGCGGAGTGGGAAAGGGCAAAAATCGATGCCGAAAACCGGGAAATCCCAGCCAATCCGGGAAGGTTGACAGGTATGGTAGGAAGTATAGATCCGGTCCGGCCCCACCCTTGTTTACCAGTGGGGCTTATATAGTGTCTCCCCGGCTTTAGTGTTCAAGGATTGAAGAAGCAGACGAATGAAGTAGTGAAATTCAGCTCTTTATTAGTGGGGCTTGGATGGGCCAAAACTCGGACTTATATACACTATAAACAGTAACAGTAATACAACAAGCCCATTGGCTAACAGAGTGTGCACATTTTTCAAATCACTTATTTGCATAAGAATAGATACATGAGAAAAGATACATTCCACTCCTGTCAGAAAACACAGTTAACATACATAACATTCTCCCCCCCCCCGGGTAAAAACAAAATCCTTTAACCAGGATGGTGGTCTAGTTTCCCTTCAGGGTCGGACGCTTGGATGGGCAACCCGACTGGAGTGAGGGATTGACTAGAGGGTGAGGATTGTAAAACCAAATTAAAGCCCCGTTTGTCAGATGGAAGAGCAGGGGATCACTCAAAACCAAAATCTAATTCTGTGGATGAATAAGACAACTCAGGGGCCCTCCTGTGTGTACTAAGAGTAGAGGGCGACTCCAAACAAAATTGGTCATCATCAATAAAGGAATCCAGAGTGCTAGGCTGGGACAGTGTAGGGGTACACCTGGCCAGAGTAGGGGAGCATTCCACAATTTCCCCTTGAAATCGGTCCCTAGAACACACCTCTGGGCCTAAGTTAGCTTGCTACTGACTATTACCTCTGCCCCCTGGGTTTAAACGGGTGGGGGCCAACCCTAACGTTGAGTATTCGTCCTGTGGGTCCAGTATTCTGGGTCTCAATTGATCCGCGTGCCTCCTCCAGATCAGACCAGTGGCTGTTTTGATTCTGTAAGAAACAGGACCAGATCACAAACCCAGCTACGTAGGACCACCAGCTGCATAATTGCGGTGATGTACAGGGTCTCCCGGAGAAAACCCTTCTGGTGTTGGATCTCTATATTTGTGCCTTTGTCCTCCACCCTAGAGGGATCCAATCTGTCCAGCAAGGATGACAGTTTCCTTTGCTGGAGCAATTCAGCAGGGGACAGCCCTGAGGCAAGGGGGGTGAGTCTATACGTGAAAAGAAACTGGCATAGCTGGAGCTCCAAATCCTCTTCACCCATACGCCGAAGCGCGTCTTTAGTTGTGCGTACCTGCCGCTCCACCTGGCCATTGGTGGCTGGGTGAAATGGGGCGGCAGTGATGTGCCTAATTGCATTCCTTTCCATGAAGGATTGGAATTCTGCAGAAGTGAACGTGGATGCGTTATCGGACACCAGCACATCTGGAAGTCCAAATGCTGCGAACAGCCTTCTCAGGTGCATTATCGTGGTGGCTGAAGAGGTATTAGGCACTCTAATCACTTCCAGCCACTTAGAGAATGAGTCTACAACTAACAAAAATAGAGCACCCCTAAATGGGCCTGCAAAATCTATGTGCAACCTGGACCATGGGCCCCTGGCAGAAGCCCATTCCCGAGAGGGAATGTGGGATTGCTCTGGGCAAGAGGATTGACAACTGGCACAAGTGCCGACCATCTGCTCTATGTATTGGTCCAGTTGAGGCCACCAAAAGTAGCTACGGGCAAGAGCTTTGGAATGTACAATTCCCGGGTGACTTGTGTGAGTAAATGTAAAACCTTTTTTCCTGAGAGTGACAGGAATGACCACCTGCTGGCCCCATAGAAGGCAACCTCATTCCACTGACAATTCCAAATGTTCTGAATTCCTTGGCTAGAGGAGAGAGAGGCCAGCCTTTTTGTACCCAAGACATTACTTTAGTCAATGTTACATCCTTGGCCGTAGCTTTGGCTATATCTGAGGGGACGACCGGGGGTGAGTCCAATGCCTCAATCATGTGGACCTGGTGGTCGCTTTCGATCTCGCAATCGGCTTCCCCGACCCCTGGCAGTAGAGAACATGACAGAGCATCAGCGTGGCTGATGTCCTTGCCGGGCCTGTGCACCAAAGTAAAATTGTATGCATTTAGGAAAATTGCCCAACGCAACATCCTTGCGGACAAATTTGAGGCGTGGGCTTCCCGTTCACAAAGATACCAAGGAGGGGCTTGTGGTCAGTTACGATGGTAAAAGGCCTTCCGTAAAGGTAATTGTGGAATTTCTTAGTGCCTGCCATGATTGCCAATGCCTCCCTGTCTGTCTGAGCATAATTTTTCTCAGGCTTTGAGAGCAAACGGGAATAGAATGCTACGGGGGCTTCCCTCCCGTCTCTTGGTACATGGCATAATACAGCTCCCACCCCCACAGGGGATGCATCACACACAAGTACAACTTCTTTGTTAGGATCAAAATGAGTTAATACAGCATCTGAAGATAGCAGCCTTTTGAGTTCTAGGAATGCTTTCTCCTGGCAATGGCCCCAGTGCCAAAAAGTATCTTTCTTAAGAAGCCGATGTAATGGTTCGGCAACTGAGGCTTTGCGATGGAGAAAAGCATGATAGAAGTTTAACAATCCTAGAAATGATTGCAATTCAGCTTTACATTTCGGCCAGGGTGCATTCCGCACAGCCGTCACCTTGGAGTCAGAGGGCATGATACTTTGGGGTGTAATGCGGTACCCCAGGAACTCCACTTCCTGTGCCAAAAACACACATTTGTCTCTTCTGAGACGTTTACCGGCCGTCTCGAAACATGAGAGGACTCGATCGAGCCTGGCTGCTAGTTCGACGGTGTCCTTAGTGGTGATCAGGACATCGTCAAAATATGGCAGGATACCAGGCAACCCTTTCAAAATATGTTCTACAAGAGATTGAAATATTCGGGGGGCCGCATTCACCCCGAATTTTAGTCTAGTTACCTTAAATGCCCCCTATGCATTACTATGGTCTGGGCTATGGCAGCAGCAGGAGACGCAGTTAATTGTTGGTAAGCCTGGGCAAGGTCAAGTTTTGCGAAGCAATTTCCTCTACGCAAGGAGGCAAGAAGGTGGCTTACCACGGGCACAGGATATGCGTTCGGGCGAATAGCTTTATTGATGGTACATTTGTAGTCAGCGCATATCCTGACCTCCCCGTTACTTTTCAAAGCAGTCACAATTGGTGTCTCCCACTCTGCGGAGTCCACCGGCACTAGGATGCCCTGCCCCACCAGTTTGTCCAGCTCGGCTTCTATCTTCTCCTTTAAAGGAAAGGGTACCTGGTGTGGCTTCATCCGGATGGGCTGGATGGTTGGGTCAAGTTCAAAGTCAACAGGGGGTCCTTTGTATAAACCTAAACCCTTTTTGAATACCTCAGGATGTGCAGCACAAACGTCCCAGATTGGGTCAGAGTCTATTGCGTGGATGCCAGAAAGCTGGATTCCCAGGGGCCTAAACCATTGAGTCCCAATAAGACAGTTAGTTCCCTGCTTAACTACAACCAATGGCAAGGAGGTGCGAATGTTTTTGAATTTAACCAAGAAATTACCAACCCCCAGGACCAGAATCTGGCAACCTTACACATCCCGGAGGGAAGTTTTAAAGGATTTAAGCTTGGGCCGAGAGGCAGGGGGAATTCTCAAAAACTCCCGCTGTGGGATTATGGAAAAGGTAGTACCTGAAGGGACATATTTTTTCTGGATGCTCTCTTTCCTCAACATGTAAAAATTTACAAGTTTTAGCTAGAATCTATACGATTAATAGGGAGGGAAAGATTTTCTGTCTTGGCTCAAACAAATACAGTAAGAGTCTTCTCCAGTGAGTAGTTCCTAGATCCACCGGAGATCAGAGCTTCAGAAAGTCATATTTTTAAACTGTAACAGTTATATGTTGTTGTTCTGACTCCTGGCAGACCTGCTGGGCTTTTGTTAGATCCAGCCCTTATAATCACCAGTCCAGGACAACGATGAACAAACAGCAACAGGCTTTATTTCACAGTCAATTAGAGTTGAGCTTACAAGGTGTTCCAGATCCCGAGATGGTTATACAATCCTAGTGGAGCCAGTCCCTCCTGACTCTTACATGGCAATGGGCAATAAACTAGCTACCATAGAAGCGTAGCATAATGGAGGGACCCAAGCGTAGCGCTACCCGGCTAGGAAGTATAGATCTGGTCCGGCCCCACCCTTGTTTACCAGTGGGGCTTATATAGTGTCTCCCCGGCTTTAGTGTTCAAGGACTGAAGAAGCAGATGAATGAAGTAGTGAAATTCAGCTCTTTATTAGTGGGGTTTGAACACAGTTTGGATGGGGCAAAACTCGGACTTATATTCACTATAAACAGTAACAGTAACAGTAACAACAATACAACAAGCCCATTGGCTAACAGAGTGTGCACATTTTTCGATCCACTTATTTGCATAAGAATAGATACATGAGAAAAGATACATTCCGCTTCTGTCAGAAAACACAGTTAACATACATAACACCGGCGGTGGCTCCTGGATACAAGGTAGCGACTCGCCAGACAAACGTAACTAACCAATCATAACAGGGAATATATGTATTTAACCAATGGAGAACAGGATCCAAACTGTAACCAATCACAGGGCTTGGTTAAGCCTAACAAGCGCGCCCTTTTGCAGGGGTTTTGCGCCACTTTGGGCTTCTAGTTAGAATGGTGGGAAACCGCCATTTTCCTCTTGCAAGAGCGCTCCCCACACTACTTGCAAATGTGCTTCAATACACAACATTCCTCCCCCCTAAGATTTCAGTAGGGTCCCAGATAAAACTTAAGATATGGAATCCTCATCCGATGAGTGTTCTATCATCTGAACATGAACCCTGTCTGTCTCCTCTTTGCTAGTATCCTGTGGTCCATTAGTTTTACTGGAGCTCCATGGAGCGATCAAGGGACTTTGCATCCGGCGGGGGGGGGGGGGGGGATTGCGTGTGTGCAACCTAAAACAAACCAATTTGGCGAGGTGCTTAGCTCCTTTCCTTCCTGAGCTACGTTGGCTGTGAGAGATCCCATGTGTGGTGCATACAAAGAATCCCAATGTTCCAAACCCTCGCCCCATGTCCTTGCAAACAACCTGGGATTTTTTGCCCGTGCCCTGTGCAAACTGACTGCTGCAACTGAGGCCCCTATGGAGTGGACCGGTCCCAGTCCAGCTCCCGCAGCTGCCTTTATTAATGGGCTTGGTGAACCTTCTCCAGTAGCACCCGAGGAAAGCTCCCTTTGCCTCAGTGTACTGAGATCCTTAGACCTTTGTTCTTTCCCTTCCCACCCTGGGGACTGAGAGCGCTCCCACAACCCCTCACTTTTCCCTGGAGAGTGGGAGCCTGCACTTTGGCACTCCTTCTCATGTCAATCTATGTTAGGGGATGATTGTGAGACCCAAATCCGCCCTCCAACCCCAGGGGATGGCAAAGGTCCACCCGCCACTGGGGAAACTGAGAACCTTCCCGAACAAGATGTGCCCCCAGTACTGTGTTGTAGCTCCCAAATCTCAATGGTGTGTTCGATTCCCAGCCACCAGAAATAGCTACGTATAATGTCTTGGGAGCAGAGAAAATCATGGAACTACACTTAACAAGTGCTCAAGTAGTTTGGCCTGCAACCCACACGGAACCACTGTCTTGCAAAGCCTGTATAAGCGCCCTCCCAGTACTGAGAGTTTTTCACAGTCCCGGTAATACACACATGCTTCCGAATTGTAAGGAGGCGGCGGCCACCCAATGTTCACCCACACAATAACATCAGACAACAAGGGACCCACCTTAGAAGCAGCAGCAAAGTTCAGGGACATTTTGAGAGAAGTTATGGCCAATTCGTCCCAATTGTCAGGATTTCCAAAGTTGAGTGCATCAGGCAGCAAAAGTTCTTGCAATTTGAACACATTTGACAGTCCAGTCTTTTTGGCAAAGTCACTGTCCTTGTGCGCAACATGCGCTTGTTGGAAAAGCAATGCACTTAGTTCTTCCGTGGAGGAATCACTGTCAGGGGGCCCTTGGGACAAACCCTCCCCAGGTAGAAACAATGCTTGAGGCTCGTCCTTGATTTGAATGACTGGCTCTCCCTCCCCATGGATTCCTGTAAAGTGGATGCCTAGGACCCCGAACCAGTGGAACCCTAGAATGTTAGTCCTACCCGATTTTTCAACAACGAAGGGTAGCCTCGCGTAGACATAGTTATAATGGACTTCAAAGTTCCCTATTACCTGAACTGGAATGTTGCAACCCCGTAAGTCCACTAATTTGCCTGAAAGACTCTTGAGCTTGGGCCGCAGGTCCAGTGCGACAGTACTCATCGTTGGTCATGACGGAGAGAAAGGATCTAGAGTCCACCTGAAGACAGAAAGGTACCCCTTCGATGTGGAGGTCCACGCTGTACCTGTCCCTCAGGTCACGCCGCTTGTTGTCAACCCCATAACTTGTGAAGATCTTGGCAATGCAGAACTGAAGCTTTGGCTGGAGTTTCAGCGAAGTTTCGACATGTTGCTTACAGACCTTGGAGACATAGCCTGTTTTCCCGTAACAGTGGCACTGGGCGCTCTTGAAAGGACACTCTGTGCGAAGGTGGCGCATCCCGCATCCTCAGCACTGCGCAACCAACCCTGGCATTGGCGTTGGTGCCCTCGTTCCCTTTGATGAGCTGTTGCAATCTTTGCAGATATGGCCGGAGGCTTTGGAAAAGGCAGCCGCGGTCGTAGCTGGACCCAGTGACTCTTTATCTTCGAGGGTTGACCTGCGCTAGAAATGCTCACACAGGGTGTGTAGCATGGCCGATAAGGAGATTTGCTGGAGCACGTCGGGCAGCA
This sequence comes from Bradypodion ventrale, assembly GCA_035047345.1. NCBI lineage: Eukaryota > Metazoa > Chordata > Lepidosauria > Squamata > Chamaeleonidae > Bradypodion > Bradypodion ventrale. The sequence continues at coordinate 23,147,766 of JAWDJE010000009.1, read as the reverse complement.
GAAGTTTTGCAACAAAGTCAAGTATCTCTAGCCCGCAGTGGGCCAGGAATGTCGCCTTCCACAAAGCCGGCTCAACTTTCCTTACTGTGAAGTAGCCTTCCAGCTGGACTTCGTAGTACAGCCACAGGCGAGGCTTGCTGATATCGAACGGATGCAGCCAAAGGGGAACTTGGCCAGCCATCTCATCATTCTTCAATCCCACCTTCGTTGCCAATGTTAGATCCGGCCCTTATAAGCACCAGTCCAGGACAACGATGAACAAACAGAAACAGAATTTATTTAACAGTCAATTAGAGATGAGCTTTCAAGGTGTTCCGGATCCCGAGATGGCTATACAATCCTAGTGGAATCAGTCCCTCCTGACTCTTACACGGCAGTGGGCAATAAACTAGCTACCATAGAAGCGTAGCATATTGGAGGGACCCAGGCTTAGTGCTACCCGGCTACCTGTATGGTGTAGGAAGTATAGATCTGGTCCAGCCCCACCCTTGTTTAACCGTGGGGCTTATATAGTGTCTCCCTGGCGGTGGCTCCTGGATACAAGGTAGCGACCCACCGGACAAACGTAACTAACTAATCATAACAGGGAATATATGTAGTTAACCAATGGAGAACAGGATCCAAAACTGTAACCAATCACAGGGCTTGGTTAAGCCTAAAAAGCGCGCCTTTTGCAGAGGTTTCGCGCCACTTTGGGCTTCTAGTTAGAATGGCGGGAAACTGCCATTTTCTTCTTGCAAAAGGGCTCCCCACGCTACTTGCAAATGTGCTTCAATACACAAAAGCTTTCTGTAGGAATCGGGGCCGCTAGGACGGCCGTTGGGTCCCGGAGGAGACTGATCAAGTAACGACACGAGGCAATATGGAGCGAGATCAGATCAGTGGTTTATTGAGGGAAAAGCATCATCATATATAGATCAGAAGGCAATGCAGGAAAGAATCGTCATCTGACAGAAAATCACATCACCCATTTACTCGGGTTAATGGGAAATCTCTCTTGGGGAAGTTAATTAACTCGGGCAAACACTGACAGGGGAAAACCATTGTTCGAGGCATACGCCAGAGTAAATATGGCTTCTATTTGCACCAAAGATTACGCTTAACTGCGAGTGAGTGATTGCCTAATGGGTAACGGAGGTTAGAGATCTGCTCTCTCAGCAGAACCGCCGGTCAGGTCAGGTCTGGGTGAATAAACCCTTATGATTTATACTATTAATCCGCTCCCCCAATTTTTGGGCCCGCAGAGCCCACGGACCAGGAGCCTTCTCGACCGGAGTGGCCTCTGCCAGCTGCCGCGTCATGCCAATTGTGCTCGCGGAATCCATATCTCCCCTTTTCCTATTGTTTAGGAACATGACAGGCGACTCTGTGCAAGAGGGGCATCAGCTGATGTGCGGGAATGACGCTTCGGGGTTCCCCCCACAGGGGACACCTTGATAACAGTGATGGAATACATTGCATGAAACAGCATCCTGCTATGCCTAGTATAATCACCCCCACAATCACTTTGAGCGTCGTCTGGAGCCACCCCCACGGAAGCCATGACCACAAGGAACTCCACCAATCCCATATCGAACCCTGCTTAATGTTCTTGACTAGGGTGTGGAGGTCCGTGAGCTGGCTCTGGACCTTGCGTGAGTTGTCAGTGAGATTAAAGCAACACATGCCGTGGACAGATTCTCAACCCAAATGATGTAACAACAAGAGATAGTCTATAGCTGCTCGATTGTCAAGGATGGCATGGCAAAGCTCTGCCTGCTCCTGGTTGAGCAGCGCTATCGCTGAGGAGGTATGGTTAATGGCTTTTGCTAATCCGCAAGCCAACTGACCAATTCTCCGAGCGTTGCCGACGGCTAAGCCTGGCACGCCGAGTATGCTGACTGCCAATGAGACATATTCAGCTGGACTAAGAACCCTAATGTTGCTATCACATGAGCTGTCTAACTGGGTGGCACGAGCGTGTTGTATGGGTGAGGAAACATTTGAAACATTTGTGCTTGGGGTGACCATATCCTTAGTAGGGAGTAACAGTGTCAGACGACTGATACAACATGTGGAATCTGATACATTTGCGGGTATGTAGTTCCAAGTGTACTGATTACATGTAAAGAACCATCCTGAAGGTAGGGTAACATGAGCATACATTGAACCAAGTGTCTCTGGTTTATCACAAGTCCAGTTGCTGCTGCCAGTATCGAGGCAGCGGCGCTGAGTTCGGCCGACTGCAGCGCAGCCGACCATTCGAGCACAAGTAGAGTTCGGACTGACCGCCACCCGCGGAGTGTGGAGAGTGGCTGCGTCAGCCGGCAAAGTCATTGTCAGCTGCATTCCCCCCCAGCGAGCGTATGCTGAGAAGCTCGCAGGGAGATGCAGACTGAAAATCCGCTTCAGCAGCCAGTCGCCATCCCTGGTGCGTGCATCTAGAGTGTGGCACACTGGGATGAGGCAGGTGCTCAGAATGGAGGCAGAACCCGCGTCCTGCCTTAGGCAAAAATCGGACTGGTTGACGAGACCCGCCAACCTTTCCCATAAGTTGTAATGCATCCGGGCGGAAAGATCCTCGTCTGGCATCAAACCGTTGGCCTTTAGTGAGGCAGCCTGAACGCCTCCCCCTGCAAGTAGGGAGAGGGTCAGGATGATGGTGACTGCCATGGAATTGGCATGAATCTGGGCAAAGACTGCAGCCACGAAGTTCTCCAGTGTCGGCTCCCTCTCCTTGCGCTGGATGGCGTCCTGGGCCTCATGGCAAAGGGCCTTGACCATCCCCCAGGTGATCTTCGGTGCTGTCATCTGCGACCGCTGTCTCTCCCGCCGGGTTCCCTCGATCAGGGTGAGGTCCTCCATCTCCGGGATCGGACTCGGGTTGGCCTGGGTCCACGCCATGTGGTTCCAAGTGAGGCTTAACACACCGAGCTGGAATCCAAACGACACCTGTAGGAGACATAACTGCAGCATACCCTCTTCCCCAGGTTACGAGTGGCACCGGGCCCCTCCAGGAAGGGTCCGGTGGCACCCGGTATCGGACCATCGGCCGCGGGAGAGCTTCCGAACGGCGGAAGTGCTTCTCCTGCGGCGTGCAATCGGAAAAAACATTAAGGTGATTGTATGTGAACAATACCTTATTCAGACAATGCTGTGCCTGACCCTGTGACTTGGGGAGGGCTGGTGGCTCCCCCCTTTCTGTTTGTTTGTCAATATAGGACTTGAGTGTCCGATTGACTCGTTCCACAATTGCCTGCCCCTGCGGATTGTAAGGAACGCCAAAAGTATGCTTAATGTCCCAGGTGGCCATGAAGGCGGCCAGCTGCCTGGAGCTGTAGGACGGGGCGTTATCGGTTTTCACGTGCCGCGTTTTGCCCATCGCCGCGAAGCAGGAAAAGAGGTGCTGCTCCACGTGGGAAGCTGTCTCCCCTTTCTGCGCCGTTGCCCAAACGAATTGTGAAAAGGTATCAATGCAAACGTGCATGTACTGCCATCTGCCAAACTGCGGAACGTGCGTGACATCCATTTGCCACACCTGGTTAGCTTCTGTCCCTCGTGGGTTGACCCCCCACGAGGGGCCCCCCCGGTGCCCCTGCACAATGCTGGCAAGAGCGAACTATGCCTTGGGCTTGAGAAAGTGGCAGATTGAACTGTCTGGCGAGCGCTTTGGCATTTTGATGAAAGAATGCATGACTCTGAATTGGAGTAGTGAAAACACCTAACACTGAACGTTGCTGAATTTCCTTTGCAGCCGCATCCGCTCTGCTATTGCCCACGGAAATCGGACCCGGTAGGTCTTGGTGACTTCGGATGTGGGCAATATAGAGCGCTTCCGTGCGGTTTCGCAAATGAAATTGAGCTGTGAGGAACAAACTCAGCAAGTTTTTGTCTATCGCGGGAGTGATGTATGCTCCCGGTAGACTGTGAAGCAAATTCCTAACATACTGACTGTCAGTAATGATGTTTAGGCGCTCTTTGGTGAAGGTGCGCAAAGCAAGGTTCACCGCTGCCAACTCTGCCCGCTGTGCGGACTTCTGTGGAAGAGTTAACAGCGTGCGCCAAGCCTGGCCCTCCTGCCAAGTCAAGACACCATATGTGCGACCCCCATCAGTAAAAACTGTCCTGGCCCCCTGAAGCGGAACCAGCGAGAGCAATTCGAACAAGCTGACTGTCTGCGTTTGAAGCGAGACAAGTCTGGGGTCTTTTGGCAAGTGGTATGCCAAGCATCCGGTGAATCCCTCCAAAGCAATTGGAAGCGAGTCACCGAGCTGCATCAACTGCTGAACCTGTTCCTTGGTGAACGGGACCACGATCTTTGCTAAGTCGTGCCCTGAGATGTCCCTAGCTCTCAGCCTTCCGCGGTAAACCACCGCGGAGACCAATTCTTGGGGAGGAACGATGTTTCGGGAAGAGGTGTTCGGCAAGTACACCCATTCCACGATACTCGCTCCTTTCTCGGAGTCCACTCCTAGGGCTCCGGTGAACATGGATCCTGCCCGAACGATGTACAAGTTCAGGATCGGAGCATATGGCCCCTGAGCAATCCTGTCCACCCACCTTTGGCTGAGAATTTGGTTGACTTTCTCGAGAGCCAAGCATGCCTCTCGAGGAATTTGTATCCGGTCTGCCGGCTGCTTACCTAGCGTGAGCAGCGAGAAGAGCGGCTTCAAAAGATCCGTATCCAATCAGAAATACGGTCTGGCCCAATTAATGTTTCCTAAAACCTGCTGCAATTCTACCAGGGTGACTGAGTCCTTCAAGTTGATTTGGGGCAAAACTGGTGCTGCGAAAGAGCGGAGAAGCCGATGACCCAAGTATGAGAAGGGCTCGGTTCTCTGCACTTTCTCTGGGGCAATGAGTAACCCTTTCTCCCCCAGGCTGGCCTGGAGGTCTGCAAACATTTCGCTGCCGAGTTGCGGCACTGCGACCAAGATATCATCCATGAAATGGCATACTAAGGCTGTGGGATGAAGGTTTCGAAACTTTGCCAGTGCGTTGTGAACATAAATTTGGCACAGGGTGGGCGAATTGAGCAGGCCCTGTGGCAAAAATTTCCACGCGTAATGCTGCGTGGGCTCGCTGTGGTTCACAACCGGCACTGTAAAGGCGAACCTTTCCCTGTCCCTGGGGTCTAGGGGAATGGTGTAAAAGCAATCCTTGAGATCTACAACTAGGATCTCCCACCCCTTGGGAATCATATTTGGATTTGGGATGCCGCATTGAAGCGGATCCATTGGCTGTATGCATTTATTGATCTCTCTGAGATCGTGGAGGAGTCGCCACTTCCCCGACTTCTTTTTGATGACAAAAATAGGCGAATTCCAAGGACTAGTGGACTGCTCTATGTGTCCTGCGTCTAGCTGTTCTTTAACCAGTTGTTTTAGGGCGACTAATTTCTCTCCCACTACCGGCCATTGTTCCACCCAGACCGGCGTATTGGTGAGCCATTTAAGTGGCAACGCCATTACCCGAAGGTAAGCGTAGCACCGTACTGCTGTAAAATGTCTCGCCCCCAAAGGTTGATATGCACATCCAGAATGTGCGGCCGAATGACCGCTGTGCCGTCAGCCTTTGGGATCGTGACTTCCACCCACTCCCAGCTCCTAAACGCTTCTTGGATGCCGCCTACCCCCCACACATCGGAGACCGGCTCAATGGCCCACTCCCGTGGCCACTGGCTTCGGCTGACCACACTCACATCAGCTCCGGTATCTAATAACCCTGAAAATGATCTTTTATTCAGAAATACCTCAATAACTGGTTGCTGTTTCCACTCTATGTTGGTCTCCACTGTCGCTAAGACCTGGTATCCTTGCACTGCCTCACTGGCGCTCGAGCGGTCTGCTGACCCGGACTCTGAGCTGTCCCTGAGCCTTCCCTGGCTATCTGCTGGCGAGTGACAAGGAACCATAATCAGTTGCGCTAATGTGTCTCCTTTGTGAATTATCTGGGGTAAGTGCGTCCAAAGTTGAACTTGGAGAACGCCTGAAAAATTGGAGTCAATGACTCCTGGAATTACAAGAATTCCGCGTGCTCCTGCTACACTGCGAGGCAAAACTAAACCTATAAAGCCCTTGGGCAGGGGTCCCATGTACTGGGAGTCCACCAGATAGACTGTGCCTGGCAGGTCGCATGTAACGTCTGCCTGGCAAGTCAATTCTAGCCCTGTACTACCCTTGGGGCTGGCCTGTGCCTTCGCAATGCTAGGAATGTGATCGGAATCTAGTCTAGCTCTGACGCGCCCAGAGCAAGGGAAGCCTCTGTTTGGACCGGGGCCAGAGACGTGCCCGCGTTCCGGTTTCCCGAATTCGGACAGTATCTGGACCAATGGTAGCCTTTCTTACACTTCGGACACGGGGTGGTTGGAGCCTTGGAACGGCCGGAATTTTGTCCACCTCCCTTGGATCGGCACTCCCTAGCGAAGTGACCGACCTTGCCACAATTGTGACATGCCCCTTGATTTCTATTCTTAGGTCTTCTACCCCCTTGCACCGCTGCTGCTAGCAAACCCATTTTATAGGATTCTGTGCCAACGTCGGCGCAAGCTCTAATCATGTCCGTGAGAGTCAAGTCGGGACGATTACCCAGTGACTGCAAGATTTTACGGCAGTCTAAATTGGCATTATCTTTGGACAATTTCATCATGAGCTCTTGTTGGGCTTGCTCATTATCGATCTGCCTACTGATCGCTTCCTCTAAGCGATTGATAAAGTCCATGTAGGGCTCCTGGGCTCCCTGTTTGATTGCGGTGTAATTTTTGGCCGCTTTGCCAGTTGCTGGAACCTTGAGAAAAGCCTTGAAGGCAGCCTCGGCTGACATCTGAAGAGTGGCTAGTGGCAAGTTGGTCTGCGCATCGATGGATTCGAAGGCACCTGAACCATATAACTGGTCAGGAAGTACTGCACCTCCCATCCTGGCAGCCCTTGTCTGAGCCTCGAGGCGATACTCGCTGTCCCATAGCAAATACTGGCTGGGGTTGAGCATCATCCGCATGACGGCTTTCCAGTCGTGCGGGATGAACATGATATTTTCGCACACTTGCTGAAGCGACTCTGGAGTCCTGTCTCTGTAATGGCCTTCCGTATAGCCATGAGAAGCTTATACGGGACTGGTGAATGAACTACCTGCTGGTTCCCTGTGAGGGCATCCATTTCCAAGCGAATTGGACAAATCTGACTAAGCTCAGCTAGTTCTTCTGCTGGCAATTCCCCCTTCTTGATCTCTTCCTCAATTGTGCGCTGAAGGGCACTCTTGGTCTGGGAACCTGTAGCTGTCAGAGAAGCGCCTGTGCTCCTCATTCCATGCATTCCGCCGGTGACGTCTGCAGCTGTCACCAAGGGAAAGCTCCCTACACTACTCTGCTTAAACTGTAATGATGGATAGAGCGCCATGGGCGCCGATGGTTCGACTGGCACTGGGGGTTCTTTGGCCTCTACCCGGACTGGATCTATCTCCGCTAAGAGCTTCCGACATTTACTCCATGTGCGAATTATGCCCTCTGGAGCTTTCGGGGGTTGCTGAATGCAGTCTCCTATCTGATCCCAAAGCTGAAGGGTTAACGTACCTACTTCTGGGTAAAGCAGGCAGTGTTCCCTTAGGTACACCAAAAGTCTCGCTAGCTCTCCACTGTGAAAACATAACTGAAATACCCTGGCCAGGATTTTGAACTCTTCCTCATGAGTTCTTTGGCTAGCGGACGGACGTTGCCGCTGAGGACAAGTCCCCATATTACCTGCGGGGTTCTCCGAAGATTCCTCCTCGGGACGAGTCGACGCGTCTGAAGTTCAGGCAATAGGTTTTGGCGACAATTCTCTGGGTAGAGCTCAGAGCGTGGCCTGCTGCCACGGGCCCTCGGTGGCCTCTGCGCTGTCAGGGGTTCACAGCTGACCCTGAGCGGAACGCGTTTTTCCGTTACTGCAAGCCGCCGCGAAAGTCGGGAGCAAGCTGCAGGATGCCTCTTCTGTAATGCCTGGCCGCAGGGCCGTCTTCCCGACCGGCTGGCTTACCGGCCGGGCTGCCGCGCTGTCCTCCGGGACGATCGGACGCGGTTCTCGTGTAGAACGGACCGTGTGATCGCTTACTCTCGAGTAGATCACGTCGGGGTCACCAGGTGTAGGAATCGGGGCCGCTAGGACGGCCGTTGGGTCCCGGAGGAGACTGATCAAGTAACGACACGAGGCAATATGGAGCAAGATCAGATCAGTGGTTTATTGAGGGGAAAGCATCATCATATATAGATCAGAAGGCAATGCAGGAAAGAATCGTCATCTGACAGAAAATCACATCACCCATTTACTCGGGTTAATGGGAAATCTCTCTTGGGGAAGTTAATTAACTCGAGCAAACACTGACAGGGGAAAACCATTGTTCGAGGCATACGCCAGAGTAAATATGGCTTCTATTTGCACCAAAGATTACGCTTAACTGCGAGTGAGTGATTGCCTAATGGGTAACGGAGGTTAGAGATCTGCTCTCTCAGCAGAACCGCCGGTCACGTCAGGTGTGGGTGAATAAACCCTTATGATTTATACTATTAATCCGCTCCCCCAATTTCTGGGCCCGCAGAGCCCACGGACCAGGAGCCTTCTCGACCGGAGTGGCCTCTGCCAGCCGCCGCGTCATGCCAATTGTGCTCACGGAATCCATAGCTTTCTAAGTGTAAAGTACTCAGAAGTAGTTTATCAGTCCTTTCTTTTGGCTGGAGCTTTAGGACTGTAAAGATTGCCTGAGGCTGTACTGGTGACAAGCCACAAAGGTTCCAGGTTATTTCAGCTGACCCATTTCCCAGTGATTCAAACTCCTACATCCTGTCTTCAAAGCCTGAGTGGTCCAACCTACTGAGATATACAATGCCCCAAATTCCTTAACTAGTATGATAGCAGGTAGTTGCTGTGCAATTCTGGATTCGAAGTTCAAACCAAAGAAATGTTTCCCATCCCCATTTGGACATACATGAAGCTTTGTTAAGGACATGTTTTACCAGAGACTTCAGTATGATATGGACCTAAAAAGGGTATTTCAATATTGCTTATGAATCCAATGTTTAGAAGAGTTGATGGTATGAATATATACATGAATATGCATTGTACATGCTCATGGAGCTAAATATAAAAGCAGCCCATGTCACCTTTAACTTATTCTTGTATGTAAAATAAATTAGTTCTGATTGGCATTTCAGAAGCTGTAAATGTTTCTTTTTGGACTACAACCCTTAGTTGTAGTTTGAGATCCTTATTTGTTCAAAAGAGTAACTTTTCCAACTTCTACCAATTTTCCCTTTGCCTTTTGTAACTGAATCAAGTTTGATTTGCAAAGTCTGTAGATGTCTTTATTAAGCTACTCATGCCGACAGCCTCTGAGGAAATAACATGAAAGTGTGAAAGGAAAGAAACATACAAGATTTGTTTGCTATCATAAAGGTCTTTTTGAAATGTTGGAAGGCATATTATGCCACAACATGCCTGGTAAGCAGCCCACAATGAGGTTTCTTGGCTCATCTATTTGCCACCTCCGCCAAATCTTTTTCCACAGTGGGAACTCTTTAGATGAGTAACTCCAAGCTGATTGCTTTTTGCGTGATTATATTGTCTAGATCCCCCCCACCGCCAGAATCTATTATTTCCCTCTGGAATAATAATGTGCAAAAGTAAAGACTGTCATTGCACAGTTTGCAGATGCCAGCGTCATTTTCTGGAACATCAGTATCACTTGTGATACTTAAGGTAAGGATAAAGGTCTCCCTTGCTCGAAAGCCAGACATGTCCAACTCTACATGTCCATTTACAGTCAAAGAGCCAGTGCTGTCTGCATTTGCAGACATTTCCGTGGTCATGTGGCAGGCATTACTAGATGCTGGAGCACATGGGACACTGTTACCTTTCCTGCTGAAGCAGTACTTACTTATCTACTCACAATTTCTTGCTTTCAAACAGCTAGATTGGCAGGAGCTGGGACAGAGTTGGGTGCTCACTCCATCATGCAGCACTCAAGTCTTGAACTGCTGATCTGCTGACCTTCCAGTCACCAAGCTCAGCATCTTAACTACTAAACCACTATTTGTGATACTTAGTCTTGGTGAATACAGTGAACCTTGGTGCATATAATTAGATCCAAGGAAAAGACATGACATGTGCAACTGAGAGACTATCATTTGTGTACATTGTTACTTCTCCCCTGCATTTACAGTGGTGGTTCTTATGATGGGTCTTTGCTCCCTCACTGGGGGTTTATTTGCCCACCCTTCCTGCCTTGCTTAGCCAGTTCCCTTTTCCAGGTTCCTACTGACTAGCATGCAGAGAATCGGAAGTTGGGTAGCGTGATGTGGCCCTTTATATGCGTGGTCCAGTCACTCTCAATTCCCAAATCAATAGACACAAAGGGTCTCAGAGTAATTATATTTATTAAAGTAAGTTGAGAAAATGGGTATAGCATGAGAAATCAAACTTGCAATGCAGTCATTCAAAAGAAAATACCAAAATAAGAAACTTAACTAATTACCTAGGACTCTGGCCTTATCTAGTTCCTTACCCACCTCTCGTGGGGCTCAGCTCAGGATTAGTCCATGACGAAGAGAAAGAACATCTTCAGAGCACCCAGTTTTATAGCTGATGTAACAATGATGTAACCCAAGGTCCAGGTGCCCCTGATTGGCTCAAAGGGGTCAGATGGCAATTTTATGAGCCCCCTGCTTCCATGCAGCAAGTCACGTACTCAATGCAGGACCATCAAAGGCATAGCCATAAATCATGCAATCAAACCTTCACATAGACTTCCCTGCAACCCGAGACTAGGAGAACAGAGAAAAAACATAGACAAGAGTTTTTTCTCTGACATGCCTCCTCTTTTCGGAGATTGAAATGGGAGGGAGGAAAGATCAGAGGAGCCCATTTCAATCTGAGCAAAACATTTATTTCTAAAATATAGTGAAAGCAAAGCATTACTAAAGACAGGCAAAAGCAGTTAATAATGTCATCCTTACGGAGGCTCACTTGCGTTACAGCAACTACAATAGCAAAGCATTTAGACTACAGTACAAACCCATATGAACCAGGAGCTTCACCATCCCCACACAAGATTACCCCCCTGTATCTTTAGTTTGAATGGATGTTTCTGCGTAAATTCCTTGATAGCTTACACAGCCCAGCAAATGGTGCCCTTTTCCCGCTGCAGGGGAGCTAATTCCCTTTCCTGCTGGGTCCAAGGTTTCCTGAACTCAAAACACTCTATAATTCCTCCAGGAGATTGTTTAGTACGTTTCACACTCACATCTTGTTCACTGAGGGAAACCATAACATCAAAACATTCTGTCTCCCTCTCTTTTTTCCCTCCCTCTTGCAAACGGCTAACAGGACTTAAGATTAAGCTTCTTCATTAAGCTTCTCAGCGGCCTGAAGGGACTTAAAATAAACATCACAACCCAAAATGAAAGGTAGGTGTTCAGGAGCTTCATGTAAAATCACAAGATGCTTCCCTCTAAAATTCCCAAAAGAGATTTCAATCTCAGCTAACTCACACAAATTATGATTGCTCTTTTTGGCAGAGAATCCTAATGCAGGTAATTGAGCATCTTTTAGAATTTGTTCAGGTTTCACTAGAGAGTGATGCAATGAACTGACTTCTGCCCCACTGTCCCAGAGAGCTTTCAGGGTCTGAACAGTCCCATCCAAATGATGAAGAGTCACCTCTTTTTCCCTGAAGCCTTGCCTCCATTTGGCCTCCTCTGGAGAAGCCAGTTTCCCAGGGTTCATGATGTTGACAATTGTGTCCCCTTCAGAAACTAGCTGGTTCAAAAGTACCTGAGATTCAAGTTCTTTAGGAGGTATAGGATCTAAGCTTTCATTCCCCCAACAGGCCAGTTGGTTCAGAAGCGTCTGTGCATCCAGTTCTCCTTCAACATCGGGAGGCATCCCTTCCTGAATAGCCATTTGATTTAAACACACATGGGCTTCTCTGTGGCCCTTGGCTTCTTGCTTCCTCTCTGGAGAGACAAACTGCAGGTTGCTGGGAAGGGAGAGAGTTGCAGCTGCCTCTCTAGGCTCAGGGTCCTCCCAGTGCTCTGCTACTCCTGAAAGGGATGGATCCACTGGCTGGGAAAGCATCTGAGTGGTTAAGAACATAAGAACATAAGAACAGCCTTGCTGGAACAGGCCACAGCCCATCCAGTCCAGCATTCTGTCTCACACAGTGGCTCACCATTTCCTTCAGGGTATTCCCAAGGAGATGCCTTCACCTGCTTAGGATTCCCTGGAAATGGCATTGAGAGCTATCCTGCCTATCTCTCCAACTCCGAGGTTGTCCTTAAGTATCCATAATTGTAGGATTGGGGCCGTAAAGCGGCCCTTGAGGTCCCGGAGGAGACTGGTCGAGTAATGACACGAGGCAAGATGGAGCGAAGACCAGTGATTTATTGAGGGAAAATCATCAGTATATATTATGTTCAAGGCTGCGCATGGTAGAATGGTCATCTGACAGAAAATCACATCACCCATTTACCCGGTGTTATCTATGTACAATGTTGCTTTAAGAAATGTATGAATGTAACCTGACCACAATTACAATGTAGCTCAGCTGTTAAAGGAACGCGAGTAAGCTGCCCATAGAGGGCAGCTGCGAGCGTTCAACTCACATGGTTCACATTCCCCAAATCACCAACAGCCGCGGGAACCTTTCCCGCACTATCACTACCTGCAGATGGAGGGCATAACTGGGACGACGTCACGCCGGTAGCAGCCAATGAGCTACCGTGCAACAAGATTCAAATGTATTGTGTTACTGTATATAATGTGATGTACCTCCGCCATTACCACATGTTCATCCTGATCATCAATGAATAAACCTGTGTTAGTCCTTCCTGCGACTCCTTCTTTGTCTTCCGTGCAAGACACCAAACCCGGGTTAATTGAGAACCTCTCCTGGGGAAGTTAATTAACTAAGGCAAACACTGACAGAGGAAAACCATTGTTCGAGGCTTACGCCAGAGTAAATATGGCTTCTATTTGCACCAAAGATTACGCTTAACTGCGAGTGAGTGATTGCCTAATGGGTAACGGAGGTTAGAGATCTGCTCTCTCAGCAGAACCGTCGGTCAGGTCAGGTGTGGGTGAATAAACCCTTATGATTAATCCAAACCCCCCCCCCCCAATTTCCATACTGGCAAGGGCCAGTGACCAGGAACCTTCTTCGCCGGTGTAACCTCTGCCAGGGGCTGAGTATGCCAATTGTGCCCGCGGAATCCATATCTCCCTTTATTTTGTTTTTTATGGACCTGACAGGCGACCCTGCGCAAGAGGGGCATCAGCTGGTGTGTGGGAATGATGTTTCAGGGTTCCCTCCATGGGGGACATCTCGATAGCAGTGAGAGAATACATTGCATGAAACAGCATCCTGCTATGCCTAGCGCTATCACCCCCACAATCACTTGGAGCGTCGTTTGGAGCCACCCCCACGGAAGTCATGACCACAACGAACTCCACCAATCCCATATCGAACCCTGCTTAATGTTCTTGACTAGGGTGTGCAGGTCCGTGAGCTGGCTCTGGACCTTGCGTGAGTTGTCAGTGAGATTGAAGCAACACATGCCGTGGACAGATTCGCAACCCAAATGATGTAACAACAAAAGATAGTCTATAGCTGCTCGATTGTCAAGGATGGCATGGCGAAGCTCTGCCTGCTCCTGGTTGAGCAGCACTATTGCTGAGGAGGTATGGTCAATGGCTTTTGCTAATCCGCAAGCCAATTGACCAATTCTCCGAGCGTTGCCTATGGCTAAGACGGGCACGCTGAATATACTGACTGCAGCCTGGTTTTTCGGAGCTGTGGGTCTGAATCCAGACTGCTTTCTGTAGCAAGGCAAGATAATGAAATGTGTCATTGATCTATTACTGTGACCTGGGGTGATTCTAAGCTATCTCTGTAGCTTCTGGCATTGTGCAAATGTCTTTCTAGCACCTATGGGGAGGTGTGGAAATAAGCTGGGGATTACCGGCTACCGGGTGCTCAATCTTTGCAAGCAATGGGCCGGTGCAAACATGGGCCGGTCTGGCTTCCCTTGGTGGAAGCTGGCCGTTATTAACAATATACAGAAATTCAAGTGTCCCTTGCAAATCCCAACTGGAGCATTGTACAAGGCATGTATAAATAAAGAGCAACTGCAGATAATAGCAATAGAAAACATTCAGCTGCTTCTTGACGCTTCCCTTCTTGGTGGGGTTTCATGTGTAACTTGAGCTTGGAAAAGTCTTGTTTTGTGTAAAAGCATGGTCCTCAGAAGTGGCACTGAGTATGCAAAATGTTCATAGAAATGTCTTTGGAGATGTAAGTCATAAAGGAAGACGGACAGCTGATGACTTCCAAGGCAGTGACTGGCAGTGACTTTGCAATAGCCGAACTTGGCATCCGGGCCTGATTCTGGCCTCTGGGACCTGCATGGGGAAGAGACTTGTTTGGGAGATAAAAATTCTGAAAGAGTTAGTTAGTTTGTGCACTTATAGGATAGCAATTGCTGTGCAACTATGGGATGTTGTTCCCCCCCTTTCTGTTTGTTTGTCAATGTAGGACTTAAGCGTCCGATAGGCCCGTTCCACAATCGCATGTCCCTGCGGATTGTACGGAACGCCAAAAGTGTGCTTAATATCCCAGGTGGCCCTGAAGGTGGCCAGCTGCCTGGAGCTATAAGCTGGGGCGTCATCGGACTTCGTGTGCCGAGGTTCGCCCTTGGCCGTGGGAAAGGAGGTGCTGCTCCACACAGGGAGCCATTTCTCCCCTCTGTGCTGTTACCCAAACAAACTGTGGGAAGGTATTAACGCAAACGTGCATGTACTGCCATTTGCCAAAATGTGGGGCATGTGTGACGTCCATTTGCCACACCTGGATGGCCTCTGTCCCTCGTGGGTTGACCCCCCACGAGGGCCCCCCCGGTGCCCCTGCACGATGCAGACAGGAACGGACTATGCCTTGGGCTTGGGAAAGTGGTAGGTTGAACTGCCTTGCGAGCGCTTTGGCATTCTGATGAAAGAATGCATGACTCTGAATTGGAGGTGTGAGGAACAAACTCAGTAAGTTTTTGTCTATCGCGGGAGTGATGTATGCTCCCAGTAGACTGTGAAGCAAATTCCTAGGAAACTGGCTGTCAGTAATTATGTTGAAGCGTTCTTTGGCAAAGGTGCGCAAAGCGAGGTTCACGGCTGCCAACTCTGCCCGCTTGCGGAAGAGTCAGGAGCGTACGCCAAGCTTAGTCCTCTTGCCAAGTAAGAACCTAATATGTGCAACCCCCATAAGTGAAAACTGTCCTAGCCCCCCGAAGAGGAACCAGTGACATTAATCCACACAAGGTGACTGTCTGCGTTTGAAGCGAGACGAGTCTGGGGTCTTATGGCAAACCTTGGCGCATGAAGCGCCAGGCTTCCCTTGGGTAAATTTCTCATGAAGGCCCCCCTGCGCACACCCGCCCATGGCGTGCGTGCACACTTTCACTAGAGCGATTCTGGTGCTCCTGTGAGAAGGGTGCCAGATGCTGGCTTAGCCTTTTGCCTGTGCTTAGACTAGCAGCAAAAAAGGAAGGGGTTGCCTGAAAATGCCTGTATCTGATTGAAAGTGTGACCTGACTGCACTCTTAAAATGGTCCTAGGCAGTCCTGGCTAATGAGTGGCACTCTGCACATGCTCAGGAGCTCAGGGACTAATCCTTCCTCTGTGCTCTGGAGTTTGTGAAATGTGTCTGCTCATTAGAGAGGGTGCTGTGGGCCAGGTGCCATACTTAAAATGACCTAAGACTTATTAAAGACAAGCCAACTATGACGTGCCAGTTGTAAGGAAATAATACACAAAAAAATGAAAAGACACACAAGTTAAACATTTCCAGCAGGGAGTTCCACTGGCGAAAGGAGGAAAGGGAGAAAAACAAGTCAGAAGTTAGCACAATGAGAACGCAACAACTCTTATCATAACGAAATCAGATTAGGTCAGGTAATTAAGGCAACCGGGTCCTCCTGTTAAGAAATCCCTACCAGTAATTAACTCTGGACCCTGTGAAAGGAAGCAATTTAAGGCTGTAGAAAGAAATAAGTTGGTTACTATTAAGGCCTGGAGAGGAGTTTTGTTCCTGTAAAAAAAGGTAAGCATTTTCGGAATATACAGAGCGCAAGAATGTTTGCGTGCTTTTTCCTGTGAAAGGGGTACAATGAGTGAGTTACTTTGCACAGATTAAAGTCAAAATACCAGAACAGTATCTTTCTTAAGAGAAGGAAGGAGAGTTAGAACGATTCTCAACCCGCGGCCAGATGTGGGCAAGTGGGCCAGAGCCCACGTTGCTCTGCCACTACCTCCACCAAGCCAAGAAGGGCTGTGCGGCGAAGGAAGGGCAGGATGACTATCCGGACCCCCAGAGCTGCCTGAGGCCCCGGAACATGGCCCCTGACTTTAAAAGGTTGAGAACCGAGGTTACAAGATGATAACACAATACACACATGAAGACAATGCAATTCTCTCACTCCTAGTGAGATACGTGACTTCAAGACGCTAAGAGACATTCAAAAAACCTTAAAACACAGAGATGGGGGTTTGAGGAACACAGACTAGGTTGGGGCCCCATAGTTTATGATCTAGTGAGGAAAACTCATAGAAGTGATTTTTGTTTTCAGATCGCGCTTCTGAAAAGAAAAATCTGTTTTCCTGAGTGGCACGGATTGCAAAACCGGTTTCCAAGAGTGGCTTAATCCTTTGACAAAGAAAAAAGTCTCAAGGGAAGAAGGGGGGTCACTTTGCCCTATTGCAGGTTAGGATTCCCCCCCCCTCTTCCACCCTCCTGCCTTCGCTGCCCTTAAGCTGCTAAGCAGGCAAGGCAAAGGGGCTTTGTTCACCATGCTTTCTCAAACCTTAAATAGTTCCTGCCCATGAGCAGAGTGCAAACTGTTTAACACATATTTCACAGTGACATTACCACGCAGTTACACACAAGGAACACTTTTTCGACCATACTGTGGTCATAGAGACAAGGCTTTTGCAATCATACACAGTTCTTGCATCCATACATTCAGTGGTGCACCACGCATACACACATTTATTTACGCATTCGCACATTCCTCCCCTGATCTGCAGTGTTCTATTCTACACATGAGGAGATGACTTATACACAGCTGGCCCTTTACAACCATCTGGGTGCTTCTACTTAGGGGCGAGTTTCTCTGGGCTACTCCCAAGGTGAGACCAGCAGATTCTGCCTGTGCCTTGGGAGAGCTCGGGGTGCTATCGCTGGGATGGTTCTTCTGGCATAGCCAGGGCGATGGCTGCCTCCTTTCCAGTGCCAGTGTGGCCATTTGGCATTAAGACAACCTTTTGAAGATCTGCCTGGTCTAGATTGGCATTCTCTTCTAAGGTGTCTCATTTTTCCACACTGGAAGCAGGCGCCTTGGGGTTTTGGCACCGGTCTGCGCCTGAGTGTGGTAATGGGTCTGCTCTGGAGCCCTGCGTGGCCAGGGGCCGTGCAGATTTCCGTGAGCAGTGGGCGCTGAGCAGCCCTGCCTGAACGTGTATCTGCCTTCAGATAGGCTGAGCACAGCAGTTGGGCGCTAGCTAATTGTGCCACTGGCAATTTCCCCGTGAATGGATCTTCCTCACCCATGCGCTGAATGTTCTTAATTGGCAGGGGACTTTTAACTGTCAGAGAAGCGCCAGGGCCTCTCATGCCATGAATTCCTTCAGTGACATGTGCAGCTGCCACTGAGGGAATGCTCCCTACACTGCCCTGCTTAAGCTGAAATGACGGATAGAGACTCCTTGGGGCAGATGGTTCTGACTGCGCTGGGGGTTTCTGGGTCTCTATCCGGACTGGGTCATCCTCTACTGAGAGTTTCCTACATTTGCTCCATGTGCGAATTATGCCCTCTGGAGCTTTTGGGGGTTGCTGAATGCAGTCTCCTATCTGATCCCAGAGCTGAAGGGTTAGCGTACCTACTTCTGGGTAAAGCAGGCAGTGTTCCCTTAGGTACACCAAAAGTCTCGGTAGCTCTCTGCTGTGAAAACGTAACTGAAATACCCTGGCCAGGATTTTGAACTCTTCCTCATGAGTTCTTTGGCTAGCGGACGGATGTTGTCGCTGAGGACAAGTCCCCATATTACCTGTGGGGGTTCTCCGAAGATTCCTCCTCGGGACGAGTCGACGCGTCTTTTGCTGCCACGGGCCCTCGGTGGCCTCTGCGCTGTCAGGGGTTCACAGCTGACCCTGAGCGGAACGCGTTTTTCCATGCTGCAAGCCGCCGCGAAAGTCGGGAGCAAGCTGTAGGATGCCTCTTCTGTAATGCCCCGCCGCTTGGGCCGTCTTCCCGATCGGCTGGCTTACCGACCGGGCTGCCGCGCTGTCCTCCGGGATGGTTGGACGCGGTTCAAGCGCAGAACCGGACCGTGTGATCGCTTACTCTTGGGTAAGATCACGTCTCGGGGTCACCAGATGTAGGATTGGGGCCGTAAAGCGGCCCTTGAGGTCCCGGAGGAGACTGGTCGAGTAATGACACGAGGCAAGATGAAGCGAAGACCAGTGATTTATTGAGGGAAAATCATCAGTATATATTATGTTCAAGGCTGCGCATGGTAGAATTGTCATCTGACAGAAAGTCACATCACCCATTTACCCGGGTTAATTGAGAACCTCTCCTGGGGAAGTTAATTAACTAAGGCAAACACGGACAGAGGAAAACCATTGTTCGAGGCTTACGCCAGAGTAAATATGGCTTCTATTTGCACCAAAGATTACGCTTAACTGCGAGTGAGTGATTGCCTAATGGGTAACAGAGGTTAGAGATCTGCTCTCTCAGCAGAACCGACGGTCAGGTCAGGTGTGGGTGAATAAACCCTTATGATTAATCCACACACACACCCCAATTTCCATACTGGCAAGGGCCAGTGACCAGGAACCTTCTTCGCCGGTGTAACCTCTGCCAGGGGCTGAGTATGCCAATTGTGCCCGCGGAATCCATACATAATTATAGCCATTAATACCCTTATCCTCCATGAACTTGTCTAATCCTTTCTTAAACCTGTCAAGACTAACAGCTGTCACCACTTCTTCTGGCAGGGAGTTCCATAGACCATAAGAACATAAGAACAGCCTTGCTGGAACAGACCACAGCCCATCCAGTCCAGCATTCTGTCTCACACAGTGGCTCACCATTTCCTTCAGGGTATTCCCAAGCAGATGCCTTCACCTATTTAGGATTCCCTGGAAATGATATTGAGAGATATCCTGCCTATCTCTCCAACCCGGAGGTTGTCCTTAAGTATCCATAATTATAGCCATTGATACTCTTGTCCTCCATGAACTTGTCTAATCCTTTCTTAAAGCTGTCAAGACTGACAGCTGTCACTACTTCTTCTGGCAGGGAGTTCCATAGACCAGTAATCCTCTGGGTGAAAAAGTACTTTCTCTTATTTGTTTGAGAACTAGTACCCAAAAGTTTCATCGAGTGTCCCCTAGTTCTAGTGTTATGCGATAGGGAAAACAGTTTTTCCTTATCTACTTTGTCCACACCGTGCATGATTTTATAAACTTCAATCAGGTCACCTCTTAGACGCCGTCGTTCAAGAGTAAAAAGGCCCAACCGTTGCAGCCTCAGATGGTAAGGAAGGTGTTCCAGTCCCCTAATCATTCTGGTTGCTCGCCTCTGCACTTTTTCCAGCTCCATAATATCCTTCTGGAGGTATGGCGACCAGAACTGTACACAGTATTCCAGATGGGGCCTCACCATAGATTTATAAAGAGGCAAAATGACACTTGCTGACTTATTTTCTATACCCTTCCTAATGATCCCTAGCATTGAGTTTGCTTTTTTCACTGCTGAGGCACACTGGGTTGACACCTTCATTGAGTTGTCCACCAGGACACCAAGATCCCTTTCCTGGTTTGTCGCAGAGAGTTCAGACCCCATCAGTTTATAAATGTAATTGGGGTTCTTTGCCCCAACATGCATCACTCTGCACTTACTAATGTTGAAACTCATTTGCCACTGTTTTGCCCACTCCCCCAGTGTCAAGAGATCCCTCTGGAGCTCCTCACAATCTCTCACAGTTTTCACTACCCTGTATAATTTAGTGTCGTCAGCAAATTTGGCTACCTTGCTTTTTTCTCCTACCTCTAAATCATTTATGAAGAGGTTGAAAAGCAAGGGTCCCAGTACTGAACCTTGGGGGACCCCACTCTTTAGTTCCCTCCACTTGGAGAAGTGTCCATTTAGTGCTACCCTCTGTTTCCTGTCCCTTAGCCAGTTGCTGATCCAGGACAAGACCTGTCCCTTTATTCCATGACTGGTAAGTTTATTCAAGAGCCTTTGGTGTGGGACCTTGTCAAAAGCCTTCTGAAAGTCCAGATAAACAATGTCAACTGGATCCCCCTTATCCACATGCTTGTTGACACACTCAAAAAATTCCAACAGGTTAGTGAGGCATGATTTGCCCTTGCAAAAGCCATGTTGGCTCTCCTTTAGCAGTGCCTTCTCTTCTATGTGCCTATTAATTCCATCTTTTAGGATGGTTTCCATCACTTTACCTGGGACACATGTCAAACTGACAGGTCGGTAATTTCCTGGATCACCCCTGAATCCTTTTTTGAAAATTGGTGTTACATCAAAGCCTGATTTGAGGGAAAGATTATATATTTTGGCTAGGAGATCAGCAATTTCATCTTTAAGTTCCCTGAGAACTCGTGGATGGATGCCATCTGGTCCTGGTGATTTGTTAGTGTTTAGTTTAACAAGACATGCAAGGACCTCCTCCCTGGTTATTTCTATCTGGCTTAATTCTTCAGTTTCCCTCCCTACGAAGATAGGCTCTGTTTTGGGCATGTGGCCTCTGTCTTCTTCAGTGAATACTGAAGCAAAGAATTCATTGAGTCTCTCTGCAATCTCTGTTTCCTCTTTAATAACCCCTTGCCTTCCATTGTCATCTAATGGTCCAATGGCCTTCCTAGTTGGGTTCTTACTTCTAATGTACTTAAAGAAGTCTTTGTTATTTCTCTGAGTATCTTTAGCTATACGCTCCTCAAAGTCTTGCTTTGCTTTCCTGATTGTTGCCTTGCATTTGTTCTGCCAGAATTTATGTTTCTGCCTGCTGTCCTCATTCGGACAAGCCTTCCATCTTCTAAATGAGCTTTTCTTGCTCTTGATCACTTCCCAAATAGCTCCTGTAAGCCACATTGGAGTCCTCTTGGACCTGGCAGTGCCCTTTTTCCTTTTGGGTATGCATTCCAATTGAGCCTCTGTTATTGTTTTTGTAAACAGCCTCCATGCCTCTTGGAGTGTTTGGACTCTCTCAATTTTCCCTTTCAGCTTCTTTTTTACAAGTTTCCTCAACTTTGGGAAATTTCCTTTTTGAAAATTTAAGGTCTCTGTGTTAGATTTTATCAGTGACTTGCGGTCTATGATCAAGTTAAACATAATTGAGTTGTGGTCACTGTTCCCTATTGGATTAGTCACATTAACATCTTGCACCAGATCCTGAGTATTACTCAGGATCAAGTCAAGGATTCTTGTACCTCTAGTTGGGTCTTCAACGATCTGTCCCAGGGAACAATCATTTAGCATATCTAGGAACTTTATCTCTTTATCATGTGCTCAACAACAGTTCACCCAGTCTATGTGAGGGTAATTGAAGTCCCCCATTATAACCAGGCTTCCCTTCTTGGATGCCTCCTTTACAACATTCTCCAACTGCCAGTCTCCCTCAAGAGTTTGGGTCGGAGGCCAATAGTATATGCCTACTGTTAGACCATCCTTGTGGCCTGGTACTCTTACCCACAGAGCTTCTAATGGTGACTCCAAATCACCTAGATATTCCAATTCATACGATTTTATCACTTCTTTGACATACAAGGCCACACCACCTCCCATTTGCCCCTTCCTATCCTTCCTGTACAGTTTGTAGCCTGGGATAACTGTATCCCATTGGTTATCATCCATCCACCAGGTTTCAGTGATACCAATAATATCAATATTCTTATCTATTGCTAAGTATTCCAGCTCCCCTATTTTGTTCCGGAGGCTTCTGGCATTTGTATACAAGCATTTATATATGCTTTTCTGACACAGTCTTTTGTGTCCAGTTGCATTGTTAGACTGCCTCTTGCATCCTTCTGCTAGAATGCTAGTGACTAGCTCCTCGCTCTTCTCAGTAATTTTTGCATCCTCCTCACTACTCAAGTACACACTTTCCCGAACCGGATGCTGCCCACCTCCTGTTGGCTTTCCCCCAGTTATCAGTTTAAAAGCTGCTCTGCATCCTTTTTGATGTTGAGTGCCAGCAATCTGGTCCCATCATGGTTCAAATGCAACCCATCCCTCCTGAACAGATTTGGCTTGTCCCAAAATGTTCTCCAGTTCCTGACAAATCTGAAACCATCCTCTTGACACCACCGCCTCATCTACGCATTGAGACTTCTGAGCTCTGCCTGCCTGGTAGGTCCTGCGCGGGGGACAGGCAGCACTTCTGAAAATGCTACCTTGGAAGTCCGGGACTTCAATCTTCTTCCTAACAACCTGAATTTGGCTTCCAGGACAGACCGCTTGGCCTTCCCAACATCATTGGTACCAACGTGTACCATGACAACTGGCTCGTTCCCAGTTCTCTCTAACAATCTATCTAGATTTCTTGTGATGTCTGCAACTTTTGCACCTGGCAGGCAAGTCACCATACGGTTATCATGTGCATCACAAATCCATTTCTTTGTATTTCTAATTATTGAATCGCCTAGTACAAGGAGCCTCTCTCCTGCAATCTGTTCATCTACATGCACCTCATCAACCATATTAAGGGAGAGAACCTCAGTTTGTTCCTGGTGTTTATCTTCCTGGATCTCATCAAGTGTGATGAAGGAGAGATCATCAGGTGGAACCAGTTGTTCCTCTGTGTGTTCCTCATCAGGTGTGATGAGGGAAAGAGCCTCAAATTTATTCTGTAATTTCAGACTCTCTTCTCCTCCTTTGAGTCACATTCCTCCAAACATTTCCCTCCTGAGTTAGTGAAGGGCCTTCTCCCTCAGAACTGTGCCCTGTCTCTTCTTTGTCCAGCATAGTCTGCTCCGCTCTGTCCAAGAACAGCTCAAGCTCCTTAATTTGTTGATGGTTAGATATGCGGGCCTCTAGCTGCTGGACCTTCTCTTCTAGTAGTGCAACCAGCTTGCACTTGCTGCAAGTGTAGTTCTCCATATGCTTTGGCACGAACACAAACATGGCACAAGTATTGCAGGTAACTACAGCTGTTCCCTCAGAATCCATTTTAACAAGTGCAGTATTCTGGGCCTCAAAAATGTACACGTTTACTACCTTTCTACCTAGTAAGACTATATTCTTCCTTTGTTACTAGTTTGCAATCTTGCGCGCCGTTAGGCACGCGGGCCTCTAAAGCAGCTCTACTCCAACTGCAAAACTTACCAGTGCTCACTTCCTTTGTTTGGCTCTCCTCAGCAGCAGCTCTGCTTAAGAGCACATGCAGAGTCAAAAGGGCTGACCCTGAAAGAGCTCAGAGCTTTTAAAGGCTAGTGTGGCTCCGCCCCTATGAGTCACAGTTCCGGGAAGGGCCTGGTGTGGCTCTGCCCCCTGCTTCTGGAAGCTTCTAACTGCTTCCTCTGTTTGAACAGAGGTGGCTCTCAGCAGTTTAAATTATCAATTTAAATTAGTGGAGGCCTCTAAAGCAGCTCTACTCCAACTGCAAAACTTACCAGTGCTCACTTCCTTTGTTTGGCTCTCCTCAGCAGACCAGTAATCTTCTGGGTGAAAAAGTACTTTCTCTTATTTGTTTGAGAACTAGTACCCAAAAGTTTCATCGAGTGTCCCCTAGTTCTAGTGTTGTGCAATAGGGAAAACAGTTTTTCCTTATCTACTTTGTCCACACCGTGCATGATTTTATAAACTTCAATAAGGTCACCTCTTAGACGCCGTTGTTCAAGAGTGAAGAGGCCCAACCGTTGCAGCCTCAGATGGTAAGGAAGGTGTTCCAGTCCCCTAATCATTCTGGTTGCCCTCCTCTGCACTTTCTCCAGCTCCATAATATCCTTCTGGAGGTATGGCGACCAGAACTGTACACAGTATTCCAGATGGGGCCTCACCATAGATTTATAAAGAGGCAAAATGACACTTGCTGACTTATTTTCTATACCCTTCCTAATGATCCCTAACATTGAGTTTGCTTTTTTCACTGCTGAGGCACACTGGGTTGACACCTTCATTGAGTTGCCCACCAGGACACCAAGGTCCCTTTCCTGGTTTGTCGCAGAGAGTTCAGGCCCCATCACTTTATAAATGTAATTGTTTTTTTTTTGCCCCAACATGCATCACTCTGCACTTACTAATGTTGAAGCTCATTTGCCACTGTTTTGCCCACTCCCCCAGTGTCAAGAGATCCCTCTGGAGCTCCTCACAATCTCTCACAGTTTTCACTACCCTGTATGATTTAGTGTCGTCAGCAAATTTGGCTATTTTGCTTTTTACTCCTACCTCTAGATCATTTATGAAGAGGTTGAAAAGCAGGAGTCCCAGTACTGAACCTTGGGGGACCCCACTCTTTACTTCCCTCCACTTGGAGAAGTGTCCATTTAGTGCTACCCTCTGTTTCCTGTCCCTTAGCCAGTTGCTGATCCAGGACAAGACCTGTCCCTTTATTCCATGACTGGTAAGTTTATTCAAGAGCCTTTGGTGTGGGACCAGAAAATGAGGTTGACCTCATTTTCTGCCCCTCCTTGTCTTTACATTGCCAGGCCACATGGCCTTCAGCTCCACATTTCCAGCATGCCTGGGTATGCCCTGTGGGTGGGGGTAGACCCCCTCCTCTTAGGGTCTGCTGGCCTCCAGAAGGGAGGGGCCTGGAAGAGATTGGTTGCACCGCATGGGGCTTTGGTCGGCCCCCCTCCCCTTCTCCTATACTGGAAAACATCATGCCCAGACCCAAGTTCTTAAGAGCTAGTTCATCGTCAGCAACCAAGCTAGCTTCGTGCAGGGAGCCTGGGTTCCTATGCATTACTAACATCGCAATGTCTGGAGACAGTGCCTGGTAAAACTGCTCCTTTTCAATGAGCTCCCTATATAATGGGTGTGGGGGCATATTTTCAGCTTCCAGCCATAGCCCTCCTGCAGCATGGACCCTGTGCCCCAACTCAAAAAAGGACTCTTTCTGATTCCAGCAGATAGAGTGGAACTGCTGGCAAAGAATCGCTGGGGTCAAAGCAAAATGCTGTCTGATAATAGTCACTAGCTCCGCCCAGCTCATTGGAAGGTCCACAGATGACATAAGACTGGCCAATTCCCCCGTGGCTTGTGTGACCAGAAGGGTGGCCCACATCTCCTGAGAGAAGTTCAACTGGGGAGCCACTGATCTAAATCTATGGAGGAACAGGAGAACTCCCTCCCCTACTGCATAATGGGCAGTTTCCTAAAGTCAATATTCCCAAGGTGGGGGTTCTGTTGCTGCCTTACCCAATCGTGCTGCATACGCATAAATTGAGTGAACATGGCCTGGAGTTCAGCATTAGGGTCACCTGCTGCGTGATCCTTTGGGGGAATGTCCCCCCCCCCCTGTCACCTCAGACTCCATCTCTGCTCCTGCTGCAGCTGTGATTGCTGTCCCCTCTGCTTCAGTTCCCAGCACCGAGGGAGGGGGGAGGAAGGGTTCTCCTTGGTGTCATCACAGTCTGCTCCAGTTGGGTCTTTGAAGTGCCTTTCCTTAGAGCATCTGCATTAGAAAGGTCTCTCCAACTGTCCTCATAGTTTGTATAGTCTCTCCACAAGGCCGTGTTTGGCAGCCCTCCTTCCCATGGAGATAGTTGCTCCCTGAAGGGCAAGCGTCCTGCTGCCTTTCTCTTCTCTCCCCCCAGAGAGTCCCATTCCAGGGTGCCTGCGATGAGCCAGGCGTCTGACGGACTCTTCCATCTAGATTGATTCTCCATCCTTCCTTACTTCACTCCACTATGTTCTCATGGCTACTAGCATTTCTGATTCCCAATGCTATATACCCATGCAAAAAACTGCTCAATTTTTCTAGAGAGCTCACTGGCAAATTGTACCAACTGCCACCATATGATGAGTCTTTGCCCCCTCACTGGGGGTTTATTTGCCCACCCTTCCTGCCCTGCTTAGCCAGTTCCCTTTCCCAGGCTCCTACTGACTAGCATACAGGGAATTGGAAGTTGGGTAGTGTGATGTGGCCCTTTATATGTGTGGTCCAGTCACTCTCAATTCCCAAATCAATAGACACAAAGGGTCTCAGAGTAATTATATTTATTAAAGTAAGTTAAGAAAATGGGTATAGCAATGCAGTCATTCAAAAGAAAATACCAAAATAAGAAACTTAACTAATTCCCTAGGCCTCTGGCCTTAGTTCCTTACCCACCTCTCATGGGGCTCAGCTTAGGATCAGTCCATGACGAAGAGAAAGAACATCTTCAGAGCACCCAGTTTTATAGCTGATGTAACAATGATTTAACCCAAAGGTCCAGGTGCCCCTGATTGGCTCAAAGGGGCCAGATGGCAATTTTATGAGCCCCCTGCTTCCATGCAGCAAGTCACGTACTCAATGCAGGACCATCAAAGGTATAGCCATAAATCATGCAATCAAACCTTCACATAGACTTCCCTGCAACCCGAGACTAGGAGAACAGAGAAAAAACACAGACAAGAGTTTTTTCTCTGACAGTTCTTTTGACCAAAGACATAAGCCATTTTACAACTGTGCAGTGGCTAGGTAGTACCCACATACAGGTATGTACCATGTGACTAAACCATTTGAGGAGCAGAAAACATGGTGTTTCCTCCTCTTTTCTTTTCCCTCTTCTTCTTTCTGCAGTCACTGCTGTTCTTCCTTTTCCATCATAGCTAGATAAAGACACAGGGACAGCCTGCTCTAGGGACTTCTATAACAAAGTTTAGTGATATTGTTTCTTCTTGTTCTATTTCTAAATGGATCCCTTTAGAGGGGGGGGGGTGAGAACATTTCTATCTTACTATTAACCTGCAGAACGATAGCCAAATGCTGCACTGATCTCGAACTTCTCCTAATATTGTCCCAAATAGCCTGCTACCACTACTTATTGATCTACAAAGCATGATAAGGGTACTGATATTTTATATTGGACTTCATAATTCAGCACCAGCACATAAGGGGAGAGACTCAAAAAAGACACCGCGTGAAAAACTTCACCAAGAGGGTTTTAGACTGAATTGGAAAGGGGAAAGAGATGAAAACTCAGAAGTAAAGAAGCTTACACACAAATAGAAGATGACCCAATAATAATCTTCATAAAAAGCAGACCACAAATCACACAAACTCTGGTGGAAAACAAACAAGAGGAACTGGAAATCAAGAGGGTAAACATGACTTGATAGGGATAACAGAAACTTGGTGGGATGACTTCCGTGACTGGAATTACAGCAATTGAAGGATATAATGCAGCTGCTCGGGTGGTGATGGGGTGCGGGCATACCTGTCAAGTTTCGGGAAATTTCTGTCAAATAAGGGAAATTTCCTGGCCAAAACAGGAAATTGGACAGCTATGCTTATCCTGTGCTGGCCTCCAGTCTAACCCCCGTCTAACTGCAGTCTAACCAATATGGGATGACGGTGGGAAAGAGTGTAAAATACGGGGGTTTGACAGAAATTTCCCAAAACTTGACACGTATGGGTGCAGGCGGTATTCCCATGCTGTGCCACTTCTTCGGGAGCTGCTCTGGTTGCCAGTATGCCTGCAGGTGCAATTCAAGGTGCTGGTAATTACTTTTAATGCCCTACATGGTAGTGGGCCAGAATACTTAAGAGACCGTGTCATCTCAAGAACATCTGTCCGTCCCACCAGAGCAGGCCAGAGAGGCTCTCTAATTGTTCCATCTCCTAGAGGTGCGTGTCTCTCTAGCACCAGAAAGAGGACCTTCTCAGTATCTGCTCCAGCCCTATGGAACCTTCTGCCAATTGAGCTGCGTCTCCAGACAGAGTTGCTGCCCTTCAGAAAAGGGTTAAAAACCTGGCTGGCAGGGCAGTTGTGGGGCACCAGCGACATGGTAACCCTGTCCTGCTGGCTAATTTAGCAGAACACTCACTCTCTCTTTTAAGCTCTTTCAAGCTCTTTTAAGCTTTAAATCTTTATAATATTGTTGTCAGTAGTTTTTAATGGGTTTTTATTGCTTTTAAAACTGTTGTTGGTTTTATTTTATTTATGTGATTTTAGGTAATCTAACCTAAGACCGTGGTTAAATAGTCTCTAGTAAGAAGGTTCTGACTGAATGAATTCACATGCGGAAAAAGAATTTTTAAAGGAAACAAGTCAATTCTAGCTCTTTGTTTAAACCCCGGGGGTAGACGGTATCGAACTTGTGAATGAAAAATGCCTCTCGCTGAAGCAATTTCTTTTCATAATTAGTCCTAGAAAATGGAAAAGGGTGGAGAGTCTCCAACACGACAAATCTGAGATCATCTTCAGAGTGGTTATCTGATAAAAAATAGGAAGTGAGGAGGGCTTATGTCATGTGCGTGTATTTTTGAGCGATGTTCCCTCAAACGGATTTTAATTTTACTTTTTGTGCAGCCCACATGTGCCTTACCACAAGCACAAATAATTAAATAAATACAATTGTGTGAGTTGCAGTTCGTCATACCCTGAAGTTTATGGACGAAAATATAATTGGTGAAGGTCACCTCCTGTGTAACCCATGAAAACCTGCTTTGTGCACAATGACCACACTTGAAATGCCCTGAAGGGAAACGACCGGACAAAGTCAACGGTCATTCTCCTAAAAAAGGAGATTCTGAAGGCACAACTACAAACAGTTCCAATAGGAAAGAAAGCAGGAAAGCAAGCCTTGTTAATAGAAAAGAACTTTCAGAAATCCTTCAACCAGCTTTCGCAGCTAGTACTTTGGAAGCACAATTCAATTAATGGTAGACACAGTACTAGGTACTTCATAAATAGCTGGAGGATGGGGAGGGGGGATGAAAACCTTAATAGTTTTGGTAAGCATCATTTGGATTGTCACCAATTCATCATTCATTGCATTGATGGTGGCATATCATGCCACCAGCGTGATATGCCATCTCCTGGACTGACCATGACTCAGAGCACCTGAAACGTCAGTTGAGCTATGCTGAAAAGCAGGGCTCTCAAGCAAACAAAAACTGTGGAGGTGGGTGGCTGGGGTGTTTGAAGTTGGAAGAGTTACTTTTTCATAAATATTGGCCTTGCTAGTTGAAGGATTTTGAAAGCATAAACAAACACTTTCCTCAGCTCTGCTGAGAAATCAGTCAGACAACTAGCACTGGGATCTGAAATCCACGAAAATTTCAGAATTGGCTCCAGGTCCAGCCTTTCTATTAGGTGGAGGGCAGCAACCACCTCCGTCAGGAGATTAGGGAGGACAAGTGTCTCACTTTACAGAGGGCAGTTCTATCTAAAGTAGTCAGAGGATAGTCCATGTTAGAAAATTACCTTTGTTTAAAAACCTCTCCAGTCTGAGCCCAGTTTAAAATTTTATAAGACCATGAGGAGGGGGAGCCTTAAGTTTCCTCAACCAACATTCTTATGTTCTTATGTAATATTTGCTCTGCAGCACTTGGACAGCAGACAGAGGAGACCCAGAGATCACCCAATATTCTGCTCTTTTTGGTGAGAGAGGTACAATACCTCTGTTTCATTTCTAGTAATTATGTCTATATTTGCATAACAAATTACCAAATGCAAATTTGCGACCTCCCCCCCCCCTCCATCCCACCCCTTATTTTAGTGATAAGGTTCTTCCTTACTTTTTCTTTTGCAGTGTTTAAGTTGTCTCCCAAGCAGGGACAGAGGACAATGGCAAGTGGAACATAATGTGTTTTTCTGGGCTCCAATAGATAAGATGCTACTTCTGCTAAGAGAAGATGGCAAAATACTTTCCCTTGCAATATGTCAGTCCTTCAGAACTTTCACAATCAACTTGCAAATGACCAACCTTCAATGAAAGCAAGCTAATTTACAAATCTGTTCAGCGATAACAAGATGTATGATAAAGAGCTCTAAACCTGGTTTCAGAAGATCCTAAAACTAGCTTTTATGTGCATGGTTCATGTAGTCTTTATCAAGGAGCCACATAAACTAGTCAGGCTCTCTCTAGTTAGAAGAAAAACCTGAGAGTGAAGGTGGAAGGAAATCCCAATCTGCATATAATGCTAGAAAATAGCTGGGGCTACTTCCTTATGGCATTCTGATATGCTTTAGTGCTCTGTTTCAACAGTTGTGGCCCATAGCAAATCAGGTATATCTTCTGAAAAGCCTGCACTTTCTCTGCAGCATAACTAAAGTACCTTGTTATAGAACCCTGCTTAACCTTCCCTTTTAAGCACTAAAGTGACTACATTATATAAAGGTGAACCACTGTGCCATCAGCAGCACAATTCTAATGAAAGAAAGATAGAAAGAAAGAAGGAAAACTAGATGTGCATTCTATTCTCGCCAACAATGTAACAAGTAAAAAAAAATACTCCAGTTGGCTTACCCATATGCCCATATTAAACATACTAATAGATTCCTTCAAATTAAAAAGAAAGAGTAAGAGAGTAAGTAACATCCTCAAAAAGCAAGGAAAAGGTTTAGGTCAGAACCAGAGTGCTGGAGTGTGAAGAACATAAATCTTCCCTTTCCACACACAAAATGTTTCTGACTGAAACTGTTCTGTCCTGTTCCCTATGCTGCATTTGCAGCAAAGGAAAACACACAGAGAACCTGTTTGACCCTGTGACTCATATATCAGTTTGAGGAAATTAAA
Organism: Bradypodion ventrale; assembly: GCA_035047345.1. Taxonomy (NCBI): domain Eukaryota; kingdom Metazoa; phylum Chordata; class Lepidosauria; order Squamata; family Chamaeleonidae; genus Bradypodion; species Bradypodion ventrale. The sequence goes on along the minus strand of JAWDJE010000009.1, from coordinate 23,117,027 downwards.
AAGCAATTTCAATCGACCAAAAGGACAGGAGGTGGGTTAAATGTTCAAATTCTAAATTTGTTAAGTAACTTTCCTAGTGCTTTTGGATTAAATCTAGCAACATCTGAGACCAGCTCTTCCTCTGCCTTGTCAGTCTCTTGTAGGAATAAAATGGATTAACTGTGTGAATGCTACTCCATACTCCTTGGATAGAATAACAAGATGGAGATGCGATGGATAAAAACAAAAATTGTAATAGTAAACCATGGACAATTATTTTTTGATTCTGCCAAGCAGGGGTTCCCAATATTTTCCTGCCAGGGGCCAATTCCCACCACCGTGCTTAGCTGTGGGAGCCAGAGGTGTGGCTGCGACCACTACTTACATTTTCATTGTCATCGTCATCATTGTCGTCATTGACAGCAGCGGTGATGGGAATCATGTGGTTTTTGCACAGCCTCCACTGTTTCCCAGAGCAGCAGGAGGCTTTTCAGAGCATATTTGCTCCTGTTCGGGTTTTTTCCATCACTTCTCCGCTGTGCATTGGCAGCTAGAGCGGTGCAGTGGCCAACTTCCTGGTTCTGTGCTGGGATCCCAGGCACTCCTCCCGGCACTGGAAGTCAGCCACTGCCAGGTTCTAGCTGCCAAAGCACACCGGGGAAGCAGTGGAAAATTCCCAAACTGGAGCAAACATGCTCCGAAAAGCCTGCCGTCACCCTGGGAAGCAGCAGAGGATGTGGAAAACCCCAGAAAAAAATGTGCGATTACCACTGCTGTAAATGATGTATCACGACTTCTGGTGGTGGTGGGCAGTCCTAGAGGTGCCCAGGTGGCCACCATGAGCTGGATTAGGCCTGTGGGCCAGGACTTGGGAACCTCTGTGTTTTGAGGTGGGAGCACCAGAGTTGCACAACTGAACATAGACAGCAAAGTGTAGGAGAAACAAGAAAGATTTTTCAGTTGTAGCCCCTCCCCCCACAATTTTGCATGATTAAAGATGTCTATGTCTGTGTTAATCCATTTGTTTAACTGTGGGAGAAGGTTTTGAGGATGAGTTTGAGTCATCCCAAAATTACAATCGATTGAACACTCATGAGTAGTCTCTAGAACAAATTATATTTCTGTATTATATTACAATGTGGTTTAGTCACAGTGATTCAGGTTTGTTGCCATGACAACTAGGCAGAGATATAACTGAATGAATTTATAAGGTGAGCCCAACAAGAATCTTCAATCAAAGACTGAATTTATTAATGAAGCCACAACTCAGTAGAAGTGGAAATTTTTTGATGTAGTCTCTTAAGCTAAGGTAAGGCTCATTTCAAGTGACACAGAATCAGTCCAGCCCTGCATAATGCAGCTGCCTCCAACAGTAGATGCTTACAATTGGCAGCAATATAATGGGAGAGGAAGCTTTATATCACATGGCTTCCTCTATTCCCCAGTGCTAGTCTGCTGCCTCTAAATAATGAATAAATTTTCCCATGTCCAATACTGAAGCTATCAACTCAACATATAAGGAATAGCAGTTTCCATCTTGGCTCCCTCCTTCAGCCTTGCCGGTTGGGGGAGGTGCGAACAGCCCAGTTGTGCCTTGTCCCAGCGGGGCTATGAAAAGCCCCCACCGTGGAGCCTCCGTTTCCATCTTGGCTCCCTCCCTCAGCCTTGCCAGTTGGGGGAGGTGCGAGCAGCCCAGCTGTGCCTTGTCCTAGTGGGGCTATGAAAAGCCCCCGCCATGGAGCCTTCGGTTCAATCTCGGCTCCCTCCCTCAGCCTTGCCGGTTGGGGGAGGTGCGAGCAGCACAGCTGTGCCTTGTCCCAGTGAGGCTATGAAAAGCCCCCATGTGGCTAAGATGGCGATGGAGTAACACATACTTTTTTTGCTCGTGCAATATAACATGGTTATGAAAGCGGATTAAAAGCGAAAAATAATCAAAAAACTCATTGGAAAGCGGTGGAAGAGCCTATTCAGCTAAAAGTCCCTTTAAAAATGTTTTTTCTGTGAGTGGGAGTCAGAGTTCGCAGAACGGCAGTGGCGGGCAAGGCAGGCGGCGAAAGCTGCAGCCGAGCAAGCCAGGCCACGAGCGGACGGGACTTCCAGGAAGAAGAGGGATGGTAAGAATGAGAGGGACTCAGAAAGGAGACAAATTTTAGCTGTGGCGGCTGGCGGGACCTGTGGATCGAGGCAATTGAAGGAGTTGGAAAGACAAGTGAAGGAAAGGCAAGTTGTGAAGGAGGGAGGAAGTGGATAGAGAATGAAAGAGAATGAAAGAGGGAGTGTGGTGGATAGCTAATGGTGGCTGTAGAAGAAATCAAAAGTTAAGAGAACGCTAAGAGAAAGTTGCCGAAAGGGGTGAAGATTGAAGTAGGAGTATAGGATTTGGAACTGGTGTGTGAGTGTTGAAGAGAAGGAGGTCAGGGGAGAACGATAAAAGAAGGAAGAAGAAAAAAAGTTTGCGATAGAAGAAGGATTTAAAGATTGCCGGTGTTTGTGTGCTCGAGCTGTGGAGGAATGGGAGGGGATTGGCCTTGGAGGCTCCCAGGGGCTGCAACAGTACATGACTATGTTTTGTCTTTTCTCCTGTAATTCTTTTTTTTTCTTGCAAAGAAGTTGTGCCCCTCTCTTTATTTTGAAACTGTTCTGTAGTTTGGCTCTTTGGAGTGAAAGTGGTTTTTGTTTTTTCTTCTTACTGTTTGGATCGTCATACCGTGGATACGGATTGGGCCGTTGAGGTTTTTTTTTCTGAAAGGGTTTCCTTTCCCTGGCCCTCGGCTAGAGCTGCAATTTGTTTTGGGCTAGATTTTTTTTGGGTTCAGCACAGGGAGGAAGCATCCAGGGAAGAAAGGCCTGGCAGAAACCACTTAGGGTAAGAGGCCTATTCCAAAGGCCACACCGCCACCACAGAGGGAGGAAGCATCCAGGGAAGAAAGGCCTGGCAGAAACCATTGAGGGTAAGAGGCCTATTCCAAAGGCCACACCCCCACCCCAGAGGGAGGGAGCATCCAGGGAAGAAAGGCCAGGCAGAAACCATTGAGGGTAAGAGGCCTATTCCAAAGGCCCCATTCCCAACCCAGAGGGAGGAATCATCCAGGGAAGAAAGGCCTGGCAGAAACCACTGAGGGTAAGAGGCCTATTCCAAAGGCCCCATCCCCACCCCAGAGGGAGGAAGCATCCAGGGAAGAAAGGCCTGGCAGAAACCATTCAGGATAAGAGGCCTATTCCAAAGGCCACACCCCCACCACAAAGGGAGGAAGCATCCAGGGAAGGAAGGCCTGGCAGAAACCATTGAGGATAAGAGGCCTATTCCAAAGGCCACACCACCACCCCAGAGGGAGGAAGCATCCAGGGAAGAAAGGCCAGGCAGAAACCATTGAGGGTAAGAGGCCTATTCCAAAGGCCCCATCCCCACCCCAGAGGGAGGAAGCATCCAGGGAAGAAAGGCCTGGCAGAAACCACTGAGGGTAAGAGGCCTATTTCAAAGGCCACACCCCCACCCCAGAGGGAGGAAGCATCCAGGGAAGAAAGTCCTGGCAGAAACCATTGAGGGTTAGAGGCCTATTCCAAAGACCACACCCCCACCCCAGAGGGAGGAAGCATCCAGGGAAGAAAGGCCAGGCAGAAACCACTGAGGTTAAGAGGCCTATTCGAAAGGCCACACCCACACCCCAGAGGGAGGAAGCATCCAGGGAAGAAAGGCCTGGCAGAAACAACTGAGGGTAAGAGGCCTATTCCAAAGGCCACACCTCCACCCCAGAGGGAGGAAGCATCCAGGGAAGAAAGGCCTGGCAGAAACAACTGAGGGTAAGAGGCATATTCCAAAGGCCACACCTCCACCCCAGAGGGAGGAAGCATCCAGGGAAGAAAGGCCTGGCAGAAACCGTTGAGGGTAAGAGGCCTATTCCAAAGGCCCTATCCCCACCCCAGAGGGAGGAAGCATCCAGGGAAGAAAGGCCTGGCAGAAACCACTGAGGGTAAGAGGCCTATTCCAAAGGCCACACCCCAACCCCAGAGGGAGGAAGCATCCAGGGAAGAAAGGCCTGGCAGAAACAACTGAGGGTAAGAGGCCTATTCCAAAGGCCACACCCCCACCCCAGAGGGAGGAAGCATCCAGAGAAGAAAGCGTGGCAGAAACTGTTGAGGGTAAGAGGCATATTCCAAAGGCCACACCTCCACCCCAGAGGGAGGAAGCATCCAGGGAAGAAAGGCCTGCCAGAAACCATTGAGGGTAAGAGGCCTATTCCAAAGACCACACCCCCCACCCCAGAGGGAGGAAGCATCCAGGGAAGAAATGCCAGGCAGAAACCACTGAGGTTAAGAGGCCTATTCCAAAGGCCACACCCACACCCCAGAGGGAGGAAGCATCCAGGGAAGAAAGGCCTGGCAGAAACAACTGAGGGTAAGAGGCCTATTCCAAAGGCCACACCTCCACCCCAGAAGGAGGAAGCATCCAGGGAAGAAAGGCCTGGCAGAAACAACTGAGGGTAAGAGGCATATTCCAAAGGCCACACCTCCACCCCAGAGGGAGGAAGCATCCAGGGAAGAAAGCCTGGCAGAAACCATTGAGGGTAAGAGGCATATTCCAAAGGACACACCTCCACCCCAGAGGGAGGAAGCATCCAGGGAAGAAAGGCCTGGCAGAAATCACTGAGGTTAAGAGGCCTATTCCAAAGGCCGCACCCCCACCCCAGAGGGAGGAAGCATCCAGGGAAGAAAGCCTGGCAGAAACCATTGAGGGTAAGAGGCATATTCCAAATGCCACACCTCCACCCCAGAGGGAGGAAGCATCCAGGGAAGAAAGGCCTGGCAGAAACAACTGAGGTTAAGAGGCCTATTCCAAAGGCCCCATCCCCACCCCAGAGGGAGGAAGCTTCCAGGGAAGAAAGGCCAGGCAGAAACCATTGAGGGTAAGAGGCCTATTCCAAAGACCCCATCCCCACCCCAGAGGGAGGAAGCATCCAGGGAAGAAAGGTCAGTCAGAAACCACTGACGGTAAGAGGCCTATTCCAAAGGCCCCATCCCCACCCCAGAGGGAGGAAGCATCCAGGGAAGAAAGGCCTGGCAGAAATCACTGAGGTTAAGAGGCCTATTCCAAAGGCCACACCCCCACCCCAGAGGGAGGAAGCATCCAGGGAAGAAAGCCTGGCAGAAACCATTGAGGGTAAGAGGCATATTCCAAATGCCACACCTCCACCCCAGAGGGAGGAAGCATCCAGGGAAGAAAGGCCTGCCAGAAACCATTGAGGGTAAGAGGCCTATTGCAAAGGCCCCATCCCCACCCCAGAGGGAGGAAGCATCCAGGGAAGAAAGGCCTGGCAGAAACAACTGAGGGTAAGAGGCATATTCCAAAGGCCACACCTCCACCCCAGAGGGAGGAAGCATCCATGGAAGAAAGGCCTGCCAGAAACCATTGAGGGTAAGAGGCCTCTTCCAAAGGCCCCATCGCCACCCCAGAGGGAGGAAGCATCCAGGGAAGAAAGGCCTGGCAGAAACCATTGAGGGTAAGAGGCCTATTCCAAAGGCCCCATCCCCACCCCAGAGGGAGGAAGCATCCAGGGAAGAAAGGCCAGGCAGAAACCACTGAGGGTAAGAGGCATATTCCAAAGGCCACACCCACACCCCAGAGGGAGGAATCATCCAGGGAAGAAAGGCCTGGCAAAAACAACTGAGGTTAAGAGGCCTATTCCAAAGGCCACACCCACACCCCAGAGGGAGGAAGCACCCAGGGAAGAAAGGCCTAGCAGAAACCACTTAGGTTAAGAGGACTATTCCAAAGGCCACACCCCCACCCCAGAGGAAGGAAGCATCCAGGGAAGAAAGCCTGGCAAAAACCGTTGAGGGTAAGAGGCATATTCCAAATGCCACCCCACCCCAGAGGGAGGAAGCATTCAGGGAAGAAAGGCCTGGCAGAAACCACTGAGGTTAAGAGGCCTATTCCAAAGGCCACACCCACACCCCAGAGGGAGGAAACACCCAGGGAAGAAAGGCCTGGCAGAAACCACTTAGGTTAAGAGGCCTATTCCAAAGGCCACACCCCCACCACAGAGGGAGGAAGCATCCAGGGAAGAAAGCCTGGCAGAAACTGTTGAGCGTAAAAGGCATATTCCAAAGGCCACACCTCCACCCCAGAGGGAGGAAGCATCCAGTTAAGAAAGGACTGCCAGAAACCATTGAGGGTAAGAGGCCTATTCCAAAGACCACACCCTCACCCCAGAGGGAGGAAGCATCCAGGGAAGAAATGCCAGGCAGAAACCACTGAGGTTAAGAGGCCTATTCCAAAGGCCACACCCACACCCCAGAGGGAGGAAGCATCCAGGGAAGAAAGGCCTGGCAGAAACAACTGAAGGTAAGAGGCATATTCCAAAGGCCACACCTCCACCCCAGAGGGAGGAAGCACCCAGGGAAGAAAGCCTGGCAGAAACCGTTGAGGGTAAGAGGCATATTCCAAATGCCACACTTCCACCCCAGAGGGAGGAAGCATCCAGGGAAGAAAGGCCTGCCAGAAACCATTGAGGGTAAGAGGCCTATTCCAAAGGCCCCATCCCCACCCCAGAGGGAGGAAGCATCCAGGGAAGAAAGGCCTGGCAGAAACCATTGAGGGTAACAGGCCTATTCCAAAGGCCCCATCCCCAACCCAGAGGGAGGAAGCATCCAGGGAAGAAAGGCCAGGCAGAAACCACTGACGGTAAGAGGCCTATTCCAAAGGCCCCATCCCAACCCCAGAGGGAGGAAGCATCCAGAGAAGAAAGGCCTGGCAGAAATCACTGAGGTTAAGAGGCCTATTCCAAAGGCCACACCCCCACCCCAGAGGGAGGAAGCATCCAGGGAAGAAAGCCTGGCAGAAACCGTTGAGGGTAAGAGGCATATTCCAAATGCCACACCTCCACCCCAGAGGGAGGAAGCATCCAGGGAAGAAAGGCCTGCCAGAAACCATTGAGGGTAGGAGGCCTATTCCAAAGGCACCATCCCCACCCCAGAGGGAGGAAGCATCCAGGGAAGAAAGGCCTGGCAGAAACAACTGAGGGTAAGAGGCATATTCCAAAGGCCACACCTCCACCAGTGGGAGGAAGCATCCAGGGAAGAAAGGCCTGGCAGAAACCATTGAGGGTAAGAGGCCTATTCCAAAGGCCCCATCCCCACCCCAGAGGGAGGAAGCATCCAGGGAAGAAAGGCCAGGCAGAAACCACTGAGGGTAAGAGGCCTCTTCCAAAGGCTACACCCACACCCCAGAGGGAGGAAGCATCCAGGGAAGAAAGGCCTGGCAGAAACAACTGAGGTTAAGAGGCCTATTCCAAAGGCCACACCCACACCCCAGAGGGAGGAAGCACCCAGGGAAGAAAGGCCTGGCAGAAACCACTTAGGTTAAGAGGACGATTCCAAAGGCCACAACCCCACCCCAGAGGGAGGAAGCATCCAGGGAAGAAAGCCTGGCAGAAACCGTTGAGGCTAAGAGGCATATTCCAAATGCCACCCCACCCCAGAGGGAGGAAGCATCCAGGGAAGAAAAGTCTGCCAGAAACCATTAAGGGTAAGAGGCCTATTCCAAAGGCCCCATCCCCACCCCAGAGGGAGGAAGCATTCAGGGAAGAAAGGCCTGGCAGAAACCACTGAGGTTAAGAGGCCTCTTCCAAAGGCCCCATCCCCACCCCAGAGGGAGGAAGCATCCAGGGAAGAAAGGCCTGGCAGAAACCATTGAGGGTAATAGGCCTATTCCAAAGGCCCCATCCCCACCCCAGAGGGAGGAAGCATCCAGGGAAGAAAGGCCAGGCAGAAACCACTGACGGTAAGAGGCCTATTCCAAAGGCCCCATCCCCACCCCAGAGGGAGGAAGCATCCAGGGAAGAAAGGCCTGGCAGAAATCACTGAGATTAAGAGGCCTATTCCAAAGGCCACACCCCCACCCCAGAGGGAGGAAGCATCCAGGGAAGAAAGCCTGGCAGAAACCGTTGAGGGTAAGAGGCATATTCCAAATGCCACACCTCCACCCCAGAGGGAGGAAGCATCCAGGGAAGAAAGGCCTGCCAGAAACCATTGAGGGTAAATGGCCTATTCCAAAGGCCACACCTCCACCAGTGGGAGGAAGCATCCACGGAAGAAAGGCCTGCCAGAAACCATTGAGGGTAAGAGGCCGCTTCCAAAGGCCCCATCCCCACCCCAGAGGGAGGAAGCATCCAGGGAAGAAAGCCTGGCAGAAACCATTGAGGGTAAGAGGCATATTCCAAAGGCCACACCTCCACCCCAGAGGGAGGAAGCATCCAGGGAAGAAAGGCCTGCCAGAAACCATTGAGGGTAAGAGGCCTATTCCAAAGACCACACCCCCACCCCAGAGGGAGGAAGCATCCAGGGAAGAAATGCTAGGCAGAAACCACTGAGGTTAAGAGGCCTATTCCAAAGGCCACACCCACACCCCAGAGGGAGGAAGCATCCAGGGAAGAAAGGCCTAGCAGAAACAACTGAGGGTAAGAGGCCTATTCCAAAGGCCACACCCCCACCCCAGAGGGAGGAAGCATCCAGGGAAGAAAGCCTGGCAGAAACCGTTGAGGGTAAGAGGCATATTCCAAATGCCAACCCACCCCAGAGGGAGGAAGCATCCAGGGAAGAAAGTCTGCCAGAAACCATTGAGGGTAAGAGGCCTATTCCAAAGGCCCCATCCCCACCCCAGAGAGAGGAAGCATTCAGGGAAGAAAGGCCTGGCAGAAACCACTGAGTTTAAGAGGCCTATTCCAAAGGCCACACCCACACCCCAGAGGGAGGAAACACCCAGGGAAGAAAGGCCTGGCAGAAACCACTTAGGTTAAGAGGCCTATTCCAAAGGCCACACCCCCACCCCAGAGGGAGGAATCATCCAGGGAAGAAAGCCTGGCAGAAACGGTTGAGGATAAGAAGCATATTCCAAATGCCACACCTCCACCCCAGAGGGAGGAAGCATCCAGGGAAGAAAGGCATGGCAGAAACCGTTGAGGGTAAGAGGCCTATTCCAAAGGCCCTATCCCCACCCCAGAGGGAGGAAGCATCCAGGGAAGAAAGGCCTGGCAGAAACCACTGAGGGTAAGAGGCCTATTCCAAAGGCCACACCCCAACCCCAGAGGGAGGAAGCATCCAGGGAAGAAAGGCCTGGCAGAAACAACTGAGGGTAAGAGGCCTATTCCAAAGGCCACACCCCCACCCCAGAGGGAGGAAGCATCCAGGGAAGAAAGCCTGGCAGAAACTGTTGAGTGTAAGAGGCATATTCCAAAGGCCACACCTCCACCCCAGAGGGAGGAAGCATCCAGGGAAGAAAGGCCTGCCAGAAACCATTGAGGGTAAGAGGCCTATTCCAAAGACCACACCCCCCACCCCAGAGGGAGGAAGCATCCAGGGAAGAAATGCCAGGCAGAAACCACTGAGGTTAAGAGGCCTATTCCAAAGGCCACACCCACACCCCAGAGGGAGGAAGCATCCAGGGAAGAAAGGCCTGGCAGAAACAACTGAGGGTAAGAGGCCTATTCCAAAGGCCACACCTCCACCCCAGAGGGAGGAAGCATCCAGGGAAGAAAGGCCTGGCAGAAACAACTAAGGGTAAGAGGCATATTCCAAAGGCCACACCTCCACCCCAGAGGGAGGAAGCATCCAGGGAAGAAAGGCCTGGCAGAAACCGTTGAGGGTAAGAGGCCTATTCCAAAGGCCCTATCCCCACCCCAGAGGGAGGAAGCATCCAGGGAAGAAAGGCCTGGCAGAAACCACTGAGGGTAAGAGGCCTATTCCAAAGGCCACACCCCAACCCCAGAGGGAGGAAGCATCCAGGGAAGAAAGGCCTGGCAGAAACAACTGAGGGTAAGAGGCCTATTCCAAAGGCCACACCCCCACCCCAGAGGGAGGAAGCATCCAGGGAAGAAAGCCTGGCAGAAACTGTTGAGGGTAAGAGGCATATTCCAAAGGCCACACCCCCCACCCCAGAGGGAGGAAGCATCCAGGGAAGAAATGCCAGGCAGAAACCACTGAGGTTAAGAGGCCTATTCCAAAGACCACACCCCCCACCCCAGAGGGAGGAAGCATCCAGGGAAGAAATGCCAGGCAGAAACCACTGAGGTTAAGAGGCCTATTCCAAAGGCCACAACCACACCCCAGAGGGAGGAAGCATCCAGGGAAGAAAGGCCTGGCAGAAACAACTGAGGGTAAGAGGCCTATTCCAAAGGCCACACCCCCACCCCAGAGGGAGGAAGCATCCAGGGAAGAAAGGCCTGCCAGAAACCATTGAGGGTAAGAGGCCTATTCCAAAGACCACACCCCCCACCCCAGAGGGAGGAAGCATCCAGGGAAGAAATGCCAGGCAGAAACCACTGAGGTTAAGAGGCCTATTCCAAAGGCCACAACCACACCCCAGAGGGAGGAAGCATCCAGGGAAGAAAGGCCTGGCAGAAACAACTGAGGGTAAGAGGCCTATTCCAAAGGCCACACCTCCACCCCAGAGGGAGGAAGCATCCAGGGAAGAAAGGCCTGGCAGAAACAACTGAGGGTAAGAGGCATATTCCAAAGGCCACACCTCCACCCCAGAGGGAGGAAGCATCCAGGGAAGAAAGCCTGGCAGAGACCATTGAGGGTAAGAGGCATATTCCAAAGGCCACACCTCCACCCCAGAGCGAGGAAGCATCCAGGGAAGAAAGGCCTGGCAGAAACAACTGAGGTTAAGAGGCCTATTCCAAAGGCCCCATCCCCACCCCAGAGGGAGGAAGCATCCAGGGAAGAAAGGTCAGGCAGAAACCACTGACGGTAAGAGGCCTATTCCAAAGGCCCCATCCCCACCCCAGAGGGAGGAAGCATCCAGGGAAGAAAGGCCTGGCAGAAATCACTGAGGTTAAGAGGCCTATTCCAAAGGCCACACCCCCACCCCAGAGGGAGGAAGCATCCAGGTAAGAAAGGCCAGGCAGAAACCACTGAGGGTAAGAGGCATATTCCAAAGGCCACACCCACACCCCAGAGGGAGGAATCATCCAGGGAAGAAAGGCCTGGCAGAAACAACTGAGGTTAAGAGGCCTATTCCAAAGGCCACACCCACACCCCAGAGGTAGGAAGCACCCAGGGAAGAAAGGCCTAGCAGAAACCACTTAGGTTAAGAGGACTATTCCAAAGGCCACACCCCCACCCCAGAGGGAGGAAGCATCCAGGGAAGAAAGCCTGGCAGAAACCGTTGAGGGTAAGAGGCATATTCCAAATGCCACCCCACCCCAGAGGGAGGAAGCATTCAGGGAAGAAAGGCCTGGCAGAAACAACTGAGGGTAACAGGCCTATTCCAAAGGCCACACCCACACCCCAGAGGGAGGAAACACCCAGGGAAGAAAGGCCTGGCAGAAACCACTTAGGTTAAGAGGCCTATTCCAAAGGCCACACCCCCACCACAGAGGCAGGAAGCATCCAGGGAAGAAAGCCTGGCAGAAACTGTTGAGGATAAAAGGCATATTCCAAAGGCCACACCTCCACCCCAGAGGGAGGAAGCATCCAGGGAAGAAAGGACTGCCAGAAACCATTGAGGGTAAGAGGCATATTCCAAAGGCCACACCTCCACCCCAGAGGGAGGAAGCACCCAGGGAAGAAAGCCTGGCAGAAACCGTTGAGGGTAAGAGGCATATTCCAAATGCCACACCTCCACCCCAGAGGGAGGAAGCATCCAGGGAAGAAAGGCCTGCCAGAAACCATTGAGGGTAAGAGGCCTATTCCAAAGGCCCCATCCCCACCCCAGAGGGAGGAAGCATCCAGGGAAGAAAGGCCTGGCAGAAACCATTGAGGGTAACAGGCCTATTCCAAAGGCCACACCCACACCCCAGAGGGAGGAATCATCCAGGGAAGAAAGGCCTGGCAGAAACAACTGAGGTTAAGAGGCCTATTCCAAAGGCCACACCCACACCCCAGAGGTAGGAAGCACCCAGGGAAGAAAGGCCTAGCAGAAACCACTTAGGTTAAGAGGACTATTCCAAAGGCCACACCCCCATCCCAGAGGGAGGAAGCATCCAGGGAAGAAAGCCTGGCAGAAACCGTTGAGGGTAAGAGGCATATTCCAAATGCCACCCCACCCCAGAGGGAGGAAGCATTCAGGGAAGAAAGGCCTGGCAGAAACAACTGAGGGTAACAGGCCTATTCCAAAGGCCACACCCACACCCCAGAGGGAGGAAACACCCAGGGAAGAAAGGCCTGGCAGAAACCACTTAGGTTAAGAGGCCTATTCCAAAGGCCACACCCCCACCACAGAGGGAGGAAGCATCCAGGGAAGAAAGCCTGGCAGAAACTGTTGAGGGTAAAAGGCATATTCCAAAGGCCACACCTCCACCCCAGAGGGAGGAAGCATCCAGGGAAGAAAGGACTGCCAGAAACCATTGAGGGTAAGAGGCATATTCCAAAGGCCACACCTCCACCCCAGAGGGAGGAAGCACTTAGGGAAGAAAGCCTGGCAGAAACCGTTGAGGGTAAGAGGCATATTCCAAATGCCACACCTCCACCCCAGAGGGAGGAAGCATCCAGGGAAGAAAGGCCTGCCAGAAACCATTGAGGGTAAGAGGCCTATTCCAAAGGCCCCATCCCCACCCCAGAGGGAGGAAGCATCCAGGGAAGAAAGGCCTGGCAGAAACCATTGAGGGTAACAGGCCTATTCCAAAGGCCACACCCACACCCCAGAGGGAGGAAGCATCCAGGGAAGAAAGGCCTGGCAGAAACAACTGAGGGTAAGAGGCCTATTCCAAAGGCCACACCTCCACCCCAGAGGGAGGAAGCATCCAGGGAAGAAAGGCCTGGCAGAAACAACTGAGGGTAACAGGCCTATTCCAAAGGCCACACCCACACCCCAGAGGGAGGAAGCATCCAGGGAAAAAAGGCCTGGCAGAAACAACTGAGGGTAAGAGGCCTATTCCAAAGGCCACACCTCCACACCAGAGGGAGGAAGCATCCAGGGAAGAAAGGCCTGGCAGAAACAACTGAGGGTAAGAGGCATATTCCAAAGGCCACACCTCCACCCCAGAGGGAGGAAGCATCCAGGGAAGAAAGCCTGGCAGAGACCATTGAGGGTAAGAGGCATATTCCAAAGGCCACACCCCCACCCCAGAGGGAGGAAGCATCCAGGGAAGAAAGCCTGGCAGAAACCATTGAGGGTAAGAGGCATATTCCAAATGCCACACCTCCACCCCAGAGGGAGGAAGCATCCAGGGAAGAAAGGCCTGGCAGAAACAACTGAGGTTAAGAGGCCTATTCCAAAGGCCCCATCCCCACCCCAGAGGGAGGAAGCATCCAGGGAAGAAAGGCCAGGCAGAAACCATTGAGGGTAAGAGGCCTATTCCAAAGGCCACACCCACACCCCAGAGGGAGGAAGCATCCAGGGAAGAAAGGCCTGGCAGAAACAACTGAGGGTAAGAGGCCTATTCCAAAGGCCACACCTCCACACCAGAGGGAGGAAGCATCCAGGGAAGAAAGGCCTGGCAGAAACAACTGAGGGTAAGAGGCATATTCCAAAGGCCACACCTCCACCCCAGAGGGAGGAAGCATCCAGGGAAGAAAGCCTGGCAGAGACCATTGAGGGTAAGAGGCATATTCCAAAGGCCACACCTCCACCCCAGAGGGAGGAAGCATCCAGGGAAGAAAGGCCTGGCAGAAATCACTGTGGGTAAGAGGCCTATTCCAAAGGACGCACCCCCACCCCAGAGGGAGGAAGCATCCAGGGAAGAAAGCCTGGCAGAAACCATTGAGGGTAAGAGGCATATTCCAAATGCCACACCTCCACCCCAGAGGGAGGAAGCATCCAGGGAAGAAAGGCCTGGCAGAAACAACTGAGGTTAAGAGGCCTATTCCAAAGGCCCCATCCCCACCCCAGAGGGAGGAAGCATCCAGGGAAGAAAGGCCAGGCAGAAACCATTGAGGGTAAGAGGCCTATTCCAAAGACCCCATCCCCACCCCAGAGGGAGGAAGCATCCAGGAAAGAAAGGCCTGGCAGAAACCACTGAGGGTAAGAGGCCGATTCCAAAGGCCACACCCCAACCCCAGAGGGAGGAAGCATCCAGGGAAGAAAGGCCTGGCAGAAACAACTGAAGGTAAGAGGCCTATTCCAAAGGCCACACCCCCAACCCAGAGGGAGGAAGCATCCAGGGAAGAAAGCCTGGCAGAAACTGTTGAGGGTAAGAGGCATATTCCAAAGGCCACACCTCCACCCCAGAGGGAGGAAGCATCCAGGGAAGAAAGGCCTGCCAGAAACCATTGAGGGCAAGAGGCCTATTCCAAAGACCACACCCCCCACCCCAGAGGGAGGAAGCATCCAGGGAAGAAATGCCAGGCAGAAACCACTGAGGTTAAGAGGCCTATTCCAAAGGCCACAACCACACCCCAGAGGGAGGAGGCATCCAGGGAAGAAAGGCCTGGCAGAAACAACTGAGGGTAAGAGGCCTATTCCAAAGGCCACACCTCCACCCCAGAGGGAGGAAGCATCCAGGGAAGAAAGGCCTGGCAGAAACAACTGAGGGTAAGAGGCATATTCCAAAGGCCACACCTCCACCCCAGAGGGAGGAAGCATCCAGGGAAGAAAGCCTGGCAGAGACCATTGAGGGTAAGAGGCATATTCCAAAGGCCACACCTCCACCGCAGAGGGAGGAAGCATCCAGGGAAGAAAGGCCTGGCAGAAATCACTGAGGTTAAGAGGCCTATTCCAAAGGCCGCACCCCCACCCCAGAGGGAGGAAGCATCCAGGGAAGAAAGCCTGGCAGAAACCATTGAGGGTAAGAGGCATATTCCAAATGCCACACCTCCACCCCAGAGGGAGGAAGCATCCAGGGAAGAAAGGCCTGGCAGAAACAACTGAGGTTAAGAGGCCTATTCCAAAGGCCCCATCCCCACCCCAGAGGGAGGAAGCATCCAGGGAAGAAAGGCCAGGCAGAAACCATTGAGGGTAAGAGGCCTATTCCAAAGACCCCATCCCCACCCCAGAGGGAGGAAGCATCCAGGGAAGAAAGGTCAGCCAGAAACCACTGACGGTAAGAGGCCTATTCCAAAGGCCCCATCCCCACCCCAGAGGGAGGAAGCATCCAGGGAAGAAAGGCCTGGCAGAAATCACTGAGGTTAAGAGGCTTATTCCAAAGGCCACACCCCCACCCCAGAGGGAGATAGCATCCAGGGAAGAAAGCCTGGCAGAAACCATTGAGGGTAAGAGGCATATTCCAAATGCCACACCTCCACCCCAGAGGGAGGAAGCATCCAGGTAAGAAAGGCCTGCCAGAAACCATTGAGGGTAAGAGGCCTATTCCAAAGGCCCCATCCCCACCCCAGAGGGAGGAAGAATCCAGGGAAGAAAGGCCTGGCAGAAACAACTGAGGGTAAGAGGCATATTCCAAAGGCCACACCTCCACCCCAGAGGGAGGAAGCATCCATGGAAGAAAGGCCTGCCAGAAACCATTGAGGGTAAGAGGCCTCTTCCAAAGGCCCCATCCCCACCCCAGAGGGAGGAAGCATCCAGGGAAGAAAGGCCTGGCAGAAACCATTGAGGGTAAGAGGCCTATTCCAAAGGCCCCATCCCCACCCCAGAGGGAGGAAGCATCCAGGGAAGAAAGGCCAGGCAGAAACCACTGAGGGTAAGAGGCATATTCCAAAGGCCACACCCACACCCCAGAGGGAGGAATCATCCAGGGAAGAAAGGCCTGGCAGAAACAACTGATGTTAAGAGGCCTATTCCAAAGGCCACACCCACACCCCAGAGGGAGGAAGCACCCAGGGAAGAAAGGCCTAGCAGAAACCACTTAGGTTAAGAGGACTATTCCAAAGGCCACACCCCCACCCCAGAGGGAGGAAGCATCCAGGGAAGAAAGCCTGGCAGAAACCGTTGAGGGTAAGAGGCATATTCCAAATGCCACCCCACCCCAGAGGGAGGAAGCATTCAGGGAAGAAAGGCCTGGCAGAAACCACTGAGGTTAAGAGGCCTATTCCAAAGGCCACACCCACACCCCAGAGGGAGGAAACACCCAGGGAAGAAAGGCCTGGCAGAAACCACTGAGGTTAAGAGGCCTATTCCAAAGGCCACACCCCCACCACAGAGGGAGGAAGCATCCAGGGAAGAAAGCCTGGCAGAAACTGTTGAGGGTAAAAGGCATATTCCAAAGGCCACACCTCCACCCCAGAGGGAGGAAGCATCCAGGGAAGAAAGGACTGCCAGAAACCATTGAGGGTAAGAGGCATATTCCAAAGGCCACACCTCCACCCCAGAGGGAGGAAGCACCCAGGGAAGAAAGCCTGGCAGAAACCGTTGAGGGTAAGAGGCCTATTCCAAATGCCACACCTCCACCCCAGAGGGAGGAAGCATCCAGGGAAGAAAGGCCTGCCAGAAACCATTGAGGGTAAGAGGCCTATTCCAAAGGCCCCATCCCCACCCCAGAGGGAGGAAGCATCCAGGGAAGAAAGGCCTGGCAGAAACAACTGAGGGTAACAGGCCTATTCCAAAGGCCACACCCACACCCCAGAGGGAGGAAGCATCCAGGGAAGAAAGGCCTGGCAGAAACAACTGAGGGTAAGAGGCCTATTCCAAAGGCCACACCTCCACACCAGAGGGAGGAAGCATCCAGGGAAGAAAGGCCTGGCAGAAACAACTGAGGGTAAGAGGCATATTCCAAAGGCCACACCTCCACCCCAGAGGGAGGAAGCATCCAGGGAAGAAAGCCTGGCAGAGACCATTGAGGGTAAGAGGCATATTCCAAAGGCCACACCTCCACCCCAGAGGGAGGAAGCATCCAGGGAAGAAAGGCCTGGCAGAAACAACTGAGGGTAAGAGGCATATTCCAAAGGCCACACCTCCACCCCAGAGGGAGGAAGCATCCAGGGAAGAAAGCCTGGCAGAGACCATTGAGGGTAAGAGGCATATTCCAAAGGCCACACCTCCACCCCAGAGGGAGGAAGCATCCAGGGAAGAAAGGCCTGGCAGAAATCACTGTGGGTAAGAGGCCTATTCCAAAGGACGCACCCCCACCCCAGAGGGAGGAAGCATCCAGGGAAGAAAGCCTGGCAGAAACCATTGAGGGTAAGAGGCATATTCCAAATGCCACACCTCCACCCCAGAGGGAGGAAGCATCCAGGGAAGAAAGGCCTGGCAGAAACAACTGAGGTTAAGAGGCCTATTCCAAAGGCCCCATCCCCACCCCAGAGGGAGGAAGCATCCAGGGAAGAAAGGCCAGGCAGAAACCATTGAGGGTAAGAGGCCTATTCCAAAGACCCCATCCCCACCCCAGAGGGAGGAAGCATCCAGGGAAGAAAGGCCTGGCAGAAACCACTGAGGGTAAGAGGCCTATTCCAAAGGCCACACCCCAACCCCAGAGGGAGGAAGCATCCAGGGAAGAAAGGCCTGGCAGAAACAACTGAGGGTAAGAGGCCTATTCCAAAGGCCACACCCCCAACCCAGAGGGAGGAAGCATCCAGGGAAGAAAGCCTGGCAGAAACTGTTGAGGGTAAGAGGCATATTCCAAAGGCCACACCTCCACCCCAGAGGGAGGAAGCATCCAGGGAAGAAAGGCCTGCCAGAAACCATTGAGGGCAAGAGGCCTATTCCAAAGACCACACCCCCCACCCCAGAGGGAGGAAGCATCCAGGGAAGAAATGCCAGGCAGAAACCACTGAGGTTAAGAGGCCTATTCCAAAGGCCACAACCACACCCCAGAGGGAGGAGGCATCCAGGGAAAAAAGGCCTGGCAGAAACAACTGAGGGTAAGAGGCCTATTCCAAAGGCCACACCTCCACCCCAGAGGGAGGAAGCATCCAGGGAAGAAAGGCCTGGCAGAAACAACTGAGGGTAAGAGGCATATTCCAAAGGCCACACCTCCACCCCAGAGGGAGGAAGCATCCAGGGAAGAAAGCCTGGCAGAGACCATTGAGGGTAAGAGGCATATTCCAAAGGCCACACCTCCACCGCAGAGGGAGGAAGCATCCAGGGAAGAAAGGCCTGGCAGAAATCACTGAGGTTAAGAGGCCTATTCCAAAGGCCGCACCCCCACCCCAGAGGGAGGAAGCATCCAGGGAAGAAAGCCTGGCAGAAATCACTGAGGTTAAGAGGCCTATTCCAAAGGCCACACCCCCACCCCAGAGGGAGATAGCATCCAGGGAAGAAAGCCTGGCAGAAACCATTGAGGGTAAGAGGCATATTCCAAATGCCACACCTCCACCCCAGAGGGAGGAAGCATCCAGGTAAGAAAGGCCTGCCAGAAACCATTGAGGGTAAGAGGCCTATTCCAAAGGCCCCATCCCCACCCCAGAGGGAGGAAGAATCCAGGGAAGAAAGGCCTGGCAGAAACAACTGAGGGTAAGAGGCATATTCCAAAGGCCACACCTCCACCCCAGAGGGAGGAAGCATCCATGGAAGAAAGGCCTGCCAGAAACCATTGAGGGTAAGAGGCCTCTTCCAAAGGCCCCATCCCCACCCCAGAGGGAGGAAGCATCCAGGGAAGAAAGGCCTGGCAGAAACCATTGAGGGTAAGAGGCCTATTCCAAAGGCCCCATCCCCACCCCAGAGGGAGGAAGCATCCAGGGAAGAAAGGCCAGGCAGAAACCACTGAGGGTAAGAGGCATATTCCAAAGGCCACACCCACACCCCAGAGGGAGGAAGCACCCAGGGAAGAAAGGCCTAGCAGAAACCACTTAGGTTAAGAGGACTATTCCAAAGGCCACACCCCCACCCCAGAGGGAGGAAGCATCCAGGGAAGAAAGCCTGGCAGAAACCGTTGAGGGTAAGAGGCATATTCCAAATGCCACCCCACCCCAGAGGGAGGAAGCATTCAGGGAAGAAAGGCCTGGCAGAAACCACTGAGGTTAAGAGGCCTATTCCAAAGGCCACACCCACACCCCAGAGGGAGGAAACACCCAGGGAAGAAAGGCCTGGCAGAAACCACTGAGGTTAAGAGGCCTATTCCAAAGGCCACACCCCCACCACAGAGGGAGGAAGCATCCAGGGAAGAAAGCCTGGCAGAAACTGTTGAGGGTAAAAGGCATATTCCAAAGGCCACACCTCCACCCCAGAGGGAGGAAGCATCCAGGGAAGAAAGGACTGCCAGAAACCATTGAGGGTAAGAGGCATATTCCAAAGGCCACACCTCCACCCCAGAGGGAGGAAGCACCCAGGGAAGAAAGCCTGGCAGAAACCGTTGAGGGTAAGAGGCCTATTCCAAATGCCACACCTCCACCCCAGAGGGAGGAAGCATCCAGGGAAGAAAGGCCTGCCAGAAACCATTGAGGGTAAGAGGCCTATTCCAAAGGCCACACCCACACCCCAGAGGGAGGAAGCACCCAGGGAAGAAAGGCCTAGCAGAAACCACTTAGGTTAAGAGGACTATTCCAAAGGCCACACCCCCACCCCAGAGGGAGGAAGCATCCAGGGAAGAAAGCCTGGCAGAAACCGTTGAGGGTAAGAGGCATATTCCAAATGCCACCCCACCCCAGAGGGAGGAAGCATTCAGGGAAGAAAGGCCTGGCAGAAACCACTGAGGTTAAGAGGCCTATTCCAAAGGCCACACCCACACCCCAGAGGGAGGAAACACCCAGGGAAGAAAGGCCTGGCAGAAACCACTGAGGTTAAGAGGCCTATTCCAAAGGCCACACACCCACCACAGAGGGAGGAAGCATCCAGGGAAGAAAGCCTGGCAGAAACTGTTGAGGGTAAAAGGCATATTCCAAAGGCCACACCTCCACCCCAGAGGGAGGAAGCATCCAGGGAAGAAAGGACTGCCAGAAACCATTGAGGGTAAGAGGCATATTCCAAAGGCCACACCTCCACCCCAGAGGGAGGAAGCACCCAGGGAAGAAAGCCTGGCAGAAACCGTTGAGGGTAAGAGGCCTATTCCAAATGCCACACCTCCACCCCAGAGGGAGGAAGCATCCAGGGAAGAAAGGCCTGCCAGAAACCATTGAGGGTAAGAGGCCTATTCCAAAGGCCCCATCCCCACCCCAGAGGGAGGAAGCATCCAGGGAAGAAAGGCCTGGCAGAAACAACTGAGGGTAACAGGCCTATTCCAAAGGCCACACCCACACCCCAGAGGGAGGAAGCATCCAGGGAAGAAAGGCCTGGCAGAAACAACTGAGGGTAAGAGGCCTATTCCAAAGGCCACACCTCCACACCAGAGGGAGGAAGCATCCAGGGAAGAAAGGCCTGGCAGAAACAACTGAGGGTAAGAGGCATATTCCAAAGGCCACACCTCCACCCCAGAGGGAGGAAGCATCCAGGGAAGAAAGCCTGGCAGAGACCATTGAGGGTAAGAGGCATATTCCAAAGGCCACACCTCCACCCCAGAGGGAGGAAGCATCCAGGGAAGAAAGGCCTGGCAGAAACAACTGAGGGTAAGAGGCATATTCCAAAGGCCACACCTCCACCCCAGAGGGAGGAAGCATCCAGGGAAGAAAGCCTGGCAGAGACCATTGAGGGTAAGAGGCATATTCCAAAGGCCACACCTCCACCCCAGAGGGAGGAAGCATCCAGGGAAGAAAGGCCTGGCAGAAATCACTGTGGGTAAGAGGCCTATTCCAAAGGACGCACCCCCACCCCAGAGGGAGGAAGCATCCAGGGAAGAAAGCCTGGCAGAAACCATTGAGGGTAAGAGGCATATTCCAAATGCCACACCTCCACCCCAGAGGGAGGAAGCATCCAGGGAAGAAAGGCCTGGCAGAAACAACTGAGGTTAAGAGGCCTATTCCAAAGGCCCCATCCCCACCCCAGAGGGAGGAAGCATCCAGGGAAGAAAGGCCAGGCAGAAACCATTGAGGGTAAGAGGCCTATTCCAAAGACCCCATCCCCACCCCAGAGGGAGGAAGCATCCAGGGAAGAAAGGCCTGGCAGAAACCACTGAGGGTAAGAGGCCTATTCCAAAGGCCACACCCCAACCCCAGAGGGAGGAAGCATCCAGGGAAGAAAGGCCTGGCAGAAACAACTGAGGGTAAGAGGCCTATTCCAAAGGCCACACCCCCAACCCAGAGGGAGGAAGCATCCAGGGAAGAAAGCCTGGCAGAAACTGTTGAGGGTAAGAGGCATATTCCAAAGGCCACACCTCCACCCCAGAGGGAGGAAGCATCCAGGGAAGAAAGGCCTGCCAGAAACCATTGAGGGCAAGAGGCCTATTCCAAAGACCACACCCCCCACCCCAGAGGGAGGAAGCATCCAGGGAAGAAATGCCAGGCAGAAACCACTGAGGTTAAGAGGCCTATTCCAAAGGCCACAACCACACCCCAGAGGGAGGAGGCATCCAGGGAAAAAAGGCCAGGCAGAAACAACTGAGGGTAAGAGGCCTATTCCAAAGGCCACACCTCCACCCCAGAGGGAGGAAGCATCCAGGGAAGAAAGGCCTGGCAGAAACAACTGAGGGTAAGAGGCATATTCCAAAGGCCACACCTCCACCCCAGAGGGAGGAAGCATCCAGGGAAGAAAGCCTGGCAGAGACCATTGAGGGTAAGAGGCATATTCCAAAGGCCACACCTCCACCGCAGAGGGAGGAAGCATCCAGGGAAGAAAGGCCTGGCAGAAATCACTGAGGTTAAGAGGCCTATTCCAAAGGCCGCACCCCCACCCCAGAGGGAGGAAGCATCCAGGGAAGAAAGCCTGGCAGAAATCACTGAGGTTAAGAGGCCTATTCCAAAGGCCACACCCCCACCCCAGAGGGAGATAGCATCCAGGGAAGAAAGCCTGGCAGAAACCATTGAGGGTAAGAGGCATATTCCAAATGCCACACCTCCACCCCAGAGGGAGGAAGCATCCAGGTAAGAAAGGCCTGCCAGAAACCATTGAGGGTAAGAGGCCTATTCCAAAGGCCCCATCCCCACCCCAGAGGGAGGAAGAATCCAGGGAAGAAAGTCCTGGCAGAAACAACTGAGGGTAAGAGGCATATTCCAAAGGCCACACCTCCACCCCAGAGGGAGGAAGCATCCATGGAAGAAAGGCCTGCCAGAAACCATTGAGGGTAAGAGGCCTCTTCCAAAGGCCCCATCCCCACCCCAGAGGGAGGAAGCATCCAGGGAAGAAAGGCCTGGCAGAAACCATTGAGGGTAAGAGGCCTATTCCAAAGGCCCCATCCCCACCCCAGAGGGAGGAAGCATCCAGGGAAGAAAGGCCAGGCAGAAACCACTGAGGGTAAGAGGCATATTCCAAAGGCCACACCCACACCCCAGAGGGAGGAAGCACCCAGGGAAGAAAGGCCTAGCAGAAACCACTTAGGTTAAGAGGACTATTCCAAAGGCCACACCCCCACCCCAGAGGGAGGAAGCATCCAGGGAAGAAAGCCTGGCAGAAACCGTTGAGGGTAAGAGGCATATTCCAAATGCCACCCCACCCCAGAGGGAGGAAGCATTCAGGGAAGAAAGGCCTGGCAGAAACCACTGAGGTTAAGAGGCCTATTCCAAAGGCCACACCCACACCCCAGAGGGAGGAAACACCCAGGGAAGAAAGGCCTGGCAGAAACCACTGAGGTTAAGAGGCCTATTCCAAAGGCCACACCCCCACCACAGAGGGAGGAAGCATCCAGGGAAGAAAGCCTGGCAGAAACTGTTGAGGGTAAAAGGCATATTCCAAAGGCCACACCTCCACCCCAGAGGGAGGAAGCATCCAGGGAAGAAAGGACTGCCAGAAACCATTGAGGGTAAGAGGCATATTCCAAAGGCCACACCTCCACCCCAGAGGGAGGAAGCACCCAGGGAAGAAAGCCTGGCAGAAACCGTTGAGGGTAAGAGGCCTATTCCAAATGCCACACCTCCACCCCAGAGGGAGGAAGCATCCAGGGAAGAAAGGCCTGCCAGAAACCATTGAGGGTAAGAGGCCTATTCCAAAGGCCCCATCCCCACCCCAGAGGGAGGAAGCATCCAGGGAAGAAAGGCCTGGCAGAAACAACTGAGGGTAACAGGCCTATTCCAAAGGCCACACCCACACCCCAGAGGGAGGAAGCATCCAGGGAAGAAAGGCCTGGCAGAAACAACTGAGGGTAAGAGGCCTATTCCAAAGGCCACACCTCCACACCAGAGGGAGGAAGCATCCAGGGAAGAAAGGCCTGGCAGAAACAACTGAGGGTAAGAGGCATATTCCAAAGGCCACACCTCCACCCCAGAGGGAGGAAGCATCCAGGGAAGAAAGCCTGGCAGAGACCATTGAGGGTAAGAGGCATATTCCAAAGGCCACACCTCCACCCCAGAGGGAGGAAGCATCCAGGGAAGAAAGGCCTGGCAGAAATCACTGAGGGTAAGAGGCCTATTCCAAAGGCCGCAACCCCACCCCAGAGGGAGGAAGCATCCAGGGAAGAAAGCCTGGCAGAAACCATTGAGGGTAAGAGGCATATTCCAAATGCCACACCTCCACCCCAGAGGGAGGAAGCATCCAGGGAAGAAAGGCCTGGCAGAAACAACTGAGGTTAAGAGGCCTATTCCAAAGGCCCCATCCCCACCCCAGAGGGAGGAAGCATCCAGGGAAGAAAGGCCAGGCAGAAACCATTGAGGGTAAGAGGCCTATTCCAAAGACCCCATCCCCACCCCAGAGGGAGGAAGCATCCAGGGAAGAAAGGTCAGGCAGAAACCACTGACGGTAAGAGGCCTATTCCAAAGGCCCCATCCCCACCCCAGAGGGAGGAAGCATCCAGGGAAGAAAGGCCTGGCAGAAATCACTGAGGTTAAGAGGCCTATTCCAAAGGCCACACCCCCACCCCAGAGGGAGGAAGCATCCAGGGAAGAAAGCCTGGCAGAAACCATTGAGGGTAAGAGGCATATTCCAAATGCCACACCTCCACCCCAGAGGGAGGAAGCATCCAGGGAAGAAAGGCCTGCCAGAAACCATTGAGGGTAAGAGGCCTATTCCAAAGGCCCCATCCCCACCCCAGAGGGAGGAAGCATCCAGGGAAGAAAGGCCTGGCAGAAACAACTGAGGGTAAGAGGCATATTCCAAAGGCCACACCTCCACCGCAGAGGGAGGAAGCATCCATGGAAGAAAGGCCTGCCAGAAACCATTGAGGGTAAGAGGCCTCTTCCAAAGGCCCCATCCCCACCCCAGAGGGAGGAAGCATCCAGGGAAGAAAGGCCTGGCAGAAACCATTGAGAGTAAGAGGCCTATTCCAAAGGCCCCATCCCCACCCCAGAGGGAGGAAGCATCCAGGGAAGAAAGGCCAGGCAGAAACCACTGAGGGTAAGAGGCATATTCCAAAGGCCACACCCACACCCCAGAGGGAGGAATCATCCAGGGAAGAAAGCCTGGCAGAAACCGTTGAGGGTAAGAGGCATATTCCAAATGCCACCCCACCCCAGAGGGAGGAAACATTCAGGGAAGAAAGGCCTGGCAGAAACCACTGAGGTTAAGAGGCCTATCCCAAAGGCCACACCCACACCCCAGACGGAGGAAACACCCAGGGAAGAAAGGCCTGGCAGAAACCACTTAGGTTAAGAGGCCTATTCCAAAGGCCACACCCCCACCACAGAGGGAGGAAGCATCCAGGGAAGAAAGCCTGGCAGAAACTGTTGAGGGTAAAAGGCATATTCCAAAGGCCACACCTCCACCCCAGAGGGAGGAAGCATCCAGGGAAGAAAGGACTGCCAGAAACCATTGAGGGTAAGAGGCCTATTCCAAAGACCACACCCTCACCCCAGAGGGAGGAAGCATCCAGGGAAGAAATGCCAGGCAGAAACCACTGAGGTTAAGAGGCCTATTCCAAAGGCCACACCCACACCCCAGGGGGAGGAAGCATCCAGGGAAGAAAGGCCTGGCAGAAACAACTGAGGGTAAGAGGCCTATTCCAAAGGCCACACCTCCACCAGTGGGAGGAAGCATCCATGGAAGAAAGGCCTGCCAGAAACCATTGAGGGTAAGAGGCCTGTTCCAAAGGCCCCATCCCCACCCCAGAGGGAGGAAGCATCCAGGGAAGAAAGGCCAGGCAGAAACCACTGAGGGTAAGAGGCCTCTTCCAAAGGCTACACCCACACCCCAGAGGGAGGAAGCATCCAGGGAAGAAAGCCTGGCAGAAACCCTTGAGGGTAAGAGGCATATTCCAAATGCCACACCTCCACCCCAGAGGGAGGAAGCATCCAGGGAAGAAAGGCCTGCCAGAAACCATTGAGGGTAAGAGGCCTATTCCAAAGGCCCCATCCCCACCCCAGAGGGAGGAAGCATCCAGGGAAGAAAGGCCTGGCAGAAACAACTGAGGGTAAGAGGCATATTCCAAAGGCCACACCTCCACCAGTGGGAGGAAGCATCCATGGAAGAAAGGCCTGCCAGAAACCATTGAGGGTAAGAGGCCTGTTCCAAAGGCCCCATCCCCACCCCAGAGGGAGGAAGCATCCAGGGAAGAAAGGCCAGGCAGAAACCACTGAGGGTAAGAGGCCTCTTCCAAAGGCTACACCCACACCCCAGAGGGAGGAAGCATCCAGGGAAGAAAGGCCTGGCAGAAACAACTGAGGTTAAGAGGCCTATTCCAAAGGCCACACCCACACCCCAGAGGGAGGAAGCACCCAGGGAAGAAAGGCCTGGCAGAAACCACTTAGGTTAAGAGGACTATTCCAAAGGCCACAACCCCACCCCAGAGGGAGGAAGCATCCAGGGAAGAAAGCCTGGCAGAAACCGTTGAGGCTAAGAGGCATATTCCAAATGCCACCCCACCCCAGAGGGAGGAAGCATCCAGGGAACAAAAGTCTGCCAGAAACCATTAAGGGTAAGAGGCCTATTCCAAAGGACCCATCCCCACCCCAGAGGGAGGAAGCATTCAGGGAAGAAAGGCCTGGCAGAAACCACTGAGGTTAAGAGGCCTATTCCAAAGGCCACACCCACACCCCAGAGGGAGGAAGCATCCAGGGAAGAAAGCCTGGCAGAAACCATTGAGGGTAAGAGGCATATTCCAAATGCCACACCTCCACCCCAGAGGGAGGAAGCATCCAGGGAAGAAAGGCCTGCCAGAAACCATTGAGGGTAAGAGGCCTATTCCAAAGGCCCCATCCCCACCCCAGAGGGAGGAAGCATCCAGGGAAGAAAGGCCTGGCAGAAACAACTGAGGGTAAGAGGCATATTCCAAAGGCCACACCTCCACCCCAGAGGGAGGAAGCATCCATGGAAGAAAGGCCTGCCAGAAACCATTGAGGGTAAGAGGCCTCTTCCAAAGGCCCCATCCCCACCCCAGAGGGAGGAAGCATCCAGGGAAGAAAGGCCTGGCAGAAACCATTGAGGGTAAGATGCCTATTCCAAAGGCCCCATCCCCACCCCAGAGGCAGGAAGCATCCAGGGAAGAAAGGCCTGGCAGAAACAACTGAGGTTAAGAGGCCTATTCCAAAGGCCACACCCACACCACAGAGGGAGGAAGCACCCAGGGAAGAAAGGCCTAGCAGAAACCACTTAGGTTAAGAGGACTATTCCAAAGGCCACACCCCCACCCCAGAGGGAGGAAGCATCCAGGGAAGAAAGCCTGGCAGAAACCGTTGAGGGTAAGAGGCATATTCCAAATGCCACCCCACCCCAGAGGGAGGAAACATTCAGGGAAGAAAGGCCTGGCAGAAACCACTGAGGTTAAGAGGCCTATTCCAAAGGCCACACCCACACCCCAGAGGGAGGAAACACCCGGGGAAGAAAGGCCTGGCAGAAACCACTTAGGTTAAGAGGCCTATTCCAAAGGCCACACCCCCACCACAGAGGGAGGAAGCATCCAGGGAAGAAAGCCTGGCAGAAACTGTTGAGGGTAAAAGGCATATTCCAAAGGCCACACCTCCACCCCAGAGGGAGGAAGCATCCAGGGAAGAAAGGACTGCCAGAAACCATTGAGGGTAAGAGGCCTATTCCAAAGACCACACCCTCACCCCAGAGGGAGGAAGCATCCAGGGAAGAAATGCCAGGCAGAAACCACTGAGGTTAAGAGGCCTATTCCAAAGGCCACACCCACACCCCAGAGGGAGGAAGCATCCAGGGAAGAAAGGCCTGGCAGAAACAACTGAGGGTAAGAGGCCTATTCCAAAGGCCACACCCCCACCTCAGAGGGAGGAAGCATCCAGGGAAGAAAGCCTGGCAGAAACCCTTGAGGGTAAGAGGCATATTCCAAATGCCACACCTCCACCCCAGAGGGAGGAAGCATCCAGGGAAGAAAGGCCTGCCAGAAACCATTGAGGGTAAGAGGCCTATTCCAAAGGCCCCATCCCCACCCCAGAGGGAGGAAGCATCCAGGGAAGAAAGGCCTGGCAGAAACAACTGAGGTTAAGAGGCATATTCCAAAGGCCACACCTCCACCAGTGGGAGGAAGCATCCATGGAAGAAAGGCCTGCCAGAAACCATTGAGGGTAAGAGGCCTGTTCCAAAGGCCCCATCCCCACCCCAGAGGGAGGAAGCATCCAGGGAAGAAAGGCCTGGCAGAAACCATTGAGGGTAAGAGGCCTATTCCAAAGGCCCCATCCCCACCCCAGAGGGAGGAAGCATCCAGGGAAGAAAGGCCAGGCAGAAACCACTGAGGGTAAGAGGCCTCTTCCAAAGGCTACACCCACACCCCAGAGGGAGGAAGCATCCAGGGAAGAAAGGCCTGGCAGAAACAACTGAGGTTAAGAGGCCTATTCCAAAGGCCACACCCACACCCCAGAGGGAGGAAGCACCAAGGGAAGAAAGGCCTGGCAGAAACCACTTAGGTTAAGGGGACTATTCCAAAGGCCACAACCCCACCCCAGAGGGAAGAAGCATCCAGGGAAGAAAGCCTGGCAGAAACCGTTGAGGCTAAGAGGCATATTCCAAATGCCACCCCACCCCAGAGGGAGGAAGCATCCAGGGAAGAAAAGTCTGCCAGAAACCATTAAGGGTAAGAGGCCTATTCCAAAGGCCCCATCCCCACCCCAGAGGGAGGAAGCATTCAGGGAAGAAAGGCCTGGCAGAAACCACTGAGGTTAAGAGGCCTATTCCAAAGGGCACACCCACACCCCAGAGGGAGGAAGCACCCAGGGAAGAAAGGCCTGGCAGAAGCCACTTAGGTTAAGAGGCCTATTCCAAAGGCCACACCCCCACCAAAGAGGGAGGAAGCATCCAGGGAAGAAAGCCTGGCAGAAACTGTTGAGGGTATTAGGCATATTCCAAAGGCCACACCTCCACCCCAGAGGGAGGAAGCATCCAGGGAAGAAAGGCCTGCCAGAAACCATTGAGGGTAAGAGGCCTATTCCAAAGACCACACACCCACACCAGAGGGAGGAAGCATCCAGGGAAGAAATGCCAGGCAGAAACCACTGAGGTTAAGAGGCCTATTCCAAAGGCCACACCCACACCCCAGAGGGAGGAAGCATCCAGGGAAGAAAGGCCTAGCAGAAACAACTGAGGGTAAGAGGCCTATTCCAAAGGCCACACCTCCACCCCAGAGGGAGGAAGCATCCAGGGAAGAAAGGCCAGGGAGAAACAACAGAGGGTAAGAGGCATATTCCAAAGGCCACACCTCCACCCCAGAGGGAGGAAGCACCCAGGGAAGAAAGGCCTGGCAGAAACCACTTAGGTTAAGAGGACTATTCCAAAGGCCACACCCCCACCCCAGAGGGAGGAAGCATCCAGGGAAGAAAGCCTGGCAGAAACCATTGAGGGTAAGAGGCATATTCCAAAGGCCACACCTCCACCCCAGAGGGAGGAAGCATCCAGGGAAGAAAGGCCAGGGAGAAACAACAGAGGGTAAGAGGCATATTCCAAAGGCCACACCTCCACCCCAGAGGGAGGAAGCACCCAGGGAAGAAAGGCCTGGCAGAAACCACTTAGGTTAAGAGGACTATTCCAAAGGCCACACCCCCACCCCAGAGGGAGGAAGCATCCAGGGAAGAAAGGCCTGCCAGAAACCATTGAGGGTAAGAGGCCTATTCCAAAGACCACACACCCACACCAGAGGGAGGAAGCATCCAGGGAAGAAATGCCAGGCAGAAACCACTGAGGTTAAGAGGCCTATTCCAAAGGCCACACCCACACCCCAGAGGGAGGAAGCATCCAGGGAAGAAAGGCCTGGCAGAAACAACTGAGGGTAAGAGGCCTATTCCAAAGGCCACACCCCCACCTCAGAGGGAGGAAGCATCCAGGGAAGAAAGCCTGGCAGAAACCCTTGAGGGTAAGAGGCATATTCCAAATGCCACACCTCCACCCCAGAGGGAGGAAGCATCCAGGGAAGAAAGGCCTGCCAGAAACCATTGAGGGTAAGAGGCCTATTCCAAAGGCCCCATCCCCACCCCAGAGGGAGGAAGCATCCAGGGAAGAAAGGCCTGGCAGAAACAACTGAGGTTAAGAGGCATATTCCAAAGGCCACACCTCCACCAGTGGGAGGAAGCATCCATGGAAGAAAGGCCTGCCAGAAACCATTGAGGGTAAGAGGCCTGTTCCAAAGGCCCCATCCCCACCCCAGAGGGAGGAAGCATCCAGGGAAGAAAGGCCTGGCAGAAACCATTGAGGGTAAGAGGCCTATTCCAAAGGCCCCATCCCCACCCCAGAGGGAGGAAGCATCCAGGGAAGAAAGGCCAGGCAGAAACCACTGAGGGTAAGAGGCCTCTTCCAAAGGCTACACCCACACCCCAGAGGGAGGAAGCATCCAGGGAAGAAAGGCCTGGCAGAAACAACTGAGGTTAAGAGGCCTATTCCAAAGGCCACACCCACACCCCAGAGGGAGGAAGCACCCAGGGAAGAAAGGCCTGGCAGAAACCACTTAGGTTAAGAGGACTATTCCAAAGGCCACAACCCCACCCCAGAGGGAAGAAGCATCCAGGGAAGAAAGCCTGGCAGAAACCGTTGAGGCTAAGAGGCATATTCGAAATGCCACCCCACCCCAGAGGGAGGAAGCATCCAGGGAAGAAAAGTCTGCCAGAAACCATTAAGGGTAAGAGGCCTATTCCAAAGGCCCCATCCCCACCCCAGAGGGAGGAAGCATTCAGGGAAGAAAGGCCTGGCAGAAACCACTGAGGTTAAGAGGCCTATTCCAAAGGCCACACCCACACCCCAGAGGGAGGAAGCACCCAGGGAAGAAAGGCCTGGCAGAAGCCACTTAGGTTAAGAGGCCTATTCCAAAGGCCACACCCCCACCAAAGAGGGAGGAAGCATCCAGGGAAGAAAGCCTGGCAGAAACTGTTGAGGGTATTAGGCATATTCCAAAGGCCACACCTCCACCCCAGAGGGAGGAAGCATCCAGGGAAGAAAGGCCTGCCAGAAACCATTGAGGGTAAGAGGCCTATTCCAAAGACCACACACCCACACCAGAGGGAGGAAGCATCCAGGGAAGAAATGCCAGGCAGAAACCACTGAGGTTAAGAGGCCTATTCCAAAGGCCACACCCACACCCCAGAGGGAGGAAGCATCCAGGGAAGAAAGGCCTAGCAGAAACAACTGAGGGTAAGAGGCCTATTCCAAAGGCCACACCTCCACCCCAGAGGGAGGAAGCATCCAGGGAAGAAAGGCCAGGGAGAAACAACAGAGGGTAAGAGGCATATTCCAAAGGCCACACCTCCACCCCAGAGGGAGGAAGCACCCAGGGAAGAAAGGCCTGGCAGAAACCACTTAGGTTAAGAGGACTATTCCAAAGGCCACACCCCCACCCCAGAGGGAGGAAGCATCCAGGGAAGAAAGCCTGGCAGAAACCATTGAGGGTAAGAGGCATATTCCAAAGGCCACACCTCCACCCCAGAGGAAGGAAGCATCCAGGGAAGAAAGGCCTGGCAGAAACCACTTAGGTTAAGAGGCCTATTCCAAAGGCCACACCCCCACCACAGAGGGAGGAAGCATCCAGGGAAGAAAGCCTGGCAGAAACTGTTGAGGGTAAAAGGCATATTCCAAAGGCCACACCTCCACCCCAGAGGGAGGAAGCATCAAGGGAAGAAAGGCCTGCCAGAAACCATTGAGGTTAAGAGGCCTATTCCAAAGACCACACCCTCACCCCAGAGGGAGGAAGCATCCAGGGAAGAAATGCCAGGCAGAAACCACTGAGGTTAAGAGGCCTATTCCAAAGGCCACACCCACACCCCAGAGGGAGGAAGCATCCAGGGAAGAAAGGCCTGCCAGAAACAACTGAGGGTAAGAGGCCTATTCCAAAGGCCACACCTCCACCCCAGAGGGAGGAAGCATCCAGGGAAGAAAGGCCTGGTAGAAACAACTGAAGGTAAGAGGCATATTCCAAAGGCCACACCTCCACACCAGAGGGAGGAAGCACCCAGGGAAGAAATGCCTGGCAGAAACCACTTAGGTTAAGAGGACTATTCCAAAGGCCACACCCCCAACCCAGAGGGAGGAAGCATCCAGGGAAGAAAGCCTGGCAGAAACCATTGAGGGTAAGAGGCATATTCCAAAGGCCACACCTCCACCCCAGAGGGAGGAAGCATCCAGGGAAGAAAGGCCTGCCAGAAACCAATGAGTGTAAGAGGCCTCTTCCAAAGGCCCCATCCCCACCCCAGAGGGAGGAAGCATCCAGGGAAGAAAGGCCTGGCAGAAACCATTGAGGGTAACAGGCCTATTCCAAAGGCCCCATCCCCACCCCAGAGGGAGGAAGCATCCAGGGAAGAAAGCCCAGGCAGAAACCACTGACGGTAAGAGGCCTATTCCAAAGGCCCCATCCCCACCACAGAGGGAGGAAGCATCCAGGGAAGAAAGGCCTGGCAGAAATCACTGAGGTTAAGAGGCCTATTCCAAAGGCCACACCCCCACCCCAGAGGGAGGAAGCATCCAGGGAAGAAAGCCTGGCAGAAACCGTTGAGGGTAAGAGGCATATTCCAAATGCCAAACCTCCACCCCAGAGGGAGGAAGCATCCAGGGAAGAAAGGCCTGCCAGAAACCATTGAGGGTAAATGGCCTATTCCAAAGGCCCCATCCCCACCCCAGAGGGAGGAAGCATCCAGGGAAGAAAGGCCTGGCAGAAACAACTGAGGGTAAGAGGCATATTCCAAAGGCCACACCTCCACCAGTGGGAGGAAGCATCCATGGAAGAAAGGCCTGCCAGAAACTATTGAGGGTAAGAGGCCTCTTCCAAAGGCCCCATCCCCACCCCAGAGGGAGGAAGCATCCAGGGAAGAAAGCCTGGCAGAAACCATTGAGGGTAAGAGGCCTATTCCAAAGGCCCCATCCCCACCCCAGAGGGAGGAAGCATCCAGGGAAGAAAGGCCTGGCAGAAACAACTGAGGGTAAGAGGCATATTCCAAAGGCCACACCTCCACCCCAGAGGGAGGAAGCATCCATGGAAGAAAGGCCTGCCAGAAACCATTGAGGGTATGAGGCCTCTTCCAAAGGCCCCATCCCCACCCCAGAGGGAGGAAGCATCCAGGGAAGAAAGGCCTGGCAGAAACCATTGAGGGTAAGAGGCCTATTCCAAAGGCCCCATCCCCACCCCAGAGGGAGGAAGCATCCAGGGAAGAAAGGCCAGGCAGAAACCACTGAGGGTAAGAGGCATATTCCAAAGGCCACACCCACACCCCAGAGGGAGGAATCATCCAGGGAAGAAAGGCCTGGCAGAAACAACTGAGGTTAAGAGGCCTATTCCAAAGGCCACACCCACACCCCAGAGGGAGGAAGCACCCAGGGAAGAAAGGCCTAGCAGAAACCACTTAGGTTAAGAGGACTATTCCAAAGGCCACACCCCCACCCCAGAGGGAGGAAGCATCCAGGGAAGAAAGTCTGGCAGAAACCGTTGAGGGTAAGAGGCATATTCCAAATGCCACCCCACCCCAGAGGGAGGAAGCATTCAGGGAAGAAAGGCCTGGCAGAAACCACTGAGGTTAAGAGGCCTATTCCAAAGGCCACACCCACACCCCAGAGGGAGGAAACACCCAGGGAAGAAAGGCCTGGCAGAAACCACTTAGGTTAAGAGGCCTATTCCAAAGGCCACACCCCCACCACAGAGGGAGGAAGCATCCAGGGAAGAAAGCCTGGCAGAAACTGTTGAGGGTAAAAGGCATATTCCAAAGGCCACACCTCCACCCCAGAGGGAGGAAGCATCCAGGGAAGAAAGGACTGCCAGAAACCATTGAGGGTAAGAGGCCTATTCCAAAGACCACACCCTCACCCCAGAGGGAGGAAGCATCCAGGGAAGAAATGCCAGGCAGAAACCACTGAGGTTAAGAGGCCTATTCCAAAGGCCACACCCACACCCCAGAGGGAGGAAGCATCCAGGGAAGAAAGGCCTGGCAGAAACAACTGAGGGTAAGAGGCCTATTCCAAAGGCCACACCTCCACCCCAGAGGGAGGAAGCATCCAGGGAAGAAAGGCCTGGCAGAAACAACTGAAGGTAAGAGGCATATTCCAAAGGCCACACCTCCACCCCAGAGGGAGGAAGCACCCAGGGAAGAAAGCCTGGCAGAAACCGTTGAGGGTAAGAGGCATATTCCAAATGCCAAACCTCCACCCCAGAGGGAGGAAGCATCCAGGGAAGAAAGGCCTGCCAGAAACCATTGAGGGTAAGAGGCCTATTCCAAAGGCCCCATCCCCACCCCAGAGGGAGGAAGCATCCAGGGAAGAAAGGCCTGGCAGAAACCATTGAGGGTAACAGGCCTATTCCAAAGGCCCCATCCCCACCCCAGAGGGAGGAAGCATCCAGGGAAGAAAGGCCAGGCAGAAACCACTGACGGTAAGAGGCCTATTCCAAAGGCCCCATCCCCACCCCAGAGGGAGGAAGCATCCAGGGAAGAAAGGCCTGGCAGAAATCACTGAGGTTAAGAGGCCTATTCCAAAGGCCACACCCCCACCCCAGAGGGAGGAAGCATCCAGGGAAGAAAGCCTGGCAGAAACTGTTGAGGGTAAGAGGCATATTCCAAATGCCACACCTCCACCCCAGAGGGAGGAAGCATCCAGGGAAGAAAGGCCTGCCAGAAACCATTGAGGGTAAGAGGCCTATTCCAAAGGCCCCATCCCCACACCAGAGGGAGGAAGCATCCAGGGAAGAAAGGCCTGGCAGAAACAACTGAGGGTAAGAGGCATATTCCAAAGGCCACACGTCCACCAGTGGGAGGAAGCATCCATGGAAGAAAGGCCTGCCAGAAACCATTGAGGGTAAGAGGCCTGTTCCAAAGGCCCCATCCCCACCCCAGAGGGAGGAAGCATCCAGGGAAGAAAGGCCTGGCAGAAACCATTGAGGGTAAGAGGCCTATTCCAAAGGCCCCATCCCCACCCCAGAGGGAGGAAGCATCCAGGGAAGAAAGGCCAGGCAGAAACCACTGAGGGTAAGAGGCCTATTCCAAAGGCTACACCCACACCCCAGAGGGAGGAAGCATCCAGGGAAGAAAGGCCTGGCAGAAACAACTGAGGTTAAGAGGTCTATTCCAAAGGCCACACCCATACCCCAGAGGGAGGAAGCACCCAGGAAAGAAAGGCCTGGCAGAAACCACTTAGGTTAAGAGGACTATTCCAAAGGCCACAACCCCACCCCAGAGGGAGGAAGCATCCAGGGAAGAAAGCCTGGCAGAAACCGTTGAGGCTAAGAGGCATATTCCAAATGCCACCCCACCCCAGAGGGAGGAAGCATCCAGGGAAGAAAAGTCTGCCAGAAACCATTAAGGGTAAGAGGCCTATTCCCAAGGCCCCATCCCCACCCCAGAGGGAGGAAGCATTCAGGGAAGAAAGGCCTGGCAGAAACCACTGAGGTTAAGAGGCCTATTCCAAAGGCCACACCCACACCCCAGAGGGAGGAAGCACCCAGGGAAGAAAGGCCTGGCAGAAGCCACTTAGGTTAAGAGGCCTATTCCAAAGGCCACACCCCCACCAAAGAGGGAGGAAGCATCCAGGGAAGAAAGCCTGGCAGAAACTGTTGAGGGTAAAAGGCATATTCCAAAGGCCACACCTCCACCCCAGTTGGAGGAAGCATCCAGGGAAGAAAGGCCTGCCAGAAACCATTGAGGGTAAGAGGCCTATTCCAAAGACCACACCCCCACCCCAGAGGGAGGAAGCATCCAGGGAAGAAATGCCAGGCAGAAACCACTGAGGTTAAGAGGCCTATTCCAAAGGCCAGACCCACACCCCAGAGGGAGGAAGCATCCAGGGAAGAAAGGCCTAGCAGAAACAACTGAGGGTAAGAGGCCTATTCCAAAGGCCACACCTCCACCCCAGAGGGAGGAAGCATCCAGGGAAGAAAGGCCTGGGAGAAACAACTGAGGGTAAGAGGCATATTCCAAAGGCCACACCTCCACCCCAGAGGGAGGAAGCACCCAGGGAAGAAAGGCCTGGCAGAAACCACTTAGGTTAAGAGGACTATTCCAAAGGCCACACCCCCACCCCAGAGGGAGGAAGCATCCAGGGAAGAAAGCCTGGCAGAAACCATTGAGGGTAAGAGGCATATTCCAAAGGCCACACCTCCACCCCACAGGAAGGAAGCATCCAGGGAAGAAAGGCCTGGCAGAAACCACTTAGGTTAAGAGGCCTATTCCAAAGGCCACACCCCCACCACAGAGGGAGGAAGCATCCAGGGAAGAAAGCCTGGCAGAAACTGTTGAGGGTAAAAGGCATATTCCAAAGGCCACACCTCCACCCCAGAGGGAGGAAGCATCAAGGGAAGAAAGGCCTGCCAGAAACCATTGAGGTTAAGAGGCCTATTCCAACGTCCACACCCTCACCCCAGAGGGAGGAAGCATCCAGGGAAGAAATGCCAGGCAGAAACCACTGAGGTTAAGAGGCCTATTCCAAAGGCCACACCCACACCCCAGAGGGAGGAAGCATCCAGGGAAGAAAGGCCTGGCAGAAACAACTGAGGGTAAGAGGCCTATTCCAAAGGCCACACCTCCACCCCAGAGGGAGGAAGCATCCAGTGAAGAAAGGCCTGGCAGAAACAACTGAAGGTAAGAGGCATATTCCAAAGGCCACACCTCCACACCAGAGGGAGGAAGCACCCAGGGAAGAAATGCCTGGCAGAAACCACTTAGGTTAAGAGGACTATTCCAAAGGCCACACCCCCAACCCAGAGGGAGGAAGCATCCAGGGAAGAAAGCCTTGCAGAAACCATAGAGGGTAAATGGCCTATTCCAAAGGCCCCATCCCCACCCCAGAGGGAGGAAGCATCCATGGAAGAAAGGCCTGCCAGAAACCATTGAGGGTATGAGGCCTCTTCCAAAGGCCCCATCCCCACCCCAGAGGGAGGAAGCATCCAGGGAAGAAAGGCCTGGCAGAAACCATTGAGGGTAAGAGGCCTATTCCAAAGGCCCCATCCCCACCCCAGAGGGAGGAAGCATCCAGGGAAGAAAGGCCAGGCAGAAACCACTGAGGGTAAGAGGCATATTCCAAAGGCCACACCCACACCCCAGAGGGAGGAATCATCCAGGGAAGAAAGGCCTGGCAGAAACAACTGAGGTTAAGAGGCCTATTCCAAAGGCCACACCCACACCCCAGAGGGAGGAAGCACCCAGGGAAGAAAGGCCTAGCAGAAACCACTTAGGTTAAGAGGACTATTCCAAAGGCCACACCCCCACCCCAGAGGGAGGAAGCATCCAGGGAAGAAAGTCTGGCAGAAACCGTTGAGGGTAAGAGGCATATTCCAAATGCCACCCCACCCCAGAGGGAGGAAGCATTCAGGGAAGAAAGGCCTGGCAGAAACCACTGAGGTTAAGAGGCCTATTCCAAAGGCCACACCCACACCCCAGAGGGAGGAAACACCCAGGGAAGAAAGGCCTGGCAGAAACCACTTAGGTTAAGAGGCCTATTCCAAAGGCCACACCCCCACCACAGAGGGAGGAAGCATCCAGGGAAGAAAGCCTGGCAGAAACTGTTGAGGGTAAAAGGCATATTCCAAAGGCCACACCTCCACCCCAGAGGGAGGAAGCATCCAGGGAAGAAAGGACTGCCAGAAACCATTGAGGGTAAGAGGCCTATTCCAAAGACCACACCCTCACCCCAGAGGGAGGAAGCATCCAGGGAAGAAATGTCAGGCAGAAACCACTGAGGTTAAGAGGCCTATTCCAAAGGCCACACCCACACCCCAGAGGGAGGAAGCATCCAGGGAAGAAAGGCCTGGCAGAAACAACTGAGGGTAAGAGGCCTATTCCAAAGGCCACACCTCCACCCCAGAGGGAGGAAGCATCCAGGGAAGAAAGGCCTGGCAGAAACAACTGAAGGTAAGAGGCATATTTCAAAGGCCACACCTCCACCCCAGAGGGAGGAAGCACCCAGGGAAGAAAGCCTGGCAGAAACCGTTGAGGGTAAGAGGCATATTCCAAATGCCACACATCCACCCCAGAGGGAGGAAGCATCCAGGGAAGAAAGGCCTGCCAGAAACCATTGAGGGTAAGAGGCCTATTCCAAAGGCCCCATCCCCACCCCAGAGGGAGGAAGCATCCAGGGAAGAAAGGCCTGGCAGAAACCATTGAGGGTAACAGGCCTATTCCAAAGGCCCCATTCCCACCCCAGAGGGAGGAAGCATCCAGGGAAGAAAGGCCAGGCAGAAATCACTGAGGTTAAGAGGCCTATTCCAAAGGCCACACCCCCACCCCAGAGGGAGGAAGCATCCAGGGAAGAAAGCCTGGCAGAAACCATTGAGGGTAAGAGGCATATTCCAAATGCCACACCTCCACCCCAGAGGGAGAAAGCATCCAGGGAAGAAAGGCCTGCCAGAAACCATTGAGGGTAAGAGGCCTATTCCAAAGGCCCCATCCCCACACCAGAGGGAGGAAGCATCCAGGGAAGAAAGGCCTGGCAGAAACAACCGAGGGTAAGAGGCATATTCCAAAGGCCACACCTCCACCAGTGGGAGGAAGCATCCATGGAAGAAAGGCCTGCCAGAAACCATTGAGGGTAAGAGGCCTGTTCCAAAGGCCCCATCCCCACCCCAGAGGGAGGAAGCATCCAGGGAAGAAAGGCCTGGCAGAAACCATTGAGGGTAAGAGGCCTATTCCAAAGGCCCCATCCCCATCCCAGAGGGAGGAAGCATCCAGGGAAGAAAGGCCAGGCAGAAACCACTGAGGGTAAGAGGCCTATTCCAAAGGCTACACCCACACCCCAGAGGGAGGAAGCATCCAGGGAAGAAAGGCCTGGCAGAAACAACTGAGGTTAAGAGGTCTATTCTAAAGGCCACACCCACACCCCAGAGGGAGGAAGCACCCAGGAAAGAAAGGCCTGGCAGAAACCACTTAGGTTAAGAGGACTATTCCAAAGGCCACAACCCCACCCCAGAGGGAGGAAGCATCCAGGGAGGAAAGCCTGGCAGAAACCGTTGAGGCTAAGAGGCATATTCCAAATGCCACCCCACCCCAGAGGGAGGAAGCATCCAGGGAAGAAAAGTCTGCCAGAAACCATTAAGGGTAAGAGGCCTATTCCCAAGGCCCCATCCCCACCCCAGAGGGAGGAAGCATTCAGGGAAGAAAGGCCTGGCAGAAACCACTGAGGTTAAGAGGCCTATTCCAAAGGCCACACCCACACCCCAGAGGGAGGAAGCACCCAGGGAAGAAAGGCCTGGCAGAAGCCACTTAGGTTAAGAGGCCTATTCCAAACGCCACACCCCCACCAAAGAGGGAGGAAGCATCCAGGGAAGAAAGCCTGGCAGAAACTGTTGAGGGTAAAAGGCATATTCCAAAGGCCACACCTCCACCCCAGAGGGAGGAAGCATCCAGGGAAGAAAGGCCTGCCAGAAACCATTGAGGGTAAGAGGCCTATTCCAAAGACCACACCCCCACCCCAGAGGGAGGAAGCATTCAGGGAAGAAATGCCAGGCAGAAACCACTGAGGTTAAGAGGCCTATTCCAAAGGCCACACCCACACCCCAGAGGGAGGAAGCATCCAGGGAAGAAAGGCCTAGCAGAAACAACTGAGGGTAAGAGGCCTATTCCAAAGGCCACACCTCCACCCCAGAGGGAGGAAGCATCCAGGGAAGAAAGGCCTGGGAGAAACAACTGAGGGTAAGAGGCATATTCCAAAGGCCACACCTCCACCCCAGAGGGAGGAAGCACCCAGGGAAGAAATGCCTGGCAGAAACCACTTAGGTTAAGAGGACTATTCCAAAGGCCACACCCCCACCCCAGAGGGAGGAAGCATCCAGGGAAGAAAGCCTGGCAGAAACCATTGAGGGTAAGAGGCATATTCCAAAGGCCACACCTCCACCCCAGAGGAAGGAAGCATACAGGGAAGAAAGGCCTGGCAGAAACCACTTAGGTTAAGAGGCCTATTCCAAAGGCCACACCCCCACCACAGAGGGAGGAAGCATCCAGGGAAGAAAGCCTGGCAGAAACTGTTGAGGGTAAAAGGCATATTCCAAAGGCCACACCTCCACCCCAGAGGGAGGAAGCATCAAGGGAATGAAGGCCTGCCAGAAACCATTGAGGTTAAGAGGCCTATTCCAAAGTCCACACCCTCACCCCAGAGGGAGGAAGCATCCAGGGAAGAAATGCCAGGCAGAAACCACTGAGGTTAAGAGGCCTATTCCAAAGGCCACACCCACACCCCAGAGGGAGGAAGCATCCAGGGAAGAAAGGCCTGGCAGAAACAACTGAGGGTAAGAGGCCTATTCCAAAGGCCACACCTCCACCCCAGAGGGAGGAAGCATCCAGTGAAGAAAGGCCTGGCAGAAACAACTGAAGGTAAGAGGCATATTCCAAAGGCCACACCTCCACACCAGAGGGAGGAAGCACCCAGGGAAGAAATGCCTGGCAGAAACCACTTAGGTTAAGAGGACTATTCCAAAGGCCACACCCCCAACCCAGAGGGAGGAAGCATCCAGGGAAGAAAGCCTTGCAGAAACCATTGAGGGTAAGAGGCATATTCCAAAGGCCACACCTCCACCCCAGAGGGAGGAAGCATCCAGGGAAGAAAGGCCTGCCAGAAACCAATGAGTGTAAGAGGCCTCTTCCAAAGGCCCCATCCCCACCCCAGAGGGAGGAAGCATCCAGGGAAGAAAGGCCTGGCAGAAACCATTGAGGGTAACAGGCCTATTCCAAAGGCCCCATCCCCACCCCAGAGGGAGGAAGCATCCAGGGAAGAAAGGCCAGGCAGAAACCACTGACGGTAAGAGGCCTATTCCAAAGGCCCCATCCCCACCCCAGAGGGAGGAAGCATCCAGGGAAGAAAGGCCTGGCAGAAATCACTGAGGTTAAGAGGCCTATTCCAAAGGCCACACCCCCACCCCAGAGGGAGGAAGCATCCAGGGAAGAAAGCCTGGCAGAAACCGTTGAGGGTAAGAGGCATATTCCAAATGCCACACCTCCACCCCAGAGGGAGGAAGCATCCAGGGAAGAAAGGCCTGCCAGAAACCATAGAGGGTAAATGGCCTATTCCAAAGGCCCCATCCCCACCCCAGAGGGAGGAAGCATCCAGGGAAGAAAGGCCTGGCAGAAACAACTGAGGGTAAGAGGCATATTCCAAAGGCCACACCTCCACCAGTGGGAGGAAGCATCCATGGAAGAAAGGCCTGCCAGAAACCATTGAGGGTAAGAGGCCACTTCCAAAGGCCCCATCCCCACCCCAGAGGGAGGAAGCATCCAGGGAAGAAAGGCCTGGCAGAAACCATTGAGGGTAAGAGGCCTATTCCAAAGGCCCCATCCCCACCCCAGAGGGAGGAAGCATCCAGGGAAGAAAGGCAAGGCAGAAACCACTGAGGGTAAGAGGCCTATTCCAAAGGCCACACCCACACCCCAGAGGGAGGAAGCATCCAGGGAAGAAAGGCCTGGCAGAAACAACTGAGGTTAAGAGGCCTATTCCAAAGGCCACACCCACAGCCCAGAGGGAGGAAGCACCCAGGGAAGAAAGGCCTGGCAGAAACCACTTAGGTTAAGAGGACTATTCCAAAGGCCACACCCCCACCCCAGAGGGAGGAAGCATCCAGGGAAGAAAGCCTGGCAGAAACCGTTGAGGCTAAGAGGCATATTCCAAATGCCACCCCAACCCAGAGGGAGGAAGCATCCAGGGAAGAAAAGTCTGCCAGAAACCATTAAGTGTAAGAGGCCTATTCCAAAGGCCCCATCCCCACCCCAGAGGGAGGAAGCATTCAGGGAAGAAAGGCCTGGCAGAAACCAGTGAGGTTAAGAGGCCTATTCCAAAGGCCACACCCACACCCCAGAGGGAGGAAGCACCCAGGGAAGAAAGGCCTGGCAGAAACCACTTAGGTTAAGAGGCCTATTCCAAAGGCCACACCCCCACCAAAGAGGGAGGAAGCATCCAGGGAAGAAAGCCTGGCAGAAACTGTTGAGGGTAAAAGGCATATTCCAAAGGCCACACCTCCACCCCAGAGGGAGGAAGCATCCAGGGAAGAAAGGCCTGCCAGAAACCATTGAGGGTAAGAGGCCTATTCCAAAGACCACACTCCCACCCCAGAGGGAGGAAGCATCCAGGGAAGAAATGCCAGGCAGAAACCACTGAGGTTAAGAGGCCTATTCCAAAGGCCACACCCACACCCCAGAGGGAGGAAGCATCCAGGGAGGAAAGGCCTAGCAGAAACAACTGAGGGTAAGAGGCCTATTCCAAAGGCCACACCTCCACCCCAGAGGGAGGAAGCATCCAGGGAAGAAAGGCCTGGCAGAAACAACTGAGGGTAAGAGGCATATTCCAAAGGCCACACCTCCACCCCAGAGGGAGGAAGCACCCAGGGAAGAAAGGCCTGGCAGAAACCACTTAGGTTAAGAGGACTATTCCAAAGGCCACACCCCCAACCCAGAGGGAGGAAGCATCCAGGGAAGAAAGCCTGGCAGAAACCATTGAGGGTAAGAGGCATATTCCAAAGGCCACACCTCCACCCCAGAGGGAGGAAGCATCCAGGGAAGAAAGGCCTGCCAGAAACCAATGAGTGTAAGAGGCCTCTTCCAAAGGCCCCATCCTCACCCCAGAGGGAGGAAGCATCCAGGGAAGAAAGGCCTGGCAGAAACCATTGAGGGTAAGAGGCCTATTCCAAAGGCCCCATCCCCACCCCAGAGGGAGGAAGCATCCAGGGAAGAAAGGCCAGGCAGAAACCCCTGACGGTAAGAGGCCTATTCCAAAGGCCCCATCCCCACACCAGAGGGAGGAAGCATCCAGGGAAGAAAGGCCTGGCAGAAATCACTGAGGTTAAGAGGCCTATTCCAAAGGCCACACCCCCACCCCAGAGGGAGGAAGCATCCAGGGAAGAAAGCCTGGCAGAAACCGTTGAGGGTAAGAGGCATATTCCAAATGCCACACCTCCAGCCCAGAGGGAGGAAGCATCCAGGGAAGAAAGGCCTGCCAGAAACCATTGAGCGTAAGAGGCCTATTCCAAAGGCCCCATCCACACCCCAGAGGGAGGAAGCATCCAGGGAAGAAAGGCCTGGCAGAAACAACTGAGGGTAAGAGGCCTATTCCAAAGGCCACACCTCCACCCCAGAGGGAGGAAGCATCCATGGAAGAAAGACCTGCCAGAAACCTTTGAGGGTAAGAGGCCTCTTCCAAAGGCCCCATCCCCACCCCAGAGGGAGGAAGCATCCAGGGAAGAAAGGCCTGGCAGAAACCATTGAGGGTAAGAGGCCTATTCCAAAGGCCCCATCCCCACCCTAGAGGGAGGAAGCATCCAGGGAAGAAAGGCCAGGCAGAAACCACTGAGGGTAAGAGGCCTATTCCAAAGGCCACACCCACACGCCAGAGGGAGGAAGCATCCAGGGAAGAAAGGCCTGGCAGAAACAACTGAGGTTAAGAGGCCTATTCCAAAGGTCACACCCACACCCCAGAGGGAGGAAGCACCCAGGGAAGAAAGGCCTGGCAGAAACCACTTAGGTTAAGAGGACTATTCCAAAGGCCACACCCCCACCCCAGAGGGAGGAAGCATCCAGGGAAGAAAGCTTGGCAGAAACCGTTGAGGCTAAGAGGCATATTCCAAATGCCACCCCACCCCAGAGGGAGGAAGCATCCAGGGAAGAAAAGTCTGCCAGAAACCATTAAGGGTAAGAGGCCTATTCCAAAGGCCCCATCCCCACCCCAGAGGGAGGAAGCATCCAGGGAAGAAATGCCAGGCAGAAACCACTGAGGTTAAGAGGCCTATTCCAAAGGCCACACCCACACCCCAGAGGGAGGAAGCATCCAGGGAAGAAATGCCAGGCAGAAACCACTGAGGTTAAGAGGCCTATTCCAAAGGCCACACCCACACCCCAGAGGGAGGAAGCATCCAGGGAAGAAATGCCAGGCAGAAACCACTGAGGTTAAGAGGCCTATTCCAAAGGCCACACCCACACCCCAGAGGGAGGAAGCATCCAGGGAAGAAAGGCCTGGCAGAAACAACTGAGGGTAAGAGGCCTATTCCAAAGGCCACACCTCCACCCCAGAGGGAGGAAGCATCCAGGGAAGAAAGGCCTGGCAGAAACAACTGAAGGTAAGAGGCATATTCCAAAGGCCAC
Organism: Bradypodion ventrale; assembly: GCA_035047345.1. Taxonomy (NCBI): domain Eukaryota; kingdom Metazoa; phylum Chordata; class Lepidosauria; order Squamata; family Chamaeleonidae; genus Bradypodion; species Bradypodion ventrale. Next base: position 23,073,872 of record JAWDJE010000009.1, on the reverse strand, counting down.
ACCTCCACACCAGAGGGAGGAAGCACCCAGGGAAGAAATGCCTGGCAGAAACCACTGAGGTTAAGAGGCCTATTCCAAAGGCCACACCCCCACCCCAGAGGGAGGAAGCATCCAGGGAAGAAAGCCTGGCAGAAACCGTTGAGGGTAAGAGGCATATTCCAAATGCCACACCTCCACCCCAGAGGGAGGAAGCATCCAGGGAAGAAAGGCCTGCCAGAAACCATTGAGGGTAAATGGCCTATTCCAAAGGCCCCATCCCCACCCCAGAGGGAGGAAGCATCCAGGGAAGAAAGGCCTGGCAGAAACAACTGAGGGTAAGAGGCATATTCCAAAGGCCACACCTCCACCAGTGGGAGGAAGCATCCATGGAAGAAAGGCCTGCCAGAAACCATTGAGGGTAAGAGGCCTCTTCCAAAGGCCCCATCCCCACCCCAGAGGGAGGAAGCATCCAGGGAAGAAAGGCCTGGCAGAAACCATTGAGGGTAAGAGGCCTATTTCAAAGGCCCCATCCCCACCCCAGAGGGAGGAAGCATCCAGGGAAGAAAGGCAAGGCAGAAACCACTGAGGGTAAGAGGCCTATTCCAAAGGCCACACCCACACCCCAGAGGGAGGAAGCATCCAGGGAAGAAAGGCCTGGCAGAAACAACTGAGGTTAAGAGGCCTATTCCAAAGGCCACACCCACACCCCAGAGGGAGGAAGCACCCAGGGAAGAAAGGCCTGGCAGAAACCACTTAGGTTGAGGACTATTCCAAAGGCCACACCCCCACCCCAGAGGGAGGAAGCATCCAGGGAAGAAAGCCTGGCAGAAACCGTTGAGGCTAAGAGGCATATTCCAAATGCCACCCCAACCCAGAGGGAGGAAGCATCCAGGGAAGAAAAGTCTGCCAGAAACCATTAAGGGTAAGAGGCCTATTCCAAAGGCCCCATCCCCACACCAGAGGGAGGAAGCATTCAGGGAAGAAAGGCCTGGCAGAAACCAGTGAGGTTAAGAGGCCTATTCCAAAGGCCACACCCACACCCCAGAGGGAGGAAGCACCCAGGGAAGAAAGGCCTGGCAGAAACCACTTAAGTTAAGAGGCCTATTCCAAAGGCCACACCCCCACCAAAGAGGGAGGAAGCATCCAGGGAAGAAAGCCTGGCAGAAACTGTTGAGGGTAAAAGGCATATTCCAAAGGCCACACCTCCACCCCAGAGGGAGGAAGCATCCAGGGAAGAAAGGCCTGCCAGAAACCATTGAGGGTAAGAGGCCTATTCCAAAGACCACACTCAAACCCCAGAGGGAGGAAGCATCCAGGGAAGAAATGCCAGGCAGAAACCACTGAGGTTAAGAGGCCTATTCCAAAGGCCACACCCACACCCAAGAGGGAGGAAGCATCCAGGGAAGAAAGGCCTAGCAGAAACAACTGAGGGTAAGAGGCCTATTCCAAAGGCCACACCTCCACCCCAGAGGGAGGAAGCATCCAGGGAAGAAAGGCCTGGCAGAAACAACTGAGGGTAAGAGGCATATTCCAAAGGCCACACCTCCACCCCAGAGGGAGGAAGCACCCAGGGAAGAAAGGCCTGGTAGAAACCACTTAGGTTAAGAGGACTATTCCAAAGGCCACACCCCCACCCCAGAGGGAGGAAGCATCCAGGGAAGAAAGCTTGGCAGAAACCGTTGAGGCTAAGAGGCATATTCCAAATGCCACCCCACCCCAGAGGGAGGAAGCATCCAGGGAAGAAAAGTCTGCCAGAAACCATTAAGGGTAAGAGGCCTATTCCAAAGGCCCCATCCCCACCCCAGAGGGAGGAAGCATCCAGGGAAGAAATGCCAGGCAGAAACCACTGAGGTTAAGAGGCCTATTCCAAAGGCCACACCCACACCCCAGAGGGAGGAAGCATCCAGGGAAGAAATGCCAGGCAGAAACCACTGAGGTTAAGAGGCCTATTCCAAAGGCCACACCCACACCCCAGAGGGAGGAAGCATCCAGGGAAGAAATGCCAGGCAGAAACCACTGAGGTTAAGAGGCCTATTCCAAAGGCCACACCCACACCCCAGAGGGAGGAAGCATCCAGGGAAGAAAGGCCTGGCAGAAACAACTGAGGGTAAGAGGCCTATTCCAAAGGCCACACCTCCACCCCAGAGGGAGGAAGCATCCAGGGAAGAAAGGCCTGGCAGAAACAACTGAAGGTAAGAGGCATATTCCAAAGGCCACACCTCCACACCAGAGGGAGGAAGCACCCAGGGAAGAAATGCCTGGCAGAAACCACTTAGGTTAAGAGGACTATTCCAAAGGCCACACCCCCAACCCAGAGGGAGGAAGCATCCAGGGAAGAAAGCCTGGCAGAAACCATTGAGGGTAAGAGGCATCTTCCAAAGGCCACACCTCCACCCCAGAGGGAGGAAGCATCCAGGGAAGAAAGGCCTGCCAGAAACCAATGAGTGTAAGAGGCCTCTTCCAAAGGCCCCATCCCCACCCCAGAGGGAGGAAGCATCCAGGGAAGAAAGGCCTGGCAGAAACCATTGAGGGTAACAGGCCTATTCCAAAGGCCCCATTCCCACCCCAGAGGGAGGAAGCATCCAGGGAAGAAAGGCCAGGCAGAAACCACTGACGGTAAGAGCCCTATTCCAAAGGCCCCATCCCCACCCCAGAGGGAGGAAGCATCCAGGGAAGAAAGGCCTGGCAGAAATCACTGAGGTTAAGAGGCCTATTCCAAAGGCCACACCCCCACCCCAGAGGGACGAAGCATCCAGGGAAGAAAGCCTGGCAGAAACCGTTGAGGGTAAGAGGCATATTCCAAATGCCACACCTCCACCCCAGAGGGAGGAAGCATCCAGGGAAGAAAGGCCTGGCAGAAACCATTGAGGGTAAATGGCCTATTCCAAAGGCCCCATCCCCACCCCAGAGGGAGGAAGCATCCAGGGAAGAAAGGCCTGGCAGAAACAACTGAGGGTAAGAGGCATATTCCAAAGGCCACACCTCCACCAGTGGGAGGAAGCATCCATGGAAGAAAGGCCTGCCAGAAACCATTGAGGGTAAGAGGCCTCTTCCAAAGGCCCCATCCCCACTCCAGAGGGAGGAAGCATCCAGGGAAGAAAGGCCTGGCAGAAACCATTGAGGGTAAGAGGCCTATTTCAAAGGCCCCATCCCCACCCCAGAGGGAGGAAGCATCCAGGGAAGAAAGGCAAGGCAGAAACCACTGAGGGTAAGAGGCCTATTCCAAAGGCCACACCCACACCCCAGAGGGAGGAAGCATCCAGGGAAGAAAGGCCTGGCAGAAACAACTGAGGTTAAGAGGCCTATTCCAAAGGCCACACCCACACCCCAGAGGGAGGAAGCACCCAGGGAAGAAAGGCCTGGCAGAAACCACTTAGGTTAAGAGGACTATTCCAAAGGCCACAACCCCACCCCAGAGGGAGGAAGCATCCAGGGAAGAAAGCCTGGCAGAAACCGTTGAGGCTAAGAGGCATATTCCAAATGCCACCCCAATCCAGAGGGAGGAAGCATCCAGGGAAGAAAAGTCTGCCAGAAACCATTAAGGGTAAGAGGCCTATTCCAAAGGCCCCATCCCCACCCCAGCGGGAGGAAGCATTCAGGGAAGAAAGGACTGGCAGAAACCAGTGAGGTTAAGAGGCCTATTCCAAAGGCCACACCCACACCCCAGAGGGAGGAAGCACCCAGGGAAGAAAGGCCTGGCAGAAACTGTTGAGGGTAAAAGGCATATTCCAAAGGCCACACCTCCACCCCAGAGGGAGGAAGCATCCAGGGAAGAAAGGCCTGCCAGAAACCATTGAGGGTAAGAGGCCTATTCCAAAGACCACACTCCCACCCCAGAGGGAGGAAGCATCCAGGGAAGAAATGCCAGGCAGAAACCACTGAGGTTAAGAGGCCTATTCCAAAGGCCACACCCACACCCCAGAGGGAGGAAGCATCCAGGGAAGAAAGGCCTAGCAGAAACAACTGAGGGTAAGAGGCCTATTCCAAAGGCCACACCTCCACCCCAGAGGGAGGAAGCATCCAGGGAAGAAAGGCCTGGCAGAAACAACTGAGGGTAAGAGGCATATTCCAAAGGCCACACCTCCACCCCAGAGGGAGGAAGCACCCAGGGAAGAAAGGCCTGGCAGAAACCACTTAGGTTAAGAGGACTATTCCAAAGGCCACACCCCCAACCCAGAGGGAGGAAGCATCCAGGGAAGAAAGCCTGGCAGAAACCATTGAGGGTAAGAGGCATATTCCAAAGGCCACACCTCCACCCCAGAGGGAGGAAGCATCCAGGGAAGAAAGGCCTGCCAGAAACCAATGAGTGTAAGAGGCCTCTTCCAAAGGCCCCATCCCCACCCCAGAGGGAGGAAGCATCCAGGGAAGAAAGGCCTGGCAGAAACCATTGAGGGTAAGAGGCCTATTCCAAAGGCCCCATCCCCACCCCAGAGGGAGGAAGCATCCAGGGAAGAAAGGCCAGGCAGAAACCACTGACGGTAAGAGGCCTATTCCAAAGGCCCCATCCCCACCCCAGAGGGAAGAAGCATCCAGGGAAGAAAGGCCTGGCAGAAATCACTCAGGTTAAGAGGCCTATTCCAAAGGCCACACCCCCACCCCAGAGGGAGGAAGCATCCAGGGAAGAAAGCCTGGCAGAAACCGTTGAGGGTAAGAGGCATATTCCAAATGCCACACCTCCACCCCAGAGGGAGGAAGCATCCAGGGAAGAAAGGCCTGCCAGAAACCATTGAGGGTAAGAGGCCTATTCCAAAGGCCCCATCCACACCCCAGAGGGAGGAAGCATCCAGGGAAGAAAGGCCTGGTAGAAACAACTGAGGGTAAGTGGCCTATTCCAAAGGCCACACCTCCACCCCAGAGGGAGGAAGCATCCAGGGAAGAAAGGCCAGGCAGAAACCACTGAGGGTAAGAGGCCTATTCCAAAGGCCACACCCACACCCCAGAGGGAGTAAGCATCCAGGGAAGAAAGGCCTGGCAGAAACCACTTAGGTTAAGAGGCCTATTCCAAAGGTCACACCCACACCCCAGAGGGAGGAAGCACCCAGGGAAGAAAGGCCTGGCAGAAACCACTTAGGTTAAGAGGACTATTCCAAAGGCCACACCCCCACCCCAGAGGGAGAAAGCATCCAGGGAAGAAAGCTTGGCAGAAACCGTTGAGGCTAAGAGGAATATTCCAAATGCCACCCCACCCCAGAGGCAGGAAGCATCCAGGGAAGAAAAGTCTGCCAGAAACCATTAAGGGTAAGAGGCCTATTCCAAAGGCCCCATCCCCACCCCAGAGGGAGGAAGCATCCAGGGAAGAAATGCCAGGCAGAAACCACTGAGGTTAAGAGGCCTATTCCAAAGGCCACACCCACACCCCAGAGGGAGGAAGCATCCAGGGAAGAAAGGCCTAGCAGAAACAACTGAGGGTAAGAGGCCTATTCCAAAGGCCACACCTCCACCCCAGAGGGAGGAAGCATCCAGGGAAGAAAGGCCTGGCAGAAACAACTGAGGGTAAGAGGCATATTCCAAAGGCCACACCTCCACCCCAGAGGGAGGAAGCACCTAGGGAAGAAAGGCCTGGCAGAAACCACTTAGGTTAAGAGGACTATTCCAAAGGCCACACCCCCACCCCAGAGGGAGGAAGCATCCAGGGAAGAAAGCCTGGCAGAAACCATTGAGGGTAAGAGGCATATTCCAAAGGCCACACCTCCACCCCAGAGGGAGGAAGCATCCAGGGAAGAAAGGCCTGCCAGAAACCAATGAGTGTAAGAGGCCTCTTCCAAAGGCCCCATCCCCACCCCAGAGGGAGGAAGCATCCAGGGAAGAAATGCCTGGCAGAAACCATTGAGGGTAAGAGGCCTATTCCAAAGGCCCCATCCCCACCCCAGAGGGAGGAAGCATCCAGGGAAGAAAGGCCAGGCAGAAACCACTGACGGTAAGAGGCCTATTCCAAAGGCCCCATCCCCACCCCAGAGGGAGGAAGCATCCAGGGAAGAAAGGCCTGGCAGAAATCACTGAGGTTAAGAGGCCTATTCCAAAGGCCACACCCCCACCCCAGAGGGAGGAAGCATCCAGGGAAGAAAGCCTGGCAGAAACCGTTGAAGGTAAGAGGCATATTCCAAATGCCACACCTCCACCCCAGAGGGAGGAAGCATCCAGGGAAGAAAGGCCTGCCAGAAACCATTGAGGGTAAATGGCCTATTCCAAAGGCCCCATCCCCAGCCCAGAGGGAGGAAGCATCCAGGGAAGAAAGGCCTGGCAGAAACAACTGAGGGTAAGAGGCATATTCCAAAGGCCACACCTCCACCAGTGGGAGGAAGCATCCATGGAAGAAAGGCCTGCCAGAAACCATTGAGGGTAAGAGGCCTCTTCCAAAGGCCCCATCCCCACCCCAGAGGGAGGAAGCATCCAGGGAAGAAAGCCTGGCAGAAACCATTGAGGGTAAGAGGCATATTCCAAAGGCCACACCTCCACCCCAGAGGGAGGAAGCGTCCAGGGAAGAAAGGCCTGGCAGAAATCACTGAGGTTAAGAGGCCTATTCCAAAGGCCGCACCCCCACCCCAGAGGGAGGAAGCATCCAGGGAAGAAAGCCTGGCAGAAACCATTGAGGGTAAGAGGCATATTACAAATGCCACACCTCCACCCCAGAGGGAGGAAGCATCCAGGGAAGAAAGGACTGGCAGAAACAACTGAGGTTAAGAGGCCTATTCCAAAGGCCCCATCCCCACCCCAGAGGGAGGAAGCATCCAGGGAAGAAAGGCCAGGCAGAAAAAATTGAGGGTAAGAGGCCTATTCCAAAGACCCCATCCCCACCCCAGAGGGAGGAAGCATCCAGGGAAGAAAGGTCAGGCAGAAACCACTGACAGTAAGAGGCCTATTCCAAAGGCCCCATCCCCACCCCAGAGGGAGGAAGCATCCAGGGAAGAAAGGCCTGGCAGAAATCACTGAGGTTAAGAGGCCTATTCCAAAGGCCACACCCCCACCCCAGAGGGAGGAAGCATCCAGGGAAGAAAGCCTGGCAGAAACCATTGAGGGTAAGAGGCATATTCCAAATGCCACACCTCCACCCCAGAGGGAAGAAGCATCCAGGGAAGAAAGGCCTGACAGAAACCATTGAGGGTAAGAGGCCTATTCCAAAGGCCCCATCCCCACCCCAGAGGGAGGAAGCATCCAGGGAAGAAAGGCCTGGCAGAAACAACTGAGGGTAAGAGGCATATTCCAAAGGCCACACCTCCACCCCAGAGGGAGGAAGCATCCATGGAAGAAAGGCCTGCCAGAAACCATTGAGGGTAAGAGGCCTATTCCAAAGGCCCCATTCCCACCCCAGAGGGAGGAAGCATCCAGGGAAGAAAGGCCAGGCAGAAACCACTGAGGGTAAGAGGCATATTCCAAAGGCCACACCCACACCCCAGAGGGAGGAATCATCCAGGGAAGAAAGGCCTGGCAGAAACAACTGAGGTTAAGAGGCCTATTCCAAAGGCCACACCCACACCCCAGAGGGAGGAAGCACCCAGGGAAGAAAGGCCTAGCAGAAACCACTTAGGTTAAGAGGACTATTCCAAAGGCCACACCCCCACCCCAGAGGGAGGAAGCATCCAGGGAAGAAAGCTTGGCAGAAACCGTTGAGGCTAAGAGGCATATTCCAAATGCCACCCCACCCCAGAGGGATGAAGCATCCAGGGAAGAAAAGTCTGCCAGAAACCATTAAGGGTAAGAGGCCTATTCCAAAGGCCCCATCCCCACCCCAGAGGGAGGAAGCATCCAGGGAAGAAATGCCAGGCAGAAACCACTGAGGTTAAGAGGCCTATTCCAAAGGCCACACCCACACCCCAGAGGGAGGAAGCATCCAGGGAAGAAATGCCAGGCAGAAACCACTGAGGTTAAGAGGCCTATTCCAAAGGCCACACCCACACCCCAGAGGGAGGAAGCATCCAGGGAAGAAAGGCCTAGCAGAAACAACTGAGGGTAAGAGGCCTATTCCAAAGGCCACACCTCCACCCCAGAGGGAGGAAGCATCCAGGGAAGAAAGGCCTGGCAGAAACAACTGAGGGTAAGAGGCATATTCCAAAGGCCACACCTCCACCCCAGAGGGAGGAAGCACCCAGGGAAGAAAGGCCTGGCAGAAACCACTTAGGTTAAGAGGACTATTCCAAAGGCCACACCCCCACCCCAGAGGGAGGAAGCATCCAGGGAAGAAAGCCTGGCAGAAACCATTGAGGGTAAGAGGCATATTCCAAAGGCCACACCTCCACCCCAGAGGGAGGAAGCATCCAGGGAAGAAAGGCCTGCCAGAAACCAATGAGTGTAAGAGGCCTCTTCCAAAGGCCCCATCCCCACCCCAGAGGGAGGAAGCATCCAGGGAAGAAAGGCCTGGCAGAAACCATTGAGGGTAAGAGGCCTATTCCAAAGGCCCCATCCCCACCCCAGAGGGAAGAAGCATCCAGGGAAGAAAGGCCAGGCAGAAACCACTGACGGTAAGAGGCCTATTCCAAAGGCCCCATCCCCACCCCAGAGGGAGGAAGCATCCAGGGAAGAAAGGCCTGGCAGAAATCACTGAGGTTAAGAGGCCTATTCCAAAGGCCACACCCCCACCCCAGAGGGAGGAAGCATCCAGGGAAGAAAGCCTGGCAGAAACCGTTGAGGGTAAGAGGCATATTCCAAATGCCACACCTCCACCCCAGAGGGAGGAAGCATCCAGGGAAGAAAGGCCTGCCAGAAACCATTGAGGGTAAATGGCCTATTCCAAAGGCCCCATCCCCAGCCCAGAGGGAGGAAGCATCCAGGGAAGAAAGGCCTGGCAGAAACAACTGAGGGTAAGAGGCATATTCCAAAGGCCACACCTCCACCAGTGGGAGGAAGCATCCATGGAAGAAAGGCCTGCCAGAAACCATTGAGGGTAAGAGGCCTCTTCCAAAGGCCCCATCCCCACCCCAGAGGGAGGAAGCATCCAGGGAAGAAAGCCTGGCAGAAACCATTGAGGGTAAGAGGCATATTCCAAAGGCCACACCTCCACCCCAGAGGGAGGAAGCATCCAGGGAAGAAAGGCCTGGCAGAAATCACTGAGGTTAAGAGGCCTATTCCAAAGGCCGCACCCCCACCCCAGAGGGAGGAAGCATCCAGGGAAGAAAGCCTGGCAGAAACCATTGAGGGTAAGAGGCATATTCCAAATGCCACACCTCCACCCCAGAGGGAGGAAGCATCCAGGGAAGAAAGGACTGGCAGAAACAACTGAGGTTAAGAGGCCTATTCCAAAGGCCCCATCCCCACCCCAGAGGGAGGAAGCATCCAGGGAAGAAAGGCCAGGCAGAAACCATTGAGGGTAAGAGGCCTATTCCAAAGACCCCATCCCCACCCCAGAGGGAGGAAGCATCCAGGGAAGAAAGGTCAGGCAGAAACCACTGACAGTAAGAGGCCTATTCCAAAGGCCCCATCCCCACCCCAGAGGGTGGAAGCATCCAGGGAAGAAAGGCCTGGCAGAAATCACTGAGGTTAAGAGGCCTATTCCAAAGGCCACACCCCCACCCCAGAGGGAGGAAGCATCCAGGGAAGAAAGCCTGGCAGAAACCATTGAGGGTAAGAGGCATATTCCAAATGCCACACCTCCACCCCAGAGGGAAGAAGCATCCAGGGAAGAAAGGCCTGACAGAAACCATTGAGGGTAAGAGGCCTATTCCAAAGGCCCCATCCCCACCCCAGAGGGAGGAAGCATCCAGGGAAGAAAGGCCTGGCAGAAACAACTGAGGGTAAGAGGCATATTCCAAAGGCCACACCTCCACCCCAGAGGGAGGAAGCATCCATGGAAGAAAGGCCTGCCAGAAACCATTGAGGGTAAGAGGCCTATTCCAAAGGCCCCATCCCCACCCCAGAGGGAGGAAGCATCCAGGGAAGAAAGGCCAGGCAGAAACCACTGAGGGTAAGAGGCATATTCCAAAGGCCACACCCACACCCCAGAGGGAGGAATCATCCAGGGAAGAAAGGCCTGGCAGAAACAACTGAGGTTAAGAGGCCTATTCCAAAGGCCACACCCACACCCCAGAGGGAGGAAGCAACCAGGGAAGAAAGGCCTAGCAGAAACCACTTAGGTTAAGAGGACTATTCCAAAGGCCACACCCCCACCCCAGAGGGAGGAAGCATCCAGGGAAGAAAGCCTGGCAGAAACCGTTGAGGGTAAGAGGCATATTCCAAATGCCACCCCACCCCAGAGGGAGGAAGCATTCAGGGAAGAAAGGCCTGGCAGAAACCACTGAGGTTAAGAGGCCTATTCCAAAGGCCACACCCACACCCCAGAGGGAGGAAACACCCAGGGAAGAAAGGCCTGGCAGAAACCACTTAGGTTAAGAGGCCTATTCCAAAGGCCACACCCCCACCACAGAGGGAGGAAGCATCCGGGAAGAAAGCCTGGCAGAAACTGTTGAGGGTAAAAGGCATATTCCAAAGGCCACACCTCCACCCCAGAGGGAGGAAGCATCCAGGGAAGAAAGCACTGCCAGAAACCATTGAGGGTAAGAGGCCTATTCCAAAGACCACACCCTCACCCCAGAGGGAGGAAGCATCCAGGGAAGAAATGCCTGGCAGAAACCACTGAGGTTAAGAGGCCTATTCCAAAGGCCACACCCACACCCCAGAGGGAGGAAGCATCCAGGGAAGAAAGGCCTGGCAGAAACAACTGAGGGTAAGAGGCCTATTCCAAAGGCCACACCTCCACCCCAGAGGGAGGAAGCATCCAGGGAAGAAAGGCCTGGCAGAAACAACTGAGGGTAAGAGGCATATTCCAAAGGCCACACCTCCACCCCAGAGGGAGGAAGCACCCAGGGAAGAAAGCCTGGCAGAAACCGTTGAGGGTAAGAGGCATATTCCAAATGCCACACCTCCACCCCAGAGGGAGGAAGCATCCAGGGAAGAAAGGCCTGCCAGAAACCATTGAGGGTAAGAGGCCTATTCCAAAGGCCCCATCCCCACCCCAGAGGGAGGAAGCATCCAGGGAAGAAAGGCCTGGCAGAAACCATTGAGGGTAACAGGCCTATTCCAAAGGCCCCATCCCCACCCCAGAGGGAGGAAGCATCCAGGGAAGAAAGGCCAGGCAGAAACCACTGACGGTAAGAGGCCTATTCCAAAGGCCCCATCCCCACCCCAGAGGGAGGAAGCATCCAGGGAAGAAAGGCCTGGCAGAAATCACTGAGGTTAAGAGGCCTATTCCAAAGGCCACACCCCCACCCCAGAGGGAGGAAGCATCCAGGGAAGAAAGCCTGGCAGAAACCGTTGAGGGTAAGAGGCATATTCCAAATGCCACACCTCCACCCCAGAGGGAGGAAGCATTCAGGGAAGAAAGGCCTGCCAGAAACCATTGAGGGTAAGAGGCCTATTCCAAAGGCCCCATCCCCACACCAGAGGGAGGAAGCATCCAGGGAAGAAAGGCCTGGCAGAAACAACTGAGGGTAAGAGGCATATTCCAAAGGCCACACCTCCACCAGTGGGAGGAAGCATCCATGGAAGAAAGGCCTGCCAGAAACCATTGAGGGTAAGAGGCCTGTTCCAAAGGCCCCATCCCCACCCCAGAGGGAGGAAGCATCCAGGGAAGAAAGGCCTGGCAGAAACCATTGAGGGTAAGAGGCCTATTCCAAAGGCCCCATCCCCACCCCAGAGGGAGGAAGCATCCAGGGAAGAAAGGCCAGGCAGAAACCACTGAGGGTAAGAGGCCTATTCCAAAGGCTACACCCACACCCCAGAGGGAGGAAGCATCCAGGGAAGAAAGGCCTGGCAGAAACAACTGAGGTTAAGAGGCCTATTCCAAAGGCCACACCCACACCCCAGAGGGAGGAAGCACCCAGGGAAGAAAGGCCTGGCAGAAACCACTTAGGTTAAGAGGACTATTCCAAAGGCCACAAGCCCACCCCAGAGGGAGGAAGCATCCAGGGAAGAAAGCCTGGCAGAAACCGTTGAGGCTAAGAGGCATATTCCAAATGCCACCCCACCCCAGAGGGAGGAAGCATCCAGGGAAGAAAAGTCTGCCAGAAACCATTAAGGGTAAGAGGCCTATTCCAAAGGCCCCATCCCCACCCCAGAGGGAGGAAGCATTCAGGGAAGAAAGGCCTAGCAGAAACAACTGAGGGTAACAGGCCTATTCCAAAGGCCACACCCACACCCGAGAGGGAGGAAGCACCCAGGGAAGAAAGGCCTGGCAGAAGCCACTTAGGTTAAGAGGCCTATTCCAAAGGCCACACCCCCACCAAAGAGGGAGGAAGCATCCAGGGAAGAAAGCCTGGCAGAAACTGTTGAGGGTAAAAGGCATATTCCAAAGGCCACACCTCCACCCCAGAGGGAGGAAGCATCCAGGGAAGAAAGGCCTGCCAGAAACCATTGAGGGTAAGAGGCCTATTCCAAAGACCACACCCCCACCCCAGAGGGAGGAAGCATCCAGGGAAGAAATGCCAGGCAGAAACCACTGAGGTTAAGAGGCCTATTCCAAAGGCCACACCCACACCCCAGAGGGAGGAAGCATCCAGGGAAGAAAGGCCTAGCAGAAACAACAGAGGGTAACAGGCCTATTCCAAAGGCCACACCTCCACCCCAGAGGGAGGAAGCATCCAGGGAAGAAAGGCCTGGGAGAAACAACTGAGGGTAAGAGGCATATTCCAAAGGCCACACCTCCACCCCAGAGGGAGGAAGCACCCAGGGAAGAAAGGCTCGGCAGAAACCACTTAGGTTAAGAGGACTATTCCAAAGGCCACACCCCCACCCCAGAGGGAGGAAGCATCCAGGGAAGAAAGGCCTGGCAGAAACAACTGAAGGTAAGAGGCATATTCCAAAGGCCACACCTCCACCCCAGAGGAAGGAAGCATCCAGGGAAGAAATGCCTGGCAGAAACCACTTAGGTTAAGAGGACTATTCCAAAGGCCACACCCCCAACCCAGAGGGAGGAAGCATCCAGGGAAGAAAGCCTGGCAGAAACCATTGAGGGTAAGAGGCATATTCCAAAGGCCACACCTCCACCCCAGAGGGAGGAAGCATCCAGCGAAGAAAGGCCTGCCAGAAACCAATGAGTGTAAGAGGCCTCTTCCAAAGGCCCCATCCCCACCCCAGAGGGAAGAAGCATCCAGGGAAGAAAGGCCTGGCAGAAACCATTGAGGGTAACAGGCCTATTCCAAAGGCCCCATCCCCACCCCAGAGGGAGGAAGCATCCAGGGAAGAAAGGCCAGGCAGAAACCACTGACGGTAAGAGGCCTATTCCAAAGGCCCCATCCCCACCCCAGAGGGAGGAAGCATCCAGGGAAGAAAGTCCTGGCAGAAATCACTGATGTTAAGAGGCCTATTCCAAAGGCCACACCCCCACCCCAGAGGGAGGAAGCATCCAGGGAAGAAAGCCTGGCAGAAACCGTTGAGGGTAAGAGGCATATTCCAAATGCCACACCTCCACCCCAGAGGGAGGAAGCATCCAGGGAAGAAAGGCCTGCCAGAAACCATTGAGGGTACATGGCCTATTCCAAAGGCCCCATCCCCACCCCAGAGGGAGGAAGCATCCAGGGAAGAAAGGCCTGGCAGAAACAAATGAGGGTAAGAGGCATATTCCAAAGGCCACACCTCCACCGGTGGGAGGAAGCATCCATGGAAGAAAGGCCTGCCAGAAACCATTGAGGGTAAGAAGCCTCTTCCAAAGGCCCCATCCCCACCCCAGAGGGAGGAAGCATCCAGGGAAGAAAGGCCTGGCAGAAACCATTGAGGGTAAGAGGCCTATTCCAAAGGCCCCATCCCCACCCCAGAGGGAGGAAGCATCCAGGGAAGAAAGGCAAGGCAGAAACCACTGAGGGTAAGAGGCCTATTCCAAAGGCCACACCCACACCCCAGAGGGAGGAAGCATCCAGGGAAGAAAGGCCTGGCAGAAACAACTGAGGTTAAGAGGCCTATTCCAAAGGCCACACCCACACCCCAGAGGGAGGAAGCACCCAGGGAAGAAAGGCCTGGCAGAAACCACTTAGGTTAAGAGGACTATTCCAAAGGCCACACCCCCACCCCAGAGGGAGGAAGCATCCAGGGAAGAAAGCCTGGCAGAAACCGTTGAGGCTAAGAGGCATATTCCAAATGCCACCCCAACCCAGAGGGAGGAAGCATCCAGGGAAGAAAAGTCTGCCAGAAACCATTAAGGGTAAGAGGCCTATTCCAAAGGCCCCATCCCCACCCCAGAGGGAGGAAGCATTCAGGGAAGAAAGGCCTGGCAGAAACCAGTGAGGTTAAGAGGCCTATTCCAAAGGCCACACCCACACCCCAGAGGGAGGAAGCACACAGGGAAGAAAGGCCTGGCAGAAACCACTTAGGTTAAGAGGCCTTTTCCAAAGGCCACACCCCCACCAAAGAGGGAGGAAGCATCCAGGGAAGAAAGCCTGGCAGAAACTGTTGAGGGTAAAAGGCATATTCCAAAGGCCACACCTCCACCCCAGAGGGAGGAAACATCCAGGGAAGAAAGGCCTGCCAGAAACCATTGAGGGTAAGAGGCCTATTCCAAAGACCACACTCCCACCCCAGAGGGAGGAAGCATCCAGGGAAGAAATGCCAGGCAGAAACCACTGAGGTTAAGAGGCCTATTCCAAAGGCCACACCCACACCCCAGAGGGAGGAAGCATCCAGGGAAGAAAGGCCTAGCAGAAACAACTGAGGGTAAGAGGCCTATTCCAAAGGCGACACCTCCACCCCAGACGAGGAAGCATCCAGGGAAGAAAGGCCTGGCAGAAACAACTGAGGGTAAGAGGCATATTCCAAAGGCCACACCTCCAATCCAGAGGGAGGAAGCACCCAGGGAAGAAAGGCCTGGCAGAAGTCACTGAGGTTAAGAGGCCTATTCCAAAGGCCACACCCCCACCCCAGAGGGAGGAAGCATCCAGGGAAGAAAGCCTGGCAGAAACCGTTGAGGGTAAGAGGCATATTCCAAATGCCACACCTCCACCCCAGAGGGAGGAAGCATCCAGGGAAGAAAGGCCTGCCAGAAACCATTGAGGGTAAGAGGCCTATTCCAAAGGCCCCATCCCCACCCCAGAGGGAGGAAGCATCCAGGGAAGAAAGGCCTGGCAGAAACCATTGAGGGTAACAGGCCTATTCCAAAGGCCCCATCCCCACCCCAGAGGGAGGAAGCATCCAGGGAAGAAAGGCCAGGCAGAAACCACTGACGGTAAGAGGCCTATTCCAAAGGCCCCATCCCCACCCCAGAGGGAGGAAGCATCCAGGGTAGAAAGTCCTGGCAGAAATCACTGAGGTTAAGAGGCCTATTCCAAAGGCCACACCCCCACCCCAGAGGGAGGAAGCATCCAGGGAAGAAAGCCTGGCAGAAACCGTTGAGGGTAAGAGGCATATTCCAAATGCCACACCTCCACCCCAGAGGGAGGAAGCATCCAGGGAAGAAAGGCCTGCCAGAAACCATTGAGGGTACATGGCCTATTCCAAAGGCCCCATCCCCACCCCAGAGGGAGGAAGCATCCAGGGAAGAAAGGCCTGGCAGAAACAACTGAGGGTAAGAGGCATATTCCAAAGGCCACACCTCCACCGGTGGGAGGAAGCATCCATGGAAGAAAGGCCTGCCAGAAACCATTGAGGGTAAGAGGCCTCTTCCAAAGGCCCCATCCCCACCCCAGAGGGAGGAAGCATCCAGGGAAGAAAGGCCTGGCAGAAACCATTGAGGGTAAGAGGCCTATTCCAAAGGCCCCATCCCCACCCCAGAGGGAGGAAGCATCCAGGGAAGAAAGGCAAGGCAGAAACCACTGAGGGTAAGAGGCCTATTCCAAAGGCCACACCCACACCCCAGAGGGAGGAAGCATCCAGGGAAGAAAGGCCTGGCAGAAACAACTGAGGTTAAGAGGCCTATTCCAAAGGCCACACCCACACCCCAGAGGGAGGAAGCACCCAGGGAAGAAAGGCCTGGCAGAAACCACTTAGGTAAAGAGGACTATTCCAAAGGCCACACCCCCACCCCAGAGGGAGGAAGCATCCAGGGAAGAAAGCCTGGCAGAAACCGTTGAGGCTAAGAGGCATATTCCAAATGCCACCCCAACCCAGAGGGAGGAAGCATCCAGGGAAGAAAAGTCTGCCAGAAACCATTAAGGGTAAGAGGCCTATTCCAAAGGCCCCATCCCCACCCCAGAGGGAGGAAGCATTCAGGGAAGAAAGGCCTGGCAGAAACCAGTGAGGTTAAGAGGCCTATTCCAAAGGCCACACCCACACCCCAGAGGGAGGAAGCACACAGGGAAGAAAGGCCTGGCAGAAACCACTTAGGTTAAGAGGCCTTTTCCAAAGGCCACACCCCCACCAAAGAGGGAGGAAGCATCCAGGGAAGAAAGCCTGGCAGAAACTGTTGAGGGTAAAAGGCATATTCCAAAGGCCACCCCTCCACCCCAGAGGGAGGAAACATCCAGGGAAGAAAGGCCTGCCAGAAACCATTGAGGGTAAGAGGCCTATTCCAAAGACCACACCCCCACCCCAGAGGGAGGAAGCATCCAGGGAAGAAATGCCAGGCAGAAACCACTGAGGTTAAGAGGCCTATTCCAAAGGCCACACCCACACCCCAGAGGGAGGAAGCATCCAGGGAAGAAAGGCCTAGCAGAAACAACTGAGGGTAAGAGGCCTATTCCAAAGGCGACACCTCCACCCCAGAGGGAGGAAGCATCCAGGGAAGAAAGGCCTGGCAGAAACAACTGAGGGTAAGAGGCATATTCCAAAGGCCACACCTCCACCCCAGAGGGAGGAAGCACCCAGGGAAGAAAGGCCTGGCAGAAACCACTTAGGTTAAGAGGACTATTCCAAAGGCCACACCCCCAACCCAGAGGGAGGAAGCATCCAGGGAAGAAAGGCCTGCCAGAAACCAATGAGTGTAAGAGGCCTCTTCCAAAGGCCCCATCCCCACCCCAGAGGGAGGAAGCATCCAGGGAAGAAAGGCCTGGCAGAAACCATTGAGGGTAAGAGGCCTATTCCAAAGGCCCCATCCCCACCCCAGAGGGAGGAAGCATCCAGGGAAGAAAGGCCTGGCAGAAGTCACTGAGGTTAAGAGGCCTATTCCAAAGGCCACACCCCCACCCCAGAGGGAGGAAGCATCCAGGGAAGAAAGCCTGGCAGAAACCGTTGAGGGTAAGAGGCATATTCCAAATGCCACACCTCCACCCCAGAGGGAGGAAGCATCCAGGGAAGAAAGGCCTGCCAGAAACCATTGAGGGTAAGAGGCCTATTCCAAAGGCCCCATCCCCACCCCAGAGGGAGGAAGCATCCAGGGAAGAAAGGCCTGGCAGAAACAACTGAGGGTAAGACGCATATTCCAAAGGCCACACCTCCACCCCAGAGGGAGGAAGCATCCATGGAAGAAAGACCTGCCAGAAACCATTGAGGGTAAGAGGCCTCTTCCAAAGGCCCCATCCCCACCCCAGAGGGAGGAAGCATCCAGGGAAGAAAGGCCTGGCAGAAACCATTGAGGGTAAGAGGCCTATTCCAAAGGCCCCATCCCCACCCCAGAGGGAGGAAGCATCCAGGGAAGAAAGGCCAGGCAGAAACCACTGAGGGTAAGAGGCCTATTCCAAAGGCCACACCCACACCCCAGAGGGAGGAAGCATCCAGGGAAGAAAGGCCTGGCAGAAACAACTGAGGTTAAGAGGCCTATTCCAAAGGCCACACCCACACCCCAGAGGGAGGAAGCACCCAGGGAAGAAAGGCCTGGCAGAAACCACTTAGGTTAAGAGGACTATTCCAAAGGCCACACCCCCACCCCAGAGGGAGGAAGCATCCAGGGAAGAAAGCCTGGCAGAAACCGTTGAGGCTAAGAGGCATATTCCAAATGCCACCCCACCCCAGAGGGAGGAAGCATCCAGGGAAGAAAAGTCTGCCAGAAACCATTAAGGGTAAGAGGCCTATTCCAAAGGCCCCATCCCCACCCCAGAGGGAGGAAGCATTCAGGGAAGAAAGGCCTGGCAGAAACCAGTGAGGTTAAGAGGCCTATTCCAAAGGCCACACCCATACCCCAGAGGGAGGAAGCATTCAGGGAAGAAAGGCCTGGCAGAAACCAGTGAGGTTAAGAGGCCTATTCCAAAGGCCACACCCACACCCCAGAGGGAGGAAGCACACAGGGAAGAAAGGCCTGGCAGAAACTGTTGAGGGTAAAAGGCATATTCCAAAGGCCACACCTCCACCCCAGAGGGAGGAAGCATCCAGGGAAGAAAGCCTGCCAGAAACCATTGAGGGTAAGAGGCCTATTCCAAAGACCACACACCCACCCCAGAGGGAGGAAGCATCCAGGGAAGAAATGCCAGACAGAAACCACTGAGGTTAAGAGGCCTATTCCAAAGGCCACACCCACACCCCAGAGGGAGGAAGCATCCAGGGAAGAAAGCCTGCCAGAAACCATTGAGGGTAAGAGGCCTATTCCAAAGACCACACACCCACCCCAGAGGGAGGAAGCATCCAGGGAAGAAAGCCTGGCAGAAACCATTGAGGGTAAGAGGCATATTCCAAAGGCCACACCTCCACCCCAGAGGGAGGAAGCATCCAGGGAAGAAAGGCCTGCCAGAAACCAATGAGTGTAAGAGGCCTCTTCCAAAGGCCCCATCCCCACCCCAGAGGGAGGAAGCATCCAGGGAAGAAAGGCCTGGCAGAAACCATTGAGGGTAAGAGGCCTAT
This sequence comes from Bradypodion ventrale, assembly GCA_035047345.1. NCBI lineage: Eukaryota > Metazoa > Chordata > Lepidosauria > Squamata > Chamaeleonidae > Bradypodion > Bradypodion ventrale. The sequence continues at coordinate 23,055,272 of JAWDJE010000009.1, read as the reverse complement.
TCCAAAGGCCCCATCCCCACCCCAGAGGGAGGAAGCATCCAGGGAAGAAAGGCCAGGCAGAAACCACTGACGGTAAGAGGCCTATTCCAAAGGCCCCATCCCCACCCCAGAGGGAGGAAGCATCCAGGGAAGAAAGGCCTGGCAGAAATCACTGAGGTTAAGAGGCCTATTCCAAAGGCCACACCCCCACCCCAGAGGGAGGAAGCATCCAGGGAAGAAAGCCTGGCAGAAACCGTTGAGGGTAAGAGGCATATTCCAAATGCCACACCTCCACCCCAGAGTGAGGAAGCATCAAGGGAAGAAAGGCCTGCCAGAAACCATTGAGGGTAAGAGGCCTATTCCAAAGGCCCCATCCCCACCCCAGAGGGAGGAAGCATCCAGGGAAGAAAGGCCTGGCAGAAACCATTGAGGGTAAGAGGCCTCTTCCAAAGGCCCCATCCCCACCCCAGAGGGAGGAAGCATCCAGGGAAGAAAGGCCTGGCAGAAACCATTGAGGGTAAGAGGCCTCTTCCAAAGGCCCCATCCCCACCCCAGAGGGAGGAAGCATCCAGGGAAGAAAGGCCAGGCAGAAACCACTGAGGGTAAGAGGCCTATTCCAAAGGCCACACCCACACCCCAGAGGGAGGAAGCATCCAGGGAAGAAAGGCCTGGCAGAAACAACTGAGGTTAAGAGGCCTATTCCAAAGGCCACACCCACACCCCAGAGGGAGGAAGCACCCAGGGAAGAAAGGCCTGGCAGAAACCACTTAGGTTAAGAGGACTATTCCAAAGGCCACACCCCCACCCCAGAGGGAGGAAGCATCCAGGGAAGAAAGCCTGGCAGAAACCGTTGAGGGTAAGAGGCATATTCCAAATGCCACCCCACCCCAGAGGGAGGAAGCATCCAGGGAAGAAAGGCCTGCCAGAAACCATTGAGGGTAAGAGGCCTATTCCAAAGGCCCCATCCCCACCCCAGAGGGAGGAAGCATCCAGGGAAGAAAGGCCTGGCAGAAACAACTGAGGGTAAGAGGCATATTCCAAAGGCCACACCTCCACCCCAGAGGGAGGAAGCATCCATGGAAGAAAGGCCTGCCAGAAACCATTGAGGGTAAGAGGCCTCTTCCAAAGGCCCCATCCCCACCCCAGAGGGAGGAAGCATCCAGGGAAGAAAGGCCTGGCAGAAACCATTGAGGGTAAGAGGCCTATTCCAAAGGCCCCATCCCCACCCCAGAGGGAGGAAGCATCCAGGGAAGAAAGGCCAGGCAGAAACCACTGAGGGTAAGAGGCATATTCCAAAGGCCACACCCACACCCCAGAGGGAGGAAGCATTCAGGGAAGAAAGGCCTGGCAGAAACAACTGAGGTTAAGAGGCCTATTCCAAAGGCCACACCCCCACCCCAGAGGGAGGAAGCATCCAGGGAAGAAAGCCTGGCAGAAACCGTTGAGGGTAAGAGGCATATTCCAAATGCCACACCCACACCGCAGAGGGAGGAAGCACCCAGGGAAGAAAGGCCTGGCAGATACCACTTAGGTTAAGAGGCCTATTCCAAAGGCCACACCCCCACCACAGAGGGAGGAAGCATCCAGGGAAGAAAGCCTGGCAGAAACCGTTGAGGGTAAGAGGCATATTCCAAATGCCACACCTCCACCCCAGAGGGAGGAAGCATCCAGGGAAGAAAGGCCTGCCAGAAACCATTGAGGGTAAGAGGCCTATTCCAAAGGCCCCATCCCCACACCAGAGGGAGGAAGCATCCAGGGAAGAAAGGCCTGGCAGAAACAACTGAGGGTAAGAGGCATATTCCAAAGGCCACACCTCCACCAGTGGGAGGAAGCATCCATGGAAGAAAGGCCTGCCAGAAACCATTGAGGGTAAGAGGCCTGTTCCAAAGGCCCCATCCCCACCCCAGAGGGAGGAAGCATCCAGGGAAGAAAGGCCTGGCAGAAACCATTGAGGGTAAGAGGCCTATTCCAAAGGCCCCATCCCCACCCCAGAGGGAGGAAGCATCCAGGGAAGAAAGGCCAGGCAGAAACCACTGAGGGTAAGAGGCCTATTCCAAAGGCTACACCCACACCCCAGAGGGAGGAAGCATCCAGGGAAGAAAGGCCTGGCAGAAACAACTGAGGTTAAGAGGCCTATTCCAAAGGCCACACCCACACCCCAGAGGGAGGAAGCACCCAGGGAAGAAAGGCCTGGCAGAAACCACTTAGGTTAAGAGGACTATTCCAAAGGCCACAAGCCCACCCCAGAGGGAGGAAGCATCCAGGGAAGAAAGCCTGGCAGAAACCGTTGAGGCTAAGAGGCATATTCCAAATGCCACCCCACCCCAGAGGGAGGAAGCATCCAGGGAAGAAAAGTCTGCCAGAAACCATTAAGGGTAAGAGGCCTATTCCAAAGGCCCCATCCCCACCCCAGAGGGAGGAAGCATTCAGGGAAGAAAGGCCTAGCAGAAACAACTGAGGGTAACAGGCCTATTCCAAAGGCCACACCCACACCCGAGAGGGAGGAAGCACCCAGGGAAGAAAGGCCTGGCAGAAGCCACTTAGGTTAAGAGGCCTATTCCAAAGGCCACACCCCCACCAAAGAGGGAGGAAGCATCCAGGGAAGAAAGCCTGGCAGAAACTGTTGAGGGTAAAAGGCATATTCCAAAGGCCACACCTCCACCCCAGAGGGAGGAAGCATCCAGGGAAGAAAGGCCTAGCAGAAACAACTGAGGGTAACAGGCCTATTCCAAAGGCCACACCTCCACCCCAGAGGGAGGAAGCATCCAGGGAAGAAAGGCCTGGGAGAAACAACTGAGGGTAAGAGGCATATTCCAAAGGCCACACCTCCACCCCAGAGGGAGGAAGCACCCAGGGAAGAAAGGCCTGGCAGAAACCACTTAGGTTAAGAGGACTATTCCAAAGGCCACACCCCCACCCCAGAGGGAGGAAGCATCCAGGGAAGAAAGGCCTGGCAGAAACAACTGAAGGTAAGAGGCATATTCCAAAGGCCACACCTCCACCCCAGAGGAAGGAAGCATCCAGGGAAGAAATGCCTGGCAGAAACCACTTAGGTTAAGAGGACTATTCCAAAGGCCACACCCCCAACCCAGAGGGAGGAAGCATCCAGGGAAGAAAGCCTGGCAGAAACCATTGAGGGTAAGAGGCATATTCCAAAGGCCACACCTCCACCCCAGAGGGAGGAAGCATCCAGCGAAGAAAGGCCTGCCAGAAACCAATGAGTGTAAGAGGCCTCTTCCAAAGGCCCCATCCCCACCCCAGAGGGAAGAAGCATCCAGGGAAGAAAGGCCTGGCAGAAACCATTGAGGGTAACAGGCCTATTCCAAAGGCCCCATCCCCACCCCAGAGGGAGGAAGCATCCAGGGAAGAAAGGCCAGGCAGAAACCACTGACGGTAAGAGGCCTATTCCAAAGGCCCCATCCCCACCCCAGAGGGAGGAAGCATCCAGGGAAGAAAGTCCTGGCAGAAATCACTGAGGTTAAGAGGCCTATTCCAAAGGCCACACCCCCACCCCAGAGGGAGGAAGCATCCAGGGAAGAAAGCCTGGCAGAAACCGTTGAGGGTAAGAGGCATATTCCAAATGCCACACCTCCACCCCAGAGGGAGGAAGCATCCAGGGAAGAAAGGCCTGCCAGAAACCATTGAGGGTACATGGCCTATTCCAAAGGCCCCATCCCCACCCCAGAGGGAGGAAGCATCCAGGGAAGAAAGGCCTGGCAGAAGCAAATGAGGGTAAGAGGCATATTCCAAAGGCCACACCTCCACCGGTGGGAGGAAGCATCCATGGAAGAAAGGCCTGCCAGAAACCATTGAGGGTAAGAAGCCTCTTCCAAAGGCCCCATCCCCACCCCAGAGGGAGGAAGCATCCAGGGAAGAAAGGCCTGGCAGAAACCATTGAGGGTAAGAGGCCTATTCCAAAGGCCCCATCCCCACCCCAGAGGGAGGAAGCATCCAGGGAAGAAAGGCAAGGCAGAAACCACTGAGGGTAAGAGGCCTATTCCAAAGGCCACACCCACACCCCAGAGGGAGGAAGCATCCAGGGAAGAAAGGCCTGGCAGAAACAACTGAGGTTAAGAGGCCTATTCCAAAGGCCACACCCACACCCCAGAGGGAGGAAGCACCCAGGGAAGAAAGGCCTGGCAGAAACCACTTAGGTTAAGAGGACTATTCCAAAGGCCACACCCCCACCCCAGAGGGAGGAAGCATCCAGGGAAGAAAGCCTGGCAGAAACCGTTGAGGCTAAGAGGCATATTCCAAATGCCACCCCAACCCAGAGGGAAGAAGCATCCAGGGAAGAAAAGTCTGCCAGAAACCATTAAGGGTAAGAGGCCTATTCCAAAGGCCCCATCCCCACCCCAGAGGGAGGAAGCATTCAGGGAAGAAAGGCCTGGCAGAAACCAGTGAGGTTAAGAGGCCTATTCCAAAGGCCACACCCACACCCCAGAGGGAGGAAGCACACAGGGAAGAAAGGCCTGGCAGAAACCACTTAGGTTAAGAGGCCTTTTCCAAAGGCCACACCCCCACCAAAGAGGGAGGAAGCATCCAGGGAAGAAAGCCTGGCAGAAACTGTTGAGGGTAAAAGGCATATTCCAAAGGCCACACCTCCACCCCAGAGGGAGGAAACATCCAGGGAAGAAAGGCCTGCCAGAAACCATTGAGGGTAAGAGGCCTATTCCAAAGACCACACTCCCACCCCAGAGGGAGGAAGCATCCAGGGAAGAAATGCCAGGCAGAAACCACTGAGGTTAAGAGGCCTATTCCAAAGGCCACACCCACACCCCAGAGGGAGGAAGCATCCAGGGAAGAAAGGCCTAGCAGAAACAACTGAGGGTAAGAGGCCTATTCCAAAGGCGACACCTCCACCCCAGAGGGAGGAAGCATCCAGGGAAGAAAGGCCTGGCAGAAACAACTGAGGGTAAGAGGCATATTCCAAAGGCCACACCTCCAATCCAGAGGGAGGAAGCACCCAGGGAAGAAAGGCCTGGCAGAAACCACTTAGGTTAAGAGGACTATTCCAAAGGCCACACCCCCAACCCAGAGGGAGGAAGCATCCAGGGAAGAAAGGCCTGCCAGAAACCAATGAGTGTAAGAGGCCTCTTCCAAAGGCCCCATCCCCACCCCAGAGGGAGGAAGCATCCATGGAAGAAAGGCCTGCCAGAAACCATTGAGGGTAAGAGGCCTGTTCCAAAGGCCCCATCCCCACCCCAGAGGGAGGAAGCATCCAGGGAAGAAAGGCCTGGCAGAAACCATTGAGGGTAAGAGGCCTATTCCAAAGGCCCCATCCCCACCCCAGAGGGAGGAAGCATCCAGGGAAGAAAGGCCAGGCAGAAACCACTGAGGGTAAGAGGCCTATTCCAAAGGCTACACCCACACCCCAGAGGGAGGAAGCATCCAGGGAAGAAAGGCCTGGCAGAAACAACTGAGGTTAAGAGGCCTATTCCAAAGGCCACACCCACACCCCAGAGGGAGGAAGCACCCAGGGAAGAAAGGCCTGGCAGAAACCACTTAGGTTAAGAGGACTATTCCAAAGGCCACAAGCCCACCCCAGAGGGAGGAAGCATCCAGGGAAGAAAGCCTGGCAGAAACCGTTGAGGCTAAGAGGCATATTCCAAATGCCACCCCACCCCAGAGGGAGGAAGCATCCAGGGAAGAAAAGTCTGCCAGAAACCATTAAGGGTAAGAGGCCTATTCCAAAGGCCCCATCCCCACCCCAGAGGGAGGAAGCATTCAGGGAAGAAAGGCCTAGCAGAAACAACTGAGGGTAACAGGCCTATTCCAAAGGCCACACCCACACCCGAGAGGGAGGAAGCACCCAGGGAAGAAAGGCCTGGCAGAAGCCACTTAGGTTAAGAGGCCTATTCCAAAGGCCACACCCCCACCAAAGAGGGAGGAAGCATCCAGGGAAGAAAGCCTGGCAGAAACTGTTGAGGGTAAAAGGCATATTCCAAAGGCCACACCTCCACCCCAGAGGGAGGAAGCATCCAGGGAAGAAAGGCCTGCCAGAAACCATTGAGGGTAAGAGGCCTATTCCAAAGACCACACCCCCACCCCAGAGGGAGGAAGCATCCAGGGAAGAAATGCCAGGCAGAAACCACTGAGGTTAAGAGGCCTATTCCAAAGGCCACACCCACACCCCAGAGGGAGGAAGCATCCAGGGAAGAAAGGCCTAGCAGAAACAACTGAGGGTAACAGGCCTATTCCAAAGGCCACACCTCCACCCCAGAGGGAGGAAGCATCCAGGGAAGAAAGGCCTGGGAGAAACAACTGAGGGTAAGAGGCATATTCCAAAGGCCACACCTCCACCCCAGAGGGAGGAAGCACCCAGGGAAGAAAGGCCTGGCAGAAACCACTTAGGTTAAGAGGACTATTCCAAAGGCCACACCCCCACCCCAGAGGGAGGAAGCATCCAGGGAAGAAAGGCCTGGCAGAAACAACTGAAGGTAAGAGGCATATTCCAAAGGCCACACCTCCACCCCAGAGGAAGGAAGCATCCAGGGAAGAAATGCCTGGCAGAAACCACTTAGGTTAAGAGGACTATTCCAAAGGCCACACCCCCAACCCAGAGGGAGGAAGCATCCAGGGAAGAAAGCCTGGCAGAAACCATTGAGGGTAAGAGGCATATTCCAAAGGCCACACCTCCACCCCAGAGGGAGGAAGCATCCAGCGAAGAAAGGCCTGCCAGAAACCAATGAGTGTAAGAGGCCTCTTCCAAAGGCCCCATCCCCACCCCAGAGGGAAGAAGCATCCAGGGAAGAAAGGCCTGGCAGAAACCATTGAGGGTAACAGGCCTATTCCAAAGGCCCCATCCCCACCCCAGAGGGAGGAAGCATCCAGGGAAGAAAGGCCAGGCAGAAACCACTGACGGTAAGAGGCCTATTCCAAAGGCCCCATCCCCACCCCAGAGGGAGGAAGCATCCAGGGAAGAAAGTCCTGGCAGAAATCACTGAGGTTAAGAGGCCTATTCCAAAGGCCACACCCCCACCCCAGAGGGAGGAAGCATCCAGGGAAGAAAGCCTGGCAGAAACCGTTGAGGGTAAGAGGCATATTCCAAATGCCACACCTCCACCCCAGAGGGAGGAAGCATCCAGGGAAGAAAGGCCTGCCAGAAACCATTGAGGGTACATGGCCTATTCCAAAGGCCCCATCCCCACCCCAGAGGGAGGAAGCATCCAGGGAAGAAAGGCCTGGCAGAAACAAATGAGGGTAAGAGGCATATTCCAAAGGCCACACCTCCACCGGTGGGAGGAAGCATCCATGGAAGAAAGGCCTGCCAGAAACCATTGAGGGTAAGAAGCCTCTTCCAAAGGCCCCATCCCCACCCCAGAGGGAGGAAGCATCCAGGGAAGAAAGGCCTGGCAGAAACCATTGAGGGTAAGAGGCCTATTCCAAAGGCCCCATCCCCACCCCAGAGGGAGGAAGCATCCAGGGAAGAAAGGCAAGGCAGAAACCACTGAGGGTAAGAGGCCTATTCCAAAGGCCACACCCACACCCCAGAGGGAGGAAGCATCCAGGGAAGAAAGGCCTGGCAGAAACAACTGAGGTTAAGAGGCCTATTCCAAAGGCCACACCCACACCCCAGAGGGAGGAAGCACCCAGGGAAGAAAGGCCTGGCAGAAACCACTTAGGTTAAGAGGACTATTCCAAAGGCCACACCCGCACCCCAGAGGGAGGAAGCATCCAGGGAAGAAAGCCTGGCAGAAACCGTTGAGGCTAAGAGGCATATTCCAAATGCCACCCCAACCCAGAGGGAGGAAGCATCCAGGGAAGAAAAGTCTGCCAGAAACCATTAAGGGTAAGAGGCCTATTCCAAAGGCCCCATCCCCACCCCAGAGGGAGGAAGCATTCAGGGAAGAAAGGCCTGGCAGAAACCAGTGAGGTTAAGAGGCCTATTCCAAAGGCCACACCCACACCCCAGAGGGAGGAAGCACACAGGGAAGAAAGGCCTGGCAGAAACCACTTAGGTTAAGAGGCCTTTTCCAAAGGCCACACCCCCACCAAAGAGGGAGGAAGCATCCAGGGAAGAAAGCCTGGCAGAAACTGTTGAGGGTAAAAGGCATATTCCAAAGGCCACACCTCCACCCCAGAGGGAGGAAACATCCAGGGAAGAAAGGCCTGCCAGAAACCATTGAGGGTAAGAGGCCTATTCCAAAGACCACACTCCCACCCCAGAGGGAGGAAGCATCCAGGGAAGAAATGCCAGGCAGAAACCACTGAGGTTAAGAGGCCTATTCCAAAGGCCACACCCACACCCCAGAGGGAGGAAGCATCCAGGGAAGAAAGGCCTAGCAGAAACAACTGAGGGTAAGAGGCCTATTCCAAAGGCGACACCTCCACCCCAGAGGGAGGAAGCATCCAGGGAAGAAAGGCCTGGCAGAAACAACTGAGGGTAAGAGGCATATTCCAAAGGCCACACCTCCAATCCAGAGGGAGGAAGCACCCAGGGAAGAAAGGCCTGGCAGAAGTCACTGAGGTTAAGAGGCCTATTTCAAAGGCCACACCCCCACCCCAGAGGGAGGAAGCATCCAGGGAAGAAAGCCTGGCAGAAACCGTTGAGGGTAAGAGGCATATTCCAAATGCCACACCTCCACCCCAGAGGGAGGAAGCATCCAGGGAAGAAAGGCCTGCCAGAAACCATTGAGGGTAAGAGGCCTATTCCAAAGGCCCCATCCCCACCCCAGAGGGAGGAAGCATCCAGGGAAGAAAGGCCTGGCAGAAACCATTGAGGGTAACAGGCCTATTCCAAAGGCCCCATCCCCACCCCAGAGGGAGGAAGCATCCAGGGAAGAAAGGCCAGGCAGAAACCACTGACGGTAAGAGGCCTATTCCAAAGGCCCCATCCCCACCCCAGAGGGAGGAAGCATCCAGGGTAGAAAGTCCTGGCAGAAATCACTGAGGTTAAGAGGCCTATTCCAAAGGCCACACCCCCACCCCAGAGGGAGGAAGCATCCAGGGAAGAAAGCCTGGCAGAAACCGTTGAGGGTAAGAGGCATATTCCAAATGCCACACCTCCACCCCAGAGGGAGGAAGCATCCAGGGAAGAAAGGCCTGCCAGAAACCATTGAGGGTACATGGCCTATTCCAAAGGCCCCATCCCCACCCCAGAGGGAGGAAGCATCCAGGGAAGAAAGGCCTGGCAGAAACAACTGAGGGTAAGAGGCATATTCCAAAGGCCACACCTCCACCGGTGGGAGGAAGCATCCATGGAAGAAAGGCCTGCCAGAAACCATTGAGGGTAAGAGGCCTCTTCCAAAGGCCCCATCCCCACCCCAGAGGGAGGAAGCATCCAGGGAAGAAAGGCCTGGCAGAAACCATTGAGGGTAAGAGGCCTATTCCAAAGGCCCCATCCCCACCCCAGAGGGAGGAAGCATCCAGGGAAGAAAGGCAAGGCAGAAACCACTGAGGGTAAGAGGCCTATTCCAAAGGCCACACCCACACCCCAGAGGGAGGAAGCATCCAGGGAAGAAAGGCCTGGCAGAAACAACTGAGGTTAAGAGGCCTATTCCAAAGGCCACACCCACACCCCAGAGGGAGGAAGCACCCAGGGAAGAAAGGCCTGGCAGAAACCACTTAGGTAAAGAGGACTATTCCAAAGGCCACACCCCCACCCCAGAGGGAGGAAGCATCCAGGGAAGAAAGCCTGGCAGAAACCGTTGAGGCTAAGAGGCATATTCCAAATGCCACCCCAACCCAGAGGGAGGAAGCATCCAGGGAAGAAAGGCAAGGCAGAAACCACTGAGGGTAAGAGGCCTATTCCAAAGGCCACACCCACACCCCAGAGGGAGGAAGCATCCAGGGAAGAAAGGCCTGGCAGAAACAACTGAGGTTAAGAGGCCTATTCCAAAGGCCACACCCACACCCCAGAGGGAGGAAGCACCCAGGGAAGAAAGGCCTGGCAGAAACCACTTAGGTAAAGAGGACTATTCCAAAGGCCACACCCCCACCCCAGAGGGAGGAAGCATCCAGGGAAGAAAGCCTGGCAGAAACCGTTGAGGCTAAGAGGCATATTCCAAATGCCACCCCAACCCAGAGGGAGGAAGCATCCAGGGAAGAAAAGTCTGCCAGAAACCATTAAGGGTAAGAGGCCTATTCCAAAGGCCCCATCCCCACCCCAGAGGGAGGAAGCATTCAGGGAAGAAAGGCCTGGCAGAAACCAGTGAGGTTAAGAGGCCTATTCCAAAGGCCACACCCACACCCCAGAGGGAGGAAGCACACAGGGAAGAAAGGCCTGGCAGAAACCACTTAGGTTAAGAGGCCTTTTCCAAAGGCCACACCCCCACCAAAGAGGGAGGAAGCATCCAGGGAAGAAAGCCTGTCAGAAACTGTTGAGGGTAAAAGGCATATTCCAAAGGCCACCCCTCCACCCCAGAGGGAGGAAACATCCAGGGAAGAAAGGCCTGCCAGAAACCATTGAGGGTAAGAGGCCTATTCCAAAGACCACACCCCCACCCCAGAGGGAGGAAGCATCCAGGGAAGAAATGCCAGGCAGAAACCACTGAGGTTAAGAGGCCTATTCCAAAGGCCACACCCACACCCCAGAGGGAGGAAGCATCCAGGGAAGAAAGGCCTAGCAGAAACAACTGAGGGTAAGAGGCCTATTCCAAAGGCGACACCTCCACCCCAGAGGGAGGAAGCATCCAGGGAAGAAAGGCCTGGCAGAAAAAACTGAGGGTAAGAGGCATATTCCAAAGGCCACACCTCCACCCCAGAGGGAGGAAGCACCCAGGGAAGAAAGGCCTGGCAGAAACCACTTAGGTTAAGAGGACTATTCCAAAGGCCACACCCCCAACCCAGAGGGAGGAAGCATCCAGGGAAGAAAGGCCTGCCAGAAACCAATGAGTGTAAGAGGCCTCTTCCAAAGGCCCCATCCCCACCCCAGAGGGAGGAAGCATCCAGGGAAGAAAGGCCTGGCAGAAACCATTGAGGGTAAGAGGCCTATTCCAAAGGCCCCATCCCCACCCCAGAGGGAGGAAGCATCCAGGGAAGAAAGGCCTGGCAGAAGTCACTGAGGTTAAGAGGCCTATTCCAAAGGCCACACCCCCACCCCAGAGGGAGGAAGCATCCAGGGAAGAAAGCCTGGCAGAAACCGTTGAGGGTAAGAGGCATATTCCAAATGCCACACCTCCACCCCAGAGGGAGGAAGCATCCAGGGAAGAAAGGCCTGCCAGAAACCATTGAGGGTAAGAGGCCTATTCCAAAGGCCCCATCCCCACCCCAGAGGGAGGAAGCATCCAGGGAAGAAAGGCCTGGCAGAAACAACTGAGGGTAAGACGCATATTCCAAAGGCCACACCTAAACCCCAGAGGGAGGAAGCATCCATGGAAGAAAGAACTGCCAGAAACCATTGAGGGTAAGAGGCCTCTTCCAAAGGCCCCATCCCCACCCCAGAGGGAGGAAGCATCCAGGGAAGAAAGGCCTGGCAGAAACCATTGAGGGTAAGAGGCCTATTCCAAAGGCCCCATCCCCACCCCAGAGGGAGGAAGCATCCAGGGAAGAAAGGCCAGGCAGAAACCACTGAGGGTAAGAGGCCTATTCCAAAGGCCACACCCACACCCCAGAGGGAGGAAGCATCCAGGGAAGAAAGGCCTGGCAGAAACAACTGAGGTTAAGAGGCCTATTCCAAAGGCCACACCCACACCCCAGAGGGAGGAAGCACCCAGGGAAGAAAGGCCTGGCAGAAACCACTTAGGTTAAGAGGACTATTCCAAAGGCCACACCCCCACCCCAGAGGGAGGAAGCATCCAGGGAAGAAAGCCTGGCAGAAACCGTTGAGGCTAAGAGGCATATTCCAAATGCCACCCCACCCCAGAGGGAGGAAGCATCCAGGGAAGAAAAGTCTGCCAGAAACCATTAAGGGTAAGAGGCCTATTCCAAAGGCCCCATCCCCACCCCAGAGGGAGGAAGCATTCAGGGAAGAAAGGCCTGGCAGAAACCAGTGAGGTTAAGAGGCCTATTCCAAAGGCCACACCCATACCCCAGAGGGAGGAAGCATTCAGGGAAGAAAGGCCTGGCAGAAACCAGTGAGGTTAAGAGGCCTATTCCAAAGGCCACACCCACACCCCAGAGGGAGGAAGCACACAGGGAAGAAAGGCCTGGCAGAAACTGTTGAGGGTAAAAGGCATATTCCAAAGGCCACACCTCCACCCCAGAGGGAGGAAGCATCCAGGGAAGAAAGCCTGCCAGAAACCATTGAGGGTAAGAGGCCTATTCCAAAGACCACACACCCACCCCAGAGGGAGGAAGCATCCAGGGAAGAAATGCCAGACAGAAACCACTGAGGTTAAGAGGCCTATTCCAAAGGCCACACCCACACCCCAGAGGGAGGAAGCATCCAGGGAAGAAAGCCTGCCAGAAACCATTGAGGGTAAGAGGCCTATTCCAAAGACCACACACCCACCCCAGAGGGAGGAAGCATCCAGGGAAGAAAGCCTGGCAGAAACCATTGAGGGTAAGAGGCATATTCCAAAGGCCACACCTCCACCCCAGAGGGAGGAAGCATCCAGGGAAGAAAGGCCTGCCAGAAACCAATGAGTGTAAGAGGCCTCTTCCAAAGGCCCCATCCCCACCCCAGAGGGAGGAAGCATCCAGGGAAGAAAGGCCTGGCAGAAACCATTGAGGGTAAGAGGCCTATTCCAAAGGCCCCATCCCCACCCCAGAGGGAGGAAGCATCCAGGGAAGAAAGGCCAGGCAGAAACCACTGACGGTAAGAGGCCTATTCCAAAGGCCCCATCCCCACCCCAGAGGGAGGAAGCATCCAGGGAAGAAAGGCCTGGCAGAAATCACTGAGGTTAAGAGGCCTATTCCAAAGGCCACACCCCCACCCCAGAGGGAGGAAGCATCCAGGGAAGAAAGCCTGGCAGAAACCGTTGAGGGTAAGAGGCATATTCCAAATGCCACACCTCCACCCCAGAGTGAGGAAGCATCAAGGGAAGAAAGGCCTGCCAGAAACCATTGAGGGTAAGAGGCCTATTCCAAAGGCCCCATCCCCACCCCAGAGGGAGGAAGCATCCAGGGAAGAAAGGCCTGGCAGAAACCATTGAGGGTAAGAGGCCTCTTCCAAAGGCCCCATCCCCACCCCAGAGGGAGGAAGCATCCAGGGAAGAAAGGCCTGGCAGAAACCATTGAGGGTAAGAGGCCTCTTCCAAAGGCCCCATCCCCACCCCAGAGGGAGGAAGCATCCAGGGAAGAAAGGCCAGGCAGAAACCACTGAGGGTAAGAGGCCTATTCCAAAGGCCACACCCACACCCCAGAGGGAGGAAGCATCCAGGGAAGAAAGGCCTGGCAGAAACAACTGAGGTTAAGAGGCCTATTCCAAAGGCCACACCCACACCCCAGAGGGAGGAAGCACCCAGGGAAGAAAGGCCTGGCAGAAACCACTTAGGTTAAGAGGACTATTCCAAAGGCCACACCCCCACCCCAGAGGGAGGAAGCATCCAGGGAAGAAAGCCTGGCAGAAACCGTTGAGGGTAAGAGGCATATTCCAAATGCCACCCCACCCCAGAGGGAGGAAGCATCCAGGGAAGAAAGGCCTGCCAGAAACCATTGAGGGTAAGAGGCCTATTCCAAAGGCCCCATCCCCACCCCAGAGGGAGGAAGCATCCAGGGAAGAAAGGCCTGGCAGAAACAACTGAGGGTAAGAGGCATATTCCAAAGGCCACACCTCCACCCCAGAGGGAGGAAGCATCCATGGAAGAAAGGCCTGCCAGAAACCATTGAGGGTAAGAGGCCTCTTCCAAAGGCCCCATCCCCACCCCAGAGGGAGGAAGCATCCAGGGAAGAAAGGCCTGGCAGAAACCATTGAGGGTAAGAGGCCTATTCCAAAGGCCCCATCCCCACCCCAGAGGGAGGAAGCATCCAGGGAAGAAAGGCCAGGCAGAAACCACTGAGGGTAAGAGGCATATTCCAAAGGCCACACCCACACCCCAGAGGGAGGAAGCATTCAGGGAAGAAAGGCCTGGCAGAAACAACTGAGGTTAAGAGGCCTATTCCAAAGGCCACACCCCCACCCCAGAGGGAGGAAGCATCCAGGGAAGAAAGCCTGGCAGAAACCGTTGAGGGTAAGAGGCATATTCCAAATGCCACACCCACACCGCAGAGGGAGGAAGCACCCAGGGAAGAAAGGCCTGGCAGATACCACTTAGGTTAAGAGGCCTATTCCAAAGGCCACACCCCCACCACAGAGGGAGGAAGCATCCAGGGAAGAAAGCCTGGCAGAAACCGTTGAGGGTAAGAGGCATATTCCAAATGCCACACCTCCACCCCAGAGGGAGGAAGCATCCAGGGAAGAAAGGCCTGCCAGAAACCATTGAGGGTAAGAGGCCTATTCCAAAGGCCCCATCCCCACACCAGAGGGAGGAAGCATCCAGGGAAGAAAGGCCTGGCAGAAACAACTGAGGGTAAGAGGCATATTCCAAAGGCCACACCTCCACCAGTGGGAGGAAGCATCCATGGAAGAAAGGCCTGCCAGAAACCATTGAGGGTAAGAGGCCTGTTCCAAAGGCCCCATCCCCACCCCAGAGGGAGGAAGCATCCAGGGAAGAAAGGCCTGGCAGAAACCATTGAGGGTAAGAGGCCTATTCCAAAGGCCCCATCCCCACCCCAGAGGGAGGAAGCATCCAGGGAAGAAAGGCCAGGCAGAAACCACTGAGGGTAAGAGGCCTATTCCAAAGGCTACACCCACACCCCAGAGGGAGGAAGCATCCAGGGAAGAAAGGCCTGGCAGAAACAACTGAGGTTAAGAGGCCTATTCCAAAGGCCACACCCACACCCCAGAGGGAGGAAGCACCCAGGGAAGAAAGGCCTGGCAGAAACCACTTAGGTTAAGAGGACTATTCCAAAGGCCACAAGCCCACCCCAGAGGGAGGAAGCATCCAGGGAAGAAAGCCTGGCAGAAACCGTTGAGGCTAAGAGGCATATTCCAAATGCCACCCCACCCCAGAGGGAGGAAGCATCCAGGGAAGAAAAGTCTGCCAGAAACCATTAAGGGTAAGAGGCCTATTCCAAAGGCCCCATCCCCACCCCAGAGGGAGGAAGCATTCAGGGAAGAAAGGCCTAGCAGAAACAACTGAGGGTAACAGGCCTATTCCAAAGGCCACACCCACACCCGAGAGGGAGGAAGCACCCAGGGAAGAAAGGCCTGGCAGAAGCCACTTAGGTTAAGAGGCCTATTCCAAAGGCCACACCCCCACCAAAGAGGGAGGAAGCATCCAGGGAAGAAAGCCTGGCAGAAACTGTTGAGGGTAAAAGGCATATTCCAAAGGCCACACCTCCACCCCAGAGGGAGGAAGCATCCAGGGAAGAAAGGCCTAGCAGAAACAACTGAGGGTAACAGGCCTATTCCAAAGGCCACACCTCCACCCCAGAGGGAGGAAGCATCCAGGGAAGAAAGGCCTGGGAGAAACAACTGAGGGTAAGAGGCATATTCCAAAGGCCACACCTCCACCCCAGAGGGAGGAAGCACCCAGGGAAGAAAGGCCTGGCAGAAACCACTTAGGTTAAGAGGACTATTCCAAAGGCCACACCCCCACCCCAGAGGGAGGAAGCATCCAGGGAAGAAAGGCCTGGCAGAAACAACTGAAGGTAAGAGGCATATTCCAAAGGCCACACCTCCACCCCAGAGGAAGGAAGCATCCAGGGAAGAAATGCCTGGCAGAAACCACTTAGGTTAAGAGGACTATTCCAAAGGCCACACCCCCAACCCAGAGGGAGGAAGCATCCAGGGAAGAAAGCCTGGCAGAAACCATTGAGGGTAAGAGGCATATTCCAAAGGCCACACCTCCACCCCAGAGGGAGGAAGCATCCAGCGAAGAAAGGCCTGCCAGAAACCAATGAGTGTAAGAGGCCTCTTCCAAAGGCCCCATCCCCACCCCAGAGGGAAGAAGCATCCAGGGAAGAAAGGCCTGGCAGAAACCATTGAGGGTAACAGGCCTATTCCAAAGGCCCCATCCCCACCCCAGAGGGAGGAAGCATCCAGGGAAGAAAGGCCAGGCAGAAACCACTGACGGTAAGAGGCCTATTCCAAAGGCCCCATCCCCACCCCAGAGGGAGGAAGCATCCAGGGAAGAAAGTCCTGGCAGAAATCACTGAGGTTAAGAGGCCTATTCCAAAGGCCACACCCCCACCCCAGAGGGAGGAAGCATCCAGGGAAGAAAGCCTGGCAGAAACCGTTGAGGGTAAGAGGCATATTCCAAATGCCACACCTCCACCCCAGAGGGAGGAAGCATCCAGGGAAGAAAGGCCTGCCAGAAACCATTGAGGGTACATGGCCTATTCCAAAGGCCCCATCCCCACCCCAGAGGGAGGAAGCATCCAGGGAAGAAAGGCCTGGCAGAAACAAATGAGGGTAAGAGGCATATTCCAAAGGCCACACCTCCACCGGTGGGAGGAAGCATCCATGGAAGAAAGGCCTGCCAGAAACCATTGAGGGTAAGAAGCCTCTTCCAAAGGCCCCATCCCCACCCCAGAGGGAGGAAGCATCCAGGGAAGAAAGGCCTGGCAGAAACCATTGAGGGTAAGAGGCCTATTCCAAAGGCCCCATCCCCACCCCAGAGGGAGGAAGCATCCAGGGAAGAAAGGCAAGGCAGAAACCACTGAGGGTAAGAGGCCTATTCCAAAGGCCACACCCACACCCCAGAGGGAGGAAGCATCCAGGGAAGAAAGGCCTGGCAGAAACAACTGAGGTTAAGAGGCCTATTCCAAAGGCCACACCCACACCCCAGAGGGAGGAAGCACCCAGGGAAGAAAGGCCTGGCAGAAACCACTTAGGTTAAGAGGACTATTCCAAAGGCCACACCCCCACCCCAGAGGGAGGAAGCATCCAGGGAAGAAAGCCTGGCAGAAACCGTTGAGGCTAAGAGGCATATTCCAAATGCCACCCCAACCCAGAGGGAGGAAGCATCCAGGGAAGAAAAGTCTGCCAGAAACCATTAAGGGTAAGAGGCCTATTCCAAAGGCCCCATCCCCACCCCAGAGGGAGGAAGCATTCAGGGAAGAAAGGCCTGGCAGAAACCAGTGAGGTTAAGAGGCCTATTCCAAAGGCCACACCCACACCCCAGAGGGAGGAAGCACACAGGGAAGAAAGGCCTGGCAGAAACCACTTAGGTTAAGAGGCCTTTTCCAAAGGCCACACCCCCACCAAAGAGGGAGGAAGCATCCAGGGAAGAAAGCCTGGCAGAAACTGTTGAGGGTAAAAGGCATATTCCAAAGGCCACACCTCCACCCCAGAGGGAGGAAACATCCAGGGAAGAAAGGCCTGCCAGAAACCATTGAGGGTAAGAGGCCTATTCCAAAGACCACACTCCCACCCCAGAGGGAGGAAGCATCCAGGGAAGAAATGCCAGGCAGAAACCACTGAGGTTAAGAGGCCTATTCCAAAGGCCACACCCACACCCCAGAGGGAGGAAGCATCCAGGGAAGAAAGGCCTAGCAGAAACAACTGAGGGTAAGAGGCCTATTCCAAAGGCGACACCTCCACCCCAGAGGGAGGAAGCATCCAGGGAAGAAAGGCCTGGCAGAAACAACTGAGGGTAAGAGGCATATTCCAAAGGCCACACCTCCAATCCAGAGGGAGGAAGCACCCAGGGAAGAAAGGCCTGGCAGAAACCACTTAGGTTAAGAGGACTATTCCAAAGGCCACACCCCCAACCCAGAGGGAGGAAGCATCCAGGGAAGAAAGGCCTGCCAGAAACCAATGAGTGTAAGAGGCCTCTTCCAAAGGCCCCATCCCCACCCCAGAGGGAGGAAGCATCCAGGGAAGAAAGGCCTGGCAGAAACCATTGAGGGTAAGAGGCCTATTCCAAAGGCCCCATCCCCACACCAGAGGGAGGAAGCATCCAGGGAAGAAAGGCCTGGCAGAAGTCACTGAGGTTAAGAGGCCTATTCCAAAGGCCACACCCCCACCCCAGAGGGAGGAAGCATCCAGGGAAGAAAGCCTGGCAGAAACCGTTGAGGGTAAGAGGCATATTCCAAATGCCACACCTCCACCCCAGAGGGAGGAAGCATCCAGGGAAGAAAGGCCTGCCAGAAACCATTGAGGGTAAGAGGCCTATTCCAAAGGCCCCATCCCCACCCCAGAGGGAGGAAGCATCCAGGGAAGAAAGGCCTGGCAGAAACCATTGAGGGTAACAGGCCTATTCCAAAGGCCCCATCCCCACCCCAGAGGGAGGAAGCATCCAGGGAAGAAAGGCCAGGCAGAAACCACTGACGGTAAGAGGCCTATTCCAAAGGCCCCATCCCCACCCCAGAGGGAGGAAGCATCCAGGGTAGAAAGTCCTGGCAGAAATCACTGAGGTTAAGAGGCCTATTCCAAAGGCCACACCCCCACCCCAGAGGGAGGAAGCATCCAGGGAAGAAAGCCTGGCAGAAACCGTTGAGGGTACATGGCCTATTCCAAAGGCCCCATCCCCACCCCAGAGGGAGGAAGCATCCAGGGAAGAAAGGCCTGGCAGAAACAACTGAGGGTAAGAGGCATATTCCAAAGGCCACACCTCCACCGGTGGGAGGAAGCATCCATGGAAGAAAGGCCTGCCAGAAACCATTGAGGGTAAGAGGCCTCTTCCAAAGGCCCCATCCCCACCCCAGAGGGAGGAAGCATCCAGGGAAGAAAGGCCTGGCAGAAACCATTGAGGGTAAGAGGCCTATTCCAAAGGCCCCATCCCCACCCCAGAGGGAGGAAGCATCCAGGGAAGAAAGGCAAGGCAGAAACCACTGAGGGTAAGAGGCCTATTCCAAAGGCCACACCCACACCCCAGAGGGAGGAAGCATCCAGGGAAGAAAGGCCTGGCAGAAACAACTGAGGTTAAGAGGCCTATTCCAAAGGCCACACCCACACCCCAGAGGGAGGAAGCACCCAGGGAAGAAAGGCCTGGCAGAAACCACTTAGGTAAAGAGGACTATTCCAAAGGCCACACCCCCACCCCAGAGGGAGGAAGCATCCAGGGAAGAAAGCCTGGCAGAAACCGTTGAGGCTAAGAGGCATATTCCAAATGCCACCCCAACCCAGAGGGAGGAAGCATCCAGGGAAGAAAAGTCTGCCAGAAACCATTAAGGGTAAGAGGCCTATTCCAAAGGCCCCATCCCCACCCCAGAGGGAGGAAGCATTCAGGGAAGAAAGGCCTGGCAGAAACCAGTGAGGTTAAGAGGCCTATTCCAAAGGCCACACCCACACCCCAGAGGGAGGAAGCACACAGGGAAGAAAGGCCTGGCAGAAACCACTTAGGTTAAGAGGCCTTTTCCAAAGGCCACACCCCCACCAAAGAGGGAGGAAGCATCCAGGGAAGAAAGCCTGGCAGAAACTGTTGAGGGTAAAAGGCATATTCCAAAGGCCACCCCTCCACCCCAGAGGGAGGAAACATCCAGGGAAGAAAGGCCTGCCAGAAACCATTGAGGGTAAGAGGCCTATTCCAAAGACCACACCCCCACCCCAGAGGGAGGAAGCATCCAGGGAAGAAATGCCAGGCAGAAACCACTGAGGTTAAGAGGCCTATTCCAAAGGCCACACCCACACCCCAGAGGGAGGAAGCATCCAGGGAAGAAAGGCCTAGCAGAAACAACTGAGGGTAAGAGGCCTATTCCAAAGGCGACACCTCCACCCCAGAGGGAGGAAGCATCCAGGGAAGAAAGGCCTGGCAGAAACAACTGAGGGTAAGAGGCATATTCCAAAGGCCACACCTCCACCCCAGAGGGAGGAAGCACCCAGGGAAGAAAGGCCTGGCAGAAACCACTTAGGTTAAGAGGACTATTCCAAAGGCCACACCCCCAACCCAGAGGGAGGAAGCATCCAGGGAAGAAAGGCCTGCCAGAAACCAATGAGTGTAAGAGGCCTCTTCCAAAGGCCCCATCCCCACCCCAGAGGGAGGAAGCATCCAGGGAAGAAAGGCCTGGCAGAAACCATTGAGGGTAAGAGGCCTATTCCAAAGGCCCCATCCCCACCCCAGAGGGAGGAAGCATCCAGGGAAGAAAGGCCTGGCAGAAGTCACTGAGGTTAAGAGGCCTATTCCAAAGGCCACACCCCCACCCCAGAGGGAGGAAGCATCCAGGGAAGAAAGCCTGGCAGAAACCGTTGAGGGTAAGAGGCATATTCCAAATGCTACACCTCCACCCCAGAGGGAGGAAGCATCCAGGGAAGAAAGGCCTGCCAGAAACCATTGAGGGTAAGAGGCCTATTCCAAAGGCCCCATCCCCACCCCAGAGGGAGGAAGCATCCAGGGAAGAAAGGCCTGGCAGAAACAACTGAGGGTAAGACGCATATTCCAAAGGCCACACCTCCACCCCAGAGGGAGGAAGCATCCATGGAAGAAAGACCTGCCAGAAACCATTGAGGGTAAGAGGCCTCTTCCAAAGGCCCCATCCCCACCCCAGAGGGAGGAAGCATCCAGGGAAGAAAGGCCTGGCAGAAACCATTGAGGGTAAGAGGCCTATTCCAAAGGCCCCATCCCCACCCCAGAGGGAGGAAGCATCCAGGGAAGAAAGGCCTGGCAGAAGTCACTGAGGTTAAGAGGCCTATTCCAAAGGCCACACCCCCACCCCAGAGGGAGGAAGCATCCAGGGAAGAAAGCCTGGCAGAAACCGTTGAGGGTAAGAGGCATATTCCAAATGCCACACCTCCACCCCAGAGGGAGGAAGCATCCAGGGAAGAAAGGCCTGCCAGAAACCATTGAGGGTAAGAGGCCTATTCCAAAGGCCCCATCCCCACCCCAGAGGGAGGAAGCATCCAGGGAAGAAAGGCCTGGCAGAAACCATTGAGGGTAACAGGCCTATTCCAAAGGCCCCATCCCCACCCCAGAGGGAGGAAGCATCCAGGGAAGAAAGGCCAGGCAGAAACCACTGACGGTAAGAGGCCTATTCCAAAGGCCCCATCCCCACCCCAGAGGGAGGAAGCATCCAGGGTAGAAAGTCCTGGCAGAAATCACTGAGGTTAAGAGGCCTATTCCAAAGGCCACACCCCCACCCCAGAGGGAGGAAGCATCCAGGGAAGAAAGCCTGGCAGAAACCGTTGAGGGTACATGACCTATTCCAAAGGCTCCATCCCCACCCCAGAGGGAGGAAGCATCCAGGGAAGAAAGGCCTGGCAGAAACAACTGAGGGTAAGAGGCATATTCCAAAGGCCACACCTCCACCGGTGGGAGGAAGCATCCATGGAAGAAAGGCCTGCCAGAAACCATTGAGGGTAAGAGGCCTCTTCCAAAGGCCCCATCCCCACCCCAGAGGGAGGAAGCATCCAGGGAAGAAAGGCCTGGCAGAAACCATTGAGGGTAAGAGGCCTATTCCAAAGGCCCCATCCCCACCCCAGAGGGAGGAAGCATCCAGGGAAGAAAGGCAAGGCAGAAACCACTGAGGGTAAGAGGCCTATTCCAAAGGCCACACCCACACCCCAGAGGGAGGAAGCATCCAGGGAAGAAAGGCCTGGCAGAAACAACTGAGGTTAAGAGGCCTATTCCAAAGGCCACACCCACACCCCAGAGGGAGGAAGCACCCAGGGAAGAAAGGCCTGGCAGAAACCACTTAGGTAAAGAGGACTATTCCAAAGGCCACACCCCCACCCCAGAGGGAGGAAGCATCCAGGGAAGAAAGCCTGGCAGAAACCGTTGAGGCTAAGAGGCATATTCCAAATGCCACCCCAACCCAGAGGGAGGAAGCATCCAGGGAAGAAAAGTCTGCCAGAAACCATTAAGGGTAAGAGGCCTATTCCAAAGGCCCCATCCCCACCCCAGAGGGAGGAAGCATTCAGGGAAGAAAGGCCTGGCAGAAACCAGTGAGGTTAAGAGGCCTATTCCAAAGGCCACACCCACACCCCAGAGGGAGGAAGCACACAGGGAAGAAAGGCCTGGCAGAAACCATTTAGGTTAAGAGGCCTTTTCCAAAGGCCACACCCCCACCAAAGAGGGAGGAAGCATCCAGGGAAGAAAGCCTGGCAGAAACTGTTGAGGGTAAAAGGCATATTCCAAAGGCCACCCCTCCACCCCAGAGGGAGGAAACATCCAGGGAAGAAAGGCCTGCCAGAAACCATTGAGGGTAAGAGGCCTATTCCAAAGACCACACCCCCACCCCAGAGGGAGGAAGCATCCAGGGAAGAAATGCCAGGCAGAAACCACTGAGGTTAAGAGGCCTATTCCAAAGGCCACACCCACACCCCAGAGGGAGGAAGCATCCAGGGAAGAAAGGCCTAGCAGAAACAACTGAGGGTAAGAGGCCTATTCCAAAGGCGACACCTCCACCCCAGAGGGAGGAAGCATCCAGGGAAGAAAGGCCTGGCAGAAACAACTGAGGGTAAGAGGCATATTCCAAAGGCCACACCTCCACCCCAGAGGGAGGAAGCACCCAGGGAAGAAAGGCCTGGCAGAAACCACTTAGGTTAAGAGGACTATTCCAAAGGCCACACCCCCAACCCAGAGGGAGGAAGCATCCAGGGAAGAAAGGCCTGCCAGAAACCAATGAGTGTAAGAGGCCTCTTCCAAAGGCCCCATCCCCACCCCAGAGGGAGGAAGCATCCAGGGAAGAAAGGCCTGGCAGAAACCATTGAGGGTAAGAGGCCTATTCCAAAGGCCCCATCCCCACCCCAGAGGGAGGAAGCATCCAGGGAAGAAAGGCCTGGCAGAAGTCACTGAGGTTAAGAGGCCTATTCCAAAGGCCACACCCCCACCCCAGAGGGAGGAAGCATCCAGGGAAGAAAGCCTGGCAGAAACCGTTGAGGGTAAGAGGCATATTCCAAATGCTACACCTCCACCCCAGAAGGAGGAAGCATCCAGGGAAGAAAGGCCTGCCAGAAACCATTGAGGGTAAGAGGCCTATTCCAAAGGCCCCATCCCCACCCCAGAGGGAGGAAGCATCCAGGGAAGAAAGGCCTGGCAGAAACAACTGAGGGTAAGACGCATATTCCAAAGGCCACACCTCCAACCCCAGAGGGAGGAAGCATCCATGGAAGAAAGACCTGCCAGAAACCATTGAGGGTAAGAGGCCTCTTCCAAAGGCCCCATCCCCACCCCAGAGGGAGGAAGCATCCAGGGAAGAAAGGCCTGGCAGAAACCATTGAGGGTAAGAGGCCTATTCCAAAGGCCCCATCCCCACCCCAGAGGGAGGAAGCATCCAGGGAAGAAAGGCCAGGCAGAAACCACTGAGGGTAAGAGGCCTATTCCAAAGGCCACACCCACACCCCAGAGGGAGGAAGCATCCAGGGAAGAAAGGCCTGGCAGAAACAACTGAGGTTAAGAGGCCTATTCCAAAGGCCACACCCACACCCCAGAGGGAGGAAGCACCCAGGGAAGAAAGGCCTGGCAGAAACCACTTAGGTTAAGAGGACTATTCCAAAGGCCACACCCCCACCCCAGAGGGAGGAAGCATCCAGGGAAGAAAGCCTGGCAGAAACCGTTGAGGCTAAGAGGCATATTCCAAATGCCACCCCACCCCAGAGGGAGGAAGCATCCAGGGAAGAAAAGTCTGCCAGAAACCATTAAGGGTAAGAGGCCTATTCCAAAGGCCCCATCCCCACCCCAGAGGGAGGAAGCATTCAGGGAAGAAAGGCCTGGCAGAAACCAGTGAGGTTAAGAGGCCTATTCCAAAGGCAACACCCATACCCCAGAGGGAGGAAGCATTCAGGGAAGAAAGGCCTGGCAGAAACCAGTGAGGTTAAGAGGCCTATTCCAAAGGCCACACCCACACCCCAGAGGGAGGAAGCACACAGGGAAGAAAGGCCTGGCAGAAACTGTTGAGGGTAAAAGGCATATTCCAAAGGCCACACCTCCACCCCAGAGGGAGGAAGCATCCAGGGAAGAAAGCCTGCCAGAAACCATTGAGGGTAAGAGGCCTATTCCAAAGACCACACACCCACCCCAGAGGGAGGAAGCATCCAGGGAAGAAATGCCAGACAGAAACCACTGAGGTTAAGAGGCCTATTCCAAAGGCCACACCCACACCCCAGAGGGAGGAAGCATCCAGGGAAGAAAGCCTGCCAGAAACCATTGAGGGTAAGAGGCCTATTCCAAAGACCACACACCCACCCCAGAGGGAGGAAGCATCCAGGGAAGAAAGCCTGGCAGAAACCATTGAGGGTAAGAGGCATATTCCAAAGGCCACACCTCCACCCCAGAGGGAGGAAGCATCCAGGGAAGAAAGGCCTGGCAGAAACCATTGAGGGTAAGAGGCCTATTCCAAAGGCCCCATCCCCACCCCAGAGGGAGGAAGCATCCAGGGAAGAAAGGCCAGGCAGAAACCACTGACGGTAAGATGCCTATTCCAAAGGCCCCATCCCCACCCCAGAGGGAGGAAGCATCCAGGGAAGAAAGGCCTGGCAGAAATCACTGAGGTTAAGAGGCCTATTCCAAAGGCCACACCCCCACCCCAGAGGGAGGAAGCATCCAGGGAAGAAAGCCTGGCAGAAACCGTTGAGGGTAAGAGGCATATTCCAAATGCCACACCTCCACCCCAGAGTGAGGAAGCATCAAGGGAAGAAAGGCCTGCCAGAAACCATTGAGGGTAAGAGGCCTATTCCAAAGGCCCCATCCCCACCCCAGAGGGAGGAAGCATCCAGGGAAGAAAGGCCTGGCAGAAACAACTGAGGGTAAGAGGCCTATTCCAAAGGCCCCACCTCCACCCCAGAGGGAGGAAGCATCCATGGAAGAAAGACCTGCCAGAAACCATTGAGGGTAAGAGGCCTCTTCCAAAGGCCCCATCCCCACCCCAGAGGGAGGAAGCATCCAGGGAAGAAAGGCCTGGCAGAAACCATTGAGGGTAAGAGGCCTCTTCCAAAGGCCCCATCCCCACCCCAGAGGGAGGAAGCATCCAGGGAAGAAAGGCCAGGCAGAAACCACTGAGGGTAAGAGGCCTATTCCAAAGGCCACACCCACACCCCAGAGGGAGGAAGCATCCAGGGAAGAAAGGCCTGGCAGAAACAACTGAGGTTAAGAGGCCTATTCCAAAGGCCACACCCACACCCCAGAGGGAGGAAGCACCCAGGGAAGAAAGGCCTGGCAGAAACCACTTAGGTTAAGAGGACTATTCCAAAGGCCACACCCCCACCCCAGAGGGAGGAAGCATCCAGGGAAGAAAGCCTGGCAGAAACCGTTGAGGGTAAGAGGCATATTCCAAATGCCACCCCACCCCAGAGGGAGGAAGCATCCAGGGAAGAAAGGCCTGCCAGAAACCATTGAGGGTAAGAGGCCTATTCCAAAGGCCCCATCCCCACCCCAGAGGGAGGAAGCATCCAGGGAAGAAAGGCCTGGCAGAAACAACTGAGGGTAAGAGGCATATTCCAAAGGCCACACCGGAACCCCAGAGGGAGGAAGCATCCATGGAAGAAAGGCCTGCCAGAAACCATTGAGGGTAAGAGGCCTCTTCCAAAGGCCCCATCCCCACCCCAGAGGGAGGAAGCATCCAGGGAAGAAAGGCCTGGCAGAAACCATTGAGGGTAAGAGGCCTATTCCAAAGGCCCCATCCCCACCCCAGAGGGAGGAAGCATCCAGGGAAGAAAGGCCAGGCAGAAACCACTGAGGGTAAGAGGCATATTCCAAAGGCCACACCCACACCCCAGAGGGAGGAAGCATTCAGGGAAGAAAGGCCTGGCAGAAACAACTGAGGTTAAGAGGCCTATTCCAAAGGCCACACCCCCACCCCAGAGGGAGGAAGCATCCAGGGAAGAAAGCCTGGCAGAAACCGTTGAGGGTAAGAGGCATATTCCAAATGCCACACCCACACCGCAGAGGGAGGAAGCACCCAGGGAAGAAAGGCCTGGCAGATACCACTTAGGTTAAGAGGCCTATTCCAAAGGCCACACCCCCACCACAGAGGGAGGAAGCATCCAGGGAAGAAAGCCTGGCAGAAACTGTTGAGGGTAAAAGGCATATTACAAAGGCCACACCACCACCTCAGAGGGAGGATGCATCCAGGGAAGAAAGGCCTGCCAGAAACCATTGAGGGTAAGAGGCCTATTCCAAAGACCACACCCCCACCCCAGAGGGAGGAAGCATCCAGGGAAGAAATGCCAGGCAGAAACCACTGAGGTTAAGAGGCCTATTCCAAAGGCCACATCCACACCCCAGAGGGAGGAAGCATCCAGGGAAGAAAGGCCTGGCAGAAACAACTGAGGGTAAGAGGCCTATTCCAAAGGCCACACCTCCACCCCAGAGGGAGGAAGCATCCAGGGAAGAAAGGCCTGGCAGAAACAACTGAGGGTAAGAGGCATATTCCAAAGGCCACACCTCCACCCCAGAGGGAGGAAGCACCCAGGGAAGAAAGGCCTGGCAGAAACCACTTAGGTTAAGAGGACTATTCCAAAGGCCACACCCCCACCCTAGAGGGAGGAAGCATCCAGGGAAGAAAGCCTGGCAGAAACCATTGAGGGTAAGAGGCATATTCCAAAGGCCACACCTCCACCCCAGAGGGAGGAAGCATCCAGGGAAGAAAGGCCTGGCAGAAACAACTGAGGGTAAGAGGCATATTCCAAAGGCCACACCTCCACCCCAGAGGGAGGAAGCACCCAGGGAAGAAAGGCCTGCCAGAAACCATTGAGGGTAAGAGGCCTCTTCCAAAGGCCCCATCCCCACCCCAGAGGGAGGAAGCATCCAGGGAAGAAAGGCCAGGCAGAAACCACTGAGGGTAAGAGGCCTATTCCAAAGGCCACACCCACACCCCAGAGGGAGGAAGCATCCAGGGAAGAAAGGCCTGGCAGAAACAACTGAGGTTAAGAGGCCTATTCCAAAGGCCACACCCACACCCCAGAGGGAGGAAGCACCCAGCGAAGAAAGGCCTGGCAGAAACCACTTAGGTTAAGAGGACTATTCCAAAGGCCACACCCCCACCCCAGAGGGAGGAAGCATCCAGGGAAGAAAGCCTGGCAGAAACTGTTGAGGGTAAGAGGCATATTCCAAAGGCCACACCTCCACCCCAGAGGGAGGAAGCATCCAGGGAAGAAAGGCCTGCCAGAAACCATTGAGGGTAAGAGGCCTATTCCAAAGGCCCCATCCCCACCCCAGAGGGAGGAAGCATCCAGGGAAGAAAGGCCTGGCAGAAACAACTGAGGGTAAGAGGCCTATTCCAAAGGCCACACCCACACCCCAGAGGGAGGAAGCATCCAGGGAAGAAATGCCAGGCAGAAACCACTGAGGTTAAGAGGCCTATTCCAAAGGCCACATCCACACCCCAGAGGGAGGAAGCATCCAGGGAAGAAAGGCCTGGCAGAAACAACTGAGGGTAAGAGGCCTATTCCAAAGGCCACACCTCCACCCCAGAGGGAGGAAGCATCCAGGGAAGAAAGGCCTGGCAGAAACCACTTAGGTTAAGAGGACTATTCCAAAGGCCACACCCCCACCCTAGAGGGAGGAAGCATCCAGGGAAGAAAGCCTGGCAGAAACCATTGAGGGTAAGAGGCCTATTCCAAAGGCCACATCCACACCCCAGAGGGAGGAAGCATCCAGGGAAGAAAGGCCTGGCAGAAACAACTGAGGGTAAGAGGCCTATTCCAAAGGCCACACCTCCACCCCAGAGGGAGGAAGCATCCAGGGAAGAAAGCCTGGCAGAAACCGTTGAGGGTAAGAGGCATATTCCAAATGCCACCCCACCCCAGAGGGAGGAAGCATCCAGGGAAGAAAGGCCTGCCAGAAACCATTGAGGGTAAGAGGCCTATTCCAAAGGCCCCATCCCCACCCCAGAGGGAGGAAGCATCCAGGGAAGAAAGGCCTGGCAGAAACAACTGAGGGTAAGAGGCATATTCCAAAGGCCACACCTCCACCCCAGAGGGAGGAAGCATCCATGGAAGAAAGGCCTGCCAGAAACCATTGAGGGTAAGAGGCCTCTTCCAAAGGCCCCATCCCCACCCCAGAGGGAGGAAGCATCCAGGGAAGAAAGCCTGGCAGAAACCATTGAGGGTAAGAGGCATATTCCAAAGGCCACACCTCCACCCCAGAGGGAGGAAGCATCCAGGGAAGAAAGGCCTGGCAGAAATCACTGAGGTTAAGAGGCCTATTCCAAAGGCCGCACCCCCACCCCAGAGGGAGTAAGCATCCAGGGAAGAAAGCCTGGCAGAAACCATTGAGGGTAAGAGGCATATTCCAAATGCCACACCTCCACCCCAGAGGGAGGAAGCATCCAGGGAAGAAAGGACTGGCAGAAACAACTGAGGTTAAGAGGCCTATTCTAAAGGCCCCATCCCCACCCCAGAGGGAGGAAGCATCCAGGGAAGAAAGGCCAGGCAGAAACCATTGAGGGTAAGAGGCCTATTCCAAAGACCCCATCCCCACCCCAGAGGGAGGAAGCATCCAGGGAAGAAAGGTCAGGCAGAAACCACTGACAGTAAGAGGCCTATTCCAAAGGCCCCATCCCCACCCCAGAGGGAGGAAGCATCCAGGGAAGAAAGGCCTGGCAGAAATCACTGAGGTTAAGAGGCCTATTCCAAAGGCCACACCCCCACCCCAGAGGGAGGAAGCATCCAGGGAAGAAAGCCTGGCAGAAACCATTGAGGGTAAGAGGCATATTCCAAATGCCACACCTCCACCCCAGAGGGAAGATGCATCCAGGGAAGAAAGGCCTGACAGAAACCATTGAGGGTAAGAGGCCTATTCCAAAGGCCCCATCCCCACCCCAGAGGGAGGAAGCATCCAGGGAAGAAAGGCCTGGCAGAAACAACTGAGGGTAAGAGGCATATTCCAAAGGCCACACCTCCACCCCAGAGGGAGGAAGCATCCATGGAAGAAAGGCCTGCCAGAAACCATTGAGGGTAAGAGGCCTATTCCAAAGGCCCCATCCCCACCCCAGAGGGAGGAAGCATCCAGGGAAGAAAGGCCAGGCAGAAACCACTGAGGGTAAGAGGCATATTCCAAAGGCCACACCCACACCCCAGAGGGAGGAATCATCCAGGGAAGAAAGGCCTGGCAGAAACAACTGAGGTTAAGAGGCCTATTCCAAAGGCCACACCCACACCCCAGAGGGAGGAAGCAACCAGGGAAGAAAGGCCTAGAAGAAACCACTTAGGTTAAGAGGACTATTCCAAAGGCCACACCCCCACCCCAGAGGGAGGAAGCATCCAGGGAAGAAAGCCTGGCAGAAACCGTTGAGGGTAAGAGGCATATTCCAAATGCCACCCCACCCCAGAGGGAGGAAGCATTCAGGGAAGAAAGGCCTGGCAGAAACCACTGAGGTTAAGAGGCCTATTCCAAAGGCCACACCCACACCCCAGAGGGAGGAAACACCCAGGGAAGAAAGGCCTGGCAGAAACCACTTAGGTTAAGAGGCCTATTCCAAAGGCCACACCCCCACCACAGAGGGAGGAAGCATCCGGGAAGAAAGCCTGGCAGAAACTGTTGAGGGTAAAAGGCATATTCCAAAGGCCACACCTCCACCCCAGAGGGAGGAAGCATCCAGGGAAGAAAGCACTGCCAGAAACCATTGAGGGTAAGAGGCCTATTCCAAAGACCACACCCTCACCCCAGAGGGAGGAAGCATCCAGGGAAGAAATGCCTGGCAGAAACCACTGAGGTTAAGAGGCCTATTCCAAAGGCCACACCCACACCCCAGAGGGAGGAAGCATCCAGGGAAGAAAGGCCTGGCAGAAACAACTGAGGGTAAGAGGCCTATTCCAAAGGCCACACCTCCACCCCAGAGGGAGGAAGCATCCAGGGAAGAAAGGCCTGGCAGAAACAACTGAGGGTAAGAGGCATATTCCAAAGGCCACACCTCCACCCCAGAGGGAGGAAGCACCCAGGGAAGAAAGCCTGGCAGAAACCGTTGAGGGTAAGAGGCATATTCCAAATGCCACACCTCCACCCCAGAGGGAGGAAGCATCCAGGGAAGAAAGGCCTGCCAGAAACCATTGAGGGTAAGAGGCCTATTCCAAAGGCCCCATCCCCACCCCAGAGGGAGGAAGCATCCAGGGAAGAAAGGCCTGGCAGAAACCATTGAGGGTAACAGGCCTATTCCAAAGGCCCCATCCCCACCCCAGAGGGAGGAAGCATCCAGGGAAGAAAGGCCAGGCAGAAACCACTGACGGTAAGAGGCCTATTCCAAAGGCCCCATCCCCACCCCAGAGGGAGGAAGCATCCAGGGAAGAAAGGCCTGGCAGAAATCACTGAGGTTAAGAGGCCTATTCCAAAGGCCACACCCCCACCCCAGAGGGAGGAAGCATCCAGGGAAGAAAGCCTGGCAGAAACCGTTGAGGGTAAGAGGCATATTCCAAATGCCACACCTCCACCCCAGAGGGAGGAAGCATCCAGGGAAGAAAGGCCTGCCAGAAACCATTCCGGGTAAGAGGCCTATTCCAAAGGCCCCATCCCCACACCAGAGGGAGGAAGCATCCAGGGAAGAAAGGCCTGGCAGAAACAACTGAGGGTAAGAGGCATATTCCAAAGGCCACACCTCCACCAGTGGGAGGAAGCATCCATGGAAGAAAGGCCTGCCAGAAACCATTGAGGGTAAGAGGCCTGTTCCAAAGGCCCCATCCCCACCCCAGAGGGAGGAAGCATCCAGGGAAGAAAGCCTGGCAGAAACTGTTGAGGGTAAAAGGCATATTCCAAAGGCCACACCTCCACCCCAGAGGGAGGAAGCATCCAGGGAAGAAAGGCCTGCCAGAAACCATTGAGGGTAAGAGGCCTATTCCAAAGACCACACCCCCACCCCAGAGGGAGGAAGCATCCAGGGAAGAAATGCCAGGCAGAAACCACTGAGGTTAAGAGGCCTATTCCAAAGGCCACACCCACACCCCAGAGGGAGGAAGCATCCAGGGAAGAAAGGCCTAGCAGAAACAACTGAGGGTAACAGGCCTATTCCAAAGGCCACACCTCCACCCCAGAGGGAGGAAGCATCCAGGGAAGAAAGGCCTGGGAGAAACAACTGAGGGTAAGAGGCATATTCCAAAGGCCACACCTCCACCCCAGAGGGAGGAAGCACCCAGGGAAGAAAGGCCTGGCAGAAACCACTTAGGTTAAGAGGACTATTCCAAAGGCCACACCCCCACCCCAGAGGGAGGAAGCATCCAGGGAAGAAAGGCCTGGCAGAAACAACTGAAGGTAAGAGGCATATTCCAAAGGCCACACCTCCACCCCAGAGGAAGGAAGCATCCAGGGAAGAAATGCCTGGCAGAAACCACTTAGGTTAAGAGGACTATTCCAAAGGCCACACCCCCAACCCAGAGGGAGGAAGCATCCAGGGAAGAAAGCCTGGCAGAAACCATTGAGGGTAAGAGGCATATTCCAAAGGCCACACCTCCACCCCAGAGGGAGGAAGCATCCAGCGAAGAAAGGCCTGCCAGAAACCAATGAGTGTAAGAGGCCTCTTCCAAAGGCCCCATCCCCACCCCAGAGGGAAGAAGCATCCAGGGAAGAAAGGCCTGGCAGAAACCATTGAGGGTAACAGGCCTATTCCAAAGGCCCCATCCCCACCCCAGAGGGAGGAAGCATCCAGGGAAGAAAGGCCAGGCAGAAACCACTGACGGTAAGAGGCCTATTCCAAAGGCCCCATCCCCACCCCAGAGGGAGGAAGCATCCAGGGAAGAAAGTCCTGGCAGAAATCACTGAGGTTAAGAGGCCTATTCCAAAGGCCACACCCCCACCCCAGAGGGAGGAAGCATCCAGGGAAGAAAGCCTGGCAGAAACCGTTGAGGGTAAGAGGCATATTCCAAATGCCACACCTC
The DNA here is from genome assembly GCA_035047345.1 of Bradypodion ventrale. Classification (NCBI taxonomy): domain Eukaryota; kingdom Metazoa; phylum Chordata; class Lepidosauria; order Squamata; family Chamaeleonidae; genus Bradypodion; species Bradypodion ventrale. The sequence continues at coordinate 23,023,687 of JAWDJE010000009.1, read as the reverse complement.
CACCCCAGAGGGAGGAAGCATCCAGGGAAGAAAGGCCTGCCAGAAACCATTGAGGGTACATGGCCTATTCCAAAGGCCCCATCCCCACCCCAGAGGGAGGAAGCATCCAGGGAAGAAAGGCCTGGCAGAAACAACTGAGGGTAAGAGGCATATTCCAAAGGCCACACCTCCACCGGTGGGAGGAAGCATCCATGGAAGAAAGGCCTGCCAGAAACCATTGAGGGTAAGAAGCCTCTTCCAAAGGCCCCATCCCCACCCCAGAGGGAGGAAGCATCCAGGGAAGAAAGGCCTGGCAGAAACCATTGAGGGTAAGAGGCCTATTCCAAAGGCCCCATCCCCACCCCAGAGGGAGGAAGCATCCAGGGAAGAAAGGCAAGGCAGAAACCACTGAGGGTAAGAGGCCTATTCCAAAGGCCACACCCACACCCCAGAGGGAGGAAGCATCCAGGGAAGAAAGGCCTGGCAGAAACAACTGAGGTTAAGAGGCCTATTCCAAAGGCCACACCCACACCCCAGAGGGAGGAAGCACCCAGGGAAGAAAGGCCTGGCAGAAACCACTTAGGTTAAGAGGACTATTCCAAAGGCCACACCCCCACCCCAGAGGGAGGAAGCATCCAGGGAAGAAAGCCTGGCAGAAACCGTTGAGGCTAAGAGGCATATTCCAAATGCCACCCCAACCCAGAGGGAGGAAGCATCCAGGGAAGAAAAGTCTGCCAGAAACCATTAAGGGTAAGAGGCCTATTCCAAAGGCCCCATCCCCACCCCAGAGGGAGGAAGCATTCAGGGAAGAAAGGCCTGGCAGAAACCAGTGAGGTTAAGAGGCCTATTCCAAAGGCCACACCCACACCCCAGAGGGAGGAAGCACACAGGGAAGAAAGGCCTGGCAGAAACCACTTAGGTTAAGAGGCCTTTTCCAAAGGCCACACCCCCACCAAAGAGGGAGGAAGCATCCAGGAAAGAAAGCCTGGCAGAAACTGTTGAGGGTAAAAGGCATATTCCAAAGGCCACACCTCCACCCCAGAGGGAGGAAACATCCAGGGAAGAAAGGCCTGCCAGAAACCATTGAGGGTAAGAGGCCTATTCCAAAGACCACACTCCCACCCCAGAGGGAGGAAGCATCCAGGGAAGAAATGCCAGGCAGAAACCACTGAGGTTAAGAGGCCTATTCCAAAGGCCACACCCACACCCCAGAGGGAGGAAGCATCCAGGGAAGAAAGGCCTAGCAGAAACAACTGAGGGTAAGAGGCCTATTCCAAAGGCGACACCTCCACCCCAGAGGGAGGAAGCATCCAGGGAAGAAAGGCCTGGCAGAAACAACTGAGGGTAAGAGGCATATTCCAAAGGCCACACCTCCACCCCAGAGGGAGGAAGCACCCAGGGAAGAAAGGCCTGGCAGAAACCACTTAGGTTAAGAGGACTATTCCAAAGGCCACACCCCCAACCCAGAGGGAGGAAGCATCCAGGGAAGAAAGGCCTGCCAGAAACCAATGAGTGTAAGAGGCCTCTTCCAAAGGCCCCATCCCCACCCCAGAGGGAGGAAGCATCCAGGGAAGAAAGGCCTGGCAGAAACCATTGAGGGTAAGAGGCCTATTCCAAAGGCCCCATCCCCACCCCAGAGGGAGGAAGCATCCAGGGAAGAAAGGCCTGGCAGAAGTCACTGAGGTTAAGAGGCCTATTCCAAAGGCCACACCCCCACCCCAGAGGGAGGAAGCATCCAGGGAAGAAAGCCTGGCAGAAACCGTTGAGGGTAAGAGGCATATTCCAAATGCCACACCTCCACCCCAGAGGGAGGAAGCATCCAGGGAAGAAAGGCCTGCCAGAAACCATTGAGGGTAAGAGGCCTATTCCAAAGGCCCCATCCCCACCCCAGAGGGAGGAAGCATCCAGGGAAGAAAGGCCTGGCAGAAACCATTGAGGGTAACAGGCCTATTCCAAAGGCCCCATCCCCACCCCAGAGGGAGGAAGCATCCAGGGAAGAAAGGCCAGGCAGAAACCACTGACGGTAAGAGGCCTATTCCAAAGGCCCCATCCCCACCCCAGAGGGAGGAAGCATCCAGGGAAGAAAGTCCTGGCAGAAATCACTGAGGTTAAGAGGCCTATTCCAAAGGCCACACCCCCACCCCAGAGGGAGGAAGCATCCAGGGAAGAAAGCCTGGCAGAAACCGTTGAGGGTAAGAGGCATATTCCAAATGCCACACCTCCACCCCAGAGGGAGGAAGCATCCAGGGAAGAAAGGCCTGCCAGAAACCATTGAGGGTACATGGCCTATTCCAAAGGCCCCATCCCCACCCCAGAGGGAGGAAGCATCCAGGGAAGAAAGGCCTGGCAGAAACAACTGAGGGTAAGAGGCATATTCCAAAGGCCACACCTCCACCGGTGGGAGGAAGCATCCATGGAAGAAAGGCCTGCCAGAAACCATTGAGGGTAAGAGGCCTCTTCCAAAGGCCCCATCCCCACCCCAGAGGGAGGAAGCATCCAGGGAAGAAAGGCCTGGCAGAAACCATTGAGGGTAAGAGGCCTATTCCAAAGGCCCCATCCCCACCCCAGAGGGAGGAAGCATCCAGGGAAGAAAGGCAAGGCAGAAACCACTGAGGGTAAGAGGCCTATTCCAAAGGCCACACCCACACCCCAGAGGGAGGAAGCATCCAGGGAAGAAAGGCCTGGCAGAAACAACTGAGGTTAAGAGGCCTATTCCAAAGGCCACACCCACACCCCAGAGGGAGGAAGCACCCAGGGAAGAAAGGCCTGGCAGAAACCACTTAGGTTAAGAGGACTATTCCAAAGGCCACACCCCCACCCCAGAGGGAGGAAGCATCCAGGGAAGAAAGCCTGGCAGAAACCGTTGAGGCTAAGAGGCATATTCCAAATGCCACCCCAACCCAGAGGGAGGAAGCATCCAGGGAAGAAAAGTCTGCCAGAAACCATTAAGGGTAAGAGGCCTATTCCAAAGGCCCCATCCCCACCCCAGAGGGAGGAAGCATTCAGGGAAGAAAGGCCTGGCAGAAACCAGTGAGGTTAAGAGGCCTATTCCAAAGGCCACACCCACATCCCAGAGGGAGGAAGCACACAGGGAAGAAAGGCCTGGCAGAAACCACTTAGGTTAAGAGGCCTTTTCCAAAGGCCACACCCCCACCAAAGAGGGAGGAAGCATCCAGGGAAGAAAGCCTGGCAGAAACTGTTGAGGGTAAAAGGCATATTCCAAAGGCCACACCTCCACCCCAGAGGGAGGAAACATCCAGGGAAGAAAGGCCTGCCAGAAACCATTGAGGGTAAGTGGCCTATTCCAAAGACCACACTCCCACCCCAGAGGGAGGAAGCATCCAGGGAAGAAATGCCAGGCAGAAACCACTGAGGTTAAGAGGCCTATTCCAAAGGCCACACCCACACCCCAGAGGGAGGAAGCATCCAGGGAAGAAAGGCCTAGCAGAAACAACTGAGGGTAAGAGGCCTATTCCAAAGGCGACACCTCCACCCCAGAGGGAGGAAGCATCCAGGGAAGAAAGGCCTGCCAGAAACCATTGAGGGTAAGAGGCCTCTTCCAAAGGCCCCATCCCCACCCCAGAGGGAGGAAGCATCCAGGGAAGAAAGGCCTGGCAGAAACAACTGAGGGTAAGACGCATATTCCAAAGGCCACACCTCCACCCCAGAGGGAGGAAGCATCCATGGAAGAAAGACCTGCCAGAAACCATTGAGGGTAAGAGGCCTCTTCCAAAGGCCCCATCCCCACCCCAGAGGGAGGAAGCATCCAGGGAAGAAAGGCCTGGCAGAAACCATTGAGGGTAAGAGGCCTATTCCAAAGGCCCCATCCCCACCCCAGAGGGAGGAAGCATCCAGGGAAGAAAGGCCAGGCAGAAACCACTGAGGGTAAGAGGCCTATTCCAAAGGCCACACCCACACCCCAGAGGGAGGAAGCATCCAGGGAAGAAAGGCCTGGCAGAAACAACTGAGGTTAAGAGGCCTATTCCAAAGGCCACACCCACACCCCAGAGGGAGGAAGCACCCAGGGAAGAAAGGCCTGGCAGAAACCACTTAGGTTAAGAGGACTATTCCAAAGGCCACACCCCCACCCCAGAGGGAGGAAGCATCCAGGGAAGAAAGCCTGGCAGAAACCGTTGAGGCTAAGAGGCATATTCCAAATGCCACCCCACCCCAGAGGGAGGAAGCATCCAGGGAAGAAAAGTCTGCCAGAAACCATTAAGGGTAAGAGGCCTATTCCAAAGGCCCCATCCCCACCCCAGAGGGAGGAAGCATTCAGGGAAGAAAGGCCTGGCAGAAACCAGTGAGGTTAAGAGGCCTATTCCAAAGGCCACACCCATACCCCAGAGGGAGGAAGCATTCAGGGAAGAAAGGCCTGGCAGAAACCAGTGAGGTTAAGAGGCCTATTCCAAAGGCCACACCCACACCCCAGAGGGAGGAAGCACACAGGGAAGAAAGGCCTGGCAGAAACTGTTGAGGGTAAAAGGCATATTCCAAAGGCCACACCTCCACCCCAGAGGGAGGAAGCATCCAGGGAAGAAAGCCTGCCAGAAACCATTGAGGGTAAGAGGCCTATTCCAAAGACCACACACCCACCCCAGAGGGAGGAAGCATCCAGGGAAGAAATGCCAGGCAGAAACCACTGAGGTTAAGAGGCCTATTCCAAAGGCCACACCCACACCCCAGAGGGAGGAAGCATCCAGGGAAGAAAGCCTGCCAGAAACCATTGAGGGTAAGAGGCCTATTCCAAAGACCACACACCCACCCCAGAGGGAGGAAGCATCCAGGGAAGAAAGCCTGGCAGAAACCATTGAGGGTAAGAGGCATATTCCAAAGGCCACACCTCCACCCCAGAGGGAGGAAGCATCCAGGGAAGAAAGGCCTGCCAGAAACCAATGAGTGTAAGAGGCCTCTTCCAAAGGCCCCATCCCCACCCCAGAGGGAGGAAGCATCCAGGGAAGAAAGGCCTGGCAGAAACCATTGAGGGTAAGAGGCCTATTCCAAAGGCCCCATCCCCACCCCAGAGGGAGGAAGCATCCAGGGAAGAAAGGCCAGGCAGAAACCACTGACGGTAAGAGGCCTATTCCAAAGGCCCCATCCCCACCCCAGAGGGAGGAAGCATCCAGGGAAGAAAGGCCTGGCAGAAATCACTGAGGTTAAGAGGCCTATTCCAAAGGCCACACCCGCACCCCAGAGGGAGGAAGCATCCAGGGAAGAAAGCCTGGCAGAAACCGTTGAGGGTAAGAGGCATATTCCAAATGCCACACCTCCACCCCAGAGTGAGGAAGCATCAAGGGAAGAAAGGCCTGCCAGAAACCATTGAGGGTAAGAGGCCTATTCCAAAGGCCCCATCCCCACCCCAGAGGGAGGAAGCATCCAGGGAAGAAAGGCCTGGCAGAAACAACTGAGGGTAAGAGGCCTATTCCAAAGGCCCCACCTCCACCCCAGAGGGAGGAAGCATCCATGGAAGAAAGACCTGCCAGAAACCATTGAGGGTAAGAGGCCTCTTCCAAAGGCCCCATCCCCACCCCAGAGGGAGGAAGCATCCAGGGAAGAAAGGCCTGGCAGAAACCATTGAGGGTAAGAGGCCTCTTCCAAAGGCCCCATCCCCACCCCAGAGGGAGGAAGCATCCAGGGAAGAAAGGCCAGGCAGAAACCACTGAGGGTAAGAGGCCTATTCCAAAGGCCACACCCACACCCCAGAGGGAGGAAGCATCCAGGGAAGAAAGGCCTGGCAGAAACAACTGAGGTTAAGAGGCCTATTCCAAAGGCCACACCCACACCCCAGAGGGAGGAAGCACCCAGGGAAGAAAGGCCTGGCAGAAACCACTTAGGTTAAGAGGACTATTCCAAAGGCCACACCCCCACCCCAGAGGGAGGAAGCATCCAGGGAAGAAAGCCTGGCAGAAACCGTTGAGGGTAAGAGGCATATTCCAAATGCCACCCCACCCCAGAGGGAGGAAGCATCCAGGGAAGAAAGGCCTGCCAGAAACCATTGAGGGTAAGAGGCCTATTCCAAAGGCCCCATCCCCACCCCAGAGGGAGGAAGCATCCAGGGAAGAAAGGCCTGGCAGAAACAACTGAGGGTAAGAGGCATATTCCAAAGGCCACACCTCCACCCCAGAGGGAGGAAGCATCCATGGAAGAAAGGCCTGCCAGAAACCATTGAGGGTAAGAGGCCTCTTCCAAAGGCCCCATCCCCACCCCAGAGGGAGGAAGCATCCAGGGAAGAAAGGCCTGGCAGAAACCATTGAGGGTAAGAGGCCTATTCCAAAGGCCCCATCCCCACCCCAGAGGGAGGAAGCATCCAGGGAAGAAAGGCCAGGCAGAAACCACTGAGGGTAAGAGGCATATTCCAAAGGCCACACCCACACCCCAGAGGGAGGAAGCATTCAGGGAAGAAAGGCCTGGCAGAAACAACTGAGGTTAAGAGGCCTATTCCAAAGGCCACACCCCCACCCCAGAGGGAGGAAGCATCCAGGGAAGAAAGCCTGGCAGAAACCGTTGAGGGTAAGAGGCATATTCCAAATGCCACACCCACACCGCAGAGGGAGGAAGCACCCAGGGAAGAAAGGCCTGGCAGATACCACTTAGGTTAAGAGGCCTATTCCAAAGGCCACACCCCCACCACAGAGGGAGGAAGCATCCAGGGAAGAAAGCCTGGCAGAAACTGTTGAGGGTAAAAGGCATATTACAAAGGCCACACCACCACCCCAGAGGGAGGATGCATCCAGGGAAGAAAGGCCTGCCAGAAACCATTGAGGGTAAGAGGCCTATTCCAAAGACCACACCCCCACCCCAGAGGGAGGAAGCATCCAGGGAAGAAATGCCAGGCAGAAACCACTGAGGTTAAGAGGCCTATTCCAAAGGCCACATCCACACCCCAGAGGGAGGAAGCATCCAGGGAAGAAAGGCCTGGCAGAAACAACTGAGGGTAAGAGGCCTATTCCAAAGGCCACACCTCCACCCCAGAGGGAGGAAGCATCCAGGGAAGAAAGGCCTGGCAGAAACAACTGAGGGTAAGAGGCATATTCCAAAGGCCACACCTCCACCCCAGAGGGAGGAAGCACCCAGGGAAGAAAGGCCTGGCAGAAACCACTTAGGTTAAGAGGACTATTCCAAAGGCCACACCCCCACCCTAGAGGGAGGAAGCATCCAGGGAAGAAAGCCTGGCAGAAACCATTGAGGGTAAGAGGCATATTCCAAAGGCCCCATCCCCACCCCAGAGGGAGGAAGCATCCAGGGAAGAAAGGCCAGGCAGAAACCACTGAGGGTAAGAGGCATATTCCAAAGGCCACACCCACACCCCAGAGGGAGGAAGCATTCAGGGAAGAAAGGCCTGGCAGAAACAACTGAGGTTAAGAGGCCTATTCCAAAGGCCACACCCCCACCCCAGAGGGAGGAAGCATCCAGGGAAGAAAGCCTGGCAGAAACCGTTGAGGGTAAGAGGCATATTCCAAATGCCACACCCACACCGCAGAGGGAGGAAGCACCCAGGGAAGAAAGGCCTGGCAGAAACCACTTAGGTTAAGAGGCCTATTCCAAAGGCCACACCCCCACCACAGAGGGAGGAAGCATCCAGGGAAGAAAGCCTGGCAGAAACTGTTGAGGGTAAAAGGCATATTACAAAGGCCACACCACCACCCCAGAGGGAGGATGCATCCAGGGAAGAAAGGCCTGCCAGAAACCATTGAGGGTAAGAGGCCTATTCCAAAGACCACACTCCCACCCCAGAGGGAGGAAGCATCCAGGGAAGAAATGCCAGGCAGAAACCACTGAGGTTAAGAGGCCTATTCCAAAGGCCACATCCACACCCCAGAGGGAGGAAGCATCCAGGGAAGAAAGGCCTGGCAGAAACAACTGAGGGTAAGAGGCCTATTCCAAAGGCCACACCTCCACCCCAGAGGGAGGAAGCATCCAGGGAAGAAAGGCCTGGCAGAAACAACTGAGGGTAAGAGGCATATTCCAAAGGCCACACCTCCACCCCAGAGGGAGGAAGCACCCAGGGAAGAAAGGCCTGGCAGAAACCACTTAGGTTAAGAGGACTATTCCAAAGGCCACACCCCCACCCTAGAGGGAGGAAGCATCCAGGGAAGAAAGCCTGGCAGAAACCATTGAGGGTAAGAGGCATATTCCAAAGGCCACACCTCCACCCCAGAGGGAGGAAGCATCCAGGGAAGAAAGGCCTGCCAGAAACCAATGAGTGTAAGAGGCCTCTTCCAAAGGCCATACCCCCACCACAGAGGGAGGAAGCATCCAGGGAAGAAAGCCTGGCAGAAACTGTTGAGGGTAAGAGGCATATTCCAAAGGCCACACCTCCACCCCAGAGGGAGGAAGCATCCAGGGAAGAAATGCCAGGCAGAAACCACTGAGGTTAAGAGGCCTATTCCAAAGGCCACACCCACACCCCAGAGGGAGGAAGCATCCAGGGAAGAAAGGCCTGGCAGAAACAACTGAGGGTAAGAGGCCTATTCCAGAGGCCACACCTCCACCCCAGAGGGAGGAAGGATCCAGGGAAGAAAGGCCTGGCAGAAACAACTGAGGGTAAGAGGCATATTCCAAAGGCCACACCTCCACCCCAGAGGGAGGAAGCACCCAGGGAAGAAAGGCCTGCCAGAAACCATTGAGGGTAAGAGGCCTATTCCAAAGACCACACCACCACCCCAGAGGGAGGAAGCATCCAGGGAAGAAATGCCAGGCAGAAACCACTGAGGTTAAGTGTCCTATTCCAAAGGCCACACCCACACCCCAGAGGGAGGAAGCATCCAGGGAAGAAAGCCTTGGCAGAAACAACTGAGGGTAAGAGGCCTATTCCAAAGGCCACACCCACACCCCAGAGGGAGGAAGCATCCAGGGAAGAAAGGCCTGGCAGAAACAACTGAGGGTAAGAGGCATATTCCAAAGGCCACACCTCCACCCCAGAGGGAGGAAGCATCCAGGGAAGAAAGGCCTGGCAGAAACAACTGAGGGTAAGAGGCATATTCCAAAGGCCACACCTCCACCCCAGAGGGAGGAAGCACCCAGGGAAGAAAGGCCTGGCAGAAACCACTTAGGTTAAGAGGACTATTCCAAAGGCCACAACCCCACCCCAGAGGGAGGAAGCATCCAGGGAAGAAAGCCTGGCAGAAACCATTGAGGGTAAGAGACATATTCCAAAGACCACACCTCCACCCCAGAGGGAGGAAGCATCCAGGGAAGAAAGGCCTGCCAGAAACCAATGAGTGTAAGAGGCCTCTTCCAAAGGCCCCATCCCCACCCCAGAGGGAGGAAGCATCCAGGGAAGAAAGGCCTGGCAGAAACCATTGAGGGTAACAGGCCTATTCCAAAGGCCCCGTCCCGAACCCAGAGGGAGGAAGCATCCAGGGAAGAAAGGCCAGGCAGAAACCACTGACGGTAAGAGGCGTATTCCAAAGGCCCCATCCCCACCCCAGAGGGAGGAAGCATCCAGGGAAGAAAGGCCTGGCAGAAACAACTGAGGGTAAGAGGCATATTCCAAAGGCCACACCTCCACCAGAGTGAGGAATCATCCATGGAAGAAAGGGCTGCCAGAAACCATTGATGGTAAGAGGCCTCTTCCAAAGGCCCCATCCCCACCCCAGAGGGAGGAAGCATCCAGGGAAGAAAGGCCTGGCAGAAACCATTGAGGGTAAGAGGCCTATTCCAAAGGCCCCATCCCCACCCCAGAGGGAGGAAGCATCCAGGGAAGAAAGGCCAGGCAGAAACCACTGAGGGTAAGAGGCCTATTCCAAAGGCCACACCCACACCCCAGAGGTAGTAAGCATCCAGGGAAGAAAGGCCTTTCAGAAACAACTGAGGTTAAGAGGCCTATTCCAAAGGCCACACCCACACCCCAGAGGGAGGAAGCACCCAGGGAAGAAAGGCCTGGCAGAAACCACTTAGGTTAAGAGGACTATTCCAAAGGCCACACCCCCACCCCAGAGGGAGGAAGCATCCAGGGAAGAAAGCCTGGGAGAAACCATTGAGGCTAAGAGGCATATTCCAAATGCCACCCCACCCCAGAGGGAGGAAGCATCCAGGGAAGAAAAGTCTGCCAGAAACCATTAAGGGTAAGAGGCCTATTCCAAATGCCCCATCCCCACCCCAGAGGGAGGAAGCATTCAGGGAAGAAAGGCCTGGCAGAAACCACTGAGGTTAAGAGGCCTATTCCAAAGGCCACACCCCCACCACAGAGGGAGGAAGCATCCAGGGAAGAAAGCCTGGCAGAAACTGTTGAGGGTAAAAGGCATATTCCAAAGGCCCCATCCCCACCCCAGAGGGAGGAAGCATCCAGGGAAGAAAAGTCTGCCAGAAACCATTGAGGGTAAGAGGCCTATTCCAAAGGCCCCATCCCCACCCCAGAGGGAGGAAGCATTCAGGGAAGAAAGGCCTGGCTGAAACCACTTAGTTTAAGAGGCCTATTCCAAAGGCCACACCCCCACCACAGAGGGAGGAAGCATCCAGGGAAGAAAGCCTGGCAGAAACTGTTGAGGGTAAAAGGCATATTCCAAAGGCCACACCCACACCCCAGAGGGAGGAAGCATCCAGGGAAGAAAGGCCTGGCAGAAACAACTGAGGGTAAGAGGCCTATTCCAAAGGCCACACCTCCACCCCAGAGGGAGGAAGCATCCAGGGAAGAAAGGCCTGGCAGAAACAACTGAGGGTAAGAGGCATATTCCAAAGGCCACACCTCCACCCCAGAGGGAGGAAGCACCCAGGGAAGAAATGCCTGGCAGAAACCACTTAGGTTAAGAGGACTATTCCAAAGGCCCCATCCCCACCCCAGAGGGATGAAGCATTCAGGGAAGAAAGGCCTGGCAGAAACCACTGAGGTTAAGAGGCCTATTCCAAAGGCCACACCCATACCCCAGAGGGAGGAAGCACCCAGGGAAGAAAGGCCTGGCAGAAACCACTTAGGTTAAGAGGCCTATTCCAAAGGCCACACCCCCACCACAGAGGGAGGAAGCATCCAGGGAAGAAAGCCTGGCAGAAACTGTTGAGGGTAAAAGGCATATTCCAAAGGCCACACCTCCACCCCAGAGGGAGGAAGCATCCAGGGAAGAAAGGCATGCCAGAAACCATTGAGGGTAAGAGGCCTATTCCAAAGACCACACCCCCACCCCAGAGGGAGGAAGCATCCAAGGAAGAAATGCCAGGCAGAAACCACTGAGGTTAAGAGGCCTATTCCAAAGGCCACACCCACACCCCAGAGGGAGGAAGCATCCAGGGAAGAAAGGCCTGGCAGAAACAACTGAGGGTAAGAGGCCTATTCCAAAGGCCACACCTCCACCCCAGAGGGAGGAAGCATCCAGGGAACAAAGGCCTGGCAGAAACAACTGAGGGTAAGAGGCATATTCCAAAGGCCACACCTCCACCCCAGAGGGAGGAAGCACCCAGGGAAGAAAGGCCTGGCAGAAACCACTTAGGTTAAGAGGACTATTCCAAAGGCCACACCCCCACCCTAGAGGGAGGAAGCATCCAGGGAAGAAAGCCTGGCAGAAACCATTGAGGGTAAGAGGCATATTCCAAAGGCCCCATCCCCACCCCAGAGGGAGGAAGCATCCAGGGAAGAAAGGCCAGGCAGAAACCACTGAGGTTAAGAGGCCTATTCCAAAGGCCACACCCACACCCCAGAGGGAGGAAGCATCCAGGGAAGAAAGGCCTGGCAGAAACAACTGAGGGTAAGAGGCCTATTCCAGAGGCCACACCTCCACCCCAGAGGGAGGAAGGATCCAGGGAAGAAAGGCCTGGCAGAAACAACTGAGGGTAAGAGGCCTATTCCAAAGGCCACACCCACACCCCAGAGGGAGGAAGCATCCAGGGAAGAAAGGCCTGGCAGAAACAACTGAGGGTAAGAGGCATATTCCAAAGGCCACACCTCCACCCCAGAGGGAGGAAGCATCCAGGGAAGAAAGGCCTGGCAGAAACAACTGAGGGTAAGAGGCATATTCCAAAGGCCACACCTCCACCCCAGAGGGAGGAAGCACCCAGGGAAGAAAGGCCTGGCAGAAACCACTTAGGTTAAGAGGACTATTCCAAAGGCCACAACCCCACCCCAGAGGGAGGAAGCATCCAGGGAAGAAAGCCTGGCAGAAACCATTGAGGGTAAGAGACATATTCCAAAGACCACACCTCCACCCCAGAGGGAGGAAGCATCCAGGGAAGAAAGGCCTGCCAGAAACCAATGAGTGTAAGAGGCCTCTTCCAAAGGCCCCATCCCCACCCCAGAGGGAGGAAGCATCCAGGGAAGAAAGGCCTGGCAGAAACCATTGAGGGTAACAGGCCTATTCCAAAGGCCCCGTCCCGAACCCAGAGGGAGGAAGCATCCAGGGAAGAAAGGCCAGGCAGAAACCACTGACGGTAAGAGGCGTATTCCAAAGGCCCCATCCCCACCCCAGAGGGAGGAAGCATCCAGGGAAGAAAGGCCTGGCAGAAACAACTGAGGGTAAGAGGCATATTCCAAAGGCCACACCTCCACCAGAGTGAGGAATCATCCATGGAAGAAAGGGCTGCCAGAAACCATTGATGGTAAGAGGCCTCTTCCAAAGGCCCCATCCCCACCCCAGAGGGAGGAAGCATCCAGGGAAGAAAGGCCTGGCAGAAACCATTGAGGGTAAGAGGCCTATTCCAAAGGCCCCATCCCCACCCCAGAGGGAGGAAGCATCCAGGGAAGAAAGGCCAGGCAGAAACCACTGAGGGTAAGAGGCCTATTCCAAAGGCCACACCCACACCCCAGAGGTAGTAAGCATCCAGGGAAGAAAGGCCTTTCAGAAACAACTGAGGTTAAGAGGCCTATTCCAAAGGCCACACCCACACCCCAGAGGGAGGAAGCACCCAGGGAAGAAAGGCCTGGCAGAAACCACTTAGGTTAAGAGGACTATTCCAAAGGCCACACCCCCACCCCAGAGGGAGGAAGCATCCAGGGAAGAAAGCCTGGGAGAAACCATTGAGGCTAAGAGGCATATTCCAAATGCCACCCCACCCCAGAGGGAGGAAGCATCCAGGGAAGAAAAGTCTGCCAGAAACCATTAAGGGTAAGAGGCCTATTCCAAACGCCCCATCCCCACCCCAGAGGGAGGAAGCATTCAGGGAAGAAAGGCCTGGCAGAAACCACTGAGGTTAAGAGGCCTATTCCAAAGGCCACACCCCCACCACAGAGGGAGGAAGCATCCAGGGAAGAAAGCCTGGCAGAAACTGTTGAGGGTAAAAGGCATATTCCAAAGGCCCCATCCCCACCCCAGAGGGAGGAAGCATCCAGGGAAGACAAGTCTGCCAGAAACCATTGAGGGTAAGAGGCCTATTCCAAAGGCCCCATCCCCACCCCAGAGGGAGGAAGCATTCAGGGAAGAAAGGCCTGGCTGAAACCACTTAGTTTAAGAGGCCTATTCCAAAGGCCACACCCCCACCACAGAGGGAGGAAGCATCCAGGGAAGAAAGCCTGGCAGAAACTGTTGAGGGTAAAAGGCATATTCCAAAGGCCACACCCACACCCCAGAGGGAGGAAGCATCCAGGGAAGAAAGGCCTGGCAGAAACAACTGAGGGTAAGAGGCCTATTCCAAAGGCCACACCTCCACCCCAGAGGGAGGAAGCATCCAGGGAAGAAAGCCCTGGTAGAAACAACTGAGGGTAAGAGGCATATTCCAAAGGCCACACCTCCACCCCAGAGGGAGGAAGCACCCAGGGAAGAAATGCCTGGCAGAAACCACTTAGGTTAAGAGGACTATTCCAAAGGCCCCATCCCCACCCCAGAGGGATGAAGCATTCAGGGAAGAAAGGCCTGGCAGAAACCACTGAGGTTAAGAGGCCTATTCCAAAGGCCACACCCATACCCCAGAGGGAGGAAGCACCCAGGGAAGAAAGGCCTGGCAGAAACCACTTAGGTTAAGAGGCCTATTCCAAAGGCCACACCCCCACCACAGAGGGAGGAAGCATCCAGGGAAGAAAGCCTGGCAGAAACTGTTGAGGGTAAAAGGCATATTCCAAAGGCCACACCTCCACCCCAGAGGGAGGAAGCATCCAGGGAAGAAAGGCATGCCAGAAACCATTGAGGGTAAGAGGCCTATTCCAAAGACCACACCCCCACCCCAGAGGGAGGAAGCATCCAAGGAAGAAATGCCAGGCAGAAACCACTGAGGTTAAGAGGCCTATTCCAAAGGCCACACCCACACCCCAGAGGGAGGAAGCATCCAGGGAAGAAAGGCCTGGCAGAAACAACTGAGGGTAAGAGGCCTATTCCAAAGGCCACACCTCCACCCCAGAGGGAGGAAGCATCCAGGGAACAAAGGCCTGGCAGAAACAACTGAGGGTAAGAGGCATATTCCAAAGGCCACACCTCCACCCCAGAGGGAGGAAGCACCCAGGGAAGAAAGGCCTGGCAGAAACCACTTAGGTTAAGAGGACTATTCCAAAGGCCACACCCCCACCCTAGAGGGAGGAAGCATCCAGGGAAGAAAGCCTGGCAGAAACCATTGAGGGTAAGAGGCATATTCCAAAGGCCCCATCCCCACCCCAGAGGGAGGAAGCATCCAGGGAAGAAAGGCCAGGCAGAAACCACTGAGGGTAAGAGGCATATTCCAAAGGCCACACCCACACCCCAGAGGGAGGAAGCATTCAGGGAAGAAAGGCCTGGCAGAAACAACTGAGGTTAAGAGGCCTATTCCAAAGGCCACACCCCCACCCCAGAGGGAGGAAGCATCCATGGAAGAAAGCCTGGCAGAAACCGTTGAGGGTAAGAGGCATATTCCAAATGCCACACCCACACCGCAGAGGGAGGAAGCACCCAGGGAAGAAAGGCCTGGCAGAAACCACTTAGGTTAAGAGGCCTATTCCAAAGGCCACACCCCCACCACAGAGGGAGGAAGCATCCAGGGAAGAAAGCCTGGCAGAAACTGTTGAGGGTAAAAGGCATATTACAAAGGCCACACCACCACCCCAGAGGGAGGATGCATCCAGGGAAGAAAGGCCTGCCAGAAACCATTGAGGGTAAGAGGCCTATTCCAAAGACCACACTCCCACCCCAGAGGGAGGAAGCATCCAGGGAAGAAATGCCAGGCAGAAACCACTGAGGTTAAGAGGCCTATTCCAAAGGCCACATCCACACCCCAGAGGGAGGAAGCATCCAGGGAAGAAAGGCCTGGCAGAAACAACTGAGGGTAAGAGGCCTATTCCAAAGGCCACACCTCCACCCCAGAGGGAGGAAGCATCCAGGGAAGAAAGGCCTGGCAGAAACAACTGAGGGTAAGAGGCATATTCCAAAGGCCACACCTCCACCCCAGAGGGAGGAAGCACCCAGGGAAGAAAGGCCTGGCAGAAACCACTTAGGTTAAGAGGACTATTCCAAAGGCCACACCCCCACCCTAGAGGGAGGAAGCATCCAGGGAAGAAAGCCTGGCAGAAACCATTGAGGGTAAGAGGCATATTCCAAAGGCCACACCTCCACCCCAGAGGGAGGAAGCATCCAGGGAAGAAAGGCCTGCCAGAAACCAATGAGTGTAAGAGGCCTCTTCCAAAGGCCATACCCCCACCACAGAGGGAGGAAGCATCCAGGGAAGAAAGCCTGGCAGAAACTGTTGAGGGTAAGAGGCATATTCCAAAGGCCACACCTCCACCCCAGAGGGAGGAAGCATCCAGGGAAGAAATGCCAGGCAGAAACCACTGAGGTTAAGAGGCCTATTCCAAAGGCCACACCCACACCCCAGAGGGAGGAAGCATCCAGGGAAGAAAGGCCTGGCAGAAACAACTGAGGGTAAGAGGCCTATTCCAGAGGCCACACCTCCACCCCAGAGGGAGGAAGGATCCAGGGAAGAAAGGCCTGGCAGAAACAACTGAGGGTAAGAGGCATATTCCAAAGGCCACACCTCCACCCCAGAGGGAGGAAGCACCCAGGGAAGAAAGGCCTGCCAGAAACCATTGAGGGTAAGAGGCCTATTCCAAAGACCACACCACCACCCCAGAGGGAGGAAGCATCCAGGGAAGAAATGCCAGGCAGAAACCACTGAGGTTAAGTGTCCTATTCCAAAGGCCACACCCACACCCCAGAGGGAGGAAGCATCCAGGGAAGAAAGCCTTGGCAGAAACAACTGAGGGTAAGAGGCCTATTCCAAAGGCCACACCCACACCCCAGAGGGAGGAAGCATCCAGGGAAGAAAGGCCTGGCAGAAACAACTGAGGGTAAGAGGCATATTCCAAAGGCCACACCTCCACCCCAGAGGGAGGAAGCATCCAGGGAAGAAAGGCCTGGCAGAAACAACTGAGGGTAAGAGGCATATTCCAAAGGCCACACCTCCACCCCAGAGGGAGGAAGCACCCAGGGAAGAAAGGCCTGGCAGAAACCACTTAGGTTAAGAGGACTATTCCAAAGGCCACAACCCCACCCCAGAGGGAGGAAGCATCCAGGGAAGAAAGCCTGGCAGAAACCATTGAGGGTAAGAGACATATTCCAAAGACCACACCTCCACCCCAGAGGGAGGAAGCATCCAGGGAAGAAAGGCCTGCCAGAAACCAATGAGTGTAAGAGGCCTCTTCCAAAGGCCCCATCCCCACCCCAGAGGGAGGAAGCATCCAGGGAAGAAAGGCCTGGCAGAAACCATTGAGGGTAACAGGCCTATTCCAAAGGCCCCGTCCCGAACCCAGAGGGAGGAAGCATCCAGGGAAGAAAGGCCAGGCAGAAACCACTGACGGTAAGAGGCGTATTCCAAAGGCCCCATCCCCACCCCAGAGGGAGGAAGCATCCAGGGAAGAAAGGCCTGGCAGAAATCACTGAGTTTAAGAGGCCTATTCCAAAGGCCACACCGCCACCCCAGAGGGAGGAAGCATCCAGGGAAGAAAGGTCTGCCAGAAACCATTGAGGGTAAGAGGCCTATTCCAAAGGCCCCATCCCCACCCCAGAGGGAGGAAGCATCCAGGGAAGAAAGGCCTGGCAGAAACAACTGAGGGTAAGAGGCATATTCCAAAGGCCACACCTCCACCAGAGTGAGGAATCATCCATGGAAGAAAGGGCTGCCAGAAACCATTGATGGTAAGAGGCCTCTTCCAAAGGCCCCATCCCCACCCCAGAGGGAGGAAGCATCCAGGGAAGAAAGGCCTGGCAGAAACCATTGAGGGTAAGAGGCCTATTCCAAAGGCCCCATCCCCACCACAGAGGGAGGAAGCATCCAGGGAAGAAAGGCCAGGCAGAAACCACTGAGGGTAAGAGGCCTATTCCAAAGGCCACACCCACACCCCAGAGGTAGTAAGCATCCAGGGAAGAAAGGCCTTTCAGAAACAACTGAGGTTAAGAGGCCTATTCCAAAGGCCACACCCACACCCCAGAGGGAGGAAGCACCCAGGGAAGAAAGGCCTGGCAGAAACCACTTAGGTTAAGAGGACTATTCCAAAGGCCACACCCCCACCCCAGAGGGAGGAAGCATCCAGGGAAGAAAGCCTGGGAGAAACCATTGAGGCTAAGAGGCATATTCCAAATGCCACCCCACCCCAGAGGGAGGAAGCATCCAGGGAAGAAAAGTCTGCCAGAAACCATTAAGGGTAAGAGGCCTATTCCAAACGCCCCATCCCCACCCCAGAGGGAGGAAGCATTCAGGGAAGAAAGGCCTGGCAGAAACCACTGAGGTTAAGAGGCCTATTCCAAAGGCCACACCCCCACCACAGAGGGAGGAAGCATCCAGGGAAGAAAGCCTGGCAGAAACTGTTGAGGGTAAAAGGCATATTCCAAAGGCCCCATCCCCACCCCAGAGGGAGGAAGCATCCAGGGAAGAAAAGTCTGCCAGAAACCATTGAGGGTAAGAGGCCTATTCCAAAGGCCCCATCCCCACCCCAGAGGGAGGAAGCATTCAGGGAAGAAAGGCCTGGCTGAAACCACTTAGTTTAAGAGGCCTATTCCAAAGGCCACACCCCCACCACAGAGGGAGGAAGCATCCAGGGAAGAAAGCCTGGCAGAAACTGTTGAGGGTAAAAGGTATATTCCAAAGGCCACACCCACACCCCAGAGGGAGGAAGCATCCAGGGAAGAAAGGCCTGGCAGAAACAACTGAGGGTAAGAGGCCTATTCCAAAGGCCACACCTCCACCCCAGAGGGAGGAAGCATCCAGGGAAGAAAGCCCTGGTAGAAACAACTGAGGGTAAGAGGCATATTCCAAAGGCCACACCTCCACCCCAGAGGGAGGAAGCACCCAGGGAAGAAATGCCTGGCAGAAACCACTTAGGTTAAGAGGACTATTCCAAAGGCCCCATCCCCACCCCAGAGGGATGAAGCATTCAGGGAAGAAAGGCCTGGCAGAAACCACTGAGGTTAAGAGGCCTATTCCAAAGGCCACACCCATACCCCAGAGGGAGGAAGCACCCAGGGAAGAAAGGCCTGGCAGAAACCACTTAGGTTAAGAGGCCTATTCCAAAGGCCACACCCCCACCACAGAGGGAGGAAGCATCCAGGGAAGAAAGCCTGGCAGAAACTGTTGAGGGTAAAAGGCATATTCCAAAGGCCACACCTCCACCCCAGAGGGAGGAAGCATCCAGGGAAGAAAGGCCTGCCAGAAACCATTGAGGGTAAGAGGCCTATTCCAAAGACCACACCCCCACCCCAGAGGGAGGAAGCATCCAAGGAAGAAATGCCAGGCAGAAACCACTGAGGTTAAGAGGCCTATTCCAAAGGCCACACCCACACCCCAGAGGGAGGAAGCATCCAGGGAAGAAAGGCCTGGCAGAAACAACTGAGGGTAAGAGGCCTATTCCAAAGGCCACACCTCCACCCCAGAGGGAGGAAGCATCCAGGGAACAAAGGCCTGGCAGAAACAACTGAGGGTAAGAGGCATATTACAAAGGCCACACCTCCACCCCAGAGGGAGGAAGCACCCAGGGAAGAAAGGCCTGGCAGAAACCACTTAGGTTAAGAGGACTATTCCAAAGGCCACACCCCCACCCCAGAGGGAGGAAGCATCCAGGGAAGAAAGCCTGGCAGAAACCATTGAGGGTAAGAGGCATATTCCAAAGGCCACACCTCCACCCCAGAGGGAGGAAGCATCCAGGGAAGAAAGGCCTGCCAGAAACCAATGAGTGTAAGAGGCCTCTTCCAAAGGCCCCATCCCCACCCCAGAGGGAGGAAGCATCCAGGGAAGAAAGGCCTGGCAGAAGTCACTGAGGTTAAGAGGCCTATTCCAAAGGCCACACCCCCACCCCAGAGGGAGGAAGCATCCAGGGAAGAAAGGCCTGGCAGAAACAACTGAGGGTAAGAGGCCTATTCCAAAGGCCACACCTCCACCCCAGAGGGAGGAAGCATCCAGGGAAGAAAGGCTTGGTAGAAACAACTGAGGGTAAGAGGCATATACCAAAGGCCACACCTCCACCCCAGAGGGAGGAAGCACCCAGCGAAGAAAGCCTGGCAGAAACCATTGAGGGTAAGAGGCATATTCCAAAGGCCCCATCCCCACCCCAGAGGGAGGAAGCATTCAGGGAAGAAAGGCCTGGCAGAAACCACTGAGGTTAAGAGGCCTATTCCAAAGGCCACACCCCCACCACAGAGGGAGGAAGCATCCAGGGAAGAAAGCCTGGCAGAAACTGTTGAGGGTAAAAGGCATATTCCAAAGGCCCCATCCCCACCCCAGAGGGAGGAAGCATCCAGGGAAGAAAAGTCTGCCAGAAACCATTGAGGGTAAGAGGCCTATTCCAAAGGCCCCATCCCCACCCCAGAGGGAGGAAGCATTCAGGGAAGAAAGGCCTGGCTGAAACCACTTAGTTTAAGAGGCCTATTCCAAAGGCCACACCCCCACCACAGAGGGAGGAAGCATCCAGGGAAGAAAGCCTGGCAGAAACTGTTGAGGGTAAAAGGCATATTCCAAAGGCCACACCCACACCCCAGAGGGAGGAAGCATCCAGGGAAGAAAGGCCTGGCAGAAACAACTGAGGGTAAGAGGCCTATTCCAAAGGCCACACCTCCACCCCAGAGGGAGGAAGCATCCAGGGAAGAAAGCCCTGGTAGAAACAACTGAGGGTAAGAGGCATATTCCAAAGGCCACACCTCCACCCCAGAGGGAGGAAGCACCCAGGGAAGAAATGCCTGGCAGAAACCACTTAGGTTAAGAGGACTATTCCAAAGGCCCCATCCCCACCCCAGAGGGATGAAGCATTCAGGGAAGAAAGGCCTGGCAGAAACCACTGAGGTTAAGAGGCCTATTCCAAAGGCCACACCCATACCCCAGAGGGAGGAAGCACCCAGGGAAGAAAGGCCTGGCAGAAACCACTTAAGTTAAGAGGCCTATTCCAAAGGCCACACCCCCACCACAGAGGGAGGAAGCATCCAGGGAAGAAAGCCTGGCAGAAACTGTTGAGGGTAAAAGGCATATTCCAAAGGCCACACCTCCACCCCAGAGGGAGGAAGCATCCAGGGAAGAAAGGCCTGCCAGAAACCATTGAGGGTAAGAGGCCTATTCCAAAGACCACACCCCCACCCCAGAGGGAGGAAGCATCCAAGGAAGAAATGCCAGGCAGAAACCACTGAGGTTAAGAGGCCTATTCCAAAGGCCACACCCACACCCCAGAGGGAGGAAGCATCCAGGGAAGAAAGGCCTGGCAGAAACAACTGAGGGTAAGAGGCCTATTCCAAAGGCCACACCTCCACCCCAGAGGGAGGAAGCATCCAGGGAACAAAGGCCTGGCAGAAACAACTGAGGGTAAGAGGCATATTACAAAGGCCACACCTCCACCCCAGAGGGAGGAAGCACCCAGGGAAGAAAGGCCTGGCAGAAACCACTTAGGTTAAGAGGACTATTCCAAAGGCCACACCCCCACCCCAGAGGGAGGAAGCATCCAGGGAAGAAAGCCTGGCAGAAACCATTGAGGGTAAGAGGCATATTCCAAAGGCCACACCTCCACCCCAGAGGGAGGAAGCATCCAGGGAAGAAAGGCCTGCCAGAAACCAATGAGTGTAAGAGGCCTCTTCCAAAGGCCCCATCCCCACCCCAGAGGGAGGAAGCATCCAGGGAAGAAAGGCCTGGCAGAAGTCACTGAGGTTAAGAGGCCTATTCCAAAGGCCACACCCCCACCCCAGAGAGAGGAAGCATCCAGGGAAGAAAGGCCTGGCAGAAACAACTGAGGGTAAGAGGCCTATTCCAAAGGCCACACCTCCACCCCAGAGGGAGGAAGCATCCAGGGAAGAAAGGCTTGGTAGAAACAACTGAGGGTAAGAGGCATATACCAAAGGCCACACCTCCACCCCAGAGGGAGGAAGCACCCAGCGAAGAAAGCCTGGCAGAAACCATTGAGGGTAAGAGGCATATTCCAAAGGCCACACCTCCACCCCAGAGGGAGGAAGCATCCAGGGAAGAAAGGCCTGCCAGAAACCAATGAGTGTAAGAGGCCTCTTCCTAAGGCCCCATCCCCACCCCAGAGGGAGGAAGCACCCAGGGAAGAAAGGCCTGGCAGAAACCACTTAGGTTAAGAGGCCTATTCCAAAGGCCACACCCCCACCACAGAGGGAGGAAGCATCCAGGGAAGAAAGCCTGGCAGAAACTGTTGGGGGTAAAAGGCATATTCCAAAGGCCACACCTCCACCCCAGAGGGAGGAAGCATCCAGGGAAGAAAGGCCTGCCAGAAACCATTGAGGGTAAGAGGCCTATTCCAAAGACCACACCCCCACCCCAGAGGGAGGAAGCATCCAAGGAAGAAATGCCAGGCAGAAACCACTGAGGTTAAGAGGCCTATTCCAAAGGCCACACCCACACCCCAGAGGGAGGAAGCATCCAGGGAAGAAAGGCCTGGCAGAAACAACTGAGGGTAAGAGGCCTATTCCAAAGGCCACACCTCCACCCCAGAGGGAGGAAGCATCCAGGAAACAAAGGCATGGCAGAAACAACTGAGGGTAAGAGGCATATTACAAAGGCCACACCTCCACCCCAGAGGGAGGAAGCACCCAGGGAAGAAAGCCTGGCAGAAGTCACTGAGGTTAAGAGGCCTATTCCAAAGGCCACACCCCCACACCAGAGGGAGGAAGCATCCAGGGAAGAAAGGCCTGCCAGAAACCAATGAGTGTAAGAGGCCTCTTCCAAAGGCCATACCCCCACCACAGAGGGAGGAAGCATCCAGGGAAGAAAGCCTGGCAGAAACTGTTGAGGGTAAGAGGCATATTCCAAAGGCCACACCTCCACCCCAGAGGGAGGAAGCATCCAGGGAAGAAATGCCAGGCAGAAACCACTGAGGTTAAGAGGCCTATTCCAAAGGCCACACCCACACCCCAGAGGGAGGAAGCATCCAGGGAAGAAAGGCCTGGCAGAAACAACTGAGGGTAAGAGGCCTATTCCAGAGGCCACACCTCCACCCCAGAGGGAGGAAGGATCCAGGGAAGAAAGGCCTGGCAGAAACAACTGAGGGTAAGAGGCATATTCCAAAGGCCACACCTCCACCCCAGAGGGAGGAAGCACCCAGGGAAGAAAGGCCTGCCAGAAACCATTGAGGGTAAGAGGCCTATTCCAAAGACCACACCCCCACCCCAGAGGGAGGAAGCATCCAGGGAAGAAATGCCAGGCAGAAACCACTGAGGTTAAGTGTCCTATTCCAAAGGCCACACCCACACCCCAGAGGGAGGAAGCATCCAGGGAAGAAAGCCTTGGCAGAAACAACTGAGGGTAAGAGGCCTATTCCAAAGGCCACACCCACACCCCAGAGGGAGGAAGCATCCAGGGAAGAAAGGCCTGGCAGAAACAACTGAGGGTAAGAGGCATATTCCAAAGGCCACACCTCCACCCCAGAGGGAGGAAGCATCCAGGGAAGAAAGGCCTGGCAGAAACAACTGAGGGTAAGAGGCATATTCCAAAGGCCACACCTCCACCCCAGAGGGAGGAAGCACCCAGGGAAGAAAGGCCTGGCAGAAACCACTTAGGTTAAGAGGACTATTCCAAAGGCCACAACCCCACCCCAGAGGGAGGAAGCATCCAGGGAAGAAAGCCTGGCAGAAACCATTGAGGGTAAGAGACATATTCCAAAGAACACACCTCCACCCCAGAGGGAGGAAGCATCCAGGGAAGAAAGGCCTGCCAGAAACCAATGAGTGTAAGAGGCCTCTTCCAAAGGCCCCATCCCCACCCCAGAGGGAGGAAGCATCCAGGGAAGAAAGGCCTGGCAGTAACCATTGAGGGTAACAGGCCTATTCCAAAGGCCCCGTCCCGAACCCAGAGGGAGGAAGCATCCAGGGAAGAAAGGCCAGGCAGAAACCACTGACGGTAAGAGGCGTATTCCAAAGGCCCCATCCCCACCCCAGAGGGAGGAAGCATCCAGGGAAGAAAGGCCTGGCAGAAATCACTGAGGTTAAGAGGCCTATTCCAAAGGCCACACCGCCACCCCAGAGGGAGGAAGCATCCAGGGAAGAAAGGTCTGCCAGAAACCATTGAGGGTAAGAGGCCTATTCCAAAGGCCCCATCCCCACCCCAGAGGGAGGAAGCATCCAGGGAAGAAAGGCCTGGCAGAAACAACTGAGGGTAAGAGGCATATTCCAAAGGCCACACCTCCACCAGAGTGAGGAATCATCCATGGAAGAAAGGGCTGCCAGAAACCATTGATGGTAAGAGGCCTCTTCCAAAGGCCCCATCCCCACCTCAGAGGGAGGAAGCATCCAGGGAAGAAAGGCCTGGCAGAAACCATTGAGGGTAAGAGGCCTATTCCAAAGGCCCCATCCCCACCCCAGAGGGAGGAAGCATCCAGGGAAGAAAGCCTGGGAGAAACCATTGAGGCTAAGAGGCATATTCCAAATGCCACCCCACCCCAGAGGGAGGAAGCATCCAGGGAAGAAAAGTCTGCCAGAAACCATTAAGGGTAAGAGGCCTATTCCAAACGCCCCATCCCCACCCCAGAGGGAGGAAGCATTCAGGGAAAAAGGCCTGGCAGAAACCACTGAGGTGAAGAGGCCTATTCCAAAGGCCACAACCACACCCCAGAGGGAGGAAGCACCCAGGGAAGAAAGGCCTGGCTGAAACCACTTAGTTTAAGAGGCCTATTCCAAAGGCCACACCCCCACCACAGAGGGAGGAAGCATCCAGGGAAGAAAGCCTGGCAGAAACTGTTGAGGGTAAAAGGCATATTCCAAAGGCCACACCCACACCCCAGAGGGAGGAAGCATCCAGGGAAGAAAGGCTTGGCAGAAACAACTGAGGGTAAGAGGCCTATTCCAAAGGCCACACCTCCACCCCAGAGGGAGGAAGCATCCAGGGAAGAAAGCCCTGGTAGAAACAACTGAGGGTAAGAGGCATATTCCAAAGGCCACACCTCCACCTCAGAGGGAGGAAGCACCCAGGGAAGAAATGCCTGGCAGAAACCACTTAGGTTAAGAGGACTATTCCAAAGGCCCCATCCCCACCCCAGAGGGATGAAGCATTCAGGGAAGAAAGGCCTGGCAGAAACCACTGAGGTTAAGAGGCCTATTCCAAAGGCCACACCCACACCCCAGAGGGAGGAAGCACCCAGGGAAGAAAGGCCTGGCAGAAACCACTTAGGTTAAGAGGCCTATTCCAAAGGCCACACCCCCACCACAGAGGGAGGAAGCATCCAGGGAAGAAAGCCTGGCAGAAACTGTTGAGGGTAAAAGGCATATTCCAAAGGCCACACCTCCACCCCAGAGGGAGGAAGCATCCAGGGAAGAAAGGCCTGCCAGAAACCATTGAGGGTAAGAGGCCTATTCCAAAGACCACACCCCCACCCCAGAGGGAGGAAGCATCCAAGGAAGAAATGCCAGGCAGAAACCACTGAGGTTAAGAGGCCTATTCCAAAGGCCACACCCACACCCCAGAGGGAGGAAGCATCCAGGGAAGAAAGGCCTGGCAGAAACAACTGAGGGTAAGAGGCCTATTCCAAAGGCCACACCTCCACCCCAGAGGGAGGAAGCATCCAGGGAACAAAGGCCTGGCAGAAACAACTGAGGCTAAGAGGCATATTACAAAGGCCACACCTCCACCCCAGAGGGAGGAAGCACCCAGGGAAGAAAGGCCTGGCAGAAACCACTTAGGTTAAGAGGACTATTCCAAAGGCCACACCCCCACCCCAGAGGGAGGAAGCATCCAGGGAAGAACGCCTGGCAGAAACCATTGAGGGTAAGAGGCATATTCCAAAGGCCACACCTCCACCCCAGAGGGAGGAAGCATCCAGGGAAGAAAGGCCTGCCAGAAACCAATGAGTGTAAGAGGCCTCTTCCAAAGGCCCCATCCCCACCCCAGAGGGAGGAAGCATCCAGGGAAGAAAGGCCTGGCAGAAGTCACTGAGGTTAAGAGGCCTATTCCAAAGGCCACACCCCCACCCCAGAGGGAGGAAGCATCCAGGGAAGAAAGGCCTGGCAGAAACAACTGAGGGTAAGAGGCATATTCCAAAGGCCACACCTCCACCCCAGAGGGAGGAAGCATCCAGGGAAGAAAGGCCTGGCAGAAACAACTGAGGGTAAGAGGCATATTCCAAAGGCCACACCTCCACCCCAGAGGGAGGAAGCACCCAGGGAAGAAAGGCCTGGCAGAAACCACTTAGGTTAAGAGGACTATTCCAAAGGCCACAACCCCACCCCAGAGGGAGGAAGCATCCAGGGAAGAAAGCCTGGCAGAAACCATTGAGGGTAAGAGACATATTCCAAAGAACACACCTCCACCCCAGAGGGAGGAAGCATCCAGGGAAGAAAGGCCTGCCAGAAACCAATGAGTGTAAGAGGCCTCTTCCAAAGGCCCCATCCCCACCCCAGAGGGAGGAAGCATCCAGGGAAGAAAGGCCTGGCAGTAACCATTGAGGGTAACAGGCCTATTCCAAAGGCCCCGTCCCGAACCCAGAGGGAGGAAGCATCCAGGGAAGAAAGGCCAGGCAGAAACCACTGACGGTAAGAGGCGTATTCCAAAGGCCCCATCCCCACCCCAGAGGGAGGAAGCATCCAGGGAAGAAAGGCCTGGCAGAAATCACTGAGGTTAAGAGGCCTATTCCAAAGGCCACACCGCCACCCCAGAGGGAGGAAGCATCCAGGGAAGAAAGGTCTGCCAGAAACCATTGAGGGTAAGAGGCCTATTCCAAAGGCCCCATCCCCACCCCAGAGGGAGGAAGCATCCAGGGAAGATAGGCCTGGCAGAAACAACTGAGGGTAAGAGGCATATTCCAAAGGCCACACCTCCACCAGAGTGAGGAATCATCCATGGAAGAAAGGGCTGCCAGAAACCATTGATGGTAAGAGGCCTCTTCCAAAGGCCCCATCCCCACCCCAGAGGGAGGAAGCATCCAGGGAAGAAAGGCCTGGCAGAAACCATTGAGGGTAAGAGGCCTATTCCAAAGGCCCCATCCCCACCCCAGAGGGAGGAAGCATCCAGGGAAGAAAGCCTGGGAGAAACCATTGAGGCTAAGAGGCATATTCCAAATGCCACCCCACCCCAGAGGGAGGAAGCATCCAGGGAAGAAAAGTCTGCCAGAAACCATTAAGGGTAAGAGGCCTATTCCAAACGCCCCATCCGCACCCCAGAGGGAGGAAGCATTCAGGGAAAAAGGCCTGGCAGAAACCACTGAGGTGAAGAGGCCTATTCCAAAGGCCACAACCACACCCCAGAGGGAGGAAGCACCCAGGGAAGAAAGGCCTGGCTGAAACCACTTAGTTTAAGAGGCCTATTCCAAAGGCCACACCCCCACCACAGAGGGAGGAAGCATCCAGGGAAGAAAGCCTGGCAGAAACTGTTGAGGGTAAAAGGCATATTCCAAAGGCCACACCCACACCCCAGAGGGAGGAAGCATCCAGGGAAGAAAGGCTTGGCAGAAACAACTGAGGGTAAGAGGCCTATTCCAAAGGCCACACCTCCACCCCAGAGGGAGGAAGCATCCAGGGAAGAAAGCCCTGGTAGAAACAACTGAGGGTAAGAGGCATATTCCAAAGGCCACACCTCCACCTCAGAGGGAGGAAGCACCCAGGGAAGAAATGCCTGGCAGAAACCACTTAGGTTAAGAGGACTATTCCAAAGGCCCCATCCCCACCCCAGAGGGATGAAGCATTCAGGGAAGAAAGGCCTGGCAGAAACCACTGAGGTTAAGAGGCCTATTCCAAAGGCCACACCCACACCCCAGAGGGAGGAAGCACCCAGGGAAGAAAGGCCTGGCAGAAACCACTTAGGTTAAGAGGCCTATTCCAAAGGCCACACCCCCACCACAGAGGGAGGAAGCATCCAGGGAAGAAAGCCTGGCAGAAACTGTTGAGGGTAAAAGGCATATTCCAAAGGCCACACCTCCACCCCAGAGGGAGGAAGCATCCAGGGAAGAAAGGCCTGCCAGAAACCATTGAGGGTAAGAGGCCTATTCCAAAGACCACACCCCCACCCCAGAGGGAGGAAGCATCCAAGGAAGAAATGCCAGGCAGAAACCACTGAGGTTAAGAGGCCTATTCCAAAGGCCACACCCACACCCCAGAGGGAGGAAGCATCCAGGGAAGAAAGGCCTGGCAGAAACAACTGAGGGTAAGAGGCCTATTCCAAAGGCCACACCTCCACCCCAGAGGGAGGAAGCATCCAGGGAACAAAGGCCTGGCAGAAACAACTGAGGCTAAGAGGCATATTACAAAGGCCACACCTCCACCCCAGAGGGAGGAAGCACCCAGGGAAGAAAGGCCTGGCAGAAACCACTTAGGTTAAGAGGACTATTCCAAAGGCCACACCCCCACCCCAGAGGGAGGAAGCATCCAGGGAAGAAAGCCTGGCAGAAACCATTGAGGGTAAGAGGCATATTCCAAAGGCCACACCTCCACCCCAGAGGGAGGAAGCATCCAGGGAAGAAAGGCCTGCCAGAAACCAATGAGTGTAAGAGGCCTCTTCCAAAGGCCCCATCCCCACCCCAGAGGGAGGAAGCATCCAGGGAAGAAAGGCCTGGCAGAAGTCACTGAGGTTAAGAGGCCTATTCCAAAGGCCACACCCCCACCCCAGAGGGAGGAAGCATCCAGGGAAGAAAGGCCTGGCAGAAACAACTGAGGGTAAGAGGCCTATTCCAAAGGCCACACCTCCACCCCAGAGGGAGGAAGCATCCAGGGAAGAAAGGCTTGGTAGAAACAACTGAGGGTAAGAGGCATATTCCAAAGGCCACACCTCCACCCCAGAGGGAGGAAGCACCCAGCGAAGAAATGCC
The DNA here is from genome assembly GCA_035047345.1 of Bradypodion ventrale. NCBI lineage: Eukaryota > Metazoa > Chordata > Lepidosauria > Squamata > Chamaeleonidae > Bradypodion > Bradypodion ventrale. The sequence goes on along the minus strand of JAWDJE010000009.1, from coordinate 22,995,618 downwards.
TGGCAGAAACCACTTAGGTTAAGAGGACTATTCCAAAGGCCCCATCCCCACCCCAGAGGGATGAAGCATTCAGGGAAGAAAAGGCCTGGCAGAAACCACTGAGGTTAAGAGGCCTATTCCAAAGGCCACACCCACACCCCAGAGGGAGGAAGCACCCAGGGAAGAAAGGCCTGGCAGAAACCACTTAGGTTAAGAGGCCTATTCCAAAGGCCACACCCCCACGACAGAGGGAGGAAGCATCCAGGGAAGAAAGCCTGGCAGAAACTGTTGGGGGTAAAAGGCATATTCCAAAGGCCACACCTCCACCCCAGAGGGAGGAAGCATCCAGGGAAGAAAGGCCTGCCAGAAACCATTGAGGGTAAGAGGCCTATTCCAAAGACCACACCCCCACCCCAGAGGGAGGAAGCATCCAAGGAAGAAATGCCAGGCAGAAACCACTGAGGTTAAGAGGCCTATTCCAAAGGCCACACCCACACCCCAGAGGGAGGAAGCATCCAGGGAAGAAAGGCCTGGCAGAAACAACTGAGGGTAAGAGGCCTATTCCAAAGGCCACACCTCCACCCCAGAGGGAGGAAGCATCCAGGGAACAAAGGCCTGGCAGAAACAACTGAGGGTAAGAGGCATATTACAAAGGCCACACCTCCACCCCAGAGGGAGGAAGCACCCAGGGAAGAAAGCCTGGCAGAAGTCACTGAGGTTAAGAGGCCTATTCCAAAGGCCACACCAGCACACCAGAGGGAGGAAGCATCCATGGAAGAAAGGCTTGCCAGAAACCATTGAGGGTAAGAGGCCTCTTCCAAAGGCCCCATCCCCACCCCAGAGGGAGGAAGCATCCAGGGAAGAAAGGCCTGGCAGAAACCATTGAGGGTAAGAGGCCTATTCCAAAGGCCCCATCCCCACCCCAGAGGGAGGAAGCATCCAGGGAAGAAAGGCCAGGCAGAAACCACTGAGGGTAAGAGGCCTATTCCAAAGGCCACACCCACACCCCAGAGGGAGGAAGCATCTAGGGAAGAAAGGCCTGGCAGAAACAACTGAGGTTAAGAGGCCTATTCCAAAGGCCACACCCACACCCCAGAGGGAGGAAGCACCCAGGGAAGAAAGGCCTGGCAGAAACCACTTAGGTTAAAAGGACTATTCCAAAGGCCACACCCCCACCCCAAAGGGAGGAAGCATCCAGGGAAGAAAGCCTGGCAGAAACCGTTGAGGGTAAGAGGCATATTCCAAATGCCACCCCACCCCAGAGGGAGGAAGCATCCAGGGAAGAAAAGTCTGCCAGAAACCATTGAGGGTAAGAGGCCTATTCCAAAGGCCCCATCCCCACCCCAGAGGGAGGAAGCATTCAGGGAAGAAAGGCCTGGCAGAAACCACTGAGGTTAAGAGGCCTATTCCAAAGGCCACACCTCCACCCCAGAGGGAGGAAGCATCCAGGGAAGAAAGCCCTGGTAGAAACAACTGAGGGTAAGAGGCATATTCCAAAGGCCACACCTCCACCCCAGAGGGAGGAAGCACCCAGCGAAGAAATGCCTGGCAGAAACCACTTAGGTTAAGAGGACTATTCCAAAGGCCCCATCCCCACCCCAGAGGGATGAAGCATTCAGGGAAGAAAGGCCTGGCAGAAACCACTGAGGTTAAGAGGCCTATTCCAAAGGCCACACCCACACCCCAGAGGGAGGAAGCACCCAGGGAAGAAAGGCCTGGCAGAAACCACTTAGGTTAAGAGGCCTATTCCAAAGGCCACACCCCCACCACAGAGGGAGGAAGCATCCAGGGAAGAAAGCCTGGCAGAAACTGTTGGGGGTAAAAGGCATATTCCAAAGGCCACACCTCCACCCCAGAGGGAGGAAGCATCCAGGGAAGAAAGGCCTGCCAGAAACCATTGAGGGTAAGAGGCCTATTCCAAAGACCACACCCCCACCCCAGAGGGAGGAAGCATCCAAGGAAGAAATGCCAGGCAGAAACCACTGAGGTTAAGAGGCCTATTCCAAAGGCCACACCCACACCCCAGAGGGAGGAAGCATCCAGGGAAGAAAGGCCTGGCAGAAACAACTGAGGGTAAGAGGCCTATTCCAAAGGCCACACCTCCACCCCAGAGGGAGGAAGCATCCAGGGAACAAAGGCCTGGCAGAAACAACTGAGGGTAAGAGGCATATTACAAAGGCCACACCTCCACCCCAGAGGGAGGAAGCACCCAGGGAAGAAAGCCTGGCAGAAACCATTGATGGTAAGAGGCATATTCCAAAGGCCACACCTCCACCCCAGAGGGAGGAAGCATCCAGGGAAGAAAGGCCTGCCAGAAACCAATGAGTGTAAGAGGCCTCTTCCAAAGGCCCCATCCCCACCCCAGAGGGAGGAAGCATCCAGGGAAGAAAGGCCTGGCAGAAGTCACTGAGGTTAAGAGGCCTATTCCAAAGGCCACACCCCCACACCAGAGGGAGGAAGCATCCAGGGAAGAAAGGCCTGGCAGAAACCGTTGAGGGTAAGAGGCATATTCCAAATGCCACACCTCCACCCCAAGGGAGGAAGCATCCAGGGAAGAAAGGCCTGCCAGAAACCATTGAGGGTAAGAGGCCTATTCCAAAGGCCCCATCCCCACCCCAGAGGGAGGAAGCATCCATGGAAGAAAGGCTTGCCAGAAACCATTGAGGGTAAGAGGCCTCTTCCAAAGGCCCCATCCCCACCCCAGAGGGAGGAAGCATCCAGGGAAGAAAGGCCTGGCAGAAACCATTGAGGGTAAGAGGCCTATTCCAAAGGCCCCATCCCCACCCCAGAGGGAGGAAGCATCCAGGGAAGAAAGGCCAGGCAGAAACCACTGAGGGTAAGAGGCCTATTCCAAAGGCCACACCCACACCCCAGAGGGAGGAAGCATCTAGGGAAGAAAGGCCTGGCAGAAACAACTGAGGTTAAGAGGCCTATTCCAAAGGCCACACCCACACCCCAGAGGGAGGAAGCACCCAGGGAAGAAAGGCCTGGCAGAAACCACTTAGGTTAAAAGGACTATTCCAAAGGCCACACCCCCACCCCAAAGGGAGGAAGCATCCAGGGAAGAAAGCCTGGCAGAAACCGTTGAGGGTAAGAGGCATATTCCAAATGCCACCCCACCCCAGAGGGAGGAAGCATCCAGGGAAGAAAAGTCTGCCAGAAACCATTGAGGGTAAGAGGCCTATTCCAAAGGCCCCATCCCCACCCCAGAGGGAGGAAGCATTCAGGGAAGAAAGGCCTGGCAGAAACCACTGAGGTTAAGAGGCCTATTCCAAAGGCCACACCCACACCCCAGAGGGAGGAAGCACCGAGGGAAGAAAGGCCTGGCAGACACCACTTAGGTTAAGAAGCCTATTCCAAAGGCCACACCCCCACCACAGAGGGAGGAAGCATCCAGGGAAGAAAGCCTGGCAGAAACTGTTGAGGGTAAGAGGCATATTCCAAAGGCCACACCTCCACCCCAGAGGGAGGAAGCATCCAGGGAAGAAAGGCCTGTCAGAAACCATAGAGGGTAATAGGCCTATTCCAAAGACCACACCCCCACCCCAGAGGGAGGAATCATCCAGGGAAGAAAGGCCTGGCAGAAACCATTGAGGGTAAGAGGCCTATTCCAAAGGCCCCATCCCCACCCCAGAGGGAGGAAGCATCCAGGGAAGAAAGGCCAGGCAGAAACCACTGACGGTAAGAGGCCTATTCCAAAGGCCCCATCCCCACCCCAGAGGGAGGAAGCATTAAGGGAAGAAAGGCCTGGCAGAAATCACTGATGTTAAGAGGCCTCTTCCAAAGGCCCCATCCCCACCCCAGAGGGAGGAAGCATCCAGGGAAGAAAGGCCTGGCAGAAACCATTGAGGGTAAGAGGCCTATTCCAAAGGCCCCATCCCCACCCCAGAAGGAGGAAGCATCCAGGGAAGAAAGGCCTGGCAGAAACCATTGAGGGTAAGAGGCCTATTCCAAAGGCCCCATCCCCACCCCAGAGGGAGGAAGCATCCAGGGAAGAAAGGCCAGGCAGAAACCACTGAGGGTAAGAGGCCTATTCCAAAGGCCACACCCACACCCCTGAGGGAGGAAGCACCCAGGTAAGAAAGGCCTGGCACAAACCACTTAGGTTAAAAGGACTATTCCAAAGGCCACACCTCCACACCAAAGGGAGGAAGCATCCAGGGAAGAAAGCCTGGCAGAAACCGTTGAGGGTAAGAGGCATATTCCAAATGCCACCCCACCCCAGAGGGAGGAAGCATCCAGGGAAGAAAAGTCTGCCAGAAACCATTGAGGGTAAGAGGCCTATTCCAAAGGCCCCATCCCCACCCCAGAGGGAGGAAGCATTCAGGGAAGAAAGGCCTGGCAGAAACCACTGAGGTTAAGAGGCCTATTCCAAAGGCCACACCCACACCACAGAGGGAGGAAGCATCCAGGGAAGAAAGCCTGGCACAAACTGTTGAGGGTAAGAGGCCTATTCCAAAGGCCACACCTCCACCCCAGAGGGAGGAAGCATCCAGGGAAGAAAGGCCTGCCAGAAACCATTGAGGGTAATAGGCCTATTCCAAAGACCACACCCCCACCCCAGAGGGAGGAAGCATCCAGGGAAGAAATGCCAGGCAGAAACCACTAAGGTTAAGAGGCCTATTCCAAAGGCCACACCCACACCCCAGAGGGAGGAAGCATCCAGGGAAGAAAGGCCTGGCAGAAACCATTGAGGGTAAGAGGCCTATTCCAAAGGCCCCATCCCCACCCCAAAGGGAGGAAGCATCCAGGGAAGAAAGGTCAGGCAGAAACCACTGACAGTAAGAGGCCTATTTCAAAGGCCCCATCCCCACCCCCGAGGGAGGAAGCATCCAGGGAAGAAAGGCATGCCAGAAATCACTGAGGTTAAGAGGCCTATTCCAAAGGCCACCCCCCCACCCCAGAGGGAGGAAGCATCCAGGGAAGAAAGGCCTGCCAGAAACCATTGAGGGTAAGAGGCCTATTCCAAAGGCCCCATCCCCACCCCAGAGGGAGGAAGCATCCAGGGAAGAAAGCCTGTCTGAAACCGTTGAGGGTAAGAGGCATATTCCAAAGGCCACACCTCCACCCCAGAGGGAGGAAGCATCCAGGGAAGAAACGCCTGCCAGAAACCATTGAGGGTAAGAGGCCTATTCCAAATACCACACCCCCACACCAGAGGGAGGAAGCATCCAGGGAAGAAAGGCCAGGCAGAAACCACTGAGGGTAAAAGGCCTATTCCAAAGGCCACACCCCCACACCAGAGGGAGGAAGCATCCAGGGAAGAAAGGCCAGGCAGAAACCACTGAGGGTAAAAGGCCTATTCCAAAGGCCACAACCCCACCCCAGAGGGAGGAAGCATCCAGGGAAGAAAGGCCTGGCAGAAACAACTGAGGGTAAGAGGCCTATTCCAAAGGCCACACCCCCACCCCAGAGGGAGGAAGCATCCAGGGAAGAAAGCCTGGCAGGAACCGTTGAGGGTAAGAGGCATATTCCAAATGCCACACCTCCACCCCAGAGGGAGGAAGCACCCAGGGAAGAAAGGCCTGGCAGAAACCACTTAGGTTAAGAGGACTATTCCAAAGGCCACACCCCCACCCCAGAGGGAGGAAGCATCCAGGGAAGAAAGCCTGGCAGAAAGTGTTGAGGGAAAAAGGCATATTCCAAAGGCCACACCTCCACCCCAGAGGGAGGAAGCATCCAGGGAAGAAAGGCCTGCCAGAAACCATTGAGGGTAAGAGGCCTATTCCAAAGGCCCCATCCCCACCCCAGAGGGAGGAAGCATCCAGGGAAGAAAGGCCTGGCAGAAATCACTGAGGTTAAGAGGCCTATTCCAAAAGCCACATCCCCACCCCAGAGGGAGGAAGCATCCAGGGAAGAAAGCCTGGCAGAAACCGTTGAGGGTAAGAGGCATATTCCAAATGCCACACCCACACCCCAGAGGGAGGAAGCACCCAGGGAAGAAAGGCCTGCCAGAAACCATTGAGGGTAAGAGGCCTATTCCAAAGACCACACCCCCACCCCAGAGGGAGGAAGCATCCAGGGAAGAAAGGCCTGGCAGAAACAACTGAGGGTAAGAGGCATATTCCAAAGGCCACACCTCCACCCCAGAGGGAGCAAGCACCCAGGGAAGAAAGGCCTTACAGAAACCACTTAGGTTAAGAGGACTATTCCAAAGGCCACACCCCCACCCCAGAGGGAGGAAGCATCCAGGGAAGAAAGCCTGGCAGAAACCATTGAGGGTAAGAGGCATATTCCAAAGGCCACACCTCCACCCCAGAGGGAGGAAGCATCCAGGGAAGAAAGGCCTGCCAGAAACCAATGAGTGTAAGAGGCATCTTCCAAAGGCCCCATCCCCACCCCAGAGGGAGGAAGCATCCAGGGAAGAAAGGCCTGGCAGAAACCATTGAGGGTAAGAGGCCTATTCCAAAGGCCCCATCCCCACCCCAGAGGGAGGAAGCATCCAGGGAAGAAAGGCCTGGCAGAAACAACTGAGGGTAAGAGGCCTATTCCAAAGGCCACACCCCCACCCCAGAGGGAGGAAGCATCCAGGGAACAAAGGCCTGGCAGAAACAACTGAGGCTAAGAGGCATATTACAAAGGCCACACCTCCACCCCAGAGGGAGGAAGCATCCAAGGAAGAAATGCCAGGCAGAAACCACTGAGGTTAAGAGGCCTATTCCAAAGGCCACACCCACACCCCAGAGGGAGGAAGCATCCAGGGAAGAAAGGCCTGGCAGAAACAACTGAGGGTAAGAGGCCTATTCCAAAGGCCACACCTCCACCCCAGAGGGAGGAAGCATCCAGGGAACAAAGGCCTGGCAGAAACAACTGAGGCTAAGAGGCATATTACAAAGGCCACACCTCCACCCCAGAGGGAGGAAGCACCCAGGGAAGAAAGGCCTGGCAGAAACCACTTAGGTTAAGAGGACTATTCCAAAGGCCACACCCCCACCCCAGAGGGAGGAAGCATCCAGGGAAGAAAGCCTGGCAGAAACCATTGAGGGTAAGAGGCATATTCCAAAGGCCACACCTCCACCCCAGAGGGAGGAAGCATCCAGGGAAGAAAGGCCTGCCAGAAACCAATGAGTGTAAGAGGCCTCTTCCAAAGGCCCCATCCCCACCCCAGAGGGAGGAAGCATCCAGGGAAGAAAGGCCTGGCAGAAGTCACTGAGGTTAAGAGGCCTATTCCAAAGGCCACACCCCCACCCCAGAGGGAGGAAGCATCCAGGGAAGAAAGGCCTGGCAGAAACAACTGAGGGTAAGAGGCCTATTCCAAAGGCCACACCTCCACCCCAGAGGGAGGAAGCATCCAGGGAATAAAGGCTTGGTAGAAACAACTGAGGGTAAGAGGCATATTCCAAAGGCCACACCTCCACCCCAGAGGGAGGAAGCACCCAGCGAAGAAATGCCTGGCAGAAACCACTTAGGTTAAGAGGACTATTCCAAAGGCCCCATCCCCACCCCAGAGGGATGAAGCATTCAGGGAAGAAAAGGCCTGGCAGAAACCACTGAGGTTAAGAGGCCTATTCCAAAGGCCACACCCACACCCCAGAGGGAGGAAGCACCCAGGGAAGAAAGGCCTGGCAGAAACCACTTAGGTTAAGAGGCCTATTCCAAAGGCCACACCCCCACGACAGAGGGAGGAAGCATCCAGGGAAGAAAGCCTGGCAGAAACTGTTGGGGGTAAAAGGCATATTCCAAAGGCCACACCTCCACCCCAGAGGGAGGAAGCATCCAGGGAAGAAAGGCCTGCCAGAAACCATTGAGGGTAAGAGGCCTATTCCAAAGACCACACCCCCACCCCAGAGGGAGGAAGCATCCAAGGAAGAAATGCCAGGCAGAAACCACTGAGGTTAAGAGGCCTATTCCAAAGGCCACACCCACACCCCAGAGGGAGGAAGCATCCAGGGAAGAAAGGCCTGGCAGAAACAACTGAGGGTAAGAGGCCTATTCCAAAGGCCACACCTCCACCCCAGAGGGAGGAAGCATCCAGGGAACAAAGGCCTGGCAGAAACAACTGAGGGTAAGAGGCATATTACAAAGGCCACACCTCCACCCCAGAGGGAGGAAGCACCCAGGGAAGAAAGCCTGGCAGAAGTCACTGAGGTTAAGAGGCCTATTCCAAAGGCCACACCAGCACACCAGAGGGAGGAAGCATCCATGGAAGAAAGGCTTGCCAGAAACCATTGAGGGTAAGAGGCCTCTTCCAAAGGCCCCATCCCCACCCCAGAGGGAGGAAGCATCCAGGGAAGAAAGGCCTGGCAGAAACCATTGAGGGTAAGAGGCCTATTCCAAAGGCCCCATCCCCACCCCAGAGGGAGGAAGCATCCAGGGAAGAAAGGCCAGGCAGAAACCACTGAGGGTAAGAGGCCTATTCCAAAGGCCACACCCACACCCCAGAGGGAGGAAGCATCTAGGGAAGAAAGGCCTGGCAGAAACAACTGAGGTTAAGAGGCCTATTCCAAAGGCCACACCCACACCCCAGAGGGAGGAAGCACCCAGGGAAGAAAGGCCTGGCAGAAACCACTTAGGTTAAAAGGACTATTCCAAAGGCCACACCCCCACCCCAAAGGGAGGAAGCATCCAGGGAAGAAAGCCTGGCAGAAACCGTTGAGGGTAAGAGGCATATTCCAAATGCCACCCCACCCCAGAGGGAGGAAGCATCCAGGGAAGAAAAGTCTGCCAGAAACCATTGAGGGTAAGAGGCCTATTCCAAAGGCCCCATCCCCACCCCAGAGGGAGGAAGCATTCAGGGAAGAAAGGCCTGGCAGAAACCACTGAGGTTAAGAGGCCTATTCCAAAGGCCACACCTCCACCCCAGAGGGAGGAAGCATCCAGGGAAGAAAGCCCTGGTAGAAACAACTGAGGGTAAGAGGCATATTCCAAAGGCCACACCTCCACCCCAGAGGGAGGAAGCACCCAGCGAAGAAATGCCTGGCAGAAACCACTTAGGTTAAGAGGACTATTCCAAAGGCCCCATCCCCACCCCAGAGGGATGAAGCATTCAGGGAAGAAAGGCCTGGCAGAAACCACTGAGGTTAAGAGGCCTATTCCAAAGGCCACACCCACACCCCAGAGGGAGGAAGCACCCAGGGAAGAAAGGCCTGGCAGAAACCACTTAGGTTAAGAGGCCTATTCCAAAGGCCACACCCCCACCACAGAGGGAGGAAGCATCCAGGGAAGAAAGCCTGGCAGAAACTGTTGGGGGTAAAAGGCATATTCCAAAGGCCACACCTCCACCCCAGAGGGAGGAAGCATCCAGGGAAGAAAGGCCTGCCAGAAACCATTGAGGGTAAGAGGCCTATTCCAAAGACCACACCCCCACCCCAGAGGGAGGAAGCATCCAAGGAAGAAATGCCAGGCAGAAACCACTGAGGTTAAGAGGCCTATTCCAAAGGCCACACCCACACCCCAGAGGGAGGAAGCATCCAGGGAAGAAAGGCCTGGCAGAAACAACTGAGGGTAAGAGGCCTATTCCAAAGGCCACACCTCCACCCCAGAGGGAGGAAGCATCCAGGGAACAAAGGCCTGGCAGAAACAACTGAGGGTAAGAGGCATATTACAAAGGCCACACCTCCACCCCAGAGGGAGGAAGCACCCAGGGAAGAAAGCCTGGCAGAAACCATTGATGGTAAGAGGCATATTCCAAAGGCCACACCTCCACCCCAGAGGGAGGAAGCATCCAGGGAAGAAAGGCCTGCCAGAAACCAATGAGTGTAAGAGGCCTCTTCCAAAGGCCCCATCCCCACCCCAGAGGGAGGAAGCATCCAGGGAAGAAAGGCCTGGCAGAAGTCACTGAGGTTAAGAGGCCTATTCCAAAGGCCACACCCCCACACCAGAGGGAGGAAGCATCCAGGGAAGAAAGGCCTGGCAGAAACCGTTGAGGGTAAGAGGCATATTCCAAATGCCACACCTCCACCCCAAGGGAGGAAGCATCCAGGGAAGAAAGGCCTGCCAGAAACCATTGAGGGTAAGAGGCCTATTCCAAAGGCCCCATCCCCACCCCAGAGGGAGGAAGCATCCATGGAAGAAAGGCTTGCCAGAAACCATTGAGGGTAAGAGGCCTCTTCCAAAGGCCCCATTCCCACCCCAGAGGGAGGAAGCATCCAGGGAAGAAAGGCCTGGCAGAAACCATTGAGGGTAAGAGGCCTATTCCAAAGGCCCCATCCCCACCCCAGAGGGAGGAAGCATCCAGGGAAGAAAGGCCAGGCAGAAACCACTGAGGGTAAGAGGCCTATTCCAAAGGCCACACCCACACCCCAGAGGGAGGAAGCATCTAGGGAAGAAAGGCCTGGCAGAAACAACTGAGGTTAAGAGGCCTATTCCAAAGGCCACACCCACACCCCAGAGGGAGGAAGCACCCAGGGAAGAAAGGCCTGGCAGAAACCACTTAGGTTAAAAGGACTATTCCAAAGGCCACACCCCCACCCCAAAGGGAGGAAGCATCCAGGGAAGAAAGCCTGGCAGAAACCGTTGAGGGTAAGAGGCATATTCCAAATGCCACCCCACCCCAGAGGGAGGAAGCATCCAGGGAAGAAAAGTCTGCCAGAAACCATTGAGGGTAAGAGGCCTATTCCAAAGGCCCCATCCCCACCCCAGAGGGAGGAAGCATTCAGGGAAGAAAGGCCTGGCAGAAACCACTGAGGTTAAGAGGCCTATTCCAAAGGCCACACCCACACCCCAGAGGGAGGAAGCACCGAGGGAAGAAAGGCCTGGCAGACACCACTTAGGTTAAGAAGCCTATTCCAAAGGCCACACCCCCACCACAGAGGGAGGAAGCATCCAGGGAAGAAAGCCTGGCAGAAACTGTTGAGGGTAAGAGGCATATTCCAAAGGCCACACCTCCACCCCAGAGGGAGGAAGCATCCAGGGAAGAAAGGCCTGTCAGAAACCATAGAGGGTAATAGGCCTATTCCAAAGACCACACCCCCACCCCAGAGGGAGGAATCATCCAGGGAAGAAAGGCCTGGCAGAAACCATTGAGGGTAAGAGGCCTATTCCAAAGGCCCCATCCCCACCCCAGAGGGAGGAAGCATCCAGGGAAGAAAGGCCAGGCAGAAACCACTGACGGTAAGAGGCCTATTCCAAAGGCCCCATCCCCACCCCAGAGGGAGGAAGCATTAAGGGAAGAAAGGCCTGGCAGAAATCACTGATGTTAAGAGGCCTCTTCCAAAGGCCCCATCCCCACCCCAGAGGGAGGAAGCATCCAGGGAAGAAAGGCCTGGCAGAAACCATTGAGGGTAAGAGGCCTATTCCAAAGGCCCCATCCCCACCCCAGAGGGAGGAAGCATCCAGGGAAGAAAGGCCAGGCAGAAACCACTGAGGGTAAGAGGCCTATTCCAAAGGCCACACCCACACCCCTGAGGGAGGAAGCACCCAGGTAAGAAAGGCCTGGCACAAACCACTTAGGTTAAAAGGACTATTCCAAAGGCCACACCTCCACACCAAAGGGAGGAAGCATCCAGGGAAGAAAGCCTGGCAGAAACCGTTGAGGGTAAGAGGCATATTCCAAATGCCACCCCACCCCAGAGGGAGGAAGCATCCAGGGAAGAAAAGTCTGCCAGAAACCATTGAGGGTAAGAGGCCTATTCCAAAGGCCCCATCCCCACCCCAGAGGGAGGAAGCATTCAGGGAAGAAAGGCCTGGCAGAAACCACTGAGGTTAAGAGGCCTATTCCAAAGGCCACACCCACACCACAGAGGGAGGAAGCATCCAGGGAAGAAAGCCTGGCACAAACTGTTGAGGGTAAGAGGCCTATTCCAAAGGCCACACCTCCACCCCAGAGGGAGGAAGCATCCAGGGAAGAAAGGCCTGCCAGAAACCATTGAGGGTAATAGGCCTATTCCAAAGACCACACCCCCACCCCAGAGGGAGGAAGCATCCAGGGAAGAAATGCCAGGCAGAAACCACTAAGGTTAAGAGGCCTATTCCAAAGGCCACACCCACACCCCAGAGGGAGGAAGCATCCAGGGAAGAAAGGCCTGGCAGAAACCATTGAGGGTAAGAGGCCTATTCCAAAGGCCCCATCCCCACCCCAAAGGGAGGAAGCATCCAGGGAAGAAAGGTCAGGCAGAAACCACTGACAGTAAGAGGCCTATTTCAAAGGCCCCATCCCCACCCCCGAGGGAGGAAGCATCCAGGGAAGAAAGGCCAGGCAGAAACCACTGAGGTTAAGAGGCCTATTCCAAAGGCCACACCCCCACCCCAGAGGGAGGAAGCATCCAGGGAAGAAAGGCCTGCCAGAAACCATTGAGGGTAAGAGGCCTATTCCAAAGGCCCCATCCCCACCCCAGAGGGAGGAAGCATCCAGGGAAGAAAGCCTGTCTGAAACCGTTGAGGGTAAGAGGCATATTCCAAAGGCCACACCTCCACCCCAGAGGGAGGAAGCATCCAGGGAAGAAAGGCCTGCCAGAAACCATTGAGGGTAAGAGGCCTATTCCAAATACCACACCCCCACACCAGAGGGAGGAAGCATCCAGGGAAGAAAGGCCAGGCAGAAACCACTGAGGGTAAAAGGCCTATTCCAAAGGCCACACCCCCACACCAGAGGGAGGAAGCATCCAGGGAAGAAAGGCCAGGCAGAAACCACTGAGGGTAAAAGGCCTATTCCAAAGGCCACAACCCCACCCCAGAGGGAGGATGCATCCAGGGAAGAAAGGCCTGGCAGAAACAACTGAGGGTAAGAGGCCTATTCCAAAGGCCACACCCCCACCCCAGAGGGAGGAAGCATCCAGGGAAGAAAGCCTGGCAGGAACCGTTGAGGGTAAGAGGCATATTCCAAATGCCACACCTCCACCCCAGAGGGAGGAAGCACCCAGGGAAGAAAGGCCTGGCAGAAACCACTTAGGTTAAGAGGACTATTCCAAAGGCCACACCCCCACCCCAGAGGGAGGAAGCATCCAGGGAAGAAAGCCTGGCAGAAAGTGTTGAGGGAAAAAGGCATATTCCAAAGGCCACACCTCCACCCCAGAGGGAGGAAGCATCCAGGGAAGAAAGGCCTGCCAGAAACCATTGAGGGTAAGAGGCCTATTCCAAAGGCCCCATCCCCACCCCAGAGGGAGGAAGCATCCAGGGAAGAAAGGCCTGGCAGAAATCACTGAGGTTAAGAGGCCTATTCCAAAAGCCACATCCCCACCCCAGAGGGAGGAAGCATCCAGGGAAGAAAGCCTGGCAGAAACCGTTGAGGGTAAGAGGCATATTCCAAATGCCACACCCACACCCCAGAGGGAGGAAGCACCCAGGGAAGAAAGGCCTGCCAGAAACCATTGAGGGTAAGAGGCCTATTCCAAAGACCACACCCCCACCCCAGAGGGAGGAAGCATCCAGGGAAGAAAGGCCTGGCAGAAACAACTGAGGGTAAGAGGCATATTCCAAAGGCCACACCTCCACCCCAGAGGGAGCAAGCACCCAGGGAAGAAAGGCCTTACAGAAACCACTTAGGTTAAGAGGACTATTCCAAAGGCCACACCCCCACCCCAGAGGGAGGAAGCATCCAGGGAAGAAAGCCTGGCAGAAACCATTGAGGGTAAGAGGCATATTCCAAAGGCCACACCTCCACCCCAGAGGGAGGAAGCATCCAGGGAAGAAAGGCCTGCCAGAAACCAATGAGTGTAAGAGGCATCTTCCAAAGGCCCCATCCCCACCCCAGAGGGAGGAAGCATCCAGGGAAGAAAGGCCTGGCAGAAACCATTGAGGGTAAGAGGCCTATTCCAAAGGCCCCATCCCCACCCCAGAGGGAGGAAGCATCCAGGGAAGAAAGGCCTGGCAGAAACAACTGAGGGTAAGAGGCCTATTCCAAAGGCCACACCCCCACCCCAGAGGGAGGAAGCATCCAGGGAAGAAAGCCTGGCTGAAACCGTTGAGGGTAAGAGGCATATTCCAAAGGCCACACCTCCACCCCAGAGGGAGGAAGCATCCAGGGAAGAAAGGCCTGCCAGAAACCATTGAGGGTAAGAGGCCTATTCCAAAGGCCACACCCCCACACCAGAGGGAGGAAGCATCCAGGGAAGAAAGGCCAGGCAGAAACCACTGAGGGTAAAAGGCCTATTCCAAAGGCCACAACCCCACCCCAGAGGGAGGAAGCATCCAGGGAAGAAAGGCCTGGCAGAAACAACTGAGGGTAAGAGGCCTATTCCAAAGGCCTCACCCACACCCCAGAGGGAGGAAGCATCCAGGGAAGAAAGCCTGGCAGGAACCGTTGAGGGTAAGAGGCATATTGCAAATGCCACACCTCCACCCCAGAGGGAGGAAGCATCCAGGGAAGAAAGGTCTGCCAGAAACCATTGAGGGTAAGAGGCCTATTCCAAAGGCCCCATCCCCACCCCAGAGGGAGGAAGCATCCAGGGAAGAAAGCCTGGCAGAAACCGTTGAGGGTAAGAGGCATATTATAAATGCCACACCCACACCCCAGAGGGAGGAAGCACCCAGGGAAGAAAGGCATGCCAGAAACCATTGAGGGTAAGAGGCCTATTCCAAAGACCACCCCCCCACCCCAGAGGGAGGAAGCATCCAGGGAAGAAAGGCCTGGCAGAAACCACTGAGGGTAAGAGGCATATTCCAAAGGCCACACCTCCACCCCAGAGGGAGCAAGCACCCAGGGAAGAAAGGCCTTACAGAAACCACTTAGGTTAAGAGGACTATTCCAAAGGCCACACCCCCACCCCAGGGGGAGGAAGCATCCAGGGAAGAAAGCCTGGCAGAAACCATTGAGGGTAAGAGGCATATTCCAAAGGCCACACTTCCACCCCAGAGGGAGGAAGCATCCAGGGAAGAAAGGCCTGCCAGAAACCAATGAGTGTAAGAGGCATCTTCCAAAGGCCCCATCCCCACCCCAGAGGGAGGAAGCATCCAGGGAAGAAATGCCTGGCAGAAACCGTTGAGGGTAAGAGGCCTATTCCAAAGGCCCCATCCCCACCCCAGAGGGAGGAAGCATCCAGGGAAGAAAGGCCTGGCAGAAACAACTGAGGGTAAGAGGCCTATTCCAAAGGCCACACCCCCACCCCAGAGGGAGGAAGCATCCAGGGAAGAAAGCCTGGCTGAAACCGTTGAGGGTAAGAGGCATATTCCAAAGGCCACACCTCCACCCCAGAGGGAGGAAGCATCCAGGGAAGGAAGGCCTGCCAGAAACCATTGAGGGTAAGAGGCCTATTCCAAAGACCACACCCCCACACCAGAGGGAGGAAGCATCCAGGGAAGAAAGGCCAGGCAGAAACCACTGAGGGTAAAAGGCCTATTCCAAAGGCCACAACCCCACCCCAGAGGGAGGAAGCATCCAGGGAAGAAAGGCCTGGCAGAAACAACTGAGGGTAAGAGGCCTATTCCAAAGGCCACACCCCCACCCCAGAGGGAGGAAGCATCCAGGGAAGAAAGCCTGGCAGGAACCGTTGAGGGTAAGAGGCATATTCCAAATGCCACACCTCCACCCCAGAGGGAGGAAGCATCCAGGGAAGAAAGGTCTGCCAGAAACCACTGACGGTAAGAGGCCTATTCCAAAGGCCCCATCCCCACCCCAGAGGGAGGAAGCATTAAGGGAAGAAAGGCCTGGCAGAAATCACTGAGGTTAAGAGGCCTCTTCCAAAGGCCCCATCCCCACCCCAGAGGGAGGAAGCATCCAGGGAAGAAAGGCCTGGCAGAAACCATTGAGGGTAAGAGGCCTATTCCAAAGGCCCCATCCCCACCCCAGAGGGAGGAAGCATCCAGGGAAGAAAGGCCTGGCAGAAACCATTGAGGGTAAGAGGCCTATTCCAAAGGCCCCATCCCCACCCCAGAGGGAGGAAGCATCCAGGGAAGAAAGGCCAGGCAGAAACCACTGAGGGTAAGAGGCCTTTTCCAAAGGCCACACCCACACCCCTGAGGGAGGAAGCACCCAGGTAAGAAAGGCCTGGCAGAAACCACTTAGGTTAAAAGGACTATTCCAAAGGCCACACCTCCACCCCAAAGGGAGGAAGCATCCAGGGAAGAAAGCCTGGCAGAAACCGTTGAGGGTAAGAGGCATATTCCAAATGCCACCCCACCCCAGAGGGAGGAAGCATCCAGGGAAGAAAAGTCTGCCAGAAACCATTGAGGGTAAGAGGCCTATTCCAAAGGCCCCATCCCCACCCCAGAGGGAGGAAGCATTCAGGGAAGAAAGGCCTGGCAGAAACCACTGAGGTTAAGAGGCCTATTCCAAAGGCCACACCCACACCACAGAGGGAGGAAGCATCCAGGGAAGAAAGCCTGGCAGAAACTGTTGAGGGTAAGAGGCCTATTCCAAAGGCCACACCTCCACCCCAGAGGGAGGAAGCATCCAGGGAAGAAAGGCCTGCCAGAAACCATTGAGGGTAAGAGGCCTATTCCAAAGACCACACCCCCACCCCAGAGGGAGGAAGCATCCAGGGAAGAAATGCCAGGCAGATACCACTAAGGTTAAGAGGCCTATTCCAAAGGCCACACCCACACCCCAGAGGGAGGAAGCATCCAGGGAAGAAAGGCCTGGCAGAAACCATTGAGGGTAAGAGGCCTATTCCAAAGGCCCCATCCCCACCCCAGAGGGAGGAAGCATCCAGGGAAGAAAGGTCAGGCAGAAACCACTGACAGTAAGAGGCCTATTTCAAAGGCCCCATCCCCACCCCCGAGGGAGGAAGCATCCAGGGAAGAAAGGCCTGCCAGAAATCACTGAGGTTAAGAGGCCTATTCCAAAGGCCACACCCCCACCCCAGAGGGAGGAAGCATCCAGGGAAGAAAGCCTGGCAGAAACCGTTGAGGGTAAGAGGCATATTCCAAATGCCACACCTCCAACCCAGAGGGAGGAAGCATCCAGGGAAGAAAGGCCTGCCAGAAACCATTGAGGGTAAGAGGCCTATTCCAAAGGCCCCATCCCCACCCCAGAGGGAGGAAGCATCCAGGGAAGAAAGCCTGTCTGAAACCGTTGAGGGTAAGAGGCATATTCCAAAGGCCACACCTCCACCCCAGAGGGAGGAAGCATCCAGGGAAGAAAGGCCTGCCAGAAACCATTGAGGGTAAGAGGCCTATTCCAAAGACCACACCCCCACACCAGAGGGAGGAAGCATCCAGGGAAAAAAGGCCAGGCAGAAACCACTGAGGGTAAAAGGCCTATTCCAAAGGCCACAACCCCACCCCAGAGGGAGGAAGCATCCAGGGAAGAAAGGCCTGGCAGGAACCGTTGAGGGTAAGAGGCATATTCCAAATGCCACACCTCCACCCCAGAGGGAGGAAGCATCCAGGGAAGAAAGGTCTGTCAGAAACCATTGAGGGTAAGAGGCCTATTCCAAAGGCCCCATCCCCACCCCAGAGGGAGGAAGCATTCAGGGAAGAAAGGCCTGGCAGAAACCACTGAGGGTAAGAGGCCTATTCCAAAGGCCACACCTCCACCCCAGAGGGAGGAAGCATCCAGGGAAGAAAGGCCTGGCAGAAACAACTGAGGGTAAGAGGCATATTCCAAAGGCCACACCTCCACCCCAGAGGGAGGAAGCACCCAGGGAAGAAAGGCCTGGCAGAAACCACTTAGGTTAAGAGGACTATTCCAAAGGCCACACCCCCACCCCAGAGGGAGGAAGCATCCAGGGAAGAAAGCCTGGCAGAAAGTGTTGAGGGAAAAAGGCATATTCCAAAGGCCACACCTCCACCCCAGAGGGAGGAAGCATCCAGGGAAGAAAGGCCTGCCAGAAACCATTGAGGGTAAGAGGCCTATTCCAAAGGCCCCATCCCCACCCCAGAGGGAGGAAGCATCCAGGGAAGAAAGGCCTGGCAGAAATCACTGAGGTTAAGAGGCCTATTCCAAAGGCCACACCCCCACCCCAGAGGGAGGAAGCATCCAGGGAAGAAAGCCTGGCAGAAACCGTTGAGGGTAAGAGGCATATTCCAAATGCCACACCCACACCCCAGAGGGAGGAAGCACCCAGGGAAGAAAGGCCTGCCAGAAACCATTGAGGGTAAGAGGCCTATTCCAAAGACCACACCCCCACCCCAGAGGGAGGAAGCATCCAGGGAAGAAAGGCCTGGCAGAAACAACTGAGGGTAAGAGGCATATTCCAAAGGCCACACCTCCACCCCAGAGGGAGCAAGCACCCAGGGAAGAAAGGCCTTACAGAAACCACTTAGGTTAAGAGGACTATTCCAAAGGCCACACCCCCACCCCAGAGGGAGGAAGCATCCAGGGAAGAAAGCCTGGCAGAAACCATTGAGGGTAAGAGGCATATTCCAAAGGCCACACCTCCACCCCAGAGGGAGGAAGCATCCAGGGAAGAAAGGCCTGCCAGAAACCAATGAGTGTAAGAGGCATCTTCCAAAGGCCCCATCCCCACCCCAGAGGGAGGAAGCATCCAGGGAAGAAAGGCCTGGCAGAAACCATTGAGGGTAAGAGGCCTATTCCAAAGGCCCCATCCCCACCCCAGAGGGAGGAAGCATCCAGGGAAGAAAGGCCTGGCAGAAACAACTGAGGGTAAGAGGCCTATTCCAAAGGCCACACCCCCACCCCAGAGGGAGGAAGCATCCAGGGAAGAAAGGCCTGGCAGAAACCATTGAGGGTAAGAGGCCTATTCCAAAGGCCCCATCCCCACCCCAGAGGGAGGAAGCATCCAGGGAAGAAAGGTCAGGCAGAAACCACTGACAGTAAGAGGCCTATTTCAAAGGCCCCATCCCCACCCCCGAGGGAGGAAGCATCCAGGGAAGAAAGGCCTGCCAGAAATCACTGAGGTTAAGAGGCCTATTCCAAAGGCCACACCCCCACCCCAGAGGGAGGAAGCATCCAGGGAAGAAAGCCTGGCAGAAACCGTTGAGGGTAAGAGGCATATTCCAAATGCCACACCTCCAACCCAGAGGGAGGAAGCATCCAGGGAAGAAAGGCCTGCCAGAAACCATTGAGGGTAAGAGGCCTATTCCAAAGGCCCCATCCCCACCCCAGAGGGAGGAAGCATCCAGGGAAGAAAGCCTGTCTGAAACCGTTGAGGGTAAGAGGCATATTCCAAAGGCCACACCTCCACCCCAGAGGGAGGAAGCATCCAGGGAAGAAAGGCCTGCCAGAAACCATTGAGGGTAAGAGGCCTATTCCAAAGACCACACCCCCACACCAGAGGGAGGAAGCATCCAGGGAAAAAAGGCCAGGCAGAAACCACTGAGGGTAAAAGGCCTATTCCAAAGGCCACAACCCCACCCCAGAGGGAGGAAGCATCCAGGGAAGAAAGGCCTGGCAGGAACCGTTGAGGGTAAGAGGCATATTCCAAATGCCACACCTCCACCCCAGAGGGAGGAAGCATCCAGGGAAGAAAGGTCTGTCAGAAACCATTGAGGGTAAGAGGCCTATTCCAAAGGCCCCATCCCCACCCCAGAGGGAGGAAGCATTCAGGGAAGAAAGGCCTGGCAGAAACCACTGAGGGTAAGAGGCCTATTCCAAAGGCCACACCTCCACCCCAGAGGGAGGAAGCATCCAGGGAAGAAAGGCCTGGCAGAAACAACTGAGGGTAAGAGGCATATTCCAAAGGCCACACCTCCACCCCAGAGGGAGGAAGCACCCAGGGAAGAAAGGCCTGGCAGAAACCACTTAGGTTAAAAGGACTATTCCAAAGGCCACACCCCCACCCCAGAGGGAGGAAGCATGCAGGGAAGAAAGCCTGGCAGAAAGTGTTGAGGGAAAAAGGCATATTCCAAAGGCCACACCTCCACCCCAGAGGGAGGAAGCATCCAGGGAAGAAAGGCCTGCCAGAAACCATTGAGGGTAAGAGGCCTATTCCAAAGGCCCCATCCCCACCCCAGAGGGAGGAAGCATCCAGGGAAGAAAGGCCTGGCAGAAATCACTGAGGTTAAGAGGCCTATTCCAAAGGCCACACCCCCACCCCAGAGGGAGGAAGCATCCAGGGAAGAAAGCCTGGCAGAAACCGTTGAGGGTAAGAGGCATATTCCAAATGCCACACCCACACCCCAGAGGGAGGAAGCACCCAGGGAAGAAAGGCCTGCCAGAAACCATTGAGGGTAAGAGGCCTATTCCAAAGACCACACCCCCACCCCAGAGGGAGGAAGCATCCAGGGAAGAAAGGCCTGGCAGAAACAACTGAGGGTAAGAGGCATATTCCAAAGGCCACACCTCCACCCCAGAGGGAGCAAGCACCCAGGGAAGAAAGGCCTTACAGAAACCACTTAGGTTAAGAGGACTATTCCAAAGGCCACACCCCCACCCCAGAGGGAGGAAGCATCCAGGGAAGAAAGCCTGGCAGAAACCATTGAGGGTAAGAGGCATATTCCAAAGGCCACACCTCCACCCCAGAGGGAGGAAGCATCCAGGGAAGAAAGGCCTGCCAGAAACCAATGAGTGTAAGAGGCATCTTCCAAAGGCCCCATCCCCACCCCAGAGGGAGGAAGCATCCAGGGAAGAAAGGCCTGGCAGAAACCATTGAGGGTAAGAGGCCTATTCCAAAGGCCCCATCCCCACCCCAGAGGGAGGAAGCATCCAGGGAAGAAAGGCCTGGCAGAAACAACTGAGGGTAAGAGGCCTATTCCAAAGGCCACACCCCCACCCCAGAGGGAGGAAGCATCCAGGGAAGAAAGCCTGGCTGAAACCGTTGAGGGTAAGAGGCATATTCCAAAGGCCACACCTCCACCCCAGAGGGAGGAAGCATCCAGGGAAGAAAGGCCTGCCAGAAACCATTGAGGGTAAGAGGCCTATTCCAAAGACCACACCCCCACACCAGAGGGAGGAAGCATCCAGGGAAGAAAGGCCAGGCAGAAACCACTGAGGGTAAAAGGCCTATTCCAAAGGCCACAACCCCACCCCAGAGGGAGGAAGCATCCAGGGAAGAAAGGCCTGGCAGAAACAACTGAGGGTAAGAGGCCTATTCCAAAGGCCACACCCACACCCCAGAGGGAGGAAGCATCCAGGGAAGAAAGCCTGGCAGGAACCGTTGAGGGTAAGAGGCATATTGCAAATGCCACACCTCCACCCCAGAGGGAGGAAGCATCCAGGGAAGAAAGGTCTGCCAGAAACCATTGAGGGTAAGAGGCCTATTCCAAAGGCCCCATCCCCACCCCAGAGGGAGGAAGCATCCAGGGAAGAAAGCCTGGCAGAAACCGTTGAGGGTAAGAGGCATATTCCAAATGCCACACCCACACCCCAGAGGGAGGAAGCACCCAGGGAAGAAAGGCCTGCCAGAAACCATTGAGGGTAAGAGGCCTATTCCAAAGACCACCCCCCCCACCCCAGAGGGAGGAAGCATCCAGGGAAGAAAGGCCTGGCAGAAACCACTGAGGGTAAGAGGCATATTCCAAAGGCCACACCTCCACCCCAGAGGGAGCAAGCACCCAGGGAAGAAAGGCCTTACAGAAACCACTTAGGTTAAGAGGACTATTCCAAAGGCCACACCCCCACCCCAGAGGGAGGAAGCATCCAGGGAAGAAAGGCCTGCCAGAAACCAATGAGTGTAAGAGGCATCTTCCAAAGGCCCCATCCCCACCCCAGAGGGAGGAAGCATCCAGGGAAGAAAGGCCTGGCAGAAACCGTTGAGGGTAAGAGGCCTATTCCAAAGGCCCCATCCCCACCCCAGAGGGAGGAAGCATCCAGGGAAGAAAGGCCTGGCAGAAACAACTGAGGGTAAGAGGCCTATTCCAAAGGCCACACCCCCACCCCAGAGGGAGGAAGCATCCAGGGAAGAAAGCCTGGCTGAAACCGTTGAGGGTAAGAGGCATATTCCAAAGGCCACACCTCCACCCCAGAGGGAGGAAGCATCCAGGGAAGAAAGGCCTGCCAGAAACCATTGAGGGTAAGAGGCCTATTCCAAAGACCACACCCCCACACCAGAGGGAGGAAGCATCCAGGGAAGAAAGGCCAGGCAGAAACCACTGAGGGTAAAAGGCCTATTCCAAAGGCCACACCCCCACCCCAGAGGGAGGAAGCATCCAGGGTTGACTGAACATAGATGACTTATAGCAACTGACATAGTGACAAGGTATGGGCGAATTCAGCTCTGGAAACCATCATGTCTACTACTGTGGACAAGAAAACCTCAGAAGAAATGGAGTGGCCATAATTGTAAATAAAAGAGTGAGAAAAGCAGTAATGGGATACAACCTCAAAAATGATAGAATGATGTCAGTCAGACTACAAGGCAAACCATTTAATATCACTGTAATCCAAATATATGCACCAACTACCAGTGCAGATCAAGCCACAGTAGACCAGTTCTATGAGGACCTACAACATCTTA
The DNA here is from genome assembly GCA_035047345.1 of Bradypodion ventrale. NCBI lineage: Eukaryota > Metazoa > Chordata > Lepidosauria > Squamata > Chamaeleonidae > Bradypodion > Bradypodion ventrale. The sequence goes on along the minus strand of JAWDJE010000009.1, from coordinate 22,973,467 downwards.
TAGAACAGACACCAAGAAACGATGTCCACATTATCTTAGGAGACTGGAATGCAAAAGTAGGAAATCAAAAAGTGGACGGAATAACAGGCAAGTTTGGTCTGGGAACACAAAACGAAGCAGGGCAAAGACTGATAGAGTTCTGCCAAGATAACACACTAGTCATAGCAAACACCCTTTTCCAGCAACACAAGAGGAGACTCTACACATGGACATCACCAGATGGCCAACATCGAAACCAAATTGACTACATACTCTGCAGCCAAAGATGGAGAACCTCCATACAGTCAGCAAAAACAAGACCTGGAGCGGACTGTGGCTCAGATCACAATCTACTGATTGCAAAATTCAGGCTCAGACTGAAGAAAATAGGGAAAACTAATAGGCCGGATAGATATGATCTAGACAACATACCCAAGGAATACACGGTGGAGGTGAGGAACAGATTTAATGGTCTGGACCAGACAGACAGAGTACCAGAGGAATTATGGACAGAGATGAGAGACAATATGCAGGAGGCAGCAAGGAAAACTATACCAAAAGAAAAGAAGCGCAAGAAAGCAAAGTGGTTGTCGGATGAGGCTCTTAAAATAGCAGAGGAAAGAAGGAACGCAAAAGGCAAAGGAGAAAGGAAAAAATACAATCACTTAAATAAAGAATTTCAAAGAAAAGCAAGGAGAGATAAGGAAAGCTACCTAAATGAACAGTGCAAAGAAATAGAGGAAAACAACACAAGAGGCAGGACTAGAGATCTCTTTAAAAAAATTGGGGAAGTCAAGGGAACGTTCAAAGCAAAAATGATCACGATAAAAGACAAAGATGGCAAAGAGTTAGCGGATGCAGAAGAGATAAAGAAAAGATGGAAAGAGTACACAGAGGAACTTTACAAAAAAGACCTAAACACCGCGGATAATAACAATGAGGGGGAAATTGAACTTGAACCAGACATCCTAGAGAGTGAAGTCAGAAAGGCCCTAAAAAGCACGGCAAATAACAAAGCCAGTGGATATGATGGTATCCCAGTTGAATTCTTCAAAGCCCTAAAAGATGATGGAATCAAGCTACTACATGCTTTATGCCAGCAGATTTGGAAAACGAAACAGTGGCCACAGGATTGGAAAAGATCAGTATATGTCCCAATCCCAAAAAAGGGCAATGCCAAAGAATGTTCAAATTATCGAACAATTGCGCTCATCCCACAAGCCAGCAAAGTGATGCTCAAGATAATGCAGGATAGACTACAGCAGCATGTAGAAAGAGAACTACCAGAGGTGCAGGCTGGGTTCAGAAGAGGCAGGGGGACCAGAGATCACATTGCCAACATACGTTGGATCATGGAGAAAACAAAGGAATACCAGAAACAAGCTTACTTCTGCTTCATTGACTACACCAAGGCCTTTGATTGTGTGGACCACAACAAAATGTGGCAAGTAATTAAAGAGATGGGAATACCAGAACACCTCATATGTCTCATGAGAAATCTGTACATGAGTCAAGAAGCAACAGTTAGGACAGAGTATGGAATGACGGAGTGGTTTGGAATAGGAAAAGGAGTAAGACAAGGCTGCATTCTGTCACCCTGCTTATTCAACTTATACACAGAGCACATAATGCGCAATGCAGGGATGGAGGAATCACCATATGGGATCAAAATTGCTGGGAGAAACATCAACAATTTGAGATATGCAGATGATACCACCCTAATGGCAGAAAGTGAAGAAGACCTAAAGAAGCTCCTGATTAGGTTGAAAGAAGAGAGTGAAAAAGCTGGCCTGAGACTCAATATCAAGAAAACCAAGATAATGGCAACAGGCGCTATAAGTCCCTGGAAAATAGATGGGGAAGAAGTAGAAGCAGTAACAGATTTTACTTTCTTAGGATCCAAGATCTCTGCAGATGGGGATTGCAGCCATGAAATAAAAAGGCGACTGATTCTTGGGAGACAAGCTATGAAAAACCTGGGGAACATAGTGAAAAGCAGAGATATCTCACTGCAAACAAAGGTCCGCATAGTCAAAGCAATGGTATTCCCGGTGGTAATGTATGGCTGTGAGAGCTGGACCATTAGAAAGGCTGAGCGAAGAAAAATAGATGCCTTTGAGATGTGGTGCTGGAGGAGAGTTTTGAGAGTCCCCTGGACAGCGAGGAGAACAAATAGGTCAATATTAGAAGAGATTAGCCCTGAGTGCTCCTTAGAAGGACAAATAACAAAGATGAAGTTGAAGTATTTTGGACATCAAATGAGAAGAGAGGATTCACTTGAGAAGGCCTTGATGCTGGGGAAGGTGGAGGGCAGAAGAAGAAGGGGACGGCCAAAGATGAGATGGCTAGATGGTATTGTAGACACAATGGGCACGGGGCTGTGTGGACTAAGGAGGATGGTGGAGGACAGAGGTGCCTGGAGAGCGATGGTCCATAGGGTCGCAAAGGGTCGGAATCGACTGTGCGACTGAACAACAACAAAAGGCCTATTCCAAAGGCCACAACCCCACCCCAGAGGGAGGAAGCATCCAGGGAAGAAAGGCCTGGCAGAAACAACTGAGGGTAAGAGGCCTATTCCAAAGGCCACACCCCCACCCCAGAGGGAGGAAGCATCCAGGGAAGAAAGCCTGGCAGGAACCGTTGAGGGTAAGAGGCATATTCCAAATGCCACACCTCCACCCCAGAGGGAGGAAGCATCCAGGGAAGAAAGGTCTGCCAGAAACCATTGAGGGTAAGAGGCCTATTCCAAAGGCCCCATCCCCACCCCAGAGGGAGGAAGCATTCAGGGAAGAAAGGCCTGGCAGAAACCACTGAGGTTAAGAGGCCTATTCCAAAGGCCACACCCACACCCCAGAGGGAGGAAGCATCCAGGGAAGAAAGGCCTGGCAGAAACCACTGAGGGTAAGAGGCCTTTTCCAAAGGCCACACCCCCACCCCAGAGGGAGGAAGCATCCAGGGAAGAAAGGCCTGGCAGAAACCATTGAGGGTTAGAAGCCTATTCCAAAGGCTACATCCCCACCCCAGAGGGAGGAAGCATCCAGGGATGAAAGTCCTGGCAGAAACCATTGAGGGTTAGAGGCCTATTCCAAAGACCACACCCCCACCCCAGAGGGAGGAAGCATCCAGGGAAGAAAGGCCAGGCAGAAACCACTGAGGTTAAGAGGCCTATTCTAAAGGCCACACCCACACCACAGAGGGAGGAAGCATCCAGGGAAGAAAGGCCTGGCAGAAACAACTGAGGGTAAGAGGCCTATTCCAAAGGCCCCATCCCCAACCCAGAGGGAGGAAGCATCCAGGGAAGAAATTCCTGGCAGAAATCACTGAGGTTAAGAGGCCTATTCCAAAGGCCACACCCCCACCCCAGAGGGAGGAAGCATCCAGGGAAGAAAGCCTGGCAGAAACCGTTGAGGGTAAGAGGCATATTCCAAAGGCCACACCCACACCCCAGAGGGAGGAAGCACCCAGGGAAGAAAGGCCTGCCAGAAACCATTGAGGGTAAGAGGCCTATTCCAAAGACCACACCCCCACCCCAGAGGGAGGAAGCATCCAAGGAAGAAAGGCCTGGCAGAAACAACTGAGGGTAAGAGGCATATTCCAAAGGCCACACCTCCACCCCAGAGGGAGCAAGCACCCAGGGAAGAAAGGCTTTGCAGAAACCACTTAGGTTAAGAGGACTATTCCAAAGGCCACACCCCCACCCCAGAAGGAGGAAGCATCCAGGGAAGAAAGCCTGGCAGAAACCATTGAGGGTAAGAGGCATATTCCAAAGGCCACACCTCCACCCCAGAGGGAGGAAGCATCCAGGGAAGAAAGGCCTGCCAGAAACCAATGAGTGTAAGAGGCATCTTCCAAAGGCCCCATCCCCACCCCAGAGGGAGGAAGCATCCAGGGAAGAAAGGCCTGGCAGAAACCATTGAGGGTAAGAGGCCTATTCCAAAGGCCCCATCCCCAACCCCGAGGGAGGAAGCATCCAGGGAAGAAAGGTCAGGCAGAAACCACTGACGGTAAGAGGCCTATTTCAAAGGCCCCATTGCCACCCCAGAGGGAGGAAGCATCCAGGGAAGAAAGGCCTGGCAGAAATCACTGAGGTTAAGAGGCCTATTCCAATGGCCACACCCCCACCCCAGAGGGAGGAAGCATCCAGGGAAGAAAGCCTGGCAGAAACCGTTGAGGGTAAGAGGCATATTCCAAATGCCACACCTCCACCCCAGAGGGAGGAAGCATCCAGGGAAGAAAGGCCTGCCAGAAACCATTGAGGGTAAGAGGCCTATTCCAAAGGCCCCATCCCCACCCCAGAGGGAGGAAGCATCCAGGGAAGAAAGGCCAGGCAGAAACCACTGAGGTTAAGAGGCCTATTCTAAAGGCCACACCCACACCCCAGAGGGAGGAAGCATCCAGGGAAGAAAGGCCTGGCAGAAACAACTGAGGGTAAGAGGCCTATTCCAAAGGCCACACCCCCACCCCAGAGGGAGGAAGCATCCAGGGAAGAAAGCCTGTCTGAAACCGTTGAGGGTAAGAGGCATATTCCAAAGGCCACACCTCCACCCCAGAGGGAGGAAGCATCCAGGGAAGAAAGGCCTGCCAGAAACCATTGAGGGTAAGAGGCCTATTCCAAAGACCACACCCCCACACCAGAGGGAGGAAGCATCCAGGGAAGAAAGGCCAGGCAGAAACCACTGAGGGTAAAAGGCCTATTCCAAAGGCCACAACCCCACCCCAGAGGGAGGAAGCATCCAGGGAAGAAAGGCCTGGCAGAAACAACTGAGGGTAAGAGGCCTATTCCAAAGGCCACACCCCCACCCCAGAGGGAGGAAGCATCCAGGGAAGAAAGCCTGGCAGGAACCGTTGAGGGTAAGAGGCATATTCCAAATGCCACACCTCCACCCCAGAGGGAGGAAGCATCCAGGGAAGAAAGGTCTGCCAGAATCCATTGAGGGTAAGAGGCCTATTCCAAAGGCCCCATCCCCACCCCAGAGGGAGGAAGCATTCAGGGAAGAAAGGCCTGGCAGAAACCACTGAGGTTAAGAGGCCTATTCCAAAGGCCACACCCACACCCCAGAGGGAGGAAGCATCCAGGGAAGAAAGGCCTGGCAGAAACCAATGAGTGTAAGAGGCATCTTCCAAAGGCCCCATCCCCACCCCAGAGGGAGGAAGCATCCAGGGAAGAAAGGCCTGGCAGAAACCATTGAGGGTAAGAGGCCTATTCCAAAGGCCCCATCCCCACCCCAGAGGGAGGAAGCATCCAGGGAAGAAAGGTCAGGCAGGAACCAACGACAGTAAGAGGCCTATTTCAAAGGCCCCATTCCCACCCCCGAGGGAGGAAGCATCCAGGGAAGAAAGGCCTGGCAGTAATCACTGAGGTTAAGAGGCCTATTCCAAAGGCCACACCCCCACCCCAGAGGGAGGAAGCATCCAGGGAAGAAAGCCTGGCAGAAACCGTTGAGGGTAAGAGGCATATTCCAAATGCCACACCTCCACCCCAGAGGGAGGAAGCATCCAGGGAAGAAAGGCCTGCCAGAAACCATTGAGGGTAAGAGGCCTATTCCAAAGGCCCCATCCCCACCCCAGAGGGAGGAAGCATCCAGGGAAGAAAGCCTGTCTGAAACCGTTGAGGGTAAGAGGCATATTCCAAAGGCCACACCTCCACCCCAGAAGGAGGAAGCATCCAGGGAAGAAAGCCTGGCAGAAACCATTGAGGGTAAGAGGCATATTCCAAAGGCCACACCTCCACCCCAGAGGGAGGAAGCATCCAGGGAAGAAAGGCCTGCCAGAAACCAATGAGTGTAAGAGGCATCTTCCAAAGGCCCCATCCCCACCCCAGAGGGAGGAAGCATCCAGGGAAGAAAGGCCTGGCAGAAACCATTGAGGGTAAGAGGCCTATTCCAAAGGCCCCATCCCCAACCCCGAGGGAGGAAGCATCCAGGGAAGAAAGGTCAGGCAGAAACCACTGACGGTAAGAGGCCTATTTCAAAGGCCCCATTGCCACCCCAGAGGGAGGAAGCATCCAGGGAAGAAAGGCCTGGCAGAAATCACTGAGGTTAAGAGGCCTATTCCAATGGCCACACCCCCACCCCAGAGGGAGGAAGCATCCAGGGAAGAAAGCCTGGCAGAAACCGTTGAGGGTAAGAGGCATATTCCAAATGCCACACCTCCACCCCAGAGGGAGGAAGCATCCAGGGAAGAAAGGCCTGCCAGAAACCATTGAGGGTAAGAGGCCTATTCCAAAGGCCCCATCCCCACCCCAGAGGGAGGAAGCATCCAGGGAAGAAAGGCCAGGCAGAAACCACTGAGGTTAAGAGGCCTATTCTAAAGGCCACACCCACACCCCAGAGGGAGGAAGCATCCAGGGAAGAAAGGCCTGGCAGAAACAACTGAGGGTAAGAGGCCTATTCCAAAGGCCACACCCCCACCCCAGAGGGAGGAAGCATCCAGGGAAGAAAGCCTGTCTGAAACCGTTGAGGGTAAGAGGCATATTCCAAAGGCCACACCTCCACCCCAGAGGGAGGAAGCATCCAGGGAAGAAAGGCCTGCCAGAAACCATTGAGGGTAAGAGGCCTATTCCAAAGACCACACCCCCACACCAGAGGGAGGAAGCATCCAGGGAAGAAAGGTCAGGCAGAAACCACTGACAGTAAGAGGCCTATTTCAAAGGCCCCATCCCCACCCCCGAGGGAGGAAGCATCCAGGGAAGAAAGGCCTGCCAGAAATCACTGAGGTTAAGAGGCCTATTCCAAAGGCCACACCCCCACCCCAGAGGGAGGAAGCATCCAGGGAAGAAAGCCTGTCTGAAACCGTTGAGGGTAAGAGGCATATTCCAAATGCCACACCTCCACCCCAGAGGGAGGAAGCATCCAGGGAAGAAAGGCCTGCCAGAAACCATTGAGGGTAAGAGGCCTATTCCAAAGACCACACCCCCACACCAGAGGGAGGAAGCATCCAGGGAAGAAAGGCCAGGCAGAAACCACTGAGGTTAAGAGGCCTATTCCAAAGGCCACACCCCCACCCCAGAGGGAGGAAGCATCCAGGGAAGAAAGCCTGGCAGAAACCGTTGAGGGTAAGAGGCATATTCCAAATGCCACACCTCCACCCAAGAGGGAGGAAGCATCCAGGGAAGAAAGGCCTGCCAGAAACCATTGAGGGTAAGAGGCCTATTCCAAAGGCCCCATCCCCACCCCAGAGGGAGGAAGCATCCAGGGAAGAAAGCCTGTCTGAAACCGTTGAGGGTAAGAGGCATATTCCAAAGGCCACACCTCCACCCCAGAGGGAGGAAGCATCCAGGGAAGAAAGCCTGGCAGAAACCATTGAGGGTAAGAGGCATATTCCAAAGGCCACACCTCCACCCCAGAGGGAGGAAGCATCCAGGGAAGAAAGGCCTGCCAGAAACCAATGAGTGTAAGAGGCATCTTCCAAAGGCCCCATCCCCACCCCAGAGGGAGGAAGCATCCAGGGAAGAAAGGCCTGGCAGAAACCATTGAGGGTAAGAGGCCTATTCCAAAGGCCCCATCCCCAACCCCGAGGGAGGAAGCATCCAGGGAAGAAAGGTCAGGCAGAAACCACTGACGGTAAGAGGCCTATTTCAAAGGCCCCATTGCCACCCCAGAGGGAGGAAGCATCCAGGGAAGAAAGGCCTGGCAGAAACCATTGAGGGTAAGAGGCCTATTCCAAAGGCCCCATCCCCACCCCAGAGGGAGGAAGCATCCAGGGAAGAAAGGCCAGGCAGAAACCACTGAGGTTAAGAGGCCTATTCTAAAGGCCACACCCACACCCCAGAGGGAGGAAGCATCCAGGGAAGAAAGGCCTGGCAGAAACAACTGAGGGTAAGAGGCCTATTCCAAAGGCCACACCCCCACCCCAGAGGGAGGAAGCATCCAGGGAAGAAAGCCTGTCTGAAACCGTTGAGGGTAAGAGGCATATTCCAAAGGCCACACCTCCACCCCAGAGGGAGGAAGCATCCAGGGAAGAAAGGCCTGCCAGAAACCATTGAGGGTAAGAGGCCTATTCCAAAGACCACACCCCCACACCAGAGGGAGGAAGCATCCAGGGAAGAAAGGCCAGGCAGAAACCACTGAGGGTAAAAGGCCTATTCCAAAGGCCACAACCCCACCCCAGAGGGAGGAAGCATCCAGGGAAGAAAGGCCTGGCAGAAACAACTGAGGGTAAGAGGCCTATTCCAAAGGCCACACCCCCACCCCAGAGGGAGGAAGCATCCAGGGAAGAAAGCCTGGCAGGAACCGTTGAGGGTAAGAGGCATATTCCAAATGCCACACCTCCACCCCAGAGGGAGGAAGCATCCAGGGAAGAAAGGTCTGCCAGAAACCATTGAGGGTAAGAGGCCTATTCCAAAGGCCCCATCCCCACCCCAGAGGGAGGAAGCATTCAGGGAAGAAAGGCCTGGCAGAAACCACTGAGGTTAAGAGGCCTATTCCAAAGGCCACACCCACACCCCAGAGGGAGGAAGCATCCAGGGAAGAAAGGCCTGGCAGAAACCAATGAGTGTAAGAGGCATCTTCCAAAGGCCCCATCCCCACCCCAGAGGGAGGAAGCATCCAGGGAAGAAAGGCCTGGCAGAAACCATTGAGGGTAAGAGGCCTATTCCAAAGGCCCCATCCCCACCCCAGAGGGAGGAAGCATCCAGGGAAGAAAGGTCAGGCAGGAACCAACGACAGTAAGAGGCCTATTTCAAAGGCCCCATCCCCACCCCCGAGGGAGGAAGCATCCAGGGAAGAAAGGCCTGGCAGTAATCACTGAGGTTAAGAGGCCTATTCCAAAGGCCACACCCCCACCCCAGAGGGAGGAAGCATCCAGGGAAGAAAGCCTGGCAGAAACCGTTGAGGGTAAGAGGCATATTCCAAATGCCACACCTCCACCCCAGAGGGAGGAAGCATCCAGGGAAGAAAGGCCTGCCAGAAACCATTGAGGGTAAGAGGCCTATTCCAAAGGCCCCATCCCCACCCCAGAGGGAGGAAGCATCCAGGGAAGAAAGCCTGTCTGAAACCGTTGAGGGTAAGAGGCATATTCCAAAGGCCACACCTCCACCCCAGAAGGAGGAAGCATCCAGGGAAGAAAGCCTGGCAGAAACCATTGAGGGTAAGAGGCATATTCCAAAGGCCACACCTCCACCCCAGAGGGAGGAAGCATCCAGGGAAGAAAGGCCTGCCAGAAACCAATGAGTGTAAGAGGCATCTTCCAAAGGCCCCATCCCCACCCCAGAGGGAGGAAGCATCCAGGGAAGAAAGGCCTGGCAGAAACCATTGAGGGTAAGAGGCCTATTCCAAAGGCCCCATCCCCAACCCCGAGGGAGGAAGCATCCAGGGAAGAAAGGTCAGGCAGAAACCACTGACGGTAAGAGGCCTATTTCAAAGGCCCCATTGCCACCCCAGAGGGAGGAAGCATCCAGGGAAGAAAGGCCTGGCAGAAATCACTGAGGTTAAGAGGCCTATTCCAATGGCCACACCCCCACCCCAGAGGGAGGAAGCATCCAGGGAAGAAAGCCTGGCAGAAACCGTTGAGGGTAAGAGGCATATTCCAAATGCCACACCTCCACCCCAGAGGGAGGAAGCATCCAGGGAAGAAAGGCCTGCCAGAAACCATTGAGGGTAAGAGGCCTATTCCAAAGGCCCCATCCCCACCCCAGAGGGAGGAAGCATCCAGGGAAGAAAGGCCAGGCAGAAACCACTGAGGTTAAGAGGCCTATTCTAAAGGCCACACCCACACCCCAGAGGGAGGAAGCATCCAGGGAAGAAAGGCCTGGCAGAAACAACTGAGGGTAAGAGGCCTATTCCAAAGGCCACACCCCCACCCCAGAGGGAGGAAGCATCCAGGGAAGAAAGCCTGTCTGAAACCGTTGAGGGTAAGAGGCATATTCCAAAGGCCACACCTCCACCCCAGAGGGAGGAAGCATCCAGGGAAGAAAGGCCTGCCAGAAACCATTGAGGGTAAGAGGCCTATTCCAAAGACCACACCCCCACACCAGAGGGAGGAAGCATCCAGGGAAGAAAGGTCAGGCAGAAACCACTGACAGTAAGAGGCCTATTTCAAAGGCCCCAGCCCCACCCCCGAGGGAGGAAGCATCCAGGGAAGAAAGGCCTGCCAGAAATCACTGAGGTTAAGAGGCCTATTCCAAAGGCCACACCCCCACCCCAGAGGGAGGAAGCATCCAGGGAAGAAAGCCTGTCTGAAACCGTTGAGGGTAAGAGGCATATTCCAAATGCCACACCTCCACCCCAGAGGGAGGAAGCATCCAGGGAAGAAAGGCCTGCCAGAAACCATTGAGGGTAAGAGGCCTATTCCAAAGACCACACCCCCACACCAGAGGGAGGAAGCATCCAGGGAAGAAAGGCCAGGCAGAAACCACTGAGGTTAAGAGGCCTATTCCAAAGGCCACACCCCCACCCCAGAGGGAGGAAGCATCCAGGGAAGAAAGCCTGGCAGAAACCGTTGAGGGTAAGAGGCATATTCCAAATGCCACACCTCCACCCAAGAGGGAGGAAGCATCCAGGGAAGAAAGGCCTGCCAGAAACCATTGAGGGTAAGAGGCCTATTCCAAAGGCCCCATCCCCACCCCAGAGGGAGGAAGCATCCAGGGAAGAAAGCCTGTCTGAAACCGTTGAGGGTAAGAGGCATATTCCAAAGGCCACACCTCCACCCCAGAGGGAGGAAGCATCCAGGGAAGAAAGCCTGGCAGAAACCATTGAGGGTAAGAGGCATATTCCAAAGGCCACACCTCCACCCCAGAGGGAGGAAGCATCCAGGGAAGAAAGGCCTGCCAGAAACCAATGAGTGTAAGAGGCATCTTCCAAAGGCCCCATCCCCACCCCAGAGGGAGGAAGCATCCAGGGAAGAAAGGCCTGGCAGAAACCATTGAGGGTAAGAGGCCTATTCCAAAGGCCCCATCCCCAACCCCGAGGGAGGAAGCATCCAGGGAAGAAAGGTCAGGCAGAAACCACTGACGGTAAGAGGCCTATTTCAAAGGCCCCATTGCCACCCCAGAGGGAGGAAGCATCCAGGGAAGAAAGGCCTGGCAGAAATCACTGAGGTTAAGAGGCCTATTCCAATGGCCACACCCCCACCCCAGAGGGAGGAAGCATCCAGGGAAGAAAGCCTGGCAGAAACCGTTGAGGGTAAGAGGCATATTCCAAATGCCACACCTCCACCCCAGAGGGAGGAAGCATCCAGGGAAGAAAGGCCTGCCAGAAACCATTGAGGGTAAGAGGCCTATTCCAAAGGCCCCATCCCCACCCCAGAGGGAGGAAGCATCCAGGGAAGAAAGGCCAGGCAGAAACCACTGAGGTTAAGAGGCCTATTCTAAAGGCCACACCCACACCCCAGAGGGAGGAAGCATCCAGGGAAGAAAGGCCTGGCAGAAACAACTGAGGGTAAGAGGCCTATTCCAAAGGCCACACCCCCACCCCAGAGGGAGGAAGCATCCAGGGAAGAAAGCCTGTCTGAAACCATTGAGGGTAAGAGGCATATTCCAAAGGCCACACCTCCACCCCAGAGGGAGGAAGCATCCAGGGAAGAAAGGCCTGCCAGAAACCATTGAGGGTAAGAGGCCTATTCCAAAGACCACACCCCCACACCAGAGGGAGGAAGCATCCAGGGAAGAAAGGCCAGGCAGAAACCACTGAGGGTAAAAGGCCTATTCCAAAGGCCACAACGCCACCCCAGAGGGAGGAAGCATCCAGGGAAGAAAGGCCTGGCAGAAACAACTGAGGGTAAGAGGCCTATTCCAAAGGCCACACCCCCACCCCAGAGGGAGGAAGCATCCAGGAAAGAAAGCCTGGCAGGAACCGTTGAGGGTAAGAGGCATATTCCAAATGCCACACCTCCACCCCAGAGGGAGGAAGCATCCAGGGAAGAAAGGTCTGCCAGAAACCATTGAGGGTAAGAGGCCTATTCCAAAGGCCCCATCCCCACCCCAGAGGGAGGAAGCATTCAGGGAAGAAAGGCCTGGCAGAAACCACTGAGGTTAAGAGGCCTATTCCAAAGGCCACACCCACACCCCAGAGGGAGGAAGCATCCAGGGAAGAAAGGCCTGGCAGAAACCAATGAGTGTAAGAGGCATCTTCCAAAGGCCCCATCCCCACCCCAGAGGGAGGAAGCATCCAGGGAAGAAAGGCCTGGCAGAAACAATTGAGGGTAAGAGGCCTATTCCAAAGGCCCCATCCCCACCCCAGAGGGAGGAAGCATCCAGGGAAGAAAGGTCAGGCAGGAACCAACGACAGTAAGAGGCCTATTTCAAAGGCCCCATCCCCACCCCGAGGGAGGAAGCATCCAGGGAAGAAAGGCCTGGCAGTAATCACTGAGGTTAAGAGGCCTATTCCAAAGGCCACACCCCCACCCCAGAGGGAGGAAGCATCCAGGGAAGAAAGCCTGGCAGAAACCGTTGAGGGTAAGAGGCATATTCCAAATGCCACACCTCCACCCCAGAGGGAGGAAGCATCCAGGGAAGAAAGGCCTGCCAGAAACGATTGAGGGTAAGAGGCCTATTCCAAAGGCCCCATCCCCACCCCAGAGGGAGGAAGCATCCAGGGAAGAAAGCCTGTCTGAAACTGTTGAGGGTAAGAGGCATATTCCAAAGGCCACACCTCCACCCCAGAAGGAGGAAGCATCCAGGGAAGAAAGCCTGGCAGAAACCATTGAGGGTAAGAGGCATATTCCAAAGGCCACACCTCCAACCCAGAGGGAGGAAGCATCCAGGGAAGAAAGGCCTGCCAGAAACCAATGAGTGTAAGAGGCATCTTCCAAAGGCCCCATCCCCACCCCAGAGGGAGGAAGCATCCAGGGAAGAAAGGCCTGGCAGAAACCATTGAGGGTAAGAGGCCTATTCCAAAGGCCCCATCCCCAACCCCGAGGGAGGAAGCATCCAGGGAAGAAAGGTCAGGCAGAAACCACTGACGGTAAGAGGCCTATTTCAAAGGCCCCATTGCCACCCCAGAGGGAGGAAGCATCCAGGGAAGAAAGGCCTGGCAGAAATCACTGAGGTTAAGAGGCCTATTCCAATGGCCACACCCCCACCCCAGAGGGAGGAAGCATCCAGGGAAGAAAGCCTGGCAGAAACCGTTGAGGGTAAGAGGCATATTCCAAATGCCACACCTCCACCCCAGAGGGAGGAAGCATCCAGGGAAGAAAGGCCTGCCAGAAACCATTGAGGGTAAGAGGCCTATTCCAAAGGCCCCATCCCCACCCCAGAGGGAGGAAGCATCCAGGGAAGAAAGGCCAGGCAGAAACCACTGAGGTTAAGAGGCCTATTCTAAAGGCCACACCCACACCCCAGAGGGAGGAAGCATCCAGGGAAGAAAGGCCTGGCAGAAACAACTGAGGGTAAGAGGCCTATTCCAAAGGCCACACCCCCACCCCAGAGGGAGGAAGCATCCAGGGAAGAAAGCCTGTCTGAAACCGTTGAGGGTAAGAGGCATATTCCAAAGGCCACACCTCCACCCCAGAGGGAGGAAGCATCCAGGGAAGAAAGGCCTGCCAGAAACCATTGAGGGTAAGAGGCCTATTCCAAAGACCACACCCCCACACCAGAGGGAGGAAGCATCCAGGGAAGAAAGGCCAGGCAGAAACCACTGAGGGTAAAAGGCCTATTCCAAAGGCCACAACCCCACCCCAGAGGGAGGAAGCATCCAGGGAAGAAAGGCCTGGCAGAAACAACTGAGGGTAAGAGGCCTATTCCAAAGGCCACACCCCCACCCCAGAGGGAGGAAGCATCCAGGGAAGAAAGCCTGGCAGGAACCGTTGAGGGTAAGAGGCATATTCCAAATGCCACACCTCCACCCCAGAGGGAAGAAGCATCCAGGGAAGAAAGGTCTGCCAGAAACCATTGAGGGTAAGAGGCCTATTCCAAAGGCCCCATCCCCACCCCAGAGGGAGGAAGCATTCAGGGAAGAAAGGCCTGGCAGAAACCACTGAGGTTAAGAGGCCTATTCCAAAGGCCACACCCACACCCCAGAGGGAGGAAGCATCCAGGGAAGAAAGGCCTGGCAGAAACCAATGAGTGTAAGAGGCATCTTCCAAAGGCCCCATCCCCACCCCAGAGGGAGGAAGCATCCAGGGAAGAAAGGCCTGGCAGAAACCATTGAGGGTAAGAGGCCTATTCCAAAGGCCCCATCCCCACCCCAGAGGGAGGAAGCATCCAGGGAAGAAAGGTCAGGCAGGAACCAACGACAGTAAGAGGCCTATTTCAAAGGCCCCATCCCCACCCCCGAGGGAGGAAGCATCCAGGGAAGAAAGGCCTGGCAGTAATCACTGAGGTTAAGAGGCCTATTCCAAAGGCCACACCCCCACCCCAGAGGGAGGAAGCATCCAGGGAAGAAAGCCTGGCAGAAACCGTTGAGGGTAAGAGGCATATTCCAAATGCCACACCTCCACCCCAGAGGGAGGAAGCATCCAGGGAAGAAAGGCCTGCCAGAAACCATTGAGGGTAAGAGGCCTATTCCAAAGGCCCCATCCCCACCCCAGAGGGAGGAAGCATCCAGGGAAGAAAGCCTGTCTGAAACCGTTGAGGGTAAGAGGCATATTCCAAAGGCCACACCTCCACCCCAGAGGGAGGAAGCATCCAGGGAAGAAAGGCCTGGCAGAAACCATTGAGGGTAAGAGGCCTATTCCAAAGGCCCCATCCCCACCCCAGAGGGAGGAAGCATCCAGGGAAGAAAGGTCAGGCAGAAACCACTGACAGTAAGAGGCCTATTTCAAAGGCCCCATCCCCACCCCCGAGGGAGGAAGCATCCAGGGAAGAAAGGCCTGCCAGAAATCACTGAGGTTAAGAGGCCTATTCCAAAGGCCACACCCCCACCCCAGAGGGAGGAAGCATCCAGGGAAGAAAGCCTGTCTGAAACCGTTGAGGGTAAGAGGCATATTCCAAATGCCACACCTCCACCCCAGAGGGAGGAAGCATCCAGGGAAGAAAGGCCTGCCAGAAACCATTGAGGGTAAGAGGCCTATTCCAAAGACCACACCCCCACACCAGAGGGAGGAAGCATCCAGGGAAGAAAGGCCAGGCAGAAACCACTGAGGTTAAGAGGCCTATTCCAAAGGCCACACCCCCACCCCAGAGGGAGGAAGCATCCAGGGAAGAAAGCCTGGCAGAAACCGTTGAGGGTAAGAGGCATATTCCAAATGCCACACCTCCACCCCAGAGGGAGGAAGCATCCAGGGAAGAAAGGCCTGCCAGAAACCATTGAGTGTAAGAGGCATCTTCCAAAGGCCCCATCCCCACCCCAGAGGGAGGAAGCATCCAGGGAAGAAAGGCCTGGCAGAAACCATTGAGGGTAAGAGGCCTATTCCAAAGGCCCCATCCCCACCCCAGAGGGAGGAAGCATCCAGGGAAGAAAGGTTAGGCACGAACCAACGACAGTAAGAGGCCTATTTCAAAGGCCCCATCCCCACCCCCGAGGGAGGAAGCATCCAGGGAAGAAAGGCCTGGCAGAAATCACTGAGGTTAAGAGGCCTATTCCAAAGGCCACACCCCCACCCCAGAGGGAGGAAGCATCCAGGGAAGAAAGCCTGGCAGAAACCGTTGAGGGTAAGAGGCATATTCCAAATGCCACACCTCCACCCCAGAGGGAGGAAGCATCCAGGGAAGAAAGGCCTGCCAGAAACCATTGAGGGTAAGAGGCCTATTCCAAAGGCCCCATCCCCACCCCAGAGGGAGGAAGCATCCAGGGAAGAAAGCCTGTCTGAAACCGTTGAGGGTAAGAGGCATATTCCAAAGGCCACACCTCCACCCCAGAGGGAGGAAGCATCCAGGGAAGAAAGGCCTGGCAGAAACCATTGAGGGTAAGAGGCCTATTCCAAAGGCCCCATCCCCACCCCAGAGGGAGGAAGCATCCAGGGAAGAAAGGTCAGGCAGAAACCACTGACAGTAAGAGGCCTATTTCAAAGGCCCCATCCCCACCCCCGAGGGAGGAAGCATCCAGGGAAGAAAGGCCTGCCAGAAACCATTGAGGGTAAGAGGCCTATTCCAAAGACCACACCCCCACACCAGAGGGAGGAAGCATCCAGGGAAGAAAGGCCAGGCAGAAACCACTGAGGTTAAGAGGCCTATTCCAAAGGCCACACCCCCACCCCAGAGGGAGGAAGCATCCAGGGAAGAAAGCCTGGCAGAAACCGTTGAGGGTAAGAGGCATATTCCAAATGCCACACCTCCACCCCAGAGGGAGGAAGCATCCAGGGAAGAAAGGCCTGCCAGAAACCATTGAGGGTAAGAGGCCTATTCCAAAGGCCCCATCCCCACCCCAGAGGGAGGAAGCATCCAGGGAAGAAAGGCCAGGCAGAAACCACTGAGGTTAAGAGGCCTATTCTAAAGGCCACACCCACAACCCAGAGGGAGGAAGCATCCAGGGAAGAAAGGCCTGGCAGAAACAACTGAGGGTAAGAGGCCTATTCCAAAGGCCACACCCCCACCCCAGAGGGAGGAAGCATCCAGGGAAGAAAGCCTGGCTGAAACCGTTGAGGGTAAGAGGCATATTCCAAAGGCCACACCTCCACCCCAGAGGGAGGAAGCATCCAGGGAAGAAAGGCCTGCCAGAAACCATTGAGGGTAAGAGGCCTATTCCAAAGACCACACACCCACACCAGAGGGAGGAAGCATCCAGGGAAGAAAGGCCAGGCAGAAACCACTGAGGGTAAAAGGCCTATTCCAAAGGCCACAACCCCACCCCAGAGGGAGGAAGCATCCAGGGAAGAAAGGCCTAGCAGAAACAACTGAGGGTAAGAGGCCTATTCCAAAGGCCCCATCCCCACCCCAGAGGGAGGAAGCATCCAGGGAAGAAAGGTCAGGCAGAAACCACTGACAGTAAGAGGCCTATTTCAAAGGCCCCATCCCCACCCCCGAGGGAGGAAGCATCCAGGGAAGAAAGGCCTGCCAGAAACCATTGAGGGTAAGAGGCCTATTCCAAAGACCACACCCCCACACCAGAGGGAGGAAGCATCCAGGGAAGAAAGGCCAGGCAGAAACCACTGAGGTTAAGAGGCCTATTCCAAAGGCCACACCCCCACCCCAGAGGGAGGAAGCATCCAGGGAAGAAAGCCTGGCAGAAACCGTTGAGGGTAAGAGGCATATTCCAAATGCCACACCTCCACCCCAGAGGGAGGAAGCATCCAGGGAAGAAAGGCCTGCCAGAAACCATTGAGGGTAAGAGGCCTATTCCAAAGGCCCCATCCCCACCCCAGAGGGAGGAAGCATCCAGGGAAGAAAGGCCAGGCAGAAACCACTGAGGTTAAGAGGCCTATTCTAAAGGCCACACCCACAACCCAGAGGGAGGAAGCATCCAGGGAAGAAAGGCCTGGCAGAAACAACTGAGGGTAAGAGGCCTATTCCAAAGGCCACACCCCCACCCCAGAGGGAGGAAGCATCCAGGGAAGAAAGCCTGGCTGAAACCGTTGAGGGTAAGAGGCATATTCCAAAGGCCACACCTCCACCCCAGAGGGAGGAAGCATCCAGGGAAGAAAGGCCTGCCAGAAACCATTGAGGGTAAGAGGCCTATTCCAAAGACCACACACCCACACCAGAGGGAGGAAGCATCCAGGGAAGAAAGGCCAGGCAGAAACCACTGAGGGTAAAAGGCCTATTCCAAAGGCCACAACCCCACCCCAGAGGGAGGAAGCATCCAGGGAAGAAAGGCCTAGCAGAAACAACTGAGGGTAAGAGGCCTATTCCAAAGGCCACACCCCCACCCCAGAGGGAGGAAGCATCCAGGGAAGAAAGCCTGGCAGGAACCGTTGAGGGTAAGAGGCATATTCCAAATGCCACACCTCCACCCCAGAGGGAGGAAGCATCGAGGGAAGAAAGGTCTGCCAGAAACCATTGAGGGTAAGAGGCCTATTCCAAAGGGCCCATCCCCACCCCAGAGGGAGGAAGCATCCAGGGATGAAAGTCCTGGCAGAAACCATTGAGGGTTAGAGGCCTATTCCAAAGACCACACCCCCACCCCAGAGGGAGGAAGCATCCAGGGAAGAAAGGCCTGGCAGAAACCACTGAGGTTAAGAGGCCTTTTCCAAAGGTCACACCCACACCCCAGAGGGAGGAAGCATCCAGGGAAGAAAGGCCTGGCAGAAACCAATGAGTGTAAGAGGCATCTTCCAAAGGCCCCATCCCCACCCCAGAGGGAGGAAGCATCCAGGGAAGAAAGGCCTGGCAGAAACCATTGAGGGTAAGAGGCCTATTCCAAAGGCCCCATCCCCACCCCAGAGGGAGGAAGCATCCAGGGAAGAAAGGTCAGGCAGGAACCAACGACAGTAAGAGGCCTATTTCAAAGGCCCCATCCCCACCCCAGAGGGAGGAAGGATCCAGGGAAGAAAGGCCTGGCAGAAATCACTGAGGTTAAGAGGCCTATTCCAAAGGCCACACCCCCACCCCAGAGGGAGGAAGCATCCGGGGAAGAAAGCCTGGCAGAAACCATTGAGGGTAAGAGGCATATTCCAAATGCCACACCTCCACCCCAGAGGGAGGAAGCATCCAGGGAAGAAAGGCCTGCCAGAAACCATTGAGGGTAAGAGGCCTATTCCAAAGGCCCCATCCCCACCCCAGAGGGAGGAAGCATCCAGGGAAGAAAGCCTGTCTGAAACCGTTGAGGGTAAGAGGCATATTCCAAAGGCCACACCTCCACCCCAGAGGGAGGAAGCATCCAGGGAAGAGAGGCCTGGCAGAAACCATTGAGGGTAAGAGGCCTATTCCAAAGGCCACAACCCCACCCCAGAGGGAGGAAGCATCCAGGGAAGAAAGGCCTGGCAGAAACAACTGAGGGTAAGAGGCCTATTCCAAAGGCCACACCCCCACCCCAGAGGGAGGAAGCATCCAGGGAAGAAAGCCTGGCAGGAACCGTTGAGGTTAAGAGGCATATTCCAAATGCCACACCTCCACCCCAGAGGGAGGAAGCATCCAGGGAAGAAAGGCCTGCCAGAAACCATTGAGGGTAAGAGGCCTATTCCAAAGGCCCATCCCCACCCCAGAGGGAGGAAGCATCCAGGGAAGAAAGCCTGTCTGAAACCGTTGAGGGTAAGAGGCATATTCCAAAGGCCATACCTCCACCCCAGAGGGAGGAAGCATCCAGGGAAGAAAGGCCTGCCTAAAACCATTGAGGGTAAGAGGCCTATTCCAAAGACCACACCCCCACACCAGAGGGAGGAAGCATCCAGGGAAGAAAGGCCAGGCAGAAACCACTGAGGGTAAAAGGCCTATTCCAAAGGCCACAACCCCACCCCAGAGGGAGGAAGCATCCAGGGAAGTAAGGCCTGGCAGAAACAACTGAGGGTAAGAGGCCTATTCCAAAGGCCACACCCCCACCCCAGAGGGAGGAAGCATCCAGGGAAGAAAGCCTGGCAGGAACCGTTGAGGGTAAGAGGCATATTCCAAATGCCACACCTCCACCCCAGAGGGAGGAAGCATCCAGGGAAGAAAGGTCTGCCAGAAACCATTGAGGGTAAGAGGCCTATTCCAAAGGCCCCATCCCCACCCCAGAGGGAGGAAGCATTCAGGGAAGAAAGGCATGGCAGAAACCACTGAGGGTAAGAGGCCTATTCCAAAGGCCACACCTCCACCCCAGAGGGAGGAAGCATCCAGGGAAGAAAGGCCTGGCAGAAACAACTGAGGGTAAGAGGCATATTCCAAAGGCCACACCCACACCCCAGAGGGAGGAAGCACCCAGGGAAGAAAGGCCTGGCAGAAACCACTTAGGTTAAGAGGACTATTCCAAAGGCCACACCCCCACCCCAGAGGGAGGAAGCATCCAGGGAAGAAAGCCTGGCAGAAACTGTTGAGGGAATAAGGCATATTCCAAAGGCCACACCTCCACCCCAGAGGGAGGAAGCATCCAGGGAAGAAAGGCCTGCCAGAAACCATTGAGGGTAAGAGGCCTATTCCAAAGGCCCCATCCCCACCCCAGAGGGAGGAAGCATCCAGGGAAGAAAGGCCTGGCAGAAATCACTGAGGTTAAGAGGCCTATTCCAAAGGCCACACCCCCACCCCAGAGGGAGGAAGCATCCAGGGAAGAAAGCGTGGCAGAAACCGTAGAGGGTAAGAGGCATATTCCAAATGCCACACCCACACCCCAGAGGGAGGAAGCACCCAGGGAAGAAAGGCCTGCCAGAAACCATTGAGGGTAAGAGGCCTATTCCAAAGACCACACCCCCACCCCAGAGGGAGGAAGCATCCAGGGAAGAAAGGCCTGGCAGAAACAACTGAGGGTAAGAGGCATATTCCAAAGGCCACACTCCACCCCAGAGGGAGCAAGCACCCAGGGAAGAAAGGCCTTGCAGAAACCACTTAGGTTAAGAGGACTATTCCAAAGGCCACACCCCCACCCCAGAGGGAGGAAGCATCCAGGGAAGAAAGCCTCGCAGAAACCATTGAGGGTAAGAGGCATATTCCAAAGGCCACACCTCCACCCCAGAGGGAGGAAGCATCCAGGGAAGAAAGGCCTGCCAGAAACCAATGAGTGTAAGAGGCATCTTCCAAAGACCACACCCCCACACCAGAGGGAGGAAGCATCCAGGGAAGAAAGGCCAGGCAGAAACCACTGAGGGTAAAAGGCCTATTCCAAAGGCCACAACCCCACCCCAGAGGGAGGAAGCATCCAGGGAAGAAAGGCCTGGCAGAAACAACTGAGGGTAAGAGGCCTATTCCAAAGGCCACACCCCCACCCCAGAGGGAGGAAGCATCCAGGGAAGAAAGCCTGGCAGGAACCGTTGAGGGTAAGAGGCATATTCCAAATGCCACACCTCCACCCCAGAGGGAGGAAGCATCCAGGGAAGAAAGGTCTGCCAGAAACCATTGAGGGTAAGAGGCATCTTCCAAAGACCACACCCCCACACCAGAGGGAGGAAGCATCCAGGGAAGAAAGGCCAGGCAGAAACCACTGAGGGTAAAAGGCCTATTCCAAAGGCCCCATCCCCACCCCAGAGGGAGGAAGCATTCAGGGAAGAAAGCCTGGCAGGAACCGTTGAGGGTAAGAGGCATATTCCAAATGCCACACCTCCACCCCAGAGGGAGGAAGCATCCAGGGAAGAAAGGCCTGCCAGAAACCAATGAGTGTAAGAGGCATCTTCCAAAGACCACACCCCCACACCAGAGGGAGGAAGCATCCAGGGAAGAAAGGCCAGGCAGAAACCACTGAGGGTAAAAGGCCTATTCCAAAGGCCCCATCCCCACCCCAGAGGGAGGAAGCATTCAGGGAAGAAAGGCCTGGCAGAAACCACTGAGGTTAAGAGGCCTATTCCAAAGGCCACACCCACACCCCAGAGGGAGGAAGCATCCAGGGAAGAAAGGCCTGGCAGAAACCACTGATTGTAAGAGGCCTATTCCAAAGGCCACCCCCCCCCCCACCCCAGAAGGAGGAAGCATCCAGGGAAGAAAGGCCTGCCAGAAACCATTGAGGGTTAGAAGCCTATTCCAAAGGCTACATCCCCACCCCAGAGGAGGAAGCATCCAGGGATGAAAGTCCTGGCAGAAACCATTGAGGGTTAGAGGCCTATTCCAAAGACCACACCCCCACCCCAGAGGGAGGAAGCATCCAGGGAAGAAAGGCCAGGCAGAAACCACTTAGGTTAAGAGGCCTATTCTAAAGGCCACACCCACACCCCAGAGGGAGGAAGCATCCAGGGAAGAAAGGCCTGGCAGAAACAACTGAGGGTAAGAGGCCTATTCCAAAGGCCCCATCCCCACCCCAGAGGGAGGAAGCATCCAGGGAAGAAAGGCCTGGCAGAAATCACTGAGGTTAAGAGGCCTATTCCAAAGGCCACACCCCCACCCCAGAGGGAGGAAGCATCCAGGGAAGAAAGCCTGGCAGAAACCGTTGAGGGTAAGAGGCATATTCCAAATGCCACACCCACACCCCAGAGGGAGGAAGCACCCAGGGAAGAAAGGCCTGCCAGAAACCATTGAGGGTAAGAGGTCTATTCCAAAGACCACACCCCCACCCCAGAGGGAGGAAGCATCCAGGGAAGAAAGGCCTGGCAGAAACAACTGAGGGTAAGAGGCATATTCCAAAGGCCACACCTCCACCCCAGAGGGAGCAAGCACCCAGGGAAGAAAGGCCTTGCAGAAACCACTTAGGTTAAGAGGACTATTCCAAAGGCCACACCCCCACCCCAGAAGGAGGAAGCATCCAGGGAAGAAAGCCTGGCAGAAACCATTGAGGTTAAGAGGCCTATTCCAAAGACCACACCCCCACACCAGAGGGAGGAAGCATCCAGGGAAGAAAGGCCAGGCAGAAACCACTGAGGTTAAGAGGCCTATTCCAAAGGCCACACCCCCACCCCAGAGGGAGGAAGCATCCAGGGAAGAAAGCCTGGCAGAAACCGTTGAGGGTAAGAGGCATATTCCAAATGCCACACCTCCACCCCAGAGGGAGGAAGCATCCAGGGAAGAAAGGCCTGCCAGAAACCATTGAGGGTAAGAGGCCTATTCCAAAGGCCCCATCCCCACCCCAGAGGGAGGAAGCATCCAGGGAAGAAAGGCCAGGCAGAAACCACTGAGGTTAAGAGGCCTATTCTAAAGGCCACACCCACAACCCAGAGGGAGGAAGCATCCAGGGAAGAAAGGCCTGGCAGAAACAACTGAGGGTAAGAGGCCTATTCCAAAGGCCACACCCCCACCCCAGAGGGAGGAAGCATCCAGGGAAGAAAGCCTGGCTGAAACCGTTGAGGGTAAGAGGCATATTCCAAAGGCCACACCTCCACCCCAGAGGGAGGAAGCATCCAGGGAAGAAAGGCCTGCCAGAAACCATTGAGGGTAAGAGGCCTATTCCAAAGACCACACACCCACACCAGAGGGAGGAAGCATCCAGGGAAGAAAGGCCAGGCAGAAACCACTGAGGGTAAAAGGCCTATTCCAAAGGCCACAACCCCACCCCAGAGGGAGGAAGCATCCAGGGAAGAAAGGCCTAGCAGAAACAACTGAGGGTAAGAGGCCTATTCCAAAGGCCACACCCCCACCCCAGAGGGAGGAAGCATCCAGGGAAGAAAGCCTGGCAGGAACCGTTGAGGGTAAGAGGCATATTCCAAATGCCACACCTCCACCCCAGAGGGAGGAAGCATCGAGGGAAGAAAGGTCTGCCAGAAACCATTGAGGGTAAGAGGCCTATTCCAAAGGGCCCATCCCCACCCCAGAGGGAGGAAGCATCCAGGGATGAAAGTCCTGGCAGAAACCATTGAGGGTTAGAGGCCTATTCCAAAGACCACACCCCCACCCCAGAGGGAGGAAGCATCCAGGGAAGAAAGGCCTGGCAGAAACCACTGAGGTTAAGAGGCCTTTTCCAAAGGTCACACCCACACCCCAGAGGGAGGAAGCATCCAGGGAAGAAAGGCCTGGCAGAAACCAATGAGTGTAAGAGGCATCTTCCAAAGGCCCCATCCCCACCCCAGAGGGAGGAAGCATCCAGGGAAGAAAGGCCTGGCAGAAACCATTGAGGGTAAGAGGCCTATTCCAAAGGCCCCATCCCCACCCCAGAGGCAGGAAGCATCCAGGGAAGAAAGGTCAGGCAGGAACCAACGACAGTAAGAGGCCTATTTCAAAGGCCCCATCCCCACCCCAGAGGGAGGAAGGATCCAGGGAAGAAAGGCCTGGCAGAAATCACTGAGGTTAAGAGGCCTATTCCAAAGGCCACACCCCCACCCCAGAGGGAGGAAGCATCCGGGGAAGAAAGCCTGGCAGAAACCATTGAGGGTAAGAGGCATATTCCAAATGCCACACCTCCACCCCAGAGGGAGGAAGCATCCAGGGAAGAAAGGCCTGCCAGAAACCATTGAGGGTAAGAGGCCTATTCCAAAGGCCCCATCCCCACCCCAGAGGGAGGAAGCATCCAGGGAAGAAAGCCTGTCTGAAACCGTTGAGGGTAAGAGGCATATTCCAAAGGCCACACCTCCACCCCAGAGGGAGGAAGCATCCAGGGAAGAGAGGCCTGGCAGAAACCATTGAGGGTAAGAGGCCTATTCCAAAGGCCACAACCCCACCCCAGAGGGAGGAAGCATCCAGGGAAGAAAGGCCTGGCAGAAACAACTGAGGGTAAGAGGCCTATTCCAAAGGCCACACCCCCACCCCAGAGGGAGGAAGCATCCAGGGAAGAAAGCCTGGCAGGAACCGTTGAGGTTAAGAGGCATATTCCAAATGCCACACCTCCACCCCAGAGGGAGGAAGCATCCAGGGAAGAAAGGCCTGCCAGAAACCATTGAGGGTAAGAGGCCTATTCCAAAGGCCCATCCCCACCCCAGAGGGAGGAAGCATCCAGGGAAGAAAGCCTGTTTGAAACCGTTGAGGGTAAGAGGCATATTCCAAAGGCCATACCTCCACCCCAGAGGGAGGAAGCATCCAGGGAAGAAAGGCCTGCCTAAAACCATTGAGGGTAAGAGGCCTATTCCAAAGACCACACCCCCACACCAGAGGGAGGAAGCATCCAGGGAAGAAAGGCCAGGCAGAAACCACTGAGGGTAAAAGGCCTATTCCAAAGGCCACAACCCCACCCCAGAGGGAGGAAGCATCCAGGGAAGTAAGGCCTGGCAGAAACAACTGAGGGTAAGAGGCCTATTCCAAAGGCCACACCCCCACCCCAGAGGGAGGAAGCATCCAGGGAAGAAAGCCTGGCAGGAACCGTTGAGGGTAAGAGGCATATTCCAAATGCCACACCTCCACCCCAGAGGGAGGAAGCATCCAGGGAAGAAAGGTCTGCCAGAAACCATTGAGGGTAAGAGGCCTATTCCAAAGGCCCCATCCCCACCCCAGAGGGAGGAAGCATTCAGGGAAGAAAGGCATGGCAGAAACCACTGAGGGTAAGAGGCCTATTCCAAAGGCCACACCTCCACCCCAGAGGGAGGAAGCATCCAGGGAAGAAAGGCCTGGCAGAAACAACTGAGGGTAAGAGGCATATTCCAAAGGCCACACCCACACCCCAGAGGGAGGAAGCACCCAGGGAAGAAAGGCCTGGCAGAAACCACTTAGGTTAAGAGGACTATTCCAAAGGCCACACCCCCACCCCAGAGGGAGGAAGCATCCAGGGAAGAAAGCCTGGCAGAAACTGTTGAGGGAATAAGGCATATTCCAAAGGCCACACCTCCACCCCAGAGGGAGGAAGCATCCAGGGAAGAAAGGCCTGCCAGAAACCATTGAGGGTAAGGGGCCTATTCCAAAGGCCCCATCCCCACCCCAGAGGGAGGAAGCATCCAGGGAAGAAAGGCCTGGCAGAAATCACTGAGGTTAAGAGGCCTATTCCAAAGGCCACACCCCCACCCCAGAGGGAGGAAGCATCCAGGGAAGAAAGCGTGGCAGAAACCGTAGAGAGTAAGAGGCATATTCCAAATGCCACACCCACACCCCAGAGGGAGGAAGCACCCAGGGAAGAAAGGCCTGCCAGAAACCATTGAGGGTAAGAGGCCTATTCCAAAGACCACACCCCCACCCCAGAGGGAGGAAGCATCCAGGGAAGAAAGGCCTGGCAGAAACAACTGAGGGTAAGAGGCATATTCCAAAGGCCACACTCCACCCCAGAGGGAGCAAGCACCCAGGGAAGAAAGGCCTTGCAGAAACCACTTAGGTTAAGAGGACTATTCCAAAGGCCACACCCCCACCCCAGAGGGAGGAAGCATCCAGGGAAGAAAGCCTCGCAGAAACCATTGAGGGTAAGAGGCATATTCCAAAGGCCACACCTCCACCCCAGAGGGAGGAAGCATCCAGGGAAGAAAGGCCTGCCAGAAACCAATGAGTGTAAGAGGCATCTTCCAAAGACCACACCCCCACACCAGAGGGAGGAAGCATCCAGGGAAGAAAGGCCAGGCAGAAACCACTGAGGGTAAAAGGCCTATTCCAAAGGCCACAACCCCACCCCAGAGGGAGGAAGCATCCAGGGAAGAAAGGCCTGGCAGAAACAACTGAGGGTAAGAGGCCTATTCCAAAGGCCACACCCCCACCCCAGAGGGAGGAAGCATCCAGGGAAGAAAGCCTGGCAGGAACCGTTGAGGGTAAGAGGCATATTCCAAATGCCACACCTCCACCCCAGAGGGAGGAAGCATCCAGGGAAGAAAGGTCTGCCAGAAACCATTGAGGGTAAGAGGCATCTTCCAAAGACCACACCCCCACACCAGAGGGAGGAAGCATCCAGGGAAGAAAGGCCAGGCAGAAACCACTGAGGGTAAAAGGCCTATTCCAAAGGCCCCATCCCCACCCCAGAGGGAGGAAGCATTCAGGGAAGAAAGCCTGGCAGGAACCGTTGAGGGTAAGAGGCATATTCCAAATGCCACACCTCCACCCCAGAGGGAGGAAGCATCCAGGGAAGAAAGGCCTGCCAGAAACCAATGAGTGTAAGAGGCATCTTCCAAAGACCACACCCCCACACCAGAGGGAGGAAGCATCCAGGGAAGAAAGGCCAGGCAGAAACCACTGAGGGTAAAAGGCCTATTCCAAAGGCCCCATCCCCACCCCAGAGGGAGGAAGCATTCAGGGAAGAAAGGCCTGGCAGAAACCACTGAGGTTAAGAGGCCTATTCCAAAGGCCACACCCACACCCCAGAGGGAGGAAGCATCCAGGGAAGAAAGGCCTGGCAGAAACCACTGATTGTAAGAGGCCTATTCCAAAGGCCACCCCCCCCACCCCAGAAGGAGGAAGCATCCAGGGAAGAAAGGCCTGCCAGAAACCATTGAGGGTTAGAAGCCTATTCCAAAGGCTACATCCCCACCCCAGAGGAGGAAGCATCCAGGGATGAAAGTCCTGGCAGAAACCATTGAGGGTTAGAGGCCTATTCCAAAGACCACACCCCCACCCCAGAGGGAGGAAGCATCCAGGGAAGAAAGGCCAGGCAGAAACCACTTAGGTTAAGAGGCCTATTCTAAAGGCCACACCCACACCCCAGAGGGAGGAAGCATCCAGGGAAGAAAGGCCTGGCAGAAACAACTGAGGGTAAGAGGCCTATTCCAAAGGCCCCATCCCCACCCCAGAGGGAGGAAGCATCCAGGGAAGAAAGGCCTGGCAGAAATCACTGAGGTTAAGAGGCCTATTCCAAAGGCCACACCCCCACCCCAGAGGGAGGAAGCATCCAGGGAAGAAAGCCTGGCAGAAACCGTTGAGGGTAAGAGGCATATTCCAAATGCCACACCCACACCCCAGAGGGAGGAAGCACCCAGGGAAGAAAGGCCTGCCAGAAACCATTGAGGGTAAGAGGTCTATTCCAAAGACCACACCCCCACCCCAGAGGGAGGAAGCATCCAGGGAAGAAAGGCCTGGCAGAAACAACTGAGGGTAAGAGGCATATTCCAAAGGCCACACCTCCACCCCAGAGGGAGCAAGCACCCAGGGAAGAAAGGCCTTGCAGAAACCACTTAGGTTAAGAGGACTATTCCAAAGGCCACACCCCCACCCCAGAAGGAGGAAGCATCCAGGGAAGAAAGCCTGGCAGAAACCATTGAGGTTAAGAGGCCTATTCCAAAGACCACACCCCCACACCAGAGGGAGGAAGCATCCAGGGAAGAAAGGCCAGGCAGAAACCACTGAGGTTAAGAGGCCTATTCCAAAGGCCACACCCCCACCCCAGAGGGAGGAAGCATCCAGGGAAGAAAGCCTGGCAGAAACCGTTGAGGGTAAGAGGCATATTCCAAATGCCACACCTCCACCCCAGAGGGAGGAAGCATCCAGGGAAGAAAGGCCTGCCAGAAACCATTGAGGGTAAGAGGCCTATTCCAAAGGCCCCATCCCCACCCCAGAGGGAGGAAGCATCCAGGGAAGAAAGGCCAGGCAGAAACCACTGAGGTTAAGAGGCCTATTCTAAAGGCCACACCCACAACCCAGAGGGAGGAAGCATCCAGGGAAGAAAGGCCTGGCAGAAACAACTGAGGGTAAGAGGCCTATTCCAAAGGCCACACCCCCACCCCAGAGGGAGGAAGCATCCAGGGAAGAAAGCCTGGCTGAAACCGTTGAGGGTAAGAGGCATATTCCAAAGGCCACACCTCCACCCCAGAGGGAGGAAGCATCCAGGGAAGAAAGGCCTGCCAGAAACCATTGAGGGTAAGAGGCCTATTCCAAAGACCACACACCCACACCAGAGGGAGGAAGCATCCAGGGAAGAAAGGCCAGGCAGAAACCACTGAGGGTAAAAGGCCTATTCCAAAGGCCACAACCCCACCCCAGAGGGAGGAAGCATCCAGGGAAGAAAGGCCTAGCAGAAACAACTGAGGGTAAGAGGCCTATTCCAAAGGCCACACCCCCACCCCAGAGGGAGGAAGCATCCAGGGAAGAAAGCCTGGCAGGAACCGTTGAGGGTAAGAGGCATATTCCAAATGCCACACCTCCACCCCAGAGGGAGGAAGCATCGAGGGAAGAAAGGTCTGCCAGAAACCATTGAGGGTAAGAGGCCTATTCCAAAGGGCCCATCCCCACCCCAGAGGGAGGAAGCATCCAGGGATGAAAGTCCTGGCAGAAACCATTGAGGGTTAGAGGCCTATTCCAAAGACCACACCCCCACCCCAGAGGGAGGAAGCATCCAGGGAAGAAAGGCCTGGCAGAAACCACTGAGGTTAAGAGGCCTTTTCCAAAGGTCACACCCACACCCCAGAGGGAGGAAGCATCCAGGGAAGAAAGGCCTGGCAGAAACCAATGAGTGTAAGAGGCATCTTCCAAAGGCCCCATCCCCACCCCAGAGGGAGGAAGCATCCAGGGAAGAAAGGCCTGGCAGAAACCATTGAGGGTAAGAGGCCTATTCCAAAGGCCCCATCCCCACCCCAGAGGGAGGAAGCATCCAGGGAAGAAAGGTCAGGCAGGAACCAACGACAGTAAGAGGCCTATTTCAAAGGCCCCATCCCCACCCCAGAGGGAGGAAGGATCCAGGGAAGAAAGGCCTGGCAGAAATCACTGAGGTTAAGAGGCCTATTCCAAAGGCCACACCCCCACCCCAGAGGGAGGAAGCATCCGGGGAAGAAAGCCTGGCAGAAACCATTGAGGGTAAGAGGCATATTCCAAATGCCACACCTCCACCCCAGAGGGAGGAAGCATCCAGGGAAGAAAGGCCTGCCAGAAACCATTGAGGGTAAGAGGCCTATTCCAAAGGCCCCATCCCCACCCCAGAGGGAGGAAGCATCCAGGGAAGAAAGCCTGTCTGAAACCGTTGAGGGTAAGAGGCATATTCCAAAGGCCACACCTCCACCCCAGAGGGAGGAAGCATCCAGGGAAGAGAGGCCTGGCAGAAACCATTGAGGGTAAGAGGCCTATTCCAAAGGCCACAACCCCACCCCAGAGGGAGGAAGCATCCAGGGAAGAAAGGCCTGGCAGAAACAACTGAGGGTAAGAGGCCTATTCCAAAGGCCACACCCCCACCCCAGAGGGAGGAAGCATCCAGGGAAGAAAGCCTGGCAGGAACCGTTGAGGTTAAGAGGCATATTCCAAATGCCACACCTCCACCCCAGAGGGAGGAAGCATCCAGGGAAGAAAGGCCTGCCAGAAACCATTGAGGGTAAGAGGCCTATTCCAAAGGCCCATCCCCACCCCAGAGGGAGGAAGCATCCAGGGAAGAAAGCCTGTCTGAAACCGTTGAGGGTAAGAGGCATATTCCAAAGGCCATACCTCCACCCCAGAGGGAGGAAGCATCCAGGGAAGAAAGGCCTGCCTAAAACCATTGAGGGTAAGAGGCCTATTCCAAAGACCACACCCCCACACCAGAGGGAGGAAGCATCCAGGGAAGAAAGGCCAGGCAGAAACCACTGAGGGTAAAAGGCCTATTCCAAAGGCCACAACCCCACCCCAGAGGGAGGAAGCATCCAGGGAAGTAAGGCCTGGCAGAAACAACTGAGGGTAAGAGGCCTATTCCAAAGGCCACACCCCCACCCCAGAGGGAGGAAGCATCCAGGGAAGAAAGCCTGGCAGGAACCGTTGAGGGTAAGAGGCATATTCCAAATGCCACACCTCCACCCCAGAGGGAGGAAGCATCCAGGGAAGAAAGGTCTGCCAGAAACCATTGAGGGTAAGAGGCCTATTCCAAAGGCCCCATCCCCACCCCAGAGGGAGGAAGCATTCAGGGAAGAAAGGCATGGCAGAAACCACTGAGGGTAAGAGGCCTATTCCAAAGGCCACACCTCCACCCCAGAGGGAGGAAGCATCCAGGGAAGAAAGGCCTGGCAGAAACAACTGAGGGTAAGAGGCATATTCCAAAGGCCACACCCACACCCCAGAGGGAGGAAGCACCCAGGGAAGAAAGGCCTGGCAGAAACCACTTAGGTTAAGAGGACTATTCCAAAGGCCACACCCCCACCCCAGAGGGAGGAAGCATCCAGGGAAGAAAGCCTGGCAGAAACTGTTGAGGGAATAAGGCATATTCCAAAGGCCACACCTCCACCCCAGAGGGAGGAAGCATCCAGGGAAGAAAGGCCTGCCAGAAACCATTGAGGGTAAGGGGCCTATTCCAAAGGCCCCATCCCCACCCCAGAGGGAGGAAGCATCCAGGGAAGAAAGGCCTGGCAGAAATCACTGAGGTTAAGAGGCCTATTCCAAAGGCCACACCCCCACCCCAGAGGGAGGAAGCATCCAGGGAAGAAAGCGTGGCAGAAACCGTAGAGAGTAAGAGGCATATTCCAAATGCCACACCCACACCCCAGAGGGAGGAAGCACCCAGGGAAGAAAGGCCTGCCAGAAACCATTGAGGGTAAGAGGTCTATTCCAAAGACCACACCCCCACCCCAGAGGGAGGAAGCATCCAGGGAAGAAAGGCCTGGCAGAAACAACTGAGGGTAAGAGGCATATTCCAAAGGCCACACTCCACCCCAGAGGGAGCAAGCACCCAGGGAAGAAAGGCCTTGCAGAAACCACTTAGGTTAAGAGGACTATTCCAAAGGCCACACCCCCACCCCAGAGGGAGGAAGCATCCAGGGAAGAAAGCCTCGCAGAAACCATTGAGGGTAAGAGGCATATTCCAAAGGCCACACCTCCACCCCAGAGGGAGGAAGCATCCAGGGAAGAAAGGCCTGCCAGAAACCAATGAGTGTAAGAGGCATCTTCCAAAGACCACACCCCCACACCAGAGGGAGGAAGCATCCAGGGAAGAAAGGCCAGGCAGAAACCACTGAGGGTAAAAGGCCTATTCCAAAGGCCACAACCCCACCCCAGAGGGAGGAAGCATCCAGGGAAGAAAGGCCTGGCAGAAACAACTGAGGGTAAGAGGCCTATTCCAAAGGCCACACCCCCACCCCAGAGGGAGGAAGCATCCAGGGAAGAAAGCCTGGCAGGAACCGTTGAGGGTAAGAGGCATATTCCAAATGCCACACCTCCACCCCAGAGGGAGGAAGCATCCAGGGAAGAAAGGTCTGCCAGAAACCATTGAGGGTAAGAGGCATCTTCCAAAGACCACACCCCCACACCAGAGGGAGGAAGCATCCAGGGAAGAAAGGCCAGGCAGAAACCACTGAGGGTAAAAGGCCTATTCCAAAGGCCCCATCCCCACCCCAGAGGGAGGAAGCATTCAGGGAAGAAAGCCTGGCAGGAACCGTTGAGGGTAAGAGGCATATTCCAAATGCCACACCTCCACCCCAGAGGGAGGAAGCATCCAGGGAAGAAAGGCCTGCCAGAAACCAATGAGTGTAAGAGGCATCTTCCAAAGACCACACCCCCACACCAGAGGGAGGAAGCATCCAGGGAAGAAAGGCCAGGCAGAAACCACTGAGGGTAAAAGGCCTATTCCAAAGGCCCCATCCCCACCCCAGAGGGAGGAAGCATTCAGGGAAGAAAGGCCTGGCAGAAACCACTGAGGTTAAGAGGCCTATTCCAAAGGCCACACCCACACCCCAGAGGGAGGAAGCATCCAGGGAAGAAAGGCCTGGCAGAAACCACTGATTGTAAGAGGCCTATTCCAAAGGCCACCCCCCCCCACCCCAGAAGGAGGAAGCATCCAGGGAAGAAAGGCCTGCCAGAAACCATTGAGGGTTAGAAGCCTATTCCAAAGGCTACATCCCCACCCCAGAGGAGGAAGCATCCAGGGCTGAAAGTCCTGGCAGAAACCATTGAGGGTTAGAGGCCTATTCCAAAGACCACACCCCCACCCCAGAGGGAGGAAGCATCCAGGGAAGAAAGGCCAGGCAGAAACCACTTAGGTTAAGAGGCCTATTCTAAAGGCCACACCCACACCCCAGAGGGAGGAAGCATCCAGGGAAGAAAGCCTGGCAGAAACCATTGAGGTTAAGAGGCATATTCCAAAGGCCACACCTCCACCCCTGAGGGAGGAAGCATCCAGGGAAGAAAGGCCTGCCAGAAACCAATGAGTGTAAGAGGCATCTTCCAAAGGCCCCATCCCCACCCCAGAGGGAGGAAGCATCCAGGGAAGAAAGGCCTGGCAGAAACCATTGAGGGTAAGAGGCCTATTCCAAAGTCGCCATCCCCACCCCAGAGGGAGGAAGCATCCAGGGAAGAAAGGACGGGCAGAAACCATTGAGGGTAAGAGGCCTATTCCAAAGGCCCCATCCCCACCCCAGAGGGAGGAAGCATCCAGGGAAGAAAGGCCAGGCAGAAATCACTGAGGGTAAGAGGCATATTCCAAAGGCCACACCTCCACCCCAGAGGGAGCAAGCACCCAGGGAAGAAAGGCCTTGCAGAAACCACTTAGGTTAAGAGGACTATTCCAAAGGCCACACCTCCACCCCAGAGGGAGGAAGCATCCAGGGAAGAAAGGCCTGCCAGAAACCATTGAGGGTAAGAGGCCTATTCCAAAGACCACACCCCCACACCAGAGGGAGGAAGCATCCAGGGAAGAAAGGCCAGGCAGAAACCACTGAGGGTAAAAGGCCTATTCCAAAGGCCACAACCCCACCCCAGAGGGAGGAAGCATCCAGGGAAGAAAGGCCTGGCAGAAACCATTGAGGGTTAGAGGCCTATTCCAAAGACCACACCCCCACCCCAGAGGGAGGAAGCATCCAATGAAGAAAGGCCAGGCAGAAACCACTGAGGTTAAGAGGCCTATTCCAAAGGCCACACCCCCACCACAGAGGGAGGAAGCATCCAGGGAAGAAAGCCTGGCAGAAACTGTTGAGGGTAAAAGGCATATTCCAAAGGCCACACCTCCACCCCAGAGGGAGGATGCATCCAGGGAAGAAAGGCCTGCCAGAAACCATTGAGGGTAAGAGGCCTATTCCAAAGACCACACCCCCACCCCAGAGGGAGGAAGCATCCAGGGAAGAAATGCCAGGCAGAAGCCACTGAGGTTAAGAGGCCTATTCCAAAGGCCACACCCACACCCCAGAGGGAGGAAGCATCCAGGGAAGAAAGGCCAGGCAGAAACCACTGAGGGTAAGAGGCATATTCCAAAGGCCACACCTCCACCCCAGAGGGAGCAAGCACCCAGGGAAGAAAGGCCTTGCAGAAACCACTTAGGTTAAGAGGACTATTCCAAAGGCCACACCTCCACCCCAGAGGGAGGAAGCATCCAGGGAAGAAAGGCCTGCCAGAAACCATTGAGGGTAAGAGGCCTATTCCAAAGACCACACCCCCACACCAGAGGGAGGAAGCATCCAGGGAAGAAAGGCCAGGCAGAAACCACTGAGGGTAAAAGGCCTATTCCAAAGGCCACAACCCCACCCCAGAGGGAGGAAGCATCCAGGGAAGAAAGCCTGTCTGAAACCGTTGAGGGTAAGAGGCATATTCCAAAGGCCACACCTCTACCCCAGAGGGAGGAAGCATCCAGGGAAGAAAGGCCTGCCAGAAACCATTGAGGGTAAGAGGCCTATTCCAAAGACCACACCCCCACCCCAGAGGGAGGAAGCATCCAGGGAAGAAAGGCCAGGCAGAAACCACTGAGGGTAAAAGGCCTATTCCAAAGGCCACAAACCCACCCCAGAGGGAGGAAGCATCCAGGGAAGAAAGGCCTGGCAGAAACAACTGAGGGTAAGAGGCCTATTCCAAAGGCCACACCCCCACCCCAGAGGGAGGAAGCATCCAGGGAAGAAAGCCTGGCAGGAACCGTTGAGGGTAAGAGGCATATTCCAAATGCCACACCTCCACCCCAGAGGGAGGAAGCATCCAGGGAAGAAAGTCTGGCAGAAACCATTGAGGGTAAGATGCATATTCCAAAGGCCACACCTCCACCCCAGAGGGAGGAAGCATCCAGGGAAGAAAGGCCTGCCAGAAACCAATGAGTGTAAGAGGCCTCTTCCAAAGGCCATACCCCCACCACAGAGGGAGGAAGCATCCAGGGAAGAAAGGCCTGGCAGAAACCATTGAGGGTAAGAGGCCTATTCCAAAGGCCCCATCCCCACCCCAGAGGGAGGAAGCATCCAGGGAAGAAAGGCCTGGCAGAAACAACTGAGGGTAAGAGGCCTATTCCAAAGGCCACACCCCCACCCCAGAGGGAGGAAGCATCCAGGGAAGAAAGCCTGGCTGAAACCGTTGAGGGTAAGAGGCATATTCCAAAGGCCACACCTCCACCCCAGAGGGAGGAAGCATCCAGGGAAGAAAGGCCTGCCAGAAACCATTGAGGGTAAGAGGCCTATTCCAAAGACCACACCCCCACACAAGAGGGAGGAAGCATCCAGGGAAGAAAGGCCAGGCAGAAACCACTGAGGGTAAAAGGCCTATTCCAAAGGCCACAACCCCACCCCAGAGGGAGGAAGCATCCAGGGAAGAAAGGCCTGGCAGAAACAACTGAGGGTAAGAGGCCTATTCCAAAGGCCACACCCCCACCCCAGAGGGAGAAAGCATCCAGGGAAGAAAGCCTGGCATGAACCGTTGAGGGTAAGAGGCATATTCCAAATGCCACACCTCCACCCCAGAGGGAGGAATCATCCAGGGAAGAAAGGTCTGCCAGAAACCATTGAGGGTAAGAGGCCTATTCCAAAGGCCCCATCCCCACCCCAGAGGGAGGAAGCATTCAGGGAAGAAAGGCCTGGCAGAAACCACTGAGGTCAAGAGGCCTATTCCAAAGGCCACACCCACACCCCAGAGGGAGGAAGCATCCAGGGAAGAAAGGCCTGGCAGAAACCACTGAGGGTAAGAGGCCTATTCCAAAGGCCACCCCCCCACCCCAGAGGGAGGAAGCATCCAGGGAAGAAAGGCCTGGCAGAAACCATTGAGGGTTAGAAGCCTATTCCAAAGGCTACACCCCCACCCCAGAGGGAGGAAGCATCCAGGGATGAAAGTCCTGGCAGAAACCATTGAGGGTTAGAGGCCTATTCCAAAGACCACACCCCCACCCCAGAGGGAGGAAGCATCTAGGGAAGAAAGGCCTGGCAGAAACAACTGAGGGTAAGAGGCCTCTTCCAAAGGCCCCATCCCCACCCAAGAGGGAGGAAGCATCCAGGGAAGAAAGGCCTGGCAGAAATCACTGAGGTTAAGAGGCCTATTCCAAAGGCCACACCCCCACCCCAGAGGGAGGAAGCATCCAGGGAAGAAAGCCTAGCAGAAACCGTTGAGGGTAAGAGGCATATTCCAAATGCCACACCCACACCCCAGAGGGAGGAAGCACCCAGGGAACAAAGGCCTGCCAGAAACCATTGAGGGTAAGAGGCCTATTCCAAAGACCACACCCCCACCCCAGAGGGAGGAAGCATCCAGGGAAGAAAGGCCTGGCAGAAACAACTGAGGGTAAGAGGCATATTCCAAAGGCCACACCTCCACCCAAGAGGGAGCAAGCACCCAGGGAAGAAAGGCCTTGCAGAAACCACTTAGGTTAAGAGGACTATTCCAAAGGCCACACCCCCACCCCAGAGGGAGGAAGCATCCAGGGAAGAAAGCCTGGCAGAAACCATTGAGGGTAAATGGCATATTCCAAAGGCCACACCTCCACCCCAGAGGGAGGAAGCATCCAGGGAAGAAAGGCCTGCCAGAAACCAATGAGTGTAAGAGGCATCTTCCAAAGGCCCCATCCCCACCCCAGAGGGAGGAAGCATCCAGGGAAGAAAGGCCTGGCAGAAACCATTGAGGGTAAGAGGCCTATTCCAAAGGCCCCATCCCCACCCCAGAGGGAGGAAGCATCCAGGGAAGAAAGGTCAGGCAGAAACCACTGACGGTAAGAGGCCTATTTCAAAGGACCAATCCCCTCCCCAGAGGGAGGAAGCATCCAGGGAAGAAAGGCCTGGCAGAAATCACTGAGGTTAAGAGGCCTATTCCAAAGGCCACACCCCCACCCCAGAGGGAGGAAGCATCCAGGGAAGAAAGCCTGGCAGAAATCGTTGAGGGTAAGAGGCATATTCCAAATGCCACACCTCCACCCCAGAGGGAGGAAGCATCCAGGGAAGAAAGGCCTGCCAGAAACCATTGAGGGTAAGAGGCCTATTCCAAAGGCCCCATCCCCACCCCAGAGGGAGGAAGCATCCAGGGAAGAAAGGCCTGGCAGAAATCACTGAGGTTAAGAGGCCTATTCCAAAGGCCACACCTCCACCCCAGAGGGAGGAAGCATCCAGGGAAGAAAGCCTGGCAGAAACCGTTGAGGGTAAGAGGCATATTCCAAATGCCACACCCACACCCCAGAGGGAGGAAGCACCCAGGGAAGAAAGGCCTGCCAGAAACCATTGAGGGTAAGAGGCCTATTCCAAAGACCACACCCCCACCCCAGAGGGAGGAAGCATCCAGGGAAGAAAGGCCTGGCAGAAACAACTGAGGGTAAGAGGCATATTCCAAAGGCCACCCCTCCACCCCAGAGGGAGCAAGCACCCAGGGAAGAAAGGCCTTGCAGAAACCACTTAGGTTAAGAGGACTATTCCAAAGGCCACACCCCCACCCCAGAGGGAGGAAGCATCCAGGGAAGAAAGCCTGGCAGAAACCATTGAGGGTAAATGGCATATTCCAAAGGCCACACCTCCACCCCAGAGGGAGGAAGCATCCAGGGAAGAAAGGCCTGCCAGAAACCAATGAGTGTAAGAGGCATCTTCCAAAGGTCCCATCCCCACCCCAGAGGGAGGAAGCATCCAGGGAAGAAAGGCCTGGCAGAAACCATTGAGGGTAAGAGGCCTATTCCAAAGGCCCCATCCCCACCCCAGAGGGAGGAAGCATCCAGGGAAGAAAGGTCAGGCAGAAACCACTGACGGTAAGAGGCCTATTTCAAAGGCCCAATCCCCACCCCAGAGGGAGGAAGCATCCAGGGAAGAAAGGCCTGGCAGAAATCACTGAGGTTAAGAGGCCTATTCCAAAGGCCACACCCCCACCCCAGAGGGAGGAAGCATCCAGGGAAGAAAGCCTGGCAGAAATCGTTGAGGGTAAGAGGCATATTCCAAATGCCACACCTCCACCCCAGAGGGAGGAAGCATCCAGGGAAGAAAGGCCTGCCAGAAACCATTGAGGGTAAGAGGCCTATTCCAAAGGCCCCATCCCCACCCCAGAGGGAGGAAGCATCCAGGGAAGAAAGGCCAGGCAGAAACCACTGAGGTTAAGAGGCCTATTCTAAAGGCCACACCCACACCCCAGAGGGAGGAAGCATCCAGGGAAGAAAGGCCTGGCAGAAACAACTGAGGGTAAGAGGCCTATTCCAAAGGCCACACCCCCACCCCAGAGGGAGGAAGCATCAAGGGAAGAAAGCCTGGCTGAAACCGTTGAGGGTAAGAGGCATATTCCAAAGGCCACACCTCCACCCCAGAGGGAGGAAGCATCCAGGGAAGAAAGGCCTGCCAGAAACCATTGAGGGTAAAAGGCCTATTCCAAAGACCACACCCCCACACCAGAGGGAGGAAGCATCCAGGGAAGAAAGGCCAGGCAGAAACCACTGAGGGTAAAAGGCCTATTCCAAAGGCCACAACCCCACCCCAGAGGGAGGAAGCATCCAGGGAAGAAAGGCCTGGCAGAAACAACTGAGGGTAAGAGGCCTATTCCAAAGGCCACACCCCCACCCCAGAGGGAGGAAGCATCCAGGGAAGAAAGCCTGGCAGGAACCGTTGAGAGTAAGAGGCATATTCCAAATGCCACACTTCCACCCCAGAGGGAGGAAGCATCCAGGGAAGAAAGGTCTGCCAGAAACCATTGAGGGTAAGAGGCCTATTCCAAAGGCCCCATCCCCACCCCAGAGGGAGGAAGCATCCAGGGAAGAAAGGCCAGGCAGAAACCACTGAGGTTAAGAGGCCTATTCTAAAGGCCACACCCACACCCCAGAGGGAGGAAGCATCCAGGGAAGAAAGGCCTGGCAGAAACAACTGAGGGTAAGAGGCCTATTCCAAAGGCCACACCCCCACCCCAGAGGGAAGAAGCATCCAGGGAAGAAAGCCTGGCTGAAACCGTTGAGGGTAAGAGGCATATTCCAAAGGCCACACCTCCACCCCAGAGGGAGGAAGCATCCAGGGAAGAAAGGCCTGCCAGAAACCATTGAGGGTAAAAGGCCTATTCCAAAGACCAAAACCCCACACCAGAGGGAGGAAGCATCCAGGGAAGAAAGGCCAGGCAGAAACCACTGAGGGTAAAAGGCCTATTCCAAAGGCCACAACCCCACCCCAGAGGGAGGAAGCATCCAGGGAAGAAAGGCCTGGCAGAAACAACTGAGGGTAAGAGGCCTATTCCAAAGGCCACACCCCCACCCCAGAGGGAGGAAGCATCCAGGGAAGAAAGCCTGGCAGGAACCGTTGAGAGTAAGAGGCATATTCCAAATGCCACACCTCCACCCCAGAGGGAGGAAGCATCCAGGGAAGAAAGGTCTGCCAGAAACCATTGAGGGTAAGAGGCCTATTCCAAAGGCCCCATCCCCACCCCAGAGGGAGGAAGCATTCAGGGAAGAAAGGCCTGGCAGAAACCACTGAGGTTAAGAGGCCTATTCCAAAGGCCACACCCACACCCCAGAGGTAGGAAGCATCCAGGGAAGAAAGGCCTGGCAGAAACCACTGAGGGTAAGAGGCCTATTCCAAAGGCCACCCCCCCACCCCAGAGGGAGGAAGCATCCAGGGAAGAAAGGCCTGGCAGAAACCATTGAGGGTTAGAGGCCTATTCCAAAGGCCACACCCCCACCCCAGAGGGAGGAAGCATCCAGGGATGAAAGTCCTGGCAGAAACCATTGAGGGTTAGAGGCCTATTCCAAAGACCACACCCCCACCCCAGAGGGAGGAAGCATCCAGGGAAGAAAGGCCAGGCAGAAACCACTGAGGTTAAGAGGCCTATTCCAAAGGCCACACCCCCACCACAGAGGGAGGAAGCATCCAGGGAAGAAAGACTGGCAGAAACTGTTGAGGGTAAAAGGCATATTCCAAAGGCCACACCTCCACCCCAGAGGGAGGATGCATCCAGGGAAGAAAGGCCTGCCAGAAACCACTGAGGTTAAGAGGCCTATTCCAAAGGCCACACCCACACCCCAGAGGGAGGAAGCATCCAGGGAAGAAAGGCCTGGCAGAAACAACTGACGGTAAGAGGCCTATTCCAAAGGCCACACCTCCACCCCAGAGGGAGGAAGCATCCAGGGAAGAAAGGCCTGGCAGAAACAACTGAGGGTAAGAGGCATATTCCAAAGGCCACACCTCCACCCCAGAGCAGGGAAGCACCCAGGGAAGAAAGGCCTGGCAGAAACCACTTTGGTTAAGAGGACTATTCCAAAGGCCCCATCCCCACCCCAGAGGGAGGAAGCATCCAGGGAAGAAAGGCCAGGCAGAAACCACTGAGGTTAAGAGGCCTATTCTAAAGGCCACACCCACACCCCAGAGGGAGGAAGCATCCAGGGAAGAAAGGCCTGGCAGAAACAACTGAGGGTAAGAGGCCTATTCCAAAGGCCACACCCCCACCCCAGAGGGAGGAAGCATCCAGGGAAGAAAGCCTGGCTGAAACCGTTGAGGGTAAGAGGCATATTCCAAAGGCCACACCTCCACCCCAGAGGGAGGAAGCATCCAGGGAAGAAAGGCCTGCCAGAAACCATTGAGGGTAAAAGGCCTATTCCAAAGACCACACCCCCACACCAGAGGGAGGAAGCATCCAGGGAAGAAAGGCCAGGCAGAAACCACTGAGGGTAAAAGGCCTATTCCAAAGGCCACAACCCCACCCCAGAGGGAGGAAGCATCCAGGGAAGAAAGGCCTGGCAGAAACAACTGAGGGTAAGAGGCCTATTCCAAAGGCCCCATCCCCACCCCAGAGGGAGGAAGCATCCAGGGAAGAAAGGCCAGGCAGAAACCACTGAGGTTAAGAGGCCTATTCTAAAGGCCACACCCACACCCCAGAGGGAGGAAGCATCCAGGGAAGAAAGGCCTGGCAGAAACAACTGAGGGTAAGAGTCCTATTCCAAAGGCCACACCCCCACCCCAGAGGGAGGAAGCATCCAGGGAAGAAAGCCTGGCTGAAACCGTTGAGGGTAAGAGGCATATTCCAAAGGCCACACCTCCACCCCAGAGGGAGGAAGCATCCAGGGAAGAAAGGCCTGCCAGAAACCATTGAGGGTAAAAGGCCTATTCCAAAGACCAAAACCCCACACCAGAGGGAGGAAGCATCCAGGGAAGAAAGGCCAGGCAGAAACCACTGAGGGTAAA
The DNA here is from genome assembly GCA_035047345.1 of Bradypodion ventrale. NCBI lineage: Eukaryota > Metazoa > Chordata > Lepidosauria > Squamata > Chamaeleonidae > Bradypodion > Bradypodion ventrale. The sequence continues at coordinate 22,933,120 of JAWDJE010000009.1, read as the reverse complement.
AGGCCTATTCCAAAGGCCACAACCCCACCCCAGAGGGAGGAAGCATCCAGGGAAGAAAGGCCTGGCAGAAACAACTGAGGGTAAGAGGCCTATTCCAAAGGCCACACCCCCACCCCAGAGGGAGGAAGCATCCAGGGAAGAAAGCCTGGCAGGAACCGTTGAGAGTAAGAGGCATATTCCAAATGCCACACCTACACCCCAGAGGGAGGAAGCATCCAGGGAAGAAAGGTCTGCCAGAAACCATTGAGGGTAAGAGGCCTATTCCAAAGGCCCCATCCCCACCCCAGAGGGAGGAAGCATTCAGGGAAGAAAGGCCTGGCAGAAACCACTGAGGTTAAGAGGCCTATTCCAAAGGCCACACCCACACCCCAGAGGTAGGAAGCATCCAGGGAAGAAAGGCCTGGCAGAAACCACTGAGGGTAAGAGGCCTATTCCAAAGGCCACCCCCCCACCCCAGAGGGAGGAAGCATCCAGGGAAGAAAGGCCTGGCAGAAACCATTGAGGGTTAGAGGCCTATTCCAAAGGCCACACCCCCACCCCAGAGGGAGGAAGCATCCAGGGATGAAAGTCCTGGCAGAAACCATTGAGGGTTAGAGGCCTATTCCAAAGACCACACCCCCACCCCAGAGGGAGGAAGCATCCAGGGAAGAAAGGCCAGGCAGAAACCACTGAGGTTAAGAGGCCTATTCCAAAGGCCACACCCCCACCACAGAGGGAGGAAGCATCCAGGGAAGAAAGACTGGCAGAAACTGTTGAGGGTAAAAGGCATATTCCAAAGGCCACACCTCCACCCCAGAGGGAGGATGCATCCAGGGAAGAAAGGCCTGCCAGAAACCACTGAGGTTAAGAGGCCTATTCCAAAGGCCACACCCACACCCCAGAGGGAGGAAGCACCCAGGGAAGAAAGGCCTGGCAGAAACCACTTTGGTTAAGAGGACTATTCCAAAGGCCCCATCCCCACCCCAGAGGGAGGAAGCATCCAGGGAAGAAAGGCCAGGCAGAAACCACTGAGGTTAAGAGGCCTATTCTAAAGGCCACCCCCCCACCCCAGAGGGAGGAAGCATCCAGGGAAGAAAGGCCTGGCAGAAACCATTGAGGGTTAGAGGCCTATTCCAAAGGCCACACCCCCACCCCAGAGGGAGGAAGCATCCAGGGATGAAAGTCCTGGCAGAAACCATTGAGGGTTAGAGGCCTATTCCAAAGACCACACCCCCACCCCAGAGGGAGGAAGCATCCAGGGAAGAAAGGCCTGGCAGAAACCATTGAGGGTTAGAGGCCTATTCCAAAGGCCACACCCCCACCCCAGAGGGAGGAAGCATCCAGGGATGAAAGTCCTGGCAGAAACCATTGAGGGTTAGAGGCCTATTCCAAAGACCACACCCCCACCCCAGAGGGAGGAAGCATCCAGGGAAGAAAGGCCAGGCAGAAACCACTGAGGTTAAGAGGCCTATTCCAAAGGCCACACCCCCACCACAGAGGGAGGAAGCATCCAGGGAAGAAAGACTGGCAGAAACTGTTGAGGGTAAAAGGCATATTCCAAAGGCCACACCTCCACCCCAGAGGGAGGATGCATCCAGGGAAGAAAGGCCTGCCAGAAACCACTGAGGTTAAGAGGCCTATTCCAAAGGCCACACCCACACCCCAGAGGGAGGAAGCATCCAGGGAAGAAAGGCCTGGCAGAAACAACTGACGGTAAGAGGCCTATTCCAAAGGCCACACCTCCACCCCAGAGGGAGGAAGCATCCAGGGAAGAAAGGCCTGGCAGAAACAACTGAGGGTAAGAGGCATATTCCAAAGGCCACACCTCCACCCCAGAGCGGGGAAGCACCCAGGGAAGAAAGGCCTGGCAGAAACCACTTTGGTTAAGAGGACTATTCCAAAGGCCCCATCCCCACCCCAGAGGGAGGAAGCATCCAGGGAAGAAAGGCCAGGCAGAAACCACTGAGGTTAAGAGGCCTATTCTAAAGGCCACACCCACACCCCAGAGGGAGGAAGCATCCAGGGAAGAAAGGCCTGGCAGAAACAACTGAGGGTAAGAGGCCTATTCCAAAGGCCACACCCCCACCCCAGAGGGAGGAAGCATCCAGGGAAGAAAGCCTGGCTGAAACCGTTGAGGGTAAGAGGCATATTCCAAAGGCCACACCTCCACCCCAGAGGGAGGAAGCATCCAGGGAAGAAAGGCCTGCCAGAAACCATTGAGGGTAAAAGGCCTATTCCAAAGACCACACCCCCACACCAGAGGGAGGAAGCATCCAGGGAAGAAAGGCCAGGCAGAAACCACTGAGGGTAAAAGGCCTATTCCAAAGGCCACAACCCCACCCCAGAGGGAGGAAGCATCCAGGGAAGAAAGGCCTGGCAGAAACAACTGAGGGTAAGAGGCCTATTCCAAAGGCCACACCCCCACCCCAGAGGGAGGAAGCATCCAGGGAAGAAAGCCTGGCAGGAACCGTTGAGAGTAAGAGGCATATTCCAAATGCCACACCTCCACCCCAGAGGGAGGAAGCATCCAGGGAAGAAAGGTCTGCCAGAAACCATTGAGGGTAAGAGGCCTATTCCAAAGGCCCCATCCCCACCCCAGAGGGAGGAAGCATCCAGGCAAGAAAGGCCAGGCAGAAACCACTGAGGTTAAAAGGCCTATTCTAAAGGCCACACCCACACCCCAGAGGGAGGAAGCATCCAGGGAAGAAAGGCCTGGCAGAAACCACTGAGGGTAAGAGGCCTATTCCAAAGGCCACCCCCCACCCCAGAGGGAGGAAGCATCCAGGGAAGAAAGGCCTGGCAGAAACCATTGAGGGTTAGAGGCCTATTCCAAAGGCCACACCCCCACCCCAGAGGGAGGAAGCATCCAGGAAAGAAAGGCCAGGCAGAAACCACTGAGGTTAAGAGGCCTTTTCCAAAGGCAACACCCCCACCACAGAGGGAGGAAGCATCCAGGGAAGAAAGACTGGCAGAAACTGTTGAGGGTAAAAGGCATATTCCAAAGGCCACACCTCCACCCCAGAGGGAGGATGCATCCAGGGAAGAAAGGCCTGCCAGAAACCACTGAGGTTAAGAGGCCTATTCCAAATACCACACCCACACCCCAGAGGGAGGAAGCATCCAAGGAAGAAAGGCCTGGCAGAAACAACTGAGGGTAAGAGGCCTATTCCAAAGGCCACACCTCCACCCCAGAGGGAGGAAGCATCCAGGGAAGAAAGGCCTGGCAGAAACAACTGAGGGTAAGAGGCATATTCCAAAGGCCACACCTCCACCCCAGAGCGAGGAAGCACCCAGGGAAGAAAGGCCTGGCAGAAACCACTTTGGTTAAGAGGACTATTCCAAAGGCCACACCCCCACCCCAGAGGGAGGAAGCATCCAGGGAAGAAAGTCTGGCAGAAACCATTGAGGGTAAGATGCATATTCCAAAGGCCACACCTCCACCCCAGAGGGAGGAAGCATCCAGGGAAGAAAGGCCTGCCAGAAACCAATGAGTGTAAGAGGCCTCTTCCAAAGGCCATACCCCCACCACAGAGGGAGGAAGCATCCAGGGAAGAAACCCTGGCAGAAACTGTTGAGGGAAAAAGGCATATTCCAAAGGCCACACCTCCACCCCAGAGGGAGGAAGCATCCAGGGAAGAAAGGCCTGCCAGAAACCATTGAGGGTAATAGGCCTATTCCAAAGACCACACCCCCACCCCATAGGGAGGAAGCATCCTGCGAAGAAATGCCAGGCAGAAACCACTGAGGTTAAGAGGCCTATTCCAAAGGCCACACCCACACCCCAGAGGGAGGAAGCATCCAGGGAAGAAAGGCCTGGCAGAAACAACTGAGGGTAAGAGGCCTATTCCAAAGGCCACACCTCCACCCCAGAGGGAGGAAGCATCCAGGGAAGAAAGGCCTGGCAGAAACAACTGAGGGTAAGAGGCATATTCCAAAGGCCACACCTCCACCCCAGAGGGAGGAAGCACCCAGGGAAGAAAGGCCTGCCAGAAACCATTGAGGGTAAGAGGCCTATTCCAAAGACCACACCCCCACCCCAGAGGGAGGAAGCATCCAGGGAAGAAATGCCAGGCAGAAACCACTGAGGTTAAGAGGCCTATTCCAAAGGACACACCCACACCCCAGAGGGAGGAAGCATCCAGGGAAGAAAGGCTTGGCAGAAACAACTGAGGGTAAGAGTCCTATTCCAAAGGCCACACCTCCACCCCAGAGGGAGGAAGCATCCAGGGAAGAAAGGCCTGGCAGAAACAACTGAGGGTAAGAGGCATATTCCAAAGGCCACACCTCCACCCCAGAGGGAGGAAGCATCCAGGGAAGAAAGGCCTGGCAGAAACAACTGAGGGTAAGAGGCATATTCCAAAGGCCACACCTCCACCCCAGAGGGAGGAAGCACTCAGGGAAGAAAGGCCTGGCAGAAACCACTTAAGCTAAGAGGACTATTCCAAAGGCCACAACCCCACCCCAGAGAGAGGAAGCATCCAGGGAAGAAAGGCCTGCCAGAAACCAATGAGTGTAAGAGGCCTCTTCCAAAGGCCCCATCCCCACCCAAGAGGGAGGAAGCATCCAGGGAAGAAAGGCCTGGCAGAAACCATTGAGGGTAACAGGCCTATTCCAAAGGCCCCATCCCGAACCCAGAGGGAGGAAGCATCCAGGGAAGAAAGGCCAGGCAGAAACCACTGACGGTAAGAGGCCTATTCCAAAGGCCCCATCCCCACCCTAGAGGGAGGAAGCATCCAGGGAAGAAAGGCCTGGCAGAAACAACTGAGGGTAAGAGGCCTATTCCAAAGGCCACACCCCCACCCCAGAGGGAGGAAGCATCCAGGGAAGAAAGCCTGGCAGGAACCGTTGAGAGTAAGAGGCATATTCCAAATGCCACACCTCCACCCCAGAGGGAGGAAGCATCCAGGGAAGAAAGGTCTGCCAGAAACCATTGAGGGTAAGAGGCCTATTCCAAAGGCCCCATCCCCACCCCAGAGGGAGGAAGCATTCAGGGAAGAAAGGCCTGGCAGAAACCACTGAGGTTAAGAGGCCTATTCCAAAGGCCACACCCACACCCCAGAGGTAGGAAGCATCCAGGGAAGAAAGGCCTGGCAGAAACCACTGAGGGTAAGAGGCCTATTCCAAAGGCCACCCCCCCACCCCAGAGGGAGGAAGCATCCAGGGAAGAAAGGCCTGGCAGAAACCATTGAGGGTTAGAGGCCTATTCCAAAGGCCACACCCCCACCCCAGAGGGAGGAAGCATCCAGGGATGAAAGTCCTGGCAGAAACCATTGAGGGTTAGAGGCCTATTCCAAAGACCACACCCCCACCCCAGAGGGAGGAAGCATCCAGGGAAGAAAGGCCAGGCAGAAACCACTGAGGTTAAGAGGCCTATTCCAAAGGCCACACCCCCACCACAGAGGGAGGAAGCATCCAGGGAAGAAAGACTGGCAGAAACTGTTGAGGGTAAAAGGCATATTCCAAAGGCCACACCTCCACCCCAGAGGGAGGATGCATCCAGGGAAGAAAGGCCTGCCAGAAACCACTGAGGTTAAGAGGCCTATTCCAAAGGCCACACCCACACCCCAGAGGGAGGAAGCATCCAGGGAAGAAAGGCCTGGCAGAAACAACTGACGGTAAGAGGCCTATTCCAAAGGCCACACCTCCACCCCAGAGGGAGGAAGCATCCAGGGAAGAAAGGCCTGGCAGAAACAACTGAGGGTAAGAGGCATATTCCAAAGGCCACACCTCCACCCCAGAGCAGGGAAGCACCCAGGGAAGAAAGGCCTGGCAGAAACCACTTTGGTTAAGAGGACTATTCCAAAGGCCCCATCCCCACCCCAGAGGGAGGAAGCATCCAGGGAAGAAAGGCCAGGCAGAAACCACTGAGGTTAAGAGGCCTATTCTAAAGGCCACACCCACACCCCAGAGGGAGGAAGCATCCAGGGAAGAAAGGCCTGGCAGAAACAACTGAGGGTAAGAGGCCTATTCCAAAGGCCACACCCCCACCCCAGAGGGAGGAAGCATCCAGGGAAGAAAGCCTGGCTGAAACCGTTGAGGGTAAGAGGCATATTCCAAAGGCCACACCTCCACCCCAGAGGGAGGAAGCATCCAGGGAAGAAAGGCCTGCCAGAAACCATTGAGGGTAAAAGGCCTATTCCAAAGACCACACCCCCACACCAGAGGGAGGAAGCATCCAGGGAAGAAAGGCCAGGCAGAAACCACTGAGGGTAAAAGGCCTATTCCAAAGGCCACAACCCCACCCCAGAGGGAGGAAGCATCCAGGGAAGAAAGGCCTGGCAGAAACAACTGAGGGTAAGAGGCCTATTCCAAAGGCCCCATCCCCACCCCAGAGGGAGGAAGCATCCAGGGAAGAAAGGCCAGGCAGAAACCACTGAGGTTAAGAGGCCTATTCTAAAGGCCACACCCACACCCCAGAGGGAGGAAGCATCCAGGGAAGAAAGGCCTGGCAGAAACAACTGAGGGTAAGAGGCCTATTCCAAAGGCCACACCCCCACCCCAGAGGGAGGAAGCATCCAGGGAAGAAAGCCTGGCTGAAACCGTTGAGGGTAAGAGGCATATTCCAAAGGCCACACCTCCACCCCAGAGGGAGGAAGCATCCAGGGATGAAAGTCCTGCCAGAAACCATTGAGGGTTAGAGGCCTATTCCAAAGACCACACCCCCACACCAGAGGGAGGAAGCATCCAGGGAAGAAAGGCCAGGCAGAAACCACTGAGGTTAAGAGGCCTATTCCAAAGGCCACACCCCCACCACAGAGGGAGGAAGCATCCAGGGAAGAAAGACTGGCAGAAACTGTTGAGGGTAAAAGGCATATTCCAAAGGCCACACCTCCACCCCAGAGGGAGGATGCATCCAGGGAAGAAAGGCCTGCCAGAAACCACTGAGGTTAAGAGGCCTATTCCAAAGGCCACACCCACACCCCAGAGGGAGGAAGCACCCAGGGAAGAAAGGCCTGGCAGAAACCACTTTGGTTAAGAGGACTATTCCAAAGGCCCCATCCCCACCCCAGAGGGAGGAAGCATCCAGGGAAGAAAGGCCAGGCAGAAACCACTGAGGTTAAGAGGCCTATTCTAAAGGCCACCCCCCCACCCCAGAGGGAGGAAGCATCCAGGGAAGAAAGGCCTGGCAGAAACCATTGAGGGTTAGAGGCCTATTCCAAAGGCCACACCCCCACCCCAGAGGGAGGAAGCATCCAGGGATGAAAGTCCTGGCAGAAACCATTGAGGGTTAGAGGCCTATTCCAAAGACCACACCCCCACCCCAGAGGGAGGAAGCATCCAGGGAAGAAAGGCCAGGCAGAAACCACTGAGGTTAAGAGGCCTATTCCAAAGGCCACACCCCCACCACAGAGGGAGGAAGCATCCAGGGAAGAAAGACTGGCAGAAACTGTTGAGGGTAAAAGGCATATTCCAAAGGCCACACCTCCACCCCAGAGGGAGGATGCATCCAGGGAAGAAAGGCCTGCCAGAAACCACTGAGGTTAAGAGGCCTATTCCAAAGGCCACACCCACACCCCAGAGGGAGGAAGCATCCAGGGAAGAAAGGCCTGGCAGAAACAACTGACGGTAAGAGGCCTATTCCAAAGGCCACACCTCCACCCCAGAGGGAGGAAGCATCCAGGGAAGAAACGCCTGGCAGAAACAACTGAGGGTAAGAGGCATATTCCAAAGGCCACACCTCCACCCCAGAGCGGGGAAGCACCCAGGGAAGAAAGGCCTGGCAGAAACCACTTTGGTTAAGAGGACTATTCCAAAGGCCCCATCCCCACCCCAGAGGGAGGAAGCATCCAGGGAAGAAAGGCCAGGCAGAAACCACTGAGGTTAAGAGGCCTATTCTAAAGGCCACACCCACACCCCAGAGGGAGGAAGCATCCAGGGAAGAAAGGCCTGGCAGAAACAACTGAGGGTAAGAGGCCTATTCCAAAGGCCACACCCCCACCCCAGAGGGAGGAAGCATCCAGGGAAGAAAGCCTGGCTGAAACCGTTGAGGGTAAGAGGCATATTCCAAAGGCCACACTTCCACCCCAGAGGGAGGAAGCATCCAGGGAAGAAAGGCCTGCCAGAAACCATTGAGGGTAAAAGGCCTATTCCAAAGACCACACCCCCACACCAGAGGGAGGAAGCATCCAGGGAAGAAAGGCCAGGCAGAAACCACTGAGGGTAAAAGGCCTATTCCAAAGGCCACAACCCCACCCCAGAGGGAGGAAGCATCCAGGGAAGAAAGGCCTGGCAGAAACAACTGAGGGTAAGAGGCCTATTCCAAAGGCCACACCCCCACCCCAGAGGGAGGAAGCATCCAGGGAAGAAAGCCTGGCAGGAACCGTTGAGAGTAAGAGGCATATTCCAAATGCCACACCTCCACCCCAGAGGGAGGAAGCATCCAGGGAAGAAAGGTCTGCCAGAAACCATTGAGGGTAAGAGGCCTATTCCAAAGGCCCCATCCCCACCCCAGAGGGAGGAAGCATCCAGGCAAGAAAGGCCAGGCAGAAACCACTGAGGTTAAGAGGCCTATTCTAAAGGCCACACCCACACCCCAGAGGGAGGAAGCATCCAGGGAAGAAAGGCCTGGCAGAAACCACTGAGGGTAAGAGGCCTATTCCAAAGGCCACCCCCCACCCCAGAGGGAGGAAGCATCCAGGGAAGAAAGGCCTGGCAGAAACCATTGAGGGTTAGAGGCCTATTCCAAAGGCCACACCCCCACCCCAGAGGGAGGAAGCATCCAGGAAAGAAAGGCCAGGCAGAAACCACTGAGGTTAAGAGGCCTTTTCCAAAGGCAACACCCCCACCACAGAGGGAGGAAGCATCCAGGGAAGAAAGACTGGCAGAAACTGTTGAGGGTAAAAGGCATATTCCAAAGGCCACACCTCCACCCCAGAGGGAGGATGCATCCAGGGAAGAAAGGCCTGCGAGAAACCACTGAGGTTAAGAGGCCTATTCCAAAGACCACACCCACACCCCAGAGGGAGGAAGCATCCAAGGAAGAAAGGCCTGGCAGAAACAACTGAGGGTAAGAGGCCTATTCCAAAGGCCACACCTCCACCCCAGAGGGAGGAAGCATCCAGGGAAGAAAGGCCTGGCAGAAACAACTGAGGGTAAGAGGCATATTCCAAAGGCCACACCTCCACCCCAGAGCGAGGAAGCACCCAGGGAAGAAAGGCCTGGCAGAAACCACTTTGGTTAAGAGGACTATTCCAAAGGCCACACCCCCACCCCAGAGGGAGGAAGCATCCAGGGAAGAAAGTCTGGCAGAAACCATTGAGGGTAAAATGCATATTCCAAAGGCCACACCTCCACCCCAGAGGGAGGAAGCATCCAGGGAAAAAAGGCCTGCCAGAAACCAATGAGTGTAAGAGGCCTCTTCCAAAGGCCATACCCCCACCACAGAGGGAGGAAGCATCCAGGGAAGAAACCCTGGCAGAAACTGTTGAGGGAAAAAGGCATATTCCAAAGGCCACACCTCCACCCCAGAGGGAGGAAGCATCCAGGGAAGAAAGGCCTGCCAGAAACCATTGAGGGTAATAGGCCTATTCCAAAGACCACACCCCCACCCCATAGGGAGGAAGCATCCTGCGAAGAAATGCCAGGCAGAAACCACTGAGGTTAAGAGGCCTATTCCAAAGGCCACACCCACACCCCAGAGGGAGGAAGCATCCAGGGAAGAAAGGCCTGGCAGAAACAACTGAGGGTAAGAGGCCTATTCCAAAGGCCACACCTCCACCCCAGAGGGAGGAAGCATCCAGGGAAGAAAGGCCTGGCAGAAACAACTGAGGGTAAGAGGCATATTCCAAAGGCCACACCTCCACCCCAGAGGGAGGAAGCACCCAGGGAAGAAAGGCCTGCCAGAAACCATTGAGGGTAAGAGGCCTATTCCAAAGACCACACCCCCACCCCAGAGGGAGGAAGCATCCAGGGAAGAAATGCCAGGCAGAAACCACTGAGGTTAAGAGGCCTATTCCAAAGGACACACCCACACCCCAGAGGGAGGAAGCATCCAGGGAAGAAAGGCTTGGCAGAAACAACTGAGGGTAAGAGGCCTATTCCAAAGGCCACACCTCCACCCCAGAGGGAGGAAGCATGCAGGGAAGAAAGGCCTGGCAGAAACAACTGAGGGTAAGAGGCATATTCCAAAGGCCACACCTCCACCCCAGAGGTAGGAAGCATCCAGGGAAGAAAGGCCTGGCAGAAACAACTGAGGGTAAGAGGCATATTCCAAAGGCCACACCTCCACCCCAGAGGGAGGAAGCACTCAGGGAAGAAAGGCCTGGCAGAAACCACTTAAGTTAAGAGGACTATTCCAAAGGCCACAACCCCACCCCAGAGAGAGGAAGCATCCAGGGAAGAAAGGCCTGCCAGAAACCAATGAGTGTAAGAGGCCTCTTCCAAAGGCCCCATCCCCACCCAAGAGGGAGGAAGCATCCAGGGAAGAAATGCCTGGCAGACACCATTGAGGGTAACAGGCCTATTCCAAAGGCCCCATCCCGAACCCAGAGGGAGGAAGCATCCAGGGAAGAAAGGCCAGGCAGAAACCACTGACGGTAAGAGGCCTATTCCAAAGGCCCCATCCCCACCCTAGAGGGAGGAAGCATCCAGGGAAGAAAGGCCTGGCAGAAATCACTGAGGTTAAGAGGCCTATTCCAAAGGCCACACCCCCACCCCAGAGGGAGGAGGCATCCAGGGAAGAAAGCCTGGCAGAAACCGTTGAGGGTAAGAGGCCTATTCCAAAGGACACACCTCCACCCCAGAGGGAGGAAGCATCCAGGGAAGAAAGGCCTGGCAGAAACAACTGAGGGTAAGAGGCATATTCCAAAGGCCACACCTCCACCCCAGAGGGAGGAAGCATCCAGGGAAGAAAGGCCTGGCAGAAACAACTGAGGGTAAGAGGCATATTCCAAAGGCCACACCTCCACCCCAGAGGGAGGAAGCACTCAGGGAAGAAAGGCCTGGCAGAAACCACTTAAGTTAAGAGGACTATTCCAAAGGCCACTACCCCACCCCAGAGAGAGGAAGCATCCAGGGAAGAAAGGCCTGCCAGAAACCAATGAGTGTAAGAGGCCTCTTCCAAAGGCCCCATCCGCACCCAAGAGGGAGGAAGCATCCAGGGAAGAAAGGCCTGGCAGAAACCATTGAGGGTAACAGGCCTATTCCAAAGGCCCCATCCCGAACCCAGAGGGAGGAAGCATCCAGGGAAGAAAGGCCAGGCAGAAACCACTGACGGTAAGAGGCCTATTCCAAAGGCCCCATCCCCACCCTAGAGGGAGGAAGCATCCAGGGAAGAAAGGCCTGGCAGAAATCACTGAGGTTAAGAGGCCTATTCCAAAGGCCACACCCCCACCCCAGAGGGAGGAGGCATCCAGGGAAGAAAGCCTGGCAGAAACCATTGAGGGTAAGAGGCATATTCCAAATGCCACACCTCCACCCCAGAGGGAGGAAGCATCCAGGGAAGAAAGGCCAGGCAGAAACCACTGAGGGTAAGAGGCCTATTCCAAAGGCCACACCCACACCCCAGAGGGAGGAAGCATCCAGGGAAGAAAGGCCTGGCAGAAACAACTGAGGTTAAGAGGCCTATTCCAAAGGCCACACCCACACCCCAGAGGGAGGAAGCACCCAGGGAAGAAAGGCCTGGCAGAAACCACTTAGGTTAAGAGGACTATTCCAAAGGCCACACCCCCACCCCAGAGGGAGGAAGCATCCAGGGAAGAAAGGCCTGGCAGAAACAACTGAGGGTAAGAGGCCTATTCCAAAGGCCACACCTCCACCCCAGAGGGAGGAAGCATCCAGGGAAGAAAGGCCTGGCAGAAACAACTGGGGGTAAGAGGCATATTCCAAAGGCCACACCTCCACCCCAGAGGGAGGAAGCACCCAGGGAAGAAAGGCCTGGCAGAAACCACTGAGGTTAAGAGGACTATTCCAAAGGCCACACCCCCACCCCAGAGGGAGGAAGCATCCAGGGAAGAAAGTCTGGCAGAAACCATTGAGGGTAAGAGGCATATTCCAAAGGCCACACCTCCACCCCAGAGGGAGGAAGCATCCAGGGAATAAAGGCCTGGCAGAAACAACTGAGGGTAAGAGGCATATTCCAAAGGCCACACCTCCACCCCAGAGGGAGGAAGCACCCAGGGAAGAAAGGCCTGGCAGAAACCACTTAGGTTAAGAGGACTATTCCAAAGGCCACACCCCCACCCCAGAGGGAGGAAGCATCCAGGGAAGAAAGCCTGGCAGAAACCATTGAGGGTAAGAGGCATATTCCAAAGGCCACCCCCCCCCCACCCCAGAGGGAGGAAGCATCCAGGGAAGAAAGGCCTGCCAGAAACCAATGAGTGTAAGAGGCCTCTTCCAAAGGCCCCATCCCCACCCCAGAGGGAGGAAGCATCCAGGGAAGAAAGGCCTGGCAGAAACAACTGAGGGTAAGAGGCCTATTCCAAAGGCCCCATCCCCACCCCAGAGGGAGGAAGCATCCAGGGAAGAAAGGCCTGGCAGAAACAACTGAGGGTACGAGGCATATTCTAAAGGCCACACCTCCACCCCAGAGGGAGGAAGCATCCATGGAAGAAAGGCCTGCCAGAAACCATTGAGGGTAAGAGGCCTATTCCAATGGCCACACCCCCACCACAGATGGAGGAAGCATCCAGGGAAGAAAGCCTGGCAGAAACTGTTGAGGGTAAGAGGCATATTCCAAAGGCCACACCTCCACCCCAGAGGGAGGAAGCATCCAGGGAAGAAAGGCCTGCCAGAAACCATTGAGGGTAATAGGCCTATTCCAAAGACCACACCCCCACCCCAGAGGGAGGAAGCATCCAGGGAAGAAATGCCAGGCAGAAACCACTGAGGTTAAGAGGCCTATTCCAAAGGCCACACCCACACCCCAGAGGGAGGAAGCATCCAGGGAAGAAAGGCCTGGCAGAAGCAACTGAGGGTAAGAGGCCTATTCCAAAGGCCACACCTCCACCCCAGAGGGAGGAAGCATCCAGGGAAGAAAGGCCTGGCAGAAACAACTGAGGGTAAGAGGCATATTCCAAAGGCCACACCTCCACCCCAGAGGGAGGAAGCATCCAGGGAAGAAAGGCCTGCCAGAAACCAATGAGTGTAAGAGGCCTCTTCCAAAGGCCCCATCCCCACCCCAGAGGGAGGAAGCATCCAGGGAAGAAAGCCTGGCAGAAACGGTTGAGGATAAGAAGCATATTCCAAATGCCACACCTCCACCCCAGAGGGAGGAAGCATCCAGGGAAGAAAGGCCTGGCAGAAACCGTTGAGGGTAAGAGGCATATTCCAAATGCCACACCTCCACCCCAGAGGGAGGAAGCATCCAGGGAAGAAAGGCCAGGCAGAAACCACTGAGGGTAAGAGGCCTATTCCAAAGGCCACACCCACACCCCAGAGGGAGGAAGCATCCAGGGAAGAAAGGCCTGGCAGAAACAACTGAGGTTAAGAGGCCTATTCCAAAGGCCACACCCACACCCCAGAGGGAGGAAGCACCCAGGGAAGAAAGGCCTGGCAGAAACCACTTAGGTTAAGAGGACTATTCCAAAGGCCACACCCCCACCCCAGAGGGAGGAAGCATCCAGGGAAGAAAGGCCTGGCAGAAACAACTGAGGGTAAGAGGCCTATTCCAAAGGCCACACCTCCACCCCAGAGGGAGGAAGCATCCAGGGAAGAAAGGCCTGGCAGAAACAACTGGGGGTAAGAGGCATATTCCAAAGGCCACACCTCCACCCCAGAGGGAGGAAGCACCCAGGGAAGAAAGGCCTGGCAGAAACCACTGAGGTTAAGAGGACTATTCCAAAGGCCACACCCCCACCCCAGAGGGAGGAAGCATCCAGGGAAGAAAGTCTGGCAGAAACCATTGAGGGTAAGAGGCATATTCCAAAGGCCACACCTCCACCCCAGAGGGAGGAAGCATCCAGGGAATAAAGGCCTGGCAGAAACAACTGAGGGTAAGAGGCATATTCCAAAGGCCACACCTCCACCCCAGAGGGAGGAAGCACCCAGGGAAGAAAGGCCTGGCAGAAACCACTTAGGTTAAGAGGACTATTCCAAAGGCCACACCCCCACCCCAGAGGGAGGAAGCATCCAGGGAAGAAAGCCTGGCAGAAACCATTGAGGGTAAGAGGCATATTCCAAAGGCCACCCCCCCCACCCCAGAGGGAGGAAGCATCCAGGGAAGAAAGGCCTGCCAGAAACCAATGAGTGTAAGAGGCCTCTTCCAAAGGCCCCATCCCCACCCCAGAGGGAGGAAGCATCCAGGGAAGAAAGGCCTGGCAGAAACAACTGAGGGTAAGAGGCCTATTCCAAAGGCCCCATCCCCACCCCAGAGGGAGGAAGCATCCAGGGAAGAAAGGCCTGGCAGAAACAACTGAGGGTACGAGGCATATTCTAAAGGCCACACCTCCACCCCAGAGGGAGGAAGCATCCATGGAAGAAAGGCCTGCCAGAAACCATTGAGGGTAAGAGGCCTATTCCAATGGCCACACCCCCACCACAGATGGAGGAAGCATCCAGGGAAGAAAGCCTGGCAGAAACTGTTGAGGGTAAGAGGCATATTCCAAAGGCCACACCTCCACCCCAGAGGGAGGAAGCATCCAGGGAAGAAAGGCCTGCCAGAAACCATTGAGGGTAATAGGCCTATTCCAAAGACCACACCCCCACCCCAGAGGGAGGAAGCATCCAGGGAAGAAATGCCAGGCAGAAACCACTGAGGTTAAGAGGCCTATTCCAAAGGCCACACCCACACCCCAGAGGGAGGAAGCATCCAGGGAAGAAAGGCCTGGCAGAAGCAACTGAGGGTAAGAGGCCTATTCCAAAGGCCACACCTCCACCCCAGAGGGAGGAAGCATCCAGGGAAGAAAGGCCTGGCAGAAACAACTGAGGGTAAGAGGCATATTCCAAAGGCCACACCTCCACCCCAGAGGGAGGAAGCATCCAGGGAAGAAAGGCCTGCCAGAAACCAATGAGTGTAAGAGGCCTCTTCCAAAGGCCCCATCCCCACCCCAGAGGGAGGAAGCATCCAGGGAAGAAAGCCTGGCAGAAACGGTTGAGGATAAGAAGCATATTCCAAATGCCACACCTCCACCCCAGAGGGAGGAAGCATCCAGGGAAGAAAGGCCTGGCAGAAACCGTTGAGGGTAAGAGGCTTATTCTAAAGGCCCCATCCCCACCCCAGAGGGAGGAAGCATCCAGGGAAGAAAGGCCTGGCAGAAACCACTGAGGGTAAGAGGCCTATTCCAAAGGCCACACCCCCACCCCAGAGGGAGGAAGCATCCAGGGAAGAAAGGCCTGGCAGAAACAACTGAGGGTAAGAGGCCTATTCCAAAGGCCACACCCCCACCCCAGAGGGAGGAAGCATCCAGGGAAGAAAGGCCTGGCAGAAACAACTGAGGGTAAGAGGCCTATTCCAAAGGCCACACCTCCACCCCAGAGGGAGGAAGCATCCAGGGAAGAAAGGCCTGGCAGAAACAACTGTGGGTAAGAGGCATATTCCAAAGGCCACACCTCCACCCCAGAGGGAGGAAGCACCCAGGGAAGAAAGGCCTGGCAGAAACCACTTAGGTTAAGAGGACTATTCCAAAGGCCACACCACCACCCCAGAGGGAGGAAGCATCCAGGGCAGAAAGCCTGGCAGAAACCATTGAGGGTAAGAGGCATATTCCAAAGGCCACACCTCCACCCCAGAGGGAGGAAGCATCCAGGGAAGAAAGGCCTGCCAGAAACCAATGAGTGTAAGAGGCCTCTTCCAAAGGCCCCATCCCCACCCCAGAGGGATGAAGCATCCAGGGAAGAAAGGCCTGGCAGAAACCATTGAGGGTAAGAGGCCTATTCCAAAGGCCCCATCCCCACCCCAGAGGGAGGAAGCATTCAGGGAAGAAAGGCCGGGCAGAAACCACTGACGGTAAGAGGCCTATTCCAAAGGCCCCATCCCCACCCCAGAGGGAGGAAGCATCCAGGGAAGAAAGGCCTGGCAGAAATCACTGAGGTTAAGAGGCCTATTCCAAAGGCCACACCCCCACCCCAGAGGGAGGAAGCATCCAGGGAAGAAAGCCTGGTAGAAACCGTTCAGGGTAAGAGGCATATTCCAAATGCCACATCTCCACCCCAGAGGGAGTAAGCATCCAGTGAAGAAAGGCCTGCCAGAAACCATTGAGGGTAAGAGGCCTATTCCAAAGGCCCCATCCCCACCCCAGAGGGAGGAAGCATCCAGGGAAGAAAGGCCTGGCAGAAACAACTGAGGGTAAGAGGCATATTCCAAAGGCCACACCTCCACCCCAGAGGGAGGAAGCATCCATGGAAGAAAGGCCTGCCAGAAACCATTGAGGGTAAGAGGCCTCTTCCAAAGGCCCCATCCCCACCCCAGAGGGAGGAAGCATCCAGGGAAGAAAGGCCTGGCAGAAACCATTGAGGGTAAGAGGCCTATTCCAAAGGCCCCATCCCCACCCCAGAGGGAGGAAGCATCCAGGGAAGAAAAGTCTGCCAGAAACCATTGAGGGTAAGAGGCCTATTCCAAAGGCCCCATCCCCACCCTAGAGGGAGGAAGCATTCAGGGAAGAAAGGCCTTGCAGAAACAACTGAGGTTAAGATGCCTATTCCAAAGGCCACACCCACACCCCAGAGGGAGGAAGCATCCATGGAAGAAAGGCCTGCCAGAAACCATTGAGGGTAAGAGGCCTCTTCCAAAGGCCCCATCCCCACCCCAGAGGGAGGAAGCATCCAGGGAAGAAAGGCCTGGCAGAAACCATTGAGGGTAAGAGGCCTATTCCAAAGGCCCCATCCCCACCCCAGAGGGAGGAAGCATCCAGGGAAGAAAAGTCTGCCAGAAACCATTGAGGGTAAGAGGCCTATTCCAAAGGCCCCATCCCCACCCCAGAGGGAGGAAGCATTCAGGGAAGAAAGGCCTGGAAGAAACCACTGAGGTTAAGAGGCCTATTCCAAAGGCCACACCCACACCCCAGAGGGAGGAAGCACCCAGGGAAGAAAGGCCTGGCAAAAACCACTTAGGTTAAGAGGCCTATTCCAAAGGCCACACCCCCACCACAGAGGGAGGAAGCATCCAGGGAAGAAAGCCTGGCAGAAACTGTTGAGGGTAAGAGGCATATTCCAAAGGCCACACCTCCACCCCAGAGGGAGGAAGCATCCAGGGAAGAAAGGCCTGCCAGAAACCATTGAGGGTAATAGGCCTATTCCAAAGACCACACCCCCACCCCAGAGGGAGGAAGCATCCAGGGAAGAAATGCCAGGCAGAAACCACTGAGGTTAAGAGGCCTATTCCAAAGGCCACACCCACACCCCAGAGGGAGGAAGCATCCAGGGAAGAAAGGCCTGGCAGAAACAACTGAGGGTAAGAGGCCTATTCCAAAGGCCACACCTCCACCCCAGAGGGAGGAAGCATCCAGGGAAGAAAGGCCTGGCAGAAACAACTGAGGGTAAGAGGCATATTCCAAAGGCCACACCTCCACCCCTGAGGGAGGAAGCATCCAGGAAAGAAAGGCCTGCCAGAAACCATTGAGGGTAAGAGGCCTATTCCAAAGGCCCCATCCCCACCCCAGAGGGAGGAAGCATCCAGGGAAGAAAGGCCAGGCAGAAACCACTGAGGTTAAGAGGCCTATTCTAAAGGCCACACCCACACCCCAGAGGGAGGAAGCATCCAGGGAAGAAAGGCCTGGCAGAACCTTTTGAGGGTAAGAGGCCTATTCCAAAGGCCACACCTCCACCCCAGAGGGAGGAAGCATCCAGGGAAGTAAGGCCTGGCAGAAACCACTGAATGGTAAGAGGCCTATTCCAAAGGCCACAACCCCATCCCAGTAGGAGGAAGTATCCAAGGAAGAAAGGCCTTACAGAAACCATTGAGGGTAAGAGGCCTATTCCAAAGGCCCCATCCCCACCCCAGAGGGAGGAAACATCCAGGGATGAAAGGCCTGGCAGAAACCACTGAGGGTCAGATACCTATTCCAAAGGCCCCATTCCTACCCCAGAGGGAGGAAGCATCCAGGGAAGAAAGGCCTGGCAGAAACCACTGAGGGTAAGAGGCCTATTCCAAAGGCTACACCCCCACCCCAGAGGGAAGAAGCATCCAGGGAAGAAAGGCCTGGCAGAAGCCACTGAGGGTCAGAGACCTATTCCAAAGGCCCCATTCCTACCCCAGAGGGAGGAAGCATCCAGGGAAGAAAGGCCTTGCAGAAACCACTGAGGGTAAGAGGCCTATTCCAAAGGCTACACCCCCACCCCAGAGGGAAGAAGCATCCAGGGAAGAAAGGCCTGGCAGAAACCACTGAGGGTAAGAGGCCTATTCCAAAGGTCACACCCCCACCCCAGAGGGAGGAAGCATCCAGGGAAGAAAGGCCTGACAGAACCATTGAGGGTAGGAGGCCTATTCCAAAGACCCTATCCCCACCCCAAAGGGAGGAAGCTTCCAGGGAAGAAAGGCCTGGCAGAAGCCACTGAGGGTAAGAGGCCTATTCCATTGCCCACAGCAACAGACCACCATTGCCCACCGCCACCTCTGTTCGCACCCTGGGCAGCGGAGGTGAGGGAGGCAGAGGAGGGAGGACCCAGCAGGCTTCCCTCCACCAGCCATAATCAAAGAAGCATGCAACTAACTTAACTAAAACAATGTAGTATGCAACTATAGCAATGTAGAGACTTTATAGAGTGGACTTTTCCTTCATACTAAGTTTTTACTTTCATAACAAATGAAGTAGAACTCTGTTTTTTAAACTGATAATATGCATGATAATACTTTGTTTTGAACTGTAACAACATGTATGATGTGAGGATACTGGTGTAGAAACTGGCAAACCACGCCAGAAATTTTTGCCAAGAGAACCCTATGGACCAGAACAAAAGGCAAAACAAAAGAGGCAAGTTAGATGAAACAGGATGCTTAACACATAAGGACACCTGCTGCATCGGAGTCTCGATTTCCCCCTGGTGAGAGCGGGATCGAGACTCCAATGCAGCAGGTCTCCTTATGGGCCATGCCGGCCGCCTCACAGCTGAGGCCAGTCTCGATCGCGCTTCCCCACTCACAACCAAGGGACGCTTCTCTTGGTTGTGAGTGGGGAAGCGCGATCAAGACTGGCCTCAGCTGTGAGGCGGCCTGCGTGGTCCATAAGGAGACCTGCCGCATCGGAGTCTTGATCCCACTCTCACCAGGGGGAAAATTCCCGTGGTTGTGAGTGGGGAGGCAATCGATACTCCGATGCGGCAAGTCTTCTTATGGGCCATGCCAGCCGCCTTACTGCTCGTCCTTCTCTTCCGTCCTGGACACCGGAAGCAGGAAGTGGCATGCGATCGGAGATACAGCAAATCACCAGGAGGTAAGGAGGTCTTATTTTTGGATGGGGCCTTATATTTCAAAGGCAGGGGGAAAAGGGGGTGTCCTATTATGGGAGGAGGTCCTATATTCGGGGAAACACCGTAGAATATTAAATAAGGATGGTAATCCGCAAGAAACGATGAGTTTAAATTGGGAACAGGATTTGAATATAGAAATACCAGAAAAGATTTGGAAAGGTAAATGGGAAAAAAGGTTTATGAGAACTATGTCTGTTAGAATAAAAGAACATAATTTCAAAATAATGTGAAATGGTACTTGACTCCAGTGAGATTACATCAAATGGATATGGCTAAAAGTAAGATGTGTTGGAGGTGTAAACAATCTCTGGGAATGTATGAACATATGTGGTGGAAATGTAATGTGGTAAATGTCTTCTGGAGAAAAATTGAGAAAGAGATTTGTGATATTATGGGGAATGGAATTAAGCTGGAGTCAAGTACAGTGTTAATAATGGATGTGGAAAATTTAAAGTTAAATGAGGATAAAAAAGAATTAGTAAAGGTAAAGGTTTCCCTTGCTCCAAATCCAGTCGTATCCGACTCTAGGGTGCAGTGCTCATCTCTGTTTCTAAGCCGATGAGCCAGCGCTGTCTGCTTCTGCAGACATTTCCGTGGTCATGTGGCATTCATGACTAGACACCGGAGCGCACAGAATGCAGTTACCTTCCCACCGAAGTGGTCCCTATTTATCTACTTGCAATTTCTTGCTTTCGAACTGCTAGGTTGGCAGGAGCTGGGACGAAGACGGGAGCTCATTTCCGTCCTGCAGTAATTTTACGGTTACGTAAAAAAGAATTAATATCTATAATATTGACTACTGGGAGACAGTGTATTGCAAGAAACTGGAAAACAGACGTAATTTTAAAAATTGATGAATGGTATAAAGAGATGTGGGATCTTCCATTGAATGATAAATTAACGTGGGAGATAAATAAATATAAGGGTAAAATTAAAGAAAGTAGATTTTGGAAAATCTGGCAACCATTTGGGGATTACTCTTTGAAGGGAGAAAGGGGGGAACAGTTGGGTACCTGATCAAATAAGTTTTTGGAAATGGGAAAAATAAATGTAATATCCCACAGACTCCATGATATTGTAAATACACTGGGTGATTATTGTATTACTGTTGAATATTATTCAGTTATTGGTTGCATGGTATAATTTAATGGGACTTAATAGAATGTGGTTGTAATAACTAACATGGGTTAAGGATTAACGTGGAAATAATAAATTCCATAGAATTAAATATGGTAATGGAAGGGTGGGGGTAAGCTGGAATTGCATTAAAATAATAAGTAGGAGGTTTTTTGTCTTCTATTAATATAGTACATGTAAGTTTGCATACCAATAGAGATTATAAGGTGATATTTTTGTATGTATTTTAATTGAATAATTTTCTTTTTCTTTCTTTGTTGTATGTGTAAAATTAAAATTTAATAAAAAAAGAAAAAAGAAAAGCCCCCGCCGTGGAGCCTCCGGAGCCGCCATTTGTATCTCAGCTCCCTCCCTCAGCCTTGCCGGTTGGGGGAGGTGCGAGCAGCCCAGCTGTGCCTTGTCCCAGTGGGGCTATGAAAAGCCCCCGCCGTGAAGCCTCTGGAGCCACCGTTTCCATCTCAGCTCCCTCCCTCAGCCTTGCCGGTTGGGGGAGGTGAGAGCAGCCCAGCTGTGCCTTGGTGAGGACTTAAGCTGCATGCTGTTGCAGCTCATCTGAGCCTTCTTTGAGCCTTCTCCCCCGTCCAGCTTTTGCTGGGCGCCGATGTGTAGTTGAGCCCAGTCCTTGTTAGGTCCTCTTTAAGGTCATTGAGCCATGGCTCTGACCTCCCCCTGTGGTATCCGCGGGCACAATTGGCATAACTGTCCCTGACAGAGGCCATGCCGTGTGAGAACGCTCCAGGCCTCTGGGCTCCACAGGGACAGAAATTGGGGAGCGGATTAATAGTCATAAGATTGATTCACCCATATCTGACCTGACAGGCAGTCCAGGCAGGAGGAAATCGAATGTCTAACTAGCAGTTAGGAAATAGGTAATTCCGCACCTGCAGATTACCCCAAGCCCTAGCGCAAATAGTGGCCATGTTTACTCTTGTGTAAACTAGGAACAATGGAGTTCCCCTGCCAGTGTTTGCCTTAGTTAATTAACTTCCCCGAGAGAGATTCCCAATTAACCCGGGTAAACATGTGATGTGATTTTCTGTCAGATGCCGATTCTATCACACGCTGCCTTGAATTCCTATATATGATGATGATTTTCCCTCAATAAACCACTGGTCTTCACTCCATCTTGCCTCGTGTCGTTACTTGACCAGTCTCCTCCGGGACCCAACGGCCGCTCCACGGCCCCGATCCAACATCCCCCCTCCTTTTTGACTTGCTATTTGTGATATTGTACCTTGAAATTGTATTGTATGCTGTTTTGTAATTCAGCATTTTTTCTTGTAAAATGGTATTTTTGCCTTGTACTACTGTACTATTGCATTTCTGTATGTTCTTTATATTGTGAACTGCGTTGGGTCGTCTGTTAGACAAGGAAAGCGGTTATATAAAAATAAATTCAAATAAAATAAAATAGAAAGTGCTTCTATAATCAAAAAGTTTTCTTTCCTTGTCGAGATTTTCAGAGTTGGTTTTTTTTTTTACTGTCTTCCAGTCACTCATCAACTCCATGTCCTGGATGCCTAACAAAAGAAGTTGAGCTCTGTAGCACATTTTTTGATGGATGCCCAGGAATCTGGATCCTGCTATGGTAATAAAGTAGACCATACTGCCAGCAACCCAACGCCGAGTGTCAGGCAGCGGTTAACTAACCTGAGAAGCCCTGAGGACTAATGGCTTGGGTGCCGAACTCTACAGAGAAGGGTGATGGTCCCCAAGTAGATTAAATCCCACTTGAATCCATCTTGATGGAGGGCAGCAGCGTCATCAATCCTGGCCTGAGGACTTTGTGTGCCAAAAGGGCTTAGGACCAGAAAGTGACTCGCGGAACCCGATCAGCGATACAAGTGTCATGCTGTAATTCGGAAGACAGATGAAAGGCCATTGCATTATATTCTCAGGGCAGTCTTCATGGCTGATCACCATGAGGATTGCCAAGATTCGGATATGGCAGAACAAGAAGAAAAAGAAGCCCAAGAGCCATAGCATCCAATGAGATCCTTGTTAATCCGAATGATGATTGAACCAGCATGGAATTAGAATTATGTATTCTTGAGGGTTGCCCGCGGGAATAATTGGCCAAACCTTTCCCCAGGGGTTCACCCGGCCTTCAACAGATCCGGGGACTAACCGGGCTTTGCAGGAAAGGCAATTGGGGTACTGACTAGTTAGTTAGTTTGGGGGGCAAATCATAAAGCCTTGGCTGATGGCTACGATGGAAACAGGGCAAAAAACAGAGATGGTGACTCTAATGGAAATATATAATCCTCTGCTATTGGCTGCAGATTAAGTTGGGCAAATAAGCCGCACCAGACAGCAGGACAAGGTAGGTACCTGGAGTCAATACACATAAGACTCTTGAATAAACTTACCAGTCATGGAATAAAGGGATAGGTCTTGTCCTGGATCAGCAACTGGCTAAGGGACAGGAAACAGAGGGTAGCACTAAATGGACACTTCTCCAAGTGGAGGGAAGTAATGAGTGGGGTCCTCCAAGGTTCAGTACTGGGACCCCTGCTTTTCAACCTCTTCATAAATGATCTAGAGGTAGGAGAAAAAAGCAAGGTAGCCAAATTTGCTGACGACACTAAATTATACAGGGTAGTGAAAACTCTGAGAGATTGTGAGAAGCTCCAGAGGGATCTCTTGACACTGGGGGAGTGGGCAAAACAGTGGCAAATGAGCTTCAACATTAGTAAGTGCAGAGTGATGCATGTTGGGGCAAAAAAACCCAATTACATTTATAAACTGATGGGTTCTGAACTCTGCGACAAACCAGGAAAGGGACCTTGGTGTCCTGGTGGACAGCTCAATGAAGGTGTCAACCCAGTGTGCCTCAGCAGTGAAAAAAGCAAACTCAATGCTAGGGATCATTAGGAAGGGTATAGAAAATAAGTCAGCAAGTGTCATTTTGCCTCTTTATAAATCTATGGTGAGGCCCCATCTGCAATACTGTGTACAGTTCTAGTCGCCATACCTCCAGAAGGATATTATGGAGTTGGGAAAAGTGCAGAGGAGGGCAACCAAAATGATTAGGGGACTGGAACACCTTCCTTACCATCTGAGGCTGCAACGGTTGGGCCTTTTCACTCTTGAACGACGGCGTCTAAGAGGTGACCTGATTGAAGTTTATAAAATCATGCACGGTGTGGACAAAGTAGATAAGGAAAAACTGTTTTTCCTATCGCACAACACTAGAACTAGGGGACACTCGATGAAACTTTTGGGTACTAGTTCTCAAACAAATAAGAGAAAGTACTTTTTCACCCAGAGGATTACTGGTCTATGGAACTCCCTGCCAGAAGAAGTGGTGACAGCTGTGAGTCTTGACAGCTTTAAGAAAGGATTAGACAAGTTCATGGAGGACAAGGGTATCAATGGCTATAATTATGGATACTTAAGGACAACCTCCGGGTTGGAGAGATAGGCAGGATATCTCTCAATGCCATTTCCAGGGAATCCTAAGCAGGTGAAGGCATCTCCTTGGGAATACCCTGAAGGAAATGGCGAGCCACTGTGTGAGACAGAATGCTGGACTGGATGGACTGTGGCCTGTTCCAGCAAGGCTTTTCTTATGTTCTAAGGCTCCGAGATAGGGCAGGAACGATGGGTTTTGCCAGCCCAGACCTTAATTAGTTGTGGGTTGTCTATTAACCACAGGGCAATGTCCAAGAGCAGGTATTGTCTTGACCACCGGAAAATGCCACATATGCCTTCTGTATTAAGGGGTCACGCGCATCCTACGCGCGCATCACCCCAAGGCAGGGTAATAAATACGTACCACCCGACCGAGATCGGGGCTGGACTTCACCGCACGATTGTCTCGCGTGTCTTCCTTGTGGCCAGCCACTCCTACATCTGGTAGCCATTGCAACATATTCTCATCATACTAAGTGAGTTGCGGAACAGATTTAGTCTGGTTCTTCAGCTAAGGCCTGTCTGATATGGTTACACATGTTCAGCATAGCTCCTAGCATAATTAAAACACACAAGCCCCTCTACCATGACAACATACTGTTTCTTTTTGAGGTGTTGCTATTGTTGTTCCAAACACTTCACATTTGGCTCCACTTACATCTGGAAAGACATCTTGGAGGTTGTGATTTGAGGTTTGGGATAAAAAGCCTTACCCAACTCTGTTCCAGAAGTTTAAAACAAATTTAAAAATGAAGGCCACTCAGGTGACTTTTTCTCCTTGCTTTAGTCTTGTCTTTCAAGACTACTTTTCTGCTTACACAACATACTTTTAAAAAAATATATGCATGGGCCTAATAGTGAAAGGCATCAGGCAAGGCCATTTTGAGTTATCTAAAGTTAGCATTGTTACTATTTTTATTCTGGATCAGCACCCGTGAGTCAGATATGGCCACACACTTGGGTAATATTTAGTAAGGTCATAGGGTTGGCTAGCCCTTATCAAACACGTTCCTTGGAAACTTGGCAAGGGCTACAATTTGAAAAGATCTCTGATACATAGTATATTCCTGCTTGGTTACTTGGATTCCCTTATTTATTTATTTGCAGTTTCACAATTTGGAATGCAAGACGTTCAACAGACAGGTGTTGATATTAGGTAGCATTGCCTTCAAACATTAATGCTCTCTTGTGGCTTCAACTGCAGCCACAAGGGCTGGAACTAAGCACCAAACCATTTCCCATCCCTTATTTTTATGCCAGGAAAAGTCTCAGCTGCTTAATTTCGCCACACCAATTGGCTGTTAAATTACTTGAGCAAGCCCAACAAAAACCAGAAGCAACATTAATGACAGTCTCATAGGTCTGAGACATAAAAGGTGGGCACACTCAAACATTTTACATAAGAACAGCCTTGCTGGAACAGGCCACAGCCCATCCAGTCCAGCATTCTGTCTCACACAGTGGCTCACCATTTCCTTCAGGGTATTCCCAAGCAGATGCCTTCACCTGCTTAGGATTCCCTGGAAATGGCATTGAGAGATATCCTGCCTATCTCTCCAACCCGGAGGTTGTCCTTAAGTATCCATAATTATAGCCATTGATACCCTTGTCCTCCATGAACTTGTCTAATCCTTTCTTAAAGCTGTCAAGACTGACAGCTGTCACCACTTCTTCTGGCAGGGAGTTCCATAGACCAGTAATCCTCTGGGTGAAAAAGTACTTTCTCTTATTTGTTTGAGAACTAGTATCCAAAAGTTTCATCGAGTGTCCCCTAGTTCTAGTGTTATGCGATAGGGAAAACAGTTTTTCCTTATTTACTTTGTCCACACCGTGCATGATTTTATAAACTTCAATCAGGTCACCTCTTAGACGTCGTCGTTCAAGAGTGAAGAGGCCCAACCGTTGCAGCCTCAGATGGTAAGGAAGGTGTTCCAGTCCCCTAATCATTCTGGTTGCCCTCCTCTGCACTTTTTCCAGCTCCATAATATCCTTCTGGAGGTATGGCGACCAGAACTGTACACAGTATTCCAGATGGGACCTCACCATAGATTTATAAAGAGGCAAAATGACACTTGCTGACTTATTTTCTATACCCTTCCTAATGATCCCTAGCATTGAGTTTGCTTTTTTCACTGCTGAGGCACACTGGGTTGACACCTTCATTGAGTTGTCCACCAGGACACCAAGGTCCCTTTCCTGGTTTGTCGCACAGAGTTCAGACCCCATCAGTTTATAAATGTAATTGGGGTTCTTTGCCCCAACATGCATCACTCTGCACTTACTAATGTTGAAGCTCATTTGCCACTGTTTTGCCCACTCCCCCAGTGTCAAGAGATCCCTCTGGAGCTCCTCACAATCTCTCACAGTTTTCACTACCCTGTATAATTTAGTGTCGTCAGCAAATTTGGCTACCTTGCTTTTTACTCCTACCTCTAGATCATTTATGAAGAGGTTGAAAAGCAGGGGTCCCAGTACTGAACCTTGGGGGACCCCACTCTTTACTTCCCTACACTTGGAGAAGTGTCCATTTAGTGCTACCCTCTGTTTCCTGTCCCTTAGCCAGTTGCTGATCCAGGACAAGACCTGTCCCTTTATTCCATGACTGGTAAGTTTATTCAAGAGCCTTTGGTGTGGGACCTTGTCAAAAGCCTTCTGAAAGTCCAGATAAACAATGTCAACTGGATCCCCCTTATCCACATGCTTGTTGACACTCTCAAAAAATTCCAACAGATTAGTGAGGCATGATTTGCCCTTGCAAAAGCCATGTTGGCTCTCCTTTAGCAGTGCCTTCTCTTCTATGTGCCTATTAATTCTATCTTTTAGGATGGTTTCCATCACTTTACCTGGGACACATGTCAAACTGACAGGTCGGTAATTTCCTGGATCACCCCTGGATCCTTTTTTGAAAATTGGTGTTACATTCGCTACCTTCCAGTCATCAGGCATAAAGCCTGATTTGAGGGAAAGATTATATATTTTGGCTAGGATATCAGCAATTTCATCTTTAAGTTCCCTGAGAACTCGTGGATCGATGCCATCTGGTCCTGGTGATTTGTTAGTGTTTAGTTTAACAAGACATGCAAGGACCTCCTCCCTGGTTATTTCTATCTGGCTTAATTCTTCGGTTTCCCTCCCTACGAAGATAGGCTCTGTTTTGGGCATGTGGTCTCTGTCTTCTTCAGTGAATACTGAAGCAAAGAATTCATTGAGTCTCTCTGCAATCTCTGTTTCCTCTTTAATAACCCCTTGCCTTCCATTGTCATCTAATGGTCCAATGGCCTTTCTAGTTGGGTTCTTACTTCTAATGTACTTAAAGAAGTCTTTGTTATTTCTCTGAGTATTTTTAGCTATACGCTCCTCAAAGTCTTGCTTTGCTTTCCTGATTGTTGCCTTGCATTTGTTCTGCCAGAATTTATGTTTCTGCCTGCTGTCCTCATTCGGACAAGCCTTCCATCTTCTAAATGAGCTTTTCTTGCTCTTGATCACTTCCCGAACAGCTCCTGTAAGCCACATTGGAGTCCTCTTGGACCTGGCAGTGCCCTTTTCCTTTTGGGCATGCATTCCAATTGGGCCTCTGTTATTGTTTTTGTAAACAGCCTCCATGCCTCTTGGAGTGTTTGGACTCTCTCAATTTTCCCTTTCAGCTTCTTTTTTACTAGTTTCTCATCTTTGGGAAATTTGCTTTTTGAAAATTTAAGGTCTCTGTGTTAGATTTTATCAGTGACTTGCTGTCTATGATCAAGTTAAACATAACTTTATACAACAGCATATCATGACTGGGAATACCCTGAAGGAAATGGTGAGCCACTGTGTGAGACAGAATGCTGGACTGGATGGGCTGTGGCCTGTTCCAGCAAGGCTGTTCTTATGTTCTTATGTTCTTATGACTGACCTCAGGCTCTATTAAATACATTCTTCAATCAGGAAATAAATGAGAGAGGAGAGTAGGTCTAGGCTAGATGAGAGGAACCTTGGTCTCTGCATGTTTTAGAGTACAATTCTAATGATGTCTTACCACTTGCCATGCTGTGCATGCTTGAATGAGTTGTAGGCTAAAATCTTGGAGGGCCTAGAGTTTTGCATGTATGCCAAAAATGGCAGAGGCAAATGGCCAAGGGCAGCCATTTTGTTTTCCATGCCTCTGCCCTATTCAAGTAGACAGTTGGTTTTTTTTAAAAAAAGTAAAAAGACTGCTCTTTTAATGTTGAATGTTGTACATGGAGGATAATGTGTGGAGATGTTCTGAATTTTATACCAGAGGATGGTGGGAGCAGAGAGGATGTCTGGAATGGGACCATTGGGTGATATCTTGGAATAGGGTTGCCATATGTCCTGGAAAACTGGGATTGTCCCGGATTCAAGGTCAGAAAAATTGTCCTGGCCAGTTCAATAAAAATCATGTTAAAGTCCTGGATTTTTAAAACTTAATGATTGTGTATTATAACACACCATTAAAATAAATTTGAACTCTCGCCATCAAACAAGTGATTTCTTGCCACACTGAAGTTGGACTATACCTGGAGACAAATCTTAACGTCCTCGCCTCACACCACCACCTGATATGTGTGACCAGTGTGTTCCCTGGAACTGCGGATGTTAAGAATTGACCGCGACGCAACTTCTCAGAAGTACAAAGATTGTCTTACAGTAAGAATTAACTACAGTATTGTAAATAAATTCATTTATGAATTGATATATTTAATGTGAAAGTGTTTTATAGCTGGCATTATATTATATTTGATTTTTAAAAGGCTATTTGGTAGATAACCTGCCCATTTTTTGTCACGTATACTTCTGTCCCGGTTTTGTGGGAAAGACTTATGGCAAATCTATCTTGGAAAAGCCTTTGCTTTTTGTTGAGTCCAAGGATAATTAGCAACATGACAGCAAGTTTGGGGTTAACATCAGTGATTTATTATCAGCTCAGATACTGCTTGCTCGGATAACTCGGATTGGAGAATAAGGGGATGAGGTAGCAACTTATATACAGACAAATTCAGTTACAGTGATACATTTGCCTGGGCTTTTGATAACACGGGAAACATGTGTTAGAACCAATCAGATTACATTGACAACATATGACTGTGGCGCCTTACAGAAAGGGTGCACATTTACAGCAAAGACTTAATGGCGATTGCAGAATTAAAGCAATAAAACATTTGGACACAACATTCCTCCCCCCCCCCAGCGGGGATCCCACTCTCCCTACCTTTGGGGTGGACCACAGGTACGTCTAGGGTGCCCAACACTCGTGGGACTTAGGGCAATGGGTATGGGAGGACCAGGGTCTATGGAAGTGCCGGTGGACTCACTGGTCGACCTAGGCAAGCTAGGGTTTCTGGGGAGCTTACAGGAAGCAGGGTTTGTAAGGGGCTTACTAGAAGCAGAGATTGGAACCGATAGCCATGGTGCACATCCCGGAATCAAACAAGTTGTAGAGTCTGCCGACTCCGGAAGGGGGCACCATGGCGGCCGACAAGAAGTCAGTGGAAGGCTGCACTGTGGCATTACCTCGTAACGGTGCCGGAACTGTACCCATAAAGCAAGGGACATTTTCTACGGCAGAATCGGCGGTTTCACCTTCCCCTGCCTCCCTGGAGCGGGATGAACTCTGGCGAGTGGCTCAGAGATAAGAGGAGGGGGCTGGCTGAATATATCCGGATCAGGATCGAAATCGGGGAGGTCCAACTCCCCCAGGGATCACCTTGAGGAGACTCAATTTCAGCTAAATCTGAAATAACGCCTTGCCCCACCACACGGAGACGCATCTGATCCACATGTCCCCTCTCCCTGTGTGGCGGTTCTTTCCCCTGATCCTGGGGATGAATCTGAACCATCCCCCTTCGAAAACCTGCCGCGTAAGGGCAACCAACCTTAGCCTCAAATTCTTGGTTGAGGCTGGGCCACCAAAAATGACTCTTGGCAAACGCTTTTGAGAAAACAGCGCCCGTGCACCCCGACAACAGTGTATGCAGAACTTTAGCCTGTAGTGCAGACGGAATTACCATTTTATCCTCCCAAAACAAACATTCCCCCAGCACAGACAATTTATTACGTTCCCTGTAATACCCCTTGAGTTCTTTAGAAACCGGTGGCAGTGGCCACCCAATTTGTACCCAATACACAACCCTAGACACCAGGGGATCTTCACATGTAGCCTTCTCAATGTCCAATTTAGCATTCAGTGTTGTAAAGATGAGAGACTCCCACAGTTCTGAAATAGAGGCCTCCACAGCGCCCAGGGGAATGAGTTCATCGAATCCAGTCTTAGGACAGTCTTTGGGTGCAACATACACTCAGCAGAACTTCAGCCTATCGAGCTTGGCCATAGAGTCCAAAACAGAATGAACAGGGGCCCCCATGAAAGTTTCCAACCCAGGGCGGAACACACCCAGATACTTATCACAAACGGCCTGAATGGTGACAGCCTAAACCATATTGATGCCTGAAAAGGCAATACCTAGGGGCCCAAACCACTGAGTACCCAAAAGGTTGTTCTTACCTGCCTTGATCACAACAAGCGGGAATTTTGCAGCGATACCTTTGAACTGCAACTCAAAATTGCCAATGCCTAGCACAGGGATGTAGCGTCCCTGCACATCTCTCAACTGGACCTGCAGAGCCCGCAACTTGGGCCGGTCCACTGGCGGAATCTGGAAAAACCTGGGAGAGGTTCAAGTACAATGATCCTGAGTCGATCTCCATGCAGCAACAATGACCCTGGAGACTGACGTCAGTGAAGAACTGGCCCATGACCGCACGAACACTGGAACTGGAACCGGAACCTTGACCGGCGTTGATTTTGGAAATCTGGGACTTCTCCTTCCAGCGATCTTTGTCCTTGGCCAACCCACCAGACCGCTGGTGGCACACTCTCATTAAGTGCCCTTTTTGCCCACACCTGTGGCTCTCCGCCTTCTTGAATGGGCACTTCTCCCGAAGATGCTTGCCCCCGCACCCTTTGTATGAGGCCTTGACGCGGTCAGCAGTTTTGGAGAACTTGTGGTGAAATTTCCGCACGTCATCCCCCGACTCTTGGTCGTCTGAAGATGATGAGGGCAGTGAATCTGAAGAAGACTAACCGTAGCACTCTAGTCAGCTGCAGCTTTTTTAACTGAAGAGTGTTTTTCCCGGAACACCTTCACACCTGCGCTGACAACTTCGGATGCCAGAGCTTCCTCGAAAGCCTCGTCGAAGGTCAGCGTGTTCTTTTTTACCCTGAACCTGAGTGCATCGTCCACGTTCGGCAACTCACATGTCCCAGCTGCCTAGCGCAGGGCAACGACATAATCGGTGATGGACTCCCCAGGCTTCTGGTTCCGATGGTAGAAGTTTACCCGGGCTGTGAAGATAGAGGCCTTAGGCCTGAAGTGGTCTCTCAAAAACGACAGAATGTCCCTTAGAGAGGTATCCTTTACTTCTCTCGGCCGAAGCAGGTTCACAATGAGATCAATTGTGGAGATGCCGCAGTTTGCAAGAAACGTCGCCTTTCATTCCTCCGGCTTGACCTTGTTGGCCAGAACCCAATTCTCAAATTGGATTTCATAGCTTGGCCAGGTGTCCGTCTTAGACACGTTGAAACCCCCGAACGGCGTTGTGGCAGCAGCATATCCCACCTTCGTCGCCAATGTTGAGTCTGAGGGTAACTAGCAACGCGACAGCAAGTTTGGGGTTAACATCAGTGATTTATTATCAGCTCGGATACTGCTTGCTCAGATAACTCGGACTGGAGAATAAGGGGACGAGGTAGCAACTTGTATACAGACAGAATGGCAGTTACAGTGATACATTTGCCCGGGCTTTTGATAACGCGGGAAACCTGTGTTAGAACCAATCAGATTACATTGACAACATGTGACTGTGGCACCTTACAGAAAGGGTGCACATTTACAGCAAAGACTTAATGGTGATTGCAGAATTAAAGCAATAAAGCATTTGGACACAACACTTCTTTGATCCACATGCTTCTTTCAATATAAAGCTGAACTTCTGCTTTGCATCCAAGCAAATAAGTGTACAGTAGATGCTTTACTGCAGTGGCTCAAGTGGCTAAGATGCTTTAGTGTCTTGCACGGAAGACAAAGAAGGAGTCGCAGGAAGGACTAACACAGGTTTATTCTTTGATGGTCAGTATGAACATGTGGTAATGGCGGAGGTACATCTCATTATATACAGTAACATAATGCATTTGAATCTTGTTGCACGGTAGCTCATTGGCTGCTACCGGCGTGGCCTCGCCCAGGTCACGCCTCTCTTCTTGTAGTTGTTTTCTGTAGCTCTTTGTCATGCGGGGAATCTCCCGCGGCTGTTCGTGATTTGGGGAATGTGGACCATGTGAGACTGAACGCTCGCAGCTGCCCTCTATGGGCGGCTTGCTCGCGTTCCTTAACAGCTGAGATACATTGTGATTGTGGACTGGTTACATTCATATATTTAAAGAAACATTGTACATGCATACATAACATCCCTCCCCCCTAGGATGGGACGAAGTCCCTCAACCATTGTGGCTTGCCGCAAGTGCGCCTGGGGCGTGCGGCTGCCTGACCTAATACAGGGGAGCCTGTGACTCCTGGCTCCGCGGAGTCTCGTCCTGCAACGGAAAATGGAGACTCGTTAGTGGTTCTGTGGGGAGCTTGCGATGCCCTTGTCTTGGGGGACGGGAATGGAATGAACAGCTGGGAAGTGAACCCCTGTCTATTGCCTGAGGAGCCCGGGGACCCTCCCAGCACGAACCTCGGGACCGACGAGGATGCCCTCGCAGTCCCGCCACCTTCTGCTGCCTGTTCGGGAGTTCGGGAGATTGCGGCGGGGGCGGGTGAGCTCCCGCCGGCTGCCTGTCTTTTAGGGGCCGGAGCTATGGTGTACTTTAAAACAAAAGGGCTAGGGGGACTGGAAGTACCAGGGGCTGAACTGAAACCCCTCTTCTCGCTAGGCTGGGTGGGGGACCACTCCGCTACATCCCCCTGGTACTGCAACTCATAATCATCATCAAACTGATCCCTCTCTTTGAAAGTATCCTCCTCTGTGTCTCCCCCTTGGGTAATGCGGGTGGGGGAGGACCCTAACGCTGATTCCCCCTCGCCGGTGACTCGCCTTCGGAGTTGGTCGGCGTGCCTCCTCCAGAGTAAGCCTGAACTAGTTTCAACCCTGTAGGATACCGGCCCCATTTGCTCGACGACTGTCCCTGGCACCCACGCTGGCCCCGAGGCCGCGTAGTTTCTGCAGTGAACCGGGTCCCCTACCGAAAAACTTTTGGAGCTCTCTCCCCCTATGCTTATATTTCTCCCTTCATCCTCCACCCTGGACGGATCCATCCGGTCAAAAAGTGTTACCGGACGCCTCCTCATGAGGTGTTCGGCTGGGGAAAAACCTGACGCTAAAGGGGTTGTCCTGTAGCAGATGAGGAACTGGCACAGATGCAGGTTCAACTCACCGGGACCCATGCGCCACAGTGCGTCTTTCATAGTGCGCACTTGGCGCTCTACCTGACCATTTGTGGCGGGGTGAAACAGGGCAGCGGTTATGTGCTTGACGGCGTTCCTCTCCATAAATGTTTTGAACTCTGCCGACGTGAAGGTACTAGCGTTATCGCTTACGAGGACGTCGGGCAGGCCGAAACAGGCAAACAGCTTGCGCAACTGTTTAATGGTTGCGGCAGAGGAAGTGCTGTTCATGGGAATTACCTCCAACCACTTGGAGTAGGAGTCAACTACCAGTAGAAACATGGACCCGCGGAAAGGGCCAGCGAAGTCGACATGGATCCGGGACCATGGCCCGCGGGCCGTATCCCATTCCCTATGGGGTAACCGGGACTCCTCGGGCCGAGAGCTCTGGCAGCTCTCGCACATGCCCACTAAGCGCTCTATGTCTCCGTCTATCTGGGGCCACCAAAAGAAACTCCTGGCCAGAGCCTTGGAGCGCACGATCCCGGGGTGGCTGGTGTGCAGTAGCCTCAGCACCTTGGCCCTCAGCTTCTCTGGGATAACCACCCGCTGGCCCCAGAGTAAGCAGCCCCTTTCCAGAGAAAGCTCTACTCTGCGCCTGAAAAATGGCTTGAAATGTTCCTCGGGGGGAGAGACGGGCCACCCTTTTCTCACCCAGGAACTAACTTGGGCCAGGATCTTGTCGGCCGCCGTGGCCTTGGCGAGGTCGGCCGGCACAATTGGGGGTGAGTCGAGAGACTCAATCAGCAGGACTTGGTGTTCCTGCTCTACCTCGCACGTGGGATCCCCTAAGCTAGGGAGAGGGGATCGGGACAGGGCGTCTGCATGGGAGATCTCCTTCCCTGGGCAATAGACTAGCTCATATTGGTAGGCGTTGAGAAAAATGGCCCAACGCAGCATCCTGGGGGATAGAATCTGTGGGGTGGGTTTGCCGGTAGTGAAGATCCCCAGAAGTGGCTTGTGATCCGTCACTACCGTAAACTCGCAGCCGTATAGGAAATCGTGGAACTTCTTGGTTCCCACGATTATTGCTCGGGCCTCCCTATCTGTTTGCGCGTAATTGCGCTCGGCCTTCAAGAGGGACCTTGAGTAGTACGCCACCGGGGCTTCCCTCCCGTTCTCCAACACGTGGCACAGGACCGCCCCCACCTCCACCGGGGACGCATCACAGACTAGCACCACTGGTTTCTTCGGATCAAAATGGGTCAGGACCGCATCCGAAGACAGGAGTGACTTAAGCTCTTTGAATGCCCTCTCCTGCTTGTCCCCCCACCGCCAAACTGCATCCTTCTTAAGTAACGCGTGCAGTGGCTCCGCGACCGATGCCTTCCGAGGCAGGAAGGAGTGATAGAAATTTAGGAGCCCTAGGAATGACTGCAGCTCCAGTTTCGCGGTGGGGCGAGGGGCGTCTCTCACGGCCGCTACCTTGGATTCGGAGGGTTTGATTCCGTCCGGTGTTACCTTAAACCCTAGGAACTCTACCTCCCTCGCGAAGAATACGCACTTGTCCCTCCTCAATCGAAGTCCTGCCCTCTCGAACACTGAGGGAACCCCATATCCCATCCTCGTCGCCAATTTAGTGTCTTGCACGGAAGACAAAGAAGGAGTCGCAGGAAGGACTAACACAGGTTTATTCTTTGATGGTCAGTATGAACATGTGGTAATGGCGGAGGTACATCTCATTATATACAGTAACATAATGCATTTGAATCTTGTTGCACAGTAGCTCATTGGCTGCTACCGGCGTGGCCTCGCCCAGGTCACGCCTCTCTTCTTGTAGTTGTTTTCTGTAGCTCTTTGTCATGCGGGGAATCTCCCGCGGCTGTTCGTGATTTGGGGAATGTGGACCATGTGAGACTGAACGCTCGCAGCTGCCCTCTATGGGCGGCTTGCTCGCGTTCCTTAACAGCTGAGATACATTGTGATTGTGGACTGGTTACATTCATATATTTAAAGAAACATTGTACATGCATACATAACAGATGCTGACTGGGAGGCGGAAGGTCAGCAGTTCGATTCCCGAGTACTGCAGGACGGAATGAGCTCCCATCTTTGTCCCATCTCCTGCCAACCTAGCAGTTCGAAAGCAAGAAAGTGCAAGTAGATAAATAGGGACCATTTCGGTGGGAAGGTAACAGCATTCCATGGGCTCCGGTCACGGTGTCTAGTCATACCTGCCACATGACCACAGAAATGTCTGCAGAAGCAGACACCGCTGGCTCTTCGGCTTTGAAACAGAGATGAGCTCTCAACCCTAGAGTCAGATACGACTGGCTTTCAAGCAAGGGAAACCATAATTTGACTTGAAATATGTTATCCTCTTTGTGGTTACCTAGCAGCAGACATCTGGAAAACAGTTTGCTCTTACTAAAGAATCATCAGGAGAAGCAAGACATGGCAATGGACTGATATCTGTTTGAAACTGGGAAGCCATTTCTCTCTGGTGAATTAACTGATACTGCGCGTGGTGTAAAAGGAGCCTCTGTTACAGTGGTTTGAAGAAAAGCAGTTGTTTGGAGAGTTAAGACAATTGTGGAGCCTGACGTAGAAGTCACAGTGTCCTTTGTAAGGTTTATCAGACTGCTGATTATCTTTCTCTCTGTTTTGAGTTGAAGTGGTGGTGTTAACACTCCCAACCAAAATAAACCAAACTAGAGTCACAAACTGAAAAGAGAGCAACTCTCTGGGTGTAGGGAAAGAGCTTTTAATAGCAAGCCTTTGATTTTACTCTTGGCTATTCTGGGCAGAAAGAAACTAAGGACTTTTTATCCTCATGATCTTTGCCCTACAATCACTCTCACACATATAGCTTAGGACAGTGGTTCCCAATGTGGGGCACAAGCCCCACAGGGAGACTTAAATTCCCAGAAGCCTAAGTCAGTACATTGGCTGATCAGTGTTTTGGGAAACACTGGCTTAGGACCTTCCGTCATTATTAACTTCTATCAAGGTTGCCTTTAACCTGTTGGCTTGGGGCCAATGCTGAAACAATTCAAATTGCAGGAGAGGAATCCCCCCCCCCAAAAAAAAAAGGTGGAGAAAGATCCAAAGGCCAATTTAAGGAACATCCAATGTTAAAGCAAGCAACAACAAAACAACAATGTTTTAAAAGTGTTGTAATGGGGCTGGGAATGAGACGCGTGAGGCAGCTGTGTGGCGAAGTCCAGCCCCGACTGGAGTCGGGATCAAGTATTTATTCCTGCCTGGGGCGAGGACGCGTATGTAAGATAATCGTGTCACCCCTATACAGAAGGCTTGCGTACATGGCATTTTCCGGTGGTCCCGCTACAATGCCAGCTCTTCGAAGTTACCCCGTGGTTAATGGACAACCCGCACTTAATTGCCTTGGGCTGGCGAAACTCATTGTTTCTGCCCTAATCTCGGAGCCTATGTGGATTGACCCCGGGCATCTAACTTTGTCCCTTGTTTGCCCCTGTCTACCTGCCTAGCTCTATTTGCTACCCGCTTATCTCCCAATTTCCCCTCCAGCAGAGCCCGGTTGGTTCTCGGCACTGTGGCCACCTGAGAAGACCCCTGAGGAGAGGTTAAGCCAATTGATGTGGGGAACCCACATTTCTTCCTTTTTTACTGTTTAAATCGGCCTGGCAGAGGGCTCGATAGATGTAAGGCATGATCTGCTTGGGCGTAAGTCTCTTTTTGGGCTGCCCCCATGAGGTGCACATTGACACAAATGAAGGGATGCATTGTGCGGAGCAGCAAAGCATAATCCCAACCACTATGATCACAGCTATGGTCTGGAGCGCTGTTTGCATCCACCCCCAGGGCACCCAAGACCACAGGGCGTCCCACCAAGGCCAGTTTGTGTCTTCTTTGATGTTTTTGACTAAGGTGTCCAGTTCGGCTATTCGACTCTAGAACTTGCGAGAGTTGTCCGTCAGGTTGAAACAACACATGTCTCAGACTGATTCGCAACCCAAATGATGTAAAAGCAGCAAATAGTCAATGGCTGCGCAGATGTCTAAAACCGCATGTCTAAGTTCAGCCTGCTCCTGATTTAACATGGCAATAGCTGATGAGGTGTGATTGATTGCTTTGGCTAACGTGCATGCTAGTTGGCCGATTCTGCATGCATTGCCTACCGTTAACCCCAGCACTCCCATTAAGCTAACGGCTAAGGAAACATACTCTGCCTTACTGAGTAGGAAGATGTCACTGTCACATGTCTTGTCCAGTTGTACCGCTCCCCGCTCAGGCCGTTCAGGCTTTCGGGTTACCATATCCCTCCCCGGGAGTACCAGAGTCAGACGGCTCACACAACAGTATGAGTATGACAGGCTCACTCCTTCCATCTCGAGCAAGAGGTTCTGCATCGCTCTGGCGCACGCCATTCTCGAGATGCAGTTTCACGTAGCAACTCAGAATCCAGACCGGACCTATGTGGGACATAATCAATGCATA
The DNA here is from genome assembly GCA_035047345.1 of Bradypodion ventrale. Classification (NCBI taxonomy): domain Eukaryota; kingdom Metazoa; phylum Chordata; class Lepidosauria; order Squamata; family Chamaeleonidae; genus Bradypodion; species Bradypodion ventrale. The sequence continues at coordinate 22,895,387 of JAWDJE010000009.1, read as the reverse complement.
CCCTCTCCCCCAGGTTATGAGTGGTGCTGGACCCCTCCAGGAGGGGTCTGGCGGCACCCTGAAGTGGACCATAAGTCGCGGAAGGGTCTCCTGTCACCAAAAGTGCTTCTTCTGAGGAGTTCAGTCCGAAAAAATGCTGAGACAATTGTATGTGAATAATACTTTATGCAGGCACTGCTGCGCCTGGCCCTGATTTTTGGGAGTACTAATCTCTTCTCTTCTTGTTTGTTTTTCATTGTAGGACTTTAACGTCAAGTTCACCCGTTCGACAATTGCTTGTCCTTGTGGGTTGTATGGAATACCGAATGTGTGCTTTACATCGCAAGTTGCCAGGAATGTTGCCAATTGTTTGGAGCTATACGCCAGTGCATTGTCGGTTTTTATGAGGTCGGGCTTGCTCATGACCGCGAAGCAGGTTAAAAGATGGCGCTCGACATGAGCTGTGGTCTCCCCATTCTGGGCTGTAGCCCAGGCAAATTGTGAATAAGTGTCAATGGAGACATGCATTTACTGCCATCTCCCAAATTCTGGAATGTGTGTGATGTCCATCTGCCAAATCTCATTAGACCCCCATCCCTCGTGGGTTGATCACCCACGAAGGGCCCCCCCCCCCCAGCGTTCCTGCACACTGCGGGCAGGAGCACACAATACCTTGTGCTTGTGACAATGGAAGGTTAAATTGCCGTGCCAACGCCTTGGCGTTCTGGTGAAAAAATGTGTGGCTTTGTATGGGTGTTGTAAAAAAGCCCGCAGCTAATTTCTGGTGAATTTCCTTAACGGCTACATCGGCCCTACTGTCTGGCCTGTTAATGCTGCCCGCCCTTCTCCTGCATGTGCAGGGCTGCACACAAAGGCTCCCAGCGCATGCAGAAGAGAGAGAGAGACAATGTCTCTCCCCTACTTCGGGAGCTGCACTGGTTACCAGTTTGTCTCCGGGTGCAATTTAAGGTGCTGGTTTTGACCTTTAAAGCCCTACATGGCAGGGGGCCGGGATACCTTAGAGACCGCATCGTCCCAAGAGTGTCTGCCCGTCCAGCCAGAGCGGACAGGAGGGGTTCTCTAGTGGTGCCACCGACTAGGGATGCACATTTGTCTAGCACCCGAAGGAGGGCCTTCTCCGTGTCCGCACCAACTCTCTGGAACCTCCTGCCAATAGACCTAAGACTCCAAAGTGAACTGCTGCCCTTCAGGAAAGGAGTGAAGACCTGGCTGGCAGGGCAGGTGTGGGGCCCGAATGGGACTATGGTGCCCGCCTGCTGGCTTGTATAAGAACTTTCTCTTCCTCCTTTGTACAGTGGATGGGATGGGTGGGTGGGACATGGGGGTTTTTAAAGGGGGTGGGTTGGGGGGTTTTTTTATAATTATTTTTTATAATTGTTTTTATGTCTTTTGTGAATTGTTGTGATGCCGCCCTGAGTCGGGTTCTGCCTGAGCGGGCGGCATATACAAATTTGACTAATAAATAAATAAATAAATAAAATGAGACTGGTTGCCACCAATATTGGTCTGTTTCTAGTGGGGTTCCTACTACTGCACATTAATCCTAATAAGTTAAGCTACCCAAGTAAAACCCCATGAAAAGAAAACAATACTGATACCAAATCCTTTCTCCCTTGAAGCCAGGGAGATGGCTTTTCATTGCAGTCTGTTCTGAATCCATGTTTTCATTACCTGTATGGGAGAGAGAGAACACACACACGTAGCGCCCCACCTCCCATTCTTTTCCCAATTGTTGGAATCAAAAGATACTTTATTAGCTAGTGGGGCTAATGACATCCCTTATGTTTCCCTTGCAGCCCTACTCCACCAGATGTCCCCAGCAAGCTGCAACACATTTTCTTTGAATTTGTGCTATCTGTAGGATGAGAGGAAGAATTGTAAGGTGTGAGGGATACAATTTCCATGGAACCCACTCATACCAAAGTTTCATGAAATCCATACAAACATGACCTTTGCTGGCTTGCAATGTTAAACTAGAATATAACATAGATCATCCTAATGCCTTCCTTTAAAGTACACTGGCAAAAAGGAAATGAAGAAAAGGAGAAAAAGAGAGAGAACAAAATTTCTAAACTAAGCAATTAAATTATGTAGACAACTCCCTTTATATATTTCACTTTTTGTTGTTGTTGTTCAGTCGCACAGTTGATTCCAACCCTTTGCGACCCCATGGACCATTTTCCTCCAGGCACCTATGTCCTCCACCATTCTCCTCAGCCCGCCCAGCTCTGTGCCCATTGCGTCCACAATACCAACTATCCATCTCATCTTTGGACGCCCCCTTCTTCTCTTGCCCTCCACCCTTCCTAGCATCAAGGCCTTCTCAAGTGAGTCCTCCTTTCTCATTTGATGTCCAAAGTACTTTAGCTTCATCTTCTCTATTTGTCCCTCCAATGAACAGTCAGGGTTGATTTCTTCTAATATTGACCTATTTGTTCTCTTTGCTGTCCAGGAGACTCTCAGGACTCTCACTACGGCCAATTATAAACCCATCGGAAGCTAATTTGGGGATTATACCTAATTAATTAATACTCCTGCCACTTCGGTTTCTGACAATATTTGGGACAGAGTGCTGGGTTCAAGTTATGCCCCCCTTAAGAGTCAGGAGTTTGTCTTCCTAACTCAAAGTCATGTTAGCAGTTTAACTAGTTAGACAAACAAATTACTCAGAGAGAGAGAGAGAGAGAGAGTTCCCTTAGAGGTCACTCTACACATTTAAACATTTCCCACACATTCAACACACACCTTCTTGCGGATTCCCCATGCCCCATAGGGCATGGAACGGCCCGCCTGAAACCACTGCAGTGAGAGACGCTCCTTGCTTGTGGGTTCTGCGGCCGCCAAATCAAGGGGGGTGAATAAAAGATTGGGTTTGATTCACCCAATTACCGTGACCTGACCCGCGACGCTGCCAAGTAAGCAGATAGCTAACTCCTGTGTAACATTAAGTGTAATAAACTCATCTCCCGGTTTGGGAAATCCCTGGCGCAAATAAGCCATGTTTGTCCCTGCCTAATCCCCAACACAATGGTCATTCTTTCCCCGTGTTTGCCCGAGTTAATTAACTTCCCCTTTGAAGGTTTCCCCATTAACCTGAGTCAACGTATGAGGTAATGCGCTGTTAGATGACAGTTTGCCACCGTTGCGCTTTCTTCCCTATAAATGATATTGCCTTTTGCCATTAAAGTACTGATCGATCCTGCTTCCTTGTCTCGTGTCGTTACTTGATCAGTCATCCTCCGGGCGCCCCGGCCCTCCAGTGGCCCCAATTCCTTCACTTCTGAAGCACTTCACTGCAGCTGTTACAAAACTGAGCTTATTTTCAACTTACAACTATTGATCCCTGAATTTTCCTGATATAGAGAAAACCAGGGCTGTGGATGGGCCACACTATTAATTAAAAAATATTAATAAAGCAAAGAGGGGAGTAGAAGCAGAAGTCGGAGCAAGAGCAAAGATAAGAGCTTTTGACTCTGCATGTGCTCTTAAGCAGAGCTGCTGCTGAGGAAAGCCAAACAAAGGAAGTGAGCACTGGTAAGTTTTGCAGTTGGAGTTGAGCTGCTTTAGAGGCCTCCACTAATTTAAATTGATAATTTAAACTGCTGAGAGCCACCTCTGTTCAAACAGAGGAAGCAGTTAGAAGCTTCCAGAAGCAGTGGGGCAGAGCCACACCAGGCCCTTCCCTGAACTGTGACTCATAGGGACGGAGCAACACTAGCCTTTAAAAGCTCTGAGCTCTTTCAGGGTCAGCCCTGCATGTGCTCTTAAGCAGAGCTGCTGCTGAGGAGAGCCAAACAAAGGAAGTGAGCACTGGTAAGTTTTGCAGTTGGAGTAGACCTGCTTTAGAGGCCTAACGGCACGCGAGATTGCAAACTAGTAACAAAGGAAGAATATAGTCTTACTAGGTAGAAAGGTAGTAAACGTGTACATTTTTGAGGCCCAGAATACTGCTCTTGTTAAAATGGATTCTGAGGGAACAGCTGTAGTTACCTGCAATACTTGTGCCATGTTTGTGTTCTTGCCAAAGCATATGGAGAACTACACTTGCAGCAAGTGCAAGCTGGTTGCACTACTAGAAGAGAAGGTCCAGCAGCTAGAGGCCCACATATCTAACCATCAACAAATTAAGGAGCTTGAGCTGTTCTTGAGCAGAGCAGAGCAGACTATGCTGGACAAAGAAGAGACAGGGCACAGTTCTGAGGGAGAAGGCCCTTCACTAACTCAGGAGGGAGATGGTTGGAGGAATGTGACTCAAAGGAGGAGAAAAGTAGGGGATCACTCTGAGAGTCTGAAATTACAGAATAAATTTGAGGCTCTTTCCCTCATCACACCTGATGAGGAACACACGGAGGAACAACTGGTTCCACTTGATGATCTCTCCTTCATCACACTTGATGAGATCCAGGAAGATAAACAACAGGAACAAACTGAGGTTCTCTCCCTTAATATGGTTGATGAGGTGCATGTAGATGAACAGATTGCAGGAGAGAGGCTCCTTGTACTAGGCGATTCAATAATTAGAAATACAGAGAAATGGATTTGTGATGCACATGATAACAGTATGGTGACTTGCCTGCCAGCTGCAAAAGTTGCAGACATCACAAGAAATCTAGATAGATTGTTAGAGAGAACTGGGAACGAGCCAGTTGTCATGGTACATGTTGGTACCAATGATGTTGGGAAGTCCAAGCGGTCTGTCCTGGAAGCCAAATTGAGGTTATTAGGAAGAAGATTGAAGTCCCGGACTTCCAAGGTAGCATTTTCAGAAGTGCTGCCTGTCCCTCGTGCAGGACCTACCAAGCAGGCAGAGCTCAGAAGCCTCAATGCGTGGATGAAAAATAGGGGAGCTGGAATACTTAGCAATAGATAAGAATATTGATATTATTGGTATCACTGAAACCTGGTGGACGGATGATAACCAATGGGATACAGTTATCCCAGGCTACAAACTGTACAGGAAGGATAGGAAGGGGCAAACGGGAGGTGGTGTAGCCTTGTATGTCAAAGAAGTGATAAAATCGTATGAATTGGAATATCTAGGTGATTTGGAGTCACCATTAGAAGCTCTGTGGGTAAGAGTACCAGGCCACAAGGATGGTCTAACAGTAGGCATATACTATCGGCCTCCGACCCAAACTCTTGAGGGAGACTGGCAGTTGGAGAATGCTGTAAAGGAGACATCCAAGAAGGGAAGCCTGGTTATAATGGGGGACTTCAATTACCCTCACATAGAGTGGGTGAACTGTTGTTCAGCACATGATAAAGAGATAAAGTTCCTAGATATGCTAAATGATTGTTCCCTGGGACAGATGGTTGAAGACCCAACTAGAGGTACAAGAATCTTTGACTTGATCCTGAGTAATACTCAGGATCTGGTGCAAGATGTTAATGTGACTGATCTAATAGGGAACAGTGACCACAACTCAATTATGGTTAACTTGATCATGGACTGCAAGTCATTTGTAAAATCTAACACAGAGACCTTAAATTTTCAAAAAGGAAATTTCCCAAAGATGAGGAAACTAGTAAAAAAGAAGCTGAAAGGGAAAATTGAGAGAGTCCAAACACTCCAAGAGGCATGGAGGCTGTTTACAAAAACAATAACAGAGGCCCAATTGGAATGCATACCCAAAAGGAAAAAGGGCACTGCCCGGTCCAAGAGGACTCCGATGTGGCTTACAGGAGCTGTTCGGGAAGTGATCAAGAGCAAGAAAAGCTCATTTAGAAGATGGAAGGCTTGTCCGAATGAGGGCAGCAGGCAGAAACATAAATTCTGGCAGAACAAATGCAAGGCAACAATCAGGAAAGCAAAGCAAGACTTTGAGGAGCGTATAGCAAAAATACTCAGAGAAATAACAAAGACTTCTTTAAGTACATTAGAAGTAAGAACCCAACTAGAAAGGCCATTGGACCATTAGATGACAATGGAAGGCAAGGGGTTATTAAAGAGGAAACAGATTGCAGAGAGACTCAATGAATTCTTTGCTTCAGTATTTACTGAAAAAGACAGAGACCACATGCCCAAAACAGAGGCTATCTTCATAGGGAGGGAAACCGAAGAATTAAGCAAGATAGAAATTTAGGGAGGAGGTCCTTGCATGTCTTGTTAAGCTAAACACTAACAAATCACCAGGACCAGATGGCATCCATCCATGAGTTCTCAAGGAACTTAAAGATGAAATTGCTGATCTCCTAGCCAAAATATATAATCTTTCCCTCAAATCAGGCTTTGTGCCTGATGACTGGAAGGTAGCAAATGTAACACCAATTTTCAAAAAAGGATCCAGGGGTGATCCAGGAAATTACCGACCTGTCAGTTTGACATGTGTCCCAGGTAAAGTGATGGAAACCATCCTAAAAGATAGAATTAATAGGCACATAGAAGAGAAGGCGCTGCTAAAGGAGAGCCAACATGGCTTTTACAAGGGCAAATCATGCCTCACTAACCTGTTGGAATTTTTTGAGGGTGTCAACAAGCATGTGGATAAGGGGGATCCAGTTGACATTATTTATCTGGAATTTCAGAAGGCTTTTGACAAGGTCCCACACCAAAGGCTCTTGAATAAACTTACCAGTCATGGAATAAAGGGACAGGTCTTGTCCTGGATCAGCAACTGGCTAAGGGACAGGAATCAGAGGGTAGCACTAAATGGACACTTCTCCAAGTGGAGGGAAGTAAAGAGTGGGGTCCCCCAAGGTTCAGTACTGGGACCCCTGCTTTTCAACCTCTTCATAAATGATCTAAAGGTAGGAGAAAAAAGCAAGGTAGCCAAATTTGCTGACAACACTAAATTATACAGGGTAGTGAAAACTGTGAGAGATTGTGAGGAGCTCCAGAGGGATCTCTTGACACTGGGGGAGTGGGCAAAACAGTGGCAAATGAGCTTCAACACTAGTAAGTGCAGAGTGATGCATGTTGGGGCAAAAAAACCCAATTACATTTATAAAATGATGGGGTCTGAACTCTGTGCGACAAACCAGGAAAGGGACCTTGGTGTCCTGGTGGACAACTCAATGAAGGTGTCAACCCAGTGTGCCTCAGCAGTGAAAAAAGCAAACTCAATGTTAGGGATCATTAGGAAGGGTATAGAAAATAAGTCAGCAAGTGTCATTTTGCCTCTTTATAAATCTATGGTGAGGCCCCATCTGGAATACTGTGTACAGTTCTGGTCGCCATACCTCCAGAAGGATATTATGGAGTTGGAGAAAGTGCAGAGGAGGGCAACCAGAATGATTAGGGGACTGGAACACCTTCCTTACCATCTGAGGCTGCAACAGTTGGGCCTTTTCACTCTTGAACGACGGCGTCTAAGAGGTGACCTGATTGAAGTTTATAAAATCATGCGTGGTGTGGACAAAGTAGATAAGAAAAAACTGTTTTCCCTATCGCACAACACTAGAACTAGGGGACACTCGATGAAACTTTTGGGTACTAGTTCTCAAACAAATAAGAGAAAGTACTTTTTCACCCAGAGGATCCCTGGTCTATGGAACTCCCTGCCAGAAGAAGTGGTGGCAGCTGTCAGTCTTGACAGCTTTAAGAAAGGATTAGACAAGTTCATGGAGGACAAGGGTATCAATGGCTATAATTATGGATACTTAAGGACAACCTCCGGATTGGAGAGATAGGCAGGATATCTCTCAATGCCATTTCCAGGGAATCCTAAACAGGTGAAGGCATCTGCTTGGGAATACCCTGAAGGAAATGGTGAGCCACTGTGTGAGACAGAATGCTGGACTGGATGGGCTGTGGCCTGTTCCAGCAAGGATGTTCTTAAGAGGAAAGGGAGAAAGAGAAGCAGGGATGCCAGTAGAAGCAGGAGTAGAAGTTGCAGCAGAAGCGAAAGAAGTAAAAGACATGGGTGAGGAAATGCAAAGTGAGGAAAATTGGCATCATGGAAACCTGCGCTGGAGCAGGGGAGACAGTCTTTCACAGCATCTCAAACTGTAGGAAGATTACATCTCTTAGGGTTTTTTTCACCCAGCCAGTGTCTTCTCCAAAAAGGAAAAATCTTCATATCATATGTCTCATTTCTGGTTAATGCATGTAAATTTTGTCTAGTAACTGTCTAAACGTTTCTAAGAATGTAGTATGAAATCACAGGCTCCGGTTTTGCATGAAATCTAGGTAAAAGGTCAATAACTCTTGGCATTTTTGAACTAAACCTCACGACTTGAGAATTCTTTTCCCCATGGCGCTGCTACATGATTAATGCCTTAATTCTTACAAACTTCTCTCCAAAGTGCCACGTTTTAATGGAAAATTATATTTGCAGTCTTAACATGCCTGGAACTACGTTCCAAAAGATATGGTATTTTCTTCACAGCTTCCTTGGCTAATTAACCCTTCTATTGATAGGATCTCTCCACAGAAGAGGCACCCCACCAAGCAGTTTTAATTATCTGCTAAGAGTGATAAGAGTTAACCACTAACCTTTTTTTCTCCTCGCTATTTCGAGTATTACACATTTCGCAACCTTCAGGGCACAAAGGGAGGGAAAAGATTAAGCCTAGTTCCTGAGAGAGTGCAGAGCGCTGAACCTTCTTTGGAATTTCAGCTGCCTCGATCTTTTGCAGCGCCATAGCTGCCCAAGGTCAATATTAAGGATTTAGTCTAGCCAGTACAACTCTAGCAAATTTTAGGGAACAATGATTTAGACAAGGTCATAATTCTAATTAGACACATGGACCATCGCTCTCCAGGCACCCCTGTCCTCCACCTTCCCCAGCATCAAGGCCTTCTCAAGTGAATCCTCTCTTCTCATTTGATGTCCAAAAAACTTCAACTTCATCTTTGTTATTTGTCCTTCTAAGGAGCAGTCAGGGCTAATATCTTCTAATATTGACCTATTTGTTCTCCTCGCTGTCTGGGGGACTCTCAAAACTCTCCTCCAGCACCACATCTCAAAGCCATCTATTTTTCCTCGCTTAGCCTTTCTAATGGTCCAGCTCTCACAGCCATACATTACCACCGGAAATACCATTGCTTTGACTATGCGGACCTTTGTTTGCAGTGAGATGTCTCTACTTTTCACTATGTTCCCCTGGTTTTTCATAGCTTGTCTCCCAAGAATCAGTCGCCTTTTTATTTCATGGCCGCAATCTCCATCTGCAGAGATATTGGATCCTAAGAAAGTAAAATCTGTTACTGCTTCTACTTCTTCCCCATCTATTTTCCAGGGACTGATATGGCCTGTTGCCATTATCTTGTTGTTGTTCAGTCGCACAGTCGACTCCGACCCTTTGCAACCCCATGGACCATTTTCCTCCAGGCGCCTCTGTCCTCCACCATCCCCCTCAGCCCTCCCAGCTCTGTGCCCATTGTGTCTACAATGCCATCTAGCCATCTCATCCTTGGCCTCCCCCTTCTTCTTTTGCCCTCCACCTTTCCCAACATCAATGCCTTCTCAAGTGAATCCTCCCTTCTCATTTGATGTCCAAAGTACTTTAGCTTCATCTTTACTATTTGACCTTCCAATGAGCAGTCAGGGTTAATTTCTTCTAAGATTGACCTGTTTGTTCTCCTCGCTGTCCAGGGGACTCTCAAAACCCTCCTCCAACACCACATTTCAAAGGCATCTATTCTTCTACGTTCAGCCTTCCTAATTGTCCAGCTCTCACATCCATACATTACTACTGGGAAAACCATTGCTTTGACTATTCTAATTTTTGTTTGCAATGTGATGTCTCTGCTTTTCACTATGTTCCCCAGGTTTCTCATCGCTTGTCTCCCAAGAATCAGTCGTCTTTTATTTCATGGCTACAATCCCCATCTGCAGTGATCTTTGATCCTAAGAAAGTAAAATCTGTCACTGCTTCTACTTCTTCCCCGTCTATTTTCCAGGAACTGATTGGGCCTGTTGCCATTATCTTGGTTTTCTTGATATTGAGTCTCAAGCCAGCTTTTGCACTTTCCTCCTTCAGCCCAGTCAAGAGATTCTTTAGGTCTTCCTCACTTTCTGCCATTAGGGTGGTATCGTCTGCATATCTCAGATTGTTGATGTTTCTCCCAGCGATTTTAATCCCATATTGTGATTCCTCCATCCCTGCACTGCGCATTATGTGCTCTGTGTATAGGTTGAATAAGCATGGTGACAAAATGCAGCCTTGTCTTACTCCTTTTCCTATTCCAAACCATTCTGTCATTCCGTGTTCTGTCCTAACTGTTGCTTCTTGTTTCATGTACAGATTTCTCAAGAGGCATATGAGGTGCTCTGGAATTCCCATCTCTTTAATTACTTGCCACATCTTGTTGTGATCCACACAGTCAAATGCCTTAGTGTAGTCAATAAAACAAAAGTAAACTTGTTTCTGGTATTCCTTTGTTTTCTCCATGATCCAGCGTATGTTGGCAATGTGGTCTCTAGTCCCCCTGCCTCTTCTGAAACCAGCCTGCACCTCTGGTAATTCTCTCTCCACATGTTGCTGAAGTCTATCCTGTATTATCTTGAACATCACCTTGCTGGCATGTGGGATGAGCGCGATTGTTCAATAATTTGAACATTCTTTGGCATTGCCCTTTTTGGGGATTGGGACGTATACTGATCTTTTCCAATCCTGTGGCCACTGTTTTGTTTTCCAAATCTGCTGGCATATTGAATGCAGTAATTTGACGCCGTCATCTTTTAGCGCTTTGAAGAATTCAACTGGAATACCATCATCTCCACTAGCTTTGTTGTTTGCAGTGCTCTTTAGGGCCTTTATGACTTCGCTCTCCAGGATGTCTGGCTCAAGTTCAATTTCTTCATCATTGTGACTATCAGGAGTGTTGAGGTCCTTTTTGTAAAGTTCCTCTGTGTACTCTTTCCATCTTTTCTTAATTTCTTCTGCATCAGCTAGCTCCTTTCCGTCTTTGTCCCTTATCATGGTCATTTTTGCTTTAAATGTTCCCTTGATTTCGCCGATTTTTTTGAAAAGATCTCTGGTTCTGCCTCTTTTGTTGTTTTCCTCCATTTCTCTGCACTGTTCTTTTAGGTAGTTTTCCTTATCTCTCCTTGCTTTTCTTTGAAATTCTGTGTTCAAATGATTGTAGTTTTTCCTTTCTCCTTTGACTTTGGCGTTCCTTCTTTCCTCTGCTATTTTAAGAGCCTCATCAGACAACCACTTTGCTTTCTTACTCTTCTTTTCTTTTGGTATGGTTTTCTTTGCTGCTTCCTGCATGATGTCCCTCATCTCCGTCCATAATTCTTCTGGTACTCTGTCTACCGAGTCTAAGCCATTAAATCTGTTCATCACCTCCACCGCATATTCTTTAGGGATGCTGTCTAGGTGATATCTTTCTGGTCTCCGTGTTTTCCCTATTTTCTTTAGTCTAAGCCTGAATTTCGCGATCAGTAGGTTGTAATCTGAGCCGCAGTCTGCTCCAGGTCTTGTTTTTGCTGACTGTATGGAGGTTCTCCATCTTTGGCTGCAGAGTATGTAGTCAATCTGGTTTCGGTGTTGGCCATCTGATGATGTCCATGTGGAAAGTCGCCTCTTGTGTTGCTGGAAGAGAGTGTTTGCTATGACCAGTGCGTTCTCTTGGCAGAACTCTATCAATCTTTGCCCTGCTTCATTCTGTACTCCAAGACCAAATTTGCCTGTTATTCCCTCCACTTTTTGATTTCCTACTTTGGCATTCCAGTCTCCTAATATAATTTGGACATCATTTCTTGGTGTCTGTTCTATGAGGTGTTGTAAGTCCTCATAGAACTGGTCCATTGTGGCTTCATCTGCACCAGTGGTTGGTGCGTATATTTGGATCACAGTGTCATTGAAAGGTTTGCCTTGGAATCTGACTGACATCATTCTGTCATTTTTAAGGTTGTATCCCATTACTGCTTTTCTCACTCTTTTATTGACAATTATGGCTACTCCATTTCTTCTAAGGTTTTCTTGCCCACAGTAGTAGATATGATGGTTTCCAGAGCTGAATTCCCCCATCCCTGTCCATTTGAGCTCACTGATGCCCAAGATGTCAATGCTTATTCTTTCCATCTCATTTTTTACCACTTCCAGTTTACCTTGGTTCATTGATCTCACATTCAATGTCCCTATGCAGTATTGTTCCTTACAACATTGCATTTCCCCTCCCCCCTTCCTGTCCCTCCCCTTTCTCCCCTCTGCGGTGTTAAGCATCCTGTATCACCTAGCCTGCGCCTTTGTTTTGCCTTTTGTTTTAGTCCATAGGGTTCTCTTGGCAAGCTTTGTGGCGTGGTTTGCCGGTGTCTACGCCATTTTTCCCTCCTCATACATTTTATCAAAGTTTTTAAAAGTTTAAAACATTTTAGACAACATATTGTCATGCATATTATCACACTTTATACACAGTCTCTATGTCAATTTCTGTATTTAGTTAGTATAAAGTCTCTATGTCAGTTTCTATATTAAGTCTTCTACATCTGCATATCAGGTACTTATCCTTTTGCCTGGGGCTTTGAGTCTCGCCCCCTGCTTTTCCTCCTCTGCCCTCTTCCCGTCTTTCAGTTGGTCTTCTCTTGGCCTTTCCGCTGCTCAACCGGCTCTCCTCCTCTTCCTCACCCCCCCCCGGCTGTGGGTGGTAGCCCGGCGTCGGCCGCGGCTGGCCCTTCCGCCGCTCGCTCGCCCGGCTTGCTGGCTCGCCTCCTCACCCCCGGCTGTGGGTGGTAGCCCGGCGTCGGCCGCGGCTGGCCCTTCCGCCGCTCGCTCTCCCGGCTGGCTGGCTCTCCTCCCCACCCCCCGGCTGGGGGTGGTTGCCCGGCGTCGGCCGCGGCTGGCCCTTCCGCCGCTCGCTCGCCCGGCTGGCTGGCTCTCCTCCTCACCCCCCGGCTGGGGGTGGTTGCCCGGCGGCGGTGCGGCTGGCCCTTCCGCCGCTCGCTTGCCTGGCTGGCTGGCTCTCCTCCCCACCCCCCGGCTGGGGGTGGTTGCCCGGAGGTGGCACGGCTGGCCCTTCCGCCGCTCGCTCTCCCGGCTGGCTGGCTCTCCTCCTCACCCCCGGCTGTGGGTGGTAGCCCGGCGTCGGCCGCAGCTGGCCCTTCCGCCGCTCGCTCTCCCAGCTGGGTGGCTCTCCTCCCCACCCCCCGGCTGGGGGTGGTTGCCCGGCGTCGGCCGCGGCTGGACCTTCCGCCGCTCGCTCGCCCGGCTGGCTGGCTCTCCTCCTCACCCCCGGCTGTGGGTGGTAGCCCGGCGTCGGCCGCGGCTGGCCCTTCCGCCGCTCGCTCTCCCAGCTGGCTCAGGCCAGCTTTTGCACTCTCTTCTTTCAACCTAATCAGGAGCTTTTTTAGGTCTTCCTCACTTTCTGCCATTAGGGTGGTATCATCTGCATATCTCGAATTGTTGATGTTTCTCCCAGCAATTTTGATCCAATATTGTGATTCCTCCATCCCTGCATTGTGCATTATGTGCTCTGTGTATACGTTGAATAAGCAGGGTGACAGAATGCAGCCTTGTCTTACTCCTTTTCCTATTCCAAACCACTCCGTCATTCCATACTCTGTCCTAACTGTTGCTTCTTGACTCATGTACAGATTTCTCATGAGACATATGAGGGCTTACTCCACAGCTAATGCAATGATGTAATTTCATTAGCAGCACTGCAGAGAGGAGCTGTATGTAACCCACACTGTCTTTCCTTTCAGAAAGTAAGAAAAGGGGGGAGTAGCACCCCCACCCCCGCATCTACAGCTAACCCTCAACCATATTATTGCAAAACTAACTTTCTCAAGGCTGAGTTCTCAGCTAGTTTTTCTCTCTCTAATGCAGGTCAATCCCTGGAAGCCCAGCCAGAACCACCAACTCGAGAAACCAAGCGCATCAGGCGCAGAAATTGCCTAAAGATGATATCAGCTGTCCATAATTTTTCCACTCTCAAGATGATTTTGGCATGCTTTCTTTTTGCCTCAAGGGGGGTGGATTCAGGAATGGACATTTTACACACACAAGGACATTTTACACACACAAGGACACGCAATGCTACTTCCATGAACAATGCTTTCAGTGAACACATTATTTTGCCTAAAATGGACTGTCACCTTCTATGGACATTTTGAGTTAAAATTCACACCAAAAGGACAATTCATAAATATCTCAAAGAGTTTCACCATAGAAGCTCAAGGAAAACAGATGAATGTCTATGTTTTACTGCCATTTGCTTGTATTATTTTCGTATTTCAATGCCTTTTCCATGCCTTTGTACTATGTTCGAGTGGGCTTTTCAAGGGTTATATGAATTCTTGTACACATGATTGCATATTACTCAACATTTGCCCCTTTTGATGCTACCCTCACTAGGAGAACATATCTTGGCCACGGGTGGGAGAAAAATCAAATAGGGCCACATCTACCGAAAGTTGAGCTTCCTGGAGCTAGAGTAACCCCTGGCTATTGTAATTCATTATCTCAGTGTCAATCACACCTCTGTTGTGTTAGAGAAGCATTTGCATAGTTACCAGAAAAGGTCACTTTGCGAAGTAGCCTAGGAATAACCAGTTCTGCCACCGGGAGGGGGGGAAAGGAGTTAATCCCCCCAGTGAAAGATCAGTGACACAACTCATCACATTGCCTTGCTAACAAAAAGCAACCCACGGTCTTTAACACCTACATGGCTTGGACATCATTTAAGTCCGAAGCACATGCCATGTCCATCCTGGTAGAGGAACACTCTGAGCCCAATCCGCAAAGCATGGTGGCCGCAGTGTTAGCTCAAATCACCTACAATTCCCTGATGGTTGTCTTGATCCTTTCCTTGCTTTTGGGGGGAGGGGTCCAGGCTTCTTCAGGGGACTTGATACCTGGCAAGGACTTAAATGCCAGGCTCCAGTACAACATTTGGGAAAGACTTGCTAGACTTGCCAACCAATCTGACTTTTGCCTTGAACAAAACATGGACCCTGCCTCGCTTTTGAGCACTTGCCTTATTCCAGTCTGCCGTGCTCCGGGCAAACAGGCTGGGGACATTGGATGGGTGCCTAATCAGCGTACATGGAATTATATACCTGCCAATGTATCAGATTCATATTACTGTATAAGTCGTTTAACACTGGTACTCCAAAAAAGGGAAATGGTTACACCACACACATTCACCCCACGGTCAGCCCGGTTCGCTCGAGCGGTCCAGCTCGATGAAAAATGTGACAGCAACATCAGGTTACTCAGTAAAGCAGAGTATATATCTTTAGCTGTTAGCCTTATAGGGGTGCCCAGACTTGCAGTGGGAAATACACGTAGAATTGGTCAGCTAGCGTGCGTGCTAGCCAAAGCCCTTAATCACACTTCATTAGCTATTGCTTTATTAAACCAAGAGCAAGCTGAAATTCGACATGCAGTTTTGGATAATCGTGCAGCAATTGATTACTTATTGCTTCTACATCATTTGGGTTGTGAAGCAGTTCACCACATGTGTTGTTTCAACCTCACAGACAACTCCCACCATGTTCAGAATCGGATCAACGCCCTGGATAACATAGTCACACACATTCGTCAAGATTTAGGTTGGGGTTGGTGGAATGAGCTCTGGTCCTGGGTACTATGGGGATGGCTACAAATCACGTTCCAAGCTACTGCTGGCGTGATGGTAGTGGAAATTATGCTATACTGCTTTGCACAGTGCATTCCCTCACTCCTGTCAATGTGCACCCTAGGACAGAGACCCCAGGAAATAATTACACCTAGACAACTGATGCCCTAGTCTGTCAGGGTCTAAGCCAGGTTGCCTTAGAAAGTAAGAAAAGAGGGAATGTGGATGGGCCGCGTTATTAATTGACTAACCTTTCCCGATTGGTCTGTCTGGCTAGAACAAGGGCTGGAGACCATCCTGGTTATGCAGGAAAGGAAATTGGGTAAACGCTAATAGTGATAGTTAGCAGTAGAGACTCCATATTGCCTTGGCTGAGAGCACTGAGAGGAGTAGGACAGAAGTCACCCAAGTGTCACAGTATCTAGTAAACAGCTCACAGTATCTCACTCACATCCGTGGAGACACTAAGCTGCAGCTAGACCAAACAGTTAAGTGTAGGAGCCCAGAGTTTACAAGGATTCTGAGATAAGACGAGAACAGTGAGTCTTGCTACTTCTGCTGATTAGTCTGCCTATGGGGAACCTTGGCACACAGTACTTTCTTAGCAACCTCTTAGGCTGGCAAATGTACCTTGGCCAGCAACATGCTACGTAAGCAAGCTTTCTGTAATAGGGGTCATGCACAATCTGTGTGCAAGTGATCAAGAATGCAAATCAATAAATACAGATCACCCAACTTGATAGGGACTGACTTTTCCACCACACTTCCGTATCCTGTGCCTTCCTTGCGCCTAGCGTCCCCGATCCTCCGGGGGAGAAGAAACCATTACAACACAGGGCCATTTACTTAAGGCCTCTGCGAAGCAAAAATTATATGCAGTCCATTATTCATAGACTGATTTTGTCCATACCTGTCAAGTTTAGGGAAATTTCTGTCAAATTTCTGTCAAATATTTTACACTCTTTCTTTAGTGTATGAGAACCAAGACACAGGAACAGCCGAAGGATTGGCTTAACACATCTTTATTGCATGGTGGTCCGGGGGAACATGTGGTAATGGTGGACGAACAGCTCAATATATACAGTGGCTATACATTTGAATGTGGCTCCACGATAGCCCATTGGCTACCGCCCGCGTGACGTCATCCCTGGTCACGCCCTTCTTGTCCAGGTGAGGTAGTGGCGGGAATCTTCCCGCGCTGCAGTTCTTGAGTAACTGGAACCATATGAGCTGGACGCTCGCTATTGCCACCTAGTGGTTACTAGCTCGCGTCCTATTACAGAGGGTTACAGTGTTACAGCTGATGGGTGTTACATTGTTGCAAAGGCATAGTATTAGGAACACAACATCCCTCCCCCCTAGGATGAGACGAAGTCTCTCATCCAAGATGGCTTATTGCAAACAAGTTTTGGGCGTGATGCTGGCTGGCTTGTCCCGGGGGTGCTACTGCTTCTCTGTCCCCTGGTCTCTTGTCCTGCAACGGGAGAGGGAGACTCGTTAGTGACTTGCCGCGGTTCTGCGGCTTTTGGGGAAGGGACAAACTCCATTGTGGAAAAACCGGGGGCACTGGGGGCTAACGAAAACCCCCGCTTCTCGCTTGGATGGGTGGGGGACCACTCCGAAAAAACCTCCCCGGTTTTGTAACTGAAACTCAAAATTATCTACTGGGACGTCATTGGGGGGATCCCTCAGGATATCTATGAGGACAGACTCCTTCCCCTCCCCCCTAGGTGGGGACCACTGGCCCCCCTCTCCTCCCCCTTGGGTTGAACGGGTGGGGGAGAACCCTAACGTTGAATCCTTTTCCGCGCCATCCGCGCTCTGGCTTCCTGGAACCCGGCGCCGGAGCTGGTCTGCGTGCCGTCTCCAGAGTAGACCCGCGCTGGTCTCTACGCAATACGACATGGGACCCGTCTGCCCAACGATGATGCCCGGGACCCAGGCTGGCCCCGCGTTAGCGTAGTTCCTGCAATGCACCGGGGCACCTACTTCGAAACTTTTCGTGTCCGCTAACCCGATGTTCCTCCCTGCGTCCTCTACCCTCGTAGGGTCTAGCCTGGTCAGAATCGTGGTCAGTTTCCTACGCATTAAGAGCTCCGCGGGCGAGTACCCTGAAGCTAGGGGGGTCACCCTGTATCCCAGCAAGAACTGACACACTTGCAGGTTAAGATCCCCGGGGCCCATGCGCCTTAGCGCGTCTTTAGTGGTGCGCACGAGGCGCTCTACCTGGCTGTTAGTCGCCGGGTGGAAAGGGGCGGAGGTGATGTGCCGAATGGCGTTGATCTCAGTGAATGCCCTGAACTCAGCGGACTTGAAACAACTAGCGTTATCGCTAATTAGGGTGTCGGGTATGCCGAACGTGCTAAACACCCTACGCAAGTGCTTTACTGTCGTTGCTGAGGAGGTGCTCGTAACTGGGATTACCTCCAACCACTTGGAGTAAGCATCCACCACGAGGAGAAAAAGTGTCCCCCTAAATGGGCCCGCAAAATCAATGTGCACACGGGACCACGGCCCCTTTGCCGCGTCCCATTCCCTGTGCGGCAGGCGAGCCTCTTCGGGTCGGGAGCATTGGCAGCCCTCACAAGTGCCCACCATGTGCTCGATGTCGGCGTCTAACTGGGGCCACCAGAAGTAGCTCCTGGCCAAAGCCTTGGAGCGGACAATTCCAGGGTGGCTGACGTGCAGCAGTTTGAGCACCCTAGGCCTCAGGGATTCGGGGACCACCCCCCGCTGGCCCCACAGAAGGCACCCCCTCTCTATGGACAGCTCTAGCTTCTTCCTGAAAAACGGGGCGAACTCAGCCGCCGGGGAGGACGCCGGCCACCCTTTCTGCACCCAGGAGCTGACTAGAGATAGCGTCTTGTCCTTGCCGGTCGCCTTGGCGATGTCTGCGGGTACAATGGGGGGCGAATCTAAAACCTCTATCAGGAGCACTGGGCGCTGCTTGCGTGGGGGAGGGGAGACCTCGACAGGGTGTCCACGTGGCTTATTTCCTTTCCTGGGCGGTACACCAACGCGTGCTGATACGCGTTTAAGAAGATGGCCCACCTTAGCATCCTAGGGGACAGGATCTGCGGCGTGGGCTTGTCTGCAGTAAAAATGCCTAACAGGGGCTTGTGGTCGGTCACTATGGTGAAGGGGCGGCCATAGAGGAAGTCGTGGAACTTTTTCGTCCCCGCGATTATTGCTAGCGCCTCCCTGTCTGTTTGGGCGTAGTTTCGCTCCGCCTGAGACAGGGATCTGGAGTAGAATGCTACCGGGGCCTCTCTCCCGTTTTCCAACACGTGGCACAGCACCGCCCCCACCCCCACAGGGGATGCATCACATATCAGAACCACCGGTCTCTTGGGGTCAAAGTGGGTTAGAATGGCATCAGACGCTAGGAGTTGTTTCAGTTCAATGAATGCCCTCTCCTGGCTCTCGCCCCACTTCCACGCCTCGTCCTTCTTGAGTAGCTTGTGAAGCGGCTCTGCTACCGATGCCAGTGGTAGAAGTTTAAGAGCCCGAGGAACGACTGCAATTCTGGCTTGGAGGTGGGGCGAGGGGCATTTTGAATGGCGGCTACCTTTGATTTGGAGGGTTTGATTCCCGCAGGGGTTACCCGGAAACCCAAGAACTCAACCTCTTTTGCGAAGAAAACGCATTTGTCTTTTCGCAACCTCAACCCCGCCTTTTCAAACACCGCCAGCACTTTGTCCAGCCTTTCAGCCAACTCTGCCTCACTCCCCCCCGTTATCAATAAGTCATCAAAGTATGGCAAGACCCCATCTAGCACTTTTAAGAGGCGTTCCACGAGCGACTGGAAAATGCCCGGCGCCGAGTTCACACCGAACTGTAGGCGCGTCACCTGGAACGCCCCCTTATGAGTGACTATCGTTTGCGCAGCAGCTGCGGCTGGGGTTACTGAGAGTTGCTGATAGGCTTGCACCAGGTCAAGTTTTGCGAAACACTTCCCCCCATGTAACCTGGCCAACAGGTGGCTGACTACCGGCACCGGATACGCATTTGGGCGGATCGCCTTATTGATGGTGCACTTATAATCAGCGCATATGCGAACCTCCCCGTTGGCCTTTAGCGCAGTTACAATCGGAGTTTCCTACTCCGCGGAATCAACAGGAACAAGAATCCCCTGGCCCACCAATTTGTCCAGTTCTGCCTCTATCTTGTCCTTTAGTGCGAAAGGCACTCTGCGCGGCTTGAGTCTTATTGGGCGGACCTCCGGGTCCAGGTCGAACGCTACTGGGGGTCCCTTGAATTTTCCGAGTCCTTTCTTGAAGACTTCGGGGTGCGCGTCACACACCTCCTGTATTGGGTCAGTCCCAACGGCATGCACCCCCCCAATGAACAAACCCAGGGGCTTAAACCATTGAGTCCCGAGGAGGCTGCAACTTCCCCCCTTGAGAACAACCAGGGGAAGTTCCGCGGCGTGTTGCTTGTATTGGACCTTGAATTTTCCAACCCCCAACACCGGAATGCTATTTCCCTGCACGTCCCGCAGCGTGGACCTCAACGCTTTGAGCTTAGGGCGCACGTGGGGGGAAATTCCCAAGAACTCCCGCTGGGACATGATTGAATAGGAGGAACCCGAGTCTATCTCCATCCTAACAGGGGCCCCTTGCACCAGTACCTCAACAAAGTAACGGGGGTGTCCCAAGGACACGATGTAAACTGGGGCGTCGTCGCTGCTGTCGTCGGAGATGCGGCCCACGCCGTCCTGCTTCCTCGCGGGCCGGGCACCCTCCTTGGTCCTCGGCGAGCGGTCTGACGAGCTTTTCTGGTCCTTGCGCCGCCGTCTGCAAACCTTGGCGATGTGCCCCCGGCGTCCGCAGTTGTGGCACTCGGCCTTCCGGAACGGGCACTTGATGCGGTCGTGGGCCGCTCCACAGCCGTCGCAGCGTCGGCCGTCCTTCCGAACCCTCCGGACGTCCTCGTCGTCGCTGCTCTCCATGGAGGATTTCGGCGTTCGTCTGGCCGCATGCACCGAGCCCGCTGCCTTGTCGGACTGTGGGGGCCTTTCTCTGAACCCCTTGACTCCGGCCCTTGTGGCTTCCGCGGCCTGCACCGCCTTCACGACCTCGCACAGCGTCGGGGGTGGCTCCTGGTTCATCAACTTTCGCTGAACCTCCTCATCCCACAGGCCACACAGCATGCGGTCCCTGAGGGCGATTTCCAGATTTTCCCACTTGCATGGGCCGGCGGCCAACCGCAAGGCCGCTGCAAAGGCGGCGATGGACTCACCAGGCGCTTGAACTCTCTTCCAGAACGCGTCTCGAGCCGAAAACATCGAAACCGGGGGCTGGAAATGGTCGCGCATCGCTTTCAGGAGCTGTTTGACCGACCACTCGCTCACCTTCTTCGGTGATACCAGGTCCACCAATACTCTTTTGGCAGAATTTCCGAGCATCCTGGTGAGGATGGCCCTCTTCTTTCCCTCGTCCGTAATGTCGGACACCACCAGCGCGTCTTGGAAGTCCATTTCGAAGAGCTCCCAATCTTCCGGCTTGTTGATGTCGAAACCGGCATGTGTCTTGATCTCGTGGGGATCCATTATCCCACCTTCGTCGCCAATTTAGTGTATGAGAACCAAGACACAGGAACAGCCGAAGGATTGGCTTAACACATCTTTATTGCATGGTGGTCCGGGGGAACATGTGGTAATGGTGGACGAACAGCGCAATATATACAGTGGCTATACATTTGAATGTGGCTCCACGATAGCCCATTGGCTACCGCCCGCGTGACGTCATCCCTGGTCACGCCCTTCTTGTCCAGGTGAGGTAGTGGTGGGAATCTTCCCGCGCTGCAGTTCTTGAGTAATTGGAACCATATGAGCTGGACGCTCGCTATTGCCACCTAGTGGTTACTAGCTCGCGTCCTATTACAGAGGGTTACAGTGTTACAGCTGATGGGTGTTACATTGTTGCAAAGGCATAGTATTAGGAACACAACACTTTCCCACCGTCATCCCATATTAGTTAGACTGCAATTAGACTGGAGTTAGACTGGAGGCCAGCACAGGATAAGCATAGCTGTCCAGTTTCCTGTTTTGGCCAGGAAATTTCCCTTATTTGACAGAAATTTCCCGAAACTTGACAGGTATGATTTTGTCTCATCTGTTGCCAAGGGCAATGTGGGACCATTAAAAATTCACCTGACGTTTGTAGCTCTCCCTTGAGTAAGTTAAGAGTTTTTATCCATTGACACACTGTGAATTTTAGTTTTCGTGGTCAAGGGACCTGGATTCAAATTCTTAGCTGCAATCACAAATCTGATATTTCAAGTTCCAATTTAGGTTATTTACTGGGGTTCTCCTTATGCCCCTGGCAATGTTGCTCAGAGCCAACCTTTTACCACAGCCAAATGTAGATCACATGTGTTCCAACACTTATAATATGCAACTATAATGTGTATGCATCCAGATTTAAACCTCTCATTATAGAGACATCAAATTTCCTTTAGGCACCACTGGTAGTGGGTACCAGTACATGAATTTGGATTTAAGCATAGGCAAGGAGCATACCTGTCAAGTTTCGGGAAATTTCTGTCAAACCCCTGTATTTTACACTCTTTCCCGCCGTCAAGCCGTATTAGTTAGACTGCAATTAGACTGGAGTTAGACTGGAGGCCAGCACAGGATGAGCATAGCTGTCCAGTTTCCTGTTTTGGCCGGGAAATTTCCCTTATTTGACAGAAATTTCCCGAAACTTGACAGATATGGCAAGGAGGATTGCCCTTGTCTGAGCCTTTTAGGTTCAGAGCTCTTATCACGTTAACATATATATCCAATAGCAACACACATGCAGAGACCTCCACATACTTATAAGTACAAATTTTAATTTTTGTAGGGACAATATTCCCCATTCCCCTGTGCCACAAAGTACCAAATTTCCTTTTCCCCATTGGGTGAGATACCAACATTGTAGGTCTCTCACCATTATTCCCTTGATATTGCTATTGCTGCCAGCCCAGTACCCAGTTTCACTTCAGAAAAAGGTTCCTCTTTTTGCCACATTGTAGACACATTGGTCACGCATCAGAAAAGCTAAATTTGAGCTCATCATGGCCCTTCTAAGAGGCACGATTTAGAGGTGCAAACAGGCTCCCCCTGACCCCCTCCCACACTATTCTGAGCTCCTGAGACAATGCAAAGTACTGTTCCTTTAAACATGTACAGTTTGCCACATCCACACAGGACAAAATGGACCAGTTAAATTTCCATTTTGCTCCCACTTGTCCCTGTCTGGCGAGTAAAGCATTCCATTGACCCGGATCTCCAGATTAAACGTGCTCCGAGGGAGTCTTCTAGGGGTCACCTACCATTGGGTCAAATTAATTTTAAAAAGACCTGTATGTTGCAACAAGTCTGAGGCCTCTGCCACATGTCTTGATATTTGGGGTAAACCAATTTGCCTACATGAAGATACCCTGCTTCTTCCATGTGTAGGGATAAGGCAGGCAGCAATTGTAGATTAATTAGCCTGGCACAATGAAAGGCTTTTTATTTGCATACTGCCATCTTTCCTGGCATTACTGGTGGCAGATCTTGCTTTGAGGCACAAGGAAAGAAGGAAGACTGAATCCCCTATCTTATTTACCAAAGGGTAACTTTTAAACTTTAATTGTGGGTGTCCCAAGCACATGCCCTGCAATCTTAGGTGGCCATATTCTTAATTCAAATTTCAGGAGGGCCAAGCTCTCAGGAGGATTTCCATGAGAACTTGCATTGCTTACTATGTGTGGTCAATTACACTTAACTTGAAACCTCCTGTTTGTCCCATGGAGGAATCCTGGCAACGTGGATAGATTTTAGCATGAAAGAATCACTTTTACCTTTTTGTATTCCAAGTATTTTTAGTTAAAATTTCTTACATATGAGACCTGCATCTTAAACACAAGTTAACTCTAAGTGCAATATAGAGGAGCTTTTGAGGCTTGGGTTTTTAAAAAGCATTTCTTTCTGCTGGCTGGCTGACAGCTTTCCGAAGGGGTGGTGGTGGCTGATCCCCCGCTTTCCTCCATAGCAGAGAGGCATAAAAAGAGATAAAATAAAATTGGGGTATGTGTGTTTCCCAAAGTGGGGCTCCAAGTATATACCTACAAGTCATACCTGTCAAGTATCCCGGATTGGCCGGGATTTCCCGTATTTTTGTGACGATTTTCGCCATTTCCTGCCCGGAGCTGCCGCTACCCTGTAATTTGGCAGCGGGGGGGAATGCGTAGAAGGCTTTTACGCATGCGTAGAAGGCTTCTGTGCAGAAGGGAATGTGTAAAAGCCTTCTACGCATGCGCAGAAGTGAGCTGCGCAGAACGGTTCTGCGCAGGTCCATTCTACGCATGCGTAAAAGTCTTCTACACATGCGTAGAACGGACCTGCGCAGAAACGTTCTGTGCAGGTCCCGTAATCTCTGGAGCTGTGCTTGACAGGTATGCTTCAAGTGTGTGTGAAAGGGTGCATGGCCAGAGTGGTGCTCGTGTACACATAAGCCTAATCAATCCTAAATGTGGGTGGCAAAATGAAATAAACGAAATACCTTTATTGTAAAGAAAAGAAACAGGATAACTTTATTAATAAGAGATAGAAAAAGCAAGACATAAAAACAGGGTGTGTGTTTTTCAATAGTGGGGTTACACAGTTAACACATCCTCCCAAGGAGATTTGCCTATCCTCAGTTTGTTTATAACATCGCTAATTTCTTTTCTTTTCTAGTTATCTTCTCCTTTATGTTTTCCATATGCTCCTGACTTATTTTACCCTTAGACCATTTTCCAAATATTCTTTTAATTTCCCTTTCTCAATTTTTTTTTTCAGAATACAATTCCTGGTAGAATTCCTTTACAATTTCAACTTTTTGTTCTATTTTGTTACATCTTTTACCAAATTTATCTAACAAGACTCCTATTTCCCTTTTATCTTTTTTCCCTCTGCAGCCCTCACCAATAACTTTGAGTTTTTGTTGCCAAATTCAAAATATTTCCTTCTCAAATATATTAAATTTCTTTTTACTTTTTCAATTTCCTTCCCGATCACCTCCATTCTTAGCTTTTGCAATCTATCATATATGTTTTTATCCTTCGTTCTGGCATGCTCTTTTTGTAACTGTTTCTTTTGTTTTTCTTTTAAAAGGGTATCAAAAATTTTTTTTAGTATTTAGCTCAAAAGGAGGATGGACTGGGACTTTCTAACATCAAAAATTATTATAATCATATTAGCTAAGAAATATTTGTAAATTACTAACGAGAGAAGATGTAATTTGGGGAAGAATTGAGATGAAGGAATTAGAAGGTGTTGGGAAAGCAGTGTTTATAAGTAAGAATAAAGTAAAGATTAGTTCAGAAAATAAAATGTAAAAGGCAATGATGAAAACATGGGTAACTAAAAAAAATTAGCCCCCGACATATCCCCCATTATAGAATTAAAGGACATAAAAACTTCCCAATATTAATGAATAAAAGAACGGAAGAAGTAATTAGCAAGAATGATACGTCTCTCTTGAAGGATTGGATAAGGATTTGCAAAGATGAAACAAAAAAATGAATATTCATGAACAATTGAAACTAAATTGGTTTTAAGTCATATTGGTAAATAACTGGAATAAAAGGTACATAGCAGACGATAATCTAAGTAGAAATACAACAAAATTTGAAGATCTGTTGCTAAATTTAAGATTAGGAACTGTTGAAATTAAGGGTCTTGTGAGTAAGGTGTATAAAATATTGAACCATGATTAAAAACCACAGGAAATTTTAAAAGCAATATGGGAACAAGATTTGAATACAAAAATCAGTGAAGAAAATTGGAAGAAGAAATGGAATAGAAGGATTAGGAAGACATTGTCAACAAGGGTCAGGGAGCACAAATTGCTTTGGAGGTGGCATTTAACCCCTCTCCGTCTAGATCAGATTGACAGCTTGAAGTCAACTGTTGGATATTCGGGCACATTTGCAAGTAGCGTGGGCATAGCTGTCAAGTATCCCTTATTGGCCTGGGAAACCCCTTATTTTATCCTCTTTCCCGACGTCATCCCTTATTAATTAGACTGCAATGCCCTATTGCGACCATTGGAGGGCAGCACAGGATAAGCATAGCTGTCAAGTATCCCGTATTTGCCGGGAAATTTCCCTTATTTCCAAATCCAAAACTTGACAGGTATGAGCATGGGCAGCCCCTTTGCAAGAGGAAAATGGCAGTTTCCTGCCTTCAAAATTAGGAACAGAAAGTAGTGCAAAAACCCCTGCACAGGGAGCACTCATTATGTTTATCAAAGTCCTGTGATTGGCTACAGTTTTGGATCCTGTTCTCCATTGGTTAAATACATATATTCCCTGTTATGATTGGTGAGTTACGGTTGTCCGGCAGGTCGCTACTTTGTATCAAGAAGCCACTGCTGGAGAGATACTATATAAACCCCACAGGTAAACAAGGGTGGGACTGGACCAGATTTATACTTCCCTCTCTGTACAGGTAGCCATCAACGTGCTAGCCTGGGTCTCCTCCATTATGCTACAATCCTAAAGTAGCTAGGTATTGCCTCCTTCTTTGGCACACTCTGAAGGGACTGATTCCATGGGACTGTATAGCCATCTCCGTGTCTGGAACGCCTTGTAAACTCATCTTGAATAGACTGTTAAATAAAGACTTGTTCCTGTTTTGTTCATCGTTGTCTGGACTATTGCTTGCAAGGGCCGGACATAACATCAACCAAGTGTTGGAGATGTAAAAGTGTGATGGGGACGTATGTGCACATGTGGTGGGAGTGTGATGTGTTGAAACCCTTTTGGTTAACTATTGAAAATGTGATAAAGGAAATGATGGATGTGAAGCGCGTAGTGCACTACTAAATGATGTGGGTAATATAAACATAGATAACTATAAAAAAGATCTTGTAACAATTATGCTGTCCACTGCAAGACAGTGTATAGCGCTTAATTGGAAGAGTGGGAATGTCCCAAAAATCGAAGAATGGTATAAAGAAATGTGGACGATTGTGCTAAATGACAAATTAACTTGGAAACGGAATCTGAAAAAGGGAACAATAAAGGAGAATAAATTTTACAAAATTTGGAAGTTGTTTATAGAGTATGCACTGGACAAAGGAAAAGGATGTGCGCCAGCAGCCGACCAATTAACATTTTGGAAGTAAAGCTGAGGAATATAGGTGGTATCAGTCTCCTTGACAATTGTAAATATCACAGGGGTTTTATTTTATGTTATTGTCATTTTAGATAGTTATAGTTCATTAACACTCATCGTATGGTTATATTATAGTTCTGTAATAGTGTAACAGTAGATAAATATAAGAAATTGTATGAATAAGAGTTTATGTTAGTGGGGTGAATACACTGTATGAAATATTTAAGAAAGCAAGAGAGCCTATATAGAGAAAGAATATGACAGGTGTAGATTCGAGTGGTCTACAGTTTGTATGAACGACAACGATATATTGTTCAGGCTTTATCAATTAATGTGATAGTAACTATGTAGCAGTATCACTGCAAAATGTTACTGTTTATTTATTTGTTAATCAAGTACTTTACATGTTATTTGTATAATTCATGTATGTTTTTTTCTGTTTTTCCCCATTTTGCAATAAAATTTTATAAACATTTTAAAAATGTTTGTGTAATTGAGTCTTTGCCATTGCATGTTAAAGGTGCCATCCAGTGGCTAGTCTTTGTTGTAGCTTCTTTAAGCTCTCAAGAGTAACGTTTGGAGCTCACATCTTGAGGATTCTACTTGTGGCAGGAAGATTGTGGTTCTTCAACAAGAACTTCTCAAGCTTTACAAATCTCTTAATAGATCTGATGGAAATAATTTGAGATACTTTTTTAAAAAATTAATGTGGAAGAAAGAGAAATCACATTCTTTCAGTATGATCTATCACACAGGGTTGTGGGGTGATGTTCCCCTCAGTGGAGGAAATGCCAATGGAAACCATCATGTTGGGCCCAATGGCAAAATGAGCTGGGGAGGAACCACTTTCTGATTCCAAATAGTCATGGAGGTGGAAGAGGCCCTGCCAGATGGACTGGCTGTGAAGGCGCACCTTGATAATATCCTCAAGGCAGTGGCAGTCCATTGCAGTCCTGGTGTTAAATCCTGCATGTCTCATTTCATGCATGCCACAGGAGATGGCTCTGTGATCACAGTGTGTGGGTCACTTCATGGCAAGCTGGGATCCACTTTAAACAAATTCACGCCAGTGGCATTTTTCCTGATTGCCTTGGAGGGCGAAGACAGCCCAGAGCCAGCCGGCTTCCAAGACCAGGCCACCCAGTGCCCTGGGGCAGGAAAATGTATACTGTACTCGGATCAAGTTGCTGCCAATGACAGCAATGACACAGGGTTGTACTGAGGACAAAATGGCTCATAGCTAGATGGACAGGATAAAAATATAACAAATAAATGAATAAGAGTCATGGGCATCACACTGAGCTCACTGGAGAAAAGCAGGATACAGTACTGTATAAATATAACAAAAAAGAAAATTAAATATATTGCTTCTTATCTTATATTTGCCTGGTGCAATGGATTCATGCAGTGTATTGTTGACAAAAATGTTTCCACATTTTGTAAATGTCATAGTACTTTTCATAATTACAACCTGAGATTTTTTAAAACAAATCTTTATTTGATTCTTCAGCTACTGCAGGGGTTTGCTGTATTTATAAAAAGGATGAATTTTGATATTTTTGCTGATCGCATGACACAAAGTCTGATTCATATCAGTTCAACAATTTTTACTCTTAATGTGGAGTTTTTCCTGTCACTGGGAGCATCTACTTTTTCAAGCCAGATCAATTCAAAAGAAGATTTCAAGTGTAAATACAGTAGTTGTTTTGTTCTGCAAAATAATGAGGGGTATGTGTCTGTGGGAGGTGTTGTGGTGAAATGGCCGTTGGAGTATGATGTTTAGGAATGGAAGGAACACCCCCTCCTGAGATTTGTCCTTTGAGTGTCACAGAACCTCTTTTATCCTTTTTGAAGAAACAATTTTATTTATTTATTCTTCAAATTTCTATTGCCGCCAACTCGGCAACAACTTTGGGCGGTTACAACAATTAAAAGCAACATCAAACTAATTAAAAGCCCTTAAAAACCCCATTAAAAATTCACTCACCCCATCCATTAAAAGAGAGAAATCTTAATTATATAAGCAAGCAGGCGGGGGTCACCCCTCCATCAGTGCCCCACACCTGCCCTGCCAGCCAAGTTTTCAGTTCTTTCCTAAAGGGCAGTAATTCCGTCTGCAGTCGTAACTCTGTTGGCTCTGTTCCATAGGGAGTCATTACATTGATACGCTAGTTTAGCACTTAGTTACCTTAGCATGGGAGGGAAATGATCAGTTCAGAGTCCCACACCCCTATCTAGTTTTTCCTCCCCACAAAAACCCTTCTACTTTTAAAAAGTCAAATCCTTTCCCTTTTTCTGATGCAGAAAGGAAAGACTAACAGAGCACATGCACACACAAAGCGATGCTTTTGCAAAGCACCTTCCCCCTCACCTTATCTCACAAAGGAGGATAAGAATGGATACATGCGTGTGGACACACCAGCACTCACTTCTCTCTGCAAAGTCTTTCTGTCAGATAATAATATCAAACTGTATGGACTGCAAATACCACAATGCATCACTGTGATGACATCACTGGAGCATACCTGTCAACTTTTGGCTTTGGAAATAAGGGAAATTTTGTGGGCGTGGCCAAATTGGTAAGCATGGCCAAATCGGTGGGCGTGGCCAAATCAGTGGGCATGGCCAAATCAGTGGGTGTGGCCAAATCCCCCCAACCCTTCCAGAACTAGGGGAACTGGCAGAGAGGGGATCCCCCACAGGATACCCCATTATTAAAGAGAAGAAACCAAGTGGTTTCTTCTCTTTAAAAACGGAGTGTTGGGGGGAATGGAATCGATCCCCTCTCCTGGGTCCCCTGGGTTCAGGGGGTTGTGGGGACAAAAGGGGTCTGTCCCCCAAACCCTTCCAGAGCTAGGGGAGCTGGCAGAGAGGGGATCCCCCCCACAGGATACCCCTTATTAAACAGAAGAAACCAAGCGGTTTCTTCTCTTTAACAACGGAGTTTGGGGGGTGGGGTGGATTCGCTCCCTTCTCCTGTGTCTCCTGTGTCTGGGAGAGTTGGGGGACAAAGGGGGTCTGTCTCCCCAACCCTCCTGAACCTACCACCCTCTCCGCTTGGTCCCCTGGGTTCAGGAGGGTTGGGGAGACAGACCTCTTTTGTCCCCCCCCCCAATGCTCCCAACCCCAGGGGAGCCAGCAGAGAGGGGGATCGCAACCCCCCACCCACTGATATTAAAGGGGAAACCATGATCAGGTTTTCCCTTTTAAAATCAGGGGGTGGGGTGGATTCGGTCCCCTCTCCTGGGTCCTGTGGGTCTGTGAGGGTTGGGGGGGACAAAAGGGGTCTGTCCCCCCAACCCTTCTGGTCCCAGGGGAGCCAGTGGAGGTGGATCGCAACCCCCCACCCCTGATATTAAAGGGGAAACCCTGATTAGGTTTTCCCTTTCAAAATCAGGGGGTGGGGTGGATTCGATCCCCTCTCCTGGGTCCCATGGGTCCGTGAGGGTTGGGGGGACAAAAGGGGTCTGTCCCCCCAACCCTTCTGGCCCCAGGGGAGCCAGTGGAGGGGGGTCACAACCCCCCACCCCCTGATATTAAAGGGGAAACCCTGATCAGGTTTTCCCTTTTAATATCAGGGGGTGGGGTGGATTCGATCCCCTCTCTGGGTCCCGTGGGTCTGTGAGGGTTGAAGGGAAAAAAGGGTCTGTCCCCCCAACCCTTCTGGCCCCAGGGGAGCCAGTGGAGGGGGGATCGCAACCCCCCACCCCTGATATTAAAGGGGAAACCCTGATCGGGTTTTCCCTTTTAAAATCAGGGGGTGGGTGGATTCGATCTCCTCCCCTGGGTCCCTTGGGTCCGTGAGGGTTGGGGGGACAAAAGGGGTCTGTCCCCCCAACCCTTCTGGCCCCAGGGGAGCCAGTGGAGAGGGGGATCGTAACCCCCCACCCACTGATATTAGAGGGGAAACCCTGATCGGGTTTTCCCTTTTAATATCAGGGAGTGGGGTGAGGAGGAGGAGGAGGAGGACCAGCTGAGCAACTGGCTGCGGAGGCCCTGCGGTCATAGCTGGCCTTCCCGCCTCTCAGCTGCTGCTGCTCCTTGTCCTCACCCCCGGAAATAAG
Organism: Bradypodion ventrale; assembly: GCA_035047345.1. Classification (NCBI taxonomy): domain Eukaryota; kingdom Metazoa; phylum Chordata; class Lepidosauria; order Squamata; family Chamaeleonidae; genus Bradypodion; species Bradypodion ventrale. The sequence goes on along the minus strand of JAWDJE010000009.1, from coordinate 22,864,717 downwards.
GAAAATACGGGGAAATTAATAAAACGGGAGGGGCAGGAAAAGGAGTAAAAATAAGGGGTTTTCCCGGGTAAAATGGGATGGTTGACAGGTATGCACCGGAGATATAAAGTAACCTGGCCCTTCGTCCCTAGCCAGATTCCCTGACCCCATGCTCTGTGAGCAGAACATCCCTCCTACACCACGATGTATCAATAAAAGATAAAACGATATATCAGCCCCATAATTATTTGACTAGACCATCTCTCTATTTAACAAAATGGTAGCAGAAGTCGGCTGTCAAATTTAACTACACTTAAAATAAAATTAAAAGCTAAAAAAGAATGTCACGAACATCGAAGGCCACCACGAGGTCCCAAGCCAGAAAGATGGGTGCTGGGCTCCCCATAGACAAGACGACAGAGGAAACCATCCCAGCAGAAGTGTCCAATGAAAGCCAGGAAGATAGGTACTCCTCAATTTGGGCCGGGGATGCGATAGAAGACAACGGGGATGGGAACCATAACGATGGGAACCATAACGATGATGAAAGCTTTAAAGGAGCCATCATCAAGATGATCAAGAGATCCAGACAAGATACAATCCCCATCTCAAAATTAGTTGCCCTGCTAGAAGGGGAAGACGGAGGAATGTGTACCAGGGCAGCAAGCCCTGACTCGTCAGAAGGGACCCACTGCCTAGATGAAGCAGGAAACTCAGCGGTGGCACCATCTTTAAATCCCACACATCAAGACAACGGCCAAATGCCCTGGCCAATGAAAATTGCTGAACAAGAACCAATCCAGACCCACTTTTCAAACCGCATGGCGGGAGAATGGTGGGACAGAAACACAGAGTTAAAAATACAAGAAAACTACAAAGAAATAAAGAGAGCAATAATCTATGGCTACACTACCCTGAACACCACGCAAACCTTGATGAGCCCCCGATGCTAGCAACATACGAGGATCCCCCCTGGCTTGTCCACCGCAAAAGCTACAGGCACCGCGACCACGACCATACGCAGTCCCCCAACCACCGCAGCCACGGCCACCGACCAGACGAACGCAAATGCTGCCCTGCACAAAACCACGGCCACCCCCAAACACTGACGAAGTCGGAAATCGACATGGCGATGGACATCCTCACCGCCGCATTCAGCGCACCACTCCAACTGCTGAGATGCCCAGGAGCTGTCACCGAACCACAGGCCTCTGCCACCAGAGCAACCAGCACGGAGATCCTTCCTCTTCAACGACCAGCACAGAATGAGTTTTGCACATGTGTCCTCCCAGCCATCTCAGAACTCCCCCTACAGGCAAGAAACAATGGGACAAGCACTTCCTACTCACCACATCACCTACTGGCAAGAAAAATGGTGGTTTTTTCAAATATGACAACTGCCTAAATACCCATGCCTTACTGTGAATTTCCAAACAACTCAGACCATCAACAGTGGATGGACTCAGGCTCCAACAAACAGAACAACCTGCCAGATAATTTTCTGATACTGAACATCACTGGGAAGAACCTGAATGAGTGGGCACGACAATTGCAATTAATTCTGATGAGAGAGAATGCCCTGCCCCTAATACTCAATCCACCTGCAAAACCATGGTCTCTCAAAACAGACCACATCCACCACAAAGCATTCTGCCTGGTACTATGCTCCATTGATCTGACCATGTACAGCAGCATCCCAGACAATTCAACTGTCTCTGAAAAATGGACTAAAATGCACATTGTTTCACAGCAGCGACATAAGCAACACCAGCAGGCTGTCTAGGGATTTTTACTCCGCAAAGCTCAAACCCGGGATCACCATGGGAGAGCACCTGCTGAATCTGAATGAACTCAGATCACAACTGATATGAAGGGGAGAGAACATCACCGAAAGGTGCCTGATCAGTATAATTATCAACTCGCTTGATGCATCCTGGCACAACTTCTTGCAGCAAATAGACAGCGTGAATTTCAACTACCTCTCTCTTGATGCCTTATCTGGGAGGCTCATAACAGAAGACAATTACAGAAGAGAAAGAGCCGCTTTGCCCAGGGAAATAAAAGTCACACGAAAGGTAGACTTGGTGGAGCAATCCAACTCATCACACACATGTCATGTATGTGGATCAAGAAACCACTTCAAGAGGGACTGCCCCAAGATAAACAACCAAGGCTATCAGTACCACAGATCCAACCAAGATCTGAGATTCACTGCAAAAGGCTCCCACAGCTCAGGGACCAATCATGATCACCCAGCCCCAGAAGGTCCTTTAAAATTCAGAGGGACTCTGAGAAGGAAAGGGCAAAATGCATCAATGTCTTCAGACACAACGATGTAAACATTGGCCTGCCTAATGATGTACGCTGCTGACTGATCGACTTCGGGGCGACCACATGCATCACAAACAACAAAGAACTATTCAGTTCATATGTTGAGGATTCATACAGAATAAGGTTTGCCGACCAGAGATACTCACAAGCAATCGGAAAGGGAGACATATTCGTTCCCGACATTCAACTAATCAAAGGGGTGTCTCACGTCCCAGGAACCCCCTTCAACATAATGTCTACAATGAAGCTGTGCGAAGACACAGGCTTAAAGGTAACCTTTGAAAGGGGGAAGGTACTGATGCTGAGAGAAGGAAGGGAAGTCGGAAAAATGATCATCATTGAGGGACTCCCATTCTTCTCACCCAACCCAAAGGTTGAACAAGTGAACACTAGCTTTACAGCTAACCAAGATGACACCAGGGAAATAGAAGGGGAAGAGCTTGAACATGCCCAATACCCCCCTGAAGATGAAAAATGAGGGGGGGTATCAAACCTACAATGACACACCCATAGGCACCAGGATACCAGTGTCTATAGGCAAACCAATACACAATGACTGTGCCCACATCTTACACAGAAGGCTGGGGCACATGATAGGATGTTCGGAAGGACTCAAAATAAAGGATTGTAAAAACTTTTTAGAGTGCTCCATATGCAAAAACTCCAAAATAAAGGACAAGGCCCGACCCAAGTCCTCTGAGAGGAAAACCAACTACATTTTCCAGCTAGTACATATGGACTTAGTCGATCCATTGAAAAGTTCCCTTGGACATAAAAGGTATTTCCTGACCATTGTAGATGACTACAGCAGATACGGTTTTGCTTATACCCTGAAAAACAAAGGAGAAGCATTTACAAAATTTAAAGAATTCTATAGGAGAGTGGAGACTCAACAGAACATCCGGATAAAACAAATAATAACGAACCATGGAGCGGAGTTCCTCTCAAATGAATTTGATGATTGGATCAAAGACAAAGGCATGATACACTATACCACTGCTCCCTTCTCAGCTTTACAGAATGGGGTGGTGGAATGAAGGAATGGGATGCTACAAACCATGATCAGGTGTGTACTCGAAGATGCTGGACTTGACTTCTCATATTGGAGCAAAGCATTAATGTATTCCAACTACACCCTAAATCGACTGTGGTCAAGCGTAATCAATAAGATGCCATATGAGTCCATGTACAACCACAAATCAAGATTATCTCACCTCCACATCTTCGGAGTGCTGGCAGATGTGTTCATCCCCAAACAACTGAGAAAAAAAGGGGACAGGATTTCAAGAAAGCTGAGGTTTATGGGTTACAAGCCAGGGTCGAAGACATACAGGTTCATTGATATCCATTCAAGGATAGTAATATCCAGATCAGCCAATTTCCACGAACACTCGAATTGGAGTAAAATACACTTGAATGAAGTGATATTTGATGAACATGATGAGAAGAGAGATCTTAACGGAGGTGGAAATGACACCCCAGCTCATGACACAGAAGGGGAAACACCCTAGGAGCCTGAAAAGGATGATGCAGATGCAAACAAGGACCTCCCAGGAAAAACCCCAAGGGACCTAGATGATTAAGTGATGGCTATGCAAACGGAGGCCAACACTCCCCGCAATTACAACAATGTGCTCAGGCTACTGCGCGGAGAACAGCTCAAATGGAGGGTGGCCATGGAGAAGGAAATGGAAAGCCTCAGGAGGTTGAAAGTGTACACACCCACAGAAGTTCCAAGACACCACAAGACCATAGGCACAACATGGGTATACCGAATCAAACAACTCAAGAACGAGACATTATACAAGGCCATACTAGTGGCACAAGGCTTCTCTCAAAGGTACCCGGAAGACTACATGGATACTTATTCACCCACTGTTAGGTCGGACAGTGTCAAAATTGCACTGGCCGTAGCATCGATTCAAAGGGAACAGGTACATCAGTTTTATGTGCAAACGGCTTACCTACATGCCCAACTTGACAAAGAAATTTACGTCAGATCACCAACTGGGATAGAAAACAATGAAGGGGAAACCTGGTTACTTAATAAAAGTTTGTATGGGCTCCGCCAGTCCGGCAAAAGGTGGTACGAATGCCTCTCAGCAAGGTTGGAAGAGATGGGCTGCTCGACACTATCATCAGACAAATGCGTGTTCACCAGGAAAGAGGGCGAGGAGACATAGAAGGTGCTGGTCTACATTGGTAGGCACAAAGCCCAATGCGACAAGTTCACGCAAGACCTCGGGGAACAATTCTCTCTGAAGTCCATGGGAAAAATTGACAAATATCTAGGAGTCCAGGTATCAGAAGTTCAAGGTGAGTTCGCCCTCTCACAGGCAGATAAGATATCTGAACTATTGAAAAATTGCAACATGAATAATGCCAAGCCGTGTGAAACACCCATGAAAACAGATTTCCTGAAGAACATGTACAAGGATGGTGAATCTTTTGAAGATAACACATCTATACAATGTGTATTGTATAGATCAACCATAGGATCACTTTTGTACCTCGCCAACTGGACCAGGCCTGACATTGCACTGGTGGTGAATTTATTATCACAACATGTCTGCAACCCAAAGGTCTATCACTGGAATGTAATCAAGAGGTTACTGAGGTACTTGAAGAAAACTATGGACACAAAATTATTGATCACCCCCAAACCAAGCAACAAACCGGAAATATCTGTCCATGCCGACGCTGGCTGGGCCAAAGATACCTTGACCAGAAGAAGCACGTCAGGATACTTAGTCTTATTGAATGGTAGCCCGATATAATGGTTCACGGGCAGACAGGAGTTAGTGTCCACCTCCACAGCTTAAGCAGAGTACGTCTGCGTGTCTAAGGTCGTAAGCGAACTGGTAGGCCTCAATGATCTAATATCAAAGATATGGGAAGCACCATCATCATCCATGAGGATAACCAGGCTGCAATAGACATATCCAGGCCCGATGGCCCACACCAGAAGTCCAGACATATAGATATCAAGAATAAACACGTAAGAGAGATGTCCACCGCAAGCTTCATCAAATTAGTGCATTGTGTCACCAAGGAGCAGATCGCGGACATATTAACTAAACCACTACCTGCACCTCAGCATGTCTACTTGTTCAACAAGTTATGTCTGAAATTGTGAAACGAATCAATTGACTTTCAGTCGGGGAGCGCATCCAATCAGTATGATATTAGAAGGGGTTTTGTCAGATAGTAATATCAAACTGTATGGACTGCAAATACCACAATGCACCATTGCGATGACATCACCGGAGATATAAAGTAACCTGACCCTTCATCCCTAGCCAAATTCCCTGAACCCACGCTTTGTGAGCAGAGCATCCCTCCTACACCATGATGTATCAATAAAAGATAAAACGATATATCAGCCTGGTAGTTATTTGACCAGGCCATCTCTCTATTTAACACTTTATTCCAAGACATGTTTTTTCCTCAACAGCGCTTGTTTATTTTATTTCAGCTGAACATCCTAACTAGCAGGACAAGAGGAGAAAATAGTCACTGAAAATGCAAAGGCTTCTTAAGGCAGCTCCCTCGAGCTATGCCATCTGCAAATACTTCAAATGCAACTGCAAATAGAAGGATTTGTTTCTCCTCTACCTGTGTGGTCACTTATACAAAAGAGAATTAAATGATCCAGTGTGGCTTCACAGTGAGAGAATGCAATTTTCATTTCCCTCTGTAGGGGCTGCAGTAGCTCAGTGGTTAAGAAGTTTGCCTTCTTGGCTGGAAGGTTTGCAAGTCGGTAGTTTGAGACCCAGGTACTGCATGACGGATTGAGCACCCATCTCTGTCCCAGCTCTTGGGGACATGAACGGAACCTCATTTGGGTATTCCCTGAGCGGAGTTTCTTCTGCAATAATCCTTTCAACCCAGAATAATTTCTGACACAAAATTATTATTATTTCCCTCTGTGTAGAAGAGACAAATGAGCTTGTCTACGTAAACTTATTGCAGTCGGCCGGAGCTGGCTAAATACAATTGCTAGAGGTCAGGTCAAAGTCTAGTATGCCGTGTGGTGCAATCTTGACATCTAAATGGCATACACACCTCAAGCAACCCTATTTGATCCTCGGAAGCCATTAAATAGGGAAATGAAATGTGAAAAATATTTTGAAATATCTTCAGGATTAACCCAGGGATTGCAGGTGAGGCTTGGCACTTAATTTCAAATCTTTCTCCTGCTTCCAAACTCAAGATTTTCTCCTAACTATGAAAGTAAGTTCAGTAGAATCCCACTAAATTTGCTTTCAGATATAGCTTTCAACTCAAATCCAAGATGGAAGCTGGACTTCAGTCTAAATTTCATTAGAGACATTATTTCATGCAGTGATGGGGCAGAGTCCAGTAATGTGGCTTTGTATCCACACAGTTCCTTTTCAATGGGCAGGGATGTTATTTATGAGAGGCGAGTGTTGGGAAGGTTGCCAGATTTGACTGAGTACACAGTGACACATAGGCAGCTACTGCCGAACAGCTTGCGCCCTGAGCTCTTTTGCCTGGTGTTTTCACCATTTTCTCCATTATGAGGCACCCTATGGCATTACCAGAGCCCTGGAGGAGACTGGCAGCCCCACACGCTATGCCACTTCCACCTTGAGCAGGGGTTCCCAACCTTTTTACGCCATGGGCCTGACCACATGCCCCGGATAGCTGAGTGGGCCAGACCACGCCCCCAGAAGCGGAAGGGTTTACGCTTTTCTGACAGCTGAGGGTGCGTTTACGTATGTGCAGGCCATTTTACAGCTGATGTAAACGTGTCCATTTCCACTTCTGGGTGTGGTGGCAGAAGCGTGGGCCAAATGAAATGGTGCCACAGGCTGTAGGTTGGGAACTCCTGTTCTTGATCAATGTTGGAGCTTATGCACCAAGGAACTAAGGGGCTCTTGGTGAAACTTCTCAGCCTTTTAGGAAAGATATTCCCTTTGCTCCTTTCTCCACAACTCCTGGCCCAAAGGCAGCTCCCATGGCCCTCGTCTTCCCATTTTATCCCCTAAACAACCATGTAACATGTTTAGCTGAACAGAAATGATTGGAACTACTACACTGTGCAAGGACAACAGGAAATGTAAAACTAAGGAGAATTCAAGGTCAGGTAGGACAGCAGAAACAGCCCCTTACCATGCTTTGTCTAACCCAGTTGTTCCTAACCTTTTTTGGGCCATGCCCCACCTAAGAATCTCTAAAATTCTGATTCCCCACTTATTATTCAAAAAGTGAACTCCTATTCATGTGGAGGAAGCCTAAAAGGCCATTAACGTGATCTAACTCATTCTCAAATTGCCCCTCATAAAAATCAAATTGCCCCCCTGTGGGGCATGTGCCCCACATTGGGAACCACAGGGCTAACCCATATGTTACTTCTGTGGTTACATCCAACTTTAGACCATTCACCCAGGACTGAGACACTGAAACCTAGATTTTTTAAAAATGGCGTCAGGCTTTCAATGTTCAGCAATTATGAGAACAATTTAAAAAGTATTAGCTGCAGATTACACACTATAATTTAAACTACCACCACCACTTGATTGCAGCTTTTTGATCTGTAAGGATAGTATGCTGCTCAAAAAAATAAAGGGAACACCTAAACAACACAATGTAACCCCAAGTCAATCACACTTCTGTGAAATCAAACTGTCTACCCTGGTAGCAACACCGATTGACATTCAATTCCACATGCTGTTGTGCAAATGGAAGAGACAACAGGTGGACATCAGAGACAATTTGCAAGGCATCCCCAATAAAGGTGTGGTTCAGAAGGAAGTGACCACAGACCACTTCTCAGTTCCTTTGCTTTCTGGCTGATGATTTGATCACTGTTGAACGCTGGCGGTGCCTTCACTCTACTGGTAGCATGAGATGGAGCCTACAACCCACACAAGTGGCTCAGGTAGTGCAGCTCATCCAGGATGGCACATCAATGCGAGCTGTGGCATGAAAGTTTGCTGTGTCTGCCAGCATTGTGTTTAGAGCATGGAGGCGCTACCAGGAGACAGGCCAGTACACCAGGAGACGTGGAGGAGGCCGGAGGAGGGCAACAACCCAGCAGCAGGACTGCTACCTCCACCTTTGTGCAAGGAGGAACAGGTGGAGCACTGCCAGAGCATACCTGTCAAGTATCCCGTTTTTACCGGGGAAACCCCTTATTTTTACCCCTCTTCCCGCCCCCTCCCGTTTTATTAATTTCCCCTTAATATCCCTTTTTTAAAAAAAATCCTGACCAGAGCCCTCACAGGCGAAGCTGCAGTATGGTTTTCCTGCCACCAGAGGTCGCTGTGTGGCTTTTTGCTTGCGGAAGGGGAGAGAGAGAAGGTGGTGGGGGCATTCTGTAGTTTCTCTTTCATTTCCCTTCCCTGCCACATGGTCATGGAGGCTTCATTTTGGCTGCTACTGTTCGGAGCCACCATGGGACGGGAGTCTACTCTAGAGGTGAGCGATATTTCATATATGCAGGGGCAAATCAGTGAGAGACTTCTCTCTCACTCTCATGCTTTATTGAGCGGTTTCTGCCCTGCCTCCTGGCTGGAGGCTTCTGTTTCTGTTCTAGAGTTAACTTGGGATGGGGGGATGTTGCTTGATCACTATATGAGAGAGAGAGAGAGAGAGAGAGAGAGCACCCCACCATCTAACAAACCATCTGGAGGGAGATTAACTCCTCAGCTGCTGGGAGGCTTGGAAACTACAGAGGTTGCTTTTTACTTTACCAATTCCCTTCCTTAAGCTGGATCCGACATTCTCAGGTGTTGGTGCTTCAATTGGTTGCAGTGAGGAACAAATAGATTGGTTAATTTGGGAGAATTAATCCCTTGCTCCTCCACCCTAATTGGGGGAAGTGTCTAGCCATGTGCAGGGCTAGTTCATTAAAGCCAAGGTGCTTACAACCAGTTGGTAACCCTAGGGGGCTGGTTTACTATTCTGCACTTTCTTTGCTTCCCAGGAAAAAAATTAATTAAAAATGAGTAAGGTAAAGGTAAAGGTTTCCCTTGCTCGAAAGCCAGTCGTATCCGACTCTAGGGTTCAGTGCTCATCTCTGTTTCAAAGCTGAAGAGCCAGCGTTGTCTGCATCTGCAGACATTTCCATGGTCATGTGGCAGGCATGACTAGACACCAGAGCGCACAGAATGCTGTTACCTTCCCACCAAAGTGGTCCCTATTTATCTACTTGCAATTTCTTGCTTTCGAACTGCTAGGATGGCAGGAGCTGGGTCAAAGACGGGAGCTCATTCCATCCTGCAGTACTCGGGAATCGAACTGCTGACCTTCTGCCTCCAAGTCAGCATCTTAGTCACTTAAGCCACTGAGTAAACAAGAAAAAAAGTCCCCCAAGAAGATGGGGAAAGGGTTCTTTGGCCCACACAACTTTGTGCCCATTGCATCTACAATACCATCTAGCCATCTTATTTTTTGGCCACCCCCTTCTTTTGTCCACCACCTTTCCCAGCATCAAGGCTTTCTCAAGTGAATCCTCTCTTCTCATTTGATGTCCAAAGTACTTTAGCATCATCTTTACTATTTGACCTTTAATAAGCAGTCATGGTTGATTTCTTCTAGGATCGACCTATTTCTAACACCACATTTCAAAGGCATCTATTTTTCTGTGCTCAGCTTTCCTAATGGTCCAGCTCTCACACCCATACATTACCACCAGGAATACCATTGTTTTGACTATGCAATTTTTTGTTTGCAAGGTGATGCCTCTACTTTTAACTATGTTCCCCAGGTTTCTCAAAGCTTGTTTCCCAAGGATCAGTCGCCTTTTTATTTCACGGCTGCAATCACCATCTGCAAAGATCTTTGATCCTTGTTGGATCGGGGCCCGATACGGGCTGGAAGGTCCCAGAGGAGACTGGTCAAGTAAAGACACACAAGGCAAGATGGAGCGAAGACCAGCCGTTTATTGATCAGAAGGCTCTAATCTTTATACTCTGCCAAGCTCGACCACGTGTATAGGTTGCACGTGGCCATTACAGGAAAACTGCAAGTCTGCACTTTGAGATTACACAAGTTACTCATCAGGGATGACTTCACCAGGGGAAGTTCCTTATCTATCTAATTTACTACCAGGGGACATGCATTGTCTGCTGCTATCGGGAGTAAACATTTGCCTAAATTGACTCTTGGGCTCAGAGTCTCTGCGGATACAAGATTACCCATTACATACTGATCGAGTTCATCACCCGGTGATCTTTTGCCCTCTACAGTCCAAACTGCCTGCCAGGTCAGCGATCGGTGAATTAAACTATGACTATTAATCCGCACCCCAATGTCTGTCCCTTCGGAACCAGGATCCAAGGAGTGTTCCCCCAAGCCGTGGTTCTGTCAGGGACAGTATGCCAATTATGTGCGCGGAACCCACATTCCCCCTTTGTTTGATTGGACCTGACAGACGGCTCGCCGTAGGAGTGGCATGAGCTGACGTGGAGTGAGGACATTCTGGGGTCTTCTCCATGGGGGACACATTGACAGCAATGAGGGAATACATTGTGCGAAACAGCAAACCGCTATCCCCAAAATTGCAACACTCACAATTGCCTTGAGCGTTGTTTGCGGCCACCCCAATGGGAACCACGACCAGAGCGAATTCCACCACCCCCATGTGGCATCTTCCTTGATATTCTTAACCAGGGTATGGAGATCTGTGATCTGACTTTGTACCTTGTGAGAGTTGTCCATGAGGTTAAAACAACACATGCCATGGACTATCTCGCAACCCAAATGGTGTAAGAGCAGGAGGTAGTCTATAGCTGCTCGATTATCCAATATAGCATGGCGAAGCGCCGTTTGCTCTTGATTGAGCATCGCTATCGCCGATGAGGTATGGTTAATGGCTTTTGCTAAAGAGCAAGCCAGTTGACCAATCCTGCAAGCACTGCCTACGGCTAAGCCTGGCATGCCGAACAAACTGACCGCCAATGAGACGTATTCAGCTTTGCTCAGAAGCCTAATATTACTGTCACATGAGCAACGAGGGGTGCAGTGGCGATTTTGTTCCTAATTCTGGACTGATGTTCACTGAGCCTAACCCTCAGATGCCGTCTAGATTCTCCAATATATGCCTTATTGCAGGTGCAGATAATCATGTACACCACATCTCGGGAATTGCAATTGCTGAACTTGGAAAGACGCAATTCAAATTTGCTGCTGGGGATACATATCCTGTCCGTGTGTAATATATTAGGACAAAATTTACAATGAACATCAGTCCAGAATTGGGAACAAAATTGCCACCACACCCCTCGTTGCTCATTTTTCAGATAGAAAACATCCATGCGATAGCATGAAGGTGGTTGTGCTTGATACCTTTACACTACAGAAACACCAGATTACTGATGTGGAACGGTTTCTCCTCCAAAGAGAAGCATTCTTTATACATCGCTTCTCCACTTTGGCACCTTCAGGATTAAACACAGATCTGGATCTTTCAGCATATTTGTAAATTATCACTCCATCAGATATTCTTTGTAATAAATCTTCGCCCTGTAAGTGGCTAAATTCTTTGCATGGTCCTCTTTAAAATTCTCCGCTTTTTTCTTCTTTTCATTTTATTGCTCACATGTGCCCCACTTAAAACCTTTAAAACCTGTCCATACTTTATGCTTGTAATGCTCTAACCCGGCATGAATCCACTGAGAGAGGTTACTATCGAGCGCGTTTCTTATCATACTATCAGGTATTTATTCAACAGTTTTTAGTGCGTTATAATGTTATTTCATTGTTGTTATATGTTCGGTAAGCATTATATATGATATTTGTACCTTTGCAGAATCTTGATAAAGACTCCGAAATATCCCATTTCAACCGGACGGATATCAACTTTGCCATTCTGCTCTATTCATTCCGGATTGTATTCTGCTTGCATGAATGATTAACAACTAGAGCTTTTTCCTTTGTTTGTCGGATTTTTCTCCACAGGACACTGCTCAAGAACTTGGCCATTTAAGATTGCGCCTTACCTTATGGTGATTTCGATGCATGGTCTTGCAGCTATTGAAATTGCAGGTTGTTCGGACATTTTTGCTTAGATATTTCTGAACGTATATTGTTCTATCAATATTGGATTTTCGCCGTACTATATGTATATCTAACTGTTACTGAATGTAATTGCCATTCACTATTGTATTATATTTTCATGTACTAGCAGAGGTTTTAAATGGTGTTGGAAAGTTTTTGTTGTTGTTGTTAATGTTTGTAAAGAAGAGGTTAGTCTATAATTGAAATTTTCAAAATTTTTATTTATACAAAATTTTTTGGGTGGGCTGTTATAAACTGTGATGAGTTTTGTTTGGTGTTTTGGTTTTGTGGAGGAAAAAAAGAATGAAGGATGATATACTTTTTCCAAAAAAATTATTTAACCCAATATTTTTAGTATGTATTTTTTTAAATTGTTGTACCGTAGGTAATTTTAAAAAATGTGAAAGTACATGTTTTTCACAATAAATGTTTTTAAACTGTGTATTGATGTTTTTGTTTTTTATTTGAGTAAAAATTCAGCACAGGATTTTTGAATAGTTTTTATTTTATTTTATTGACATCTGTTTTTGATTTGTGTAAAATTGTGATTTTGTGTTATTTGTTTTTACTTGTTTTTATTCTTGGGGCCTTTTGTGTGGGGCTGTTGTGTCTTTTTGAATTTTTTTTTTACTATTGTGGGCAGCAAGTGGTGCTGGTAGGAGTTATCTTGTATTTTGACTGTTTTTTCTCTCGTGGCCTCTGGGTGGAGCTTCTTCCAGTAAGTAGTCTCTTTCTTTATTCATTTCTTTTCCAGTCGTTGTGGTGTGAGGTCGTGTGGTGGTGAGTTGGCTGTTTTTCTTTATTTGGGGTGGTGGTGGTGGTTGGATTTTGTGGTGTTTGGCTGGGTGCTGGGTGTGTTTGGAAATGTTTGTTGTTGTTTACTTTGTATTGTTTTTTGGTGTTATTTTTGTTTGTTTTTGTGTATTTTTGAATGTTTTTGATTGTTTGTTTTTGTGTTGTTGTTTTTTGGTGTCCTACGGGGGGGATCCCCTCTCTGCCGTCTCCCCTGGCTCTGGAAGGCTTGGGGAGACAGACCCCTTTTGTCCCCCCAAACCTTCCAGACTCATAGGACCCAGGAGAGGGGATCGAATCCAGGCCATCCTCTGATATTAAAAGGGAAATCTCAATTGTGGTTTCCCCTTTAATATCAGTGTGTGGGGGGTTTGTGATCCCCCTCTCCGCTGGCTTCCTTGGGTTTGGGAGGGTTGGGTGAAGAAAAGGGGTCTGTCTCCCCAACCCTTCCGGACCCAGGAGAGCCATCGGAGAGGGGGATTCCCCCCAAAAAACCTCTGTTTTTAAAGAGAAGTAACCGCATGGTGTGTGGGGAGGGGAATCCCCTCTCTGCCAGGTCCCCTGGGGTCAGGAGGGTTGGGGAGACAGATTCCTTTGGTCCCCCCAACCCTCCCAACCCCAGGGGAGCCAGTAGAGAGAGGGGGAGCACAACACCCCCCCACACCCAGTGATATTAAAGGGGAAACTCCGATTAGGAGCTTCAGGTGCCGTTGGGGAGGGGGGCTTTGGTTCCCGCGGCTTGGTGGACTTGCTCTCCCGGTGTTTTTTGGTTTTTTTAATTTTTGTCATGGCGCGCAGGACGCTGGGGCTTGTAGTTATGGGTTGGTGCTTTGTGTTTGTGCTGCGTTTTTTAAACGGTTTTCTTTTGATTTGCTGCAGCGCATTTCCGAACATTCCTTGCGCCGCACCGTGCAAGAGCCTCTCAGCCTGATTGGCTCTGGCACGGCACGGCACAAGGAATGTTGGGAAATGAAGTTGTTTCCCTTTTTTCGCGTTTGTGGGGCTGTTGCCTGTTTTCTCAATCCTTTGTTGACCTGTGGACCCAGATCGGCCGTGTGCACGAAGGGTGAGTGCAGGCAAGTAGGGCGAGGCATAGCAACCTATAGCAAGTTCCAACGGTTAACCCTTGGTTTTATAGGTTAAGATTGTATATCTTTGCACAGTGTCCCCATTATATTGGTTATATAGTTTTATGGTCTCGCATGAGCCCCCTGATTTGGTTGCTCCTCCTAGTTGTTTCATTTTAATGACGTATTTTTGATATTAAAGTAGCATTCACTTTTTCTTTGTTGCCCCGCACTTTTGGGTGTTACCTCTTCCTCATCTCCATTTACAGCCAAAGAGCCAGTGCTGTCTGTGTTTGCAGACATTTTCATGGCCATGTGGCAGGCATGACTAGAGCCCAGCAAGTCACATGACTATATTTGGCCACGCCCACAGATTTGGCCACATCCACAGAGGGGTGTGGCCAAAATTTCCCTTATTTTCAAATCCAAAACTTGACAAGTATGTGCCAGAGACCTGCAAAATGACCTCCAGTGGGCCACCAATGTGCATGTGTCTGCTCAAACGGTCAGGAACAGATTCCATAAGGGTGGTATGAGGTTCCAACAACCACAGGTGGGGGTTGTGCTCACAGCCCAACACCATGCAAGACATTTGGCATTTGCCAGAGAACACCAAGATGTGCAGGTTCACCACTGGCGCCCTGTGCTGTTCACAGATGAAAGCAGGTTCACACTGAGCGCATGTGACAGATGTGTCAGGGTCTGGAGTCACCATGGAGAACGTTATGCTGCCTGCAACATCCTCCAGCATGACCGGTTTGGCGGTGGGTCAGTAATGGTGTGGGGTGGCATTTCCCTGGAGGGCTGCACAGCGCTCCATGTGCTCGCTGGAGGTAGCCTGACTGCCATTAGGTACCGAGATGAGATCCTTAGACCACTTGTGAGACCATATGCTGGTGCGGTTGGCCCTGGGTTCCTCCTAATGCACGACAATACTAGACCTAATGTGGCTGGAGTGTGTCAACAGTTCCTGCAAGATTAAGGCATTGATGCTATGGAGCAAGATTAAGGCATTGATGCTATGGACTGGCCCGCCCGTTCCCCAGACCTGAATCCGATTGAGCATATCTGGGACATCATGTCTCGCTCCATCCACCGACGCCACGTTGCACCACAGACTGTCCAGGAGTTGGGGGTTGTTTTAGTCCAGGTGTGGGAGGAGATCCCTCAGGAGACCATCTGCCACCTGATCAGGAGCATGCCCAGGCATTGTAGGGAGGTCATACAGGCACGTGGAGGCCACACACACTACTGAGCCTCATTTTGACTTGATTTAAGGGCATCACATCAAAGTTGGATCAGCCTGTAGTGTTTTCTTCCATTGTCACTCTGAGTGTAACTCCAAATCCAGACCTCCATGGATTGATGAATTTGATTCCCATTGTTAAGTTTTATGTGATTTTGTTGTCAGCACATCCAACTATAGTATGTGAACAACAATAGGAATACAGTATTTCAGTCATTCAGATCGTAGGATGCCTTATCTTTGTGTTCCCTTTATTTTTTTGAGCAGTATATTTTACAGGACTATGTTTTAATATTGTTTTTAATCCTCATCTGTGCAATTTTGCCTTCAATTAAAAAAATTCTAGGCAAGGAAAAATCTTTAAATATAGGGAATAAAGCAAAGCAAAGCCTGCCGCTTTATTGAGCTATCCTTCACTTTTATGTTAGGTCATCAAAGTTCAAAAATGGCTGAATCACTTGAAGGAAACAGAGTGAGTAAGCATTACTTGAATAACACCAACTTCACTGTACAGCTCGATATAATTCTTGCAACGCATTTGTGAATAGCAGGCAAAGGGCAAATGCACAGTAAGCCACCTCCAGCACTAGTTATCCAGTACTGTGAACAGAGAAAGCATTAAAAAGGCAACACAGAAACCACAAAGGGAAATACTACATTCTTCTCATTTTTGACATTCCTTCAATTTGGAGGAAATTGATAATTTCTAGGCAGGATCCAATATATTTTTCTGTTCAAAACAAAATCAAAACCGAGTTCAAAAGCATGTAAGACTAGCCATTAGGTAAAGATAGCCCTTGCTTGAAAACCAGTCATATCTAGGGTTCAGTGCTCATCTGTTTATAAGCAGAGCCAGCACTGTCTGCGTCTGCAGATGTTTCCGTGGACATGTGGCAGCCATGCCTCAACACGGAATGCTGTTTACCTGTCCAGTAAAGTGGTCCCTATTTATCTACAGTACTTGCTTTCGAACTGCTAGGTTGGCAGGAGCTGGGGCAGAGATGGGTGTTCACTCCGTCATTTTGATGTAGGCAGATTGATTGCACATGGAGTTGGCAGGCGGGCCAAACACTTCTTTATTTCAGCATGGTCAATCTATACATGGGCACATGTAGGAGACGCAGCTCCTTATATACTGTATTTGAATTCCCCGCCATGGATACTCATTGGCTGTGGTGGCAGTGATGTCATTGGGGGCATACTGCGTAGCTACTAAGGTACACCTTAAACCAGGCCGTTTCCCGCGCTAGCTGCTGATTGGTTAATTGGATCTGCATGGGCTGAGCTTCCTCAGCTGCGCTACTGTGGCAGCTGAGTAGCGTGCAGAATCGGGAGGGCTGCTTGCATATACAATATCCCTCCCCCCTAGGATGGGATAAGAACATAAGAACATAAGAACAGCCTTGCTGGAACAGGCCACAGCCCATCCAGTCCAGCATTCTGTCTCACACAGTGGCTCACCATTCCTTCAGGGTATTCCCAAGGAGATGCCTTCACCTGCTTAGGATTCCCTGGAAATGGCATTGAGAGATATCCTGCCTATCTCTCCAACCCGGAGGTTGTCCTTAGGTAGCCATAATTATAGCCATTGATAGCCTTGTCCTCCATGAACTTGTCTAATCCTTTCTTAAAGCTGTGAAGACTGACAGCTGTCACCACTTCTTCTGGCAGGGAGTTCCATAGACCAGTAATCCTCTGGGTGAAAAAGTACTTTCTCTTATTTGTTTGAGAACTAGTACCCAAAAGTTTCATGGAGTGTCCCCTAGTTCTAGTGTTGTCACTCTGCACTTACTGATGTTGAAGCTCATTTGCCACTGTTTTGCCCACTCCCCCAGTGTCAAGAGATCCCTCTGGAGCTCTTCACAATCTCTCACAGTTTTCACTACCCTGTATAATTTAGTGTTGTCAGCAAATTTGGCTACCTTGCTTTTTACTCCTACCTCTAGATCATTTATGAAGAGGTTGAAAAGCAGGGGTCCCAGTACTGAACCTTGGGGGACCCCACTCTTTACTTCCCTCCACTTGGAGAAGTGTCCATTTAGTGCTACCCTCTGTTTCCTGTCCCTTAGCCAGTTGCTGATCCAAGACAAGACCTGTCCCTTTATTCCATGACTGGTAAGTTTATTCAAGAGCCTTTGGTGTGGGACCTTGTCAAAAGCCTTCTGAAAGTCCAGATAAACAATGTCAACTGGATCCCCCTTATCCACATGCTTGTTGACACTCTCAAAAAATTCCAACAGATTAGTGAGGCATGATTTGCCCTTGCAAAAGCCATGTTGGCTCTCCTTTAGCAGTGCCTTCTCTTCTATGTAACTATTAATTCTGTCTTTTAGGATGGTTTCCATCACTTTACCTGGGACACATGTCAAACTGACAGGCCGGTAATTTCCTGGATCACCCCTGGATCCTTTTTTGAAAATTGGTGTTACATTCGCTACCTTCCAGTCATCAGGCACAAAGCCTGATTTGAGGGAAAGATTATATATTTTGGCTAGGAGATCAGCAATTTCATCTTTAAGTTCCCTGAGAACTCGTGGATGGATGCCATCTGGTCCTGGGGATTTGTTAGTGTTTAGCTTAACAAGACATGCAAGGACCTCCTCCCTGGTTATTTCTATCTTGCTTAATTCTTCGGTTTCCCTCCCTACGAAGATAGGCTCTGTTTTGGGCATGTGGTCTCTGTCTTCTTCAGTGAATACTGAAGCAAAGAATTCATTGAGTCTCTCTGCAATCTCTGTTTCCTCTTTAATAACCCCTTGCCTTCCATTGTCATCTAATGGTCCAATGGCCTTCCTAGTTGGGTTCTTACTTCTAATGTACTTAAAGAAGTCTTTGTTATTTCTCTGAGTATTTTTAGCTATACGCTCCTCAAAGTCTTGCTTTGCTTTCCTGATTGTTGCCTTGCATTTGTTCTGCCAGAATTTATGTTTCTGCCTGCTGTCCTCATTTGGACAAGCCTTCCATCTTCTAAATGAGCTTTGGGCAATTCCCTGGATGAAGTCCCTTAGCCATTGTGGGGTCCGGCGATTTCGCTGTGGCTGGCCCGCCGGTTCAGACACGCTCCCCAGGGTGCCTGGGCTTCTCCCTCTGGAAAACTGAAGGGCCCCATCGAATCCTGGCAGGGGAAAAGGTGGGGTATCCCTAGTTCGGGGAGGATGAGGGGACCGTTGGGAGAACTCAAAGCCCCGCTGCTCTCTGGGACGAGTGGGGGAACACTCGGGAAACTCCCCCCAACCTGAAACAAAAAATCAAACTGGGGGTCCGCTTCCTCGGGCTGAAAGGCTGACTCTGGTGATTCCGTGCAGCCTGTAATGTTCAATCCTGTATCCCCCCCTTGGGTTAAGCAGGTGGGGGGCAACCCTAACGTTGAACCCTCTCTATCACTCCTTTCAGTGGGTTCCTCTGGATCAAATCCCCTTGTGGCTCCCGTGACCCTTCTCCTAAGTTGGTCAGCGTATCTGCGCCACAGTAACCCCGAGTCTGTCATGACTTTGTATGATATAGGTCCGGTTTGCTCTACTACCTCCCAGGCACCCACACTGGTCCTGAACTCACATAGTTCTTGCAATAAACCGGGTCACCTACCCCAAACACCTTTTCCTGCTCTACTGACACATTTGTACCCCTACCCTCCACCCTAGAAGGATCTAGGCATTCGAGCATTGTTGGGATTCTCCTCCGCATCAGGAGTTCCGAGGGGGATTGCCCCGAGGCTAGTGGGGAGACCCTGTAGCTTATGAGGAATTGGCAGAGCTGAAGCTCCAGGTCCCCCGGACCCATTCTCCTTAACGCCTCCTTTGTGGTGCGGACCATGCGCTCCACTTGGCCGTTTGTGGCCAGGTGAAAAGGGGCAGAGGTGATGTGCCTGACTGGGTTCCGCTCGAGGAACGCTTTGAATTCCGCGGACATGAATATGTATGCGTTATCCGAAATTAGCACATCGGGAATGCCAAAACAAACTAACATCCTTCGTAGATGTTTGATTGTGGCCGCGGAGGACGTGTTACGCATTGGAATGACCTCGAGCCATTTCGAGAATGCGTCGACCACGAGTACATAAGAACATAAGAACAGCCTTGCTGGAACAGGCCACAGCCCATCCAGTCCAGCATTCTGTCTCACACAGTGGCTCACCATTTCCTTCAGGGTATTCCCAAGGAGATGCCTTCACCTGCTTAGGATTCCCTTGAAATGGCATTGAGAGATATCCTGCCTATCTCTCCAACCCGGAGGTTGTCCTTAGGTAGCCATAATTATAGCCATTGATACATTGATAGATTGTAGGAACATTGTGCCCCTGAAGGGCCCCGCGAAGTCCACGTGGAGTCTGGACTACGGACTGCCTGCTGCGTCCCACTCCCTGGGGGGTAGCCTATGCTCTTTGGGCCACAATTGCTGGCAGCTCTCACACCGGCCCACCAGTTTCTCTATGTCCTCATCTATCTTGGGCCACCAGAAGTAGCTCCTTGCTAGGGCCTTTGACTTCACGGTCCCCGGGTGGCTCGTATGGAGCAGACGGAACACCTTGGCTCGCAGGACCTCGGGAATTACTACTCTTTGCCCCCAGAGGAGGCATCCTCTCTCGAGCGACAGCTTGAAACACTTCCTGAAGAACGGATCGAGTTCTTCAGAATGAGACGTTAAGGGCCAGCCCTTCTTAACCCACGCCAATGCTTGGGACAAGACCCTGTCTTTGGTGGTTGCCTTGGTGATATCTGCCGGCGCAATTGGGGGCGATTCGAGTGATTCAATGAGCAGCACCTGGTGCTCTTGCTCACCCTCACACTCAGGCTCTCCCAGCTCTGGTAGGGGAGACCTGGAAAGTGCATCTGCGTGCGCGATGTCTTTCCCTGTGCGATGCACCAGCATGAGCTGGTATGCATTTAGGAAGATCGCCCACCTTAACATCCTAGGGGACAAGATCTGTGGGGTGGGCTTGGTTGTGACAAAGATACCTAGGAGGGGCTTGTGATCCGTGACAACGGTGAACTCCCTCCCATACAGGAAGTCATGGAACTTCTTTGTCCCTGCGATGATTGCGAGGGCCTCCCTGTCTGTCTGGGCATAATTGCGCTCTGCTTTCGAGAGGGATCTCAAATAGAATGCAATTGGCACCTCCCTCCCATCCTCAAACACATGGCATAGGACAGCCTTGACCCCCACTGGTGGGCCATTACATACTAACACTAAGGGTTTCTTGGGGTCGAAGTGAGTTAGAATCGCCTTGGAAGAGAGAAGCCTCTTCAACTCACTGAACACTCATTCCTGAGCCTCCCCCCACCGCCAGACTGCATCCTTTTTCAGTAGGTGGTGCAGCGGCTCTGCCACAGATGCCTTCTGTGGGAGGAAGGAGTGGTAGAAATTCAGGAGCCCCAAGAACGACTGCAGCTCTGCCTTAGTAGCTGTTGTGGGGGCGTCCTAAATGGCTGCAACCTTTGATTTAGATGGCTTTACCCCATCGGGGGTGATCCTAAACCCCAGGAACTCTACCTCATTTGCGTAAAAAATGCACTTGTCCCTTCTCAGGCATAACCCAGCCCTCTCAAATACGGACAGAACCCGGTCTAACCTTTGTGCTAGCTCTGACTCCCACCCCCACCCCAGCAGTTATCAATACATTGTCGAAGTATGGCAAAACCCCAGGAAGTCCCTTAAGTAGGCATTCCACAAGCGCCTGAAAGATACCGGGAGCTGAATTCATGCCGAACTCGAGGCGTGTCACTTTAAAGGCACCCTTGTGCATCACTATCATCTGGGCAGCTGCGGCCGCAGGTGTGACCGTCAATTGCTGGTAAGCCTGAGCTAGGTCCAGCTTCGCAAAACACCTCCCCCCATGTAACTTGGCCAGCAAGTGGCTAACTACCAGCACCGGGTAGGCATTGGGGCGGATTGCCTTATTAATAGTACACTTGTAATCAGCACAAATCCTAACCTCCCCGTTAGATTTCATTGCAGTTACAATCGGAGTCTCCCACTCCGCAGAGTCCACTGGTACCAAAATTCCCTGACCCACCAGTTTGTCCAACTACGCCTCTATTTTGTCCTTTAGTGCGAAGGGCACTCTGCATGGCTTGAGGCGCACGGGGCGGATGGAAGGGTCCATATCAAAGTCCACAGGATGCCCCTTGTACTCCCCAAGGCCTTTCCTGAAGACTGTTGGGTGTGCGTTGCACACGTCTTGGATGGGGTCGCCTCGGACGGCGTTGATTCCAGTCAATGCAATTCCCAGCGGTTCAAACCACTGGGTCCCCAAAAGGCAACTGGACCCACCCTTAAGGACTACTAAGGGCAACTTCCTGGTGAAGTTCTTAAACCGCACTGTGAAATCCCCCACCCCCAGGACTGGGATGTAGCTTCCCTGGACATCCCGCAAGTTTGTTTGGAGGGCTCTAATTTTGGGGTGGTCCTTAGGGGGTATGCGCAGAAACTCGGTCTGTGAGATAATGTAGTAGGCAGTCCCTGAGTCCACCTCCATCTTCACCTGGACCCTCTGCTATAGTACTTTAACAAAAAAACGGGTGCGCCGGTCCGACACACGTCTCACCACTGTGTCCTCCAAGTGCACCTTACCCACACTCTGGTCCTTCCAGCGGCTGATCCGGTCAGGGTCTCGCCGTTGTCTGCACACCTTGGTGATGTGGCCCAAATGCCCGCAGTTGTGGCACTTGGCTTTCCTGAAAGGGCACTTCCTCTGGTCGTATGTGCCCCCGCACCCCTCGTAGCATCTGCTCGCTTTGGCGGTGTCTCTCCGGTTCCTCTCGGAAGGTCGTTTCCTCACCTTCTGGACTTCGGGTTCACTTTCACTCTCGCTGAGGTCGGATGAGGACATGGTGGCAGCTGCCGCAGCTCTCGGCTCTTACTCCCTGCGAGGCGAGCATCTGTGGGCCTGCACAGCGGACGACGGATTCTCTGAGGCACCGATTCTCACCCGACATGCCCGCACCCTGTCTTTTACTGTCTCTGCAGCCTGGGCAGCTCTGAGGACCTGCTCAAAGGTGATGTCCTCATCCCGGGCCAAAAGTCTCCACTGGGCCTCCTCATCCCGCATGCCGAGGAGGCGGTCTTGCAGCGCCTCGCTCAGGTGGGTGCCCCAGCAGCAAGGGACGGCCGCCAGTCTCAGCACGGTGACGTAGTCCACCACGCTCTCTCTGGCCCGCTGGTCACGCCGATGGAAGGCCAGCCAAGCCGGGAACACGGACACCTTCGGCCAGAAGTGTGCCCGCAGCGCGTTCAGGATCTCGGCGAGGGAAACCGACCTTAGGCCCCTCGGCATCAGGAGTTTCCTCGCCAGCTCCAGGGTCGGCAACTCGCACTGAGCCAGGAGGCAGGCTCGTCTCTGAGCCTCGTCTTCGATGCCCTCATCGTCCATGGCGTACAGGTCCCATGACTCGGGCATCAGGGTGTCGAACGGAGCGAGGGTTACTCTGTGGGAAGCCATCATCCCATCCTCGTCGCCAATTTGATGTAGGCAGATTGATTGCACACGGAGCCGGCAGGCGAGCCAAACACTTCTTTATTTCAGCATGGTCAATCTGTACATGGGCACATGTAGGATACACAGCTCCTTATATACTGTATTTGAATTCCCCACCATGGATACTCATTGGCTGTGGTGGCAGTGATGTCATTGGGGGCGTACTGCGTAGCTACTAAGGTACACCTTAAACCGGGCAGTTTCCCGTGCTATCTGCTGATTGGTTAATTGGATCTGCATGGGCTGAGCTTCCTCAGCTGCACTACTGTGGCAGCTGAGTAGTGTGCAGAATCTGGAGGGTTGCTTGCATACACAATAGTCATGCAGTACCTGGGAATCGAACTCCAACCTTCCAGTCAGTGAGTTCAGCATCTTAACCACTTGAGCCACCGCAGTCCCTTAGTATCCGATTACACTGTGTGAAATATTTAACAGCTTGGAATAAAAACAAGATCTGGAGATCTTGCTAGTAACCTGACAGTAGCAAAGAGACCCGAAAGACTCTAAGGATCTTCAAAGGCAGTCATGGCACCTTGGCAAATTTGTCTTGGAGGAGGTATTTCTTTGAATGAGTCTTCCTGGGCAACCCTATTTGTTTTAAATATGTTGGTTCTGTAGTTTTAATAATAATCACCTGCCATCAAGTCCATTGCAATTTATGGCAACCCTTTCAGGTTTTCCTAAGTAAAAAAAATACTCAGAAATGGTTTATCCTACCTTTCTTTATTTGTGCAAGTTGCCCAAGGCTACACAAGATGTGTTTTCTCCCAAGAGGCAGAGTGGAGAATTGAACCCCTGATTTCTGACTCCATTTCTGGTTGGTAACGTTGAGTCACTCATTTTCAGACGTAGTAAACTACAATTCCTATTATGCCAACATGTTTAATTTCAGCATGACTGGAATAAAGTAAGATGCCGATCCAAGCGATGCAGTTGAAGTCCTAACCAGGTGCCTGGAGGCTGTGAGGGTCTGGATGGGAGACAATGGGCTTCAGCTGAATCCTGGCAAGACTGAGTTGCTGTGGGTTCGGGGTCCCGCGTTATCCCGGGAGCTACCATCTTTGGTGCTGGATGGGGCTTCTTTGCCCCAAACAGACCTGGCGCGTAATTTGGGGGTCCTCCTGGACTCACGACTACTGCTCGAAGAGCAGGTGGCAGTTGTAGCTAGGAGGGCTTTTGCACAAGTCTGCATCATTCGCCAATTACGCCCGCTCCTGGACCGGGACTCCTTGCTCACAGTCACCCATGCTCTGATCACCTCCAGATTGAACTACTGTAATGCACTCTACATGGGGCTGCCCCTGATGACCATTCGGAAACTACAGCTGGTCCAGAATGTGGCAGCCCGGGTGGTGATGGGGTGCGGGTGCTATGCCCGTGTCTCACCACTCCTATGGGAGCTGCACTGGCTGCCAGTGTGCTTCCGGGTGCAATTCAAGGTGCTGGTTTTGACCTTTAAAGCCCTTCATGGCAGTGGACCAGGATATCTAAGAGATCGCATCGTTCCAAGGTTTTCGACCCGTCCTACGAGGGCAGACTGTAGGGGATCTCTGGTGGTCCCATCAGCCAGAGATGCACATCTTACCGAGACTAGGAGGAGAGCCTCCTCGGTGTCGGCCCCGGCCCTCTGGAAACTCCTGCCACCAGAACTGCGCCTCCAGGCAGTGCTGTACCCCTTCAGTAAGGCTCTAAAAACCTGGCTCTGCCAGCAGGCATGGGGTGCATCTGGCAGCACATTGCAGCCTCGCTGGCTCATTTAAGCCCTGTTGGGGTTTTTAATTAAGGGATAGGTTTTATAGATTTTAACCTTTTACCGTTTTAGCAGTGGGTTTTATCGTATAAGATGTTTTATCCGATGTGAGGGGTTGCCGAGGCGAGTAAGGCGGCCTATAAATTGACCAAATAAATAAATAATGAAGCACTGAGACTGAAATCATTATGTTATCTCTATTTTATACTTTTATTCCCAAACATACAGATTTCACAATGCTGTTTAGGAAAATGCAACAGAGATTTCAAAGTATCTTAAGTACAGACTCATAATAACATATTCTTTACATCTCAGTGAATGGAAGCAACAATAGACATAGATCATGACCAATATTTTAGTTTAACACAGAGCAAAAAATACTGAAAGGTCATTTAAACAGAAAATGGGCCACACACAAAGATTCTCTCTCAAAACAGGCACATTAGCAGTACTGCTAAACAAGTTCCATATGTAAAGATAAACAGTGATGATAATCTTAATTATAATTTGCCATTTCAGAGTGCATTTAAAAAAATAAGAACCTTTCCCTCGATTGATTTTCAGCAGCCATATGTATCCAATGGTCACAAGATACATACTGGTAAATGTTTTTGTGTGACTAACGGAAACTAATTGTAATCGTAACATACTTTTTGCTCCTAGAATGAATGTTCACACAGGAAGCTACGGATGTTACTTGGAGAGGTGTTCAGGTGACAATGCTGTAGTAATTCACAGTGAACTCAGAGCATATGTAGAGTAACCATGTAAAAGTTAGGTGTTCCACAAAGCAACAAAAACCAGAGAAGATTTAAGGTTGTCTCAGAAGCACTATAGCGCCTATCTCATAAGTCCTCTATTTTACGACAAGTATGTGTGAAAAACAATTATATTGCTCCTACAGGAAAACAGAATCTAAAAGTCTGGCCAGGTTATCCTGTTATGGTAATAAAGACTATGGCCCATGGGCCGGCCCACAGGACATCACCATCTGGCCCATGGGCCAGTATGCTGCCGCCACTGGAAGTGCTGAAATCGTGGTGAAATCGTGGCGAAATGTGGCAAAAAATTCAAAAATGATGCCGAAATGTTCCTTCATTGCTCCCTCCTCCAAGGGAAGTGGTGGAGGAGGGGAAAAACGCCCGTAAATATGGCATGGATTCACCAGCCGCTACCAGGAACCACATAACCAGCCTGCTCAGCTGTTTGAGGGAGTGTGGGCAGGCGGCGGTTAACTAACCTGACAACCAGTGGTGGGCATCAGCAGGTTCGCACCAGTTCACCAGAACCAGTAGCAGAAATTCTGGCTGGCCACACCCATCCAAGTTTTGAAATAAAGTACAGTGAACTCTCATATAACAATGCGTTCGAATAACATCATTTTCGCTTAACAACACATTGTTATGCACCACGTGTTCCCCTGCATAACAAGGTTTTTAGTGTCGTCTGAACAACAATGCTAAAATAACCGAACGACGACACTAAAAACATCGTTATGCGGGAAACTCCATAGAAACCCGCATAACAACAAAAATCGCTTAGCAACACTACTTGGGGAACCAAGTAACGTCGTTATGTGAGGGTCTACTGTACTGTAGTCTTAATTCAGGTGCGACGCAGGGCTTTCCCCCTGGCTACGCCCACCATACCACGCCCACAGTGTGGTAGTAAACATTTTTGGAGCCCACTACTGCTGACAACCCTGAGGACTAATGGCTTGGGTGGCAAAGTCCGCAGGGAAGTGTGATGGTCCCCAAGTGGGTTAAATCCCATCTTGATGGAGGCAAGTAGCTTCATCAATCCTGGCCTGGGGCTGAGGAGGACTTTGTGTGCCAAAAGGGCTCAGGACCAGAAAGTGACTCAAAGAACTGGGTCAGTGGTATGGGTGTCATGCTGTGATACAGAAGGAAAATGGAAAGCCACTGCATTATATTCTCACAACAGTCTTCATGGCTGATTGCCATGAGGATTGCCAATATTCGGATACGACAGAAGGAAAGCAGAATCTGTAGCTAATAATGTAATTGTATGTATCTGTTAAAACACTTCCAAGAGAACATCAGCACTCTTCAGTAAAGCATTTGCTCATTTGCAAAACAGAGTAGCAACTACAAAGAGAACAAGTACAAATTTATAAATTAGATTAGACCGTCTGCTTGTCTTAAACAACACATGCCAATTAGTGTGTGCAGTTGATAAAGCCAAAAGAAACAATTCTGCCTATGTGGATATTAGAGCTGCTATTCTTGGAACAAACTGGAATTGTCATCTCTTTAAAAGCCTGCTGTTTCTAACATTTGATAGGGTATTGACAGCACTGAGAAACACTGCTAATAAAAAGCAGCATCTCAGTGATGGCAAACCTTGGCACTCCAGCTGTCCTTGGACTTCAATTCACAGAAGCCCAAATCCCTGTGAATCTGCATGAATGGGTTTACTGCAAATATTTGTGCTACTGGGAATTGAAGTCCAAGAACAGCAGGAGTGCCAAGGTTCTCCATCACAGACCTAGAGATTCTTTCTTTCCAGCAAATATTTAATGGATTTATTAGACAAAAATAAAACAAAAACATAAGAACATAAGAACAGCCTTGCTGGAACAGGCCACAGCCCATCCAGTCCAGCATTCTGTCTCACACAGTGGCTCACCATTTGCTTCAGGGTATTCCCATGCAGATGCCTTCACCTCCTTAGGATTCCCTGGAAATGGCATTGAGAGATATCCTGCCTATCTCTCCAACCCGGAGGTTGTTCTTAGGTACCCATAATTATAGCCATTGATACCCTTGTCCTCCATGAACTTGTCTAATCCTTTCTTACAGCTGACAAGACTGACAGCTGTCACCACTTCTTCTGGCAGGGAGTTCTAGACCAGTGATCCTCTGGGTGAAAAAGTACTTTCTCTTATTTGTTTGAGAACTAGTACCCAAATGTTTCATGGCGTGCCCCCTAGTTCTTGTGTTGCGCGATAGGGAAAAGTTTTTCCTTATCTACTTTGTCCACACCATGCATGATTTTATAAACTTCAATCAGGTTACCTCTTAGACGCCGTTGTTCAAGAGTGAAGAGGCGCAACCGTTGCAGCCTCAGATGGTAAGCAAGGTGTTCCAGTCCCCTAATCATTCTGGTTGCCCTCCTCTGCACTTTCTCCAACTCCATAATATCCTTCTGGAGGTATGGCGACCAGAACTGTACACAGTATTCCAGATGGGGCCTCACCATAGATTTATAAAGAGGCAAAATGACACTTGCTGACTTATTTTCTATACCCTTCCTAATGATCCCTAGCATTGAGTTTGCTTTTTTCACTGCTGAGGCACACTGGGTTGACACCTTCATTGAGCTGTCCACCAGGACACCAAGGTCCCTTTCCTGGTTTGTTGCAGAGAGTTCAGACCCCATCAGTTTATAACTGTAATTGGTTTCTTTTGCCCCAACATGCACCACTCTGCACTTACTAGTGTTGAAGCTCATTTGCCACTGTTTTGCCCACTCCCCGTGTCAAGAGATCCCTCTGGAACTCCTCACAATCTCTCACAGTTTTCACTACCCTGTATAATTTAGTGTTGTCAGCAAATTTGGCTACCTTGCTATTTACTCCTACTTCTAGATCATTTATGAAGAGGTTGAAAAGCAGGGGTCGCAGTACTAAACCTTGGGGGACCCCACTCTTTACTTCCCTCCACTTGGAGAAGTGTCCATTTAGTGCTACCCTCTGTTTCCTGTCCCTTAGCCAGTTGCTGATCCAGGACAAGACCTGTCCCTTTATTCCATGAATGGTAAGTTTATTCAAGAGCCTTTCTCCCAAGATCAGTCATCTACTTAAAACACTTCCCTCCATCTTTCAGATACAACTTGCCCCGCAAGGCCCAAATTATATTATACAAGCAGGGGTGCCTGGCTTCGCCTGGGTGGGTTTTTTTTGGGGGGGTGCTGTCCTGCCTCCCAAGGTTGCGTTGCCTGGGTGCTCCTTCTCCTGGGCTGACCTCTGTCCACTGGACTGCCCCGCCCTGCCAGCTGACTTGCCTGGCGAAGGGGTGGGGCCCTGTGATGTCACATTGTCTGACCACTCGCAAAGGCTGACCACTCCCAAGGGCTGACCAGGTCTGGGCAAGACATCACAAAGGCCCAGACCTGATCAGCTCTTGTGATTGGTTGAGGACTAAAGGATCAATTTGGGGGGCATAACCCCCCATGGGCTTCGGGACCCCAACAGTGACCTGCTCACGTGTGCAAGGTATGTGTGTGCTGAATTTCACGGGGTTTGGTCAAGGGGTGCGGCAGCCCATTCCGGATACTGCACCCAACACCTCTGCTTTAGGTATTTAAAAATATAGAAGACTAGCATAGGTTGCCCGGCGTTGCCGGGCTGTTATAAAGTGTGTTTTGCTTTTTGGGGGAAGGGGGGTGAGTTAAAAATCAACATAGGATGCTATAAATCTTTTTATTTTATTTATTTAACATATGTTTGTTATTTGTGTAAACATTTGATTTATTGTTATTTTTTGACTTGTTTTTACTTTTGTGGCCTCTAGGTTCGGCTGTTTTTGTTTTTGACTTGTTTTTAATATTCCAGCCTGCAGGTGATGCTGTTAGTAATAGTGTTGGTTTTGTTTTCGTTTCACGTGTTTTTTCTCTCCTGGCCTCTAGGTGGGGCTTCTTCTAGTAAGTAATCTTTGTTTCTTCATTTCTGTTACGGTCGTCATAGAGGAGGATGTGCTGGTGAGTTCTCTGGTTTTCTTTCTTCTGGGTTTTTTCTTTGTTTTGTTTTCGTGGTGGTGGGCTGGGAGGTGTTTCTGTTTGTTCTTTTGTGGTTTGGTTGGGTTTTAGGTTTGTTTAATTGCTTTGTTTGTTTCTGGTTTGTTTAATTTTTGTGATTTCATTGGTGTTTATTTGTGTAATTTGTGGTAGTTGTGTTGTTAGAGTTAGGTATCCTCGTATTGTAGTTAGGTTTTTTTTAGCTTTTCTGGTATTGTGGATGTTTTTGTTTGTGGATTTTGTTGTTTACTTTTTTGTTAATAATGGGTTTTCTTATTTATTTATTTATTTGTGTTTTATTAATTTTTTATTAATTTTGGTGTTTGTTATTGGTGTGTACTTTTGCGTGAAGAACGGGCTGCCTGTCGGTTCCTCTTTTCCCCATTGCTGCTTCAAATTTTTGTTTCGATGCAGCAATGGGGAAAAGGAGGAGCAGGCAGTCAGCCTGCTCTTCCCCTGGTAAGGTTCGTTAGGTAGGTCGGGGGAGAAGGAGGCAGAGAAGAGCTATCTGCCTGATGATGGTTCTCTCCTTTCTGTCTCCTTTCTCTCTTGGCTTACCTAACTGGAGATCGGCAGGCAGTGATCCGTAAGGGGTGGTGCTCTTCCTTGTGGATTGTTGGCTGCTGCTTTTGTATTACCTCCACCACTGTTTCATGTTAGTTCTCGAAACAGTGGTGGAGGAAGTACAAACGCAGCAGCCAGTCATTCGCCAGGGAGTGTGCTTCCCCTGACAAACAGCTGCCTGCTGCTGGGTTTTTTTTTCACCCTGGCTCAACTTTCCTTGAGGCCGGCGGTGGTCTCACCATGTCTTCGGCGGGGTAGTGTGGAGGAGAGGGAGTCCCTCTTCTCCCCGTTGCTCCGGGAAAGAAGGCCGGCGTGTGTATCGCCGTGGTTTTTTGTGCATGTTTGTTTTGCAAGGCTGTAAGGCGCTGCGTCCGCCTGTGGCAGACTTGCGCTCCCGTTGCGGGATGCCGGCGTTTTTTAATTTTATTTTTCATGCGCTGGCTTTCTCAGCATTCTGCACGCTCATGGCGCGTAGGACGCTGGGACTTGGAGTTTTGTTTTTTGTTTGTGTTCATGCAGCTTTTCCCCCCCTGCGGCTCGATTTCAATTGGCTGTGTCGCGTTTCCCAACGTTATTTTGCTCGCGCCTCTCAACCTGATTGGCTGAGGTGCGGCGCAGAGGACATTGGGAATTGAGTTTGTTTCCCTTTCTTCACATTCGTGGGGCTCTTGCCCCACTGGCGGCTTCGGATCCCTGCAGTACCCTGCGGGTCAGGTTCGGGCGAGTTCAAGAGGCTCAGTACGGGATAGGATGGACGGGTGCAGAAACGTATAGCAAGTTCCAACGGTTAACCCTTGGATTTATAGGTATAGATAGATTTGGGACTAGAAAAAGACAAAATGGGGCTTAACAGCTGTTTTTTCATCGTAGCTTCATACTTCTTCCTGCCCCACTCTTACTTTTTGGTGTGGATCATGACAGTTAAGACTGTCGCTCCCCAGGATTTACTCCTAAAACTTTTACTACCTTTTATACACAAAACAAACTTTCCATTCACACAATGGAAAATTCCAGCTCTGCAAATCATTCATTGAGTAATACAATGTTGCTATATTATTTCAATGCTAATGTATGGCCCTCCCTACGTGGTTAAACTGCAGCTTCTGCCTGCCTTGGCTCGTATAGCCAATAAGGAGGACTCATGGTACTGAAACAATGAGTTATTTAAAATATTATTGAACATTTAATAAATACTTCCTGAAATCCAGGTATTTCCAGCTGAAATCCAGCTGGATAAGGCTAATGGCAGCGGCAACCTATTTTGGGGATTAAAAATTCCAGATTCCCTCCAAAGGTCCAAAGGCTCCCTTGGCATCCCTTTTGTCCTTGAGAGCTGCAGGATAGGAATTAGTTTTGTGTCAATCTAGACCTGAGTTTACCTTTCCACTTCGGTGGGAACGTAAACAGTGTTCTGTGTACTCAGGCATGCCTACCACATGTCCACAGAAACGTCTGCAAACACAGACAGCACTGGCTCTTTGGCTATAAACAGAGATGAGCACCGAACCCTAGAGTCACATATGACTGGCTTTCGAGCAAGGGCAACCTTTACCTTTACCTAGACCTGAGTGAGTGACCCTAATAGGACTTTCAAGGTCAGTAAGGCGTTTATAGCCATCCAGAGAGGCCCAGGGGAGGTAAGTGAAGGATCTTGCCCCTCCCACCCCATCCAAAAACCTGGGGCCAGAGAAGGAAAAGGCAGCAGAGAAAGACACAGGCCTCAGCTCAGCTACCCAGTTGCCATCCAGAGAGGCCCAGGGCAGGTGAGTGAAGGATCTTGCCCCTCCCACCTCATCCAAAAACCTGGGACCAGAGAAGAAAAAGGCATCAGAGAAAGACACAGGCCTCAGCTCAGCTGCCCAGTTGCCATCCAGAGAGGCCCAGGGGGAGGTGAGTGAAGGATCTTGCCCCTCCCACCCCATCCAAAAACCTGGGGCCAGAGAAGGAAAAGGCAGCAGAGAAAGACACAGGCCTCAGCTGCGCAGCTGCCATCCAGAGGCCCGGGGGAGTCCTCCTAGAGTAACAACGCTCCGGAGGGCAAAGAACAAGGGCTGCGCTGCCGCTGCAGCCAACCGCGGACACCTCCGAAGACCCCCGACCACCCCCAGGAGATACCATCTGCAACCACCATCACAGCGAGGCCCGAGTCGGCGCCTTTGACCAAATCCATGCGGCCGAAGGGAGGCGAGAGCTGCTGCATGCATGCAAAGATAAGTAATTGAACTGAAATA
The DNA here is from genome assembly GCA_035047345.1 of Bradypodion ventrale. Classification (NCBI taxonomy): domain Eukaryota; kingdom Metazoa; phylum Chordata; class Lepidosauria; order Squamata; family Chamaeleonidae; genus Bradypodion; species Bradypodion ventrale. Next base: position 22,832,499 of record JAWDJE010000009.1, on the reverse strand, counting down.
ATATAGTTGACTAAACATAGATGGCTTATAGCAATTGACATAGTGACTGTACAAGAAACTGACTTACATAGAGACTTGATATAGTGGACTTTTTATTTATTTATTTCCCTTTCATTAATTAGTTCAACTTTTACTTTGATACTGTGTGATAAACTGTGATATGGTGCATGGTAATAACTTTGTTTTAAAACTGTTTAAACTGTTTTAAACTGTGATAACATGTGTGATGGGAAGAAACTGGCGTAGAGACCGGCAAGGCATGTAACGAAGTTTGCCAAGAGAACCCTATGGACCAAAACAAGGGGATGCTCAGCACAGCAGATCTGAAAAGAGGGAGGGAAATGAAAGGGGAAGGAGAAGTACAGTGTTGCAGGAAACAATACTGCATAGGGACATGGAATGTGAGATCTATGAATCAAGGAAAACTGGAAGTGGTTAAAAACGAGATGGAAAGAATAAACATTGACATCCTGGGCATCAGTGAGTTAAAATGGACAGGGATGGGTGAATTCAGCTCTGGAAACCATCATATCTACTACTGTGGGCAAGAAAACCTCAAAAAAATGGAGTAGCCATAATTGTCAACAAGAGTGAGGAAAGCAGTAATGGGATACAGCCTCAAAAATGATAGAATGTGTCAATCAGAATCCAAGGCAAACCTTTCAATATCACTGTAATCCAAGTCTATGCACCAACCACTAGTGCAGATGAAGCCACAGTTGGCCAGTTCTATGAGGACCTACAACACCTCGTAGAACAGACACCAAGAAATGATGTCCACATTATCTTAGGAGATTGGAATGCCAAAGTAGGAAATCAAAAAGTAAATGGAATAACAGGCAAGTTTGGTTTTGGATCACAGAATGAAGCAGGGCAAAGAGTGATAGAGTTCTGCCAAGAGAACTCACTAGTAATAGCAAACACCCTCTTCCAACAACACAAGAGGCGACTTTACACATGGACATCACCAGATGGCCAGCATCGAAACCAGATTGATTACATACTCTGCAGTCAAAGATGGAGAACCTCCATCCAGTCAGCAAAAACAAGACCTGGAGCAGACTGTGGCTCAGATCACAACCTACTGATCGCAAAATTTAGGCTTAGACTAAAGAAAATGGGGGAAACAATTAGACCAGATAGATATGACCTACACAACATCCCTAAAGAATACACGGTGGAGGTCATGAACAGATTTAATGTCCTGTACATGGTAGACAGAGTACCAGAAGAATTATGGACAGAGACGTGGGACATCATGCAGGAGGCAGCAAGAGAAACCATACCAAAAGAAAAGAAGCATAAGAAAGCAAAGTGGTTGTCTGATGAGGCCCTTAAAATAGCAGAGGAAAGAAGGAATGCAAAAGGCAAAGGAGAAAGGAAAAAATACAATCACCTGAATACAGAATTTCAAAGAAAAGCAAGGAGAGATAAGGAAAACTACTTGAACAAACAGTGCAAAGAAATAGAGGAAAACAACAAAAGAGGCAGGACTAGAGATCTTTTCAAAAAAATTGGGGAAATCAAGGGAACATTTAAAGCAAAAATGACCATGATAAGGGACAAAGATGAAAAGGAGTTAGCTGAAGCAGAAGAGATCAAAAAAGATGGCAAGAGTACACAGAGGAACTCTACAAAAAGGACCTCAACACTCCTGATAATAATAATAATGAGAAATTTGAACTTGAACCAGACATTCTGGAAAGTGAAGTCAGAAAGGCCCTAAAAAGCACTGCAAACAATAAAGCTAGTGGAAATAATGGTATCCCAGTTGAATTTTTCAAAGCCCTAAAAGATGATGGAATCAAACTACTGCATTCAATATGCCAACAAATTTGGAAAACAAAACAGTGGCCACAGGATTGGAAAAGATCAGTGTACGTTCCAATCCCAAAAAAAGGCAATGCCAAAGAATGCTCAAATTACTGAACAATTGCGGTCATCCCACATGCCAGCAAGATAATACAGGATAGACTTCAGCAACATGTGGAGAGCGAACTACCAGAGGTGCAGGCCGGTTTCAGAAGAGGCAGGGGGACTAGAGACCACATTGCGAACACACATGGAGAAAACAAAGGAATACCAGAAACAAGTCTATTTTTGTTTTATTGACTACACCAAGGCTTTTGACTGTGTGGACCACAACAAAATGTGGCAAGTAATTAAAGAGATGGGAATACCAGAACACCTCATATGCCTAATGAGAAATCTATACACGAACCAAGAAGCAACAGTTAGGACAGAATACAGAATGACAGAGTGGTTTGGAATAGGAAAAGGAGTAAGACAAGGCTGCATTTTATCACCCTGCTTATTCAATCTATACACAGAGCATATAATGCGCAATGCAGGGATAGAGGAATCACAATATGGGATCAAAATTGCTGGGAGAAACATCAACAATTTGAGATATGCAGACGATAACACCCTAATGGCAGAAAGTGAGGAAGACCTAAAGAACCTCTTGACTGGATTGAAGGAGGAGAGTGCAAAAGCTGGCTTGAGACTTAATATCAAGAACACCAAGATAATGGCAACAGGTCCGATCAGTCCCTGGGAAATAGATGGGGAAGAAATAGAAGCAGTGACAGATTTTACTTTTCTAGAATCTAAGATCACTGCAGATGGTGACTGTAGCCATGAAATAAAAAGATGACTGATTATGGGGAGACAAGCTTTGAGAAACCTGGGGTATATAGTGAAAAGCAGAGACATCACCTTGAAAACAAAAATTTGCAGTCAAAGCAATGGTATTCCCGGTGACAATGTATGGGTGTGAGAACTGGACCATTAGGAAAGCTGAGCGCAGAAGAATAGATGCATTTGAAATGTGGTGTTGGAGGAGAGTCCTGAGAGTCCCCTGGACAGCAAAGAGAACAAATAGGTCAATCTTAGAAGAAATCAACCCTGACTGTTCATTGGAGGGACAAATAGTGAAGATGAAGCTAAAGTATTTTGGACATCAAATGAGAAGGGAGGACTCACTTGAGATGGCCGTGATGCTGGGAAAGGTGGAGGGCAGGAGAAGAAGGGAGCATCCAAGGATGAGATGGCTAGATGGTATTGTAGATGCAATGAGCACTGAGCTGGGCGGGCTGAGAAGGATGGTGGAGGATAGAGGTGCCTGGAGGAAAATGGTCAATGGGGTCGCAAAGGGTCGGAATCAACTGTGCGACTGAACAACAACAAAAAAATTGGTTTTAGCTTGCTTAATTAATTAATTATTATACTGTCCCATCTGGTGAAAGGAAAATTCACCCCTCTGTACAGCGTACAACAATTAAAAATCTTCCCAGTGGAGGTAAAACATAAAATGTCAACAAAAATCAAGTTATACAACTTTGGGTCCAAAAGCAAACAAAAAATATGAAAAAAATATTAAGAGATGTTGGATGGTGGAGGATAGAGGTGCCTGGAGGAAAATGGTCCATGGGGTCGCAAAGGGTTGGAATCTACTGTGCGACTGAACAACAAAAGAAAGGCGTTTTAGGAGTGGTTTTACCAGTTCCACTCCTCCAGTGAATTTCCAAGGCCAAATGGAGATGCACATCCTAGAGTCCTAGTCTATCACTCTATCCAGTACAACACACTGGCTAGGCAGGATGTGGGAGATGTCTTTAATTTCAGAAAATTGGAACCAACAGGGTTATTTTATTGGTTTTAAGCAGCAATTTTTGGAAATTAAAGACCTTTCCCTATCCTGTGACTCCTAATGGCTTGGCACAATAGCCAAAGCAAAACGCTTTCAGGAAATCCAAAAGCATTTTACTAAAAGTAATCTAAGATGATTGTCCCATATTATAACACAATATAAATATGTTAAACAGCAATTAGTTCAGTGCAAAAACAATGTCAGAGTTATAATTTAGTTGTCAAGTATAAGCTGAACAAGAGAATTTAAATTTTTATTTCAACTGAAAGAAAGCTTTCTTGTGGGAATAAATGATCTAAATAAAGAGGATCTAACATGGTTATTTAAAACAGGGATTTGCAACCCACGGCCCATGGGCCATACCCGGCCCCCGGCAGTAAATCATTTAATTTAATTTAATAGTCATATTTATATATGCCACCCACTCAGGCAGAACCCGACTCAGGGCGGCATTACAAGAAATTCTAAAAACACATAAAAACACTTTAAAAGACCCACATCCCACCCACTTTAAAAGACCCATATCCCACCCACCCATCCCACACACTATAAAAAGAAGAAGAAGAGAGCGTTCTTAATTGTTTACATAAGCCAGCAGGCGGGGACCGTGTTCCCATTCGGGCCCCACACCTGCCCTGCCAGCCAGGTCTTCAATCCTTTCCTGAAGGGCAGCAATTCTCTTTGAAGTCTTAGATCTGTTGGCAGGAGGTTCCAGAGAGTGGGTGCGGACACGGAGAAGGCCCTCCTTCGGGTGCTGGATAGATGTGCACCCCTAGCTGATGGCACTATTAGAGAGCCCCTCTGGTCTGCTCTGGTTGGATGGGCAGACACTCTTGGGACGATGCGGTCTCTAAGGTATCCTGGCCCACTGCCATATAGGGCTTTAAAGGTAAAAACCAGCACCTTGAATTGCACCCGGAGACAAACTGGTAACCAGTGCAGCTCCCGAAGTAGCGGTGAGGCATAGGCATATCGCCCACATCCCATCACCACCCGGGCTGCCGCATTCTGGACCAGCTACAGCCTCCGAATGGTCATCAAGGGCAGCCCCATGTAGAGCGCATTACAATAATCTAGTCGGGAAGTGACCAGAGCATGGGTGACCATGAGCAAGGAGCCCCGGTCCAGGAGCGTGCGCAACTGACAAATCACCCGAAGTTGGGCAAAAGCCCTCCTGGCCACAGCCGCTACCTGTTCTTCTAGCAGCAGCCGCGAGTCCAGAAGGACCCCCAAGTTGCGCACTGGGTCTGTCTGGGGCAAAACAGCCCCATCCAGTACCAAAGATGGTAACTCCCTGGATAACAAGGGGCCCCTTATCCACAGCTACTCTGTCTTGCTGGGATTCAGCCGAAGCCCATTGGCCCCCATCCAGACCCCAATGGCCTCCAGGCATCTGGATAGGATTTCAACAGCATCACTGGGGTCCCCACGGGCCGAGATGTACAAGTGAGTGTCATCCGCATACTGATGGTACCGCACCCCGTGGGAACGAATGATCTCACCCAGTGGCTTCATGTAGATGTTAAATAGGAGAGGAGAGAGCACCGAACCCTGAGGCACCCCATACTTGAGAAGCCTAGGGCTGGACCTCTCACTCTCTAACCACACCGACTGGGTACGGCCCTCCAGAAAAGAGGAAAACCAGGACAACACGGTGCCCTGGATCCCCAGTCCTTTAAGCCGTTCCAGAAGGATACCGTGGTCGACGGTATCGAAGGCCGCTGAGAGGTCAAGAAGAGCAAGGACGGATGGATAACCCCCGTCCCGCTCCCGCCAGAGATCATCCATCAGTGCGACCAATGCCGTCTCCGTACCATACCCGGCCCTGAATCCTGATTGAAAGGGGTCTAGATAATCCGCTTCCTCCAGGACACTCTGCAGCTGGCGCCCCACCGCCTTCTCCAAAACCTTACCCAGAAAGGGGAGGTTGGCCTGTAGTTGTTAAGGACAGCTGGGTCAAGGGATATTTTCTTCAGGAGGGGGCGCACCAAAGCATGTTTTAGCGGTGCAGGAAATACCCCCTCCCATAATGATGCATTTATTATTGCCCCGACCCAGCCACCTGTCACCACCTTGGAGGCTTTCACCAACCAGGTGGGACAGGGGTCCAAAGGACATGTAGTGGCACGCACAGCTGCAAGGAGCCTGTCCACTTCATCAGGGACAACAGGATCAAACCGATCCCAGATCGTACAGCAAGACTGTGCTCCGGTGCCCCCCCCCCGACCCTCCCCATCCACGCCGGGATTCAGCCCTGAATGAATCCGATCGATTTTCTCCACCAGATGGTCAGCAAAGTCCTCAGCCGAATCCTGCCAACTGGGCACCGATCTCTCCCTACCGAGGAGGGACCTGGTTACCCGGAACAGGGCGGCTGGGCGATTATCTGCGGAGGCAATAAGGGTGGTGAAGTATTGCCGCCTCACCACCCCCATCGCCACTAGGTAGGCCCTAATAGCAGCTCTAGCTAGTGTCCAATCGGAGTCATTCTGGGTCTTCACCCAGGGGCGCTCTAGGCGTCTCTTTGCCCGTTTGAGTTCCCGCAGTTCATCCGTGAACCACGGGGATGACCTAACCCCACGGGCGCGGAGAGGCCGCAGTGGCGCGATTTCATCCAAGGCTGCTGTTGCTGTCCTGTTCCACAGGTCGACAAGTGCCTTGGGTGAATCGTGTAGCCAATCCAGAGGAAAATCCCCCAGTTCCCTCTGGAATCCATCTGGATCCATTAATCGCCGAGGGCGGGCCATTTTAATAGGCCCTACCTTTACCTCCCTACGATGAAGCGTCGCCCCCAGAAAGTCAAGTGTCACCAGATAGTGATCTGACCATGGCACAGGTGAGATGACTAAATCCTGTAATCTCAGATTACAGTCTGGCATGTGACCACTGCCCCTGGTCGGACCCCGAACTACCTGAGTCAGGCCCATGGCTGCCATGGAAGCCATGAACTCCCTTGCCACCTCAGAAGCCATCCCCAATGATGGCAAATTGAAGTCCCCCAGAACCATAAGCCTCGGGAACTCCAACGCCAGCATTGAGGCGGCTTCGAGGAGCTCAGGCAGGGCATCCCTTACCCTGCAAGGGGGCAGGTACAGGAGTAAGATCCCCAACTGACCCTTGGGGCCCAACCATAGAAGCAGGGCCTCATAACCAGACACTTGTGGAGCAGTGGCCCTAGCAATTCCCAAAGACTCCCTGGCAACAATGGCGATACCACCGCCCCTCCCCTCACCTCTAGGCTGGTGCCAAATACCGAACCCAGCTGGACACATGTCCGAAAGAGGTACTCCATCCTCAGGTGTCAGCCAAGTTTCGGTGATGCATGCCAGGTCGGCCCACCCCTCCTGGATAGAATCTTGGATCAGGGGGGCCTTATTACAGACCGATCTGGCATTCACCAGCAGCAGCCTAAGGGCGGAGTCACTCTGGATCTGCTGCTCAGGGCCCAGAGATGTACCTGCAGGGCTGGAATGAGGGACCGCACTTAAACATCGGACCCGCATTCCCCGAGTGCGGCCCGCCCCACGGTACCTGCCATACCGCCCCATGCCCGTCACAACACCTATATGGATCCCTGGAACCCCCCTAGATGGAATGCTGCCCCTCCTTCCTGGCTGGCAGGACCAACTCTCTCTCTTCCCACCCCATCCACAATGCCCCCCTGGTTCCAGCAACAAGCATGAGCTCCCGGAACGAGCAGGGAGCGCTGGCGAGCACCGGCGTCGGCGTCTCCTTTTTCTTCCCCCCAGGTGGGGAGGGCGGAGGCAGAAGCGATGGCTCCCACCTGCCTCAAATCCCGGGAGCCGGTGGCATGGGCTCCTGGAACGAGCAGGGAGCGTTGGCGAGCCGCGGCGTCAGCGTCTCCTTTTTCTTCCCCCCATGTGGGGAGGGCGGAGGCAGAAGCGATGGCTCCCACCTGCCTCAAATCCCAGGAGCCAGTGGCATGGGCTCCTGGAACGAGCAGGGAGCGTTGGCGAGCCGCGGCATCGGTGTCTCCTTTTTCTTCCCCCCAGGTGGGGAGGGCGAAGGCAGAAGCGATGGCTCCCACCTGCCTCAAATCCCGGGAGCCAGTGGCATGGGCTCCTGGAACGAGCAGGGAGCGTTGGCGAGCTGCGGCGTCGGCGTCTTTTTCTTCCCCCCCAGGTGGGGAGGGCGGAGGCAGAAGCGATGGCTCCCACCTGCCTCAAATCCCGGGAGCCGGTGGCATGGGCTCCTGGAACGAGCAGGGAGCAGGGAAAGGGGCTGGGTAGAAGGTCTTTGCAGCCACCTCTCCCTGCCTTGATACAGCTGCTGGCCCTCTCTTCTCCTTCCTGGCCCAGCAAAGGAGGCCTTTGGGAAAGGGGCTGGGTGGAAGGTCTTTGCAGCCACCTCTCCATGCCTTGATACAGCTGCCAGCCCTCTCTTCTCCTTCCTGGTTCAGCCTGCGGCAGTGACCCCAGCAGCAGAAGCATTTATGACAGCTGTAATCATGCCTGCACATGCACAAACGTGCCCACGGCAGCTTTTACGGCACGGGGAAACCATTTGACCGGCCCGCTCAGCTGTTTGAGGGATATGTGATCCGGCCCCTGGCGCGAAATGGTTGAGAACCCCTGATTTAGAAGTACGTCTTCACTGAAACACTTTCCTAGGGTAGAGAGAACAGTTCCTTAGAGGTTTCTTCAATATGAGATCCCTTTGAGTAGTTCGTATGTATTTCACCATCACTTGTGTCAGGGCAATAACTCATAAAGAATCTGTCTTGGCAGTACTGCATGCCTCCAACCCACTTGTGCCACGATGCGTTTTTTGCATTCATGGCTGTTTTGCAACTAAGGCTCAAATTAAAAGGAAAATTCCAATTGATTACGCAAATCACACTCAACACAGACCATCTGTCACCAATCCTAAAAACAATGACATGGCCCTCAGCATTCAGCCCAAAATTGAATAATTATGAGCATTTCTCTCATTTTTCACATCCAAATAGAACAAAACTATCCACCTCAACCAAGACTATGTCGATTCTACCAAAATATCTGTGCAAATTAAATTAAACATGCATCATTTTAACCATATCACATATTTTATTTTTTACATGAGTTACTTATTAGAACCAATAAAGATTAGGGTGTTGAAAAACTGGAATAAAGATTAGGGCGTTTCTGTACAAAAGCATTTCTAGAGAAGGGCACAGCTAAAAAAAAGTTCTACTAGACTTCAAGCTTGATATCTATACAGTAGTTCATCTCTATAATAATCTTCAATTACATCAGAATTAAAATATATTACAGTAACTGTGATGTCATCCCTATACATACGTGCTATGTCATCAGGAAGAGTCAGCATTGCCATAAGCCTTTCTGGATCAATATCTCCATATTCATTATTGCCAACTGCATGTCGGATGAGGTGAGTAGCCACGTTCTGGTCATAAGAGTGGACATGCTTGGCCTTTTTCTGACGCAGCAAGGTTTGCATGTAACCCAGCTTGGCTGGTTTCTTAAAAGTCACATGCATCTTCTTGGCATTTGCTTCAACCAGATGCCCTGCAACCAACCTCACTACCTCTTCGTTACTCAACATGTCCCAAAGGCCATCTGAAGCAATTACCAAAAACTTATCCTGCCTTCTGATTTTGTGGTATGTAACCTCTGGCTCTGCAGTTAAATAAGGAGGTGTGTGATAGTTTGGAGGGACATACTCACAGATGTTCAGAGCTTCTGTATTGCCGCCATTTCCCATGACACTCTGCTGCAGTTCCTGGCTCCATTTGAACTGGACGTCTCCAAAAGCTCTTGAAGGCACAAGGATACCAAGCAACCTGTTGTTCACAATGAGTGTGCCCTCCTCTTCCGGAGGATGCTCCGTTTTCATTCTTAAGATCTCTAGGTTGTTGAAGGCATTGTGATCTTGAGTAAGAGGCAGGGCAGACCACGTCCCATCTTTATTTTGAACCCCTAAAACTGCTCTGCAGTCACCACTATTTGCAATGTGCAAATGAACACTATCAATGTGAGCTATGCAGGCAGTTGCACCTGAGAAAGCCACCTGAAGAGCTATGTTTCTTATCTGTGAGTTTTCAGAGGGAGCCTGAACCTCTAGTGATATATCTGAATCCAGCCTTTTAAATGCATAGGACAAGGCATCTTCTAGTCTAAGGCCTAATAGCATGTCCATGTTCAGTAAATCTTGCCAATAAACCCTGAGCTGCTCCAAATACAGAGAAGCGGCCTCTTGAAAGAAGCCGTCATTTGGATGTTTGTGCCACTGTAGAATAGGCAGGACTGGTTTCATAGACTCCATGGCAGACTCCATTTCTTCCAGTCTTCTCTGAGACAGAAGGGAAATAGCAATGTAAAAAAACAGCCTCTCACTAACAGCCTGGGCACAAGCATAACCTGCATGGCCATCAAAGACTCCAAACATCATCCCTCTGGTCTGCAAGCAAGTCGTTGCACTTCTGCGGTCTTCTATTGGGGTATTTGCAGCCAAGTGATTACTCTCAAATTTCAGCACTGGGCTTGGGTTTTTCCCATCAAATTCAAGGACCGTATGGGACAACTCATTAGCCCTTAAGATGCCACTGATCTGTAATGGTGTAAGGTGGAATGAGAAGTCTTCTTCTTCTGTTGAGGTATGTCGGAAAGATTTTTGAACAGAGAAAATACACTTCAGACTGCAATTGTCGCTTGCCTGGAGAGGAGAAAAGGGGTGTTTGGCAAGAAAATGCCTCCATGCTGGTTTGTTCTGAGTTGAAACACACCTGTGAAACAAATGTCCTCTTCCGTGCAAAGTGAAGACAGTGCTTCTTGCCGAGACTGTAATCCAGAATGACATAGTACCTGACCCCACAAAATTTTTGCTTTAAAGATTATCTTTTAAAACCTGCAAGTAAAAAATAATTTTATTCAATATTATGTATTTAAAGTACTGTATTTATATCCTGCCTTTCTCCTCAAGAGACCCAAGGCAGCTAATAATATATCTATATCTATATCTATCTATATCTATGTATCTATCTATCTATCTATCTATATAGATAGATAGATAGATAGATAGATAGATAGATAGATAGATATATATATATATATATATATATATATATATATATATATATATATATATATATATATATATATATATATATATATATATATATATATATATATATATATATATATATATATATATATATAGATATAGATATAGATATAGATATAGATATAGATATAGATATAGATATATTAACCTATAAAACCAAGGGTTAACCGTTGGAACTGGCTATAGGTTGCTATGCCTCGCCCGACTTGCCTGCACACACCCTTTGTGCACACGGCCGATCTGGGTCCGCAGGTCAACGAAGGATTGAGAAAACCGGCAGTGGGGCAACAGCCCCACAAATGTGAAAAAAGGGAAACAACTTCACTTCCCAACATTCCTTGCACCCCGCCAGAGCCAATCAGGCTGAGAGGCTCTCGCATGGCGTGCCGTTCAGAAACGCGCCGCGGCCAATCAAAAGAAAACCATTTTTAAAAAATGTACCACAAACACAAAGCACAAACCCATAACTACAAGCCCCAGCGTCCTGCGCGCCATGAGCGCGCAGAACGCTGAGGAAGCCAGCGCCCAAAAAATAGAACAAAAACACTGGGAGAGCAAGTCCGCCAAGCCGCGGGAACCAAAGCCCCCCTCCCCAACGGCGCCTAAAGCTCCCGATTGGAGTTGCCCCTTTAATATCACTGGGTGGGGGGGTGTTGTGCTCGCCCTCTCTACTGGCTCCCCTGGGGTTGGGAGGGTTGGGGGGACAAAAGGAGTCTGTCTCCCCAGCCCTCCTAACCCCAGGGGACCTGGCAGAGAGGGGATTCCCCTCAACAAACACATACATGCCCCATATTAAAGAGAAGAAACCAAGCGGTTACTTCTCTTTAAAAACGGAGTTGGGGGGGGGGGGGAATCCCCATCTCCGATGGCTCTTCTGGGACCGGAAGGGTTGGGGACACAGACCCCTTTTCTCCACCCAACCCTCCCAAACCCAAGGAAGCCAGCGGAGAGGGGGATCACACACACCCCGATATTAAAGGGGAAACCACAATTGAGATTTCCCTTTTAATATCAGAGGGTAGCCTGGATTCAATCCCCTCTCCTGGGTCCCATGAGTCTGGAAGGTTTGGGGGGGACAAAAGGGGTCTGTCTCCCCAACCCTCCTGACCCCAGGGGACTTGGCAGAGAGGGGATTCCCCTCCCCACACACACACATGCCCCATATTAAAGAGAAGAAACCAAGTTGTTACTTCTCTTTAAAAACGAGTTTTTTGGGGGGTCACCCTCTCTGATGGCTCTCCTGGGTCCAGAAGGGTTGGGGAGACAGACCCCTTTTCTCCACCCAACCCTCCCAAACCCAAGGAAGCAAGCAGAGAGGGGGATCACAAACCCCCCCCCCCCGATATTAAAGGGGAAACCACAATTGAGATTTCCCTTTTAATATCAGAGGGTGGCCTGGATTCGATCCCCTCTCCTGGGTCCCATGAGTCTGGAAGGTTTGGGGAGACAAAGGGGGTCTGTCCCCCCCAAGCCTTCCAGAGCCAGGGGAGACGGCAGAGGGGATCCCCCCGTAGGACATCAAAAAACACAAAAACAAACAATCAAAAACATCCAAAAATACACAAAAACAAACAAAAATAACACCAACAAACAAGACAAAGTAAACAAAAACCAAAATTTCAAAACACACCCAGCACCCAGCCAAACACCACAAAATCCAAACACCACCACCACCCCAAATAAAGAAAAACAGCCAACTCACCACCACACGACCTCAGTCCACAACGACTGGAAAAGAAATTAATAAAGAAAGAGACTACTTACTGGAAGAAGCTCCACCCAGAGGCCACGAGAGAAAAAACAGTCAAAATACAAGATAACCCCTACCAGCAGCACTTGCTGCCCACAATAAAAAAAAAATCAAAAAGACACAACAGCCCCACACAAAAGGCCCCAAGAGTAAAAACAAGTAAAAACAAATAACACAAAATCATAATTTTACACAAATCAAAAACAGATGTCAATAAAATAAAATAAAATAAAAACTATTCAAAAATCCTGTGCTGAATTTTTACTCAAATAAAAAACAAAAACATCAATACACAGTTTAAAAACATTTATTGTGAAAAACATGTATTTTCACATTTTTTAAATTATTACCTACGGTACAACTATTAAAAAAATATATACTAACAAATTATTGGGTTAAATAAATTTTTTGGAAAAAGTATATCATCCTTTGTTCTTTTTTCATCCACAAAACCAAAACACCAAACAAAACTCATCACAGTTTATAAAAGGCCGCCAAAAAATGTGTATAACTAAAAAATTTAATTGTAGACTAACCTCTTCTTTACAAACATTAACAACAACAACAAAAACTTTCCAACACCATTTAAAACAGCCCGGCAATGGCGGGCAACCTCTGCTAGTAGATATATAAATATAAATATATATATATAGATAGATATAGATAGATAGATAGATAGAAATTAAAATGGAAGGGAAAATAATCAAACAAAAACAAACAAAACCACAACAGCCACCCTTTTTCTTTGGGAGCCAGCTATTGAGAATAACTGTTGTCAAATAAGAAAACATGTAACATTGCTTTATGTTATCCACGCACCTCTACAGTGATATTGAATAACCTGTCTTGTGCTTGTATGCTTTGAGGATATACAGGAAGCCTGCAGTTATAATCCTGATACCACTTGCGCAGAAATAATTAGAAGGCAGGGAACTTCAGGCTCCTGGGCTGAATCATACACGCGCGCACACAAACACATATATACAAAAATATATAAAAGACAGTCTCGGTATGGAAGCCTTTATTTACAGGCATGATTTTAAAAGGGTTTTCTGAATGCACACTTACCATCTAATTCCTGCCAAATTCTTCACAATAATTGTGCATTTTCTAATAGAGATTGGTTCCTTAAACCTGTGAGATGGTGAGAACATATAATACGATCAAAGTAATAAACATTTCCATGTTATATGCAATATTTTATATAACTCATATTTATCGCTTGGATGAGTCCTTCAAATAATTTGTCAATAAAATACATCAAAGTTTGCTGCTAGTGAACAATACAACTCTCATGTCTCAATGTTGGCTTCATGTTCATGATACATAAACATTATTATTTTGATTAGATAATTAAAGGATCTGTCACTTTGGCTTGAAATAATATAAGGCTGAGGTTATTGTGCGGAAGACAGGACTATCGATACCTTACCTACACACAGAAGTGGTTACTCCAGTTTTTCTAATGGAACACAATAGTATACTGTTCTGTGTATATTTATCATTCGATAAAGAGCTCCAAATTATTCAGATGTGTGGGGGGGAGCGCCATCCTAGCTGGTTGCTGTGTAGACTGGGCCTTACTGGTTTTTTTATCTACAATGCATTGCTTTTAGCCATGTTTTTTTGAAAACAACATTTACTGCAATTTCCCAGGAATTTCGTTCTGAAATTTCTTTCTTTTAAAAAAAAATTCACTACCACTTTTCTCAAGAAAGAGATAGACAGGGAAGCAAACTTGAGGTTAGTTGATGAAGACTAACCAAGCTCCTGATGTGCCTTGCATAAGCTGCTTTCCTTCCATTTAAGGAAAAGGATGGTAAAGGTTGCCCTTGTTTGAAATCCAGTGGTATCTGACTCTAGGATTCAGTGCTCATTTGTTTATAGCTAAAAAGCCAACACTGTCTGCGTTTTGCAGATGTTTCCATGGATATGTGGTAGGCATGACTAGACACCAGAGTGCACGGAACACTGTTTACCTTCCCACCGAAATGGTCCCTATTAATTTACTTGCAATTTCTTGATTTTGAACTGCTAGGTTGGCAGGAGCTTGGACAGAGATGGGAGCTCACTCCATCGTAGAGTACTCAGGTCTCAAACTGCTGACCCGCTGACCTTCCAGTCATCAAGTTCAGCATCTTAACCACTAAGCCACCACAGTCCCCCCAAAATAGAGGGACAGCATAATAGAAAATGGCCCACTTTCACACATACACACTCCAGAAGAGAAGGCAACCTAAGAAGGGAAAACAGCAGGAAGAGGAGCAGGATTCCAGAAGGAATCAATTTGTGCTTTTCCTAACTATGTGGAAGGTGAGGGCGGTGGTCCTCCAGGAGAAGGGAAAGGAGTGCCATTACACTGCAACACACACACACACAAATAAATTGTCTGCTACTTCGTCTAATCCAGCCATCCTATACTAAATCAAGTGCACTGAATCAGAATCTGATGTCTGATTCTGCCTAGGATATCAGGATCTTAAGTTAATTACACATATATACGTAATTGTCCAGTTTATTAACACAGCTACGCCTACTCATCTTTAGCTCACAGCAGACTCACTATGGCCTAACTGTACTATCCAATAAGATGGTTTCGCACTATAGACAAGCCCTTGGTCCATCTTGCCTTATATACCTATTTCTGATGTCAGCTCACTGACTTGCCCAGACATGCCCAGCCGCTGCTGGAACATGCACACCACCAGGGGACGTGATTCAGCTGAGATGGCAGCCACACCGGAAGTATAAGAAAAGGAAGCAGCAGCAGCCAGAAGGTAGGAAATTTCTCTGTTTTTTTAAAAAATTATTTTTTAATGCATGCCTCGAGTTACAAAAAAATCGAGTTACGAAATAGGCCAGGGAACTGATTTTTTTGTTACTCTGGGTTTTACTGTACTACCCTCCATAAAAAGTGGAAGAGAGGGTCAGGGCAACCAAGGCTGGCTCTCCATGGGATGACACTCTTACTTCAGGTACTGCCAAGATTCAAAGTAGCAGAAGCAGCAGCTGAAGCTTCCTCAGCTGACTTCACACTGACCAGTGCACTTTCCTCAACAATTTGTCTGCTTTAACTAGTGGGATGTTCAGAGGGAAAGGGTGGAAAGGTTACTTGAGTAGGAGTGGAAGAGTAAAGGGAGGAAGGAGAGCCTTACAAATTGACATGGCAAAGTAAAATATGGTTTAGAAAAAGCAATCTCTCACCCAAGCCTCTCTCCACAAACTAAAACAAAAATAAACCCTGCCTCATGGTAGAGAGAAAAGGGTAATGAAAGTCTTGGATTTTATTATTGCTTAGTGTGGCTGAACTTGCGACTGGGAGGTCGGAAGGTCAGCGGTTCAAAACCTGAGTTCTGCATGACAGAGTGAGCACCTATCTCTGTCCCAGCTCTTGCCAACCTAGCAGTTCAAAAGCAAGAACCTGCAAATAGATAAATAGGTACCACTTCGGTGGGAAGGGAAACAGCATTCCATGCACTCCAGTTTCTAGTCATGCCTGCCACATTACGGAAATGTCTGCAGATGCAGATAGCGCTGGCTCTTTGGCTATAAACGGAGATGAGCACTGAACTTTAGTGTGTGATAAGACTGGCTTTCGAGCAAAGGTGACCTCTACCTTGCGTGGAAAATAACAGGACAAGCCTCAGGTCAATTGAATGGTGGGGAAAATGCCAATATCACCAAGACACAACCTGATGCATTTGAGAAAGCAAACACTTCACTGACACAGACCGGCAGCTTACATATCAAGTTAGCTTGATGAACCATTGTAACATGATCGCCACAAGCTGATGCTGCTACCAGCTATTGTGCTATTGGCCAGATGTGGCATGGAACGAGTGTCCATTAATTCTTTTCAAATATTTATCCCCAAAATTATATCTATGTGTGCATGTTCAGCCTATATCATAGCTGTCAAGTATCCCCTTATTGCCCGGGAAAATACCCTAATTCTTCCCGCCGTCACGTATTTAATAATCTCCCGTATTTTAAAAAAAATCCAGAGGGCATGTAAATCTCCCGTATATTATTGTATTATTATTATACTGTATCTTTATTCATGAGATATGTGCCTCATACCAGAGCCAGAGAGGAGTGTTGGACTCCCTCTGGTGGAGGAAGAACCACCCCCTAGGCACTCCCCTTAGCACGTTACTGTAATAATTCTATTTTAAATCTTTTTCCTCATTCTCTGCTGCGACAGCATTTCATATTATCGTGATTTTTCATGGAACTGTTTTTTACACTTTAATCACTTAATTGTCTACTGTCTTAGCCTCTCCTGGGAAAGAGGGTATTAAAGGGAAGAGACAATGAACCAATCAGCTCCAAGTATATTTGCATACAACATAAAGAGGATATTTCGATGGTCCTGCCTTAAACACAGAGTTTTAAAAAATGAAATTGAGGTATACAAGGCTAAGACAGTAGACAAATAAGTGATTAAAGTGTAAAAAACATTTTCATGAAAAATCACCACAATATGAAATGCTGTCGCAACAGAGAATGTGGAAAGAGATTTAAAATAGAATTATTACAGTAAGGCTGGCCTATAGGGACTGGCCTGTTGCCTTATTCCCTGTGAGGGACAGCAGTGGTTCTGAGGGGAGTGCCTAGGGGGTGGTTCTTCTTCCACCCACGGGTGGGGGGGGGGTGTCCCAACACTCCTCCCTGGCTCTGGCAGCTCCTCCTCTTCTAGGCTCTTGGATGAGCCTGGACTGGGGAAGAGGGGGCATGGCCCAATATTTCCCTTATTTTCATGTCCAAAACTTGGCAGGTATGGTCTATATGTCTTTACTAACAACAGATCTACCAACTGTTTTGACTGAAGACAGGAATTGTAAAAACAGGAATTCTGAACCTTCTTTTCACAAGGACATCATTTCCTTTCTGCTTTTCATATGCATTTTCTTCTTCTATTAGTCTATTTTTATCAGGAAAACTGCCACTTTTTTCAAAAGGCATGTGCTAGGTTTTAAATTTTCCTTCCTTCACATTTCTGCCATCCCAGCTTTCTCATCTCCTCCTTTCATCCTTATTCCTAAAGTCAATACAATACTATACTTTAAGGGACTGCAGTGGCTCAAGTGGCTAAGACACTGACTGGAAGACGGGAGGTCAGCAGTTTGATTCCCAAGTACTGCAGGATGGAATGAGCTCCCATCTTTGTCCCAGCTCCTGCCAACCTAGCAGTTTGAAATCAAGAAATTGCAAGTAGATAAATAGGGACCACTTCAGCATTCCGTGCACTTCAGTGTCTAGTCATGCCTGCCACAGGACCACAGAAACGTCTGCAGAAGCAGACAGCACTGGCTCTTTGGCTTTGAAACAAAGATGAGCACTGAACCCTAGATACGACTGGCTTTTGAGCAAGGGAAACCTTTACCTTTATACTATACTGTACTTTCTTTTTGTTTATGGAAACAAAAAGGATTTAAGATAAGTTATAAAACAATTTGCATTTATTTACCTTGTTAATAATCCTTGTGTCCATCATCTTTCTGAGTAGAATAAACACAAAATGTTCTCCTCATAATAATGCTAAAAACCAAAGTAAAAGAATAAAAACAAAGGAAGATATAGATATTATATTTATATATTTTTTCTGGAACAAGTATTTATTATATCTAGAAATTTAACAAGAATTAGTGGTCCTGTGCTAGCCAGCAGATTACTAAAACCAGATGTTCATTCTAAAGTTAGTCCCTCTAACATTAGACCCATTGGAATTAACAGAACTTTTTACTGACAACAAAATTGAGTCTCACAGGTTTCAAATTGTATACTATTAGCAAGACTAATGCTGGATTTATGTAGAAACCATGACTGAAACTGACTAACGATTAAAATGGTGTTCTAATCAATTTAATTTAAATAAAATCCACTCTGAAAACCAAGAAAACATAAAAAATCCTACAACAAAATATATGAATTGGAGTATTAAAAAAACAAATGAAAGTGGCAAACAGATAATGTCAACAAGGGACAGATGATCACAGGGGCAGAATGTTCCCAAATGTTTCTCTGTAAAGCTCTGTAAAACACTGCATTTCCCAAGTAAACTGCCTTGTCAACAGCAACCTAAGTTTTGCATTGTTGGTACAACATGCCAGCTGAGGTAATGTTATTGGCTAACTTAATAAAAGTGGCTTTCTCCTTGACTGAAACTAAACTGGGCTAGAGTCTGTTTACTTATTCCTTACAATACTGTAGCTAAAAAGCTATTGAGAAGTCTGACAAAGTAAAAGTGCTAGCTAAATTTACTAAACCAAAAGAGAAGAGAAATATTAAAGCAGTTAACATGGGAGAACCTAACATGGATTATGTAGCAATCACTCTCATATACATGCTCCCATATTGCTATGTGCAGCTATGACATGAATACTGGTTCTACATTGTAATAAAGCCTACAAACAGAAGACTCGATTAGTATTTTCAACCTCCTCTACTTACGTATACTGTATTGGAGAAAAGCACAACCATACCTCTTTCCAAGCAGTTTTTGAACAATGGAAAATCACTTGTGCACTTAGGCTTCTGAAAGTGTTTGGCACTTTCTCTGTTCCATGAATGGCTTGCCCTGTTAAATAAATGCCCAGTTAGCTATGGGCCATCAATGGACCCTAAAAGAGCTTTCAAGGTGAGGAAGTTGACCAGTTCCATTCCCTGCCCCGACTAGAGTTTCTGTGGCCAAGCAGTAATGTGAACTCTGATCTCCAAGGTCTATCCACTAAACCACACTGGGAACCTTCAAATATATAGGTAAAGGTAGTCATGTCTCCCTCTAGGGGCCGGCCGGTGCTCATCTCCATTTACAGCCAAAGAGCCAGCACTGTCTGTGTCTGCAGACAGTGGTCACGTGGCAGGCATGACTAGATGTCAGAGTACATAACACTGTTACCTTTCCCACCAAAGTGGTACCTATTTATCTACTTGCAATTTCTTGTTTTCGAACTGCTAGGTTGGCAGGAGCTGGGACAGACAACAGTAGCTCACTTGGGTCTCAAACTGCTGACCTGTCAACCTTCCGGTTTTCAAGCTCAGCGTCTTAACCACTAAGC
This sequence comes from Bradypodion ventrale, assembly GCA_035047345.1. NCBI lineage: Eukaryota > Metazoa > Chordata > Lepidosauria > Squamata > Chamaeleonidae > Bradypodion > Bradypodion ventrale. The sequence continues at coordinate 22,812,953 of JAWDJE010000009.1, read as the reverse complement.
CACCACAGCCTGTCAAATAAATATATACACATATACAAAAAGTAAAAATGAAAGTCCCAAACTGGCTCCTAAGAATGCAGTGTAGGAGTCTAGAAGTTGAAAAAGCTTGCTAGCCATTTTGCAAAATCCGAATTAAGTCCTGATCATTGTTCTTTTGCAAAGTTATAACCTGCAAGAAATTAATCATCTTGCACGGGTTATATACAATAAAATGGGCGAGGAACAGAACAAACGAGTCAACAGCCTCTCTCTCTCTCCAGGCCGAGGCCCTCCACCCTCTGCTCTAGGAATGGCAAAAACCCCAACCAGACCATCCCTCTCTCCTCAATCGGCTGGCAGGTGAACCAGAGGGACGAAAATGACAGCCTCACGCCTCACCCCACCGCCAACACAAGGCCGCAGAGTCAGTCTGAAGGTTTCATGGAGGAGGTACAGTATAATAATACCTCCATGATGGAAGGCTAGGCTTGGAAGGAGTAGCTCGACCCCGCCCACGACGCGCACAGCGATTGGCTAAGGCGAGGGGAGTGAGGCGGCGATTGATGTGTGTGGGCGGGGCTACGGAGCACGCGCGGCGGCCAGACCCACCGCCATTCTCGGTTGCGGAGCGCTCTGAAGATTTTTTTAAAAAGGGGCCGACGGACGGGCGCAATTAAAAAAAAAAACCTTCACAACGCACACCGGCCGCTTTCAATTCTGTGAAGTGGTGAAGCCCATGCCTCGTCAGTCCCAAGTTCATGTCTAACCGCCCTGGGCTCTTGGTGAATAACGGTGCGATGGAAGCAATAAACAAATACCATACGGTTTTGCCCAGAGAAATTAGTGCCTCCGCCGTCCTCGCTTCACCCCAGTGGCCGCCACTCCCCCTCCGTCACTGTCCCTAAATGCAAGACCAACATGCCCAGGTGGGGACTGCTGGCGACCGTGATGGCGAACCTTGGCACTCCAGATGTACTTGGACTTCAATTCCCAGAATACCCCGTGAATCCACACGAATGGGTTACTGCGATTCATCCGGCCCACGCCGCCCTCGTTGCTCCTGGAAGCGGAAGTAAAACGCGCCCATACTGTCACCCTTGCTTGAAAAGGTCACCCTTGCTTGAAAGCCAGCCGTATCCGACTCTAGGGTTCTGTGCTCATCTCTGTTTATAGCTAAAGAGCCAGCACTGTCTGCGTCTGCAGACATTTCCGTGGTCATGTGGCAGCATGACTAGACACTGGAGCACACAATGCTGTTTACCTTCCCACAGAAGTGGTCCCTATTTATCTACTTGTAATTTCTACATTTCAAACTGCTAGGCTGGCAGGAGCAGGGACAGAGATGGGAGCTCACTCCATCATGCAGTACCCGATAATCGAACTCCAATCTTCCAGTCAGTGAGTTCAGCGTCTTAACTACTTGAGCCACCACTTGAGAGGAGGAGTGAATCATTTATCTTGCCCTGGTGACATAATCATATATGTACAGTAGCTTTATTATTACAGTCTGGCCAGGTTATACTGCTATGGTAATAGAATAGACTATACTGCCAGCAACTCAACACCGATTGTCAGGTGGCGGTTAACTAACCTGACCACCCTGAGGACTAACGGCCTTGGGTGCCGAAGTCCACAGGGAAGGGTGATGGTCCCCAAAGGGATTAAATGAATCCATCTTGATGGAGGGCAACAGCTTCATCAATCCTGGCCTGGGGCTGATGAGGACTTTGCGTGCCAAAAGGGCTCAGGACCATAAAGTGACTTGCAGAACTGGACCAGTGGTACGGGTGTCATGCTGTGATGTGGAAGAGAGATGAAAGGCCACTGCATTATATTCTCAGGACAGTCTTCATGGCTGATCACCATGATCATCACCAATATTCAGATTTGGATAAGGCAGAAGAAGAAGAAGCTTTATTATGACAGCAGTGTAACATATATCTCTGATAATAAACCCATGAGGACTATTACACAAAAGAAGATAAAACCCAAATATTTTAATGTTTCATAAGATGCATCATGAAAATGTTTGGGTTTTATCCTTATTTGTGTAATAGTCCTCATGGGTTTGTTATCAGATATATTTGTAGTCTGTACTATGGGGAAATTTCACAACAAAGCCAAATGAACAGTAAATTCAAGAAGTATAATCTTGAGGAAAGAACAAGCAAGTGAATGAAAAAGAGAAATAGGGATGTTGATGGGCATGATGGAAAAACCCATCAGTGAAGTCTGTTAGATTGCTGTTGTAAACCTGTGGATTTCTAAATGGAGGTTTTCCACAAAGCAGAACCAACATGCTTTCTCTTCTTTTTCTCCTTATTTTACATTTTGAAAATATTTTTTTATTATTTACTTCTAACCTTAAGATACATTCAAGAGGTCTAAAGTTTGGTCACTTCTTTTTGATGTTTTGCTTGTTTCTAATAAAGACAGGGATACCCAATATGGGTAGTATCAGATACTTTTTTCTACTTAAAATGCTTCTAGAGTACGTTGTGTGAGGAACCAAGGAGAGGATTATAGATTTAGCTAATCTCTTCATGTTTTCAGAGTTGCTGTTGTTGTTTTTCCACCTCATACTCTGCTAATTAATTGGAGTAACAAAAATGCCCCAGTGTAAATGATGTGCAGTTTTAAAGCAAGGAAAAAGGGAAAGTACAGTTCTGTAACTAAGAACCTCCGCCATATTTGAGACCGTCTGTGTGTGGATGAGCATTGGTCATGATGCAGTATAAGTGGGTAGAGAGGAATTTCTCTAGTTGAGTTCAGATGCTGCATTATGCACAATCCGATTCTGTGTGATATCAGCACCATTTGTACAGAAACCGCAGGCCAAACATTACCCTCGAAGGCCTCAATAGAATCCTTGCACAGTGCAACCCGTAATACTTACAATGCTCAGTGTGGTTTACTGGGGCATTTTAAGGTTTGGGAGACAAAGGGTCTCTTGCTTATCATAGGTCTTATGAAGTACTGATATTGAGAGTAGCCAAAGGTAAACATAAGATACTGTGGAGTTAATAAGTAATTATATTACTAGTGCTCAGGGGATTCAGTATACATCATATCATGCTCCATAATCCTAGCGTATACTCTCTAAAACAATTTCTCCTCTCTTTTTTGGAGAGAAAAATAAAATAAAAAAGAGGTTCTCTTGCACAGGCTGTTGCCCTGTCACTTAAATAAGGAGCAGAAAGAAAATAGTGTTCTTCTTCTTCTTCTGTGTCTAGGCCAGATGTGAGACTGCCAAAACAAAGCCACTTTTTGATGAGTCCATTTCATAATCCCTTTCACCTGACCTAGTGTGAGATAGATTAGCCAGCACAAGGTGGCTACTGCCTGGGATACACCTGACTGTGATTTAAAAAAAAAAAACAACACAGTCTTCAATGACTTTTTTTTTGATTCTGCATGTGCTCTTAAGCAGAGCTGCTGCTGAGGAGAGCCAAACAAAGGAAGTGAGCACTGGTAAGTTTTGGGTATGCTTGCAGTTGGAGTAGAGCTGCTTTAGAGGCCCGCGCACCGAGATTTCAAACAAAAAACAAATGAAGAATATATTCTTACTAGATAGAAAGGTAGCAAACGTGTAAATTTTTGAGGCCCAGAATACTGCATTTGTTAAAATGGATTCTGAGGGAGCAGCTGTAGTTACCTGCAACACTTGTGCCATGTTTGTGATCTTGCCAAAGCACATGGAGAACTACACTTGCAGCAAGTGCAAGCTGGTTGCACTACTAGAAGAGAAGGTCCAGCAGCTAGAGGCCCGCATATCTAACCATCAACAAATTAAGGAGCTTAAGCTGTTCTTGGACAGAGCGGAGCAGACTATCCTGGACAAAGAAGAGACAGGGCACAGGTCTGAGGAAGAAGTCATTTCTCTAACTCAGGAGGTAGATGCATGGAGAAATGTGACTCGAAGAAGTAGAAGGGCAAGGGATCACTCAGAGTCTGAAATTACAGAATCAATTTGAGGCTCTTTCCCTCATCACACCTGATGAGGAACACACAGAGGAACAACTGGTTCCTCCTGAGGATCTCTCCTTCATCACACTTGATGAGATACAGGAAGATAAACAACAGGAACAAACTGATGTCCTCTCCCTTAATATGGTTGATGAGGTGCATGTAGATGAACAGGTTGCAGGAGAGAGGCTCCTTGTACTAGGTGATTCAATAATTAGAAATACAGAGAGATGGATTTGTGATGCACATGATAACCGTATGGTGACTTGCCTGCCAGGTGCAAAAGTTGCAGACATCACGAGAAATCTAGATAGCTTGTTAGAGAGAACTGCTAAGGAGCCAGTGGTCATGGTACACGTTGGTACCAATGATGTTGGGAAGGTCTGTCCTGGAAGCCAAATTCAGGTTGTTAGGAAGAAGATTGAAGTCCCAGACTTCCAAGGTAGCATTTTCAGAAGTGCTGCCTGTTCCTCGTGCAGGACCTACCAGGCAGGCAGAGCTCAGAAGCCTCAATGCGTGGATGAGGCGGTGGTGTCGAGAGGAGGGCTTCAGATTTGTCAGGAACTGGAAAACATTTTAGGACAAGCCAAATCTGTTCAGGAGGGATGGGTTGCACTTGAACCATGATGGGACCAGATTGCTGGCACTCAACATCAAAAAGGCTGCAGAGCAGCTTTTAAACTGATAACTGGGGAAATCTGACAGGAGCTGGGTAGCATCCGGTTCGGGAAAGTGTGTACTTGAGTAGTGAGGAGGATGCAAAAATTACTGAGCAGAGCAAGGAGCTAGTCACCAGCACTCTAGCAGAAGGATGCAAGAGGCAGTCTAACAATGCAACTGTACTCAAAAGACTATCAGAAAAGCATGTATAAATTGTTGTTGTTCAGTCGCACAGTCGATTCCGACTTTGCGACCCCATGGACCATCACTCTCCAGGCACCCCTGTCCTCCACCATCCTCCTTAGTCCACACAGCCCCGTGCCCATTGTGTCTACAATACCATCTAGCCATCTCATCTTTGGCCGTCTCCTTCTTCTTTTGCCCTCCACCTTCTCCAGCATCAAGACCTTCTCAAGTGAATCCTCTCTTCTCATTTGATGTCCAAAATACTTCAGCTTCATCTTTGTTATTTGTCCTTCTAAGGAGCACTCAGGGCTAATCTCTTCTAATATTGACCTATTTGTTCTCCTCGCTGTCCAGGGGACTCTCAAAACTCTCCTCCAGCACCACATCTCAAAGGCATCTATTTTTCTTCGCTCAGCCTTTCTAATGGTCCAGCTCTCACAGCCATACATTACCACCGGAAATACAATTGCTTTGACTATGCGGACCTTTGTTTGCAGTGAGATGTTTCTACTTTTCACTATGTTCCCCTGGTTTTTCATAGCTTGTCTCCCAAGAATCAGTCGCCTTTTTATTTCATGGCCGCAATCTCCATCTGCAGTGATCTTGGATCCTAAGAAAGTAAAATCTGTTACTGCTTCTACTTCTTCCCCATCTATTTTCCAGGGACTGATATGGCCTGTTACCATTATCTTGGTTTTCTTGATATTGAGTCTCAGGCCAGCTTTTCTTTCAACCTAATCAGGAGCTTTTTTAGGTCTTCCTCACTTTCTGCCATTAGGGTGGTATCATCTGCATATCTCAAATTGTTGATGTTTCTCCCAGCAATTTTGATCCCATATTGTGATTCTGCCATCCCTGCATTGCACATTATGTGCTTTGTGTATACGTTGAATAAGCAGGGTGACAGAATGCAGCCTTGTCTTACTCCCTTTTCTTATTCCAAACCACTCTGTCACTCCATACTCTGTCCTAACTGTTGCTTCTTGACTCATGTACAGATTTCTCATGAGACATATGAGGTGTTCTGGTATTCCCATCTCTTTAATTACTTGCCACATTTTGTTGTGGTCCATATAATCAAAGGCCTTGGTGTAGTCAATGAAGCAAAAGTAAGCTTGTTTCTAGTATTCCTTTGTTTTCTCCATGATCCAACGTATGTTGGCAATGTGGTCTCTGGTCCCCCTGCCTCTTCTGAACCCAGGCTGCACCTCTGGTATTTCTCTTTCTACATGCTGCTGCAGTCTATCCTGTATTATCTTGAGCATCACTTTGCTAGCTTGTGGGATGAGCGCAATTGTTCGATAATTTGAACATTATTTGGCATTGCCCTTTTTTGGGATTGGGATGTATATTGATCTTTTCCAATCCTGTGGCCACTATTTTGTTTTCCAAATCTGCTGGCATATAGCATGTAGTAGCTTGATTCCATCATCTTTTAGGGCTTTGAAGAATTCAACTGGGATACCATCATCTCCACTGGCTTTGTTATTTGCTGTGCTTTTTAGGGCCTTTCTGACTTCACTCTCTAGGATGTCTGGTTCAAGTTCAATTTCCCCCTCATTGTTATTATCCGGGGTGTTTAGGTCTTTTTTTGTAAAGTTTCCATCTTTTCTTTATCTCTTCTGCATCCGCTAACTCCTTGCCATCTTTGTCTTTTATCATGGTCATTTTTGCTTTGAACATTCCCTTGAGTTCCCTAAATTTTTTAAAGAGATCTCTAGTCCTACCTCTTGTGTTGTTTTCCTCTATTTCTTTGCACTGTTCATTTAGGTAGCTTTCCTTATCTCTCATTGCTTTTCTTTGAAATTCTTTATTTAAATGATTGTATTTTTTCCTTTCTCCTTTGCCTTTTGCGTTCCTTCTTTCCTCTGCTATTTTAAGAGCCTCATCTGACAACCACTTTGCTTTTTTGCGCTTCTTTTCTTTTGGTATAGTTTTCCTTGCTGCCTCCTGCTTAATGTCTCTCATCTCTGTCCATAATTCTTCTGGTACTCTGTCTATCTGGTCCAGATCATTGAATCTGTTCCTCACCTCCACCGTGTATTCCTTGGGTATGTTGTCTAGATCATATCTATCCGGCCTATTAGTTTTCCCTATTTTCTTCAGGCTGAGCCTGAATGTTGCGATCAGTAGATTGTGATCTGAGCCACAGTCCTCTCCAGGTCTTGTTTTTGCTGACTGTATGGAGGTTCTCCATCTTTGGCTGCAGAGTATGTAGTCAATTTGGTTTCGATGTTGGCCATCTGGTGATGTCCATGTGTAGAGTCTCCTCTTGTGTTGCTGGAAAACGGTGTTTGCTATGACTAGTGTGTTATCTAGGCAGAACTCTATCAGTCTTTGCCCTGCTTCGTTTTGTGTTCCAAGACCAAACTTGCCTGATATTCCGTCCCCTTTTTGATTTCCTACTTTTGCATTCCAGTCTCCTAAGATAATGTGGACGTTGTTTCTTGGTGTCTGTTCTATAAGATGTTGTAGGTCCTCATAGAACTGGTCTACTGTGGCTTCATCTGCACTAGCAGTTGGCGCATATATTTGGATTACAGTGATATTAAATGGTTTGCCTTGTAGTCTGACTGACATCATTCTATCATTTTTGAGATTGCATCCCATTACTGCTTTTCTCACTCTTTTATTTACAATTATGGCCACTCCGTTTCTTCTGAGGTTTTCTTGTCCACAGTAGTAGATATGATGGTTTCCAGAGATGAATTCACCCATACCTGTCCTTTTTAGCTCACTGATTCTCAAGATGTTAATACCTATTCTTTCCATTTCCTTTTTTTACCACTTCCAGCTTTCCTTGGTTCATAGATCTTACATTCCATGTCCCTATGCAATATTGTTCCTTACAACACTGTATTTCTCCTCCCCCTTTCCTACCCATCCCTTTCTGTCCATCTAATGTGTTGAGCATCCTTCCTGTTTCCTCTGATTTGTCCCTTTGTTTTGCCTTTGCTTTGGTCAATAGGGTTCTCTTGGCAAACTCTGTGGCATGCTTTGCCGGTTTCTACACCATTCCCCCCCTCCCCCCATCATACATATTATCACAGTTTAAAACAAGGTAAAATCATGCATATTATCACAGTTTAGAACACAATATCAGTTTAGAACACAATATCAGGCTAAAATTTAGTTAATTTTTCTGCTGTTAGTTAACTATTTCAAGTCACTATGTAAGTCAGTTTTTTATAAAGTCTCTATATGAGAAAGTCTCTCCTGTAAGTTAGTTACATCAAATTGCTAAAAATTGGGTACTTTCAGAGTCACTACAGTTTCTATATTGAAATAATTAACTACTTATCCTCTTCCTCCTCTTTCCCTCCGGCTCCTTGAGGGTACCGGGGGGGGGGGTGTGTGACTCGGGTGGCGAGCGGCGCGGGCGGGCCAGCCCCAGGTGATGGTGGTGGGGCGGCCTCCTCCTCCTCTTTCCCACCGGCTCCTTGAGGGAACTGGGGGGTGGGGTGGCAAGCAGCGTGGTGGGCCGGCCCCAGGTGATGGTGGTTGGGTGGCCTCCTCCTCCTCTTGTGTGCAAATGCCAGAAGCCTCCAGAACAAAATAGCAATAGATAGAAATATTGATATTATTGGCATCACTGAAACCTGGTGGACGGATGATAACCAATGGGATACAGTTATCTGAGGCTACAAACTGTACAGGAAGGATAGGAAGGGGCAAATGGGAGGTGGTGTAGCCTTGTTGGTCAAAAAAGTGATAAAATTGCACAAATTGGAATATCTAGGTGATCTGGAGTCACCATTAGAAACTCTGTGGGTAAGTGTACCAGGACACAAGGATGGTCTAACAGTAGGCATATACTATCAGCCTCCGACCCAAACCTCTGAGGGAGACTGGCAGTTGGAGAATGTTGTAAAGGAGGCATCCAAGAAGGGAAGCCTGGTTATAATGGGGGACTTCAACTACCCTCACATAGACTGGGTGAACTGTTATTCAGCACATGATAAAGAGATATAGTTCCTAGATATGCTAAATGATTGTTCCCTGGGACAGATGGTTGAAGACCCAACTAGAGGTACAAGAATCCTTGACTTGATCCTGAGTAATACTCAGGATCTGGTGCAAGATGTTAATGTGACTGATCCAATAGGGAACAGTGACCACAATTCAATTATGTTTAACTTGACCATAGACCGCAAATCACTGATAAAATCTAACACAAAGACCTTAAATTTTCAAAAAGGAAATTTCCCAAAAGATGAGGAAACTAGTAAAAAAGCTGAAAGGGGAAATTTGAGAGAATCGAAACACTCCAAGAGGCATGGAGGCTGTTTACAGCCTCACCGCCACTGCCGCAGGTGTTTTGGGGCCAGCCCGGGAGGGGAGAAAAGGCCCTGAGACGGCCCAACATCACCAACCTCACCACTGCTGCCGCAAGTGTTTCGCGGCCAGCCTCCTCCGAGCCTGAGAGATTTGAAAAGGCAGCCTTGCCCCGAGACAGCCCAACATTGCCAGCCTTGCCGCTGCTGGTGTTTTGGGGCCAGCCTCCTCCCAGCCCGGGAAGGGTGAAAAGGCAGCCGAGCCCCGAGACAGCCCAACATCGCCAGCCTCACCACCACTGCTGCAGGTGTTTTGGGGCCAGCTCCCTCCCAGCCCCGAAGGGGTGAAAAGGCAGCCGAGCCCCGAGATGGCCCAACATCGCCAGCCTCACTGCCACTGCCGCAGGTGTTTCAGGGCCAGCCCCCTCCCAGCCTGGGAGGGGTGAAAAGGCAGCCGAGCCCCGAGACAGCCCAACATCGCCAGCCTTGCCACTGCTGGTGTTTCGAGGCTAGCCTCCTCCCAGCCCGGGAGGGGTGAAAACGCAGCCGAGCCCCGAGACGGCCCAACATCGCCAGCCTCACCACCGCTGCCGCAGGTGTTTTGGGGCTAGCCCCCTCCCAGCCTGGAAGGGGTGAAAAGGCAGCTGAGCCCCGAGATGGCCCAACATTGCCAGCCTCACCGCTGCTGCCACAGGTGTTTCGGGGCAATCCCCCTTCCAGCCTGGGATGGGTGAAAAGACAGCCGAGCCCCGAGATGGCCCAACATCGCCAGCCTTGCTGCTGCTGGTGTTTTGGGGCCAGCCTCTGCCCAGCCCGGGGGGTTGACAAGGCAGCCGAGCCCCGAGATAGCCCAACATCATCAGCCTCACCACCGCTGCCGCAGGTGTTTCGGGGCCAGCCTCCTTCCATCCCGGGAGGTGTGAAAAGGCAGGCGAGCCCCGAGATGGCCCAACATTGCCAGCCTTTCTGCCACTGCCACCGCTGCAGGTGTTTCAGGGCCAGCCTCCTCCCAGCCTGGGAGGGGTGAAAAGGCAGCCAAGCCCGGAGACGGCCCAACATCGCCAGCCTCGCCACCACTGTCGCAGGTATTTTGGGTCCTGCTCCCTCCCAGCCCAGGAGGGGCAAAAAGGCAGCTGAGCCCCGAGATGGCCCAACATCGCCAGCCTTGCCGCCGCCACTGCTGCAGGTGTTTCGACACCATCAGCATAGACAAATTCAAACTGAAATCTAAATTTTGTCCTAATATTAAAGTACCATCAATAGAGGTTTTTTAAAAGCTTATACTTAGGGACATATCTGCCCTTGAGGAACAACGTATCAAGGGGTGCTATAACTTATCAATAGAAAAATGGAATTTGCTGCAGGGTTTGGCTCGGGATTCGAATATTATAATCAAGCCAGTGGATAAAGGGGGTGGGATTGTTATAAAGGACAAACAAGATTATATAGCTGAGGCCAACAGGCAGCTCAATGACACCACTTTTTACAAAACTCTCACCAAGGATCCCACGAACAGAGTAACTAACATCATCAAGACAGTTCTTTGTGAAGGTCTTTCACTCAATTATATAATCTAACAAAACCTTTCAATTTCTCCTCAATGACCATCCTCGCATGCCCATTTTCCACCTCTTGCCCAAAGTGCATAAAGCAACACCTGACACCAAATTAATCCCGGGATGCCCTATTGTCTCCAGGATTAATTCCCTACTCGAACTTCTCTCGAAATACCTAGACTCATTTCTCACCCCTTTCGCTAGGACTATCCCATCCCTATGTTCAAGACACTACACACTGTATTGAGCAACTTGAAGGCACGGAGGCTCCTGTAGGCTGTTGTTTACTAACAATAGACATTTCATTCCTATATACCAATGTCCCACTTGACAAGGCAAGAGAATTAGTGGCCGAGGCTTTATACTCGAGAAATAACCAGACTCCTCCAACCCATTTTTACTTGATCTTCTTGATACCATTCTTGATAATAATTTCTTCCGCTTTTCAGATGTTATATACCTCCAAACCAAAGGTATCGCTATGGGCAGTTCAATTTCTCCGACCCTGGCGAACCTTTACATGATAGATTTTGAGAACAAAGTTATTTTTGATAGACTACATAACCCTTTTCCAAAACACATCCTGATATATTGTTTAACCTGATCATAGACCGCAAGTCACTGATAAAATCTAACACAGAGACCTTAAATTTTCAAAAAGGAAATTTCCCAAAAATTAGGAAACTAGTAAAAAATAAGCTGAAAGGGAAAACTGAGAGTCCAAACACTCCAAGAGGCATGGAGGCTGTTTACAAAAACAATAACAGAGGCCCAATTGGAATGCATACCCAAAAGGAAAAAGGGCACTGCTAGGTCCAAGAGGACTCCAATGTGGCTTACAGGAGCTGTTCGGGAAGTGATCAAAAGCAAGTAAAGCTCATTTAAAAGATGGAAGGCTTGTCCAAATGAGGACAGCAGGCAGAAACATAAATTCTGACAGAACAAATGCAAGGCAACAATCAGGAAAGGAAAGCAAGACTTTGAGGAGCATATAGCTAAAAACACTCAGAGAAATAACAAAGACTTCTTTAAGTACATTAGAAGTAAGAACCCAACTAGGAAGGCCATTGGACCGTTAGACGACAATGGAAGGCAAGGGGTTATTAAAGAGGAAACAGAGATTGCAGAGAGACTCAATGAATTCTTTGCTTCAGTATTCACTGAAGAAAACAGAGACCACATGCCCAAAATAGAGCCTATCTTCATAGGGAGGGAAACCGAAGAATTAAGCCAGATAGAAATAACCAGGGAGGAGGTCCTTGCATGTCTTGTTAAACTAAACACTAACAAATCCCCAGGACCAGATGGCATCCATCCACGAGTTCTCAAGGAACTTAAAGATGAAATTGCTGATCTCCTAGCCAAAATATATAATCTTTCCCTCAAATGAGGCTTTGTGCCTGATGACTGGAAGGTAGCGAATGTAACACCAATTTTCAAAAAAGGATCCAGGGGTGATCCAGGAAATTACCGACTGGTCAGTTTGACATGTGTCCCAGGTAAAGTAATGGAAACCATCCTAAAAGATAGAATTAATAGGCACACAGCAGAAAAAGCGCTGCTAAAGGAGAGCCAACATGGCTTTTGCAAGAGCAAATCATGCCTCACTAATTTGTTGGAATTTTTTGAGAGTGTCAAAAAGCATGTGGATAAGGGGGATCCAGTTGACATTGTTTATCTGGACTTTCAGAAGGCTTTTGACAAGGTCCCGCACCAAAGGCTCTTGAATAAACTTACCAGTCATGGAATAAAGGGACAGGTCTTGTCCTGGATCAGCAACTGGCTTGTTGTTGTTGTTCAGCTGCACAGTCGATTCCGACCCTTTGCGACCCTATAGACCATTTTTCTCCAGGCGCCTCTGTCCTCCACCATCCCCCTCAGCACTCCCAGTTCTGTACCCATTGTGTCTACAATCCCATCTAGCCATCTCATCTTTGGCCTCCCCCTTCTTCTTTTGCCCTCCACCTTTCCCAACATCAAGGCCTTCTCAAGCGAATCCTCCCTTCTCATTTGATGTCCAAAGTACTTCAGCTTCGTCTTTACTATTAGACCTTCCAATGAGCAGTCAGGGTTGATTTCTTCTAAGATTGACCTATTTGTTCTCCTCGCTGTCCAGGGTACCCTCAAAACTCTCCTCCAACACCACATTTCAAAGGCATCTATTCTTCTGCGCTCAGCCTTCCTAATGGTCCAGCTCTCACACCCATACATTACCACTGGGAATACCATTGCTTTGACTATTCTAATTTTTGTTTGCAATGTGATATCTCTGCTTTTCACTATGTTCCCCAGGTTTCTCATGGCTTGTCTCCCAAGAATCAGTCGCCTTTTTATTTCATGGCTGCAATCCCCATCTGCAGTGATCTTTGATCCAAGGAATGTAAAATCTGTCACTGCTTCTACTTCTTCCCCATCTATTTTCCAGGAACTGATGGGGCCTGTTGCCATTATCTTGGTTTTCTTGATATTGAGTCTCAGGCCAGCTTTTTCACTCTCCTCCTTCAGTCCAATCAAGAGGCTCCTTAGATCTTCCTCACTTTCTGCCATTAGGGTGGTATCGTCTGCATATCTCAGATTGTTGATGTTTCTCCCAGCAATTTTAATCCCATATTGTGATTCCTCCATCCCTGCATTGCGCATTATGTGCTCTGTGTATAGATTGAATAAACAGGGTGATAAAATGCAGCCTTGTCTTACTCCTTTTCCTATTCCAAACCACTCTGTCATTCCGTGTTCTGTCCTAACTGTTGCTTCTTGGTTCATGTACAGATTTCTCAGGAGACATGTGAGGTGCTCTGGTATTCCCATCTCTTTAATTACTTGCCACATCTTGTTGTGGTCCACACAGTCAAATGCCTTAGTGTAGTCAATAAAACAAAAGTAAACTTGTTTCTGGTATTCCTTTGTTTTCTCCATGATCCAACGTATGTTGGCAATATGGTCTCTAGTCCCCCTACCTCTTCTGAAACCGGCCTGCACCTCTGGTAGTTCTCTCTCCACATGTTGCTGAAGTCTATCCTGTATTATCTTGAGCATCACCTTGCTGGCGTGTGGGATGAGTGCAATTGTTCGATAATTTGAGCATTCTTTGGCATTGCCCTTTTTTGGGATTGGGACGTATACTGATCTTTTCCAATCCTGTGGCCACTGTTTTGTTTTCCAAATTTGCTGGCATATTGAATGTAGTAATTTGACACCATCATCTTTTAGAGCTTTGAAAAATTCCACTGGGATACCATCATCTCCACTAGCTTTGTTGTTTGCAGTGCTCTTTAGGGCAACTGGCTAAGCAACTGGCTAAGGGACAGGAAACAGAGGGTAGCACTAAATGGACACTTCTCCAAGTGGAGGGAAGTAAAGAGTGGGGTCCCCCAAGGTTCAGTACTGGGACCCCTGCTTTTCAACCTCTTCATAAATGATCTAGAAGTAGGAGTAAATAGCAAGGTAGCCAAATTTGCTGGCAACACTAAATTATACAGGGTAGTGAAAACTGTGAGAGACTGTGAGGAGCTCCAGAGGGATCTCTTGACACTGGGGGAGTGGGCAAAACAGTGGCAAATGAACTTCAACATTAGTAAGTGCAGGGTGATGCACGTTGGGGCAAAAAAAAAAAACGAATTACATTTATAAACTGATGGGGTCTAAACTCTCTGCGACAAACCAGGAAAGGGACCTTGGTGTCCTGGTGGACAGCTCAATGAAGGTGTCAACCCAGTGTGCCTCAGCAGTGAAAAAAGCAAACTCAATGCTAGGGATCATTAGGAAGGGTATAGAAAATAAGTCAGCAAGTGTCATTTTGCCTCTTTATAAATCTATGGTGAGGCTCCATCTGGAATACTGTGTACAGTTTTGGTCGCCATACCTCCAGAAGGATATTATGGAGCTGGAAAAAGTGCAGAGGAGGGCAACGAGAGTGATTAGGGGTCTGGAATACCTTCCTTACCATCTGAGGCTGCAACGGTTGGGCCTCTTCACTCTTGAATACGGCGTCTAAGAGGTGACCTGATTGAAGTTTATAAAATCATGCGCAGTGTGGACAAAGTAGATAAGGAAAAACTGTTTTCCCTATCGCACAACACTAGAACTAGGTGGCGCTCCATGAAACATTTGGGTACTAATTCATAAACAAATAAGAGAAAGTACTTTTTCACCCAGAGGATCACTGGTCTATTGAACTCCCTGCCAGAAGAAGTGGTGACAGCTGTGAGTCTTGACAGCTTTAAGAAAGGATTAGACAAGTTCATGGAGGACAAGGGTATCAATGGCTATAATTATGGATACCTAAGGATAACCTCCGGGTTGGAGAGAGAAGCAGGATATCTCTCAATGCCATTTCCAGGGAATCCTAAGCAGGTGAAGGCATCTGCTTGGGAATACCCTAAAGCAAATGGTGAGCCACTGTGGGAGACAGAATGCTGGACTGGATGGGCTGTGGCCTGTTCCAGCAAGGTTGTTCTTATGTTCGTATGTAATGACACTCTTTTTGTGTACCCTAGGAAATTGTGTTAAGTATCTCTAGTCCTAATACCTGCTATGACAGGCTTCTTATTGGTGTGTATGGCCAGTTTCACAACCAATGGGAGAAAGACATGCGATAAGAAGCCTGCCAGAACAGAAGGGACACTTACTTGATTTCCTTTCCACTTTGTATTAGGTAACTGGATGTTAGCCACAATTTTAAATAATATGGTGACAAGTTTAATTCTAGAACGTTAGCATACAACTGTACACTATTATCTTTGACAGTTATACAAAGCCAAATTTCTGAGTGGGACAGGGAGAAACACAAATTAGAAAGTTAGGAAGAATTATTAATGTAAAAAGTCCATTCTTTTCAAAGCTGCTTAATATAGACAGGAAATATACAGTTTGGGACCTTCTTACCTTGCGGAACATCTTCCCCTCAGGACAGTAGCCCACATCACTCACTCTTTTCTGTCAGCGCAGCTTCAGGTGCTGACCCTGAGACCAGCTAGAAAGGCCGTGACGAAGAGAAGAGCCTTCTCGATGACAGCACCAAGGCTGTGGAACGCTATTCCAGCTGAGGCTGTGCCAGGCTCCATCCCTGCAGTCATTAAAAAAAAAAAAACAACTTAAAAACACTGCTCTTTGAGGCCTTAGAGAATGTTCTGCCTATTTCTGGTTGTTAGAAATGCTGCGCAGCTTTTCGTCCCAAATAGGCTGCGTTTCAGAGTACTGGATTGCAGTACTTTCCCTGGATTGTGGTAATTTCTGGATATTGTAGTGTTTGGTGATGATTTTATTGTCTTATTGTGTGTAATTTTTAATAATTCCTGACTGTTGTATCGTTGTTTTATTATGTTAGCCGCCCTGAGTAGGGATGATATTTTCCCTAGATGGGCAGGATAGAAGTGTAAATATATAAATAAATATTATCCTTCAGCTTTCTGTCGAGCTAAAAAAGCTCTGCATGCAGCCCACAGGCCAGATGCGGCTCACAGCGCCATTTCATGTGGCCCCTTACAGCCTCCACACCAGGAAGTGCCATATGGTGGAGGAAGGGCAAAAGGCCGTCCAGCCCCTGAAGCTGTCTGAGTGAGCATGACCCAGGCCCCTGGGTTAAAAAGGTTGAGAACTCCTGCCCTGTGTGAAACATATTTGACTGTCCAGTAAGCAAAGTACACAAGAAGAAAGTCACACAAAGAATAGATAGAGCTAAGCATCTTAAAGGTGGGAATGTTTTTTTTCCTGCCTGCAAGTATATATCAAATAACGTGAACATATCTCATAAACAGCAATAGCTTTCACCCCTAGTGCTTTATTTCAGATGTTATGACAGACAGTATAGCTTGCACAGCTGTCTAGGTGGTACAACGGTTGTCATGGGTTCACACAAAAAAGGTCAAAGAGATTTAACCGTCGACTCCTGCATTTCCTCGCGCCTTCCCGAAGGGGGCGCTGCGCTGCCTTTTCCGTTTTACACGCGCCTGCGCACAAGCTCACGTTCGATGAGATGAGACGAGTCTAGTCTTACCGGCTCATCATGGCGGCGGGTCAGCAGCAGAGCCGAGTTAGTTTGAAAGAGCAACGTTATGACCGGCAGCTCAGGTGGGCCCGGGGGGGGGGGGGCAAACGTAGGCCGCGGGTGGGAGAGAGAAGGGCTCCTTTTTTGCGCCGAGAGGGATGATTTGCCTAGAAACGACCCAGGGCTAGACCTGGAGGGTCCCCGTTGGGAGGGGGGGTTACTGGGAAGCCCGCCCCCCCTCCGTCAGGACCCTTTCCTCCCTCATTTAGACCTCGGGCTGTGTGTGGTTTCCTTGGTCCCAAGGCTTGTTGCTCGCTAAAACAATTGCTCTAGAGCAGGGGGACTAGAGACCACATTGCCAACATACATTGGATCATGAGGAAAACAAAGGAATACCAGAAACAAGTCTACTTTTGTTTTATTGACTACATCAAGGCTTTTGACTGTGGACCAGAACAAAATGTGGCAAGTAATTAAAGAGATGGGAATACCAGAACACATCATATGCCTAATGAGAAATCTGTACACAAATCAGGAAGCAACAGTTAAGAACACGGAATGACAGAGTAGTTAAGAATAGGAAAAGGAGTAAGACAAGGATGCATTTTGTCACCCTGCTTATTCAACTTATACACAGAGCACATAATGTACAATGCAGGGATGGAGGAATCGAAATATGGGATCAAATTTGCTGGGAGAAACATCAACAACTTGAGATATGCAGACAATACCACCCTGATGGCAGAAAGTGAGGAAGACCTAAAGAACCTCTTGATTGGGTTGAAGGAGGAGAGTGCAAAAGCTGGCTTGAGACTTAATATCAAGAAAACCAAGATAATGGCAACAGGGCCTATCAGTCCGTGGAAAATAGATGGGACAGAGGTAGAAGCAGTCACAGATTTTACTTTCCTAGGCTCTAAGATCACTGCAGATGGCGACTGCAGCCATGAAATAAAAAGACGATTGATTCTGGGAAGACAAGCCATGAGAAACGTGAGGAACATAGTGAAAAGTAGAGACATCACCTTGAAAATAAAAATTCGCATAGTTAAAGCAATGGTATTCCCGGTGGTAATGAATGGGTGTGAGAGTTGGACCATTAGGAAAGCTGAGCATAGAAGACTAGATGCCTTTGAGATGTGGTGTTGGAAGAGAGTTTTGAGAGTACCCTGGACAGCAAAGAGAACAAATAGGTCAATCTTAGACGAAATCAACCCTGGCTGCTCATTGGAAAGGCAAATAGTAAAGATGAAACTTAAGTACTTTGGACACCAAATGAGAAGAGAAGACACACTTGAGAAAGCATTGATGCTGGGAAAGGTGGAGGGCAAGAGAAGAAGAGGGCGGCCAAGGATGAGATGGCTGGATGGGATAGTGGACGCAGTGGGCACGAAACTGGGTGGGCTGAGAATTATGGTGGAGGACAGGGGTGCATGGAGGTCAATGGTCCATGGGGTCGCAAAGGGTCGGAATCTACTGTGCGACTGAACAACAACAACAAGGCCTACTGAACACCGGCCACAGTGGCTTCACGGTTAAAACGTTAAGTTTGACGACCAGGAGGTCTGCAGTTTGAGACCCGAGTGCTGCATGACGGAATGAGCTCCCGTCGTCTGTCGCAGCTCCTGCTAAGCTAGCAGTTGGATAGCAAAAATTTGCAAGTTACATAAATAGGGACCACTGCGTTGAGAAAGGTAACAATGTTCCATGTGTCTAGTCATGCCTGCCACATGTCCATGGAAACGTCTGCATATGCAGACAGCGCTGGCTCTTTGGCTCTAAACAGATGAGCACTGAACCCTAGAGTCGGATACGACTGGCTTTCAAGCAAGGGCGACCTTTATCTTTACTAGGGAGGAAAAAAATTCAAAAATATACAAAATGTGATTGACTAAACAAAAAACCTACAGCCTCCGACCACCTTAAGGTGATGAGAACAATATTTTTGTTTATTTGTCTGTGCACTGCCCAGAGTGGGAAATATCCCAGAAGGGCTGTATAAAAATGTAATAAATAATAAATAAATAAACTCCTAATTAGCCTAAGTCAGTTTTGCCAAGAGAGAAGGTTAACAAGAGTTGCAACCCACATGCAACACATGTGGTCCATTCTTTTCCTCTTTTCTTGTTATCTCTTCAAAAGTTGTCTTTTCCTTTCATTTTCTCCCAATTTCTTTCAGGCCTAAGCTGTATGAGCTTGGGTGTTAAAAAGTGATAAAGGGTTATTCCTCCATAGAAATATGCCATGCCTATTAGGTCAACTTGCAAATGAAGCCTATGATTACCTGTGGCAGACTGATCAGGGTGTGCAGAAGTCAATGCAAGATAAGCAAACAGTCTTACCTTTTAAATTTTTTTTTACTTCTAATTGCAAAGCTAACATTTCATACACTTTGTACCTCAATTATGTTTTAAGACCTTCAGTTATTGAGGCTTTCATGACTGTCAAATGAAGCACTATTTAACTGTCATGTATTACTTTCATGTCTTCCTGCTCCAACTGAATTTGGAGTATCATCTGTATTTTGGTTTTACAGGTTATGGGGTGACCACGGACAAGAAGCTTTAGAATCTGCTCATGTTTGTGTGATAAACGCAACTGCCACAGGAACAGAGATCCTTAAAAATTTAGTTCTACCAGGTATAAATTAAAAAAAACCTAAACTATTACTCTATTTAGTGTAAGAATCGTAATCTACTTCAAGCACCATCTTGATTTTTTTGTTTTTAAGGCGTAGGATCATTTACAATTGTAGATGGGAATCAAGTCACCGGTGAAGATGTTGGAAATAGGTAATGTACTTGTTTATGAAATTGGTGATATATACATGAAAACTAAGAACTATGGAAAGAGGAGGGAGAAAAATAAGATAGAAATGGGAAGATGACCCATCCTTGGCCCTGCAATTTAATGTTTAAATGACAAACCACAGTTAACAGAGATCATATCTTACCAAGATGTGTGGATGAGCTTTCTGCTTAATTATTTTGTAACTTCATAATCACCTCAAGAAAAGGGTGTCTAGCACCTTCAAAATTTAAGAAACACTATTTGGCCCAAGCTTTTGTGGACAATAGTCCACTTCATTAAATAAAGTGACATGTTGTCCACAAAAGTTTATGCTGAATAATCTTTAAGGTGCTACAACTTTGGGAGTAAAATGGTTGTTTCCCTTGAACATTTTGAGTCAAGTTATATGCTAAATGATTTCTAAGAATCTAAAAAATCATGCACTTGGAAAACATTGCTATTGCAAAGGGGAAGTGTTAGCAGAAGACGGACTGGGATTTTTAAATAAATAAATAAATAAGTGTGTGTGTGTGTGTGTGAGAGAGAGAGAGAGAGAGAATAATGATTTATGGGAGTATGCTCTTCTGGAGTTTTGGAGTTCAGTTCCTGGAATTCTCCCAAAAATTCCAGGATTTGCAACCAGTGAACAAAAATCACCACACCTATAGGCTCTCTCACCTTGAGAAGGTCATAGTCTTACTGACTTGGGATCTATAGAGAACTTCTGAAAAAACTACACCTCCCAAGAAGCACTGGAGTAGCTTTCTTTATAGATAAACCATAGGAAACAGGAGAGCTGGAAGAACCCAATGATGTGTAGATAAATCACTTGAAAACCTCTGGCAGGATGAAGCTGATAGGTATAGTGGTACCTCGTACAACGATTTTAATCTGTTCCACGGGGCTCGTTGTACGAAAAAATTGCTATACACATCGTATAGCGATTTTCCCTATGGGATGCATCGTACAACAAATATCTCTGTGGGGAAAATTGTACAACAACAAAAATTCATTGTACGATTTTTCCCATAGAGATGCATTGCATTTTATAACAATTTTAGTTGTTCTACAAGGCGCAATGTTTTTTCAAATCCTCTTTGTTGTACGATTTAATTGTTGTACGGGGCATTCGTTATATGGGGTTCTATTGTATATTCATTTCAGTTTCTTGTCTGCAATCCCTGGATTTCTTGGAGAATTCTGGGAAATGAAGTCTGAAAGAGCTCACCCCTTTTATATATATATAGATAAATAAATAAAACATTTTGTATGAGTAAAAATCTGAAGGAATTGTTTCTGCTTTCTAGCTTTTTCCTGCAAAGAAGCAATATTGGCCAGGTAAGGAAATATTAGTTGTGCAATCCTATGCAGTTCTACTCAGTAGTAAGACACATTGAATTCAGGAGGATTTACTCCTGTGCTGTCTAAATGCATCAACCTCTGTAAATGTGGCTTTAATGTAAATAAGCAGTTGCATTTTGCATGTGCATGTTCAAGTGTTCTTTCAAATGTATCTCTGGCCTATATTTTTCCAGTCTAATGATGCTAGTAATAATTACATGCTGCAAATCAATTCTGATATGTGGTGCCCCTTTCCATGGTTTTTAGGTAATACAGTACTGGTTTACTATTCTCTTTTTCTGGGAGTGCCCTGGGATTGTGCAGCTTTCCCAAAATTACATAGGCTGTCTGATCTCTTGGTAGGCACAGTGGGGAATGGGAATCCCCAGTCTGGCTCTGAAGCCAGATAGCTAAATCATGGTGCTTGCCTTTCAGTCCCCCAAGTAGCTAATACCAATGCTAGTGCTTATGTACAAATGGAGGACATTTCTTTCTGTGCTGTTTTTATACTTAACAACTTATAGCAGAGATTGTTTTCACATTCTTTGCATTCATCCGAAACATTCTGTACCACCCTAAATTTTTGTTTTATGTTTTCAGATTAGCAAATGCCACCGTTCTCAAGATTTTATGAAACCCCATTTGTGTTTTTCATAATAGTTAAAGTAAGCCATCTGAAATGGCATACAGTGGACCCCCGAATAACGATGCGTTTGATTAGCGTTGTTTTCGACTAACGATGCGTTTTTTGCATCTAAGTCATCTCTCGAGTAACGACATAGTGTCGTTATTCGAGGGGCTATGTTTCATCTCCTACCTTCCAAGCCGGAAAATCGCCATGGGGGGTGTCCCTGTTTCCGGTTCTCTGTCTCCCCAGCAGTGTGTGGGAGGCTTGAAGGACCTATTCTGCACTATTCCCACCTTCCTAGGTGCTCCCTGTGCTGCGGAACAGCTGATAATAGTTGTGGTCGCCATTTTCTTTTCAAAATGGCAGCCGCAACTATTATCAGCTGTTGCGCGGCACAGGGAGCACCTAGGAAGGCGGAAATAGTGCAGAATAGGTCCTCCAAGCCTCCCACACACTGCTGGAGAGCCAGAGAGCTGGAAACAGGGACCCCACTGACAGCGATTTTCTAGCTTCAAAAGGTATGAGATCGCATAATAGGGGTGGGCAGAGGTGCGGATCGCCTCCCCCAAGCCTCCCAGTAGCCAGCTAAATTGTACCAGCAGAAACCCCAGGGTAAACTCCTTCGTCTGCTGCAGGTTTCTGCTTGTAGCAGCGTCGGAAAAGGTCCGGTGGGGACGGAAACAGCTTGGGTCGCCTCCCCTGAGCCTCCCAGGGGTGGCGGGGACCCGAAAATGGGCAAAAAAAAAATCCACCCGCACAACGTCAAAACCCAAATAACAACACCACTTGGGGAACCAAGCTTTGTCATTCGGGGGTCCACTGTATACACAAAAACCAGAGTATAGAACTAAACCATGCAACACAATTTTGGAACTGTTTTCATAAGTGTAATATTATTTCCAGGTAACTGTCCATAGGATTGCGGCTATGGCAGTCTAATACTAATTAACTTGTGAACTGTCCAGAGAGTGCACTAAGGGTTATGGAGCGCTATATAAGTGTGATTGCTTTGTTTTAACCTATCTGATTGTTTTTAAATAGAATCGAGCCCAGTGTGCCACTGAACTGTTACAAGAACTGAACAGTGATGTCACAGGAAATTTTGTGGAAGAGGTTTGTATCAAATACCTGTACTGTATATACATCAGCATGTCAGCTTGTGGGGAAAAGTATATAAGACAATATCCGTCCCTACAGTAGTGACATTGCATTGCAGTCTCATGTGAAGGCTGTTTTCACAACCAGTTGAAATCTTGTTTTTTATTTTTCTGCTAACACTAACAGTCAGTTACTGTAGTGATTTTGACAATTTTAGTGAAGTATCTTTTTTTATTAGTCTGTCGTTTTATTATTTTACTAGCTATTGTGCCCAGCCTTGCCGGGCAGGTTTGGAATGTGCAGCCCAGCAGGGTGTGTGTGTGTGTGTGAGAGAGAGAGTGAGAGAAAGAGAGAGAAGCTGCCCAGCAAGAGTGTGTGTGTGTGTGTGTGTGTGTGTGTGTGTGTGAGAGAGAGAGAGAGAGAGAGAGAAGGCTGCGCCCAGGTGAGTAGGGAGGGAAGGGGGAGGTGGAAGCGTTTATTTCCTCCTTTCCCTGCCGGGGGTGGGGGGGAACAAGGAAGGGTTGGAGGCGGAAGCTTTCCATTTTCCCCCCTTTCCCTGCTGTGGGGTGTGGGAGGCGTTTGTTCCCCCTCAACTGTTTCTATGTTGTTGTTTTTTGTGTCAACCTTCGAAACAGTTCAGGGGGAAATACAAAGGCGGCAAGCAGCGTTTCGTCAGGGGAGGTGCTCTCCCTGGCGGATCGCTGGCTGCTGCCTTTGTATTACCCCCACTGCTGTTTCGAGAGCTAACACGAAACAGTGGTGGGAGTAATAGAAAGGCGGCAGCTAGCAATCCGCCAGGGAGAGCACTTCCCCTGATGGATTGCTGGCTGGCGCCTTTGCATTTTCCCATTAACTGTTTCGAAGGTTGCTTCGTGTCAGCCTTCGAAACAGTTAATGGGGAAATGCAAAGGCACCAGCCAGCGATCCGTAAGGGGATGTGCTCTCCCTGGCGGAGTGCTAGCTGCCGCCTTTCTATTACCCCCACCGCTGTTTCGTGTCAGCTCTCGAAACAGCAGTGGGGATAATACAAAGGCGGCAGCCAGCGATCCAGCAGGGAGAGCACCTCCCCTGACGAATCATTGCCTGCCTTTGTATTTCCCCCTCAACTTACCCCACCGCTGTAAGTTGAGGCCGGCGCTGGCCTCGCCGCGGCTTTGGCAGGGTAGCAGGGAGGAGTGGGAGCCCCTCTTCTCCTTGCGGCCCCAGGGATGAAGGCCGGCGCCGGCCTTGCCGTGGCTTCGGCGGGGTAGCGGCAAGGAGGGGGAGCCCCTCTTCTCCCCGCAGCCCTGGGGACGAAGGCCTGTGCCGGCCTTGCTGTGGCTTCGGCGGGGTAGCGGGGAGGAGGGGGAGCCCCTCTTCTCCCCGGTGCCCTGGGGAAGAAGGCCGGCGCCGGCCTCGCCGCGGCTTTGGTGTGGTCGGCGAAGTGCTGCGTCCGCCTTCGGCGTCCTTGCGCTCCCGCCGCGTGAGGCGGTTTTTATATTTTGCTTGCACCGGCTTTCCCGGCCTCCTTCGCGTTTGCGTCCTTCAGCCTGATTGGCTGAGTGGTGGCGTGGTGTGGAGGACGTGTGAAGCATAGGGTTGTTTTTTTGTTGTTGTTTGGGTTCGTGGGGCATTGGCCCCAGTCTCGGCTTCTGGACCCTTGCAGCAATGCTCGCAGGGTCAAAAGGTAAGTGTGGGCAGCTCATTACAGAATAGTAGGGACGGGAGTGGCCACGCATGCCGGACACACACAGCCCATCCACCATTTTATAGGTAAAGATTTAATGAAATTAAATATTAAAATACTGTAATATGAACCACATAAGAATTTTTAGCATGCAAAGCAGTGTATACATTACTTAATATGCTAGTACAGTAATAGGAAAATAAAAACAATTATTTTTAGTAGCCAGCTAAATTGTACCACCCTTTACCTTCCTCCTGTCCATAACAAAGACAAGTAGCACTGTCATATTATTGCTTCATTCACAGGAAGGGATAATGCTGTCTTTACTTTAAACAGGATGTTTGGTATTGACACTGCAAGCTAATGTGAGTTCATTGCTGAAGTAGGCTGTCATTTGCAATTGTTAATGAAGCTTTAGTGGAGGCAAGGAAGTTATGTGACAATAAAACCTGTCATACTATTCATCCCATTACTTGAAGGCTGATAGGTTACATTCCTTGTGGAAGCATCTTGCAGGTGATATATGTCATTTGAGGGTGAGAGACAGAATGTTTCATGGGTTAATGTGCTCATGTTTATGGATGCTGTTTAATGGAGGGAAAGTTTGCATACAGATTTTTGGTTTTGTACATAATGTTCACTGTTCGTGAAGAATTGCATAACATTTATACTTATTGGTATAACAGAGTAAACAACAACAAAAAGACAAAAAACATTGTGGCACCTTAAAGACTAACACCTGTATTTTAATCAGAGTAGACAAAGTTGTGGCACCTTAAAGACTACCTCCTGTATTTCGTGGATCAAGTCTACTTTGTCAGACACAAGAGACGTTAGTCTTTAAGGGGCCACAATTTTTCGTCTTTTTTGTTGTTTTGTTTACTCTCTGATATGCTTGCACAGACTAACATGGCTACCACTTCAACAATTTCAACTATTACTAGTTTAAGAAGCACTAACTTTTAATCCTTCTGTTTGTGTTTTCTGATCTGTTATGCTTTCTCAAGAACCCTGATAAACTTCTAGACAATGATCCTTCATTTTTTTGTCGGTTTAATGTAGTGATTACAACTCAGCTCCCAGAGAGGTAAGCTAGAACTGATTTTGGTGTTATTGTGGTTTTCATTTTAATCAAAAGCAAGTTTTACTTTAATATGTATTCTGTGAAACTGTCAGTTATGGATGGAGTAGTGTTTCTTCTTTGTTTTTAACATTTAATGATTATAGTCCATTCACTTTCCTTTTCTTGATGAGAACTCTATTTTAACATATTGTGTTTCTGTCTAGCTTGGTGGGGCCCACGCTTTACAGGGGGACTTCAATTCCCAGAAGCCTAAATCAGTACATTGGCAGTACAATGCTTTGGGGAATTGACTTAGGCTTCTGGGAACTGAAGTCCAAAAACCAAAGGTTGGGAAACATTGGTCTAGCTTAAAGGTGGGGAGCTTTTGGCCAGTTAGATAAGGACTAAACCAAGTGTTGTTTAGGTGTTCTTAAAGGTGTCTATTCTTCATAGGTACACTTATGTGAAAAGCAGTGGATCTAAAAAGCAGAGGTTCCTCTTAGTTGTGGAAGCTCCCCCTGCTTTCCCCACCATCTCTCCCATGGAGAGAAGGATTCTTCTGGCTTGTTGCATTTCATTCAAACTAAATGCTAGGAGTTGGGGCTAGCATTTTTCTCTCCTTGCATGTTGAATAAACATGTAAGGACAGTTGAATAGGAGTGTGGAACCTGAGTTGCCATATCTTTGTGGAGGAATAGGGATAGAATATCCAGGTGAGTGATGATCTAAACATACTGTATGTTTGAGACCAAAATTGTGGAGTTGAAAATTTGTCCCAACTGTAACTTTCCCTTTTTAATGAATTTTTATTTCTTCCAATATACAGGTGAAACTCGGAAAATTGGAATATCGTGCAAATGTTCATTCAGTTCAGTAATGCAACTTAAAAGGTGAAACAAATACAGTATATGAGATAGACTCATTACATGCAAAGCGAGATAGTTCAAGCCTTACTTTGTTATAATATTGATGCTTGTGGCTTACAGTTTATGAAAACCCCAACCCCCCAATCTCATGTACCCCATAATCATCCCATAATCTCATGTATGCTGTATGCCATCATCATCACAATTATAACGAATTAAGGCATGACATATCTTGCTTTGCATGTACTGAGTCTATCTCATATATTTGTTTCACCTTTTAAATGAAATGAATGAACATTTGCACGATGTTCTAATTTTTCGAGTTTCACCTGTACATACGTAGTACCTTACAGCAAAAATCAGCAAGCTAGGTTTCCAGTTGCCCATTTATTGTCACATATCAAGGGGCAAACCATACAAGATGTAGGCTTTGCATTCAAAAATTCAAAAAAATTCACTTCCAGGGATAGATTTCTTCAAAGCTGTTTTGTGTGCACAATCAGTTTGCAAATGAAACTTGTTTACTTTGTTTTGTTTTTATTAAAAGTATGCTCCATTTATCAAAAATAAGGAGATTAATTTCTTGTAGAAGGTGCCTTTGCTGGAGGTGCCTTTGTATACCTTGCACAAATGTTTGGTAGTAGTTTATTAATTGATTAGTCTTGCAACCTTATCAATAAAATAGAAAAGAATTATAATAAATACAATAAACTACAATACATACATGCATAGACTAATTCCACAAGGAATATAAACAGGAGAGAATATAGTAATGAAATACACATGATAAAAGAGGAACTCAGTCCAAAGATGTTCTGCTTCTACAACAGGTTATGGAAGCATAACAGCTTATTGAACCTATATATAGCATGTGGAAGTAGATGGAATAGTGGTAATGGTGATCTTCCTACCATTTATTTTCCTTTGTATCTTTCCCTATTTGTATTTTTCAGTACATTACTCCGGCTAGCTGACGTTCTCTGGAATTATAGTATCCCATTATTAGTTTGTAGGACTTACGGATTAATAGGCTACATGAGAATTGTTATTAAAGAACACTCAGGTAAAATGTTTATTTGGTAATTTTAAAATTGCCTTTACCTATAAGTGGTCAATTACTAATGTTAGTAGTGAATTATTTGTATAGATAATCTTGTTTTAAATTCACATGCCTGGTTTCGACAAGGAATTTTGCATGGTTAAATTGTAGAAATGAGAAAAATGTATCTTAAAATAGTTATCACCTACAGAAAATTGCATAGAATGATAAAATGGACTTGTAGAAGATAAGATAAATAATCTGGTTCCACTTGTAAATTCATCTTGAGACTGCTTCCCATTATAGCCCATTTCCCAGGGATATTACAATGTATGTTACCACTTCAGAATGTAAGGTTAAACTGATATTTTGTTCATTTTACAAATTTTACAAATTGTTTAATGTCATCCTTGGATCTTTGTTTCAATAGTTATAGAATCTCACCCTGATAATGCTTTGGATGACTTGAGGTTGGACAATCCATTTCCAGAACTGCAGCAATATGTCCAGTCTTATGATTTGGATAGTATGGGGAAAAAGGTTGGTACAAACTTGTTATTTTGCACACTAATATGCATGCCAGCTTCAGAGGTAATTCATAGATTTCTTCTAGAAAAACTGGATTTCAGGCTACAGCCATGAACTATGAAAGATCCCTTTAAAATCGAGACATTTTACATAGGTTCACCTACTTTATATAGAACCTGAATTTGGAGAATTTGATCAGTGTCCTGTAAAAATGTATAAGAAACCATGAATTTCTCTAGGAAGCTCCTGTTACTCCTGTTTTTTCTAGGATTTTTTTCTAGGCATGCTTTTTTTAAATACAATCCTTTATCACAGACTTGCCTTCTTAATAGATTTCCTAGATAACCTTTCTTGAAGCAATGCCAGACCAGAAAAGATGGAATAATTATTACTGTATTTGAAAACATTTTTAAAAATTCACCTGAATATTGTTTAAAATACAAAGTAGAATCTACAAATCTACGTCTTTAATGTGGGATGTACAAAATAAGCTCCAAGCTCTTAAAATGAGAGTGTTGTGTAACTTGGATCTGTTACTTTGGAAAAAAATTATATTGTAAATAACTCAGTGACTGCTCTTGAAGGCAATTCTGATCATTTATCTGTTTTTGTTGGATTCTGAATTTATGTGGTATATTCAGTTTTTTCAGCAACATAGCTTCATTGCTTTGGACTTTTCCTTTGCTATACTTGCTTTAATTTTGCATTTACAGGAACACAGCCACATTCCATGGATTGTGATTGTAGCCAAGTATCTAGAAAAGTGGTACAATGAGGTATGTAGATAAAAAGGTGCAATTCTACCTACATTGTCAAAGTTTTGTAGTGGCAGAATTGTGGAAACTATTCCTTAAGAGAGATTTTTATATGTGCTTATTATATATTTTAAGGCAGGGATTCTCAACCTATGGGCCGTGGGCCAGATCTGGCCTGTGGTACCATTTCATGTGGCCCACCACCTTCACTCCCATCGCCACCAGAACCAGCGGAAAAAGCCATGCCCGCATTTACAGCTGTCGTAAACGGGTTTACATCAGCCATAAATGCACCCACAGCTGTTCTAAGCGCATTTACGACAGCCACAGATGCATTTTACAGCAGTGTTTGCAGCAGGGGGAACCACCAGTCCGGCCTGCTCTGCTGCCTGAGGGAACGTGGCCTGGCCCATGACTGGAAAAGGTTAAGAACCTCTGTTTTAGGGCAAAGTCTGTATTCTTCCACACTGTTAAACTGTTTGTATTCCTTTGGAATCAGCAGGCTTTGACCAGCAAATGTAGCTAATTTGAATGGCTCTAATGTTGACTGGATATTTTTTACAGACAAACTTGGATCCAGTCCATTTAAGTATTGGTGAAACAATGATCTGTTCAGTTCCAGAGGATTCAGTAGAGCTCTGTTTCTTCATTCTCTTTCCCATGTTATATCAACTCAAAGATGTAAATTCATGTTCAAGCAATGCAAGGAATTGAGGTCTATGAATACTTCCTCTATTAGTGCTAAGACCTTAATCTTTGTACCATGCAAATTATTTGTGTTCTAATTACTGTATATCCCTGTGGTGGGACAAACAGAGAAAAACAAGGATTTGTTGAGAGTTCTCGGTGTACAGGAACTATACATGTACAGTATAGGAGTTATGTTTTGCTTTCGTATTCAGATTGAGTTATCTTTTTAAAATGTAAAATCTTGCTCTTGTTTTAACTTAATATTAGTGGTGGTTTTTATGCTCTTCAGATGTAGTAAGCCAGGTTCAGTGTGTTGTTTAAAACATCAGAGAGTAAACAAAACAACAACATCAAAGATGTGGCACTTTAAAGGCTAACTGCTGTATTTTAATAGCTTTCGTGGATCAAGTCCACTTTATCAGACATAAGAGACTTCATGGCATCAATTAAAATACAGCAGTTAGTCTTTAAAGTGCCACATCTTTTGTTGTTGTTTTTGTTTTGTTTACTCTCTGATATGCTTAAAACACAAACTAACATGGCTACCCTTTCAAAAATGTTTAAAACAGAAAAGTGATGTTGGTATATCTAATTATCTTTCATCCCAGTGAAATTTGAAAAGAATTTCAGGTTTGATACAAGCTTAGTTTCCTTAGAGTAGACCCAGTAGTATGAATGGGGCAGATCAGTCATGACTACCTTACATCCTTTTGATTTAAATGTGTCTACTCTGAGCATACTAAATGCATAGTTAAATCATGCCCAAGTTACTTATCTTTCTTTGTATATTTATTTAATTTTTATACTGATTTTGACTTGTTCCTCAGTAGAATATTCACTGGAGTGGCTATGAGAAATCAACAAGAGCTGTATATTTCACTATAATCAAATGAAATCTGACATAAAGTTTAGAACAGTGGTTCCCAACATGCTTTTGTTCAGTACTTTGGCTGATCAGTGCTTTGAGGAATTGACTTAGGCCAGCGATGGCCAACCTTGGCACTCCAGGTATTCTTGAACTTCAATTCCCAGAATCCCTGATCAGCAGGAGTGCTGACTTGGGCTTCTGGTAATTGAAATCCAAGAACACCTGAGTGCCAAGGTTCGCATCGTGGACTTACGCTTCTGGGAATTGAAGTCCAAAAACAAAAGGTTGAGAAATACTTCTCTGGAATCAGCTGTCCTGAATCACAGGTCCTGCTATCTGCTCTTAAAATACAGATATGTTGTAGTCCTTGCTTGCTTACATTACTGTGTTCATCAGTTATCTTTGTTGACTGAACATATATTTTTCGTACCTAGTTAAAAGCATTTTTTCTCTTTAGAACAGTGGCCAGATACCTAAGAACTACAAAGAAAAGGAAGCCTTCAGAGAGTTGATTAGGCAAGGTAATGTTGGACTTGAGGTTTTTGGTTTTTTGGCGGCAGAGCCAGAAGGTGAGTGCTTTATTTCCCACTGTGTGTCTTGGGAGAAGAGCTAACCAGTGGAGTCATGGGCAAACTACACTGTCCCAAGGCTCCCGCGGAAGAAGGGAATGATAAAGTACTTCTGAATGCTTGCATATTTTTTTTAGTGCTTGCATCTTGAAAAACCCTGGAAAGGGTGCCATAAGTCAGAATTAACTTTGTGGCAAATAATGATAATAATAGCATGCCAGAAATTCATTACCTCAGGAAGAAACGTAATATTTTAACATAGTGTGCCAAAGAATTATAAAGAGCACTAACAGATTAAAGTGTTTTAAGTTAATAATTTATTTCTAATTAGGGATCTTAAAGAATGAAAATGGAGGACTTGAAGATGAAGAAAACTTTGAAGAAGCAATCAAAAATGTGAACACAGCTGTATCTGCTACAAAGGTAAAACTAGGTTCATCTTGAAACATTCTTCAGCTAGATGAAGTAGTTTCTTCTTTGGAAAAGTGCTGAAGCATGTATATTTGTTTTCATTATAGATACCAAGTTGTATTGAAGACATTTTCAATGATGATCAATGTAATAATCTCTCACAGCAGGTAATAAATTGCTTGAGTTGATATCTAGTGAGATATTTTTCTGAGTCGAGAAACTCAGTGTTGTATTTTTGTTTGTTCTTAGAGTTCACCTTTTTGGATTTTGGCTCGAGCTGTAAAAGAATTTGTGGCAAAAGAAGGTCAAGGAAATCTACCTGTTAGAGGCATAATTCCAGATATGATAGCAGATTCTAGTAAATTTATCAAATTGCAAAATATGTAAGTATTTTTACAGAGTCTTATATACACAGATGTTGAATTGGCTTTGTTTTGTTTTATGATTCCTATCCAATTGTTCATTTTAGTCCAACTTCTCACTGTGCAACCTTAGCTAAGGTGCCATATGTATGTACTTGCAGTCCTCTCATCAAAATAGCTTCCATGGATATAGTCTGAAGTAAACACATACAGGTTTCAAGGCTTAGAAAACTGTCAACAGGTTGTTTCTTCCATCTACCACTGAAGAAATGAAATAACTTCCGCCCTATCTGTGTTCATACTGCTGATAATGTATATATAAACAGATTGCAATATTGATAATTTTTACTCCATATGAAGCATTGTGGTAGAGTTTGGTGTGTAGCTATACAACCAATTCCTTTGCTACTGCTATGATATAATATGAGTATAAATATAATTTTGGAGTACATCTATAGATTCTTAAAAATAGTTCTACTGAGGTTTTCCCTCTCTTTTAAAAAAGATATCGTGACAAAGCCAAGAAAGATGCTGACACTGTTGCTAACTATGCTGCTAAGCTGCTACAAACAATAGGCAAGGTGAGTTATAAAATAATAATTTGCATCATTCTTGGAAATATAAAACATGAGTAACTAACATGCAGTAACTCAGTTCAGAGAATTACTATGTGCGCTCACAAATTTGTACTTGACAACATTGCAGGTTCCTTTGTTTAAAGCAGGGGTGCCCAAACTATGGCCCCCAAAGCCCTTGTGACTCCTGGAAGTGGATGTGGATGTGCCTGCCAATGCAAGAGTGGCAGGGACGCATTTGAACATGCGCAGAGACATTCAGAATCACAAAGTGTCAAAGTGCCAAAACCACTTCCAGGAGTGGCAGGTATGCATTTGCGAATGCACAGAGATGTCCAGAACCACTTCTTGGAGTGGTTCCTGATGTGCATGTGCAAACGTACTCACTTCTGGGTGTGTGGTCAGGCCCACTCAGCTGTTCCGGGGGCATGGTCAGGCCCCTGGTGCAAAATGTTTGGGCACCCTTGGTTTAACGCCTAGCAAATGTACCTTTCATATTTGTGATGATGAGTGTGATACAGCCAAGAGCACAGTTAAGTTAAGGTTTCTTTAATGAAAACTATCACCGCTCACAGGGCTTTTACTGACTATCTGCCCCAGTATAATGCCGAAGACCTTAGTTGAAAGCTGTACTACAGTTTAACCACTGCGTCATGAGGGTGCCTTGTAATTTTTTTAAAAAAAAGCTGTTTAATAATTTTATGCAGGATTTGGTATGGGGAATTTTGACTTTTAGCAACATAAGAACATAAGAACAGCCTTGCTGGAACAGGCCACAGCCCATCCAGTCCAGCATTCTGTCTCACACAGTGGCTCACCATTTCCTTCAGGGTATTCCCAAGCAGATGCCTTCACCTGCTTAGGATTCCCTGGAAATGATATTGAGAGATATCCTGCCTATCTCTCCAACCCGGAGGTTGTCCTTAAGTATCCATAATTATAGCCATTGATACTCTTGTCCTCCATGAACTTGTCAAATCCTTTCTTAAAGCTGTCAAGACTGACAGCTGTCACCACTTCTTCTGGCAGGGAGTTCCATAGACCAGTAATCCTCTGGGTGAAAAAGTACTTTCTCTTATTTGTTTGAGAACTAGTACCCAAAAGTTTCATGGAGTGTCCCCTAGTTCTAGTGTTATGCGATAGGGAAAACAGTTTTTCCTTATCTACTTTGTCCACACCGTGCATGATTTTATAAACTTCAATCAGGTCACCTCTTAGACGCCGTCGTTCAAGAGTGAAGAGGCCCAACCGTTGCAGCCTCAGATGGTAAGGAAGGTGTTCCAGTCCCCTAATCATTCTGGTTGCCCTCCTCTGCACTTTTTCCAGCTCCATAATATCCTTCTGGAGGTATGGCGACCAGAACTGTACACAGTATTCCAGATGGGGCCTCACCATAGATTTATAAAGAGGCAAAATGACACTTGCTGACTTATTTTCTATACCCTTCCTAATGATCCCTAGCATTGAGTTTGCTTTTTTCACTGCTGAGGCACACTGGGTTGACACCTTCATTGAGTTGTCCACCAGGACACCAAGGTCCCTTTCCTGGTTTGTCGCAGAGAGTTCAGAACCCATCAGTTTATAAATGTAATTGGGGTTCTTTGCCCCAACATGCATCACTCTGCACTTACTAATGTTGAAACTCATTTGCCACTGTTTTGCCCACTCCCCCAGTGTCAAGAGATCCCTCTGGAGCTCCTCACAATCTCTCACAGTTTTCACTACCCTGTATAATTTAGTGTCGTCAGCAAATTTGGCTACCTTGCTTTTTACTCCTACCTCTAGATCATTTATGAAGAGGTTGAAAAGCAGGGGTCCCAGTACTGAACCTTGGGAGACCCCACTCTTTACTTCCCTAGAGTATGTGTATAATTTTTCATTTGTTCCAATCATTCTTATTGGGTTATATTGATTCCACACTATAACAATAAAAGCATTTTCAACATTTTGAAATAAAATAAAGGAGTATGTGTACACACACTGAATTAGTATACAGCAATGAGTGAGAATTGCCTTGAACACAGAAATATGGGAGATGGACATACAATTTTTAATATTTTACTTTTTGTTTCACTTGACTTTGTTTCACTTGACTTTGGAGTGCATTTGACCTTGTTGATGCAAAGTTAAATGAGCGTTAACTGCTGGGGAAAATGTTAGAGAAATGAGCATTAACTTGAGGGAAAATGACATTGTATTTTATAGGCACCAGAATCCATTTCGCAGAGAGAACTGAAACTTCTTTGTAAGCATTTTCTTCTTTCTTATGGAAATATCTTTATTGTTTTATTTATGTGCTTGTTTCTTTTATATACTGTTCATCTAACACTGACATCACTCTGAGCAGTTTATAACAATAACTGCAAACCAGCTAAGAACCCAACCATTCCACTCATAAATAAATTTAAAGTCAAAATATTAAAAGAAAATAGCAATAAACAGACATAGACAGCAAACAGATGATAATAAGGGTCAAGATGTTCTGAAATGCTTCTTTGTAAAGCTCAGCCATGGCCAATCCCTGAAAAATCTGGAAGGAAGGGGCCGGTGGACACGTTTATAAAAGTATTATTGCATTAAGTTCCATGTTTTCTTCTCACCACCTCACAAACATCTGTCAACCTCTTTTTAGGTAGCAACTCAGCATTTCTTCGAGTAGTGCGGTGTAGATCTCTTTCAGAAGAGTATGGACTGAACACTGCAAA
Source organism: Bradypodion ventrale (assembly GCA_035047345.1). NCBI lineage: Eukaryota > Metazoa > Chordata > Lepidosauria > Squamata > Chamaeleonidae > Bradypodion > Bradypodion ventrale. Next base: position 22,778,392 of record JAWDJE010000009.1, on the reverse strand, counting down.
TAAAGATGAGATAAGTAAGGAAGACACTTGATTATTTCTATGTTCTCACTATGAATATTAAATCCTGGCTATAGCTATTGCTTTTTTCATTTCTGCATAGGTAGGTCAAAGTTATTAACTGCAGAAATATCAGTGAGCCACAGAGCACTTCTGATCTTGTGTATTTGTAGTTTAGGTGAAGTCATGTAATATAGGAAGCAATAGTTCTCTAGTAGTTAAGGTAGCAAAAGTTTCTTGGGATCCCTGTACCTAATTTTTAGTTGTATCCGTAGATGAGAAATTTAAGAAATTGTTAGTTATTTGTTAAAGCAGGTTGTTGAAGCAAGGAAAAATATTTCCAAAAGGTTGCATTGAAGATTGTTTATTGCTATCTTGAAAGACAGCATCAAGAAGCACCTCAGACACCACTTTCCCTTTAACTACGTGTGGCACAGTGGTTAAACTGCTGTCCTGCAACCAAAAAGGTTGTGAGTTTGACCCTGACCAGGGCTCAAAGTTGATTCAGCCTTCCATCTTTCCAAGGTCGGTAAAATGAGTCCCCAGCATGCTAATTAGTTAATGCTAATTAACTTGTGAACTGCCCAGAGTGCACTAAGTGCTATGGGGCGGTATAGAAGTGTGATTGCTTTGATTTTAATTACAGAGGTACAACAACAGGAAAGCTATTGTCTTAATAATCATACCCCATGATGTAGCCTTGAAACTTGTACAAGCAACAAGCACAGCTGAATCTTGCCACATACTTCCTTATATCTTTCTTATTGCATACAGTATGCAGACTTGTAAATGGTGATAATCAACTTTTTGGAATATTTCCCTCCATAAGGAGTGATCAACTTCCAGAAGATTGTGGGCCACCTATACCACACAACCCATAGCTTCCCTATCACACCATGTATTTTTAAAAGAGTAAGAAAGCCCCTCTTCCCTCCAAGGAGCATGGAGGTAATTTTCCCATGGTTTGGCAAAAACACATGAAGGGGTTAAAATCACCATGAAAACATTGTGACTTTGCCCTTTCACCCCTTTTAGAAGGTGTAACTGGCCTTAAGATATTTCTTTAATTTGAGGGGCTTTGGGGGTGTCTAAGGGTTCTACATTGGGAGCTCTCGTGCCATATGTATACTGCACTTTGTTTACTTGTGTGTTTTGGAAAGTGAAAAAATTCCCAATAAATAAATAGCAAATTATCTTTATTTTCCTTTAAAGTTTCCCACATGGATAATCCGGATAGTGAGATGGTGTTGTATTTAATGTTCCGAGCTGTGGATAAATTCTTTAAACACCATGGTAGATACCCAGGTAAGATCCCCCCCCCCCCCCCCCCAGTATTTCAATACAAAAATAGAAACAAAAGCAGAATACCAATATTTTTTCTTTGTATAATAGATTTATTGAAGAAATATATCAGGGGACGTTTGAAATAAACTTAATTGTATTCCATGTTTAAATGTTCATAATTATGCATATTAGTTGCTTGACAATGATATTTTTATATTTGTGCCATATTATTATTATTATTATTATTATTATTATTATTATTATTATTATTATTATTATTATTATTATTATTATTATTATTATTATTATTATTATTATTATTATTAACAATAACAATAACAATGATGATGTTGATAATAATAATAATAATAATAATAATAATAATAATAATAATAGTAATAATAGTAATAATTTGGATTACTTAAGAGACCGTGTCGCCACAAGGAATTCAGCCCGTCCTACTAGGGCAGACAGGAGGGGTTCACTGGTGGTCCCATCAGTGAAAGAAGTACATCTTATTGGGACCAGGAAAAGAGCCTTTTCCGTGTCTGCCCCAGCCCTGTGGAACCTCTTACCACCTGATTTGCGTCTCCAGACGGATCTACTCCACTTTAGAAAGAGGCTGAAGACATGGCTCTTTCAGCAAGTTTGGGGCACGCTTGACTCTACCAGTCAGGCCCGGTGGCTGATTTAGCCTATGTGAGGGGCTGCCCCCCAGGCTTGGTTATTCTGTTTTAACAGGGCTAGGGTGGGGGTGGGTTGTTTTTTTAATGACGATTTGTTTGTGTTTTAATGCTGGTTTTAATTGGGGTGTTAGGTTTGTTTTTAGTTACTGTCATTGAATTGTTTTATTGTAATTTTTATTATATTGTTAGCCGCCCTGAGTGGTGTACCCACCAGGAGGGCGGGATATAAATGTGCAAATAAATAAATAAATATAATAAATATAATAATAATAATAATAATAATAATAATAATAATAATAATAATAATAATAATAATAATAATAATAATAATAATAATAATAATAATAATGATAATGATAATAATAATAATAATAATAATTGGATTTATATGCCACCCACTCTCAGATGCAAAGTCTTTGCTTATGTGTCTGACACCTCAAATTGTAGAGGTTTACTAAACATTAGAACTGTATGAGAAAGGCTTTGTTCACTTTTGTTGCATAATTTTATTCTGTGTACTTTCAGTGAAATGTAAGGACTGCTCTCAATTTTAAACAATTGTTTTCAGGCGTATATAATTACCAAGTGGAGGATGATATTGGAAAGTTAAAATCATGCCTTAATAGTTTCCTTCAGGAATATGGATTACCGGTAACAGTAAAGGATGATTATGTCCATGAATTGTAAGTATTATATGCATTAAAACATTATTATTCTAGATGTTGATATAATACCATAAATATTACTCTTATTTTTCTTTGTGTAGTTGTCGTTACGGAGCTGCTGAGCCACATACTATTGCAGCATTTTTGGGAGGTAAGAGTACTGTTGTTTTCACAGGTTATTATACAGTATTTGTAAAGATTATGACAAATGGGTCTCTTTTGCTCTTGTAGAAAGTTCAGCACCTATGTATGCTTTTTTATTATCCCTAAATGTAGTTGTAATTCTCAACAATTATATTTACATAAATGTTGACTTACCAAGTCCTGTTCATTCAGTGATCCTACTCTAGTTGGGAATAGTTTGAACATAACCCAAACTTTCATTTTGAAAACCTTTAAATTTCTAAATACTGTATATAACATATTCATTTAAGAAATGAAATGCAACAATTTGCTCTGTATTCTATATACAGTATATATATTCTATATATTTTTAATATATGCAGTGTGATAGTATGCAAGTAAGCTGCTTTCTTCATTATCATTGAGATAGCATTTATAAGAGTTTTTCAAAATAGTGAATTCTGATGCACAATAAAGCTCCTAGAAGAAATTAGCCCTTTTATACCATGTTAGTCCAGTTATAAAATTCTAACCTTTCTTTCTTTTTCACTATTCTTACACTGTTTAACAGGAGCTGCTGCCCAGGAAGTTGTGAAAATCATTACTAAACAATTTATCATTTTTAATAATACCTTTGTTTACAATGGCATGTCACAGACCTCAGCAACATTTAAGCTGTAGACTAAACATAGTACTCTACATTATTTAAAAGTGAACTTACTTTTGATTTATATTTTTCCCCTGTAAATTGTTGCTTATCATGATTAAAAGTTATTTTGAACTGTAATAAAAACTTGATCTAGCATTTTAATTAAATACACAGAGACATAAAGCATGCATATTTTAAAGTATGAGGAGAATTAAATGTCATCACTGTTCATATTAGTTATTTCTCCTGTTCTGTATTTGATTCAGATAATTAGCACATCAGCATGACTCAGGAAAATATTATGTGTGTCAAATTCTGTATACTTATTTGAAGCTAATGCTCAGCAAGTAAGTAGGTTCTTGCCTTCCACAGTATGAACAGAATTTTGCTGAGGACAAGTCTGGATTCAACCCACTATAACACACAATGTATCTTGAATATTAATGATGTGTATAAAAATTTAATGTGGTATTTAGTGGATTCCTTCAGCTTACATGTAACTGTATGATAAATTGCTTTTCTTGATATTGTAGTTATATTTATATAAATAGTTTTAAAACTATGGCTCTTTTGTTAGACTAGTGCAAAACCTTTGGTGCTGCTTTAAAACTGCTGAATAAACTATTCATGCTGTGGTCTGGCATTAATAGGAAGACTTGTGGTTGTGGATTGCTTATACAACATGCAATGTCTTGTCATTATTTGTTTCAGTTAATAGCATATGATTACTGAAGAATTGGATTTGTTAGTACAAAAGCAAACTTGTTAGTTTTCAACTGGCAAGAGGAGATGTGTCGTAGCTTAAGGTTGTTAAGAATTGCTTTGTTGGCTCAGTATGATCCAAAAGTAGATTAAAAGAATCAGCAATAAGTTTAACTGGCTTTTGGTGTGTTAAAAAGGTGGGCTTATGTATGATTATACAGAAATAAAAAGAAATACTGCATTGCCTATATGGTAATAGTCCACATTTGAAAATGGAATGTATTTGGATGTTTAATACAGTGTAATCATCCAACCTTCTTGAGGATTCTTGGACTTGCATGTCCCCTTCCTCTTCTTTGCATTGCACATAGTGGTTTTCTGACTCATAATCACATGCTGTGTTTTGCAAACTACAGTTTCACCGTTTAATCCAAGGGTTTCCAAACTACAGCCTGTGGGCCAGATACGGTCCATGGCACCAAATCATCTGGCCCGTAGCACCTGCGCTGCTCCTGGAAGCAGAAGTAAAATGTGCATTCACGAAACGCTGCCATAAGTGCACCCACGGCTGTCATAAACACGTTTACAACAGCTGTGGATGCATTTACATCAGTATTTTGCGCATATGCAGGTGTGTTTTACTTCCACTTCCAATGGGAGGAACCACATGACCGGCCTGCTGAATCACGAGACTGGCCCACAGCCCGTAAAGTTTGGGCACCCCTGATTTAGGCAAATGAGTAAAAAATCTAATTGTAAGAGAGGCAAAGTATTTGAGTTAAGGCTCATATATATACCATTACATCTTGTTTCTTTTCTTCTTTTTTGTTGGTCCAATTATATTCAGACATATTGACCATTTATCAAATGAGTTGTGCAGTGTAAGCCCTGTTATATGGGAAATATAGTGAGCAATTTAAATGCTTCAGGAGGTCTGCATGTCTTTATGACTGTTCAGTTTGAATATTTAACCATGTACTTGAGATAACTCCAGTTCTACATTTGTACAGTACTGAATTTGTTACTTTCTTCTCCATTAGCATACAAAGTATTCCTTTGTGTTAGGATGACTTCATATAGACATTTTTAAAAATATGATGATTAAGATATGAAGTGATATGTGTTTTTAAAATAACGATATGAAAACAGCTGCTAGTCAGCATAACTTGTGAACAGGGCTTTTTTGATCACCTGCAAACCTTGCATATGAAAAGGGATGTATATTTTTACCACTACTCAATTTGTTTTTCTGAGAACAATTTAGAGGCATTTACTGACCCATATAATAGTATGATCTATGATATGATAGTACAGTATCATTTTTAATGGATAGTTTTTCAATAATATCCAAGAGGCAGACAATACAGTATTATCAGCAGACAAATTAGATCACCTGCAAACCTTGCACAATAAAGTGAGTGAAATAAGTAATGGACACAGTTTGAAAATAAAATACCAAGAGAACAAAGTCTGTGATAATCAGTACAAAGTAAGCAGCTCAAGAAATAGAATTAAACATCCAAAATGAAAAATGTGAAGTGTGTTGTCAGGTACAGTATTTACACTTTGGAATTTAGTTGAATGAGCAGTAAACTTTTTGAATGAACTTTTATGCAGGGTATATATTAAAAAGATATTTAAAAGAAATACTAAAGCAAATAAAAGCCAAAAAAAATCAGTAAATGCAGCAGGCTAGAATGCTTCATCAAGAAAAGGAGATGCTGAAGTAATTATTGTTCAGTAGCATAGTCAAGTACAACTCTTTGTGACCCCATGAACCACAGCATGCCAGGCTCCTCTGTCATCTGCCATCCTTTTTAGTTGGCCCAGATCTATGCCCACTGCATCAACGATGCCATCTAGCCATCTCATTCTCTGCCACCCCTTCTCCTTTTGCCTTCAATCTTTCCCAGCATCTGGGCTTTCTCCAGTGAGTCCTCTCTTCTCATTTGGTGACCAAAGTATTTGAGCTTCAGCTTCAGTATTTGTCCTTTTAAGGAGCAGTCAGGGTTGCCTTCTTCCTTTAGGATTGACTGGTTGGATCTCCTTGCAGTCTTCTTCAGCACCACAGTTTAAAGGTGTCTATTTCTTCTGCGCTCAGCCTTCCTTATGGTCCAACTCACAGTCATAAATTACTACTGGGAAGACCATTGCTTTAACTCTGCGGACTTTTGAGAGCAGAGTGATGTCTCTACTTTTTATTATGCTGCCTAGGTTTGCTGTTTGCTTGGGGTTTTTTTAATGTTGAGTTTCAGGCCAGCTTTTGTACTCTCCTCTTTCATCCTCATCAAGAGGCTCTTTAGGTCTTCACTAATCATTGTATACCTTAGCTCAATCATCAATCCAATTAGAGACTACAGCCAAGAAATCAGAAGATGGAAGGAATTTGAAAAGATCATCAAGTGTAAGAATGTCTCATTAGAGACAAAGATATCCACACTATTGTATTCCCTGTCACCACATATGATGGTGAAACCTGGACAGTAAAGAATGCTGAGAGAGAAAAAAGATTAATTTGAAATATGGTATTGGAAGAGATCTTTGTAAATACCCTGGACTAACAGATGGGTCCTTGATTGAGGCTGTCCTACTTTGGGCACATCATGAGGGGGCAATATTTTCTGGAACAGGCAGTAATGTAGGGAAAGGCAGAAGGCAGCAGGAAAAGAGGAAGGTTAAACAAGATATATTAAGGGATGCCACAGGCTATAGCTTGCAGGGCTGTTGATGACAGGACATTTTGGCAATCTCATTCACAGGGTTGCTGTAAATCATAGACAACAAATACTTTGGTCATTACTGAGAAATTAGAAATACAGAATGTTATGGATGTTCAAGGTAAAATAAGTGGGGAAAGAAGAATAGGAGAATTTCTTGGTTGAAGAATCTTGGGAGACTAGTTTGGATGCAATACAACATTGTTTAAAGCTTGTCTCATCTGAAGTTAAAATTGCCATCTAGTTTTGATAAAACATGAACAAGAAGAGGTTGTTGGAATTACACCAAAACATTCAAACTTGGAAACTCAGGTAGGCCATAAACAAGTTGCTTGATTATCACAAGAATTAACCCTCACCCTTTAGTTGCCTTTAATAAAATAGTGGTTTTTGAAGAATTAGATACAGACTAACAAAAGAAAGAAAATTATATTTCCTGTTCATTTGTACACTAAACCTGAATGGTTCAGTCAAATTCAGGAGTATTTCTGAGTTTAAGGCCAGACTGTCAGCTCACCTCAGATGTATCCTAAAAATAGTATGTCATTATTAAAATACAGTACAAAAGTGGAGAATAGTTATTAGTTTCTTTGTGCTTTAGCCTCCACTTAAATTATCTTGGTTCAGTCACTCAGGCTGACCTATTTGATGAAATTCAGGAGTTCTTACCCTTTTAAAGCCAGAGGCCGGGTCACATTCCCTCAGACAGTTTCGGGGGTGCAGACAGCCATTTTGCCCTTCCTCCACCACATGGCACTTCCTGGTGTTTGTGGGGGGCAACATGAAATGGTGCTGCGGGCTGCATTCGGACCACGTGCCACAGGTTGAGACTCCCTAGTGTAAATGATAAGAAATGCTCCAGTGCTCTGCTCCAGTGTGTTTTCTAACTGAGTAAGAACATAAGAACAGCCTTGCTGGAATAGGCCACAGCCCATCCAGTCCAGCATTCTGTCTCCCACGGTGGCTCACCATTTGCTTCAGGGTATTCCCAAGCAGATGCCTTCACCTGCTTAGGATCCCTAAACATCCCTAAAGAATACATGGTGGAGGTGATGAACAGATTTAATTGCTTAGATTCGATAGAGTGCCAGAAGAACTATGGACAGAGATGCGGGACATCATGCAGGAAGCAGCAAATAAAACCATACCAAAAGAAAATAAATGTAAGAAAGCGAAGTGGCTGTCTGATGAGGCTCTTAAAATAGCAGAGGAAAGAAGGAACTCAAAAGTCAAAGAAAAAAGAAAAAATACAATCACTTGAACACAGAATTCCAAAGAAAAGCAAGGAGAGATAAGGAAAACTACCTAAAAGAACAGTGCAAAGAAATGGAGGAAAATAACAAAAGAGGCAGGACTAGAGATCTTTTCAAAAAAAAATGGGGAAATCAAGGGAACATTTAAAGCAAAAATGACCATGATAAGGGACAAAGATGGAAAGGAGTTAGCTGAAGCAGAAGAGATAAAAAAAGATGGCAAGAATACACAGAGGAACTCTACAAAAAGGACCTCAACACTCCTGATAACAATAATGAGAAATTTGAACTTGAACCAGACAGTCTGGAGAGTGAAGTCAGAAAGGCTCTAAAAAGCACTGCAAACAGTAAAGCTAGTGGAAATGATGGTATCCCAGTTGAATTGTTCAAAGTCTAAAAAGATGATGGAATCAAACTACTGCATTCAATATGTCACCAAATTTGGAAAACGAAACAGTGGCCACAGGATTGGAAAAGATCAGTGTACGTTCCAATCCCAAAAAAAGGAAATGCCAAAGAATGCTCAAGTTATCGAATAATTGCGCTCATCCCATATGCCAGCAAGGTGATGCTCAAGATAATACAGGACAGACTTCAGCAACATGAGAGAGAACTACCAGCGGTGCAGGCCGGTTTCAGAAGAGGCAGGGGGACTAGAGACCATATTGCCAACATACGTTGGATCATGGAGAAAACAAAGAAATATCAGAAACAAGTCTACTTTTGTTTTATTGACTACACCAAGGCTTTTGACTGTGTGGACCACAACAAAATGTGGCAAGTAATTAAAGAGATGGGAATACCAGAACACCTCATATGCCTCATGAGAAATCTGTACACGAACCAAGAAGCAACAGTTAGGACAGAACATGGAACAACAGAGTGGTTTGGAATAGGAAAAGGAGTAAGACAAGGCTGCATTTTATCACCCTGCTTATTCAATCTATACACAGAGCACAAAATTGCTGGGAGAAACATCAACAATTTGAGATATGCAGAGGGAGACCTAAAGAACCTCTTGATTGGATTGAAGGAGGAGAGTGCAAAAGCTGGCTTGAGACTTAATATCAAGAAAACCAAGATAATGGCAACAGGTCCGATCAGTCCCTGGGAAATAGATGGGGAAGAAGTAGAAGCAGTGACAGACTTTATTTTCCTAGGCTCTAAGATCACTGCAGATGGCGAATGTAGCCATGAAATAAAAAGACGACTGATTATGGGGAGACAAGCTATGAGAAACCTGGGGAATATAGTGAAAAGCAGAGACATCACCTTGAAAACAAAAATTTGCAGTCAAAGCAATGGTATTCCCAGTGGTAATGTATGGGTGTGAGAGCTGGACCATTAGGAAAGCTGAGCGCAGAAAAATAGATGCCTTTGAGATGTGGTGTTGGAGGAGAGTCCTGAGAGTCCCCTGGACAGCAAAGAGAACAAATACGTCAATCTTAGAAGAAATCAACCCTGACTGTTCATTGGAGGGACAAATAGTGAAGATGAAGCTAAAGTATTTTGGACATCAAATGAGAAGGGAGGACTCACTTGAGATGGCCGTGATGCTGGGAAAGGTGGAGGGCAGGAGAAGAAGGGAGCATCCAAGGATGAGATGGCTAGATGGTATTGTAGATGCAATGAGCACTGAGCTGGGCGGGCTGAGAAGGATGGTGGAGGATAGAGGTGCCTGGATGAAAATGGTCAATGGGGTCGCAAAGGGTCGGAATCAACTGTGCGACTGAACAACAACAAAAAAATTGGTTTTAGCTTGCTTAATTAATTAATTATACTGTCCCATCTGGTGAAAGGAAAATTCACCCCTCTGTACAGCGTACAACAATTAAAAATCTTCCCAGTGGAGGTAAAACATAAAATGTCAACAAAAATCAAGTTATACAACTTTGGGTCCAAAAGCAAACAAAAAATATGAAAAAAATATTAAGAGATGTTATACATGTACTGTATTGGCTTTTTATCAATGTAAGCCGCCTTAGGCCATTTTATATATTTTAAATATAATAAATCATATTTTGCCTTACACATGAAGTTGTTGAAAGAACCCTGTCTGAAAGAACAAGAATCTACAGTGGATTTTGCAACTTTCCAAGCCCTGAAAGCATGCCCGGAAGCTGGTGAAAGTTGATATTTTAGACTACAACTCCCATAATACCTCAGCCCCCCACCCCGTGCCAGTGGAGTATTCTGGGAATTATAGCCCGACACAACCCGACTCGAGAAAGAACTCTTCTCAGATATAAGAACAGTTTTCTATGGGCCATAAGGTGTTTCACTGTTTTTGATAACACAACGACTGCTCTGGAGAACATAAGTACTTGCGCTCGTCTTAATCTCCATTTTCTCGTCCCATCCCCTGTGAGAAATATCACGCCTTCAAGCGGCTCCCTCGGCACGGCGGTGCCCTGCCTGGTCTGCCTGTTATCATCATACAAGGCGGTCGCGGGAGAGATAATAAGGAAGAAAAAGGGAAATCTGTGGTAAAGTCGGGAAGGGGGTGGTGATGGTGGTTGGCGCGGCTCTTTAACTCGGAGCTGTTTGAGGTAAAAACCCAGCCCAGACGAGCGTCCGGTGGCGGCGGTGGAGCTAAAGGTGGGGGGAAAGCTAACAATAATAATGTCGTGTCAGAAATTATTCTGGGTTGAAAGGATTTTTGCTGGAGAAACTCCACTCAGAGGATGCCCAAATGTGGCTCCTTTCACATCCCCAATATCTTTCCCCACCCAAGTAGTCCCTATTTATCTACTTGCAATTTATTGCTTTCGATTTGCAAGATTGGCAGGAACTGGAACAGAGACGGGAGCTCACTTCACTCCGTCGTGCAGTACCCGGGTCTCGAACTGGCGACTTGCCGGCCTTCCAGCTAACACGGCAAGCTTCCTAACTACTGAACCACCGGAGTCCCTGGGGAAAGCGAATGAGGCCGACTCGTTTATGACAGAGCTGAGCTCTCGCTTCCCCGTTTATTTTCCTAGTTTGTCCTTTTATTCGGGCAATGGACGTGAGGCCCGTTGAGTTTCCCGCCAAAATATAAAATTAGAAAAAGAGTACAGAAGGTAATAATAATAACAACAACAACAACAAATAAAGATTCTGGGTTCCAATTAGCACAACCTTCTGACCCAGCTGAGAGCTAACATTAAAATTAGAGAGTAAACAAAAAAAAAACCCTAAACGTTGTAGCACTTTAAAGACTAACCACTCTATTTTAATGTTAGGTTTTGTGGATCAAGTCCACTTCGTCAGACATATTAGTCAGACTTCATGGCATCAATTTTATACACGTCAGGGAAAGAGTTATTGGTTAGCACAGGGGTGCCCAAACATTTTGGGCCATGGGCCAGTCGTGGTTCACCGGGCTGGTCAAGTGGTTCAGCGGGCTGGTCATGTGAGTGTTTCTTCCCCCCAGAAACTGAACTAAAACATGCCATGCAGTCTGTTTTGCAACAGGATGAGATAGATTTTAAACTGCCATTTTCTCTGCTTAAACCAGGGGTACCCAAACTACGGCCAGATCTGGTCCCCACTGCCCTCTTTGCTCTCTGTTGTGTATGTAACTTTAATTATTGTTGTAATGTTGTGTAATTGTTATTATGGGATCGGGGTGATCCTCCATTTTGTCTTCTTGGTACTGAACTATCGCGGAACTTGCGTTCCTGCCCTTTCTAACAAGACACACGAAGTCTTCACTCAGGTCCGGTAACCCCACCATCATCCCACTCCTCTCCTAACCATTCATATTGTTTCCCACCCAAATGTATCCATTGTACAGTGTATATAAAGAGCTGTTGCACCATTGCTGTTCATGTTCGGTTTGCTTACAATAAAGCTGTGTTTGGCCCTTTCGTGCTAGCTGCTTCTCTTCAATTCCCGAACATCAAATTGGCGACGAAGGTGGGATATGGCTTCCCACAAATCTTCCATTGATCCCTTCGATGTGGCCATGCCGGAGAGGTGGAATCTCTACAAACGCCAATTTTGCAATGCCATGGCGGCTGAGGGCATCGTAGACGAGGACCAGAAGAGGTCCTGCTTCCTCTCCAAGTGCGGCCTGGCCACTCTGGAACTCGCCATCTACCTGGTGCTGCCCTGGGACATCGATGCGGTTCCCCTTGCAGACATCCTTGCTGCTCTCCGGAACCACTTCCAGCCCAAGGTGTCCATCTTCCTGGCCCGGGTGGCATTCCACAGGCGAGACCAATGCTCCAGAGAATCCGTTGCAGACTACGCTGCCGTGCTGAGGTTGGCTGCCGCCCCATGCCAGTGGGACAACTTTGAAGAGGCACTCTGTGACCGCCTGCTTGCTGGCCTGAGGGACGAGGAGACGCAACACCAACTCATGACCAGGGAAGTCCTCAAGTTCAATTCAGTCCTGCAAGAGGCATTGGTGTCCTTGCCGCGTCTCTCCTGGGCCCACGCCACCGGCCCAGGATGGGAGACCAGCGTCAGCTGTAGCTGCCGGCAGTCCTCTCCCTCCTGGCCCCGCCCACCAGGAGGGCTTCAAAAGACCGCTGGAGCAGCTGTCCCTGAGGGTCCTCACCGCGTCTCTCCTGGGCCCACGCCACCGGCCCAGGATGGGAGACCAGCATCAGCTGTGGCCGCTGGCAGTCCTCTCCCTCCTGGCCCTGCCCACCAGGAAGGCTTCAAAAGACTGCTGGAGCGGCCGTCCCTGAGGGTCCTCACCGCGTCTCTCCTGGGCCCACGCCACCGGCCCAGGATGGGAGACCAGCATAAGCTGTGGCCGCCGGCAGTCCTCTCTCTCCTGGCCCCGCCCGCCAGGAGGGCTTCAAAAGATTGCGGGAGCAGCAGCAGCTGTGTAAGGGCCAGGCCTTCCCTGGTTCTGCTGTGGTTATGGACATTGAGCCTTGGGCTCTGTTGCGGACTTGGGCAGCTGAGGACATTGTTAAGGCTTGTTAAGGTCATTGAGCTTGGGCTCTGAACACCTCCCCCCTTGGATCTTTTTGCTTTCTCTGATTTAACTTGTAAACTTGTAAATTGTTATGGTAATTTAATTTAATTTAATTTAATAGTCATATTTATATATGCCGCCCACTCAGGCAGAACCCGACTCAGGCATTACAAGAAGTTCTAAAAACACATAAAAACACTTTAAAAGACCCACATCCCACCCACTTTAAAAGACCCATATCCCACCCACTCATCCCACCCATTATAAAAAGAAGAAGAAGAGAGAGTTCTTAGTTGTTTACATAAGCCAGCAGGCGGGGACCGTGTTCCCATTCGGGCCCCACACCTGCCCTGCCAGCCAGGTCTTCAATCTTTTCCTGAAGGGCAGCAATTCTCTTTGAAGTCTTAGATCTGTTGGCAGGAGGTTCCAGAGAGTTGGTGCGGAAACGGAGAAGGCCCTCCTTCGGGTGCTGGATAGATGTGCACCCCTAGCTGATGGCACTATTAGAGAGCACCTCCAGTCCGCTCTGGTTGGACGGGCAGACACTCTTGGGATGATGCGGTCTCTAAGGTATCCTGGCCCACTGCCATATAGGGCTTTAAAGGTCAAAACCAGCACCTTGAATTGCACCCGGAGACAAACTGGTAACCAGTGCAGCTCCCGAAGTAGCGGTGAGGCATGGGCATATCGCCCACATCCCATCACCACCCGGGCTGCCGCATTCTGGACCAGCTGCAGCCTCCGAATGGTCGTCAAGGGCAGCCCCATGTAGAGCGCATTACAATAATCTAGTCGGGAAGTGACCAGAGCATGGGTGACCATAAGCAAGGAGCCCCGGTCCAAAAGCGTGCGCAACTGGCGAATCACCCGTTGGGCAAAAGCCCTCCTGGCCACAGCCGCTACCTGTTCTTCTAGCAGCAGCCGCGAGTCCAGAAGGACCCCCAAGTTGCGCACTGGGTCTGTCTGGAGCAAAACAGCCCCATCCAGTACCAAAGATGGTAACTCCCTGGATAACACGGGGCCCCTTATCCACAGCCACTCTGTCTTGCTGGGATTCAGCCAAAGCCCATTGGCCCCCATCCAGACCCCAATGGCCTCCAGGCATCTGGATAGGATTTCAACAGCATCACTGGGGTCCCCACGGGCCGAGATGTACAAGTGAGTGTCATCCGCGTACTGATGGTACCGCACCCCGTGGGAACGAATGATCTCACCCAGTGGCTTCATGTAGATGTTAAATAGGAGAGGAGAGAGCACCGAACCCTGAGGCACCCCATACTTGAGAAGCCTAGGGCTGGACCTCTCACTCTCGAACCACACCGACTGGGTACGGCCCTCCAGAAAAGAGGAAAACCAGGACAACACGGTGCCCTGGATCCCCAGTCCTTTGAGGCGTTCCAGAAGGATACCATGGTCGACGATATCGAAGGCCGCTGAGAGGTCAAGAAGAGCAAGGACGGATGGATAACCCCCGTCCCGCTCTCGCCGGAGAACATCCATCAGTGCGACCAATGCCGTCTCCGTACCATACTCCGTAACTGTTTCCTGATATTGGTGTTTTTTTTCTTTTTTCTTTCCCTCCATTGTATTTATGCATTGCTATGTTATGTCTGTATTTGATATGTTGTTATGCCGCCCTGAGTCGGCCTTGTGCTGAGTAGGGCGGGGTATAAAGCAAATAAATAATAATTATCTTTCAAGCACAGGCCTGTCGCTCCGGAGGTTCGGAGTCTGCTGTGCAGGCCCACCGCTGCTCGTCGCCCCGTTCATCTGCATCTTCTGCATCGCTCATGTCCACGTCGGGGTCCGGGTCCAGCGACAAGGAAGGCAAGGTCCGGATGGTCTGGAAGAGGGGACGGACAGGCACAATTCCACGTTCGGGTCCTCTCCCACCCGCTTATCCCAAGGGGGAGACAAGGAAGGCTCAGCAGCTGGTTGCAATCCCTAGCTTGCTAATTCAAAGCAGTCGCTGTTTCACTGGGGATCGTCCTCAAGCCTAGAGCATGGAAAGGTGCCTTATGAGTTACAGGATCGTGGGTGGGTGGGTTCCCAAGTGTTCCCTTTGATTTCTCTCCAGAGACCCCCTGTCCTCCTAGATTCGAGTCTACCTCTACTCCCACCCAAAAGAGGCAAGTTCTCAAAGGAGGACTTTCCATGGAGTTTTTCACCCTCTAATTCGAATTTTAATTTTGAGCGATCCCCTGCTCCTGCTTCATCTAAACGGGATTATGATTTGGTTTTTCCCCTCCCTGGTTCCAACTCAGAGTCGGGACAGTGCTCCCAAAATGCTAATAGCTTTAACAGAAACCCCAGTGCCGGGTACCATTCAATGGAACCAAGTCTCCCTAGGTCTACAGAACCCAGTCAAGTGTCAGTCGGGCCCAAAAGAGTCTGTGGGCCCCCACGATGGTTAAGGGACTTCGTCCCATCCTAGGGGGGAGGGATGTTGTGTATGTAACTTTAATTATTGCTGTAACATTGTGTAATTGTTATTATGGGATTGGGGTGATCCTCCATTTTGTCTTCTTCTTGGTACTGAAGTATCGCGGGACTTGCGTACTCGCCCTTTCTAACAAGACACACAAAGTCTTCACTCAGGTCCGGTAACCCCACAATCACCCCCTCCTCTCCTAACCAATCATATTGTTTCCCGCCCAAATTTATCCATTGTACAGTGTATATAAAGAGCTGTTGCACCATTGCTGTTCATGTTCGGTTTGCTTAAAGTAAAGCTGTGTTTGGCTCTTTCATGCTGGCTGCTTCTCTTCAATTCCAACATCAAACTCTTGAAAGCGGAAGTAAAATGCACCAGAACGGGCGTGTTTTACTTCCGCTTTCGGGAGCAACGAGGGCGATGTGAGCCGGATGAATTGGCATGGGGCCAGATACGGCCCATGGGCCGTAGTTTGGACACCCCTGGGTTAGCATAACAGATAAGTTATGGCTTTTTGCAACTGGTAATAGCTACAACATTTTTGCTTTGTTTACTCGCTGATATGCTTGAAACTAACTAGCTTTATGTTACAGTAGTTATATATAATGATATGCTTGAAACTAACAGACTACTACTATTCCAAAAAAAATCATCTTTTGAAATTATACATCACCATTAACCACCTCACGCTGGTTCCCTAAGCAGGCTCTTGCTTTCCTGTCCTTTCATTTCGTTTTATGTGCCACCTTTCCCTCCACAGCGCTTGGGAAACATGTGCAAGGCCTCAACAGATAAAATTGGTAACTTTGGCTAGTTCGCTGTGATTTCATGGACCAAAAAAAATAGTTGCAGTATACAGGGAAGCTAGCTTCTTAAACCATATCAGAGCGTAAACTTGCACTGATTAACCCGGCTACCACTCCAAACATTTCAATTCTGAAACCATGTTTATGATAAAAACCATTATCTCCTTGAAAATAACCATTTGACTTAAAATATTGGCTAAAATCCAATATTAAATTACAATTAGTCCATTAGTCAGGATCTGTTGAATCAACTCTTCTAAGTTCTATGGATTCAGTAGGCCTATTTTAGTTGCAACCTACTACTAGATATTAGCTACACTTGCTTAAAAGGGAAGAGTTTAGCAAAGTTAACATGTGTTCCTCATTATTTTAAATCCCTACAGAACTTTGCTAAAGGACATGGTACTTGTACCTCTCATCCCCACTTTTAATAATAGTTAAAGGCTAAGAACAAAATTAAGCCAAAATGCAAAGTGTTAAAGATCAGAAAATGCAGTGTGGTAAGTTTACATTATTATTTTATATCTAATATTTTACTTTACTTTTCATTCTTTTAAGTGAAACGTAAGTGGGAAAAGGAGGCATGCCTATTTAGAGAGATTTGTTTTATTTATTTATTCCTTAGAAAAATACATTTGGATCAATTAATGAGGGAGTATTTCCTTTATGTTTCAGTCTGTTATCTTATTTTGTTTAATCCTTTTAGTTTTAAGTTAGATATAGCAATTGTGATGGTAAAATATCTAGTGGCAATAGTATTGGGATGTGGTGTCCCTAAGGGATCTATCCTGTTCCTGGGAGTATTCAACAATCAATGAAAATATTAAATGAATGTCCACACATACCTGTACTCTCAAAACCTCCATGTATACACTTTGAGAATTCTTGACAAATAGTTAAGGTTCCTCAGCATTGTAGATAGACAGGATAGATTCTAGAACAGTGATGACGAACGTTTTAGAGACCAAGTGCCCAAAATCAACAGGCTGCCGTCTGCTGCAGAGGGGTGGGTCAAACTCTGTCCTGGGGGAGGGAGGAAGCGCTCCCATTGGAGTGATGGGCAGAGGGGCAGGGCGAACTGTGCTGGGGCAACAGCACATGTGCCCACAGAAAGGGCTCTGCGTCCCCCCTCTGGCACACGTGCCATAGGTTTGCCACCACTCTTCTAGAACATCCTTAAACAACTGATTGTGGACTACTGTGATTTCTGAGCCTTAGTCTCAAAAACATGCCTTTTTCCCAAAGAACTATAAGCTTGATAGATGAGGAAAGTGCTGTAGATATATTGTAATGTATCTTAATTTTAGAAAACCTTCTGACAATGTCGCTTAGAGCAGGGGTTCCCAACCTTTACGCTATGGGCCTGACCACGCCCCCCGGACAGCTGAATGGGCTGGACCATGCCCCCCGCAGGGCTGCTACTTGGTCACTTTTTCAACTATTGGTTACTTTTTTGCGGCAGGTCACTTTTATGTTACTTTTTTTTGTTTTGGTCACTTAAAGTTACTTTTTTGGTACCATTGACAATTTTTACTTTCTCGCTCCTTCTAGTAGAGAAAGTGGTATTCGTGTCAAAAATTGATTTTGAGATTTTTTTCACATGTTTTCGAGTTGTGTTTTTTGTCATAGTTTTCATCCTGCAAAAAAATACAGCATTTTAAATATCGGTGTTTAATAGGAGTTTTCGGTAGCTGTCAGTTCTCCTTCGTATAGTTTGTGAATCCCCACTATTGGGTTATGCGCCTGCGCAGAACATCGATCAGAGGCTTTAAAGCTAATTGGCTAAAAGTTTTGGCGGTAAGACCACCCACTGTTACCACCCACCCTTAGGCACCAGTCCGCCATTTTAACTCAGTTCTCTTCTTTCCGCCTCAGCAGGAGGACGATCGTTAAAGCTTCTTCAATTTTTTGGTCGATTCCTTGTGAAAAGACACTTAATTCTCTCAGTTTTTGCCGGCAATCTTGTCCTCCGGGCAGGATTGCCACCCCGGTGCTGTTTCTTCTTCCTTTGAGGACTCAGCTACCGTCCGTTTCGGTCACCGGTTCCCCCCTCAAGGGGATGGCGGCTGCCTGGCCTTTCGGGGTTCTCTTTGCCTTCGCGAACGTTCTACAACCTTGAAATCCCTTCCTTTGGAAGAATTTTTCATGGCTGCGGCCTTCAAACAGTGCTATACCTGCTTGAAGAAATTCCCAGCATTAGATAGGCATAGCCAGTGCCTCTTCTGTTTCGGAGAAGTGCACCAAAGCCAGTCCTGCATTCATTGCAAAAACTTCACCCAACTGGCTGTTCAAAATCGCAGTAACAGACTGAAAGCGCACTTAATGGAACTTGCCCTCGCTCCGGCTGGTGCGCCTTCAACTTCCACCGCGATGAGTGCACCTCCCCCTGAACGGGCTACTCAACCGTCTTCGTTCTCTCTTATTGTTCGCAAGAAAAAGAAGGATAAGAATGGTGACAAGAAAAGAAAGCACAAGACGGACGAGCGTCGGTCGCTTCCACCGACTCCTCGGCCTCCGGTGTCTCCCGGGCCCTCACCACCCTTCTCCATTGTGAGATGTCCCCCGCCAGGGTCTTCAGCGTGGGGTGGTCATTCATCGTCCGACTCTCTGAACAAGGGCCGCAGAGCTGGGGTTCTGGCTCGCCCCTTGTGTTTGCCTTCACCACCTCGTGAAAGGGGATGTCTCCCCGCTTGGCATCTCTCGGTCTCGCCGAGACCTCGGACTCCGTCCATTGATGAGCCGGCGGCAACCATCCCGGCCACCGTTTCGTCTCCAGTTCTACCTGCCACCGTTTCGTCTCCCACTGTTTCGCTCCAGCTGGCTGGTGTCGATGCGGCCCAGATGGACTTGTTCAGAGGGATATTCAAGGCCCTGGTGAAATCCTTCGTCCAACAGTTTAAGGCCACGGTTCCTGCGGCCTATGCGGCTCCTGGACCGACCACCGCAAGCCCCAGGGACCCTGGCCCTGCTGTCGCTCCGCCACCCTCTCAAGGGTCGAGCAGTCGCTCCGCCGGCCCCCCCATATCGTCTTGGCGCGGTCCGGACGTTGATGTGACGAGCGCTCAGCCCATCGACCCGCCCAGGCTGTACTGGCATGGTCCCGATGTGGCTTCGAGAGTTCCCAACTCATCCTCTGATGATTGCAGTGCGTCCTTGGAGGAGGATGAGGGGGATGTCAACGCAGAGAAGATGCCCGACCAGGCTATCGGGGCAGTCGATCCACCACGTGGTACGGATCAAAGATCCCTTACTGCTATGCTGACCCGGCTGGGCATGGTGTTGAACCTGTGCGTGGACCAACCGCCTCTGGACAGTGAGGACCAGATGACGGCCAAATTGGACAAAAAGGCCATCCGTCCGGTCCACATCACTATGCTCCCATCCATGTTGACGTCAGCGAAGGCCACATGGAAAAAGCCCGTTTCGGCCCACTCTGTTTCGTCCAGGCTCAACGGAATGTACAGTCTTGGACAAGAACGTCGAGTTTCTCCAGGCGCACCCACTACCGAACTCTCTAGTTGTGAAGGCTTTCCAACATAAGACAGCCATTAGTGGGTTTCCGGTACCTTCAACTCCTGAGGGGAAGAAGTTGGACGCTGTGGGTCGTAAGTTCTACGCCACCGGTTCACTCTTCCTCAGAGCTGCGAACTACTCTGCCACCATGGGCTTGTATCAGTCTCATCTGTGGGAGTGTGCGAAGACCCTCGCTGCGAGATTACCGGCCGACCTCCAGAAAGAACTCAACTCGCTGGCCGAGGAAGGGGATTTTCTGGCGGAACAACAGATGAGGATGGCAAGGCATATCAACAACTATGCTGCCAAGGATATGTCCTCCGCCATCCTCCTGCAGTGCCACGCCTGGCTCAGGGGGACCACCCTTGACGACTCGATGAAGAAGCTCATTGAGGAGTTCCCTTTCGATGGCCAAGGCCTTTTTGACCAAGACACTGACAAGGTGCTCAACGAGTTGAGGCAGACCAACTTGACAGCCAAATTTCTGGGGCTCGCCACGCCGGCTCAGCCAACGAAGCCAAGATTCCAGCCCTTTACTCAGTGGTATCGGGAGAATCCTCAACAACAAGGTGGATCGGGTGATCAACCCAGGACTACCTTTTACAAGCAAAGATGCCAACATAAGCAGCGTTCCCAGCCATATGGACAGGGTAAACGGACGGACTCCAAATCCAAGTCCCGGGTTTGAAGTCGCGCAGGCCAAGGCTCTCTCACTCCAACTCTCGTACCTCCCCCTCCAGAACTTCCTCCAGATGTGGTCCGGCGTCACGAACGACTGGTGGGTCTTGAAGATCTTGTCCGCTGGCTACGCCATCGAGTTCGACCGGATGCCTCAGGTAGGAAAACACCGTTTCACCACCTCGTCCCACCATCTGGAGGAAGAAGTTGCAACCCTTCTCTCCAAGGGTGCCATCGAGATGGTACCATCAACCGATTGGGACAACGGTTTCTACTCGAGGTACTTCGTTGTCCAGAAGAAAGACGGAGGCCTCCGCCCAATTCTGGACTTACGTCGCCTCAACAAGTGCATCCACACCAGGAAGTTCCGGATGGTGACCCTCCAGACCGTCCTCCCACTCATCAACAAACGGGACTGGTTTACGGTAATAGATCTCAAGGACGCTTATTTTCACATCAGCATCCTCGAGGACCACAGATTATTCCTGCGTTTCAGGATAGGAAACTGTCTATCAGTACCGTTGCCTACCGTTTGGTCTGGCCACAGCACCCGGGGTCTTCACCAAATGCATGGCTCCGGTGGCTGCCTTCCTTCATCAGAAGGGGATCAGGGTCTTCCTGTACATCGACGGCTGGTTGATAGTCTCTCCCACCAGATCGTCAGCCGTTCGGGACATGGAATTTACCGTACATCTCATGGAGAGTCTTGGCCTCAGGATCAACTTTACCAAGTCAAAGTTGGAACCTTCACAGTGAGTAGAGTACATTGGAGCGGTACTGGACTCGCTAGCAACCAGGGCTTTTGCCCCTCAGAAACGCTTACTAGACATTGCACAGGGAGTAAGCGACTTCAAGAACAAGCCCTTCATCAGAGCAAAGAAAGCTCAGAGGCTGCTGGGCTTGATGGCCTCAACAACGGCGGTGATCCCTCACGCCAAGTTGAAGTTCTGGTCCTTACAATCGTGGCTTCTCCATGAGTTCGATCCGCTCACGGAGAGCCAGTCCAAAGGGTTAGCTCCGTCTCTGGAACTGGTGGACCAGCTGGTGTGGTAGACAACACCTCTCAATGTGGCCACCGGGAAAAACCTTTACCCTCCACAGCCATCATATCAAGTTCTGACCGATGCAAGCAACCTCGGCTGGGGAGCTGCTTGCGGGACTCTGACGGTCAACAACGTGTGGTCCCCTCACGAGATGGTGCACAATATCAACTATCTGGAACTGCTGGCCATTTGGAAGGCCCTATGTTCCTTCAAGGCTCTGCTCACAGGCAATGTAATTCAGATAGCATCCGACAATACCACAGCGGTTGCATATCTCAACAAACAAGGAGGGACACATCTTCCCAATTGGAGTACACATCCAGGGCAAACTGAATGTGGTGGCCGACCACCTCAGCCGCCTCACCTCGACAACCCACGAGTGGGAGCTGGACAGCAGGGTGTTTCAGTCCCTTTGCAGGGCATGGTGGACCTCAAGCATCGATCTCTTTGCGTCGGAGTCCTCAGGAAATGCCACAGGTACTGTTCCAGGGCAGGCATCAGACTAAACTCCGAGGGTGATGCCTTCATGAAACGGTGGGATCAGGACTACCTTTACGCCTTTCCCCCGTTTCCTCTAGTTCAGAAGGTCCTCACCAGGATGTACCAGCAACGGGCCAACGCAATTCTCATTGCTCCGGCATGGCCTCATCAGCCCTGGTATTCTCTTCTATTACACATGTTGTCGCAGTCTCGCACACTGCCGGACTCACCGACTCTCCTCCAATGGAGCACGGTCAACTCCACCATTCGGATCTGCCAAGCCTCCACCTCACTGCGTGGAGGATAATCCCAGACTGTCCAGGATCTTGGAGTTAGCAAGGCGACCCTCCACGAGGAAGTCCTATGCCTCCAAATACAGGCGTTTTCATGCCTTCCTGGAATCCCAGCAAGGATCTTCTCCACAGGTGGAACTGCAGGACATCATGGTCTACCTCCTCCACTTGGCGGAGTCAGGCCTTAGCATCACCTCTATACGGGTCCATCTGGCAGCGGTAGTAGCCCACTCTCCAGCTGGCTCACCTGCATCTGGTGCTTTCCGCGACCAAACGGTAAAGCGTTTCCTCAAGGGATTACAGAACACCTTTCCACCAGTCAAGACTCCAGCTACACAGTGGTCATTATTTACTGTTTTAAACGCGCTCACTAGGACTCCTTTCGAGCCTATGGCTACCGCAGATGTTCGTCTACTCACTTGGAAGACAGCATTTCTGGTGGCCATCACGTCTGCTCGACGAGTTGGTGAACTGGTTGCTCTGCAGGCAGATGCTCCATTTCTCAAGTTTTTCAATGATCGCGTGGTGCTCCACGCAGACATCACCTTCCTGCCAAAGGTAGTCTCCCAGTTTCATATGGCGCAGACTTATCTCCTTGCCAACCTTTTTCCAGAACCCCAGCAATGCCCAAGAAAGGACTTGGCACACGCTGGATGTGAAGTGAGCTTTATTGTTTTACACCAGCAGGATGCGTGAGTTCAGGAAATCACAGCGTCTGTTTGTTGCCTATGGGGGAAAGTCTAAAGGTGAACCCATCTCTGCCCAGAGGTTCTCCAAATGGATTACGTCAACCATCTACTTGGCCTACGAGTCTGCCTCGTTGCCACCTCCACCACATGTCAGGGCACATTCTACAAGGCCGGTTGCCACCTCCACTGCCTTTTTGGAGGGTACTCCGCTTGAGGACATTTGTAAGGCTGCCACTTGGTCCAGACCTTCTACATTTGTCCAGCACTACAAGATGGACACCAGAGCCACTGCGGACGCCAGACTTGGTCGTGTCGTCCTTGCCAGAGGGCTCCAGGCGCCTCGTCCTTGAGGATCCATCCTCCTGACAGTCATCTTCATCGTGGGATCATCTCATCCGACTGCCCACCAACCAAGTAAGTGTGAGCTTGCTAATCTCCCAATAGTGGGGATTCACAAACTATACGAAGGAGAAAGTTCGGTCTCACTTACCAGTGATAACTTGCGTTCTTCGAGTATATAGTTTGTGAATACACACTACCCACCCTACCTCCCCTCTTGAGCTGCACAGATGAGATCATTTGGTTTATCCTGTGCTATGCTTAAGTATGGAACTGAGGTAAAATGGCGGACTGGCGCCTAAGGGTGGGCGGTCTTACCGCCATAACTTTTAGCCAATTAGCTTTAAAGCCTCCGATTGATGTTCTGTGCAGGCGCATAACCCAATAGTGTGTATTCACAAACTATATACTCGAAGAATGAAAGTTATCACTGGTAAGTGAAACCGAACTTTTTACTGAATATTAAATGAAAAAAGTGTTTGGGAAAAGGACAAGATTTTTTCATTAGAAAACCTTGTAGTAGTTAAAAAGGTTGTTGTCAGCAGTGAAGTTGAGTCTTACTTTAAGGACAAGCCTGAAAAAGAAGTTGTGATTTTCTTGAATTGAGTAAAAAAACATTACATAATAAGCTGCAAGCATCTTCTTGTGAAATCATCCCAGCAGACTTCTTTAAAAAATTGCGCTTTTTGCAGCCTAAGGAGAAAAACTCAGTTCGCAGTTGAGTTATCTGGTAAAAGTTACTCAAGCACTTCCCACACACATTTATTTATTTATTTATTTAATTGGATTTATCTCTTGCCCAAGGGCAACTCAGGGTGGCGTAAATACACATAAAAACTTTAAATTCCCTTTAAAAACTTCCCTAAAAACAATCCATAACCCTCTCACAGTTAAAAGACCCTCCCTTCCCACCCAACAATAAAAAGGGGCCACTGCTTCTAGCAGAGCCAATGGGCGGGAGTCATCGCCCCATCAGCCCCCCATACTTGCCCCGCCAGCCAGGTTTTCAGCCCTTTCCTAAAGAGCAGCAATTCAGTCTGCAGCCGTAGGTTCCACAAGGTTGGGGCGGACACGGAGAAGGCCCTCCTTGTGCGAGAGAGGTGGGCCCTTCTAGCCGATGGAACACTGAGGGAGCCCCTCTGGTCCACCCTGGTGGGGCGGGCAGACTCCCTTTGGGCGATGTGGTCTCTTAGGTAACCTGGCCCACTACCATGAAGGGCTTTAAAGGTTATTACCAGCACCTTGAATTGCACCCGGAGACAAACTGGTAACCAGTGCAGCCCCCGGAGCAGGCGAGGCACGGGCATACCACCCGCACCCCAACACTACCCAGGCCGCTGCATTCTGGACCAGCTGCAGCCTCCGAATGGTCGTCAAGGGCAGCCCCATGTAGAGCGCATTACAATAATCAAGTCTGGAGGTAACCAGGGCATGTGTGACCATGAGCTGACGTCCTTCAAGATGAATGGAAAGCCCTTCAGTTAGAGAAAATAGAAATTGAAACGAAAGATGAAAATAAAGTACCAGTGGATGAGTTCTGGCAAAATTTCATGAACATGAAAAATTATGATAGAACTTCAAAATTCCCAACAGTGGCAAAAGTTGTGAAAGTGTGCTTAATATTATCACATGGAAGTACAGATATAGAAAGGGGTTTTTCCCAATCAGGGAGAATACTAACTGAAGACAAGGGGTCAATGTCACTAAGGATGTTAAACGCGCAAATAAATATTAAAGATCAATTAAAATGTTATGAAGACAGACCAGAATTAATTCCAATATCAAAAGAAATCCTAGCTTTGGCCAGGGCTGCGAATGCTGCTTACAAATCATACTTGGAAAAGAATGGAGAAGTTGTCCATGTTAAAAAAGAAAGAAGATGATGAAGAAGAACGATTGAAGGTTGAAAAAGAGATTAAGGAAGAAATGAGAAAGGGAAAAAGTGAAATTGACAAAATACAAAGTGAACTTAAGAAATTAAAAAAAGATGAAGATGAAAAGAGAAAAACGAATGAAAAGTTGTTTGAAGTTGCTCAAGCAAAATTAAAGAAAGCTTTAGAGCAAAACAACTTAGAAGAAGCAAAAGTTGCCCAAGCCATGTTAGAAGGTGTCAAAGTAGTGAAAAAACAAGAAAAGTCTCCACAAAGAAGTTGAAAATGTGCAAAATCAGTTGGACAAGAAGAAGGCAGCAGTTATTACAAACTTTTTAAAGAAAAAGTAGAATACAATTAAGTGTAGGCCTACATACCGGTAGTTATATTGATGCTTACAGTTTTCTTAATGTTTTTTCGTTTTTTACAATTATCTGTATTGTTAAATAAAACTTGTTGTTGAAATTGAAGTAGCTCATTTTAATTCCTTAAACCTTACAGCTGCATCTCTGGTTGAGTTGAGACACACCCATGGTCACTATTTGCCCCCCCCTTAATTTTGGTCACTTTTTCCATGATGACAAGTCACTCTTTGGTTAATTTTTTTACAATTTTTGTCACTTTTTCAACTATTTTGGACTAAGTTGGTTGGTGGGAGCCCTGCACCCGGAAACAGAAGTGGGTGCATTTATGACTGACATTAAATTCAGTGTCTTAACCAATAAGCCACCACAGTCAACCTGAGTATAGGAAGAACTTATTGACAGAAAGAGTTGTTCGATAATGAAAGAGACTGCCTCAGGGTGGGGGATTCTCCTTATTTGGAGGTACGGTAATTGGTCAGGCTTGTTTTCTGTTTCAACCTTCAAGAATACTTTTTGGCTAAGCCACTTGGAAACGGCAGATTTTATAGTTTTGGAGTGAGATGTCACCAATATGCTGATGTCATCCATTTTATTACTCCTTGTCACATAATACTGAGAGAGTAATCAAAATGCTTGAAGCTACCTGAGCTTATTATTAGGCTGAAGACGTCTGAACAAACTGCAGTTGAATCCTAGCAAGACAGAATTGCTGCTGGTCAGTAGAAAGTAAGGCTTGGGGATTGGGGTTCCACTTATCGTAGACAAACTTGGGACATGGTAATTTAATCTCCTTGCCTGTCTTGTTATAAACCTGTATGAATGCTAAGATCTTCCGGAAGTGCTACAGAGACTCACTTTCCAGACTGCAATTTTGTTGTTGCTCAGTCGCATAGTCGAGTCCAACCCTTTGCAACCCCATGGACGACTTCACGCCAGGCCCCCCATCCTCCACCATCCTCATCAACACGCCCAGCTCTGTACCCATTGCATCAAGAATACCATCTAGCCATCTCATTCTCTGCCTCCCCCTTCTTCTTTTGCCCTCCACCTTTCCCAGCAACAAGGTTTTCTCAAGTGAGTCCTCTCTTCTCATTTGATGTCCAAAGTACAGTACTTTAGCTTCATCTTCACTATTTGACATTCCAAGGAGCAAATAGGGTTAGTTTCTTTTAAGATCGACCTATTTGTTCTCTTTGCTGTCCAGAGCACTCTCAAAATTCTCCTCGACACCACATTTCAAAGGCGTCTTATTCTGTGCTCAGCTTTCCTTATTGTATACAATACAATATGGTATGCAATACTATCAGGGTTAAACATCAAACCATATTTGATGACTACATTAACCATTATACATAAGGACTTAAGCTCAGCCGGCCCACTGTAAATATCTCCTCCCACTGTATGAGGCATTACTTACCTTGTTTCAGTTTCATTTTCCATGTGCTCTCTGTTATAATGAACCTATAAAGGAATAAAATAAAAGATGTTAATCTGAATGAAGAAGGGGTATTTCTTCAAGATAACATCAATTAATCTGAATATTCATGACAAATACATTCCCTTTAAAGTTATGATCAGTTTCCATTCTGTCTGCTTTTAAGGATGAAGATACATCTTTTTAAATCTGGTTTATGCAACATGTTGATTTATTGTGATGAATATAATTGTACATTCTACTGATTGAAAGGTTATTATGATGTATTTAATATTTAATCTTAATTCTCTGCTTGAATTAATTTTTTATTTTTTGTTTTAATGTTTTATTATTTTCAGGTGTCTTTCGCTCTACCTGAGGAGGGAAAGATGGGGTAATAATAATTCCGTGTCAGAGATTACTCTGGGTTGAAAGGATTTTTGCTGGAGAATCTCCACTCAGGTGACACCCGAATGAGGCTCCTTTCATGTCCTCAAGTGCAGCTCTCGGTTATCGAAACCCGACCTTCCAGTCTCCAGCTCAGCATCTTAACCACTAAGCCACTGGGGGAGCTAGTAACATAATAAGTAACATATGATTAAATAATCTGGAAATCTATTTCCTTTATTCTTGCAGAGGTGAAAACTGATCTGAATTTACTCCTGGAATGTCTGAAATATCAAATGGGCCATCCTAGTTCTCAGAAAGAATCCTTGATTACTATCTATTCAATTTGTCAACAAAATCGTAAGATATAGAGTGTTACAAATTTAACCAGATTTCTCTGTTTCTCCCTCTTGTAGATTAAGTCAGAAGTAATATATTCTTTTAAAAGGCAAAGCTTAATTCTATCTTCCTTTGCTACAGGTGATGCAAGTGATTATTTTCAAGAAATAGGTGGCTTGCTGTTTGTACACAACCTTGCAAAGTCAAGTCCACACAGCATGGTGAAGGAAGCTGCTTTATTTATGTTAGGAGGTTTAGCTGAGAATAATGGTAAAATACAATTTTATTCATCTTATGTTGATTTCTGAAAATATTTGCTTTTAAAATGTTTATAATAACTTATAAAGGTTATTTAAAATCTGATCATGCAAGAATTTCTCCAGCTGAGAATCCTCATAGCTCATAACTGAAACTTTGTCATGGCCTTTTTAACAATCCCCAGTTTTAACTGTGGCTGCAGAAGACAAATAAAAGAAAAGAAATAGGAATTTTTGATAGGTGTTAAGAATACAATTGATAGTGGGAAATCATGGATGAATTTACACAATAAAAGGAGATTATTCAGTTAAATCATATGTATGTGTTTGTAAATGCTGTCAAGAGATTGTATAAAATATTTATTGCTATTTTCTTGTGTCATTTTAATTGTGAAAAAGTAGGAGTCTTATAGTACTTTAAAGACCAACAGATTTTATTTGGCATACATTTTGTGGGCTGTAGCTACTTTTTCAGACACACTTGTGTGACGTTGGCTCAACACTAGCATCTAACAGCAAAAGAGAAAACAAAAAAGCTCTGTAAGCCAAATCCCAAATTGGAGTTGGGTAATACAACTGGACCACTAAAAAATAAAAACAGACAAAATTTCAAGTCTAATATGACTTATTAGGTTGGACATATGTTGTGTATTAAGGTACATTCGCAAGTAGCCCAGGCAGCAGTCTTGCAATGGAAAATGGCGGTTTCCCGCCATCCTTAATTGAAGCCTAAAGTAGTGTGAAATCCCCTGCAAAAAGGGCACGCCAGTCATGCTAATCTCTTTGCTGTCCATAGTACCATTGGTTACAGTTTAGGATCCTGCTCATCATTGGTTACTTTCACATATTCCCTTCACTGACTGGTTAGTTACGTTTGTCCGGCGGGTCACTACATTGTGTCCAATAGAAACCGCCGGGAAGACACTATATAAGCCCCATGAACAAGCGAGGGTGTGGTCGGACCGGACCTATACTTCCTACTCCACAGGTAGCCTGGGTTGCACTAAGCCTGGGTCCCTCCATTATGATACAATCCTGGTAGCTAGCATTTGCCTATTGCTGGGCACAAGTCCAGAGGGACTGACTCCGTTAGGAACGTATAGCCATCTTGGGATCCGGAACACCTTGTAAGCTGAACTCTAATGACTGTTATAATAAAGCCTGTTGCTGTTTTGTTCACCGTTGTCCTGGACTCGTGCTTATAAGGGCCGGATATAACAACATACCAATAAATCACCCATCCTTATTTTTGTATTCAATAACTTAAAGCTGACTAACTGAATATTACACTGAGAGTGCAGCTACTTTAGCACCTAGGAATGATCTAGTCCGGTTCGCTTTGGAACAGTTCGGGTGAATTGATCCAAATTAGGGATAGTTTGGAAATCTCTAACAAAAATGTTGCGTAGTTGACGTTTTTAAGATCACTCCCAACCCTTCAACAAGGAGGTTGCAGAGCAGGCTAAACCCCATTGTAGCTGACCTCTCATACCATGATCTGTAAATAACTACTCAAAAATTGTTTTAGGTGAATGTATATAGAGTTGTAACATAAGGCTACAATCCTAAATTTATTCACTAGAGAGTAGGTACCACTGAATCAAATCGGTTTACATACGGATATGCATTGAATTATATTGTTTAATTACAGAAGGTGGAGCAAAATAGTGTATGAACAGGTGTATCTAGGTGCTCTGCTAGTCCTGTTTTAATCTTTCTGTTAATTTCTTATTTTCTCTTCTTTTTTATAGTGGGTGGGATATGAGTCTTTTAAAGTGAGTGGGATATGGGGTTTTTAAAGTGTTTTATGTGTTTTTAGAACTTGTTGTAATGCCACCCTGAGTCGGGTTCTACCCGAGTGGGCGGCATATATAAATATGACTATTAAATTAAATTAAAATTTATAATTGGCTATATCTCCTGGGAGCCTTTTTTTTTTGCTTCCTTCCAAGTATGCAAAGAGTTGCTTCCCATTTAGATAAGAAGAGCTAACTGAATTTTACATTGTTTCTCACCCCATCTGTTAGTGACACTTTTGTGAATGATCTAGCCTGAACTTAAATGGACAGGATCTCAGTTGGTAAAGGTATTACAGTGTTTGTTTTAATAGTGGGCCATCCTAGCCATCTACAGTTATTGTAGAATTTATTAGCAAACATATTTCTCTACTAAATTTTATTCAATTAATGTTGAACATTAATTTTGTAATTTTTTTCAGTGTTCTGCCAACAGTACTTCTGCACTTCTGGACTATTTGAAGACCTTCGTATATTTTTAACTGATCAAGATTCTAGTGTTAATTTGAAAAGATTGTCTGTTTATGTACTATCAGCGCTGGTCTCAAATAACAGTAAGTTTTCCTTTTCCATATTGAATTGAATTGAATTGAATTGTTTATTTATACCCCGCTCTTCTAGTGTGTATACTACTCAGAGTGGCTTCCAACAATAAATAATATACAATAATAACAATATACAATATACCAAAATAAAGTACAGTGCAATACATAAGCAATATACAATATACAATGCAAAACAATAAAAATACAATACAAAATACCAGGGATATACAGTTCTACCAGCATAAATACAAAATTATACAATTAAATAAAATACACTCAATCATCCAGCTACAACACCAAAAACTGGCTCAAAACGACCGCAGCGGGGCCCCACATCCCAACAGCTGCGGCGGAGCCCATGATACAAGCGTTAATGCCGAAGCCAGGAGAAAAAAGAAAGAGAGGCTGACCAAACGTGGTCCCAACAAGAGCTTTAACCCCCAACTTTATAAGATAAAGTTGGCCACACACTTAAAACTACAGTGGAATCTCAGTTAACAAACAGCTCGGTTAACATAAAAATCACAACAAAAGAAAATCCATAGAAAATAGTGGCTCGGTTTACAGATTTTTTTTGGAACAGATTAATTGTTTTCAATGCATTCCTATGGGAAACTGTTTTGGTTAATGTATTTTGGTTTTCAATGCATTCCTATGGAAAATTCGGTTAAAATATTTTTCGCTGTAAGAAACGTCCCAGAGAACGCATTAATTACGTTAATCGAGGTTCCATTGTAGTTTAAATCATAATTGTTATAGTAAATTGAATTAATCTTCTTGTGCTATATCCGATTCCGGATATTGGCAGTCATCATGGTGATGAGAATATAATCATCATGAGAATATAATGCAGTGGCCTACCAACCTACTGCATCTTAGCGTGACAGCCATGAAGATTGTCCTGAGATTATAATGCAGTGGCCTACCATCCTACTGCATTGTAGCGTGACAGCCATGAAGATTGTACTGAGAATATAATGCAGTGACCTACCATCCTACTGCAACGTAGCGTGACACCCATACCAGTGTTACAGTTCCACGAGTCACTTTCTGGTCCTGAGCCCTTTTGGCACACAAAGTCCTCAGCCACAGGCCAGCATTGATGAAGCTTCTGCCTTCCATCAAGATGGATTCAAGTGGGATTTAATCCATTTAGGGACCATCACCTTTCCCTGTGGACTTTGCCACCCAAGGCTGTTTGTCCTCAGGGTTGTCAGGTTAGTTAACCGCCACCTGACAATCCATGTTGAGTTGCTGGCAGTATAGTCTACTCTATTACCATAGCAGGATAACCTGGCTAGAGTTAGTCGTCTTAGGATCAGTAAAATTCAGTTTAGTGCCTCAAAGTTGTATTCTCTAAATGACATACTGTATAAGTAAGTTTGATATTTTTTCTTAAGATATTCCTAACTAAGTAAAGGTAAAGGTTTCCCTTGCTCGAAAACCAGTTGTATCCGACTCTAGGGTTCAGTGCTCATCTCTGTTTCAAAGCCAAAGAACCAGCGCTGTCTGCTTCTGCAGAGATTTCCATGGTCATGTGGCAGGCATGACTTGACACCAGAGCACACGGAGCGCTGTTACCTTCCCACCGAAGTGGTCCCTATTTATCTGCTTGCAATTGCTTGCTTTTGAACTGCTAGGTTGGCAGGAGCTGAGACAAAGACGGGAGCTCATTCCGTCCTGCAGTACTCGGGAATTGAACTGCTGACCTTCCGCCTCCCAGTCAACGTCTTAGCCACTTGAGCCACTGCAGTCCATTCCTAACTAAAGCAATGAGTACCATATGTCAGACACTTAGATTTCACTGCCATAGAATAAATAAACATTTAAGCAATATAATAAGATCCAATTTTGGATACCCAGTGTGGTGTAGTGGATAGACTGAAGGGCTATGACTCATGAGACCTGATTTTGAATACCCAATCAGCTGTAGAAGATCATTGTATTTTGTGTGTTGTTTATATTGTTATACTGTATTTCATTTGTTATACTGTATTTGATTTACTTGTTGTAAGCTACCTTGAGTCGGCCCTGGGCCGAGTAGGGCGGGATATAAATCGAATAAATGAAATGAATGAAATTGAGGCAGTAGAAGTGGTAAAACCACTAGTTAAAAATGTCACTTATTTTGAGTGCCCTATTAGGAAACTATAAGTCAGTTAGCAAAATTAAGCCGTGTGACCCATAAAACTCAAACAAATGCAGGAGGAAGGCTGTATGACAAAATTATCTGGTAAACTTTAGGTAAAGGTAGGTAAAGGTCACCCTTGCTTGAAAGCCAGTCTTATCTGACGCTAGGGTTCAGTGCTCATCTCTTTTTACAGCCAAAGAGCCAGTGCTCTCTGTGTGCAGACGTTTCCATGGACACGTGGTAGGCATGCCTCAGCACTGGAGTGCACAGAACGCTGTTTACCTTCCCACTGAAGTAGGAACCTTTAGGTTGTTACTAGTTTTTATTTGCATTTTATCATGTACTAGCAGAGGTTGCCCGGCATTGCCGGGCTGTTTTAAATGGTATTGGAAGGTCTTTTTTGTTGTTGTTAATGTTTGTAAAGAGGAGGTAATTGAAATTTTTAAAATTTTTATTTATACACATTTTTTTGGCAGGCTGTTATAAACTGTGATCAGTTTTGTTTGGTGTTTTGGTTTTGTGGATTAAAAAAAGAACAAAGGATGATATACTTTTTTAAAAAAAATATTTAACCAAATAATGTTTTAGTATGTATTTTTTAATAGTTGTACCGTAGGTAATAATTTTTAAAATGTGAAAGTACATGTTTTTTACAATAAATGTTTTTAAACTGTGTTTAGATGTTTTTGGTTTTTATTTGAGTTAAAATTCAGCACAGGATTTTTGAATAGTTTTTATTTTATTGACATATGTTTGTGATTTGTGTAAAATTGTGATTTTGTGTTATGTTTTTAACTTGTTTTTACTCTTGGGGCCTTTTGTGTGGGGCTGTTGTGTCTTTTTGAATTGTTTTTACTATTGTGGCCAGCAGGTGGGGCTGGTAGGGGTTATCTTGTATTTTGATTGTTTTTTCTCTCGTGGCCTCTGGGTGGAGCTTCTTCCGGTAAGTAATCTCTTTCTCTATTCATTTCTTTTCCGGTGGTCGTTGAGTGAGGTCGTGTGGTGGTGAGTTGGCTGTTTTTATTTATTTATTTATTTTGGTGGGGGTGGTTTGGATTTTGTGGTGTTTGGCTGGGTGCTGTGTGTGTTTTGAAATTTTTGTTTTTGTTTACTTTGTATTTTTTGGTGTTTTTGTTTGTTTTTGTGTATTTTTGGATGTTTTTGATAGGGTTTTTTTTGTTTTAAGGAATTTTTATTTAAATTATTTATTTATTTTTAAAAGTTTTTGTTGTTGTTGTGGCTTGGGGGGGATCGGAGAGGGGTTTCCCCCCCAAACACTCTGTTTTTAAAGAGAAGTAACTGCTTGGTTTCTTCTCTTTAATAACGGGGTGTCCTACGCAGGGATCCCCTCTCTGCCGTGTCCCCTGGCTCTGGAAGGGTTGGGGGGACAGACCCCTTTCCCCCCCAAACCTTCCAGACTCATGGGACCCAGGAGAGGGGATCGAATCCAGCCCACCCCCTGATATTAAAAGGGAAATCTCAATTGGTGTTTCCCCTTTAATATCAGTTGGGGGGGTTGTGATCCCCCTCTCCGCTGGCTTCCTTGGGTTTGGGACGGTTGGGGGGACAAAAGGGGTCTGTCTCCCCAACCCTTCCGGACCCAGGAGAGCCATCGGAGAGGGGGATTGCCCCCCAAAAAACTTCCATTTTTAAAGAGAAGTAACCGCTTGGTTTCTTCTCTTTAATATGGTGTGTGTGTGTATGTGTGGAGGGGAATCTCCTCTCTGCCGGGTCCCCTGGGGTCAGGAGGGTTGGGGAGACAGGCCCCTTTTGTCCCCCCAACCCTCCCAACCCCAGGGGAGCCAGTAGAGAGGGGGAGCGCAAACCTCCACCCACCCAGTGACATTAAAGGGGAAACTCCAATTGGGAGCTTCAGGCACCGTTGGGGAGGGGGGCTTTGGTTCCCGCGGCTTGGCCTTGCTGAAAGCGAAACCCTTTTGTGGTAAGTAAAGTCAGCGGACGGAGCGCTGTCCGATGGCTTTGCTTACCTGGGAATGGGTTCACTTTCAGGGGGGGGCAGTGCCTTTTCCCCCCTTGACCCCCCCTGTTTTTGTTGGTTTTTTTCTGTGAGGCGCTGTGTCCGGCTGTGGCGGACTTGCGCTCCCGGTGTGTTTTTTATTTTTATTTTTCACTCGCCAGCTTCCTCAGTGTTCTGCGCGCTCATGGCGTGCAGGACACTGGGGCTTATAGTTTGGCGTTTGTGTTTTTGGCTTGTGCGTCTTTTTTCCTGCGGTTTCCTTTTGATTGGCCACGGCGCATTTCCGAACGTTCCTTTTGCTCCTGCCTCTCAGCCTGATTGGCTGCGGCGCAGCGCAAGGAACGTTGGGAAATGAAGTTGTTTCCCTTTTTTCGCGTTTGTGGTACTCTTGCCCCACTGGCGCATTTCTCAATCCTTCGTTGACCTGCGGACCCAGTTCGGGCGTGTGCACGGATGGTCGGTGCGGGCTAGTAGGGCCTGGCTTAGGATTGTATTTGAAGTTCCAACGGTTAACGCTTGATTTTATAGGTTAAGATATGTTCAATCAATCTTTGTTATAGTCCAAGACCAGCCTAGTACAGCAAAAACACAAAACAAAAATTAGAAGTTAAAATTGTCGTGATTCCATGTGGGATGTTATCTTTTTATGTTAATTACCTTTTAGATGAGTAGGATTTAAGCTAAATATGTTAGCACTGCTTTTGTTTTCTCTCTATGACTTATTCCACTTAGCCTAAGTGAAGCCATTTTACAAAGCACACGCCACCATTTTACCCAGTAACTGGGAAAACACCTCTTGTCCTTTTCTCAAGGCTGAAGTCTGGGAACAGGACCAAGAGATGGTCCATTCTCACGAAGTGAGATGGGAACAGAGATAGCCAGCCACGTGCTATCTTTGTTCTACGCACAGAAACTGTCACTTTGAGTGGTCAATTAAGACTTCTCTAGGAAATTTTCCCATTGGGAAAGGTATAAAAACCTACCCGATTTCTTAAGAAAAGGGTCCTTTTGAAATGCTGTGAGAGTCCTTTTCTTTCGTCATCTTCATGGGCTCGATCCGAACCATCTCGCATGGGATGGCTCAGACCCCCGTACTTTAACTTAGGCAGAGTGTTAGTTGTTAGCTTTTTAATTTCTTTTCTTAGCTTTATCGTTAGTTTAGTTTCTAGTCATTTTTCTAAACTGTGCATTTTTTGGACTTTGCTATTTTTCCAATAAAACGATAAAACGGACTTTGTTCGTCAAGTACTATTTTTGCTCCTTTTTTCAACTTGGGGCAAATTGAGGAGGAGGGGAACTAAAAACAATAAGGCTTTATTCTACAAGGAAGACTGTGTCAACTACGAGGGGTCTGCTATCCAGAACAAATAACCTTGCTCCGCATCCCCGGAATCAGTGAGCGGCTGCTACAAACAGGTAACAGAGGTGTCACCCCCACACATCTTCCTCACTGTCAAGGCCAGCAGTTCCCCAGAAGCAAGATAAAGGGTGATTTTCGTATGGAAAATTTGGTGTTTCCATCCCAGGGGTTTTTGCAGTTTAATTTCCCCTGCGTAGTTAGTCCCTGATCGCCATTTCTCTGCGAACTCATGAGCCAGACTATCTGGACAAAGTCTTTCTCTGCCAAGAAAAGAGAAAGCCACCCTTACCGGCCCACTAACCTCGGGACTTCTCTGCCTCTGCAACGACCTGCTGCACCCTAATGGGGCCTAAGTCAGGTCTGCTGACAGGTGGGAAGTTGCTGATAAAAATGAGGGCACTTCAAATCAAATCAAATCTTTATTATTACAGCCAAAGGCCAGACAGAGTGCACCAGATAACACAACCATTCTGGCATCACATATAGAATAAAAGGATTTCCGACACACCAAGCATATACAGTAAAATATTAAAAAATAAAAATTAGTTTGAGGTTCCTATAATACACACCATAGTATTTTACTTTATTCTGTCCCAAGTTCATGTTCGTGAATTTTAACACTGGAGGCTCACTATTTACTGAGCACTATTGGGGTCAAAAGACATGAATCGCCATACTTTTGCGAATGCAGGATGATTTCCATGCAAACCTGGCGACAGCGGCCGTCGTTGCCTTGGAACTGTCAGATAGTAATACACTCAAGTTTCTATTATCGCTGGAGGCCAAGTACGGAACTGCTAAAAAGAGCTCTTTTCTGAGATCTTCATAAAAGGGACACTCTAAAAGAATGTGCTCGGAATTTTCTATCCTGTTGGTGTGACAAGCACATATACGTTCACAAACTGGGATTTTCTTAAAAAGCCCCTCCCTAAATGCAGAGGGAAGCATATTGTGTCGAATGAGACTAAAAGAGCATCTGTGGTCTCGGTTATTTAAAGAGGAAAGATAGAACAACGGTTTAAGCACATTAAAATGTGGCCACTCAAACAAGGAAGAGGTAACTTTGGTTAGGTCTATTTGGCGGTATATATCAGTTACCCTTTGTTTAATTTCCTCCCTGGCTCGATTTGGTCCCAGAGAAACAAGGTGAGTTTTAAAAAGTCCATATGATGTCAAAACTGCTTCTATATGAGCTATCCAAGGGGAAGTTACATTATATGCCATCATTAAAGTAAGTAGACCCACTGGAAAAAACAGAAGTTTCACCCAATACATAGCGGCACATGTTAATAATCTAGCCTTCACGGTTAGCATGCCCATTTCTAACCTTAGGGCAGTGTTAGAAATGCAAGATGGAGTCTGCATAATGGACCTCAGGAACTTAGATTGGACAATTTCTAAGGGATGGACACTCGATGCGGCGCTAAATGGGGCCCCATAAGACATTTGAGTAAGGGGTTTGGCTGAATGCAGCCTTAGAGCAGCTACAACATTATAACCGCCTTTCTTCCAGAAAAAGTTTTGGATGGCGCCGGCACTACTTGCCTTAGAGGCTAGGTGCATTATGTGTGAATTTTTGCTATCATTAGATTGAAAGATTACCCCCAGGTAATTATAATAGTGGGTCTGTTTGATTACATGTTGGTTTAGATACCACTGGTGTATTTTAGGTTTTGTGGCAAACACCATAGTTTTAGTTTTGGAGTAATTAATCTCCAGTTGGTTTTGGTGACAGTAATTGGCAAAGGTGCGAAGAGCCCTACGCATCCCAATTTGCGACCTGGAAAGTACAACCGCATTGTCAGCGTAAAGAAGTATTGGGATATGCTTTGTACCCAGCTTTGGTGCATGGGAGTCCCTGCACTCTACGATGTCATTTATATATATATCAAATAATACAGGAGCTAAAACACAACCCTGCCTAACACCCCTATCCATTTTAATAGATCTAGACAAGTGTCCCTGCATGCTGCATTTTACCCTAATTGTTGTATTGTGGTGCAGCGCTTGAATTAGAAACAATAGCCGAGGGTCGATGGAGACTTTCTCCAACTTTTCCCACAGCAGTATCCTTGATACTGTGTCGAAAGCTGACTTCAAGTCAACAAAAGTGGCGTAGAGGGAAACAGTGGAGTTGGACGAGTATTTATGAATAAGGTGCTCTAAAATAGCACAGTGGTCCATCGCAGATCTACCTTCTCTAAAGCCTGCCTGTTCATCGGCAATTATCTTGCCATCATCATACCAGTCCTGGAGTTTCCCTAAAAGATGGGTAGCATATAACTTGCTGAGTACACTTAACAGGATGATTGGTCTGTAGTTTGTCGGACTATTGCGAGACCCCTTTTTATATATTGGGCATATAATTGATATCCCCCAACTTTTGGGGAACCGCCCAGTTTTATCTATTATGGTGAATAATTTTGCCAATACTGGAGTCCACCAGTCAGAGTTAGATTTGACTAAATCAGGGGCTATAATATCAAAGCCGGCAGCTTTCCCTGATTTCAGTTTGCTTATTAAAGATTTTATTTCAGCATTTGAAACTGGAGGCCAAATGGGAAGATTGTCACTACAGGCCGAATAGCCTGGTGTGGAGTCTAAAATGTCAAGGGCCCGATGGAGTTCTTGAAAATGATTTCCCCAGATTTCTGGTAAAATAGCAGCCGTGGTGCTATTAGTTCTTGAATGACAGGAGACTAAATTCCAGAATTGGGAGTGGTTTTTTTGCTCAATGGCCAACCTAAGTTTTTCCCGGGCCCTTTTAGTTTCCTCACATTTTTTCTGTTTTATTAACTGTTTATATTGAGATTTGATAAGGGTCACTTCGTCTCTTAAACTGTCTATAGGGTTTAAACAGAAGTCCCTATGTTTAGACCTCTAAGCTTTTTTGGCCTTGTCATACCAAGATTTACTTAACCTGCTGGATGCTCTTCTGTGACTAGTGTTAAATACCTTTAACGGAGATTGGATTCTTTCCAACAGGGAGTCAAAAAGATCAATACCCTGTTCGTGTAGACAGTTATTCACAAAATTGTCCACTGCCTCTTTAAAACCATCAGTGTTAATCAGCGTTGGTAAAATCTGGGCCATATCCACTCTCCATCTGATTAAGTTCATCCTGCTCTCAGAGTCTGGCTGACCACAGTGTTTTTCACTAAGCCTCACTGTATGTGTCGGGAAGTTAAGTAAAAGATTTAAAGGAAGGTGGTCACTATCATAAAACAAAGAGACTAAAAATCGGTCTACATAACTAACAACCTCTTTTGAGACAATAAAATAGTCAATGACACTTTTTCTTTTCCCGGACCAAAATGTGTACTCTGCAGGATGGTCTCCGCACGTTGTGCCATTCAAGACACATAAATCTAGGCTGGACAAAAGTTGATATAGAAGACGACCAGCATAATTAGATTTTAGGTCCTTTGATTGCCTTTCAAGAAGAGGTGCTGTTAGATCATGAGGTCGATAAGGCATAATACAACTTGGGCCCAAAGACCTGTCATTTGGACCCATCCTGGCATTAAAGTCACCACCCATTATTACATATGCTGTGGGATAAGAAATTAAAAGATCATTTAGATATAACTCAAATTCTTTCCAATCCGTTAATGTCTTGGCATTGGTTCGGCCTGGTGGAATATACACATTAACTAATAGGATTAGATTTAGATGATATCTAAAGATAATTGCCATCGCTAGGTTATGACAAGGAGGGAGATCTTCCACCATGACCGCAAGTGAAGTGGCCACCAGTATTCCTAAACCTCCCTTTGCATGTCCATGGGTTGAAGGGATGGCTGCCAAAGCCGATAAGGCATAATCGTTCGGAAATGAGGGAGCTATACTCCAGGTTTCTATTATGAGGATGATGTCAAAATTGGAGAGAGAAGCACATGTGTCAGGATCTAGTAGTTTAGTGCGCCAGCCCATAACATTCCAAGACAGAAGCTTTAAATGCTCAAGCAAGCCCTCTTCAGATGGTGAAGAGGCCACAGTTAGTCATTCCTTATTGATTTGGTCAATATGGCCCCCATGGTCATGGATGATACAGCCGTTGCTCGCTGTTGGCACCTTCCTATGAGAGCAAGACTGAGGCTCCAGGCTAGTTGTCAATAATATCATATTATGCCCATTGGGATTGTCCTCATGTGAGCTGCCTGCGCTTGCTATGGGCATGTCCGGAGGTTGTCCCGTGTGTCTGGAGCTAGCATCAACTGAACAGGCGTGAACTACAGCATGGCACTTCGTTTGGCCGGAGTTCTCCTTGGGTGACTCTAGAAATTTTTTAGGAACAGCACCATTATAGGGATTCTTCTTGATAATTGCTCTTCTTCAGGCTGTCGGAAGTCTGTAACCGAGAGGCAACAGATTCAGGACACTCCTGGTTAGAAACCGCCATGTGCATGATAGAAAGAAGAGTGGACTTAAGGCTGTCCAACCTAATCAGTATCTCCTTTTGCTCATCTACGGGAAGTGCTCCAAAAGAATTGATGAGCGTGATTTCATCCTCATCAGATCTCACCTCATTTTTTAGATCCATTAGCCTGTCGGGCATGGTTGGTGTGGGCAGAGCTGTGTCAAGGATGGCGTGGTCAGCAAGGTTGTTTTTCTCCCTATCACACGCCTTTTTTTGAAAGCCAGTATTGATGTGAGTCACCTTACTAAGTAAAGGTCTCACCCCCTGGTCTCGGAAAACTCTCAGTGGAGTAATTTGATGGGAAGATAGATACTGCCTCATTTTGTAGAACATTCTTGGTATGGTTGGCTGTGTAAAAGTTAATAAAATACGCCAGTTTCCCCCACGGCTTGGGAGCCGTTCTATATCACACAAGTCAATCTGGCTGAGATGGCACCTCAATATTTGGCCCAAAGAGACTCTGACTGCTGCTTTAGAAGACCAAAGGTCAAAGGTGTTGTTGGTCATCCAGATATAGAGGGTGATTTGATTGGGTTGCAGGGAACGAGATAATTTCCCTGAAGAAGGATTTCTTGGGTCAGGATGAGCATAGTCCCGGTCAGTACCTGAGCCCCTGGGAACATGTCTTGAAACACAACTGCCTAGCTTTGGGATGTCTGGCAGAACCCCACAAGTAACGGAAACAAATTCACCAAAATCAGCTCTCAACTTGTCCAGCTTGTTTTCCATTATCTGCAACGATTCAAAAATTGCCGCCACAGTCTGGTGAATTAATAGAGATTGCTTAGCTACAAGGTTTGTGCTAAAGCCTTCCTCCCTGGTCTCAGCTTTGTTCTCACTCCTTACAGTCTCCACGACTTCCTTTTTCCAAGGGGGTCACAAGGGCGAGTTGATGATGGTTGGACTCTGCTCGTTGCAGTCGGATTGACTCCTGCCTGCAGGAACTTATCCCCATCAACTGGAGTTGTAGAGTCATTGGCGAGAGCACCAAACTTGTTATGAGTGGGAAACTCCTTGATCACTGTTTTAAGATCATTACTTGCAAAGAGAGCATCTATTTTTGTCTGATTATCTGTTGCTGACAGCTGTAGAGAGCTAGTAGACTGTTTTTTCCCTCTTCTGCTTCAGGGGTGGTGGTGAGCTAAGATCCTGTTTCTTTCTTTTCCCCATTATCCTCCAGTTAGTCTCTTACAATCAAGCAGGGGCAAAAAAAAACAGGCTCCCGGATAAAACAATAAGTTAAAAACTACATGAATAAGTAAAATCTTTCTGAGCTAAAAAGCTTGGTGAAGGAATGGTTAAAAGCTGTGCTCATTAAATGTTTAAAAGTTCATAGAAGTTCATTAAAGTTCATTAAAAGTTTAAAAGCTCATAGGAGTCTCTTGGCATTTCACTCCTTAGTTTGACAAGAGGTAGCCGAATGTTCATTTGGCCAAGTCAAAGGAAGATAAAAATGATAAGCATTCTAAAATATGGCATTAAAATATAAACAGTCTGCTAAAGTCATTCTTGTTTTAAAGGGGAAAAGACAAAACAAGATAAAAAGGGGAAGGAGGAGAGAAAGCAACTCACAGCCTCACCTCCTCCTCCGGAACCAGAGGGTACTTAAAATACGTTTTAAAAGAATATGTACCGTATATGTTGTATTTTATTTTATTATGTTTGCTATATATGTCGTATGACGTGTTCCATTCTACGTGCCTTTGTACAAAAAAAATGAGATATAAATGAAAATAAGGAATAAATTAAATTTTGTGAGATGCAAACCAGAGACTTTTTGT
Organism: Bradypodion ventrale; assembly: GCA_035047345.1. Lineage (NCBI taxonomy): Eukaryota > Metazoa > Chordata > Lepidosauria > Squamata > Chamaeleonidae > Bradypodion > Bradypodion ventrale. The sequence goes on along the minus strand of JAWDJE010000009.1, from coordinate 22,736,482 downwards.
GTTCACCTACCATACAGAACTGTGACTGCAGTGGCTTAGTGGTTAAGATGCTGAACTTGACGACCAGAAGTTCAGCAGTTCGAGACCTGAGTACTGCACGATGGAATGAGCTCCCGTCTCTCTCCCAATGCCTGCCAACCTCGAAGTTTGATAAATAGGTACCACTTCGGGGGGAGGGTAAACAGCATTCTCCTTCGTATAGTTTGTGAATCCCCACTATTGGGTTATGCGCCTGCGCAGAACGCCGATCGGAGGCTTAAAAAGCTATTGGTTAAAAGTTTTGGCGGTAAGACACCCCACCGTACCGCCCACCCTGAGGCGCCAGTCCGCCATTTTACCTCAGTTCTCTTCTTTCCGCCTTAGCAGCAGGACGATCGTTGAGAGCTTCCTCAATTTTTTCGTCTTTTCTGAGGGAAAGTCTTTGACGAACTTAACAAATTTTTTCGTCGATCTTGTCCTTTGGGCAGGATTGCCACCCCGGTGCTGTTTCTTCCTTCTGGTGGACTCAGTTACCTACTCGTTCCGGTCACCGTTTCCCCCCTCAAGGGGGTGGCGGCTGGCCTGCCCTTCGGGGTGCTTGCCTTCTCGAACCTTCCATCAGAAGAATTTTTTGATGGCTGCAGCCTTCAAGCAGTGTTCTGCTTGCCTCAAGAAGTTCCCTGCCTCCGACGGGCATAGCCTCTCTTTTTTGCCTGGGAGAATCTCACCAGAGCCAATCCTGCGCTCACTGTAAGAACTTTACTCGACTTGCAGTCCAAAACCGGAGCAACCGGTTAAAAGCGCACCTTATGGAGCTCGCTTTGGCTCCCGCCGCGGCTGCTTCCACCTCTGCCGGTGCCGTTCAGCCCTCTCGCCCTCTACCGCTCCCTCCTTCTTCCACTCTCTCCATCAGGAAGAAGAAAAAGAAGGATAAAAATGGGGAGAAGAAGAAGAAGCATGGCTCGGAGAAAAGGCGATCTCTCCCGCCTACGCCTCGCCCTCCGGTTTCTCCGGGGCCCTCGCCTCCCTTTTCGGTCGCGAGATGTCCTTCACCCGGATCTTCGATATGGGGCGGACGGTCCTCTTCGGGGTCTCCTGCAAAAGGTCGCAGGGCTGGGGCTCCAGCTCGCCCACTGCAGGTACTCTCTTCTCCGCCTCGTGAGAGGGGCCGTCCACCCACGAGGCAGGCTTCTGTCTCCCCGAGGCCTAGGACTCCGACGATAGACGAACCGGCAACCACCATTCCGGCCACCGTTTCATCTCCGATCATTCCGACCACCGTTTCGCCGGCCACCCTTTCGTCCCAACCATCGGCGGTGGATGCATCCCAGGTGGACTTCTTTAAAGGGATGTTCGAGGCTATGGCAAAATCCTTTGCCCAACAGTTCAAGGCCTCCATGCCTGCGGCCTCTGCGGCTCCGGTGCCGACCACCGCAAGCCCCGGGGATGCTGGTCCTGCTGTTGCTCCGCCGACCTCTCGAGGGTCGAGCGTTCGCTCCGCTGGCCCACCCATATCGTCTTGGTGTGGTCCAGACGTCGATGCGGTGAGCTGCCATCCCATCGACCCGCCCAGGCCGTACTGGCGCGGTCCTGACGTGGATACCAGGATTCCTCCCTCGTCCTCCGATGATTCCAGGGGGGGATGTCGACGCCGACAAGACACCGGACCAGGCTATCGGCGCGCTTGACCCACCGCGTGGTGAGGATCAACGCTCCCTCACGGCAATGCTGACCCGTTTGGGGACCGCTCTTAACCTGAAGGTGGACCAGCCGCCACTGGAGGGCGAGGACCAAATGACCGCCAAATTGGACAAAAAGGCGATTCGACCGGTCCACATCACCATGCTTCCATCCATGTTGACGTCAGCGAAGGCAACATGGAAGAAGCCGGTGTCGTCGCACTCCGTTTCGTCCAGGCTCGACGGAATGTATAGAGTCTTGGATGAAAACGTTGAGTTTCTCCAGGCGCACCCTTTGCCGAACTCGTTGGTGGTTAAGGCCTTCCAGCATAAAACAGCCGTCAGCGGTTTTCCGGTATCTTCAACTCCGGAAGGGAAGAAGCTGGACGCGGTGGGCCGTAAGTTTTACGCCACCGGTTCCCTCTTCCTACGGGCTGCAAATTACTTGGCTGCCATGGGCCTCTATCAGTCCCACCTCTGGGAGCAAGTGAAGGTCCTTGCTGCTAAACTGCCTGCCGATGCACAGAAAGGATTCGACGCGCTGGCGGCAGAAGGAGACTTTCTGGCAGAGCAGCAGATGAGGACAGCCAGGCACATTAACGATTACACGGCCAAGGACATGTCTTCTGCCATCTTACTGCGTCATCATGCCTGGCTCAGGGGCACCTCTCTCGATGATGCCATGAAAAAGCTCATCGAGGAGTTCCCGTTTGATGGGCAAGGCCTGTTCGGTCAGGACACCGATAAGGTACTGAACGAACTGCGGCAGGCTAATTCGACGGCTAAGTTCCTGGGGCTCACCACGCCGACTCAGCCTGCCAAACCGCGGTTCCAACCCTTTACGCACCGGTATCGGGGGAACCCACAGCAACAGGGTGGCTCGACTGACCAGCCCAGGCCCGGGTTCTACAAGCAGCGGCGCCAACACAAGCCTCGCTACCAGCCTTACGGACAGGGAAAGCGTTCCGACGCGAAATCCAAGTCCTGGGTTTGAAACTGCGATGGCCAAGTCTCTCTCGCTCCACATCCCATACCTTCCCCTCCGGAACTTCCTCCAGGTGTGGTCAGGCATCACGGACGACCGGTGGGTCTTAAAGATCTTGTCCGCTGGTTACGCCATCGAGTTCGTACGAGTGCCTCGGGTAGGAAGACATCGTTTCACCACCTCGTCCCCCCATTTGGAGGAAGAAATATCAACTCTTCTGTCCAAGGGAGCCGTCGAGCGGGTAACACCGTCCGACTGGGACAACGGCTTCTACTTGAGGTACTTCGTGGTTCAGAAGAAGGACGGAGGACTTCGCCCAATTCTGGACCTGCGCCGCCTGAACAAGTGCATCCACACCAGGAAGTTCCGGATGGTGACCCTGCAGACCGTCCTCCCCCTCATCAACAAAGGGGACTGGTTCACAGTCATAGACCTCAAGGACGCTTACTTCCATGTCTCCATCCTCGAGGATCACAGGCGGTTCCTCCGCTTCCACATCGGCAATTCTGTGTACCAGTACCGGTGTCTACCGTTCGGTCTGGCCACGGCACCGAGGGTCTTCACCAAGTGCATGGCTCCAGTGGCTGCCTTCCTCTGTCAGCGGGGGATCAGGGTCTTCCCGTACATCGACGACTGGCTGATTGTCTCCCCCACTAGCTCGTCATCCATTCGGGACACACAATTCACGGTTCACCTCATGGAGAGTCTTGGCCTCAGGATCAACTTCGCCAAATCGAAGTTGGTTCCCTCTCAGCGCGTCGAGTACATTGGAGCGGTACTCGACTCGTTTGTTACCAGAGCCTTCGCCCCCCAGAAACGCTTGCAGGACATTGCACATGGGGTGAGCAACTTCCGGACCAAACCGTTCATCCGGGTGAAAAAGGCACAGAGACTTCTAGGCCTCATGGTCTCAACGATGGCGGTAATTCCTCACGCCAAGTTGAAGTTCCGGTCCCTGCAGTCGTGGCTCCTCCACGAATTCGACTCGCTCAAGGAGAGCCAGTCCAAACGGCTGACTCCATCTCCAGAGCTGATGGACCAGTTACTGTGGTGGACCATGCCACCCAATGTGGCCATGGGGAAGAGTTTTTACCCCTTGCAACCTTCGTTGCAGGTGTTGACCGACGCAAGCAACCTCGGCTGGGGGGCTGCCTGCGGGACTCTAACGGTCAACAATGTTTGGTCGCATCACGAGATGGTGCACCATATCAACTATTTGGAGCTGTTGGCCATTTGGAAGGCCCTACGTTCCTTCGAGGCCCTACTCACCGGCAATGTGGTCCAAGTGGCCTCGGACAATACCACGGCAGTGGCGTACCTGAACAAACAGGGAGGAACGCGGTCCACCACCCTACTTTACCTTGCAGTGCAACTCTGGGAGTGGTGCCTGGAAAGGCACATCTTTCCGATTGGAGTGCACATTCAGGGCAAGTTGAACGTCTTGGCCGACCACCTCAGCCGTCTCACCTTGACGACCCACGAATGGGAACTGGACGACAAGGTATTTCGGTCCCTTTGCAGGGCCTGGGGGACTCCGAGCATCGACCTCTTTGCGTCGGAGTCCAACAGGAAATGCCACAGGTATTGTTCCAGGGCAGGCATCGGACTGAACTCCGAGGGCGATGCCTTCATGAAACGGTGGGATCAGGACTACCTCTACGCCTTTCCTCCGTTTCCTCTGGTCCAGAAGGTCCTCATCAGGATGTACCAACACCAGGCCAACGTGATCCTCGTGGCTCCAGCATGGCCTCACCAGCCCTGGTTTCCGCTACTGTTACGCATGTCGTCACAGTATCGCACACTGCCGGAATCGCCAACACTTCTCCAGATGGAACACGGCCGGCTCCACCATTCGGACCTACCCAGCCTCCACCTCACCGCGTGGAGGATAACCCCAGACTGTCCAGGATCCTGGAGTTAGCACGGCGCCCTTCCACAAGGAAGTCTTACGCATCCAAATACAGACGCTTTTGTGCTTTCCTGGCATCCCGGCAGACGTCCCCCCCACAGGTGGGACTACAGGACGTCATGGCCTACCTCCTACATTTGGCGGAGTCTGGCCTTAGTATCACTTCCATCCGGGTCCATCTCGCAGCGGTGGTGGCTCACTCCCCGGCTGGTTCACCTGCCTCTGGTGCCTTTCGCGACCATACGGTGAAGCGTTTCCTGAAGGGACTGCGGAACGCCTTCCCGCCGGTCAGGACTCCAACGGCGCAATGGTCCTTGTCTGCCATTCTCAACGCGCTCACCAGACTCCTTTCGAGCCTATGGCTACTGCGGATGTTCGTCTCCTCATGTGGAAGACGGCCTTTCTGGTGGTTATCACGTCTGCTCGACGGGCTGGCAAACTGGTTGCTCTGCGGGCAGATGCACCGTTTCTCCAGTTTTTCAATGACCGCGTGGTGCTTCACACGGATATCACCTTCCTTCCTAAGGTGGTCTCCGAGTTTCATATGGCACAGACTATCTCGTTACCAACATTCTTCCAGAACCCCACCAACACGCAAGAAAGGACTTGGCACACGCTGGATGTGAAACGAGCTTTATTGTTCTACACCAGCAGGACAAGGGAGTTCAGGAAGTCACAGCGTCTCTTTGTGGCTTATGGAGGAAAGTCCAAGGGTGAACCCATCTCTGCCCAGAGGTTCTCCAAATGGATCACGTCTACCATCTACCTGGCCTACGAGTCGGCCTCACTGCCACCTCCGCCGCATGTCAGGGCGCATTCTACGAAGGCGGTTGCCACATCCACTGCCTTTTTGGAGGGCACACCGCTTGAGGACATATGTAAGGCTGCCACCTGGTCCAGACCTCCTACATTTGTCCAACGTTACAGGGTGGACACCAGAGCCACTGCGGACGCCAGACTCGGCCGTGTCGTCCTCACCAGGGGGCTCCGGGCTCATCGCCCTTGACAGTTCACCCTACCTGACCATCATATTCATCGTGGGATCATCTCATCCGACTGCCCACCGACCAAGTGAGTGTGAGCTTGCTAATCTCCCAATAGTGGGGATTCACAAACTATACGAAGGAGAAAGTTCGGTTTCACTTACCAGTGATAACTTTCGTTCTTCGAGTATATAGTTTGTGAATACACACTACCCACCCTGCCTCCCCTCTTGAGCTGCACGGATGAGATCAATTGGTTTATCCTGTGCTTGGCTTAAGTATGGAACTGAGGTAAAATGGCGGACTGGCGCCTCAGGGTGGGCGGTACGGTGGGCGGTCTTACCGCCAAAACTTTTAACCAATAGCTTTTTAAGCCTCTGATCGGCGTTCTGCGCAGGCGCATAACCCAATAGTGTGTATTCACAAACTATATACTCGAAGAACGAAAGTTATCACTGGTAAGTGAAACTGAACTTTCCGTGTCTAGTCATGCCTGCCACATGTCCACAGAAATGTCTGCAGATGCAGACAGCACTGGCTCTTTGGCTGTAAACAGAGATGAGCACTGAACCCTACAACTGGATACGACTGGCTTTCAAGCAAGGGCAACCTTTACCTTTAACTTACCATACAGAACATAATAGTAAGCTCAGATTTGTTGCTATGTAATGGCATACATATTAGAGCTGCAGTGGCTGAGTGGTTAAGATGCTGAGCTTGACAACCAGAAGGTGGGCAGGTCAGCAGTTCAAGACCCAAATTCTGTGCAATGGAGTGAGCTCCTGACATTGCTCCAGCTCCTGCCAACCAAGAAATTGCAAGTAGATAAACGGGAAAGCCGGTAACAGTGTTCCATGTGCTTCGACATCTATTATGCCTGACTTCATGATCACGGAAAGGTCTGCTGGCACAATGCTGGCTCTTTGGCTGTAAATGGAGATGAGCTACCTAGAGACAAACATGACTGGCTTTTGAACAAGGGAAACCTTTACCTTTAATGTAGATGTAATAATGCATGAATTATTAATAATGCATGAAGTAGCAGGTCCTTTCTGTTTTACGTAGGGGTTCAGTTGGGGGAAATCAACGTTTGTTGTTCATTTAGGAAACTTGGATTATTTTGGAACAAACCAATACATATATATTTATATCTTATAGAGAGTGGGCAAACGTATGTGAAAAAATCTGGTTGCCTAGATGTTCTCCTACAATTTTTCAGGTAAAGAAACAAAGTTTTTATATCATAGACGTTTTCATAAACTTAAATTACTTTCTCATTATGTTTTATCTCCCCACAACAGAACAACTATTTCAGTATCTGAGGTTAATCTTTTGGATCAAAATATTAACCAATATCATCTGTGGTCTTCAGTTTGCAGTACTCTCTGTGCATGTGTCAATAATCCTCAGAATGGTAACCTTCCACCCTTTATTTATTTGTTTAAACTTGTATCCCTCACATCTAATGATAAATTCACTACTTCAAGTGGCATGTATAATCAAAATAAAAACCCACCCCCAATACAAAGCAAATTAACAAATAAAACATCGTACTTGTAAAAACAGTATACCTTAGGCCAGGGGTGCCCAAACTATGGCCCGTAGACAGGATACAGCCCCTGAAGCCATTTCATCCGGCCCACGACACCCTTGCTAAACCAGGAAGTGAATACGGACGCTTCTGCCCCTGGCCCGAAAAGTTTGGGCACTCCTGCGTTAGGCGGTAATGCAGACATGGGAGGCACAAATTGCTCCCCAAGGGAAATAATGTCCTCAAATGCTACTTTGAACAATTTTGTTTCTTAAAAGCCAGGAGGAAGGAGGTCTGGTGTATTTCCTTTGGTAAGGCATTCCACAGGGTGGGTACCACCATGGTGACAATGTAATCTATATATATATATAAAGCAGAGGTGTGGGTATGTGTGTACTCCATAGGCAGCCACATCCCTGGACGTATACCGTTGCAACTTGGCACGCACGTACCTTGCATGTGCGAGAACAGCACTGTCGGGGTACGGACAAGCATGAGGGGCCATGCACCCCACAAATTAGGCAAAACACAAAAAATTACACATCCCAGCATGCAACGCAGCACGCCGTGACCAATCGGAGAGCACGGAACGAGTGCAGGAGGGGCGGGGCAGCAGCCGCCACACCAATGGCCACTGTGCGTGCACAGCGTTGCCCTCCAGAACTCCAACGGCCGTCCCAGACATGCCACCATGCAAACAGGTGCCAGAAACACCCAGCCACCAGAGCGCTGGACACCGCTGCCTCCAGGGAGTCGGGGCCGCCCGTGGCCTCCGGAGGCCGGGACGGAGAGAACTCCTTGGCGACACAACCATCACAGAGGATGCCGGCCACAACCACCGGAGGCAGTGGGGGCACTTTCGCGGCCCAGATTAAGGCCGCAAGCGCTCGCGAGCTGGGCCCAACGCACTAGCCCATGCACCGTTGGGGACAGCGTTGCCAAGGTGATGCAGCCACCCAAGGAGGCGACGGACAGGGCCGCTACAACTGCCACTGCGCTCCGGGGGTGGCAGGCCTGGCAGCGGCGCAGATGCCAACGAAGCAACGGGCGAGGCGGTGTCGCAGGTGGCGGTTGGCCAGCCCGCCGAGGGAACACCACCAGGGAGCAATGTGAGGACTGCGCTAGCGATGCTGCGCCAGGAGACCACACCACCCCGGGAGGTGAACTACCCCCCTCAAAAAAAAAAACATCCCCGGGCGAAGCAGGGCACTCCTTCTAGTATTATTTTTAAACAAAGAATTATATCTAAAGCAGTGTTTTGTCATCTTCAGAGGACAATCAGAAAATGTGCAGTTTGCTTTTTCCACATGCACAAGACTGGCTACAAATTTGTATAAAGCCTCAGATAGTTCGTCCAATATGTTCCTTCATTGCACTCACAGTTGCAAATAACTGTAAGTATCTTACATTGACTGATCATCTTGTTTTTCATGAAACCTTTTCCAATGTGATTATTAAATAATAAAAACACATCTGAAAAGATTGCAGTTGCCTACCCTTGTTGTAGAATTTGCAGTGAATCCAGGAATGTGCCAAATTGAGTTTAAAAATCCATTTTGTTTTTTCTTACATTTTGGGGGAATCATCATAAATTCATTAATTAAAGTCCTGGCAGGACCTCCAGCCAAATAAACTACTAGTGCCACAGCATAGGCTTAGTAATAATTGTAACATTATTGATCTATGTACTAATTTTACTACTCCTTAACTTTGAGCAACCTCATTTTAACTTCTGTTCCTTTTGATAGATAGATAGATAGATAGATAGAGAGATCTTTATTGTCATTTTACTGCTCTATGCTGGTCTTGGACCATAATAAAGATTTGATTTGATTTAAATTAAAGTACTGTATAACTATAATAAAGGGATGCATGCCATTATGCATTTTACAAAGCACACCAGACTGTGAGACACTTCCTTTTTACAATAATCCATATTTCAAATTATGAATTGTTTTAAATATGGATAGTGTATTATACCGCTTCCCATATTCTCTTAACTATAATACAGTAAACCCCTGGTTAACGACGTTTCTTGGTTCCCAACGTCGTAACATTAACCGGGAAACATCATTGTCCAGGAGGCACTTCCTGCTTCCCTTCACACACACACCCCAATCGGGATTTCCCCTTTAATATCAGGGGGTGGGTGGTTGCAGTCCCCTTCTCTGCTGGGTCCCCTGGGTCTGGGAGGGTTGGGGGAGAAACCCCTTTTGCCCCCTCCCATGGAACCTGGGAGAGGGGATCGAATCCACATGCCCCCTGATATGAAAGAGGAAAACCCGATTGGGTTTTGCCCTTAATTATCAGGGGGGGTTGTGATCTTCCTCTTTGCCGGGTCCCCTGGGTCTGGAAGGGTTGGGGGGAGAGACCCCTTTTGTCCCCCCAACCCTCCCGGACCCATGGGACCCGGGAGAGGGGATCAAATCCACACGCCCCCTGATATGAAAGAGGAAAAACCAATCATGTTTTCCCCTTTAATATCAGGGCGTGGGGGGTTGCGATCCTCCTATCTGCCAGGTCCCCTGGGTCCGGAAGGGTTGGGGGGAGGAGATTGAATCCACACACCCTCTGATATGAAAGAGGAAAACCTGATCCATGGTGACTGAATTTTTTTACCCATTTCGGCTTCCCCACCCCCTAGACCCCTCTGGGAGGCTCAAGGGACCCTATCCACATTGTTTCTGACACCCCACAATCCCCCCCCCCCCCCGGCTGCTGCTCCAAGCCAAAACAGCAGGGAAACCTCCTTCGTCAGCTGGAGGTTTTTCATTGTAGCACCACCCAGAGGGGTCACAGGGACCCTAACATGACAATTTTTTCGTCTCCAACCAGCGTCAACAGGTAGGAGACCAAACACGATCTCCTGGATAATGACGTAACATCATTGTCCGGGAGATGACTTTTCAGGGAAAACGCGTTGTTAACTGAAAACGACGTCCTAAACATGCAGTTTACTGTACTCTAAAGTAAGCACATGGAATTTGGATTCCAGGTAGTTTTGAGAAGGGAGAGATCTGAGTTAAAACAGTGGTGGGATTCAGGTTTTTTTTACTATCTACTCTGTGGGTGTGGTATGGTGGGCGTGACCAAGGGGAAAGCCCTGTGTTGCACCTGAATTAGGACTATTTTATTTCAAAACTTGGATCGGCGGGGCCAGCCGGAATTTCTGCTACCAGTTCTGGTGGACTGGGGAAAACCTGCTGAATCCCACCACTGAGTTAAAGTACAAAAGGCAGTCATTTTTCAGTTAGAAACTGATAATATTTTATTTATTCAATTTATTTAATTAATGTATATTAATATATAGAGCTATAATATGTATGGTTGGTTTGGCTTTTTTAGCTGCATATGTTTTACAAATTAAGTAAATAAACTGAATAAATAAAAGAAATCACTTTATGTTTTTAAACCAAGTAAATTTATGGATAGATTGGAAGTCCATGGATGATACACTTGTTAATAAAGATATTTAAATTCATCTTCAGGCTTCTAAATTTTAGGGCGTGTTTACATTGAAAAGCTGATTTTCCGCTATTCATTTATGCTGCAGTTTGTTTTATAGTTTAACAATGGTTGAAATTAATAGAGATTGTAATGATTGCTCACGTTGGGCTTTTAGGTTTGATTTGAATTTCACTCTCCATACTGGAGATGCTATGCAATGCAATTGGCATTCAAATCCAATTTGCACAGCCCACATCCTCCTTCCTGGGTCTTCCTACTCCTCTGCCATCTTTATTTTGTGTGCAATTCATTTTTGTAAATCCTTGTAAGGTGTTCTTCTTTTCTCCTTTTATGTCCCGATCATACCTTGGTCTGCCAAAAATGAGGCCACTTTCTTTGCTTTGTCATTGCCCAAACCCAAGTCCTCATCGGTGCATTGACAGACGCGTAAATGAGCCAGATTCTGTTTCTCTCCACCTTCACGCTGTGTGTTGTTGTCCTCCAGCAACCCCCACTTGAGTATGTTGGTCTTGCGTTTAGGAACTCCAACCCTCAGCCTATTCAGGGTCCTCCCAAGTTACATAGGAGAGGTAGAGATCCTCAGCTATATCCTCCTTTAATTTTGTTCCTTGTACAGCCAGCTCCTTCATCTTCTAATTTGGTTTTGTCCTTGTATAAAGGGTATTCTTGAAAAGCTGCCAGCATTCTAAACACATTGGAGGAACAGTTCTCATTTCATTTCATCTTGATTGCTCTTTTCGTTATCATTTCCCAATTTTTTCCAGTTTCTTTTTTTCTGCAGCAGTGCTAAAGGGGTACTAAAGGGATATAGCAATAAGGTGATAGGGTTATCTACTACTAATCTCAGCTATGTAAAAAAAAAAATTTAAAAAATAGGACAATCAGGGAGAAGGAAAAACACAACCACACCTGCCTATGTCACTAAAACATTACTTACAGACACACACCCCAATATCTTTACACATTTTTAAAATCTTTGTACAGTACTTTGAAGAAAGTAAAAGATGTGCAGTGTCACAGAAAAAAGCCGTTTTGGGAGAGGAAGCCATAGATGCAGTGTTGTACTGTGGCAGGTTGTCACCGGTTCTGGTGAACCAGTAGTAGAAATTCCAGGCCATGCCCACTTGGCCAGCCACACCCACCTCTCAGCATCCCCCTCCCAGTGCCGCCGGAAACGTGTCCCCTTTGCCTCGCCCAGGGCCGAAGGGGCGCTTTCATCTCTGACTTTCTTTGCGCCTTCGGCCCTGGGTAAGGCAGATGGGATGCATTTCCAGCGGTGCTGGGAAGGGGAGGCCAGCCAGCGCCAGCCCACCAACTCGCCCCACTCACCTCCCAGCAGCACCACTGCTCTGAGGCTCCTCCTCATCTCCGCTAAGCAAGAGAATAATGTAGGTTTCTTACTTTTCTTTTTTTTCTTGGGGGGGGGGGTTTGAGGCCATACCCACAGATAGCCACGCCCACAGATAGCCATGCACATTGAGTTGGTATTAAATTTTGTTACAGTGCATCACTGCATAGATGGATTCAATTTCTCCTTAGCATCATACAGGGAGAAGAAACAAATTTGCCCATTTTATAAGCATAGCATATCTTGACATTTTTGATGATGTAGTCCAGGAGTTCTTAACCTTTTTAAGTTAGGGGCCGGGTCATGCTCCCTCAGACAGCTTTGGGGGCTGGATGGCCAGTTTGCCCTTCCTCCACCACATGGCACTTCCTGGTGTGGTGGAGGCAGTGGGGGGGGGACATGAAATGGCGCCACAGGCCGCATCCAGCCTGTGGGCCGCAAGTTGAGAATCCCTGATGTAGACGGTCACCTAAGGTGTTAAATGATTCAGGATAAGGAGGTAGAAGCATAAATTGTGCAAGAAAAATAGCAACAGGGAAATTATACAACTACTGTACTGTATATGGAGACTAGGTTAGCTCCATCTTAGGGAAGGCAAAGACAAGCTTTTGGCTCTGTCAGGAGATAGTGCACTTCTGTCTTCTTTAGAACTTTTTAATGTCCATGTGTGTTTTTGTCATTTTTGTTTTTAAAGCATTTTAAGTTTGTCTCTTTATTATATGTTTAATTAAATTTGTAATATTTATTTAATAGTTCTGCTTACATCACTACTTTATAACCTTCCACTGGAAAAAATAAAATAATAATAAAATAAATGTTACAATTGTAATAGATGCATAATTCTTGTGTAAAATATATGTAAATCATTTGAAGGAGGCTTGCAGAGCTGCCCAAAGCAAACAGAACTCCCAAATCAAGTTCTAGGAAGGAAAGATGGCTGACAAAGAGAAAACAAGCAATACATATGGAGAGAATCTGGGGGCTTATCAAATCCAGCACAAGTACATAGATGTGTGCATGTATGCACAAGGAATTATGTTTAATTCCTATTTGAATCAATAGAACCAGCTTTAAGATGTTCAGCTTTAAGGTGTTACCTCCCCCCAGGCACTGGCAACTTCTTCTGTAGCAGTGTTTCCCAACTTTTGGTTTTTGGACTTCAATTCCCAGAAGCCTTAGTCAATTCTCCAAAGCACTGATCAGCCAATGTACAGACTTAGGCTTCTGGGAATTGAAGTCCCCCTTTGGGTTGTGGGCGTTGTCTGCGTTGGGAATCACTGTTCTATACTCAGACGAGGACAACAACTACATGCTTAGTGTTCTTCCTTGTTACAGCAAGAGTCTTGCATACGTCAGACTTCTTAAATGTTACAGGATTCCAATTACAAGTATAGTGGGGAATAAATGTGTTCAAAGCAACAGAGGTTGCTTCCTTTGGTTAGTTTTCATTTTAAGAACTACTGAAAATAGATAAAGACAATAATGTTGGTAAAACAAAAAAATGATATGACGAGGTCTAATCATTCTGGATTAAAGTACTATACACTATAAAAGTATAATTAGTAAGTGTTGTGTTGTTTGCTCTTTCAAGCAAAGATTCAGCAGTTCTTTGTTTCTCTTGGTGGACTGGCAGTTTTGGATTATCTTCTTGGCAAACTAATACCCAAGCCATTTGGAAACTGTTCAAACACCAAACTTGCAGTAGTGGTGACAAAAACCTTGGATGCCTGTATTGCTGATAACTGTAAGTGAACAAAACCAAATATCTTTGTATATACTAACATCTGGAGTTTGTGTTTTGAAACCACAGATGTATTCAGGTACGACTCCGATCCATATCTCCTTATGTAGCCACAACCATTTATTGTTCATACTACTAATATCTGCCTAGGCTTCTGACCTCATGTCACTATTGTTATAACAAACTTCATTAAAATAATTTCAAGCTAGTTTAGTTCATTCATTCATTCATTCATTTATTCGATTTGTATGCCGCTCACTCGGCATACGCCGACTCAGGGCGGCTCACAAAAATCGCGACATATAACAACAACAACATCCAATACAATATAAAACAAGATACAATTAACATATATTAGATAACAAGATACAATTAGTGAAATACAATTGGCATACAATAATAAAGTCACCCAAGTCAAAATATCCCAAAACAAAAATTCGACCACAGGAGTCCAAGCCTCAAAATTAGGCGGGTGGGAGAGTCCTCCACCACCCAAGCGGCCGCAGCTGCCATCCTCCATTTTCCCAAGGGACTCAAGGGTTCAAAAGGTGCTCATTCACTACTTTATTAACACATAGGCCATGATGGCTAACCTTGACACTCCAGATGTTCTTGGACTTCAATTCCCAGAAGCCCAAGCACCCTGTGAATTCACACGAATGGATTTACTGCGATTCATCCAGCCCTCGCTGCCCTCATCGCTCCTGGAAGCGGAAGTAAAACACGCCCCCTATAGGCACATGCCTCTGGACCCAGACACTATGGCAAGGGTCCTCCTTGTGCACATAAGTCCACCTGAGTGGCAGCAGCAGGTCTTCCACCAAATTCCTCCACTAGTTTTCATTCGTATAGTTTGTGAATCCCCACTATTGGGTTATGCGCCTGCGCAGAACATTGATCGGAGGCTTTAAAGCTGATTGGTTAAACGTTTTGGCGGTAAAACCACCCACCGTACCGCCCACCCTTAGACGCCAGTTCACCATTTTACCTCAGTTCTCTTCTTTCCGCCTCAGCAGCAGGATGATCGTTGAGAGCTTCCTCAATTTTTTGGTCGATTCCTAGTGAAAAGACAACTAATTTCTACAATTTTTGCCGGCAATCTTGTCCTCCAGTCAGGATTGCCACCCCGGTGCTGTTTCTTCTCCTTTTGAGGACTCAGCTACCGCCACTCGGGTCACCGTTTCCCCCCTCAAGGGGGTGGTGGCTGGCCAGCCCTTCAGGGGTTTTCTTCGCCTTTATCGAACATTCTATGTTCTCCAATCCCTTCCTCTGGAAGAATTTTTCATGGCTGCAGCCTTCAAACAGTGCTGTACTTGCATCGGACGGGCATAGCCAGTGCCTCTTCTGCCTCAGGGGAAGCGCACCAGAGTCAGTCCTGTGTGCATTGTAAGAACTTCACTCGGCTGGCTGTTCAAAATCGCAGCAACAGACTGAAAGCGCACTTGATGGAACTTGCCCTTGCTCTGGCAGGTGCACCTTCAACTTCCACCGCGATGAGTGCGCCTCCGCCTGAACGGGCTACTCACTCGTCTTCGTCCTCTCTTCTTGTTTGCAAGAAAAAGAAAAAGGACAAGAAAAAGGCCAAGAAAAAGAAACACAAAACAGACGAACGTTGGTCGCTTCCGCAGACTCCTCGGCCTCTGGTCTCTCCCGGGCCCTCACCACCTTTCTCCGTTGCAAGATGTCTTCTGCATGGGGTGGTCGATCTTCGTCCGACTCACCAAACAAGGGCCACAGGGCTGGGGCTTCAGCTCGCCCCTAGTACTTGCCTTCACCGGCTCACGAAAGGGGATGTCTCCCCACTAGGCAACTCTCGGTTTCCCCCAGACCTCGGACTCCGTCCATAGACGAGCCGGCAGCCACCATTCCTGCCACCATTTCGTCTCCAGTTGTGCTTTCTACTGTTTCGCCTCCCACCGTTTCGCCGCAGCCAGCAGGTGTCCATACAACCCAGATGGACTTGTTCAGGGGCATGTTCGAAGCTATGGCGAAATCCTTCGCCCAACAGTTTAAGGCCACTATTCCTACGGCCTCTGCGGCTCCGGGACTGACCACCGCAAGCCCCAGGGATCCTGGCCCTGCTGTCGCTCCGCCACCCTCTCGAGGGTCTAGTAGTCACTCCGCTGGCCCGCCCATACCGTCTTGGTGCAGTCCAGACGTTGATGTGACGAGCGCTCATCCCATCGACCCGCCCAGGCCGTACTGGCATGGTCCCGATGTGGCTTCGAGAGTCCCACCCTCATCCTCCGATGATTCCAGTGCATACTCGGAGAAGGATGAGGGGGACGTCGACATGGAGAAGATGCCCGACCAGGCGATCGGTGCGGTCGACCCACCGCGTGGAATGGATCAGAGATCGCTTACCGCGATGCTAACCTGTTTGGGCACGGCTTTGAACCTGCGAGTGGATCAGCCGCCTCTGGAGGGTGAGGACCAGATGACAAGAAGGCCATCCGTCCGGTCCACATCACTATGCTTCCATCCATGTTTATGTCAGCGAAGGCAACATTGAAAAAGCCCGTTTTGGCCCACTCCATTTCGTCCAGGCTCAACGGAATGTACAGAGTCTTGGACGAAAACGTCAAGTTCCTCCAGGCACACCCACTACTGAACTCTCTAGTTGTGAAGGCCTTCCAGCACAAGACTGCTGTTAGTGGGTTTCCGGTACCTTCGACTCCGGAGGGGAAGAAGTTGGACGTGGTGGGTCGTAAGTTCTACGCCACTGGTTCACTCTTCCTCAGGGCTGCAAATTACTCAGCCGCCATGGGCCTGTATCAGTCTCACCTGTGGGAGCGTACAAAGACCCTCGCCGTGAGACTACCGGCCGACCTCCAGAAAGAACTCGACTCGCTGGCCGAGGAAGCAACAGATGAGGATGGTGAGACATATAAATGACTATGCTGCCAAAGACATGTCTTCTGCCATCCTCTTGCGGCACCACGACTGGCTCAGGGGGACCACCCTCGACGACTCGATGAAGAAGCTCACTGAGGAGTTCCCCTTTGATGGCCAAGGCCTCTTTGGCCAAGACACTGACAAAGTGCTAAACGGGTTAAGGCAGACTAACTCGACGGCCAAGTTTTTGGGGCTCGCCACGCCGTCTCAGCCAACGAAGGCGAGATTCCTTTACACAACTGTATCGGGGGAATCCTCAACAACAAGAGAGATCGGGTGATCAACCCAGGACTACCTTCTACAAACAAAGGCGGCAACACGAGCAATGTTACCAGCCCTATGGCCAGGGTAAACGTACGGACTCCAAATCCAAGTCCCAGGTTTGAAGTCCCACAGGCCAAGGCTCTCTCGCTCCAACTCCCGTACCTCCCCCTCTGGAACTTCCTCCAGGTGTGGTCCGGCGTCACGAATGACCGGTGGGTCTTGAATATCTTGTCCGCTGGCTACGCCATCGAGTTCGACCGGATGCCTCGGGTAGGAAAACACCGTTTCACCACCTTGTCCCACCATCTGGAGGAAGAAGTTGCAACCCTTCTCTTCAAGGGTGCCATCGAGATGGTACCATCAATCGAATGAGACAACGGTTTCTACTCGAGGTACTTCGTTGTCAGGAAAAAGGACGGAGGCCTCCACCCGATTCTGGACTTACATCGTATCAACAGATGCATCCACACCAGGAAGTTCCAGATGGCGACCCTCCAGACCGTGCTCCCCCTCATCAACAAACGGGCTGGTTTACGGTAATAGACCTCAAGGATGCTTATTTTCACATCAGCATCCTCGAGGACCACAGACGATTCCTGCGTTTCAGGATAGGAAACTCTGTCGATCAGTACCGTTGCCTACCGTTCGGTCTGGCCACAGCACCCAGGGTCTTCACCAAATGCATGGCTCCGGTGGCTAACTTCCTCCGCCAGAAGGGGATCAGGGTCTTCTCGTACATCGACGACTGGTTGATAGTCTCCCCCACCAGTTCGTCAGCCGTTTGGGACACAGAATTTACCGTACATCTCATGGAGAGTTTTGGCCTCAGGATCAACTTTACTAAGTCAAAGTTGGAACCTACACAGCGAGTGGAGTACATTGGAGCGGTACTGGACTCACTAGCAACCAGGGCTTTTGCCCCTCAGAAACGCTTACTAAACATTGCACATGTGGTAAGCTACTTCAAGAACAAGCCCTTCATCAGAGCAAAGAAGGCTCAGAGACTATTGTGCTTGATGGCCTCAACCACGGCAGTGATCCCTCACGCCAAGTTGAAGTTCTGGTCCTTACAATCGTGGGTTCTCCACGAGTTCGATCCGCTCACAGAGAGCCAGTCCAAAGGGTTAGCTCCGTCTCCGGAACTGATGGACCAGCTGGTGTGGTAGACAACACCTCTCAATGTGGCCACCGGGAAGAACTTTTACCCTCCACAGCCATCATTTCAAGTTCTGACCAACGCAAGCAACCTCAGTTGGGGAGCTGCTTGCGGGACTCTGACGGTCAACAACGTGTGGTCCCCTCACGAAATGGTGCACCATCTCAATTATCTGGAACTGTTGGCCATATGGAAGGCTGTAAGTTCCTTCGAGACTTTGCTCAGTGGCAATGTAGTTCAGATTGCATCCGACAACACCACAGCGGTTGCGTATCTCAACAAGCAAGGAGGGACAAGGTCCACAACATTGCTCTACCTGGCAGTACAACCTTGGGAATGGTGCCTGGAGAGACACATCTTCCCAATTGGGGTACACATCCAGGGCAAGCTGAATGTGCTGGCCGAACACCTCAGCCGCCTCACCTCAACAACCCACGAGTGGGAGCTGGACAACGTGGTTTTTCAGTCCCTTTGCAGGGCATGGGGGACCCCGAGCATCGACCTCTTTGCGTTGGAGTCCAACAGGAAATGTCACAGGTGCTGTTCCAGGGCGGGCATTGGACTAAACTCCGAGGGCGATGCCTTCATGAAACGGTGGGATCAGGACTACCTCTATGCCTTTCCCCCGTTTCCTCTGGTTCAGAAGGTCCTCACCAGGATGTACCAGCAGCGGGCAAACGCAATCCTCATTGCTCCGGCGTGGCCACGCCAGCCCTGGTATCCACTTCTGTTACACATGTCATCGCAGTCTCACACACTGCCGGACTCACTGAGTCTCCTGCAAATGGAGCATGGTCAACTTCATCACTCGGACTTGCCCAGCCTCCACCTCACCGCGTAGAGGATAATCCCAGACTGTCCAAGATCTTGGAGTTAGCAAGTCGCCCCTCCACGAGGAAGTCCTATGCCTCCAAATACAGGCATTTTCGTGCCTTCCTAGAATCCCAGCAAGGGTCTTCTCCACAGGTGGGACTACAAGACATCATGGCCTACCTCCTCCATTTGGCGGAGTCAGTCCTCAGCATCACCTCCATATGGGTCCACCTGGAAGCGGTAGTAGCCCACTCTCCAGCTGGTTCACCTGCAGCTGGTGCCTTCCATGCTCAAACGGTGAAGCGTTTCCTCAAGGGATTATGGAACGCTTTTCCGCCGGTCAAGACTCCAACCGCACAATGGTCATTGTCTACTGATCTGAACACTCTCACCAGGACTCCTTTCAAGCCAATGGCTACCGCGGATGTTCGTCTCCTCACTTGGAAGACTGCATTTCTGGTGGCCATCACGTCTGCTCGACGAGCTGGTGAACTAGTTGCTCTGCGGGCAGATGCTCCATTTCTCAAGTTTTTCAATGTACCTCGATTTTATTTTTTTAAAAACTCTGTGTTTATGGCAAGACCATCAAAATATCCTCTTTATGTTGTATGCAAATATACTTGAAGCTGATTGGCTCATTTTCTCTTCCTTTTAACACCCTCTTTCCCAGGAGAGAGAAGAGACAATGAGCCAATCGGCTTCAAGTATATTTGCATACAACATAAAGAGGATATTTCCGTGGTCCTGCCTTAAACACAGAGTTTTTAAAAATGAAATTGAGGTACACAAGGCTAAGACAGTAGACAATTAAGTGATTAAAGTGTAAAAAACAGTTCCATGAAAAATCACCATAATATGAAATGCTGTCGCAGCAGAGAATGAAAAAAGAGATTTAAAATAGAATTATTACAGTAAGGCTGGCCTGTTGCCTTGTTCCCCGTGAGGGGAAGCAGTCGTGCTAAGGGGAGTGCCTAGGGGGTGGTTCTTCCTCCATCAGGGGGAGCCCAACACTCCTCTCTGGCTCTGGTATGAGACACACACCTCATGAATAAATCTATACCTATAAATCCAAGCATTAACCATTGGAACTTGACAAAGGATCCTGCACCCAGCCACACTATCCTGTACCGAGCCTCCTGCACTTGCCCGAACTGGGTACGGAGGGCAATAAATATTTTAGAAATGCGCCAGTGGGGCAAGAGCCCCACAAACGCGAACAAAGAAAAAGAACTTCATTACCCAACATCCTGTGCGTCGCACCGTGCCAGAGACAATCAGGCTGAGAGGCACAAGCAAAAAGAACGTTGGGAGACGCGCCGCGGCCAATCAAAATAAAGCGGTAGAAAATAGTACAATGTAGGATTGGTAAAATCACAAATTAAACTTCATGTCCCAGCGTCCTTTGCTCTGTGCAACCCCTCAGCCAATCAGGCTGAGGGATATGAGCATAGAGGAGGCTGGGAACGCGCGTGCTGACTGAAAAAGACGCTGGGTGCCGGAGGGAAAGACTTTGAAAGACCCAGCTGGAGGGAGCCAGGAAAAGGTAAGTGCGGTCGGTGGGGGTTAGGGAGTGGGTGAGGGAGGCAATGAAAGGTGCTGGGTCCAGAAGGGTTGGGGGGACAGACCCCTTTTGTCCCCCCAGCCCTTCTGGACCCAGGAGACCCGGGAGAGGGGAACGAATCCACACACACACACCCAAACACTCCGTTTTTAAAGAGAAGAAACAGCTTGGTTTCTTCTCTTTAAAAACGGAGTGGTTTTTTTTGGGGGGGATCAATCCCCTCTCTGCTGGGTCCCCTGGCTCTGGAAGGGTTGGGGGGACAGACCCCTTTTGTCCCCTCAACCCTATCAAACCATGGGGACCAGGGAGAGGGGATCGAATCCACACCCTTTCCCAAACACTCCATTTTAAAAGAGAAGAAACAGCTTGGTTTCTTCTCTTTAATAACGGGATGTCCTGCGGGGGGGGGGGGTCCCCTCTTTGCAGGGTCCCCTGAGTTTGGGGGGACAATACACACACACACACACACACTGCTTCTCTTTCTCTCTCTCTCCCACACACACACACACACACACACACGAGACACTCCTGCCTTGCCAGGAATTTTTAATGTGTGTATTGGTGGTTGGAGTGGTATTGTATGGGTGGTGGTGGTTGTGCACACCCAAAACCACCCTTAACCACCAACACACACTTTAAAAATGCCCGATGCTATACAATATATTTAACAAATGACAACATTAAAAAATTGTACATAAATAAAAAAATTTTTAAAAAAAACAATTACAGACTAACCTCTTTTTTACATAAATTACCAAAAAAATTATCCCTTACAATACAATTTAAAACAGCTCGGCAATGCCGGTCAAACTATGCTAGTATATAATAATAATACAGTAATACCTCATACAAAGTCCGCTTCATACAACATTGAATTCATACATCACCTAATTCCTTGAAAAAAGTTGCCTTGTATGAGGCATTGGGGTTTTTTCCAGGTTGCATTGTGCCTGGGCAGTATAAAAGGCAGGACACATGTGTGCATTGCTCTTGTGGGTTTTGCACGAGGCGAAGAGTGGTTAGGAGTGGTTTTGAGCATGGTTTTGGATTTTTTTTATATTTTTTCGTCAGAATTTTTAGAAGCATTCCTGGGATTTTTGCAGTATTCTTCAGGTTCTTGGACAATCAGGGTTGTTTGACATGTTTTTATAATGTATTTAGTCTTTAGACAATGATTTCTTAAAGTACTGTCTGTTTCCTGTCTGACTTTGCCCTGAAGTCTGTGCTGTTACAGTACAATGTATGTCTATGGAAACGACGTTGTACGAGGCATCGCGGCAAGGATTTGGACGTTGTATGCGGCATCGCGGCTAGGATTTTGCATGCCTCATACAAAGTCCAAATCCGTATAAAGTCCAAGCTTGTGGAACCAAGTTTGGACGTTGTATGAGGTATCACTGTACAATAATATACGGGAGATTCACACGCCCCGTGGATTTTTTAAAAAACACGGGAGATTATTTTAAAAATATGTGACGGCAGGGAGGCGGGCAATACGGGATACTTGACAGCTACGGTTCTCAAAGCCTCTTGTATCTCTTCCACCTCCCATGCCCCCCCCCATTCCTCCATCCTTATAGTCCCTACCACCTGCCTTTCTTCACTTCCCACTCTAGAAGCAAGGTTCTGGCTCTTCTGTGCCTTAGGTCCACTGTGCAGGCCACCCCCACCCCCATTCTAGGGAGCAGGAGATTGGTAACTTTGGCCTGGAGATTGTGGAGGATGATTGGGCACTAGCCTTCTGGGGCATCTCCTGGCATTAGTGTAAACTAGGATACTGTAAAGAAAGTGAGTGAGATGCAATTTTTCCTCTCTAAAACTCAACAGCAATTTCTATGACAGAAAGTATGGGCAATTAGTCTATGCTCTCTTGCATTCCCCCTTTCAGTAAGAGGATTTCAACTCTATAGCTATACAGGAGAAAGGAAGAAAGTCCCAACACTACTTCAAGCATAACATAGGGGCTTTTCCTAATCCTACCCAGTGCATTTCTACTCCCCACCCCAATTCTTTATACTTCATGTGGTTTGTTGCAGTCAAAGCAGACATTACAGGGAGTCTGTCATTAGAAGCTGAATTCTACAAGAGGTTATTTATTTGTTTTATCTTACAAGGTTGGCAGATTTGAAAGATCATTTTGGAGGGAAAATATTTTATTACCTTTCTAATGTGAAGGCAACAGCTCTTGATGTTGCTTCTGATTTCATGCAGCTTGACATAACTAGGAGCCTGTACCTGTGTACAGCATGTGCTTTTAAAAGTACAGTTTTAACTTATATTTGACTGTAAATTGTGTTTAACTGGCGTGTTTCCCTCTTTAATTTTTTTTGTATCAATAGCTGTAGTCGGAGGTAGCTTGTCAAGGTATAATATTGTGCCAAATCTATTGAAATTACTTTCTCACAACATTCTGGATTCAGGAGATCAGTGTAGTGTCATACTCACTCTTGGACATTGTACAGATGGCTGTGGTAGGAATCTGTTTAATTTTTATGAATTTTTGTCATTTGTAAGCTGAATGTTGTATTGAGATACTGATTACATTAGAAATTACATTTGAATTCCAGTGTACAATTACCGGTATATATGTGTGTTGGTCTTGCTCCCCTCTCAGCCCTTTCTTGCCCTACTTCTTTGTTATCACAAAGATAACATGAGGACCTGTTTCCTTATTTCTGATTACAGTCCTGAAATCTCAAACCATGAGATGGTACTGTACTGACTTGACAATTCTAAAATGTGAGTTTTGTAAATAAATCCTCGCATGGTTACTTTACTACATTTCTGCCTTTTGTCTCTGAAGTGTAAAAATTCACCGGTACATGCACAGCATTTAAGAAAGCTTATTGGAAGCTTATTGGGTATTTTGTTACCCTCCTCTTTTATGGCTAGGCCTACTACTAAGTGTGAAGGAGCCACTAAGGTGGCCAATTGTGGATGTTAGTAAGGATAACAAGCGCTTAATACTTTGATTAATGTTATATTATAATTAAATAATATTATTTATATCATAGCAGAAACATGCCAATTTCTAAGGGCTTCTACAAAGTACTGTACCGAGAAGTAACTTGCTGTAACTACCAAATGATGCATTAGAGATATTAGTAAAAGCAATGTATGAAGTTTTTCTTAAGTACTACAGTTTTACACTGAAATCTGCAACATTTCCAAATCTATAGAACAGATTGGTGGATTGAGGATAAATAAAGTTGATATAAAAGTAGCCATAAGGGAACATGTTACTGATTGTAACATGATTGATAATTATAGAGAGAATTCAAAATTACTGTTTTTCATAGCATATCTGTTGCCTTTTCTGCAGAAAATATTGTGCAGTACTGTTAATTAAGTGCACAGTTCAAACAAATATGTTTAACTGGGATTAATGCAATCTTTGTAGAGGAAAATCAGTACACTCTGGTGAAAAACAATGGTATCCCAGTTATGATTCAAGCACTGACTGAATCACAGGATGAAGAACTCCGCAAGGCTGCTATCTTTGTGCTGCAACACTGCAAGCAGATCAGTAAGAATATAATTATAATAGCTGCTGTTTTAAATAAACTCAAGCCCAGGCTTGTAAAATAGCCACTTGTCTCCTCCTCCTCCTTCTTGTGCCGTATCTGATTCTGAATATTGGTGATCATCATGGTGATCAACTATGAAGATTGTCCTAAGAATATAATGCAGTGGCCTTCCATTTCCCTTCTGCATCGCAGTGTGAGACCAATATGGTCTACTCTATTACCATAGTTAGATGACCTGGCCAGCCAATTGCCTAGTTTTCTGTTATAAACCTGGCATTACGTGATCATGTTCCTGGAAGGTTTTGTAAATTAGAAGTGAGGTTTCTTCTTTCATCCCTCTTACGTCTTTTAGGTTACCAAACGTTCCTTGGGTCATAGTTGAATATTCACTACTCTATAACAATAATAGCATCAAAGATACTAGTTAAGTTATAAAAAGTTTATAAATCAAATAATAACAATACAAAAACAAAAAAAAACAACTGCTCTGGAAACAGTGCAATTGACTTTGTACTAAAACCCTCATAAGCAGCGTTGCACTGCAGGCGGTTCTGCCCGGTTCTATTGAACTGGTAGCAGAACCGGCTAGCCACGCCCATCTCCCTCCCACACCATGCCCACCTCCTCCCCCCACACTCTGGGCACAGCCGGGGGCCGGGAGGAGGAGGAAGCACGTGCCCACCCGCTGCTGCCGCTGCTTGCCTGGAGTAGCGGGGGTGGGGGAAACTCACCCTGCCGGGCACACTTCCTTCTACATACTTCCTGCATGCCTCCTGGGCGAGGCACATGGGGGCGTTGCCAAAGGAAGCACGCCTGGCATGGTGAGTTCCCCCAACCCACGCTGCTCTGGGTAAGCGGCGGTGGCAGTGGGTGGGCGCATGCTTCCTCCTCCTCCTCCCGGCACAGGATGTATGGAGGCCGGCGGCGGCTTCAGCTCCTCCTCGTGGCCTGCCTGAACTACACCTTCTGGTGAGTCTCCTCTCTCTCTCTGGGGGGGAGGGAGGGGAGGCAGACACGGGGAAGCCCCGGGCTGAGCTGCATGGAGGAGGATGCCCCACAGGTAAGGCGAGCACCGTGGGGGGCGGGGGACCAACTAGCCAGCATGTGTGGGGGGCCTCCATGCAGCCCAGCCAGGCGCCTGCATCCGCACGTCTCCCGCCACCATGGCCTGCATCTCCAAGGCAGCAAGTGAGCATTGCCTGCAAGCAGAGGGGTCGGGCTCACTCACTCCACAGCGATAGCCTGCCTTTGGCTCCCTGCTTCTCAGTGCTGCTGAGGGCTGCTCAAAGCTGAGAGGAGGAAGGAAGGAGAGGAGAGCCGGGTCTTCCCCGCCATTGCTCTCCTTCCTTCATCCTCTCGGCTTTGAGCAGCCCTCGGCAGTGCTGAGAAGCAGGGAGCCAAATGCAGGCTATCGCTGTGGAGTGAGTGAATGAGCCTGACCCCTCCGCTTGCAGGCAATGCATACAGAGGTCCCTGGGTTTCTTTTCTTTTTTCTTGGGGGGGGGGATCAGGCCATGCCCACACAGTTGGCCATGCCCACACAGTTGGCCACGCCCACAGAGTAGGTAGTAAATTTTTTTGCAGTGCATCATTGCTCATGAGCAATAAAATCTATTGCTTTAAAAACTCTAAAAACAGCTATTAACCCTTACTTGATAGGTATGAATTCACCTCTAAAGGCATGAAACTGAGACTATAATTAAACAAGTCTGCTTTGGATGCTTAAGTAGTTTCATCCTTTAGTAATCAGTTAGGCATTTTGCTTTTCTCTGTTACCACATTGTTCCAGTGCATCCAATAATTTTACATTTGTTATTCTGTTGTTTATGCATTTGCAGCAGTTGTGGACACATTTTATGACGGCGTTTACAGTGGGTGTACCACCAGTCTGGCCCCCTCAACTGTCTGAGGGAGCGTGACCCGGCTCTTGATGTAAAAAGGTTGCAAACCCCTGCCCTAAAGGAAGCCTTGAGTTTACAAAAGCTACGCAGGGCTGTTGAGGACAGGCCATTTGGAGGCCACTCATTCATAGGGTCACCATACGCTTGAGACAATTTGATGGCACATAACAATATTAGTATATAAAATAGCAACATAAAAGAGATGACAGTGTCCTCCCCCTACAACAGACACCTCAACTGTTGGCATTATTATCATTAGGTAAAGGTCACCCTTGTTTGAAAGCCAGTTGTATCTGACTCTAGGGTCCAGTGCTCATCTCTGTTTATAACCAAAAAGCCAGAAGTGTCTGCATCTGCAGATGTTTCCGTGGTCGTGTCAGCCATGACTAGACATGGAACACTGTTTACCTTGTCACTGAAGTGGTTCCTATTTATCTACTTGCAGTTTCTTGCTTTCAAACTGCTAGTTTGACAGGAACTGGGACAGATGGGAGCTCACTCCATTGTGCAACGCTTGGATCTCAAACTGCTAACCTGCCGACTTTCCAATCAAATTCAGCGTCTTGACCACTAAGCCACCACAGTCCCCTAACTTCAGTGTTATTCCCCTAGCAATAATTATTAGGGGTTAGGGCTCAAACTAAAGTCTAGTAGTTAACTTGGTCATTTTTTGCTTCCAGTTTAACTACATGTCTTACAAGGAAGGAGCCCATCTGTTGCCTCTGAAAAACATATGAAGAAGAGTGTAGCTGCTATACATAGCTATTTCCTTTGTAGATTCTGCAACGTTTTAGCTAGGTAGATAGCTAAGTAACATCCTATGTAACTTTAAGTTTCTCTCTTGGGGATTCAGTAGTCAAATGTAGTAAAATCATGTTTATTCTTTCTCAAAAAGTGGAGAAATTGTCATTTGAACTAGCTGAGCATCCAATAAGAGAAGATGATGTAGGAAAGCTGGAAGCAGATTTGCAGAACAAAGAGAGAAACCTTGAAGCCTACTGGAATGAATCAAAAGACATCTTATATAGAATTAAAAGTCTTGAAAATGAACATCAAGAGGTACAGCTCTCTTTTTAAGAAATAATAACGAGCATTCTGCTAATGTCCAGGAAGTACAGATATAGTGTAGACAAGAAATTGATATTTGTGTGAATTATGAAAAAGGATTATCTCTAGTAAATTCTTATTCTGTATTCTTGGCTGAATTTCTACAATATTATGTATTTGACTTTTACCCACTTGCACCTATACTGATTTAATTTCATTAACAATAATGAGGAAATTTGTAACAAATTGAAATACTGTAGATGCAGTGCAACATGGTATAAGCCTATACCATCTGAGATAGCAAGCCGGGTTTTCTAAGGTATATTTAACAAACTAATACAAAGTTGATGCAGCTTATGAAAATTGTGTAGTTTAGAGCTTCATCCTTTTCAGGACAAGCATGTGTAAATTGGCAAAGGCCTCTTCTTGCATGGTAAAGAATTAAAACTGCACTGTTATAGCTCCACAATGCTTTAGATCAGTGGTGGCCAACCTACGGCCTGTGACACCATTTTATGTGGCCCACGATGCTGCCGTAGCAGAAGTGGACACGTCCATGACAGCTGTAAAACGCGCCTGCAGAAATGCACCCACGGCTGTCGCAAACACATTTACCACAGGGGAACCACATGACCAGCCTGCTCAGCTGTCTGGAGTGTGTGGTCAGGACCACAGCATAAAAAGGGTGGGAACTCCTGCTTTAGATACAATGTTTGTGTTGTGTTCTGTCAAGTTACACATAACTTATAGCAACCTTAAAAGAGTTTTCAAGGTAGTTAAATATTCTGAAAGGGAATGGAATTTTCTCATTTTTCAAGATTGTTAAAGCTGCTTAATGAACTTGAGGAATGGGAAGCTTTTGTTATGTTTGCCTTTGGAGGGGAAGAGAGACGAAGCTTCCAATTTCTTTTAAATTGTTAATGATTGACATAGTGCATCAGCAGTAGTTAGACAGGGTTTGGGGGGAAAAACTTTCAAAGCATCATTGATATGTTAGCAACAATTAAAAAGAACTGCAAAATTTCTTCTGCCTTGCCCTCTAAAGGTGAGTGGAAAGGAAGCTTTCCATTTCTCAAGATCATTAAGTGTGCTGACCCACCTTGGCAGGCACGGTCACCACACGGCGGCGCTACACAGAGAGTCTTGTTCAAGGATAGTCCAGATATCAAAGTCCAAAAGGCAAGCCGAGGTCTGTTTACTGGTGGTCCGAGTTAGTAGTCTTATCCAAAAGGTGTCCAGGAGCATCATTAGGGTTGGCAGAGAAGTCAGGGTCACGGCAGGCAGTTTGGAATCAAGCAGGATGTCAGTCTTGACACAAGAGTTGTACCAGCGCTGGCAGACTGCAAGAAACTTACTTATAAGCCTCCTAGCTAATCGATATCAGCTGAGAGCCTTCTTTGGTGCTTCGCTCTAGCCTGCCTGCATCTCAGGTGTAGCTGTTTCCTGGACCTCTCCCTCACTGAGGGCTGATCACTATCAGAACCAGACTCCTGATCTGACAGGTCAGCTGCTGGGGAAAACAGACTTGGGCCAGGCGCAGGCTGAGATCCCTGGCTCAGCGTATCCTCGGGCTCGGGTGCAGGCAGAACTGGGCTGGGCATAGGGAGTGCCTCCTGAGCCAGGTTTTCTTCAGAGTTGCAGGAGGACTGGATCACAACATTAAGTGGCTTCAATAGAGAAACAGCCAGACTTTGTTTCAGTCTCTGCTGGAAGTATTTGTGCAATACTTTTGTTGTTTAAATTGCATTTTGTTTGTTTTTGTTATGCATTTTGTATCAATTTTTATTTATTTATATTTTAAAATACAGGAGAAGAGGAGAAGAAAAACATTTAATGATGATAATCCTCAAGAAGCAATAGCTAACAGTGGGGTGGCTTGCACAGAGAGTGAAGCAAATTCCTTATCAGCTCAGCTGATTGCTAATGAATGCATAAATGCCAAGAATGAATTACTAAAGCCTGCCAATAGAAATCCATTTGATGCTTCATTCAGACAAAATGAACACAATAACTGTCTTCAGACTAAAAACAGCACTGCAAAAAGAAATAAAACTGTTATTTGTGAAACTAGTAAATCTGAGGTTCAGGCGAGGTACTGTATGAAAGATCCTATATAAAAAGCTAAATTGTTTCTTTTTATTCATATTTATATATCAAAATTTCAGAAACAAAAAGAATAACTGTTTGTGGATTGAATCCAAACTGTCATGTTTTAGAGATGACTCACTGTGTCTTACTGATTTCAAAGTAAGTTGGGTGTGGCTACACAATGAGTGAAATGTCACTCACTAACATTTACTCACTGTGAAGTCGGACCAGCAAGTTCAGCTCTGTATTATCTAATTTGTATATTTTCCCTAGAAACTAGTGTTTTTATCTCAAAAATTAATTATTTGTTTCTCAGGTCTTGGGAGATAGTTTTGCCTTCTTTCTGGCCTAATGCAACTCGTCGGCGTTGGTGTCAGCGGCTACTTGTATCCAAGCATACCTAATGCAGCTAAACCGTTGGAAAAGGAGTAGCATAAATTAGATGTCAGAAGGAAACACACAATTTATCTAAAAAGAACAAATTGGTTTTGATGATCAAACATTTTCCCCACCTTCTTCCTAGATTTTTTTTTTTTGGCACCCTCTGTCTGGAGAACAGACTGGAGGGTCTGAATTTTCTATGCTTGCTAAAAGGCTCTTCAGGTTCAGATTATTTGAACTCTTTTGCCTATTAGAGTCAGTGGGAGAGGTAACCTAAACCAAGGAGTTTTCCTTCCACTGTACAGAATGTACAGATTATGATAAATACTAATGTACCTTCCTAAGTATGTAAGTATTTAACAGGGCTTGCCCAATATTTTTTTATTTTATTTCTAAAACAAAGGATGCCCCTCTATTCCACATACAAAACTTTACCTGAATTCTTAGATTATTCTGCCTTGAATATAATATAAGGAATTCCCCTTGCTTTGTATAATATTTCTGACAAATTACAACTTTGGTAATCAGCAAGAGTCTTGCTTATCTGTGACATTTGAGCAGCCCTATGTATGAGATCTATTTAAATCACTCTATGAATGTTCTTGAAGGATAGTATGAAATTATCTGTGTTAAATACTAGGCTTAATATAATAATAGCCCCTACTTTGGCTAGTATTTTCACCACAGTACACTGTGGGAAAAGGGCAGTACTTATAAGTCATGAATGAATTATATTACATATGTATTCTAAGATGCTGATTGGAAGGCGGGAGGTCAGCAGTTTGATTCCCGAGTACTGCAGGACGGAATGAGCTCTCACCTCTGTCCGAGCTCCTGCCAACCTAGCAGTTCGAAAGCAAGAAATTACAAGTAGATAAATAGGAACCACTTCGGTGGGAAGGTAAACAGCGTTCCGTGCTATCCGGTGTCTAGTCATGCCTGCCACATGACCACGGAAACTTCTGCAGAAGTGGACAGCGCTGGCTTTTCAGCTTTGAAACAGAGATGAGCACTGAACCCTAGAGTTGGATATGACTGGCTTTCGAGCAAGGGAGACCTTTACCTTTACCTATTTTGGAACTAAATTTCATTTTTAAGAATGTTCTTTTCATTCTTTCAGTGACTCCGTTAGGCAGCCAGATGTTAAAGATAAAAGTGTGACTCAACAGGTACAAAGTAGAGGTACAGTTAACTTAAATATTTTGATAATCTCAGTGCTACTTGGTCAATTGTTGTTAGAAATTGAATTAATTTTATTTATTAATTTATTTTAATTGAATGACAGGTTGAATACAATGGACCTTTTTATGGGCTCTCAGAAAAATGGATCAGCTCTAGAAAGTTCAAGAACAATTTGTGCAGGTGTAGGAAAATCCATAAATTGACTCACAGAGACCTCAATCAAAACCTAATTTAATAGATTAGAAACTGTGTTGGATCCAAGGTTTCTAAAAGGACACCTCCACCACCCACCACCCACCCCCAATAACAAGTTTGCAGGGCTTCAGCTGGCCATGTCTCCTGCACAGCTATTTGATGAGGGCTCAGGAGATCTTTCTTGGCAGATGTTCCCATACTATTGAAATCTCTTCCATAGGAGGCAGTATGGTTCTCTTTCCGCTGTGTTTCTTCCAGCAGACAAGACCTTTCTATTCAGCTAAGGACGCCAAAGTTAGAAATTCATATGCTACACTTTTGAAATGGTAATTAATGTTATTTAACTGAGATCCTTTAAAACCACATTAATTAGATTGTATTTTAATATCATAAGAACAGCTTTGCTGGAACAGGCCACAGCCCATCCAGTCCAGCATTCTGTCTCACACAGTGGCTCACCATTTCCTTCAGGGTATTCCCAAGGAGATGCCTTCACCTGCTTAGGATTCCCTGGAAATGGCATTGAGAGATATCCTGCCTATCTCTCCAACCCCGAGGTTGTCCTTAAGTATCCATAATTATAGCTATTGATACTCTTGTCCCCCATGAACTTGTCTAATCCTTTCTTAAAGCTGTCAAGACTGACAGCTGTCACCACTTCTTCTGGCAGGGAGTTCCATAGACCAGTAATCCTCTGGGTGAAAAAGTACTTTCTCTTATTTGTTTGAGAACTAGTACCCAAAAGTTTCATGGAGTGTCCCCTAGTTCTAGTGTTGTGCGATAGGGAAAACAGTTTTTCCTTATCTACTTTGTCCACACCGTGCATGATTTTATAAACTTCAATCAGGTCACTGCTTAGACGCCGTCGTTCAAGAGTGAAAAGGCCCAACCGTTGCAGCCTCAGATGGTAAGGAAGGTGTTCCAGTCCCCTAATCATTCTGGTTGCCCTCCTCTGCACTTTCTCCAACTCCATAATATCCTTCTGGAGGTATGGCGACCAGAACTGTACACAGTATTTCAGATGGGGCCTCACCATAGATTTATAAAGAGGCAAAATGACACTTGCTGACTTATTTTCTATACCCTTCCTAATGATCCCTAGCATTGAGTTTGCTTTTTTCACTGCTGAGGCACACTGGGTTGACACCTTCATTGAGTTGTCCACCAGGACAGCAAGGTCCCTTTCCTGGTTTGTCGCAGAGAGTTCAGACCCCTTCAGTTTATAAATGTAATTGGGGTTTTTTGCCCCAACATGCATCACTCTGCACTTACTAGTGTTGAAGCTCATTTGCCACTGTTCTGCCCAGTGTCAAGAGATCCCTCTGGAGCTTCTCACAATCTCTCACAGTTTTCACTACCCTGTATAATTTAGTGTCGTCAGCAAATTTGGCTACCTTGCTTTTTACTCCTACCTTTAGATCATTTATGAAGAGGTTGAAAAGCAGGGGTCCCAGTACTGAACCTTGGGGGACCCCACTCTTTACTTCCCTCCACTTGGAGAAGTGTCCATTTAGTGCTACCCTCTGTTTCCTGTCCCTTAGCCAGTTGCTGATCCAGGACAAGACCTGTCCTTTTATTCCATGACTGGCAAGTTTATTCAAGAGCCTTGGGTGTGGGACCTTGTCAAAAGCCTTCTGAAAGTCCAGATAAACAATGTCAACTGGATCCCCCTTATCCACATGCTTGTTGACACTCTCAAAAAATTCCAACGGATTAGTGAGGCATGATTTGCCCTTGTAAAAGCCATATTGGCTCTCCTTTAGCAGCACCTTCTCTTCTATGTGCCTATTAATTCTATCTTTTAGGATGGTTTCCATCACTTTACCTTTAGTAAATATACTAAAATATATTTAGTATATTTTACAACTATATATATATGTATTTTTATTTATTTATTTATTTCATATATTTATATCCCGCCCTATTGGTGTAAATACCACTCAGGTCGGCTGCCAACATAAAAAGAAATACAATAAAATAAAAAACAATAAAAGGCAATTACAGATAAAACATTACTAAAACCCCTATCTAAAACAACAAAGTTAAAAACACATAAACCCACAAGAAAACCCTCCCTAACCCCTTGAGATAGTCAAAAAGAGATAAAAAGAAAAAATAATAAAAACGGGGAGGAGGAGGGAGGGAGATAAAAACAGACAAGTCAGTTGCAGGGCACTGTTTATATAAGCCAGTGGGACTGGGCCGTCACACCTGATGGCCCCCACACCCTCTGGCATAACCAGGTCTTAAGTGCCCTCCTAAAGGGGAGCAGCTCTGTCTGGAGGCGCAATTCAGATGATAAGAGGTTCCACAAGACCGGGGCAGACACCGAGAAGGCTCTTCTTCTGCTCCCAGTCAGATGTGCTTCTCTTGTAGACGGGACCAGCATAGAGCCTCTCTGATCTGCCCTCGCAGGATGGGCAGAATACCTTGGGGTGACGTGGTCCCTAAAGTACCCTGGTCCACTGCCATATAGGGCTTTAAAGGTCAAAACCAGCACCTTGAATTACACCCGGAGGCACACTGGCAACCAGTGCAGCTCCTGAAGCAGCGGTGAGGCATGGGCATAAAGCCCACATCCCATCACCACATTGGCAGCCGCATTCTGGACCAGCTGCAGCCTCCGAATGGTCGTCAAGGGCAGCCCCATGTAGAGCGCATTACAATAATCCAATCTGGAGGTGACCAGAGCGTGAGTGACCATGAGCAAGGAGTCCCAGTCCAGGAGCAGGCACAATTGGTAGATGACACAAAGTTGTGCAAAGGCCCTCCTGGCCATGATCGCCACCTGCTCATCAAGTCCCAAATTGCGCACCGGGTCTGTCTGAGGAAGCAATGCCCCGTCCAGAGCCAAAGGTGGCAGCTCCCGGGATAACACAGGGCCCCGAACCCACAGCCACTCAGTCTTTCCAGGATTCAGCTGAAGCCCGTTGTCCCCCATCCAGATCCGGACAGCTTCCAGGCACCTAGTAAGGACTTTGACTGCATCACTCTGGTCCCCATGGGCTGAGATGTACAACTGAGTGTCATCCGCGTACTGATGGTACCGCACCCCATGGGAACGAATGATTTCACCCAGTGGTTTCATGTAGATGTTAAAAAGCAGAGGTGAGAGTACCGAGCCCTGTGGCACCCCACAGGGGAGCGGCCTAGGACTGGAAACCCACTCTCTAAAGACACCGACTGGGACCGATCCCTCAGGAAAGAGGAAAACCAGGACAACACAGTGCCCTGGGCCCCCAATCCCTGGAGCAGACTCAGAAGGATACCGTGGTCGATGGTATCGAAAGCCGCTGAGAGGTCAAGAAGAGCGAGAATAGAAGGATATCCCCTGTCTCGCTCCCGCCAGAGATCATCCATGAGTACGACCAATGCAGTCCCGGTACCATAACCGGGCCTGAAACCTGACTGAAATGGGTCCAGATAATCCGTATCATCCAGAACCCCCTGGAGCTGCTGTGCCACAGCTCTTTCCATCACCTTCCCCAAAAAGGGAAGGTTGGAGATTGGTCTAAAATTTGAAATAACTGTATGGTCGAGCAATGTATACTTTAAAAAGTTACATTATTAAGTCACCTTAGGTCCAGTTCTGGGTAGAAGATGGGATATGAATAGGATGGGTACATGGCCCATTTAGGGAAACAGTTCTCCATCAGAAGATTGGCCAGAAAACAATTGTCATTTCAGAGCTATTGTCTGTTTGAAGATTTTCCCCCCCAATCCAAGTCTGTCTTAAGGCCGAGAACTCTCAGGACCTTTATGTCCTTCACTTACGATTTCTTTCTCACTTCACCACCTTAATGCAACAGTGCCCCAATCCAACAGTGCCACCAACAAGTCTTTTTTATATCACATTACTAGCTGGTTACCTAGCCTTGCTTGGGTTTTTTTTCACCCCTGTGTTTTTTATATTTGTAAGGTCCAAAGCGCCCTCAAAGGGCATCAAAACCCGAAGGGGCGGCTTTGATGGCTTCACCAAGATGGCGGCCGCCTCTGGCCCGTAAACTATCTGTTTTGCAAACTCGTTACCCACTTAGCAAGAGAACTTGCCTGCTTCCTCTCCTGAGGGTCCCCGGCAGGCTCTCTCCTTTCCTCCTCTGTCCACTGGACTCCTGCCCTGCCCTGGCCCAGGGGCGGGGCCCTGTGATGTCACAAAGGCCCAGACCTGGTCAACCCTTGGGATTGGTTGATCAGCCAAGGGGCGGGCCCCCGTGATGTCACAAAGGCCCAGACCTGGTCAGCCCTTAGGATTGGTTGAGGATCAATGATCAATTTTGGGGGGCATAGACCCACAAATGTGTTTCGGGACCCCCACAGTGCTGATCTCGCAAACCCAAGGAACGTATGTGCCAAATTTCAGTGAGATCAGGCCAGAGGTGCAGGAGCCTTTGGAGCATATACAAACAGAGATCTCTGTTTTATAGATATAGATTTGCAAAAATCCAAGTACTGTACTAGCATTCCTGCACATATTTTCTGCTTCAGTTCAAGTAATCCTGAAATAATGCAAATGGCTCTAATGTTTAAAAAGAAGAAGTAAAAGCCCCAAGAGCAAAGCAGGGAGAAAAACTATAGATTGGGAAGTAAAGTCCAGGCTAATCCACATAGGTTTTTATATCATGTAGTCAATGGAGAAAATGTAAATCAGACTGTCCTAATTTTCTGCATTTTATGTCAATGTAGCTGCATACTCAACTGACTTAGAACAGGACAATCATAGTCTTTATTATACTCAAGTATATTCAACTGTATAAATTGTGCAACTCACATCTGAATGAATTATTATAAGTAAAATCAGAATATATTTTCTCTTTCATAGAGTTATTGTGTTCAAGCATAGTACCAACAAGTCATTGGATTGCTACTTCTAGGGATCCTAAAATATCAGAGCTACGATGTTCAGGTGATTTAAAAAAATCTTGTTTTGAAGAGGCTAACTGCAATTCTGTAAATTGTCTGCTGTAAAATAAATCCAACTAAATTACCATGTATAGTATATGACTATATCTTAAGAGGACTAGCCAGGGTGTTTGAGGGCCATCTCAGCTGACGCATATCAACTGAAGCTGTGCTGAATCCAGATCTCTCCAAACTTACTGGAAATTGCTTAAATTTTCCATTCGCAATGCATGGCAATGCATGGCCTTTGCCATGGTCTGATTTTGTGTCAGCATAGCAGCTGTGGCCTGGAGGATGTTTGGATCTGGCATGATGTAGCTCTTCCCTTACTCCATCCTTGCTTTGTAAATATTTTAGCTCTTTTACCAACATATCTTAACTTAACAGAGTAGTTCCACTGGCCAGTCTCTGAGCCTAGCTATTCCAGCACAAGGTCATTTCTGCTATAGATGAGGTTTCTACAGTTGCCATGTCTCTGTGGTACGATTGCACTGATACTTGGTACTGCCCTCACCTTGACCTATTTTTGTGCTAGCACAGTAGTTATGTCGTTCCTTCATCCCTTGCTCCACTCCTTTTTAGGTTGCTTTTTCTGACAGATACAGTCAAACCTAGAGATACGAAATTAATTCGTTCCTCTGGGGTTTTCTTATCTTGAAAAAATTGTGTCTCGAAACACAATGAAAAATACATTGCATTACCAGAAGTGGCCACTAGAGCCCACTGTATACTTTTCCGTTTCTCAAAAAACTCCATTAAAAATTTGTATCTCAATTTTTTCCCCCAAGGTTTCTTTTCATATTGCAAGTTTTTCATAAGTCAAGCAGTTTGTATGTCGAGGTTTGACTGTATTGAAAATTGGACATCAGAGGAGATTTGTGGGGGCACAATTACATTTTGGCTGGCATAAAAGGATTTGTGCTGGCAGAATAGATTTCTATCTTTCTCAACTTCCCTGTAGGTAGTACATCTTTGAGTTAGGTTTGTATTGCAAATGGAAAATTTATCTTGTTACTATCCAATTACCTGTTATTTTGAAATGTAAACATTTTAAAAATTTCAGATACAAATACATTTTTGAAATGTTTAAAAACGTAGTCAAGAAACAGCAGTTTCTCATAATTTTGCATTTGGGCCAATTATAAGTGTTGTCCCATATTCAGTAATAACCTGGTTCATTGTTAATATGCCATAGTTATCATAATCTTCACAATAAGAATTAACCAGATTTACAGATATTAAACATAGAAATATGAAAGTCAAAATTTAAAATTATATATTTGTCATAGTGTGATAAAATTAGAAATCCAAA
This sequence comes from Bradypodion ventrale, assembly GCA_035047345.1. Classification (NCBI taxonomy): domain Eukaryota; kingdom Metazoa; phylum Chordata; class Lepidosauria; order Squamata; family Chamaeleonidae; genus Bradypodion; species Bradypodion ventrale. Next base: position 22,699,638 of record JAWDJE010000009.1, on the reverse strand, counting down.
ATTTTATTTTATTATTTATTAAGTATTTCATTAAAACCACTTTCTACAAACACTTACATGCTGTTTATATAACCTTCTTTTCTTTTAGGTTGTCAAACAGTAGGGTTTTCCTTAAATAGCCGGACTTTTATTAAGATTTTACAGCGTTGCCAGTATCTATGTGAACAACACAAAATTATTTTAGAGACAGAAATGAAATATAAAATGAAACTAAAAAGATCTATTTTATCTAGCAGGAATGCTTCTCTAGATTATAAAGGTAATTATTATTATATATTTTCCTTAAATATAATGCACATTCTAGCCGAAGTCAAGCACCCTCCAACAGAACTGATTTCAGTTGAAGAATAAAGTAATAGTACATATCAATAATTTTATGTATTTGTAATTTTGTAATTTTTAAAAACTTAACTGCATATTAATTAATAGTTAATTATTTACAGCTTGCTAAATAGCATGATTTGGTGTTCAGGGAATCAAGACAATGGAAGCAGCCGTACAAGGCTTAACACATTTTTATTGCATGGCATACAGTACGAACACGAGGTAATGGTGGTGATACAGCTCCTTTTATACGGTGACTATACATTTTTAATGTGGCTACACGGTAGCCTATTGGCTACTGTCGGTGTGACGTCATCCGGAGTTACGCCCTTCTTGTCCAGGTGTGTCGTGGCGGGAATGTTTCCCGCAGCTGGAGATGGTTGGGGAATTTGTACCATGTGAGCTGAATGCTCGCTGCTCCCCTCTCTGGTAGCAAGCTCGCATTCTCATACAGCTGAGATACATTGTGTTCTATTACAGATTGTTAAAGGATACATTCTTTCCTAAGTAGTTACATTCATCTTAAAGGTATAATGCAGCAGTTACATTCCATACACAACACATGATGACTTAGATAATTGGCTGCAGAGTTAGAGTCTGGGAGTTTGATTTCCTGCACATCCCAGGTGAAGAGCCAACCTTTGAAGCCTTAGGCATCCCCAGGTGCCTCCAGAAGGGAACAGTACATCACTTCTGAGTATTCTGTCCTTAGTACAGGAAGGGTTGCCATAAGTCAGAATTGACTTGCCAACACTTTATTATTATTATGTAATTATTTAGAAATGCTTTATACTGATATAAAGCAAATATCACACACTTAAGCCTTTTTCAAGTAACTTGTTCACAGATGTCTAACAGAACCATAATGTCTGCCATTATTCCTATGAATAATTTGTCTATAGTGCATTTGTAAAAATAGCATGAATATAACAATTAAAGCAGTATCATGTTTTACATTAGTAACCATATTTCCCAAATGTATTTGTAACTCTAATGGGACTTCAAAGATAAGCTCAGCTGGTGAGAAACTTGCTCACCTTTTTCTGTGCCTACTGATTTTTCTCTTTGCAGTGACTCTCTTCTTCCATTTTTGTTGTTGTTGTTGGAAGGCTTGTACTTGAAATCTAGGAGATAGTAGTGATCTGTAGGAAAAATATTGACAATACATTTACAGTGGGAAATCAATTGCAGGGGGAATAGTTATGCTTGTCCACAATCCTGGTATTTGTAATTAATTAAAATGGAGGGTTTGTTTTTAGTGAATTTAAAATGGTTACTGTTGTTCTTTGCTTCCTGAGAGGGGTTGAAGAAAGTCTTAGAATTTGACCCTCGATCCAGGTGCAGATTCTTGTTCTCTTGGAATTCATGACAATCTCATACTTTAGGACCGGAAGTGCAGAAGATGGACAGAAAGTGCAGTGTTATTGATTAGGAGACAGGAAGAGATGGGACGAAGAATGAAAGATAGGTTTTGTTATCTATAATGTTGGGGGGGGGGGGGAGAGAGAAATGCTATTATTGTTAAGCATGCTCAAAGCAGGAGGACAGAGGAGTTTACTTATGCTTGCTTGTGAGTAGAACAGTAGAAACTGTAATTCTGATTGTTAGCTGTCTATGCCAGGAAATATAGTTAGATAGATATGCCTTTCTTGTTTTACCAAGGAAAGGGGGAAGGGTAAAAATGTTCCTTTGGGTTTTTTTTGTACTTTTTTATTTCATATAATAAAGCTGTCTTTTTTTACAGAAGACGTTTGTACTTTTAAGATCATAAACTGGTGGGAGAAATTCAGTTCCTTTATTAGCAACGCTTCATATTGCTACTCAATCTACATTACTATTTCCTACCTGATCTGGCTAGTTTGTAAGCATAAACAGCCAGTGATTGAAACCTATCATAGTTTTCTCTAGCCTGGAGCAGAACCTCATATACTCTGAAGCAGTGAAAGGTTTTATGATGGCTTCCTGAATGGGTGCAGGTCTCTGTCAGGTTTAACAAGTCCTATGGTAGTGTGATAATGGGCTTTGTTGAAAAATAACTCCCAGAGTACCCCAACCAGCATGGCAGGTAGGTGTTCTGGCTGGAGGACTCTGAGAGTTGTAGATGAAAAGGACATTTTCCCTAAGTCCTGAATTAATAATAGAATAAAGGAAACATTTCAGGCTAAGAAACATGCATTTCTGTATAATACTGGTTCTGCTGTTGATCTTCAGTGATTATCTATAAACAAACATATTATTTTGCACAGGCCATCTTAAAATCAAACAGGATGTATACTCAGAGAAACAAACAATCATTCAGAAACACAACCCCAAAGACCAGAAACTGAATGAAAAACATACTTATTCATTTGAAAATGAGGTATGATCACTTATTAAATGGTACTACTGTATTTGGCAATGTAATATTTGAGTATAGATTATAGCACGTGATAGTGCTCTTGTAACAAGTATTACTGAGACACACAGCACCCTTTTAAATAATATACATAATGGATATTAAGACTATGAGTAGTTTACTTAGACTGTACTTAAGCCTAAATCCAATTGGGGCATATTTGTTGAATCAATAGGAATTCCCTAAGAGTTACAATGCAGCTGTAGATTCATTAGGTGCATTCTAGTTTTCAATAGGAATTGAATTTAGCACCTACATTTTACATAATTATAAATCAGTTTACATAAGCTAAAATACTTGCTTACGAAAAGGCAACAGGTAATGTTGAGCAAAAGGAAGCAACTAAACTATCATTCATTTTAAGTTCTCTTTTATGTTGATATTGTTATAAAGACTGATGAAATGAAGAAGCACTATCTACAGGTACTTTAAAAATTCTGTTCTTTTGTTTTCAGGCCATGAATCAGCCAAAATTAAGGACATTTTAAGTTAACTAATTGTATTATGTATTACTTTGAGATTTTACTTGATATATATAGATCATCACAGTGTTTGGATAATGATAATACTCTGAAAGTTAAATAATCAACAAATATAAACCCACATATAGTATCCCAACATTTTCATACTGCCTATTAATAGCCCCCCCCCCCTTTGTTATTGTTGTTGTTCAGTCACACAGTTGAGTCCAATCTTTTGCAACCCCATGGGCCACCACCGCAGGGCAGGCTCCTCTGTCATCTGCCATCCTTCATAGCCCACCCAGATCTATAAAGGTAAAAGTCACCCTTGCTTGAAAACCAGTCATATCTGACTCTAGGGTTCAGTGTTCATCTCCATTTACAGGCAGAGTGCCATAGTCATTGTTTGTAGGTCCATATAATTCATCTTCAGTTCTTTTTTTTTCTTACAACAGCATGACATATAGCATTGCTGATAAATTTAAATAACGAACAAGTACATACACGGATATGTATCCTTATAGATCGTGGAACCAGAAAGAACAGAAGAGATAGGGACTTCTTTACACACTTTTTTTTCTATGAACATTCTGAAGCTCAAGTGTATTCTGTTGTCAGCTTGTCTATACTGCCTCTTTTTAGAGCTGGGCAGTACAGGATGAAGGGGCGCAGGGGAGAAACAAACTGCTATTTGGTGTGATCCTCACATTCCAATGGCATTTTGCTCTTGTAGGTTAAGACACAGCCTTGACTTGGTTTTGTTTTAGCAGGGGAGGCAGCAGCAGCACCTTCAGCAGCATTTCTTACAATGGCAGGAGTTGGGGAGAGTGGATTGCCCCATTAGCAGATTAGCAGTGGCAAGGCAAAGTAAGCGCCCATAGCGCTTAGTGCACTCTCTGAGTGATTCGCAAGTTAATTAGCATTTTGCCCCTCAGCATGCTGGGTACTCATTTTACTGACCTCGGAAGGATTGAAGGCTGAGCCAAACCTTGAGCCCTGGTCAGGATCGATCTCACAGACTGTTGTGTATGGAAGTATATGCCCTTAAGAGAAACTATAACAGAAAGAATGAAAGAATGTAACCTCAATTGAATACAATGTAACTCAGTGTAAGTCAGCTGGATGGAACGCGATTCACCTGCCACTAGATGGCAGTGACTCGCGATCGCATGGTGTTAATCATGCAATCACAGCCTACCGCGGGAAACATTCCCTCCACAGGTAAACCAGGTAAAGAAGGAGAGGCGTCAACATGACATCACTCATACAGGAACCAATGAGGAACCGTGTGGCTAGATTCAAATGTACAACTCTGTATAAAAGGAGCTGCGCCTCTGCCATTACCTCATGTTCATATCGCATACCTTGCAATAAAGATGTGTTTGGCCCCATAACTGCTGCCTACTGTGTATCAATCTGCAAACATCAAATTGGCGATGAAGGGGGGATAATGGCATCCCAGATCACCCTCGCCCCGTTTGACACCTCAAAGCCAGAGACAGGGGACCTCTATGAAGAGCAGTTCCTATACGCTATGGATGCCAAGGGCGTCGATAACGAAGCAAAGCGACGAGCCTGCCTACTGGCTCAGTGCGGGCTGCCGACCCTGGAGCTGGCGAAGAACCTTCTGATGCAGAAGCCACTCCATTCGGTACCTCTAGCAGAAATCCTCGCAGCACTAAGAGGGCATTTCCGCCCAAAAGTATCGGTGTTCCCAGCGAGGCTGGCATTCCACCGGCATGACCAGCAGGCCAGAGAGTCCGTGGCCGAGTTCGTTGCCGCCCTGCGGGTGGCTGCCGTCTCATGCCAGTGGGGCGCGTCCCTCAGCGAGGCCTTGTAGGACCGACTGTTGCTCGGGTTGTGAGATGAGGAGGCCCAGAGGAGGCTCCTGGCCCGAGAAGAGGACATTACCTTCGAGCAAATACTGAGGGCCGCTTAGGCCGCCGAGTCGGTCAAAGACTGGGTGCGGACACTCAATCCCGGGGGCCCTGGTTCACAGCTGCTCGGCGCTCAAAGGGCTGGAGCCGCCGCCGCCATCGCCACGTCCTCATCAGACTGCAGCAAAAGTGATGGGGAACCGGACGTCCAAAAGGTCCAGAGATGGCAGGTCGGCAAGTGAGACACCGCCGAAGGAAACCGACGCTGCGACGGGTGCGGGGCACCCACGACCGAAGGAAATGCCCGTTCCGGAAGGCCGAGCGTCACCACTGCGGACGGCGGGGCCACATCGCCAGGATCTGCAGATGACAGAAAGGAGGAGACCAGGAGCCAACCGAGCGGCCGCGTCGGAGCGGAGACATCGGACAGATCAGCGACGATGAGGCTATTGTGGGCCGCGTGTCAACTCACCAATGTTTCTTTGTGGAGGTACTGTTACAGGGGGTCCCTGTTCGGATGGAGGTGGACTCAGGGTCATCGTACTCCATCATTTCCCATAAAGAATTTTTGCGCATTCCCCCAAATGAGCGCCCGAAACGTAAGACTTTAAAAAGCACCATACGGGACGTACAGGGGAACCAAATTCCAGTTTTGGGGGTGGGGGATTGCCAGGTGAGGTTCAAGGGGTTCAGGGAGAAGCTGCCCCTCGTGGTCCTTAAAAGAGGGACGAGTTGCCTCCTGGGGAGTCAGTGGTTTGCTCCTTTAGGCATCGGACTGTCCGGCATTCATGCCATAGACTCTGACCCAGTGCGAGATGTGTGCGACGCACATCCAGTGTTTTTTGAGAAGGGGCTCGGGAGGTATAAGGGGCCCCCAGTCTCGTTCGACCTGGACCCCGAGGTTCGGCCCATCCAGCTCAAGCCTCGCCGAGTACCGTTCGCCCTCAAAGACAAAATTGAGGCGGAATTGGACAAACTGGTGGGTCAGGGGATATTGGTTCCAGTGGACTCTGCAGAATGGGAAATGCCAATTGTTACGGCGTTAAAGGCAAACGGGGAGGTCAGGATTTGTGCGGACAATAAATGCACCATTAACAAGGCCATTCACCTCAATGCATATCCGGTGCCGGTTGTTAGCCATTTGCTCGCTGCTTTACATGGGGGAAAATGTTTCGCCAAACTAGACTTGGCACAGGCGTACCAGCAGCTCACAGTCTCGCTGGCTACTGCAGCTGCCCAAACAATAGTCATGCACAAGGGTGCATTTAAGGTAACTCGCCTTCAGTTCGGCATAAATTCAGCCCCAGGGATATTCCAATCTCTTGTGGAACACCTCAAAGGGCTCCCGGGGTCCTCCCATATTTTGATGACGTATTGATAACTGCGAGGAGCGAGGCGGAACTAGCCAAGAGATTGGATCGAGTTTTGGCGGTATTCAAGAAAGCGGGTTTGAGACTTAGGCGAGACAAATGTGTGTTCCAGGCAAGGGAGGTAGATTTCCTTGGGTTTAGGATAACCCCAGAAGGTATTAAGCCCTCAGATACAAAGGTTGCGACTGTTAGGAATGCCCCTCGCCCCACCGCGAAGCCAGAATTACAGTCCTTCCTAGGACTTCTAAACTTCTACCACTCATTCCTGCCTGGGAAAGCATCCATAGCAGAGCCATTACACAGGCTTTTAAAGAAAGATGCAGTTTGGCGGTGGGGCGACAGCCAGGAGGTATTGCCTTGTTCAAGGAACTCAAACAGCTCCTCTCCTCAGAGGTGATCCTCACGCACTTTGACCCCAAAAAAAACCCGTAGTGTTAGTGTGCGATGCTTCACCAGTGGGGGTGGGTGCCGTACTGTGCCACGTGCTCGGGAACGGACGGGAAGACCCAGTAGCTTTCTACTCTAGGTCCCTCTCCAAGTCAGAAGGCAATTACGCGCAAACAGACAGGGAGGGCCTGGCCATCATCGCTGGGACGAAGAAGTTCCACGATTTCCTATATGGCCGGCCATTCACGATCATAACGGATCACAAGCCATTATTGGGTATATTCACCACGGGCAAACCCACACCCCAAATCTTGTCCCCCAGGATGTTCCGGTGGGCAATATTCCTCAACGCGTACCAGTTCACCCTGGCACACCGCCCAGGAAAGGAAATCAGCCACGCGGATGCACTTTCGCGTTTGCCCCTGCCAGTGCTAGGAGAGCCTGAATGTGAGGTAGAACAGGACCACCAGGTGCTACTGATTGAGTCTCTCGACTCAGCACCAATCATACCCCCAGACCTCGCCAAGGCGATGGCAAAGGACAAAGTCCTGTCCCTAGTTTGCTCCTGGATTAAAAAGGGGTAGCCCGCAACTCCACCGAGCACAGAATTCCAAATATTCTTCAAGAGGAGAGTAGAATTGTCCATTGAAAGAGGTTGTCTCCTCTGGGGGGGAGAGGGTAGTTATCCCAGAAGCAATGCGCTCAAAGATACTTAAGTTACTCCACGTAAGCCACCCGGGGATTGTGCGCTCGAAAGCTTTGGCCAGAAGCTATTTCTGGTGGCCCCAAATGGATGCCCAAATAGACGCGGATATTGAACACATAGTAGGCACTTGTGAAAGTTGCCAGAGCTCCCGACCTGAAGAGTCCCGACTTCCTCACAGTGAATGGGACACGGCCTGCGGACCTTGGTCCAGGTTGCACATCGATTTTGCAGGGCCGTTCAGGGGATCGTACTTCCTCCTGGTGGTCGACTCATTTTCAAAATGGTTGGAGGTTTTCCCAATGACCAACACATCCTCGAGTGCAACCATCAAGCGGTTGAGGAACCTATTTAGTTGTTTCGGGTTGCCCAACGTACTGGTCATCAACAACGCCAGTTCTTTTACCTCTGTCAAATTCCAGGCATTACTAGAGATGAACGCGATTCGGCACATTACCTCAGCCCTGTTCCACCCTGCAACAAATGGGCAAGTCGAGCGCCAAGTGCAGACAACTAAAGAGGCACTTCGGCAAATAGGCTCAGGGGATCTCAACCTACAATTGTGCCAGTTCCTACTCTGCTATAGGGTAACCCCCCTCGCACCCGGAGCGGAGCTCCTGATGCGACGGAGACCAGTCACACTCCACGACCGTCTGGACCCAGCCAGGGTGGAGGATAGGGGGAGAAATATAGGAATTGAGCACTCAAAGGTTTTTTCGGAAGGAGATACAGTGTACTGCAGAAATTACGCGACCGGACCAAACTGGGTGGCAAGCATTGTAATTGAGCAGATGGGTCCGGTATCATATAAGGTGGAAACAAATACGGGGTTAGTATGACGGCGTCACGCCGACCAACTCAGGCGCAGGGTCACGGATACCCAGGAAGATGATGAATCAACGTTAGGGTCCTCCCCCACCCGCTCATTCCAAGGTGGAGAAACAAGGCAGCTCCGTCAGGAAATCTCCAAGGAGACACAGGGAACCTTCTCCCAAGGGGGGGGCAGTATCGATTCCTCCCAGAAGAATGCGCGGTTTTCAGGAGGGGAAGAGCCGGAGGTGCCTGACGATGAGGTGCCTGATGACTTTGATTTTGATTTAACGGACCGGGGGTGTGTGTGTTGCGGAGTGGTCCCCCACCCATCCGAGCGAGAAGCGGGGTTTTGATTTAGCCCCAGGTACCCCCGGTCCCATTAATTTGGAGTTTACCCCCAGCCCCCGGAGAGTGAGGCGTCCTTCCGTTGAGTCAACCGCCACCCCCAGAAACGGGCGGAATCCTGAGTTGAGAAATTCCACTAACGAGTCTCCTCGTCTTCCCATTGCAGGACAAGGAACTGCGGAGCACAGGACCCCTAGTACCTCTGACCCCGGCCAGGCAGCCGTCCGACCCAAGCGTAACTGCAGAAAGCCACATTGGCTGAGGGACTTCGTCCAATCCTAGGGGGGAGGAATGTTGTGTATGGAAGTATATGCCTTTAAGAGAAACTGTAACAGGAAGAATGAAAGAATGTAACCTCAATTGAATACAATGTAACTCAATGTAAGTCAGCTGGATGGAACGCGATTCACCTGCCACTAGATGGCAGTGACTCGCGATCACATGGTGTTAATCATCCAATCACAGCCTACCGCGGGAAACATTCCCGCCACAGTTAAACCAGGTAAAGAAGGAGGGGCGTCAACATGACGTCACTCATACAGGAACCAATGGGGAACCGTGTGGCTAGATTCAAATGTACAACTCTGTATAAAAGGAGCTGCGCCTCCGCCATTACCTCATGTTCAGATTGCATACCTTGCAATAAAGATGTGTTTGGCCCCGTAACTGCTGCCTACTGCGTATCAATCTGCAAACATCAAACAGACATACAGGAGTGCTGATCTTCCCAGCAGCTGACTGACATGACTGAGCAATGGTGATGCTATTGTGGCCATACAAACTAAATGCTTCTTCTGATTGCTGGGGATAATTATTGGAAGAGCTATTTTTTTTAAAGTATGATAGATGATAGCTACAGCAGAACAGCAATCATCTAGCAACCATCCTCACAATCAGAGGAATTGTTTACTTTGATCATAGGCAATAACTGCAAAATAAATAATTCACAGCTGCTTTCTTTTGTCTATTCCTAGCATCTACATATGTTGGGAATGGGATAAAATAGTGTGCCACACATTAGTAGAACCTCCTAATGGAGGCTCAAAGAAGCAATGCTTGGTCATGAGATGGTTTACTTTGGTGTCCAAATGGTGCCAGAAGAGAAATCAGACCATCCCACCACAAAAATACTTCAAAGAGTATTTTAAAGGGAAATTTATACAGGAATCTGAGTCAGATTACACGTGCATTGTGTCTAGTATCATCTACTGTCAGTGACTACATGTCTCTAGGTTTGTCTGTCCTTTTTCTTTCTTGGCTTTCCTCCAATTAACTCAAGCAGCATACTCTTCTTTTGTCCTTACTTTATTCACACAATCCTGATTAAGCTTCATGTTGGTAATGATTGAAGGTCACACAGTTAATTTCACAGCCCAGCAAGGATTAGAATCTGATTGTACCAAGTCCCAGTCCAACACTCCAACCTCATGGAATCTTGTTGCCCTGCTGTTAGAAAAAAGGACATGAATTAATCTTATATTCTTTCTGATGCTGAACATGAGATCTTAAACACAGAGCATGTCCTTTAACACTCAACTATGACCATTCCTCAGTAGCATATTGTTTCCATTTTCCAGAGTGCTAACATTTTGGTGACACATCCAGCAGCTTTTAAAAAACCCAAACGAAGAATGAGGAAAGATTTTACATCAGAAGAAATAAAATATCTTTTGGATGGTGTGAAGAAAATGGGACATCACTGGAATTCCATTTTATGGGCCTATCCATTCCAGAAAGGACGGACAAATGTTGATTTGGCCAAAAAATACTGCAAGCTACAGGTATAGTTACTTCACATTTATTTTGAAAAAGAGGGAAAGGAGTAGTGAACCTAATGTGAAGATTCATACCTACTCTTTAGGACAGGGGTTCCCAACCTTTTCCTGCCAGGGGCCTGACCACGCCCCTCAGTCAGCTGAGGAGCAGGTCACATGGTTCTTCCCGGTGGCGGGGGCGTGTGCATTTGCACCACATTTCTGGGTGTATTTCCCACCTCTGCCGCTTCCCTTGGAGGAGGGAGGAACATTTTCACGCCACTTTTGAATTTTTTGCCATGTTTTCGCCGTGTTTTTGGTGCAAACATGTGGCAATTTCAGCACTTCCAGTGACGTCGGGGCATTTCCGCATTGGTGGCAATTTGACCCGAGGCTCGGATCCAGCCCATGGGCCATAGGTTGGGAACCCTTGCTTTAGGTGATTGAGCAGTTGGACTGTTCAGATCTATGCTAGTCTCTCATCAATGAGAGGAGTAGCTTCCCAGTTTCAGGAAGTATTGTTGCTGGCAGCAGACTATACTAGGCTTAAGATGCAATCAGATGTTGAGAAAAGATTGCATCTAATCGCACTGGATAGGGTCTCTTTGCCAGAAGTGATTTCCGTTAAACTAATTCTTCTGTCCCTTGAAAAATCACTCAGCCCTCCTAAAAGACTCCCCCGTTTCTGGACTATAAAAAGGTCCAGCTTGAACATGGATTGTGTTGGGCTGCAGAGCGATTGGCCATATGTCGTAGTTGGGAAATAGCTTGAACTGAACCATGTTACAAGCAGTCCAAAATTCAAACGGTTTCCTTGGCTGATTGCACTTCCAGGCAGCTAGAGTCTAAAACACAGCTCTAGAAAGAATAGCATGCAGCTCTGAGGTTGAAGCCAAGGCCCTATAAAGGGAATTAAGAAAACAGCCTGTTGGACATCTCAGTAAGTGTTCTCCATAACCACAGAGCTGACTTTTAGCAGAAGCATGTGGTTGAGGAGCTGCAATAGTTGGAGAGTGAGTATTCTTGAGCTCCTTGGTTGTTCTTGCTTGCCCTTACTCATATTTGCTATTCTGCCAATTTTCTTCAACATGAGTCACTTTTCCCTATTCCCTCCTCTCCATTTTCATTGAGAGGAAGAGATTTGGATATGAGAAAGGAGAAGTGCTGCTATGCCAATCCTTGACAAACACAGAGAGCCTCTCTGGCAGCATTGTTTTCTCCTTCCGTTCTCTGTACTTGTGGGTCAGTGGCAATGCAATAGTGTTTCTTCTTTTTCCCCTCATCTGGGTGTGACTGCACACTTCCAGGACAGTGTTGGTAGTAGTAGTAGTAGTAGTAATAAGAGTGAAAGATACATTTGCTGCCCCAGCATTCTACCACCTGAGGCAACCACCTGTCCAGTGTATAGACTAGTCCTGTGATGGCGAATTTAGGCACTCCAGATGTTCTTGGACTTCAATTCCCAGAAGCCCAAGCACCCTGTGAATCCACACGAATTGGTTTACTGCGATTCAACCAGCCCACTCTGCCCTCGTCACTCCCGGAAGTGGAAGTAAAACGAGCCTGTACGGTTAAGGCTCTTCCGGGTTAACCCTTCCTCCATCTGGGCACATTTTACTTCCGCTTCCTGGAGTGACGAGGACAGCGCCGGCCGAATGAATCACAGTAAACCCATTCATGTGGATTCACAGGGTGCTTGGGCTTCTGGGAATTGAAGTCCAAGAACATCTGGAGTGCCAAGGTTCGCCATCACAGGACTAGAACTAGATGAGGTTTAGTAAAGGTAAAAGTTGCCCTTGCTCGAAAGCCAATTGTATCCATCTTTAGGGTTCGGTGCTCATCTCCATTTATAGTCAAAGAGCCAGCGCTGTCTGCGTCTGCAGACATTTCCATGGCCAAGTGGCAGGCATTACTACACACCAGAGCACACAGCACACTTACCTTTCTTACCAAAGTGGTCCCTATTTATCTACTTGCAATTTCTTGCTTTCAAACTGCTAGGTTGGCAGGAGCTAGGACAAAGACTGGAGTTCACTCCATCGGGCAGAATTGGAGTCTCAAACTGCTGACCTGCCAATCTTCCAGTAGTCAAGTCCAGCATCTTAACCACTAAGCCACTACAGTCCCTTAGATGGAGTTTACTTATACCAAATTAAAGGAATATCATTTTTGTACTTACCCCAAGAAACCTGTAAAACCCTGGAGATGGGGATAACTTACAGACAATTGTTTATGTTATCCCAGCTTACTATAGACAGCCTCTGAGTTCAATTTGCCATCCCAAAATCATTGCCCTGGCTCACCTATCTTTGAGGCATATTTTGAATGTCAGTGCTAAGGAGAAGCATTTTGGTTTCTATTTCATTTCTGAGCATCTGTTTTCCAAGAGCAGAACACTGTTATAGGGTTACCATGGTTTCTGCCAGTTTAAACCTCAGCAGATTTGACAAAGGAGCTGTTTTTAAAATCCCAAAATCCTGATCCTCTAGACAAATATCAGTGTAGTAAGAAGAAAGATCCAAAGGGGGAGTTTATTTAAATTTTGACTGCCATGTTTGAGACGATAAGACATAATTTGATAATGCATGTTAATGCAATGGAATTTGACTGGTCTTTGCCTTTTCTGTCTTACAGAACAATGAAAAATCACAAAATTACTTGACAACAAAAGAAATAGTTTATCATAAAAAGGACCAATTTCATTTTAAAATGTAGAACTCACATTTTATGTTACATTTTTATTTTGAGATTTGAGTTACTATATGTGCTTTCAATTAACAGCATTTAATTTAGAATTTTATTTTCCTAATTTTATGATGTATGCTGATAGTTTATATTGCATATAACCTTCCAGATACAAATGTGTGTTCTATTTTCTAGTGTTTGAATTATTTTAGAAACATATTCATAAAAATACGAAAAATGAATGCACAAATATTGTTACTACTAAAGCTTATTATATTTTAAATATCCTGTTGTTTCTTAGCATTATTTTTATTTAAGCTTTTTACTGTCACCCTTTAGTTACCAGTAACAAAATATGTGAGGATGAACTATATTTTCTAATCCCTTCTCCTACTGCTTTGTTGTTATATGCCTTCATGTTAGAACCAGTATTGCGATCCTGATGGGGTTTCCAAGGTTAGTGAGCTATTTAAGGAATAGTTTTACCAGTTCTGCATAGCCAGTGAATTTCCATTGTTGAGCAGGAGGGATTCAAACACAGGCGTCTTGAGTCCTAGTCCATTATTCTATCTGCATCACCACTCTGGGTAGCCTACTACTGCATAGCAGAGCCAAATTCTTATATATACTTATGCTGGCATAAATTCCGAACTGTTGTGGACCCTGGACTTTGGAAGTTAGTTCCTCTTGTGAAGGAGGAGAAGGCAGGAGCAAACAGCAGAGTGAGCTTTAAACAAAGAAAGTTTATTTTATTGAAGAAAGGTGCAATCCAAGTACAGAGACAATCAAAGTTTACAAACTCCTTTATACCTTTTCTTTAACAATTGCAAACTTAGCAAAATTTATATTTACTACTTAGCAAGCAGTATTCAAATTGGAACCTTATATGGATAGACATCCATCCGTTTGACTCAAGTAGCATAAACAGGAAATAACTCAACAATAAGAAATCATTAACTATATATTAGTTATTGTTATCAGACAGATACAGATGACCTATATAGGCAGTTTCCACGAAGAGGCCTTTTAGCTGAACCTGAGGGACTTTATACTCTGTGCGTTTTGGAAAGCTTTACTTCCTCACATTATCATATTTCAGCGAACAGTCCCAGGAGTATATAAATCATATATTGAAATATGATTTTGGTGCCACAAAGAGGTAAAAGGAAACAAGGTAGACCAAAGAAAAAATGGAGAACAACTTTTAGAGAATATTTGAGTAATATACAAGCCCCCCCTCCTCCAAGAAGAAGCACCAAATGTAGCAGCAAACTGAACTCATTAGAGGCAATTGATCACCCTTGTGTGCAAGGATGTAAGAAGAAAAAGATATCAAATATACAAGCTATTGATTATAAAAGACAGGACATTTATATTAACAGAAGATCAAAAGAGGGGTCACAGGTTAATTCCTCCCCAGCATGTGTGAGGCCATGCAATAAATTTAGTTATCTTTGCTCTATCCTTCTGCTAATGTACTCACCATACCTTTCTCCCAAATTAAATGGAGCCAAAATATTTACATACGGTACACTCATTCTGCATGTAGTTACAAACAGTCAAAGAAGGTTATAAACATCATAAAGACACTGTATACCAGAACAACATAAGACCAAAATGACAAGAATTATGACAATTACTTCAATGACATTACAATAATCTTGAGTCCATGCGTTCTAGGAAGGAATAGATCCCAGTCACTAATTCTGTAACACTTTTCTGGGTGGTTTACAGGTTAAAATGTAAAACTTCACAAAACCCGGCATAATAAAATACAGTAAATTCAACAATATAGTAACTCACAAGTATAGGTCTAAAATATATACAATTTTAAAAATAACAGCATCAGGACAATCAGTTGTTAAGGGCAGAATGGAATAATTGTTTTCATCAGTTTTCTAAACATAAGTAGAGAAGGAGCAGCGTAGATATTTCTACTGCTTTACTTTCTCAAAAGTTTCTTACAGTAGTGTGTTAGAAAGGTCAGAGGTGTGTAGATTGGTGTTATTTGACTGCAATTTACAAAATATCTTGAACATCACTACCACTGAACCGTCCAAAGTGCACTAAGCTCTATGGGGCACTACAGAAGTGTGATTGCTTTGCTTTACTGACTGTTGCCTGGACAGTCTGAAGGACTGTCAGAAGACCAAATACTTACATCTCTGTTAAAAAATGTGTGGGAATATATATGTGGGAGAACCAGTTTCTTTTAAATCTATAAATCAAATATTAGAGTGGGAAATATCCTGAAGCTCCAATCCGATTCCTGAACCTTTCAAATTTTAGTGCCAAATTTGCATCTGTAGTTTTCAGAAGCAATACAATACGAATTCTGCCTCGTGCTGTCACAGAATGATGCGATTCTTCGGGGATCTGCTCTTCGCAGTACCCAGATTATTGAACAGTACTACAGCCCCACCTTTTTAGCCGCTTTCTCCAGCTATGAGAGAATACTGTCAATACAAATTCAAACAAATAAATAAATGAAAGCAGCAGAACCCGTGCTAAACGGGCGAAGGGGCGATGACATTCCCGCAGCGTTCAATTCGGGGCGTTGCCACGGGCGCCTGCAATGCTCCACCTCTGCCACTAGGGGTCTCTGTTTTGAACAAACCCGGCTGGGCGGTGCCCTCTCAAAAGCTTGAACTCATCGTCGAGATTGAGGTACCGCTCTCGTAGGTGTCTAAGTGCCGCCTGAGTGAAACGCGCCGCTCCTCTTCCTCTCGCCAGACCGAAACGCCGCCTGGGAACAACCGCTTCCGGCGCGAGAGAAGCGCTGCTGAAGGCCACCAAGGTGTCGGCGCGAGTCTGGCGCGGAGAAAGCTTGGCACGTCGGAGCCGGCGACCAGGCACCGGCGTTGCCAGGAGAGGTCCTTCGGGCTGGCTGTGTGGGAGAGGCGGGGTCCTCCCGTCAGGGCCTGGGCGGATGAGGTCACTCTTTGTGGTGGATGCCGTTGGCAAGATGGCGCTGGTGCTGGCGGAGAAGAAGCTGCTGGGGCCGGACGGGCCTGGGACGGCCGACTTGCCCAGCGAGGAGGAGGAAGGCCACAGCCTCTGGTGAGGAACCGCGCCAGGATGCGCAGGGCCAGGCCAAGTCAGGCCCAGGGCGGTGGCTCCTTCTGTCCCCGCCTGTGGCAATGGGCGAAATGGGAGGAGGCTGGGTCTCGGTGGAGTCGAGACTGGGAAGAAGTGGCGTGGCCGCTTTTGTGAGCGGTAGGATGTTGCGAGGCGAAGAGCCTTTTCTCCACGAAGTGGCCCATAAAACTCCCTGACAGGGAGGTCAGGCCTGGGAGGGGCACCTCCTGCGGCTGAAAGGGGTTGGAGGGGAGGTAAGACTTCTTGGGGTACCCCACCTGCTGCTGCTGCTGCTTTGAGCGAGGGCGTCGGTCCCTATCGAATTTTGCTGTGGAGAGGTGTGAATGGTAAATTGGGACAGTGGTTCCCTACGTGGAGCCCACGCCCCACGGGGTCTTCAATTCCCAGAAGCCTAAGTTAGTTCATTGGAATGGCTGATCTGTGCTTTGGGGAATTGAAGTCCAGAAAACAAAAGTTGGGAAACACTGCCCTAGATGGACTTCAATTCCCAGAAGCCCGATGTGTCTGGATGGCTCCAAGTGAGCAGGGTTTCTGATATTTGCAGGTCTGATGCTTTGGTTGTATCACGAGTTTTTGCGTTTTATCATTGTCTTATACATTACTAATGTAAACAGTAATCTATAAACCAACGATTATCAACCTGCAGCCCATGGGCTGGATACGGCCCATGGCACCATTTCATGTGGCCCACCTCCACCACACCAGGAAGTGCCATGTGGTGGAGGAAGGGCAAAATGGCTGTCCGGCCCCTGAAGCTGTCTGAGCCCCAGGCTTAAAAAAATTGATAACTCCTGCTATAAACTGAACGTATGAGCTGATTTATTTCAACTATCAAGCCAAATGTCTGTCAGGGAAACAGACTACTGTAATAGGTTTAAAAATATACCAATTACTATTTGAGCAGACTAATACAGACCAGTCAGTCTTAATGTTAGACTGTTTATAGTGAAAACATCAGTTATTCTGCTTTCCTCAGCAGCATGCTATCGTGTGGAGTCCGGTTTCTCCAAACTGCTTTGTTGCTGAATGTCATTGCAGTGTTATGGAGGGAAGAACTCTGTCTTAAAAAAGTCCCCATTGTTCCTTATAGAATCAGCCCAAATGACATGGCAGTTTTTTCTAAACAAAATCAGAACTGTACTGTATAAGGGTAAGGGTAAGTGCTGGACTATGGAATGGATTGATAGTTAAGTTTTCTGCATACTTGTTGGGTCACTAAGGAAGATGATTTACTTGGAGACTGAGCACTAGAACTTCTCAGAAGGAGTTACTGGATCAAATGTTGTTCTTTGTAAGATCAGATCTGAATATCTTCCTTCTTTGGTTAGTGAGGTCATAATTATTCAAATTATAAATTGAAGACATTGTAGATCTAAGGCAGTTAGTTACAAGCCATGTAGCCAGTGGATGATCTTGATAACAGACAAAATATTATGTCTTAGCATTTGGAATAACTTGGCATTCTAGGTTGAGCAAGGAAATTCTTTGTTGGGAATACAATATTTAGGGTTGTAAAGTTTGATCTCAGATATTCATGTTTTTTGCTTTTCTGTGAAAAGCAAGATTTTACTCCATTGGTTTGATAAAGGCCTATGGTTTTATTTTGATAGACATATATATGTTAACTTGTTCATATTAAATTAATTTTTCCTAGATTTTTGGAAGAAGTTTACTGTAATTGAACCAGAAATAATATGGAATTGATACTTACTGTATTTTCTGGCGTATAAGACTACTTTTTAACCCCGATAAATCTGTGCCAAAGTCGGGGGTCGTCTTATAGGACAGGTACTTAACTGCAACTTGTTTCCCCTTGCTTCATATGTCCAGCGCATATGGTGGGGGGTGCCGCGGCTGAGTCCCTGCTCTGTGCGGGGAGTATGAAGCAAGGGGAAGCAAGCTGCACACATCTTCCTGTACCTCGAGGAGTAGAACGTGAGCGTTGATTGGCTCTCCACCAGAACCTGCCCATTCGACTCGGAGGGCTGCACGTCTTCGGGTTGAGTGTGGGTTAATTTTTATTTGGTGTGCATTGGAAGAGAGGTAGTCTTATACGGCAAGTATATTCCAAACTCTATATTTTAACTGGAAAAGTTGGGGGTCGTCTTATAAGCCCAGTCGTCTTATACGCCAGAAAATACGGTACATATTTACTGACTCAAAGCAGATATGAGATTGCCCAGGAACACCTGGAAAAAAATTCCCCATCTCCTTAAAGTTTTCATCTATGTCTCTGTCATTTATTTTGTTTCATTTCATTTATATCATCTCTAATAGGCTGATTAGTCAGACTAATAGGAAAATATGTTTTATGCAGGTCCTCTATATTGAGTGAAGTTTCCACACGGTCCAGGTCTAAATTACCTTCAGGCAAAAATATTCTTGTTTTTGGTAAGTATCCGTGAGTAGTAGTGGAAAACGTTTAGTTTTGTAAGAATACTGCATTTTTAAAAGCTGACTTAAGTGATAAAAGGAAAAGAACAATTTAATATGTTAGAAAACCTATTTTGATGGTCTTAATTAAATGCTCATCTAACTTAGACCAAACTTTTATTTCTTGTGCAGTTAGAGTGAATTAAATCTAATCTGTTGATATAAGCTTTATAGTGCATATTATTGATTTAATGAAAATGATTCAAAATATTAAAATACAAATGGAATAAAATAATGAAGCATGGCCCGATAATATTTTTTAAATATTATTTGTTTTTAAGAGAAGCTGATCTGTAATGGGGCTGCTCTTTATTTTGTGTGTTTGTTGCCATTAAGTCAAATCTGATTAGAGCAAGCCTAATAGGGGTTTCAAGATAAGTGAGATATTGAAGGAATAGTTTTACCCTGTCATTAGTTTCCATGACCAAACAGGAATTTGCCCCAAAGTTTTTTGAGTCCCAGTCATTCTATCCGCTGTATAAAATGACAGAATGAATTAGGTGGTTCTCCAGTACTGCAAACGGGTCTCTTAAAATCTGAGCTCAAAACCACGGATGCTTTCCCCATTGTAAAATTTTATCTTCTTGGTTCTTCTTTTCTACCCTGAAAACCTATTGGCAGGTGATGATGGCTCAGGCAAGACAACACTAATGACTAAAATACAAGGAGCGGAACATGGCAAAAAAGGAAGAGGCCTAGAATACCTGTACATAAACATCCATGATGAAGATAGAGATGGTGAAGTATTTACTTGAGTTGCATTCCTTTTTGCTTAATGTATAAGGGTTGCTTATTTTCACAGGCACAATTACACTGCTGATTTTTATAGTATTATCCATGGTCTTAAGTGTTTTATGAGCCTAAGTTGCATGTAAGGCTCCTTGCAGCAGTGCAGGCCACTACATGTCCTTTGGACCCTTGTCCCACCTGGTTAGTGAAAGCTTCTAAGATGGTGACAGGAGGCTGGGTCGGGGCAATAATAAATGCGTCTTTGTGGGAGGGGGTGTTTCTTGCACCGCTAAAACAAGGCGGTGGCGCACCAGCTGCAGGGGGCTCTGGAGGAAGCGGATTATCTGGACCCCTTTCAGTCAGGATTCAGGCTCGGACATGGTATGGCAACGGCATTGGTCGCACTGATGGATGATCTCAGGCGGGAGCGCAGGGTGGATTTGATTTAAATCACTTTGATTTAAATTATGATTTAAATCACTAGTCAGTAAGGCTCTATTTAAATCATGATTTTCTACATAAAGACTCATTTTTGCTGGAGTTGTTTTAGTATTTACAACCAGATAAAGGTTTCATTTTTAGAATAATAACTTTTCAGATTACAGTAGTTTGGTAAACATATTTTTAAAAACTTAGACTGACAGTCATTGACTACATCAGCCACGTCCACATGAAAAACTTGAAATATACTGTCTTCTGCAGCTCACTAATTTCCAACTTCATTTTCTTGTTTGTTCATAATCTGGAAAAGAAAAACAAGCTTTCCTGCTTTATCGGGTCCCAAATGATTTCTCAATTTAGAATGAATGAGTCCAAAGAAAGAGAATATTATTTCTATACCAGCAGAAGAAGCTACTGCTGTTAAAAGTGAAATCATTTCTTCAACCGTCTCTAAATCCAAGTGTTTAAGTGACTTCCACCAGTTCACTGGTGTGACTTTCTTTAAAACATCATCGGCAAACATATATTTCTTGAATGGTTCCCTCCTAGCTCTGAAGTTTATTATAGTTGGCATTATAGATGGATGATTGCTGGATACCCATGCCATAGCTAATTATTCTTCTTCAGCATTTAAGGTTTGACCCTGGTACCGGATATTGACAATATTTGCGAGAAAATGAGCTGGAGACAGTGCTTGCCCCATTCATTTTTTTTAATGCTTGTGATTAATTGTCATTTTGTAGTTCTGTTTTTAAGTGCTCATTCAGTTCTTTAAAAATTTCAACAGCATCAGCAATAAAACAGGTATTTTTCTGTATTTTGTTTAAAGCTTCAGAAATGGGTTTTAGGATGGTCAGCATATTTTCAACATTTCTCTTAAGTCCAATGTTGAAGATTTTGGCCATGACGGTGCCATCTATTTTCTCTCCATTTTGTTCGCAAACTGTCATCAGAATAGACCAGTTCTTGATATACTGCTCAAAACAGTCCACTACAGAGTTCCATCTAACTTCTTGTGGGAGCGTTAGCTTGGTTCCACCCATTCTTTTCAGAGCGGCTGCTGCAAAATGATTGTTACGAAAGTATTTAGCAATTTCAACAACATTAGTCTTTATTTCTGGAACACTGAAGTCTTTTGCTAGGAGGTGCATCAAATGAGCACTACAACCATATATTATTACTTTGATATTCTCTTCACACAGTAAATTTCTTCTCATCTTGGATACATTTGCAGCATTGTCTGTGACCAAACTGCGCACTAGACATTAGAATGTTTGTTCACATTTTATAGCTTTTGCTGCTACTTCTTGTAAGTATTCTGCTGTGTGTGCATTTCCTGATGTATCAACTGTTTCTGCAAGGAAGACATTCCCTTCTTCTGTTATACAAGCACATACAACAGGATCATTGTGGACATTACTCAACCCATCAAGACTTAGATTAACAATTTTACCTTCTAAACTTGTTGCACATTGCTCCATTTCTTTGCCATACACTTTATCCAACAGTTTCCCTGCAACATCTGTTCTGCTAGGTGGACTGTATCCTGGTCTCAATGACTGGATCATATTAATGAAATGTGGGTTTTCAATAAGACAGAAGAGTTTGTTGCATAAACAAACTGGGCAATTTTTTCATCAAGTAACTCTTTTTCTAATCTGCTGGTTTTTATCACAAATTTATCTATGGTGGTGGTTCCTGGGTGGTTGGATTTCTTCTTTCTTTTAGGTGATATACTGTGGATATGTGATTTTAATGATGACGAATATGATGATGTGACTGAAACACTATTCTGGACATATAACTCTGAAACTGTAGAACAGGAGGATGGTGAAGGTGGATAGTTTCCTGAATCCTTTGTGTTGATGATGAATTCCCCTAAACAAAAAAGTCAATTCTGTTATTTTATTTATTATTTATACTATTTCGGCTTATTTAGTAAGTTAGTATTATTATTACTCTTTGCATTCACTGCCACGGTGGCACTCAATACTGCCCAAACAAGGAATATGCTTGTTTCAACTCTTTATTTCTTCATAACAACTATATCTGACAGTAGTAACATGCAGTAACAGTAACATATATTTTTGCTCAAACATGAGACAGCCAGTGTGGTATAGTCGGACTCGTTTGAGTGTTGGATTAGGAGGAACTAGGAGACCTGGATTCAAATCCCCACTCAGCCATAAAGCTCATTGAGTGACCTTGGGCCAATCATTCTTTCTCAGCCTAATCTACCACACAACCTCACAAGGTTGTTGTGAGGGTAAATGGGGAAGGAGATTGTCATTGTAAGACACCTTGAACTGAGCTTTGGCCCTGGAGAAGGCAGCATAGAAATCCAATAAATAAATTCCTCAAGGCAGTCTTTAAGAAAGAAATATGATGAAATCAAAAAGTGTACAAACCTGAAGATCCTGCTTGTTCAGAAGTGTTCCTTTTGTCATCTTCATCACTGCAAATTTCATGATGTTGTTTCATTCGGGCCACAAGGACTTGCGTTTCTTTGTTGCAGTGTTTGCATTTTGCACGCATGCCTGCCTTACCCATAGGTAGAGGAACGTCATTAAAATATTCCCAAACTGGGTCTCTTTTACGGTCTGCCATTTCAGGTTTTTCTCCTCAAGGGAGAGAGTGAGAATAATATAATAAACTTCAGGCTGCTATACAAATAAAGATCTCAAGATGCAGAGTTCCGTTCTCAAAAGGTTTCACTTTTATTTTACTGCTTGCCCTCCCTCCTCAAACTTTGCTCCTTGTGCTATTCCATTCCAAACAACCTTCTATTCATTGAATTTCTTGAAACATAGCAGCACTTAAGAGGTAAAGGGGTTGATTCTGTGTACATAGATTTGCAGAGGAACAATGGGATTAAGGTCTTTTTCTCAATTCTGATGTTTATTTTATAACATTTTTTGCTATGAAGGAGGCATGTTATCGTTGCAGTTCCAAATGCACAGTTTTGAAAACAACAAAACCAAGCATTTGATTTGATAATATCTTCTAGATAGAAAAATTGCCCCAAATAATCAGAAACCTCTGGGAGAGCATGACATTGTGAATGGATTAATACAGCCTTATGTCACATAATTAAAAACTAATTCCATGATGAATAACCTTTGGACTATAATGTATCTTAACTAGAACATGATCTTTAGAGAGATTCTTCCTTAAAAAGCATTTAAATAAAAAAAATCAATTTAAATCAAAAAAATCCGATTTAAATTTTTAAAACTATTTTTTTTGGATTTTATTTTAAAAAATCATTGATTTTTATCCACCCTCCGGGAGTGGGATGGTACTCACCCGACCGTCCTTGCTCTCCTTGATCTCTCAGCGGCCTTCGATACCGTCGACCACGATATCCTTCTAGAACAGCTAAAAGGATTGGGGATCCAGGGCACGGTGTTGTCCTGGTTTTCCTCATTTCTGGGGGGCCGTACCCAGTTGGTGTGGTTGGAGAGCGAGAGGTCCAGCCCTAGGCCCCTCAAATATGGGGTGCCGCAACGCTCGGTGCTCTCTCCTCTCCTCTTTAACATCTGCATGAAGCCGCTGGGTGAGATCATCTGTTCCCATGGGGCGCGGTACCATCAGTACACGGATGACATTCAGGTGTACATCTTGGCCCGTGGT
Organism: Bradypodion ventrale; assembly: GCA_035047345.1. Classification (NCBI taxonomy): domain Eukaryota; kingdom Metazoa; phylum Chordata; class Lepidosauria; order Squamata; family Chamaeleonidae; genus Bradypodion; species Bradypodion ventrale. The sequence goes on along the minus strand of JAWDJE010000009.1, from coordinate 22,676,189 downwards.
GATTCCAGTGGTGCGGTCAAAGTCCTATCTGGATGCCTGGAGGCTGCTGGGGTCTGGACGGGGGACAACAGACTTCAGCTGAACCCTAGCAAGACTGAGTGGCTATGGGTGAGGGGTCCGAGGTTATCCAGTGAGTTACCACCTCTGGTCTTGGATGGGGCAATTTTGCAACTTGGGGGTCCTCCTGGACTCACGGCTGCTGCTGGAAGAACAGGTGGTGGCCGTGGCCAGGAGGGCTTTTGCTCAACTTCGAGTAATCCGCCAGTTGCGCCCGTTCCTGGACCGGGACTCCTTACTCATGGTCACTCATGCCCTGGTCACCTCCAGGCTAGATTACTGTAATGCGCTCTACATGGGGCTGCCCTTGACGACCATTCAGAGGCTACAGCTGGTTCAGAATGCATCTGCCCAGGTGGTGATGGGGTGTGGACGTTATGCCCGCACCTCCCCACTACTCCGGGAGCTGCACTGGTTACCAGTTTTCCTCTGGGTGCAATTCAAGGTGCTGGTTTTGACCTTTAAAGCCCTATATAGCAGTAGGCCAGGATACCTGAGAGACCGCATCATCCCAAGAGTGTCTGCTCGTCCAACCAGAGTGGACCAGAGGGGTTCCCTGGTTGTGCCTTCAGCTAGAGGGGCTCGCCTGTCTGGCACACGAAGGAGGGCCTTCTCCGTGTCTGCACCAGCCCTCTGGAACCTCCTACCAACAGAATTGAGGTTGCAGACAGAATTGCTGCCTTTCAGAAAAGAATTGAAAACCTGGCTGGCAGAGCAGGTATGGGGTCCTAATGCAAATATGGCCCCAGCCTGTTGGCTTATTTCCAGCTAGAGTCCAACTGTCCCTCCTTTTGTATTTTGTATTTCTGTATTCCTCTTATTCCCTTTTTAGTCTTTTAAATGGGGCGGGAATAGGAGGGTGGGTTGCTGGGTGGTTGGTTTAGGGTTTTAATCTGTTGTATTTATATCTATTTGTATTGTTACTTATTTTAATTGCTGTATGCCGCCCTGAGTTGGGTTCGCCTGAGTGGGCGGCATAAAAATCTAAAAATTAAATTAAATTAAATGTAAGTATATATAGCAGTGATGGTGACCCTTTTAGAGACTGAGTGCCCAAACTGCAACCCAAAACCCACTTATTTATCGCAAAGTGCCAACACGGCAACAGGGGAAGAAGGAAACGCTCCCATTGGACTGCTGGGCAGATGGGTGGGGCAAACTCTGTGCTGGGGCAACCGCATGGGTGCTCACAGAGAGGGCTTCGAGTGCCACCTCTGGTACGCATGCAATAGGTTCACCACCACTGATATATAGGCTTTATGGCTGTTATTACACCGTTTGGTCTTGGATGTTAGATGAGGATTAAAAAGCAAAAACAGTGCTTTATGCGTTTTATACCCTTGTTGCATGGCTGTTTAGAAAATTAAGATACATTCTGTTAATTCCAATTGAGTAGTTCATCATTATGAATTTCCTTGATGGTTGTTCAATTTTAGGCAAGTCATTGAGTTTACAGTAGCTTTAACAGCTTGCTCTTGAAGTGTTCTCAGATTCCTTTTCCTCTTTTTCTCATTCTTCAATTCCAGTGAGTGGTTGAATATTGGATGTAGAAGGTAGAATCATTAGCACTGATGTGAAAATTCTAGAATCTAATACTGTGGTTTATGCTTATTAGGTAAGGATGTCTACCACCAATACTTGAGTAAAAGCAGCCCTACCTCCATAGAGTGCTGAGTTAAGGCCTAGTCTGGGGAACTTTTGCCCCACACGTATATTTTGTCTTGCAGCACTTCAGTCTCACTTGGTGTGGCTAATGGTAAACAGAGTGGTTTGACTTAAACAAATTTAGGGTGTCTGAGTTATCCCCCCTCCCCCAATCACTCATTGAATTTTCCCCAAACCAGCTGGTGGTGGACTAAGACCTTTGCACAGTACAGTGGTACCTCGGGTTACGAACGCCTCAGGTTATGTAATTTTCAGGTTACAAAAAAATCCATAGCAAATAATGCCTTGGGTTACGATTGTCTCCAGAATGGATTAATTGGTTTTCACTGCATTCCTATGGGGAACCACATTTTGCTTTACGAATTTTTCAGAACAATTTTCAATGCATTCCTATGGTAAACTGTGTTTTGGGTTATGGATTTTTTGCAATACGAAATGTCCCGGGGAACACATTAAATTTGTTACCCAAGGTACCATTGTACTATATTTCACAATCTCCTTGCCCAGATTGACTCCACATCCATTAAACTTGTACAGTAATAGTTCTAGTGCTTGAAAGTGTCCACTGGAAGAGAAGGAGTTAAGGGTTTGACTTTGTATATACTGTACAAAGTTGCAGGGGGACAATATCTAGGGTTGCTACTCTAAAAGAATCAGCATTCCTGAAGGGCGTTACTGAGAGCCATTCTGGAGATTTTAATAATCCTTAACCCTGTATATTTTAGTAGGTTTTTTAAGAATTTCCAACATTATGTCATGTTGAGAGGAGGAAAAAGCTTCAGGAATCACTTCTGTCAGACTTGGAAAATTGAACTAATCAGACCTGTCATTTCTTATACCGTTACATTGCTTTTAACAAGAATATTTCTCTGGAGACATAAGCTCAGTTTGAGAACTTCATGTTTTTGTGGTATCTACTAGGCTGAATATTAAGGGAAACAGAAATAATAACCCAAATACCGTGGCTAAAAGAACCCAAAAAATGGTGCATAGCCCAAAAAACTGTTTCTAACATATAGTAATTTGTTTTATCATGGTGTAGAATTTGAATTTATAATAATCATCCCACAATGAAATCTTAGAACCATAAAACATTTTGAATTAAAGCTATATCACATAGAGCTTTTTAAAGCAAAACCCTATCAAGTTTTATTTAAAAATTACATTTTTTTCAAATTTGCTATTTTAAATTTTAATTATTTTTATCTTTTGTTGATAAGCAATTCAGATAATTGTGATTCAAAACATCTTAAAGGTGTAAATGTAGTTTAGGCTTTGTACATTTGTGTCCTAACCGTTACATGAAAACTAACGATAGCTTAGACCAGGGCTTCTCAACCTGCGGCCCACGGGCCAGATACAGCCCATGGCCTCATTTCATGTGGCCCACCACACCTGGAAGTGCCATGTGGTGGTGGAAGGGCAAAATGGCCATCCAGCCCCCAAAGCTGTCTGAGGGAGTGTGACCCGGGCCCCGGCTTTAAAAGGTTGAGAACTCCTGGCTTAGACATTCTCAGTTAGCAAATATGTAAATCTTCCCATCATAGATGATCTTGTGTCTATTAATAAAAATGTTACACATTTAAAGAGATTTCTTAATGAGAAGTATTTTTCCTTTTTTCAGATCAGACTCGCTGTAATGTCTGGATTCTTGATGGGGACTTGTACCATAAAGGTCTCTTGAAGTTTGCTACTTCAGCAGACACCTTGCAAGAGACCCTTGTAATGTTTGTCGCAGATATGTCAAGGCCATGGACAATAATGGAATCCTTACAGAAATGGGCATGTGTATTGCGTGAACATATTGATAACCTGAAAATTCCACCCGAGGAGATAAGAGACATGGAACAGAAATGTAAGCAATGTGTGACTGAACCCATCCGCCATCTCATCTGTATACAATGCATTGAAAGAAGTGCTCAAACATAATGGTTTTGTGCAGTGTTAGACTGCTGGGGCTTCTACCTCAGCCTTACCTGTTTAGACTGTCAGCGGTGCTTGGTTGACTGACTTTGCTACAGGTAGGCTTTGAACAGAAATAGAAATAATATCACTGTTTATGAATATTGCATCAAGGGACATGTATTCTGTATTTGTTCAGTGAACAAATGATTGGCAAAGTTAGGCATCCTGAAAACTCCGAGGCTTGTAAGCAAACAGTTTTCTGTTACTTCTCCTTGTAGAAAAAGGTGCAGAAATGTTTGTATTGTATAGGTGAGTATTTGGATGAACATTGTGTGTTTAGTTTGGGAATGAGACACATTTAAGTTGCCTTCCGGGATTTCGTCTTCAAGAACGTAAGCTGTTATGAGCTGATTTAATTATTGATTGAGTAACAGAGAAAGAAATCTGCCAGAGTGTTGATTATTATGGAGGAGATAATTGTGAGGAAATCACCCTTTCTACATTTTTCAGTTGTCACCCAGTGGCGTGTTTTTGGTGGGTGGACAGTGACACAGTAAAATCCTTGCTCAGTTTTCCTGGTATTGAAAATCAAGCATGAGTTGATATTTCTATGACATGCAAAGTAGGCCCAATCCTCCCCAAATTTTCCTCCTGTTTTCCCCACAATCTTTGCTGATAATCATGCACAGCTATGTGTTTTTATGGCCTTCAAAATAGGCCTAATCCTTTCTTTTCCTTATCTATACCTATAAATCCAAGGGTTAACCGTTGGAACTTGCTATACGTTTCTGCACCCATCCATCCTATCCCGTACCGAGCCTCCTGCACTCGCCCGAAACCGGTCCGGAGGTTACTGCAGGGTTGAGAAAGGCGCCAGTGGGGCAAGAGCCCCACGAACACGAAAAAAGGAAAAGAACTTCAGTTCCCATCGTTTCTGCGCCTCGCCACAGCCAATCAGGCTGAGAGGCGCAAGCAAAAAGAACGTTGGGAAATGCGGCACGGCCAATTAAAATTGAACCGTAGGAAAAAACGCCACACGAATGCAAACCAAGAATGCAAAACTTCAAGTCCCAGCGTCCTATGCGCCGTGAGCACGCAGAACGCTGAGAAAGCCAGTGCGCGAAAAATAAAATTAAAAACCGCAACGGGAGTGAAGTCCGCAGCAGGCAGGCAGCGCCTCACAGCCTCACAAAACAAAAATCCACCACGAGACACCCGCCAGCCTTCTTTCCTGAAGCAACAGGGAGAAGAGGGACTCCCTCTCCTCCACGCTACCCCGCCAAAAACACGGCGAGACCACCGCTGGCCTCAAGGAAAGTTGAGCGGGGTAGAAAAAAACAACAACAGCAGGCAGCAGTTCGTCAGGGGAAGCACCCTCACTGGCGGATGACTGGTTGCTGCCTTTGTACTTCTGACAGAGGTAATACAAAAGCAGCAGCCAGCAATCTGCAAGGAAGAGCACCACCCCTTACGGTTCGCTGCCTGCCGATCTCTGGTTAGGTAAGCCAGGAGAGAAAGGAGACAGAGAGGAGAGAACCATCGTCAGACAGATAGCTCTTCTCTGCCTCCTTCTCCCCCGACCTACCTAACGAACCTTACCAGGGGAAGAGCGGGTTGACTGCCGGCTCCTCCTTTTCCCCATTGCTGCATTGAAACCAAAATTCGAAGCAGCAATGGGGAGAAGAGGAACCGACAGGCAGCCCGTTCTTCACGCAAAAGTACACAACTACAACAAACACGAACATTAATAAAAATTAATAAAACACAAATAAATCAATAATTAAAAAACCCATTAATACACAAAAAAAGAAAACAAGAAAATCCACAGACAAAAACATCTATAATTCCAGAAAACCACAGACAAAACACCTAACTACAACACGAGGATACCTAACTCTAACAACACAACTACCACAAATTACACAAATAAACAACGAAATCACAAAAATTAAACCAGAAATAAACAAACCAATTAAACAAACCTAAAACCCAACCAAACCACAAAAGAACAAACAGAAACACCTCCCAGCCCACCACCACGAAAACAAAACAAAGAAAAACCACAGAAGAAAAAAAACCAGAGAACTCACCAGCACGTCCTCCCTCCACGAGAATGGAACAGAAATGAAGAAACAAAGACTACTTACTGGAAGAAGCCCCACCTAGAGGCCAGGAGAGAAAAAAACACGTGAAATGAAAACAAACCACTAACAGCCCCACCTGCAGGGCAGAATATTAAAAAGAAGTCAAAAACAATAAAGCCCCACCTAGAGGCCACAAGAGTAAAAACAAGTCAAAAACATAACAATAAATCAAAAGTTTACACAAATAACAAACATATGTTAAATAAATAAAATAAAAAGATTTATAGCATCCTCTGTTGAGTTTTAACTCAAAAACCCAAAACATCTAAACACAGTTTAAAAACATTGAATGTAAAAAAATGTACTTTCACATTTTTAAAAATATTACCTACGGTACAACTATTAACAAAGAAAAAAGTCACATACTAAAACATTATTTGGTTAAATAAAACAATTTGAAACAATTATATCATCCTTTGTTCTTTTTTTAATACACAAAAAAAAAAAAAACCCAAAAAGCTGATCACAGTTTATAACAACCCGGCAACACCGGGCAACCTATGCTAGTTTTCTATAGACACACCTGCATAGTTTGGCTTTTGTAGGTTGCCCGCGTGAATAATTGGCCAAACCTTTCCCCAGGGGTTCGCCCGGCCTTCAACAGATCCGGGGACCACCCGGACTTTGCAGGAAAGGCAATTGGGGTACAGGCTAGTTAGTTAGTTTGGGGGGCAAATCATAAATCCTTGGCTGATGGCTACGATAGAAACAGGGCAAAAACAAAAAATGGAAATACACAATCCTCCGTTTCTGGCTGCAGATTAAGTTGGGCAAACTAGCTGCGCCAGATAGCAGAACAAGCTAGGTACCCGGAGTCAATACACATCGACTCTGAGATTAGGGCAGGAACAATGGGTTTCGCCAACCCAAGGTAATTAAGTGCGAGTTGTCCATTAACCCCAGGGTAACTTCCAAGAGCTGGCATTGTAGCTGGACCACCAGAAAACGCCACGTATGCAAGCCTTTTGTATTAAGGGGTCACACGCATCCTACGCGCGCATCACCCCAAGGCAGGGTAATAAATACGTGCCACCCGACCCAGATCGGGGCTGGACTTCACCGCACAATTGCCTCGCGGACCAGCCACTCCAACATCTGGCAGCCATCGCAACAGGCTTTTTTGCTGTAATTGTGTGAAATCTGTTTTTGCAGACTTCATTTATTTCACAGGGAACTCTCATAATAGATCTGCCTGATCACCACTGAAATATCTTCAGTCTGCACAGTCATGGTGATGTTTAGATGATTTTGTTAATTCAACAGTTAATTTCATTCTTTTGAAATTCTACTCAAAGTGTATGTAGTTTGCAATCATTATATCATGTTTGAGAAATGTTTGGCCCTCTAGATAATTTGGAGTTCAGTTTCCAGAGGTCAGCCTAGCCAGGATTAAGAGAATTGCAATCATATTTGGAGGATCAAAATCTTTCCATTCGGCTATACATTATTACAGTAGAACCCTGCATAATGAAAATAATTTGTTCTATGAGGCACTTTGTTTTATGATTTTTTGCATTATACAATACATGCATCGTACAATGAAAATCCCTATATGAAAAATTGTACAATTGAAAATCTCTGGGGAAAATCGTACAATAAAAAATGTTCATTGTACAATTTATCCCATAGAGATTTTCGTCGTATGATTTTCCCCATAGAGATGCATTGTATCGTATCACAGAAATTTTCGTTAAACAGGGCATAAATACGTTAATGACAGCCGCGGGTGCATTTACGGCACCATTTACGGCAGGTGTGGGAACATTTACGCATGTGTGAGTTGCATTTTATGGTTGTCATAAATGTGTCTGCTTCTGGTAGCTGCGAGGGCAGCAGCGGGTCACATGAAAAGGTGGCATGGGCCAGGCCCAGCCCACGGGCTGTAGGTTGGCCACCCTGCCTTATTACATGCAGTCTCAATCCAAATATTAAGCAAACAACATGAGTGTGTTGTGAAGCATCTTTTCTTTGCTGGTATACTTCTTGCAACTTTTTGGACCCTTGTAAAATTAACATAAGAACATAAGAACAGCCTTGCTGGAACAGGCCACAGCTCATCCAGTCCAGCATTCTGTCTCACACAGTGGCTCACCATTTCCTTCAGGGTATTCCCAAGCAGATGCCTTCACCTGCTTAGGATTCCCTGGAAATTGCATTGAGAGATATCCTGCCTATCTCTCCAACCTGTCCTTAAGTATCCATAATAATAGCAATTGATACCCTTGTCCTCCATGAACTTGTCTAATCCTTTCTTAAAGCTGTCAAGACTGACAGCTGTCACCACTTCTTCTGGCAGGGAGTTTCATAGACCAGTAATCCTCTGGGTGAAAAAGTACTTTCTCTTATTTGTTTGAGAACTAGTACCCAAAAGTTTCATGGAGTGTCCCCTAGTTCTAGTGTTATGCGATAGGGAAAAAAGTTTTTCCTTATCTACTTTGTCCACACCGTGCATGATTTTATAAACTTCAATCAGGTCACCTCTTAGACGTCATCGTTCAAGAGTGAAGAGGCCCAACCGTTGCAGCCTCAGATGGTAAGGAAGGTGTTCCAGTCCCCTAATCATTCTGGTTGCCCTCCTCTGCACTTTTTCCAGCTCCATAATATCCTTCTGGAGGTATGGCGACCAGAACTGTACACAGTATTCCAGATGAGGCCTCACCATAGATTTATAAAGAGGCAAAATGACACTTGCTGACTTATTTTCTATACCCTTCCTAATGATCCCTAGCATTGAGTTTGCTTTTTTCACTGCTGAGGCACACTGGGTTGACACCTTCATTGAGCTGTCCACCAGGACACCAAGGTCCCTTTCCTGGTTTGTCGCAGAGAGTTCAGACCCCATCAGTTTATAAATGTAATTGGGATTCTTTGCCCCAACATGCATTACTCTGCACTTACTAATGTTGAAACTCATTTGCCACTGTTTTGCCCACTCCCCCAGTGTCAAGAGATCCCTCTGGAGCTCCTCACATTCTCTCACAGTTTTCACTACCCTGTATAATTTAGTGTCGTCAGCAAATTTGGCTACCTTGCTTTTTACTCCTACCTCTAGATCATTTATGAAGAGGTTGAAAAGCAGGGGTCCCAGTACTGAACCTTGGGCGACCCCACTCTTTACTTCTCTCCACTTGGAGAAGTGTCCATTTAGTGCTACCCTCTGTTTCCTGTCCCTTAGCCAGTTGCTGATCCAGGACAAGACCTGTCCCTTTATTCCATGACTGGCAAGTTTATTCAAGAGCCTTTGGTGCGAGACCTTGTCAAAAGCCTTCTGAAAGTCCAGATAAACAATGTCAACTGGATCCCCCTTATCCACATGCTTGTTGACACTCTCAAAAAATTCCAACAGATTAGTGAAGCATGATTTGCCCTTGCAAAAGCCATGTTGGCTCTTCTTTAGCAGCTCCTTCTCTTCTATGTGCCTATTAATTCTATCTTTTAGGATGGTTTCCATCACTTTACCTGGGACACATGTCAAACTGACAGGTCGGTAATTTCCTGGATCACCCCTGGATCCTTTTTTGAAAATTGGTGTTACATTCGCTACCTTCCAGTCATCAGGCACAAAGCCTGATCTGAGGGAAATATTATATATTTTGGCTAGGAGATCAGCAATTTCATCTTTAAGTTCCCTGAGAACTCATGGATGAATGCCATCTGGTCCTGGTGATTTGTTAGTGTTTAGTTTAACAAGACATGCAAGGACCTCCTCCCTGGTTATTTCTATCTGGCTTAATTCTTCGGTTTCCCTCCCTACGAAGATAGGCTCTGTTTTGGGCATGTGGTCTCTGTCTTCTTCAGTGAATACTGAAGCAAAGAATTCATTGAGTCTCTCTGCAATCTCTGTTTCCTCTTTAATAACCCCTTGCCTTCCATTGTCATCTAATGGTCCAATGGCCTTCCTAGTTGGGTTCTTACTTCTAATGTACTTAAAGAAGTCTTTGTTATTTTTCTGATGATTTTTAGCTATACGCTCCTCAAAGTCTTGCTTTCCTTTCCTGATTGTTGCCTTGCATTTGTTCTGCCAGAATTTATGTTTCTGCCTGCTGTCCTCATTTGGACAAACCTTCCATCTTCTAAATGAGCTTTTCTTGCTCTTGATCACTTCCCGAACAGCTCCTGTAAGCCACATTGGAGTCCTCTTAGACCTGGCAGTGCCCTTTTTCCTTTTGGGTATGCATTCCAATTGAGCTTCTGTTATTGTTTTTGTAAACAGCCTCCATGCCTCTTGGAGTGTTTGGACTCTCTCAATTTTCCCTTTCAGCTTCTTTTTTACTAGTTTCCTCATCTTTGGGAAATTTCCTTTTTGAAAATTTAAGGTCTCTTTGTTAGATTTTATCAGTGACTTGTGGTCTATGATCAAGTTAAGCATAATTGAGTTGTGGTCACTGTTCCCTATTGCATCAGTCACATTAACATCTTGCACCAGATCCTGAGTATTACTCAGGATCAAGTCAAGGATTCTTGTACCTCTAGTTGCGTCTTCAACCATCTGTCCCAGGGAACAATCATTGAGCATATCTAGGAACTTTATCTCTTTATCATGTGCTGAACAACAGTTCACCCAATCTATGTGAGGGTAATTGAAGTCCCCCATTATCACCAGGCTTCCCTTCTTGGATGCCTCCTTTACAACATTCTCCAACTGCCAGTCTCCCTCAAGAGTTTGGGTCGGAGGCCGATAGTATATGCCTACTGTTAGACCATCCTTGTGGCCTGGTACTCTTACCCACAGAGCTTCTAATGATGACTCCAAATCACCTAGATATTCCAATTCATACGATTTTATCACTTCTTTGACATACAAGGCTACACCACCTCCCGTTTGCCCCTTCCTATCCTTCCTGTACAGTTTGTTGCCTGGGATAACTGTATCCCATTGGTTATCATCCATCCACCAGGTTTCAGTGATGCCAATAATATCAATATTCTTATCTCAATTTTTTCTTGTCAATTCCTCGGAAAAGACTAATTTACGAACAATTTTTTCTGGCAATCTTGTCCCTAGGGCAGGATTCCCACCCCAGTGCTATTTCTTCTCGTACACAGTCATTTTTCCCCTGCCCAGGTCGCTGGTTCCCCCCTCAAGGGGATGGTGTAGGCCGGCCCTTCAGGGCATTCCTCTCGAACGTTCTTCGTTCTCCTTGCCTTCTCTGGAGGAATTTTTCATGGTCTCAGCGGCCTTCAAGCAGTGCACTTCTTTCCACAAGAAGTTCCCGGCTTCGGACGGCCACAGCCAGTGTTTGTTTTGTTTGGGCGAATCGCACCAGAGTCAGTCTTGTGCGCATTGTAAAAACTTTACCTGCCTTGCGGTTCAATACTGGAGCAACAGACTCAAGGCACACCTAATGGAGCTCGCCCTGGCGCTCACCGCTGCGGCCTCCACTTCTGCTTCCATGAGTGCTCCACCAGACTCCGACCAGACTCTTAAGCCTTCCTCTTCTTCCACTCTCATCCATAAGAAGAAGAAGGATAAGAATGGGGAGAAGAAGAAACATAGGACTGAGGTGCGTCGCTCTTTGCGTCCTACTCCTCGTCCTCCGATTTCTCCTCGGCCTTCTCCACCATTCTCCATAGCGAGATGTCCCTCTCCGGGATCCTCCGCGTGGGGTCGCTGTTCTTCCTCGGACTCACCAAATAAGGGCCGCAAGGCTGGTGCACCAGCTTGCCCCTTGCTTCTCTCTTCTTCTTTGCTGCTGACTGGTGAGAGGGGCCGTTCCACGACACAGCAAGTTTCTGTGTCTCCCAGGCCGCATACTCCAACTATAGACGACCCGGCAGCCACCATTTCGCTTACCATTTTGTCTCCCATCATTCCTCCCACCATTTCGCCTCCTACCATTTCATCACTAACTGCTACCATCACTGCTGGCCAGATGGATCTCTTCAAGTCTATGTTTGAGGTCATGGCAAAATCCTTTGTCAAACAGTTTAAGGCCACCATTCCTGCAGCCTCTGCGGCTCCGGGACCTACCACCGCATGCCCCATGGATTCTGACCCTGCTGTCGCTCCGCCGCCCTCTTGAGGGCCGAACAGTCGCTCCGCTGGCCTGGCCATAATGGATTGGCACAGTCCAGACGTCGAGGTGAGGAGCGCTCCAGCCCGTTGACCCGCCCAGGCCGTACTGGCACAGTCCCGATGTGGCTTCCAGAGTCCCCCCCCCCCTCATCCTCCGATGAGTTGAGCTCGTGTTTGGAGGAGGAGGAGGGGGATGTGGATGCAGAGAAGATGCCCGACCAGGCGATCAGTGCTGTCAATCCGCCCAGAGGAGAGGATCAAAAATCTCTCATGGCGATGCTCACCCGTTTAGCAACTGCCCTGAACATACAGGTTGACCAGCCGCCGTTGGAAGGGGAAGATCAGATGACGGCCAAGTTGGACAAATCCATCCGACCCGTCCACATCATGATGCTCCCTTCCATGCTGACATCTGCAAAGGCCACCTGGAAGAAGCGCATTTTGGCCCACTCCGTTTCATCCAGGCTCGATGGGATGTACCGAGTCCTGGACGAGGATGTTGAGTTTCTTCAGGCACATCCACTACCTAATTCCCTGGTTGTGAAGGCCTTCCAGCACAAGACTGCGGTCAGCAGCTTCCCGGTACCGTCAACGCCTGAAGGGAAGAAACTCGACATGGTGGGCCAGAAGTTTTATGTGAATGAGTCGCTGTTCATATGGGCCGTAAACTATTCAGCAGCTATGGGCCTCTATCAGTCCCATCTGTGGGAGCGCACCAAGACGCTTGCTGCGAAGTTGCCATCCAACCTCCAAAGGGAACTCAAAACTGCGATGAGGGCGATTTCCTGGCGGAGCAGCAAATGAGGACGGCACGCCATATCAATGACTACACGGCCAAAGACATGTCTTTGGCAATCCTCCTGCGGAGGCATGCCTGGCTACGGAGAACTATCTTGCATGACTCATTGAAGAAGTTCATTGAGGAGTTCCCATTTGATGGCCAGGGCCTCTTTGGCCAAGACATGGACAAGGTGCTCAACAAGTTGCGGCATACCAACTCGACTGCAAAGTTCCTGGGCCTCACCGCCTCGTCCCAGCCTTCAAAACCACAGTATCAGCCATTTACCAGCCGCTACCATGGTAATCCGCAGCAGCACCAACAACAGGGTGGGCTTGCCGATCACCCCAAGCCGGGCTTCTACCGTCCCTGGAGGCAACAAGGGAGGCAACGTTTCCAGCCTTACGACCAAGGGAAACGCAACAAGGGCAAGTCAAAGTCTCGTGTTTGACTTCACTCTGGCCAGGACTCTCTCACTCCATCTCCCGTACCTCCCCCTTCGGAACTTTCTCAAGGTGTGATCCGACGTCACGAACGACCGGTGGGTCTTGAAGATCTTGTACGCTGGTTACACCATCGAGCTTGACCGGATGCCTTGGGTAGGAAAAGACCATTTCACCACCCCGTCTCTTCATCTGGAGGAAGAAGTTTCAACCCTTCTCTCCAAGGGGGCCATCGGGCTGGTACCATCAACCGATTGGAACAATGGTTTCTACTCAAGGTACTTTGTTGTCCAGAAGAAAGACGGAGGCCTCCGCCCGATTCTGGACTTGTGTTGCCTCAACAAGTGCATCCACACCAGGAAGTTCCGGATGGTGACACTCCAAACCATCCTTCCCCTCATCAACAAACGGGACTGGTTTACGGTGATAGACCTCAAGGACGCTTACTTCCACATCAGCATTCTCGAGGAGCACAGACGGTTCCTCCGTTTCCGGATAAGGAACTCTGTGTACCAGTACCGTTGCCTACCATTCGGTCTGGCTACAGCACCACGAGTCTTCACCAAGTGCATGGCTCCGGTTGCTGCCTTCCTCCGCCAGAAGGGGATAAGGGTCTTCCCGTACATCAACGACTGGTTGATAGTCTCCCCCACCAGATTGTCTGCCATTCGGTACACGAAGTACACTGTCCATCTCATGGAGAGTCTTGGCCTCAGGATCAACTTCACCAAATTGAAGTTGGATCCTTCACAGCGAGTAGAGTACATTGGAGCGGTTCTGGACTCGCTGGTAGTCAGGGCTTTTGCCCCACAGAAACGCTTACTGGACATTGCACAGGTAGTAAGCGACTTCCGTACCAAACCCTTCATCAGAGCGAAGAAGGCTCAATGACTCCTGGGCTTGATGGCTTCCACCATGGCAGTGATCCCTCACACCAAACTGAAGTTCCGGTCTCTGCAATCGTGGCTTCTCCACGGGTTCGATCCTCTCACAGAGAGTCAATCCAAACGGTTGTTTCCGTCTCTGGAATTGGTGGACCAGCTGGTGTGGTGGACCACACCTCTCAATGTGGCTATGGGCAAGAACTTTTATCCTCCGCTGCCATCTCTTCAAATTTTGACCGACACAAGCAACCTCGGATGGGGAGCAGCTTGAGGGACTCTCACACAAGGATACCTTAGAGACCGCATCGTCCCAAGAGTGTCTGCCCGTCCAACCAGAGCGGACCGGAGGGGCTCTCTAATAGTGCCATCAACTAGGGGTGCACATCTGTCCAGCACCCGAAGGAGGGCCTTCTCTGTGTCCGCACCAACTCTCTGGAACCTCCTGCCAACAGATCTAAGACTTCAAAGAGAGTTGCTGCCCTTCAGGAAGGGATTGAAGACCTGGCTGGCAGGGCAGGTGTGGGGCCCAAATGGGAACACGGTCCCCACCTGCTGGCTTATTTAAACAATTAAGAACTCTCTCTTCTTCTTTTGATAGTGGGTGGGATGGGTGGGTGGGATATGGGTCTTTTAAAGTGTTTTTATGTGTTTTTAGAACTTGTTGTAATGCCGCCCTGAGTCAGGTTCTGCCTGAGTGGGCGGCATATATAAATATGACTATTAAATTAAATTAAATTAAAATTAAATTACGGTCAACAACACCTGGTCTCCGCACAAGACCGTCCACCACATCAACTACCTGGAGTTGCTTGCCATATGGAAGGCCATGCGGTCCTTCGAGACATTGGTGTGCGGCAAGGCGATCCAGATCGCTTCAGACAACACCACCGCGATTGCGTATCTGAACAAGCAAGGAGGGACGAGGTCCACTACATTGCTTTATCTGGCGGTGCAACTTTGGAAATGGTGTCTCGAACGACACATCTTTCCAATTGGAGTCCACATCCATGGCAAACTGAATGTGTTGGCCGACCACCTGAGTCGCCTCACCTCGCCTCACGAGTGGGAACTGGACGACAGGGTCTTTCACTCCCTTTGCGACTTTCTTTCCAAACCCCAGCAATGCTCAAGAAAGGACTTGGCACTTGCTTTATTGTTTTACATCAGCAGGACCCGTGAGTTCCGCAAGTCACAGCGTTTGTTTGTTGCCTATGGGGGAAAGTCTAAAGGTGAACCCATCTCTTCCCAGAGGTTCTCCAAATGGATTACATCAACCATCTACCTGGCCTATGAGTCTGCCTCTTTGCCGCCGCCTCCACATGTCAGGGCACATTCTTCCAGGGCGGTTGCTATTTTACCTCAGTTCCATACTTAAGCCAAGCATAGGATAAACCAAATGATCTCATCCGTGCTGCTCAAGAGGGGAGGTAGGGATTCAAGAGGGGAGGTAGGGCAGTGGAGGCACTGCCTTTATGGAGGGCACCCCGCTCGAGGACATCTGTAAGGCTGCCACCTGGTCCAGGCCTTCCACATTTGTCCAACACTACAGGATGGACACCAGAGCCACTGCAGACGCCAGACTTGGTCGTGTCATCCTTGCCAGAGGGCTTCAGTCACCTTGCCCTTGAGGGTCCATCCTACCTGACTGACGTACTTCATCGCGGAATCATCTCATCCGACTGCCCACCGACCAAGTAAGAGTGAGCTTGCTAATCTCCCAATAGTGGGGATTCACAAACTATACGAAGGAGAAAGTTGGGTTTCACTTAGCAGTGATAACTTTCATTCTTTGAGTATATAGTTTGTGAATACACACTACCCACCCTACCTCCCCTCTTGAGCAGCACGGATGAGATCATTTGTTTTATCCTATGCTTGGCTTAAGTATGGAACTGAGGTAAAATGGCAAACTGGTGCCTAAGGGTGGGCGGTATGGTGGGCGGTCCTACCGCCAAAACTTTTGACCAATCAGCTTTAAAGCCTCCGGTCGACGTTCTGCGCAGGCGCATAACCCAATAGTGTGTATTCACAAACTATATACTTGAAGAACGAAAGTTATCACTGGTAAGTGAAACCCAACTTTTTGTAGTGTAATGATTGCACTCAAATAAGGCTTCTTGAATTCGTGCCAGTTTAGTGACATAAAGATTGCTGTGGGAGAAAAGACTCCATCAATGGTATCAGAGAGTAAACAAAACAGAAAAAAACTCCACAAAATGTTGTGGCACCTTAGAGACTAACTGCTATATTTAAATGTGAGCTTTTGTGGACCAAATCTACTTCATCAGATATAAGAGTGAGGCCTCATGGCATCAATTTATACACATCAGGTATACAATGGCACACAATGATTGACCAGCCTAACAGAAAAGTAACATTGTTTACACCTGACAATAATGGAAAATCCCTGATTGTTATTAAAACCTGCTGCAAAGCCTGGCCCCATTACAAATGGTTGCAAAACAAACTTCTTTTGCAAGCTAATGCACCACATCCAAAGGAAGGATACAACAAACATTGTAGCATTTTATTTTATTTATTTTTATTTTATTTATTACATTTATATCCCACCCATCTAGGATATTTTCCCACTTTGGGCGGCGTACAACATATTTTAAAAAATCTTTACAATAAAAATAGCAAAAAGAACAAAAGTTATAAACCCCCCAATTCGAAAACAACTACCCAGCAACAAAGAACACATACTGTCGATGGACAAAGTTAATCAAAATTACATTACACATTTGCCGGTGAGTTAGTTAGCATCACTGGTGTATGCTTGGTGCCAAAGTGATTAAGCAAGTATTCTCGCTTGATGCTTTGTAGCTAGTCAGTATCAAGCTAGTGGCAGTATTTTAAGCATAGGAGGTGCCATTGACAGCATTTTCAAATACTGTACAGTAAATGTTTTTGTTAATGAGTACATATACCAAGATGTTGAGATAGTTGGGAATACTTTTTAAAAAGAGAGATTGAGACTGTGGCTCTGGTGCCTTGTTATCTAGACAGAGACCGAAGATACAGTAGTGGAAATATAATCAAGAGCAGACAACTTAAAGAACTTTTTTAAAAAACAGAAGCTTGGTTAAAACAAGCTCTAAGGGAGACCACACCTTTTTGGCAGAGGACAATTATGCCTCTCATATATGTAATAAACCTTTACTAAAATTCCACTCCTTGATGTTGCAGACACACTTGGTTGGGCATGTAATTATTCATGACTTGATCTGTTTACATTTAAGTAATAATTGGCCATCATTTAAAATTTGTGTGAGAGTCTAAGACGGGTTCTCAATCTTTTTAAGCCGCGGGTCGGGTCACGTTCCCTCAGACAGTTGAGTGGACCATACTGATTGTTCCCCCCCACCATGAACGCTTCCATGCATTTACGACTGTCATAAACTTGTCCGCTTCTGGCGGTGGTGGCACAAGCTGGATGAGTTGGCTCCGCAGGCCGAAGGGTGCCCACCCCTGGTCTAGGACATTGTGAGAGCTATCATAGGAACAAATAGGACTTTGCAATTTTTCTGCACAGTGGTAACCTTGGTGAATCCAAGAAAAAAAAGGGTAAAGATGGTCAGTGGAAATGGTAAACATTTTTGATTTGATTTGATTTTTAATTTGTACCCCGCCCTACTCAGCTTGTTGGCCGACTCAGGGCGGCTTCTAACATAATTAAAGATACAATATAACAAAAACAAAATATAGTAAACAATACAAAATATCAATAAAAAGTCAATAACACAGAAAATTACAATACATATCATACAGTCAATATAAAAATGCAAATAACATAGTTCCTATGAAAAACAGTATAAACAGAACATCGGCAAAACCTATGAAACAATAACAGAAATAGAGCAATCAAGCAAAATACATCATAAATACAATAATCAAGGCATAAATACATAATCTTTTTGTGCTATTAGCTTCCCATCAACTGGTAACATCATCAGTTTTAAGAGGATAGTAGGTAAAGAAACCACAAGTGCCATTTTTAGCATCTAAGTTCTCAAAAGCAGAGGGTTAGTGTCCAACTTTAAAACCCTGAATTTATTTAAAATACTTCTGTTAGTTGACATGACAGAAAGAATTTAGAATTAACATTGTTTAATGCAGTATAAAAGAATGTAAACAGTGCATTCAGAGACAATAAAGAATTTTGTAAAAAGAGATGGTATATGTCTGTGATGGCGAACCTTGACACTCCAGCTGTTTTTGGACTTCAATTACCAGAAGCCCAAATCAGCACTCCTGGGAATTGAAGTTCAGGAACAGCTGGAGTAAGTTGAATAAACTGAAGTCATTATTCTTGACCACAGAAAGCCCACAGAAAGACACTACAGTATTAAGAAGCAGTGAAGAATGAAACCTGTTTATGCCTCTTGAATTATTTTGAGGAAAGTGTTTCAGACCATAGCTGCCACTACTGTAATTTGCCATTATAATTGACAGCAGTCTGTTCTTTGTGGCTCATAAACTAAGGTTCCCCAATAAAGATATCAGGGCCAGCTGGGCTATTTGCTGGGTGGTTTTAATAGCCATTTCTGTATGAATACCATGAGCTGAATAGTCATAAGAACATAAGAACAGCCTTGCTGGAACAGGCCACAGCCCATCCAGTCCAGCATTCTATCTCACACAGTGGCTCACCATTTCCTTCAGGGTATTCCCAAGGAGATGCCTTCACCTGTTTAGGATTCCCTGGAAATGGCATTGAGAGATATCCTGCCTATCTCTCCAATCCGGAGGTTGTGCTTAGGTATCCATAATAATAGCCATTGATACCCTTGTCCTCCATGAATTTATCTAATCCTTTCTTAAAGCTGTCAAGACTGACAGCTGTCACCATTTCTTCTGGCAGTGATCTTTGATCCTAAGAAAATAAAATCTGTCACTGCTTCTACTTCTTCACCATCAATTTTCCAGGGATTGATAGGACCTGTTGCCATTATCTTGGTTTTCTTGATGTTGAGTCTCAAGCCAGCTTTTGCACTCTCTTATTTCAACCTAATCAGGAGCTTCTGATTATATATATATAAATTGAATTTTTTTAAAAAGTTGTCCCATTGAAAGGGAAAGGTCAAATGCCAGAGTATAAAATAATGTACATTACAGTATTTTGAAAGAGAAATGGGGTTCAACAACCAAAAAGAAGAAATTTTAGAGAGAGAAAAGAAACAGATATTCTAAACTAAAGGGTCCCAGAGGGCACAATATGATGTGATGTTTGTTTTATTATACTGTATATTGTTTTTTATTTTATATCTTTGAAAGGAAAAAGATATTTTGTTTATACACACCAGTTGCCAACATGGATATTTAAGCAAATATAAGAATACATATGCTAAAATGTTATTGTTTTAGTTGAATAAAAATATTTAAAATGTTATTAAGGCCTACAAGAAAAAAATTTTTTGTTGGTGCCTAGGATTTTAGAACTGATTTTAGCTATATTTGGGTCGCTGAATCCAAATATGAAATCGGTTTTTCTCTATCTGCTCTACTTTTTTAGATCAGTGTTTTTTAACGTGCAATTCTACACGAAATGTGGAGTTCTAACTCCATTTTGTGCAGTTCTAAATCACATATGCAAGGATTGGTTCCTGTATATTTACCCTATTGTCACTCGATGAATGAGGCTGAGCGAAAACCCTGGACTTCATTTGTTGCAGTTGTCGGAAATTTTCTAGGCAAACGTAAAGCTGAAAACTATGTTGAACTGGTAAATGAGATGCTTAACAGTTTCAAATCCCTTAGGTGTAACATGAGTATTAAGGTGCACTATTTACACAGCCACTTAGACCGTTTCCCTGAAAATTTAGGAGACACCAGTGAGGAACAAGGTGAAAGATTTCACCAGGATATTAAAACTATGGAGGACCACTACCAAGGAAGATGGGATACGCACATGATGGCAGATTGCTGCTGGAGTTTAAAAAGGAACTGTTCCAGAATACATTCAATAATGTCATGGAAAAGAAGCTTTTGAAGTGTTCAGTGACTAGTTGGTTTCATCAATGACTTTTCCCTCTATCTTTGTATATAATAATACAGTAATACCTCATACAATGTCCGCTTCATACAACATTGAATTCATACAATATCGCCTAATTCCTTGAAAAAAAGTTGCCTCATACAAAGTCGCTGCAACTTTGTATGAGGCATTGGGGTTTTTCCCCAGGTTGGTTTGTCCCCTTAAAAAATCAGGGTTGTTTGACATGTTTTTGTAATGTATTTAGCCTTTAGACAATGATTTCTTAAAGTTCTGTCAGTTTCCTGTCTGTTTCCTTGACTTTGCCCTGAAGTCTGTGCTGTTACAGTACAATGTATCTCTATGGAAACGATGTTGTATGAGGCATCGCAGCTAGGATTTTGCATGCCTCATACAAAGTCCAAATCCATATAAAGTCCAAACTTGTGGAACCAAGTTTGGACGTATGAGGTATCACTTTACCAGCATAGTTGCCCGGCCTCGACTGGGGCCCTCTCATGCCCTGAGATGTGGGCTGTCCCTATCCTGCGAGGTTTTCACAAGCAAAGGCAGCAGGAAAGGGGAATCCCTGTGTTACGTTTTTTCATAGGTCTTGCCTTCGGCAAGAAAAGTTGTTATTCTACCATAACATAGGACACTTTAAAACAAGTTTTTTAGCAATAAAAATCTTGAAGTAAATTTTTAAAAATCTAAAAACCTTATTTTTAAAAAGTAATTCTATTTTATTTCCAGTTCGCCTTTGAGCTGTACAGGGCTGCCACTGACTCACTATACTCACTATTTTCATTGGTCCTTCACTATCCTCACTATTTCGTGAAATTACTCACTATTCTCACTTTTTAAAACAAAACTGGACATATTCTGCATCAAAATAGTCTTGTCTTCTTCGAGATGTCTGTGAATCCACATGTTTGGGGTTTGTCCTTGCGCAGAACTCCATTTCGGACTATACCAGAGCTTTGAAAAAAGGAGGGGGAATTTGTTAGAGGAGGCCCCGCCCACCCCCTTTATAACCTTGGTTACCAGGTTCTTTCCTCACTGTGGCCCCAGCAGGTCTCTTCAGTCCTCCAGAGAGGGATCAATGTAAGTCTTGTTCTTTCCTTCTTTCAAACTATGCTTTTCAACTCTAATTTTGGACCTACAATTCCTCTTGTTAAAAGAGGAGTAAAGCAGTCTATCTCAGGAGACTACTAGATTTTATATTATCTGTTTCTTTGAAGCGTTTAATTCTTGTTTACTTGATACCTACTACAAACTGTCTTATTAGACAGGGGCATATTAATGGCTCCTCATTGCCTCATAGCAATGATACTGCAAACTGTCTTATGGTTAGACAAGGAGCATATTAATGGCTCCTCAATGTTTTCAGACCTTACAACCAGGCATTTCTATTGTGCCTTTTCTTCCTAAGGCCTAGAAAATGGAGGACCCTGCTGAGAAAGGCAAGGCTCGAGGAACTTTTAAAATGGCCCCCTCCACCAGCTGCTCCGGTCAGGGATTTGAGACCAAGGCAGTTGATTTCCTTTGCTTCCATTATGGATCAAAGGATAGTCGATATCCATTACCTGGTATTCAACTTATTGTTAATATGCCAGCTATATTTCTTTATGTGCATCCCCCCTCATGGGAGAGGTGTTTTTTCCTCTCTTTCTTCCCTCTAGGTTTCAACTACAAGACCATCTTTCAAAATCCATGGCAATATGATGCTTCCAGCATTAAGCCAAGCCCAGGCTGTGCAAATTTATATACCTCATGAACACCATGTTTATTATTTCTGAGTGTCCAATCCAAAATCATACACTGATAACAATACTGTACTATTGGAAAATTTATTGGTTTGCTTCATTTTTGCTCATTGATAAAGCCGATATACGGCCCCAAAAAACGAAAATTGCTATGGATTTACTCACCTTTTTGGGCAAAACTCACTTTTCTCACTTTTTTAAAAAAAACCTCACTATCTCACTATTTTTGGACGTGTGAGTGGAGCTGTATTATGTGACTCAGTCAAGACAAGAAATAATCTCACATTTGTTGGGTAAATAGAGCCTTTTCTTCAACCACATAAGGATGCTTGCATTTGGATTACCTCAGTCTGTTTTTGCTTTGTGAGATAAACTATGAACTACTGTCTCTTGCAAAAATAAATACCTGCTTTTGGATTTCATTAAAATGCATAGCTATTCATGTGTCTCTCTAGTTAAATATTTCTTGCAGCACTTGTGGCGGTCAGTCGTGCCTTTGCTGAACTGGAAGCTGCAGAGTAAAAAACGCTTGCAAAATGCAGGGAACAGCATAACGGATGGTCTTTTCCTCCCCACCTCCCCATGAATTTGTCAGGCTAGCCATAGCAGCAGTCTTAGTGTGAGAACATTTTCACCCTAATGGGGAGGGTGTTCATTTTCACACCATGGTTGTCTACAAGGGGTTGTCCTCTAAAATATCTCTGTAAATATCGAAAGAGGCTCACAAAGGTAGAGATTGGACGAGGGCATGCAAAATGCATCTTTCAGATTAGAGGGCTTTTCTTTGTTGAAAGTTTTTAAACAGGGATTGGATAATTATCAGTCAGATGTGCTTTAAATTCAGATTTTCTGCCCTTGATGATGTTTGGGATGCCTTTTGTCTTTGAAATGCTGTTATTTAGCATAGTAAGTTGCACTGGAGTAAGTGTGTTGAATCAGCAGTGTAAGTTCCATTTATACAAATGGGCCTACTCTGTTTGTGATGCAGAAATAAAAATAATAAAGATATTTTCTGAATATATTCTTCATTCTGCCCATGCAGCTCACCCATTCTGCCCATGCAGCTTAGTGATTAAGACAGGGGTGCCCAAACTACAGCCCAGGGGCCAGATCCGGTCCCTGATGCCAATTCCGGTTGCTCCTGTTGGAGCGCATTTTACTTCCGCTTCCGGGATCAATGAGGGCACCGGTCTGTAACAAACAGCCCCCTGAACCATGTGACCGGCCCGCAGCCCAAAATGTTTGGGCACCCCTGGCTTAAGACGCTGTGCTTGGAGACTGGAAGGTCAGATTTCGATAACTGAGGGCTGCATGGAGACATGAAAGGTGCCTCATTTGGGCATTCCCTGAGCAAAGTTTTTCCAGCAAAAATCCTTTCAGCGCAGAGTAATCTCTCACATGGAATTACTATTATTATTCTGCCCATGTGGGAAAAGTCACCATGGCTGATCTAAAACATAATAATATACTTATTCAAAATATATGTTCCTATCAATTTTGAAACGCTGCAGCAGTGATGTTTCAAACCGAGACGTACACAAATTAATGTTTATTAAAACCAAACCATGGAAGGTAAACGGATGAAGCCTACAAAATCATTCTCTAAAGTCTTTGACTCAGTCATTTCAAACTTAATTACAGAAGCTTATTTTAAATTCTTTTAATCTTATTTTGCTCTGTCCTGTTCTTTGCTTGTTCTCAGTTGTTAAGGCTTTTCAAGAATATGTAGAACCTGAGGAAGTTTATCAGGGATCACCACAAAGAAGAGGTCCACCAGGACAAGATGATGAAAATGTTATTCTACCGCTTGGTGATAATGTGTTAACACATAACCTTGGGATACCTGTGATAGTTGTTTGTACAAAGGTAAGCTTGAGCTCTGGCTTTGGTTGTTTTGAACGCTGACTTATGTCAAAGCACCCATATTCTGCATACAACATGTACTTACAGAACTCTTCAAGTTTCTCTTTGTGTTTCTATTTCAGTGTGACACAATGAGTATATTAGAAAAGGAGCATGATTACAGAGAAGAACAGTTTGACTTCATTCAGTCGCACATTCGTAGATTCTGCTTACAGTGTATCCTTGTTTCACTTGCGCTAAGCTGATATCATATTGAATTGTTACTTTACACAAGATCAAAATAATAATCTTCATAGCCAGTTGTACCCCAATCTTTTGTTCACAAAAACGGAGTATCATCTCTGTGTGTGAATATAAATTGTCTATTGTTCTATACAACTAAACAGCAAAAGCTAACATTCCATCTTCCAGTATCGTAGCAGTGGCAATATCTCCCCCCATTATTAACCTATAAACACACTGATTGATCTCACCATTAATAAATGATAAATTGTCACTGCCTATCTTTTACATTAATGGCACAGTTCACATTTTCACTTTAAAATGAGTCCCACTGCCTTTGTTAGACATGGATTGTGGAGGCCCAGAAAACTTTTGAGAGCCTAGGAAAATGATTAATGGGGTACATTTGGGGGATTCTGGAGGTCTGAATGGAGACAGTAGTGGAAAAGAAAGTCCTATTTTACCTTGTGTTAGAATTAACCCATAATATAAAGACTATGTTCTTATGTTGGCAAATATTGTAGATCGCTTAGTAGTTGCTCTACATATTTTAGTTTCCCATGTTTTCAGCCATTTCCCCTTATTTTTGACTTTTGGATTCTCTGTCCTTATATTAGGTATTTGCCTCTGAATTGTAATTTCTCCACTGTCTTTTATTTGATACTGAAATGTCTAATGCATAACAGTTGCACTTTGGACTCTTTCAAAGTATTTGATTGATAGATGTAATTTCTAAATGTTTTGCTCTATTCAAAAATTTGAATGCAAATATAACAAACAGATTTTGGTTTATCTTAATACCGTGCTCTGATTAGCTATTTCCTTAAATCGACTAGATGGAGCAGCCTTGATATATACATCAGTTAAGGAGGAAAAGAACCTTGACCTGTTATATAAGTATGCTGTACATAAAACCTATGGCTTTCACTTTGCCACTCCTGCCTTAGTGGTAGAAAAGGATGCAGTTTTCATGTAAGTTGAAGTGCAAAGTAAGAGATACTCTTTCTTGTACATATGCCTTAAAACCATGGTGGTGAACCTTGGCACTCCAGCCAAGGTACATGCAGTAAACCCATTCATGTGAATTCACAGAGACTTGGACCTGGGAATTGGAAGTCCAAGAACAGCTGGAGTGCCAAGGTTCTCCAGCACTGCCTAAAACAAGCTACAAGGCCAGTTTACTGGAAATAAGATTCTTCTTTGTGGCCTCTAAATTCACAGATATGAGTTTGTTTTGT
This sequence comes from Bradypodion ventrale, assembly GCA_035047345.1. Lineage (NCBI taxonomy): Eukaryota > Metazoa > Chordata > Lepidosauria > Squamata > Chamaeleonidae > Bradypodion > Bradypodion ventrale. The sequence goes on along the minus strand of JAWDJE010000009.1, from coordinate 22,651,234 downwards.
GCCTGTGCAAATGTCTTTGGAACTTTCTGTAGCCTAAGGAAAGTGTTAAGACGTACCTCCGCTATATATGCTCCCCATCCTGTATCTAGTCCTCTTACATTTTTACTGCTGCAGAGAGGACTACTTGGGAACTTCCTAAAGACTTTGCCTATTCTTTAAAAGTTTGTATATAGTTAATCCATACCTGTTTCTGACTGCCTTCCACACCGCTTAGTTCTTTAATATATATACAGTAAAACCTCACATAAAGAGCGCCTTGCTTAGAGACTAACTCACTTAAAGAGCAGAATTTTCTCTGAATGGTCGTCTCACTTAACAACTAAAACCAACCAAAAACTTGCTTAACAACTAAATCGGGGATCGCAATCTCCCCCCCCCCCCCCAAGAAGTCACAATTGGTCACTTACAATGGTGTTTCGCTTAAAGTGCAAACTCACTTAAAGAGCAATCCCATGGAACGCATTATGCTCTTAAGCACGGTACCACTGCACTTATTTGCTTCTTGTTAGTTAGTCACTGTCTATTGGTTAATAGCGATTTGTATCTTTTTATGGGCCCCCTCACTGACAGTAATTTCATGTGCCTATATTGCCTTAATGAGACATCAAATGCAGAACTGTCAGTTCTCCTTCGTATAGTTTGTGAATCCACACTCATGGGTTATGCGCCTGCGCAGAACGGCCGATCGGAGGCTTGAAAAGCTATTAGTCAAAAGTTTTGGCGGTAAGACCGCCCACCGTACCGCCCACCCTGAGGCGCCCGCGCGCCATTTTACCTCAGTTCTCTTCTTTCCGCCTTAGCAGCAGGACGATCGTTGAGAGCTTCCTCAATTTTTTTCGCCCTTCTGAGGGAAAGTCTTTTTGGCAAACTTTAAAAAAATTTCGGTGATCTTGTCCTTCGGGCAGGATCGCCACCCCGGTGCTGTTTCTTCCTTCTGGTGGACTCAGTTACCTACTCGCTTCGGTCACCGTTTCCCCCCTCAAGGGGGTGGCGGCTGGCCAGCCCTTCGGGGTAACCGCGTTCCAGAAACTTCCGCTGGAAGAATTTTTTCTTTGATGGCCGCGGCCTTCAAACAGTGTTCGGCTTGCCTGAAAAAGTTTCCGGCCTCCGACGGGCATAGCCTCTGCCTTTTTTGCCTCGGAGAGTCTCATCAGAGCCAGTCTTGCCCTCACTGCAAGAAATTCACCCGTCTGGCAGTGCAGAACCGGAGCTACTGGCTCAAAGCCCACCTGATGGAACTCTCTCTGGCTCCCGTCGCGGCCGCTTCTACCTCGGCTAGTGTCTCTCAGCCTCCTCCGCCTTCGGCTTCTTCTTCCGCTCTTCCCATCAAGAAGAAGAGGGACAAGAACGGGGAGAAGAAGAAGAAACACGGGTCGGAGAAGAGGCGATCGCTCCCGCCTACTCCGCGCACCCCTGTTTCTCCAGGACCTTCGCCGCCATATTCGGTCGCAAGATGTCCGTCGCCTGGGTCTTCCATCTGGGGAGGACGATCCTCGGATCGCCTGAAAAAGGACGCAGGGCTGGGGCTCCAGCTCGCCCACTTCAGGTGCTCCCGTTGCCGCCTCGTGGAAGGGCCCGTTCGCCTACGAGACAGGCCTCCGTCTCCCCTAGGCCCAGGACTCCAACGCTCGACGACGCGGCGATCACCATGCCGGCCACCGTTTCGTCGCCGCCTATACCAGCCACGGTTTCGTCGGCCACCGTTTCGTCGCTCCCGACGATGCCGGATCCAGCCCAGATGGAGCTCCTGAAAGGGATGTTTGAGGTCATGGCTCAGACTTTTGCCAGCCAGTTCAAGACCTCCATGCCTGCGGCCTCTGCGGCTCTGGTACCGACCACCGCAAGCCCCAGGGATGTTGGCCCTGCTGTGGCCCCTCCGACCTCCCGAGGGTCAGGTATCCGCTCCGCTAGCCCACCCACATCGTCGCGGGTTGGTCCAGACGTCAATGCGGTGGACTCCCATCCCGCCGGCCCGCCCAGGCCGTACTGGCGCGGTCCCGACGTGGATGTAAGAGTTCCTCCCTCGTCCTCCGATGACTCCAGCGTCTCTTCGGAGGAGGACGAGGGAGACGTCGACGCCGAGAGGACGCCGGACCAGGCCATCGGCGCGGTTGACCCACCGCGTGGTGAGGATCAACGCTCGCTTACGGCCATGCTGACACGGCTCGGCACCGCTCTGAACCTGAAGGTGGACCAGCCCCCACTGGAAGGTGAAGACCAAATGACCGCCAAGCTGGACAGACGGGCGGTACGGCCGGTACACATCACCATGCTGCCGTCCATGTTGACGTCGGCGAAGGTGACATGGAGGAAGCCGGTGTCAGCACACTCCGTTTCGTCCAGGCTCGACGGCATGTACAGAGTCCTGGACGAGAACGTCGAGTTCCTGCAGGTGCACCCCCTGCCGAATTCCCTGGTGGTCAAGGCCTTCCAACACAGGACGGCCACCAGCGGGTTCCCGGTGCCTTCGACCCCGGAAGGGAAGAAGCTGGACGCGGTGGGCCGTAAATTCTACGCCACCGGTTCCCTCTTCCTCCGCGCCACCAACTACTCAGCTGCTATGGGCCTGTACCAGTCTCACCTCTGGGAGCAGCTGAAGACCGAAACGGCGAAGTTGCCCGCCGACGCCCAGAAACGGATCGACGCGCTGGCATCCGAGGGCGATTTCCTGGCTGAGCAACAGATGAGAACAGCCAAGCATATCAATGACTATGCGGCGAAGGACATGGCGTCTGCTATCCTGCTCCGTCGTCACGCCTGGCTTAGGGGCACCTCCCTCGATGATGCTATGAAGAAGCTCATCGAGGAGTTTCCCTTCGACGGGCAGGGCCTCTTCGGGCAGGACACGGACAAAGTCCTCAATGAAATGCGGCAGACCAACTCCACCGCAAAGTTCCTGGGGCTCACCACGCCGGCTCCGGCTGCCAGGCCGAGATTCCAGCCCTTCACGCAGCGGTACCAGGGGAACCCGCAACAACAGGGTGGCCCCGTGGAACAGCCAAGGTCTGGCTCCTTCAAGCAACGGCGCCAGCACAAGCCCCGCTACCAGCCCTACGGGCACGGCAAGCGTTCGGACGCTAAGTCCAAGTCGCGCGTTTGAAGCTGCGACGGCCGAGTCTCTCTCGCTCCACATCCCGTACCTCCCCCTCCGGAACTTCCTCCAGGTATGGTCAGGCATCACGGACGACCGGTGGGTCTTAAAGATCTTGTCCTCTGGCTACGCCATCGAGTTCATGCGAGCGCCTCGGGTAGGAAGACATCATCTCACCACCTCGTCTCCCCATTTGGAGGAAGAAATATCAACTCTTCTGTCCAAGGGAGCCATCGAGCGGGTGGCACCGTCCGATTGGGACAACGGCTTCTACTCGAGGTACTTCGTGGTTCAGAAGAAGGACGGAGGACTTCGCCCGATTCTGGACCTGCGCCGCCTCAACAAGTGCATCCACACCAGGAAGTTCCGGATGGTGACCCTGCAGACCGTCCTTCCCCTCATCAACGAAGGGGACTGGTTCACAGTCATAGACCTCAAGGACGCTTATTTCCATGTCTCCATCCTCGAGGAGCACCGAAGGTTTCTCCGGTTCCGCATCGGCAATTTGGTGTACCAGTACCGATGTCTACCGTTCGTTCTGGCCACGGCACCGCGAGTCTTCACCAAATGCATGGCTCCGGTGGCTGCCTTCCTTCGCCAGCGGGGAATCAGGGTCTTCCCATACATCGACGACTGGCTGATCGTGTCCCCCACCAGTTCGTCGACCATTCGGGACACGCAATTCACGGTCCACCTCATGGAGAGTCTCGGCCTCAGGATCAACTTCACCAAATCGAAGTTGATTCCCTCTCAACGCGTCGAGTACATCGGAGCGGTACTCGACTCGCTTGCAACCAGAGCCTTTGCACCCCAGAAACGCTTGCAGGACATCACGCAGGGGGTGAACGATTTTCGCACCAAACCGTGCGTCCGAGCGGAGAAGGCTCAAAGACTGCTAGGCCTTATGGCCTCAACGATGGCTGTAGTCCCCCACGCCAAGTTGAAGTTCCGGTCCCTACAGTCGTGGCTTCTGCACGAGTTCGACACGCTCCGGGAGAGTCAATCCAAACGGCTAACTCCGTCTCCGGAGCTGAGGGACCAGCTGCTATGGTGGACGACGCCACTCAACGTTACAACGGGGAAGAGCTTTTACCCCCCGCAACCCTCGTTGCAAATATTGACCGACGCAAGCAACCTCGGCTGGGGGGCTGCCTGCGGGACTCTCACGGTCAACAACCCTTGGTCGCCTCAGGAGATGGTGCACCATATCAACTACTTGGAGCTACTGGCCATTTGGAAGGCCCTCCGTTCCTTCGAGAGCCTGCTCATGGGCAAGGCGGTCCAAGTGGCATCGGACAACACCACGGCTTTGGCGTATCTGAACAAGCAGGGAGGAACACGGTCCACCACCCTTCTTTACCTCGCTGTGCAACTCTGGGAGTGGTGCCTGGAGAGGCACATTTTCCCGATTGGAGTGCACATTCAGGGCAAGCTGAATGTCCTGGCCGACCATCTCAGCCGCCTCACCTCGACGACCCACGAATGGGAACTGAACGACGAGGTTTTCCAGTCGCTTTGCGAGGCCTGGGGGACTCCGAACATCGACCTCTTCGCATCGGAGTCCAACACGAAATGCCACAGGTACTGCTCCAGGGCGGGCATCGGTGTGAACTCCGAGGGCGATGCCTTCATGAAACGGTGGGATCAGGACTATTTCTACGCTTTTCCTCCGTTTCCTCTGATCCAGAAGGTTCTCACCAGAATGGTTCAGCACAAGACCAGGGCCATCCTAGTGGCCCCAGCATGGCCTCGCCAACCATGGTTTCCGCTGCTGTTGCGCATGTCATCTCAGTATCGCACGCTGCCGGAGTCACCGATGCTCCTCCAAATGGAGCAGGGCCAGCTTCACCACTCGGACCTGCCCAGCCTCCACCTCACCGCGTGGAGGATAACCCCAGACTGTCCAGGATCCTGGAACTAGCCAGGCGCCCTTCCACAAGGAAGTCCTACGCTTCCAAATACAGACGCTTTTGTGCTTTCCTGGCATCCCAGCAGACGTCCCTCTCACAGGTGGGACTGCAGGACGTCTTGACCTACCTCCTCCATCTGGCGGAGTCTGGCCTCAGCATCACCTCCATCCGAGTACACCTCGCTGCGGTGGTGGCTCACTCACCGGCTGGCTCGCCCGCTTCTGGCGCTTTCCGCGACCAAACGGTGAAACGTTTCCTCAAGGGGTTGCGGAACGCCTTCCCTCCGGTCAGGACTCCGACGGCCCAATGGTCACTCTCTACTGTCCTCAACGCGCTCACCAGGACTCCTTTCGAGCCCATGGCTACCGCGGATGCTCGTCTCCTCACTTGGAAGACGGCTTTTCTTGTGGCCATCACGTCTGCTCGACGAGCTGGTGAGCTGGTTGCTCTGCGGGCAGACGCACCTTTTCTTCAATTCTTCAATGACCGTGTGGTACTCCAAGCAGACATCACCTTTCTTCCAAAGGTGGTCTCCCAGTTTCATCTGGCACAGACTATCTCCTTGCCTACATTCTTCCAGAATCCCACTAACGCCCAAGAAAGGACTTGGCACACGCTGGATGTCAAACGAGCTTTATTGTTTTACACCAGCAGGACAAGGGAGTTCAGGAAGTCGCAACGCCTTTTCGTGGCGTATGGGGGCAAATCCAAAGGTGAACCCATATCTGCACAGCGGTTCTCCAAATGGATCACCTCTACCATCTACTTGGCCTACGAGTCGGCATCGCTGCCTCCTCCACTGCATGTCAGGGCGCACTCTACCAGAGCGGTTGCAACATCCACGGCCTTTCTGGAGGGCACACCGCTTGAGGACATCTGTAAGGCTGCCACCTGGTCCAGACCTTCTACATTTGTCCAGCATTACAGGGTGGACACCAGAGCCACTGCGGACGCCAGGCTTGGCCGTGTCGTCCTCACTCGGGGGCTCCGGGCCCATCGCCCTTGACAGTTCACCCTGCCTGACCGTCATCATCTTCATCGTGGGATCATCTCATCCGACAGCCCACCGACCAATTAAGTGTGAGCTTGCTAATCTCCCATGAGTGTGGATTCACAAACTATACGAAGGAGAAAATTCGGTTTCACTTACCAGTGATAACTTTCGTTCTTCGAGTATATAGTTTGTGAATACACACTACCCACCCTGCCTCCCCTCTTGAGCTGCACGGATGAGATCAATTGGTTTATCCTGTGCTTGGCTTAAGTATGGAACTGAGGTAAAATGGCGCGCGGGCGCCTCAGGGTGGGCGGTACGGTGGGCGGTCTTACCGCCAAAACTTTTGACCAATAGCTTTTCAAGCCTCCGATCGGCCGTTCTGCGCAGGCGCATAACCCATGAGTGTGTATTCACAAACTATATACTCGAAGAACGAAAGTTATCACTGGTAAGTGAAACCGAACTTTCTGTCACAAATCCATGAAGGTAGCTATCAGGAACTGTCTGAAATTCTGTCTTTGGGAGACATCAGTACAGGCAGTTGCCACAATTCCTGAGGAGGGTATGATTCAAATGGTCTCCATTTATAAAACACCATTAAAAATGTCTTATGGAGGCTCTTTAGACTGACACAAACTCTAACCCCCAGCCTGTGGGCCTAATCTGGCCTGTGCATATCATTAATCCAGCCTGCGGTGGCCACCCAGGAAACTCTAGATCCACCACACCCACCCTCCCATTGCTGGAAGTTACGATATGTCAGTTTCCACTGCAGTGGGAATCGCACAGGGTTTTTTTTTTGTTTTGTTTTGGGGGTGGAATCGGACAGCCTCCACTGTGCTTCGACAGCTGGAGTGGGATGGTGAGGTATTTTTGGTGCCGGGTGGAGCTTGCGTAGGCCCCTGGGATCCCAGCACCGAACCAGGAAGTAGCTCACTGTCCCACTCTAGCTGCCTAAGTGCAGTGGAGGAGCGTCGGAAAATTACCAAAACAGAGCAAAATTGCTCTGAAAAGCCTCCTGCCGCCCTGGGAAGTGGCAGAGGCTGTCCAAACCCCCAGAAAATTCGCGCAATTCCCGCCAATGACAATGAATATTTAAGTTGTGGGCATAGCCACACCTCCAGCCCCCGCAGCTGAGCGCGGTGGCAGGAACTGGCTTCTGGTAGGAAATCTTTGGGAATCCCAGACTTAGATACTCAGATAACTCCTAGCCAGCAAACTCCACCCCTCAGGGAAGGGACACTTAGGAGCGATCGCATCAATAACCCTAACCATTTTTCCCATTTGAGAGATCAGCCAAGAACGTGACAAAATCACCTGCTTAGAAAGCAGAAAACTCCCACAAAGCCTTTAAGAAATAATTTGGTTCCATCAGTTTCCTGGGGTGGATCACTTTCATTGTCCCCACCTCCCTGCAGAGGCTCAGACTTTCAATAAGCCTAAACCCTACCTCAGGGATTCTCAACCTGTGGCACCATTTCATGTCTCCCCCCCCCCCCACTGTTCCCACCACACCAGGAAGTACCATGTGGTGGAGGAAGGGCAACATGGCCATTCGGCCCCCGAAGCTGTCTGAGGAAGCGTGACCGGACCCCTGACTTAAAAAGGTTGAGAACTCCTGCCCTAGCTGGTAGTGATCTGATTACTCCCTTAGTTCTAAGCAGAAATGCTCCTCTTAAACTATATTTTAAGTGCCCTCATTTTAACTTCAGTTTCTTGCAGTACTATGCTGGTCTTGGACTGTAATAAAGTTTGATTTGATTTAATGTCATGACAATAGAACTACTGAAATTTCCTCACACACCTAGATCATCACCATCCAACCTAGTTAAGAAAAACAGGTCAGGACTATGCTTTGCAATGTGATCTTGGGGACATGAAAGGAGCCTCATTCGGGCATCCCCTGAGCGGAGTTTCTCCAGCAAAAATCTTTCCAACCCAGAATAATTTCTGACACAAAATTATTATTACCTCTTGGAGCGGCCCTATGGTAATTGGAGGGGCTCCCGGGTCGAGGGAGCCGAAGACGCCGTCGCCGCCACAGCTGCCGCGCGGGGCCGTCACTCCCCGCCCCCTGCCACCGGGCGGGGAGGTTAAAAGGGCTCCCGGGCCAAGGGAGCCAAGGACGCCGCAGTTGCCGCCACAGCCGCTGCGTGTGGTTGTCCCTCCCCGCCCCCTGCCACCGGGCAGGGAGGTTGGAGGGGTTCCCGGGTCGAGGGAGCCGAAGACGCCGTCGCCGCCACAGCTGCCGCGCGGGGCCGTCACTCCCCGCCCCCTGCCACCGGGCGGGGAGGTTGGAGGGGCTCCCGGGTCGAGGGAGCCGAAGACGCCGTTGCCGCCACAGCTGCCGCGCGGGGCCGTCACTCCCCGCCCCCTGCCACCGGGCGGGGGAGGTTAAAAGGGCTCCCGGGCTAAGGGAGCCGAAGACGCCGTCGCCGCCACAGCTGCTGCGCGGGGCCGTCACTCCCCGCCCCCAGCCACCGGACGGGGAGGTTAAAAGGGCTCCCGGGCCAAGGGAGCCAAGGACGCCGCAGTTGCCGCCACAGCCGCTGCGTGTGGTTGTCCCTCCCCGCCCCCTGCCACCGGGCGGGGAGGTTGGAGGGGCTCCCGGGTCGAGGGAGCCGAAGACGCCGTCGCCGCCACAGCTGCCGCGCGGGGCTGTCCCTCCCCGCCCCCTGCCATCGGGCGGGGAGGTCGGAGGGGCTCCCGGGCCAAGGGAGCCAAGGACGCCGCAGTTGCTGTGCAAAGCCGTCCCTCCCCGCCCCCTGCCACCGGGCGGGGAGGTTGGGGGGGCTCCCGGGTTGAGGGAGCCGAAGACGCCGTCGCCGCCACAGCTGCCGCGCGGGGCTGTCCCTCCCCGCCCCCTGCCACCGGGCGGGGGAGGTTAAAAGGGCTCCCGGGCTAAGGGAGCCGAAGACGCCGTCGCCGCCACAGCTGCTGCGCGGGGCCGTCACTCCCCGCCCCCAGCCACCGGACGGGGAGGTTAAAAGGGCTCCCGGGCCAAGGGAGCCAAGGACGCCGCAGTTGCCGCCACAGCCGCTGCGTGTGGTTGTCCCTCCCCGCCCCCTGCCACCGGGCGGGGAGGTTGGAGGGGCTCCCGGGTTGAGGGAGCCGAAGACGCCGTCGCCGCCACAGCTGCCGCGCGGGGCTGTCCCTCCCTGCCCCCTGCCATCGGGCGGGGAGGTCGGAGGGGCTCCCGGGCCAAGGGAGCCAAGGACGCCGCAGTTGCTGTGCAAAGCCGTCCCTCCCCGCCCCCTGCCACCGGGCGGGGAGGTTGGGGGGGCTCCCGGGCCGAGGGAGCCGAGGACGCCGTCGCCGTTGCAGCTGCCGTGCAGGGCTGTTCCTCCCCGCCCCCTGCCATCGGGCGGGGAGGTCGGAGGGGCTCCCGGGTCGTGAGAGCCGGAGACGCCGCAGCCACCGCGCGAGGCCGTCCTTCCCCGCCCCCTGCCACCGGGCGGGGAGGTTAGAAGGACTCCCGGGCCGAGGGAGCCGAAGACGCCGCAGCCATTGTGCGAAGTCGTCCCTCCCCGCCCCCTGCCACCGGGCGGGGAGGTTAAAAGGGCTCCCGGGCCAAGGGACCCGAAGACGCCGCTGCCGTGCAACTCCCCGGGCGGGGAGTCTAGGATGGCTCCCCGTAGTTTTGGGGAGCAGAAGACGAAGCCGTAGACGCCGCGTCCGCGCATGGTCGTCCCTCCCAGCCCCCTACCGCCGCCCTCCCTGCCTGGGGGGAAGAAAAAGGAGATGTCAACGACAGGACTCGCCAGCACTCCCTGTGCGTTTCGGGAGCCCATGCTTGTTGCTGGAACCAGGGGGGGATTGCAGATGGGGTGGGAAGAGAGAGAGTTGGTCCTGCCAGCCAGGAAGGAGGGGCAGCATTCCATCTAGGGAGGTTCCGGGGATCCATATAGGTGTAGTGACGGGCATGGGGCGGTATGGCGGGTACCGTGGGGCGGGCCGCACTCGGGGAATGCGGGTCCGATGTTTAAGTGCGGTCCCTCATTCCAGCCCTGCAGGTACATCTCTGGGCCCTGAGCAGCAGATCCAGAGTGACCCCGCCCTTAGGCTGCTGCTGGTGAATGCCAGATCGGTCTGTAATAAGGCCCCCCTGATTCAAGATGCCATTCAGGAAGGGCTGGCCGACCTGGCATGCATCACCGAAACCTGGCTGACTCCTGAAGATGGAGTACCTCTTTCGGACATGTGTTCAGCTGGGTTCGGTATTTGGCACCAGCCTAGAGGTGAGGGGAGGGGCGGTGGTGTCGCCATTGTTGCCAGGGAGTCTTTGGGAGTTGCTAGGGCCACTGCTCCACAAGTGTCTGGTTGCGAGGCCCTGCTTCTACGGCTGGGCCCCAAGGGTCAGTTGGGGATCTTACTCCTGTACCTGCCCCCTTGCAGGGTAAGGGATGCCCTGCCTGATGCTGGCGTTGGAGTTCCCGAGGCTTATGGTGCTGGGGGACTTCAATTTGCCATCGCTGGGGATGGCTTCTGAGGTGGCAAGGGAGTTCATGGCCTCCATGGCAGCCATGGGCCTGACTCAGGTAGTTCGGGGTCGGACCAGGGGCAGTGGTCACATGCCAGACTTAGTTTTCTTGTCGGAGCAGTGGCAGAGTGATCTGAGACTACAGGATTTAGTCATCTCACCTGTGCCATGGTCAGATCATTATCTGGTGACTCTTGACTTTTTGGGGGCGACACTTCATCGTAGGGAGGCAGGGCATATTAAAATGGCCCGCCCTCGGCGACTAATGGATCCAGACGGATTCCAGAGGGAACTAGGGGGTGTTCCTCTGGATCGGTTACACGATTCACCCGAGGCACTCGTCGACCTGTGGAATAGGACGGCAACAGCAGCCTTGGATGAAATCGCGCCACTGCGGCCTCTCCGCGCCCGTGGGGTTAGGTCATCCCCGTGGTTCACAGATGAACTGCGTGAACTCAAACGGGCAAAGAGACGCCTAGAGCGCCGCTGGGTGAAGACCCGGGATGCTTCCGATTGGACACTAGCTAGAGCTGCTATTAGGGCCTACCTAGTGGCGATGGGGGTGGTGAGGCGGCAATACTTCACCACCCTTATTGCCTCCGCTGATAATCGCCCAGCCGCCCTGTTCCGGGTTACCAGGTCCCTCCTCGGTAGGGAGAGATCGGTGCCCGGTTGGCAGGGTTCGGCTGAGGACTTTGCTGACCATCTGGTGGAGAAAATCGATCGGATTCGTTCAGGACTGAATCCTGGCGTGGATGGGGAGGGTCGGGGGGGTGCCGGTGCACAGTCTTGCTGTACGATCTGGGATCAGTTTGATCCTGTTGTCCCTGATGAAGTGGACAGGCTCCTTGCAGCTGTCCGTGCCACCACATGTCCTTTGGACCCCTGTCCAACCTGGTTGGTGAAAGCCTCCAGGGAGGTAACAGGTGGCTGGGTTGGGGGGATAATAAATGCATCACTACGGGAGGGGGTATTTCCTGCACAGCTAAAACATGCTTTGGTGCGCCCCCTCCTGAAGAAAATATCCCTCGACCCAGCGGTCCTTAACAACTACAGGCCGGTTTCCAACCTGCCCTTCCTGGGTAAGGTTTTGGAGAAGGCGGTGGCGCGGATGGAGGAAGCGGATTATCTAGACCCCTTTCAATCAGGATTCAGGCCCGGGTATGGAACGGAGACGGCATTGGTCGCACTGATGGATGATCTCTGGCGGGAGCGGGACGGGGGTTATCCATCCGTCCTTGCTCTTCTCGGCCTCTCAGCGGCCTTCGATACCGTCGACCACGGTATCCTTCTGGAACGGCTCAAAGGACTGGGGATCCAGGGCACTGTGTTGTCCTGGTTTTCCTCTTTTCTGGAGGGCCGTACCCAGTCGGTGTGGTTAGAGAGTGAGAGGTCCAGCCCTAGGCTCCTCAAGTATGGGGTTCCTCAGGGCTCGGTGCTCTCTCCTCTCCTATTTAACATCTACATGAAGCCACTGGGTGAGATCATTCGTTCCCACGGGGTGCGGTACCATCAGTACGCGGATGATACTCAGCTATACATCTCGGCCCGTGGGGACCCTAGTGATGCTGTTGAAATCCTATCCGGATGCCTGGAGGCCATTGGGGTCTGGATGGGGGCCAATGGGCTTCGGCTGAATCCCAGCAAGACAGAGTGGCTGTGGATAGGGGGCCCCGCGTTACCCAGGGAGTTACCACCTTTGGTACTGGATGGGGCTGTTTTGCCCCAGACAGACCCTGTGCGCAACTTGGGGGTCCTTCTGGACTCGCGGCTGCTGCTGGAAGAACAAGTAGCGGCTGTGGCCAGGAGGGCTTTTGCCCAACTTCGGGTGATTCGCCAATTGCGCACGCTCCTGGACCGGGGCTCCTTGCTTATGGTCACCCATGCTCTGGTTACTTCCCGACTAGATTATTGTAATGCGCTCTACATGGGGCTGCCCTTGACGACCATTCGGAGGCTGCAGCTGGTCCAGAATGCAGCGGCCCGGGTGGTGATGGGGTGTGGGCGATATGCCCATGCCTCACCGCTACTTCGGGAGCTGCACTGGTTACCAGTTTGTCTCCGGGTGCAATTTAAGGTGCTGGTTTTGACCTTTAAAGCCCTATATGGCAGTGGGCCAGGATACCTTAGAGACCGCGTCGTCCCAAGAGTGTCTGCCCGTCCAACCAGAGCGGACCGGAGGGGCTCTCTAATAGTGCCTTCAACTAGGGGTGCACATCTGTCTAGCACCCGAAGGAGGGCCTTCTCCGTATCCGCACCAGCTCTCTGGAACCTCCTGCCAATAGATCTAAGACTTCAAAGTGAATTGCTGCCCTTCAGGAAAGGAGTGAAGACCTGGCTGGCAGGGCAGGTGTGGGGCCCGAATGGGACTACGGTTCCCGCCTGCTGGTTATTGTAAGGATTAAGAACTCTCTCTTCTTCTTTGTATGATGGGTGGGTGGGATATGGGTTTTTTAATGGGGTGGGATGTGGGTTTTTTATAGTGTCTTTTATGTGTTTTTAGAATTGTTGTAATGCCGCCCTGAGTCGGGTTCTGCCTGAGTGGGCGGCATATACAAATGTGACTATAAATAAATAAAAATAAATAAAATCATGGTAGACATGAAATCTTGAGCCACTTCTGATAAACTGTCCTCTGTGGATGTTGAAGTCCCCCAGCACAACAAGTCAAGGTGACTGCAACACCATGCATGAGATCAGGTCAGCCAGATCAGGCAGGAAGATTGTTGAGCAGCGAGAAGGGTTGTGGTATGTCCAACATATTTTCAAACCCCACAGTCTGTAGGGCAGGGCATGTGGCAAAGGTGCTTGAATTTCAAAAGGCTATTGAAATTCCTATCCACCTCCCCAGGTCTGGCCTGCTGATCCACAGAGGACCCAGGTTGACAAACCTGAGACAGACTAATTCCCCCAGCTTCATCCAACCAGGTCTCTGTAATGCAAGCCAGGTCAGCATGTCTATTCAGGAGCTGTTCTGTCTTAATTGTAGGATAATTTCAGATCTTTACTTTTTGAGATGAAAAGTCACTACATGTTTTCCGTTATGTTTGATGGACTCAAGGGTTAAGGCAGAGACAGAGAGTCTTAGATCCTAAGAAAGAATCAAGCCTCTGAATTTGTTCAGTTAGCTGTGTCCCTTCCTTTAAAACCATATTATAATTAGATTGCATTGCACCTCGACAGGGTCAAATACTATCAGAATTTTAGGCTAAAGTATGTTGCTGTATTTTAACCTGCTTTTGTTACTATATAGCAGGGGTGGCCAACCTTTTTACGTTGCGCCACTGGACAGTGTTGTGGGCCAGACCACGCCCCTGGAAGCAGAAGCAGGCGCGTTTATGGCTGACGTAAATGCACCCACATCTGCATTTACTCCAGCCGCAGGCACGTTTTACAGGTGACATAAACATGCCCACTTCCGGGTGCGGCGGAGGCAGCAACAGGCTGGATGGTGTTGGCGGCCGGACTGCGGGCCATAGGTTGGGAACCCCTGCTGTATAGTGTTACAGAGATTTGCTGCTGAATTTGTGATTGGTCTTGAAGTAATCACAGGATTGGATTGCTGTTTTCTTTGTACTCCTGCTTTTCATAGTCAAATAAGATTGCATTATGCCTCTCCTTTTTGGAAAGCAGCTTTTCTCTTTCTACAGAAGAAAGCATAGTCCAATTAATGTGTAGAACAACCACTTGCTCATATGTTAATTCTCTTAGGTAAAGATAAGCCAAGATAACAAATACCTTTAAAATGTTTCATCTATATCAATCATTTGGAACAGAATATTTTTGCATGGATTATATTTCTTTTTCTAGACCTGCTGGCTGGGACAATGAAAAGAAAATTGCAATTCTTCATGAAAATTTCACAACAGTAAAACCAGAAGATTCATATGAAGACTTCATTGTAAAACCACCTGTAAGAAAGGTATAGCAGCTTTGAAGTAAACATTGCTTTGGCCTGCATGCAGTGTTGCTAGTAAGTGTTGCACTGAGCTCCGTAGCCTGAGCGCGATAAAGATATTAAGGTAGTAATTTGACTCTAGTTTGGCTTAATGATTTTAGTAGTCCATAAAGAACCCCTCATTCCTGCAGTGTTTTAGGGGATAATTTGAAACAGGCAGGCTTAGTTAAATCATATTGTGAATTCAGATTGTAAAGAACAAGGTTTTTAAAGAGAGAGAGAATTGGATGTTATTTTTAAAAGTAATGTGTTGTTAATTTTGAAAAGTTTATTACTCATTGCAGAAGGAGAAATATTGGTACTGTAGTTTGTTATTAATCTATTATCTTTGATTACTTTTTGGATTATTACTATTTTAAAAAAATATGCTGTTACAAATGTGGCCTCACACAATCCTTGAAAAGCAATACTTTTAAGAGAAGAAAAACATGGCGTTATTAGTTTTATAAAAAAATATGAACCAAAGATCATCCACACTGTGATACTTACACACAATAATTGTGGGATAACAAAAGTTCGGTTTCACTTACCAGTGATAACTTTCGTTCTTCGAGTATATAGTTTGTGAATACACACTCATGGGTTATGCGCCTGCGCAGAACAGCCGATCGGAGGCTTGAAAAGCTATTGGTCAAAAGTTTTGGTGGTAAGACCGCCCACCGTACCGCCCACCCTGAGGCGCCCGCGCGCCATTTTACCTCAGTTCCATACTTAAGCTAAGCACAGGATAAACCAACTGATCTCATCCGTGCAGCTCAAGAGGGGAGGCAGGGTGGGTAGTGTGTATTCACAAACTATATACTCGAAGAACGAAAGTTATCACTGGTAAGTGAAACCGAACTTTCTCCTTCGTATAGTTTGTGAATCCACACTCATGGGAGATTAGCAAGCTCACACTTACTTGGTCGGTGGGCAGTCGGATGAGATGATCCCACGATGAGCTGAAGATCCCCTAGGTGGACCCGTCAGGGGCGTTGAGTCCGGAGCCCTCTGGTGAGGACGACACGGCCAAGCCTGGCGTCCGCAGTGGCTCTGGTGTCCACCCTGTAATGCTGGACAAATGTGGAAGGTCTGGACCAGGTGGCAGCCTTACATATGTCCTCAAGCGGTGTGCCCTCCAGAAAGGCAGTGGATGTGGCAACCGCCCTGGTGGAATGCGCCCTGACATGCGGTGGAGGTGGCAGTGAGGCTGACTCGTAGGCCAGGTAGATGGTAGAGGTGATCCATTTGGAGAACCTTTGAGCAGAGATGGGTTCACCCTTGGACTTTCCCCCATAGGCCACAAAGAGGCGTTGCGACTTCCTGAACTCTCTAGTCCTGCTGGTGTAAAACAATAAAGCTCGTTTCACATCCAGCGTGTGCCAAGTCCTTTCTTGGGCGTTAGTGGGGTTCTGAAAGAAGGTTGGCAAGGAGATAGTTTGTGCCATGTGAAACTTGGAGACCACCTTGGGCAGGAAGGTGATGTCCGCTTGGAGGACGACGCGGTCGTTGAAGAACTGGAGAAAAGGTGCGTCTGCTCGCAGGGCAACCAGCTCACCAGCTCGTCGTGCAGACGTGATAGCCACTAGGAATGCTGCCTTCCATGTGAGGAGGCGAACATCGGCGGTAGCCATGGGCTCGAATGGGGTCCTGGTGAGCGCGTTGAGCACGGTAGACAGTGACCATTGAGCCGTAGGAGTTCTGACCGGGGGGAAAGCGTTCCGTAGTCCCTTGAGGAAGCGCTTCACCGTTTGGTCACGGAAAGCCCCAGCAGCGGGCGAACCAGCCGGGGAGTGTGCCACCACTGCTGCGAGGTGCACTCGGATGGAGGTGATGCTAAGGCCAGACTCCGCCAAATGGAGGAGGTATGTTAAAACGTCCTGCAGTCCCGCCTGCGGGGGGGGGCATGTGCTGGGAAGCCAGGAAAGCACAAAAGCGCCTGTATTTGGAAGCGTAGGACCTCCTTGTGGAAGGGCGCCGCGCTAGCTCGAGGATCCTGGACAGTCTGGGGTTATCCTCCACGCGGTGAGGTGGAGGCTGGGCAGGTCCGAATGGTGCAGCTGGCCGTGCTCCATTTGGAGAAGCGTCGGTGACTCCGGCAGTGTGCGATACTGTGACGACATGCGCAACAGTAGCGGAAACCAGGGTTGGCGCGGCCATGCCGGCGCCACCAGAATTGCATTGGTTCTGTGTTGGTACATCCTGGTGAGTACTTTCTGGACCAGAGGAAACGGAGGGAAGGCATAGAGATAGTCCTGATCCCACCGTTTCATGAAGGCATCGCCTTCGGAGTTCAGTCCGATGCCTGCTCTGGAGCAGTACCTGCTGAGTTTCCTGTTGGACTCCGATGCAAAGAGGTCGATGCTCGGCGTCCCCCATGCCTCGCAAAGCGACCGGAACACCCCGTCGTCCAGCTCCCATTCGTGGGTCGTC
Organism: Bradypodion ventrale; assembly: GCA_035047345.1. Classification (NCBI taxonomy): domain Eukaryota; kingdom Metazoa; phylum Chordata; class Lepidosauria; order Squamata; family Chamaeleonidae; genus Bradypodion; species Bradypodion ventrale. The sequence goes on along the minus strand of JAWDJE010000009.1, from coordinate 22,634,386 downwards.
GAGGTGAGACGGCTCAGGTGGTCTGCCAAAACATTCAGTGTGCCCTGAATGTGCACTCCAATTGGGAAAATGTGCCTCTCCAGGCACCATTCCCACAACTGCACTGCGAGGTACAGGAGGGTGGTGGACCGTGTTCCTCCCTGCTTGTTGAGGTACGCCACCGCCGTGGTATTGTCCGAGGCCACTTGAACCGCCTTGCCGGTGAGCAGCGTCTCGAAGGAACGCAGGGCCTTCCAGATGGCCAGCAGTTCCAAGTAATTTATGTGGTGCACCGTTTCGCGTGGTGTCCAGGTGTCGTTGACCGTGAGAGTCCCGCAAGCAGCGCCCCAGCCGAGGTTGCTCGCGTCGGTCAGTATCTGCAACGAGGGTTGCGGGGGGTAGAAACTCTTTCCCGTGGCCACGTTGAGTGGTGTAGACCACCACAGCAGTTGGTCCCTCAGTTCTGGAGATGGGGTCAACCGTTTGGACTGGCTCTCCCGAAGTGCGTCGAACTCGTGAAGGAGCCACGATTGCAGGGACCTGAATTTCAACTTGGCATGGGGAATCACTGCCGTCGTTGAGGCCATCAGGCCTAGAAGTCTCTGAGCCTTCTTCGCCCGGATGCACGGTTTGGTGCGTAGTTCGCTCACCCCTTGCGCAATGTCCTGTAAGCGTTTCTGGGGGGCGTAGGCTCTCGTAGCAAGCGAGTCGAGTACCGCTCCGATGTACTCGACGCGTTGAGTGGGAGTCAACTTCGATTTGGTGAAGTTGATCCTGAGGCCGAGACTCTCCATGAGGTGGACCGTGTATTGTGTGTCCCGAATGGCTGACGATTTGGTGGGGGAGACGATCAACCAATCGTCGATGTACGGGAAGACCCTGATGCTCCGTTGACGGAGGAATGCAGCCACCGGAGCCATGCATTTGGTGAAGACCCGCGGTGCCGTGGCCAGACCGAACGGTAAGCACCGGTACTGGTACACGGAATTGTCGCTACGGAAGCGGAGAAATCGTCTGTGTTCCTCGAGGATGGAGACGTGGAAGTAGGCATCCTTGAGGTCTATGACTGTGAACCAGTCCCCTTTGTTGATGAGGGGGAGGACGGTCTGCAAGGTCACCATCCGGAACTTCCTGGTGTGGATGCATTTGTTCAGGCGGCGCAGATCCAGGATAGGGCGAAGGCCTCCGTCCTTCTTCTGGACCACGAAGTACCTCGAGTAGAAGCCGTTGTCCCAGTCGGACGGTGTTACCCGCTCGATGGCTCCCTTGGAGAGAAGGGTTGATATTTCTTCCTCCAAATGGGGGGACGAGGTGGTGAGACGATGTCTTCCTACCCGAGGCACCCGCACGAACTCGATGGCGTAGCCAGAGGACAAGATCTTTAAGACCCACTGGTCGTCCGTGATGCCCGACCATACCTGGAGGAAGTTCCGGAGGGGGAGGTACGGGATGTGGAGCGAGAGAGACTCGGCCGTCGCAGCTTCAAACGCGGGGCTTGGGCCTCGCGCCCGAACGTTTGTCCTGTCCATAGGGTCGGTAACGGGGTTTGTGCTGCCGCCGTTGTTTGTAGGAGCTGGATCTAGGCTGCTCCGTCGGTCCCTGCTGCTGCGGATTGCCCTGGAACCGCCGTGTGAAGGGCTGGAACCTCGGCCTGGCGGAAGTAGCCGGCGTGGTGAGCCCCAGGAACTTCGCCGTGGAATTGGTCTGGCGCATCTCATTCAGGACTTTGTCGGTGTCCTGACCGAAGAGGCCCTGCCCGTCGAAGGGAAACTCCTCGATGAGCTTTTTCATAGCGTCATCGAGGGAGGTGTCCCTGAGCCAAGCATGGCGACGGAGGTAGATTGCGGAGGCCATGTCTTTTGCCGCATAATCGTTGATATGCCGGGCAGTGCGCATCAGTTGCTCGGCGACGAAGTCCCCCTCGGTGGCCAGTGCGTCAATCCGCTTTTGGGCATCCGCGGGCAGTTTCGCCGTCTCAACCTTCACCTGCTCCCAGAGGTGAGATTGATACAGGCCCATGGCGGCCGAGTAGTTGGCGGCACGGAAGAATAGGGAGCCGGTGGCGTAGAACTTACGCCCCACCGCGTCCAGTTTCTTTCCCTCCGGCGTCGATGGGACCGGAAACCCGCTGGTGGCCGTCCTATGCTGGAAGGCCTTGACCACCAGGGAATTCGGCAGGGGGTGAGCCTGCAAGAACTCGACGTTCTCGTCCAGGACCCGGTACATGCTGTCGAGCCTGGACGAAACGGAGTGGGCCGCCAAAGGTTTCTTCCACGTCGCCCTCGCCGAAGTCATCATGGAGGGGAGCATGGTTATGTGGACTGGCCGCACAGCACGTCTGTCGAGCTTCGCGGTCATCTGATCCTCACCCTCCAACGGCGGTTGATCGACCTTGAGGTTGAGTGCGGTGCCCAGCCTTGTGAGCATGGCGGTCAGTGAGCGTTGGTCCTCACCACGCGGTGGGTCCACTGAGCCGATAGCCTGCTCCGGCGTGCGCTCGGCGTCGATGTCTCCCTCGTCCTCCGACGACGACGAGCTGGACTCATCGGAAGACGAGGGAGGCAGTCTTTCATCCACGTCGGGACCGCGCCAGTACAGCCTGGGCGGGCCGGCGGGATGGGATTCCACCGCCTCGACGTCCGGACCACACCATGACGGGTTGGGTGGGCCGGCGGAGCGGGCACTCGACCCACGAGAGGTCGGTGGGGCCACGGCAGGGCCGGGATGCCCGGGGCTTGCGGTGGTCGGAACCGGAGCCGCAGAGGCCGCAGGCATAGGGGCTTGGAGCTTGGCCGCAAATGACGCCATGACCTGGAACATCTCTCGGACGAGGGCCATCTGAGATCCGTCCGAGTCCGCTGGAGGCAGAGCCCCGGTAGCCGGCGGGTTGGTGGTCCACGAAACAGTGGGTGTCGAAACGGTGGCCGGCGTCGGTGTCGGCGAAACGGTCGTCGGAACGGTGACGACCGCGTCGTCCGTCGGCGTTCTGGGCCTTGGAGAGACGGAGGCCTGCCTCGGCGAGCGGTTTCTTCCCCGAGGAGGAGAGGGGAGCACCTGAAGTGGGCGAGCTGGAGCCCCAGCCCTGCGTCCTTTATCAGGTGACCCGGAAGACGACCGTCCTCCCCAGATGGAGGATCCCGGAGAAGGACATCGGGCAGTCGAGAACGGCGGCGAAGGCCCGGGAGAGGCGGGTGTGCGCGGGGTGGGAGGAAGCGACCGTATCTTCTCCGACCCATGCTTGCGCTTCTTCTCGCCGTTCCTGTCCTTCTTTTTCTTCTTCCTAATCGGAAGCACGGAGGAAGAAGCCGGCGGCGGCTGGGCGGCAGCGGCGGATGTGGAAGCGGGAGCGGCGGGAGCCAGAGCGAGCTCCATCATATGCGCCTTGAGGCGATTGCTTCGGTTCTGCACCGCGAGGCGCGTAAACTTTTTGCAATGCGGGCAAGACTGGCTCTGGTGCGACTCTCCCAAGCAGAACAGGCACAGGCTGTGTCCGTCGGAAGCTGGGAACTTCTTAAGGCAAGCCCTGCACTGTTTAAACGCTGCAGCCATGAACCGCGGAAAAATTCTTCCAGTGGAAGTTTCTGGAGGCGAGTACCCCGAAGGGCGGACCAGCCGCCACCCCCTTGAGGGGGGAGACGGTGATCGATGCGAAGAAAAATTGGCTACTGAATCCACTCGAAAGAAGAGACAGAGCCGGGGTGGCGATCCTGCCCGGAGGACAGAATCACCGAGAAAAATTGTTGAAATTTGCCAAAAAGACTTTCCCTCAGAAGGGCGAAAAAATTGAGGAAGCTCTCAACGATCGTCCTGCTGCTACGGCGGAAAGAAGAGAACTGAGGTAAAATGGCGCGCGGGCGCCTCAGGGTGGGCGGTACGGTGGGCGGTCTTACCGCCAAAACTTTTGACCAATAGCTTTTCAAGCCTCCGATCGGCTGTTCTGCGCAGGCGCATAACCCATGAGTGTGGATTCACAAACTATACGAAGGAGAACCTAGGGGTCTTCTTCAAGTGTCGTATCCAATTCCGAATAATGGCTGTCATCTCGATCAGCCATGAAGTTTCATTTGCCTTTTGCATCTCAGTGTGACACCCGGACCACGGATCCAGTTCTGCAAGTCACTTTCTGGTCCTGAGTCCTTTTGGCACGCAAAGTCCTCCTCAGCCCCAGGCCAGGATGGATGGAGCTGCTGCCCTCCATCAAGATGGATTCAAGTGGGATTTAATACACTTGGGAACCATCACCCTTCCCAGTGGATTTTGCCACCCAAGGCCGTTTAACCTCAGGATTCTCCTTCGTATAGTTTGTGCATCCCCACTATTGGGTTATGCGCCTGCGCAGAACGCTGATCGGAGGCTTGAAAAGCTATTGGTCAAAAGTTTTGGCGGTAAGACCGCCCACCGTACCGCCCACCCTGAGGCGCCCACGCGCCATTTTACCTCAGTTCTCTTCTTTCCGCCGTAGCAGCAGGACGATCGTTGAGAGCTTCTCAATTTTTGCTCGCCCTTCTGAGGGAAAGCCTTACCGATTTCCAACAATTTTTTCCGGCGATCTTGTCCCTCGGGCAGGATCGCCACCCCGGCGCTGTTTCTTCCTTCTGGTGGACTCAGTTGCCTGTTCGCTTCGGTCACCGTTTCACCCCTCAAGGGGGTGGCGGCTGGCCCGCCCTTCGGGGTGCCCGTCTTCTGGATCCTTCCACTGGAAGAATTTTTTCGTTGATGGCTGCAGCTTTCAAGCAGTGCTCGGCTTGCCACAAGAAGTTCCCCGCTTCCGACGGCCATAGCCTTTGCCTTTTCTGCCTGGGTGAGGCTCACCAGGGCCAGTCCTGCCCTCACTGCAAGAAGTTTACCCGCCTTGCGGTGCAGAATCGGAGCAACCGGCTCAAAGCCCACCTGATGGAGCTCGCTTTGGCTCCCGCCGCGGCTGCCTCTACCTCTGCTGGTGCCTCTCAGCCTCCCCCACCTTCTTCTTCCAGAAGAAGAAGGACAAGGACGGGGAGAAGAAAAAGAAACGCGGGTCGGAGAAGAGGCGATCGCTCCCGCCCACTCCTCGCCCTCCTGTCTCGGCGGGGCCTTCGCCTCCGTTCTCGGTCGTGAGATGTCCTTCGCCCGGGTCTTCCATCTGGGGAGGACGGTCCCCCTCGGGATCTCCTGAAAAAGGACGCAGGGCTGGGGCTCCAGCTCGCCCACTTCAGGTTCTCCTGTCTCCTCCTCGTGGGAGGGCCCATTCGCCTACGAGGCAGGCCTCCGTCTCCCCAAGGCCCAGGACTCCAACGCTCGACGACGCGGCAATCACCATGCCAGCTACCATTTCGTCGCCGATTCTCCCGGCTACCGTTTCGTCGGCCACCATTTCGTCGCTCCCGCCGGTGACGGATCCATCCCAGATGGAGTTCCTCAAGGGGATGTTTGAGGTCATGGCTCAGACTTTTGCCAACCAGTTCAAGACCTCCATGCCTGCGGCCTCTGCGGCTCCGGTACCGACCACCGCAAGCCCCAGGGATGTTGGCCCTGCTGTGGCCCCTCCGACCTCCCGAGGGTCGAGTGTCCGCTCCGCTGGCCCACCCATACCGTCTCGGTGTGGTCCAGACGTTGATGCGGTGGACTCCCATCCCGCCGGCCTGCCCAGGCCGTACTGGCGCGGTCCCGACGTGGATGTAAGAGTTCCTCCCTCGTCCTCCGATGACTCCAGCGCGTCCTCGGAGGAGGACGAGGGAGACGTTGACGCCGAAAGGACACCGGACCAAGCCATCGGCGCGGTTGACCCACCGCGTGGTGAGGCTCAACGCTCGCTTACGGCTATGCTGACGCGCCTGGGGACCGCCCTGAACCTGAAGGTGGACCAGCCGCCACTGGAAGGCGAGGACCAAATGAACGCCAAACTGGACAGACGAGCGATGCGGCCGGTTCATATTACCATGCTTCCGTCCATGTTGACGTCGGCGAAGGCGACATGGCAGAAACCAGTATCAGCCCACTCCGTTTCGTCCAGGCTCGACGGCATGTACAGAGTCCTGGACGAGAACGTCGAGTTCCTGCAAGCTCACCCCTTGCCAAATTCACTGGCGGTCAAGGCTTTTCAACACAGGACGGCCACCAGCGGCTTCCCGGTACCTTCGACCCCGGAAGGGAAGAAGCTGGACACGGTGGGCCGTAAGTTCTACGCCACCGGTTCCCTCTTCCTCCGCGCCGCCAACTACTCGGCTGCTATGGGCCTTTACCAGTCCCACCTCTGGGAGCGGGTGAAGGCCGAGACGGCGACGTTGCCCGCCGACGTCCAGAAACGGATCGACGCGCTGGCCTCCGAAGGAGACTTCCTGTCGGAGCAACAAATGCAGACGGCCAGGCACATCAACGACTACGCGGCGAAGGACATGGCTTCCGCTATTCTGCTCCGTCGTCACGCCTTGGCTCAGGGGCACCTCCCTCGATGATGCTATGAAGAAGCTCATCGAGGAGTTCCCCTTCGACGGACAAGGCCTGTTCGGACAGGACACGGACAAGGTCCTGAACGAAATGCGGCAAACGAATTCCACGGCCAAGTTCCTCGGACTTACCACGCCGGCGGCACCTGCCAGGCCGAGATTCCAACCTTTCACGCGGCGATATCAGGGCAACCCGCAGCAACAAGGTGGCCCGTCGGAACAGCCCAGGTCTGGCTCCTACAAGCAACGGCGCCAGCACAAACCCTGCTACCAGCCTTATGGGCAGGGCAAGCGTTCCGACGCGAAGTCCAAGTCCCGTGTTTGAAGCTGCAACGGCCGAGTCTCTCTCGCTCCACATCCCGTACCTCCCCCTCCGGAACTTCCTCCAGGTATGGTCAGGCATCACGGACGACCGGTGGGTCTTAAAGATCTTGTCCTCTGGCTACGCCATCGAGTTCGTGCGGGCGCCTCGGGTAGGAAGACATCGTTTCACCACCTCGTCCCCCCATTTGGAGGAAGAAATATCAGCTCTTCTGTCCAAGGGAGCCATCGAGCGGGTGACGCCGCCCGACTGGGACAACGGTTTCTACTCGAGGTACTTCGTGGTTCAGAAGAAGGACGGAGGACTTCGCCCAATTCTGGACCTACGTCGCCCCAACAAGTGCATCCATACCAGGAAGTTCCGGATGGTGACCCTGCAGACCGTCCTCCCCCTCATCAACAAAGGGGACTGGTTCACAGTCATAGACCTCAAGGACGCTTACTTCCATGTCTCCCTCCTCGAGGAGCACCGAAGGCTCCTTCGATTCCGCATCGGCGATTCCGTGTACCAGTACCGGTGTCTACCGTTCGGTCTGGCCACGGCGCCACGGGTCTTCACCAAGTGCATGGCTCCAGTGGCTGCCTTCCTTCGTCAGCGGGGAATCAGGGTCTTCCCGTACATCGACGACTGGCTGATTGTATCCCCCACCAGCTCGTCGGCCATTCGGGACACGCAATTCACGGTCCACCTCATGGAGAGTCTCGGCCTCAGGATCAACTTCACCAAATCGAAGTTGATTCCCTCTCAACGCGTCGAGTACATTGGAGCGGTACTCGACTCGCTTGCCACCAGAGCCTTCGCACCCCAGAAACGCTTGCAGGACATCGCGCAAGGGGTGAGCGACCTTCGCAGCAAACCGTGCATCCGGGCGAAAAAGGCTCAGAGACTTCTAGGCCTCATGGCCTCAACGATGGTGGTGATCCCTCACGCCAAGTTGAAGTTCCGGTCCCTGCAGTCGTGGCTCCTTCACGAATTCGACGCTCTCCGGGAGAGCCAGTCCAAATGGTTAATTCCGTCTCCGGAACTGAGGGACCAACTGCTGTGGTGGGCGACACCACTCAACGTGGCAACGGGGAAGAGCTTTTACCCCCCGCAACCCTCGCTGCAAATATTGACCGACGCAAGCAACCTCGGATGGGGGGCTGCCTGCGAGACTCTCACGGTCAACAACCCTTGGTCACCTCAGGAGATGGTGCACCATATCAACTACTTGGAACTTCTGGCCATTTGGAAGGCCCTACGTTCCTTCGAGATCCTACTCACCGGCAAGGCGGCCCAAGTAGCCTCGGACAATACCACAGCAGTGGCGTATCTGAACAAGCAGGGAGGAACGCGATCCACCACCCTTCTTTACCTCGCTGTGCAGCTCTGGGAATGGTGCCTGGAAAGGCACATTTTCCCGATTGGAGTGCACATTCAGGGCAAGCTGAATGTCTTGGCCGACCATCTCAGCCGCCTCACCTCGACGACCCACGAATGGGAACTGGACAACGAGGTATTTCAGTCGCTTTGCGAGGCCTGGGGGATGCCGAGCATCGACCTCTTTGCGTCGGAGTCCAACAAGAAATGCCACAGGTACTGCTCCAGGGCAGGCATCGGAACGAACTCCGAGGGCGATGCCTTCATGAAACGGTGGGATCAGGACTATTGCTACGTTTTTCCTCCGTTCCTCTGGTCCAGAAGGTTCTCACCAGAATGTACCAACACAGGACCAGCGCAATCCTTGTGGCCCCAGCATGGCCTCGCCAACCCTAGTTTCCGCTGCTGTTACGCATGTCGTCACAGTATCGCACGCTGCCGGAGTCACCGACGCTCCTCCAAATGGAGCACGGCCAGCTTCACCATTCGGACCTACCCAGCCTCCACCTCACCGCGTGGAGGATAACCCCAGACTGTCCAGGATCCTGGAACTAGCGAGGCGCCCTTCCACAAGGAAGTCCTACGCTTCCAAATACAGACGTTTTTGTGCCTTCCTGGCATCCCAACACACGTCCCCTTCACAGGTGGGACTACAGGACGTCTTGACCTACCTCCTCCATCTGGCGGAGTCTGGCCTCAGCATCACCTCCATCCGAGTACACCTCGCAGCGGTGGTGGCTCACTCTCCGGCTGGTTCGTCCGCTTCTGGTGCCTTCCGGGACCAAACGGTGAAGCGTTTCCTCAAGGGACTACGCAACGCCTTCCCTCCGGTCAGGACTCCGACCGCACAATGGTCACTGTCTGCCGTTCTCAACGCGCTCACCAGGACTCCCTTCGAGCCCATGGCTACCGCAGATGTCCGTCTCCTCACGTGGAAGACGGCGTTCCTAGTGGCTATCACGTCTGCTCGACGAGCTGGTGAACTGGTTGCTCTGCGGGCGGACGCACCGTTTCTTCAGTTTTTCAATGACCGTGTGGTTCTCCAAGCGGATATCACCTTCCTGCCCAAAGTGGTCTCCCAGTTTCATATGGCACAGACGATCTCCTTGCCAACCTTCTTCCAGAACCCCTCCAACACCCAAGAAAGGACTTGGCACACTCTGGATGTGAAACGAGCCTTATTGTTTTACACCAGCAGGACAAGGGAGTTCAGGAAGTCCCAACGCCTTTTTGTGGCTTATGGAGGAAAGTCCAAGGGTGAACCCATCTCTGCCCAGAGGTTCTCCAAATGGATCACGTCTACCATCTACCTGGCCTACGAGTCAGCCTCGCTGCCACCTCCACCGCATGTCAGGGCGCATTCCACCAGGGCGGTTGCCACATCCACTGCTTTCCTGGAGGGCACACCGCTCGAGGACATATGTAAGGCTGCCACATGGTCCAGACCTTCCACATTCGTCCAACACTACAGGGTGGACACCAGAGCCACTGCGGACGCCAGGCTTGGCCGTGTCGTCCTCACCAGGGGGCTCCGAACTCAACGCCCTTGACGGACCAATCTACTGGACCTTCATACTTATCGTGGGATCATCTCATCCGACTGCCCACCGACCAAGTGAGTGTGAGCTTGCTAATCTCCCAATAGTGGGGATTCACAAACTATACGAAGGAGAAAGTTCGGTTTCACTTACCAGTGATAACTTTCGTTCTTCGAGTATATAGTTTGTGAATACACACTACCCACCCTGCCTCCCCTCTTGAGCTGCACGGATGAGATCGATTGGTTTATCCTGTGCTTGGCTTAAGTATGGAACTGAGGTAAAATGGCGCGCGGGCGCCTCAGGGTGGGCGGTCTTACCGCCAAAACTTTTGACCAATAGCTTTTCAAGCCTCCGATCGGCGTTCTGCGCAGGCGCATAACCCAATAGTGTGTATTCACAAACTATATACTCGAAGAACGAAAGTTATCACTGGTAAGTGAAACCGAACTTTGTCAGGTTAGTTAACCACCATCTGACGATTGGCATTGAATCGCTGGCAGTATGGTCTTCTCTATTACCATAGCAGGATAAACTGGCCTAACCTAGGGATATATAGGCAGAATGCCAATCCTCTACAAACATGTGCACCTATGCACGTGTATGTATGTCAACGTCAATGCAGTGGTTAAGCTTAGAATTGTTTATGCAGTCCATCAACTTGCTTAAACAAGTAAGAGAAGAGACAGTGAAGCAAACAGTTGTCCAGTACATACAGGCTCTGCATTCTGTAAAACACAGATAAAACTGCATTATAGTACAGTGATGGCGAACCTATGGCACGCATGCCAGAGATGGTACTCGGAGCCCTCTCTGTGGGCACCCATGCAGTCACCTCAGCACAGAGTTCACCTCGCCCCTCTGCCCAGCAGCCCAATGGGAGCGCTTCCTCCCTCTCCCCAGCACAGAGTTCACCCCGCCCCCCTGCCCAGCGGGAGCATTTTTTTCCTCCTGTATTGATATGTTGGCACTTCGTGATAAATAAGTAAGTTTTGGGTTGCAATTTGGGCACTCGGTCTCTAAAAGGTTTACCATCACTCTTATAGTATTTGCTGCTTGGTCCTAGTGGAATGTAAAAGAAAAAGTGAGACATTTAACTTGTTAATTCCCTTTTTGTGAACAAGATTCTTTTTTTTAAATCACTCACTGAATATCAGTTTCCTATCTCGTCCTCAGGTTTCCTGTGAGCCTGCTTTTGCCACTCTAATGTTTTTCTAAAGTTGTGTTAATTTTATCCATGCTCAGGCGTAATAAGAATGAGTGAGCTGCTTTCATAATTTGAAGCACAGTTCTTTTGTGTTGGGCTGTCAGCATAACTAGATAACCTAAGTAGTATTTTATTTCCACTTTAAAGAGGCAGTCTCTTGGTTGAGTTTTGAGGCCGAAATCTTAGAGTAGCTGTTTGCCAGTGTTATATTAGAAATCCCAGCAGCCTGATTGTATTCAAGTGGATTGTTTTTCTTGTTTGTCTTATTTATAGGCTGCCTTTCTCCCAATTGGTCCCAAGGTGGCCCACAATGTTAAAAAAGTAAATTTAAAATAGAATAATTTATATATTGAAACAATGGTATTGATGACATAAGGGGGCACAGAGCTGAGCAGGTTGAGAAGAATGGTGGAAGATAGGGGTGCCTGCCATGCGATGGGCCATGGGTTCACAAAGGGTCAGATGACAATGCAACTGAACAACAACAAAATAATTTAAAAACTTCAAAACAGACATACCTTCTTCTTTTGTGTCTAGGTCAGACTTTAAACTGCCAAAATGAAGCTCCTTTTGGCAAATTCATTCCATAGTTCCTTTTGCCTGACTTGGTGTGAGAAAGGTTAGCTGGCACAACAAGGTTGCTATTGCCTAGGGTACGCCCGATTGTGGTTCAAAAATACCACAATCTTCAAGGAGGCTCTTTCTGTGTACCCCACATACTCAGCTAAAAACCAACATCCAGGAACTCAGCTTAACATTTTTAAAAGCCTTGCCGAAGAGTAGACTTAAAAGTGAAACATTTTATTACCGTATTTTTGGACCATAAGACACACCTGACCATAAGACGCACCAAGTTTTCAGAGCAGGGGAAAAAAATTAATACTGTATTTTGCGCCAGCAACCAGTGGTGGCGCTGCAAGGGAAATGGGCAGGGCAGGCCAATTGCACTGAGGAAGGAAGTGATACTCTAGCCTAGCCTCTTGCTCTCCTTTCAACCAGGAAGCATGTTTTCCCCCTCCATTTTGTCCACGTGGAATAGAGACAAAGGCATCAAGGTAAGTGAAACCCTTTCTTTTTAAGCACAGGTTTGGTTTCCCACTTAAATGTATTGGGAACATACAAACAGAAAATGTTTGAATACAAGAAATTTATTTCCAATGCATTTAAATGGGAAATTGCGATTTTCGCCCTCTAGTGGCCACTTGTTTTTCATATGTTTTTCCCCCCTGCCCTGAACAGCTGAGAGGCGGCAGTAGTAGTCTTCGGCCAGCTGCGGCTCTTGTAAAATATTCTTTTACAACAGCCACAGCTGTCCGAAGACCAGCATTTGGACTATAAGGCACACCCTCATTTTCTCCTCACTTTTGGGGGAGAAAAAGTGTGTCTTATGGTCCAAAAAATACGGTATATGACTAACATTTGTTTCTGGAGGTAGTTTTACTTTTAGAGTTCTGTGAGCTCTGTATGCTCTTTGTATGTCTGCCATACCAAGATTTGCTTTTGGTAAAATTGAATTAACTACAGTTCCTTCCGAAGGCTCACTTTGTGAAATAAAACTGGGAGTATCTCCATCGTTCCACCCTATCTTAGCCTTCCATGAAGTCCACTACTTGGTCTAAAGCTGAGTTAGCTGTTTAGCTATATAATTGTTGCTGCTGTTATTTCTTAAACATGGACACATTTCTTTTAATTGATTGATTGTCTTGGCCAAGTCCTACCTTAGCATTTACAGTGGCTCTGAAGAAGGAGCTGTGCTATTATTTGACACCTTCCCTGCTGTTTTGCCCATGCTTTTTGCATTCTTTAAAACTTGCTTTTATGACAAAAATGTTAAGTTGAAATATGTGTCTAAATAATTTTCTTTAGGAAGTGAAGAGGCCTAGGATGTTTCTTTTTTCTCTGTGTATGTTTGGTGTGTTTTGTTTGCTTTTCCCCTTTGCTCTAAGAGAGGGATAAATTTTAGGTCAAGCAGCTGTCACAGACTAGGTGTGATGATGATGTTATGCCCGTAGAAGTATTACAGGTAACACACTCAGTTACCTTTGATGCTTCCCTTCCAAGCTTTCTTCTCAGTCCCTAGGATAGCGTCTCCCAAACTATGTTCCATGGAACACTGGTGGACTTCCAATTCCCAAAAGCCTAAGTATGTACATGGCTGATCAGTGCTTTGGGAAATTGACTTAGGCTTTTCAGAATTGAAGTAAAAAAAAAAGATTTGGAAACACTGTCCTAAGAAATAATGTGTTGCACTCTTGCATCTGGTTCACCAAGTATAGTAATGAAAGTTCTTTGAGCACAAGTGCAAGCCTTAGTGCAGGGGTTCTCAACCTTTTCCAGCCACGGGCAGGACTACACCCGTTCAGACAGCTGAGCAGGCCGGACACATGGTTCCCCCACCATAAATACTGCCATAAAATGCATACATGGCTGTCGTAAATGCATTTATGACACCCATGGGTGCATTTATGGTGCATTTTCAGCTGTTTGTCTGCTTCTGGCAGTGGCTGCGGGAGCGAGGGTGGTGTGTTTTCTGCTGATTTCGTCACTTCCACCACTTCTGGCGGCGGCAGGAGTGAAGACTGCGTGTTTTCAGCTGCTTTCGCCACTTCTGCTGCTTCTAGTGGTGGCTGCAGCGATGGGAGCAAGGGCGACAGGCCACATGAAATGGTGCCAGAGGCCGGACCCGGCCAGCAGGCCATAGAATGCGAACCTATGACTATGGCCTAGTACCGTGATGGTGAACCTTGACACTCCGGATGTTCTTGGACTTCAATTCCCAGAAGCCCAAGCACCCTGTGAATCCACACAAATGGATTTAGGGGCACGTTTTATTTCCGCTTCCAGGAGCGACAAGGGCAGCGTGGGCCGGATGAATCACAATAAATCCATTCGTGTGGATTCACAGGGGCCTTGGGCTTCTGGGACTTGAAGTCTAAGAACATCTGGAATGCCAAGGTTCACCATCACGGGCATAGTACCACATTTCTCATTGTCTTACATTGCAAGGAATATGGTGAATTGAGAAGGTAAAAGGAAATAGCACATAACATCTTCCACCTATCTAACACCTTCTCATCTGTTAGCTCTTGTGCTCATAGTGTGCAACTCTGCTGGTGGAGGAGCAGTTTGCTCCAGGTAATGCCAAAGAAGAAGGCAAGCCACAGGCAGACCCAGTATTTCTCTAAGTGCGCGTGTAATAATGTCTGTTCCCCAAAATTATTAACATGTTTTTGGAACAGGAAGAGATTAAAGAAGAGTTTTGACATTCTTTCCTGAGTTTTTTTTAAAAGTTTAATTGTGCTGTGTGTTATTAACAAAGGAGAAATCTGAACACCAGGGTAGTTAATTAGGGTTTTAAAAAGTTAATTCATAATAAAGGTGCAAGATTTTTTTAAAAAGAACTTATCTAAGGTTATCATTTTCCCATCAAAACTGGACGTTAGTGCAGCACCTTTAGGGCAACAGGAGGAAGAGTGATCATGGGCAGAAACTGTCCCACTCTCTTGGCCTCTCTGTACTTTCTATAGGGAACTAGCAGAGGTTGCCCGGTGTCGCCGGGCTGTTTTAAATTGTGTTGTAAGGTTGTTGGTTTTTTGTTGGATCGGGGCCGCAAAGCGGCTGTTGGGTCCCGGAGGAGACTGGTTAAGCAATGAGACACGAGGCAAGATGGAGCAAAGACCAGTGATTTAATGAAGGCAAATCATCAGTATTTATCATGTACAGACTGCATGCAAAAGAACTGCGATCTGGCAGAATCCATATGCCATGTTTACATGAGTTAATTGGGAAACTCTTCAGGGGGTTAATTAACTAACTTAATCAATGACAAGGGAACTCCATTGTCCCAAGCTATCTGGGGTAAACATGTGGCTGGTATTGGTTTTAGGACTTAAGGTAATCCGCAGATGCGAGATTACCCATTACATGACTAGCGAGTTAGTCAGCTTCCTATTGTCCGAGCTGCTTGTCAGGTCAGCTGTAGGTGAATTAAACCCTATCTAATATTCCGCTCCCCCAATTTCTGTCCCCATCACCGGGGTTCTGTCAGGGCCAGTTTACCAATTGTGTGCGCGGATACCACACTCCCCCTTTATTTGTTTAATTGGACCTGACAGACGGCCCGGCGTAGGAGCAGCATCAGCTGACGTGAAGACATTCCAGGGTTCGCTCCATGGGGGACATCTTGACATCAGCGAAGGAATACATTGCATGAAACAACACACAGTCGTTCCCAGTATTATCACCCCCACAATCACCTTGAGTGTCGTTTGTAGCCAACCCCATGGGAACCAGGACCATAACGAATTCCATCACGCCCACGTAGCATCTTCCTTGATGTTTATAACCAAGGTATGGAGGTCTGTGAGTTGACTCTGTACCTTGCGCGAGTTGTCCGTGAGGTTAAAACAACACATGCCATGGACAGACTCGCAACCCAAATGATGTAACAGCAAGAGGTAATCAATAGCTGTTCGATTATCCAGTATGGCATGGCGAAGCTCTGTCTGCTCTTGATTAATCAGCGCTATCGCCGAGGAGGTGTGGTTAATGGCTTTTGCCAAAGCGCAAGCCAATTGGCCAATTCTCCGAGCGTTGCCTACGGCTAAGCCTGACACGCCAAACAAGCTGACTGCTAACAAAACATACTCAGCTTTACTCAGAATTCTGATGTTGCTATCACATGAGCTGTCTAACTGGGTGGCATGAGCGTGCCGTATGTGTGAAGATACATTTATGCTTGGTGCAACCATGTCTCTAGTGGGAAGCAACAATGTCAAACGACTGATACAGCAAAGGGAATCAGATACATTTGCAGGAATGTAGTTCCAAGTGTACTGGTTACATGTAAAAAACCATCCTGAAGGCAAAGTAACATGAGCATACATTGAGCTAATAGTCTCTGGGTTACCACAAGTTCAGTTGCTGTTGCCGGGGTCGAGGCAACGGCGCTGTGGCCCTTCGACCGCGGAACAGCCGGTCATATGAGCACAAGTAGAGTTCGGGCTGACTGCCACTCGGGGAGTGTAGAGAGTGGCCGCATCAGCCGGTAAGACTTTGGTGACTTGGGTTCCCTGATGTGCGTACGTTGAAAAGGCAGTCTTGTAAAACGGACCAAATATCCGCTTCACCAACCAGTCACCGTTCCTGATGCGTGCATCTGGGGAGTGACACACTGGGATGGGACAAGTGCTCAGAATAGAGGCAGAAGCGGTGGTCTGCCTCAGGCAAAAATTGGACTGATTGACGAGGTTCGCCAGTCTTTCCCAGACGTTGTACTGCAGCCGGGCAGAAAGATCTCCACCTGTCTTCAGGTTGTTGGCTTCCAATGAATCTGCTTAATCGCCTCCCCCCGCAAGCAGGGAAAGGATCAAGATGATGGTGGTCATCATGGAATTAGCTGTAATCAGGGAAAAGGCTGCAATCAAGATGTCCTCCGGTGTCGGCTCCTTGTCCTCCCGCTGAACGGCGTCCGCCACCTCCTGGCACAGGGACTTGGCCATCCCCCAGGTGATCTTCGGCGCTGTCATCTGCTGTCGCCGCCTCCTCCGCTTGGTTCTCCCTGTCAGGGTTAGTTCCTCCATCTCCGGGATTGGGTCCGGAACTGCCTGGGTCCACGCCATTGGACTCGAAGTGCGGCTTGACACACCGGGCTGGAATCCAGATGACGCCTGTAGGAGACATAATTGCAGCATACCCTCTTCCCCATGTTATGAGTGGCGCTGGGCCCTTCCAGGAAGGATCCGGTGGCACTCGGTAACGCACCATCGGCCGTGGGAGAGCCTCCGTGCGATGGAAGTGCTTCTCCTGCGGAGTGCAATCCGAAAAAACATTAAGGTGATTGTACGTAAGCAATATCTTGTTCAGACAATGTTGTGCCTGACCCTGATTTTTGGGGAGGGCTGGTGGTTCCCCTCTTTCTGTTTGTTTGTCAATGTAGGACTTAAGCGTCCGATTGACCCGTTCCACAATCGCTTGCCCTTGCGGATTGTACGGAACGCCAAAGGTGTGCTTAATTCCCAGGTGGCCATGAAGGTGGCCAGCTGCCTGGAGCTATAAGCCGGACCGTTATCGGTCTTCACGTGCCGTGGTTTGCCCATGGCCGCGAAGCAGGAAAGGAGATGCTGCTCCACATGGGAAGCCATTTCTCCCTTCTGTGCTGTAGCCCAAACAAACTGAAAAGGTGTCAATGCAAACGTGCATATACTGCCATCTGCCAAACTGCGGAACATGTGTGACGTCCATCTGCCACACCTGGTTGGCCTCTGTCCCTCGTGGGTTGACCCCCACGAGGGCCCCCCTACCGCCCCTGCACAATGCAGACAGGAACAGACTATGCCTTGGGCTTGGGAAAGTGGCAGGTTGAACTGCCTTGCGAGTGCTTTGGCATTCTGATGAAAGAATGCATGACTTTGAATTGGAGTTGTGAAGACTCCCAAAACTGACCGTTGCTGAATTTCCTTTGCGGCCGCATCCGCTCTGCTATTGCCCGTGGAAATCGGACCAGGCAAGTCCTGGTGGCTTCTGATGTGGGCGATATAGAGCGCTTCGGTGCGGTTCTGCAAGTGAAATTGAGTTGTGAGAAAAAGACTCAACAAGTTTTTGTCTATCGCGGGAGTGATGTACGTCCCGGTAGACTGTGAAGCAAATTCCTAACATACTGGCTGTCAGTAATTATGTTTAAGCGTTCTTTGGCAAAGGTGTGCAAAGCGAGGTTCACCGCTGCCAACTCTGCCCGCTGTGCGGACTTCTGTGGAAGAGTTAGAAGCATGTGCCAAGCCTGGTCCTCCTGCCAAGTAAGAACACCATATGTGCGACCCCCATCAGTGAAAACTGTCCTAGCCCCCTGAAGTGGAAGCAGTGACATTAACTCACACAAACTGACTGTCTGCGTTTGAAGCGAGACGAGTCTGGGGTCTTTCGGCAAATGGTATGCCAAGCATCCAGTGAATCTTTCCAAAGCAATCGGAAGCGAGTCACCGAGCTGCATCAGTTGCTGTATTTGCTCTTTTGTGAATGGGACCACAATTTTTGCTAAATCGTGCCCTGAGATGTCCCTAGCTCTCAGCCTTCCTCGGTAAATCACCGCGGAGACCAGTTCCTGTGGAGGAACGATGTTTCGAGAAGAGGTGTGCGGTAAATAACCCATTCCACGATACTCGCCCCCCGCTCGGAGTCCACCCCTAGGGCTCCAGTAAACATGGATCCGGTCCAAACGATGTACAGGTTTAGAATCGGAGCATATGGCCCCTGACTAATTCTGTCCACCCATCTCTGGCTGAGAACTTGGTTGACCTTTTCGAGAGTCAAGCACGCCTCTCGAGGAATGTGTATTCGGTCTGCCGGCTGCTTACCTAGCGTTAGCAGTGAGAAGAGCGGTTTTAGAAGATCCGTATCTAGTCTAAAATACGGTCTGGCCCAATTAATATTCCCCAGAATCTGTTGCAATTCTACAAGGGTGACTGAATCTTTTAAGTTGATCTGTGGCAAAACTGGTGCTGCGAAAGAACGGAGAAGCCGATGGCCCAAGTATGAAAATGGCTTGGTTCTCTGAACTTTCTCCAGGGCAATGAGTAACCCTTTTTCCCGCAGAGTGGCCTGGAGGTTTTTAAACATTTCGCTGCCGAGTTGCGGCGCTGCGGCCAGGATGTCATCCATGAAATGACACACTAAGACTGTGGGGTGAAGGTTTCGGAACTTTTCCAGTGCGTTGTGAACGTAAATTTGGCACAGGGTGGGCGAGTTGAGCATCCCCTGTGGCAAATATTTCCACGCGTAACGTATAGGCTCTCTGTGGTTCACAACTGGCACCGTAAAGGTGAACCTTTCCCGATCCCTAGCATCTAAGGGAATTGTATAAAAACAATCTTAGGTCTACGACCAAGATCTCCCAACTCTCTGGGATCATGTTTGGATTCGGGATGCCGCATTGAAGCGGTCCCATTGGCTGGATACATTTATTGATCTCTCTGAGATCGTGAAGGAGTCGCCACTTCCCCGACTTTTTCTTGATAACAAATATGGGCGAATTCCAAGGGCTGGTGGACTGCTCTATGTGTCCTGCATCTAGCTGCTCTTTCACCAGCTGTTTCAGGGTGACTAATTTCTCCCCTACTACCGGCCATTGCTCTACCCAGACTGGTGTGTTGGTCAGCCATTTAAGCGGTAGAGCCATTACCCGAAGGTAAGAGTTGCACGGTACTGCTGCAGAATGTCTCGCCCCCAAAGGTTGACGTGCACGTCCAGAATGTGCGGCCGGATGACTGCTGTGCCGTCCGCTTCAGGGATCGTGACTTCTATCCAATCTTGGCTTCTAAACGCTTCTTGAACACCGCCTACCCCCCACACATCGGAGACCGGCTCAAGAGCCCACTCACGCGGCCACTAACTCTGGCTGACCACACTGACGTCAGCTCCGGTGTCTAGCAGCCCAGTAAAAGGTTTTTTATTTAAAAATACCTTTATGACTGGCCGCCGCTTCCACACTATGTTGGTCTCCACTGCCGCTAAGACCTGGTATCCTTGCACTGCCCCTTCTGCACTCGAGCGGTCTTCCGACCCAGACTTTGAGCTGTCCCTGAGCCTTTCCTGGCTGCCTGCTGGCGAGTTACAAGGAACCATGATCAGTTGTGCTAACGTGTCTCCCTTGTGAATGGTTTGGGGTAGGTGTGTCTAGAGTTGAACTTGGAGAACACCCGAAAAATTGGAGTCAATGACTCCCGGAATTATAAGAATTCCTCGCGTTCCTGCAATACTACGGGGCAAAACTAAACCTATTTAGCCTTTAGGCAGGGGTCCCATGTACTGGGAATTGACCAGATAGAATGTGCCTGGCAAGTCACATGTGACTTCTGACTGGCAAGTCAAATCTAGTCCCGCACTGCCTCTAGGGCTGGCCTGCGCCTCCGGAATGCAGGGAATGTGACCGGAATTTAATCCAGCTCTGGCTCTCCCAGAGCGATTGAGGTCTCTGTTTGGACCGGGGCCAGAGACAAGCCCGCTTTCCGGTTTTCCGAGTTCGGGCAGTTCCTGGCCCAGTGGAAGCCTTTATTGCACCTTGGACATGGGGTGGTCGGAGTCTTGGGACGGCCGGCGTGTTGGCCGCTGCCCTTGCTGGATCGGCATTCCCTAGCGAAATGACCGATCTTGCCACAATTGTGACATGCTCCTTCGGTCTTGTTCTTGGGTTTCCTACCGCCTTGTACCGCCGCTGCCAACAGACCCATTTTGTAGGAATCTGTACCAACGTCAGCACAAGCCCTAATCATGTCCGTGAGAGTCAGATCGGGACGATTGCCCAGTGACTGCAAGATCTTACGGCAGTCTAGGTTGGCGTTGTCTTTTGCCAATTTCATCATGAGCTCCTGTTGGGCTTGCTCATTATCGATCTGTCTACTGACTGCTTCCTCTAGTCTATTGATAAAGTCCATGTAGGACTCCTGGGCACCCTGTTTGACTGCTGTGTAATTTTTTGCTGCTTTGCCAGCTGCTGGGACCTTGAGATAAGCCCTGAAGGCTGTCTCAGCCGCCAACTGAAGGGTGGCGATTGGCAAGGCGGTCTGCGCATCAACGGATTCGAACGGACCTGAACCATATAGCTGGTCAGGGATTACTGCTCCGCCCATCCTGGCATCCCTTGCCTGTGCCTCGAGACGATACTCGCTATCCCATAGCAAATACTGGCTGGGGTTGAGCATCATTTGCATGACGGCTTTCCAGTCGTACGGAATGAGCATCATGGTTTCGCACACTTGCTGAAGCGTACCCCTGGTGAAGCGACTCTGAAGTCCTGTCTCTGTGATGGCCCTCCGTGTAGCCATGAGCAGCTTGTACGGAACTGGCGAATGGACTGTTTGCTGCTGACCCATGAGGGCATCTATCTCTATGCGAACTGGGCATATTTGCCTAAGCTCAGCTAGTTCTTCTGCTGGCAACTCCCCCTTACTGATCTCTTCCTCAACCATGCACTGAATGGAACTCTTGGTAGCTTGGGAACCTGTAACTGTCAGAGAAGCGCCAGTGCTTCTCATTCCATGCATTCCTTCAGTGACGTCTGCAGCTGTCACTGAGGGAAAGCTCCCTACACTACCCTGCTTGAGCTGAAATGACGGATAGAGAGCCGTTGGGGCTGATGGCTCTGACTGCGCTGGGGGTTCGTGGGTCTCTATCCGGACTGGGTCTACCTCTGCTAAGAGCTTCCTACACTTGCTCCATGTGCTGATTATACAATCTGGAGCTCTCGGGGCTTGCTAAATGCAGGCTCCTATCCTGTCCCAAAGTTGGAGGTTAAGCATGCCTGTTTCTGGATAAAGCAGACAATGGTCCCCCAAGTACGCCAAAAGCTCCGCTAACTTGGCGCTGTGAATGCGTGTCTGGGATACCCTGGCCAGGGCCTTGAGTTCCATTAAGTGAACTCTCTGGTTAGCAGTTGGAGATTGCCTCTGAGGACAAGTCCCTATATTACCTGCCAGTCCTTTGAGTTTTCCTCCTCGGGATGAAGCGACGCGTCTGAGTTCAGGTAACAGGTCTGGCGTGATGAACCTCTGGGAAGGAGCTCGGAGTGTGGACAGCTGCCACGGGCCCTCGGCAGCCTCTGTGCTGAAGTCAGGGTTTCACAGCCGACCCTGAGCGGAACACGTTTTCCCGCTGAGCAAGCTGCCGCAGAGCTTTGGAGCATGCTCTGCCTCTCTGGAATGCCTCGCCGCGTAGCAGTCACTCAGATCGGATGGCTTTCCGACCAGAGCTGCCGCGCTGTCCTCCAGCACGATTCGGACACGGTTCTGGCATAGAACCGGACCGCGAGGATTGCTTACTCACGAGTAGAATCACGTCGGGGTCACCAGATGTTGGATCGGGGCCATGAAGCGGCTGTTGGGTCCTGGAGGAGACTGGTCAAGCAATGAGACACGAGGCAAGATGGAGCAAGGACCAGTGATTTAATGAAGGCAAATCATCAGTATTTATCATGTACAGGCTGCATGCAAAAGAACTGCGATCTGGCAGAATCCATATGCCATGTTTACATAAGTTAATTGGGAAACTCTTCAGGGGAGTTAATTAACAAACTTAATCAATGACGGGAACTCCATTGTTGCAAGCTATCTGGGGTAAACATGTGGCTGGTATTGGTTTTAGGATTTAAGGTAATCCGCAGTTGCGAGATTACCCATTACATGACTAGCGAGTTAGTCATTAGCTTCCTATTGTCCGAGCTGCTTGTCAGGTCAGCTGTAGGTGAATTAAACCCTATCTAATATTCTGCTCCCCCAATTTCTGTCCCATTCAGGAACCCCTGGTAACGAGGTGATCACCCATCACCGGGGTTCTGTCCGGGCCAGTATACCAATTGTTTGCGCCGATACCACAGTTTTTTGTTGTTGCTTTTTTTGGTAATGAATTTGAAAAAGAGGTTAGTCTGTAATTGTTTTTTTTTTAATTTTATTTATGTACATTGTTTATGTTGTCATTTGTTAAATAGATTGTATTCTTTTAATACTATAAAGTAATAATAACTTGTAGTTTGTATTTTTTCTAATGTATTTTTGAATATTTCTTTTAACATATATGTTATTTTTAGTTACCCAATTTTTTTAAAAAAAGAATTAAGTACTGGGGTTTTTTGTGGATTAAAAAAAGAACAAAGGATGATATAATTTTTTCAAATTGTTTTATTTAACCAAATAATGTTTTATTTTGTGGGGTTTTTTTATAATTGTACCGTACTGTGTTTAGATGTTTTGGGTTTTTATTTGAGTTAAAACTCAGCACAGGATTTTAGAAATCTTTTTTTTTTACATATGTTTATGATTTGTGTAAAATTGTGATTTATTGTTAATGTTTTTGACTTGTTTTTTCTCTTGTGGCCTCTAGGTGGGGCTGCTGAATCTTTTTGAGTTGTTTTTACTATTCTGCCCTGCAGGTGGGGCTGCTAGGGGTTTGGCTTTCATTTACCGTGTTTTTTCTCTCCTGGCCTCTGGGTGGGGCTTCTTCCGGTAAGTGGTCTCTTTGTTTCTTCATTTCTGTTCCGGTCATCATGGAGGGAGAACGTACTGGTGAGTTGTCTGGTTTTCTTTCTTCTGGGGTTTTTCTTTGTTTTTCTTTTGTGGTGGTGGGCTGGGAGGTGTTTCTGTTTGTTCTTTTTGTTTTTGTTTAGTTTTAGGTTGGTTTAATTGGTTTGATTATTTCTAGTTGTGTTTAATTTGTTTTGTTTCATTGTTGTTTATTTTTGTAATTAGTTGTTGTTTGTTTGTGTACTTTGTGGGGGGTGTTTGTGTTGTAGTTAGGTGTTTTCTTTGTGGTTTTGAGCCATTGTGGATGTTTTTGTTTGTGTATTTTGTGGTTTATTTTTCTTGTTAGGTAGGTCGGGGGAGAAGGAGGAGGCAGGTGGTTCTCTCTTCTCTGTCTCCTTTTTGCTCCCGGCTTACCTAACTGGAGATCGGCAGGCAGCAGTCCGTAAGGGGTGGTGCTCTTCCTTGCAGATTGCTGGCTGTTGTTTTTGTATTCGGAAATACAAAGGCATCAGCCAGTCATCCGCCAGGGAGGGTGCTTCCCCTGATGAACTGCTGCCTGATTATGGGTTTTTCCCCCAACCCAGCTCAACTTTACTTGAGGCTGGTGGTGGTCTTGCTGTGTCTTCGGCGGGGTAGCGTGGAGGAGAGGGAGTCCCTCTTCTCCCCGTTGCTCCGGGAAAGAAGGACGGCGGGTGCCTCGTGGTGGTGTTTTGTGGCTTTTGGTTTTGCGTGGCTGTGAATCGCTGAGTCTGCCTGCTGGGGACTTGCGCTCCCGTTGATTTTTGTAAGTTTATTTTTCGCACGCTGGTTTTCTCAGCGTTCTGTGCACTCAGGGTGCACAGGATGCTGGGACTTGTAGTTTTGCGTTTGTGGTTTGCTTTTGTGCAGCTTTTTTCCCTGCGGCTCGATTTCGATTGGCCGCACTGTGTTTCCCAATGTTTTTTTTGCTCGCGCCTCAGCCTGATTGGCTGTGGCGCGGCGCAAAGAACGTTGGGAATTGAAGTTGTTTCCCTTTGTTCGTGGGGCTTTTGCTCCACTGGCGCATTTCACAAACATTAGTTGTCCTCCGGACCAGATTCGGGTGAGTGCAGGAAGCTCGGTACGGGCTAGTGTGGCCAGGTGCGAGACATTCCAACGGTTAACACTCGGATTTATAGGTATAGATGTAGTTGTTTGGCTTGTGTAATGCTAATTTGCTGCTGTTAGAGAAAAAGTACTTAGAGCTCTCTGCTACAGAATTATTTTTATACAGTCCTATACATGCATGCACACATAAAATAATGATGTATCAAATTATTAGGAAGAAGTATATAGAGAACATTCAAATAATGCCCCCCATGTTCTTATAATTTGGGCTGCTGTTTTCTGTTTGTAAGAATGCTTTCTTTTTATTTCCCCCTTGTTATCAGTTAGTTCATGATAAAGAGCTTGCCGCCGAAGATGAACAGGTGTTTCTTATGAAGCAGCAGGTAAGAAAATGTTAAAATGCCATGAAATTTCTAGAATATTGTAAAGAACAAGTACTTCTTTTAAATTATAAGAAATCAGCTTATAGATAGCTGGGTATTTGAGGTTGAGTTCTTGGGCTGCAGTGCTACATGCTAGAATACAAAAGCAATAGATTTAAGATTCCATCTTTCCATATCCCTTATCAAAGCAGACTGATGATGATGGTTATATTATTATTAAAAATGTATTGCATTAACTGTCACAGAAACATAGAATTGGAAGAGGCCCCATGTCCAACTCAGACATGATAAGTTAACCTCATTTCAAAGATCACTAATGCAGCAAAATCCATCCTCTCAGTCAATTCTGCTATCAAAAAATTCTTCCTAATATGCTAGCTATATCATCTTTATATGTTTTGGAACTCCAAACAATGTTTTCCCCATCATCCCTGTGACAGCCCTTCAAATATTTGAGGAAGGCTGTCATACCACCTGTAATGATATGTCACTAGTTATCAAACATGGCT
Organism: Bradypodion ventrale; assembly: GCA_035047345.1. Taxonomy (NCBI): domain Eukaryota; kingdom Metazoa; phylum Chordata; class Lepidosauria; order Squamata; family Chamaeleonidae; genus Bradypodion; species Bradypodion ventrale. The sequence goes on along the minus strand of JAWDJE010000009.1, from coordinate 22,609,573 downwards.
TTTCCCTTATTCTTAAAATGCCTTTAGAGGAGCTGTTTTGCCCTGTACAGAAGGAGGGCCCTTTGACTTCCTCTTGCAATTTTTTTGTGATGTTGATAGCCAAATGGTGCTAAAGAATATTGTTTACAACCCTGGCTGAAGATGCTCATCTTTCATCACCTGACACAGATAGCCAATTAATTTGGAATCCAGGTGTTGTTTAGTTAATTTTCGACCCTGATTGGTCTTATGCCAAAAGGGAGAGGTCAGTTCAGGCCTCCTTTGTTTTACTGGACTTCGTGGTCAGTCTGATCCAAAAAAAAGATGGAGGAGTAGCACCTGGCCTGGTGCTGCTGTTACATTATGGTGACTCAACCCAGTGTTCCTCAGCAGTGAAAAAAGCAAACTCAATGCTTGGGATCATTAGGAAGGGTATAGATAATAAGTCAGCAAGTGTCATTTTTTAAATTAAATTTTAATTTTTTTCACATAAGAAAAAGAAAATTATTCAATTAAAATACATACAAAAATATCACCTTATAATCTATTGGTATGCAAACTTATATGTACTATATTAATAAAAGAAAAAACCTCCTACTTATTATTTTAATACAATTCCATCTTACACCACCCTTCCATTACCATTTTTAATTCTATGGAATTTATTATTTCCAAATTAATCCTTAACCCATGTTAATTATTACAACCACATACTATTAAGTCCCATTAAATTATACCATGCAACCAATAACTGAATAATATTCAACAGTAATACAATAATCACCCAGTGTATTTACAATATCATGGAGTCTGTGGGATATTACATTTATTTTTACCATTTCCAAAAACTTATTTGATCAGCTACCGGACTGCTCCTTCTTTCTCCCTTCAAAGAGTAATCCACAAATGGTTGCCAGATTTTTCAAAATCTATTTTCTTTAATTTTACCCTTATATTTATCTCCCATGTTAGTTTATCCTTAAATGCAAGATCCCAATCTCTTTATACCATTCATCATTTTTTAAAATTATGTCTGTTTTCCAGTTTCTTGCAACACACTGTCTCCCCATAGTCAACATTATAGATATTAATTCCTTTTTATCCTCGTTTACCTTCAAATTTTCCACATCCGTTATCAGCGCTTGACTCCAGCTTAATTCCGAACCCCATAATATCACAAATCTCTTTCTCAGTTTTTCTCCAGAAGTTATTTACCACATTACATTTCCACCACATATGTTCATACGTTCCCAGAGATTGTTTACACCTCCAACACATCTTACTTTTAGCATTATCCATTTGATGTAATCTCACTGGAGTCAAGTACCATTTCCACAGTATTTTAAAATTATGTTCTTTTATTTTAACAGACATAGTTCTCATAAACCTTTTCTTTCATTTGCCTTTCCAAATCTTTTCTGGGATTTCTATATTCAAATCCTGTTCCCAATTTAACCTCATCATTTCTTGCAGATTACCATCCTTATTTAATATTCTATATATTTTACTCACTATACCCTTAATTCCAATATCACCTTTTCTTATTTTTAATATCAATTCCTCAAATTCGGTTTTTTCTCTATCTAAACTAGTTTCCCTCAAATATCTGCCATTCCATTTGTTTACCAAGGCTGTCTGAAACCAATTCAAATTCAACTGCGCATAAACTTCTATTTTCCTTTCTAGTGAAAGGAAAATAGAAGTTTATGCGCAGTTGAATTTGAATTGGTTTCAGACAGGCCTTACAGGCTCGGATCCAATCCTTCAACAGGAAAACATAATTTCTTATCAATACTTCTTTCACCCTTTTATCCAATTTTATTGGGAATTTTTTAATATCCTCTATTAATATTACCGGAGATATACTAGGCCATAAATCCTTATTATTCCTATTCAATACTGCCAACATTGTCTTCATCATTTTATTTTTAACCTGCATTTCCCCCCGTGTGTTGCTTAGAAATATCCCTTTGCCCTCTTGATTTAACTCTCATCTCAATTTCTTCCCATAATACCTTTTCCCTCATTAAAATCTTCATAATATTTTTAACTTGAAACGCCCTATAATAGTTTCTCAGATTAGGTAAACCCAATCCTCGCTCTTTTTGAGATAAATACCAAAGAGTCTTTACTATTCTAGGTTTTTTCCCCTTGTTACAATAATTATTAAATATAACTTGAAACTCCTTAATTTCCTTATCATTTAATTGAACCGGTAATGCATCAAATAAAAAATTTATTCTAGGCAACAACGTCATTTTACACAGTGCTATCCTGCCAAACCAGGACAGCTTTATTTTTTTAATTGTTCTATTTTATCCTTAATTTCCTTTTTTTTCATAATTCAATCTCTTAAAATCATCAATTTTTTTGAAATATTTATTCACAAATACTTCAAACTGTTTTTAACTTGTATTTTTTATTTATCCTTTATTTCATCTTGCTCCTCCTTATTAATATTACAAAATATCATTTTAGATTTGTCCCAATTTATTCTCAATCCTGCCATCTCTTCAAACTCCTTTAAATGTTTTTTTTATCTTTTCTAGTGCATTTTGACTTCTAACTGCTTCCTCTGTTTGAACAGAGGTGGCTCTCAGCAGTTTAAATTATCAATTTAAATTAGTGGAGGCCTCTAAAGCAGCTCTACTCCAACTGCAAAACTTACCAGTGCTCACTTCCTTTGTTTGGCTCTCCTCAGCAGCAGCTCTGCTTAAGAGCACATGCAGAGTCAAAAGGGTTTGCATTTTTCAACCTCTTCATAAATGATCTAGAGGTAGGAGTAAATAGCAAGGTAGCCAAATTTGCTGACGACACTAAATTATACAGGGTAGTGAAAACTGTGAGAGAATGTGAGGAGCTCCAGAGGGATCTCTTGACACTGGGGGAGTGGGCAAAACAGTGACAAATGAGCTTCAACACTAGTAAGTGCAGAGTGATGCATGTTGGGGCAAAAAAAACCAATTACATTTATAAACTGATGGGGTCTGAACTCTCTGCGACAAACCAGGAAAGGGACCTTGGTGTCCTGGTGGACAACTCAATGAAGGTGTCAACCCAGTGTGCCTCAGCAGTGAAAAAAGCAAACTCAATGCTAGGGATCATTAGGAAGGGTATAGAAAATAAGTCAGCAAGTATCATTTTGCCTCTTTATAAATCTATGGTGAGGCCCTATCTGGAATACTGTGTACAGTTCTGGTCGCCATACCTCCAGAAGGATATTATGGAGTTGGAGAAAGTGGAGAGGAGGGCAACCAGAATGATTAGGGGACTGGAACACCTTCCTTGCCATCTGAGGAAAAACTGTTTTCCCTATCGCACAACACTAGAACTAGGGGACACTCGATGAAACTTTTAGGTACTAGTTCTCATAAGAACATAAGAACAGCCTTGCTGGAACAGGCCACAGCCCATCCAGTCCAGCATTCTGTCTCACACAGTGGCTCACCATTTCCTTCAGGGTATTCCCAAGCAGATGCCTTCACCTGCTTAGGATTCCCTGGAAATGGAATTGAGAGATATCCTGCCTATCTCTCCAACCCGGAGGTTGTCCTTAGGTAGCCATAATTATAGCCATTGATAGCCTTGTCCTCCATGACAACAAATAAGATAAAGTACTTTTTCACCCAGAGGATCACTGGTCTATGGAACTCCCTGCCAGAAGAAGTAGTGACAGCTGTCAGTCTTGACAGCTTTAAGAAAGGATTAGACAAGTTCATGGAGGACAAGGGTATCAATGGCTATAATTATGGATACTTAAGGACAACCTCAGGGTTGGAGATATAGGCAGGATATCCCTCAATGCCATTTCCATGGAATCCTAAGCAGGTGAAGGAATCTCCTCGGGAATACCCTGAAGGAAATGGTCAGCTACTGTGTGAGACAGAATGCTGGACTGGATGGGCTGTGGCCTGTTCCAGCAAGGCTGTTCTTATATGTTCTTATGTTCCTAGGATGCTTTACAATTACCAATGTGTCATCGGCATAAAGACTTATCTTATTCCCTAATATTCCTTCAATATCCTTATCCTCTCTTATAATATTTGCTAATAATTCCATCGCCATAATAAACAAAATTGGAGATAATGGGCACCCCTAGCTTGTTCCTGCTTCTAATATAATTTCATCTGTATGTTCATCATTCACCTTAACACTAGCAATACCATGTTGATACATTTGTTCTGTTGTTGTTGTTGTTCAGTCGCACAGTCGGTTCCGACCCTTTGCGACCCTATGGACCATTGCTCTCCAGGCGCCTCTGTCCTCCACCATCCCCCTCAGCCCTCCCAGCTCTGTGCCCATTGTGTCTACAATGCCATCTAGCCATCTCATCCTTGGCCTCCCCCTTCTTCTTTTGCCTTCCACCTTTCCCAACATCAGTGCCTTCTCAAGTGAATCCTCCCTTCTCATTTGATGTCCAAAGTATTTTAGCTTCATCTTTACTATTTGACCTTCCAGTGAGCAATCCGGGTTAATTTCTTCTAGGATTGACCTATTTGTTCTCCTCGCTGTCCAGGGCACTCTCAAAACCCTCCTCCAACACCACATTTCAAATGCATCTATTCTTCTGCGTTCAGCCTTCCTAATTGTCCAGCTCTCACATCCATACATTACTACTGGGAAAACCATTGCTTTGACTATTCTAATTTTTGTTTTCAGTGTGATGTCTCTGCTTTTCACTATGTTCCCCAGGTTTCTCATTGCTTGTCATTGATGATTTGTTCTATCATTCTAATAAATCTTTCCCCAACTCCGAGAGATTTAATTATTTCGCTAATTGTTACCCATTGCAATGAATCAAATGCTTTAAATATATCTAATGATAATAATCCAACTTTCTGTTTAGTTTGCCCAACCATATCTATCATGTCTAAAACTCGCCTTGTCAAATCCAACATATGTCAGCAAAAAACCCGCCTGATCATGATTTATATAATTGCCCATAAAACCATTTAATCTATTAGCCATAATTGCTGTGAATATCTTGGCATCTTGATTTATCAGAGAGATAGGCCTATATGACTCCACTTTTTCTAAATCCTTTCCAGGTTTTGGCAGTAAAACAATTGTCGTTCTATACCATGATGTCGGAAACTTTCCCCCATCCAATATATAATTAACAACTTCAACAATCTTGGAACCACACTATCTTTAAACTCTTTATAAAACTTTGCTGGAAGTCCATCATCCCCCAGGGATTTACTCAACTTCAAATTGGCTATCGTATCTTTTATCTCTTTTTCATTTTTCTTTCTTCCATTCTAATTTTATGTTCTTGATTTATCTTATTTCGAAAATGCTTCTCCAATTGCTCTCAACCTTTCCAAATTTATATCTTTTTTTGTATATAATTCCTAAAAAAATTTGATCGTCTTAAGCTTATCTTTAATTTTATTACATCTCGTGCCATTTTTATCTATCAAAACTCCTATCTCTCTTTTACTCCTCTTTTCTTTTACTGCTCTTGCTAATAATTTTGAGCTTCTATTACTGTATTCAAAATATTCCCTCTTTAAATATATTATATCTTTTTTCACTTTTTGTATATCCTTCCCTACCAATTCTGTCTTTAGCCTTTGCATCCTATCAAACACCATCTTATTGTTGGTCTTTGAATGCTCCTCTTGTAATAATTTAATCTCCTTTTCTGTTTCTTCATTTTTATCTCTAAATTGCTTATTTTTAATACTAGCCAATTTGATACATTCCCCTCTAAACACTGACTTCATGGCATCCCATACCACACTATAATTTTCTCCTATATCATTCCAATCCCAACATTCATTCAATTTTTCATTATCTGTTCTTTACTCCTACTGTCTTGAAACAATTTATCATTATATCTCTATTTTTTCTAGTCTTCCTTTTCCCTTCTGCTTTTAACTCCAACCAGAACTTTGTATGATCTGACTAAAGATTCCGACTTCTACATCCTCTAAATTTTTGATCATATTTTCTGTAACAAATATGTAATCAATTCTTAAATATGTATTATGAACCTGTGAAAAGTAAGTATAAACTCTCTCTCCCTCCAGACAGCCTTCAGACCTAATTGTTTCATCCATTTATCTAAAATTCTCATTTTAGCACCTCTTCTAACTCCTGAAATATTTGTACCGTCCTCTCCTGCTACAATCATTTTCATTATTCTTTCCTTTTCTATAATACCATACACTTTATCTAAATACTCTTGTTGTTGATCATTTGGCACATAATTCCTCATCATCAAACTTCCCTTTAACAATTAAATATCTGCCTTCCGAATCGGATATAGTGTTTTTCATCTTGAAACCCAATCTCTTTGAACTTTGAAGTTCCATATGCCTTTTCATAAAACTGCATCCATCCCAGAAATATCTTATTAGTATCTTCAGATTTTTGATGAGTTTCCTGGAGAAAGACTACATCTGGCCTATCTTTCCTCAAGGCTGATTCTAGTCTTCTTCTCTTCACTTGACAGCAGGTACCTTTCACATTCCATGTCAATACTTCAATAACCCCCATACCTTAATAATAACCATCTTTTATACCGCAAACTCCTAGAAGTGCAAAACCCCTCACCCAACACCCATTATAAAAAAACAACATCAAAAAACATTTAACATGCAATTCTACCCTCCCCACTCCTTTTTCCAAAAAGTGGCCCTTGACAATCATGTGCATGTCAACTAATGCTCTAGCCCGCTATCCTCAGTTTATAAGTAAAAGCGGGGGGGACGGACTTTTTCTCTTTTTAAAAAAATATTTCCTCTACCATTTGTTCTGCCATAATCCCTACTTATATCTCATTACCTCACCCATCATCTGCCAATGACTGTACCTCTGGTGCGACATCTGTTACTCCTGTAGCCCCCCGCTCTTGATCACTTCCATATTACCTTTGAATCCCCCCTGTTTCAATCAAAGCCTTCCTTAATGCCCTCCACTCTTGAGATGACGTCTTGACCAATCCAATCTGACACAAGTAATCCAGCGGATCTATTTCAGCATCCATCATGTGCATTTTTTTATCATAAAAAAACCTTAACTGTTGGGGGAATCTCTAATGATAATCGATCGCTCTCTAAGCAATTTCGTCACAGGATTCATCTTATAACGCCATGCCCTTTCATCAACTGATATATCATTATAGATTTCAACATCACATCCATCAATTTTTAAAATGCCAGACCCAGCCTGTTTTATAAATGCCATCACCTTCAATTTATCCGCTCAATTTGCAAATTTTACCAAAACATTTTTTTTGAATTTTTTTACCCTTCCTTGCCCCCAATCTAAAAACACTTGCAATATCTTCGTTTGCAAAATCCTTCCCCGTCATCAAATGATTTAACCAATCAACAATTCTTTCCTTCAGCTTGTCTGGCGTTTTTTCCACCCAATTACGAATCACCACATTTTGTTTCCTCATCACCTCTTCCACCATATCTAATCTTTCCCCCTGTGATTCAACTTTTAATTTAACTTCTTTTTGTTCCTCATGCAACCCTCTCATATCATCTTGCATTAATTTCATATCAGTTTATGAAAACTGATATCCATTTTCTGATAATTAACCTCAACTTTTGTTGATAAATCATTAAACTGTGAGATCAGCTTTTTTTTACTTTCCACTATCTCCTCCTTATCCTTTATCCTCTCTTCTTTAATTTCACGAAAACCCTTCATATTTGCCTCCTCCATCCTATCAAATTTCTTAAACAATTTTTCCCAACTCCACCATTATTTGTATTTGATCTATGGGTTCATGTTCCGTTGCTCCAGCTGGTGATGCCTCCATCGTAGCAGATTTATCTTTCTTCTCCTTTCTTGAATCAGTCCTCTTAGGCTTTACCACCTCCTCTTCCTTCCTCTTTTCCATTTTTTCAATAATATTCTCAAATAATACTTTTAAAAGCTGAAGCCGTTTGTTGCCAATGAAATCCTGCTCCTGATGATATTCCATATTTGTGTCCCATTGTAGATCCAAATATAGTCTGTTCTCGTAATACTCTGGACAATCACTGTAGCTTTACTGTAGTTAAACAGTTACACTCCAGATGCCAATTTGTATCCAACAAGCATAAACACAGTTATAGATTTCCTGGAACTGTATATCCAAAGGAGAATAGGCAAAAACGTCTGCTGAACCCAGAAAAATCTAACCCAAAACAAATTGCAGCTCCAGCCGAGGGCCAGGGAAAGGAAACCCTTTCAGAAAAAAAAAAGAAACTCAATGGCCCGATCCGTATCCAGGCTATGACGATCCAAATAGTAAGAGGAAAAAACAAAAGCCACTTTCACTCCAAAGAGCCAAACTACAGAACAGTTTCAAAATAAAGAGAAGGACACAACTTCTTTGCAGAGAAAAAAAAAAGAATTAAAGGAGAAAGGACAAAACAAAGTACTGTACTGTTGCGGCCCCCAGGAACCTCCGAGGCCAATCTCCTCCCACTCCACAGCCCGAACACACAAACACCATCAATCTTTAAATCCTTCTTTCATCACAAACCTTTCTTCTTCCTTCTTTTATCGTTCTCCCCTGACCTCCTTCTCTTCAACACTCACACACCAGTTATAAATCCTCTCCTCCTTCAATCTTCACCCCTTTTGGAAACTTTCTCTTAGCATTCTCTTAACTTTCGATTTCTTCTCCAGCCGCCATTAGCCATCCACCACACTTCCTCTTTCGTTCTCTATCCACTTCCTCCCTCCTTCACAACTTGCCTTTCCTTCACCAGGCTTTCCAACTCCTTCAATCGCCTCGATCCACAGGTCCCACCAGCCGCCACAGCTAAAATTTGTCTCCTTTCACAGTCCCTCTCGTTCTTACCATGCCTCTTCTTCCTGGAAGCCTGCCTTGCCCGCTGCTGCCGCTCCGTGAACTCCGACTCCCTCTCACAAAAAAAAAAACTTTTTAAAAGGGACTTTTAGCTGAGTAGGCTCTTCCACCAATTTCCAGTGAGTTTTTCGATTATTTTTCGCTTTTAATCTGCTTTCATAACCACGTTATATTGCGCAAGAAAAAAAGTATGTGTTACTCCATCGCCATCTTAGCCACGCCCCTCAGCAAGTGTCATTTTGCCTCTTTATAAATGGTGAGGCCCCATTTGGAATACTGTGTACAGTTCTCGTCGCCATACCTCCAGAAGGATATTATGGAGCTGGAAAAAGTGCAGAGGAGGGCAACGAGAGTGATTAGGGGTCTGGAATACCTTCCTTACCATCTGAGGCTGCAACGGTTGGGCCTCATGCACGGTGTGGATAAAGTAGATAAGGAAAAACTGTTTTCCCTATCGCATAACACTAGAACTAGGGGGCACTCCATGAAACTTTTGGATACTAGTTCTCAAACAAATAAGAGAAAGTACTTTTTCACCCAGAGGATCACTGGTCTATGGAACTCCCTGCCAGAAGTGGTGGTGACAGTTGTCAGTCTTGACAGCTTTAAGAAAGGATTAGGCAAGTTCATGGAGGACAAAGATATCCATGGCTATAATTATGGATACCTAAGGACAACCTCCGGGTTGGAGAGATAGGCAGGATATCTGTTAATGCCATTTCCAGTGAATCCTAAGCAGGTGAAGGCATCTGTTTGGGAATACCCTGAAGCAAATGGTGAGCCACTGTGTGAGACAGAATGCTGGACTGGATGGGCTGTGGCCCGTTCCAGCAAGGCTGTTCTTATGACTTAGAATTAGTTAGATTATGTTTCTTTTGTGGGGAAAGCCTATTATGTGGAAACCCTGATGTATTTTGATTAGCTGTATCCTGATCCATTTTGTATCCTGAACTACCTATGAACTTGAAGAATTAACCACTTTGATTCAACAACTTGCCTGATCTTTGGAACTGGGAGTAAGACAAGAGTTCAGCCTATCTACATGCTACTTGATTTTTTATTCTCTCCATTTAATTTTGCTGGGACTTCCAGAGGCAGGAACCCAGGTAATTGCAGCCTTGGGCTGGACTGATTTTGAGACCTACAGGTCAGAGTCTTTGGGGCTGGAGAGACCCTGGAAGGCAAGGCCTGCGGAGGTTTAAAGCTCATACCACCTTTCAGTCTTCTTTTCTCCATGTTAAAAATACCCAGCTGCCTCCACTGTTTCTTGGTTTCCAAATTCTCTACCATTTTTGTTACCCTCATCTTTTTCTAACCTTCTTGATATGCTTCTTAAACTTTTGTGTCCAGAATTGACCAAAACAGAATAGAGTTAGTACTATTACTTCCCTTGATCTAGACAGTGGACTTTTGTTGATGCAACTGAGTATTGTATTTGCTTTTTCAATCACCATTCCACTCTGTTGACTCATGTTTTGCTTGCAGTCTGGCTAAGACCTTTAGATTCTTTTCATGTGGTCTACTGCCAACCCAGAGTACCCAGGCTTTCCCCAAACAACCTAGAAATTGAATTTCTCTGGGAAATCTACCAGAGATCTCCACGTCCCCCAACAGTGGGACTCCACAGTTCCTTGGCCAGTGTTTTAGAATAGCTGTGAACTGTGGTGTAGCTATCAATGAAAAATCACTAGTTACTGTGCTTTGATGTTCCTTTGCTTGTTTCCCTCTAGAGAATTACAAAGCATGTGTCAAGCCAGTTATATACAAGTTACCTTCTTCTCACTTTAACCCTTGTGTTCTCTAACAATACCATTTAATATATTGTCAGGGTTAAATATGGCAAAGCTGAAGCTTAAAAAAGAACATATACTGTATTTTTAAGAAGCTTTTAAACATTGGGGAAGAAAATTACTTAGTATATTTACAAGTTGTTGGTCCTTTTTCTTTTAGTCCTACCTTGCCAAGCAGCCAACAACACCTACAAGGGCTTCTGTAAGTATGCAATTTTTAGGAAGTCATTTGTGGTTTAAAGTGCAAATAGAAGTTCTAAAATTAAAGTCATTGTAATTGCAAAACACTTCTACAGTGTTTGCTTAGACCAGGGGTTCTCAACGTTTTGGGCCAGTCACGTGGCCATAGGTTGTGAATGCCTAGCTTAGACTGTGCTTAGAACACAGCACATCATTCATTCCATCTTAAGGTGTTGTAGTTACTTGACTGTTCTGGTCCAGAAGATGAGCATATAATTCTACCAGTGAAATGAATTGCCAAATCTGTATGCCTTGTGAAAAATGGTTCTTGAATGGAGTTCATGATGAAAAAACGTAATAGTACATTAATTGTTAGTTAATGCAGAGATTCAGGCAATTTCTACAGTGGGTTCTAGAGTTCTCAAAAAGATGTGGGCAGTTAAAGAGGGATAAGAGAATGGAGAATGTTGAAAAGTAATGGGGGAAATGGTGAATTATAAAGAAAGAAAAATATGGAGGAGGAGGAACATGTTTTGAGGATACAAAATCACTCAAAAATAGAAGCCCAGAAAGTAAACCAATACAATTTTTTACCTTGTATTTCACCAAAGTAAAAATACATTGGTTTGCATTTTGAGATTCAGGGATTCACAGCTTGGGTTGGGGGGCAGGCAGCTATATCTTCTGCCCATTTGCTTTAATTTAGAGAAAGTCTCCATCCAATTTGTGAAGTTGCTGAGCAAGAAAACATTGGGGTTTTGCTGAAGTATATAATTTTTGGTAGCTATTGGCTGCAAATTATACTGATGCATTATGTTGTTCTCCAGGAATCTCCTGCACGTGGGCCTTCTGGATCACCGAGACCCCAGGCCCGGCCAGGCCCTGCCAACGCCCCTAGTGCCTCCCCAATAGCATCGGTTAAGAAACCAGACCCAACTATTAAAAGTATGCATTGCAGTTTAAGAACCTTAGCTTGTATCTTGCCTGGCTGTTCTCTGAGCTTGTTAGATGAGCCATGTAGTTGATAATATTGAACATGTATGTGGGCAGTTTGTTTTTAGAAGTGCTACAGCTCCCCTGGTGGCTTAGTGATTAAGACACTGAGCTTGGAGACTGGAAGGTTGGGTTTCAGTACCCAAGGGTTGCACTTGGGGACATGAAAGGAGCCTCATTCAGGCGTCCCGTGAGCGGAGTTTCTCCAGAAAAAAAACCTTTCAACCCAGAGTAATCTCTGACACGAAATTATTATGTTAGAAATGCTGAGCATTATCAGTGATAGTGATAAGTATGAATGTTAATAGGAATCTCCATCAGAAATATTAATTAGCTTGTTATAAAGGGTTCATTTAATTATAGCAAAAAGAAAACTCTAACCTCCCCCCACCCTGTGAACCTCTTTTCACTTTTGGATTGATTGGTTTAATAGTTACAGATGTATTTTATAGACAGACATATCCAAAAACCAGTTATGATAGAAGAATGGTTAGTTAATGGGTTGCTAAAAGAACAAGTTAATTGAGAGAGAGGAATAATAGAAGATAATTAATATTTTTATTTTCCATATAAACCTCTTTGAATGAACAGTGAGAAGATGGCATCATCACATTAGGGATTAGATTACTTGTATGATTTTATTCCCTTCATTGTTTAATTGTTATATTGTTTAAAATGCTAACATGTTAGAAACTATCTTCATCCCGCTTTTGCCTAGATAATGCTGCAAGCGAAGGGGTGCTGGCCAGCTTTTTCAACAGTCTCTTGAGTAAAAAGACAAGTTCTCCTGGAAGCCCTAATGCGGGAGGAGTGCAGAGCACAGCCAAAAAATCAGGTACCTTTTTAAAGGCTAGCATCCCCTCCCCTCACAGATCATGGCTCACAGATCATGGTAAACCAGGTATTGAACTTCTCATTTGAAGTTGGTTTGTTAGAAACTTCTCAGAACAGTATATACGGCAGCACTTGTGGTTCAAATATGCTTAAACATTTGCCTACTTGTGAAAAAGAAGTTCGTTGCAGTGCTCAGGGTTGATTATGGTCAGTGTTTACCATGGCACGTAGAACATCCTCCCTGTCTAGAATCAGGGTTAGGCAACTATGACCCACAAGATTATGTTGGTTTGTAGATTTCACTGGCTCTGGTTGGCCTACCCAGTGAGTGAGGGATAGTTTTCAATCTGGCAACATCTTGGGGGAGGCACAGTTTCCTACACCAGACAAAAACCACACATAAATAAATAAATTTTCTAGACTATGTACTGATAAAAGGGAAAGTGGGGGGGGGGGAACCAAGCAAGAACAAATGTCTTTCTGGAAAGAAGGATAAATTACAAATTAAAGAGATTGTAGAAAAAGGTAAAAGAAACGTACACATTGTCCTGCTGGGTGAAGGGAGCACACAGTACTTTTGTATATTGTAATAGTGTTTTTGTTTGTTTTTTGTTGTTTTATTGTTTACTAGCATAGTTTGCCCGGCATTGCCGGGCTTTTTCCCCCCTGTGCTTTATATAAAACAATGAATTCTTTGTTGTTTTTTGTAAATTTTTTATTTTTTTAACTTTGTAAAGTTTTATAGGTTGGTTTTATAGGTTAAGATCAGCATTTTTTGCCCTGCCGGGCAGGTATAACATGTGTGCTTGTGGTTGGGGTGGTTTTGAGGGGTAGACATACACACAATATAAGCATACATGCAACACAACCACACACGCGCACACAATACACACACACACAACACATACACACACACACAAAATACACACACAGCACACACAACACAACCACACTCATTCAATACACACATACAGCACACACAATATCATCACACACTCATTCAATACACAAATACAAAACAATCACACACACAACCACACACACACACAACACACACACAACACAACCACACACTCACTCAATACACAACAACACACAACCACACAAACAACACAACTACACACAACACATCCACACAAACAACACAACCACCCACACAACACACCCACACACACAACACAAACACACCCACACACAATACACACACACATGCCATAGCTCCATGGGGAGAGGACGGGCTCTTCCTCCCCCCCCCCCCGAAGCCTTGGTGAGCACACACACACACACACACACACACACACACGCCGAAGCCTTGCAGGGGGAGGAGGGACTCTTCCTCCTACCCCCCTGACGCCTCAGTGAGGACACACACACACGCCAAAGCTTTGCAGGAAGAGGAAGGCCTCTTCCTCCTCCCCCCTGAAGCCTCGGTGAGGACACACACACACACACACACACACACACACACACACACATGCTGAAGCTTTGCAGGGGGAGGAGGAGCTCTTCCTCCTCCCCCCAAGCCTTGGTGAGGACACCCAGGAGGCCTTTGCTGGGCGGGCGGGAGCATCGTTTGCCGGCTGGGCTGCTTGATTTTGGTGGCCCACACCCCACCGATGAAGGCCTTGGCGCCGGCATTGAGGGAGGAAAGGCCACACTATGGAGGCATGGAAGGTGAGTGGCCCAGCACAGAAGGCCGCTCTGGGGAGGCGCAGAGTACGAATTGCCCAGCTGCCCACAGGTAAGTGGGGCAGGGGACTGAGACTGGGGGGAAGGAGGTGGGTTCGTTCTCCCCCTTTCTTCTCTATGACCTGTGTGGGTGGCGTGCTCCCCAGGCCCGTTCCCCTCCTCAATTCCTCTCCCCCGCCCCACTTACCCGTTGCCAGTTGGGCCTTTCGTACTCTACGTTTCCCCAGTGCAGCCTTCTGTGCCGGGCCTCACCTTCCATGCCTCTGTGGCGCAGCCTTTTCTCCCTCTCCGCTGGTGCCGAGGTCTTCGCCGGTTGGGTGGGGGCCGCCAAAAGCAGGCAGTCCAGGATCCGACATGGCCAGCCGCCCACCGTGATGAGCTGGGGATGGCTTCCCTCCGGGAGACGAAGTGCCTCCTGGAGGGAAGTTGTTGGCGCATTGGCTTTCCCAGCCTCCTCCATGCTCATGTCCCTTAGCCTGATTGGCTGAGGGGTCACAGCACGGAGGACGCTGGGACTTGTAGTTTCTGACGTCCGTCGCTCGGCAAGGTTTTGAAACGCTACTTTTGATTGGTTGCGGCTCGTAAAACAAAGACTGAGTCCGTTGTTTTTATCATCTTGATTGGCTGACACTGGGAGAAACACGGCGAAACGCAATGCTTTTTGGGAAATGAAGTTGTTTCCCTTTCTTGCCAATGGTGGGGCTGATGCCCCAATCGCGATTTTTTTAAACCATTCGTTGACCTGCGTAGCCACTTCGCCCGTGCTCTCGAAGGGAGGGAATGGGTAAGTAGGGCGACGCACAGCAGCCCATAGCCAATTCCAACGGTGAACACTTGGTTTTATAGGTTAAGATTGCAGGGATTCTAAACCTTTTCAAGCCAAGGGCCAGGTCACACTCCCACAGACAGCTTCGGGGGCGGATGGCCATTTTGCCCTGCCTGCACGATGGGGGCAGCCTGTACATTAAATAGGAGCCACACATGGCATTTCCGGGTGTGGCAGAATCAGTGAGGGGCCACATGAAATGGTGCCGCATGCGGCCTGTGGGCTGCAGGTTGAGAACCTCTGGTTTATTGTAATGTGTAATCATTGCTATTTTTGTATTAATTTTTTAAATTATTTAATTTTTTTAAAAAAATGTTAGGGAGAAAGAATGCAGGAGTGACTGTACCCTCTACCCAGAATTAATTAAACTGTTCATTGGGAGTGGCGGGGGAGGGGGATAAATCTGTAGTGTGGCTAATACCATAGTTAAATCTTTTAACAAATCTATGAGCCTGGGCTTGAACCTTGCAGAGCCCAGCCTGCTTATTGCCATACTATTTCTTGTTGTGATATTAGAATCTTGGACTTCAGAAGAACAGCAATAAGGTTGAGTAGAATTGGCTGTCGTATTCATTCATAGACTAAAACAATAGTCTCTTCTTTTTCTTTTCTTTCTTTTAGGACAGAAAACTGTTTTGACAAATGTTCAAGAAGAACTAGACAGAATGACTCGCAAGCCAGACTCTATAATGGCCAACTCCTCTCCAACAGAGAATGAAGCTTGATCGTGCTTGAAACCTACATATGTAAATGACCAAATAACTATGTACATTGATCTGATGAGAACAGAAGCTCTCTGCTGTGGCAGATATAAGTTTTGCTTGGGGCAGGGGGGAATGAAATTTAACTTTCATTGGCTTGTCCCAGTATCAAATGCACATTCAGGAAGTTTTGCTTATAAAATTCCTCTGTTTTAAGATAACCATTCTAGAGTTTAAATAGGGTAATTCTTTTATTTGGTGTGGAAAACAAGGGGCAGCCATGGTTCTTCAGGAAGTAGAGAAAGGTGTGTGAAGTGGCGTTCAGGTTGGAAAACCTCTAGTGGCTGCTGGCACTAAGGGGGAATGAAGCCCCCTTTTTCCAAGCTTACTGGAGTTGTTCATTTAAAACATACCTGTACATGAAGAGAGTTTGGTGTAGTGGATGTTTTGTTAGATGAAGAATGTTTACATCTGTAAAAGGGAAAGTGTGAGGTTTGGTGAATGGCAGTGGAAAACTTGTTAGACAAGAAGCTGGAGAAAAGCAGTGTTAAAAACAGATCAGATAATCATGTTTTAAAAGCAAAAGCTGTTTACAGTTGCAGAGCATTTGAAGTTTAAAACACAGTATCATGAGGATTATTCTTGTTATCAGTTGCATTTTTATTTTATTTTTATTTTTTTAGTTCTAACAGGAAGATACCTAAAATGTGGTGGGTGCCCTTTTTGTCATAACTGACACAGGGAGAAACTTGTTTTGACCAAGTGCCTGGCACAGTGAGAGATGTGTCTTTTAGAAGGTGCTTGAACCTTTTGTGCACTGTAAAACAAACCGTCTATGTTTGCTCAACTTTATTTTGAAACTTGGTAACTTTGGACAACCATATTTAAGTTTGAATCCCTTTTTCTTATAGTTTCTATCCTGAGTTATTTTCCCCACTTCCTAAATACACCAACTGCCTGTCCTGTTAAAGAGTGAGACATATCACTTTATCATAACAAAACAGTACAGTAATCAGTATGTTATAGAACAAAAACCTATTCTGATTTTTTTAAAAATAGTTGAGAATTAACGGCAAAGCTAAAAATGAAATCCTGCCTTAAAGTTCCTAATACCTGTTAAATTATTATGGTAGACTTTGAAGACTCTTGTTGCAAATGGCGGTAAATTGTAGGGTTCTGGGGTTTGCGATGATAAATGTAGTACTTCATTACATTCGCGTTTTGCCCCACTCATTGTATTGTTTTTTTATGTGGAAGAAAATCTTCATAGGTGTCCCTCGTTGCAATTTGGGAAAGTGTGCATGGCTCCTATGATTCGCATAGTTATTGAATTGGCACTTTTGATTTTCTGTATGATTTGTTTTACAGTAGCCTACATTATAGTACCAGACACAAAATTACATTATCAACACACAGAAGGGAAAAAACCATCATATGAATTATGCAGAGTTTACTTTTATTAATAGAAATTTGTGTTATGTTAATCTTGTTCCTGAATAGAACACCGCTAATATTTATTTTACAGACACAGACACACACACACACAAAATATTAATTGACCACTAACACAGCACTGGATGTAACGACAAGCCCTGTGTTACATAAAGAGGCCATCTCTTTGTTTTTTGTAAGTCTAACACTAACTAGAAAGCTAAGCATATTTACTTGCATTAACATAAAAGCATTTTTATTGTGCCAGTAATTTTTTAAAATTAAAAATGTTTTATATGTTTCAAAGCCTCGGCTACATCCACAGTTGCCTAGTTCTTAAACTAAGAATTTGCGGCCAGGGAATTTGTTGTGTGATATTGCTGCCTATTACAGTCTGGCACATGATCTGCCATATGCACATTTAACTCAAATTGTAGCCTTGAATTACCCCAGTAGATATGACTTGCACACTGCCCTTGTGGCTTTCAGCTTTAGCATATTTTTAGGTAGTTACCATTTTTATGCTCAGCAAGTTGACATCCTTGGCTGGTTATGTTTCTAGGGAGTTCTAGCACAGGGGTTCCCAATCTAGGGCCCATGGGCCAGACGCAGCCTGCAGCACCATTTCATCTGGCCCACCACCACTGAACCCAGAAGTGGAAGCGGACACATTTATGTCAGCCATAAAGTGTGCATGTGCAAATGTGCCCGCAGTTGTCATAAATGCGGAAGTGGGCGTACATACGATAGCCGTAAACGTGCCCACTTCGCGTGGTCAGGCCCGTGGCATAAAAAGGCTGGCCACCCCTGTTCTAGCAGATGAAAGTTTACCACCTTCCTTCCTTCCCTTACTTAATGCAGTTACTTCAAACCAGCCTTCTGATGGCTGACCAGTCCAAAACTAATTTTGACTACTTGGAGATATTTTTTAGTTCTACGGAACAAAATGTTGGTAACAGAATGAGAAAGTTAAAGCAAAAAAGAAGTTTTTTGACCTCAGTACACTTATGCCTTTTTTGATTAATTTTTCTATGATTTATACACATAATTCACTTTAAAATAACAGTACTATGTACAAGTGGCTACCAATGTGGTGTCTTTCATTTTCATAAAACGAATGTTAGCTCTGCTACAAATGGCAAACCAACAGCAAACGATTCCCAATTGCGCAAAGGAGTGCTTACATCCAAATAAGAGTTTGAACCTCTCCCCCATTTCCTTTTTGCAAGTGAATGCTCCTAGTTTCTCAAAGATGGAAAATATACATAATGTAGTCTTTGTTAGTTGTCAGAATCTAGTAATTTTGGAAAGCTGCACAGTTGTCTTTTCTGGTGTTCCTCAAGCATTAGAACCAAAGGCCAAAAGAAAACAGCCTTTACATTTAAAAATACAGTTAACTTTCTTTTTGGGATACACTTTTGTGGTAGATTGTTAAAAATTATTACACAGCTATATTTATATATGGTATAATGATTGCATCTACTGTTCATGTTTAAACTGAAGTAATGATCTATTGATACTGTATTGAAGAGAAGGTAAAATACAAAAGATTGGCCATCCAGCAAAATGCTGTGGATATGCTGCTTCATATTTTTTAAGTTTGCACTTTTTATTGGCATTTTAAAACTTGTTTAAATTGAACAGGACTTGTATTTTATTTAATTGCATTGAAAACAATTAAACTTAACCATATCCATGCTGTAAATGGAAGTTCACTTCTCCTATATTACTAAGTTTATTGACGGTTTTTAACTTCCAGTAAGGACTGCAGATATATCCAACACAACCCTTAACCCAGATGTATGGCTTTAGCCAGGTACAGTCATGTGGAACTTTTGCTTTCTAGTGCTGGCAAAAAAAGGATATGTCTTTAATTAATGGCTTCAATAAACACCAACCAAGACTGCTCACTGGCGTTGATTCACTCTTTACTGTTTGGGATGGTTTTTGAATTGTATTTTGAGGCAAAGGAGGTTTTGAACTCAACATGGTGTCTTTGACAGTCTGCTTCTGCTTCTTTGTCTAGGCCAATCGTGAAACTGCCAAAATGAAACTCCCGTTTGGTGAGTTCATTCTGCAGTACCTTTCGCCTGACCTAATGTGAGAAAGATTAGCCGGCAACACCAGGTTGCTGTTACCAGGGTACGCCTAATTGTGGTTCAAAAGTACCATAATCTTCAAGGAGGCTCTTTCTGTGTATCCTGACAGTCTGCTAACAGCAGAGGTAGATGGCTCTATCTCTTTCCAGTTTATGTCTGTTTCATATATGTTTAGTTATGAAGTAGGGATATAGAAGAAGCCTCCCCAAAGAGTAGGAAATGTTGTGAGTACAGTTGGGTGTCCCCTGGGCATGCAGCCAGCCAATCCTTCCAGTCCAGAAGGGCTGCACTGTAAACTTGCTTATGAGCAAAATAACCCAACAGTCCTTTTTAGGAAAACAAATGACAATAATCTATATTAATATAGAGGGCATCTCTTCATTGTTGACCTAAAGTTCCTGGGATGTGTTCAATTGATGAGACGCCCCCAAACAATAAGAAAGTGCCATTTTTATAAGATCATATATTATAGACCTCTCAACATACTACTGTATACTGAAGAGGACAACATAGAATCTTGATTGCTGAACTGGTATAGCGGCATCAATTTATAAAGCGCAAAATATACTATTCTACTTTAAGAAGCCATTTAATATGGAAAACAAGATACTCACTTTCTAGTTGGAGATTTCAGCAGCCAAAGCAACATTTGAGGCTGTTAACACAACATCAAAAATTGTAAAGTAATTATAAAATGGCCAGAACCCCATTCAATTTGGCTTATACATGATCCTAAACTACCTAGTTCATTTAACAGTGGCAAATGGCAGAGGCTTGGATCCAGATCTAATTTTGGCAGTGAATCTACAACTCAACTGTGCATTAAGGCATAGATGGTCCAATCCTAAACACCCAGCACATATCCTTCCTATTCAGCCATCCTAACCTCAATCTATACCAGGGATTCTCAATCTGTGGCCCATGTAGGGTTGACATGTCCCAGTTTTCTGGGATTTTCCCAGATTCAAGCTGTCCCAGCCGGTTCAAGTAAAAACATGCTAAAGTCCTGGATTTTTAAATTTAAACAAAGGAAGCAAGATCATTCCGCCGCGCGAAGCCGTCCCTCCCCACCCCCTGCCACCGGGCGGGGAGGTTAAAAGGGCTCCCTGGCCGAGGGAGCCGAAGGACGCTGCAGCCGCCGCGCGAAGCCGTCCCTCCCCGCCCCCTGCCACCGGGCGGGGAGGTTAAAAGGGCTCCCTGGCCGAGGGAGCCGAAGGACGACGACGACGACGACGACGACGACGACGCCACGCGAAGCTGTCCCTCCCCGCCCCCTGCCACCGGGCGGGGAGGTTAAAAGGGCTCCCTGGCCGAGGGAGCCGAAGGATGCCGCAGCCGCCGCGCGAAGCCGTCCCTCCCCGCCCCCTGCCACCGGGCGGGGAGGTTAAAAGGGCTCCCTGGCCGAGGGAGCCGAAGGACGCTGCAGCCGCCGCGCGAAGCCGTCCCTCCCCACCCCCTGCCACCAGGCGGGGAGGTTAAAAGGGCTCCCTGGCCGAGAGGCCCTCCGGACGCACCACCTGGTCGGCGTTCCGGCCCCGCCCTCCACCCCTCGCCAGGACTTAAAAGGCGAGGGGGTTTGCCGGGCGAGTCCACCACCGCAGCGCTCCCGGCCCCGGTGGGGGTGAAGAGGCCTTCCAGCCATGCCATCGGCTGGCGTCCCAGGGCCCTGTCCCCCCCTTCATAAGACTCTGGAGGCAGGGTTTTTTGTGGGTGGCTTCAGGTGAATTGTTTTCTTTTTTCGGATGTGTGCTGATATTTTGTATTTTGTGGATTGTTTTGCTTAATATTGTAATTTGTATTATTGTACTTATGTGAAACACTGTATTGATTATTGTATTTTGAACACTGTATCTTGTATCGTATATGTAAACCCCTTGAGTTGTCCTGGGGTCATTTATATGTTGTTAGCCGCCCTGAGTCGGCCATGTGTTGAGTAGGGCGGGATACAAATTGAAGTATAAATAAAAAAAATAAATAAATACACACACACCAAGGGATTTTTGCAAAGAGTTAATTCACTGCCTCATTGCCTTTCCTTCATTTATCCTGCTTGAAAGCGGCGAAGGCAAAACAGCACCCTGAGAAGCCCGCCGGGGAGGGGAGACACTTGCAAGCGAGATAATTGAAAGAAAGGCAGGGAGGCAGTGAATTAACTCTTTGCAAAAATCCCTTGGCTCACCTTGAAGTTTGGGGGACAAGGAGTTGCCTCAGCCCCTTTCCACGAAAGCCGGGAGGGAGCAAGAAATACCGATACTGTATCTAAGAAGCCATACTTCCACCATACACTGGGACGGAGGATTCCTTGTTCACGTAACCGCAAAGAGTTAATTGCATAGAGTCAGTATTCCTAGAGAGGAAGGGAACAGGGTGGACAGAAAGTGAAGAATTGTCCATCGCAAAGGTCCTCCTCCAAAATAAGTCCCTTCCTGTCTCCTGCTTTTCTCCTTCCAGAGGGAAACAGAGGCTCCATGAACTGCATTGCCGTTCCAGCCCCCTCTTTAGGATTTTTTTCCAAGGGATCCTTGTGTGGGGTTTGAGGGCCAGTCTACTTCAATGGTGTGTATGTAAAGGGTGGGGTGGGGTGACCTTAGGGGGAGGAAGGGTGGTTTCAAGAGTGGCCCAAGAAATTTTATTCAAAAAAATTAAAATAGAACCATCAAGAATAGTATTTTGCAAGAAGAATCACACAGGGGGAAACCTCTTGACTACAGTTTATTTTAAACTGATGGAGGCTGTCCACCCCGGACGGGGATTCTGCGGGGTCTTAGAACCATGGTCTCATGACAACCCCGTCCGACGCATGCACAGTTTGAAGAATGCAATCACATCACATGGCTGTCCCAGTTTGGTGAGAGAGAATTATGGCAAACCTAGGCCCATGGGCCGGATGCGGCCCACAGTGCCATTTCATGTGGGGCCCCCACCGCCTCCACCACACCTGGAAGTGCCATGTGGTGGAGGAAGGACAAAGTGGCCGTCCGGCCCCCAAAGCTGTCTGAGGGAGCGTGACCTGGCCCTGGCTTTAAAAGGTTGAGAACTCCTGATCTATACTATAGAAGGAAATATACTATACTGTAGGAGGAAATTTTTCAGAAGAGCAAACTGGGAAAAGTTTGCAACAATGCTAGATGCAGCTGTACCTCAGATTGTGCCTGAAGCAGAGAACTATAATTAGTTTTCAACTTGCATTTGGGAAGAAAGAAAGGTGGCCTAAAAATAAAACAAACAAACAAATAATGTTCTTGTGCCTCCATTCCAAGAGGTTTGCGTCCAGGTGCAATTTAAGGTGCTGGTGATTACCTTTAAAGCCCTACATGGTAGTGGACCAGGTTACTTAAGAGATCGGGTCACCCCAAGGATATCTGCCCGTCCCACTAGAGCAGACCAGAGGGGTTCCCTATTGGTGCCATTGGCTAGAGAGGCCCACTTCTCTAGGACAAGAAGGAGGGCCTTTTCGTTATCTGATCCAGCCCTATGGAACCTCCTGCTGACCGAGCTGCGTCTCCAGACAGAGTTGCTGACTTTTAGGAAAGTTTAAAAACCTGGCTGGCACAGCGGGTGCCCCTCCCGCTGGCTTATATGATGGTCGTCCGGGTTTTTAGCTTCAGTTTTAACTTATGGGGGTTGTTGGGAGGGTATTTTAATGATTTTTTAACATGAAATGTTGTGGTATTACTGTTTAGAGGATGTTTTATCATGATTGTAAGCCTCCCAGAGTCGCTTCAGCGACGGGGCGGCAATAGAAATCAAATAATAATAATAAACAACTACATCCCAGTTCTCAATTCAAAAACTTCCAATACTTAAGATTATATTTCACATTTTGAAAAGCTGGGAGAAATTTGATCCCCTAGAAACCAAAAGAACTCATTGGACTGACACTACAACAGAGCTTGACATGGTAAGAAGCAGAATTAAGTGGAAGGTAAAGGTTTCCCTTGCTCGAAAGCCAGTCGTATCTAACTCTAGGGTTCAGTGTTCATCTCTGTTTCAATGCTGAAGAGCTTCTGCAGATGTTTCCGTGGTCATGTGGCAGGCATGACTAGACACTGCAGCACACGGAACGCTGTTTACCTTTCCACCAAAGTGGTCCCTATTTATCTACTTGCAATTTCTTGCTTTCGAACTGCTAGTTGGCAGGAGCTGGGACAAAGATGGGAGCTCATTCCGTCCTGCAGTACTCAGGAATCGGAACTGCTGAGCTTCCGCCTCCCAGTTAGCATCTTAGCCACTTGAGCCACTGCTTTAAAAAGGAAGATAATTGAATCATTAATTCATAAGGGGAGAGCTGACATTTTTCTTCCAGAAACTCACCAAAGAAAGATGGCATTAATGGATTGAAGTTGAATTGGATTGATGTATATGAAAAAGTCAAAATGAATTGCAACCCTGATAACCAAAATGTGTAAATTTAAAATACAGTGAAACCCGACTTACAAATGCCTCGAGTTACATAAAATTTAACTTACATGATGATTTTGTGCTAAAACCATGTCCCGATTTACATGATTTCCTAAGGGTTTGCTTCGAGTTACGTAAAAATTCATTTCCCTATGGGTTTGCTTCAATTTACATAAAAATTTCATTTTTCCTATGGGTTTGCCTCGAGTTACATAAAAAATAATTTTTCTTATGGGTTCGCTTCGAGTTACATAAAAAACTGATTTAAGCAAAAGCTTACGGAACGGAGTTTTTTCATAAGTAGGGTTTTTTACTGTAGAGTGAAAAGAGATGAATGGAGATATATTTGATGATACAAGAACAGATTAGAGGAGAAGATGTTACCTTAATATTTATGTGCCAAATGAAAAACAGTGGACATTTTTAGTAAGGTAGTTACTTCCCTTGACACCCGATGGGGTGGAAGAGAAAGCAAAGAAGAAGTTAAGGAACTAGATAAACCTTGAAAAGGGAAGGTTATGTTGACAGAGAATTGTTACATGGTGATGGACAGAAGTAAAGATAAGTCAAAGATAGGGTTAACTTGAAAGAAATATGGAGAGAAATAAGAGGAAAAACATACATTCAGCTGTATATAATACTTATTCAAGAATAGATTTTGTATTTGTATCTAACAATTTATTGTCTAGAATTATTAGTACAGATATAGATATTAAAAAGATTAGTGATCATGCTATGATGAATATGGATTATAGGAAAACGAGATGAAAATTAGATACAGTATTTATATTTTTAGAAACAAAAAGATCATATAGACCAGTGTTTCCCAATCTTTGATTTTTGGACTTTGATTCCCAGAAGCCTAAGTCAATTCCCCAAAGCACTGATCAGCCAATATACTGACTTAGGCTTCTGGGAATTGAAGTTCACCAGTGTTCCGTGGAACATGTTTGGGAAACGCTGATCTAGACAATGGAGAAAAAATTGAGAGAAATTTGCCAGATAAATAAAAAGGTAGAAATAAGAGACTTATGGGATATAATGAAGGCAGTCAATAAGAGGGATGAGTATAAAAGAATCCTGTATAAAAAAAACACCAAAAAGTTAAAAAGCGAGAAGGAGACTAAAAGAATTTGAGGAAATACATTGCAAGGAGGGAAGAAGGAATAATGAATGCTTATTTCCATATCTCAATCTGCCCCAAGCACCATCATTTCCTCCAGTTTTCTTTGATCCTTTAACCTTCCCATTCAAATCTCTTCCTTTCGGTCTGTTGACAATAGGGTTTGCTTCGAGTTACGATTTTTTTTCTTATGGGTTTGTTTCGAGTTACGTAAAAATTCATTTCCCTATGGGTTTGCTTTGATTTACATAAAAATTTAATTTTTCCTATGGCTCAATGGTTTCCCATACATCAATGACTGGTTTATTGTCTGATTGAAAATCCAAGGTCTGCAAGCACACGAAGTATGCTGTCAGCCTATTGGAGGATCTCAAATTCTGTATAGGTTACAACAAATCTGCTCTTCATCACACCTAAATGACCTTTCTAAATGCAGTCACCACTAAGAAACCCCACAACACCCCCCTCTCCTAGCAAAATACCTGCATTACAGCATATTTTGCACAGAGACGTCTAGGCTTCCATTTGTTGAGCTGCTCCCTGTACCCACAGATGCCCGGGCACCGGTAGCGGAAATTCCCCAGGCCATGCCCACTTGACCGGCCACACCCACCTCCCTACCCCAGACCATGGTGTAGGGAGGCCATGTGGGCGTGGCCCACAGAGTTAGCCATGCCTACAGAGTTAGCCACGCCCATGGTGGGGGTAGGAATTTTATTTTCAGAGCATCACTGTAAAACCATGACATACATTCTTCCCTTTGCAAGACTCAAGATGTGTTCTCTCCAGTCCTGGCTCAAGACCCTTTTCAATCCCATCAGGAACTCTCCATGTAAATATGTCACCATCACACCAGAATTCAGTCAACAGCTAAAATGATGGTCACTATATCAGTTTACCATGGTCAGCAGACTTTTCAAATCTCTATGGCCAAGGCATAACCAACACCAATCTAATGGGCTGGAAGGTGCACTGTTGCCAACACTGAGTACATGCATTCTGGACCTTAACAGAGGCTGCTATTAATATTAGGGAGTTGGAACTCTTGGCATTTGGAAAGCCTTAAGAGTCTTTGAAGCCATTGTAACCATGTTCATGCTCGCTGGTGGCTGAGGCAGGCCTGCTTCTCAAGAACGTAGCATTAGACTACCAATGCCTACTGAGCATTCCAAATCTCCTAATTCAGTCCAAAGGCACACCACCCAGACAACTTGACACTGAATCTGACAGCTTGGGAGATTCACCAAGGCTCAGGGACATACTAATGAAATCCCAAAAACCATCTACTTGGGATTCTATAATTACAAATGGTGCAAGTGTGTACTTTCCACCTCTCTAGGAAAGCCTGTGAATAGTTCATCCTTAAATACTGTTCTATGCTTCCTTTTATGTCTGATGAAGTGGACTTGATCCAAGAAAGCTCACATTTAAATACAGGAGTTGGTTTTTAAGTTGCCACAACTTTTTTGTTGTTTTGTTTAATCTCTGATATGCTTGCACAGACTAACACAGCTACCACTTCAAAAATTGGTCTATCTAGGTCTTCCTTGCTTGACTATCTTTCCCCAACTGTGGCCAAGCACCTTGTGGGCATAACACAAACTAAGTTTTTTAAAAAAGCTAACCCAATAGTGAAACAATTCCTGTGAGGTTTGAAGAATACATTCTCTGACATCCACCAACTGCCTACTCAGTGGTCCTTAACCTAGGTGCTGCATCAAGTAACATAGCCTTCCTTTGAGCCTATGGCCACAACAAATCTGCATTTTCTCTTTTTCAAAACCTTGTTTCTTGTAGTTTGTATGTAGAGCCTCTGAATTAGGGGTGTTGTGACATGACAATTGCAGATAAGTTCCTGCAATTCTATCAGGACAAAGTGGTCTTGTTTCCTGACCTCACCTTTTCCCTGAACATTGTGACAAGCTTTCATATAATTTAACCTATCATTCTATCAACCTTCTTTACATCACCATCATCCACTCTAGAATGAGACTTACATTCAGTAGATGTCAGTTGTACTGATGTCAACCTAGCCCTTCTCTTTTATGCCTCACAAAGGTCATAGGAAATTGTACACACTTTTCTTATCCTATGGTGGACCCAAATTTGGCTTACATGTTATCCCCAATGCCTTTCTAAATGCCCAGTCATTAAAATAACTATATGCTATCAGATGGCCTCTCCTGGGATCTCTCTGTGCTCATTCAGTAAAGGTTTTATCCACCTTTTCTGCATATCCCAGAGGTGTAAGCTTGACAGACATATGTAAAGCTGCTATATGGTTCCAAGCTATCACTTTCATCCTTCATTACTGTCTTGATTAAAGGCAAAAGGGAAAAGGAAAAAAAGGGGATACCTTGTTTAGTAAAGCTGTGTTCATTTGCTCCACATTTTGTCACATTTCGTTGGTCTTCCTTGACTGCAGATGAGAGGAACTAAGGAAAACAGCTATTACATTGTGGACGGGAGCAGGGAGCACCATCCTAACAGATTTTTTATTTTCAAACTCTAAAAGAATCTAAGGGTAACACAAATGTGTGAAACTTAACCCATTATGTGAATTCACAGAAGACCACTTGAAGAACTACAGTTACAGGCAAATAACCAGTCCTCCTTCAAGTGGTTATCTGTGAATTCACTCAGCCCACTTAGCTTCTCCTTGATCTGCTACACTGTTTTCTTTAACAGTGGCAGACAGGGGAAAGTGAGGGATGGCCATTGAGTTCAGGAGAATACACACCATGAGGGGGTTACTCTAAGGTTTTTTTCCCTCTTTAAGCCAGGAGTTCTCAACCTTTTAAAGCTGGGGGCCGAGTCACGCTCCCTCAGACAACTACGGGGGCTGGACGGCCATTTTGCCCTTCCTCCACCACATGGCACTTCCTGGTGTGGTGGAGGCAGTGGGGGGCATATGAAATGGCACCACAGGCTGCATCCGGCCTGTGGGACAGTTTGAGAATCCCTGCTCTAAGCTCTAGATGTGGCACAGAAACACATAGGTGAATTCACAGACTCAAAAAATCAAAGTAGCTAAGCATGTAGTCTTTAAAAGGACATGATAAGCAAACCTACTTTTTTGTCCTAACCATCATAATATTTATACTGAACTGGGATCTGAAACAAAGGAAAGTTTTAAGATTTAAAAATGCTTAGTTATTTTAAATAACAACTGCATAGTAATGCTGTCTTTTCTTTGCAACTTAATACAAAGGATGTTAATGAAAATGCATAGAAAATGCTTGGAAGATTAGATTATGCTGCCTTTTATCCCTTTTAAATGATAGCTCTCATCTCAACTTTGAATCAATTTCATGTGACATCCTTGCTTTCATCTCTTTCCATGTTGAGCCTTTAGAGCTTTTGTGTTTTTCCCTACCGTGTTCCAATATTTATAACCCTATTAGCAGGAATTTTATACACAGATTTGAAAGCAGATAACATATATTTGGATTTGTGCTTTGACTGCTGTCTTGGAAGTGATGAAAAAATATATTCCTGGTGGATGGTGGTTTTTAAATATGTATACAGTATTGTTATATTTTGCATTCATTAGTTTCTCCTGTATGCTAATTTGTTTCCAATTGAGGGAGCTAAGGAGTAGTTTACCAAAAATATCTTCCTTTCAGGATATAAACTATTTTGCCAGCAGCTCAAGTCTATTTTTATTCTTGCCTTATGTTCTATAAAAACATTCGCATTGAAAAATGAGGAAAAGGCTCAAGCCATTAAAAGGGAATTTTATATCAGTCATGATGGCTGATGTGAATTTAATCAGCTGTTAGGTTAGCAAATAATGTGTTTAAAGCACACTTAGCTAATCAACATGTCAGGATTTTTTTTAAAAAATTACTTTAAGTTAGCAATGAAGCCAAATACGTACAGATGATATGTTTCTAAAGTACAACTAGTTAAGTTGGGGTGGCCAACCTATGGCCCACGGCACCATTTCATGTGGCCTGCTGTTGCCTTCACCGCTACTGAAAGTCCGTAAACACTACCATAATATAAATGCACTTGTGGTTGCCGTAAATGTATTTATGACAGCCACAGATGTATTTTACGGCAGTGTTTATGGCAGGAGGAACCATGTAACCTGCCCACTCAGCTGTCCAACGGAGTGGTCCGGCCCACTGCACGAAAAGATAGAGAACCCCTGAGTTAAGTGGCATATTATACTTATGCAGAAATAGGCTTCCTGTTTGATAGGGGGTAACTTCAAATATAGAACTAGTACAATTTCATTGATAGAATACCAGACTAAGGACACCGGTCTGGGTTCAAATCCAGCTTTTGCCCCAGAAATTTTCTGGGATGTGGCCATGTTAAGCCATGCCTTGAATTTCTAATTTGCCTCAAAATTCCTATTAAAATTGCTATAAATAGAACAATAACCTCAAATATAGAAAATGTACATTAGCCCTTGAAAAAATGATATATATTGTATACATAAATGAAAAGTGAAGAACCACTCATGAAAGAAAAATGTTTTATTTCTTCTTCCTTGACTAGGCTAGAGGTCAGACTGCCAAAATGAAGGCACCTTACAATACAATACTTTTTTGTCATGGTCTTAGACCAGCCTTTACTCATAAAAACAATTTCACATATTGTTAGCAATAAGAAAAGACAATAAAACGGCATCATATCCTTTAGTTAAAAGTTTTCCTTAATTGAATGACTTGATATAGATACCTGGCCACCTGATGTGTGAGCTTAAAATCCATGTCCCTTAAGAGAAATTCAACATAAAACATATTGCTCTGGCCTGCAAATCCAGAAATTGCTGGGACAATTAAAGCATCTCTAAGGATCTAATAAGAACATAAGAACAGCCTTGCTGGAACAGGCCACAGTCCATCCAGTCCAGCATTCTGTCACCATACAGTGGCTCACCATTTGCTTCAGGGTATTCCCAAGCAGATGCCTTCACCTGCTTAGGATTCCCTGGAAATGGCATTGAGAGATATCCTGCCTATCTCTCCAACCCAGAGGTTGTCCTTAGGTATCCATAATTATAGCCATGGATACCCTTGTCCTCCATGAACTTGTCTAATCCTTTCTTGAAGCTGTCAAGACTGACAGCTGTCACCACTTCATCTGGCAGGGAGTTCCATAGACCAGTGATCCTCTGGGTGAAAAAGTACTTTCTCTTATTTGTTTGAGAACTAGTACCCAAAAGTTTCATGGAGTGCCCCCTAGTTCTAGTGTTATGCGATAGGGAAAACAGTTTTTCCTTATCTACTTTGTCCACACCGTGCATGATTTTATAAACTTCAATCAGGTCACTTCTTAGAAGCCGTCGTTCAAGAGTGAAGAGGCCCTACCATTGCAGCCTCGGATGGTAAGGAAGGTGTTCCAGTCCCCTAATCATTCTGGTTGCCCTCCTCTGTACTTTTTCCAGCTCCATAATATCCTTCTTGAGGTATGGCGACCAGAACTGTACACAGTATTCCAGATGGAGCCTCACCATAGATTTATAAAGAGGCAAAATGACACTTGCTGACTTATTTTCTATACCCTTCCTAATAATCCCTAGCATTGAATTTGCTTTTTTCACTGCTGAGGCACACCGGGTTGACACCTTCATTGAGCTGTCCACCAGGACACAGAGAGTTCAGACCCCATCAGTTTATAAATGTAATTGGGTTTTTTGCCCCAACATGCATCACTCTGCACTTACTAATGTTGTAGCTCATTTGCCACTGTTTTGCCCACTCCCCCAGTGTCAAGAGATCCCTCTGGAGCTCCTCACAATCTCTCACAGTTTTCACTACCCTGTATAATTTAGTGTCGTCAGCAAATTTGGCTACCTTGCTATTTACTCCTACTTCTAGATCATTTATGAAGAGGTTGAAAAGCAAGGGTCCCAGTACTGAACCTTGGGGAACCCCACTCTTTACTTCCCTCCACTTGGAGAAGTGTCAATTTAGTGCTACCCTCTGTTTCCTGTCCCTTAGCCAGTTGCTGATCCAGGACAAGACCTGTCCCTTTATTCCATGACTGGTAAGTTTATTCAAGAGCCTTTGGTGTGGGACCTTGTCAAAAGCCTTCTGAAAGTCCAGATAAACAATGTCAACTGGATCCCCCTTATCCACATGCTTGTTGACACTCTCAAAAAATTCCAACAGATTAGTGAGGCATGATTTGCTCTTGCAAAAGCCATGTTGACTCTCCTTTAGCAGCGCCTTCTCTTCTATGTGCCTATTAATCCTATCTTTTAGGATGGTTTCCATCACTTTACCTGGGACACATGTCAAACTGACAGGTCGGTAATTTCCTCGATCACCCCTGGATCCTTTTTTGAAAATTGGTGTTACATTCGCTACCTTCCAGTCATCAGGCACAAAGCCTGATCTGAGAGAAATATTATATATTTTGGCTAGGAGATCAGCAATTTCATCTTTAAGTTCCCTGACAACTCGTGGATGGATGCCATCTGGTCCTGGTGATTTGTTATCATTTAGTTTAACAAGACATGCAAGGGTCTCCTCCCTGGTTATTTCTGTCTGGCTTAATTCTTTGGTTTCCCTCCCTACGAAGATAGGCTCTGTTTTGGGCAGAATACTGAACCAAAAAATTCATTGAGTCTCTCTGCAATCTCTGTTTCCTCTTTAATAACCCCTTGCCTTCCATTGTCATCTAATGGTCCAATGGCCTTCCTAGTTGGGTTCTTGCTTCTAATGTACTTAAAGAAGTCTGTTATTTCTCTGCTTTTAGCTATAGCTCCTCAAAGTCTTTCTTTGCTTTCCTGATTGTTGCCTTGCATTTGTTCTGCCAGAATTTATGTTTCTGCCTGCTGTCCTCATTCAGACAAGCCTTCTATCTTCTAAATGAGCTTTTCTTGCTTTTGATCACTTCCTGAACAGCTCCTGTAAGTCACATCGGAGTCCTCTTGGACCTGGCAGTGCCCTTTTTCCTTTTGGGTATGCATTCCAATTGGGCCTCTGTTATTGTTTTTGTAAACAGTCTCCATGCCTCTTGGAGTGTTTGGACTCTCTCAATTTTCCCTTTCAGCTTCTTTTTTACTAGTTTCCTCATCTTTGGGAAATTTCCTTTTTGAAAATTTAAGGTCTCTGTGTTAGATTTAATCAGTGACTTGCGGTCTATGATCAAGTTAAACATAATTGAGTTGTGGTCACTGTTCCCTACTGGATCAGTCACATTAACATCTTGCACTTACTAATGTTGTAGGATTCTTGTACCTCTAGTTGGGTCTTCAACCATCTGTCCTAGGGAACAATCATTTAGCATATCTAGGAACTTTATCTCTTTATCATGTGCTGAACAACAGTTCACCCAGTCTATGTGGGGGTAATTGAAGTCCCCCATTATAACCAGGCTTCCCTTCTTGGATGCCTCCTTTACAACATTCTCAAACTGTAAGTCTCCCTCAGGAGTTTGTGTCGAAGGCCAATAGTATATGCCTACTGTTAGACCATCCTTGTGGCCTGGTACTCTTACCCACAGAGTTTCTAATGGTGACTCTAAATCACCTAAATATTCCAATTCGTATGATTTTATCACTTCGTGGACATACAGGGCTACACCACCTCTCATTTGTCCCTTCCTATCCTTCCTGTACAGTTTGTAGCCTGGGATAACTACATCCCATTGGTTATCATCCATCCACCAGGTTTCAGTGATGCCAATAATATCAATCTATACCTATAAAATGGTGTGTTAACCGTTGGAATGTGACAAAGGATGTTGCACCTGGCCCCACTAGCCCGTAATGGGCCTCCGTTCACTCGCCCGAACCCGGTTCGCAGGTAACTGTCGGGTTGAAATTTTCAACCCGGGGGCAGGAGCCCCCCAGTCGCAAACAAAAAAAAGGGAACTTCAATTCCCAATGTTCCAGGCGCCGCGCCAGAGCCAATTAGGCTGAGCGGCGCAGCAAAAGGAACATTCGGAAACGCACCGCGGCCAATCAAAAAAAAGCCGCAGGGAAAAAACCGCTGCACAAACCGAAAACAAACGACAAACTACAATCCCCAGCGTCCTGCGCGCCATGAGCATGCAGAACGCTGAAGAAGCCGGCGCGTGAAAAATAAAAACAAACCCACACCGTGAGCTTAAGTCCGCCACAGGCGGACGCAGCGCCCAGAAAACAAGCAAACCCCGAAATCACTATAACATGCAAACCCGCCGGCCATCTTGCACGGAGCAACGGGGAAGAGAGGGACACCCTCTCCCCCACGCTGCCCCGCCGAAGACACGGCAAGCCCAGCGAGACAAACTCGCTGGAAAAAAATTCAAACACCCCCCCCCAACCGCTGCAAAAATCGCCGTGGCGGCAGCAAACAAACACAAAATGAAAAAAGGCCAGCAACCAAACCCCCACCCCCCAAACACATAAACCCCAAAAAAGCCAGGGACACGGCAATACCCTCCTCCAAAAGCCGCATGAAGCGGCGAGCCAAACACCCACCCAACAAACACACACACCGCAACCCAGCCCGGGCCACGGTAATAACCCCCCCAAACGCCGCATGAAGCGGCGATGGTATTTCCGCGGGCCAGCCATCAAGACTGGCCCACGAAAATACCCAAAACACAAATCAAAAACATTCAGAAAAAACCCAAAAATATTCAAAAACACACACACACACAGAAACCCCCACCTCAAACACTAAAAAACAAAAACATTCAAAAAGACACACACAGAACCCCCCACCCAAAACCCTAAACAGACACAGAACGCCCCCCAAACCCAAAACAACCCCCCTAAAAAAAACAACCGGAGAGAGCTTACCATTAGACGTCTTGCCTCAATGAAAACCGGAACTGAAATGAAGAGAAGAATGGAAGAAGCAATACACAAAAATTGCTCAACACCACCACCCAGTGGCCAAAGGAGAAAAAACATCCAAAATATTACCAAAAAATCAATAAATCCCAAAAATTAGGGAAATCAATTCCAAAAACATTCAAAAATATCCAAAAAATCAAAAATAATTCACAGATAAATAAATAAATTTTCAATAAAAATAAAAAAATTAAAATACCTTCAATTTAATAAAACATATGTTTACACATTTTTAAAATTATTATCCAAAGTTCATTTCCATAAACAAAAAACAAAAAACCTTCAAAAACCACTTTAAAAAGCCCGGCACTGAGGAAGCCGGCACTAAAAAAAAAAAACCACTGGGAGCGCAAGTCCGCCACAGGCGGATGCAGCGCCTCGAAGCCAAAAAACCACAAAACCTTACAACACCATTTAAAACAGCCCAGCACCATTGGTGCAAGGAAAAAAAGGAAACCCTTTACTATCCAACACAATTTTAAAAAGCCCAACAACGCCAGGCAAAATATGCTAGTATTTTTATATATTGCTAAGTATTCCAGCTCCCCTATTTTGTTCCGGAGGCTTCTGGCATTTGCATACAAGCATTTATATATGCTTTTCTGATACAGTCTTTTGAGTTCAGTTGCATTGTTAGACTGCCTCTTGCATCCTTCTGCTAGAGTGCTGGTGACTAACTCCTTGCTTTGCTCAGTAATTTTTGCATCCTCCTCACTACTCAAGTACACACTTTCCCGAACCGGATGCTGCCCAGCTCCTGTCGGCTTCCCCCCAGATATCAGTTTAAAAGCTGCTCTGCAGCCTTTTTGATGTTGAGTGCCAGCAATCTCGTCCCATTATGGTTCAAGTGCAATCCATCCCTCCTGAACAGATTTGGCTCTTCCCAAAATGTTCTCCAGTTCCTGACAAATCTGAAGCCCTCCTCTCGACACCACCACCTCATCCACGCATTGAGGCTTCTTAGCTCTGCCTGCCTGGTAGGTCCTGCACGAGGAACAGGCAGCACTTCTGAAAATGCTACCTTGGAAGTCTGGGACTTCAATCTTCTTCCTAACAACCTGAATTTGGCTTCCAGGACAGACTGCTTGGCCTTCCCAACATCATTGGTACCATCGTGTACCATGACCACTGGCTCCTTCCCAGTTCTCTCTAACAAGCTATCTAGATTTCTCGTGATGTCTGCAACTTTTGCACCTGGCAGGCAAGTCACCATACGGTTATCATGTGCATCACAAATCCATCTCTCTGTATTTCTAATTATTGAATCACCTAGTACAAGGAGCCTCTCTCCTGCAACCTGTTCATCTACATGCACCTCATCAACCATATTAAGGGAGAGGACTTCAGTTTGTTCCTGTTGTTTATCTTCCTGTATCTCATCAAGTGTGATGAAGGAGAGATCCTCAGGAGGACCCAGTTGTTCCTCTGTGTGTTCCTCATCAGGTGTGATGAAGGAAAGAGCCTCAAATTGATTCTGTAATTTCAGACTCTCAGAGTTATCCCCTACTCTTCTCCTCCTTTGAGGAGTGCATCATAGGGAGTGCATCAGAGTAGTAAGTGGGCCAGGGTCTTCAACTCCCTTAATCCACATGGATATTGTCTCTGTGGATAAGGAGTTCCTTGAAATCTTCCCACCAAAACTGCTAAGGGGAGTTCGTTCTGCAGTTCCTTTCGCCTGACCTGGTGTGAGAAAGATTAGCCGGCAACATAAGGTTGCCGTTACCAGTGTATGCCCAACTGTGGTTCAAAAATACCACAATCTTCGAGGAGGCTCTTTCTGTGTATTTCTTATCTTCTGACATTTTATCATAAATCCAGAAGACAAGGAATGATTGCTTTTATACAGACACTGGAATTTGTAAATTTTAACAAAGTAGCTAGACTGAGGCTGAAGGGTTTTAGGGAATCATTGGGATAAAGACATATTGGTACTTCAAGTTAGTAATCCTATTAACCAATGAAATCTCTCCCCACCATGTATATAAACTGTGCAGTATTTATATGTATAAGTGCTACTGGTTGAAAAATACAAACTGTTATAAGGTGCTTTGGGTCCTAATACTTCATGGTGGTTGAGGGAGGAGTGACCAAGGGTGCAAGAGGCAACATGTAGAGCAGGGGTACCCAAACTTTTCAGGCCGAGGGTTGGTCACATGGTTCAGCAGGCCACTCACGTGGTTCCTCCCACTGGAAGCGGAAGTAAAACACACCTTGCAATCTGTTCTGCAACAGGATGAGATAGATTTTAAGCTGCCATTTTCTCTGCTTAAACCAGCGGTGCCCAAACTATGGGTGCATTTTATTTCTGCTTCCGAGAGCGATGAGGGCAGCATGGGCCAGATGTATTGCTATCAGGGGCCAGATCCGGCCCACAGACCATAGCTTGGGCACTTCTGATGTAGAGTGTATGAATACTAATACTTTATGTAATCGACTGCAACTCGTATCTGAGAATGCATTTTTTCCTGAAGCAGGAAAAATGTCATTGGCGTGAATTTGATTGTGGATCCCAGCTTGTTCTGAAGTGATCCACACGCTATGATCCCCTGTGGAACATATGAAATGAGATGTACAGGATTCAACACCGGGACTGCAATGGACTGCCTTGAGGATATTGACAAGGTGCACCTTCACAGCCAGTCCATTTGGCATAGCCTCTTCCGCCTCCATGACCATTGGGAATCAGAGTTCCTCCTCCGCTCATTTATATATTTACGTTCTAATATGTTAAGGTCTCTTTGTCTTATTCAAAAAGAACTGTGTTTAAGATTGTCTTCTTGCATTTATCCAGTGTAAAAAAGCAATTATTACTCTCTCTTTTTTTTTTGCAAAACTGTGCATATTTTAATAAATTTGACAGCTGAGTCATGGAAGCCCACTTCATGGAATCCTATCATTGGCATTACTGAGAGATCCAGTAAGTACACATACTATCCATAGTTTGCAAATGTTGCAGGATGTTAAGTGCAAAGACTACAATAAAATAAAACACTAGTGACTAGCTTCTTGAGTGGGATGCTAATTACGATGCAGGTTTGACTCAGCATTCAAAATTCTCTTTGTTGTACGAGTTTAAATAATTTATTTCATTGGTACATAGTCAACTTTACTAGCCCACCTTACAGCCTCCATTTTTAAACCATGTCATTGCCATACAGGTATATAAGTATAATTGCTATTGCTAAATGTCTTTGCTTGCTTGAGAGAAAGAGACCATATCCAGTGCCTGACACAAACTGCCCTTAGGCGCTCCAGAAAATTGTCCAGGTAAGTTTTCCCCTGGCCAAAAAGAGATGCAAAAAAAGTTTTTGTTGTTCAGTCGCAGAGTCGAGTCCAACCCTGTGACCTCATGGACTACAGCACACCAGGCTCCTCTGCCATCCTCTGGAATCTGCCCAGACCTACGCCAATATCAATATTGTCTAACCATCTCATCTTCTGCCTCCCCCTTCTCCTCTTGCCTTTGATCTTTCCTTGCATCAGGACCTTTTCCAGTGAGTCCTCTCTTCTTATTTGGTGGCCAAAGTATTTGAGCGTCAGCTTCAATATCTCTTCTTCTAAGGAGCAGTCAGCATTGGTTTCCTTTAGGATTAACTGATTTGATCTCTTTGTAGTCTGGGGGACTCTCAAGAGTCTTCTCCAGCACCACAATTCAAAGGTCTCTATTCTTTTCAATTCATTCTTCTCAACTGCTGAGCCACTGCAGTCCCTGGTGTAGTCAATGAAACATAAGTAGATATTTTTCTGGTACTCCCTGGCTTTTGATACTTTTTTTAACACGGTGTTTTTTGCTCTTTGGCTGTAAACAGAGATGAGCACTGCACCCTAGAGTCGAATACGACTGGCTTTCGAGTAAAGGCGACCTTTACCTTATTTTAAACCAGGGGTGTCCAAACTATGGCCTGTGGGCCGGATCCAGCCCCTGTCACCAATTCACCCAGCCCACGAAGCCCTCATTGCTTCCCGAAGTGGAAGTAAAACGCGCCTGTCCGGGAGCAACGCGGATTTTGCAGGTCGGATGAAATAGCGTTGGGGGCTGGATTCGGCCCCTTGCCCCATGTGACCAGCCCGCGGCCCAAAAAGTTTGGGCACCCCTGTTTTAAACCTCAGGACCCTAGGGGTGGGAGAGGTCGTCCCCACCCACCCCGGAGAAACCGGCCGCTCCGGCTTTCCACCACCTTTTTGCCGGGGACTGGAGTGGCGGCTTGCAGGCTGCAGCGGACCTTTCCTGAGGGGGGCGGGGGGGGGGGGCAGGGAAACCACACCAGGCAGGCGCCGCGGCCTCCACTTGAGGGCGGCCTGTGCTACCACCGCCGCCTCTTCCCTCCCTTTCCGCCGCCGAGCAGGGGGAGGGAGGAGGGAGGGAGGCGGAGAACTGCAACGGCGACAAGCCGGAGGAGGGAAGGAGCGGGAACGGCTTTGGCGGCCCCGAGCTGCTCCTGGCTCCTCCCGGGGGAAGGGGAGACGGGGTCCAGAGGCGTCCCCTGGCTCTCAGGCTGCCGGCCGAGGCAGGGAAAGGGGCCTGAAGGGAAAGCCCTTAGCCCCAACATGTCTCCGCCTTCAGCCTCCTCTTCT
Source organism: Bradypodion ventrale (assembly GCA_035047345.1). Classification (NCBI taxonomy): domain Eukaryota; kingdom Metazoa; phylum Chordata; class Lepidosauria; order Squamata; family Chamaeleonidae; genus Bradypodion; species Bradypodion ventrale. The sequence goes on along the minus strand of JAWDJE010000009.1, from coordinate 22,571,325 downwards.
TCGCCTCCTCCTCCTCCGTCGTCCCTCGCTGTCGCCGTCGCCGCCTGAGGCAAGAAGCCGGTCCCTTCCCCTCCACAACAAGCCCCACGCATCCTCCTCCTCCTTTGGGCCGCCGAAGTTCCCAGCCAGCCCCGAGCCGTTGTCCTCCTGAGGCGACATGAGAGGCGCCGAGGACTTGGAGGGCTTCGACGGTGAGGCGTCGAGCACCTCCATGATCTCCGGCGCCAGCAGCCCTTACCAGCCCACCACCGAGCCAGTCCGGCAGCGCCACGGGCTGCGCGGCCTCCGCTGCGACCTCGATTACCTCAGGGGCACCTTCGGCCGCCTCAAGATGGCCCAGGCGGTGGGTATTATCTTGGGCAGGGCAGCCCACGGCTAGGGCCCACGCCGAAGTTGGGGGAGGCGGCGGCTGGATGTCTGTGTTTCCCAACGTGGGGCCAAGGCCCCACCGGGGACTTCATTTCCCAGAAGCTTAACGTCAGTACATTGGCTGATCAGTGCTTTGGGGAATTGACATAGGCTTCTGGGAATTGAAGTGCAAATAACCAAAGGTGGGGAAACATTGGGTTAGGTCAATGGAAGGGTTTAGCCTAGACATCATTTCATGCGGCCCCACCTCCACCACACCAGGAAGTGCCATGGGGTGGAGGAAGGACAAAATGGCCATCCAGCCCCTAAAGTTGTCTGAGGGAGCGTGACCTGGCCCATGGCTATAAAAGGTTGAGAACTCCTAGCCTAGTGGTTCTCAGTGTGGGGCCCAGGCCCCACGGGGGGACTTCAGTTCCCAGAAGCCTACGGTAAGTCAGTAGGTTTGCTGATCAGTGCTTTGGGGAAGCTTCTAGGAATTGAAGTCCAAAAACCAAAGGTTGGAAAACACTGGGTTAGGTCAGTGGAAGGGTTAGCCCAGTGGTTCCCAACATGGGGACCTTTGATGACCCTTTGTAGACTACAAATTCACAGAACATCTTGAGCAGTGATGCACTGCAGCAAGTTCTGTCAGGTTCTGCAGAAGTTACTGCCGGCTGGGCCCCGTAGCGGAAATTTGCCCAGGCCACGCCCACTTGGTTGGCCACACCCACCTCCATAACACATAATGCAGGATGTTTGGCCCCACTCACAGATTTGGCCAGCCCACAGAGTAGGTAGTAAATTTTTTTGCAGTGCATCACTGATCTTGAGGTATCTAAAAACCTTAACAGTTTAATTAATTGTGGCAGAACAGTGGGCTATCAGAAGTACTTGATCAAATGTATGAAGTGTTTATTCTCAGTTGGCAGAGAATTATATATGGTGGTGTACAGATATGAGGGGGAAGGTCTATAAGTCAGGAGTATGCTATTACGACCCTGCAAATATTATCTGATTAATTTGTTGTTCAGTCGCACAGTCAATTCTGACCCTTTGTGACCCCATGAACCACTAGAATGCCTGTCATTCCTAGCCAGCATGTCTAACAATGATGGATTGTGAGACTTGCAGCCTGTCAACCTCTGATAGTCTCTTGTGACAAGATGCTCACTCCTGTTGTAAATGATGGAACTAGATTCCCATGAAATGCAGAAGTTGAATCTCAGGCATTTTGGGCCTTTTAATAAAGTTCTTTAAATTTCTGTTCTCTCCTCCACTACCCCTGTTTGTCAGGTGCAGTATATGTTTGCAATTATAGTAATTATATTTATTGTATCAGGGAAATAGTATCTAGTTCTAGTCTATAATAGCATTTACTAATTAAAAATAAAGTCTGGAAGTCTTCTAAGTGTTAGGTACTGTATTCTGAAATCCAGCAAAGCTAAGATTTGGAGGATAATATGTAGATTGTTGGCCCCACTCACTGAAATATGTCAGTCTAAGTGTCTTTGGGAAGAAGGCTGAGGTATAGTTAATATTAGTGTTGTTATCTTTGGTATTTCTTTTGTGGAACCTTAGATTCTTCTTCCTTGTCTAAGCCAGACATGAAACTGCCAAAATGAAGGCACCTTTTGGTGAGTTCATTCTGCAGTTCCTATCGCCTGAGCTAGTGTGAGAAAGATTAGCCGGCAACACAAGGATGCTGTTACCAGGGTACAGCAAATTGTGGTTAAAAAAAAATCACAATCTTCGAGGAGGCTCTTTCTGTGTACCCCGGAACCTTAGATATAAATGTATGAAAAGAGTTTATATATTAATTCCTTTGGAAGTCATTCAGGGGGCAAAACACCTTTTTAAAAAACCCATTTTTGGGTGATCGCTCAGATTTTGCCTTTGTTTGTTGGAAGAGAACATGTTCTGCAGTGGCACCTTCATTTCTCTTTTTTTCTCTTGAATAAAGAGATCAGTTATGGAGGACAAGGCAACAGTTAAATAATAGATGGCATTTTGTGTGGTTATTGAAGTTTACCTAGCCATTCAAGGTCACCTTTTTTAACTGGGGAAAAATAACAGGGAGTAGGTAACTTGTCTTTTTCTGTATCTCAAGGTACTGTATTGGGTAAATGTGTTTGCAATTATGTTTCTCAATCATTGTGCTATCCCTTCTATTGTTCCAGTCTATTTAATGCAAGGACGAATAGAAAGTATATCATGAGCTATTGGTAGATTTGTGGATGGTATATAGAGGATTGAAAAAAGTCGGCTGTGTAGCATTAGGGATGGCAGAATGTTTCCCCCCCCCCCCCTGACTAAATGAAGATTCTGGGGAAAAGTTGTACCTAATAGTTCTTTTTTTTACACTGAGGAATTTTAGTAATAATAATTTCATGTCAAAATTATTCTGGGTTGAAAGGATTTTTGCTGGAGGAACTCCACTTAGGGGACACCTCAATGAGGTGGCTCAGTGGTTAAGAAGCTTGCCTTGTTAGCTGGGTACTGCATGGCGGTTTGAGCGCCCGTCTCTGTCCCAGCTCCTGCCAACATAGCAGTTTGAAAGCAAGAAATTGCAAGTAGAGCAATAGGGACCACTTTGGTGGGAAAAGATCTTGGGGATGTGGAAGGAATTTTATTGTTCTGATATATTTTCTTGTTGTTCAGTCGCACAGTCGGCTCCGACTCTTTGCAACCCCATGGACCATTGCCCTCCAGGTGCCTCTCTCCTCCACCATCCTCCTCAGCCCGCCTAGCCCTGTGCCCATTGTGTCCACAATACCATCTAGCCATCTCAAATGAGGATACTTAAAATATACTTTAAAAGGGGGCATTTCTGTTCAGAGTTAAGGAGTAGTAAAATTAGTATTTAAGATTAATAGTGTTACAACTATTACTAGGGACCATGGTGGCTCAGTCATTAAGAAGCTTGCCTTGTTAGCTGGAAGGTTGGCAAGTCAGCAGTTCAAGACCCAAGTACTGTACTGCATGACGGAATGAGCGCCTGTCTCTGTCCCAGCTCCTGCCAACCTAACAGTTGATAAAGAGGGACCACTTTAGTAGGAAAAGATCTTGGGGACATGAAAGGAGCCTCATTCGGAGCCTCATTCGAAGCCTCATTCATACATTTATATAAAACCCTATTACTAAACCTATGATGTAGTGCTAGTGCAAGGGTTTCCAACCTACGGCCTGTGGGCTGGACCTCAGCCACCGCCCTCAGAAGTGGAAGTGGATACATTTACGTCAGCCATAAAATGCACTTGTGGATGCGTAAATGCACCCGTGGCTGTCATAAACACAGAAGTGGGTGCATCTACAGCTGTCGTAAACGTGCCCGCTTCCAGTTCTGGTGGGCGTGGTCATGCCTACTCAGCTGTCTGGGGGGGGCATGGTCAGACCCATGGTGTAAAAAGGTTGGGAACCCCTGCGCTAGTGTTTTGTTTAGCTTTGAATGTGCTTTGGTGTATGGATGAATGAAGAAAAGTTTTATTTAGATTTTGATTGGTAAGAGGAATGTTTCGCCCACATATCATCTAGGTATTTTTTTTACCTGCTGTTCATTCAGGAAGGCTCTCAGGGCAGCATACTAAAGTAACCAGACAGTCCCTGCCTACAGAGCAAAAGAAGGGAGGCAGGGAAAAGATTGAGAGGAAAGAAGGAAAAACAGTGTTGATGATTAAAACATACAGAGACAACAAATAAAGTGGTTTGCACATTTGGGGAGAATGTCTTGGAATTCCATACCATACAAGGCACATGTGAAAAGAGGAGCAGAACAAAGAGCGCAAGGCAGACCCAGAGGAAGGTGGGGAGATAACATCAAATATTACAAGAACTCCAAATAATATTGGTGGAGGCTGCTAATAGTGCCAGAGTAATACACTTGTATCTCCCTCGATACTCAAAAGGGATAAAAAAGGAAGCAAAGAAGGAGAAGAAGAAGAAAGTGATTGATTCATGATTGAAACTATAACTATTGTAGATTCAATTGCACTTGGGTTTCACTGCATCTGTCCTGCTTTTGAGCTGGTGTCTTCTTTGCTGATTGGTTCCACTTTTGTTTTTAAGTTCTCTTTTTGTGTTCAGCCTTGATCTGCTTCTGTTACTTCAGGACATGAAGCTCCCATTTAAGCCCTTCTGGAGGCATGTAGGAGATGGAAGAAGTACAGTAGTATTGAGAAAGTGCTTGAGCATGACAGGTCACCAAGTGGTGTTTGATTCTTCTGCCATCTCCTCAAGTTTTCCTTTAAGAAGCTACTGTTTTACAATAGCTTCTAAAATCCTTAGAAGGTATCCCCTTCCTCCTGCATTTGTTTGATTCTAAAATCCATTATCACATGTGGCTTTTAATTGTTTAAGAAGAGTTGGTCTTTATTTTTCATCCCAAGGGTTGTGAAGGCAGTTTGTAGTGCAGATGAAAAAGTGTATACAATAAAAATTCAATATTATAATAAAATACAAAAGAAATAAAAGTTAATGACTCACAAATAAAATTATAGCAATAGGTGAAAAGGTAAAAGCAGGTAAAAAGCTGTGTAATTATGCTGTCTTTCTAAAGGCTAAAGTAGATTCCCCCCATAAGCTTAAAGAAAAAGATCTGTGAGTTTCCTCAGCTTTGGCACTACAACTGGGAAGGCTTTTTCCCATGTTCCAATTTACTATGCTTCTGAAAGCCCAGAACATGGCTTTTACTGTCTGTTGTAAAAAAGGAATGTTGAAGAAGACAGTCCTTCAGCATTTTCTTCCCCAAATAAAAAATACCAAGTAAACTCTGATTTATGGCAGTCCTTTCCAAGGTTTTCCAAGTACTGTATAGAGTACTCCAAAGTGTTTACTGTTCCCTTATTCTGCACAGCGTGTCCAAGGCTGCACAATTGGTTCTTCTTCCAAGAGGTATAATGGGGAATGAAACTCCTGACCTGTGGCTGGGTGGCTCAGGCTTATGTTGAGCTTCATGATTACCAGCAGTCGATTTCACACTTCAGTGTTGGTAGCTGAAAGCTTGTTGCCTTAACGAAGCAAACCCAAATTGGTGTTGCTCTTCTGAATAGTGATAGCTATAGGTATATATTTTTTCAGTCACAAGGTGGCTTATTGTAGACATTTTGGAATAAAAAGCCTCTCTCTTTTATATCAGCAGGGTAGCCTACTGCAAGATCAGCTGAGTTAGCAAGGATTGCTAGTCAAGGGTGCCCTGCTTTGTACTGCCCTATAATCAAACAATTGTTCACCTCTTCACAAGACACAATCCATGTGGATTAGTTACAGTGCAATGGAAAAATAACATCTCCCGTCACATTTTTTTCAAGTTTGAAAGATGGATTATGTAAGTTGAAAATGGCGTCAATTGAAGGTCATTACTAAACATGAAAAGCATCTGATGTGATGAGTACATGTTAAGAATATTGTAGTGTTACTTTTCTTTGTTCGCATTAGCTTTTCCTGACCACTGCTTGCGCCGTGACATTTTATCATTTTATCATTTCAATAGGAGCTGAACATAGTGACCATATTACACTTATCATAGAAGTCTTCTAAATGTTCTTATTGGCAAAAGAACATGGTTTCATGTAGAGGCGTTTACTGACTTAGATTTGCCTGGATTTACCTGCCTTTGTGTTTATGAATTAGGTGCCACTATTCTTTTTTCTTGAACATTATAGTACTGACTGACATTCTAGTTAATTCTTTGTTGTTGTTTTTTAAATGCATTTCCTGAGAGGTACACATCACTGGAACATAAAGCTGTGCTTTGACATAATTTAGTATTTGGTAAATAAAAGGGCACGAACTGAGGACTGAAGTGTTCTTTCTTCTCTCTAATACCGTGATCAGAATTGTCTACTTCCAGTTAGCAGTAAATCATACTTTTATCCTAGTTTTGTTTAAATTTGCCATTTTTTCATATAATAGCAAACTATTTGACATTAATTGGAATTAGACACAAATAATCTCATTTTAATCCCACAACCCCCAAATTTTGCATGTTTATTAATGCAGTAGTGAATCTTTGGCACTCCAAATGTTATAAAGACTACAGCTGCAAACAAATATATAAAACAAAACAATGTGCACTGACTGGAAACATTCAGTATACATTCCAGTCCTGAAGAAAAGCGAAAACAAGGAGTGCTGAGACTATAGGACCTTTCCTGTTAATTTCCCATACAAGCAAAGTGATGCTCATGGTGTTGATAGAAAGGCTGTTGCCTTATATGGAGTGAGAAATGCCTGATGTTCAAGATGGATTCTGAAAAGTAAGAGGCACTTGTGATGATGTTACAAATATTGACTGGCTCCTGGAGCGCACCAAAAAATGTCAGAAAACCAGTCTATGCTTTATACGTAGATTACAGCAAAGTTGATGAGTGTGTGGATCATAGGAAACTGGGTTCTCAAAGAAATGAGGATACCTCAGGACTTGATTGTTGTGATGTGTATCCTGTCATGGATAAGAAGTTACCGTTAGGACAGAATATATATAGGAAGAATGGTTTCCTGTAGGCACTGTGTTAGACAAAGGTGCATTTTATTCCTTTACCTGTTTTTTTCTGTACTCAGAACATATCAATGTAAAGCTGAGCTAGGTTTAAATCAGGGGTTCTCAACCTACTGCCCATGGGCCAGATCCAGCCTATGGCACCAAATAGTCTGGCCACTGATCTTGCTCCAGCTGCCGCTGCTGCTGGAATCCGCGGATTCATTTACGACAATTGTAAATGCATTTACGGCAGCCGTAAATGAGCCTGTGGCCATCGTAAATGTGCTTACTACAGCTGTAAATGAGTTCGTGGCCATCGTGAATGTGTTTATCATAGCCACGGATGTGTTTTACGGCAGCATTTATGGCAGGGGGAACCACCAGTCTGGCCTGCTCAGCTGTCTGAGGGGCATGGTCCGGCCCACGGCTGAAAAAGATAGAGAACCCTGGTTTAGATGACTGAGGAGTGACTAGGGAAAGAGAGTGGTACTTCTTTTTTGCGCTCAGTTGTGAGTTGTTTTTTCCATTTGTATATATGACTTATTTCCCTATATATGCATGACATATTATGGACCCATACACATCTGCATGGAATGTTTTTTTAGTTATCCATTTTGGCTTCTTATCTGTTGAATCTGTGCTGTTCTTTTATAACAGAATTTTTAGTAGACTGATAATTAAAAATAGAAATTGCTATTTTTAATTTATTCAGTTTAGTCAGAAGCTTGTGTTCTTTCTAGTAGAAATGTAGTCAAAGCCGTTTCTCTCCCAGAATTTAGGGGAAGTCGTATCATTGTTAATATAATGATTTTGGGTGTCCGTTGACTATTGGCAATGAACTACAGCATTCTGGTGAGAAGCTTTAGTATTGTTGGGAATATGAAATAGTTTTAAAAACTCGAACAGTGGAAAATTTGTGCTTTTAAGGCATAATTCGGAACACATTTGTGTGGCATTATTTCAACCAAGGATAGAAAATAGTTTAGTAAAATTACTTTGAGAAGACTATTGAGGTAGCTTGACTGCAGTGGCTCAAGTGGATAAGATGCTGACTGGGAGGCGGAAGGTCAGAAGTTCGATTCCCAAGTACTGCAGGATGGAATGAGCTCGAGTCTTTGTCCCAGCTCCTGCCAACCTAGCAGTTCGAAAGCAAGAAATTGCAAGTACGTAGATAAATAGGGACCACTTTGGTGGGAAGGTAACAGCATTCTGTGCGCTCTCGTGTCTAGTCATACCTGCCACATGACCTCGGAAACGTCTGCAGAAGCAGACAGCGCTGGCTCTTCAGCTTTGAAACAGAGATGAGCACTGAATCCTAGAGTCGGATACGACTGGCTTTTGAGCAAGGGAAACCTTAGCTTGATTTTGTCTGAATTGCAGTCAAAAGCTAATCATTCAGTAGTCCAAGAGTTGTGCTTATCAGTCCTTCTCTCTATAATGAATCTGTTCCTTGAGGCACATCATGTTCTTTAGATTTTGGAAGAAAGTGCCTGTTTTGAATTGTTAGCTACAGGTTATATAGTTGAAAATATGACTATTGGTATATTAAACATGTTGAAGTAATTTGCCATAGAGGTTTCAATTTCTCCATTATTCGCATGCATGCATATATGTGTGTGTGTGAGTACAACAAAGTCTACAAGTTTTTTTTAACTTTGTTGTGCAAAACTGTAATTATAGCCTTTAAACCGCAACTAGGTGGATTCTTTCCTTCTTCATTTGATTTTAGCCTGTGCATTTTACACGATTGGTATCTTTTTAGTTACAATGAAATTCTTCCTGTAAAAGGGACATACTGTGCTCCTGTTAACTGTGGGAAGTTTCCTATTTAGTCAGCAAATATTTTGTCACACAAATTCAGGCACTTGCTGAAAGAAGTAAGCTGCATAAATCAGTGTTTTAAATACCTGTGTAATTCTACTGAGATTGTTCTACCAAAAGTGGCCACATCAGTTGCACAAGTGTTTTAAGTGCCCTTTCATTGGGTTTCAATGCTAAATTGTGGAATTGTAATATTGTGTACACCAGTGATTTATAGGCCTTTGTTAAAACATGTTTGTATAGTGCAGCATTTGAAACTTGTGCTGGCTGTGTTTATGGCTATTTATTATTCAGTTTTTAACTTTGTTTTTTTCTTTTGGTTGATTTGTCATCCTTTAATATACAGTATTTCTTTTTAAAAGAATCACAATTTATAGGTGTTAGGTATTGGGGTCTGGGTGAGAATCCTGCAGAGCTAAGCGGTTAGCTTGTAGCAACAGCGGAGGTGCTCGTGTAGTGTTTTCACTTCACCCAGAAGTAACACACAGAGTTAGTATAAAAGTAAGACAGCTTTTACTTCAGCATGAAAGTTCATAAGGGCAAACACAAAACAGTAGATCCTTTTCTATGAAAGCAAAGTAATATAAACATTGGTAAGTCTTTGTATGCAGTAATCCCAAAGCAGTGTCCCAGGCTAATGCAGAGCTGGGCTTTAGCCTGTCTCAGAGTCAAAGTACTCACTGCAGTCCTTGGTTACTGTTGAAGACTCCAGCCTTCTCCTGGACTGGCATTAGGCTATGCAAAGCCTTGTTGTGGGATCCGTGCACACAATTGGTATACTGGCCCTGACAGAACCCTGGTAAGGTGTGATCACATCGTTACCAGGGGTTCCTGAAGGGACAGAAATTGGGGGAGCGGAATATTAGATAGGGTTTAATTCATCACTAACTGATCTGACAAACTGCTCGGTCAACAGAGAGCTAATGAATAAAGGGGTTAGGTGCGTAATAGGCAATCTCGTGCCTGCGAATTGCCTTAAGCCCTAGAACCAATACCAGCCACATGTTTACCCCGGATAACATGGAACAATGTATTTCCCCTGCCGTTAATTAAGTTAGTTAATTAACTTCCCCTGTAGATTTCCCCAATTAACTTGTGTAAACACGGAGTGTGAATTCTGCCAGATCGCAATGCTTTTACATGCAGCCTGTACATGATAAATACTATTGATTTGCCTTCATTAAATCACTGGTCTTCGCTCCATCTTGCCTCGTGTCTCATTGCTTGACCAGTCTCCTCCGGGACCCAACAGCCGCTTCGCGGTGCCGATCCAGCTTGCGCAATCCGCTTCGCGGCCCAGATCCAACATATGGTGACCCCGACATGATTCTACTCATGAGTAAGCGATCTTCGCGGTCCGGTTCTTGTTATCTTTGCTCTTAAATGTGATCTGGTGAATTTGAGTCAATCCTTGCTCCAGTACGTATAACAAGATTTTAAAAATTACAGTACGTTACAGCAAATGAGAATTTTGACTTTCCTTAATGTTTGTGGGAATATTTGGAATTTATAATTGAAAGGGAAAGCAGGAGGAGTATGATTTAAATCTGGAATAGTTAACGCTTCTCATAATTTGATTGCCTTGGTTCAACTTAGAAATACAGTCTACTAGCTATATCTTTGGGAGGCAGTAGATGTTTTATCTTAACCTATAAATCCAAGGGTTAACCGTTGGAACTGGCTATAGGTTGCTATGCCTCGCCCTACTTGCCTGCACTCACCCTTCCTGCACACGGCCGATCTGGGTCCGCAGGTCAACGAAGGATTGAGAAAACAGGCAGTGGGGCAACAGCCCCACAAACGCGAAGAAAGGGAAACAACTTCACTTCCCAACATTCCTTGCGCCGCGCCGCGCCAGAGCCAATCAGGCTGAGAGGCTCTCGCACGGCGCAGCGTTCGGAAACACGCCGCAGCCAATCAAAAGAAAACCATTTTAAAAAAACGCAGCACAAACAAAGCACCAACCCATAACTACAAGCCCCAGCGTCATGCGCGCCATGAGCGCGCAGAACGCTGAGGAAACCGGCACCCGAAAAATTAAAAAGAAAACTCACCGCCTCACAGCCAAGCAAACACCAGCCGGCTTTCTTTCCCTCATCCACAGCGCCTGAAGGTCCCGACTGGAGTTTCCCCTTTAATATCAGTAGGTGGGGGGGTTGCGATCCCCCTCTCCGCTGGCTACCCTAGGGTTGGGAGGTTTGAGGGGACAAAAGGGGTATGTTGCCCCAACCCTTCTGGACCCAGTTGACCAGGGAGAGTGGATCGATCCCCCCCTCCTTAAAACAACTCCATCTTTTCTTCTCTTTAAAAACGGAGTTGTTTTAAGGAGGGGGGGAATTGATCCACTCTCCCTGGTCTCCTGGGTCCAGAAGGGTTGGGGCAACATACCCCTTTTGTCCCCACAAACCTCCCAACCCCAGGGGAGCCAGCGGAGAGGGGGGTCGCAACCCCCCACCAACTGATACTAAAGGGCAAACCCCGATCTACTTTCACGACTCCACACAAACAAAGCACCATAACACAATAAAGCCCCCCTCCCTACCATCTAGCCCACCCTTCCTAACCCCCAATGACCACGCCCTCTCCCCACCACCTAGCCCACCCTTCCTAACCCCCAAAGACCATGCCCCCTCCCCACCACCTAGCCCACCCTTCCTAACCTCCAACGACCATGCCCCCCTCCCCACCACCTAGCCCACCCTTCCTAACCCCCAATGACCACGTCCCTTCCCCACCACCAAATAAATAAATAATTTTTTTAAAATTACTAAAAACAGTCAAACACATCAAAAATACACAAAAACAAAAACACCAAAAACAATACGAAGTAAACAAAGACACAATCAAAAACAAAACAAACAGACAAAAATACAAATTCCAACCCCCCCCCCCCGCACACACACACACACACACACACACACACACACACACACACAAAAGAAAGAAAACAAGCAAACTTACCAAAAGATGTCCTACCTCCACCAGGACTGGAAAAGAAATGAATAAAGAAAGAGACTACTTACCAGAAGAAGCTCCACCCAGAGGCCAGGAGAGGAAAAACAGTCAAAATACAATAACCCCTACCAGCACCACCTACTCGCCACAATAGTAAAAACAATTCAAAAACACACAACAGCTCCAAATAAAAGGCCACAAGAGTAAAAACAAATCAAAAACATAACACAAATTCACAATTTTACACAAAAGGTCACACCAATAAAAACAAGTCAAAAAAATTACACTAAAACACACTTTAACACAAATCACAAACATATGTCAATAAAATACAATAGAAACTTTTAAAAATCCTGTGCTGAGTTTTAACTCAAATTTAAACTCAAAACATCTAAACACATTTTAAAAACATTGAATTTAAAAAACATTTACTTTTACATTATTAAAATTATTACCTACGGTACAACTAATTAAAAAAATTCAAAAAACTAAAACATTATTCGCTTACATAAAACAATTTGAAAAAATTATATCATACTTTGTTCTTTTATTAATCCTCAAAAAAAAAAGCAGATCACAGTTAATAACAGCCAAGCCAAAAAAAATTTACATAAATAAACATTTAAAAAATTAAAATTACAGACTAAGCAATTTTAAAAAAACATTAACACAATTTAACCTTCCAACACAATTTAAAACAGCCCGGCAATGCTGGGCAACCTCTGCTAGTTTAGTGAAAAAGTGAACCAGTAATAAAGTAAACAATGAGTAACAGCTTTCTTTCTTTATGTAGGATGTCCTTCTGTCTGTCGTAAAAATAAAAAAAATAGTGGCTGTAGTATTATTTGTAATTTTTAGATTTTACATTCTTTTTACAATATATAAATTGAAGTATGCTTACTTTGATTTTTAAATGTTTGAAATGGTAGCCGTGTTAGTCTGTGCAAACATATCTGAGAATAAATAAAACAGAACAGCAAAAAAGACAAAAAATGTTGTGGCACCTTAAAGACTAACTCCTGTATTTAAATGTGAACTTTCATGGACCAAGTCCATTTCATTAGGATGTCAGGTGATGTAGGCTATTATAATCTAAATGTTCTATGAACGACAACAAGAAACGTAGAACTGTAGAGCTGGAAGGGATCCTATGGATCATTGAGTCTAGCCCCTATCAGGGAGAAGATAGAGAATAACAGTGCTTCTGTATGGAGAACTTCTAATACTACTATATCTACATACATTGTATAGCTCTCATACGTTTCCTCCTTAACAGATGTTCTGTTGTAAGGTGAAGGGAAATAGTTAAAAGGATTATAGTTAGAAAATATCATCTTGACTCACTACGAATGATACATGGTGACTGGACAATAAAAGAATCACTTGGAAGCATCCTTTTGAATAAGATGCTTCAATGTTGAAATGATCACCAACTCTGTAATTTGGCACATTGTTACTATATTGTAGAGCAGTAATGGCCAACCTTGGCACTCTAGCTGTTCTTGAACTTCAATTCCCAGAAGCCCTGATCAGAAGGAGTGCTGAATTGGGCTTCTGTTAATTGAAGTCTAAGAACACCTGGAGCACCAAGGTTCGCCATCGTGGTTGTAGAATATTTAATCCTAAATACACCACTATTTTTTTCATTTCTTTACTAGACTTAGCAGTTTTATTGACTTTAACTACATCTTCATAGTACCACTTAGTAAAGTGTCGTAGCGGGAGGGCCTCTTGCAAACATCCTGAAGTTTACTCCTCATGCAAGCAAACACACTCCAAACACACACAAGCCCTGAGACAGACTTTCAGGCTGAAGGGAGGGGAGGGGAAGGCCTTTGCATCAGCCCCCCCTGAAGCATTCACACACAGTCACCCAAAGGAAACACACAGAGACATGGTTTGAATAACAGGTATTGCCAGTGGTAATGTATGGGTGTGAGAGCTGGACCATTAGGAAGGCTGAGCGCAGAAGAATAGATGCCTTTGAAATGTGGTGTTGGAGGAGAGTTTTGAGGGTACCCTGGACAGCGAGGAGAACAAATAGGTCAATCTTAGAAGAAATCAACCCTGACTGCTCATTGGAAGGTCTAATAGTAAAGACGAAGCTGAAGTACTTTGGACATCAAATGAGAAGGGAGGATTCGCTTGAGAAGGCCTTGATGTTGGGAAAGGTGGAGGGCAAAAGAAGAAGGGGGAGGCCAAAGATGAGATGGCTAGATGGGATTGTAGACACAATGGGTACAGAACTGGGAGTGCTGAGGGGGATGGTGGAGGACAGAGGCGCCTGGAGAAAAATGGTCTATAGGGTCGCAAAGGGTCGGAATCGACTGTGCGACTGAACAACAATATTATTGGTATCACTGAAACCTGGTGGACGGATGATAACCAATGGGATACAGTTATCCCAGGCTACAAACTGTACAGGAAGGATAGGAAGGGGCAAACTGGAGGTAGTGTAGCCTTGTATGTCAAAGAAGTGATAAAATCGTATGAATTGGAATATCTAGGTGATTTGGAGTCACCATTAGAAGCTCTGTGGGTAAGAGTACCAGGCCATAAGGATGGTCTAACAGTAGGCATATACTATCGGCCTCCGACCCAAACTCTTGAGGGAGACTGGCAGTTGGAGAATGTTGTAAAGGAGGCATCCAAGAAGGGAAGCCTGGTTATAATGGGGGACTTCAATTACCCTTACATAGACTGGGTGAACTGTTGTTCAGCACATGATAAAGAGATCAAGTTCCTAGATATGCTAAATGATTGTTCCCTGGGACAGATGGTTGAAAACCCAACTAGAGGTACAAGAATCCTTGACTTGATCCTGAGTAATACTCAGGATCTGGTGCAAGATGTTAATATGACTGATCCAATAGGGAACAGTGACCACAACTCAATTATGTTTAACTTGATCATAGACCACAAGTCACTGATAAAATCTAACACAGAGACCTTAAATTTTCAAAAAGGAAATTTCCCAAAGATGAGGAAACTAGTAAAAAAGAAGCTGAAAGGGAAAATTGAGAAAATCCAAACACTCCAAGAGGCATGGAGGCTGTTTACAAAAACAATAATAGAGGCCCAATTGGAATGCATACCCAAAAGGAAAAAGGGCACTGCCAGTTCCAAGAGGACTCTGATGTGGCTCACAGGAGCTGTTCGGGAAGTGATCAAAAGCAAGAAAAGCTCATTTAGAAGATGGAAGGCTTGTCCGAATGCGGACAGCAGGCAGAAACATAAATTCTGGCAGAACAAATACAAGGCAACAATCAGAAAAGCACTTTGAGGAGCATATAGCTAAAAATACTCAGAGAAATAACAAAGACTTCTTTAAGTACATTAGAAGCAAGAACCCAACTAGGAAGGCCATTGGACCATTAGATGACAATGGAAGGCAAGGGGTTATTAAAGAGGAAACAGAGATTGCAGAGAGACTCAATGAATTCTTTGCTTCAGTATTCACTGAAGAAGACAGAGAACACATGCCCAAAACAGAGCCAATCTTCGTAGGGAGGGAAACCGAAGAATTAAGCCAGATAGAAATAACCAGGGAGGAGGTCCTTGCATGTCTTGTTAAACTAAACACTAACAAATCACCAGGACCAGATGGCATCCATCCATGAGTTCTCAGGGAACTTAAAGATGAAATTGCTGATCTCCTAGCCAAAATATATAATATTTCCCTCAGATCAGGCTTTGTGCCTGATGACTGGAAGGTAGCGAATGTAACACCAATTTTCAAAAAAGGATCCAGGGGTGATCCAGGAAATTACCGACCTGTCAGTTTGACATGTGTCCCAGGTAAAGTGATGGAAACCATCCTAAAAGATAGAATTAATAGGCACATAGAAGAGAAGGAGCTGCTAAAGAAGAGCCAACATGGCTTTTGCAAGGGCAAATCATGCCTCACTAATCTGTTGGAATTTTTTGAGATTGTCAACAAGCATGTGGAAAGGGGGATCCAGTTGACATTGTTTATCTGGACTTTCAGAAGGCTTTTGACAAGGTCTCGCACCAAAGGCTCTTGAATAAACTTGCCAGTCATGGAATAAAGGGACAGGTCTTGTTCTGGATCAGCAACTGGCTAAGGGACAGGAAACAGAGGGTAGCACTCAATGGACACTTCTCCAAGTGGAGGGAAGTAAAGATTGGGGTCCCCCAAGGTTCAGTACTGGGACCCCTGCTTTTCAACCTCTTCATAAATGATCTAGAGGTAGGAGTAAATAGCAAGGTAGCCAAATTTGCTGACGACACTAAATTATACAGGGTAGTGAAAACTGTGAGAGATTGTGAGGAGCTCCAGAAGGATCTCTTGGCACTGGGGGAGTGGGCAAAACAGTGGCAAATGAGCTTCAACATTAGAAAGTGCAGAGTGATGCATGTTGGGGCAAAAAACCCCAATTACATTTATAAACTGATGGGTTCTGAACTCTCTGCGACAAACCAGGAAAGGGACCTTGGTGTCCTGGTGGACAGCTCAATGAAGGTGTCAACCCAGTGTGCCTCAGCAGTGAAAAAAGCAAACTCAATGCTAGGGATCATTAGGAAGAGTATAGAAAATAAGTCAGCAAGTGTCATTTTGCCTCTTTATAAATCTATGGTGAGGCCCCATCTGGAATACTGTGTACAGTTCCGGTCACCATACCTCCAGAAGGATATTATGGAGTTGGAAAAAGTGCAGAGGAGGGCAACCAAAATGATTAGGGGACTGGAACACCTTCCTTACCATCTGAGGCTGCAACGGTTGGGCCTTTTCACTCTTGAGGTGACCTGATTGAAGTTTATAAAATCATGCACGGTGTGGACAAAGTATATAAGGAAAAACTGTTTTCCCTATCGCATAACACTAGAATTAGGGAACACTCAATGAAACTTTTGGGTACTAGTTCTCAAACAAATAAGAGAAAGTACTTTTTCACCCAGAGGATTACTGGTCTATGGAACTCCCTGCCAGAAGAAGTGGTGACAGCTGTCAGTCTTGACAGCTTTAAGAAAGGATTAGACAAGTTCATGGAGGACAAGGGTATCAATGGCTATAATTATGGATACTTAAGGACAATCTCCGGGTTGGAGAGATAGGCAGGATATCTCTCAATGCCATTTCCAGGGAACCCTAAGCAGGTGAAGGCATCTCCTTGGGAATACCCTGAAGGAAATGGTGAGCCACTGTGTGAGACAGAATGCTGGACTGGATGGGCTGTGGCCTGTTCCAGCAAGGCTGTTCTTATGTTCTTTGTGCTGGCGCCTCTCAGCCTGATTGGCTGTGGTGTGGCACAAAGAACGTTGGGAAATGAAGTTGTTTCCCTTTTCTCGCGTTTGTGGGGCTCTTGCCCCACTGGCGCATTTCTCAAACCTTTGTTGGCCTGCGGACCCAGTTCAGGCGTGTGCACGAATGGTGGGTGCGGGCTTCTAGGGCCTGGCCTAGGAACCTATTCAAAGTTCCAACGGTTAACCCTCGATTTTATAGGTTAAGATAACTGCAAACCAGGAAATGGGAGTGACTCTTTAAGGTGATTGGTCAGCATTAGCTCAGTGCATGGCCAGGTTTGGGGTAAACAGGAAACGTGAGGTAATGCTCATAAGATGTGCTCGTGATCACAACTTCGTGAATAACAGGTGACCCTCTATTTTAGGGGAAATGACTCATCTGACTGGCCTTCTGTACAGTAAAACACAGCCCAGCATCCCAAGCTGCCTCTTCCCAATAGGAAGGCCCTTTGGGGAGACTGTGAAAAGACCCTAACATCCCAACAGTAAAGTATTTTGGCTGACTGTTATGAGATGGAAACATCTTTAAAAGATCATAGATTGAAGCTGCATAGTTTATGTGCCACTACAAGCAAGGAATAGTATGACTGCTATTGCTGTATCAACTTACATGTCAGTCCTAATGTATTAACTCAAAAGCAAACATGTAAATGAGTACAGACACGAATCTGCTTCCAAATAACCATTCAGAGCATTGCAGAGTTGATACTAAAATATAGTTTCCTATGCCAGCAATGCAAACATCTTGGGTTGTTTTCTTAATTGATCATTCAAATTTCTATACTTCGTTGATTATCAAATTCCTGGATTATATTTCAGGATAATTTGTTACCATCTTCTGAATACTGTATTGCAGAATTATTTATATTTGCCCACTTTTCTCTCCATAGGTTTTGGCACTAATTTCCTTCATCTGTATAGAGACCATTATGGAATGTGCCCCTTGTGAAGGCCTTTATTTCTTTGAATTTGTCAGCTGTAGTGCATCAGTAGTTACTGGAGTTCTGTTGCTTATGTTCAGTCTGAATCTCCATACAAGAATACCACAAATCAACTGGAACATTACAGTAAGTTCTCATCCAAACCTTCACTTTATAAAAATAGCTGAATAAACATCTGAAGTTAGGATTTTAAGCTCTGCCTGCTTTGTGCAGAAATGCTTTTAGCAGTGACCAGAGTACATGCACTGCTTTGTATTCATTGTGAACCCCACTGGTGTAATACGGATTATAAAATATTGGATGGTAAAGCATATAAAGCTGAAGTTGTTTCTGAAAGCATTTTCCCCTACACAAGTGAGGCTTTCCTTCAATGGATGTTTTTACTCTTCATTTGAAGAAACCAGTCTGCAACTTTTGAACTGTTTAATATCAAATATGGTTTAAACTTAAGTAGAAATTAAGTGAGTTGGCCCTGCAAATAAATAAGCCATGAAAGGGCACTACTATATTCTAAAAGCAGCCTTGTTTGGAAATTAATCCTTCTCTGAGGCAGGAAGAGTTGTCTGGCACATTTACTTTCTCTTCCACGTTATGGTAGTTGATACCACTATTTTTTCCTAGACCTGCTCCTATACCTTGAAATATAGTCAATATTTTTGTTTGTTGGCCAGAAGAAAAGCAGCAGAAAAGCTAGGTTTATGCATGTTAATCATAAGAACAGATCTTGTGAAGAAAGTGGCAGGCAGACTGCATCCATAGATTTTTTGTTGTTGTTGTTGTTGTAGTTGTTGTTCATAAATGGGATAAATTATCTCTCATGTAGAATTCATAGATCAAATTCAAAACATCGTAAGACTTTCTACTAGCTCATGGAGTTTTCATGGACTTTAGTAATTTTCCTGGTGTTTTGTTAGGTTCCTTTGATATAACAAGAGATCACTTAACTCTTTTATTGATCTTGTTGTGGGAATGGCTTGAAAGATTTATGATGTTGTTCTGTAGGTCCATGTTCTTGATGTAGGATTACCCTTTTATGTCACTTGTCTTCTTTCATTCCAGAGTATGAATGATAGGCTAGCAGGTTAGAACACCATTTCCTTGGTATCCTGAAAACTCATAAACTAATGAGAATGCTCACCATTTTTAAAAGAATAAATGAGATTTTGATTTTTGTACAGATAGGGGGGGGGGCCTTCTGAATGGTCTAATTAGTGAGGCATTGTGACAGTCTTCCTTTGCTACTGGTAGGAAGTGGCAGCTGTTTTATAGCCATAACCTTAATTGTTGCTAACCTTTGTGATAAGAAATAGTGTATTTTGTGGGTTTTACTTATACAGTAAAACCCCGCTTTATGGAAAAAGTCTGTTCCGTAGCTTTTTCCTTAACTCAATTTTTTCTGTAAAACGAGGCATTCCCATAAGACTGCATTGGTGAGGGAAAACGTTCCCGACTCCCCCCCCCCAAATAATAATAATTAAAAAACAAACACTAACTCCTCTCCAGACCACTCTACTGCCACCCACAGGGCCGAGAATGACTGAGGGTGGTCTTTTATAGCCCAATAGGCGCAATGTGCTCTAGGAAATTGCATTCTGTAAAACGGGGTTCTTCTGTAAAACAGGAAACATTTTCAGCAAAAACCTGTAAAATGGGGTTTCTGTAAAACGAGGCTTCTGTAAAATGGGGTTTTACAGTACTGTATGTAGTTTTCATGGAGTGATAGCATAAAGTGAGAAATGATCTACAATGTGTTTTTGGCATCAATTCTTTTATTTTCATCCTAAGTGGGGAATTAAAATAACTAAAATAGTCTTCAGAAATCAGCATGCTGAAGGTGACATTTTTATTGCATATTGAAAATATTTCTTTTTTTTAAAAAAAAATTATCATTTTTTTAAGAATTCAGACAAAACAAAACAAATCTTTACCCACAGTCATTATAAACATAATAGATATACAACTAAAGAATTTTTCCCAATAAAATATTCAAAAGATAAAAGTAACAGTTGAAACATGCAAAACACAAAAAATTGCTAATAATAATAGCTATGTTAATAAAATTGTTAATAATAACCAAATCCCCTTTTCAATATAAAGTATAGTGATAAAAAATAATACCCGTGTACCGTTTGGGAATGTCAGCGAGGACCACGAAGTCCAAAAGAGGATCGTGTCAGGGCCTGGACAAATGCCATTTCCTTCGGATAACGCGTAATCAACAAAGAATTTCCAGATTTCCCAAAACAAGATTTTTGGAATTAGTCCCTTTCTCTGGTGTAATTGCATAGTTAGTTGTCCGTTAAGAGCCAATTGCCAAGCATCCGCGTACCATCTGACCTTATTGATGTTACCTCCACCTTTCCATTCCTTGGCTATTAACTGTCTTGCTACTATTACTAATGACAGCACTAACTCCTTTTTATCATCCTCCATATCTAAATAATCAATTTTATCCAGTATTATTAGCTTTGGGGTTAGTACCATTGTTGATTTAAGCATTTTATTCAGATCTTCTATACTTTTCCAAAATTTGCTTACTTGTTCACACGACCACCACATGTGGATATAACTCCCTTTCTCTTTTTTACATCTCCAACATGTATCCGAATTCTTATTGTTCATTACCTACTAATCCATTTAGATTTTTCTTCCCTTATCTCGCCTCTATGATCAAATTTTCGAAGGGAGATATTACCCTACCTGTTAGATTGATCTTCCTCATATTTCTATCCCAAGCTTCCATCCGATGTTCCTGTAGCCAATTTAAATTTAGTTCATATATAATTTTTCTATCACGGTAATTATTACATTTCTCTAGCCAATCTGCGAATAATAAAAAAAATTACGGAATAGAATTTCTCTTGTATTTAAATTTAATTCTAATGGGCAATCTTGGAAGTCCAAGATTTCAATTATAGGTGACTGTTCAGAGCTAACGTTGATTTCATGCCTTTCCATATTTTAATTAGATTTTTTAGAGAAAAATTATGCAATTGTTGGTTGGCCCTCTGCTCACCTAAAAATAATTCCCCCCTCCATTTTCTAAACTATTTGTTCTGTTTCATTATTTTGGACACATTGTTGACTTAATAATTTTATTTTATTTTTCAAATTGGAAGCTTTATAATACTTTTTAACATTGGGTATATTCAGCCCTCCAAACTTATTCTTAGTATACCATAAGCCTTTATTAATTCGTGGCTTTTTCCCATTATTACAAAATTCATTTATCATCTTCTGCCAAGTGTTCTTTCTCTTTTATTGGGATTGGTAAATTTTCTAATAAAAAATTCAATTTTGGCATAATTTTCATCTTGCATAAATTAATTTTTCCAAACCATGATAATTTTAATATTTTTAATTGATCTATAGTTAGTTTTATTTCCTCTTTTAATTTATTAAAATTAATATTGTACAGATCTTTAACTTCCTCTGTCACCATTATTCCTAGGTATCTCATTTTCTCTTTTATATTAATATTGTATTTCTCCATAATCTTTTTTTCTTGCGAAAGATTACATGCAATAGTTTCTGTTTTTCCCCAATTAATGTTTAAACCCGTAACTTCCTCGAACATTTTTAGGTGATGTTGAACTATATCAATACTTTGAATGGGGTTTTTAAGTACTAACAGCGTATCATCGGCGAATAACTTATTTTTTTATTGATACCCACTAATCTATCATCTTGTCTTCTACCTATTGCTAATATTTCCATCTCCAATATAAATAGAGATGGGGAAAGTGGGCAACCCTGTCTCGTACCTGCATTAATATTTATTTGCCCACTTAACCTATTGTTCATTTTTATTTTTGTCACTGAGTCTTTATATAATTGTCCAATTGCATGTCTAAATTTAAAGCCAAAATTTAATTAAAAACATATTTCCTTTATAGTGGACCACTGAATAATCAAAGGCTGTATAAATATCTAATGCTACAATACACACTTTATCTTTATTCTTTTTTATTGAGTCTATAATATTTACTAACCTACTTATGAATCCTTCCATCTGTCTCCCTTTCATAAAGTCTGACTGGTCCTCTCCTCTTGATTTAAGAGGGAAATAGGGCGGTAGGAATCAATTTTGTCCTTGTCTTTACCAGGTTTTGGGATTAATACTGTAATCAAACGACTCCAGGATTTGGGTATTTCTCCTCCCTCCAAAATATAATTGTATAGTTTCTTTAATTTAGGAATCATTATTTCTCGACATTGTTTGTAAATTTCTGATGGAAAACCATCTTCTCCTGGTGCTTTATCATTTTTTAACTGTCTAATCACAATTTAAATTTCTTTATCTTGTACCTCTTGTTCCATATAGTTTAAATGTTCTTCCTTTAATTTTATATTTAAGTTTTAATCTAAATACGATCTTAATTTTGTCACACCCACCACCTTTTCTTTATATAAATCTGAAAAGAATTCTTCAGCTATATACATTTTGTCTTCTATTTTATTTACTGTCAATCCATTTTTATCAATCAAGGAATCTATTTGTCTCAGTCTTTTTATTTTTTGCTATTTTAGTTAGAGTTTTCATGTCCTTATTGTTGAATTCAAAATCATGCCTTTTTAGATATGCCGTATCTTTCCTTGCTTTTTTCGTTTCTAAACTTATTAACTCTTTTCTTAGGAATTGAAGTTTATTCCATATTACCTCACTACCCGTATTTGCATGCCTTTTCGCTAATTCTTTTAATTCCTGTTCTTTTTTAGCTGTTTTCTTATATACTTCTTTGTCATTAATAATTCTCTCCTGGATACAGTTACCCCCAAGTACTGCTTTCATGGTGTCCCATAAAATATGTGGCACCACTTCACCGTTATCATTTAATTCCCATTTTTCTAACCAGTTATCCATTAATCTCTTCTTTATACAATCATTGTTAAGGAGTTTAGTGTCAAGTCTCCATAAATTACTTTTGATTACATCTCTTCCTAAATTAATATCTAAAGTGATTGGAGTATGATCTGATAGCTTGAAGGTGCCTATCTCCATTTCCTCTAAATTCTGTAATAAGTTTTCTGACACCAAAAAATAATCTATTCGAGAATAGGATTTGAACACTGGAGAAAAAAAGGTAAATGACTTTTCCTTTCCTTTCAACCTTCTCCATACATCTTTAACACTTAGTTTCTCCATCCACCTGTCCAGAATATTAAACTGCCCTTTTCTATACTTGGAGGATTTGGAAACATCAATCCCTGCTCTTGTTAGATTGAAATCGCCTCCTATTATAACATTTGCCATTCTTTCTTTCTTTATCACTGGTAGAATTTTGTCTTAGAAAAGTCCTTGCTCTTTATTTGGTACATAAATATTTACCAAGGTGTATT
The DNA here is from genome assembly GCA_035047345.1 of Bradypodion ventrale. Lineage (NCBI taxonomy): Eukaryota > Metazoa > Chordata > Lepidosauria > Squamata > Chamaeleonidae > Bradypodion > Bradypodion ventrale. Next base: position 22,548,180 of record JAWDJE010000009.1, on the reverse strand, counting down.
CCTGGTCTTCAATCTTCCCATTAATTAACTGAACTCTCCCCATCCTTATCGCTAATACTCTTAGACATTGTAAAACCAAGTTTATTCGATATTATAGTTCACACTCCTCTTGAATTTGATGTTCCCAAACACTTTTCATAGATATCAGTTCCCTTCATGTATAGGTTATTTTTAGTTTCATTTTTTTGGTGAGTTTCTTGAAGGAAAATGATGTCAGCTTTCTCTCTTTTTAATACCCCCTCCAATATTTCTCTTAATTTGGTTCCCCAGGCCCTTCACATTCCATGATATCATTTTTATTCTCCTCGACAGAAAAAACAGGGGAAAAAAAGAAACAATAAAAAAATTACAAAAAAATCTTTATCCCTTGTAATCATCTTAACCCAACTAATACTTAATCTCCCCGTGTAAAAAGAAAAACAATAAAAAGTGAAAACATTTCTCTATCCCCCCACACACACACACTTTCCTAACCAGAAAGTGACATTTGGAATCAAAAGCACGGGGGGCGGGGGGAGGAGAGACACTTGACAGACAAAACATCTTGATTATATAACCGTTACTTGTTTAATACTTTTTATTTAAACTTAAATAATAATAAAACTTTCTCCCATCACTTGCATCATATGGCAGACCCGACCCATTAATTGCCTCCCTCTGCCCCATCACATCTTCGTCTTCAGCATCAACTTCTTGTTCATTCGCCACTGGAGTAATTGAGTCCTTAAGTAGTTTCCATTCATTTGAGTCTTTCTCTATAATATTTGCGTTCACAAAAATATTCAACACTTGAGATACCTCCCTCAACAAAAACTTTTTCCCTTGGTACATAAATCTTAACTGGGTGGTCTCCAATTATATTTGATACCCTTGTCTCTTAATACTTTCATAAATGGTTTTATTTTGGTCCTCCAGATGCGTTCGTCCAAAGATACATCATTGTAAACTTCGATCATTGCAGATCCTATCTTTAGGGTTACTTGTCCTAAAGATTTAATTTGATGCATCAATTTTAATTTTAAGTCCAAATTCACAAATTTAACCAAAACATTTCTCGCTCCACCCCCATTCTTTTTTGGGCCTAATCTGAACACACTTGCAATTTCTTCCGGGCCCAAATTCTCCTCTAATTTTAACCCATGTAACCAAGTCAATAATCTTTGTTTTAAATTATCGGGATTACCCTCCGGTATATTCCTAATCACCACGTTGTTCCTTCAGTTGATCTTCCAAATATCCCAACCTTTTCTCCTGTTCTAAAAATCTGTCCTCTCTAGTATTTACCTTTTCTTTCATTTCTTTCACATCGTGGTGTAATTCCCAAACTTCTTTACCTATGGCATTTACCTCCTCTTTCAACTCATCTATCTCTTTAATCAGATTAGTGCATTCCAATTTTGTAGTTTTAATTACTTTTGAAATAGTTTCTTTAATCTCATTTTGAAATTTTTGATTATCTAATAGTCGTTGTTCTTCCATAACTTGAAGTTTTGTTTGTAATGCCTGTTCCAAATTATCAAATCTAGACTCTAAGTTTTCTTTTAAATCTTTCATACTAGAAGTTGATGCCTTATCTATAGTAAACTTCCTCAAGACCTACACCCTTGTTCTGATCACTTGTAAATTCCATCGATGTGGCCTGAACTCCTGGTATTTCTACCCTGATCTTCTCTTCTAAACTCTCCCACTCAACCTCCTGCTGATTTTTTTGCTGTTGTTGCTTACTCTTCCTTTCTTTCACCTTCCTTTTTAATTGTTCTTGTCATTTATCTCATCAATCTCTTCCCTTATTGATCTCCTTCTTCTTTCCTCCAGATCCCTTCTTGTTTATCTTTTAGTTCTCACCCAAGCCGGCTCCTGTTTCGGCGCTGTTACCCTTTTACTCATTAATCCAACTCCTATCAATCTTTTAGGAGTCTATATGGAAAGAAATAAAAATATCAAATATCAAATAAGAAGTCAAGCTACAGAGCCAGCTAGGGGGGAGGGCAATAAAGATCAAGAGATGAATGGTCTGAAAAGGGGGCAGAAACAGACAAAAGCAGAGAAATGGGGAATAAAAATAACCATTAACACCAGGTTTCCTGCAGTCCAGGTAAAAAAAAAGTTAATGTCTATTTGTTTCAATGCCACCTTTCCACTTCACTGTTGGAATGCTAGTTGGAAAAGGAAAACAAACGTGGCGAGACGTAGCTTGTCCCAGGGTGGTCAGCAACTTTATAACTCTGTCCCAGGGAATGTGTGGGGGAGAGCAACAGACTGATTTTCACTTTGATAGTGGGGGCTGCTGGAAACTTTGTATTGTAGCTAGGGCAAGCAGACTCCTTTGTATTGCCTTATCCCGGATTTTTTCTCTTTTAGCCACTCCGTGCCTCTCTCTAAAGAAGTTTTAAGTTAACCTTTGCTGTATAGACCACGTTGCTGGGAGACAGGGGTTTGATGAAAAGCCAAAAATAATGAAAGTAACTAATTCAACAAAGTTATAACTCTGCTGTAATTCCGGTATTGTCCAACTAATCCAATCGAATAGCACCCCCGAGACCGGTTCTTTTCATAGTTCAATAATTAAACAAACGTCACTATTCCTAGAGATCAAATCGAGCTGATTCACTCCCGTAACGCCATCTTGCCCTAATCACGATCTAGTGTCTCTGTGGTTCCAGCTCTCGCTCCTTCAACTCCGTACTTTGTTTCTGTCCATTCGTCGATTCTGCCAACTATAGACCCCCACAAGTCAGATATATTATGACAGTCTTATGTCTCAGACCCCTCTTCCCCCAGTTGGTGTGGTATTTGGTGTGACCAATTCCCAGATCATCAAAGAGCAGGGAGAAACGTACTCTTAGCCTCCAGATCTCCGAGGCTCAGTCCAGCAAAATCCAAACTTCTCCTGATCTAATTTCCTGCAGTTTTGCTTGTCCCCTTTTATGCTCCACTCCTCTCCTTGCTGTTACTTTCGCACACCTCCTCTCCCCCCGACCAATCGAATTCACCTGGACTTACCCAGAACTTGCAACGTCTTTGCAGCTCACCTTTCACCAAGTAATGGGAAACTCGACCGCTCACTTCGCCATGACGGCACGCCCCCCATATTGAAAATATTTCTGAATGTTGTATATCTATACCTATAAGGAAGGACGTTAACCGTTGGAATGTAACAAAGGCTCCCGCACCTGTCCACACTGTCCTGTACCGAGCCGCCTGCACTCATCTTTACCCGGCTCGCACAGCACTGCAAGGGTCCGGCAGTCGCCAGTGGGGCAGCCGCCCCACAAAGTCAAACAAAAAAATTAAAACTACGTTTCCCAGCCTCCTTCGCGCTGCGCCACACCCCTCAGCCAATGAGGCTGAAGAGTGCGAGCATGGAGGAGGCTGGGCAGACGGCGCAGTGATTTAAAAATAAAAGCCGTGCCGAGACCCAACTGGCAAAAGTAAGTGTGGTCGATGGGGGTTGGGGGGGGAGACATGGCCCCAGTAACCATGCCGCCCCCCGCCCCACCATCTTGCCCTCCCCAACTCCCTAACCCCCACCAACCGCAACTTGACTTTTCCCAGCTCCGGCTGGGTCTTTAAAACTCTTTCCCTCCTGGCGCGGCCTTCTGCGTAGGGAAAAGCACCGGCCTCTCCTTCGTCCCCGCAGGCGATGTGGCCTCGACGCCCGCAGGGACAAAGGAGAGGCCACTCCGCCTCTTCCTAATGGGTAGAAGGAACCGCTTCTCTCTGGGTTGGCTGGGAATGAAAGTTTCGTTCCCAATCAACCCAGAGAGAAGCTAAGCCCCTCTGTGATGGGGATTCCTTCTCTCTGTGAGGCAAAGTTGCTGCCTTTGCCTCCCGGAGAGAAGGAATTTCTTCTCTCTGGGTTGGCTGGGGATGAAACATTCGTTCCCAGCCAACACAACAGCAAAAAAACAAAAACAGTTAAACAAAAGGCCAAAGAACAAAAAAAGAAAATAAAAACGCAAATGAATAAACAAATACTTCAAATAAACACAGAAAACAAAAAAAACACACAATAAACTCAACAAACCCCCAAAACCAAAGAAAACTAACTAAAAACACCTATCTACAACACAAAAACACCTAACTCAACCAACAAAAATATCACAAACAAATAGATACGGAAAAAATCAAAACAAAAATAACACACACAAAAAATCCTAAAAAATACTACACATCTAAAACCCAGGAAAACTACAAAAAAACCAAGAAAAACCCTTTGGGGGGTTTAAGTAGAAACTCTCTACTTAAACCCCCCTGACCAGCAACCCAGAATAAAAAAAAGAAGAAAGAAAAATAAACCAAGAGCACTTACGAGAGATGTCTTCTCTCCATGCTGCTGGAACAGAACTGAATAAAGGACAATATCGCAGTACTGTTAAGCACAGCCCCACCTATAGGCCGGGAGAGTAAGGTAAAGGTAAAGGTTTCCCTTGCTCGAAAGCCAGTCGTATCCGACTCTAGGGTGCAGTGCTCATCTCTGTTTCTAAGCCTAAGAGCCAGCGCTGTCTGCTTCTGCAGACGTTTCCGTGGTCATGTGGCAGGCATGACTAGACACCGGAGCGCACGGAACGCTGTTACCTTCCCACCGAAGTGGTCCCTATTTATCTACTTGCAATTTCTTGCTTTCGAACTGCTAGGTTGGCAGGAGCTGGGATGAAGACGGGAGCTCATTTCCGTCCTGCAGTACTCAGGAATCGAACTGCTGACCTTCCGCTTCCCAGTCAGCGTCTTAGCGACTTGAGCCACTGCAGTTCCCTAGAGGCCGGGAGAGTAAAAACAGTCAAAAGCATAATTATAACATCCAAATTGAAAAACAATTGCAGTACTCTTAACCACCGCTCCACCTAGAGGTCGGAAGAGTAAAAACAGTCAAAAATAATTAAATAATCCAAAAAATAAATAAAATAGAGGAATTCAAATAAATTAAAAAACCACAAATTAAAAACACCACCACCCAAACCACCCCTAACCAAAAAAAATAACCACACATAAAAACTGCCTAGCTGGCCGGGCACAAATATGCTAGTAAGTATATAAAGGAAAAAAATGTATACAGTAAGTCCTGTTTCTCTTTGAAGATTAACAGGTTTGCTTTGAGATTTGGGGGGAAATGCGGATGGAAATGTTCATACAGGAGAATGAGCTTGCATGCCCCATAGGGAGCATCTGGATTAATATGATTGGTGGGGGGACGGGACAAAAATGGTAAAGCAAAGCAATCACACCTATATACCACCCCATAGCAGTTGATGTAATATATCTTGACTTTATCAAAGCCTTTGACATAGTGCTCCATGATATTCTGATTAGCAATGATATTCTAGTTTAGCTAGATGTTTAGCTAACTGACCTGGGATGTTGTGCAGTGGCTAAACTGCTGTACTGCAAACCAATAGTCATGGTTGACTCAGCCTTCCATCCTTCTGAGGTCGATAAAACAAGTACCCAGCATGTTGGGAGCAAAATGCAAATTAACTTGTGAACCACCCAGAGAGTGCACTAAGCAGTATGGGGTGGTATATAAGTGTAATTGGTATTGCTAGTTCAGTTTTTTATTAATTTCATGGTAGTGGGCCAGGATAACTTAAGAGACCGCATCGTCCCAAGAGTGTCTGTCCGTCCAACCAGAGCAGACCGGAGGGGCTCTAATTGTTCCATCTGCCAGAGGGGCTCGTCTCTGGCACACGAAGGAGGGCCTTTTCCGTGTCCGCACCGGCCTTGTGGAACCTCCTGCCAGTAGAGTTGTGGGTGCAGACGGAGCTGCTGCCTTTCAGGAAAGATTTAAAAACCTGGTTGGCGGGGCAGGTGTGGGGTCCGGATGGAAGAGTGGCCCCCATCTCTTGGCTTATAAAATAGCCTCCCCATCTTTTAATGTGGGTAGTTTTAGTGTGGTTAGTTTTTATTATGAACCGGGGGGTAGGTGGGGGGGTATTTTAGGGGTTTTAATTGTTTTTTTATATATGTTTTAGCCTAGTGTAAGCCGCCCTGAGTCAGGTTCGCCTGATTGGGCGGCATTAGGGTTGCCATAATTCTATCTCCCCAAACCAGGACTCCCTTGCTCGAAAGCCAGCCGTATCCAACTCTAGGGTTCACTGCTCATCTCTGTTTCAAAACCGAAGAGTCAGCGCTGTCTACTTCTGCAGACATTTCCGTGGTCATGTGGCAGGCATGACTAGACATCACAAACTCTCACTTCCTATCCATAGAGTTCCTTTCCTCTTTGAGAATGCTGACTATGCATTTAACCAGTGGTGGGCATTTAAAAAGTTCCTACCATACTGTGGGCATGGCCTGTTGGCCATGAGACTGCTCTTCGCTATATAGAGCTATGAAAATAGAAGGCTCTTCTATTTTCATCACTCTATAGTGAACCTCTGAAGTCATTTCCCCCTTGTCCAAGGCTTTTCCAGGGCTCCATTTCACCCCAAAGTGCCTCCCCAACCACTTGGCTTCAGAGGTTCGCTATAGAGTGATGAGAATAGAATAAGCTTCTATTTTCATAGCTCTATAGCAAAGAGCCCCATCCGAAGCCATTTCCTCCGTCCTCCAAGGCTTCTCCCCTGGGCTCCGTTTCACCCCGAAGTACCTCCTCAACCACTCCGGAGTGGCTGTGGTCTTTATTTATCTACTTGCCTGCCATTTCTTGTTTTCAAATTGCTAGGTTTAGGGGAGCTGGGTGCTGGGACAAAGATGGGAGATGATTCTGCCCTGTTTGTGTAAAAGAAAAGGCACGCCCCCCTTCTTCCTTGTTCACTGCTGGCTGCTCACTGCTGCCACCTACTGGTGGTTCCAATGGAAGTGCATGAAAAAAATCAAATGGTTTGTAAACTGTGAATTTTCATTGTTTTTTATAGAACTGGGCTGGACAGTTATAAAACGTTAATTTCACAGTTTTCCGTGGCATATGGCAACCCTAGGCGGCATAGATATTTGAATTATAAATAAATAAATAAAATAATTTCCATAAAGCTGAGAGGGATGGCACCTAATGTACCAGAAGTATTATTCCAGAAGTAAGGGCCATGATTGAGAAACCATGGTTCCTAGTACTGTGGAAAATTAGTTAACAAATGGCTCAGTTAACATAAAAATCGCATAACAAAAGGAAATCCATAGAAAATAGAGGCCTGGTTTACAGATTTTCCCCCAGAACAGATTAATTGGTTTTCAATGCATTCCTATGGGAAACCGCGTTTTGGTTAATGTATTTTGGTTTTCATTGCATTCCTATGGGAAATTGCATTCAATGCATTCCTATGGGAAATTCAGTTAAAGTAATTTTTGCTGTAAGAAACTTCCCGGAGAACGTATTAATTACCTTAACCTAGGTTCCACTGTATTACCTCTTTCAGCCTCCTCAGTTTTCACAGTTTTTAAGATTAATGACTGCAAGGAGCAGGTGAGATAGGCAACTACAGTATTTTGTGGGAGAGATGTTGTACTGTTTGCTCTTGTGACAGATCAACAAATGGCTTTTCTTGTATCAGGAAATGTGAAAGGATAGTTTAAAACAGAATGTTTTCGTTAATGCTCTTGTTATACTCTGCATGTTCTAGCCTTGGCTAAATCTCTTTGGCTCTTGGCTGGTGTCTAACATAAACACAAAAACCATAATTGCCAACCACATAAGAAAACCAGAATGTCTATTCTGAATTTTTAACATTATATTTTGCAAATTGCTAGATCAGCTTAGTATATCCCTGTCCCACACCAAACCTACTTTCCATCTTGTAATGGAAAGTTTTGTCATTTTACCTTCAGGTTGTCTAAAATAGTTCTATGAACATCTCTGTACCTTTTCTAACAAATCTGTTGAAATGTACTATTTTACAGTACATGAATGCTCTAGTAACAAACACTAAAGTGATGCTCAAGCTATTTTGTTTTGCTTAATCAAATATTTTCTTTTCCCATGTTGCAATTACAGAGGTTCCTACAAGAAAAAAGGGTTGTTTTCTTAGTCTCATTCATTTTGTATGTGGAGTTATTTTCTTCATGCATCAGGAGAGAACAATCCATTTATTTACATATTACTTGTTTGAAACCATTGATTAAGTAGGAATTTTTTATGCTTTTGGCTTTAAATGTTCAAAGCTTTTTGGATTTAAAACTAGAAATGCTTTAGAGACATGTGCATGGGGAAATGATGAGCAATAGCAACACAAATATGAAAGGCGAAAGAGCGTCGGGTTCTTGCAGGCCCATCCCCTGCAGAACTCCCTGGTGGTGAAGGCATTTCAAAACAAGACTGCCGTCAGCGGCTTCCCCGTACTGTCGACTCCGGAAGGAAAGAAACTCGACGTGGTGGGCCACAAATTCTACGCAACAGACTCACTTTTTACGTGCGGCCAATTACTCCGCGGCTATGGGGCTCTACCAATCCCATCTGTGGGAACAGGCAAAGATCCTAGCCGCTAAGCTGCCTGTGGATCTCCAAAAAGAACTGGAAGCCTTGTGCACCGAAGGTGACTTCCTGGCAGAGCAGCAGATGTCCACTTCCCGCCACATTAATGACTATGCGGCGAAAGATATGTCCTCTGCAATTCTCTTGAGGAGGCACGCCTGGCTTTGGGGAACTACTCTGGACGATTCAATGAAAAAATTGATTGAAGAGTTCCCCTTCGATGGACAGGGCCTCTTTGGCCAGGACACCGATAAGGTCCTGAACGAGTTGAGGCAGACCAACTTGACCGCAAAGTTCCTCGACTCCACCTGCTAAGCCACGGTACTAGCCCTTCACGAGCCGCTACCATGGGAATCCGCAGCAGCAACAGCAGCATCGCGGGACTGCGGACCAGCCCAAGGCCAGCTTCTACCGTACCAAATGGCAGCACGGGAGGCAATGTTTCCAGCCGTACGGCCAGGGAAAACGCAATGAGGGCAAGTCAAAGTCTCATGTTTGACTTCCCTCCAGCCAAGACTCTCTCACTCCACCTCCCGTACCTCCCTCTTCAGAACTTCCTCAAGGTGTGGTCCGATGTCACGAACGACCGGTGGGTCTTGAAGATCTTGTCCGCTGGTTACACCATTGAGCTCGACCGGGTGCCTCGGGTAGGGAAACTCCGTTTCACCACCCCATCTTATTTGGAGGAAGAGGTTGCTGTCCTTCTCTCCAAAGGGGCCATTGAGCAGGTACCACCAACCGATTGGAACAACGGTTTCTACTCAAGGTACTTTGTTGTCCAGAAGGACAGAGGCCTCCGCCCGATTCTGGACTTACGTCGTCTCAACAAGTTTATCCACACCAGGAAGTTCCGGATGGTGACACTCCAAACCGTCCTTCCCCTCATCAACAAACGGACCTCAAGGACGCTTACTTCCACGTCAGCATCCTCAAGGAACACAGACGGTTTCTCCGCTTCCGGATAGAGGACTCTGTGTACCAGTACCGTTGCCTACCATTCGGTCTGTCCACGGCACCACGAGTCTTCACCAAGTGCATGGCTCCGGTTGCCTCTTTCCTCCACCAGAAGGGGATCAAGGACTTCCCATACATCGACGACTGGTTGATAGTCTCCCCCCATCAGATCGTTGGCCATTCGGGACACGGAGTACACCGTCCAACTCATGGAGAGTCTTGGGTTCAGGATCAACTTCAATAAGTCCAAGTTGGATCCTTCACAGCGAGTAGAGTACATTGGAGCAGTGTTGGACTCACTCGCAGTCTGGGCATATGCCCCACAAAAACATCTACAGGACATTGCATAAGTGGTGAGCGACTTCCGTGCAAAACCCTTCATCCGAGCAAAGAAGGCTCAAAGACTTTTGGGATTGATGGCGTCGACCACAGCAGTGGTTCTTTACGCCAAACTGAAGTTCCGGTCCCTGCAGTCTTGGTTCCTCCACAAATTCGAGCCTCTCATGGAGAGTCAGTCCAAACGGTTGATTCTGTCTCCGGAACTGGTAGACCAGCTGGTGTGGTGGATCACACCACTCAATGTAGCTACGGGCAGACATTTCTACCCCCCGCAGCCGTCTCTTCAAATTTTGACTGACGCAAGCAACCTCGGATGGGAAGCTGCTTGTGGAACTCTGATGGTCAACAACATTTGGTTACGGGACGAAATTGTGCACCACATCAACTATTTGGAATTGCTTGCCATTTGAAGGCGTTGCGCTCCTTCAAGACGATGCTGTTGGGCAAGGCGGTCCAAATTGCATTGGACAACACCACTGCGATCGCGTACCTTAACAAACGGGGGAACGAGGTCCACGACGTTGCTGTACCTGGCGGTGCAACTGTGGGAGTGGTGTCTGGAGCAACACACCTTTCCCATCGGGGTCCACATTCAGGGCAAGTTGAATGTGCTGGCAGACTGGCTGAGTTGCCTCACCATGATGACTCATGAATGGGGACTGGACAACGAGGTTTTTCAGTCCATTTGCAGGTCGTGGGGGACCCCGAGCCTCGGTCTGTTTGCATTGGAGTCCAACCACAAGTGTTTCTGGTACTGCTCCAGGGCAGGCATCGGACGGAACTCAGAGGGTGATGCCTTCATGAAATGGTGGGATCACGACTACTTTTACACCTTTCCCCCATTTCCTCTGGTTCAGAAGGTCCTCACCAGGATGCCTCAGCAACGGGCGCACACGATCCTTATCGCACTGGCTTGGCCTTGGCAACCGTGGTTTCCACTTCTGCTGGAACTCTCCTCGCAGTCGTTCACACTGCCGGACTCTCCCTCTCTCCTCCACATGGAGCAGGGACGTCTTCTCCATTCAGACTTGCCCAGTCTTCACCTCACCGCGTGGCGGATAACCCCAGATTGTCAAGGATTCTGGAGTTAGCGCGACACCCGTCTACCAGGAAATCATATGCCTCCAAGTATCAGCGGTTCCGTGGCTTCCTGGACTCTCATTGCAGGTGTGTCCAAGAGGCAAGCCTCAATGAAGTCATGGAATATCTTCTCCATTTGGCAGAAACTGGTCTCAGCCTTGCATCCATCAGGGTCCATTTGGCGGCTGTGGTGGCCCACTCCACGCTTGGATCTCCTGCTTCAGGTGCTTTCCGTGACCAAACGGTGAAGCGTTTTCTCAAAGGATTACGGAACGCCTTCCCTCCTGTTTATTTATTTATTTATTTAGATTTATATCCCGCCCTCTTGCTCCAGGGCAATTCAGGGCGGCGTACAACATATAAAAACATTACAATATAAAACCCCATAAAAACTACAATAAAAACTCTTTATAAAAACCACCCCATGTATAAAAAGACCCACCCCTTCCCACAATCATTGAAAGGACATGTAACATCAACTGAGCCAACGTGCAGGAGTCAATACCCCGTCGGCCCCACAAACTTACCCTACCAGCCAGGTTTTTAACCCTTTCCGAAAGGGCAGCAATTCTGACTGAAGCCTTAAGTCTGCCGGCAGGAGGTTCCAAAGAGTTGGAGCGGTCACAGAGAAGGCCCTTCTCCTTGTGCTAGAGAGGCAAGCCCCTCTAGCCGATGGAACACTGAGGGACCCTCTCCGATCCGCCCTGGTAGGACGGGCGGACTCCCTTAGGGCGATGCGGTCTCTTAGGTAACTTGGCCCACTACCATGAAGGGCTTTAAAGGTAATTACCAGCACCTTGAATTGCACCCGGAGACAAACTAGTAACCAGTGCAGCTCCCGGAGCAGTGGTGAGGCACGAGCATAGCGCCTGCACCCCATCACTACCCAAGCCGCTGCATTCTGGACCAGCTGCAGCCTCTGAATGGTCATCAAGGGCAGCCCCATGTAGAGCGCATTACAATAATCAAGTCTGGAGGTAACCAGCACATGTGTGATCATGAGCAAGGAATCCCTATTTGGATGCACCTTTTACCAAATTATACAATGACCGTGTGGTCCTCCATCCGGACATCACCTTCCTGCCAAAGGTGGTCTCTGAATTCCATCTCGGCCAGTCCATCTCCCTGCTGTCTTTTTCCCCCAACCCAGCTACGGATCAAGAAAGGGCATGGCACATGCTTTATGTAAAACGAACTTTATTATTCTACATCAGCAGAACAAGAGAATTTAGGTACAGGCCAATCTCAGTAACAGGGTTGGCGCATATACCTTTGTGAAGATTTGCAATTGCCTTGCTTATGTGGCATTTGATCCTCCTGGACCCGCCACACTCTAGAACTGTGGGTCCCAATGTGGGGCACATGCCCTACAGGGGGAGAATTTGATTATTATTATTATTATTATTTTGGGGGGGGGGTGCAATTCAAGAATGAATTAGACCAAGTTAATCACCTTTTAGGCTTCCTCCATGTGAATACAGTAGTTCACTTTTTGAATAAGAATTATACATCACGGGACGGGGGATCAAGATTTTAGAGAAGCTTAGGTGGGGCATGGCCCAAAAAAATGTTGGAGAACACTGCTCTAGAATGATCTTGGTGTGATCTAGATGTCAAACCATACCCAAACTAAATCATTATTAGCTTGATCCTATGAGTCAAGCATATTAATTTTTTAGCTCTTTAGGCAACTGTTTCTCATTTATCTTAGCCTTTACTTTTTTAAATGTCTTTTTATTAGTTTGTTTTAAAGTATATGTAACTGTAGAGTGGTTACTGTTAAGACTCCAACCTCACAGTGGTCTTTGTCTACAGTTTAGACCGCCCTTACCAAGGCTCCTTTTGAACCTCTGGCGACGGCGGACCTGCGCCTTCTTACTTGGAAGACAACGTTTCTAGTTGCCATCATGTCTGCCAGATGAGCTGGTGAGCTGACTGCTCTTCGTGCTGACGCCCCGTACATGAAATTCTATAATGACTGCGTGGTACTCCACGCAGACATTACTTTCTTACCGAAAGTTGTTTCTCAGTTTCATTTGGCTCAGACCATATCATTACCGACTTTATTTCCAAACCGCGTTAATGCTCAAGAAAGGACATGGCACACTCTTGACATCAAACAGGCTTTATTATTCTTCACCAGCAGGACCAGAGAGTTTTGCAAGTCTCAGCGTCTCTTTGTTGCTTATGGGGGCAAGTCCAAAGGTAAACCCATCTCCTGACAGAAGTTCTCCAAATGGATTACATCAACCACTTACCTTGCTTACGAGGCTGCTTCTCTTCCACCCCCTCCTCTCGTCAGGGCACACTCAACCAGAGCGGTTGCCACCTTCATGGCATTTCTGGAGGGCACTCCGCTGGAGGACATTTGTAAGACTGCCACCTGGTCCAGACCTTCAACATTTGTCCAGCACTACCAGATGGACACCAGAGCCACTGCGGATGCCAAACTTGGTCATGTCGTCCTTGCCAGAGGGCTCCAGGCGCCTCGCCCTTGTGGGTCCATCCTGCCTGACTGAGGTACTTCATTGTGAATTCATCTCATCTGGCTGCCCACCAACCAAGTAAGTGTGAGCTTGCTAATCTCCCAATAGTGGGGATTCACAAACTATACGAAGGAGAAAGTTAGGTTGCACTTACCAGTGATAACTTTCGTTCTTTGAGTATATAGTTTGTGAATACACACTACCCACCCTACCTCCCCTCTTGAGCTGCACAGATGAGATCATTTGGTTTATCCTGTGCTAGGCTTAAGTATGGAACTGAGGTAAAATGGTGGACTGGCGCCTAAGGGTGGGTGGTATGGTGGGCGGTCGTACCACCAAAACTTTTAGCCAATAAGCTTTAAAGCCTCCGGTCCAATGTCTGCGCAGGCGCATAACCCAATAGTGTGTATTCACAAACTATATATTTGAAGAACGAAAGTTATCACTGATAAGTGTAACCTAACTTTACTCTTACTCTAGTCTTTCCTTGTTGATACAGCTGTTCAATTATCTTTTTAAACTTAATTCCAAAACCATAGTTCTCAATCATTGCTTTAATTGTAACCCATTGAAGTGAATCAAATGCTTTAAAAACATCTAAAGAAAATCCTATTTTCTCTTTATTTTGTGCAGCTATATCCACCAAATCCACAACTCTTCTTGTCAAGTCTGCCATATTTCTTCCTTTTAATAAACCAAGTTGGTCTTTGTCTATATAACTGGTCATGAAACTGTTCAACCTATTTGCCAAAATTGCTGTAAATATTTTAACGTCTTGATGTATTTAGCATCTTGGTTTATTAATGAAATAGGTCTATAGGCTTCCACCTTTTCTAAGTTCTTCCCAGGTTTTGGAATCAAAGCTATTATTGACCTATACCATGAAGTCAGTATTGCTCCACCTTCTAATATATGATTAAACAACTTTTGAAGCTTTGGAATTATTATTTCTTTAAGATCCTTATAATATTCAGCAGGTAATCCATCTTCTCCAGGTGTTTCACTCATTTTAGATTTTCCTATAGTTTCCTTAATTTCTGTTAAAGTTATGAATTTCTCCAACCTATTCTGATGCTCTTGACTGATTTTCAATCCTTTCTTTCCAAATATTCTTTTAATTTTTCTAAATTTATCTCTTTTTCAGAATATATTTTTTGATAAAAATCTTACACTATTTCTATTTTATTTTTAAGCTTATTACACCTTACCCCTTGCTCATTAATCAAAACACCTACAGTATTTCTCTTCTATTTCTTGTCTCTTTAGCCGCTCTCGCTAATAATTTTTATTTTTATTACTATATTCAAAATATTCCCGCTTTAAATATATCAAATCCCTTTTAACCTTTTCTATATCTTTTCCAACTATTTCCTTCTTTAATCTTTGTATCTTATCTAAAATCCTCTCGTCTTTAGTCCTAGCATATTCCTCTTGAAGATGTCTGATTTCGTTTTCAATTTGTTCCTGTTTAATTCTAAATTGTTTATTCTTTATACTGGCAATTCTAATACATTCCCCTCTAAATACTGACTTCATTGTATCCCATACCACTTTAAAATTCACCTCACCCGTATCATTCAAATTCCAACATTCTTCCCAATTCTTAACAGTTTGTTTTTTCATTTTTGGATCTTTAAATAATTTTGCATCATATCTCCAATTGTTCCTTTTCCTGTTTCCCCCTTCTAATTGTAATTCCAGTAAAATTTTAGCATGATCTGATTCTTTAAAAATACCCACTTCTATTTCTTCTATATTTTACCATGTTATCTGTAACTAATATATAATCGATTCTAGAATATTATTTATTTATGGTTCAAATTTCTAGGCTGCCCAATCAGGCGAACCCGACTCAGGGCGGCTCACAACAAGATTAAAACATACATATTAAAAACAATTAAAAACCCCAACATACCCACCCACCTATTAAAACTAACATTAAAACTGCCCGCATTAAAAAGATGGGGAGGCTTCATTTTATAAGCCAGAATATGAGTTATAAACCTGTGAAAAGTAGGTGTAAACCCTTTCTGGCCCTTTAAATTCTCCAAGTGTCCCTCAAGCCCAGAAGTTCAATCCATTTATCCAACATTTGCATTTTAATTCCACTCCTATACTTTGTCACGTTAGTACAATCTATATTGGAACGTATTAGATCAGAGATGGGCAATCTTGGCCCTCCAGGTGTTCTTGGATTTCAATTCCCAGAAGCCCAAGTCAACACACCAGCTGGTCAGGGTTTCTGGGAATTGAAGTTCAAGAACAGCTGGAGGGCCAAGACTGTATTAGATTGATATCCCCTGCTACTATCATTTTTTGTTGTTTTTTCTTTTGCTATTATCTGATGCACTTTATCCAAAAATTTATTTTGATACTCGTTTGGTGCATAACTATTAACAAGTGTTATTTCTTCATCTTCAGTCTTTCCTTTTACTATCAAATACCTTCCTTCTAGGTCACTAATACTTTTAGTCATCGTAAAACCTAGTCTGTTTGAAATCAAGATCGCCACTCCTCTTGCCTTTGAGGTACCGAAGGCCTTTTCATAGATCTGTGTCCATCCTAGAAATAATTTGTATCTCCTGATTTTTTATTTGTTTCCTGCAAAAAGATTAAATCTGGTTTATCTTTCCTAAGGGCCAATTCCAATCTCCTGCATTTCACATGACAGCCAGTACCCTTCACATTCCACGATAATACTTTAATAGTCTTCATATTTAAACTCTATTTTTTCTTGCTAGACTCATCGCAATCTCCAAAGGGTGTGTACTTATCTAAACATTTAAATCCCTCTACCCCACATTTATAAAAATAAAAATCTTCCGTCACCCCCTACATTCCCATACAAAACACCATCTCTGTTTACCAAAGAAGGAGGGGAAAGTGTAAGATGTGCATGCTGTTCATATGCTATGCTCTAAGTGGTAATTTATTTTTCCTAAAACTATACTTTTGTTCTTACATCCCAAGTATCTAAATTCCCTTCTCAACCCTCATCTGATTCCACCACTACTACAGCTCCCACAGTGCCCCTACTTTCCTCATCTTGTTCTCCCTCTTCTATTTCAATTCCCCCTGCATCCAACAATTCCTGTCTCAAATTAATCTATTCTTGTGTACCCTCTTTAACCAATCCTATCAAGCATAAATACTCCAGTGCATCCATCTTTGAATTAATTGTGTGCATTTTCTTTACATAGAAAAACCTTAATTGCTGAGGAAATCTCCAATTATAAGCAATACCCCGTTCTCTCACTATCTTGGTCACAGGCTTCATCTTGTATCTCCACACACGTTCATCAACAGCTATATCATTATAGATCTCAACATCATTACCATCAATTTTTTAAAAACCTAGCAGTTCTAAAGCAAGAAATTGCAAGTAGATAAATAGGGACCACTTTGGTGGGAAAAGATCTTGGGGATATGAAAGGAGCCTTATCCGGGCATCCCCTGAGAGGAGTTCCTCCAGCAAAAAAAAAAAAATCCTTTCAACCCAGAATGATTTCTGACATGAAATTAATATTATTATCCATAATGAGCAAGAGAACATGTCTTTCTAGATCCATGCTTTCTAAATCCAATACACTGGAAAGCAAAGGGTCATATGAAAGATTTCATTCAACAAGATAAGAGGCAAAAAACATTTTTTGCCTATTGGGAGGAAATTGGTATTGAGTTTAAGATCATACTGGCACTGAGGAGATAATTGATTAAGATGAGGTCAGAGGTAATAAACGTACCACATCTGTTCCCATTGGTCTTGGAACCCTATCTATTGAAATAATTCAGTGTTTGTGGCAGCAGCTGAAAGGTAAACTATTATGGCATTGATCATACAGTCCGAGTCATGCCAAAACAAAGTACCGTATTTGCCGGCATATAAAACGCATCGGAATATAAGAATATAGGAATATATCCTGTTATTACTGTACCAAAATAGCCCACTATAAGTCACTATATACAGTACTAGCATACAGTGATACCTCATACAACGTCTAAACTTGGTTCCACAAGTTTGGACTTTATACGGATTTGGACTTTGTATGAGGCATGCAAAATCCTAGCCACAATGCCTCATACAACGTCCAAATCCTTGCCGCGATGCCTCGTACAACGTCGCTTCCATAGAGATACATTGTACTGTAACAGCACAGACTTCAGGGCCAAGTCAAGGAAACAGACAGGAAAATTGACAGAACTTTAAGAAATCATTGTCTAAAGGCTAAATATATTACAAAAACATGTCAAACAACCCTGATTGTCCAAGAACCTGAAGAATGCTGCAAAAATCCCAGGAATGCTTCTAAAAAATTTGATGAAAAAATTAAAAAAAATTTCAAAATCACGCTCAGAACCACTCTTAAACACTCTTTGCCTCGTGCAAAACCCACAAGAGCAATGCACGCATGTGTCCTGCCTTTTATTCTGCCCAGGCACAATGCAGCCTGGGAATGCATTGGGGTTTCCCAATGCCTCATACAAAGTCGCAGTGACTTTGTATGAGGCAACTTTTTCCAAGGAATTAGGCGATGTTGTATGAATTTGATGTTGTATGAAGCAGACTTTGTATGAGGTATTACTGTATTTTGCCTGGCCGTGCCGGACAGGTATAAATTGTGTGTTGGTGTTTGGGGTGTTTTTTGGGAGTTTGTTTTTTTGAGAAGAGACAATTTCCTTGAATATTTTTTGTTTCGTGGGTAGTTTGTGGGCAAATTAGGAAGGGATAGTCAATAAACAGGATTCTGTAAATCATTATAAATATTTTATTTAACATGTTTTTAAGTTTAAAGATATATTTTTTGTATATTTTTAAAATTGTAACATAGTTATCAATTATAAAAACCATAGAGTTTGTTGTGTTGTAATAATTTTTTTGTTAAATTTTCTCAAGCATAAACTGGTTTGTGTATTTTTAAAATTGTAACATAGATAACATTTTTTCATCTATATAAGTTCTTGACTTTTAATAAAATGTTCATAACTTTTTGTACAATTTTCTCAAACATAAACTGGGTTTTTTTTAGTTTTTTTTAACATTGTTAACATTTTTTAAACTATATGAGTTATTGTCTTGTATTTAAATGTCCATAACTTTTTTGTAAGATTTTCACAAACTTGTTGTTTTGTATTTTCCTTATTTTGTTTTCTCGATTTGTTGTTGTAGTTTTTATCTGAAAGAAATAACATAGTATATTTAGTTACTTTTAATTAAGGTAGTGGGTTATTTAAAAATTGTTTTTTGTTATTTTGAATTATTGTCTTACTTATCTTAATTGTGTATCTGGCTGGCTTCTTCTTCCTTTTTTGTTGGATCAGGGCCCGATGTGGCCCGGAGGGTCCCGGAGGAGACTGGTCAAGCAAGACACATGTGAGGCAAGATGGAGCGAAGACCAGCGTTTATTGATCAGAAGGCAAATGACTTTATACCTTGCCTAGCTTGACTGCGTGCATACGTTGCGCGTAGCCGTTACAGGAAAGCCCTGAGTCTGCACATTGAGATTACACAAGTTACCCATTAGGGATGACTTCACCCGGGGAAGTTTCTTATCTCTCTCATTTACTACCGGGGACATGCATTGTCTATTGCTATCGGGAGCAAATATGTGCCTAGATTGACTCTTGAGCTTAGAGCATCTGCGGATGCGAGATTACTCATTATGTGCCTATCGAGTTAACCATCTGGTGATCTTTTGCCCTCTATTGTCCGACCCGCCTGTTAGGTCAGCGATCGGTGAATTAAACTATATCTATTATTTTGCTCCCCAATTTCTGTCCCCTCGGAACCAGAGGCTCGAAGGAGTGTTCTCCCATAACTGTGGTTCTGTCAGGGACAGTGTGCCAATTACATGCGCGGAATCCACACTCCCCCTTTATTTGTTTAATTGGACCTGACAGACGGCTCGACGCAAGAGTGGCATTAGCTGACGTGGAGTGAGGACATCCTGGGGTTTCCTCCATGGGGGACACCTTGACAGCAATGAGGGAATACATTGCGCAAAGCAGCAAACATCTATCCCCAAAATTGCAACACCAACAATCACCTTGACTGCTGTTTGTAGCCATTCCCATGGAAACCACGACCATAATGAATTCCACCATCCCCACGTGACATCTTCCTTCATATTCTTAACCAGGTTATGGAGATCTGTGATCTGACTCTGTACCTTGCGAGAGTTATCCGTGAGGTTAAAACAACACATGCCATGGACTGTCTCGCAACTCAAATGGTGTAAGAGCAGGAGGTAATCGATAACTGCTCGATTATGCAATATGGCATGGTGAAGCTCTGTCTGCTCTTTATTGAGCAGCGCTATCGCTGAGGAGGTGTGATTAATGGCTTTTGCCAAAGCGCAAGACAATTGACCAATCCTGCGCGCGTTGCCTACGGCTAAGCCTGGCACGCCGAACAAACTGACTGCCAATGAGACATACTCAGCTTTGCTCAGAACCCTGATGTTACTGTCACATGAACTATCTAACTGGGTGGCACGAACGTGCCGTGTGTGGGCAGATACATCAGTGCTTGGGGCAACCATATCCTTAGTGGGAAGCAACAGTGTCAAACGACTGATACAACAGAAGGCATCAGATAAATTCGTGGGAATATAATTCCAAGTGTTTTCGTTACATGTAAAAAATCAACCTGAAGGCAAAGTGACATGAACAAACATTGAGTCAATAGTCTCTGGGTGATTGCAAGTCCAAGTGCTGTTGCCGGGGTTGAGGCAACGCTGATGTGGCCCCTTGATCGCGGAACAGCCAGTCAGGCGAGCACAAGTTGAGTTTGGGCTGACCGCCACTTGGGGAGTGTACAGAGTGGCCGCATCAGCCGGTAGGACTTTGGTGACTTGGGTTCCCCAGTGTTCATATGTTGAGTACATGATCTTGTGAAACAGGCCAAATATCTGCTTCAGTATTCAGTCACTGTTCCTGATGTGCGCGCCTGGGGAGTGACACACTGGGATGAGACAAGTACTGAGAAGAGAGGCAGAATCGGTGGTCTGCCTCAGGGGAAAATCGGACTGATTGACGAGGTTCGCCAATCTTTCCCAGATGTTGTAATGCAGCCGGGTAGAGAGATCTCCACCAGGCATCAATTCTCCTGCTTCAAATGAAGCGGCTTGAACCCCTCCCCCCATAAGCAAGGAAAGGATCAAGATGATCGTCGTCAAGGAATTAAAGGTGATCTGGGACAAAACTGCAACCACGATGTTCTTCGGCATTGGTTCCACGTTCTTCCGCCGCACGATGTCAGTCGCCTCCTGGCACAGGGACTTGACCATCCCCCAGGTGATCTTCGGTGTTGTCACCGGCTGTCGTCGCCTCCTATGTTTGGTTTTCCCCGTCAGGGTCAATCCCTCCACCTCCAGCAGCAGATCCGGGAATGCCTGGCTCCATGCCATTGGACTCGAGATGAGGCTTGACACAACGAGCTGGAATCCAGATGACACCTGAAGGAGACATAATTGCAGCATACCCTCTCCCCCATGTTATGAGTGGTGCCGGGCCCCTCCAAGAAGGATCCGGTGGCACTCGATAACGCAACATAGGGCGCGGGAGAGCCTCCGTGCAATGGAAGTGCTTCTCCTGCGGAGTGTAATCTGAAAAAACATTGAGGTGGTTGTACATGTACAGTACCTTGTTCAGACAATGCTATGCCTGACCCTGATTTTTGGAGAGGGCTAGTTCCTTCCTTTCTGTTTGTTTATCAAGGTATGACTTGAGCGTCCGATTCACCCGCTCGACAATCGCTTGCCCTTGCGGATTGTATGGAACGCCAATACTGTGCCTACTGTCCTAGGTGGCCATAAACATGGCCAGCTCCCTGGAGCTATAAGCTCCGTTATTGGTTTTCACATGCTGTGGTTTGCCCATGGCCGTGAAGCAGGAGAGGAGATGCTGCTCCACATGGGAAGCCGTTTCTCCCTTCTGAGCTGTAGCCCAGACAAACTGTGAAAATGTGTCTATGCAAACGTGCATGAACTGCCATCTCCTAAACTGCGGAACGTGTGTGACATCCATCTGCCACACCTGGTTGGCCTCTGTCCCTCATGGGTTGACACCACACGAGGGCCCCCCCATCGCCCCTGCACATTGTGGTCAGGAATGGACTATGCCCTGAGCTTGGGAAAGTGGCAGGTTGAACTGCCGTGCAAGTGCTTTGGCATTTTGATGAAAAAATGCATGACTTTGAATCGGAGTCGTGAAGACTCCCAAAACTGACCTTTGCTGAATTTCCTTTGCGGCTGCATCCGCTCTGCTATTGCCCGCGGAAATCGGTCCTGGTGACTTCTAATGTGGGCAATATAGAGCGCTTCGGTGTGGTTCCACAGATGAAATTGGGTTGTGAGGAAAAGACCTAACAAATTTTTGTCTATCGCGGGAGTGATGTAGGCTCCCGGTAGACTGAAGCAAATTCCGGACATACTGGCTGTCAGTAATTATGTTCAAGCGTTCCTTGGCAAAGGTACGCAAGGCGAGGTTCACTGCTGCCAATTCCGCCCGCTGCGCGGATTTCTGTGGAAGAGTCAGAAGTGTGCGCCAAGCCTGTCCCTCTTGCCAAGTGAGAACACCATGTTTGACCCCCATCAGTGAACACTGTCCTAGCCCCCTGAAGCGGAACCAGGGACAATAACTCACACAAACTGACTGTCTGCGAATGAAGCGAGACAAGTCTAGGGTCTTTCGGCAAATGGTATGCCAAGAATCCCATGAATCCTTCCAATGCAATCGGAAGTGAGTCACTGAGTTGCATCAGCTGTTGGATCTGATCCTTGGTGAATGGAACAACGATTTTCGCTAAATCGTGCCCTGAGATACCCCTTGCTCTCAACCTTCCTCGGTAAATCACCGCGGAAACCAGTTCCTGTGGAGGGACGATGTTTCAGGAAGAGGTGTGTGGTAAATACACCCATTCCACGATGTTCGCCCCCTGCTCAGAGTCTACCCCTAGAGCTCTGGTGAACATGGCTCCGGTTCAGACTATGTACAGGTTCAAAACAGAAGCATATGGCCCCTGACTAATCCTGTCCACCCATCTCTGGCTGAGAACTTGGTTGACCTTTTCGAGAGTTAAGCAAGCCTCTCGAGGAATGTGTATTCGATCTGCTGGCTGCTTACCTAGCGTTAGCAGCGAGAAGAGCGGCTTCAAGAGTTCCGTATCTAGCCTGAAATACGGTCTAGCCCAATTGATATTCCCCAGAATCTGTTGCAATTCTATGAGGGTGACTGAGTCTGTGAGGTTGATCTGTGGCAAAACTGGTGCCGCAAAAGAACGGAGAAGCCGATGGCCCAAGTATGAAAAGGGCTCAGTTCTCTGAACTTTCTCTGGGGCAATGAGTAACCCCTTTTCCCCCAGAGTGGTCTGGAGGTCCTTAAACATTTCGCTGCCGAGTTGCGGCGCTGCGATCAAAATATCATCCATAAAATGACATACTAAGACTGTGGGGTGAAGGTTTTCCAGTCCATCGTGAACGTAAATTTGGCACAGGGTGGGCGAATTGAGCATCCCCTGCGGCAAAAATTTCCACGCGTAACGTCGCGTGGGCTCTGTGGTTCACGACTGGCACTATAAAAGCAAATCTTTTCCTGATCCCTTACATCTAAAGGAATGGTGTAAAAACAGTCTTTCAGGTCTACGACCAGGATCTCCCAATCCTTGGGGATCATGTTTGGATTCGGGATGCCGCATTGAAGCGGACCCATTGGCTGAATACACTTATTGATCTCTCTTAGATCGTGAAGGAGTCGCCACTTCCCTGACTTCTTCTTAATGACGAATATGGGCGAATTCCAGGGACTGGTGGACTGTTCTATGTGTCCTGCGTCTAACTGCTCTTTAACCAGCTGTTTCAGGGCGACTTAATTTTTCCCCTACTACCAGCCATTGCTCCACCCAGACTGGCGTGTTGGAAAGCCATTTGAGTGGTAAAGCCATTACCCGAAGGTAAGAGTGGCACGGTACTGCTGCAAGATCTCTCACCCCCAGAGATTGACATGCACATCCAAGATATGCGGCCGAATGGCCGCTCTGCCGTCAGCTTTGGGGATCGTGATTTCTACCCAATCCTGGCTTCTAAACGCTTCCTGGACACCACCTACTCCCCACACATCAGAGACCTGCTCGAGAGCCCACTCGCGTGGCCACTGACTGGCCGACCACGCTGATGTCAGCTTTGGTATCTAATAGCCCATCAAAAGGTTTTTTATTCAAAAATACCTTTATAACTGGCCGCCACTTCCACTCTATGTTGGTTTCCACTGTCGCTAAGACCTGGTATCCTTGTACTGCCCCTTCTGCGCTCGAGCGGTCTGCCGGCCCGGACTCTGAGCTGTCCCTGAGCCTTTCCTGGCTGCCTGCTGGCGAGTTACAAGGAACCATGATCAGTTGTGCTAACGTGTCTCCCTTGTGAATGGTTTGGGGTAGGTGTGTCCAGAGTTGAACTTGGAGAACACCCGAAAAATTGGAGTCAATGACTCCCGGAATTATAAGAATTCCTCGCGTTCCTGCAAAACTACGGGGCAAAACTCAACCTATTTAGCCTTTAGGCAGGGGTCCCATGTACTGGGAATTGACCAGATAGACTGTGCCTGGCAAGTCACATGTGACTTCTGACTGGCAAGTCAAATCTAGTCCCGCACTGCCTCTAGGACTGGCCTGCGCCTCCGGAATGCAGGGAATGTGACCGGAATTTAATCCAGCTCTGGCTCTCCCAGAGCGATTGAGGTCTCTGTTTGGACCGGGGCCAGAGACAAGCCCGCTTTCCGGTTTCCCGAGTTCGGGCAGTTCCTGGCCCAGTGGAAGCCTTTATTGCACCTTGGACATGGGGTGGTCAGTCTTGGGATGGCCGGCGTGTTGGCCGCTAACCTTGCTGGATCGGCATTCCCTAGCGAAATGACCGATCTTGCCACAATTGTTACATGCTCCTTTGGTCTTGTTCTTGGGTTTCCTACCGCCTTGTACCGCCGCTGCCAACAGACCCATTTTGTAGGAATCTGTACCAACGTCGGCACAAGCCCTAATCATGTCAGTGAGCATCAGATTGGGATGATTGCCCAGTGACTGCAAGATTTTACGGCAGTCAAGGTTGGTGTTGTCTTTCGCCAGCTTCATCATGAGCTCCTGTTGGGCTTGTTCGTTGTCTATCTGCCTACTGACCACTTTCTCCAATCTGTTAATAAAGTCCATGTAGGACTCCTGGGCGCCCTGTTTGACTGCTGTGTAATTTTTTGCTGCTTTGCCAGCTGCTGGGACCTTGAGATAAGCCATAAAGGCTGCTCAGCCGCCAGGTGAAGCGTGGCGAGTGGCAAGGTGATCTGCGCATCGATGGGTTCGAACGGACCTGAACCATATAGCTGGTCAGGAAGTACTGCTCCTCCCATCCTGGCAGCCCTTGCCTGTGCTTCAAGTCGATACTCGCTGTCCCATAGCAAATACTGCCTGGGGTTGAGCATCATTCTCATGACGGCCTTCCAGTCGTATGGAATGAGCATCATTGTCTCACAAACCTGCTGAAGTGTACCTCTAGTGAAACGACTCTGGAGTCCTGTTTCTGTGATTGCCGTCCGTATTGCCATGAGCAATTTGTACAGAACCGGCGAATGGATCGTTTGCTGTTGACCCGTAAGGGCGTCCACCTCTATGCGGACTGGGCATAACTGCTTAAATTCAGCTAGTTCTTCCGCTGGCAATTCCCCCTTGGTGGTTTCTTCCTCTACCATGCACTGGATGAAACTTTTGGCTATCTGGGAACTTTTAACTGTCTGGGAACCGCCAGCGGTTTTTATTTATTTATTTATTTATTTATTTATTTATTTATTTTATTGTTAAATTTTTATACCGTGCACTCAGCCAAAGCCGACTCCGGGTGGTTCACAACAGTGGGTAAAAACATAAAAACAAATAAAATAGATAAAAACCAGCAATAAGAACCCACCCCTAAAAAGAGAGGGGTGCAGGAACTGAAGAAACCATGGGGCAGGCATCCTCCCCTATATTAACCACCCAACGGAAGCCACCACTCCACCTGCACCCCAAACTTGGCCTGCCAGCCAGGTTTTTAGTTCTTTTCGTCTGGAGACGCAGTTCCACAGGCAGGAAGTTCCAATGGGCAGGTGCGGACACAGAGAAGGCTCTCCTCCTTGTGCCAGAGAGGCGAGCCCCGCTGGCCGATGGCACTATTAGAGAGCCCCTCTGGTCCGCTCTGGTTGGATGGACAGACGTCCTTAGGGCGATGCGGTCTCTAAGGTAACCTGGCCCACTACCATATAGGGCTTTAAAGGTCAAAACCAGCATCTTGAATTGCACCCGGAGGCAAACGGGTAACCAGTGCAGCTCCCGCAACAGTGGTGAGGCATGGGCATAACGTCCACACCCCATCACCACCCGGGCCGCCGCATTCTGGACCAGCTGCAGCCTCCGAATGGTCATCAAGGGCAGCCCCATGTAGAGCATTACAATAATTTAGTCTGGAGGTCACCAGAGCATGAGTGACCATGAGCAAAGAGTCCCGGTCCAGGAGCGTGCGCAACTGGCGAATCACCCGAAGTTGGGCGAAGGCCCTCCTGGCCACAGCAGCAGCCGCGAATCCAGGAGGACCCCCAAGTTGCGCACCGGGTCGGTCTGGGGCAAAATAGCCCCATCCAAAACCAAAGATGGTAGCTCCTAGGATAGCACAGGACCCCCCATCCACAGCCACTCAGTCTTACTAAGATTCAGCTGTAACCCATACCTTGCATTCCTTCAGTGACGTCCGCAGCTGTCACTGAAGGAAAGCTCCCTAAGCCTCCCTGTTTAAGCTGAAGTGACGGATAGAGACCCATCGGGGCTGATGGTTCTGACTGCGCTGGGGGGTTCTCGGTCTCTATCCGGACTGGGTCTACCTCTGCGATGAGCTTCCTACACTTACTCCATGTGCTAATCACCTTAGCCGGGGCTCTTGGTTCTTGCTTAATGCAGGTCCCTATCCTGTCCCAAAGTTGGAGGCTTAACATGCCCGTTTCTGGATAAAACAGACAGTGCTCCCCCAAGTACACCAAAAGATCCGCTAACTGGGTGCTATGAATGCGAGCACGATTGACCCTGGCCAGGGCTTTGAGTTCCATTAAGTGAACTCTGGTTAGCGGTCGGACGTTGCTGCTGCGGACAAGTCCCCATATTACCTGACGGTCCTTTGAAGTTGCCTCTGCTGGACGAGTCGACGTGTCTAGGTAAGGTAACTGGATTCAGTGTGATGGACCTCTGGAAAGGACTCGGAACGTGGGCTGCTGCCACAGGCCCTCGGTGGCCTCTGCGATGGCGTCAGGGTTCACAGCCGACCCTGTGCGTTCGGAACGCGTTTCCGATGCACAAGATGCCTCAGAGCTTTGGAGCGCGATCTGCCTCTGGAATTCCTCGCTGCTTAGCGTAGCTGTCACTCAGGTCGGCTGCGCTGTCTCCGGGAAGACTTGGACGCGGTTCTGGCGTAGAACCGGACCAAGGGTGTCGCTACTCATGAGTAGGATCACGTCGGGGTCACCATATGTTGGATCGGGGCCCGATGTGGGCCGGAGGATCCCGGAGGAGACTGGTCAAGCAAGACACGTGAGGCAAGATGGAGCGAAGACCAGCGTTTATTGATCAGAAGGCAAATGACTTTATACCCTGCCTAGCTTGACCGCATGCATACATACGTTGCGCGTAGCCATTACAGGAAAGCCCTGAGCCTGCACATTGAGATTACACGAGTTACCCATTAGGGATGACTTCACCGAGGGAAGTTTCTTATCTATTTAATTTACTACCGGGGACATGCATTGTCTATTGCTATCGGGAGCAAACATGCGCCTAGATTGACTCTTGAGCTTAGAGCATCTGCGGATGCAAGATTACTCATTACGTGCCTATCGAGTTAACCATCTGGCGATCTTTTGCCCTCTATTGTCCAACCCGCCTGTTAGGTCAGCGATCGGTGAATTAAACTATATTATTCCGCTCCCCAATTTCTGTCCCCTCGGAACCAGAGGCTCGAAGGAGTGTTCTCCCATAGCTGTGGTTCTGTCAGGGACAGTGTGCCAGTTACGTGCGCGGAATCCACACTTTTTATGTTAGAAAATGGTTTAGCATGAGGAATGCTAGTGGAACGTTTATTGTTGATGGTGGGAATAACATGAAGAGGATCTGTATTTGAATTAGTATGTCGATTGCATACCTGTCAAGTTTTGGATTTGAAAATAAGGGAAATTTTGGCCACAACCCTCTGTGGGTGTGGCCAAATCTGTGGGCGTGGCCAAATATAGCCATGTGACTTGCTGGGCTCTAGTCATGCCTGCCACATTGGCCATGAAAATGTCTGCAAACACAGACAGCACTGGCTCTGGCTCTAAATGGAGATGAGCACTGCACCCTAGAGTTGGATACGACTGGCAGATTTTACTTTCTTAGGATCAAAGATCGCTGCAGATGGTGATTGCAGCCATGAAATAAAAAGGTGACTGATGCTTGGGAAACAAGCTTGAGAAACCTGGAGAACATAGTTAAAAGTAGAGACATCACCTTGCAAACAAAAAATTGCATATTCAAAGCAATGGTATTCCCGGTGGTAATGTATGGGTGTGAGAGCTGGACCATTAGGAAAGCTGAGCACAGAAAAATAGATGCGTTTGAAATATGGTGTTAGAAATAGGTCGATCCTAGAAGAAATCAACCATGACTGCTCATTAAAAGTCAAATAGTAAAAATGACGCTAAAGTACTTTGGACATCAAATGAGAAGAGAGGATTCACTTGAGAAAGCCTTGATGCTGGGAAAGGTGGAGGACAAAAGAAGGGGGTGGTAAAAAAATGGCTAGATGGTATTGTAGATGCAATGGGCACAAAGCTGTGTGGGCCAAAGAATCCTTTCCCCATCTTCTTGGGGTACTTTTGTTTTGTTTTCTTTCTTGTTTACTCATTTGTAATTAAAAAAAATTTCCTGGGAAGCAAAGTGCAGAATAGTAAACCAGCCCCCTAGGGTTACCAACTGCTTGTAAGCAGCTTGGCTTTAATGAACCAGTCATGCACATGGCTAGACCCCCCTCCCCCATTAGGGTGGAGGAGCAAGGGATTAATTCCCCCAAATTAACCAATCTATTTGTTCCTCACTGCAACCAATTGAAGCACGAACACCTGAGAATGTCGGATCCAGCTTAAGGAAGGGAATTAGTAAAGTAAAAAAGCAACCTCTGTAGTTTCCAAGCCTCCCAGCAGCTGAGGAGTTAATCTCCTTCCAGATGGTTTGTTAGAAGGTGGGGTGCCTGTTAGGCAGAGCGGGGAAACCTTCGGCAGCAGCTTTTCCTACTGTAAAAGGAACCCAGCCAGGCAACTGCAAGCAAAATAAACCTCAGCTCTCTCTCTCTTTCTCATATAGTGATCAAGCAACATCCCCTCCTCCCAAGTTAACTCTAGAACAGAAATGAAAGCCTCCAGGAGGCAGAGCAGAAACAGCTCAATAAACCATGAGAGTGAGAGAGAAGTCTCTGCCCCAGACCAAGAGCTGATTTGCCCCTGCATATATGAAATATCGCTCACCTAGAGTAGACTCCCGTCCCATGGTGGCTCCAACCAACAGCAGCAAAAATGAAGCCTCCATAACCATGTGGCAGGGAAATGAAAGAGAAGGGCCCCACCACCTTCTCTCTCCCCTTCCACAAGTGAAAAGCCACAGCGGCCTCTGGTGGCAGGAAAAACATAATGCAGCTTTGCTTGTGAGGGCTCTGGTCAGGATTATTTAAAAAAAATAAGGGATATTATGGGGAAATTAATAAAATGGGAGGGGGCGGGAAGAGGGGTAAAAATAAGGGGGTTTCCTGAGAAAAACAGGATACTTGACAGGTTTGCCGATTGGAATGATGCTGATGTTTCTGGAATGTTGTGTTTCTGATTTTTTGTTTTGTATGCTGCTTATTCTTTGTCCTTGTCCTTGGTTCTGTTGGATTGTATTTTATGTTTTTTTCCTATAGTTGATCTTCCCATTGTATTTCTTTTTCCTGACCCACGTAGTTTTTCCTGTACCTGATCGATTAATGGTTGTGATTCCATGCTGTAGCATTCGTGGGGCCTGCTTATTATTATGGATACTGGTAGTATTTTCCCTGGATGTTTGAATATTGTTTGTGATTCCATGTTGTTGTTTTTGTGGGGTATGTTTGTTATTATGGATTCTGCTTGTAGTCCTCCTGGTTTTGTTGCTGTGTTTGCTGTTGGTTTCATGTAACCTCTTCCTGTTGTGTATTTTTTCTTGTTCAATTTTTGTTTCTGATTCCTTGTTGTTTTCGTGGGGCATGTTTGTTATTATGGATTCTGGTTGTAGTCCTCCTGGTTTTGTTGCTGTGTTGGCTGTTGGTTTCCTGTAACCTCTTCCTGTTGTGATTTTTTTCTCTTCCATTTTTGTTTTGATTCAATGTTGTCGTTTTCCTGTTGTTTTTTTTGTTATTATGGATGCCATTTCTAGTCCTACTGGTTTTATTTCTGTGTTTGCTGTTGGTTTCTTATAGCCTCTTCCGGTTGAGTATTTTTTTCCTTGTTCCATTTCCGTTGTTTTGTTTAGTAATTGTGTATAGTATTGGATTTTTATTTTTTTTGGAGTTAAAGTTTGGCGTGTGCTGCCTTGTTGTTTATTGCATTGTAGTGTTATTTTGGATTTTTTTCGCCCCCCCAGTTGTTGAATGTTGTAGGAGGTATTGTTGCATTTGTGATCATGAGACTTTGTATGTTTACATTTTTTGTGTTGTTTGCGTTGAATTTCCCATCATTCATTTCTTTGTCTATTATTTTTCTCCATGATGATGTGGCTTTATTTTATTTTTACCGATGTTCCTGAACCAGACCATTTTTTGTGTTAATGGAGGCATATCGGGATGTTGTAGGTAAGCGGTTCTCTTTATGATTCTTCCTGGGCAGAATGTGTATGAGACAGATTTTCTTTCTAATGGAGGCATTTTTTGCTGTCGTAGGTTAGCGGTTCGCTTTATGATTCTTCCTGTGCAGAATGTGTATGAGACAGATTTTCTTGCGAATGGAGGCATTTTTGGTTGTTGTAGTTAAACGGTTCGGTTCCTAGTTGTTTTTTTTTGGCAGAATGTGTAGTAGTCCGATTTTTGTGCTAATGGAATCTTATTGGGATGTCGTAGGTAAGCGGTTTGCTTCCTGATTCTTTCTGGTCAGAATGTGCATCAGACCGATTTTAGTGCTGATGGAAGCAAATGGGGGTTTCATAGGTAAATGGTTCTCTCTGTTTGATGGTGTTTTTTAAATGTTGATTTGATTGTTGATGTTTTTAATTAGAATTTATTGTCCAGTTTGTTTGTGTTTGCCTGTGGGTGTTTTCCGATGTTTGTATTTCGTGATACATTTATTCTTGTAGTACTTGATGGTAAACAATATTTTTAGTTTGGTTGTTTTTTGTTAGGATGAATAAATTATCTGCTGAAACCACTCTGGAGCATGCAACATATAATTGTCCATGTGAAAAACATGGTTTAGTAAGGTGGACTCCACAATGTTTCAGTGTTTGTCCTTGGGATTTATTAATGGTAATTGCGAATGCCAGTCGAACGGAGAATTGCAGTCTTTTAAATGGTATAGTTTGATCTGTTGGTATAAGTGGAATGTGTGGAATACATACTGTTTCACCTGTTCCTTTCCCCGTTATAATGTTGGCTTCTATGACATTAGGCATCTGGTTTTTGACGCATAGTCTGGTGCTATTACATAGCTTTGGTGGGTTTAGGTTACGTAGTAAAATAATTGGAGTTCCTTCTTTAAATTGTAGTTGGTGAGGTGTCAGTCTAGGCAGCTCAAGTGAATTTAAAAATTCTGCTGGAAAATTAACAGCATCATCTTTGTCTACTACTGTATCAATTGATTTGTATTCTGTTGGTTGGTCTGGTAACATTTCAAGTATTTCTGCGTTTATTATGTTTACATCATCGTTTCGTGCTGCTAAGATGGCTCTTTCTTTTAACCATCCATGATTTTTATAGTTTTCAGTTATGTTTAGGTATACTGAATTTATGAGTTTGAATCGTGATGTTACAAGGTTGCAGAAATAGTCTGGAAATTCTATATTGTTTTCTTCATTTTTTGTACTTTTCCATTCCCTATCTAAAAGAAATTTTGTGAATCGTTGTGTGTTTGCATTTTGTCTTACTCTCATGTTTTCTGTTAAGGTGATAGTTTCCACATGTTTCCATAGGTGTGATTAGTTTATAAATACATTTATTTAATCAGCTGGTGTTGATTTTGAAATTACTGGTAGTATTTGTCTAAAATCTCCACATAGTAGTTGAAGGAGTCCTCCCATGATGCTGTTGCTTTCTCTAATATCTTTTAGTGTGATGTTTAAGGCCTCGATTGATTTTTTGTGTGCCATAGTACATTCATCCCAGACTATGATTTGACGTTCTTTCAGTACTTGTGCATGTCCACTTCCTTTTGTAATGTTGCAGGTTGGGGTATCTTGTTTTGCTATGTCAAGTGGTAGTTACAAGGCTGAATGGGCTGTTCTGCCTCCTTCCATTAATGCTGCTGCGATGCCAGATGAGGCTATTGCAAGTGCCACCTTTCCTTCTGAGCGGATTTCAGCTTTGTTAGGAATGTTTTTCCTGTTCCCCCTGATGCTTTTAGGAAAATTATTCCTCCATCTTGTGTTTTAGGAGGTGATACATTATTTTGTCGTAGGCAGATTTCTGTTCATTTAGAAGGGGTTTTGTTTGAGCTATGTATTCTTTTAGTTGTTCTATGTCATAGTTCGTTTCCCGTATTAATCTGCATTTAAGGTGTCTGCTTGATTGTGTATTGGTGCTGGTAGGCCTAGATTGTCTATTGTTTTATTACTCATGCTTATGCATTTGTCTTCGATGTTAATTAAGGCTATGTTGTATATTTGTGGTCCAAAATCTATTTCTAATGTTGGGTTATCTTTTCTGACTTTCATTAGTATGTCTTCACTCAGTGGGTTTTTATAATTTTCCCATAAAGTAAGTGGGTTTGATGGACTGCAGGAAGTTAGGATTATTGCAAATAAGGTTCTTATTTGTTCTGGCATTGAAATCAATGTTGCTTCCTGTAATGTGGTGTCCCAATGCTGATCTGCCTCTAGTTAACCCATTTGCTGGCATACTTCTCTGTATGTTTCCATTATTTGTCCATTGATGGTTTTTAGTTGCTGAAAAGATCTAGGTCCAGGTATTGTATGTAGTAGCATTCACAGATAAAACATTCTGAATTGTTTGGATGTACTGCGTATAGTTTACCTATTGCATCACTTTTATAGATTCCCTGTCTGGTATGAGTATTCCAGTTTTTCTGCAACAGAATTCTTTCTTTGTTTTGTTCCATTTATGATTGTTAAATGATTGTTCCCTGGGACAGATGGTTGAAGACCCAACTAGAGGTACAAGAATCCTTGACTTGATCCTGAGTAATACTCAGGATCTGGTGCAAGATGTTAATGTGACTGATCCGATAGGGAACAGTGACCACAACTCAATTATGTTTAACTTGATCATAGATCGCAAGTCACTGATAAAATCTAACACAGGGACCTTAAATTTTCAAAAAGGAAATTTCCCAAAGATGAGGAAACTAGTAAAAAAGAAGCTGAAAGGGAAAATTGAGAGAGTCCAAACACTCCAAGAGGCATGGAGGCTGTTTACAAAAACAATAATAGAGGCCCAATTGGAATGCATACCCAAAAGGAAAAAGGGCACTGCCAGTTCCAAGAGGACTCTGATGTGGCTCACAGGAGCTGTTCGGGAAGTGATCAAAAGCAAGAAAAGCTCATTTAGAAGATGGAAGGCTTGTCCGAATGCGGACAGCAGGCAGAAACATAAATTCTGGCAGAACAAATACAAGGCAACAATCAGAAAAGCACTTTGAGGAGCATATAGCTAAAAATACTCAGAGAAATAACAAAGACTTCTTTAAGTACATTAGAAGTAAGAACCCAACTAGGAAGGCCATTGGACCATTGGATGACAATGGAAGGCAAGGGGTTATTAAAGAGGAAACAGAGATCGCAGAGAGACTCAATGAATTCTTTGCTTCAGTATTCACTGAAGAAGACAGAGACCACATGCCCAAAACAGAGCCTATCTTCGTAGGGAGGGAAACCGAAGAATTAAGCCAGATAGAAATAACCAGGGAGGAGGTCCTTGCATGTCTTGTTAAACTAAACACTAACAAATCACCAGGACCAGATGGCATCCATCCACGAGTTGTCAGGGAACTTAAAGATGAAATTGCTGATCTCCTAGCCAAAATATATAATGTTTCCCTCAAATCAGGCTTTGTGCCTGATGACTGGAAGGTAGCGAATGTAACACCAATTTTCAAAAAAGGATCCAGGGGTGATCCAGGAAATTACCGACCGGTCAGTTTGACCTGTGTCCCAGGTAAAGTGATGGAAACCATCCTAAAAGATAGAATTAATAGGCACATAGAAGAGAAGGCGCTGCTAAAGGAGAGCCAACATGGCTTTTACAAGGGCAAATCATGCCTCACTGATCTGTTGGAATTTTTTGAGAGTGTCAACAAGCATGTGGATAAGGGGGATCCAGTTGACATTGTTTATCTGGACTTTCAGAAGGCTTTTGACAAGGTCCCACACCAAAGGCTCTTGAATAAACTTACCAGTCATGGAATAAAGGGACAGGTCTTGTCCTGGATCAGCAACTGGCTAAGGGACAGGAAACAGAGGGTAGCACTAAATGGACACTTCTCCAAGTGGAGGGAAGTAAAGAGTGGGGTCCCCCAAGGTTCAGTACTGGGACCCCTGCTTTTCAACCTCTTCATAAATGATCTAGAGGTAGGAGTAAAAAGCAAGGTAGCCAAATTTGCTGACGACACTAAATATACAGGGTAGTGAAAACTGTGAGAGATTGTGAGGAGCTCCAGAGGGATCTCTTGACACTGGGTGAGTGGGCAAAACAGTGGCAAATGAGTTTCAACATTAGTAAGTGCAGAGTGATGCATGTTGGGGCAAAGAACCCCAATTACATTTATAAACTGATGGGGTCTGAACTCTCTGCGACAAACCAGGAAAGGGACCTTGGTGTCCTGGTGGACAACTCAATGAAGCTGTCAACCCAGTGTGCCTCAGCAGTGAAAAAAGCAAACTCAATGCTAGGGATCATTAGGAAGGGTATAGAAAATAAGTCAGCAAGTGTCATTTTGCCTCTTTATAAATCTATGGTGAGGCCCCATCTGGAATACTGTGTACAGTTCTGGTCGCCATACCTCCAGAAGGATATTATGGAGCTGGAAAAAGTGCAGAGGAGGGCAACCAGAATGATTAGGGGACTGGAACACCTTCCTTACCATCTGAGGCTGCAACGGTTGGGCCTCTTCACTCTTGAACGACGACGTCTAAGAGGTGACCTGATTGAAGTTTATAAAATCATGCACGGTGTGGACAAAGTAGATAAGGAAAAACTGTTTTCCCTATCGCATAACACTAGAACTAGGGGACACTCCATGAAACTTTTGGGTACTAGTTCTCAAACAAATAAGAGAAAGTACTTTTTCACCCAGAGGATTACTGGTCTATGGAACTCCCTGCCAGAAGAAGTGGTGACAGCTGTCAGTCTTGACAGCTTTAAGAAAGGATTAGACAAGTTCATGGAGGACAAAAGTATCAATGGCTATAATTATGGATACTTAAGGACAACCTCCGGGTTGGAGAGATAGGCAGGATATCTCTCAATGCCATTTCCAGGGAATCCTAAGCAGGTGAAGGCATCTGCTTGGGAATACCCTGAAGGAAATGGTGAGCCACTGTGTGAGACAAAATGCTGGACTGGATGGGCTATGGCCTGTTCCAGCAAGGCTGTTCTTATGTTCTTATGTCCATGTGTAATATCTTGCTATGTCTTGATACAGTAGAGTTCATGCAAAATCATCTTTTTGGCATACTTTAAAGAAGGCAGTTAATGTATTTTCTTGTGGATTGTCTGCAACTGTTGTGGCTGTTTGAGGGGTAAAATACACTCTGTCCGTTTTCTAGGTGAACACTGAGGTGTAGTACTGCTGGATGCCTTTCATGTATGTGGAAGCCTAGTATGCGCCAAAATGCCTCATTACAACTAATATATCTTCCACATTGATATTGTATAATTTCATCATTTTTGTGGCTGTTGCGAACATCATAAATTGCTATATCACTGCCTTTGTTAATATATTTACACACGTACTTGATGGATTTTACACTGTTACAATATTCGACATTGATGTGTGCTTTGAAGATTTTTGTTAGTAGAGGACAGTATGGTACTATCCAGCTATTGTCTATGACTATTTCTGGTTGTGTTTTCATTTTTAATTTAGTTGTGAATCCTCCATCCTCTGGTGCACGTCACCTGTATTGTGGATATCCATCCTCTGATGTCTGTATTTCTTTGAGTATTATTGGGTATCTTTTTGTGCAGTTTTTTTCTTTCATACAGGGGGCTTGTGGATTAAGAAGGCCACATGGTCCATGGATCATGGTTTTTTTATTAGTGTATATAGTTCATTGTCTTCAGTTGGATCTGGTATTTCTGCACAGATGAGTTTATCAATATCTGTTGGATGTACCATATTTTGTTTTTTAGCTATATTAGGTTGTGGGAGTGAGGCAGGCCTCTTTTCTGCCATTCTATCGTGTACATCCAGCAGTTACATTCACCAAATATTTGGTTTTTTGTTATTAGAGTAATTAGTTGTGTTTGTTTCTGTCTAAACACTCTTGCAATTAAGTCATGTCTGTCGTTTGCTGTTTCATCATTTCTAAGGTTATTTTTTAATGTCTGGCCATGTTGGGTTACATGTAAAAGTTATAAATAAGTCTGGTCTTCCTTTTTTTTTTACATATGTCATTGCATCTTGGGTGTATTCATGCATATGCCTGGGACTTCCTTTGTATGATGCTGGCAGTATGAGCAGTGTGCTAACGTTGGTTAGGTTTCCATCTTGTGCTACAGCATCCTTAAGATGTATGTACTGTTCTCCTCTGAGTGTTTTTTTATTTGTAATCTTTCACTTTCAATTTTTGCATACATATCTACAATGAATTGATTTAATAATTTTCTGCAGTGTATTATGTGGTTTTGTTCTTCATTCCTAACCATGAGAATGTATGAATAGTATTACATTGCTGTCATTTTTTTTGTCAGTTTCCTTTCCTGTTTTTGGATCGATGTGTTTCAAGTTGAAATTATACCCATCCTCACCATAGAAGCTATGTGTTTCTGATATCTGTTGTAGTTTTTTGTCTTGTCGTTTTAGAATTATATCTCTGGGGTGAAAAGTGTCTCCAGAAATGACTGCTGCGACCTCATTTGTTTCTGGTGCATTGTATTGTCGGATGTGTTCTCCTGTTGGTGTTTTGTCTGCAGCAATGACAACTTTATATTCATTTGTTGTCATGTTTTCTATTGCAGTTTGGAAAGTGCGGATGAGATTGTTTTGCTGATGTAACATTCTTTGCAATGTCTGTACAATATGATGTTTAGTTCCTTCGATGTATTTACATCATCGGGCAGTTTCTTCTTCCTCATCTCCCATGAAATATATATTTTAGGAACTTTGGTTGTTTTTCTTGTAGTGGTAGTAATGAACCTATGTTATGGTAAACTTGCCCTTGTATTGTGAAAGTTGGATTGAACCCTTTGTAGTGAATAATTGCTGTGACTCAAAATGAAGTCATCTGAAAGCATGAGTTGTATTTTCTGATGTTTTTTAGAAAATGTTTTGAATCTGGTGTTATTCCACTTGTATATTGTATTAGTTCTTCTGGGGGTTGTTGCTGTTGAATTCTAATTCTGCCTTCTTTGCAACATAGTGACTGTGTTTCTGTTTTAAATTTTCTTGCTTGGCAGAATCTGCAAATATTGTCTAGATTTCAAATGTCTAAGTTGGTATTTTGTGAAAATTTTGTTTCTGGGTCATAGGAGAATTCTGCCATTTTAAATAATAATTGTTTTCTTTTGTTTCTCTTCGTTCTTTTCTGGTTTTTTTTATTCTGTTGCAATATTTTTTCTCTACGAACTCTTAGTCTTGTTTCATGTTCTTCTGTGGTTATTTGGACTCTAATGTCTGCATTAGTTTTTCTGCGTTTACTTAGTCTTTCCTCTCTTCTGAGGTGTTTCTTTGTTTTGTTGTATTTTTCTCTTACATGCTGTTCGTTCTATTTGGCCTATGTTTTTTCATTTTTAGTGGCATTGTATTTAAATAAATGTTTGGTTAAGTGCTCTTTTGTGGCTTTGGTTTGGCTGATTTTTTATGAAGTAAAATTTATAGTAGCACACAAGGTCCCTCAGTTTTGTTTACTTGTGGCAATTTATTGTTTTGTGGTGCAGTATTGTAATTTTTCTTTTTTATTTCTGTTTATTTCTATTTACGTATCTTTGTTGAAGTGCCTTGTTTATTATTTCATGCCTTTACCTGAGGCACTTGTATTTTTGTGCTTTCCTTTTCTCCTTTTTGTATTTTATTTATTTTTAGTGTGACTTCGTTGTTGTAAAGATATATATTTCTGGGGCGTGGCCAAGATGGCGGAGGATTAATACACACTTTACTTGCACGCGCTGATAATGGGACTAAAAAAGTGATATATACCTTTAAAAACCATTGAAAAATCCACCAGAAAGAGTCGAGCGGGTTCGTCTTTTTTAAAAGGTTATTTTGAGGTCTCTATTGCCTGGGAATTGGAGTCTGTGGAGTTTGCGGAGCGGCGAAGGCTGATAAGGCGGGCGGAGAAAGCCGGGGCCGAGCCAGCTGGGCTGCGGGTGGACGGGAATACGGAAAGACCGAGAAAGGAGATCGGTAAAGCCAGGCTAACTCATTAAAAATAAAATAAAAGACGACCCCGAAGAGGCTTGGAGTGGGTGCGGTGGACCAAGGGCTTGCCAAAGGAGGGTGGTGGAGATATATATATATATCCCTTTCTGTTATCTTGCTTCAGTGTGGATTATAAAATTTTACCATGGAGTGGTTTATTTCTCTCTGACTCTCAGCCTGTTTGGACAAAGGGAAAAGTCCTGGCATGCTGAATGGACTGGTTTATATATATATGCTCTCCTTCTCTCCCTGCTGTGTGGATAAAATGTTTTTGATTTCTTAGACAACTAGCACGATGTTGGATACAAAGTGCCATTCCCAAGGAGTGGATTGTGGATTATCAACTTCTCCAATCTCATTTCTCTTTTTGATATTTATTTTCATCTGGGATCTCCGATATAGTCTAATTGGACTTCGGTGTTGAAAAATTACAATAATTAGTGGAGTGGAGTTCTCATTCAAGGTGGCGGCTGGGAAGATTGGATTTTTTTCTTCTTTATTTTGAGATCTGATAATTCTAATATCTTTTGGATTTATACCATCAACATTACTATCTTTGAAGCATCAATTGGTTGGACTTTCATTTGCTCTTGTCATTTGGTCTTTTGGAAATTTAAGAAGTGACTTCATTCTTCACTGTTGGGAAATTTGATGTGATTGAATTCTGGAACAGTCTCAGGGAGAGGATTTTGTGGGATTGAAAAGGATTGCTGCATTGAAATTATTATTCGATATCACAATGGATAAAGCGGCAAGGAGTAAGGGGAAGGAAGAGGAAGTTGTGAAACCGAAAAGAAAGGGTAAAGCAAAAGCTGTGGAGCCACCCTCATCGTCATCTTCAGCATCGCCTGAACCCCCAGCTGACCAGACTCAAATAATGATGGAACTTGGTAAATTGTTTCAAAAAATTGAAAGGATGGAAGAAGCCAGGGTCAAGGATAAAAATGAAATGTTGGTTAAATTAACTGGATCGATTACTGACCTTTCTAAAAAAATTGATTTAAATACTCACAAGCGAGAGGGTAATGTTAAGTTGATGCAAAATGATATGAAAACGATGAAAGGGGATTTGAAAGGGATGCAGGAGGAGGTGAAGGAAAATAAGATGAAGCTGGATGAGCAAGAAAAAAGGATTGATGTGATGGAAGAGATGATGAGAAAACAGAATATTGTGATACGTCATATGACTCAAAGAACGCCAGACCAGCTAAGAGATAGAATAGTTAATTAGTTAAACAATTTGAAAACGGGAAAAGATTTTGTCAATGAAGACATTGTAAGTGCTTATAGAGTGGGACCAAGAAGGGGGGAAAATGAACACAGGAATGTTTTGGTTAAATTTGCAAATTGGGGGGACAAACTGAAGGTGATGGCTTTTTTTAAAACAAGCAGGTTCTGGCATTCTGAAAATTGATGGAACTGATGTGGAGGTATATAATGATATCCCAATTAAGGAACGTGGTTGGAGATATAAAATGAAACCAGTAACAAAAATTCTGATAAAAAAGCGATAAAATATAATTGGAGACCTCCACAACAGTTAAGATTTTTCTATGACAAAAAGATTCAGGTGATTGATGAAAGGACTGATGCTCTGGAATATTTGACTTTACTTGATTTGGTCAGTGCGGGTTCAAACGAATAGTAGGAATTAAGGAATTATTTGTTGGCGTCAGGAGGGATAAGAAGAGATTATGGAGAAACAGATGAGGGAGGTGCTGCGGGAGGAGAGCAAACTGGAGGTGTTGGGGCAGAATTGTCATTGATAGTGGTGGAGGAGGAGCCAAGCAAAGGCTAGAAGGGAAAGGGAAGGAAGGTGAGAATTTCTAAAGGTGAAGAGGTATAGAATCTTATAGACCCATTTCATTGATAAATCAAGACACCAAGATCTTCACAGCAATACTTGCTAACCGTTTGAATAATTTCATGGGGGAATACATAAATACTGATCAAGTGGGGTTTTTGAAAGGAAGACACATGGCAGATTTGACCAGAAGAGTAGTGGATTTAGTTGATACAGTGAGTCAAACAAAAGAAAAAGTGGGATTAATATCTCTGGATATATTCAAGGCATTTGACTCTCTACAAAGGATTTCAATTAAGGAAATAATTAAAAGTTATGGATTTGGTGTCAAATTTAGAAGGGTAATTGGCCAATTATATCAGCAAGGAATAGCCACTGTCAGAGTAAACGATGAGGTTACAGACGAGGTAAAGTTGGGGGCAGGTATGAGACAGGGCTGTCCTTTTATCTCCAATACTGTTTATCATGGCAATGGAGTTATTAGCAAAAGCTATAAGAGAGGAAGGAAAAATAGAGGGGATTATGGGAAATAAGATAAGTATGTATGCCGATGACACTTTGATAATTGTAAAACAACCAGAGAAGGTAATGAATAGAATTAGGCAACAACTAAAGGATTTTGAGGATATTACTGTGTTGAAAATAAATTGGGATAAATTGGAAATGATGCTTTGCAATATGGATGAGAAAGATCAGAAGAAGATAAAGGATATAGTTAATATTCAGATTAAGAATAAGATGAAATATCTGGGAATAATTATATCAAACAAATTGGAAGATCTTAAAAGATTGAACTATGATAGTTTGAAAACTGAAATTAAGAATAGGATACAAAGTTTTCAAAAGTTGAAACTGTTATGGTTCGGGAGAATTGCACTCGCTAAAATGATGCTGTTACCTAGAATAATTTTTTATTTGATGCGTTAGCAATTCAATTGAAGGACAAGGAAATTAAGGAGTTTCAAAAACTGATTAACAATTTTTGTAATGGTGGGAAGAAATCCAGGTTACCAAAAAAGCTATGGTATTTACCGCAGAAAGAAGGAGGTTGGGAATGCCGAATTTGATGGCATACTATCGGGCATTTCAAATCAAGAATGTCGTGAAGATCTTGGCAAGGGAAAAGGTAATATGGGAGGATATTGAGGAGGGACTATAGACATATGGGCAAAATGGTCTTTTTAGGTTTTAATTTGGGAAAGGCAGTGACTAAAAATATTATGATGAAAGGATTAATGACTGTATGGAAGAGAGTGAAGAAGGATTTGGTTCCGAATGTCTCTCCAATACTGGAAATTTTAGACATGGCGAGTTTTTCAATTAATATAAATGAGGAGATAAAAGAGGTATTGAAGAAAAATGAGGTTATCCTGTTGAAAGACTGGTTCCGGATGTGCAGCGTTGAGGCTAGTAGGATAAAATTGTTTGAGCAATTAAAAATCAGTTGGTTTCAGAGATTGAGGATTATTAAATGGAACAGTAAATACATGAGTGACTATGATTTGGAAACAGAAAAAATGAAATTTGAAGAGCTGATTCTAAAAATCAGAAAGGGGGATAAAAATATTAAGGGACTAGTTAGTAAATTGTATACAATACTAAATAAGGATGGTGATCCACAAGAGGATTTGAAATTAAGGTGGGAACAAGAATTGAATATAAAGATAGGAAAGGATATATGGGGAAATAAATGGAAAAAGAGG
Organism: Bradypodion ventrale; assembly: GCA_035047345.1. Classification (NCBI taxonomy): domain Eukaryota; kingdom Metazoa; phylum Chordata; class Lepidosauria; order Squamata; family Chamaeleonidae; genus Bradypodion; species Bradypodion ventrale. The sequence continues at coordinate 22,506,573 of JAWDJE010000009.1, read as the reverse complement.
ATTATGAGAACTATGTCGGTTAGAATAAAGGAACATAATTTTAAAATGTTGTGGAGATGGTATCTGACCCCAGTGAGGTTACATCAAATGGACAATAAAAAAGATAAAATGTGTTGGAGATGCAAGGGCATTACTGGAACATATGAACACATGTGGTGGGGTTGTAAAGTGGTTAAAGATTTTTGGAAAAGAATTGAAAAAGAAATTGGAGAAATATTGCGCAAGATGCTTAAATTGGGTTCAGGTACCATTCTGTTAACAAATTTGGAAGGTATTAATTTAAACAAGGATGAGAAAGAGTTACTAGAAATAATGATTACAACGGCTAGACATTGTATTGCTAGACATTGGAAAAATGATGTAATTATACAAACTGAAGAGTGGTATAAAGAAATGTGGAATTTAGCATTGAATGACAAATTGACTTGGGAGATAAAGAGAAAGAGGGATAATTTGAAAGAAAACAGATTTTGGAATATTTGGAAACCTTTTGTGGATCACTCCCTTAAGGGGGATGAAAGAAACAGACTTGTACCTGAGCAAAGTGGATTTTGGAACTAAATTACTGAGATACTCTGAGCTCTCCAGGGCAATGTAAATAAACACAGGGTGATTTATTGTCTATATATATATATTTCTTTTTTCCTCTTTTTCTTTCTTTCTTTTTTTCCTATCCACAATGGTACTATATGACTTATTGGAAAATGAGTTTTAGAGATGGTAGTTAAGGTTAGAGAATAACCATTAAGTAATAAGTCAAGAGATTGTAACTATAATGATGGTTTTTAGGTATTAGGATAGAGTGCATATCTTTTTTATAAAGTTGTTTTTGTATTATGTATTTTGATTATTTTTTAAGCATTATGTTGTATACTTTATTTGTTCTGTATTGTGTTTTGTATTTTATATGTATAAAAATTTAATAAAAATTTATTTTAAAAAGATATATATTTCTTTTCTTTATTTGTTTTAGGATTTTACGGACTTTTCTCTGTACTTTGCGTCAGCTGTCACTGATGTGACGTTCGTAGTGTGGAGTGGTGGTTGTGCTTTATTTTTTCCTTTTTGTATTTTTTTTATTTTTAGTGTAAATTCGTTTTTTGTTCTTATTGTATACTGTATATATATTCCTTTTCTTTATTTGTTTAAGGATTTGACAGACTTTGCTCTGTACTTTGCATCAGCTGTCACTTATGTGATGTTCGTAGTGTGGAGTGGCGGCTGGGTTCTTCCGTTAGGGTTTCTTTTGGGGTTTTAGGTGCGTGCGCACAATGGTATGCACGCGCAACTTTTCCTTCACTGTGTTTTGTGTGATTCCTTGGAAAAGACTAATTTACGAACATTTTTTTCTGGCAATCTTGTCCCTAGGGCAGGATTGCCACCCCAGTGCTGTTTCTTCTCGTAGGACTCAGTCACTTTTTTGTTCAGGTCGCCGGTTCTCCTTCGTATAGTTTGTGAATCCACACTCATGGGTTATGCGCCTGCGCAGAACGGCCGATCGGAGGCTTGAAAAGCTATTGGTCAAAAAGTTTTGGCGGTAAGACCGCCCACCGTACCGCCCACCCTGAGGCGCCCGCGCGCCATTTTACCTCAGTTCTCTTCTTTCCGCCGTAGCAGCAGGACAATCGTTGAGAGCTTCCTCAATTTTTCCGCCCTTCTGAGGGAAAGTCTTTTGGCAAACTTTTCAATTTTTGCGGTGATCTTGTCCTTTGGGCAGGATCGCCACCCCGGTGCTGTTTCTTCCTTCTGGTGGACTCAGTTACCTGCTCGCTTCGGTCACCGTTTCCCCCCTCAAGGGGGTGGCAGCTGGCCAGCCCTTCGGGGTATCTGCGTTCCAGAAACTTCCGTTGGAAGAATTTTTCTTTGATGGCCGCGGCCTTCAAACAGTGTTCGGCTTGCCTGAAAAAGTTTCCGGCCTCCGACGGGCATAGCCTCTGCCTTTTTTGCATTGGAGAGTCTCATCAGAGCCAGTCTTGCCCTCACTGCAAGAAATTCACCCGTCTGGCAGTGCAGAACCGGAGTTACCGGCTCAAAGCCCACCTGATGGAACTCTCTCTGGCTCCCGTCGCGGCCGCTTCTACCTCGGCTAGTGTCTCTCAGCCTCCTCCGCCTTCTTCTTCCGCTCTTCCCATCAAGAAGAAGAAGAAGAGGGACAAGAATGGGGAGAAGAAGAAGAAACACGGGTCGGAAAAGAGGCGATCGCTCCCGCCTACTCCGCGCACCCCTGCTTCTCCGGGACCTTCGCCGCCATATTCGGTCGCAAGATGTCCGTCGCCTGGATCTTTCATCTGGGGAGGACAATCCTCCTCGGGATCACCTGAAAAAGGACGCAGGGCTGGGGCTCCAGCTCGCCCACTTCAGGTACTCCCGTCGCCGCCTCGTGGAAGGGCCCGTTCGCCTACGAGACAGGCCTCCGTCTCCCCTAGGCCCAGGACTCCAACGCTCGACGACGCGGCGATCACCATGCCGGCCACCGTTTCGTCGCCGCCTATACCAGCCACCGTTTCATCGGCCACCGTTTCGTCGCTCCCGACGATGCCGGATCCAGCCCAGATGGAGCTCCTGAAGGGGATGTTTGAGGTCATGGCTCAGACTTTTGCCAGCCAGTTTAAGACCTCCATGCCTGCGGCCTCTGCGGCTCCGGTACCGACCACCGCAGGCCCCAGGGATGTTGGCCCTGCTGTGGCCCCTCCGACCTCCCGAGGGTCGAGTATCCGCTCCGCTGGCCCACCCACATCGTCGCGGGTTGGTCCAGACGTCGATGCGGTGGACTCCCATCCCGCCGGCCCGCCCAGGCCGTACTGGCGCGGTCCCGACGTGGATGTAAGAGTTCCTCCCTCGTCCTCCGATGACTCCAGCACCTCTTCGGAGGAGGACGAGGGAGACGTCGACGCCGAGAGGACGCCGGACCAGGCCATCGGCGCGGTTGACCCACCGCGTGGTGAGGATCAACGCTCGCTTATGGCCATGCTGACACGGCTCGGCACCGCTCTGAACCTGAAGGTGGACCAGCCCCCACTGGAAGGTGAAGACCAAAGGACCGCCAAGCTGGACAGACGGGCGGTACGGCCGGTACACATCACCATGTTGCCGTCCATGTTGACGTCGGCGAAGGCGACATGGAGGAAGCCGGTGTCAGCACACTCCGTTTCGTCCAGGCTCGACGGCATGTATAGAGTCCTGGACGAGAATGTCGAGTTCCTGCAGGCGTACCCCCTGCCCAATTCCCTGGTGGTCAAGGCCTTTCAACACAGGACGGCTACCAGCGGGTTTCCGGTGCCTTCGACCCCGGAGGGGAAGAAGCTGGACGCGGTGGGCCGTAAATTTTACGCCACCGGTTCCCTCTTCCTCCGCGCCGCCAACTACTCGGCCTCCATGGGCCTGTACCAGTCTCACCTCTGGGAGCGAGTGAAGGCCGAAACGGCGACGTTACCTGCCGACGCCCAGAAACGCATCGACGTGCTGGCATCCGAGGGCGATTTCCTGGCGGAGCAACAAATGCGAACAGCCAGGCATATAAATGACTATGCGGCGAAGGACATGTCGTCTGCGATCCTGCTCCGTCGCCACGCCTGGCTTAGGGGCACCTCCCTCGATGATGCTATGAAGAAGCTCATCGAGGAGTTTCCCTTCGACGGACAGGGTCTCTTCGGGCAGGACACGGACAAGGTCCTCAATGAGATGCGGCAGACCAACTCCACCGCCAAGTTCCTGGGGCTCACCACGCCGGCTCCGGCTGCCAGGCCGAGATTCCAGCCTTTCACGCGGCGGTACCAGGGGAACCCGCAACAACAGGGTGGCCCCGTGGAGCAGCCAAGGTCTGGCTCCTTCAAGCAACGGCGCCAGCACAAGCCCCGCTACCAGCCATACGGGCACGGCAAGCGTTCGGACGCTAAGTCCAAGTCGCCCGTTTGAAGCTGCGACGGCCGAGTCTCTCTCGCTCCACATCCCGTACCTCCCCCTCCGGAACTTCCTCCAGGTATGGTCAGGCATCACGGACGACCGGCGGGTCTTAAAGATCTTGTCCTCTGGCTACGCCATCGAGTTCGTGCGGGCGCCTCGGGTAGGAAGACATCGTCTCACCACCTCGTCCCCCCATTTGGAGGAAGAAATATCAACTCTTCTGTCCAAGGGAGCCATCGAGCGGGTGGCACCGCCCGATTGGGACAACGGCTTCTACTCGAGGTACTTCGTGGTTCAGAAGAAGGACGGAGGACTTCGCCCGATTCTGGACCTGCGCCGCCTCAACAAGTGCATCCACACCAGGAAGTTCCAGATGGTGACCCTGCAGACCGTCCTTCCCCTCATCAACAAGGGGGACTGGTTCACAGTCATAGACCTCAAGGACGCTTATTTCCATGTCTCCATCCTCGAGGAGCACCGAAGGTTTCTCCGGTTCCGCATCGGCACTTCGGTGTACCAGTACCGATGTCTACCGTTCGGTCTGGCCACGGCACCGCGAGTTTTCACCAAATGCATGGCTCCGGTGGCTGCCTTCCTTCGCCAGCGGGGAATCAGGGTCTTCCCATACATCGACGACTGGCTGATAGTGTCTCCCACCAGTTCGTCGGCCATTCGGGACACGCAATTCACGGTCCACCTCATGGAGAGTCTCGGCCTCAGGATCAACTTCACCAAATCGAAGCTTATTCCCTCTCAACGCGTCGAGTACATCGGAGCGGTACTCGACTCGCTTGCCACCAGAGCCTTTGCACCCCAGAAACGCTTGCAGGACATCGCGCAAGGGGTGAACGATTTTCGCACCAAACCGTGCGTCCGAGCGGAGAAGGCTCAAAGACTGCTAGGCCTTATGGCCTCAACGACGGCTGTGGTCCCCCACGCCAAGTTAAAGTTCCGGTCCCTACAGTCGTGGCTGCTGCACGAGTTCGACGCGCTCCGGGAGAGTGAGTCCAAACGGCTAACTCCGTCTCCGGAGCTGCGGGATCAACTGCTGTGGTGGACGACGCCACTCAACGTTACAACGGGGAAGAGCTTTTACCCCCCCGCAACCCTCATTGCAAATATTGACCGACGCAAGCAACCTCGGCTGGGGGGCTGCCTGCGGGACTCTCACGGTCAACAACCCTTGGTCGCCTCAGGAGATGGTGCACCATATCAACTACTTGGAGTTACTGGCCATTTGGAAGGCCCTCCGTTCCTTCGAGAGCCTGCTCATGGGCAAGGCGGTCCAAGTGGCATCGGACAACACCACGGCTGTGGCGTATCTGAACAAGCAGGGAGGAACACGGTCCACCACCCTTCTTTACCTCGCTGTGCAACTCTGGGAGTGGTGCCTGGAGCGGCACATTTTCCCGATTGGAGTGCACATTCAGGGCAAGCTGAATGTCCTGGCCGACCATCTCAGCCGCCTCACCTCGACGACCCACGAATGGGAACAGAACGACGAGGTTTTCCAGTCGCTTTGCGAGGCCTGGGGGACTCCGAACATCGACCTCTTCGCATCGGAGTCCAACACGAAATGCCACAGGTACTGCTCCAGGGCGGGCATCGGCGTGAACTCCGAAGGCGATGCCTTCATGAAACGGTGGGATCAGAACTATTTCTACGCTTTTCCTCCGTTTCCTCTGATCCAGAAGGTTCTCACCAGAATGCTTCAGCACAGGACCAGGGCCATCCTAGTGGCCCCAGCATGGCCTCGCCAACCATGGTTTCCGCTGCTGTTGCGCATGTCATCTCAGTATCACACGCTACCGGAGTCACCGACGCTCCTCCAAATGGAGCAGGGCCAGCTTCACCACTCGGACCTGCCCAGCCTCCACCTCATCGCGTGGAGGATAACCCCAGACTGTCCAGGATCCTGGAACTAGCCAGGCGCCCTTCCACAAGGAAGTCCTACGCTTCCAAATACAGGCGTTTTTGTGCTTTCCTGGCATCCCAGCAGACGTCCCTCTCACAGGTGGGACTGCAGGACGTATTGACCTACCTCCTCCATCTGGCGGAGTCTGGCCTCAGCATCACCTCCATCCGAGTACACCTCGCTGCGGTGGTGGCTCACTCGCCGGCTGGCTCGCCCGCTTCTGGCGCTTTCCGAGACCAAACGGTGAAACGTTTCCTCAAGGGGCTACGCAACGCCTTCCCCCTGGTCAGGACTCCGACGGCCCAATGGTCACTCTCTACCGTCCTCAACGCGCTCACCAGGACTCCCTTCGAGCCCATGGCTACCGCGGATGCTCGTCTCCTCACTTGGAAGACTGCTTTTCTTGTGGCCATCACGTCTGCCCGACGAGCTGGTGAGCTGGTTGCTCTGCGGGCAGACGCACCCTTTCTTCAATTCTTCAATGACCGTGTGGTACTCCAAGTGGACATCACCTTTCTTCCCAAGGTGGTCTCCCAGTTTCATATGGCACAGACTATCTCCTTGCCTACATTCTTCCAGAACCCCACTAACGCCCAAGAACGGACTTGGCACACGCTGGATGTCAAACGAGCTTTATTGTTTTACACCAGCAGGACAAGGGAGTTCAGGAAGTCGCAACGCCTTTTCGTGGCGTATGGGGGCAAATCCAAAGGTGAACCCATCTCTGCGCAGCGGTTCTCCAAATGGATCACCTCTATCATCTACTTGGCCTATGAGTCAGCATCGCTGCCCCCTCCACCGCATGTCAGGGCGCACTCTACCAGGGCGATTGCAACATCCACGGCCTTTCTGGAGGGCACACCGCTTGAGGACATCTGTAAGGCTGCCACCTGGTCCAGACCTTCTACATTTGTCCAACATTACAGGGTGGACACCAGAGCCACTGCGGACGCCAGGCTTGGCCGTGTCGTCCTCACTCGGGGGCTCCAGGCCCATCGCCCTTGACAGTTCACCCTGCCTGACCGTCATCATCTTCATCGTGGGATCATCTCATCCGACTGCCCACCGACCAAGTAAGTGTGAGCTTGCTAATCTCCCATGAGTGTGGATTCACAAACTATACGAAGGAGAAAGTTCGGTTTCACTTACCAGTGATAACTTTCGTTCTTCAAGTATATAGTTTGTGAATACACACTACCCGCCCTGCCTCCCCTCTTGAGCTGCACGGATGGGATCAATTGGTTTATCCTGTGCTTGGCTTAAGTATGGAACTGAGGTAAAATGGCGCGCGGGCGCCTCAGGTGGGCGGTACGGTGGGCGGTCTTACCGCCAAAACTTTTTGACCAATAGCTTTTCAAGCCTCCGATCGGCCGTTCTGCGCAGGCGCATAACCCATGAGTGTGTATTCACAAACTATATACTCGAAGAACGAAAGTTATCACTGGTAAGTGAAACCGAACTTTCCCCCTCAAGGGGGTGGCGGTAGGCCGACCCTTCGGGGTTTTCTTCTCAAACGTTCTTCATTCTCTTACCTTCTCTGGAGGATTTTTTCATGGCCTCAGCAGCTTTCAAGCAGTGCACTTCTTGCCACAAGAAGTTCCCGGCTTCGGATGGCCACAGCCAGTGTGTGTTCTTTTTGGGCAAATCGTACCAGAGTCAGTTTTGTGCGCATTATGAAAACTTTACCCGCCTTGCAGTCCAAAACTGGAGCAACAGACTCAAGGCGCACCTAATGGAGCTCACCCTGGTGCCCACCGCTGCGCCCTCAACTTCTGCCTCCACGAGTGCTCCGCCGCCCGACCAGACTCTTAAGCCTTCCTCTTCTTCCACTCTCATCCATAAGAAGAAGAAGGATATGAATGGGGAGAAGAAGAAGAAACATGACTGAAGTGCGTCGCTCTTTGCCTCCTACTCCACGTCCTCCGATTTCTCCTCGGCCTTCTCCGCCATTCTCCATAGCGAGATGTTCCTTTCTGGGATCCTCCGCGTGGGGTGGCCGTACCTCCTCGGATTCACTGAATAAGGGTCGCAGGGCTGGTGCACCAGCTCGCCCCTTGCTTCTCTCTTCTTCTTCACCACCGGCTGGTGAGAGGGGCCGTTCCACGACGCGGCAAGTTTCTGTGTCTCCCAGGACGCGTACTTCAACTATAGACGCCCCGGCAGCCACCATTTCGGCTACCATTTCATCTCCCATCATTCCTCCCACCGTTTTGCCTCCCACCATTTCGTCACCAACTGCTACCATCACTGCTGGCCAGAAGGAGCTCTTCAAGTCTATGTTTTAGGCCATGGCAAAATCCGTTGCTGAACAGTTTAAGGCCACCATTCCTGCGACCTCTGCGGCTCCGGGACTGACCACCGCATGCCCCAGGGATTCTCACCCTGCTGTCGCTCCGCCGCCCTCTCGAGGGTCAAACAGTTGCTCCGCTGGCCCGGCCATAACGGATTGGCACGGTCCAGACATCGAAGCGATGAGCGCCCAAGCCCGTCGACTCGCCCAGGCTGTACTGGCGCGGTCCCGATGTGGCTTCCAGAGTCCCGCCCTCATCCTCCGATGAGTCCAGCTTATCTTCGGAGGAGGATAAGGGGGATGTGGACGCGGAGAAGACGTCCAACCAGGCGATTGGTCCTGTCGATCCGCTCAGAGGAGAGGACCAAAGATCTCTCATGGCAATGCTCACCCGTTTGGGAACTGCCCTTAACATACGGGTCGACCAGCTGCCATTGGAAGGTGAGGATCAGATGACGGCCAAGTTGGACAAGAAATCCATCCGACCCATCCACATCACGATGCTCACTTCCATGTTGACATCTGCAAAGGCCACCTGGAAGAAGCCCATTTCGGCCCACTCCGTTTCGTCCAGGCTGTACCGAGTCCTGGACGAGGACGTTGTGTTTCTTCAGGCCACCCACTACCAAATTCCCTGGTTGTGAAGGCCTTCAGGCACAAGACTGCGGTCAGCGGCTTCCCTGTACCGTCGACGCCCAAGGGGAAGAAACTTGACGCGGTAGGTCATAAGTTTTACGCGAATGGCTCGCTGTTCCTTAGAGCAGCAAACTATTCAGCCGCTATGGGCCTCTACCAGTCACATCTATGGGAGCAGGCCAAGACTCTTGCCGCTAAGCTACCGGGGGACCTCCAGAAAGAATTCGACGCCCTGAGCGAGGAGGGTGATTTTCTGGCAGAACAGCAGATGCGGACTGCCCGCCACATAAATGACTATGCGGCCAAGGATATGTCCTCTGCTATCCTCCTACGGCGACATGCTTGGCTTCGGGGAACCACTCTCGACAACTCCATGAAGAAGTTGATTGAGGAGTTTCTGTTAGATGGTCAAGGTCTGTTTGGCCAAGATACGGACAAAGTTCTAAATGAATTGCGGCAGACCAACTCGACTGCTAAGTTCTTGGGCCTTACTACTACTTCTCAGCCTGCGAAGCCTAGGTTTCAGCCTTTCACCAACCGCTACCGTGGAAATCCACAGCTACAACACGTTGGACCTGCTGAGCAATCTAAGACTAGGTTTTATCACCCTAGGCAACAACATGGGAGGCAACGGTTTCAGCCCTACGGCCAAGGTAAACGCACGGACGGCAAGTCAAAGTCTCGTGTTTGACTTCCCTCTGGCCAAGACTCTCTCGCTCCATCTTCCGTACCTCCCCCTTTAGAACTTCCTCAGGGTGTGGTCCGACATCACGAACGACCGGTGGGTCTTGAAGATCTTGTCCGCTGGTTACACCATCGAGTTCGACCGATGCCTCGGGTAGGAAACACCGATTCATCACCCCGTCTCTTCATCTGGAGGAAGAAGTTTCAATCCTTCTCTCCAAGGGGGCCATCGGGCTGTTACCATCAACTGAATTGGAACAATGGTTTCTACTCGAGGTACTTCCTTGTCCAGAAGAAAGATGGAGGACTCCGCCCAATTCTGGACTTGCGTCGCCTCAACAAGTGCATCCACACCAGGAAGTTCTGGATGGTGACACTCCAAACCATCCTTCCCCTCATCAACAAACGAGAGTGGTTTACGGTAATAGACCTCAAGGATGCTTACTTCCATGTCAGCATTCTCGAGGAGCACAGGCGGTTCCTCCGTTTCCGGATAAGGGACTCTGTTTACCAGTACCGTTGCCTACCATTCGGTCTGGTCACAGCACCACAAGTCTTCACCAAGTGCATGGCTCCAGTTGCTGCCTTCCTCCACCAGAAGGGAATAAGGGTCTTCCCGTACATCGACGACTGGTTGATAGTCTCCACCACCAGATTGTCCGCCATTCGGGACATGGAGTACACCGTCCATCTTATGGAGAGTCTTGGCCTCAGGATCAACTTCACCAAATCGAAGTTGGATCCTTCACAGCGAGTAGAGTACATTGGAGCGGTTCTGGACTCGCTGGCAGTCAGGGCGTTTGCCCCACAGAAATGCTTACTGGACATTGCACAGGTAGTAAGCGACTTCCGTACCAAACCCTTCGTCAGAGCGAAGAGGCTCAACGACTCCTGGGCTTGATGGCTTCCACCACGGCAGTGATCCCTCACGCCAAACTGAAGTTCCGGTCTCTGCAATCATGGCTTCTCCACGAGTTCGATCCTTTCACGGAGAGTCAGTCCAAACGGTTGTTTCCATCTCCGGAATTGGTGGACCAGCTGGTGTGGTGGACCACACCTCTCAATGTGGCTATGGGTAAGAACTTTTATCCTCCGCAGCTGTCTCTTCAAATTTTGACCGTCGCAAGCAACCTCGGCTGGGGAGCAGCTTGCGGGACTCTTACGGTCAACAACGCCTGGTCTCCACTCGAGACCGTCCACCACATCAACTACCAGGAGTTGCTTGCCATATGGAAGGCCATGCGGTCCTTCGAGACATTGGTGTGCGGCAATGCGATCCAGATCGCTTCAGACAACACCACGATTGCGTATCTGAACAAGCAAGGAGGGACGAGGTCCACTACATTGCTTTATCTGGTGGTGCAACTTTGGGAATGGTGTCTCGAACGACACAGCTTTCCAATCAGAGTCCACATCCAGGGCAAGCTGAATGTGCTGGCCGACCAACTGAGTCGTCTCGCCTCAATGACTCATGAGTGGAAACTGGATAACAAGGTCTTTCGCTCCCTTTGCAAGTCATGGGAGACCCCGAGCATCGACCTCTTTGCATCGGAGTCCAACCGCAAGTGTCCCAGATACTGCTCCAGGGCGGGCATCGGACTGAACTCCAAGGGCGACGCCTTCATGAAACGGTGGGATCTGGACTACCTTTATGCCTTTCCCCCGTTTCCTCTTGTTCAGAAGGTCCTCACCAGGATGTACCAGCAACAAGCGGACGCGATTCTCATCGCTTCATCGTGGTGCCCAAGCCCGTCAACCCTGGTATCCGCTTCTCTTGCACATGGCATCGCAGTCTCTCACACTGCTGGACTCTCCGACTCTTCTACAAATGGAGCAGGGACAACTTCACTACTCAGACTTGCCCAGTCTCCACCTCACCGTGTGGAGGATAATCCCAGATTGTCCAGGATCTTGGAACTAGCAAGGCGCCCCTCTACGAGGAAGACCTATGCCTCCAAGTACAGGCGATTTCGTGCCTTCCTGGATACTCAACAGGTGCCTCCACTCAATGTTGGTCTGCAACACGTCATGACATACCTCCTCCATTTGGTGGAGTCAGGTCTCAGCATTACCTCCATCAGGGTCCATCTGGCAGCAGTAGTAGCCCACTCACCAGCTGGATCACCTGCTTCTGGTGCCTTCCGTGACCAAACGGTGAAGCGTTTTCTCAAGGGTCTGCGAAACACTTTTCCTCCGGTTAAGACTCTGACCGCACAATGGTCTCTATCTACCGTCTTGAATGCCCTCACTAGGACTCCCTTCAAGCCGATGGCTACTGCGGACGTTCGTCTCCTCACCTGGAAGACTGCATTTCTTGTGGCCATCACATCTGCTAGACGAGCTGGTGAGCTGGTTGCTTTGCGGGCGGATGCCCTGTTTATCAAATTCTACAATGACCGTGTGGTGCTCCACACCGACATCACCTTCTTACCAAAGATAGTCTCCCAATTTCACATGGCTCAGATTATATCTTTACCAATTTTCTTTCCAGCCCCCAGCAACGCTCAAGAAAGGACTTGGCACACGCTTGATGTGAAACAAGCTTTATTGTTTTACATCAGCAGGACCTATGAGTTCCGTAAGTCACAGCGTTTGTTTGTTGCCTATGGGGGAAAGTCTAAAGGTGAACCCATCTCTTCCCAGAGGTTCTCCAAATGGATTACATCAACCATCTACCTGGCCTATGAGTCTGCCTCTTTGCCGCCTCCTCCACATGTCAGGGCACATTCTACCAGGGCAGTTGCTACCTCCACTGCCTTTTTGGAGGGCACCCCGCTCAAGGACATCTGTAAGGCTGCCACCTGGTCCAGGCCTTCCACATTTGTCCAACACTACAGGATGGATACCAGAGCCACTGCGGACGCCAGACTTGTTCGTGTCGTCCTTGCCAGAGGGCTCCAGGTGCCTCGCCCTTGAGGGTCCATCCTACCTGACTGATGTACTTCTTCCTGGATTCATCTCATCCGATTGCCCACCAACCAAGTAAGTGTGAGCTTGCTAATCTCCCAATAGTGGGGATTCACAAATATACGAAGGAGAAAGTTGGGTTTCACTTACCAGTGATAACTTTCGTTCTTCGAGTATATAGTTTGTGAATACACACTACCCACCCTTCCTCCCCTCTTGAGCAGCATGGATGAGATCATTTGGTTTATCCTGTGCCTGGCTTAAGTATGGAACTGAGGTAAAATGGTGAACTGGCGCCTAAGGGTGGGCGGTACGGTGGGCGGCCTTACCGCCAAAACTTTTGACCAATCAGCTTTAAAGCCTCCGATCGATGTTCTGCACAGGCGCATAACCCAATAGTATGTATTCACAAACTATATACTCGAAGAACCAAAGTTATCACTGGTAAGTGAAACCTAACTATCGCGTTCGTGCGGCAGCTTTTTTCTGCGGCTCGTTTTGTAATGGAGTTTGCTGGCTTTCCCAACATTCTCTATGCTCTTGCCCGTCAGCCTGATTGGCTGAGGGGTGATGTGGCGCGGAGGACGCTGGGACTTGTAGTTGGTTTGTTTTGTTTGCATTTGTGGGGCAGCTGCCCTACTCGCGGCTGGCGGACCCTTGCGGCGATGGTCGGTTGGTGTTAAGGTAAGTGCGGGCGGCTCGGTACGGGATAGTAGAGACGGGTTCTAGTGTATTTTAAGGGGGGTCTTATATACCAGCAAATAGGGTAAGTCTAAGGATCTTTGCAATGAACACAGCAGGGATTGTAAGAGTACTACTAGTGCCTCCACCTTAGATATCAGTCATATTAGCAGAACCTGTACTGAGATGCGGAGCAAGAGAAATGGGAATCTATGATTGCTGGTGAATAACCTGTCAAACCTAACCATGACAGAGTAGTACTGACATGAACATAATTGAGGTAGGCATAGAATATCATACGGCTGGGTTTCATAAAAATGGCATGGAGATGTTTGCTAGTGGGATAGAAAAGGTGTATACAATTTCACACTTAATTCACAAGGCTTGTAGTGGTTGGGAGGATGTTGGCTTTCAATCCCTGGTTTTGTCCAGGGACAATAAAGAGCTGGCCAGAAGCCATATGGACTATTTTCAACAATGGAGAAGGTGAGTGATTCAGGTAGATCTCTGAATGTGATTAACAGAGTTGAACATTTAGAGCAGGGGTTCTCAGCCTGCGGCACGGACCCGGCCTACAATGCCATTCCAACTGGCTTGTCACCATCTCCCCCACACCTGGAAGTAGAAGCAGGTGTGTTTACGTCAGCCATAAAACATGCATGAGCAAACGCATCCGCAGCTGATGTAAACGTGGAAATGGGCGCATTTATGTCAGCCATAAATGTACCCACCTCTGCTTCTGGGAGCGTAGTCCGGCCTGCTCAGCTGTTCCGGGGGCATGATCAGGCCCGCAGCACGAAAAGGTTGGTCACCCCCAGGGTGGATTTCATTTAAATCACTTTGATTTAAATCATGATTTAAATCACTAGTCAGTAAGGCTCGATTTAAATCATGATTTTCTACATAAAGACTCATTTTTGCTGGAGTTGTTTTAATCTTAATATTTACAACCAGATAAAGGTTTCATTTTTAGAATAATAACTTTTCAGATTACAGTAGTTTTACAGTTATATCAGAAAATTACTGATTTAGTGGTTATATACCATTAGAAATAGATAATTATGAAATTGCTGCAAGGTGAACTATCTCCAGTTTAATAGGTTAATCATTCATATTACCTTAACATTTAAATAGTTTTATTTAACCCAAACAATAACATTATATAGCATTATGTATGCTTATATTTGCTTAAACATCTATGTTTGTTAACTGATGTGGTAAATATATTTTAAAAAACTTAGACTGACAGTCATTGACTACATCAGCCAGGTCCATATGATAAACTTCAGGCTGCTATACAAATAAATATCTCAAGATGCAGAGTTCCGTCCTCAAAAGGTTTCACTTTTATTTTACTGCTTGCTCCTCCCTCCTCAAACTTTGCTTCTTGTGCTATTCCATTCCAAACAACCTTCTATTCATTGAACTTCTTGAAACGTAGCAGCACTTAAGAGGTAAAGGGGTTGATTCTGTGTACATAGATTTACAGAGGAACAATGGGATTAAGGTCTTTTTTTCTCAATTCTGATGTTTATTTTATAACATTTTTGCTATGAAGGAGGCATGTTATCATTGCAGATCCAAATGCACAGTTTTGAAAACAGCAAAACCATGCATTTGATTTGATAATATCTTCTAGATAGAAAAATTGCCCCAAATAATCAGAAACCTCTGGGAGAGCATGACATTGTGAATGGATTAATACAGCCTTATGCCACATAATTTAAAATTAATTTCATGATGAATAACCTTTGGAATATAATGTATCTTAACTAGAACACGATCTTTAGAGAGATTTTTCCTCAAAAAGCATTTAAATAAAAAAAATCTGATTTAAATCAAAAAATCTGATTTTTTAAAAATATTGTTTATGTTTATTTGATTTATACCCCGCCCTACTCGGCACAGGCCGACTCAGGGCGGCTTACAACATCAGTACAAGTACAAATGACAATACAGTAATACAAAAATAAATAAATAATACAGTATCAACAATACATATTAAAAATATCAACAATATATCAGCAAAACAATATATCAGTAAACAGTAATTAAACTGTAATTATTGTAACAAAGTACAATAGCAGCTAAAAAAAAGGATAACTCCTTCTAAATGAATTTTTATTACAAAGACAATAGCTTATTTTATCTAAGAAATCTTTACCAAGCTGGTCACATTTTCAATAACTATATATTCCTAAATAAACAACCAAGGATGGTGACACCTTTAATATACCAAGACCACTCAAAAAGAAACCTGAGGAAATTTGATCTTGTAATATACCACTATGGATTTTATTTACACCAACTTATTCCACTGATAGCTAATGATACCAAGAAACAATGGATTCAAATGGAATCAATGAACAGAGTGAATAAGCATATTTTCACTGCTACAAAAGAGCACCAGTTAGCTAAATGACACAATCTTTCTCTACATGCAATTATATAGGTCTTGCAATTATATAGGTCTTTTAAAAATCATTGATTTTTATCCACCCTGGCCACCTCTGACTTGGGTATGGAGTCATGGGATAGAATCCAAAGCAAAAGGAGTTTCTCTGTGCTTGCATTCCTTCTTCCTCTTTTTAAAAATTCATCTTTATTTGACAGACGAGAGTGGTTGATGTCTTTATCAGACCATTAAAAAATTACAAACAGAAACTACCTTTTAATCTATACACCTCCTCCTCAACATTGTGCATGGTGTAGGAAAAATAAGGCTCCAATAACATGAGTGGGCCAAGCTTCTATGCTTAAAGCAAGTATCTAAATAGGAACTGTAAGCTCAGTTCAAAAGTAAAGGTTTCAGATTGCACCTCTGTTGATGTGCTTTGGAATGTCCCACCAGGCTTCATAAACAAACAAAAAAAAAAACCTTAACTGGCTGCTTTTTACGGCTGCCATAAATGAGTTGTGGCCAATTCCGCTGGCGGCTGGAGTAAGGGCTGGATTATTTGGTGAATGAATGAATGAATGTTTACGATCTTATCAATAAGAAAATGACTAAAATCTGTGCAATACAGTGGGGTGCAATAAAAATACAATATGTAGGATTATTTGGTGCCATAGGCCGTAAATTGCCTACATCTGCTGTAAACCATAGTGTTCTACTGACCCCAATACCATTTATGGTGATGTTATGGAAAGTGCAAAAGGCAAACTATTGCTTTTTCACTCTCTGCACAGCTTTCTCTTAATAAATAGAACGTGTTCTGGTATAAATAACTATAGACATAACAAGCAACTAACAAATTCAAACCATTTTCAGCCACTGCATCTTGTGCGCATAGTTTTTATGCGCATGGACGATCCTCAAGTTTCTTTTTTCTCAGTACAACTAATCTCAAGGATGCACTTCCCATCAAGGTTCCCATGATTACAACTTTCTCCCTGGTGGTGAACATCAAGTTCATGATAGACAAACCTCCCGTACCTTCCTCCATTTTCTGTTTTCAGGAAGGCCAGTGAGTAATTTGTGGGACCTTTTCTTTGTGACAGAAGAGTGGATAATTGCATTTTTACATTATGCCTCTAACTATATACATCCTATAGCAGTCTATCAATAAATGGGTACTTAGATGAAGTATTCAAATTAAAATGCTATTTAAAAATTATCCTAAACAAGAAAATATGTAAAAAAATCAACTAATTGGAAAAAGATGAGTCATTCTGAATTCAACCACTTTGCTATAATGCTCTTAGACAAAACAATTTACTTCAAAAAGACAAAAGAATGTTGTCTGTAGCTGCTTTGAGATAGAAACTGACTTCATTAGTTTACATATATTAGACTTATATGTTCTTTATCCTGCAATCTGGGTGTAGGTAAGGATATGTTCTTTTAGATTTCTAGTTTTCCCATTTTTAAAGACTACAGTCTAAATGCAACATTCTGCTGATGAAACAATAGCAGTGTACCTGCAACTGTCTGAGGGAGCGTGAACCAACCCCCAACTTAAAAAGGTTGGCAACCCCTGGTTTACAGCCTTGCTTTATACATCTGCTTTATACATCTATACATTTTTTTGCTTACCTTTTTGTTGCTCCGAGCCCCGACCTCCTGCTGATTCTTCTCCAGCAGCGCTGGGATTCCGGATGGTGTGTGTGTGTGTGTGTGTGTGTGTGTGTGTGTGTGTGTGCGTGCATTGAGGTGACGCTTGTGTGCTTGCGCGCATAAGCGCATGTTCCCATTTCGGCCGTCATTGGTCGGCGTGTGCGCACCAGCCAGCGGTGGCCACTGTTGACGTGGGCACGCTGCTGGTGATGCGGGCGCACCAGCTGTGGGTAACCATTTGTGATGGCCTTGTGCTGGCGCGCACATGCGCACCAGTGCAATTGATGTTTTCCAGATGCCCGGTTGTGATGTCAGCATGCTGGCGCTGCCACGGCCCTTCTCGGTGGGGCTTAAATAAAATAAATAAAATAAATAAGAAAAAAGCACACAAGAGCAAAACCAAATTAGTAGATGGCGGAAGGAGCTCACTGGACAAAGAACAACATTAAAGGAGGATTGTTGTTGGCTGCAACTCATATCTGAGAATGCATTTTTTCCTGAAGCAGGAAAAATGCCACTGGCATGAATTTAAGGTGGATCCCAGCTTGCCATAGAGTGACTCCACTATGATCATGGAGCCATCTCCTACAGCACATATGAAATGAGATATGCAGGATTTAACACGAGGATGCAATGGACTGCCGCAGCCTTGAGGACATGAACAAGGTGCACCTTCACAGCCAGCCCATCTGGCATGGCCTCTTCCGCCTCCATGACCGGTGGGAATCAGAGTTCCTAAAGGAGGATATTGCTGAGGAATTCAACTTCCCCTTCATCACTTAGAGGACCTTGAATAGGCTGAGGGTTGGAGTCCCTAAATGCAAGTGGGGACTGCTGATACAGAATCTGGCTCATTTACTGGTCTGCCAATTACTGCCAGAAACATGCATTGATGAGGACTTAAGTCTGGCCAACGATAAAGCCAAGAAAGTGGCTTCATTTTGGCAGTCCAGGGTTTGATGGGGACATGAAAGAAGAAGAGCAATCCATCATTACAACTGGAATAAAGCAGCATACCTAGTGTCTATCTGTACTTGGTTGGATCCAGGCCAAAAAACTATTTACTCCAAGGATCTTAACAGCTATCATTTTCATTTTATTATTGTGCATTTTTCCTGCCACGTACATACTTCATAAATTCCATGCTCCTAATCTAAATTAGCAGATTTTTAGCCTCTACTAACCGTTTAAAGTTGGTTGGGAGTCGAGATGTGCCTGGCCAGGTTATCCTGCTATGGTAATCAATAGACCATACTGCCAGTGATTCAACACCGTTCAGCAGGTCGTGGTTAAGTAACCTGACAGCCCTGAGGACTAATTGTCTTGGGTGGTGATGTCCACAGGGAAGAGTGATGGTCCCCAAATACATTAAATCCCACTTGAATCCATCTTGATGGAGGGCAGCAGCTTCATCAATACTGGCCTGGGGCCGATGAGGACTTTGTGTGCCAAAAGGGCTCAGGACCAGAAAGTGACACATGGAACTGGATCAGTGGTACAGGTGTCATGTTGTGATATGGAAGGCAAATGAAACCGCTGCATTATTTTGTTCCCAGGACAATCTTCATGGCTGATTGCCATGAAGAGAGCCAATATTTGGAATCGGATATGGCACTTGAAGAATAAGGGGGTTGAGAGCCTTTTCACATTTCTGTATAGCCATGACAAATAACATGGAGGCTATAAGGCAGTGATTGTGAACCTTTTAGAGTACCCAAACTGCAACCCAAAACCCACTTATTTATCCCAAAGTGCCAACATAGCAACAGTGGGGGAAGAAAACGCTCCCATTGGGGTGCTGGGCAGGGGGGCAGGGTGAACTCTGTTGTGGGGTGACTGCATGAGTGCCCACAGAGATGGCTCCAAGTGCTACCTCTGGCATGTGTGCCATAGTTTTTTTTAATGAGTTTTTATTAAATTTTATACGTATAAAATACAAAGCACAATACAAAAGTATACAACATAATACTTAAGAAGAAAAATAATAATTATTAAAATACACAGTATAGAAACAACTAAATAATAAATCACCCTGTGTTTATTTACATTGCCCTGGAGAGCTCAGAGTATCTCATTATTTTAATCCCAAAATCCATTTTGCTCTGGTACAGGTCTGTTTCTTTCATCACCCATAAGGGAGTGATCCACAAAAGGTTCCCAAATATTCCAAAATTATTTTCTTTCAGATTATCCCTCTTTTTCTTTATCTCCCAAGTCAATTTGTCATTCAATGCCAAATTCCACATTTCTTTATACCACTCTTCAGTTTGTATAATTACATCATTTTTCCAATGTCTAGCAATACAATGTCTGGCTGTTGTAATCATTATTTCTAATAACTCTTTCTTATCCTTATTTAAATTAATGCCTTCCACATTTGTTAACAGAGTGATACCTGATCCCAATTTTACCATCTTACCCAAAATTTCTCCAATTTCTTTTTCAATTCTATTCCAAAAATCTTTAATCACTTTACAACTCCACCACATGTGTTCATACGTTCCAATGGTGTCCTTGCATCTCCAACACATTTTATCGTTTTTATTGTCCATTTGGTGTAACCTCACTGGGGTCAGATACCATCTCCACAACATTTTAAAATTATGTTCCTTTATTCTAACCGACATAGTTCTCATAATCCTCTTTTTCCATTTATTTCTCCATATATCCTTTCCTATCTTTATATTCAATTCTTGTTCCCACCTTAATTTCAAATCCTCTTGTGGATCACCATCCTTATTTAGTATTGTATACAATTTACTAACTAATCCCTTAATATTTTTATCCCCCTTTCTAACTTTTAGAATCAGCTCTTCAAATTCTGTCTTTTCTCTTTCCAAATCATATTCACTCATATATTTACTGTTCCATTTAATGATCCTCAATCTCTGAAACCAATTAATTTTTAATTGCTCGAACAATTTTATCCTACTAGCCTCATCTCTACATATCCGAAACCAGTCCTTCAACAGGATAACCTCATTCTTCATCAGTACCTCCTTTATCTCCTCATTTATATTAAGTGGAAAACTCGCCATGTCTAATAGTTCCAATATAGGTGAGACATTCGGAACCAAATCCTTCTTTATCCTCTTCCATACATTCATTAATCCTTTCATCATAGTATTTTTATTCACTACCTTTCCCAATTTGCAACCTAAAAAGACCATTTTACCCATATGTTTGTAGTCCCTCATCTCTATTTCCTCCCATATTACCTTTTCCCTTGCCAAGATCTTCACAACATTCTTGATTTGAAATGCCCGATAGTATGCCATCAAATTCAGCATTCCCAACCCTCCTTCTTTCTGCGGTAAATACCATAACTTTTTTGGTAACCTGGATTTCTTTCCACCATTTCAAAAGTTATTGATCAGTTTTTGGAACTCCTTAATTTCCTTATCCTTCAATTGAATTGCTAACACATCAAATAAAAAGTTTATTCTGGGTAACAACATCATTTTAGCAAGTGCAATTCTCCCGAACCATGACAGTTTCAACTTTTGAAAACTTTGTATCCTATTCTTAATTTCGGTTTTCAAACTATCATAGTTCAGTCTTTTAAGCTCTTCCAATTTGTTTAATATAATTATTCCGAGATATTTCAGCTTATTCTTGATCTGAATATTAACTATATCTTCTTCTGATCTTTTTCATCCATATTGCAAAGCATCATTTCCGATTTATACCAATTTATTTTCAGCCCAGTAATATCCTCAAAATCCTTTAGTTGTTGCCGAATTCTATACATTACCTTCTCTGGTTGTTTTACAATTATCAGAGTGTCATTGGCATACATATTTATCTTGTTTCCCATAATCCCCTCTATTTTTTCTTCCTCTCGTATAGCTTTTGCTAATAACTCCATTGCCATAATAAAAAGTATTGGAGATAAGGGGCAGCCCTGTCTCGTACCTGCCTCCAACTTTACCTCATCTGTAACCTCATCATTTACTCTGACAGAGGCTATTCCTTGCTGATATAATTGACCAATTACCCTTCTGAATTTGACACAAAATCCATAACATTTTTCCTGCCACGTACATACTTCATAAATTCCATGCTCCTAATCTAAATTAGCAGATTTTTAGCCTCTACTAACCGTTTAAAGTTGGTTGGGAGTCGAGATGTGTCTGGCCAGGTTATCCTGCTATGGTAATCAATAGACCATACTGCCAGTGATTCAACACCGTTCAGCAGGTCGTGGTTAAGTAACCTGACAGCCCTGAGGACTAATTGTCTTGGGTGGTGATGTCCACAGGGAAGAGTGATGGTCCCCAAATACATTAAATCCCACTTGAATCCATCTTGATGGAGGGCAGCAGCTTCATCAATACTGGCCTGGGGCCGATGAGGACTTTGTGTGCCAAAAGGGCTCAGGACCAGAAAGTGACACATGGAACTGGATCAGTGGTACAGGTGTCATGTTGTGATATGGAAGGCAAATGAAACCGCTGCATTATTTTGTTCCCAGGACAATCTTCATGGCTGATTGCCATGAAGAGAGCCAATATTTGGAATCGGATATGGCACTTGAAGAATAAGGGGGTTGAGAGCCTTTTCACATTTCTGTATAGCCATGACAAATAACATGGAGGCTATAAGGCAGTGATTGTGAACCTTTTAGAGTACCCAAACTGCAACCCAAAACCCACTTATTTATCCCAAAGTGCCAACATAGCAACAGTGGGGGAAGAAAACGCTCCCATTGGGGTGCTGGGCAGGGGGGCAGGGTGAACTCTGTTGTGGGGTGACTGCATGAGTGCCCACAGAGATGGCTCCAAGTGCTACCTCTGGCATGTGTGCTATAGTTTTTTTTAATGAGTTTTTATTAAATTTTATACGTATAAAATACAAAGCACAATACAAAAGTATACAACATAATACTTAAGAAGAAAAATAATAATTATTAAAATACACAGTATAGAAACAACTAAATAATAAATCACCCTGTGTTTATTTACATTGCCCTGGAGAGCTCAGAGTATCTCATTATTTTAATCCCAAAATCCATTTTGCTCTGGTACAGGTCTGTTTCTTTCATCACCCATAAGGGAGTGATCCACAAAAGGTTCCCAAATATTCCAAAATTATTTTCTTTCAGATTATCCCTCTTTTTCTTTATCTCCCAAGTCAATTTGTCATTCAATGCCAAATTCCACATTTCTTTATACCACTCTTCAGTTTGTATAATTACATCATTTTTCCAATGTCTAGCAATACAATGTCTGGCTGTTGTAATCATTATTTCTAATAACTCTTTCTTATCCTTATTTAAATTAATGCCTTCCACATTTGTTAACAGAGTGATACCTGATCCCAATTTTACCATCTTACCCAAAATTTCTCCAATTTCTTTTTCAATTCTATTCCAAAAATCTTTAATCACTTTACAACTCCACCACATGTGTTCATACGTTCCAATGGTGTCCTTGCATCTCCAACACATTTTATCGTTTTTATTGTCCATTTGGTGTAACCTCACTGGGGTCAGATACCATCTCCACAACATTTTAAAATTATGTTCCTTTATTCTAACCGACATAGTTCTCATAATCCTCTTTTTCCATTTATTTCTCCATATATCCTTTCCTATCTTTATATTCAATTCTTGTTCCCACCTTAATTTCAAATCCTCTTGTGGATCACCATCCTTATTTAGTATTGTATACAATTTACTAACTAATCCCTTAATATTTTTATCCCCCTTTCTAACTTTTAGAATCAGCTCTTCAAATTCTGTCTTTTCTCTTTCCAAATCATATTCACTCATATATTTACTGTTCCATTTAATGATCCTCAATCTCTGAAACCAATTAATTTTTAATTGCTCGAACAATTTTATCCTACTAGCCTCATCTCTACATATCCGAAACCAGTCCTTCAACAGGATAACCTCATTCTTCATCAGTACCTCCTTTATCTCCTCATTTATATTAAGTGGAAAACTCGCCATGTCTAATAGTTCCAATATAGGTGAGACATTCGGAACCAAATCCTTCTTTATCCTCTTCCATACATTCATTAATCCTTTCATCATAGTATTTTTATTCACTACCTTTCCCAATTTGCAACCTAAAAAGACCATTTTACCCATATGTTTGTAGTCCCTCATCTCTATTTCCTCCCATATTACCTTTTCCCTTGCCAAGATCTTCACAACATTCTTGATTTGAAATGCCCGATAGTATGCCATCAAATTCAGCATTCCCAACCCTCCTTCTTTCTGCGGTAAATACCATAACTTTTTTGGTAACCTGGATTTCTTTCCACCATTTCAAAAGTTATTGATCAGTTTTTGGAACTCCTTAATTTCCTTATCCTTCAATTGAATTGCTAACACATCAAATAAAAAGTTTATTCTGGGTAACAACATCATTTTAGCAAGTGCAATTCTCCCGAACCATGACAGTTTCAACTTTTGAAAACTTTGTATCCTATTCTTAATTTCGGTTTTCAAACTATCATAGTTCAGTCTTTTAAGCTCTTCCAATTTGTTTAATATAATTATTCCGAGATATTTCAGCTTATTCTTGATCTGAATATTAACTATATCTTCTTCTGATCTTTTTCATCCATATTGCAAAGCATCATTTCCGATTTATACCAATTTATTTTCAGCCCAGTAATATCCTCAAAATCCTTTAGTTGTTGCCGAATTCTATACATTACCTTCTCTGGTTGTTTTACAATTATCAGAGTGTCATTGGCATACATATTTATCTTGTTTCCCATAATCCCCTCTATTTTTTCTTCCTCTCGTATAGCTTTTGCTAATAACTCCATTGCCATAATAAAAAGTATTGGAGATAAGGGGCAGCCCTGTCTCGTACCTGCCTCCAACTTTACCTCATCTGTAACCTCATCATTTACTCTGACAGAGGCTATTCCTTGCTGATATAATTGACCAATTACCCTTCTGAATTTGACACAAAATCCATAACTTTTTATTATTTCCTTAATTGAAATCCATTGTAGAGAGTCAAGTGCCTTAAATATATCCAAAGATATTAATCCCACTTTTCTTTCGTTTGACTCACCGTATCAACTAGATCTACTACTCTTCTGGTCAAATCTGCCATATGTCTTCCTTTCAAAACCCCCACTTGATCAGCATTTATGTATTCCCCCATGAAATTATTCAACCAATTAGCAAGTATTGCTGTGAAGATCTTAGCATCTTGATTTATCAATGAGATGGGTCTATAAGATTCTACTTTCTCTAAAATTTTTTCCAGGTTTTGGCAAAAGTACAATTGCGGTCCTATACCATGAAGTCGGAATTTGCCCTCCATCTAATATGTAATTATATAATTTTGTCAACTTTGGTACCACAATATCTCCAAATTCCCTGTAAAAATCCGCTGGCAACCCATCTTCTACAAGGGCTTTTCCCAGCTTCAATCTAGCAATTATCTCTTTTACTTCTTTCTCTGTCACTAATTCTTCCATTTTATCCCTATGTTCCTGTTTTATTCCATCAGTTATTTGCATTTCTAATTGCTTTTTAAGTTTCTCCTCATCTACATCTTTCCTTGCATAAAGAGCTTGATAAAAATCCTTCACAATTTTACATTTATCCTTTATTTTATTGCATCTTATCCCTTGTTCATTAATCAAAACTCCAATTTCCCTCTTTTCCCTTTTATCCTTTGCTGCTTTTGCTAATTATTTTGAGTTTTTATTACTAAATTCAAAATATTCCCTTTTTAAATAAACCAAATCTCCTTTCACCTTTTCTATTTCTTTACCTACCAGTTCAGTCTTTAGTCTTAATAAATTAGCGAAAACTTTTTTAGTCTTCGTTTTTGAATGCTCCTCCTGTAACAGCTTTATCTCCTTTTCAAGCTTGTCCTGTGTTAACATGTAATTTTTTTACTTGCCATCTTTATACACTCCCCTCTAAAAATCGACTTCATGGTATCCCAGACTATATTGTATTCTACCTCACCATTGTCATTCCATTGCCAACTTTCACTCCAACTCTTCATAATTTGTTCTTTACACTTCTGGTTTCTAAAAAGGTTAGCATCGTATTTCCAAATCCTCCTTGTTCTAATCTCTTTCCGTTATTTTAAATCCAATATCACCTTGGCATGATCCGATTCCTTAAATATTCCAACTTCCATTTCCTCCAAGTTTTTAACCAAATTTTCAGTTACAAATATATAATCTATTCTAGAATAAGAGTTATGAACCTGCGAAAAATACGAGTATACCCTTTCTAATCCCTTGATTTCTCTCCAAAAGTCTTTCAAGCCTAAAGCAGCCATCCAATTATCCAACATTCGCCCTTTAATCCCTTTTCTACTTCTTAATATATTTGTACAGTCCAGATTTGATCTTACTAAGTTGAAATCACCCGCCACAATCATCCTCGTTGATTTTTCTTTTGCCAAAATCATGCACATTTTTTCTAAAAATTCCGCTTAATGATCATTTGGGGCATATATATTCACCAACATTATTTCCTCATCATCTATTTTCCCTTTCACTATCAAAAATCTCCCTTCCGGATCTGCGATACTATCTATTATCTCAAACCCCAATCTAGCCGAAATCAAAATTGCTACTCCTCTTGATTTTGATGTACCATAAGATTTCTCATAATGTTGCATCCAGCCTAAAAAGATTTTATTTATATCATGAGATTTTTGATGAGTTTCCTGTAAAAAGACTATGTCTGGTCTATCCCTCTTCAGAGCTGATTCTATCCTCCTTCTCTTAATTTGAGATCCTGTACCTTTTACATTCCATGTTAATACTTTTATCACTCTCATGATTTAAATTGTCCCCCACTTTTATCCCTCCTGAGCTCTCCATTGGGCGTGCTATCAATTGTCCTAACATAATTAAAACAAAACTTAAAACATAAAACACTCAATAACAACCTCCCCGCTTTTTCCTTCAAAAAAAGAAGAGGGAAAAAATGCCTTTGACTTCCAAAGAGGGGAGGGGGGGATGTGTAGGATAAGCCTAATAAGCATGATAATTAAAGCTCCAGCGTTCTATCCACATTTTATTAGTAAAACTATTGTGAATACCTCTTTACCTTTAAAAATTCTACCTTCTTCTTCCCCTTTCCCTTCTAACTTTTGCTTGACTCCTCCTCCACCACTATCAATGACAATTCTCCATCAGCTCCTCCCATTTGTTCTCCTCCCGCTGCACCACCCTCATCTGTTCCGCCATACTCTCTCTTTATCCCTCCCGACGCCAACAAGTCTTTCCTTAACTCCAACCATTCATTTGAGCCTGCACTGACCAAGTCAAGTAGAGTCAAATATTCCAGGGGCATCAGTCCTTTCATCAATCACCTGCATCTTCTTATCATAACTGTTGTGGGAATCTCCAGTTATATTTTATCCCTTTTTTAATCAGAATTTTTGTTACCGGTTTCATTTTGTATCTCCAACCACGTTCCTTAATTGGGATATCATTATATACCTCCACATCCACTCCATCAATTTTCAGAACTCCAGAACCAGCTTGTTTTAGAAAAGCCATCACCTTCAATTTATTCCCCCAATTTGCAAATTTAACCAAAACATTCCTGTGATCACTTTTCTCCCTTCTCAATCCCACTCTGTAAACACTTACAATGTCCCCATTAACAAAAACTTTCCCCATATTCAAATTATGGTCTGGAGTTCTTTGAATCATATGACGTATCACAATATTCTGCTTTCTCATCATCTCTTCCATCGCATCAATCCTTTTCTCTTGCTCCTCCATTTTCATCTTATTTTCTCTCACCTCCCCTTGTATCCCTTTCATTTCCCCTTTCATCGCTTTCATGTCATTTTGCATCAACTTAACAGTTCCCTCTAACTTATGAATATTTAAATCAATTTTTTTGAAAGATCAGTGATCGATCCAGTCAGTTTATCCAACATTTCATTTTTATCCTTCACCCTTGCTTCGTCCATCCTATCAATTTTTTGAAATAATTTGCCAAGTTCCACCATAATTTGTGTCTGGTCAAATGCAGGTTCAGGTGATGATGAAGCTGACGGTGGGGGTGGCTCCAAATCCCTTGCTTTACCCTTCCTTTTTGGTTTCGCAACTTCCTCATCCTCTTCCTTGCTCCTTGCAGCCTTATCCATTGTAATATCAAATAAAAGCTTCAATGCAGCAATCGATTTTGATCCCCCACACTGCTTTCCTTGAAAACATTCCAGAATTCTTGTCAAATACAGTCAGAAGAGAAATTTATAAAGATCAATCCAGTACCAATCCAATAGTGTTAATATTTTATATCCATATTTTGCTCTTATTATAGTCCAAATCTTCTTATTTTTATAATCCAATTGTGTAAATAAAAATAAAAAAATCCCAAATTATAGATATATTAGAAGGAGATGAAGATCCCCCCCCCCCCAAAAAAAAAGAACAGCACGGCCAAACAGAAAAAACCTTCTTATTTTTATAATCCACTTGTGTAAATAAAATTAAAAAAAAACAATTCCCAAATTATAGATATATTCCAAGGAGATGAAGATCCAAAAAAAAAAAAAAAGAACAGCATGGCCAAACAGAAAAAATTTCCACAGGAGCTGAAGAAACTGCAGGCACTTATATTCCACCAGTGTAAGGAGACAATGTCAATCCAAAAATAAAAAAGAACCTACCTTGGCTATCCCAGAGTTAAAAAAGAGAAAGTAAATGTAGGAGTAAAAATCTCTGAAAATCCAAACCGCGGCAGCAGCTTCCAGACGAGAACCCTCTTCGCTCCTCCTCCACCCAAACCAGCCAGAAACAAGCTTCAATTTTCAATTCTTCTTATTCTTTAGACTTTTCCTCCCAGGCTCCTGGCCTCTTTTCCTCCCTTTCTCACTTTTGTCTCACTTTCTCATCTTCAGCTATCCAATCATTGTCCCGCCATTGACTTCCCTTCTTTGCAACTTTAAGTTTCGATTCCTTCTCCTCTCGCCGCCATTACTCCTTCCCGTCCTTCTCTTTCACAATCACCACCTCCGCCTCCCTTGAGCACTTTCTTTACCTTCTTCTGGCTCCCAGATTCAATCCTCGGGTCTCGTCCTCTACCGGCATCGGTTATTTAACCCACTTTCACCTCCGGAGCACCTTTTGAGAGCGATAGACACCAGGTCTCATCCAGCCCCGAACGGTTCGTTTAGCGCGGCCTGTGCTGTGCCGCACTCACCCTCCGTCCGCAGAACTCCGATGGCACTTCCACTTCTGAAAATTGTAACAATTGTTTCCGAGGCTCCGTGGTCTTGTCTTCAGAGGTTAAAATCCCAAATTTAAACAGTAAATCACATTTGTTTCCACATTCAAAGCGCGAGCTGATAGAACTGCGTGCTACTCTGGCATCGTCCTAGCCATGCCCCCCGCCATAGGTTTGCCATCACTGTTATAAGGTATTTTTCTATTGCCTTCTACATCTCAGTGTGACTGTGAATTGCCATCACATTTGCACTTTTTGATACGGCATCCTTTGCCTTTGTTTATTTGAGATGTTGAATTCTCTCTCTCAAGCGCACAAACACAACCCCCAAATGATCCCCATCTGTAAATTATGATGGAATTGAATATTTGTTCTATATTTGCTTTTCATTATAATTATTGACAAGTTAGTAGAATTACAAGCAGTATGTTTTATGTCTATAACTCCTTAAAACTATAATACTGTACACCCATAACAATATATTAATAGCATACTTTGAGATGCTGTGAACTTGGAAGCATTCGAGCTTCATTGCTAAGCAACAGTTAAGTCCAAGAACTGAATTGCATTAGTTTTCTGAAGTTTTTCTGTGCCTTAGGAAAAAACAAACACATATTAAAAGATGTTCCTAATACAGGAAACGTAATATGGAAACGTAATATTTGTGCATGTGGATATCTATATTTCTTATGCAAATTAAGACTATATTGCAGCTGTCATATATTTTATAAAGCAGTATGTTCATGTGGCAAGCATATGAATAACTTTCTAGCTTCTAGAGAGTTAGTAATAAAAAAGAAATCTCTCTATACTCCATGGCTGGGCCATACAACATTTTTGTGGCTAGATGTGCAGAGACTATTTTTGGTTGAGTAGACACATTGCATTGAAGGTTCATCACTTGGAGTGGAAACAAGTTGCAGAGCTAGCTAGCTTCCTTCCTTCCTAGTAATTACCCCAGTCCTCAAACTATTGTTAGCAATCCGCTAGAGCTCATACTGTGTTCTCTGTGTTTTTTGCTTCCTCTGCATAAAAAGTTATTTTGTTTAAACTATGAAAATTCTTCTGTTTATCCAACCAGTTGACATTGTCACATTCTCCAATTCTTCTTTAATAGGATTTTGTCAATACTGGACTCTGCACTTTCTTCTTTTTCATTGCATCTGTAGTACTTGCTGCACTGAACCACAAAAAAGCAGCAGAAATCACAGCTGTGGTAAGAAAACATTTTTCATATTTGTTTATGCAGGAAGATAAAGGTTTTAACTTGTGTCATTCTCGTGATGCAACAGCTCAGTCTCCCATTGGGAGAAAAACTTAAATGAGATGTGTTTTACATTTGGCTTCAACATGCTAAGCCAGGGATTCTCATACCTGTGGCCTGTGGGCCAGATGTGGCCCATGGCACCATTTCATGTGGCCTCTCACCGCCTCCACCACTCCAAGATGTGCCATGTGGTGGAGGAAGGGCAAAATGGCCATCCAGCCCACGAAGCTGTCTGTGGGAGCATGACCTGGCCCCCGACTTTAAAAGGTTGAAAGCTCCTGGTTTAAACCAACCAATACCTTACAAGTGGTGAATGTTGAAGAAGAAAGTACAGTAGAATCCCGTATAACGAATACATCATGCAGCAAAGAAATCGTACAACAAAGAGGATTTGGAAAAAAAACATTGTGCCCCGTATAACGAAAATTTTCGTTATACAATGCAATGCATCTCTGTGGGGAAAATCGTACAACGAAAATCTCTATGGTAAAAATCGTACAATGAAATTTTTTTCGTTGTACGATTTTCCCTATAGAGATTTTCATTGTACAATGTTTTCCATAGGGATTTTCGTTGTACGATGCATGCATCGTATAATGAAAAAATCGTATAACGAAGTGCCTCGTAGAATGAAGCATTTCCATTATACGGGGTTCTACTATATGCAGAAGGGTTAATTTTTGTTCCTACTCACACACTAATGTATGCCATTCTTGGGAATGGTCATGGAATTTAAATAGGTGACTTTTAATGTTAAAATGTGATTAATTTTTACTGACAAACTGACTAGCTAGTTTGTTTAATATTTTGGTTTCAAAGGATTCTTTAAATAAAACTATTCCAATACTGAGAGTCCAAAAAATGAATGTTTTAGTTGGTTAAATATGCTGCTGTTTGCATTTGTTAAACACAGCTGAATTTCTGTGAAGGACAAAATTAACCAAAATATCTTAGGGATTTTAAATTTGCAACATGTTTTGAAAGAATTCTCCTTGTTAAATGTTACAGGGTGAATTTAGTGAAAATATTTTGTTGTTGCCATGATCAGCCAAATAGATAATGTATGTATCTAAGTTTTCCTGAAAGTAGATCAGTTCCACAGTGGTTGAGTTTATAGTCAATCAATGTGAGATTTTGGCAGCCCTTTTCTTGTGATGCCCATATATGCTGGACTGCAACTCTCATTATCACTAGCCAGCACCGCTAAAACCCATGCTGGAGAGGAATGGTGTGTGTAGTTCAGCACGTCTGGAGGGCAATAGCTTGGAGACAACTGCTATATGGTAGGCCAGTGGTGGCAAACATATGGCATGCGTGCCAGAGGTGGCACTCGAAGCCATCTCTGTGGGCACCCATGCAGTTACTCCAGCATAGAGTTTGCTCCACCTCTCTGCCCAGCAACCCAATGGAACCACTTCCTCCCTCCCCCCAGCACAGAGTTCACACCGCCCTTCTGCCCAGCAGCCCAATGCGAATGTTTCCTTCCTCCCCTGTTGCTGTGTTGGCACTTTGCGATAAGTGGGTTTTGGGTTGCAGTTTGGGCACTTGGTCTCTAAAAGACTTGCAATTACTGTGGTAGGCTGTATGGTATGCAACGCAGAAATTGTTGGTATATTTTCAAGATTTGTTTTTAAATTGACAGCCATGTTTATTTAATTTCAACTCAAGTAACTTGATTGTATATACATTTACCCTTTGTCTTTTGGTTTTCTTTTGGAGACCTCTTGGGGCTCCATGGTGAACTCTCATTCTTCCTAGTTAAATTACTTTTCAAGTGTGTAAATATGTCATTAGTAAGAATCACAGCATGGCTGTTGACATTTTAAAACTGAGTTTTATTGGCATTCTTACAGCAGCTCTGGAGATCTGGCATATTTCACAAGAAGCAGAGTGACAGGTAGCCTAATTCAGTAGTAACATGTAGACCTCCAGTTAGTTATACTTCAAATCCCATCATCCTTCTGTTGTCTCTGCTAATGGAGGTTGATGGTAGGCATGGTCTAACGTAATTTGAAGGGTTACAAATTGCCCAGCCTTGCTTATGATAGAATCTTCCTGACCTCACAAGGCCTTGTCACACCTTAAAGCAGGGGTGCCCAAACTTTTTGGGCCACGTGCCAGTCATGTGTTTGAGTGTGCCGGTCACATGGTTCCTCCCACCTGGAAGCATAAGTAAAATGTGCGTGCGCAGAACACTCCCCCTCAGAACGCTGCTGCAAATGTCCGGTGGCTGTCGTAAACACATTTACAACAGCCACGGGTCATTTACGGCAGCATTCTGAGTATACACGGGCGCATTCTGCGCACACGCATGTACATTTTACTTCCGTTTCTGGGAGCAGTGTGGGTGGCGTGGGCCAGTTTAATTGGCACCATGGGCTGGATATGGCCCACAGGCCGTAGTTTGGGAACCCCTGCCTTAAAGAGTAATAAGTAAGCATACGTTTTCATGGATAAAGATCAAGTTAATCAATTACAAAAGGGTTTCCTTCTATCTGTAATGTATTCTGGTCATCAACAATCTTCCCCTGGCTATCCTGCCATCATTAGTGAAAACCATTTAGAGTGTGTATAGATTCTTTAACTTATGGCCTTAGAAAAGTCACAATTTCAGGTGCCTGTAGTGATAGCTGTTGGTCTCCCCACCTAAAAGCTACCTGAAATAGAAAAGAATGATGAAAAAGTGCCATTTGAGATATCAGGCAGCAACAGAAACCATTTTTCTTCTTCTTGGCTTATGTTCGGAGTACTTCAAGGAGAAAAGAAATGCAAATGTACTTTATGTGCCAAGCAACCTATTTAGTTCCAGAAGAGTGACAGCAAAATTAAAGCCAGTAGTAGTGCTGTATTATTTTTGTTATGAAATGTCTGAATTCTTATTCTCTTAAGGGGATACCCTTATTTACTTTTAATAAAATGACATTCCCTTCTCTTTTTCTTTAGATATTTGGTTTCCTGGCAACTGCTGTCTATGCTGTGAATTTGTTTTTAGCAGTTAAAAATTGGAGAATTAACAGCCAGCAGCAAAACACACGACAGACCAGTGATTATATGCGAGCTCGGACAGAATCCAGAGAAGTAGATCATCACCCAGAGATTCAGCGTCTGGATGGGTGAAAATTGCATGCAATGAGGAGTTTCTGCAGTGGAAATCTGTAGACCTTTCAAACACAATGTTCACCTTTTTTTTTTAACGAAATGAAGGAGCATGTGATGGTCAAGACCAGCTTCATGTTCAAACAAAGAAATAAGGCTTTTAAATAGCAATTGAAATGAAGACTAATGACTGACTTTAAATAAAGCAAACTTTTCCACAGATACGGATGCAAAAGAAGACGAAGGTGCATCTTAGTGCACTATATTTTCTTGTGTTAGCATACTTAGAAAGATACTTGGTACTTAGTCTGTGTTTCCACCATCCATTAGAAATATCAAAATTAACACTAGCAAGGTATTACCTTTGCAGAGCAGATAATTTCCAGCAATATTGATATTAGGGAGACAGGTAGCAATAACAAAATATAGGTATTGAGTTAAAGAATTGTGTACATTTCTGTCACAAGATCTGTCAGGTGTCTGTAATTTCACATTCCTATAGTTCTGTATCTAACAGCAGGCAGCCATTCCATATATTTAGCTGGAGAATTTGTGAATGCACCTCAGTAAGTTTTTTGACTACAGAAAAAAACAAGACAGAAACATAAAACCGAAAAACACACATAAAACTGCTTGTAAACACAGCCAGGTCCAATCTGAGGTTAACCCACTCCATTCATTCTCTATTCCACATTGGGAAAGAGTAATGTGAATTTTTTGTTGTATTGCTCTGTTTATCAAGGCCTGGGTAGTTAAACTTTCTCCCTTTTAAATTCAACCTTGGCTTTAAAGAACATTTAGATCATGCCTGTGTATCGCAGTGTTTCTGAAATGGTATTGTTATGCTGTCAGCCAGTGTAATGTAGTCGTTACAGTATTAGACTAGAATCTGGAGACTAAAGTTCAAATTCTAGCTCAGCCATGGAAACTTTTTGCAGATGGTGGTAAATCGTTCCTTTGTAAATCATTCCTTGAACATCTCATGTACCTTGAAAACCCTGTGAGGATTGCCATATCAGAAGCAACTTGATATTACATAATAATGGCTGTTAACTTGAAGCTTAATTTTTTTAGCTGCAAATGTCAGTTGCCCAGATTAGTCTGTTATCTTGAGTTTTTCAACATAAAAACATTTAGGCCTGAAAGCAAATCGGTGGAATGCTTGAATAATTGTCCACAGATGAATACTACTTTTTGCAAGTTAACATGGTCAGAGTAGCATTTATGTGGTTCACTTTGTTTACATACCATTTTATATAACTCTGGTTTTCTGTCCATCTTCTCAGCAACATACTTTGTGAGCAAGGAGTTTGGAGCCAGTAATTAAGGTCTTGTTGGCTTTGTGCATTTCCTGTCTCTAACATCTGGTGTTTAGGTCAGCCATTGAGATTAATGTATAAAGTCAGTAAGAGCTAATACCCATTTTTTCTCAAAATGTCAGCAGTGTTTCCTTAATGATAGTACACATTAGTTCTCTCCAGTTTTCCACAAACGCTAGAAGTTATGTTGTGAGTGCTGATTGAATGTTACTAATTATAGGATGGCATCTGATTATGCTGGGTAATATTGCCAGTTCCTTATATGTTTTGCATGGATCTTGCATCCTATTCCCCTTTGAACCTGGAATGTTAATCCATCC
This sequence comes from Bradypodion ventrale, assembly GCA_035047345.1. Lineage (NCBI taxonomy): Eukaryota > Metazoa > Chordata > Lepidosauria > Squamata > Chamaeleonidae > Bradypodion > Bradypodion ventrale. Next base: position 22,472,310 of record JAWDJE010000009.1, on the reverse strand, counting down.
AGTAGCTTTTCTAAGATTTGGAATAAACCTCGTCTGCTGAAAAGTCTGTTAGCAGTTCAAGATATATGTGGTCTCAGCATCAGTTGCTAGAGCAAAATTCAGCATTCTTAGGATTGTCAGCTTTCATTTTCTAAAAGCTTTCAAAGATGTCTGATGTGTTTTGAGCTATAGAGACAAGCTTGAGACTATGTGGATGTCCTTGCAATGGAACTTTTGATAGGAGGGAATGTGCCCCATTGCATAGGTTAGGGATGAGTAAGGTTCAATCCTCCAGGTGTTGCGCCTGGACTCCTTACTACTTACAGCTGGTTCCACTGTATGTTAAATAATCAGTTTGCGTAGCTGGTTGAAGAACTTTCCTCTTGCAAAAAGAAAAGAAAATAAATAGTGCAAAAATAATTTTGAAATGCAGATTATGTATAGTTGTAGAATATCTTCTTTATCAAATGCCGTTTCTGATTCCAAATATTGGCAATATTGGCTATCATCATGACAATCAGCCATGAAGATTGTCCTAGGAACAATATAATTCACTGGCCTCCCAAATACCTTCCACATTGCAGCGTGACATCCATACCACTTATCCAGTTCCATGAGTCAATTTCTGGTCCTGAGCCCTTTTGGTACACAAAGTCCTCCTTTCCCCAAGACAGGATTGATGAAGTTGCTGTCCACCTTCAAGAGAATCAAGTGGGATTTAACTCACTTGCGGACCATCATCCTTCTCTATGGACATCCCCACCCAAGGCCGTTAGTCCTCAGGGTTTTAGGTTATTTAACTGCCACATGACAATTGGCGTTGAGTATGGTCTAGCCTATTACCATAGCAGGATAACCTGACCATACCTGGTAGAATATCTAGTCCCTTCAAATGTGACCCAGAAAACAAATACTGTAGCTCTGTTTGCATAAATTAATATTTTCTTTTATTGTAGTGGTTGGTACTGATAGCTATGTAGGTTGCCTGCAATGAGGAACCAATTGATAAGACTGAAAATTTCCCCTTACCAGGATAAATGGATAGCTCAATATCTTTCTACCAAATAGATACCAAATAAATTATTCTAAAAGTGGGTGGGTGATCTTTCACAGTTAAAAATAATAACACTAAGATAAGTCATGTTAGAACTGCTCACTAAGCATTAAGTATTCACATGCTAAAGTCTCTACAGTGAGTGGGCGGCAATATAAATTTGAAATAATAATAATGTGGCAGAATTTTGTGTAAAAAAATATTTCAGTAATATTCTTGGAAATATAACATTTTCTATTTGTTTTCTACCTTTTGTCATTCACTGTGGAATGGGTGTAGAATCTGTTGACATAGTTGCCATACTCAAAGATAGTATATTTAATTTGCTGTTGATTTTTTTAAAAGACTGAAATACTTATTTTTAAAGGCTGCCCAAGAACCATTTCTGTAGTTTAGCAATGACTTAGTGAGCTTAATTTGTCTCTCCAGTCTCCACCCTGAGGTCTTGTGATCAGTCACAAGATAACTTGGAAACGAATGCATTTAATCTTCCATCAGAGAGCATACTAGCAAAGTATGCTTCACTGCTTGCATATGAGATTTTTTGTTAATTTTTTAGAGGAATATTACTCTTATTTTTCATTGGTATTTCTAATCATGGTTTAATATGTGGCCATCTATCATCATTTTAATCATGGAGTGTGACAGGGCCGATAGAGTGATGGACTAGAACAGTGATGGTGAACCTTGGCACTCCAGCTGGTCTTGGACTTCAGTTCCCAGAAGTCCAAGTCTCTCTGTGAATCCACATGAATGGGTTTACTGCACGTACGGGACTTGGGCTTCTGGGAATTGAAATCCAAGAACAACTGGAGTGCCAAGGTTCACCATCACGGGACTAGACCTGTTTGGCTGTGGAAGTTTACTGGGCAGTGGCAATGGTAAACCTCTCCTGGAACATCTCACATACCTTGAAACCCCTTATTAGGTTAGCCATAAGTAAGGGGTGACTTGTCAGCACAAAATTCACACCGATCATCATCTTGTGTAGGTACCGTATTTATTCGAGTATAACGCGCACTCGTGTATAACGCGCACCCCTAATTTTCCATGAAATATTGGTATAAATTTTTTTTTTCACACGCCTCGTCTCCCGCGCCACCCAATCAGATCCCGCCAGCCGCGCGCCCCTGGGCCCGTGGGTGGGGCAGACGGTGCATCTCAGCAGTGCCTACCGTACTCGGCGCCGGCTCCTTGAGTCGCGCGGCCCGGGTAGGCGTGGAGCACGCCGCGGCCCTCTCCCGTAGGGTTCCCTTCTCGGCGGGTGCGTGCAGGTGAGCGGCGGCGGCAGCGGGACCTGGGCGCCTGGGAGGAGGGCCGCGGCGTGCTCCGCGCCTACCCGGCGCCGGCTCCTTGAGTCGCGCGGCCCGGGTAGGCGTGGAGCACGCCGCGGCCCTCTCCCGTAGGGTTCCCTTCTCGGCGGGTGCGTGCAGGTGAGCGGCGGCGGCAGCGGGACCTGGGCAGGCGCCCAGGTCCCGCTGCCGCCGCCGCTCACCTGCACGCACCCGCCGAGAAGGGAACCCTACGGGAGAGGGCCGCAGCGTGCTCCACGCCTACCCGGGCCGCGCGACTCAAGAAGCCGGCGCCGGGTAGGCGCGGAGCACGCCGCGGCCCTCCCCGGAGGGTTCCCTTCTCGACCCGGCGGGTGCGTGCAGGTGAGCGGCGGCGGCAGCGGGACCTGGGCAGGCGGCCAGGTCCCGCTGCCGCCGCCGCTCACCTGCACGCACCCGCCGAGAAGGGAACCCTACGGGAGAGGGCCGCGGCGTGCTCCACGCCTACCCGGGCCGCGCGACTCAAGGAGCCGGCGCCGGGTAGGCGCGGAGCACGCCGCGGCCCTCCCCGGAGGGTTCCCTTCTCGGCGGGTGCGTGCAGGTGAGCGGCGGCGGCAGCGGGACCTGGGCGCCTGCCCAGGTCCCGCTGCCGCCGCCGCTCACCTGCACGCACCCGCCGGGTCGAGAAGGGAACCCTCCGGGGAGGGCCGCGGCGTGCTCCGCGCCTACCCGGCGCCGGCTTCTTGAGTCGCGTGGCCCAGTCCTCGTGTATAACGCGCACCCAAACTTTGAGCCTTTTTTTGGGTATAAAATTTTGCGCGTTATACACGAATAAATACGGTACTATAGTCATTAGCTTCTCTCATTTAAAGAACAAATGTACGTACATTTTCAGTATCAAAGAAAATACACTTCAGTGTTTTTGGGATGTTTAAAATGAAAAACATTGTAACCAATTATCTTATATTTACCAACAAATGCATTTTGAAACTTCCAATTTAGATATTTAGGACCAAAGTGTTTAAAGAGACACTGAATGTTTGCAAAAGGGATAAAAGAGACATTGTATGAATCATGCTACTCTTGGTACCTATGTTCCAATGAAAGACATTTCTTAAAAGAATGCTTATTAGCAAACATTTTAGACCAGTGATGGTGAACCTTTTAGAGATTGAGTGCCCAAACTCAACAGGCTGTCATCCACGCCGCAGAGAGGCGGGGCGTACTCTATACTGGGGAGAGGGAAGAAGCGCTCCCATTGAGCTGCTCGGCAGAGGGGTGGGGTGAACTCTGTACTGGGGCAATGGTGCGCATGCCCACAGAGTGCCCCTTTTGGCATACATGCCATAGGTTCACCACCACTGTTTTAGACCATTACTTCTTTGAAACCAATTACTTCCTTGAAAAACAATACTGATGTGAGGCTTTGTCTGCAGTGTTCTGAATATGGGGGGAAGGAGTAGGTAAGAATATTGAGCAAACAGCCCATGATTCCAATGTCAGATTGTTCCAAGTGTTTTCAAAGCGCAATGTATCGTGGAACTGCAGGAACAAACATTTCCAAACCAATTTGTCTTTAGTATAATTGCTTTTTTTGGAGTGTGTTTGCAGACATTTTCATGGCCATGTGGCAGGCATGACTAGAGCCCAGCAAGTCACATGGCTATATTTGGCCATGCCCACAAATTTGGCCACACCCACAGAGGGGTGTGGCCAAAATTTCCCTTATTTTCAAATCCAAAACTTGACAGGTATGGATTAGCCTGCTTTGTTTGGCAAGTGTTCTTCAGTCAAGCATGTTCTTCATTTGCAGTTTCTCTTGAATACTAATGACGTTTCAGCTCTACTTACTGGCTTATTTGTAGCAAGTAGTTTATTCTAGTACATTTTATTTTAGAATTAACTATTTTCTAATGCCTTATGTGTTTACTTCTGTTTGTGTGTTTGGCTTATATGAGGATATAATTGAGTATGTACAAAATTTAAAGATGGGATAATGAGGGGGGGGATGTTTGAAGCTGCTTTGAAGTAATAATGCTCATTTTTTTCAAGCATTAAACATGTTAACAACTTTTAAATTTAAATTCTCTTTAATGTAAGAAGAGCTTATGTATGTATATTTTAGTACAATGATTATTTTGTTCTATTACAAGTGTAGCCAATTGATATATTGATAACCAACTGCATGATGTTTGGAGTGGTGTTAGGTTTGCCTATTGCCATGACTTTCCTGGTGAAAGAGCTAGAATATGGACCTTAATTTCCATAGCTTCCATTGGAAGGGGTCTGAAACTGCATGCATTTTGGAATGGTAGTTGGAACAAATGACACATTTGCTTAATGAAGGTAACTCAGTTCCTGTTAAATCATTGTTAGATACAGTTGTTTCTAAAAACATGATTGTGTCTATATGAAACCAAATAAATGTTTATTTACAAGTGTGATACTGTGGAACATTATAATGGTATAGAAAATTGCTACTTACCTGGTAGGATACCTGTCTCACAGGGATGGCTGATGACTTTTAGCAGTTATCCCTTGTTTCCTGTAGATCTCATACTTCCCTTAAGTATACACCATTGTAAACATTCTAAATACATTACTTGTATGGTAGCTTTGATGTCTCTATCTGTATTAAAGAAACTTGTTTATTCAGTGTTAGTTTTTCCTCCATAGTTTTCATGGACAAAGTCATTCGTATTTAAGGGCTCGACTGTCCATTTTATGAAATATAGTGAATTACTAGCAGAGCTGTTGCCCAGGGGTACCCTACCTGGGCCAAGGAGAGACCCGGGCCCTCCCCCCGCCCCAGCTGCCTTACCTTTTTGTCTGATGTTGTCGCGGCCGCTCTCGCAGCCCTGCCGCGAGACGCCGTCTCAGCCTGACTCTGGCTGCCACCGCCAGCCTCCCCAGCGACTACAGTCAGTGGGGAGCCATCACAGCCCGGCCCCTCCATCCTCCCGTGGGTTGAGTCAGGCAGAAGGTAGGCTCCATTTGGGCAGGTGGGCAGAGGACCCATTGGGGGAGGCCTGCGGAAGGTGGCAGCCCGGTCCCGTCCTCCGCCCGCCCGCCGACAGTCGCTGGGGCGGGGCGGCTGTAATAGCTATAATTGCCACCGTCCATACTGGTGGCTAGGTCATGCACCACCTGGAACGCCGGGCAGACTTGGGTGCATGTGTGGAATTTCGCACATACGCCACAGCCTGGAACGCCAGGCAGGGTTAGGTACATGCGTGGATTCTCGTGCATGCACAGTCACCTCCCCTGGTCGTTTCTGCTGGCCGGGGGGGGCGGCTTTGCAGCCCCTTTTGGGGGGCAAGGACCCCAAGGCGGGCTGCTGGTTACCCCAGACATTAAAAGTAGGTGTGCACGCAGTTTCCAGCGCAATTGGTGCAGGGGTGTCGCTTTGTATGAGGGAGCCCTGTGATGTCATAGAGCCCCAGATCTGGTCAGCTGGGAATTGGTTGAGCTGTGGCGATGACATCACAATCCCCCCTGGTTGGCTTTTTTCCCTTGCTTTTTCTCGTCAATGGGGGCATCCCCTCTGCAGATTGATTTAGGGGGCATACCCCTCCCCATGGGGCTTGACACCCCACAGTGACCGTCTCTTCGGCCCAAGGTATAGATGTGCCGAGTTTCAGCGCGATCGGTACAGGGGTGTGGATTTGTATAAGCAACATACAGCACCGGACCTTGATTTTAGTTATATAGATGAAGAACTATGAGAACTGAACACAATATTCCAGTTTTTAGGTTTGTGGCATTTATAGCTAGAGTTGATCCTTACAGCTGTACTAATAATCTGTAGATGAAAAACACAAAGTTGGATGGAGGACTATCTGTTTTTGGATAGCTGACAAATATTTTGTTAGAATACCATCCACTTCTCCAGTAACTTATTTCAGATGTCTTGAGAGGAACGAAAATAAATATGTAATACTTTTATTATTTGAATCTTAAGGTCTTTCTCAGAACTTCTCTTTTTAAAATCTTGGCTAATGAGGCAAATATTTTAACAGTTATTGCTTGAAAGATGCAATATGAAATCTCTGCATTCTTGAAACAGCCCTTCCAGTAATACATAGTTAGAGGATGTATTTTTTCCTACTTCACCCACCCTGCTTGCCCTTGGTCATATCTTTTCTGCATTGGAAGGTAATATCTGTTAACAGTACAGGAATTGCTGTGTTTTATCTCTTCTATTGTCGCAATGGATAGATGTTGCAGCAGTTGAAAAAATCTACATTTCTTTTTCCCTTTGACTTAAAAGATCTATTGGTTTCTTGCTGTTGGCTGTCTGGCCCCATTCGCAAGACAGGAATTGTGAGCTCTGCCTGTGAGTTTTTATTTTAGGCTCCAGTTGTGTTCCTGGTCTAAAGGGAGCTTGCTTAAAAGCATGAGTTCAACCTTTTTAAACTCCCTCGGACAGCTTCGGGGGCCAGACAGCCATTTTGCCCTTCCTCCACTACATGGCACTTCCTGGTGTGGAGGCAGTGGGGGACCACATGAAATGGTGCTGTGGGCCACATCCGGCCCACAGGTTGAGAATCCCTGCTTTAAAGTACCATGTGTTGTATTGCATTGTGAACTATGGGAGGCTCACCTCAAGTTTTCTGTTGCAGAGTTTGAGAATATCCATGTCTAAACATTTCAGTCAAATTAGATGACGTCTGGCATTTCTGTGGTCAGAACTGTAGTTCAGACTGTAACAGCCTGGTTTTCATTTTTCTTAAGTAGTGTATTGTCTTTGTCCATATTGGGGTCTTGAGGGAGTGTACTTAATACTTATTGAATGCTTGTAGCACTCCTACATTATTAGTGCACTTTTGGGTGAAAATAATTTGTAGGCAACTACAGATCTTGATATATTGATAGTTATAACATCTTGGATAAGCCCCATCCAGTTAATCAACTAGGGATAAATTATGCACTTGAGTTGTCTTCTGTGGACACGTTTCTTCTCTTCTGCATTATTGCAGATAGAACATATTTGTATATATTGGAGTTTTTGTAACTGGTATAATACATTAATGAAATGATAAACTATTTATTACTCATATTGTCCCAGTTTGGGTTTGAAAAGTCGACACTTTAGCCTTCTCCAGCTGTGTTGTAAAGCAAGACCCAGTTTCAACCAGGTTGCCTTTGTGTGTGTGTGTGTGTGTGTGTGTGTGTATTTGTGCAAGTACATGTGTATAACATAAGTGCTTCTCAGTCAAATAGAGATCCTCCATACAAATGCATTTTTATAACCATGAGTTTAACACATTCTAATTTTAAAAATTTCTGTTAAGCAGCAGCCTTAATGAAGTCATCAGGCTTTTTAGATTTCTTAGGCAGAATAGAAAGGTATATTCCACTGCCTTGCCCTGACTGAAAATCAAATGTTTTTCACAATAAGTACGGTATGTCTTTTGGTGAAGGGCTAGCTATTAAAATGTGGTCTCTCAGATATTGCTGCACTGTATCTCCCATGATCTCTAATTGGCATAGCCACCATTGAGGAATGCTGGGAGTTGTAATCCAATAGCATATCATAGGGCCACCTTCCACCCATCCAAGTAGATCTGAATAGAAAACCAAATAGTTGTTGAGCTGGATGTAACCAAACTGGAACAGACAGCAAAAGTTGAATATCCAGTGTCTTAAGAAGAATGGCATTAAAGGATAGACAGATGGTTCTCCTTTAAAATAGTTTCAAACAGGCTTATGTTGCTTTTTAATGCAACATAAAAAGCAGCTTCTGAAAACAAAGGAAGGTGTGGATTAAATTTTCCATATTCTGTCCAAGTAGAGGTAATTCTTCTGTTTTACTTAACTGACATAATCCAACAGACTTGTTTAAAATATGTAATTTTGTGACCAGAAATGTTATCTTAGTTCATCAGAGCCCATCTGTCTTACATTTCTCATATTTATCTTGAAGGTAACTTTTGTGATCCATTAAACTCCTCCTTAGACATGTTGCAAATCAAAATTTTGAGTTATATTGCACATATAACAGTTTTATCATAAGCCACAAAGTTGCTTTTCAGTTCTTGCTTAATACTTTATATTCCAAGGTAGCCAGGAGTTTCAGAAATACTCCTTAAGTAAGTAAAATAACACAATTAAGACTTAATTGACTAGCCCCTGAATTATAGATTTAGTTTTCATTTTGGTAGCATACAGTTGTCCTTAATCATTCTTTGTAGGTTTATTATGAAACAACTGAAATAACTCAGACATTCCTACTAAGAACAGAAGGTAATTAGAGAATCTGAAGTCTGGCTCCATAGTACGAAACATTTTTTATAGACAAGTCCTGGGAACTTAAATGTTCTTTCTTCAAAATAACTGTGGTTATGACTGTATGCCTAGAGCTACAAAACTAAGCAGTAACTGAACAAAATAATAATAATAATAATATTAATAATAATAGAAATGTTTGGGACTTAACTTGCAGTATATTTGCCTATAATTGAGGTTATAAAACAATAGCCAGTGTGGTGTAGTGGATAGAGTGATGGACTAGGACTCAGGAGGCCTGGGTTGGAATCCTTATCTGTCATGGAAATTTACTGAGGATGTGGAACTAGTAGAACCCATCTTTAACTACCTCACATTGAAAGCCCTATTAGGATTGCTATAAGTTGGTTCTGACTTGGTATCTCATAACAAGGTTAGTAAATTGCTACCAATTGCAGTTTTTATGTAGTCCCTATAAGTGTTCTTGCTTTCAGTTGAATTTGCTTTCAAGCTGGGCATTCAATACTGTATTATATATTTTGACATCTGGATTGATCAGCTTCAGCAATAAATCATGAAACTTTTACACTAACAAAAGCCATCCTTAAGCTGATGGAATTACTGCAGAGATTTTCACTCTAACCCCTTTTCTCTTCATGTCATCATTCGTTGCATTTCAAAATTTTCAACCTGTTTTCCTACATATAACCAGAGCAGGCCTGATTCATTGCTGAAGTGACATGAGTCAGAATTCCATTATTCAGCTGAAAATAGCTTAGTACCTCACAAAAGACTCTGCTTGAGTAATATGGAAACAGCTGGACATCATGCTACTGAAGAAACACATGAATAAGTTTCTCAGTGACGATCAATGTCATTCAGTTGACCTGGCCATTTTTAGCATTATGTTGGTGGTATTTGAGCCTTTGGAAGTACCATACCTATCTTATATAGGAAGTGAGGATGGAGAACATTATAGCCAGCAACACTTCATGAGCAAGGCTATTGCTCCTGCCAGAGCCAGGAGACATTACTTACTTGGACTGCATATTACAGAACACCGTTCAAACTTGACCAAAGGACTTACCCTGCCTTTTTCGTTTAGTATTAAAATACAAGTGTGGAAGATCTTGAGACATTTATTGAGGACCCCTATTAGCGCTGTGAATATCTTTACTCCTTAGGCCAGGGGTTTTCAACCTACAACCCATGAGCCGGAGCCGGCCCGTTGCCGCCATCCTATCTGGCCCGTTGCCACCACTGCATCCGGAAGTGGAAGCGGGTGTGTTTACATCAGCTGTAAAACACCAGCATGCGCAAATATGTCCGCGGCTGTCGTAAACACAGAAGTGAGCGCATTTACAACAAACAGGCTTAAATGCGCCTGCTTCTGGGGGACGTGGTCTGGCTTGCTCAGCTGTCTGAGGGGCGTGGTCAGGCCTGCAACATAAAAAGGTTGGCCACCCCTGCCTTAGGCACTCCAAAACGTTATGAAGGAAAGTACACTTGACCTTTAGCAGTGTTGGTTTTAACACCACAGTTCTGCTTCTACTCAGATTTTTCCTATTTAAAAAAATTAAGATTTTTACTTATTCCAGTGCTTTGGTTGCCGACCACTGGCTCTAAGAGCTCTGGCTGCCCATTGGAAGTGCTGTCACTAAGGGCAGCCAGGCTCCTGCAGTGCAACCATGGTGGCAGCAGTAAGCAAAATGGCAGGCAGAGGACACACCAGCAGGGCCAGGATACCTAAGAGACCGCATCGCCCTAGGGACGTCTGTCTGTCCAACCAGAGCAGACCGGAGGGGCTCCCTAATTGTTCCATCAGCCAGTGGGGCTCGCCTCTCTGGCACAAGAAAAAGGGCCTTCTCCATGTCCGCACCGGCCCACTGGAACCTCCTACCAGTAGAGCTACGGTTAGACTGAATTGCTGCCCTTCATGAAAGGTCTTAAAACCTGGCTGGTGGGGCAGGTGTGGGGCCCTGCGGGCAATGCGGCTCCTGATCGCTGGCTTTTATCCTAAGATGCACACTCTCTGCTTCTTGGGATGGGTGGGATTTTAATGTGGGTGGTTTTAACCATATTTTTATTGTGTGGGGTTTTTAGATTATGTAAGCTGTCCTGAGTCGAGCTTGCCTGAGTGGGCGAACAAGTTGAAAAACTAAATTAAAATTAAACCCAGATGCAGCGCCACAACCTGCCCAGGAGATGATAGATATAAAAATCAACCCAAAACAACATGATTTTCAACTGCATGGGGATTTGGTTCTTCTATAACCCGTGTTGTTCAAGGGTTGTGTGTAGTACGGTACTTGTATGCCACGCACTCCCTTGTTTGCAATATTATAGTTACACATTTCAAGATAGATTGTAATGATTTTATATATTGTGATACTGAAGGCAATCACTTAAATCATTGCTTGATCATGTTTAAATTCTTATGCAGTGTAGTTGTGTAAGTTTTGCTTTGTATATTAGCAATTTTTGTACGGGGGTAGGATTCTCAAGTTGCTATGCCTATCCTGTTTTTTTAAATCAATACTATTTTCTCCTATGTTCTTTTTGATACACCAGGACACTGAATTCAAATTTTATGGTACATTTCTGCTTCCATAGTGTTTTTAAAAAATCTGTATTTTTGTATGTAGGGGAAATTGTATGTTTTCTGATCACTAATCTTGTATGAAATTATTGTAAGGGGTTTGCTTAATAAATGGATAGAAGTAATAATGCACCTGTGCTTCTTTGTATGTCATTTGAGAGGATTCTGTATGACCAATCATTTTATCTTACCTCGGAGTAATTCAGAATTGTTGCAATTCATGATAGTGGCAAATCAATTATAATAGTGGTCATTTTCTCATTTTGCATAAGTGTCAAGTAGTTCACAAGAGTATTTTATTTATTTATTATTTATTTAATAGATTTATATACCGCCCTAATCCGGTGGACTCTGGGTGGTGTACATAGGCCAGTGGCCTATAAAACAAGTTAAAACCAATATAAAAACAATGAAAAAACCTTAAGAACATTTGGCAATATTGCCCACCGCTGTGCTATTTTGCTATCTAAAAACAAATATAAAATCAGTATATTAAAATTGGTTATGGGGGGGGAGCCTCAGACAAACCAGAAAGGGAGCTTGTTGACAATCCTGGGCCCCGGACCCATTTTGACAATGACATCTTCAGCTCTTTCCTAAATGGTAGCAACTGGGCCTGGAGGCATAGTTCTACTGGGAGGCGCTTCCATAATATGGGGGCTATGACCGACAAGGCCTTTTACCTCATGCTGGAGAGGTGGGCCTCCCCAATGGATCGTATCTGAAGGGTGCCCTCTCAGTTTGCTCTCGTGGGATGGGTCGATGTCCTAGGGACGATGCGGTCCCTGAGGTATCCTTGGTCCTCTACCATGAAGGGCTTTAAAGGTGACAACCAGCACCTTGAATTGCACTTGGAGACATATAGGCAGCCAGTGCAGCTCCCGCAGCAGTGGTGAGGCATGGGCAAAATGACCACACTCCACCATCGCACGGCCACCACATTCTGGACCAACTGCAGTCTCTGTATGCTTCTGTATCATAAGATATGATAGTTCTTCGAAATTTTACTCTGTATTGGAGTACTGAAGTTGGATGTTGAGCCCAGTTCGGTCCAAAATATGATATACAACCTGCAGTGTCTACTGAGAATTGTATATAAGATTCTGTGAATAATTCCACAGATGGGTGTGTAGTTTTGATCTTTGCATTAAATCTCATTTGGGTCTCTCATCTGCAGTGGCTCAAGTGGCTAAGACGCTAACTGGGAGGCAGAAGGTCAGCAGTTCGATTCCCAAGTATTGCAGGATGGAATGAGCTCCCGTCTTTGTCCCAGCTCCTGCCAACCTAGCAGTTTGAAAGCAAGAAATTGTAAGTAGATTAATAGGGAACACTACGGTGGGAAGGTAACAGCATTCCATGCGCTTCGGTGTCTAGTCATGCCTGCCACATGACCATGGAAACGTCTACAAAAGCAGACAGCGCTGGCTCTTCGGCTTTGAAACACAGATGAGCACTGAACCCGAGTCAGATACGACTGGCTTTCGAGCAAAGGAAACCTTAACCTTTACATCTAAGACACTTGATACTTTACTGTGCCTCTATTATTGATTGGAAAGATTAATAAAAGCTCTGACATTAAAAACCCCCGACACATTTAACTTTATATTGATAGAGTATATTTCAGCATGGCTCAAAAATGCAACATGCTGAAGTACAGCTGGTAATACAGTTTCATGTAATACAAAATCACATTCAAATGTCTGTTTAAAAAAAGACGGGAATAAACTTATTTAGAGAATACAAAATATTGGTGCCTTAGCATATGGCAAGGCTTTTAGTTAACCATTTTAGGAGGCAGGCTTCAGATCACTGGTAATTCTCTTATTAAGGACAGCCATTCATGCAAAGCACATAGGTGTACTGCTAGAAACCTGCTGGCAGTATTCATTACAAAGGCTTTCCTCTTTGTTTTCTATATCTATAAAGCTAATATTGCATGAATTAAGATTTAGTGGCCAGAATGTTAGTGATTTATCCATGTGTAAGTGAAATGGTGTAATATGCGGCAGCAAATTGCCACTAATTCCCATTGTGACAGTTTGTGTTCCAGGCTGTATACCTATTGTGCAATCTGGTATGCAATCAGGAATGCAGTCAGCACCATGCTGTTTGCCTGCAATTAGTTGCAATTTACTCAATTTCACTTTTGCACATGTCATTTACTAGTAGGATGCTGGCCATTATATGTGCTAAATCCTGTGTAACAATACATTGTGTCATAATTCTCCCCACCAACAGATTACTCTTAAATAGTTTTTAAAAAACGTTAAAAGTAGATTCCCACGTCGACAGACATAACAGTTAGAGGTGTCATTAGTGGTCATCTAGCCCAAATTCTTGCTCACTGGGGGAATGTAGTTGCAGATTGCCAACCATCCTCTGCTTAACTCTCATGCATCAAAATAAATGTCGTCTGCAACTCATATCCAAGAATGCATTTCCCCCTGAAATCTCAGTGGAACCTCCAAAACAAGCTCTTGTCATCAGTCACTATTTTTTGCATATAAAACTAGACCTGAATTATAGAGCTAGGCATTATGAAACAACAGCTGAGAACACACACACATGCAAAACCCTGACCAATGTATTGTTTATTGCTGTGGCCATTGTATTGGAATTTTAAACGTCCCAGTCTGCAGTGAGGCAGAAATGATATGCTCTTATTATCAGCAGTCTTGCCCCCTTGAGGCACCACATTTTCTCCACGGGTGGTGGGGACACAGGAATTCACATTGGGATTTTAAAAATCTCAAGTTATTTTATCCTGGTGCATGAGTCTTGCGTACACCAGGGAAGGAGAACAGGCACTTGGAAAGTTACTTTTTAAGAGTACTGTACTTTGTTTCTGTTATCAATATATACATATTATCCAATAGTTTAATCATTACAATGTAGAAAAAAATGTTTTACTGAACACTTGTTACTTTCTGTAACTTAAAAAAAACATGACTCCTCAAATGGTAAAATTTCAACCCTACTCATGTTACATTTGAAATGCAACTTTTCACATAATTACCTGAAAATTAGTTAACTATTTGTAACCTATGACCGAAATTCAAGAAACCACTCCCAAAACAGTGTTGCAAAGTCCAGCTTCTCTTATTAAGAATTTTCTCCATAAATTCAGATCAAAGAAACGCCTTTAGAGCTCCAAAATTGAAGCCCCACCTGTTTATACTTTTGCCCTCTGAAGCTTCTGAGAACAATTGACTCTTATCTTCTACATGCCAACCCTTCAGATACATGAAGACTGGCCTCATGTCTTACCTGAATCTTTCCTTCTCCAGACAAAATGTATCTAGCTCTTTCAATCCTTTCTCATAGGCTTCTTGCTCCCAGACCACTGGATGACCTCAAATGCACCAATGCTCTTCTTAAAATGTGGCTTCTAGTTAGGAGGCAGTAGAGGTTGCTTGACAAGCACAGAACCCTGTAAAGCAAGGGAGGGCAACTCGTGGACTTCAATTCCCAGAAGCTTAAGTCAATTCCCCAAAGCACTGATCAGCCAATGTTCTGACTTAGGCTTCTGGGAATTTAAGTCCCCCTGTGGGGCGTGGGAACCACTGCTTTAGTTAGACTAGGGTCCCATTACACAACTGCCTGAATGGACCTGGGCTAACAGCAACTTTAGTCTAAAATACCAGGTTAACACATGTATTTGCTGGCAACTGTTTTGACTAGTAGCAGCTTTTCAAAGACTCAAGAAAAAAACCTATAACACATTGCACATCTCTTTGCATCTCACAGGAAAGTTTTTAAAATGTAAACAGCTTCAAGTGGAAATGGAGGAGCTATATTATGTAGATCATATTGATGGAATTAACAATTTCAGCCTTGATTGTAATGCTCTCAGGAGCATTACAATTTCCCTCTGACAGAAATATAGGCTACAATATCAGTGTAGTAGAAAGTCATTTTCCAAAAAGCTCCCAGCATCATAAGAACAGCCTTGCTGGAACAGGCCACAGCCCATCCAGTCCAGCATTCTGTCTCACACAGTGGCTCACCATTTGCTTCAGGGTATTCCCAAGCAGGTGCCTTCACCTGCTTAGGATTCCCTGGAAATGGCATTGAGAGATATCCTGCCTATCTCTCCAACCCAGAGGTTGTCCTTAGGTATCCATAATTATAGCCATTGATACCCTTGTCCTCCATGAACTTGTCTAATCCTTTCTTAAAGCTGTCAAGACTGACAGCTGTCACCACTTCTTCTGGCAGGGAGTTCCATAGACCAGTGATCCTCTGGGTGAAAAAGTACTTTCTCTTATTTGTTTTAGAACTAGTACCCAAAAGTTGCATGGAGTGCCCCCTAGTTCTAGTGTTGTGCAATAGGGAACAGTTTTTCCTTATCTACTTTGTCCACACCACGCATGATTTTATAAACTTCAATCAGGTCACCTCTTAGACACCGTCGTTCAAGAGTGAAGAGGCCCAACCATTGCAGCCTCAGATGGTAAGGAAGGTGTTCCAGTCCCCTAATCATTCTGGTTGCCCTCCTCTGCACTTTTTCCAGTTCCATAATATTCTTCTGGAGGTATGGCGACCAGAACTGTACACAGTATTCCAGATGGGGCCTCACCATAGATTTATAAAGAGGCAAAATGACACTTGCTGACTTATTTTCTATACCCTTCCTAATGATCCCTAGCATTGAGTTTGCTTTTTTCACTGCTGAGGCACACTGGGTTGACACCTTCATTGAGCTGCCCAACAGGACACCAAGGTCCCTGTCCTGGTTTGTTGCAGAGTTCAGACCCCATCAGTTTATAACTGTAATTGGGGTTTTTTGGCCCCAACATGCACCACTCTGCACTTACTAGTGTTGAAGCTCATTTGCCAGTGTTTTGCCCACTCCCCCAGTGTCAAGAGATCCCTCTGGAGCTCCTCACAATCTCTGTTTTCACTACCGTGTATAATTTAGTGTTGTCAGCAAATTTGGCTACCTTGCTATTTACTCCTACTTCTAGATCATTTATGAAGAGGTTGAAAAGCAGGGGTCCAGTACTGAACCTTGGGGGACCCCACTCTTTACTTCCCTCCACTTGGAGAAGTGTCCATTGAGTGCTACCCTCTGTTTCCTGTCCCTTAGGCAGTTGCTGATCCAGGACAAGACCTGTCCCTTTATTCCATGACTGGTAAGTTTATTCAAGAGCCTTTGGTGCGGGACCTTGTCAAAAGCCTTCTGAAAGTCCAGATAAACAATGTCAACTGGATCCCCCTTATCCACATGCTTGCTGACACACTCAAAAAATTCCAACAGATTAGTGAGGCATGATTTGCCCTTGCAAAAGCCATGTTGGCTCTCCTTTAGCAGCGCCTTCTCTTCTATGTGCCTTGTCAAAAGCTTTCTGAAATTGCAGATAAACAATGTCAACCACGATTGTGGTTGTCTGCCTTGTGCCTAGCAGGTTCCACATCCCTGGTCCATAAAATGCATCCTGAGCCTTGCTTACGTAGATGCTGAGCTTCTACACTGAAGATTCAGTCTGATATGCACCCATTCAGGCAATGTTGCTGTGCTGAATGATAGGTGGCTGCGGAAAAATGTATTTTAGGCTCACACTGCAGTAGACCAAGGCTATTCACATTAAGGGCTCCATGAGATTGGAATATACTCAGCAGTGAGTTTGACATTCTGTACAATACTTGGGAAGAACAATGTTCAAGAGGTTGAAAAGACTAAAATGACAATATATAGTACTGTACAAAAGTCTGAGGTGGCTTAATGGCTAAGACACTAAACTTGATGACTGGAAGATCGGCAGGTCAGCAGTTCCGAGACCTGAATGCTGCACAATGGAGTGAGCTTCCGTCTCTGTCCCTGCCAACCTAGCAGTTCGAAAGCAAGAATTTGCAAGTAGATAAACAGGTACCACTTTGGTGGGAAAGTAAACAGTGTTACATGCCCTCTGGTATTTAGTCATGCCTGCCACCTGTCCATGGAAATGTATGAAGATGCAGACAGCGCTGGCTCTTTGGCTATAAATTGAGATGATCACCCTAGAGTTGAATACAACTGGCTTTTGAGCAAGGGAGACCTTTACCTTTATGTTACAAAAGTCTTAGGCCACCAGCAGCAGGTTTGGAGCAATTTCAATTAGTGATTTGGGGGAGGGGGGGGATATAACTGAGCCACCTAGACACACCAAATTTGGAGAGAGGTTTTTGCTGCCAGTTTGGATTTAGGATGTCTGAATTATCCGCACCCCAAAAAATAATAATAATATAATAATAATAATTAAAAAATCATCCAATGAATTTTCCCCCAACCAGCTGGTGGCTGCTTAAGACTTTTGTACAGTATTGTATGTTTCTTGTCCTGTTTCTGTGGAGGTTCTGCAGTTCACCAATGTGCCGTTTTTCAGTCAGAGTCAGAATCGGAATCCTCTTCTGAAAAGGAAAAAGATATGAATTTTAAACAATATAAAAACAGGGCACATTAGCGATTAGAACATATGTTTGGTTTGGATTAAAAATCTCAGGTGAGGGGCTCTAGGAGGTGTATTCTAAAAAGCGATTTTCCCAACTTCTGGCATGAACGTATAGGTGTGTGTGTGTGTGTGTGTGTGTGTGTGTGTGTGTGTGTGTGTGTGTGTGTGTGTGTGTGTGTGTGTGTGTGTGTGTGTGTGTGTGTGTGTGTGTGTGTGTGCGCGCGCGCGCGCGCCCTTTGCCTAAGCATTTGCCTTCAGGCACCTGGTGTGCAGTTTCATCGCTTTTTCTTTAGCTAAAGGCAAGGACAGCAGCTCAACCAAGACAATAATGAAACTGAGATTCATTCCAGACAAGGCAAGATAGACTATGGATTGTACTGTGATTCATTCACCCAGATGAGTGATGTTCAGTCTGCTCTCGATGCAACTGCATCCTCCCTAAAGCAAGGCTGGGCAATTTGTGGTCCTTTGATAAACAGATGAACTGCAGCTCAACATTTTGAGGGCCACAAGTCTCCCATCCCTGCCCTAAAGCGTCAATTATAGCCTGAGAATGTTAATGGATCCAACAGGACTGGGGAAGCTTTGGCCCTCCAGACATGTTGACTTCAACCATCATTGTTCCTTACTTTTGATCGTGCTGATCAGGGCTGCTAGGAGTTGAAGTTCCAAACAGTCCAATAGCTAGAGCAGTGGTTCCCAACATGGGGCCGGCGCCCCACAGAGAAGCTTCAATTCCCAAAAGACTAAGTTGAGTACATTGGCTGATCAGTGCTTTTGGAAATTGATTTAGGCTTCTGGGAATTGAAGTCCAAAAAACAAAGGTTGGGAAACACTGAGCTAGAGTCTCTCCGATGCTGCATTAAGAAGTTCAAGTGACTGGGGGGACGTGGAGGCTCTTTGGACTCATGTTCAAGTGCAGCTTTGTCTGGGTAAGGCCACAAATTACCCATGCTCTTGTAATCTCCTCTTTGGATAATCATATGAGTACTGCCTTTTAAAATTATACCAAATAAGCTTATGTTACATATTACCAACTAGGACTGAACATTTTGATTTGTGTCATGCCAGTATTTTGTCAGCTGATCAAGCTCCTAGTCCAGGATTCTCAACTTGCAGCCCGTGAGACGAATGCGCCCCACAATACCATTTTATGTGGCCCCACACCGCCTCCACCATACCATGAAGTGCTATGTGGTGGAGGAAGGGCAAAATGGCCATCTGGCCTCCGAAGCTGTCTGAGGGAGCGCGACCTGGCCCCCATCTTTAAAAGGTTGAGAACCCCTGTCCTAGTCCCTCTTTTGAGCCCAGTTTCAGATGTGGTGAGGGAAATTCCCTAAAGACTAACAAATGAAAGTAATAAGGAAGCATAGCATCACTGGTATTTTAGCAATTAAAACAATGAATTTAAAAATTAAATCCAAAATCTGCAGACAATATCCTTGTTAAAACCAACTCAAACAAAATTCAGTAGAAGAGCACAAGCTTTTGAATTCTCAAGTATGTTAGGCTGAGGCATATTTTTAAAATGGGGTTGGAAGGAATGAAATTTTGTTGGGGTTGTTACGGCTAGTAAAAAGTAAAGGTAAAGGTTTCTATGAGGTCTTAATGATAATCTCAGTTCTGAAATGAAAATTTAAGATAGAATGAATCACAGCTATGTGTGCAGATACCATATTATATCCAGAAGTGCACAGTGAGCTAGAAATAAAATGATACATTTTCACCACTCTTTCTTTCAGTTTTTAGAAAGGGTGGTTCCTTGTTTCTTCTCTATCCCAGTTTCAAGAGCAGATTCCCAGACTATAAATCTATAAACTTTACCCTGGTGAAGAGTTTGGGAGAACTTGAAAGCTTATACACTTTTTTGACAGTCTGAATAGTTGTAATAAAGATTGGCTATTGTCTTTTGCCTTTATGGAATAATCATAGGCATCTTTGTCTATGCCAGGGGTTGGTAACATTTTTGAGTTGGGGGCCAGACTGGTGGTCTGCCATTTACAATAGCCGTAAACGAGATTGCGGCTGATTCTACCGGCAGCAGCTGGAGTGAGGGCCAGATTATTTGGCACTTTATAAAGAGATAAAAGTTCCTAGATATGCTAAATGATTGTTCACTGGGACAGATGGTTGCAGACCCAACTAGAGGTACAAGAATCCTTGACTTGATCCTGAGTATTACTCAGGATCTGGTGCAAGATGTTAATGTGACTGATCCAACAGGGTACAGTGACCACAACTCAATTATGTTTAACTTGATCATAAACTGCAAATCACTGATTAAATCTAACACAGAGACCTTAAATTTTCAAAAAGGAAATTTCCCAAAGATGAGGAAACTAGTAAAAAAGAAGCTGAAAGGGAAAATTGAGAGAGTCCAAACACTCCAAGAGGCATGGAAGTTGTTTACAAAAACAATAACAGAGGCCCAATTGGAATGCATACCCAAAAGGAAAAGGGGCACTGCCAGGTCCAAGAGGACTCCGATGTGGCTTACAGGAGCTGATCGGGAAGTGATCAAAAGCAAGAAAAACTCATTTAGAAGATGGAAGGCTTGTCTGAATGAGGACAGCAGGCAGAAACATAAATTCTGGCAAAACAAATGCAAGGCAACAATCAGGAAAGGAAAGCAAGACTTTGAGGAGTGTATAGCTAAAAATACTCAGAGAAATAACAAAGACTTCTTTAAGTACATTAGAAGCAAGAACCCAACTAGGAAGGCCATTGGACCATTAGATGACAATGGAAGGCAAGGGGTTATTAAAGAGGAAACAGAGATTGCAGAGAGACTCAATGAATTCTTTACTTCAGTATTCACTGAAGAAGACAGAGACCACATGCCCAAAACAGAGCCTATCTTCGTAGGAAGGGAAACCGAAGAATTGAGCCAGATAGAAATAACCAGGGAGGAGGTCCTTGCATGTCTTGTTAAACTAAATGCTAACAAATCACCAGGACCGGATGGCATCCATCCACGAGTTCTCAGGGAACTTAAAGATGAAATTGCTGATCTCCTAGCCAAAATATATAATATTTCCCTCAAATCAGGCTTTGTGCCTGATGACTGGAAGGTAGCGAATGTAACACCAATTTTCAAAAAAGGATCCAGGGGTGATCCAGGAAATTACCGACCGGTCATAGAAACCATCCTAAAAGATGGAATTAATAGGCACATAGAAGAGAAGGCGCTGCTAAAGGAGAGCCAACATGGTTTTTGCAAGGGCAAATCATGCCTCACTAATCTGTTGGAATTTTTTGAGAGTGTCAACAAGCATGTGGATAAGGGGGATCCAGTTGACATTGATCAGTTTATAAACTGATGGGGTCTGAACTCTCTGCAACAAACCAGGAAAGGGACCTTGGTGTCCTGGTGGACAGCTCAATGAAGGTGTCAACCCAGTGTGCCTCAGCAGTGAAAAAAGCAAACTCAATGCTAGGGATCATTAGGAAGGGTATAGAAAATAAGTCAGCAAGTGTCATTTTGCCTCTTTATAAATCTATGGTGAGGCCCCATCTGGAACACTGTGTACAGTTCTGGTCGCCATACCTCCAGAAGGATATTATGGAGCTGGAAAATGTGCAGAGGAGGGCAACCAGAATGATTAGGGGACTGGAACACCTTCCTTACCATCTGAGGCTGCAGCGGTTGGGCCTCTTCACTCTTGAACGACGACGTCTAAGAGGTGACCTGATTGAAGTTTATAAAATCATGCACGGTGTGGACAAAGTAGATAAGGAAAAACTGTTTTCCCTATCGCATAACACTAGAACTAGGGGACACTCCATGAAACTTTTGAGTACTAGTTCTCAAACAAATAAGAGAAAGTACTTTTTCACCCAGAGGATTACTGGTCTATGGAACTCCCTGCCAGAAGAAGTGGTGACAGCTGTCAGTCTTGACAGCTTTAAGAAAGGATTAGACAAGTTCATGGAGGACAAGAGTATCAATGGCTATAATTATGGATACTTAAGGACAACCTCCGGGTTGGAGAGATAGGCAGGATATCTCTCAATGCCATTTCCAGGGAATCCTAAGCAGGTGAAGGCATCTGCTTGGGAATACCCTGAAGGAAATGGTGAGCCACTGTGTGAGACAGAATGCTGGATTGAATGGGCTGTGGCCTGTTCCAGCAAGGCTGTTCTTATGTTCTTATGAAGGCATCTGCTTCTGAATACCCTGAAGCAAATGGTGAGCCACTGTGTGTGATGAATGCTGGACTGGATGGGCTGTGGCCTGTTCCAGCAAGGCTGTTCTTATGTACACCGTGGGCCATATCCAGCCCATGGGCCATAGGTTGCCTTCCCCTGGTCCACATTGTTATCTGCTGCCAAGTTACCTTGAATTATGGTGACTCTAAGAACGAGCAGTTCTATTGCTATCCCATCTACCTCTAGTGATTAATTTTTTCCAGGTGTTTTCAGAGCAGCTTTCAATTCATTTTCTTGAATTGCAGATTCTTCGTCATGGAATTCCTCTTCATAGGAGTCTATTATTCTTTTTAGCTATATAGGCCTTCAGTATACTGTTTCACCTTCTATTTATTTTCTTCTGGTCAAATAGTGTGTTTCCCTGTTGGCTATTCAGCATTCCTAATGTAGTCTTACATTTTCCTTTTATTTCTTGGATCTTCTGGGAGTAATATCTTTATATTTAAAATAATTGTTAGACTGAATTATTAAAAATGAATTGTGTGTAATAAAAAGAGTTCTAGTTTCAGTAATACTTTTTATTTGATCATGAAAATTTACAAATAAGGCAAGTTTTCATACTCCCTTATGCTGTCAATCAGATGCAGGTACTATAACATATAGATTTAAAGTAAATAGTTCAAAAACTGAGCCAGATGTGATGCACATGACCCTTTAAGGCCAAGTTTATAAAGAGGTCAGATAAAAGTTATCCTATTCCACACGAGTCCATGGTTGGATAGGTATCAACCTGCAGTCTATTCTGAATTAATTTAATAAATTGTTTCTATGCTTTGCTCTCATTACTCACAAATGACCCTAATAATGGGAATCAGCATTTGCACAAATGCCATGCCCAACCAAGTCAACAAAGCTTTGACAAACACTTCCACTGAACTGCGGTACAGACTATGAACTGCAAATCTTGTTCTTCTACTTTGCTGTCTGTCACCAGTCTTTTTTATAACCCACATGAAACACCCACATAGAAATGATTCATTCCAAAGGCAGAGAATTGGGGAACAGGAATACTAGAGAGAATACATGTACCTAGCTATTGCAAATGTATCTCCCTTCTGGGTTGACAGGTTTTTATCTGGTAGTAATCCAAGTCAGGTTTTATATCTACCTTCTGATTTACCAGGCTCTGGGGCATCTGGAGATTCTTCTTGCTTGAGATATGTTGTCAGGCTGTTGAAGGTCAAATAGACATAAACACAATAGACAACAGTGGCAATAAAGCCTAATACCTGTAAGATCAAAAGATAGAGAAGTTAAGAATTGGTTCCACTGTTGTACTGCCCTAACAGCTAATATGTTTAGCCTATATCTGGCTTTCAATAGTTTGAGCCCTATTATTATGTATCCTGCACTCTGGGATGATCGAAAACACAAAGATCCTGAATACAAAGAAATGTGTAAATTGTAGCAAACACAAAGAAATGAAATTGCCACCCATTTGCTCTGCCTAAATACAACAAACCACTGTGTTGTATCTGCATACCATACCGATGTTATAGTTCCATGATGGCGAGCCTTGGCACTCCAGGTGTTCTTGGACTTCAATTCTCAGAAGCCCAAGTCTCTGTGAATCCACATGAATGGGTTTACTGCATTTGTGTGGATTCAGACTTGGGCTTCTGGGAATTGGAAGTCCAAGAACACCTGGAATGCCAAGGTTTACCATCACTGCTATGGTTAAACAGAAGGTAACTCTAGTTCAGCATGGACATGCTTGGGATTCACCCCATAAAATTTTAAGAGCTATCTATCCAAAGTCTGGATGACAAATCTGTCCATTTTGGCATCTGCTACATTCAGGTTTACCCCCCTTGCTCTCTAATTATTTTTATCCTGAATATGAAGAATTAGGAGAACCTTGGAAAATTAAACAATAATACCTTACTGAGACAATTTCCTCCCATTCTTATAGTGAGTACGTTGTGTTTCATTCTTCTCTACTTCTCCATATTAGAGTGGATGTTAAGTGTTTATAGCTCTTGCACAGAAAACTTCCCAATGGCAGATCATAATATTTTAAAGCCCTGTGCCTTTGTTACTTAAAACCATGGTTGAGCAAAGTGTGGCACCCCTGATGTTGCTGGACTTTAAGCACAATCAATAGCAAGGAAGTTCGGTAGCTGCTGTCTCACCTCAGGTGACCCCAGTTTTCTGCACCTCCAGTTTAAATTAAGGCTGCCATTCAACGTGAATGTCTGTGTTGACTAACAGCTGATAGTTCACATGTTAGTAAAAGCCCACAATTCCTCACCATTGCCCCCTGCTGGTTGGGGTTGATGGGAACTGTCCAACTGTCTCTTGAATGTTCCTAATGTTGGAGCGCTCACAACCTCCATTAGGAAGGCTGGGCATCTCCACCCACTGTCTCTCAAACTTTCAGCTTGGAACCAGCCCCCAAACAGTAACTTACTCCTGCTGCCTTGGATGCTGTGTCAGAATATTTTGAGACAGCGGCAATCGAGATGGCAAAGTAGATGATAGCAGCAATGATACCGCACAGGAAATCCTACAAAAGAAGAGTGTAGGAATCTAGTTAGAGAGGACATGATCAAGAATATCAATAGCAATATTAAACAGATACAGATATCTGGGGTCCCCAACCACCGGGCAGAGAAATGGTACCTGGCTTTCGAGCAAAGGCAACCTTTACATTTACGGTTTTACCTAATAACAGAAGATCCCTGATTAGTATTCAAATTTGCTGAGGTTTTGGCCCAGTTTAGTTAAAGATCGCCCTTACTCAAAAGCCAGTCATATCTAACTCTAGGACTGCAGTGCTCATCTCCATTTACAGCCAAAGAACCAGTGCTGTCTGTGTTTGCAGATGTCTTCATGGCTATGTGGCAGGCATGACTAGATCACCCAACCAGTCACATGGCTCTGCCCACAACATAGGCTCCACCCATAACGTAGGCTCCGCCCATAATGTAGACTCCGACCACAACATAGGCTCCGCCCACTGCGTGGTAGCAAAAAAATTTAGTGCCCACCACTGGTGATACCTCACAGCCCAAGTCAAACAGTGTGGCTGGCAGGCGGCTGGGCCCCTCCTCGTTTTTGAGCTACAGCCACCTGTGCGCTGCCCATATTCAAGCTGTGGCTGGCAGACAGGAGAGATTTTAAAAAGAGATTTTAGCAAAACTGAAATATCTACTCTGTGAGTATATTTTGAGAATATTTTAGTAATTATATATTATGCACTTTATCGTATTTTATTATGCACTTGCACTGTCCAATCCCACCACCGCCACTTACTGGTCCATGGTGAAAAAGGTTGGGGGCCCCTGCCCTAATATATAAAAATCTGACAAATACTCATTGTGTGATCCTGGGTCAGTCACACAACAGCTTGGGTTGTTGTGAGGATAAGGTGGGGAGGAGAAAAGTCCTTTGAACTCAGTGAAAGAAAGTTGTAACTCTAAAACAAACACTGGCTGAAATCCAGTTGTGCAGTTACACAAATGGAGGAAGAGTTAACCCGGAAGAGTCTTAACCATACGGGCGCATTTTACTTCCACTTCCGGGAGCAACGAGGGCCGGATGAATTGCAGTAAACCCATTTGTGTGGGTTTGTGTGGATTCACAGGGGGCTTGGGCTTCTTTGAAGTCCAAGAACATCTGGAGTGCCAAGGTTTGCCATCGCAGTACTAGGTTGTTAAATTCTAAATTTCCATTTATTTGAGATACAGCAACATCTACTGGCCACTTTGACAAATAATCAGCAGCTATTGCTTCCAAGTTTCCAAACCTATAGTCAGAGTGTGTGTATGTTTGATACATACATGTAAGTCTCCCCCAGGTAGATATAATTTGATAGCATTTGGTGGTCTGGGGACAGGATGCTTTCTCCTGCCACCCTCTCACCCTCACCCATGTGGGAAAACTAACTTCTTTTGGAATTATGCAAACAGTGGATAAAATCCAGTAATTAAATTAGAGTAGATCCACTGAATCAATGGAACATATGAAAGAGCTGAGTCACCCAATCCTCATTGATTTAATGGGCCTACTTTAGTTTCAACCAATGATTTCAACCAGAGTGTAAACCATATATTGCTCCCTGGCCTGTATTCCTTTGGAATGACTTGGGGGTGGGGGGAGATAATGTCCCAGGAAGACTTTTACATGCACTCTACAAAACCAGAATTTCTCAAGCGGCCATCCAGCCTCCCTTAAGATTTGCATCTTGCTGTCACAAAGGTTGGACCATTTTCCAGCCTGTGCAATGGTCCCCTGCTTCTAAAACACCCAAGTGTCTTTCCTTAAGACAGTGAGTGCTTTAAGCGAAGACGGGGATACTCAACCTATGGCCCGGGGACTGGATGCAGACTGCATCACCATTTCATGTAGACCTCCCCCCCCCCCCTCCACACCAGGAAGTGCCATATGTGGCAGGCAGGGCAGAATGGCCGTCTGCCCCCCGAAGCTGTCTGAGGGAGGGTAACTTGGTCCTCGGCTTAAAAAGGTTGAAAACCCCTGAGCTAAGATATCCTGGTGTTTTTGGTCCCATCTTTTTGGTTCTGACCACGACTGCCACCAGAACATGGCCCCTGACAACTTCTCTGAAATTGGAGTTTGTTCCTTCAGGACTGGTAGAGGGAGGGAGGGGAAGCCCACCCGTCTTGAAGTCACAGGTTCCACCTTAGCCCACTCACCCCCAGAATCCAGTAAACTGCTTTGAATCTCTTGTCAAGCTTTAAGGAATATGCAAAGAAGAAACATAGGGCCAAAAGGAACGTTAGCAAAGGGACCATCAGGAAAGCAGCAGCTGATGAGGCAATGTAGCAGATGAAGATGATGAATGACAAGCCCTGCAAGACAAAGGAGAACATTGCTGGCTGTTTCTATAGCACAAATAGCCTTTATCTATACCAGGGGTTCCCAACCTAAGGCCCATGGGCCAGATCTGGCCCCTGGTGTGATTTCATGTGGCCTCCCACCTTTCCAAGGGCATTTGAGAAACAAAATGGCCACCCCTTTGAAGCTGTTGGGACAAAATGGCTGCCCCCCCCAATCATGCAGGCAGGGCAAAATGGCCGTCCGGCCCTCAAAGCACGTGAGAGAGCGTGACCCGGCCCCTAGCTCGAAAAGGTTGGGAACCCGTAATCTATACACATATCTAACAACTGCAGTGGCTCAAGTGGCTAAGATGCTGACTGGAAGGCTGGAGGTCAGCAGTTCGATTCCTGAGTAATGAAAGACAGAATGAGCTCCCGTCTTTGTCCCACTCCTGCCAACCTCCTAGCAGTTCGAAAGCAAGAAATTGCAAGTAGATAAATAGGGACCACTTCAATGAGAAGGTAAACAGCGTTCTGTGCACTCCAGTGCCTAGTCATGCCTGCCACATGACCACGGAAATGTCTGCATAAACAGACAGTGCTGGCTCTTCAGCTTTGAAACAGAGATCACCACTGAATCCTAGAGTCAGATACGACTGGGTTTCAAGCAAGGGAAACCTTTACCTTTACATCATTTCATTGCACCAAACCCAATAGTCTCTTGTAACAACCTTGGAAGATAGGTCAAAGAGAATGTGGGTTTATGTGACAGGCTCAAAATCACCCCGGGGAGTTTCATGACTTGGTGGGGACTAGAACCCAGATCTCCCCGGTCCCAGGCTGATATTCTAACCATGGGGCCACAGTGGTGAGTCAACTCCTCCATAGGTTCTACTGATTCAATGTGCCTACACTACTTGTGTCAGATTTCAGCCAGCGTGTCTTCACCCCCTGGGATTCCTTTGGCTGAAGGGCAGTTTGGGAAATATCTTAAATAATAACCCTGAAATCCTATGGATACTTAGCAAATGTTGGCTCTACAGAGGGGAATTAAACAAACGTTGAGTAAACAGATAAGTGATGGAGGAAAGACAGTTGTGAAGATCTTTTTTAAAAAAATTCTGCTGTCATGTTCCAGAATAGAGAAGTTCTAGAGAGAAAGACTTGGTTTGCCTTGCAACCAACTTCTGAGGTCGGTAAAATAAGTCCCCAGCAAGTTGAGGGCAAAATGCTAATTAATTTGTAAACCGCCTAGAGAGTGCACTAAGCGCTAATGGGGTGGTATAGAAGCGTGACTGCTTTGCTTTAGAGGAAATCGGTCCGCTGCCACACAGAGTGACCCACAAAACGAGACACTCACATCGGGGTAAAGAGCTGGCCTTGCCTTCCGGAGCCATGCGAGCCACACCCAACCCACCACCACCCCGCACCGCGGACCCTGGCAGGCGAGGCGACCAGGAAGGAAGCGCCCCCGCGGCCGCGGCCCTGCGCGACTCTAAAGACTGGGCCCTTCCCTCTCCTCCTCCTTGCCGCTCCCGGCGGGAAGGAAGGCGTGGCGGCACCGGAGTCTCGGCGGGCCAGAAAATCAGGAAGCAAACGGGGGAGAACGAAGGAAGTTAAAGGAAGAAAAGGGAAAAGGAAGGAAGGGGAAAGGAAGGATAAGGAAGGAAAAGGAAAGGAAGGAAAGGTAAAAAAGAAGGAAGGAAAGGGAAAAGGAAGAAAGAAAAGGGAAAAGGAAGGATAAGGAAGAAAAAGGAAAGGAAGGAAAGGGAAAAAAGAAGGAAATGGAAAAGGAAGAAAAGGGAAAAAGAAGGAAAAGGAAAGGAAGGAAAGTAGAAAAGGGGAAAGGAATGATAAGGAAGGGAAAGGAAAGGGAAAAAAGAAGGAAGGAAGGATAAGGAAAGGCAAAAGGAAGTGTCTTTCTTGCTCCGCCGGGCTGGATTCGGAGGAGCGAACCCAGACCCCACCAGCACCCCGCCCTGCGCGTTCCCTGCCCTACCCAGGGGGGTCCGGTCCCTTCCCTCGTCGCCTCTCCTCCAAGGCCTGGGGCGCCGCCGCTTCCTCCCCGTGGTGTCCCTTCTGCGAAGAAGGGCTTAAAAGAGCCTTCGGGGCCGGCCAGGACGCCTCCCCGCCCGCCTCTCCTCCTTACCGCCTGAGCCAGCAGGAGCAGCCCTTTGCGGGAGCGCAGGAACGCCTTGAGCGGCAGGAGCAAGCGAGCCCCCGGGCCCGGCGCCGCCTCGGCGCTTCCCTCCCCGGGGGGCTCCATGGCTCGGCCGTCGGCGGGACAGAAAAGTGGCGGGAAGGGAAGCCACACCCACCCACCCCCGCCGCCGCCGGGACCGAGGGCTCCCTCGCTGTTTGGACAGAACAACAGGAGCGGCGGAAGGCAAGGGAAAGGGGACTTCTACAGCCAGGGCGAGGGCACAGCAGGGACTTCTTCCACCACCCCTCCCCCCTCGGAGTGGGGGCGGGGTGGGTGGGTTGGCGCTGCGTCGAGGAGGAGCGTCTCTGGCCTGCCTCCGGTGGAGTGGAGAGGAAGTCACTCCCTCCCTCTGTCCTCGGGCTCTTTCTTCTCTTCTTTCTTCTTCTCTTTTCGCGTGAGACGCAGGACTCGGGAAGGAGGCAAGCAAGTTGTTGCGAGATCGGGTCGCCGGAGGGAGGAGACGGCGCTGACAAAAGGCCAGGGGAGGGGTGAGGAGGCCGGATGTGACTTTTGGCTGTTGTGGAAGCGTTTGAAGAGGACTCCGATGTGGCTTACAGGAGCTGATCGGGTAGTGATCAAAAGCAAGAAAAACTCATTTAGAAGATGAAAGGCTTGTCCGAATGAGGACAGCAGGCAGAAAACATAAATTCTGGCAGAACAAATGCAAGGCAACAATCAGGAAAGCAAAGCAAGATTTTGAGGAGCGTAAAGCTAAAAACACTCAGAAATAACAGAGACTTCTATAAGTACATTAGAAGTAAAAACTCAACTAGGAAGGCCATTGGACCATTAGACGATGATGGAATGTAATACCAATTTTCAAAAAAGGATCCAGGGGTGATCCAGGAAATTACCGACCTGTCAGTTTGACATGTGTCCCAGGTAAAGTGATGGAAACCATCCTAAAAGATAGAATTAATAGGCACATAGAAGAGAAGGCGCTGCTAAAGGAGAGCCAACATGGCTTTTACAAGGGCAAATCATGCTTCACTAATCTGTTGGAATTTTTTGAGAGTGTCAACAAGCATGTGGATAAGGGGGATCCAGTTGACATTGTTTATCTGGACTTTCAGAAGGCTATTGACAAGGTCCCACACCAAAGGCTCTTGAATAAACTTACCAGTCATGGAATAAAGGGACAGGTCTTGTCCTGGATCAGCAACTGGCTAAGGGACAGGAAACAGAGGGTAGCACTAAATGGACACTTCTCCAAGTGGAGGGAAGTAAAGAGTGGAGTCCCCCAAGGTTCAGTACTGGGACCCCTGCTTTTCAACCTCTTCATAAATGACCTAGAGGTAGGAGTAAAAAGCAAGGTAGCCAAATTTGCTGACGACACTAAATTATACAGGGTACTAAAACTGTGACAGATTGTGAGGAGCTCCAGAGGGATCTCTTCACACTGGGGGAGTGGGCAAAACAGTGGCAAATGAGCTTCAACATTAGTAAGTGCAGAGTGATGCATGTTGGGGCAAAGAACCCCAATTACATTTATAAACTGATGGTGTCTGAACTCTCTGCGACAAACCAGGAAAAGGATCTTGGTGTCCTGGTGGACAACTCAATGAAGGTGTCAACCCAGTGTGCTTCAGCAGTGAAAAAAGCAAACTCAATGGTAGGGATCATTAGGAAGGGTATAGAAAATAAGTCAGCAAGTGTCATGTTGCCTCTTTATAAATCTATGGTGAGGCCCCATCTGGAATACTGTGTACAGTTCTGGTCGCCATACCTCCAGAAGGATATTATGGAGCTGGAAAAAGTGCAGAGGAGGGCAACCAGAATGATTAGGGGACTGGAACACCTTCCTTACCATCTGAGGCTGCAACGGTTGGGCCTCTTCACTCTTGAACGACGACGTCTAAGAGGTGACCTGATTGAAGTTTATAAAATCATGCACGGTGTGGACAAAGTAGATAAGGAAAAACTGTTTTCCCTATCGCATAACACTAGAACTAGGGGACACTCCATGAAACTTTTGGGTACTAGTTCTCAAACAAATAAGAGAAAGTACTTTTTCACCCAGAGGATTACTGGTCTATGGAACTCCCTGCCAGAAGAAGTGGTGACAGCTGTCAGTCTTGACAGCTTTAAGAAAGGATTAGACAAGTTCATGGAGGACAAGGGTATCAATGGCTATAATTAAGGATACTTAAGGACAACCTCCGGGTTGGAGAGATAGGCAGGATATCTCTCAATGCCATTTCCAGGGAATCCTAAGCAGGTGAAGGCATCTGCTTGGGAATACCCTGAAGGAAATGGTGAGCCACTGTGTGAGACAGAATGCTGGACTGGATGGGCTGTGGCCTGTTCCAGCAAGGCTGTTCTTATGAAGGCAAAGGGTCATTAAAGAGGAAACAGAGATTGCAGAGAGACTCAATGAATTCTTTGCTTCAGTATTCACTGAAGAAGACAGAGACCACATGCCCAAAACAGAGCCTCTCTGCGTAGGAAGGGAAACCGAAGAATTAAACCAGATAGAAATAACCAGGGAGGAGGTCCTTGCATGTCTTGTTAAACTAAATGCTGACAAATCACCAGGACCAGGTGGCATCCATCCACGAGTTCTCAGGGAACTTAAAGATGAAATTGCTGATCTCCTAGCCAAGATATATAATCTTTCCCTCAAATCAGGCTTTGTGCCTGATAACTGGAAGGTAGCGAATGTATCACCAATTTTCAAAAAAGGATCCAGGGGTGATCCAGGAAATTACCGACCGGTCAGTTTGACATGTGTCCCAGGTAAAGTGATGGAAACCATCCTAAAAGATAGGATTAATAGGCACATAGAAGAGAAGGCGCTGATAAAGGAGAGCCAACATGGCTTTTGCAAGGGCAAATCATGCCTCACTAATCTGTTGGAATTTTTTGAGAGTGTCAATAAGCATGTGGATAAGGGGGATCCAGTTGACATTGTTTATCTGGACTTTCAGAAGGCTTTTGACAAGGTCCCGCACCAAAGGCTCTTGAATAAACTTACCAGTCATGGAATAAAGGAACAGGTCTTGTCCTGGATCAGCAACTGGCTAAGGACAGGAAACTGAGGATAGCACTAAATGGATACTTCTCCAAGTGGAGGGAAGTAAAGAGTAGGGTCCCCCAAGGTTCAGTACTGGGACTCCTGCTTTTCAACCTCTTCATAAATGATCTAGAAGTAGGAGTAAATAGCAAGGTAGCCAAATTTGCTGACGACACTAAATTATACAGGGTAGTGAAAACAGAGATTGTGAGGAGCTCCAGAGGGATCTCTTGACACTGGGGGAGTGGGCAAAACAGTGGCAAATGAGCTTCAACATTAGTAAGTGCAGAGTGATGCATGTTGGGGCAAAGAACCCCAATTACATTTATAAACTGATGGTGTCTGAACTCTCTGCGACAAACCAGGAAAAGGATCTTGGTGTCCTGGTGGACAACTCAATGAAGGTGTCAACCCAGTGTGCTTCAGCAGTGAAAAAAGCAAACTCAATGGTAGGGATCATTAGGAAGGGTATAGAAAATAAGTCAGCAAGTGTCATGTTGCCTCTTTATAAATCTATGGTGAGGCCCCATCTGGAATACTGTGTACAGTTCTGGTCGCCATACCTCCAGAAGGATATTATGGAGCTGGAAAAAGTGCAGAGGAGGGCAACCAGAATGATTAGGGGACTGGAACACCTTCCTTACCATCTGAGGCTGCAACGGTTGGGTCTCTTCACTCTTGAACAACGGCGTCTAAGAGGTGACCTGATTGAAGTTTATCTAATCTGTCATGCAGTACCCGGGTCTCCAACTGCTGACTTGCTGGCCTTTCAGCTAACAAGGCGGCCTTCTTAACCACTGAACCACTGTAGCCCCAGCATTGGAGACAGCCTTGAATTGGACAGTCAGACTCGCCTGCAATGCCTTCTGCTGTTTGGGGAGTCAATATCCTCTATACCAGGGGTCAGCAAACTTGTCTCTCCAGCTGTTCTTGGACTTCAATTACCAGAAGCCCAAGTCAGCACTCCTGCTGATTAAGGCTTCTGGGGACTGAAGTACAAGAACATCTGGGTAGCCACGTTTGCTGACCTTTGCTCTATACAGTAAAACCCTGACTTACATATGCCTCGAGTTACATAAAATTCGACTTACATAATGATTTTGTGCTAAAACCATGTCCCGATTTACACAATTTCCTATAGGTTTGCTTCAAGTTACATATTTTTCCTATGGGTTTGCTTCAATTTACATTAAAAATTTCATTTTTCCTATGGGTTTGCTTTGAGTTACCTAAAAAAACAATTTAAGCAAAAGCCTAAGGAACTGACTTTTTCCCCGTAAGTAGGGGTTTTACTGTATCTTCCTACATACCTTTGAGGCAGCACCTCCAGGCCCAGTTGCCACCATTTAGGAAAGAGTTGAAGACGTGATTGGCAAAATGGGTCTGGGGGCCGGGATTGTCAACAAGCTCCCCTTTCTGGTTTGTCTGAGGTTTCCCCCTCTCCTATAACCAATTTTAATGTTAATGTTATGTTGGTTTCATATTTGTTTTTAGATAGCAAAATGGCACAGCGGTGGGCAATATTGACAAATGTTTTTAATGGTTTTTATATTGGTTTTTACTTGTTTCATTGTATGGTCAGTGTGGTGCTTGCTGGCCTATGTACACCGCCCAGAGTCCACTGGATTAGGGTGGTACATAATGTCATGGTTTCCACATGCAACCTTGTCTTGATTTTAAGGTGACATTTGATCCATGTAGTGTTAAGACACATATTGTAGTTTTCTTAGGCTTAGAAAGCCAGCTCTCATTTTAAAGCATGTTGGAATGCCAGGTTGTTAGTCTGACATGACAGTGATGCATAGTTAGAATAGTTGCCTCCCCAAAGGGAGGAGGGAAAAGTGAGTGTCCAGGGCTGGATACATTCCAAGAACCACCTGCAGTACCACAAGGTTACTGAATGACAGCTAGACCAGCTGACCACACCACGAGGAAGATGACATCTCCACTCATGTCAATCAAACTAACTACCAGGACACCTGCAGAATGGAATTTTCCCAGGGAATGCAAAGGTGGGGGCCACATGCCAAACAGATGGCACTTGCACCTGCAAACTGTCCACGAGGACAGCACGTCCCATTCCTATGGGAACACAGGTGCTTTCCCATTAGATCACCACATTCCAAAGCTCCTTTTCTCAATAAAAGGAGCCCAATCTGAGCACTCAGGGGGCATTTCTGGAGCAAGGGTGAAACCCTTGTCTCTGAACATCATGATCTTGATTTCAGCGGGAGCTTTTGTCCGACAGCTCCTCAACATGACTCTTCGGGGCTAACACTCAGCCATGAGGGGCAGAACCGCCCCAAACCAAGAAGCTTGAGCCTGCTAGGGAGCTAGCAAGATTTTATTTCAATTATTTGTTTTATTAGCTTGTGTTTTATGTAGCGTAGATTAATTTAAGATCTGTATTCAGTATTATGTTTCCTTCAATAAATCTTCAAAAGCCAGTTGTGTTTTGCCTGCCTTTGTAAAGAAGGAGAAGGAAACCCAGCAGAGCAGAAGTGGCTCCATGTCCTCATCGCTTCAACACCGGAAGCCTTCTAGAAGTCGGTGAGAGGGATTGCTCTGTCTGTTAAGGGGAGGAGGGGGAGTAGCAAGTCATAAGCTGTGTGTCATAGCATCAGCACTAAGAAGCCTAGCGTCTGCCAAGTGATCAATATTTACCTGCCATATGCAGAAGGCTACTCTGTCCCTGTACCCCAGCGAATCGGGCTAGGGTGAGGAGTGCTCATTAAGGCATAGCAGGACGCTGGATTGAAGGTCCGCCTTGCCGGGTGTTCCCAAAAAGAAATATTCTGGGTGCCCAATGTAGCCTTTGTGGGGTATTTTCCTCCCCCTACAACTGATACATAAATCTATTAAATAAAAATAAATAAATAGAAGAAAAGAATTTCAGTTAAAACTTTAAGTTACAACACAAACCACTTCAAAAAGTTACACGTGGTAATCATTTTAAATGTAAACATTGTTAATACGTAGCAGTAATTTATTTAAAGATTGCATATACAATTGAATATGTAAACAAGTTTTAAAATCCTAGATACTTTTTTGTTATCTAAGGCAAAAGCCCACTAAAATCTCATTTATTTTCAGCACATGCTTACATTACAGCAACAGTACTTCGTGCATGACTGACTGGATCACGCTTGTACATTTTTAGAAAATTCAAAGAAAACATGACATAAATAGCTTATTGCCCAAGAAGCTTTCTAAATGGATTATATGTTAGATTTTAGGTTGTTGGTCCTTCTATCTATGAATACTGTCCCTTGCTGGTGCTGGTCTATTGAAAGCAATGTTCTTAAACAAAAAGGCAGCATCTGCTATACAAAGAACACAGAGGATCAGGAAAAATGCCTGCAAAAAAAGAGAAAGTGTTTCAGATTCACAAAATAACATTGAATGTCTGATGAAGTGGACTTGATCCATGAAAGCTCACATTAAAATATAACAGTTACTTTTTAAGGTGCTATCATATTTTTTCTTTATTTTTAAAAACATTTTTCTGCTTTTATAAACTTTTATTTTTAAAAACTTTATTTTATACGGTAGCTGCATGCAAAAATAACAACTTTTAAAAGTCTCTGCCAATAGAAAGTAGGGCCCAAGAGCTAATAAAATTCAACATTCGGTGGCTGAAATGAGAAGGTCTTTAAATGCTTCTCGGTACAATTCAGTCTTTAATTCCTTCTTAAATACATTCAGAGAGGGGACCTGATACTGCTCCAGAAATGAGCTTTTACATAGCATATCTAAAGCAAAATCCTTCTAAAATCTTATTGATTTTTAACACGTGCTTATATTACGTCAACAATACTTACTGGTTAGATCATGCTCTTTCTTGACTGATATATTTTAAATGTTAATAATCTTGAACCATTGTAATTATTTGTGCCTATATTACTGCAACAGTTGTTATACTCAGTAGTTTAGTTTGGATTTGTTAGTGTTCCATTCATATATTTACTAAGCAATAAGGAAGAAATTAGACTGTTGCAAAGTCCCATTTAGTGAAGTACTCCTCACTCCCTTTTCCCATGGTGATCATCTCTAATTAAATCTTGGTTTCACTTAATTAGTTGTACCATACTAACAAGGTCCAAAGACATCTTGAAAAGCTTACTTGTAGTCAAATAAGAAATAAAATGCACAATGCCAAAGAGGAGAAGACTATTTGATATACTGAACAGATGTGGACAGAAATTTAAGCGGTAAGTCCAGAAGTAAAAAAAAAATACTATTCTCTTTCAAATATGAAATATCATTTTAAGTGGTAGACTGTTCTAATGTGAAAAATATAATTATTAGTCACGCTGGCATAAGAATAGCTAAATAAGAATGGAATTATAGTAAATTACATGTATATACTGCCTCATAGTGCTAGTGTACTCTGGGCGGTTTACAAATTAATTAGCATTTTGCTTCCAACATGCTGGATACTCATTTTATCAACCTTGGAAGGATGGAAGGCTGAGTCAATCTTGAACCATCAGGATCAAACTCACAATGTGAGCAGTTTTGGCTGTGTACAGCAGTTTAACCACTGTGCCACCAGGGCTCATTATGAATTGTAAATGGAATACCTGTATATTAATATGAATTGAATTCATATTCCATTTATTTTACTATTTAGCTTAACCACGTATGGTAGCATTGATACAATTAACAATTGTGTAAACTGCTTTTTAAGAAAGCAAATAACAGATGTTATGGCAACAAATTTAGCTGTGTTATTATGTAGCAAGACACACACAACATACATGCACAGAGACCAGGGCCACTTGTCCCTTGTCTTACATGCTGGCACCATGCTAGAGAAGAGTAGTAATAATAATAATAATAATAATAATAATAATAATAATAATAATAATAATAATAATAATAATAATAATAAGAAGAAGAAGAAGAAGAAGAAGAAGAAATATAAGAAAAATGCAAAGGGTGCAGGAGGGAGGTTCACACGGCCAATCTCCTTTGTTTTGACTAATACAGTATAAGAAAGGTGCACAGTGATGCTGCTGCTTCCAATCAATATCATTCAGGCATATTTATACAAGAAACCTAAGAAAGTTTTTTTCTCCTTTCATTTGGTCTGGAAGTAAGGTAAAGGTAGCCCTTGCTCAAAAGCTAGTCATATTCCACTCGAGGGTATGGTGCCCATCTCCATTTATAGCCAAAGATCCCATGCTGTCTGGGTCTGCACATTTCCATAGTCATGTGTCAGGCATGACCAGACATCGGAGTACATGGAATGCTGTTTACCCTCCCACCAAAGTGGTACCTATTTATCTACGTGCAATTTCTTGCTTTAAAACTGCTAGGTTGGCAGGTGCTGGGACAAAGATGGGAGCTCACTCCATCATGCAGCACTTGGGTCTCAAACTGCTGACCAGCTGGCCTTCTAGTTGCCAAGTTCAATGTCTTAACCACTAAGCCACCACAGTCCCTTGGTCATGAAGTAGGAGCACCTTAATGGGGAGCAAGGCCCTGGGCAGACAATGTTTGGTATGGAACAGAGGTTGATCCATTATTAGAAGAATATCCCAAGGACTCCCAGAAGCAATGGAAATTTTTTCCATTTGATCTTCAATAACTTGCTGATATGGAACGGAGAAGCCTCATAACCCAGTTAGTTATGTAAAATATGTCTATTTTGTTTGATTGTGATCATGGTTCTACAGAAATTCTTATCCATGTTTGCATAATAAGATGTGCCTTGGAAAGAAGTCTTAGGTCGGATTTTGATACCCGAAAGCTGCACTTGAGGACATGAAACGAGCCTCATTCAGATGTTCCCTAAAAATCCTTTGAACCCAGAGTAATCTCTGACATGAAATTATTATTATTCTACACATTTCTTTCATATGCTGTGCTCTTTTTCTATGCCTTAATGGCTGAAATCCTGGAGGAATTATCAACTAGAGTAGGTAGGTCCATAGAATCAGTGGGAGATCTGGTCAATCAACTCCTTTGTAAGTTCCACTGATACAATGGGCCTAATTTAGTTGTGACTTAGGGGAACACAGAGACTCCTCAAAGATTGTGGTATTTTCGAACCACAGTCGGGCATACTCCAAGCAATGACCATCTTGTGCCGACTAATCTTTCTCACACTAGGTCAGGTGAAAAGAACTGCAGAATGAACTCACCAAAAGGTGCCTTCATTTTGGCAGTTTCATGTCTGGCCTAGACATGGAAGAAGAAGTTGTGACCTACAGGTACTATGTCATAAAATCTAGACAAAATACTAGCTTCCCAGTGCTTTTTGTGTTCTGCATGCATTCTGTAGATTTTCCTCTAAAAGGGGAAAATTCTTTAAGCTTTAGCTTTTTGTTTACTAAAATTCCAGATAATAATAACAATAATAATTTTGTGCCAGAAATTATTCTGGGTTGAAAGGATTTTTTGCTGGAGAAACTCTGCTCAGGGGATGCCTGAATAAGGCTCCTTTCATGTCCCCAAGATCTTTTCCCACTGAAGTGGTCCATATTTATCTACAGTACTTGCAATTTCTCCTGATGAAAGAGAAGGAAACCTATTTCTTATACGAGGAGTGTTGACCTGCCTGCTGTTTACAGGGGGAAGAGGGATGGCGGCTAATTTCCTACTGAGTAAGTACTGTAAGTAAATAAGTGTGGTCTACTTGCAAAGAACACACTGAGGGGAAACCCTTTACACAGGTGCAGGAGCATTTGGACTGGAAAGTTGACAAAGGAAGAGGATGCAACAGGTGACCTTGGTCTGAATTGGGCCACCTAGACCAGTTCTTTATATCAAGAGGAAACTCATCACCAATAGCCAGGAAACAAACAATTCAGTAAGCAGGGAATGTTATACAGTATTTGAAAAAATCAACCGGCTCCCTTTTGGGTCTATGGGACAATGTACATGGAAGGTTAATGGCACCTTGCCCAAGATAAGTACTTGTATAATGGTAAGTTTAGCCTCTAACATAGTTGCGTCCCCAAATGTAGTATCTTTACTGATTCACACACTGTTTATTTTCAAAGTCCATATAGGTATTAATTTGAAAAATAAATTTCCTTATATTCAGGTTTCAAATTCACAAAAATGTATAAAAATACTCTACAGCAGTATTTTGCAACGAAGAGTTCATAAAACTGTAACATGCAGAAGAAGGGGCTGTTGCCAAAACTAAATTCATTTAGTTGCCAAAAGTAAATGCCAATTAATCTGGCCACGCCGCCCTCATCGCTCCAGAAGTTGAAGTAAAATGCGCCCGTACAGCACATTTTACTTCCGCTTCCAGGAGCAACGAAAATCTGACCCCAATGCCAATTCATCCAGCCCGCGCCGCCCTCGTTGCTCCTGAAGCGACAGGCGCATTTTACTTCCGCTTCCAGGAGCGACAAGAGTGGTGCAGGCTGGATGAATTGGCATTGGGGCCAGATCTGGCCAGCGGGCCGTAGTTTGGGCATCCCTAGTTTAAGCAGAGAAAATGGCAGCCTAAAATCTATCTCATCCTGTTACAAAATAGATGGCAAGGCGTGTTTTACTTCCGCTTCTGGTGGGAGGAACCACATGACTGGCCTGCTGAACCACTTGACCAGCCCACTGAACCACATGACTGCCCCACTGAACCACGTGACCAGCCTGTGGCCCAAAAAAGTTTGGGCACTCCTGATTTAAAGAATTCATTTCCAGAAGGAAGATTAAAGTAGCACTGAAGAATAGTTGGAGTAAGGGCAAAATGGGCCCTCCATACTTTTTGTAGTGTCTTGGTTCCACAGAGACTAAGTTATGTCTGGTGGATAAAATGTGTCAGTCAATAGTAATATTATTATATTTAATTTAAATTTAATTTAATTTTTAAATTTCTAAGCCGCCCACTCAGGCAAACCCGACTCAGGGCGCCTTACAACAGATTAAAAACATATAAAACAGATTAAAACCCCAAACACCCACCCACCCTTCTATCCTCACCCTATTCATAAAAGAATAAAAAAGGGTTACAAGCAATACAGAGGGAGGGACACTCTAGATTTAGCTTAAAATGAGCCAACAGGCGGGGGCCATACTTCCATTAAGGCCCCACACCTGCCCTGCCAGCCAGGTTTTCAAACCTTTCCTGAAGGGCAGCAATTCTGTCTGTAACCTTAACTCTGTTGGCAGGAGGTTCCAGAGGGCTGGTGCGGACACAGAGGAGGCCCTTCTTCATGTGCTAGAGAGGCGGGTCCCTCTAGCTGATGGAACTAGGGAGCCCCTCCGGTCTGCTCTGGTTGGACAGGCAGACACTCTTGGGGTGATGCGGACTCTTAGGTAACCTGGCCCACTGCCATATAGGGCTTTAAAGGTCAAAACCAGCACCTTGAATTGCACCCGGAGGCAGACTGGTAACCAATGCAGCTCCCGAAGTAGTGGGGAGGCGCAGGCATAATGTCCACACCCCATCACCACCCGGGTAGCTGCATTCTGGACCAGTTGTAGCCTCCGAATGGTCGTCAAGGGCAGCCCCATGCGCATTACAGTAATCTAGTCTGCAGGTGACCAGAGCATGAGTGAACATGAGTAAGGAGTCCCGGTCCAGGAGCGGGCACAACTGGTGAATTACTCAAAGTTGAGCAAAAGCCCTCCTGGCCGTGGCCGCCACCTGCTCTTCAAGCAGCAGTCGTGAATCGAGGAGGACCCCCAAGTTGCGCACCGGGTCTGTCTGGGGCAAAACTGCCCCATACAAGACCAGAGGTGGTAGCTCCCCGGATAACCCGGGGGCCCTGATCCATAGCCACTTGGTCTTGCCAGGATTCAGCTGAAGCCCATTGTCACCCATCCAGAACCCGACGGCCTCCAGGCATCCAGACAGGACTTTGACTGCATCATTGGGATCACAACGGGCCGAGATGTACAACTGAGTGTCATCCGCGTACTGATGGTACCACACCCCATGGGAGTGGATGATCTTGCCCAGCGGCTTCATGTAGATGTTAAATAGGAGAAAAGAGAGCACCAAGCCCTGCAGCACCCCATATTTGAGGGGCCTAGGACTGGATCTCTCACTCTCCAGCCACACCAACTGGGTCCGGACCTCCAGAAAAGAGGAAAACCAGGACAACACAGTTCCCTGGATCCCCAGTCCTTTGAGCCGTTCCAGAAGGATTCTGTGGTTGACAGTATCGAAGGCCGCCGAGAGGTCAAGGAGAGCAAGGACGGTCAGATGACCGCTGTCCCGCTCACGCCAGAGATCATCCAGCAGTGCGACCAATGCCGTCTCCGTACCATGTCCGGGCCTGAATCCCGATTGAAAGGGGTCCAGATAATCCACTTCCTCCAGATCCCCCTGCAGCTGGCATGTCACCGCCTTCTCCAACACCTTCTCCAGAAAGGGGAGGTTGGAGACCGACCTGTAGTTGGTAAGGACAGCTGGGTCAAGGGATGATTTCTTCAGGAGGGGGCGCACCAAAGCATGTTTTAGCTGTGCAGGAAATACCCCCTCCTGCAAAGATGCATTTATTATAGCCCCGACCCAGCCTCCTGTCACCACCTTGGAGGCTTTCACCAACCAGGTGGGACAGGGGTCCAAAGGACATGTAGTGGCCCGCACTGCTGCAAGGAGCCCGCCCACTTCATCAGGGACAACTGGATCAAACCGATCCCAGATCACTCGGCAAGACTGTGCTCCTTCCTCCCTGGACCCTCACCGTCCATGCAGGGATTAAGCCCCAAACAAATCCAACTGATTTTCTCAACCAGATGGTCAGCGAAGTCCTCGGCCGAACCCTGCCAGCCGGGCACAGCCCCCCCCCCCCCCCCCCCAAGGAGGGACCTGGTCACCCGAAACAGGGTGGCTGGGCGATTATCAGCGGAGGCAATAAGGGTGGTGAAGTATTGTCGCCTCACCACCCCCATCGCCACTAGGTAGGCCCTAATATAGGCTCTAGCTAGTGTCCAATCGGGATTGCTCTGGGTTTGCACCCAGCAGCGCTCTAGACCCGCTTGAGCTCCTGCAGTTCTTCCGTGAACCACGGGGATGAAAATATACTCTTTTACTTACTCCCCCAACCACATGTTCAATTATTATCTTCTTTATTACTGCACACAGGCCTGCAATGAGGAGGAATAATGCTGACACCAGAGAGTTGAAAGCATCCTGAAAAACATGACAAATAACACATTTTAGTATGATTTGTAACCTCATAAAAAGACAACAAATAATCTTTTGTTATTATTGGGTTTTTATTGCCATAGCAGAGCAAGAATTGTGTGTTGTTTTTTTAAAAAAATGTACTGTATGATACTAAGATAACTTGTGTAGCCTTGAGTGATGGACAGAGTGGGGGCATCATTTCTTGCTCTCAACCACAAAAACCTCTGCATCATTGCAAATCAACAAATCTTCCCCCTTTAATCTCTTTCCTTCAACCACCCAGTCCCACATAGATACCCTATGTTATCCATATAATTATTCACTTTTTCATTGCATTTAACCAAAATATATAATTTTAGAAAATTAAATAATGTACTCTGAATGGTTTCAGTTGTGAGCTGAAAGTGACAACTATTGGTGTTTGGCCATTTTCTTTTCTGGATCTGTCTTGTAGTAGGTTGTGACTTGCTCACAGTGACACCAAATGATTTTACACCTAGTGTTCCAAATACTTTCCTGAGATGTTCAGCAGTAATCTGTCTCAAAGAAAAATGGTCAGCTACACAGGAGTTTAGCCTACTCTGTAGTTCCCTTCTGGGACAGTTAGGAGTGCTCTAAATAGCATGGACTATGTTTTCTGGTTAGCCAAAGTGTCTCCAATTCTCCCTAACTGCTACCAATCAATCTGTCCCTCCTGGGTCTAGGATAGAAGAATACTGTTTCTTTAGAAAAGGGATTCTCAATCTGCGACCCACGGTGCCATTTCATGTGGCTCCCCACCGCCTCCACCACACCCAGAAGGGCAAAATGGCTGTCCGGCCCTGAAGCTGTCTGAGGGAGCATGAAAGGTTGAGAACTCCTGCTTTAGAACAATTAAGGATAATTTCAAATGAAGACTTTTTGACATTATACTGTATTAGCTTTGGAAAAACGGGGCTTGCTTTGATCATTCTAATCAAACCACCACCACCCCACCAAATCAACTCAGGCAAGATTGCTCCTGGGTGCAAATGCAACTGCACCCTAAGGAGACTGCAGGCCTGCAGGCAGGATTTGGTTGTGATGAGCAGAACCTTGTGTATTAAGTGCTTAAAGATAGCAGTATGTAGGCCTACTACAAAAAGATGGCTTGCTTAACTTTGCCAAGCAGGTTGTGATTAATATGGATTGACGCTTCCTCAAAGGAAAAGTTTGGTAGGATTTAATTATACAGTATTAAGACTAGCATTTTTTGCACGGCATTGCCGGGAAGGTTTTTTGTGTGTGTTGGTGGTTGGGGTGGTTTTTTTTGGGGGGTACACACACACACAACACAATCACGCACACACAACACAATACACACACACAACCACACACAATACACATGCACAACACAATACACACACAACACAACCACATACACACACACACGTACGGCCCTCGCCTGGAGGAGAAGGGGGCTCCCGGCCTTGCCGGGTGTGTGTGTGTATTTTTTTAAAAATTGTGGGAAGGTATGTCCCTTCTTATGTTTATCTGGTTATTATGTCTGTGTATTTGGGATGCAGATGCAGAGTTTTTTTTGTCATAGATGGTTTGACGTGTGCTACATGACCACGGAAACGTCTGCAGAAGCAGACTGATCCGTGTGTTGATGGAGGCTTACTGGAATGTGGAAATTGAGCAGTTCGATTCTTGAGTATTGCATGACGGAATGTGCTCCCGTCTTTCTCCCAGCTCCTGTCAACCTTTTTGTTCTAAAGTAAGGAATTATAAGTTGATAAAGAGGCACCACGTTGTTGGGAAGGTAAAAAGCGTTACGTGGGCTCCAGTGTGTAGTCATGCCTGCCACAAG
This sequence comes from Bradypodion ventrale, assembly GCA_035047345.1. NCBI lineage: Eukaryota > Metazoa > Chordata > Lepidosauria > Squamata > Chamaeleonidae > Bradypodion > Bradypodion ventrale. Next base: position 22,428,612 of record JAWDJE010000009.1, on the reverse strand, counting down.
ACCACGGAAACGTCTGCAGAAGCACACTAATTTGTGTGTTGATGGAGGCTTACTGGGATGTGGAAGATGAGCAGTTCGATTCTTGAGTATTGCAGGATGGAATGATCCCCTGTCTTTCTCCCAGCTCCTATCTACTTTTTTGTTCGAAAGCAAGGAATTGCAAGTTGATAAAAGGGCACCACGTTGTTGGGAAGGTAAAAAGCGTTATGTGTGCTCCGGTGTCTAGTCATGCCTGCCACATGACCACGGAAACGTCTGCAGAAGCAGACTGATCTCTGTGTTGATGGAGGCTTACTGGGATGTGCCTATTACTTACGGGTTTTTTTTTGGGGGGGTCAACCTGTGGGGTGGGGGTGGCTTGGGGAGTTTTTTTCTTCTTTTTTTGCTCTCCCCATACTGTTTGTGATGCTCCCTGGCTCTCAGTAAAAGAACCTGGGCAGACTCACCCCGGCATGATGATGAGGGAGGGATGGTAGGTATTGAGGGGGAAATTTAGGAGGAAAGGAAGATGGGAGGGTAAGAATGAGGGAGGGAAAGAAAGAAGGAAGGGGAAAAGAACGACTGGAGGTAGGGAAGGAAGAGAGCTAATTGTATGTTTAGGTTTTTCGGACCGTGATACACCCCAACACAGAGAGTCAGTCAGTCAGCCAGTCTCTCTCTCTCTCTCTCATACCCACACCCACAAGAGACTAATCCGGAACCTACTGTCTTGTGCATTGTCTTGCACACACACACACTCCCTGTCTCTCTCTCACACAGCATTGATGTACATTGAAAGTGTCTCGTTCCAGGGCTGTAGAGGCTTAAATGGAATGGGTTTGTTTCATCCGCATCAGGACCTTGCTCCATCAGTCATTCACTCTCAAGTTCAATCAATTGTAGTTCAACATGCAAATCAGCTCTGTCCAACATTCTGTTTCTTGGCCTGGCTAGATTTTCTCCCAACTAATCACAGTCCAACATGCAAATCAGCTCACTCCAACATTCCATTTTTAGGCCTGGCTGTTAATAAACTGCCATTTTCTCCCATGGTACCATGGTAGTTGTAGTTCATTCTTTTTCCCATTTTGTGGGGCTTAGGCCCCACTCTCTGTTTCCGGACCCTTGCGGCGATGTTAGTTGGGTCTAAAGGTAAGTGTGGGCGGCTCGGTACAGGATGGTTGGGCCGGGTGTGGCTGCTAATGCCAGACACTCACCACCCTACCCCCTTCTTATAGGTAAAGATTAATGTTAACAGGTGACTAGAACAAAATAACAGTTGTTATTGTACAAATTAATACTTACAGCCAACGGCCAAAATAAGAACTTCAGTATTTTCTGCAGATTAAATAGATAAAGCAAAAAGAATAAGAAAGAAATGACCAATTCTATGATTGCGAGAGTTATATATGCTTCATAAATTCCACCAATTCCAAAAGTGATAGCTGCTATGAAAGCTAAGACCTGCAAGAAGAAAGGATAAAACATTTATTTGCCTCAACCCAGTCTTGCTAGAAATATTTAATACTGTCAAACTATCTACAGGTCCTGGGAAATTACTAAATGAATCAGATACATTTGATTAGAGGTAGCCCCCCTACCTGCAGGCCCAGTATCTGCTGTTTCACTTATCCATGGGTGAAAATATGCAGTAAAAACCTCTGAGATACATTGCCATAGCTGGCCACTATCTACAATGTAATGTTGAGAAATAATGGTGGTCTAATAAAGGGTTTCCGCCAGAGCCATTTCATGAGTGCAAGTGAAGATTGGTGAAGCATTTCCACCCCACCCATCCCTGACTCATGCCTGTGTACTATAGTACAGTACAGGGTTTTCTGCTTTCCATGGTTTCAAACATCCACAGAAGATCTTCAAATGTATCCCCCATGAATATGGGGAGCGACCTTTATATATTATTTATTATACAAGTACTGTACTTAATTAAAAGTGTACCGGTACATTTAATAGAAAAAATATACACACAAATTCTGTTCCCCCCCCCCCGGACGAATTGGTACATTTTTTAAAAAGAGCTCAAATTGATTTTTCTTCCCATGTGTGCATTTTATTCTCCTGATCCAATCACCTGCCCCTTCTACCCACCCTCAAAAATCATGAGAATGATAAAGGAAGATTTCTATTTGAGTCTCCAAAGTAGCATGCTTGAGTATTTATTTAAACAGGAGAAGCAACAGACAAATGGTTTGAGCAACCTTTCCCAGTTTTCATATTGGGGGATGATGAGAATTATAGTCTAGCATATTTCAAGGCACCAAATTAGAGACATCTGGGCAATTTTAATGTCTATCAGACAGGTACTCTTTATTCTTTTTTAAAAATCAGACTAGAGCAAAGCAATCACACTTATATAACGCTAAGTTAATTAGCATTTTGCCCCCAACATGCTGGATACTCATTTTACCAACCTTGGAAGGATGGAAGGCCTTGAGCCCTGGTCAGGATCCAATTTACTGTACAACCTTTTGGTTGCAACACAGTAGTTTAACCACTGTGCCACCAGGGCACAATCTCAATGACAAAATCCCTAAATCTTAACCTATAAAATCGAGGGTTAACCGTTGGAACTTTGAATAGGTTCCTAGGCCAGGCCCCAAAAGCCTGCACCCACCATTCGTGCACACCCCCAAACTGGGTCCGCAGGTCAACGAAGGTTTAGAAATGCGCCAGTGGGGCAAGAGCCCCACAAACGCGAAAAAGGGAAACAACTTCATTTCCCAACGTTCTTTGCACCGCGCCACAGCCAATCAGGCTGAGAGGCGCCAGCACAAAGAACGTTTGGAAACGTGCCGCGGCCAATCAAAAACGAGCCACAGAAAAAAAACGGAGCACAAACGGAAAACAAAAAATAAAACTACAATCCCCAGTGTCCTGCGTGCCATGACGCGCAGAACGCTGAGAAAGCCGTCGCACTAAAAATAAAAAACGCAGTGCATCACATCAACACAGGCTGCAGTAAAGAAACACCCCCCCGCCGCTGCCCTTCCTTTCCACGGGCCAGGCATCGAGCCCAGCCCGCAGGAAGGAGAGACCCACCCGCCGCTGCCCTTCCTTTCCACGGGCCAGGCATCGAGCCCAGCCCACGGGAAGGAAAGACACCCTCCCGCCACTGCCCTTCCTTTCCATGGGTCAGGCATCGAGCCCAGCCCGTGGGAAGGAAAGACCCCCCCGCCACCGCTGCTCTTCCTTTCCACGGGTTGGGCATTGAGCCCAGCCCACGGGAAGGAAAGCCCCCCCCCGCCACTGCCCTTCCTTTCCACGGGCCAGGCATCGAGCCCAGTGCACGGGAAGGAAAAACCCCCCACCGCTGCCCTTCCTTTCCACAGGCCAGGCATCAAGCCCAGCCCGTGGGAAGGAAAGACCTCCCACCTGCCACTGCCCAGCCCTTTCCATGGGCCAGGCATCGAGCCCCGCCCGAGGGAAGGAAATACCCCCCCGCCACTGCCCTTCCTTTCCACGGGCCAGGCATCGAGCCCAGCCCACGGGAAGGAACCCCCCCGCCACTGCCCTTCCTTTCCATGGGCCAGGCATCAAGCCCAGCCCGCGGGAAGGAAACACACACCCCCTCACCGCTGCCCTTCCTTTCCACGGACCAGGCATCGAGCCCAGCCCGCAGGAAGGAAAGACCCCCTTAAAACAAAACAACAATCAAAAACATCCAAAAATAAACAGAAACAACAAAAATTAACACCAAAAACATACAAAGTAAACACACACAAAAATAACAAAACACAAACAGCACCCAGCCAAACACCACAAAACAACAAAAAATACACCAAAACAACACAAAATCCAAAACCCCCCCCACACAGACACACAAAATAAATAAAACAAGGGAACTCACCAGCAGACATCCTCACTCCACAACGGCCGGAAACGAAATGAATAAAGAAACAGACTACTTACCGGAAGAAGCTCCATCCAGAGGCCACCAGAGAAAAAACAGTCAAAATACAAGAAAACACCTTACCAGCACCACCTGCTGGCCACAAAAGTAAAAACAATTCACAAAGACACAACACCCCCAAACAAAAGGCCCCAACAATAAAAACAAGTCAACAAAATAACACAAAATCACAATTTAACACAAATCACAAACATATGACAAGAAAATAAAATAAAAACTTTTCAAAAATCGTGTGCTGAATTTTAACTAAAATAAAAACCCAAAACATCTAAACACAGTTTAAAAACATTTATTGTAAAAAAAACATGTACTTTCACATTTTTTAAATTATTACCTAGGGTACAACTATTAAAAAACACACATACTAAAACATTATTTGGTTAAATAATTTTTTTTGTAAAAGTATATCATCCTTTGTTTTTTTCTTAATCCACAAAAGCAAAAAACCAAACACAACTAATCACAGTTTATAACAGCCCAGCAAAAATAAATAAATAAATAAATATATTAAGAATTTCAAATATAGACTAGCCTCTCCTTTACAAACATTAACAAAAATAAATAAATACAAACGCCATTTAAAACAGCCCGGCATAGCTGGACAACCTCTGCTAGTAGTTTTATAAAACAAGATTTAGAAATCCCAAATTGAATAATCTCAATATATTGAAGGAGACAGATTGAACTCCTCAGAACTTATTTACTGTATTCTCTTTCACACACATACCATATGTGCATATGTAGATTTCTCTCTAAGTGTGTTTGTGTGAACAGATATTTGTGTATGAGATATATAAGTACAGGAAAATTTATTTCACAATTTCAAGGGGAAGGAATATACACAATTTAAAACTCTTAATGGAGAGGAATATCCCACCTGAATCTATCTTGATGGAGGGCAACAGCTTCATCAATACTGGCCTGGGCTTAATGATTTTTATTTATTTTTTGTACAAAAAGGGCTCATGACCAGAAAGTGACACACGGAGCTGGCTCAGTGGTACGGATGTCATGCTGAGATGTGAAAGGCAAATGGAAGGCGACTGTATTATATGGTTCCCAGGATAATCATGGTTGATTGCCATGAGAATTATAAAATTAAAAATTGGATATGGCAATTGAAGAAGGGGAGAAAATAGCCTTGCTGGTATTTTCCATTTCCTTAACAATAACTGAACAGTGTCTCAAGCAGTCCTTGCCTGGGCTATAAAGTGATGAGAAATACTTATTCTTTCATATCAGAGGGTAAACAAAACAGCAAAAAATAAATACTGTAAATGTTGAGGCACCTTAAAGACTTATTCCTGTATTTAAAGGTGAGCTTTTGTGGATCAAAACCACTCAAATTTAAACACAGGAATTAGTCTTTAAGGTGCCACAACATTTTTTTGACTTTTTTTTGCTATTTTGTTTACTCTTACCAACGGCCGATTGTTAGGCATTTTATTCTGTCTCTCTGTGCCACAAATAGGCTTTATTTTTAGGGTGTCTTGGGTTTCAATGTTTTTATATGAAAATTTTAATATTTGTTTGTATCTGTTGAGTTTTATGCTGTTAGCTGCCCTGGAGTAGGAAAGTTTTTCCTAGAGGGGCAGGATAAGTTTAATATAAATAAATAAATAAACAAACAAATAAATGCTCTGATATGCTTGCTCAGAATAACATGACCACTACTTCAAAAATTTCACTTATTTTTTTCATCAGTCTGTAATATACTGTATTTTAAATAGATACAGGATACTTATACACAGAGCACATAATGCGCAATGCAGGGATGGAGGAATCACCATATGGGATCAAAATTGCTGGGAGAAACATCAACAATTTGAGATATGCAGATGATACCACCCTAATGGCAGAAAGTGAAGAAGACCTAAAGAAGCTCCTGATTAGGTTGAAAGAAGAGAGTGCAAAAGCTGGCCTGAGACTCAATATCAAGAAAACCAAGATAATGGCAACAGGCGCTATAAGTCCCTGGAAAATAGATGGGGAAGAAGTAGAAGCAGTAACAGATTTTACTTTCTTAGGATCCAAGATCTCTGCAGATGGGGATTGCAGCCATGAAATAAAAAGGCGACTGATTCTTGGGAGACAAGCTATGAAAAACCTGGGAAACATAGTGAAAAGTAGAGATATCTCACTGCAAACAAAGGTCCGCATAGTCAAAGCAATGGTATTTCCGGTGGTAATGTATGGCTGTGAGAGCTGGACCATTAGAAAGGCTGAGCGAAGAAAAATAGATGCCTTTGAGATGTGGTGCTGGAGGAGTTTTGAGAGTCCCCTGGACAGCGAGGAGAACAAATAGGTCAATATTAGAAGAGATTAGCCCTGAGTGCTCCTTAGAAGGACAAATAACAAAGATGAAGTTGAAGTATTTTGGACATCAAATGAGAAGAGAGGATTCACTTGAGAAGGCCTTGATGCTGGGGAAGTTGGAGGGCAAAAGAAGAAGGGGACGGCCAAAGATGAGATGGCTAGATGGTATTGTAGACACAATGGGCACGGGGCTGTGTGGACTAAGGAGGATGGTGGAGGACAGAGGTGCCTGGAGAGCGATGGTCCATAGGGTCGCAAAGAGTCGGAATCGACTGTGCGACTGAACAACAACTGAACACCAGCAGACAGGACTTTACCCAACTGGGCTAACCCTATATCCAAGCAATTCGCACCTAATCTTACAGAAAAATTAAATTACCTTAAAAACAAAACACCCAAAGTACACAAGTCACCTAGAAGGAACTACTCTCCTTATCACGAGGATGCAAGGCTGCCTGCTAAGAGGACATGTATCATTTATTTATTTAATGGGGAATGTTTTCTGAGTAGGAAAAGGATGCAGGATGACAGGTCTGTAACCAGCCTGGATTTTAATAAACAAAAAAATACTGGTTTTAACGTTGACCTGGAATCTCTCCTGATGGGAGAATGAGACACTCCGGGGTAACGATGGAAGGCACTCTGCACATGCCCAGAGACCTTTTCCTCTCCGTGACAAGTTTCACAGCCACGACGGGAACCACGACAGCTGTGTGACACGAGTGGGTCTGGTGTTGTGTGCTGGATAATTATTTTTAATTTCAGCGGCCCCCCCCCTTCCCTTCATACCTCTACCCACCCACTGAAAAGGCCTGGCGCCCTACCATGCGCGCTATCTTTAAGCCTCCCCTGATGGTGCGCGGGAACGTGCGGTTCAGCTCCACCATGATGGCCTCTGAGGAGCTGCTGCAACCCAAAAGGACCGGCGGGCGGTGCAGGGAAGGGCGCCCGTTATTCTGTCTGCGCCGCTGCTTTGAATCGCCTGCCCGGCCGAGTCGGGCTCCGCTTGGCTTCCCCTTCCCTTCCCTCCCTCACACCCAACCTAACCACCCGCCCACGGCGTCCGGGATGGTTTCTGCGTGGTGAGGGAAGGAAGACGGAGGCCGGCCTCCTCTTTTCCTCTCAGCGGGGGTGAACCTGTCGCTCGGCAACGGGCCTTGGGGGTCGGGCCTCCCCAACTTAGGCAGCGATTATTCAATGGATAATACTCAAATGGGGGTACACAGAAAGAGCCTCCTCGAAGATAGCGATTTATTTTTGAACCACAGTCGGGCGTGTTGCCGGTTAATTTTTCTCCCCCGAAAGGAATTGCAGAATGAACCCACCAAAATTTTGGTGCCTTCATTTTGGCAGTTTCACGTCTGGCCTAGACAAGAAAGAAGAAATAAAACATTTTTCTTTCATGTGCATGATTCTTCACTTTTCATTTATGTATATATCATTTTCTTCAAGGGCTAATGTACATTTTCTATATTTGACGTTATTGTTCTATTTATGGCAATTTTAATGGGGATTTTGAGGCAGATTAGAAGTTCAAGGCATGGTTTAACATTGTTACACCCCAGAAAATTTCGGTGGACAAAGCTGGATTTGAACCCAGCCAAAAAAGGCCCCTCATCTTCTTTGAACAAAAGGTGGGATGTCACTATACCATATGTTTTAGCAAGCACAGAACCCACTTGCTGGCTCATCCTGTACAACAGCTGAAAGAGATTCTTATTCTTTCTCTTCCTGCCAACAGTTATTTTTTCAATATTAAATACACCTATAACATTTGATGAAATCATCAGATTCACTGGCCTTAATCCTTACACCAAAGTGTACTACTCACTGGTGCAATTATGCCATCAAGTCAACTCTTATCAGAGAGTAAGTCAGTGGTTCCCAATCTTTTTTGAGCCATGCCCCACCTAAGCATCTCTAACATCCTGAAAGCTCCACACACACACACACACACACACACACACACACACACACACACACACACACACACACACACACACACACACACACACACACACATAATTCTTATTATTCTAAAAGTGAATTATTCATGTGGAGGAAGTCCAAAAGGCCATTAACCTGGTCTAAAACTAATCCTTGATTTGCCCCCCTGAAAAATAAAATTTCCCCCATGAGATGTGAGCCCTATGTTGGGATCAATGGGAGTAAACAAACAACAAAAATGTAACCCTTAAAGTGCCACAACATTTTTGTCTTTTTTGTTTTGTTTACTTTAATATGCTTGCATAGACTAACACAGCTGCCACTTCAAAAAGCCAACTCTTGTGTCAGTTCTATTGCTCCAAGGCATCTGCTCTAAATTGCAACCAAAAATTAGATTCAGACGGTTGACAAGGGACTGTTTCAGACTGACAAGAAAACATGACTTGAATAATTGGGCAGCAATACTCCCCCCCCCTTTCATATTGTATGTGAATACTCATTAAATAATTCCAGGTGGTAAGTATTCTATGCAGAAGAAATTCTCCTGTGTGTGACAGGAGATAATATTTCTTCTTAAAAAGTGGCTGGGATGAAAAATTTATATATCATTTTGTTGTTGTTGTTGTTGTTGTTGTTCAGTCACACAGTCGATTCCGACCCTTTGCGACCCCATGGACCATTTTCCTCCAGGCACCTCTATCCTCCACCATTCTCCTCAGCCCACCAAGCTCTGTGCCCATTGTGTCTACAATACCATCTATCCATCTCATCTTTGGACGCCCCCTTCTTCTCTTTCCCTCCACCTTTCCCAGCCTCAAGGCCTTCTCAAGTGAGTCCTCCCTTCTCATTTGATGTCCAAAGTACTTTAGCTTCATCTTCACTATTTGTCCCTCCAATGAACAGTCTGGATTGATTTCTTCCAGTATTGACCTATTTGTTCTCTTTGCTGTCCAAGGGACTCTCAGGACTCTCCTCCAACACCACATCTCAAAGGCATCTATTCTTCTGCGCTCAGCCTTCCTAATGGTCCAGCTCTCACACCCATACATTACCACTGGGAATACCATTGCTTTGACTATGCGAATTTTTGTTTTCAGGGTGATGTCTCTGCTTTTCACTATATTCCCCAGGTTTCTCATTGCTTGTCTCCCCATAATCAGTCGTCTTTTTATTTCATGGCTACAGTCGCCATCTGCAGTGATCTTAGATCCCAGGAAAGTAAAATCTGTCACTGCTTCTACTTCTTCCCCATCTATTTTCCAGGGACTGATTGGACCTGTTGCCATTATCTTGGTTTTCTTGATATTGAGTCTCAAGCCAGCTTTTGCACTCTCCTCCTTCAATCCAATGAGGTTCTTTAGGTCTTCCTCACTTTCTGCCATTAGGGAGATATCGTCTGCATATCTCAAATTGTTGATGTTTCTCCCAGCAATTTTGATCCCATATTGTGATTCCTCCATCCCTGCATTGCACATTATGTGCTCTGTGTATAGATTGAATAAGCAGGGTGATAAAATACAGCCTTGTCTAAGTCCTTTTCCTATTCCAAACCACTCTGTCATTCCGTGTTCTGTCCTAACTGTTGCTTCTTGGTTCGTGTACAGATTTCTCATGAGGCATATGAGGTGTTCTGGTATTCCCATCTCTTTAATTACTTGCCACATTTTGTTGTGGTCCACACAGTCAAAAGCCTTGGTGTAGTCAATAAAACAAAAGTAGACTTGTTTCTGGTATTCTTTTGTTTTCTCCATGATCCAACATATGTTGGCAATGTGGTCTCTAGACCCCTTCCTCTTTTGAAACCGGCCTGCACCTCTGATAGTTCTCTCTCCACATGTTGTTGTAGTCTATCCTGTATTATCTTGAGCATCACCTTGCTGGCATGTGGGATGAGCGTAATTGTTCGGTAATTTGAGCATTCTTTGGCATTGCCTTTTTTGGGGATTGGAACGTACACTGATCTTTTCCAATCCTGTGGCCACTGTTTTGTTTTCCAAATTTGCTGGCATATTGAATGCAGTAGTTTGATTCCATCATCTTTTAGGGCTTTGAAAAATTCAACTGGGATGCCATCATTTCCACTAGCTTTATTGTTTGCAGTGCTTTTTAGAGCCTTTCTGACTTCACTCTCCAGAATGTCTGGTTCACGTTCAAATTTCTCATTATTGTTATTATGTTGGGGTCCTTTTTGTAGAGTTCCTCTGTGTACTCTTGCCATCTTTTTTTGATCTCTTCTGCTTCAGCTAACTCTTTTCCATCATTTAAAAACATTAAATTATTGTTTTTGCCATAGAGCCGTCATGTTAACACAGTTTCCAGCTGTGCGAATTGATTCATAGGCCAGGAAACCATTTTGCAAGACTACCACTTCTCCCTCATCTCTGAGAAGGAAGTTTTATTTTGTGGGTTTAGACTTGAATCACAGCAACATCTTGCTGCATAAATACACAGTCAGCAGCTATTATGAACAGATACTTTGCTTATCCAAACCTGCAAACTGATGGAAGTGTTTTTGTTCATAGGGTGAACTGGGTTTTAGTCAATAACACTTGGTTAGATTTTAAGATTTTTCTTAAAGATTTTCTACAAGATTTTTTCTTCTTTTTGTTACAACATTCTAATATACTCTTGGTGGTGACAGAATAGCATACACATCAAATCAAAGGCAGGGCAGGTTTTGTTTTGTTTTTGCAGTAACATGTCATACCCTAGCATGCAGTAACATGTCATACCCTAACATCTACAAAAATCCCACAAAAATCCCAAAATCTCCAAACCTCAGCAACATCTTATGCTAACTATGTGCTGCTGCTATTTGCAATAAACCTCCAATTTTTGCTCCTGAACATGGAAATAATCTAGGAGGTTTTTTCTCTCTCCCTGTGAATCAATAATAATTTTCTGATCTCTTTTTCTTCAATATCACCTAGTCTTGAATGTGTCTTTAGTGTGTGGGTTTTTCCATATCATTGTGTATAACTGAAAAAGCCATAAAACTGTCACCAAAGTTTGGCACAGGTTTGGAAAAGAGATGGATAGATTTTTGGCATTCACCATAACCCCTCTGGGAATACGTCATTTACATATTCAGGATATATGGCAAAGAACAAACCTGAATTGTTATATCAGTAGGACATGATTTTTTGGCAATTATTTGCCATTGCCACCACCATTATTGGATCCTGACAGTGGAAGATATTCATTTCTCCCTTTCTAACTTTTAGAATCAATTCCTCAAATTCCGTCTTTTCTCTATCCCAGTCAAAATCCCTCATAAGTTTACTGTTCCACTTATTTACCCTCATTATCTGAAACCAATTAAATTTTAATTGTTCAAACAAGTTTGTCTTTCTTCCATTGTTCCTACAAGTCCGTAACCAGTCTTTCACCAGGAAAACTTCATTCCTATCCAATATTTCCTTTACCTCTTTGTCTATCTTTATCGGAAAACTTGCCATGTCTGTCAAGTCCAAAATTGGAGAGATATTCGGGGCCAAATCCTTTTTTACTTTGAATTATAACAGTTTGAAAAGCGAACTTAAGCTTAAAATAAAAAAATTCAAAAGTTGAAGCTGTCATGGTTCGGGAGAATTGCACTTAGTAAAATGATGTTGTTACTTAGAATAATTTTTTTATTTGATGCATTAGCAATTCAATTGAAGGATAAGGAAATTATAGAGTTCCAAAATTGATAAATAACTTTTGTAATGGGGGAAAAAAGTCTAGGTTACCAAAAAAATTATGGTACCTACCTCAGAAAGAGGGTGGTTTAGGAATGCCGAATTTGATGGTATACTACCGTGCTTTTCAAATTAAGAATGTTGTGAAGATCTTGGCAAAGGAAAAAGCAATTTGGGAAGAAACTGAGATGAGGGACTATAGAAATATAGGTAAAATGGTTTTCTTAGGAGGTAATGTGGGAAAGGTAGTAACTAAAAATAATTTGATGAAAGGATTAATGAATGTATGAAAAAAAACACTTGTGTCTGTAACAGCACAAATCTTTGGCACAGATTTAGAAGGAATCTAACAATATGAGGAAAGGGGAATGGAGGTTTCCATTACAACCCCTCCTCTTATATTTTAGTACACACCTATAAAGGTTTCCCTTGCTCGAAAGTCAGTTGTATCCGACTCTAGGGTTCAGTGCTCATCTCTGTTTCAAAGCCGAAGAGCCAGCGCTGTCTGCTTCTGCAGATGTTTCTGTGGTCATGTTGCAAGCATGACGACACTAGAGCGCATGGAACGCTGTTACCTTCCCACTGAAGTGGTCCCTATTTATCTACTTGCAATTTCTTGCTTTCAAACTGTTAAGTTGGCAGGAGCTGGGACAAAGATGGGAGCTCACTCATTCCGTCCTGCAGTACTCGGGAATCGAACTGCTGACCTTCCGTCTCCCAGTCAGCGTCTTAGCCACTTGACAACAAATAACCACACAATGCCCCCCTCCCAAATACTGAAACAGTACAGTAGATTTGCAGGAGATACAAGCTTGGGGGTTCATAGTTAAAGCATCCCATTTTGAGCACATCGCTAAATTCACAATTCTAAGACAGCGCTAGTGAACCTCTGGCACTCCAAATGTTTTGGACTACAACTTCCAGACACCCCCCCCAAAAAAAAACCCCGCAAAAAAACCCCCACAACACTTGCCAATGATATATTTTCTTCAGTAATTCTACTGCCAATGATAAAGGAATGTAGGAGTTGTAGTCGAAAAATCTGGGATCCTAAAGGTTTATGACCTCTGTCCTGGGGACACAATTACACAAATCCTGCCTCAATTTGGCCTGGTCATTTCTTGGCAGAGGCTTATCCTTCCTCCTCTTGCTCTGGTTCCCCACCCCATTCAGGAATCTATGTCAAAAGGAATCAGAGGTTGGCAATCTTTAGCTCTTCTATACAGAGAAGCTGCCTGGAGTCCAGGGCAACTAATGAAATGTAAAATTGTGGCTTTAGGTCAGTGGTTCCTAAGCTTTTTTTGGCCATGCTCTGTTTAGTGTTTGGGAATCAAGACAATGGAAGCAGCTGTAAGCTAGCCTAACACATCTTTATTGCATGGAGTACAGCACGAACATGAGGTAATGGCGGACAAACAGCTCCTTTTATGCAGTGGCTATACATTTGAATGTGGCTCCTCGATAGCGCATTGGCTACTGTCCATGTGACGTCATCCTTAGTCACGCCCTTCTTGTCCAGGTGAAGTGAGGGCGGGAATCTTTCCCACGCAGCTGAAAGTATTTGAGGAATGTGTACCATGTGAGCTGAACGCTCGCTATTTCCCCCTAGTGGTCACTAGCTCGCATTCTATTGTGGTTTGTTACATTGTTTCTATTGCAAGATACAGATTGTTACAATCGCTCATTCATGTGGTTACAGATTGTTACATTCGCTTAATCGTGTGGTTACAATTACATTCAATACACAACATCTCTCCCCTCTAAGAAGGGACAAAGTCCCTTAACCAAAGTGGTTTTCTGCATGTGCGTTTTGGGCATGTGGCCGTTATGCTTGACTCGGCCGTACCCCCTCGTCTGTGTCCTCCTGGCTCTTGTCCTGCAATTGAAGAGGATGACTCATTAGCGACTTGCTGCAGATTTGCAGCTATGGGCTGGGCAGGAGGAGAAGGGTTGTATTCTGATGTGGATGCGGGCAAACTGGGGGCACTAGGGACTAAAGAGAAACCCCGCTCCTCGCTTGGACGGGTGGGGGAACACTCCGGGAGAAAAAAAACCGGTTAGGTAACTCAAAATCTAACTCAGGGGCAGCAGGGACAAACTCATTCCTATTTTTCATGGCGCTGGGGAGAACTGGTGTATCAAAAGGATACGGATTTGAGTCTGCTCTTCCCCCCCTTGTTTGGGACTGTTGCCCCTCGTTTCCCCCCCTTGGGATAAGCGGGTGGGGGAGGACCCTAACGTTGAGCTCTGCTGCTGGGCACCCCTGTCCTGCCCCCCAATCACTTGGTGCCTTAGTTGGTCGGCGTGCCTTCTCCAGAGGAGACCCGTGTTGGTCTCGACACAGTATGAAACTGGTCCCGTTTGGTTAATGACTACTCCCGGCACCCAGGCTGGCCCTGTAGCTGTGTAGTTCCTACAGTGTACAGGTTCACCTATCTCAAAGTTTTTTGTGGACCTGAGCTCAATGTTTCTTCCCCTATCCTCCACCCTGGTTAACAACGAATGCAATTTACTTTTCATGAGGAGTTCAGCGGGGGAAAACCCCGATGCCAATGGCGTCACCCTGTATGCCAACAAAAACTGGCAGAGCTGTAGGTCCAGATCCCCCGGGCCCATGTGCTGCAACCTCTCTTTCATGATTCGCACCAGGCGTTCCACCTGGATGTTTGTTGCGGGGTGAAAAGGGGCTGAGGTTATGTGCCGAATGGCGTTTGATTCCAAGAACGCTTGGAATTCTGCGGACGTGAAAGTACTAGCGTTATCGCTCACAATGATGTCAGGTATCCCGAAGGTACTTATCAGCTTGTGCAGCTGTTTTATGGTTGCGGCTGATGAGGTGCTGTGCATCAGAATCACCTCCAACCACTTGGAGTATGCGTCTACTACCAGTAGAAAAAGGGAACCCCTGAACGGACCTGCGAAGTCTATGTGAAGGCGAGACCACGGTCCCCTGGCTGTGTCCCATTCTCTGTGTGGAAGTTGGGACTCCTCAGGGCGAGAGCTCTGGCAACTTTCGCAGGTGTTCACCATGTGCTCAATGTCCGCATCTAACTGTGGCCACCAGAAGTAGCTTCGGGCCAGCGCTTTAGAGCACACGATCCCCAGGTGGCTGATGTGTAGAAGCATGAGTACCCTTGCCCTTAAGGATTCTGGGATGATCACCCTCTCCCCCCACAGGAGGCACCCCTTTCTGTGGACAACTCAACCCTCTTCCTGAAAAACATGGCAAAAGCATCTGCGGGGGGAGTCGCGGGCCACCCCTTCTGTATCCAAGATCTGACAAGAGCTAGTGTTTTATCCTTTGCTGTGACTGCAGCGATTTGCACGGGAAGCATGGGGGGGGGGTGCATCTAGGGCTTCTATAAGGAGGACTTGGCTGTCCTGCTCTATTTCACATTTCGGGTCTCCCAGCTGGGGAAGAGGAGACCTTGAAAGTGCGTTAGCATGGCTTATGTCTTTTCTGGGGCGGTACACTAATGCACCCCTGTACGCATTGAGGAAAATAGCCCACCGAAGCATCCTTGGGGAGAGGCTCTGCAGAGTGGGCTTGTCTGAGGTGAAAATACCCAATAGTGGCTTGTGGTCAGTTACAATGGTGAATGGACAACCATACAAAAGATCGTGGAACTTCTTTGTGCCCGCCACAACAGCAAGGGCCTCCCTATCTGTTTGGGCGTAGTTGTGTTCTTCCTTGGACAATGATCTTGAATAGAAGGCAACTGGGGCTTCTCGCCCGCTCTCTAACATGTGGCAAAGGACCGCCCCCACCGCCACTGGTGAGGCGTCGCAGACTAAGACTACCGGCTTCTTTGAGTCAAAGTGGGTCAGGATGGCCTCTGAGGAGAGGAGCTGCTTGAGTTCCCTGAAAGCCCGCTCTTGGCTCTCCCCCCACCACCAAACCACATCCTTCTTCAGCAGCCTATGCAGGGGCTCTGCAATCGATGCTTTCCTGGACAGGAAGGAATGGTAAAAATTCAGCAGCCCCAGGAAGGATTGCAGCTCAGGTTTCGCGGTAGGGAGAGGGGCGTTTTGGATGGCCGAGACTTTGGACTCAGCGGGTTTCACTCCCTCAGGGGTTATGCGAAACCCCAGGAACTCTACTTCTTTTGCAAGGAACACACATTTGTCTCTCCGCAGTCTCAACCCCACGGATTCAAACACTGTAAGGACCTTATCTAATCTGTGGGCCAGTTCTGCTTCGCTCTCTCCAGATATCAAAATATCATCAAAGTATGGTAAAACACCTGGTAGCCCCTTTAACAGACGTTCCACAAGCGACTGAAATATCCCCGGTGCTGAGTTCATGCCGAACTGTAGGTGCATCACCTTAAATGCCCCCTTGTGAGTTACAATGGTTTGCGCAGCAGCTGTAGCCAGATCCAATTTGGCGAAACACTTTCCCCCATGTAAAGTAGCTAGCAGATGGCTAACTACTGGCACCGGATAAGCATTAGGGCGGATTGCCTTGTTGATTGTACACTTGTAGTCAGCGCAAATCCGCACCTCCCCATTTGCTTTTAGTGCTGTAACAATAGGAGTCTCCCACTCTGCAGAGTCCACAGGCACTAAAATCTCCTGACCCACCAGTTTGTCAAGTTACGCCTCTATTTTGTCCTTCAGGGTGAACGGAACCCGTCGTGGCTTGAGCCTAATTGGGCGGACCTCCGGGTCTAGATCGAATGAAACTGGGGCCCCCTTGTACTTCCCAAGTCCCTTCTTGAATACCTCGGGGTGTGCGTTGCACGCTGCCTGAATTTCGTCCCCCCTGATGGCATGGACGCCTCCTATGAAAATCTCCAGGGGTTTGAACCACTGTGTTCCCAGGAGGTTGCAACTCCCCTCCTTTAAAACCACTAGGGGAAGTTTCCTTCTGAGTCCCTTGTACTTTATCTCAAACTCCCCCACTCCCAACACTGGGATTCCATTTCCCTGTACATCCCTTAAGTTCGACCTCAGTTCCTTGAGTCTGGGCCGCACCTTGGGGGGAATGTGCAAAAACTCTCTATGGGAAATAATGGAGTAGGCGGACCCCAAGTCTATTTCCATCCTCACTGGGATCCCCTGGGATCCCCTGCAAAAAAACATGGGTGCCCTAAGGGCACGCTGTAAACGGCCAGGTCGTCTTCCCCGTATGCCCTTTGGTACAAGTGGTACCCCTCTGGGCTGCTGCCGCCGCCATCGTAGACTCTGCCGACGCCATCCTGCCTCCACGTGGAGCACTCTGCTGGGCCCTTGCTCTCGTCTCACCGTTGTCTGCACGTCCTGGCGATGTGGCCCCTTCGTCCGCAGTTGTGGCACTCAGCCTTTCGGAATGGGCACTTGCTCCGATCGTGGGATGCGCCGCAGCCATCGCAACACTGGCCTCCCTTTCCTTTCTTCTCGCCCTGGCCCTTTCCGATTTCCCGGACACCCTCATCTTCACTGGAGCCTGCATTGGCGGAGGCCTCTGAAGATGTGGGCGAGCGTGGGGCAGGGGGCACCCTCCAGGTCGCCTGGACTGCTGATGCAGCCGCCTCAATTGGTGGTGGCTTCACCTTGAGGAGTTTGAACCCGGCCCTTGTGGACTCAGCCGTCTGCGCCTCTTGCAGAACCTCTTTGAAGGTTAGGTCGTGGCCACGGGTCATTAGCTTCTTTTGGGTGTCCCCATCTCGCATTCCGCAAAGCAGCCGGTCTCTAAGGGCCATATCTAAGTTCTCCCACCATTCGCACGGGGTTGCCGCCAAACGGAGGGCCGCCGCATATTCGGTCACAGACTCACCAGGCTTTTGGTCCCTCCTCTGGCCGAGAAGAAGGACACCTTGGGCTTGAAATGGTTTCTCAGTGCAACCAGCAGGTCGGCTACGGCAACCTGCTCCACTTCTTTTGGTGCCACCAGGTCCATCAGCGTTTGCACTGCGTGATAGCCGAGCATCGTGATGAGAAGGCCCCTCTTCTTCCCAGCGTCCGTGATGCTGGCAACCGCTACTGTACTCCTGAAATGCATCTCGAACCAGTCCCATCGTTCGGGCTGGTTTACGTCGAAAACCGGTTGCTGTGGAAGTGTCTTGTCCCCGTGGGAAGCCATATCCCATCTTCATCGCCAATTTAGTGTTTGGGAATCAAGACAGTGGAAGCAGCTGTAAGCTAGCCTAACACATCTTTATTGCATGGAGTACAGCAGGAACATGAGGTAATGGCGGACAAACAGCTCCTTTTATGCAGTGGCTATACATTTGAATGTGGCTCCTCGATAGCGCATTGGCTATTGTCCATGTGACGTCATCCTTAGTCATGCCCTTCTTGTCCAGGTGAAGTGAGGGCAGGAATCTTTCCCACGCAGCTGAAAGTATTTGAGGAATGTGTACCATGTGAGTTGAACGCTCGCTATTTCCCCCTAGTGGTCACTAGCTCGCGTTCTATTGTGGTTTGTTACATTGTTTCTATTGCAAGATACAGATTGTTACAATCGCTCATTCATGTGGTTACAGATTGTTACATTCGCTCATTCGTGTAGTTACAATTACATTCAATACACAACACTCTGCTTAAGCATTTTTAAAATCCTGTCCCTTTCCCCGCGCCCTCCCCCCGTGACATATAATTCTTACTCAAAAAGTGAACTATTCACATGGAGGAAGCCTAAAATGTCATTCACTATTAATAACTCATTCTCAAATTGCCCCCCTTAAAAATCAAATTGCCCCCGTGGGGCGTGGGCCCCATGTTGAGAACAATGTCTCTAGGTTCTCAAGTGTCACTAGACTAGACTTATATCAGAGAGTAAACAAAACAAAAGAGCAAAAAGAGACAAAAATGTAGCACCAAAGACTAACTCCTGTATTTAAATGTGAGCCGTTTTACTTCTGCTTCCGGGAGCAACGAGGGCAGCACGGGGCGGATGAATCGCAGTAAACCTATTCGTGTGGATTCACAGGGTGCTTGGGCTTCTGGGAATTGAAGTCCAAGAACATCTGGAGTGCCAAGGTTCGCCATCATGGTACAAGACCATTTCAGAGCCCCTCGCACGTTACGAACTACAACTCCCACAATCCTTTGCCGTCGGCCATCTTCTCTTTGGGTTCCTGGGAACTGAAGTCCAAAACATCTGGCAAGCCACAGCCTTGTTTAAATTGCGACGGCAGCGAAGGCTGACACTTTTAGAGGGCCTTTTGACCCACCACTCGCCATGTTTTCGCTTCCCAACGTAAAACAGAAGCGGGGGCGGGGGGGTTTGCATCCAGTACACAGGAAGGAAAAGGCTAGGAGAAGCGGAAGGAAGCCATCCGGCCTCTCCACTGCGTGCCCTCTTCCTCTTCCCAGCCGAGGGCTGCCGGCCGAATCCGATCCCCGCCGAAGCTTCCCATTCGGGCATGGGCGATGTGGTTGTTGCAATCGCTTTGCCACCCGCCCTTGCTGAGTCCCGCCTGTTGCATCCGAGCAGCCTGGCCTGCCTTCAGCTTCTGGAAAGGGGAAACCAAGCCTTCGAGGCTCCTCCGGCCGCCGCCTGCTCTTCCTCCGCTGCAGAGAGATCAAGGTTGCCGATGCATGACTGCCTCCATCCAGGAGACCCCGAGTACGTCTTTGCTCCGAGGCAATCTGCGAACCCTTTCTGTGTTATCCTGAAACGC
Source organism: Bradypodion ventrale (assembly GCA_035047345.1). Lineage (NCBI taxonomy): Eukaryota > Metazoa > Chordata > Lepidosauria > Squamata > Chamaeleonidae > Bradypodion > Bradypodion ventrale. The sequence continues at coordinate 22,409,155 of JAWDJE010000009.1, read as the reverse complement.
TCAAAACATAAGCTTGGTTTTATCTCTGCCCTGACTCGTTGGGGAAGGGTTAAAACAGTCACGCTTTCTAATACGTGCATATCGTTTGCTGAGCTTTCCTCTGAGCCTGCAAACCTCCCTCCTATGCCTTTTAAATGGAAATTTGCTCCATTGAGCTGCGCGGGGCTTGCTTCCCGTTTAAGTGTAGTAGGAGTGCTGCCTAAACCTGCCTTTAGGTTGCATTTTTTTAAATAGTAGTCTAACGCAGGGCAATAGCCAGGATTCTAGAGGTGGGTGGGCGAATATTTTTTCAGGATGGGCAACAATGTCATATATACAGTTGGAACTTGGAAAATTAGAATATAGTGCAAATGTTCATTCATTTCACTTAAAAGGTGAAACAAATATATGAGATAGACTCACTACATGCAAAGCGAGAGACGTCATGCCTTAATTTGTTATAATTGTGATGATCGTACAGCGTACAGGAGATTATGTGATGATTATGGGGTACATGGGATTGGCGGTTTGGGGTTTTCATAAAATGTAAGCCATAAGCATCAATATTATAACAAAGTAAGGATTGAACTATCTAGCTTTGCATGTAATGAGTCTATCTCATATACACTATTTGTTTCACCTTTTAAGTTGCATTATTGAACTGAGTGAACATTTGCACGATATTCTAATTTTCCGAGTTTTACCTGTATATGTCATATATATAAGCAGCCAGGAGTTTGAGGATGAGCAAACTGTTAACTCTAGGTGGGCAAAGCCCACCCTGGCCACCCCCTGGCTATGGTCCTGGTCTGATGAAGTGAACTTGATCCAAGAAAGCTAACATTAAAACACAGCAGTTAGTCTTTAAAGTGCCACAACATTTGTTTTGTTTACTCTGTTAAGCCTTTAGGCTGTCGCTTTGAAACGCACAAGCAAACTGCCTCAAATTTATCAAGAGCTTCTGTGCTACTGCGAATAGGATTGTATCAGTAATATTGTAGTACATTACTTGCATTTTAATGTAGTGGTTCTCAGATTTTGGCCCTTCAGTAGGTCTGAGGTTCCAGGTTTGGTTTTCAAGGTCTCCAGCTTTAAACCTGAAATCTCAAGGAATTGACAACTCAGATTTTGGGCTTCTGACTTCAGGACATGGTATTTCAGTATGCTCAAAAATACTCTTGCATGCTGTAGAGATGCTGTGGCTGAAATTCACACGTTACCCTTTAAATTAGCCTATTTAAGTCTCTAAATTGTTCATCACGCACACACCCCTTTTTTTATAATTGTTTTCAAAGAGCCCATCTCTGTGATGTAACAGGGGCCTACTCCAAATTCTTATTTGCTGCATTGGCTAACTTAATGCCTTTGAGAAGCCTACAATACAGTACAGTATAATAATAATAATTGCGTGTCAGAAATTATTCTGGGTTGAAAAGATTTTTGCGGAAGAAATTCCACTCGGAATAGCCATATGAGGCTCCTTTCATGTCCCCAAGAGCTGGGACAGAGACAGGCGCTCAATCTGTCATGCAGTAACTGGGCCTCGAACTGCCGACTTGCCAGCCTTCCAGCTAACAAGGCGAGCTTCTTAACCACTGAACCACTGCAGCCCCTTGCTTCAGGGACATCTAGAGGTTCATAGTCTCTCACCCCTGTTTATTTTCTGCTCATCTCCAGAAACTTCCTGAACTATCATTTGCCATACACGAATGGTCCACAAATGGTTTCCATATATTCCAAAATCTATCCTCTTTTAAGTTATCTCTTTTCACTTTAATCTCCCATGTCAATTTATCATTCAGTGCTAAACTTCACATTTCTTTATACCACTCTCCAATCTGTATATCAATATCATTTTTCCAATTTCTAGCTATACATTGTCTACCCGTTGTCAATACAATTTCCAATAATTCTTTTTCCTCCTTGTTTAAACCCAAACCTTCCACATTCGTTAAAAGAATGGTACTTGACACCAGCTTAACACTTTTACCCAGTATTTCACCAAACTCACCTTCTATTCTTCCCCAAAAATCCCTTATTTTTTTACAGCTCCACCACATATGTTCATATGTTCCATCGGATTCTCTACATCTCCAGCATAACTTATCTCTTTTATTATCCATCTGGTAAAGTCTTAATGGCGTCAAGTACCATTGCCACAACATTTTGAAATTATGTTCTTTAATTCTTACGGACATTGTTCTCATAATCCTCTTTTTCCATTTGTTTTTCCACTCAATCTCCCCAATTGTTATATTCAAATTTTGTTCCCACCTCCGTTTCAAATCCTCCTGTGGATCTGCACCTCTATTCAGTATGTTATAAAGCTTACTTACAAGACCTTTAATACTACTTTCCCCTTTTCTAATCTTCCTTACCAATTCCTCAAATTCTGTGTGTATTCTATCTAACCCTACTTCTTTTTTATATTTTTTATTCCAATTGTCCACCTTCAACTTCTGAAACCAATTCAGATTTAATATCTCAAATATTTTTTTCCGCTCCACATCAGAATCACAAGTTTTTAACCAATCCTTCAATAAAAGTATCCCATTTTTATCCAATATTTCCATTTTTTCCTTATCGAACTTTATTGGGAAACACATCATGTCGGTCAATTCCACAATTGGAGAGAGATTTGGGACCATGTCCTTTTTTACCTTCTTCCACACCTCCATGAGACCTCTCATCATAGTATTATTTGACCTTTTCACCCTATCCTTTATTCCCAAAAAAATCATATTTCCAATATTTCTATATTCCTTCATCTCCAACTGCTCCCAGATTGTCTTTTCTCTTGCCAAAATCTTCACAACATTCTTAACTTGAAAAGCTCGATAATATGCTAGCAAATTTGGCATACCCAAACCCCCTTTCTTTTGAGACAGGTACCATAGCTTCTTTGGGAGCCTGGATTTTTTGCCTCCATTACAAAAGCCATTGAACATCTTTTGAAACTCATTAATTTCTTTCTCTTTCAGATGGATCGCTATTGTATCAAATAAAAAGTTAATCTTTGGTAACAATATCATTTTACACATAGCAATCCTTCCGAACCATGACAGCTTTAACTTCTGAAGTTCTTGTATTTTGTTCTTAAATTCCATTTTCAAGCTGTCATAGTTCAATCGTTTAAGTTCTTCTAATTTGTTTGAAATAATTATCCCCAAATATTTCAGTTTGTCTTTAATTTGTATATTAAGTGTCGACACTATCTTACCCATCTCACTTGGTTTCAAATTACATAACATCAGTTCTGATTTATCCCAATTGATCTTTAATCCAGTTATAGCTTGAAATACCTGTAAATGATCTTTAATCCTGTCCATTACCAACTCCGGGCGCTTCACCATAAGCAGTGTGTCGTCTGCATACATACTCACTTTATTACCCATAATCCCTTCTATGTTTAGATCTTCCCTTATGCTTTTGGCTAAAATCTCCATTGCCATAATAAACAGAATAGGAGATAATGGATAGCCCTGCCTAGTGCCAGCTTCTAGCTTTACCACATCCGTGAGCTCCTCATTTACTCTAACCCTAGCATTTCCTTTTTGATATAATAAATCTATAACCCTATTGAATTTATCCCCAAATCCATATTTCTTCACTATTTCCTTAATTGAAGACCACTGTAATGAATCAAAAGCCTTAAAAAATCCAATGATAATAATCCCACCTTTTCCTTTGTTTGATTAACACTGTCTATTAAATCTAATACCCTTCTGATCAGATCCGCCATATGTCGTCCTTTTAAAAACCCAACTTGATCAACATTTATATATTCCCCCATGAAACTATTTAAACGGTTAGCCAATATTGCTGTGAAGATCTTCGCATCTTGATTTATAAGAGAAATTGGCCTGTACGAATCCACTCTTTCCAAATTCTTACCAGGCTTTGGCAAAAGAACGATTGTAGTGTTATACCATGAAGTCGGAATTGGTCCTCCCTCTAGTATGTGATTATATAACTTCACCAGTTTCGGGGCCACCACCTCTTTAAAGTCTTTATAAAACTCTGTCGGTAATCCATCATCCCCCGGAGCTTTCCCTATCTTCAATCCGCTTATTACCTCCTTAATCTCTTTATCAGTTATTCTTTCCTCCATTTTCTCCCTATGCTCTTGTTTTATTCCATTCCCTAACTGCCTCTCCAGTATCTTTTTAAGCTTCTCCACATCTACTTCCTTTTTTGCATATAATACTTGGTAAAATTCCCTAACAATTTTACATTTATCCTTATTCTTGTTACACCTTGTGCCTTGACTATCAACCAATACCCCAATTTCTCTTTTTTCCCTTTTAACCTTGGCTGCTCTTGCTAATAACTTTGAGTTCTTATTACTAAATTCAAAATATTCTCTATTTAGGTAAATCAAATCTCTTTTAACTTTATCAATATCCTTACCCATTACTTCTGCCTTGAGTCCTTGTAATTTCATAAAAAAAAATTTATCTTTGTTTTTTGCATGCTCCTCCTGTAATTGTATTATTTCTCTTTCTTTTTCTGCCTGTTCTGCTTTATATTTTTTATATTTGAAGCTTGCCAATTTTATACTTTCCCCCCTAAAAACTGACTTCATGGTATCCCATACAACGTTAAAATTAACCTCATTATTATCGTTCCACTGCCAACTTTCTTTCCAACTTTCCATAATTGCCTCTTTACTTTTCTGATCTTTAAACAAATTAGGATCGTACCTCCAATTTCTTACTCTTCGAATATTTTTCTGTGCTTTCAGTTCCAAATATACTTTAGCATGGTCCGATTCCTTAATAATCCCAATTTCAGTACCTTCTATATCCCCAATTAAATTTTCCGAAAGCAAAACATAATCTATTCTTGAGTAGGTCCCATGGACGTGTGAAAAAAAGGAATATGCCCTTTCCGAGCCCTTAAACTCTCTCCACGAATCCTTCAAGCCCATAGCATCCATCCAATTATCCAACACCTTCCCTTTCAAACCAATTCCACTTCTAGCTATATTTGTGCAATCTAATCCTGACCTTATCAAATTGAAGTCACCAGCCACAATAGTTTTTGCAACATTTTCCAACTCCACTATTTTCCGAATTTTTTCAAGAAACTCTGCTTGGTGGTCATTCGGAGCATAAATATTTACCAACATAATTTCCTCATCCTCTAATTTTCCTCTTAACAACAAATATCTACCCTCTTGATCAACAATCTTTTTTGTAATTTCAAATCCCAGCTTCCTAGAAATCATGATTGCCACCCCTCTTGCTTTCAAAGTACCAAACGCCATCTCATAATGTTGCATCCATCCCAAATAAAGTTTATTCGTATCTTTTGACTTCTGATGTGTTTCCTGTAAGAACAATATATCTGGTCGATCTTTTTTCAACGCCAATTCCAATCTCCGTCTCTTGAGAACAGAACCTGTACCTTTCACATTCCATGATATTATTTTAATACATTCCATAACCAAATTCTTTTCCCAGCTTTAAACTCTCCATCGGGCGTGCCACCAACAACCCTACCACCATACCAAGAACATAAAACACACACTTTCACTCTCCCCACTTTCCCACGAAAAGCCGCCTCTGTCGACCAAAGAGGGGAGAAGGGGGACATGCAAGATGCGCCTTACTACCGGCGCTACGCGCTATTTACCCATTCTACCTCTATTAACTGCTTAAAATTACTAAAGTCTAATGTTCACTACTCCTTACCTATCTCCTCCTCCACCATGATCAAGGACGGCTCCTCCTCCTCTTCCCCTCGCTGTGGTGTTCCAGCTGTGGCCCCACCGGTCTCCTCCCTCTCATATTCCCTCCCCAAAGCTCCAGAATCCATCAATTCCTTCTTAAGATTTTTCCATTCTTCCGAGTCTACCTTTACCAGTTCCAACAAACTCAAATATTCCAATGGATTAGTGCCTTCATCAATAACCTGCATTCTTTTGTCATAAAAAAAATGCAATTGTTGCGGAAATCTCCAATTATACCTTATATTTTTACTCATCAATAATTTAGTGATAGGCCTCATCTTATACCTCCATGTTCTTTCTTTTAACGAGATGTCATTATAAACTTCCACGTCTGAGCCATCAAATTTCAACGCATCAGAACCGACTCGTTTCAGATGGGCCATTACTTTTAACTTATCTGCCCAATTTGCAAATTTAAACAACGCATTTCTTTGAACCACCCTCCCTCTTCTTGGGCCTTTAGGTTGCATTTTTTTTAATAGTAGTCTAACACAGGGCAATAGCCAGGATTGTAGAGGTGGGTGGGCGAATATTTTTTCAGGATGGGCAACAATGTTATATATACAGTTGGAACTTGGAAAATTAGAATATAGTGCAAATGTTCATTCATTTCACTTAAAAGGTGAAACAAATATATGAGATAGACTCACTACATGCAAAGCGAGAGACGTCATGCCTTAATTTGTTATAATTGTGATGATCGTACAGCGTACAGGAGATTATGTGATGATTATGGGGTACATGGGATTGGCGGTTTGGGGTTTTCATAAAATGTAAGCCATAAGCATCAATATTATAACAAAGTAAGGATTGAACTATCTAGCTTTGCATGTAATGAGTCTATCTCATATACACTATTTGTTTCACCTTTTAAGTTGCATTATTGAACTGAGTGAACATTTGCACGATATTCTAATTTTCCGAGTTTTACCTGTATATGTCATATATATAAGCAGCCAGGAGTTTGAGGATGAGCAAACTGTTAACTCTAGGTGGGCAAAGCCCACCCTGGCCACCCCCTGGCTATGGTTCTGGTCTGATGAAGTGAACTTGATCCAAGAAAGCTAACATTAAAACACAGCAGTTAGTCTTTAAAGTGCCACAACATTTGTTTTGTTTACTCTGTTAAGCCTTTAGGCTGTCGCTTTGAAACGCACAAGCAAACTGCCTCAAATTTATCAAGAGCTTCTGTGCTACTGTGAATAGGATTGTATCAGTAATATTGTAGTACATTACTTGCATTTTAATGTAGTGGTTCTCAGATTTTGGCCCTTCAGTAGGTCTGAGGTTCCAGGTTTGGTTTTCAAGGTCTCCAGCTTTAAACCTGAAATCTCAAGGAATTGACAACTCAGATTTTGGGCTTCTGACTTCAGGACATGGTATTTCAGTATGCTCAAAAATACTCTTGCATGCTGTAGAGATGCTGTGGCTGAAATTCACACGTTACCCTTTAAATTAGCCTATTTAAGTCTCTAAATTGTTCATCACGCACACACCCCTTTTTTATAATTGTTTTCAAAGAGCCCATCTCTGTGATGTAACAGGGGCCTACTCCAAATTCTTATTTGCTGCATTGGCTAACTTAATGCCTTTGAGAAGCCTACAATACAGTACAGTATAATAATAATAATTGCGTGTCAGAAATTATTCTGGGTTGAAAAGATTTTTGCGGAAGAAATTCCACTCGGAATAGCCATATGAGGCTCCTTTCATGTCCCCAAGAGCTGGGACAGAGACAGGCGCTCAATCTGTCATGCAGTAACTGGGCCTCGAACTGCCGACTTGCCAGCCTTCCAGCTAACAAGGCGAGCTTCTTAACCACTGAACCACTGCAGCCCCTTGCTTCAGGGACATCTAGAGGTTCATAGTCTCTCACCCCTGTTTTAACTTGTGTCTGAATATTCTGTTGTTATAAATAATGTTGCTTGGGAACAAAGGGATTCTGGGTGCTGCTGATGGCCTTGTATTTATCAATGTCTTTCCCACAACCCACATAGGCTACAAGCATTCTCTGTCTACATCTGACATGAGGAGAGCCATGTCTTACACAGCTGAATTTTGCTTACACCTGTCCTGTTGTCAATATTTTACTGGAACAAAAGCTCTTATATCTGCTTTTCTACTGGTGCAATTTTAAAAATTGTGACTGTCAGAAGCACACAAAGGTGCTTTCTGGATTGAAAGGATTTTTGTTGGAGGAACTCTGCTCGGAATGCCCAGATGAGGCTCCTTTCATGTCTCTAAGATTTTTCCCACCGAAGTGGTCCCTATTTATCTACTTGCAATTTCTTACTTTCAAACTGCTAGGTTGGCAGTTGCTGGGACAGAGATGGGCACTCATTTCATCATGCAGTACTCGGGTCTTGAATTGCTGACTTGCTGACCTTCCAGCTAACAAGGTGAGCTTCTTAACCACTGAGCCACCGCAGTCCCTTGCTGGTGCAATGAAGAGTGGCAAATAAGTTATTAGGCCCTTATAAGTAGTGTTTAAAGAGTACTTGAGAACCATTGCCCGAACCAAATATTGAGAACTGTTGTTTTTACGTGCTGTCAAATCATCCCCTATTGATCACATCTTATGAATGAGCGAAATCCAAAATGTTCTGTTCTCAACAGCCCTGCTCAACTCTTGTAAACTCAAGGCTTTGGCTTCCATGGCGTATTTGAGCTTTCTCTTTTCCTACTGTCTTCAACCCTTACCAGCAGTATTATGTTTTCCAGAGAATGTAACCTTCTCATGATGCACCTGAAGTATGTCAGCCTCGTTTAAAAAACAAAAACAAACAGTGTTCATAATCCTTTACCATATGCTTTGATGGTCTGGGCTTCTAGGAGTTGTAGTCATTGAAAGGGTGAAATATTTTCTAGTCCTCATATATAGTTTAGCGTTGAAGCATCTACCATTTCCAAAACTGAAGTGTGTAATATACGCTGAATAAAATATTTATTACTAGTAGAACTTGCAACAAAATGTTGCCATGTGAGGTACTGTGGCTCAGCATTCTACCACGTTGTTCACAGTGGCCTTTCTTCTGCCAACCCTCCACTTTCCTATTTTCATCAGTATTGTCTTCCACTAACATTTGGCTGTTGTGAGGTCTTTTCCCTGAAGTACTTTTGCAGAACTTTACTACATTCTTATTGGCATAAGGCAGTAATGGCTAACCTTGGCACTCCAGATATTCTTGGAATTCAATTACCAGAAGCCCAAGTTAGCAGGACTTCTGGGAACTGAAGTTCAAGAAAACCTGGAGTGCCAAGGTCCACCATCACGGGCATAAGGCAACACACACACACTTCTCCCCTGTGTTTTGTCCTTACAACAACCCTGTTTAGTAGGTTAACCCATATTGAGTGAACTTCCTGGATGAATAAAGACTTGGCCCTTGCTAGACAGATGGCCCTAACCTGGCACTTCCCAACCTGGCACCATCAATATATTTTGGGGTACAACTCTAATCTTCCTTGCCATTTACTAGTATGGCTGCAGGTACTGGAAGGTGTAGTTCTAAATGTACCAGTTCTGGAAAAGGTTGCTTGAATACAATGCAACACAACCATTTTGAGTTTTGGCACTATTAGTATTTACATGTAGCGCTTATGCTAGTCTTGAGTAACTTCCTGATTCTTGTGGTTTCTCCCTTTCATAGAGACACGCCAGCTAAATGGAGGAGAAAAAAAGACAGTTGTAAGTATGACATTCTATGTGTCCCACTAATAAAGGCAACGGTGTAGGATATCCTTATAAAATATATAAAGAGATGGACAAAGCTGGGAGAAATGCTTCTTTTTAAAAAAACATATGACGTAAATAATCCCCTGGTTGGCTGGTGAAAAGTAGTAGGAGTCCTGGTGGTGCAATGGTTAAACTGCTGCACTGCAACCAAAAGGTTGTGAGTTCGATCCTGGCAAGTGATCAAGGTTGACTCAGCCTTCCATCCTTCCAAGGTCAGTAAAATGAGTCCCCTGCATGTTGGGGGCAATATGCTAATTAACTTGTAAACTACCCAAAGAGTACACTAAGTGCTATGGGGTGGTATATAAATGTGATTACTTTGCTTCATCACCTTTGCACCGACAAAAAAAAAGATAAAAATCAATATGAAATAGAAACATCTCTGATGAACTACAGCAGACTACTATGTTTCTGTGATATTTGTGCGTGTATATGTTTGTATGCTATGGAGAACTTGGGAAAACTGTCCCATTTTCCTAGCATCATGCAACATTTTAAAGAGTCTACTAGCTTTATGTTGTTGTTCAGTCGCACAGTCGATTCTGACCTTTTGCGACCCCATGGACCATTGCCCTCCAGGCACCTCTGTTCTCCACCATCCTCCTCAACCTGCCCAGCTCTGTGCCCATTGCGTCAACAATATCATCCAGCCATCTCATTTTTGGCGCCTCCTTCTTCTTTTGCCTTCCACCTTTCAAGGATTTCTCTAGTGAATCCTCTCTTCTCATTTGATGTCCAAAGTACTTTAGCTTCATCTTTACTATTTGACCTTCTAAGGAGCAGTCAGGGCTGATTTCTTCTAAGATCGGCCTATTTGTTCTCCTCGCTGTCCAGGGTACTCTAAAAACAAAACCAGTTTTATAGTGAGCTATAAGAGATGTACCATTGATTGGTAAAGGGAAGGGCTTGTGCGCTGTGGTGAAAATCAAACATCATCAGATGAGGGGACAGTATGGACACTGGCACTAAAACAACCCACAGTCTCCGTGTGATCACCTAATCCAAACAGAAGCGCAGAATAGAATGCAAATCAAGATGCAGCAAAGCTATTGTGTTCACAGCCTGAGACAAGTTCATGTTCTGAACTCTTTAGTCCCTTGAGGCAGTATACTATACCAGTCCTATTTGTATTGCCCACAGCGCTTCGTATTTTGTGCTTGATGCAGTGTGGTAAAGATATGAAACCACCGGCAGTTTTTAAATCATAGGTTTCAATTGTATGGAATACCACACCACGTTATATACTGCTCAAAAAATAAAGGGAACACAAAAATAAGGCACCCCATGATCTGAATGACTGAAATACTGTATTCCTATTGTTGTTCACATACTGTAGTCAGATGTGCTGACAACAAAATCACACAAAACTTAACAATGGGAATCAAATTCATCAACCCATGGAGGTCTGGATTTGGAGTTACACTCAGAGTGACAGTGGAAGAAAACACTACAGTCTGATCCAACTGTGATGTAATGCCCTTAAATCAAGTCAAAATGAGGCTCAGTAGTGTGTGTGGCCTCTACATGCCTGTATGACCTCCCTACAACGCCTGGGCATGCTCCTGATGAGGTGGCGGATGGTCTCCTAAGGGATCTCCTCCTGCACCTGGACTAAAGCAACCCCCAACTCCTGGACAGTCTGTGATGCAACATGGCATTGGTGGATGGAGCAAGACATGATGTCCCAGATGTGCTCATTCGGATTAAGGTCTGGGGAATGGGCGGGCCAGTCCATAGCATCAATGCCTTCGTCTTGCAGGAACCGCTGCAACATGAGGTCTAGCATTGTCGTGCATTAGGAGGATCCCAGGGCCAACCGCACCAGCATATGGTCTCACAAGAGGTCTGAGGATCTCATCTCGGTACCTAATGGCAGTCAGGCTACCTCCGGCGAGCACATGGAGGGCTGTGTGGCCCTCCAGGTAAATGCCACCCCACACCATTTCTGACCCACCGCCAAACAGGTCATGCTGGAGGATGTTGCAGGCAGCATTACATTCTCCACAGCGTCTCCAGACCCTGACTCGTCTGTCACATGTGCTCAGTGTGAACCTGCTTTCATCTGTGAACAGCACAGGGTGCCAGTGGCGAACCTGCCAATCTTGGTGTTCTTTGGCAAATGCCAAATGTCTTGCACGGTGTTGGGCTGTGAGCACAACCCCCACCTGTGGTCGTCAGGGCCTCATACCACCCTCATGGAGTCTTTTCCTGACCATTTGGGCAGACACATGCACATTGGTGGCCTGCTGGAGGTCATTTTGCAGGTCTTTGGCAGTGCTCCACCTGTTCCTCCTTGCACAAAGGCGGAGGTAGCGGTCCTGCTGCAGGGTTGTTGCTCTCCTACGGCCTTCTCCACATCTCCTGATGTACTGACCTGTCTCCTGGTAGTGCCTCCATGCTCTGGACACAATGCTGGCAGACACAGCAAACCTTCGTGTCACAGCTCACATTGATGTGCCATCCTGGATGAGCTGCACTACCTGAGCCACTTGTGTTGGTTGTAGGCTCCGTCTCATGCTTCTACTAGAGTGCAGGCACTGTCAGCGTTCAACAGTGACCAAACCATCAGCCAGAAAGCAAAGGAACTGAGAAGTGGTCTTTGGTCACCTCCTGCTGAACCACACCTTTATTGGGGATGCCTTGCTAATTGCCTCTGATGTCCACCTGTTGTCTCTTCCATTTGCACAACAGCATGTGGGATTGGATGCCAATCGGTGTTGCTACCAGAGTGGACAGTTTGATTTCACAGAAGTGTGATTGACTTGGGGTTACATTGTGTTGTATAGGTGTTCCCTTTATTTTTTTGAGCAGCATAGAAAACACTGTGCACATGCAGTACATTAAATAAAATCCTGCAGAGTTGCGAATGTGATGGTACATTGATTTGATGATTTTGTCTGTGTTTTTACTGGAGTCTAAGGGAAGGAGAAATAATCTTGTATATTGGTGGTACAGTCATTGGCCAGTACAGTGTTTCCCAATGTGGGGCCCAGGCCCCACAGGGGGACTTCAGTTCCCAGAAAGCCTAAGTCAGTACATTGGCTGATCAGTGCTTTGAGAAATTGACTTAGGCTTCTGAGAATTGAAATCCAAAAACCAAAGGTTGGGAAACACTGGGCTAGGATAATTCTGGGTAATGTAGGAACCTTGGCTTACCATCTATAACAGAGATTCTCAACCTGTGGCCTGTGGGTGGATGCGGCCCACAGTGCCATTTCATGTGGCCCCCACCGCCCCACCCCACCTGGAAGTGCCATGTGGTGGCGGAAGGGCAAAATGGCCTTCTGGCCCCCAAAGCTGTCTGAGGGAGCACGACCCGGCCAGTGGTGGGTTCAATTTTTTTTACTCTCACACTGCAGGCATGGTATGGTGGCCATGGCCTGGGGGAAAGCCTTCGTTGCACTTGAATTAGGACTACTTTATTTCAAAACTTGGATGGGCGGGGCCAGCCAGAATCTGCCACCAGTTCTAGTGAGCTGCTGATGCCCACCACTGGACCTGGCCCCTGGCTTCAAAAGGTTGAGAACTCCTGATTTATGATTGATTGATTTGATTGATTTATTGGACTTGTATGCTGCCCAATCAGCTATGACTCAGGGTGGCTAACAACAATCACAGTCTAGTCACAATACATCTCATAATTACAATATTACAGTACAACAGAATACAGTAGACTCAAACAATATATCATCACCATCACAAATCACAGTATCAAAAAAGCATTATAAAATACAAAAACACTCATTTGAGAAGTCCCACAGCAACAAAAACAATAGTCACTGCACAAATATGTCATGGCACCCCAACCAAAACCACTGGTGGAAGGGCCAAGGAGGGCGTGTCGGCGTCTTCAGCCTCCCATGGCCACGGGGGCTCTTTATCTTCCTGGCCGGTGGGAGGGCCAACGGGGGCGCAGCAGCGCCCCAGCTGTGTGCTGGTCCTTTCTATAGAGTTGCTCCTGTTTGTAGTAAATATAGTTGGCTAAACAGAACATAGACCTTTCATTCATGAAGTGTGAACCAAACATGAGCTGGTTTTCTGGCTTGTCTCTTCCCCTGACAAATCAGACAGATAACTCCAGATTTGTTTCCAAACTTGGGCCTCTAAGATTATTGGACTTCCACTTCCAAAAGCCTCAGACACCACGACCAGGGCTTAATTGACAACATCATAGTGGAGGGTGGGTATAAAAAAGGTGACATGAGGCCAGAAGGCAGGTTTTGTTACTTTTTCCACAAAGAAGAAGTGAATTATGACTCCTGAAAGCCTCTAAAAATTGTAAATCATATTTTAAATAGGTCATACGTTACCACAAAATAGTGATTTTTCAAAACAAAGTGAAGTTCTAGTCAGTTATGATTTGATTTTTCCCACTTTGGGGCATTTGTGATAGGCACTCCCGAACCTTCCAGACTTGCCCTCTAAACCAGGGTTATTTCTTTGGCTTGTGAGGGATGAGACAACCCAATGAAGCAGTTCCTTTCTGGACTGCACATCACACCAAACAAGCCACGGATTAAAAGTCTTTAGTTCTTAAATCTGTTTTTTCAAGTGAAGGTGATTAGCCAGTATGCACCAGTATAATAATCTAGAATTCAGTGCACCCATTCTTTAAGATAGGGGTGCCCAAACTTTTCAGGCCACATGGTTGAGCATGCTGATCACGTGGTTCCCCCCACCAGAAGTAAAACGAGCATGCGTGGGCGCACAATGTACATGTGCATAATGCTGCTGTAAATGACCCATGGCTGTAGTAAACATGTTTATGAAAGTCATGGGTCATTTATGGCAGCGTTATGCGCAGGCACATGTCCCCACGCATGTGCGTTTTATTTCCAGGAGCTGTGTGAGCGGCATGGGCTGGATTAATTGGCACCATGGGCTGGATCCAGGGCCATAGCCAGGATTCTAGATTTAGGGGTGGGGGTGGCAATTTTTTCATCAAGAGGGACAAAAAAAATTCAGATGGGACAACAATGTCACACTCACATATATAACATTGGCACTACCGGTTGGGTTGGGGGGGGGGGGGCAGGCTGTTAGTTCAGGAGGGTCCCCCCCCCCCGTCTACAGCTCTGTCTGGATCTGACCCTTGGGCCATAATTTGGGCACCCCTGTCCTAAGTGTTGCTCCTTACTTGGATTACAAATACTGTATTTTGTACTTCTGAAAAACTTGGAAGCATCTCCCCCAAAACATCTACTTCTCTCTGAATGTGTATAAGATGGTGCTGTTTTGGTTGCAGGGGGGAAAAAGGCACTTAGAGAATTGTATTTGCTACTAATATGTATAATTTAAAGGGGTGGAGGAATGAATGGGAGAATCATGAGCCTTTATTTGAACTGAGAACTCCCTATCAGCTGGATGTTAAATATATATGTCTGGCTTCCTAGGAATAAAGGTGTCTCCACTTGTACGGCTTCCTTTTGCAAAGTGTAAAGTGTCACGTTTTAAAAATACAGTGATACCTCATACAACCTCCAAACTTGGTTCCACAAGTTTGGACTTTATACGGATTTGGACTTTGTATGAGGCATGCAAAATCCTAGCCGTGATGCCCCATACAATGTCCAAATCCTTGCCGCGATGCCTCATACAACGTTGTTTCCATAGAGATACATTGTACTGTAACAGCACAGACTTCAGGGCAAAGCCAAGGAAACAGACAGGAAACTGACAGAACTTTTAGAAATCATTGTCAAAATTGACAAAAACATGTCAAACAACCCTGATTGTCCAAGAACCTGAAGAATGCTGCAAAAATCCCAGGAATGCTTCTAAAAATTCTGACGAAAAATTTAAAAAAAAACCTAAAATCGCGCTCAAAACCACTCCTAAACACTCTTCGCCCCATGCAAAACCCACAAGAGCAATGCACGCATGTGTCCTGCCTTTTATACTGCCCAGGCACAATGCAACCTGGGAAAACCCCAATGCGTCATACAAAGTCACACAACTTTGTATGAGGCAACTTTTTTCAAGGAATTAGGTGATGTTGTATGAATCCGATGTTGTATGAAGCGGACTTTGTATGAGGTATTAGTGTAAGTCTTTAGCTTTGCTGATGTGTTACTGTTTTGTTTAGCATTGTAACCTTAACTATTCTCTTTTTATTTTCACTAGATTTGCATTGAGGGGAACATTGCAAGTGGGAAAACAACATGCCTGGCTTATTTTGCTAAAAATACTAACATTGAGGTAATGGATTTGAGAGTCCTGATACATTTGTAAATGTTTTATGTGTACTTTTATCTAAACAAAATTTCAAGCTGAAGAACATTTAATTATGAAGCAGATTTCTCTGAGTAAATTTGTTTACAATTCAGCCAAAGATGTTATTTGGAAACAATTGGATGCCATTTGATTATTATTATATAGTTTCAAAACTGGAGGGGTGAGAAGAAATACCTGTCCGCAGCAATCCATAAGGCATGGGTTCCCAATCTTTTCGTGCCGTGGGCCAGACCATGCCCCCTGGACAGCTGAGGGGGCGGGTCATGTGGTTCCTCCCACTATAAATGCTGCCGTAAAATGCATCTGTGGCTGTTGTAAACGCGTTTATGACAGTCGTGGGTGCATTTACAGCATGGTAGGCATGGCGCGTTTTTGCATGCGGGTCACATTTTACGGATGTTGTAAATGTGTCCACTTCCACTTCCGGTAACAACAAGGGTGGCAACGGGCCACATGAAATGGTGCTGCGGGTCAGGGTCGGCCTGTGGGCCGTAGGTTGGCCACCCTTGCCATAAGGGATCTGGATCTAACCAAGGAGCTCAGCCATCAAGTATTGCTAGGTGGGCTGACTGTGTCTTTCGTTGGTTCTCCTTCGTATAGTTTGTGAATCCCCACTATTGGGTTATGCGCCTGCGCAGAACATCGATCGGAGGCTTCAAATCTGATTGGTCAAAAGTTTTGGCGGTAAGACCGCCCACCCTTAGGCGCCAGTTCGCCATTTTACCTTAGTTCTCTTCTTTCTGCCTCAGCAGCAGGACGATCGTTGAGAGCTTCCTCAATTTTTTCTTGTCGATTCCACGGAAAAGACTACTTTTCAGAACAATTTTTTCCGGCAGTCTTGTCCCTCGGGCAGGATTGCCACCCCAGTGCTGTTTCTTCTCGTAGGACTCAGTCACTTTTCACTCTGGTCGCCGTTTCCCCCCTCAAGGGGGTGGCGGTAGGCCGGCCCTTCGGGGCATTGTTCTCGGACGTTCTATGTTCTCCTTGCCTTCTCTGGAGAATAATTTTTTTCATAGCTGCGGCTTTTAAGCAGTGCATTTCTTGCCTCAAGAAGTTCCCGGCTTCGGATGGCCACAGTCAGTGTCTTTTTTGTTTGGGCGAGTCGCACCAGAGTCAGTCTTGTGCACATTGTAAAAATTTCACCCGCCTTGCGGTCCAAAATCAGACCAACAGACTCAAGGTGCACCTAATGGAGCTCACCCTGGTGCCTACCGCTGCGCCTTCCACTTCTGCTTCCACGAGTGCTCTGCCGCCCGACCGGGCTCTTAAGCCTTCCTCTTCTTCGACTTTCATTCATTAGAAGAAGGAGAAGAATGGGGAGAAGAAGAAGAAACACAGGTCTGAGGTGCGTCGCTCTTTGCCTCCTACTCCTCGTCCTCCGACTTCTTGTCCTCCTCCGCCGTTCTCCATAGCGAGATGTCCCTCTCCGGGATCTTCCGTGTGGGGTGGCCGTTCCTCCTCAGACTCACTGAATAAGGGCTGCAGGGCTGGTGTGCCAGCCCGCCCCTTGTTTCTCTCTTTTTCTTTGCCGCCAGCTGGTGAGAGGGGCCATTCCATGACATGGCAAGTTTCTGTGTCTCCCAGGCCGCGTACTCCAATGGTAGACGCCCCGGCAGCCACCATTTTGGCTACCATTTCATCGCCCATAATTCCTCCCACCATTTCGCCTCCCACCGTTTTGTCGTCCACGGCTACCGTCACTGCTGGCCAGATGGACCTCTTCAAGACTATGTTTGAGGTCATGGCAAAATCCTTTGCCAAACAGTTTAAGGCCACCATTCCTGCGGCCTCTGCGGCTCCGGGACCGACCACCGCATGACCCAGGGATTCTGACCCTGCTGTTGCTCCGCCACCCTCTCGAGGGTTGAGCTGTCGCTCTGTTGGCCAGGCCAGGTGGGACTGGCATGGTCCGGACGTAGAAGCAATGAGCGCCCAGTTCGTCGATCCGCCCAGGCCGTACTGGCGCGGACCCGACGTGACAGACAGGGTTCCTCCCTCATCCTCCGAGGACTCCAGCTCGTCGTCGGATGAGGTAGAGGTGGATGCGGACAAGACGCCCGCCAGGCTATCGGTGCCATTGATCCACCCAGGGGTGAGGATCAGAGGTCCTTCACGGCGATGCTGACCCATCTCAGAACTGCCCTCCAGATACAGGTCGACCATCCTCCCCTTGAAGCCGAGGACCAGATGACAGTGAAGCTGGACAAAAAGTCCATCCGGCCAGTGCACATAACGATGCTGCCATCAATGTTGACCTCTGCCAAAGCCACCTGGAAAAAACATGTGTCCTCTCACTCCGTTTCGTCCAGACTTGATGGCATGTACCAGGTTCTGGACGAAAACGTCGAGTTCTTGCAGGCCCATCCCTTACCGAACTCCTTGGTGGTGAAGGCATTCCAAAACAAGACTGCCGTCAGTGGTTTCCCCGTACCGTTGACTCCGGAAGGGAAGAAACTCGATGCGGTGGGCCGCAAGTTCTACGCAACAGGCTCACTGTTCCTGCATGCGTCCAATTACTCCGCTGCTATGGGCCTCTACCAGTCCCATCTGTGGGAAAAGGCGAAAACCATGGCCGCTAAGCTACCTGCGGATCTCCAAAAAGAACTGGAGTCCTTGTCCACCGAAGGCGACTTTTTGGCTGAGCAGCAGATGCGTACCTCATGCCACATTAATGACTATGTGGTGAAGGATATGTCCTCTGCAATTCTGTTGAGGAGACATGCCTGGCTGCGGGGAACTACTCTGGACGGTTCAATGAAAAAATTGATCGAGGAGTTCCCTTTTGATGGACAGGGCCTTTTTGGGCAGGATACCGACAAGGTCCTGAACGAGTTGAGGCAGACCAACTCGACAGCGAAGTCACCTCTTGCACATGTCGTCGCAGTCTCTCACACCGCCAGACTCTCCGACTCTTCTACAAATGGAGCAGGGACAACTTCACCACTCAGACTTGCCCATTCTCCAGCTCACCGCGTGGAGAACAATCCCAGATTGTCCAGGATCTTGGAACTAGCAAGGCGCCCCTCTATGAGAAAGTCCTATGCCTCCAAGTACAGGCGATTTTGTGCTTTCCTGGATACTCAACAGGTGCCTCCACTCAACGTTGGTCTGCAACACATCATGGCATACCTCCTCCATTTGGTGGAGTCAGGTTTCAGTATTACTTCCATCAGGGTTCATCTGGCAGCAGTAGTAGCCCACTCTCCAGCTGGATCTCCTGCTTCTCATGCCTTCCATGACCAAAACGCTGAAGCATTTCGTCAAAGGTCTGCTAAGACTCTGACCACACAATGGTCTTTATCTACCATCTTGAATACCCTCACTAGGACTCCTTTCGAGCCAATGGCTATTGCGGACGTTCATCTCCTCACCTGGAAGACTGCGTTTCTTGTGGCCATCACGTCTGCTTGACGAGCTGGTGAGCTGGCTGCTTTGTGGGCGGATGCCCCGTTTATCAAATTCTACAAAGACCGCGTGGTGCTCCACGCCGACATCAACTTCTTGCCAAAGATAGTCTCCCAATTTCACATGGCTCAGACTATATCTTTACCAACTTTCTTTCCAAACCCCAGCAATGCTCAAGAAAGGACTTGGCACACGCTTGATGTGAAATGAGCTTTATTGTTTTACACCAGCAGGACCCGTGAGTTCCGTAAATCACAATGCTTGTTTGTTGCCTATGGGGGAAAGTCTAAAGGTGAACCTATCTCTTCCTAGAGGTTCTCCGAATGGATTACATCAACCATCTACCTGGCCTATGAGTCTGCCTCTTTGCCACCTCCTCCACATGTCAGGGCACATTCTACCAGAGCGGTTGCTACCTCCACTGCCTTTTTGGAGGGCACCCCGCTTGAGGACATCTGTAAGGCTGCCACCTGATCTAGGCCTTCCACATTTGTCCAACACTACAGGATGGACACCAGAGCCACTGTGGACGCCAGACTTGGTCGTGTCGTCCTTGCCAGAGGGCTCCAGGTGCCTCACCCTTGAGGGTCCATCCTACCTAACTGACGTTCTTCTTCCTGGATTCATCTCATCCGACTGCCCACCGACCAAGTAAGTGTGAGCTTGCTAATCTCCCAATAGTGGGGATTCACAAACTATACGAAGGAGAAAGTTCGGTTTCACTTACCAGTGATAACTTACGTTCTTCGAGTATATAATTTGTGAATACACACTACCCACCCTGCCTCCCCTCTTGAGCAGCACGGATGAGATCATTTGGTTTATCCTGTGCTTGGCTAAAGTATGGAACTGAGGTAAAATGGCGAACTGGAGCCTAAGGGTGGGCGGTACGGTGAGCGGTCTTACCACCAAAACTTTTGACCAATCAGCTTTGAAGCCTCCGATTGATGTTCTGCGCAGGCGCATAACCCAATAGTGTGTATTCACAAACTGTATACTCGAAGAATGAAAGTTATCACTGGTAAGTGAAACCCAACTTTGCTTGATCTTGATCTTTTACTAGAACTTCCCTGATCCACTATTGTGTTTGTACTCTATTTAGAAGGCCTACATTTGAGCAATTAGTCCAGATCTCTGTGCATAGTTGGGTGCCTTCCCAGGCAGATCTGGTGGGGGATGAGTGAAGAATAGCTTGTCAGAAAGAGAAAGACACCAAGAGAATGATACACACAGAGAGAAAAAGAGATGTGAAGGAAAACGAATAAATAAATAAATATAGATTTTTATTTGTATACCTTGGAGTTGTTATTCAGCAAGGAATCTGAGCATTGGTAGACGTCTCCACGATGACATTACGCACATGCAAATGGACTTGAGAAATCAAGTCCATTTGCATGCAGTTTTTTAAAGCCATTTGGATATCACGTCACCCTCTGACTAGGGATCCAATGGAAGACGCTTTGGTGAGTTTTAGTCCCAGTCTAACATCATTGATAAGAGATGGGCAACATTGCCTAGTTAGACCGCTCAAGCTTCTCATTTATATAATCACATTTATTAGGTTAAATAGGCAAATTAATTAAAAGTAAAATCAAACTGATGCAAAAGGTGTCAACATGTGGATAAGAGTGTGGTTTGTGGTTGTGTCACGGTGACTGGACAGAAAAGAGGAACTTCTAGTTGAAAAACAAGTTAACAGCAAAAGGTGACTCGGGGTCACCTGACAGGGTCAATCCAACCGCAAAAGGTGATGGAAGATGTTGGAATCAATGATGTCGGAAGGTTATAAAAAGGAGGAGAAAAGAGAGGCAAATTGGCATTGCCAAATCGGGATCCTTTTGGAACCTAACATTGCTGTGCCCATATTTCTGTATTATTGGCCAATCTTTATATTATTTGCTCATCAAGGTTGTTGTTCAGTCGCACAGTCGGTTCCGACCCTTTGCGACCCTATGGACCATTGTTCTCCAGGCGCCTCTGTCCTCCACCATCCCCCTCAGCCATCCCAGCTCTGTGCCCATTGTGTCTACAATACCATCTAGCCATCTCATCCTTGGCCTCCCCCTTCTTCTATTGCCCTCCACCTTTCCCAACATCAATGCCTTCTCAAGTGAATCCTCCCTTCTCATTTGATGTCCAAAGTATTTTAGCTTCATCTTTACTATTTGGCCTTCCAATGAGCAGTCAGGGTTAATTTATTCTAAGATTGACCTATTTGTTCTCCTCGCTGTCCAGGGGACTCTCAAAACCCTCCTCCAACACCACATTTCAAAGGCATCTATTCTTCTGTGTTCGGCCTTCCTAATTGTCCAGCTCTCACATCCATACATTACTACTGGGAAAACCATTGCTTTGATTATTCTAATTTTTGTTTGCAATGTGATGTCTCTGCTTTTCACTATGTTCCCCAGGTTTCTCATTGCTTGTCTCCCAAGAATCAGTCGCCTTTTTATTTCATGGCTACAATCCCCATCTGCAGTGATCTTTGATCCTAAGAAAGTAAAATCTGTCACTGCTTCTACTTCTTCCCCGTCTATTTTCCAGGAACTGATTGGGCCTGTTGCCATTATCTTGGTTTTTTTGATATTTAGTCTCAAGCCAGCTTTTGCACTCTCCTCCTTCAGCGCAATCAAGAGATTCTTTAGGTCTTCCTCACTTTCTGCCATTAGGGTGATATCGTCTGCATATCTCAGATTGTTGATGTTTCTCCCAGCGATTTTAATCCCATATTGTGATTCCTCCATCCCTGCACTGCGCATTATGTGCTCTGTGTATAGGTTGAATAGGCATGGTGACAAAATGCAGCCTTGTCTTACTCCTTTTCCTATTCCAAACCACTCTGTCATTCCCTGTTCTGTCCTAACTGTTGCTTCTTGGTTCATGTACAGATTTCTCAGGAGGCATATGAGGTGCTCTGGTATTCCCATCTCTTTAATTACTTGCCACATCTTGTTGTGGTCCACACAGTCAAATGCCTTAGTGTAGTCAATAAAACAAAAGTAAACTTGTTTCTGGTATTCCTTTGTTTTCTCCATGATCCAGCGTATGTTGGCAATGTGGTCTCTAGTCCCCCTGCCTCTTCTGAAACCGGCCTGCACCTCTGGTAATTCTCTCTCCACATGCTGCTGAAGTCTATCCTGTATTATCTTGAGCATCACCTTGCTGGCATGTGGGATGAGCGCGATTGTTTGATAATTTGAACATTCTTTGGCATTGCCCTTTTTTGGGATTGGGACGTATACTGATCTTTTTCAATCCTGTGGCCACTGTTTTGTTTTCCAAATCTGCTGGCATATTGAATGCAGTAATTTGACGCCGTCCTCTTTTAGCGCTTGAAAAATTCAACTGGGATACCATCATCTCCACTAGTTTTGTTGTTTGCAGTGCTCTTTAGGGCCTTTATGACTTCGCTCTCCAGGATGTCTGGCTCAAGTTCAATTTCTTCATCATTGTGATTGTCAGGAGTGTTGAGGTCCTTTTTGTAAAGTTCCTCTGTGTACTCTTTCCATCTTTTCTTAATTTCTTCTGCATCAGCTAGCTCCTTTCCGTCTTTGTCCCTTATCATGGTCATTTTTGCTTTAAATGTTCCCTTGATTTCCCCGATTTTTTTTGAAAAGATCTCTGGTTCTGCCTCTTTTGTTGTTTTCCTCCATTTCTCTGCACTGTTCTTTTAGGTAGTTTTCCTTATCTCTCCTTGCTTTTCTTTGAAATTCTGTGTTCAAATGATTGTAGTTTTTCCTTTCTCCTTTGACTTTTCTGCTATTTTAAGAGCCTCGTCAGACAACCACTTTGCTTTCTTACTCTTCTTTTCTTTTGGTATGGTTTTCTTTGCTGCTTCCTGCATGATGTCCCTCATCTCCGTCCATAATTCTTCTGGTACTCTGTCTACCGAGTCTAAGCCATTAAATCTCTTCATCACCTCCACCGTGTATTCTTTAGGGATGCTGTCTAGGTGATATCTTTCTGGTCTCCGTGTTTTCCCTACTTTCTTTAGTCTAAGCCTGAATTTTGCGATCAGTAGGTTGTGATCTGAGCCACAGTCTGCTCCAGGTCTTGTTTTTGCTGACTGTATGGAGGTTCTCCATCTTTGGCTGCAGAGTATGTAGTCAATCTGGTTTCAGTGTTGGCCATCTGGTGATGTCCATGTGTAAAGTCGCCTCTTGTGTTGCTGGAAGAGAGTGTTTGCTATGACCAGTGCGTTCTCTTGGCAGAACTCTATCAATCTTTGCCCTGCTTCATTCTGTGTTCCAAGACCAAATTTGCCTGTTATTCCCTCCACTTTTTGATTTCCTAATTTGGCATTCCAGTCTCCTAATATAATTTGGACATCATTTCTTGGTGTCTGTTCTATGAGGTGTTCTAGGTCCTCATAGAACTGGTCCATTGTGGCTTCATCTGCACCTGTGGTTGGTGCGTATATTTGGATCACAGTGACATTGAAAGGTTTGCCTTGAAATCTGACTGACATCATTCTGTCATTTTTGAGATTGTATCCCATTACTGCTTTTCTCACTCTTTTATTGACAATTATGGCTACTCCATTTCTTCTAAGGTTTTCTTGCCCACAGTAGTAGATATGATGGTTTCCAGAGCTGAATTCCCCCATCCCTGTCCATTTGAGCTCACTGATGCCTAAGATGTCAATGCTTATTCTTTCCATCTCATTTTTTACCACTTCCAGTTTACCTTGGTTCATTGATCTCACATTCCATGTCCCTATGCAGTATTGTTCCTTACAACATTGCATTTCCCCTCCCCCTTTCCTGTCCCTCCCCTTCCTCCCCTCTGTGGTGTTAAGCATCCTGTATCACCTAGCCTGCTCCTTTGTTTTGCCTTTTGTTTTGGTAAATAGGGTTCTCTTGGCAAGCTTTGTGGCGTGGTTTGCCGGTGTCTACGCCATTTTTCTCTCCTCATACATTTTATCACAGTTTTTAAAAGTTTAAAACATTTAAGACAACATATTATCATGCATATTATCACACTTTAAAACACGGTCTCTATGTCAGGTTCTATGTTTAGTCAGTATAAAGTCTCTATGTCAGTTGTTATATTAAGTCTTCTACATTTGCATATCAGCTACTTATCCTTTGCCTGGGACTCTGAGTCTCGCCCCCTGCTTTTCCTCCTCCGCCCTCTTCCCTTCTGTCAGTTGGTCTACTCCTGGCCTCTTCGTCGCTCGCCCGGCTCTCCTCCTCACCCCCCAGCTGGGGGTGGCTGCCTGGCAGCGGCGGCGGCTGGCCTCCTCGCCGCTCGCCCGGCTCTCCTCCTCCTCCTCATCCCCCGGCTGGGGGTGGCTGCCCGGCGGCAGCGGCGGCTGGCCTCCTCGCCGCTCGCCCAGCTCTCCTCCTCCTCTTCACCCCCGGCTGGGGGTGGCTGCCCGGTGGCAGCCGGGTATTGTACTTTATATATTGTGTTCTGATTTTATTTGGCTTTTGCATACAATAAAACTGTTTAATAATATTTTAAGATATTGTGCCTAGAGTCCTTTTGTATGTAGCAGCTAAGAATAATGAAAATAATTTTCCTTGATTGAGATGACCCTCTTGCTTTTTGTTCTGGCCCTGTTGATTTTGGCAGAGAAAAAGTTGCCTGTTTTCCCTATTCTTTGCCATTCAGGTAAGAAGTTGTACGGTCTATTAGCAGATGAAAACATCATAATAGAAAATGTTTTTACAAACCCACAAACATCTTACAGTGGAATCTCAGTTAATGTAATTAATGAATTCTCTGGGAGGTTTCTTACAGCAAAAATTACTTTAACCAAATTTCCCATAGGAATGCATTGAAAACCAAAATACTTTTGTTTAGTTTAGTTTAGTTTAGTTTAATTTAGTTTAGTTTAGTTTAGTTTAGTTTATTTGTATGCCGCCCTACTCAGCACAGGCCGACTCAGGGCGGCTCACAACAGATCAAACAAATACAATATAGTAAAGGCAAAATGCAGGATACAATATCAAATACAATGTAGCAAAAACAAAATACATAATACACAATATAGCAGAAACAAGATGCGGTTTCCCATAGGAATGCATTGAATACCAGTTAACCCATTAAAAAAATTTCCATAAACTGAGGCACTATTTTCTATGGATTTCTTTTTGTTATGCGATTTTTATGTTAACCAAGCTGTTTGTTAACCAAGGTTCCACTGTATTTCAATCTCAGGTGTTGACTGAACCAGTGTCTAAATGGAGGAATGTTCGTGGGCATAACCCTTTGGTAAGTTCTCAAGAATAATTTTTATTGCCATTTCAATGACCTCATTTAATCATCTGATGTTCTCTGAATACTGGTTGTTGAACTGCTGAAATGGTACCACCGTCACAGGTACCATCAGGTTTATGGGAACAGCAGAGTTTTAGAGCAGTGTTTCCCAAACAATGTTCTGTGGAACACTGGTGGACTTCGATTCCCAGAAGCCTAAGTCAGTAAATTGGCCAATCAGTGCTTTGAGGAATTGTCTTGGGTTTCTGGGAGTTGAAGTCCAAAACCCAAAGATAGGGAAACGCTGTTTTAGAGTATGTTTGGTAGGCCTGGACTGATAGATAATAATTTTGTGTCAGAAATTATTCTGGGCTGAAAGGATTTTTGCTGGAGAAACTCCACTCAGGAGGACACGCGAATGAGGGTCCTTTCATGTCCCCAATATCATTTCCCACTGAAGTGGTCCCTATTTTTCTACTTGCAATTCCTTGCTTTTGATCTGCTAGGTTGGCAGGAGCTGGGACAAAAACGGGTGCTCAAACTGTCATGCAGTACCTGGGTCTCAAACTGCTGACTTGCCAGCCTTCCAGCTAACAAAGCGAGCTTCTTAACCACTGAGCCACCGCAGCATGGACTGATAGATGGAGACATAGGAGAAATGGAGGAGAAATTAAGAGGAATCCTCAACAGGCTCCTACTTGTTTTTGCTTATTTCTTTGATTCTAGCATGATGCAGATAGTGAAAATAAAATTCAAAAATATCAAAGATAAAAATGCTGCTTCTCTGTACATCAGGGCTTAATGTATCAAGATGCGACACGATGGGGAATAACGTTGCAAACATATGTGCAGCTTACTATGTTGGACCAGCACACAAGGCCATTGGTATGTTTTCGATATTTTCTCTCTCTCTTTTTCAGTGTGCAAGTTCTTTTTCCTCGCTGAAATAAAGATTCAATGTGTATAATTTGACCTTCCTTGTGTTCGTCTTGTACAACCCTTGTCTCCCTCTTTTTGTCTCCTGGGTTGAGTCCTCCCTTGCTAAAATTTAAACAACAAACTCTAAGGCAGCTAAATACTTAATTTAAATGGTTAAAAGATAAAACTGGTACATAAATCTTGAAATTGTAATTTGCAGATTTCACCCATAAGAATGATGGAGAGGTCAATCCACAGTGCAAAATACATTTTTGTAGAAAACCTATATCGAAGGTATAGTATTTAGTATTTTATTTCATTTTAATATACCTACAGAGTGGCCTATAAGTTGCTATCCAGCCCATAAGTCCATACCCATCCTCTCCATGGGCATGCGCCCTGCTCCTCTGCCCAGCAGTCCAATGGGAGCACTTCCTCCCTCCTCCCAGCACAGAGTTTGCCCTGCCCCTCAGCCTGGTAGCCCGATGGGAGCGCTCCCCTCCCCCAGCAGAGCTCTACTCTTTTTGTAGCCAGGTAGGGACTTATGGGCCACCCTGTACATACTTATATAGTTTATTTCGGTCATTGACCAGCATATGGACAAGAAGACAAACAATCACTCTGAGATTGTTATATCATTTTAAAGATTGATTTGTGTTAAAAATTTAACTTACATTTTATTTCTGAAATTTTGCTGTGTTTTATTAATTAACTTATCCACTATGGTGGTTTTTTTATAAAGAAAAAGAGGTAAGCAATTAATTAAAATGTTAATGAGATGGTAAAAAAAAGTAAACTACAGATCAAATAGATCATGGTAAGTAAGTCCATTTTTTTAAAAAAAAGAACTTTCAGGTTCATGACATGTGGTTAATATTATCTAAATCCAACAATAGTCCCAACTAGACCTATCAAAATGAATTGTATTTCTAAACCACAATAAACAGAAACTCAGTTGATTTCAGTGGATCTACTGTGGTTAGATCTACCTTGGATCTAGCCATGTATTCTGAATAAGGGTGCCCTATGGGTTAGGGATTGCAGTGGCTTAGTGGTTAAGACACTGAACTTGACAGCTGGAAGGTAGGCAGGTCAGCATTTTGAGACTTGAGTGCTGCACGATGGAATGAGCTCCCATCTCTGTCCCTGCTCTTGCCAGTCTAGCAGTTTGAAAGCAAGAAATTGCAAATCGATAAATAGGTACCACTTTGGTGGGAAAGGAAGCAGCATTCTGTGCACTCCGGTGTGTAGTCATGCTTGTCACATGACCACGGAAATGTCTGCAGACACAGACAGTGCTGGCTCTTTGGCTGTAAATGGAGGAGAGCACCACACCCTAGAGTCGGAAATAACTGGCTTTCAAGCAAGGGTTGGCAACTTTGACAGGTTTGGGGGCCAATTTTCTGCCTTGCCCATCAGTCATAAATAGGATGAGAAAATGGAAATGCCTAGAAATCTACTTCTATTTTTTAAAAAATTGATTTTGATTCCTATATTGAGCAAGAGGCTGGATTAAATGGCCTCATAGGCCCCTTTCCACAAAATTCTCATTAAAAATTTTTTTGTATTTTTTACACACTTTCGAGGCCCAGCAAAAACAGCATTGGGGAGCCACAGGCTGTTCCATGGCTGTTCTTAACCTATCCCTGTCCTGTAACAAAAACCACATGCTACTCTGACAGCTATTTATTGCTGTATCAGTCACATTATCTCAAATGTGCAAGATAGCAGTTGTTGCCTAGCTCATAATGTACTCTGGCATATTATGGGTCTTTGTAAACTTTTTCCTTTCCAAATGGTCTGAGAAAAGCAAGGGGAAAGCTCTTTGTTAATCCACAAGATGGCATCTGTGCTACATTGCCACTTGGGCAATAAATATAGCTTACCGAAATAGGTGTGATTTGATTTGCGTGGAATTGATTATGCAGATCTGTAATTGAAAAATGGCATGGTTTGTTTGAAAAACCAAGATACTTTAATCATTCTAATCACTTTTCTGTTTATAGTAGCTTTTAAAACACTGATTTGATTCTCTAGCCCAATTTTGTCTATGTGTATGGCATAGAATTTGGAGGCACTGATGTTGTGTAGTGTTGGAAGCTGTGCATTTTTTAAAAAAAGTTGTAACCAAAGAATTTTGAAATAGAGCTACATTAGCTTTTGTGTGATTTTACAAAGGAAACATGGGTTTTTGATTTGTTGAATTCGTGACAGAAAACTGCAGTGCATCAACTTTAACTTCTTTAGTTGCATTTCAGGGGTTGCGGTGGCTCACTGGTTAAGAAGCTCACCTTGTTAGCTGGAAGGCTGGCAAGTCAGCAGTTCGAGACCTGCATGACGGATTGAGAGCCCGTCTCTGTCCCCACTCTTGGGGACATGAAAGGAGCCTCATGTGGGCATTTCCTGAGCGGAGTTTCTTCTGCAAAAATCCTTTCAACCCAGAATAATTTCTGACAAGAAATTATTATTATTATTAGTTGCATTTCAATCATCTAGTGCTTTTGAAAAGATTCAGATGAAGAATAGACATCTTAAATTTATTTTTATTTATTTTTATAAACAAATCTGGATTTACTCCGTAGTGAAAAGCATAGTGTCTTCCACCTTTATACATTTTTTCAGTTATGCAAATTGCATGGTAATCTTTTAAAAATATGAAATATTTTTATTTGAGTATTTTGTGAATATAATTAACAGGTTAGAAAGTAGAATAGTCAAAAGGAAACTGTATTATTCATTAATATTTACAGTGCATTTCGTTCCAGAGATCTGCATTGATAGTAGGTGGGGAATTTGATTCAATCTATATTGGCATGTTCAGTGAAGAGGATCCATATTTCATAACAGTCATTTTGATTGTCTTGTGGTTCTTAAAGTTGTAGTTCTTAATCTTGCTTTTATCTTTCTTTCTAAGAACAGCCTTGTAAACAAGTCAACAAAGTCATTATGCAGCATTAGTTTTTGAATAGTCTGCCAAGAGATTATTTTTCTCTTTGTCTCTCACTGGAAATTGGTGTTGGTGTGGCTATTTTGACTTTGGACACAGCAGTTCCAAACGTTGTTGTGCAGCACCCAACCCATCTCCCAGGATCCCTCAGACAAAACATTCTCCTCCTTCCTTCTTCTTCTTCCGTGTCTAAGCCAGACATGAAACTTCCAAAATGAAGGCACCTTTTGGTGAGTTCATTCTGCAGTTTCCTTCACATGACCAAGTGTGAGAAATATTAGCTGTGTATTATGCTTCAGATATATTGAAGGATTAGCAACATATCAACCAAATGTTTTTGTTTCTCTTTATATAACCAAAGTTTGAATACCTTTCTGCATTTAAAGCCAGAATCCCCTACTAATGTAATGCAATTCTGTAATAGCAGTTTGGGGATATTTTTATTTTCTGCCCAATCCTCCATTTGTTAAGGTTTTCTGCATTAGGAATGTTTGATGATTACATAGGCCAACAGTTGCTTTTGTGCCGCGTTTTTTTGAGCTGATTTCATATGAATTTGATCCCCTAAATTCAAATACTGTATGGCATTAGTTTTTGCCTAGGAGCTCAAATTTCTAAGATATAACATTTTAGTGAAATATACGTTACACTATCTTAAGTTAAATCCATGGAACAAATAAAAAAACTAAACATGGAATTTTTATTATTATAGTATACAAATATTATTATATACAAAGATAGAGGAAAAAGTCATTGATGAAACCAACCAGTCACTGAACACTTCGGAAGCTTCTTTTCCGTGACATTATTGAATGTATTTTGGAACAGTCCATTTTTAAACTACAGCAGTAATCTGCTATCATCTGCGTAATCCCATCTTCCTTGGTAGCGGTTCTTCATAGTTTTAATATTGTCGTGAAATTTTTCACCTTGTTCCTCACTGGTGTCTCCTAAATTTTCAGGAAAATGATCTACAGTAAGTGGCTGTGTAAATAGTGCGCTTTAATACTCATTTTACACCCAAGGCATTTGAAACTGTTAAGCATCTCGTTTACCAGTTCACCATAGTTTTCAGCTTTGTGTTTGCCTAGAAAATTTCTGACAACTGCAACAAATGGAGGCCAGGCTTTTCGCTCAGCCTCATTCATCGAATGACTATAGGACAAATATACAGGAACCAATCCTTGTATATGTGATTTAGAACTGCACAAAATGGAGTTAGAACTGCACATTTTGTGTATAACTGCACGTAAAAAACAACACTGATCTAAAAAAGTAGAGCAGGTAGAGAAAAACTGATTTCATATTTGGATTCAGTGACCCAAATATAGCTAAAATCAGTTCTAAAATCCTAGGCACCAAACATTTTTTTCTTGTAGGCCTGTGTTATTTGTCTTTATTCATTCATTTTAGCACTTATTTCTTTGCAATCCTCTTGATCCAAGAATTTATTAGCGGTTTTAGTAAATCAACCTTTCAAATGCTTTTGTCTTTTTTTAAATTGCCTGCATTAAAAATCTACAATTCCATGTTATACAATAGAATTGAGAATACATAGTACATGGTCATTCCCAAAGTGATTTTTTGGGTTGTGTATTACATTTGTCACCTTAAGGAAATTGCTGTGCACCATCTTGGTTTTGACTTTCATTATGTGACTCTAATCCCACTGTTTATTCAACTAATTTCTGTAGCATTTATATCTGCTAAAATGTTCCACAGTCTGATTTGGAATCTTTAAATTCATTGTCAGGAAAAAATATTGCATTTGTCTGCATATTGGAATATTTTTTACTTGCATCTCCTTAACAATGTTATTGTAAGTTGAATAAGCAAGATAAAGGTAAAGGCTGCCCTTGCTCAAAAGACAGCCATTTCCGACTCTAGGATTTGGTGCTCATCAATATAAAAATCATATTATTCCCCTGGTTCCAGTTCTGCTCATGAATAAGCAAGTGCTTCTCTAAAGACTTGTTTGAGTATAAATTGCAAAGTAGTGGTAAGATTATAATCTGTAGAAAGAAGTGGGGCCAAACGGTGTAGACAAGAATAGGGTGAAAAACCATTTGAAGCTCAAAAATGAGAAGTGTCTTGGAGTTTTAATTTTTCAATAAAACTTCAATGTATTCACAAAAATCAGATTCAAAACCCTTCCAGTACAAAGTATGACTTTTCAGATACTTTCATCAGAAATCTAGAAATATGAATAAACAAAATGTTTACAAAGAAAATTTATGGCAAACTTATTCCATATATACATATTTACATAAATTGGGATAACATATTATATTACAGCAACAGACACATAGGATGAACAACAATAAAGTTACCTGTATATATCAATCGCAATAAAGTTACCTGTATATATCAATCGCAATGTTTGAAAGAGGAATTAAAGAGAAGTTTATAGTGCGTCCCAAGCCTCGAAAGGAAGTTCTTTTTGTGCCGACGGACGTCAAAGAGCACTATGTTTCAACTCATTATTTAAACAATTCCATCACAAGTTATACATAATAAGCAGCAGCTGAGTAAATAACAGGATATCGCAAATTTAAAGGAAACAGGAGTAATCTTGATCCACATTGAGTCCATTTAGATGCAGTAAATTGAAGCAATGAATGAAGTAAGCCTTTCACTGCAAAAGCTGTTTTTTGATATTCGTGCGGGAAAACGGAGCCAGCTAGACAGTTTCTAAGGCAACAAATCTGAAGTGGCGATCGTTGTATTTTTCGAGAAAATGGCTGACAAGGGGGGCTTGAACATTCGATGATCTAATCTTCAATCTATATTCCCCCACCCTGGTTTTGAGTTCCCTAGTAGTCATACCACAATAAGCAAGCCCACATTTACAAATAATCAAATATACACAATTTTTAGTTTTACAGGTGGTGAGCTCCTTAAGAGTAAAGGTAAAGTTATTACTCAGTACGCTGACCTCTTTAGTTTCCCAACATAGTTTGCATTGGACACAGCTGCTGCAACGGTAATGCCCTGATGCAATAGGGGTAATAGAATCCAAGCGGCGTTCATGATCAGAATGAGTCACGATCTGGCCAATCGATCGAGTCTTCCTTAGCCCGATAAGAGGTCTGTTATTACAACCATGCAGATGTTCAATTATATGCCAGTGTTTGTAAATGATGGCTTTAATTTTAGTAGCTAGGGGGGAGTACTCAAAAGAGCAGCTGAGTCTCGTATTAGCTGATCTAACCCTGTTAGTTAACAACTGTTGCCTGGGAGTGGTACATGCTTTCTTAAAGCAAGCTTGCACAACTTTTTCTGGGTAGCCCTTCTGAGATAAAAATTGTGTAATATTTTGGGTGGAAGTAAAAAAATCAGCTTCAGTTGATGAGTTTCTTTTGGCTCTTAAAAACAATCAATATAGCAAATTATTTCTTAGATAATGAGGATGATTAGAAAGAAAATTGAGGTAGGAATTCCTATCTGTAGGTTTTTTGTAGAGTTTAACCCTTACTGTTCTTACATCTGAAAGGTAAATTGTAACATCAAGAAAGGGAAGTGCCTGATGTCTAACACTATGGGTAAATTTGAGGTTCACGTTAATCCCATTGATCCATTTCAGAAATTCAGGTACACACTGTAAATCATCAATAATAAAGTACAAATCATCAATTAAACGTTTATAAGTAATAATATACCCAAAATAAGGATTACTGTTTGTGTTCAAAATAATCTCATCTACAAACCTAATCGTGTACATATTTGCCACACTGGGCATGATGGAACTACCCATGGTGACACCACGAACCTGCAAATAAAAAGTGTTCCCAAACCTGAAATAATTGTTATCTTAAAAAATATCAAGAATATATAAAGAAAGTGTGTTGGAGGGTTGTGATCTGATCTAGACTCTCACGCTATCTGAAGAGTAGTTCTAGCCTCCTCGAGAGGTATATGCGTATAAAGAGCCTGTACATCCAGGGTAACAAAACCTCCTCCATCTGGGATCCTAATCCCTTCAACCTGTGTAATAAAATCGGTAGTGTCTTTGATATAGGTAGAAGTCCGACGTGCAAATGGATTAATGAAAAAATCTAAATATTTGGCTAAAAGTTCTAAGGTGGAATTCACCGAGGAAACAATGGGTCTCCTTGGGAGCAAACCATCTGGAGCTCTATCTTTATGAATGTTTGGAAGCAAATGGAATAGGGGAACCCTCAGATATTTATTGAATAAAAATTCAAAAGTTTTATCTGTAATGTAGGCCATGGCCACCCCCTCATACAAAACAGTTTTAATCAGATTGGTAATTTTCAAAATAGGATCTGAAGCTAATTTTTTCTAGAAGGTTACATCAGCCATTTGTTTATTGGCTTCAGCTACATAATCAATTGTATTTAAAACCACTATACCTCCTCCTTTATCTGCTGGTTTAATTATGATATCCCTGTCATTAGCTATTTATTCTAAGGTGCAAATATCCTGAAAACTGATGTTATTGCATTTCCTAATTCTACCCCTTTCACTTAATATCTCTTAAGACTAGCCTCCTAAAAACCTCGATAGATGGGTTATCGATGGGCGGAGAAAACAAAGATTTAGTTTTAAAACGTTCAACAGATGTAGAGTCCATGCCCTTAAAGAACACCTTAAGTTTAAGTAAATGCGTCAATTTAAATAGGTCCACCCGTGTAGTAAAGGAACGGTATGATGGAGTGGGAACGAAGCCCAGACCCAGTGAGAGGAGGCTTAATTGTTTTGGAGAGTACCTTAGATGAGAGATTGAAAACTAAGTTTTCCTCTTGTGAGGGGCTCTTCTCTTGGACAAAAAAGGAGTAGTAGGAGCACGTCCAGATGTAGCGGAGGCTTGCCTCAAGTCGTAAGATCTCGTAGATAGTTCATCATTAGAGGTAGAATGCTCTTCAGTATCAGTGGTTTCAGGATCCGAGAAGGTAATGGGATCTCGAAATGAGACTTTCTTAGATATAGACTTCCTGGTTTGGTATCTCCATTTGTAAACCCTGGAAGTGGCATAGTCTTAGAGGTCCCTGTCAATTTTTTTATTTTTTGAAATCCACTAATCTTTAATTAATGACTCCATTCCTACTAACTTTTCAAAAAGCAATTCACATTCGCTCTTAGGCCCCATAGGGCTTTTCCTTATGGCACCAGATGCTACTGTACCACCTGCCATAGTTGCTGTGATTGGGGTCATTGCTAATAATGTTGTAGTTACTGCTGTTACTGCTACTGTAGACATTGCTGTTGTAGTAATTGTAGTCGTTGTTGCTGCTACCGTTGATCTTGATGTCATCTTTGTTACTGAAACTGTTGTTGTTTTCACCGGTGGTGTAGGTACTGTTGTCTTTATTGTCTTTATTACTGGAGTTGTTGTTGTCACTGGTACCATAGATGCTGTTGTCGGTGATGTTAGTATACTTGTAACTAATTTCTTTGCTGGTGTTACTGTTGCTTCAACAAGCGAACCTTGTATTAACTTTTGTTGCTGCTGTTGTTGTAACATCTTTTTCACTTTCTCCTGTTCCTCTGCATCTTTTACCTCTTGAGCTAATGTCTTCTTCATAGCTTTAGAGTCCTCTTGTAACTGAACCAGCATTTTATAACTTCTATCGGACGATGTCTCCCTATCTCTTGACCAAGCTATTTTCTTCTCTTTATCTTTACCACGACCACGCCGACTCATCCACTTAAAAATCTAATTACAACTCATATACAAACTCAAAGAACTCCTTTAAAATAATATCAAACCTCTAAACACTTTATATTGAGCTACATCAATAAAAAGAAAAATAGGAAAATAATACCAACTGTACTTTTATATTTAAAAAGGGGGAAAATAAATAGAAAAAGAAGAAAGAAAGGAAAAAGAAAAAGAGAAAGAAAAAAAGGGGGAGAAGAAAAAAAGAAAAAGAAAAAAAGAAGGGGGAAAGGGAAAAGAAAAGCAATGTCTGATAAATTTGATAAAAGATTTGATGATATAGAAAAAGGACAAGTTACCTTAAAGAAAGATCAAGAAGAAATTTAAAAAGAAGAGAAGGAAATTAAATTGGAGGTTAAGATGTTGAAAGAAAGAGAGAAGATGAGAGAAATTAAGGTGGATCTTCTGGAGAAACATGTTGCAACAATGGAGGAGCAGATGAGACGTCCGAACATAGTGATCCGTAACTTACCTGAGAAAAATCTAGACATGTTAAGAGATAGGATTTTGGAGTGGTTAAACGGTATGGCAATGGAGTACAGTTATTCTTCAGAAGACATTGTAAGTCTGTATCATCTCGGACAGAAGAGAGGGAGATCCGCTCCAAGGAATGTGTTGTTAAAATTTGCTTGTGAAGTAGATAAGATGAGATTAATGGCCCATATTAAACAAATGGATTCAACAGTTTTGAAGATTGATGGAGCAGATGTTGAAGTTTACAGTGACATTGCACAGGAGGAAAGAATTTGGCGTCAAACTATGAAACCTATTACAAAATATTTGATTGGTAAAGGTGTTAAATATAACTGGAAATTTCCAAAAATGTTGACTTTTTGGCACCTAGGTAGGAGATATGTTGTGAGGGAGAATGCTTTTGTATTGGATATACTTGTTGAGGCTAAATTACTGGAGAATGATACTCAAGAATGGGAATTATTGAAGCAAGAACTGTTAACATCCGGTGGCTTACATTTTGGTGGACAGGAGGATGATAATGTGCCTGAGGGAGCAGAGGGAGGGACTTAGTGATCTTCAGCTCCCATTGACGCACTTTCCCCTCCTCCCCTCTTTGGTTATCAAAGGCCTCTTTTTTCTGGAAAAGTGGGGAGGGTAAAAATTTTATTTTATTTTTTCTCTTGTCTTTTTTTGTTCTTGTTTGTTCTTGTTTGAAAATTATTGTTTCATTAATGTCTAGGGTAAGAGGTTTAGTTAAATGCACTACCCATGAGGATCATGTTAGAAATGGAAGGACTGAGGTAAAAATTTCCCATGAAGTTTATTAAGATGTTGACATGGAATGTGAAAGGTACGGGTTCCCAAGTTAAACGTAAAAGATTACAAGCAGCTCTTAGAAAAGATCGTCCAGATATAATTTTTTTACAGGAAACACATCAAAAATCAGAAGATACCAACAAACTATTTCTGGGTTGGATACAGATATATGAAAAAGCATATGGAACTTCTAAAGCAAGAGGGGTGGCAACACTGATTTCAACCAGATTGGGTTTTGTTTTGACTAAGAGTATTTCTGATCTGGGAGGTAGGTTTTTGATTGTAAAGGGTATAATAGACAATGAAGAAGTGACCTTGGTGAATATATATGCTCCAAATGAACATCAGGATAAGTTTTTAGACAAGGTATATCGAATTTTGGAAAAAGAAAAGACGGTTAAAATGATAGTAGCAGGTGGTTTTAATTTAATTCAGTCTAGTATGGATTGCACTAACGTAGATAGGGACAAAATGGGATCAAAAGCGAAGATATTAGATAATTGGATAAAACCCTTAGGGTTAAAAGATGCATGGAGAGAATTTAAAGGAACAGAAAGAAAATATACATATTTTTCACTTGTATACAATTCATATTCTAGAATAGACTTTTTTTTTGTTACTGAAAATATATTTAAGAATATAGAAGAAATAGATATTGGAATTTTCAAAGAATCAGACTATGCTAAACTTTTAATGCAATTGGGAATTGGGAAATCAGAGAGGGGAAAAAGTAGTTGGAGATATGATTCAAAATTGTTTAATGTGCCTGTAAATAAGGAAAATATGGAAAAAGTTTGGAATCAATATTGGCAATGGAACAATACAGGTGAAGTAACATATAACGTAGTGTGGGATGCTATGAAGTCGGTTTTTAGGGGAGAATGTATTAAACTAAATAGTATAAGAAGTAAACATTTAAAGGATAAATATGAGAACATTGAAAGAGAAATTGGACAACTTCAGGAGGAACATATAAGAACAGGGAAGAAAGAAACATTATTAAATATCCAGAAACTGAGAAAAGAACAGATCGGCAAGGACATAGAAAAAGTTAAAAAAGATTTGATATACTTAAAAAGGGAATATTTTGAATATAGCAACAAGAATTCAAAATTATTAGCTAGAGCTGCGAAAGAAAAGAGTGTTAGAAGAGAAATTGGCATTTTAATAAACCAACAAGGAGTGAGATGTAACAAAACAAAGGAGAAGGTGGAAATAATAAAAGGTTTTTATCAAGATTTATATTCTAAAAAAAAATATAAGAGTAGGAAAATTAAGGGATTATTTGGATAAATGGAAGGGAATCAGAATAAGGGAGGAGCATAAAGATAGAATGGAAACACCAATAACAGAAAAAGAGATAAGAGGGGTGATACAGAGATTGAAAAGTGGTAAGGCGCCTGGTGAGGATGGATTCTCAGCGGAATTTTATAAACAATTTAAAGAATTGGTAATACCAAGACTCCTGAAGCTGTTTAATTATATATTGGATGGAGGTTTATTACCGACTTCATGGTATAGATCAGTAATTGCTTTGATTCCTAAACCAGGGAAAGATTTGAATAAGATAGAGTCTTATAGGCCAATCTCATTGATTAATCAAGATGCAAAAATTTTTACTGCAATATTGGCGAATAGACTAAATGAATTCATGAAGGAATATATAAATAAGGATCAGGCTGGTTTTCTGAAGGGTAGATATACGGCAGATCTTACTAGAAGGGTAATTGATTTGGTGAATATAGCAGAACAAAAAAGGAAAATATTGGATTATTATCTTTAGATATTTTTAAAGCCTTTGATTCTTTGCAATGGATTACGATTAAAGAAATTATAAGAAAGTTTGGGTTTGGTCTGAAATTTATAAATTTAATTGATCAACTATATCAGAAAGGAATAACTAGAGTAAAAGTGAATGAAACATTTACAGAAGATATAAAATTAGAAGCGGGTACCCGACAAGGTTGTCCATTGTCGCCTATACTTTTCGTGATGGCCATGGAATTTTTAGCGACACTTATAAGAGAAGATAGAAAGATTGAGGGAATAGAAGGAGTAAAAATTAGTTTATATGCTGATGATACAATGGTCATAATGAAAAACCCTGTGAAAACAATGGAATATATCCAGGTACATTTGAGGGAATTTGAAGAAATGACGGGTTTAAAAGTGAATTGGGATAAATCTGAAATGATTATTTGTAATGGAAATGAAGAAGATCAAAAAAAGATAAAGGAAAGATATAATATACAAATTAAAGATAGTGTGAAATATTTGGGAATTAATATTGCAAATAAAATAGAAGAACTTAAGAGACTAAATTATGATAAACAAAGAATGGAAATAAAGGGGAAAATAAAGCAATATAATAAGTTAAATTTGTCTTGGTTTGGTAGGATAGCTTTGTGTAAGATGAAATTATTGCCAAAGATTAGATTTTTGTTTGATGCCCTACCAATTCATTTAAAAGAAAAAGATATAAAGATTTTTCAGAGCATGATAAATACTTTTTGTAACGGGGGGGGGGGGGGACTGAGAATTACAAAAAGTTTATGGTATATATTGCAAAAAGGTGGATTGGGTATTCCAAATATTAAACACTATTATAGAGCATTTCAGTTAAAAATGTTGTAAAAATTATAACAAAACCTGATGTTATTTGGGACGAGATAGAAATAAAAGAATTACAATTTGGGAAGGCAATTTTTTTGGATAAGGGGATGAAAATAGGTAAATAATCCATTAACGAAAGCAATGATGGAGGTTTGGAAAAATATTAAAGAGAAAATAGTGCCGGGAATTTCCCCAATAATGGATCTGGAAGATGTTAAGACTTTCCCTTTGAAAGTAGACAAAAGACTAAAGGATATACTTCTGAGAAATGATGTGTTTCTGTTACAAGATTGGATAAAAATGATGGATAACTTGGAATTAAGAGGTGAAGTGTTTAAACAGATGAAATTGAACTGGTTACAAATAATTTTGGTAAAAAAATGGGGGAAGAGATATAAAGAGGAGTTCAGTTTACAGAGAGGGAAAACAGAATTTGAGGAGATGATTTGTAAAATAAGAAAAAGAGAAATGGAGATAAAAGGTTTAGTAAGTAAAATATATAGAATTTTGAATAAGGATGAAAGCTCACAAAATGTGTTGAGAATACTATGGGAAGAAGATTTAAATATAAGAATTTCGGAATCACAGTGGAAGAGTAAATGGAGGAGAAGAATTATGAAAAATCTTTCTGTAAGATTAAAAGAACATAATTATAAAATATTGTGGAGGTGGTACCTGACTCCAGTTAAATTGTATCGAATGGATAATAGTAAATCAAGAGATTGCTGGAGATGTAAAAGTGAGCTTGGAACATATGAACACAATGTTAGGGGTCATTAGGAAGGGTATAGAAAATAAGTCAGCAAGTGTCATTTTGCCTTTTTTTTAAATCTATGGTGAGGCCCCATCTGGAATACTGTGTACAGTTCTGGTCGCCATACCTCCAGAAGGATATTATGGAGTTGGAGAAAGTACAGAGGAGGGCAACCAGAATGATTAGGGGACTGGAACACCTTCCTTACCATCTGAGGCTGCAACGGTTGGGCCTTTTCACTCTTGAACGACGGCGTCTAAGAGGTGACCTGATTGAAGTTTATAAAATCATGCACGGTGTGGACAAAGTAGATAAGGAAAAACTGTTTTCCCTATCGCACAACACTAGAACTAGGGGACACTCGATGAAACTTTTGGGTACTAGTTCTCAAACAAATAAGAGAAAGTACTTTTTCACCCAGAGGATTACTGGTCTATGGAACTCCCTGCCAGAAGAAGTGGTGACAGCTGTCAGTCTTGACAGCTTTAAGAAAGGATTAGACAAGTTCATGGAGGACAAGGGTATCAATGGCTATAATTATGGCTACCTAACGACAACCTCCGGGTTGGAGAGATAGGCAGGATATCTCTCAATGCCATTTCCAGGGAATCCTAAGCAGGTGAAGGCATCTCCTTGGGAATACCCTGAAGGAAATGGTGAGCCACTGTGTGAGACAGAATGCTGGACTGGATGGGCTGTGGCCTGTTCCAGCAAGGCTATTCTTATGTTCTTATGTGGTGAAGTTGTAAAGTGGTTAAGATTTTTGGAAACTAATTGAGAAAGAAATTTCAGCGATTACTAAAGTTGATATAAAACTGGAGCCAGGTATCGCCTTGCTGACGGGATTGGATGATATAAATATGAGTACAAACAAAAAAGAACTGGTGTCAATAATGTTAACGGCTGCAAGACTGTGTATAGCGAGAAAATGGAAAAGTGATTTAAGGTTAAAAATTGATGAATGGTATAAAGAAATGTGAATTGAATGTGAAGAAAGGTATTTTAAAATAGAACAAATTTTGGGAAATATGGAAACCATTTGTGGAATTTGTCCTTGTGAGTGATAAAGGGGTTAAGCCGGTACCTCACCATATGAGTTTCTGGGAAAATTAAATTAGAAATTCGATCCTCATGGTTTGTAAATATCACTGGGTGTTATAATTTGTAATACAACAAATTAATGTAATGTGAATTTCTTTTTTCTGATTTGTAATTTCTTGTATTTGTTGTATTTTTTTTAATAAATCATTTGTATTTTTTGAAAAACTTAAAAAAAAAGAAGAAGTCCACTAATGACTCTTGAAAGCATTTCAAATTGAGTTCCAGGTCCTCAACACCTTTATCAAAGTAAGACTGAGAAGTGCTCTGTTGTATTGTGGTTTTAGAGGTGAAAAACCATTCACAAAAAGGTTAATATAACTGTCCAAAATGAATCAAGGATATACTTAAACATAAAAATTGGCAAAATAGATATGTGCAGTGTTCTTTAATAATATCAACAAGGATGTGAAATAAACTCTTATCTGTCAGAGATGAAAACAAAAAGTCCTCTTATATATCAGAGTGAAAAGCAGAGTCCAAATTCAACATGTAACAGGTATCAATAGAAATGTTCATACAAGACTCAATGTCCATAAATGAAAGGTAGTTGTTTCTCACATAAAAAGTCCAAAAGTCAATTTCAAAATAATTTCTTCCAAAATGTAAATATCAAAAATTGAATTCAAAGCCTATTTGGTACAATAGAAATATTTAGGCTTTTCAGAAAAATGTATTTTCCTTCATCAGGAATTTCTATAAGGAAGAAATATAAACAGTAAAAATAGTTTCTCAAATTGACAAATATGATTGTACAACAAATAATAATAAATTTCTAACTAGAATAACTACTGGCTGGAATAACAAGTATAAGATCTTACCTTTGAAATAATTTGGAAAGTTCTAATTCCATTAATAATATTCTTATCGCGTCCACTGCCTCCACATGTAATTTTTAAGGTGCATACGGACGTTAAAAAGTAAGTGGAAACTACAGTCATATATAATACTAAAAGGTACCCACAGGTGGAACTGATCAAAGTGGAGACTTGAATGTTACTGTAATGACCGAAAAACACACAGAGCTGGCCCTTCACAAAAAACAGGAGAGTTTTACTTCCTGATTGAGTCCGTTTGGTGAGATTGAATCAAATCTATGTATATAATAAGCTTCCCGCTGTAAAAGTCTCTTATCCAAATTAGTTTTCTCAAACTTGATTGGAAATAGAACTTCTAGAACGACGAACTTGAAATAATTTTCAGTGTGCCCTGCCTTGATATAATGGCTAACCAGAGGAGCCTGCAAGTTCTGAGATTGAATCATAGAACGATGTTCTGAGATCCGATTTTTAATTTCTCGCGATGTTTTTCCGATGTTAATTAGATCGCAAGGGCAAACCCACATGTAAATAACGTTGGCAGAACAACAGTTACTGAAATGTCTGAGTTTCATAGTAAAATCCTTACCTGGAATCTGCACCTCCTTCATTTCCCAACAAAAACGGCAACAGACGCAAGTGAGGCATCTAAAGTGTCCCATAACAACCTCTCTAAATTGCTGAATGTGAGCCTGGTGATCTGATCTGATGAGAATGTTGCCTAGGGACCTGGTTTTCCGGACCTCTATGGTGGGTTTCTGATTGCAACCTGGTATTCCATCTAAAATGTCCCAGTGTTTGAAAATAATGTTTTTGATTGCTTGGGCCAGGGGGGGAAATTCAAAGGAACAATAAATGGATGTAACGTTGCTTTCTAATAAACAAACTAGTTCTTTCACTATTCTCAACTTTCCTGAGTGAAGAATTAATGATGTGCTCAGGATACCCCCTGTTTCTCAAGGATCATTTGATGTTGGCTGAGCTGTTTACAAAATCCGCATGATCAGTACAATTCCTTTTGGCCCTGGCAAACAATCCGTAAGGAGTGTTGTTTTTCATATACATAGGGTGGTGGGAGCTATACATGAGGTATGAATTCCTATCAGTGGGTTTTTTATACATCTTAACTGCAAGTCTCCTGTCATCAGTGACACAAACAGAAACATCCAAAAACGGTAAGTGTTTTACATGATGTGTGAAACTCAAATTGATATTCAACATGTTAATCCATGTGACAAAGTCCAAAACCGATTCTTGGGAATCAAACAGAAAAAATAGATCATCGATAAATCTCTTATAGATGATAATATGTTCCAGGAAGGGGTTAACGGTGGGATTGTAAATAAAGGTCCTTTCAAAGTCTATCATATACATGTTAGCTAAACTAGGGGCCAAAGGGCTCCCCATGGCCACATCCAAAATTTGGAGGTAGAAGGTGTTCTCCAGGACTATATCTAAAAGGTCCATCAAAAAGTGTTTTGGGGATCTTGATGTTCCCAGGAAGTTAAAGCATCTTTTACAATAGGTCTCGCAGCATCAATCAGAATGTTAGTATACGAGGGGCGTGGCTAAGATGGCCGGCGAGTAACATCCTGATTTATGCGCTCGCACTTATCAAAGTGGTAATCAATGAGAATAACGAACTAATGGAGTACCTACTGAGATTTTGTGGCGATAAGACTCCTTCTTGCCTGTTTGGAAAAGCTGTTGCAGGGCGGTCGAAGTTTGGGAGGTATCCTCGGCGGGAGAGGTATGCGACGGGAGCTGCGGTTTCTCCGGCCAAGGAGCCGAGAACGGGACCGGCGAGACGGCGGTGAATCGAGAAAAGTGGAAAAATCAGCAAGAAAGTGAGTTAGGTAATTGATATACCGAGGGGAGCTAGAGGTGACAGTGGATTGTTTTGTCCTGAAGAGATTGGAGGTGGCAAGAGTGTGTGGAAGAGGACAGAAGGGTGGCGGACGAGGCGTAATGGCGGCGATCTTGGAATTCGAAAGTTTGTTTAATGGACAATGGCTTTTGAGTGTTCCAGGGGAGCTGCGGAGTGATTTGGTGGGCTCGAAAGTGGTTATAGAGGAAGAGCGACTGGGTTTGAGGCACTGGTCACCCCAGCTTTTTTTGAAGTTGAAGCAAGGAAGAGCGGTCTTTCTTTAAAAAGAAGTTTGCTGATTTGGGGAAGAAGGAGGAGGGATTCCCCCCCTGAAGCCACCGCAGCCGCTGGGAAAAGGGAGTTTTGTTTCGTTCGCTCCAAGAGAGGGTTTTTTGCTTTTTTACTCCTTCGCTGTGTGGATTATAATTCTCATTTTTTCTTTTTTTATTCCTCCTTTTCTTTCTTTTATTAAAAAGTTGGATCTTGGGATTTTTTTTTTCTTCCCTGTGGAACTGATACAAGTGGATATATTTGGGCATTTGTCTCGTTGGAAATACTGTTTATGCGGATGGATCATTTTACCTTTTTTTTCAAGGAGGGAATTTTGTGCAAGATTGGAAGCTTTTAAAGGCAAAGTTCACGAGTTTTTGTTATTCGTGGTGTATTGGCTGACTTTGGTGACGAGCTTCCCGTGGATTACAATACTTATTGGTTGTTTTTTGGTTCCCGTCTCCCCATGGATTACAACAATAAAATTTTTTGCTGGCCCTCCTCTCTTACCCAAGTTACATCACATTCAAAGGACTATTGGCAGCTCTGGCTGCATTGGAACAGGTATAAGTGGAGTGTTCAATGAGAATATAGTATTCTGCAGCATTAAAACTTTTAGTGGAGGTCATCATGGATAAGGGTACAAGAGGAAAATCAAAGGAGGAGGAGCCGGTGGTGAA
Organism: Bradypodion ventrale; assembly: GCA_035047345.1. NCBI lineage: Eukaryota > Metazoa > Chordata > Lepidosauria > Squamata > Chamaeleonidae > Bradypodion > Bradypodion ventrale. The sequence goes on along the minus strand of JAWDJE010000009.1, from coordinate 22,364,946 downwards.
ATCTAAGAGAAAGGAAAAAGCACCAATGGAAGAGGTCCCTCCGTCATCATCACCACCACCTGAACCCTATGATCAAACCCAGATTATGGTGGAACTTGGTAAATTGTTTCAGAAGATTGAGAAGATGGAAGAGGCAAGAGTGAAGGATAAAAATGAAATGTTGAAAAAGCAGGATAAGGTGGTAGCAACTGTTGTGGATTTCACAAAAAAAGTAGAATTAAGTTTGCAAAAAAATAGAAGGAAATGTGAAGTTGGTTCAGAATGAGGTGAAGGCTATGAAAAAGGAAATAAAAGGGACTCAGGAAGGGGTGAGGGAGAACAAGGTGAAAATGGATGAACAGGAAAAAAGGATTGATGCTATGGAAGATATGATGAGAAAGCAGAATATTGTCATATGTCATGTGATTGAACGGACGCCAGACCAGCTAAGAGAAAGAGTGGACCAGTGGTTAAAGAATTTGAACATGGGAAAGGAATTTGTACAGGAAGACATTGTAAGTGCATATAGGGTGGGTCCAAGAAGAGGGAAAGTGGTCCAAGAAGTGTTCTGGTTAAATTTGCGAATTGGGGAGATAAACTTAGAGTAATGGCTTTTTAAAAACAAGTTGGTTCTGGCACCCTGAAAATCGATGGCTCCGATGTGGAAGTATATAATGATATTTCTATTAAGGAAAGAGTCTGGAGATATAAGATGAAACCGGTAACCAAATTGTTGATGAATAAAGGTGTAAGGTACAATTGGAGATTTCCACAGCAGTTGCGATTTTTCTTTGAAAAAAAATGCAGGTTATTGATGAGAGGACCGACCCATTGGAGTATCTGACTTTGCTTGATTTGGTTAAAGCGGGTTCGGAGGAGTGGGTAACCCTTAGAAAAGATTTGTTGGAATCGGGGGCCATAAGAAGAGATTACGAGGGGGCAGATGCTGGTGGTGCTACGGGTGGAGGCCCTCAGGGAAGAGAAGAGGAGGAGTTGTCATTGATCATGGTGGAGGAGGAGGCAAGTAAGGAGCAGTGAGTAATGGGTTATGATGTAATAATTTTTTAATATTATTTAGAAGGTAGAAAGGTGAGGATGCGCGGCGCACTAATTTATACGCACATCTTACATGTTCCCCCTCTCCCCTCTTTGGATATCGAAGGCGGCTTTTTTTTTCAAAGAAAGTGGGGAGAGCGATAATGTGTGTTTTTTGTATATTTTTCTTTTTTAGTGGTAAGGCGTTTGTGGTAGCACGCCTAATGGAGAGTTTGGAAGTTAGAGAAGGTGAAATTGTAACAAATTATGAGAAGTATTAAAGTATTAACCTGGAATGTAAAAGGTACAGGTTCTGTTCTTAAGAGGAAGAGGTTAGAATTGGCATTGAAGAAAGATAGACCCAATATAGTGTTTTTACAGGAAACGCACCAAAAATCAAAGGACACAAACAATTTTTTTTTAGGATGGATACAACATTATGAAATGGTGTTTGGTACTTCAAAAGCGAGAGGAGTTGCAATCATGATTTCTAAAAGATTAGGATTTGAGATAACAAAAAGTATTGATGACCAGGAAGGTAGATATCTGATCGTGAGAGGGAAAATTGACGATGAGGAAATAGTTTTAGTGAATATTTATGCTCCAAATGAACATCAAGCGGAATTTTTAGAAAAAGTTCGTAAAATTGTGGTGTTAGAAAAAGTGGCAAAGATGATTGTGGCTGGAGATTTTAATTTCATAAGGTCAAACTTAGACTGTACGGATTTAGCAAGGTGTGGAGCAGGTATTAAAGGGAATGTTCTAGATAATTGAATGGTTGCATTGGGGCTGAAGGATTCTTGGAGAGAGATCAAGGGCTCAGAAAGGGCATATTCCTATTTTTCACACGTTCATGGGTCCTATTCTAGAATAGATTATATATTTTTAACGGAAAACATGGTTATAAATATTGAGGGAATTGAAATAGGAATTTTTAAGGAATCAGATCATGCTAAAGTGTTTTTGGAATTAAGGACACAAAAGGATAATAGGAGAGGAAGAAATTGGAGATATGATCCTAATCTATTCAAAGATCAAAAATGTAAAGAACAAATTATAGAAAGTTGGATGGAAAGCTGGCAGTGGAACAATAATGAAGAGGTAAATTTTAATGTGGTCTGGGATGCCATGAAGTCGGTTTTTAGAGGGGAAAGTATAAAGTTGGCAAGCAACAAGTACAGAAAGTATAAGGTAGCACAGGAGGAGAAAGAAAAAGAAATAAAACAATTACAGGAAGAACACTCAAAAAAGGATAAATTTTTTTGTCACATTACAAAGATTGAAGGCAGAATTATTGGGTAAGGATATAGAAAAAGTAAAATGAGATTTGATATATTTAAATAGAGAGTATTTTGAATTTAGCAACAAAAATTCAAGATTATTGGCAAGAGCGGCCAAAGTCAAAAAGGAAAAAAGGGAAATTGGGGTTTTGGTTAATAAACAAGGGATAAGGTGTAATAAAGTTAGTGATAAATGTAAAATCGTGAAGAATTTTTATCAAGCACTATACGCCAAAAAAGAGATAGACTTGGGGAAGCTTAAAGGGACTTTGGAGAGGCAGTTAGTGAGTGGAATAAAGCAGGAACACCGGGACAAAAATGGAAGAACAGGTTTCTGAGAAAGAGGTAAAGGAAGTAATTAGTGGTTTGAAGTTGGGGAAAGCCCCGGGAGATGATGGACTACCGACCGAGTTTTATAAGGAATTTAAAGACGTTGTGGTACCAAAGCTGGTAAAGTTATATAATTATATTTTAGATGGTGGACAAATTCCGACTTCATGGTATAGGACTACAATTGTTCTGCTGCCAAAATTGGGAAAAAATCTGGAAAAAGTGGAATCTTATAGACCAATCTCTCTTATAAATCAAGATGCCAAGATCTTCACAGCAATACTGGCTAACCGTTTAAACAAATTCATGGGAGAATATATAAATGTTGATTAAGTAGGTTTTTTAAAAGGAAGGCATATGGCTGATTTGACCAGGAGGGTGTTAGATCTAATTGATAACATTAATCAAACGAAGGAAAAGGTGGGGTTATTATCTTTGGACATTTTTAAGGCATTTGATTCGTTACAATGGTCTTCGATTAAGGAAATAGTTAAAAGCTATGGATTTGGAGATAGATTTAGAAGGGTAATTGATTTGTTATATCAGAAAGGGATTGCTAAGATCAGAGTAAATGATGAGGTTACAGATGAGGTAAAGCTTGAGGCAGGTACTAGGCAGGGCTGTCCTCTGTCCCCCATCTTGTTCATTATGGCAATGGAAATTTTGGCTAAAAATATAAGGGAAGATTCAAGTATAGAAGGGATAATGGGTAATAAGGTAAGTATGTATGCAGATGACACATTGCTAATGGTGAAGAATCCGGAGGGGGTTATGGATAGGATTAAAGCGCAAATAGAGGACTTTGAGGATATAACAGGGTTGATGATAAATTGGGATAAATCGGAAATGATGTTGTGTAACATGGGAGAAGAGGAGAAGGAAAAGATGGTGGGGCTATCTAACATACACATCAAAGATAAGTTGAAATATTTGGGGATAATTATTTCAAATAGATTGGAAGAACTTAAAAGATTGAACTATGATAGCTTGAAAATAGAACTTAAGACTAGAATACAAAGTCTTCAAAAATTGAAGTTGTCATGGTTTGGGAGGATTGCAATTTGTAAAATGATGTTGTTGCCGAGAATTAATTTCCTATTTGATGCACTTGCAATTCAAATGAAGGAAAAGGAGATTGATGAGTTTTAAAAGATGTTTAATAATTTTTGCAATGGAGGTAAAAAATCTAGATTACCAAAGAAATTCTGGTACCTGCCTCAGAAAGAAGGGGGTTTGGGAATGCCAAATTTATTAGCGTATTATCGCGCATTTCAAATTAAGAATGTTGTGAAGATTTTGGCAAGAGGAAAAGTAATTTGGGAGGAGATTGAGATGAAAGATTACAGGAATATTGGTAAAATGATTTTTTGGGAGATAAGATTAAAATGATAGCCACCAGTAATACTATGATGAGGGGACTCATGAATGTGTGGAAAAGATTAAAGAAGGATTTGGTCCCAGATGTCTCTCCAATTTTGGAATTGGCAGATATGGCGTGCTTTCCGATAAAAATAGATAAAAAAATAAAAGAAATACTGGATAAAAATGAAGTTTTCTTGGTGAAAGAGTGGTTAAGGACTTGTGGAGATGAAAACAAGAAGAAAAAACTGTTTGAACAGTTAAAATTGGACTGGTTTCTGAAAATGAAGGTTAATAATTGGAACAAAAAATACAGAAGAGAATTATGTATAGACAGAGAAAAGACGGAATTTGAAGAATTGGTTTGGAAAATTCGAAAAGGTGATAAAAGCATTAAGGGTCTATTAAGTAAACTTTATGCCTTAATAAACAAGGGGGGTGATCCACAGGAAGATTTGAAATTGAAGTGGGAACAGGATTTGAATATAAAGCTAGGAAATGATGAATGGAGAAACAAGTGGAAAAAGAGGATAATGAGAACTATGTCAGTAAGAATTAAGGAACATAATTATAAAATGTTGTGGCAATGGTACCTGACACCATTGAGGTTACATCAGATTGATAATAAAAAGGACAAATTATGTTGGAGATGTAAAGATACTGTTGGAACTTACGAGCATATGTGGTGGAGCTGTAAAATGATAAATGAGTTTTGGAGAAGAATAGAAAAAGAGGCTGGGGGAAATAATGGGTAAGAAAATTAAACTGGTGTCAGGTACCATTATGCTAACAGATGTGGATGGTATGTGTTTAAACAAAGAGGAAAAAGAGTTACTAGAAATAATGTTAACTATGGGTAGACAATGCATTGCTAGAAACTGGAAAAATGATGTAACCATTCAGACGGGAGAATGGTATAAGGAAATGTGGAACCTAGCATTGAATGATAAATTGACATGGGAGATAAAAGTAAAAAGGGATAAATGGAAGGAAAATAGATTTTGGAGTATTTGGAAGCCTTTTGTTGATCACTCCCTTATGGGTATGGAATGCTGTAGACCTGTACCATCTCTAAGTAGTTTTTGGAGACAATATTGAGACCAAACTCTCCGGGGCAATGTAAATAAACACTGGGTGAATTGTAAGTGTAAATTGGAGCTTGATAGTTGTACCTAAATAATAGCATTACTGAAATGTTTTAGAATTGGTTATAGTTACAGTGTTAATTCTCAAGTAGATATTCAACATTATGTGCAGTATAATAGATAATAGTTCAACTATCATCTATGTGGTTATTTTCTATGAAACTTATATATTTTTGTTATGTTTTATGATGTAATGTTTTGTGTATGTTTGTATATTTTTTTTGAAAATCAGTTAATAAAAATTTATATATATATAAAAAAGAATGTTAGTATACAAGGATGTGACATCTAATCAAAAGTGCAGACCCCCTCCAGAACGTGTAGACCCTCCACCAGAGAAATGAGGTGTGACGAATCCCGAACATAGGAGGGGGTGCATTTGGCAAACTCATTGATGTAGAAATCTATATACTTTGCCAGTGGTTCAGAAACTGAATTGATACCTGAGACAATAGGTCTCTCTTGTCCCTGCGCGTCAGGTGCCCTAACCTTGTGCATCTTAGGTAAAAGATGAAAAACCTGTGGAAATTTGTTAAACAAAAATTCTGAGGTTTTTCCAGTGATGTGATTTAATGAAAGACCTTCAAAAACAACTGTCCTAATTATATTTGAAACACATGTGGTGGGGTCACAAGAAACTTTTCTGTAAAAAGACCTGTCTGACAATTGTTGCATAGCCTCAGATTCATAGTCATTGTTGTTCAATATAACTACCCCGCACCCTTATCTGCTGGTTTGATAATGATATTCTCATCTTTAAGCTAAATTGGTCAGTATTTCTAAATCCTCACTGGAATTTTTTTTATTTATTTCAGGGCGGTTCACAATCATAGATAAAACAGATAAAAACACAGAATTAAAAACCACCCCCTAAAAAGGGGTGCAGATACCGATGGAAACGTGGGGGAAGGCATACTCCTCTATATCAACCACCCAACGGAAGCCACCCCTCCACCTGCACCCCAAACTTGGCCCGCCAGCCAGCTTTTTAGTTCTTTTCTAAAGGGCAACAACTCCGTCTGGAGGCGCAGTTCTATGGGTGTAAAACCTCCACTGTTCTAAAGCTCGGATGTCTTTTAGAACTAATTTCTGAGAAACCTCCACAGCTGGGTTGTTGACTGGTGGGCAGAAAGTAGATCTGGGTCTAAAACATGTATCAGTAAGAGAAACCATACCCTTAACGAAAATCTTGAGTTTTAACATTCTTATAAGTTTGAATACATCAACCCTTGTGTTAAACAAGGAATAAAAGGGGGTAAGAACAAAAGTAAGACCCAGGGACAGAAGTTGTACCTCTCTTGTGGTCAATGGTCGTGATATTCTGTTATTCACTCAGCTGTTGCTTATTATGTATAACATGCGATGGAATTGTTTAAATAATGAGTTGAAACATAGTATTCTTTGACGTCCGTCGGCACGAAAAGAACTTCCCTTTGAGGCTTGGGATGCACTATAAATTTCTCTTTAATTTCTCTTTCAAACATTGCGATTGATATATACAGGTAACTTTATTATTGTTCATCCTATGTGTCTGTTGCTGTAATATAATATGTTATCCCGATTTATGTAAATATGTACATATGGAATAAGATTGCCAGAAATTTTCTTTGTAAACATTTTGTTTATTCATTTTTCTAGATTCCTGATGAAAGTACAGTAATACCTCATTCAAAGTCCGATTCATACAACATCGAATTCATACAACACCGCCTAATTTCTTGAAAAAAGTTACCTCATACAAAGTTGCTCGACTTTGTATGAGGCATTTAGTTTTTCGCAGGTTGCATTCTGCCTGGGCAGTATAAAAGGCAGGACACATGTGTGCATTGCTCTTGTGGGTTTTGCACAAGGCAAAGAGTGTTTAGGAGTGGTTTTGAGCGTGATTTTGGATTTTTTAAAATTTCTCATCAGAATTTTTAGAAGCATTCCTGAGATTTTTGCAGCATTTTTCAGGTTCTTGGACAATCAGGGTTGTTTGACATGTTTTTGTAATGTATTTAGCCTTTAGACAATATTTTCTTAAAATTCTGTCAGTTTCCTGTCTGTTTCCTTTACTTTGCCATGAAGTCTGTGCTGCTACAGTACAATGTATCGCTATGGAAACGACGTTGTACAAGGCATCGCAGCAAGGATTTGGACGTTGTATGAGGCATCGAGGCTAGGATTTTGCATGCCTCATACAAAGTCCAAATCCGTATAAAGTCCAAACTTGTGGAACCAAGTTTGGACGTTGTATGAGGTATCACTGTATCTGAAAAGCCATACTTTGTACTGGAAGGGTTTTGAATCTGATTTTTGTGAATACATTGAAGTTTTATTGGAAAATTAAAACTCCAAGACACTTCTCATTTTTAGGCCTCAAATGTTTTTTCACCCTATTCTTGTCTACACCGTTTGGCCCCGTTTCTTTCGACATTGTGTACTTTTGGGCAACATGGTGACCTCAGACATAGGCTTCCGCCTATACCACGGCGGATTGGGACCGCATTTTGAGTAACATAACTTCTTACAGACATGCTTCAGAACCCCACAAGGATGACTTCTCAGCTCTCAAGTCCCTGGAAAAGAAGCGTATTAGGTATAATTTGCATGCCTCTTTCCTGGCCGATTATCATAAGATGGCTAGGATACCCCGCGGTCTGCGGATACAAAAGGGGCCCACTTTGGTTAATGAAGATGAAGCTTTCAGTGATAAATGGGCAGCTATCCTTGACTGCTGCTCCTTCGATTTGGTACTCCTGATCATAGAGTATTCTAATTTACAAGTAGAGACCATCACAGAGGACATTGATAAGCTTAAAACCACAATATAACAGCACTTCTCAGTCCTACTTTGATAAAGGTGTTGAGGACCTGGAACTCAATTTGAAACGCTTTCAAGAGTCATTAGTGGATTTCAAAAATAAAAAATTTGACAGGGACCTCCGAGACTATGCCATCTCCAGGGTTTACAAATGGAGATACCAAACCAGGAAGTTTGAGACCCCATTACCTCCTTGGATCCTGAAACCACAGATACTGAAGGGCATTCTACCTCTAATGATGAACTATCTACGAGATCCTACGACTGGACGTGCTCCTACTACTCCTTTTTTGTCCAAGAGAAGAGCCCCTCACAAGAGGAAAACTTAGTTTTCAATCTCTCATCTAAGGTACTCTCTCCAAAACAATTATGCTTCCTCTCACTAGGTCTGGGGTTCATTCCCACTCCATCATACCGTTCCTTTACTACACGGGTGGACCTATTTAAATTGACGCATTTACTTAAACTTAAGGTGTTCTTTAAGGGCATGGACTCTACATCTGTTGAACGTTTTAAAACTAGATCTTTGTTTTCTCTGCTCATCGATAACCCATCTATTGAGGTTTTTAGGAGGCTAGTCTTAAGAGATATTGAGGCACTAGAAAGGGGTAGAATTAGGAAACGCAATAACATCAGTTTTCAGGATATTTGCATCTTAGAACAAATAGCTAATGACAGGGATATCATAATTAAACCAGCAGATAAAGGAGGAGGTATAGTGGTTTTAAATACAATTGATTATGTAGCTGAAGCCAATAAACAAATGGCTGATGTAACCTTCTAGAAAAAATTAGCTTCAGATCCTATTTTGAAAATTACCAATCTGATTAAAACTGTTTTGTATGAGGGAGTGGCCATGGGCTACATTACAGATAAAACTTTTGAATTTTTATTCAATAAATATCCGAGGGTTCCCCTATTCCATTTGCTTCCAAACATTCATAAAAATAGAGCTCCAGATGGTTTGCTCCCAGGGAGACCCATTGTTTCCTTGGTGAATTCCACCTTAGAACTTAGAATTCCACCTTAGAATTCCACGTCGGACTTCTACCTATATCAAAGACACTACCGATTTCATTACACAAGTTGAAGGGATTAGGATCCCAGATGGAGGAGGTTTTGTTACCCTGGATGTACAGGCGCTCTATATACATATACCTCTCGAGGAGGCTAGAACTACTCTTCAGATCTAGAGTCTAGATCAGATCACAACCCTCCAACACACTTTCTTTAGATATTCTTTTTTTGGTAGTTTTTATTGATTTTTTAAAAAGAAAACAAATAAAAATAATAAAACAGTACATATAAAAATACAAAAATAAACATCCAAAAAAGAAAGAAAAATACAGTCTATCCTAATACACTTTTTAAGTATCTTTAGATTTGACAAACATAACTGCTAACATTACTAAATCATATACACTTTTATGTAATTCAATACTCTTTGTGGTGCAACTTCATAAAAATGAAAACAACATAATACTTAATTCACACCCAGTGCTTATTTACAATGCCCTAGAGAACTCTGAGTGACTCATATTTTATATCCAGAAACTTCTTTGTTTGGGTACAGGTCTGTTAGTTTCAACATCCATAAGTGAGTGATCCACAAAATGTTTCCAAATATTCCAAAATCTATTCTCTCTCATAATGCTCTTTTTTTCTTTTATTTCCCATGTTAATTTATCATTCAATGCTAAATTCCACATTTCTTTATACCATTCCTCCATCTGTATAATTATGTCATTTTTCCAATTTCTTGCAATACATTGTCTGACCGTTGTAAGCATTATTTCGAGTAATTCTTTCTCATCCCTATTTAAGAACATAAGAACATAAGAACAGCCTTGCTGGAACAGGCCACAGCCCATCCAGTCCAGCATTCTGTCTCACACAGTGGCTCACCATTTCCTTCAGGGTATTCCCAAAGAGATGCCTTCACCTGCTTAGGATTCCCTGGAAATGGCATTGAGAGATATCCTGCCTATCTCTCCAACCCCGAGATTGTCCTTAAGTATCCATAATTATAGCCATTGATACCCTTATCCTCCATGAACTTGTCTAATCCTTTCTTAAAGCTGTCAAGACTGACAGCTGTCACCATTTCTTTTGGCAGGGAGTTCCATAGACCAGTAATCCTCTGGGTGAAAAAGTACTTTCTCTTATTTGTTTGAGAACTAGTACCCAAAAGTTTCATCGAGTGTCCCCTAGTTCTAGTGTTGTGTGATAGGGAAAACAGTTTTTCCTTATCTACTTTGTCCACACAGTGCATGATTTTATAAACTTCAATAAGGTCACCTCTTAGACGCCGTCGTTCAAGAGTGAAGAGGCCCAACTGTTGCAGCCTCAGATGGTAAGGAAGGTGTTCCAGTCCCCTAATCATTCTGGTTGCCCTCCTCTGCACTTTCTCCAGCTCCATAATATCCTTCTGGAGGTATGGCGACCAGAACTATACACAGTATTCCAGATGGGGCCTCACCATAGATTTATAAAGAGGCAAAATGACACTTGCTGACTTATTTTCTATACCCTTCCTAATGATCCCTAACATTGAGTTTGCTTTTTTCACTGCTGAGGCACACTGGGTTGACATCTTCATTGAGCTGTCCACCAGGACACCAAGGTCCCTTTCCTGGTTTGTCGCAGAGAGTTCAGACCCCATCAGTTTATAAATGTAATTGGGGTTTTTTGCCCCAACATGCATCACTCTGCACTTACTAATGTTGAAGCTCATTTGCCACTGTTTTGCCCACTCCCCCAGTGTCAAGAGATCCCTCTGGAGCTCCTCACAATCTCTCACAGTTTTCACTACCCTGTATAATTTAGTGTAGTCAGCAAATTTGGCTACCTTGCTTTTTACTCCTTCCTCTAGATCATTTATGAAGAGGTTGAAAAGCAGGGGTCCCAGTACTGAACCTTGGGGGACCCCACTCTTTACTTCCCTCCACTTGGAGAAGTGTCCATTTAGTGCTACCCTCTGTTTCCTGTCCCTTAGCCAGTTGCTGATCCAGGACAAGACCTGTCCCTTTATTCCATGACTGGTAAGTTTATTCAAGAGCCTTTGGTGTGGGACCTTGTCAAAAGCCTTCTGAAAGTCCAGATGAACAATGTCAACTGGATCCCCCTTATCCACCTGCTTGTTGACACTCTCAAAAAATTCCAACAGATTAGTGAGGCATGATTTGCCCTTGCAAAAGCCATGTTGGCTCTCCTTTAGCAGCGCCTTCTCTTCTATGTGGCTATTAATTCTATCTTTTAGGATGGTTTCCATCACTTTACCTGGGACACATGTCAAACTGACAGGTCGGTAATTTCCTGGATCACCCCTGGATCCTTTTTTGAAAATTGGTGTTACATTCGCTACCTTCCAGTCATCAGGCACAAACCCTGATTTGAGGGAAATATTATATATTTTGGCTAGGAGATCAGCAATTTCATCTTTAAGTTCCCTGAGAACTCGTGGATGGATGCCATCTGGTCCTGGTGATTTGTTAGTGTTTAGCTTGACAAGACATGCAAGGACCTCTTCCCTGGTTATTTCTATCTGGCTTAATTCTTCGGTTTCCCTCCCTACGAAGATAGGCTCTGTTTTGGGCATGTGGTCTCTGTCTTCTTCAGTGAATACTGAAGCAAAGAATTCATTGAGTCTCTCTGCAATCTCTGTTTCCTCTTTAATAACCCCTTGCCTTCCATTGTTATCTAATGGTCCAATGGCCTTCCTAGTTGGGTTCTTACTTCTAATGTACTTAAATAAGTCTTTGTTATTTCTCTGAGTATTTTTAGCTATACGCTCCTCAAAGTCTTGCTTTGCTTTCCTGATTGTTGCCTTGCATTTGTTCTGCCAGAATTTATGTTTCTGCCTGCTGTCCTCATTCGGACAAGCCTTCCATCTTCTAAGTGAGCTTTTCTTGCTCTTGATCACTTTCCGAACAGCTCCTGTAAGTCACATCGGAGTCCTCTTGGAACTGGCAGTGCCCTTTTTCCTTTTGGGTATGCATTCGAATTGGGCCTCTGTTATTGTTTTTGTAAACAGCCTCCATGCCTCTTGGAGTGTTTGGACTCTCTCAATTTTCCCTTTCAGTTTCTTTTTTACTAGCTTCCTCATCTTTGGGAAATTTCCTTTTTGAAAATTTAAGGTCTCTGTGTTAGATTTTATCAGTGACTTGCAGTCTATGATCAAGTTAAACATAATTTAGTTGTGGTCACTGTTCCCTATTGGATCAGTCACATTAACATCTTGCACCAGAGTATTACTCAGGATCAAGTCAAGGATTCTTGTACCTCTAGTTGGGTCTTCAACCATCTGTCCCAGGGAACAATCATTTAGCATATCTAGGAACTTTATCTCTTTATCATGTGCTGAACAACAGTTCACCCAGTCTATGTGAGGGTAATTGAAGTCCGCCATTATAACCAGGCTTCCCTTCTTGGATGCCTCCTTTACAACATTCTCCAACTGCCAGTCTCCCTCAAGAGTTTGGGTCGGAGGCCGATAGTATATGCCTACTGTTAGACCATCCTTGTGGCCTGGTACCCTTACCCACAGAGCTTCTAATGGTGACTCCAAATCACCTAGATATTCCAATTCATACGATTTTATCACTTCTTTGACATACAAGGCTACATCACCTCCCATTTGCCCCTTCCTATCCTTCCTGTACAGTTTGTAGCCTGGGATAACTGTATCCCATTGGTTATCATCCATCCACCAGGTTTCAGTGATACCAATAATATCAATATTCTTATCTATTGCTAAGTATTCCAGCTCCCCTATTTTGTTCCGGAGGCTTCTGGCATTTGTATACAAGCATTTATATATGCTTTCCTGATACAGTCTTTGGAGTCTAGTTGCATTGTTAGACTGCCTCTTGCATCCTTCTGCTAGAGTGCTGGTGACTAGCTCCTTGCTCTGCTCAGTAATTTTTGCATCCTCCTCACTACTCAAGTACACACTTTCCCGAACTGGATGCTGCCCAGCTCCTGTCGGCTTTCCCCCAGTTATCAGTTTAAAAGCTGCTCTGCAGCCTTTTTGATGTTGAGTGCCAGCAATCTGGTCCCATCATGGTTTAAATGCAACCCATCCCTCCTGAACAGATTTGGCTTGTCCCAAAATGTTCTCCAGTTCCTGACAAATCTGAATCCCTCCTCTCGACACCACTGCCTCATCCACACATTGAGGCTTCTGAGCTCTGCCTGCCTGGTAGGTCCTGCGCGAGGGACAGGCAGCACTTCTGAAAATGCTACCTTGGAAGTCTGGGACTTCAATCTTCTTCCTAACAACCTAAATTTGGCTTCCAGGACAGACCGCTTGGCCTTCCCAACATCATTGGTACCAACGTGTACCATGACAACTGGCTCGTTCCCAGTTCTCTCTAACAATCTATCTAGATTTCTTGTGATGTCTGCAACATTTGCACCTGGCAGGCAAGTCACCATACGGTTATCATGTGCATCACAAATCTATTTCTCTGTATTTCTAATTATTGAATCGCCTAGTACAAGGAGCCTCTCTCCTGCAATCTGTTCATCTACATGCACCTCATCAACCATATTAAGGGAGAGAACCTCAGTTTGTTCCTGTTGTTTATCTTCCTGGATCTCATCAAGTGTGATGAAAGAGAGATCATCAGGTGGAACCAGTTGTTCCTCTGTGTGTTCCTCATCAGGTGTGATGAGGGAAAGAGCCTCAAATTTATTCTGTAATTTCAGACTCTCAGAGTGATCCCCTACTCTTCTCCTCCTTTGAGTCACATTCCTCCAACCATCTCCCTCCTGAGTTAGTGAAGGGCCTTCTCCCTCAGAACTGTGCCCTGTCTCTTCTTTGTCCAGCATAGTCTGCTCCGCTCTGTCCAAGAACAGCTCAAGCGCCTTAATTTGTTGATGGTTAGATATGCGGGCCTCTAGCTGCTGGACCTTCTCTTCTAGTAGTGCAACCAGCTTGCACTTGCTGCAAGTGTAGTTCTTCATATGCTTTGGCAAGAACACAAACATGGCACAAGTATTGCAGGTAACTACAGCTGTTCCCTCAGAATCCATTTTAACAAGTGCACTATACTGGGCCTCAAAAATGTACACGTTTACTACCTTTCTACCTAGTAAGACTATATTCTTCCTTTGTTACTAGTTTGCAATCTCACGTGCCGTTAGGCGCGCGGGCCTCTAAAGCAGCTCTACTCCAACTGCAAAACTTACCTGTGCTCACTTCCTTTGTTTGGCTCTCCTCAGCAGCAGCTCTGCTTAAGTGCACATGCAGAGTCAAAAGGGCTGACCCTGAAAGAGTTCAGAGCTTTTAAAGGCTAGTGTGGCTCCGCCCCTATGAGTCACAGTTCAGGGAAGGGCCTGGTGTGGCTCTGCCCCCTGCTTCTGGAAGCTTCAAACTGCTTCCTCTGTTTGAACAGAGGTGGCTCTCAGCAGTTGAAATTATCAATTTAAATTAGTGGAGGCCTCTAAAGCAGCTCTACTCCAACTGCAAAACTTACCAGTGCTCACTTCCTTTGTTTGGCTCTCCTCAGCAACAGCTCTGCTTAAGATCACATGCAGAGTCAAAAGGGCTGACCCTGAAAGAGCTCAGAGCTTTTAAAGGCTAGTGTGGCTCCGCCCCTATGAGTCACAGTTCAGGGAAGGGCCTGGTGTGGCTCTGCCCCCCTGCTTCTGGAAGCTTCAAACTGCTTCCTCTGTTTGAACAGAGGTGGCTCTCAGCAGTTGAAATTATCAATTTAAATTAGTGGAGGCCTCTAAAACAGCTCTACTCCAACTGCAAAACTTACCAGTGCTCACTTCCTTTGTTTGGCTCTCCTCAGCAGCAGCTCTGCTTAAGAGCACATGCAGAGTCAAAAGGGCTGACCCTGAAAGAGCTCAGAGCTTTTAAAGGCTAGTGTGGCTCCGCCCCTATGAGTCACAGTTCAGGGAAGGGCCTGGTGTGGCTCTGCCCCCCTGCTTCTGGAAGCTTCAAACTGCTTCCTCTGTTTGAACAGAGGTGGCTCTCAGCAGTTGAAATTATCAATTTAAATTAGTGGAGGCCTCTAAAGCAGCTCTACTCCAACTGCAAAACTTACCAGTGCTCACTTCCTTTGTTTGGCTCTCCTCAGCAGCAGCTCTGCTTAAGAGCACATGCAGAGTCAAAAAGGCTGACCCTGAAAGAGCTCAGAGCTTTTAAAGGCTAGTGTGGCTTCACCCCTATGAGTCACAGTTCAGGGAAGGGCCTGGTGTGGCTCTGCCCCCCTGCTTCTGGAAGCTTCAAACTGCTTCCTCTGTTTGAACAGAGGTGGCTCTCAGCAGTTGAAATTATCAATTTAAATTAGTGGAGGCCTCTAAAGCAGCTTTACTCCAACTGCAAAACTTACCAGTGCTCACTTCCTTTGTTTGGCTCTCCTCAGCAGCAGCTCTGCTTAAGAGCACATGCAGAGTAACATATTTAAATTAATATGTTCCACATTTGTTAACATGGTGGTATCTGACTCCAGTTTAATCCCCCCCCAGTATTTAACTAATCTCTTTTTCAATTCTTATCCAAAAATCCTTTATCACCTTACAACCCCACCACATGTGTTCATAAGTTCCTATTGTATCTTTACATCTCCAACATAACTTATCCTTTTTATTATCAATCTGATGCAACCTCACTGGTGTCAGATACCACCTCCATAACATTTTATAATTATGCTCTTTAATTCTAACCGACATAGTTCTCATTATCCTCTTTTTCCATTTGTTTCTCCATACCTCTTTTTATCCTTATATTCAGATCCTGTTCCCACCTTTGTTTCAAATCCTCCTGCGGATCACCCTCCCTATTTATTAAACTATACAATTTGCTAACTAAACCCTTAATATTTCTATCACCTTTTCAGATTTTTAACACCAATTCTTCAAATTCCATCTTCTCTCTATCTACATCAAATTCTCTCAAATATTTACCATTCCAATTATTAACCCTCAGTATCTGAAACCAATTCATTTTCAATTGTTCAAATAGCGTTTTCTTTCTACTTTCATCTCCACAGATCCGTAACCAGTCCTTCACCAGGAAAACTTCATTTTTATCCAATATTTCTATTATTTCTTTATCTATTCTTTTAGATATTCTTGATATTCTTTTAGATAATTATTTCAGGTTTGGGAACACTTTTTATTTGCAGGTTCGTGGTGTCACCATAGGTAGTTCCATCACGCCCAGTGTGGCAAATATGTACATGATTAGGTTTGTAGATGAGATTATTTTGAACACAAACAGTAATCCTTATTTTGGGCATATTATTACTTATAAAAATTTCATTGATGATTTGTACTTTATTATTGATGATTTACAGTGTGTACTTGAATATCTGAAATGGATCAATGGGATTAACGTGAACCTCAAATTTACCCATAGTGTTAGCCATCAGGCACTTCCCTTTCTTGATGTTTCAACTTACCTTTCAGATGTAAGAACAGTAAGGGTTAAACTCTACAGAAAACCTACAGATAGGAATTTCTACCTCAATTTTCTTTCTTATCGTGATTATCTAAGAAATAATTTGCTATATGGATTGTTTTTAAGAGCCAAAAGAAACTCATCAACTGAAGCTGATTTTTTTACTTCCACCCAAAATATTACACAATTTTTATCTCAGAAGGGCTACCCAGAAAAAGTAGTGCAAGCTTGCTTTAAGAAAGCATGAACCTCTCCCAGGCAACAGTTGTTAACTAACAGGGTTAGATCAGCTAATACGAGACTCAGCTGTTCTTTTGAGTACTCCCCCCTAGCTACTAAAATTAAAGCCATCATTTACAAACACTGGCATATAATTGAACATCTGCATGGTTGTAATAACAGACCTCTTATCGGGCTAAGGAAGACTCGATCGATTGGCCAGATCGTGACTCATTCTGATCATGAACGCCGCTTGGATTCTATTACCCCTATTGCATCAGGGCATTACCGTTGCAGCAGCTGTGTCCAATACAAACTATGTTGGGAAACTAAAAAAGTCAGCGTACTGAGTAATAACTTTACCTCTACCCTTAAGTAGCTCACCACCTGTAAAACTAAAAATTGATTATATTTGATTATTTGTAAATGTGGTCTTGCTTATTGTGGTATGACTACTAGGGAACTCAAAACCAGGGTGGGGGAACAGAGATTGAAGATTAGATCATCGAATGTACAAGCCCCCCTTGTCAGCCATTTTCTCAAAAAACACCACAACGATCGTGACTTCAGATTTGTTGTCTTTGAAATGTCAAGCCGGCTCCGTTTTCCCGCACGAATATCGAAAAATAGCTTTTGCAGCGAGAGGCTTACTTCATTCATCGCTTCAATTTATTGCATCCAAATGGACTCAATGTGGATCAAGATTATTCCTGTTTCCTTTAAATTTGCGATATTCTGTTATTCACTCAGCTGCTGCTTATTATGTATAACATGTGATGGAATTGTTTAAATAATGAGTTGAAACATAGTGTTCTTTGACGTCCATCAGCATGAAAAGAACTTCCCTTTGAGGCTTGGGATGCACTATAAACTTCTCTTTAATTTCTCTTTCAAACATTGCGATTGATATATACAGGTAACTTTATTATTGTTCATCCTATGTGTCTGTTGCTGTAATATAATATGTTATCCCGATTTATGTAAATATGTATATATGGAATAAGATTGCCAAAAAATTTCTTTGTAAATATTTTGTTTATTAATTTTTCTAGATTCCTGATGATGGTATCTGAAATGCCATACTTTGTTCCGGAAGGGCTTTGAATCTGTTTTTTGTGAATACATTGAAGTTTTATTGAAAAATTAAAACTCCAAAACACTTCTCATTTTTGAGCCTCAAATGGTTTTTCACCCTATTAAGATTATAATCTGTGTCAATCTCTTAGTTGAGGTGCTTAGTTGACTTCTGTGTTCCTTGTCATTCAATCTTCAGCTTGCACAGTAACTTTTTATTGCCAGAATAGGTTGCTAATTATGTGAATGACTCTTAAAACCAGACCTTTGTTTGCCAACAGTTCTACTAGTTTGCTGTCAGGTTTCTTGAAATCACTAGGTCGTCCTTGCTCGAAAGCCAGTTGTATCTGACTATAGGGTTCAGTGCTCATCTCAATTTATAGCTAAAGAGCCAGTACTGTCTGAGTCTGCAGACATCTCTGTGGTCATGTGGCAGGCATGACGACACTGGAGTGCACAGAACGCTGTTTACTTTCCCACCAAAGTGTTACCTATATTGAGCAAAGTAGGGCAACCATACAGTCAAATTCTCATGTGGAAATGTTCCTTAAAAACTTTGCTCACTCAATAGTTCCCATAACTTTGCGGGGGGAGGGGGATTTCATGACCCTACTGACTCTAAATATCTGCTTGTTTCTTCTCTGTTACAGTGGGGAAATGCCAGAAGTGGATTATGTGGTATTGACAGAGTGGTTTGAGTGGATCATAAAAAACATGAATGTCTCAGTTGACCTGATAGGTAAAATGGAGATGGCTATTGTTATTGTCAGCATTGTTATTGTTTTAAAATAGGCACCATTTCTGTGGCCAAATCACTAATAAAACCTTGAACAGGTGACATATCTTTTGGAAAAGTAGGTAATGGAGCCATGATGTCTTCCACCTCTCTTTTCAAGTGAATATTTACTGAGGGATTGAGATTTGCTTCTTTAAGTGGCATTTCTCTACCCCAGATTGTTACCCCATAGCCACTTTTACTGTAAATATGTATAAATGTTTTATATACATTTACTGTAGTTACTTTTGGAGTTTTGTTAGGATGGAGTGAGTGAAAAGAAGCTGCATGGAAGGTGACTTATTTTCCATCTCCCCAGCACTACTTTTTTCTTCATGCCCACATTTATTTATTGTTTACACTTACATCCTGACTTTTTTTCAGTGAAGTCAAGGCACCATATGTTGCTCTCCTGCTCCTCACTTTATCCTCCCAAGAATACTGTGAGGGTGTGAGAGAGTAACTACTCATGGTGACCTCTTTGAGTTTCGTGGGTTAGTGGGAACATAAGTCTAGACCTCCCAAGCCCCAGTACTGTAGTTTCTTTCTTTCTTTTCCTGATCAGACTCTGGACTGCCAAAATGAAGTCACTTTCTTCACTTTATCATTGCCCAAACACAAGTCCTCATTGGTGCATGTCTCTGGCAGCAATTGACAGACCAGCAAATGGGCCTGACTCTGTGTCTCTCCACATTCACACCGTGTGTTGTTGTCCACTTGAGCATGTTGGTCTTGCATTTAGGGCAGGAGTTCTCAACTTTTTAAAGCCGTGTCATGCTCCCTCAGACAGCTTCAGGAGGCGGACAGCCATTTTGCCCTTCCTCCATCACATGGCACTTCCTGGTGTGGTGGAGGCAGTGGGGGGGGGGGGGGAGGGGGGACATGAAATGGTGAAATGGGCCACATCCAGCCCATGGGCTGCAGGTTGAGAATCCCTGTGTTAAGTCATAGAATATGTGCATCAGGGCTTCCCTTCCCTACATTGTGTTTACTCCTGTAGTAAACATACCCTGATTTTATACCTAAGTTACCTAACAGGAGTGCTAGGATTCTTTTTCTTGAACAGTGAACCATAAATGTAATTCATCCCTCCCTCCCTTCCTTCCTTCCTATCTACCTGCCTACCTACAGTTTACCTACAGACCTCTCCTGAGAGGTGTTATGAGAGACTCAAGCAGCGGTGCCGGGAAGAGGAAAAAGTCATTCCTATGGTAAGGAGAACACCGCTTTCTGATGGAGAGTTTGGTGTTTAACAAATGAACAAATTCTTGGAACATAATTCAGCAGCAAGATTACCACTAGTAATAACCCTTCTGTTGTCATTTTTTCTGTATCAGTATCTATTTAAAACTGCTGACAACTAGGCTAGATATTCTATTGGTCTGATTCAGAATAAAGTCAATTCATCCCTGATAAAACTACATCAAAGTCCCTATTCAGATCTATGAAATGAACAAAATATATTTCCCACCCTCTTTTGTTGACAGGAATATTTAGAAGCTATTCACCAGCTCTATGAAGAATGGCTCATAAAACAAACACTGTTTAAAGTTCCATCTCCAGTGCTTGTAAGTGTATTATCATCATTTTCTTGTGAACTCTTTTGGGAAGGATAGAAACGTGTGTATCTGTAAAAGGTAAAGGTTTCCCTTGCTCAAAAGCCAGTTGTATCCAACTCTAGGGTGCAGTGCTCATCTCTGTTTCAAAGCGAAAGAGCCAGCGCTGTCTGCTGTTGCAGACGTTTCCATGGTCATGTGACAGGCATGACTAGACACCGGAGCGCACGGAACGCTGTTACCTTCCCACCGAAGTGGTCCCTGTTTATCTACTTACAATTTCTTGCTTTCGAACTGCTAGGTTGGCAGGAGCTGGGACAAAGACGGGAGCTCATTCCATCCTGCAGTACTCGGGAATCGAACTGCTGACCTTCCGCATCCCAGTCAGCATCTTAGCCACTTGAGCCATTGCAGATACACTGTATCTGTATCTATGTAAATATACTACTCTTGCATGTTTTGGTTTATAACTCTTACTGTTTCCTCTTGTTATTTATTCTGACAGAGAGTTATGGAAGATGTAGTTTGCAGTGTTTGGAGGGCATTAAATTACTTGCCCCTGCTTTAAGCACTATGCCTCTCCCTCCCTCCAAATGTATAAAAGGTGTTATAATATTGATGGCATAAAAGGGGGGTTGATTTGTCATTTATAGAGTAAAGACCATTGGCTGCATTTGTATGTCACTTTATGACCTACCTCAGTGATTATAAGACTCAGCTTGGGGCTGTAACATGGCCTGGAGTTCCCCAACCCTGAGATCTCCTTTCTCCTCTCCGCAAAGAAACCAACCGGCACCAATTTCTTCAGTGTGGTTAATTTTTATTGCAGCAAAAAGAGCCATACAGAAGCATTAAAGCAAAAGAGCATTCTCTCTACAGTTTTCCCCACCCCCACACGCCTGGTGGGAAGCGAGAGTTTTCCCCCATCCAAAAAGGGAGGAAAGCAGACTCTCAAGGAAAAGGAATTTCCTAAGGGGGAAGGGAACTACTTAAAAACTAGTGCACTCAATTAAATAGGCATTTCTCTACCCTCAGGCCCCCACTCCTCTCATTCCCAGCCTCTTGATGAGGTGTCCCAATCGCTCACTCTTCTGGTGTCAATTACACATATCAATCATGGGGCTCTGTCTCCGTCTTACTTTCTCACTCTCTGGGCAGCCCCACCTCAGTCTCTGGAATGCCCCATCCAGATAACGGTACTGGCAAGCAGGCATCTCTTCCTTCACTCCCCCGGGCCAACTGGTTGTTATGGGAATGTTTGGGGAAGGAGGCCTCCGGGGGGGGGGGCAGCTGCTCTTACATTCCTACAGTGATGGTGAACCTTTTAGAGACCGAGTGCCCAAACTACAACACAAAACCAACTTATTTATCATAAAGTGCCAACACAGCAACAGGGGAGGAAGGGAATGCTTCCATTGAGCTGCTGGACAGAGGGGCGGGGCAGACTATGCTGGGGTGACTGCATGGGTGCCCACAGAGAGGACTCCGAGTGCCACCTCTGGCACGTGTCATAGGTTCACCACCACTGACTGTTCTGTCTCCCCCACTCACTTCCCTTTTCCCTGTCGGAACAAACACTCACTGTAAGGGATATCCGAAGAGTAGTCTAAGTCCAGTCCAAAGTCCTAATTCCAGAGTTTCCAAAGAGTAGTCAAACAGTCCAAAGTTCCAAAACCAGAGTTTCCAAGAGTCAAGATGCCATGGTACCAAAGTAGAGCAGGGAGGCTAAACTTTGTCCATTACAGAGCCACACCCAGCATCCTGGTTCCTTATATGCCTCCATGGGTGTGGCCAGATGCTTCCTGATTACCTGCGGCCCCTCCTTCCTCTCAGCCTCTGCAGACAACACTTTGCCCTGCTTCGATGCCTGGCGTCTAGCCACGCATCGTCCCCAGAGCTGTCTGAACATGAAGACTGCTGTTGGAGAACATCCTTGTTGCCATCCTGCTGTTACAATTCCAAGGGAGGCTGAGGCAGTGCTGGGGGGGGAATCCCTGAGGGAGAGGGTCCTGTCAGCTCCTCCCCTTCATCCTCAGAGTCTTCATCCCCAAGGTGGGCCGGTTCGTGGGCCAAAGGTGGGCCGAGGGCCGGAGTCACAACACTATCCCCCACCGCAGGACCCTTCCCCCGGGGCCGACAGTCTGGATGAGGCCGCGAGGGAAACCGGGTATGGAACGAGCGGACAAGATCAGAGGCATGAACGTCGATGGCATCCACCCAGGTAAAGTCCTCTGGGCCGTACCCCTGCCACTTGACCAGGTATTGGAAGCGGCCCTTGAGCCAACAAGAGTCACGGATGCTGGCGACCTTGCATTCCTCCATGCCATCCCCATCAGGCGTGGGCGGCGGGACTGGAGCGCCTAGGTGCCGGAGAGGACAAGCCGGGGCTTCCGGTATCAGGAGGGATCGGTGGAAGACCGGGTGGGCATGCAATGAGCGGGGCAGGGCGAGGCAGTAAGCAACGGGATTAATGACGGCTGTGACCGAAACGGCCCGATGAAACCTATGGTCCAGCTTCTTGGTGGGACGGTCAGTCGGGAGGTGCTTTATGGAGAGCCAAACCCGATCCCCAACCGCGGCGACGCCTAGCGCGAGCGGTCGGCGACCATCTTATAATCCTCCTTTGCCCATACCAGCTGGCAGCGCACCAATTCCAGGAAGTCTCGAGCCTCCAGAACAGGGGAATCGGAGGGAGTCAAAGGAAAGAGGCGTGGGTGGTATCCCAGGTTGGCGTAGAATGGCGTCAACTGGGTGAAGGTGTGTTGGGAATTGTTAAAGGCAAACTCCGCAAGGGACAGGTAATCGGCCCAGTTATTTTGTTGATGGTTCACGAAACAGCGCAGGTACTGTTCCAGGATGCCAATCACCTTTTTCATTCCCCGTCGGTCTCCAGATGGTGGGCCGTCGACAGGCAGACCTGTGCGTCCAGCGCGGCCATCAGGCTTTTCCAAAAGTGCGCCGTGAACTGTGTGCACCGATCTGAGACCACCCTATCCAGCAAGCCGTGGAGACGGATTACATGGTGCAGGAACAGACGGGCAGTCATACGGGCTGATGGCAGCCCTCGACAGGGGATGAAGTGCACCATCTTTGTCAGCACGTCGACCACCGCCAAGATGGTTGTGTACCCCGATGCCGGTGGCAAGTCCATCAAGAAGTCCATGGAGATGGCACCCCATGGCCTGTCCGGCGTCAGCAAAGGTTGAAGGAGGCCGGGCAGTGCACCGGTGACAGCTTTTGCCTGGCGGCACGGCACACAGGAGGTCACATAGGCATAAACATTATGCCACCCCCGGGGCCACCAGAAGGTTCACAGCACCAAGTTGAGGGTCTTGAAAAAACCAAAGTGCCCTGCCGCAGGGTTGTCATGGCACTGAGTCAAGACGAGTGTCCGGAGTGGCCCTACGGGCACATACAGCTGCCCCCGGTGCCTCAGTAGACCCTCCTCATAAGACCATGGGGATGCGGGGCTGACCTCTGCTTTACGTTGCTGAGCCCATGCGTCCAGAACCTGTGCGTCCCGCACTTGCGCTCGCAAGTCCACCGGCTCGCGGACCGCAGCCAAGGATGCCGCGGGCAGAATCGTCTGTGTGGGCTGTGGTCCTTTGGCGCGGAGGTACTCCGGCTTACGGGAAAGAGCGTCCGCTCGACGGTTGGCATTGCTTGTGATGTAGGTCACCCAGAAGTCAAAACGGCTGAAGAACAGGGACCATCGGACTTGTCGCTGATTCAGCTGCCTGGCCGTTGTCAGATGCTCAAGATTCCGGTGGTCCGTCCGAACCTCCACCTGATGCTGAGCCCCTTCAGTGTGATGCCGCCAAGCCTCGAACGCAGCCTTGATGGCCAGCAACTACTTCTCCCAGATGGTGTAGTTGCACTCCGACAGGGTGAGCTTCCGGGAATAATCGGCGCAGGGAAAAAGGGTTCTGCCAACCCCCGGGGCTTGCAGCAGCACTGCTCCTATGGCCACGTTAGATGCGTCCGTCTCCACCACAAAAAGCCGGGTGGGGTCTGCGTGGTGCAGAATGGGCTCGGAGAGGAAGGCTTGCTTGAGGGCCTCAAACGCCTGCCGCTGGGACGGACCCCATCGGAACAGAACCTTCTTACGTAGGAGTTGGGTGAAAGGTACTGTCAGTGTTGCGTAGTCAAGGATGAACATACGGTAGTAATTGGTGAACCCAAAAAAATGTTGGATGTCCTTCACCCGACAGGGGGGGTGCCCAAGAACTCAGGGGCTCTATCTTGTGCGGGTCCATGACGGTACACTCGGGAGAAATGACATGGCCAAGGTACTCAATGGAAGTCTGAAAAAAAGAACATTTCTCCAGCTTGGCATAGAGCTGGTGCTCCCGTAAACGCTGCAGGACGAGGCAAACCTGCCGAACATGCTCTGCCTGGGTTCTGGAGTAGTCCAGGATGTCGTCCAGGTAGACCACCACAAAATGATCGAGTACATCCCAGAACACGTCATTCATGAAATGCTGGAAAACTGCGGGGGCGTTGGTCAACCCAAACGGCATCACGATGTACTCGAAATGGCCGTAGCGGGTACTGAAGGCTGTCTTCCATTCGTCCCCTGCGCGCATTCGCACCAGGTTGTAGGCCCCTCGCAAGTCAATCTTGGTGAATATGGTGGCCTCCTGCAGTCTCTCTATGAGTTCCGAGATGAGCGGTAGGGGGTACCGGTTCCGCACCGTGATGGCATTGAGGCCATGGTAGTCACAACACAGACGCAGGTCCCCCGTCTTCTTCTTGACGAAGAGCACCGGGGCCGAGAGGGGGGAAGACAAGGGCCAGATAAACCCTCAGGCCAGATTTTTGTCCAGGAAGTCCCACAGGGCGGCCAATTCAGGTCCCGACATAGGGTACAAGCGCACCACCGGCAGTGGTGCATTGGGCTTGAGGTCCACAGGGCAGTCATAAGGCCGGTGCAGGTGCAAACGGTCCGCCTCACGTTCGCTGAACACGTCAGCAAAGTCAGACAGTTTGGGGGGCAAGGAGACTGCGGGGAAGGAGACCGTCTGGCCGGCGCAGGTGTGGCGGATGTGGTTGATGCACTGCAGGGCCGGAAAAGCGATGGCATTTCGTGACCACGCCACCTGAGGGTTGTGGGTCCGGAGCCAGGCCATGCCTAGGAACAAAGGGAAATGGAGGTCCGCAGTGATGTAGAACTGGATGGCCTCCTCATGTGCCCCAATGGCTAGGCACAAAGGTTGGGTGGCTGTCTTGATGGGCCCCGACACGAGTTCCCGCCCATCAATGGTTTCCACCCGCAATGGCGGGTCGACCGGGGTCAGAGGAATCCCAAAGTGGGCTGCAAAAGCCCGGTCCATTAAGTTTGTTGTAGCCCTCGAGTCCACCAGTGCATGCGCCGGAATCTTCTCGGCCCGGCTGGAAACAAGGATCCGGGTGTCCAACACCAGGTGCCGGGGAGGGTTGACATCTGCATCGGTGGACTCCGGTGGGGACGTGATGTGTGCCCGGCCGAGGGTCTCCCCTAGGCCGGGCCGACCCCATTTCCCGACAGGGCAGGCCAGAAACTGGGGCTGGACGTGGGAGCCCCACCCCCTTCTGAGGACAGGAGGCAACAAAGTGTCTGGGCTCCCTGCCGTACAAACACAGACCCCCTTGGCGGCGGCACGCCCATTCCTGGGCCATCAAGCAGGGCTGGGCCGCCCCAAGCTCCATTGGTTCCTCAGCTGTCGCCACGAAACGCGGGGTGGGCCAAGGTATCACAGGTGCCGACCGTGAGGTCCCGGGCGTGGCTGACAGCTCCTGGGTGGTGCGCTGAGTTCATCAACGCTGAAGACGTGCGTCAATGCGGAGACACTGAACTACCAGAGCGTCTAAGGTGAGGGGAACCTCCACCCGGACCAACTCTTCCTGAAGTTCCTCAGACAGCCTGTCCTGGAAAACGTCCATCTGTGCCGCCTCATTCCACGCTGAGTCATGGCACAAAAGCCGGAACTCCGCGATATATTCCTGTAGGGGGCACTTCCCTTGCCGGAGGTCCTTGAGGCACCTGGCTGCCATCTGTGCCCGGATGGGATCCTCGAACATGTGGCCCAGAAAGCACTGGAAACCCTGGTAGTCTGTCAGCAGTGGGCTGTCCTGGGTCAGCAGTGGCATGGCCCACCAGGCGGCTGGGCCAGACAGAAGGCTAATCACAAACCCCACCTTGGCCCAGTTGTTGGTGAAGTCCTTGGGCTGGGCGGCCATAAACAGTTGGCATTTTCCCAGGAATGCTGGAAACATTCCCGGTTGGCCAGCAAACTTGTCAGGCATGGCCACTGGGCATTTTTGACGGGGAGGAGGGGCTGCAGGGGCAGCCAGCGCGGCAACCTGGGCTGCCAAGTGTGCCACTTGCTGCTGAAGCTGTTGGTTTGCCGCCCGCAGCTGTTGCAACTCCTCCATTGCACCAGCAACGTTGGCTGTTTGGGTTAACGGACAAGATGTTCTGTCTCCCCCACTCACTTCCCTTTTCCCTGTCGGAACAAACACTCACTAAGGGATATCCGAAGAGTAGTCTAAGTCCAGTCCAAAGTCCTAATTCCAGAGTTTCCAAAGAGTAGTCAAACAGTCCAAAGTCCCAAAATCAGAGTTTCCAAGAGTCAAGATGCCACGGTATCAAACTTGAGCAGGGAAGCTAAACTTTGTCCATTACAGAGCCACACCCGGCGTCCTGGTTCCTTATATGCCTGCATGGGTGTGGCCAGACGCTTCCTGATTACCTGCGGCCCCTCCTTCCTCTCAGCCTCTGCAGACAACGCTTTCCCCTGCTTCAATGCCTGGCATCTTGCCACGCCTCATCCCCAGAGCTGTCTGAACGTGAAGACTGCTGTTGGAGAACATCCTCGTTGCCATCCTGCTGTTGCAATTCCAAGGGAGGCTGAGGCAGTGCTGGGGGGGGGGGGATCCCTGAGGGAGAGGGTTCTGTCAGCTCCTCCCAATCATCCTCAGAGTCTTCATCCCCAAGGTGGGCCGGTTCAGGGGCCAGAGTTGGGCCGGGGGCCGGAGTCACAACACTGACCTACCTTAATGAAATATGCACTCTATTTGCTCTGATTTTTCTCTCCTCCCTTTGCAAGAATGGGTCAACTAACCCTCAAGAGATAGGTTCGTGTAATTTGAAATATGAGATTGATCTCTTTCTTCCTTTTATACCTTGCTTTTCCCACTACAAAGCAACAGTTAAGGCAGCTTATACAGTACTCTGTCACTGTTAGTATATTT
This sequence comes from Bradypodion ventrale, assembly GCA_035047345.1. Lineage (NCBI taxonomy): Eukaryota > Metazoa > Chordata > Lepidosauria > Squamata > Chamaeleonidae > Bradypodion > Bradypodion ventrale. The sequence continues at coordinate 22,337,745 of JAWDJE010000009.1, read as the reverse complement.
TAGAGCAGTGTTTCCCAAACTGTGTTCCACAGAACACTGGTGGACTTCAATTCCCAGAAGCCTCAGTCTGTACATTGGCTGTTCAGTGCTTTGGGGAATTGACTTAGGCTTCTGGGAAGTCCAAAAACCAAAGATGGGGGACTCCTGCTTTAGAGGGTGTCTCCTGAAGATCTGAACAGTCAGTCCCTTAGACGGCCCCTAGAGAGCCAGTCTGAAAGTTGTATAAAGCTTTAAAGGTTAAGAACATAAGTACATAAGAACAACCTTGCTGGAACAGGCCACAGCCCATCCAGTCCAGCATTCTGTCTCACACAGTGGCTCACCATTTCCTTCAGGGTATTCCCAAGGAGATGCCTTCCCCTGCTTAGGATTCCCTGGAAATGGCATTGAGAGATATCCTGCCTATCTCTCCAACCCCGAGGTTGTCCTTAAGTATCCATAATTATAGCCATTGATCCCCTTGTCCTCCATGAACTTGTCTAATCCTTTCTTAAAGCTGTCAAGACTGACAGCTGTCACCACTTCTTCTGGCAGGGAGTTCCATAGACCAGTGATCCTCTGGGTGAAAAAGTACTTTCTCTTATTTGTTTGAGAACTAGTACCCAAAAGTTTCATGGAGAGTCCCCTAGTTCTAGTGTTGTGCGATAGGGAAAACAGTTTTTCCTTATCTACTTTGTCCACACCGTGCATGATTTTATAAACTTCAATCAGGTCACCTCTTAGACGTCGTCGCTCAAGAGTGAAAAGGCCCAACCGTTGCAACCTCAGATGGTAAGGAAGGTGTTCCAGTCCCCTAATCATTCTGGTTGCCCTCCTCTGCACTTTCTCCAACTCCATAATATCCTTCTGGAGGTATGGCGACCAGAACTGTACACAGTATTCCAGATGGGGCCTCACCATAGATTTATAAAGAGGCAAAATGACACTTGCTGACTTATTTTCTATACCCTTCCTAATGATCCCTAGCATTGAGTTTGCTTTTTTCACTGCTGAGGCACACTGGGTTGACACCTTCATTGAGTTGTCCACCAGGACACCAAGGTCCCTTTCCTGGTTTGTCGCAGAGAGTTCAGACCCCATCAGTTTATAAATGTAATTGGGGTTTTTTGCCCCAACATGCATAACTCTGCACTTACTAGTGTTGAAGCTCATTTGCCACTGTTTTGCCCACTCCCCCAGTGTCAAGAGATCCCTCTGGAGCTCCTCACAATCTCTCACAGTTTTCACTACCCTGTATAATTTAGTGTCGTCAGCAAATTTGGCTACCTTGCTATTTACTCCTACCTCTAGATCATTTATGAAGAGGTTGAAAAGCAGGGGTCCCAGTACTGAACCTTGGGGAACCCCACTCTTTACTTCCCTCCACTTGGAGGTGTCCATTTAGTGCTACCCTCTGTTTCCTGTCCCTTAGCCAGTTGCTGATCCAGGACAAGACCTGTCCCTTTATTCCATGACTGGCAAGTTTATTCAAGAGCCTTTGGTGTGGTACCTTGTCAAAAGCCTTCTGAAAGTCCAGATAAACAATGTCAACTGGATCCCCCTTATCCACATGCTTGTTGACACTCTCAAAAAATTCCAAAAGATTAGTGAGGCATGATTTGCCCTTGCAAAAGCCATATTGGCAGTCCTTTAGCAGCGCCTTCTCTTCTATGTGGCTATTAATTCTATCTTTTAGGATGGTTTCCATCACTTTACCTGGGACACATGTCAAACTGACAGGTCGGTAATTTCCTGGATCACCCCTGGATCCTTTTTTGAAAATTGGTGTTACATTCGCTACCTTCCAGTCATCAATAGCATCTGAGGTGTGGCTGGTGGGAAGAATACTCCAAGGAGGAAGGGAAGGGAAGGAAGGAAGGAAGAGTATCAAGTAGGGGAAGGCTGCTCCAGATGATGCTCCTTGGCACCAGCCATGCTGGCTTTTGCTGATGGGGAGCCAGAAACGACACCAGAAGTTAGACAGGTTTCAAAACTGATTAAGAGTTATGCCTGCCATTTAGCTGGTAAACATAGTGGGAAGTGTCCCTCCATGAAGTGTCAGGCAGTGTCTTACACATACATTCCAGGTACTAGTACATGTTGAGTATCATTTCCAGCAGATTTTCAAAGAAGCATTTTAACATTTGGTTTCTTGTTTTGAAGGTGCTTCCGGCTGACCATGACCTACAGGATATGATGAGAAAATATGAAGAAAGCCAAGGCCGAATATTAACCCTGTGTAATGTGCAGCATTGTCTGTAGAAACAGATTTATTGTATTTTGTGCTGTTTAGCATTGGTGATGGTTGTAGCTTTGTCCTGGAGACCATTTGTCCGCAGTGGCAAACCTTGGCACTCCAGTTGTTCTTGGACTTCAGTTTCCAGAAGCCTTGATCAGCAGCTGTACTGACTCTGGCTTCTAGGAATTGAAGTCCAAGAACAGCTGGAGTGCCAAAGTTTGCCACCACTGCCATATGTGTTCTACACCTATGGGTTTCTGACCCTTTGCCCCCACAGTATTCTTCATGCAGGTTGATTGGTTGATTTTGAAAGTTGAGGAAGAACTGAGAAAGCCAGCTATAGTGCCAATGATTCTTCCGCCACGCTCCCTAGAGCAGGGCTTCCCAACCTTGGGCCTCCAGATGTTCTTGGACTTCAATTCCCAATAGCCCTGATCAGTAGCTGTGCTGACCTGGACTTCTGGGAATTGAAGTCCAAGAACCTTTGGGGGCCCAAGGTTGGGAATTCCTGCCCTAGAGGCTCTCTGGGTTGAGGCCTAAGTCCAGGACAAGTTTCAGAAGTGCATCTTTTCTGTCCTATGATCTCCAACCAGTGTACTTGCTGGCCATGCATGCTGGGAGATTCAGGTAGATAGATAAATCTTTATTGTCATTGTCCTGCACAAAACAACGAGATTCGGAAAAACACTTAACAACTCAACAAAACCTAAACAAAATACAAAATTATCAACATACTCCCACCCCACATATACACATTTAACCCCTAAAAGCTCTAAAACTCTAAAACCCTAAAAACTCTAAAAACTATATACAGAAGCTCCCTCATAGACTGCATTGCACTGTATTCAGGGAGTTGTAATATGAATAAATGGCCCTTCCAAGCTCTGGGTTTTGATAAAACTGGATCCTCTCTTGCATCTCTGGGTTTTCCTCTGAGAGCCAACAACTTCAAGTGCAAGATGTTTCTTCCAGTGTGTGTGAGGTGAAAATAAAATGTGCATGTGTGATCTCTTTCCCACCCTCTCTCCCTTTATTTCATACTTCAGACAGTTCTTCTGCTCAGTCCCCAAATGGCTTTATGAACTTAAGGGACTTTAAAATAAAAATAAAAATGTTTGTCTGATGGGTGATATTTAGGCAGGAAAACCATGAGAAAAACAGCGAGTGCATATTTACGCCCAGACTTATTATACAGGTGAAACTCGGAAAATTAGAATATTGTGCAAATGTTCATTCATTTCACTTAAAAGGTGAAACAAATATATGAGATAGACTCACTACATGCAAAGTGAAAGATGTCATGCTTTGATTCGTTATAATTGTGATGATCATGGCGTACAGCATACATGAGATTATGTGATGATTATGGGTACATGAGATTGGGGGGTTGGGGTTTTCATAAACTGTAAGCCATAAGCATCAATATTATAACAAAGTAAGGCTTGAACTATCTCACTTTGCATGTAATGAGTCTTTCTCCTTCGTATAGTTTGTGAATCCCCACTCATGGGTTATGCGCCTGCGCAGAACGGAGATCGGAGGCTTGAAAAGCTATTGGTCTAAAGTTTTGGCGGTAGGACCGCCCACCGTACCGCCCACCCTGAGGCGCCTGCGCGCCATTTTACCTCAGTTCTCTTCTTTCCGCCGTAGCAGCAGGACGATCGTCGAGAGCTTCTCAATTTTTATCGCCCTTCTGAGGGAAAGCTTTAGCTAATTTCAACAATTTTTGCCGGCAATCTTGTCCCAGGGGCAGGATTGCCACCCCGGCGCTGTTTCTTCTTTCGAGTGGACTCAGTAGCCAATTCTTTCGCATCGATCACCGTCTCCCCCCTCAAGGGGGTGGCGGCTGGTCCACCCTTCGGGGTATCTGCTTCCAGAAACTTCCACTGGAAGAATTTTTTCCGCGGTTGATGGCTGCAGCATTTAAGCAGTGCACGGCCTGCCTTAAGAAGTTCCCGGCTTCCGACGGCCACAGCCTGTGCCTCTTTTGTTTGGGAGAGTCGCATCAGAGCCAGTCCTGCCCGCATTGCAAAAGGTTTACGCGCCTCGCGGTGCAGAACCGAAGCAATCGCCTCAAGGCTCACCTGATGGAGCTCGCTCTGGCTCCCGCCGCGTCTGTTCCCACGTCTGCCGCTGCCTCCCAGCCGCCGCCGGCTTCTTCCTCCATGCTTCCGATTAGGAAGAAGAAAAAGAAGGACAGGAACGGTGAGAAGAAGCGCAAGCGTGGGTCGGAGAAGAGACGGTCGCTTCCTCCCACCCCGCGCACACCCGCCTCTCCCGGGCCTTCGCCGCCGTTCTCGACTGCCCGATGTCCTTCTCCGGGGTCCTCCATCTGGGGAGGACGGTCGTCTTCCGGGTCACCTGATAAAGGACGCAGGGCTGGGGCTCCAGCTCGCCCACTTCAGGTGCTCCCCTCTCCTCCTCGGGGAAGAAACCGTTCGCCCTCGAGGCAGGCCTCCGTCTCCCCAAGGCCCAGGACGCCGACAGACGACGTGGTCGTCACCGTTCCGACGACCGTTTCGCTGACGCCGACGCCGGCCACCGTTTTGACGCCCACCGTTTCGTCGGCCACCATCCCGCCGGCCACCGTGGCTCTACCGTCAGCGGACTCGGACGCATCCCAGATGGCACTCGTTCGAGAAATGTTCCAGGTCATGGCGTCGCTTGCGACCAAGTTCCAGACCTCCATGCCTGCGGCCTCTGCGGCTCCGGTTCCGACCACCGCAAGCCCCGGGCATGCCGGCCCTGCCGTGGCCCCACCGACCTCCCGTGGGTCGAGTGTCCGCTCCGCCGGCCCACCCAAACCGTCATGGTGTGGTCCGGACGTTGATGCGGTGGACTTCCATCCCGCCGGCCTGCCCAGGCCGTACTGGCGCGGTCCCGACGTGGATGAAAGAGTTCCTCCCTTGTCCTCCGATGAGTCCAGCTCGTCGTCGGAGGAGGACGAGGGAGACGTCGACGCCGAGCGCACGCCGGAGCAGAATATCGGCGCGGTGGACCCACCGCGTGGTGAGGACCAACGCTCGCTGACCGCCATGCTCACAAGGCTGGGCACCGCACTCAACCTCAAAGTCGATCAACCGCCGCTGGAGGGTGAGGATCAGATGACCGCGAAGCTCGACAGACGTGCTGTACGGCCGGTCCACATTACCATGCTCCCTTCCATGATGACTTCGGCGAGGGCGACATGGAGAAAACCATTGGCGGCGCACTCCGTTTCGTCCAGGCTCGACAGCATGTACCGAGTCCTGGACGAGAACGTCGAGTTCCTGCAGGCACACCCCCTGCCGAATTCCCTGGTGGTCAAGGCCTTCCAGCATAGGACGGCCACCAGCGGGTTCCCGGTCCCATCGACGCCGGAGGGAAAGAAACTGGACGCGGTGGGACGTAAGTTCTACGCCACCGGCTCCCTATTCTTCCGCGCCGCCAACTACTCGGCCGCCATGGGCCTGTATCAATCTCACCTCTGGGAGCAGGTGAAGATTGAGACGGCGAAACTGCCCGCCGACGCCCAGAAGCGGATCGATGCGCTGGCCACCGAGGGGGACTTCGTCGCCGAGCAGCTGATGCGCACTGCCCGGCATATCAATGACTATGCGGCGAAGGACATGGCCTCCGCAATCTACCTCCGTCGCCATGCTTGGCTCAGGGACACCTCCCTCGATGATGCTATGAAAAAGCTCATCGAGGAGTTTCCCTTCGACGGGCAGGGCCTCTTCGGTCAGGACACCGACAAGGTCCTGAATGAGATGCGCCAGACCAATTCCACGGCCAAGTTCCTGGGGCTCACCACGCCGGCTCCGCCTGCCAGGCCGAGGTTCCAGCCTTTCACACGGCGATTCCACGGCAACCCGCAGCAGCAAGGGCCGACGGAGCAGCCTAGATCCAGCTCCTACAAACAGCGGCGTCAGCACAAACCCCGCTACCGACCCTACGGACAGGACAAGCGTTCTGGCGCGAGACCCAAGTCTCGCGTTTGAAGCTGCGACGGCCGAGTCTCTCTCGCTCCACATCCCATACCTCCCCCTCCGGAACTTCCTCCAGGTATGGTCAGGCATCACGGACGACCAGTGGGTCTTAAAGATCTTGTCCTCTGGCTACGCCATCGAGTTCGTGAGGGTACCGCGGGTAGGAAGACATCGTCTCACCACCTCGTCCCCCCATTTGGAGGAAGAAATATCAACCCTTCTCTCCAAGGGAGCCATCGAGCGGGTAACACCGTCCGACTGGGACAACGGTTTCTACTCGAGGTACTTCGTGGTCCAGAAGAAGGACGGAGGCCTTCGCCCGATCCTGGACCTGCGCCGCCTGAACAAATGCATCCACACCAGGAAGTTCCGGATGGTGACCCTGCAGACCGTCCTCCCCCTCATCAACATAGGGGACTGGTTCACAGTCATAGACCTCAAGGATGCTTACTTCCACGTCTCCATCCTCGAGGAACACAGACGGTTCCTACGCTTCCGCATTGACGATTCCATGTACCAGTACCGGTGCCTACCGTTCGGTCTGGCCACGGCACCGCGGGTCTTCACCAAATGCATGGCTCCGGTGGCTGCATTCCTCCGCCAACGGAGCATCAGGGTCTTCCCGTACATCGACGACTGGTTGATCGTCTCCCCCACCAAATCGTCAGCCGTTCGGGACACACAATACACGGTCCACCTCATGGAGAGTCTCGGCCTCAGGATCAACTTCACCAAATCGAAGTTGACTCCTTCCCAACGCGTCGAGTACATCGGAGCGGTACTCGACTCGCTTGCTACCAGAGCCTACGCCCCCCAGAAACGCTTACAGGACATTGCGCAGGGGGTGAGCGAACTTCGCACCAAACCGTGCATCCGAGCGAAGAAGGCTCAGAGACTTCTAGGCCTGATGGCCTCAACGACGGCAGTGATTCCCCACGCCAAGTTGAAATTCAGGTCCCTGCAATCGTGGCTCCTTCACGAGTTCGACGCACTTCGGGAGAGCCAGTCCAAACGGTTGACCCCGTCTCCAGAACTGAGGGACCAGCTGCTGTGGTGGTCGACACCACTCAACGTGGCCACGGGGAAGAGCTTCTACCCCCCGCAACCCTCGTTGCAGATACTGACCGACGCAAGCAACCTCGGCTGGGGCGCTGCTTGCGGGACTCTCACGGTCAACGACACCTGGACACCACACGAAACGGTGCACCACATAAACTACTTGGAACTGCTGGCCATTTGGAAGGCCCTGCGTTCCTTCGAGACTCTGCTCACCGGCAAGGCGGTACAGGTGGCCTCGGACAATACCACGGCGGTGGCGTACCTCAACAAGCAGGGAGGAACACGGTCCACCACCCTCCTGTACCTTGCAGTGCAGTTGTGGTAATGGTGCCTGGAGAGGCACATTTTCCCAATTGGAGTGCACATTCAGGGCACACTGAATGTTTTGGCAGACCACCTGAGCCGTCTCACCTCGACGACCCACGAATGGGAGCTGGACGACGGGGTATTCCAGTCGCTTTGCGAGGCCTGGGGAACGCCGAACATCGACCTCGTTGCGTCGGAGTCCAACAGGAAGCTCAGCAGGTACTGCTCCAGAGCAGGCATCGGACTGAACTCCGAGGGCGATGCCTTCATGAAACGGTGGGATCAGGACTATCTCTATGCCTTTCCTCCGTTTCCTCTGGTCCAGAAAGTTCTCACCAGGATGTACCAACACAGAACCAATGCAATTCTGGTGGCGCCGGCATGGCCGCGCCAACCCTGGTTTCCGCTACTGTTGCGCATGTCGTCACAGTATCGCACACTGCCGGAGTCACCGACGCTTCTCCAAATGGAGCACGGCCAGCTGCACCATTCGGACCTGCCCAGCCTCCACCTCACCGCATGGAGGATAATCCCAGACTGTCCAGGATCCTTGAACTAGCATGGCGCCCTTCCACAAGGAAGTCCTACGCTTCCAAATACAGGCGTTTTTGTGCTTTCCTGGCTTCCCAGCACATGGCTCCCCCGCAGGCGGGACTGCAGGACGTTTTAAGCTACCTCCTCCACTTGGCGGAGTCTGGCCTTAGCATCACCTCCATCCGAGTGCACCTCGCAGCAGTGGTGGCGCACTCCCCGGCTGGTTCGCCCGCTTCTGGGGCTTTCCGTGACCACACGGTGAAGCGTTTTCTCAAGGGTCTACGGAACGCTTTCCCTCCGGTCAGGACTCCTACGGCTCAATGGTCACTGTCTACCGTGCTCAACGCGCTCACCAGGACCCCTTTCGAGCCCATGGCCACCAGCGATGTTCGCCTCCTCACATGGAAGACGGCTTTTCTTGTGGCTATCACGTCAGCACGACGAGCTGGAGAACTGGTTGCCCTGAGGGTAGACGCACCATTTCTCCAATTCTTCAACGACCGTGTCGTTCTCCAAGCGGACATCACCTTCCTGCCCAAGGTGGTCTCCAAGTTTCACATGGCACAGACTATCTCCTTGCCAGCTTTCTTCCGGAACCCCTCTAACGCCCAAGAAAGGACCTGGCACACGCTGGATGTGAAACGAGCCTTATTGTTTTACACCAGCAGGACAAGAGAGTTCAGGAAGTCACAACGCCTCTTTGTGGCTTATGGGGGAAAGTCCAAGGGTGAACCCATTTCTGCTCAAAGGTTCTCCAAATGGATCACCTCCACCATCTCCCTGGCCTACGAGTCTGCCTCACTGCCACCTCCACCGCATGTCAGGGCGCATTCCACCAGGGCGGTTGCCACATCCACTGCCTTCCTGGAGGGCACACCGCTTGAGGACATTTGTAGGGCTGCCACATGGTCCAGACCTTCTACATTTGTCCAACACTACAGGGTGGACACCAGAGCCACTGCGGACGCCAGGCTTGGCCGTGTCGTCCTCACCAGAGGGCTCCGGACTCAACGCCCCTGACGGGTCAACCTACTGCATCTTCATCTCATCGTGGGATCATCTCATCCGACTGCCCACCGACCAAGTGAGTGTGAGCTTGCTAATCTCCCATGAGTGGGGATTCACAAACTATACGAAGGAGAAAGTTCGGTTTCACTTACCAGTGATAACTTTCGTTCTTCGAGTATATAGTTTGTGAATACACACTACCCACCCTGCCTCCCCTCTTGAGCTGCACGGATGAGATCGATTGGTTTATCCTGTGCTTGGCTTAAGTATGGAACTGAGGTAAAATGGCGCGCGGGCGCCTCAGGGTGGGCGGTACGGTGGGCGGTCCTACCGCCAAAACTTTAGACCAATAGCTTTTCAAGCCTCCGATCTCCGTTCTGCGCAGGCACATAACCCATGAGTGTGTATTCACAAACTATATACTCGAAGAACGAAAGTTATCACTGGTAAGTGAAACCGAACTATCTCATATATTTGTTTCACCTTCTAAATTGTATTACTGAACTGAAGGAACATTTGCACACTATTCTAATTTTCCGAGTTTTACCTGTATACTCCCCTCCCCATAATATGTTTTCTGCAAGTCTCGTTTATAACATAATTAATTTTTGATGTTTTTTTTCTTTTGAAAGAAAATATTTAAAAGCATCTGATTCTCCTTCCTTTAGTTACATTCCTGTTCTTAACAAGTGCTGCTTTTTTTACAACTAGAAGCAGTCTGCTTTCTGAGAGACCCTGTGTAAAATGTAATATTTATTTATTTTTTTATTTTATTTACATCATTTCTACCCCGCCTTCCTCATCCTTGGATGACCCAAGGCGGCTTACATAAGAGTTAAAAACATACATAATCTAAGAACAACTAAACCCTCCAAACCCTCCCTAACCCCTTAAGAAAAATACAAAAACCAATTTAACAACTCACAAAGGTTTAAAAGAGATAAAAGACAGACAAGTTAAAAGAGATAAAAAGGCAGACAAGTTAAGTGACAAGTTGAATGAGGACCAGGGCCGTTATACCAGCCAGCGGGACAGTGTCACAGCTGTTGGGCCCCACACCTACTGGCACAGCCAGGTCTTTAGCGCCTTCCTAAAGGGGAGCAGCTCATTCTGGAGGCGGAGTTCAGGTGGTAAGAGGTTCCACAGGGTCGGGGCAGACACAGAAAAGTCTCTTCTTCTGGTCCCAGTCATATGTGCTTCTCGTGGAAGGGACCAGCACTGAGCCTCTCCGGTCTGCCCTAGTAGGACGGGTAGAATACCTTGGGGTGACGCGGTCCCTTAAATATATATGTTTAAATATATGTTTAAGTCTTACTGTTATTTAATCAGAATATGTTTAAAGAAATGTTGGGAGGGAGAATTGAAAAGAAAAATCATATAATATGAATAGATAAGTGGTTTTAGAGATATATTTTCTTTTACTTAGAGATTTTCCGGTTTTTTGGAATGGTGGTTTTTGCAGGTTATACAAATCAAGGAGAACGGAGTTTGTGAGTTTCCCAGAAGCGGAAGTAAAATGTGCCCACGCATGTGTAAAATGCTGCCATAAATGCACCTGCGACTGTCGTAAATGCATTTATGGCAGCTGCGAATGCACTTACGGCATTTTGTGCATGTGCGGGTATGTTTTAATTCAGCTTGTGGTGGGAGGAACCACATGACTGGCCCCCTGAACACATGACCGGCCCATGACCTGAAAAGTTTGGGCACTCCTGATTTAAGGCAACCTCTGGACTCAGAGCTCTGTTTGCTAGTCTTGCGGGGTTACACCACTCTATGCTTCTCAAATTAATTTTCTTGATAATATTGTTTTAACTGAAAAATACTCTCATTTCCTCCAGTGGCACGTTTTTCCTTTATATATTTTTAAAAAAATGGGGATGCAATGAAATTCAGGGGTGCTGGGAGTCCTTAGCCAGCATTTCCAAAACTTTGTTCCGCAGAACACTGGTGGACTTCAATTCCCAGAAGCTCAAGTTAGTACATTGCCTGATCAGTGTTTTTGCAAATTGACTTAGACTTCTGGGAATTGAAGTCCAAAAACCAAAGTTTGGGCAATGCTGCGGGCCTAAACAAGACAAAATTGCTACCCACATCTAAAGGGAGAAGAGAAACTGGGCTAAGAAATGTGGGTATGTGGGTTTGAATCTGGCCTTTGGGTGGAGGTCACATTTAGCCCATGAGTCAAACTATGAGCCAGACCCCTGTACCGAGATATTGGAAACTCAAGTTCTAATCCCCACTCAGTTGTCAAATTTACTGGCTGACCCTGGACCAATCGCTGTCCCAATCTGAGGATCTGTACAGGGTAGTTGTTAGGTTAAAGTGGGGAGAGAATCTGATGATTCTCTCTAAACTCCTTGATTAAAAGCATGGTATAAAAATGGTAATAACTTCTAACGAGTACTGGTAATTCAGATTGAGAGTGCCAAGAGGCCAAAATGGGCCCACAGAATCAAGAGATGCTGTTTGGAGAAGATTTTTTATTCTTGTAGAAAAATCTCAATGGAACAGTCAGCATGCTTAGTAGCTGCAGAATACAAAATATGAGCTGTAAATGAAAATGGATAAAGGGGAAGAGTACTCTTGAAGATCACTGAAGCCTTTGGTTGGAGTACTGTAGTACTTTGTTATGGGGCTTGTTTATTCATCACAACACAGCCAGCTTGTGCAGGTAGAGTTTTGAATATACCATGTCAGTCATGGTGAACCTTGGCACCCCATTTGTTCTTGGACCTCAATCCCCAGAAGTCCAAGTCTCTGTGAATCCACACAAATGAGTTTACTGCAGTGCCAAGGTTCGCCATGACTGTACTGTTTTTTACCCACTGCCTTCTGTTAAGAGAGGAAAGGAAGGAGCTGTAGCAATTTGTTTCATGTCAATGTTGGAGAACCAGCAGCCTACACACACTTTGATGTTTAGCAACTCTTGGTGGCCAGTCTTGCCTAAGTAACCTGTATGAAGGTTGCAGCATTTCCTCTTCAAGCCTGACCCCCTTTCCACTCCCTTGTAGTCTTTGAATTAGGAGAAAGCACCGATGTAAGGGTGAGTCTCAGGCCAGCATAGACTCCTGCCCCTTCTGACTGATGGCTATGCAGAATTTTCTGGTTTTCTGAAATTTTTATTTGGGACCAAAACAAAATGGGAGGAGGGACAGAAATAACATTTAATTGGCGAATCATGCATGATTCCTTGCCATTTCTTTTCAGCAGTGAGTGGGGCTCCATGCAAAGCCTCTGTGGATCACACAAGTCCCATCGTACTCTAGCCTGAGAAAGAGCAGATCTGTGGGGGAAGGAAGGACTGACAGATATTGCCATCAGTTGCTGTTGGACTGAAACAAAGCAGATGACCAGTTTCAGCATTGTTTGCAAAAGCAGTTACTGTATTTGCTGGTGTATAAGACCCATTCCCCCCCTTAAAATACATTGGGAAAATGGAGTGCATCTTGTACTGTATATAGTGGGCTATTTTGGTAATAACGGGGTGCGTCTTATACTCCGATGTGTCTTATACACCGGCAAATACAGCATTTGTTTGTGGAACTCTTCCAAGTTGTGAGTGCTGAATCTTGTTATTTATTTATTTAAATTTATATGCCTAGGGCGGCTCACAAGCATAAAACATATAAAATCATCCCATAAAATCATTAAAAAGACAATTAAAAAACCCATTAAAAGACAGTTAAAAGGCCTACCCACCCCCACCCCCACCAGTACAAGAGAGGCACTTTATCTTAGAAGAGCCAATGGGTGGGGACCACTTCCCCATCAGCGCCCCACATTTGCCCTGCCAGCCAGGTTTTGAGCCCTTTCCTAAAGGGCAGCAATTCTGTCTGCTGCCATAATTCACCTGGCAGGAGGTTCCACAGAGTTGGAGTGGACACGGAGAAGGCCCTCCTCCTTGTGCTAGAGAGGTGTGCCCCTCTAGCCGATGGAACAATAAGGGAGCCCCTCCGGTCCGCTCTGGTTGGACAGGCAGACACTCTTGGGGTGACGGTCTCTTAGGTATCCTGGCCCACTTCCATGTAGGACTTTAAAGGTCATCACCAGCACCTTGAATTGTACCCAGAGGCACACCAGTAACCAGTGCAGCTCCCGGAGCAGAGGCGTGGCACGGGCATAACGGCAGCACCCCATCACTACCTGGGCAGCCACATTCTGGACCAGCTGCAGCCTCCGAATGGTTGTCAAGGGCAGCCCCATGTAGAGCGCATTGCAATAATCCAGTCTGGAAGTGACCAGAGCATGTGTGATCGTGAGCAAGGAGTCCCGATCCAGGAGCGGGCGCAACTGGCAAATTACACGGAGTTGTGCAAAAGCCTTCCTGGCCACAGCTGCCACCTGTTTCTTCTAGCAGCAGTCATGAGTCCAGGAGGACCCCCAAGTCGCACACTGGGTCTGTCTTGTTAATGTCAAAGTACATGGATTCAAGTATATAGTATTTAAATCCTAAAACCCCTTCATATTCTGCCCTTGCCATGCAAGCTATTTGCATAACATGTTTAATAGGCAAGCTGGATTTGAAGCAGACCGAATGGATCAGTGGATAACAAGAATTTTAATAAGGTGATGACACTATGTGTAGAGCCTTCTTAAAAAATCGTTTACTAGCTTGGCAAACCAGGTGAATTACTAGGTTTACCCCAATTGTGAAAGTGGGGATGGTTTCATGCACGATAAACCCAACAATATGAAGGCTATTGGCTTATGAAGTGGCTTCATTGCTTCTGCTTGGCTCTGCCTCTCATGGTTTAGGGCAGGGGTCTGCAAACTTGGCTCTCCAGGTGTTCTTGGACTTCATTTCCCCAAAAGCCCTGATCAGCAACTGTGCTGACTTGGGCTTCTGGTAACTGAAATCCAAGAACACATGGAGAGCCGAGTTTGCAGACCCCTGGTTTCGGGGACTTTGTGTTCTGCTGGGCTTTAGTTTTAGTCTGCTTTATTGGGAAGCATAGCCAGCAGTCCGCTATACTGGCAGCTGCAGAGAACCTTCTAGAAGGCCACGCAGTCCTTACTTTCTGGCTTAATGCATTTCACCATTCCTGTATTGTTCTAAAATGCCACAAACATAAGGCAAAAACAAACCATAACTTGTTAGAACAGTCCAGCATCCCAAGTTTAAATTAATGCTGAACAGATCATGGTCTGTACACCACAGACCGTATGCCCGGTTTAGCCTAGCAAAAAGATGGGAACTGTGTAGCATTTGAGATGTTCTTAGACTTCAGCTGCCATCATCTTTTACCAACATGCCAGTAAGGAGTGATGGAAATTGCAATCCAACAACATCTGTAGGACCACACAATACTTATATGTAGTTTAATTGCTGCTTCTGATAGGGGGAGACTCTTGAGAGTATTCAAACAGAGCACATAGTATATTTGTGAGTCCATAATTAATCAGAATTCTCAGCCATTTTGAATTTACCATACATGCGAAAATGCCCTACATTTACCATTTGATATGTGTTGGGGTGAGTACAGGAAAGCAATCAGGATAGAGATTACATGATTTCTCTAAAATGTATTCAGCTTTATAAGGTGGAGTTCTGAAGTAATATCAGAACATTATTGTTCAAAACAAAAGTACTGCTGATTATTGTGTTGTCACTTGGCAGCATTCCTTATCTACTACTTTTTATTGTTATAAGTCATTTTGTTTATGTGCACTTGAGTGTTTATTCAGATTAAAGAGAACAATTTACAAACACTTATTCTTACTGGAACAGCATAATTTAACACATACATTACACATTTTTTGGTTGAATGGGAGAAGCTGAAAAGATATTGGACATAAAATCCCCCAACCCTAAAAGAATTGAGTTCTTGAGATTCATTTGAATAGTCTTTCATCTATCCTGTACTGGAATGGAACAGTATAAAAATCCAAATGCTAATCAGATCTTTCAAATAGCTAATGTATTAGAGTAAGAATTTATTTTTATTTAAGTCCAGCAAGACTATAGTCCTGTCCTAGAAAAGGATGCATGTTTCCAAATATGTATAAATGCTCCCCTCATGACATACCCGTGATGGCAAACCTTTTAGAGACCAAGTGCCCAAACTGTTGTCCGCGCTGCACCCTCACGGCACATGTGAGCTGCCCATCTTACCCCAGACAGGGGAGGAAGCACTCCCATTGAGCTGCTGGACAGAGAGGTGGGGTGAACCCTATGCTGGGGGGTGGGGAGGGAGGGAAGACTCCCATTGGGCTGCTGGACAGAGGAGTGAGGTGAACCCAGTGCTGGAGCGATGGCACATGTGACCACAGAGGGCTCTGAGTGCCCCCTCTGGCACGCATGCCATAGGTTCGCAACCACAGCCGTATATGCTCTTGGTTCTGCAGCTGCAGACATCCCTTCTTTTGCAACCTACCAAAGCTTGGAAGTTTTTTTTAGACTACAACTCCAGCAACCCCTCAGCCAGCATAGTAGGCGTGTAGTCCAAAACCATAACAATTCCTGGCTCTGCTCAGAGTTCTGTCATGCCTTGCAATGTCTGGCTTCTAATCTGTTCCACCACCCACAAGCCTCATCTTCCTATTAGTTTTGCACTGTTGTTCTTCATTAGTTTAGATTTTGAGGGAAAGTAGTATTGTGAATACAAAGCCAACACAATGGTGCCGTATATACTCGACTATAACTCATCCCGAATATAAGTCGAGGCACCTAATTTTGACCTCTAAAACTAGGAAAATAGACTGACCCAAGTATAAGTCGGGGGTTGAAAATGCAGCAGCTGCTAGTGAGTTTCAATAATCAAAATACATGAAAATACGGTATGTTTTTGAGTGTTTACGTTGACCCGAGTATAAGTTGAGTCACGTTTTTGGATCTCATTTTGGGGCTAAAAATCCAACTTATACTCAAGTATATATGGTGTTTTCTTTTTGTTCATCCTTTTATTCCAGTTATAGTATTTTTTTTCAAGCTGATGTGAAAGGATTTGGGCAGAGATTTTAGTCTGCAAATGGTAGGTAAAGGTCACCCTTGCTTGAAAGCCAGTTGTATCCAACTCTAGGGTTTGGTGTTCATCTCCATTTAAAGCCAAACATCTGCAATGTTTCCATGGACATGGCAGGTATGACTAGACACCGGAGTGCATAGAACGCTGTTACATTCCCACCAAAGTGGTACCTATTTATCTACTTGCAATTTCTTGCTTTTGAACTGCTAGGTTGGCAGGAGCTAGGATAGAGATGAGAGCTCACTCCATCATGCAGTACTCAGGTCTTGAACTGCTGACCTGCTGGCTTTCCATTCATCAAGTTCAGTGTCATAACCACTAACCTACCGGAGCCCCAGCAGTAACCTGTATAGGCAATTTTTCTCTTGTGCTTGTGATTAGTCCCAATTCTAGAAAGTTAAATTCTAGCATCTTGCGAGGACTGGAGGAGGGAGAAAACCTGAAAGACTTTAATTTGGACATGGCATATGGTGTGCCATATGTCTCAAAAATAATGAGTGTTTCTTCCACTGAACAGATATTTAAAATATGACCGCATGAATAAAAGTATAGAGCAGTACTTCCCAACATTTGGTTCATGGACTTCAATTCCCAGAAGCCTAAGTCAATTCCCCAAAGCCCTAATCAGCCAATGTACTGACTTAGGCTTCTGGGAATTGAAGTCCAAAAACCAAGGTTGGGAAACACTGCTATAGAGGTAACCTGAGATTAAGACCTGCTGAGCATAGTTTTGCATAGTTGTGAGTAGAATTTGACATTTCAATTCCTTACATTCAGTTTGGTTATTTACTGTAAGACAACTATGGCCAACATTCTCTTGCTGACTTATGTGCATATAAATGAACTCACATAAGTTGCAATGGTGAATTGCTTCTAATTAAACAATGTCAGTTTATTCGTGGTTGTATGCTTGCTGCACAACCAGCAACCAGGACTGCAACCAACACTTTACTTAGCAGCAGTTTGCCACCACTACTTATTCCACAATTTCACTTAAGCATGTTTAACTATCAATAGGATTCTGACCAACCTTTTCAAGGAAGTCTTCTCTGAAAGCTAGACCAGGAGAACTGTCCATACACATAGGTTTAGCATGTACAAAGCCAACTGTGCACTGCATACACAAACATACATCCACTATAGTCCTTGCCTGCTATATTATTAAAAGTTCAGCTCATAAAGAAAAACTATACTGACAAAAAAGTAAGATCAGTAGTGAATTTTGATGGCATTTACGACTCTATTCCATACTTTATATTGTTGCATATTTCAGTACATGTGTCTGAAAGTACAGTATGTGTAAATGGCTTCCTGAATGCAGTTTTTCTCCAAAAAGAACTCTTAATTCCAACAATTTATGCTTTATTTTTCTTTGCTTAAATAGATGTTAGCACTAGAAGAAAAGAAGGGAAAAGTAAAGTAAGACATCTCCAGTTTAGGCGCCTTTCAAGTTTAGTTCCTCTTTAATCCTGGATGTGTTTTGGCCCCATGGAGTAAGACATTAAAGATGGAAGGAAGAAAAATACATCCTTCCCTCCATCTTTGGTAGCTCCTTTAACCATGGTTGTGGAGCTTTGGGTTTTCCAGATGTATCAACTCCCATAATCCCACGCTGGGTGCAGCTGAGTGAGCTGAAATTTGGAACAGTTAGAGAACCAAAGCCCATTCCTGCTTTAGAACCTCACTCTGGTTTGTCCTCTATTGGACATCCCAACCTGACAACAACCCATGTGTAAAGGGGACACACCCAGAAGAGCCTCTTATAATTGAGTTAGAAAGGAAAGGGCAACCCTACAAGTCTTAACTAGTACAACTAAGACAAGGAATAGTGGTAGGCTTTACAGCCCAGCAACATCTGAAGGGTAGTAAGTTGTTCACCCTTGATGCAACTGCTACTCTGATAAACCCCTATCTTCTCCTGCTTTTCAGTTGTACTGAGGGCAAGCAAGAGGTATGGAATACAATCAGAAAAGTAATACATTTGGCACTAGACTCCTACATAACCTGCTTCCTCCTGACACAAGAATCTGCATAGCGTTGGATGGCGGACGGCAACACCAACTTTTTTTCTTAGTCATCTTTGTTTATGATGACATAACCGTCTGGGCTAGTTTCATTCACCGGGGCAACACAAGTATCATAGTCTGCAGAAGAAGC
The DNA here is from genome assembly GCA_035047345.1 of Bradypodion ventrale. Classification (NCBI taxonomy): domain Eukaryota; kingdom Metazoa; phylum Chordata; class Lepidosauria; order Squamata; family Chamaeleonidae; genus Bradypodion; species Bradypodion ventrale. The sequence goes on along the minus strand of JAWDJE010000009.1, from coordinate 22,319,527 downwards.
ATGGAGAGGACATCTTTCTACCTGGCACCAAATGCCTGCAGGAATGCCACCATGATATAATGTGTCAACAGCAGTGGTGCAGCATGAGTTAGGTTGCTCTCTGGCATGCCTAAAATGCCCATTGGCTTCACAGAAACCTGGGATGCTTCCTAGGAGTCTGGTGTAGTTTGAATCAACAGTGGGGCACTCACATGCAGATATATTACAGAAGAGATCCGAGGCTGAATAAAGGTTAATGAAGCCCTCTTTGTCTCCACCAGTTGCGCCTGTAAGCTTTGTTTTGGAATGATCAGAATGTTGAGTGTCTCCTTTGCTTGTTCCGTTTGTTAGTTCTGCTTGCACCATTTCCTCTACAGGATGTGTCAGTTTCCCCACATAATTTTCCTGCATGTTTAGCTTCTTATTACAGAACAAGTCATAGACTTCCTTTTCACTGGAGAAATTGTGTGCCATGACTTTATCACAGCGTAGAATGGAGTTTTCTTTCAGTTCTTTGGGCTGGTCCGTAGGATCTGATCCATGAATGTTCAGGCAATTGACGGCATCACAGAGCCTTGGTTCAGTTATCTTCGTGCCAGAGTCTTGAGCTCTGCAGTCATAAGGCTGGCTGCTGCTTAATGTGCCATCATTTAGTATTGCCAAGGCTTGCGGGCCACTCGCATCAGGAGACAGAAGAGCTAATGGCCGCCCTTCATTCACTGGTGGGTCCAGCCTTGTCCCCACCAATCCTGAAGCCTGGGCTGTATCATCAGATGCTTTGGGAGGAAGATCTGTGAACTGGAGAGGCTTCTGCCCAATGACAATATCACTATATTTAATCAAAAAATCCTCACTGTCAGAACTTTTGACACAAGAGGTTGAGAAGGCATCTTCTTGGTTTCTTTGGCTTGTGTTGTGCTCATGAGTGGGTTTAGAAGTAGCTGGTTCAGACTGTACAGGACATCCAAGGCCAAATTCACTTCTGAGCCCAGTATTTTCACTTCTACCAGAGACCAGTTTGTCTTGTGTCCAGTACCCTGACCAAGGACCAAGGCTTCTTTCTATCTCATTTTCCCCACTGGCAATCATGCATTCCTTTCTTTGGGTGGGGTGTTCCTTTCCATCTAGATTCCCTTCAGGACAGCAATGTTTTTGGCCTCTCTTCTGCAACATGTCCACCAGATCACTGTCCCTTGCATCCTCGGCCATCTCAAGGAGATCTTCACATTCTATTCTGGCGAGGAAGAGTTCAAAAGCCGCTTGCTCGGCTTCTTCCTCATTCAGCTTCTTGACTAGAGAAAACTCTGTGGGGGTGGTTGGAACATAGCCAATTTCTTCCAGCAAGCTTTCCACAACTCCTTCTGGGAGAACAGACTGTATGTAGTAGACAAAGTTTCCTGTGAAAGTCTGGAGAGTAGGGGAAAAGGTAATGTTAGGAAATGGATTTAAGACAGTGGCAACTTTCTGGAATTATGGGATGATCCCCCCAAGGACATGCCAAACTCCCTCTCTCAAACAACCATGAAACCTTGGCCTCCTAGATGAGTGGTAGCTAACCTTGACACTCCAGGTATTCTTGGACTTTAATTACCAGAAGCCCAAGTCAGCACTCCTGCTGATCAGAGCTTCTAGAAATTGAAGTTCAAGAACACCTGGAGTGCCAAGGTTAGCCATCACTGCCCTAGACTTTTCCCAACAGACTCAAGCTGGCTGTACCCAAGAGTGATCCCAGACATGTGTTAGGCTTCATAAAATATATATCCTGATGGCTTTCCCTCTCCTTATCCTAAATTTTAGGGAATCATATATGATTCAAAGATTGCCTATTGTGAAACAGAAATATAGAATAATGGGTAGTGTGGGGAAAGTTAGGAAGAGACAAGGAGGGAAAGAAAGAGAGAGGAAGTTTGGCATGTCCTTGCAAAATAAAAAATTAAAAAATGGAGTATTACAGCAAAAGCTTGAAAGTAACCAGTTACCTTTTGATATACCGGTAAGGGAATTAACAAAATTGCATTTAACAATTCATGAATTAATTAAGAATGGTCAGGAAGAAAGGGATTTTGTTGGTATAATGAGTAACATTTTCTAGTTCTTATCATTGCTTTTAAAGAGCACTTTAGAAACATTTTTACAGGATTTTATTTTCAAGTTTCGTGTCAATCCTAAATTGTCTGCCCACCAATAGTAACAGAAAGTTACTAATACGTAACAAGCTCTGCAACAAGTAATGGAATACAGTACATTACTTTTCCAGCACCAGGGAGTAAGAAAAAACAGGTCATTGTTTGCAGACTGTAGCTATTAATGGGAATTATTTTTTTAAAAAGCAACTTCTTGTTATAGACAGCATATTTCAATGTCTCAAAAGCTGCCAGTGATAGCTTGACAGGGTGGGAGACTTCTTTGCGGGAGGGTTATTTACCACCTCGACTGAAGGAGATGGTAATCCGGCCATTTTATTTATTGTTATGTATTATTTTATGTATGTTTTTATTTTCTGATGTCTTTTTATTTATTGTGAGCCACCTAGAGTAGCATTGGACACTAATTTTGGCAGAATACAAGACAGACAGACAGATAACATATCCTTTTTACTTATGCATAACTAATCAATAAGCAAGTTCCTTTATTTAGCTCTTTAAGAAAGGAACAGGAGACTTGCAGCATTCCAAATGTAATTGGAGCTGTTTAGATTTGCTTCTGTGGAAGGGGTGGATATGTCTACAAAAAATGCTTGAAAGGAAACATTTTGTGACTTAACTGAGGAATAAACCTGAGTTACTGAACTAGACAACTGGACCACTAATCATCACAGTCCTTTATGACTCCTAGTTTAGTTCTTACATCTCCTTTCAGAGTTTGTGGAATCTATACTGCTCAAACAAATAAAGGGAACACAAAAATAAGGCATCCCACGATCTGAATGACTGAAATACTGTATTCCTATTGTTGTTCACATACTGTAGTCGGATGTGCTGACAACAAAATCACACAAAACTTAACAATGGGAATCAAATTCATCAACCCATGGAGGTCTGGATTTGGAGTTACACTCAGAGTGACAGTGGAAGAAAACACTACAGGCTGATCCAACTTTGATGTGATGCCCTTAAACCAAGTCAAAATGAGGCTCAGTAGTGTGTGTGGCCTCCACGTGCCTGTATGACCTCCCTACAATGCCTGGGCATGCTCCTGATGAGGTGGCGGATGGTCTCCTGAGGGATCTCCTTACACACCTGGACTAAAGCAACCCCCATCTCCTGGACAGTCTGTGGTGCAACGTGGCGTTGGTGGATGGAGCGAGACATAATGTCCCAGATGTGCTCAATCGGATTCAGGTCTGGGGAATCGGCGAGCCAGTCCATAGCATCAATGCCTTCATCTTGCAGGAACCGCTGACACACTCCAGCCACATGAGGTCTAGCATTGTTGTGCATTAGGAGGAACCTAGGGCCAACCGCACCAGCATATGGTCTCACAAAGGGTCTGAGGATCTCATCTCGGTACCTAATGGCAGTCAGGCTACCTCAGGCGAGCACATGGAGGACTGTGCGGCCCTCAAGGGAAATGCCACCCGACACCATTACTAACCCACCACCAAACTGGTCACGCTGGAGGATGTTGCAGGCAGCATAACGTTCTCCACAGCATCTCCAGACCCTGACACGTCTGTCATATGTGCTCAGTTTGAACCTGCTTTCATCTGTGCATAGCACAGGGCGCCAGTGGCGAACCTGCACATCTTGGTGTTCTCTGGCAAATGGCAAAGGTCTTGCATGTTATTGGGCTGTGAGCACAACTCCCACCTGTGGTCGTCGGGCCCTCATACCACCCTCATGGAGTCTGTTCCTGACTGTTTGAGCAGACACATGCACATTGGTGGCCCGCTGGAGGTCATTTTGCAGGTCTCTGGCAGTGCTCCACCTGTTCCTCCTTGTACAAAGGCGGAGGTAGCGGTCCTGCTGCTGGGTTGTTGCCCTCCTACGGCTTCCTCCATGTCTCCTGATGTACTGGCCTGTCTCCTGGTAGCGCCTCCATGCTCTGGACACAATGCTGGCAGACACAGCAAACCTTCGTGTCACAGCTCACATTGATGTGCCATCTTGGATGAGCTGCACTATTTTAGTCACTTGTGTGGGTTGTAGGCTCCGTCTCATGCTACCACTAGAGTGAAGGCACCGCCAGTGTTCAACAGTGACCAAAACATCAGCCAGAAAGCAAAGAAACTGAGAAGTGGTCCTGTGGTCACCTCCTGCTGAATCACACCTTTATTGGGGATGCCTTGCAAATTGCCTCCGATACCCACCTGTTGTCTCTTCCATTTGCACAACAGCATGTGGAATTGAATGTCAATAGGTCTTGCTACCAGGGTGGACAGTTTGATTTCACAGAAGTGTGATAGACTTGGGGTTACATTGTGTTGTATAGGTGTTCCCTTTATTTTTTTGAACAGCATATATATTTTGAAGGCAGTGAGCTTTCCAACTTCCAATTGTAGAAGCACTACCTACAAGCATGAGTCACCTAATATAATGACAACAGAGGTGCGTGATATCTTATAAAGCAGCTACATCAGTGTTTCTCAACCTGCGGCCCACAGGCCAGACACAGCCCATGGCATCATTTCATGCGGCCCACCACCACCTCCACCACACCAGGAAGTGCCGTGTGGTGGAGGAAGGGCAAAATGGCTGTCCAGCACCCGAAGCTGTCTGAGAGAGCATGACCCGGCCCCCGGCTTTAAAAGGTTGAGAACTCCTGACCTAGATTTTCAGAGAAAGGAGAAAAGGGGACTTAATAAACCTGAAAGCTCAATGGAATCAATTGACCGAAAGGCAAAGGGAAAGATTAAAATGAAATGACTGTTTCAGGCAGTAAGTTTTGGCTGTTAGGAGGAGGCAGAAAAGTTATTTAATTTCTTACTATTCTGTTTTCAGTATCAACGAGAGGGAGAGGTTTTTCTACACCAGGTGGCCAAAAATAATTTGACTGGATGTGATTACTTGTAGGTCTCAAAGTACTTTTTGCATCAGTCAGCAAAAAGTCTTTGACTTGCAACACTGGGAAGTAAATATTATTTGGACTTTAGACCTTTTTAAACCTGCTTCAAATCGGTTTTATCTGCTTAAGATACTGAAGCAGTCTTCAAATATTTGAAGGGCGGTTGGACAAAACATGGAGCTAGGCTTCTTCTCTCTTGCTAGAATGTGCTCATTAGAATCAAGCTCTAACTAGGAGGCAAATGTCAGAAATTATGTGTTAGGAGCCGTCCGAGGATACATTTCCCCCTAAAAATCATTTTTAGGGAAAATGCCATTGGCGTGAATTTGTTTAAGGTGGATCCCAACTTTTCATAAAATGACCCACACACTGTGATCACGGAACCATCTCCTACGGCACATATGAAATGAGAAGTGCTGGATTTGTGAAGAGCATATCAGAGAATAAACAAAACAAAACCAGAAATGCTGTAGCACTTCAAGACTAACTTTTATATTTTAATGTTAGCTTTCGTGGATCAAGTCCATTTCATCAGATGTGGGTTCATGGCATCAACTTATACACATCAGGTACAGAGGTACAGAGTGATTGGTTAACATGACATATAATTATACAAATCAATATGGTTTGGTGTTTGAGAGGACATCTGCCTGATTGGGAGGCCTGGTCCCTTCCCTGGATGGAACTACTCTTACCCCTAGGGACCAGGTTTGCAATCTGGGGATCATTATGGACCCACTGCTCTCATTTGAACAACAAATAGCGGCGGTGTCCAAAGCTGTTTTTTTCTAGCTCCGGCAGATTGCGCAGCTATGCTCGTACTTAGACAGACGGTCTCTCATAACCCTGACCCACTCATTGGTAATCTCACAGATTGACTACTATAATGCTCTCTAAGTGGGGTTGCCTTTGTGTCTGATATGGAGATTACAGCGGGTCCAGAATGCAGCAGCCAGGCTCGTGACAGGCATAGAGAAACTCGGTCATATTTCCCCAACCTTGGTGGGTCTGCACTGGTTATCTGTTGCCTACTGTGTCAGATATAAGGTGTTAGTGTTATCATATAAGGCGAGCCTATGGCACGTGTGCCAGAGGTGGCACTCTAAGCATACCTGTCAACCTTCCCAGATTGGCCAGGATTTCCCGGTTTTCGGCGCCGATTTGTGCCATTTCCCGCCCCGTGCTGCCGAAATCCCGGAATTTGGCACCGGGGGAAAGAAGGTACGGCGCAGCTCTTCTGTGCAGGTCACCTTCTACGCATGCGTAGAAGGGTTTTACGCTTGCATAGAACCCTTCTACACATGCGTAGAAGAGGGCTACGCAAACATAAAACCCTTCTATGCATGCGTAGAAGGCGACCTGTGCAGAACCGTTCTGCGCAGGTCCCGGATTGGCCGGAGCCACGGTTGACAGGTATGACTCTAAGCCCTCTCTGTGGGCACTCGTACAGTCACCCCAGCACAAAGTTTGCCCCGTCCCTCTGCTCAGCAGTCCAATGGGAGCGCTTCCTCTCTTTCCCTAGCACAGAGATCACCCCGCCCATCTGCCCAGCAGCCCAATGGGAATGTTTCCTCCCTCCCCTGTTGCCGTGTTGGCACTTTGCAATAAATAAGTGGGGGGGTTTCTAAAAGGTTTGCCATCACTGGTCACTGTTTGGGACCTTGTTATCTGTTGGAGATTCTCTCCCTCCCTCAGAACAATTCAACACATGATCTGTTTATCACAGTTGGCGCAGCTCCAGGTGCCGACCCCGTGGATGGCTAGAAAGTCTCTAACTAGAAATAGAGCTTTCTTGGTAGCAGCACCAACATTGTGGAACACACTACCAGTGGAACTGCACCAGGTCCCATCCCTGGATATCTTCAAAAAACAATTACAAACTTTCTTATTCAAGCAGGCCCTTTAGCAATATAAATCAGCCAGCTAGTTGATCCTCTGTGCCCTCAGATGCCAGCTATTTTATTTTATTTTGGAATTTATTTGTTTGGTTGTTCTGTTTTTATTTGTTGTTTTTGTTGGTTTATTTGATATTTGTATGCACACCACCCAGAGTGGGAAATTTCCCAAATGGGCAGTACAGAAATATAATAAATAAATATGTATAAATTAATGCCACAAAGTCTCACTCTTAGGTGTGACTCCACAAAAGCTCACATTAGTATACAGCATCAAGCCTTTCAGGTGTCACAACATTTTTGTCTTTTTGTTTTGTTTTCTCAGCAATCTGCTGTCTCTCAACCAGCAAGGGAGTGTGTGTGTGAAGTTGGGAAGGTGGGTTAGATGGCCAACCACTGATACTCCACGTGTTCTTGGACTTCAATTCCCAGAAGCCCAAGTCAACACACCTGCTGATCAGGGCTTCTGGGAACTGAAGTCCGAGAACATCTGGAGTGCCAAGGTTGGCCATTACCAGGTTAGGACAGTGATGGCGAACCTTGGCACTCCAGGTGTTCTTGGAGTTCAATTACCAGAAGCCCAAGTCAACACACCTGCTGATCAGGGCTTCTGGGAACTGAAGTCCAAGAACATCTGGAGTGCCAAGGTTGGCCATTCCCAGGTTAGGTCAGTGATGGTTAACCTTGGATACTCCCAGTGTTATTGGACTTCAATTACTAGAAGCCCAAGTCAACACTCCTGCTGATCAGGGCTTCTGGGAACTGAAGTCCAAGGTTGGTCCTTACTGGGTTAGGCCAGTGATGGCTAACCTTGGCACTCCAGGTGTTCTCGGACTTCAATTCCCAGAAGCCCAAGTCAGCACTCCCAATGATCAGGGCTTCTGGGAACTGAAGTCCGAGAACATCTGGAGTGCCAAGGTTGGCCACCACGGGATGTTGAGGGGCGCTCCCTACCGGGCCTGCTCGCCTTACCTTCAGCGACCGGATCTCCTTCCTCCAAGGCGAGAGGAAGAGGTTGACACAGAGCAGCTCCAGGAACTCGAAGGCTTTGGCCAGCCGCCGCAGGACCAGCCCGGCCCGCCGCTCGCCCTTCCGCCGCAGGCAGCTCTCGGCCACGCGGGGGACGTCGAAGCTGGGTCGCCGGCCTGGGGCTCGGGCAGCCTCCGAGGTCAGGAGGCGCCGCGCTTGGCCCTTCAGCGCTGGGTCGTGGCAGGGCGCCAGGGGGCCCTCCGCCGCCCAGCGCCCGCGGTAGAACGCCCGGTAGGCCAGGAAGACCTCGCGCCGGGCGGGCGTCGCGGGGCCCCGCATGCCGGCGGGCAGAGGGAGGGGACCCGGCTGGGCTGAGGAGGAGGAGGACTTGTTGGGGGGCGGGGGCGCCTCCCGGGCGCTCTGACTTCTTGTTTGGCGTGGCGGAGCGGAGGGCGGGACGTTGTCCTCTCCTGCCTCCCGTTGGCCAGCTGGAAAGGCCCGACCCGGCCCCGGTGGCCCGCCCGCTTGTCACTCAAAGGCGCTCCCGGGACCGTCTTGTCCTCCTCGGCCAGAAGAAGGAAGTGAAGGGCGGAGCCGCGGAGGCGAAGCGAAAGGGGAAGCAGAAGGTTTGGAGTGGGCAGCAGGAAGGTTGGTAAGCCGGTAGTTCGAGACCCGGGTACTACATGACTGCAAAGAGCGCCCATCTCTGTCCCCTTAGTTGTCTTGTCTTTTTCCCTTGTGAAATTGGGGTTTTCATAAGCTGTACCCCATAGGTAAAGGTTTCCCTTGCTCGATAGTCAGTCGTATCCGACTCTCGGGTTCAGTGCTCATCTCTGTTTCAAAGCCGAAGAGCCAGCGCTGTCTGCTACTGCAGACGTTTCCGTGATCATGTGGCAGGCATGACTAGACACCGGAGCGCACGGAACGCTGTTTACCTTCCCACCGAATTGGTCCCTATTTATCTACTTGCAATTTCTTGCTTTCGAACTGCTAGGTTGGCAGGAGCTGGGACAAAGATGGGAGCTCATATATGCAGTACTCTGGAATCGAACTGCTGATCTTCCGCCTCCCAGTCGGTGTCTTAGCCACTTGAACACCCCCATCATCACAATTATAACGAAGTAAGGCTTGACATATCTCTTTGCATATAATGAGTCTATCTCATATATTTGTTTCACCTTTAAATAAAGATGCATTACTGAAATGAATGAACATTTGCACGATATTCTAATTTTTCGAGTTTCACCTGTAGCAGTTCGAAAGCAAGACATTGCAAGCAGATCAATAGGCACCACTTCAGTGGGGAGGTAGCAGCGTTCCGTGCACTCCGGTTTCGAGTCATGCCTGCCACATGTCCACAGAAGCAGACGCAGACAGTGCTGGCATTTTGGCTAAAAGCAGATAAGCACTATATATTATGAAGCAGCTATATAAACACGGGCTGCGGTACTAAGTGGTTAAGACGCTGAACATGATGACTGGAAGGTCAGCAGGTCAAGACCTGAGTACTGCTTGACGGAATGAGCGCCTGCCTCTGTCCCAGCTCCTGCCCACCCAGCAGTTCGAAAGCAAGAAATTGCAGATACATAAATAGGGACCACTTAGGTGGGAAAAGATCTTGGGGACATGAAAGGAGCCTCATTCAGGCGTCCCCTGAGTGGAGTTCCTCCAGTAAAAACCTTTTCAACCCAGAAAGCACCTCTGTGTGCTTTTGACATTATTATTTTTTAAAAAAGCAATTTGAGACCTGAGTGCCACGCGACAGAGTGAACTCCTGTTATCTGTCCCAGCTCCTGCCAACCTAGCCATTCAAAAGCAAGAAATTGCAAGGGGATAAATAGGTACTGCTTGGGTGGGAAAGGTAACAGTGTTCTGTGTGCTCTGGTGTCTTGTCATGCCTGCCTCCTGACCATGGTAACATCTGCAGGAGCAGAGAGCGCTGGCTCGTTGGCTGCAAACGGGAATGAGCACCACCCCTAGAGTCAGATGTGACTGGCTTTCGAGCAAGGGTTTACCGTTACAACTTGAGATATTTCCATATACTGTATTATATTAAATTAGTTGTGCAAATCTAATGCAAAAATGCCTCTTTTTTTGACGTTGTAATTTTCCCAAATGGTGGTCTTTTTTGTTGGGCAGTTCCAGGAGGTTCCATTGGTTCTCCTTCGTATAGTTTGTGAATCCACACTCATGGGTTATGCGCCTGCGCAGAACGGCCGATCGGAGGCTTGAAAAGCTATTGGTCAAAAGTTTTGGCGGTAAGACCGCCCACCGTACCGCCCACCCTGAGGCGCCCGCGCGCCATTTTACCTCAGTTCTCTTCTTTCCGCCGTAGCAGCAGGACGATCGTTGAGAGCTTCCTCAATTTTTTTCGCCCTTCTGAGGGAAAGTCTTTTGGCAAACTTCTCAATTTTTTCGGCGATCTTGTCCTTCGGGCAGGATCGCCACCCCGGTGCTGTTTCTTCCTTCTGGTGGACTCAGTTACCTACTCACTTCGGTCACCGTTTCCCCCTCAAGGGGAAACTTCCGTTGGAAGAATTTTTTCTTTGATGGCCGCGGCCTTCAAACAGTGTTCGGCTTGCCTGAAAAAGTTTCCGGCTTCCGACGGGCATAGCCTCTGCCTTTTCTGCCTCGGAGAGTCTCATCAGAGCCAGTCTTGCCCTCACTGCAAGAAATTCACCCGTCTGGCCGTGCAAAACCGGAGCTACCGGCTCAAAGCCCACCTGATGGAACTCTCTCTGGCTCCCGTTGCGGCCGCTTCTACTTCGGCTAGTGTCTCTCAGCCTCCTCCGCCTTCGGCCTCTTCTTCCGCTACCATCAAGAAGAAGAAGAAGAGGGACAAGAACGGGGAGAAGAAAAAGAAACGTGGGTCGGAGAAGAGGCGATCGCTCCCGCCTACTCTGCGCACCCCTGTTTCCCCGGGACCTTCGCCGCCATACTCGGTCGCCAGATGTCCGTCTCCTGGGTCTTCCATCTGGGGAGGACGGTCCTCCTCGGGATCGCCTGAAAAAGGACGCAGGGCTGGGGCTCCAGCTCGCCCACTTCAGGTGCTCCCGTCACCGCCTCGTGGGAGGGCCCGTTCGCCTACGAGACAGGCCTCCGTCTCCCCAAGGCCCAGGACTCCGACGCTCGACGACGCGGTAATTACCATGCCGGCCACCGTTTCGTCGCCAATTCTACCAGCCACCGTTTCGTCGCCGGTTCTACTAGCCACCGTTTCGTCGGCCACCGTTTCGTCGCTCCCGACGGTGGGGGACCCATCCCAGATGGAGTTCCTGAAGGGGATGTTTGAGGTCATGGCTCAGACTTTTGCCAACCAGTTTAAGACCTCCATCCCTGCGGCCTCTGCGGCTCTGGTACCGACCACCGCAAGCCCCAGGGATGCTGGCCCTGCTGTGGCCCCTCCGACCTCCCGAGGGTCGAGTGTCTGCTCCGCTGGCCCACCCACATCGTCGCGGGTTGGTCCAGACGTTGATGCGGTGGACTCCCATCCCGCCGGCCCGCCCAGGCCGTACTGGCACGGTCCCGACGTGGATGCAAGAGTTCCTCCCTCGTCCTCCGATGATTCCAGCGCCTCTTCGGAGGAGGACGAGGGAGACGTCGCCGCCGAAAGGACGCCGGACCAAGCCATCAGCGCGGTTGACCCACCGCGTGGTGAGGATCAACACTCGCTTACGGCCATGCTGACGCGCCTGGGGACCGCGTTGAACCTGAAGGTGGACCAGCCACCACTGGAAGGTGAGGACCAAATGACCGCAAAGCTGGACAGACGTGCGGTACGGCCGGTCCATATCACCATTCTTCCGTCCATGTTGACGTCGGCGAAGGCGACATGGAGGAAGCCGGTGTCAGCGCACTCCGTTTCGTCCAGGCTCGACGGCATGTATAGAGTCCTGGACGAGAACGTCGAGTTCCTGCAGGCGCACCCCCTGCCAAATTCCCTGGTGGTCAAGGCTTTCCAACACAGGACGGCCACCAGTGGGTTCCCGGTGCCTTCGACCCCGGAAGGGAAGAAGCTGGACGCGGTGGGCCGTAAATTCTACGCCACCGGTTCCCTCTTCCTCCGCGCCACCAACTACTCGGCTGCCATGGGCCTGTACCAGTCTCACCTCTGGGAGCGAGTGAAGGCCGAAACGGCGACGCTGCCCGCCGACGCCCAGAAACGGATCGACGCGCTGGCATCCGAAGGCGATTTCCTGGCGGAGCAACAAATGCAAACAGCCAGGCATATCAATGACTATGCGGCGAAGGACATGTCATCTGCGATCCTGCTCCGTCGCCATGCCTGGCTTAGGGGCACCTCCCTCGATGATGCTATGAAGAAGCTCATCGAGGAGTTTCCCTTCGACGGACAGGGCCTCTTCGGGCAGGACACGGACAAGGTCCTCAATGAGATGCGGCAGACCAACTCCACCGCCAAGTTCCTGGGGCTCACCACGCCGGCTCCGGCTGCCAGGCCGAGATTCCAGCCCTTCACGCGGCGCTACCAAGGAAACCCGCAACAACAGGGTGGTCCCGCGGAACAGCCCAGGTCTGGCTCCTACAAACAACGGCGCCAGCACAAAGCCCGCTACCAGCCCTATGGGCAGAGCAAGCATTCGGACGCTAAGTCCAAGTCGCGCGTTTGAAGCTGCGACGGCCGAGTCACTCTCGCTCCACATCCCGTACCTCCCCCTCCGGAACTTCCTCCAGGTATGGTCAGGCATCATGGACGACCGGTGGGTCTTAAAGATCTTGTCCTCTGGCTACGCCATCGAGTTCGTGCGGGCGCCTCGAGTAGGAAGACATCGTCTCACCACCTCGTCCCCCCATTTGGAGGAAGAAATATCAACTCTTCTGTCCAAGGGAGCCATCGAGCGGGTGGCGCCGCCCGATTGGGACAACGGCTTCTACTCGAGGTACTTCGTGGTTCAGAAGAAGGACGGAGGACTTCGCCCGATTCTGGACCTGCGCCGCCTCAACAAGTGCATCCACACCAGGAAGTTCCGGATGGTGACCCTGCAGACCGTCCTTCCTCTCATCAACAAAGGGGACTGGTTCACAGTCATAGACCTCAAGGACGCTTATTTCCATGTCTCCATCCTCGAGGAACACCGAAGGTTCCTCTGGTTCCGCATCGGCAATTCGGTGTACCAGTACCGATGTCTACCGTTCGGTCTGGCCACGGCACCACGAGTCTTCACCAAATGCATGGCTCCGGTGGCTGCCTTCCTTCGCCAGCGGGGAATCAGGGTCTTCCCATACATCGACGACTGGCTGATCGTATCCCACACCAGCTCGTCGGCCATTCGGGACACGCAATTCACGGTCCACCTCATGGAGAGTCTCGGCCTCAGGATCAACTTCACCAAATCGAAGCTGATTCCCTCTCAACGCGTCGAGTACATCGGAGCGGTACTCGACTCGCTTGCCACCAGAGCCTTTGCACCCCAGAAGCGCTTGCAGGACATCGCGCAGGGGGTGAACGATTTTCGCACCAAACCGTGCGTCCGAGCGAAGAAGGCTCAAACACTGCTCGGCCTTATGGCCTCAACGACGGCTGTGGTCCCCCACGCCAAGTTAAAGTTCCGGTCCCTACAGGCGTGGCTTCTGCACGAATTCGACGCGCTCCGGGAGAGTCAGTCCAAACGGCTAACTCCGTCTCCGGAGCTGAGGGACCAGCTGCTGTGGTGGACGACGCCACTCAACGTTACAACGGGGAAGAGCTTTTACCCCCCGCAACCCTCGTTGCAAATATTGACCGACGCAAGCAACCTCGGCTGGGGGGCTGCCTGCGGGACTCTCACGGTCAACAACCCTTGGTCGCCTCAGGAGATGGTGCACCATATCAACTACTTGGAGTTACTGGCCATTTGGAAGGCTCTCCGTTCCTTCGAGAGCCTGCTCATGGGCAAGGCGGTCCAAGTGGCCTCGGACAACACCACGGCGGTGGCGTTTCTGAACAAGCAGGGAGGAACACGATCCACCACCCTTCTTTACCTCGCTGTGCAACTCTGGGAGTGGTGCCTGGAGAGACACATTTTCCCGATTGGAGTGCACATCCAGGGCAAGCTGAATGTCCTGGCCGACCATCTCAGCCGCCTCACCTCGACGACCCACGAGTGGGAACTGAACGACGAGGTTTTCCAGTCGCTTTGCGAGGCCTGGGGGACTCCGAACATCGACCTCTTCGCATCGGAGTCCAACACGAAATGCCACAGGTACTGCTCCAGGGCGGGCATCGGTATGAACTCCGAGGGCGATGCCTTCATGAAACGGTGGGATCAGGACTATTTCTACGCTTTTCCTCCGTTTCCTCTGGTCCAGAAGGTTCTCACCAGAATGTACCAACACAGGACCAGCGCAATCCTTGTGGCCCCAGCATGGCCTCGTCAACCATGGTTTCCGCTGCTGTTGCGCATGTCATCTCAGCATCGCACGCTACCGGAGTCACCGACGCTTCTCCAAATGGAGCAGGGCCGGCTTCACCACTCGGACCTGCCCAGCCTCCACCTCACCCCGTGGAGGATAACCCCAGACTGTCCAGGATCCTGGAACTAGCCAGGCGCCCTTCCACAAGGAAGTCCTACGCTTCCAAATACAGACGCTTTTGTGCTTTCCTGGCATCTCAGCAGACCCCCCTCTCGCAGGTGCAACTGCAGGACGTCTTGACCTACCTCCTCCATCTGGCGGAGTCTGGCCTCAGCATCGCCTCCATCCGAGTACACCTCGCAGCGGTGGTGGCTCACTCTCCAGCTGGCTCGCCCACTTCCGGCGCTTTCCGCGACCAAACGGTGAAACGTTTCCTCAAGGGACTGCGGAACGCCTTCCCTCCGGTCAGGACGCCGACGGCCCAATGGTCACTCTCTACCGTCCTTAACACGCTCACCAGGACTCCTTTCGAGCCCATGGCTACCGCGGATGCTCGTCTCCTCACTTGGAAGACGGCCTTTCTTGTGGCCATCCCGTCTGCTCGACGAGCTGGTGAGCTGGTCGCTCTGCGGGCAGACGCACCATTTCTCCAATTCTTCAATGACCGTGTGGTACTCCAAGCGGACATCACCTTCCTCCCCAAGGTGGTCTCCCAGTTTCATATGGCACAGACTATCTCCTTGCCAACATTCTTCCAGAACCCCACTAACACCCAAGAAAGGACTTGGCACACGCTGGATGTCAAACGAGCTTTATTGTTTTACACCAGCAGGACAAGGGTGTTCAGGAAGTCGCAACGCCTTTTCGTGGCGTATGGGGGCAAGTCCAAAGGTGAACCCATCTCTGCACAGCGGTTCTCCAAATGGATCACCTCTACCATCTACTTGGCCTACGAGTCGGCATCGCTGCCCCCTCCACCGCATGTCAGGGCGCACTCTACCAGAGCAGTTGCAACATCCACGGCTTTTCTGGAGGGCACACCGCTTGAGGACATCTGTAAGGCTGCCACCTGGTCCAGACCTTCTACATTTGTCCAGCACTACATGGTGGACACCAGAGCCACTGCGGACGCCAAGCTTGGCCGTGTCGTCCTCACTCGGGGGCTCCGGGCCCATCGCCCTTGACAGTTCACCCTGCCTGACCGACATCACCTTCATCGTGGGATCATCTCATCCGACTGCCCACCGACCAAGTAAGTGTGAGCTTGCTAATCTCCCATGAGTGTGGATTCACAAACTATACGAAGGAGAAAGTTCGGTTTCACTTACCAGTGATAACTTTCGTTCTTCGAGTATATAGTTTGTGAATACACACTACCCGCCCTGCCTCCCCTCTTGAGCTGCACGGATGAGATCAATTGGTTTATCCTGTGCTTGGCTTAAGTATGGAACTGAGGTAAAATGGCGCGCGGGCGCCTCAGGGTGGGCGGTACGGTGGGCGGTCTTCCCGCCAAAACTTTTGACCAATAGCTTTTCAAGCCTCCGATCGGCCGTTCTGCGCAGGCGCATAACCCATGAGTGTGTATTCACAAACTATATACTCGAAGAACGAAAGTTATCACTGGTAAGTGAAACCGAACTTTCCCTGCTCTTCTTTTGTTGTTCAGTTGCACAGTTGAGTCCGACCCTTTGCGACTGCACGCCAGGCTCCTCTGTAATCAGCCATCCTCCACGGCCTGCCCAGATCTACGCCCACCGTGTACAACAGAGTTTAGAACTACAGTAGTTGCTTATGCACTTCTTTTCAAAAGCCTAAGATGTAGGGATACTATTACTTGTGAATCAGGCAATCCTGTGTGAGATATACCAAAAAGGCCATACATTTCAGCCACATGCCAGATTTGATAAGTATTTCAGTTAGCAAGAGATGTATTTACTTCCATTAGCCAACTAGATATGATTGAGAGTGTACCATGAGCTTCCCTGAGATTTCAGGGTCCTTAATATAATGATCTCTTATTACTTGAATGCAATAGATCAGTTATAAAATAAAGTTGTCTTTTGTATAATTTTTTATAATCAAAGGACCCTTCGCATAAGAATTCAGAAGGCATTTCATACTTGAAAATGGTGAAGTGCTTCATAATTATTTCCTTAAGAGGTCATTATACACTTGACTTTCAAGAGATGATAAAACAGAGCTTTCCCCAACATACAGCTGACAACTCTTTAACTCAGGGGTGCCCAAACTTTCCGGGCCACGGGCTGGTCATCTGGTTCAGTGGGCTGGTTGCATGGTTCCTCCCACTGGAAGCTGAAGTAAAACACGCCTTGTAATCTGTTTTGCAACAGTATGAGATAGATTTTAAGATGCCATTTTCTCTGCTTAAACTAGGAGTCCCCAAATTACGGCCCGTACTAACTGAACTGAAGCATTTCTGAAAGGATTGCTCATGAATAGAAGTAGGCACAGTTCTATAGAAACCATGGTAGCACAGAAGATTGAACTGGTGGGACTTTGATGTCTTCAATGTTCCGGTAGCAGTCTCAAGCATTGTCTACTGAAATGTTCTTTATGTGGGACTTCCTTTAAAGCTTCATTGACTCAGAGTACATTGACTGCTAGTGTGAGAAGATTCAAGCATATCTCCACAATTCTGGCTAGTTTACACTGGTTACACATCTGTTTCATGCCAGGATCAAAGTATTGGCATTAATGTACAAACCCTTCCATGGTTGTACTGCCTGTCTACCTTGATCCCCATAGGCATTAGGGTTGCAGGTGTCCAGTCCGAAGGATGACCAGAAGACACTGACAAATTCCATGTCAACACAACTGGTTGCAGATGTATGACTTAAAATGATTGTTTTTTTTTAAAAAAGTGATCCAGTATCATCTTTTGGAATATTAACGCAACAAAATATTTGTAATTTATACAGTAGATTAAATTACCATTTTTACATATATCAGGTTGCAGATGGAATTATCAGATTAAATTTACTTCTGAGAGTGTGACAGAGAACTGTCTATCGAGTAAGCCATAGGTATTCAGAAATGTCGTTTTGGACATTTGCCTTGTAGGCAGTGAGGTTGGATTCAGACATTTTCATACTTTGACCAGACTTGGTGAAATAAATGGGATGCAGGCAAACACCAGAAGAGCCCTGGTGGCGCAGTGGTTAAACTGCTGTACATCTGTCAGAACACTGAGTTTGATGCTGATGGAGGCTCAAGGTTGACTCAGCCTTCCATCCTTCCAAGGTTGGTAAAACGAGTACTCAGCATGTTGGGGGTTAAATGCTAATTACTCTGCGAACCACCCAGAGAGTGCACTAAGTGCTATGGGACAGTATATATGTGTAATGGCTATTGCTATTTGTGCCCAAGGTTATGACATATTGATTGACTGAGTTTGCCAGCAGAGGAGGCCTTTCTTGTTCACCACCACCCCTGACTTATTTGTGGAATGTTGCATTGGGACTGGAGGTCTAGTTGTCTCGTCTATTTTCATGCTTCCTCCATGTTCTTTTTTTTTTCCCTTGCCAGAAAGGAAACCATTAGGGATGAAATGATGAAACAGTTGTATAATGTCTTCCAGTAAATGCCACTAAGAGGGCCCCTATTTAACAATACACAGTGCCTGGATCCCAAGATCAAGGGTGGGAAACTTCTTTGAGTTTGAGGGCTGAATTCAGTTTTTAAAAATCCTTGGAGAGGCTGTAAAGGCAAAAATACTGAGTAGGCCAGAAATAATTTAATTTAAAACTCCTAGTGCAGTGATGGAGAACCTTGGCATTCCAAGTGATCTTGGACTTCAGTTACCAGAAGCCCAGGTCAGCACAGCTGCTGATCAGGGCTATTGGGAATTGAAGTCCCAAGAACATTTGGGGGCCAAAGGATGGGAAACCCTGGAGTGCTGATCAGGCTTTTGGGAATTGAAGTTCAAGAATACCTGGAGTGCCAAGGTTCGCCATCACTGTCCTAGTGCCAGTGCCTAAGCTTCAGGAGATACATTTCATCATTTTCAAATGGGGAAGTGCTACCAAACCATAGCATCATGGGGAATTTGGTATGGCTACTGGGAGGAGACAAGAGGTCTGCTTTTGAAGTTCCCCATCCCTGGCAAACGTGTCCTTTCTCTACCCTTGGTGCTACCTTACAACCCTATGAGCTTGAAAGAGGAGTGAGAGAGAGAGAGAGAGAGAGAGAGAGTGCAATGGGAGGCTCATAGGATGTGTCTGGAGGCAGATCTGTGGTCCAAGGAGGGATGGAAGTGACCCGGGAAGGGGAGGGAGGGAGAGAGAGAGAGAGAGAGAGAGAGAGAGAGAGAGAGAGAGAGAGAGTACCATGGTCAACCCAAGCATGGTCAACACCCGCAGGGGTGTGTGCTGAGCCCGCTTCTGTATACGCTTTGCACTTTTGATTGTGTTCCCAGTTAACCCAAGCAATAAGATCATTAAGTTTTCACACGACACAATGGTGGTTGGTCTGATTACTGCTGGGAGGGGGAGTCGGTTTACAGGAAGGAGGTTGATATACTGACGGAGTGGTGTAGGGAAAACAATTTATTCCTCGATGTAAAGAAGACAAAAGAAACCCCAGAATTTGGAAGCGGGGGAAAGGGGGTACTGTTAACCTATGGTCTGTGTGTATGGTTTGGGAGTTGTACAGCTAGGGAAAGATCAATGCTGTTCAGGGTTGTAAAGACTGCGGAGAGAATAATCGGGTGTACTCTTCCCACTCTAGATCAAATCTATGCCTCCAGGTGTTATAAGAAAGCTGTAGAGATTGTGCAGGATAGTACACACCCCGAAAATGATCTCTTTCAGCTTCTGCCTTCTAGAAGAAGGTATAGGGTCATAAAGACCAGGACCAGTTGCTTGAGAAATAGTTTCTACCCAAAAGCGGTTCTGGCTTTGAATGCAGTGAAATGCAGTTTATGGGGGAGCTTCTGTATTTAGTTTTTAGAGTTTTAGAGCTTTTCAGGGGTTAAATGTGTATATGTGGGGTGGGAGTATGTTGATAATTTTGTACAATTGTATTTTTTTAGGTTTTGTTAAGTCGATAAGTAGATTCTCAATCTTGTTGTTCTGTACAGGACAATGACAATAAAGATCTATCTATCTATCTATCTATCTATCTATCTATCTATCTATCTATCTATCTATCTATCTATCTATCTATCTATCTATCTATCTATCTATCTCCGCTAGCTCCGTTGATGCCTTCGCATCAGGAACTGTTGTCAGACTTTCTCCCCCTCAGCTGTTTTAGCATGAAGGGAAGTGGACTGAGTCTTTGTAATGTATTTATTGTATAGTGTTGTGTACTGCTTTGAAATATGTACTGTTTAATCTTGAATTGGGTATTGTTTATTGCTTTGAAATTTGTATATTGCATTATGATGTTTATTATTGTATTATACTGATTTTGTTTTCTAACATTATGTTTTATTGACTATTGATTATTGTACTGAATTTACTTTTCATGCTTCTTTATTATTGTATTGTATTCTGACGTATTATTTGTATCATATTTTATATTGTTTGGCATTATTGTTGTAAACCGCTTCGAGTTCCCTTTATGGGAAAGAAAGCGGTATAGAACTGTAAACAACAATAATAATAAAATAATAATCTACTGAGTCAGAAAGGATACCTGGGCATTTGAGCCTGCATCTATATAGAGCAGTGGTTCCCAACATGGGCCCCACGCCACACAGGGGTACTTCAATTCCCAGAAGCCTAAGTCAGCACATTGAGCTGATCAGTGCTTTGGGGAATTGACTTAGGCTTCTGGGAATTGAAGTCCAAAAAGCCAAAGGTTGAGAAACACTGGTACGTTGTCCCCGGACCGCCTTGAATGACAAGTGGATGGGCCACTGAAATCGGACTGGCTTATCTGAGATTGCCATCTATTTTAGGAGGAAATTATTCATTAGCATGGGGATTTCTCCCACAGTAAATACCAGTCTGAGCGGAGACACTTTCCTGCAGACTGAAACGAGGGTGGAGGCGGAGGGTTACATTTTCCTTCTGTGCCTGATACCATAATAGCTATCAACTCCTCCATCAAATTATGTTGTTTGTACTTTTTTCTTTTTAAAAGGCCCAACTGTATATTAAATACAAATGATATACTTTCCCTCCTATCTACTTTGGCCCTTTGTGGCTAATAATGAAGGAGTTCAGAAAAGTTAACCTATTTATTTATTTATTAGCATATTTTGCCCGGCGGTGCTGGGCTCTTTAAAATGGTTTTGGAAGGTTTTTGTTTTATGTTTATGCAAATGAGGTTAGTTTTTAATTGTGGTTTTTTAAATTTTTATTTTTATGCATGGGCTGTTATAAACTGTTTTTTTATTTTATTTTTTGTTTTTTGGTTTTTAAAAAGAGAAAAGGATGATATAATTTTTTATGATTATTGTATTTAACCAAATAATGTGTTATTATGTGAATTTTTTAAAATAGCTGTACCTTGGATAATCATTTTTAAAATGTGTAAGAATATGTTTTTTTAATCAATGTTTCTATACTGTGTTTAGATGTTTTTTTTGGTTTTTTTGAGTGAAAACTTATTTCCTTTTTAAAAAATTATTTGTGATTATTGTGAATATTTTTGAATGTTTTGAAAACTTGTTTAATTAATTTGGGAATTATTTGTAATTATTTTGAATATTTTTGAATGCTTTTTCTCTTGTGGCCTCTGGGTGGGGCTGGTGAGCATTTCTTTAATTTACTATTTTCCTCTATTGTCCTCTGGGTGTCGCTTCTTCTTCCAGTAAGTAGTCTCTTTCTTCCCTCAGTTTAGTTCCGGTCGTCATGGAGTGAGGACGTCTCCTGGTAAGGTCTCTGGTTTAAAAAAAATTTTTTTTGGGGGGGGTTGTTTTGGGTTGGGGGGGTCCTGTGTGTTTTTTATTGTTTGTTTTTGGATGTTTTTGTGTTTCCTTTTTCTGTTTTTTATTTTTGGTTTTGATTATTTTTGACTGTTTTTGGATTGTGTTTTTGGATGTTTTTGTGTTTACTTTTCCTGTTTTTTTGTTTTGATTATGTGTGACTGTTTTTGGATTGTGTTGTTTTGTGTTGGGGGTGGGGGTATTTCCATGGGCCAGTCTCGGAAAAAACCCCTGGAGCTGCCGTGCCACTGCTTTTTCCAACACCTTCCCCACGAAGGGAAGGTTGGAGATAGGTCTAAAGTTGGAAATAACAGTAGGGTCGAGCGATGGTTTTTTCAGGAGAGGGCGAACCAGCGCATGTTTGAAAGCTGCTGGAACCACCCCCTCCCACAGAGAGGCATTCACCATCACATTGACCCAACTGCCCCTTGTGGCCTTGGCCGCTCTAACTAGCCAGGCCGGGCAGTGATCTAATAAGCAAGTGGTATCACGCACAGCTCCAAGGAGCCTGTCCACTTCATCAGGGGCAACCGGATCAAACCGATCCCAGATAACATGGCTAGACTCTGCTCAAGCCCTCTCCAGGCAATCAATTTCCATGACAGGATTAAACCCTGAATGGATGCGAGCAACTTTCTCTGCAAGATGGTCAGCAAAATCATCAGCTGAACCCTGCCATCCAGGCCCTGGCCCCTCCTTACCCAGAAGGGACCTACCGGAACAGGGCCGCTGAACGATTATCAGCAGAGGCAATGAGGGAAGTGAAGTATTGGTGCTTCACCACCCTCATCGCCACCATACCTGTCAACCATCCCGGTTTGGTCGGGAAAACCCCGTAATTTGACTTCGATTGACGTAATAACCCGCCCCGCGCTGCCAAAACCCCGTAATTTGGCAGCGGGGGAAATGCTTTCCGCGCATGCGTGGAAGCGCTATGCCGTTTGCGCAGCCCCTACGTAAGTGGTGTAGCGCTTCCGCGCATGCGTGGAAGGGGTAAAACCCTTTCACGCATGCGCGGAAGCACTACGCCGCTTGCGTAGGGGCTGCACAAGCTGCGTAGTGCTTCCACGCATGCGTGGAAAGCGACCTGCGCACAAGCGATATGCGCAGGTCCCGTTTTTCTGGAGCCACGGGTTGACAGGTATGATCGCCACGAGGTAGGCTTTAATAGCAGCTCTAACTCGTGTTTGGTCGCACTCGCACTGGGTCTTCACCCAATGGTGCTCAAGGCGTCTCCTAACCCGCTTCATCTCCCTCAACTCATCTGTATACCAGGGAGAATTGTGCTTTCTGTGAGAAGGGAGAATCCGCTTGGCGCGATTGTATCGAAGACCGCTGTCGCCTCCTTATCTCAGAGGGCAACCAAAGTCTCGGTTGAATTGTGTAGCCTGTGCAGAGGAAAAGGCTCCAGCTACGTCTGAAATCTCTCAGACTCCATTAGTCGCCAGGGCCGGACCAATAAAACTGGTCCAGCCTCCCTATGGTGCGGCATCACTCCCTGAAAATCCAGAAAGACCAGATAGTGATCTGACCATGGCACTGGTGTTATCTCTATATGCTGTAATTTCAGATCACTCAGCCACTACTCCGACAGGAAAACCAAGTCAGGGGAGTGGCCGCTACTCCTGGTGGGACCCCCAATTACTTGAGTTAGGTCCATAGCTGCCATGGAAGCCATGAACTCCTGAGCCGCCTCAGAAGCCGGCCCCAACGAAGGCAAATTGAAGTCGCCCAGGACCATAAGCCCCGGGAGTGCCAACGCCAACGCCACAGCCGCCTCAAGCAGGTCGGGCAGGGAATCTGCAACTCTGCAAGGGGGCAGGTACAGAAGTAGGATTCCCAACTGACTCCTGAGGCCCAACCGAAGCAGCAGCAGCTCACAACCCTGCACCTGTGGTGTGGTGGCCCTGGTAATTCCCATTGATTCCCAGGCTACAATAGCAACGCCACCGCCCTTCCCCATACCCCTGGGCTGGTGGCACACCCCGAACCCAGTTGGACACATTTCTGATACAGGAACCCCATCCTCAGGTGTCAGCCAGGTCTTGGTGATGCATGCCAGGTCGGCCCGCTCCCCCATGATCAAATCACAAAGGGGTTCTTTGTTGCATACCGACCTGGCATTCACCATCAGCAGCCTAAGGGAGGGGTCACTCTCAACCTGCTGACCCGGACCCAGAGATTGAACAGGGGGCTAGAACAAGGGACAGGTAGCAAACATCGGTCCCTCATTCCCCATGTGCGGCCCGCCCCACTGATCCCGCTATATCACCCCATGCCCATCACTACTGGGATGTGGGCCCCAGGAACCTCACACTTGGCGCCAGATGGCTGTCCACTCCCCCTACTAAAGAGAACAGTCTCCCTAGGAATCCGGTGTGGGAAAAACAGGCCGCAATTACCCTGGAGCTTCCTTTGCTCCCCCCCCTAGAAATAACCCAGAAGCCAGGTGCGGTGTTGGAACAGATGCTTGCGTTTGGGAGGAGGCGGTGTTAATGACAGTACTATTGCCACAGCCTGAGCCACTCAGATGGAAACTACTCTCCTCCCCCCTCTCACTGCACAGCACCAGCAATGCTTCCGCCCACTGAGGTGGCAGTGGAAAGGTCACCCGAGGCCTCCGACGTCCCCTCCCACCTCCCAACCACATGGCCAGGTGAGGTATTGGAATGAATAAAGAGGAGCCGTTGGCAGGGCTGGTGCCAGCTCTAAAGGCATCCGGCCCGCCCAGCTGTAGGAAGTCCTGGCTCTCACTCCTCCTACCCCGAAGCCTCCAAGGCAGCGCCGGGTTGGTGGCAGCAATGGAGAAGTCGGCAGGGCTGCCTGAGTCTTCCTCCCTCCCAGACATCCTGCCGAGAGGGGAGCTGGGGCAGAGGCATTGGCAGGGCGGGTGCCAGCTCTTAAGGCGTCCAGCCCACCTAGCTGTCGAGAGTCCTGGTTCCCGCCCCTCCTGCCTCCAAGCCTCCAAGGCAGCACCGGGGTTGGCAGCAGCGGCGGAGATGTTGGCGCTCAAGTCTTCATCCCTCCTGGCTGTCCTGCCGAAAGGAGAGCAGGATGGCTGGGATGGTTTCATATTTAACTTGGTCTAGTGACCATGGCAGGAGGATTTTGGGAAGTCTAGTAAAAAAATAGCTCACCTAAGCTTTGCCATTAAGTGTGATTGCCAGCTGAAATCTTTAAGACCTTTGGATAAGCAGGTATCAAGAACGAGCAACAAATGACTTTCTAAAGATATATATGTCTGCATGAACTTAAAAAGGTGCTCCAGAGAGCTTTGAAAAGCAAAGAGATTTGAATCTAGGTTTTGGATATATCTATCCTAACACTCTGTCCAGTGTATCAATCTGTTCCCAGTCTGTTTATGTCAGGAGTAAGAGTAGGGAATGGCAACATTTTCTTTGATGCCCAATTATTTTTAAAGTAATGGAATAACCACTCATTCTATCATAATATATGTAATTAGGAACCTTGAGTGAACAACCTTTGGTTTAAATGTTGGATTCAGCAAGTTGATTAATCGTTGGACTCAAGATTCAAGCTTAGTTGCGCTAGTAAAGGTAAAGGTTTCCCTTGCTCGAAAGCCAGTCTATCCGACTCTAAGGTTCAGTGCTCATCTCTGTTTCAAAGCCGAAGAGCCAGCATTGTCTGCTTCCGCAGACGTTTCCGTGGTTATGTGGAAGTCATGATTAGACACTGGAGCACACAGAACGCTGATACCTTCCCATCAAAGTGGTCCCTATTCATCTACTTGCAACGTCTTGCTTTCGAACTGCTAGGTTGGCAGGAGTTAGTTGCACTACTTTCTGGCTATTGTAATGTATGGCGATGATTTTATTGGGAGTTTTACTGTGTGTAATTTTAAACTTTTGATCGTTATATGACTGGTTTTATGATGTTAGCCGCCCTGAGTAAGGATAATTTTTCCCCTAGAGGGGCAGGATATAAGTGTAACAAACAAATAAATAAATAAATAAATACATTATTAGTTAGGAACTTCATTGGTCTCTCTCACTCTGAGTCTCCTGTATATAAAATTAGAATACAGTACTTACCATATGCCCTTTCCAAGAAAGAAACAAGTTAGGAGACTCTAAATACAGTGGTACATGGAGTTACGAATTTAATGCGTTCCCGGGATGTTTCACATTACAAAAAAATTGTAACTCAAAATGCGGTTTCCCATAGGAATGCATTGAAATTTTTTCTGGCCTAAATGCATTAATTGGTTTTCAATGCATTCCTATGGGAAACTGAGTTTTGAGTTACAAATTTACATTTGTAACTCGAGGCATTATTTTAAATGGATTTTCATTTGTATCATGAAAATTTCATAACACGAGCATTTGTAACTTGAGGTACCACTCGAGGTACCACTATATTGTTGTTCAATCGCACAGTTGATTCCGACCCTTTGCGACCCTATGGACCTTTGTCCTCCAGGCACCTCTATCCTCCACCATCTTCCTCAACCCACCCAACTCTGTGCCCATTGCATCTACAATGCCATCTAGCCATCTCATCTTTGGCTACCCCCTTTTTCTTTTGCCCTCCACCTTTCCCAGCATCAAGGCCTTCTCAAGTGAATTCTCTCTTCTCATTTGATGTCCAAAGTACTTCAGTTTCATCTTTATTATTTGACCTTCTAAGGAGCAGTCAGGGTTGATTTCTTCTAAGATTGACCTATTTGTTCTCCTTGCTGTCCAGTGGACCCTCAATCTTTCATCCAACACCACATTTCAAAGGCATCTATTCTTCGCTCAGCCTTCCTAATGGTCCAGGCTCTCACAGCCGTACATTACCACCGGAAATACCATTGCTTTGACTATACGAATTTTTGTTTGCAATGTGACGTCTCTACTTTTCACTATGTTCCCCAGATTTCTCATAGCTTGTCTCCCAAGAATCAGTCTCCTTTTTATTTCACGGCTGCAATCCCCATCTGCGGTGATCTTAGATCCTAAGAAAGTGAAATCTGTCACTGCTTCTACTTCTTCCCCATCTATTTTCCAAGGACTGATCGGACCTGTTACCATTATCTTGGTTTTCTTGATGTTGAGTCTCAAGCCAGCTTTTGCACTCTCTTCTTTCACCCTGAGCAGCAACTTCATTAGATCTTCCTCACTTTCTGCCATTAGGGTGGTATCATCTGCATATCTCAAATTGTCGATGTTTCTCCCAGCAATTTTGATCCTATATTGTGATTCCTCCATCCCTGCATTGCGCATTATGTGCTCTGTGTATAAGTTGAATAAACAGGGTGATAAAATGCAGCCTTGTCTTACTCCTTTTCCTATTCCAAACCACTCTGTCATTCTGTATTCTGTCATAACTATTGCTTCTTGACTCTTGTACAGATTTCTCATGAGGCATATGAGGTGTTCTTGTATTCCCATCTCTTTAATTACTTGCCACATTTTGTTGTGGTCAACACAGTCAAAGGCCTTGGTGTAGTCAATTAAACAGAAGTAGACTTGTTTCTGATATTCCTTTGTTTTCTCCATGATCCAATGTATGTTGGCAATGTGGTCTCTAGTTCCCCTGCCTCTTCAGAACCCAGCCTGCACCTCTGGTAGTTCTCTCTCTACATGCTGCTGCAGTCTATCCTGTATTATCTTGAGCATCACCTTGCTAGCGTGTGGGATGAGCGCAATTGTTCGATAATTTAAACATTCTTTTGGCATTACCCTTTTTTGGAATTGGAACGTATACTGATCTTTTCCAATCCTGTAGCCATTGTTTTGTTTTCCATAGCGAATGCAGTAATTTGATTCCATCATCTTTTAGGGCTTTGAAAAAATCAACTGGGATACCATCATCTCTACTAGCTTTGTTGTTTGCAGTGCTTTTTAGGGCCTTTCTGACTTCACTCTCCAGCATGTCTGGCTCAAGTTCAATTTCCTCATCATTGTTATTATCCGGAGTGTTGAGCTCCTTTTTGTAGAGTTCCTCTGTGTACTTTTTCCATCTTTTCTTGATCTCTTCTGCATCAGCTAACTCCCTGCCCTCTTTATCCCTTATCATGGTCATTTTTGCTTTAAATATTCTCTTGATTTTCCCATTTTTTTTTAAAAAAAAGATCTTTAGTTGTGCCTCTTGTGTTGTTTTCCTCTATTTCTTTGCACTGTTCCTTTAGGTAGTTTTCCTCATCTCTCCTTGCTTTTCTTTGAAATTATGTATTCAAGTGATTGTATTTTTTCTTTCTCCTTTGCCTTTTGCATTCCTTCTTTCCTCTGCTATTTTCAGAGCCTCATCAGACAGCCACTTTGCTTTCTTATGTTTTTTTTCTTTTGGTATGGTTTCCCTTGCTGCCTCCTGCATGATGCATAATTCTTCTGGCACTCTGTCTATCTTGTCCAAGCCATTAAATCTATTTAACACTTCCACCGTGTATTCCTTAGGGATGTTGTCTAGGTCATATCTGTCTGGCCTAATTGTTTTCCCTATTTTCTTTAGTCTAAGCCTGAACTTTGTGATTAGTAGGTTGTGATCTGAGCCACAGTCTGCTCCAGGTCTCATTTTTGCTGACTATATGGAGGTTCTCCATCTTTGGCTGCAGAGTATGTAATCAATCTAGTTTTAATGCTGGCCATTTGGTGCTGTCCATGTGTAGAGTCGCCTTTTGTGTTGCTGGAAGAGGGTGTTGGTTATGACTAGTGCGTTTCAATCTTTACCCTGCTTCATTCTGTGTTCCAAGACCAAACTTGCCTGTTATTCTCTCTCTCTCTCCCATTAGCTCTTAAAGTTTGCTCTTTAAGTGAAACACCATTGTAAGCTACCAATTGTGACTTCTGGTGTGTGTGGGGATTGCGAACCCTGATTTAATTGTTAATCACGTTTTTGGTTGGTTTTAGTTGTTAAGCGAGGCAACCATTCAGAGAAAATTCTGCTCTTTAAGCAAGTTAGTCTCTAAGCGAGGCACTATTTATGCGAGGTTTTACTGTATACTGTACTGTATATGTATTTCCCCAAACATACTGCGCACTATCAAAGTCTTTCTTATCAAAGTTGTCTTTCAAGCAATACTTAAAAATGTATGCAAGCCCTTTATTTAATTTCTTTTGTTCCAAGACATGCAAAACACCCTACCAAACTTAACAACTGGGTTTGACTACATAACATGTAACACATCTCTACTCCAGGGTGGAGATATATACAGATGTTCCTGGACTCCAACTCCCAGTGTTCCACTCCACTGGCTATACAGTACTGGCCAGGGTTGATGAGAATTGCAGTGAGGCCCATCTGGATCGCTCTTGTGTGATTTGGCTAGATCTGCTTTCAAATGTTATGGAGACATCACTAACCCTACCTTTGCCTTTATTGTTTTATACTTTGGATAGAACAGTCCAAAACATCGAGGTAAATATGTAAGTAAACTTTCAAAATTTTGTGTAAAACCCAACCCTGACCTCCCCCTCCCCTGGTCTCCACTGTTTATAGCCCTGTTGAAAGTAGAAAAGAAGAACAAATCATCATTAAGTACATTGATGAAGGAGTGTCTATTGTTCCACGGTATCACCCTTTCTTCAGCATGAGGGATTATTTCAGAAAGCTGTTGTTCGTGGACTGTTTCCCTTTAAATTATTCTGTTGAAAAAGGTCTGGTAGCAATCTGTTGATTTTTTCTGTCCACCCAGTGGGGCTAATGGGAGGTGGATGTTCTGCTCACGCACCACAGTTTCATAGCGAGGGGCTGCCTCCATTGGGAATGAGGCGGACAAGGAAATGGAGGTGATAGGCTGCTGGGGATCTTGCAGTCCAACTAAATACCCAGCATTTCTTTCTGTAAGAGTCCTCTGAGAAACTTCTTCCCCCTCTTCTTCCTCCCAAGGAATGTTTATTGCCAACCAATTTTGCCGACAAGGATCTATTAGGGAGTAAGGCGGTGGATCATCTGTAGGAAGATAGATCTGTGCTGCCTCTGGTCCCACACATTCCTCGTAACTGAAAGAAAACACATTTGTGTTTTAGATTGCTCTACATAAACATCAGAAGAAAACCATGCTTGGAGTTAGGAGGAGGAGATGGCAGGTAGAAACAAAAACTCCCCCAGGGCAAGATTTCCACAACCTGTCTGTGAACGGATCTGGTCAAAGAGAGAGAGAACATTGCTAAGAGTGGCCATTGTCTCCTACACTCCTGAAGGGCTGTCTAATCTAGTCTTAAATTGATGTTGGCCCATTTAGAAACATAAAAAGAAGGCAGATTAGGGTCCTTGAAGAAGCCTCTCAACAATTCACATCAAAACAGAATGTTGAACTGTCTTCCCTCACTAGCTGAGATGTTCTGTAGTTTTGTTTAAATTATAATTATTATTTCTCCATTTTCATTCACCCTCATGATTTAAGGAATTCAGATGTTATGCAATTCTATGTCCCATTTTGGGGCGTGATGGCCTTTCCTCTTCTGGAGGTGTCTATGCAGCCACCCTAACATATCTCCCATTCCACTTTGTATTCTCTGGCTACTCACCAACTTCAATTGTTGGTCATTATCTTTAAAACCGCTGACAGTTTAAGGACAAGTGCATTCACACATGTCTCCATCCTCTTGGATCTACGTAGAGTTGAGTCTTGTTTCTTGATTCCAAAAAGTAGCATCCAAAGCCAGAGCTAGAATAAGTTCTGAATCATTTTTAGGGAATAAAGTGCTAGAAGCCACCTTTCTGATTTCTCACAATGTTAAAGTGACACTGGATTGGCATCTTGCAGAACTAAAATGGGGCCCTAGACTTAGGCCTGATATCCAACCCAACTGCACAACTCTGGGATACAAAGACTACAAGTTCCATCCCCAGCATCTTCACTTGGGGATGGAAAAAATCGCACCTTAAATCTTAGAAAGATACTGTCAGCCATTGCGGACAATACTCAGCAAGACAGGTTAATGAAAAGCAGGTGACTCAATAGAGGATAACTACCATATTGTTTTACAGTACCATGTTGGTTTCTATGTTCACAGCAGAACTCCAATATAATCTTGCTACCGCAGGAGGCAACTTAATAAATCACATAAGATGTTTTATCTTATCTCAGTAGAGTCTATTAAAGTTATCAGGAAGTGTAAGAAGAGTTTAACAGAGTTTCTCAGTCTTTGGTTTTGGGACTTCAATTCCCCAAAGCACTGAGCAGCCAGTGTACTGACTTAGGTTTCTGGGAATTGAAGACCTCCTGTGGGGTGTGGGCCCCACATTGGGAATCACTGGTGTAAAAGAAGTATCTCAGTAGAAAGACATGATGTTATTCCTGAAAGAGGGGGAAATCTTTGTTTTAAAGACAAAAGTCATGGTTGAAACTATAATTGTCTCAAGTGAGAAAATTCAGATCACACCAACCGTCCACTCTCTGAACACAGGGACACATTGGTCACCTCTTTTTGTGTAAGTGCCACTTTTTGATTTGTTAAGAGAGGGAGAAAATCCACTCCTGGCTAAGCTCATTAAACACAACAAGATTTTTCCTCAAGATATGAAACAACCTGACTGGCCTGATAAGGCATATGTTTGGGATATCGCTACAATTTTAACCTTTTAATTGATTTTTTCTTCTGTGGGAATTTCCTTGCTTTTTAAAAGGAGTAGGAATACATCAGAGGTGTGTGTGTGTGTGTGTTGTCTTTTTTGAACAAATTATGAAGATTTTTTTTTAAAAAGCTGTCATATAGATAAAGCAAATAGTCAAGTGCAATTGTCACACCTTCCACTCGGCAACTTCTCCCACACAAGCTGGATCTGTAAAGAAACCACACCCACTCAAAGCAGAAAGCTGTCTATTAAACTTGTCTCTTGAAGTGACTGGTCCTGTGTAATGTAAGGTGTATTGTTACCATAATGAGAACTATACCACATAGGTACACACAGGATGCAGTTCAGATCAGGAAAATGGTGTAGGAGAAATGGCACCTTCTAACCCAGTGGTTCAACCCAGTGGTTCCCTACGTGGGGCACATGCCCGACAGAGGGGCAATTCAAGAATGAGTTATTAACAGTGAGTGGCCTTTTAGGCTTCCTCCGTGTGACAAGGAGCTCACTTTTTGAATAATAAGAATTATATGTCACAGGGTTGGTGGGCATCAGGATTTTAGAAATGCTTACATGGGGCATGGCCAAAAAATGTTTAGGAACACTGTTAATGCTGCAGCTCTGGTCCAAATCTCCATCAAAGCTGTGATGATGATGAATAGGATATTCAAATACCATCCACTTTGATTTGGACCATATTATTGGTTGTATAAATTGCAATCTATTGGTTTGTACCTATTTTCTAAAGCATCTGCACATATCTGTACTTGTTTGAATAATGGAAGCACATGAAAATGGGGGATAATAATTTCGTGTCAGAAATTATTCTGGGTTGAAAGGATTTTTTGCAGAAGAAACTCCACTCAAGGAATGCCCAAATGAGGCTCCTTTCATGGCCCCAAGAACTGGGTCAGAGACGGGTGCTCAATCCGTCATGCAGCACCTGGGTCTCTAACTGCCAGCTTGCCAGCCTTCCAGCTAAAAAGGCGAGCTTTTTAACCACCGAGCCACCACAGAAATAAAAGGGAACTGAAATCGGAGGAAGAGACTCAGTATTATCAAATACTGTTCATTTATCCATCCCTTCTTTTGTTTGTTGGTTAGTTAAGAACATAAGAACAGCCTTGCTGGAACAGGCCTCAGCCCATCCAGTCCAGCATTCTGTCTCACACAGTGGCTCACCATTTCTTTCAGGGTATTCCCAAGCAGGTGCCTTCACCTGCTTAGGATTCCCTGGAAATGATATTGAGAGATATCCTGCCTATCTCTCCAACCTGGAGGTTGTCCTTAAGTATCCATAATTATAGCCATTGATACCTTTGTCCTCCATGAACTTGTCTAATCCTTTCTTAAAGCTGTCAAGACTGACAGCTGACACCACTTCTTCTGGCAGGGAGTTCCATAGACCAGTAATCCTCTGGGTGAAAAAGTACTTTCTCTTATTTGTTTGAGAACTAGTACCCAAAAGTTTCATGGAGTGTCCCCTAGTTCTAGTGTTATGCGATAGGGAAAACAGTTTTTCCTTATCTACTTTGTCCACACCGTGCATGATTTTATAAACTTCAATCAGGTCACCTCTTAGACGTCGTCGTTCAAGAGTGAAAAGGCCCAACCGTTGCAGCCTCAGATGGTAAGGAAGGTGTTCCAGTCCCCTGATCATTCTGGTTGCCCTCCTCTGCACTTTTTCCAGCTCCATAATATCCTTCTGGAGGTATGGCGACCAGAACTGTACACAGTATTCCAGATGGGGCCTCACCATAGATTTGTAAAGAGGCAAAATGACACTTGTTGACTTATTTTCTATACCCTTCCTAATGATCCCTAGCATTGAGTTTGCTTTTTTCACAGCTGAGGCACACTGGGTTGACACCTTCATTGAGTTGTCCACCAGGACACCAAGGTCCCTTTCCTGGTTTGTCGCAGAGAGTTCAGACCCCATCAGTTTATAAATGTAATTGGGGTTCTTTGCCCCAACATGCATCACTCTGCACTTACTAGTGTTGAAGCTCATTTGCCACTGTTTTGCCCACTCCCCCAGTGTCAAGAGATCCCTCTGGAGCTCCTCACAATCTCTCACAGTTTTCACTACCCTGTATAATTTAGTGTCGTCAGCAAATTTGGCTACCTTGCTTTTTACTCCTACCTCTAGATCATTTATGAAGAGATTGAAAAGCAGGGGTCCCAGTACTGAACCTTGGGGTTCCCCACTCTTTACTTCCCTCCACTTGGAGAAGTGTCCATTTAGTGCTACCCTCTGTTTCCTGTCCCTTAGCCAGTTGCTGATCCAGGACAAGACCTGACCCTTTATTCCATGACTGGTAAGTTTATTCAAGAGCCTTTGGTGTGGGACCTTGTCAAAAGCCTTCTGAAAGTCCAGATAAACAATGTCAACTGGATCCCCCTTATCCACATGCTTGTTGACACTCTCAAAAAATTCCAACAGATTAGTGAGGCATGATTTGCCCTTGCAAAAGCCATGTTGGCTCTCCTTTAGCAGCGCCTTCTCTTCTATGTGGCTATTAATTCTATCTTTTAGGATGGTTTCCATCACTTTACCTGGGACACATGTCAAACTGACAGGTCGGTAATTTCTTGGATCACCCCTGGATCCTTTTTTGAAAATTGGTGTTACATTCGCTACCTTCCAGTCATCAGGCACAAAGCCTGATTTGAGGGAAAGATTATATATTTTGGCTAGGAGATCAGCAATTTCATCTTTAAGTTCCCTGAGAACTCGTGGATGGATGCCATCTGGTCCTGGTGATTTGTTAGTGTTTAGTTTAACAAGACATGCAAGGACCTCCTCCCTGGTTATTTCTATCTGGCTTAATTCTTCGGTTTCCCTCCCTATGAAGATAGGCTCTGTTTTGGGCATGTGGCCTCTGTCTTCTTCAGTGAATACTGAAGCAAAGAATTCATTGAGTCTCTCTGCAATCTCTGTTTCCTCTTTAATAACCCCTTGCCTTCCATTGTCATCTAATGGTCCAATGGCCTTCCTAGTTGGGTTCTTACTTCTAATGTACTTAAAGAAGTCTTTTTTATTACTCTGAGTATTTTTAGCTATACGCTCCTCAAAGTCTTGCTTTGCTTTCCTGATTGTTGCCTTGCATTTGTTCTGCCAGAATTTATGTTTCTGCCTGCTGTCCTCATTCGGACAAGCCTTCCATCTTCTAAATGAGCTTTTCTTGCTGTTGATCACTTCCCGAACAGCTCCTGTAAGCCACATTGGAGTCCTCTTGGACCTGGCAGTGCCCTTTTTCCTTTCGGTATGCATTCCAATTGAGTCTCTGTTATTGTTTTTGTAAACAGCCTCCATGCCTCTTGGAGTGTTTGGACTCTCTCAATTTTCCCTTTCAGCTTCTTTTTTACTAGTTTCCTCAACTTTTGGAAATTTCCTTTTTGAAAATTTAAGGTCTCTGTGTTAGATTTTATCAGTGACTTGCGGTCTATGATCAAGTTAAACATAATTGAGTTGTGGTCACTGTTCCCTATTGGATCAGTCACATTAACATCTTGCACCAGATCATGAGTATTACTCAGGATCAAGTCAAGGATTCTTGTACCTCTAGTTGGGTCTTCAACCATCTGTCCCAGGGAACAATCATTTAGCATATCTAGGAACTTTATCTCTTTATCATGTGCTGAACAACAGTTCACCCAGTCTATGTGAGGGTAATTGAAGTCCCCCATTATAACCAGGCTTCCCTTCTTGGATGCCTCCTTTACAACATTCTCCAACTGCCAGTCTCCCTCAAGAGTTTGGGTCGGAGGCCGATAGTATATGCCTACTGTTAGACCATCCTTGTGGCCTGGTACTCTTACCCACAGAGCTTCTAATGGTGACTCCAAATCACCTAGATATTCCAATTCATACGATTTTATCACTTCTTTGACATACAAGGCTACACCACCTCCCATTTGCCCCTTCCTATCCTTCCTGTACAGTTTGTAGCCTGGGATAACTGTATCCCATTGGTTATCATCCGTCCACCAGGTTTCAGTGATACCAATAATATCAATATTCTTATCTATTGCTAAGTATTCCAGCTCCCCTATTTTGTTCCGGAGGCTTCTGGCATTTGTATACAAGCATTTATATATGCTTTTCTGACACAGTCTTTTGTGTCCAGTTGCATTGTTAGACTGCCTCTTGCATCCTTCTGCTAGAATGCTAGTGACTAGCTCCTCGCTCTGCTCAGTAATTTTTGCATCCTCCTCACTACTCAAGTACACACTTTCCCGAACCGGATGCTGCTCTGCTCCTGTCGGCTTTCCCCCAGTTATCAGTTTAAAAGCTGCTCTGCAGCCTTTTTGATGTTGAGTGCCAGCAATCTGGTCCCATCATGGTTCAAATGCAACCCATCCCACCTGAACAGATTTGGCTTGTCCCAAAATGTTCTCCAGTTCCTGACAAATCTGAAACCCCCCTCTCGACACCACCGCCTCATCCACGCATTGAGGCTTCTGAGCTCTGCCTGCCTGGTAGGTCCTGCGCGAGGGACAGGCAGCACTTCTGAAAATGCTACCTTGGAAGTCCGGGACTTCAATCTTCTTCCTAACAACCTGAATTTGGCTTCCAGGACAGACTGCTTGGCCTTCCTCACTGAAAGCATGCAATTTATTCTTTGCCCACCTCCCACCCTTGTTGCGATGTGCCATGGATAGGGGCCCGCTGGTGCGGAGATGGCCCGCAGAGGTTCGGAGTGACTGGCCGCAAGGAAAGACACGGGAGATGAAGCGTGCGGTGAAGTCCAGTCTCGATTGAAATTGAGTGGCGCATTTATTGATCCTGTCTTGCGGGTCCTCCGTGCCTAAATGCATGGGACCCACGTCACAGAAGGCTGACGCAAGTGGCGTTTCTGGTTGGTAAAGATAGCACCTGCCTCCGGCCATTGTCCAGTGACTAATGGACAAACCCGCAGCTATCTAAGATCTGGGTTGGTGAAACCCTATTGTTCTCGCCCTATCTCGAAGGCCAGTTAAACTGCCTTTGGGTCTCTAACTTCCTTTCCCGCTGACTCAGCCAGCCTCGCTCAGCCTTATCAATACCAGATGGGGGAGAGGGAATTCGACCTTGGAGTTAGCACTTTATACCTTTGTCCTATTTCCTCTGCAAGACCTCAGCTCAAGCCTTATGAATCATGCTAATCATTAATCTAACCCGCTCCCAATTTCCATTCCATCTGAGCCCGTTAATTCTCAAGCCGTGTGCTTAGCAAGAGAACTCATTGGGAAGGATGATGGCCAATCTTGGCATGCAGGCATACCACATCCCCCCTTAATTTACTGTTTAAATCAGCCTGGCTGAGGGCTTGGTGGATATAGGGCATAATTTGTCTGGGTATGAGAGACTCTCGAGGTTTACACATGGAGAAAAGTGAAGGGATGCATTGTGCGAAACAGCAAAGCGTGATCCCCACTACCACAACGCCAGCTGTAGGTTTGAGCATTGTTTGCAACCAATTCCATGGCAACCATGACCAGAGTTCGTCCCACCACCCCCAGCTGGCATCTTGCTGGATATTTTTCACGGTGGTGTCAAGTTTGGTGACCTGACTTTGGACCTTGCGTGAATTATCCGTGAGGTTAAAACAGCACATGTTGTGGAGTGATTCACAGCCCACGTGGTGCAAAAGCAACAAATAATCAATTGCTGCTCTATTATCTAAAACTGCATGTCTTAACTCAGCCTGTTCTCGGTTAAGAAGAGCGATGGCTGATGAGTTGTGATTAATAGCCTTAGCTAGCGCGCACGCCAGCAGGCCGATCCTACGGGCATTTCCCACCACCAACCCTGGCACCCCAAAAATGCTGACTGCTAAGGAGACATACTCTGCCTTACTAAGCAATCTGATATTACTGTCACATGTCTCATCTAGCCGGGCTGCCCTTATAGATCGTGCTGGTTTTGGGGTGACTGGGTTTGGGGTGAGCATTTCCTTATTGGGAAGTATCAGTGTCAAGCGACTCAAACAACAGTATGAGTCAGATATGTTAGCTGGAATGTAGTTCCACATTCGTTGGTTACAAGTAAAAAACCATCCTGTGGGCAAAATGACATTTGCATACATAGAATGGGCCATTTCTGGCTGGTTACATTTCCAAGTCTCTTTCCCAGGACTCATGCAACGGTGATATGGCACCTTGGCTGTGGAGCAGCCTGTCATTCTGGCACAGCGTGTTTTTGGGCTGATCACCACTCGGGGTGTGTACAAAGTGAGCGCATCAGCGGGCAAAGTCTTGGTTATCTGAGTCCCCTAGGCTGCATACATTGCATATGTGATTTGGAGATAGGGTCCATGCATTTGTCTAAGCAATAGTTCAAAGTTCTTGGCCGGCGCGCCCCGGGGCGTGGCAAACCGGAATAAGGCATGTACTCAACAAAGAAGAAGTGTCCGTGGTCTGCTCTCGGCAGAAGTTCGACTGGTTGACAAGTCCAGCAAGTCTTTCCCAAATGTTGTACCTGAGTCTGGCGGAGAGGTCCCCGCCAGGTGTTAAGTCCCCTTGAGCAGCTTGAACCCCTCCTCCCACAAGCAAGGAAAGGATCAAGACTATCATTAGGGAATTGTAGGTGATCTGAGACAAGACCGCAGCTACCATGTTGTGCGAGGTGGGCTCAGAATGATTCTCTTGCAAAATGGTTATGGCGTCGTCACACAGGGTTTTGATCATTCCCCATGTCATTCTCGGCTCCTCCATCCTGGGCCATCGTGGCCGGGGCCACCTGTCCCGCCTCTGTCCTGTCATCAGGTCTAGGTCCTCCATCTCTGGCAATGGGTTCGGGGCTGCCTGGTTCCACGCCATGTGGTTCGAAGTATGGCTTCACACAGCGGGCCGGAATCCAAATGGTACCTGTAGGAGAAATAATTGCTGCATAGCCTTGTCCCCAGGTTATCAGGGGTGCCGGACCCTTCCAGAAGGGATCTGGTGGCACTCTGAATTTAACCATGGGACGCGGGAGAGCTTCCCAGCTTCGGAAATGCTTTTCCTGCGGCGTGTAATCAGCAAAAATATTTAAGTGATTGTAAGTGAATAATACTTTGTGCAGGCGTTACTGTGCCTGGCTCTGGCTCTTAGGGGGGGGGACTATCTCCTCCCTTTCTGTTTGTTTTTCAATATAGGACTTTAGCGTCTGGTTCACCCGTTCGACAATTGCTTGTCCTTGGGGATTGTAAGGAATGCCAAATGTGTGCTTTATGTCCCATGTGGCTAGGAATGTGGCTAGCTGCCTGGAATTATAAGCCGGGGCATTATCTGTCTTCAAGTAACCTGGTTTAACCATGGTCGCGAAGCAAGACAATAGATGTTGCTCTATATGGCTCGCAGTTTCCCCCTTCTGGGCCGTGGCCCAGACAAACTGCGAGAATGTGTCAATGGACACGTGCATAAACTGCCATCTCTCAAATTGTGTGATGTGTATGACGTCCATTTGTCAAATTTGGTTAGCTGCTGTCCCTCGTGGGTTCACCCCCCACGAGGGCCCCCCCAGTGTTCCTTCACATTGCGGGCAAGAACACACAATGCCTTGGGCTTGTGACAGTGGCAGGTTGAACTGCCTTGGCATTCTGATGAAAGAATGCATGGCTCTGGATTGGGGTCGTAAAGACTCCTGTAACTAGCTTTTGATGTGCTTCTTTTACTGCTGTGTCAGCCCTGCTGCTACCCTCTGAAATCAGACCAGGCAGATCCTGGTGGCTCCGAATATGAGTGACATACAAGGCTTCCCTGTGATGTCGCAAATGGAATTGCATGGTCAGGAATAAGCCTAACAAATTCCTATCTATGGCGGGAGTGATGTAAGCTCTCGGTAGATTGTGAATCAGGTTCCGGACATACATGGGCTGTCCGTAACTATATTCAATTGCTCTTGATCAAATGTTCTTAAGGCGAGGTTCACTGCTGCCAATTCCGCTCTCTGCGCTGATTTCTGCGGAAGTGTCAGTAGCATTTTCCAAGCCTGCTCTTCATACCAAGTGAGAACTCCATATGTTTTTCCCCAGCTGTGAATACTGTCTTGGCCCCCTGTAGTGGGGTTAAAGACAGCATGCTTTGTAATTCGACCATCGCCGTTTGAAGCGAGACAAGTCTGGGATCCCTTGGCAAATGATATGCCAAGTTGCCTGTAAAACCTTCTAATGCAATGGGAAGGGTATCGCCAAGGTGCATCAGCTGGCGTGTCTGGTCTTTATTAAAGGGAATAACTATCTTGGCTAAGTCATGTCCTGAAATATCCCTAGCTCTAAGCCTCCCTTTGTGGATGACTGTAGCTACCAGTTCTTGCGGAGGAATGATATTCCTGGAAGTGGTATGTGGTAAATATACCCATTCCACGATGTTCGCCCCCCCCCCCCACTGGAGTCTGTGCCCAGAGCTCCAGTGAACATGATGCCTGTTCTAATGATGTATAGATTTAGCGGGGGGAGGGTGAATGCCCCCCCTGCCAACTCTATCCACCCAGCGGCGACTGAGAATGCTATTTACTTCCTGGAAAGTTTGTTTCACCTCTCTTGGAATTTGGATTCGATATGCCAGCTGTTTTCCTAGCGTTAATAGAGAAAAGAGCGGCTTTAAAAGATTGGTGCTGATTTTAAAATATGGTCTTGCCCAATTAATGTTTCCTAAAATTTGCTGGAGTTCCACTAGCGTTATGGAGTCTTTAATCTGGATCTTAGGCAGCACTGGGGCTGCAAAAGAATGGAGTAACTGGTGACCTAAGTATGAATAG
Organism: Bradypodion ventrale; assembly: GCA_035047345.1. Lineage (NCBI taxonomy): Eukaryota > Metazoa > Chordata > Lepidosauria > Squamata > Chamaeleonidae > Bradypodion > Bradypodion ventrale. Next base: position 22,280,190 of record JAWDJE010000009.1, on the reverse strand, counting down.
GGTTCGGTTCTCTGAACTTTTTCTGGGGCAATTATCAAGCCTTTGTCCCTTAATGAACTTTGGAGATCACAGAACATGTTGCCACCCAATTTGGGCACTGCGATCAATATGTCATCCATGAAATGGCAAACTAAGACTTTGGGGTGCAGGTTCCGGAACTTTTCCAATGCCTCGTGGACATAAATTTGGCACAAAGTGGGCGAGTTGAGCATGCCCTGTGGCAAAAATTTCCATGTGAAACGTTGGGTTGGTTCCCTGTGATTGGTGACTGGCACCGTGAAAGCAAATCTTTCCCTGTCCCTAGGATCTAAAGGGAGGGTGTAAAAGCAGTCTTTTAAGTCTACAATTAGGATCTCCCATCCTTCTGGGATCATGTTGGGATTTGGAGTACCGCATTGAAGCGTACCCATGGGAAGAAGGCATTTATTGATCTCTCTACAATCGTGCAGAAGTCGCCACTTTCTGGACTTTTTCTTAATCACAAAAATCGGTGAATTTCAGGGACTGGTAGATGGTTCTATGTGCTCTTCTAGTTGCTCTTTAACGAGCTGCTTTAAGGCTACTAATTTCTCTCCAATTATGGGCCTGATCAGAGGTTCCCTCATGGGATGAGTTGGCGCGCCTCAGGCAATAAGTCGGGTGATGTGGTGCACAGGTCATGGCCTCGGGTCTGAGTAGGTGCGCAGCTTTGGCTACTGCAGGCTTCCTTCTGCCTCTGCCGATGGAATCAGGGCTCACAGCTCACCCCGATGTGGAACACGTCCGTTCTGATGATGCTTTGGGTTGCCGCCGAGCTTGCGGTTAGCGCTTGAGCGCTGCCCTTCTTGCTGGATGTTCGCGGTCTCAGCTGGAGACAGCTGGCCTCAAAAGATGGAGCTGAGTTCCAATCGGGAAAGCGTCCCGATTGGAGCTGATCCGCAGACTCGGGAAGAGTTGCGCCGGAGCGGGACCCCTTCAATATCACGTCGGGGTCACCAGATGTTGCGATGTGCCACGGATCGGAGCCCGCTGGTGCGGAGATGGCTCGTGGAGGTTCGGAGTGACTGGCCGCAAGGAAAGACATGGGAGACAAAGCGTGCGGTGAAGTCCAGTCTCGATTGAAATCGAGTGCCGCATTTATTGATCCTGCCTCGTGGGTCCTCCGTGCCTAAATGCACAGGACCCATGTCACAGAAAGCTGACGCAAGTGGCATTTCTGGTGGGTAAAGATAGCACCTGCCTCCGGCCATTGTCCAGTGATTAATGGACAAACCCACAGCTATCTAAGATCTGGGTTGGCAAAACCCTATTGTTCTTGCCCTATCTCGAAGGCCAGTTAAACTGCCTTTTGATCTCTAACTTCCTTTCCCGCTGACTCAGCCAGCCTCGCTCAGCCTTATCGAGACCAGATGGGGGAGAGGGAATTCGACCTTGGAGTCAGCAATTTATACCTTTGTCCTATTTCCTCCGCAAGACCTCAGCTCAAGCCTTATGAATCATGCTAATCATTAATGTAACCCGCTCCCAATTTCTGTTCCATCCGAGCCTGTTAATTCTCAAGCCGTGTGCTTAGCGAGTGAACTCATCGGGAAGGGTGATGGCCAATCTTGGCATGCGGGCATACCACACACCCTACCCTGCATTCATCCTGCATGAACTGGAGACAATTGCCCAGTTGTTGGTCATCGCTGAATCCTCCAAAATAAAAGCTGCTATTCTGGACATGTTAACTGTAAAAATCCATTGTTCTTGAAATCCCCGTTTTGATTCAAGTCCTGGTTTGGGTTTCCATGTGTCATTTCAGACCATTTTAGAAACAAATATCTCCAGTTTGCTTCTTATTCTGTGCATTAATTCTGAAACCAAAGCACATTCTTTGTTATCTATTTGCCATCTAAAACTGAAATTTTGAAGTTTTAAAGTTCTTTGGTTTAGATCAGTGTTTCCCAAAGTGGGGCCCAGGCCCCACAGGGGGACTTCAGTTCCCAAAAGCCTAAGTCAGTACATTGGCTGATCAATGCTTTTTGGAAAATTGGCTTAGGCTTCTGGGAATTGAAATCTAAAAACCAAATGTTGGGAAACACTGGTCTAGATGTAGGACACAGTATTTGTGGGTAAAATAACCAAATAAGCATTCCAAGAATGCTTTATACTTGAGTAGTAAAATCAGGGCTTTTCAGCCATCAGTGGAAGTGGGTGTAGCTTTTTTTGTGGGCATCTCCAACATTAATTTAATTAGACTTTGGTGGAAATGTTAATATATTGGCATGTGTCTTATATTTTGCAATTTGGGGAAATGTTGCAGAATCTGTGTTGCGAAGAATTGCAGAGCTTATCCAAAGTCCTGTAATACTATTTAAATATTGCTTGTGTTTAGCAACTGACTGCTTGTATATCACTCTCTTCAATAAATGTTTTAAAATGGAACATTCTATATTGTATTGTATTCCTTCTTCTTGGCGGTTTATGTATTTGTGCTCTACAGATGTTTTTATGATAGGCTTCTATGCTGCTCTTGCCTTACCTCTCTGTAAAATTTATGGGGATTTCAGACAATATAATCTTCTACTCATAACTTCCCACCTGGTTTCCTACTCCCCCCAAATCTTGTTCCCTGCTGGGGAAAATATGTCAAGGAGAACAAAAAGATCGACTAGCTGCCTTGTACTTGTTAATTTAAAGAATCCTACATCTGGAAATAGAGTCCAGTAAGCTGCTTATGTGGGCAGAACACCAACTGCTAAAGTGTTGTAACAATCTCATGAGGTATTTTTGCTGTACCTGGTCAAACACAGCCCACACATTGTCAGATCACTTCAGCAGCTTCTGTGGTTAGAGAACCGCATGTGTGCACAACTATTGAACAGGATACTGGCTATTGTTCTCTTTTACTTCACCAGTTGTGTAGATTTTTGTGTGTGCTTTTGTTTAAATGTATGTATATTTCAATTGTTCTACATTTTTGCAAACATTGCCTTCAGACTATGATTTGAAGGGCTGGGTAAAATTACATAGAAGAAATTAATTAGATAGAAATGTCTCCTCATTAATCACAGTTGTAACAACTGATCACATCAGTGGAGAAAATACCACCGGAAACCATCATAGTGGGCCAAACGGCAAAATGAGTGGAGGAGGAACTCTGATTCCCAATGGTCATGGAGGCGGCAGAGGCCAGATGGACTGGATGTGAAGATGCACCTTGTCCATATTCTCAAGGCTGTGGCAGTCCATTGTGGTCCTGGTGTTAAATCCTGCATGTCTCATTTCATATGTGCTGCAGGAGATGGCTCAATGATCATAGTGTGTGGGTCATTTCATGGCAAGCTGGGATCCACCTTAAACAAATTCACACCAATGGCATTTTTCCTGCTTCAGGAAAAAATCCATTCTCAGATACAAGTTGCAGCCAATGACGAACAACTGATCATAAATGGGAAATGTGGCTTTTTGGGGACTAAAACTCACAGTTGGCCAGAAAATGCCTCTGATGGCTATGGGTTTCCAAGAGTAGTAGCTCAAAAGTACAATTTCTATAACAGACTTATTGGAATCCCGAAAGAAGGATGTTATCACAAGACATTGTCTAGAGAAGCTTTAAAAAATGCCCCCTGATGACTGATGCAGTCTTGGCACCAGCATGTAGGGATGCCTGAGAAATTCATTCACTGGCCTTCTTCCAAATTGATGTAGGTAGCTTCATAATCTAGACCAAGCATGTAAGGAGACACAATCTGCAGCCAGAAGTAGGGACATGTGGTGTGTTTCACCAAAGGAAAAAATACACAAAAGCTCACAACATACTTTTCAAAAATGTGTACAAATGATCTCTACTCAGTGGGAGGCATTAATGCAGAAGTTTCCAACCTTTTCAAGCCATGGGCTGGGTAACACTCTCTCAGTCAGCTTTGAGGGCTGCATGGCCATTTTGCCCTGCCTAAATGATAGGGTGGTCATTTCGTCCCAACAGCTTCAAAGGGGCTACTATTTTGTTTCTCAAGTGCCCTTGAGGGGTGGGAGGCCACATGAAATGGCACTGTGGACTGGATCCGGCTCATGGGCCTTAGGTTGGGAATCCCTGTATTAATGCATCTACTGAGAACTGCACATTCCAGTATGGAGCACCAAGGTGGGCTGAAGGGGGAAAGGGATGGAATCAGCTAATGCTGGATACCAAAATACAACAGGGGCTCTTGGCTTTCGGAGCTGTCTGTTTCAAACACCTCTCATGTCAACTCATTCTGACACACTTGCTGAGATCTTGGACCCACAAGAAAGCTATTAATTGCAGGCGCACCCCCCCAATAACGGACACAGACAACATTGAAAGTGGATAACAGCATCGGGCCACATTTATTGATTCAATGCCCTAGTCCGAATTATAAATTTGTATTGGTAAAACGACCAATCATAATTCTTAAGGCAAGCAGGCCGACGTAACACTGGTAAGGTACCACCCCAAAATTGCCAACGGCAGTTGGCTACAATGTATCAATTTGTATCAATTTGTTTGTTGACAACAAACAAATTGTTGACCGTAGTCAATATCTAACTCATGACCCCACCCTCTGACGCGTATCCGTGAAATCACGGGGTGATGCATGCTGGTTAGCTATCGTCATCACCCCGTTGCCTGGTTCATCGTTGACCGGACAACGTTTAACTAATTTATTCCTGTCTAGTGTTGTCCAGTCAATTGCGAACCTGCCGGATACCTGTGGGTCATACTGTTTACCTTACCACTGCTACCCGCCAATGTGACCAAAGTCAACAGTAAGAACATAAGAAGACCCCTATATCAAACCATAGCAACAGTGTGGGATGGGCAAAAAAGCCAGGACCCGGAAGCCAATATGGGTCCCGGCCAAAAATTCCCACCCGGCCCCGAAGCGACCAAAATATCACACTGTTAACTAGGGAGGGGGTGGAGGGGAAAAGACTTCTCCGCTCCGTCGCTGAGGTAAAATGGCAGCTCGGCTGCCTCGTGGCCACCCCTTTTATAAGGGAGCTGGCCACGCCCCTAACTACCCGGATTCTTTGTCCTGTGGGGGGGCCCCCGCAAAGAGCGCGGCGGCCATTTTGGCGCCGCGCTTGCATTGCAGGCGCACCCCCCCAATAACGGACACAGACAACATTGAAAGTGGATAACAGCATCGGGCCACATTTATTGATTCAATGCCCTAGTCCGAATTATAAATTTGTATTGGTAAAACGACCAATCATAATTCTTAAGGCAAGCAGGCCGACGTAACACTGGTAAGGTACCACCCCAAAATTGCCAACGGCAGTTGGCTACAATGTATCAATTTGTATCAATTTGTTTGTTGACAACAAACAAATTGTTGACCGTAGTCAATATCTAACTCATGACCCCACCCTCTGACGCGTATCCGTGAAATCACGGGGTGATGCATGCTGGTTAGCTATCGTCATCACCCCGTTGCCTGGTTCATCGTTGACCGGACAACGTTTAACTAATTTATTCCTGTCTAGTGTTGTCCAGTCAATTGCGAACCTGCCGGATACCTGTGGGTCATACTGTTTACCTTACCAGTGCTACCCGCCACACGGAGGGGCTTCAAAGAAGGCCTGACGCCCCCCCCCCCAGACCGTCAGCTCGGTCAACAGGCCTGCTCGCCAATCACCTAACAGGAGGTCCATACCTCCTCGCGACAGATGGACCCCATCCCCTGCGTACAAGTCATAATTTTGTAGGCTAATAGCGGGGTGATGACTGACCCATCCCCAAGCCCTGTCGGCAAGAAACCGCGCCACCGCCCTATTGACCGCGCGCCTAGCGCGGTCAAGGGCCAGGAGGTTAACACCCCCTCTATAAGAATGTCGCGGTACAATGTCCGACCAAACCAGGGTTGTGGCAGGCCAGACATAATGCAAGTAGGCGAGTTCCTCGCAAATCGCGTGCTTGAGCGATAAGCCGGTGACCTGGCCCAAATCATTGCCCCCCAGGTGGATGATGAGAATGTCAGGCGGGTCAGCACCCAGGCCAGAAAAAAGGAAAGGCCGCAGCTCCCGCCATAACATCCCAGGCTTACCATGCCATGTGAGACTGGCGTGGTCACCCAGTCCCAGTCGGGGTCCCCACTCTGTCGCCGCAGCGTAACGCGCTGCCCTGTGCACATAGCTGTGACCCACCAGCCATACTGTCACCGGTGTAATACGACACCCAGGGTCTGTAAGAAAATTGAGAAAAAAGGCGGTAAGGTGACTGTATTGGTACTCATGGCGGGAGTGGGCGCACATAAAACTGAAAACATTGCGAGCCCCACCTCCCCATGCTACGTATGTCAGCCCCAGAGTACCCAAAAGCAGCTGCTGTAGAGGCTGCACCAATACGGAATGAATGTGTGCCATATCGGGCACCTGGTAGGCCCACCCTGGTGAGGGCTCTGCCTGTCACCTTCCAAAACTGAAATTTAGTAAGGGGAGACCCATCTTGGTGACAGAAAAACGGGCCGTGGTGCATGCCACGCAGTGCCAGGTACTCCTGTAGGGCACCAACCGGACAGATGTCTGCCAAAGAACACCGTAGCAGTCTTACACCACTGCCTACGCCATGCTGATCTGATTTAGAGGAGCGTATCCTCAACTGGGCCCAGTCTTTGGCAACATAGACATCTTCGAGTTCCAGTGCCCTACAACTTGCATCCGCCTTAGACAGCATCACAAGTTCGCTGATGCGGAGCGCTCCAAAAAATGCCACCGTTGTGGCTGCATGGAAAAGGGCTGCCTCATAATGATCAAAACAGAGGCCTGGCCAGCCCCGGGCCAACTGGGTAAGAACCCCTGGGGAAATGGGGTGCCGGTCGTCCGGGCAACGCCCGCGCTCGCGCACCCACCCCTCCAAAACATGTCTCACACGGAAGTGAGAGGTGCTGTCCTCGTGACCTCCCACTTTGGCCATAAAAGCCAACGCCGAGAGCTTGGATGCTATGGTGCGAGGTGCGAGGCCCTGTGTATGCAGGTGAACCATGAACCGCAGAACATGGTCCACCGGGATAGGCCAGGTCTCTGGCAGGTGAAATTGAGCAGAAAATGCCCTGTAAGAATTGAATGCTTGTTGATACGCCTTACGCGTGCGTGGCGCTAGTGACAGGCCAATCGCCCGGTTCACCTCTCCTTGCCAATAGTCCACATCTCGTCCGGGAGTGGCGAGGGAAATTCCTCCGCATCCGGGGCCAAGGCGCGGAACCGGGAGATCTGCAGGCGGGACAAAGCGTCAGCAATATCATTATTAATCCCTGGGACATGCCTGGCCCTGAACAAGACGTTGAGGCGCAGGCAGCGCAGCACAAAATGGCGCACTAGTTCCATAACCCTGGGCGATTTGGAAGTCTGTGCATTGACAATGTGGACAACAGCAGCATTGTCACACCAGAAATGCACAACCGAGTTAGCCCACTGCTCGCCCCATAGCATCAAAGCCCCCAGAATAGGGAAAAATTCCAGGTATGTGAGATCCCGCAGGCGACCCTTGCCTGCCCAGGCCGGTGGCCACCCACCATAGGCCCACTTCCCATTGAAGTACATCCCATAACCCAGGGATCCTGAGGCATCAGACTGGATCTGAAAATTGGGGGATGCCAGGAGGTCAGACCTCCAAAATGAGACCCCATTGAACTCCCTCAGGAATTGCAACCAGACAAACATGTCTGCCCTGATACCCCGGGTGAGCCTGACTCTATGGTGGGGCCTGGATAACCCTGCCATGGCGTCGCATAAGCGCCGGGCAAAAGCCCTGCCAGGTGCGACCACCCTGCAAGCGAAATTGAGGTGACCATGCAGCACCTGCAGTTCCCTCAGTGATGCCTTACGCTTGGCCAGCAAATCCGAGATAAGGGCCACTATCCTGGACACCTTATCGCCCGGTAACCTAGAAGCCTGCGCTACTGTGTCAATCTCCACCCCCAGGAATACTAGCTTGTTAGATGGGCCCTCGGTCTTTTCGGGCGCTAAAGGGACACCGAGTTCCTCCATTAGCGTCTGAAATGTGTTGAGGAGACGTGTGCACGTGTCCCAGCCCCGTTCACCCACGAATAAAAAGTCATCCAGGTAATGGGCTACAGACCGGGACCCTGACCTGCGGACGAAAGCCCACTCTAGGAAGGTACTAAAACGCTCGAAGGCCGAACATGATATGGAGCAGCCAAAAGGCATGGCCTTATCAAAATAATATTCACCCTTAAATTTGAAACCCAGCAACTCAAAGTCGCCCGGGTGCACTGGCAAGAGGCGAAAAGCCGACTTAATGTCGCACTTGGCCAGTAGGGCACCCGGGCCACACGAGCGCACCATGCGCAGCGCATGGTCAAACGATGCATACCTGACTGAACAAAGGTCATCAGGGATAGCATCATTGACCGATCGGCCTGGCTGGGTAGGACAAATGATGGATAAGGCGAAACTCGCCTAAGGACTTCTTGGGGACCAAGCCCAGTGGCGACACCTTAAGATTGGGAAACGGGGGTGCAGGGAAAGGTCCAGCGACCCTGCCCGCATCTAACTCCTTTTTAATGCTGGCCGCAGCCACGTCCTCCCTACCTCTGAGGGATAAAAGGTTGGGGGCATCCTGAGGGGACCTATCACCCATGAAAGGGATACGGAATCCCTGCTTAAAACCCTGAAGGAGATACTCCCCATCCTCCCCCTTCGGGTACGATGCGAGCCAACGCTCCAGCATGTCCACATTAATTGGGGAGGGGGCCTTTTGGAGAACCAGCTCCATCCGTGGCAGTCTTGCCAGCCCACTGTCCGCCCCTCCCTCTGCCCCGTGTCCCTCCAGGCCTGGGACAGGCGGAGGCTGCGTGGGGGCCCGAACACGTGGGACACTCATGCCTGTACTTGCAATTCTTCCTATTACAGGAACCATTGGACGAGAAAGTCCAGCACAGCAGGCGGGCTGGAACCCCCTGCCCCGCCGCTTGGCGGGTAACCTGCGCCGGAGCCGCTCGCTGGACCGCATGTCCACAATGGTATCTGTCCCCCGGGGCGGGGCGTGTGGGCGTCATGTACAACAGCCAAAGCCTCTGGCACGGCTCGTCCCATCTCATCTCGGGGTGAAGGGGAATCCTCATACGGAATTCCTCGTCATAGGCTAACCAGGAGGGGCCTGGGAAATCAACCATCGCCCTGTATATGTTGTCCAAATATTGGACCATGGGAATAGCCAAATCCGGCCGCGCCCTCAAGTACACCGCCATGTATATTAAATAAGCAGGGAGCCAGTTGGCCCAGGTACGTGGCGGCTTACGGCGATGTGCCCGTTCCTTGTCCTTCTCATCCTGTCCCTCCCTTTCCTCCTTGGTGGGCTCTCTGTTCAGGAGTGAGAAGATATCTACATACTCCCCCCGCCATATCTTTTCTCTGGTAGTCTGTGCCAAGTGATCACCCAGTGGCAAGGAATACCCAGCCGTCGGCAAAGCCGAAAAAGGCACCGCAGGCATAGGAAAAGGGGCCTGAGCTAGCCCAGCCACCCCCAGGACATTCCCAACAGTGTAAGAAGAAGTACCCACCCCAGTGCCCAGGGTGGCAGTCGTCGTCGCCGGGTGGGGTGCCGACAGCGTGGCCCCCGCACCACCCGCGCGAGGCCAAGGCCATTGAAAAGCCCCCCCCCATATTGGGAATGTGTGTGGATGTACTTGCTTGCACCGTATACTCACATGCTGCACCCCCGCGGGCCGCCCCCACCGGGGGTTCCGGCCCACTGGGGTTTCGGAGCTCACGACCGACGTAGAGCTCACCACCGGGGCCTGACCCGCACCTGGCTGCTGACTGGGGAGCTGCGAGGCAGTGGCGGAAACCGCGCCACGCGCCTGCAGCAGCTCAACCCTCCCCGTCGGCTGTTGTCCTCCTGCTGACATCGCCGCAAAAGGGACCCCAAAGGGGGCCCCCGCCTGACTGGCCCGAGCCAACGACGCTTCCAGGGCCGCAATACGGGCCAGTAAGGTTGCCACGTCGACCTGGGGCCAAGGGCCTGCCGGCCCGCCCGGTCCAGGCGTGGGTACAGGTCCCTGTACCCCAGGACCCGAATATGGCCATTGGCCAGCACCGGAGCCCGGCAGGGTCGGTGGAGTAACCTGCCAAGGCAGGGGGCCGCACCACCCCCCAAGGCTAGAGGGCCCAGGGGGAGGCTGCGACCCAAGAGCAGCAGGCCCAACAGGGTGGGCAGGTGCAGGAGCGGTGTCCACCGCTCGCGGGCCGCGGGCCGGAATCCCTTCCGCGCCCGCATTCTGTTCGCCCACTCCGGGCCAAGGGGCAATAGACCCCATTTCGTGAGCCCCGGCCGGGGCCTGCAAGGGCGGCTGCTGAGGAGGCGGCACCGCGGTCCTCCGACCTGGGTTGCGCCTCCTAACAGCGCGAGCCGCACTCGAAGCTGCCTTCTTCTTCGAAGGCATCTCTACTAGAGCAAAGGAAAGCCGAAAAGGAAGAACCGCTACCAAAAGGCTTCCCGGTAAGCTAAGGAGCGACGGAGACACAGGGGAAAAGACTTCTCCGCTCCGTCGCTGAGGTAAAATGGCAGCTCGGCTGCCTCGTGGCCACCCCTTTTATAAGGGAGCTGGCCACGCCCCTAACTACCCGGATTCTTTGTCCTGTGGGGGGGGGGGCCCGCAAAGAGCGCGGCGGCCATTTTGGCGCCGCGCTTGCATTCTCTTAAAGGGATGTTTATGGATATTATTGCATTCTGGTTTCTCTTCAGATTGTATAAATCTTTCGTATTCTAGTCAAGGTTGTCAAGATACATTGACCACATGGTACCCATTTGAGGGCCTGGTGAGTCCAGTAAGATCAGGATGAAAAGAAACCACAGTGACGAAAATCAAATGGGAGCTGTAGCAATTCTCTTAAATCTTGTGTGACAACTGATTAGGGATGCTTCTAGAGATATAATCAAATTGAATCCTAAATGAGGTTTTTGCAGCTCATACATCAAAGCAATTAAATCATTAACGCCCCTAAGGCATTTTTCATAAATTAATTTCCCAATTAGAATTTGATATAAATAGGATTGCTGCCCTGGACACTCATTAGAAAGAAAGAGAAAAAACCCTCAGTAAAAACTGAGACTCTATTTTAGATACATTCTGCCTAATTTTGTTTGTTGAGCTACTGGGAAGGCTAAACTGTAGATCAGGGATAGGGACTGCCAGGCTCTTCAGATATTGGTGGATGGCAATTCCTGTTGTTCCTTCTGCTGCTTGGGGTGGACAGTGTTTACTGAAGTCTTCAATAATTCATAGTCTTCAACATCCAAAGGGCCATACATTCCCCACTCTTTCCTTAAGTCAGTGATGGCGAACCTTTTATAGACTGAGTGCCCAAACAAAGGGGCAGGGCGAACTCTGTGCTGGAGGGAGGGAGGAAGTGTTCCCATTGGGCTACTGGGTAAAGGAGTGGGGTGAACTCTGTGCTGAGGGAGGAAAGAACCACTCCCATTGGGTTGCTTGGCAGAGGGGCGGAGTGAACTCTGTGCTGTGATGGTGGCGCAAGTGCCAACAGAGAGGGCTGGGAGTGCCACATCTGGCACGCGTGCCACCACTGCCTTAGATGTTCATTGTGTGTCAGTTTATGACAGCTGACTTTTTCAGCATCTTTTGCAAGCTGTGTCCTACTTGCTCTGGCCAGCATGTCTTGTGTTTCTGATCAAGGAAGGGCCTGCCAATATCTGGTCACTCATGGAATAAAAGGCAAACAAGGAAGATTAGCCATGTGATCCTATTCAAATTGTAAAGAACAGCAAAAGATTTCTTGGTGTAATGATGCCACTCACACAGGAAGTTGGAGATAAACCAGTACCAGATCAAATGAGCTTTTGGAAATGATAGACTTGTGAAGGTAGAACTGTGGTCCTCAGGGTTTTGTAAATATCACGGGGTGGTATAATTTTTTTTAAATTAGCATTATGTATTTTAGTTTAATTTTTTGATGAATGAGTTAAAAATGAGTTTAGTTTAAAATGAGGAGTAAGATAAGTTTTGAGTTTTATGTATTGCCTTGTATTTTGTATTTTGTGTTATATGAAATGTATTGTGTTAAAAATATTTTTGTTGCTTTGTTTTGTTATTTCTCCCTTTTGTATTTTACTTTTTTTCGAAAAATTAATAAAAAATATTTTTTTAAAAAAAGGAAGTTGGGAAAGAAAGCTACACTTCAAAGAGGGTCTCATGAACTGGGAGCAAAACACCCAACTTGCTGTTCTTAAGGGTGAAAAAAGCCTGGCAGACCAGCCACCATGAACATTTTAATGCATGCCTGAAGAAGTGACCATGAATCACGAAAGCTCACGCAACGTTTTTTTTTAGTGATCCAATAAAGGTATCACCTTTCTCCAACTTTTTTTTTTACACTCATAGAATAAAGTGACCTGATCCTTAGAAATTAGCTGAGGAAGAATTAGCAAAATACTAATCCTCATGAGATGTACAGTATATACAGTAAAAGCCCGACTTACAAATGCCTCGAGTTACATAAAATTCGACTTACATAATGATTTTGTGCTAAAACCATGTTTGCTTCAAGTTATATAAAGATTATTTTTCCTATGGGTTTGCTTCGAGTTACATAAAAATCATTTCCCTATGGTTTTGCTTTGATTTACATAAAAATTTCATTTTCCTATGGGTGTGCTTCGAGTTACGTAAAAATAATTTTTCCTATGGGTTTGCTTCGAGTTACATAAAAAAAACGATTTAAGCAAAAGCCTACGGAACAGACTTTTTTTCCTAAGTAGGGGTTTTACTGTATTAGGCTTTCATAGTTTCCAGCTTGTTGCAGTGATGGGTGGATCCAAAAACCAAAACTTTAAAATCATCACACCCAGAATCCTCTATCCAATTTCTGGAAGTCGCATTCCAAAGACACATTTTGCAAGCTTTGAAGCCCCAAAAGGCTCTGTTTCATTCCTCCGGCCCACACAGATACCTGGAACAAATCTGTAAGATAACACAAGAATACTACACTCCTTCAACTGTGAAGAACTGGCAGTTTGAAACTGTGCACAAGTCGGATGGTCGAAGTTCGGGAGGTTTTCCTTTGCGAGTGAGGCCTGTGACGGCAGTCGCGGTTTTTCTGCCGAGGAGCCGAGAACGGGACCAGCGAGACTGCGAGAGAAGCTTTGGAGCTGGCAAGAAGTTGTTTAGCACGAAAACAGCTGCATGTAAATGCATGAATGGAGTACTAAAGATTAAACTCAGCTGGAGATCTTGTTTAATGAGCCCGGGCTTTGAAATGGAAATGGGTGGAAGTAGATGAAAACAAGTGATTGTTTCGTTAATGGCGGTAATTCTGGAAAACGAAAGTGATCGTGTTTGGGTTTATGTTTTTTTCACACACCAGAAGGACCACGCCGTGTTTTGACGATAACAAAGTGGTTTAAAAAAATACTTGTCTGGGCTATAACATTGGAAGGTAACAGTGAATTTCCCAGCTTAAAGTGCTTGGAAAAAGTTTGCCGTTCCACAGAAGAAGAAGGGGGGCTTTTACCCAGAAGTTAAAGCAGCCGCTGGAAAATGGTGTTTTGACTTGTCCGCTTCAAGAGAAGGATTAATTGGGCTTCTTTTTGCTCCTTCACCGTGTGGATTATAAATATTTAATTTTTTTGGAAAATATTGCTTCTCACTTCTGCTTTCCTGTTTGGATTTTGGGCTTTTTCTCCCTCCAGTCTCCCCTCCCTTTTTTTCTTTTTACTTTTCGGCGGCTTGGATTTAAAGGAGAAGTTTTGGGTGACTGTTTCCTTGGAGCACTTACATTGCAGTGTGGAAGACGACTGGCTGGACTGATTGCTTTGGGGAAACAGACCCGCTGTGGATTATCATTTTCTTTTTCGCCCTTCTTTTTTTTCTTCTCAGCTGCCTGTTGGGAATATTGGTTCCTTCTGCTCTTTTTTGTGGATTACAATAACTCTTTGGACTTCTGCTTAATATAAGTTTCCCTGTTGGACTTGTGGAACCAGGGGTTGCAGTGTTATAGGCTTATTTGTTTGACTAATTTTTACAACGATCTGCAACTTTGGGATTTTATACTATTATGGATAAAGGTACAAGAGGGAAAGCAAAGGAAGAAGATCCAGCTGTTAAGCCTAAGAAGAAGGAAAAAGTACCAATCGAGGAAGCCCCTCAGTCTTCATCCCCGCCCACAGTGCCCTACGATCAAACCCAAATTATGGTGGAAATTGGCAAGCTGTTTCAGAAATTGGAGAAGAATGAGGATTCAAGGGTGAAAGACAGAAATGAAATGATGAAAAAGCAAGAATTTTTTTTACGAAATTACAAAGGCTTAAAGCAGAACTAATGGGTAAGGATATTGATAAAGTTAAACGAGATTTGATTTATTTAAATAGAGAATATTTTGAATTTAGTAATAGAAGTTCAAAATTATTAGCAAGAGCTGCTAAGGCTAAAAGGGAAAAAAGAGAAATAGGGGTATTGGTTGATAAGCAAGGTTCAAGGTGTAATAAGAACGGAGATAAATGTAAAATTGTCAGGGAAATTTATCAGCTATTATATGCAAAAAAGGAAGTAGACCTGGAGAAGCTTAAAAAGATATTGGAGAGACAGTTAGGGAATGGAATAAAACAAGAACATAGGGAGAAAATGGAGGAAAGGATTAATGATAAAGAGGTTAAGGAGGTGATTAGTGGGTTGAAGACGGGGAAAGCTCCGGGGGATGATGGATTATCGACAGAGTTTTACAAATAATTTAAGGAGGTAGTGGTTCCAAAATTGGTGAAGCTATATAATTATATCTTAGATGGAGGATCAATTCCGACTTCATGGTATAACACCACAATCATTCTACTGCCAAAGCCTGGCAAGAATCTCGAAAGAGTGGAATCGTACAGACCAATTTCACTTATAAATCAGGATGCTAAGATCTTCACAGCAATATTGGCTAATCGATTAAACAGTTTTATGGGGGAATACATAAATGTAGATCAAGTTGGGTTCCTAAAAGGTCGGCATATGGCGGATTTGACTAGAAGGGTATTAGATTTAATTGATAACGTTAACCAAACTAAGGAAAAGGTGGGCTTATTATCATTAGATATTTTTAAGGCATTCGACTCATTACAGTGGTCTTCAATTAAAGAAATAGTTAAAAAATATGGGTTTGGGGATAGATTCAATAGGGTAATAGATTTATTATATCAAAAAGGGAACGCTAGGGTCAGAGTAAATGAGGAGCTTACTGATGTGGTAAATTTAGAGGCTGGTACTAGGCAGGGCTGTCCATTATCTCCTATCTTATTTATTATGGCAATGGAGATTCTAGCTAAAAATATAAGGGATGATTTAAATATAGAAGGGATTATGGGTAACAAAGTGAGCATGTATGCGGATGATACATTGCTTATGGTGAAACACCCGGAGCTGGTAATGGACAGGATCAAAGATCACTTACAGGTATTTGAAGCTATAACTGGATTAATGATAAATTGGGATAAATCAGAATTGATGTTGTGTAATTTGGGAGCAAGTGAGATGGGTAGGAATGTGGAGATACTTAATATACAAATTAAAGATAAGCTGAAGTATTTGGGGATAATTATCTCAAATAAATTAGAAGAACTTAAACGATTGAACTATGACAGCTTGAGAGTGGAATTTAAGAATAAAATACAAGAGTTTCAGAAGTTGAAGCTGTCATGGTTCGGAAGGATCGCTATTTGTAAAATGATATTGTTGCCAAAGATTAATTTTTTATTTGATGCACTAGCGATCCATCTGAAGGAGAAGGAAATTAATGAGTTTCAAAAGATGTTCAATGGCTTTTGTAATGGTGGTAAAAAATCTAGACTTCCAAAGAAACTATGGTACTTGTCTCAGAAAAAAGGGGGTTTGGGTATGCCAAATTTGTTAGCATACTATCGAGCATTTCAAATTAAGAATGTTGTGAAGATCTTGGCAAGAGAAAAGACAATTTGGGAGCAACTGGAGATGAAAGAATATAGAGACATTGGTAGTATGATTTTTTTGGGAACAAAGGACAAGGTGAAAAGGTCAAATAATATTATGATGAGAGGTCTCATGGAAGTGTGGAAGAAAGTAAAGAAAGATATAGTCCCAAATCTCTCTCCAATTTTGGAATTGACGGATATGGGGTGTTTCCCAATAAAAATAGATAAGGAAAAAATGGAAATATTGGATAAAAATGGGGTGCTTTTATTGAAGGATTGGTTAAAAGTGTGTGATGATGATACTAAGAGGAAAAAAATATTTGAGAAGTTAAATTTGGATTGGTTTCAGAAATTGAAGGCGGATAACTGGAATAAAAAATATAAAAGAGAAGCAGGGTTAGATAGAAATAAGACGGAATTTGAGGATTTGGTAATAAAGATCAGAAAAGGGGAAAGAGGCATTAAGGGTCTTGTAAGCAAACTTTATATTATATTGAACAAGGGTAATGATCCACAGGAAGACTTGAAGCGGAAGTAGGAACAAAATTTGAATATAAAAATTGGGGAGGTTGAATGGAGAAACAAATGGAAAAAGAGGATCATGAGAACAATGTCTGTAAGAATTAAAGAACATAATTTTAAAATGTTGTGGCAATGGTACTTGACACCACTAAGGCTTTATCAGATGGATAATAAAAGAGATAAGTTATGTTGGAGATGTAAAGAAACAGATGGAACATATGAACACATGTGGTGGAGTTGTAAAAAAATAAGGGATTTTTGGGGAAGAATAGAAGGGGAGTTTGGTGAAATATTGGGTAAAAAGGTCAAGTTGGTGTCAGGTACCATTCTTTTAACAAATGTGGAAGGTTTGGGTTTGAATAAGGAGGAAAAAGAATTATTGGAAATTGTATTGACCACAGGTAGACAATGTATAGCTAGAAATTGGAAAAATGATGTAGATATACAGATCGGAGAATGGTACAAGGAAATGTGGAGCCTAGCATTGAATGACAAATTGACATGGGAGATTAAAGTGAAACGAGATAATTTAAAAGAGAATAGGTTTTGGAATATATGGAAACCGTTTGTGGATCATTCTCTTATGGTAAATGACAGTTCAGGTTTTTGGAGTTGAAATAGCAACTAAACTCTCCGGGCATTGTATATATTCACAGGGTGATTTGTAATTATTAAAAAATTATTATAGAGGTAGCTTAGAAAACTTTTATTGTTTGATTGAGTAATATTTTACATTGTGGTATCTAATATTGTGGTTAAATGGTAAACAATCAGTATAAGTACTGTTATGTGCTAGCCTCTATGAATGTGAGTTAATATTGTATTGAGGTTATCTTTGAGGTATTACTGTATTGTAATGTTATTGTTTTCTTTTTTTTCTGTATGTCTGTTTAAAGTTTTTAAATAAAAAATAATAATAATAAAAAAAAGAAACTGTGCACCCAATTTCTACTCTTGGATGCTTAAAAAAACAACCTCACACAAATCATCCTGCCAACATTTTAGACGAGGGATTCTCAACCTATAGCCTGGGGGCCAGATGTGGCCCACAACACCATTTCATGTGCCCCCCACCGCCTCCTCCACACCCAGAAGTGCCATGTGTGACAAGCAGGGCAAAATGGCTGTCCGGCCCCTGAAGCTATCTGAGGGAGCGTGACACAGCCCTTGGCTTGAAAAGGTTGAGAACCCCTGTTTTAGACATAATGGCCACAACAGAGCCTCTGACATTTTTTTCCTGCAGAATAATAAAGGTGGAAAATACTAAAGGCAATTTGAGGATTCCCTGCCACCCCTTACACAGATATTTATTTTTAGTGTGCAAAACAGAGCACCTGTGAACAATTTCGTCCTAAAAACAATGTAGAGATTTTCTGTTCCCATAATAATGAAACCTTTGGGTAAAAGGCAAAGAGATTAAGATGCCCCGGAGGGCTACTTTAAAGGTGTTCTGAATCCTTGATGAGAGGAAGAGGGCCACCCAAACCTCCTCCCTTGCTAGTCTTTTCTTGTAGAGAGTCTTTGTGTATATTCTTTCCACATGACCAAGAAATGCAGATTTTTCAGGCTTCTCAGTTGTGTGGCAAGTCCCTATGCATAGTAGAAGCTGTTCTCTTCAGACAGTCACTATCAGATGGAGCTAGCCTGTTTTTCTCTCATGTTCAGGTGAAGACTACCTTGAATGCCTGAACTGGATTAAAGCTATATCTTGATCTAATCCAGTGTTTTCCAATTTTTGGCTTTTGGACTTCAATTCCCAGAAGCCTAAGTCGATTCCCCAAAGCACTGATGAGCCAATGAACTGACTGGGGCTTCTGGGAATTAGAGTGCAAAAACCAAAGGTTGGGAAACACTGCCTTATGTTTCTTGGACTTCAATTCCCAGAAGCCTCAGTTAATTCGCCAAAGCACTGATCAGCCAATGGACTGACCAAGGCTTCTGGGAATTGAAGTCCAAGAACCAAAGGTTGGGAAACACTGCTCTGTGAATCCACGCGAATGGGCTTCTGGGAACTGAAGTTCCCTTGTGGGGCATGGGTCCTACGTTGGGAAATACTGACCTAATCGGAGACAGGAAATGTCCTTTGCAAAAGTAATCCATTGTGGGGTGTGTGGCTAAGATGGCGATGGACTAACATACTCCGTTGCGAACTCGTGCATTACAATGTGTTGTTAAATGAGAAATTAATGAGAAACTAAACCCAAATAGATAAAAGGTTCACCCGAAGAAGGCTTTTAACTCTCGCATTTGATAAATTGTACTCAGAGGTCGGAGTTCGGGAGGCTGGAGAGGCAAGCGGCGAAAGCCGCGGTTTCCCCAGCCGGTTTGCGGCAAACGGGACCAACGAGGAGATCGAGAAAAGTAGAAAAGTGAGAATCAGCTGGTAAACAAAAATACGAATTTCGATGCTGTGACTGGCATGTCTGAAGGGGTGAGCAGAGTGCGAGGCTGATTGATGGAAAAGTAAGTGCAGAAGTAGTGAGGAGGAAGAAAGAAAGTGTGAGAAGGGTGGTTAATGGCGGCAGTAGTGGAAGAAATTGAAAGTTAAGAGATTGGCTAAAGCTAGAAGGGAAACAATGGTGGAAGGTTTCTGAGTGTTTTGGAGGAAAAAGAAAAAGAAGGAGAAGGAGGAGAGGAGACTAAAAGAGAGTGGAGTTGAAAGAATTGGACTAATAGGAGGAACAAGAATGGAAAACGGAGTTTGGTGGTTGGAGAGGTTGGAGAAGAAGGGAAGAGGGGCACCCCATGGAGACCGCAGCCGCGGCTGGAGATTAATGGCGGAGTTATTATTCTTTCTTCGTGGAATGAGCAGTTTTTCTTTTTTGAATGAGTTTTTTCTTTCCCCTTATTTTTTTGAATATTATTCCCTGGATAATATTGGATTACAATTGGATTTTTTGTTTGTTTTTTGTGGATTTGCTTCTCCTTTCCCTTTCTTTTTTTTTACTGAGATTTTTGATACATAGTTGCTGGAACATTTAACTGCATCTTGGTTACTTTGAATTAATATAAGTCTTGAAATTTGGATAAGTTTTGGATACAATTTTGCTACTGGTTTTATATAAAGGAGCTGGTTTGCAAGTGTGGTGTACACCGTGTGCGGAGTAAAGTAACGAAGGAGGCGTGTTTGGATTACAAATATTGAAAGTGGCCAGTTTTATTTAGTCAAGCTTGGAAAGAAGGCTATATAATTAGCAAATCTGGAACTTTATCAGGAAGACAGACCTTGTGGAATTGAAGGAGTGGCTGCACTGAGATTATTATTTGACGTCACAATGGAAAAGATTGGAAAGGGAAAGGAAGAAGAGGTTGTGAGACCTAAGAAGAAGGATAAACCAGCAACTGAAGACGCAGCCTCACCAACATCATCACCGGAACCAGTACCAATGGATCAAACACAAATTTTTGGTTAAATTGGGTAAATTGTTTAAGAAATTTGAGAGGATGGAGGAGGCAAATGTGAAGGGATTTCGTGAAATTAAAGAAATAAGGGTAAAAGATAAAGATGAAATTATGGGAAAGCAAGATAAATTGGCTGCAATGTTTATTGATTTTTCTAAAAAGGTTGATTTTAATTTTCAAAGGATGGAGACAAGTGTTAAGTCGATGCAAAATGATATGAAATTGATGTAGAATGACATTAAAGGGTTAATTGAGGAGGAAAAGGAAACTAAACAGAAAGTAGAAGTGCAACAGAAAAGGATAGATATGGTGGAAGAGATGATGAGAAAGCAGAATATAGTGATACGTAATTTGGTGGAAAAAACACCAGACCAGGATAGAATAATTGATTTGCTAAACAGTCTGAAAATGGGGAAAGATTTTGTTAATGAAGACATTGCAAATGCTTACAGATTGGGAGCAAGGAGGGGGAAAAGTGTTCAGAGAAATGTTTTGGTTAAGTTCGCACAATGGGGTGATAAGTTAAAGGTGATGGCTTTCATAAAACAAGCTGGGTCTGGCGTTTTAAAAATTGATGGGAATGATGTTGAGGTTTAGAATGATATTTCTGTCACAGAGCATGTTTGGCGGTATAAGATGAAACCAGCAACAAAATTTTTGATGGAACATGGGATAAAATATAATTGGAGATTTCCACAACAACTAAGATTTTTTTATGATATGAAAATACACACGATTGATGCAGAGACTGATGTTTTGGAATATTTGTGTTCAATTGATCTGGCTAAGGCGGCTTCAAGAGACTGGATTGCATTGAGGAAAGCTTTGCTAGAGTCTGGAGGCATAAAAAGAGATTTTGGAGGTGCAGATGAGGGGGGTGCCACAGGAGGGGCTGATGTGGGTTCAAAATCAGAGATGGTAGCTGATGTAGGGTGATTCAGGGATTAGAGGAGAAGATATAAGACAAAAATAGGGAAGAGAAATGTTTTTATGAACTTTTATAAATGCAAATTGATATATTAATAATGAAAGAAATGCGCTAGAGCACCTGATGGTAGGCATATCTTCCATGTTCCCCCCCTCCCCTCTTTGGGTGACGTAGGTGACTTTTTTTTGAAGAAAAGAGTGGGGAGGGTAGAATTGAATGTTTTTGTATTAGATATAGTTGTGGGGTGCAGGGTAACATGCTCATTGGAGAAACCGGATGTTATAGAAGAGGGTGATTGAGTAAACCATGAGAAATATTAAGGTGTTAACGTGGAATGTGAAAGGTACAGGGTCCCAAGTTAAGAGGAGAAGAATTGAATCAACTTTGAGAAAAGATAGACTGGATGTAGTCTTTCTACAGGAAACTCATCAAAAATCTCAAGATACAAATAAGATTTTTTTAGGATGGATGCAATTTTATGAAAAGTCTTATGGTACTTCAAAAGCAAGAGGGGTGGCGATTTCGATCTCTACTAGATTGGGTTTTGAATTGGTAAGTAGTATTGCTGACGCGGAAGGTAGATATCTAATTGTAAAAGGGAAGATCGATGATGAGGAAGTAATTTTAGTGAATATATATGCGCCAAATGATCATCAAGGTGAGTTTTTGGATAAAATATATGATATACTGGCAAAGGAAAAAACAACAAAAATGATAGTGGTTGGGGACTTTAATTTAATAATGTCAAATCTAGATTGTACAAATATAACAAGAAGTGGAAAAGGTATTAAAAACAGATTTTGGATAAATGGATGACATCTCTAGGTTTGAAGGATATATGGAGAGAATTTAAAGGGACGGAAAGGGTGTATACTTTTTTTTCACAGGTGCATAATTCATATTCCAGAATAGATTATATTTACGTAACAGAGAATATGATTAGAAACATAGATGAGGTGGAAGTGGGAATTTTTAAAGAGTCTGATCATGTGAAAGTGATGGCATTTTCATCATGTGAAAATAGGGGATATAAGGAAAATGAGAAGGAATTGGAGATATGATGCTAAACTTTTTAAAGATCAAAAATATAAAGAACAAATAACTGAAAAGTGGAAAGAAAGTTGGTCCTGGAATGATACTGATGAGGTGAGTTATAATATGGTATGGGATGCCATGAAGCCGGTTTTTAGAGGTGAGAGTATAAAATTGGCTAGTATTAGAAATAAACAATTCAAGGAGTTGTAAGATAAAGCTGAAAAAGAGATAAAAAGATTACAAGAAAAACATGCAAAAACAAATGACAAGAAGGTTTTTGAAAGGATGCAAAGATTAAGGACAGAATTGGTAGGTAAGGATATAGAAAAGGTAAAAAAAGATTTGGTATATTTAAAAAGAGAATATTTTGAATATAGTAATAAGAACTCAAAATTATTAGCAAGAGCAGCTAAAGAAAAGAGAGAAAAAGGCAAATTGGAATTTTGGTTAATAAAGATGGAATAAGATGTAATAAGATTGGAGATAAATGTAAAATCATTAAGGATTTTTATCAGGCTTTGTATGCTAAAAAGAATATAGATTTGGTGAAGTTAAAAGATCAATTGGAGAAACAGATAAAAAATAAGATAAAATTGGAACATATAAATAGAATGGAAGAAAAAATATCGGAGAAATAAATAAAAGAGGTAATAGCCAGTTTGAAAATGAATAAAGCTCCTGGAGAAGATGGGTTATCAGCTGAATTTTATAAGGAATTTAAAGAGTTAGTGGTGCCAAAATTGGTAAAATTATACAACTTTATACTAGAAGGAGTGCAAATCCCGACCTCATGGTATAGAACTATAATTGTTTTATTGCCTAAACCTGGAAAAGATCTGAAAAAAGTAGAATCATATAGGCCTATTTCTCTGATAAATCAAGATGCCTAGATCTTTACAGCGATATTGGCAAATAGATTGAATAACTTTATGGGTAGTTATATAAATGAGGACCAAGTGGGTTTTTGAAAGGTAGACATATGGCAGATTTGACAAGAAGAGTTTTAGACCTAAATGATACAGTGGGACAAACAAAAGAAAAAGTCGGTTTATTATCTTTGGACATTTTAAGGGCATTTGACTGGGTAACAATTAAAGAGATAATCAAGGGTTATGGATTTGGAGATAAATTTAGAGGAATAATCGAACAATTATATCAACATGGAACAGCTAATATTAGAGTAAATGATGAGGTAACGGAGGAAGTGAAATTAGAAGCTGGTACAAGACAGGGTTGCCCGTTATCGCCAATATTCTTTATTATGGCATTGGAGATGTTGGCAAAAGCTATAAGGGAGGATAAAGAAATTGAGGGTTTTTTAGGAAATAAGATAAGCTTATATGCAGATGACACATTGATAATAGCAAAGCATCCTGGGAAGGTATTAGGTAGAATTCAACAGAAGTTAAAGGATTTTGAAGATATTACAGGTTTGAGAATAAATTGGGATAAGTCAGAAATGATACTGTGTAATATAAAAAAGGAAGAACAATAAAAGATAGAGGGTAAGGATAATTTACAATTTAAGGACAATTTGAGGTATTTGGGGATAAATATTTCAAATAAATCTGAAGAGCTCAAGAAATTAAACTATGGAAAATTGAAAACAGAAATTAAGGATAAAATACAGCGATTTCAAAAAGTGAAGTTGTCCTGGTTTGGTCGGATAGCGTTATGTAAAATGATGTTATTACCGAGAATTAATTTTTTATTTGATGCTCTTCCAATTCAATTGAAGGATAAGGAGATTAAGGAGTTTCAAAAAAAATGATGGATAATTTTTGTAATGGTGGAAAGAAATCCAGAATAGTGAAAAATGTTTGGTACTTATCCCAGCAGGAAGGAGGATTAGGAATTCCAAATTTGAGGAATTATTATAGAGCTTTTCAAATTAAGAATATAGTAAAGATCCTGGCTAGAGAAAAGGTAATTTGGGAAGAAATAGAGATGAAAGATCTTAAAATTGCTTTTCTGGGTTGTGATATTGTGAAACCTATTATTAAAAATAAAATGATGAAGACAATACTAGGAATATGGGAAAAAAGTGAAGATGGAATTGGCCCCGGATATATCTCCTATTATTGAAATAGAGGATATTAAATTTTTTCCAATAAAAATAGATCAAAGGGTAAAAGAAGTACTTTATAATAATGAAGTTTTCCTGTTGAAAGACTGGATACGGGCGTGTAAAGATAGTAATAGAAAGGCAGATCAGTATGCAGAGTTGAAGAAGAATTGGTTTCAGACCGTGTAGTTAAATAAATGGAATAGCAAATACATGAGAGAAGTTGGTTTAGAAAGAGGGAAGAGAGTTTGAAGAATTGATTTTAAAAATAAGAAAGGGAGAAAGTGGTATCAAGGGATTGGTAAGAAAAATATATAAATTGTTAAATAAGGATGGTAATCCACAGGAGGTGATGAAAGCGAGATGGGAACAAGATTTGAAAATTAAGATAGAGGATGCGAATTGGAAAAATAAATGGAGGAAAAGAATTATGAGAACTACGTCCATCAGAGTGAAGGAGCACAATTATAAAATGCTGTGGAAATGTTATTTGACTCCAGTGAGGTTGCATCAGATTGATAATAAGAAAGATAAAATGTGTTGGCGATGTAAAGAAGCATTGGGAACTTATGAACATATGTTGTGGAGCTGTAATGTGGTAAAAGATTTTTGGGGAAAAATTAAAAATGAGATAGGTGAAATTATGGGCAAGAGAATTAAATTGGGGTCAAATACTATTTTGCTGACGGATGTGGAAAACAAATTTAAATAAGGATAAAAAAGTTATTAGAGATAATGTTGATAACAGGTAGACAGTGTATTGCAAGAAATTGGAAAAATGATGTGAATATGAAAATTGAAGAATGGTATAATGAAATGTGGGATTTAGCATTGAATGATAAGCTAACATGGGAGGTTAGGAAAAAAAGGGTGTTGTTAAAGAGAATAAATTTTGGAATGTTTGGCAAGCCTTTGAAGGGTGAGGAAAAGATTAGACCTGTACCTGATCAAATGAGTTTCTGGGAAGGAAATTAATGTGATACGCTGGTTTCTCCAGGGCATTGTATAAAGCACTGGATGTTTATTTTTTCTTTTTATGGAAAGTGTTTAGTATTATATTTTTTACTGTATTGTATACATGATTTTGAAGATTGATTTAGTAGAGTTATCAAATTGTGTAGGTCATGAATTAAGTTTGAAATAGTTTATTGAGAACAAGAATTTATAAAATAGATTATGGATATCTGATAATTATATGAATGATATAAAGTTTAAAGGTTTATTATATAAAGCATAATTAAATAAATAAAGTTATGAAAAAGAATGAAGAAAGTATTACACTGCTAAGTCATAATCAAATTGTATTATTAAGGGTGTTTTATTTCTATATTTAGTTATAGTATTGTATAGAACACAATTAGTTATAAATTGTATGCAATTGTTTTGAGTGTTTTTTCTTATGTATGTATGATTGTTGTCTTATTTTATATGTTGTAATCTTGTTTAAAAAATCTAATATATATATCTTAAACTATAAATCCAAGGGTTAACCGTTGGAACTGGCTATAGGTTGCTATGCCTCGCCCTACTTGCCTGCACTCACCCTTCGTGCACACGGCCGATCTGGGTATGCAGGTCAACGAAAGATTGAAAAAACCGGCAGTGGGGCAACAGCCCCACAAACACGAAGAAAGGGAAACAACTTCACTTCCCAACATTCCTTGCGCCGCGCCGCGCCAGAGCCAATCAGGCTGAGAGGCTCTCGCACGGCGCAGCGTTCGGAAACGCGCCGCAGCCAATCGAAAGAAAAGCATTTTAAAAAAACGCAGGACAAACACAAAACAGTAACCCATAACTACAAGCCCCAGCGTCCTGCGCGCCATGAGCACGCAGAGCGGTGAGGAAACCGGCGCCCGAAAAATGAAAAAGAAAAACAACTCACAGCAAAGCACACACCAGCTGGCTTTCTTTCCCTCACCAACAGCGCCTGAAGCTCCCGACTGGAGTTTCCCCTTTAACATCAGTGGGTGGGGGTTGCAATCCCCCTCTCCGTTGCCTACCCTAAGGTTGGGAGGTTTGTGGGGAGAAAAGGGCTATATTGCCCCAAACCTTCTGGAAACAAAAGATCAGACAGAGAGGATCGATCCCCCACCCCCCTCCTTAAAACAACTCCGTCTTTTCTTCTCTTTAAAAACGGAGTTGTTTTAAGGAGGGGGGTGGGGATTCGATCCAGTCTGCATGATCTTTTCGTTCCAGAAGTGTGGGGGCAATATTCCCC
Organism: Bradypodion ventrale; assembly: GCA_035047345.1. Classification (NCBI taxonomy): domain Eukaryota; kingdom Metazoa; phylum Chordata; class Lepidosauria; order Squamata; family Chamaeleonidae; genus Bradypodion; species Bradypodion ventrale. Next base: position 22,254,131 of record JAWDJE010000009.1, on the reverse strand, counting down.
TTTCCCCCCCACAAACCTCCAAACCCTAGGGTAGCAAGCGGAGAGGGGGGGTCACAACCCCCACCCACTCATATTAAAGGGGAAACCCGATCTACTTTCATGACTCCACACAAAGAAAGCACCATAACACACTAAAACCCCCCTCCCCACCACCGAGCCCACCCTTCCTAACCCCAACGACCACGCCCCCCCTAGCCCCCCCTTCCTAACCCCCAACGACCATGCCCCCCTCCCCACTACCTAACCCACCCTTCCTAACCCCCAACGACCATGCCCCCCTCCCAACCACCTAGCCCACACTTTCTAACCCCAACGACCATGCCCCCCTCCCCACTACCTAACCCACCCTTCCTAACCCCCAACGACCATGCCCCCTCCCAACCACCTAGCCCACACTTCCTAACCCCAACGACCATGCCCCCCTCCCCACCACCTAGCCCACACTTCCTAACTCCCAATGACCACGTACCTTCCCCACCACCAAATAAATAATTTTTAAAACATTACTAAAAACACTCAAACACATCCAAAAATACACAAAAACAAAAACACCAAAAACAATACAAAGTAAACAAATACACAATCAAAAACAAAACAAACAGACAAAAAAATACAAACTCCAACCCCCCCCCCCCCGCCAAAACACACACACAAAAGAAAGAAAACAAGCAAACTTACCAAAACAGGTGCTACCTCCACCAGGACTGGAAAAGAAATGAATAAAGAAAGACCCTACTTACCAGAAGAAGCTCCACCCAGAGGCCAGGAGAGAAACAAAAGTCAAAATACAATAACCCCTACCAGCACCACCTGCTGGCCACAATAGTAAAAACAATTCAAAAACACACAACAGCCCCAAACAAAACACAAATTCACAATTTTACACAAAAGGTCACACCAATAAAAACAAGTAAAAAAATTACACTAAACACACTTTCACACAAATATATGTCAATAAAATACAATAGAAACTTTAAAAAATCCTGTGCTGAGTTATAACTCAAATTTAAACTCAAAACATCTAAACACATTTTAAAAACATTGAATGTAAAAAACATTTACTTTTACATTATTAAAATTATTACCTACGGTACAACTAAGTAAAAAAAATCCAAAAAAACTAAAACATTATTCGCTTACATAAAACAATTTGAAAAAATTATATCATACTTTCTTCTTTTATTAATCCTCAAAAAACCCCAAAAAAGCAGATCACAGTTAATAACAGCCAAGCCAAACAAATTTTACATTAAAAAAAATTAAAAAAATTAAAATTACAGACTAAGCTATTTTTTTAAAAAAAAACAATTTAACCTTCCAACACAATGTAAAACTATTGCAAAAATAAAATTGTCTCGTTTTTTATTAAAACACACGGGGGGGGGGGGGAAGCCCGGCAACGCTGGGCAACCCTTGCTAGTATATATATATATATATATATATATATATATATATATATATATATATATATATATATATATATATATATATATATATATATATATATATATATATATATATATATATATATATATATATATAAAGTAATCCATTATAGTGCTATTTCCACAGCCCAATAGTTTTAATGACTTCATGTTCCCCAAAGTAACTAAAGTAGTTATAACATACGGTAGTTAGTTAAGAACCACCAGAGCACTTTTCCTATCCAACCTGTTGTGACTTCAAGCCCAACAAGAAAGCCCAAATAATAGTCTGAGCCAGTACCTGAACTCTATTATACTCCTTTTCTACTGCTCAGTAAGGCTATACCTGTGGCACACAGGTAAGATAAAGGTTACCTTTTGCAATTACAATGGAGAAGGAACAAAATTACCCATCACTAGGAAACATACCTGTCAAGTATCCCGTATTGACCGGGATTTCCTGTATTTCAGCGCTCATTCCTCCTTTACCGCCGCCATCCCATATTTTGAATGGCGGGGAAAGGGGTTACTACGCATGCGCGCCCATCAGAGGCAGTTCTGCGCATGCACAAAGGAGTTCTGTGCATGCACAAAGGGGTTCTGTGCATGCCCAATGGAATTGTTGCTGCGCATGTGCGCCCGGGCTGGAGCAGTTCACGTATTTTCCAGAGCCGTGCTTGACGGGTATGCTAGGAAACAATTATAATGCAAGTCAAATAGTGAGTCATTTACTTGGGTACTGGTGGTGCCCTAGGAAAGTGAGTGAGCATTCATAGCCTGTATGATGTGTAACTTTCTGTGCAGTAAAAGGAAATGATAATTATTTTCTAAAAGCTGTTGGTGCAAGGGTTTTACACTGGATGAAGTAGTATGCAATTAAGTGTAAGGAAAAAAGAAAGAAAACTATATCTGCTTTTAGTTTGAGAAGCAAGGGCTGAAAGACACTTGTGGAAGGCCATTTTGTTCTCAATCCTCTGTTCCTGCAGTGAGCCCTGTATTTTCCAAAAGTCCAGAGGGTTGGCAGGCCCTCCTAAGCAGCCAGGAATGGGATGCAGCAGTTAAGTAGAAATTGTACAAAATGGCCTCCTCACGTCAATTCTCTCCATCCTCACCCCAAAGAGGTCACGCAAACTGGTTCCATTACTCTCCAGACTGTACTGCTTTCTGCACCACAACAAGCTTGCTCACTAAGTGACCTCCATTTCCCCCTTTGCATGGCTATTACTGTGCTGTGAATACACCAGCATAACTGGGAGCACTAGTTGTTTGCTTGTTGCACTTATATCCCTTTTTCTCTCCAAGGAGCTCAATGTGGTATAGATCTGCCTTCTGATTGAAACCTAACAACATGCCTGTGAAGTAGGTCAAGCTGAATTACATGGCTGACTAAAGGGGACTGGAAGTCAGACTTCCCAAGTTCCAGCCTGACACTTTAAAACAGGAGTGCCCAAAACTTTTGGGCTGCAGGCCAGTCACATGGTTCAGCGGGCCAGTCACGTGATTCCTCCAATGTGAAGCAGAAGTAAAATGTGCCCACGCATGTGCAAAACACTGCCATAAGTGCAGCTACAGCTGTTGTAAATGCGTTTACAACAGCTTCTGGTGCATTTTACAACAGCGTTCTGTGCATGTGTGAGTGCGTTTTACTTCTGCTTCCAGGAGCGGTGAGGGCAGCGTGGGCTGGATGAATTGGTGTTGGGGGCCAGATCTGGCCCATGGGCTGTAGTTTGGGCACCCCTGCTTTATAACTACTACACCATACAAGCTCATATCTATAATTCTCCTCCTCCTCTTCTTATGGATGGATTTAATATTGGTTTCTAGTTATTGTGCTCATAGTTGTGTTTTTGTCGAAGACAAAGAAAATTACTTGTTTGGATTATGTCTCCCAGAAGAGCCTTGCTGACTGGGGGATTCAAAAGCCCTCGTAGCTGGGGTATTCTGGGAGCTGTGGGCCATAAAAGTAAATGGGGCATTATTGTTCAAGAAGTCCCCATCTCTGTTTTTTGTCTTTTGTTGCTGATAGCAATCCTAAACTATCAAGAAAAGATGTGATATAAATTTGTTAATCAAAGAAATACAGTAATACCTCGGATAACGTTTGCATCAGATAATGCTAAAACCGCATAACATTAAGCAATCTGGAAGGAAAATTGCATCGCATAACATTAAAATCCTATGGGATGCATCGGATAAAGCCTGTGCTGCTTACAATGTATCTCTATGAAGTTTTAACATTATCAGATGCATCCCATAGGATTTTAACATTATCCAATGCATAACATTAAAAATCGGATAACGCTAAGACTTGCGGAACCAAGTTTTAGCGTTATCCGAGGTTTTACTGTAAATAGATACCAACACATGGGTTAAGTTTTTTTGTTTGGTCAGAGATTGTCAATTTTGGGATAACGCTGGTTGCTGACCTTGAACTACATGATCTGGAGTTTAAAACAATATTTGAGAAAATGGAGTAACATTTGAGCCTTTGCCCTCAATTTTCTTGGTCTTCTTCCAGTTTCATTATTCTGCTTCCTTAAACCTGCTCCCCTATCAGCCAGCCAAACAAGAGAAACCATCTATTATCCTGACATATCATTGTAATTTCTCTAGTTCAGAATAAGAGCTAAAAAGGGGAGCATACAATAGAAAATACTAAGCAGCCTTCCATATTCTATCGAGTCCTTTTATAGTGCTCAGGCTGTAATTCTTTGTAGTCTTGTGGTAGCAAAATCCCATGATTAGATTGGTAGCAAGGATTGAATATTCTGAGAAAGTGCCGGTCACAGTGATTTAGGGAGGGGTGGGCAAACTGCAACATTTTGGTATTGGACTACAATTCCCAAGAGCCCTTGCCTCCATAGCTAATGGCAAGAAATTATGTGGTTTGCAGTCCAACGATATCTAGAAGACTTCATTTTGTCCATCCCTGGCTTGCACTGTACTGATATTAGTTTGGTACTGCTTTAATTGCCATATCAGCTGAATCAAATAAAATTTTGGGATTTTTAATTTAGCGCGGTATTTAGAAATGACTCCTGCATATCTCAGAAATGCACAAAAGTTATATACAAAGGATGCTTACCGAGGAGGAGAATCAGGATGTGTGATATCAGCCTGAGAAAGCGTCTCGATGTAAGAATTGAAATAAACGGCTGGTGGAAGTTCCTCAATACAGCTGGACCTCATTTCTCCAAAAGAGTTGCCGTAAGAGAAGCAATCAGGAGCTGGAAAAAAATGTCAAGTGCAAACCTTTTAACCCTTAAGTGGCACTGGTTTTATAAAAAGGGTCTCCAAAATAGCAAAAACAGAAAATTAATCTGTATTTATTACCAACACGTTTCTGTTCAGATGTCCGAATTGGCTGCAGTGGCACATGCTTTAGTGACATAATAATAATTTCGTGTCAGAAATTATTATTTTTGACTCTGCATGTGCTCTTGAGCAGAGCTGCTGCTGAGGAGAGCCAAACAAAGGAAGTGAGCACTGGTAAGTTTTGCAGTTGGAGTAGAGCTGCTTTAGAGGCCCGCGCGCCTAACGGCACGTGAGATTGCAAACTAGTAACAAAGGAAGAATATAGTCTTACTAGGTAGAAAGGTAGTAAACGTGTACATTTTTGAGGCCCAGAATACTGCACTTGTTAAAATGGATTCTGAGGGAACAGCTGTAGTTACCTGCAATACTTGTGCCATGTTTGTGTTCTTGCCAAAGCATATGGAGAACTACACTTGCAGCAAGTGCAAGCTGGTTGCACTACTAGAAGAGAAGGTCCAGCAGCTAGAGGCCCGCATATCTAACCATCAACAAATTAAGGAGCTTGAGCTGTTCTTGGACAGAGCGGAGCAGACTATGCTGGACAAAGAAGAGACAGGGCACAGTTCTGAGGGAGAAGGCCCTTCACTAACTCAAGAGGGTGATGTTTGGAGGAATGTTACTCAAAGGAGGAGAAGAGTAGGGGATCACTCTGAGAGTCTGAAATCACAGAATAAATTTGAGGCTCTTTCCCTCATCACACCTGATGAGGAACACACAGAGGAACAACTGGTTCCACCTGATGATCTCTCCTTCATCACACTTGATGAGATCCAGGAAGATAAACAACAGGAACAAACTGAGGTTCTCTCCCCTAATATGGTTGATGAGGTGCATGTAGATGAACAGATTGCAGGAGAGAGGCTCCTTGTACTAGGCGATTCAATAATTAGAAATACAGAGAAATGGATTTGTGATGCACATGATAACTGTATGGTGACTTGCCTGCCAGGTGCAAAAGTTGCAGACATCACAAGAAATCTAGATAGATTGTTAGAGAGAACTGGGAAGGAGCCAGTTGTCATGGTACACGTTGGTACCAATGATGTTGGGAAGGCCAAGCGGTCTGTCCTGGAAGCCAAATTTAGGTTGTTAGGAAGAAGATTGAAGTCGCGGACTTCCAAGGTAGCATTTTCAGAAGTGCTGCCTGTCCCTCGCACAGGACCTACCAGGCAGGCAGAGCTCAGAAGCCTCAATGCGTGGATGAGGCGGTGGTGTCGAGAGGAGGGCTTCAGATTTGTCAGGAACTGGAGAACATTTTGGGACAAGTCAATATGTTCAGGAGGGATGGGTTGCATTTGAACCATGATGGGACCAGATTGCTGGCACTCAACATCAAAAAGGCTGCAGAGCAGCTTTTAAACTGATAACTGGGGGAAAGCCGACAGGAGCTGGGCACCATCCGGTTCGGAAAAGTGTGTACTTGAGTAGTGAGGAGGATGCAAAATTTACTGAGCAGAGCGAGGAGCTAGTCACTAGCATTCTAGCAGAAGGATGCAAGAGGCAGTCTAACAATGCAACTGGACATAAAAGACTGTGTCAGAAAAGCATATATAAATGCTTGTATACAAATGCCAGAAGCCTCCGGAACAAAATAGGGGAGCTGGAATACTTAGCAATATATAAGAATATTGATATTATTGGTATCACTGAAACCTGGTGGACGGATGATAACCAATGGGATACAGTTATCCCAGGCTACAAACTGTACAGGAAGGATAGGAAGGGGCAAACGGGAGGTGGTGTAGCCTTGTATGTCAAAGAAGTGATAAAATCGTATGAATTGGAATATCTAGGTGATTTGGAGTCACCATTAGAAGCTCTGTGGGTAAGAGTACCAGGCCACAAGGATGGTCTAACAGTAGGCATATACTATCGGCCTCCGACCCAAACTCTTGAGGGAGACTGGCAGTTGGAGAATGTTGTAAAGGAGGCATCCAAGAAGGGAAGCCTGGTTATAATGGGGGACTTCAATTACCCTCACATAGACTGGGTGAACTGTTGTTCAGCACATGATAAAGAGATAAAGTTCCTAGATATGCTAAATGATTGTTCCCTGGGACAGATGGTTGAAGACCCAACTAGAGGTACAAGAATCCTTGACTTGATCCTGAGTAATACTCATGATCTGGTGCAAGATGTTAATGTGACTGATCCAATAGGGAACAGTGACCACAACTCAATTATGTTTAACTTGATCATAGACCGCAAGTCACTGATAAAATCTAACACAGAGACCTTAAATTTTCAAAAAGGAAATTTCCCAAAGATGAGGAAACTAGTAAAAAAGAAGCTGAAAGGGAAAATTGAGAGAGTCCAAACACTCCAAGAGGCAAGGAGGCTGTTTACAAAAACAATAACAGAGGCCCAATTGGAATGCATACCCAAAAGGAAAAAGGGCACTGCCAGGTCCAAGAGGACTCCAATGTGGCTTACAGGAGCTGTTCGGGAAGTGATCAAGAGCAAGAAAAGCTCATTTAGAAGATGGAAGGCTTGTCCGAATGAGGACAGCAGGCAGAAACATAAATTCTGGCAGAACAAATGCAAGGCAACAATCAGGAAAGGAAAGCAAGACATTGAGGAGCGTATACCTAAAAATACTCAGAGAAATAACAAAGACTTCTTTAAGTACATTAGAAGTAAGAACCCAACTAGGAAGGCCATTGGACCATTAGACGATAATGGAAGGCAAGGGGTTATTAAAGAGGAAACAGAGATTGCAGAGAGACTCAATGAATTCTTTGCTTCAGTATTCACTGAAGAAGACAGAAACCACATGCCCAAAACAGAGCCTATCTTCGTAGGGAGGTAAAGCGAAGAATTAAGCAATATAGAAATAACCAGGGAGGAGGTCTTTGCATGTCTTGTTAAGCTAAACACTAACAAATCACCGGGACCAGATGGCATCCATTCACAAGTTCTCAGGGAACTTAAAGATGAAATTGCTGATCTGCTAGCCAAAATATATAATATTTCCCTCAAATCAGGCTTTGTGCCTGATGACTGGAAGGTAGCGAATGTAACACCAATTTTCAAAAAGGGAACCAGGGGTGATCCAGGAAATTACCGACCTGTCAGTTTGACATGTGTCCCAGGTAAAGTGATGGAAACCATCCTAAAAGATAGAATTACTAGGCACATAGAAGAGAAGGCGCTGCTAAAGGAGAGCCAACATGGCTTTTGCAAGGGCAAATCATGCCTCACTAATCTGTTGGAATTTTTGGAGAGTGTCTACAAGCATGTGGATAAGGGGGATCCAGTTGACATTGTTTATCTGGACTTTCAGAAGGCTTTTGACAAGGTCCCACACCAAAGGCTCTTGAATAAACTTACCAGTCATGGAATAAAAGGACAGGTCTTGTCCTGGATCAGCAACTGGCTAAGGGACAGGAAACAGAGGGTAGCACTAAATGGACACTTCTCCAAGTGGAGGGAAGTAAAGAGTGGGGTCCCCCAAGTTTCAGTACTGGGACCCCTGCTTTTCAACCTCTTCATAAATGATCTAAAGGTAGGAGTAAAAAGCAAGGTAGCCAAATTTGCTGACGACACTAAATTATACAGGGTAGTGAAAACTGTGAGAGATTGTGAGGAGCTCCAGAGGGATCTCTTGACACTGGGCAGAACAGTGGCAAATGAGCTTCAACACTAGTAAGTGCAGAGTGATGCATGTTGGGGCAAAAAACCCCAATTACATTTATAAACTGAAGGGGTCTGAACTCTCTGCGACAAACCAGGAAAGGGACCTTGCTGTCCTGGTGGACAACTCAATGAAGGTGTCAACCCAGTGTGCCTCAGCTGTGAAAAAAGCAAACTCAATGCTAGGGATCATTAGGAAGGGTATAGAAAATAAGTCAGCAAGTGTCATTTTGCCTCTTTACAAATCTATGGTGAGGCCCCATCTGGAATACTGCGTACAGTTCTGGTCGCCATACCTCCATAAGGATATTATGGAGTTGGAGAAAGTGCAGAGGAGGGCAACCAGAATCATTAGGGGACTGGAACGCCTTCCTTACTATCTGAGGCTGCAACGCTTGGGCCTTTTCACTCTTGAACGACGGCGTCTAAGAGGTGACCTGATTGAAGTTTATAAAATCATGCGCGGTGTGGACAAAGTAGATAAGGAAAAACTGTTTTCCCTATCACACAACACTAGAACTAAGGGACACTCGATGAAACTTTTGGGTACTAGTTCTCAAACAAATAAGAGAAAGTACTTTTTCACCCAGAGGATTACTGGTCTATGGAACTCCCTGCCAGAAGAAGTGGTGACAGCTGTCAGTCTTGACAGCTTTAAGAAAGGATTAGACAAATTCATGGAGGATAAGAGTATCAATGGCTATAATTATGGATACTTAAGGACAACCTCGGGGTTGAAGAGATAGGCAGGATATCTCTCACTGCCATTTCCAGGGAATCCTAAGCAGGTGAAGGCATCTCCTTGGGTATACCCTGAAGGAAATGGTTAGCAACTGAGTGAGACAGAATGCAGGATTGGAGGGCTGTGGCCTGTTCCAGCAAGGCTGTTCTTATGTTCTTATGAAAGGATTTTTGCGGGATAAACTCTGCTCAGGGAACACCCATGTCCCCAAGAGCTGGGACAGAGATGGGCGCTCAATCCGTCACGCAGTACCTGGGCCTCGAACTGCTAACTTGCCAGCCTTCCAGCTAACAAGGCGAACTTCTTAACCACTGAGCCACTGCAGCCCCTGCTTTAGTGACATCCCGCTTGGATTATTGCAATGCACTCTATGTAGGACTGCCTTTGAAGATGGTTCAGAAGTTTCAGCTGGCTCAAAATACAGCAGACAGAGCATATAATGCCTCTGCTAAAACCACACTGGTTACCAGTCTGTTTTTGGGCCAATTCAAAGTGCTGGGCATTATCTATAAAGAGAACCAAGCAACACGGTTTCCCATAAGAATACACTGAAAACCAATTAATCCATTCGGGGTGGGGTGGGAATGTTAACAGAGCCACTATTTTCAATGGATTTCCTTTTGTTATGTGAATTTTGTGTTAAGCAAGCCGCTTGTTAAGCAAGGGTCCACTGTACACTGTATTTACCATATGCATACTGAATAGTATACATTAGGAGTTCTCAACATTTTTAAGCTGGGGGCTGGGTTACGCTCCCTCAGACAGCTTCGGGGGCCAGATGGCCATTTGCCCTTCCTCCAGCACATGGCACTTCCTGGTGTGGTGGTGGTGGTGGGCCACATGAAATGGTGCCATGGGCCACATCCAGCCCATAGGCCGCAGGCTGAGAATCCCTGGTATACATGATCATATGCCTACTTTAATGCCTTATGCCATTTTTGCTCAACTGTTGGTCATGCCTTTCCTCCTTTTTCAGTGGGCATCTGACATTACTTATTGGTAATACTGTACTCCATGTTTAAATATGAAAAGTTGTGACCTCTAGTTTGTGTCCTCCCAAATGCAGACAATGAAAGCAACAAAACCAAAATGTTGAAAATATTGACAACACTACCAGATTCCTAAATGTTGTTTTTTTTATAAAAAAAAAGAAGACCCTTGAACCCATCTTACTATAGCTGTCTCTCTGAAGTTGGAGATGGCGGAAACACCTATTCTTGCGTAGGCTTCCAATAATGATGGCCACACAGGAGAGAAACAGCACGACTCCAATCACTACTCCAGCTACCAGCACGGAAGAATCCGGCATGCTAGCGTCACTGCTAGCTTCAGTGCAATGGCTGAATTCACTGATTGGGCTGGTCTGGTTCAGGTGAATTTCTATGAGAAAGAGAGAGATTTTGATAATTTGACAGGATATATAACATGAAAATGCAGCCTCATTGCTACTGTTCATTGTAGATGTTTAACACATTTTATAAATCAATCATATTCTTGGTTTCATAAGAAAGACTATAACCATCAGAAACATAATTACCTTTTGTATCATAAGTAGTTTCTCTGAAGTAAATTTAAATTTTCATAATTTTTTCATAAATTTTGGTGCGTCCCATACCTCAAATGGGGTATCTTACTGTGTTGATGGACGTCAAGGAATAGAGGATAACCAGGTTCCATAAATAATGCATACAAGTGAGAACAGCTGAGTCGTAATTAGTTAATTACAAAAAACATGAGTAGTCCATATCTACATTGAGACCATGTGGGTATAAAGTATTAAAGCGATATATGTAGAAACATTCTCTTTGCCTCAAGATCTGTTCTACATTATAACGTACAAAGGGGTCTGGTTTGTGGCGCTCCAGGATGACAAATTTGAAGTCATGATCACAATGGTTTAATTCTTTGAAGTGCCCAACCAACGGGGCTCTTAAATTATCCGTTCGAATTTTCGATCGATGTTCCACTGCCCTAGTTTTCATTTGCCTAGTGGTGATATCGACATAACCCAAACCACATTTGCATACAAGAAGGTACACGCAATTAGATGTTTTGCAATTAGAAAAATGTTGTAACTTTAAAATAAAGTTACTGCTGGCTATAGAGACCTCTTTCGTTTGCCAAGATAGGGGGAAGTTAATGCAATCACCACAACAATAATGTCCTATAAGCGCAGGGTGGGTCGAGCGAGATCGTGCCTCATGGTCAGAAGAAGTGATAAATTGTCTAATACATTTAGGTTTTCTAAATCCAATCATGGGTAAAACAGAACATTCTGGAAGATGTTGCACAATATGCCAATGCTTATTAATGATCCCTCAGATTTGTCAGTTATGGGTGAATACTGGAAGGAGCAATGAATCTTATCCACAGTACTTCTTACTTTCTTAGAGAATTGACTTCTAGATACAGTTTGTGCCTTCTTAAAGTTAAACAATATAACCTGCTCTGGATATCCCTTTTGTGTCAAAAAATGGCTGATCATCTTGGCCGAAGCCAGGAAATCAGTGTTTGTGGAAGAATTCCATTTAGCTCTAAGAAATAGCCCAAAGGGGAGATTCTGCTTGAGATGGCATGGATGATGTGATGCAAAATTTAAATACGCGTTCCTATCCGTAGGTTTTCTAAAAAGTTTAACCTTAACTTTGCGTGAAGCAGTTATGTAAGTAGAGACGTCTAAGAATGGAATAGTACAATCACTATAATCATGGGTGAATCGCAAGTGAGGATTAAGGTTATTAATCCATTTAACAAACCCCTCCACCAAAGTAAGATCATCCAAAATGAAAAATAAATCATCTATAAATCTATTATAGAAAATAATATGGGAAAGGTACGGATTCAAAGATGAAAAAATAAACTCTTCCTCAAATGAAATCATATAAACATTGGCCAAACTTGGAGCCACCGAACTACCCATAGCCACTCCACAAATATGTAAATAAAAGGCGCTACCAAACCTTAAAAAGTTGTTATCTAATTAGACTTGTTGGATGTGGTATTAGATAACAATTTTTTTAGGTAGCTCCAAGTTACAATGATATATAATGTATAGGTTTTTGTATATATGTATAGATTGCTCTTTATGTATCATGATAGTAATGAGTTGTTATTATAATTGTAGATTCCTGAGGAAAATATTCCCTTGAAAATTCCTATTATTGAATGGAATTCGAATCTACTTGAATTATTCTTGGATTTATTCATTTGATTTCAACTTAATAAATCTGTTGCATCACTTCTACTCGTGTGCCTTTCCAAGCGGATATTTCTGAGCATTTGTTTGGAGGACATCAGATACTCTTTTCTAGATAAAAATGACTAAATTACTCAGTATCCCATTTGGAATCATTCTTGGCAAAATTCAGAAACATAACAAATACAATAAAATTTTAAAAAGAAAAATTCATTTACATTCTCAAGTCAAGTCATTCTTTATTACGGTCCACAACCAGCATAGTACAGCAAAAGGAACAGAAGTTAAAATGAGGGTACTTAAAAAGGAGCCTTCCTCCTCAGAGTTAAGTACAGTGGAACCTTGACATACAAATGCTTCGACTTACAAAAAATGCGAAATACAAATAGAAATCCTGGCTAAAAAAATTCAACATACAAATTTTTAATAGGAAAAATTCAACATACAAAAAATATGGTGACATTGAGAGGCCTCTTCTGGTAATCCAATGTGTTTTTGACATAATTTTTTTCAACATGCAAATAACCTTGTGGAACAGGAAAAAAATCATATGTAGGGGTTTTACTGTAGTAGTAAAATTAGTACACAAGATCAATAATGTTACAATGCTAATGTTACAACGCGGCGTCAGTAGTTTATTTAGCTGAAGGACCTGCCAAAATTGTTCTCCAATTACATTCTAAGAATGCAAGAATGTCTAGCCCAGGGGTTCCCAACCTACAGCCCGGGGACCGGACTCAGCCCATGGCACCATTTCATGTGGCCCATGGCTGCCCTTGCTGCTCCCAGAAGTGGGAGCAGACATGTTTACGTCAGCCGTAAAACATGTCCGCGCATGCGTAAATGCACCTGTGCTTGTCGTAAATGCAGAACTGGGTGTAGCGTGGTCAGGCCCACTCAGCTGTCTGGGGGGCATGGTGAGGCCCATGGCGCAAAAATGTTGGGAATCCCTGGTCTAGCCTAAAAAGGCACATTGGAAAAGCAGAGAGTATATTTCTATGGTACATCTTTTTCAAAGTAAAAAGCATTATAGCTTTAAGAAATATTTAGACTTAAGCATACGTAAATGAACACACAGAGAAAATCATTCTAAGTGTTCACCGAGTCAGGCCAGCTTGAGTTAATGTAAGAAAACATGTAATGGTGTAAAATTAGTACATAAGATCAATAATGTTACAACGCTATGCTGTAGCGTTAGTAGTTTATATAGCTGAAGGATCTGCTATATGCTGTCTGTTTTATTGATATGGGATGTGTTTATGTGGTGTAGCTTAGTGTTGAATTGCACTGTGTAAAATTCAATGCCATGCATGTGTCTTCTGTCTCCCTAGATTCATATTTTTCAGATGTTTAGAACTCCCACAGTCCTTTACCCATTGGTCACATTTTCCCTTTAAGTTTCAGAGTCCTGGTTCACCTGCAGAAAATATTTAATAGGAAATTCTAGTGGTTTTTCAATGCTTGTAAAATACAACTTCTGTTACTCAGAGTCTGGCAAGCTGCCATCATGATAAACACCATTATTTTGATTAACACTCAGTATAAAAGCAGGTTGCATTGAGTGTATATTACTATAATAGTAAAATCAAGACCAACAAACCAGTGGACCTGGAAACTGCTGGCCATATTAATGTTTTATAGATATGGATTTCAACTTATTTTCAATTCTCTTTCAACATATTTTCAATTCTCTCCCATGACTTAACTGTCAGCCCTGGACAGAATTTCCCTGTGAGGCAGAGTTAATGTACAATGTCATTACTTGGCTGGAGAGCAGAGAGCTAATTGTTTCTGAAGTTACTTTTAATAAACTGCTATTCAAACATCTTTTTCCAAAACACAAAGTATCTTTCCAGGGCAGTTTTTTCTGTAACCACCCCTTAATTATTTCATCACTCTATAACATTGTTTCCCAACCTTTGGTGTTGGGACTTCAGTTCCCAGAAGCCTAAGTCAATTCCCTAAAGCACTGATCAGCCAGTGTACTGACATGTGTCTCGTGTAGGGAACCACTGCTCTATACCTACAATATTTCACTACTTGACATTCCCGGGATAGTGCAAATATCTGCATATGTGCCTGATGTATTAAGCAAATGAGCTATGGGCTTCTTCTTCTCAAATCAGTGTTAGGATCTCCCTCTTATGTAAGTTGTCATCATTGTCTTCTTCCGTATCCAAATCGTGGCGATTCTCATGGTGATCAGCCATGAAGATTGTCCTGGGAACAATATAATGCAGTGGCCTTTCATCTGCCTTCCGCATTGCAGCGTGAAACCTGTACCAATGATCCAGATCTGCAAGTCACTTTCTGGTCCTGAGCCCTTTTGGCACACAAAGTCCTCCTCAGCCCCAGGCTAGTATTGATGAAGCTGCTGCCCTCCATCAAGATGGATTCAAGTGGGATTTAATCCACTTGGGGATCATCACCCTTCCCTGTGGACTTCGGCACCCGAATCCGTTAGTCCTTAGGGTGGTCAGGTTAGTTAACTACCTCCTGACACTCAGTGTTGAGTCCCTGGCAATATGGTCTATTACCATAGCAGGATAACCTGGCCAGACAGGGATATAAGTCTTAGTGCATTGGTTTTTATGGGTTTGGGTCACTTGTTCTAGCATGACTGTTGAATATGCAATTCATTTGTCAGCGTGAGAAACAGATGCCAGATCAGGAGAAACACTGGGTTTCCCAAATTGCTATAAGCATGCTGAAAAGTCACTGTTGGACAATTTCTGGCAGACATGGTATGAAACAGATGGTGCATCACACTTGCAAGAGGACAGGAAGAATGAGGGACACTTTACACTATGAAAACTATTGTTCTCACCTTCAGTGTTCCATCACTGGCTTGTGTAACAATGGTTGAAAATTACTGTCCAAGAAAGCAATCAATGGTAGGATGTAATGACAATAGATTGGTTCAGGCATATTGAGGCTCATCAGTCCTGTTAAATGTGAAATGGTCTAGTCAAATAACTACAGAGGCTAAGATATCTTTAACCTTTTATCCAATCATCAGGTAGGTAGAGGGATGCTCTGTGACCATAGCGTGGGGTCAGGATGGGAGCTGGAGGAAGGGTTAGGTTCCTATATATCTCAAGTGATGTCATCGCAGTGGTGCATTGTGTTATTTGCAGTCCATACAGTCCATTACTATCTGACCAAACCCTTTCTAATATCATACTGATTGGATGCGCTCTCCAGCCAAAAACTAATTGATTTGTTTTACAATTTTAAGCACAGCTTATTGAATAAATGGGCATGCTGCGATGCAGGTAATGGCTTCATTAGTATATTGGCGGTTTGCTCTTTGGTGACACAATGTACTAGTTTGATGACGCCTGCGGTGGACATCTCCCTTACGTGCTTATTCTTGATATCTATAAGTCTGGACTTCTGATGCGGAGCATCGGATCTGGATATATCTATTGCAGCCTGGTTATCTTCATGGATGATGATTGGGTGAGATGGTACTTCCCATATCTGTAATATTAGATCATTGAGACCCACCAGTTTGTTCGCGACCTTAGACACACAGACATACTTTGCGTCTGCTGTGGAGGTGTTTGCCCGTGAACCATTGTATTGGGCTACTGTTCAATAAGATTAAGTAACCTGATGTGCTTCTTCTGGTCTTGGTATCCCCAGCCCAGTCAGCATCAGCATAGGCTTCTTGTATGAAGTTCAGGTTTGCTGCTTGGTTTGGGGGTGATCAATAGTTTTGTGTCCATAGTTTTCTTCAGGTATCTTAATAACCTCTTGATTGCATTTCAATGGTAGACCTTTGGGTCACAGACATGTCGTGATAATAAATTCACTGCCAACGCAATATCAGGCCTGGTCCAGTTGGCAAGGTACAATAGGGACCCTACGGTTGACCTATACAGTGTGTTTTCTTCGAAAGGTTCACCATCCTCGTACATGTTCTTCAGGAAATCCATCTGCATGGGGGTATCACATGGTTTGGCCTCTTTCATGTTGCAACCTTCCAGTAGTTCAGATATGTCTCTCCATTCCCTTTCTTGGTGAATACGCATTTGTCCAATGATACTATTGAGAAGCCCATCCCCTCCAACTTTGCTGAGAGGCATTCGTACCATCTTTTGCCAGATTGGCAGAGTCCATACAAACTTTTATTAAGCAACCAGATTTCCCCTTCATTGTTTTCTATCCCAGGTGGTGCTCTGACATATATTTCCTTGTCAAGTTGGGCATGGAGGTAAGCTGTCTGCACATCATATTGGGCATATTGGGGATATTGGGCATGTTCAAAACCTTCCCCTTCTGTTCCCTCGACGTCATCACTGTTAGCTACAAAGTTAGTGTTCACTTGTTCATCAACATTTAAGAACATAAGAACATAAGAACAGCCTTGCTGGAACAGGCCACAGCCCATCCAGTCCAGCACTCTGTCTCACACAGTGGCTCACCATTTCCTTCAGGGTATTCCCAAGCAGATGCCTTCACCTGCTTAGGATTCCCTGGAAATGATATTGAGAGATATCCTGCCTATCTCTCCAACCCGGAGGTTGTCCTTAAGTATCCATAATTATAGCCATTGATACTCTTGTCCTCTATGAACTTGTCTAATCCTTTCTTAAAGCTGTCAAGACTGACAGCTGTCACCACTTCTTCTGGCAGGGAGTTCCATAGACCAGTAATCCTCTGGGTGAAAAAGTACTTTCTCTTATTTGTTTGAGAACTAGTACCCAAAAGTTTCATGGAGTGTCCCCTAGTTCTAGTGTTATGCGATAGGGAAAACAGTTTTTCCTTATCTACTTTGTCCACACCGTGCATGATTTTATAAACTTCAATCAGGTCACCTCTTAGACGTCGTCGTTCAAGAGTGAAGAGGCCCAACCGTTGCAGCCTCAGATGGTAAGGAAGGTGTTCCAGTCCCCTAATCATTCTGGTTGCCCTCCTCTGCACTTTTTCCAGCTCCATAATATCCTTCTGGAGGTATGGCGACCAGAACTGTACACAGTATTCCAGGTGGGGCCTCACCATAGATTTATAAAGAGGCAAAATGACACTTGCTGACTTATTTTCTATACCCTTCCTAATGATCCCTAGCATTGAGTTGGCTTTTTTCACTGCTGAGGCACACTGGGTTGACACCTTCATTGAGTTGTCAACCAGGACACCAAGGTCCCTTTCCTGGTTTGTCGCAGAGAGTTCAGACCCCATCAGTTTATAAATGTAATTGGGGTTCTTTGCTCCAACATGCATCACTCTGCACTTACTAATGTTGAAACTCATTTGCCACTGTTTTGCCCTCTCCCCCAGTGTCGAGAGATCCCTCTGGAGCTCCTCACAATCTCTCACAGTTTTCACTACCCTGTATAATTTAGTGTCGTCAGCAAATTTGGCTACCTTGCTTTTTACTCCTACCTCTAGATCATTTATGAAGAGGTTGAAAAGCAGGGGTCCCAGTACTGAACCTTGGGGGACCCCACTCTTTACTTCCCTCCACTTGGAGAAGTGTCCATTTAGTGCTACCCTCTGTTTCCTGTCCCTTAGCCAGTTGCCGATCCAGGACAAGACCTGTCCCTTTATTCCATGACTGGTAAGTTTATTCAAGAGCCTTTGGTGTGGGACCTTGTCAAAAGCCTTCTGAAAGTCCAGATAAACAATGTCAACTGGATTCCCCTTATCCACATGCTTGTTGACACTCTCAAAAAATTCCAACAGATTAGTGAGGCATGATTTGCCCTTGCAAAAGCCATGTTGGCTCTCCTTTAGCAGCGCCTTCTCTTCTATGTGCCTATTAATTCTATCTTTTAGGATGGTTTCCATCACTTTACCTGGGACACATGTCAAACTGACAGGTCGGTAATTCCCTGGATCACCCCTGGATCCCTTTTTGAAAATTGGTGTTACATTTGCTACCTTCCAGTCATCAGGCACAAAGCCTGATTTGAGGGAAAGATTATATATTTTGGCTAGGAGATCAGCAATTTCATCTTTAAGTTCCCTGAGAACTCGTGGATGGATGCCATCTGGTCCTGGTGATTTGTTAGTGTTTAGTTTAACAAGACATGCAAGGACCTTCTCCCTGGTTATTTCTATCTGGCTTAATTCTTCGGTTTCCCTCCCTACGAAGATAGGTTCTGTTTTGGGCATGTGGCCTCTGTCTTCTTCAGTGAATACTGAAGCAAAGAATTCATTGAGTCTCTCTGCAATCTCTGTTTCCTCCTTAATAACCCCTTGCCTTCCATTGTCATCTAATGGTCCAATGGCCTTCCTAGTTGGGTTCTTTCTTCTAATGTACTTAAAGAAGTCTTTGTTATTTCTCTGAGTATTTTTAGCTATACGCTCCTCAAAGTCTTGCTTTGCTTTCCTGATTGTTGCCTTGCATTTGTTCTGCCACAATTTATGTTTCTGCCTGCTGTCCTCATTTGGACAAGCCTTCCATCTTCTAAATGAGCTTCTCTTGCTCTTGATCACTTCCCGAACAGCTCCTGTAAGCCACATTGGAGTCCTCTTGGACCTGGCAGTGCCCTTTTTCCTTTTGGGTATGTATTCCAATTGAGCCTCTGTTATTGTTTTTGTAAACAGCCTCCATGCCTCTTGGAGTGTTTGGACTCTCTCAATTTTCCCTTTCAGCTTCTTTTTTACTAGTTTCCTCAACTTTTGGAAATTTCCTTTTTGAAAATTTAAGGTCTCTGTGTTAGATTTTATCAGTGACTTGCGGTCTATGATCAAGTTAAACATAATTGAGTTGTGGTCACTGTTCCCTATTGGATCAGTCACATTAACATCTTGCACCAGATCCTGAGTATTACTCAGGATCAAGTCAAGGATTCTTGTACCTCTAGTTGGGTCTTCAACCATCTGTCCCAGGGAACAATCATTTAGCATATCTAGGAACTTTATCTCTTTATCATGTGCTGAACAACAGTACACCCAGTCTATGTGAGGGTAATTGAAGTCCCCCATTATAACCAGGCTTCCCTTCTTGGATGCCTCCTTTACAACATTCTCCAACTGCCAGTCTCCCTCAAGAGTTTGGGTCGGAGGCCGATAGTATATGCCTACTGTTAGACCATCCTTGTGGCCTGGTACTCTTACCCACAGAGCTTCTAATGGTGACTCCAAATCACCTAGATATTCCAATTCATACGATTTTATCACTTCTTTGACATACAAGGCTACACCACCTCCCGTTTGCCCCTTCCTATCCTTCCTGTACAGTTTGTAGCCTGGGATAACTGTATCCCATTGGTTATCATCCGTCCACCAGGTTTCAGTGATACCAATAATATCAATATTCTTATATATTGCTAAGTATTCCAGCTCCCCTATTTTGTTCCGGAGGCTTCTGGCATTTGTATACAAGCATTTATATATGCTTTTCTGACACAGTCTTTTATGTCCAGTTGCATTGTTAGACTGCCTCTTGCATCCTTCTGCTAGAATGCTAGTGACTAGCTCCTCGCTCTGCTCAGTAAATTTTGCATCCTCCTCACTACTCAAGTACACACTTTTCCGAACCGGATGGTGCCCAGCTCCTGTCGGCTTTCCCCCAGTTATCAGTTTAAAAGCTGCTCTGCAGCCTTTTTGATGTTGAGTGCCAGCAATCTGGTCCCATCATGGTTCAAATGCAACCCATCCCTCCTGAACAGATTTGGCTTGTCCCAAAATGTTCTCCAGTTCCTGACAAATCTGAAACCCTCCTCTCGACACCACTGCCTCATCCATGCATTGAGGCTTCTGAGCTCTGCCTGCCTGGTAGGTCCTGTGCGAGGGACAGGCAGCACTTCTGAAAATGCTACCTTGGAAGTCCGGGACTTCAATCTTCTTCCTAACAACCTGAATTTGGCTTCCAGGACAGACTGCTTGGCCTTCCCAACATCATTGGTACCAACGTGTACCATGACAACTGGCTCGTTCCCAGTTCTCTCTAACAATCTATCTAGATTTCTTGTGATGTCTGCAACTTTTGCACCTGGCAGGCAAGTCACCACACGGTTATCATGTGCATCACAAATCCATTTCTCTGTATTTCTAATTATTGAATCGCCTAGTACAAGGAGCCTCTCTCCTGCAATCTGTTTATCTACATGCACCTCATCAACCGTATTAAGGGAGAGAACCTCAGTTTGTTCCTGTTGTTTATCTTCCTGGATCTCATCAAGTGTGATGAAAGAGAGATCATCAGGTGGAACCAGTTGTTCCTCTGTATGTTCCTCATCAGGTGTGATGAGGGAAAGAGCCTCAAATTTATTCTGTAATTTCAGACTCTCAGAGTGATCCCCTACTCTTCTCCTCCTTTGAGTCACATTCCTCCAGACATCTCCCTCCTGAGTTAGTGAAGGGCCTTCTCCCTCAGAACTGTGCCCTGTCTCTACTTTGTCCAGCATAGTCTGTTCCGCTCTGTCCAAGAACAGCTCAAGCTCCTTAATTTGTTGATGGTTAGATATGCGGGCCTCTAGCTGCTGGACCTTCTCTTCTAGTAGTGCAACCAGCTTGCACTTGCTGCAAGTGTAGTTCTCCATATGCTTTGGCAAGAACACAAACATGGCACAAGTGTTGCAGGTAACTACAACTGTTCCCTCAGAATCCATTTTAACAAGTGCAGTATTCCGGGGCTCAAAAATGTACACGTTTACTACCTTTCTACCTAGTAAGACTATATTCTTCCTTTGTTACTAGTTTGCAATCTCACGTGCCATTAGGCGCGCGGGCCTCTAAAGCAGCTCTACTCCAACTGCAAAACTTACCAGTGCTCACTTCCTTTGTTTGGCTCTCCTCAGCAGCAGCTCTGCTTAAGAGCACATGCAGAGTCAAAAGGGACAAGTTGAGAAGAATGGAAGCTCTTTGGCAATGATCACTCTTCCAATCCTCCTTCCATCACTCAGTATTGATACCTCTCCTCTCCCAAAGGTTACATTTAAGCCTGTGACTTCGCACAGTTTCAATGTGGACATTATGTTGTAAGGGATTCCTGGAACGTGTGACACCCCCTTGATCAATCCGATGTTGGGAATGAATACGTCCCCTTTTCCGATTGCTTGTGCATATCTCTGGTCGGCAAACCTTATTTTGAATGAGGCCTCAACTTAGGACCTTAATAGTTCTTTGTTGTTCATGATGTGTGTGGTTGCCCCGGAGTTGATCAGCCAGCAATATTCATCATTAGGAAGGCCGATGTTGACATTGTTGTATCTGAAGATGTTGATGTACTTTGCCCATTCCTTCTCGGAGTCCCTTTGTGTTCTAAAGCATCTTCTGGGACTGGGTGATCTTCCCTGTTGGGGTCATGATTGGTGCCTGAGCTGTGGGAGCCCCTTGCAGTGAATCTCAGATCTGGGTAGGACCTGTGGTACCGATGACTTTGGTTGTTTACCTTAGGGCAGTCCCTCTTGAGGTGGTTCCTTGACTCACATGCATGGCATGTGTGTGGTGAGCTGGCTTGCTCCATAAAGTCTACCTTCCTTGTGACTTTTATTTCCTTGTATGATGAGGACCTTTCTCTTCTGTAATTGTCTTCTGCTATGAGCCTCCCAGATAGTGAGGAGAGAGAGAGAGATAATTAAAATTCACACTGTCTATTTGCTGTAAGAAGCTATGCCAGGTGGCATCAAGAGAATTAATAATTATACTGATTAGACATCTTTCGGTGATGTTCTCACCCCTTTGTATCTGTTGTGATCTGAGTTTGTTCAGATTCAGCAGGTGCTCTCCCTTGGTGAACCCAGGTTTGAGCTTTGCAGAGTAAAAATCCCTAGAAAGTCTGCTGGTATTGCTTACGCTGTTGCTGTGGAATAATCTATGCATTTTAGTCCATATCTCAGAGACAGTTGAGTTGTTAGGGGTGCTGCTGTACATGGTTGGATCAATGGAGCATAATATGAGGCAAAATGCTCTGTGGTGGATGTGGTCTGTTTTGAGAGACAATGGTGGATTAAGTATTAGGGGCAAGGCATTCTCTCTCAGAATTATCTGTAGCTGTCGTGCCCATTCATTCAGGTTTTTCCCTGTGATGCTCAATATCAGGAAATTATTTGGCAGGTTGTTCTGTTTGTTGGAGTCTGAGTCCATCCACTGTTGATGGTCTGTGTTATCTGGAAATTCACAGTAAGGCAGTTGTCACATTTGAAAGAACTGCCATTTCTTCTTGCCAGCAGCTGGTGTGGTGAGTAGGAGGTATTTGTCCTGTTGTGTCTTGCCAGTAGGTGGAGTAGTGAGCTGTTTGGAATGGCGCATGCACAGAGTTCATTCTATGTTGGTCACCGAAGGGGAAGGATCTCTGTGGTTGCTGTCCTGGCGGTGGAGGCCTGCAGCTCAGCTGTGGTCCCCGGCTGCTTCTGTGGTCGTCGTGACGTGCTGGAGGTGGTGATGGGTGCCTGGAGTAGGCTGGAGGGGGTCCAGTCCCATGGAAGACGTATCTGGATGTTCCCCATTGGTTTGCCGCCGCATCATTGGTAAGGTAAGTGCCGGTTTCCTTATGCCTTGGCTGCGAGTCGTCTCAGGGTTGGTATGGGATGGACACCATGCCAAATGCGGCAGTAAGGATGTCCATTGCCATATCGATTACCGACTCGGTTGGCGCCTGTGGGCAGTCGTGGTGGCAGTCACGGTTTTGCATGGGGTTGTGTTTGGGGTCATCATTGTCACTGGGCCATGGGTCATGGCTGTGGCGGTCGGGAGATAGTAGATGATTGTGGCTGCTGTGGCTGTAGTTTTCACCGTGGAAAGGCCAGGGGGGTGTCTTAGTATGCTACTAGCGACGGAGGACCGGTAATGTTTGGCTGTGTGGCGTTGGGGGTAGAGTAGCTATGGATTATTGCTCTAATTTTCCGTATTTTTCATGTATTTTTGACTCCTTGTCTCCATCCCACCATTTTCCCGCCGTGCAGTTTAAATACCAGGTCTGGGTTGGTTTTTGTTCGGCCATTTTTATTGGCCGGGGCATTTGGTTGGCATCTTGATGTGTGGGATTTAAAAGTGGCGCCGGGGGCATGGCTAAGATGGCGAGGTGAGAGGAGCGTTTTCTCCAGTGCCGCTGAAAAGGTGAGCCACAATAGTGGATTAATGTGGGTTATACTACCTAAATTTTAATAGAAAATAGTAAAAACAGATCATCTCATCAACGTTCTTTGCCTGGCAATGAGATAAAGGAGAGTGCGGGGCATAGGCGGCTCTGGACGAGCCAGCAACATTGGCTCGCGCGAGCTTCGACCACGGTTTCGGAGCACTCTCGAAATAAATGAAAGGTGGCTGGAATGAATGAAGCATTTGATAGTGGAGTAGATTTGGAGCAGAATGAAAGGAATCTGAAGTTTGTGAAGGAAGGAGATCGTTGCGGATGGCGCCAAGATGGGAGCGGATGAATCGGTGAAAGCGAAACTGTAAGACTGATTTTCGGGGTGGCGAGCAGCGGATAAATTGGGAACTGGCAGAGTGAGTTAGTGGGCCAGCTTGCCGGCGAAACATTTGGAGAGTATCAAAGTGAAGGCAGTAGGAATCGGTCCTGGGGGGGATCGCTCAGGGCAAGCGGAGGCGAGCCTTGGTCAATCCTGGGTAGCCGTAGATCTGATCGCCGGGAAGATCAGCAGACAGTAGGAGCTCTGCCCCCTCTTTTTCTTTTTGTATTGTGGAATCAGTCTGCTAACTTTTTAAATGGGCCAGGATTGAGTCCGAATTTTGGACAGTTGAAGAATGAGGTGGATTTACAAGAAGGGAGAATTGTGGAAATTTAATATGTTTTACATAAAATAAGATGGTACTGGACCTCTGAGGACCGGAGAGTTCCGGACAAGAAAGGCTGGAGTTTAAAGATTGTTTTGTCTAGAGTCTTGCTCACTCTATTCTTGTTATGAGGACTTGCTGAGCCAGTCAAGGTCATACACTGAAGATAAGGTTCTTAAATACTGATCTGGCCTTATAGAACTTGAGGGGCAGCAAAGCTGACTTCTGCCGTGATTTGACTACATTATTTCTCTTCTCCTTTCCTTTTTCTTCTTAAGTTTGGATCCCTCAAGAGCTTTATTAAAATTACAAAATATCAAAGAGACCTTATGAATTAGAGAATCCAATTGTTGATCATCGGGTTAAGGACACACATCGGATATAGTTTTCACTGCCATTGGATTGGAACATTACAGAGTAGCATTTTTGTTAAGGCTGTTTGGGAATTGTCTTCATTTTACCCTCAAGAGTTTTATTAAAACTACAAAGTACTAAAGAGACCTTATGAATTAGAGACTCCAACTATTGTTCATTTGGTTAAGGATACATATTGGATACAGTTTTTACTACTTTTGGATTGGAACATTACAAAGTAGTGCTCCTGCTAAGGCTGTATGGGAATTGCTTCTACTTTACCAGTATTGATTTGAATTTATTGGAGACTGAGCTCAACAAAGGATATTGAATACACTTTAATTTCAATTTTTTCTCCTTGAAACACGTACAATAAAGAACTTGAAGTTTTATTAAAAATAAATTTCAATATTTGCATTCAAGGCACTATAACAATCAGAGGTTGGGTAATAAACTGAATTATAGGATTTGCGATCCTAGAAAGAAAATCGACAAAGTGTACAAATTTTTGGAATTTATAACATTCTTCATTTTTTCCTTTCCCCCCTTCTCTTCCTCTGATTATTACTAACACGAACTATTACTGAATTATTTGATTGGGAAAGTATGAATTTATGATTTGAATTTTTTTTGAATTTATTGGAAGATTCTGGGGTATAGCTGGTATAGTTATAAATGTACAATTTGTTTGAGTGAATGAGTCATCGTAGGCGGGGTTCGGAAAAGGATAAAAAGCCATTTTGGGTAAGGGTAGAGCATGAGACATCGTCAGATAGGAGTTACAAAAGACTAATTAGGATGGAAGATGAGAGTAAGGGAGCCCCTAGGGATTTGCAGCAAGAGTTAAAAGAAATGAAGGAGCAGGAGAGGGTGAGAAAGATATTAGAACAACAGCAGCAGCAGAAGCAGCAGCAGCAACCACAACAACAACAATCACAGCAACAGCAGCAGCAACAGCAGAAGCCTCAGAGATCTAAAGATGAGAAAGGAACAGGGGCACTTAAAATGGAATATGAAAAATTAAAGAAAGATTAGATTACATGGAGATGAATTTACAGAAAGAC
This sequence comes from Bradypodion ventrale, assembly GCA_035047345.1. Lineage (NCBI taxonomy): Eukaryota > Metazoa > Chordata > Lepidosauria > Squamata > Chamaeleonidae > Bradypodion > Bradypodion ventrale. Next base: position 22,228,709 of record JAWDJE010000009.1, on the reverse strand, counting down.
TTAGTTTACAGCTTAGACTACAAAATGATGTTCAAAAATTAGAAGAGGAATGGGTCAAAGATAAGACAGAAATTATGAAAGGGCAATTGAACCTTCAAACAATGATGGCTGACCTTATTAAAACAGTGCACACAGGTCATGATAAATTGGAGAAGGGTCAGGATGCGCTTAAAAAAGAACAGGATGAGATGAAAAAAATCAGGCAAAAACAATGAAAGATGTAATAGAAATAAAGGAAAAAGACAATGAGAGAGATCTTAAGGTGGGAAGTCAAGAGCTGAGGTTAGATTTAGTGGAAGAACAGATGAGATGTGCCAATATAGTAATTCGAAAGATTCCTGAGAATACTCCAGATCAGTTAAGACTTAGAATAATAGCTTGGCTGAACGGTTTAGGACTGGGAATCAACTTTGGTCCTGAACATATTATAAGTGTTTTTCAATTGGGTTCAAAGAAAGGTAGATCAGGACCCAGAAATGTGTTGTTGAAATTTGCAAATGTATCAGATAAATTAAGGGTGATGGCACACGTTAAAAAAAGGGAACACAGGCTTTAAAAATGGAGGGAGTTGATGTTGAGTTATATAATGATATATCAGTAGAGGAAAGGATGTGGAAACAGTCGATGAAACCAATAACCAAAATTGATTTCCAAAACAAATGACTTTTTTTCATTTGGGTCGATGGTTTGTAATTGCTCAAGGGTTGGATGCTATGTATGTCATGGAACAAGCTAAATTGGTTGAAAATGGTACAAAAGAATGGGATGTCCTTAATGAGGAATTAATTGTTTCAGGGGGCTATAAACCAGGCAACCATGATGATGATGATTTGGAATCTTTGGGAGCAGCAGGTGGTAGTTAAAATAATAAAAACAGCGCTGGGGAGACAATAACATCAATGATAATCTCGCCTTGGCAACATGTTCCCCCCTCCCCCCTTTGGAGAACAAAGATGACTTTTTTGGAAAAAAGTGGGGAGGGTTGTTAAAAAATTTCTGTTTTATGTTATGTTGTTTCTATTTGTATTTTTGTTGTTTATGTAGGGTGAAGGGGAATTCCTGGCTAAAGGAATACACGCCCATACGAGGATGCAGTGGACAAAAACAAAAAAAATATGAGTGAATTATGAAGAATATAAAGGTGTTAACTTGGAATGTGAAAGGTACTGGCTGCCAGGTCAAATGTAGAAGATTAGAATCAGCTCTCAGGAAAGATAGGCCAGATGTAGTCTTTCTCCAGGAAATGCATCAAAAATCAAGTGACTCAAATAGAATATATTTAGGATGGACACAAATATATGAAAAAGCTTTTGGCTCTTCTAAATCGAGAGGAGTAGCAACATTAATATCAGACAGATTGGGCTTTGCTATAAGAGTATAGCGGACCGGGAAGGTAGGTACTTAATTATTCAAGATAAGTTTGATGATGAGGAAATTACTTTGGTTAATCTTTATGTCCCCAACGAAGGTCAAGATAAATTTTTAGATAAGATCTATCAAATTTTGAAGAAGTAAGGATCTACAAAGATGATTGTAGCAGGAGACTTCAATCTATTAAGGTCAACTATAGACAGTACAAATACAATTCGGGGTGGGGGTAATAAAATGAAAATTTTGGACAGGTGGATGAACTTGTTAGCTTTGAAGGATGTATGGAGAGAAATTAAAGGTTCAGAAAGGGCACCTACTCAAGGATAGATTATATTTTTGTCACAGAAAACATGATTAAAAATTTGGAAGATATAGAAACAGGGATTATTAAAGAGTCTGATCATGCAAAGGTTTTGATGGTATTAAATGTAGAAAGTTCAAAGTAGAGTAGATCTAGTTGGAGATATGATCCCAAGCTATATAGAGATATTGAGGTTAAGACACAAATTATTCAAAATTGGGAAGAGTATTGGTCGTGGAATGATACGGGGGAAATAAGATATAATATGGTCTGGGATACAATGAAGGCAATATTTAGAGGTGAAAGTATTAAATTGGCAAGTATAAAAATAGACAATTTAAGATAAGGCAAGATAAAAGTGAAAAGGAGATTAAACAATTACAGGAGAAACACGCAAGAACAAAGGATATTAGGACTTTTTGATAAGATGCAAAGATTAAAAATGGAAATAGTGGGAAAGGATATAGAAAAGGTCCAACGGGATTTAGTTTACTTGAAGAGGGAGTATTTTGAATTTGGTAACAAAAATTTAAAAATGCTGGCAAGATTGGCAGAAGAATAAAACGGAAATTGGAGTATTGACTAAGAATGGAATTAGATACAATAAATTAAATTATAAAATTAAGATAATTAAAGGTTTTTATCAGGAATTATATCCTGAAAAAAATAGATGTAGGGAAATTAAGTCTTCAGTTGGGAAAACAAGTGGGAGGAATAACTCAAGAGCATAAGTCTAGAATGGAAGAATAACAGTAAAAGAAATAAAAGATGTGATAGACAAATTGAAGATAGGAAAACCCCCAGGGGAGAATGGATTACCAGCAGAGTTTTATAAAGAATTTAAAGATATTGCAGTACCAAGATTATTAAAACTATTCAACTATATTTTGGAGGGGGGAAAAACCAATTCTGACCTCTTGGAATTGAACAATAATTGCACTAATACCTAAACTGGGTAAGGATCCTGAAAAAGTTGAGTCATACAGGCCCATTTCTTTAATAAACCAGGACGCAAAAATATTTACAACAATACTGGCTAAAAGACTTAATGATATTATGAATAAATATATAAATAAAGATCAAGCAGGTTTTTTAAAAGGAAGATATATGGCAGACCTGACAAGGAGGGTTTTGGATTTAATTGACATCATATTAAAAGACGGAGAAAAAGTTGGAATGGTATCTTTGGACATATTTAAGGCATTTGACTCTCTTCAATGGGTAACAATTAAGGAGATAGTAAATTCTTATGGGTTTGGAGATAGATTCAAAAGGGTTATTGAACAACTATACCAGCGAGGTTCTGCCAAAATTAAAGTCAATGAAGCCAGTATGGATGAGGTTAAATTAGAAGCAGGAACACGACAGGGATGTCAGCTATCTCCAATATTATTTATTATGGCAATGGAGATGTTAGCAAATGCCATAAGAGACGATAGTAAAATTGAAGGAATTGCAGCAAATAAGATGTTTATACGCGGATGACACCTTAGTAATTTTAAAACATCCTTTGAAGGCATTAGATAGGATTCAGAAACACTTAAAAGACTTTGAGGAAATGACTGGATTGAGGATAAATTGGGACAAGTCTGAAATGATCATGTGCAATATAAATAACAAAGAACAAGAGAAAATTAAGGATAAATATAAAATACAGGTTAGAAATAGCTTGAAATATTTGGGGATAAATATTTCTTATAAATGGGAAGATCTTAAGAGGCTCAATTACGAAAAACAAAAAAAAGAAATAAAAGATAAAATTCTGCAATATAAAAAACTAAAATGATCATGGTTCGGTAGAGTTGCATTGTGCAAGATGATGCTTCTAAGTTAAACTTTTTGTTTGATACGCTGCTGATTCAATTAAAAGAAAAAAATTAAAGAGTTTCAAAATATGTTTAACACTAATTGTAATGGAGGAATTAGAGCTAGAATTAATAAAACCTTGTGGTATTCATCTCAAAAACAAGGTAGATTGGGTATACCAAATCCTAAAAATTATTACATAGCCTTCCAGATTAAAAACATTGTAAAGATTTTGAGGAAGAAAATATTAATATGGGAATATCTTGAGATGAAGGAATTAAATCAAATTGGTAAGGCGGCATTTTTGGATAGAGAAGGGAGCAAATTAGGTGTTAAAAATAAAATGATGAAGGCAACATAAGAACATAAGAACATAAGAACAGCCTTGCTGGAACAGGCCACAGCCCATCCAGTCCAGCATTCTGTCTCACACAGTGGCTCACCATTTCCTTCAGGGTATTCCCAAGCAGATGCCTTCACCTGCTTAGGATTCCCTGGAAATGATATTGAGAGATATCCTGCCTATCTCTCCAACCCGGAGGTTGTCCTTAAGTATCCATAATTATACCCATTGATACTCTTGTCCTCCATGAACTTGTCTAATCCTTTCTTAAAGCTGTCAAGACTGACAGCTGTCACCACTTCTTCTGGCAGGGAGTTCCATAGACCAGTAATCCTCTGGGTGAAAAAGTACTTTCTCTTATTTGTTTGAGAACTAGTACCCAAAAGTTTCATCGAGTGTCCCCTAGTTCTAGTGTTATGCGATAGGGAAAACAGTTTTTCCTTATCTACTTTGTCCACACCATGCATGATTTTATAAACTTCAATCAGGTCACCTCTTAGACGTCGTCGTTCAAGAGTGAAGAGGCCCAACCATTGCAGCCTCAGATGGTAAGGAAGGTGTTCCAGTCCCCTAATCATTCTGGTTGCCCTCCTCTGCACTTTTTCCAGCTCCATAATATCCTTCTGGAGGTATGGCGACCAGAACTGTACACAGTATTCCAGATGGGGCCTCACCATAGATTTATAAAGAGGCAAAATGACACTTGCTGACTTATTTTCTATACCCTTCCTAATGATCCCTAGCATTGAGTTTGCTTTTTTCACTGCTGAGGCACACTGGGTTGACACCTTCATTGAGCTGTCCACCAGGACACCAAGGTCCCTTTCCTGGTTTGTCGCAGAGAGTTCAGACCCCATCAGTTTATAAATGTAATTGGGGTTCTTTGCCCCAACATGCATCACTCTGCACTTACTAATGTTGAAACTCATTTGCCACTGTTTTGCCCACTCCCCCAGTGTTGAGAGATCCCTCTGGAGCTCCTCACAATCTCTCACAGTTTTCACTACCCTGTATAATTTAGTGTCATCAGCAAATTTGGCTACCTTGCTTTTTACTCCTACCTCTAGATCATTTATGAAGAGGTTGAAAAGCAGGGGTCCCAGTACTGAACCTTGGGGGACCCCACTCTTTACTTCCCTCCACTTGGAGAAGTGTCCATTTAGTGCTACCCTCTGTTTCCTGTCCCTTAGCCAGTTGCTGATCCAGGACAAGACCTGTCCCTTTATTCCATGACTGGTAAGTTTATTCAAGAGCCTTTGGTGTGGGACCTTGTCAAAAGCCTTCTGAAAGTCCAGATAAACAATGTCAACTGGATCCCCCTTATCCACATGCTTGTTGACACTCTCAAAAAATTCCAACAGATTAGTGAGGCATGATTTGCCCTTGCAAAAGCCATGTTGGCTCTCCTTTAGCAGCGCCTTCTCTTCTATGTGCCTATTAATTCTATCTTTTAGGATGGTTTCCATTACTTTACCTGGGACACATGTCAAACTGACAGGTCGGTAATTTCCTGGATCACCCCTGGATCCTTTTTTGAAAATTGGTGTTACATTCGCTACCTTCCAGTCATCAGGCACAAAGCCTGATTTGAGGGAAAGATTATATATTTTGGCTAGGAGATCAGCAATTTCATCTTTAAGTTCCCTGAGAACTCGTGGATGCATGCCATCTGGTCCTGGTGATTTGTTAGTGTTTAGCTTAACAAGACATGCAAGGACCTCCTCCCTGGTTATTTCTATCTGGCTTAATTCTTCGGTTTCCCTCCCTACGAAAATAAGCTCTGTTTTGGGCATGTAGCCTCTGTCTTCTTCAGTGAATACTGAAGCAAAGAATTCATTGAGTCTCTCTGCAATCTCTGTTTCCTCTTTAATAACCCCTTGCCTTCCATTGTCGTCTAATGGTCCAATGGCCTTCCTAGTTGGGTTCTTACTTCTAATGTACTTAAAGAAGTCTTTGTTATTTCTCTGAGTATTTTTAGCTATACGCTCCTCCTTACCAGTGCTCACTTCCTTTGTTTGGCTCTCCTCAGCAGCAGCTCTGCTTAAGAGCACATGCAGAGTCAAAAGGGCTAACCCTGAAAGTGCTCAGAGCTTTTAAAGGCTAGTGTGGCTCCGCCCCTATGAGTCACAGTTCAGGGAAGGGCCTGGTGTGGCTCGTTAGACATATGGAAAAAGGTCAAAAAAGACAGTCCCAGATATATCTCTGATCATAGAAATAGAGGATTTTAAAAAGTTTCCAGTAAAGTTAGATAGCAAAGGGAAGGAGATTTTGGTTAAAAATGATATTATCCTGTTGAAGGACTGGTTAAACGTCTGCAAGGATAAACAGAAGCAAATTGAGATTTACTCACAGTTTAAATTGAATTGGTTTCAGATAATAATGGTAAATAAATGGAATAGTAATTATTTGGGAAATGTTAGCTTGGAAAGAGACAAGACAGAATTTGAGGTAATATTATTGAAAATTAGAAAAGGAGAAATGGTTATAAAGGGATTGGTGAGTAAAATTTACAGAATGTTAAATAAAGAGATTAACTCACAAGAAACATTGAGAAAAATTTGGGAGCAAGATCTTAATGTCAGTATCACAGAGTTGGAATGGAAAAATAAGTGGGGGAAAAGGATTATGCGAACAATGTCAGTCAGAGTAAAAGAACATAACTTTAAAATGCTTTGGAGGTGGTATTTAACCCCAGCATGGTTACACCAGATAGATAAAAATAAAAGCCCAATGTACTGGAGATGTCAAAGCAAATTAGGAATATATGAGCATATGTGGTGGAGTTGTAAAGTGGTAAATGAATTTTGGGGGGAAATAAAAAATGAAATTTCCAGAATTTTTGGGCAGAATATAAAGCTACAGCTCTGCTGACAGAAACAGAAAACATGAGCTTAGGAAAGGATAAAAAAGAATTGCTTTCAATATGTTTGACAATTGGGAGAAAATGTATAGTGAGAAAGTGGAAGAGTGATCTGATATTGAAGATAGAAGATTGGTATAGGGAAATGTGGGAGATAGCTTTGAACGATAAGTTAACCTGGGAGCTGAACAAAAAAAAGGGTATTGTAAAGGAAAATAGATTTTGGCAAATATGGCATCCATTTGTGGAATCCGCCAGTGATGGAGGTGACCGAAGCAAGCCAGTACCGGAACACTACAGTTTTTGGAAACAGTGAATAAAGAATAACACCGCATCTTCCATGGCAATGTATAGTCACATTGGGTGAATTAGTATTTCTCTTTAGATTCTATAAAGATGGTCAAGAATAGAACAAATAGGGTATATAGGAATTCAAGTATTTTTCTCCATTAATATTTGGATCATATAAAGGAGAGTTAATAAATTAATAAGATAAGGTAGATTGAAATCAGATTGAGTAATTAAACCTATTACTCTATTGATATCTATTAGTTGATTAAGGATGTAATGTGGAATAGTACAATTACAGTGTATTACTTGTATCTTATTATTCTAATATGGCTATCTTATTGTTATACCCTTCTTCTCTAATGTATTTTCTTTTTTTGTAATGTGTATGCAATTTTTCTCTATATATTCATTTTGTATTTTTTTAAAACACAAAAAAAAATAAAAAATAAAAAAATGGCACCGCTGCTGAGTTTCCCGCATCGTCCTGGCAGGGGGTCCCCTCTGATGGGTCAGGGCTTGCTGCCCTGGTGATCATGCCTCCACCTTCCCCTTCTAGCAGGGCAACTAATTTTGAGATGGGGATCGTATCTTGGCTGGATCTCTCGATCATCTTGATGATGGATCCTTTAAAGCTTTCATCATCATTGTGGCCCCTGCCCCCCTCGTCTTCTATCGCATTCCTGGCATACCTGTCAAGTATCCCTTATTGGCCAGGAAAACCCTGTATTTTTACCCCTTTTCCCGCCACCCTCCCGTTTTATTAATTTCCCCATAATATCATGTATTATTATTTTTTAAATCCCAAGGCTGCCGTTTTTCCTCCTGCCACCAGAGGCCGCTGTGGCCTTTCACTTGTGGAAGCGAAGAGAGAAGGTGGGGGCCTTCTTTCATCTCTCTGCTTCCGTTCCTTTGACTCCTCCATGGGCCGGGGGGCGAGGGGAGGGGAAAAGGAAGAAAAGAGCTGCCCGATGTGGCTGAGCCAGGCATAGATGCCCTGACGCTTGGCCCTTCTATGTCTATGTCTTTTTGTTTTGTTTACTTTCCTGTGTGTGTGTAAGTAAGTCTTTCTGTCTTATTGTTTTGTTTACTTTGCTGTGTGTGTGTGTGTGTGTGTGTGAGAGAGAGAGAGAGAGAGAGAGAGAGAGAGAGAGAGAGACTCACCTTTGTGTGGGTGGGTGTGGAGAGCGATGGTGTGTGTGTCTGTGTTTGTGTGTGAGGGGCCAGGGTCTGTACCAGGTTAAACAGAGATGACCACTGAACCCTAGAGTCCGGTATGACTGGCTTTCAAGCAAGGGATACCTTTACTTTTACCTTTACCTTGCTTGAAAGCCAGTCATATCTGACTCTAGGGTTCAGTGCTCATCTTTGTTTCAAAGCTGAAGTGCCAGTGTTGTCTGCTTCTGCAGACGTTTCCATGGTCATGTGGCAGGCATGACTAGACACAGGAGCACATGGAACGCTGTTTACCTTCCCACCAAAGTGTTCCCTATTTATCGACTTGCAATTATATAAAGTGGAATGGGAGACATGGTTTGAATGCATTTTGTATAGATTAATCCTCACGCAAACAGACAAATTTCAATATAATACAGGTAACATGTCTTCAGAACTGCAAAAATAACAGTGAAAGTACAAAGACATCATGAGGTGGTGGTCTGATAAACATAAGGAAGACCCTAGGGAAAGAGATGCCTGAGGGTGAAAAAATAGGGCCCTAGATGGGAGGAAAGAGGCAGAAGATGAGCCACCTCTGTATGGTGGGATGGATGTCCCACTAGGTTGGTGGGACTCAAGCTTAAACAAACAGGAAGATGAGGGGAAGGGGCTTGGAGTAATCCAAATACCCTATTTGTTTCCCTATTTTTCTTGCTTTTGAACCACTAGGTTGGCAGGAGCTGGGACAGAGCCAGAAGCTCACTCCGTCCTGCAGTACTCGGGTTTCAAGCTGCTGACCTGCCACCTTCCAGTCAGCACCTTAGCCACTTGAGCCACTGCAGCTCAGTGGTTAAGAAGCTCACCTTGTTAGCTGGAAGGCCGACACGATGGTTTGAGCTCCCATCTCTGTCCCAGCTCGTGGCAACCTAGCAGTTCAAAAGCAATAAATTACAAGTAAATAAATAGAGACCTGGAGAACGATGGTCCATAGGGTCGCAAAGGGTCGGAATCGACTGTGCGACTGAACAACAACAAACTTTGGTGGGAAAGGTAACAACATTCTGGTGTCTAGTCATGCCTGCCACATGTCCACAGAAACATCTACAAACAGGCAGTGCTAGCTCTTTGGCTATAAACAGAAATGAGCACTGAACCCTAGAGTCAGATATGACAGACAGCATTGGATGTAACAATAGGTAAAGGTAAAGGTTGCCCTTGCTTGAAAACTAGTCATATATGACTAGGGTGCAGTGCTCATCTCCATTTACAGCCAAAAAGCCAGTGCTGTCTGTGTTTGCAGATGTTTTCATGGGCATGTGGGCATGGGCGTGTGGCAGGCATGACTATAGCCTAGCAAGTCACATGGCCAGATTTGGCCATGCCCACAGATTTGGCCACACCCACAGAGGGGTGTGGCCAAAATTTCCCTTATTTTTAAATCCCAAACTTGACAGGTATGGTTTCCGGCCCCCATCGAGGTGTACCTTTCTTCCTGGTCTTCAGTCCCTTCTGCCGGAACTGTTTCCCCAATCGTCTCATCCATGGCAAGCCGGGCGGTCATCTTCCTGGCGTAGGTCCTCGTGCTGGCCTTTGATGTCCGAGACATCCTTTTTTGGGGTTCAGTTTTATTTTAAGTGTAGTTATATTTGACAGCCGACCTCTGCTACCATTTTGTTAAATGTGAGATGATCTAGTCAAATAACTACAGAAGCTAAGGTATCTTTAACCTTTTATTCAATCATCAGGTAGGTAGAGGGATGCTCTGTGACCAGAGCGTGGGGTCAGGATGGGAGCTGGAGGATTGGAAGAGTCAGGTTCCTATATATCTCAAGTGATGTCATCGCAGTGGTGCATTGTGGTATTTGCAGTCCATACAGTTTGATATTACTATCTGACAAGTCCAGATGCTGATCTTTGGTGTAACGGTGCAAGTCTCTAAACTCAGAGATACTCATCTGTTCCACCTTTGAGATGATATCTCTGATGTGAGATGATATCTCTGAGTACTCTTCACTTAGAACGGATTCTCCTCCTCCTCCTCTCTCCTTCCACCAGATCAAAGGTTTACTGACTTTTCATTTATCTTTGTTAAATTTCATTCTATAGTTTTCAGCCCAGTATTCAAGCATATCCTTTTTGATCCCCCACCCCCGTCCCTTCCAAGGTACAATATTAGCTATTCCTTCCAATTTTGTGTCATTCACAAATTTGATAAATATTCCCTGCATTTCCTCAGCTAAGTCATTAATGAAGAGCACTGGGCCCAGCACTGAGCCTTGTAATTACCTTGTTACCTCCACTCAGTTTAAGGAGCCATTGAGACGCACTCTCTAAATAAAAATCTGTAACCAACTGTGTATCCACCTGAATTTATGCTATCCAGCCCAAACCTAGTTAGCTTGCTAATCAGAATTTCATGGAACACTTCATGGCTTTGCTGATGTCAAGATACATGTATTACATCTACAGAATTCCCACTGTCTATCAAGGCAGTTACCCGATTGAAAAATGAGATAAGATTAGTCTGGTAGGATTAGTTCTTGACAAATCCATGTTGGCTTCTAGTTATTACTGCATTGTTCTCAAGGTGCTCTCAGGGTGGTTGCTTTATAATTTGCTCCAGAATTTTCCTTGGGATTCATGTCATTCTGACTGGACAGTAGTTCCACAGATCCTCCTTTTTGAACATAGGGACAATGTTAGCCCGTCTCCAATCATGAACTGCTTGGATCTCATATCTGTTGCCTGCCAGTTTCAGTAGATAGATTTGGTGGGGTTGGGCAATGTAATGTTAGTCTTCCTTCTAATTTTTTGAGAGGAAGCAATTAATGTCTTATTACTGGGTCTTGGAGTAGAAAAACCTGTGCATACTAGATCGGGGGAAAGGCTAAATAAAAAATATCAGCCTCTTTCATATATATTGGCTGAAAGATGTGATGGACAACATAGCTACTCCTAGGGCCAGGTTGTGAATAGGTAAAGATAAAGGTTTCCCTTGCTCGAAAGCCAGTTGTATCCAACTCTAGGGTTCAGTGCTCATCTCTGTTTCAAAGCCAAAGAGCCAGCGTGGTCTGCTTCTGCAGATGTTTCCATGAACATGTGGCAGGCATGACTAGCGCATGGAACACTGTTTACCTTCCCACCAAAGTGGTCCCTATTTATCTACTTGTAATTTCTTGTTTTCATACTGCTAGGGTTTGAAACTCAGTGTGATGTCTCAGCTAAAAAAGGGCCCCCCAAATACATTGAAATTGGAAGGTAACAACATTGAAGTTTATCATGACCTGCCATTAGAGGAACGAATTTGGCACAAACAAATTAAACCAATAACAAAAAAATTAAGAGATAAAGGGATAAAGTACAATTGGAAGCCTCCATGTCAATTAACATTCATTCATTTGGGAAAAACTAATTTAATTAAGGAAAGACTGCTCGCTCTTGATGTTTTGACAGAAGCCAATATTATTGAGTACAAATCAAAAGAATGGGACGAACTACAGGAGGCCTTATTAAGTTCTGGATTCCATGAAAAGAGTAATTCTGAAGTAACTTATGGGCCATATTAAGTAGTTTTCTTTTTTTTAAAAAAAAGATACTTGCGGCACCCATGACACTCACCTCGCGATCATGTCTCCTTCCCCCTCTCCTCCTTGATATGCAAGGGCTTTTCTTTTTTTTTTTGCTTAAGTCAAAAAAGGTGGGGAGGTTGACTATATTGTATTTTATGTTGATTTGTTTGTATGTCATTCATTATATGTGGGTTGTATGGTATCACGTATATGTATATTCATTGCTAAAGGGTGAAAATACAAATATAAGTGCAGTATGCTCAGTTTTGAAAATTCTCTGAAAGTTAAGGATCACACAGAAAAAACCAACTTGTGACAAATACAAATATGGTTAGAATATTAACGTGGAATGTGAAAGGTTTGGGTTTCCAAATAAAAAGAAAAATAATTGAAGCTGCTATTAGGAAGGACAAACTGGACATAATATTTTTACAAGAGACACATCAGAGTTCTCATTAGGCTGGACAACCAATTATGAGAAGGCGTTTGGATCATCTAAGCCAAGGGGGGTTGCAATTTTAACATCAAAAAAGTTAGGATTTGTTAAACTAAACAGCATTATTGATCCTGAAGGAAGATATCTAATTGTAAAAGGATTAATAGATAATGAAGAATTTTTATTAGTCAATATCTACGCACCAAATCAAAAACAGGAAGAATTTCTGGAGACAATATATCAAATTATATCAGGAGATAACATAGATAAAATTATAGTGGTTGGTGACTTTAATCTGACCAGATTACATACAGATTCAACAAACACAGTAAGACAAAAAGTGGGAAATAAAAAAGTTTTGGACATTTGGATGCAACAACTAGGACTGTATGATGCTTGGTCTAATTTGAAGGGTAACAAAATTGCATATACATATTACTCTCATGTACATAATTCGTATTCAAGAATTGATCGTGTTATGGTTACAAACAATTTGGTCAAATTATTAGAATAAGCAGATATGGGGATTTTTAGACAATCAGACCATGCCAAAGTGTTAATAGATCTAAAAGCAATGGGGAAAAAAGAGAGAAAAAGTAATAAATGGAGGTATGACCCAAAAATATTCAAAACTAAAGAAGATAAGGAAGCAATAATTTAAAAATGGGAGGAATGTTAGTTGCTAAATGACACAGGAGACGTATCGGATAACATTCTTTGGGATACAATGAAATCAATCTTTAGGGGTGAATGTATCAAATTGGCAAGTATTAAAAATAAGCAATTCAAAGAGAAGCAGAAACTCATGGAAAAGGAGATCAAACAACTCCAGGAAGAACACATAAGGACTAACAACAAAAGTGTATTTGATAAATTGCAAAGATTAAAAGCAGAACTAACCGGGAAAGACATAGAAACAGTTAAAAGGAATTTAATTTATTTAAAAAGAAATTACTTTGAGTATAGCAATAGAAATTCTAAAATGTTGGCAAAAGCAGTTAGAGGGGAAAAAGAAAAGAGGGAGATAAGAGTATTAATTGACAGGCAAGGAAATAGGTGTAATGAAATAAATGAAAAAGTAGAACTAGCCAGACAATTTTATCAAGAATTATATTCTGAAAAATAATGAAAAACAGAAGAAATGTCTAAATATATTAAAAACTGGTCTAAAGTTAAAGTTATTCAGGAGCATAAGTTGTTGATGGAGGAATACATTTCAGAAAAAGAGATAACTATTGTTATAGATAAATTGAAATTAGGAAAGACACCTGGTGAAGATGGATTAGCGGCTGAATTTTATAAAGAGTTAAAAAAATGATAGTTCCAAAAATTAAAATCATGTGCTCGACGGAGGAAAGATTCCTGATTCATGGTTCAAATCAATTATTATACTGATCCCCAAGGCTGGAAAAGACAAAGAGACATACAGACCTATTTAATTACTAAACCAAGATTTAAAGATTTTCACTATTGAACAAACTTAATAAATTCATGGGGGAATATATAAAAAAATGATCAGACAGGTTTCATGAAGGGAAGACACCTAGCTGACTTAACAAGAAGGGCTGTTGCATTAATGAATATAGCAGAGCAAAGTAAAGAAAAAATGGAATAATATCTTTAGATGTATATAAAGCATTTGAATCTCTCCATTGGCCAACCATCAAAGAAACAGTAAGGTAATATGGATTTGGACTAAAATTTACAACAGTAATTGACAATTTATATGAACAAGGAACGTGCGGCAGCAAGAATGGGCTGCCGTGCACTTTGCCGGCCCCGGCCCCATGAGAGATGGCCCAGGGCCGGCAGAGGGGCGGGGGTTGGGCCCTCCTTTAAGAGGGGAGGCCCGGACCGCCCCAATGGCAGTTTGGAGTCAACTGGGCCTGGAAACGTTTGGTGTTCTGACCCAGCTGACTAAGCGTCCACGCGGCCTCTGGGCTTCCTTACCCACCGCCGTGTGGCTCCTTTTTTGTGGTGTTCGGCCACGCGAGGCTCCCGGCTCCACTCGGGGCCTTTGTTTTTGCCTCCTCCCGGCTTGTCTCCCGCGTGGAACGAATTTGGGGGCTGCGATTTCCCGGGCTTCATGGCGCCTGGTAGAAGGGCTGGCAAAGCCTCTGGGGTGCGCGGGGCTAGGCCACTTAGTACGGTGCTGCCCCCATGTGGGGGTAGGGCCCACCCCAGGCCTGGGGCCTCAACTCCCCCGCCGAGCTGGAGGCCTCGCACAAGGGCCATGGCTGCAGCCCCCAGTGGGGCTGCTGCGGTTGCTCAGGCGTAGGCCCAGTCCGGGCCAACTTTGCCTATGGCCCGACGTGCGGCCCACGAGGACTGGGTGCATGATGTGGCATTGTTGGCCAGGATTGAGGCCCTGGAAAGGGCAGCAGGCCTGGGGCCAGCATTGCCTGTGTGTCGGCTGGGCATGGGGCCTTTGACTGGGGGCTCTCACCGGATGAAGGCTGAGGGGTCTCGGTCTTAGGCTCTGGTGGACAGCAGGGTTGAGCAGCTCGAGGATGCCCTGGCCTTGGGCTCTGAGCGAGCGGATGACCGGGCAGCAGATGGGTCTTTGATGGCTGGCATGGTGAGCTCCGATTCGGTTGGGAGCCCCGACGCTCGACGGCAGCTGGAACCCTTGGTGGGGGCAGCAGCCGCGGGCATACCTGGTGAGTATCAAGGTTAAGTTAATACACTTGTCCCCGGGTCCTTGCCCCCGATTGCAACCGGGCAATGACCCTGGCCGCATCAGTTTAATATGGGTGGTCAAGTGCCACAGCTGCCTGCAGTGGGTTCGGGGATTGTGCAAGTACCTATTGCCCCTCAGAACACTGCCTGGCGTGTGCCTTACCCTCCTGTACCACCCGGTGTTTCGCAGGCGGGGCCCAATGTGCCGTACCCGATATGGCCATATGGTCCGCCTGTGAACACTGCATGCCATACTGTCCCGCTGTTGGCCATTCCGACCACTGGAAGGTCCCTCCCATTAGGTGATCACTTGTTGCCGGCTACTAGGGACAAAATCTGGCGGAGGGAATATGTAGATATCTTTAGCCTCCTGAATAGGGAAGCCACGAAGGAGGAGAAGGAGAAGGAGGATGAACAGGACAAGGAGTTGGCCCGGCATCGCAAACCTCCGAGGACCTGGGCCAGTTGGTTTCCGGCTTACTTGATTTATGCGTCGGTGTCCATTAGGGCCCGTCCAGATCTTGCGATCCCTTTGATCCAATATCTGGACCTGATTTATAGGGCGTATGTGGATTTCCCGGGCCAATCTTGGTTGGCATATGATGAGGAATTCCGTATGCATGCCACTTTACACCCCGAGATGCCATGGGATCAGCCTGACCAGTTCTTGTGGCTGCTCCACATGACGCCGTCTCACCTGGCTTCTGGTGACCGCTATCACTGTGGTCATGTAGTGCAGCGTCCTGGCCCAACACAGTCTCCCTGCCAACCGGTGGGGCAGGGGGTTCCAGCCCGCCTGCTGTGTTGGAGTTTCTCATCGCCAGGGGGCTGTACTCGAAAACCGTGCAAGTACAGGCATGAGTGCTCCATCTGTGGTGGACCTCATTCTGGATCTACTTGTACCCAGCCGGGCGGGTCGCGAGGGTGGGGCCGTGGGCAGCAAGGCCCGGGCCATGCATCTGGCAACTAATCTTCAGCTCCTAAAGGGCCCCTCCCCAATTAAGTTGCAAGTACTTGAATGGTGGCTCCGGGTTTACCCCAGGTGGGTGGATGCAGATTATCTTTTAGTGGGTTTTTCAGTGGGATTTCGCATTCCCTTTGTTGGTGCACGCGCACCACAGGATGCACCTAATTTACTGTCATTGAGGGGCAAGGAGGGTTTGATTAGGGAGAAGATATTTAAGGATGTTCGTGAGGGGTGGGTAGCTGGCCCCTTTGATGAGCCTCCTTATACAAACTTGAAGGTATCCCCCCTTGGCCTGGTGCCAAAGAAGGCTTCAGGTGAGTTCCGCCTGATATACCATTTCTCGTATCTGGCGGGCTCATCAGTCAATGATGCTATACTGGATGAACTCTGTTCTGTCCTATATACGTCCTTTGACCAGGCAGTGCGGATGGTACGTTCATGTGGTCCCGGAGCCAAATGCGATATTAAATCAGAGTTTCCGCTGCTCCCGGTGCACCCAGATGATTTTGAGCTGTTGGGTTTTAGATTTCAGGGTCAATACTTCGTAGGTAAGGCTATGCCCTTTGGCTGCTCGATATCGTGTTCGGTCTTCGTACGCTTTAGTTCCTTTTTACATTGGGCATTTGTTCGCAGGACCGGCTTTAGCACGGTGGCCCATTGCCTGGATGATTTTTTGTTTGGGGGAGCTGGCCTGTCCGGGATGTGTGAACAAATGCTCTCCACTTTTAAGGATCTTATGGCTGAACTGGGGATACCTTTACCCCAGAGAAGACAGAGGGCCTGGCCACTGCCCTGACCTTCCTGGGCATTGAAATTGACATGGCTGGGCAAACTTCCAGACTCCCCATTGATAAGGTCGCCCGCATATCAGAGGCTATTTCGGCCATGTTAGCTAGGCGCAAAGTGTCCCTTCATGACCTGCAGGTGCTTCATGGATACCTCAACTTCGCCTGCAGGGTGGTCACACCCGGCAGGGCCTTTGCTAGGTGCCTGTGTGGCACCATGCTTGGCTTATCCAGGAAGCACCATAGGGTATGGATCATGAACGGATTGCGGGCTGACCTCCAGGTGTGGCTCGCATTTTTGGCTGATTTTAACGGGGTTTCCTTTTGGTGCCGAGAGCTCGCTGTTGTCCCTAGATTTCAAGTTCATTCTGATGCCTCGGGGGCCATGGGTTATGGCATCTACTTTGATGGGCATTGGTGCTGCGGCCACTGGCCCGAGGCTTGGCAGGACACTGAGATTCTCCGGGACTTGACCTTCTTGGAGATCTTTCCTATTCTTGGGGCTCTCATGCTATGGGGGCATATGTGGAGGGATTCTGTAGTCAACTTTTGGTGCGACAACGCAACCGTCATGCACATTGTCAATGTGCAGATGTCCCGCTCGCCCAGGGTAATATCACTCGTGCGCCCAGTTTGTGTTGCGCTCGCTGTGCGATAACATTCTCTTCAGGGCCAGGCATATCCCGGGTATTGACAATAGTATCGCTGACGCTTTGTCCCGCCTACAGATACCCCAGTTTCGGGCACTGGCACCAGGGGCCGACAAACTTCCCTCTCCACTGCCCAGCGAGGTGTGGACGTTTGGCGACGTGAAGTGTGCCGGGCGATAGGCCTGTCCCTTGCTGACCATACACGCAGGGCATATCTCGGTGCTTATCAGTCTTTCCTGACCTTTCACCTGACCATGTCTCTTCCTGACCTGTGGTCTGTGCCAGTGGATCATCTCTTACAATATATGGTTCATCTGCACGATAGTGGGTTGGCGCCTCTCACTATAGCTGGCCGCCTGTCTGCCTTGGCGTTTGTGGCCAAGGCGGGGGGCTACAGGGACAACACAAGTGATTTCAGGGTGCGTAGGGTACTCAAGGATTGGGCCAGGGAACATGGCCCTCGCCCGGATACTCGTCAGCCAGTCTCCCTGGCATTCCTTTTCAGTTTGGCACAGGCTTGGTTGTCCCTTTGTCACGACCGGTATGAAGCACTCCTTTTCCATGCAGCCACCACAATGGCATTGGGGCATTGTGGGTCAGTGAGTTAGTTCCCCTTTCCCGGAATGACGGGTCCCGCAGGTATCTTGAATTGGCCGATGTCACCCTGACACAAAGTTCTGTGCAGTTGCACATTTGTTGTTCCAAGTCGGACCAGCAGGGCAGGAGTTGTGTGGTGTCCCTCCTTAGCTGCAGTGTCCCAGCAATTTGCCCAGTTGCAGCCCTAACGGCATTCATGGCAATCCGGGGCACGGCCCACTTTTTTGCCACCAGGACGGGCGGCCACTTACCAAGTACCAATTTTGGAGGGTGACAGGGGCAGCGCTTGCGGACCTTGATTTCCCCAGGGCCAGGTACGGCACGCAATCTTTTCAGATTGGTGCCGCATTGACGGCCGCCCTTTTTGGTTATTCAGATGATGATATCCAGCAGATGGGTCGGTGGGGTTCTGCCCATTTTAGACTTATGTTCGCCCCATTTTGCGTTGAACACTCCGCTGGCGCATCTTTTCTTTTCTTTCAGCTCCTGTACCATTTGATACCGTGGTGCGTGTTTGGCTCGTGGGCCACAGCTACGTGTTTTGGGCGGCCCGACACGCGGCGATGTCCCGTTGGGGTCCTCATCTTGGGCTACAGGACGTGGCACACCTTGGCTGGCATGGCATTCGTGGGATGCGATGGCACCAGCTCCTCCCTTTCCTTTTTTCCATAGGGGACGTTTCCCCTCCTGATGTTATATTGGTGCATTTGGGTGGAAATGATTTGGGCCAGATTACTGATTTGGGCTTTATCATTGCCATACGGAGGGATTTGAATCTTGTGAGGCACCGATGGCCACGGGTGCGATTGGTGTGGTCTTACATTATCTCACGATCCTTTTTCCGGGGGGGGGGGGGGGCCGCGCCGCATTGACCGGGCCCGGCGGTCTGTTAATCGGGCCGTAGCTCAATTTTTTGGTGAACACGGCTTGGGCATCGTGGTGGAACACCCTGCGATACGGGGACAGGATTCCAGTTTGTATCACAGAGATGGAGTCCATCTCTCTGCAAGAGGCATGGACAGGTTTTTGGCGTCCCTGCAGGCAGGCCTGGTGACTGAGTTGGCGGTCGGGGGGGTGAGTTGTGGTAGACTCCTCTCCGTGTGGTGGCTAGCACTGGTAAGGAGGCACTGGATGACCCCTACGAGTCCAACAGATACGCACTTGGTTGGCCACATGAAGGATAAGATAGAGGGAAACTCAGGGTGGCCAATCAAGTGTCGAGCAGAAACAAGGTGATGCTATGCTATACACAGCTTGCAAAACCTTACAGTTCACCGGACATGCGTCAGAAGCAGGGGTTAACCATTTGCGCTTCTGTTTGGGGTCAATCATAATTTGTTAATTAAATAAACAAAATAGATACATTGTATCTGATTAATATTCAAAAAGAACCATCAATCCTTACCAGTGCTGTTTCGGCCCGCTTGCATTATTAAGTTATGATTCAATAAAGTGGCCCAGTTTTAAAATCCAGCACAATTGTCTGTCTCTTTATTGGGGAGTGGGTATGGCAAAGCACCGCACAAATAAAAGTGAATGATGTTTTCGCAAAAGATATAGAGCTAAAAGCTGGAACAAAACAAGGTGACCCTCTATCATCAATCCTTTTTATAATGGTAATTGAGCTTTTCGCAACCGTAATCAGAGATGATAGAGAAATAAAGGGAGTAAACAATAATAAAATTAATCTTTATGCTGATGACACTCTATTGATATTAAGAGAACCCCAAACCGCGTTAGACAGAATACAAACGCATCTCAAAAACTTTCGGGATGCAACAGGTCTAAAAATAAATTGGGACAAATCAGAATTAATACTTTTTTGTATTTGTATTTGTATACCACTTTTCTTGTCCTAAGACAACTCAAAGCGGTTCCCAACAAAATTACATATGAATACAAAGCATACAGTAAATACAGTAAAATACAATAACATATAAATGTACAATAATCCAAATATAACAAAAAGGTAATACAATAAAATAACTATACAATAGGAAAGTAATCAATTCAAGAACCATATGTCAATACAAAACAGTATCATATCACAACATTACTGTAGCCTCCCCACCCCAACTGCAACAAGCCCATCACCACCACAGTCCTTGAGTTCCATAGAGAGGAGGGGCTCAAGTAAAAAGAAATACAATATAACCAACCAAAAACACAATACAATAAAACAATAAATACAAAATATCAATAATACAATAGCATATCACAATTACATCTTAATAACACAGTACCATCTCCATGTCAACACAATATACAAAAGCCAACAGAGAAGGGTACCAGGGGAAAACACAACAAAGTGCATTGCAGAACCTCCAACTTGTCCACATCTCTTGGCTAAGCAGCCAGGAAAGTCAACACTAGTCCTCATCTCCCTCAAAGCCAAGACTGGCTGAGAGAGAAAGCTGCAGGCCAGTCTCGCCTCTTCCCTCCCACCAAACCGCCCAGCTGTCCGGCAGCCTATCTTCCTCCTTTCCTCTGCCTCCTCCTTCCCTGTCCGGGTGAGGAAGCGAACCAGCAAGGAAGCAAACCAGTGATGGAGGGAGTCCGGTGGGGCAGCCACGTTGACGGTGTTTTAAAGCCCTGCCAAGCGCCCACAGGTGTTTCCATGCTCCCTCCAGCCCCAACCGGGCAAGGAAGCGAACCGGTGGTGGAGGCAGTCTGGTGGGGGCAGCCACAGCGACGGTGTTTTAAAGCCCCGCCAGGCGCCCACAGGTGTTTCCATGCTCCCTCCAGCCCCAATCAGGCGGGGAAGCGAACTGGTGATGGAGGGAGTCCGGTGGGGCAGCCATGGCGACAGTGTTTTAAAGCCCGCCAGGCGCCCACAGGTGTTTCCATGCTCCCTCCAGCCCCAACTGGGCAAGGAAGCGAACCGGGGGGGGGAGTCCGGGGGGGGCACCACTTTGACAGTGTTTTAAAGCCCCGCCAGAGATTAGTATCCACTAGGGAAAGAGAGGGTCTTACCAAGAAAGGATACAGACATCAAGTTCTCATTCATGACCTCTTCATGCAGGGTCTTTTGGTCAGGATCCAGTAGTGTCCACTCCTCTGGAGCAAAGTACACAACCACCTGCTCAAAGGACATCGGGATCTGATCCACTTCTGCTCCATACCAAGGAAGTGGTGATGAAATGCTGACTTCTGTCAACCTTTCAGCCCCCATCACGTTAGAACTTTTCTCGTTGCCTTGACTGGTCTTTCCTTGCTAAAAACTCAGCTTGGGGTGGAACTGAGGTTTCTCCACCACAGGGAAATCAGGCTGAACTTGTACAGAGAGATGGCTCATCTTTGGCTCTCCCAGACGTTTAGCTCCTGCCTGACTCTGAGCCAGGAAACCTTCGGCCAGATCCACTGCCTGGGAAGTGGTTTCCGCTCCACATTGTCTCACCCAGCTCGATATCTCCAGTGGGAGGAGGGTCAAGAACTGCTCCAGGATCACCAGGTCCAACATCTGAGCCTTGGTGTGTCGCTCCGGCCGGAGACACTGGCGGCATAACTGGTGGAGTCTTGTGCAAACCTGGCGAGGACCCTCTGTCTCCCAGTAAGAGAATTCCCGGAACTGTTGTTGCAGCTTCACTGAGTGCCTGAGCATCTCCTCAGCCAAATCCTCTGGCACCGTCCTTTCCCAGGGTGGACTAAAGCTTCCACTCCTGTTAACGATAGAGTCCCTTCTTGCGCTTTGGCCTACGATGAATCCATCTGCCATCATATTATCTGCCTAAGGATGCCTCCAAGGCAATCTCCTCTTGCTGGGGCAATGTTGGCCTGTTCCCTGCTTTCTTCAGGTAGAGTGTGACAGGAGTGGCAGGTTCTCTTCTTGACTACCCCTGCCTGGAACTGGGCTCCCCACCAAAAAAAAGAAAAAGAAAAGAAAAAACTCGCTCCGGGGTGGCAAACATATGAATACTTTTTAATGTAACTAAGAAAATCCAGAAAGACATAATGGCTACTTACAATATCAAAGTCAGAAATAACGTGAGATATTTAGGAGTACAGATTTCAAACAAATATGATCAATTGAAACAGTTAAATTTTGACATGCTTGTAAAAGAAATAAAGTGAACGTTAACTTGCTACAAAAAACTAAGATTATCATGGTTCGGGAGAATAGCCCTAATCAAAATAAAACTTGTACCAAAAATTAATTTCATATTTGAAGCCTTACCAATTCAAATTAAAGAGAAAGACTTTAAGGGATTACAAAACTTACTAAACGACTTTTGTAATGGTGGAAAAAGACCGAGAATATCAAAATCATTATGGTATCAAGATAAAAAAAGAGGGGTTTTTGGATTACCAGATATTAAGAAGTATTACAAAGCACACCAGCTAAAGAATATTATAAAGATTCTGTTGAAAAGTGATACCATATGGGAAAATATTGGAATGGATGAGCTAAATAAAATTGGGAAAGCATTATTTTTGGATAAAAACAAGGTAAAAATTAAACAAAACAAAATTACTCTAAAAATATTAATGGATATTTGGTACTCTGTGAAGAGCAAGATCGCTCCTGGCATTTCACCCATAACAGAATTAAAAGATTTTAAGACTTTCCCAATACTTATAACTAGTGAAAATGAGGAGATACTCAATAACAATAAAGTAGTTTTGTTAAAAGACTGGATAGAATTTTGTAAAAATGTGGGGGGAAATCACAAATCTTTCTGCAGATGAATCTAAATTGGCTTCAAAAGGCAGCAATCAATAAATGGAACAACACATTTCTTAATGACGTAAGTGTAAATAGATATACAACAGATTTTGAGAATCTAGTAATTAACATAAGATCAGGAAAAATAGGATTAAAAGGTTTACTTGGTAAAATATATAAAATATTAAATGATATGTATTTCTCTGGTGATACAATGAAAGAGATTTGGGAAAATGATTTAAATATAAGTATAAATGAAGTAAGTTGGAAGCAAAAAATGGGGGGAAAGTCATGAGAAACTTATCAATAAGGCTTAAAGAGCATAATTACAAAGTCATATGGAAATGGTACTTAACACCAGTCCGATTGAATTACATGGAAAAAACCAAATCCAATAAATGTTGGAGATGTAAGAAGGAAATTGAAACATACGTACATATGTGGTGGGAATGCGAAGTCACAAAACAATTTTGGTCAAAGGTGGGAAAAGAGGCAACAGAAATATTGGGGACTAGTATCATATTTGAGCCATCCAGTGTATTAGTGGTTGATTATAATAATATGAGCCTAAATAATTATGAAGCAGAATTGTTATCTATTATATTAAAAAATGCAAGGATATGTATAGCCACCAAATGGAAAGGAGAGGAACCGTTGAAAATCGAAGACTAGTATGCACAAATGTGGATGATTGCACTTGTGAAATAAATATTGAAAAAGGAAACATGAACAAAAATAAATTCTATGAGACTTGGAGACCATTTATTGAGCATACCATAAATAGAGGAAAGGAGAACAAACCAATATTGGAACAATTGTCATTTTGGAATGAAAGTTAATTAATGTGTGAATACTTCTTCGGAGAATAAGTAAGCTTAATAGATAAGTAGTAACTGCTATTTATTATAAAAATGAGTTAAATGGTGTTTGTAGTGTGAATAGTTCTGTTATGTTGTATATTGTATTGTTACACTTAATGTATTTATTCATCTATGTACTTTATTTTAATTTGCACGCTATTTCAATAAAATTTGTATTAAAAAAATAACAAACTGCTAGGTTGGCAGGAGCTGGGACAAAGACAGGAGCTCATTCCGTCCTGCAGTACTTGGGAATTGAACTGCTGACCTCCCACCTTCAGCATCTTAGCCACTTGAGCCACTGCAGTCCCTGGTAGGTTGTGGATATGTCCCCATTAAAAAAGTTACTTTGCCGGGAAGAAGGAGCAATGGGAATGCATTCCACCCTTATTTTTGTTCATGTGTAGGATGCAAGCTATAGATGGACCCCTTTAATCTTACCCCCCAAAGCCTCAGTTTTATCTTGAGTAACACAGTTATTTATATGAAAAAGTTTCCCTTATCAAGTGTTTTATTAACATTGAACATTGGATATGAAAGAGAAATAAAATCTGCCCAAAATGGGTGTAAAAAAAGACATCCACAAAGTAAATGACAATGGAAGGACCATACTGTATATTAATTTATGGCCTATGTCATAATGACTGCTTACTATATTAGTTATGGCATCAATTGCTCTGATGAATCTGGCACTAAATGCAATTTTTACTACTCTGCTCCAGGCAAGGTGACTACCATCAGTGAGCAATGAGCACCTTGAAATTTCTCTCACACTGCTTTGGAACTACCTGAAAATTATTCACCATTCATTGGACTTTGCAGTAAAGAACAGCTACTTGGCTCTTCTGGAAAGACCTCATGCTGTGTCAGATTCATAGTTAAACAAAAATATCAATTGTTGAACCAATGAGGAAGGGACTCCCTGCCAGGCAGAGCAGCAATGCTAATTTATTCATCATTTACTCTGAACAAAACATAGCAAAACACCTTGTGCATTTATTCCACAAAACTTGCTCAAAGCTTGTAAAAGGTACCTTTTTTGGACTTCAGCAGATGGCATCAGAAAAATAGTAAAGAATCATAGTCTTAAAGAGGTCCTTAAAGTGGGGGAACTGTTTTAATTGTTGCTACTATTAATCTGAATTAGTTGCAGTTTTACCACAAATCCCTGAAAGTTCTACCGCTAGACCAAGCTTGATTTTCTAACCAGTCCTGCCCTAGAAATATGCTAGGTGATGGGACATGAGCCCTCATTGGGGCTTGAGCGGTCTAACTAGGCAGTGTTGCCCATCTCTTGCCAATGACTAAAACTCACCAAAGCATCCTCCATCAGATAAGGGATGGTGAAAGCGGAGGGCAAGGTGCCCCTAGCCAGCGGGTGAAGTGATAGCCAAATGGCTAAAAAAACACATGCACATGGACTTGCTTTCTCAAGTCCATTTGCATGTGCAGAATGATGTTGTGGATACATGTACCAATGCATGGACCACTTGCTGAAGAACGACTCCAAGTTATCCAAGAATGGCACATGAGTATGTCCTGGGGTGACAGAAGTCAGTGCTTCCTTCTCTCTTCTGGTTACACTGGGTTCTCTGTCTTGCTAGTGTAACAAGAAAGTCTTGCATCTCAGAGTGTATTTACATTACACTATTACAGGGGTCAGCAAACCTGGCTCTCCAGGTGTTCTTGGACTTCAGTACCAGAAGCCCAAGTCAACACACCAGCTGATCAGGGCTTTTGGGAATTGAAGTCCAAGAACATCTGGAGAGCAAAGTTTGCTGACCCCTACACTATTATATGAGTTTGATACTACTTTAACTGCCATGGCTCTAGCCAACAGAGTTCTGGAATTGGTAGTTTGGTGGGGTACTCAGGATTCGCTACTAGACAGCTTTAGTTCCTCCCCTGAACTACAGCAAAAAATTCTAAGGACCTCAGCAAACTGCAAATCTTAGAAACCTGTAGGACTGAGTCATGAGTCCCATCAGTTTTATGTACCTGTGTAGTGTAGATGCTTGTCTGGAAAGTGGGGCAAATTCTCAAGAAATGTATAGGAGTGGAACAAATTCTCAAGGAATGTGCCTTGGAGTCTCTGCAGGTATTGATGGGCCACTGTGCTCTATTGTGTATTGCAGTTTTATGCACTTGCACACTAGGGGAGCACACTATCTGACCAGGAGGAAATAAAGCCAAGGTGGGTGCAGTATACTGAAGACTTATGTAAAAGAGATAAAAAGAAGACAGATTCCTTTGAAAAAGAATTCTATGACAAAGAACCTACAGTTCTAGAAAGTGATGTGAAAGCTGCTTTGAAGGCATTAAGAAGAAATAAATCCCTGAGGTAAATGGAATGCTGATAGAGCTATTCAAGCCAAGAGACTGAATCAGTCAAAATCCTAATGAGATTATGCCAACAAATATGGGAAACAAAACATTGGCCCAGACTGCCAACATTCAATACACATTTCAATCCCCAAGAGAAGAGATTCCAAAGAATACAGGAAATATAGGACTGTTGCTTTATTTTCTCATGCAAGCATATCTTGTAAAATTAAATATGATGGCAGGGTGGGTGATGGATGGAAGCAGTTGTGATTATAAAGCAAAATTGACACTGGCAGGATGAGCCTTCAAACCTATTCACAGAACAATTATTAAAACCAAACCTTAAAATGCTATACAGGAAATCCAATCTCATCTTGCAAAAATAAATAAACAAATGCTGTCAGCAGCTTGACCTCTGAGATTAAAAGATCTTTCTTTTTCTGTAAAGACAAGACAGTTTCTTTAAACATTTAAAGTAAGTAGTATCTGTGATACACAGAACATTACCCTAGCTCATTGCAATGGCATGGCTGTTGTGTTTTCTCTTAAAGCCTTTGACTCGTTTCCCCTAAAAATAAGCAAGCCAACCATTCTAACAATCTGTTCAACTTTTCCCAAATATATGCTTTATAAATACTGGAAGATAATACAGAAACATCACAGACTGTTGCTGTGTTATGTTACCAAGCCAACATTCATCTATGGAAAGGACTGTGATTAGCTTTCATTACAACTTTGATAAATCAGCTTTACATAAGAACGGATCTTTCTCTTTGTTGGTAAGGCTGTCACTGCAACCTACATGTGGAAACAAGCATGGTTGCTTGACGAGGAAACAGGAGCAGAGAGCCTCCTTGCTGATTTATTAAGATGAGCTTTAGACAACTTCAGGATGTGTGTGTGGACGGGCTTCAGCATAAATGATGAAATATTTTTTAAAAATGTTAAAGGTCGATTTCTGGTTTTGGAACACCTACTGGTCCCTGGGACTTTCAAATAAATCAAACTAACTACCGTAAAACCCCGACTTACATATGCCTCGAGCTACGTAAAATTCGGCTTGCGTAATGATTTTGTGCTGAAACCATGTCCCAATTTACGTAAATGTCCTGACTTACGTAACAGAATTCCCTATGGGTTTGCTTGGAGTTACGTAAAAATTTCATTTTTCCTATGGGTTTGCTTCGATTTGTGTACAAATTCATTTCCCTATGGATTTGCTTCGGTTTATGTAAAAAATTCATTTTCCCTATGGGTTTGCTTCGAGTTATTTAAACACTGATTTACGTAAAAGCCTATGGAATGGACTTTTTACGTAAGTCGGGGTTTTACTGTATTGCCCAATGTAGGTCTAAACCAAGGATTCTCAACCTATGGTCTGTGAGCCAGATTTGGCTCGTGGCATCATTTCATGTGGCCCTCCACCCTCACTCAGGCTGCCACCAGAAACCAGAAGCAGCCATGGATGTGTTTTATGGCAGCATCTACGGCGGAGTTGAACCACCAGTCCGGCCTGCTCAGCTGTCTGAGGTAGTGTGACCTGGCCTACAGATTGGAAAGGTTGAGAACCCCTGGTCTAAACCATTGATTCCCAATGTGGGGCCCATGCCCCACAGTGGAACTTTGATTCCCAGAAGCCTAAGTAAATTGGCTGATCAGTGCTTTGGGGAATTGACTTAGGCTTTTAGGAATTGAAGTCCAAAATCAAAAGGTTGGGAAACATTGGTCTAAACCCAGGTCTTCTAAGCCCATCACTTGATCCGCTGCACCACACTGCTAAAATCCTGCTGCTCAACCTAGTAAACCACTCTTGAGTAAGCCAAATGAATCAATGGGGATTTAGTGAGTCAACTGTTCCATAAGTTCAATTGATTCAAATGGGCTATTGTAACTGTGACTTACTTTAGTATAACTCACATTTAGAGTAGGCTCATTTAGATTAAGGAAACATAAGAGAAGTGATTCACAAAATCCCCATTAAGTCAACGGGCCTACTTTAGTGTAGTTTACTACACAAAGCCATTTTAGTCACTGGCTGTTATATGCATTTTTAAAACACATCTTTTATTTTGTGAATCACATGGCAACCGTGGAAATTAAGAGATTTCATAATATTGAACTGCATTCAGGTCTCAGCTGCATTTGGGAAGCTTCTTCTTCTGTGTCTAGGCCAGATATGAAACTGCCAAAATGAAGGCACCTTTTGGTTAGTTCCTTTTGCCTGACCTAGTGTGAAAAAGATTAGCTAGCAACACAAGGTTGCCGTTGCCTGAGGTATGCCCGATTGTGGTTCAAAAATACTACAATCTTCGAGGAGGCTCTTTCTGTGTACCCGAGAACTGGATACTCTTATATTAAAATATAAACACAGTGAATTCATCTCCTATCCCCACCATGTGGGTACACATAAGATGTCACATCCCACAGTCCTTCCCCCACCCACTACATCTGCTGGTGAAAATGTATTCTGGAGATTTTATTCCTATTACTGCCGAGTTGCAACTGTACTTCTGAAGAGGTGCTGTGTTTGTTTCCATTAGCTTAGTGATTACTTTTGATGAATGTTGCACAAATTAAATGGAAACAAAAGACAAATGAAAGATAAGGCCAGAAAGATGCATTTTATGACTGAGCTGTAGATGACCTTTGGAGATTTTCATCAAGAGTGCATTATTTCTTTTGCACAATAACTTTCATCTTCTTTTTCTATTTACAGCATAGTTTGAGCTAGTATGCATGCTATAAAAATTGCAAAACCCTATCTAATATTCTTGGTGAGATTTCTTCCCTTACTGTGCCATTAGAGGTTGTGCCTGGTTTCATCGTTTATTAATTTTCATTACCAGATGACCCAAATAGCCTACATTTTGTGTGATCTTAAACACTTTAAATTTGATCTTGGGCCCAATCCACTACAGTTCGCTTCTGCTGATCACATTGTTAAGAATCAAGTCAGAATAATCTATATACATTGCCTTAAATTATTTCTCGTCTAAGCAGCCTTTTGTGTTCTGGATTTTACACAAATCGTGAAGGAGAAAAGAGTCAAAATTGTTTGCTATGATTTCCTTTATATTTTGAAGGTGGGTATGGACATAAATTGAGAAAGTAAGAGAACCAGCTTTTCTACTTTTCTAAATTAGGCTAAATTAAGCTGATCGAATTCTTGATCTGCAGAAATTCATAAGCCGATTTGCACTTTTGTGAACAAGATCTGAAAGAAGACTTTGCAGATTGGAGTGTTTCTGTTCAGCCACTGTGGCTAGTAGTCACTGACCATCTTGTCTAGAGAGCAAGAGTTTTCAATTCTAGTTTTCCAGATGTCTTCAGGACAATGAAGTCTGATCATGTCATTCCAAAGAAATGAAGGTGGAACTTTGCCAGATAGAAAGACCGTACCTGCCTCCAACTATCTTGCTGGGGATTTCTGGGAATTAGACTGCTCAAGTTTAAAACTCACTGGAATTCCATAATGGTGAACCTTGGGACTCCAGGTGTTCTTCGACTTCAATTCCCAGAAGCCCAAGTCAGCACTCCTGCTGATCAGGGCTTCTGGGAATTGAAGTTCAAGAACAGCTGGAGTGCCAAGGTTGGCCATCACTGCACTAGATGAACCTGTTACAGTCACTATCGCTTGGACTATACATACAGGGCAATGAGAAGGCAAAACAGATTGCACCACTTTTTGTTACACAACTGTTTGTTACAAAATCTTGTTACAGAAAACCAAGAAGAATGTGATAGAAAAGGGGTGAACATCAAAGGCACAAAGGTGGGCATCACACAATCATTCCTGAAACCCACATGCTGAATTTCACAATAACTGAGTCTCTTCTTCTTCTTTTGTGTCTAGGTCAGACTTTAAACTGCCAAAAATGTAGCCACCTTTTGGTGAATTCATTCCGTAGTTCTTCTGCCCGACCTAGTGTGAGAAAGATTAGCCACCACAAAGTTGCCGCTGCCCAGGGTACGCCCAACTGTGGTTCAAAAATACCACAATCTTTGAGGAGGCTCTTTCTGTGTACTGTAATAGTTGAGCTAAAAAAACAGCATTTGGGTAGCTACCTATCCAATTATGAGGAAGAACGAAGATAAAATGGGAAAAAACAATAACAACCCAACAATTACTCTGTCTAAGTTCTAAACAAAATGCGAGGTGTACCTTTCAGTGAGATCTTGGTATTTAGGCTGCTCCCTAAGGTCAGCAAATTACCTATTCTTGTGCTAGAATGGTTCTCCCAGATACCTTTGTATTCTAATGACAATAATCTTTTAAAAATAACAATGATATATGGGCGCTTTCTAAAATGAGCTCCCTTACTTAAATGGATGCATGTCTTTCCCCCACCTCAGCTTTCTCCTCTTTCTTTCTTGCTGGAATGGGTAAAATATAGCATAGCAGAGAGCAAAATGCCCAGACGTCTCTCACAAATTCACTTTAGGACAGCGACTTCACTCTTTAATCAGGTCAAAGAGGGAAAGGGGAGTCTTGCCTAGTGCATGTGGCAGCAAAGTCTCAACACAACGAATGCTAATGCATGCTAGAAAGGTGCGTGAGAGGGAGTGTAGGAGAGAGAGTATGCACCAGAGACTTAGAAGAAGAAAAGGGGTGAGGGGCAAGAAAGCGCTGAGGGAGAAAAGGAAGGTGAGATCCTGGTAAGAAAGAATGATTGGAGGAAATAATAGAATAGGAGGCTATAACAATAAGGAGGAAAGATATACAAGAGGATGGTATAAGAAACAGAAACTATGAGAAGCCGGGCAGCCCAAAATATTTTACTAAGACAGAAAGTACCGTATTTTCCGGCGTATAAGATGACTTTTTAACCCCGAAAAATCTGTGCCAAAGTTGGGGGTCGTCTTATACGCCGGGTACTCTGGAGCCAGGGGTTGCCCGGCGGGGAAAGCCATTTGCCGCTGCCGCCGCGAGGCCTCCTTGCTGCGGCGGCAGTGAATGGCTTTCCCCGCCGGTCAGCTGCTGATCCTCCTCCTCCTCACCCCCCCTGGGGTGGTGGTATCCGGGCGGCCCCTTGCTCCGGATGCCTCACGGTGGCGGCGGAGGCTGGTTTTCCCCGCCGGTCAGCTGATGCTCCACCTCCTCCTCCTCACCCCCCGGCTGGGGGTGGTGGTGTGGAGGAGAAGGAGCATCAGCTGACCGGCGGGGAAAACTAGCTGCCGCCGCGGCGACGCCTCTGGAGCAAGTGGCCGCCCAGATACCACCACCCTCAGCCTTGCTGGGGGGTGAGGAGGAGGAGGAGGAGGAGG
Source organism: Bradypodion ventrale (assembly GCA_035047345.1). Taxonomy (NCBI): domain Eukaryota; kingdom Metazoa; phylum Chordata; class Lepidosauria; order Squamata; family Chamaeleonidae; genus Bradypodion; species Bradypodion ventrale. The sequence continues at coordinate 22,197,786 of JAWDJE010000009.1, read as the reverse complement.
AGGTGACCGGCAGGAAAAGCTAGCTGCTGCCGCTGCTGCAAGGCTGAGGATGGTGGTATCCAGACGGCCCCTTGTTCCAGATGCCTCGCGGCGGCAGCGGCTGGTTTTCCCTGCTGGTCAGCTGATGCTCCTCCTCCTCACCCCCCGGCTGGGGGGTGAGGAGGAGGAGGAGGAGCAGCAGCTGACCGGCGGGAAAAGCCAGCCGCCGCCACGAGGCCTCCGGAGCAAGGGGCTGCCCAGATACCACCACCCTCAGCCTCGCGGCTGCGGCTGGCTTTCCCCCCTGCCGGTCAGCTGCTCCTCCTCCTCCTCACCCCCACCCCTGGCTGGGGTGGTGGTATCCAGGTGGCCCCTTGTTCCGGATGCCTCGCAGCGGCTGGTTTTCCCCGCCGGTCAGCTGATGCTCCTCCTCCTCCGCACCACCACCACCCCAGCCGGGGGGTGAGGAGGAGGAGGAGGAGACTCGTGGGAAAAGCCAGCCGCCACCGCCACGAGGCCTCTGGAAAAAGGGGCCGCCCGCCTCCCCGCCCCCTTCACCGGTGGGGAAGATAAAAGGAGCCCCGTCGGGCTCAGAGATGCCGCGAGCCATGCCTCCCCGCCCCTTCACCAGCGGGGAAGGTAAAAGGAGCCCTGTCGGGCTTGGAGATATGGCAAGCTGCACCTCCCCGCCCCCTTCACCGGCGGGGAAGGTAAAAGGAGCCCCATCGGGCTTGGAGACACCGCGAGCCACACCTCCCCGCCCCTTCACTGGCAGGGAAGGTAAAAGTAGCCCTGTCGGGCTTGGAGACGCCACAAGCTGCGCCTCCCCGTCCCCTTCACCGGCGGGGAAGGTAAAAGGAGCCCCGTCGGGCTCGGAGATGTGGCAAGCCGCGCCTCCCTGCCCCCTTCACCAGTGGGAAAGGTAAAAGGAGCCCCGTCGGGCTTGGAGATGCCGCGAGGCACACCTCCCTGCCCCCTTCACCAGCGGGGAAGGTAAAAGGAGCCCCGTTGGGCTCGGAGATGCCGCGAGCCACACCTCCTCACCCCTTCACCGGCGGGGAAGGTAAAAGGAGCCCCGTCAGGCTCAGAGACGCCGCTAGCCACACCTCCCCACCCCCTTCACCGGTGGGGAAGGTAAAAGGAGCCCTGTTGGGCTCGGAGATGCCTGACGGGGCTCCTTTTACCTTCCCCGCTGGTGAAGGGGAATAGGTTATATATGTTGTAAGCCGCTTTGAGTGACACTTGTGTCAGGAAAGCGGGATAGAAATAAAACTTATTATTACCAAAAGGTAATATTAAAATATTAAATATTAATATTAAAAATGATGATGATAGTACTAATGGCATCCTGATTTATGGCCACCCTTCCCATGGTTTCCTAGGTAGGGAGTCTCCAGATTTGAGTTTCCTCCCCTAAGGCCTTGGGATTCTTGGGCCATTTGCCCACCCCCCACCCCAAGCTGGCTTTCCCCGCCGGTCAGCTGCTGCTCCTCCTCCTCCGCACTACCACCTCCAGCAGGTAAAGGGAGCCATCCCCGGCCTGGGAAGCTCTGAAGACGCCGCCGTTGGAAGAGGGGTAGTCATACAGCGAGTATATTGCAAACTCTACATTTTAACTAGAAAATTTGGGGGTCGTCTTATACGCCCAGTCGCCTTATACGCCGGAAAATACGGTAACATGGCATCCACCCATTTTACATACAATTTAGAGGGACCGAATTGAGCTGCCCTTCACTATTGACAGCAGGGCAGGATTCTTCAGTGTATGTCAGTGGAACAGACTAAAAATCATTCCAATAATGGTATTTCTCCCCATTTGGGTTTTGTTGTTGTTGAGGATTTGATTAGATCAACCTGACATTTAAATCCACACTTGGGGAAGGTATGCTGTGTTCCAATGGGTTTCCTTGATCAGTGTGGACAGTCTCTTACAGGACACCCTTTATGGTACCTGCACCTCTCATTGCTCTCTCAAAGTATCTGCTATAGGAGGCAAATAGGTCTCTTTGCGTAATGGCAATTAGAGGTGGTAATTCCCAGAATCCCCCAACTGCACAGCCAGTAGGTGCTAGCTTGGAGTTTCTGGGAGTTGTTATCCAAAATAGCAACTTTGCCAGGCTCTGGACAGAATGAAGCTTGTTTGCCTTTGGCAAATGGAACTTTTCATTTCTCTTGTCCCCATATGTTTTGTATACAATCACAGGCAGCAAAAGATGTGGATTCTGAACAGCGGAATACAGGTTGCCCAGCAATCAGCTTGGCAAATATATTAGCAAAATATGGACTGTTATTATTTTAATGAAAAAGACTTCCTTTGCTAATGATCCAAACACTGCTTTCTAAATTACCTTTAAACCCTGTGGAACTGCCAGTTGTTAGAAGTAAAGGAGTATTTGTATGAGGCATGATTTACTCTCTTGGTATGGAGACATACACAGCACATGAATGGGGTCCCTCCACACACTGACTGAACATCTGGCTTGAGAAGAACAAGACTAAAGCCTGTGATCACCTTGGAAATTTCAGATGTCTTTGCAGGCGCACCCCCCAATAACGGACACAGACAACATTGAAAGTGGATAACAGCATCGGGCCACATTTATTGATTCAATGCCCTAGTCCGAATTATAAATTTGTATTGGTAAAACGACCAATCATAATTCTTAAGGCAAGCAGGCCGAAGTAACACTGGTAAGGTACCACCCCAAAATTGCCAACGGCAGTTGGTTACAATGTATCAATTTGTATCAATTTGTTTGTTGACAACAAACAAATTGTTGACCGTAGTCAATATCTAACTCATGACCCCACCCTCTGACGCGTATCCGTGAAATCACGGGGTGATGCATGCTGGTTAGCTATCGTCATCACCCCGTCGCCTGGTTCATCGTTGACCGGACAACGTTTAACTAATTTATTCCTGTCTAGTGTTGTCCAGTCAATTGCGAACCTGCCGGATACCTGTGGGTCATACTGTTTACCTTACCAGTGCTACCCGCCACACGGAGGGGCTTCAAAGAAGGCCTGACGCCCCCCCCCCAGACCGTCAGCTCGGTCAACAGGCCTGCTCGCCAATCACCCAACAGGAGGTCCATACCTCCTCGCGACAGATGGACCCCATCCCCTGCGTACAAGTCATAATTTTGTAAGCTAATAGCGGGGTGATGACTGACCCGTCCCCAAGCCCTGTTGGCAAGAAACCGCGCCACCGCCCTATTGACCGTGCGCCTAGAGCGGTCAAGGGCCAGGAGGTTAACGCCTCCTCTATAAGAATGTCGCGGGACAATGTCCGACCAAACCAGGGTTGTGGCAGGCCAGACATAATGCAAGTAGGCGAGGTCCTCGCAAATCGCATGCTTGAGCGATAAGCCGGTAACCTGGCCCAAATCATTGCCCCCCATGTGGATGATGAGAATGTCAGGCGGGTCAGCACCCAGGCCAGAAAAAAGGAAAGGCCGCAGCTCCCGCCATAACATCCCTGGCTTACCATGCCATGTGAGACTGGCGTGTTCACCCAGTCCCAGTCGGGGTCCCCACTCTGTCGCCGCAGCGTAACGCGCTGCCCTGTGCACATAGCTGTGGCCCACCAGCCATACTGTCACCGGTGTAATACGACACCCAGGGTCTGTAATAAAATTGAGAAAAAAGGCAGTAAGGTGACTGGGTTGGTACTCATGGCGGGAGTGGGCGCACATAAAACTGAAAACATTGCGAGCCCCACCTCCCCATGCTACGTATGTCAGCCCCAGAGTACCCAAAAGCAGCTGCTGTAGAGGCTGCACCAATACGGAATGAATGTGTGCCATAACGGGCACCTGGTAGGCCCACCCTGGTGAGGGCTCTGCCTGTCACCTTCCAAAACTGAAATTTAGTAAGGGGAGACCCATCTTGGTGACAGAAAAACGGGCCATGGTGCATGCCACGCAGTGCCAGGTACTCCTGTAGGGCACCAACCGGACAGATGTCTGCCAAAGAACACCGTAGCAGTCTTACACCACTGCCTACGCCATGCTGATCTGTTTTAGAGGAGCGTATCCTCAACTGAGCCCAGTCTTTGGCGACATAGACATCTTCGAGTTCCAGTGCCCTACAACTTGCATCCGCCTTAGACAGCATCACAAGTTCGCTGATGCAGAGCGCTCCAAAAAATGCCACCGTTGTGGCTGCATGGAAAAGGGCTGCCTCATAATGATCAAAACAGAGGCCTGGCCAGCCCCGGGCCAACTGGGTAAGAACCCCTGGGGAAATAGGGTGCCGGTCGTCCGGGCAACGCCCGCGCTCGCGCACCCACCCCTCCAAAACATGTCTCACACGGAAGTCAGATGTGCTGTCCACATGACCTCCCACTTTGGCCATAAAAGCCAACGCCGAGAGCTTGGATGCTATGGTGCGAGGTGCGAGGCCCTGTGCATGCAGGTGAACCATGAACCGCAGAACATGGTCCACCGGGATAGGCCAGGTCTCTGGCAGGTGAAATTGAGCAGAAAATGCTCTGTAAGAATTGAATGCTTGTTGATACGCCTTACGCGTGCGTGGCGCTAGTGACAGGCCAATCGCCCGGTTCACCTCTCCTTGCCAATAGTCCACATCTCGTCCGGGAGTGGCGAGGGAAATTCCTCCGCATCCGGGGCCAAGGCGCGGAACCGGGAGATCTGCAGGCGGGACAAAGCGTCAGCAATATCATTATTAATCCCTGGAACATGCCTGGCCCTGAACAAGACATTGAGGCGCAGGCAGCGCAACACAAAATGGCGCACTAGTTCCATGACCCTGGGCGATTTGGAAGTCTGTGCATTGACAATGTGGACAACAGCAGCATTGTCACACCAGAAATGCACAACCGAATTAGCCCACTGCTCGCCCCATAGCATCAAAGCCCCCAGAATAGGGAAAAATTCCAGGTATGTGAGATCCCGCAGGCGACCCGTGCCTGCCCAGGCCGGTGGCCACCCACCATAGGCCCACTTCCCATTGAAGTACATCCCATAACCCAGGGATCCTGAGGCATCAGACTGGATCTGAAAATTGGGGGATGCCAGGAGGTCAGACCTCCAAAATGAGACCCCATTGAACTCCCTCAGGAATTGCAACCAGACAAACATGTCTGCCCTGATTCCCCGGGTAAGCCTAACTCTATGGTGGGGCCTGGATAACCCTGCCATGGCGTCGCATAAGCGCCGGGCAAAAGCCCTGCCCGGTGCGACCACCCTGCAAGCGAAATTGAGGTGACCATGTAGCACCTGCAGTTCCCTCAGTGATGCCTTGCGCTTGGCCAGCAAATCCGAGATAAGGGCCACTATCCTGGACACCTTATCGCCCTCGGTCTTTTCGGGCGCTAAAGGGACACCGAGTTCCTGCATTAGCGTCTGAAATGTGTTGAGGAGACGTGTGCACGTGTCCCAGCCCCGTTCACCCCCGAATAAAAAGTCATCCAGGTAATGGGCTACAGACCGGGACCCTGACCTGCGGACGAAAGCCCACTCTAAGAAGGTACTAAAACGCTCGAAGGCCGAACATGATATGGAACAGCCAAAAGGCATGGCCTTATCAAAATAATAATCACCCTTAAATTTGAAACCCAGCAACTCAAAGTCGCCCGGATGCACCGGCAAAAGGCGAAAAGCCGACTTAATGTCGCACTTGGCAAGCAGGGCACCCGGGCCACAAGAGCGCACCATGCGCAGCGCCTGGTCAAACGATGTATACCTGACTGAACAAAGGTCATCAGGGATAGCATCATTGACCGATCGGCCTGCTGGGTAAGACAAATGATGAATAAGGCGAAACTCACCTAGGGACTTTTTGGGGACCAAGCCCAGTGGCGACACCTTAAGATTGGGAAACGGGGGTGCAGGGAAAGGTCCAGCGACCCTGCCCGCATCTAACTCCTTTTTAATGCTGGCCGCAGCCACGTCCTCCCTCCCTCTGAGGGATAAAAGGTTGGGGGCATCCTGAGGGGACCTATCACCCATGAAAGGGATACGGAATCCCTGCCTGAAACCCTGAAGGAGATACTCCCCATCCTCCCCCTTCGGGTACGATGCGAGCCAACGCTCCAGCATGTCCACATTAATTGGGGAGGGGGCCTTTTGGAGAACCAGCTCCATCCGTGGCAGTCTTGCCAGCCCACTGTCCGCCCCTCCCTCTGCCCCGTGTCCCTCCAGGCCTGGGACAGGCGGAGGCTGCGTGGGGGCCCGAACATGTGGGACACTCATGCCTGTACTTGCAATTCTTCCTATTACAGGAACCATTGGACGAGAAAGTCCAGCACAGCAGGCGGGCTGGAACCCCCTGCCCCGCCGCTTGGCGGGTAACCTGGGCCGGAGCTGCTCGTTGGACCGCATGTCCACAATGGTATCTATCCCCCGGGGCTGGGCGTGTGGGCGTCATGTACAAAAGCCAAAGCCTCTGGCACGGCTCATCCCATCTCATTTCGGGGTGAAGGGGAATCCTCATACGGAATTCCTCGTCATAGGCTAACCACGAGGGGCCTGGGAAATCCACCATCGCCCTATATATATTGTCCAAATATTGGACCATGGGAATAGCCAAATCCGGCCGCGCCCTCAAGTACACCGCCATGTATATTAAATAAGCAGGGAGCCAGTTGGCCCAGGTACGTGGCGGCTTACGGCGACGTGCCTGCTCCTTATCCTTCTCATCCTGTCCCTCCCTTTCCTCCTTGGTGGGCTCTCTGTTCAGGAGTGAGAAGATATCAACATACTCCCCCCGCCATATCTTTTCTCTGGTAGTCTGTGCCAAGTGATCGCCCAGTGGCAAGGAATACCCCGCCGTTGGCAAAGCCGAAAAAGACACCGCAGCCATAGGAAAAGGGGGCTGAGCTAGCCCAGCCACCCCCAGTACATTACCCGCAGTGTAAGAACAAGTACCCACCCCATTGCCCAGGGTGGCAGTCGTCGCCGCCGGGTGGGGTGCCGACAGCGTGGCCCCCGCCCCACCCGCGCGAGGCCAAGGCCATTGAAAAGCCCCCCCCCCATATTGGGAATGTGTGTGGATGTACTCGTTTGCACCGTATACTCACATGCTGCACCCCCGCGGGCCGCCCCCACCGGGGGTTCCGGCCCACTGGGGGCGTCGGAGCTCACGACCGACGTAGAGCTCATCACCGGGGCCTGACCCGCACCTGGCTGCTGACTGGGGAGCTGCGAGGCAGTGGCCGAAACCGCGCCACGCGCCTGCAGCAGCTCAACCCTCCCTGTCGGCTGTTGTCCTCCTGCCGACAGCGCCGCAAAAGGGACCCCAAAGGGGGCCCCCGCCTGACTGGCCCGAGCCAACGACGCTTCCAGGGCCGCAATACGGGCCAGTAAGGCTGCCACGTCGACCTGGGGCCAAGGGCCGGCCGGCCCGCCCGGTCCAGGCGTGGGTACAGGTCCCTGTACCCCAGGACCCGAATATGGCCATTGGCCAGCACCGAAGCCCGGCAGGGTCGGTGGAGAAACCTGCCAAGGCAGGGGGCCGCACCACCCCCCAAGGCTAGAGGGCCCAGGGGGAGGCTGCGACCCAAGAGCAGCAGGCCCAACAGGGTGGGCAGGTGTAGGAGCGGTGTCCACCGCTCGCGGGCCGCGGGCCGGAACCCCTTCCGCGCCCGTATTCTGTTCGCCCACTCCGGGCCAAGGGGCAATAGACCCCATTCCGCTAGCCCCGGCCGGGGCCTGCGAAGGCGGCTGCTGAGGAGGCGGCACCACGGTCCTCCGACCTGGGTTGCGCCTCCTAACAGCGCGAGCCGCACTCGAAGCTGCCTTCTTCTTCGAAGGCATCTCTCCTGAAGCAAAGGGAAGCCGAAAAGGAAGAATCGCTACCAAAGGCTTCCCGGTAAGCTAAAGAGCGACGGAGACACAGGGGAAAAGACTTCTCCGCTCCGTCGCTGAGGTAAAATGGCAGCTCGGCTGCCTCGTGGCCACCCCTTTTATAAGGGAGCTGGCCACGCCCCTAACTACCCGGATTCTCTGTCCTGTGGGGGGGGCCGCAAAGAGCGCGGCGGCCATTTTGGCGCCGCGCTTGCATTATGGAAGACAAACAGAAATCCATGACATTTATAAACAAATAGGAACATGACAAATGTTATGCAAATCACTTGTTCTCAGCAAGATGCCAATTGAGGGTTTGTTAAGTCAGAAGCATCATTTCTACTTCCAGCATAAGAATAAAACAAGGGATTTTTGTTTTTGCTTTTTTTCTCTTGAGGTTTTCAAAATCTCTGCAGAATACTAGTGCACTTTCCCTTTGTGGAGCCATGTACAAACATTCAGCAAAGCATACAGAGACTAGCTGATAGATTAAAAAGATACCAACCATTCATCTTATTTTTCTAATTTTAGAAAACTGTGGAAGGCAGCCACTATTGCAACTTTGTGCAGTTGTACTATTAGTTCACGAAACTTTCTTGGGATTCTTTTGCAATAGATTGGCATTCTTTTATTGTTTACGTAAATCAAATAGACTATAAAGAATTCTCCAAAGCACACAGGCATTATTGGCCTTTACAACATACTTGGAATATGACAATAATTTTCCCAAGAAAGTTCCTTTATAAGATTTTGCATGTGACTCTGCTGTTCAGGATGGGGAAGAGTACAGAAATAAATGCACTTATGTATTGATTATATTGTTAATTTTGTCATTGCTAATCTTGTCAATAAATAAATAAATTAAACAACCACAACAGCAAACTATTCTTTCAAATGTTAAGAACTCTTGTTGATAACAGGAGAAAATATCTTACCATCTTGCAGGAGAACAAGCTGGTATGCACTAGAAACAAGGAAGGGTTTAGCACAGGTGTTCTCAACCTTTTAAAGCCGGGGGCCGGGTCACACTTCCTCAGACAGCTTTGGGGGCTGGATGGCCATTTTGCCATTCCTCCACCACGTGGTACTTTATGGTGTGGTGGAGGCGTGGGGGGAGGGGCACATGAAATGGTGCAGTGGGCTGCATTCAGCCCATGGGCCACAGGTTGAGAATCCCTGGTTTATCGTATTACCACTGAAGGCTTTTGTTGCAGAATGTCTAGGTTGTTCTGGCACTTATATTGACTTCTGAATGATCCCTCTGTCACACACAGCATGTGCTGTCCATGGTGCTTATTAAGGACACATGTCAGTGGCTAAATTTCAGAATGTTCAGATTAGCTAAAAATAGGGATAGGTGATCTTCTCTAATTTGAGTTCACTGCATTTTTCCATTTCTAGTCTTCTCTATCCCACTTTCTTTCAAAATACAGTAAAAGAAAGGACTTTGCATGAGTCTGATTTCATGCTTGGCTGGCTGGCTCCAGAATTAATGGCCACACAGCCTAGAGCCTAAGCTAGCTGGATCCAGGCAAAAGGAACCACATGAGGGTGTGTGGCCAAGATGGCGATAGTTTAACACTGATTTTTCTTTGCTCTCGCTTTAACAAAGGTGGATTAATGGGAACACTTTTTAAAACGAGACTTTAAATGACTTTTTTTCAAAAATAAGTTGATGGTGATCGGGGGTCTTGATTTTCAAGTGGGCTGATGGCCCGAAGAGCAAGGCAGAAGGCTTTAATGCTGAGCCGGCTTGAGGTGCCGAAGCCAGAGAAAGTGAAAGTGAGATAAGATTTGGTAAATGAGGAGCCAAATCAAACTCGGAAAGGAGAGAAAGTGAAAAGAAAAAGATCTTCCAAATTGCCGAAACATGTTTTGCTGAGCCATGATATTTGATTGATCGCGCATCGGAGTACTGGATCGGTGGTGAATGCGACCCGATGGGTGGAAGCTGAATGGGGGTGCTGGCGCCGAAGGGTACAGAATGCGGAGATCGGAAAAGTGGGAGATTAAGTGAAAAATTTACTAAATCGGCAGTGGAGCCCTCTTAGACGGCGGAGAAGTGAGGCAGAGTGTCGTGTTTTTGGACTGGTTTGAGTTGGTGGGATACTGGATATAAGAAGCAGAAGGAGAGGATCGAGAAGGGAAGGAGGTGGACGGAAAGTAATGGTGGCGCTGGAAAGTGTTTAGAGAAAAGTGAAAGTTACAAGTGGAGAAGACACAATGTTATGGCTGCAGAGGGCAGAGAAGAAAATTAGTTACATTGTCTTCTAGAAGTGGATGCGAAAGTATGGAGCTGGAAGTTGGTAGAGGATAAAGAAAGTTGAGAACGTTGGAAGAGGAATTGAAGTCATGTGAGGGTTGCTGTAGTGTTGCTGGAGGGAGAACAGATGGAAGGAGGAGGGCGCTCCCGCGGAGGAACCCACTGCGGATTATAAATGGTCCTTTTCTCTTTTTTCCCTTTCCCCCCTCTTTCTTCCATTCCTCATTTTTATTTTTGAAGTTTTTGATGAAGGTGAAAGGGGTTAGAGGAGTTGTTGCAGAAGACTGGATTGGGAATTAAAAACCCTCTCACTCCCCTTTTAAGGCTTGGATTTTAACTTGGTTTTTGTTTTCTCAGAGTTTGAAGCTGAACTAAGGGTCAAAGTTAAATATTTTGCTCAATTTTGGAACTGGATTAAAGTGTTTCAGTGAAAGACTTGAAAGAAAACTTATTAGTATTATTTGAGGATATAATGGCAAGCATGGAAAAGGATATAGAGGAGGAGGTGGTGAAGCCAAAGCGAGCAGAGACGAAGAAGGTAAAGAGGGAGAAAACAACACCGACTATATCTCCAACACCTCTGGATGAAATTCAAATTATGACAGAGCTAGGCAAGTTGTTTAAAAGATTGGATAGAATGGAAGACTCTAGAGCTCAAGATAAAGCAGATATTTTGAAAGGAATACAAGGGTCTGAGAATAAGCTTACTGGGATGTTTTCTAAATTTGTTAAACAGACCAATGAAAATTTTGATAGAGTGGAAAAGGAAATGGGGGTTCTTAAGGCAGATTCAAAATTGATGCAAGGAGATTTGAGAAAGTTGTATGAAGAAGGAAAAGAGATAAAGAGTAAAGTCAAAATACAAGAAAAAAGAGTGTATATGGTGGAAGAAATGATGAGGAGGCAGAATATAGTCATTCGAAAAATGGTGAGGAATACGCCAGATCAGCTTAAAGTAAGAATTTTAGATTGGCTGAACAATTTGAGATGGCGGACATTGCGAGTGCTTACAGAATTGGACCAAGGAGAGGGAGAAAGGAGCAAAGAAATGTGTTGGTGAAATTTTCAAATTTGGGAGATAAATTGAAAGTGATGGAATTTATAAAACAAGCTGGATCTGGCGTTTTAAAGATGGATGGAAAAGATATTGAAATTTACAATGACATTACAATTAATGAGAGAATATGGAAGTATAAGATGGAGCTGGTTACTAAGATCCTGAAAGAACAAGAAATTAGATATAAACGGAGGTTTCCCCAACAGCTGATATTTTTTTATGCTAAGAAAATGCATGTAATTGATTCAGAGATGGATGCAATGGAATATTTGAGAGCAATTGGTCTGATTCAAAGTGGTTCTCATGAACGAGGTGAACAGAGGAGGAGTTGGAGGTCTTGGGAGGTGAGGAGAAGGGGGAAGATGAAGCAGAAGAAAGGGGTGCCATGGGAGGGACAGTAGCTGGGGTGACAGGGATGGGGTTGAGGGTGGTGGAAGAGGAGGAAAAATGAGAAATGAAGCTATTAAATGGGAAGAGTGGTTAGAGTAAAGAATATGAAAAGTCTGAACATCTTACACGTCTCCCCCATCTTCGGAAGACAAGGGCTGCTTTTCTTCAGTCCATGAAGAAAGAGTATGGGGGAGATGGCGGAGGTTTTGTGTGTGTGTGTGTGTGTGTGTGTGTGTGTGTGTATTGTGGAGGACCTAGCGAAATTTAATCAAATTTAATTATGAAGTGTGTAAAGATATTGTCTTGGAATGTTAAAGGGTCTGGCTGCTAAGTGAAGAGAAGAAGGTTGGAAATGGCCCTTAGAAGGGATAAACCTGATGTAATCTTTCTACAGAAAACACATCAAAATCGGAAGACACTAATAAATTATTCTTGGGATGGACACAAATTTATGAAAAAGCTTTTGGTACATCAAAGTCACGAGGGGTAGCGATTTTGATTTCGAATAGATTGGGTTTTACAATGACAAAAACCATTTCTGACCCAGAAGGTAGATACTTGATAGTGAAAGGAACAATTGAAGATGAAGAGATTACATTGGTTAATGTGTTTGCCCCAAATGAACACCAAGATAATTTTTTGGGGAAATTTTATCGAATAATAGATAGAGAAAGGTCAATAAAAATGATTGTTGCAGGTGATTTTAATTTAATAAGATCTGATATAGATTGTACAAATGTGACTAAATATAGATCTGGGGTAAAAACGCAATTGATTGATAAATGGATTAAATTATTGAGACTGCGAGATGCATGGAGAGAACTTAAAGGGTCAGAAAGATCGTATACCTACTTCTCACAAATTCATAATTCATATTCTAGATTGGATTATATCTTTGTTATGGAAAATATGGTTAGAAATCTGGAAGAGATGGAAGTGGGTCTTTTTAAAGAATCAGACCATTCAAAAGTGTTATTAGAATTAAGTTTGGAGGGACAGAATCAGAGAGGAAATAATTGGAGATTTGATATAAATCTATTTAAAGACCCTAAGAATAAAGAATTAATAATGAAAAATTGGGAGGAATGTTGGCACGGATGAAGTGAAATATAACATACTGTGGGATGCCATGAAGTCAATATTTAGAGGAGAATGTATTAAACTAGCTAGTATTAAAAATAGACAGTGTTAGAATAAACAAAAGGATCTGGAAAAGGAAATTGAACAGCTCCAAAAAGAACATGTTAAGACCAAGAATACAAAGATTTATGAAAAGATGCAGAGACTAAAAGCTGAACTGATCGGGAAAGATATAGAAAAGGTGAAACGAGATTTGATTTACTTGAAGAGAGAAAATTTTGAATATAGTAATAACAATTCAAAATTATTGGCTAGGGCAGCAAAAGAGAAAAGGATTAAAAAAGAAATGGGAACATTAATAAACAGAGAAGGTATTAGATGCAATAAAACAAAAGATAAACTTAAAATTGTGAAAGATTTTTTATCAAGAATTATATTCAGAAAAAGAAGTTAATGTGGAAAAGTTGAAAAATATTTAGAGAAGGGTTCTAAAATTAAATTAATAGAGGAACATAGAAATAGAATGGAGGAAAGGATAACTGAGAAGGAAATTAAAGAAGTCATAAAGAAGTTGAAAGGAGGGAAATCTGCTGGGGAGGATGTATTACCGGCCGAGTTTTATAAAGAGTTTTACGAAATGGTAGGTCCTAGACTTTTGAAGCTGTTCAACTCTATTTTGGAAGGAGAAATGATGCCGACTTCATGGCACAGGACTAGAATTGTATTGATTCCTAAGCTTGGGAAAGATTTAACAAAAGTAGAGGCATATAGACCAATTTCATTAATAAATCAAGATGCTAAAATATTTACAGCCATTATTGCAAAAAGGTTGAATAGCTTTATGACAGACTACATAAATAGGGATCAAGCAGGGTTCTTAAAAGGAAGGCAGATGACAGACTTAACATGGAGGGTAGTAGATCTAATAGATTCTGCACTTCAAACTAAACAGGAGGTGGGATTATTATCTTTGGATATATACAAAGCATTTGATTCGTTACAATAGGTTACAATTAAAGAGATTTTTAATAATTATGGGTTTGGTACAAAATTTAAAAGGAATATAGACCAATTATATCAACATGGTTTTGCTAAAGTGAGAGTAAACGAAGCTTTTACAGAAGAGATATAGCTTAAGGCTGGAACATGTCAGGGCTGCCCACTTTCACCAATATTATTTATAATGGCAATGGAAATATTGGCGAACATGATAAGGGAAGACAAAAACATTGAAGGATTGGAAGGGAATAAAATTAGTTTGTATGCAGATGATACCCTAATAATTATGAAAAATCCAAAAGGAGCCTTAGCGAAAATACAATGGCATCTTAAAGAATTTGGGGGAATGACTGGATTGAGAATAAATTGGGATAAATCAGAAGTAATATTTTGTAATATGAATAACGAGAAAAGAGAAGAGATTAAATTAAAATATCATATTCAGGCTAAGGATAATTTGAAATATTTGGGGAAAATATATCAAATAAATTTGAGGATTTAATAAAGTTAAATTATGAAAAACAGAAAAAAGAAATGAAGGAAAACATTCAACAATATAAGAGGCTGAACCTATCTTGGTTTGGTAGAATTGCACTGTGTAAAATGAAATTATTACCGAAATTAAACTTTTTGTTAGATGCGTTACCAATACAACTTAAAGATAACTAGATAAATGACTTTTGTAATGGGGGAAAGAGACCAAGAATATAAAAAAGTTGTGGTATTTAGCACAGAAAGGTGGTGGATTGGGAATACCAAATATTGATACCTATTATAAGGCGTTTCAATTAAAAAATGTGGTGAAAATTTTAATGAAAGAAGAGATGATATGGGAGGAAATGGAGATAAAGGAAGTGAAGAACTTTGGTAAAGCAATTTTTTGGATAAAGTATCAACAAAAATTGAATTTAAAAATAGTTTGTTAAAAACAACATTGAATTTATGGAAGAAATTGAAAACGAAGTTAGCTCCAGATGTGTCCCCAATTACAGAAATGGAAGATTTGAGGAATTTTCTGTTAAAGATGGATAGGAAGGTGAGGGATGTGTTTTTGAAAAATGTTGTATTCCTGCTGAAGGATTGGATTCAGATATGTAAAAATAAAGAAAAAAGATTGGGAATTTATGAACAAATGAATTTGAACTGGTTTCAAGTTATTTTATTGAATAAATGGAATAACAAATATTTTTGGAGACTAGTTTAACAAGAGAAAGGACAGATTTTGAAGAGTTGGTATTTAAAATAAGAAAGGGAGAGGTAGGAAGTAAGGGCCTTGTCAGTAAATTATATAAAATGTGAAATGGTGACGACGGATCACAGGAAACATTAAGAAAAAAATGGGGAAAAGATTTGAATATTAGAATTTCGGAGGAAAGTTGGAGGTATAAATGGAAAAAAAGAATTATGAGATCTATGTCTGTGAGAGTCATGGAACATAACTATAAAATGTTGTGGAGGTGGTACCTGACACCGGTTAGGTTAAATCAGATGGATTGTACTAAAACAAAAATGTGCTGGAGATGTAAGACTGTTACGGGGACTTATGAACATATGTGGTGGAGTTGTGATGTGGTTAAAGCTTTTTGGCTTAAAATAGAAAATGAAATATCACAAATAATGGGCAGTAATCTTAAACTGGAGTCAGGTACCGCTTTATTGATGGAATTTGATAATATGAATATGGAAGAACATAATAAAGAACTGTTAACAATAATATTGACAACTGCAAGACAATGTATTGCTAAAAATTGGAAGAACGATTCTATAGTAGATATAGAGGAATGGTATAGAGAAATGTGACAACTTGCATTAAATAAAAAGTTAACATGGGAATTGAAAATAAAAAGAGGTATGATAGATAAAAACAAATTTGGAATTATTTGGAAACCATTTCTGGTTTATATATTGTCTGAAGGTAAAGGTGGCAGACCAGCCCCAAGTCACATGAGTTTTTGGTTATAATATGTGATGCTGGGCAGCTCCGCAATTCCCAAGGCAATGTACACAGCACTGGGGCATTATCTTATGTTTATTTTTTTTTAAGATAGTGTATTTTTTTACATTAAAATAGTTCATGTTTAAACAAGATAGTTCCAATAAGCTAAAGTGAATATACACTATCTGTTATTATTGTATTTTTAAGTATGTGGTTTTATTTTTTAATTTTCACTTGTAATTTGTACTTTTATGTTATTTTGTATTATGTATTGATGTCTTTTTTCTTTTATGTTTTATTTTCTTTTTATAAAAAAAATTTAAAAAAGGAACCACATGAAACAAGGTCACTCCAATGATGTCAACAGGCAGTCCTGGATTCAAGTCAAGAGAGTCTTCCAGCATTGGTGAGCCATGTAAGGTCAAAAGGCAATCCAAATTGAGGTCTGAAGGGCAGGCAGGAAGGAAGAGTGGGAGCCTAACAACAGGAACAAAGGCATCCAGGAAGGGTGGCCAAGTTTTAGAGTCAGTTGTAGGAACTGTTTCCAGCAACCTTCCTTTTTGATAAATGACTTGTACAAAATGGAACTGCCACACCCTTAGCTTTGGCTTTATCCTAACTCTTTTTAGGAAGATGGTCCGTCTCACCAGAAAGCCCTTACTCCTGTAGAGCTGTTCCATGTATGTAGATACTGCTGAGCAGTCAACAGCTCTGAATGTGAATGTGTTTTCCACTACCAGTCATCTCTCTCACCTAGGGCAGGACACCCTCCCCCCCAGTTTAAGGATGAGATTCCACCACTTTTCACCCTGAGAAATGGGCATTAGCTGGAATGCCCTCCCCTCTTTTTTGGTATCATCAGACCTTGCAGATTTGGGTTAATTTTTAAAGGAAGCTCTCGCTATCAGGACACAACAATCTCCTGCAAGTAAAATACTCACAGAGCCATGTTGCTTACTAACTAGGGTCAATTATTTTGTGACACTCTTGGGAAAGGCTAAGCTTCTTTCCTGGTTACCAAAAATGTTCTTGCGTCTCCACATCAGGGAGCTTAGCAGGAATGGGCAACAAGCTGTCCACAAGGAGGGCAGGAAGGAGGAAAACTCAGTGATTGATTCCCCCATCTGGATTGTCTCCGATTCTGATTTGTCTCCACCAGTGTCTTTATTGGGTTGCCAACTCGCTTAAGAGGTTTCATCTGAAATATGCTGCTATTTTGTGTTCCCCCCTCCCCCCCTTCTCCTCTGGACTCACTGGCTACTAAGACATAAGGAACATCTAAAGCAAATTTTGCTCTTGAATATCTTGCTGATTTATGCTAATGCTTAATTAATTACATTGCATGAGGAGTTTGCAGATGATTCACACAAACAGAGATGGTTCCCTTTTCATGTAAAGACCTGAAAAATGCACAATGCTACCACATTCCAGAGGGAACTGGGGGATTTTCCTCTGGATCGGCTACACGATTCATCCGAGGCACTCGTTGACCTGTGGTACAGGATGACTACCGCTGCCTTGGATGAAATCACACCACTACAGCCTCTCCGAGCCCGCAGGGATAGATCTTCCCTGTTGTTCACATAAGAACTGCGGGAGCTTAAACGGGCAAAGAGACGCCGAGAGCGCCGCTGGGTGAAGACCCAAAGTGATTCCGACTGGACACTGGCTAGGGCTGCTATTAAGACCTACCTGGTGGCGATGGGGGTGGTGAAGCAACAATACTTCACCGCCCTCATTGCCTCTGCGGATAATCGCCCAGCCGCTCTGTTCCGGGTTACCAGGTCTCTCCCCTCCGGGAGGGGCCGGTGCCCAGTTGGCAGGGTTCGGCTGAGGTTTTTGCAGGTGGAGAAAATCGCTCGGATTCGCTCGGGGTTTAATCCCGGCGTGGATGGGGAGGGTCTGGAGGGGATCAGAGCTCAGTCTGGCAGTGTTATCTGGGATCGGTTTGACCCAGTTGTCCCTGAGGAGGTGGACAGGCTTCTTGCAGCTGTTTGCACCACCTCCTGCCCTTTGGATTCCTGTCCCACTTGGTTGGTGAAAGCCTCCAAGGGGGTGACAGGAGGCTGGGTCGGGGCTATAATAAATGCTTCACTGTGGGAGGGGGTGTTTCCTGCACTTTTAAAACATGATCTGGTGCGCCTGAAGAAACAATCTCTCAACCCAGCGGTTCCAGCTAATTATAGGCTGGTCTCCAACCTCCCTTTCTTAGGGAAGGTACTGGAAAAGGTGGTGATGCGGCAGTTGCAGGGGGTCCTGGATGAAGCGGATTATCTGGACCCCTATCAATTGTGTTTCAGGCCTGGATATGGTACTGAGACTGCATTGGTTGCACTGGTTGACAACCTCTTGCAGGAGCGGTACGGGGGTCATCCATCCATCCTGGCTCTTCTGGATCTCTCAGTGGCCTTCGATACCGTTGACCACGGTATCCTTCTGGAACGGCTCAAAGGTTTGGTGATCTGTGCTGTCCTGGTTTTCCTCATTTCTGGAGGGTCATACCCAGTCGGTGTGGTTGGAGAGTGAGAGTTCCAGCGCTAGGCCCCTACAGTATGGGGTGCCTCAGGGCTCAGTGCTCTCTCCTCTCCTATTTAACATATACATGAAGCCATTGGGTGAGGTTATCTGTTCCCATGGGGTAAGGTATCATCAGTATACTGATGATACCCAGTTATATATCTCGGCCCATGGGGACCCCAGTGATGCAGTCAATGTCCTATCCAGATGTCTGGAAGCGGTTGGGTCTGGATGGGGGACAACAGGCTACAATTGAATCCCTCCAAGACTGAGTGGCTTTGGATAGGGGGTCCCACGTTATCCAGGGAGCTGCCAACTTTGGTCTTGAATGGGGTTGTTTTGCTCCAGACAGACCCGGTATGCAACTTAGGGGTCCTCCTGGATTCGGGGCTGCTACTAGCAAGTCAGGTGGTGGCTGTGGCCAGGAGGGCTTTCTCACAGCTTCGCGTCATCCGTCAGTTCGCTCCTGGACCGGGACTCCCTACTCAGGGACACACATGCTCTGGTCACCTCCAGGCTAGATTATTGCAATGCGCTCTACATGGGGCTGCCCTTGTCAACCATTCGGAGGCTGCAGTTGGTCCAGAATGCGGTAGCCCAGCTGGTGATGGGGTGCGGTCATTATGCTCGTGCCTCACCATTACTTCAGGAGCTGCACTGACTACCAGTTTGCCTCCGGGTGCAGTTCAAGGTGCTGGTTTTGACCTTTAAAGTCCTTCATGGTAGTGGGCCAGGATATCTTAGAGACTGCATCGTCCCAAGAGTGTCTGCCCATCCAACCAGAGTGGATCGGAGGGGCTCCCTAATTGTTCCATCTGCCAGAGGGGCCTGTCTCTCTGGTACACGAAGGAGGGCCTTTTCTGTGTCCTCACGGGCCTTGTGGAACCTCCTGCCTGTAGAGTTGCGGGAGCAGATGGAGCTGCTACCTTTCAGAAAAGACCTAAAAACCTGGTTGGCGGGGCAGGTGTGGGGCCCAGATGGAAGAGTGGCCCCCGCCTGTTGGCTTATAAATTAAGCCCCCATTTCTTTTAATTGTCAATGAAGGCAGTTTTTCAATGTGGGTTTTTAAGAGGAATGGGGTAGGTGGGTGGGTATGTTGGGTTTTAATTAGTTGTATTGTTTTATGTGTGTTTTAACTTGTTGTGAGCTGCCCAGAATTGGGTTTACCTGATTGGGCGGCATATAAATTTGAATATAAATAAATAAATAAATAAATAAATAAATAAATCTCTGAGAACAGACAATGTACAATCTTGTGAACATTGAAAAGGGGGAATGCACATCTTTTTAATAAATGTTGTGGTAGAACTTTGTTAATAACGATACCCCTTTATTAATAATGCTAGTCCCTTTGGAAAAGCACTGCAATCCATTGAGCAAGTCCCAGCTCACTACCTTTGGTCCCATGATCTCTAAGAACAAATGCTGCTGCAATGCTTTGTGGAACCTCTTCTTGGTAATGATGTAACTTTCTTCGCTTTTCTACAAATAGGATAGTCCTTCTGGGATTTTTATGATTACAGTTTTCTTGGATTACAAACCCCCAGGAGCCAACTTCAGCAGTAATCAATCTCTGTGCAATTGGTAGAAATGGAAAACCAAGGTCTTCCTGTTCACCTAATAAACATTTTGTACGTAGTTAAGATGCTGACTGGAAGGCGGGAGGTAAGCAGTTCAATTCCCGAGTATTGCAGGATGGAATGAACTCCTGTCTTTTGTCCCAGCTCCCGCCAACCTAGCAGTTCGAAAGCAAGAAATTGCAAATATATAAATAGGGACCACTTCGGTGGGAAGGTAAACAGCGTTCCGTGCACTCCGGTGTCTAGTCATGCCTGCCACATGACCATGGAAACATCTGCAGAAGCAGACAGTGCTGGCTCTTTGGCTTTGAAACAGAGATGAGCACTGAACCCTAGAGTCGGATACGACTGGCTTTCCAGCAAGCGAAACCTTTACCTTTTACAGTTTAAGTCTGCAGAATAAAGAAGAATTTAGTCCAAACTCTTCAGTTATTATTGAGAATAACATTGGTCTATCATCAACTTTGTTGCCATGATCATCCTCATCACCGTTATCACCATCATCATTTAACTGCTGGACAGCACCCTATTATCATCTGATGAATCATCTTGGCAAACCTACCTTCCTAAACCATTTCCCCTGAAACATCTTCTCAGTAACAAGATGAGAATAAAGTGTCTGGTTGCGAATGCCTGATCTAAAGCATCTTTTGATGAGGGTGAAAGAGGAAAGTGCAAAAGTTGGCTTGAAACTCGACATAAAAAACCTCAAGATCATTGTATCTAGCCCCATCCCTCCCTGGCAAATTGAAGAGAAAGAAATGGAAGCAGTGACAGACTTTACCTTATTGGGATCTAAGATTATTGCAGACGGTAACTGCAGCCATGAAATATATACTTTTTGGGAGGCAAGCTATGGCAAACCTAGGCAGCATAATAAAAAGTAGAAACATCATCTTGTCTACAAAAGTCTGCATACTGTAGTTAAAGCAATGGTCTTGTCAGTAGTAATGTATGGCTGTGAGAGCTGGACCATAAGAAAGGCTGAGCGCAGAAGAATAGATGCTTTTGAACTTTGGTGCTGAAGAAGACTTTTGAGAGTCCCCTGGACTGAAAAGAGTTCAAATCAGTCCATCCTGAAGAAAATCAACCCTGATTGCTCCTTGGAAGGAGAGATATTGAAGCTGCAGAGGATGAGAGTGAGCTGCAGAGGATGAGATGATGCAGTGGGCATAGTTCTGGGCGGACTACAGAGGATGGCGGATGACAGAGGAGCCTGGCGTGCTGTGGTGCATGGGGTCACAAAGGGTCGGACTCCACTGTGTGACTGAACAACAAATGTTGCTTACAATTGAGATTTAAACAGATAATTAGAGACTATACTTCTTAAATTTTATAACAGTTTGCTAATTTACAGTTTTGTTCTCTTTAGCATGTACAGACAAATCTGTTGAATTGAACAAAAAATGCATCTGATGGACCCCTGTTTATGCCTTAATAATGGGTGCTACAAAACTCTCCTGTTTTGGTTACAACAGACTAATGTAGCTACCCATTCAGACAATGATTCTCTATTGCAATACTGATGGGAAATGCATAATAAACATTACTAAGACTATTTCAATTCATAAGCAGGAGGCAATGCTACCCTGCCAAATAATTCAGATTAAATATTCAAAACTTTAATTATTAACTTTCCAAACTAATTGTGGTTCAGACTGCCTTACAAGTTACCTCAAAGTATATACATTTTAAAAAATGAAACCAAATAGATTTTAAGGGATAAAGGGATCCTAAATACCCCCAGCCGGGGTGTGAGGAGGAGGAGGAGAGCCGGGCGAGCGGCGAAGAGGCCAGCCGCCGCCACCACCGGGCAGCCACCCCCAGCCGGGGGGTGAGGAGGAGGAGGAGAGCCGGGCGAGCGGCGAAGAGGTCAGCCGCCGCCGCCGCCGGGCAGCCACCCCCAGCCGGGGGGTCAAGAGGAGGAGGAGAGCCAGGCAAGCGGCGAAAAGGCCAGCCGCCGCCGGGCAGCCACCCCCAGCCGGGGGATGATGATGATGAGGAGAGCCGGGCGAGCGGCGAAGAGGCCAGCCGCCGCCGCCGGGCAGCCACCCCCAGCCGGGGGGTGAGGAGGAGGAGGAGAGCGGCGAAGAGGCCAGGAGAAGACCAACTGACAGAAGGGAAGAGGGCAGAGGAGGAAAAGCAGGGGGCGAGACTCAGAGTCCCAGGCAAAGGATAAGTAGCTGATATGCAAATGTAGAAGACTTAATATAACAACTGACATAGAGACTTTATACTGACTAAACATAGAAACTGACATAGAGACTGTGTTTTAAAGTGTGATAATATGCATGATAATATGTTGTCTTAAATGTTTTAAACTTTTAAAAACTATGATAAAATGTATGAGGAGAGAAAAATGGCGTAGACACCGGCAAACCACGGAACAAAGCTTGCAAAGAGAACCCTATTGACCAAAACAAAAGGCAAAACAAAGGAGAAGGCAAGGTAATACAGGATGCTTAACACCACAGAGGGGAGGAAGTGGAGGGACGGGAAAGGGGGAGGGGAAATGCAATGTTGTAAGGAGCAATACTGCATAGGGACATGGAATGTGAGATCAATGAACCAAGGTAAACTGGAAGTGGTAAAAAATGAGATGGAAAGAATAAGCATTGACATCTTAGGCATCAGTGAGCTCAAATGGACAGGGATGGGGGAATTCAGCTCTGGAAACCATCATATCTACTACTGTGGGCAAGAAAACCTTAGAAGAAATGGAGTAGCCATAATTGTCAATAAAAGAGTGAGAAAAGCAGTAATGGGATACAATCTCAAAAATGACAGAATGATGTCAGTCAGATTTCAAGGCAAACCTTTCAATGTCACTGTGATCCAAATATACGCACCAACCACTGGTGCAGATGAAGCCACAATGGACCAGTTCTATGATGACCTAGAACACCTCATAGAACAGACACCAAGAAATGATGTCCAAATTATATTAGGAGACTGGAATGCCAAAGTAGGAAATCAAAAAGTGGAGGGAATAACAGGCAAATTTGGTCTTGGAACACAGAATGAAGCAGGGCAAAGATTGATAGAGTTCTGCCAAGAGAACGCACTGGTCATAGCAAACACTCTCTTCCAGCAACACAAGAGGCGACTTTACACATGGACATCACCAGATGGCCAACACCGAAACCAGATTGACTACATACTCTGCAGCCAAAGATGGAGAACCTCCATACAGTCAGCAAAAACAAGACCTGGAGCAGACTGTGGCTCAGATCACAACCTACTGATCGCAAAATTCAGGCTTAGACTAAAGAAAATAGGGAAAACACGGAGACCAGAAAGATATCACCTAGACAGCATCCCTAAAGAATACATGGTGGAGGTGATGAACAGATTTAATGGCTTAGACTCGGTAGACAGAGTACCAGAAGAATTATGGACGGAGATGAGGGACATCATGCAGGAAGCAGCAAAGAAAACCATACCAAAAGAAAAGAAGAGTAAGAAAGCAAAGTGGTTGTCTGACGAGGCTCTTAAAATAGCAGAGGAAAGAAGGAACGCAAAAGTCAAAGGAGAAAGGAAAAACTACAATCATTTGAACACAGAATTTCAAAGAAAAGCAAGGAGAGATAAGGAAAACTACCTAAAAGAACAGTGCAGAGAAATGGAGGAAAACAACAAAAGAGGCAGAACCAGAGATCTTTTCAAAAAAATCGGGGAAATCAAGGGAACATTTAAAGCAAAAATGACCATGATAAGGGACAAAGATGGAAAGGAGCTAGCTGATGCAGAAGAAATTAAGAAAAGATGGAAAGAGTACACAGAGGAACTTTGCAAAAAGGACCTCAACACTCCTGACAATCACAATGATGAAGAAATTGAACTTGAGCCAGACATCCTGGAGAGCAAAGTCATAAAGGCCCTAAAGAGCACTGCAAACAACAAAGCTAGTGGAGATGATGGTATCCCAGTTGAATTTTTCAAAGTGCTAAAAGATGACGGCGTCAAATTACTGCATTCAATATGCCAGCAGATTTGGAAAACAAAACAGTGGCCACAGGATTGGAAAAGATCAGTATACGTCCCAATCCCAAAAAAGGGCAATGCCAAAGAATGTTCAAATTATCGAACAATCGCGCTCATCCCACATGCCAGCAAGGTGATGCTCAAGATAATACAGGATAGACTTCAGCAGCATGTGGAGAGAGAATTACCAGAGGTGCAGGCCGGTTTCAGAAGAGGCAGGGGGACTAGAGACCACATTGCCAACATACGCTGGATCATGGAGAAAACAAAAGAATACCAGAAACAAGTTTACTTTTGTTTTATTGACTACACTAAGGCATTTGACTGTGTGGACCACAACAAGATGTGGCAAGTAATTAAAGAGATGGGAATACCAGAGCACCTCATATGCCTCCTGAGAAATCTGTACATGAACCAAGAAGCAACAGTTAGGACAGAACAGGGAATGACAGAGTGGTTTGGAATAGGAAAAGGAGTAAGACAAGGCTGCATTTTGTCACCATGCCTATTCAACCTATACACAGAGCACATAATGCGCAGTGAGGGATGGAGGAATCACAATATGGGATGGGGATTGTAGCCATGAAATAAAAAGGCGACTGATTCTTGGGAGACAAGCAATGAGAAACCTGGGGAACATAGTGAAAAGCAGAGACATCACATTGCAAACAAAAATAGAATAGTCAAAGCAATGGTTTTCCCAGTAGTAATGTATGGATGTGAGAGCTGGACAATTAGGAGGGCTGAGCGCAGAAGAATAGATGCCTTTGAAATGTGGTGTTGGAGGAGGGTTTTGAGAGTCCCCTGGACAGCGAGGAGAACAAATAGGTCAGTCTTAGAAGAAATTATCCCTGACTGCTCATTGGAAGGTCAAATAGTAAAGATGAAGCTAAAATACTTTGGGCATCAAATGAGAAGGGAGGATTCACTGGAGAAGGCATTGATGTTGGGAAAGGTGGAGGGCAAAAGAAGAAGGGGGAGGCCAGGGATGAGATGGCTAGATGGTATTGTAGACACAATGGGCACAGAGCTAGGAGGGCTGAGGGGGATGGTGGAGGACAGAGGCGCCTGGAGAACAATGGTCCATAGGGTCGCAAAGGGTCGGAACCGACTGTGCGACTGAACAACAACAAATACCTCAACCAATGTTACAGCACACTTTGAACCACAAAATTATTAAACTCTCCCAGGACGTTCATGTTTTAAAAAAACACAGTTTACAATTGTAACTGCAAGAGTGAATACAAAACCAAACACAAACATTTGATGGCACCGGTTAACAGATATAATTCCACATGAGCGTTCACAGACTATAATGCACTTCCTCACATGAAGTTAAATGTTCAGCCAAAGATTTATATACAAGAGTACATGTTCTATCTTTGAAAGAGAGCTCTTCCCACAAATACGTGACCAAAACATGAAAAAGTTCCTTTGTAGACAATAACTTCCAACTTGGTAAGTATGAATAACAATACTGACTGGGAGATCCCAGGAGGTGGGGACCAAAATGTTTTCAGGCTCAAGCTTAAGAAGGTGCTTTATTTGCCTATTTTTCTTCTTCACTGCAGCTCCCAAATGATCAAATGTTTTTCTATCCCTTACCCAAATATGCATACTTGTACGCATACTTTCAGAGGAATCCAACCTCATGTGGTACAGCTGTATTTGGGGTGTATAAATTCAATATTCCAAAAGATCTTTCCCTGACATCAAAAGGATGGAAAGGGTGGTTTAGAGAGAATCCTTAATAAACTCTCTTGTTTATTAAAAAAAACTCTCTTGTTTTCTAGAGGGAATTCTTATCATCGAGAGCATAGTCTCAGCATTATGATGTGGTACAGTTGAAGAAGGCCATGTCATTTTTCTCCAGCACAGTTTCCAAAGATTGGTCTGTTCAGTAGAGATGACTCTAACCAGCACCCTCACCATGAGTCCATGCTTGTGTGAATGGCAATAAAGATCAGGAACTGCAAGAATAATGATCATTATGAGTCATGTAAGGCCCTTGGTAAGTATGGATAATACTGATTCACTGAAGGATTACTCACCTGAGCATGTCACCGTGATAGATACATAATCCTTGCCGCAGTCCTTCTTGTAGTGGCAACGTAGCCGGTTCATTAAGTAGAGCCCATTGCCACACTGAAGTTTCTCTTTTTTATAAGGCAAGATGTCCTTTTCATCTGGGAAGAAGGAAGGGGGAAAAGGGGGGAGGGGAGGGTGAAAGATAAGTAGGTCCTGCTGGAAAGCACATGTATCAGCAACACTCTAGATGCCTTGCTTGAGACTCATGGACTAGTTATCAGCTTTGTTGAATTGCTAAGTGGACAGGGTTTTCTTTTGGTACTTACATAAACTATTTTAGGCACATTCTTCTTCTTCTTCTGCCATATCTGAATATAGGCGATCATCATGGCGATCATCCATGAAGACTGTCTTGAGAATATAATGCAGTGGACTTTCGTCCACCTTCCACATCGCAGCATGACACTCGTACCACTGATCCAGTTCCGCAAATTACTTTCTGGTCCTTTGGCACACAAAGTCCTCCTCAGCCCCAGGCCAATATTGATGAAGCTGCTGCTCTCCATCAGGTTGGATTCAAGTGGGATTTAATCCATTTGGGGACCATCACCCTTCCTTATGGACTTTAGCACCCAGGACCATTAGTTCTCAGGGTAGTAACCGCCGCCAGATATTTGGCATTGAGTCACTGGTGGTAGGGTCTATTCTATTACCATAGCAGGATAACCTGGGCAGACTAAGCAAATAAACAAACCAAACTAGCCTATTTTTTATCCAGGTTTAGACAATTCCTAACCACTAGGACACTTTTGGATCCATTACATTTCTATGGATTTATGTAGCAATGTACATTTATGTAGCATTGTAGACTTGCTGGGCCTGTTGCAACTTCACCAGAGCCACTTTTGCCACATCGTTTCAGGGTGACCCACGATGGCCTTCATGGATGCCGTAACAGTCCTGTGGCACAAAGCCATACCATACTTCGCCCAATCATAGCAATCTCTTACTTTGGCCTGTTACCGCCTCCTGACGTTGAAGCGACTAGAAGTGCAAGAACAAGAACCTTGTATCTTCCTTGACCATACTAGTCAAGTTTTGGATTTGAAAATAAGGGAAATTTTGGCCACACCCCTCTGTGGGTGTGGCCAAAACTGTGGGCGTGGCCAAATATAGCCATGTGACTTGCTGGGCTCTAGTCATGCCTGCCACATGGCCATGAAAATGCCTGCAAACACAGATAGCACTGGCTCTTTGGCTGTAAATGGAGATGAGCACTGCACCCTAGAGTTGGATACGACTGGCAGATTTTACTTTCTTAGGATCAAAGATCGCTGCAGATGGTGATTGCAGCCGTGAAATAAAAAGGCTTGAGAAACAAGCTTTCAGAAACCTGGGGAACATAGTTAAAAGTAGAGGCATCACCTTGCAAATAAAAAATTGCATAGTGAAAGCAATGGTATTCCCGGTGGTAATGTATGGGTGTGAGAGCTGGACCATTAGGAAAGCTGAGTGCAGAAAAATAGATGCCTTTGAAATGTGGTGTTAGAAATAGGTCGATCCTAGAAGAAATCAACCATGACTGCTCATTAAAGGTCAAATAGTAAAGATGACGCTAAAGTACTTTGGACATTAAATGAGAAGAGAGGATTCACTTGAGAGGGCCTTGATGCTGGGAAAGGTGGAGGACAAAAGTAGGGGGTGGCCAAAAATAAGATGGCTAGATGATATTGCAGATGCAATGGGCACAAAGCTGTGTGGGCCAAAGAACCCTTTCCCCATCTTCTTGGGGGACTTTTGTTTTCTCTCTTGTTTACTCAGTGGCTTAAGTGACTAAGATGCTGACTGGGAGGCAGAAGGTCAGCAGTTCGATTCCCGAGTACTGCAGGATGGAATGAGCTCCCGTCTTTGTCCCAGCTCTTGCCATCCTAGCAGTTCGAAAGCAAGAAATTGCAAGTAGATAAATAGGGACCACTTTGGTGGGAAAGTAACAATGTTCCGTGCACTCTGGTGTCTAGTCATGCCTGCCACATGACAACGCTGGCTCTTCGGCTTTGAAACAGAGATGAGCACTGAACCCTAGAGATAGATACGATTGGCTTTCGAGCAAGAGAAACCTCTCTCTCTCCCTCCCCCTCTCTCTCCCTCTCTCTCTTCCTCCCTCCCTCCCTCTCTCTCCCTCTCTTTCTTTCTCCCTCTCTCTCTCCCCCTCTCTCTCTCACACATATATATAGTGATCAAGTAACACCCCCCTCCCAGGTTAACTCTCGCACAAACAGCTCAATAAAACATGATTTGCCCCTGCATATATGAAATATCGCTCACCTCTAGAGTAGACTCCATGGTGGCTACGAACAGCAGTAGCAAAACCAAAGCCTCCATGAGCACGTGGCAGGGAAGGGAAATGAAAGAGAAATGCCCCCCCCCCCATCTTCTCTCTCTCCCCCCTTCCACAAGCAAAAAGCCTGCCACCCAGCAACCTCTGGTGGCCAGAAAAAAATACTGCAGCTTCAGTCAGGATTTTTTTTAAAAAATAAGGGAAAATATGGGGAAATTAATAAAACGGGAGGGGGTGGGAGAGGGGTAAAAATAAGGGTTTTTCCTGGGGAAAATGGGATAGTTGACAGGTATGTCCTTGACACATGAAGTGTTAAAAGGAGAAAACATTTCTATGGGCCCTGGACGCAACTGTTAAGTATCCCTTATTGGCCAGGAAAACCCCGTATTTTTACCCCTCTTCCCGCCGCCACCCCGTTTTATTAATTTTCCCATAATCTCACATATTTTTAAAAGATCCTGATCGGAGGTGAAACTGCAGTTTTCGCTCTTGCCACCAGAGGCCGCTCTGGCTTTTTGCTTGAGGCAGAGGAGAGAGAAGGTGGGGGAATTCTTTCATCTCTCTGCTTCCTCTGCTCCTTTGACTTGTCCTCAGTGTGGGCCCGGTGGCGAGGGGGAAATGGAAGAAAGAGCTGCCCAACTGGCTGGGCCAGGCATGGATGCCTGGGTGCTTGTCCCTTTTGGGTAAGTCTATGTCTTTTGGTTTTGTTTACTTTCCTCTGTGTGTGTGTGTATGTAAGTCTCTCTGTCTTTTTGTTTTGTTTACTTTGTTTTGTTTAGCAATTAGTCTTTGTTTCTGAAAGATTGTGTGGAGGGCCACTTTGTAAGCTCTCCCCACAATCTTCCAGCAACCAAGTCTAATTGTTAAATATTGGTCTTTTTATTGCAATTCAACTGTGTTTTAATGTATATGGGCTTTTGTGGATCAAGTCCACTTCGGTTTTATTTAGCAATTAGTCTTTGTTTCTGCAAGATTGTGTGGAGGGCCACTTTGAAAGCTCTCCCCACAATCTTCCAGCAACTAAGTCTAATTGCTAAATATTGGTCTTTCTGTTGCAATATGTATAAAATTTATACATTTGTAATTTGTATATTTTGTATCTTATTTTTATGTTACCTTGTTATATTCTGTATTTATTGTTTTACTCCATTGTATTTCTGTATAATTATATTGTATCTTTATTTGAAATGCTGTTAGCCGCCCTGAGTCGGCCTGTGCCGAGTAGGGCGGGATATAAATTAAAATTATTATTATTATTATTATTATTAATAATAATAATAATAATAATAAGCCCAGTGGTTAAGAAGCTCGCCTTGTTAGCTGGAAGGCCGACGTGACGGTTTGAGCTCCAATCTCTGTCCCAGCTCCTGACAACCTAGCAGTTCAAAAGCAAGAAATTGCAAGTAGATAAATAAGGACCACTTTGGTGGAAAAGGTAACAACATTCTGGTGTCTAGTCATGCCTGCCACATATCTGTCTAACCCTATCTCAATGTTGTTCCTATTCTCTTCTTCCATGTCTGATTCTGACCCTTCCATTTCTTTTTGCAACCTATCCTTTTCTTTTCCTTCATGTACCTTAGCTATTTTCCCTTTTCTTTTTACCACCTGTGGTTCAGTACATTTATCCATCTTTACAAGGCTTTCTTGTTCTTTCAATCTATTCGCTTCTGGAAAAGTCTGATTCTCTAACTGCTGTAACTCTCCCTGAATTTGTGACTCTTGCTTTGGCCTTTTACTTTTCCTTACTTGGTTCATACAAACTAACCTAAATGGAGATTATTTACCGGTAATTTTCTAATAGTATGCTCTATCAATTGCAATTAATAACTAAGCACAAAAGATGACAAAAATATCAGAATCAATGTCAAAATTCAAGACAGTTATTTGTATATATAAGGGTGTATATATATAAGTGTGTATGAATCAAAATTAAACTGTCCAAGGGCAGAGTGTTACAGCTGTGGTCTTATCTATACAGTGCTGTTATGAGTCTTCAGAGCTTGTCTCCGGCTTGGTTCAAGGACACTTTCTTATCTTAATATTTGCTGCACCTGGTTGCTTCAGATTTGTCCAAGTTGCTTATGATCAGACACTTAGCAGCAATACCATAAATTAAGAGTCAATTTTTGAAGGGTTAGAAAGTTTTGAAAAACAAATAAGCTCTTTCTATTGTAAACTCCAGTTCAACTCACGAAGCATGTCTCTCATCTGTCTTCTTCCCCCTTCACTTTCGTTCTCCTCTTCGGGTTGAAACAATTTAACACATGCACTCCCTCCCAAAAGAGTTATTAACTGCAGAACACTGACAGTATCCTTAAGGCTTATGTTCCAAAGGGATGGCACAGATGTGGAACAGAATAGAGTGCTCCCTTAATGTATACTGGAAAGTCCAGCAATAAAGTCAAGAAAGAAGAAAAGGTCCAACCAAAATTTCACTCACCGAACAAACAAGAGTCTTGGACATCAGGGACTACCTCCGCTCACTGCTTAACTAGAGTAGACTTTATTCAGCTCTGTGTTGCCCCACTATAGCCAAATCGACTCCAACTGTGACTCCGTGTGGCCCCAACTCTGCTTGGCTCCGCTGCGGTTAGCTCGGTGCCGTCAGGGCCGAGAAGAGGCTTGCTTTCGCTCCCCTCTCCCGACCAAAAATCGGACTTACCCCTTTCACGCTCTTTCTCGCTTGCTTGCCCGCACGTTAGCCCATTCGCCGATAGCCCGCTCAATTTCCCCCCAAAAGTTTTCTATCACCTTACATTCGTACCACATATGTGTATATGTACCCAATGCATTTTTACATCTCCAACACATTTTATTATTCTTATTATCTATCTGGTGCATTCTACAAATTCGGTATTCCCAAACCCCCTTCTTTTTGAGATAAATACCACATTTTCTTTAATATTCTGGGTCTCTGTCCCCCATTACAATAATTATTCAATAAATATTGAAATTACTTAATTTCTTTATCAGTGAGTTGAATTGGTAAGGCATCAAACAGAAAATTTATTTTCAGTAATAAAGTTCGGTTTCACTTACCAGTGATAACTTTCGTTCTTCGAGTATATAGTTTGTGAATACACACTCATGGGTTATGCACCTGCGCAGAACGGCCGATCGGAGGCTTGAAAAGCTATTGGTCAAAAAGTTTTGGCGGTAAGACCGCACACCGTACCGCCCACCCTGAGGCGCCCGCGCGCCATTTTACCTCAGTTCCATACTTAAGCCAAGCACAGGATAAACCAATTGATCTCATCCGTGCAGCTCAAGAGGGGAGGCAGGGTGGGTAGTGTGTATTCACAAACTATATACTCGAAGAACGAAAGTTATCACTGGTAAGTGAAACCGAACTTTCTCCTTCGTATAGTTTGTGAATCCCCACTCATGGGAGATTAGCAAGCTCACACTCACTTGGTCGGTGGGCAGTCGGATGAGATGATCCCACGATGAGATGAAGATCCAGCAGGTAGACCCGTCAGGGGCGTTGAGTCCGGAGCCCTCTGGTTAGGACACGGCCAAGCCTGGCGTCCGCAGTGGCTCTGGTGTCCACCCTGTAATGCTGGACAAATGTGGAAGGTCTGGACCATGTGGCAGCCTTACATATGTCCTCAAGCGGTGTGCCCTCCAGAAAGGCAGTGGATGTGGCAATCGCCCTGGTGGAATGCGCCCTGACATGCGGTGGAGGTGGCAGTGAGGCTGACTCGTAGGCCAGGTAGATGGTAGAGGTGATCCATTTGGAGAACCTTTGAGCAGAGATGGGCTCACCCTTGGACTTTCCCCCATAAGCCACAAAGAGGCGTTGCGACTTCCTGAACTCCCTAGTCCTGCTGGTGTAAAACAATAAAGCTCGTTTCACATCCAGTGTGTGCCAAGTCCTTTCTTGGGCGTTAGTGGGGTTCTGGAAGAAGGTTGGCAAGGAGATAGTCTGTGCCATGTGAAACTTGGAGACCACCTTGGGCAGGAAGGTGATGTCCGCTTGGAGGACGACGTGGTCGTTGAAGAACTGGAGAAAGGGTGCGTCTGCTCACAGGGCAACCAGTTCACCAGCTCGTCGTGCAGACGTGATAGCCACCAGGAATGCCGTCTTCCATGTGAGGAGACGAACATCGGCGGTAGCCATGGGCTCGAATGGGGTCCTGGTGAGCGCGTTGAGAACGGTGGACAG
Organism: Bradypodion ventrale; assembly: GCA_035047345.1. NCBI lineage: Eukaryota > Metazoa > Chordata > Lepidosauria > Squamata > Chamaeleonidae > Bradypodion > Bradypodion ventrale. The sequence goes on along the minus strand of JAWDJE010000009.1, from coordinate 22,165,659 downwards.
TGACCATTGGGCCGTCGGTGTCCGGGCCGGCGGAAAAGCGTTCCTTAGTCCCTTGAGGAAGTGCTTTACCGTTTGGTCACGGAAGGCCCCCGAAGCGGGCGAACCAGCCGGAGAGTGCGCTACTACTGCTGCGAGATGCACTCGGATGGAGGTGATGCTAAGGCCAGACTCCGCCAGATGGAGGAGGTAGGTTAAAATGTCTTGTAGTCCCACCTGCGGGGGGGACATTTGCTGGGAAGCCAGGAAAGCACAAAAACGCTTGTATTTGGAAGCGTAGGACTTCCTTGTGGAAGGGCGCCGTGCTAGTTCCAGGATCCTGGACAGTCTGGGGTTATCCTCCACGCGGTGAGGTGGAGGCTGGGTAAATCTGAATGGTGAAGCTGTCCGTGCTCCATTTGGAGGAGCGTCGGTGATTCTGGTAGAGTGCGATACTGTGACGACATGCGTAACAGCAGCGGGAACCAGGGCTGGCGAGGCCATGCCGGGGCCACCAGAATTGCGTTGGTCTTGTGCTGTAGCATCCTGGTGAGCACCTTCTGGACCAGAGGAAATGGAGGAAAGGCATAAAGATAGTCCCGATCCCACCGTTTCATGAAGGCATCGCCCTCGGAGTTCAGTCCGATGCCCGCTCTGGAGCAGTACCTGTTGAGTTTCTTGTTGGACTCTGAGGCAAAGAGGTCTATGCTCGGCGTCCCCCAGACCTCGCAAAGCGACTGGAATACCCCGTTGTCCAGTTCCCACTCGTGGGTCGTCGAGGTGAGACGGCTGAGGTGGTCTGCCAAAACATTCAGTTTGCCCTGAATGTGCACGCCAATCGGGAAAATGTGTCTCTCCAGGCACCATTCCCAAAGTTGCACTGCAAGGTAGAGGAGGGTAGTAGACCGCGTTCCTCCCTGCTTGTTGAGGTATGCCACCGCCGTGGTATTGTCCGAGGCCACTTGCACCGCCTTCCCGGTGAGCAGAGTCTCGAAGGAACGCAGGGCCTTCCAAATGGCTAGTAGTTCCAAGTAGTTTATATGGTGCACCATTTCGTGTGGCGCCCAGGTGTCGTTGACCGTGAGAATCCCGCAGGCAGCGCCCCAGCCAAGGTTGCTTGCGTCGGTCAGTATCTGCAACGTGGGTTGCGGGGGGTAGAAGCTCTTCCCCGCGGCCACGTTGAGTGGTGTCGACCACCACAGCAGTTGGTCCCTCAGTTCCGGAGACGGGGTCAACCGTTTGGACTGGTTCTCCCGAAGTGCGTCGAACCCGTGAAGGAGCCACGATTGCAGGGACCTGAATTTCAACTTGGCGTGGGGAATCACTGCCGTTGTTGAGGCCATCAGGCCTAGAAGTCTCTGAGCCTTCTTCGCCCGGATGCACGGTTTGGTGCGAAGTTCGCTGACCCCTTGCGCAATGTCCTGTAAGTGTTTCTGGGGGGCGTAGGCTCTGGTAGTAAGCGAGTCGAGTACCGCTCCAATGTACTCGACGCGTTGCGAGGGAATCAACTTCGATTTGGTGAAGTTGATCCTGAGGCCGAGACTCTCCATGAGGTGGACCGTGAATTGTGTGTCCCGAATGGCCGACGAGCTGGTGGGGGAGACAATCAGCCAGTCGTCAATGTATGGGAAGACCCTGATGCCGCGTTGGCGAAGGTAGGCAGCGACCGGAGCCATGCACTTGGTGAAGACCCGCGGTGCCGTGGCCAGACCGAACGGTAGGCACCGGTACTGGTACACGGAGTTGCCGATGAGGAAACGGAGGAACCGTCTGTGATCCTTGAGGATGGAGACATGGAAGTACGCATCCTTGAGGTCTATGATCGTGAACCAGTCCTCCTTGTTGATGAGGGGGAGGACGGTTTGCAGGGTCACCATCCGGAACTTCCTGGTGTGGATGCACTTGTTCAGGCGGCGCAGGTCTAGGATTGGGCGCAGCCCTCCGTCCTTCTTCTGGACCACGAAGTACCTCGAGTAGAAGCCGTTGTCCCAGTCGGGCGATGGTACCCGTTCGATGGCTCCCTTGGAGAGAAGAGTTGATATTTCTTCCTCCAAATGGGGGGACGAGGCGGTGAGACGATGTCTTCCAACCCGAGGCACCCGTGCGAACTCGATGGCGTAGCCAGAGGACAAGATCCTCAAGACCCACTGGTCGTCCGTGATGCTCGACCATACCTGGAGGAAGTTCCGGAGGGGGAGGTACGGGATGTGGAGCGAGAGAGACTCGGCCGTCGCGACTTCAAACATGGGACTTGGACTTCGCGCCGGAGCGCTTGTCCTGCCCGTAGGGTCGGTAGCAGGGTTTGTGTTGACGCCGCTGCTTGTAAGCGCCGGACCTGGGCTGCTCCGCGGGGCCCTGCTGCTGCAGGTTGCCCTGGTATCGCCGCGTGAAGGGCTGGTACCTCGGCCTGGAGGGCAGAGCCGGCGTGGTGAGCCCCAAGAACTTTGCCGTGGAGTTCGTCTGGCGCATCTCGTTCAGGACCTTGTCGGTAAACTGTCCGAACAGGCCCTGTCCGTCGAACGGAAACTCCTCGATGAGCTTCTTCATAGCGTCATCGAGGGAGGTGTCCCTGAGCCAGGCATGCCGACGGAGGTGGATGGCGGAGGCCATGTCTTTCGTCGCGTAGTCATTGATGTGCCTGGCTGTGCGCATCAGTTGCTCCGCGACGAAGTCCCCTTCAGTAGCCAGCGCGTCGATCCGCTTCTGGGCGTCGGCGGGCAGCTTTGCCGTCTCTACCTTCACCTGCTCCCAGAGGTGGGACTGGTAGAGGCCCATGGCAGCCGAGTAGTTGGCGGCGCGGAAGAAGAGGGACCCGGTGGCGTAGAATTTGCGGCCCACCGCTTCCAGCTTCTTCCCTTCCGGGGTCGAAGGCACCGGGAACCCGCTGGTGGCCGTCCTGTGCTGGAAGGCCTTGACCACCAGCGAATTCGGCAGGGGGTGAGCCTGCAGGAACTCGACGTTCTCGTCCAGGACTTTGTACATGCTGTCCAGCCTGGACGAGACGGAGTGCGCCGAAACTGGTTTCCTCCATGTTGCCTTCGCCGACGTCAACATGGAGGGGAGCATGGTTATATGGACCGGCCGTACCGCTCGTCTGTCCAGCTTGGCGGTCATTTGGTCCTCGCCTTCCAATGGTGGCTGGTCCACCTTGAGGTTCAGGGCGGTGCCCAGTCGCGTGAGCATGGCGGTCAGGGAGCTTTGGTCCTCACCACGTGGTGGGCCAGCCGTGCCGATGGTCTGTTCCGGCGTCCTTTCGGCGTCAACGTCTCCCTCGTCCTCCTCCGAAGACGAGCTGGAGTCATCGGAGGACGAGGGAGGAACTCTTGCATCCACGTCGGGACCGCGCCAGTACGGCCTGGGCGGGTCGGCGGGATGGGAGTCCACCGCATCGACGTCTGGACCACACCATGACGGTTTGGGTGGGCCAGCGGAGCGGACACTCGACCCATGAGGGGTCGGTGGGGCCACGGTAAGGCCGGCATCCCCGGGGCTTGCGGTGGTCGGGACCGGAGCCGCAGAGGCCGCAGGCATGGTGGTCTGGAACTGGCTCGCGAACGACACCATGACTTCGAACATACCCCTGAAGAGTGCCATCTGGGGTGTGTCCATGGTCGCTGGTGGTGGAGCCACGGTGGTCGGTGGAATGGTGGCCGACGGAACGGTGGCCGACGGAACGGTGATCGACGGAACGGTGGCTGTCGGTGACGAAACGGTGGCCGGAACGGAGACTGCCGCTTCGTCTGTTGGAGTCCTGGGTCTCGGGGAGACGGAGGCCTGCCTCGTGGGTGAACGAACCCTCCCTCGGGGGGGAGAGGACAGAACCTGAAGTGGGTGAGCTGGAGCCCCAGCCCTGCGTCCTTTTTCAGGCGACCCAGAGGATGACCGTCCTCCCCAGATGGAAGACCCGGGAGACGGACAACGTGCAACAGAAAACGGAGGCGAAGGCCCGGGAGATCTGGGCGTGCGCGGGGTGGGAGGGAGCGAGCGTCTCTTCTCTGACCCATGCTTCCGTTTCTTCTCCCCGTTCTTGTCCCTTTTCTTCTTCTTCCTGATCGGAAGCGTGGAAGAAGAAGCGGGAGACGGCCGGGAGGCCTCGGCGGAGGTAGAGGCGGCCACGGCGGGAGCCAAAGCGAGCTCCATCAGGTGAGCCTTGAGCCGGTTGCTTCGGTTCTGCACCGCAAGGCGCGTAAACTTCTTGCAGTGCGGGCAGGACTGGCTCTGATGCGACTCTCCCAAACAAAAGAGGCACAGGCTGTGGCCGTCGGAAGCCGGGAACTTCTTATGGCAAGCCGTGCACTGTTTAAAGGCTGCAGCCATCAACCGAGGAAAAAATTCTTCCAGTGGAAGTCCAAGCGGGTACCCCGAAGGGCGGACCAGCCGCCACCCCCTTGAGGGGGGAGACGGTGATCGAAGCGAGGAAGCAACTGAGTCCACCCGAAGGAAGAAACAGCGCTGGGGTGTCAATCCTGCCCAAAGGACAAGATTGCCGCAAAAAATTGTTAAATTTGCCAAAGGCTTTCCCTCAGAAGGGCGAGAAAAATTGAGAAGCTCTCAACGATCGTCCTGCTGCTACGGCGGAAAGAAGAGAACTGAGGTAAAATGGCGCGCGGGCGCCTCAGGGTGGGCGGTACGGTGGGCGGTCTTACCGCCAAAACTTTTTGACCAATAGCTTTTCAAGCCTCCGATCGGCCGTTCTGCGCAGGCGCATAACCCATGAGTGGAGATTCACAAACTATACGAAGGAGAACATCATTTTAGACAATGCTACTCTGCCAAACCATGACAACTTCAATTTTTGATATTGCAAAATTTTAACTTTAAGTTCTTTTTTTGTTTATCATAATTTAGTCTTCTTAAATCATCTAATTTGTTTGAAATATTTATTTCCAAATATCTCAAACTATCTTTAATCTGTAATTTAAATTTATCTTTTATTCTCACTTGTTCTTTCTTATCAATATTACATAATATCATTTCGGATTTATCCCAGTTTATCCTCAAAGCCGTTATTTGTTCAAATTCCTTTAAATGTCCTTGTATTTTCCAAAAGTCTTTCTAGGATGTTTCATAATTATCAAAGTATCATCTGCATATAAACTAATCTTATTATCTAGTATTCCTTCAATATTTTCATCTTCCCTTATGGTGTTTGTTAATATTTCCATCACCATGATAAATAATATTGGTGATAAAGGACAACCCTGTCTTGTTCCAGCTTCAAGTCTCACTTCCTCTGTAAGGCCATCATTTACCCTAACATTATCGTATCCTTGTTGGTACAAATGTTCAATCGTTTTTATAAACTTGTCACCGAATCCATAACATCTAATTATCTCATTAATTGTTATCCATTGCAAAGAGTCAAATGCCTTAAAGATGGCCAATGATAATAACCCAACTTTCTCTTTATTTTGTCCTGCAACGTCTATTAAGTCTACAACTCGCCTTATTAAATCTGCCATATACCTACCTTTCACAAATCCAGCCTGATCTTTATTTATATATTTATCCATAAAACTATTTAATCTACTTGCCAATATTGCTGTAAAAATCTTAGCATCCTGATTTATCAAGGAAATAGGCCTATATGACTCTACCTTTTCTAGATCTTTTCCAGGTTTTGGTAATAAAACAATTATAGTTCTATACCATGAAGGTGGGATCTGACCTCCATCAAGTATATAATTATACAACTTCAGTAGTTTTGGGGTTACTATGTCTTTAAATTCTTTATAAAATTCTGCTGGTAATCCATCTGCCCCTGGTGATTTATCTGTCTTCAATTTGCCTATTACTTCTTTTATTTCTTTTTCAGTTATTGGTTCCTCCATTTTTTGCTTATGTTCCCGATTTATTTTATTTTTAATTTGCATTTCCAATTTATTCTTTAATTTTTCCACATTTACATTCTTTTTAGAACATAACTCCTGATAAATGTTTTAACCACCTTACATTTATCTTTAGTTTTATTATGTCTTATTCCATCCTTATCTACCAGAATCCCTATCTCTCTTTTACTTCTTTTTTCTTTAGCTGCTCTTGCTAATAGTTTTGAATTTTTATTACTATACTCAAAATATTCCCTTTTTAAATAAACCAAATCTCTTTTCACTTTTTCAATGTCTTTTCCTATTAATTCCTTCTTTAAACCTTGCATTCTTTCATACATTTTTTATCCTTAGTTATTGCATGTTTTTCTTGCAACCATTTAATCTCTTTTTCAATTTCTTCTTGTTTACTTTTTAATTGTTTATTTTTGATGCTGACCAACTTGATACGCCTTCATTGTATCCCATACAACACTATACCTAACATCTCCTGTATCATTCCATTTCCAATTTTCTTTCCATTTTCCTAATATTTGCTCTTTGCATTTAATATCTTTAAACAATTTGGCATTATATCTCCAATTTTTCCTAGTCTTCACACCATCTATTTTTATTTCCAACAATACCTTTGAATGGTCAGACTCTTTAAAAATTCCCACTTCTATTTCATCTAAATTTCCTATCAAATTATCAGTAACAAATATATAGTCTATTCTGGAGTACGTATTATATACCTGTGAGAAAAAAGTGTAAACCCTTTCTAATCCTTTGAGTTCCCTCCATGTATCTTTCAGCCCTAAATATTTAACCCATTTATCTAATATTTGTATTTTATTTCCTCCCCCGCTTCTTGCTATATTTGTACTATCTATATATGATCTTATTAAGTTGAAATCTCCAGTTACAATCATTTTTGTCATTCTCTCCCCCCCCCCAATATGTGATATACCTTATTTAAAAACTATTTTGATGCTCATTTAGCACATATAAATTCACCAATGTTATCTCCTCATCATCTATCTTCCCTTTTATTATCAAATATCTTCCTTCTGGATCGGAAATATGTTTTATCATCTCAAATCCCAGTCTACTTGATATCATAATTGCTACACCTCTAGCCTTTGACGTACCATATGATTTTTCATAAATTTGAATCCATCCTAAAAATAACTTGTTAGTTTCTTCTGATTTCTGATGAGTTTCCTGCAGAAAGATTACATCCGACCTGTCTTTTCTCAGAGCTGCTTCTAATCTTCTTCTCTTCACCTGACAACCAGTACCTTTCACATTCCATGATAATACTTTTATATTTTTCATTTCTTATTTTCTAACCCTAAATCTTTATATTTCCCACTTCCTTCTATGGGCGTGCAATATAACAAATAACAAATTCCCATCCTCATACATCTACAATGAAAATAAAAAAAGAATAATACATACTAAACATTCTACTGCTAACCCTCCCCACTTCTTTTACAAGTAGCCTCGGAATTACAAAGGGGGGAGGGGGAGGCACAACAGACCATACGGGCACCAATGGGATCTGAGCTTAACGTCCGCCCTCAGCATCCCTCCTTCTGCACCTTTGGGCATATTCTCGTTGTCATTGTTCCCCTTCCTTATAAATCCACCGGATATAATCAACTCTTCCTTCAAATCATTCCACTCTTTGGTTGCAACTTCCAACAGCTTTGCATCCACCAATATATCCAGAACATAAGAGTCTGCACTCATCATATAACGCCTGCCCAGGTGAAAAAAGCTTAATTGGCATGGAAATTTCCAGTTGTATCTCACCCCTCTATCTTGGAATCTCTTTGTAATTGGCTTCATCAATTGTCTCCATAGACGATCTTCAATTGGGATGCCATTGTAAACTTCAACATCTGAGCCTTCTATTTTTAACACGTCTGTACCCTTTTCAAAAATTATTGCCATTAATCTAAGCTTATCAGACACATTAGCAAATTTCACCAATACATTTCTAGCCCCAACTTTACCCCTTCTTGAACCCAGCCAGGTTCTTATAATATCTTATAACACTTATAATATCCTGCTGTGTAAAGTCTTCTTCCATAATTTCGTCCAACCATTTCATTATTCTTTCTTTTAGCTTATCTGGAGAGTTCTCTGGCAATTTTTGAATTATAATATTTGCACGTCTTAGCTGCTCTTCCACCATTTCTAATCTTTTTTCATTGTCTCCTACCTTATTTTCTCTTTCTTTTTCTCTTTCTCTCATATCTGTAACCTCTGCTTTAACCCCTTCCTGTTCTTTTTTTATAACATCTTGTTCTTTCTTAAGCTTTTCTTGTCCCTTTTTTAGACCATCTATACCCTTCAGGATATCGGCCAACATATCTTGCATATCTTGTTTTCGTTCTTGTTTATCCTGAGCCAGCATATTCCAAATTTTTTCATTCCAAATTATCAACTTTCTCATTAAATCTTTCAAACTCCGATTTAGGTCCTCGCCCTCCTTTTATTGCCATTGTTGTTGGTGTTGTTGCTGTTGCTGTGGTTGCTATTGTCATTACTGCTGTCGCTGTTGTCGTGGCCACGGTTGTTATAGTTGTTGTTGCAGCTGTTGCTGTTGTTACCTTCGCTGTGGTTATAACTATTGTCTTTACTGCAGTTGCTGCAATCGTAGTTGGGGTTACTATCTTCTGTTGTTGTTGTTGCAGTTGTTGTGTAATCTTCTTCACCATCTCTTGCTCTTCCAAATCCTTCATTTCTTGTTGCATTGTCATCTTCATCTCTGTGTCCTTCTAACCTTGTAAGCCTTTTAAAACTCCTATCCAAGGAGGTCGGTCTCTCCACTCTTGTCCAATCCACTTTCTTCTCCTTCTCCTTTCCTCTTCTCTGACGGTTCATCCAAATACAATTCCAATTACAGAGTGTTAACAATTTACATAAACTATTTACTTCTACCTTAAATAAGTATTGGAATTTAATACAATTTAGTGTAATAGTCAATGTTCAACCAATATTCCCCCTGTCTTTATAACTCTAATTCAAAAAAGAAAGAAAAAGAGGGGAAAAACCAAACTACTTCACAAATTTTATAATCTAATCTCACACTACTATTACTTAACTGCCCAGTAAAAAATAATTTCTGCAAACACAGTCCAACTTCAATCCAAAATTAGTATCACTTTTGTAATTTTAATTTATTACCTCCAAGGGTAACTAAAAAAAAATCATAAAAGGTCATAAAAAGTAATGCTATATTCAGGCTTCACTGTTCACAGTCCCCAATTTGTTAATTCAGTCCCACAAGTCCAATGTTGTGACTGCCCTGAAGAATTCAAGTACTGCAACTATAGTTTTAATATTATGCTGAAATTTCCCTGTTCACAGTCCCCAGAGGGAAAAGAAAAAAAAGAAAAAAACTGGAAACTTTTTATATGTATTTGTATCACTGGTGTATCACTGATGTATCACTGTTTCTCTAATTCAATCTTTGTTCTCCACTCCCCTAAAGAAAAAAAAAGGGGGGAAATTCTTAACTCCAGTAATATGATTCCAAAATTATGAATGTCCAAAAAAAGGCTTTATAAACAGAAGTCCTTTTATAAACAGTTATTAAATCGAAGCAAAAGGTATATAAAAAATAATAAGAATCGTAGAAAGAGCAACAAAATTTTAATTTTTCCACAGTAATGTTCCACAGCCTAAAGTAAAAATAGAAAACAGGGGAGGTGGGGGCAAAACAGAACTTTCCAACTGCGCCACCAGATCTCAAACAGTATTCAAAGTCACAAACTTACAGCACTATCTTATTCATCGTTGATTGCGGAGAAACAGTTCTCAGGCCTCTAGTTCCCTGGTACCAAAAATGCCTTAAGAGAATCAAAAAAATGCAAAGAATCCAAAAAATAATTACCCTTTAACTCATAGTCCTCTTCATTCTTCCCTTAATCCACTCTCATTTATATCACTGGGGAAAGGAGAGAGAAGGAAGGAAAAAAACAGCCTCGTCTGGACTCTTAATTCTCTCTCTCTCTCCCCCCCCCTCCTTCCAAAAGAACTGCTTCACTCACATCCTCGGTACCTATGCAAAAGCCTTTCATGGCCTTCCTTTCTGAGCGAAAGAAAGTTCAACCCGCTCAGCATTCCATCTTGACAACCCCCCCCCCCCCCCGGTAATGGAGTTTCAAGAGGTACAAGGTGATACCACTCAGGGCAATTCCACGTTAGGGTCCTCCCCCACCTGCTTATCCCAAGGGGAAGACAAGGAAGGCTCGGCAGCCAGTTGCAACCCCCAGTTTGCTAATTCGAAGCAGTCACTGTTTCACTGGGGATCGTCCTCAAGCCTAGAGGGTGGAAAGGTGTCTTTTGAGTTACAGGATTGGGGGGAGTTTCCTGAGTGTTCTCCCACTCAGCCAAGCAAAAAGTGGGGCTTTAATTTCTCTCCAGAGACCCCTATCCTCCTATGTTCGAGTCTACTTCTACTCCTACTCAAAAGAGGCAAGTTTTTGTTGAATTGCCCCCTACTCAAACTTCTCAAAGGAGGGACTTTTCATTGAGTTTTCCCCCTTCTAATTCTAACTTTAATTTCGAGTGATCCCCTGCTCCTGTTTCATCTAAACGGGGTTATGATTTGTTTTTCCCCATCCCTGGTTCCAATTCAGAATCAGGACAGTGCTCCCACAATGCTAATAGCTTTGACAGAAACCCCAGTGCCGGGTATCATTCAATGGAACCAGGTCTACAGAACCCAGTCAGGTGTCAGTCCGGCCCAAAAGAGTCTGTGGGCCTCCACAATGGTTAAGGGACTTCATCCCATCCTAGGGGGGAGGGATGTTGTGTATGTAACTGAAATATTGCTTTAAACAGTTTGTGATTATTATTGTGGAATCGGGGTGATCCTCCATTTTGTCTTCTTCATGGTGTTAAGCTATCACGGGACTTGCATTCCCGCTCTTTCTAACGACACACACGAAGTCTCCTCAGTCTCAGGTCACCCCACAATCACCCCACTTCTCTCCCAACCAATCCTGTTGTTTCCCACCTGAATGTATCCATTGGATATTGTATATAAAGCGCTGCTGCGCCATTGCTGTTCATGTTAAGTTTGCCTACAATAAAGTTGTGTTTGGCCCTGTTATGCTGGCTGCTTCTCTTCAATTGCTGAACATCAAAGTAACAGAGTTCTGTGCAATCCGGCATCTAATCATGCTTACCATATGACCACAGAAATGTCCGCAGATGCAGACAGCACTGGCTCTTTGGCTATAAACAGAGATGAGTACTGACTCCTAGAGTTGGATATGACTGGCTTTCGAGCAAGGGAGGCCTTTACCTTTACTGAATTGCAACAGGGCCTAAGGCCATTTCCAACATTTTGGGGGAAGCAATGAGCCCAAGGGGGTGGGTGAATAGGGCCCAAAATGCTAATTCACATTTTTATTCTTTTTTTAAATGCAATGGTTACGTATTGTAAATATTGCTTCAATAGATTTTTGTTAACTGAAAAATACTCAACTAAAAAATAATTTCTCTGAACACTCCAGTATTCATTTTTAATGCTCTAATTTTTTTGGGAGGACACAAGAGAAATTTCTGAGCATTTCTTGTCAATAAGTGTTTTTAAAAGTTTGAAGGGCATGTGAGGCCGTCTGTTACTCAGGGAAGTTTGGACCACAAAAAATGGCTCTGGAGTGCTGCATGTTGCTTAATCCTCCTTTAATATATGCCTTTGTGTATAGATTTGGTCAATATATGCATTTTAGTGTGCATTTCTTAAAATCTGAGAACTGCACTGCCAAGTCTGATGAATACAGAAGAAGAATAGTATTCCAGTGTCTAGATCTGTTTGAGAGCCAGAGTGTTTGTAGTCAGGGTATTATACATGGACTTGGGGATCTGGCTCCTAACCTTCACTGGATCACAAAGCTCAGTCAGTGATCTTAAGCCAGTCATATTTTGCCTGTTCACTTCCTTTGTTGGATTGTTATATGGATACAGTGGGAAAGAGGACAACCGTCCCTGTCTTGAACTTGCTGGAGAAAAGCTATAATACCAACCAACCAAAATGTAAATTTGGTTCATTTATATTAAAAAGAAATCCAAGGAAGTGTTCCCTCATTCTTTGCCCTTCTACAAAGTAAGTGGGCCTCTAATAAGACCCTGTTAGAACAATATTTTGTTTATCTGAGTCCTTAAATGCCATTAATCAAAACAAGGCCGAATAACTTATTCAATTACAGGTAATATAGGAGAGGTTCGTGTCTGGAAGTTCCCTGCTGAGTCAGAATGACTATCTTACTCTATACTTCTGCATGATGATTGGAACCCAGCATGAGATATTTTTCACAATGTTTTCTCTTAACTCCTTCGACATCTAGGAATAGACCATGTCAACAACAAGAAGTGTTTGCTGCATGGGTTAATTTCCTCAGGGTCTCATGTAATTGTTGGGGAAAATAACAATCTTGCTTCTCCTTTGACACAAGGGAGGGGAGACGGCAGGGGTGTCGAGAAGGACGAGGAAGGGAGAGAAATACACCCCAAAGAAAGAACTTAACTACAAAATGATGTGTTTAATAAATGATGCATTTTCACCTATTAAACACATCATTTTGTAGTTAAGTTCTTTCTTTGGGGTGTATTTCTCTCCCTTCCTCGTCCTTCTCGACACCCCTGCCGTCTCCCCTCCCTTCTTGCTTTTCCGGCATGACTGACAAGGGTTTCGCATTTTCGACCCTTGAACGTGACCGCATTCTTAACAGCACCAATTCCATTTTTTCTCCTGGGGACTCCTGTGATGATGATGCTTTCAACAACTTGGAGGCTCTGGAGAAAAGACGTATTAGAATGAATCTTCACTCTTCTTTCTTATCTGAATACTATAAGTCTTCTATTATACCTCGTGGTTTACGTATGCCTAAAGGTCCGACTCTTTTTTCACATAACAAACAGTTTTTAGAAAAATGGACTCTCATTTTGGACAGATGCTCTATCGATCTTATTCTTTTAGTTATCGACCAATGCAACCAAGAAGCAGAAAATATTAGCACTGAAATTGATAAGATTAAAGATTCCATTACTTCTTCCAGCGTCCCTTCTTCTGTCAGCAAAATGAATTTGTTGGAAAACAAGATTAAGGAATTCCAAGATGGGTTATTATCCTTCAAGAACAAGAAGCTTAACCGTGACCGCAATGACTATAAGAACTCCAGGATTTATAAATGGCAGTTTGCCCGCCCAACCACATATAAACAGGTCACCTGGCGTCGGCCCTTGGAAGACACCGATTTCGAGACTACAGATTCGGATATTGCAGATTCTTCTGCAGATGAAAGGACTCGTGCACCATATAACACTAGGTTCCATCGCAACAAACAGTTTACCAACAAATACAACCCTAGCAACGATTTTTTAGGACAGCGCAACGTCCGCAAGAACAAAAGGAAATAAGACCTTCTTTAGTTTTCAACCTATCCCGGAGAGTCCTTATGGTAAGAGTCCTTATGGTTTTAGATCTTGGTTTAGGTTTTGTCCCTACTCCAAAGTATTCCTCTTTCAAAACACGTATTGATATCTTTAAGCTCATCCGTTTACTCAAATTACGCACATTCTTCAAAGATTCCCCTAGTGGCTCCAACCCATTTTCTCCCCGCTCTACTTTCTCACCAGCTGTCGATAATCCTGCCATCGAAGTATTTCGCAGGGTCGTTCTACGAGACATCTCTGCTCTAGAAGATCACTACCATGTTTCTCACAATCTATCTTTAAATGACATGCATCTCCTTGAAAACCTAGGCAGTGATCCTGACATTATCATTAAAGCGGCTGATAAGGGGGGTGGGGTAGTAATTATGGATAGGATCAACTACATTGAGGAAGCACAAAAACAACTTTCCAATCCTCTTTTTTACAGCAGACTCCAAAAGGATCCCACACCACATGTGTCTAACATTATCAAAATAGTTTTACAAGAAGGACTCGCCTTGGGATTTATTTCAGAATCCACCTTTCATTTTCTTTTCAAATCACACCCACGAGTACCCATTTTTCATTTGTTACCGAAAATTCACAAACTCCAGTCTGGTTCTACTCTTGTTCCCTGCAGACCCATTATAGCTGCCAATGATGCCCTTTTGGAACCCATTTCTATTTTCATCGATCACTTTATATGTACCTTTGTTAAAGACACTCCCTCCTATGTCAAGGACTCCTCTCATTTCATCCAACTCTTAGAACATACCCCCGTTCCTGATGATTGTATTTTGGTTACCATGGATGTTGCTTCCCTCTACACCAATATACCTCTTCAAGAAGCCAGGATTCTGGTTGAGCATCTCTTATCATCGCACACCAATCCTGACCCTCCCACACATTTTCTTTTAGATCTTCTGGATATAGCATTTGAGCACAATTTTTTCCGGTTTATGGACACTTTTTATTTACAGATACAAGGTGTGGCCATGGGTTCTAATTTCGCTCCTTCAGTTGCCAACATTTTCATGAACAATTTTGATCAAACTTTCATTCTTAACTCGGCTGTCAATCCTTTCTTTATGTACATTTTAATTTATAAACGTTACATTGATGATTTGTTTTTTGTTCTTTCTAATCCGGCTTCCTTATCTGGTTTTCTCACTTGGATTAATTCCTTGCACACCAATTTATCATTCACTCATACTTCCAGCCCAGTCTCAGTATCGTTTCTTGACTTAGAAATTTTTGTTGCTGCCAATCAACTTAATATACGCCTCTTTAATAAACCAACAGATAGGCATGCCTATTTACAATTTCATTCTTATCATCCATCCTCTCTGAAAAATAATATACCATATAGTTTATTTCTTCGGGCAAAAAGGAATTCTACACTTGATTCTGATTTCAAATCATCTGCTATCAGCATTCGACAATCTTTACTCATTAGAGGGTACCCCATTCATGTGATCAACAATGCTTACCAGAGAGTAACCAATAGATCCAGGCATTCGATGTTCCAGCGTAAGTCGAAGAATACACATAACAACAACATCTTTTGGTCTATAGATTTCACTCCGCTTGCGCAACAAATAAAGAAAACTATACATCGCCATTGGTATATATTGGATTCCATCTTGGGGTGCAAAGATAAACCTATGATAGGGTTCCGAAAAACTAGAACCATTGCCGGGATCCTTTCCAAAACTGATTGCCTATCCTCTGCCATTAGCCCTTCGGTCTTCCCTGTTGGGCATTATCCTTGCGGACACTGCAAGTTTTGTTGTTATATGTGGAGAACGGATGTAATTTCTATTCTTAATTGTACTTTCAAACTTCACCTCTCGCGGTTTTCAAATTGTAATTCTCGTGACATTGTATATATTTTAATATGTCCTTGTGGGCTACCTTATGTGGGACAATCTTCCAGACCCCTTAAAACTAGACTCGGGGAACATATTTCACGTATCCGCAACAATGTCCTTACAGCACCTCTTGTCACTCATTACGTTGATAAGAAGCACGCTCCAACTGATCTGAAGGCTGCTGTATTGGAATCGTTTTCACCGCGTAAATTTCATTCCATTAACAAGGAACGCTTTTTGTTACAACGTGAAGCCTTTTACATCCACCGTTTCTCCACTTTGCATCCCACAGGTCTGAATACGGAACAAGATTATTCTGCTTTCCTTTAAGTTTTCATTTCCTTGTTGCTGACTCTTTAAAAGAATTCTCCCCTGTAATTATAATCTAATTGCCCATTACTGTCATCCTTCTCACATGTCTCCACCTGGGAACTATATCTAGTTGGTATTTTTGCAGTTTTCCTAACGCTTCCACCCAACACGAGTTATTTTGTAGAGGTGATGTTAGCGCGTTACAGGTACTACTCTTTTACTGTTTTTTCAGTAATGTTTGTTCAGTAATGGCTCTGTTTTGGTGTTTGATGCATCATATTTTACTGTCTATTTATATACTTATATATGTTTTATTCTTTCATGTTTATTGCTGTCACCTGAGGTCTTGATTTCCTTTGCAGATCTTGATAAAGAGTACGAAATATTCTCTACCGGAAGAATATCGACCTGTATCTGCTCTTTCCTCGTACCTGTTTGGTGACATTTGCTTAGCCCTTCTGGCTGCTATATTGAATTCCCTTTGTGTACGTTTATGACCGGACACTTAAGACTTCTCATGGACTGTGGACATTGACTTTGACCAGCGCTTTTAGCCACTACGCTACCCTTCTATGTCGACACAGCCCTTTTGGCTGTCATCATTAGCTTTCGCAGCTACCACGTTCCTCCCTGTATGCTCGGATGTTGACATAGCCCCCCTGGCTGTTATTGCATATTGTATACTTTACTTCTTTGTGAACTTTATATATTGCATACACGGACTTCCACGGGATTCATGATTTGAACTAGTTACGTGTCATCTTGGAACTGTTCGACGGACATTTTTATCTTACTACTAGGCTCCACCCTGTTGATATACTAGCTTATTTGGATATACTATTATTACAGCTCCTACTGTTCTTGTGGGCTTTCTTGTGGTGTGCGCCTAGTTGTCTCAGTATTGTATTCCCACAGTTTTTGTCTGTCCGGTTCCTCAGCGTCTTTTCTACCCGCATTTTCACCTATTAAACACATCATTTTGTAGTTAAGTTCTTTCTTTGGGGTGTATTTCTCTCCATTCCTCTCCTTTGACACAAGCCAGAATCCTGTTTCTGTAAATTAGACAGTGCACTCCAGTGACATTATCAGTTGTTGTCATGCTAAAGGTAAAGGTTTCCCTTGCTCGAAAGCCAGTCGTATCCGACTCTAGGGTGCAGTGCTCATCTCTGTTTCTAAGCCGAAGAGCCAGTGCTGTCTGCTTCTGCAGACGTTTCCGTGGTCATGTGGCAGGCATGACTAGACACCGGAGCGCACGGAACGCTGTTACCTTCCCACCGAAGTGGTCCCTATTTATCTACTTGCAATTTCTTGCTTTCGAACTGCTAGGTTGGCAGGAGCTGGGATGAAGACGGGAGCTCATTTCCTGTCATGCTACAAGGGCATTAAAACTTGATTCTGGTCTATAGCATATTTCCCAGGATTTTCTAGTGTACTCACTGATGGTTTACTAGTCCCTTCTTCTGGTGGTGCTATGAGACTATGTAGCTTGCCCGAAGCTGTATAGGTGGCAGAGCACATAATCTTATGAGCCATAAACATTTTGGGTGATCTCAGCTGCCCCTCTCCTGGGAGGTACCGCTTCCAGCTACAAACTATTAAAAATTCTCCTTCCAAATTGAAAGCTGTCATAAGTGGGGAGATCATAGTTGGTTATGGGCTTGTGGGTAAAGGCATCAGAATGCCATATATTTCTGAATATTAGGGATAATATAATAATTTTGTGTTAGAGACTACTCTGGGTTGAAAGGATTTTTTGCTGGAGAAACCCCACTCAGGGGACGCCTGAATGAGGTTCCTTTCATGTCCCCAAGAGCAGCCCTCAGGTATCGAAACCCAACCACGGAAACGTCTACAGAAGCAGACAGTGCTGGCTGGTCGACTTTGAAACAGAAATGAGCACTGAACCCTAGAGTTCGATACGACTGGCTTTCGAGCAAGGGAAACCTTTACCTTGACTATTTTCTGAATACTATTTAGCTATTCACTCTTTACAGTGATTGGGTAATTGATTTTTTTAAAAACAGTTTTTAAATTGTTCCTTTCAAATACTGCTGCAGACATTAAAATGAAGATATACACTGCATGCTCTGCTCCTTCTTCTTGTGATTCTAATGTTTAGCTGACTGCCCCTAATGATTCAGCTGCTAAGACAGCATTGTCCAGTAAGCGCTAAAAGCATAGAAAACAAGATTATCTCATTATGGGGCCCTGTACAAAGCTGAGCCTCCAGGTTTGTACAACCTCATGGCTGCCTGGAATATACAGAGCTGTTGTGCTGTCAGAGCTGTGGATATTTAGAAATGTAGTGGGAGGCCTGACATCTTCTGCTGGAGCAGCTGCATGGAGAATTGCAAATCACTAACAATTACACTTGAAAGACATGGTCTTTCTGCTATGAAAGGTGGCATGAAGTCATTGAATTAAACATGCTAAGCAAAGAAAAACCTGGTTTTGTCAGCCAGCCTTTAGATGGATGTGTCCCATCCCAAGTTTCAGTGAGCAACTGGTCTCAGACTGTTTGATTTTATTACCAGAAGTTACTAATGTATTTGAGAAGGCCTGGTCAGAGCTCAAAAGGATAGTAGACACGATCTGGTCAGGGCTCATAATGATGGGACTGTGGTGGCTTAGTGGTTAAGACACTGAACTTGATGACTGGAAGGTTGGCAGGTCATCAGTTTGAGACCTGAGTGCTACACGATGGAGTAAACACGCCCCTTACCCGGCAAGTATGCCTTAATACAGTGTTTCCCACTGTATGCCTTAATACAGTGTTTTACTTCCGCTTCCAGGATCAACGAGGGCAGCGTGGGCCAGACGAATCGCAGGAAACCCATTCATGTGGATTCACGGTGGCTTCTGGGAATTGAAGTCCAAGAAAATCTGGAGTGTCAAGGTTCGCCATCACGGTAATAGACTGAGCACAAGCATCCTCTGACTCAGTCTAGTCAATTTCACACGTTTATAAATGCTCTTTAATTGTGACTTATTGTTCACATGAAGAGAATCTTTGAAGTCTTTTTTCCTTTTAAAAGAGAATTGTACTACGTGCACCAAGTGCTATGGGGAGGTAAATAAGTGTAATTGCTGTTGCTATTGCTAAGTAATTCTGACAAGTTGTTATGTTTTACTTTCCCTTTCCATTTTAACTTAAAAATATCAATCAGGTTTACTGTCAAATCTGTTTTCCCAAACATGATTCAAGTTACAGATGTGATTGGATGGAAACTCTCTAATAGTAGAACATAATAACAAGCGACTGAGCTTTACTGGAGTTTTCTTATAGGAAACACACGTCAGGACACTATATTTATTTACCATACAGTTGAACAAATATTTCATTTTTGGTAAATTGGCAAAAAAAGTAAATTCCAGCCTCACAGTAGGTTAAATCAAAACAAAGATATAGATAAACAACCGTAAAGCAAGCAGGGTGGTATGTATCACTTGCTGCTTGCGATATTATAGCTGCTCTCCAACAGATCCCTGTGATAAACACACATAGTCTGGTAGCAAAAGAAAAAGAAATAAACCAAATTAAAAGCAAAGTATAGGAGAAGATCAGCAGAATCTACTACAACAAGGGATAAACACAAACAAATCAAGTTATCTATAGTTAAAGGTTGTTTCATTTGGAGATTAGGACTAAACCAAAAGCTACATGGAAAAGATATTTCCTGAGTCCCTGACAGAAACAGAAACAAATAATAAACCACAAAAACTTTAAGAAATCTTCGAAACTACTTGCTATATTTTAACGAGAACTTTTGTGGATTCATTAAACTGAAATATAACCATTTTAGGTCACTACAATGTTTTAGCTGTTAATTTTTTTTGTTTTTTATTAATGCTATTGTTTCATTTTCATTTTTGCTTGGATATGTCTGCATATCACAGCTGCTTCTTTGATACCTGAAAATGCAGAATATTAAACCCTTAACAATAAAATAACTGGTCTGTTGACCTTGTGTGCCCAAAGACGACAGTTATTTTATTTTCTGATGTACTTTTTCGGTTGTTTTATTTTATTGTTTGTTTTATTATGTTATTTTGTTATTTTTATGTGCACCACCCAGAGTGGGAAATATCCCAGATGGGTGGTATAAAAATGTAATAAATAAATAATAATAGTTTCTGAAGAAGTAACTGACTGTTAATATCACTTATCATGATCACAACATTAAGGGGAGAAATGGAAGCGACTGTGTGAAAAGGCAATATTTGCAACATTTATTTATTTATTCATTCATTCATATTTATATTGCCGCCCACTCGCCATAGCGACTCAGGGCGGCTTACAAACAATACATTACATTACAATAGAATATGTAGATGGGGGCTATGTAAAAATTGATCTGTTTCTTTTAGTATGTTTTTGTGAATCAAATGTATTCCCAAAGAAAATGTAGGTTTTAAATAGGGACCTGAAGAAAAAGATGTACCATGAGAAAGTCTGACTGTGCTTTCCATTTTTCAACAAAGACTGTTTTAGGTAAGATCTTTGCAGTTGCTACAAAACCTAAAAATGGCTTTCTCATTCCTCTTGTTTTTGCAGCTGCTTTTTGGCTCACAATAAACCACCCCAGAGAAATTACCGCTCTCATTTAATAAAAACTAATAACCATCTTGGACTCATAGCCGAGACTCAGCAACCGATACATTTCTCTGCCAACCCATGTAGCTGATGTTTAAGGCACCTCTGAGCAGCATAAAATACAGTTCAATATAGAGCTAGAAATATGTATAATAGATACAATGGGTCCCAAGGACTGAATTTCAAATATTGTGTGAAATGCTTGGAAAAATGGAGTCGATGCTTAAAGTGGGACTCGCAGAAGCCCAAACTCAGAGGATCAGATGACAGACAAGTCCCAGAACAGCTTCGAAGAATTGAAAAAGGGGCAAGCACACTTAAAAATAGAACAGGAAGAAATTAAAAAAGAACAAAAAGAGATTAAAAATGAGGTAGAAAAGCTGAAAGAGAAGGAGAAGGAAAGAGACTCATTGGAAAAAAAGGTGGAATCTCTGGAAGAACAACAGAGACGTTCAAATATCATGATCCGTAACATTCCGGAGAAGAAACCAGACCTCTTAAGAGATAGGTTGGTAGAGTGGATAAGTGGTATGGAAATGGGGTATAAGCTATGATGTCCTATATTAGACAAACTGGAACAACTGCCCTGAAGATTGATGATGTGGATATTGAGATCTACAATGGTATACCTCTAGAGGAAAGAATCTGGTGCCAAAAGATGAAACCAGTAACAAAGTGGATGAGAGACAAAGTTGTTAAGTAAATGCCTCCTTCGCTGAACCAGGAAGGAGAAGAGAGGACCGGCAGCTGTGTCAAGGCAGGGAGAGGTGGCTGCAAAAGATCTTCTATCCACCCCCTTCCCAAATGCCTCCTTCGCTGAACCAGGAAGGAGAAGAGAGGACCGGCAGCTGTGTCAAGGCAGGGAGGGGTGGCTGCAAAAGACCTTCTATCCACCTCCCTTCCCAATTGCCTCCTTCTCTGAACCAGGAAGGAGAAGAGAGGACCGGCAGCTGTGTCAAGGCAGGGAGGGGTGGCTGCAAAAGACCTTCTATCCACCCCCCTTCCCAAATGCCTCCTTCGCTGGACCAGGCAGACGGCTTCAAGAACTGCAGCCCAACTCCAGCCATGGAGAACAGACACTGCCTTTCCTCCCAGTCGCTCCGGTGGGAGGGAATTGGTCCCAGCCGGGGAAGCCTTGGTGGATTGACGGATTGGCACATTGCCAACCCCTCCTTCACCTCTTGTGGGGTTACGGAGGAGAGAGGGAGGTGGTGCCAGCAGTGAGGTCCCTCCCCCCTTTTTGAGTAATTGTAGGGGTTGGAAGGGTGGGAAGGGAATGGGATTGGGTTTGGGGAGGGATGGCTGGCACCCCCCACCTCTGATAAGGGGCACTTGGAAATGCCCCAAGGAGGGTAGGGGGCGTGTGGGGTGGGTTCTGGGTCTGGAGGGGAGAGAGGGTGGGAGAAATGGCCTAGTCAGCTGGGTAGGAGGGGTAGCACTCCATCTGAGATGGACGGGGAGGTTCCCAGGGCTCAAATTGGGGTTGTGAGGGGCATGGGACGATATGGCGGGTACCGAGGGGCAGGCCGCACATGGGGAACATGGGACCGATGGTTGGTATCGGTCCCTCGTTCCAGCCCCCTGGTACATCTCTGGGTCCTGAGCAGCTGATCCAGGGTGACCCCGCCCTTAGGCTGCTGCTGATGAATGCCAGGTCGGTCTGCAACAAGGCCCCCCGATTCAAGATTCTATTCACAGGAGCAGGCCGACCTGGCATGCATCACCGAAACCTGGCTGAGACCAGAGGATGGTGTACTTCTGTCAGAAATGTATCCAGCCGGTTTCGGTATCTGGCACCAGCTAAGGGATGAGGGAAGGGGCGGTGGCATCGCCATTGTAGCCAGGGAGTCCTTGGGAGTCGCCAGGGCCACTGCTCCACAAGTCCCAGGTTGTGAGGCCCTGCTCCTGCGGTTGGGCCCTAAGGGTCAGTTGGGAGTCTTACTCCTGTACCTGCCTCCTTGCAGGGTAAGAGACTCCCTGCCTGAGATCCTCAAGGCCATCTCCGTGTTGGCGTTGGAGTTCCCTAGGCTGATGGTTCTGGGGGACTTCAATTTGCCTTCGCTGGGGACTGGTTCAGAGGTTGCTCAGGAGTTCATGGCTTCCATGGCAGCCATGGACCTGACTCAGGTAATTCATGGCCCGACCAGGGGCAGTGGTCACACACCGGACCTAGTTTTTTTGTCGGAGCGGTGGCAGAGTGATCTGAGACTACAGAAATTAGACACTATACCTGTGCCATGGTCAGATCACTATCTGGTGACTCTGGACTTCCTGGGGGGGGGGCGGTTCACCGCAGGGAGGCAGGGCCTATTAAATTGGCGACTGATGGATTCTGACGAATTCCAGAGGGAACTGGGGGATTTTCCTCTGGATCGGCTACACGATTCATCCGAGGCACTCGTTGACCTGTGGTACAGGATGACTACGGCTGCCTTGGATGAAATCGCACTACTACGGTCTCTCTGAGCCCGCAGGGATAGATCTTCCCCATGGTTCACAGAAGAACTGCGGGAGCTTAAACGGGCAAAGAGACGCCGAGAGCGCCGCTGGGTGAAGACCCAAAGTGATTCCGACTGGACACTGGCTAGGGCTGCTATTAAGACCTACCTGGTGGCAATGGGGGTGGTGAAGCAACAATACTTCACTGCCCTCATTGCCTCTGCGGATAATTGCCCAGCTACTCTGTTCCGGGTTACCAGGTCTCTCCTTGGCCGGGAGGGGCCAGTGCCTGGTTGGCAGGGTTTTTGCAGTCTATCTGGTGGAGAAAATTGCTCGGATTCGCTCGGGGTTTAATCCCGGCGTGAATGGGGAGGGTCCAGAGGGGATCAGAGCTCAGTGTGGCAGTGTTATCTGGGATCAGTTTGATCCAGTTGTCCCTGAGGAAGTGGACAGGCTTCTTGCAGCTGTTCGCACCACCTCCTGCCCTTTGGATCCCTGTCCCACTTGGTTGGTGAAAGCCTCGAAGGGGGTGACGGGAGGCTGGGTCGGGGCTATAATAAATGCTTCACTGCGGGAGGGGGTGTTTCCTGCACCTTTAAATCATGCTCTGGTGTGCCTGAAGAAACAATCTCTCAACCCAGCGGTTCCAGCTAATTATAGGCCGGTCTCCAACCTCCCTTTCTTAGGAAAGGTACTGGAGAAGGTGGTGATGCGGCAGTTGCAGGGGGTCCTGGATGAAGCGGATTATCTGGACCCCTATCAATCGGGTTTCAGGCCTGGATATGGTACTGAGACTGCATTGGTTGCACTGGTTGATGACCTCTTGCGGGAGCGGTACGGGGGTCATCCATCTGTCCTGGCTCTTCTGGATCTCTCAGCGGCCTTCGATACTGTTGACCACGGTATCCTTCTGGAACGGCTCAAAGGTTTGGGGATCCAGGGCACTGTGCTGTCCTGGTTTTCCTCATTTCTGGAGGGTCATACCCAGTCGGTGTGGTTGGAGAGTGAGAGGTCCAGCGCTAGGCCCCTACAGTATGGGGTGCCTCAGGGCTCGGTGCTCTCTCCTCTCCTATTTAACATATACATGAAGCCATTGGGTGAGGTTATCCGTTCCCATGGGGTAAGGTATCATCAGTATGCTGATGATACCCAGTTATATATCTCGGCCCATGGGGACCCCAGTGATGCAGTCAATGTCCTATCCAGATGTCTGGAAACGGTTGGGGTCTGGATGGGGGACAACAGGCTACAATTGAATCCCTCCAAGACTGAGTGGCTTTGGATAGGGGGTCCCGTGTTATCCAGGGAGCTGCCAACTTTGGTCTTGGATGGGGCTGTTTTGCCCCAGACAGACCCAGTATGCAACTTAGGGGTCCTCCTGGATTCGGGGCTGCTACTAGCAAGTCAGGTGGTGGCTGTGGCCAGGAGGGCTTTCTCACAGCTTCGCGTCATCCGTCAGTTGCGTTTGCTCCTGGACCGGGACTCCCTACTCAGGGACACACATGCTCTGGTCACCTCCAGGCTAGATTATTGCAATGCGCTCTACATGGGGCTGCCCTTGTCAACCATTCGGAGGCTGCAGTTGGTCCAGAATGCGGTAGCCCAGGTGGTGATGGGGTGCGGTCATTATGCTCGTGCCTCACCATTACTTCAGGAGCTGCACTGGCTACCAGTTTGCCTCCGGGTGCAGTTCAAGGTGCTGGTTTTGACCTTTAAAGTCCTTCATGGTAGTGGGCCAGGATACCTTAGAGACCGCATCGTCCCAAGAGTGTCTGCCCATCCAACCAGAGCGGATCGGAGGGGCTCCCTAATTGTTCCATCTGCCAGAGGGGCCCATCTCTCTGGTACACGAATGAGGGCCTTTTCCGTATCCGCACCGGCCTTGTGGAACCTCCTGCCTGTAGGGTTGCGGGAGCAGATGGAGCTGCTACCTTTCAGAAAAGACCTAAAAACCTGGTTGGTGGGGCAGGTGTGGGGCCCAGGTGGAAGAGTGCCCCCCGCCTGTTGGCTTATAAATTAAGCCCTCATTTCTTTTAATTGTCAATGAAGGCAGTTTTTTAATGTGGGTTTTTAAGAGGAATGGGGTAGGTGGGTTGGTAGGTTGGGTTTTAATTGGTTGTATTGTTTTATGTGTGTTTTAACTTGTGAGCCACCCAGAGTCGGGTTTACCTGATTGGGTGGCATATAAATGTGAATAAAAATAAAAATAAATAAATAAAGTACAATTGGAAATCTCAAAAATAGTTAACCTTCTGACAAATGGGCAGGAGATTTCTTGTACAAGAAGAATGTTTTGTACTGGATATCTTAGTAGAGGCAAAAATACTAGAAAATGACACTAAAGAATGGAAAGATCTGAAAGAAGCCTTGATTCTTTCCGGAGGATTGCACTTTGGAAGAAATCACGATGTTGGTGATGATAGTGTGCCTACGGGTGTTGAAGGAGGAGTTTAAGAATTATATATAGCAGCTAACGGGTCGACTAATGCTCAGGTCCCTGATGGGGCGTTTTCCCCCTCCCCTCTTTGAAGTTCAAAGGACTCTTTTTCTTGGAAAAAGTGGGGAGGGTGACTATATTTTTATGTTGTTTAAATATTTTTTCTTTTTAATGTATTTTTGTAAGAGGATATGGATTGTTTAGATGGAGTGTGTTCACACCAAAAGAGGAGTGTGGAAGTCGCAATAATAAACTGGAAGTCAATAAAGGATGAGAAATGTGAAGGTATGTGGGAATTTATCTGGTTTCTGTCTGCCTGTCTTCTACACATTTTGTAAACAAAGGCCCCTTTGTTTACATGAGAGACAACGCTTGATTTTGGGCATGCGTAGAAAAGTGAGAAGAATTCTCCTTATTTGGTTCTGACATTCTGATTGGCTGTGTGTGCCTTAGTTTTGTTTTTGATATACTCTGTTTGAAAAAAGAGACGCCATGATTATTCCTTTGTTCAGCCAAGACTGCAGTCGTGTGTATGTTTTCTCTCTATTTCTCTGTCTCTTCCTTACTCTGCCTAATGAAGCTGGACTCCATTAGAATTCTTAACTCTTCCTTTGTTTATCTGGGGCTATAAACTGCTCTTTATGAGGCTGATTAGATCATTACATGCAGCAGATTTCTACAACTGGAGCCCCGTGGGAGGCAATTGAAATTCAAGGAACTCTTTGAAATCTGCTTCAGCAATTAGCGATTAGCATCTCATTATCACCTCATTGCGACCAGGGACAAGGTCTCATTCACCCACGACCAGAGAAAAAGGTCCGACTGGGAAAGGTCAGTCAAGCGCTTGAGAAAATCATCCAAGTTTAACTTCAGATCCCAACAGGGTGAGTGAAAGATTTATTATGGGGTGTGTGCTAACTTCGCCAGAGCAGAAGTTTTGTCTGAATAAGAATGGGCAAAGAGCAGAAACAAAAGAAGTGCAAGATTTTACTCCAAATAATATTCTGTTGTCCCAGAGGCTTGCTGGTCCCCTGCCACAGCTTTTGCCCCCAGCCAAGGGAGGGAGTCTGACTGCCTCTCCATCATATGAGAAACAACAGCATGAGCCCCCTGATGGAGGTGGGGGTGGAAATGGAGATGGGACATTATATCCTGCCTTGCAGCAATCAAGCACTTTTAGCCCTACAAAAGACCTGTTCTCTGCAGCTTTAACTGCAGCTGTGCTGGATATGGAAACTGTTGCTGTATATCCAGTGAACAGAGAGGCTCTTGCAAATGGGACTGCTGCAATACTGCCTGCCAAGTCTAAAAAACAACTAGTGCCAGCTGATTGGGAACAAATGGTGGGTCCTCATCACAGATTGAAGTTATTAATGCATGCAAAGTGGCAGGAAGCAAGGAGTGTGATTCCAAGAGCAGCACAGGAGACCTCAGCTCACCCCTGAAGCAACCCTCATCACAAAAGCAGGAGAAGCTGAGTAGTAAACTTGATTCCTCACGTGTGGCCAGGAAGTGGAAGGATGGCCCAGAGGAGGAATGCAGAAAACCCAAGCCCAGAAAGGGGTCTTCTTGCAAGTACAAACTAACAGGTGCAGTTTGTCATAAAGTTGAGATTCAGATGCTGCAGATGAAAGAAGTCCAGAGGAAAAGGGGTGTGGATCCTTCCTCTATGGACAGCAGGCTTTTGCAAAAATACAAGGAGGGAGAAGACATACTCCAGTTTTTGGCTGATTTTGAACTGCCCAACCCTCAAACAAAGAGATCCAGAGTGGGCTGTTCCAAGTTTCAAGCATCAGGATTGCAGGGAAAGCAAATGGGAATTCCCTGTACTGTTCTTCTGTGTGAAAGTTACTTGCAACTTCTGGAGAAGTTCTTTGTGCTCATACCACATCTGCCTGCCTTAATACAGATGGGTGTGGCTGGAGCATGAAGGAATGTGTGTTTGCCTGAAAAGCTGAAAAGGGGGGTTGTCTGGTTGTCTTGTGAATTCAGTGAGAATTAATTTATGGCCTAATTTCAACCTTGCCATGCCAAGAACTGTGCTGGAGAGAAGATAGTGTTTAAGTTCTAATCTGAGAAGAAGAAAGCTTCAATCAACATTTGGACTTTTAATTTGGACATTTTAATTGGACTAAAAAGTTTGTGTGGACTCTAAAGAAGAATTGGCCTTGTTTGCATTATAAAACCTGAAAACCTTTTTTAAGAAAAAAATTGTCTACCTGCTCATGCTATGAGTGTGAAATGCTCTAATGATATTTGTACTGTATTTGATTTACCATGCTATGCTGGTTTTAAGTTATTGAATGCCTCTTTCACTTACACCTAGTGAGAGAAGAAGAAATGTAATGCCTTACTCATGTAATTGGGGAGTGAGAAATGCTTGCTAGAATGCTACAGAAACCTCCTTCATGTAAGGAAGAAGAGAAATGTTCATGTTTTGTTCATACTTAAATGTTTTGCTTATTCTCTTGCAGGGGAAAGACCTGTCTTTGCTTATGTTATATTTTGCCTTATGTAACTGCATATCTCAAGGTACCTCCAGAAGTACATGGAAGAGTTTTCAGTACCCTACACATGTAAATGGGTTTGTGACATTGCATTTGTGTTAAATGTCAGGCATGTTTCACGTTTAGTTACATGGTGCTAGTAATAACATAGCACTGGTCATCCAACAGGGCATGCTCCTGTTTCTTAGGGGAGTGTCTTCCTAAGCCATTGGTCGTTTATTGGCAACAAGGGGATCCTGAGTGGAAGGGTCCCTGCCCGAGCGATCCGCCCATGGAGAGAGAAGAAGGTTACTCAGCTCCAGGACGGTGGTTCACCAGTAAACTAAATTTGCTGACATTTGTTCTTTTCCTTCTTACTGTGCTTCCAGCTGTAAGAACAATGACTCATGGGGGCAACCCAACTTTTGGCTTCGTCATGCTAACTATATGTTTGAGGTTCATGGTAAGAATGCAACGTTATACTATGAGCATCCACTGGCAGTGTCTCAAATGGCCTTTCTTCCGGCATTGTTCAACACGCCTGAGTTGGTTATTGGACACTTGCAACATATTGACAGGTCTACACTCTTCTCCAATCCCCCAGAACAATTTAACAACACCCGCTGGTGAAGCATGACATTCAAGAAATACACTAAAGGGCTTTATTTCTGCTGTCATAGTTCTGGGGTCTGGAATAGTAAATGGAAGCACTGGACTCAAGCAAAAAGGGTTTTGCGGAATGTAGGCAATTATACGGGTTGTGATGATTATTTTTGGTTATGGGGTAGTTATAACAGTTCTTATAAGCTTAATTTTATCTTGTTTAACACTACTATTGAAGATATATATGATGTGTTTCCTATGTTTACTCCTGATTATTCTGCTATAGATAGTGGTTCAATTTGCAATGGATGGCAAATTAAGGATCCCAACATGTGGTTCTTTTTTAATGGAGTTGCCACGAATTTCCATCCAGGACAATATCAATGTGCAGCATTGGGTTATTTTACCTTACCCGTACAAGTGCAAATGCCGCTTCAGGCAGATGCACGGCGCCGGAGAGCTGTTGCCGGCCCGATGGGTTCTGGTTGCAATGATGAAGTGATAATCGATGTTCAGCTTTCTGATGGTAGCTCCTGGGGGAGAGCTATAGGGAGTGTTATCACTGGAGCACTCACCTTGGGATCATACCCAGGTGTCATTTCCCAGGAGAATAGAAGGTCCATTTTGGGACTCACCTGTAGGCTGGAGAAATCAATCAACGCCACAGGGAGGGTCATACGGGATCTTCAAATGGAAATCACTGAGCTCCATCAAGACCAAATGCAGGACAGACTGGCCATAGATTACCTGTTAGCAAAATCTGGAGGATTTTGTAAACTGGTCGGGAACCAGGGATGTCGGGTAAAATTCCAGGATCTGAATAATACTATTGAGAAAGAACTTCAGAATTTACAGGAGAGCATTACTAACAATGTACGCACTGATGTTAATCTCTTTGATTGGATGACTTCTTGGTTGCCTGATTTGTCTGTCCTTAGACAAGTTTTCTTTTATGGGGTCATTATTATTATTTGCCTTATATCTTTGTGTTTTTGCATTTATTGTATTCCTAATCTTATTTCTATGTGTAACACATGTCCACTGCGTAGAAGGGAGACATCAGGTTTTGCACAACGGCACTTGTACTCAATGAGGTATCATCCTCTGGAACAAGGTACCAGGAGTCAGGAGGGGTACGATGTCCAGGAGGACAGTGATGATGTATATGGAGGAGTAGTTATGGAGTATGATGACATGCAGGGGTATGATTAGCCGTCCCTCTCTCAAATTTAAATGAAAAAGGAGGACATGTGGGAATTTATCTGGTTTCTGTCTGCCTGTCTTCTACACATTTTGTAAACAAAGGCCCCTTTGTTTACATGAGAGACAACGCTTGATTTTGGGCATGCGTAGAAAAGTGAGAAGAATTCTCCTTATTTGGTTCTGACATTCTGATTGGCTGTGTGTGCCTTAGTTTTGTTTTTGATATACTCTGTTTGAAAAAAGAGACGCCATGATTATTCCTTTGTTCAGCCAAGACTGCAGTCGTGTGTATGTTTTCTCTCTATTTCTCTGTCTCTTCCTTACTCTGCCTAATGAAGCTGGACTCCATTAGAATTCTTAACTCTTCCTTTGTTTATCTGGGGCTATAAACTGCTCTTTATGAGGCTGATTAGATCTTTACATGGATCGGATTTCTACAAAGGTATTCACATGGAATGTAACAGGTACCGTGGGACACCATGAAGGCGATTTTCAGAGGAGAGAATATTAAGATGTCTAATTTTAATTACAGACAGCTTAAGGCTAAACAGGAAGATATTGAAAAGGAATTAAAGACTCTACAAGAGGAACATGCGAGGACAAAGAATTACGAAAGATTTGAAACAATGCAGAAATTGAAAAAGGAATTGGTGGGTAAAGATATTGAAAAGGTAAAAAGAAACTTAATTTACTTAAAGAGGTAATATTTTGAGTACAATAACAAAAATCCAAAGTAATTACCAAGGGCAGCTAAAGAAAAAAGAGAGAAGAGAGAGATATGAAAGAATTTTATCAGGAGTTATATTCAGAAAAAGAGGTAAAAGTGGAAAAACTAAGAGGCAAAAATTGAATTTGGAAGATAACGGTAAAATGGAAGATAGAATCACAGAAAAAGAGGTTAGAGATGTAATTTCAAATCTGAAGGCAGATAAGTCGCCCGGGGAGGATGGTCTTTCTTCTGAGTTTTATAAAGAATTTAAAGACATAGTTATCCTGAGAATAAAAAAGTTGTTTAATTTTATATTGGAAGGAGGATTAATCTCAACTTCTTGGTTTAGATCAATAATCTTTTTGATTCCTAAACCAGGAAAAGACCTTGAAAAAATTGAATCCTTTAGGCCTATTTCTCTAATAAATCAGGATGGAAAAATTTTTACAACTATACTAGCGAACAGGTTAAATAGTTAGAGTTAAGGAACATAATTATAAAATGCTATGGTACCTGACTCGGGTGAGGTTGAGCCAGATTGACAAAACTAAAAATAATATCTGTTGGAGATGTAATAAAAGTGTGGGCACTTATTTTCATATGTGGTGGAATTGTGACAATATAAAAGAGTTTTGGAATGAGATTGAGAAAGAGATTGTGGGAATGATGGGTGAAAGGGTTAAGATTGGTCCAGGAGCCGCAATGATTACTGATTTAGAAGGATTAAATATGGATAAGGATGAGCAAGAACTGGTTGCTATCTTTATGACCACTGAAAGACAGTGTATCGCCAGAAATTGGAAGGTTCCAGTGAAATTGAAATTGGAAGATTGGTATAGGGAAAGCTGACAGCTTTGGCAGCTGACCTTTAATGACAAATTGACATAGGAATTAAATGGGGAAAAAGGAGTAATTAAAGAAAATAGATTTTGGGAAATCTGGAAACCATATGTCGAATATACACTACAAAAAAGTGAGGGCCATAAGCCGGTACCAGATCAACTGAATTATTGGAAATATTGAAAGTTAGTGAGACAGGCCACACTCCTCTTGGCAATGTATTATAGCACTAGGGAACAATTTTGTGCGATTATCTGTACAACATGTCAAGAAAGAGAGTATAGAAACTGGTGAGACTGAATTAATTTACAAGTATTTTGTGAGATAGAAAATTAAAGGGGGGTTATTTCGCTTTGAAACTAAGTATAATTAGGTAGAAAAATGTGATGAAGTCTCTAATATACTATATATTAAGGTTGTTACTTTTTAAATAACATCTCTCTCTCGACTGTTGTGTTTATATATTTTTATATTCATACAATTTCTCATTTTTTCTTGTATCTCTTTGGTTTCTTTTTTCTTTTCCTAATTTACTTATTCTGTGTATTGTATTTGTTTTTATTATTCTCAGTAATTTGATGTACTTTTTTTCTATTTTTGAAAAACCAATAAAATCTATAAAAACAGAAATATGTATAATAAGTGAATTGCACAGGATGCTACCAGAAATTAATTTCCGCTTGGGAATCTAAAAATCCCTTTGCTCGCCTTAAGTGCATCTTCCCTAAGGTGAAATGGAATTTCACCTGAGAAGACACCCTAAAAACCTTTCAGGGTTTTTAGCTTGCCTTCCACAGACCACACCTGAGCATGGCTATTAGAAAGGTAGCAGAAAGAAAATAAACAACTCCAGTCACTTCGTGTGGTTTTAAAATGTATTGTAGAAAAAGATGACAGGCAAATCAAAAATCTTCAGTTCAATAAGCACATTAAAAACAATGAAACCTTTCTAAGTTTGGAAGCCATAAAGGGCCTCCACTAGATTGAAGGACTACATGATTACAGGTTTTACAGTGGCCTCTAGAACCCTTAGCAAGGCTTGCCTCAGCAATTTATCCACCTCCCCCCTACCTCAGACCCATGATGCTGGACCATCCATCCATCATTAACTGAAGCCAATCAGGGGCACTGTATGGAAATCAGGGAACCTCCTTCCAAGATGTTCCCCATCTCTTGGAATTGCCATGGGAGAGTAGAAGCCCAGCTTGTTACAGCCTGTATGCCCACAGCATGATAACAATATCCAGAATGTATATGGCAGCTGAAGAAGAACAACAATGATGCTCCGGGCTCTGCTAAAGCATACTTAAACATCAAAGGAAACTACAATTTCCTGATGTGTGAATGAGTCATGGGCTTCCAAACTTCTCTCTTTCCATTCCAAGTGCTTGGGTTTTTATTTTTTTTAAATTCAGGGGCTGTGTTGATTTTTTAAATTGAATTTGGTGTCACACTCTTGTTTCAAGGATGGAACAGTGAGATTTGCATAAGGAATTCCTCACTGAGATTATAACTAGCATGGGGATAATCTGAACTCAGATCCTTACTCCAAGGCAAACATTCTAGCTGAGAAGCAGGCAACCTGGCAAATCTTTGAACCTTTCGCTCTCACCAAGAAAATAAGAACCAAACCTCTCTTTTCTCCTCCTAGTGAGATTTCATGAGATTTCCTTCATAAGATTATCTGGAAGACAGGAAATCTTGCTGGTAATCGGGAAATTTTGTTTCAGAGTCTTGGCATGACCAGACTTGGAAAATTGATGAGAATTATACCTTTTTATCCCTAAACCATAGTAAACACAGAGAGGTCTGGCCAGACATCCCGCTATGGAAATGGAGTAGACTGTAGATGGTCCCCCTCAGTGGAGGAAATGCCATTGGAAACCATTTTATTGGGCCCAATGGCAAAATGAGCAGAGGACGGACTCTGATTCCCAACGGTAATGGAGGTGGAAGAGGCCATGCCAGAGGACTGGCTGTGAAGGCTCCCTTTGACAATATCTTCAAGGCTGTGGCAGTCCATTGCAATCCTGGTGTTAAATCCTGCATGTCTCATTTCATGTGTGCCGCAAGAGATGGCTCCGAGATCATAGTGTGGAGCACTTCATGGAAAGCTGGGATTCACCTTAAACAAATTCATGATCATGACATTTTTCCTGCTTCAGGAAAAAATGTATTCTTGGATACGAGTTGCAGTTGACGACAACGCGTAAACACAGTGTCCCAAAAACATGTATACATGCACAGTGTTAAATCCAGTGTTCACAACTGCATCAGGGAGAATTGCTATACTACATTGGGTTAATTTTGGTGGGTGACAAGATTCATCAAAGGAGAGGACAAGATTTTAAAAATTAAACAACAGAAGAGAGAATAAACAACCCCATTGTACCCCTTTGTTTAAATCAAATGAGCGTGTTGTTTCCCCTTTTAAACCACAGTGCATTCGAACTATGCAACTGACATAAAGCCTTTTAATCAGTCTTTGGTGTCTTGCAACAGAAGACAAGCAGGAGCCGCAATAAGGGCTAAAACCAGGTTTATTGCATCGTAGTAAAGTTAACATGAGGTACAGATGAACAACAGCCTTATTTATAGTATATTTTGAATAGCCTGGGTAACAGTCCACGCCCATCTTCTCCAGTAGTATCCTGCCCAATGCAGTAGAGGCAGTAGTATCCTGCCCTTCAGGTATGCAGGTGAATGGGTATCCTGTGTCCAACGCTGCTACTGCAGGCGCAGCATTGTTCTTTAACAGCTTGATACAATGAAACAATGACTGCTTATAGTAGATACAATTGACAGATACAAATCCGTTACTTATCACAGACATTCAGTACATAACATCCCTCCCCCCTAGGTGAGGACGAAGTCCTCCAGCCATCGAGGCTTTCCGCACATTCGCTTTGGGCGTGGGGTGGCCGCACTCTGGGCCGGAGTTCCTGCATTGGAGGAACGTCACTGAGTTCCTGCATTGGAGGAACGTGACTCGTTAGCGGTTGGCTGCGAATCGTAAGCCGGGGATTGGGGAGGTCTAGGTGTGGGAGTAAACTCCAGGGATGTGAGACTGGGGGCTCCAGGGACTAAAGAAAACCCCCGCTCCTCGCTTGGATGGGTGGGGGACCACTCCAAAAAAAACCCCTGTCCCCTAACTCAAAATCTAACAAATCCTCGAAAACCCTCTCTTCTAAATTGTCCCTGCTACCCGGCATGTCTGAAGAATGCGAGTTTGTATCATTTTCCTCCCCCCTGTGACTTGTGTCTCCCCCTTGGGATAAACGGGTGGGGGAGAACCCTAACGCTGAGTGCTCCCTCTGGCTACTAGTGTCTTGCCTTTCTACTACTCTGCCTCTGAGTTGGTTGGCGTGCCTCCTCCAAAGGAGCCCTGTGCCTGTCTCGACATTGTAGGATACTGGACCCGTCTGTCCGACCACTATTCCCGGTACCCAAGTCAGGCCGCCAGCCGCGTAGTTTCAGCAATGTACTGGCTGGCCGATCTCGAAACTCTTGGTGCCCCCTGTTTCTATGTTTCTACCTGTGTCCTCCACCCTGGTTGGGTCGAGCCTTGAGAGGATCGTGGCGGGTTTTCTCCGCATGAGGAGCTCGGCGGGCGAGAGCCCTGACGCTAAAGGGGTTACTCGATACCTTAACAGGAATTGGCAGAGTTGCAGGTTCAACTCCCCGGGGCCCATCCTACGCAGTGCGTCCTTCGTTGTCCACACCAGGCGTTCCGCTTGACCATTTGTCAAATGGGGCCGCAGTAATGTGGCAAATCTTATTAATCTCTATGAAACCCTGGAACTCCGCTGACGTGAAAGTTGTGGCATTGTCGCTCACAAGTACGTCAGGTAAACCGAAGCAGCTGAATACCTTACGTAATTGCTTAATCATTGCAGCTGACAATGTACTTGCCATTGGAATTACCTCCAACCACTTGGAGTAGGAGTCCACTATTATGAGGAAAAGGGTGCCTCTGAAAGGACCCGCAAAATCCACGCGTAAGCATGACCACGGACCCCTGGCCATGTCCCATTATCTGTGCAGAAGTTGGGTCTCCTTGGGGTGGGTGCTCTGGCAGCTCTCACAAGTGCCTACCATGTGTTCTATATCTGTGTCCAGTTTGGGCCACCAGATGTAACTCCTTGGTGCGCACGATCCCCGGGTGGCTGATATGCAGCATCTTTAGCACCCGGGACCTCAGAACTTCGGGGATTACCACCCGCTGCCCCCAGAGTAAACAGCCCCTTTCTAGGGAGAGCTCATCTCTCTGCCTACCGTAAATCCTGAATTCCTCCGTAGGGGAGCTTGCCGGCCAGCCTTTCTGTACCCATGAACTGACTAGGGTCAACGACTTATCTTTCACCATAACCTTGGCGATCTCAGCTGGCAGGATTGGGGGTGACTCTAGGGCCTCAATCAGGAGCACTTGGTGGTCCTGTTCTACCTCACACTCGGAATCCCCTGCCTGTGGGAGGGGTGACCTGGAAAGAGCATTGGCATGACTAATCTCCTTGCCGGGGCGGTAGGTCAGCGCGTACTGGTACGCGTTGAGGAAGATCGCCCAACGCAGCATCCTTGGGGACAAGATCTGCGGGGTTGGCTTATCTGTAGCAAAGATTCCTAAGAGGGGCTTGTGGTCGGTCACGACTTTGAATGGCCTACCGTAGAGAAAGTCGTGGAACTTCTTGGTTCCTGCAACGATCGCTAGGGCCTCCCTGTCAGTTTGCGCGTAGTTGCGCTCTGCCTTGGACAGGGATCTCGAATAGTATGCCACTGGGGCCTCTTGCCTGCTCTCTAGCACGTGGCAGAGGACTGCCCCCACCCCCACCGGTGAGGCATCGCAGACCAGCACAACGGGTTTCTTTGGGTCGAAGTGGGTCAACACAGCCTCGGAAGATAGAAACTGTTTGAGCCCCCGGAATGCCCGTTCCTGACTGTCCCCCCACCGCCAAGCCGCATCCTTCTTCAGTAATCTATGCAATGGCTCCGCAATGGACGCCTTTCCCGGGAGGAACGAGTGATAGAAGTTAAGGAGTCCTAGGAAGGACTGCAATTCGGGCTTGGTGGTGGGGCGAGGAGCATCTTTCACTGCCGCTACCTTGGATTCAGCTGGCTTAATGCCCTCAGGGGTTATTCTAAAACCCAGAAACTCTACTTCCTCAGCAAAAAATACGCATTTATCCTTTCTCAGCCTGAGCCCAGCTTTTTCGAACACTGTTAGCACGTGGTCTAACCTCTTGGCCAATTCCTGCTCCCCCCCCCGCTGTAATCAGAATGTCATCAAAATAGGGGAAAACACCTGGGAGCCCTTTTAACAACCTTTCTACAAGGGACTGAAAGATCCCCGGAGCTGAATTTACGCCGAATTGTAGGCGCGTCACTTTAAAAGCTCCCTTATGGGTCACAATTGTCTGAGCAGCGGCTGTAGCTGGGGTTACCGACAATTGTTGGTATGCCTGGGCCAAGTCTAGTTTGGCGAAACACCTCCCCCCATGCAGGGTTGCAAGCAGGTGGCTTACCACTGGTACTGGATACGCATTTGGGCGGATTGCCTTGTTAATCGTGCACTTGTAGTCAGCGCAGATTCTAACCTCCCCATTAGCCTTCAGCGCCGTAGCAATGGGGGTTTCCCACTTGGCGGAATCCACCGGTACCAAAATCCCCTGACCCACCAATTTGTCCAGTTCAGTCTCTATTTTGTCTTTTAGTGCGAAAGGCATTCTTCTTGGCTTCATCCTGATGGGTCGAATGTCGGGGTCCAACTCGAAAGAAACTGGGGGCCCTTTGAACTTCCCTAGCCCCTTTTCAAAAACGGCAGGATGTGCGTTACACACCTCCGTGATCGGGTCAGCCTGCACGGCGTGTATGCCTCCAATGAAAACTCCTAGGGGCCCGAACCACTGTGTCCCCAGGAGGCAGCAGGACCCTTCCTTTAGAACTACTAGGGGCAACTGCGCGGAGCGCCTCTTAAACTGAACCTTGAACTCTCCCACCCCCAACACTGGTATACTTTTGCCCTGAACGTCCCGCAAAATAGTCTTAAAGGCCTTCAGCTTGGGGCGTGACTTTGGGGGAATACGCAGAAATTCCCTGTGGGAGACTATGGAGTACGCCGACCCCGAGTCGATCTCCATCCTTATTGGGACCCCCTGAACCAGTACCTCAACAAAAAATCGGGGCCGCTGCAACTGACACTGTGGACTGCCTGGTCGCGGCTCTCGGGAACCCGTCGTGATGCGTGGTGCTCCTGGGGCTCGTCGTCGAAGATGTGCCCGACCCGGTCTGCCTTGCATTGGGGCCGTTCCGCCTGGCCCTTGCCATCGTCTTGACGCCACTTGCAGACCCTTGCGATGTTCCCGCGCCGCCCACAGTTGTGGCACTCCACCTTCCAGAATGGGCATCGGCTCCGGTTGTGGGATGCCCTGCATCCGTCGCAGCAGCGGTTCTCTCTGGCGCGGTCTTGCCTCTCCGGTCTCCTCTGCACCCGTTGCACGTCCTCGCTGCAGTCGGAGGTGGACGTGGAGGACTCGGAGGCCCCTCGCTCTCCGTGGGAGGAGCAGCTATGGACTGGGACCGCCAGTGGGGGCCCGGCACACTCGTTCACCTTGTTGCACTGACTCGGCGGCTTGGGCGATACGCAGGACATGCTCGAACGAGATGCTCTCGTCTTTGGCCAGTAGTTTTTTCCTGGCCCCCTCATCTCGCAGGCCCAGCAGGAGCCTGTCCCTCAGCGCCTCGCTCAGGGATGCTCCCCACCGGCACGGCATGGCAGCCACCCGCAAGGCTGCCACGAAGTCTGCCACGGACTCACCGGCCCGCTGGCACCGCTGCTGGAACGCCAACCTTGCCGGAAACACGGACACTTTCGGCCGAAAGTGCTTCCTCAACTCGGCGAGGATCTCGTCTAGGGGCACAGCCCTGAGCGGTCTCGGTGTCAGGAGGTTGGTTGCCAGTTCCAAAGTCTCTAAGCCGCACTGGGCCAGTAGGAATGCCCACCGCTGGGATTCCTCCTCGATGCCCTCGAGGTCCAAAGCGTAGAGGAACTGCTCCTCGTAGAGTTCCCATCTCTCAGGCTGTGTGATGTCGAAGGGCGCGATGTTCACTTGTCGGGACGCCATCCCACCTTCATCGCCAATTTGGTGTCTTGCAACAGAAGACAGGCAGGTCCCGCAGTAAGGGCTAAAACCAGGTTTATTGCATCATAGTAAAGTGAACATGAGGTACAGGTGAATAACAGCCTTATTTATAGTACATTTTGAATAGCCCGGGTAAGAGTCCACGCCCATCTTCTCCAGATGCAGTAGAGGCAGTAGTATCCTGCCCGCTGCAGTAGAGGCAGTAGTATCCTGCCCGATGCAGTAGAGGCAGTAGTATCCTGCCCTTCAGGTATGCAGGTGAATGGGTATCCTGTGTCCAACGCTGCTACTGCAGGCGCAGCATTGTTCTTTAACAGCTTGATACAATGAAACAATGATTGCTTACAGTAGATACAATTGACAGATACAAATCCGTTAAAGGGATACTTATCACAGACATTCAGTACATAACACAGTCCTAACAAGCATTTATCAATCATAGACTTCTCTAATTTCTGCCATAATTAATCAAGACTAATTGAATGAAAGCTCCCATTTTAGTATACAAAGGTCACAAAAAGGACATTTGATGTTGGCAGATTGATACGCAGCAGTCAGCAGTTACAAAGCTAAACACATCTTTATTCAGTGGTATGCAATCTGAACATGTGGTAATGGCGGAGGTACAGCTCCTTTTATACAGCAACAACACATTTGAATATGGATACACGGTAGCCCATTGGCCACCGCCTGTGTGACGTCATTCTGAGTCACGCCCTTCTTCACCAGGTGTAGTATGGCGGGAATGTTCCCGCGGCTGACAGTAATTGGGGAATTTGTACCATGTGAGCTGAACGCTCGCAGCTGCCCTCTATGGGTAACTAGCTCGCGTTCCATTGCAGCTTCCACCTTGTATTCATTACAAGGTTACATTCTTACATTGAAGTGGTTACATTCATTCTTAAAGATATAGTGTTTCCATACACAACAGGACATGAATGGCTTTTGAGCAAGGGAGACATTTGAGAGCTGCACTTGGGGATATGAAACTGGAGCCTCATTTAGAGTCCCATAAAAATCCTTTCAATCCAGAGTAAACTCTGACACAAAAAGAGAGAAATCACTTTTATTTGGGATCTTGTTAGCTGCTGGTTTGTCTCTTCCTGATGAATATGGCCTGGGCAACCAGGACTTCCCAAATGTCCACACAGCAGTTGCCTACCCCAAGGGAGGCCAGTAAGGCCTCAATTAGAAATAAGGTACTCTACCATTACATAGCTGACAGCCCCCACCCCCACCCCTGTATTCTGCAAGGCAGAACTTTTTAAAAAGGCCTTTGTCAACATCTTATCCTACAGCTGATTTTAATGCCACATCGGGTTATCGATTTTGTTCCCATTGCCTTTCAAATATAAGGGGGTTTATATTTGGGGTTATATATAGGAAGAGTAGGGGGTTTTTTTGCATTTGTTATTGTATTTACATAAGTGTATGTACACCGTCCAAAAGTGATAGTCTAACCAGACAGGTGTTATAGAAATGAAATGAATAAATAAATATATCCAGGATGGATCATGTGCCACTAACTAAACTATGGCTAAGACAGTATTGGGCAGGTGCTTTGCCCTGGTTTAGTGATTTTATATGGGTTTAATCTTTTCCTTGTTCACTGGGTCCCTTGGGTTAGTTACCTTCTAGCGTTTTTCAGAAGATAATTTCTTGTAAAATCTTTTCCAAGTTTGAAAGGAGATACAAAGCAGAATAGTAAAGGTAAAGGTTGCTCTTGCTTGAAAGCCAGTCATATCTGACTCTAGGGTTCAGTTTACAGGCCAAGAGCCAGTGCTGTCTGCATCTGCAGACATTTCCATGGACACGTGGCAACTAAGTGCACTGAACACTGTTTACCTTCCCACCAAAGTGGTCCCTTTTATCTACTTGCAATTTCTTGCTTTCAAACTACTAGGTTGGCAGGAACTGGGGCAGAGGTGGGAGCTCATTCTGTCATGAAGTACTTGGGTCTCGAACTGCTGACCTGCCAACCTTCCAGTCATCAGGTTTAGTGTCTTAACCACTTGAGCCACCAGTCCTTCAAAGTAGAATAGAG
Source organism: Bradypodion ventrale (assembly GCA_035047345.1). Lineage (NCBI taxonomy): Eukaryota > Metazoa > Chordata > Lepidosauria > Squamata > Chamaeleonidae > Bradypodion > Bradypodion ventrale. Next base: position 22,125,744 of record JAWDJE010000009.1, on the reverse strand, counting down.
TAATATTAATACAAAGATGAATTTACTGTAGGCCAAAATAGAGAATTACAGTATTTCCATTATTGATGACCACTAACAACTGTTTCCAAACTTCATATAATTCTTCCCCTTTCTTTAATTAGAGCTTTATAGGCTGCTTTTCAGTTCAACAACCTTAAAGTTGATATTGTATTATTATGCCTAATTTCACAGTGCTTTTGTTGGATAATTCTTTTAAGATGTTTGTACTCAGAATTAAACCAATTATTCTTAGGTCTTTCTGCAGGATCCTCCTGAGTCAATACTATTTCTTTTGCAAATAAAGGTTTGAACAAATCAAATAATTGAAATAGTATAGACAAGAATCACTCTTGCTCCTTCCAATGAGCTTTTGTGATAATGATACATACTTAATAGAGTTTAAAATTCAGCAGATATTTTCACCAAAAATCCTCCTCCATTTTAAGTGACATGGTCTAGAGAGTTAAGTTGTAAATTAGGGTCTACAGTGCCCAAAGTAACTGTCACATTCCTTTAACTACAGCTCAAGTATTAAAGGGAAGTGATCTCTTCTCGTGTAATATTTTACTTGCATATAGGAAACAGAATCCGTTGTTGGCAGAAATAAAAAATAAACTACAACAGTAGTTCCTTTGGTCCAAAGTATGTGAAATCATTATGTAACTAGAAACTAGTCACACTTGGTGCAACGTTGATAGTCTTTCATAACAAGATACTACTTTGTTGTCGTTTAGTCGCACAGTTGAGTCTGACCCTTTGCAATTCCATGGACCACCGCATGCCAGGCTCCTCTGTCATCTGCCATCCTCCGTAGCCTGCCCACATCTATGCCCACTGTGTCAACGATGCCATCTAGCCATCTCGTCCTCTACCACCCCCTTCTCCTTTTGCCTTCAATCTTTCCCAGCATCAGGGCCTTCTCCAGTGATTCCTCTCTTCTCATTTGGTGGTCAAAGTACTTCAGCTTCAGTATTTGTCAATGCAAGGAGCAGTCAGGGTTGATTTCCTTTAGGATCGACTGATTTGATCTCCTGGCAGTCCAGGGGACTCTCAAGAGTCTTCTCCAGCACCACTGTTCAAAGGCAAGACTTACACAAATTCAATGTGCAAAATTAATCCTTGAGAAAAATTGAATGCAGGTCACTCAGAAACTGCCCAGAAGTGACTCGGATACTGTTTGCCATAACTACTGAAGGAGAAACAGAAAGAATATCTGGGTTTTGACCTGGAAGGTTGCATCTGTATTCAAAACTTTAGTTTTGTGATGCCCTCTCTCTCTGAAAAATATAAAACTATATGGATGTTTATTTATTATTTTAGTGCTCATTTTAATGGTTATATTCTTTTTAAAACTTGTCTCCTTTCTTACTTGGTTTTAGAATATGTTAGCCTCCTTGAACATTGTTTTAGTGACATGGTAGGATAGCAAGGGTGAGCTTTACCTTTATCTAGGATAAAATGTGTGGGGAAATCAAAGCCACAAATAATGTCAAACTGGAAGCTCCTGTGCTCACAGACAGAGGTGGCAGGCTGCATTTAGCTTGGTAACACAGCGTGGATGGCTTGAACTGGTTGATACCAAGGGAAAGCAGAATACTGCAGTTATTATTTAATAATTTACACAATATTTGTCCTTAGAGAGAGACCCCAACTGACTCCCTTGAATAATATCAGATAAAAATAGTAAACTGAGTAATAAAACAAGGAAGCAAAATACTACTGCTAACACAATGAATAAAACGCAGAACATGTCGTGATGGGGGGGGAGAGAAGAGGGAAGCCTTCTGCCTTCCCTTCCACCATGCTTCTTCCTCCAGCCTGCCAATGGGCCTCTCTTAGGGTTGCCATAATTCTTTCCCAACAAACTGGGACAGCCATGTGATGTCATTGCATTCTTCATAAGAACATAAGAACAGCCTTGCTGGAACAGGCCAAACTGTGCATGCGTCGGATGGGGCTGTGGAGAAGACCTACTAGAGCGCCTTTGTCTTCCTCTCCCACATGCACCCCTCCTTTTCCTCATTCTCCTTTCAGAGACCTTCAATTTATCCCATCGCCGAGCTGCCTGTCAGCTGGGAGGTGGGTTCAGTGAAGGACCTCTGCTTACCGATGATCAGGCCACACTGATCAACCCAATCTCCTCCTTCTTCTTTAGCCACCAAGCTGCTGTGGCTGCTGCTACAGATGCTGCCTGGTGCTTAAGTAGAGGTACTGTTCTAAGGCACCAAGAAAAAGGCAAGAAATTCTTTTTTTCAAACTAAGAGCATGCCCCTTGGTTTGAAACTTTGCAAATCCAGGACTTTTCAATGATTTTTACAAAACTGGCCAGGACAATCAAAATCCGGGAAATTCCTGGTTTTCTGGGACATATGGCCCCAAAAGCCGCTCCCCTCCCCTGGTTTTAAGGGGGTGGGGGAGAGTGGGAGGGAGCGCTTGTCTTGCCAGCTGGGTATGGGCGGCAGCATTCTGTTTGGGGTAATTGAGGAGGTTCTGGGGTCAATATAAGGGTTGTGATGGGCATGGGGTGATATAGCGGGTAAAGTGGGGCAGGTCGCTCTCGGGGAATGAGGGACCAATGGTTAGTATCTGTCCCTCGTTCCAGCCCCCCGGTAACATCTCTGGGCCCTGAGCAGTCGATCCAGGGTGGTTTTGCCCTTAGGCTGGTGCTGGTGAATGACAGGTTGGTTTGTAATAAGGCCCCCCTGATACAGGATGCCATTCTGGGTGTGTGTGTGTGTGTGTGTGTGTGACCTGGCATGCATCTCCAAGACCTGGCTGAGACCGGAGGATGGGGTTCCTCTGTGGGAATTGTGTCCAGCCAGGTACGGTATTTGGCACCAGCCGAGGGAAGAGGGTAAGGGCGGTGGCATGGCCATTATAGCCAGGGAGTCACTAGGAGCCGCCAGGGCCACCGCTCCACAAATTCCGGGTTGTGAGACTCTGCTCCTGCGGTTAGGCCCTGGGGGTCATTTGGGAGTCTTACTCCTGTACCTGCCCCCTTGCAGGGTAAGGGACTCCCTACCTGAGCTCCTCGAGGCCATCTCGGTGTTGGCATTGCAGTTCCTTAGGCTGATGATTCTGGGGGACTTCAATTTGCCATCGCTGGGGACTGGCTCTGAGGTGGCGCAAGAATTCATGGCTTCCATGGCAGCCATGGGCCTGACTCAAGTAATTCAGGGTCCAACCAGGGGCAGTGGTCATACACCAGATTTAATTTTTTTGTCGGAGCGGTGGCAGAGTGATCTGGGTTTACAGAATTTAGATATAACACCTGTGCCATGGTCAGATCACTATCTGGTGACTCTGGACTTCCTGGGGGCGATGCTTCACTGTAGGGAGGCGGATTCCAGAGGGAACTGGGGGATTTTCCTATGGATCGAAGACACGATTCTTCTGAGGCGCTGGTTGACCTCTGGTGCAGGGTGACAGTGGCAGCCTTAGATGAAATTGCGCCACTGTGGCCTCTCCGAGCCCATGGGGCACGACCATCTCCATGGTTCACAGATGAACTGCGTGAGCTTAAACGGGCAAAGAGACGCCTAGAGCGCCGCTGGGAGAATACTCAGAGCAATTCTGATTGGACACTAGCTAGAGCCGCTATTAGGGCCTACCTAGTGGTGATGGGGGTGGTGAGGCAGCAATACTTCACCACCCTTATTGCCTCCACTGATAATCACCCAGCCACCCTGTTCCGGGTGACCAGGTCCCTCCTTGGTAGGGGTGTGTGTGCCCAGTTGGCAGGGGTCGGCTGAGGATTTTGCTGACCATCTGGTGGAGAAAATCGATCGGATTCGCTTGGGGTTTAATCCTGGCGTGGATGGGGAGGGTCCGGAGGAAACTGGAGCACAGTCTTGCAATGTCATCTGGGATCGGTTTGATCCAGTTGGCCCTGATGAAGTGGAGAAACTCCTTGCAGCTGTCTGTGCCACTGCTTGTCCATTGGAACCCCCTGTCCCTCTTGGTTGGTGAAGGCCTCCAAGACGGTGTCAGCCGGCTGGGTTGAGGCGATAATTAATGCATCTTTGAGGGAGGGGATGTTTCCTGCTCCATTAAAACATGCTTTGGTGCACCCCCTCCTGAAAAAAACCATATCTAGACCCAGCCGTTTTGTCCAATTACAGGCCTGTCTCCAACCTCTCCTTTATGGGGACAGTGCTGGAGAAGGCAGTGGCGCGTCAGCTGCAGGGGGTACTGGATGAAGCGGATTATCTGGACCACTTTCAGTCTGGTTTCATGCCCGGATATGGTACTGAGACGGTATTGGTCGCGCTGATGGATGATCTCTGGCAGGAGCGAGACAGAGGTTGTCCGTCCGTTCTTGCTCTCCTTGACCTTTCGAAACCGTCGACCACAGTATCCTTTTGGAACGGCTCTGAGGATTGGGGATCCAGGGCACTGTGTGGTCCTGGTTCTCCTCATTTCTGAAGGGCCGGACCCAGTCGGTGTGGTTGGAGAGTGGGAGGTCGAGCCCTAGGCCCCTTAAGTATGGGGTGCCTCAGGGTTCGGTGCTCTCCCCTCTCCTATTTAACATCTACATGAAACCGCTGGGTGAGATCATCTGTTCCCATGGGGTTCGGTACCATCAAAACTTTGGTTTTGGATGGGGCGGTTTTGACCCAGATAAACCCGGTGTGCAACTTGGGGGTCCTCCTGGACTCGCGGCTGCTGCTAGAAGAACAGGTGCCATCCGTAGCCAGGGGGATTTTCGCACAGCTGTGATTAATTTGCCAGTTGTGCCCGTTCCTGGAGAGGGACTCCCTGGTGATGGTCATTCATGCTCTGGTCACCTCCAGACTAGATTATTGTAATGCGCTCGACATGGGGCTGCCTTTGACGACCATTCGGAGGCTACAGTTGGTCCAGAATGCGGCAGCCCGGGTGGTGACGGGGTGTGGACATTATGCCCATGCCTCGCCACTGCTTCGGGAGCTGCACTGGTTACCAATTCAAGGTGCAATTCAAGGTGCTGGTTTTGACCTTTAAAGCCCTACATGACAGTGGGCCAGGTTACCTAAGAGACCGCATTGCCCTAAGAACATCTGCCCATCCAACCAGGGCGGACCGGAGGGGCTCTCTTATTGTACCATCTGCTAGAGGGGCTCACCTCTCTAGCACAAGGAGGAGGGCCTTCTCCGTGTCCACACCGGCACTCTGGAACCTCCTACCAACAGAGCTACTTCTCTAGATGGAATTGCTGCCTTTCAGAAAAGAACTTAAAACCTGGCTGGCAGGCCAAGTATGGGGTGCAGGTGGAAGGGTGACTTCCGTTGGGTGGCTGGTATAGTGTAATTCCGGCCCCCTCAGTCCCTGCATCCATTTTTAGGGGGAGGGTAGTTTTTATGCAGTTTTAAATTATGTTTTTATTGTGATTGTAAACGGCCCTGAGTTGGCCTTGGCGGTATAGAAATCCAAATAATAAATAAATAAATAAAAGAACTCTAACCTCTCTGCATGCACACACAAAAAGTGGCTGCCTGTGGTGCCCCGTTTTAGAGAGGCTAGAGAGGACCGCTCTTCGGTAGAAAAAGGTGCTGAAAACCTCACTGGCCAAATGAATGCTTCAGGGAGCAAATAAATTCAAGTCCAAATTCAAAGTCCAAGGTAGACTTTATTTTATATTTCCATAAAATAGAAAAGCATAGGTGTACAGAAGAAAATCAGCAAAGTTCCATCTCCATAAAAATGGCTAAGTCCAATACTCCAATCCTCAGAAAAATGACTGTGTTGAGATGTCCCAAGCAGGGTATTTTCTAAGTCCCTACCATGGTGAAATCCATTCTATTTCCCATCTTTGTCACATAAAAGCCTGTTCAGGAACAACCCCATTCTGAGTCTCCCCAAAAGTTTTTTCGAAGAGCTCCAACAACTTACTGAAATTGAATTACAGCCCCTTCATATTGGAGCCTCCTGTCTGCACCCAGCTGGGCCTAGTTAGGACAAGAGTGTCCTATCAGGATGTGCTACTCCTTTACCCCTCCCTTAGCATAAAGTGGGAGATTCATCTGATTGGTTAGGGGTGTGTTTAGTTTAGGGGATTTCTAAAGGACTGCCCCTTAACCACAATGATACAGCATGAGGGCCTCTGACCCCATCCCATGGGAATGGAATGTTCTTACTTGCGTTAGAAAGTCTATACATGGATTTCTAGCTAACATTTAAGTGAACAAACATGCCTTCAGCCTGGGGAACATGCATGTGAGAGGCAGACATGCCTTCTTGGCAGTATACCGCAAGCCAAGAGAAGAGCCCCACTTGATTTCCCAGGGCAGGTTTATTAAACTGTACTGCTCTGGCCAGTCCAGACCCCTCCCTTCAGAGAATTGGCAGGGAAAGACAGGCCACAGAAAGGCCTGTATGAAAAGAGCAAAAAAGTGAGAATCTGACAGATCCAATCCATGACAGAATATTCAGTAGTGCTTGCTTGTCGTTGTCCACTGCAACTCATATTCGAGGATGCATTTTTTCCTGAAGCAGGAAAAATGTCATTGGCATGACTTTGTTTAAGGTGGATCCCAGCTTGCCAACAAGTGACCCACACACTACAATCATGGAGACATCTCCTGCGGCACACATGAAATGAGACATGTCAGAAGGCTGATAGTGAAAGTTTGGAAGATTCTGACTAACATCTACCTAGTCTCGGTCAGCAGATCAAACAAGGCCTCACATATACCTGTAGAACAAAGCATGTACAAGCCCACAAACAAAAGGCACTCCTTTAAATGATGCAAACTTAATATGCATGAAGACATTTTAAAAATATACACTATTCATTTGCTCATAAATTGAGCTTAACCAATCTTGCCCAAAAGATAGCAAATCTTTAAGGAACGGGCTGTCCTTGTAAGGGTTTTGTTGTTGAAGAGACAGAGCTGCAGAAAAAATGGAATGGCTGCTCCCCAAGGAGCAAGAATTTAGACTAATCTCCTATGATCTAAGATTGCATGGTTTAATCTGTTGCAACTCTGAGAATGTAGCACTATTCCATTATTTATTCTAGTTGTTACACTGATATTTTGTCAGTGAGATCTTTAGATAGATTTTCCTTTTGAAAAAGAAAAAAATTACAAAACTCCAATTTACATTAAAAAAATCAGATTTAAATTTTAAAAATCTGATTTTGTTACTTTAAAAAAAACATTGGTTTTTTTTAAAATCCACCCTGACTATTAGCAAAATACCTTTTCTAATTTAACATGCTTCGAGGGCAGTGATGGCTCTAGGTGTTCTTGGACTTCAGTTATCAGAAGCCCAGGGCTTCTGGGAATTGAAGTCCAAGAGCATCTGGAGTCCCAAGGTTGGCCATCACTGTTCTAGGGTGACTTAAAACAGAAAGAGTTAGATCAGTGTTTCCCAACCTTTGTTTTTTGGACTTCAATGACCAGAAGCCTAAGTCAATTCCACAAAGCACTGATCAGCCAATGTACTGACTTAGACTTCTGGGAATTGAAGTCCCCTTGTGGGGCATGGACCCCACATTGAGAACCACTGAGTTAGATTCTGTGTACAAGTAGGAAGGTGAGGAAACTGGGACTATGTGACTGTGTTTTTCTACCATATACACTGCTAACTAAATTTCTTGAAAACTCACCCAAACCTCCTACATACACTTATTTATTTTTTTGTTCACATTTGTATCACCACCCCCTCGCTGAGGCGACTCCAGGCGGCTGACAGATAAAAAACATAAAAACAAATACAAAGAATATCACCATAAAATCATTTAAAAACCATCCCCATTAAAAACCCACCCACCCCATCCATAAAAGAGGGAGGGTCTAGATTATTTATTTATACAAGCCTGCAGGTGGGGGTCACTCCTCCATCAGTGCCCCACATCTGCCCCGCCAGCCAGGTTTTAAGTTCTTTCCTAAAGGGCAGCAATTCCGTCTGCAGCCATAACTCTATTGGCAGGAGGTTCCAAAGGGCAGGTGCGGACACAGAGAAGGCCCTCCTTCTTATGCTAGAGAGGATAGCCCCTCTAGCCGATGGTACAATTAGAGAGCCCCTCCAGTCTGCTCTGGTTGGATGGACAGATGTTCTTAGATGGACATTGGTCCTTTCCACCCATACTGTCAACTATGCCTTGCAAAGAGGGCTCTCTGAGGTTGCATGCAGGATTCTTTTTCTTGCCCTGCCTGGAGAGCCCTGCTTATCTCCCATTCAACCCTTAAGCTGGTCAACTCTGCTTAGCTTCTGAAATCAGACAAGATCAGTGGGTTCAGAGTGGTACAGAGGTTTATGTGGGATAGTATAGTGTTTCCATGTTTGTGCTGTTTTTTAGATTGCTTGCTGTAAATGGACAAAAGTTAATCACAGTGTTTGCTTAAAATGTTTACTTCTAAGAACTTGAACCCGTAGGAAATTGAGGTTTAGTATTCTAAGCAAGCTGGGAGTCAGATCTTGGGACAGAAGACGCCTTGCACTAAAGTGAACTGAAAAGCAGGGGAAGCATGATTCATGCAAAGCAGAAGGTACATTCTCCAGCCTGCAATGTGCTGAAACATCCAGTTGGCAGGGATTATCCCTCTTGTGCTGGAAGAAGGATTTGCCTGAGTAGAACTTAAATGCTTTCTCAACCTCTGCCCTTTTTGGTTTTAGTTTCTGAAGTCATGGATCACAGACAAATGACAACTCTGACAGGAGCCAGCTGTGCCACTGCTGTGAAAACAAACACATGATGAAAAGAGCCAGAGAGAAAAGCATCTTTTGGGTGAAATCTGGGGCAGGATCCTTTGTAGAAGGATATTCAGATGTCTTTTGAAAAGTCCAGCTCCCAGTCAAGTTACAGCTGCTTCATGAAATAATTTCATGTTTTCAGGTATCTTGCCTTGCAAGGCTAAAGAAAGCTTTCAAAACCAGGAAAAAAGGGCAAAAAATGTGGACTCAGCCTCTTGTTTTATGCATTTGCTCATCAGTAGAGCATATGGCTTGCAAGGAAAAGGTCCCAGCTTCAATACTTGGTCAATATTTCTAATAATGCTGGAATGTCTTGCTGAAACTCTGCTGAACAACTGCCCCAAACCCCTCAGCACTAGCTAGGCTTACTGGAACTAACTGGAGATGTAGCTCAATATTTCTCAAAGACACCAGGCTGCTTATCTTGACAAAATGAAGGTAGACAGATGATCTGACTTTACATAAAGCAGCTTCCTACGTTATCGGCAGGCAGAGCTTAGAATGTTGTTCTTTCAAAGTAACATGTTAGACATTACTCATTATTTTTACAGCAATCTACTACTGTATGTCTAAAAATATAGAAAAAGAGAAGGGGGCGGGGAGAAGAACAAATTCATTCATTTGAAATATGGTGCTGAAGGAGAACTCTGAGGATACCTTGGACTGCCAAAAGACAAACAAGAGGGTCCTATGCCAAATCAAGCCTAAACTATCTTTGGTTTGGAGGAAAAATGATGAAACTGTGGCTGTCCTACTTTGGACATATCATGAGAAGGTAAAACTCTCTGGAATAGGCCATAATGTTGGAAAAGGTAGAAGGCAGCAGAAAAAAAGAGGAAGACCAAACATGAGATGGATTAATTCCATAGGCTTGAGTTTACAACAGCTGAGCAGGGCTGTAGAGGAGATGGCATTTTGGAGATCTCACATTCATAGGGTTGCCACAAGTCAGAGATGATTTGATTGCACATAACAACACTATTTCCTGCTTAACTAACAGTACTTTTAAGTGTTGCCCTTCCAACTCTATTCAAATTAGTTAAAATGTATTAAAAACCAAACATGATCCAAGACATCCCATACAAAGACCTTTCAAAGACACTATAGAAGCAGTAAGTGTACGTTTCTCACTAGTGACGTGCCATTTGGAACTTTTAGACTATAACTCTCATAATTCACCCTTCTGGGAATTCCACCTGACAGACAGACACCTAAATGGACTCATCTGGGAAACAGGGTATTATGGGATTTGTAGCACAGAAATTCGAAATGTCAAATCCCTATTTTTACCTACATTAAAAAAAAAATTTACGCTGGTGGTTGTTATGTTATTTTCCAGAAATAGCTTTGCTGTACCACAATTACTCCTGAAAGGTCACACCCACTTCCCCATAACACCATCATGTGGTTATCTCTATGTTTTTGTTAAGGTTGTTTAGTGTCTTGCACGGAAGACAAAGAAGGAGCGCAGTGAGGGCTAAAACACAGGTTTATTTCATGATGGTCAGGATGAACATGTGGTAATGGCGGAGGTACAGCTCATTTTATACTGCAGTAATACATTTGAAAAGGGTTGCACGGTAGCTCATTGGCTGCTACCTGCGTGACGTCATTCTGAGTCACGCCCATCTTCTCCAGGTGATCCTTGCGCGGGAAGGTTCCTGCGGCTGCCGGTGATTGGGGGAATTTGAACCATGTGAGCTGAACGCTCGCAGCTGCCCTCTATGGGTAGCTAGCTCGCGTTCCTTAAACAGCTGGGTTACATTGTAATTATTGTCAGGTTACATTCATACATTCTTAAAGTAATACACAACACTCCTCCCCCCTAGGATGGGACGAAGTCCCTCAACCATTGTGGCTTCCCGCATGTGCGCTTTGGGCGTACAACTGCTTGGCTGAGCTCAGGGGAACTAGGGGCTCCGAGTTCCGCAGACTCTTGTCCTGCAATGGAAAGGGGGGACTCATTAGTCGTCTGACGGGGACTCTGTGACAACCTTGCGTTGGGAGAAGGGAACAGAACATGCAGCTGAGATGTGAACCCCTGCCTGTTGCTCGGGGCGCCTGGGGACCCCCTCAGCATGAACCTCGGAACCGACGAGGAGACCCTTGTTGTCTCGCCCCGGTCTCTTGCGCCTGCAACCGGCGTACTTGCGCTACCCCCTGCTGCCTGACTCGGAGTTCTTGGGGATGGAGAGAATGAACTTCCCCCTGCTGCCTGGTTCGGGGGTCTTGGTGATGGGGTATACTCTAAAACAAAAGGACTGGGAGGACTGGAGGTACCAGGGGCTGAACTAAAACCCCTCTTCTCACTCGGACAGGTGGGGGACCACTCCGCAACACCCCCCTGGTATGGTAACATAAAATCAAACTCATTCCACTCTTTCAAAGTATCCTCCTCCTCATCTGAGAATCCAGGGTATGCATTTGTACCCGAGGACGTCCCCGTGTCTCCCCCTTGGGTTACGCGGGTGGGGGAGGACCCTAACGCTGACTCCCTTTCACTGGTAACTCGCCTTCTGAGTTGGTCAGCGTGCCTTCTCCAGAGTAGACCTGTGCTAGTCTCGACCCTATAAGACACTGGCCCCGCTTGCTCAATGACCATTCCTGGGACCCACGTTGGTCCCAAGGTCGCGTAGTTTCTGCAGTGAACTGGGTTCCCTACCGCAAAACTTTTGGAGCTCTCTATCTCTATATTTCTCCCCTCATCCTCCACCCTGGTCGGATCCAAACGATCAAAAAGTGTTACTGGCCTCCTCCTCATGAGGAGTTCGGCCGGCGAAAGTCCTGAAGCTAGGGGAGTTGCCCTATAACAGATGAGGAACTGACACAGTTGGAGGTTCAACTCACCGGGACCCATGCACCGCAGTGCGTCTTTCGTAGTGCGCACTTGGCGCTCTACCTGACCGTTTGTGGTGGGGTGAAACGGGGCAGAGGTAATGTGCCGGATGGCATTTCTCTCGATGAACGCCTTGAATTCTGCAGAAGTGAAGGTACTGGAGTTATCGCTAACAAGGATGTCCGGCAGGCCGAAGCAACTGAACACCTTGCACAATTGTTTAACGGATGCGGCAGATGAGGTGTTAGACATGGGAATGACCTCCAACCACTTGGAGTATGAGTCGACTATCAGCAGAAACATGGACCCGCGGAAAGGGCCAGCGAAGTCGACGTGTACTCGGGACTATGGTCCGCTGGCCGTGTCCCATTCCCTATGGGGCAGCCGAGACTCCTCGGGCCGAGAGCTCTGGCAGCTCTCGCATGTGCCCACCAAATGCTCTATATCCGCGTCTATCTGGGGCCACCAGAAGTAGCTTCTGGCCAGTGCTTTGGAACGCACTATTCCCGGGTGGCTGGTATGCAGAAGCCTCAGTACCTTAGCTCGTAACTTCTCTGGGATGACTACCTGCTGGCCCCAGAGCAGGCAGCCCCTTTCAAGGGAAAGCTCTACTCTGCGTCTGAAAAATGATTTGAAATTCTCCTCGGGGGGGAGTTGTGGGCCACCCTTTCCTTACCCAGGAACTGACTTGGGACAGGATTTTGTCGGCCGCCGTGGCTTTGGCGAGGTCTGCCGGAACTATGGGGGGGCGAGTCGAGAGACTCGATCAGCAGAACTTGGTGGTCCTGCTCTACCTCGCATTCGGGGTCTCCTAAACTAGGGAGGGGAGACCGGGACAGCGCGTCCGCATGGGAGATCTCCTTCTCTGGGTGATAGACCAGCTCATACTGGTAGGCGTTAAGGAAAATCACCCATCGTAGCATTCTGGGGGACAGAATTTGTGGGGTGGGCTTGCCTGTAGTAAAAATTCCCAAAAGGGGTTTATGATCAGTCACAATCGTGAACTCGCGGCCATATAGGAAATCGTGGAACTTCTTTGTTCCCGCGATTATGGCCAGGGCCTCCCTATCTGTCTGCGCATAGTTGCGCTCCGCCTTTGAAAGTGACCTGGAATAGTATGCAACCAGGGCTTCCCGCCCGTTCTCTAACACGTGGCACAGCACCGCCCCCACCCCCACTGGTGATGCATCACAGACCAAAACTATTGGTTTCCTCGGGTCGAAATGAGTCAGAACAGCATCCGAGGATAAGAGCGCCTTGAGCTCTTTGAATGCTTTCTCCTGCCTATCTCCCCACCGCCAAACAGCTTCTTTCTTAAGTAGCCCGTGCAGTGGCTCTGCGACGGATGCCTTCCTTGGTAAGAAGGAATGGTAAAAATTCAGGAGCCCTAGGAATGACTGCAGCTCCGGTTTCACGGTGGGGCGAGGGGCGTTTTGTACAGCCGCAACCTTGGACTTGGAAGGCTTGATGCCCTCCGGGGTTATCTTGAACCCGAGAAACTCAACCTCCCTCACAAAGAATACACATTTGTCCCTTCTCAACCTAAGTCCCGCTCTCTCGAATACAGAGAGGACCCTGTCTAGCCTCCTCGCTAGTTCTGATTCGCTCCCCGCTGTTATCAAAACGTCGTCAAAATATGGGAGCACGCCTGGAAGCCCCTTTAAAAGGCATTCCACGAGGGACTGGAAAATCCCGGGGGCTGAATTAACGCCGAATTTTAGGCGCGTTACCTTGAATGCCCCCTTATGCGTAATGATAGTTTGCGCAGCGGCGGCAGCTGGGGTTACCGTGAGCTGCTGGTACGCCTGTGCCAGGTCTAGTTTGGCAAAATACCTCCCCCCATGCAACATGGCCAGTAAGTGGCTGACCACTGGCAATGGATATGCATTTGGCCTAATGGCCTTGTTAATTGTACATTTGTAGTCAGCGCAAATCCTGACCTCCCCGTTGGATTTTAGGGCTGTAACAATCGGAGTTTCCCACTCCGCTGAATCGACTGGAACCAAAATCCCCTGCCCCACCAATTTGTCCAGTTCTGCCTCAATCTTGTCCTTGAGGGCGAAGGGCACTCTTCTTGGCTTGAGACGTATGGGCCGATTTCTGGGTCCAACTCAAAGGAAACGGGGGGGCCCTTGTAAGTTCCGAGCCCCTTCTTGAAAACGTCTGGGTGCGCATCGCACACGTCCCGAATTGGGTCAGTCTCTATGGCGTTAATGCCGGACAGTTCAATTCCCAGGGGAGCAAACCACTGGGTTCCCAAAAGGCAACATCTCCCCCCCCTTGAGAACCACTAAGGGCAGTTTTTCTGTGAAATTTTTGAACTTCACCGTGAAGTTCCCCACCCCCAACACTGGGATCCCATAACCCTGCACATCCTGTAAGTACGACTTCATGGCCCGCAACTTGGGCCGTGCATTTGGGGGAATGCGCATGAACTCCTTCTGGGACAGGATGGAGTAGGATGACCCCGAGTCTATTTCCATCCTCACTGGAACCCCCTGTAACAGTACCTCTACGTAGAAGCGCCGGTGCTCCAGGCCCACGCGGTTCACGCCTGCCGCGTCGTTGTTGGCTGAGACCTTTCCGTGCCGGCTGCCTTGCGTTGGTGTGCTTGAGGGTGTCTCGATGCGCCCTTGTCCTCGGTTCACCCGCGCCTGCAGACCCTGGCGATGTGGCCCTTCCGGCCGCAGTTGTGGCACTTGGCCTTACGGAATGGGCATCTCGTCCGGTCGTGAGATGCCCCACAGCCATTGCAATGGTGGCTTCCTCGCTCGCTGGTTCGGCGCTTTTCCCCGTGCTTTTCCCCTCTGCACGTCGTCGTCCTCGCTGGAGCAGGAGTCCGCCTTGGTGGAGAACTCCTCGGAGGTTGCTGGGGTGCCTTTGGGCTGTTGGGGCCCCCGCCAGGCCGCCTGCGCCGAGGTCTGCCGGGCCGCTTGCACGGATGACTTGGCCCTCTCTGGAGCGGCCCCTCGGGACTTAAAAACCCTGACCCCGCTCCTCGCCGCCTCGACCGCTTGAGCCTCTCACAGTACCTCGTTGAACGTGAGGCGATGGTTGCGGGTCATCAACTTCCTCTGGACCTCCTCGTCCCTCAGGCCACACAGCATGCGGTCTCGTAGGGCTATGTCCAGGTCCTCCCATTGGCAGTGGACGTCCGCCAGCCTGAGGGCCGCCACGTAGGCGGATACGGATTCTTCCGGGCAGCTGGAAATGCTCCCTCAGTAGCGCAAGGATGCGGTTGATGGGCACCACGTCAACCTTCCGGGGGCCCACCAGGTTCATCAGGATGCGCAGCGTAGCCGGCCCCACCTGGGCTAGGAAGTGCGAGTGCATCTTCCCCTCGTCGTCGATGCCTGCAGCATCCATTGCATGCTGAAACTGGCACTCGTACAGCTCCCATTGTTCTGGATCGCTGATATCGAACTGGTGAGGCTTGATCTTGGGACACGCCATGTATCCCACCTTCGTCGCCAATTTAGTGTCTTGCACGGAAGACAAAGAAGGAGCCGCAGTGAGGGCTAAAACACAGGTTTATTTCATGATGGTCAGGATGAACATGTGGTAATGGCGGAGGTACAGCTCATTTTATACTGCAGTAATACATTTGAAAAGGGTTGCACGGTAGCTCATTGGCTGCTACCTGCGTGACGTCATTCTGAGTCACGCCCATCTTCTCCAGGTGATCCTTGCACGGGAAGGTTCCCACGGCTGCCGGTGATTGGGGGAATTTGAACCATGTGAGCTGAACGCTCGCAGCTGCCCTCTATGGGTAGCTAGCTCGCGTTCCTTAAACAGCTGGGTTACATTGTAATTATTGTCAGGTTACATTCATACATTCTTAAAGTAATACTGTTACATACACAACAGGTTGTTTCTTCCTCTGGAAAGCTGAAATGCTTCTCTTAAGACTCCTCTATTAGGAGTAAGCACTTTAAGTTAATCGTGCTGGAATGTTCAGCACCAATTTCCCACCTTTCACCCCATCTACCATTGAATCAGGCACCCCATCCGTGGAAATGGTTTTTGACCCTCTATCTGAAAGAGGTCTTCCATCTTTGTTCTAAGCAGCCACTGATACATGAAAGCAGCTCTGTATATGGGCCAGTTGCTTGCTTCTTCAGAAAGTACTGTTACAACCTAATAAAGAATTCAGGCAAGCCTTGTGCTGAATCATGTGGAAAGTTATACACATCATCGATATTTTCATTTTTTAAGATTCAGAGACTTGATGACAATTGAGTTAAAAATGGGGAATGAATTTCTATAGATATGGGGAGACTTCACTGAATGTGTGTTTAAAAAATAATCTAAAGGATTTAAGCCAGGTCAAGAAAGTATTTGTTTTTGGGAAAAGGGAAAGGTATAAAAATTAAAGCAGAGAATTCAGATATACAGTATATGGAATAGAAGGAAAGGTCCTAAGGGTGGAGGGTGCACTTGTCAATTGTTATACTGTATTTGTTTCATGAAATATAAATTAGGATGACTAATTAATGCAAATCTTGTAATAAGTTTTTTCGATTGTTTTGATTTTTATAATTTATGTGTCTATTTTTAATGTGTTTTGAAAATTATTATTTTTTAAAAAAAATAAAAATGGGAGAATCATTTGGTTTCATGTTCTCCCTTATTTGAATATTATGAACCATGGTCAAATGCACAAATTCAGCTCAACACAGAGCTGAAATCAATCTGTAAAGTTTTCTGAAATTGGCAACTGATGCACATTTTGGTCATGAAGCAATCCATATGGTCGGTTGTGATAATCATAGAGGCCAGATGAATTATTAAAAAACCCAAAGGACACAGAATAAGGCAATTAGTCTTTGCACCAGAACATTAGTAACTAAGCCAGTGATCCTCAACCTGTGGCCTGCAGGCCTGATGCAGCCCATGGTGCAATTTCACGTGCCCCCCCCCCCCGCCTCCACCACACCCGGAAGAACTATGCAGTGGAAGAAGGGCAAAATGGCTGTCTGGCTCCCAAAGCTGTCTGAGGGAGTGTGACCCGGCCCCCGGCTTGAAAAGGTTGAGAATTCCTGAACTAAGCTTTTATTATATGAAAGCTAGCTATCACTACCACCATGACATCCTCCCCCTTACTAGAGTTTGGAAAAGCTATCACTCGCTGTCAGCATAGATATTTGCCACCCTGACTATGGGATTCTTGGAGTTGTAGTCCAGAAAAATAACATGCCCAAATTTTGCACAATACACCCTAAGAATAAGCATTAGACTTCACCACATTAAATACAACAGATGCCTGCTGGGATTGGACAGCAGGGATGGTGATGACAGAATGGGATTTCGGTTTCACATGCAAAATACTATAGTTTGACAGAACAATCTCACAACTCCTCAGAGTCTCTGTGTACAATGGAGCTTACTCTCTGAAAAGTGTACATAGGATTACAGCCAACAGGTCAGGAACAGCTTATAACCTGTCATTTCCTCTATGTGACCATGAACTGAATTCCCTAATGCCATGTTCTTAGATCACATCCAGTAAATGCAACCAAATCTGCCCCAACTGAATTGTGCCAATTCTGCCCCAACTGAATTGTGGGATAAATGTAGCTTAACCTCAATGGAAGATGATGCCATCTGGATAACAAATCATTAAAGCTATCTTTAAGATACAAATTAAATGGGAATTGTGGTCCTCAGCTCCTAAACCATTTTGTACATGCTGCAGAGATACTCTTCTGTAAAGCGTCTCCCTTTTTAAAAATAATCATTGGAAGTGTTAATTGATTACTCTCTCCAGTGAGTTGATGAAGAGGGCAACTCTCTCGATATCTATTCAGAAGTATTCTAATACTGTACAATAATTCTAAAAAAAGACCTGAGCATTCTAAAAGCCATGGCCAGAAGTGTATGCAGCTTCCTTTTCTAAAAGTGAGTTTCAAAATGAAGGCTGCAAACTTATTTTGTGTACATATTCCTCTCGCTTTTCCATAGCTTCAGTCTAGGTTATTTCATTTTGTGTTGAATGCATACTATATTTATTGAGCAGTAAGATTTGAATTTCCTGATTTGTTATCCATCAAATAATTTCCCCCTCTCCTATGTATTTTGATAAGTTCATTATTGTGAGCCAGTCTGAGCACAATCTGCTGCAGAAAAGCAGCATATCAATATTGTCAATTTAAACATGTACGGGCAGATAGTCTTTGCGATACCTGCACCCTAAACTATTTAGGTCTCTAAGGGCTACTTTTAAACTGCACCCAGAAATGAATACCCAACTCATGCTGATGTACTGAGACAAGAATAATATGTACGCAATTAAGTTCAACAAATCTCTAAAGTGTGTGTGTGTGTGTGTGGGGGGGGGAATCACAACCACCAGGTACCCCCAAAACACACACTGATGGCACTCTGTACCTCAAAAGTAATGAGGAAAGCCATACATGGAAGGGGGTGTTTGCATAGGAGGACATGGGCATTCTACCCAACCACTCCAATGGCACTAAGGGATATGTGGGTTGATAATGTACTGCAGTGGCTCAAGTCGCTAAGACGCTGACTGGGAAGCGGAAGGTCAGCAGTTCAATTCCCGAGTACTGCAGGACGGAAATGAGCTCCCGTCTTCATCCCAGCTCCTGCCAACCTACCAGTTCGAAAGCAAGAAATTGCAAGTAGATAGATAGGGACCATTTCGGTGGGAAGGTAACAGCGTTCCGTGCGCTCCGGTGTCTAGTCATGCCTGCCACATGACCACGGAAATGTCTGCAGAAGCAGACAGAGCTGGCTCTTCGGCTTAGAAACAGAGATGAGCACTGCACCCTAGAGTCGGATACGACTGGCTTTCGAGCAAGGGAAACCTTTACCTTTACCTTTTAATGTTCTTTAACTTAATATTTATACAAGAGCTTTGCTGATGCTTTACTAAAGTTTTGGGCAGCCTTAGAAAAAGGTCTGTTCAGTGGCACTCCTGATAGCCTTGAGCCACTGAAGAGTTTGCGGATCTAGACAGTCATATTGGTCCATATGCAGCCTTTGCATCATAAGCCATTTCCATGTTGAAAGTTACATCAAACTACAGATCCACATAATTAAAACATTGTCATATTAAAACATTTAAAAACATTCAAAAGAACATTTAAAAGAACCCACTCACCCCCACCCATAACCAGAGACAGAGAAGGGAGATCATACCCATTCAGACAAGCCAACAGGCAAGGCTCATTCTACAATCAATACCCCACACCTGCCCCGCCAGCCAGGTTTTGAGATCTTTCCTAAAGGGCAGCAATTCAGTCTGTAGCCGTAGCTCTATTGGCAGGAGGTTCCATAGGGCTGGTGTGGACATGCTAGAGAGGCAAGCTCTGGTTGGACGGACAGACGTTCTTGGGGCGATGCGGTCTCTTAGGTATCCTGGCCCACTACTATGTAGGGCTTTAAAGGTCATAACCAGCACCTTGAATTGCTCCCGGAGGCAAACTGGCAGGGCCGCCATCAGAGGGGAACCATCAGGACTCCCATCCCGGGCCCGGAGATTACAGGGGCCCGGCGCCACTGGGAAACCACTGATGTGCGCATGTGCATACAAACCACGCATGCGCAGAAAACCACAGGGGCATGGTGGCAGCTGGAAACAAACCACAGCAAACAAACCACAGGGGCATGGCCAAAATGTGTGTGTGTGTGGGCCCGCGTACAAGGCCCAGAAATTTCTGATGCCGGCCCCGCAAACTGGTAACCAGTGCAGTTCCCAAAGCAGTGTTCTTTAAATGTAAAGGTTTCCCTAGCTTGAAAGCCAGTCGTATCTGACTCTAGGGTGTGGTGCTCATCTCCATTTACAGCCAAAGAGCCAGCAGTGACTGCATCTGCAGACATTTCCATGGTCATGAGTCAGCCATGACTAAACACCAGAGTGCATGGAACGCTGTTACCTTTCCCATTGCACAAAGGGTGGGAACCGGGAGCAGCCGCCACCACGTCCTCATCGGACTGCAGTGAAAGTGATAGGGAGCCGGACGTCCAAAAGGTCCGGAGACGGCAGGCCGGAAAGCGAGACACCGCCAATGGAAACCACCGGTGCGATGGGTGCGGGGGCACCCACGACAGGAAGAGGTGCCCGTTCCGGAAAGCCGAGTGCCACCACTGCGGACGGTGGAGCCACATCGCCAAGGTCTGCAGACGGCGAAAGGGAGGAGACCAGGAGCCAACTGAGCGACACGTCGAAACGGAGACATCGGATGGATCAGTGAGGATGAGGCCATTGTGGGGCGAATGCGAATGTTTCTTTGTGGAGGTACTGTTACAGGGGACCCCTGTTCGGATGGAGGTGGACTCAGGGTCATCGTACTCCATCATTTCCCATAAAGAATTTTTGTGCATTCCCCCAAATGAGCGCCCAAAGCTTAAGACTTTAAAAACCACCCTACGGGACCTACAGGGGAACCAGATCCCGGTTTTGGGGGTGGGGGATTGCCAGGTGAGGTTCAAAGGTTTCAGGGAGAAGCTGCCCCTCATGGTCCTTAAATGAGGGATGAGTTGCCTCCTGGGGAGTCAGTGGTTTGCTCCCTTAGGTATCGGACTGTCCGGCATTCATGCCATAGACTCTGACCCAGTGCGAGATGTATGCGATGCACATCCAATGGTTTTTGAGAAGGGGCTCGGGAGGTATAAGGGGCCCCCAGTCTCGTTCAACCTGGACCCCGAGGTTCGACCCATCCGGCTGAAGCCTCACCAAGTACCGTTCGCCCTCAAAGACAAGATTGAGGCAGAATTGGACAAACTGGTGGGTCAGGGGATATTGGTTCCAGTGGACTCTGCAGAATGGGAAACGCCAATTGTTATGGCGTTAAAGGCAAACGGGGAGGTCAGGATTTGTGCAGACTACAAATGCACCATTAACAAGGCAATTCGCCCTAATGCATATCCGGTGCCGGTTGTTAGCCATTTGCTTGCCGCTTTACATGGGGGTAAATGTTTTGCAAAACTAGGCTTGGCACAGGCCTACCAGCAGCTCACAGTCTCACCGGCTACTGCAGCTGCCCAAACAATAGTCATGCACAAGGGTGCATTTAAGGTAACTCGCCTTCAGTTCGGCATGAATTCAGCCCCAGGGATATTCCAATCTCTTGTGGAACGCCTCCTCAAAGGGCTCCCTGGGGTCCTCCCCTATTTTGATGACATATTAATAACTGCGGGGAGTGAGGCGGAGCTAGCCAAGAGATTGGATCGAGTTCTGACGGTTTTTGAGAAAGCGGGCTTAAGACTTGGGCGAGACAAATGTGTGTTCCAGGCAAGGGAGCTAGATTTCCTGGGGTTTAGGATAACCCCAGAAGGTGTTAAGCCCTCAGATACAAAGGTTGCAGCTGTTAGGAATGCCCCTCGCCCCACCGCGAAATCGGAATTACAGTCCTTCCTAGGACTTCTAAACTTCTACCATTCATTTCTGCCGGGGAAAGCGTCCGTAGCGGAGCCATTACACCATCTGTTAAAGAAAGATGTGGTTTGGCGGTGGGGCGACAGCCAGGATAAGGCGTTCAAGGAACTCAAACAGCTCCTCTCCTCAGAGGCAATCTTCACGCACTTCGACCCCCAAAAGCCCGTAGTGTTAGTGTGCGATGCTTCACCAGTGGGGGTGGGTGCCCTACTGTGCCACGTGCTCGAGAATGGGCGGGAAGACCCAGTAGCCTTCTACTCTAGGTCTCTCTCCAAGGCAGAGCGCAATTACGTGCAAACAGACAGGGAGGCCCTTGCCATAATCAGAGACAAAGAAGTTCCACGACTTCCTATACGGCCGGCCATTCACTATCATAACAGATCACAAGCCGTTATTGGGCATATTCGCCATGAGCAAGCCCACCCCCAAATTTTGTCCCCTAGGATGCTCCGGTGGGCAATATTCCTCAATGCGTACCAGTTCACACTGGCGCACCACCCGGGGAAGGAAATCAGCCACGCAGATGCGCTTTCGCGTTCGCCCCTGCCAGCGCTAGGGGAGCCTGAATGTGAGGTAGAACAGGACCACCAGGTGCTACTGATTGAGTCTCTCGACTCAGCACCAATCGTGCCCCCAGACCTCACCAAGGCGACAGCAAAGGATAAGGTCCTGTCTCTAGTTAGCTCCTGGGTAAAAAAAGGGGTGGCCCACAACTCCACCGAGTGCGGAATTCCAAATATTCTTCAAGAAGAGGGTAGAATTGTCCATTGAAAGGTGTTGCCTCCTCTGGGGGGAGAGGGTAGTTATTCCCGAAGAAATGCACTCAAAGATACTTAAGTTACTCCACATAAGCCACCCAGGGATTGTGCGCTCAAAGGCGCTGGCCAGAAGCTATTTCTGGTGGCCCCAGATAGACGCGGACATTGAGCATATGGTGGGCACTTGCAAAAGTTGCCAGAGCTCCCGACCCGAAGAGTCCTGACTTCCTCACAGAGAATGGGACATGGCCCGCGGACCTTGGTCCAGGTTGCACATCGACTTTGCAGGGCCGTTCAGGGGATCGTACTTCCTCCTGGTGGTCGACTCATTTTCAAAATGGTTGGAAGTTTTCCCAATGACCAACACCTCCTTGGGCGCAACCATCAAGCGGTTGCAGAACCTATTTAGTTGTTTCGGATTACCCAACGTACTGGTCACTGACAACGCAAGTTCCTTCACCTCTGTCGAATTCCAGGCATTCCTAGAGAGGAACGCGATTCGACACATTACCTCAGCCCCGTTCCACCCTGCAACAAATGGGCAAGTCAAGCGCCAAGTGCGGACCACTAAAGAGGCACTTTGGCGAATGGGCCCAGGGGATCTCAACCTACAATTGTGCCAGTTCCTACTCTGCTATAGGGTAACTCCCCTTGCATCTGGACACTCACAGGCGGAGCTCCTGATGCGAAGGAGACTGGTCACGCTTCTTGACCATCTGGATCCAACCAGGGTGGAGGATAGGGGGAGAAATATAGGAATTGAGCATTCAAAAGTCTTTTCGGCAGGAGATACGGTGTATTGTAGAAATTACGTGACCGGACCAAACTGGGTGCCAGGGTTTGTACTTGAGCAGACGGGTCCGGTATCATATAAGGTGGAAACAAGTACTGGGTTAGTATGGCGGCGACACTCCGATCAACTCAGGCGCAGGGTCACAGATACCCAGGAAGACAATGAATCAATGTTAGGGTCCTCCCCCACCCACTCATTCCAAGGGGGAGAAACAGGGCAGACACCATCAGGGAATCTCCACAGAGACACAGAGAATGTTCTTCCAAGGTGGGACCCAGTATCAATTTCTCCCACAGAAATGCGTGTGTGAGCCCAGGCGCAACACACCCTTCAGGAGGGGAAGAGCCCGAGGTGTCTGACGATTTTGATTTTGATTTAAGGGTTCGGGGGGGGGGGTTGTGGAGTGGTCCCCCACCTGTCCGAGCGAGAAGCGTGGTTTTGATTTAGCCCCAGGTACCCCCAGTCCAATTAATTTGGAGTTCACCCCCAGCCCCCGGAGAGTGAGACGTCCTTCCGTTGAGTTAACCGGCACCCACAGAAATGGGCGGGATTTTGAGTTGAGGAACTCCGCTAATGAGTCTCCTCGTTTTTCCATTGCAGGACGAGGAACCGCGGAACACAGGAACCCTAGTTCCCCCGATCTCGGTCAGGCAGCCGTCCGACCCAAGCGTAATTGCAGGAAGCGACATTGGCTGAGGGACTTCGTCCCATCCTAGGGGGGAGGAATGTTGTGTATGAAAGTCTATGCCTTTAAAAGAAATTGTAACAGGAAGAATGAAAGAATGTAACCTCAGTGAATACAATGTAACTCAATGTAAATCAGCTGGATGGAACGCGATTCACCTGCCACTAGATGGCAGTGACTCGCGACCACATGGTAGTAATCAACCAATCACAGTCTACCGCGGGAAACATTCCCGCCACAGGTAAACCAGGTAAAGAATGTGGGGCGTCACCATGACATCACGAATACAAGAACCAATGGGGAACCATGTGGCTAGATTCAAATGTACCACTCTGTATAAAAGGAGCTGCGCCTCCGCCATTACCTCATGTTCAGATTGCATACCTTGCAATAAGATGTGTTTGGCCCCATAACTGCTGCCTACTGCGTATCAATCTGCAAACATCAAACCTCCGAAATCCCCTACCTATGAATATATATTTATACACAAACATACATTTGTGTATACCCATGAATAGATATACAATATAAAACCAGGAGTTTCTCAACCTTTAAAAGCCGGGGGCCGGGTCACACTCCCTCAGACAGCTTCAGGGGCTGGATGGTCATTTTGCCCTTCCTCCACCACATGGCACTTCCTGGTGTGGTGGTGGAGGTGCCATGGGCCACAGGTTGAGAATTCCTGGTATACAGAAACACACATAACGGTATGTTGTATTAGAACAGAGATACAGTACAGTAGTTCACAATGAAACCCTGTTGCTGGGGAAATCCACCAAGCTATGGTGAAGAAAACAGAAGGATGGGCTTATGATGTCACTGTCCCTTCTAAGGGCAGATGAAGTGTTCATTTTTAATAACTAAAGTGTCTCCGCCTGCTTCAATCCTGTCTCCATTTCAACACATGTCCCTTGAATGCATTTTCTTATTTAGCAAGTCTTTGCTAGCTCTCCTTGAATAGATGTCCTCCTGGACTTCAGTGCTTACCATTAAAGTAATTCATAACACCATCTCCTCCAGAAAAAGATTGTCACAAAGTTTTGGAAGATTACTTACACAGCTTGGAATGACTGTGGCCTGTTCCAAGACGAACAGAACTCCCCACGGTGAGAGAATGATGGAAGAAAAAGACTAAGGAAGGAAGAGAGAAAGATGGAAGGATTCTTAATAGCAGTTTGTTTTGGTTTGCATAGCAGATGTCACAGAGCAGTACATGACGTTGTCAAAGTACACCCACTCAGTTTACTAGCCAGATTTTGAGAATCCATTAAACATTTCTTTCAGTGAGCAGAAACAAAATGCAGTTGTTCACGGGAAAGCTCCCTGCTTCTGCCAATGGCTTGACATGTATTTACAGCTCTCTTGTTCCTAAGACTAAGGGTGGAGGGATATAGCTCAGCTGCAGAGCACATGGTTTGAATGCAAAAGAGCTAAGGTTTAATATCTCCACCTCTTTAGACAGGGATAGGAAAAGAACCTGAAACCCTAAACCAGGGGTTCCCAACCTTTTTACGCTGTGGGCCACAGACAGCTGAGAGGGCCGGACTGGTGGTTCCCCCCAGCATAAACACTGCCGCAAAACGCCTCCACGGCTGTCATAAGCGTATTTACGACAGCCGTGGGTGCATTTACGGTTGTCGTAAATGCACCCGCTTCCGATGCAGCGGTGACAACATGGGCCGTATGAAATGGTGCCATGGGCAGGTTGGGAACGCCTGCCCTAAACAGTTCTTTTTGGTCAATATGGGCAACTCTGAGCTTTTTCTTCTTTTGTGTCTAGGTCAGACTGTAAATTGCCAAAATGAAGCCACCTTTTGGTGAATTCATTCCGTGGTCCCTTTTGCCTGACCCACACACCTATCAAACTACTTGTTCTTTTTTCCACTGAAACCCTTAGTTGAGGCACCAACATACTCCTCCTCCTCCTCCTCTTCTTCCTCCTACTCCTCGTCTAGGCCAGAAATGAAACTGCCAAAATGAAGGCACCTTTCGGTGAGTTCATTCTGCAGTTCCTTTTGCCACACCTAGTGTGAGAAAGATTAGTCGCCAACACAAGGTTGCCATTACCAGGGTACGCCTGATTGTGCTTCAAAAATACCACAATCTTCGAGGCGGCTCTTTCTGTGTACTCCACCAACATGTACTGTGAAAAAACATATCCTAAATTTGATTAGTATACAATAGAATCCAGAAACAATGTCATTCTGCTCCATGAAACAGCAAAATACTAGTGTTTGTGGATCTAACCATTCTCAATAATGTAGAAAACGGGGGGGGGGGGGGGAGCAACCAGACAAAACAAACAACAACAGTAAAACTCACACCAACCATTCTCTCACTCGACCAATGATATTTAGGATATGGTTTCAATAGCAAATGTCTGTTTTTACCAACACCACTCTCTTGCAGTTATTGGTGCCATCAGAAAACAACTGGTGATCAATTAAACTGTAAGTATTTCCTTTCTTACTTCTGACAAATAAAGTGAAACTGATATACAGTGGAATCTCATACAACAATCGCCCCATATAGCAATGAAATCCCATAACAATTAGGTTTTTTTTTTTGGGGGGGGGGGGGGGGGAAATGGCGTCCCGCATAACAATTTTCCCTATGGGAAAAATTGTACAACAATTTTTCAGTCGGATAAACCACTTAGCAGGAAAAAAAATCATTGTACAATGCATCCCATAGGGGAAATTGCTATACACTGCATGTATCGTATAGCAATTGTTTCGTACAACGAGCCCCATGGAACGTATTAAAATAGTTGTATGAGGTACCACTGTATATAAGAATCTGCTTTCTTCCAGCAAAGTGCATGGACTTCAATGACAAGGATGGAATTGGGGAAATGCAATGTAAAGTAAAACCTCGCATAAAGAGCGCCTCATTTATAGACTAACTCGCTTAAAGAGCAGAATTTTCTCTGAATGGTCACCCTTGCTTAACAACTAAAACCAACCAAAAACTCTCTTAACAGCTAAATCGGGGTTCACAATCTCCCCCCCCCCCACCAGAAGTCACAATTGGTCACTTATAATGGTGTTTCGCTTAAAGAGCAAACTCGCTTAAAGAGCAATCCAGTGGAACATATTATGCTCTTTAAACGAGGTACCACTGTAATGGGACTAGGGACACCGACCTGCCCATTCTCATGCAAACATATACTTAAGAGACAGCCACAGGCTTTCAAACAGGTATAACTACGTGTGTAAAGACACACATATGTAACACATACATGATCCCAAAGTTCCAATAGTCAACCTGAATGCCCTGGATCCTGCTATGCCAGGACAATGGGATTCACTGTAGAATTGGGGTACACAGAAAGGGCCTCCTCGAAGATTGTGTGCACTTTTTACATAATTGAACCAGAATCGGGCGTGTGCCCTGGGCAAAGGCAACCTTGTTTTGCTGGCTAATCTTTCTCACACCAGATAAAGCCAAATGAACAGAAGAATGAAGAACACACACACACACACACACACACACACTTCCCCTCCCCTTCAAAATTTCTAATAAGAACGGCCCGCACAGAGGGGACTCCGCTACTGTTTTGACAATTCTGGAAAGCATCACTGTTCCAGACTAACTGCTATGGAGCAAAACCTGCGAGGGAGGACACGCACTCGGAAGCCCTTGAGGGGGAACCCAAAGGCTCCTCAAGCGCAACGGGAGGCTCAAAGGATGTGTCTGGAGGCGGATCTGTGGTCCAAGGAGGGATGGAAATGACCCGGGAAGGGAAGGGAGAGAGAGAGTGAGGATGCCAAGGGACGAGGTGGCCTCTTTCTGTGTCTGTCTATCTGAGACTGTGTGTGTGTGTGTGTGGGGGGGGGAGGGAATGCCAAGGGATGCGGTGGCCTCTCTTTGTGAAGGAGTCCAAGCCCCCCTTCCCGCTCCCCCCCCCCCCCCCACTTACCGGAGCATCTCCACGAAGAGGCCGAGCCCTCCATGCGCTCGGGCGGCGGCTTCCGGAGCACCTGGGCAAGCACCGCCTTCCCGGGAAGCGCCGCCGCCGCCGCCAGCCGGGCCAGAGCAGCCCCGGAGGCGGAGGCGGAGTCGGCACGCGGCGCTCGGCTCCTCTCGCCTGGGCGAAGCGGCGTCCCCTCCACCCGAAGCGGCAGCGGGAGAAAGAGGGGAGAGCGACAGGCCTCCGCCGGGCCCGAGAGCCAGCGCTGCCTGCGTCTTACTGCAGCCGTATTTTGCCCTGGTCATGTGGCAGGCAGGCATAGGCGCCGGAGTGTACGGGACGCATTTACCTTTCCCGCGGAAGCAATACACCTATTTATCGACTTGCAATATCTCGTTTTCGAACGGCTGGATTGGCGGGAGCTGGGGCAGCGGATGGGGGCTCACTCCGTCGCGCAGCACTTAGGTCTCGAACCGCTGACCTTCTTTAGTGTATTGGACCAAAGACACCTCCTGCCAACCTAGCAGTTCGAAAGCAAGAAATTGCAAGTAGATAAATAGGGACCACTTCGGTGGGAAGGTAACAGCGTTCCGTGCGCTCCGGTGTCTAGTCATGCCTGCCACATGACCACGGAAACGTCTGCAGAAGCAGACAGCGCTGGCTCTTCGGCTTAGAAACAGAGATGAGCACTGCACCCTAGAGTCGGATACGACTGGCTTTCGAGCAAGGGAAACCTTTACCTTTACCTTTACCAAAGACACCAGGGCAGCCGAAGAGCTGGCTTAACACAACTTTATTAGAGGGAACATGAGGTAATGGCGGACGAACAGCTCAATATATACAGTGGCTATACATTTGAATGTGGCTCCTTGACAGTCTATTGGCTACTGTCCGCGTGACGTCATTTCAGGTCACGCCCTTCTTGTCCAGGTGAAGGTGATGGCGGGAATCTTCCCGCGCTGTTGCTCTTAGGTGAGTCTTGGACCAATGAGCTTGGACGCTCGCTATTGCCATCTAGTGGTCACTAGCTCGCGTCCTATTAGGGTTACAGAGATGCAGCTGAGGTTACAATGTTACACATGGAAAAAGGTTATATTGGATACACATGGATAGGTACATTGTTTAAAGGCACATGCTTTAGAACACAACACCTTCCAGGTGTCAAGTTCAGCATCTTAAGCCCGAAGCCACCCACGCGGCCCCTTGTGGGCCTTAGACTTAGTAGGCTGGACTATTGGAGGGTACTTGCCCTGGGATGGGTTACTTCCCGGTGGAGCCGCTGCTGCATCTTTATTATAAATAATTTCGTGTCAGAAATTATTCTGGGTTGAGAGGATTTTTGCTGGAGAAACTCCATTCAGGGAACGTCCGAATAGGGCTCCTTTCATATCCCCAAGAGCTTTTCAATTTGCAATTTATTGCTTTCGAACTGCTAGGTTGGCAGCAGCTGGGACAGAGACCATGCTCAGTCCGTCATACAGTACCCGGGTCTTGAACTGCCGACTTGCTGGCCTTCCAGCTAACAAGATGAGCTTCTTAAGCACTGAGCTATCGCAGCCCCTGCAGCCTTTGCTTTCTGGATGCCATCTAGACCAGGAGTTCTCAACCTTTTAAAGCCGGGGCCCAGGTCATGCTCCCTCAGATAGCTTTGGGAGCCGGACAGCCATTTTGCCCTTCCTCCACCCCATGGCACTTTCTGGTGTGGTGGAGGCGGTGTGGCCCCCCACATCAAATCGTGCCATGGGCCGCATTCGGCCTGTAGGCTGCAGGTTGGGAATCCCTGCTGTAGACTACAGATGGTGGAATGAGGACCGCCTGGAGTGGTGGTTCTGCCTCCCACTCAAAAGGGAGACTCAGAAGCCAAACCTTCTTTCTCCTAACAAAAGTGTGTACTTCTTGTTTTAGCCCTTGAGGGTGTGCAAAGGAGATGTTCTCTGACCCTCTTCTTTGGTCGGATTCACTTTTAGGTCTTTAAGCCCTCTAAGAGGAAGGAATAGTTTGCACTAGTGGGGCTAGTGATTACACTTGGTTGTTTAAAACTGCTTATTATGGGACTCTGGCTCTCTTTTTTGTTGGGTACCAGTCAGCAATCCTGCTGATCAGGGCTTCTGGTAATTGACATCCAACAACAGCTGGATTGCCAAGGTTTGCCATCACTGACCTAGCCAGTTCAATATTAAAACCTCCATGTTTTCTAAAATATCTTTAATGGGGTTTCAAAATTGATAATTGCTTAATTACAGCATTGTTCAGAATCAAAATACTTCCGTATCATGTTTTTCTGGACACTCTTTTAAGCAGCACTGCCTGAATACCAAAGCCAGTACAAAGAACAACATCATCAGGAAACTCAAAAACTATAAATGGGGAACTCAACCATCCTCGCTGCGTATGTCAGCTTTGGCCCAGAGTGTCTTTGCAGCAGAGTATGGAATGCATCCACACACGCAAAGCACATTGACATTGCTGTTAATGAAGCCATACCATGTGTATGACAGGATGCCTCAAACCTACACCACTTGAGAAAATATACCCTATTGTTGGTATTGCTCTACCTGAGATAAATAGAGAAGTAGCAGCAGACATTGAGAGAACTAAGCAAGAGAATGACCCTCGACATCCTCTGAATGGATATGTGCCTAAAGTCTGCCAACTCAGATCCAGGAAGAGCTATATGGCAAGAACAAATATTCTTGAGGGTACGCAAGAGCAAAACCAAATTAGAAGATGGAGAAAGGAGCTCACTGGACAAGGAACAACATTGAAGGAGGGTATGGCTGAGGAACTCAACCTCCCCTACGTCACTTGGAGGGCCCTAAATAGGCTGAGGGTTGGAGTCCCTAAATGCAAGGCCAAAATGCTCAAGTGGAGGCTGCTGGCAGACAACAATATGTTGTTAATGTGGGGAGGTACAGAATCTGGCTCAATTACTGGCCTGCCAATTATTGCCAGAAACATACATCGATTAGGACATAGGTTTGGTCAATGAAAAAGTAGAAAACCTTTTGGTGGGCAAAAGTATAGAAGTATCTTTAATCCAGAAGTAAACCAAAATC
This sequence comes from Bradypodion ventrale, assembly GCA_035047345.1. Lineage (NCBI taxonomy): Eukaryota > Metazoa > Chordata > Lepidosauria > Squamata > Chamaeleonidae > Bradypodion > Bradypodion ventrale. Next base: position 22,095,624 of record JAWDJE010000009.1, on the reverse strand, counting down.
AGATCCAAATTCCTTCCGATATTGGAATTTTCAAATTAATTTTCATCAGGGATCTATATGTACAAACAACAAAGTATCAAAATTGTAATCATATACTATATACATACTATTTACAATATTTACATTCATCTCGGATTAGTCATATTTTAACATTGATACAATAAATGATAATTTATGAATTACCTGTATAGTCCTTGGTGATTTCATAAAAGTTTTTTGATGAAAGTTTTTAATGATATTCAGCATGCGTCCCAGACCTCTATAGTGAATTCTTTAGTGTCGATGGACGTTAGAAAATAACTAACCATGGTTCATTTTTAAAGGGTTTTAGAACTCAAACAGGTGAATTACGGTCAGTATTCACAGAAAACACGTGTAATCAATTTCCATGTTCAAGCCATGCAGGTGGAGAGTGTTAAAGCGATAAATAAAATAGCATTCCCTTTGTCTAAGAATTTGACCCATGTTTTTACGAGAGACGATCCTTTTTGTGACATTCCAGCACCACAAATTTGAAATCCCGATTGCTGTGTTCGGCCTCAATGAAGTGACTCACCAGAGGAGCAGAGGTATTACCTGCACGAATTTTCGAATGGTGTTCTCCTGCCCTAATTTTCATAAGCCTGGTGGTCACCCCCACATATCCTAAGCCACATTTACAGATCAATAAATAGACGCAGTTAGCGCTTTTACAATTTGAGAAATGGGCTAGTTTTAAGGAAAAATTGCTGCTGGAGATCGAAACCTCAGTAGTTTGCCATGATAATGGGCATTGAACACAGTCGCCACATCGGAAATGCCCTACAACAGTGGGACCAACAGCTGGAAGATGAGATTCATTATCCAAACTAGTAACTATCTGCCTTATAGATCTAGATTTTCTGAGCCCTATCAGGGGAAAATCCGAACACTCTGGTAAGTGCTGGACAATATACCAGTGTTTTTTTGTAATGGAACTTATTCTTCCTGATAAAGGGGAGAATTGAAAAGAGCAAAACAACCTGCTTGCAGTCTTTCTTTCTCTTTAAACAACTGACTTCTAGGCAAAATTTTAACTTTGTTCAGATTCTGGGAAATCACCTGTTCGGGATAACCTTTATTGAGGAGAAAGGAGCTAATGGTATCAGCTGCATGTACAAAATCATGGTTAGAACATAAGAACATAAGAACAGCCTTGCTGGAACAGGCCACAGCCCATCCAGTCCAGCATTCTGTCTCACACAGTGGCTCACCATTTCCTTCTGGGTATTCCCAAGCAGATGCCTTCACCTGCTTAGGATTCCCTGGAAATGGCATTGAGAGATATCCTGCCTATCTCTCCAACCCGGAGGTTGTCCTTAGGTAGCCATAATTATAGCCATTGATAGCCTTGTCCTCCATGAACTTGTCTAATCCTTTCTTAAAGCTGTCAAGACTGACAGCTGTCACCACTTCTTCTGGCAGGGAGTTCCATAGACCAGTAATCCTCTGGGTGAAAAAGTACTTTCTCTTATTTGTTTGAGAACTAGTACCCAAAAGTTTCATGGAGTGTCCCCTAGTTCTAGTGTTGTGCGATAGGGAAAACAGTTTTTCCTTATCTACTTTGTCCACACCGTGCATGATTTTATAAACTTCAATCAGGTCACCTCTTAGACGCCGTTGTTCAAGAGTGAAAAGGCCCAACCGTTGCAGCCTCAGATGGTAAGGAAGGTGTTCCAGTCCCCTAATCATTCTGGTTGCCCTCCTCTGTACTTTCTCCAACTCCATAATATCCTTCTGGAGGTATGGCGACCAGAACTGTACACAATATTCCAGATGGGGCCTCACCATAGATTTATAAAGAGGCAAAATGACACTTGCTGGCTTATTTTCTATACCCTTCCTAATGATCCCTAACATTGAGTTTGCTTTTTTCACTGCTGAGGCACACTGGGTTGACACCTTCATTGAGCTGTCCACCAGGACACCAAGGTCCCTTTCCTGGTTTGTCGCAGAGAGTTCAGACCCCATCAGTTTATAAATGTAATTGGGGTTTTTTGCCCCAACATGCATCACTCTGCACTTACTGATGTTGAAGCTCATTTGCCACTGTTTTGCCCACTCCCCCAGTGTCAAGAGATCCCTCTGGAGCTCTTCACAATCTCTCACAGTTTTCACTACCCTGTATAATTTAGTGTCGTCAGCAAATTTGGCTACCTTGCTTTTTACTCCTACCTCTAGATCATTTATGAAGAGGTTGAAAAGCAGGGGTCCCAGTACTGAACCTTGGGGGACCCCACTCTTTACTTCCCTCCACTTGGAGAAGTGTCCATTTAGTGCTACCCTCTGTTTCCTGTCCCTTAGCCAGTTGCTGATCCAGGACAAGACCTGTCCCTTTATTCCATGACTGGTAAGTTTATTCAAGAGCCTTTGGTGTGGGACCTTGTCAAAAGCCTTCTGAAAGTCCAGATAAACAATGTCAACTGGATCCCCCTTATCCACATGCTTGTTGACACTCTCAAAAAATTCCAACAGATTAGTGAGGCATGATTTGCCCTTGCAAAAGCCATGTTGGCTCTCCTTTAGCAGCGCCTTCTCTTCTATGTGCCTATTAATTCTATCTTTTAGGATGGTTTCCATCACTTTACCTGGGACACATGTCAAACTGACAGGCCGGTAATTTCCTGGATCACCCCTGGATCCTTTTTTGAAAATTGGTGTTACATTCGCTACCTTCCAGTCATCAGGCACAAAGCCTGATTTGAGGGAAAGATTATATATTTTGGCTAGGATATCAGCAATTTCATCTTTAAGTTCCCTGAGAACTCGTGGATGGATGCCATCTGGTCCCGGGGATTTGTTAGTGTTTAGCTTAACAAGACATGCAAGGACCTCCTCCCTGGTTATTTCTATCTTGCTTAATTCTTCGGTTTCCCTCCCTACGAAGATAGGCTCTGTTTTGGGCATGTGGAGGAATTGCGTTTGGCTCTCAGGTACAGCCCATATGGCAGATTGTGTTTAAGGTGGTGCGGATGGAACGACCCAAAATTAAGATAGGTGTTCCTATCCGTGCTTTTCCTGAAAAGTTTAACCAAAACTGTATGATCTGAGGACACATATGTTATCACATCTAAAAAAGGAATGGCCAATTTGTTTATATTTTGTAAAAATTTTAAATTAGGTTTTAAACCATTAACCCATGAAACAAAATCAGGTGCAAGTGACAAATCATCCATAATGAAAAAAAGATCGTCAATAAACCTCTTATAAAAAAGAATATGTGAAAAATATGGGTTCGTGGCTGAATTTAAAATAAACTCTTCCTCAAAACAAATCATATATAAATTGGCCAAACTGGGTGCCACAGAACAGCCCATGGCCACTCTGCAAATCTGTAAATAAAAAGTTTTACCAAATCTAAAATAATTGTGGTCCAAAACTAAGTCTAATAATTCCAATAAAAAATGTGTAGGCAGGTGCAAATCTCCCTGAATGCCCAATTTTTTTTGCGCAATCAACTTAATCTCATCTAAAGGAATATTAGTGTATAAGGCTTGGACGTCTAACGTAACGAAACCTCCATTATTGGGAACATGGAAACCTTCAACTTTAGAAATAAAATCTGTAGTGTTTTTTATATACGAAGATGTTGTCTGGGTGAACGGATTGATGTAATAATCAAGGAATTGCGCGACTGGCTCCAAGGCGGAGCCAATCAAAGCTACAATAGGTATCCCAGGCGTGAGACCATCTGGGGCACGTCCCTTATGAATTTTGGGGAGGAGATGGAAAAGAGGCACCTTGGGATAAATGTTTAGTAAAAACTCATACGTTTTATCAGGGATGTACCCCATAGCCAATCCTTCATAGAGTGTGTGTTTTTTAACAAATTCATAATGCTATCCATGGGGTCTGATCTCAAAACCCTATAAAACTATAAAGAAAACTATAAAAATAAAATATCTTAAAAATACTATTTAATTATGACTTAGTAGTGTAATAACTTCCCATTCTTCTTCACATCCTTAATTGTTTGATTATACTTTCAAAAAATAAAGGTTTTTGTTACTTATATCATTTATACAATTATCATAATATGCATATTCTATTTTTTATATTCTTATTCTCGCGATATATAAATTCAAACCCAGCTCATGACCTCCAAAATTTAATACATCTACCAAATCAAACTTCAAAATCATTATTACCATACAACAATTAAAATACTAAACGATTTACAAAAAATATCCACCCGGTGTTATGTACAATGCCATGGAGAGCACGGAGTATCTCATTAGTTTTCATCCCCAAAAACTCCTTTGACCAGGTACAGGTCTGTTCACTTCCCCCCCCCCCCCCCCTTCAATGAATAATCCACAAAAACTTGCCAAATGTTCCAAAATCTGTTTTCTTTAACAATACCCTTTTTCTTGTTTATCTCCCATGTTAACATCATTCAGTGCTAAATCCCACATTTCCTTGTACCATTCTTCATTTTTTACAATCACATCATTTTTCAAATTTCTAGTGATACACTGTCTACCCGTTGTCAACATTATCTCTAATAACTCTTTTTTATCCTTATTTAAATTCATACCCTCCACATCTGTTAACAAAATGGTACTTGACCCCAATTTAATTCTCATATCCATAATTTCACCTATTTCTTTCTCAATTTTTCTCCAAAAATCTTTTACCACATTGCAACTCCACCACATATGTTCATATGTTCCCAATGCCTCCTTACACCGCAAACACATTTTATCTTTCTTATTATCAATCTGATGCAACCTCACTGGGGTCAAATACCATTTCCACAACATTTTATAATTATGTTATTTCACTCTAATAGACATAGTTCTCATAATTCTTTTCTTCCATTTATTATTCCAATTCCCATCTGCTATTTTTATTTTCAGATCTTGATCCCAGCTTGCTTTCAACCCCTCCTGTGGATTACCATCCTTATTTAACAATATGTATATTTTACTTACCAAACCCTTAATAACTCTTTCTCCCTTTCTTTTTAATATCAATTCTTCAAACTCTGTCCTCCCCATTTCTAAACTAATTTCTCTCATATATTTACTATTCCACTTATTTACCATCGCTATTTGAAGCCAATTCATCTTCAACTGTACATACAAATCTGCTTTTCTGACACTATCTTTACAGGTCCGTATCCAGTCTTTCAACAGGAAACTTCATTTCTATAAAGTACTTCTTTTACCCTTTTGTCTATTTTTATTGGAATTTTTTTGGTATCCTCTATTTCAATAATAGGAGAAATATCCAGAGCCAATTCCTTCTTCCTTTCTTCCCCTATTCCCAAAATTTTCTTCATCATTTTATTTTTAATAACAATTTCCCCCGTGTTACAGCCCAAGAAGACCATTTTTCCTATTTTATTAAGATCCTTCATCTCAATTTCTTCCGAAATTACCTTTTCCCTAGCCAAGATCTTTACTATGTTCTTGATTTGAAAGGCTCGATAATAGTTCCACAAATTTGGTATTCCTAATCCTCCTTCCTTCTGAGATAAGTACCAAAGTTTTTTTTAACTATACTAGGTTTCTTTCCACCATTACAAAAATTATTTATCATTTTTTTAAACTCCTTAATTTCATTATCCTTCAGTTGAATCGGAAGAGCATCAAATAAAAAATTAATTCTCGGTAATAACATCATTTTACATAACGCTATCCTTCCAAACCAAGACAACTTCAACTTTTGATATCGCTGTATTTTATCCTTAATTTCTGTCTTCAATTTTCCATAATTCAATTTCTTAAGCTCTTCAAATTTATTTGAATTGTTTATCCCCAACTACTTCAAAATTATCCTTAAATTGCAAATTGCCCTTACCCTTTATCTTTTGTTGTTCTTCCTTGCCTATATTACACAATATCATTTCCGACTTATCCCAATTTATTCTCAAACCTGTTATATCTTCAAATTCCTTTAACTGTTCTTGTATTCTACCCAACGCCTTCCTGGGATGTTTTGTTATTATCAAAGTATCATCTGCGTATAAACTTATCTTGTTTCCTAAAACCCCATCAATTTCTTTATCCTCCCTTATAGCCTTTGCCAACAACTCCATTGCCATAATAAACAATATTGGCGATAATGGGCAGCCCTGTCTTGCTCTGGCTTCTAACTTCTTCTGTAACCTCATAGTTCACTCTAACAATAGCTATTCCATGTTGGTAGAATTGTTCGATTGCTCTTCTAAATTTGTATCCAAATCCATATCATTTGACTATCCCGTTGATTGTCGCCCATTGTAAAGAATCAAATGCCTTAAAGATATCTAAAGATAATAATCCAACTTTTTCTTTTGTTTGTCCTACTGTATCTATTAAGTCTAATACTCTTCTTGTCAAATCTGCCATATGTCTTCCTTTTTAAAAACCCACTTGATCTTCATTTATATAGCTGCCCATAAAATTATTCAATCTATTTGCCAATATCGCTGTAAAGATCTTAGCGTCTTGATTTATCAAAGAAATAGGTCTATAGGATTCCACTTTTTCTGGATCTTTTCTAGATTTTGGTAATAAAACAATTATAGTTCTATACCATGAAGTCGGAATTTGCCCCCTTTCCAATATATAATTATATAATTTTAGCAATTTTGGCACCACTAATTCTTTAAATTCCTTGTAAAATTCAGCTGATAACCCATCTTCTCCCGGGGCTTTATCCATTTTCAAACTGGCTATTACTTCATTTATTTATTTTTCTGTTATTCTTTCTTCCATTCTAATTCTATGCTCATGTTTTATCTTATTTTCTATTTGTTTCTCCAATTGAGCTTTTAACTTCATCAAATCTATATTCTTTTCAGCATACAAGTCCTGATAAAAATCTTTGACAATTTTGCATTTATCTCCAATCTTATTACATCTTGTTCCATCCTTATTAATCAAAATTCCAATTCCCCTTTTTATTCTCTTTTCTTTTGCTGCTCTTGCTAATAATTTTGAATTCTTATTACTATATTCAAAATATTCCCTTTTTAAATAAATCAGATCTCTTTTTACCTTTTCTATATCTTTTTCTTACCAATTCAGTCTTTAATCTTTGCATCCTTTCAAAAACTTTCTTATCTTTTGTTTTTACATGCTCTTCTTTTAACCGGTTTATCTCATTTTCAACTTTATCTTGCAACTCCTTATATTGTTTATTTCTAATACTGGGCAGTTTAATACTCTCCCCTCTAAAAACCGCCTTCATGGTATCCCTCACCATATTATAACTCACTTCATCCGTATCATTCCAGTACCAACTTTCCTTCCAATTCTCAGTTATTTGTTCTTTACATTTTTGATCTTTAAAGAGTTTGCATCATATCTCCAATTCTTTCTCAATTTCCTTGTACCCTTAAATCTGCCAACACTTTCACGTGATCAGATTCTTTAAAAATTCCCACTTCTACCTCATCTATATTTCTAATCATATTCTCTGTTACAAATATGTAATCTATTCTGGAATATGAACTGTGCATCTGTGAAAAAAAGTGTAAATCCTTTCCGACCCTTTGAGTTCCCTCCATGTATCCTTCAATCCTAGAGATATCATTCATTTATCCAAAATCTGTTTTTTAATATCTTTTCCGCTTCTCGCTATATTTGTACAGTCTAAATTTGACCTTATTAGATTGAAATCTCCGGCCACAATCATTTTTGCTATTTTTTCTTTTGCCAAAATGTCATAAATTTTATCCAAAAACTGACCCTGATGATCATTTGGTGCATATATATTCACTAAAATTACTTCCTCGTCATCAATCTTCCCTTTTACTACTAAGTATCTACCTTCCGGGTCGGAAATACTGCTTATCATTTCAAAACCCAACCTGGTTGAAATCAGAATCACTACCCCTCTTACTTTTGAAGTGCCATAAGACTTTTCATAAAATTGCATCCATCCTAAACAAAATCTTATTTGTATCCTGTGATTTTTGGTGAGCTTCCTGTAGAAAGACTACATCCAGCCTATCTTTTCTCAGAGCTGATTCAATTCTTCTCCTCTTAACTTGAGACCCTGTACCTTTCACATTCCACGTTAACATGTTAACACTTTAATATTTCTCATATTTTAATCAACCACCATCTTCCATAACCTCCGATTTCTCCAATGAATGTGTTTCCCTTTACCACACAATAAGAATACCTATATCTAAAACAAAACCATTCATTTCTACCCTCCCCACTCTTTTCTTCAAAAAAAGTCACCTTTGTCACCCAAAGAAGGGAAGGGAGAATGTGGAAGATGTGCCTACTATCAGACACTCTAGCACCTCTCTTTCTTTATACATAAAACGACTACATTTATAAAAATTCGTACAGACATTTCTCTCCCCTGTATCACCCTATCTTGTATTTTCTCCTCTAAACACTAATTCACCCTTCATCAGCTGTCGTCTCTAATTTTGAATCCAAATCTATCCCTCCTGTGGCGCCCCCTCTTCTGCACCTCCATAATCCCTTCTTATACCTCCAGATTCTAATAAATCTTTCCTTCATCCAAGCCAATCTCTTGAAGCCACCTTAATCAGACCAATTGAATACAAAATATTCCAAAGCATCAGTTTCTGCATCAATCGTGTGCATTTTCTTATCATAAAAAAACTCAATTGTTGTGGAAATCTCCAATTATATTTTATCCCACGATCCAACAAAAGTTTTGTTACTGGTTTCATCTTATAATGCCAAACACACTCATTAACTGAAGTGTCATTGTATACTTCAACATCATTCTCATCAATTTTTAAAACGCCAGACCCAGTTTGTTTTATGAAAGCCATCACCTTTAGCTTATCCCCCCAGTTTGCAAACTTGACCAAAACATTTCTTTGAATGCTTTTCTCCCTCCTCGCACCCAGTCTGTAAACATTTGCAATATCTTCATTAACAAAATCTTTCCCCATTTTCAAATTATTCAGCCAATCAATTATTCTATCCTTCAACTGTTCTGGCATTTCCCCCCACAAGATTACATATTACTATATTCTGTTTTCTCATCATCTCTTCCACCATATCTATCCTTTTCTCCTGCACATCTACTTTCATTTTGGTTTCCTTTTCCTCCTCATACAACCCTTTCATATCATCCTGCATCAATTTCATGTCTTTTTGCATCGATGTAACACTTATATCCATCCTTTGAAAATTAAAATCAACCTTTTTGGAAAAGTCAGAAAACATTGCAGCCAACCTATCTTGTTTTCCCATAATTTCATCTTTATCTTTGACCCTTATTTCTTTAATTTCATGAAAACCCTTCACATTCGCCTCCTCCATCCTCTCAAATTTCTTAAACAATTTACTCAGCTCAACCAATATTTGCATTTGGTCCATTGGTACAGGTTCCGGCGATGATGTTGGTGTGGGTGCATCTTCAGTTGCTGATTTTTCTTTCTTCTTAGGCCTCACCACATCTTCCTTTCCCTTTCCTTTTCCAATTTTTTCCATTGTAACTTCAAATAATAATCTCAGTGCAGCCATGTCTTTAATTCCACCGAGTGCATCTTCCTGATCAAGTTCCAGATTCAATTAATTGTATAGCCTCTTTCAAATATTTGACTGAGCAAAACCACAGACTTTCAATATTTGTAATTCAAATACGACTCCTAAGTCACTCTACATACATTGTAATCCAACTGTACAAACCCACTTCTTTATTATAATCCAACAGCAAAGTTATATCCAAAGCCCAAATCTTGATTGAAGATTTTTCATAATTGTATATCCACAATCGTGGTTAAAAAAAAATCCCAGTAAAAAAAAGAAAGGACTCCCCTTCACATTGAGAGAATCGAAGTAAAAACCATTTAAAATAACAAATCACCTTCCAAGTCAGGCTTTAAATGTAATCCATGGGAAGAAATGCCAAAGTATTTAATCAAACAACAGTAAAAAAAATTAGTCTCTTTTAAGCAAGGAAGCCAAATTAACCCGTCCTTGTAAGGACTAGAAGTTTATTCCACTTTTATAATCCAAACCGCAGCGGTAGCGGTTTTCCGAGTGTGGTTGCTCCATCCTTCACCAAGTCCGTACAAAACCAAATTTCCACCTTATATTTTCTTCATTTCTCCTTCTCCTTTTCCTTATTTCTCTCTTCTCACTTTCTTTCCTGAATCACATACCTTTCTTCCACGACCTGCTCCAACCCTCCGTTCTTTTCCTTTTAACTCTCCAATCTTCTCTCCATACAATTTTAAGTTTCGATCTTCCCTTTGCTCGCCGCCATTACCCACTTTCTTCTTCCCTCCTCCTCCTTCTTCCCAACCTTCACATCCGCTGTTCTCTCAACTTACTTTTCCTTCAAATCTCCTCTTTCCACCACGGCCACAGCCTCGTTCACCACCATCGCAATTATATAATTTCAACTCAAAGACTAAAAGTCCAAAGCCTGGCTCCACTTTTGTTATAAGGGTCCCGCCCGGCCTCGTAGCAGCTTGTTCAGCCCAGCTTGCGCTGAGTCTCACTTACCACCCAATCTCCAACCCCGATCTCACTCACAATCAATGCAGACTAAATCCCAGGACTTTGGAATGTTACTTTAGGCTTCCGTTCTGATGCTTGTCATATTTAAAATCTCATTGGGACGACATTAAACAGTGCAGCTGATCGAAACCCATCTTACTCCGGCACCATATTTAGCCACGCCCCCTGGGACATTTTCAAAAGTTTATTTATTTATTTATTTATTTTTGAATTTATATGGCTGCCTTTCTCGCCTTAGCGACCCAAGGCAGCTCACATTAACTAAGAAGCCCTTCCCCATAAAATAAAACCAAATAAAACTATAAAGCATTTAAAATGTCCATAAAAACATCCCTGAGCCTCACAGTCTGTCTGAGCATAGTTCCTCTCAGCATTAGACAGGGATCCAGAATAAAAGGCAATCGGAGCTTCTGCTCCATTATCCAGTGTATGGCAGAGAACAGCCCCCACCCCCACCGGCGATGCATCGCATACTAACATTACAGGGTTTTGAGCGTCGAAATGAGTGAGAACTGCCTCAGAGGACAACAGCTCCTTTAACTCTTTGAATGCTTTTTCTTGGCTCTGCCCCCACTTCCAAACCGTATCTTTCTTAAGAAGGCGATGAAGCGGTTCGGCTACAGATGCTTTCCTGGGCAGGAAGGAGTGGTAAAAATTTCGCAGGCCCAGGAAAGAATGTAACTCGGACTTAGAAGAGGGCCGGGGGGCATTATGGACAGCAGAGACTTTCAAGTCAGAGGACTTGACCCCCTCAGGAGTTATTTTAAAACCAAGAAATTCAACCTCCTTAGCAAAGAATACGCATTTATCTTTATGCAGATGAAGTCCTGCCATTTCAAACCTCTGCAAAACCTGGTCCGACCTGCCTGCAAGTTCGAATTCATCCCCCGCAGTAATTAAAACGTCGTCGAAATAGGGAAGAACCCTGGGGGAGACCCTTAAGGAGACACTCCACGAGGGATTGAAATATACTGGGGGCTGCATTAACCCCGAATTGTAAACATGTGACTTTGAAAGCCCCTTTATGGGTAACTATCATTTGCATTACAGCAGCAGCAGGTGTGACTGTCAGCTGCTGGTAGGCCTGGGCTAAATCTAATTTAGCGAAACACTTTCCCCCATGTAAAGTAACCAGCAGGTGGCTTCATACCTGCCAACCATCCCATTTTTCCTGGGAAAACCCCTTATTTTTACCCCTCTTCCCGCCCCTTCCCGTTTTATTAATTTCCCCTTATTTTCCCTTATTTCCAGGGGTGAGGAGGAGCAGCAGCTGTTTTAATTACTGTTTTAATTCTGCAATTGCCATTAAGTCTTTGCTGTAAAAGCACGCCCTTTCTGTAAGGCGCCACATTCTATTGTGGCTCTTTTAAAAAATATTTTTATTGAAATTTTTTAATGCATACATAAAAAAGAAGAAAAAACTTACAAAATTAAAAAAATCAAAAGACAATACAATACCAAAATATAATAAAAATTATATAAGAAAACAATATACTGAGAGTTATCAAAAATTTCCAAAATACAAACATCAAAATACTAATATTTAATTTAAAAATTGCTTATGTATTAATTATTTTATTTCCCCCCAAAAAATCTCCTTCTCTCTACCAATAATACCAATAAAAACAACATAGTTCACCATAGTTCACCAAGAGAGAGTTGCGATCTGTGATTCGAACAATCGTTATACCCAAAAATTTAATTGGTCTGGTACCGGCATGAATCCTCCTCTTTTTCTTAATGTATAATTAAAATACAATTTCCATATCTTCCAAAAATTATTTTCTTTAACTATTCCTTTCTTTATATTTAATTCCCATGTCAATTTATCATTTAAGGCCAACTGCCATATTTCCCTATACCAATCTTCTAATTCTAATTTCCCTAAATCCTTCCACTTTCTTGCTATACACTATCTGCCCGTAGACATAAATATCGCGATTAATTCTTGTTCATCCTTACTAAGCATTAAACTTTCTATATCTGTCAACATGGCAGTAGATGAATCAATCTTAATAGATTTCCCCATCATCTCTTTTATTTCTTTTTCAATCCCTTTCCAAAAAACCTCAACTTCCTTGCAATCCCACCACATATGTTTGTAAATTCCTACACTTTTCTTACATCTCCAACACAGATTACTACTAGATTTATCTTTTTGCTTCAATCTCACTGGAGTTAAGTACCATCTCCATAACATTTTATAATTATGCTCTTTAACCCTAACAGACAGTGTTATCATTATCCTCCGTTTCCATAAAGACCACCATTTTGATTCTGAAATTCTTATATTTAAATCTTCTTCCCATATTCTTCTAGAAATATCTTGTAAACTAACTTCTTTGTTCAAAATCTTATTTTAGCTACCAACCCCTTTAATCCAATTTCTCCTTGTCTTATTTTCCATATCAACACTTCAAAATCGGTCATATCCCTTTCAAAATTATCTCCTTTTAAATATTTATTATTCCAATTATTCAGTCTCAAAATTTGGAACCAATTTAGTTTCAAATCAGCATAAAGCTCTGATTTTTCTCCTTATCAGAACATATTCTAATCCAATGTCTCAACAACATCACATCCTTGTCAAATAATATTGCTCTAAGATCCTCATTTATCTCAATTGGAAAGGATTTTATATCCTCAGTCTCTATTATGGGGGATATACCAGGGGCTAATCTCCCCTTCAGCCTCTTCCAAACTTCCCACATTGATCTTAACATTCTATTTTTAATATTAACTTTCCCTCTTTCTATATCTAGAAAGGCTGCCTTACCCACTTGGTCAAAATCCTTCATCTCTAAGTCTTCCCATATTTTCTCTTTCATTAAAATCTTAACTACGTTCCTGAGTTGAAACACATTATAGTATCCTTTCAAGTTAGGAATCCCTAAACCACCATCTTTTTGAGAAAGATGCCACAAACTTTTAGGAATCCTGGCTCTTTTCCCTCCATTATAAAATTTATTGATCATGTTTTGAAAATCTTTAATCTCTCTCTCTTTCAAATTTATTATTACCAATTTATTCTTGGTAATAACATCATCTTACATAGAGCCACTCTACCAAACCAAGACAACTTCAATTTATTTAATTGTGTAATTTGCTCTTTCATCCCCTTCAATTGTTTATCATAATTCAATTTCTTTATTTCTTCCGGTTTATTTGACAAAATTACTCCCAAATATTTTAAGTTATCTCCAATCTTAATTCTGTATCTAGATGAAATCTCTTGAGGTTCTAACGTATTCACATTACATGTTATCATTTCTGATTTTTCCCAATTAATCTTGAGACCCATCATTTCTTCAAATTCATTCAAATGTGAGTGGATCATCCCTAGCATCTTCAGTGGTTGTTTCATAATAACTAATGTATCATCTGCATACAAGCCTATTTTACTTCCCCACAAACCTTCTATTTCATCATCACCGCTAATCATTTCTGCCAACAATTCCATAGACATTATAAATAATATTGGGGACAATGGACAACCCTGTCTTGTACCCGCTTGTAATTTAATATCTTCAGTGTATACATCATTAACTCTAACCCTTGCATTTCCTTGTTGATTTAATTGTTTTATAATATTTTTAAATTCCATCCCAAATCCATACGAAGAAATTATCTGATTTATCGTTTTCCATTGCAGAGAATCAAACGCCTTAAAAATGTCAAGTGATAAGAGACCTATCTTCTCATTCCTCCTATTTGCCAATCAAAAACTCTCTTATTTAAATCTGACATGTGTCTACCTTTCAAAAATCCAAACTGATCCTTATTTATATATCTACCCATAAAACTGTTTAAACTATTCACTAATATATTTGTAAAGATTATTGTGTCCTGATTTATTAATGATATTGGTCTATAAGATTCAATTTTTTCTTTATCTTTCCCCGGTTTTGGAATCAATACAATTGTTGACCTGGACCATGAATCCTTCCATAATGTAATTAACAACTTTTTAAATTTTGGAATAACAATATCTTTAAACTCTTTGTAAAATTCTGGCAATAGTCCATCCTCACCTGGAGATTTATCAATTTTCAAACCATTTATCACATCTATAATTTCTTTCTCAGTAATTAAATCCTCCATTTTATCTATATATTCCTGAGATAGTTTATTTATATATTTCTCCAAATATTCCTTTAATTTATCAAGTTTTACCTCCTTTTCTGTATATAGCACTTGACAGAAATCCTTCACTATCTCTATTTTATCAGAAATTCTATTACACCTATCACCAACTTTTGAAATTAGAACACCTATATCTCCTTTCTCTTTTTTGTTTAGCCGCTCTTGCCAATAGTTTTGAGTTTTTATTATTATATTCAAAATAACCTCTCTTCAAATAAGTTAAATTTATTTTACCTTCTCAACATCTTTACCCATCATTTCCTTTTTAAATCTTAACATTGCATTAAATGCTTCCTTATTCTTTGTCCTAGCATGCTCCTCTTGTAATCTCTGGGGATAATTATCTCTGGGGATAATTATTTCAAATAAAGTGGAAGAACTCAAAAGATTGAACTACGACAGCCTGAAGGCAGAATTTAAGATTAAAATACAGAGTTTTCAAAAGTTGAAGTTGTCATGGTTTGGGAGAATCGCAATGTGCAAAATGATGTTGTTGCCGAGGATTAATTTTTTATTTGATGCACTTGCAATCCAATTGAAGGAAAAGGAGATTAGTGAGTTTCAAAAAATGTTTAATAATTTTTGTAACGGGGGTAAAAAATCTAGATTGCCAAAGAAATTCTGGTACCTGCCTCAGAAAGAAGGGGGTTTGGGAATGCCAAATTTGTTAGCGTATTACCGGGCATTTCAAATTAAGAATGTTGTGAAGATTTTGGCGAGGGGAAAAGCAATTTGGGAGGAGATTGAGATGAATGATTATAGGAAAATTGGTAAAATGATCTTTTTAGGGGATAAAGTTAAAACGACAGTTTCTAGTAATAATATGATGAGGGGACTCATGAATGTGTGGAAAAAAATTAAAGAAGGATTTGGCTCCGGATGCCTCTCCAATTTTGGAACTGTCAGATATGGTGTGTTTTCCGAAAAAAATAGATAAAAAAATAAAGGAAATATTGGATAAAAATGAAGTTTCTCTGGTGAAAGAATGGTTAAGAAGTTGTGGAGACGAAACCAAGAAAGAACAATTGTTTGTGCAGTTAAAATTGGACTGGTTTCAGAAACTGAAGGTTCATAATTGGAACAAAAAATATGGAAGAGAATTATGTATAGATAGGGAAAAGACGGATTTTGAAGAATTGGTTTTGAAAATTCGAAAAGGAGATAAGAGCATTAAGGGTCTAGTAAGCAAACTCTACGTTTTAATAAATAAGGGGAGTGATCCACAGGAAGATTTGAAATTGAAGTGGGAACAGGATTTGAATATAAAGCTAGGCAATGATGAATGGAGAAATAAGTGGAATCCGATCCATGTAAAGATCTAATCAATCAGCCTCATAAGGAGCAGTTATAGCCCCAGATAAACAAAGGAAGAGTTAAAAAATCTAACGAAGTCCAGCTTCATTAGACAGAGTAAGGAAGAAACAGAGATAGAGACAAAGTATACACACGACTGCAGTCTTTGCTGAACAAAGGAATAATCATGGCGTCTCTTAATTCAAACAGAGTATATCAGAAACAAAACTAAGGCACACATAGCCAATCAGAATGTCGGAACCAAATAAGGAGAAATAAGGAGAATTCTTCTCACTATTCTACGCATGCCCAAAATCAAGCGTTGTCTCTCATGTATACAAAGAGGCCTTTGTTTACAAAATGTGTAGGAGACAGGCAGACAGGAACCAGAAATATTCCCACATGTCCTCCTTTTTCATTTAAATTTGAGAGAGGGATGGCTAATCATACCCATGCATGTCATCATACTCCATAACTACTCCTCCATATACATCATCACTGTCCTCCTGGACATCGTACCCCTCCTGACTCCTGGTACCTTGTTCCGGAGGATGATACCTCATTGAGTACAATTGCCATCGTGCAAAACCCGATGTCTCCCTTCTACGCAGTGGACATGTGTTACACATAGAAATAAGATTAGGAATACAATAAATGCAAAAACACAAAGATATAAGGCAACTAATAATAATGAACCCATAAAAGAAAACTTGTCTAAGGACAGACAAATCAGGCAACCAAGAAGTCATCCAATCAAAGAGATTAACTTTAGTGCGTACATTGTTAGTAATGCTCTCCTGTAAATTCTGAAGTTCTTTCTCAATAGTATTATTCAGAGCCTGGAATTTTACCCGACATCCCTGGTTCCCGACCAGTTTACAAAATCCTCCGGATTTTGCTAACAGGTAATCTATGGCCAGTCTGTCCTGCATTTGGTCTTGATGAAGCTCAGTGATTTCCATTTGAAGATCCCGTATGACCCTCCCTGTGGCATTGATTGATTTCTCCAGCCTACAGGTGAGTCCCAAAATGGACCTTCTATTCTCCTGGGAAATGACACCTGGGTATGATCCCAAGGTGAGTGCTCCAGTGATAACACCCCCTATAGCTCTCCCCCAGGAGCTACCATCAGAAAGCTGAACATCGATTATCACTTCATCATTGCAACCAGGACCCATCGGGCCGGCACCAGCTCTCCGGCTCCGTGCATCTGCCTGAAGCGGCATTTGCACTTGTACGGGTAAGGTAAAATAACCCAATGCTGCACATTGATATTGTCCTGGATGGAAATTCGTGGCAACTCCATTATAAAAGAACCACATGTTGGGATCCTTAATTTGCCATCCATTGCAAATTGAACCACTATCTATAGCAGAATAATCAGGAGTAAACATAGGAAACACATCATATATATCTTCAATAGTAGTGTTAAACAAGGTAAAATTAAGCTTATAAGAACTGTTATAACTACCCCATAACCAAAAATAATCGTCACATCCCGTATAATTGCCTACATTCCGCAAAACCCTTTTTGCTTGAGTCCAGTGCTTCCATTTACTATTCCAGACTCCAGAACTATGACAGCAGAAACAAAGCCCTTTAAGTGTATTTCTTGAATGTCATGCTTCGCCAGCGGGTGTTGTTAAATTGTTCTGGGGGATTAGAGAAGAGTGTAGACCTATCAAGATGTTGCAAGTGTCCAATAACCAACTCAGGCGTGTTGAACAATGCCGGAAGAAAGGCCATTTGAGACACTGCCAGTGGATGCTCATAGTATAACGTTGCATTCTTACCATGAACCTCAAACATATAGTTAGCATGACGAAGCCAAAAGTTGGGGTTGCCCCCATGAGTCATTGTTTTTACAGCTGGAAGCACAGTAAGAAAGAAAAGAACAAATGTCAGCAAATTTAGTCTACTGGTGAACCACCATCCTGGAGCTGAGTAACCTTCTTCTCTCTCCATGGGCGGATCGCTCGGGCAGGAATCCACACACTCAGGATCCCCTTGTTGCCAATAAATGACCAATGGCTTAGGAAGACACTCCCCTAAGAAACAGGAGCATGCCCTGTTTGATGACCAGTGCTATGTTATTACTAGCACCATGGAACTAAACATGAAACATGCCTGACATTTAACACAAATGCAATATCACAACCCCATTTACATGTGTAGGGTACTGAAAACTCTTCCATGTACTTCTGGAGGTACCTTGAGATATGCAGTTTCATAAGGCAAAATATAACATAAGCAAAGACAGGTCTTTCCCCTGCAAGAGAATAAGCAAAACATTTAAGCATGAACAAAACATGAACATTTCTCTTCTTCCTTACATGAAGGAGGTCTCTGTAGCATTCTAGCAAGCATTTCTCACTCCCCAATTACATGAGTAAGGCATTACATTTCTTCTTCTCTCACTAGGTGTAAGTGAAAGAGGCATTCAATAACTTAAAACCAGCATAGCATGGTAAATCAAATACAGTACAAATATCATTAGAGCATTTCAAACTCATAGCATAAGCAGGTAGAAATTTTTTTTTCTTAAAAAAGGTTTTCAAGTTTTATAATGCAAACAAAGCCAATTCTTCTTTAGAGTCCACACAATTTTTTTTAGTCCAATTAATATGTCCAAATTAAAAGTCCAAATGTTGATTGAAGCTTTCTTCTTCTCAGATTACAACTTAACACGATCTTCTCTCCAGCACAGTTCTTGGCATGGCAAGGTTGAAATTAGGCCATAAATTAATTCTCACTGACTTCACAAGACAACTAGACAACCCCCCTTTTCAGCTTTTCAGGCAAACACACATTCCTTCATGCTCCAGCCACACCCATCTGTATTAAGGCAGGCAGATGAGGTATGAAGGCACAAAGGACAAATTCTCCAGAAGTTGCAAGTAACTTTCACACAGAAGAACAGTACAGGGAATTCCCATTTGCTTTCCCTGCAATCCTGATGCTTGAAACTTGGAACAGTCCACTCTGGATCTCTTTGTTTGAGGGTTGGGCAGTTCAAAATCAGCCAAAAACTGGTGTATGTCTTCTCCCTCCTTGTATTTTTGCAAAAGCCTGCTGTCCATAGAGGAAGGATCCACACCCCTTTTCCTCTGGACTTCTTTCATTTGCAGCATCTGAATCTCAACTTTATGACAAACTGCATCTGTGAGTTTGTACTTGCAATAAGACCCTTTTCTGGGCTTGGGTTTTCTGCTTTCCTCCTCTGGGCCATCCATCCTGGCCACATGTGAGGAATCAAGTTTACTACTCAGCTTCTCCTGCTCTTGTGATGAGGGTTGCTTCAGGGGTGAGCTGAGGTCTCCTGTGCTGCTCTTTGAATCACACTCCTTGCTTCCTGCCACTTTGCATGCATTAATAGCTTCAATCTGTGATGAGGTCCCCACCATTTGTTCCCAATCAGCTGGCACTAGTTGTTTTTTAGACTTGGCAGGCAGTATTGCAGCAGTCCCATTTGCAAGAGCCTCTCTGTTCACTGGATATACAGCAACAGTTTCCATATCCAGCACAC
The DNA here is from genome assembly GCA_035047345.1 of Bradypodion ventrale. Taxonomy (NCBI): domain Eukaryota; kingdom Metazoa; phylum Chordata; class Lepidosauria; order Squamata; family Chamaeleonidae; genus Bradypodion; species Bradypodion ventrale. Next base: position 22,076,190 of record JAWDJE010000009.1, on the reverse strand, counting down.
CTGCAGTTAAAGCAGCAGAGAACAGGTCTTTTGTAGGGCTAAAAGTGCTTGATTGCTGCAAGGCAGGATATAATGCCCCATCTCCTTTTCCACCCCCACCTCCATCAGGGGGCTCATGCTGTTGTTTCTCATATGATGGAGGGGCAGTTGCCAGAGTCCCTCCCTTGGCTGGGGGCAAAAGCTGTGGAAGGGGACCATCAAGCCTCTGGGATAACAGAATATTTTTTTGAGTAATTCTTTGAAAACAGTTTCTGACTTCATTCCAAGTATATCGCACTGGAACAGAAACCCCCTCATGCTTCTGCAATTCATTCCCAATTTTATTCCAATCTTTTAAGTCCAAACAATCATATTTAAACCAAGGACAGGTTTTTCCTACAACTTGGACCAGCTGTTGTACTTCCTTCTTATCAGCTCGTTTCCCATTCTTATTCAGAAGATATGAGATATCTTTACAAAACTCCTGCTCAGGCGAAGCTAGCACGCACCCCATGATAAATTTTTCACTCACCCTGTTGGGATCCAATTTGGATGAATTTCGCAAGCGCTTGACTGACCTTTCCTCTGGTCATGGGTGAATGACAATAGTCCTCCCCGGTCGCCAATTATGAGGTGTTAATTAGGTGCTAATCGCTGAAGCATTTTTCAAAGCGTTCTTTGAAGTTCATTCAAACGCCTCACAACGGGGCACCACTTGTAGGAATCCGATCCATGTAAAGATCTAATCAATCAGCCTCATAAGGAGCAGTTATAGCCCCAGATAAACAAAGGAAGAGTTAAAAAATCTAACGAAGTCCAGCTTCATTAGACAGAGTAAGGAAGAAACAGAGATAGAGACAAAGTATACACACGACTGCAGTCTTTGCTGAACAAAGGAATAATCATGGCGTCTCTTTATTCAAACAGAGTATATCAGAAACAAAACTAAGGCACACATAGGCAATCAGAATGTCAGAACCAAATAAGGAGAAATAAGGAGAATTCTTCTCACTATTCTACGCATGCCCAAAATCAAGTGTTGTCTCTTATGTATACAAAGAGGCCTTTGTTTACAAAATGTGTAGGAGACAGGCAGACAGGAACCAGAAACATTCCCACACTATGTCAGTAAGAATTAAGGAACATAATTATAAAATGCTGTGGCAATGATACTTGACACCACAGAGGTTACGTCAGATTGATAATAAAAGGGATAATTTATGTTGGAGATGTAAAGAGACTGTTGGAACCTACGAACATATGTGGTGGAGCTGTAAAATGATAAATGATTTTTGGAAAAGAATAGAAAACGAGGCAGGGGAAATAATGGGTAAGAAAATTAAACTGGTGTCAGGTACCATTATGTTAACGGATGTGGAGGGTATGTGTTTAAATAAGGAGGAAAAAGAGTTATTAGAAATTATGTTAACCACGGGTAGACAATGTATTGCTAGAAATTGGAAAATGATGTTACTATACAATTGGGGGAGTGGTATAAGGAAATGTGGAATCTAGCATTGAATGATCAATTGACATGGGAGATAAAAGTAAAAAGAGATAAACTGAAGGCAAATAGATTTTGGAATATCTGGAAGCCCTTTGTTGATCACTCCCTTATGGGTATGGAATATAGCAGACCTGTACCATCTCAGAGTAGTTTTTGGAGATAACATTGAGTCCGAACTCTACGGGGCATTGTAAATAAACACTGGGTGATGTGTAGTTGAAAATTAAAAGTTGATAGTTGCAAACAAGTTATAGTACTGTGGGAAGGTTTTATGAATTGGTTATTGGCGCTGTGTTAATTTTTAATGTGTTTATTAAATGGTATGTGTATTATAAAAGACAAGAATGCAATTATCATTTATGCGATTATTTTTTTACGAAGCTTATGTATTTTTGTTATGTCATATTATATATATATGTTTGCATTTTTTTTGAAAATTAATCAATAAAAAATTTATTAACAAAAAAAAAGGGTACCAGTCCACAAGCATGGTCTAACAGTAGGCATATACTATCGGCCTCTGACCCAAACTCCTGAGGGAGACTGGCAGTTGGAGAATGTTGTAAAGGAGGCATCCAAGAAGGGAAGCCTGGTTATAATGGGGGACTTTAATTACCCTCACATAGACTGGGTGAACTGTTGTTCAGCACATGATAAAGAGATCAAGTTCCTAGATATGCTAAATGATTGTTCCCTGGGACAGATGGTTGAAGACCCAACTAGAGGTACAAGAATCCTTGACTTGATCCTGAGTAATACTCAGGATCTGGTGCAAGATGTTAATGTGACTGATCCAATAGGGAACAGTGACCACAACTCAATTATGTTTAACTTGATCATAGACCGCAAGTCACTGATAAAATCTAACACAGAGACCTTAAATTTTCAAAAAGGAAATTTCCCAAAGATGAGGAAACTAGTAAAAAAGAAGCTGAAAGGGAAAATTGAGAGAGTCCAAACACTCCAAGAGGCATGGAGGCTGTTTACCCAAAAGGAAAAAGGGCACTGCCAGGTCCAAGAGGACTCTGATGTGGCTCACAGGAGCTGTTCGGGAAGTGATCAAGAGCAAGAAAAGCTCATTTAGAAGATGGAAGGCTTGTCCGAATGAGGACAGCAGGCAGAAACATAAATTCTGGCAGAACAAATGCAAGGCAACAATCAGGAAAGCAAAGCAAGACTTTGAGGAGCGTATAGCTAAAAATACTCAGAGAAATAACAAAGACTTCTTTAAGTACATTAGAGGTAAGAACCCAACTAGAAAGGCCATTGGACCATTAGATGACAATGGAAGGCAAGGGGTTATTAAAGAGGAAACAGAGATTGCAGAGAGACTCAATGAATTCTTTGCTTCAGTATTCACTGAAGAAGACAGAGACCACATGCCCAAAACAGAGCCAATCTTCGTAGGGAGGGAAACCGAAGAATTAAGCCAGATAGAAATAACGAAGGAGAAGGTCCTTGCATGTCTTGTTAAACTAAACACTAACAAATCACCAGGACCAGATGGCATCCATCCACGAGTTCTCAGGGAACTTAAAGATGAAATTGCTGATCTCCTAGCCAAAATATATAATCTTTCTCTCAAATCAGTCTTTGTGCCTGATTACTGGAAGGTAGTGAATGTAACACCAATTTTCCAAAAAGTATCCAGGGGTGATCCAGGAAATTACCGACCTGTCAGTTTGACATGTGTTCCAGGTAAAGTGATGGAAACCATCCTAAAAGATAGGATTAATAGGCACATAGAAGAGAAGGCACTGCTAAAAGAGAGCCAACATGGCTTTTGCAAGGGCAAATCATGCCTCACTAATCTGTTGGAATTTTTTTTGAGAGTGTCAACAAGCATGTGGATAAGGGAGATCCAGTTGACATTGTTTATTTGGACTTTCAGAAGGCTTTTGACAAGGTCACCGCAGGGGTGTGTGCTGAGCCCGCTTCTGTACACGCTTTACACATATGATTGTGTTCCCAGTTACCCCAGCAATAAGATCATCAAGTTTGCTGATGACACAACGGTGGTTGGTCTGATTACTGCTGGGGAGGGGGAGTCAGCTTACAGGAAGGAGGTTGAAATGCTGATGGAGTGGTGTAAGCAAAACAATTTATTCCTCAATGTAAAAAAGACAAAAGAGATCATTGTGGACTTTAGAAAATGCAAATTGAACATCCAGCTACTTATTATTGAAGGGAATTTTGTGGAACAGGTCTTGGTGTTTCGATTTCTGGGAATGGAGCTGAGGGATGATCTGTTGGCATTCTACCACTGTACCATAGAGAGTGTGTTAACCTATGGTCTGTGTGTATGGTTTGGGAGTTGTACAGCTAGGGAAAGAACAATGCTGTCCAGGGTCATAAAGACTGCGGAGGGGATAATCGGGCGTACTCTTCCCACTCTAGATCAAATCTATGCTACCAGGTGTTATAAGAAAGCTGTAGAGATTGCGCAAGATAGTACGCATCCCGGAAATGATCTCTTTCAGCTTCTGCCTTCTAGAAGAAGGTATAGGGCCATAAAGACCAGGACCAGCCGCTTGAGAAATAGTTTCTACCCAAAAGCGGTTTTGGCTTTGAATGCAGTGAAATGCAGTCTATGAGGGAGCTTCTGTATATAGTTTTTAGAGTTTTAGAGCATTTTAGGGGTTAAATGTGTATATGTGGGGTGGGAGTATGTTGATAATTTTGTATAGTTGTAGAAATCTGATTCATGTAAAGATCTCTTCTCAATCAGTTTCATGAAGCAGCAGTTTATATCCTCAGATCTTTTAAGAGAGAAACTTAAGAGTCCACGAAGTCCAGCTTCATTAGGCTCAGAGTAAGGAAAGAACAGATAGAGACAGAAAACACGACTGCAGTCTTTGGCTGAACAAAGGATACTAATCGCTTCTCTTTATTCAAGCAGAGTATACCAGAAACGAAACTTAAGCTACATAATCAATCAGAATGTCAGAACCCAAATAAGGAGAGATAAGGAGCGTTGTCTCTCATGCAAGCAAAGAGGCTTTTGTTTACAAAATGTGTCAGAAGACAGGAGACAGAAACCAGATACATTCTTACATGTCCTCCTTTTTCATTAAAATTTGAGAGAGAGACGGCTAATCATACCCCTGCATGTCATCATACTCCATAACTACTCCTCCATATACATCATCACTGTCCTCCTGGACATCGTACCCCTCCTGACTCCTGGTACCTTGTTCCGGAGGATGATACCTCATTGAGTACAATTGCCGTTGTGCAAAACTCGATGTCTCCCTTCTACGCAGTGGACATAGAAATAAGATTAGGAATACAATAAACGCAAAAACACAAAGGTATAAGGCAGATAATAATAATGAACCCATAAAAGAAAACTTGTCTAAGGACAGATAAATCAGGCAACCAAGAAGTCACCCAATCAAAGAGATTAACATCAGTGCGTACATTGTTAGTAATGCTCTCCTGTAAATTCTGAAGTTCTTTCTCAATAGTATTATTCAGATCCTGGAATTTTACCCGACATCCCTGGTTCCCGACCAGTTTACAAAATCCTCCGGATTTTGCCAACAGGTAATCTATGGCCAGTCTGTAAGGTAAAATAACCCAATGCTGCACATTGATATTGTCCTGGATGGAAATTCGTGGCAACTCCATTAAAAAAGAACCACATGTTAGGATCCTTGATTTGCCATCCATTGCAAATTGAACCACTATCTATAGCAGAATAATCAGGAGTAAACATAGGAAACACATCATATATATCTTCAATAGTAGTGTTAAACAAGGTATAATTAAGCTTATAAGAACTGTTATAACTACCCCATAACCAAAAATAATCGTCACAACCCGTATAATTGCCTACATTCCGCAAAACCCTTTTTGCTTGAGTCCAGTACTTCCATTTACTATTCCAGACTCCAGAACTATGACAGCAGAAACAAAGTCCTTTAGTGTATTTCTTGAATGTCATGCTTCGCCAGCGGGTGTTGTTAAATTGTTCTGGAGGATTGGAGAAGAGTGTAGACCTATCAATATGTTGCAAATGTCCAATAACCAACTCTGGCGTGTTGAACAATGCCGGAAGAAAGGCCATTTGAGACACTGCCAGTGGATGCTCATAGTATAATGTTGCATTCTTACCATGAACCTCAAACATATAGTTAGCATGACGAATCCAAAAGTTGGGGTTGCCCCCATGAGGTATTGTTCTTACAGCTGGAAGCACAGTAAGAAAGAAAAGAACAAATGTCAGCAAATTTAGTTTACTGGTGAACCACCATCCTGGAGCTGAGTAACCTTCTTCTCTCTCCATGGGCGGATCGCTCGAGCAGGAATCCACACAGGTCCTGAGGTTGTAGAAACCGCTGCGTATCCTCGTCCCCAGGTGATTAGAGGTACAGGACCTTTCCACTCAGGATCCGGTTGCTGCCGATAAACGACCAATGGCTTAGGAAGACACTCCTCGGTCCTGAAATGCAATTCGACTGGAGAGTGTGACCTGTTATGGGGAGCAAGAAGAAAATTAAGAGTATACAGTACTTTAGCAACAGCTGTAGGTATTTCAGCCACAGGAACCCCTCTATCTCCCACTTGCTTGTGTAACAAATTTTTGAATGTCAGGTGGGCTCTTTCAACAATCGCCTGTCCAGTCGAGTTATAGGGTATTCCATGGGTTAGCTTAATGTCCCACTGACGGCAAAAGTCCTGAAAGGCAGAAGAAACATATGATGACCCATTGTCTGTCTTAAGGCTTTTAGGTTTACCCATTACCGCAAACGAACGAATGCAATGTTGTATAACATGTCTGGATGTTTCACCCCGTAAGGGTGTAGCCCATATAAATCCAGAGAAGGTATCAACAGTCACATGTAACTTAGAAAGCGGAGCCAAAGCAGGTACTTGCGTGACATCCATCTGCCATAGCTGATTAGCTTCTGTTCCTCGAGGATTAACAGCATCAAATGGCAGGAATATAGGAGACTTCGTACAGGAAGCACAGGATGACACAATGTCTCTAGCCTGTGACATAGGAATGGAAAACCGTTTATGCAAAACCTTAGCAGATTGATGAAACATTGCATGACTGTCAATGGGGTTGTCAAAGAGAGAAAAAAACCTCAGCAGAGTCTCAGAGAGCAGAATCTGCTCGTGCATTGCCCTCCGTCAAATAACCTGGGATCCTTGTGTGAGAGCGTATGTGGGCAATGAAGAATGGGACCGTACGGTTGGAAAGAAAACCTTGAAGCTGTTGGAATAAAGCAAAAAGATCCATATCCATCGATGGAGACAAATAAGCTTGAGCTAAAGTAAAAACAAGGCGGTAAACATATTGAGTATCCACAATCAGGTTAAAAGGCACATCAGAAAACGTAGAGAAAGCAAGTATGACCGCTGCCAGTTCCGACCGCTGGGCCGATGCTTGAGGTCCTGTAAAAACAACCTCCCATTCCCCAGTAGGACCCTGCCATGTAAGGACTCCACGGGAGGGGGAGCCATCCGAGAAAAGAGTAACGGCATGCAAGATAGGTTGCATGCAAAGCGGGGATGACAGGGAGTAAGAAGTGAGATTCAGTAAGGTAAACCGCTTATCTTTGGGGGGGGGGTTAAATTTAACTTGTCCCACAAAGTCCGCCATGGCCACCTGAAATGCCTCAGAATGCTGTAGCAAGGCGGTTAGCTGATCCTGCGAAAAAGGAAAACAAACAAAGTCAACGTCATAACCAGTCAAATGCTTTGCCCTAGTACGGCATTTGAGGAAAAGATCAGCAATCACATCAGGCAGGCGATAGCAGTTTTTCGAGGGAGTGTGCGCCAAGTGTAGCAAAAGCCAGTTGTTTCATGAGCATTTCCCGTGCCGGGACATTTTCCACCTGGCGGCTGAGGGCAGTCATGAGTCTGTTAATGAACTCAGTGTAATTCTCTTTTGGGCCCTGCCTAATTGCTGCAAATCCAGCAACTGAGCTATCTCCTTTGGAAGGAATCTTACTCCAGGCGCGCATGACTATCTGTGGAATATCTCCCAACTGGGCATCAGTGAGTGCCAACTGCTGTGTGGGGTTGGCAAAATTTCCCTCCCCACATAACATATCCATCGTGAGTGCAGGGCGTGTATGATGTACCTCCCAAGCCACATCCCTCCACTCTTGCAAGCAGAGCATAGCTTCTGCAGGAGGCAGGAGTGCTTTGATCATCTGTTTCCAATCCACTGGTAGCAATTTTTGAGAAGCAATGGCTTCCAACAGAGCTTTTGTAAAAGGTGCATTAAACCCATAGTCACGTATGCTGACTCTTAGTTCCTTCAGATATTTGTAATGGAGGGTTTCATATCTATCTGGGACTGCCAGTGCATTGCCAACAGCCGGAGCCCCCCTGATCACTGGGTATATTTCAGTAGATTGCACGTCCAGCACAGCTGCAGTTAAAGCAGCAGAGAACTGTGTTTTGGTAGGGCTAAAAGTGCTTGATTGCTGCAAGGCAGGATATAATGTCCCATCTCCATTTCCACCCACATCCCCATCAGGGGGCTTAAGCTGTTGTTGCTCATATGATGGAGGGGCAGTTGCCATAGCCCCTCCCTTGGCTGGGGGCAAAAGCTTTGGGAGGGGGCCAGCAAGCCCCTGAGACAACAGAATATCTTTGGAGTGAGTCTTTGAAGGCAGTCTCTGACTTCCTCCCACATAAATTGAACTGATACAAAAATTCTCTCATGCTTTTGCAATGCTTTCCCCACTTGATTCCACTGTTTTAAGTCCAAACATTCATATTTAAACCAATGACAGTTTTTTCTATAGCTTTGAGTAGCTTTTGTATCTCCTTCTCATCCGCTCGTTTCCCATTGTTATTCAAAAGATCTGAGATATCTTTACAAAGTTCTTGCATTTGCGAAGTAAGCACACACCCCATGATAAAAAAAATAACATTTTTCTTTTTCTTTTGTCACTCACCTAGTGTGGGACCCTGCGGATTCCCCATGCCCATCTGGCATGGAACAGCCCTTGCGGAGGCTGCTTAGGTGAGAAGGCTCCTGGCGGTGGTTTCTGCGGGCAGCTAAATTAAGGGGGGGTGAATAAATGATAGGGTTTGATTCACCCAATTTCATGACCTGACCGGCGGTTCTGCCAAGTAGGCAGATCGCTAACTCCTGTGACTGATTAGGTAAACACTCATCTCCGAGTCCAGGGCTAATCCCTGGGGTAAACAGGGAACATGTTTGCCCCTGCCTTAGCCCTAAGACAATGGTCTCCCTCGCCCCGTGTTTGTCCAAGTTAATTAACTTCCCTTTGAGAGGTTCCCCATTAACCCGGGTACGTGGGTAAGGTAATTTTCCTGTCAGATGACGGTTTTGCCACCGTTGCGCTTTTCCCCCTATAAATGATGTTGCCTTTTTCCAATAAAGGACTGATCTGATCTCGCTCCATTTGTCTCGTGTCGTCACTTGATCAGTCTCCTCCGGGACCTTACGGCCACCCCAGTGGCCCCAATTCCTTCATCTGGTGACCCCGACGTGATCTACTCGTGAGTAAGCGACCCAGGAGAGGTCTACTCGTGAGTAGCGATCCACGCGGTCCGGTTCTACGCTTGAACCGCGACCCGTCAGCCCGGAGGACAGCGCGGCGCTCTGGTCGGCAGCCAGCCGGTCAGAGGGACGGCCAGCGGCGAGGCATTCCAAGAGAGACATTCCTACACCTTGCTCCCGGCTTTCGGGGAGACTTGCACTAAAGGGAAAAACGCGTTCCGCTCAGGGCAGCTGTGAGCCCCTGACAGCGCAGAGGCCGCCGAGGGCCCGTGGCAGGAGGCCACGCTCCGAGCTCTACCCAGACGGTCGTCGCCAAGACCTGTTACCTTGCCCCAAGATGCGTCAACCCGTCCTGAGGAGGAAAACTTCAGAGGACCGCTCGCAGGTAATATGGGGACTTGTTCTCAGGGACAAAGTCCGTCCGCTAGCCAAAAAACTCGTGAGGAAGAGTTTAGAATCCTGGCCAGGGTATTTCAGTTACGTTTTCACAGCAGGGAACTAGCGAGACTTTTGGCGTACCTTAGGGAACACTGCCTGCTTTACCCAGAAGCAGGTACGTTAACCCTACAGCTCTGGGATCAGATAGGAGACTGCATTCAGCAACCCCCAAAGGCCCCAGGAGGGATAGTTCGCACATGGAGGAAGTGTAGGAAACTCTTAGCTGAGATCGAACCAGTGCGGATAGAAGCAGAAGAACCCCCGTTAAATAAGTCATCAGCCCAGCCAGTCGAGCCGACTGCGCCCACCACGCTCTATCCGACATTCAAGTACCAGCAGAGTAGCGTAGGGAGCCTTCCCGCGGTGACAGCTGCAGACGTCACCGAGGGAATGCAAGGAATGAGAAGCGCAGGCGCTTCTCTGACAGCTTCGGCTTCCCTAGTTACCAAGAGTGCCCTTCAGCGCACAGCTGAGGAAGAGCTTAGAAAGGGGGATCTGTCAGTAGAAGAGCTAGCTGAGCTCAGACAGATATGTCCAATCCGCATGGAGATGGACGCGCTCACAGGCGCACAGCAGATTGTTCATTCCCCAGTCCCGTATAAGCTTCTCATGGCTATGCGGAAGGCCATTGCAGAAACAGGGCTCCAAAGCTGTTTCACTAGGGGCACGCTCCAGTAAGTGTGCGAAACCACCATGTGGATTCCTCATGATTGGAAAGCCGTCATGAGGATGATGCTAACCCCTAGCCAGTACATGATCTGGGACAGCGAGTTTCACCTAGAGGCTCAAACTCGGGCTGCCAGGATGGGAGGTGCGGTGCTTCCTGAGCAGCTGTATGGCTCCGGCAATTTCGAGTCAATCAATGCTCAGATCAACCTGCCTCTCGCCACTCTTGAGATGTCAGCCGAGGCAGCCTTTAGGGCTTACTTTAAGATCCCAGCCACTGGCAAAGCGGCTAAAAATTACACCTCCATTAAGCAGGGAGCCCAGGAGCCCTACATGGACTTCATCAATCGCCTGGAGGAAGCAATTAGCAGGCAGATTGATAATGAGCAAGCCCAGGAAGAGCTCATGATTAAGTTAGCCAAGGACAATGCCAACTTGGACTGCCGTAGAATCTTGCAGTCCCTAGGCAATCGTCCTGACTTGACCCTATCGGACATGATTAGAGCTTGCGCCGACGTTGGCACAGAATCCTACAAGATGGGTCTGCTAGCGGCAGCGGTGCAAGGAGGGAAAAGACCTAATGGTAAGAGCAAAGGAGCATGTCACAATTGTGGCAAGATCGGTCACTTCGCTAGGGAGTGCCGATCCAAGGGAGGCGGACAAAAGTCCGGCCGTCCCAAGGCTCCGAACACCCTCTGTCCGAAGTGCAAGAAAGGCTATCATTGGGCCAGGTATTGCCAGAATTCGGGAAACTGGAGCACGGGCATGTCTCTGGCCCCAGTCCAAACAGAGGCGTCCTTCACCCAGAACTCACCAGAGCTAGAGTAGAGTCCAACCCCATTCCAGACATTGCGAGGGCGCAGGCCAGCCCCAAGGGCAGCACTGGGCTAGAATTGACTTGCCAAGCGGACGTTACATGCGACCTGCCAGGCACAGTCTATCTGGTCGACTCCCAGTACATGGGACCCCTGCCCAGAGGCTTTATAGGTTTAGTTTTGCCCCGTAGTGTAGCTGGTGCACGTGGAATTTTTATAATTCCAGGAGTCATTGACTCGAATTTTTCAGGCGTTCTCCAAGTTCAGCTTTGGACACACCTGCCCCAAACCATTCACAAAGGAGACACCTTAGCGCAACTGATCATGGTTCCTTGTCACTCGCCAGCAGAGAGCCAGGGGAGGCTCAGCGACGGCTCAGAGCCCGGTTCAGCCGACCGCTTGGGCGCGAGTGAGGCAGTGCAAGGATACCAGGTCTTAGCGACAGTGGAGACCAACATTGAGTGGAAGCAGCGCCCCGTTATCGAGGTATTTTTGAACAAAAGAGCATTCTCAGGGTTACTCGATACCGGAGCAGATGTGAGTGTGATAAGCAGAAGCCAGTGGCCAAGGGAGTGGGCCACTGAGCCGGTCTCCGATGTGTGGGGGGTAGGCGGTGTTCAGGAAGCGTTTAGGAGCCGAGAGTGGGTAGAAGTCACAATCCCAAGGGCTGAAGGCACGGCGGTGATTCGACCGCACATTCTTGACGTGCACATCAACCTTTGGGGGCGAGACATTTTACAGCAGTACGGTGCCACCCTTACCTTCGGGTAATGGCGTCGCCACTTAAATGGCTCACCGATACTCCGGTCTGGGTGGAACAATGGCCGGTAGTGGGAGAGAAATTGGTTGCTCTCAAGCAGCTGGTTAAGGAACAGCTAGACGCAGGACATATAGAACAGTCCACAAGTCCTTGGAATTCGCCAGTTTTTGTTATTAAGAAAAAGTCGGGGAAGTGGCGACTCCTCCACGATCTCAGAGAGATCAATAAGTGTATTCAGCCGATGGGTCCCCTTCAATGCGGCATCCCAAATCCTAACATGATTCCCGAGGGGTGGGAGATTCTCGTCGTAGATCTCAAGGATTGTTTTTATACAATCCCCTTAGACCCCAGGGACCGGGAGAGGTTTGCCTTTACGGTGCCGGTCGTGAACCACAGTGAGCCCACGCAGCGTTACGCGTGGAAATTTTTGCCACAGGGCATGCTCAATTCGCCCACTTTGTGCCAAATTTACGTTCACGACGCACTGGCAAAGTTTCGAAACCTCTACCCACAAGCTTTAGTTTGTCATTTTATGGATGATATTTTGGTAGCGTTGCCGCAACTTGGCAGTGAAGTGTTTTCAGACCTCCAGGCCAGCCTGGGGGACAAAGGTTTACTCATTGCCCCGGAGAAAGTGCAGAGAACCGAGCCCTTTTCATACTTGGGTCATCGGCTTCTCCGCTCTTTTGCAGCGCCAGTTTTGCCTCAGATCAATCTACAGGACTCAGTCACCCTCGTAGAGTTGCAGCAAGTTTTGGGAAATATCAATTGGGCAAGACCGTACTTCCGATTGGATACGGATCTTCTAAAACCGCTCTTCTCGCTGCTAACCTTAGGTAAGCAGCCGGCAGACCGGATAAAAATTTCTCGAGACGCGCGCTTGGCGCTCGAGAAAGTTAACCAAATTCTCAACCAGAGGTGGGTAGATAGGATCACCCAAGGGCCATATGCTCCGATCCTGAATTTGTACATCGTACGGGCAGGATCCATGTTCACTGGGGCGTTGGGAGTAGATTCCGAGAAGGGAGCGAAAATTGTGGAGTGGGTGTACTTGCCTAACACCTCTTCTCGGAACATCGTTCCGCCCCAAGAACTGGTCTCCGCGGTGATCTACCGCGGAAGGCTGAGAGCTAGGGACATTTCATTTAGCCAAGATTGTAGTCCCGTTCACCAAGGAACAAATTCAGCAGTTGATGCAGCTAGGTGACTCGCTTCCGATAGCTTTGGAAGGATTCACTGGAAGCTTGACATACCATTTGCCTAAAGACCCCAGACTTGTCTCGCTTCAAACAGGAACAGTCAGCTTGTTCGAATTGCTCTCGCTGGTCCCACTTCAGGGGGCCAGAACAGTTTTTTCTGATGGTGGACGCACCTATGGTGTCTTGACCTGGCAGGAGGGCGAAGCTTGGCACACGCTGTTAACTCCTCCACAGAAGTCCGCACAGCGGGCAGAGTTGGCAGCCGTGAACCTTGCTTTACGCACCTTCGCCAAGGAACGATTAAATATCATAACTGACAGTCTATATGTTAGGAATTTACTTCACAGTCTACCGGGAGCTTACATCACTCCCGCGATAGACAAGAACTTGCTTAGTCTGTTTCTCACTGCTCAATTTCATTTGCGAAACCGCACGGAGCCGCTCTATATTGCCCACATCCGAAGTCATCAAGACCTGCCAGGTCCGATTTCCGCGGGCAATAGCAGAGCGGATGCGGCGGCAAAGGAAATTCAGCAACGTTCAGTCTTGGGAGTTTTTACTACTCCAATTCAAAGTCATGCCTTTTTTCACCAAAACGCCAAGGCACTCGCCAGACAGTTCAATCTGCCACTTTCTCAAGCCCAAGGTATAGTGCGCTCTTGCCAGCATTGTGCAGGGGCACCGGGGGGGCCCTCGTGGGGGGTCAACCCGCGAGGGACGGAGGCTAATCAGGTGTGGCAGATGGATGTCATGCATGTGCCGCAGTTTGGCAGATGGCAGTACATGCACGTCTGCATAGACACTTTTTCTCAGTTCGTTTGGGCGACGGCGCAGAAGGGGGAAACTGCCTCCCACGTGGAGCAGCACCTCCTTTCCTGCATTGCGGTGATGGGCAAGCCGCGGCACGTGAAAACGGATAACGCCCCGTCCTACTGCTCTAGGCAGTTGGCCGCCTTCATGGCCACCTGGGACATCAAGCATACATTTGGCATTCCCTACAATCCGCAAGGGCAGGCGATTGTAGAGCGGGTCAATCGGACGCTAAAGTCCTACATTGACAAACAAACAGAAAGGGGGGAGCCACCAGCCCTCCCCAAGTCACAGGGCCAGGCACAGCATTGTCTGAATAAGGTATTGTTCACCTACAATCACCTTAATGTTTTTTCGGACTGCACGCCGCAGGAGAGGCACTTCCGCCGTTCGGAAGCTCTCCCGCGGCCGATGGTCCGATATCGGGTGCCACCGGACCCTTCCTGGAGGGGCCCGGTGGCGCTCATAACCTGGGGGAGAGGGTATGCTGCAGTTATGTCTCCTACAGGTGTCGTTTGGATTCCAGCTCGGTGCGTCAAGCCTCATTTGGAACCACATGGCGTGGACCCAGGCCGACCCGAGTCCGATCCCGGAGATGGAGGATCTCGCCCTGACCGAGGGGACCCGCCGGGAGAGACAGCGGTCGCAGATGACAGTACCGAAGATCACCTGGGGGATGGTCAAGGCCCTCTGCCATGATACCCAGGATGCCATCCAGTGCGAGGGGAAGGAGCTGACACCGGAGAGCTTCGTGGTTGCAGTTTTCGCCCGGATTCACGCCAACTCCATGGCAGTCACCATCATCCTGATCCTTTCCCTGCTTTTGGGGGGAGGCGTTCAGGCCGCCTCATTGGAGGCCAGCGATTTAATGCCAGGCGGAGACCTCTCTGCCCGGATGCAGTACAACATTTGGGAAAGGTTGGCAAGCCTTGTCAACCAGTCCGATTTTTGCCTCAGGCAGGACGTCGGCTCTGCCTCGATCCTCAGCACCTGCCTTGTCCCGGTGTGCCATTCTCCAGGCGCACACCCCCGGGACGGGGACTGGCTGGTGAGGCGACTCTTCAGCCCATACATCCCATCAGCTTCCTCGGAATATGCTCGTTGGGAGATGCGGCTAACCATGACTTTACCGGCTGATGCGGCCACTCTCCACACTCCTCGAGTGGCGGTCAGCCCGAACTCTACCTGCGGCCGAATACACGGGTGCTCCGGACCCAGCCGAACCCGGCACCGCTGCCTCGATGTAGGCAGCGGCAATTGGACTTGCAATAACCCAGTGCCACTTGGCACAATGTATGCACATATCACCCTACCATCTGGATGGTTCTTCACTTGTAACCAGTATACGTTCAACTACATTCCTGCTAATATTACAGACTCTATATGTTGTATCAGTCGTTTGACACTGATGCTCCCCACTAAGGATATGATTGCCCCACGCACTAATGTTCCCAATGTTTCCAATGTCTCTAATGTTCCCTCACTCATACGGCACACTCGCACCACCCTGTTAGACAGCTCATGTGAAAGCAGCTTTAGGGTAATGAGACCTGCCGAATACCTCTCTTTGGCAGTCAGCATCTTTGGCGTGCCAGGCTTAGCCGTCGGTAACGCAAAGAGGATTGGTCGCTTGGCCTGCGGCTTAGCAAAGGCCATCAACCATACCTCCTCAGCGATAGCGCTCCTCAATCAGGAGCAGGCGGAACTTCGCCATGCCATTCTCGATAATCGAGCGGCTATCGACTATCTCCTATTGTTGCACCACTTGGGTTGCGAATCCTTTCACGGTATGTGTTGCTTCAATCTTACGGACAACTCTCGTAAGATCCAAAGCCAGATCGCAGATCTCCACACCATAGTTGCGGGCATCACAGAAGGCTCTGCGTGGGGGGCTTGGTGGAGTTCCCTGTGGAAGTGGATGTGGTCATGGATCCCATGGGGGTGGCTTCAGACGGTGCTTAAAGTGGTGGTGGGGGTAGTCATACTAGGCATTGCAGTCTGCTGTTTTGCTCAATGTATTCCCTCACTGATCTCGAGGTGCCGCCTCAGAAGGAAACCCCGTGACGTCATTCCCGATCAACAGCTGATGCCGCTTTTGCACAGAGTCGCTGGTCAGGCTCTTAATATAAAAAAGTAAGGGGAGATGCGGATTCCCCATGCCCTTGCGGAGGCTGCTTAGGTGAGAAGGCTCCTGGCGGTGGCTTCTGCGGGCAGCTAAATTAAGGGGGGGTGAATAAATGATAGGGTTTGATTCACCCAATTTCATGACCTGACCGGCGGTTCTGCCAAGTAGGCAGATCGCTAACTCCTGTGACTGATTAGGTAAACACTCATCTCTGAGTCCAGGGCTAATCCCTGGGGTAAACAGGGAACATGTTTGCCCCTGCCTTAGCCCTAAGACAATGGTCTCCCTCGCCCCGTGTTTGTCCAAGTTAATTAACTTCCCTTTGAGAGGTTCCCCATTAACCCGGGTACGTGGGTAAGGTAATTTTCCTGTCAGATGACGGTTTTGCCACCGTTGTGCTTTTCCCCCTATAAATGATGTTGCCTTTTTCCAATAAAGGACTGATCTGATCTCGCTCCATTTGTCTCGTGTCGTCACTTGATCAGTCTCCTCCGGGACCTTACGGCCACCCCAGTGGCCCCAATTCCTTCAGGACCCAAAGTTGACTTTGGATGAATTTCGAGCGCTCGATTTATGACCTTCCCGGTCGGGGTGAATGAGACCTTGTCCCGGTCGATGAGGTGATAATTAGGTGCTAATTGCTGAAGCAGATCTCTTCAAAGCATTCCTTTGAATTTCATTCAATGGCCTCGCGACGGGGCACCAGTTGTAGAAATCTGATTCATGTAAAGATCTCTTCTCAATCAGTTTCATGAAGCAGCAGTTTATATCCTCAGATCTTTTAAGAGAGAAACTTAAGAGTCCACGAAGTCCAGCTTCATTAGGCTCAGAGTAAGGAAAGAATAGAGAGAGACAGAAAACACGACTGCAGTCTTTGGCTGAACAAAGGATACTAATCGCTTCTCTTTATTCAAGCAGAGTATACCAGAAACGAAACTTAAGCTACATAATCAATCAGAATGTCAGAACCCAAATAAGGAGAGATAAGGAGTGTTGTCTCTCATGCAAGCAAAGAGGCTTTTGTTTACAAAATGTGTCAGAAGACAGGAGACAGAAACCAGATACATTCCTACATATAGTTGTATTTTGTTTAGGTTTTGTTGGGTTGATAAGTGTTTTTCCCCCCAAATCTCGTTGTTCTGTGCAGGACAATGACAATAAAGATTTATCTATTTATCTATCGATTTATCTATCTGTCCTGCACCAAAGGCTCTTGAATAAATTTACCAGTCATGGAATAAAGGGACAGGTCTTGTCCTGGATCAGCAACTGGCTAAGGGACAGAAAACAGAAATGTATCAATTTCTGAGTGTATATATTTAGCTGTGCTGCGCCATTGATCCCCATGTTCTGACTGCCTAATAAAGTTGTTTGGCCCTGTTATGCTGGCTGCTTCGCATTTCTACCAGAACATCAAAAACTGCAAAGAGTGAATTCATGTTGTAATGACTGAGCAGAGAGAGATAGAGAGAGAGAGAGCAAGTGAAGACTGGAAGTGTCGAGGTCACAAGCGCTGAAGAGACCAGTGTCCATAAAATACTTAGAGGCAGTTTGTATGATCAACCCATCTGTAAAGAAATGCAATGGTTTACAACTCTAAAGATAAGAAGGGGAGGGTGCCAAGATATATTTCTTCAGGGTCAGAGGATATAAAACCTTACTGAGAGAGATTAGCTTGGTGGCTGATAAAACCGGGGTCTTATTTTTTGAAAATAACATCATGCTTCTCAAATGCAGAACACTGAGCAAAACACATGTCAGGTTGCATCAAGCGTAACCCTCTTGAAATGTCCTTTTTGCACCTTTGGAATAACTCTTGCTGCATGAGGCCACTTCTGAAATACTGGATTCATTAAGTTGTGGCATCTGGGGCAGGGGGAAATGCCATAAATGTTGTTCAGAACAGACTTGTGTTGAATTTAATCATGCACAGAGTAAAGCTATTGAAATCAATGAGATATAATGCCTCATTGATTTCAGTGACCCTAATCCAAGCATTGGTAAGCCTGAATTCAACCTTTTACATCTTTATGTGAAGACAATAGCCAGGATAAATAGACTGCTAGAGTAGGCATGAGGTTCACTTAGAGATGTAAAATTTCCAGAAATTTTGAAGCTCGTAAACACCCCCCCCCCCCGGGCTTTTTTCAGAAAAAACAAACAGAAATTTTTGGAAAAATTGAAAAAAATGCTACATTAGTACTTTTTTCTTTTCCAGATTGAAAATCATTCTGCATTGGAGAGTTCAGTTTGTAACCTAGGACTTGCTCCTCACAGAAATTAGAATAATCTGATACCATAGGTATATTTTTTAGAAATGATTTATAAAATATTTGAACCCGGCCTTATCTTAAAATATTTTATTCATCATGTTAAAATAAAACATTCCATAATATATTTTTATTTTTTCAATTTTTCAGAAAAAACAAAAAAGGCGTCAGGAAAAAAAAGAAAAAAAAACAAAACAAAACCCTGGTTTACCCCCAAATTTTTCTGTTTTTTCCCCTGGTCTTCACATCTCTAGGTACACTGCATTCTGGATCCCTGGTCGGGCACTGAAAGTGGTGCTGAAGCCATGAAAGAATGAAATAGGATTTCTCTTCCTCTCTAACAAATTGTTCTTGATGGTTTGGCATTAATTGTGATGAGAGAAAGGTGACAATGTTGTATTACAGAAGGGCTGTTGTGGTGCAGTGCTTAAGCTGTGGTACTGCTCATTATTTGAGTTTGATCTTGATGGGACCCCAGGTTGACTCAGCCTTCCATCTTTCCAAGATTGGCAAAATGAGTAACCAGCATGTTAGGGGCAAAATTCTAATTTAGTGTGAACTGCCCAGTGAGTGCTCTAAGTGCTATGGGGTGGTATATAAGTGTAATTGCTATTACAAATCTTAAAGTTCTCCAGGTAGCATTTTGGAATTAGGGGTCTATGATTTTTTAAAATTATGCTCAATCTACCACCAACTTCAAATGAGAGTCAGGTAGAAAAAAAACTTTTAAGAGGAACAGTGAAAACAAAAACAAAAACAATACTTTTTTTGATTTCCAGTGGCCATACTGGCTGGGATATTTTGACACTTCTGGTCCAGAAAAAGGTAACATTTCTTGTCTTTGGATAGCTCTGTAGACTGCGCGGGGTGGTGGTGGTGGGATAAATCTCATAAAAGACCATGTTGGAAGTTGTAATTCAAGAAAGTGATGTCCCAACCTCTGCCCTTCCCTTTCTTCTTCAGACTGCTCTGTCATCGATGAAAACCATTCCAAGGAAAATAAGTCATATGAAACAAAAAGATGTTGGCAGAACAGATACTGGCATTCTTCTCCTCACCTGTCCTTCCCTTTTATAAAACAGCCAAGTTTGTAAAAGAGAGGCACCAATTTGCTTTGAAGTGCATCAGTGAACAGAAAATACTCTAATGAAGCCAATGGGGGCTGGGGCTGGGGGTGGGGGGAAGGAGACTGAAGTTGTTGTTCTTGTGTTTATATTACAAACTGTGTTTCTAGGACTACACTCTACTTGTGTGCCTCTAACAAGGAAAAGTCAAGGAGAGACGAAGGCTACTGATAACATCTGGCATATAAACAGAAGCAGGAAACATAGTATTTGCAGGGGTCAAAGAAAAGTGGAAACCAAGGAAATGGTACCATGAAATCCATCTGTTTTTACTATTTCTTGCAGATGGTGGAGATGCTTTGGCAGACTGAAAGCGCTCTTGGAAATACTGAAGCATCATTGGGGAGGAAAAAATAATGAAACTCACACATGCTTCTTTGAAGCACATTCTTCTGCTTACTGAACTGTTGCCTAGAACAGTGGGTCTCAACCTTTGGTCCTCCAGGGGTTTGGACTTCATCTTCCAGAACCCTGAGGTGTAGCAGGGTCAACAGTCAGTGAGGTTCAGTGAGCTGAAACAAGCAAACCGACTGACTGACCGACCAACCAACTGAATGACTGAATGAACCAATGTACATACATATGCCTTCCATTTATAGATCACACACAGATAAGTTTGAGGCCCTCGAAAGGACCGCAGGTGCGAAGTCTGCATCTTTCCACAGCATAGGACTAATTTATTGGATTTACAGTATTCAGAGTAATTTCAGAGCCTGCCATTTTTGACTGGCTGAGAGATTGCTAGGATGCTTTTTCCTGATGTTTCAAACGGTGTGATTCTGTCTACTCATTGCAGCGTACATAGGAATCAGTTTTAAGTGAAAGTGAAAGAGATCTTATTGGCAATGTATGTGGAAACTGTGTAACACCAACACAGGATATACACATTAAGAAAAATGTACAGGCAGGGGCTATAGAATAGCCCAGCTTAAATTGAATGATTAAATCATGCTGGAGCTGTCTGCCACCTAGTGTCCATTAGTAGGCATAGCAAATGTTACTGAATCTAGTGTGCCAAAGACACCCTCATATGATGTTCAGAAAATAGCTGGAGCAGCATTTGTTGACTTTAGAGTGGCATATGATATTTCTTCTTCTTCTTCTTCTTCCATGTCTAGGCCAGACCTTTTGGTGAGTTCGTTCTGCAGTTCCTTTGGCCTGACCTAGTGTGAGAAAGATTAGCCAGCAACACAAGGTGGCTGTTACCAAGGTACACTACAATCTTTGAGAAGGCTCTTTCTCTGTACCCCTGCCATCTTAGTAAAATGGTTACTGCTCTACTTCAAAACTGAAGATTCTTTATTGAAATTCAAGGAAGGCACAATTGCTGGAAAAATCAAAGGAATGGTCTCCCACAGGATAGCATCATGGTACCATTACTTTTTAGCATGTAAACCAGTGGTTCCCAAACTTTTTTTTTTTTTGCTATTCTCCACCTAAGCATCTCTAAAATCCTGATGCCTCCCTCCTGTGACAAATACTTCTTATTATACAAAATGTGAACTACAGTATTCACGTGGAGAAAGCCTAAAATAACATTCACTGTTAATAACTCAAATTGTCCCCACTGTGGGGCATGTACCCCACATTGGGAACCATAGATCTAAACAAATGATCAACTGACATTCCTCTATGCTAGGCATTTCATCTATACTGATGATCTTGCCTTGATCATTTGAATCCATTGAACACCAGTTTATATCACAACATCATTGCCGGACCCACCCCCCCAATAAAGAGACGGACACTGTGCTGGGTTTAAACTGGGCCACTTTTATTAATTACAATTCAATAATGCAAGCGGGCCGCCATAGCACTGGTAAGGACGAATGGTTATAACCAATTATCTCAACCCCCAACAGAAGCGCAAATGACTTAACCTCTGCTTCTGACGTGAGTCCGGCAAACTTGGAGGTTTGGCAAGCTGTTTCTAGCATAGCCTTCCCTTGTTCCTAAAACACACCTGATTGGCCACCCAAGTTTCCCTCTATCTTATCCATCCTGTGGATAAGTGTGCACCTGCCGGACTCTTAGGGGTCACCCAGTACACCCTTATCAGTGCTAGCTGCCAAGTGACCAAAGACAAGAACCAAAATGTACCCCAGGACTCAACCAACAGTGACAGTGTGTGATGGGCAAAAACAACAAGAACCAAACGGCCAATCTAGGTTCAAGGAAAAATTCCCATCCGGCCCTGAAGCGACCAAAAAACTCACACTGACACCGAGGGAGGGGGTGGCGGGCAAACGTTGCCTGGCCCAGCTGAAAGAAAGAAGGAAAGGGTGGTCCGGACCTCTCTACTTAAGGAAGGCCCGGCCCCCACCCCTTCCAGCCCTGTGGGAAGGGCGGTTCGGACCTCTCCCTTCCAGGAAGGCCCGGCCCCCGCCACTTCCGGCCCCGTGCCGTCTCTAATGGGGCAGGGCTGGCAAAGCGCACGGCAGCAGAGCCGCGCCACCGCGCGTCCCTTCCTTATAGGTTCAATTTCTATACCGCCCACTCGGCCAAGGCCGGGCGGCTCACAATAAGAATAAAAACAGATAAAACATGCACTGTCATCATAAAATAATTAAAACTACCCACCCCATAAAAGAGTGCTGGAAACTGAAAGGGGGTGGAGCTCCAAGTTAGCTAGGAAGGTAAGATTTTGGAATACTGTTTTGCATTACCTCAAAGTATTTGGGAATCAATCTGCATTGAACCCTGGCCTTAAAAAAAGAAAATTATAGCCCAAAATACCATATTTAGGAAACTTTCTGGATCAGTCAGGAGTGCACATTTACCAAC
This sequence comes from Bradypodion ventrale, assembly GCA_035047345.1. NCBI lineage: Eukaryota > Metazoa > Chordata > Lepidosauria > Squamata > Chamaeleonidae > Bradypodion > Bradypodion ventrale. Next base: position 22,054,221 of record JAWDJE010000009.1, on the reverse strand, counting down.
CATGTGCCACTTCATTTTTGGAAAGTAGTGAATAACAGCAATTATCAGATGTTATGTACTGAATGCTTTGTGATAAGTATCCCTTTAACGGATTTGTATCTGTCTATTGTATCTACTGTAAGCAATCAGTGTTTCATTGTAACCAGCTGTTAAGAACAATGCTGCGCCTGCAGTAGCAGCGTTGGACACAGGATACCCATTCACCTGCATGCCTGAAGGGCAGGATACTACTGCCTCTACTGCATCGGGCAGGATACTACTGCCTCTACTGCATCGGGCAGGATACTACTGCCTCTACTGCATCGGGCAGGATACTACTGCCTCTACTGCATCTGGAGAAGATGGGCGTGGACTGTTACCTGGGCTATTCAAAATGTACTATAAATAAGACTGTTGCTTCACCTGTACCTCATGTTCACTTTACTACGATGCAATAAACCTGGTTTTAGCCCTTACTGCAGCTTCTGCTTGTCTTCTGTTGCAAGACACCAAATTGGCGACGAAGATGGGATGGCGTCCCGACAAGTGAACATCGCGCCCTTCGACATCACAAAGCCTGAGAGATGGGAACTCTATGAGGAGCAGTTCCTCTACGCTTTGGACCTCGAGGGCATCGAGGAGGAATCCCAGTGGCGGGCATTCCTACTGGCCCAGTGCGGCTTAGAGACTTTGGAAATGGCAACCAACCTCCTGATGCCGAGACCGGTCAGGGCTGTACCCCTAGATGAGATCCTCACCGAGTTGAGGAAGCACTTTCAGCCGAAAGTGTCCGTGTTTCCAGCAAGGTTGGCGTTCCAGCAGCGGTGCCAGTGGGCCGGTGCGTATGTGGCAGACTTCGTGGCAGCCTTGCGGGTGGCTGCCATGCGGTGCCGGTGGGGAGCATCCCTGAGCGAGGCGCTGAGGGACAGGCTCCTGCTGGGCCTGCGAGATGAGGGGGCCAGGAAAAAGCTACTGGCCAAAGATGAGAGCATCTCGTTCGAGCATGTCCTGCACATCACCCAAGCCGCTGAGTCAGTGCAACAAGGCGAATGGGTGTGCCGGGCCAGGACCGCCATGGTTGGGGGGCCCCCGCCGGTGGTCCCAGTCCACAGCTGCTCCTCCAACGGAGAGCGAGGGGCCTCCGAGTACTCCACGTCCACCTCTGACTGCAGTGAGGACGAGGACGTGCAACGGGTGCAGAGGAGACTGGAGAGGCGAGACCACGCCAGAGAGAACCGCCGCTGCGACAGATGCGGGGCATCCCATGACCAGAGCCGATGCCCATTCCGGAAGGTGGAGTGCCACAACTGCGGGCGGCACGGGCACATCACAAGGGTCTGCAAGCGGCGTCGAGCCGACGGCAAGGGCCAGGTGGAACGGCCCTAATGCAAGGCAGACGGGGTCGGGCACATCTTCGACGATGAGCCCCAGGAGCACCGAGCATCTCGACAGGTTCCCGAGAGCCGCGACCAGGCGGTCCACAGTGTGCAGTTGCAGCGGCCCCGATTTTTTGTTGAGGTACTGGTTCAGGGGGTCCCAATAAGGATGGAGATCGACTCGGGGTCAGCGTACTCCATCATCTCCCACAGGGAATTTCTGCGTATTCCCCCGAAGTCACGCCCCAAACTGAAGGCCTTTAAGACTATTTTCCAGGATGTCCAGGGCAAAAGTATACCAGTGTTGGGGGTGGGAGAGTTCAAGGTTCAGTTTAAGAGGCGCTCCGCGCAGTTGCCCCTAGTAGTTCTAAGGAAAGGGTCCTGCTGCCTCCTGGGGACACAGTGGTTCGGGCCCCTAGGAGTCTTCATTGGAGGCATACACACCGTGCAGGCTGACCCGATCACAGAGGTGTGTAATGCACATCCTGCCGTTTTTGAGAAGGGGCTAGGGAAGTTCAAAGGGCCCCCAGTTTCTTTTGAATTGGACCCCGACATTCGACCCATCAGGATGAAGCCAAGAAGAGTGTCTTTCGCACTAAAGGACAAAATATAGACTGAACTGGACAAATTGGTGGGTCAGGGGATTTTGGTGCCGGTGGATTCCGCCGAGTGGGAAACCCCCATTGTTACGGCGCTTAAGGCTAATGGGGAGGTTAGAATCTGTGCTGACTACAAGTGCATGATTAACAAGGCAATCCGCCCAAATGCGTATCCAGTACCAGTGGTAAGCCACCTGCTTGCAACCCTGCATGGGGAAGGTGTTTCGCCAAACTAGACTTGGCCCAGGCATACCAACAATTGTCGGTAACCCCAGCTACAGCCGCCGCTCAGACAATTGTGACCCATAAGGGAGCTTTTAAAGTGACGCGCCTACAATTCGGCGTAAATTCAGCTCTGGGGATCTTTCAGTCCCTTGTAGAAAGGTTGTTAAAAGGGCTCCCAGGTATTTTCCCTTACTTTGATGACATTCTGATTACAGCGGGGGGGGGGGGAGCAGGAATTAGCCAAGAGGTTAGACCACGTGCTAACAGTGTTCGAAAAAGCGGGGCTCAGGCTGAGAAAGGATAAATGCGTATTTTTTGCTGAGGAAGTAGAGTTTCTGGGTTTTAGAATAACCCCTGAGGGCATTAAGCCAGCTGAATCCAAGGTAGCGGCAGTGAAAGATGCTCCTTGCCCCCCCACCAAGCCCGAATTGCAGTTCTTCCTAGGACTCCTTAACTTCTATCACTCGTTCCTCCCGGGAAAGGCGTCCATTGCGGAGCCATTGCATAGATTACTCAAAAAGGATGCGGCTTGACGGTGGAGGGACAGTCAGGAATGGGCATTCCGGGGGCTCAAACAGCTTCTATCTTCCGAGGCTGTGTTGACCCACTTCGACCCAAAGAAACCCGTTGTGCTGGTCTGCGATGCCTCACCGGTGGGGGTGGGGACAGTCCTCTGCCACGTGCTAGAGAACGGGTGAGAGGCCCCAGTGGCATACTATTCGAGATCCCTGTCCAAGGCAGAGCGCAACTACGCACAAACTGACAGGGAGGCCCTAGCGATCGTTGCAGGAACCAAGAAGTTCCACGACTTTCTCTACGGTAGGCCATTCAAAGTCATGACCGACCACAAGCCCCTCTTAGGAATTTATTTTTTATTTATTTATTTATAGTCATATTTGTATATGCCGCCCACTCAGGCAGAACCCGACTCAGGGCGGCATTACAGCAATTCTAAAAATACATAAAAAAACGTTATAAAAACCCACATCCCACCCCCTTTAAAAAAAAACCATATCCCACCCACCCATCCCACCTACTATACAAAAGGAAAGAAGAGAGAGTTCTTATAAAAGCCAGCAGGCGGGCACCATAGTCCCATTCGGGCCCCACACGTGCCCTGCCAGCCAGGTCTTCACTCCTTTCCTGAAGGGCAGCAGTTCACTTTGGAGTCTTAGATCTATTGGCAGGAGGTTCCAGAGAGTTGGTGCGGACACGGAGAAGGCCCTCCTTCGGGTGCTAGACAGATGTGCACCCCTAGTTGATGGCACTATTAGAGAGCCCCTCCGATCTTCACTACAGATAAGCCAACCCCGCAGATCTTGTCCCCAAGGATGCTGCGTTGGGCGATCTTCTTCAACGCGTACCAGTACGTGCTGACCTACCGCCCCGGCAAGGAGATTAGTCATGCCAATGCTCTTTCCAGGTCACCCCTCCCACAGGCAGGGGGTTCCGAGTGCGAGGTAGAACAGGACCACCAGGTGCTCCTGATTGAGGCCCTAGAGTCACCCCCAATCCTGCCAGCTGAGATCGCCAAGGCTACAGCGAAAGATAAGTCGTTGACCCTAGTCAGTTCATGGGTACAGAAAGGCTGGCCGGCAAGCTCCCCTACGGAGGAATTCAGGATTTACAGTAGGTGGAGAGACGAGCTCTCCCTAGAAAGGGGCTGATTACTCTGGGGGCAGCGGGTGGTAATCCCCGAAGTTCTGAGGTCCCAGGTGCTAAAGATGCTGCATATCAGCCACCCGGGGATCGTGCGCACCAAGGCGCTAACTAGGATTTACGTCTGGTGGCCCAAACTGGACACAGATATAGAACACATGGTAGGCACTTTCGAGAGCTGCCAGAGCACCCGCCCCGAGGAGCCCCGACTTCCACACAGAGAATGGGACACGGCCAGGGGTCCGTGGTCATGCTTACACGTGGATTTTGCGGGTCCTTTCAGAGGCACCCTTTTCCTCATAATAGTGGACTCCTACTCCAAGTGGTTGGAGGTAATCCCAATGGCTAGTACATCGTCAGCTGCAACGATTAAGCAATTATGCAAGGTATTCAGCTGTTTCGGTTTACCTGACGTACTTGTGAGCGACAACACCACAACTTTCACGTCAGCGGAGTTCCAAGGTTTCATAGAGATTAATAAGATTCGCCACATTACTGCGGCCCCATTTCAGCCTGCTACAAATGGTCAAGCAGAACGCCTGGTGTGAACAACAAAGGACGCACTGCATAGGATGGGCCCCAGGGAGTTGAATCTGCAACTCTGCCAATTCCTGTTAAGGGACCGAGTAATCCCCTTAGTGTCAGGGCTCTCACCCGCCGAACTCCTCATGCAGAGGAAACCCACCACGATCCTCTCAAGGCTAGACCCAACCAGTGTGGAGGACACAGGTAGAAACATAGAAACGGGGGGCACCAAGAGTTTCGAGATCGACCAGCCAGTACATTGCCGAAACTACGCAGCTGGTGGCCCGACTTGGGTACCGGGAATAGTGGTCGGACAGACGGGGCCAGTATCCTACAATGTCGAGACAGGTACAGGGCTCCTCTGGAGGAGGCACGCCGACCAACTCAGAGGCAGAGTAGTGGAAAGGCAAGACGCTAGTAGCCAGAGGGAGCACTCAGCGTTAGGGTTCTCCCCCACCTGCTTATCCCAAGGAGGAGACACAGGCCACAGGGGGGAGGAAAATGATACAAACCCGCATTCTTTGGACATGCCGGGTAACAGGGACAATTTAGAAGAGAGGGATTTTGAGGATTTGTTAGATTTTGAGTTAGGAGACCGGGGGGATTTTTTGGACTGGTCCCCCACCCATCCAAGTGAGGAGCGGGGTTTTTCATTAGTCCCTGGAGCCCCCGGTCTCACATCCCTGGAGTTTACTCCCACACCTAGACCTCCCCAATCCCCAGCTCGTGACTTGCAGCCAACCGCTAACGAGTCACGTTCCTCCAATGCAGGAACTCTGGCCCGGAGTGCGGCCACCCCTCGCCCAAAGTGAACGTGCGGAAAGCCTCGATGGCTGGAGGACTTCGTCCTCATCTAGGGGGGAGGGATGTTATGTAATGAATGCTTTGTGATAAGTATCCCTTTAATGGATTTGTATCTGTCTATTGTATCTACTGTAAGCAATCAGTGTTTCATTGTAACCAGCTGTTAAGAACAATGCTGCGCCTGCAGTAGCAGCGTTGGACACAGGATACCCATTCACCTGCATGCCTGAAGGGCAGGATACTACTGCCTCTACTGCATCGGGCAGGATACTACTGCCTCTACTGCATCGGGCAGGATACTACTGCCTCTACTGCATCTGGAGAAGATGGGCGTGGCCTGTTCCCCAGGCTATTCAAAATGTACTATAAATAAGGCTGTTGTTTCACCTGTACCTCATGTTCACTTTACTACATGCAATAAACCTGGTTTTAGTCCTTACTGCGGCTCCTGCTTGTCTTCTGTTGCAAGACACCAAACCATTGCAGGCAAAAAAAAGTATAGTACAGTACCTTCATTCCAGTTTGTCACTGGAGAATGTAACAAATTCAAAAGTAACTTGTTAGAAGAATGAGTTATTTCCAAGCTCTGAATATAGGAGCATCTTGTATTTATGCTGTGTAATGCGATGTGACATCAGCTTCCTTCTTAGGTGTTCATCAATACCTTGAAGGAAATTCTCACTGGCACTTTTGAAGGGAGGAAAATAGGTCAGTTCATCTGATAAAAATTTGGGAAGGTGCCTGGAGAATAAAATCTAATTCAGCAGCTGTTCCCTGATAATTTGTTTGCCCAAGATGCCAGATGTTAGCAATTACAAGCAGCTTGTAAGTTAAGAAATGCCTAAATATTTCATTCTGCAGAGGGAATGGAGGTTTAGTGATCAGGCAAGAGTGGGGTGAATTCTTGGTAGACCCTAGGTACTTTTGAGAATGTAGTGCTGGGGATAAATTTATTTTTTAAAAAAACACTGTGAAAAAAGAGAGAATGAAATGTGCTATCTGACATAAGTATTATTTTTTAATTAAAGTGTCAGTGAGCAAGCTAATTCTTGTATGTTGACTTGGAAATTAATTCCACCAGGCTTATTAGTCTTACTCCTGGGGCAGAGAAACTTTTAACAGAACTGCAACACAATCAGATGCCCATCAAAACAGGAGAGAGTGCCATGCTTCTTCTTCTTCTTCTTCTTCAGTATAGCATCTTAGGTTGCGACTATACTGGCAAACCAAATTAGAGCAGCCCCATGGTGGGGAGAGAATTTACCGGGACGGACGGGCACGTGCTGCTGCTCAAAGCCCTCAGCCACGCTGAGTTGGTCTAGGCCGAGTGGGCTACATAGAAATCTAATAAATTGAATTGAATTGAATTGAAACACCACCTCGGCATTTTCCACTTCACTTCCTCTTGCTAGTCTGCACTCTGCTCCATGGGAGAAAGTCTGAAGATCTCCGGGCAGTTTCAGGAGAAGCTGCTAAAGCTGCTCCAAGTCCTCCAGACTTTCTCCCACGGAGCAGAGCAGAGACTGGCTTTCTTTCTAAGGTTCATTATAAAGCGGGTATGTTGTTTAAAATGTTGCACAGTGCAAGGGAAGAGGGACACTTTCCAAAGTTCTCCATAATGTACAAATGCATACACAGTCATCATGTGGAGACACAGTAGTCTCCTGTAGATCACTGGAGTTGTTTCAAGTTCATATCATTTCTTGTCAGTGCAAAGCTGACCTAGTGCTAAACTAATATATACATGTAGTGATCAGGTGATCTAGCACTAAACTTGGTAATAAAAAATGTTTCAGGCGTGATGAGTAGGGGAGAACGATTGTGGTTCCTGCTGTTCAGAATCTCATGCCCAGTTTAGTATGCCACTAGAATCCTGCCCACAGTCATGTCCCCTCCTTTTGGAGAACAAAACAACTGATCTCAAGGGGAAAAGTCCATTGAACCATTCTGACTTGAAAAAGGTAGCTCCTGGCAGTAGATAATCATTTTCCAAAGTGATGGTCTGAACCTACCCCATGTCATGCTGAGTGTTGCCCTTCATTAAGATTAGTTAGATTTTCTTGGGTGACAACTCCCTGAATTTCCTAGACAATATGGCAACAAACAATACTCACATGGTATTGTGATCAGTGCAGTGACCCTGCCCACTGGGGTGGGTCAGCACACATGGTTAGAGATGGTAGTTTAAGAAGTAATACTTTCGACTTTTGGTGTGATGGTGGGCTGAGCAGGAGCAGTGTGTGAGAGCTCCTGTGTAGCTACAGGGCAGAGAACCAGAGAGAGATGATACATTGTAAAAATAAGGAAAGCAGGGAAAGAGAGATTACAAGTAAGTGATAAATAAGACCAGAAAGGAAGAAAAGGGGATAAGGAGATAAGGAGAGCTTGACCGGCATCGCAAGAGAGAGAGCTACCTGAAAACTTTGAGGACTTTGATTTTCGTCAATTTTGAGTCTTAGTAACTTCGAGGCTCAGCAGAGAGGAGTGTCAGGTTGCAGGGGTGCAATAGGCGACTGGAGTTTGACCCCAATAAAGCCCCGTTTGAGATGCTGAAGAGCGTTGGTGTGTTGACCCAGTGGGTCTTGAACTGAAATTGGACCAGGGCATGCTGTTGGTGTGCTGACCTGGATTGTTGGAGCTAGTGAAATAAGTGTATGAGAGAGAGGGCGGTGTCCATCAGGAATGCTGATACAGACAACGGAGTGAGCAGTTGGTTGGGCGGAGGCTCGAGTAACAAAGGAACCTGAGTTTGAGTTTGAGAACATCTGAAAACGCTGTGACCGTGGTGAAAGTGAGTGAAGCCTAAGTTTGGTTAGAACCTGGCACACGGGGGGGGGGGTGTGCTTCCAACATGGTGGGCTGATCAGCTGCGATTCCCATCAGTTCCTCAAAGGAGGGCTGTTTAAAGTGGTTAATGTTGTTAAAACTGGTCAAATAGAAATGAAAAATTATCCAAAAATAAACCGTACCGGGTTGGCCATGGCTTAGGAGATTCTTGCCCAAAGAAGAGTGAGTATTTTGGTCTTTTGATCTCCCTCGGCTTGAAGCCTGGAGCGGAGTGTTGCGCGGAGCGCCGAGAGGAACTGCAGGCTTCGCTCAGCTCTGGGAGGCAAGACTGAAGGAGACTGAAAGAGCCAACAGGCAGGATGAGCTGTTTCTCGCAGTTTGAAGAGTGAAAATAAAGTGCGATTTTGGAACAGTGATTTTATCGGCCCGACTCTGTGTTGCATGGCTGTGAGATCTGAGAGTGAGAGAGAGAAAGTTGGGGTGGAAGCGGTACTGACCCGAGGAGAGCGTTGAGAACGATCAGATAGAGGTGGACAAGAGCAAGTTGTGGCTGAGTGGCTCAGGATCAGAATAGTGGAGAATTCATAGTGCCAGCGGATAAGAGAAGAGAAGGAGAAAGAGGAAACAGGTAGATGGACCGACGATCAGCAATAAAACAAGTGGGCAAGTGGAGTTAATAGGGTAAGTCCGGGGCGCCTAGATGGGGGTGGGTGGGTGCGGAAGTAAGCCTCAGTTGGCCCCATCGGCGCCTAATGGACCCCAAACAGTGCTACATGGTGTTTTGTGGAGCTGTAGAGGTTGGTGTTGGATATATAATTCCTGGCTGCGAGAACGGGAGGCCATCTATTTTATTTTTATACCCTCACATAGACTGGGTGAACTGTTGTTCAGCACACGATAAAGAGATAAAGTTCCTAGATATGCTCAATGATTGTTCCCTGGGACAGATGGTTGAAGACCCAACTAGAGGTACAAGAATCCTTGACTTGATCCTGAGTAATACTCAGGATCTGGTGCAAGATGTTAATGTGACTGATCCAATAGGGAACAGTGACCACAACTCAATTATGTTTAACTTGATCATAGACCGCAAGTCACTGATAAAATCTAACACAGAGACCTTAAATTTTCAAAAAGGAAATTTTCCAAAGATGAGGAAACTAGTAAAAAAGAAACTGAAAGGGAAAATTGAGAGAGTCCAAACACTCCAAGAGGCATGGAGGCTGTTTACAAAAACAATAACAGAGGCTCAATTGGAATGCATACCCAAAAGGAAAAAGGGCACTGCCAGGTCCAAGAGGACTCCGATGTGGCTTACAGGAGCTGTTCGGGAAGTGATCAAGAGCAAGAAAAGCTCATTTAGAAGATGGAAGGCTTGTCCAAATGAGGACAGCAGGCAGAAACATAAATTCTGGCAGAACAAATGCAAGGCAACAATCAGGAAAGCAAAGCAAGACTTTGAGGAGCGTATAGCTAAAAATACTCAGAGAAATAACAAAGACTTCTTTAAGTACATTAGAAGTAAAAACCCAACTAGGAAGGCCATTGGACCATTAGATGACAATGGAAGGCAAGGGGTTATTAAAGAGGAAACAGAGATTGCAGAGAGACTCAATGAATTCTTTGCTTCAGTATTCACTGAAGAAGACAGAGACCACATGCCCAAAACAGAGCCTATCTTCGTAGGGAGGGAAACCGAAGAATTAAGCAAGATAGAAATAACCAGGGAGGAGGTCCTTGCATGTCTTGTTAAGCTAAACACTAACAAATCCCCAGGACCAGATGGCATCCATCCACGAGTTCTCAGGGAACTTAAAGATGAAATTGCTGATATCCTAGCCAAAATATATAATCTTTCCCTCAAATCATGCTTTGTGCCTGATGACTGGAAGGTAGCGAATGTAACACCAATTTTCAAAAAAGGATCCAGGGGTGATCCAGGAAATTACCGGCCTGTCAGTTTGACATGTGTCCCAGGTAAAGTGATGGAAACCATCCTAAAAGATAGAATTAATAGGCACATAGAAGAGAAGGCGCTGCTAAAGGAGAGCCAACATGGCTTTTGCAAGGGCAAATCATGCCTCACTAATCTGTTGGAATTTTTTGAGAGTGTTAACAAGCATGTGGATAAGGGGGATCCAGTTGACATTGTTTATCTGGACTTTCAGACGGCTTTTGACAAGGTCCCACACCAAAGGCTCTTGAATAAACTTACCAGTCATGGAATAAAGGGACAGGTCTTGTCCTGGATCAGCAACTGGCTAAGGGACAGGAAACAGAGGGTAGCACTAAATGGACACTTCTCCAAGTGGAGGGAAGTAAAGAGTGGGGTCCCCCAAGGTTCAGTACTGGGACCCCTGCTTTTCAACCTCTTCATAAATGATCTAGAGGTAGGAGTAAAAAGCAAGGTAGCCAAATTTGCTGACGACACTAAATTATACAGGGTAGTGAAAACTGTGAGAGATTGTGAAAAGCTCCAGAGGGATCTCTTGACACTGGGGGAGTGGGCAAAACAGTGGCAAATGAGCTTCAACATCAGTAAGTGCAGAGTGATGCATGTTGGGGCAAAAAACCCCAATTACATTTATAAACTGATGGGGTCTGAACTCTCTGCGACAAACCAGGAAAGGGACCTTGGTGTCCTGGTGGACAGCTCAATGAAGGTGTCAACCCAGTGTGCCTCAGCAGTGAAAAAAGCAAACTCAATGTTAGGGATCATTAGGAAGGGTATAGAAAATAAGTCAGCAAGTGTCATTTTGCCTCTTTATAAATCTATGGTGAGGCCCCATCTGGAATATTGTGTACAGTTCTGGTCGCCATACCTCCAGAAGGATATTATGGAGTTGGAGAAAGTACAGAGGAGGGCAACCAGAATGATTAGGGGACTGGAACACCTTCCTTACCATCTGAGGCTGCAACGGTTGGGCCTTTTCACTCTTGAACGACGGCGTCTAAGAGGTGACCTGATTGAAGTTTATAAAATCATGCACGGTGTGGACAAAGTAGATAAGGAAAAACTGTTTTCCCTATCGCACAACACTAGAACTAGGGGACACTCCATGAAACTTTTGGGTACTAGTTCTCAAACAAACAAGAGAAAGTACTTTTTCACCCAGAGGATTACTGGTCTATGGAACTCCCTGCCAGAAGAAGTGGTGACAGCTGTCAGTCTTGACAGCTTTAAGAAAGGATTAGACAAGTTCATGGAGGACAAGGCTATCAATGGCTATAATTATGGCTACCTAAGGACAACCTCCGGGTTGCAGAGATAGGCAGGATATCTCTCAATGCCATTTCCAGGGAATCCTAAGCAGGTGAGGGCATCTCCTTGGGAATACCCTGAAGGAAATGGTGAGCCACTGTGTGAGACAGAATGCTGGACTGGATGGGCTGTGGCCTGTTCCAGCAAGGCTGTTCTTATGTTCTTATTTTTAAACCTCTTTTTCTGACTAATTAATAACGTCTATGCTTCTCCATTATAAAGTGGGCTATCTTTTTTTTCCTTGGAAGCAGTTCTGCCATCCTTTTGCTGTTCTTTATATACAGGAAAAGTTTCAAAGAGGCCTTTGGATTAGTTGATACAATATTGCTGCAGTTTTAAATTTGTTTCATTGGACAAGGAGAACAAGATTCTTTTTGTTTTGTTGGAAATCACAGCACTGACTCTCACTGAATGTTACTTTTTATGCAGGGCAAGATGGCGATTTAAGACTCTGGTGTAGTAGTTTTGAAAATTGTTTATCCTTTTCCGGACACTCTTCCAAGCCCAATTTATTATTAAGGTCGTACAGATCACACAGTACAGACAGTGGCAAGTTTGAAAGCTTATTTCAGAGATTTTTAAATCAATTATTCTAAAGGTTTTTCTTTTCTTTTTTCCTCCCATCATTTCTTTTTTCTTTTTCAAAGGAGGAATTGAACAATTGAAGAATTTTTACATATAAATAAAATAGAACTAAACTGAATTGAACTCAACTGTACTAATTAATATTGTTTTTTATTTAAAAAGTAATGAAAAGACTTCTGAACAATTCGCTGTTTTTATATAATTTTTTGAAAATTTGATTTTATAGTTTTAAAAGGGAAAGAAAGGAATTGCTTTTCTGTTTTTCCTTTTTTGTGTTTTTATATATATACTTTCTTCTTGTGTTTTTTATTTTATTTTCTTTCTTTCTTTTTCTTTTCTCTCTCTCTCTCTTATTATTAAAATTAATTTTTTAAATTGAAATTATCAAAAAATTCCTCTGATCTTTACTAAGAGAAGGTATATTGAACTAAGTTTTTAAATTATATGATATGTACTGTTTATGATTTGTAACTGGAAGTGCAAGGGGATGAGTCACCAGGGAAGAGGTAAAGAAAAGGGAAAAAAACCAGGTTGGTTGAGAGATAGAGAAACATCATCTGATAGAAGTTATCGAAGACTTGTTTGGCTAGAGGTGGAGAGTGACGTAATGAAGAAGACCTTGAAACAGGAGGTGATTGATGCTGAGGAGCAAGAGAGAGTCAGGAAGATTTTACAGCAACAACAGCAGAAACAACAACAACAACGAGCTATTGCTAAAACAACAGTAACAACTCCAATAACAACAGCAACAATGTTAACAACAGCAGCAACTACAACAATTGCCAAATCATCAGTTATGACCCCAATAACAATCGCAACAACAATAACAACTGCAGTGACAACAGTAGTAACAACCACAATTGCAGCATTGCCAACAACAATGATTTCAACACCAGCATCAAAAATACCCACTACAGCAACACCAAAAAAACCAAATGATAATAACTTCACCAAAAACACCAAGTATAGCAGTGCCAAAAACACCAATAGTATCAACAGCATTGTTAACCCCAACATCTGCTTTGGCGACAGTTGCTTCAGGGATAGGTGCAGCTGCCACTCCAACTTTGAAGCCGCAAGTTTCGGGCTCCAAGAGTGATTTTGAAAGGATGCTTGAATGTTTTGAAAAGATGGAAGCTAAATTGACTGCAGGACAATTAAATTTACAGGATAAGATTGCAGTTATGTCAAGAGATTCTAATAAAGGCTTTGATGAATTAAAGAAAGGGCAGGCTGAATTTAAAAAAGAACAGGATGAAATTAAAAAAGAGCAGACAGAACTTAAAGTGGAGGTGAAAAAGATGAAAGAAAAAGAGAAGGAATGAGATATCAAGGTGGGTTCATTGGAAAAAAGAGTTGAAATGTTGGAAGAACAATTAAGACGTCCAAATATAGTAATTTGGAATTTTCCTGAGAAGACACGGATTCATTAAAAGACAGATTATTGGGGTGGCTGAATGCTCTTGAAATGGAATACAGTTTTTCTCCTGAGGAAATCTCAAGTATATATCGTCTTGGACAGAAGAGGGGCAGAGCCGGCCCTAGGAATGTGTTGGTGAAGTTTGCAAATGTGGCAGATAAGACAAGATTAATGGCACATATTAAACAAGTTTGGCCAATGGCTTTGAAGATAGATGGTGCTCATGTTGAGATTTACAATGACATTGCTGTGGAGTAGAGAATGTGGCGACAAGCGATGAAACCGGTGATAAAATTTTTGATTGATAAGGGTATTAAGTATAATTGGAAGTTTTCAAGGCAACAAATTTTTTGGTACCTGGGGAGAAGATTCTTAGTCCGAGAGGGTCTCTATGTTTTGGATATTTTGGTGGATGCAAAGCTATTGGAGAACGGTACTAAAGAATGGGAGGTTTTAAAAGAGGGATTGATAATTTCAGGAGGGTTGCATTTTTGAAGAAATATGGATGAAGAAGATAACATGCCCAAGGGTGCTGAAGGAGGAGTTTAAATTAGATTGTATCTGTGGGGAATCCTTAATGATCACACCATTTTTGGTGTGCTTTCCCCTTCTCCCCCCTTTGATTTTCGGAGGCCACTTCCAGTAGTAAGTGGGGAAAGTACTTTTTGTTAATGTTGGTATGTTATAGTTTGGGGTATTTTAGATTGGTTTTGTGCACGCCCTTAGGGGGATGCAGCGATCACAGGCTTAGGGAAGCAATTGGGAAAAGAAATGGAGAATATTAAAGTAGTATCTTGGAATGTGAAAGGTACTGGATGTCAGGTTAAGAGAAGAAGGATAGAGGCAGCGCTTAGAAAAGATAAACCTGATATAGTCCTTTTACAAGAAACACATAAAAAATCAGCAGATGTGAATCGATTATTTTTAGGTTGGACTCAGATTTATGAGAAAGCCTGTGGATCTTCAAAGTCAAGGAGGGTAGCAATATTTATATCATCTGGATTAGGTTTTGTAATTACTAAAAGTATAGCTGACCCAGAAGGAAGATATTTGATAGTCAATGGGAAAATAGATGAAGATGAAATAACATAGGTAAATATTTATGCACCTAATGAGCATCAAGATGAGTTTTTGGACAAGATGCATGGCATTTTGGAAAGAGAAAGATGTGCAAAGATGATTGTTGCCGGTGACTTTAATTTAATAAGATCACCTCTAGACTGTACTAATGTTGTTAGGGGTGGCAAAGGAATGAAAGCTCAAATCTTGGATAAGTGGATGACTTCTTTAGGGTTGAAAGATACTTGGAGAGAACTGCGTAGAACGGAAAGGGTTTATACTTTTTTTTCACAGGTCCACAACACATATTCAAGAATTGATTACATTATGGTATCAGATAATATGATGAGAAATTTGAAAGAGGTTGAGACTGGTATATTTAAAGAGTCAGATCACGTGATGGTGATTTTAGATTTGAAAATAAAAAGTGAAATTGGTGTAAAAAGACATGGAGATATGATACTAATTTACTTAAGGATTCTAAAATTAAAGAACAAATTTCTCAAAAATGGGAAGAAAGTTGGACTTGGAATGATAATGGGGAAGTAAGTTATAATATGGTGTGGGATGCCATGAAGTCTGTGTTTAGAGGGGAGTGTATCAAGGCTGCTAGTATACAATATAAACAAGCAAAGGCAAAACAAGAAGAAATCGAAAAGGAAATTAAGCAATTACAACAGGAGCATGCAAGGACTAATAGTAGGAAAGTCTACGACAACTGGCAGAAATTGAAAATGGAATTAGTGGGGAAGGATATTGAAAAGGTAAAGAGAAATTTGATATATTTAAAGAGAGATTATTTTGAATATAGTAATAAAAACTCAAAGTTATTTGCAAGGGCAGTTAAAGGAAAGAGAGATAAAAGAGAGATAGGATTTTTAAACTCTAAAACAGGGATAAGATGTAATAAGATTAATGATAAAATTAAAATAGTTAAGGAATGTTATCAGGAGTTATATTCAAAAAAGGAAGTTAATTTAGATAAATTAAGGAAATTTTGGGGAAAATATATTGGATAAAAAGTGACTAAAGAATATAAGGAGAAAATGGAAAATAAAATAACAGAAAAAGAAATAAAAGATGCTATTTTAAAGCTTAAAAATGATAAGTCACCAGGAGAAGATGGTCTGCCACCAGAATTTTATAAGGAACGCTTAGATAATGTGACTCCGAGATTGATAAAGTTGTTTAACTACTTGTTAGATGGTGGACAAATCCCGACTTCTTGGTATAGATCAATAATAGTATTAATTCCTAAACCTGGGAAATATTTGGAAAAAATAGAATCATACAGACCCATATCTTTAATTAATCAAGATGCAAAGATTTTTACGTCAATATTGGCAAGTAGGTTGAATAGTTTCATGGGCAATTATATAGGTACGGATCAAGATGGTTTTTTAAAGGGGAGATACACGGCTGATTTAACGAGGAGAGTTTTAGATTTAGTGGATAATACTGTTCAAAATAAGAATAAGGCTGGATTACTATCATTAGATATATTTAAGGCATTTGACTCACTTCAATGGGTAACTATTAATGAAATAGTAACGGGGTATGGATTTGGAGAAAAGTTTTAAAAATATATAGAACAATTATATTGTCAGGGAAGTGCAACTGTTAAGGTGAATAATGCACATACAGAAGATATAAAGTTGGAAGCCGGTACAAGACAAGGTTGTCCATGATCTCCAATATTATTCATAATGGTGATGGAGATATTAGCAACTGCCATTAGAAACGATACTAGCATTGAAGGAATTCTAGGTAATAAAATAATCTTATATGCAGATGATACATTGGTAATTATGACGGACCCAATGAAGGCATTAGAAAGAATTCAGGTGCATTTGAAAGACTTTGAGGAAATTACAGGATTAAGGATAAATTGGGGAAAATCTGAAATGATTATGTATAATACAGATATAATAGAGCAACAAAGAATATTGGATAAATATAAAATTCAAATCAAAGAAAGTCTGAAATATTTGGGGGTTAATATTACAGACAAATGGGAGAATATTAAGAAATTAAGCTATGATAAACAAAGGACATGGATCAAAGAAAAAATTCAGCAATATAAGAAAATAAATTTGTCATGGTTTGGCAGGGTAGCTATATGTAAAATGATGTTGCTATCAAAAAATAATTTTTTATTTGATGCCCTACCAATCCAAGTCACAGATAAAGAGATTAAGAAGGTGCAGAGTTTGATAAATGATTATTGTAACGGGGGAATTAGATCCAGAATTCCAAAAAGTCTGTGGTACCTTCCTCAAAGTTAGGGTGGATTAGGAATTCCAGATCTTAAAAATTATTATAGGGCATTTCAGATTTAAAAACATTGTTAAACTCTTGATGAAAGAAAGGTGATTTGGGAGGATATAGAGATAGAAGAATTAGGTCCAATAGGAAAAGTAGTTTTTCTTGATAAGGATGTAGGGAAAATTAATATTGGAAATAAAATGTTAAAGTCAATGTGGGAAGTCTGGAAAAAGGTGAAAACAATATTAGCTCCTGATATATCCCCAATAATTGAAATAGAGGAGATGGCAAATTTTCCAATTAAAATCGATAAGAGAGTGAGAGATGTGTTAAATAGAAATGATTTGGTTCTGTTGAAGAACTGGATAAGAGTCTGTACTGATGAAACTAAAAGGAAGGAATTATTTGTAGAACTGAGATTGAATTGGCTGCAAATTGCAATGGTGAATAAATGGAATGGTAAATATTTGACGGATCCCGGTTTGGAAAGGAATAAGACAGTATTTGAAGATCTGTTATGGAAGGTTAGAAAAGGAGAAATAGGGGTGAAAGGCTTGGTAAGTAAGATTTATAAATTATTAAACTCTGAATGTGACTCACATGATAAATTAAGGATAAAATGGGAGCAAGATTTAAATACAAAAATATTAGATATAAATTGGAAATTAATATGGAAGAGAAGGATTATGAAAACAATGTCTGTTAGAATTAAGAAACATAATTACAAGGTGTTGTGGAGGTGGTACCTAACCCCGGTGAGGTTGAATCACATTGATAAAACTAAGAATAATTTATGTTGGAGATGTAAAAAAAGTGTAGGGACATATTTACATATGTGGTGTCATTGTGAGGTAATAAAGGGTTTTTGGGATGATATAGAAAAAGAAATGGTGGAAATAATTAGAGAAGAAATCAAGTTGGAATCGGGTACCATCATGTTGATAAATTTGGAGAAAATTAACTTAGACAAAGATAAAAAGGATTTGTTATCAAATATGATGATGATAGGGAGGTTGTGTATTGCAAGGAAGTGGAAGAATGACGAGAGTATTAAATTGGAGGAATGGTACAAGGAAATGTGGCAATTGGCTCTGAATGATAAACTAACATGGGAATTGAAGGAAAAGAAAGGGTTAAATTAAAGAGAACAGATTTTTGGAAAATTTGGAAACCGTTTGTGGAGTATGCGCTTAGAAAAGTAGGTGGAAGCCATCCAGTACCAGATCAAAGGAAGTTTTGGATGCAATAAAGTATGGTTGAGATACGCTGTATCCTCCTAGGGCTTTGTATATATCACAGGGTGGAGTTAATTGTGATGATATGTTTGGTTATAAAAGATGTATACTTCATTTTTTTAGATATATTGTATAAGGTTTAGAATATATTATTTAAAAAATGGGGAAGATAATATAGCGGGGTCGATTGGTATTATATTTCTTTTTTTTCTTCCCTAATGAGAATAAATATAGTAATATTATAATGTGGTTAATAATTGTTTGAATGAGGTTATATGTCTTTTATACATTTTTGTATTTTATTTTTTTATATTTTAAATTTATGTTGTTTGTATTGTTTTATATGTTTACTTTTGCAAAATTTAATAAAAAAAAGAACCTGGTGCACGAGTTGAACTGAGGAACTGGGGAGTGCTGGAGAGATAACAGGAGAACGAACCGGATTCATGGTAACCACCCAATGAAACTTGAGACATTTGGAACAGCTAAATATTCTAAAGTAATGTGTAGTTTGGGTTGTCTGTGCATTGGGACTGTTTGAACAATTTGTAACTGGAGTTGTCTGGCAATGTAGAGAGGTGGAGCTGCGCTGGGAGGAGTTGAGACACTGGTGATTGAAATGCTAGCCTCCTCATTCAGAAAAGATGATGAAATAAAAGGAGTAGGACAGAAGAAAGTAAGTTTATTTGCAGATGATACCCTAGTGGCAATTAAAGACCCATTAAATGGGATAAAAAAATTCCATCTGAGACAATTCAAAATATCCACAGGGTTACGAATAAATTGGGATAAGATGGAGGCTATTGTATAGAATTATTCGGACCTAGAGCAAAAGGAATTAGGGGAAAGTTATGAAATTAAATTTAAAAATAGAATGAAATACCTGGGAATAATAATATTCGATGAGGTTAAAAATCTGTATAAGATTAATTATGACAAGTTAAAAAAGAGGTTAAAATATAACTCAATTAAATATGTTGAAATTGTCTTGGTTTAGAAAGACAAGTTTATGCAAAATGAAGATTATACCTAAAATAAACTTTCTTTTGGAAAATCTACCAATAACCATCAAGGAATTGGAACTTTAAAAATGGCAAAAAAAAGATTAATACTTTTTGTAATAGTGGTAAAGGCCCCAGGATTTCCAAATGGCTATGGTACCCTAAACAGAAAGAGGAGGTTTAGGTATTCCAAATATCAAAAATTACTATAAAACCTTTTTATTTGAAAAGAGTGATTAAATACTTAGCGCAGGGGGATGAGAAAAGTTCACAACCAGACAAACTAGAATTTAAATGATTGAAAGGGGAGTTATTTTTGGGAGAAGCATCAAATAAAGAAGATTAACAACTATACATTGAAGATATATAGTTTTTGGAAAAAGTTAAAGGTCAACATGGCCCCTAACAGGTCTCCTATTCTAGAAATTTTAGATATTAGAAGTTGCCCGTTGAGAACTTCAAAGAAGATAAGAGAAATACTATCAAATATCAAGATGCTATTATTGAATGAATGGATTAGTAAATGTAATAACAATTAAGTTAAAAAAGAATTATATGATAGATTAGGGCTGAATTGCTTCCAGGAAAAACAAATGGACGAATGGGATAGGAACATCAGGAAGGTATCAGTCGCAAGAAGGGCTTTAACAGTTTGAGGAGTTAATATTTGAAATTAGAAGCGGGAGGAAAAATTACAGGGTGTTGTAGGCATAATATATCACCAATTGAACTTAGAAAAAAGATCTCAACAAGCACTAAAAGAAATATGGGAGAATGATCTGGAAATTAAAATTAAGGAGGAAAATTGGAACAGGAAGTGGTCACAAAGAATAACTAAATCTTTATCAATAAAAGAAAAAGATCACAATAGTAAAATCCTTTGGTGTTGGTATCTTATGACAGTCAGACTACATCAAATGAACAAATCCCAATCTGATTCGTGTTGGAGATGTAAAACAGAGAAAGGCACATACCTCCACATGTGGTGGGGATGTCTGAGGATCAAACAGTTTTGGAATAAAATAGAGGAGGTGGTGATTAAAATTACGGACAAGGCACTGGTTCTAAATCCTAAAATAGCATTGCTAGGTGGGACCGAAGATCTAAAATGGGATGAGAATATGAATGATCTACTGCTTACGTTGTTAGTAGTGGCCAGGAGATTAATTGCAGGCAATTGGAAAAATGAATCAATCGCAACCAAAAGTAAATGGTATAGTGAGGTTTGGCAAATGGCTCTGAACGGGAAGTTAACTATGGAACTTAACCTAAAAAAAGGCATAACTAGTAAGAGGGGATTTTGGGACATATGGAGACCTTTCATAGAGTTCTCATTGACTAATGCAGTCAGAACAAAACCTGACCCTGAAATGTGTAAATTTTGGATAAAATAAATTAGAAATAGAAAGAAACTTAGAATAAATTGACTCGGATTCCATTGTACAGCACGGGGTCACTTGTTAATTTTATTTATCCAACTGTCTTTATTTTTTTATTTTATTTCTGTTAATTTTATCCTTTTGTTTGGAGGTGTTGTTAAAAAGATGGATGCTACTCTTTTTGTAATTGTATGTTTATGTTTTTAAAATAAAATAAATAAATAAAAAAGAAGTAATACTTTCAAGCTCCATGCCTTTGTGAAGAAACATTTCCCAAAAAAATTTTTTTACTCGAAGTATCAGCATGGTCATGTTCTACACTAAAATGTCTGTTGTCTTGGGTGAGAATCCTACTGATGAGCAGACAAATACAATTGTACTTGAATCTGGTTTTTATGTAGGTAAAAAACAATTGCAATCAACATAATTAGACTATGAAACAATCCAGTGCAAAAAAACATTGATATACAGTAGAAACCAAGTTCAGTACACCTTATACAAATTTCCAAACATGTGAAATAAAAAAAGCTACAGATATCATAGGACACTTTAAAAACTACATTGTTTACAAAAACATTACAAATGTTCTAAATAATGTGACATTAATTGCATCAGTTTAATAGCATAATTGTTAAAATCAAATCTATATTTCTGTTAGTAGAACATTTAAAAGAACACACACACAATACAATTAAGAGTTGAATCAGACCACAACAGGGGCTAGATTTTGCAGATGAGTAAATGCTTTTAACTTTGACCATTCACTATTTCCATTCTACATGCACATAAGGGCAATTGCCCTGCCTCTCCCCTCTTATGTTCTCTTCTTTGAACAACTAGGTAGGCAACCAGTAGTGTGATTAATTTTGCAATCAGTGCTTGCAAGTTAATACAGAACAGAAGCTACTGGAGGGAGAAAAAACAATCAGACGATTGACCTTGTGAGATTGTGTAAATGAATAGGGTTCACTTCTTGCTATTTTGGATCAGTTCAGGAGCCCTGGTGGCCCAGTGGTTAAACGGCTGTACTGCAGCAAAAATTGCTGATGTTATCAGTTTGATCTTGACAGGGATCAAGGGTGACTCAGCCTTCCATCCTTCCGAACTTGGTAAAAGGAGTACCCAGCATGTTTGGGGTAAAAATGCTCAATTACCTTGTGAACTGCCCAGAAAGTGCACTAAGTGCTATGGGGTGTTATATAAGTGTAATAGCTGTTGCTGCTTGGAGCCATTAGAGCTGCCTAAATATTGGAGGGTGAACAAACAATACCAATATCAGTGGCTCAAATGGCTAAGATGCTGACTAGAAGGCAGCAGGTCAGCAGTTTGATTCCCGAGTACTGCAGGACAGAATGAGTTCCTGTCTTTGCCCCTGGTCCTGCCAACCTAGCAGTTCAAAAGCAAGAAATTGCAAGTAGATAAATAGGGACCACTTTGGTGATAAGGTAAACAGTGTTCCGTGCACTCTGGTGTCTAGTCATGCCTGCCACATGATCATGGAAACATCTGCAGAAGAAGACAGCGCTGGCTCTTTGGCTATGAAACACACTTGAGCACTGAACCCTAGAATCAGATACGACTGGCTTTCAAGCAAGGGTGGCCTTTACCTTTACTAATACCCAGTATTGTGCATCTTTACCTGGCAGTAAGTCTTATTGTGTTCCAATGGAACTGTAAAAGACTGCAGCCCTTAAAACACAGCTCATCAACGTGGTGCAATTCATGGCTGATTAGGTTAACCCTTTAAATAGCCCTTGGCAAAAAAAGAAAATGTTACTCTTACTGGTGCAAACTGCAGCATGGGTGCATATAAATGTAAACCAATACATTCTTCTGTATTTCTAAGATAATTCTCTTACCTACATTAGCTACATTACAAAATCCTCACATTAAACAAACAATAGGAAGTCCACTAAACTTTTAAATCCTGTCCTGCTACAGATTCTGCAAAAGTGGGTATCAGCCGGGTGGCCCAGGTGGCAATATGGCTGTTGTCTTCCTATCCTGATGTAGCTCTAGATCTCATATTTCTCAGATGAAGTTGTCGAAATAGAAGGCACTTTGGTTCGGATATGGTATGGTGGTTACAAATCTGTTAATTTGGGATTCACATAAAAATGTCCTTTAGGTTGTTATCACTGTAAGAAAAATGGGTAGTATTCACTTGCTTTCACAGCAGCATAACTTGAACCACACTAGCAAGGTCATGTTGTAGCCACACATCTATAGATGTTTACATTGAGGAACAAGTCTTAGAAAAGTGTTTTCTTTAACTTTCAGTATTCCCCAGCCTATCTCAAGTGATTCACTTTGCCTAACAAGTCAGTCATCCCAGGGTATAGTGTATATACTTGAGTATAAGCTGGGTTTTTTAGCCCCAAAAATGAGCCCCCAAAAGGAGACCCAGCTTATACTCAGGTCAATGACTATGAGGGTCCCAAGACCATGCCAGATTGAGATGCACCAACAATTTAATTAATTTTACCATATTTTCAGGTACAGTAATACCTCATACAACGTCCAAACTTGGTTCCACAAGTTAGGATGTTGTATGAATTCCGACTTTGTATGAGGCATGCAAAATCCTAGCTGCGATGCCTCATACAATGTCCAAATTTTTGCCACCGATGTTTTGTATAACGTCGTTCCCATAGAGATAGATTGTAACAGCACAAACTGCAGGACAAACTCTGTGGGGACTCCCGGCATCGGTGGGGTCCGTTGGAGGCGGGGAGCTGCTTTTGGGGCCGCGGAGAGGCGAGCCCCAGGTTCGGTGAGTTCTTTCTTCCCTGCCTCCTCCGGCCGGCTGCTGGTCAAACTCCATTGGAGGCGGGGAAAGAAAGAACTCGCCACACTTGGGGCTCATCTCCCGGGCGAGTTCTTTCTTCCCTGCCTCCAATGGAGCTTGCAAGGCAGCTGGCCGGAGGAGGCGGGGAAGAAAGAACTCGTCTCTCAGGCGAGTTCTTTTTCCCCTGCCTCCAACGCACCTTGCCGGGCAGCCGGCCGGAGGTGGCAGGGAAGAAAGAACCCGTCTCTCGGACGAGTTCTTTGTTCCCCGCCTCCAACGGAGCTCGCCGGCAGCCAGCCAGAGGAGGCTGGGAAGAAAGAACTTGTCTCCTGCGGTAAAAACCCTAATACCTCATACAACGTCCGGTGATGTTGTATGAGGCACCTTTCCCCACAGAATTGGGCAATGTTGTATGGATCCGACGTTGTATGAAGCGGACATTGTATGAGGTATTACTGTATTTTGATTATTGAAACTCACTAGCAGCTGCTGCATTTCCCACCCTCGGCTTATACTCGTGTCATTCTATTTTCCTGGGTTCTCAGGTCAAAATTAGGTATCTTGGCTTATATTTGGGTTGGCTTATACTTGAGTATATATGGTAGTTGTTGAAAGATGACAATTTTATTTCCTCAAACTGACCCTCAAGTTCCCATTCTCTCTATCCACAGAACAGTTTCCCCCAGACTCCTTGAGAAATCTCCAAGGATGGGGATTTTTTCCTGTGGTCCCAGGGTCACAAGGCACTCTGTGGGAAGCCTACAACAAAATTCTTCAGTTGTGCTTGAAAAAAACTGATCTTCAAAGAATACAGTTCTAGTCTACATAAAGTTGTCATAAATGAAGTGAAACCTGATTCTGGAAAATCACCTTCCACCCTTAAGAATCTCCTTATGGTACATTGGTTGTTTTTTTACTCAAGAGACAACGATTCTAATAGCAAAAATTGATAAACAAAGGTAATTAATATTTGTAAGAGCTTGGAAAAGCTTCTTCTTTGGACTAAAGAGGCTCTCTAGCTAGTAGCTGTTTTAAGTGGTGGAGTTCTGGGTCAAAACAGTAATATGCCCAAACTGAGAAACCAGGTAGGGAAACAAAGTTCTAAAATCCTGTTTGTCTCCCACCGGATGCCTAATCTGTATTTCAAGATGAACCACAAAGAGTCTCTTTGGTCTGTTTCAAAGCTGCCTTCAAAAGTGAAGCCACATGAATTCTTCTTTTTGAGTTTCTCTTACACTGATGGCCAAACTATTAGTTGCCTGTTAATACAGCTGAAATTACATTAATGTTGCAGAGTGGTAAATCTGGCAGGCGTTTGTGCCTGAGAAATTTGACAAAGAATATTTATAGCAACTCTACAAGAGCACGAAACAAAGCAAACATTTTGCAAACTGTAGGTGGTGGTGAAAAAAGTCTGTTGTGATATGAGATGCTAGCAAATTCCCTCTTCTAATGATGCATTGTAGGTAACATATAGTTCAACCTCACTGTAGCTAGAACAGGGGTTCACAACCTACAGTCAGTGGGCCAGATCCAGCCCACAACACCATTCCATCCGGCCCGTCATTGTCTCCCCTGCACCTGGAATTGGAAGCAGGCGCATTTATGTCAGCCATAAAATGCACCTGCGCATGCATAAATGTGCCCATGGCTGACGTAAATGCAGAAGTAGGCACATGTACGTTAGCTGTAAATGCACCTGCTTCCACTTCTGGTGTGTGTGTACAGCCTGCTCAGCTGTTCTGGGGGTGTGGTCAGGCCCACAGTACAAAAAGGTTGGCCACCCCGGCATAGAATGACAAAAGTACATTAGGACGAACAGACACCTTTTACTATTTAAGACTGTGTCATTCTGAACATAGTTTGACCTTGGGATTGACAATAAATCTCACTGAATTAGTTAGAAGGACTAATTAGAAGCATCTTAGGCTTTCAAACAATAGAACAAGAACAATTATTATTTAAGGCATGTGAAAATGAATTTCCACGTGAAAAGAAACATTTTTTAAAACACAAGGCAATAGGTTCTCTCTCTCTGTGTGACTGGTTACTATGAGTCTGTTTTTGCTTGTTTGATTGATTTTAGATTGTCTTGACCTGCTCTGAGAATGGATTAAGAGTGGGCTTAATAATATTAGTGAAATGTCAGTCTTTCAGCCTTATTGTCTATGGCTAAAATTGTGAAACATTTGACCTTGACCAAATTCAATAAAGAAAATCTTCATTGGGTTCCGATCCATAAAGCTCGGCTAACATTTTAAACCGGGGCCCCCAGTCATTCAGAAAATCATAATCAATATCTAAGTCTGAAGATCCAGAGCCCAAGGAACTCAATGATTCTGCAATGGATTCTGCACCTTCATAACCATATATGTGGAGAGTGTCATACGGGAGCATGTCTCCATCATTGTCAGCTTCTTCTTTCTTCATCTCAACCATAATGCCCATTTCTCCAGTGCCTGAAAATCCATTTCCAGGGGACTTTTGCACTTGGGGATAGACACAGGGCCTAGCTTCCATCGTCATCCTTGGTGAAGTCATCACTCTTTGGCGGGCTGAATTGAGGACTGAAACATCATAACTGGTGGTATCCATTTCACCACCACCTTCTTCATCGTAGGTTACCAGTTGCTCATGGATTTCTTCCACATTCTTCTTGAGAACATTCAGATCTTTCTTGTGTCTCTTCCTCCAGGCTATGAGTAGCATTATTACTGCAGGTGAAACAGTTAGGGTGGTGGTGGGGGAACAACAACAAATCCATGAATTAGTTTTAAATCAGGAGTGCCCAAACTATGGCCCATGGGCCGGCTCCGACTCCTGACACCAATTCATCCAGCTCACGCCTACCCTCGTCACTCCTGGAAGCGGAAGTAAAACGTGCCAGTACAGGCACATTTTACTTCCACCTTTGGGAGCAACGAGGGCGGTGTGGGCTGGATGAATTGGTGTCAGGAGCCGGAGCCGGCCCATGGGCCATAGTTTGAACACCTCTGCTTTAAGCAGAGGAAATGGCAGCTTAAAATCTATCTCATCCTGTTGCAAAACAGATTGCAAGGCACGTTTTACTTCTGCTTCTGGTGGGAGGAACCACATGACCGGCCCGCTGAACCACGTCACTGGCCCACAGACCAAAATTTTTGGGCCCTAAATGAAGGAAGCAGCCACAGAAAAGGGTACAACAGGTAAATAAAAAACATAACTTGTCCCAGTTAGAAAAAGAGAGAGAGATACTAGTAATTTCTGCCCTTCCTGGAAGATTTCACAGTACAGAAAAGCAAATATTCACACTTAGAAATATAAGTTCTCTTATACTGAGTCATCTCCTTGGTATTATTAGCTCTGACTGACAGTGGCTCTTGAAGACTTCAGAAGAATTCATTCCCTGATGCTACCTGGAGAGCCCTAGTATTCTTTGTTGGTCTCACATCTGAACAGGTACTGGATGTGAAGCTGATGAACTGGTGTGTCCATGCCATGCTCACTTTGTTTCTCTAAATGCTCTTCTAAATGTTGAAATCTTATGAATACCATCAAGAACAATTGTGTAATGTTGATAAAACAACCAACAATTCTACATAGAATCGCAGTACATGAATCCTGGAAGTTTTTCCAGATGATCACTATTATTACAAATTTGCTGGCACATCATTAAGGAATTTTGGTATGTCAAAATACAGTAAAATCCCGTTTTACAGAAAAAGTCTGTTCCATAGCTTTTTCTGTAATATGGTTTTTCCATAAAATGAAGCAAACCAATCCCATAGGAATGCAGTGGTCTTTTATACCCCCCCAGGCGCAATGTGCTCTGGGCATCACATCCAGGTCTCCAGCAGAGAACTTCACTCACCCCCCCTTCAAATGCTGCCTGGCGAAGCGGCACCACAGGCACCACCTCAGCCCTGCCACGCTGTCCGGCCTCTGCCAGAAGTGGCTGCCACACAGAGCCAAAGACAACGCGGCCGCCCTCCCTGGAATGTCTGAAACTGCAGCCACCTCCCCAAACCACACCGCCTGGGTTAACATGCCCCCCCCCCCGTATCCCTGTCCCAGCTTGGCTCCATCCTGGCGAAGTCTGGGCACCTCTGCTAGTACAAATTAAGACGCATTGTTTTACTACTGTAAAACAATACCTCTTGATTTGTATTGCTTCTGTGTTGATTTTTTAAAATTATTTTTTTGGTAATTATCAGCTTTTTATGAAACAAAGTGAAGCACAATTTATTCCAGGTCAAATATTGGATCAAATACAATCATACATATTAATAAGAATTGTAGTACCTAGTTAATGTTGCTATAATCCTATTAATAGTGATTCTGAACATGATAAAGAGATCAAGTTCCTAGATATGCTAAATGATTGTTCCCTGGGACAGATGGTTGAAGACCCAACTAGAGGTACAAGAATCCTTGACTTGATCCTGAGTAATACTCAGGATCTGGTGCAAGATGTTAATGTGACTGATCCAATAGGGAACAGTGACCACAACTCAATTATGTTTAACTTGATCATAGACCGCAAGTCACTGATAAAATCTAACACAGAGACTTTAAATTTTCAAAAAGGAAATTTCCCAAAGTTGAGGAAACTAGTAAAAAAGAAGCTGAAAGGGAAAATTGAGAGAGTCCAAACACTCCAAGAGGCATGGAGGCTGTTTACAAAAACAATAACAGAGGCTCAATTGGAATGCATACCCAAAAGGAAAAAGGGCACTGCCAGGTCCAAGAGGACTCCAATGTGGCTTACAGGAGCTGTTCGGGAAGTGATCAAGAGCAAGAGAAGCTCATTTAGAAGATGGAAGGCTTGTCCGAATGAGGACAGCAGGCAAAAACATAAATTCTGGCAGAACAAATGCAAGGCAACAATCAGGAAAGCAAAGCAAGACTTTGAGGAGCGTATAGCTAAAAATACTCAGAGAAATAACAAAGACTTCTTTAAGTACATTAGAAGTAAGAACCCAACTAGGAAGGCCATTGGACCATTAGATGACAATGGAAGGCAAGGGGTTATTAAAGAGGAAACAGAGATTGCAGAGAGACTCAATGAATTCTTTGCTTCAGTATTCACTGAAGAAGACAGAGGCCACATGCCCAAAACAGAGCCTTCTTCGTAGGGAGGGAAACCGAAGAATTAAGCCAGATAGAAATAACCAGGGAGGAGGTCCTTGCATGTCTTGTTAAGCTAAACACTAACAAATCACCAGGACCAGATGGCATCCATCCACGAGTTCTCAGGGAACTTAAAGATGAAATTGCTGATCTCCTAGCCAAAATATATAATCTTTCCCTCAAATCAGGCTTTGTGCCTGATGACTGGAAGGTAGCGAATGTAACACCAATTTTCAAAAAAGGATCCAGGGGTGATCCAGGGAATTACCGACCTGTCAGTTTGACATGTGTCCCAGGTAAAGTGATGGAAACCATCCTAAAAGATAGAATTAATAGGCACATAGAAGAGAAGGCGCTGCTAAAGGAGAGCCAACATGGCTTTTGCAAGGGCAAATCATGCCTCACTAATCTGTTGGAATTTTTTGAGAGTGTCAACAAGCATGTGGATAAGGGGGATCCAGTTGACATTGTTTATCTGGACTTTCAGAAGGCTTTTGACAAGGTCCCACACCAAAGGCTCTTGAATAAACTTACCAGTCATGGAATAAAGGGACAGGTCTTGTCCTGGATCAGCAACTGGCTAAGGGACAGGAAACAGAGGGTAGCACTAAATGGACACTTCTCCAAGTGGAGGGAAGTAAAGAGTGGGGTCCCCCAAGGTTCAGTACTGGGACCCCTGCTTTTCAACCTCTTCATAAATGATCTAGAGGTAGGAGTAAAAAGCAAGGTAGCCAAATTTGCTGACGACACTAAATTATACAGGGTAGTGAAAACTGTGAGAGATTGTGAGGAGCTCCAGAGGGATCTCTCGACACTGGGGGAGTGGGCAAAACAGTGGCAAATGAGTTTCAACATTAGTAAGTGCAGAGTGATGCATGTTGGGGCAAAGAACCCCAATTACATTTATAAACTGATGGGGCCTGAACTCTCTGCGACAAACCAGGAAAGGGACCTTGGTGTCCTGGTGGACAACTCAATGAAGGTGTCAACTCAGTGTGCCTCAGCAGTGAAAAAAGCAAACTCAATGCTAGGGATCATTAGGAAGGGTATAGAAAATAAGTCAGCAAGTGTCATTTTGCCTCTTTATAAATCTATGGTGAGGCCCCACCTGGAATACTGTGTACAGTTCTGGTCGCCATACCTCCAGAAGGATATTATGGAGCTGGAAAAAGTGCAGAGGAGGGCAACCAGAATGATTAGGGGACTGGAACACCTTCCTTACCATCTGAGGCTGCAACGGTTGGGCCTCTTCACTCTTGAACGACGACGTCTAAGAGGTGACCTGATTGAAGTTTATAAAATCATGCACGGTGTGGACAAAGTAGATAAGGAAAAACTGTTTTCCCTATCGCATAACACTAGAACTAGGGGACACTCCATGAAACTTTTGGGTACTAGTTCTCAAACAAATAAGAGAAAGTACTTTTTCACCCAGAGGATTACTAGTCTATGGAACTCCCTGCCAGAAGAAGTGGTGACAGCTGTCAGTCTTGACAGCTTTAAGAAAAGATTAGACAAGTTCATGGAGGACAAGAGTATCAATGGCTATAATTATGGATACTTAAGGACAACCTCCGGGTTGGAGAGATAGGCAGGATATCTCTCAATATCATTTCCAGGGAATCCTAAGCAGGCATCTGCTTGGGAATACCCTGAAGGAAATGGTGAGCCACTGTGTGAGACAGAATGCTGGACTGGATGGGCTGTGGCCTGTTCCAGCAAGGCTGTTCTTATGTTCTTATGTTCCACCATTCTCAATTATTTGCTTTGTACCTGATATTCCTCTACAGCAGCAGGTAGTGACTTTGCTAGATTTTTGTTTTGAAAGTAGAAGTTTGGAGTAGAACTGGCAAGTAGCCAACAGAGGAAAATAATTGATTCACATGCTCCAGATTGTTAGGTATTTGCTAATCCCAGTTTCTAGTGGGAGAACGATATGAATGACTTTCTTCTATTATGGCTTCTGTAATTTGTGCAAAATGCGGCCATAACTGTGACATTAGTGTGTGTGTGTGTATATGTGTGTGTGTGTGTGTGTGTGTGTGTGTGTGTGTGTGTGTGTGTGTGTGTGTGTGTGTGTGTGCCCAATAGGATTGCTCAGTATGGGGCCCAGAAATTTCTGATGGCGGCCCTGTTCTTAGATGTAAATGTCCAAGCAACAGGGCAGTAATGATCACAGTTCAGCTGTACAATTTGAACCAGTTATACAATTTGTGTGATTTGCATAGACCAGTGATGGCAAACCTTGGCACTACAGCTGTTCTGATTGGCAGGAGTGCTGACTTGGGCTTTTGGGAATTGAAGTCCAAGAACACCTGGAGTGCCAAGGTTCATCTTCACTGGCATAAAAAAATCTTTATGATGCCTTATCTGCTAAGGAAGATTGTGGAGTTTCTTGTTCTTCTGTATCAAAATATGACAAAAGAGGCTACACATGCCTAATCTGCAATCTATTTTGGGCAAAGTGCAAGCAGGTAAATATACCTAAAGGTAATCAAACAAAACTGAAAATCTCCCCTTTCTTCTGGCTTTCCCAGAATTTGGGAGGTGAGGAAGTATAAATATTTATTTATTTACCAATGATGATGAGGATGCAGAGAAAAATGGCCAACAGTGCTTGCATGGTGACTCCAACTTGTTTAGCTGCTTCTTCGCAAAATGTGAAGTTGCCATCTTCATCACACTTGCAGACCTGGATGGAAAGTTCATTTGTGCTGCTCTTTGGAGGTGAGCCATTGTCAGAGATGATGATAGGCAGGTAATGGGTTTTGACTAGCTCTCGATCAAACTGTCCATATTTGACAGTGACATTTGCTGTATTATCTGGGGGAAGGCAATGACATCTCATTAAATGATAATCACTGGTGGCTCAGTGGTTAAGAAGCTCACCTTGTTAGCTTGAAAGGCTAGCAAGTTGGCAGTTTGAGACCCGGGTACTGCATGACAGTTTGAGTGCCTTTCTCTGTCCTAGCTCCTGCCAACCTAGCAGTTCGAGAGCAAGAAATTGCAAATAGATAAATATGGATCACTTTGGTGGGAAATTATCTTAGGGACATGAAAGGAGCCTCATTCGGGTGTCCCCTGAGCGGAGTTTCTCCAGCAAAAATCCTTTCAATCCAGAATAATTTCTGATATTAAATTATTATTACCAGTGATGATTGCCTCATATGATTACATGCCAGTGGTACAGTTTTTGCTTCTGAAGTGGAAATATGTTTAAGGCACCCAAAATTGTCTTGGAGGCCAAGACGTCATCTCCTTTCTTTATAATCCACATTATGATCAAACTAGATATTAAGGGGAATATTTTCCTTAAGATCAATCTCTCATAGGGGTTTCCACAGAGATATGTATCTCAACAATCTGATTTTCAAATTAAGCCAATGCTTAATTATGAAAGAAAGTACTGTACAGTGGAACCTCATACAACAATCACCCCGTATAGCAATGAAATCATATAACAATTAGGTTTTTGGGAAAAATTGCGTCCCACATAAAATTTTCCCTATGGAAAAAATAGTACAACAAATTTTCAATGGGAAAAACCACTTAGCGAAAAAAATCGTTGTACAATGCATCCCATAGG
The DNA here is from genome assembly GCA_035047345.1 of Bradypodion ventrale. Lineage (NCBI taxonomy): Eukaryota > Metazoa > Chordata > Lepidosauria > Squamata > Chamaeleonidae > Bradypodion > Bradypodion ventrale. The sequence continues at coordinate 22,022,578 of JAWDJE010000009.1, read as the reverse complement.
GAAAATCGCTATAGGATGCATGCATTGTATAGCAATTGTTTCATACAACAACGAGCCCCATGGAACAGATTAAAATCATTGTATGAGGTACCACTGTATATGGAATATACAGTACATAGAGGAGGAAAACCAGAGTCTACGACAAACAAAAGTCTTTCAGTTGGAAGAATACCTCTGTTAAAACTATGAAAAATATGTAGGCCGGAATTATACATCAACAAGTGAAATCTCATAATTCATGACCAGGCATTGAGATCATACCTGTCAACTTTTGGATTTGAAAATAAGGGAAATTCTGTGGGCGTGGCCAAATATAGCCATGTGACTTGCTGGGCTCCTGCCACATGGCTATGAAAATGTCTGTAAACACAGACAGCACTGGATCTTTGGCTGTAAAAGGAGATGAGCACTGCACCCTAGAGTTGGATACGACTGGCAGATTTTACTTTCTTAGGATCAAAGATCTCTGCAGAAGGTGATTGCAGCCGTGAAATAAAAAGGTGACTGATGCTTGGGAAACAAGCTATGAGAAACCGGGGGAACATAGTTAAAAGTAGAGGCATCACCTTGCAAACAAAAAATTGCATAGTCAAAGCAATGGTATTCCCGGTGGGAATGTATGGGTGTGAGAGCTGGACCATTAGGAAAGCTGAGCGCAGAAAAATAGATGCCTTTGAAATGTGGTGTTAGAAATAGGTCGATCCTGGAAGAAATCAACCATGACTGCTCATTAAAGGTCAAATAGTAAAAATGACGCTAAAGTACTTTGGACATTAAATGAGAAGAGAGGATTCACTTGAGAAAGCCTTGATGCTGGGAAAGTTGGAGGACAAAAGAAGGGGGTGGCCAAAAATAAGATGGCTAGATGGTATTGTAGATGCAATGGGCACAAAGCTGTGTGGGCCAAAGAACCCTTTCCCCATTTTCTTGGGGGACTTTTGTTTTGTTTTCTTTCTTGTTTACTCAGTGGCTTAAGTGGCTAAGATGCTGACTGGGAGGCAGAAGGTCAGCAGTTCGATTCCCGAGTACTGCAGGACGGAATGAGCTCCCGTCTTTGTCCCAGCTCCTGCCATCCTAGCAGTTCGAAAGCAAGAAATTGCAAGTAGATAAATAGGGACCACTTTGGTGGGAAAGTAACAGCGTTCCGTGCACTCTGGTGTCTAGTTATGCCTGCCACATGACCACGGAAATGTCTGCAGATGCAGACAATGCTGGCTCTTTGGCTTTGAAACAGAGATGAGCACTGAACCCTAGAGTCGGATTTGATTGGTTTTTGAGCAAGGGAGACCCTTTACCTTTACCTAACTCAGATCCCCTTAAACAACCGTGCAAGCACACTGGATCTATGAGCTCTGATAATTCTTCCCGTGTATTTTGGATCTGCTCTCTCATACAAAAAGCAGCTTCTTGCTCTAAAAATTGGCCGCTGTAGGAATCTATGACTGTGATGGTGAACCTTGGCACTCTAGATACGACTGGCTTTCGAGCAAGGGAAACCTTTACCTTTAGCATATAGTGATCAAGCACCATCCCCCCCTCCCAAGTTAACTCTAGAACAGAAACGGAACCCCCCTCTCTCTCATATAGTGATCAAGCACCATCTCCCACCTACACCCCACCCCCAAGTTAACTCTAGAAAAGAAATGGAACCCCACTCCCTCTCTCTCATATAGTGATCAAGCACCATCCCCCACCCCTCCCAAGTTAACTCTAGAACAGAAACGGGACCCCCCTCTCTCATATAGTGATCAAGCACCATCTCCCACCCCACCCCCCAAGTTAACTCTAGAACAGAAATGGAACCCCCCACCCCTCTCTCTCATATAGTGATCAAGCACCATCCCCCCACCCCCACCCCACCCAAATTAACTCTAGAACTCTAGAAACGGAAGCCTCCCTCCAGCCAGGAGGCAGGGCAGAAACAGCTCAATAAAGCATGAGAGTGAGAGATAAGTCTCTGCGCCCAGACCAAGAGCTGATTTGCCCCTGCATATATGAAATGTCGCTCACCTCTAGAGTAGACTCCCATCCCTCCCAGCATGGTGGCTCTGACCAGCTCAGTAGCAAAAACAAAGCAGCCTCCATATTGGCCATGTGGCAGGAGGAAAATGAAAGAGAAATACAGAACGTCCCTCCCACCACCTTCTCTCTCTCCCCCCTTCCACAAGCGAAAAGCCTGCCACACAGCGACATCTGGTGGCCAGAAAAACATACTGCAACTTCGCCTGTGAGGGCTCCAGTGAGGATATTTTTTTAAAAAAATAAGGGAAAATATGGGGATATTAATAAAACGGGATCGGGGTGGGAAGAGGGGTAAAAATAACCGGTTTCACCGGGTAAAATGGGATGGTTGACAGGTATGATTGAGATACAGAACTAATGCCTTGTTGATAAGCGGCAATTTGCTGCCGCAACATGTGCTCATAGAGACAAATAACATTTTCTCCAAACCTCTGCTTCACACTGGTTACAAAGTCATATATTTGGAACATGGGAAGTTTACATTCCAAATTTTTTCCTTTCTGCTATCTTGTAAAATCATTGTAAAAATGTACAGTACCTTGATTATCAATTAGAGTGAAGTTGCTCTCTTCAGAAACCAATGAGAACGTGAATTTCACATTGGGTGACATTTCATCCTTGTCTACAGTAGAAATATGAATGATCACCTGCAAGAATCAGAAAGGTTTTATCCTTCAATAAATTTCAGTGAATGCCTGGGGCAGGATCCTGACCTCACATTGAGTTATGTCAGGGACCATCACTCAATGGGAGACCACACAGTTTACATGGAGAATGCTTCCAGTTTAGTCTTTTAGCAGCTCTAGGAAAGGATCAGGGATGGAAAAATCAGATCTCTTTCTGAAAATCTGGAGGGTTGCTGCCAGTTAGAGTAGACAAAACTAGGTCAGATTGACTAAGTTGGGGTGGTGTTATGTATGTTAACTGTGTTTTCTGACAGGAGCGGAATGTATCTTTTCTCATGTATCTATTCTTATGCAAATAAGTGGATCGAAAAATGTGCACACTCTGTTAGCCAATGGGCTTGTTGTATTATTGTTACTGTTACTGTTTATAGTGTATATAAGTCTGAGTTTTGCTCCATCCAAACTGTGTTCAAACCCCACTAATAAAGAGCTGAATTTCACTACTTCATTCGTCTGCTTCTTCATTCCTTGAACACTAAACTGGTGACGAAGGTGGGATGGCGTCCCCACAAGGCAGCAACTTCGGCCCATTCAACCCAATGCATCCAGAGCATTGGGCAACATACGAACGCCGGTTCTGCCACGCAATGGCCGCGCAGAATATCACCGACGGAAACCAGAAGCGCTCCTGTTTCCTCGCTCAGTGCGGTTCTGAGACGCATGAGCTGGCAACCCACCTCGTTCTCCCAAGGGATGTGGATGTGGTGCCACTCACAGAAATCATGTCCACACTGAGGAGGCACCTGCAGCCAGAGGTCTCGATCTTCCCGGCCAGGGTGGCCTTCCACAGAAGAGAGCAGCGACCCGGTGAATTCATTGCAGACTACGCCACCGCGCTGCGCATTGCTGTTGCCCCATGCAAGTGGGACAACATTGAAGAAGCACTCCGGGACCGTCTGCTGGCCAGCATGAGGGACGAAGATGCTCAATGTCGCCTCATGATCACAAAGACGCTAACCTTCACGGATGTCCTAGAAGAGGCAGTAGTGTCTAAGGCCACACGGTTCAGGATAAAGCTTTTCCGGCACCACCACTCTACCACCAGTGCCACCGACTCAGCTGTGCACGCTCAGCAAAGTTCACCTTCATTTCTAAGGTATGCCGACAGCGAAAGCAAAGACCTCCAGTGCCTATGCCCAAGAAGAGTCATCACCACAACACATCCATCGCCAAAGTGTCACCCGAGCCTGAGCCGTGCCAAGTGGGCATCGTCAGCGAGCATTTCTTTGCAGACCTGAGCCTGCAGGATGTCCCCTTCAAGATGGAGGTGGATTCAGGTACTACCTTTTCCATAATCCCACAGCAGGAGTTTTTGAGAATTCCCCCTGCCTCTCAGCCCAAGCTTAAATCCTTTAAAACTTCCCTCCGGGATGTGTATTTTGATGGGTAAATTCTTGGTTAAATTCAAAAACATTTGCACCTCCTTGCAATTGGTTGTAGTTAAGCAGGGCACTAACTGTCTCATTGGGACCAAATGGTTTAGGCACTTGGGAATCCGGCTTTCTGGCATCCATGCAATAGACTCTGACCCAATCCAGGACGTTTGTGCTGCACATCCTGAGGTATTCAAAAGGGTTTACGTTTAGGTTTATACAAAGGACCCCCTGTTGGCTTTGATCTTGACCCAACCATCCGGCCCATCCGGATGAAGCCACGCCAGGTACCCTTTGCTTTGAAGGAGAAGATAGAAGCAGAGCTGGACAAACTGGTGGGGCAGGGCATCCTAGTGCCGGTGGACTGGCCCCGTGATGAAGAGGACTTTGACATGGACGCCCCAAGCCCCCTTCCCCCAGCCTGGCTGGTCAGAAGGAGAAGCAACACCTAGCCCCGTGATGGAGAGGACTTTGACAGCTGCGTCCTCGCTGCAGACGCCCCAAGCCCCCTTCCCAAGCCTGGCTGGTTAGAGGGAAGGAGCAACACCTGGCCCCGCGATGGAGAGGACTTTAAAAGCTGCGACCCCGCTGCGGACACCCCAAGCCCCCTTCCCCAGCCTGGCTGGTCAGAGGTAAGGAGCAACACCTGGCCCCGCGATGGAGAGGACTTTAAAGGCTGCGTCCCCGCAGCGGATGCCCCAAGCCCCCTTCCCCAGCCTGGCTGGTCAGAGGGAAGGAGCAACACCTGACCCCGCAATGGAGAGGACTTTAAAAGCTGTGTCCCTGCCACCCGGGCTCCATAAGGACATTGAGCCCTGGGCTCCGAAAGTGCGTTGAGCCCCAGGCTCTGCAATGACTGTGGGGACGTGAAGGCAAAGGACAGTTTATTACTTGTTGTTTGATATTTTTGTTGATGTTATATTATTGTGCTGATGTATGATGTATAATGTTGACATATTGTGATTGTACCGATTGTATTGCATTGTGATGCTTATTTTTGAATTTTTGTATTGCTGTAACTGCTTGTAACTACATTTTTTATTGTACTGTATTGTGTATTTTGTATTTGGATATTATATGATTATGCTTATTATGTATTGCACTGTATTTTTATTATGTTTGCACTGTATATTATGTATTATTTATTGTTGGAAGCTGCTCTGCGTGGTGCATGCACTAGAAGAGCGGGATATAAATAAACAATTCAATTCAATTTAAGGTTGCACTATAAGGCTGCAAGCCTTGCCATATTTACCAGGAAGCAAAAGCCCTTCCAAATTAAATGGAATTTTTTTTCTATAGAAGTGTGCTTTGAATGATGGTCATAAAGACATCCATAAGAGTTACTGCACACCTGGCTAAATCATTTCTTCGCCAAACATTGTGCTTTGATACTTTTTTTATAGCTTCCATTGCCACAAGCTATTTTGCTTATAGCTATCCATTGCCACAATCGTCCTGGTGGCACAGTGGTTAAACTGCTGTACTGCAGCCAAAACATTGTGAGTTTGATCCTGATGGGGAATCAAGGTTGACTCATCCTTCCATCCTTCTGATGTTGGTAAAACGAGTAGCCAACATGTTGGGAGCAAAATGTTAATTAATTTGTGAACTGCCCAGAGAGTGCACTAGCACTTATATGGGGGCAGGTATAGAAGTGTCATTGTTATTGTTATTTTGTCTGGTATAATATGCTCTTTCATATGCAGGTAGAATTATTGCCATTTAATAAATTGTCAATGTGTTTAGTTATTTTGGTGTTAGGATCTCTGCTCCTGTCATGTGAAGGGGACATGCCTGAACATCACCACTGCATGGCCTGAGGACATGATCTGATAACATTTCATAGAGGTTGTTTGAATATGGCCAGGTCAGAAAGGTCCTGAGTCAATATCCAGGGTATGGACCTTCTTTGGGCTTCCCTTTTGAACACCAGCATCCAGAAAGATGGGGTAAAAACAACCATGGGGGAATAGGTAAGGGGTCTGCAGATGCGGTGCTACAGTGGTGAAGTGGTTGTACTGTAGGGAGTTGACAGGAAACATGTGGTGGTAGAATCAAATTTCCTCTGGAATCTCAGTCACGATAAATTCAAGCTTTAACTAGGGGGAAATGGTGATGAGCAGCACAATCTCTTGGGATTGATTTTTGGCAATGGTAAGAAATTAAAAAAGGTAAAGGTCACCCTTGCTCAAAAGCCAGCTGTATCCGACTCTAGGGTTCAGTGCTCATCTCTGTTTCATAGTCAAAGAACCAGTGCAGTCTACATCTGCAGATGTTTCCGTAGTCATGTGGCAGGCATAACTAGACACAGGACCATAGCCAGGATTCTAGATTTGGGGGAGGGGGTGACAATTTTTCAGGAGGGGCAACAATGCCACACACACATATATAACATTGGCATCCTGGGGTGGGTTGGGGAGCTGTTACCTCAAGAGGGTTGTTGGCTCCACTGCCCCCCCCTCTGGCTACGGCCCTGACTAGACACTGGAGCGCACAGAATGCTGTTTACCTTCCCACAGAAGTGGCCACTATTTATATACTTGCAATATCTTGCTTTTGAACTGCTAGGTTGGCAGGAGCTGGGACAAAGATGGGAGCTCATTCCACCCAGCAGTACTCGGGTATTGAATGGCTGACCTGCCGCCTTCCAGTCAGCATCTTAGCCACTTGAGCCAAAAATAGGTACCACTTTGGTGGGAACATGAACAGCATTCTGTGTACTCCAGTGTCTAGGCATGCCTGCCAGATGTCCACGGAAACATCTGCAGATGCAGACAGTGCTAGTTCTTTGGCTATAAACCAAGATGAGCACCGAACTCTAGAGTTGGATACAACTAGTTTTTGAGCAAGGGCGACCTAAGTGGCTCAGGTTTGGCAGGGCAGGTAGTGATGAAGGGAAAGGATGAGTAATGAGTGATGAGGCCTGGTCTCCCTGGCCCAGTCTTTCCAAAGCCTGCCTGCTGGGCCCTAAAGGGACCCCAAGATCCTGTTGCCACAAAGGGCTTAGAGTTGCATAGCTCCTCTGTTATGCTCTGTGGAAATTGCAAGTAGATAAATAGGGACCACTTCGGTGGGAAGGTAAACAGCACTCCCGTGCATTCCGGTGACTAGTCCTGCCTGCCACATGACCATGGAAACATCTGCAGAAGCAGACAGCGCTGGCTCTTTGGCTATGAAACAGAGATGAGCACTGAACCCTAGAGTCGGATACGACTAGCTTTCGAGCAAGGGTGGCGTTTACCTTTACCTTTACTGAAATCAACAGACCTTAAGCTTGAGGGAGATGGCTGAGGAGCCAAAGACTGGGAATTCAATTCCTCACTGTGTCTTCCAGGAGAAGTGCCAGCCTGTGAACCCTTGGGCAAGGAACATAGCCCCAGGGCACCCCCAGAAGAATGGAATTGGAAATCACTTCTTTGTAATCTCTACCTAGAAAACTCTGGAAAGGGTTGCTATAAATCAGAGTTGACTTGATCACACACTGTTCTTATTCTTATTAAATTTGAGGAATCCTGATTCTAGCATAGTCTGGACCCATAATTATTTAAAACAGAAGTCTTAGGACACTAATTAAATCTATTGGGCCAAATCCAACCTTTTATCCTATCTTGGTTAAAAAGTGCCATTCATTTCAGTGGGTCTGTCCCAGTAAGACCAGAATTACATTTAACCATCACAGCTATTCTGATTGGAAACAGCGCATATATTTACATCTTAATATATTTTCAATTCATGGACGCACAATAAACTCCCTTTTCAGTACATCATCCAGAGAGGACCAATTCGACCTCAAAATACATGGGACCAGCAAGCCTTCCTTTCTCCCTGTTTAAGTATTTTTGTACCTATGTATTTTATTCTTGTTGACTGGTTCTTGTCAGCCAGTGGGTATACTGAGTTGTAGGAGAAAGACTGAAACTTGGCTAGGCAGGCACTGTTAGCTGTTTCGTTTCTGATACTGTACCTTTCCAGGTGCAGCATTTTCACACACTTGAGGATTATACGGATAAGCAAATTCTGGTGCGTTGTCATTGATGTCTTTAACCTTAATGTAAACTGGAACATGGGTTTCTAATTTAGGCACCACCACGTCTGAAACAACAAAAGGAAAATCACAGATTTACTAACATGATATTAAACTGAAAACAGAGAGAACAGGCTTCAGCAAAGACAAAGTTTTAACTCGGCACTGAAGAGACAATATGATAAGAACGGATTCTATTTTTAGGATGGGGGATTCTAAAATTGGAAAGCGCCATAACTTAGAAGTCTCTCTCGGTTGTATGTGTCTAGTGTATTTATTCTACAGATGGTGTTTGGAGAAGGTCACTCATATTACTTCTGTGATACTGCCTCCACAGCATGTTCTTTCTGGCCAGCTTATCAGTTTTCCTTACATCCAGAGTCATCATCCTCATCCTTTATTAATTACTAGCTTTATGCCCGGCTTCACCCGGGACATTTTTTTTTGGGGGGGGGGGGCTGATGGAGGCCTCCCGCATTTCCTACTTGGCCAGGGGTGGTTCTTTGGTTGTGGTCTGGCTTCAGGTGCCTGGCCACGATTGCCGCTTGCCACATTGTGGTGGCACGTGTGCTAATGTGCACACGCACACCAGCCCATTGGGTCCTGCATCAGTGGTCGTGCGGGCGTCAAGGTCGGGCTCCTGCGCGCTGGCATGCGCAGTCGTACCAGTAGCTGTATCGGGCACCTGGTGTAGGTCCTGCATTGGTGGCTGCGTGGGTGTCTGTTGTGTCTCGGCTCTGGCGGTCATGTGGGCATCAGCGTTGGGTTCCCGGATGCATCACCTGCATGCTGGCATGCTGTGCATGCCATCAGCTACATCGGGCACCCAATTGTGACGCCTGTGTGCGCACCACCACTACCGCTGTGATCCTTGCTGGTGGGGCTCATGCCCCACCCGTGGCATCCAGACCCCCCTCTTTGACTGATGAGATGTGCAAGGTAGGCCCAGTTAAATTTTCAGGGGGGGGGGGTCGCAGGGGGGGCAAGACATGTAGGACATACGAACGTACCTTTTGGCTTTATAGATATAGATTATTATTAATAATATAATAATTTTGTGTCAGAAATTATTCTGGGTTGAAAGGATTTTTTTCTGGGGAAACTCTGCTCAGGGAACACCTGAATGAGGCTCCTTTCATGTCCCCAAGATCTTTTCCCACTGAAGTGGTCCCTATTTATCTGCTTGCAATTTCTTGCTTTTGAACTGCTAGGTTGGCAGGAGCTGAGACAGAGACGGGCACTCAAACCATCATGCAGTACCTGGGTCTCGAACTGCCGATTTGCTTGCCTTCCAGCTAACAAAGCAAGTTTCTTAACCACTGAGCCACCGCAGCCCCTCCTTTATTAATTGATTAGACATCTGACAATATCAAATTAAAATATAATGTGATGCATTAAATAAAATATAATTACATAGACTGAGATAAAAAATAGACTCAGTTGCAGTTCTTCTTAACATAAGAACAGCCTTGCTGGAACAGGCCACAGCCCATCTAGTCCAGCATTCTGTCTCACACAATGGCTCACCATTTGCTTCAGGATATTCCAAAGCAGATGCCTTCACCTGCTTAGGATTCCCTGGAAATGGCATTGAGAGATATCCTGCCTATCTCTCCAACCCAGAGGTTGTCCTTAGGTATCCATAATTATAGCCATTGATACCATTGTCCTCCATGAACTTGTCTAATCCTTTCTTAATGCTGTTAAGACTGACAGCTGTCACCACTTCTTCTGGCAGGGAGTTCCATAGAACAGTGATCCTCTGGGTGAAAAAGTACTTTCTCTTATTTGTTTGAGAACAAGTACCCAAAAGTTTCATGGAGTGCCCCCTAATTCTAGTGTTATGCGATAGGGAAAACAGTTTTTCCTTATCTACTTTGTCCACACCATGCATGATTTTATAAACTTCAATCAGGTCACCTCTTACACGCCATTGTTCAAGAGTGAAGAAGCCCAACCGTTGCAGCCTCAGATGGTGAGGAAGGTGCTCCAGTCCCCTAATCATTCTGGTTGCTCTCCTCTGCACTTTTTCCAGCTCCATAATATCCTTTTGGAGGTATGGCGACCAGAACTGTACACAGTATTCCAGATGGGGCCTCACCATAGATTTATAAAGAGGCAAAATGACACTTGCTGACTTATTATCTATACCCTTCCTAATGATCCCATTGAGTTTGCTTTTTTCACTGCTGAGGCACACTGGGTAGACACCTTCATTCAGCTGTCCACCAGGAAACCAAGGCCCCTTTCCTGGTTTGTCGCAGAAAGTTCAGACCCCATCAGTTTATAAATGTAATTGTTTTTTTTTTTACCTCAACGTGCATCACTCTGCACTTACTAGTGTTGAAGCTCATTTGCCACTGGTTTGCCCACTCCCCCAATGTCAAGAGATCCCTCTGGAGCTCCTCACAATCTCTCACAGTTTTCACTACCCTCAATAATTTAGTGTCGTCAGCAAATATTGCTATTTACTCCTACTTCTAGATCATTTATGAAGAGGTTGAAAAGCAGGGGACCTAGTACTGAACCTTGGGGGACCCCACTCTTTACTTCCCTCCACTTGGAGAAGTGTCCATTTAGTGCTACCCTCTGTTTCCTGTCCCTTAGCCAGTTGCTGATCCAGGACAAGACCTGTCCCTTTATTCCATGACTGGTAAGTTTATTCAAGAGCCTTTGGTGTGGGACTCTGTCAAAAGCCTTCTGAAAGTCCAGATAAACAATGTCAACTGGATCCCCCTTATTCACATGCTTGTTGACACTCTCAAAAAATTCCAACAGATTAGTGTCTAGGCCAGACGTGAAACTGGCAAAATGAAGGCACCTTTTGCTGAGTTCATTCTGCAGTTCTTTTCGCCTGAGACAGTGTGAGAAAGATTAACCAGCAACACAAGGTTACAGTGTCAGGAACAAATTTACTCATGAGTAGGTCCTTCTGCCCACCAGTGATTGGTTCCTGCTTCCAAGCTGCCACCCTTCAGCTAAGCAACCCAGGATATTAGATTAGTGTAGATACGGTAGCGAATAGCCAAGTAAAAAGTATATTATAATCAGAGTAAGTTACAGAAGAAAGTTTATCAAAAGTTCAGAGAGCACATCAAAATAAAGAAAGCTCGTCTAATTGAGGAAGCCCAAGGAAGCCCAAGGGACCCCCTTCTGGCTTAAGCAACTACATGTTTGCAGTTCACCCTTAGCTCAAAGCATTGGATCAAGAGAGTGTCTTGCCTCCTCCCTCTGGGTTATATCTCCTCCCTCAGGGTCCATCTCCTTGCTATTCCCCTAAAGGAATCCAGCCAATGATCATACAGCATAACATGTCCATCACACGTTAGGTTTCATTTCTTCCAACCCATGAGGCTAGCATATTTATACATTCCAATCTCTCTAAGGTATGTGCTAAAGGTTATCCCATGCACTGAAATCTCCATCTTGGGTGAGGCTAAAACCAAGGCACAAGTCCTGCCCTGCCATACCGTTGACAGGGGTATGCCCAATTGTGGTTCAAAAATATCACAATCTTCAAGGAAGCTCTTTCTGTGTACCCCCTCAGTTGCAGTGAAAGTGCCACTATGGTAACCATGCCAAAGAAATATAACTCTCTGATAGGTTTTTTAATGGTTTAGAGTAAAACCCTGACTTACAAATACCTCGAGTTACATAAAATTCGACTTACATAATGACTTTGTGCTAAAACCATGTCCCGATTTACATGATTTCCTATAGGTTTGCTTCGAGTCACATAAAGATATTTTTCCTATGGGTTTGCTTTGAGTTATGTAAAAATTCATTTCCCTATGGGTTTGCTTCGATTTACATAAAAATTTCATTTTTCATATAGGTTTGCTTCGAGTTACGTAAAAAACCGATTTAAGCAAAAGCCTATAGAACTGACTTTTTTTGTAAGTAGGGGTTTTACTGTATATCCAAACAGTTTTCATGTTTTTTTAAAAAATAGCAAGGTTTTTTTAAAACACTGCATTTTTAAAGATAGGTCTTACATCACGTTTGGTTACATCACGTTCGGAGTGCAGTTTGACTGCCGGCTGGCCGGAGGGAGATGGGGAACACCTGAGGGCTGCCCGACGCCCTCAAAAGCCACTCCCCGCCACAGCCAAGACCAGCACGGTTCGACCGGCGGCCAACCGGAGGGAGACGGGGAACACCTGAGGGCTGCCCGACGCCCTCAAAAGCCACTCCCCGCTCCCCACCACCGCCGAGACCAGCGCGGTTCAACCGCCGGCCGGCCGGAGGGAGACGAGGAACACCTGAGGGCTGCCCGATGCCCTCAAAAGCCTCTCCCCGCCATCGCTGAGACCAGTGCGGTTCGACCGCCGGCCGGCCGGAGGGAGACGGGGAACACCTGAGGGCTGCCCGACGCCCTCAAAAGCCGCTCCCCGCTCCCCACCACCGCCGAGACCAGCGCGGTTCAACCGCCGGCCAGCCGGAGGGAGACGAGGAACACCTGAGGGCTGCCCGATGCCCTCAAAAGCCTCTCCCCGCCATCGCTGAGACCAGTGCGGTTCGACCGCCGGCCGGCCGGAGGGAGACGGGGAACACCTGAGGGCTGCCCGACGCCCTCAAAAGCCACTCCCTGCCACAGCCGAGACCAGCATGGTTTGGCCGGCGGCCAACCGGAGGGAGACGGGGAACACCTGAGGGCAGCCCGATGCCCTCAAAAGCCGCTCCCCGCCACCGCCGAGACCAGCGCAGTTCAACCGGCGGCCAGCCGGAGGGAGACGAGGAACACCTGAGGGCTGCCCGATGCCCTCAAAAGCCTCCCCCCGTCACCACCGAGACCACTGCGGTTTGACTGCCGGCCGGCCGGAGGGAGACGGGGAACACCTGAGGGCTGCCCGACACCCTCAAAAGCCGCTCCCTGCCACTGCCTAGACCAGCGCGATTCAATCCGCCAGCCGGCCGGAGGAAATCCTGCCTTCACTTTGCAGCTGGAGGCCTGGACATCGCAGTTGGTCGATCCCAGGTGCTCTGCGCTCCCTGTCTCGCCCCGGGAGCCCACGCCACTGGCTCCGCTGGAGAGAGACAGGTGGGAGCCATTGCTGCCAACAACGCAGCTGCCCTCACGGACGTTGAACCATGGGGAGCCTTTGTGGCTGCTGGGTGGTTGAGGTTGATTTTTTGTGTAATTTCTCACTGTGACATTGCTTAATTCTTTATATTTTGTATTGTATTTTTGCATATTCTGATGTTTTGATTGTATTAATTGTCCATTGCCTTTTGTATTTTATTGTATATTTTGCTCTGTTTATTGTATTTATATATGTTGTAAGCCGCTTTGAGTGGCACCTGTGCCAGGAAAACGGGATAGAAATAAAACTTAATAATAATAATAATAATAATAATAATAATAATAATAATAATAATAATAATAATAATAATAATAATAATAATAATAATAATAATAATAATAATAATAATAATAATAATAATAATAATAATAATCACACCTCTTCACTCCACCACCATACAACTAAATTAGGGTTCTTGTCTGTCTGTGTTTACATGACTTCTGCTGTCATCTGCTTCCTTTGCCACCTGCCATCCATGCAGGCCTCATTCTCACTGCTCTGGCATAACAGCCCCACCTTTTCTCTGACTACAGTGTGTCTTAGCAGTGTACAAAGTGCAACTCCAGTGACGCAACATTAAAAAATAATAATGTTGCCGGTTTAGCACTAAACTCCAGTGTTGCTGAAAATCATATGGGCCAAAAGACCTCACACTGCTGAACTGAAACCTAGTAAAGGCTACTGTTACTGCCAGATACAATTCCCTTTCCAATCTACAGTGGATCGTTGTAGTGTGATGCTGCAGTGATGTAATATTTATTTTAAAAATAAGGATAATTTATTTCTGGGGTGCAGAACTAATGAGAACCATACAGAATGGAAAACTTTGCATTACCAATGAAAATACAGCAGAGGAAAAAGGCATTGTAGCTGCTATATGTTTCATCTTCACGCAGGCTTGAGCAAGAGTTTTTGTTTATTTGTCAGCTGCATTTCATATCATTTAGTGACATAAAGGAAGACAAAATGCTTAACGGGAGAGTGGAGGTAGGTGGGGACTAGTGAAGAATTTGCCCTAATTAGTGCACTGTCACCCCTGTCTCCACAGGCATCAGAGTTCACACATCTAGCTCCACAGTACATCTTGGGAGTGCCATGGTGAGAGATGCCACACATGGAACGGCCCAACAGCATGACCCTAGACTAGGGGTGGCCAACCTTGGTGCTCCAGGTGTTCTTGAACTTCAATTCCCAGAAGCCCAAGTCAGCAACCTGTTGATCAAGGCTTCTGGGAACTGAAATTCAAGAATACCCAGAGCACCAAGGTTGGCCACCACTGCCATAGACCCAAAGAGCTGAGCTGAGGGTATCCCTAATGGAGGAAGGGGGAACCTGGGAGGTGGGAGCTATAAGGGAGGAGAAGGAGCAGAGATAGAAGGAAGAGTGATCAGGTAGAAACAGACTGGAGAGCCTCCTCTCAAAGAGTGGGCGAAGGAAGAGGAGTTGCAGGAAGGCGGAATGGGGTGATGCCCCAGAAGATCTGGATGATGGGTGTCTGGTAGAGGTGGAAGAACCCAGGTAAGCCTTCACTTTTAGAAGACCAGGGATACTTCCTCAAAGAGCACCCTTGGATTGAGGTCCTTGTGCACTTCAGGGAATCCATCAGTGGTGGCAGAAAGACGCTAGAACCACAAACCCCGCACACAAACCATTGTACTGGGATGAGCAAGAAGGACAAGAACATTGATGCTACCATGAGATGGAAAAGATTTGCAAGTCTGCTGAGCTGGCCTGGGAGACAGAGCCCAAGCCCTTGATCCACTGACAGAAGCTACTGCAGATGACACAAAGTCTGCTAGACAGTCCTCTGCTCATTGCCCCATTGTGGGAAGTCAATCACCCTTCCCCAAAGGGTAAAGAGAATGAGTGCTCGGTGGCAGGAACCAAAGCAGCCACGGTAAGAACATACATGGAGACTGTGGGACAGGAACAGAGTGAAGTGAAGATGTTCTGAACTCCTGAGTTATTGTTTGACATTTACACTTGTTAACAAACTGTTGGATTTGCAAAGTGTCTTGTCTGCATGCTTAAGATGAAGGAGGATGGGACTTGATAGACCCTGCCTGGGGTTGACAGCCTGACATGGCTTTGTAATATACAAAATGGAAAATCCACCATCATCTGGGTAGGAAAACATAGGAAATCAACATAAAAGAATAACAGATCAAATGATAGTACATGTGAGAAGTCACTTCCACAGTGCACATTACTGTGTACATCAGAGATGGTATGCCCATTGGCATCACAGAACCTAACCGTATAATGATATAAATTGGAAAAGTGGGGTAATTAGGTATGAAATACACTAGAACAATAAAAAAGTCCCCTCTCATATCTCTTAATGCAGGGATTCTCAACCTGTGGCCCATGGGCCAGATGCTGCCCATGGTACCATTTCATGTGGCCCACCACCATTTCCAACACACCAGGAAGTGCTGTGTGGTGGAGGAAGGGCAAAATCGCCATCCGGCCCCTGAAACTGTCTGAGGGAGCATGACCCGGCCGTGAAAAGCATTGGAATTTCACTGCTATTCATGTGAAAGAATACAGGACAAGAGGAACCTTGTTTGTATACCACAAATTAAACTGCTGACATCAGCAACAAAAACATGCACTGGAGGCAATTAGACAGTTCATCTGAATGAGCCCTGTGTACGTAAGATATGTATTGGCCTTTTGGGTAGCTATGCTTACAGTATAACTGTTGGAGGTAAAATTGCCTCATCTCTATAGACACTATCTGTTGCATGCTGAGTTGTGCAACTCAGTAAACAGCAAATGGTGTCTATGATAATTTCATAATTTGAAGCAACTTGCTTCCAAATGTAATGCTCTTAGTGTTATGTTAGCGTGACTATGCAAGGGGGCAGCCTGACCACCATTTTGCATTTTTACCATGCCTTGCCTCTTGAGGCACACTATGATGAAGAAAATTTTTACCACTAAAAATGGAGAATGTTTGGATATAGTTCTGCACAGCAACCTTCTTTCAAGCAAGCAGTGAAGAAAACAAAAATCTCAGGATAGAATAAGGGAACTTTCCCTGAGAAATATTGGTTGAAATCTGGCTTAGTTGAGGAAATACATTTGTATTACTAGCTGGGATGCCCGGGCTTCACTCAGGGCGTTTTTTTGGAGGTGTGTGCTGTGGCCCACTTCCCCCTTCTTTATCTCTATCTCTTTCTGTCTCTTTCACTCTTTCTTTCTCTCTCTTTCTCTCATTCCTTTCTCTCTCTCTTTCTCTCTCTCTCACACACACACTCTCTCTTTGTTTCTCTCTCTTTCTTGCTGTCTTTCTTTGTTTCTCTCTCACACATACACACTGAGCTCTCTTTTGCTCACTTTTCTCTCTCTCTTTCTCTCTCTCTTGCAGTCATTCTTTGTTTCTTTCTCTCACACACTGAGCTCTCTCTTTCTCTCATGCTTTCTCTCTCTCTCTCTCTTTGCTTCTCTCTCTCATTCTTTCTTGCTCTCTCTCTGTTATGTATGAAATACTATGCCTTTAAGATGGAATGTGACAATGTAACCCAATGTATTGCAACAGTTACAACGAGCTACCGCTGCCTCTAGATGGTATTGAGAGGCAGCTAATAGCGATCTACGCACATGATACAAGTTAACCAATTACAGCCAGCCACTGGAAATATTCCCGCCACAGGTAAATCTGATGAAGAACGCCGTGCGTCACAATGACGTCACGGAGACAGTAACCAATGAGCAACCATGTAACCAGTTTCAAATGTACCATGCTGTATAAAAGGAGCTGCGCCTCTGCCATTACCTCATGTTCAGATTGCTTACTCTACAATAAAGATGTGTTTGGCCTCATGAATGCTGCCTACCCCGTATCAATCTGCAAACATCAAATTGGCGATGAAGGTGGGATATGGCTCCCCGAAGTTATAAGATATCCAAGCTTGATGTTAACAACGCCGAATCATGGGAGCTGTACGAGTGCCAGTTCAGGCACATGGATGCCGAGGGCATTGAGGACGAGGAGAAGATGCGGTCTTGCCTCCTCACACAGATAGGCCTACCGGTACTAAGGCTCCTCATCAATCTTCTCGCACCAAGGAAGATTGATTCGGTCCTGCTCCCTCAGATCCTCACGACTCTACGGGAACATTTCCAGCCGGCCGTGTCCATCTTCCCGGCCAGGGTCACTTTCCACAGGAGAGACCAGCAGCCGGGCGAATTGGTGGCTGATTACATGGCGGCCCTTAGGGCAGCAGCCGCCCCTTGCTGCTGGGAGAACCTGGAAATATCCCTGAGGGACTGGCTGTTGTGCGGTCTGAGGGATGAAGAAGTCCAGCAAAGGCTGATGATCCACGAGCACCTTTCATTCCAGACCGTCCTACGGGAGGCTCAGGCAGCTGAAGTGGTGAGGTCTGGCGTCAAAACCTTCCGAACAAAAAATGCTGCAGCGGAAGGGCCATGGGCGGCTGTTCAGGCCGCATGGTGCTCGCCCGACCTCCAGCGAGCCCCCCCATCATCTTCAGAGGCCTCTGCTCCAGCGGCTTCCTGCTCCAGCGAGGACAACGATGTCCAAAAAGTCTGGAAGAAGACAACCGAGGCAAGCGCCAGCAACAAGGAGGGCCACCAATGCAACGGCTGTGGAGCATCCCACGACCGAAAGAAGTGTCCATTCCAGAAAGGCGAGTGCCACAATTGCGAACGACGAGGCCACATCGCCAAAGCATGCAGGTGGTGGCGGAGAGCTGATGGCATCGGAAAGGTTTCCGATTACGACACAACGGTGAACCGCGTGTCTCTGGCACACCAACGTTTCTTTGTTGAGGTACTGTTGCAAGGGGTCCCGGTTAGGATGGAGGTGGACTCGGGCTCGTCGTACTCCATTATCTCCCAAAAGGAATTTTTGTGCATTCCCCCCAAGGTGCGCCCAAAACGTAAGGCACTCAAGTCTAATTTACGGGACGTGCAAGGTTACGGAATCCTGGTTTTGGGGATGGGGGATTTTATGGTCAAGTTCAAGGGGTTCATGGAGAAACTCCCCCTAGTGGTCCTCAAACAAGGGTCCTGTTGCCTCCTAGGGACTCAGTAGTTCGCTCCCCTGGGAATTGAACTGTCCGGCATTAACGCCGTCGAGACTGACCCTGTGCGGGATGTGTGCGACGCACTCCCAGCCATTGTCAAGAAGGGCCTCGGGACATACAGGGGGCCCCCAGTCTCGTTCAACCTGGACCCAGAAATCCGACCCATCAGGCTCAAGCCACGGAGGGTGCCATTTGCTCTCAAGAACAAGATCGAGACAGAACTGGACAAACTGGTGGGCCAGGAGATTTTGGTTCCGGTGGACTCTGCAGAGTGGGAAACTCCTATTGTTATGGCAATGAAAGCAAATGGGGAGGTTCGAATTTGCGCTGACTATAAGTGCACAATTAACAAGGCGATTCGCCCTAATGCGTACCCGGTGCCAGTAGTGAGCCACTTGTTAGCAACCTTGCATGGGGGTAAATGTTTTGCCAAGCTTGACCTAGCGCAAGCCTATCAGCAGCTCACGGTCACACCTACTGCCGCAGCTGTGCAAACCATTGTAATGCACAAAAGTGCCTTCAAGGTAACACGCCTACAGTTCGGCGTGAACTCGGACCCTGGGATTTTCCAGTCATTGGTAGAATGCCTTCTCAAGGGTCTCCCCTGGGGTCCTCCCCTACTTTGATGATGTACTGATAACAGCAGGAAGTGAGGGGGAACTCGCCAAAAGACTGGATAAAGTCCTGACGGTGTTCGAGAAAGCGGGGCTGAGATTGAGGCATGATAAATGTGTGTTTTTGGCGAGGGAGGTTGAATTCATAGGGTTTAAAATAACCCCTGATGGTGTTAAGCCCTCCGATTCAAAGGTTGCAGCTGTTCGAAACGTCCCTCGCCCCATCGTGAAACCAGAGCTGCAGTCATTCCTAGGGCTCCTAAACTTCTATCATTCCTTCTTGCCATGGAAAGCATCCGTAGCGGGGCCACTGCATTGTCTCTTAAAGAAAGACACAGTTTTGGCGGTGGGGAGACAGCCAAGAGAAGGCATTCAAAGAGTTGAAGCAGCTCCTCTCCTCTGAGGCGATTTTGACCCATTTCGACCCCAAGAAGCCAGTGGTATTAGTGTGTGATGCTTCACCAGTGGAGGTGGGAGCGGTGCTGTGCCACGTGTTGGAAAATGGAAGGGAAGCCCCAGTAGCCTTTTATTCCAGGTCACTCTCCAAGGCGGAGCGCAATTATGCGCAAACAGATAGGGAGGCTCTCGCTATAGTCGCTGGAACAAAGAAATCACACAATTTCCTCTATGGTTGGGGATTCACCGTTGTCACCGACCACAAGCCTCTACTGGGGATTTTCACCACGAACAAGCCCACACCCCATAAGAACATAAGAACAGCCTTGCTGGAACAGGCCACAGCCCATCCAGTCCAGCATTCTGTCTCACACAGTGGCTCACCATTTCCTTCAGGGTATTCCCAAGGAGATGCCTTCACCTGCTTAGGATTCCCTGGAAATGGCATTGGGAGATATCCTGCCTATCTCTCCAACCCCGAGGTTGTCCTTAAGTATCCATAATTATAGCCATTGATACCCTTGTCCTCCATGAACTTGTCTAATCCTTTCTTAAAGCTGTTAAGACTGACAGCTGTCACCACTTCTTCTGGCAGGGAGTTCCATAGACCAGTAATCCTCTGGGTGAAAAAGTACTTTCTCTTATTTGTTTGAGAACTAGTACCCAAAAGTTTCATTGAGTGTCCCCTAGTTCTAGTGTTGTGCGATAGGGAAAACAGTTTTTCCTTATCTACTTTGTCCACACCGTGCACGATTTTATAAACTTCAATCAGGTCACCTCTTAGACGCCGTCGTTCAAGAGTGAAAAGGCCCAACCATTGCAGCCTCAGATGGTAAGGAAGGTGTTCCAGTCCCCTAATCCTTCTGGTTGCCCTCCTCTGCACTTTCTCCAGCTCCATAATATCCTTCTGGAGGTATGGCAACCAGAACTGTACACAGTATTCCAGATGGGGCCTCACCATAGATTTATAAAGAGGCGAAATGACACTTGCTGACTTATTTTCTATACCATTCCTAATGATCCCTAGCATTGAGTTTGCTTTTTTCACTGCTGAGGCACACTGGGTTGACACCTTCATTGAGTTGTCCACCAGGACACCAAGGTCCCTTTCCTGGTTTGTCGCAGAGAGTTCAGACCCCATCAGTTTATAAATGTAATTGGGGTTCTTTGCCCCAACATGCATCACTCTGCACTTACTAATGTTGAAGCTCATTTGCCACTGTTTTGCCCACTCCCCCAGTGTGAAGAGATCCCTCTGGAGCTCCTCACAATCTCTCACAGTTTTCACTACCCTGTATAATTTAGT
This sequence comes from Bradypodion ventrale, assembly GCA_035047345.1. NCBI lineage: Eukaryota > Metazoa > Chordata > Lepidosauria > Squamata > Chamaeleonidae > Bradypodion > Bradypodion ventrale. The sequence continues at coordinate 22,002,016 of JAWDJE010000009.1, read as the reverse complement.
GTTGTCAGTAAATTTGGCTACCTTGCTTTTTACTCCTACCTCTAGATCATTTATGAAGAGGTTGAAAAGCAGGGGTCCCAGTACTGAACCTTGGGGGACCCCACTCTTTACTTCCCTCCACTTGGAGAAGTGTCCATTTAGTGCTACCCTCTGTTTCCTGTCCCTTAGCCAGTTGCTGATCCAGGACAAGACCTGTCCCTTTATTCCATGACTGGCAAGTTTATTCAAGAGCCTTTGGTGTGGGACCTTGTCAAAAGCCTTCTGAAAGTCCAGATAAACAATGTCAACTGGATCCCCCTTATCCACATGCTTGTTGACACTCTCAAAAAATTCCAACAGATTAATGAGGCATGATTTGCCCTTGTAAAAGCCATGTTGGCTCTCCTTTAGCAGCGCCTTCTCTTCTATGTGCCTATTAATTCTATCTTTTAGGATGGTTTCCATCACTTTACCTGGGACACATTTCAAACTGACAGGTCGGTAATTTCCTGGATCACCCCTGGATCCTTTTTTGAAAATTGGTGTTACATTCGCTACCTTCCAGTCATCAGGCACAAAGCCTGATTTGAGGGAAAGATTATATATTTTGGTTAGGAGATCAGCAATTTCATCTTTAAGTTCCCTGAGAACTCGTGGATGGATGCCATCTGGTCCTGGTGATTTGTTAGTGTTTAGCTTAACAAGACATGCAAGGACCTCCTCCCTGGTTATTTCTATCTGGCTTAATTTTTCGGTTTCCCTCCCTACGAAGATAGGCTCTGTTTTGGGCATGCGGTCTCTGTCTTCTTCAGTGAATACTGAAGCAAAGAATTCATTGAGTCTCTCTGCAATCTCTGTTTCCTCTTTAATAACCCCTTGCCTTCCATTGTCATCTAATGGTCCAATGGCCTTCCTTGTTGGGTTCTTACCTCTAATGTACTTAAAGAAGTCTTTGTTATTTCTCTGAGTATTTTTAGCTATACGCTCCTCAAAGTCTTGCTTTGCTTTCCTGATTGTTGCCTTGCATTTGTTCTGCCAGAATTTATGTTTCTGCCTGCTGTCCTCATTCGGACAAGCCTTCCATCTTCTAAATGAGCTTTTCTTGCTCTTGATCACTTCCCGAACAGCTCCTGTGAGCCACATCGGAGTCCTCTTGGACCTGGCAGTGCCCTTTTTCCTTTTGGGTATGCATTCCAATTGGGCCTCTGTTATTGTTTTTGTAAACAGTCTCCATGCCTCTTGGAGTGTTTGGACTCTCTCAATTTTCCCTTTCAGCTTCTTTTTTACTAGTTTCCTCATCTTTGGGAAATTTCCTTTTTGAAAATTTAAGGTCTTTGTGTTAGATTTTATCAGTGAGCCCGGTAACAGATTCTGTCCCCGAGAATGCTGCGGTGGGCAATTTTTAAAAATGCTTATCAGTACACACTGGTCCAACCCCCGGGGAAAGAGATCAGCCATGCTGATGTGCTCTCCCGGTCCCCCCTCCCAGGGCTAGGGAAAGCAGACTGCAAGGTGGAGGGAGATCACCAAGTGTTGCTGATCGAATCCCTTGACTCCCCACCCATACGGCCTGCAGACCTCACCAAGGCCATGGCGAAGGACAAGGTTCTGTCCCAAGTAATCGTATGGGTAAAAAAGGGTTGGGCCACAACTCCGCCAGCCAAGGAGTTTCGGGCGTTTTTCCAGAAAAGGGTTGAGCTGTCATTAGAGAGGGGTTGCCTCCTCTGGGGCCAGCGGGTGGTCATTCCTGAGGTGCCTCGTGCAAGGGTGCTCAAGTTGCTGCATACCAGCCACCTGGGAATCATGCGCTCAAAGGCTTTGGCCAGGAGCTACTTCTGGTGGCCCCAGATAGATGCAGATATTGAACAATTGGTGGGGACATGCGAGAACTGCCAGAGTTCTCGACCCGAGGAGTCCCGACTTCCTCACAGAGAATGGGACACGGCCCGCGGACCATGGTCTCGATTACATATCGACTTTGCTGGCCTGTTCCGAGGCTCTATGTTCCTCCTCGTGGTTGATTCCTTCTTCAAGTGGTTAGAGGTTATACCAATGTCCAACACCTCCTCAGCCGCAAAGATCAAAGAGTTGCGCAAGGTGTTCAGTTCTTTCGGAATGCCTGATGTGCTTGTCTCCGACAATGGCAGTACCTTCACGTCCGCTGAATTCCAGGCATTCCTAGAGAGAAATGCCATTTGGAACATCACCTCAGCCCCTTTCCATCCCGCTACTAATGGGCAGGTTGAACTCCAAGTGCATACCACCAAAGAAGCGCTTCAGTGTATGGGTCCCGGGGATTTGAACCTGCAACTGTGCCAGTTCCTCATCTGTTACCGGGCTACTCCCCTGGCATCCGGTCTATCACCTGCGGAGATCCTAATGCGCAGGAGACCGGTAACCCTTTTTGATCGGTTGGATCCGACCAGGGTGGAGGAGAAAGGGAGGAATATTGAGATAGGAAGCACAAAAGTATTCACAGTAGGGTACCCGGTGCATTGCAGAAACTATGTGGCCAACGGCCCAGCATGGGTCCCAGGGGTTGTGATCGAACAGACCGAGCCAGTATCATACAAAGTAGAAAACAGAGCGGGTTTACTGTGGAGAAGACATGCAGACCAACTCAGACGGCGGGTCACAGACACCCAGGGGGAGGTCAGTCAGGGGGATGAAAGCAACCAGGGGGTAGACAACATGGGTGAATCAACGTTAGAGTCCTCCCCCACCCGCTTATTCCAAGGGGGAGAAATGGGGTACTCCCCACAAGGGGACTCCCACAGAGACACAGAGTACCTTCCGCCCCACAGTAGGGGTGCACGTACAAACCCGTGTCCTTTGCACCCACCAGGGAGGGAAGAGCCCAATGATTTAGTGTTTGATTTTTGGGACCGGGCGGAGTTTGCGGAGTGGTCCCCCACCCGTCCGAGCGAGAAGTGGGGTTTTAAGTTAGTCCCAAGTACCCCCGGTCCTCCGGCCTTTGAGTCCACACCTTCCCAAACAGCGACACAAGCACCCATGGAGCCGCCCGCTGCACGGAGTGACAGGCGGGACTCAGCATTAAGGTATTCCTCCTCGCTACCGAGTTTCGAGTTAGGAAGGTCATCAGCCGCTGCGGGGACAAAGCAAGGGTTCAAGTCACAGCTGTTTGTTCCTTTCTCGCCCTTGATTTCGCAAACAGAACAATATTCCCGACAGGCAGTTAACGAGTCTCATTTTCCCATTGCAGAATGAGAGTCTGCGGAACACAGAGCCCCTGGTTCACCTGAGCTTGGCCAAGCCGCCGTACGGCCCAAGAGAACATGCGGGAAACCACAATGGTTAAGGGACTTCGTCCCATCCTGGGGGGAGGAGTGTTATGTATGGAATACTATGCCTTTAAGATGGAATGTAACAATGTAACCCAATGTATTGCAACAGTTACAATGAGCTACCGCTGCCTCTAGATGGTATCGAGAGGCAGCTGATAGCGATCTACACAATGATACAAGTTAACCAATTACAGCCAGCCGTGGGAAATATTCCCGACACAGGTAAACCTGATGAAGAACGCCGTGCGTCACAATGACGTCACGGAGACAGTAACCAATGAGCAACCGTGTAACCAGTTTCAAATGTACCATGCTGTATAAAAGGAGCTGCGCCTCCGCCATTACCTCATGTTCAGATTGCTTACTCTACAATAAAGATGTGTTTGGCCTTATGAATGCTGCCTACCGCATATCAATCTGCAAACATCAAACTCTCTCTCTCACACACATTGAGCTCTCTCTTTTGCTCACTCTTTTCTCTGTCTCTGTCTTTCTCTCTCTCACACACTCTCTCTCTTTCTCTGTTTCTCTCTTCACACACACACACTGAGCTCTCCCTTTCGCTCACTTTTATCTCTATCTCTTTCTTTCTCTCTCACACTTTCTCTCTCTTCTCTCTCTCTCTCTTTGTTTCTCTCTCTCATTCTTTCTTGCTCTCTCTCTCTCACACACACACACACTGTGCTCTCTCTTTCTCACAGTCTTTTTTCTCTCTTTCTCACACACTCTCTCTCACACACACTGAGTCCTCTCTTTCTTGCACTCTTTTTTCTTTCTTTCTCTCCCGTCCCCCTCCTTCTTTCCCCGGTCTCCCTTCCGCCACTGCTGCGAACTGCCACTTTCGTTCCTGTGGCTCGGTCTCCCGTGGAGGACCTCACCAGCGGGAGGTGGGAGGTAGGCAGAGGCTCATACATGGGAGGTGGGAGGAAAAACGGGGAAAGGAGGAGGGGAGGCACCTTCCTTCTCGCAGCCTGGCCTTGTGCTCCGCAAGCAAGCAAGCGGCAGCTCAGGTGGGAGGGGTGGGGAAATTGCCTTCCTGCGGCTTGGCCTCACTCTCAGAGAGCTAGGCCGCATCACGGGAAGCCAAGCGGCGGCTCGTGGGGAGGAAGGCAAGGCAATGGCTCGTGGGGGAGTGTTTTCATTCCTGCGGCCTGGCCTCGCTGTCCGTACATCTCGCTGAGGCACCCGGAGAGCTAGGTCAGGCCCTGGGAAGGCAAGCGACTGCTCGCGGGGAGGTGGGGAAGAAGGCAAGGTGGTGGCAGGGGCCCTTTTCCTTCCCGCGGCCTGGCCTCGCTGTCCGGATGTATCACCGAGATGCCTGCAGAGTGAGGCCAGGCCATGGCAAGCCAGGCAGTGGCGCACAGGAGAGGCGGGGAGGGCTTTTCCTTCTTGCAGCCTGGCCTCACTGTCCAGACGTCCCGCCAAGCAGCAGTTCATGGGGGAGGTGGGGAAGAAGGCAAGGTGGTGGCAGGGGGAAGCTTTTCCTTCCCGTGGCCCATACATCTCACCGAGATGCCTGGAGAGCTAGGCTGCATCGCGGGAAGCCAAGTGGCGGCTCACGGGGGAGGTGGGGAGGAAGGCAAGGCAAGGTGGCATCTCACCGGGGAGGCACTTTCATTCCCGCAGCCTGGCCTCACTGTCCGTACATCTCACTGAGGTGCCTGGAGAGCGTGCCACGTACATGCTCTCTGGCATCCTTCTCTGTGAGCGGCAGGGTGGGTTGTCAGCGGGGCGGGTGCCTTGGCTCCCAGCTGGGTTGCCTGGCCACGACAACTTCCCAAGGCCTGAGGGCAGGCTGGCTGGGTGGCTTCCCGAGGCCTGCTCCTGGCTGGACTGCTGGGCAGGGCACCTGCTCCCAGCTGGGCTGTCAGGCAGGGCGCCTGCTCACGACTGGGCTCCCGGGCAGGGCGCCTGCTCTCTGGCGTTCTCCTTTGCAGGCGACAGCATGGGTTGTTGGCCGGGCTCAGCTAGGCCGACTTCACTCTGTTGCCCCACCCCCTTTGTGCGTAGCCCGGGCTCCATGATTAGCCCCGGCTCCGTGATTGGCTGCTGGCAGGTGCACTGGCTGCTGGAACCTGTAGTTTTTTGTTTCTGGTGTTTGGGGGACACAGGGCCCCCCGGAGGTCAGAACCCCCACGTTGACCAACCTGAGCACCCAAGGTAAGTCTGCTCCAAATTTCAGGGAGCTCGGTGTTGAGGTGTGCGTTTGTATACCAGACTTACAAACACACACCTCTCTTTTATAATGTGTATAGATAAACCACCAGAATCACCTAGTGACTACCATATACTGGAATCATTTGTAAAACTCAGGGGACACCTCATTCGTGTGTCCCCTGAGCAGAGTTTCTCCAGCAAAAATCCTCTCAACCCAGAGTAATTTCTGACACAAAATTATTATTATTTGTAAAAAAAAATTTTTTTCATTTCATATCACTTTATTTTTGTATACTGCTTAACTCAACCAGAGGTGACTCTAAGCAGTTTACAGCAAAGAAAGTGCAAGAAACAATAACAACAATATACAAAATCACAAGCATCAAGAATCACACAATAAACCAAATACAGCAATGCAACAAATACAGAATACAGCAATAGCAAGTAATCGACCAACAAATACAAGATGCTACAAATACAATGACTCACCCCAGCCCCTGCCCCCCAGAAAAGTCCCAGAGTGGAAAAAATAGACCCATTGCCATCATGGCCCCAAGTCCTAGCCAGCAGCAAGAAGATGGTGGCAAGGCATCCCGGGGGTCGACCAGGACAACCCGCGGCATCTCCCACCTGTCTCCACTCCTCGGAGCCGATGGTGTGGGCTCCCAGGCGAGACAGGGAGTCTCTCACGGTGCCAGTGGCGTCTTCCCCTTTCTGCTCTCTGGGCGGGCCAGCCTGGAGAGCGAAGTGAGCTGCAGGGGGGGGGGGGGCGGCATCTCCCACCTGTCTCCACTCCTGGGAGCCAATGGCATGGGCTCCCGGGTGAGACAGGGAGTCTCTCGCGGCGACGGTGGCGTCTTCCGCATGGTTTGCTGTTACTACATGCTAACAAACGGAATCTGACTTATGGTGACCCAATGAGTGAGAGAGCTACAAAATGCCTGTCCTCAATAGCCTTGCTCAGGTCTTGCAAATTCAAGCCTTTGACTTTCTATAATCAATCAAATAAGTTTATAATAAATAAGTTTATGATTATGATTGACTTCCTGTAGAGTAGGGGTGCCCAAACTTTTCAGGTTGCAGGCTGGTCACGTGGTTCAGTGGGTCGGTCATGTGGTTCCTCCCACCGGAAGCAGAAGTAAAACGTGGCTGCACATCCACAGAATGCTGCCATTAATACATCCATGCCTGTCGTAAATGTGTTTACGACAGCTGCAGGTGCATTTACAGCAGCGTTCTGTGCATGTATGGGCACGTTTTATTTCCACTTCTAAGAGTGGCGCGGGCTGGATAATTTGGTGTCAGAGGCTGGATCCGGCCCATGGGCCATAGTTTGGGCACCCCTGCTATAGAGAGTTAATCCATCTCACATTTAGTCTTCATCTTTTCATCCTGCCTTCTGCTTTCCCAGCATTATCTCCCCCCCCCCCCCGAGAATCTTGCCTTCTTGTTTTTGTCCAAAGTAGGACAGTCTCAATTTCATCATTCTTCCTGCAGAGATAGTTAATATATGTGGTACATTTACTAAAATCAAGGTGATAGAAGACTTACTATTTTGGTCCACTTCATTGGCTGCAACAGTTATGTTATGCCAGGCATTTTCCTCTCTGTCCAAAGGCCTTATGGCAGAAATACATCCTGTGTGAGTTATTTCAAAATCCGTAGATCTTAAGATACGGTACCTATGTTAGTGATTTTTAGAAAAAGAGGAAGATTGTTTTCTTTTTCTGGTAAAATAATGAACCTTGTAGAAATTAAGCCCTGTTCTCTGAAATTCAATTCCATTCAGAATTGTTCATGAATACATTTTTAAAAGGGTATCAAACAATCACATTAAATATTTTATCTTTCAGTTTTTCAAATCATGTAATGTATTATAGTGCTCATTCCTATCGGTTATAGGGGTTGTATTCTGGCTATCATATTTTTAAAACCTTCCACGTTTATAAAATGCTGATATGGTTCAGGGAGGTTGGAGTGCCTGCTGTTCCAATCCCCAGGGGACCTCCTGATGGAGGGGACAGGCAGCACCAACTGGAGCTTATGGGGCTGGTAGGGCTACACACTTTGCTCCCTGTGTGGAGTAGTCCCAGTGCATTACTATAATGGAGGCCTATGAGGAGGGACAGGTAAACATCATACCTAGGAAATTCTCATGAAGGGGTCATTAATTGGAGCTGTCTTGGCTAGATCACAGTAACACATAGATGTCATTGGCCCCAAGGGCTGCATGTGATGAGAGACAGAAGGAAGGTGGCAATACACCCCCTCTCCTAAAGAGATAAACACAAGCAGACCTACACACTCTTTCCATGTGCAGTAAAAGTAAAGGTCTCCTTGTATCTGACTCTAGGGAATGATGCTCATCACCGTTTACCGCCAAAGACCCAGCACTGTCTGTTTCTGCATAAATTTCCATGGTCATGGGGCAGGCATGACTAGTCGCCTCCATTATATACTGTTACCTTTCCTGCCAAAGCAGTACCTATTTATCTACTTGCAGCTGAGAAGTATCCAGATCGCAGAGTGAGTGTGCAGAGGGGGATGTTTTGATTTCAAGGTAAGCCTTTCCTCTGCAGCTAGTATTTTGCTTTAGGAGGAAATCCCCCATCAACATCAATGGGGGTAAACAGAAATCCTTGAAGATTGTGGTATTTTTGAACCACAATTGGGAATATCCCGGGCAATCTTTCTCACATCAGGTTGGGCAAAATGAATTACAGGAAGAACACCCCAAAGGTGGCTTATTTTGGCAGTTTCACATCTGGCCTAGACACTGAAGAAAGACAAAACCCAATGGGGGTGGTTTCTTCCCAATTTGAATTTTGTCTTCCAAGCAGAGCATTTGGAACCAAAGCAGAGAAGGAGGGTCAAATACAAATCCCTTTCAGCATCTACTTAGTGTTAGTCACAGAATTGTCCACATATGTATCAATTTCTGAAGTTTCAAAAATTATCAGGTGCCGTTCCCCAGCAATTGCTATTCACATTTTCCTCCAATGTTAGATTACATCATGGGTTCTCATTTCATGTGGCGGTGACGGGCCACATGAAATGGTGCCAGTGGCTGGGTCCGGGCCATGGGCCATAGGTTAGGAACCCCTGGGTTAAATGCAATGTGGGCTTTTAACATTATGGCTAGTTTAGCCTCTAGTCATTCTTTGTTCAATTTCAGAAGAAATCTTCAGCAGTGCCTCTTGTTTTCCTTTACCTTATTTTCCGATTTGCTTTATCGGGATCCTTTGCAGAAACACATCCAATCTTCTTCTTGATATCACTTTCTTCTACTACATGGAATAGATAGGATTGCTGGGCAAAGACAGGGGGCTCATCCACATCAATCACTTTTATGGTCAGACTTGCAATGCTCTTGGTTCCTTTTGTTCTGGAATAGGCGTAGTTAATGTTGCCATCAGTTGCTTCCACAGCAAATGTGTAGGTGTCTATGTTTTCAAAGTCTAATCGCTAAATGAAATACAGACATTTTCAGTTTGTAGTGGCAAGGAAATATCAGACATTATATGTCTGTCAAAAATATATTAAAAGAGTGGCATTCATGTTCCTGGTCTGCAGAGATTTGGTTGGCAGAATAGGTTGGGATTTTGCAAACATCTCTAGATGTTTAATGACTATGAACTAAAGCCTGGTGACTTCATAAGGTGGAAGTGGGATGGGAAGTGTTGCTGCTGGCCCACCTGATTTGCTATCAAAACTTTGCCAGTATGGCAGCAAATAAAAAGCCACCAATTTTCTTTGGAAACCTGGTACTACTACTACTGCAAGCGCGGCGCCAAAATGGCCGCCGCGCCCTTTGCGGGCCCCCCCCCCACAGGACAGAGAATCCGGGTAGTTAGGGGCGTGGCCAGCTCCCTTATAAAAGGGGTGGCCACGAGGCAGCCGAGCTGCCATTTTACCTCAGCGACGGAGCGGAGAAGTCTTTTCCCTGTGTCTCCGTCGCTCTTGAGCCTACCGGGAAGCCTTTCGGGTAGCGATTCTGCCTTGCCGGCTTCCCTTTGCTTCGGTGGAAATGCCTTCGAAGAAGAAGGCAGCTCCGAGTGCAGCTCGCGCGGTTAGGAGGCGCAACCCAGGTCGGAGGACCGCGGTGCTGCCTCCTCAGCTGCCGCCTTTGCTCGCCCCTGCCGGGGCCGGCGGAATGGGGTCTATTGCCCCTTCGCCCGGAGTGGGCAACCAGAGTGCGGGCGCGGAAGGGGTTCCGGCCCGCGGCCCGCGAGCGGTGGACACCGCTCCTCCACCTGCTTTCGGGTCCTGGGTACAGGGGCCTGTACCCACGCAAGGACCAGGCGGGCCAGCCGGCCCTTCACCCCAGGTTAACGTGGAAGTCAGGCGGGGGCCCCCCCTCCTTTGGGGTTCCTTTTGAGGCGCTGTCTTCAGGAGGACAACAGCCGACGGGGAGGGTTGAGCTGCTGCAGGCGCGTGGCGCGGTTTCGGCCACTGCCTCGCAGCTCCCCAGCCAGCGGCCAGGTGCAGGTTCTCCGGGGATGAGCTCTACGTCGGTCGTGAGCTCCGACGCCCCCAGTGGGCCGGAACCCCCGGTGGGGGCGGCCCGCGGGGGTGCAGCATGTGAGTATATGGTGTAAGCGAGTACATCCACACACATTCCCAATATGGGGGGGGGGCTTTCCAATCGCTTTGGCCTCGCGCGGGTGGTGCGGCGGTGCACCCGCTGACGCCTCACCCGGCGATGATAGCTAACACCCAGGGCCCCGTGGTGGGGGGTGTTCCCTACCCTTAGGGGAATGTTTTGGGTGGCCGGGTTGGTCCAAGCCCCTATTCCATACCGATGAGTGACCACTTGGCACAGGCCGCCAGAGAGTAAATTTGGCGGGGGGAGGACGTGGATATCTTCTCATTCCTAAACAGTGTGCCCACCAAGGAGAGAGGGAGGGGCAGAATGAGAAGGATAGTGGCAGGCACGTTGTCGCAAGCCACCAAGTATGTGGGCCAAATGGTTGCCGGCCTGCATCGTATGCATGGCGGTGTACCTTAGGGCATGGCCGGATTTGGCAATTCCGATGGTCCAGTATTTGGACAACGCCTACCGGGCGATGATTTGCTTTCCGGGCCCAGCGTGGTTGGCTTGTGACGAGGGATGCCGTAGGCGAATTTCCCCGCACCCCGAGGTTAGGCAGGATGAGCCAGGCCAGAGGCTGTGGCTTTTGTACGTGACGCCCACGCGCCCTGCACCCGGGGAGATATACCATTGTGGGCATGCGGTTCAGCGGGCGGCCCCAGCACAGGTCACCTGCCAGGGGGCGGGGCGGGGGGTTCCAGCCCGCCGGCTGTGCTGGACTTTTTGTCCAATGGCTCCTCTAAGGGGAAGACTTGCAAATACAGACAGGAGTGTCCCACCTGTGTTGGGCCCCATGCGGCCTCTGCCTGTCCCAGGCCTAGAAGGATGCGGGGCAGAGGGTGGGGCAGACAGGGGGCTGGCAAGTCTGCCGCAGATGGATCTAGTTCACCGAAGGGCTCCCTCCCCATTTAAGGTGGACATGTTGGAGCGTTGGCTCACATGGTGCCTGAAGGGTGAGGATGCGGGTATCCTTCAGGGTTCTAGACAGGGGTTCCGGATCCCTTTCATGGGTAATAGGTCCCCTCAGGATGCCCCCAATCTTTTACCCCTTAAGGGGAGGGAGGAGGTGGCTGCTGCCAGCTTTGACGAAAGGGTCTATGCGGGCAGGGTCGTTGGCATTGTCCCGCACCCCCGTCCTGGGGAGCATATTGTTCAATGATGCCATGCCTTTTGGCTATTCCTTTGGGGCTCGGTATTCGAGCGTTTCACCATTTTCCTAGATTGCGCTTTTGTCCGCAGGTCAGGGTCCCGGTCTGTAGCCCATTCCCTGGATGGTTTTATTCGGGGCTGAACGGGGCTGGGACACGTACCCACGTCTCCTCATCACATTTCAGACGCTAATGGAGGAACTTGGTGTCCCTTTAGCGCCCGAAAAGACCGAGGGCCCATCTCCACAGCTAGTATTCCTGGGGTGGAGAGTAACACGATAGCGCAGGATTCTAGGTTGCAGCAGGATAAGGTGTCAAGGCTAGTGGCCCTTGTCTCGGTCTTGCTGGCCGGGCGCATGGCATCACTGAGGTAACTTCTGGTGCTACATGGTCACCCCAGTTTCGCTGGCAGGGCGTCGCACCAGGCAGGGCATTTGCTCTGCGCTTGTGCAACGCCATGGCGGGATTATCCAGGCCCCATCACAGGCTCAGATTTACCCAGGGTATCGGGGCATACGTGCTTGTCTGGCCATAGATTCAGAGGTAGTTCAACGGGGTGTCATTTTGGGGTCTGATTTCCTGGCTCCCCCTTGCTTTCAGATGCGGTCCGATGCCTCATGATTCCTGGGTTTCTGGGATGTACTTCAATTGGAAGTGGGCCTATGGTGGGTGGCCACCATCCTGGGCAGGCAAAGGGTTGCCTGCATGGTCTCACGTATCTGGAATGTTTCCCTATCCTGGGTGCTTTGATGCTATGGGGCAAGAGGTGGGCCAACTCGGTTGTGCAACTTGGGCATGGCAACGCGGCTGTTCCGCATCGTCACTGCACAGGATTCCAAATCGCCCGGGGTTATGGAGCTAGTTAGTTGGTTTGTGTTATGCAACCTGTGCCTCAACGTTCCCTTCAGGGCCAGGCATGTCCCAAGGGTTGATAATGATATTGCTGCTGCTTTGTCCCGCCTGCAGATCTCCCGGTTCCGTGCCTCGGCCCCCGGATGCGGAGGAATTTCCCTCGCCACTCCCGGATGTGAGATGGACCGTTGGCAAGGAGAGGTGAACCGGGCGATTGGCCTGTCACTAGCGCCATGCATGAGTAAGGCGTATCACCACGCATTTAGTTCCTTTAGAGTATTATGTACCCGATTCTGACTGCCAGGAACCTGGCCTTTTCCAGTAGCCCATGTTCTGCGGTTCACGATTTACCTGTATCCCCAGGGCCTTGCACCACGCACCATAGCATCTCAGCTGTCGGGTTGGCTTTTATGGCCAAGGTGGGAGGTCGTGTGGACAGCACCAATGACTTCCGGGTGAGACATGTTGGGAGAGGTGGGTGCGCGTGCCCGGGCGTTTCCCGGGCGACCGCCACCCCATTTACCCAGGGGGTTTTTGACCCAGTTGGCCCGGGGCTGGCCTGGCCTCTGTTTTGATAAGATGAGGCAGCCCACTTCATGCGGCTACAACGGTGGCCTTTTTGGAGCCCTCCGCGTCGGCGAGCTTGAGATGCTGAGTAAGGCGGATGCAAGAGTTTCCCAGGGTTTTTACCCAAGTGGCCCGGGGCTGGCCTGGCCTCTGTTTTGAAATGAGGCAGCCCACTTCATGCGGCTACAACGGTGGCCTTTTTGGAGCCCTCCGCGTCGGCGAGCTTGAGATGCTGAGTAAGGCGGATGCAAGATTTTCCCAGGGTTTTTACCCAAGTGGCCCGGGGCTGGCCTGGCCTCAGTTTTAAGAAATGAGGCAGCCCACTTTATGCGGCTACAACGGTGGCCTTTTTGGAGCCCTCCGCGTCGGCGAGCTTGAGATGCTGAGTAAGGCGGATGCAAGATTTTCCCAGGGTTTTTACCCAATTGGCCCGGGGCTGGCCTGGCCTCTGTTTTGAAATGAGGCAGCCCACTTCATGCGGCTACAACGGTGGCCTTTTTGGAGCGCTCCGCGACAGCGAGCTTGAGATGCTGTATAAGGCGGATGCAAGTGTAGGGCACTGGAACTCGAGGATGTCTATATTGCCAAAGACTGGGCCCAGTTGAGGATACGTTCCTCTAAGACAGATCAGCATGGCGTAGGCAGTGGTGTAAGACTGCTACGGTGTTCTTTGGCAGACATCTGTCCGGTTGGTGCCCTACAGGAATTCCTGGCACTGCGTGGCAGGCACCACGGCCCGTTTTTCTGTCACCAAGATGGGTCTCCCCTTACTAAATTTCAGTTTTGGAAGGTGACAGCCAGAGCCCTCACCAGGGTGGGCCTACCAGGTGCCCGTTATGGCACACATTCATTCCGTATTGGTGCAGCCGCTACAGCAGCTGCTTTTGGGTACTCTGGGGCTGACATACGCAGCATGGGGAGGTGGGGCTCGCAATGTTTTCAGTTTTATGTGCGCCCACTCCTGCCATGAGTACCAATCCAGTCACCTTACCGCCTTTTTTCTCAATTTTCTTGCAGACCCTGGGTGTCGTATTACACCGGTGACAGTATGGCTGGTGGGCCACAGCTATGTGCACAGGGCAGCGCGTTACGCTGCGGCGACAGAGTGGACCCCGACTGGGACTGGGTGAACACGCCAGTCTCGCATGGCATGGTAAGCCTGGGATGTTATGGCGGGGGCTGCGGCCTTTCCCTTTTCTGGCCTGAGTGCTGACCCGCCTGACATTCTCATCATCTACCTTGGGGGCAATGATTTGTGCCAGGTCACCGGCTTATCGCTCAAGCATGCGATTTGCGAGGACCTCGCCTACTTGCATTATGTCTGGCCTGCCACAACCCTAGTTTGGTGGACATTATCCCGCGCCTTTCTAGGCGCGCTAGGCGCACGGTCAACGGGGCGGTGGCGCGGTTTCTTGCTGACAGGGCTTGGGGACGGGTCAGTCATCACCCCGATATCAGTCTACAAAATTATGACTTGTACGCAGGGGATGGGGTCCATCTGTCGCGAGGAGGTATGGACCTCCTGTAGGTGATTGGCGAGCAGGCCTGTTGACCGAGCTGACGGTCTGGGTGGGGGCGTCAGGTCTTCTTTGAAGCCCCTCCGTGTGGCGGGTAGCACTGGTAAGGTAAACAGTATGACCCACAAGTATCCGGCAGGTTCGCAATTGACTGGACAACACTAGACAGGAATAAATTAGTTAAACGTTGTCCGGTCAACGACGAATCAGGCGATGGGGTGATGACGATTGCTAACCAGCATGCATCACCCCTGTGATTTCACGGATACGCGTCAGAGGGTGGGGTCATGAGTTAGTTATTGACTACGGTCAACAATTTGTTTGTTGTCAACAAACAAATTGATACAAATTGATACATTGTAACCAATTGCCGTTGGCAATTTTGGGGTGGTACCTTACCAGTGTTACTTCGGCCTGCTTGCCTTAGGAATTATGATTGGTCGTTTTACCAATACAAATTTATAATTCGGACTAGGGCATTGAATCAATAAATGTGGCCCTATGCTGTTATCCACTTTCAATGTTGTCTGTGTCCGTTATTGGGGGGGTGCGCCTGCAATGCAAGCGCGGCGCCAAAATGGCCGCCGCGCCCTTTGCGGGCCCCCCCCCACAGGACAGAGAATCCGGGTAGTTAGGGGCGTGGCCAGCTCCCTTATAAAAGGGGTGGCCACGAGGCAGCCGAGCTGCCATTTTACCTCAGCGACGGAGCGGAGAAGTCTTTTCCCCTCCACCCCCTCCCTAGTTAACAGTGTGATATTTTGGTCGCTTCGGGGCCGGGTGGGAATTTTTGGCTGGGACCCATATTGGCTTCCGGGTCCTGGCTTTTTTGCCCATCCCACACTGTTGCTATGGTTTGATATAGGGGTCTTTCTGTGTTCCTAATGTTGACTTTGGTCACATTGGCGGGTAGCACTGGTAAGGTAAACAGTATGACCCACAAGTATCCGGCAGGTTCGCAATTGACTGGACAACACTAGACAGGAATAAATTAGTTAAACGTTGTCCGGTCAACGACGAATCAGGCGATGGGGTGATGACGATTGCTAACCAGCATGCATCACCCCTGTGATTTCACGGATACGCGTCAGAGGGTGGGGTCATGAGTTAGTTATTGACTACGGTCAACAATTTGTTTGTTGTCAACAAACAAATTGATACAAATTGATACATTGTAACCAATTGCCGTTGGCAATTTTGGGGTGGTACCTTACCAGTGTTACTTCGGCCTGCTTGCCTTAGGAATTATGATTGGTCGTTTTACCAATACAAATTTATAATTCGGACTAGGGCATTGAATCAATAAATGTGGCCCTATGCTGTTATCCACTTTCAATGTTGTCTGTGTCCGTTATTGGGGGGGTGCGCCTGCAATGCTGCTGCTGCTGCTGCTGCTGCTACTACTACTACTGCTACAACTACTACTAATAATAATAATGAGTGGTGCGTTGCACTAGGAGGGCGGGGTAGAAATCAACAACAACAACAAAAACAATAATAATAATAATAATTTTGTGTCAGAAATTATTCTGGGTTGAAAGGATTTTTTGCTGGGGAAACTCCACTCAGGGGGTGCCTGAATGAGGCTCCTTTCATATCCCCAATATCTTTTCCCACCAAAGTGGTCCCTATCTACTTGCAATTTTCTGCTTTCGAACTGCTAGGTTGGCAGGAGCTGGGACAGAGACATACCTGTCAACTTTCCCGGATTGGCTGGGATTTCCTGATTTTCGGCACCGATTTGCGCCATTTTCCACCCGCAGCTGCCAAAACACCGGAATTGGCAGCGGGGGGGGAAAGAGGTACTGCGCATCCCTTCTGCACAAGTCGCATTCTACGCATGCGTAGAAGGCTTTTACGCTTGCATAGAACCCTTTTATGCTTGCGTAGAACCGTTTTACGCTTGCGTAGAACCCTTCTACGCTTGCATAGAAGGCTACACAAGCGTAAAAGGGTTCTATGCAAGCGTAAAAGACTTCTATGCATGCATAGAATGCGACTTGTGCAGAACCGTTGTGCGCAGGTCCCGGATTGTCCGGAGCTGTGGTTGACAGGTATGGACAGAGATGGATGCTCAAACTGTCATGCAGTACCTGGTCTCGAACTGTTGACATGTCAGCCTTCCAGCTAACAAGATGGATTTCTTAACCACTGAGCCACTGCAGCTGAAGCATGCAACTTATTTCGTGGAAGAAGCCTCATGGGCCACATTTTGTGGATTAGACAAAACATTTATGAAATGGTTTATGGTGGTCTGCTACTTACTGCTGTGTTGCAGTTTAAATCTGTATTAGCTTTTTTTATGCTTCTCAGCCCAATTCAAAATACTGATTGTGTCTTTTCAAGCCTTATGTGCTTGGCTCTGGTGTACATTAAAGGCTGATTTTCACCTATTCACCTGATTTTCACCTATTTTGAAAGACAGTGGCTCAAGTGGTTAAGATGCTGACTGGGAGGTGGAAGGTCAGCAGTTCAAAACCCAAGTACTGGATGACGGAATGAGCTCCCGTCTCTGTCCCAGTTCCTGCCAACCTAGCAGTTCAAAAGCAAGAAATTACAAGTGGATAAATAGGGACCACTTCAATGGGAAGGCAAACAGCATTCTGTGCACTTCGGTGTCTAGGCATGCCTGCCACATGTCCACGGAAACGTTTGCAAATGCACACAGCGCTGGCTCTTTGGCTATAAACAGAGATGAGCACTGAACCCTTGAGTCAGATACAACTGGCTTTTGAGCAAGGGTGATCTTTACCTTTACCTTTTACCAAGAGTCCCATATCTGTTGCATCCTTGTTGGGTTACTAGATCTCAGGTTTAGACCCTGAGATTCAGGTTGGAGGACGACATTCTCCAAATCTCAGGATTTAGATCTAAAGGAGATGCTTCTCACTTTGGGATACTAGATTTCAAGGTTCAATATTTTGGCTTTAGGTCCTGTGATTCGGATATGCTCAAAAGCACTTGTCTTTATCGCATTAAAGTCTCAGAATGCTCAGGGTGGATATGGAGGAAACTGATTTCTTGGTTATACTTAGTGTATTGGGAGCTTTCCTTTGCAGAAGACTTGCTACCTTTCCACCTATCATAAATATAAATGATGGAGATTTTAAAAATAGAGGGGATGCTGCAGTTTTGCAATTCCTGCACTGGCAGTGGGTTGTATTAGGTAACAAAGATTATAGTCAATTTCATCTCTGCTGTCCATATAAAATACCATCCATCTAAACCAGGAGTTCTCAACCTTTTTAAACCAGAGGCCGGGTCATGCTTCCTCAGATAGCTTCGGGGGTTGGATGGCCATTTTGCCCTTCCTCCACCACATGGCACTTTCTGGTGTGGTGGAGGTGGTGGTGGGGCCACATGAAATGGTGCCTTGGGCTGCATTCGGCCCATGGGCCGCAGGTTGAGAATCTCTGAACCAATGCACTGTTTTGTCTTTAGATAACATACCTTTTTGGGTCGAATTATTCCTTCATTTGTTTCAGGTTTGGGTTCTATTTCAAAGGTATCCTGGTAAGGTCCTTGGATGAAACTGTACTTTGTATTTCTGTTCTGTGGCTCATCAATGTCTACGACCTCCAGACTGCCAACTTTATCACCTAACCTGATATTTTCAGGGACTTCAAAAATGAAGTTTCCTGAGAAACAAGACAACAGAATAATTTGAAAAAATGGTGTTACCATACTTCAAATCTGATGAATTAGACTTGGTCCACGAAAGCTCACAGGGAGAGGTGGCTACAAAAGACCTTCCAACCACCCCCTTTCCCAAATGCCTCCTTCGCTGGACCAGGCAGACGGCTTTAAGAACTGCAGCCCAACTCCAGCCATGGAGAACAGACACTGCCTTTCCTCCCAGCCGCTCCGGTGGGAGGGAATTGGTCACAGGCAGGGAAGCCCTGGTGGATTGATGGATTGGCACATTGCCGCCCCCTCCTTCACCTCTTGTGGGATTAGGGAGGAGAGAGGGAGGTGGTGCCAGTAGTGAGGGCCCTTACTCCCCCTTTTTGAGTAATTGTAGGGGTTGGAGGGGTGGGAAGGGAATGGGTTTGGGTTTGGGGAGGGATGGCCGGCACCCTCCACCTCTGATAAGGGGCACTTGGAAATGCCCAAAGGAGGGTAGGGGGAGTGTGGGGGTGGGTTCTGGGTCTGGAGGAGAGAGAGGGTGGGAGAAATGGCCTTGTCAGCTGGGTAGGAGGGGTAGCACTCCATCTGAGATGGACGGGGAGGTTCCTAGGGCTCAAATTGGGGTTGTGACGGGCATGGGATGATATGGTGGGTACTGAGCGGCGGGCCGCACTCAGGGAACATGGGACTGATGGTTGGTATCTGTCCCTCGTTCCAGCCCCCCGGGTACATCTCTGGGTCCTGAGCAGCTGATCCAGGGTGACCCCGCCGTTAGGCTGCTGCTGCTGAATGCCAGGTCGGTCTGAAGCAAGGCCCCCCTGATTCAAGATTCTATTCAGGAGGGGCAGGCCGACCTGGCATGCATCACTGAAACCTGGCTGAGACCAGAGGACAGTGTACCTCTGTCAGAAATATGTCCAGCTGGTTTCGGTATCTGGCACCAGCCAAGGGAAGGGGCGGTGGCGTCGCCATTGTAGCCAGGGAGTCCTTGGGAGTCGCCAGGGCCGCTGTTCCACAAGTCCCAGGTTGTGAGGCCCTGCTCATGCGGTTGGGCCCTAAGGGTCAGCTGGGAGTCTTACTCCTGTACCTGCCTCCTTGCAGGGTAAGAGACTCCCTGCCTGAGCTCCTTGAGGCCATCTCAGCGTTGGAGTTCCCTAGGCTGATGGTTCTGGGGGACTTCAATTTGCCTTCACTGGGGACTGGTTCAGAGGTTGCACAGGAGTTCATGGCTTCAATGGCAGCCATGGACCTGACTCAGGTAATTCATGGCCTGACCAGGGGCAGTGGTCACACACCGGACCTAGTTTTTTTTTTGTTGGAGCAGTGGCAGAGTGATCTGAGACTACAGAAATTAGACACTATAGCTGTGCCATGGTCAGATCACTATCTGGTGACTCTGGACTTCCTGGGGGTAGTGGTTCATCGCAGGGAGGCAGGGCCTATTAAATTGGCCCACCCCCGGCGACTGATGGATTCTGACGAATTCCAGAGGGAACTGGGGGATTTTCCTCTGGATCAGCTACACGATTCATCCGAGGCACTCGTTGACCTGTGGTACAGGACGACTACCGCTGCCTTGGATGAAATCGCACCACTACGGCCTCTCTGAGCCCGCAGGGATAGATCTTCCCCATGGTTTACAGAACAACTACGGGAGCTTAAACGGGCAAAGAGACGCCGAGAGTGCCGCTGGGGGAAGACCCAGAGCAATTCCGACTGGACACTGGCTAGGGCTGCTATTAAGACCTACCTGGTGGCAATGAGGGTGGTGAAGCAACAATACTTCACCACCCTCATTGCCTCCCCGGATAATCACCCAGCTGCCCAGTTACCAGGTCTCTCCTTGGCCGGGAGGGGCTGGTGCCTGGTTGGCAGGGTTCAGCTGAGGTTTTTGCAGACTATCTGGTGGAGAAAATCGCTCGGATTCACTCCGGGTTCAATCCTGGCATGGATGGGGAGAGTCAGGAAGGGACCAGAGCTCAGTCTGGCTGTGTTATCTGGGATCAATTTGATCCAGTTGTCCCTGAAGAAGTGGACAGACTTCTTGCAGCTGTTCGCACCACCTCCTGCCCTTTAGATCCATGTCCCACCTGATTCGTGAAAGCCTCTAAGGTGGT
Source organism: Bradypodion ventrale (assembly GCA_035047345.1). Lineage (NCBI taxonomy): Eukaryota > Metazoa > Chordata > Lepidosauria > Squamata > Chamaeleonidae > Bradypodion > Bradypodion ventrale. The sequence continues at coordinate 21,982,159 of JAWDJE010000009.1, read as the reverse complement.
GAAGGGAGGCTGGGTCAGGGCTATAATCATTGCATCACTACAGGAGGGGGTGTTTCCTGCACCTTTAAAACATGCTTTGGTGCGCCCCCTCCTGAAGAAACAATCCCTCGACCCAGCAGTTCCAGCTAACTATAGACCGGTCTCCAACCTCCCCTTTTTGGTGAAGGTATTAGTGAAGGTGGTGGCGTGACAGCTGCAGGGGGTCCTGGATATAGCGGATTATCTGGATCCCTTTCAATCAGGTTTCAGGCCTGGATATGGTACAGAGACGGCATTGGTTGCACTGGTAGATGATCTCTGGCGGGAGCGGGATGGTGGCCATCCGTCCGTCCTTGCCCTTCTTGACCTCTCAGCGGCCTTTGATACTGTCGACCACGGTATCCTTCTGGAACGGCTCAAAGGATTGGGGATCCAGGGTACTGTGTTATCCTGGTTTTCCTCATTTCTGGAGGGCCGGACCCAGTCGGTGTGGTTGGTTTAGTGTCTTGCACGGAAGACAAAGAAGGAGTCGCAGGAAGGACTAACACAGGTTTATTCATTGATGGTCAGTATGAACATGTGGTAATGGCGAAGATACCTCACATTATATACAGTGGTACAATACATTTGAATCTTGCTGCACGGTAGCTCATTGGCTGCTACCGGCGTGACGTCATCCTGGTCACGCCCATCTTCAGTGGTGGATCAGTAGTAGTTTGCTATTGCGGGGAGTTCCCGCGGCTGCAGGTGATTTGAGGAATGGGAACCATGTGAGTTGAACACTCGCAGCTGCCCTCTATGGGCAGCTTACTCGCGTTCCGTTACAGCTGTGCTACATTGTGATTGTGGTCAGGTTACATTCATACATTTCTTAAAGCAGCATTGTACAAGGTTACATTCATACATCTCTTAAGCAGCATTGTACATACATAACATCCCTCCCCCCTAGGATGGGACGAAGTCCCTCAACCATTGTGGCTTGCCGCACGTGCGCCTGGGGCGTGCGGCCGCTTGACTTAACACAGGGGAGCCGGGGGCTCCTGGTTCCGCGGAGTCCTGCCCTGCAAAGGAAAGGGGGGACCCATTAGTGGCTCGGTGTGGCGTCTGCGGTAACCTTGCATTGGGGGACGGGAATGGAATGAACAGTTGGGAAGTGAATCCCTGCCTACCGTTTGAGGAGTTTGGGGACCCCCCCCGAACGAATCTCAGGACCGACGAAGAGACCCTCGTGGCCTTGCCACCCCCCGTTACCTGTCCGGGAGTTCTGGAGACTGTGGTGGGCGGACTCGCCCCTGTTGCCTGTCTTGGGGGTGTTGGTCTCTGGGGGGCTGGAGCTATGGTGTACTCTAAAACAAAAGGGCTAGGGGGACTGGAAGTACCAGGGGCCGAACTGAAACCCCTCTTCTCGCTAGGACGGGTGGGGGACCACTCCGCTACACCCCCCTGGTACTGCAACTCATAATCCTCATCAAACTGATCCCTCTCTTTCAAAGTATTCTCCTCTGTGGTTGGGGACCCAGGATATGCGTTTGTATCCGCGGGTTCCGCCGTGTCTCCCCCTTGGGTAATGCGGGTGGGGGAGGACCCTAACGCTGATTCCCCCTCACCGGTGACTCGCCTTCTGAGTTGGTCGGCGTGCCTTCTCCAGAGTAGGCCTGCACTAGTCTCGACCCTGTAGGATACCGGCCCCGTTTGCTCAACAATTGTCCCTGGTACCCACGCTGGCCCAGCGGCCGCGTAGTTCCTGCAGTGAACCGGGTCCCCTACCGAAAAACTTTTGGAGCTCTCCCACCCTATGCTTATATTTCTCCCTTCATCCTCCACCCTGGACGGATCCATCCGGTCAAAAAGTGTTACCGGACACCTCCTCATGAGGAGTTCGGCTGGGGAAAAACCTGAAGCTAAGGGGGTTGTCCTGTAGCAGATGAGGAACTGGCACAGATGCAGGTTCAACTCACCGGGACCCATGCGCCGCAGTGCGTCTTTCGTAGTGCGCACTTGGCGCTCTACCTGACCGTTTGTGGCGGGGTGAAATGGGGCAGCGGTTATATGCCTGACGGCATTCCTCTCCATGAACGTCTTGATCTCTGCCGACATGAAGGTACTAGCGTTATCGCTTACAAGGACATCTGGCAGGCCGAAGCAGGCAAAAAGCTTGCGCAACTGTTTAATGTTTGCGGCAGAGGAAGTGCTGTTCATGGGGATTACCTCCAACCACTTGGAGTAGGAGTCGACTACCAGTAGAAACAGGGACCCGCGGAAAGGGCCGGCGAAGTCGACATGGATTCGGGACCATGGCCCGCGGGCCGTGTCCCATTCCCTATGGGGTAACCGGGACTCCTCGGGCCGAGAGCTCTGGCAGCTCTCACACGTGCCCACTAAACGCTCTATGTCTCCGTCTATCTGGGGCCACCAAAAGAAACTCCTGGCCAGAGCCTTGGAGCGCACGATCCCGGGGTGGCTGGTATGCAGTAGCCTCAGCACCTTGGCCCTCAGCTTCTCTGGGATAACCACCCGCTGGCCCCAGAGTAAGCAACCCCTTTCCAGAGAGAGCTCTACTCTGCGCCTGAAAAACGGCTTGAACTGTTCCTCAGGGGGAGAGGTGGGCCACCCTTTTCTAACCCAGGAACTAACTTGGGCCAGGATCTTGTCGGCCGCCGTGGCCTTGGCGAGGTCGGCCGGCACAATTCGGGGTGAGTCGAGGGACTCAATCAGCAGGACTTGGTGTTCCTGCTCTACCTCGCATGTGGGGTCCCCTAAACTAGGGAGAGGGGATCGGGACAGGGCGTCCGCATGGGAGATTTCCTTCCCTGGGCGATAGACCAGCTCATATTGGTAGGCGTTGAGAAAAATGGCCCAACGCAGCATCCTGGGGAATAGAATTTGCGGGGTTGGTTTGCCGGTAGTGAAGATCCCCAGAAGCGGCTTGTGATCCATCACTACCGTAAACTCGCGGCCGTATAGGAAATCGTGGAACTTTTTTGTTCCCGCGATTATGGCTAGGGCTTCCCTATCTGTTTGCGCGTAATTGCGCTCGGCCTTCGAGAGGGACCTTGAGTAGTACGCCACCGGGGCTTCCCTCCCGCTCTCCAACACATGGCACAGGACCGCCCCCACCCCCACCGGGGACGCATCACAGACTAATACCACTGGTTTTTTCGGATCGAAGTGGGTCAGGACAGCATCCGAAGATAGGAGTGACTTAAGCTCTTTGAATGCTCTCTCCTGCTTGTCCCCCCACCGCCAAACCGCATCCTTCTTAAGTAACGCGTGCAGTGGCTCCGCGACTGATGCCTTCCGCGGCAGGAAGGAGTGATAGAAATTAAGGAGCCCTAGAAATGACTGCAGCTCCGGTTTCGCGGTGGGGCGAGGGGCGTCTCTCACGGCCGCAACCTTGGACTCGGAGGGTTTGATTCCGTCCGGGGTTACCTTAAACCCTAGAAACTCAACCTCCCTCGCAAAGAATACGCACTTGTCCCTCCTCAATTGGAGTCCTGCTCTCTCGAACACTGAGAGAACCCCATCTAGCCTCTTTGCTAACTCTAGTTCGCTCCCCGCTGTTATCAACACGTCGTCGAAGTATGGGAGGACGCCTGGAAGCCCCTTTAAAAGGCGTTCCACGAGGGAATGGAAAATTCCGGGGGCCGAATTCACGCCAAACTGAAGGCGCGTTACCTTAAACGCCCCCTTGTGCGTTACGATCGTTTGTGCGGCGGCAGCAGCCGGGGTTACAGAGAGCTGCTGGTACGCCTGGGCCAGATCTAGTTTGGCGAAACACCTCCCCCCATGTAACGTGGCCAGCAAATGGCTGACCACGGGCACCGGGTATGCATTTGGCCGAATGGCCTTATTTATCGTACATTTATAGTCCGCACAAATCCTGACCTCCCCATTTGACTTGAGGGCTGTAACAATCGGCGTTTCCCACTCCGCCGAGTCAACTGGAACCAAAATCCCCTGCCCCACCAATTTGTCCAGTTCCGCCTCGATCTTGTCCTTGAGGGCGAAGGGCACTCTTCTTGGCTTGAGGCGGATGGGCCGGATTTCTGGGTCCAGCTCAAAGGAAACCGGGGGCCCCTTGTATTTCCCGAGCCCCTTCTTGAAAACGTCCGGGTGTGCGTTGCACACGTCCCGCATTGGGTCAGTCTCGATGGCGTTAATGCCGGACAGTTCGATCCCCAGGGGAGCAAACCACTGCGTTCCCAAAAGGCAGCACCTCCCTCCTTTGAGGACCACTAGGGGCAGTTTCTCGGAGTAATTCTTGAACTTCACCTTGAAGTTCCCCACCCCCAACACCGGGATCCCATTTCCCTGCACGTCCCGTAGATTGGATCTCATGGCCCGCAGTTTGGGCCGCTTCTCTGGGGGAATGCGCATAAATTCTTTTTGGGACAGGATGGAGTAAGATGATCCCGAGTCTATCTCCATCCTCACTGGGACCCCTTGCAACAGTACCTCTATGAAAAAACGCCGGTGTTCCAGGCCCACGCGGTTCACGCCTTCCTCGCTGTAGCTGGCTGAGACCTTCCTGGTGCCGGCCGGCTTTCGTTGGTGCGTCTGGGAATGGCTGGAACTGCCCTTGTCCTTGACTCGCCCGCGCCTGCATACTCGGGCGATGTGTCCTTTTCGGCCGCAGTTGTGGCACTCGGCCTTTCGGAACGGGCACCTCGTGCGGTCGTGGGCCGCCCCACAACCGCCGCAGCGGCGGTCCTGCCGTTCACGGGTCTGCCGCTTCTCACCTCGCTTCTTGATCCTCTGGACGTCGTCGTCCTTGCTGGAGTAGGGGTCCGCTGTCGTGGACGACTCCTCGGACGACGTTGGTGCGGCGGCGGGCGGCTTGGGGGCCCGCCAGGCCGTCTTCGCTGGTGTCCACCGGGCTGCCTGCACTGGTGACTTGGCCCTCTCGGATGTGGCCCCTTGGGACTTGAACAGCCGGACTCCGCTCCTGGCCTCCTCGGCTGCTTGGGCCTCCCGCAGTACCTCGTTGAACGTGACGCGATGGTCGCGGGTCATGAGCCTCCTCTGAAGCTCCTCGTCCCTCAAACCGCACAGCATGCGGTCACGGAGGGCCTGGTCCAGGTCGTCCCACTGGCAATGCACCGCTGCAAGCCAGAGGGCCACCGCGTAGGCGGACACGGATTCGCCCGGTCGCTGGTCTCGCCTGTGGAACGCGACCCGGGCTGGGAAGATCGAGACGGGCGGCTGGAAGTGCTCACGCAGCCTCTCCAGGATGCGGTCAATGGGCACCTCGTCCACCTTCCGGGGGGCCACCAGGGTCATTAGGATCCGCAGCGTGGCCGGCCCCACCTGAGCCAGGAAGTGGGAGCGCACCTTCGCGTCGTCGTCGACGCCTGCGGCTTCCACTGCGTGCCGAAACTGGCACTCGTAGAGCTCCCATTGTTCGGGCTCGCTGACATCGAACTGGTACGGCTTGACCTTGGGATTCGCCATCGATCCCACCTTCGTCGCCAATTTAGTGTCTTGCACGGAAGACAAAGAAGGAGTCGCAGGAAGGACTAACACAGGTTTATTCATTGATGGTCAGTATGAACATGTGGTAATGGCGGAGATACCTCACATTATATACAGTGGTACAATACATTTGAATCTTGCTGCACGGTAGCTCATTGGCTGCTACCGGCGTGACGTCATCCTGGTCACGCCCATCTTCAGTGGTGGATCAGTAGTAGTTTGCTATTGCGGGGAGTTCCCGCGGCTGCAGGTGATTTGAGGAATGGGAACCATGTGAGTTGAACACTCGCAGCTGCCCTCTATGGGCAGCTTACTCGCGTTCTGTTACAGCTGTGCTACATTGTGATTGTGGTCAGGTTACATTCATACATTTCTTAAAGCAGCATTGTACAAGGTTACATTCATACATCTCTTAAGCAGCATTGTACATACATAACAGTTGGAGAGTGAGAGGTCCAGCTTTAGGCCCCTACTTTATGGGGTGCCTCAGGGCTCAGTGCTCTCTCCTCTCCTATTCAACATCTACATGAAGCCGCTGGGTGAGATTATCCGTTCCCATGGGGTGAGGTATCATCAGTATGCTAATGATACCCAGCTGTACCTCTCAGCCCATGGGTCCCCAGTGATGCTGTCAATGTCCTATCCAGATGTCTGGAAGCTGTTGGGGCCGGATGGGGGATAACAGGCTACAATTGTATCCCTCCAAGACTGAGTGGCTATGGATAGGGCCCCCCGCATTATCCAAGGAGCTGCCAGCTTTGGTCTTGGATGGGGCTGCTTTGCCCCAGACAGACCCAGTATGCAGCTTAGGGGTCCTCCTGGATTCGGGACTGCTACTTGTAGATCAGGTGGCAGCTGTGGCCAGGAGGGCTTTTGCACAGCTTCATGTCATCCGTCAGTTATGTTCACTCCTAGACCGGGACTCCCTGCTCATGGTCACACATGCTCTGGTGACCTCCAGGCTAGATTATTGCAATGCACTCTACATGGGGCTGCCCTTGATGACCATTCGGATGCTACAGCTGGTGCAGAATGCGGCAGCTTGGGTGGTGCTGAGGTGCGGGCGTTATGCTCGCGCCTCACCATTGCTTCGGGAGCTGCACTGCTTACCAGTTTGTCTCCGGGTGCAATTCAAGGCCTACATGGTAGTGGGCCAGGATACCTAAGAGACTGCATCGTCCCAAGAGTGTCTGTCCATCCAACCAGAGCAGACCGGAAGGGCTCTCTAATTGTTCCATCTGCCAGAGGGGCTCGCCTCTCTGGCACATGAAGGAAGGCCTTTTCCGTGTCCGCACTGGCCTTGTGGAACCTCCTGCCAGTAGAGTTGCGGGAGCAGATGCAGCTGCTGCTTTTCAGAAAAGAATTAAAAACCTGGTTGGCGGGGCAGGTGTGGGGCCCGGATGGAAGAGTGGCCCCCGCCTGTTGGCTTATAAAATGAAGCCTCCCCATCTTTTTAATGCAGGCAGTTTTAATGTGGTTAGTTTTTAATAGGTGGGTGGGTATGTTGGGGTTTTAATTGTTTTTAATATGTATGTTTTAATCCTGTTGTGAGCCGCCCTGAGTCGGGTTCACCTGACTGGGCGGCATAGGATTTGAGTTATGAATAAATAAACAAATAAACAAATAAATAAATTTAAATACACGAGTTAGTCTTTAAGGTGCCACAACATTTTTGTCTCTTTTTGTTGTTCTGTTTTGTTTACTCTCAGACTTCAATAAAGCATGTTTTCAGGGGAATGTAAAAGTATAAAAAATCTACTTGAAATAATTTTGCATGGGTTTAAATCAAATTTGACTTTCCTGATTTGGTTTAGAATAAATTTTCTAACTTAATCTCTGGATTAAAAACAAACAAATAAACTAACTCTACTCACCTTGTCTAAATGTTGGGAAATTGTCATTGATATCAATCAATTTAATGTGGACTGTAGCAGTTCCTGATTCTTTTGAATGTAAACCCTTGCCATCCATTGCTTTTACCACAATGGTATATGTGGCTTTCTGTTCTCTGTCCAGATCAGGAAGAGCTGTGGTGATTTTCCCTTTAAAAACAAAAATTATATATTAGGCACATCTGTCACTTCTACACTCCCTCCTTTAAAATTCATCTGTATTTAAAAAGATCCTGATTACAACTAGTAAGCTTCCAGTATCTACAGATGATGTATGGTTTCATCCAAAAACACACACATAAGCAATGTGTCCCATGGACCAACAGTAGTGGTCATGGTGGGCTTACTTGAAATAGTTGGATGAGTCCCCATCTTTTGTAGGGAAGGAAAATGGAAGACTAGTTTCCCTGAATTAGCAGAGGATGGGTCTGACAAATCTTTTCTGTTAATTTCATCTCTGATACCACACCTACCAGAGTTATCAATTTTGAAGTAATCTTTTCCATGGATAACTTCATAGAAAACATCAGCATGGCCATTAAGTGTTGGGTCATCAGCATCTACAGCTGTCACCATAGTGACTGACGTTCCTAGAGAAAAGCAATATGGTGCCCAGTGATAAAGACAACAATTATGCAAAGTCTAGGATTCAATGGCACACTTCCACTATTCTTCACTATGTCTACCAGAACCAGCAACTCTCTTTCCCTCCTGAAATCTCCCCATAAACCCTAAAAAGGTGTTCTGGAAGGCAGGGAAACCATTGGGAACAGGTTTGGGCATAATGAACAATGAGAGGGAGGAGAAGAAAGCAATAATTCCATTGGTGCTAGCTTTTCCAATCCACAAGCAACGCTGCACAATAAAGTAGGCTGGACAGGGGACTTAGAATCATAGGAAAACTTAGTTGGAAGGGGCCTTTTAGGCCATCGGGTCCAATCCCTACTCAATGCAGGAATCTGAATCAAAGCAGATCAGATGACGGTCCAATTCTCTCTTGAATGCTTCCAGTGATGGAGCGCTCACCACCTCTTGAGGCAGTTGGTTCCACTGACATTCTGCTCTAACCATTAAGAGGTTTTTCTTAATATTCAGCCTATATCTGGCTTCCTGTAGTTTCACCCTGTTATTACGTGTCCTGCACTCTGGGATGATGGAGAACAGATCCTGCCCTTTCTCTTTATGGTTATCCTTCAAGAGTTTGAAGAGTGCTAGCATATTCCCTCTCAATCTCCTTTTCTCAAGGCTAAACATGCCCAGTTCCTCCAGTCCTTCATCATAGGACTTGGTTTCCATTCCTCTGATCATCCTTGTTGCCCTTTTCTGTACCTGCTCTAATTTGTTTGCATCTTTCCTAAAGTGTGGTGCCCAAAACTGGACACAGTTCTCTAGATGTGGTCTAACTAGTGTATCCAATAGCTTTAGTAGTAACGTGATCTGTGTGAGCAACTGAGATTGATGGATTTGTGATGAGCATCTGGAATTAGATACTTCCTAAAATGTGCTGTCATAGCATTTGCTCTGGAGCGCTGTGGTGATGTGAGTGGTGGCTTCCTAATGGATGCCTCTGCCATTTAGCCCCATTCAGCATGGCCAATGGGTCATTGCTATTCTGTTAATTCAGGCCAAAAGGAGCAATGTTGGTGGGGCAGGCAGAGAGTAATGTTGTGACCTCAGAAACTGACTGATTGATGATTTGGAGTGTTGCCTCCAAACCTGTTTCTACAGCACTGCTGATGCAAAGCAGGTGCAGAGTTCGATGCAGACCTTTCCCCCCCCATCGGAGTACCCAGTTGCCCTAGACCAGTGATGGCAAACCTTTTAGAGACCGAGTTCCCAAACTGCAATCCAAAACCCACTTATTTAATCGCAAAGTGCCAACACAGCAACAGGGGAGGAAGAAAATGCTCCCATTGGGCTGCTGGGCAGAGGGGACAAACTCTGTGCTGGGGTGACAGAGAGGGCTCCAAGTGCCACCTCTGACATGCGTGCCATAGGTTCACCACCACTGCCCTAGACTGAACTTTCTCATGATCCTGATTGGGCAGGATAGAAGATGCTTTTGGTCCTTGTTGTGTTCTAATAGTGTAACCTTATTCATGTGATAACAATGTATCTTAACATTGTAACCCTTCCTACAAGTAACAATATAGTCGTCAGCTGTATCACCATAAACCCTGTATTAGGACGCGAGCTAATAGCCACCAGTAGGCAGCAGCGAGCGTCCAAGCTCTCTTGGTCCATACTCATCAAAAGCCACAGCGCGGAGTTTCCCGCCACGACCTACACCTGGACAAGAAGGGCGTGACCAGCCATGATGTCACGCGGACAATAGCCAACTGGCTATCGTGGAGCCACATTCGAATGTTTACCACTGTATATATAGAGCTATGCATCCGCCATTACCTCATGTTCCCTCTGACCACCATGCAATAAACCTGAGTTAAACCAGCCCATGGCTGTTTCCTGTGTCTTGGTTCTCATACACTAAATTGGCGACGAAGGTGGGATATGGATCCCCAAGGAGCCAGGGCGCAGAGCGGTTTCAACATTACCAAACCGCAAGACTGGGAGCTCTTTGAGATGGACTTCCAGGCGGCACTGGTGGAACTCAAAGTCAAAGACGAGGAGGAAAGGAAGAGGGCCATCCTCACCCGAATGCTTGGGATAGAAACCAAGCGAACGCTGGTGGGCATTATTGCACCGAAGAAGATGAGTGATTTCAAAGCCGAGGACATCATGAAACTGCTGCGTGAGCGGTTCCGTCCCTCGAGGGCAATGTTTCCCGCTCGAAGCGCGTTTTGGAGGCGAGTCCAAGCGCCGGACGAGTCGGTTGAGACCTTCGTAACAGCGATGAGAATAGCCGCCGCCCCCTGCAGATGGGACAACCTAGAGATGGCCCTAAGGGACGGCGTTCTGTGTGGTCTGAAGGACAAGGAAGTGCAGCGCAGCCTGATGAACAAGGAGCCGCCACCCACGCTGGCAGAGGTTGTGGAGGCCGCGGAATCCGCGGAATCCACGAATGCTGGGGTAGACGAAATGCACCAGTGGCGTGAGTGGCGTCCTAGGGCCGGCAAAGCGGAAAATTCGGTGCACGGCAAGTCCGGACAGTCGGTGCACGCAACCCGACGAACCTCGAAGTCGTCTACGGAAGGCAGCGACGGCGAGGAGGTCCAGAAGGTCCGAAAAGGAGGGCGCCGCTGCGATGGTTGCGGAGCGGCCCATGAGCGCGCGAAGTGCCCATTCAGAAAAGCCGAGTGTTACAACTGCGGCCGTCGGGGGCACATCGCCAAGGCGTGCAGAAATCGGAAAGAGGTCCGGAGGCATTCACAAGACCGTTCGGCCAGACCGGACCGTCCAGCGAGGTCCAAAGATGGCGCCCGGACCACGAGGAAGCAGGACGGCGTGGGCCGCATCTCGGACGACAGCGAGGACGACGCCCCCGTGTTCAGCGTGTCCGCGGGACAAACCCATTGCTTCGTCGAGGTACTAGTACAAGGGGCCCCTATTAGGATGGAAATTGACTCGGGGTCCTCCTATTCTATAATTCCCCAGAGAGAGTTCTTGAAAATCGACCCCCACGTGCGGCCCAAACTTAAAACGTTGAGGTCCACGCTACGAGACGTGCAGGGGAACAGCATTCCAGTGTTGGGGGTCGGGAAATTTCGGGTCCGTTTTAAGAGACATTCTGCGGAACTCCCTCTAGTTGTTCTCAAAGGGGGAAATTGTAGCCTCCTCGGGACTCAGTGGTTTCAGCCTTTGGGTTTGTTCATAGGGGGGGTGCATGCTGTGGGTGCGGATCCAATACAAGCGGTGTGCGACGCGCACGCCGCCGTTTTTAAGAAAGGACTGGGAAAGTTCAAGGGACCCCCTGTAGCCTTCGACCTAGACCCGGAGGTCCGCCCGATAAGACTCAAACCACGCAGGGTGCCGTTCGCACTAAAGGACAAAATAGAGGCGGAACTGGACAAACTGGTGGGCCAGGGGATTCTTGTTCCTGTTGATTCCGCGGAGTGGGAAACTCCAATTGTTACAGCACTAAAAGCTAACGGGGAGGTGCGCATTTGCGCTGATTATAAGTGTACAATTAACAAGGCTATCCGCCCTAATGCATACCCGGTGCCGGTGGTCAGCCACCTTCTGGCCAGGTTGAATGGGGGAAAATGTTTCGCTAAGCTCGATTTAGCACAAGCCTACCAGCAACTCCCTGTAACTCCCGCCACGGCGGCGGCACAAACAATAGTCACACATAAAGGGGCGTTCCAGGTGTCGCGTTTACAGTTAGGCGTGAACTCGGCACCCGGCCTTTTTCAGTCGCTTGTGGAACGCCTCCTGAAGGGGCTGGAGGGGGTGTTGCCTTATTTTGATGACGTATTGATAACAGGGGGGAGTGAGGCCGAACTGGCAAAGAGATTGGATAAGGTACTGACTGTGTTCGAGAAAGCGGGGCTGCGACTGAGAAAAGACAAATGTGTTTTTTTCGAAACAGAGGTTGAGTTTTTGGGGTTCCGTGTCACACCCAAAGGAATTAAGCCGTCCAAATCCAAAGTAGCCGCCATTCAGAAGGCTCCTCGCCCCACATCCAAAACCGAACTACAGTCATTCCTGGGGCTCCTAAATTTTTACCATACCTTCCTTCCACGGAAGGCGTCTGTGGCCGAACCGCTCCATCGATTGCTTAAAAAGGAGGAAACATGGCTGTGGGGTGACGAGCAAGAGAGGGCTTTTAAAGAGTTAAAGCAACTCCTAACATCCGAGGCAATCCTAACTCATTTCGACCCCAAACGGCCAGTGGTCTTAGTTTGTGACGCGTCCCCGGTGGGGGTGGGGGCGGTGCTTTGCCACGTGTTGGACGACGGAAGGGAGGCCCCGATAGCGTTTTATTCAAGGTCCCTGTCCCAAGCAGAACGGAATTACGCACAGACCGACAGGGAGGCATTAGCGATAGTAGCGGGAACCAAAAAAATTCACGATTTTCTGTATGGTCGCCCGTTTACGATCGTGACCGATCACAAGCCTCTGTTAGGAATTTTCACTGCAAATAAGCCCATGCCACAGATCCTGTCCCCGAGAATGCTGAGGTGGGCTATCTTCCTCAACGCATACCAACATGAGTTGGAATACCGGCCCGGAAAGGAGATCAGCCATGCAGACGCACTCTCACGGTCTCCTCTGCCCTTGTCGGGCGACCAAAAGGCAGGGGTAGAGAGAGACCACCAGGTATTGTTAATAGAGGTCCTAGATTCACCCCCAATAGTACCAGCCGACATTGCCAGGGCGACAGGTAGGGACAGAACGCTGGAGAAAGTAAGCTCATGGGTACAGAAGGGGTGGCCGGCGTCCTCCCCAAGTACGGAATTCGACCCATTTTTTCGGAAGAAAATAGAGTTGTCCCTAGAGAGGGGGTGCCTGTTGTGGGGCCAACGGGTGGTAGTCCCTACATCCCTGCGACCGAGGGTACTCAAACTATTGCACGTCAGCCACCCGGGGATCGTCCGTTCCAAGGCGCTGGCCCGGAGTTACTTCTGGTGGCCCCAGCTGGACACAGACATAGAGCACATGATCGGCACTTGTGAGGCATGCCAGGGCTCCCGACCGGAGGCGGTTCGTCTCCCGCATAGGGAATGGGACTCGGCAAGGGGGCCGTGGTCCAGAGTGCACATAGATTTTGCTGGCCCGTTCCGAGGAACCCTTTTTCTCCTGGTAGTGGATGCGTACTCCAAGTGGCTGGAGGTGATGCCGATAAAGAGCACGTCCTCCACCACTACAATTAACCATCTAAGGAGAGTCTTTTCCACGTTCGGTTTACCCGACACTCTGGTCAGCGATAACGCTAGTTGCTTCACGTCCGCGGAGTTCAGGGCATTCATGGAGGCAAACGCCATTCGGCACGTCACATCCGCACCGTTTCACCCGGCCACGAATGGCCAAGTGGAGCGGCTGGTGCGGACAACAAAGGATGCGCTGCGGCGCATGGGCTCGGGGGACCTGAATCACCAAGTATGTCAGTTTTTGTTAGCGTATAGGGTGACCCCCTTAGCATCCGGATACTCGCCGGCAGAGCTGCTGATGCGGAGAAAGCTGACCACGCTTCTGACCAGATTAGACCCAACGAGGGTCGAGGACAAAGGGAAGAACGTAGGGGTAGCGGTGTCGAAGGGTTTCGCCGCCGGCGACCCTGTGCATTGCAGGAACTACGCCAGCGCAGGGCCAGCCTGGGTACCAGGGAGAATTGTAGAACAGACGGGACCAGTGTCTTATCGGGTGGAAACGAGCACCGGTTTACTCTGGAGGCGGCATGCAGATCAGCTCCGGAGCCGGGTTCCCAGGAAACAATCTACGGACGGCATGGAAAATGCCTCAGCGTTAGGGTTCTCCTCCACCCGCTTAGCCCAAGGAGGAGGCAACGAAGGGCAACAGTCCCGAACAAGGGGGGGAAGCAGCGGTCCCGACTCAGATCCTTTTGACACGCCAACTCTATCCGATCCCGGGGAAGAGGGTGAGGAGTTTGCGACTGCTGCCCCCGAATTTGATTTTGCGTTACCGAGCCGGGGGGTTTTTTGGGAGTGTTCCCCCACCCATCCAAGCGAGAAGAGGGGTTTTTCGTTAGCCCCCAGTGCCCCCGGTTCTTCCCAAATAAAGCACACACCTCCCAAAAAAGCCGCAGAACCGCGGCAAGTCGCTAACAAGTCTCCCTCTCCAATTACAGGACAGGAAGCCAGGGGACAAGGAGAAGGTAGCAAACCCGGGGCAGGGCAGCCCGCACCGAGACCCCAGCGTGTTCGAAATAAGCCATCTTGGCTGAGAGACTTCGTCTCATCCTAGGGGGGAGGAGTGTTGTGTTCTAATAGTGTAACCTTATTCATGTGATAACAATGTATCTTAACATTGTAACCCTTCCTACAAGTAACAATATAGTCGTCAGCTGTATCACCATAAACCCTGTATTAGGACGCGAGCTAATAGCCACCAGTAGGCAGCAGCGAGCGTCCAAGCTCTCTTGGTCCATACTCATCAAAAGCCACAGCGCGGAGTTTCCCGCCACGACCTACACCTGGACAAGAAGGGCGTGACCAGCCATGATGTCACGCGGACAATAGCCAACTGGCTATCGTGGAGCCACATTCGAATGTTTACCACTGTATATATAGAGCTATGCATCCGCCATTACCTCATGTTCCCTCTGACCACCATGCAATAAACCTGAGTTAAACCAGCCCATGGCTGTTTCCTGTGTCTTGGTTCTCATACACTAAAGTCCTGCAAATGTTTTGGCCTATTGCTCTCATTATTGGCTGTGCTCAGTGGGGTTGATGGCAGGGAGCCCAAACATCTGTATGAGTAAAAATTCCCCAGACCTGAACCCAAACCAGGATTGGCCCAAGACATTTTGCTGCCTGAGGTAAAGGATAATGAGGTGCCTTCTCTTTCATTGTGGGCTTGCAACTGAACCTGACTTCAGCATTGACAATAGAAGAGCATTCTTCACCACTCCGAGTACTGCAGACCAGCTTAGGAGCGCAGGGCAGGCTATTTGATACATTGAGATCTGTCTTCTTCCCAACTCTGCTTGTGGACACGTCCTGCCTGTCAAGATCCATGTACTGCTTCACATATTTAGTTCCCTATCAGTAGTGTCGCTTAGAGCTTTTGTCTGTTCCAGAAGGTCTTGAATGTAACTCAGGAGCTGGCTATAGGTAGCTTTCTTATAAAATATCATTGATCTTCCTCTCTTACTTTTTGTTATGTATTTTTCTCCCAAGCAAACACACATGTACCATTTTTTAAGAGCGGGAAAGCACTTACCTAGTGGTGACATTTCTGCGACAGACCCATTAAACATTTTCTGTTCAAACACTGGGGCATTGTCATTAATATCATGCACTGTGATATAAAACATAGATGGTGACTCTAGTGGTTTCCTGCTGTTACGATCAATGATTAGAGCTCTCAGCTGATATATGGCTTTCTTCTCACGGTCTAGCCTTTCATTTGCAGCCACATCACCAGTACGGTCATCAACTCTGAATAATGTCCCGGCACCTTCTCCTTCGATAACGTACATTGCATTTGGATTCTGTATGGTTGATTTGATCTAAAATACAGAATCAAGTCTGTGTTGTTTATGTTTATTCAATTTATACCCCATCCGAATTATAATCCAGAAGTGAAACAATGTGGTGAACGGAGGAAGCTGAAGCAAAGAAAGGGTGAGAACTTTATTCTAGGCCATTTTGTATAGGATTACTAGAGGTCATTATTTTACTTTTACTTGGAATTGAAAGAACCATTAAAAATCTGAATGCAGAAGAAATGAGAGTGAGAGATTTGTTAAATCATGCAAAAGGCCCAGAGGGCTTAATTTGTAAAAAAATCAAAGTCTGGATATGTAGGATTATAGAAACTTGCCTTGTCTATATCAACTCTGGTTGGTAAAAGCACTACTGGATTTCATGCAGGATGTTTTAGTAGCCCTAGTTGGAGATTTATGATATTCCTTGGTGGTTTCCCATCCAAATACTAACCAAGCCAGACCCTGCTTAGAGTACATAAGGCTGAAATGCTTTTATATGTTGGGCTCTCATGCAGTATATACACGCATTTTGGGGGACACAGTTGATAGAAACACATAATATTTACAAGTTTATATTCAATAGAAGAAGGCATTATTAAAATGTAAAATCCACATTTAGCTATAGAACACTCAGGCAAATATTTTCATATGCTCATTATGCGAGTTTGAAGACTGTGCCTGACAGATGCATCTATACCTTTTTCCTTTTGCTGTAAAGCAGGATGCTATTACAAAAGGCATATCAATGCTGTAGGTGGACAGGCAGCTGGAACAAATATTGTCAGCTAACATAAACTGGTTCTATAGGACAAAGTGAAATCTTGATTCTCTCTTTCCAGGAATTGTTCTCGAAGAGAGTATTTTACTTCACACGTTAGTTTTTAGGCATCCAAAGCAGGATCATGTAGCAGCCTATTTCTTGGAAATCTTGCATTTTTCAGAAGTTTAACTTGGAAGTAGCCAGGTACAGTTACTTTCAGCAATAACTACGTTAATTACTTGCTTTCCTCTATAACTAAGATATAGCTGCATTTAACAAGGGTTAATTTCATTTCCTTTTTGATGTAACTTTAACTTAAAAGTTACTTTTACTAGCTACAGGACCATGGCTCTACTAAATGGTCTGGAAGAAGAACATGTTGGCCCATGCTGCTGTTCTATGATCTAATGAGAGTGTTAAACTGACAAACCAGGTTGATGGCCAAGAAGGAAAATGTGTTTTGTAGTACAGGCCAGGGATGTGTGACATCCAGGTTTTTTTAAAAAAGTAATTGAACCTATGAGCAGCTCATGGGTCAAATGGAGAACATCACTCCAAAATTTTGTGAGTTATTTATCCCTCATATGAGTTGCAAGCTGCCTGGAAGAAACTACAAGTTTATCCTCCATATCCGTGGGGCATACATTCAAATAGCTACTGTGGATACCTGAAACTGTGGATAACAGTGTACCCTATGTTTTACATTGCAGGCAGTGGCCACTAGTGGCCAGTTCTGGTAATGCACCATATAAATATATATGTACTGTATTATGTACTGTATTTTAGGATTGTTTTGAATACTTTTAGACCCACTGGTAACTGAAACCATTGATACTGAACCTGCATGTGTGTGTGTGTGTGTGTGGCACTTGTACTGAAATTGTTTTTAAGCAATGGAAAGTAAAGCTTGGGTGTCACTGTGTGTGGAGCTAAAGGTGAGGAAGTGGTTGCTGCTATTTGGCCAGGTGCCAGCCACATGGTGGGTCAGAGTTATATGATCTGGCATGTGGCTGGCACCTCACCAAATAGCTGTGATAAGCTGTGGCTGCTTCAGTTGCTTTTTAGCACCATGTGTGGTAAAAACCAAGAGAACTCTTATTGGTATCTTACATAAGAACATAAGAACAGCCTTGCTGGAACAGGCCACAGCCCATCCAGTCCAGCATTCTGTCTCACATAGTGGCTCACCATTTGCTTCAGGGTATTCCCATGCAGATGCCTTCACGTGCTAAGGATTCCCTGGAAATGGCATTGAGAGATATCCTGTCTATCTGTCCAACACAGAGGCTGTCTTTAGGTATCCATAATTATAGCCATTGATACCCTTTAATTCATTACTTTCTGGAAGTAACTTTCCAAGCTCAGACTCATGCCTACAAGTGCATCTTAGCTTTGCCAAAGAGCCACAGCCCTTTGTACTGACAGAAACATGAGACAGCAAAGCTGTTAACTTCATATGTTTCATTTCCTCGGAAACATGCCTGTACATATGCGGCCAAAAATAACATTTATAAAGCTATGTCAGTCCCTGTCTCGGTGATGTTTTTTTAAAAAAAGCATATCTAACAAAACAAATCTGCCTAATACCATTTGTTTATCATAGCAGACAATATAGTCTCCAACTCCTCAGCAACTCAGCAAAAGTATTCTACCTCATCTGTTTAACTACAGATGTCACAAATTGAACCAGGGCCATTCTCGTTGCCAAAAGTATTTTAGAAAAAGCTCTTCAGGGTTTGTGCCATTTGTGCTAAAAACAACAAGAAAAAGAAATATAAAGTAGCCAGCAATATGTCAAGTTATATTTTTCAACCTTATAATGCAGGGGTTCCTAACCTAAGGCCCGTGGTCCAGATTTGGCCTGTGGTGCCATTTCATGTGGCCCACTATCCCTCCAAGGACATTTGAGAAACAAAATGTCTGCCTCTTTGAAGCTATTGGAACAAAATGGCCACTCCCATTGTACCGGCAGGGCAAAATGGCTGTCTGGCCCTTGAAGCTGACTGAGAGAGCGTGACCCGGCCCCTGGCTTGAAAAGGTTGTGAACCCCTGTTATAATGAGTAACTCTAATGAATTGCTTTCAAATCGCTACAATTCCCTCCTCCCTAAATTGCTTACCATGGCAGGCTTTTTGAGTAGCAAGGAAAAAAATGCTTTTAAAAAAGTAACTTTTCACATTTTGAACATTCTCAGTTCTGTCCTTACCTTCCCAACATGGTGGGGCAGGGTCCCATTAAACTCTTCAGAAATGTGCATGGTATTCCAGACCCACTCTCTTTTCATGCGCTTTTGGATATCGTTGTGAGAGGCAGTCCCTGAGAAATCTTCTCCATTTACGCAAGCTGGCACCAGCATCAAATGAACTAGAGGCAGGAAGCAATGGTAGCTCCACATCTCTGTAGGTCCAGTGATCTTAGAAAGCCCTGCAGAGTATTATAAACTCTTACTAGAAATGTACTAAGTATCTTACTTCAAATGAAAATCTCCCTTTAAATGAAAATCTTCCTCACCTATCTTCCTGCTGACAGGTTAGGTTTCTTCCACTGTGGCTGGAACCACTTTCTGAAGAAATCTTTAATGAGGGGTTTAAACCATTCTTAAGTGATTTGCTATCTTCTTATACCTCCTGAAGTAGTTGCATGTTTATCAATTCTGAAGCTGTAGAAAATCCCTACCCAAGATGTCATAAAAAAAAAGTTTAGCCTTTATGTACCAGGAAGAACACTCATAGATAGCCCATCTGCTCTACTCATTTGTTTTCAATTTAATATAAAGACATATTTCCCAAACACAGAAGCAGTTTTACTTCCTCTGGTTGCTTTTGAGCAGACTTCATGTCACCAGATAAGTTTGTCTCCTGACTTTCTTCAGAACTGATGGATCAGCTTGTTCCTCTGAACAGTTTGTTCAATGAAAATGAAACTTAACAAACCTAATTTTGGGATTTTTTTCCAAACTAAAAAATAAAGCAAATAAAAATAAAAAATGCCCAGACTAAAATATTTATATATTAGACTGCAGCCAAGAATTTATTTATTTATTTATTTATTCCACTTGTACCATGCCCATCTGGGGGGTCTTCCCCACTCTGGGCGGCTAACAACAACATATTAAAAACATCTTAAAATCACACAATAAAAATACAAATACCAGACTTTAGGGTTCTGGAAATAATTGGCAGTAGCCAGCAATACAGGCCAAACACACAACTTTATTTGGAATAAGAATAGGTGGCCAGAGCTACAACACACCCTCACATTCCTTAGCTATCTCTGATCAGAACTGACAGTTGGAAAAAACCGTTAGAACTGTTGATAGCTCTGTTCTCGTTCGGAACCCTCCCAAAGTCTCGTGAGACTTCAGACCATAGTAAAGCAAATACATATTAAACTCTTTCACAATAAGACAAAATGGCAAACACATTTCCTTAAATACACAACAACCCTTCCCCCTAGGATCGAACAAAATCCCGCAACCATTTAGGAGGACCACAACATCTTTTGTGGCGCACTAGCACCTGGTCAGCCAGTGAAATCCTGGGGCTAGTTGAGGTAGCTGGGAAAGTCCCCGCAGTGGGGGCATCTCTAGAACTCATAGCATGGTGCGGACAATTACCCATTTCAAGTTCAGCACCATCGCCCGTTTCAGTAGGGGACGACTCAACACAAAAGTCCCTCCTTTGGTTACGAGTTGGGGTAGACTGGGTAAACTCTAACACATGAGGATAAGGGGTCCCAGGGGGAAATTCAAAAAACTCCCCCCGATCCTCCAACTGACAGGAAGAAATATCAGACTGCTGTAAGCCCTTTGCAAGGGGCAAAGATGCTCGCTCAGAGTTTGAAAACAGGGCTGAGCCTTCTTTGACTTCCCCTTGGAATAAATGAGTGAGGGAGGACTCTAACGTAAAATTATTACACATTTCAGTGGCTGAGGGTACCCCAAAATCAAAAGATTCTCCCGGTTCTTCCAGTGACGGGTCTGTTACCCTATGCCTCAGTTGGTCTGTGTGTCTCCACCAAAGTAGGCCGTTCCCTAGTTTCACCCGGTAGGAAACTGGCCCCGTTTGTTCTAATACAGTTCCTAGAACCCAAGCTGGCCCCCTAGCAGCATAATTCCTGCAGTGCACAGGATCTCCCACTGCAAAAACTTTCTTCTGCCTCACTTCCAAATTTACCTCCCTATCCTCCACTCTGGAAGGATCTAACCTGTCCAGCAGGGTGGTAGATTTCTGACATATGAGGAGGTCAGCAGGAGATAGACCTGAGGCCAGGAGAGTGACACGATAGCACAAAAGAAACCGACAGAGCTGCAGCTCAATGTCACCCTGCCCCATGCGGCGTAAAGCCTCCTTAGTTGTGTGGACCTGGTGCTTGACCTGACCATTGGTGGCAGGGTGAAACTGGGCAGACATGATACGTCAGATGACGTTTTTCTCGAGAAACGCTTGGAATTTGGCAGATGTGAACGTAGTGGCGTTGTTGGAGACAAGCACATCTGGCAAACCAAAACAACTGAAAAGTTTACATAGTCGCTTAATTGTCACAGCAGATGAAGTATTTGGGACAGGAATTACCTCCAACCACTTTGAAAAAGAATCTACCACTAAAAAGAATAAGGTGCCTTGGAATGGGCCAGCAAAATCCATGTGGATTCGTGACCACAGTCCATGAGCCGTGTCCCATTCCTGGGAGGGAAGTCAGGACTCCTCAGGGCGAGAACTCTAGCAGCTATTGCAAGTGCCTAATAACTGCTCTATGCAGCCACCAGAAATAGCTCCGTGCCAATGCTTTGGAGTGCACGATTCCCGGATGGCTAATGTGCAGAATCTTCAGGACTTTGGGCTGCAACACAGCAGGAATCACTACCTGCTGACTCCATAATAGACAACCCCTCTCAAGCGACAGCTCGAACCGCTTCCTATAGAATGCTCTGAATTCCTCTGAAGGGGGAGCCATGGGCCAACCCTTCTGGACCCAAGTAGCCACTTGGGACAACAGCTTATCCTTAGCCGTAGCCTTAGTGATGTCTGAGAGAACTATGGGGGGGGGTGAATCAAGAGATTCGATCATCAGCACCTGATGATCTTGCTCTATTTCGCTGTCTGGTTCCCCAATGGGGACCTTAAGAGGGCATCGGCATGGCCCTGGGCGATGAATTAATTTAAACTGGTATGCGTTTAGAAATATAGCCCATCTCAGCATTCGGGGATAAAGTATTTGTGGAGTGGGCTTTGAAGTAACAAAGATTCCTAACAGGGGCTTGTGGTCCATCACAATTGTAAAGTCTCTCCCATACAGAAAATCGTGAAACTTTTTCATCCCTGCAACTATGGCCAGAGCCTCATGGTCAGTCTGTGCATAGTTTCTCTCGGCTTTGGAAAAGGGACCTTGAATAAAAAGCAATTGGGGCCTCTGCTCCATTATCCAATGTATGGCAAAGGACAGCCCCCACTGGTGAAGCATCACAAACCAATACCACAGGTTTTCGGGGATGAAAATGGGTGAGGACTGCCTTCGAGGACAGTAGCTCCTTGAGCTCTCTGAAAGCCTTGTCTTGGCTCTGCCCCCACCTCCAAACTGCATCTTTCTTGAGAAGATGATGCAGCGGCTTGGCTACAGATGCCTTCCTGGACAGGAAGGAGTGGTAAAAGTTAAACAAACCCAGGAAAGACTGCAACTCGGACTTAGAAGATGGCTGGGGGGCATTACGTACAGCAGAGACCTTAGAATCTGAGGGTTTGACCCCCTCAGAAGTTATTTTGAATCCCAGAAACTCTATAAAGACTGGTTAATATGGTATTAGTGCAGTAATGCATTAGATCAAAAGTATTTTGGAGTTAGAATGTAAACATATTTAATGCGTATGTATCTGTATTATGTATTTTTTTAACGTTAATTCATATGTTGTAATTTTGTTTGAAAAAGTTAATAAAAATTTAATTAAAAAAAACAATAGGCGTTTCCCATTTGGCAGAATCAACAGGGACCAGAATACCTTGTTCCACAAGCTTATCAATTTCTGCCTCTATCTTGTCCTTAAGAGCAAAGGGAACACGGCGAGGCTTAAGGCAGATAGGCTGTACATTCGGGTCAAGTTGAAATGAGACCGGGGTCCCCACATAAGTGCCAAGTCCTTTCTTGAAAACCTCCGGGTGCACGTTGCAAACGTCCAGCACTGGGTCAGAACTCACAGCATTTATTCCAGACAGTCTTATTCCCAGCGGGTCGAACCACTGGACTCCCAGCAGACAGTTAGTTCCTTGCTTCACCACCACAAGAAGCAATTTGGTGGAAATGTTCTTGAAACGTACAGTGAAATCCCCCGCCCCCAGAATTCGTATGTGGCACCCTTGAACATCTCAGAGGGACGTCTTCAATGCCCGCAACTTAGGGCGCAAGGCGGGGGGAATTTTTAAGAATTCTTTTTTGGGCAGAATGGAATAAGATGTACCCGAGTCCACCTCCATGTGAATTGGTACGTCTTGCAATTGCAAGTCAGCAAAGAACCGGCTGGACACATTTGCCATGTTGCTGTATGAAGTCTCCAACGTGGAGATCTTGGAGATATGTGCTTCCAGCTTCCTCGGGCGCTGGTCTGATGCTGGGGTTTGCCTGCTCCTCTGGTGGCACACCTTTGCAATGTGCCCTCACTTGCCACAATGGTGGCAATCCGCATTTCGAAAGGGGTACTTTTGACGGTTGTGCTTGCTTCCACAGCCATCGTACCTTTTCAAGACTTTTGGGGCATGTTTCTCCTTTTTCCTTCAGACCTTCCCGACCCCTTCGTCCTCATCGCTGGACCCAGATGTGGACGATGACACTGGCAATGCTGTCAAAGACAAGCATAATGGTGAAGAGCAGTGGTGGGCCTGTACAGTGGACTCTGGAGCCCCGGAGGCGACAGTCCGTAGCCTGAATGACTTTACCCCCGACCTGGCCACCTCAGATGCCAACGCTCCCCTCAGCACAGACTTGAACGTGTCCTGGGTCATCAGTTGGGCCTCTTCATCTCTAAGTCTGGCTTGCAGGCGGTCACGGAGGGCGTCCTCGATGTTCAGCCACTGGCACGGGGCAGCAGCAAGTTGAAGGGCAGCAGCATAGTCAACTACAGACTCCCGGGGTGTTGGTCATGGTGGTGAAATGCCACCCGGGTGGGAAATATGGAGACCCTCAGCTGGAAATGGCTTCGCAGGGCCTTCAGGATATCTATGAAAGGAACATTGTTGATATCCCTTGGCAACACCAAGTGAATGGCCAACTCGAGCATAGGCAGGCCACATCTCACCAGGAAACACGAACGGTTCTGGTCCTCCTCTCCTATGTTGTCCGCCGCCACGGCGTGCTTGAACTGCTTTTCGTAGAGAACCCATTTCTCTGGCACTGAGATATCAAAAGGGCCAACGGAATTCTGTTGGGACGCCATCCTATCCTCGTCACCAATTTAGTGGTCTGGAAATAATAGGCAGAAGCCAGCAATACGGGTCAAACACACAACTTTATTTAGAATAAGAATAGGTGGCCAGAGTTAACAACACACCCTCACATTCCTTAGCTATCTCTGATCAGAACTGACAGTTGAAAAAAACCGTTAGAACCGTTGACAGCTCTGTTCTCATTCAGAACCCTCTCAAAGTCTCGCGAGACTTCGGACCATAGTAAAGCAAATACATATTAAACTCTTTCTTTTTTTAATTATTTTTTATTTTTTATTAAATTTTCAAACAAATACAGTATAATATAACATAAAATACATAATACACTAAAATGACTAAAATATATAATATGCAAACAACAAAGAAGAAAAAAGAAGCACAACCTATCCTAATACATTTTTACATCTATCTTTATATTTCATATGCGTTGAAAAACCCTTTAAAAATACGTTCGCTTAATTATGACTTAGTAGTTATTCTCTAACTTATTCAAATACTCTATTTAAAAATCTTTATTCATTAATACTACTAGATCATTTTCCCATTAAGCAAATTCATTACTATTTTGGATAAGAAGCACCAACAAAAAAGAAATTACACATAATTTACACCCAGTGTTAATTTACAGTGCCCTGGAGAACTCGGAGTATCTCATTATTTTACTTCCAAAAATTGCGTTGCTCAGGTACAGGTCTGTTTCTTTCAGCACCCATAAGTGAGTGATCCACAAAAGGCTTCCAAATATTCCAAAATCTATTCTCTTTCAAATTACCTTTTTTCCCCCTTTATCTCCCAGGTTAATTTATCATTCAATCCTAAATTCCACATTTCCTTATACCATTCTTCAGTCTGTATAATTATATCATTTTTCCAATTTCTAGCAATACACTGTCTACCCGTTGTAAGCATTATTTCTAATAATTCTTTCTCATCCTTGTTTAAATTAATACATTCCACATTTGTTAACACAGTGGTACTCGACCCCAGTTTGATTCTCTTACCCATTATTTCACCAATCTCTTTTTCAATTCTTTTCCAAAAATCTTTTACCACAGTGCAACTCCACCACATGTGTTCATATGTTCCTATTGTATCTTTACATCTCCAACACAATTTATCCCTTTTATTATCAATTTGATGTAACCTCACTGGGGTCAGATACCACCTCCATAACATTTTATAATTGTGTTCCTTTATTTTAACCGACATAGTTCTCATTATACTCTTTTTCCATTTCTTTCTCCATGTATCTTTTTCTATCTTTATATTTAAATCTTGCTCCCAACTTATTCTCTTTCACAAGACAAAATGGCAAACACATTTCCTTAAATACACAACACAGCCCTAATTAATGGTGGGGGAGGCCCAAAAGATGACGACCCCTTCTCGAAAGCCTCTCTAAACAGAAACAATTTAAGCTGCTTTCTAAATGCCAACAAAGAAGTAGTCTGACGCAACTCCACCGAGTTGCGTCAGAACTCCTATGGAGTTCCATAGGATTGGCGCCGGCACCAAAAAGGCTCTTCTCCGGGTCATAGCCTTCCTTGCCAGTTTTGGTGTCGGCATCAAGAGCTGACCCATCTGGGAAGATCGAATGAGGCGGGATGATGTTCTAAGAGGATGACTGAGCATTGGAAGGATGGCAATGAGGGTATTAGAAAAACCATCAAGTGTAAGGATGTGTCACTGGAGACCAAGACCAAGACCATTCACACACTTGTATTCCCAGTCACCATGTATGGGTGTGAAAACTGGACAGTAAAGAAAGCTGATTAATTCATTTGAAATAAGATGCTAGAGGAGAGCTTTGAGGATACCCTTAGAAGTGAGAAAGAGGAATAAGTGGGTCATAGAGCAAATCAAGCCTGAATTGACTATGGAGGCAAAAATGAAACCTTCCTTGGTTGTCTTACTCTGGGCACATCAGAAATTAAGATTTTATGAAAAAGACAATAATGATGGAAAAGATGGAAAGCAGCAGGATAAGAGGAAAATCAAACGTGAAGTAGATTGACTCCATGAAGGAATCTGCTGGACTTGAGTTTGGAAGAGCTGAGTAGGGCTGTTGAAGACAGAACATTTTGGAGAATGCAATAGCAATTACACTTCTATACTGCCCAGAGGGTTCACTGGAGAAGGTCCTGATGCTGGGAAAGATCCAAGGCAAAAGGAGAAGGGGGTGGCAGAGGATAAGATGGTTAGATGACATCATTGATGCAATGGGCGTAGATCTGGGCAGACTCTGGAGGATGTCAGATGACAGAGGAGCCTGCAGTGCTGTGGTCTATGGGGTTCCAAAGGGTCGGACTCGACTGTGTGACTGAACAACAACAACCACCCCATTGCACTTGGAGCACTCTGTGAGCGGTTCCCAAGGTAACTAGCATTTCACCCCAACATGCTGGATCCTCATTTTACTGACCTTGGTAGGATGGAACCTGGAGCTCATCAGGATTGAACTCAGTGTCAGCAGTATTGTCTACAGTACTAAAGTTTAAACACTATGCCACAAGGGCTCCTTATTCATAGGGTTGCCATTGGTTAGAGATGACTGTAACAACAACCAACCAGAAAAGAAATGAATTTGTTATCAAGGTTTAATCATAATGCAATGTTATCTGTTGTTGTTGTTGTTCAGTCGCACAGTCGACTCCGACCCTTTGCCACCCCATGGACCATTTTCCTCCAGGCGCCTCTGTCCTCTACCATCCCCCTCAGCCCTCCCAGCTCTGTGCCCATTGTGTCTACAATACCATCTAGCCATCTCATCCTTGGCCTCCCCCTTCTTCTTTTGCCCTCCACCTTTCCCAACATCAATGCCTTCTCAAGTGAATCCTCCCTTCTCATTTGATGTCCAAAGTACTTTAGCTTCATCTTTACTATTTGACCTTCCAATGAGCAGTCAGGGTTAATTTCTTCTAAGATTGACCTATTTGTTCTCCTCGCTGTCCAGGGGACTCTCAAAACCCTCCTCCAACACCACATCTCAAAGGCATCTATTCTTCTACGTTCAGCCCTCCTAATTGTCCAGCTCTCACATCCATACATCACCACTGGGAAAACCATTGCTTTGACTATTCTAATTTTTGTTTGCAATGTAATGTCTCTGCTTTTCACTATGTTCCCCAGGTTTCTCATCGCTTGTCTCCCAAGAATCAGTCGCCTTTTTATTTCATGGCTACAATCCCCATCTGCAGTGATCTTTGATCCTAAGAAAGTAAAATCTGTCACTGCTTCTACTTCTTCCCCGTCTATTTTCCAGGAACTGATGGGGCCTGTTGCCATTATCTTGGTTTTCTTGATATTGAGTCTCAAGCCAGCTTTTGCACTCTCCTCCTTCACTCCAATTAAGAGGTTCTTTAGGTCTTCCTCACTTTCTGCCATTAGGGTGGTATCGTCTGCATATCTCAGATTGTTGATGTTTCTCCCAGCAATTTTGATCCCATATTGTGATTCCTCCATCCCTGCACTGCGCATTATGTGCTCTGTGTATAGGTTGAATAGGCATGGTGACAAAATGCAGCCTTGTCTTACTCCTTTTCCTATTCCAAACCACTCTGTCATTCCCTGTTCTGTCCTAACTGTTGCTTCTTGGTTCATGTACAGATTTCTCAGGAGGCATATGAGGTGCTCTGGAATTCCCATCTCTTTGATTACTTGCCACATCTTGTTGTGGTCCACACAGTCAAATGCCTTAGTGTAATCAATAAAACAAAAGTAAACTTGTTTCTGATATTCCTTTGTTTTCTCCATGATCCAGCGTATGTTGGCAATGTGGTCTCTAGTCCCCCTGCCTCTTCTGAAACCAGCCTGCACCTCTGGTAATTCTCTCTCCACATGTTGCTGAAGTCTATCCTGTATTATCTTGAGCATCACCTTGCTGGCATGTGGGATGAGCGCGATTGTTCGATAATTTGAACATTCTTTGGCATTGCCCTTTTTTGGGATTGGGACGTATACTGATCTTTTCCAATCCTGTGGCCACTGTTTTGTTTTCCAAATCTGCTGGCATATTGAATGCAGTAATTTGACGCCGTCATCTTTTAGCGCTTTGAAGAATTCAACTGGGATACCATCATCTCCACTAGCTTTGTTGTTTGCAGTGCTCTTTAGGGCCTTTATGACTTCGCTCTCCAGGATGTCTGGCTCAAGTTCAATTTCTTCATCATTGTGACTATCAGGAGTGTTGATGTCCTTTTTGTAAAGTTCCTCTGTGTACTCTTTCCATCTTTTCTTAATCTCTTCTGCATCAGCTAGCTCCTTTCCGTCTTTGTCCCTTATCATGGTCATTTTTGCTTTAAATGTTCCCTTGATTTCGCCGATTTTTTTGAAAAGATCTCTGGTTCTGCCTCTTTTGTTATTTTCCTCCATTTCTCTCCACTGTTCTTTTAGGTAGTTTTCCTTATCTCTCCTTGCTTTTCTTTGAAATTCTGTGTTCAACTGATTGTAGTTTTTCCTTTCTCCTTTGGCTTTTGCGTTCCTTCTTTCCTCTGCTATTTTAAGAGCCTCATCAGACAACCACTTTGCTTTCTTACTCTTCTTTTCTTTTGGTATGGTTTTCTTTGCGGCTTCCTGCATGATGTCCCTCATCTCCGTCCATAATTCTTCTGGTACTCTGTCTACTGAGTCTAAGCCATTAAATCTGTTCAGCACCTCCACCGCGTATTCTTTAGGGATGCTGTCTAGGTGATATCTTTCTGGTCTCCGTGTTTTCCCTATTTTCTTTAGTCTAAGCCTGAATTTTGCGATCAGTAGGTTGTGATCTGAGCCACAGTCTGCTCCAGGTCTTGTTTTTGCTGACTGTATGGAGGTTCTCCATCTTTGGCTGCAGAGTATGTAGTCAATCTGGTTTCGGTGTTGGCCATCTGGTGATGTCCATGTGTAAAGTCGCCTCTTGTGTTGCTATCTATGTTATCTATAGTTTAGTTATTGAAAAATGGAACAAAGTACATATAATTATTTATTTGTTACTTCCAAGCTCTGGTTTTGGACCACAATCACTGCCAGTGTCATGCTGCTGGAGCTGAAGTCTGCTAGGAGTTATAACTCCACAACATATGGATAGCAATGAGTCCCTCAGTCCTGCCAAATACTGACTGGCAGAAATGACCCTGGGTTTCAGATAGGGAATGTTCATACTCTACCAGGAGCTGGAAAAAATACCTTTGCCACATCAGACATTTGTTTTTACAATTGAAATAGACTTCTGTCCAATTCTTGATTTTTAAAAAAAATCACTTCAGTCCCACATTCCTTCTACAACCAGGTAGCCAGATGTTTCTGAGAAGCACATACATTGGACATGGAGGCATCAGTCTTTCTCCTTCATATGACCAAGAATCTGGCAGCTGCACAGCATTGCAAAGCAAAGCAATCACATTTATGTACTGCCCCCTAGTGCTTAGTGCACTCTCTGGGCAGTTCACATGTTAATTAGCATTTTGCCCCCAACATGCTGACCTCAGAAGGATGGAAGGCTGAGTCAAGCTTGACTCCTGACAGGATCAAACTCACAATCTTTTGGTTGCAGGACAGCAGTTTAACCACTGTGCTACCAGGAATCTTGCAGCCATGCTCTTTAATTTCAAGTACATGCCTGGATCTAGGATCTTAAGACTTTAGCAAAGTACAAAGTAGATTTGGCAGAACACGGGACTACTTTCTTCTCATACAGTTTAGTATAAACAAAATCTTAAATAGTATAAACAAAAGCTTAAATAGAATAAACAAAAGCTTAAATAAAACTTACAGGATTACAGTACAGTATGTGCAAGGTTGTAACAGAGGTGAAGCCTATACTCCATCAAATAGCTCTGCTACTTTCTTTCAAGGTACCCATAGGTGAATGTAGATAAAGAACTCAATATGATTATTGGATGAAACCAACATTTACAAGAACGAATCAACATGCAATATATTTTATATTTTTTATTTCCTTACAGGTGTCCCTTCTGTAAGAAAAAGTACTGTGGAAAGATGAATTTTAATTTAATAATTTAATTTAATAGTCATATATATATATATATATATATATATATATATATATATATATATATATATATATATATATATATATATATATATATATATATATATATATATATATATATATATATGAAAACTGAAAATCCTGCGAGCAGTTACAGGCTCTGATCTTCAATGCTCACATTTTATGGGTTTAGCAGTGGCTCAAGTGGCTACGAAGGAGAGAGGTCAGCAGTTCAATTCCCAAGTATTGCAGGACAGAATGAGCTCCCATCTTTGTCTCAGCTCCTGCCAACCTAGTAGTTCGAAAGCAAGAAATTGCAAGTAGATAAATAGGGACCACTTCGGTGCGAAGATAAACAGCGTTCCGTGCACTCTGGTGTCTAGTCATGTCTGCCACATGACCACGAAAACATCTGCAGAAGCAGACAGTGCTGGCTCTTCAGCTTTGAAACAGAGATGAGCACTGAACCCTAGACTCGGATACGACTGGCTTTCGAGCAAAGGCAACCTTTACCTTTAAACATTTGAACTATATAATGTCTCCTTCTGTGATGACAGACAAAAGGAATCAGGCTACAACTCTTGAAAAGCCCATGATTCTCTAGCAAAAAAACCCAACAAACAAACAAACAACTCAGCGAAGTTACTTTCTTTGGAATATAATTCTAAGAATCCTCACCTGACATGGCTACTAGCCATAGTAGTCACAGGAATTTGAGAGTTGCAGTTTAAAAAAACCAAAACAATTTCTGCACTTTTAATTCCCAGACAAGGACTTATCAACCCTTTATCATTGCTAATTAATGGAAGAGTTTATGCACACCACGTTCTCCAGACAATTAGCAATTCATGTCTCCATTTCATGCATTTTACTCCCATTCTCTCCCCTCCCAACTCTATACAAAATGTTTCTGGATACCTGGATGTCAGTTGGCATGAAAAACCATCTAGAATGTCACCATCCAGCCTTGGGTAGCTGTTACAGAAACACATCTACCAATATAAAATCCAAGAAGTGGCTATGTCTATATCTATACCTATAAATCCAGATGTTAACCGTTGGACTCCGGCATACGTTTCCACACCCGTCCACACTATCCCGTACCAAGCCTCCTGCACTCACCTGAACCTGGCCCGCAGAGCACCACATGGTAGCCGAAGCCGGCAGTGAGGCAGCAGCCCCATGAATGCAAACAAAGGGAAACAACTTCAATTCCCAATGTCCACCGCGCTGCGCCGCGCCGCACCGCACCGTGCCGCACCACGCCTCAGCCAATCAGGCTGACAGGTGCGAGCAAAAAGAACATTGGGAAATGCGGCGTGACCAATTGAAATTGAGCCGCAGGAAAAAAACCACCGCATGAACGCAAACAAAACTACAAGCCCCAGTGTTCTACGCACCATGAGCACTTCAGCCAATCAGGCTGAAGGGCGCGAGTGTGCAGAATGCTGAAAAAGCCGCTGCATGAAAAATAAAATGAAAAAATGCCGGTATCCCGCAACGGGAGCGCAAGTCCGCCGCAGGCGGACTCAACGCCTCATGGCCTCACAAACAAACACCCACAAAAAACCACAGTGAGACACCCACCGGCCTTCTTTCCTGGAAGAAGGGAAATCTGGCCAGACGGAAAATGCAGAAGAAATGAAGAAAGCCGTCTGAGGCAAAATCAACAATTAATCAATATAATGAAAATACAATTTCTTCAGAAAATGTCACAATATCCAATTTTTTTAATATGCAATTGTAAGGTTTATTAAACAGTTTTTTTTAACACCAAAAGGTTTCTCTCTCCATGAGTTCTTCAAAAATAGAATAAACCAAAAAAGTGAGATGGAGTCTCTCAAATCCTTTCAAAATATAATAGTATTGTAATTTGGGAGGAAATGGAGATGAAAGATTATAAGAAAATCGGTAAAATGATTTTTTGGGGGGCTAAGGTTAAAATGATAAATACAAGTAACACTATGATGAGGGGACTCATGAGGGTGTGGAAAAGATTAAAGAAAGATTTGATCCCAGATCTCTCTCCAATTTTGGAATTGGCAGATATGGTGTGTTTTCCGATAAAAATAGACCCAAATAAAGGAAATATTGGATAAAAATGAAGTTTTCCTGGTGAAGGAATGGCTAAGGGTTTGCGAAGATGAAATTAAGAAGAAAAAATTATTTGAACAGTTAAAATTGGATTGGTTTCAGATACTGAAGGTTGATAATTGGAATAAAAAATATAGAAGAGAACTAGATATAGACAGAGAAAAGACCGAATTTGAAGAATTGGTTTTAAAGATTAGAAAAGGCGAGAATAGTGTCAAGGGTCTAGTAAGTAAACTTTATATTTTAATAAACAAGGGTAGTGATCCACAGGAAGATTTGAAATTGAAGTGGGAACAGGACTTGAATATAAAGCTAGGAAATGAGGAATGGAGAAATAAGTGGAAAAAGAGGATAATGAGGACAATGTCAGTAAGAATTAAGGAACATAACTATAAAATGTTGTGGCAATGGTATTTGACACCACTGAGGTTGCATCAGATTGATAATAAAAGGGATAATTTATGTTGGAGATGTAAAGAAACTGTTGGAACTTATGAGCATATGTGGTGGAGTTGTAAAATGATAAATGAATTTTGGAGAAGAATAGAAGGAGAGATAGGGGAAATAATGGGTAAGAAAATTAAGCTGGCATCAGGTACCATTTTGCTAACAGATGTGGAAGGTATGTGTTTGAACAAGGTGGAAAAAGAGCTATTAGAAATAATGTTAACTACTGGTAGACAATGTATCGCTAGGAATTGGAAAAATGATGTAACTATACAGACGGGAGAGTGGTACAAGGAAATGTGGAATTTAGCATTGAATGACAAATTGACATGGAAGATAAAAGTAAAAAGGGATAAATTGAAGGAAAATAGATTTTTGAGTATTTGGAAGCCGTTTGTTGATCACTCTCTTTTGGGTTGGGATAGTTTTAGACCTGTACCATCTCAAAGTGGTTTTTGGAGATGATACAGACACTAAACTCTCCGGGGCAATGTAAATATTCACTGGGTGATTTGTAATTTGAAAAGAAGGAGTTTGATGGTTGTTAACAAATACTTGCAATATTGATAGCTTTTATGTAGGTTATGGTTATAGTACTAACTTACAATGTGGACATTTAATTGTTTGTGTACCATGACAAATAATCAGTTCAACTATCATGTATGCGCTATTTTTTATGAGTTATATGTATTATTGTTATGAGGTATTGTTTTTTTCCCTGTATGCTTGTTTTTTCTTTTGAAAAAAAATATTAAAATAATAATAATAGTATTATTGCATACAAAGCTATATCCTGTAGGTGAATTGTCCAAACTATATCCATAAAGTAACTGAAGATTAATGAAGTGGTTTCTCTGAGTATATCAATATTTCCAATATTTCGAAGCTGTTTCCTGAATATACAGCTTTTTAATTAGAATTTCTTCTTCAGGAAAATCTATGAAGAAGCAAACCATCATCATAATGCTAGTATTCTACATGAATAAGTTACAATCAAAGATATTAAACATTATACAAACAATAAAGCATACCTTATTGTGCATCAAAAAGCCTCTCAATGTTGCATTCTTTGAGTGCTCTGATGTTAACAATGAGTAAGAGGAAAATACTTAAACATGCTAGATAATGACATGTGAAAATGTTACATAATCAGTCTCACTGGCAACAATATTCGTCCTTCCAAGGAGTTGATTTCCTTTAGAATCAACTTATTTGTTCTTTTTGCTGTCCAGGGTCCTCTCAAAATTCTCCAGCTCCACATTTCAAATGCATCTGTTCTTCTGCGCTCAGCCTTCCTTATGGTCCAGCTCTCACAACCATACATTACTACTGGGAATACCATTGCTTTGACTATGCAGACTTTTGTTGGCAGGGTGATTTCTCTACTTTTTATTTTGTCCCCTAGGTTTCTCATAGCTTGCCTCTCAAGAATTAATCGTCTTTTTATTTCATGGCTGCAGTCACCATCTGCCGTGATCTTAGATCCTAAGAAGGGAAAGTCTGTCACTGCTTCCATTTCTTCCCCTTCTATTTGCCAGGAAGTGTTAGGGCCAGTTGCCATTATTTTGGTGTTTTTTTTATTTTGAGTCTCAGGGCAGCTTTTGCATTCTCTTCTTTCACCCTAATCAAGAGGTTCTTTAGGTCTTCTTCACTTTCTGCCATTAGGGTAGTATCATCTGCATATCTCAGGTTGTTAATGTTTCTCCCAACAATTTTAATTCAGAACATCAATTTTTTTTTAAATTAAAGGTAAAAGTAAAGGTTTTCCTTGCTCAAAAGCCAGTTGTATCCGACTCTAGGGTTCAGTGCTCATCTCTGTTTCAAAGCCAAAGAGCCAGTGCTGTCTGCTTCTGCTGACGTTTCCGTGGTCATGTGGCAGGCATGACTAGACACTGGAACTCACGGAACGCTGTTTACCTTCCTACCGAAGTGGTCCCTATTTATCTACTTGCAATTTCTTGCTTTCGAACTGCTAGGTTGTGGCAGGAGCAGGGACAAAGACGGGAGCTCATTTCGTCCTGCAGTTCTCAGGAATCGAACTGCTGACCTCCCGCCTTCCAGTCAGCGACTTAGCCACTTGAGCCACTAATTAGACCATATAAAATTATTTATTCTAAATATGATCTATAAGTATTTGTTCTAATATTTCCTTTGTCTTCTTTCTAAAATGCCAATGAAGTTAGCTTCAGTTTGTGTTGTTGGTATGTGCAATCAAGTCACCTCCAATGAGCGCTCTTCAATACTGTATGTCCTGTGCCCAACTGTTCTTTTCAGCAATTGTAAACTCAAGTCTGTGACTTATTTATGGAGTTTATTCAGCACCTTCCTGGATGCACACCTTAACATGGTGTGTTGGTTTGAGTGTGTTAGAGAGGCTAAAGCAATGTTGAACAAGTGTGAAGCAGGTTGAAGATGGATTTTTCTTTTGAAAATGAACTACATTTTGAGTGGCTTTTAAAGTGTAACTAATAAATTATTCCTACAAATTACCTTCCAAATTCTCACTCTTATGTCTGGCAAAGTGGACTTGATCCATGAAAGCTCACATTTAAATACAGGATTTAGTCTTTAAGGTGCCACAACATTTTTTGTTGTTTTCTTTGTTTACTCTCTGATATGCTTCCAAATTCTGAGTGTTTTAGCAAAGACTAGAAAATGAAATGAATCAGGATTAGAATATGAAGCAATAGCTCCAATTGGAGGAAAGGTGAGCAAGACACCCAAATTGTACATTTATTATGATATTTGGATAAGATGCTCTACAAAGTGGTGAAAGATACTAGTTTGTTGGAGTTCGAGGTCTTACTCTACAA
This sequence comes from Bradypodion ventrale, assembly GCA_035047345.1. Classification (NCBI taxonomy): domain Eukaryota; kingdom Metazoa; phylum Chordata; class Lepidosauria; order Squamata; family Chamaeleonidae; genus Bradypodion; species Bradypodion ventrale. The sequence continues at coordinate 21,947,206 of JAWDJE010000009.1, read as the reverse complement.
TGCATTTAGCATAATTTGTTTTGTGATTAGCCATTGGAAAGTAAAGACAGGTTTAATATAAAGTCTGATCACTGAAGCATGTAGCTCTGGGGAAATCCCATTGTGGGAAGAAAAATAAGATAATTGCTTGAATTAATAATTGTTTAAAACACAGACTAACACGGATACTATTCCAAAAATTGCTGCAAATACACTATACTTAATATCTAATTTAAACTTCTTCTGTGCCACTGTTACTACTGCTCACTTTCTTCTCCTCTCATTTTACATCAAACCACAGAACTATATAGAGCAGGGGCTCACAATCTATGGCTCATGGGCCGACCCCTGCCAATGGCGCCATTTCATGTGGCCTGCCGTCCTCGCTCCCACCACTGCCACCGCCGGAAGCAGCGGACACAGCGAAAACAGCCAAAAACACACCGTAAATGCACCCATGGCTGTTGTAAATGCATTTACGTCAGCTGTGGATGCATTTTATGCCAGTGTTTATGGGGGGGGGGGGGAGAAACGTGTGTGACTCACTCAGCTCTCTGACGGAGCATGGTCCAGCCTGTGGCTGGAAAAGGTTGAGAATCAGTGGTGGGTATTAGCAGGTTCGCACCAGTTGGCCAAATTGTGTTGATTGTCACATTACCATCCTAATCATATTGATAAATAAATACTCATTGATTTATCAGCATTAAATAATACAGATGAGACAGAAAAATCATCAAAATCACACAACTCAAATTACACAACTCATCATCACACCCTCCCAACCCAAACCTCCAAACTATGGGGGATTGAGGAAATAGCATTTCCTTCTAGCATTTTGATAACTCCAGTCCAGCAGCACAGGCATTAGTCTAACAGGCGAAGGTAGGGCAGTCAGGCAATCCAGGCAGCAATAAAGAAAATGAAGAAAATCCTTATAAACAACAATAAAATAAAAGGCAAAAGAATCCCACAAAAAATGGGGGAAAATACAAAATACAGAAGTCATCCATAATTGTCATTAATCTTTTCACATAATCTGGAATCTTTTGCATAACAGAGGCCTTCTATCGCAAAGTCACAAAAGACTCTGAAAATGGCAGAAAGGGCCTCTTTTGTGTTTTTCTCCATTTGGGTCAACCAAAAAGTCTAATCCCTAATGGCAAAAAGGTTGAATGGAGGAAAGCCAAAAAGGAGGGCTGAGACTTCTTTTACTATGGTAACCATAGCATGGATCAGCATACATTTACATATGTTAGTTTATATTTATATAGGCAAGTTTAAAAATCTATTATTTAAACAGAGGCTCAGTATCTCTCTGTTCAGGTGAGCTGTGAGCCTGATCAGCCAGTTGTCCTTGGTGTTGCTCTTGAGGGACAACATGCAACATCAAGATCATTTCAAACAAGAATTGGCCGGTCCTGGAGATAAAGGCTGTCTTCAAACATAAGATCATGACCCACAGAGCTAACTCCAAGCATTTAGTTGCCAGAGTTGGAAGATGTTCAAAACAAGCTATATTATTCTGTCATGTGACACGGGAAATCTCACTAGAACTCAGAATATCTCAGGAAGCAAAATGATAATAAGAAATAAGCCACTAACCAGTTCTTGCCCTTTCATGGCAACTCAAATCCACTGCCTGAGGCAGCCCCTTCAACCTGCCTAATGGTAGGACTGGCCCAAGAGGGGACTAGCAGTTGTGAAGTAGGATGCATGGCCATCCTTGCCTCTGCCCCTGACTTTGTAGGCAGGTAGCCTGATTGGCCAGGTTATCCTGCTATGATAGTAGAGTAAACAATATTGCCAGTGACTCAACACCAATCATCAGGTGGCGGTTAACTAACCTCACAACCATGAGGACTAACGGCCTTGGGTGGCAAAGTCCACATGGAAGGATGATGGTCCCCAAGTGGATTTAATCCCACTTGAATCCATCTTGATGGAGGGCAGCAGCTTCATCAATACTGGTTTGTGGTTGATGAGGACTTTACGTGCCAAGAGGGCTCAGAACCAGAAAGTGACTTGCAGAACTGGATCAGTGATACAGGTGTTATGTTGCAATGCGGAAGGAAAATGAAAGGTCATTGCATTATATTTTCAGGATATTCTTCACTGCTGATTGCCAAGATGATAGCCAAATTCGGAATTGGATATGGCTCAAGAAGAAGAAGAAGCCTGACTTGAGATGGTTGAAATAAGCTTGGAAGACTGCAAAGTTTGATGAGGAATTCCAAGGACACAGGACTGTAAGATCATATTTGTGCTACTTGTTAAGGCATTTCAAAACTCTTATATCATATTCATATCTGTTTATGGCTTCATCTCTAAAGAATCTTTGGAAAAAGAGTTTAGTAAGGAGGCTGAGATCATTGCTGCCACACCTGCAGAACTATAGTTCCTAGGGAAATAATTATGGTAAACTAATCAAAATCTCCAATATAAACTAACACCCAAGCCCTTTTAATTTAATGGCAAACACATTCAACACCATAAGAAGTTGTGTCCTGTCTTCTTGGTGCATGAAGGTATCTAAATCCTTCATGAAGTGGAAAATATTGTCCTATGTTCATGTATCTTTTTTGAGTAATTGTAAATTGAGAGATAAAGTTCTATTCAAATCTGCAGGAGTAATTTCAACAATCTCCTTGAGGGATAATTATTCTTTTAGAGTGGTAACTCTAGTGATTGCAATTCTACTTAGACAAAATTTACCCATTACTTTATTTATCTTTCTAGAAGTGCATACTTTCAGATATTAGAAGTGACAATAAATAAATATTCCAGAAAGTGGATTCAATCTGAACAAAATGGTTGTGAAAAATATGCATTAAAGTTATGGCAAACAAGAGTGTGTTTCTTTGGGGAAATCACATGAACAAATCAAGCCTTTCTATGTGATGATTTAATTAAACTATTACACCACAATTTACTTTTCAAATCAAATCTAATACCAATAATGGTTACCTATAATGTTACCTATAACTAGCAGATTTTTTGGATAATGAGAGTAGAACTACAGGACTTTTGAAAATTAATGCAACAAGCTCTTTACAAAGTTAACATTTTTTATGCAATTATTTTTCAAAAGTAATTATTTTGCAAATACACTTTGCTCCAAAAGCAGAAGTTGCTGCAAAATTAACTTGTTTAAATATTGCCTTTAAAGCAGGGGTTCCCAACCTACGGCCCATGGGCCCCAATGCCATCCCATCTGGCCCGTCACTGCCTCCACCGCACCAGGAAGTGGAAGTGGGTGGGTTTACATCATCTGTAAAACGCACCTGTGCATGTACAAATGCGCTCGTGTCTGGCATAAATGTGGAAGTGGACACATTTACATTAGCGCATTTACGTGAAACCTTTTCTATTGTTAACAAAGTGTGAAACCATTTTCTATTGTAATGGCTGGTCAAAGACTGTAATAACAATAAAGTAAAGTAAATGTGCCTGTTTCCGGATGGTGGTGGTGGTCTGGCACACGATGCTGTCCGGGGGCATGGTCAGGACCACAACATAAAAAGGTTGGCCACCCCTGCTTTAAAGGAAACTTTCAGGCATTTTAGATACATTTTTTGACAGCAGGAAATACTGCTTTACTTAAATCTTAGCCCCATATCAGGATTAGCCACTAGAAAGATCTGTTTTCTACTGTATTTTTCTGGTGTGCTGAGAATGTAACTTATTATTATTATTATTATTATTATTATTATTATTATTATTATTATTATTATTATTATTATTATTATTATTATTATTCATAATCATAATAATCATAATAATCATAATAATCATAATAATAATATTTTCAGAAACATAAAAATGGCAACAATAACAGCAAGTGGAATACCACAAAATAACGAGCAATGCAATTAAAAAAATATTAACATTCCATGTTCTGACCCTGACAGAGTACAGTATAGTATATTAGCATATTGGATGAAACAAGGGTGCTTGGGGCTTTCAATTTTTCAATAGTTTTTATTGTTTTAGAGGAAACCAGTTCAGATTCAGTTAATTTTCAGAATTCATGATGAGTAGGATTTTTTGGCCTGAATAGTGCTATTGGGAATGAATTCATAATGTTTACAAAGGCAGCCGAAAGCAACACCCAAAAGGTTTGTGAGTCCTGGGCTGCTGTCGAGATGAAATTCTTCTGCCTCTCCACCCACTTGGAGCTCACTTTGGCAGGCATTGAACTGTGTTGTGGACTGCACTGTGCTTACTAATGTCAGACATAAGGAACTGCTTTTATAAATGGTTTATAAATAGTTCTCCACCAGTGGGTAGAGAGGATGGAGCACACTTGGATTTGTTGTTGTTGTTGTTGTTGTTGTTGTTGTTGTTGTTGTTGTTGTTGTTGTTGTTGTTGTAGTATCAGAGACTGGATTAGAACCAGTGCACCAGAAGCACATTCAGAGAAGAAGTTAAGTTGATTGATAAATTGACTGTTTCAGGAATCAGTGACCTCCCCTCTAAAGATTTTGAATCAAGTGGAAGATGGTCAACTCTCAATAATAATAATAATAATAATAATAATAATAATAATAATAATAATAATAATAATAATAATAATAATAATAATAATAATAATAATAATAGTTTACATTTGTACCCTGCCTTACTCGCACAAGTGCGACTCAAAGCGGCTTCCAACAAAAATAAATACAATATACAAACATGATATACAATAAACAATAATACATAAATTATACAATATACTTTACAAAAAATATCAGAGTCACAATAAGGTATAACAATAATACAATTCAAAATATAATCTAATACAATGTAGTTATATTCAGAGATCAAAAAATACAAAAGCACAATATAAAAATACAATACAAAAACAATAATATACAATAATCACCCCACTGACACAACAAATACATGACACCCAACACTCACCCCAAAAAACTGAAGATGGAGAGTGAAGAAAACAATGGACCCCTGCCACCAAGGTCCAAGTCCAAGTCCTAACCAATGGCATGGAGGAGGGGGGAATCCCAAGTGCCAGCAAAGATGGTCTGCAGTGGCTTCCACCTGCCTCCACTCCCGGAGACTGATGGTGTGGGTCCTGGGGCGAGGCAGGGAGAATTGGCGTCTGCGGCGGCATCTGTTCCCTTTTCAGCCCTCCGAGCGGGCCGTTGGTGTTGCCGTTGGTGGCTCCCACCTGCCTCCACTCCCCGGGACCAAGGGCATGGGTCCTGGGGCAAGGCAGGGAGCATTATTGCCCTCAAAGGCTGCTCCCACTGCCACTGCCAAGACCAGCAAGGCTTCGACTGCCTGCCGGCTGGAGGGAACATGCAGCACTTGAGAGTGGGCTCTGCCCTTCAAAAGGCGAGAGTCATGGCGGTGTCTCTCACGGGACTTCCCTTGACCGGGCTGGCTAGGAAAGAGGAGCGCTACCTCCACCGCCGCTGCCGCCAATGAGGACCACCTTAGCTGAGCTCCTTCCCTGGTCTGGCATTGGTCGCAGGGAGGTGTAGCACCTGGGCTATGCAATACTGTCCTGCCGCCTCACTTTGTTGCCACTGTTGAGGTCTTTGAACCGGGTTCCGTTGTGGACACCGGGACCGGCTTTTCCCCATGATTTGTAATTTTATACTTCATTCTTGTAATTGTGGAGCTGGAATTTGGATCAGATGATCTCCAAGATCCCTTTCAACAAGAGGTAGGCAAAAAGTAGCATTACAGAGATTTTGGGACGACAACTCCCATCCTTTGGTACTCTTGGTTTTGCTGGAGAGGACTACTGGCAACTGCAGCCCCACAAAATCTGTAAGTCTAGCCCGGGTGTGGCCAACCTTGGTGCTCTAGGTGTTCTTGGACTTCAATTCCCAGAAGCCCTGATCAGCAGGAGTGCTGACTTGGGCTGCTGGTAATTGAAGTGCAAGAACACCTGGAGCACCAAGGTTGGCCACACCTGGAGCACCAAGGTTGGCCACACCTGGAGCACCAAGGTTGGCCACACCTGGGCTAGACTTAGCCTTCCTCTGATCTAAATCATGCTGTGCTATTTTGAGGACAACAATGAGACAGCAGTCTGCTATTTGGATTTGCAAATATTCTTCAGGAGGGAAATGGGGTTTAAACTGTAGGCTTTGACACCATGCATGCTCATGTATAGTAGGGTTCACCTTAAGCTCTGTACTGTTTGGAAGGTTTCCACAGCATGAACTATCTAGGAAATGAGGAATGGCAATTGAATGACCACATGGCTGGCTTCCTGCAGATGGCAGAAGAATGAGAAATCATGAAACATATAAGACTGACACTTCTTCCTGCTGTGGAACATAAACAATAGATGGATGTACTCTGAGCAAATACTAAGGCTGACATCCATCATTTTCGTGTTTCCTATGATTCTGAAAAGCTGAACTGGGCAGATTTGGAAGATAGGTTTTGTCCAGATGTTCCTTAAGGAGATAATAAAAGGGGGAAATCAAGTTGAAAGTGAAGCATCCAGTTAAATGATATTCTTTGCTAGTTTCCCACTCTGTGTATCTCCCAATTGCTGAGAAAACTCCTGCAGAACAGAAACTGATGGGGAAATGAAAAAGAATCTTGCTGAACAACTTTCTGAATACTGTACTGTGGACTGAACTTTTCTTATTACTATACATTTCAAATAAACTAAATGTACTTCATTCCAGAAAATAGCATCAACATATCTGAGACTTTTGAGACAATGTGGAAGAAACAATGCCACAAGGTTTTTGTTTATTCTTAAAGGTAGACCCTGCCTTAACTATTTCCCCTCTCCCCCATTGTAGGAATCGGGGCCGCTGAGGGCCGTAGGTCCCGGAGGAGACTGATCAAGGAACGATACGAGGCAGTATGGAGGAGGATAAGATCAGTAGTTTATTGAGGAAAAGACATCACCTTTTATAGATCAGAAGGCAAGGTAGAAAAAACCATCACCCGACAGTAAATCACATCACCTATTTACTCAGGTTAATTGGGAATCTCTCTTGGGGAACATAATTAGTACGGGCAAACATAGACTGGCAAAACACCATTGTTTTGGGCTTAGGAGCTGGGTAAACGTGGCCACTATTTGCGCCAGGGATTTACGCTAAGCTCGGAGATGAATGTTTGCCTAATTATGTTACAGGGGTTAGCGATCTGCTTACTTGGCAGAGTCTTAGGTCAGGTCAAGGAGTTGGGTGAATCAAACCCTATAATTTATCCACCCCCCTTAATTTGGGTGCTCGCAGAGCCCACGGGCCAGGGAGCCTTTCTCACCGAAGTGGCCTCTGCCGGGCCGTTCCGTGCCCATTGGGGCACGGGGAAACCACACCCCATTAAGCAGGAGTAAGGATGCTTGAAGAGAATACCAAAGAAATTAAAAGGTATATTTTGGGAGCCTAAACTTATGTTTCATGGTGTTGGTGGTAATTATTGTAGGTAAGGTGTCTGGATTCCAATGGGTAAGTCTCATGATAGTAAAGGTAAAGGTTTCCCTTGCTCAAAAGCCAGCCGTATCTGACTCTAGGGTGCAGTGCTCATCTCTGTTTCAAAGCTGAAGAGCCAGCGCTGTCTGCTTCTGCAGACGTTTCCGTGGTCATGTGGCAGGCATGACTAGACACCGGAGCGCACGGAACGCTGTTTCCTCCCCACCGAAGTGGTCCCTATTTATCTACTTGCAATTTCTTGCTTTCGAACTGCTAGGTTGGCAGGAGCTGGGACAAAGACGTTCATTCTGTCCTGCAGTACTCGGGAATCAAACTGCTGACCTTCCGCTTTCCAGTCAGCATCTTATCCACTTGAGCCACTGCAGCCCCATAGCCATGCTAATATGCTGTGCAGTTGGGGGGAAATGGTGGTTTAAAAATGCTTAATTTTTACATCACAGCTGTCCTTCAATGAGCACAAAGTTCCATGCATCCCATCAATAGCCAAATAATAGTTAACCATTTTAAGATATTGTTACACCTTAATGTCATCATTGTGCAATGTGTTATGTTTGATTTGGTTGTTGATTGTTTAATGTTGATTGGTTATGACACTTTGGGGGGTATGTTGATTTATGTATATTTGTAAAATTCTAATTGTTGTACACCATCCAGAGTGGAAGAATATTCCAGACAGGCAGTGTATAAACAAACAGACAATATGCAGTTCTTCTTCACTCTGGATTGCTGTTTATGTATTTCAACATGTTATTTTGGTGCAAAAATCCCAAATTACTTATAGCAGCTTTCCCAAACCTGTCAGGCTGGGAACAAAAACTGTAGTACAAAACATCTGGAGAGTGTTGGGTTCGGAACAACAGTAGAATAATATTCTCCAAGCCCCTTTTAACCTTTCACAAATCAGGTGCTTCATTGTGAGAAATCAATAACTTTCCTTAATACAGTAAAACCCCATTTTACGCACGCTTCATTTTACAGACACTTTGTTTTATGGAAAGGATTTTGCTGAAAACGTGTCCCGTTTTGCGGAATGTTTATGGAAATGTCCCATTTTACCCCCCAGGCAAAATGGAGAACCACGTATGTGCCTGGGGGGGGGGTATAAAAGACCACTGCATTCCTATGGGATAGGTTTGGTTCGTTTTACAGAAAAAAACATATTACAGAAAAAGCTATGGAGTGGGGTTTTATTGTACTGTCTTCTCTTTCTGTCCTTGAAGAAGGGTAGTAAAATTACCTTTTGCTGCTTCTTGGAAAATAATATGGCTTTTGCTTTTTTAAATGGAGGTGAAAGGGAGGTACCTTCTCTATTAAATAGTAGCTGATTTTCATACAATTCAGCTTACTAAATATAATCAATCAAAAATGCCTCTAAAGGTTAAAAGACTAAATAAATCCCTTTAAATATTTCCTGTTTTCAATTACCCAGTTTTTCTTCAACAAAAGGAGGATATGAGACAAGGCTCTCTGGCTTGCCAAATTCCTTCAGCAGTATTAACTTTTTAAGTGAAAACTGTCCCCTTGATCTGGACTTTTCTTTTCTCTGTTATTGTTAAAGTGGACACGTGGAAAAATGGAACTCGCAGGAGGTACAGCATACAACATTTATAGAGGTCTTGTCTTCAACACAGCTAGATAATGGGATTTGTTATGTTTGGCAGCTGACCGTGCTGATTACACAGGGCTACTGTGCGCCCAGTGTTGGGGAAAGTAACTTCCCTTGGACTGAAAATCCCAGCTTCCCCCAGATAGCATGACTGTTCAGTTGTTTCCTGGGGATGCAAGAGGTTGTAGCCCAAAACCCTGCCCACATCCACATGCACCCTCTTGCAAAAAAGGATTATCCTCTATTTAAAGAGTTGCGCTATAGAATAATTGAGTAAGTTCTATGAAGCCATCGAGTCCAGAACCCTGCCCAACACAGAAATCCAAATCAAAGCACATCTGACAGATGATTGTCCAATTTTTTTGAAGTGGTAGCCATGTTAGTCTGTGCAAGCATTTCTGAGAGTAAACAAAACAACAAGAACAAAAGAAAAACAAATGTTGTGGCACCTTAAAGACTAACTCCTGTATTTAAATGTGAGTTTTCGTGGATCAAGTCCACTTCCTCAGACATAAGAGTGGGGATTTGGTGACTCGTCCCCAGTTGGTTCAATTGATTTAAATGAGTCTACTGTAGTTGTGACTAACTATGCTAAAGTAAGTCAATAGAATTAAAGGAACATATGGATGAGTTGGCTTATCAAATCCTCACTGATCTAATGGGCCTACTCTACTGCTACTTACTATACCAGTGATGGCTAACCTTGGCACTCCAGCTGTTCTTGAACTTCAATTCCTAGAAGCTCTGATCAGCAGGAATGTTGACTTGGCCTTCTGAGAATTGAAGTCCAAGAACAGCTGGAGTGCCAAGGTTAGCCATCACTGTACTATACTAAGCAATAGAATTTCAGCCAGTACTTGGAATGTTCAGTATCAGTGTTAATAATGCCATTTTCACTTTGAAAGTTCATTACCAACATAATTATTACCACCTTCCCACCCCACTACTTTGTGCATATACAGGTAAACCTATGGCCTAACTACTAAACAGCATACGTGGTTCTCCATTTTGCTTAGTGGTAAGGCAGTCAGTGTTGTGTATAAATCTGCATGGCCAAATATTTTACAGCCTAAGGATAGAAGGATATTTTTTTGAGGGAGGGGAACCTCCTTTCCGTGCCTTCTTTTCCTAATAAAAATCTCACCAAGATCTTAACTGTTTGTTTGCCCTAGGAAACACTTGTGTGTGTGTTTTGCTGATCCAGAAAGCAGCTTGCAGAAGACAATTATGAGTAGGGAAACAATGAGATGCTGAGAGGCTAAAAGGCAAACTCAGATGGCTATTTATCAATCCAAGCAAATGTGACCTGCAATAGTGCTCTTTCTCATTGTCAGGGTGGCACAGTGGTTAAATTGCTGTACTGCAGCCAGAAGGTTATGAGTTCGATCCTGACAGGGATCAAGGTTGACTCAGCCTTCCATCCTTCAAGGTCGGTAAAATGAGTACCCAGCACATTGGGGGCAAATTGCTCATTAACTTGTGAACCGCCCAGAGCATGCACTAAGCACTATGGGGCGGTATATAAGTGTGATTGCTATGGATATTGATGTGGGAGCATCTTGGAAAGGTTAATATTACAAATGCAGGTTCTTCTCTGTTAATACAATTTGAGAACAACTGCTGTATCAGTAATGCTAGCTTCCAGCCACAAATCCAGGGCTACAGGGTACCTTAGAGGGACATCTGGTACACTGGATTTGACTGCTACCAAAAGTATTTATAAGCAAGAGGGATGACTATTTATTCCTTGTACTTAGAAGTCACCTGTTGAACAAGTTCTTCAGATGTCACACAGTTACAATTAAAACCATAACACAGTATAAGACAGGGATTCTCAACCTGCGGCCCATGGGCCGGATGAGGCCGGCACCACCATTTCATGCGGTCTCCCACCGCCTCCACTGCCTCCACCACACCAGAAAGTGCCATGTGGAGCAAAATGGCCGTCTGGCCCCCAAAGCTTAAAAAGGTTGAGAACTCCTGGCATAAGGTCTAAAACCACAACAAATAAGTCCAACACTATAAAAATACAAAACCAAACATGAAAGCCACTGTGATCAAACAAGGACAAAAGGCAGCCTAATAGAATACAGTTTTTAAAAAGGAGATAGAAAGCTTAGCGAAAACCAAAGAACAAGTGTAGTAAGAAATAACAGCCCCAAGCCAGTTCTTCAGTTCCCAGTCCCTTATTTCTTACCGAGCTGGGCTTTATCCCAAATCCAAGGTTGTGTTCAGCTAATAACCTCCAAGCATCAACTGGATATAGTGAAAGGAACATGCAGACCTAAGTGAAATCTGTTATTTCAATGCATGAAACAATACAGGGAGTGTTCCACTTCCCACTCTCCAAGGTTTTCCAGCTGGGAGTCTGCCCTTTCCCCATCCTGCATCCCGGTATCCTGTTATTGTTCCAAGCCTTATGAATGCTAGTGAGAGATGGGTGTGGAGGAAATCAGATAAAAACCTTTGACTCATTACCTTCAGCCAGGGAGTAACAACGGAGAAGCAGAAGGCTTTGGGTGGGGGGTGAGGGGGGCTTCAGGACGATTGCCATTCGCTAACATCAGTACTGTATTTAATTTAATTTAATTTAATTTAATTTAATTTAATTTAATTTAATAGATTTATATAACCCCCTATCCAAAGGACTCTGGGCTGTGTACACAAAGACCAATATACAGGTAAAACAATTTAAAAACCCCATAAAATAACAATATTAACCCCCCCATTACATCTATTATCTAAAAGCAAATCTAAAATCTAAAAAACCTCAAAAATTAATTACAGGAGGGGGGAAACCTCAGATGAGCCAAAAAGGGGAGCTTGTTGACAATCCCGGCCCCCAGACCCATTTCCCCAACCATGTCTTCAATTCTTTCCTAAATGGTAGCAACTGGGTCTGGAGGCATAGTTCTACTGGGAGGAGGTTCCATAGTGTGGGGGCTATGACCGGGAAGGCCCTTTTCCTTGTGCTGGAAAGGCAAGCCTCCCCAACAGATGACACCTGAAGGGTGCCCTCTCGGTTTGCTCTTGTGGGATGGGTCGATGTCCTAGGGATGATACGGTCCCTGAGGTATCCTGGTCCGCTACCATGGAGGACTTAAAAGGTGACAACCAGCACCTTGAATTGCACCCGGAGACATATAGGCAGCCAGTGTAGCTCCCGCAGCAGTGGTGAGGCACAGGCGAAACGACTACACCCCACCACCGCATGGGCTGCTGCATTCTGGACCAACTGCAGTTTTCAGATGGTCATCAAGGACAGCCCCATGTAGAACACATTACAATAGTCCAAACGGGAGGTGACCAGGGCATGGGTGACCATGAGCAGGGCCTCCCGGTCCAGGAGTGGGTGCAATTGATTAATAACATGCACTTGCCCGAAGGCCCTCCTGGCCACGGCCATAACCTGCTCCTGGAGCAGAAGCCACGAGTCCAGGAGGACCCCCAGGTTGCGCACCAGGTTGGATAGGGCAACGGTGTCCCATCCCAAACCAGCAGAGATAACTCCTTATGAGGACCCGGTCCCCTCATCCACAGCCACTCAGTCTTACCGGGATTCAGCTGTAGTCCGTTGTCCCCCATCCAGACCCTAACTGCCTCTAGGCAACTGGTCAGGACTTTGACTGCATCACTGGGATCACCACGGGCAGAGATATACAACTGAGTATCATCAGCATACTGATGATATCTCCCCCGTAGGATCGGATGATCTCACCCAGTGGTTTCATGTAGATGTTAAAGAGTAGGGGTGAGAGGACCGAGCCCTGAGGCACCCCACATGTGAGCTGCCTCGGACTCGACACCACACCTCCCTCCCACACTGACTGGGTCCGGCCACTCAGGAAGGAGAACCAGGACAACACAGTGCCCAGGATCCCCAACCCCTGTAGCCAGTTCAGAAGTATTACATAATTGTTAAGTCCGAACCCAAAGAGTAAGTTACTCAGACATAGTCAGATCAAACAGCAACAGGGTTTATTGTAAGAAGCAAAACCAAACTGGAAAAAGGTTGTAGGGACGCTAGCTTATATACAGAACAAAACAGTTACAGAACAGCTACATTTACCCAGGCTTCCGAAGAAGTGGGAAACACTGGCAAATCAGCTTTTAACAATAATCTTATGAATGGCGCCTTTTTTGCAAGGCGCACTATAGCAAACCAATACTAATACACAACATTCCTCCCCCCTAGCAAGGGACCCAATCTCCATATCTTTGTGGTGGACCACAGGTCTGTTTTGGGTGCCCCACCTGAGTGGGACTCTGAAAGATGGATACCAGACGCCCTGGGTCACCCGTGCTGCCAGTGGTCCTTGTGGAAGCCCCTGGTTGGCCAGAACTTTGTGGAAACCCCTGAGCCACCTGTGTTGGCACTGCACCCGAAGAGTGTGGGACTGTGTCACATTTGGCTCTGATGATACCCAGTTCGGGGGAGGGGAGCTACCTGGAGAGGAATGTGCAGGCAACGAATCCAAAGGAAGTGGCTGGCTAAAAAAATCCAAGCCTACTTCAAAATCTGGGGGCGCCAATTCTTCTTCTGATTGATTCAATCTAGGGGACTCACCACACTCTTCCTCTGAAGAGATGTTTTGCCCAACAACGTGGGGGCACATTTGGTCCACGTGTCTCCTCCAAATTAACCTGTTATCCATAAGCACTTTATACGAGACCGGTCCTGTTTGCTCTAGGACCTCCCCCCCAGCCAGGGGGACCCTGGGGCATAATTCTGACAATGCACGGATTGTCCCACTAAAAACCCGTTGGAATTGCATACATATCTGTTTTGCCCCTTGTCCACTATGCGCTGCAGGTCTAATCAGTCAAATACCATAGACAATTTTCTTTTCATTAACAGGTCAGCTGGCGAAAACCCTGAAACCAATGGGGTAATCCTGTAGGTGAATAGGAATTGACATAACTGTAAGTCTAAACCACCAGAACCCATTTGTTTAAGGGCCTCTTTTACCGTTCAAACATGCCTCTCAATTTGCCCAATTTTGGCAGGGTGGAAAGGGGCAGCAGTTATGTGTTGAACCCCATTACGTTTAAAGAAATCCTGAAATTCCACTGACATAAAGGTCGAAGCGTTGTCAGATACGACAATGTCTGGCAACCCAAAAGTGCAAAACAACCTTCTTAATTTACAAATTGTAACAGCTGTGGACGTGTTTGAAACTGGGATCACCTCCAACCATTTAGAAAAAGAATCAACAATCAATAAGAATAAGGCACCCCGGAACGGCGAAATCAATATGAACCCATGACCAGGGGCATTTGGCCATGTCCCATTCCCGGGTGGACTGGTGGGTCTCCTCCGGCCTTGATTACTGGCACTCTCGACACCGCCCTACCCAATCCTCAATGTCTGGATCGAGTCTGGGCCACCAGAAATAGCTCCTGGCAAGTGCCTTAGAGAGAACAATACCAGGGTGACTCACATGTCATGTACGTAGAACCTTGCTCCGTAGTACCAATGGTATAACCACTCTATTCCCCCCATACTAGACATCCCCATTCCAGCAACAGTTCATTTCTTTTTGTGTAAAAGACCCTAAACTTGTCAGAGACTGGGGGTGATGGCCAGCCCTTTTGTACCCATGACATAACTTTAAGCAATAGGGGATCCTTTTGTGAAGCTGCCGCTATATCCTCTACGCACACAGGTGGGGAATCCAAGACTTCAATCATGAGGACCTGCTGGTCCGAAGTAACCTTGCCCACAGACTCTAGTGGAGATCTTGAGAGGGCATCTTCATTAGAAATAGATGCGCCCAGGCGATGTGCAAGGTGAACTGATATGCTTGCAAAAACATTGCCCACCACAGCATTCTAGGAGACAAAATCTGAGGTGTTGGCTTGTCAGGGGTAATGATGCTCAGTAGTGGCTTGTGATCTGTGACGATCATAAAGGGCTGCCCATAAATGAAATCATGGAATTACTTAGTTCCCACAATAATAGCCAGGGCTTCCCTATCAAACTGAGCATTCCTTCTCTCAGTGTCTGAGAGAGATCTTGAAAAGTAGATGATCGGCAATTAATAGTACACTTATTGTCTGCACAATTGCGGATGTCTCTGTTGTACTTGATAGCCATGATGATCGGAGTTTCCCATTCGGCGGAATCTTCCGGTTCCAAAATGCCCTGAGCAACCAGTCTATCAAGTTCGGCCTCAATACAGTCCTTAAGCACAAAGGTCACCCGGCGGGGTTTCATCCTGATGGGGACAACATGAGGGTCTAAATCAAAGTGAACCAGGGAGCCCTTGTAGGTACCTAACCCCAAGTGGAAAACCTCCAGAAATTTATTACAAGTAGACTGAATGGAGTCAGACCCCACCGAATTAATACCCGAGATGGCCATACCTAGGGGCCCAAACCACTGAGTAACCAGAAGGTTGCTCTTACCAGTCTTGACCACAACAAGAGGAAGGAGTGCAGACTACTGTGGAAATGCACACGAAAATTGCCAATGCAAAGCATAGAAATATGCCCGCCCTGCACATCACTCAACCTAACCTTCAGGACCTGCAGCTTGTGGTGGGCAGATGGGGGCAGACGAAAAAGTCTTTCTGAGTGATGATAGAAAAAGCGAGGAACATTGACTTTTTCAGCACTGGGTCGATCCACTGAGAAGTGCAATAATTCTCGAATTGGAACTCGTACATCGACCAGGAATCTGGTTTTGAGATGTTGAAAGGCCCCATTGACACGGGGGCGGCTGCCGCCATCGTATCCCACCTTCGTTGCCAATTGTTGTGTCCGAACCCAAAAAGTAAGTTACTCAGACATAGTCAGATCAAACAGCAACAGGGTTTATTGTAAGGAGCAAAACCAGACTGGGAAAAGGGTGCAGGGACACTAGCTTATATACGGAACATACATACATACATACATACATACATACATACATACATACATACATATATTTATTCGACCGTCAGACAGCACAAAATAACACACAGAGATGTAAACTAATATTTAAGCCTAACAATCTTTACCTTCAGGATATACATTATATATTATATATTAATAGGCCCGAGTCAATACTGTCAATTTTAATCTTGCGACGTTTGAGTGCCAAAAATAGGAATTTAGAAACTCGTATGGTTGACAAAGCAGCAACGATATTCAAGAGAAATTGAACCTGATTTTCTCTAGGCTCAAATCTGATTTGGCAAAGAATAGGAGCTATGAGTATTTGTCTAATGTCAGCATAGAAGGGACAATTCAGAAGGATATGCTCAGTTGATTCAATCGCTTTCTGGGGACAGAGACAGATTCTTTGGGCATATGGTATACCTTTGTATCTTCCCGATAGAACAGCTGTATTGAGGGCATTCAATGTAGTGGCCATATAAAGCCTGCGATATTCCACATAACAAATTTCGGCCAAATATGGAGCTGGAGTGCTCTGCCAAATCTGGTCCCCCAAATACATCTCCGCTTTCAAAAAAGCAATACCCTCTTGCTTGCTGATATCGCTCATCCTTTGGGCTATTATGGCTCTAGCTTGGGTGTAAGTCATGGATTCTAGGTACAAATGGGACAACCCGCAAACCTGAACTCTATCAATAATGTCCCTTTCCCAGGATGATTGGAAATTATCCCTTAATATTAAAGGGGCTATGCCCACAGGTTTAAAACATAGCTTGAGCCACAGCCACAGCTTTGCTTTCCAGGCTACATGCTGAAAAGCTTGCCAGCCAAGTTCTAATCTCATAAATGCTCCTGCTATTGACAGTGGAATCCTAAGTATAGATCTAAGGAACCGCGATTGAATTGACTCCAGTTTCAAGTAATCTGAATGGGAACCCAGGGTGCTGTCCACCAACATAAGAGGGAGGACTTTCATCTGGAACAATCTCAGGACAACCTTCACAGATTGAGCTTGTTTCTTAGCATACAGGGATCTAATTGATAGGGCAGCTTTAGATGCATTTGTAGATACATAGGCTCTATGGGTCAGAAAGGACCTATTAGATCGAGTTACCTGGCCGAGGTATTTAAAGCAATGGATTTGCTCCAATGTAATTCCATTCATAGCCCAGGTATAAAGTTTCGGCCCGGGAGAGACCATTATTTTAATCTTGATATAATTTATATACATAACAAAATGGTTGCAGAACAGCTACATTTACCCAGGCTTCCAAAGAAGCGGGAAACTGGCAAATCAGCTTTTAACAATAAACTTACGGATGGCACCTTTTTTTGCAAGGCGCGCTATAGCATAACTAATACTAATACACAACAATAATGCAATATCAGTAAAACTGGTTTTTATTAGAAGTCTAATAAATTAATCCCAACTAGTTGGCAAGCTGACATTTTAAAGACTGTGGCCCATTGCAGGATGCATTCAAAGAGCACTTACATCACTGTCGTTTAAAAAATGAGGATCTAAGAACTTCTGTGGTCCAATGAACATTCAAAAGCCTTTCTGTTGGATAGGCTAAACTTTTAGTGCTGTGGTTGTTGTTTTTTTGGAACTTTGGAGATCTTTCCCCAACCAGATTCTCCTGTCTGTATTCTTGCAACTTGAGCGATCTATGCTAAGTCTGTTGTGTGTTTGTATTATTCTCCATTGTTGACTAAAATGGTTTAACAGTTTTCTTGTTTAATTTGTTTTAGTGGTGTCAGCCAATTTGGTGCTAGCATGTTCTAATAGTGCTGTTTCATGTGGTATAAAATCTGAAATCAAATTAGAATAATAGAAGTTCTTTATATGAGCTGGAATTCTGTTGGGCAACTTTATGCAACATAAAGCTGATTATGTCATTACCTCCAATGCTTTTTTGAGAAATTAAATATTTCTGACCATCCCCAAAGTTAAAAGGTTCTTGTGAACCTACAGATGAAGGTCCCTTCATCTGTAGGAAGCCGTTGGCATCCATAGGAGAGGATTACTGCATAATAATACAGTAAAACCCCGACTTACAAATGCCTTGAGTTACATAAAATTTGACTTACATAATGATTTTGTGCTAAAACTATGTCCCGATTTACACGATATCTTATGGGTTTGCTTTGAGTTACATAAAGATTCTTTTTCCTATGGGTTTGCTTTGAGTTACATAAACATTTCATTTTCTCTATGGGTTTGCTTCAAGTTACGTAAAAAATAATTTTTCCAATGGGTTTATTTTGAGTTACAAAAAAATTCAATTTAAGCAAAAGCCTACGGAACGGACTTTTTTTCGCAAGTAGGGGTTTTACTGTACTGAAAATTGCCACCATTGGAATGATTTTACTGGTGGCAGTGATTTTTTATAAAAAAATTAAAACATTGGGATGTGAAAGATCCCAAAGGAATGAGAAATCGGACAATTTTATTCTACAAGAAGCTGTTACAGCTGGTGACTCCATCTGCCTTCAGTGGCGTAAAGTTCTGCAATAGGACTTCAGCCCCTAAGTCAGAACACAGATATCTCTAGCTGTGTATTGTCTATCCTGGCCTTCTCTCACTTGGTTCCTTCCAGTCATTTCAGGCTGCAAGTGCCATAATCCTTGATCCTTGACTCTTTTATGTGATTTTGCTGAGATGGTCTTATTGAAGCTATGACCAATGACCAGCCTTTGTTGCAATGAAAAATATGAATACTTTATTAGTAATTGTCACAATAAAAACATATTAACATCAAATTTTAACCCAGTACAAAAACATTTCATATCTCCTTCCCCCCTAATGACTTCCAACAACTACTTCTCCTGCACTTATTTTAATCATTGTGGTGTTTACTGGTTACTCCGTTGCCTTCATATCCTCTAAAGCCAATTGATTTTAATTACTGTAGTACATTTCTTTTGATGCTCCTCCATATAGTACTTATTTACAAAGTCCACCAACTTCTGCCACACCTGAAAAAGGGAATCATCTTCTTGATCTCGTAGCTTCATTGTCATTTTATCCATCTCAGCCAAGCTCCACAGTTTCAAAAGCCAATCATGCCCATCTGGTATAATAGTTTTCCAATATTATGCATGGAAAAGGGATCCTTCTTTTTCTTTACATTTCCAGCACAAAGAGGATGTCCCTCTATATATATTCGATAGTTCTTGGGGGTTAAATAGCATCTGTAAAACATCTTATAGCTGTTTTCTCTAAGATAAGTACAGGTAGACATTCTCTGTATATTTTTCCACATATGTTCCCAAGAGGTCATCTGTATTTCTTTATTCATATTAATAGCCCATTTAATCATAGATGTTTTGACAACCTCTTCCGCTGTATACCATTGCAACAGCAATTTGTACAGTCTAGAAATCAATTTCTGCGGTGGTCCCAAAATAATGAAATCTAATTCGCTATCTTTTTTCTCAAACCCTCTTTTTTTCTTCTCAGAATCAAATAAACTTTTTATCTGAAAATATTGTATCCATGGATACTGCCAACTCAGTTCATCTTGTGGTTTCAGCTCCCATTTCCCTTCATTATCCTGTAAAAGATCTCTATATGTCAACCAGTCAAGCCCATCATTATGGGTTCTCACATTTATAATCTCCCAAGGTACTGCCCATAATGGTATTTTATCCCCCACAAACACTTTATACTTTTTCCATGTCAACAGCAATGATGATCTTACATAGTGGTGCAAAAAGTCTTTATGCACTTTAGCCTTATCATTAAGTAAATATGCATGCCATCCGAATCTGTTATTAAAACCTTCTAACTCCAAGAGTTTCTTATTCTCCAGTTGCAATGGAAAGTAGATTTGACTGTGGTTGGTCTTAAATGTACAATTAAGATCTATTTACTTAAAGAAGACTCACATCTAATGGAGATGAAAACTGCTATAACTAATTTGTTATGAATGAAGCCAACTGCCTGTATTTTTGGTTTCTTCTTGAGGGCATTGCCATGAGTGTGAAGCAAGTGCACATTTGTCTTATGTAAAGTAACCAGGAAGGAGGAGAGGGAGGTAGCCTTTCACATTTTAGACTAGAGGTTCTGTTATGTCCTTGTGTTTAATTGCTGTTGGTTTTGCAATCAAGCCTTTGCTGCAAAAGTGCACCTTTTTTGTAAGGTGCAGACTGTATATTGTTTCATTATGTTCTGATTGGTTCCCGCCTTTTCTGAGAAGCCGGGTAAATGTCTCGAGTTCTCCATCTGCTGTTCTGTGTATATATAAGCAAGACACCCACCCTTATTCTCTGGTCCGAACATCCCCAAGTTATGAGCTGTTAATAAATTACTTATGTTTTGAACTGTTCCTTACTAGTCAGAGTATTTCCTGCATTCGGACACAACAGGTTCCCAACCTTTTCAAGCTGGTGGCCGGGTCACACTTTCTCAGTCAGCTTCGAGAGGCGGATGGCCATTTTGCCCTGCTTGCATGATGGGGTGGCCATTTTGTCCCAATAGCTTCAAAGGGGTGGTCATTTTGTTTCTTGAATGCCCTTGGAGGGGTGGGGGGCACATGAAATGGCACCATGGGCCAGATCAGGCCTGCAGGCCTTAGGTTGGGAACCCCTGTTCTAGACCCTGGTTGACAAGAGCTTCCTTGGAGATTGTGATATTCTTAAACCTCAATTTGGTGTACCCAGGGCAATGGCATCCTTGTTGTGCCAGCTAATCTTTCTCATACTAGCTCAGGCAAAAGGAACTACAGAATGAATTCACAAAAAGGTGGCTTTGTTCTGACAGTTTAATGTCTGACCTAGACATGAAAGAAGAACTCTTCACTGCCCTCTTTGTTTTCAGGTCACTCTACTCTTCTTCAAGGAAATATTTGATTGTTATCTTTTTGTCTGCAGTGGATGATGGCATCTGCATATGAAGGCCATCAGCATGGCTCTTCCACTACTCTATAGGGATATGTTTGTGCAGGTTTGTTTTGAAAATTAAATATAGATTTTTCTACTTATATTACCCATGTGTCCTTTAAGTGATTTCTCTTAATTTATGGCCCATGAACTCACTTTACTAGTTGGCTGTACACTTTGAACAGAATGACCACACAATGTCATACAGTGGGGATTATTTTGATTAGGGATAGGCCAAATCAAGGGAAAAAAATCAATCTTAAAATTCATGGTTGTTTGTTCTGAGTTTTCTCTGCATATTACCTGATAAGAATAGCCTTGCTGGAACAGGCCACAGCCCATCCAGTCCAGCATTCTGTCTCACACAGTGGCTCACCATTTCCTTCTGGGTATTCCCAAGGAGATGCCTTCACCTGCTTAGGATTCCCTGGAAATGGCAGTGAGAGATATCCTGCCTATCTCTCCAACCCCGAGGTTGTCCTTAAGTATCCATAATTATAGCCATTGATACCCTTGTCCTCCATGAACTTGTCTAATCCTTTCTTAAAGCTGTCAAGACTGACAGCTGTCACCACTTCTTCTGGCAGGGAGTTCCATAGACCAGTAATTCTCTGGGCGAAAAAGTACTTTCTCTTATTTGTTTGAGAACTAGTACCCAAAAGTTTCATGGAGTGTCCCCTAGTTCTAGTGTTGTGCGATAGGGAAAACAGTTTTTCCTTATCTACTTTGTCCACACCACGCATGATTTTATAAACTTCAATCAGGTCACCTCTTAGACGCCATCGTTCAAGAGTGAAAAGGCCCAACCGTTGCAGCCTCAGATGGTAAGGAAGGTGTTCCAGTCCCCTAATCATTCTGGTTGCCCTCCTCTGTACTTTCTCCAACTTCATAATATCCTTCTGGAGGTATGGCGACCAGAACTGTACACAGTATTCCAGATGGGGCCTCACCATAGATTTATAAAGAGGCAAAATGACACTTGCTGACTTATTTTCTATACCCTTCCTAATGATCCCTAACATTGAGTTTGCTTTTTTCACTGCTGAGGCACACTGGGTTGACATCTTCATTGAGCTGTCCACCAGGACACCAAGGTCCCTTTCCTGGTTTGTTGCAGAGAGTTCAGACCCCATCAGTTTATAAATGTAATTGGTTTTTTTTGCCCCAACATGCATCACTCTGCACTTACTAATGTTGAAGCTCATTTGCCACTGTTTTGCCCACTCCCCCAGTGTCAAGAGATCCCTCTGGAGCTCCTCACAATCTCTCACAGTTTTCACTACCCTGTATAATTTAGTGTCGTCAGCAAATTTGGCTACCTTGCTTTTTACTCCTACCTCTAGATCATTTATGAAGAGGTTGAAAAGCAGGGGTCCCAGTACTGAACCTTGGGGGACCCCACTCTTTACTTCCCTCCACTTGGAAAAGTGTCCATTTAGTGATACCCTCTGTTTCCTGTCCCTTAGCCAGTTGCTGATCCAGGACAAGACCTGTCCCTTTATTCCATGACTGGTAAGTTTATTCAAGAGCCTTTGGTATGGGATCTTGTCAAAAGCCTTCTGAAAGTCCAGATAAACAATGTCAACTGGATCCCCCTTATCCACATGCTTGTTGACACTCTCAAAAAATTCCAACAGATTAGTGAGGCATGATTTGCCCTTGTAAAAGCCATGTTGGCTCTCCTTTAGCAGCGCCTTCTCTTCTATGTGCCTATTAATTCTATCTTTTAGGATGGTTTCCATCACTTTACCTGGGACACATGTCAAACTGACAGGTCGGTAATTTCCTGGATCACCCCTGGATCCTTTTTTGAAAATTGGTGTTACATTCGCTACCTTCCAGTCATCAGGCACAAAGCCTGATTTGAGGGAAAGATTATATATTTTGGCTAGGAGATCAGCAATTTCATCTTTAAGTTCCCTGAGAACTCATGGATGGATGCCATCTGGTCCTGGTGATTTGTTAGTGTTTAGCTTAACAAGACATGCAAGGACCTCCTCCCTGGTTATTTCTATCTTGCTTAATTCTTCAGTTTCCCTCCCTACGAAGATAGGCTCTGTTTTGGGCATGTGGTCTCTGTCTTCTTCAGTGAATACTGAAGCAAAGAATTCATTGAGTCTCTCTGCAATCTCTGTTTCCTCTTTAATAACCCCTTGCCTTCCATTGTCATCTAATGGTCCAATGGCCTTCCTAGTTGGGTTCTTACTTCTAATGTACTTAAAGAAGTCTTTGTTATTTCTCTGAGTATTTTTAGCTATACGCTCCTCAAAGTCTTGCTTTGCTTTCCTGATTGTTGCCTTGCATTTGTTCTGCCACAATTTATGTTTCTGCCTGCTGTCCTCATTTGGACAAGCCTTCCATCTTCTAAATGAGCTTTTCTTGCTCTTGATCACTTCCCAAACAGCTCCTGTAAGCCACATTGGAGTCCTCTTGGACCTGGCAGTGCCCTTTTTCCTTTTGGGTATGCATTCCAATTGGGCCTCTGTTATTGTTTTCGTAAACAGCCTCCATGCCTCTTGGAGTGTTTGGACTCTCTCAATTTTTCCTTTCAGTTTCTTTTTTACTAGTTTCCTCATCTTTGGGAAATTTCCTTTTTGAAAATTTAAGGTCTCTGTGTTAGATTTTATCACTGACTTGTGGTCTATGATCAAGTTAAACATAATTGAGTTGTGGTCACTGTTCCCTATTGGATCAGTCACATTAACATCTTGCACCAGATCCTGAGTATTACTCAGGATCAAGTCAAGGATTCTTGTACCTCTAGTTGGGTCTTCAACCATCTGTCCCAGGGAACAATCATTTAGCATATCTAGGAACTTTATCTCTTTATCATGTGCTGAACAACAGTACACCCAGTCTATGTGAGGGTAATTAAAATCCCCCATTATAACCAGGCTTCCCTTCTTGGATGCCTCCTTTACAACATTCTCCAACTGCCAGTCTCCCTCAAGAGTTTGGGTTGGAGGCCGATAGTATATGCCTACTGTTAGACCATCCTTGTGGCCTGGTACTCTTACCCACAGAGCTTCTAATGGTGACTCCAAATCACCTAGATATTCCAATTCATACGATTTTATCACTTCTTTGACATACAAGGCTACACCACCTCCCGTTTGCCCCTTCCTATCCTTCCTGTACAGTTTGTAGCCTGGGATAACTGTATCCCATTGGTTATCATCGGTCCACCAGGTTTCAGTGATACCAATGATATCAATATTCTTATATATTGCTAAGTATTCCAGCTCCCCTATTTTGTTCCGGAGGCTTCTGGCATTTGTATACAAGCATTTATATATGCTTTCCTGATACAGTCTTTTGTGTCCAGTTGCATTGTTAGACTGCCTCTTGCATCCTTCTGCTAGAGTGCTGGTGACTAGCTCCTTGCTCTGCTCAGTAATTTTTGCATCCTCCTCACTACTCAAGTACACACTTTCCCGAACCGGATGCTGCCCAGCTCCTGTCGGCTTTCCCCCAGTTATCAGTTTAAAAGCTGCTCTGCAGCCTTTTTGATGTTGAGTGCCAGCAATCTGGTCCCATCATGGTTCAAATGCAACCCAACCCCCCGGAACAGATTTGGCTTGTCCCAAAATGTTCTCCAGTTCCTGACAAATCTGAAACCCTCCTCTCGACACCACCACCTCATCCACGCATTGAGGCTTCTGAGCTCTGCCTGCCTGGTAGGTCCTTCACGAGGGACAGGCAGCACTTCTGAAAATGTTACCTTGGAAGTCCGGGACTTCAATCTTCTTCCTAACAACCTGAATTTGGCTTCCAGGACAGACCGCTTGGCCTTCCCAACATCATTGGTACCAATGTGTACCATGACAACTGGCTCGTTCCCAGTTCTCTCTAACAATCTATCTAGATTTCTTGTGATGTCTGCAACTTTTGCACCTGGCAGGCAAGTCACCATATGGTTATCATGTGCATCACAAATCCATTTCTCTGTATTTCTAATTATTGAATCGCCTAGTACAAGGAGCCTCTCTCCTGCAATCTGTTCATCTACATGCACCTCATCAACCATATTAAGGGAGAGAACCTCAGTTTGTTCCTGTTGTTTATCTTCCTGGATCTCATCAAGTGTGATGAAGGAGAGATCATCAGGTGGAACCAGTTGTTCCTCTGTGTGTTCCTCATCAGGTGTGATGAGGGAAAGAGCCTCAAATTTATTCTGTAATTTCAGACTCTCAGAGTGATCCCCTTACTCTTCTCCTCCTTTGAGTCACATTCCTCCAACCATCTCCCTCCTGAGTTAGTGAAGGGCCTTCTCCCTCAGAACTGTGCCCTGTCTCTTCTTTGTCCAGCATAGTCTGCTCCGCTCTGTCCAAGAACAGCTCAAGCTGCTTAATTTGTTGGTGGTTAGATATGCGGGCCTCTAACTGCTGGACCTTCTCTTCTAGTAGTGCAACCAGCTTGCACTTGCTGCAAGTGTAGTTCTCCATATGCTTTGGCAAGAACACAAACATGGCACAAGTGTTGCAGGTAACTACAGCTGTTCCCTCAGAATTCATTTTAACAAGTGCAGTATTCTGGGCCTCAAAAATGTACACGTTTACTACCTTTCTACCTAGTAAGACTATATTCTTCCTTTGTTACTAGTTTGCAATCTCGCGCAAAAAAATGGTGCGTGGGCCTCTAAAGCAGCTCTACTCCAACTGCAAAACTTACCAGTGCTCACTTCCTTTGTTTGGCTCTCCTCAGCAGCAGCTCTGCTTAAGAGCACATGCAGAGTCATCTCCATTTTTCCCTTCATTCACAAAGACTGGCTCCTGAAAAAAAAAGACATGCCAAATTCTCTGATTTTTAACTAAACACACACTGGCTAGTTGTGGTGAACTACAAAAATCACTTTACCATCTACAGGAAGAAGAGGGATTGGTGTGTGGGGTTTACTTTTCCTTCCTTTATTCAACTTTGAAAATATTTTATTACCTATTTCCTTCTACTGGAGGTACCAAATTGGATATTCATTTCAGACACTGAAGACTGAAATGCCTTTATTCGAAAATAGGCACAATAAACTATCTGCTCTCCATTGCTTAGTAATATGCAAAATTCCTTTCACATTCATGGCAAGCAAACATTTTAATATGAGAAAGTCTTTCACACTGTCTCCCTGTGAGGCAGATAAAAACTGTGCACACTCCCCCACTGCAATCCAGATCAGATTTTTCCACAGCAGTGGCTGCTAGTCTACTTCTTAAATTTAAACAGAGAACTGAGCAGAAGTTATGTTAGAGAGTTTCAGATGGTTCAGCCCAATAACTCCAGATTCGGTCATTTGTTTTTATAGTCTTTTATTTCCACTGCCCGCATGGCAGCCAGTGGTGGTCTCAAGGGTCAGGATATGGAATGGGTCAGTGGGAATGCGAGGGTACTTTAATAGGGTTAGGTGAGGTCAGAGGAATAGGGTTACATAGGCAATGCATTGTGGTATATGTAGTTCAGAGCAGTGTGATAGTACATCTAACAAAGCCCCTTATAATATCATATGAACTGAACACATTATGGATTAGAATGACGTTTTCTCATTCACTCAGGCATAGGCTATTGAACAAGTAACCATGTTGAGCTAATGGGAGCGGTTTGGTCAGGATGTCCGCTATCTGTTCCTTGGTCTCATAGTGTGTCAGATCTATAAAGCCCTCCCCTATGAGCTCCCTCACATTCCTATGCTTGATATCTATGTGTCTGAATTTTCGCCCTATGGATTCATTCTTTGATATGTCTATGGCCGCTTTGTTATGGGGAGATTGGGTTTCTCCTAGATAAGGGAGATCAGCTCACTTATCCAGATTAGGTCATTTGCAGCGTTGGACAGGCAAACGTATTCTGCTTCTGCCCTGGAGGAGCAGGCCAGTTTTTGCTTCTCTGTGCACCAATATATGGGGCTGCCGTTTAGCAGTACTATGTAGCCCGATGTGTTCCTCCTGGTCTTTGTGCATCCGGCCCAGTCAGCATCTGCATAGCATGAAAGATTGATTCCATCACCTATTTGAGGGGTGAGCAGCAGTTTTGTGCCCATGGTACCCTTCAGGTACCTCAGTAGCCTTTTGATAGCTACCCAGTGATGGGCCTTTGGGTCACTGGAATGATGTGAAAGAAGGTTCACTGCCAGCGTGATATCTGGCCTAGTCCAATTTGCGATATGCAGCAGTGATCCAATGGTGGATCTGTAGAGGCTGGTGTCTTCGAAAGGTTCTTCCTCTTTGTGAGCATTTTTCAGGAAGTCCGTTTGCAGGGGCGTCCCACATGGGTGGGCATCTGACATGTTGTGCCTGTCAAGGAGTTCAACTATCTTGTCCTTTTGGGAGATGGTGAAACCGTTCGTTACTCTTGAAACTTGTACCCCTAGGTATTTGTTCACCTCTCCTAGGCTCTTCAGGGAGAACTCACTTTGTAGGCCTTGGGCGAAATTGTCACATCTGGACTTGCTTTTTCCAAAATACAACAGGTCATCAACATAAACCAAGACCCTCTCGACCCCTTACGGTGATCTTCTTAGGAACACACATTTGTCGTCCTTAGCTGGGAAAAAGTTCAATTGTCCCATTGCCTCAGCCAGACATTCGTACCATCTCCTACTGGCTTGTTTGAGGCCATAGAGGCTCTTGTTGAACAGCCATGTCTCTCCACTGTTGCGTCCAAAACCGGGTGGTGCCTTGACGTATATTTCCTTGACTAGTTGTGCATGTAGGTACGCTGTCTGTATGTCGAACTGGTACACTTGTTCTCCCAGTATGGTTGCCATCACTAGGGCGAACTTGATGCTTTCTGGTTTCACTGTTAGGGAATAGGTGTCTTTGTAGTTGTTTGGTTATTTTGGGTGAAACCTTGGGCCACTAGTCGAGCCTTGTACAGTGTCTGCTTATCCTCCAGTTGCTTGACCCTGAATACCCATTTCATTCCCACTGTCTTTTGTCCCTCAGGGACTGGTGCAGGAGTGCATACATTAAGGGTCTTGAGGCTTTCCATCTCCTTTTCCATTGCCACTCTCCACTTTTCCTGCTCCTCAGGTGGTAGTTTGGTTATATCGTCATAACTTGAAGGTGTCTCGGGGTAGGCGTCTATGCTCAGTACATAATCCTCCAGCTCTCTGGGGGTTTGTTTTTGGTTGACCTGGATGACCTCTTGGGTACTGTTTCCAAAGGGCTTGGCAATTCAACATCCCCAATGTCCGCAGTGCTCTGGTGTGATTGCTGTCCTCCAATTTCATCATGAATTTCATCTTCTGGCCCGCTGGGCTCTGTATTGGACAGCGATGCTCTGGTTTCCTCATGTTCGAGATCACTTGTCAAGATTTTGTTTGCGTGTATTTTGCTCCAGTTTGCATGCTCATGAAAAGTGACTGACCTGGAGACCACTATATTCAGGTTGTGGTCTAGGAATCAGTACACCTTTGAACCTGGTTCATACCCTAAGAACCTTAGTCTTCTCGATACCCTTTCCCCCTTTTTTCTCAGCTGTCTTGATATGTGCACATCTGCAAGCACTCTGAAGACATGAAGGTGGGCCAGTTTAGGTTTCCTATTGTACATGGCTTCATAGGGCATCCTCCCAATGACGTTGGACCACAATCTGTCAAATGTGTAGTTAGAGTACAGCAGCGCTTCCCCCCAATATGAGAAGCTCAGGCCTGTGTCTTCAATTGCGCATCTGTCATGGTCTGGAGTACTCCATTTCTTTGTTCGGCAACTCCATTTTGGAAGGCTGAGAATGGTGCAGTCTTGAAGTGCAACATCTCCTTCTCGGTTATCCAGTCCTCAAACTCTTTGGACAGGAATTTCGAGCCTCTGTCCATCATCAGCTGCTTTATGTTCATGTTGTGTTTGGTTTGTACCCTTTTGTAGAATTCCTTGAATTTGTTGAAGGTTTTGTCCTTGCTCTTGAGGGTGTATATGAAACTGTACCTGCTGAAGTCATCAACTATTGTCAGGAAGAATCTCTTCTGGCCTAAGGACCTTTTGAGTTGCCCAACGAGATCAAGGTGGAGCAGCTGGAATGGATGGTCTGATCTTCTGGTGGACGTTTTTGGTCTTGGGTTGGTCTTGGACTTGGAGCTCTTGCATACCGAGCACTCCAGGTAGTTCTTGCAATTCTTGACCTTTAACCCCTCAGAACATTCTGGCATTTTCTTGACTATTGGGAATCCTATGGGTCCCAATTTCCTGTGTAATAGGTGAGCACACTTGTGTGTGGGATTTCCTATGGACATGCTTGGTGTTCTTTTTTGTCTCATTGACCCCTTCATTTTTCGTAGAATTGTGAGGGTCATCCTTCTCCCCTTCTGAGTGCTCACCTCAGTGCTCTCTGGCAGTATCTGGGGTGCGCCCTTGCGTTACCTTGTCATCGTCGCTGTCAAGTAGTCCTACTGTGACTTGTTTCTCATCATCTTCCTTGGCTAAGAAATATGGTAGGCTGCCTATGAACACCACACTCCCTATTTCCTCTCACCTTCTTTCAATGGATGTCTTTCTATTTCCAAAAACTACCCTCAGGTTTGGATCCTCTGTGAGTTTGGTGGTGGCTAGCATGTTGTATGGAATTCCTGGAACATAAACCATGTTCCAGACAATTCCTATTCCTGGGATGTGTATGTTGCCCATGCCAGCTACTCTTGCATGTTCCTGGTTAGCAACCTTGATCCTGAAGGAGTCTTCCTCAAAGGAACTGGCATGATGGCCCCAGAGTCTATCAAGCAAGGAGAGAGGCGGCTAGGGTGTCAAGTTACAGCGGTTGCAAAGAGTCCACCCGAGAAATAGGGCGATAAAGGTGCTTTTTAAAATGCTCTTTAATATACCATGGGGAACAAGGAATATCGGAGAAAGAACCCCTGGCAAGCGATATGGAATGGTTAAATGCGTATCTGAATGTATTGCCACAATAGGGTCATACAATAGTTATATCATATCTCAAACAATTATCAACAATCTTGAGTATATAAGCGGACATAAATCTTATAAAGCATATAGCTGGGAGTACATAGGAAAAACTTGTGAAGGTAGTACAAATACAAATATCAAAATCAGAATAATTGTACAGGAGAATATTTTGTCACGGCACGTGTATCATGTAGTTAATATGACCCAAGAGTAAAGCTGTAGAGTCTATGAGATAATATATGTTGTTGGAAGACAAAGTTCCATCAGTAACGATAACAGTAATGTTGATGTTATTCTTGGAAATTATAGTTGGAGGCTGGCACCCTGAGTAGCTTTCACAAGATTGTCTACACTGGGGGTCGTTGTACTCCGAATGTTCGAAACCATGTGGAGAAAGTTAATCAAATAGATCAAGGCAGAATTTCACGGTCGATATCCGTCCGGTTTACTCGGATATTTCGTATCTTTTTCAAGATTCTGCAACATTGTAATAATACCATCAATCTTATACAGCCCGTGGGACAATGAAACATAATGTATGCTACAATAGATACCGATAGTAGTTTCCTACCTTGGGGATAGTCACTTAGCTCATGCTCTAAAATCGCCTCCTGATGCTTTCTCTTACTGGGCTGGAGCGTTAGAGCTTATTCTATCAGCATGTATTTAAGCGCTGCTGATGGTATAACTGGGGCAGGTGTGACGAGGGGAGAGACTCGAAAAGGGTTTCTTAAGGGGAAATATACGAAAATTCCCTGAAGATTGTTCTGACAGGCATGAATGGAGTTCAGAATGTCCCCGAGAAACGAGGACTAAGATTATGATCATAAGAAAGCTGAAAAGTCTAAATCGGTGTTAAATCCCTGGGGGTCAGAGTTGTGAACCGGTGTATAAAAAACGCTTCTTTCTGAAGGAGGAAGCGTTCAATGTCCACTACTTGATGTTTATGTGATTTGAAGCTTTCCAGAATGACTACTTTCATGTCATTGCAGGCATGATTGTTTGCCAGAAAGTGAAAGACCAGGAAGTAGTCCCAGCTTGAATCAAGAGAGTCGTAAATAATGCTAATCAGGTGCTGTTCTGTGATGTTTTCACCCCTTCTTACAAGGTCAGATCTCAAGTTGTTTAATTTCATTAAGTGTTTGCTCATGATTGTTCCCTCTCTGAGTTTGTATGCGAACAACTCTCTTAATAGCAAGCAGGTTGTACTCTAACTCAATTGGACAATGTGAGCAGTGACAATGCCACTTTAGAATACATCACTAGGAAACTCATAGCTGAGGATAATCTTCGGAAGGAAAGAGCAATCATGCGCAGAGAAGGCAGGTCACACAAGAAGGTTTTGTTAGAGAGTTTCAGATGGTTCGGCCCAATAACTCCAGATTCAGTCATTTGTCTTTATAGTCTTTTATTTCAACTGCCCGCATGGCGGCCAGTGGTGGTCTCAAGGGTCAGGATAGGGAATGGGTCAGCGGGAAAGCGAGGGTCCTTTAATAGGGTTAGGTGAGGTGAGAGGGATAGGGTTACATAGGCAATGCATTGTGGTATATGTAGTTCAGAGCAGTGTGATATTACATCTAACAAGTTATCTCCGGATGTTGCATCTAGCTGAGCTCTAGAATGGAATACCTTCTTAAATAATTCAAGAACAATGGCTTGATGCCTCAGATAAGCAAGAAAAAGAGCATATTTTGAATATTCCATCACAAATATGGCCAAAGGAACAGCAACTCTTTTTACAGAGACGTTCCTCAATCATCTTGAGCAAAATAGCCCTTCACTCTTGTTCTTCATCACAATTTAACTTGGACAAGAGGGAAAATTTCCTCACATTCAAGATGACTGAGCTCTGCTTACACTAGCCCACATTTTTATGGCATGCCACAGCAGAGACGAATAGTGCTTTTATAAATTTTGATGCATCTATTATTCAGGAAGGTTAAGCAACTAATGAGGGTACATTTTTCAAAGGCTTCTTGGCAGAAGCTGTTTACAACTCCTCCCAGGAAACCATACAACCCTGATTCAGCAGGAAGAGAATAGGAAAATAAGTAGGAGACTGTGTGTCTTTCTAATCAGCTGAGATTGTTTGGCTGAAAAGAACACAGCATGCCTAGGGTATGTTAACATGAGTATTCTGGAGTACAGCAATTGAAGGATATACAGTAAATTGTTCAAAAAGAACAGAGAGAATAGAAAGGGAGGGAAAGAGCAATATGTGTCAAAAAGACATATTCTTGCATAGAAATACAGGAGGATGAGTCTGGATGTCACCATCGAGAGCATTTGGATTAATATAAAAAACCCATAGTAGTTCTTCTTTCTTGTCCCGATCAAACCCTGGACTGACAAAATGAAGCCACTTTCTTCACTGTCATTGGCCAAACTTAAGTCCTCATCAGTGTACGTTTCTGGCAGTAATTGGCACACCAGTAAATGAGCCAGATTCTGTATCTCTCCACATTTACACAGCATGTTGTTGTCTGCCAGCAGCCCCCACTTGAGCATATTGGTGTTACATTTAGGCACTCCAACCCTCAGCCTATTCAGGGTCCTCCAAGTGAAGTAGGGGAGGTTGAGTTCCTCAGCTATACCCTCCATTAATGATGTTCCTTGCCCAGTGAGTTCCTTCCTCCATCTTCTAATTTGGTTTTGCTCTTGTGTATCCTCAAGAATGTTTGTTTTTGTCATAAAGCTATTCCTGGATCTGAGCCGGCAGACTTGAGGCCTCATATCCATTCAGAGGATGTCAAGGGTAATTCTCTTGCTTAGTTTTCTCGGCATCCGCTGCTACATCTCTTCATATCTTAGGTGGAGTGATACCAACAAGAGGGTATATTTTCTCAACTGGTGTAGGTTTGAGGCATCCTGTAACTGTATGCATGGCTTCATTAACAGCAATGTCAATTTGTTTTGCATGTGTGGATGCGCTTAATACTGGAGCAGCATACTCTGTTGCAGAGACACTTAGGGCCAAAGTTGATGTATGCAGCATAGATGGTTGAGTTCCCGATTTGTAGTTTGTGAGTTTTCTGATGATGTTGTTCCTTGAACTAACTTTGGCTTTGATATTCAGGCAACCCATAGTAGTTGGAGTCCACTACTTGACCATTCAATCAAAAAGAAAATGTGAATGAAGCCTTTAAAAAACAAATTGCAAGAATGTCAAAGAAACATGACATAGTAGTAAGGGGAGATTTCAATTATCCTGATATCTGTTGGAAAGAAATTTTGCTGAATTTAGCCCTTCCAAAAAGTCCTGGCTTGTGTGGCTGATAATTTTCTTCTACAAGAAGAAACTAAGGAGTAGCTATCCTTGACTTGATTTCTCTAGCCAATACAGATATCTTGCTGGAAGAAGTGACACCAAGGGGAACTCTGGGGGGAAGTCACTATGTTTTACTGGAATTTGTCATTTCAAAGGGAACAAAAAGTAGATGCATGTATTCACTGGACTTTAGCAAAGCTAATTTTAATCCACTCAGAACGACAGTAGGTGAAGTTCCATGTCAGGAGACATTATCAGGAAAAGGAATCCAAGATGGGTGAGAGTTTCTAAAAGAAGAAAATTCTAAAGGTTCAACTCAAATCAGTTCCAACAAGAAAGAAAGGTGGAAGACAGGATAAAAGACACTGTGGCTTCACACAAAAAAATGACACAGATACAAAATGGAAGGAAGGCCCAGCTATAAAGGAAGAGTACAGAGAAGTAGCAAGGAATTGCAGTGATGGCCTTAGGAGGGCAAAAGCAGAGAATGAGCTGAGGTTAGCAAAAAGCAAGAAAAACATTCTGCAGGCATGTGTTTAACAAAAGACAAAATAAAGAAACGGTATAGTTGCTCAACTGGGATGGGAAAATAATTAAAGGTGACAAAGAAAAGGCAGAAATGCTCAATTTCTACTTCAACTCAGTCTTCTCCCAAAACAGTCTATGACCCTCCAGACAAATGTGAAGCACAAAGGGAGGGGATAAGGATATGAATGCAATGGGATCCTCCCACTTATGCAACAGTCCAATTCTAATAATAATAATTTCATGTCAGAAATTATTCTGGGTTGAAAGGATTTTTGCTGGAGAAACTCTGCTCAGGGGATGCCCAAATGAGGCTCCTTTCATGTCCCCAAGATCTTTTCCCACCGAAGTGGTCCCTATTTATCTATTTGCAATTTCTTGCTTTCAAACTGCTAGGTTGGCAGGAGCTGGGACAGAGACAGGCACTCAAACCATCATGCAGAACCAGTATATAGTGATCTTGATGATTAGCCACTATTGATCTCCATGGGCTTGTCCAATCTCTTTTTAAAGGAGCCCATAGAGGCGACTGTCACTGCACCTTGGGATACTGAATGCTACTAATTAATATGCAGGGATAGGCAAGATATGGCATCTCTTCCCAACAGTGTCAGCCATGTGGAGTTCTGAAGGTTGTAAAATGCTCAAGCACAGAGGAGAAGGCTGCATGTGAGCAAACAGTATTGAATTATATATGCATTGTCCTTGGCTTGTTTACCTCTGTAGATGCTTCCCACTTTGAGTCTACATTCTACCTCTCTCATTACTGACATTACAGCACTTACCTTTGGAGTGCCATTATGCCTGTGATTATTATTTTCAGGCTACTTGGACTTGGCCTGTTCGTGCTGTCTTTTTTTGCCTCACTACAACTCTTGTCATTTGCTTGGACACTCAAGCAGCTGTACTTCATGCTAAGCTTTTGTGTACTGTAGCCAGTTTGCCAGCAACCATTTAGGCTAGATCAATTCTTTTTAAGGGGGATTTGTCTGTTATTGTTGAGGGTTTTCATTTGATTTATATTCTGTATTCATACTTGGATGTCACTGGCCAGAGGGATGACTTAATCAGTTGGGTGGCATAGAAATTTAAAAAATGGGGGTTTAAATTGCATGTTATGTTACATTTGCCCGGCTACCCCCCTCCCAAATGACAGTCAAGACAATGATGTGGAGGAAAATCGGCCACTTTATTAAAATGACAAAATGCAAGAAGAACATGATTAACAATAATAACAAAACTTTATGTGGGGGGCCTG
Organism: Bradypodion ventrale; assembly: GCA_035047345.1. Taxonomy (NCBI): domain Eukaryota; kingdom Metazoa; phylum Chordata; class Lepidosauria; order Squamata; family Chamaeleonidae; genus Bradypodion; species Bradypodion ventrale. The sequence goes on along the minus strand of JAWDJE010000009.1, from coordinate 21,912,507 downwards.
AAGCACGGAGTCCTAGATGACCAAAAGAAAAGGGGGGAGCCTACTTAGGCCACGCCCCAGCCAGAGTGTTGCCTAACTTCTTTGCCACAGCCAAATGCAGCCTGCTTCTTCCTAAGGCCAAACTCCCCCCCTATGTGCTTTCTGCCAAGGCCTGAGAGATGCATGGTGGCTCGAGGTCTCTCCCCAAACCACAAGACCTAATGCCCCCGCATAAGCCCCTAACCAAAACTTCACAACCTTTCTTTCTAAGCCTCCTCCCATTACAGGTAAAACAATAAGCCACACTACATTGTATTCCCGGGTGGGAGACAACTCTCCATCCAGCTTGCAGGAACATCTCCGAAATCCTCGCATTGATTCTCAAACTCGTCCTCTCCACCGCACCAAACTTTGGATTCCTCAAGGTGACCTCTCGAGCAGGAACATCCTTTGGCAGGATTTCTGAAAAAATTCCAACAACACTGGGCCACGCCACCCACAGGTTCCTGATGGCGCAGCCCGCCCCTCCTACAACCTCCTCCTCCCCTAAGGAGTCCCATCCTGCTCCCCCCAAATGCATGACTACCACCTCCAGAGGGCCAAACACTCCAAGGGTGTCTGAGTCCTCTGGCACCTGATGAAAATTTTTCCTCCGCTTTATTTCCCAAATAATTTGGCACCTGAAGAAACCCAGGTGTCTTCCCAGAAAGGACCCAATAGCCCATCTCTCAGCCCCCTCCGCAAACTCATCCCCAAGGATCCAGATCGTCAGCTTCTGGAATGGTGAAGAACCTGCAAAACAAAACTTATAACGAGAACTGACCCCTACACAAATGCCAGCAGCTCCCTCACGTACGCTTTGAACTTGTCAGACATCCACCTTCCCACCTTTTTAATAACCTCCTCCTTGTACCCTAAAGATGTTGTGTTTGGATTATTGTGCCTTTAAGTAATGTAACACTCGGATGAGTGGATATAATAACCACCAGCTGTAACACTGTAACCTTCTGTATCAGGACGCGAGCTAATGACCACTAGGGGCAATAGCAAGCGCCCAGCTCACATGGTTCCAATTCCCCAAATACCTACAGCGCGGGAAGATTCCCGCCACCACCTCACCTGGACAAGAAGGGCATGACGGGGAATGACGTCACGCAGACAGTAGCCAATGGGCTATCGAGGAGCCACATTCAAATGTATAGCCACAGTATATATATGTATAGCCACAGCTGTTCATCCGCCATTACCACATGTTCCCCCGGACCATCATGCAATAAAGATGTGTTAAGCCAACCTTTCGGCTGTTTCAATTGTCTTGGTTCTCATACACTAAATTGGCGATGAAGGTGGGATAATGGATCCCCACGGAATCAAGACAACGCAGGCCGGTTTCAACATCAACAAACCGGAAGAATGGGAGCTCTTCGAAATGGACTTCCAAAGCGCACTGATGGTGTCCGACATCTCAGACGTGGGGAAGAAGAGGGCCATTCTCATCAGGATGCTCGGGTTCCCCGCCATGAAGGTATTGGTGGACCTGGTGTCTCCGAAGAAGGTGAACGAAGTGCCGGTCAAGCAGCTCCTGAAAGCGATGCGCGACCATTTCCAGCCCTCGGTTTCGATGTTTTCGGCTTGGGACGCGTTCTGGAAGAGAGTCCAGGCGCCTGGTGAGTCCATGGCTGCCTTTGCAGCGGCCCTCCGGTTGGCCGCTGGCCCATGCAAGTGGGAGAACCTGTAAATCGCCCTCAGGGACCGCATGCTGTGCGGCCTGTGGGACGAGGAGGTTCAGCGAAAGCTGATGAACAAGGAGCCACCCCCGACGCTGCAAGAGGTCGTGAAGGAGGCGCAGGCGGTGGAAGCCACGAGGGCCGGGGTTAAGGGGTTCAGAGCAAGCCCCCCCACAACCCGACAAGGCGGCGGGCTCGGTGCAAGCGGCCAGGCGGGCACCACACTCCTCCACGGAGAGCAGCGAGGACGAGGACATCCGGAAGGTGCGGAAGGATGGCCGGCGTTGCGATGGCTGTGGGGCGGCCCATGACCGCATCAAGTGCCCGTTCAGGAAGGCTGAGTGCCACAACTGCGGGCGCCGAGGCCACATAGCCAAGGTTTGCAGACGGCGGCGCAGAGACCAGAAAGGCTCAACAGACCGCTCACTGAAAAACCAGGAAGGCGTCCGGCCCTCAAGGAAGCAGGATGGCGTGGGCCGCATCTCCGACAACAGCGACGACGACACGGCAGTCCACAGTGTGTCCTTAGGACACCCACATTATTTTGTTGAGGTACTGGTGCAAGGGGTCCCCGTTAAGATGGAGATAGACTCGGGTTCCTCATACTCAATCATTTCCCAGAGGGAGTTTTTGGGAATTTCCCCCAACGTGCGGCCCAAGCTCAAAGCACTGAGGTCTACGCTGCGGGACGTGCAGGGAAATAGCATTCCGGTGTTGGGGGTTGGAAAATTCAAGGTCCAATACAAGCAACACGCCGCGGAACTTCCCCTGGTTGTTCTCAAGGGGGGGAGTTGTTGCCTCCTTGGGACTCAATGATTTAAGCCCCTGGGTTTGTTCATTGGGGGGGTGCATGCCATTGGGACTGACCCAATACAGGAGGTGTGTAACGCGCATCCCGAAGTGTTCAAGAAGGGACTCGGAAAATTCAAGGGGCCCCCAGTTGCGTTCGACCTGGACCCGGAGGTCCGCCCAATAAGACTCAAACCGCGCAGAGTGCCTTTTGCACTTAAGGACAAGATAGAGGCGGAACTGGACAAATTGGTGGGCCAGGGGATTCTTGTTCCTGTTGATTCCGCGGAGTGGGAAACTCCGATTGTAACAGCGCTGAAGGCCAACGGGGAGGTTCGAATATGCGCTGATTACAAATGTACCATTAATAAGGCGATACGCCCAAATGCGTATCCGGTGCCGGTAGTCAGCCACCTGTTGGCCAGGTTACATGGGGGAAAGTGTTTCGTAAAGCTTGACCTGGCGCAGGCATACCAGCAGCTCTCGGTAACCCCAGCTGCAGCTGCTGCGCAGACGATAGTCACTCATAAGGGGGCATTCCAGGTGACGCGCCTACAGTTTGGCGTGAACTCGGTGCCAGGCATCTTCCAATCGCTCGTGGAACGCCACTTAAAGGGTCTGGAGGGGGTCTTGCCATACTTTGATGACGTATTGATAACGGGGGGGAGTGAGTCAGAATTGGCTGAGAGGCTAGACAAAGTACTGACGGTATTTGAAAAGGCGGGGTTGAGGTTGCGGAAAGACAAATGCATCTTCTTCGCAAAAGAGGTTGAGTTCCTGAGTTTTCGGGTAACCCCTGCAGGCATCAAACCCTCCGAATCAAAGGTGGCCGCCGTTCAAAATGCTCCTCGCCCCACCTCCAAGCCCGAATTGCAGTCGTTCCTGGAGCTCTTAAACTTCTACCATTCCTTCCTGCCTAGGAAGGCGTCGGTAGCAGAGCCGCTTCATAAGTTACTAAAAAAGGACGAGGCGTGGAAATGGGGCGAGAGCCAGGAGAGGGCATTCAATGAACTGAAACAACTCTTATCCTCAGACGCCATATTAACCCATTTTGACCCCAAGAAACCAGTGGTTCTGGTGTGTGATGCATCCCCAGTGGGGGTGGGGGCGGTTCTGTGCCACGTGTTGGAAAACGGGTGGGAGGCCCCGGTGGCGTTCTACTCTAAGGCAGAGCGCAACTACGCACAGACAGACAGGCAGGCATTAGCGATAATTGCTGGGACGAAGAAGTTCCACGACTTCCTCTATGGCTGCCCTTTTACCATCGTGACTGACCACAAGCCCCTGCTAGGCATTTTTACCACAGACAAGCCCACGCCACAGATTCTGTCCCCTAGGATGCTCAGGTGGGCCATTTTTTTAAACGCGTACCAGAACGCGCTGGTGTATCGCCCTGGAAAGGACATAAGCCACGCGGACGCCCTGTCGAGGTCACCCCTCCCCAACACAAGCAGCCACATGTGTGAGGTGGAACAAGACCACCAAGTGCTCATGATAGAGGTCCTAGATTCATCCCCCATAGTGCCCGCAGAGATCGCCAAGGCAACGGGCAAGGACAAGACGTTGGCCCTGGTCAGTTCTTGGGTGCAGAAAGGGTGGCCAACGTCCTCCCCGGCGGCGGAGTTCGCCCCATTTTTTAGGAAAAAGCTGGAACTGTCCATGGAGAGGGGGTGCCTCCTGTGGGGCCAGCGGGTAATCGTCCCTGAATCCCTGAGAGCTAGGGTGCTTAAGCTGCTGCATGTCAGCCACCCTGGAATTGTCCACTCCAAGGCACTGGCCAGGAGCTACTTCTGGTGGCCCCAGTTGGACGCCGATATCGAGCACATGGTGGGCACTTGCGAGAATTGCCAAAGCTCCCGGCCCGAAGAGGCTCGACTTCTGCACAGGGAATGGGATGCCGCAAAGGGGCCGTGGTCCCGCGTGCACATTGATTTTGCGGGCCCTTTCAGAGGATCGCTTTTCCTCCTCATAGTGGATGCTTACTCCAAGTGGTTAGAGGTTATCCCAGTTGCGAACACCTCCTCAGCCGCAACAATTAAACAATTGCGCAGGGTGTTCAGTTCGTTCGGTATACCCGACACACTTGTTAGCGATAACGCTAGTTGCTTCACGTCCGCCAAATTCAGGGCATTCACAGACATCAACGCCATCCGGCACATCACCTCCGCGCCTTTCCACCCGGCGACGAATGGCCAGGTAGAACGCCTCGTGCGTACCACCAAAGACGCGCTGAGGCGCATGGGCCCCGGGGACTTAAACCTGCAATTGTGCCAGTTTTTGCTGGGATATAGGGTGACCCCCCCTAGCGTCAGGGTACTCGCCCGCAGAGCTCCTAATGCGCAGAAAGCTGACTACGGTACTGACCAGGCTAGACCCTACGAGGGTGGAAGACACTGGGAGGAACATCGGGTTAGCGGGCATGAAGAGTTTCGAAATAGGCGCCCCGGTCCATTGCAGAAACTACGCTAGCGCAGGGCCAGCCTGGGTTCCGGGCGTAGTCATTGGGCAAACGGGTCCCGTGTCGTATTGCGTAGAGACCAGCACAGGTCTACTCTGGAGGCAGCACGCGGACCAACTCCGGCGCCAGGTCTCCAGAAACCAGAGCGCGGACAGCGCGGAACAGGATTCAACATTAGGGTTCTCCCCCACCCGTTCAGCCCAAGGGGGAGGAGAGGGGGGCCAGTGGTCCCCACCAAGGGGGGAAGGGAATAAGTTTGTCCCCATAGATATCCTGAGAGATACCCCCACAGATACCCCAGAAGATGATTTTGAGTTTGAGTTACAAAACCGGGGGGGGGGTGTTTCGGAGTGGTCCCCCACCCATCCAGGCGAGAAGCGGGGTTTTTCGTTAGCCCCCAGTGCCCCCGGTTTTCCCACAATGGAGTTTACCCCTACCCCAAAAGCCGCGGATCCGCGGCAAGTCGTTAACGAGTCTCCCTCTCCCATTGCAGGACAAGAGACCAGGGAACGCAGAAGTGATAGCGCCCCCGGGACAAGCCAGCCAGCCTTGCGCCCAAAACGCGCTTGCAATAAACCATATTGGATGAGAGACTTCGTCTCATCCTAGGGGGGAGGGATGTTGTGTTTGGATTATTGTGCCTTTAAGTAATGTAACACTCGGATGAGTGGATATAATAACCACCAGCTGTAACACTGTAACCTTCTGTATCAGGACGCGAGCTAATGACCACTAGGGGCAATAGCGAGCGCCCAGCTCACATGGTTCCAATTCCCCAAATACCTACAGCGCGGGAAGATTCCCACCACCACCTCACCTGGACAAGAAGGGCGTGACGGGGAATGACGTCACGCAGACAGTAGCCAATGGGCTATCGAGGAGCCACATTCAAATGTATAGCCACAGTATATATTGAGCTGTTCATCCGCCATTACCACATGTTCCCCCGGACCATCATGCAATAAAGATGTGTTAAGCCAACCTTTCGGCTGTTTCAATTGTCTTGGTTCTCATACACTAAAAAAGCCGCCACCATGGACGCAGCACCGATCCGAAAGGAGTGAGAGGCAAAATGCTACCCAGACACTCCCACGGCCTTCAAAACCTTTTTCGTGACTGCCCAAAACTGAAACTTTGTGAGCGGCTCACCCATACCATGAATCAAGAACTTACCATCCTTCTTATCTCTCACTTGCACAAACTTCTGGACTGCTCGTACCGGGCAAGTATCAACCAAATGATATCTGCCAAGTGCCAGGCATCTACCTTCGCCTCTCTGGTCCGTTTTGGAGGAGCAAACAAACAAAAATATTTGAAACTGCCATGTCTTCAAACAACAGGGCCCTCCTGTTAGTTTCATTTTTTGATGCTGCTACCAACTCACTGATACGTAATGCCCCAATGAAAGCCAAGAGGGATGCCACTCTAAAAAGCCTAGCTTCATATTCATCTCCACACACTCCCTCCCAAGCCTGCGACATCCGTACCAGGATCCCCGGTGAGAAAGGGGTCCTTCTATCCCTTCCCATGCTACTCATCCGAGACCAACCTTCCAGCGCTTTACATATCCTGAAATCTCCTGACCTATCCTTCAACCCCCTAGACTTAGCAAAGAATGCCAACGCTGAAAGTTTAACCTTAATGGTCCAGACCATCAAACCCTTACCATCAAACCCTTACCTCTCAGAAAAACACAAAACTGTAACAAGTGATCAACTGGCACTGGCCATACATCCCCCAAACCTGTAGATTTTCTGAACAGCACAAACTCCTGGCAAGCTGCTGCATAAGACTTCCTTGTGCTCTTGGCCACAGAGTTCCTGATAGCCTCCTCTATGTAATCCCTCCAATTGCCCACACCTCGGACAGCAACTGAAGAGGAAGACACTGCGCCTCTGGCACCAGCTGCTTGAATATGCCCATTTGCTGTTGGGACAAAGCATCAGACACCTCATTGGGCTCACCCGGAATGTGCTTAGCCACCAACAAGACATTGGCTGTCAAACACTTCTTGACCATAGCCCAAACCAACATCATAACCCTCCTAGACCTAGAAGACAGTTTATTGACCACTTGCACCATTGCTTGATTATCACACCAAAACACCACCATGCAATTTTTCCACTTCTCGGCCCAGAGCCTTAACGTCCCCACTATGGGAAAAAGCTCCAGGAAAGTGAGGTCCTTAGTAACCCCGTTTGTTTCCCATTTGGCCAGCCATTGTCCCCTACACCACTCGCCTTTGCAATAAATTCCGAAGCCAAAGGCTCCCACTGCGTCTGTAAACACCTTAAAGTCCGAACGGAGGAGCAAAGCCTCCCTTCAGAAGGAGATTCCATTATAGCTTTTCAAAAACTTCTCCCAAACCCTCAGAACCTCCTTTATCTCAACTGACAACCTCATACTCTGGTGCAGCTTCCTCAAACCTTGCGTAGCCTCACATAGCCTCCGAAGAAAATCCCTCCCCGGAGCCACCACCCTGCACGCAAAGTTAAGATGCCCTGTCAACACCTGTAACTCTTTTAACGTTGCTTTCCTTCTTCTCCTCATTACACTGACTCTATCCAACAGATCAGACAACTTACTGTCCGGCAGTTTGGACCACTGGTTCTCCGCATCCAACTCAATCCCCAAGTAAACCAACCTCCGGGCTGGACCCTCTGTCTTTTCATGTGCCAGAGGAACCTCCAATTCCTTACAAGTCTCTTGAAACTGCCATAGCCTATCTGCACACTCTTCCTTCCCCAACCTGGAGGACACCAAAAATCATCCAAATCACGTCCTTAGAACCCAACTTGACCAAAAACACCCACTCAATAAACGAGCTAAAACATTCAAAAAGCAAACAAGCAATGGAACATCCAAACGGAAGAGCCCTATCTACATAATATCCCCATTCAAACTGAAAACCCAAAAGGTGAAAATCATCTGGGTGAATAGGCAAAAGACGAAAGGCCGCCTTGATAACACATTTTGCCAAAAACGCTTGCCTACCACATTTTCTGATCATAGCAACCACCGAATCCAGTGAAGCATACTTAACAGAGCATAATTCATTGGGCATACCATAATTTACCGAACCCCCAGAAGGGAACGATAAATGGTGAATAAGTCTATACTTGTTCCCTGACTTCTTAGGAACACACCCCAACAGTGACAAGTGAAGATTAGGAATGGGCAACTCTAAGAAGGGCCCCACGATCCTACCCAGCTTGAGCTCTTTCTGCAACTTTCCCCTGACCTTATCTTCATTCCCTGTTACTGAATGAAGGTTCCAATCCGCAGGAGGGCCAAGTGGCCCCTGAACCAGAATGTGAAAACCCATTGAGAAACCGTCCCACAACAACTTTGCATCTAACTTTCTGGGGTAGCTACGAAGCCATTTCTCCAATGCCACCAAATCAATGGGACTGGGCCCCTTTGTTCCCAGTCAGGGTGTGTGTGTTATCTCCTTGTCTGCACTGACCAGATGTGTCCCTTCCTCCCCCTTTATTTCCCCTGGGACAAGACCCACTGGGGTGGGTCCGTGCTTGAATCTACAAGGCTTGCACATGCAAAATCCATGAGAATTAAATTCCCAACAGACCAGGTGGGATTGAACCAACCGCCCCCCGCCGAGGGGCAAAACCTGGACTGCTCCTAAGCACCAAGTGCCCACTATCATGTCTCTCCCCTGCAAGTGGCTTGGATGGTGTCATACATTGCAACCACAATAAATTATGGGGCTCCTCCCACTTGATGTCCTTCTGACTTTCCCATTTGGCTCAAAAAAATTCATCATAATGTAACCATGACACCCTCGTGAAATCCGTATACACTCTGTAAATGAAGTCTAAGTATTTTAACATAGGCAAAGCCCTATGAGGCAATAAGGAATGTCGGTAGCCAGCTTCCCCAATTTCTCAATGGTTTTTCCTTCTTATCAAATCCTTTTCCCTCTCATCCATGTTTTCAAACTCCTTCATCTCCACTTCCCTGTTAAGCAACGCAAACAAATCCACAAAATCACCCTTCACTATCTTCTCCCTCACAGCTTTCAAAAGATGTTCTCCTAGATACCTCTCCGTCATAGTGCCCACTGAGACTTTACCAACCCCCGAAGCTGCGTCACCACCCGGGACCACCCCATCACTCTTCCCGCTTGAATGTGACTCCTCCCCCATCCCGACCGTTACACGAGGCCTAGGCAGTGGCCCGACCACAGAAGACGTAGTGTCAATGGCTCCTGAGGCAGACCCTCTCTGTGACTGAGACTCTCTCGCACCCAGCTCAGTCGTAGTAATAACTCCCCTATGGTCACTCGACATCCCTGGCACACACACCCCGGGGATGTCCAGGGTGAAGCTACGGTCCCCTGCATCCAACGCTTGCACCGAGTGTGCAACCCCTTGCGGCCCCACACCCCACGAAGGAGGAAGGACCATGTCCAGAATTGAAACGCAGGTACCCCCTGGACCCCCATATGATAATACTTACCCCTGTGATTGCTACCGGCATCACTGACAGCCTGCCGCTCATCATGTCATCAGCCACATGGCTGGGCCCCAGAGCTGGGACATCTGAAACCTCCTGGCTCTCCATTTCCTCCACCGGACTGACATCCCCACCTGTGGCCCCTTCCATGCTCTCCACCACTATCTCCTGCCCCCCCATCAGTGGCCTTCGCCACCAACGAGACAGCTCCAACTTCTGCAGACCCACTCCTCTCCATCGCCTTCTGGCTGCGAAGGGGGGATGGCTGAATGCTGGCTCTCCAGCAAAGCCAGCCTGGTCTCCAAATTCTGGACATAATTCTTCCAAGTGACCCCTTTTCATTTATCCCCCTTTGCGGAGCAAGACGAAGGTGTCTCCGCACCCTCTGAGACCTCCATCTCTAGTGACCTCAGCCGCACCTCAAAAGGAGCTAGCTCCTCAAAATTCTCCTCCTCCTCAGAATCTGAAATGGTCTCCTTCTTGAACAAAAGCACCCCCTCCCCAACTCCAACACTCTGTCCACGCTTCCTAAACATGTCGCCCAAAGTATAGGCACGACTTGTCTAGACAAGTCCCAACCCAACTGTTGTGTATTAACAGTATTACTTTAAGAATGTATGAATGTAACCTGACAATGATTACAATGTAACCCAGCTGTTTAAGGAACGCGATTAAGCTGCCCAGAGAGGGCAGCTGCGAGCGTTCAGCTCACATGGTTCACATTCCCCAATCACCGGCAGCCGCGGGAACCTTTCCCACGCTAGGATCACCTGGAGAGGATGGGCGTGACCCAGAATGACGTCACGCCGGTAGCAGCCAATGAGCTACCGTACAACAATATTCAAATGTATTACTGTAGTATAAAATGAGCTGTACCTCCGCCATTACCACATGTTCATCCTGACCATCATGAAATAAACCTGTGTTCTAGCCCCAACTGCGGCTTCTTCTTTGTCTTCCGTGCAAGACACTAAATTGGCGACGAAGGTGGGATCCATGGCGCTTCCCAAGGTCAAGCCTCACCAGTTTGATATCAGTGATCCAGAACAATGGGAGCTGTACGAGTGCCAGTTTCGGCACGCAATGGATGCTGCAGGCATTGATGATGACGGGAAGATGCGCTCGCACATCCTCGCCCAGGTGGGGCCGGCCACGCTGCATATCCTGATGAACTTGGTGGCTCCCCGGAAGGTAGACGTGGTGCCCATTGACTGCATCCTGGCGCTACTGAGGGAGCACTTCCAGCCTCCCGTTTCAATCTTCCCGGCCCGGGTCACGTTCCACAGGCGGGACCAGCGCCCGGGGGAGTCCGTGTCCGCCTACGCGGCGGCCCTCAGGCTCACGGCGGTCAATTGCCAATGGGAGGACCTGGACACGGCTCTCCGAGACCGCATGCTGTGTGGCCTGAGGGACGAGGAGGTCCAGAGAAAGTTGATGACCCGTGACCATCGCCTCACGTTCAATGAGGTATTGTGGGAGGCCCAAGCAGCCGAGGCGGCCAGGAGCGGGGTCAGAGTGTTCAAGTCCCGAGGGGCCGCACCTGAGAGGGCCAAGTCACCCGTGCAAGCGGCCCGGCGGACATCGGCAAAAACGGCCTGGTGGGCACCCCGGTCGCCCGCAGGCACCCCAGCAACCTCCGAGGAATCGTCCACGACGGCAGACTCCTGCTCCAGCGAGGACGACGACGTACAGAAGGTGAAGAAATGCGGGGAGGAGCGCCAGACCAGCGAGCGAAGAGGCCACCGTTGTGATGGCTGTGGGGCATCTCACGACCGGACGAGATGCCCATTCCGGAAGGCCGAGTGCCACAACTGCGGCCGGAAGGGCCACATCGCCAGGGTCTGCAGGCGTGGGTGAACCGAGGACAAGGGCGCATCGAGACACCCTCAAGCACACCAACGAAAGGCGGCCGGCATCGGAAAGGTCTCAGCCAACTATGGCGTGGAAGGTGTGAACCGCGTGGGCCTGGAGCACCGGCGCTTCTTTGTAGAGGTACTGTTACAAGGGGTTCCAGTGAGGATGGAAATAGACTCGGGGTCGTCCTACTCCATCCTGTCCCAGAAGGAGTTCGTGCGCATTCCCCCAAATGCGTGGCCCAAGTTGCGGGCCATGAAGTCACACTTACGGGACGTGCAGGGCTATGGGATCCCAGTGTTGGGGGTGGGGAACTTCACGGTGAAGTTCAAAAATTACACAGAGAAACTGCCCTTAGTGGTTCGCAAGGGGGGAAGACGTTGCCTTTTGGGAACCCAGTGGTTTGCTCCCTTGGGAATTGAACTGTCCGGCATTAATGACATAGAGACTGACCCATTGCGGGACGTGTGTGATGTGCACCCGGACGTTTTCAAGAAGGGGCTCGGGACTTACAAGGGGCCCCCAGTTTCTTTTGAGTTGGACCCCGAAATCCGGCCCATACGTCTCAAGCCAAGAAGAGTGCCCTTCGCCCTCAAGGACAAGATTGAGGCGGAAGTGGACAAATTGGTGGGGCAAGGGATTTTGGTTCCAGGTGATTCAGTGGAGTGGGAGACTCGAATTGTTACAGCCTTAAAATCAAACGGGTGGTCAGGATTTGCGCTGACTACAAATGTACAATCAACAAGGCCATTCGGCCAAATGCATATCCGGTGCCAGTGGTTAGCCACTTACTGGCCACGTTGCATGGGGGGAGGTGTTTCGCCAAGCTAGACCTGGCGCAGGCGTATCAGCAGCTCACAGTAACCCCAGCTGCTGCCGCCGCGCAAACCATCGTTATGCACAAAGGGGCATTTAAGGTAACGCGCCTACAGTTCGGCGTAAATTCGGCCCCAGGGATCTTCCAGTCCCTTGTGGAACGCCTTTTAAAGGGGCTTCCAGGCATGCTCCCATATTTTGACGACGTCTTGATAACAGCGGGGAGCGAATCAGAACTAGCGAGGAGACTAGACAAGGTCCTTTCAGTATTAGAGAAAGCGGGACTTAGACTGAGAAGGGACAAATGTGTATTTTTTGCGAGGGAGGTTGAGTTTCTCAGGTTCAAGATAATCCCGGAGGGCATCAAGCCTTCCGAGTCCAAGGTTGCGGCTGTGCAAAACGCCCCTCGCCCCACCGCAAAACTGGAGCTGCAGTCATTCCTAGGGCTCCTAAATTTTTACCATTCCTTCTTGCCAAGGAAGGCATCCGTTGCGGAGCCACTGCACACGCTACTAAAGAAAGGCGGTTTGGCGGTGGGGAGATAGGCAAGAGAAAGCTTTCAAGGAGCTCAAAGCGCTTTTATCCTCAGATGCTGTCCTGACCCATTTTGACCCGAGGAGACCAGTAGTTTTAGTCTGTGATTCATCCCCAGTGGGGGTGGGGGCGATGCTGTGCCACGTGTTGGAGAGCGGGCGGGAAGCCCCGGTCGCGTATTATTCCAGGTCCCTTTCAAAGGCGGAGCGCAACTACGCACAAACAGATAGGGAGGCCCTGGCCATAATCGTGGGAACAAAGAAGTTCCACGATTTCCTATACGGCCGCGAGTTTATGGTTGTGACTGATCACAAGCCCCTCCTGGGGATCTTTACTACAGGCAAGCCCACCCCACAAATTCTGTCCCCCAGAATGCTACGTTGGGCGATTTTCCTTAACACCTACTGGTATGAGCTGGTCTACCGCCCAGGGAAGGAGATCTCCCATGTGGACGCGCTGTCCCGGTCTCCTCTCCCCAGTTTGGGAGATCCCACATGCGAGGTAGAGCAGGACCATCAAGTCCTGCTGATCGAGTCTCTCGACTCACCCCCCATAGTCCCGGCAGAACTCGCCAAAGCCACGGCGGCCAACAAAATTCTGGCCCAAGTCAGTTCCTGGGTAAGGAAAGGGTGGCCCACAACTCCCCCCGAGGAGCATTTCAAGTCATTTTTCAGGCGTAGAGTAGAGCTTTCCCTTGAAAGGGGCTGCCTGCTCTGGGGCCAGCGGGTAGTTATCCCAGAGAAGTTGCGGGCGAAGGTACTGAGGCTACTGCATACCAGCCACCCGGGAATAGTGCGCTCCAAGGCACTGGCCAGGAGCTACTTCTGGTGGCCCCAAATAGACGCGGATATAGAACACTTAGTGAGTACGTGTGAGAGCTGCCAGAGCTCTCGGCCCGAGGAGTCCCGGCTACCCCATAGGGAATGGGACACGGCCCGCGGGCCATGGTCCCAAATACACGTCGACTTTGCCGGCCCTTTCCGCGGGTCCATGTTTCTGCTGATAGTCGACTCATATTCCAAATGGCTGGAAGTAATCCCCATGACGAGCACCTCATCTGCCGCAACCATTAAACACTTGCGCAGGGTGTTCAGTTGCTTCGGCCTGCCGGACATCCTTGTTAGCGATAACGCCAGTACCTTCACTTCTGCGGAATTCAAGGCGTTTATCGAGAGGAATGCCATCCGGCACATCACCGCTGCCCCATTTCACCCCGCCACAAACGGTCAGGTAGAGCGCCAAGTGCGCACTACGAAAGACGCACTGCGGCGCATGGGTCCCGGTGAGTTGAGCCTCCAACTGTGTCAGTTCCTCATCTGTTATAGGGCAACTCCCCTAGCTTCAGGACTTTCGCTGGCCGAACTCCTCATGAGGAGGCGGCCGGTAACCCTTTTTGATCGGTTGGATCCGACCAGGGTGGAGGATGAAGGGAGAAATATAGTGGTAGAGAGTTCCAAAAGCTTTTCGGTAGGGGACCCGGTTCACTGCAGAAACTATGCGGCCTCGGGACCAACGTGGGTCCCAGGGACAATCATTGAACAAATGGGGCCAGTATCCTATAGGGTCGAGACTAGCACAGGTCTACTCTGGAGAAGGCATGCTTCCCAACTCAGAAGGTGAGTCACTAGTGAAAGGGAATCAGCGTTAGGGTCCTCCCCCACCCAAGGGGGAGACACGGAAGCGTCCTCGGATACAAATGCATATCCTGGATTCTCAGCCGAGGAGGAGGATACTTTCAAAGAGTGGAATGAGTTTGATTTTATGTTACCGTACCAGGGGGATGTCGTGGAGTGGTCCCCCACCTGTCCGAGTAAGAAGAGGGGTTTCAGTTCAGCCCCTGGTACCTCCAGTCCCCCCAGCCCTTTTGTTTTAGAGTATACCATATCACCAAGCCAGGCAGCAGGGGGAAGTTCGTTCTCCTCATCCCCTAGAACTCTGGGCCAGGCAGCAGGGGGTGGCACAAGTACGCCGGTTGCAGGCGCAAGGAACCGGGGTGAGACAACAAGGGTCTCCTCGTCGGTCCTGAAGTTCGTACTGGGGGGTCCCCAGGCGCCACAAGCAACAGGCAGGGGTTCACATCTCAGCTGTATGTTCCGTTCCCTTCTCCCAATGCAAGGTTGTTGCAGAGTCCCCGCCAAACGACTAATGAGTCCCCCCTTTCCATTGCAGGACGAGACTCTGTGGAATTCGGAGCCCCTAGTTCCCCTGAGCTAAACCAAGCAGCCGCACGCCCCAAGCGCACGTGCGGGAAGCCACAATGGTTGAGGGACTTTGTCCCATCCTAGGGGGGAGGAGTGTTGTGTATGTAACAGTATTACTTTAAGAATGTATGAATGTAACCTGACAATGATTACAATATAACCCAGCTGTTTAAGGAACGTGAGTAAGCTGCCCAGAGAGGGCAGCTGCGAGCGTTCAGCTCACATGGTTCACATTCCCCAATCACCGGCAGCCGCGGGAACCTTTCCCGCGCTAGGATCACCTGAAGAGGATGGGCATGACCCAGAATGACGTCACGCCGGTAGCAGCCAATGAGCTACCATACAACAATATTCAAATGTATTACTGTAGTATAAAATGAGCTGTACTTCCGCCATTACCACATGTTCATCCTGACCATCATGAAATAAACCTGTGTTCTAGCCCCAACTGCGGCTCCTTCTTTGTCTTCCGTGCAAGACACTAAACCAACAAAGCAATGCACTCTACACTTCTTCTGATCTGTCTCCCCTCCTAGAGTGAATACACCAATGATCAACCTCCACACCGTCACCCCTCCCACACAAAGGAGGGAAGAGGAGCCCGGCAAAGACTCCTTGCTCTGCACATGCGTGGCCACGAAAGTCCCCTTACAGTATACTATGGAAAGCTATTTTAACTTTTACTTATTACAATTAAGATCTTGATTGAGACCAGGCCCATCTTGGGGGGGGGGGAGGAGGAGGGGGGAGGGAGAGGGAGAGAAATGGTTTAAACTCCCCCCATTCCCAACTGTTTTTAAAAATCTAAAACTTGGCTCTCTTCTAAGGGGCCAAGAAAAAGAAGAAAAGTATTTTTGCTGGAGTTCTTCACTCTTTCCAACACCTCCAGACACCACTGCAAATTTGAGGTTTTAAAATTAGCTATTTAATGTCTTAAATATCAGCAAGAATCCGTCTTACTCTTATCTATTAGGATATAACAAAGGAAGAAAGATTGCGGAGGAAGAAAATTAAAATTGTCAAGGGATAAGGATATGAGTTATAATTGGTAGCAAATACAACAGTTAAGAATTTTCTGTATAAGGAAAGTTGTTTTGATAAGTAAACAAATTGAGATTTTGGTTATATTACAATCATGTAATATTGTCAAAGAAGGATTAGAAGAATGAAGGAAACTTAAAGAAGAGCTTTTAATTACGGGAGGTTAGCCCAGAACATAAAGTAACATGTAGAGTATGATGTTTTGGAAATTGTTTCCTTTAAAAAACAACAATCTTTGTTTGCTGTGACCCTGGTTTCTATATTTGCTTTGCCCTAAAATGGAGGAAGTTTGGTTCTAGAAAGAGATTGATTGATTGAAATATGTAAATAATCCTCTGTCAAGGTGTGTTAAGATTAACTAGATAGATGAATAGATAGATAGATTATAACTTATAAGGTGATATATGTTAAAGTTCGCAGAGAATTGGATGTGCATTATATAGATAAATAGAAATACAAGAGTAAGAATTTGCAACTAGTTATAGAAAGAAAATTGAATAATTTTGATTATTATAGCAACTATAGGAAAAAAGAAGGAAAAAAAGGTGGGATAATTTTGGGGTCAAAATCTGAATAGAAATGATTTGAAGGAAAGGTAATAAAATGAGTAATGGTATGACAACCATTAGCAGGAGGGAAAGAGAAACAGCTGCTTTGCTATGAATAATAAAATTCATTTAATGTCTTAAATAATAGCAAGAACCCGCTCTAGTTCCGGTCTCCCTCCCCTTCTTCGGCACTTCGGAGGCGGTCCTTCAACGGAAGGACAAGGGGTGTGAAGAAGACATAAGATGGTGAAGGGCTGGGTGAGGGTGATTGGGAGGTGAAGGGTGGGTGAGGGTGAATGTATTCAATGTATATTTGTTCATTTGTTCTTTTTTATTGTATTGTACTGTACTGTGATGTTATAAATGTTTAAGTTTTGTAATTTTGTTTGAAAACTAATAAAAATATTTAAAAAAGAAATGGATACATTTGGGCGGGAAACAACAGGAAGGGGAGTGGGGTGACTGGGAGGTGAACGGACCGGAGTGAAGACTGTACAGACTACATAGTTTAGGCGGGAACACAGTCCCGTGATATTTCAAGACCAAGAAGAAAGAGATAAAATGGAGGATCGCACTGATCTCAATTACATTACAAAATGTTACAGCAATAAATGTATTCAAATACAACATCTCTCCCCCGCCTAGGATGGGACAAAGTTCCTCAGCCACTGTGGAGGCCCAAAAACCCTTTTGGGCCATACCAATACCTGACTTTGTTCAGAAGTCCCTAGCTGACTAGGTTCCATAGAGTGATATCCCATGCTGGGGGCGCGTTCTGAACCGTTTGCTTTTTGGGAGCATTGTCCTGACTCGGAGTTGGAACCAGGGAGAGAGCAAACTAAATCAAAATCCCGTTTGGATGAAGCAGGAGCAGGGGATTGCTCAAAATTAAAACTAGAATCAGGATGGGTAAAACACAATGAAAAGTCCCGCCTTTGAGAACCTTGAGTAGGGAGTGACTCAATGAAAGCTTGCCTCATTTGGGTGGGAGTTGAGGTAGACTTGAATGTTGAAGGATGGGGGGCTTCCTGGGAGAAAGCAAAGCCCCGCTTTTCACTTGGACGAGTGGGGGAACAATCTGTAAACTCCCCCTGATCCTGTAAATCAAAAGGTACATTTCCACGATCTGGGCTTGCGGATGACCTCCAACAGAATTGGGGCTGGCTTGAATGAGAAAGCTGGGAACCACAACTGATTGCCAATCCGCCTGCCTTGCATCCCCTTGGGCGTAAGCAGGTGGGGGAGGACCCTAGCATGGAATCACCATGAATAGAATCACCTTGTACCTCTTGAAACTCCATAACCCTATGTCTGAGCTGGTTGGCGTGGTGCCGCCATAGGTCTGCTCAACTTTTATCACTCCTTCTTGCCAAGGAAGGTTTCCGTAGTGGAGCCACTACACCGGTTACTTAAAAAGGACTGCAACTCAGTTTTTGAAGTGGGACAGGGGACGTTACGGATGGCAGCAACCTTTGAATTAGAGGGTTTAACTCCCTCGTGAGTGATCTTAAACTCGAGAAATTCTACTTCCCGTGCAAGGAAAACACATTTGTCCTTTCTCAGACATAACCCCGCATTTCCAAAAACCTGTAACACTTGATCTAACCTGCTGGCGAGCTCGGATTTGCTTCCAGCGGTTATAAGGACATCATCGAAGTAGGGGAGGACCCCAGGGAGACCCTTTAAAAGACATTCAACAAGTGACTGAAATATACCAGGGGTGACATTCACGCCAAACTGAAGGTGTGTTGCCTTGAAGGCCCCCTTGTGTGTAATGATGATTTGGGCCGCAGCAGGTGTAACAGATAATTGTTGATAGGCCTGTGCTAGGTCCAATTTGGCAAAGCATTTGCCCCCATGTAGAGCAGCCAATAAGTGGCTAACTACCGGCATTGAGTAAGCATTAGGCCGAATGGCCTTGTTGATGGTCTTCCTTACCATCTGAGGCTGCAACGGTTGGCCCTTTTCACTCTTGAACGACGGCGTCTAAGAGGTGACCTGATTGAAGTTTATAAAATCATGCACGGTGTGGACAAAGTAGATAAGGAAAAACTGTTTTCCCTATCGCACAACACTAGAACTAGGGGACACTCCATGAAACTTTTGGGTGCTAGTTCTCAAACAAATAAGAGAAAGTACTTTTTCACCCAGAGGATCCCTGGTCTATGGAACTCCCTGCCAGAAGAAGTGGTGACAGCTGTCAGTCTTGACAGCTTTAAGAAAGGATTAGACAAGTTCATGGAGGACAAGGGTATCAATGGCTATAATTATGGCTACCTAAGGACAACCTCCGGGTTGGAGAGATAGGCAGGATATCTCTCAATGCCATTTCCAGGGAATCCTAAGCAGGTGAAGGCATCTGCTTGGGAATACCCTGAAGGAAATGGTGAGCCACTGTGTGAGACAGAATGCTGGACTGGATGGGCTGTGGCCTGTTCCAGCAAGGCTGTTCTTATGTTCTTATGTTCTTATGGTGCATTTATAATCTGCGCAAATCCTCACCTCCCCATTGGATTTGATCGCAGTCACGATAGGGGTCTCACACTCTGCAGAGTCCACCGGAACCAAAATCCCCTGGCCCACCAGTTTGTCCAACTCGGCCTCGATCTTGTCTTTCAAGGCAAACGGCACCCTGCGAGGCTTGAGGCGGATCAGCCGCATGGTCAGATCAAGGTCGAAAGACACTGGGGCCCCCCTGTAATTGCCTAGTCCATTTCCAAAAACTGCCAGGTGCGCGTGGATGGCATTGATGCCGGACAGTCTAATCCCTAGTGGCTCAAACCACTGCACGCCAAGTAAGTAGTTTGTGCCGTATTTGACCACCACAAGAGGTAGTGTTGTTGTAATGTTTTTGAACACAACGGAAAAATCCCCCACCCCCAGGACTGGAATCAGGGAACCCTGCACGTCTCGGAGTGACGTCTTCAGAGCCTGTAGTTTTGGGCAAAGTTTTTTGGGATCTTCAAGAATTCCCTCTGGGGTAGGATGGAGTAGGACATACCAGAATCCACCTCCATCTTTACCGGATTGCCGTGCAGCTGGACCTCCATGAAGAAACGGTTGGAGATGCTTGAGACATGGTGGACGGACGGCTCCTTGGCAGAGATCTTCGACGTGCACGCTCCCTTCCGGTTCGGTCGGTTGTGCTGTTCCGGGACTTGCTTCTGCCATTGCCTGCAGACCTTGGCAATGTGGCCCTTTTTGCCACAGTGGTGGCAGTCGGTGTTCTTGAAGGGGCACTGATGGCGGCCATGCCTCGCTCCACAGCTGTCGCACCTGCGATTGACCCTCTCAGCAGTGTGCCTCCCCAATGTCTTCTTTCGGACCTTCCGGACCTCACCGTCTTTGTCGCTGGACCCAGACCCTGATGTGGACGTAGATGCCAGCGATGCTGAAGATGCGGAGGAGTGGGCAAAGAACAGCAATGGGCCTGCACGGCGGACTCCAAACCTCCAGAGGCGGCAGGCCTATGCTTGAATGACTTGATGCCCGACCTTGCAGCCTCGACACCAATGCCTCCTAGAGGACCGACTTGAAGGTCAGGATGTCCCTGACCATAAGCCGGCGCTGTGTCTCCTCGTCCCGCATGCTGGCCAGCAGGTGATCCCACAACGCCTTTCCCAGGCTGTCCCACTGGCACGGGGCGACAGCCAACCTCAGCACAGTGGTGTAGTCAGCTACGGACTCTCCGGGGTGTTGATCCCATCTGTGGAACACCACCTGGGCCGGGAAGATGGACACCTTCGTCTGGAAGTGTGTCCGAAGAGCTGCCAGGATCTCAGCCAGTGGGATGGTGTCGATGTCCCTGGGCAACACAAGGTGCATGGCCAGCTCGAGGGTAGCCAGGCCGCACTGCAACAAGAAGCAGGAGCTGGAAAAAGTGCAGAGGAGGGCAACCAGAATGATTAGGGGACTGGAACACCTTCCTTACCATCTGAAGCTGCAACGGTTGGGCCTCTTCACTCTTGAACGACGACGTCTAAGAGGTGACCTGATTGAAGTTTATAAAATCATGCACGGTGTGGACAAAGTAGATAAGGAAAAACTGTTTTCCCTATCGCATAACACTAGAACTAGGGGACACTCTATGAAACTTTTGGGTACTAGTTCTCAAACAAATAAGAGAAAGTACTTTTTCACCCAGAGGATTACTGGTCTATGGAACTCCCTGCCAGAAGAAGTGGTGACAGCTGTCAGTCTTGACAGCTTTAAGAAAGGATTAGACAAGTTCATGGAGGACAAGAGTATCAATGGCTATAATTATGGATACTTAAGGACAACCTGCGGGTTGGAGAGATAGGCAGGATATCTCTCAATATCATTTTCAGGGAATCCTAAGCAGGTGAAGGCATCTGCTTGGGAATACCCTGAAGGAAATGGTGAGCCACTGTGTGAGACAGAATGCTGGACTGGATGGGCTGTGGCCTGTTCCAGCAAGGCTGTTCTTATGTTCTTATGTATGTTCTTATGTTCTTCTCCTCGTTGACAATGTCCCGAGCCGTCATGGCGTGGTGGAACTGCCGCGCATACAGGACCCTTTCTCAGAAGTGGTCACATCAAACGGAGCCAGGGTAGGTGTATGGGACGCCATCATCCCATACTCATCGCCAATTTGATGTTCTGGTAGAAATGCGAATCAGCCAGCATACAGTGCCAAACAACTTTATTAGGCGGTCAGAACATGGGGAACAGTGGCGCAGCACTGCTCAATATATACTCTCAGAAATGAATACATTTCAGTGGGAAATGACAGGAAGGGGAGTGGGGTGACTGGGAGGTCAATGGACTGGAGCGAAGACTGTACAGACTACATAGTTTAGGCGGGAACGCAGACCAGCGATATTTCAAGACCAAGAAGAAGGAGACAAAATGGAGGATCGCACTGATCCCAATTACATTACAAAACATTACAGCAATAAATGTATTCAAACACAACAGTATAAAACTATGATGGTCAGCATAGAAAATTTATGGTAAGAACAAACATTCTTGAGGGTAAACAAGAGCAAAACCAAATTAGAAGATGGAGGAAGGATCTCACTGGACAAGGAACATCATTAAAGGATGAAATAACTGAAGATCTCAATCTCCCCTACATCACTTGGAGGACCCTGAATAGGCTAAGGGTTGGAGTCCCTAAATGCAAGACCAACATGCTCAAGTGGGGACTGCTGGTGGACGACAACAGTGTGAATTTGGAGAGACAAGGAGTCTGGCACATTTACTGGTCAGCTGATTGCTACCAGAGACATGTATTGATGAGAACTTGGGTTTGGCCAGGGACAAAGCGAAGAAAGTGGCTTCATTTTGTCAGTCCAGGGTTTGATTGGGACACGAAAAAAGAATAAGCATAGAAAATTTTCTCAGGTTTTTCAAATGTTCTCTACATGCATATCCATAACTTTGTGTTTGTGTGATTTAGTGGAGGAGAAGCCAGATTTGTGTATGAAAGTCAGGGACCATGTGCTTGTGTGTGTTAACATGTAGGCGAGAGAGGCTGCAAAGCTCAACATATGGGCTGTTCCCAGCATCTTGGGGGAGGATTTCCTACTGTGCACTATATGCAAATCCCATTACAAAGTCAAAACCATATATTGCTACATTTTGAATGAAGTTTTCCTGTTGGATTGGGGCCGTGAAGCGGCCCTTGAGGTCCCGGAGGAGACTGGTCGAGTAATGACACGAGGCAAGATGGAGCGAAGACCAGTGGTTTATTGAGGGAAAATCATCAGTATATATTATGTTCAAGGCTGCGTGTGGTAGAATCGTCATCTGACAGAAAATCACATCACCCATTTACCCGGGTTAATTGGGAACTTCTCTTGGGGAAGTTAATTAACTAAGGCAAATACTGACAGGGGAAATCCATTGTTCATGGCTTGCTCAAGAGTAAACATGGCCACTATTTGCACTAGGGCTTGGGCTAATCTCTAAGTGTGGAATAGCCTAATTCCTAACTGACGTTTAGCTATTCAGCTTCCCTCTGCAGAACTGCCGGTCAGGTCAGATGTGGGTGAATCAATCCTATGATTATTAATCCGCTCCCCAATTTCCATACTGGCAAGGGCCAGTGGCCAGGAGTTTTCTCGACTGGTTTAACCTCTGCCAGAGGCCGTATGTGCCAATTGTGCTCGCGGAATCCGCAACTCCCATTATTTTGTTATTTCTGGACCTGACAGGCGACCCTGCACAAGAGGGGCATCAGCTGGTGTACGGGAATGACGCTTCGGGGTTCCCCCCACGGGGGGCATCTCGATAGCAGCGAGGGAATACATTGCATGAAACAACACACTGTTGTGCCCAGTATTACCACCCCCACAATCACTTTGAGTGTCATCTGAAGCCATCCCCATGGGAACCACGACCACAACGAATCCCACCACCCCCATGAAGCATCCTCCTTGATGTTCTTAACTAGGGTGTGGAGGTCCGTGAGCTGGCTCTGTATCTTGTGGGTATTGTCTGTAAGATTAAAGCAACACATGCCATGGACAGATTCGCAACCCAAATGATGTAACAACAGGGGATAATCGATAGCTGCTTGATTATCCAGTATGGCATGGCGAAGCTCTGTCTGCTCCTGATTGAGCAGCGCTATTGCCAAGGAGGTGCAAGCCAATTGACCAATTCATTCTCCGAGCGTTGCCTATGGCTAAGCCTGGCACGCTGAATATACTGACTACTGCCTGGTTTTTCAGAGCTGTGGGTCTGAATCCAGACTGCTTTCTGTAGCAAGGCAAGACAATGAGATGTGTCATTGATCTCTTACTGTGACCTAAGGTGATTCTAAGCTATTTCTGCAACTTCTGGTGTTGTGCAAATGTCTTTCTAACACCCATGGGGAGGTGTGAAACTTACAATGGCTGGAGATAGCCGGCTACTGGGTGCTCAATCTTTCCAAGCAATGGGCCGGTGCAAACATGGGCCGGTCTGGCTTCCTTTGGTGGAAGCTGGCCGTTATTAACAATATACAGAAATTCAAGTGTCCCTTGCAAATCCCAACTGGAGCATTGTACAAGGCATGAATAAATAAAGAGCAACTACAGATAATAGCAATAGAAAACATTCAGCTGCTTCTTGAAGATGAGGCTTCCCTTCTTGGTGGGGTTTCATGTGTAACTTGAGCTTGGAAACGTCTTGTTTTGTGGAAAAGCATGGTCCTCAGAAGTAGCACTGAGTATGCAAAATGTTCATAGAATGTCTTTGGAGATGTAAGTCATAAAGGAAGATGGACAGCTGATGACATCCAGGACAGTGACTGGCAGTGACTTTGCAATAGCCGAACTTGGCATCCGGGCCTGATTCTGGCCTCTGGGACCTGCATGGGGAAGAGACTTGTTTGGGAGATAAAAATTCTGAAAGAGTTAGTTAGTTTTTGCACTTATAGGATAGCAATTGCTGTGCAACTATGGGATGTTGTTCCCCCCCTTTCTGTTTGTTTGTCAATGTAGGACTTAAGCGTCCGATAGACCCGTTCCACAATCGCTTGTCCCTGCGGATTGTACGGAACGCCAAAGGTGTGCTTAATATCCCAGGTGGCCCTGAAGGTGGCCAGCTGCCTGGAGCTATAAGCTCGGGCGTCATCGGACTTCGTGTGCCGAGGTTCGCCCTTGGCCGTGGGAAAGGAGATGCTGCTCCACACGGGGAGCCATTTCTCCCTTCTGTGCTGTTACCCAAACAAACTGTGGGAAGGTATTAATGCAAACGTGCATGTACTGCCATTTGCCAAAATGTGGGGCATGTGTGACATCCATTTGCCACACCTGGATGGCCTCTGTCCCTCGTGGGTTGACCCCCCACGAGGGCCCCCCCGGTGCCCCTGCACGATGCAGACAGGAACGGACTATGCCTTGGGCTTGGGAAAGTGGCAGGTTGAACTGCCTTGCAAGTGCTTTGGCATTCTGACGAAAGAATGCATGACTCTGAATTGGAGTCGTGAATACACTTAAAACTGATCGTTGCTGAATTTCCTTTGCGGCCGCATCCGCTCTGCTATTGCCCACGGAAATCGGACCAGGTAGGTCCTGGTGACTTCGGATGTGGGCAATATAGAGCGCTTCTGTGCGGTTCCGCAAGTGAAATTGAGCAGTGAGGAACAAACTCAGCAAATTTTTGTCTATCGCGGGAGTGATGTATGCTCCCGGTAAACTGTGAAGCAAATTCCTGTACTGGCTGTCAGTAATTATGTTGAAGCGTTCTTTGGCAAAGGTGCGCAAAGCGAGGTTCACGGCTGCCAACTCTGCCCGCTTGCAGAAGAGTCAGGAGCGTGCGCCAAGCTTGGTCCTCTTGCCAAGTAAGAACCTAATATGTGCGACCCCCATAAGTGAAAACTGTCCTATCCCCCCGAAGGGTAACCAGTGACATTAATCCACACAAGGTGACTGTCTGCGTATGAAGCGAGACGAGTCTGGGGTCTTATGGCAAACCTTGGCGCATGAAGCGCCAGGCTTCCCTTGGGTAAATTTCTCATGAAGGCCCCCCTGCGCACATCCGCCCATGGCGTGCGTGCACACTTTTACTGGAGCTATTAAGGGTGCCAGATGCTGGCTTAGCCTTTTGCCTGTGCTTAGACTAGCAGCAAAAAAAGGAAGGGGTGGCCTGAAAATGCCTGTATCTGATTGAAAGTGTGACCTGACTGCATTCTTAAAATGGTCCTAGGCAGTCCTGGCTAATGAGTGGCACTCTGCACATTCTCAGGAGCTCAGTGACTAATCCTCCCTTTGTGCTCTGGAGTTTGTGAAATGTGTCTGCTCATTAGAGAGGGTGCTGTGGGCCAGGTGCCATACTTAAAATGACCGACTAAGACTTATTAAAGACAAGCCAACTATGACGTGCCAGCTGTAAGGAAATAATACACAAAAATGAAAAAGACACACAAGTTAAACATTTCCAGCAGGGAGTTCCACTGGCGAAAGGAGGAAAGACAAGGCAGAAGTTAGCACAATGAGAATGCAGCAACTCTTATCAATCAGATTAGGTCAGGTAATTAAGACAACCGGGTCCTCCTGTTAAGAAATCCCTACCAGTAATTAACTCTGGACCCTGTGAAAGGAAGCAATTTAAGACTGTAAAAAGAAATAAATTGGTTACTATTAAGGCCTGGAGAGGAGTTTTGTTCCTGTAAAAAGGCAACGATTAAGCATTTTCTGAATATACAGAGCGCAAGGATGTTTGCGTGCTTTTTCCTGTGAAAGGGGTACAATGAGTGAGTTACTTTACACAGATTAAAGTCAAAATACCAGAACAGTATCTTTCTTAAGAGAATGAAGGAGAGTTAGAACGATTCTCAACCCGCGGCCAGATGTGGGTAAGTGGGCCAGATGCGGCCCACGTTGCTCTGCCACTACCTCCACCAAGCCAAGAAGGGCTGTGCGGCGAAGGAAGGGCAGGATGACTGTCCGGGCCCCCAGAGCTGCCTGAGGCCCCGGAACTTGGCCCCTGACTTTAAAGGGTTGAGAACCGAGGTTACAAGATGATAACACAGTACACACATGAAGACAATGCAATTCTCTCACTCCTAGTGAGATACGTGACTCCAAGATGCTAAGAGACATTCAGACACCTTAAAACACAGAGATGGGGGTTTGAGGAACACAGACATAGGGAGGGGCCCCATAGTTTATGATCTAGTGAGGAAAACTCATAGAAGTGATTTTTGTTTTCAGATCGCGCTTCTGAAAAGAAAAATCTGTTTTCCTGAGTGGCACGGATTGCAAAACCGGTTGCCAAGAGTGGCTTAATCCTTTGACAAAGAAAAAAGTCTCAAGGGAAGAAGGGGGGTCACCCCGCCCTATTGCAGGTTAGGATTCCCCCCTCCTGCTTTCGCTGCCCTTAAGCTGCTAAGCAGGCAAGGCAAAGGGGTTCTGCTCACCATGCTTTCTCAAACCTTAAATAGTTCCTGCCCATGAGCAGAGTGCAAACTGTTTAACACATATTTCACAGTGACATTACCACGCAGTTACACACAAGGAACACTTTTTCAATCATACTGTGGTCATAGAGACAAGGCTTTTGCAATCATACACAGTTCTTGCAGTCATACATTCAGTGGTACACCACGCATACACACATTTATTTACGCACTAGCACATTCCTCCCCTGATCTGCAGTGTTCTATCTTACACATGAGGAGATGACTTATACACAGCTGGCTATCACAGCCATCTGGGTGCTTCTACTTAGGGGTGAGTTTCTCTGGGCTACTCCAAGGTGAGACCAGTAGGTTCTGCCTGTGCCTTGGGAGAGCTCGGGGTGCTATTGCTGGGATGGTTCTTCTGGCATAGCCAGGGCGATGGCTACCTCCTTTCTAGCCTGGGCCAGATGCATGCCGGAGGGCCGGACTCGTGGATCTTGGTGCTGCCTCCTTTCCAGTGCCAGCGTGGCAACCTTTTGAAGATCTGCCTGGTCTAGATTGGCATTCTCTTCTAAGGTGTCTCATTTTTCCACACTGGAAGCAGGCGCCTTGGGGTTCTGGCACTGCTCTGCGCCTGAGTGTGGTAATGGGTCTGCTCTGGAGCCCTGAGTGGCCAGGGGCCGTTCAGATTTCCATGAGCAGTGGGCGCTGAGCAGCCCTGCCTGAACGTGTGTCTGCCTTCAGATAGGCTGAACACAGCAGTTGGGCGCTAACTAATTGTGCCACTGGCAATTTCCCCGTGAATGGATCTTCCTCACCCATGCGCTGAATGGAGTTCTTAATTGGCAGGGAACTTTTAACTGTCAGAGAAGCGCCAGGACTTCTCATGCCATGAATTCCTTCAGTGACGTCTGCAGCTGTCACTGAGGGAATGCTCCCTACACTGCCCTGCTTAAGCTGAAATGACGGATAGAGACTCCTTGGGGCTGATGGTTCTGACTGCGCTGGGGGTTTCTGGGCCTCTATCCGGACTGGGTCTACCTCTGCTGAGAGTTTCCTACATTTGCTCCATGTGCGAGTTACGCCATCTGAAGCTCTCGGGGGTTGCTGAATGCAGTCTCCTATCTGATCCCAGAGCTGAAGGGATAACGTACCTACTTCTGGGTAAAGCAGGCAGTGTTCCCTCAAGAACACCAAAAGCCGCGCTAGTTCTCCACTGTGAAAGCTTATCTGATATACCCTGGCCAGGATTTTGAATTCATCCTCATGAATTCTTTGACTAGCGGACGGACGTTGCCGCTGAGGACAAGTCCCCATATTACCTGCCGGGTCCTTTGAAGTCTCCTTCTCGGGACGATTCGACGCGTCTGAAGTTCAGGTAATAGGTTTTGCGTGACAAATCTCTGGGTAGAGCTCGGAGCGTGGACTGCCGCCACGGGCCCTTGGTGGCCTCTGCGCTGTCAGGGGTTCACAGCCGACCCTGAGCGGAACGCGTTTTTCCGTGCTGCAAGCCGCCGTGATAGCCGGAGCAAGCTGTAGGATGCCTCTCTGAGATGCCTCGCCACGTAGCTGTCTTCCCAATCGGATGGCTTTCCGACTGGGGCTGCCGCGCTCTCCTCCGGGGTGATTGGACACGGTTCTAGCGTAGAACCGGACCGTGTTGATCGCTTACTCACGAGTAGGATCACGTCTCGGGGTCACCAGATGTTGGATTGGGGCCGTGAAGCGGCCCTTGAGGTCCCGGAGGAGACTGGTCGAGTAATGACACGAGGCAAGATGGAGCGAAGACCAGTGGTTTATTGAGGGAAAATCATCAGTATATATTATGTTCAAGGCTGCGTGTGGTAGAATCATCATCTGACAGAAAATCACATCACCCATTTACCCGGGTTAATTGGGAACTTCTCTTGGGGAAGTTAATTAACTAAGGCAAATACTGACAGGGGAAATCCATTGTTCATGGCTTGCTCAAGAGTAAACATGGCCACTATTTGCACTAGGGCTTGGGCTAATCTCTAAGTGTGGAATAGCCTAATTCCTAACTGGCGTTTAGCTATTCAGCTTCCCTCTGCAGAACTGCCGGTCAGGTCAGATGTGGGTGAATCAATCCTATGATTATTAATCCGCTCCCCAATTTCCATACTGGCAAGGGCCAGTGGCCAGGAGTTTTCTCAACTGGTTTAACCTCTGCCAGAGGCCGTATGTGCCAATTGTGCTCGCGGAATCCACATTTTCCAATAGCTCTTCCAGGCAGGGTCAATTTACATTTTGGCTTACTTATAGTTTTTTGTACCTCTTTTCCTATAAATATACATTAGATCAGTATCCTCATCTAGAAAGAGAGAGGCATAGAAGGCAGGAAGAGATTTTATCATTTCTCTCCACCCAGTGTTAACCTGCCCCCATTTTGGAGACAGGAAGGAAACCAGTGCCATAATCTCAAAACAGAGACCCTAGACTAGGAGTTCTCAACCTTTTTAAGCCGGGGGCTGGGTCACGCTCCCTCAGATAGCTTCAGGAGCCAGATTGACATTTTGCCCTTCATCCACCACATGGCACTTCCTGGTGTGGTGGAGGCGGTGGGGGCCCACATGAAATGGTGCTGTGGGCCACATCCGGCCCATGGGCTGCAGGTTGAGAATCCCTGCCCTTAGAAGAAGAAAGGAAGTCTTCCACAACATGATCACTATCTGTCTGTTCCAGTTTACTTTGGCAAGCTCAGCTTTCCCAGCATACAAGTAAAAACAAAATACACAAAATAATGACCAGTTGCTTAGACCAGAGCAACTGATGTTTCTGACTTGGAAATTGTAAAGTGCCACAGCACTAAGCTCTGTCTTCTCAGGATGATCAAGAACAGTACATTTGCCCTTCAAGAGGGACATTCAGTGGTGGTGGGCATCAGCAGGTTCGCACCAGTTCTCCAGAACCGGTAGTAAAAATGGCTGGCCCCGCCCACTTCTCCACCCTGCCCACCACCTCCACCTCCTCCTAGAAGAGGCTTGGGGGGGGGGGGGGCTGGCTCCATTTCCCCCCTTCATCAAAGGCTTTTCCTGGGCTCTGTTTCACACCAAAGCACATCCCCAGCCACTCCGGAGTGGTTGAGGAGGCACTTCGGAGTGAAACACAGCCCTGGAAAAGCCTTGGACAAAGGGGAAATGGCTTCGGAGGGGGCTGTTTGCTATAGAGCTATGAAAATAGAAGCCTCTTTTATTTTCATCACTATAGCGAACCTCTGAAGCCATTTCCCCTTTGTCCAAGGCTTTTACAGGGCTCTGTTTCACCCCAAAGTTGTGAAATTTTTTGATGCCCACCACTGGGGACATTTTGTCATGATCTCTGTCACTTTTTGTCACTGACCAAGCCCTATGTCATTTAAATAACATAGAGTGAAAAGCCCTGGAATGCTAATTCGTTCAATACATATTGCAGAGCAGCTGTTAAATCTGGAAGAACCCCAGACAAAAGGGTGTGTTTTGTAAAGCCACTGAAGAATTCCTTGGTTTCATTGCTCATGGAAGTCAAGGTCATTTATTAATGTCTTACACATCAAGCACTACTTATATTTTTGTTGGCTAGAGCAATCAGCTAGAGCAAACCAGATGTTGGTAGACTCTCTTCTCCTTAATTACTGGCCATGTGTTGTGGAATCATCTACACCCAAATGGGAGGTCTTGGCAAGCTTGGGGAAAGGGTCCCAAAAGCAATTGGGAGGGAGGATTAGACAAAAAACCTCTTACTTAAAGGGTTGATTTCCATGCCAAAGCAGTCCGATGAGGAATGAACATAGTTAGTGGCCATGGAATGCTGAATTCATGTAATTAGTGGGACAGAAATTGGATGGTGTGAGAACTGATTTGAGCTGATGTTTTAAGTTGTAAACCACTTTGGGTCACCAATGGGTGAGGAAAGCGGTATATAAATATTGTAAATAAAATAAATAAATAAACAAACTGAAAGGGAATATTTCAAAAATAGCCTTGGCTGGCTAAAGATGAGTACATTTTGTTGTGGCTCCACTTGTTTCCAATATGGTAGCCAATGCTGACTCTATATGCTTATAACGCAGAAGTTGTTTTTGGAAATAACCATGCATTAGGCCATGCATATGAGGTTTAATTTCCATGCCTTAATATCTCAGCAAGTGCCTTAACTGCAATGGCCTTGACAGCATTTGAGAACACTAGAAATAATGGCTTGTTTTCTTTGCTGAGCAAAGCAGTTAGAAACCCAGAGGAATTCCAGCATTTACTCTATCAAGAGGATTTCCTTTGTATATGAGTCTTCGGGGTAGTGATAAATGGACGGAAACACATTGTATGCATAGTCTTTAAAAACATGCTGCAGGCTGCAATCAAGCTTTGTCTGTATTAGACCTGTAATCCTGTTCCTCTTGAAATATCCCATTTTTAAAAGCATGCTTTTCTGCAGTCATGAATTGTGGAGTCCGCGGGCGCAATTGGCATTAACTGTCCCTGACAAAGGTTACACCGGTCGAGGGAGGCTCCTGGTCACTGGCCTTTGCGGGTACAGAAATTGGGGTGCGGGTTAATAGTCATAAGATTGATTCACTCATATCTGACCTGGCAGGCGGCAGGAGGAAGTTGAATAACTAACTCAAGTTAGTTAGTAGGTAATTCCACACTTGCAGATTAGCCCAAGCCCGAGTGCAAATAGTGGCCATATTTACTCTTGTGTAAGCCATGAACAATGGACTTCCCCTGTCAGTATTTGCCTTAGTTAATTAACTTCCCCAAGAGAAGTTCCCAATTAACCCGGGTAAATGGGTGATGTGATTTTCTGTCAGATGACGATTCTATCACACGCTGCCTTGAATTCCTATATATGATGATGATTTTCCCTCAATAAACCACTGGTCTTCGCTCCATCTTGTCTCGTGTCGTTACTTGACCAGTCTCCTCCGGGACCTCAAGGGCCGCTTCACGGCCCCAATCCAACAATGAATGAAAATGATTAGAAGACTAAAAACAAAGAGAGTGGGTATGGGGAGGAAAGTTTATTTGCTGAAACTGCTTTCCAGGCAGTATTCAAAATATTAGTATGAGATTTTAACTGGCATTTTCTTCCACAGACAAAACATACTAGAGTAGCAGGTCTCCAGATGTTCTGGGCCTCCAACTTTAATCATCCTTGTTCATAGGTCATCATAGCTCAATGATGGTGAACCTTGGCACTCCAGGTGTTCTTGGACTTCAATCCCCAGCAGCCCAAGTCCTTGTGAATCCACACACATGGGTTTACTGCGCGTATGTGCAGTAAAACCATTTGTGTGGATTCACAGGAACTTGGGCTGCTGGGGATTGAAATCCAAGAACACCTGGAGTGCCAAGGTTCACCATCACTGTCCTAACTTCAGCTGAAAAGCGCTGGAATTTAACACTATCCCATAGAATGGGGTCAGAAATAAAACAGAGGTGGTGAAAGTTACTTTTTTAGGTTGCATCTTTTAGCATGCTCTAACCCAGGGCCATAATGGTTAGAGTATATTGGGTTCTGTAATCCAAAAAAACAACTTTTTCTTTCTTTGAAGAAAAACCTATTTCTCTGCTCCAGAAGTTACTTTTCAAAGCTGTGTCTTAATAAAAACTATATCAGTATCATGCCACTTTAATTTTCATGATTACCAAAAGATTTATGGAAACTATAATCCTGTGAGTCAATTGGAACATTTAACCATTTCCTGCTTTACAAAATCAGATTTCTAGGTCTCCTCTCAGAGAGCAAATGACTATATTAAATCATTTTCTGTGCAATACAGATGAACCTTAGTTGTCACGCTACACTGGGTGTACAGATTGCTTGCTTAGATATGTGTTTTCTTATGTTTCCCTTAAAATAGGTTTTTTGCAATGCTCTGTATTACTTACATTAGCCTTTTCAGCAAAATCTGTACGAAAAAGGAAGTTGAGAGTGCATATTGCATTTCCATTAGAGCCACTGTATTGATTTAGACTGCTTTGATTATCAAGGAAGATGCACAAAATTTTCCTGACTATACTAACTCTGGATTCAATACTGCCTTCTCTAGTGGAGCAGTCATCTTTGTTGCATGTTGGTGTACTGCCCATAAAGTACTGGCCAACCTGAAAACCAATACAGCAAAACCCCGGCTTACAACTGCCTTGGTTTACATTTGCCGCAGTTTATGATGGCAAATTGAGAGGAAATGATGTCCTGGTGTATGATGTTTTTTCGCCTTACTACCGGGAATTCTCCAGAGTCCAAAATGGCTGCGGGGGTATTTAAGACCACCTGCAGTCATTTTGGACTCTGTGGGTGGCACGATTGCAGAGGGTGACCTTGCCTTGCACATTCACAGCGCCTCTTCTGGAGGCGTCACTAAAGTGCAGGATGTCTTCTAAATCTCACGCCTTAGTGATGGCTCTGGAAGAGGTGCTGTGAACGTGCAAGGCAAGGTTACCCACTGCGATCGTGCCACCCATATAGTCCAAAATTGCTGCAGGGGTATTTAAGACTACCCACAACCATTTTGGACTCTGTGGGTGGCACGATCGCAGCAGGTGGCCTTGCCTTGCACGTTCATGGTGCCTCTTCTAGAGCCGTCGCTAAAGTGCGGGATGTCTTTTAGCGACGGCTCCAGAAGAGGTGCAGTGAACACGCAAGGCAAGGTCTCCCGCTGCGATCGTGCCACCCACAGAGTCCAAAATGGTTTCGGGTGATTGCCTCTCCCCCTTCTGGGCCCAGGTTGGTACGACGAAGGGGGGGGGGAGAGCTGATCGCAGAGAGCCACGTTGCCTTGTGCATTTACAGCACATCTTCTGGAGCTGTTGCTAAGATGTGGAATGTCTTAAATCCTGCACCTTAGTAACGGTTCCAGAAGAGGTCACCCGCTGTGATTGGCTCCCCTCTTGCCACATTGACCCAGACACAGAAGGGGGAAATAAGTGAGTTGTTTGCCTTGCCCAGCTGCAGTGTCTTCAGCGGGGGAGCCCCAGGCATGCCCCGGTGGCTGGACAAACTGCTTCTCTTCATTTCCCGACGCTGATCCTGAGGAAGAAGTGATGGAGCCCAGGCAAGGTAGGGTCCTGCATTTTTTTTGAGGGAGGGGGGCTTGGTCTTTTTTGGAAGTCAGGAATGTTTTCTATTTTCAATGCATTCTTATGGGAAAATGTGCTTGAGTTTACGATTCATCCGGTTTCCAACAAAAGCTGTCAGAACGGACTACAGTTGCAAACTGGCGTTTTACTGTATTTCAAAAATTTAACACCACTTTTTAATGAACAAATTAAGGCATGTGAAAATGAGTCTAAACCCCTGAAGTCTACTACTGTGTAGGATCTCTTGATAAGGCAGATATCAAGAGGAAGACATAAGAATATGAGCTGAAAATAGCAATGTATTAAAACTGTGCCATATATATGTAAGCAACAAAGCTGAAGATAATACTTTATTAAAGTTTCCTTTGTCCAGATACTGTTGGACATGCAATTCTTTGTAGGAGTAAGAAAAATAACATTCTATAAGAGTGACTGGTGACCTTATACTTATTATAAATATCTCTCTCTCTCTTTAGAAGGCAGGACATAACAAAGAAATGTTTAAAGAGGAAAAATGGGAAAAAAGTCAGCAAAGAAATTTGTTTTCTCACCACCAATTGGGGAAAACACACACACACACACACACACACACACACACACACACACACAAATGTATATCCGTAAAGTTGCCAGTGCTAAAACAAGACTCACTTGGTCAAACTAGCCAACTTCTGTACAGTATGTGGAATTGAATGGGTATTTATCTTGTTGTGTGTAAATGGTAAGGACCTGTGCCCTGAGCAAGACCTGTTTTCTGCCTGGATCAAACAATAAGGTGAGTATCCTGTTAATTCCACATCTAGAATTTGGCTTCATCATAGAGGTGGCTTCATCTGCAGATGTTTCTGGGTGGTAATTCCCAATGCTTCTTTAGCTATACTAGCTGTGGTATGATGAGAATTACAACCAACCTTTGGTTTTTGGACTTCATTTCCCAGAAGCCTAAGCCAATTCCCCAGTCAGCCAATGTACTGACTTAGGGTTCTGGGAACTGAAGTTCCCCTGTGGGTCCTTGGCTCCATGTTGGGAACTACTGCTCTAGAATTTAGAATATGAAACTGGAACTCGGTAGAAAACAGAGGAGTGGGGAGGCAGAAGTATATCAAGCACTTTGGGCAAGTGCGTGTTAATAATCAATTGTGCCCACTCCTGGACCGGAAGGCCTTGCTCACAGTCACCCATGCCCTGGTCACCTCCCGTTTGGACTATTGTAATGTGCTCTACATGGGGCTGCCCTGGATGACCATCCGGAGACTGCAGTTGGTCCAGAATGCAGCAGCCCGTGTAGTGGTGGGGTGTAGTCATTTTGCTTGCACCTCGCCACTGCTGCGCGAGCTGCACTGGCTGCCTATATGTCTCCGGATGCAATTCAAGGTGCTGGTTGTCACCTTTAAAGCCCTCCATGGTAGCGGACCAGGATACCTCAGGGACCACATCGTCCCTAGGACATTGACACGTCCCATGAGAGCAAACTGAGAGGGCAGCCTTTAGATACCATCTTTTGGGGAGGCCCGCCTCTCCAGCACGAGGAAAAGGGCCTTCTCGGTCATAGCCCCCACATTATGGAACCACCTCCCAGTAGAACTACGCCTCCAAGCCCAGCTGCTACCATTTAGGAAAGAATTGAAGACGTGGTTGGCAAAATGGGTCTGGGGGCCGGGATTGACAACAAGCTCCCCTTTTTGGCTTGTCTGAGGCTCCCCCCTCATGTAATTATTTTTTTAATGTTAAAATTTTATAGATTTTATATTTGTTTTTAGTTAATAAATGGCACGGGGGGGTAATATTGTTATGTTTTTAAGGGTTTTTAATTGTTTTGTATTGTTTTAACTTGTGTGTATATTGTGTATTGTATATTGTGTATATTGTTTGTTTACCATGTGAGCCGCCACTCCTGTAACCAATTTTAATGTTAATGTTATGTTGATTTTATATTTATTTTTAGATAGCAAAATAGCACAGCGGTGAGCAACATTGCCAAATGTTCTTAAGGGTTTTTAATTGTTTTTATATTGTTTTTAACTTGTTTTATTGTATGGTCAGTGTGGTGCTTGCTGGCCTATGTGCACCGCCCAGAGTCCACTAGATTAGGGTGGTATATAAATCTAATAAACAAATAAATATTTTAGTCCTGTTCAGGCATTACACAATTTGGTGTTGCACACATGCTTTGAGCAGAGTCCCATCTCTCTCTACCATCATGTTTATCATCATAGTTAGAGGACTAGGTCTAAAGAGCAGAATAGTCTTGCTCCCATGTAGGCTTCCCATGCAAACAAGAGCCCACATTTTTTAAAGGTTGTTAAAGGTAAAGGTGAAGGTTTCCCTTGCTCGAAAGCCAGTGGTATCTGACTCTAGGGTTCAGTGCTCATCTCTGTTTCAAAGCCGAAGAATCAGCGCTGTCTGCTTCTGCAGACATTTCCGTAGTTATGTGGCAGCCATGATTAGACACCGGAGCACACGGAATGCTGTTACCTTCCCACCGAAGTGGTCCCTATTTATCTACTTGTAGTTTCTTGCTTTCAGACTGCTAGGTTGGCAGGAGCTGGGACAAAGACGGGAGCTCATTTCATCCTGCAGTACTCGGGTATCGAACTGCTGACCTTCCGCATCCCAGCCAGCGTCTTAGCCACTTGAGCCACTGCAAGGTTCTTACCTATCAGTAAAGCCTATGTGCAAATAGGAAACACTCCTTTTCAGCTTCACCAATGAAGGTCTTAACAATGGGGAGGGAGCTAGAGGTAGGTACTTCTCATCTAAGGATATATTCAGCAATAGATTGAGTAATGCCTTAAAAGGGCTCCTATTTATAATCTGCTCTACTTGTACCTACTGCTTGAGAAACTGTAAAAAAGTGATTTCATTTGTGTTCTTTGACTTCTCACAGCTTCCTCATTCTTTATCTTTATTCTCATGCTACCTTTCCTTGCCAATAATCCTGCTAAAAATAACAAGTTAAAGAGCAGTTGTTATATAATGAATCAAACAGCATCAGATTAAAATTGTAATAATGAATTCATGTCAGGTTATAAAATGGGACTGACTGGAAAGTTATCCATATTTTGTAGCCTTGCCAATTGTAAGTTATGGTGGTGATGGAACAGCCGAACTACTCCTAATCGTTCTGAATTCAGTCAGGGTTGTAATGTATCTCAGAGTAAAAATATCACAGTGAAATGTACAGAGAGATGGCAAATCTTAGTGTTATGGAATCTCCATGTCCTGTTAATATTACTGCGAGTCTCTTCTAACATCGGAAGGACTTTCCAGGCTCATATCACATAGTCATCTCTTCTAAGCAGGATTGCCAAGACTCAGGGTACCAACTGATGTTTTAGGAAAT
Organism: Bradypodion ventrale; assembly: GCA_035047345.1. NCBI lineage: Eukaryota > Metazoa > Chordata > Lepidosauria > Squamata > Chamaeleonidae > Bradypodion > Bradypodion ventrale. The sequence goes on along the minus strand of JAWDJE010000009.1, from coordinate 21,875,812 downwards.
TGCTAAGATGTTCCAGGTTTTCCAGCAAAGAGGGAATTCTCATGCTGGGGGAAGAAAACAAATCCCCGAGGAGGTTTGTATGCCAGTTGGTTTTTATGCTGAGCACTCATTGCCATTGTTGTGACCCATGAACTTTCTTTTTGCACAGGCTCAAGTGGCTAAGATGCTGACTGGAAGGTGACAGGTCAGCAGTTCGATACCCAAATACTGCAGGACGGTTTGAGCTCCCATCTTTGTCCCAGCTCCTGCCAACCTAGCAGTTCAAAAGCAAGAAATTTCAAGTAGATAAATAGGGACCACTTCGGTGGGAAGGTAAACAGCATTCTGTGTGCTCCGGTATCCTGCCACATGACCATGGAAAAGTCAACAGAAGCAGACAGCGCTGGCTCAGAGATGAGCATTGAACCCTAGAGTCAGATATGACTGGCTTGCTTTCGAGCAAGGGTGACCTTTACCTTTACCTAGGCTTACTTGGCGATTCTAGGACTTTCTGCATGTGAAACAGAAGGTGTTACAGCCCTTTTCCTTTACAATCCTCTGGTCTACTGGCTTTGTGATTATAGCACAAAATTGGGAATGAGGACAAATGAAGTAAGAGCTCTTAATATTAGTCTACAGACAAGGAAGCAATAAATCAGAAAATACAATAAATGCTCCAAAGGAAGCCTACCTACCTATCTTTACCACACCTGTCCTTTCTAGGGACTTAGATTTTCCTGTAAGGGCAGTTTCATAGCCAAAGAGCCAGCACTGTCTGCTTCTGTTGACTTTTCCATGGTCATGTGGCAGGACACCGGAGCACACAGAATTCCTCTCTCCTCTGATTATTTTTCATGCCTGCTGGAATCCAAGCTATCAGAATGATCACTGCATATCACTGTAAGTAGATGTGTTCAAAATTTATGGAAAATTCCTTCTCATTTTAATTCTTCATCTTCATGTGCAAGCTTTACATTAACTTTACAGCTCTTGCTTGTATCTAAGATATAGCATAGGAATATGAAAAGAAAGCCTTGTCCTTATGGTACACATAAATGAATCTTTTCAAAGTGTGCTAATTCATGCTAAAAAAATGAACATTAGGAGGATATTTCTGCACTATCACCCTCTGTTGTCCAAAGTATATATTGCAACCTTTCTAGCCATCTCCTTGCTGTGTGTTTTTTTTGTACATGCTTTGTGTTAATTGACTAAAGATGCAGCTATTGATGTGAACTAGCAATTGCTTGCCATTGTAACTGGTGGTGGATGGGTATCTCTATGGTGTGGATGGATATGCAGTGATCATTCTGATATCTTGGATTCCAGCAGGCATGAAAAATAATCAGAGGAGAGAGGAATTCTGTGTGCTCCGGTGTCCTGCCACATGACCATGGAAAAGTCAACAGAAGCAGACAGTGCTGGCTCTTCGGCTATGAAACAGAGATGAGCATTGAACCCTAGAGTCAGACACCCTTTTGAGGTGAAATGGCAGTATACAAATAGGATGAAATAAGAAGCCATCCATGACATGCTCACCCCCTCCAATAATGTAATAATATTTCTTGCTCAGTCTGATGGAATAACAAAATCATGACACTATAGAGCTAAAAAGTGCACCCAAAGCTCATCAGCTCCAACCCCCTGTCAAAGAAGGAAATAACTAGAGCAATCCTGACAGGTGGCCATTATTTGTGTTTAATCATCTCTGAAGAATGAGAGTTCATCACCTTCTGAGACATTCCATTGCTCTGTCAAATAGCTCTTACTGTCAAGATGTTTATGTATGTGTTTGAATGTGGAATGTGGTAGCTTAGTGGTTAAGATGCTAAACTTGATGAATGGAAGGTTGGCAGGTCAGCAGTTCGAGACCTGAGTGCTGCAAGACGGAGTGAGCTCCCATCTCTGTTCCAGTTCCTTGAAAGCAAGAAATTGTAAGTAGAAAAATAGATACCAATTCGGTGGGAAGGTAAACAGCATTCCAGTCATGCTTGCCACATGACCACAGAAATGTCTGCAGATGCAGATAGCGCCAGCTCTTTGGCTTTAAATGGAGAGAAGCATGGGACCCTAGACTCGGATACAACCGTATGTATGCATGTATGAAAACTGTGTTTAATTGAGGGGCATAATTTTGTTACTTCAGGTCTTATTCTTTGGCAATTGTGATCAACAACAACAACAACAACAACAACAACAACAACAACAACAACAACAACAACAACAACAACAACAACAACAACAACAACAACAACAACAACAACAACAACATAGCCTGGCAGATTTGAGGCCCATTTACCTGAGAAAAAAGGCAGGCCAAAGATGGGCATGAAGGAGAGGTTGTTTATAGTGTTGTCTCACCCAACTAACTGATTCATGGGGAAAAACCATCACTATTTCAGGATCAAGCTAGATGCCAAGAGGTATGCTAAGAGGTATAAATTCAGTGGCGTATGTCAGTTAGTTGGGTGAGACAACACTATAACAACCTCTCCTTCATGCCCATCTTTGCCCTGCCTGGAGTCCTCAGAACAATTTATGACCTGGTTTGTCTGATGACCTGTTTCTGCTTGCCCCAGCAATTTACTTTTACTGGACTTTATGACTAATGATTTATCATAGAATCACTGAATTAGAAGGGGTCTTTTAGGTTTTTAAGTCCAACCAACCCCCAGTTCAAAGCAGGAATCTGAATCAAAGCAGGTTGGAGCACTCACCACCTCTTTTCATTTGTTTGGATTTTTTTTGGTGGTGGGGGGGGAGACTTCTTGGCTGATGACCATAGACACTGATGGGGAAAATTAGACTGACTTTGAAGTCACAGTCTAGCACAGGGATCCTCAAACTTTTTAAGCAGGGCCCTCAGAGTGTTGAGGGGCCAGCAGTGTTGGTGGCAGAAGTTGTAGTGGCAGCGGCTGGTTCACAGTCCCTCAGTCTGTTGAGGGGCCAATTCCTCCACCACCTCCACCACAGTGAGGTCACAGGCCAGATTATTTCATGCTGTGGGCTGGATCTGGCCCACGGGCCATAGTTTGGTCTAGCACTTCCTGCCTACAAAGAAAACAAAATGGCTGTACCACTTTTTTTGCCTTTGGAAAGAGTTTCTTGCTAGCTAGACAACGACATGTTCTGAGTCCACAGGAGTTTTAGATGGAGGTGATTGGGTGGTGCAGCTATCCTCGTTTCTTTTAATTTGGAGGCTCAGTTCAGTCACTTGTAAGTACAGTAATACCTCAGATAAAGCTAAAACCTGGTTCCAGAAGTCTTAGCATTATCCGATTTTTAGCGTTATCTGATGCATGCAAGGGAACAGGCCATGCGCTTTGTCGCTACCCTTCCCAGAGGGCCGGCAGGTTCTCTGCACTCACCCTCCGGTCCTCTGGGAAGGGAACCATCCAAGCATGTGGCCTGTTCCCTTGCAGAAGGGGGTGTGGGCAGTGATGCACTCAGTGGCCATGGCCAACACGGTGGGCATGGCCAACTTGGTGGGCATGGCCAACTTAGTTAGCGTGGCTAGGTGGCCATGTGAATCCTCCTCAAGTGGTGCAGGGTCCCCCTTGGGCGGTGGTGCATGGTGGGAGCTCTTCCCTTCCCCTGGCGTCAGCAGCAGCAGCAGCACCAGCGCCAGACGGGCAGAAGGTCGGTCGAGGACTGAGGTCAAGGCGGTATGTGTGGTTGGGAGGAGGGGAGACAGGAGCTTGCACCACCTTGGCCTCAGCATTTGACTGACCTTCCGCCCGACCAGTGCGAACTCTGCCTGTCTGGCGCTGCTGCTGCTGCTGATGCCAGGGGAAGGGAAAAGCTCTTGCCGCATGGCCTGGACCAGCCCGCATGGCACTGCCGTCACCCCTTCTAGCAGCAGCGCAACTCTCACGATGACCGGACATCCTGCAGGAAGAGAACTTCCTGCAGGATGTCCAGGCATCGCAAGAGTTGTATTGCTGCTGCTGATAGAAAAAGCGGCTGCAGCATGTGGGCTGGCCAACTAGGTCAGTTCAAAACAACCCCCTCCACACACACACACACACCCTTCCCTATACACACATACACATACACAACCATGCACACACACACAGCCCCCACCCCACAGCCCCAGGCGAGGGACTCACCCAAAAGGGGCAGGCAGCGGTGATTCCTCCTCCTCCCTACCCCCGGAGCCACGGAGGCTCGGGAGGGAAAAGGGATGCTCGGGCAACAGGGGCGGCAGCACGGCTATGCTGGGACCAGCCACACTTCCTCCATGTCCTCCTCCCTGGGCCGCCCGGGGAGCCCGACATGATTCCTCCTCCTCCCTGCCCCTGGCTCCAGTGGCTCTTCCTCCTCGGCTCCTGGATGCAGCCAGAGTGCGGGGAGAAGAGGAGGAGGTGGGTGGGGTGGGGAGGTGGGCGTGGCTGGCCAGGTGGGCATGGCCTGGGGAATTTCTACTACCGGTTTGCAAGAACCATTGAGAACCAGCCTCAGTTCATCACTGGCCACGGGTGAGTGCAGGGAACCCTCCGGCCCCCCGGGAAGGGAACCGGCCAGGTGCCTGGCCACTTCCCTTCCTGGAGTGTCTTTCCACTCACCCACCAGCCCTCCAAGAAGGGAAGCGGTCATGCTGGAGGGTGAGTGCAGAGACATTCGCCGGTGCTGGCCCTCCGGGAAGGGAAGAGGCCAGGCACCTGGCCGGTTCCCTTTCCAGAGGGCTGGCGGGTGAAACATGATGCATCGGATAACGCTAAAATAACGCTACCCAGTGCATTTTTTCATAATTTCACATCATTATCCGATTTTAGCGTTATCCGATGCATTCGTTATCTGAGGTATTACTGTACTGGATTTATTTTTCTGGCAAAGCAGAACAATATTCTACAGGACAATTCTAAAATGGGGTACCCCAAACTACAATGTATAACTTTGAAACTGGATTTCTGATCAGCACCAAACTTGGCAAATATATACACTGTAATAGACAGCCTGCTCTTTTGTTGCTCAGTTGTGGTCGGGTCCGACCCTTTGCAACCCTATGGACTACAGCAAGCCAGCCTCCTTTGTCATCTGCCATCCTCTGGTGTTTGCCCAGATCAATGGCCACCGTGTTAATGATGCTGTCTGCTGCCTGCTTCTTGTAGAAAGGGCAGCGATATTAGATCAAAACTAAGCTGTGTACTGGCTTAGTAGTCAACTCTCTTTAAGAGAGAATAATAATAAGTAGTACAGTATTGACTTTGGCTAGTGCAGTGGGTGGGATTTTTTTCTCTTTGGCTTTCTACGAAAAATATATACCCAAAGGAACTTGAGATAATTTATTATTATGCAAATATATACTTTTCGTATATCGGCTCCCCACAATCTTGTATATTAGCATTCCTTTTACAAGTTTGAATTATTTGTTCTAAAAAACAGCATAATTGCAGGGAGAGGAGTAAAAAGCTCCCACTTTCTAGTTCTTTGTGTGTGCATTTTGCTGGCCTGTAGGTTCATGAAAACATGGTAATGTCAATTTTTAGCAAGCAGGCTGTCATGGTTTCCCTTAGATTTTATGCTAACCTCAGAGTACATGTGAATTTGATTTAATGCTTTTACCAGAGAGCTACTTAAACACAATCTCTTCAGCAAATCACATCAAATGGTTTCTACAGTGCTTTGCTTAATTACTTTAAAGATGGAAAGTGACCTTTTCACTCTGCATGAGTTATTTCTACCACTTTAGTGTTCAAGGAATGAAGAAGCAGACGAATGAAGTAGTGAAATTCAGCTCTTTATTAGTGGGGTTTGAACACAGTTTGGATGGGGCAAAACTCAGTAACAATAATAACAAGCCCATTGGCTAACAGAGTGTGCACATTTTTCGATCCACTTATTTGCATAATAATAGATACATGAGAAAAGATACATTCCACTCCTGTCAGAAAACACAGTTAACATACATAACAACCACCACAGCAGTAAATGGCAAAATGCTTTAGGATTTGCATGTGTGAGAAATTGTGCTGAATCTGGTAGTGAGAGAAAGAAAATAAATGAAAGAAAACAGCTTTGATGCCTAGCAAGGCCTAGCTCTGCCCAAGTGTTCCTGTATCATTCCTAGCTCAGAGCCTTCTTTCGGAACAGTAAGCTTGGGCAGAGCTAGTCCTAGCAAGGTCTCAAAGCCTTCCAATTAAGGCCTTTATTCAGGTGTATCTAAGGGGTAGATAGAAAGAGCTTCCTTGAAGATTGTGGTATTTTTGAACCACAATCAGGCATACCCCTGGCAATGGCCACCTTGTGCTGTCTTATCTTTCTCACTCTGGTCAGGTGAATGAAACTGCAGAATGAACTTGCCAAAAGGTGGCTTCATTTTGACAGTTTCACGTCTTGCCTAGACACAGAAGAAGAAGGTGTATAGTTGGAACTCCTAGAAGAGAGTATTATGTTATCTGTAATCCAGCCAACCTCAAAACAACATTCTTACTCATAAATACAACTTGATATACATCTTTACAACTACTGCAATAGCACAATACACTGGTTCTAATGACCCTGAGATGGATACTATTAAACTGGTTGGGCAAGCAATTAGTGAGTTAGCAAGATTGCAGTTAAAGCATAAGAGGGAACATTTCTTCTGCCCTGGCCATAAGCTATCTATGTGTTAGAGCAATAAGGAGTAGGCATGTTTACTGGCTTCAGAGTTGGGTCTAAGTGCTGGAGGGGAAACCTCTGTAGTACATTTTGAGAGAGCACATAGCTGGCTGAAAATGTATACAGGAACACTGCACATTGCAAGATTTTGTGACAGATCCCACTTCTACTCATAATACTAGAAATACTAGAAAACTGCTGCCACAGCCACCTATCATAGTTTGAGAGACAATGTGTTAAACTGGACCATATTGGCTGAAATCCAGATGCTTTGTGCAGTAAGTTGCAATAGAGTATGTCCATTGAATCAGTGGGAATTTTGTGAGTCAATCCTCTTATGCTCAGTCAATTCAAATAGTCCTCCTCTAGTTGCTAGTTCCTTTAGTGTAGTTTACCCATCAACTCCCCACTCATTCAATGGGCCTATTCTAATGTGACATACTACACTAAGCATCAAGACCTCAGCTGTTGTGCCTTAACTGTGGTTCTCATGCTGCTGAAACAAAAACTGACCCATGTGGCTAAGTCATGCTTGCCACAGGGCCACAGAAATCTCTACAGATAGCGCTGGCTCTCTACAGAAATCTCTACAGACTGTGCTGGCTCTTTGGCTGTAAATGGAGATTAGCACTGTCCCTCTGTCTGCTTTTGAGTGAGACCTTGTATAGAAAAGTTTTCCAGCTGCTTTAAGAACAGCTCATGGAATTGTATCCACCAACAGTGCCTTTTTTATTCTATAAATACAATGGTATTTATTTTCCTCTGAGGACTCTGTGGACGCTTGAACAGATGCTCTGTTATTGAGCTGAAAAGAACTATATAGCTAAAAATCATTTCGATATAATGCCAAATTATATTCTCATTAGCAAACATTCCAAGCAAAATGTGGCTGGCAAAATGGTCACTTATCTTAGGCCAACAGTTTCAGCCTGAGGTCTGGATTTCATCCGAGCAAACATGCAAAGTGCTATTGGGTGCAGGCAGATTACTCAGATCAAGGTTGGGAAAAATACTTTAAAAACTGAAATTTCATAAGACTAGCCCCATGGGATGGGACAATTTGGGGTATTATAATCCCCCATGGTAATGTTTCCAAGCTTTAACTCAAAACATGTCCACATTTTCATGCTCAAATGTGCATGTCTTCCTGTTGCTTGCTAGAGAGAATTTTGTCACTTGGGCAGGGTAGATGGCAACTAACATGAGCGGGCACTGTCTGGTTGCAGGAATTTGTTGGCCAGGTTGGCCCCCCCAAACACTGCCTTTCTTGGTCTTGTGGACAAAACTCTGTGCGCCATTAATGCTGTCAAGCAGGATATAAAAAGCTACGACCAAGGGAAAAATTCTTTTTTAAAAAAATGTTTTAATTAAATTTTAACAGAAGAAAAATAATAATAATAAATACAAAAATTACATAAACATAATCAGAAAAAATATCAATAATACTTAAAAAGAAAATCGATACAAATTAATCATTTCAATACATCCAATATCTTAACCATTCTGTTTATATGTATATATATATATATATATATGTATTAATACTTTATTCAAATTATTCTCTTTAATAAAGTATTCCAATTTTCTCATATTACAAATACCGTATTTTCCGGTGTATAAGACGACTTTTTAACCCCGAAAAATCTGTGCCAAAGTTGGGGGTCATCTTATACGCCGGGTACTCTGGAGCCAGGGGCCGCCCGGCAGGGAAAGCCATTCGCCGCCGCTGCGCGAGGCCTCCGGAGCAAGGGGCCACCAGGATACCACCACCCCCAGCCTTGCGGCGGAGGTGGTGAATGGCTTTCCCCGCCGGTCAGCTGCTGCTCCTCCTCCTCCTCCTCACCCCCGGCTGGGGGTGGTGGTGTGGAGGAGAAGGAGCATCAGCTGACTGGCAGGGAAAATCAGCCGCCGCCGCGAGGCCTCCGGAGCAAGGGGCCGCCCGGAAACCACCACCCTCAGCCTCGTGGCTGCGGCTGGCTCCCCCCGCCGGTCAGCTGCTGCTCCTCCTCCTCACTCCCCCAACCCCGGCTGGGGTGGTGGTATCCACGAGCCATGCCTCCCTGCCCCCTTCACCAGCGGGGAAGGTAAAAGGAGCCCTGTCGGGCTCGGAGACACCGCGAGCTGTGCCTCCCCGCCCCTTTCACCGGCGTGGAAGGTAAAAGGAGCCAGTGAAGGGGGCAGGGAGGTGCGGCTTGTGGTGTCTCCGAGCCCAACAGGGCTCCTTTTACCGTCCCCGCCGGTGAAGGGGGCAGGGATGCCACGAGCTGCACCTCCCCGCCCCCTTCACCGGCGGGGAAGGTAAAAGGAGCCCTGTCGGGCTCGGAGACACCGCGAGCTGTGCCTCCCCGCCCCTTTCACCGGCATGGAAGGTAAAAGGAGCCAGTGAAGGGGGCAGGGAGGTGCGGCTTGTGGTGTCTCCGAGCCCTACAGGGCTCCTTTTACCGTCCCCGCCGGTGAAGGGGGCAGGGATGCCACGAGCTGCACCTCCCCGCCCCCTTCACCGGCGGGGAAGGTAAAAGGAGCCCTGTCGGGCTCGGAGACACCACAAGCCGCACTCCCCGCCCCTTTCACCAGCGGGGAAGGTAAAAGGAAGGTGCGGCTCGCGGCATCTCTGAGCCTGACGGGGCTCCTTTTACCTTCCCCGCCGGTGAAGGGGGCGGAGAGGTGCGGCCCGCGGTGGCTCCGAGCCCGACATGGCTCCTTTTACCTTTCCCGCCGGTGAAGGGGGCAGGGATGCTGCGAGCTGCACCTCCCCGCCCCCTTCACCGGTGGGGATGGTAAAAGGAGCCCCGTCAGGCTCGGAGATGCCGCGAGCTGCACCTTCCTTTTACCTTCCCCACTGGTGAAAGGGGCGGAGAGGTGCGGCTCGCGGTGGCTCTGAGCCCGACAGGGCTCCTTTTACCTTTCCCGCCGGTGAAGGGGGCGGGAATGCCGCGAGCTGCACCTCTCCGCCCCCTTCACCAGCGGGGAAGGTAAAAGGAGCCCCGTCAGGCTCGGAGATGCCGCGAGCTGCACCTTCCTTTTACCTTCCCCACCGGTGAAAGGGGCGGGGAGTGCAGCTCGCGGCATCCCCGCCCCCTTCACCGGCAGGAAAGGTAAAAGGAGCCCTGTCGGGCTCGGAGCCGCCGCGAGCCGCACTCCCCGCCCCTTTCACCGGTGGGGAAGGTAAAAGGTAGGTGCGGCTCGTGGCATCTCTGAGCCTGACGGGGCTCCTTTTACCTTCCCCACCAGTGAAGGGGGCGGGGAGGTGCAGCTCGCGGCATCCCCGCCCCTTTCACCCGCGGGAAAGGTAAAAGGAGCCCTGTCGGGCTCGGAGCCACCGCAAGCCGCACCTCTCCGCCCCCTTCACCGGTGGGGAAGGGAAAAGGAGCCCCGTCAGGCTCGGAGATGCCGCGAGCCGCACCTTCCTTTTACCTTCCCCGCCGGTGAAAGGGGCAGGGAGTGTGGCTCGTGGCGGCTCCGAGCCCGACAGGGCTCCTTTTACCTTTCACGCCGGTGAAAGGGGCGGGGATGCCGCGAGCTGCACTCACCGCCCCTTTCACCGGTGGGGAAGGTAAAAGGAGCCCTGTTGGGCTCAGAGCCACCGCAAGCCGCACCTCTCCACCCCCTTCACCGGGGGGAAGGTAAAAGGAGCCCCGTCAGGCTCGGAGATGCTGCGAGCTGCACCTTCCTTTTACCTTCCCCACCGGTGAAAGGGGCGGGGAGGTGCAGCTCGCGGCATCCCCGCCCCCTTCACCGGTGGGAAAGGTAAAAGGAGCCCTGTTGGGCTCAGAGCCACCGCAAGCCGCACCTCTCCACCCCCTTCACCGGGGGGAAGGTAAAAGGAGCCCCGTCAGGCTCGGAGATGCCGTGAGCTGCACCTTCCTTTTACCTTCCCCGCCGGTGAAGGGGCGGGGAGGTGCAGCTCGCGGCATCCCCGCCGCCTTCACCGGCGGGAAAGGTAAAAGGAGCCCTGTTGGGCTCGGAGCCACCGCGGGCTGCACCTCTCCGCCCCCTTCACCGGCGGGGAAGGGAAAACGAGCCCCATCAGGCTCGGAGATGCTGCGAGCCGCACCTTCCTTTTACCTTCCCTGCCGGTGAAAGGGGCAGGGAGTGCGGCTTGTGGCGGCTCCAAGCCCGACAGGGCTCCTTTTACCTTTCCCGCCGGTGAAGGGGGCGGGGATGCTGCGAGCTGCACCTCCCCGCCCCTTTCACCGGTGGGGAAGGTAAAAGGAAGGTGCGGCTCGCAGCATCTCCGAGGCTGACGGGGCTCCTTTTACCTTCCCCGCCGGTGAAGGGGGCGGGGAGGTGCAGCTCGCGGCATCCCCACCCCCTTCACCGGTGGGAAAGGTAAAAGGAGCCCTGTTGGGCTCAGAGCCACCGCAAGCCGCACCTCTCCGCCCCCTTCACCGGGGGGGAAGGTAAAAGGAGCCCCGTCAGGCTCGGAGATGCCGTGAGCCGCACCTTCCTTTTACCTTCCCCGCCGGTGAAGGGGGCGGGGAGGTGCAGCTCGCGGCATCCCCGCCCCCTTCACCGGCGGGAAAGGTAAAAGGAGCCCTGTCGGGCTCGGAGCCACCGCGAGCCGCACCTCTCCGCCCCTTCACCGGCGGGGAAGGGAAAACGAGCCCCATCAGGCTCAGAGATGCCGCGAGCCGCACCTTCCTTTTACCTTCCCCGCCGGTGAAAGGGGCAGGGAGTGCGGCTCATGGCGACTCCGAGCCCGACAGGGCTCCTTTTACCTTTCCCGCCGGTGAAGGGGGCGGGGATGCTGCGAGCTGCACCTCCCCGCCCCCTTCACCAGCGGGGAAGGTAAAAGGAGCCCCATCAGGCTCGGAGATGCCACGAGCCGCACCTTCCTTTTACCTTCCCCACTGGTGAAAGGGGCGGGGAGTGCGGCTCGCGGCGGCTCCGAGCCTGACGGGGCTCCTTTTACCTTCCCCGCCAGTGAAGGGGGCGGAGAGGTGCGGCTTGCGGTGGCTCCGAGCCTGATGGGGCTCCTTTTACCTTCGCCACCGGTGAAGGGGGAGGGGATGACACGAGCACATGTAACCAGCATGTTGGGGACAAAATTTAGTGGTTAAGGCGCTGAACTTGGAGACTGGAAGGTTGGGTTTCAGTACCCAAAGGCATGAAAGGAGCCTCATTCGGGCATCCCCTGAGTGGAGTTTCGCCAGCAAAAATCTTTTCAACCCAGAGTAACCGAAGACGCCGCCGTTGGAAGAGGGGTAGTCATACAGCGAGTATATTGCAAACTCTACATTTTAACTAGAAAAGTTGGGGGTCGTCTTATACGCCCAGTCGCCTTATACGCCGGAAAATACAGTACATAAAACACCCTGGTGCAATAACCCTATGTTCTTGAATCTACCAGTTGTCATCTATTAACTTATTTATTGGATTTATATAACTGCCTATTTTGCCTAAGCAACCCAAGGCAGCTCACAACATCAGTTAAAACCCATGCCAATACTAATTAAAACCAAATATTATAAACTAAATTTTATTATTTATTCTGCCAAAAACTCATTACCTCCAGTACAGGTTTGTCTCCTTTATTTTTTCCCCATGTGTGTTGCAGAAATGGCTTTCAAATGTTCCAAAATCTATTTTGTTTTAAAATCCCTTTTTTAATATTTAAATCCCATAATTCAGTCTGGAGGTGACCAGAGCATGGGTGACCGAAAGTAAGGAGTCCTGGTCCAGGAGCGGGTGTAATTGGCAGATGACATGAAATTGCACAAAAGCCCTCCTGGCCATGACTGCCACCTACTCTTCGAGCAGTAGTCATGAGTCCAGGAGGACCCCTAAATTACACACCGGGTCTTTCTGCATTGGCCAACTTGGTTCTTGTTGTTTTCGCCCAACCCACACTGTCACTGATGACAGTCATGAGGTAATTTTGTTCTTGTTCTTTTTCAGGTCACTTTGGCGGCTAGCACTGGTAAGGAGATACTGGATGACCCCTACGAATCCGGCAGGTATGCAGTTGGTTGGCCACAGGAAGGACAAGATAGAGGGAAACTTGGGATGGCCAATCAAATGTGGACCAGGAACAAGGTGATGCTATGCTCTAGACAGCTTGCAAAACCTTAGAGTTCACTGGATATACATCAGAAGCAGAGGTTAACAATTTGCGCTTCTGATTGGGGTCAACAACAATTTGGTTAATGAAATAAGCAAAATAGATACATTGTATCTGCTTAATAGTTGGAAATAACAATTAGTCCTTACCAGTGCTATTTCGGCCCGTTTGCATTACAAAGTTAAGATTTGAATAAAGTGGCCCAGTTTTAAATACAACACAGGTGTCCGCCTCTTCATTGGGGAGTGGGTCCGGCAATGTTGTTGTCGTGAAATGGATCTGACAGATTCTCACTTTTCTGCTCTTTTCTTACAGGCCTTTCTGTGGCCTTCTTTCCCTGCCAATTCTCTGAAGGGAGGGGGTCTGGCCAAAGCAATACAGTCTGATAAACCTGCTCTGGGAATTCTGGCGGGGCTCTTCTCTTGCTAAACCACAGGAATGCTGTGTAATTTTGAGGTACACGGCCAAAAAAGCATGTCTGCCTCTCATATGTATGTTTCCTAGGCTGAAGGCATGTTTGTTCACTTACATGTTAGGTAGAAGTCCATGTTTAGTCTTTCTAAAGCAAGTAAGAACATTCCATTCCCATGGGATGGGGTCATAGGCCCTCATGCTGTGTCATTGTGGTTAAGGGGCAGTCTTTTGGAAATCCCCTTAACTGAACACACCTCTAACCAATCAGGGTAATCTCCACCCTTGACTCTAAGGGAGTGTCATGATAGGACACTCTGGTCCTTGCCAAGCCCCTGGGGGGTGGAGACAGGTGGCACCTTGGTAGAGGCTGTAAGGCAATTTCAGTAAGCTGTTGGAGCTCTTGAGGAGCTTTTTGGGATCTTTTGGGAGAATGGAGTTGTTCCTGAACATCTGAACAGGCCATTGGAGAGCACAGATGGGAAATAGAAATTATTTCACCATGGAAGGGACTTAGAAAATATCTTGCCTGGGACATCTCAATAATTAGTCATTTTTCTGAGGGTTTGAGTGTTGGACTTTGCCATTTTTATGGAGATGGGATTTTGCTGATTTTCTTCTGTACATTTATGCTGTTCTATTTTTATGGCTGTCCTTGATGACCATTTGGAGGCTACAGCTGGTGCAGAATGCGGCTGCCCGGGTGGTGATGGGGTGTGGGCGTTATGCCCACGCCTCCCCACTACTCCGGGAGATGCACTGGCTATCAGTTTGCCTCCGGGTGCAATTCAAGGTGCTGGTTTTGACCAGAGGGGCTCCCTATTTGTGCCTTCAGCTAGAGGGGCTTGCCTCTCTGGCACACGAAGAAGGGCCTTCTCCGTGTTTCTTCCAGTCCCCTGGAACCTCCTGCCAACAGAATTGAGGCTACAGACAGAATTGCTGCCTTTCAGGAAAGGTTTGAAGACCTGGCTGGCGGGGCAGGTGTGGGGCCCTAATGGGAATACGGCCCCAAGCCTGTTGGCTCATCTCCAGCTAGAGTCAAGTTTGGGCCTTTCTTCTGCATTTCTGTATTCCCCCCCTTCCCTTTTAGTTTTAAATGGGATGGGAGTAGGAGGGTGGATAGATGGGTGGATGACAGGGTTTTTAACCTGTTTTTAATATGCTTCTAATTGTTGTACGCCACACTGAGTCGGGTTTTTACCTGAGTGGGCGGCATAAACATTGAAATAAAAAAATAAATAAAAATAAAATGGAAATATGAAATAAAGCCTATTTTGGACTTTGAATTAATTGCTCCTTGAAGCATTCTTTCGGCCAGAGAGGTTTTAAGCATCTTTTTCTACAGAACAGCAATTCTCTCCAGCCTCTCGGACATAGTGCCACTCAGGCTGCCACTTGCTTGCGTGTGAATGCACACACAGAGAGAGGCCCGTTGAAAGGCTGGAGGAGAGAGCATGGTGGAAGGGCAGGCAGGAAGGCGTTCCCCCAGGCCCCCCTTCCATCACAACAGTTTCTCCAGAAAAAAACCCATTTCAACACAGAATATTTTACTGGCTAATGGCTTTTCTGTTGCCTATGTTCTTTCCCAAAGAAGGAAGGGCTATCTTCCAGTAACCTTCAGTGAATGGCTGCCAGCCCATGGATGAGTCTCACAGATACCTGTCAAGGATCCCGTATTGGCCGGGAAATCCCATATTGGCTGGGAAATCCCGTATTTTGGCGCTCGTTCCTCCCCTTTCCTGCCGTCGTCTGGTATTTTGAATGGCGGGGAAAGGGGTAACTGCACAGGCGTGCACACGCAAAAACCCATTTGTGCACGTGCAAAAATGTTCTGCACATGCGCAAACAGGTTCTGTGTGTGCACACATGCACAGAAATTTCCCATATTTTTGGGAGCTGCACTTGATGGGTATGGTCACACATGTACTTACCGTCAGCTGTTCACTTCCAGGGCAATGGCAGGAACTGCTCCCATTTAAGTGAAGAATCGGAAGAACTTTCTGCTCCAGCAAACCATAGTCTTCTAATTTCTGGTTATGGCCTATATGCAAAGGAGCTGATGGGTCTATTTAGAAGCAAATATAATTGAGAACAATAAAATTAATTCATAGGAGAAATGGGCTAGTTTAAGAAGACACGGACCTGTGCCATTGTCTCAACTTAGCACTGTAATGGTTAGGGATGGGATTTTTTTATTTTCTGGACTACAAATACTGTAATTCTCCATTTTGGGAGTTCTACCTACCTCTACTTACCTACATAGAGAACTCAAATATCCATGCTGCATATATCAGCTTTGGCCCTGAGCATCTCTGCAGCAGAGTATGCTGCTCCAATATGAAGCATATCCATACATAAGAACATAAGAACATAAGAACAGCCTTGCTGGAACAGGCCACAGCCCATCCAGTCCAGCATTCTGTCTCACACAGTGGCTCACCATTTACTTCAGGGTATTCCCAAGCAGATGCCTTCACCTGCTTAGGATTCCCTGGAAATGGCATTGAGAGATATCCTGCCTATCTCTCCAACCCGGAGGTTGTCCTTAAGTATCCATAATTATAGCCATTGTTACCCTTGTTCTCCATGAACTTGTCTAATCCTTTCTTAAAGCTGTCAAGACTGACAGCTGTCACCACTTCTTCTGGCAGGGAGATCCATAGACCAGTAATCCTCTGGGTGAAAAAGTACTTTCTCTTATTTGAGAACTAGTACCCAAAAGTTTCATGGAGTGTCCCCCAGTTCTAGTATTATGCGATAGGGAAAACAGTTTTTCCTTATTTACTTTGTCCACACCGAGCATGATTTTATAAACTTCAATCAGGTCACCTCTTTGACGTCGTCATTCAAGAGTGAAGAGGCCCAACCGTTGCAGCCTCAGATGGTAAGGAAGCTGTTCCAGTCCCCTAATCATTCTGGTTGTCCTCCTCTGCACTTTTTCCAGCTCCATAATATCCTTCTGGAGGTATGGCGACCAGAACTGTACACAGTATTCCAGATGGGGCCTCACCATAGATTTATAAAGAGGCAAAATGACACTTGTTGACTTATTTTCTATACCCTTCCTAATGATCCCTAGCATTGAGTTTGCTTTTTTCACTGCTGAGGCACACTGGGTTGACACCTTCGTTGAGTTGTCCACCAGGATACCAAGGTCCCTTTCCTGGTTTGTCGCAGAGAGTTCAGACCCCATCAGTTTATAAATGTAATTGGGGTTCTTTGCCCCAACATGCATCACTTTGCACTTACTAATGTTGAAGCTCATTTGCCACTGTTTTGCCCACTCCCCCAGTGTCAAGAGATCCCTCTGGAGCTCCTCACAATCCCTCATAGTTTTCACTACCCTGTATAATTTAGTGTCGTCAGCAAATTTGGCTACCTTGCTTTTTACTCCTACCTCTAGATCATTTATGAAGAGGTTGAAAACCAGGGGTCCCAGTACTGAACCTTGGGGGACCCCACTCTTTACTTCCCTCCACTTGGAGAAGTGTCCATTTAGTGCTACCCTCTGTTTCCTGTCCCTTAGCCAGTTGCTGATCCAGGACAAGACCTGTCCCTTTATTCCATGACTGGTAAGTTTATTCAAGAGCATTTGGTGTGGGACCTTGTCAAAAGCCTTCTGAAAGTCCAGATAAACAATGTCAACTGGATCCCCCTTATCCACATGCTTGTTGAAACTCTCAAAAGATTCCAACAGATTAGTGAGGCATGATTTGCCCTTGTAAAAGCCATGTTGGCTCTCCTTTAGCAGCGCCTTCTCTTCTATGTGCCTATTAATTCTATCTTTTAGGATGGTTTCCATCACTTTACCTGGGACACATGTCAAACTGACAGGCCGGTAATTTCCTGGATCACCCCTGGATCCTTTTTTGAAAATTGGTGTTACATTCGCTACCTTCCAGTCATCAGGCACAAAGCCTGATTTGAGGGAAAGATTATATATTTTGGCTAGGAGATCAGCAATTTCATCTTTAAGTTCCCTGAGAACTCGTGGATAGATGCCATCTGGTCCTGGTGATTTGTTAGTGTTTAGTTTAACAAGACATACAAGGACCTCCTCCCTGGTTATTTCTATCTGACTTAATTCTTTGGTTTCCCTCCCTACGAAGATAGGCTCTGTTTTGGGCATGTGGTCTCTGTCTTCTTCAGTGAATACTGAAGCAAAGAATTCATTGACTCTCTCTGCAATCTCTGTTCCTTGCCTTCCATTGTCATCTAATGGTCCAATGGCCTTCCTAGTTGGGTTCTTACTTCTAATGTACTTAAAGAAGTCTTTGTTATTTCTCTGAGTATTTTTAGCTATACGCTCCTCAAAGTCTTGCTTTGCTTTCCTGATTGTTGCCTTGCATTTGTTCTGCCAGAATTTATGTTTCTGCCTGCTGTCCTCATTTGGACAAGCCTTCCATCTTCTAAATGAGCTTTTCTTGCTCTTGATCACTTCCCAAACAGCTCCTGTAAGCCACATTGGAGTCCTCTTGGACCTGGCAGTGCCCTTTTTCCTTTTGGGTATGCATTCCAATTGGGCCTCTGTTATTGTTTTCGTAAACAGCCTCCATGCCTCTTGGAGTGTTTGGACTCTCTCAATTTTTCCTTTCAGTTTCTTTTTTACTAGTTTCCTCATCTTTGGGAAATTTCCTTTTTGAAAATTTAAGGTCTCTGTGTTAGATTTTATCACTGACTTGTGGTCTATGATCAAGTTAAACATAATTGAGTTGTGGTCACTGTTCCCTATTGGATCAGTCACATTAACATCTTGCACCAGATCCTGAGTATTACTCAGGATCAAGTCAAGGATTCTTGTACCTCTAGTTGGGTCTTCAACCATCTGTCCCAGGGAACAATCATTTAGCATATCTAGGAACTTTATCTCTTTATCATGTGCTGAACAACAGTACACCCAGTCTATGTGAGGGTAATTAAAGTCCCCCATTATAACCAGGCTTCCCTTCTTGGATGCCTCCTTTACAACATTCTCCAACTGCCAGTCTCCCTCAAGAGTTTGGGTTGGAGGCCGATAGTATATGCCTACTGTTAGACCATCCTTGTGGCCTGGTACTCTTACCCACAGAGCTTCTAATGGTGACTCCAAATCACCTAGATATTCCAATTCATACGATTTTATCACTTCTTTGACATACAAGGCTACATCACCTCCCGTTTGCCCCTTCCTATCCTTCCTGTACAGTTTGTAGCCTGGGATAACTGTATCCCATTGGTTATCATCGGTCCACCAGGTTTCAGTGATACCAATGATATCAATATTCTTATATATTGCTAAGTATTCCAGCTCCCCTATTTTGTTCCGGAGGCTTCTGGCATTTGTATACAAGCATTTATATATGCTTTCCTGATACAGTCTTTTGTGTCCAGTTGCATTGTTAGACTGCCTCTTGCATCCTTCTGCTAGAGTGCTGGTGACTAGCTCCTTGCTCTGCTCAGTAATTTTTGCATCCTCCTCACTACTCAAGTACACACTTTCCCGAACCGGATGCTGCCCAGCTCCTGTCGGCTTTCCCCCAGTTATCAGTTTAAAAGCTGCTCTGCAGCCTTTTTGATGTTGAGTGCCAGCAATCTGGTCCCATCATGGTTCAAATGCAACCCAACCCCCCGGAACAGATTTGGCTTGTCCCAAAATGTTCTCCAGTTCCTGACAAATCTGAAACCCTCCTCTCGACACCACCACCTCATCCACGCATTGAGGCTTCTGAGCTCTGCCTGCCTGGTAGGTCCTGCACGAGGGACAGGCAGCACTTCTGAAAATGCGACCTTGGAAGTCCGGGACTTCAATCTTCTTCCTAACAACCTGAATTTGGCTTCCAGGACAGACCGCTTGGCCTTCCCAACATCATTGGTACCAATGTGTACCATGACAACTGGCTCGTTCCCAGTTCTCTCTAACAATCTATCTAGATTTCTTGTGATGTCTGCAACTTTTGCACCTGGCAGGCAAGTCACCATGCGGTTATCATGTGCATCACAAATCCATTTCTCTGTATTTCTAATTATTGAATCGCTTAGTACAAGGAGCCTCTCTCCTGCAATCTGTTCATCTACATGCACCTCATCAACCATATTAAGGGAGAGAACCTCAGTTTGTTCCTGTTGTTTATCTTCCTGGATCTCATCAAGTGTGATGAAGGAGAGATCATCAGGTGGAATCAGTTGTTCCTCTGTGTGTTCCTCATCAGGTGTGATGAGGGAAAGAGCCTCAAATTTATTCTGTAATTTCAGACTCTCAGAGTGATCCCCTACTCTTCTCCTCCTTTGAGTCACATTCCTCCAAACATCACCCTCCTGTGTTAGTGAAGGGCCTTCTCCCTCAGAACTGTGCCCTGTCTCTTCTTTGTCCAGCATAGTCTGCTCTGCTCTGTCCAAGAACAGCTCAAGCTCCTTAATTTTATTGATGGTTAGATATGCGGGCCTCTAGCTGGTGGACCTTCTCTTCTAGTAGTGCAACCAGCTTGCACTTGCTGCAAGTGTAGTTCTCCATATGCTTTGGCAAGAACACAAACATGGCACAAGTATTGCAGGTAACTACAGCTGTTCCCTCAGAATCCATTTTAACAAGTGCAGTATTCTGGGACTCAAAAATGTACACGTTTACTACCTTTCTACCTAGTAAGACTGTATTCTTCCTTTGTAACTAGTTTGCAATCTAAAGCAGCTCTACTCCAACTGCAAAACTTACCAGTGCTCATGCGAAACATGTTAACATTGCTGTTAACGAAACAATGCATATTGTGACAAGATGTCTCAAACCTAAAATATATCCTCTTTTTGGTGTTGCTCCACCTAAGATCATACCTGTCAAGTTTTGGTTTTGAAAATAAGGGAAACACTGTGGGCATGGCCAAATCTGTGGGCATGGCCAAATCTGTGGGCATGACCAAATCTGGCCTTGTGACTCTAGTCATGCCTGCCATATGGCCATGAAAACGTCTGCAAACACAGACAGCACTGGCTCCTTGGCTGTAAATAGAGATAAGCACTGCACCCTAAAGTCAAATACGAGTAGCTTTTGAGCAAGGGAGACCTTTACTAACCACTTGCATAAACAGGGCCAAACTTCACAGCAAATTTGAATACCCATCAGGGATTTGCTGTTATTAGTAAATTCCCTTGCTTGAAAGCCAGTTGTATCCAACTCTAGGGTTCAGTGCTCATCTCTGTATCAAAGCCAAAGAGCCAGCGCTGTCTGCTTCTGCAGATGTTTCCGTGGTCATGTGGCAGGCATGACTGCCATTGCCTTCCCACCCACTTGCAATTTCTTGCTTTCGAACTGCTAGGTTGGCAGAAGCTGAGATAAAGACATGAGCTCATTCCGCCCTGCAGTACTTGGGAATCGAACTGCTGACCTTCCACCTCCCAGTCAGCATCTTAGTAAAGGTAAAGCTTGCCCTTGCGTGAAAGCCAGTCATATCCAACTCTAGGATTCAGTGCTCATCTCTGTTTCAAAGCCGAAAAGCCGGTGCTATTTTCTGTGTTCATGTGGCAGGCATGACTAGACACTGAAGTGCACAGAACACTGTTTACCTTCCCACTAAAGTGGTTCCTACTTATCTACTTGCAATTTCTTTTCTTTTTAATATATACTTTATTTTCCAAAAAAACAGAAGAAAAAGCCAGATAGTAAAAGATAAACATTGTCAATTCCCACACAGAGACCCACCCTCTCCCTCCCCCATGTTGACTTCCAGCAGCCCAGTCACTGTCCCCTTAAAATATAATTCCCCTATAATTGTTTAACCGAATATCTAAACACTTCTAATTTAGCATACCTGTCAAGTTTCGGGAAATTTCTGTCAAACCCCCGTATTTTACACTCTTTCCTGCCATCATCCTGTATTAGTTAGACTGCAATTAGACTGGAGTTAGACTGGAGGCCAGCACAGGATAAGCATAGCTGTCGATTTTCCTGTTTTGGCTGGGAAATTTCCCTTATTTGACAGGAATTTCCCGAAACTTGACAGGTATGCTTCTAATACATCAAAAACCAATATTAGATTCAATAAATATTATATCCAATCATTAGGCCTTTCAGATCAAGATCTTTCTTGAAGTGTTCGATTACTTTTCTCCAATCTGTCCAAAAACCATACGGGTCTTCATCTCTTAAATTCCTAGTAAGTTTATCCATGTCCATATAGTATTCGTTTTCAGTATTTTACACATTTCCTCATGAATAGTTGACTAATATTCTTTAGCTTTCTTACATGTCCACCACATATGATCATAACATTTCCAACATTTATCAGACATTTTACTATTCATATTTGCAAGTTTTGTGGGAGTCAAACACCATCTATACATCATTTTAAAATAGTTTTCTTTCAGATTCACGCATGTAGTAATTTTCATTGATTTTTTCCATTGATACTCCCAATTTTCCATTTCAATGTCTCTATTAATATTAATGGCCCATTTAATCATCTGTGATTTAACTTTTTCATCTTCAGTATACCACTGTAACAATAATTTACATATATTGGAGATTAGTTTTTTATTATCACCTAACAACAACCTTTCCAATTCTGTTTCTTTCGAAAGAAAACCATATTTCTTTTTGTCAGATTTAAATAAATCAGCAATTTGTATATATTGTAATCATTCATACTCGAAGCCTAGATTTTTTTTATCTTTTAATGTTATATCTGCACTATCAACGTTCAAAATTTCTTTATATTTCAATCAGTCTTTACCTTTATTTTCAGTTTTGGCAGCAATAACTTCCATGGGTACAATCCATAGTGGTCTTCCATCACCTATATACCTTTTATATTTCAGCCATACATTTAACAGATTAATTCTTATATAGTGATATTTAAAAGAACTATGAGTTTTGCACTTTTCATACCACATATAAGCAATGGCACCCAATATGTTATCATATCCTTCTAAGGCTAATAATTTTCTATTTTGTAATAAGATCCATTCTCTTAGCCATACTAGACAAACAGCTTCATGATATAATCTAAGATTTGGGAGATTAAGGCCTCCCCTTTCATTCGAGTCACACAATGTGGTTTCCCCATGCCCCAATGGCATGGAACGGCCCGCGCAGAGGCCACTTCGGGAGAACGCTCCCTGAGCCGTGGGCTCTGCGGGCAGAGAAATTAAGGGGGGGTGGATTTAATGATAGGGTTTGATTCACCCAATTCCTTGACCTGACCAGCGGTTCTGCTGAGAGAGCGAATATCTAACTCCGTTACCCATTAAGGTAATCACTCATCTCCAAGGAGAGCCTAATCCTTAGTGCAAATAGAAGCCATATTTACTCTGGCGTAAGCCTCAGACAATAGTTTTCCTCTGTCAGTGTTTGCCCTAGTTAATTAACTTCCCCAAGAGAGGTTCTCAATTAACCTGGGTAAATAGGTGATGTGATTTTCTGTCAGATGACCATTCTACCATGCGCAGCCTTGGACATAATATATACTGATGATTTTCCCTCAATAAATCACTGGTCTTCGCTCCATCTTGCCTCGTGTCGCTCCTTTGACCAGTCTCCTCCGGGATCCTAAGGGCCTCCTCATGGCCCCAATCCTACATCTGGTGACCCCGAGACGTGATCCTACTCGTGAGTAAGCGATCTACACGGTCTGGTTCTACGCTTGAACCGTGTCCGACCATCCCGAAGGACAGCGCGGTGCTCTGGTCGGTAAGCCAGCCGATCGGAGGGACGGCCTGCGGTGAGGCAGTCCAAGAGGCTTTCTACAGCTTGCTCCCGACTTTCGCGGCGGCTTGCAGCAGCGGGAAACGCGTTCCGCT
Organism: Bradypodion ventrale; assembly: GCA_035047345.1. Lineage (NCBI taxonomy): Eukaryota > Metazoa > Chordata > Lepidosauria > Squamata > Chamaeleonidae > Bradypodion > Bradypodion ventrale. Next base: position 21,852,993 of record JAWDJE010000009.1, on the reverse strand, counting down.
CAGGGTCTGCTGTGAACCCCTGACAGCGCAGTGGCCACCGAAGGCCCGTGGCCGCAGTCCATGCTCCGAGCTCTACCCAGAGAATCGTCGCCAGAACCTATTACCTTGCTCAAAGACGCGTTGACTTGTCCCGAGGAGGAAACTTCGGAGGACCCATCGCAGGTAATATGGGGACCTGTCCTCAGCGACAGCGTCCATCCGCTAGCCAAAGAACTCATGAGGAAGGGTTCAGAATCCTGGCCAGGGTAATTCAGTTGCGTTTTCACAGCGGGGAGCTAGCGAGACTTTTGGTGTACCTGGGGGAACACTGCCTGCTTTACCCAGAAGTAGGTACGTTAACCCTCGAGCTCTGGGATCAGATAGGAGACTGCATTCAGCAACCCCCGAAAGCTCCAGAGGGCATAATTTGCACATGGAGCAAATGTAGGAAGCTCTCAGTAGAGGATGACCCAGTCCGGATAGAGACCCAGAAACCCCCAGCGCAGTCAGAACCATCAGCCCCAAGGAGTCTCTATCCGTCATTTCAGCTTAAGCAGGGCAGTGTAGGGAGCATTCCCTCAGTGGCAGCTGCAGACGTCACTGAAGGAATTCATGGCATGAGAGGCCTTGGCGCTTCTCTGACAGTTAAAAGTCCCCTGCCAATTAAGAACTCCATTCAGCGCATAGGTGAGGAAGATCCATTCATGGGGAAATTGCCAGTGGCACAATTAGCTAGCGCCCAACTGCTGTGCTCAGCCTATCTGAAGGCAGACACACGTTCAGGCAGGGCTGCTCAGCGCCCACTGCTCACGGAAATCTGCACGGCCCCTGGCCACGCGGGGCTCCAGAGCAGACCCATTACCACACTCAGGTGCAGAGCAGTGCCAAAACCCCAAGGCGCCTGCTTCCAGTGTGGTAAAATGAGACACCTTAGAAGAGAAAGCCAATCTAGACCAGGCAGATCTTCAAAAGGTTGTCTTAATGCCAAATGGCCATGCTGGCATGCATCTGGCCCAGGCTAGAAAGGAGGCAGCCATCGCCCTGGCTATGCCAGAAGAACCATCCCAGCAATAGTACCCCGAGTTCCCCCAGGGCACAGGCAGAACCTACTTGTCTTACCTTGGGAGTAGCCCAGAGAAACTCGCCCCTAAGTAGAAGCACCCAGATGGTAGTAAATAGTCAGCTGTGTATAAAGTCATCTCCTCATGTGTAGGATAGAACGCTGCAGATCAGGGGAGGAATGTGCGAATGCGTAAATAGATGTGTGTATGCGTGGTGCACCACTGAATGTATGACTGCAAGAACTGTGTATGATTGCAAAAGCCTTGTCTCTATGACCACAGTATGACTGAAAAAGTGTTCCTTGTGTGTAACTGCGTGGTAATGTCACTGTGAAATATGTGTTAAACAGTTTGCACTCTGCTCATGGGCAGGAACTATTTAAGGTTTGAGAAAGCAGGATGTACAAAACCCTTACAAAACCCTTTGCCTTGCCTCCTTAGCAGCTTAAGCAGGAGAGGGGGGGGGGAATCCTAACCTGCAATAGGGCGGGGTGGTTCCCCCTTCTTCCCTTGAGACTCTTTTCTTTGTCAAAGGATTAAGCCCCTCTTGGAAACCAGTTTTGCAATCCTTGCCACTCAGGAAAACAGATTTTTCTTTTCAGAAGCGCGATCTGAAAACAAAAATCACTTCTATGAGTTTTCCTCACTAGATCATAAGCTATGGGGCCCCTCCCTACGTCTGTGTTCCTCAAACCCCCATCTCTGTGTTTTAAGGTTTTTTGAATGTCTCTTAGCGTCTTGAAGTCACATATCTCACTAGGAGTGAGAGAATTGCATTGTCTTCATGTGTGTATTGTGTTATCATCTTGTAACCTCGGTTCTCAACCTTTTTAAAGTCAGGGGCCAAGTTCCGGGGCCTCAGGCAGCTCTGGGGGTCCGGACAGTCATCCTGCCCTTCCTTCGCCACACAGCCCTTCTTGGCTCGGCGGGGGTAGTGGCAGAGCAACATGGGCCACATCTGGCCCAATTGCCCACATCTGGCCGCAGGTTGAGAATCGTTCTAACTCTCCTTCATTCTCTTAGGAAAGATACTGTTCTGGTATTTTGACTTTAATCTGTGCAAAGTAACTCACTCGTTGTACCCCTTTCACAGGAAAAAGCACGCAAACATTCTTGCGCTCTGTATATTCAGAAAATGCTTACCTTTTTTACAGGAACAAAATTCCTCTCCAGGCCTTAATTGTAACCAATTTATTTATTTCTACAGCCTTACATTCCTTCCTTTCACAGGCTCCAGAGTTAATTATTTCTTAACAGGAGGACACGGTTGTCTTAGTTACCTGACCTAATCTGATTTCGTTATGATAAGAGTTGCTGCATTCTCCTTGTGCTAACTTCTGACTTGTCTTTCCTCCTTTCCTCCTTTCGCCAGTGGAACTCCCTGCTGGAAATGTTTAACTTGTGTGTCTTTTCATTTTTGTGTATTATTTCCTTACAGCTGGCACGTCATAGTTGGCTTGTTTTTAATAAGTCTTAGTCGGTCATTTTCAATATGGCACCTGGCCCACAGCACCCTCTCTAGTGAGCAGACACATGTTGCAAACTCCAGAGCACAGAGGAAGGATTAGTCCCTAAGCTCCTGAGCATGTGCAGAGTGCCACCCATTAGCCAGGACTGCCTAGGACCATTTAAGAGTGCAGTCAGGTCACACCTTCAATCAGATACAGGCATTTTTAGGCCACCCCTTCCCTTTTGGCTGCTAGTCTAAGCACAGGCAAAAAGCTAAGCCACCATCTGGCACTCTTCTAAATGTGTGCACGCACACCATGGGTGGATGTGCGCAGGGGGGCCTTCATGAGAAATTTACCCAAGGGAAGCCTGGCGCTTCATGCGCCAAGGTTTGCCATAAGACCCCAGACTCGTCTCGCTTCAAACGCAGACAGTCACCTTGTATGAATTAACGTCACTGGTTCCTCTTCGGGGGGCTAGGACAGTTTTCACTTATGGGGGTCGCACATATTAGGTTCTTACCTGGCAAGAGGACCAAGCTTGGCGCACGCTCCTGACTCTTCCGCAAGCGGGCAGAGTTGGCAGCCGTGAACCTCGCTTTGCGCACCCTTGCCAAAGAACGCTTCAACATAATTGCTGACAGCCAGTTTCCTAGGAATTTGCTTCACAGTCTACCGGGAGCATACATCACTCCAACGATAGACAAAAACTTGCTAAGTTTGTTCTTCACTACTCCAATTCAGAATGCCAAAGCGCTCGCAAGGCAGTTCAACCTGCCACTTTCCCAAGCCCAAGGCATAGTCCGTTCCTGTCTGCATCGTGCAGGGGCACCGGGGGGGCCCTCGTGGGGGGTCAACCCACGAGGGACAGAGGCCATCCAGGTGTGACGAATGGACGTCACACATCCCCACATTTTGACGCATGGCAGTACATACACGTTTGCATTAATACCTTCCCACAGTTTGTTTGGGTAACAGCACAGAAGGGAGAAACGGCTCCCCATGTGGAGCAGCATCTCCTTTCCCACGGCCAAGGGCGAACCTCGGCACACGAAGTCCGATGACGCCCCAGCTTATAGCTCCAGGCAGCTGGCCACCTTTAGGGCCACCTGGGATATTAAGCACGCTTTTGGCGTTCCTTACAATCCGCAGGGGCAAGCGATTGTGGAACGGGTCTATCGGATGCTTAAGTCCTACATTGACAAACAAACAGAAAGGGGGGGAACAACCTCCCATAGTTGCACAGCAATTGCTATCCTATAAGTGCAAAAACTAACTAACTCTTTCAGAATTTTTATCTCCCAAACAAGTCTCTTCCCCATGCAGGTCCCAGAGGCCAGAGTCAGACCCAGATGATTGCAAAGAGCGGCACCAGTCACTGTCCTGGATGTCATCAGCTGTCCGTCTTCCTTTATGACTTACATCTCCAAAGACATTTCTACGAACATTTTGCACACTCAGTGCCACTTCTAAAGACCGTGCTTTTCCCCAAAACAAGACCTTTCCAAACTCAAGTTGCACATGAAGCCCCACCAAGAAGGGAAGCCTCATCTTCGAAAAGCTTATCTGTAGTTGCTCTTTATTTATTCATGCCTTGTACAATGCTCCAGTTGGGATTTGCAAGGGACACTTGGATTTCTGTATATTGTTAATAACGGCCAGCTTCCACCAAAGGAAGCCAGACCGGCCCATGTTTGCACTGGCCCATTGCTTGGAAAGATTGAGCACCCGGTAGCCGGTAATCCCCAGTTTATCTTCACACCTCCCCATAGGTGTTAGAAAAGACATTTGCACAATGCCAGAAGCTGCAGAGATAGCTCAGAATCACCCCAGGTCACAGTAAGAGATCAATGACACATTTCATTATCTTGCCTTGCTACAGAAAGCAGTCTGGATTCAAACCCACAGCTCTGAAAAACCAGGCTGCAGTATTCAGCGTGCCCGGCTTAGCCATAGGCAACGCTCGGAGAATGAATTGGTCAATTGGCTTGCACTTTTGCAAGAGCCATTAACCATACCTCCTCAGCGATAGTGCTGCTCAACCAGGAGCGGGCAGAGCTTCGCCATGCCATACTGGATAATCAAGCAGCTATCGATTATCCCCTGTGGTTACATCATTTGGGTTGCGAGTCTGTCCATGGCATGTGTTGCTTTAATCTCACAGACAATACCCACAAGATACAGAGCCAGCTCATGGACCTCTACACCCTAGTTAAGAACATCAAGGAGGATTCTTCATGGGGGTGGTAGGACTCCTTGTGGTCGTGGTTCCCATGGGGACGGCTTCAGACGACACTCAAAGTGATTGTGGGGGTGGTAATACTGGGCACAACAGTGTGTTGTTTTGTGCAATGTATTCCCTCACTGCTATCGAGATGTCCCCCATGGAGGGAACCCCGAAGCGTCATTCCCGCTCATCAGCTGATACCTCTCTTACGCAGAGTCGCCGGTCAGGCTCTTAAGTAAAACGAAAAGGGGGGATGTGGTTTCCCCATGCCCCAATGGCATGGAACGGCCCGCGCAGAGGCCACTTCGGGAGAACGCTCCCTGAGCCGTGGGCTCTGCGGGCAGAGAAATTAAGGGGGGTGGATTAATGATAGGGTTTGATTCACCCAATTCCTTGACCTGACCAGCGGTTCTGCTGAGAGAGCGAATATCTAACTCCGTTACCCATTAAGGTAATCACTCATCTCCAAGGAGAGCCTAATCCTTAGTGCAAATAGAAGCCATATTTACTCTGGCATAAGCCTCAGACAATAGTTTTCCTCTGTCAGTGTTTGCCCTAGTTAATTAACTTCCCCAAGAGAGGTTCTTAATTAACCTGGGTAAATAGGTGATGTGATTTTCTGTCAGATGACCATTCTACCATGCGCAGCCTTGGACATAATATATACTGATGATTTTCCCTCAATAAATCACTGGTCTTCGCTCCATCTTGCCTCGTGTCGCTCCTTTGACCAGTCTCCTCCGGGATCCTAAGGGCCTCCTCACGGCCCCAATCCTACAACACAACACTTTCATTTTTATCCTAGGTTTTTTCCCTGCCCACACAAAATCATATAATTTCTTTTGCCATTTATCAAGGTTTTTCCCATCTTTTACGATTGGTATCGTCTGAAACAGAAACATGATTCTAGGTAGAACATTCATTTTAATTACAGCAATTCTACCCATCAGAAAAAAATGCAATTTGTTCCATTTCAGCATATCTCTATCAATTTCCTTCCAATGTTTTTCATACATATTCTTAAATAGATCAATGTTTTTAGTTGTTAAATACACACCCAGGTATTACACTTTATTCACTACCTCACATTCTGTTTGAGTTTGTAGTTCAAGTTGTTTCTTCTTGGTCATGTTTTTACATAAAATTTTGGATTTTTGTTTATTTAGATAAAATCCTGCTACCTCTCCAAATTGATTAATTTTTGATAGAAGGTGATGCATATTTTTAAAGGTTCTTCCACAAAAACACAATATCATCAGCAAAGGCTCTTAGTTTATAAGAAAATCCTTTCAACTTTAATCCTTTTATTAAATCTTCTTCCCTCACTTGTCAATAGAACTAAAACCATAATGAAAAGCAAGGGAGAAAGAGGACATCCCTGTCTGGTGCCTCTTTGAACATCAAATCTTTCTGTGAGGTCATTATTAATTAATAAATTTGCCTTTTGAGAGCTATAAATTGCTTTCACAGAATTAATCATTCCTTCTCCCAAGTCATATCTTTACATCAATGAAAACATAAAGTCCCAGTTTACATTGTCAAAAGCTTTTTCAGCATCTACAAAGAATAGACCAATTTCTTTATCTGGGTTCTTATCATAAAATTCTATTATGTCTTACACAATTCTAACATTGTCTTTAATCTGTTGATTCGGCAAGAAACCTGCTTGTTCTTTCTTAACATGATTAATCAAAAAAGATTTCATTCGTTCAACTATAATTTTAGCAAAGATTTTATAATCATTATTCAAAAGTGAAATGGGTCTATAGTTCTTAACATTAGTCAAATCTTGCCCTTTTTGGGAATCAGCTAAATTGTAGCTTCATTCCAGCTCTTCGGAATTTTTAAAAAGTTTATTACATCATTCATCAACTCTTCAAATACCGATCATTTGAATACTTTATAGAACTGCGCTGTTATCCCATCAGGGCCTGGAGCTTTTCCAGAATTTGTCTCTTTTATAGCTTTCTTGATTTCTTCTTGTGTTATTAAGCCATTCAGTTTCTTTTTCATATCCTCATATTTTAGAGATTTTGATTTTATCTAAATAATTCTCTATTAATTTCTTGTTAATTAGATGCTTTTGAAACCGTTTGTCATAGTATTTAAAAAAAGCTCTTTCAATGTCTTTTTGTATAGTCAGTTCTTTACTTTCAGAGACAATTTTGGAAATTATTTTTGCTTCTTTTCTTTTTTTAATTGACAGGCTAAATACTTGCCAGATTTATTAGCCCATTCAAAATTCTTTTGCTTGAATTTTTTCAAGCTCCATTCCACCTCTTTTGTCAAAATTATATCCAGTTATTGTTGTAAAACCTTAATTTGTGTCAAAATTGTCTTTTTACCAGGTTTTTTCTTCAATTCTCTTTCTTTTCCCTTTATTTTATTCTGAATCTCATTGATTTTTCTTTTTCCAGTTTTCTTTGTTTGTTTAGTAAGATCAGTTTACCTCGAATTACTGCTTTATAGGCATCCCAGACCACATCCAAATTAATGTCTATTCCAGTCAATCTTGAAATAATCTTCCGTTTCTTTTTGGATTATTTCAATATTTCATTTTTCTTTTAGTAAATCTTCATTTAATCTCCATCTAAAAGTTCGATTTCTTGATCTACCTTCAATCAATACTGGATTGTGGTCAGAGCACACTTTTGCCATGATTGTAGCTTTCTTAAATTGTGATCTCGATTTCTTAGACAACCAAATCATATCAATTCTGAAGAAAGAATTATGTCTCAATGAGAAAAATGTATATTCTTTACACTGTCCATTGATTTCTCTCCAGATGTCAATTAGGCTTTCTTGTTTTATCAGTTCAAAGAAGACCTTAGGTAATTTCCCATCTGTTGCATCTTTTTTCTTTGAAGTTTTCCTGTCTAATAAGTTATTTACAGTTCCATTAAAATCACCCATTACAATAAGATTGTCACTAAAAAGTTTGTCAAGTTTTCCAATCAAGTCCTTAAAGAATTCTTCTTTGGTTCCATTCTGTGCATAGATCCCGACTAAAAGGAGTTTCTTTGAGTTTACAGTTACGTATTTCAACAAGGAGTTGCCTCCCTTGAGAATTGCTGGAAATCTGCTTTAGTTGTAAAGCTGGTTTTATATACATAACAACTCCTCTTTTCTTTACTTTGTCCAATGATGCAAATTTTAATCCCAGTTGTTGATTAATTAACAATTTTTCATCTTCTTTTTTAATATGAGTTTCCTGTAAGCAGATTATATTACAATTTTGTTTTTTCAACCAATGCATAACATTTCTCCTCTTCTGAGGAGAATTAACTCCATTTACATTCCAAGAGATTAATCTGTATTCTATTACTCTAGGGTTTTGTAATTAAAGTCCTAATGGTGTTGTCCCAAAAATTGGGTCATTTCATGCTGTGATCTTATCTTCTTTCGTACACCATTGTAAGTAAAGTCCCTTTGGAAATTCCCATCTGAATCTGATATTCTTCTTTTTCAGCTCATCTATCATAAATTTATAAATTTTCCTTTTATCTCTTACAGATTTTGGTATTTTTTTAAGCAGTGTAATCTGTTTGGCTTTTATCTCAAGTGGATGTTTATAATTTTTGAGGAATATTTTTTTCTTTTATGCATTTCTTAGTAAATTGCACTATGATATCTCTTGGGAGCTTTTTTCTTCTAGCATAGTCTGAGTTCACTCGGTAAATTTTATCACAGTCTGATCCCAGAGATTCATCATCTTTCATTTCCATGTATTTATTCAGCTCTCCAATGATGAGATCTCTGGTATTTTCTTTTTCAGAGTCGGGGACACCTCGCAGATGCAACCAGTTTTCTGTTGCTTTAACTTCCATCATGACAATAAGATTGTCCATGATTCCTTCACTAATTTCAATATTGTCCATTCTTTGGCTTAGTCCCATTCTCAGACTTTAAATCTTCAGTTGTTTCCTTCAAAATTCTAATCTATTTGAATTCCCTTCATTTGTTCTGTTAAGCTATTGTTCATTTTTTCCATCTGCTCAATTATTCTTCACCCGAAGCTTCCATTTCCCCCCCTCTAAAGCTTCTGTGGATTTGTTTAGCATTTCATGTATTGCTTTAATCTCTTTGGCAGTTTATCCATTGTGACCGGTGTAGTCATGGCTTTAAGAGCATCGGATCTTGTCCTTGGACTCGCCAAGATGGTGAGAGAGAAAAGTTGGTCCTCCAACTCCAGGTGCCAGCCAAAATGTCTTGTTGGTATTTATTTGCAGAGTAGGTCAGAGTAGGTCAGAGTAGGGTGACTTTCTTCCCTTTCTTTTCCACTTTGGGTCTTTACCTTCTATTCACACCGTCTCACTCCCCAATCTTCCAGTCTGCTCTTTGTAATCTCTGATACAGCTGTAGTCTCACGAGATTTGTCTTGGGAAATCTCAGTCTATCAGTTCTCGCGAGACTTCACCACCTGTTTGACCACAAATACTTAAAGCTGAATCTGTTTCTTTTTTAAATACAAGCACTTTAAAAGCAACAGTTCTCTGCCGGGACCAAACTGATCTCTTCTCCATAATCCCAACTACACACCCGTATATTCTCTTCAGATCTTATATTGTAAGTTGCTTAAAATTAATGTATCTTTCTTGTCTTGTTTTCTTCCTTGTCTTTCTTATCAATATAAAGTAGTTTGTACCTTTCAATAGGCTTCTGTGGCTGGGCTACTCCCTTGGTAAAATAGATGATTGTTTCAGCAACAAAAATGAGGATCTTGGTTCCGAATTATGTTGTATACATGACTCAGAGACAATTTGTGGAGCTGGAGGCTACTTCCCAGCGAGCGCCCTTCAAAACAAAATGGCAGCCCCTACTCAGGCATACCTGTCAAGTATCCCAGATTGGCTGGGATTTCCTGTATTTCCGCGCCGATTTTCTCCATTTCCTGCCCAGAGCTGCCGCTACCTCGTAATTTGGCAGTGGGGGGAAAGGAGTTATTGCACATCCCTTCTGCGCAGGTCCTTTCTACGCATGTGTAGAACCCTTCTACTCATGCGTAGAAGGCTTCTGTGCAGAAGGGGATGCGTAGAAGCCTTCTACGCATGCGTAGAAGTGACCTGCGCAGAACGGTTCTGCGCAGGTCCATTCTACACATGCGTAAAAGCTTTCTACACATGTGTAGAAGCGACCTGCGCAGAACGTTTCTGTGCAGGTCACTTCTACGCATGCGTAGATGGCTTTTACGCATGGGTAGAATGGACCTGCGCAGAAACGTTCTGCGCAGGTCCCGTAATCTCCAGAGCTGCGCTTGACAGGTATATACTCAGGGTTGCCGTTCCATTGAAGTAACAACTCTCAGAAGTATACTAATGCTTTCCTAGAGGTCCCCCTGCCTGGTAAACCTTATGGAGAGGGACAAAGTTGCCTTTCTCCTTATCTTCAAGATTGTTCCGTGTGCTCTCAGCGTGGGAGCAAACCTAATTCAGCCATATCCCCACCTGAAGTCTTTTTACTGTCTCTCTACTTGCAATTTCTTTCTTTCAAACTGCTAGCCTGGCAGGAACTGAAACAGAGATGGGAGCTCAGTACACACACACACACACACACACACACACACACACACACACACACACACACACACACACACACACACACACACACACACACACACACACAGTATCAACACGCCTGTAAAGAAACACCTGCATGCATGCCCAGGCAATAGGAGCAGGGAAAGGTGTGCACCAGTTCCCCCCTCATCCCCACACCCCTCGCCTCAGTCGCTATGGGGAGAAAGGAAATAATTTATACGGGAACCTGGCGGGAAAGAGGGGTGAAAAACAGTAATTTCCCGGCCAATACAGGATACTTGACAGGTATGCCTATGCTAAGGAGAGGAGTCGCAGTGGATGGCGAGAAACTAAGCAAGAGAATTACCCTCAACATCCTCTGAATGGATATGTGTCTCAAGTCTGCCAACTAAGATCTAGGAAGAGCTCTATGGCAAGAACAAATACTTTTGAGGGTATGCAAAAGCAAAAGCAAATTAGAAGAGGAAGGAGCTCACTGGACAAAAAAATAACATTTAAGGAGGACATGGCTGAGGAACTCAACCTCCCCTATGTCACTTGGAGGACCCTGAGTAAGGTCCTCCAAAGTGACATCATATAGAAGAATCTGCAGCATACTTCAAAAGCTTTATAATTTTTTGTTTATTCTTAAAGACATCCTTCCCTCAAAGTGCCAGTGTGGTATATTACATAGAATTGACCTGGGACTTCAAAGACACAGGTTCTAATACCGAGTGTTGTGTGGTGATAAATAACCTGACTCCCTAAAGGGGTCAATGGTTTTGTGTGGATGAGCCCCTTTCAGTGGGGTGATGGCCCCCTCAATGGAGGAAATGCCTCTGGAAACCATCACATTGGGCCCAATGGCAAAATGAGTAGAGGAGGAACCACTTCACTATTCTGATTCCCAACAGTCATAGAGGCACCTTGTTAATATCCTCAAGGCTGTGGCAGTCCATTGCAGTCCCAGTGTTAAATCCTGCACACCTCATTTCATATGTGCCACAGGAGATGGCTCTGTGATCACAGTATGTGGGTCACTTCATGGCAAGCTGCGATCCACCTTAAAAAAATTTATACCAGTTGTATTTTTCCTGTTCCAGGAAAAATTGTATACTTGGACACGAACAGCAGCAACTGATGACCAATCACATCATCTGATGGTCAGTTAGTCACTCTGTCAAACTAGACTTGCTTCTCATGTTTCTTGTGAGGAAGAAGTGCAGAAGAGGAGAGCTACTCTACATACCTTCTGAGTACATTCAATCAGAAAAGAAAAATCAAAGTATATTTGAACTTACAGTAGGAAGACAAAATTAGAAAACTTCATAAAGTACTTAATAAATAATTAACTAATAAATCAGAGGAGCACTAGATAAGACATCATTCCAGTCCCAAACTTCCAGGGATTCTTATTCGGCTCTCAAGAGCTCAAAGGCCTATGGGTCATTGATCCTTTCTAGCAGGCAATGACAGTCTCTTGAGCTTCAAGAGGATTCTGCTGTTATTTATTCAGCCTGATTTATCACACACTTTAGGGAAAATGCTGCAGTGTTGACTTGCTTTTTTTCATGAGCACTGTGCTGTGTGTTGTGCAAAACTCTAAAGACCCAGATCAAGCCAACTTTTTATACTTCCAACTGTCTTGAGTGTGTTAAGCAAGTGAAGGGTGTAAGTATTATAAATTCACTCATGGCTGGCATTGCAGATCCATTTTCATTGAGCTCTGAAGTCAATGGAAGTCATGCAGCTAAATACTTCTCAGGATTTAGAAACTTGGCAACACCCTTCCCCCCACTCCCTGTCTAAATTACCTTGGCTTTTTGCCAGTCGCTTTAAATAAAGGCAAAGTGCTGAATACATTAGCACTCTAGATCCCCATGCCTCTTGCTTACCATGGAGGCTGCACACATCATTTGCTTCACCTATATGCAATTTTTAAAAGCCTGCTTATTAAGGATGCTGGTAACAGTCTCTGTAGGAATGGCAAGTATTAGTTTTCATACTTCACAAAACAAAGAAAAATAACACCAACCGGCTTTAGTAGCTGGATTCATGTTTCCAAAGGTCTTATGCTCTGAAATCTTTAACCATCACAATCTCAGGACTGTACTACATATAAGCTCCCATGTAGGACACAGTCTGATGGTCATAAATGGCCACACACCATGGGCTTGATTAGCTTCATGTTTTTTTTGCTGGCTGTTCCTGTCTTATCACATAGGCATGGTAGAGAACCATTTGGATAGCTAAATCCCAAGACTGCCTTCTGCAACTTAGAGACAGAGTCTCTGGCTGCACAGAAGTAACAGTGTCAAATGCTGGACAAGAGATGATGCAGAAAACAGAACAACCTTGTTCTTCATTGGTATGGAGGTTAAACTAAAGGGGTAGAAGGGAATAGAAGGAAGCACTAAATCATAACATGATTTTACAAAATCACTAGGGGCTGTCGACAGTTTGAGACCTCAATACTGCTCGATGGAATGAGCACCTATCTCTGTCCCAGCTCCTGCCAACCAAGCAGATCAAAAGCAATCCATTGCAGTCCTGGTGTTAAATCCTGCATGTCTCATTTCATTCATTCTGCAGGAGATGGCTTCATGATCACAGTGTGTGGGTCACTTCATGGAAAGCTGTGATCCACCTTAAACAAATTCACACCAGTGGCATTTTCCCTTTCCAGAGAAATATGTATACAGTAAAACCTCGCATAAAGAGCACCTCGTTTAGAGACTAACTCGCTTAAAGAGCAGAATTTTCTCTGAATGGTCACCTTGCTTAACAACTAAAACCAACAAAAAACTCACTTAACAACTAAATTGGGGTTTGAAATCCCCCCTGCCAGAAATCTTACACTTAAAGAGCAAACTCACTTAAAGAGCAATCCCGTGGAATGCATTATGCTCTTTAAGTAGGGATGCAATACATCCCGTTTTCCCATGATTTTCATGGATTCATGCTGTCCCGTCCAGTTCAAGGAAAAACATGGAAAAATCCCGGTTCAAGGAAAAATACTGTATGTAAAAAGCTATGGAGGATTCCTTAAGACTGCAAAGGGTTAAATGCATAGAGTCAGCATTCCTAGAGAGGAAGGGAACACTATGGATAGGAAGTGAGAAAGACAACTCTTCACTTCCCTTCCTCTCTAGGAATGCTGACTCTATGCATTTAACAATTTGCAGTCTTAAGGAATCCTCCATAGCTTTTTACATATTTTTCCATTCCAGACTTTTAGAGCTTTCTTCCAAGGATCCTTGTGTGGGGTTTGAAGGTGAGTTCTTCAAGGGTAGGGTAGGGGTGACCTCAGGGAGAGGAAGGGTCTTAGAGTTTGCGGTGTCTAGTCATGCCTGCCACATGACCACGGAAACGTCTGCAGAAGCAGACAGCGCTGGCTCTTTGGCTTTGAAACAGAGATGAGCACTGAACCCTACAATCGGATATGACTGGCTTTCGAGCAAGGGAGTCCCGGTTTGGGGGGATAGAATTATGGCAACCCTATCTTTAAGCGAGGTACCACTGTACTCGAATATGAGTTGCAGCCACCACCGCGGATTATGACTTGTCTAGTGATGCTCATTAGCCAAGGAAAAATTTAGTCTGCATGCATACTCATACCAACTGTACCATGTGTTTTTATGGGGTTCTTGGAGAGAGCCTCTTTGAAGGAGAGGACGGTAAGCACAGTTGGGCAACAAGATTAACTTGTTGTCTGATCCTTCAACTTGCTTCTCAAAGCAATCACACACTTCAAAGCAATCACATTTATATACTCCCCCATAATGCTTAGTGCACTCTCTGGGCAGTTCACAAGTTAATTAGCATTTTGCCCCCAACATGCTGGCTATTCATTTTACCTACCTTGAAAGGGTGGAAGGCTGAGTCAACCTTTGAGTCCTGGTCAGGATCAAACTCACAACCTTTTGGTTGCAGTACAGTGGTTTAAACCATTGCACCACAAGGACTCCCTATGCTTCTGGCATGATGAAAAAGAGAAAGTAGGGTGGCGTGGCTAAGATGGCCGATGAGTAACATCTTGATCCGGACGCTCGCGCTTAGCAAAGTGGTAATCAGTGTGATAGAGTGAAATGGAAAAATTTTAAAGTGGCAATTTCTGTGGATAAGACTCCTGCTTGCCTTTCTGGAAAATTTCAGGAAGTTTTGAGGTCGGATGGTCGAAGTTTGGGAGGCTTTCCTGGGCGGGTGAGGCCTGCAACGGCAGTCGCGGCTTTTCTGCCGAGGAGCCGAGAACGGGACCAGCGAGACTGCGGAGAAGCACTGGAATTGGCAAGAAACTGTTTGGCAAGAAAACAATTGCATGTAAGTGCATGAAAGGATATACGGAAAGTTAAAGCTTAAAGTTAGCTGGGGACTTTGCTTAGAAGAGCCTGGACTCTGAAATGGAAATAGGTGGAAGTAGATGAAACCAAGTGGTTGTTTCGTTAATGGTGGCGGTCCTGGAAAACGAAAGTGATCGTGTTTGGGTCTATGGTTTTTTCGCACCCCAGGAGACCCACGGCGTGTTTTGGCGGTAACAAAGTGGTTTAAAAAGTTCCTGTCTGGGCTATAGTATTGGAAGGCAGCAGTGTGTCTCCCAGCTTAAAGCGTGTGGGAAAAGTTTGCCGTTCCACAGAAGAAGAAGGGGGGCTTTCACCCCGAAGTTAAGGCAACCGCTGGAAAATGGCGTTTTGATTTGTCCGCCTCAAGAGAAGGATTAATTGGGCTTTTTTTTGTTCCTTCACCGTGTGGATTACAAATATCATCTTTTTTTTTGAGCACATTGCCTCTCACATCTTTTTCCTTTCCTGCTCGGATTTTGGGCTTTTTTCCCCCTTTCATTCCCTCCTCTCTTTTTTGGCGGCTTGGACTCAAACGAGAAGTTCTGGGTGACTGTTTCCTTGGAGCCTTTACTTTTGCAGTTTGGAAGACGATCAGTTGGATTGCTTGCCTTGGGGAAACGGATCTGATGTGGATTATTATTTTCTTTTTCCTTTTTCCTTCTCTGCTGCTTGTTGGGAGTACACTTCGGTTCCTTCTGTCTTTTTTTGTGGATTACAGTACCTAACTCTTTGTTGGATTTCTTCCTCCATACAAGTCTCCCTCTTGGACTTGTGGTACCAGGGGTTGCACTGTTATAGGTTTTGTCTGACTGACTAATTTCTACAACGTTCTGCGACATTGGACTCTTATACTTTGTATTACTATGGAAAAAGGCACAAGAGGGAAAGCAAAGGAAGAAGAGCCAGTCGTGAAGTCCAAGAAGAAGGAAAAAGCACCAATGGAGGAAGCCCCTCAGTCTTCTTCTCCGCCCCCAGTGCCCTATGATCAAACCCAAATTATGGTGGAAATTGGCAAGCTGTTTCAGAAATTGGAGAAGAATGAGGAATCAAGGGTGAAAGATAGAAATGAAATGATGAAAAAGCAAGATAAGGTGGTATCATCTGTTGCAGATTTTTCAAAAAAGGTGGACTTAAGTTTGAAAAAAATAGAGGGAAATGTGAAATTGGTTCAAACTGGGGTAATTGCCATAAAAAAGGAAATAAAAGGGACTCAGGAGGTGGTGCGGGAGAATAAGCTGAAATTGGAGGAGCAAGAGAGAAGGATTGATGCTGTGGAAGATATGATGAGAAAGCAGAATATTGTGATCCGTCAGGTCGTGGAACGGACACCGGACTTGTTAAGGGAAAGAGTGGTTCAGTGGTTAAACGGTTTGAATATGGGAAAAGAATTTGTCCAGGAAGATTTTGTAAGTGTATTTCGGGTGGGCCCAAGAAGAGGGAGGGTGGTTCAAAGAAATGTGTTGGTAAAATTTGCAAATTGGGCCGATAAGCTAAGAGTAATGGCCCATTTGAAACGAGTTGGTCCTGATGCTTTGAAATTTGATGGTTCTGACGTAGAAGTTTATAATGATATCTCATTGAAAGAAAGAACGTGGAGATATAAGATGAGGCCTGTAACTAAATTGTTGATGAGTAAAAATATAAGGTATAATTGGAGATTTCCACAGCAATTGCGCTTTTATTATGACAAAAGAATGCAAGTAATTGATGAAGGGGCCAATCCATTGGAGTACTTGAGCTTGTTGGAACTGGTAAAAGTAGATTCGGAAGAATGGATAAATCTCAAGAAGGAATTGATGGAATCGGGAGCCTTGGGGAGGGAGTATGAGAGGGAGGAAGCTGGTGGGGCAACAGGTGGAACACCGCAGCGAAGGGAAGAGGAGGAGGAGCTGTCACTGATCATGGTGGAGGAGGAGACAAGTAAGGAGCAATGAGAATTAGATTATTACAGTTTAAAGCATTTAATTGATATAGAAAGGTGAGTAGCGCGTAGCACTGGTAGGTAGGCACATCTTGCATGTCCCCCCTCTCCCCTCTTTGGTTGTCAAAGGCGGCTTTTTTTTTTAAGAAGGTGGGGAGAGAGATAGTGTATGTTATATGTAGTTCTGTGTGGTATAGGGGTAAGGGGTTGTTGGTGGCACGCCCGATGGAGAGTTTAGAGCTTAGAAAGGTGATAGGTTATGGGAAGTATTAAAATATTATCATGGAATGTGAAGGGCACAGGTTCTGTTCTTAAGAGACGGAGATTGGAATTGGCGCTGAAGAAAGATAGACCTGATATATTGTTTTTACAGGAAACGCATCAGAAGTCAAAAGACACGAATAAACTTTTTTTGGGATGGATGCAACACTATGAGATGGCGTTTGGAACTTTAAAAGCGAGAGAGGTGGCAATCATGATTTCTAAAAAATTAGGATTTGAGATTACAAAAAGTATTGTTGATCAAGAGGGCAGATATTTGATTGTAAGAGGAAAAATAGAGGATGAGGAAATCATGTTGGTAAATATTTATGCTCCAAACGATCATCAAGCGGAGTTTCTAGAAAAAGTTCGGAAAATAGTGGAATTAGAGAATGTGGCAAAAACTATTGTGGCCGGAGATTTTAATTTGATAAGGTCAGGGTTAGATTGTACGAGCATAGCAAGAAGTGGAACTGGTTTGAAAGGGAAGGTTTTGGATAAATGGATGGATGCTATGGGTTTGAAGGATTCTTGGAGAGAGTTTAAGGGCTCTGAAAGGGCATACTCTTTTTTTTCACATGTCCATGGGACCTACTCGAGAATAGATTATGTTTTTCTTACGGAAAATTTGATCAAAGATATAGAAGGAATGGAAATCGGGATCATTAAGGAATCGGATCATGCCAAAGTATATCTGGAATTGAAATTACAAAAAGATATCCGAAGAGGAAGAAGTTGGAGGTACGATCCTAACTTACTTAAAGACCAAAAATGTAAAGAGCAGATTATGGAAAGGTGGAAAGAAAGTTGGCAGTGGAACGATAATAATGAGGTTAACTTCAATGTTGTATGGGATACCATGAAGTCGGTTTTCAGGGGGGAAAGCATAAAGTTGGCGAGTTTTAAATATAAAAGACATAAAGTAGAACAGATAGAAAAAGAAAGAGAAATAAAGCAGTTACAGGAGGATCATGCGAAAAGTAAAGATAAAAAAATCCTCACGAAACTACAAAGACTTAAAGCAGAATTAATGGGTAAGGATATTGACAAAGTTAAACGAGACTTGATTTACTTAAATAGAGAATATTTTGAATTTAGCAACAGAAGTTCAAAACTATTAGCAAGAGCAGCCAAGGCTAAAAGGGAAAAAAGAGAAATTGGGGTATTGGTTAATAAACAAGGTTTAAGGTGTAATAAGAACAGAGATAAACGCAAAATTGTGAGGGAATTTTATCAAGCATTATATGCAAAAAAGGAGGTAGATTTGGAGAGGCTCAAAAAGATATTGGAGAGACAGTTAGGGAACGGAATAAAACAAGAACATAGAGAGCAAATGGAGGAAAGGATCAATGATAAAGAGGTTAATGAGGTAATTAGTGGGTTGAAGATGGGGAAAGCTCCGGGGGATGATGGATTATCGACAGAGTTCTACAAAGAATTCAAAGAAGTGGTGGTTCCAAAATTGGCGAAGCTATATAATTATATTTTAGATGGAGGGTCAATCCTGACTTCATGGTATAACACTACAATCGTTCTACTGCCAAAGCCTGGTAAGAACCTGGAAAGAGTGGAATCGTACAGACCAATTTCCCTTATAAATCAGGATGCCAAGATCTTCACAGCAATATTGGCCAATCGTCTAAACGGTTTTATGGGGGAATATATAAATGTTGATCAAGTTGGGTTTTTAAAAGTTTGGCACATGGCGGATTTGACTAGAAGGGTATTAGATCTAATTGATAATGTTAATCAAACGAAGGAAAAGGTGGGCTTACTATCATTAGATATTTTTAAGGCATTTGATTCATTACAGTGGTCTTCAATCAAGGAAATAGTTAAAAAATACGGGTTTGGGGATAGATTTAATAGGGTAATAGATTTATTATATCAAAAAGGGAATGCTAGGATCAGAGTAAATGAGGAGGTTAGTGATGTGGTAAAGTTAGAGGCTGGTACTAGGCAGGGTTGTCCATTATCTCCTATCCTGTTTATTATGGCAATGGAGATACTAGCTAAAAATATAAGGGATGATTTAAATATAGAAGGGATTATGGGTAATAAAGTGAGTATGTATGCGGATGATACATTGCTTATGGTGAAACACCCGGAGTTGGTAATGGACAGGATTAAAGATCACCTACAGGTATTTGAAGCTATAACCGGATTAATGATAAATTGGGATAAATCAGAATTGATGCTGTGTAATTTGGGGGTAGGTGAGATGGGTAGGATAGTGGAGACACTTAATATACAAATTAAAGATAAGCTGAAATATCTGGGGATAATTATTTCAAATAAATTAGAAGAACTTAAACGATTGAAGTATGACAGCTTGAAAGTCGAATTTAAGAATAAAATACAAGAGTTTCAGAAGTTGAAGCTGTCATGGTTCGGAAGGATTGCAATTTGCAAAATGATATTGTTACCAAAGATTAATTTTTTATTTGATGCACTAGCGATCCATTTGAAGGAGAAGGAAATTAATGAGTTTCAAAAGATGTTTAATTGTTTCTGTAATGGAGGTAAAAAATCTAGACTTTCAAAGAAGCTTTGGTATTTGTCTCAGAAAGAAGGGGGTCTGGGCATGCCAAATTTGTTAGCATACTATCGAGCATTCCAAATCAAGAATGTTGTGAAGATTTTGGCAAGAGAAAAGGCAATTTGGGAGGAACTGGAGATGAAAGAGTATAGAAATATTGGTAATATGATTTTCTTGGGAATAAAGGATAAGATGAAAAGGCCAAATAATACCATGATGAGAGGGCTCATGGAGGTGTCGGAAAAGGTAAAGAAAGATATGGTCCCAAATCTCTCTCCAATTTTGGAATTGACTGATATGGTGTGTTTTCCAATAAAATTAGATAAGGAAAAAAAGGAAATATTGGATAAAAATGGGATGCTCTTACTGAAGGACTGGTTAAAAGCTTGTGATGATGGTACCAAGAGAGAAAAAATATTTGAGAAGTTAAATTTGAATTGGTTTCAGAAATTAAAGGTGGATAACTGGAATAAAAAATATAGAAGAGAAGTAGGGATAGATAGAACAAAGACGGAATTTGAAGAATTGGTAATAAAGATCAGAAAAGGGGAAAGGAGCATTAAGGGTCTTGTAAGCAAACTTTATACTATATTGAATAAGGGTAAAGATCCACAGGAAGATTTGAAACGGAAATGGGAACAAAATTTGAATATAAAAATTGGGGAGGTTGAATGGAGAAATAAATGGAAAAAGAGGATTATGAGAACAATGTCTGTAAGAATTAAAGAACACAATTTTAAAATGTTGTGGCAATGGTACTTGACACCACTAAGACTCTATCAGATGGATAATAAAAGAGCTAAGTTATGTTGGAGATGCAAAGAAACTGATGGAACATATGAACACATGTGGTGGAGTTGTAAAAAATAAGGGATTTTTGGGGAAGAATAGAAGGGGAGTTTGGTGAAATAATGGGTAAAAGCGTTAAGTTGGTGTCAGGTACCATTCTTCTAACAAATGTGGAAGGTTTGGGTCTGAATAAGGAGGAAAAAGAATTACTGGAAATTGTATTAACTACAGGTAGACAATGCATAGCTAGAAATTGGAAAAACGATGTAGATATACAGATCGGAGAGTGGTATAAAGAAATGTGGAGTTTAGCATTGAACGACAAATTGACATGGGAGATTAAAGTAAAACGAGATAAATTAAAAGAGAATAGGTTTTGGAATATATGGAAACCGTTTGTGGATCATTCTCTTATGGTAAATGATAGCCCAGGACCTGTACCATCTCAAAGAGGTTTTTGGAGTTGAAGTAGAAACTAAACTCTCCGGGCATTGTACATATTCACAGGGTGATTTGTAGCTATTAAAAAATAATAATAGTGGTAGCACAGAAAGCTTTTATTGTTTTGATTGTGTAATAATTTACAATGTGGTATCTAATATTGGTGGTTATATGGTAAATAATTAGTTTAAGTACTATTATGTGCTAGCTTCTATGAATTTGAGTCAACATTGTATTGATGTTGTTTTTGATTTATTATTATATTGTATTGTTATTGTTTTTCTTTTCTTCAAAAAAAATAAAAAAAGAGAAAGTAAAATACATGTGCTTGTAGCTGGGATTGGTGACCACTGGCCTAGGGACCGTTTCATCCTCTTATGCGTCACACTTTCATTTCCTGTGACTGAACAGGAAATGGTACCAATTCCCCCCCCCCATGTGAAAATAACCAGAAATGTCTCCAACAGCCTCTTAGGGGACCATCACAGAGGGTCCAGATTATGAAGTTTAAGTTATGTAAAGAAGGGAACTAAACCCTGCTGCAAACCCAGATGCCAACTTTGCCTTCACACTCACTTTGAAAACAGTATTACTGGACTCAATGGCACCACACACAACATTACAGTCAGTTTTCCTTGTTCTTCTGTCAATGCGATTTATTCAATCTCTTGCCAAAAATGCTCTTCTGCACGCTATGTAGGATAAACAGGACAGTCTTTGTGCAAAAGAGTTAATGGACATAAATCAGACATCCAGAATGGCAACACAGAGAAACCTGTTCCAAACCATTTCAATCTACCTGGACACTCTATCCAAGACTTGAAAGTTGCAATTCTGGAACAGAGAAATTACAAGACTAGGATCCAGAGAGAGAGACAGCAGAAATCAAATACATCCATCTGTTGGACACCCATCACAAAGGTTTGAATATTAGCCAGGTGTTTCTGGGACATTATCAAATTTGATACACAGATTGTTATATGCTGCTATATATTTTGGATATTATATTTTGTTATATTATACCACCATCACAAACTTTCCTGTAAATTCTCTTTCACAGCATGACTCACAGAACAAAGGATGTGCTGAGACAGTGACACAGAAGTTAAACTCATTAGCAAATGTTCAATGCCAGGTGTTTGTTTTGTATTTCCCAACTATTTAAAATTGAAAAGGGGACATTTATAGCTAATGCGAATAACAACCAGAGATCATCTGCTAGTGCCAGCTGTAGGAAGCTGTATTGATTTGCATGCTTATCTTATCTGTCATTTTGATTAATCACTCTATGCCTCTGTATCTGGTGTCTATATCTGTATCTGGTTTGAAGGAGAGGACATGAGCACTTCTATGTCTGATGATTCATGAAAGCTCACATTAAAAATATAGTAGTTAGTTTTTAAAGTGCTGCAGTATTTTGTTTTTGTTTTCTAATATGCCTGAAACACAGACTAACATGGCTACTATTCCAAAAAGTTATATAAAAAGGTTCAGCAGTTAATTCAGGCAACTTGAGTCTTTCTCTGAGGAGCTGATAACTACTGCATGCTAGAGGGAGGATGCTCCCTGTGTATGTTTCCAAGACCATGCTGATTGAGTATTTGGTAGCTTAACTAATTTTCTTGTTTTCTGGTGTGTTTTGCTACATTCCTTAAGTTCTAATTGATTATGTGTTCCAAATAATGTTGATGCCTTTTTAAAAATTTTGAGAGTTTGGGGGTCTTTTTACCTATTTAATTTTTTTTAAAAAGTTCTCCATTCAGTTGCCTGGATTCTTGGCTCAAAAGGTTTGTGGTACTTAAAAGGAGGCCTTGCCTTGGTCAGCTACTGGAAGTGTTTGCATTCTGTGGGTGTGATGGCAGTTCTACCTTGCAGAGTTGGCATAAGTGTTCCATTACCCAGTCTTGTGGATTTTTAGAACTCCGTAAAAGAATTGCTTAGTTGGGTCACCGAGTGGTATCCCAGAGGTGTAAAAAGACTCCCTGGCAGCTCCCCTGCAAAGATTCAAGGTGCTGGTTTTGACCTTTAAAGCCCTACATAGCAGTGGACCAGGATACTTAAGGGACTGCATCACCCCAAAGTATTCTACCCGTCCTACAATGGCAGACCAGAGAGGCTCAGTATTGGTCCCTGCTACAAGAGAAGCACACCTGACCGGAACCAGAAGAAGAACCTTTTCGGTGTCTGCCCCAGCCCTGTGGAACCTCTCACCATCTGAATTGCACCTCCAGACAGAGCTGCTCCCCTTTAGGAGGGCAGTTAAGACCTGGTTATGCCAGCAGGTGTGGGGGCCATCAGGTGTGATGTCCCAGTCCCTCTGGCTTATATAAATAGTGTCTGTTTTTTAATCTCCCCCCTCCTCCCCCTCTGTTTTTATTCTTCCTTTTTCTTTTTTCTTTTTGCTTCTCTTAAGGGGTTAGGGAGGGTATTGGAGGGTGCATGTGTTTTAAGATTGTATTTCTAGATAGGGGTTTTAGTAATGTTTTTATCTCTCAATGCTTTTTATTGTTTTTGTATTTTATTGTATTTCTTTTTATGCTGGTTGCCGCCCTGAGTGGTGTTCGCACCAATAGGGTGGGATATAAATACTTGAAATAAATAAATAAATAAAAATAAGCATACTCTTTCATTTTCTTCCACTTTCCCTAATTGGACTGTTTTAATGCCAATAAGATGCCATTTTTTGTTTTTGTTTATGTTTATTGGATTTATACCCCACTCTACTCAGGCAAAAAGGCCGACTCAGAGCGACTTACAACACAATAATATAAATATAATTACAACAAAAAATTAATATACATACAATTATAACAATATAATAGTAAGTAATACAAAGTAATCAATACAGTTGTAAAAAAATTTCTCAATGGTACAAAAATCAACAATCAATATATCAATACATTACAATTCATATTGCAAAGTGTCAATCGCCCCGTACCAGTCTGACAATAACCGACAACAAAATCCCAGTGTCCAACCTCCACAGTCCGTACTTAGACCCCAGAAAAACTCTTTAGATGGAACTGCTATGGCGGCAGTGACTCCCACTTGCCTCTCCTCTCCAGAGCTGGTGGTGTGGGCCCTGGGGTGAGGCAGGGAGCATCCCAGGCGGTTCCCTCTTTTCTACTCTCCGAGCTGGTGGCCTTGGAGAGTGAGGATAGCTGTGATGGCAGCAGCGGCTCCCACTCGCCTCTCCTCCCCAGAGTCAATGGTGTGGGCCCTGGGGTGAGACGGGGAGTGTGCTGGGCTGCTGCAGCAGCGGTTCCCTCTTTCCCACTCTCCAGCTGGTAGGTTTGGAGCATCCCAGGCAGTTCCCTCTTTTCTACTCTCCGAGCTGGTGGGCTTGGAGAGTGAGGACAGCTGTGGCTGCGGCGACAGCTCCCACCCGCCTCTCCTCCCCAGAGCCGGTGGCATGGGCCCTGGGGTGAGGCTGGGAGCTGATGGAAAGAGCCTCGGGAGAGTCGGAGAAGTCCCGTGGCTCTGTTGGCCCCAGGGCCTGACTTGGACAGTAAGGCATTACACTGCACACAGGTGGGGCGGAGCCCCACTGCAGCTAAGCAACATGGAAGAGGGGCCCAGCCATCTGCCTACTTGCTGTATCTGAAGACCGTTACCTCACTCCTGCTCAGCCCGCCAGGCAGACTCAGCAGAGCACGATGAGAGCAGAAAGCTGTCACTGGGGCTCCCAGTGCCATGCCCTCATGGCCCGGTTATGGATAGCCCACAGCCTGCAGCCTGGTGGTTGGGGACCACTGTTGTAGTTCATGGTCTGCTTACCTCTGTATCTCATTTTGGTGTTTCCTTTTTTGCTTATTCCCCCATCAATTTGGATTATTTTGCTTCAGAAATGCCTCTTTGGATACCCCATGCTTCCGTTTGCTTACTTACCTATTGGGTTTTGGACCTTTCTTTTTCTGGATTATTTTTTCAGCCTGGACTTGGGACTGACCTAGCTGCTGCTGCCTTCTAGACCCAAAGAACAGAAGAGAAGGCATTAAAATGATGGTGCGAAGGAAACCTCTACATATTCTGGGGAGTGGCTATGTTTTTATTTTTGCCTTTAATTTGCTTACTTTTCTTGGTTTTGGGAAGGGGGGTTCTGTTTATGTGTTTGTGTATTGCTTTTTCTGATTGATTGAGTTTTTTAAATTTTGTTTTGATTTAATTAAATTTGATTTAATTAAATTTGATTTGATTAAATTTTGTTTTGATTTGTTTTGATTTTGCAGTGGCTCAAGTCGCTAAGATGCTGACTGGGAAGCGGAAGGTCAGCAGTTCGATTCCCGAGTACTGCAGGACGGAAATGAGCTCCCGTCTTCATCCCAGCTCCTGCCAACCTAGCAGTTCGAAAGCAAGAAATTGCAAGTAGATAAATAGGGACCACTTCGGTGGGAAGGTAACAGCGCTCCGTGTGCTCCGGTGTCTAGTCATGCCTGCCACATGACCACGGAAATGTCTGCAGAAGCAGACAGCGCTGGCTCTTCGGCTTAGAAACAGAGATGAGTACTGCACCCTAGAGTCGGATACGACTGGCTTTCGAGCAAGGGAAACCTTTACCTTTACTTTACTTTGATTCATTTACTATGTTCATTTACTGTGTATTCTGTTAAAGCTAAATATTTTGGGTTTTTTGCATAGGTCTGTTGATTTTTTCCACATGTACTATTACATAAATAGACCGATTCTCTTTTGCCTCACTTCCCTTCTTTTTTTTTTTGTAGTTTTGAAAGGCTCTTTAGGGTTGTCAGAGTGCCAGGACACATGAATGGATAAGCCCCAAAACAAATGGCCCTACAGACAATTTCTCTTTTGTGTAAAATGAAAGAATCAGTGCATTAGAAACACAAAAAATGAGAAAGGAATCCCTGAAAGAACCTAAATGAAACAAATCAGAACAATTATGTCATGAGCATTCCTAAAGGTTATAAAGATGCCCAGCTGGAGAACTTCCAGGTAGACCACACACTAAGAAGAAGGCCAACTTAATAAATGTATAGAATGTTTGTTCCTGGATTTTACCACTTTGGGCTGTAGGAATACAAGGCTGCAAAATGTTTGAATGTTTTCAAAAGTGAACATATTATGTCTGCCATAGGGAACATTCAAACATTTCACTGCTTGAGTTGATAAACGTCTGGTATATTCTTGAAACCATTTCATTTTTCCTAGCCCATGTCAGGTATTTACTTTGACATTTTATCAGTGTAGGTGGCTGACAGAAGGAATTGCAATGAAACAGAATAAAATGTTGGTTCTTTCTTGGGGTCAGAAGAGGGCAGTATAACATTGTTTTTCCAGCTGTTTGGTGTTTATCCTGTTGAAATAATTCATACAGCATTTTTCTTGTACAGTCTTCATGTATTCGGTGGGTGTTATAGGAATCGGTTGTGCCAAAATCTGTGGAAGAAAGAAGATCCTCAGGGCAAATGTGGTAGTTTGTGGTTTTCCAACTGTTCTTGGATTGCAGCCTTGGATTGCATTCCTTACCACTTACTCTTCTTACTAGGGCTGGTCAGAGTTGTGAGCAACTTTGTTTGAAGAACAAAGTGGCCAACAGTAGTACACAGCCATTTATTCTATTAGCTATATATTATGTTCTTTCATCTGGCTGGTGATGACTTTTTGAAGAGCAGCATTTTCCACTTCTATGATATGATTTTATGCTTTAATGATAATAATAACAATTTCATGTCAGAAATTATTCTGGGTTGAAAGGATTTTTGCAGAAGGAACTCCGCTCAGGGAATACCCAAATGAGGCTCCTTTCATGTCCACAAGAGCTGGGATAGAGCTGGGCTCTCA
Source organism: Bradypodion ventrale (assembly GCA_035047345.1). NCBI lineage: Eukaryota > Metazoa > Chordata > Lepidosauria > Squamata > Chamaeleonidae > Bradypodion > Bradypodion ventrale. Next base: position 21,826,669 of record JAWDJE010000009.1, on the reverse strand, counting down.
ATCCATCATGCAGTACTCGGGTCTTGAACTGCCAACCTGCTGACCTTCCAGCTAACAAGGCGAGCTTCTTAAACACTGAACCACCCGGTGGTGAAGCGTGCGTGCCCGCGTGCGCATGCTCACCAGCAAGTTTTCTGAGGTGCACGTTTGTGACGTCTGAGGACCGTTGCCACCATGGCTTTCCTCGGCGCTCCCCTGCTGCGCATGGATGCCCCCCCCCAGCCGCATGCTTACGCAGCCATTTTGGCTAATTTGGTAGGGTGTAGGCCCCACCCCCAGCCTCCAAACACTCGCAGGGCTGTTGTCCGGGACACACTGGAGGTGTGCGCCAAGTATTATGGGATAGGCTACAGGGGTGTGGCCACACCTGCCGGACACGAACAGTCGTGCCTTTCCTTTATAGGTATAGAAGACACATGTATGGAGGTATCTACCTTTCTTGAAGCCAAAGATAGAGAAAGGTCAATTGAAGCCAGGAAGGCAGAGCAGAAAAATAGAGAGCTTGTTAATTGAGAGACAACACAACTGAAACAAATTCTTTTAGATCAGACGCAAGATAGTGTGTTAGTGTTCTCTTCTAGTGTTTACTGCATGCTGGAGTTGTCCCAAATGGTTGGAAAAGGAGTGCTGGTGTCAACGTGCACTAAAAATATACTCCCTGACAGGAATTATAAGGACAATTATTTTTCTTGAGAGGTGATGGTACCCCTCCCCCCAAAAAAAGTTGTACTGTACTTTGAAAATGGAGTCCTCTGGAACAAACATTAATTAACATCCCTTTTAAGAAGCTGCCTTGTGACGGATCAGATTATGGCTCCAACTAGTCCAGTATTGATTGCTCTAAATGGCCATGAATGTCCACGATCAAGGATTCCTTTCACTTTTCATTTTTTCCACATGATCTTTTTAACTGGAGATGGCAGAGGTTGAACGTGATATAGTAGGGATTGATTCTGGAAGCCATTGCTATTCAAAGCAAGTCCTTTACCACTGAATTACAGTCCCTCTGTTTGAAGTACCATCAGTTGAACCTGGGATCTTAGAGAACCTAGCACATTTTTATCATAGTTATCATTTTTATCATAGTTATGGCCAGGGTGGGAGTGGAAGGGTGGGTTGTTGGTTGGTCAAGTTAGGGTTTTAATCTGTTTGGTTATATTTAACTGTATTTTATCTGTTTTTACTGTTGTGCGCCACCCTGAGTCGGGTTTCCCCGAGTGGGCGGCATAAAAATCTAAGAATAAAATAAATAAAAATAAATCCCCGCAGACAACTTGTTGACCTGACTGATCTACAATTCTGCTGGGCTAGCCTAAGATATTTTGCTTCCTCAGGTGAAAGAAAAGGTGAGATTTCTTTCCCATTTTAGGCAGAGAAGTTAGCTATGTTGGCTGAATCTAACTGTAACATAGGCTAGTTTACGGAGACCAGCACAGATCAAATGATGCACACAACTCTCTCCCAAAGATGTAAAGAATGGGGAAGCTCAGGAGGAACAACTGGAAGGTGGCCACTGCTGCCTTCCCCAATAGTTTATACCTGATAAAGGTCTACCCAATGGCAGCAATATCAATTGTACTTATATAGCAATATAGCATTTACAGCAGGGATGCCCCAAATTTTTGTGCCAGGGGCCTAACCATGCCCCCAGAACAGCTGAGTGGGCCTGACCACGCCCCTGGAAATGGGCACATTTGCACATGCGCATCAGAAACCACTCCTGGGAAGTGGTTCTGGACAACTCTGTGCATGTGCAAATGTTTCCCCGCCACTCCCGGAAGTGGTTTTGTCACTCCCAGAAGAGGTTCTGGACATCTCTGCGCATGTGCAAATGCAGCCCTGCCACTCCTGGAAGTGGTTTCAACACTCCCGGAAGAGGTTCAGGATGCATTGGCAGGCACATCCTCCATTCACTTCTGGGAGTGGCAAGGATGTTGGGGGCTGGATGAATTGGTGTCAGGGGCCTGATACGGCCTGTGAGCCATAGTTTGGGCACCCCTGATTTAGAGTAATATCTGACTGACTCATATGTAATTAGCACTTTTGGCCTCAACAAGCTAGGTGCTTATTTTACTGACCTCAGAAGGGATGGAAGGCTGAGTCAAGCTGGAGTTTGTCAGAATCAAACTCACAACATGAGCAGTTTTGAAGTTTAACCACTGTGCCATGAGGGTTACACTGAAGTCTGCTTAATAATAGTAAGATTAGTCTGGTAATTCTCTGTGAGATTGAGTCAGGTTGATGGGATGTAATGTAGGTCTTTTTTTGCTTTATGTCTTCTGTTTCCACTTTGCACTTGTATTTCAAAGCCCCCAAAAAAAGCTAGTAATGAAATACAGTAGATTATGATAAAAATGAAAGCGAACATCAGAACTTGTAAACTGCTAGGGTATACAGGCTCTCATTCTCCATTTCCTCCCCTCTTTTGGGGAGGGGGGGGAAAGCAAGAATTATTAGGAACACCATGTCTTGTACTCTTGCCTACTAGCTCTACAGTGGCAGCTAATTAACAAACAATTCGTGGAGCTGTGTTGACATTAACCATTGATGCCTGTGTGCTAACAGGGATGCTATAGGCATAAAAGGTGCTTTGGAAGTTTACGTTGCAGTGGCTGCTAAGCAAAACAGCTGCATTAATTTGAGCGATTTCCAAAATGAAGCAAAAAAAGAAAGAAAATTGATCATTCTTTGCAAATGAAAAATTGGGCAGGGATGTGGAGGTATGTATAGAGCCCTCAAGGTGGAATAAAAATATTTGAATGAAAGCAATGGTATCTGTGGAACACCCTCCTAATTACCAGTGAGAAGAGGGCATACCAACCTGACCTTTTTTTGACTGTGGGAATCTCTTGTACATGCTGAGAGCTGGGTCATGGTCAAGCACTCACTTTATTTTATTTTCAGCAGACAAGCACCTTTGAATAATACATTCATAGAGTTAGAAGGACGCTTGAAGGTTATCCAGATCACCCCTTGCTTAATGAGGGACTTGCACCTAGGATGGTCCTGTAGAAAACTGTTCTTTATTTGAAAGGTTGTTAAAGTTCTATATTTCAATTGGACTCCAAAGTTTTGCCTGTTCCATTCTTTTGCTGAGCACAAAAAACAAAGCAAGTTTCTTGTCCTTGAGAAACATTGGAAAAGGTCTTACAGATTTCTACTTGCACTGAGTTGTCTAGGGAAAAACTGTGGAAGGGGTTTCACAGATTACTTTGCCTTTCTGAAAACCTGGGACATTAGCTTCCTAAATTAATAGTAATTAACTAGTGAAATGCCATTTTAGCATTTTTAATAGAACAGTAGAATAGAAAGCGTCAGAAGGTAATGTTGGGGTACACAGAAAGAGCCTCCTTGAAGACCTCCTTTAACCACAATCGGCCATACCCTGGTAATGCCCCCCCCCCCTTGCTGGCTTATATAAGGAAGGGTGTATAGGGGTGGCACGAGTGCCCTAGGCATGTGTCACAAACTGCAAGGCAGGGTAATAAATACATAACCCCGACTCTGGTCGGGGCTGGACTTCACACGTTGCTTCCGCGTGTCTTCCTTGTGGCCAGCCATTCCTACAGAAGAGCAATCCCGCTTTTTAGCTATAAGTGTAACTGTCAGGTAGGGGGTGGGCGGGCATTTTTAGCATTTTTAATGGTTATTAATGTTTTAGATTGTAATGTTATGTATGAATGACTTTGATGTTGTGAGCCACCCAGAGTTAATTGCCGAGTGGGTGGCAATATAAATTTAACCAAATAAATAAATAATAGCAACCCTGTGTTGCCGACTAATCTTTCTCACACTAGGTCAGGTGAAAGGAACTGCAGAATGAACTCACCAAATGGTGGCTTCATTTTGGCAGTTTCATGTCTGGCCTAGACATGGAAGAAAAAAAAAGAGAAGGTAAAGTTTATGACCTGCAAAAAGTAAATAAAAATAGTAAAATACACTGTGAGAATGTATTTAGTTTATCCAGTTTTCTTATTGCTTTCTCACTGTAAAGCCACAGAACTCTTAAAATAAATGTAACGTTTTATTTACAAATGATCTTCCATTCTTGTTTTGACATCACCTAAGGTAGTTGATTGCTGTTGCACTCAAATCCATTCAAGAGAATTGCTTTATAACTGAAAAAAATACAGCTTCAGTCTATCATGGACCATGTTTGCAAAATAATCTTTTTCTTTGGAGGGGGCTGGGAGAGACAACCGGCAGCTGTGTCAAGGCAGGGAGATGTGGCTGCAAAAGACCTTCCATCCACCCCCTTCCCAAATGCCTCCTTCGCTGGACCAGGAAGGAGAAGAGAGGACCGGCAGCTGTGTCAAGGCAGGGAGATGTGGCTGCAAAAGACCTTCCATCCACCCCCTTCCCAAATGCCTCCTTTGCTGGACCAGGAAGGAGAAGAGAGGACCGGCAGCTATGTCAAGGCAGGGAGAGGTGGCAGCAAAAGACCTTCCATCCACCCCCCTTCCCAAATGCCTCCTTCACTGAACCAGGAAGGAGAAGAGAGGACCGGCAGCTGTGTCAAGGCAGGGAGAGGTGGTTACAAAAGACCTTCCAACCACCCCCTTTCCCAAATGCCTCCTTCGCTGGACCAGGCAGACAGCTTCAAGAACTGCAGCCCAACTCCAGCCATGGAGAACAGACACTGCCTTTCCTCCCAGCCGCTCCGGTGGGAGGGAATTGGTCCCAGCCGGGAAGCCCTGGTGGATTGATGGATTGGCACATTGCCGCCCCCCTCCTTCACCTCTTGTGGGGTTAGGGAGGAGAGAGGGAGGTGGTGGCTGCAGTGAGGGCCCTTACCCCCCTTTTTGAGTAATTGTAGGGGTTGGAGGGGTGGGAAGAGAATGGGATTGGGTTTGGGGAGGGATGGCTGATAAGGGGCACTTGGAAATGCCCCAAGGAGGGTAGGGGGAGTGTGGGGGTGGGTTCTGGGTCTGGAGGGGAGAGAGGGTGGGAGAAATGGCCTTGTCAGCTGGGAAGGAGGGGTAGCATTCCATCTGAGATGGGCGGAGAGGTTTCCAGGACTCAAATTGGGGTTGTGACGGGCATGGGACGATATGGCGGGTACCGAGGGGCAGGCCGCACATGGGGAACACGGGACCGATGGTTGGTATCTGTCCCTCATTCCAGCCCCCCAGGTACATCTCTGGGTCCTGAGCAGCTGATCCAGGGTGACCCCGCCCTTAGGCTGCTGCTGATGAATGCCAGGTCGGTCTGCAACAAGGCCCCCCCTGATTCAAGATTCTATTCAGGAGGGGCGGGCGGACCTGGCATGCATTACCGAAACCTGGCTGAGACCAGAGGATGGTGTACCTCTGTCAGAAATGTGTCCAGTAGGTTTCGGTATCTGGCACCAGCCAAGGGATGAGGGAAGGAGCGGTGGCATCGCCATTGTAGCCAGGGAGTCCTTGGGAGTTGCCAGGGCCACGGCTCCACAAGTCACGGGTTGTGAGGCCCTGCTCCTGCGGTTGGGCCCTAAGGATCAGTTGGGAGTCTTACTCCTGTACCTGCCTCCTTGCAAGGTAAGAGACTCCCTGCCTGAGCTCCTCAAGGCCATCTCAATGTTGGCATTGGAGTTCCCTAGGCTGATGGTTCTGGGGGACTTCAATTTGCCTTCGCTGGGGACTGGTTCAGAGGTTGCTCAGGAGTTCATGGCTTCCATGGCAGCCATGGACCTGACTCAGGTAATTCATGGCCCGACCAGGGGCAGTGATCACACACGGGACCTAGTTTTTTTGTCGGAGCGGTGGCAGAGTGATCTGAGACTACAGAAATTAGACACTATACCTGTGCCATGGTCAGATCACTATCTGGTGACTCTGGACTTCCTGGGGGTGACGTTTCACCGTAGGGAGGCAGGGCCTATTAAATTGTCCCTCCCCCAGCGACTGATGGATTTGGATGAATTCCAGAGGGAACTGGGGGATTTTCCTCTGGATCGGCTACACGATTCATCCGAGGCACTCGTTGACGTGTGGTACAAGATGACTACCGCTGCCTTGGATGAAATCGCACCACTACGTCCTCTCCGAGCCCGCAGGGATAGATCTTCCCCGTGGTTTACAGAAGAACTGCAGGAGCTTAAATGGGCAAAGAGACGCCGAGAGCGCCGCTGGGGGAAGACCCCGAGCGATTCCGACTGGACACTAGCTAGGGCTGCTATTAAGACCTACCTGGTGGCGTTGAGGGTGGTGAAGCAGCAATACTTTACCACCCTCATTGCCTCCGCAGATAATCGCCCAGCTTCCCTGTTCCGGGTTACCAGGTCTCTCCTTGGCCAGGAGGGGCCGGTGCCCGGGTGGCAGGGTTCGGCTGAGGTTTTTGCAGACTATCTGGTGGAGAAAATCGCTTGGATTTGCTCCGGGTTCAATCCTGGCGTGGATGGGGAGAGTCAGGAGGGGATCAGAGCTCAGTCTGGCTGTGTTACCTGAGATCAATTCAATCCAGTTGTCCCTGAGGAAGTGGACAGGCTTCTTGCAGCTGTTCGCACCACCTCCTGCCCTTTAGATCTCTGTCCCACCTGGTTGGTGAAAGCCTCTAAGGTGGTGACAGGAGGTTGGGTCAGTGCTATAATCAATGCATCGCTATGGGAGGGGGTGTTTCCTGCACTTTTAAAACATGCTTTGGTGCGCCCCCTCCTGAAGAAACAATCCCTCGACCCAGAAGCATCCAGGGAAGAAAGGCCTGGCAGAAACCATTGAGAGTAAGAGGCCTATTCCAAAAGCCCCATCCCCACCCGAGAGGGAGGAAGCATCCAGGGAAGAAAAGCCTCGTAGAAACCACTGAGGGTAAGAGGCCTATTGCAAAGGCCACATCCCCACCAAAGAGGGAGGAAGCATCCAGGGAAGAAAGGCCTGGCAGAAACCACTGAGGGTAAGAGGCCTATTCCAAAGGCACCATCCCCACCCCAGAGGGAGGAAGCATACAGGGAAGAAAAGCCTGGAAGAAAGTACTGAGGGTAAGAGGCCTATTCCAAAGGCCACATCCCCACTCCAGAGGGAGGAAGCATCCAGGGTAGAAAGGCCTGGCAGAAACCATTGAAGGTAAGAGGACTATTCCAAAGGCAACATCCCTACCCCACAGGGAGGAAGCATCCAGGGTAGAAAGGCCTGGCAGAAACCATTGAGGGTAAGAAGCCGATTCCAAAGGCCACATCCCCACCCCAGAGGGAGGAAGCATCCAGGGAAGAAAAGCCTGGCAGAAACCATTGAAGGTAAGAGTCCTATTCCAAAGGCCACACACATACACCAGAGGGAAGAAGCATCCAGGGAAGAAAGGCCTGGCAGAAACCATTGAGGGTAAGAGGCCTATTCCAAAGGCCACACACCCACCCGAGAGGGAGGAAGCATCCAGGGAACAAAGGCCTGGCAGAAACCATTGAGGGGAAGAGGTCAATTCCAAAGGCCCCATCCCCACCCCAGAGGGAGGAAGCATCCAGGGAAGAAAGGCCGGGCAGAAACAATTGAAGGTAACAGGCCTATTCCAAAGGCCACACACACACCCGAGAGGGAGGAAGCATCCAGGGAAGAAAAGCCTGGTAGAAACCACTGAGTGTAAGAGGCCTATTCCAAAGGCCACATCCCCACCAAAGAGGGAGGAAGCATCCAGGGAAGAAAGGCCTGGCAGAAACCACTGAGGGGAAGAGGCCTATTCCAAAGCCCCCATCCCCACCTGAGAAGGAGGAAGCATCCAGGGAAGAAAAGTCTGGTAGAAACCACTGAGGGTAAGAGGCCTATTCCAAAGGCCACATCCGCAACCCAGAGGGAGGAAGCATCCAGGGTAGAAAGGCCTGGCAGAAACCATTGAGGGTAAGAGGCCTATTCCAAAAGCCACATCCCCACCCCAGAGGGTGGAAGCATCCAGGGTAGAAAGACCTGGCAGAAACCACTGAGGGTAAGAGGCCTATTCCAAAGGCCCCATCCCCACCAAAGAGGGAGGAAGCATCCAGGGAAGAAAGGCCTGGGAGAAACCACTGAGGATAAGAGGCCTATTCCAAAGGCCCATCCCCACCCCAGAGGGAAGAAGCATCCAGGGAAGAAAAGCCTGGCAGAAACCATTGAGGGTAAGAGGTCGATTCCAAAGGCCACATCCCCACCCCAGAGGGAGGAAGCATCCAGGGAAGAAAAGCCTGGCAGAAACCATTGATGGTAAGAAGCCGATTCCAAAGGCCACATCCCCACCCCAGAGGGAGGAAGCATCCAGGGAAGAAAGGCCTGGCAGAAACCATTGAAGGTAAGAGTCCTATTCCAAAGGCCACACACATACACCAGAGGGAGGAAGCATCCAGGGAAGAAAGGCCTGGCAGAAACCATTGAGGGTAAGAGGCCTATTCCAAAAGCCACATCCCCACCCCAGACCGAAGAAGCATCCAGGGAAGAAAGGCCGGGCAGAAACAATTGAAGGTAACAGGCCTATTCCAAAGGCCACACACACACCCGAGAGGGAGGAAGCATCCAGGGAAGAAAAGCCTGGTAGAAACCACTGAGTGTAAGAGGCCTATTCCAAAGGCCACATCCCCACCAAAGAGGGAGGAAGCATCCAGGGAAGAAAGGCCTGGCAGATACCACTGAGGGTAAGAGGCCTATTCCAAAGCCCACATCCCCACCCGAGAAGGAGGAAGCATCCAGGGAAGAAAAGCCTGGTAGAAACCACTGAGGGTAAGAGGCCTATTCCAAAGGCCACATCCGCACCCCAGAGGGAGGAAGCATCCAGGGTAGAAAGGCCTGGCAGAAACCATTGAGGGTAAGAGGCCTATTCCAAAGGCCACATCCCCACCCCAGAGGGAGGAAGCATCCAGGGTAGAAAGACCTGGCAGAAACCACTGAGGGTAAGAGGCCTATTCCAAAGTCCCCATCCCCAACAAAGAGGGAGGAAGCATCCAGGGAAGAAAGGCCTGGCAGAAACCACTGAGGATAAGAGGCCTATTCCAAAGGCCGATCCCCACCCCAGAGGGAGGAAGCATCCAGGGAAGAAAAGCCTGGCAGAAACCATTGTGGGTAAGAGGTCGATTCCAAAGGCCACATCCCCACCCCAGAGGGAGGAAGCATCCAGGGAAGAAAAGCCTGGCAGAAACCATTGAGGGTAAGAAGCCGATTCCAAAGGCCACATCCCCACCCCAGAGGGAGGAAGCATCCAGGGAAGAAAGGCCTGGCAGTAACCATTGAAGGTAAGAGTCCTATTCCAAAGGCCACACACATACACCAGAGGGAGGAAGCATCCAGGGAAGAAAGGCCTGGCAGAAACCATTGAGGGTAAGAGGCCTATTCCAAAGGCCACACACCCACCCGAGAGGGAGGAAGCATCCAGGGACAAAGGCCTGGCAGAAACCATTGAGGGGAAGAGGTCGATTCCAAAGGCCCCATCCCCACCCCAGAGGCAGGAAGCATCCAGGGAAGAAAGGCCTGGCAGAAACCATTGAGGGTAAGAGGCCTATTCCAAAGCCCACACATCCACCCCAGAGGGAGGAAGCATCCAGGGAACAAAGGCCTCACAGAAACCATTGAAGGTAACTGGCCTATTCCAAAAGCCACATCCCCACCCCAGACCGAAGAAGCATCCAGGGAAGAAAGGCCGGGCAGAAACAATTGAGGGTAACAGGCCTATTCCAAAGGCCACACACACACACGAGAGGGAGGAAGCATCCAGGGAAGAAAAGCCTGGTAGAAACCACTGAGTGTAAGAGGCCTATGCCAAAGGCCACATCCCCACCAAAGAGGGAGGAAGCATCCAGGGAAGAAAGGCCTGGCAGAAACCACTGAGGGTAAGAGGACTATTCCAAAGCCCCCATCCCCACCCAAGAAGGAGGAAGCATCCAGGGAAGAAAAGCCTGGTAGAAACCACTGAGGGTAAGAGGCCTATTCCAAAGGCCACATCCGCACCCGAGAGGGAGGAAGCATCCAGGGAAGAAAGGCCTGGCAGAAACCACTGAGGGTAAGAGGCCTATTCCAAAGCCCCCATCCCCACCCAAGAAGGAGGAAGCATCCAGGGTAGAAAGGCCTGGCAGAAACCATTGAGGGTAAGAGGCCTATTCCAAAGGCCACATCCCCACCCCAGAGGGAGGAAGCATCCAGGGTAGAAAGACCTGGCAGAAACCACTGAGGGTGAGAGGCCTATTCCAAAGGCCCTATCCCCATCCGAGAGGGAGGAAGCATCCAGGGAAGAAAAGCCTGGTAGAAACCACTGAGGGTAAGAGGCCTATTCCAAAGGCCACATCCCCACCAAAGAGGGAGGAAGCATCCAGGGAAGAAAGGCCTGGCAGAAACCACTGAGGATAAGAGGCCTATTCCAAAGGCCCATCCCCACACCAGAGGGAGGAAGCATCCAGGGAAGAAAAGCCGGGCAGAAACCATTGAGGGTAAGAGGTCGATTCCAAAGGCCACATCCCCACCCCAGAGGGAGGAAGCATCCAGGGAAGAAAAGCCTGGCAGAAACCATTGAAGGTAAGAAGCCGATTCCAAAGGCCACATCCCCACCCCAGAGGGAGGAAGCATCCAGGGAAGAAAGGCCTGGCAGAAACCATTGAAGGTAAGAGTCCTATTCCAAAGGCCACACACATACACCAGAGGGAGGAAGCATCCAGGGAAGAAAGGACTGGCAGAAACCATTGAGGGGAAGAGGCCTATTCCAAAGGCCACATCCCCACCAAAGAGGGAGGAAGCATCCAGGGAAGAAAGGCCTGGCAGAAACCATTGAGGGTAAGAAGCCGATTCCAAAGGCCACATCCCCACCCCAGAGGGAGGAAGCATCCAGGGAAGAAAAGCCTGGCAGAAACCATTGAAGGTAAGAGTCCTATTCCAAAGGCCACACACATACACCAGAGGGAAGAAGCATCCAGGGAAGAAAGGCCTGGCAGAAACCATTGAGGGTAAGAGGCCTATTCCAAAGGCCACACACACACCCGAGAGGGAGGAAGCATCCAGGGAACAAAGGCCTGGCAGAAACCATTGAGGGGAAGAGGTTGATTCCAAAGGCCCCATCCCCACCCCAGAGGGAGGAAGCATCCAGGGATGAAAAGCCTGGCAGAAACCATTGAGGGTAAGATGCCGATTCCAAAGGCCACATCCCCACCCCAGAGACAGGAAGCATCCAGGGAAGAAAGGCCTGGCAGAAACCATTGAGGGTAAGAGGCCTATTCCAAAGGCCACACATCCACCCCAGAGGGAGGAAGCATCCAGGGAACAAAGGCCTCACAGAAACCATTGAAGGTAACAGGCCTATTCCAAAAGCCACATCCCCACCCCAGACCGAAGAAGCATCCAGGGAAGAAAGGCCGGGCAGAAACAATTGAAGGTAACAGGCCTATTCCAAAGGCCACACACACACCCGAGAGGGAGGAAGCATCCAGGGAAGAAAAGCCTGGTAGAAACCACTGAGTGTAAGAGGCCTATTCCAAAGGCCACATCCCCACCAAAGAGGGAGGAAGCATCCAGGGAAGAAAGGCCTGGCAGAAACCACTGAGGGGAAGAGGCCTATTCCAAAGCCCCCATCCCCACCCGAGAAGGAGGAAGCATCCAGGGAAGAAAAGTCTGGTAGAAACCACTGAGGGTAAGAGGCCTATTCCAAAGGCCACATCCGCAACCCAGAGGGAGGAAGCATCCAGGGTAGAAAGGCCTGGCAGAAACCATTGAGGGTAAGAGGCCTATTCCAAAAGCCACATCCCCACACCAGAGGGAGGAAGCATCCAGGGTAGAAAGACCTGGCAGAAACCACTGAGGGTAAGAGGCCTATTCCAAAGGCCCCATCCCCACCAAAGAGGGAGGAAGAATCCAGGGAAGAAAGGCCTGGCAGAAACCACTGAGGATAAGAGGCCTATTCCAAAGGCCCATCCCCACCCCAGAGGGAAGAGGCATCCAGGGAAGAAAAGTCTGGCAGAAACCATTGAGGGTAAGAGGTCGATTCCAAAGGCCACATCCCCACCCCAGAGGGAGGAAGCATCCAGGGAAGAAAAGCCTGGCAGAAACCATTGATGGTAAGAAGCCGATTCCAAAGGCCACATCCCCACCCCAGAGGGAGGAAGCATCCAGGGAAGAAAGGCCTGGCAGAAACCATTGAAGGAAAGAGTCCTATTCCAAAGGCCACACACATACACCAGAGGGAGGAAGCATCCAGGGAAGAAAGGCCTGGCAGAAACCATTGAGGGTAAGAGGCCTATTCCAAAAGCCACATCCCCACCTCAGACCGAAGAAGCATCCAGGGAAGAAAGGCCGGGCAGAAACAATTGAAGGTAACAGGCCTATTCCAAAGGCCACACACACACCCGAGAGGGAGGAAGCATCCAGGGAAGAAAAGCCTGGTAGAAACCACTGAGTGTAAGAGGCCTATTCCAAAGGCCACATCCCCACCAAAGAGGGAGGAAGCATCCAGGGAAGAAAGGCCTGGCAGATACCACTGAGGGTAAGAGGCCTATTCCAAAGCCCCCATCCCCACCCGAGAAGGAGGAAGCATCCAGGGAAGAAAAGCCTGGTAGAAACCACTGAGGGTAAGAGGCCTGTTCCAAAGGCCACATCCACACCCCAGAGGGAGGAAGCATCCAGGGTAGAAAGGCCTGGCAGAAACCATTGAGGGTAAGAGGCCTATTCCAAAGGCCACATCCCCACCCCAGAGGGAGGAAGCATCCAGGGTAGAAAGACCTGGCAGAAACCACTGAGGGTAAGAGGCCTATTCCAAAGGCCCCATCCCCAACAAAGAGGGAGGAAGCATCCAGGGAAGAAAGGCCTGGCAGAAACCACTGAGGATAAGAGGCCTATTCCAAAGGCCCATCCCCACCCCAGAGGGAGGAAGCATCCAGGGAAGAAAAGCCTGGCAGAAACCATTGAGGGTAAGAGGTCGATTCCAAAGGCCACATCCCCACCCCAGAGGGAGGAAGCATCCAGGGAAGAAAAGCCTGGCAGAAACCATTGAGGGTAAGAAGCCGATTCCAAAGGCCACATCCCCAACCCAGAGGGAGGAAGCATCCAGGGAAGAAAGGCCTGGCAGTAACCATTGAAGGTAAGAGTCCTATTCCAAAGGCCACACACATACACCAGAGGGAGGAAGCATCCAGGGAAGAAAGGCCTGGCAGAAACCATTGAGGGTAAGAGGCCTATTCCAAAGGCCACACACCCACCCGAGAGGGAGGAAGCATCCAGGGAACAAAGGCCTGGCAGAAACCATTGAGGGGAAGAGGTCGATTCCAAAGGCCCCATCCCCACCCCAGAGGCAGGAAGCATCCAGGGAAGAAAGGCCTGGCAGAAACCATTGAGGGTAAGAGGCCTATTCCAAAGCCCACACATCCACCCCAGAGGGAGGAAGCATCCAGGGAACAAAGGCCTCACAGAAACCATTGAAGGTAACTGGCCTATTCCAAAAGCCACATCCCCACCCCAGACCGAAGAAGCATCCAGGGAAGAAGGGCCGGGCAGAAACAATTGAGGGTAACAGGCCTATTCCAAAGGCCATACACACACACGAGAGGGAGGAAGCATCCAGGGAAGAAAAGCCTGGTAGAAACCACTGAGTGTAAGAGGCCTATGCCAAAGGCCACATCCCCACCAAAGAGGGAGGAAGCATCCAGGGAAGAAAGGCCTGGCAGAAACCACTGAGGGTAAGAGGCCTATTCCAAAGCCCCCATCCCCACCCAAGAAGGAGGAAGCATCCAGGGAAGAAAAGCCTGGTAGAAACCACTGAGTGTAAGAGGCCTGTTCCAAAGGCCACATCCGCACCCCAGAGGGAGGAAGCATCCAGGGTAGAAAGGCCTGGCAGAAACCATTGAGGGTAAGAGGCCTATTCCAAAGGCCACATCCCCACCCCAGAGGGAGGAAGCATCCAGGGTAGAAAGACCTGGCAGAAACCACTGAGGGTAAGAGGCCTATTCCAAAGGCCCCATCCCCAACAAAGAGGGAGGAAGCATCCAGGGAAGAAAGGCCTGGCAGAAACCACTGAGGATAAGAGGCCTATTCCAAAGGCCCATCCCCACCCCAGAGGGAGGAAGCATCCAGGGAAGAAAAGCCTGGCAGAAACCATTGAGGGTAAGAGGTCGATTCCAAAGGCCACATCCCCACCCCAGAGGGAGGAAGCATCCAGGGAAGAAAAGCCTGGCAGAAACCATTGAGGGTAAGAAGCCGATTCCAAAGGCCACATCCCCAACCCAGAGGGAGGAAGCATCCAGGGAAGAAAGGCCTGGCAGTAACCATTGAAGGTAAGAGTCCTATTCCAAAGGCCACACACATACACCAGAGGGAGGAAGCATCCAGGGAAGAAAGGCCTGGCAGAAACCATTGAGGGTAAGAGGCCTATTCCAAAGGCCACACACCCACCCGAGAGGGAGGAAGCATCCAGGGAACAAAGGCCTGGCAGAAACCATTGAGGGGAAGAGGTCGATTCCAAAGGCCCCATCCCCACCCCAGAGGCAGGAAGCATCCAGGGAAGAAAGGCCTGGCAGAAACCATTGAGGGTAAGAGGCCTATTCCAAAGCCCACACATCCACCCCAGAGGGAGGAAGCATCCAGGGAACAAAGGCCTCACAGAAACCATTGAAGGTAACTGGCCTATTCCAAAAGCCACATCCCCACCCCAGACCGAAGAAGCATCCAGGGAAGAAGGGCCGGGCAGAAACAATTGAGGGTAACAGGCCTATTCCAAAGGCCATACACACACACGAGAGGGAGGAAGCATCCAGGGAAGAAAAGCCTGGTAGAAACCACTGAGTGTAAGAGGCCTATGCCAAAGGCCACATCCCCACCAAAGAGGGAGGAAGCATCCAGGGAAGAAAGGCCTGGCAGAAACCACTGAGGGTAAGAGGCCTATTCCAAAGCCCCCATCCCCACCCAAGAAGGAGGAAGCATCCAGGGAAGAAAAGCCTGGTAGAAACCACTGAGGGTAAGAGGCCTATTCCAAAGGCCACATCCGCACCCCAGAGGGAGGAAGCATCCAGGGTAGAAAGGCCTGGCAGAAACCATTGAGGGTAAGAGGCCTATTCCAAAGGCCACATCCCCACCCCAGAGGGAGGAAACATCCAGGGTAGAAAGACCTGGCAGAAACCACTGAGGGTAAGAGGCCTATTCCAAAGGCCCTATCCCCACCCGAGAGGGAGGAAGCATCCAGGGAAGAAAAGCCTGGTAGAAACCACTGAGGGTAAGAGGCCTATTCCAAAGGCCACATCCCCACCAAAGAGGGAGGAAGCATCCAGGGAAGAAAGGCCTGGCAGAAACCACTGAGGATAAGAGGCCTATTCCAAAGGCCCATCCCCACACCAGAGGGAGGAAGCATCCAGGGAAGAAAAGCTGGGCAGAAACCATTGAGGGTAAGAGGTCGATTCCAAAGGCCACATCCCCACCCCAGAGGGAGGAAGCATCCAGGGAAGAAAAGCCTGGCAGAAACCATTGAAGGTAAGAAGCCGATTCCAAAGGCCACATCCCCACCCCAGAGGGAGGAAGCATCCAGGGAAGAAAGGCCTGGCAGAAACCATTGAAGGTAAGAGTTCTATTCCAAAGGCCACACACATACACCAGAGGGAGGAAGCATCCAGGGAAGAAAGGACTGGCAGAAACCATTGAGGGGAAGAGGCTTATTCCAAAGGCCACATCCCCACCAAAGAGGGAGGAAGCATCCAGGGAAGAAAGGCCTGGCAGAAACCACTGAGGGTAAGAGGTCGATTCCAAAGGCCACATCCCCACCCCAGAGGGAGGAAGCATCCAGGGAAGAAAAGCCTGGCAGAAACCATTGAGGGTAAGAAGCCGATTCCAAAGGCCACATCCCCACCCCAGAGGGAGGAAGCATCCAGGGAAGAAAAGCCTGGCAGAAACCATTGAGGGTAAGAGGCCTATTCCTAAGGCCACACATCCACCCCAGAGGGAGGAAGCATCCAGGGAACAAAGGCCTCACAGAAACCATTGAATGTAACTGGCCTATTCCAAAAGCCACATCCCCACCCCAGACCGAAGAAGCATCCAGGGAAGAAAGGCCGGGCAGAAACAATTGAAGGTAACAGGCCTATTCCAAAGGCCACACACACACCCGAGAGGGAGGAAGCATCCAGGGAAGAAAAGCCTGGTAGAAACCACTGAGTGTAAGAGGCCTATTCCAAAGGCCACATCCCCACCAAAGAGGGAGGAAGCATCCAGGGAAGAAAGGCCTGGCAGAAACCACTGAGGGGAAGAGGCCTATTCCAAAGCCCCCATCCCCACCCGAGAAGGAGGAAGCATCCAGGGAAGAAAAGTCTGGTAGAAACCACTGAGGGTAAGAGGCCTATTCCAAAGGCCACATCCGCAACCCAGAGGGAGGAAGCATCCAGGGTAGAAAGGCCTGGCAGAAACCATTGAGGGTAAGAGGCCTATTCCAAAAGCCACATCCCCACACCAGAGGGAGGAAGCATCCAGGGTAGAAAGACCTGGCAGAAACCACTGAGGGTAAGAGGCCTATTCCAAAGGCCCCATCCCCACCAAAGAGGGAGGAAGCATCCAGGGAAGAAAGGCCTGGCAGAAACCACTGAGGATAAGAGGCCTATTCCAAAGGCCCATCCCCACCCCAGAGGGAAGAAGCATCCAGGGAAGAAAAGCCTGGCAGAAACCATTGAGGGTAAGAGGTCGATTCCAAAGGCCACATCCCCACCCCAGAGGGAGGAAGCATCCAGGGAAGAAAAGCCTGGCAGAAACCATTGATGGTAAGAAGCTGATTCCAAAGGCCACATCCCCACCCCAGAGGGAGGAAGCATCCAGGGAAGAAAGGCCTGGCAGAAACCATTGAAGGTAAGAGTCCTATTCCAAAGGCCACACACATACACCAGAGGGAGGAAGCATCCAGGGAAGAAAGGCCTGGCAGAAACCACTGAGGGTAAGAGGCCTATTCCAAAGCCCCCATCCCCACCAAAGAAGGAGGAAGCATCCAGGGAAGAAAAGCCTGGTAGAAACCACTGAGGGTAAGAGGCCTATTCCAAAGGCCACATTCGCACCCGAGAGGGAGGAAGCATCCAGGGAAGAAAAGCCTGGTAGAAACCATTGAGGGTAAGAGGCCTATTCCAAAAGCCACACACCCACCCGAGAGGGAGGAAGCATCCAGGGAACAAAGGCCTGGCAGAAACCATTGAGGGGAAGAGTCGATTCCAAAGGCCCCATCCCCACCCCAGAGGCAGGAAGCATCCAGGGAAGAAAGGCCTGGCAGAAACCATTGAGGGTAAGAGGCCGATTCCAAAGCCCAGACATCCACCCCAGAGGGAGGAAGCATCCAGGGAACAAAGGCCTCACAGAAACCATTGAAGGTAACTGGCCTATTCCAAAAGCCACATCCCCACCCCAGACCGAAGAAGCATCCAGGGAAGAAAGGCCGGGCAGAAACAATTGAGGGTAACAGGCCTATTCCAAAGGCCACACACACACACACGAGAGGGAGGAAGCATCCAGGGAAGAAAAGCCTGGTAGAAACCACTGAGTGTAAGAGGCCTATGCCAAAGGCCACATCCCCACCAAAGAGGGAGGAAGCATCCAGGGAAGAAAGGCCTGGCAGAAACCACTGAGGGTAAGAGGCCTATTCCAAAGCCCCCATCCCCACCCAAGAAGGAGGAAGCATCCAGGGAAGAAAAGCCTGGTAGAAACCACTGAGGGTAAGAGGCCTATTCCAAAGGCCACATCCGCACCCCAGAGGGAGGAAGCATCCAGGGTAGAAAGGCCTGGCAGAAACCATTGAGGGTAAGAGGCCTATTCCAAAGGCCACATCCCCACCCCAGAGGGAGGAAGCATCCAGGGTAGAAAGACCTGGCAGAAACCACTGAGGGTAAGAGGCCTATTCCAAAGGCCCTATCCCCACCCGAGAGGGAGGAAGCATCCAGGGAACAAAAGCCTGGTAGAAACCACTGAGGGTAAGAGGCCTATTCCAAAGGCCACATCCCCACCAAAGAGGGAGGAAGCATCCAGGGAAGAAATGCCTGGCAGAAACCACTGAGGATAAGAGGCCTATTCCAAAGGCCCATCCCCACACCAGAGGGAGGAAGCATCCAGGGAAGAAAAGCCGGGCAGAAACCATTGAGGGTAAGAGGTCGATTCCAAAGGCCACATCCCCACCCCAGAGGGAGGAAGCATCCAGGGAAGAAAAGCCTGGCAGAAATCATTGAAGGTAAGAAGCCGATTCCAAAGGCCACATCCCCGCCCCAGAGGGAAGAACCATCCAGGGAAGAAAGGCCTGGCAGAAACCATTGAAGGTAAGAGTCCTATTCCAAAGGCCACATACATACACCAGAGGGAGGAAGCATCCAGGGAAGAAAGGCCTGGCAGAAACCATTGAGGGGAAGAGGCCTATTCCAAAGGCCACATCCCCACCCCAGAGGGAGGAAACATCCAGGGTAGAAAGGCCTGGCAGAAACCACTGAGGGTAAGAGGCCTATTCCAAAGGCCCCATCCCCACCCGAGAATGAGGAAGCATCCAGAGAAGAAAAGCCTGGTAGAAACCACTGAGGGTAAGACACCTATTCCAAAGGCCACATCCCCCCCAAAGAGGGAGGAAGCATCCAGGGAAGAAAGGCCTGGCAGAAACCATTGAGGCTAAGAGGCATATTCCAAAGGCCACATACGCACTCCAGAGAGAGGAAGCATCCAGTGTAGAAAGGCCTGGCAGAAACCATTGAGGGTAAAAGGACTATTCCAAAGGCAACATCCCCACCCCACAGGGAGGAAGCATCCAGGGTAGAAAGGCCTGGCAGAAACCACTGAGGGTAAGAGGCCTATTCCAAAGGCCACATCCCCACCCCAGAGGGAGGAAGCATCCAGGGAAGAAAAGCCTGGCAGAAACCATTGTTGGTAAGAGGCCTATTCAAAAGGCCACATCGCCACCCCAGAGGGAGGAAGCATCCAGGGAAGAAAGGCCTGGCAGAAACCATTATTGGTAAGAGGCCTATTCCAAAGGCCACATCCTCACACCAGAGGGAGGAAGCATCCAGGGAAGAAAAGCCTGGCAGAAACCATTATTGGTAAGAGGCCTATTCCAAAGGCCACATCCCCACCCGAGAGGGAGGAAGCATCCAGGGAAGAAAGGCCTGGCAGAAACCATTGAGGGTAAGAGGCCTATTCCAAAGGCCACACACCCACCCGAGAGGGAGGAAGCATCCAGGGAACAAAGGCCTGGCAGAAACCATTGAGGGGAAGAGGTCGATTCCAAAAGGCCCCATCCGCACCCCAGAGGGAGGAAGCATCCAGGGAAGAAAAGCCTGGCAGAAACCATTGAGGGTAAGATGCCTATTCCAAAGGCCACATCCCCACCCCAGAGGGAGGAAGCATCCAGGGTAGAAAGACCTGGCAGAAACCACTGAGGGTAAGAGGCCTATTCCAAAGGCCCTATCCCCACCCGAGAGGGAGGAAGCATCCAGGGAACAAAAGCCTGGTAGAAACCACTGAGGGTAAGAGGCCTATTCCAAAGGCCACATCCCCACCAAAGAGGGAGGAAGCATCCAGGGAAGAAATGCCTGGCAGAAACCACTGAGGATAAGAGGCCTATTCCAAAGGCCCATCCCCACACCAGAGGGAGGAAGCATCCAGGGAAGAAAAGCCGGGCAGAAACCATTGAGGGTAAGAGGTCGATTCCAAAGGCCACATCCCCACCCCAGAGGGAGGAAGCATCCAGGGAAGAAAAGCCTGGCAGAAATCATTGAAGGTAAGAAGCCGATTCCAAAGGCCACATCCCCACCCCAGAGGGAAGAACCATCCAGGGAAGAAAGGCCTGGCAGAAACCATTGAAGGTAAGAGTCCTATTCCAAAGGCCACACACATACACCAGAGGGAGGAAGCATCCAGGGAAGAAAGGCCTGGCAGAAACCATTGAGGGGAAGAGGCCTATTCCAAAGGCCACATCCCCACCCCAGAGGGAGGAAACATCCAGGGTAGAAAGGCCTGGCAGAAACCACTGAGGGTAAGAGGCCTATTCCAAAGGCCCCATCCCCACCCGAGAATGAGGAAGCATCCAGAGAAGAAAAGCCTGGTAGAAACCACTGAGGGTAAGACACCTATTCCAAAGGCCACATCCCCACCAAAGAGGGAGGAAGCATCCAGGGAAGAAAGGCCTGGCAGAAACCATTGAGGCTAAGAGGCATATTCCAAAGGCCACATACCCACTCCAGAGAGAGGAAGCATCCAGTGTAGAAAGGCCTGGCAGAAACCATTGAGGGTAAAAGGACTATTCCAAAGGCAACATCCCCACCCCACAGGGAGGAAGCATCCAGGGTAGAAAGGCCTGGCAGAAACCACTGAGGGTAAGAGGCCTATTCCAAAGGCCACATCCCCACCCCAGAGGGAGGAAGCATCCAGGGAAGAAAAGCCTGGCAGAAACCATTGTTGGTAAGAGGCCTATTCAAAAGGCCACATCGCCACCCCAGAGGGAGGAAGCATCCAGGGAAGAAAGGCCTGGCAGAAACCATTATTGGTAAGAGGGCTATTCCAAAGGCCACATCCTCACACCAGAGGGAGGAAGCATCCAGGGAAGAAAAGCCTGGCAGAAACCATTATTGGTAAGAGGCCTATTCCAAAGGCCACATCCCCACCCGAGAGGGAGGAAGCATCCAGGGAAGAAAGGCCTGGCAGAAACCATTGAGGGTAAGAGGCCTATTCCAAAGGCCACACACCCACCCGAGAGGGAGGAAGCATCCAGGGAACAAAGGCCTGGCAGAAACCATTGAGGGGAAGAGGTCGATTCCAAAAGGCCCCATCCGCACCCCAGAGGGAGGAAGCATCCTGGGAAGAAAAGCCTGGCAGAAACCATTGAGGGTAAGATGCCGATTACAAAGGCCACATCCCCACCCCAGAGGCAGGACGCATCCAGGGAAGAAAAGCCTGGCAGAAACCATTGAGGGTAAGAGGCCTATTCCAAAGGCCACACACCCACCCGAGAGGGTGGAAGCATCCAGGGAACAAAGGCCTCACAGAAACCATTGAAGGTAACAGGCCTATTCCAAAAGCCACATCCCCACCCTAGACAGAAGAAGCATCCAGGGAAGAAATGCCGGGCAGAAACCATTGAGGGTAAGAGGCCTATTCCAAAGGCCACACACACACCCGAGAGGGAGGAAGCATCCAGGGAAGAAAAGCCTGGTAGAAACCACTGAGGGTAAGAGGCCTATTCCAAAGGCCACATCCCCACCAAAGAGGGAGGAAGCATCCAGGGAAGAAAGGCCTGGAAGAAACCACTGAGGGTAAGAGGCCTATTCCAAAGGCCACATCCCCACCCCAGAGGGAGGAAGCATCCAGGGAAGAAAGGCCTGGCAGAAACCATTGAGGGTAAGAGGCCTATTCCAAAGGCCACACATCCACCCCCGAGGGAGGAAGCATCCAGGGAAGAAAGGCCTGGCAGAAAACATTGAGGTTAAGAGGCCTATTCCAAAGGCCACATCCCCCCCCCCCAAGAGGGAGGAAGCATCCAGGGTAAAAAGGCCTGGCAGAAACCACTGAGGGTAAGAGGCCTATTCCAAAGGCCCCATCCCCACCCGAGAAGGAGGAAGCATCCAGGTAAGAAAAGCCTGGTAGAAACCACTGAGGGTAAGAGGCCTATTCCAAAGGCCACATCCCCTCCAAAGAGGGAGGAAGCATCCAGGGAAGAAAGGCCTGGCAGAAACCATTGAGGGTAAGAGGCCTATTCCAAAGGCCATATCCCCACTCCAGAGGGAGGAAGCATCCAGGGTAGAAAGGCCTGGCAGAAAACATTGAGGGTAAGAGGACTATTCCAAAGGCAACATCCCCACCCCACAGGGAGGAAGCATCCAGGGTAGAAAGGCCTGGCAGAAACCACTGAAGGTAAGAGGCCTATTCCAAAGGCCACATCCCCACCCCAGAGGGAGGAAGCATCCAGGGAAGAAAAGCCTGGCAGAAACCATTGTTGGTAAGAGGCCTATTCAAAAGGCCACATCGCCACCCCAGAGGGAGGAAGCATCCAGGGAAGAAAGGCCTGGCAGAAACCATTGAGGGTAAGAGGTCGATTCCAAAGGCCACATCCCCACCCCAGAGGGAGGAAGCATCCAGGGAAGAAAAGCCTGGCAGAAACCATTGATGGTAAGAAGCCGATTCCAAAGGCCACATCCCCACCCCAGAGGGAGGAAGCATCCAGGGAAGAAAGGCCTGGCAGAAACCATTGAAGGTAAGAGTCCTATTCCAAAGGCCACACACATACACCAGAGGGAGGAAGCATCCAGGGAAGAAAGGCCTGGCAGAAACCATTGAGGGTAAGAGGCCTATTCCAAAAGCCACATCCCCACCTCAGACCGAAGAAGCATCCAGGGAAGAAAGGCCGGGCAGAAACAATTGAGGGTAACAGGCCTATTCCAAAGGCCACACACACACACGAGAGGGAGGAAGCATCCAGGGAAGAAAAGCCTGGTAGAAACCACTGAGTGTAAGAGGCCTATGCCAAAGGCCACATCCCCACCAAAGAGGGAGGAAGCATCCAGGGAAGAAAGGCCTGGCAGAAACCACTGAGGGTAAGAGGCCTATTCCAAAGCCCCCATCCCCACCCAAGAAGGAGGAAGCATCCAGGGAAGAAAAGCCTGGTAGAAACCACTGAGGGTAAGAGGCCTATTCCAAAGGCCACATCCGCACCCCAGAGGGAGGAAGCATCCAGGGTAGAAAGGCCTGGCAGAAACCATTGAGGGTAAGAGGCCTATTCCAAAGGCCACATCCCCACCCCAGAGGGAGGAAGCATCCAGGGTAGAAAGACCTGGCAGAAACCACTGAGGGTAAGAGGCCTATTCCAAAGGCCACACACATACACCAGAGGGAGGAAGCATCCAGGGAAGAAAGGCCTGGCAGAAACCATTGAGGGTAAGAGGCCTATTCCAAAGGCCACACACCCACCCGAGAGGGAGGAAGCATCCAGGGAACAAAGGCCTGGCAGAAACCATTGAGGGGAAGAGGTCGATTCCAAAGGCCCCATCCCCACCCCAGAGGCAGGAAGCATCCAGGGAAGAAAGGCCTGGCAGAAACCATTGATGGTAAGAAGCCGATTCCAAAGGCCACATCCCCACCCCAGAGGGAGGAAGCATCCAGGGAAGAAAGGCCTGGCAGAAACCATTGAAGGTAAGAGTCCTATTCCAAAGGCCACACACATACACCAGAGGGAGGAAGCATCCAGGGAAGAAAGGCCTGGCAGAAACCATTGAGGGTAAGAGGCCTATTCCAAAAGCCACATCCCCACCTCAGACCGAAGAAGCATCCAGGGAAGAAAGGCCGGGCAGAAACAATTGAGGGTAACAGGCCTATTCCAAAGGCCACACACACACACGAGAGGGAGGAAGCATCCAGGGAAGAAAAGCCTGGTAGAAACCACTGAGTGTAAGAGGCCTATGCCAAAGGCCACATCCCCACCAAAGAGGGAGGAAGCATCCAGGGAAGAAAGGCCTGGCAGAAACCACTGAGGGTAAGAGGCCTATTCCAAAGCCCCCATCCCCACCCAAGAAGGAGGAAGCATCCAGGGAAGAAAAGCCTGGTAGAAACCACTGAGGGTAAGAGGCCTATTCCAAAGGCCACATCCGCACCCCAGAGGGAGGAAGCATCCAGGGTAGAAAGGCCTGGCAGAAACCATTGAGGGTAAGAGGCCTATTCCAAAGGCCACATCCCCACCCCAGAGGGAGGAAGCATCCAGGGTAGAAAGACCTGGCAGAAACCACTGAGGGTAAGAGGCCTATTCCAAAGGCCACACACATACACCAGAGGGAGGAAGCATCCAGGGAAGAAAGGCCTGGCAGAAACCATTGAGGGTAAGAGGCCTATTCCAAAGGCCACACACCCACCCGAGAGGGAGGAAGCATCCAGGGAACAAAGGCCTGGCAGAAACCATTGAGGGGAAGAGGTCGATTCCAAAGGCCCCATCCCCACCCCAGAGGCAGGAAGCATCCAGGGAAGAAAGGCCTGGCAGAAACCATTGAGGGTAAGAGGCCTATTCCAAAGCCCACACATCCACCCCAGAGGGAGGAAGCATCCAGGGAACAAAGGCCTCACAGAAACCATTGATGGTAACTGGCCTATTCCAAAAGCCACATCCCCACCCCAGACCGAAGAAGCATCCAGGGAAGAAGGGCCGGGCAGAAACAATTGAGGGTAACAGGCCTATTCCAAAGGCCATACACACACACGAGAGGGAGGAAGCATCCAGGGAAGAAAAGCCTGGTAGAAACCACTGAGTGTAAGAGGCCTATGCCAAAGGCCACATCCCCACCAAAGAGGGAGGAAGCATCCAGGGAAGAAAGGCCTGGCAGAAACCACTGAGGGTAAGAGGCCTATTCCAAAGCCCCCATCCCCACCCAAGAAGGAGGAAGCATCCAGGGAAGAAAAGCCTGGTAGAAACCACTGAGGGTAAGAGGCCTGTTCCAAAGGCCACATCCGCACCCCAGAGGGAGGAAGCATCCAGGGTAGAAAGGCCTGGCAGAAACCATTGAGGGTAAGAGGCCTATTCCAAAGGCCACATCCCCACCCCAGAGGGAGGAAGCATCCAGGGTAGAAAGACCTGGCAGAAACCACTGAGGGTAAGAGGCCTATTCCAAAGGCCCCATCCCCAACAAAGAGGGAGGAAGCATCCAGGGAAGAAAGGCCTGGCAGAAACCACTGAGGATAAGAGGCCTATTCCAAAGGCCCATCCCCACCCCAGAGGGAGGAAGCATCCAGGGATGAAAAGCCTGGCAGAAACCATTGAGGGTAAGAGGTCGATTCCAAAGGCCACATCCCCACCCCAGAGGGAGGAAGCATCCAGGGAAGAAAAGCCTGGCAGAAACCATTGAGGGTAAGAAGCCGATTCCAAAGGCCACATCCCCAACCCAGAGGGAGGAAGCATCCAGGGAAGAAAGGCCTGGCAGTAACCATTGAAGGTAAGAGTCCTATTCCAAAGGCCACACACATACACCAGAGGGAGGAAGCATCCAGGGAAGAAAGGCCTGGCAGAAACCATTGAGGGTAAGAGGCCTATTCCAAAGGCCACACACCCACCCGAGAGGGAGGAAGCATCCAGGGAACAAAGGCCTGGCAGAAACCATTGAGGGGAAGAGGTCGATTCCAAAGGCCCCATCCCCACCCCAGAGGCAGGAAGCATCCAGGGAAGAAAGGCCTGGCAGAAACCATTGAGGGTAAGAGGCCTATTCCAAAGCCCACACATCCACCCCAGAGGGAGGAAGCATCCAGGGAACAAAGGCCTCACAGAAACCATTGAAGGTAACTGGCCTATTCCAAAAGCCACATCCCCACCCCAGACCGAAGAAGCATCCAGGGAAGAAGGGCCGGGCAGAAACAATTGAGGGTAACAGGCCTATTCCAAAGGCCATACACACACACGAGAGGGAGGAAGCATCCAGGGAAGAAAAGCCTGGTAGAAACCACTGAGTGTAAGAGGCCTATGCCAAAGGCCACATCCCCACCAAAGAGGGAGGAAGCATCCAGGGAAGAAAGGCCTGGCAGAAACCACTGAGGGTAAGAGGCCTATTCCAAAGCCCCCATCCCCACCCAAGAAGGAGGAAGCATCCAGGGAAGAAAAGCCTGGTAGAAACCACTGAGGGTAAGAGGCCTATTCCAAAGGCCACATCCGCACCCCAGAGGGAGGAAGCATCCAGGGTAGAAAGGCCTGGCAGAAACCATTGAGGGTAAGAGGCCTATTCCAAAGGCCACATCCCCACCCCAGAGGGAGGAAACATCCAGGGTAGAAAGACCTGGCAGAAACCACTGAGGGTAAGAGGCCTATTCCAAAGGCCCTATCCCCACCCGAGAGGGAGGAAGCATCCAGGGAAGAAAAGCCTGGTAGAAACCACTGAGGGTAAGAGGCCTATTCCAAAGGCCACATCCCCACCAAAGAGGGAGGAAGCATCCAGGGAAGAAAGGCCTGGCAGAAACCACTGAGGATAAGAGGCCTATTCCAAAGACCCATCCCCACACCAGAGGGAGGAAGCATCCAGGGAAGAAAAGCTGGGCAGAAACCATTGAGGGTAAGAGGTCGATTCCAAAGGCCACATCCCCACCCCAGAGGGAGGAAGCATCCAGGGAAGAAAAGCCTGGCAGAAACCATTGAAGGTAAGAAGCCGATTCCAAAGGCCACATCCCCACCCCAGAGGGAGGAAGCATCCAGGGAAGAAAGGCCTGGCAGAAACCATTGAAGGTAAGAGTCCTATTCCAAAGGCCACACACATACACCAGAGGGAGGAAGCATCCAGGGAAGAAAGGACTGGCAGAAACCATTGAGGGGAAGAGGCTTATTCCAAAGGCCACATCCCCACCAAAGAGGGAGGAAGCATCCAGGGAAGAAAGGCCTGGCAGAAACCACTGAGGGTAAGAGGTCGATTCCAAAGGCCACATCCCCACCCCAGAGGGAGGAAGCATCCAGGGAAGAAAAGCCTGGCAGAAACCATTGAGGGTAAGAAGCCGATTCCAAAGGCCACATCCCCACCCCAGAGGGAGGAAGCATCCAGGGAAGAAAAGCCTGGCAGAAACCATTGAGGGTAAGAGGCCTATTCCTAAGGCCACACATCCACCCCAGAGGGAGGAAGCATCCAGGGAACAAAGGCCTCACAGAAACCATTGAATGTAACTGGCCTATTCCAAAAGCCACATCCCCACCCCAGACCGAAGAAGCATCCAGGGAAGAAAGGCCGGGCAGAAACAATTGAAGGTAACAGGCCTATTCCAAAGGCCACACACACACCCGAGAGGGAGGAAGCATCCAGGGAAGAAAAGCCTGGTAGAAACCACTGAGTGTAAGAGGCCTATTCCAAAGGCCACATCCCCACCAAAGAGGGAGGAAGCATCCAGGGAAGAAAGGCCTGGCAGAAACCACTGAGGGGAAGAGGCCTATTCCAAAGCCCCCATCCCCACCCGAGAAGGAGGAAGCATCCAGGGAAGAAAAGTCTGGTAGAAACCACTGAGGGTAAGAGGCCTATTCCAAAGGCCACATCCGCAACCCAGAGGGAGGAAGCATCCAGGGTAGAAAGGCCTGGCAGAAACCATTGAGGGTAAGAGGCCTATTCCAAAAGCCACATCCCCACACCAGAGGGAGGAAGCATCCAGGGTAGAAAGACCTGGCAGAAACCACTGAGGGTAAGAGGCCTATTCCAAAGGCCCCATCCCCACCAAAGAGGGAGGAAGCATCCAGGGAAGAAAGGCCTGGCAGAAACCACTGAGGATAAGAGGCCTATTCCAAAGGCCCATCCCCACCCCAGAGGGAAGAAGCATCCAGGGAAGAAAAGCCTGGCAGAAACCATTGAGGGTAAGAGGTCGATTCCAAAGGCCACATCCCCACCCCAGAGGGAGGAAGCATCCAGGGAAGAAAAGCCTGGCAGAAACCATTGATGGTAAGAAGCTGATTCCAAAGGCCACATCCCCACCCCAGAGGGAGGAAGCATCCAGGGAAGAAAGGCCTGGCAGAAACCATTGAAGGTAAGAGTCCTATTCCAAAGGCCACACACATACACCAGAGGGAGGAAGCATCCAGGGAAGAAAGGCCTGGCAGAAACCACTGAGGGTAAGAGGCCTATTCCAAAGCCCCCATCCCCACCAAAGAAGGAGGAAGCATCCAGGGAAGAAAAGCCTGGTAGAAACCACTGAGGGTAAGAGGCCTATTCCAAAGGCCACATTCGCACCCGAGAGGGAGGAAGCATCCAGGGAAGAAAAGCCTGGTAGAAACCATTGAGGGTAAGAGGCCTATTCCAAAAGCCACACACCCACCCGAGAGGGAGGAAGCATCCAGGGAACAAAGGCCTGGCAGAAACCATTGAGGGGAAGAGTCGATTCCAAAGGCCCCATCCCCACCCCAGAGGCAGGAAGCATCCAGGGAAGAAAGGCCTGGCAGAAACCATTGAGGGTAAGAGGCCGATTCCAAAGCCCACACATCCACCCCAGAGGGAGGAAGCATCCAGGGAACAAAGGCCTCACAGAAACCATTGAAGGTAACTGGCCTATTCCAAAAGCCACATCCCCACCCCAGACCGAAGAAGCATCCAGGGAAGAAAGGCCGGGCAGAAACAATTAAGGGTAACAGGCCTATTCCAAAGGCCACACACACACACACGAGAGGGAGGAAGCATCCAGGGAAGAAAAGCCTGGTAGAAACCACTGAGTGTAAGAGGCCTATGCCAAAGGCCACATCCCCACCAAAGAGGGAGGAAGCATCCAGGGAAGAAAGGCCTGGCAGAAACCACTGAGGGTAAGAGGCCTATTCCAAAGCCCCCATCCCCACCCAAGAAGGAGGAAGCATCCAGGGAAGAAAAGCCTGGTAGAAACCACTGAGGGTAAGAGGCCTATTCCAAAGGCCACATCCGCACCCCAGAGGGAGGAAGCATCCAGGGTAGAAAGGCCTGGCAGAAACCATTGAGGGTAAGAGGCCTATTCCAAAGGCCACATCCCCACCCCAGAGGGAGGAAGCATCCAGGGTAGAAAGACCTGGCAGAAACCACTGAGGGTAAGAGGCCTATTCCAAAGGCCCTATCCCCACCCGAGAGGGAGGAAGCATCCAGGGAACAAAAGCCTGGTAGAAACCACTGAGGGTAAGAGGCCTATTCCAAAGGCCACATCCCCACCAAAGAGGGAGGAAGCATCCAGGGAAGAAAGGCCTGGCAGAAACCACTGAGGATAAGAGGCCTATTCCAAAGGCCCATCCCCACACCAGAGGGAGGAAGCATCCAGGGAAGAAAAGCTGGGCAGAAACCATTGAGGGTAAGAGGTCGATTCCAAAGGCCACATCCCCACCCCAGAGGGAGGAAGCATCCAGGGAAGAAAAGCCTGGCAGAAACCATTGAAGGTAAGAAGCCGATTCCAAAGGCCACATCCCCACCCCAGAGGGAGGAAGCATCCAGGGAAGAAAGGCCTGGCAGAAACCATTGAAGGTAAGAGTCCTATTCCAAAGGCCACACACATACACCAGAGGGAGGAAGCATCCAGGGAAGAAAGGACTGGCAGAAACCATTGAGGGGAAGAGGCTTATTCCAAAGGCCACATCCCCACCAAAGAGGGAGGAAGCATCCAGGGAAGAAAGGCCTGGCAGAAACCACTGAGGGTAAGAGGTCGATTCCAAAGGCCACATCCCCACCCCAGAGGGAGGAAGCATCCAGGGAAGAAAAGCCTGGCAGAAACCATTGAGGGTAAGAAGCCGATTCCAAAGGCCACATCCCCACCCCAGAGGGAGGAAGCATCCAGGGAAGAAAAGCCTGGCAGAAACCATTGAGGGTAAGAGGCCTATTCCTAAGGCCACACATCCACCCCAGAGGGAGGAAGCATCCAGGGAACAAAGGCCTCACAGAAACCATTGAATGTAACTGGCCTATTCCAAAAGCCACATCCCCACCCCAGACCGAAGAAGCATCCAGGGAAGAAAGGCCGGGCAGAAACAATTGAAGGTAACAGGCCTATTCCAAAGGCCACACACACACCCGAGAGGGAGGAAGCATCCAGGGAAGAAAAGCCTGGTAGAAACCACTGAGTGTAAGAGGCCTATTCCAAAGGCCACATCCCCACCAAAGAGGGAGGAAGCATCCAGGGAAGAAAGGCCTGGCAGAAACCACTGAGGGGAAGAGGCCTATTCCAAAGCCCCCATCCCCACCCGAGAAGGAGGAAGCATCCAGGGAAGAAAAGTCTGGTAGAAACCACTGAGGGTAAGAGGCCTATTCCAAAGGCCACATCCGCAACCCAGAGGGAGGAAGCATCCAGGGTAGAAAGGCCTGGCAGAAACCATTGAGGGTAAGAGGCCTATTCCAAAAGCCACATCCCCACACCAGAGGGAGGAAGCATCCAGGGTAGAAAGACCTGGCAGAAACCACTGAGGGTAAGAGGCCTATTCCAAAGGCCCCATCCCCACCAAAGAGGGAGGAAGCATCCAGGGAAGAAAGGCCTGGCAGAAACCACTGAGGATAAGAGGCCTATTCCAAAGGCCCATCCCCACCCCAGAGGGAAGAAGCATCCAGGGAAGAAAAGCCTGGCAGAAACCATTGAGGGTAAGAGGTCGATTCCAAAGGCCACATCCCCACCCCAGAGGGAGGAAGCATCCAGGGAAGAAAAGCCTGGCAGAAACCATTGATGGTAAGAAGCTGATTCCAAAGGCCACATCCCCACCCCAGAGGGAGGAAGCATCCAGGGAAGAAAGGCCTGGCAGAAACCATTGAAGGTAAGAGTCCTATTCCAAAGGCCACACACATACACCAGAGGGAGGAAGCATCCAGGGAAGAAAGGCCTGGCAGAAACCACTGAGGGTAAGAGGCCTATTCCAAAGCCCCCATCCCCACCAAAGAAGGAGGAAGCATCCAGGGAAGAAAAGCCTGGTAGAAACCACTGAGGGTAAGAGGCCTATTCCAAAGGCCACATCCGCACCCGAGAGGGAGGAAGCATCCAGGGAAGAAAAGCCTGGTAG
This sequence comes from Bradypodion ventrale, assembly GCA_035047345.1. Lineage (NCBI taxonomy): Eukaryota > Metazoa > Chordata > Lepidosauria > Squamata > Chamaeleonidae > Bradypodion > Bradypodion ventrale. The sequence continues at coordinate 21,796,363 of JAWDJE010000009.1, read as the reverse complement.
AAACCATTGAGGGTAAGAGGCCTATTCCAAAAGCCACACACCCACCCGAGAGGGAGGAAGCATCCAGGGAACAAAGGCCTGGCAGAAACCATTGAGGGGAAGAGTCGATTCCAAAGGCCCCATCCCCACCCCAGAGGCAGGAAGCATCCAGGGAAGAAAGGCCTGGCAGAAACCATTGAGGGTAAGAGGCCGATTCCAAAGCCCACACATCCACCCCAGAGGGAGGAAGCATCCAGGGAACAAAGGCCTCACAGAAACCATTGAAGGTAACTGGCCTATTCCAAAAGCCACATCCCCACCCCAGACCGAAGAAGCATCCAGGGAAGAAAGGCCGGGCAGAAACAATTGAGGGTAACAGGCCTATTCCAAAGGCCACACACACACACACGAGAGGGAGGAAGCATCCAGGGAAGAAAAGCCTGGTAGAAACCACTGAGTGTAAGAGGCCTATGCCAAAGGCCACATCCCCACCAAAGAGGGAGGAAGCATCCAGGGAAGAAAGGCCTGGCAGAAACCACTGAGGGTAAGAGGCCTATTCCAAAGCCCCCATCCCCACCCAAGAAGGAGGAAGCATCCAGGGAAGAAAAGCCTGGTAGAAACCACTGAGGGTAAGAGGCCTATTCCAAAGGCCACATCCGCACCCCAGAGGGAGGAAGCATCCAGGGTAGAAAGGGCTGGCAGAAACCATTGAGGGTAAGAGGCCTATTCCAAAGGCCACATCCCCACCCCAGAGGGAGGAAGCATCCAGGGTAGAAAGACCTGGCAGAAACCACTGAGGGTAAGAGGCCTATTCCAAAGGCCCTATCCCCACCCGAGAGGGAGGAAGCATCCAGGGAACAAAAGCCTGGTAGAAACCACTGAGGGTAAGAGGCCTATTCCAAAGGCCACATCCCCACCAAAGAGGGAGGAAGCATCCAGGGAAGAAATGCCTGGCAGAAACCACTGAGGATAAGAGGCCTATTCCAAAGGCCCATCCCCACACCAGAGGGAGGAAGCATCCAGGGAAGAAAAGCCGGGCAGAAACCATTGAGGGTAAGAGGTCGATTCCAAAGGCCACATCCCCACCCCAGAGGGAGGAAGCATCCAGGGAAGAAAAGCCTGGCAGAAATCATTGAAGGTAAGAAGCCGATTCCAAAGGCCACATCCCCACCCCAGAGGGAAGAACCATCCAGGGAAGAAAGGCCTGGCAGAAACCATTGAAGGTAAGAGTCCTATTCCAAAGGCCACACACATACACCAGAGGGAGGAAGCATCCAGGGAAGAAAGGCCTGGCAGAAACCATTGAGGGGAAGAGGCCTATTCCAAAGGCCACATCCCCACCCCAGAGGGAGGAAACATCCAGGGTAGAAAGGCCTGGCAGAAACCACTGAGGGTAAGAGGCCTATTCCAAAGGCCCCATCCCCACCCGAGAATGAGGAAGCATCCAGAGAAGAAAAGCCTGGTAGAAACCACTGAGGGTAAGACACCTATTCCAAAGGCCACATCCCCACCAAAGAGGGAGGAAGCATCCAGGGAAGAAAGGCCTGGCAGAAACCATTGAGGCTAAGAGGCATATTCCAAAGGCCACATCCCCACTCCAGAGAGAGGAAGCATCCAGTGTAGAAAGGCCTGGCAGAAACCATTGAGGGTAAAAGGACTATTCCAAAGGCAACATCCCCACCCCACAGGGAGGAAGCATCCAGGGTAGAAAGGCCTGGCAGAAACCACTGAGGGTAAGAGGCCTATTCCAAAGGCCACATCCCCACCCCAGAGGGAGGAAGCATCCAGGGAAGAAAAGCCTGGCAGAAACCATTGTTGGTAAGAGGGCTATTCAAAAGGCCACATCGCCACCCCAGAGGGAGGAAGCATCCAGGGAAGAAAGGCCTGGCAGAAACCATTATTGGTAAGAGGCCTATTCCAAAGGCCACATCCTCACACCAGAGGGAGGAAGCATCCAGGGAAGAAAAGCCTGGCAGAAACCATTATTGGTAAGAGGCCTATTCCAAAGGCCACATCCCCACCCGAGAGGGAGGAAGCATCCAGGGAAGAAAGGCCTGGCAGAAACCATTGAGGGTAAGAGGCCTATTCCAAAGGCCACACACCCACCCGAGAGGGAGGAAGCATCCAGGGAACAAAGGCCTGGCAGAAACCATTGAGGGGAAGAGGTCGATTCCAAAAGGCCCCATCCGCACCCCAGAGGGAGGAAGCATCCAGGGAAGAAAAGCCTGGCAGAAACCATTGAGGGTAAGATGCCGATTACAAAGGCCACATCCCCACCCCAGAGGCAGGACGCATCCAGGGAAGAAAAGCCTGGCAGAAACCATTGAGGGTAAGAGGCCTATTCCAAAGGCCACACACCCACCCGAGAGGGTGGAAGCATCCAGGGAACAAAGGCCTCACAGAAACCATTGAAGGTAACAGGCCTATTCCAAAAGCCACATCCCCACCCTAGACAGAAGAAGCATCCAGGGAAGAAAGGCCGGGCAGAAACCATTGAGGGTAAGAGGCCTATTCCAAAGGCCACACACACACCCGAGAGGGAGGAAGCATCCAGGGAAGAAAAGCCTGGTAGAAACCACTGAGGGTAAGAGGCCTATTCCAAAGGCCACATCCCCACCAAAGAGGGAGGAAGCATCCAGGGAAGAAAGGCCTGGAAGAAACCACTGAGGGTAAGAGGCCTATTCCAAAGGCCACATCCCCACCCCAGAGGGAGGAAGCATCCAGGGAAGAAAGGCCTGGCAGAAACCATTGAGGGTAAGAGGCCTATTCCAAAGGCCACACATCCACCCCCGAGGGAGGAAGCATCCAGGGAAGAAAGGCCTGGCAGAAAACATTGAGGTTAAGAGGCCTATTCCAAAGGCCACATCCCCCCCCCAAGAGGGAGGAAGCATCCAGGGTAAAAAGGCCTGGCAGAAACCACTGAGGGTAAGAGGCCTATTCCAAAGGCCCCATCCCCACCCGAGAAGGAGGAAGCATCCAGGTAAGAAAAGCCTGGTAGAAACCACTGAGGGTAAGAGGCCTATTCCAAAGGCCACATCCCCACCAAAGAGGGAGGAAGCATCCAGGGAAGAAAGGCCTGGCAGAAACCATTGAGGGTAAGAGGCCTATTCCAAAGGCCATATCCCCACTCCAGAGGGAGGAAGCATCCAGGGTAGAAAGGCCTGGCAGAAAACATTGAGGGTAAGAGGACTATTCCAAAGGCAACATCCCCACCCCACAGGGAGGAAGCATCCAGGGTAGAAAGGCCTGGCAGAAACCACTGAAGGTAAGAGGCCTATTCCAAAGGCCACATCCCCACCCCAGAGGGAGGAAGCATCCAGGGAAGAAAAGCCTGGCAGAAACCATTGTTGGTAAGAGGCCTATTCAAAAGGCCACATCGCCACCCCAGAGGGAGGAAGCATCCAGGGAAGAAAGGCCTGGCAGAAGCCATTGAGGGTAAGAGGCCTATTCCAAAGGCCACACACAAACCCGAGAGGGAGGAAGCATCCAGGGAACAAAGGCCTGGCAGAAACCATTGAGGGGAAGAGGTCGATTCCAAAGGCGCCATCCCCACCCCAGAGGGAGGAAGCATCCAGGGAAGAAAAGCCTGGCAGAAACCATTGAGGGTAAGATGCCGATTCCAAAGGCCACATCCCCACCCCAGAGGCAGGAAGCATACAGGGAAGAAAGACCTGGCAGAAACCATTGAGGGTAAGAGGCCTATTCCAAAGGCCACACATCCACCCCAGAGGTAGGAAGCATCCAGGGAACAAAGGCGTCATAGAAACCATTGACGGTAACTGGCCCATTCCAAAAGCCACATCCCCACCCCAGACCGAAGAAGCATCCAGGGAAGAAAGGCAGGGCAGAAACCATTGAGGGTAAGAGGCCTATTCCAAAGGCCACACACACACCCGAGAGGGAGGAAGCATCCAGGGAAGAAAAGCCTGGTAAAAACCACTGAGTGTAAGAGGCCTATTCCAAAGGCCACATCCCCACCAAAGAGGGAGGAAGCATCCAGGGAAGAAAGGCCTGGCAGAAACCACTGAGGGTAAGAGGCCTATTCCAAAGCCCCCATCCCCACCCGAGAAGGAGGAAGCATCCAGGGAAGAAAAGCCTGGTAGAAACCACTGAGGGTAAGAGGCCTATTCCAAAGGCCACATCCCCACCAAAAAGGGAGGAAGCATCCAGGGAAGAAAGGCCTGGCAGAAACCACTGAGGATAAGAGGCTTATTCCAAAGGCCCATCCCCACCCCAGAGGGAAGAAGCATCCAGGGAAGAAAAGCCTGGCAGAAACCATTGCGGGTAAGAGGTCGATTCCAAAGGCCACAGTCCCACCCCAGAGGGAGGAAGCATCCAGGGAAGAAAGGCCTGGCAGAAACCATTGAGGGTAAGAGGCCTATTCCAAAGGCCACATCCCCCCCCCCCCAAGAGGGAGGAAGCATCCAGGGTAGAAAGGCCTGGCAGAAACCACTGAGGGTAAGAGGCCTATTCCAAAGGCCCCACCCCCACCGGAGAAGGAGGAAGCATCCAGGGAAGAAAAGCCTGGTAGAAACCACTGAGGGTAAGAGGCCTATTCCAAAGGCCACATCCCCACCAAAAAGGGAGGAAGCATCCAGGGAAGAAAGGCCTGGCAGAAACCACTGAGGATAAGAGGCTTATTCCAAAGGCCCATCCCCACCCCAGAGGGAAGAAGCATCCAGGGAAGAAAAGCCTGGCAGAAACCATTGCGGGTAAGAGGTCGATTCCAAAGGCCACAGTCCCACCCCAGAGGGAGGAAGCATCCAGGGAAGAAAGGCCTGGCAGAAACCATTGAGGGTAAGAGGCCTATTCCAAAGGCCACATCCCCCCCCCCCCAAGAGGGAGGAAGCATCCAGGGTAGAAAGGCCTGGCAGAAACCACTGAGGGTAAGAGGCCTATTCCAAAGGCCCCACCCCCACCGGAGAAGGAGGAAGCATCCAGGTAAGAAAAGCCTGGTAGAAACCACTGAGGGTAAGAGGCTTATTCCAAAGGCCACATCCCCACCAAAGAGGGAGGAAGCATCCAGGGAAGAAAGGCCTGGCAGAAACCATTGAGGGTAAGAGGCCTATTCCAAAGGCCACATCCCCACTCCAGAGGGAGGAAGCATCCAGGGTAGAAAGTCCTGGCAGAAAACATTGAGGGTAAGAGGACTATTCCAAAGGCAACATCCCCACCCCACAGGGAGGAAGCATCCAGGGTAGAAAGGCCTGGCAGAAACCACTGAGGGTAAGAGGCCTATTCCAAAGGCCACATCCCCACCCCAGAGGGAGGAAGCATCCAGGGAAGCAAAGCCTGGCAGAAACCATTGAGGGTAAGAGGCCTATTCCAAAGGCCACACACACACCCGAGAGGGAGAAAGCATCCAGGGAACAAAGGCCTGGCAGAAACCATTGAGGGGAAGAGGTCGATTCCAAAGGCGCCATCCCCACCCCAGAGGGAGGAAGCATCCAGGGAAGAAAAGCCTGGCAGAAACCATTGAGGGTAAGATGCCGATTCCAAAGGCCACATCCCCACCCCAGAGGCAGGAAGCATCCAGGGAAGAAAGGCCTGGCAGAAACCATTGAGGGTAAGAGGCCTATTCCAAAGGCCACACACACACCCGAGAGGGAGGAAGCATCCAGGGAAGAAAAGCCTGGTAAAAACCACTGAGTGTAAGAGGCCTATTCCAAAGGCCACATCCCCACCAAAGAGGGAGGAAGCATCCAGGGAAGAAAGGCCTGGCAGAAACCACTGAGGGTAAGAGGCCTATTCCAAAGCCCCCATGCCCACCCGAGAAGGAGGAAGCATCCAGGGAAGAAAAGCCTGGTAGAAACCACTGAGGGTAAGACGCCTATTCCAAAGGCCACATCCGCAACCCAGAGGGAGGAAGCATCCAGGGTAGAAAGGCCTGGCAGAAACCATTGAGGGTAAGAGGCCTATTCCAAAGGCCACATCCCCACCCCAGAGGGAGGAAGCATCCAGGGTAGAAAGACCTGGCAGAAACCACTGAGGGTAAGAGGCCTATTCCAAAGGCCCCATCCCCACCCGAGAGGGAGGAAGCATCCAGGGAAGAAAAGCCTGGTAGAAACCACTGAGGGTAAGAGGCCTATTCCATAGGCCACAACCCCCCCAAAAAGGGAGGAAGCATCCAGGGAAGAAAGGCCTGGCAGAAACCACTGAGGATAAGAGGCTTATTCCAAAGGCCCATCCCCACCCCAGAGGGAAGAAGCATCCAGGGAAGAAAAGCCTGGCAGAAACCTTTGCGGGTAAGAGGTCGATTCCAAAGGCCACATCCCCACCCCAGAGGGAGGAAGCATCCAGGGAAGAAAGGCCTGGCAGAAACCATTGAGGGTAAGAGGCCTATTCCAAAGGCCACATCCCCCCCCCAAGAGGGAGGAAGCATCCAGGGTAGAAAGGCCTGGCAGAAACCACTGAGGGTAATATTCCAAAGGCCCAATCCCCACCCGAGAAGGAGGAAGCATCCAGGTAAGAAAAGCCTGGTAGAAACCACTGAGGGTAAGAGGCCTATTCCAAAGGCCACATCCCCACCAAAGAGGGAGGAAGCATCCAGGGAAGAAAGGCCTGGCAGAAAACATTGAGGGTAAGAGGACTATTCCAAAGGCAACATCCCCACCCCGCAGGGAGGAAGCATCCAGGGTAGAAAGGCCTGGCAGAAACCACTGAGGGTAAGAGGCCTATTCCAAAGGCCACATCCCCACCCCAGAGGGAGGAAGCATCCAGGGAAGAAAAGCCTGGCAGAAACCATTGTTGGTAAGAGGCCTATTCAAAAGGCCACATCCCCACCCCAGAGGGAGGAAGCATCCAGGGAAGAAAGGCCTGGCAGAAACCATTGAGGGTAAGAGGCCTATTCCAAAGGCCACACACACACCCGAGAGGGAGGAAGCATCCAGGGAACAAAGGCCTGGCAGAAACCATTGAGGGGAAGAGGTCGATTCCAAAGGCGCCATCCCCACCCCAGAGGGACGAAGCATCCAGGGAAGAAAAGCCTGGCAGAAACCATTGAGGGTAAGATGCCAATTCCAAAGGCCACATCCCCACCCCAGAGGCAGGAAGCATCCAGGGAAGAAAGGCCTGGCAGAAACCATTGAGGGTAAGAGGCCTATTCCAAAGGCCACACATCCACCCCAGAGGGAGGAAGCATCCAGGGAACAAAGGCCGCATAGAAACCATTGAAGGTAACTGGCCCATTCCAAAAGCCACATCCCCACCCCAGACCGAAGAAGCATCCAGGGAAGAAAGGCAGGGCAGAAACCATTGAGGGTAAGAGGCCTATTCCAAAGGCCACACACACACCCGAGAGGGAGGAAGCATCCAGGGAAAAAGAGCCTGGTAAAAACCACTGAGTGTAAGAGCCCTATTCCAAAGGCCACATCCCCACCAAAGAGGGAGGAAGCATCCAGGGAAGAAAGGCCTGGTAGAAACCACTGAGGGTAAGAGGCCTATTCCAAAGGCCACATCCGCACCCCAGAGGGTGGAAGCATCCAGGGTAGAAAGGCCTGGCAGAAACCATTGAGGGTAAGAGGCCTATTCCAAAGGCCACATCCCCACCCCAGAGGGAGGAAGCATCCAGGGTAGAAAGACCTGGCAGAAACCACTGAGGGTAAGAGGCCTATTCCAAAGGCCCCACCCCCACCGGAGAAGGAGGAAGCATCCTGGTAAGAAAAGCCTGGTAGAAACCACTGAGGGTAAGAGGCCTATTCCAAAGGCCACATCCCCACCAAAGAGGGAGGAAGCATCCAGGGAAGAAAGGCCTGGCAGAAACCATTGAGGGTAAGAGGCCTATTCCAAAGGCCACATCCCCACTCCAGAGGGAGGAAGCATCCAGGGTAGAAAGGCCTGGCAGAAAACATTGAGGGTAAGAGGACTATTCCAAAGGCAACATCCCCACCCCACAGGGAGGAAGCATCCAGGGTAGAAAGGCCTGGCAGAAACCACTGAGGGTAAGAGGCCTATTCCAAAGGCCACATCCCCACCCCAGAGGGAGGAAGCATCCAGGGAAGAAAAGCCTGGCAGAAACCATTGAGGGTAAGAGGCCTATTCCAAAGGCCACACACACACCCGAGAGGGAGGAAGCATCCAGGGAACAAAGGCCTGGCAGAAACCACTGAGGGTAAGAGGCCTATTCCAAAGGCCCAATCCCCACCCGAGAAGGAGGAAGCATCCAGGTAAGAAAAGCCTGGTAGAAACCACTGAGGGTAAGAGGCCTTTGGTGGGGACCAAAGAGGGAGGAAGCATCCAGGGAAGAAAGGCCTGGCAGAAACCACTGAGGGTAAGAGGCCTATTCCAAAGCCCCCATCCCCACCCGAGAAGGAGGAAGCATCCAGGGAAGAAAAGCCTGGTAGAAACCACTGAGGGTAAGAGGCCTATTCCAAAGGCCACATCCGCAACCCAGAGGGAGGAAGCATCCAGGGTAGAAAGGCCTGGCAGAAACCATTGAGGGTAAGAGGCCTATTCCAAAGGCCACATCCCCACCCCAGAGGGAGGAAGCATCCAGGGTAGAAAGACCTGGCAGAAACCACTGAGGGTAAGAGGCCTATTCCAAAGGCCCCATCCCCACCCGTGAGGGAGGAAGCATCCAGGGAAGAAAAGCCTGGTAGAAACCACTGAGGGTAAGAGGCCTATTCCAAAGGCCACAACCCCCCCAAAAAGGGAGGAAGCATCCAGGGAAGAAAGGCCTGGCAGAAACCACTGAGGATAAGAGGCTTATTCCAAAGGCCCATCCCCACCCCAGAGGGAAGAAGCATCCAGGGAAGAAAAGCCTGGCAGAAACCTTTGCGGGTAAGAGGTCGATTCCAAAGGCCACATCCCCACCCCAGAGGGAGGAAGCATCCAGGGAAGAAAGGCCTGGCAGAAACCATTGAGGGTAAGAGGCCTATTCCAAAGGCCACATCCCCCCCCCCCCAAGAGGGAGGAAGCATCCAGGGTAGAAAGGCCTGGCAGAAACCACTGAGGGTAAGAGGCCTATTCCAAAGGCCCAATCCCCACCCGAGAAGGAGGAAGCATCCAGGTAAGAAAAGCCTGGTAGAAACCACTGAGGGTAAGAGGCCTATTCCAAAGGCCACATCCCCACCAAAGAGGGAGGAAGCATCCAGGGAAGAAAGGCCTGGCAGAAAACATTGAGGGTAAGAGGACTATTCCAAAGGCAACATCCCCACCCCACAGGGAGGAAGCATCCAGGGTAGAAAGGCCTGGCAGAAACCACTGAGGGTAAGAGGCCTATTCCAAAGGCCACACATCCACCCCAGAGGGAGGAAGCATCCAGGGAACAAAGGCCGCATAGAAACCATTGAAGTTAACTGGCCCATTCCAAAAGCCACATCCCCACCCCAGACCGAAGAAGCATCCAGGGAAGAAAGGCAGGGCAGAAACCATTGAGGGTAAGAGGCCTATTCCAAAGGCCACACACACACCCGAGAGGGAGGAAGCATCCAGGGAAAAAAAGCCTGGTAAAAACCACTGAGTGTAAGAGCCCTATTCCAAAGGCCACATCCCCACCAAAGAGGGAGGAAGCATCCAGGGAAGAAAGGCCTGGTAGAAACCACTGAGGGTAAGAGGCCTATTCCAAAGGCCACATCCGCACCCCAGAGGGAGGAAGCATCCAGGGTAGAAAGGCCTGGCAGAAACCATTGAGGGTAAGAGGCCTATTCCAAAGGCCACATCCCCACCCCAGAGGGAGGAAGCATCCAGGGTAGAAAGACCTGGCAGAAACCACTGAGGGTAAGAGGCCTATTCCAAAGGCCCCACCCCCACCGGAGAAGGAGGAAGCATCCTGGTAAGAAAAGCCTGGTAGAAACCACTGAGGGTAAGAGGCCTATTCCAAAGGCCACATCCCCACCAAAGAGGGAGGAAGCATCCAGGGAAGAAAGGCCTGGCAGAAACCATTGAGGGTAAGAGGCCTATTCCAAAGGCCACATCCCCACTCCAGAGGGAGGAAGCATCCAGGGTAGAAAGGCCTGGCAGAAAACATTGAGGGTAAGAGGACTATTCCAAAGGCAACATCCCCACCCCACAGGGAGGAAGCATCCAGGGTAGAAAGGCCTGGCAGAAACCACTGAGGGTAAGAGGCCTATTCCAAAGGCCACATCCCCACCCCAGAGGGAGGAAGCATCCAGGGAAGAAAAGCCTGGCAGAAACCATTGAGGGTAAGAGGCCTATTCCAAAGGCCACACACACACCCGAGAGGGAGGAAGCATCCAGGGAACAAAGGCCTGGCAGAAACCACTGAGGGTAAGAGGCCTATTCCAAAGGCCCAATCCCCACCCGAGAAGGAGGAAGCATCCAGGTAAGAAAAGCCTGGTAGAAACCACTGAGGGTAAGAGGCCTTTGGTGGGGACCAAAGAGGGAGGAAGCATCCAGGGAAGAAAGGCCTGGCAGAAACCACTGAGGGTAAGAGGCCTATTCCAAAGCCCCCATCCCCACCCGAGAAGGAGGAAGCATCCAGGGAAGAAAAGCCTGGTAGAAACCACTGAGGGTAAGAGGCCTATTCCAAAGGCCACATCCGCAACCCAGAGGGAGGAAGCATCCAGGGTAGAAAGGCCTGGCAGAAACCATTGAGGGTAAGAGGCCTATTCCAAAGGCCACATCCCCACCCCAGAGGGAGGAAGCATCCAGGGTAGAAAGACCTGGCAGAAACCACTGAGGGTAAGAGGCCTATTCCAAAGGCCCCATCCCCACCCGAGAGGGAGGAAGCATCCAGGGAAGAAAAGCCTGGTAGAAACCACTGAGGGTAAGAGGCCTATTCCAAAGGCCACAACCCCCCCAAAAAGGGAGGAAGCATCCAGGGAAGAAAGGCCTGGCAGAAACCACTGAGGATAAGAGGCTTATTCCAAAGGCCCATCCCCACCCCAGAGGGAAGAAGCATCCAGGGAAGAAAAGCCTGGCAGAAACCTTTGCGGGTAAGAGGTCGATTCCAAAGGCCACATCCCCACCCCAGAGGGAGGAAGCATCCAGGGAAGAAAGGCCTGGCAGAAACCATTGAGGGTAAGAGGCCTATTCCAAAGGCCACATCCCCCCCCCCAAGAGGGAGGAAGCATCCAGGGTAGAAAGGCCTGGCAGAAACCACTGAGGGTAAGAGGCCTATTCCAAAGGCCCAATCCCCACCCGAGAAGGAGGAAGCATCCAGGTAAGAAAAGCCTGGTAGAAACCACTGAGGGTAAGAGGCCTATTCCAAAGGCCACATCCCCACCAAAGAGGGAGGAAGCATCCAGGGAAGAAAGGCCTGGCAGAAAACATTGAGGGTAAGAGGACTATTCCAAAGGCAACATCCCCACCCCACAGGGAGGAAGCATCCAGGGTAGAAAGGCCTGGCAGAAACCACTGAGGGTAAGAGGCCTATTCCAAAGGCCACATCCCCACCCCAGAGGGAGGAAGCATCCAGGGAAGAAAAGCCTGGCAGAAACCATTGTTGGTAAGAGGCCTATTCAAAAGGCCACAGCCCCACCCCAGAGGGAGGAAGCATCCAGGGAAGAAAGGCCTGGCAGAAACCATTGAGGGTAAGAGGCCTATTCCAAAGGCCACACACACACCCGAGAGGGAGGAAGCATCCAGGGAACAAAGGCCTGGCAGAAACCATTGAGGGGAAGAGGTCGATTCCAAAGGCGCCATCCCCACCCCAGAGGGACGAAGCATCCAGGGAAGAAAAGCCTGGCAGAAACCATTGAGGGTAAGATGCCAATTCCAAAGGCCACATCCCCACCCCAGAGGCAGGAAGCATCCAGGGAAGAAAGGCCTGGCAGAAACCATTGAAGGTAAGAGGCCTATTCCAAAGGCCACACATCCACCCCAGAGGGAGGAAGCATCCAGGGAACAAAGGCCGCATAGAAACCATTGAAGGTAACTGTCCCATTCCAAAAGCCACATCCCCACCCCAGACCGAAGAAGCATCCAGGGAAGAAAGGCAGGGCAGAAACCATTGAGGGTAAGAGGCCTATTCCAAAGGCCACACACACACCCGAGAGGGAGGAAGCATCCAGGGAAAAAAAGCCTGGTAAAAACCACTGAGTGTAAGAGCCCTATTCCAAAGGCCACATCCCCACCAAAGAGGGAGGAAGCATCCAGGGAAGAAAGGCCTGGTAGAAACCACTGAGGGTAAGAGGCCTATTCCAAAGGCCACATCCGCACCCCAGAGGGAGGAAGCATCCAGGGTAGAAAGGCCTGGCAGAAACCATTGAGGGTAAGAGGCCTATTCCAAAGGCCACATCCCCACCCCAGAGGGAGGAAGCATCCAGGGTAGAAAGACCTGGCAGAAACCACTGAGGGTAAGAGGCCTATTCCAAAGGCCACATCCCCACCCGAGAGGGAGGAAGCATCCAGGGAAGAAAAGCCTGGTAGAAACCACTGAGGGTAAGAGGCCTATTCCAAAGGCCACATCCCCACCAAAAAGGGAGGAAGCATCCAGGGAAGAATGGCCTGGCAGAAACCACTGAGGATAAGAGGCTTATTCCAAAGGCCCATCCCCACCCGAGAGGGAGGAAGCATCCAGGGAAAAAAAGCCTGGCAGAAACCATTGCGGGTAAGAGGTTGATTCCAAAGGCCACATCCCCACCCCAGAGGGAAGAAGCATCCAGGGAAGAAAAGCCTGGCAGAAACCATTGAGGGTATGAAGCCGATTCCAAAGGCCACATCCCCACCTCAGAGGGAGGAAGCATCCAGGGAAGAAAGGCCTGGCAGAAACCATTGAGGGTAAGAAGCCTATTCCAAAGGCCACACACACACCCGAGAGGGAGGAAGCATCCAGGGAACAAAGGCCTGGCAGAAACCATTGAGTGTAAGAGGCCTATTCCAAAGGCCACATCCCCACCAAAGAGGGAGGAAGCATCCAGGGAAGAAAGGCCTGGCAGAAACCACTGAGGGTAAGAGGCCTATTCCAAAGCCCCCATCCCCACCCGAGATGGAGGAAGCATCCAGGGAAGAAAAGCCTGGTCGAAACCACTGAGGGTAAGAGGCCTATTCCAAAGGCCACATCCGCACCCCAGAGGGAGGAAGCATCCAGGGTAGAAAGGCCTGGCAGAAACCATTGAGGGTAAGAGGCCTATTCCAAAGGCCACATCCCCCCCCCAGAGGGAGGAAGCATCCAGGGTAGAAAGACCTGGCAGAAACCACTGAGGCTAAGAGGCCTATTCCAAAGGCCCCATCCCCACCAAAGAGGGAGGAAGCATCCAGGGTAGAAAGGCCTGGCAGAAACCACTGAGGATAAGAGGCCTATTCCAAAGGCCACATCCTCACACCAGAGGGAGGAAGCATCCAGGGAAGAAAAGCCTGGCAGAAACCATTGTTGGTAAGAGGCATATTCCAAAGGCCACATCCCCACCCCAGAGGGAGGAAGCATCAAGGGAAGAAAGGACTGGCAGAAACCATTGAGGGTAAGAGGCCTATTCCAACGGCCACACACCCACCCGAGAGGGAGGAAGCATCCAGGGAACAAAGGCCTGGCAGAAACCATTGAGGGTAAGAGGTCGATTCCAAAGGCCCCATCCCCACCCCCAGAGGGAGGAAGCATCCAGGGAAGAAAAGCCTGGCAGAAACCATTGAGGGTAAGATGCCGATTACAAAGGCCACATCCCCACCCCAGAGGCAGGACGCATCCAGGGAAGAAAGGCCTGGCAGAAACCATTGAGGGTAAGAGGCCTATTCCAAAGGCCACACACCCACCCAAGAGGGAGGAAGCATCCAGTGAACAAAGGCCTCACAGAAACCATTGAAGGTAACAGGCCTATTCCAAAAGCGACATCCCCACCCTAGAAGGAAGAAGCATCCAGGGAAGAAAGGCCGGGCAGAAACCATTGAGTGTAAGAGGCCTATTCCAAAGGCCACACACACACCCGAGGGAGAGGTAGCATCCAGGGAAGAAAAGCCTGGTAGAAAGCACTGAGGGTAAGAGTCCTATTCCAAAGGCCACATCCCCACCCTAGAGGGAGGAAGCATCCAGGGAAGAAAGGCCTGGCAGAAACCATTGAGGGTAAGAGGCCTATTCCAAAGGCCACATCCCCCCCCCCCCCAAGAGGGAGGAAGCATCCAGGGAAGAAAGGCCTGGCAGAAACCATTGAAGGTAAGAGTCCTATTCCAAAGACCACACACATACACCAGAGGGAGGAAGCATCCAGGGAAGAAAGTCCTGGCAGAAACCATTGAGGGTAAGAGGCCTATTCCAAAGGCCACACACCCACCCGAGAGGGAGGAAGCATCCAGGGAAGAAAAGCCTGGTAGAAACCACTGAGGGTAAGAGGCCTATTCCAAAGGCCACATCCGCACCCCAGAGGGAGGAAGCATCCAGGGAAGAAAGGCCTGGAAGAAACCATTGAGGGTAAGAGGCCTATTCCAAAGGCCACATCCCCCCCCCCCCCAAGAGGGCGGAAGCATCCAGGGAAGAAAGGCCTGGCAGAAACCATTGAAGGTAAGAGTCCTATTCCAAAGGCCACACACATACACCAGAGGGAGGAAGCATCCAGGGAAGAAAGGCCTGGCAGAAACCATTGAGGGTAAGAGGCCTATTCCAAAGGCCACACACCCACCCGAGAGGGAGGAAGCATCCAGGGAACAAAGTCCTGGCAGAAACCATTGAGGGGAAGAGGTCGATTCCAAAGGCCCCATCCCCACCCCAGAGGCAGGAAGTATCCAGGGAAAAAAGGCCTGGCAGAAACCATTGAGGGTAAGAGGCCTATTCCAAAGGCCACACATCCACCCCAGAGGGAGGAAGCATCCAGGGAACAAAGGCCTCACAGAAATCATTGAAGGTAACTGGCCTATTCCAAAAGCCACATCCCCACCCCAGACCGAAGAAGCATCCAGGGAAGAAAGGCCGGGCAGAAACAATTGAGGGTAACAGGCCTATTCCAAAGGCCACACACACACCCGAGAGGGAGGAAGCATCCAGGGAAGAAAAGCCTGGCAGAAACCATTGAGGGTAAGAAGCCGATTCCAAAGGCTACATCCCCACCCCAGAGGGAGGAAGCATCCAGGGAAGAAAGGCCTGGCAGAATCCATTGAAGGTAAGAGTCCTATTCCAAAGGCCACACACATACACCAGAGGGAGGAAGCATCCAGGGAAGAAAGGCCTGGCAGAAACCATTGAGGGTAAGAGGCCTATTCCAAAGGCCACATCCCCACCCCAGAGGGAGGAAGCATCCAGGGTAGAAAGGCCTGGCAGAAACCACTGAGGGTAAGAGGCCTATTCCAAAGGCCCCATCCCCACCCGAGAATGAGGAAGCATCCAGAGAAGAAAAGCCTGGTAGAAACCACTGAGGGTAAGACACCTATTCCAAAGGCCACATCCCCACCAAAGAGGGAGGAAGCATCCAGGGAAGAAAGGCCTGTCAGAAACCATTGAGGCTAAGAGGCCTATTCCAAAGGCCACATCCCCACTTCAGAGAGAGGAAGCATCCAGGGTAGAAAGGCCTGGCAGAAACCATTGAGGGTAAGAGGACTATTCAAAAGGCAACATCCCCACCCCACTGGGAGGAAGCATCCAGCGTAGAAAGGCCTGGCAGAAACCACTGAGGGTAAGAGGCCTATTCCAATGGCCACATCCTCACACCAGAGGGAGGAAGCATCCAGGGAAGAAAAGCCTGGCAGAAACCATTGTTGGTAAGAGGCCTATTCCAAAGGCCACATCCCCACCCGAGAGGGAGGAAGCATCCAGGGAAGAAAGGCCTGGCAGAAACCATTGAGGGTAAGAGGCCTATTCCAACGGCCACACACCCACCCGAGAGGGAGGAAGCATCCAGGGAACAAAGGCCTGGCAGAAACCATTGAGGGGAAGAGGTCGATTCCAAAGGCCCCATCCCCTCCCCAGAGGGAGGAAGCATCCAGGGAAGAAAAGCCTGGCAGAAACCATTGAGGGTAAGATGCCGATTACAAAGGCCACATCCCCACCCCAGAGGCAGGACACATCCAGGGAATGTTGAGGATTTTAGGAATGGTTTTACTGAAAAATGACCACAGACGCCAGAATAAGTTTAGAGGCTTTATTGATTACACATCTCCTCTCTCACAGTGTCCTCAGGGAGGACGCCATTAGACTGGGGTGCCTCATGGTGAGGCGAACCTTATTTTATAACCTTCTTTCAGGGACGAGGGGTTAGGGTGAAGGGTCAGAGGGAAGGATGAGGTCGGAGTTCAGGGGGTAGTGGTGCATTGTGGTCATTGGTGACGAAGGGTAGTGAGGCATTATTTATCTGACAAAATCCCCTTCTAATGCCTCATTGCATCTTCATCTACAGTTTTCAATTCTTCTCTCTCGATGATAAGTCCCATCTTGTTTGCAAGATATTGATGTTGGTTTGATGGGAGAGGTTTGGTTAAAATATCTGCAATTTGACTCTTGGTGTCACAGTAAGTCATTTTAATGAAGCCTTCTTCGCACATCTGCCTTATGTTGCAATACTTGATATCAACGTGCCTGGATCTGTGCCCTACCGCGTATGCTTTTGAGATTTCAATTGCGGCCTTATTATCTTCATGTATAGGGATGGGGAGAGTGGGTTCATCCCAAATTTCGGATATTAATTTATTGAACCATATCAAGTCATTCGCTGCATCGGATAGGCAAGCATATTCTGCTTCTGCTGTGGAAGTGGATACTAATTTTTGTTTCCCCGTGCACCAATATATGGGACTGCCGTTTAAAAAAATCACGTAACCGGATGTGCTTTTCCTCTCTTCACTGTCTCCAGCCCAATCTGCATCTGCGTAGCATGATAGGGTGGGTCTCTCAGTTATTGAGGGGACAATTGACAGTATGGCGCCCTTGGTTTTCTTCAGGTACCTTAATAGTCTCTTAACTGCATTCCAGTGGTATGTCTTTGGGTTGTTCTGATGTCTCGATAAAAGGTTCACCGCTAGATTTATGTCCGGTCTGGACCAATTGGCCAGGTAGAGTAGTGACCCTATGGTGGATCTGTACAATGTGTTATCTCCAAAAATTTCATTGCAACTATACGTGTTCCTTAAAAAATCAGTTTGCATTGGTGTGTCCGAAGGGGCGGCATCAGCCATGTTGCATTTCTTCAATAGTTCAGTTATCTTGTCTTCTTGCGAAAGGGAAAAACCACCAGTTACTTCGGATATTTTGACTCCCAAGTAATTGTTTACCTTCCCTAGTAACTTCAGAGTGAATTTTTCTCGTAGATTTTGTACGAAGTAGTCACATTTGGCCTTACTTTTCCCTATGTACAGAATGTCATCAACGTACACCAGTATTTTTTCTATATCCCCTTCATTTCTCTTGATAAAAACGCATCTGTCGGCTTGGGTGTGTGAGAAACCCATCTGTTCCAATGCATTAGACAAGCACTCATACCACATTTTGCCAGATTGTTTTAATCCATAAAGACTCTTGTTTAGCAGCCAGGTCCCACCTTCTCCCATCTCAATTCCCTGGGGTGCTCTGACGTATATTTTCTTGTCTAATGCCACGTGCAGATAGGCTGTTTGCACGTCGAACTGGTATACGTACTCTTTTCGGATTGAAGCTAAGGCTAGTGCAGCCTTCACACTTTCGGCCCTCACGGTTGGCGAATACGTGTCGGTGTAGTCATCTGGGAATCTTTGTGCGAAACCCTGTGCCACGAGCCTGGCCTTGTAAAGGACTTCGTTGTTTTCAAGGGTCTTGACCCTGAAAACCCATCTTGTGCCTATGGTTTTCTGTCCTTCCGGTGGTTCCATCGGAGTGTATACATTGAGCTCCTTGAGGCTGTCCAATTCCTTTTTCATCGCTTGCTCCCATTTTATTTGTTCTTCAATTGGTAACTTTTTCACGTCGGCGTAGTTGTCGGGTATGCCAGTCGAATCGCCTATGGACATCACGTAGTCTTCCAGGCGCTTGGGGGTTTGGCCTTTTGTAGCTCTGTTTGACTTCCTGTTTGATGCCTTGGTGGTCTCTCTTGTTCCTTGAAGTTCACTTGTGCCATCATTTGTGTTGTTTTCTTCAATCCTACATTCTCCAGGAAGTCTTGGTGTATCTTGAGTACGCCTGTCAGTAACTACCTCATTTGAGTGTAACTTCATCCAGTTTGCATTTTCATGGAATGCGGCTGATCTGGAGATGGTTACCTTGTGATACTCATCTATGAATCTGTATGCCTTTGATCCTGGTTCATAACCAACAAATCTCAGCCTCTTCGATACCTTGTCTCCTTTTCTCCTTAGTTGTTTTGGTATGTGGACATCGGCCATTACCCCGAAAATATGGAGGTGGGAGAGACTAGGCTTGCGCTTGTACAGCATTTCGTATGGGGTCTTCTCTACTACACTCGACCAGATCCTGTTGAGTGTGTAATTTGAATACATTAATGCTTCACCCCAGTAAGAGAACTTTAGTCCAGCATCTTCGAGTACACATCTCATCATGGTCTGTAGTACCCCATTCCTGCGTTCAGCTATTCCATTTTGAAAAGCTGAAAAAGGTGCGGTGGTGGAGTGCATCATGCCTCTGGAAGTGATCCATTCCTTGAATTCCCTTGAGAGGAATTCAGAACCCCTGTCTGTCATTATTTGTTTTATTTGTGAGTTGTGTTGCGTTTGCACTCTCTTGTAGAATTCCTTGAACTTTGCAAAGGTTTCACCTTTGTCTCTGAGCGTGTAAACAAATCCATATCTGCTGTAGTCATCGACGATGGTCAGAAAGAATTTCTTTTTGTTTATAGAGGTGGGGAGTGGCCCCACTAGGTCCATGTGTAGGAGTTGAAAAGCCTGAGATGTGCTTCTCTTCGACGTTTTTGGTCTTGGCATTTCCTTGGACTTTGAGCTTAGGCACACAGAGCACTCCAGGTATTTGTCACAGTTTTTCACCTTCAGACCTTCTGCATGTTCTTGCATTTTCTTGACGGTGGAGAAACTGGTGTGTCCTAATCTTCTGTGTAGCAGGTGGGCGCAATCGTCGTGCATGAGTTTCCCTATGGAAATGACAGTGGTGCTGTGGGGAGTTGTTGCTTTAGTATACTCGATGTCTGAATTTTCTTCCCCCTGTAGTTTTGCAACACTTGTTTCGGCGTGACTTTTGTAGATATTATGTCTATTGTTTTCCCCTTCTATTTCCTCTGTTTCTGTTCTGCGTGTACTAGCGTGATCCCTTTTATCACCTTCTCCAGTGGGCACGTAGTAGGGCAGACCGCCCACGATGATCACTTCCCCGACGTTTCCTTCTTTGTTGGTGATGAACACTCTACCTTTCTTAAAAAGCAACTCCATGGCGGTGTCTTCACATAGCTTGAATGCAGCCAGTATGTTGTATGGAATTTCAGGGATGAATAAGACTCCATTGATTTTTCCCAAACCTGGGATGTTTATGTCTCCTTTTCCCATCACGTGAGCTTCCTTTTGATTTGCAACCTTTATTCGGAAGGATGTTTTTGTGAATGAGTCAAATAGGTCTTTGTTGCATGAAGTGTGTATGGTTGCCCCTGAGTCTATTAGCCAATATTTTTTGTTATCCAGGGTGCTTGTGGGGTATACCCTGTCTTCTGTGTTTTTTATGGAGTTGAATTCATGCTTCTGGTATCTGTGTTCCCTTCCGGGGCTGGGCGACCTATTCCGCCTGTGTTCATATCTGTATCTTGCGTTGTTTTCAGGTGTGTATTTTTCCCTTTGCGTGTGGTCTTCCTTTCCTTTTATTTTGGGGCAGTTCCGTTTGATGTGGTCCCTTGAACCACAGAAGAAACAGCCTTGTTGCTGGCTGGTTGGCTCCGTGAACTTCACCATTCTACCTGGTTTGGCGTCTCGGTGTATGATTGATCTGTCCCTCCTCATGTTATCATGTGCTATGAGTTTTCCTGCCAATGTGTCCAGTGGCATGTTTTCACAGTCTATTGCGTCAAGCTGATCCAGGAAATTATTCCAGCTGGGATCCAGGGAGTTGAGTATTATGCTGATCATGCTTTTCTCAGCGATTGCTTCACCACGCTGTAACAGCTGGGATCTCATGGAGTTTAATTTTAGGAGGTGCTCACCCATAGGGGTGCCGGGTTTTAATCTCACAGAGTGGAGTTCCCTGGAGATCCGGCTGGTGGTGCTTCTGTTGCTGCTGTGGAACAAGGCATTCAATTTGTTCCATATCTCAAAAACTGTCAGTTCATGGGGTATGCTTGGGAAAATGGCTGGCTCAATGGAGCTTAGGAGTAGGTGGAAGGCTTTATGGTGTTTGCGGTCTGTTTCAATGGACCACGGTTCTTCAGGAGGGTCTAGGATAAAGTATAGTGCATCATGACCCATCAGCAGAATTTGAAATCGTTGTGCCCACTCTGGCAGATTTTCCCCAGTAACACTTAATTTTGGGAAGTCATTGGGCAGGTTGGTTTGCTGGTTGGAGTTATCCTTGGATTTGGTCTGTTGTTCTAGGTGTCCCTTTTGGTACTGAAAAGGGCAGAAAGGCATAGGTATGCAAGCGGCCGCCTTTGGGTTTCCCATTGGTCCTTTTTGTCTGTAGGTTGCTGTTGGAGTTGATTGCGCATGCGCGGCCCAACGTGCGTGCGTGAGGTTTATTTTGCTCAGTTCTTCATTGGGAAAGTACCTCTGCTCTCCTGGTCTAGGGTCCGAGTGGCTGGGTAAAAAGTGGTGGCTAACGGATGCTCCTCGGGGCTTGAAAAATGGTGGCAGTGTTCTCTCTTGGTATGGTGGGGGGGTGCCCACGCTCCGGGGTTCATTTTCGGGGGCCTTTGGGAGTGAGTAAGTTGGTGCGCAGTAAGGTAGTATTGGGTTGTTCGGAATGCCTCTGTCTTCCGATGGGGGCCATGGGGGTGCCTGTCCCTGGCTGGATCTATGGCTCATATGTTGAGGGTTGCTGCGCTGTGGGGTTCTTTGTGGGGGGTTGTTTTCATGTGGAGAGTTTATGCGTGGAGGGCCGAGGACAGCTGAAAGTATTTCTATGGCTTTTGAAACTTCTGCTTCTGGGTAGGGTCCTCTGTGATCTCTGTGATATTTCTCTTGTCTGGCTTTATACAGTTCCCAGAGATCATTTCTTATTTCCTCCACTTCATTTTCTTCGCTATTGCTGGGTTCCCCTTCTGTGCTCTGTTGCCGCGAGGGGGAGGGGGTCTGCCCTTGGCTCTGGAATTTCCCCTCCCTCGCGGCTAGGCTGTTTTGGAGTCCGGCAGCAATTTCCATTGATTGCTTGGATTCCATTGTTGTCCCGTCGCTTCCCCTCCTGGGGTGGCTTACCGTAGTTCCACTTTGGATCTCCGTCTCAATCTGGTCATCTCCGATCAGGCTCTCTCCCCCATCCTCTCCTTCGCTTTGAGTTAGATGGGTGCTGATTTGCGTGTGTTGTTGGAGAGAAAGCTCTCGGATGCTTTCCTCCACTTCGGCAAGTTTTATTCGAATTTCCTCAGCCATTCTCTGGACCAGGTTGCCCCCTCCTGTTGCTTCGTCCAGCTCTCCTTGGGGGCTGGTCTCTTGGGGTTGATTCTTTTTTGACCTCTTTATTCTGGGCATTTTGTATTTTTGTACGTTTTCTGGTTTATTCAGCAAACCATCCTCTTGCTACCATTTGTTGAGGATTTTAGGAATGGTTTTACTGAAAAATGACCACAGACGCCAGAATAAGTTTAGAGGCTTTATTGATTACACATCTCCTCTCTCACAGTGTCCTCAGGGAGGACGCCATTAGACTAGGGTGCCTCATGGTGAGGCGAACCTTATTTTATAACCTTCTTTCAGGGAGGAGGGGTTAGGGTGAAGGGTCAGAGGGAAGGATGAGGTCGGAGTTCAGGGGGTAGTGGTGCATTGTGGTCATTGGTGACGAAGGGCAGTGAGGCATTATTTATCTGACAGGGAAGAAAGGCTTGGCAGAAACCATTGAGGGTAAGAGGCCTATTCCAAAGGCCACACACCCACCCCAGAGGGAGGAAGCATCCAGGGAACAAAGGCCTCACAGAAACCATTGAAGGTAACAGGCCTATTCCAAAAGCCACATCCCCACCCCAGAAGGAAGAAGTATCCAGGGAAGAAAGGCCGGGCAGAAACCATTGAGTGTAAGAGGCCTATTCCAAAGGCCACACACACACCCGAGAGAGAGGAAGCATCCAGGGAAGAAAAGCCTGGTAGAAACCACTGAGGGTAAGAGTCCTATTCCAAAGGCCACATCCCCACCAAAGAGGGAGAAAGCATCCAGGAAAGAAAGGCCTGGAAGAAACCACTGAGGGTAAAAGGCCTATTCCAAAGGCCTCATCCCCACCCCAGAGGGAGGAAGCATCCAGGGAAGAAAGGCCTGGCAGAAACCATTGAGGGTAAGAGGCCTATTCCAAAGGCCACATCCCCCCCTCCAAGAGGGAGGAAGCATCCAGGGAAGAAAGGCCTGGCAGAAACCATTGAGGGTAAGAGGCCTATTCCAAAGGCCACATCCCCCCCTCCAAGAGGGAGGAAGCATCCAGGGAAGAAAAGCCTGGTAGAAACCACTGAGTGTAAGAGGCCTATGCCAAAGGCCACATCCCCACCAAAGAGGGAGGAAGCATCCAGGGAAGAAAGGCCTGGCAGAAACCACTGAGGGTAAGAGGCCTATTCCAAAGGCCACATCCCCCCCTCCAAGAGGGAGGAAGCATCCAGGGTAGAAAGGCCTGGCAGAAACCACTGAGGGTAAGAGGCCTATTCCAAAGCCCCCATCCCCACCCGAGAAGGAGGAAGCATCCAGGGAAGAAAAGCCTGGTAGAAACCACTGAGGGTAAGAGGCCTATTCCAAAGGCCACATCCGCACCCCAGAGGGAGGAAGCATCCAGGGTAGAAAGGCCTGGCAGAAACCATTGAGGGTAAGAGGCCTATTCCAAAGGCCACATCCCCACCCCAGAGGGAGGAAGCATCCAGGCTAGAAAGACCTGGCAGAAACCATTGAGGGGAAGAGGTCGATTCCAAAGGCCCCATCCCCACCCCAGAGGCAGGAAGCATCCAGAGAAGAAAGGCCTGGCAGAAACCATTGAGGGTAAGAGGCCTATTCCAAAGCCCACACATCCACCCCAGAGGGAGGAAGCATCCAGGGAACAAAGGCCTCACAGAAACCATTGAAGGTAACTGGCCTATTCCAAAAGCCACATCCCCACCCCAGACCGAAGAAGCATCCAGGGAAGAAAGGCCGGGCAGAAACAATTGAGGGTAACAGGCCTATTCCAAAGGCCACACACACACACGAGAGGGAGGAAGCATCCAGGGAAGAAAAGCCTGGTAGAAACCACTGAGTGTAAGAGGCCTATGCCAAAGGCCACATCCCGACCAAAGAGGGAGGAAGCATCCAGGGAAGAAAGGCCTGGCAGAAACCACTGAGGGTAAGAGGCCTATTCCAAAGGCCACATCCCCACCCCAGAGGGAGGAAGCATCCAGGGTAGAAAGACGTGGCAGAAACCACTGAGGGTAAGAGGCCTATTCCAAAGGCCCCATCCCCACCCGAGAAGGAGGAAGCATCCAGGTAAGAAAAGCCTGGTAGAAACCACTGAGTGTAAGAGGCCTATTCCAAAGGCCACATCCCCACCAAAGAGGGAGGAAGCATCCAGGGAAGAAAGGCCTGGCAGATACCACTGAGGGTAAGAGGCCTATTTCAAAGCCCCCATCCCCACTCGAGAAGGAGGAAGCATCCAGGGAAGAAAAGCCTGGTAGAAACCACTGAGGGTAAGAGGCCTATTCCAAAGGCCACATCCGCACCCCAGAGTGAGGAAGCATCCAGGGTAGAAAGGCCTGGCAGAAACCATTGAGGGTAAGAGGCCTATTCCAAAGGCCACATCCCCACCCAAGAGGGAGGAAGCATCCAGGGTAGAAAGACCTGGCAGAAACCACTGAGGGTAAGAGGCCTATTCCAAAGGCCCCATCCCCAACAAAGAGGGAGGAAGCATCCAGGGAAGAAAGGCCTGGCAGAAACCACTGAGGATAAGAGGCCTATTCCAAAGGCCCATCCCCACCCCAGAGGGAGGAAGCATCCAGGGAAGAAAAGCCTGGCAGAAACCATTGAGGGTAAGAGGTCGATCCCAAAGGCCACATCCCCACCCCAGAGGGAGGAAGCATCCAGGGAAGAAAAGCCTGGCAGAAACCATTGAGGGTAAGAAGCCGATTCCAAAGGCCACATCCCCACCCCAGAGGGAGGAAGCATCCAGGGAAGAAAGGCCTGGCAGAAACCATTGAAGGTAAGAGTCCTATTCCAAAGGCCACACACATACACCAGAGGGAGGAAGCATCCAGGGAAGAAAGGCCTGGCAGAAACCATTGAGGGTAAGAGGCCTATTCCAAAGGCCACACACCCACCCGAGAGGGAGGAAGCATCCAGGGAACAAAGGCCTGGCAGAAACCATTGAGGGGAAGAGGTCGATTCCAAAGGCCCCATCCCCACCCCAGAGGCAGGAAGCATCCAGGGAAGAAAGGCCTGGCAGAAACCATTGAGGGTAAGAGGCCTATTCCAAAGCCCACACATCCACCCCAGAGGGAGGAAGCATCCAGGGAACAAAGGCCTCACAGAAACCATTGAAGGTAACTGGCCTATTCCAAAAGCCACATCCCCACCCCAGACCGAAGAAGCATCCAGGGAAGAAAGGCCGGGCAGAAACAATTGAGGGTAACAGGCCTATTCCAAAGGCCACACACACACACGAGAGGGAGGAAGCATCCAGGGAAGAAAAGCCTGGTAGAAACCACTGAGTGTAAGAGGCCTATGCCAAAGGCCACATCCCCACCAAAGAGGGAGGAAGCATCCAGGGAAGAAAGGCCTGGCAGAAACCACTGAGGGTAAGAGGCCTATTCCAAAGGCCACATCCCCACCCCAGAGGGAGGAAGCATCCAGGGTAGAAAGACGTGGCAGAAACCACTGAGGGTAAGAGGCCTATTCCAAAGGCCCCATCCCCACCCGAGAAGGAGGAAGCATCCAGGTAAGAAAAGCCTGGTAGAAACCACTGAGTGTAAGAGGCCTATTCCAAAGGCCACATCCCCACCAAAGAGGGAGGAAGCATCCAGGGAAGAAAGGCCTGGCAGATACCACTGAGGGTAAGAGGCCTATTTCAAAGCCCCCATCCCCACTCGAGAAGGAGGAAGCATCCAGGGAAGAAAAGCCTGGTAGAAACCACTGAGGGTAAGAGGCCTATTCCAAAGGCCACATCCGCACCCCAGAGGGAGGAAGCATCCAGGGTAGAAAGGCCTGGCAGAAACCATTGAGGGTAAGAGGCCTATTCCAAAGGCCACATCCCCACCCAAGAGGGAGGAAGCATCCAGGGTAGAAAGACCTGGCAGAAACCACTGAGGGTAAGAGGCCTATTCCAAAGGCCCCATCCCCAACAAAGAGGGAGGAAGCATCCAGGGAAGAAAGGCCTGGCAGAAACCACTGAGGATAAGAGGCCTATTCCAAAGGCCCATCCCCACCCCAGAGGGAGGAAGCATCCAGGGAAGAAAAGCCTGGCAGAAACCATTGAGGGTAAGAGGTCGATCCCAAAGGCCACATCCCCACCCCAGAGGGAGGAAGCATCCAGGGAAGAAAAGCCTGGCAGAAACCATTGAGGGTAAGAAGCCTATTCCAAAGGCCCCATTCCCACCCGAGAAGGAGGAAGCATCCAGGTAAGAAAAGCCTGGTAGAAACCACTGAGGGTAAGAGGCCTTTTCCAAAGGCCACATCCCCACCAAAGAGGGAGGAAGCATCCAGGGAAGAAAGGCCTGGCAGAAACCATTGAGGGTAAGAGGCCTATTCCAAAGGCCACACACCCACCCGAGAGGGAGGAAGCATCCAGGGAACAAAGGCCTGGCAGAAACCATTGAGGGGAAGAGGTCGATTCCAAAGGCCCCATCCCCACCCCAGAGGCAGGAAGCATCCAGGGAAGAAAGGCCTGGCAGAAACCATTGAGGGTAAGAGGCCTATTCCAAAGCCCACACATCCACCCCAGAGGGAGGAAGCATCCAGGGAACAAAGGCCTCACAGAAACCATTGAAGGTAACTGGCCTATTCCAAAAGCCACATCCCCACCCCAGACCGAAGAAGCATCCAGGGAAGAAAGGCCGGGCAGAAACAATTGAGGGTAACAGGCCTATTCCAAAGGCCACACACACACACACGAGAGGGAGGAAGCATCCAGGGAAGAAAAGCCTGGTAGAAACCACTGAGTGTAAGAGGCCTATGCCAAAGGCCACATCCCCACCAAAGAGGGAGGAAGCATCCAGGGAAGAAAGGCCTGGCAGAAACCACTGAGGGTAAGAGGCCTATTCCAAAGCCCCCATCCCCAACCAAGAAGGAGGAAGCATCCAGGGAAGAAAAGCCTGGTAGAAACCACTGAGGGTAAGAGGCCTATTCCAAAGGCCACATCCACACCCCAGAGGGAGGAAGCATCCAGGGTAGAAAGGCCTGGCAGAAACCATTGAGGGTAAGAGGCCTATTCCAAAGGCCACATCCCCACCCCAGAGGGAGGAAGCATCCAGGGTAGAAAGACCTGGCAGAAACCACTGAGGGTAAGAGGCCTATTCCAAAGGCCCCATCCCCACCCGAGAGGGAGGAAGCATCCAGGGAAGAAAAGCCTGGTAGAAACCACTGAGGGTAAGAGGCCTATTACAATGGCCACATCCGCACCCCAGAGGGAGGAAGCATCCAGAGTAGAAAGGCCTGGCAGAAACCATTGAGGGTAAGAGGCCTATTCCAAAGGCCACATCCCCACCCCAGAGGGAGGAAGCATCCAGGGTAGAAAGACCTGGCAGAAACCACTGAGGGTAAGAGGCCTATTCCAAAGGCCCCATCCCCAACAAAGAGGGAGGAAGCATCCAGGGAAGAAAGGCCTGGCAGAAACCACTGAGGATAAGAGGCCTATTCCAAAGGCCCATCCCCACCCCAGAGGGAGGAAGCATCCAGGGAAGAAAAGCCTGGCAGAAACCATTGAGGGTAATAGGTCGATCCCAAAGGCCACATCCCCACCCCAGAGGGAGGAAGCATCCAGAGTAGAAAGGCCTGGCAGATACCACTGAGGGTAAGAGGCCTATTCCAAAGCCCCCATCCCCACCCGAGAAGGAGGAAGCATCCAGGGAAGAAAAGCCTGGTAGAAACCACTGAGGGTAAGAGGCCTATTACAATGGCCACATCCGCACCCCAGAGGGAGGAAGCATCCAGGGTAGAAAGGCCTGGCAGAAACCATTGAGGGTAAGAGGCCTATTCCAAAGGCCACATCCCCACCCCAGAGGGAGGAAGCATCCAGGGTAGAAAGACCTGGCAGAAACCACTGAGGGTAAGAGGCCTATTCCAAAGGCCCCATCCCCACCCGAGAGGGAGGAAGCATCCAGGGAAGAAAAGCCTGGTAGATACCACTGAGGGTAAGAGGCCTATTCCAAAGGCCACATCCCCACCAAAGAGGGAGGAAGCATCCAGGGAAGAAAGGCCTGGCAGAAACCACTGAGGATAAGAGGCTTATTCCAAAGGCCCATCCCCACCCCAGAGGGAAGAAGCATCCAGGGAAGAAAAGCCTGGCAGAAACCATTGCGGGTAAGAGGTCGATTCCAAAGGCCACATCCCCACCCCAGAGGGAGGAAGCATACAGGGAAGAAAAGCCTGGCAGAAACCATTGAGGGTAAGAAGCCGATTCCAAAGGCCACATCCCCACCTCAGAGGGAGGAAGCATCCAGGGAAGTAAGGCCTGGCAGAAAGCATTGAAGGTAAGAGTCCTATTCCAAAGGCCACACACATACACCAGAGGGAAGAAGCATCCAGGGAAGAAAGGCCTGGCAGAAACCATTGAGGGTAAGAAGCCTATTCCAAAGGCCACACACCCACCCGAGAGGGAGGAAGCATCCAGGGAACAAAGGCCTGGCAGAAACCATTGAGGGGAAGAGGTCGATTCCAAAGGCCCCATCCCCACCCCAGAGGGAGGAAGCATCCAGGGAAGAAAAGCCTGGCAGAAACCATTGAGGGTAAGATGCCGATTCCAAAGGCCACATCCCCACCCCAGAGGCAGGAAGCATCCAGGGAAGAAAGGCCTGGCAGAAACCATTGAGGGTAAGAGGCCTATTCCAAAGGCCACACATCCACCAAAGAGGGAGGAAGCATCCAGGGAACAAAGGCCTCATAGAAACCATTGAAGGTAACTGGCCCATTCCAAAAGCCACATCCCCACCCCAGACCGAAGAAGCATCCAGGGAAGAAAGGCAGGGCAGAAACCATTGAGGGTAAGAGGCCTATTCCAAAGGCCACACACACACCCGAGAGGGAGGAAGCATCCAGGGAAGAAAAGCCTGGTAAAAACCACTGAGTGTAAGAGGCCTATTCCAAAGGCCACATCCCCACCAAAGAGGGAGTAAGCATCCAGGGAAGAAAGGCCTGGCAGAAACCATTGAGGGTAAGAAGCCTATTCCAAAGGCCACACACCCACCCGAGAGGGAGGAAGCATCCAGGGAACAAAGGCCTGGCAGAAACCATTGAGGGTAAGAGGCCTATTCCAAAGGCCACATCCCCACCAAAGAGGGAGGAAGCATCCAGGGTAGAAAGGCCTGGCAGAAACCACTGAGGATAAGAGACCTATTCCACAGGCCCATCCCCACCCCAGAGGGAGGAAGCATCCAGGGAAGAAAAGCGTGGCAGAAACCATTGAGGGTAAGAGGTCGATTCCAAAGGCCACATCCCCACTTCAGAGAGAGGAAGCATCCAGGGTAGAAAGGCCTGGCAGAAACCATTGAGGGTAAGAGGACTATTCCAAAGGCAACATCCCCACCCCACAGGGAGGAAGCATCCAGGGTAGAAAGGCCTGGCAGAAACCACTGAGGGTAAGAGGCCTATTCCAAAGGCCACATCCTCACACCCGAGGGAGGAAGCATCCAGGGAAGAAAAGCCTGGCAGAAACCATTGTTGGTAAGAGGCCTATTCCAAAGGCCACATCCCCACCCGAGAGGGAGGAAGCATCCAGGAAAGAAAGGCCTGGAAGAAACCATTGAGGGTAAGAGGCCTATTCCAAAGGCCACATCCCCCCCCAAGAGGTAGGAAGCATCCAGGGTAGAAAGGCCTGGCAGAAACCACTGAGGGTAAGAGGCCTATTCCAAAGGCCCCATTCCCACCCGAGAAGGAGGAAGCATCCAGGTAAGAAAAGCCTGGTAGAAACCACTGAGGGTAAGAGGCCTTTTCCAAAGGCCACATCCCCACCAAAGAGGGAGGAAGCATCCAGGGAAGAAAGGCCTGGCAGAAACCATTGAGGGTAAGTGGCCTATTCCAAAGGCCACATCCCCACTCCAGAGGGAGGAAGCATCCAGGGTAGAAAGGCCTGGCAGAAAACATTGAGGGTAAGAGGACTATTCCAAAGGCAACATCCCCACCCCACAGGGAGGAAGCATCCAGGGTAGAAAGGCCTGGCAGAAACCATTTTTTGGTAAGAGGCCTATTCCAAAGGCCACATCCCCACCCCAGAGGGAGGAAGCATCCAGGGAAGAAAGGCCTGGCAGAAACCATTGAGGGTAAGAGGCCTATTCTAAAGGCCACACACCCACCCGAGAGGGAGGAAGCATCCAGGGAACAAAGGCCTCACAGAAACCATTGAAGGTAACTGGCCTATTCCAAAAGCCACATCCCCACCCCAGACCGAAGAAGCATCCAGGGAAGAAAGGCCGGGCAGAAACAATTGAGGGTAACAGGCCTATTCCAAAGGCCACACACACACACACGAGAGGGAGGAAGCATCCAGGGAAGAAAAGCCTGGTAGAAACCACTGAGTGTAAGAGGCCTATGCCAAAGGCCACATCCCCACCAAAGAGGGAGGAAGCATCCAGGGAAGAAAGGCCTGGCAGAAACCACTGAGGGTAAGAGGCCTATTCCAAAGCCCCCATCCCCAACCAAGAAGGAGGAAGCATCCAGGGAAGAAAAGCCTGGTAGAAACCACTGAGGGTAAGAGGCCTATTCCAAAGGCCACATCCGCACCCCAGAGGGAGGAAGCATCCAGGGTAGAAAGGCCTGGCAGAAACCATTGAGGGTAAGAGGCCTATTCCAAAGGCCACATCCCCACCCCAGAGGGAGGAAGCATCCAGGGTAGAAAGACCTGGCAGAAACCACTGAGGGTAAGAGGCCTATTCCAAAGGCCCCATCCCCACCCGAGAGGGAGGAAGCATCCAGGGAAGAAAAGCCTGGTAGAAACCACTGAGGGTAAGAGGCCTATTACAATGGCCACATCCGCACCCCAGAGGGAGGAAGCATCCAGAGTAGAAAGGCCTGGCAGAAACCATTGAGGGTAAGAGGCCTATTCCAAAGGCCACATCCCCACCCCAGAGGGAGGAAGCATCCAGGGTAGAAAGACCTGGCAGAAACCACTGAGGGTAAGAGGCCTATTCCAAAGGCCCCATCCCCAACAAAGAGGGAGGAAGCATCCAGGGAAGAAAGGCCTGGCAGAAACCACTGAGGATAAGAGGCCTATTCCAAAGGCCCATCCCCACCCCAGAGGGAGGAAGCATCCAGGGAAGAAAAGCCTGGCAGAAACCATTGAGGGTAATAGGTCGATCCCAAAGGCCACATCCCCACCCCAGAGGGAGGAAGCATCCAGAGTAGAAAGGCCTGGCAGATACCACTGAGGGTAAGAGGCCTATTCCAAAGCCCCCATCCCCACCCGAGAAGGAGGAAGCATCCAGGGAAGAAAAGCCTGGTAGAAACCACTGAGGGTAAGAGGCCTATTACAATGGCCACATCCGCACCCCAGAGGGAGGAAGCATCCAGGGTAGAAAGGCCTGGCAGAAACCATTGAGGGTAAGAGGCCTATTCCAAAGGCCACATCCCCACCCCAGAGGGAGGAAGCATCCAGGGTAGAAAGACCTGGCAGAAACCACTGAGGGTAAGAGGCCTATTCCAAAGGCCCCATCCCCACCCGAGAGGGAGGAAGCATCCAGGGAAGAAAAGCCTGGTAGATACCACTGAGGGTAAGAGGCCTATTCCAAAGGCCACATCCCCACCAAAGAGGGAGGAAGCATCCAGGGAAGAAAGGCCTGGCAGAAACCACTGAGGATAAGAGGCTTATTCCAAAGGCCCATCCCCACCCCAGAGGGAAGAAGCATCCAGGGAAGAAAAGCCTGGCAGAAACCATTGCGGGTAAGAGGTCGATTCCAAAGGCCACATCCCCACCCCAGAGGGAGGAAGCATACAGGGAAGAAAAGCCTGGCAGAAACCATTGAGGGTAAGAAGCCGATTCCAAAGGCCACATCCCCACCTCAGAGGGAGGAAGCATCCAGGGAAGTAAGGCCTGGCAGAAAGCATTGAAGGTAAGAGTCCTATTCCAAAGGCCACACACATACACCAGAGGGAAGAAGCATCCAGGGAAGAAAGGCCTGGCAGAAACCATTGAGGGTAAGAAGCCTATTCCAAAGGCCACACACCCACCCGAGAGGGAGGAAGCATCCAGGGAACAAAGGCCTGGCAGAAACCATTGAGGGGAAGAGGTCGATTCCAAAGGCCCCATCCCCACCCCAGAGGGAGGAAGCATCCAGGGAAGAAAAGCCTGGCAGAAACCATTGAGGGTAAGATGCCGATTCCAAAGGCCACATCCCCACCCCAGAGGCAGGAAGCATCCAGGGAAGAAAGGCCTGGCAGAAACCATTGAGGGTAAGAGGCCTATTCCAAAGGCCACACATCCACCAAAGAGGGAGGAAGCATCCAGGGAACAAAGGCCTCATAGAAACCATTGAAGGTAACTGGCCCATTCCAAAAGCCACATCCCCACCCCAGACCGAAGAAGCATCCAGGGAAGAAAGGCAGGGCAGAAACCATTGAGGGTAAGAGGCCTATTCCAAAGGCCACACACACACCCGAGAGGGAGGAAGCATCCAGGGAAGAAAAGCCTGGTAAAAACCACTGAGTGTAAGAGGCCTATTCCAAAGGCCACATCCCCACCAAAGAGGGAGTAAGCATCCAGGGAAGAAAGGCCTGGCAGAAACCATTGAGGGTAAGAAGCCTATTCCAAAGGCCACACACCCACCCGAGAGGGAGGAAGCATCCAGGGAACAAAGGCCTGGCAGAAACCATTGAGGGTAAGAGGCCTATTCCAAAGGCCACATCCCCACCAAAGAGGGAGGAAGCATCCAGGGTAGAAAGGCCTGGCAGAAACCACTGAGGATAAGAGACCTATTCCACAGGCCCATCCCCACCCCAGAGGGAGGAAGCATCCAGGGAAGAAAAGCGTGGCAGAAACCATTGAGGGTAAGAGGTCGATTCCAAAGGCCACATCCCCACTTCAGAGAGAGGAAGCATCCAGGGTAGAAAGGCCTGGCAGAAACCATTGAGGGTAAGAGGACTATTCCAAAGGCAACATCCCCACCCCACAGGGAGGAAGCATCCAGGGTAGAAAGGCCTGGCAGAAACCACTGAGGGTAAGAGGCCTATTCCAAAGGCCACATCCTCACACCCGAGGGAGGAAGCATCCAGGGAAGAAAAGCCTGGCAGAAACCATTGTTGGTAAGAGGCCTATTCCAAAGGCCACATCCCCACCCGAGAGGGAGGAAGCATCCAGGAAAGAAAGGCCTGGAAGAAACCATTGAGGGTAAGAGGCCTATTCCAAAGGCCACATCCCCCCCCAAGAGGTAGGAAGCATCCAGGGTAGAAAGGCCTGGCAGAAACCACTGAGGGTAAGAGGCCTATTCCAAAGGCCCCATTCCCACCCGAGAAGGAGGAAGCATCCAGGTAAGAAAAGCCTGGTAGAAACCACTGAGGGTAAGAGGCCTTTTCCAAAGGCCCCATCCCCACCCGAGAGGGAGGAAGCATCCAGGGAAGAAAAGCCTGGTAGAAACCACTGAGGGTAAGAGGCCTATTACAATGGCCACATCCGCACCCCAGAGGGAGGAAGCATCCAGAGTAGAAAGGCCTGGCAGAAACCATTGAGGGTAAGAGGCCTATTCCAAAGGCCACATCCCCACCCCAGAGGGAGGAAGCATCCAGGGTAGAAAGACCTGGCAGAAACCACTGAGGGTAAGAGGCCTATTCCAAAGGCCCCATCCCCAACAAAGAGGGAGGAAGCATCCAGGGAAGAAAGGCCTGGCAGAAACCACTGAGGATAAGAGGCCTATTCCAAAGGCCCATCCCCACCCCAGAGGGAGGAAGCATCCAGGGAAGAAAAGCCTGGCAGAAACCATTGAGGGTAATAGGTCGATCCCAAAGGCCACATCCCCACCCCAGAGGGAGGAAGCATCCAGAGTAGAAAGGCCTGGCAGATACCACTGAGGGTAAGAGGCCTATTCCAAAGCCCCCATCCCCACCCGAGAAGGAGGAAGCATCCAGGGAAGAAAAGCCTGGTAGAAACCACTGAGGGTAAGAGGCCTATTACAATGGCCACATCCGCACCCCAGAGGGAGGAAGCATCCAGGGTAGAAAGGCCTGGCAGAAACCATTGAGGGTAAGAGGCCTATTCCAAAGGCCACATCCCCACCCCAGAGGGAGGAAGCATCCAGGGTAGAAAGACCTGGCAGAAACCACTGAGGGTAAGAGGCCTATTCCAAAGGCCCCATCCCCACCCGAGAGGGAGGAAGCATCCAGGGAAGAAAAGCCTGGTAGATACCACTGAGGGTAAGAGGCCTATTCCAAAGGCCACATCCCCACCAAAGAGGGAGGAAGCATCCAGGGAAGAAAGGCCTGGCAGAAACCACTGAGGATAAGAGGCTTATTCCAAAGGCCCATCCCCACCCCAGAGGGAAGAAGCATCCAGGGAAGAAAAGCCTGGCAGAAACCATTGCGGGTAAGAGGTCGATTCCAAAGGCCACATCCCCACCCCAGAGGGAGGAAGCATACAGGGAAGAAAAGCCTGGCAGAAACCATTGAGGGTAAGAAGCCGATTCCAAAGGCCACATCCCCACCTCAGAGGGAGGAAGCATCCAGGGAAGTAAGGCCTGGCAGAAAGCATTGAAGGTAAGAGTCCTATTCCAAAGGCCACACACATACACCAGAGGGAAGAAGCATCCAGGGAAGAAAGGCCTGGCAGAAACCATTGAGGGTAAGAAGCCTATTCCAAAGGCCACACACCCACCCGAGAGGGAGGAAGCATCCAGGGAACAAAGGCCTGGCAGAAACCATTGAGGGGAAGAGGTCGATTCCAAAGGCCCCATCCCCACCCCAGAGGGAGGAAGCATCCAGGGAAGAAAAGCCTGGCAGAAACCATTGAGGGTAAGATGCCGATTCCAAAGGCCACATCCCCACCCCAGAGGCAGGAAGCATCCAGGGAAGAAAGGCCTGGCAGAAACCATTGAGGGTAAGAGGCCTATTCCAAAGGCCACACATCCACCAAAGAGGGAGGAAGCATCCAGGGAACAAAGGCCTCATAGAAACCATTGAAGGTAACTGGCCCATTCCAAAAGCCACATCCCCACCCCAGACCGAAGAAGCATCCAGGGAAGAAAGGCAGGGCAGAAACCATTGAGGGTAAGAGGCCTATTCCAAAGGCCACACACACACCCGAGAGGGAGGAAGCATCCAGGGAAGAAAAGCCTGGTAAAAACCACTGAGTGTAAGAGGCCTATTCCAAAGGCCACATCCCCACCAAAGAGGGAGTAAGCATCCAGGGAAGAAAGGCCTGGCAGAAACCATTGAGGGTAAGAAGCCTATTCCAAAGGCCACACACCCACCCGAGAGGGAGGAAGCATCCAGGGAACAAAGGCCTGGCAGAAACCATTGAGGGTAAGAGGCCTATTCCAAAGGCCACATCCCCACCAAAGAGGGAGGAAGCATCCAGGGTAGAAAGGCCTGGCAGAAACCACTGAGGATAAGAGACCTATTCCACAGGCCCATCCCCACCCCAGAGGGAGGAAGCATCCAGGGAAGAAAAGCGTGGCAGAAACCATTGAGGGTAAGAGGTCGATTCCAAAGGCCACATCCCCACTTCAGAGAGAGGAAGCATCCAGGGTAGAAAGGCCTGGCAGAAACCATTGAGGGTAAGAGGACTATTCCAAAGGCAACATCCCCACCCCACAGGGAGGAAGCATCCAGGGTAGAAAGGCCTGGCAGAAACCACTGAGGGTAAGAGGCCTATTCCAAAGGCCACATCCTCACACCCGAGGGAGGAAGCATCCAGGGAAGAAAAGCCTGGCAGAAACCATTGTTGGTAAGAGGCCTATTCCAAAGGCCACATCCCCACCCGAGAGGGAGGAAGCATCCAGGAAAGAAAGGCCTGGAAGAAACCATTGAGGGTAAGAGGCCTATTCCAAAGGCCACATCCCCCCCCAAGAGGTAGGAAGCATCCAGGGTAGAAAGGCCTGGCAGAAACCACTGAGGGTAAGAGGCCTATTCCAAAGGCCCCATTCCCACCCGAGAAGGAGGAAGCATCCAGGTAAGAAAAGCCTGGTAGAAACCACTGAGGGTAAGAGGCCTTTTCCAAAGGCCACATCCCCACCAAAGAGGGAGGAAGCATCCAGGGAAGAAAGGCCTGGCAGAAACCATTGAGGGTAAGTGGCCTATTCCAAAGGCCACATCCCCACTCCAGAGGGAGGAAGCATCCAGGGTAGAAAGGCCTGGCAGAAAACATTGAGGGTAAGAGGACTATTCCAAAGGCAACATCCCCACCCCACAGGGAGGAAGCATCCAGGGTAGAAAGGCCTGGCAGAAACCATTTTTTGGTAAGAGGCCTATTCCAAAGGCCACATCCCCACCCCAGAGGGAGGAAGCATCCAGGGAAGAAAGGCCTGGCAGAAACCATTGAGGGTAAGAGGCCTATTCTAAAGGCCACACACCCACCCGAGAGGGAGGAAGCATCCAGGGAACAAAGGCCTGGCAGAAACCATTGAGGGGAAGAGGTCGATTCCAAAGGCGCCATCCCCACCCCAGAGGGAGGAAGCATCCAGGGAAGAAAAGCCTTGCAGAAACCATTGAGGGAAAGATGCCGATTCCAAAGGCCACATCCCCACCCCAGAGGCAGGAAGCATCCAGGGAAGAAAGGCCTGGCAGAAACCATTGAGGGTAAGAGGCCTATTCCAAAGGCCACACAACCACCAAAGAGGGAGGAAGCATCCTGGGAACGAAGGCCTGGCAGAAACCATTGAGGGTAAGATGTCCATCCCAAAGGCCCCATCCCCACCCAAGAGGGAGGAAGCATCCAGGGAAGAAAGGCCTGGCAGAAACCATTGAAGGTAAGAGTCCTATTCCAAAGGCCACACACATACACCAGATGGAGGAAGCATCCAGGGAAGAAAGGCCTGGCAGAAACCATTGAGGGTAAGAGGCCTATTCCAAAGGCCACATCCCCACCCCAGAGGGAGGAAGCATCCAGGGTAGAAAGGCCTGGCAGAAACCACTGAGGGTAAGAGGCCTATTCCAAAGGCCCCACCCCCACCCGAGAATGAGGAAGCATCCAGAGAAGAAAAGCCTGGTAGAAACCACTGAGGGTAAGACACCTATTCCAAATGCCACATCCCCACCAAAGAGGGAGGAAGCATCCAGGGAAGAAAGGCCTGTCAGAAACCATTGAGGCTAAGAGGCCTATTCCAAAGGCCACATCCCCACTTCAGAGAGAGGAAGCATCCAGGGTAGAAAGGCCTGGCAGAAACCATTGAGGGTAAGAGGACTATTCCAAAGGCAACATCCCCACCCCACAGGGAGGAAGCATCCAGGGTAGAAAGGCCTGGCAGCAACCACTCAGGGTAAGAGGCCTATTCCAAAGGCCACATCCTCACACCAGAGGGAGGAAGCATCCAGGGAAGAAAAGCCTGGCAGAAACCATTGTTGGTAAGAGGCCTATTCCAAAGGCCACATCCCCACCCGAGAGGAAGGAAGCATCCAGGGAAGAAAGGCCTGGCAGAAACCATTGAGGGTAAGAGGCCTGTTCCAACGGCCACACACACACCCGAGAGGGAGGAAGCATCCGCGGAACAAAGGCCTGGCAGAAACCATTGAGGGGAAGAGGTCGATTCCAAAGGCCCCATCCCCACCCCAGAGGGAGGAAGCATCCAGGAAAGAAAAGCCTGGCAGAAACCATTGAGGGTAAGATGCCGATTACAAAGGCCACATCCCCACCCCAGAGGCAGGACGCATCCAGGGAAGAAAGGCCTGGCAGAAACCATTGAGGGTAAGAGGCCTATTCCAAAGGCCACACACCCACCCCAGACGGAGGAAGCATCCTGGGAACAAAGGCCTCACAGAAACCATTGAAGGTAACAGGCCTATTCCAAAAGCCACATCCCCACCCCAGAAGGAAGAAGCATCCAGGGAAGAAAGGCCGGGCAGAAACCATTGAGGGTAAGAGGCCTATTCCAAAGGCCACACACACACCCGAGAGGGAGGAAGCATCCAGGGAAGAAAAGCCTGGTAGAAACCACTGAGGGTAAGAGGCCTATTCCAAAGGCCACATCCCCACCCCAGAGGGAGGAAGCATCCACGGTAGAAAGGCCTGGCAGAAACAATTGAGGGTAAGAGGTCGATTCCAAAGGCCACATCCCCACCCCAGAGGGAGGAAGCATCCAGGGAAGAAAGGCCTGGCAGAAACCATTGAGGGTAAGAGGCCTATTCCAAAGGCCACATCCCCCCCCCCAAGAGGGAGGAAGCATCCAGGGTAGAAAGGCCTGGCAGAAACCACTGAGGGTAAGAGGCCTATTCCAAAGGCCCCATCCCCACCCGAGAAGGAGGAAGCATCCAGGTAAGAAAAGCCTGGTAGTAACCACTGAGGGTAAGAGGCCTATTCCAAAGGCCACATCACCACCAAAGAGGGAGGAAGCATCCAGGGAAGAAAGTCCTGGCAGAAACCATTGAGGGTAAGAGGCCTATTCCAAAGGCCACATCCCCACTCCAGAGCGAGGAAGCATCCAGGGAAGAACAGCCTGGTAGAAACCACTGAGGGTAAGTGGCCTATTCCAAAGGCCACATCCCCACCAAAGAGGGAGGAAGCATCCAGGGAAGAAAGGCCTGGAAGAAACCACTGAGGGTAAGAGGCCTATTGCAAAGGCCACATCCCCACCCCAGAGGGAGGAAGCATCCAGGGAAGAAAGGCCTGGCAGAAACCATTGAGGGTAAGAGGCCTATTCCAAAGGCCACATCCCCACCCCAGAGGGAGGAAGCATCCAGGGAAAAAAGGCCTGGCAGAAACCATTGAGGGTAAGAGGCCTATTCCAAAGGCCACATCCCCCCCCCCAAGAGGGAGGAAGCATCCAGGGTAGAAAGGCCTGGCAGAAACCACTGAGGGTAAGAGGCCTATTCAAAAGGCCCCATCCCCACCCGAGAAGGAGGAAGCATCCAGGTAAGAAAAGCCTGGTAGAAACCACTGAGGATAAGAGGCCTATTCCAAAGGCCACATCCCCATCAAAGAGGGAGGAAGCATCCAGGGAAGAAAAGCCTGGCAGAAACCATTGTTGGTAAGAGGCCTATTCCAAAGGCCACATCCCCACCCCAGAGGGAGGAAGCATCCAGGGAAGAAAGGCCTGGCAGAAACCATTGAGGGTAAGAGGCCTATTCTAAAGGCCACACACCCACCCGAGAGGGAGGAAGCATCCAGGGAACAAAGGCCTGGCAGAAACCATTGAGGGGAAGAGGTCGATTCCAAAGGCGCCATCCCCACCCCAGAGGGAGGAAGCATCCAGGGAAGAAAAGCCTTGCAGAAACCATTGAGGGAAAGATGCCGATTCCAAAGGCCACATCCCCACCCCAGAGGCAGGAAGCATCCAGGGAAGAAAGGCCTGGCAGAAACCATTGAGGGTAAGAGGCCTATTCCAAAGGCCACACAACCACCCGAGAGGGAGGAAGCATCCTGGGAACAAAGGCCTGGCAGAAACCATTGAGGGTAAGATGTCCATCCCAAAGGCCCCATCCCCACCCAAGAGGGTGGAAGCATCCAGGGAAGAAAGGCCTGGCAGAAACCATTGAAGGTAAGAGTCCTATTCCAAAGGCCACACACATACACCAGAGGGAGGAAGCATCCAGGGAAGAAAGGCCTGGCAGAAACCACTGAGGGTAAGAGGCCTATTCCAAAGGCCACATCCCCACCCCAGAGGGAGGAAGCATCCAGGGTAGAAAGGCCTGGCAGAAACCACTGAGGGTAAGAGGCCTATTCCAAAGGCCCCACCCCCACCCGAGAATGAGGAAGCATCTAGAGAAGAAAAGCCTGGTAGAAACCACTGAGGGTAAGACACCTATTCCAAATGCCACATCCCCACCAAAGAGGGAGGAAGCATCCAGGGAAGAAAGGCCTGTCAGAAAC
Source organism: Bradypodion ventrale (assembly GCA_035047345.1). Taxonomy (NCBI): domain Eukaryota; kingdom Metazoa; phylum Chordata; class Lepidosauria; order Squamata; family Chamaeleonidae; genus Bradypodion; species Bradypodion ventrale. The sequence continues at coordinate 21,757,340 of JAWDJE010000009.1, read as the reverse complement.
CATTGAGGCTAAGAGGCCTATTCCAAAGGCCACATCCCCACTTCAGAGAGAGGAAGCATCCAGGGTAGAAAGGCCTGGCAGAAACCATTGAGGGTAAGAGGACTATTCCAAAGGCAACATCCCCACCCCACAGGGAGGAAGCATCCAGGGTAGAAAGGCCTGGCAGCAACCACTGAGGGTAAGAGGCCTATTCCAAAGGCCACATCCTCACACCAGAGGGAGGAAGCATCCAGGGAAGAAAAGCCTGGCAGAAACCATTGTTGGTAAAAGGCCTATTCCAAAGGCCACATCCCCACCCGAGAGGGAGGAAGCATCCAGGGAAGAAAGGCCTGGCAGAAACCATTGAGGGTAAGAGGCCTATTCCAACGGCCACACACACACCCGAGAGGGAGGAAGCATCCAGGGAACAAAGGCCTGGCAGAAACCATTGAGGGGAAGAGGTCGATTCCAAAGGCCCCATCCCCACCCCAGAGGGAGGAAGCATCCAGGGAAGAAAAGCCTGGCAGAAACCATTGAGGGTAAGATGCCGATTACAAAGGCCACATCCCCACCCCAGAGGCAGGACGCATCCAGGGAAGAAAGGCCTGGCAGAAACCATTGAGGGTAAGAGGCCTATTCCAAAGGCCACACACCCACCCCAGACGGAGGAAGCATCCTGGGAACAAAGGCCTCACAGAAACCATTGAAGGTAACAGGCCTATTCCAAAAGCCACATCCCCACCCCAGAAGGAAGAAGCATCCAGGGAAGAAAGGCCGGGCAGAAACCATTGAGGGTAAGAGGCCTATTCCAAAGGCCACACACACACCCGAGAGGGAGGAAGCATCCAGGGAAGAAAAGCCTGGTAGAAACCACTGAGGGTAAGAGGCCTATTCCAAAGGCCACATCCCCACCCCAGAGGGAGGAAGCATCCAGGGTAGAAAGGCCTGGGAGAAACAATTGAGGGTAAGAGGTCGATTCCAAAGGCCACATCCCCACCCCAGAGGGAGGAAGCATCCAGGGAAGAAAGGCCTGGCAGAAACCATTGAGGGTAAGAGGCCTATTCCAAAGGCCACATCCCCCCCCCCCAAGAGGGAGGAAGCATCCAGGGTAGAAAGGCCTGGCAGAAACCACTGAGGGTAAGAGGCCTATTCCAAAGGCCCCATCCCCACCCGAGAAGGAGGAAGCATCCAGGTAAGAAAAGCCTGGTAGTAACCACTGAGGGTAAGAGGCCTATTCCAAAGGCCACATCACCACCAAAGAGGGAGGAAGCATCCAGGGAAGAAAGGCCTGGCAGAAACCATTGAGGGTAAGAGGCCTATTCCAAAGGCCACATCCCCACTCCAGAGCGACGAAGCATCCAGGGAAGAAAAGCCTGGTAGAAACCACTGAGGGTAAGTGGCCTATTCCAAAGGCCACATCCCCACCAAAGAGGGAGGAAGCATCCAGGGAAGAAAGGCCTGGAAGAAACCACTGAGGGTAAGAGGCCTATTGCAAAGGCCACATCCCCACCCCAGAGGGAGGAAGCATCCAGGGAAGAAAGGCCTGGCAGATACCACTGAGGGTATGAGGCCTATTCCAAAGGTCCCATCCCCACCCGAGAAGGAGGAAGCATCCAGGTAAGAAAGGCCTGGCAAAAACCACTGAGGGTAAGAGGCCTATTCCAAAGGCCACACACACACCCGAGAGGGAGGAAGCATCCAGGGAACAAAGGCCTGGCAGAAACCATTGAGGGGAAGAGGTCGATTCCAAAGGCGCCATCCCCACCCCAGAGGGAGGAAGCATCCAGGGAAGAAAAGCCTGGCAGAAACCATTGAGGGTAAGATGCCGATTCCAAAGGCAACATCCCCACCCCAGAGGCAGGAAGCATCCAGGGAAGAAAGGCCTGGCAGAAACCATTGAGGGTAAGAGGCCTATTCCAAAGGCCACACATCCACCCCAGAGGGAGGAAGCATCCAGGGAACAAAGGCCTCATAGAAACCATTGAAGGTAACTGGCCCATTCCAAAAGCCACATCCCCACCCCAGACCGAAGAAGCATCCAGGGAAGAAAGGCAGGGCAGAAACCATTGAGGGTAAGAGGCCTATTTCAAAGGCCACACACACACCCGAGAGGGAGGAAGCATCCAGGGAAGAAAAGCCTGGTAAAAACCACTGAGTGTAAGAGGCCTATTCCAAAGGCCACATCCCCACCAAAGAGGGAGGAAGCATGCAGGGAAGAAAGGCCTGGCAGAAAGCATTGAAGGTAAGAGTCCTATTCCAAAGGCCACATCCCCCCCCAAGAGGGAGGAAGCATCCAGGGTAGAAAGGCCTGGCAGAAACCACTGAGGGTAAGAGGCCTATTCCAAAGGCCCCATCCCCACCCGAGAAGGGGGAAGCATCCAGGTAAGAAAAGCCTGGTAGAAACCACTGAGTGTAAGAGGCCTATTCCAAAGGCCACATCCCCACCAAAGAGGGAGGAAGCATCCAGGGAAGAAAGGCCTGGCAGATACCACTGAGGGTAAGAGGCCTATTCCAAAGCCCCCATCCCCACCCGAGAAGGAGGAAGCATCCAGGGAAGAAAAGCCTGGTAGAAACCACTGAGGGTAAGAGGCCTATTCCAAAGGCCACATCCGCACCCCAGAGGGAGGAAGCATCCAGGGTTCGAAAGGCCTGGCAGAAACCATTGAGGGTAAGAGGCCTATTCCAAAGGCCACATCACCACCCCAGAGGGAGGAAGCATCCAAGGTAGAAAGACCTGGCAGAAACCACTGAGGGTAAGAGGCCTATTCCAAAGGCCCCATCCCCACCCGAGAGGGAGGAAGCATCCAGGGAAGAAAAGCCTGGTAGAAACCACTGAGGGTAAGAGGCCTATTCCAAAGGCCACATCCCCACCAAAGAGGGAGGAAGCATCCAGGGAAGAAAGGCCTGGCAGAAACCACTGAGGATAAGAGGCTTATTCCAAAAGCCCATCCCCACCCCAGAGGGAAGAAGCATCCAGGGAAGAAAAGCCTGGCAGAAACCATTGCGGGTAAGAGGTCGATTCCAAAGGCCACATCCCCACCCCAGAGGGAGGAAGCATACAGGGAAGAAAAGCCTGGCAGAAACCATTGAGGGTAAGAAGCCGATTCCAAAGGCCACATCCCCACCTCAGAGGGATGAAACATCCAGGGAAGAAAGGCCTGGCAGAAAGCATTGAAGGTAAGAGTCCTATTCCAAAGGCCACACACATACACCAGAGGGAAGAAGCATCCAGGGAAGAAAGGCCTGGCAGAAACCATTGAGGGTAAGAAGCCTATTCCAAAGGCCACACACCCACCCGAGAGGGAGGAAGCATCCAGGGAACAAAGGCCTGGCAGAAACCATTGAGGGGAAGAGGTCGATTCCAAAGGCCCCATCCCCACCCCAGAGGGAGGAAGCATCCAGGGAAGAAAAGCCTTGCAGAAACCATTGAGGGTAAGATGCCGATTCCAAAGGCCACATCCCCACCCCAGAGGCAGGAAGCATCCAGGGAAGAAAGGCCTGGCAGAAACCATTGAGGGTAAGAGGCCTATTCCAAAGGCCACACATCCACCCCAGAGGGAGGAAGCATCCAGGGAACAAAGGACTCACAGAAACCATTGAAGGTAACTGGCCTATTCGAAAAGCCACATCCCCACCCCAGACCGAAGAAGCATCCAGGGAAGAAAGGCCGGGCAGAAACAATTGAAGGTAACAGGCCTATTCCAAAGGCCACACACACACCCGAGAGGGAGGAAGCATCCAGGGAAGAAAAGCCTGGTAGAAACCACTGAGTGTAAGAGGCCTATTCCAAAGGCCACATCCCCACCCGAGAATGAGGAAGCATCCAGAGAAGAAAAGCCTGGTAGCAACCACTGAGGGTAAGACACCTATTCCAAAGGCCACATCCCCACCAAAGAGGGAGGAAGCATCCAGGGAGGAAAGGCCTGGCAGAAACCATTGAGGCTAAGAGGCATATTCCAAAGGCCACATCCCCACTCCAGAGAGAGGAAGCATCCAGGGTAGAAAGGCCTGGCAGAAACCATTGAGGGTAAAAGGACTATTCCAAAGGCAACATCCCCACCCCACAGGGAGGAAGCATCCAGGGTAGAAAGGCCTGGCAGAAACCACTGAGGGTAAGAGGTCTATTGCAAAGGCCACATCCTCACACCAGAGGGAGGAAGCATCCAGGGAAGAAAAGCCTGGCAGAAACCATTATTGGTAAGAGGCCTATTCCAAAGGCCACATCCCCACCCGAGAGGGAGGAAGAATCCAGGGAAGAAAGGCCTGGCAGAAACCATTGAGGGTAAGAGGCCTATTCCAAAGGCCACACACCCTCCCGAGAGGGAGGAAGCATCCAGGGAACAAAGGCCTGGCAGAAACCATTGAGGGGAAGAGGTCGATTCCAAAGGCCACATCCCCACCAAAGAGGGAGGAAGCATCCAGGGAAGAAAAGCCTGGCAGAAACCATTGAGGGTAAGATGCCGATTACAAAGGCCACATCCCCACCCCAGAGGCAGGACGCATCCAGGGAAGAAAAGCCTGGCAGAAACCATTGAGGGTAAGAGGCCTATTCCAAAGGCCACACACCCACCCCAGAGGGAGGAAGCATCCAGGGAACAAAGGCCTCACAGAAACCATTGAAGGTAACAGGCCTATTCCAAAAGCCACATCCCCACCCCAGACGGAAGAAGCATCCAGGGAAGAAAGGCCGGGCAGAAACCATTGAGGGTAAGAGGCCTATTCCAAAGGCCACACACACACCCGAGAGGGAGGAAGCATCCAGGGAAGAAAAGCCTGGTAGAAACCACTGAGGGTAAGAGGCCTATTCCAAAGGCCACATCCCCACCAAAGAGGGAGGAAGCATCCAGGGAAGAAAGGCCTGGAAGAAACCACTGAGGGTAAGAGGCCTATTCCAAAGGCCACATCCCCACCCCAGAGGGAGGAAGCATCCAGGGAAGAAAGGCCTGGCAGAAACCATTGAGGGTAAGAGGCCTATTCCAAAGGCCACATCCCCACCCCAGAGGGAGGAAGCATCCAGGGAAGAAAGGCCTGGCAGAAACCATTGAGGGTAAGAGGTCGATTCCAAAGGCCACATCCGCACCACAGAGGGAGGAAGCATCCAGGGAAGAAAGGCCTGGAAGAAACCATTGAGGGTAAGAGGCCTATTCCAAAGGCCACATCCCCCCCCAAGAGGGAGGAAGCATCCAGGGTAGAAAGGCCTGGCAGAAACCACTGAGGGTAAGAGGCCTATTCCAAAGGCCCCATCCCCACCCGAGAAGGAGGAAGCATCCAGGTAAGAAAAGCCTGGTAGAAACCACTGAGGGTAAGAGGCCTATTCCAAAGGCCACATCCCCATCAAAGAGGGAGGAAGCATCCAGGGAAGAAAGGCCTGGCAGAAACCATTGAGGGTAAGAGGCCTATTCGAAAGGCCACATCCCCACTCCAGAGGGAGGAAGCATCCAGGGTAGAAAGGCCTGGCAGAAAACATTGAGGGTAAGAGGACTATTCCAAAGGCAACATCCCCACCACACAGGGAGGAAGCATCCAGGGTAGAAAGGCCTGGCAGAAACCATTGAGGGTAACAGGCCTATTCCAAAGGCCACATCCCCACCCCAGAGGGCGGAAGCATCCAGGGAAGAAAAGCCTGGCAGAAACCATTGTTGGTAAGAGGCCTATTCAAAAGGCCACATCCCCACCCCAGAGGGAGGAAGCATCCAGGGAAGAAAGGCCTGGCAGAAACCATTCACGGTAAGAGGCCTATTCCAAAGGCCACACACACACCCGAGAGGGAGGAAGCATCCAGGGAACAAAGGCCTGGCAGAAACCATTGAGGGGAAGAGGTCGATTCCAAAGGCGCCATCCCCACCCCAGAGGGAGGAAGCATCCAGGGAAGAAAGGCCTGGCAGAAACCATTGAGGGTAAGAGGCCTATTCCAAAGGCCACACATCCACCCCAGAGGGAGGAAGCATCCAGGGAACAAAGGCCTCATAGAAATATTGAAAGTAACTGGCACATTACAAAAGCCACATCCCCACCCCAGACCGAAGAAGCATCCAGGGAAGAAAGGCAGGGCAGAAACCATTGAGGGTAAGAGGCCTATTCCAAAGGCCACACACACACCCTAGAGGGAGGAAGCATCCATGGAAGAAAAGCCTGGTAAAAACCACTGAGTGTAAGAGGCCTATTCCTAAGGCCACATCCCCACCAAAGAGGGAGGAAGCATCCAGGGAAGAAAGGCCTGGCAGAAACCACTGAGGGTAAGAGGCCTATTCCAAAGCCCCCATCCCCACCCGAGAAGGAGGAAACATCCAGGGAAGAAAAGCCTGGTAGAAACCACTGAGGGTAAGAGGCCTATTCCAAAGGCCACATCCGCACCCCAGAGGGAGGAAGCATCCAGGGTAGAAAGGCCTGGCAGAAACCATTGAGGGTAAGAGGCCTATTCCAAAGGCCACATCCCCACCCCAGAGGGAGGAAGCATCCAGGGTAGAAAGACCTGGCAGAAACCAATGAGGGTAAGAGGCCTATTCCAAAGGCCCCATCACCACCCGAGAGGGAGGAAGCATCCAGGGAAGAAAAGACTGGTAGAAACCAATGAGGGTAAGAGGCCTATTCCAAAGGCCACATCCCCACCAAAGAGGGAGGAAGCATCCAGGGAACAAAGGCCTGGCAGAAACCACTGAGGATAAGAGGCTTATTCCAAAGGCCCATCCCCACCCCAGAGGGAAGAAGCATCCAGGGAAGAAAAGCCTGGCAGAAACCATTGCGGGTAAGAGGTCGATTCCAAAGGCCACATCCCCACCCCAGAGGGAGGAAGCATACAGGGAAGAAAAGCCTGGCAGAAACCATTGAGGGTAAGAAGCCGATTCCAAAGACCACATCCCCACCTCAGAGGGAGGAAGCATCCAGGGAAGAAAGGCCTGGCAGAAAGCATTGAAGGTAAGAGTCATATTCCAAAGGCCACACACATACACCAGAGGGAAGAAGCATCCAGGGAAGAAAGGCCTGGCAGAAACCATTGAGGGTAAGAAGCCTATTCCAAAGGCCACCCACCCACCCGAGAGGGAGGAAGCATCCAGGGAACAAAGGCCTGGCAGAAACCATTGAGGGGAAGAGGTCGATTCCAAAGGCCCCATCCCCACCCCAGAGGGAGGAAGCATCCAGGGAAGAAAAGCCTGGCAGAAACCATTGAGGGTAAGATGCCGATTCCAAAGGCCACATCCCCACCCCAGAGGCAGGAAGCATCCAGGGAAGAAAGGCCTGGCAGAAACCATTGAGGGTAAGAGGCCTATTCCAAAGGCCACACATCCACCCCAGAGGGAGGAAGCATCCAGGGAACAAAGGCCTCACAGAAACCATTGAAGGTAACTGGCCTATTCGAAAAGCCACATCCCCACCCCAGACCGAAGATGCATCCAGGGAAGAAAGGCCGGGCAGAAACAATTGAAGGTAACAGGCCTATTCCAAAGGCCACACACACACCCGAGAGGGAGGAAGCATCCAGGGAAGAAAAGCCTGGTAGAAACCACTGAGTGTAAGAGGCCTATTCCAAAGGCCACATCCCCACCAAAGAGGGAGGAAGCATCCAGGGAAGAAAGGCCTGGCAGAAACCACTGAGGGTAAGAGGTCTATTCCAAAGCCCCCATCCCCACCCGAGATGGAGGAAGCATCCAGGGAAGAAAAGCCTGGTAGAAACCACTGAGGGTAAGAGGCCTATTCCAAAGGCCACATCCGCACCCCAGAGGGAGGAAGCATCCAGGGTAGAAAGGCCTGGCATAAACCATTGAGGGTAAGAGGCCTATTCCAAAGGCCACATCCCCACCAAAGAGGGAGGAAGCATCCAGGGAAGAAAAGCCTGGCAGAAACCATTGAGGGTAAGAGGTCGATTCCAAAAGCCACATCCCCAACCCAGAGGGAGGAAGCATCCAGGGAAGAAAAGCCTGGCAGAAACCATTGAGGGTAAGAAGCCGATTCCAAAGGGCACATCCCAACCCCAGAGGGAGGAAGCATCCAGGGAAGAAAGGCCTGGCAGAAACCATTGAAGGTAAGAGTCCTATTCCAAAGGCCACACACATACACCAGAGGGAGGAAGCATCCAGGGAAGAAAGGCCTGGCAGAAACCATTGAGGGTAAGAGGCCTTTTCCAAAGGCCACACACCTACCCGAGAGGGAGGAAGCATCCAGGGAACAAAGGCCTGGCAGAAACCATTGAGGGGAAGAGGTCGATTCCAAAGGCCCCATCCCCACCCCAGAGGCAGGAAGCATCCAGGGAAGAAAGGCCTGGCCGAAACCATTGAGGGTAAGAGGCCTATTCCAAAGGCCACACATCCACCCCAGAGGGAGGAAGCATCCAGGGAACAAAGGCCTCACAGAAACCATTGAAGGTAACTGGCCTATTCCAAAAGCCACATCCCCACCCCAGACCGAAGAAGCATCCAGGGAAGAAAGGCCGGGCAGAAACAATTGAGGGTAACAGGCCTATTCCAAAGGCCACACACACACCCGAGAGGGAGGAAGCATCCAGGGAAGAAAAGCCTGGCAGAAACCATTGAGGGTAAGAAGCCGATTCCAAAGGCCACATCCCCACCCCAGAGGGAGGAAGCATCCAGGGAAGAAAGGCCTGGCAGAAACCATTGAAGGTAAGAGTCCTATTCCAAAGGCCACACACATACACCAGAGGGAGGAAGCATCCAGGGAAGAAAGGCCTGGCAGAAACCATTGAGGGTAAGAGGCCTATTCCAAAGGCCACATCCCCACCCCAGAGGGAGGAAGCATCCAGGGTAGAAAGGCCTGGCAGAAACCACTGAGGGTAAGAGGCCTATTCCAAAGGCCCCATCCCCACCCAAGAATGAGGAAGCATCCAGAGAAGAAAAGCCTGGTAGAAACCACTGAGGGTAAGACACCTATTCCAAAGGCCACGTCCCCACCAAAGAGGGAGGAAGCATCCAGGGAAGAAAGGCCTGTCAGAAACCATTGAGGCTAAGAGGCCTATTCCAAAGGCCACATCCCCACTTCAGAGAGAGGAAGCATCCAGGGTAGAAAGGCCTGGCAGAAACCATTGAGGGTAAGAGGACTATTCCAAAGGCAACATCCCCACCCCACAAGGAGGAAGCATCCAGGGTAGAAAGGCCTGGCAGCAACCACTGAGGGTAAGAGGCCTATTCCAAAGGCCACATCCTCACACCAAAGGGAGGAAGCATCCAGGGAAGAAAAGCCTGGCAGAAACCATTGTTGGTAAGAGGCCTATTCCAAAGGCCACATCCCCACCCGAGAGGGAGGAAGCATCCAGGGAAGAAAGGCCTGGCAGAAACCATTGAGGGTAAGAGGCCTATTCCAACGGCCACACAACCACCCGAGAGGGAGGAAGCATCCAGGGAACAAAGGCCTGGCAGAAACCATTGAGGGGAAGAGGTCGATTCCAAAGGCCCCATCCCCACCCCAGAGGGAGGAAGCATCCAGGGAAGAAAAGCCTGGCAGAAACCATTGAGGGTAAGATGCCGATTACAAAGGCCACATCCCCACCCCAGAGGCAGGACGCATCCAGGGAAGAAAGGCCTAGCAGAAACCATTGAGGGTAAGAGGCCTATTCCAAAGGCCACACACCCACCCCAGACAGAGGAAGCATCCAGGGAACAAAGGCCTCACAGAAACCATTGAAGGTAACAGGCCTATTCCAAAAGCCACATCCCCACCCCAGAAGGAAGAAGCATCCAGGGAAGAAAGGCCTGGCAGAAACCATTGAGGGTAAGAGGCCTATTCCAAAGGCCACACACACACCCAAGAGGGAGGAAGCATCCAGGGAAGAAAAGCCTGGTAGAAACCACTGAGGGTAAGAGGCCTATTCCAAAGGCCACATCCCCACCAAAGAGGGAGGAAGCATCCAGGAAAGGAAGGCCTGGAAGAAACCACTGAGGGTAAGAGGCCTATTCCAAAGGCCACATCCCCACCCCAGAGGGAGGAAGCATCCAGGGAAGAAAGGCATGGCAGAAACCATTGAGGGTAAGAGGCCTATTCCAAAGGCCGCATCCCCACCCCAGAGGGAGGAAGCATCCAGGGTAGAAAGGCCTGGCAGAAACAATTGAGGGTAAGAGGTCGATTCCAAAGGCCACATCCCCACCCCAGAGGGAGTAAGCATTCAGGGAAGAAAGGCCTGGCAGAAACCATTGAGGGTAAGAGGCCTATTCCAAAGGCCACATCCCCCCCCCAAGAGGGAGGAAGCATCAAGGGTAGAAAGGCCTGGCAGAAACCACTGAGGGTAAGAGGCCTATTCCAAAGGCAACATCCCCACCCCACAGGGAGGAAGCATCCAGGGTAGAAAGGCCTGGCAGAAACTACTGAGGGTAAGAGGCCTATTCCAAAGGCCACATCCCCACCCCAGAGGGAGGAAGCATCCAGGGAAGAAAAGCCTGGCAGAAACCATTGTTGGTAAGAGGCCTATTCAAAAGGCCACATCCCCACCCCAGAGGGAGGAAGCATCCAGGGAAGAAAGGCCTGGCAGAAACCATTGAGGGTAAGAGGCCTATTCTAAAGGCCACACACCCACCCGAGAGGGAGGAAGCATCCAGGGAACAAAGGCCTGGCAGAAATCATTGAGGGGAAGAGGTCGATTCCAAAGGCGCCATCCCCACCCCAGAGGGAGGAAGCATCCAGGGAAGAAAAGCCTGGCAGAAACCATTGAGGGTAAGATGCCGATTCCAAAGGCCACATCCCCACCCCAGAGGGAGGAAGCATCCAGGGAAGAAAGGCCTGGCAGAAACCATTGAGGGTAAGAGGCCTATTCCAAAGGCCACACAACCACCCGAGAGGGAGGAAGCATCCTGGGAACAAAGGCCTGGCAGAAACCATTGAGGGTAAGATGTCGATCCCAAAGGCCCCATCCCCACCCAAGAGGGAGGAAGCATCCAGGGAAGAAAAGCCTGGCAGAAACCATTGAGGGTAAGAAGCCGATTGCAAAGGCCACATCCCCACCCCAGAAGGAGGAAGCATCCAGGGAAGAAAGGCCTGGCAGAAACCATTGAAGGTAAGAGTCCTATTCCAAAGGCCACACACATACACCAGAGGGAGGAAGCATCCAGGGAAGAAAGGCCTGGCAGAAACCATTGAGGGTAAGAGGCCTATTCCAAAGACCACATCCCCACCCCAGAAGGAGGAAGCATCCAGGGTAGAAAGGCCTGGCAGAAACCACTTAGGGTAAGAGGCCTATTCCAAAGGCCACACACACACCCCAGAGGGAGGAAGCATCCAGGGAAGAAAAGCCTGGTAGAAACCATTGAGGGTAAGTGGCCTATTCCAAAGGCCACATCCCCACCAAAGAGGGAGGAAGCATCCAGGGAAGAAAGGCCTGGAAGAAACCACTGAGGGTAAGAGGCCTATTGCAAAGGCCACATCCCCACCCCAGAGGGAGGAAGCATCCAGGGAAGAAAGGCCTGGCAGAAATCATTGAGGGTAAGAGGCCTATTCCAAAGGCCACATCCCCACCCCAGAGGGAGGAAGCATCCAGGGTAGAAAGGCCTGGCAGAAACCATTGAGGGTAAGCTGCCTATTCCAAAGGCCACATCCCACCCCAAGAGGGAGGAAGCATCTAGGGTAGAAAGGCCTGGCAGATAACACTGAGGGTATGAGGCCTATTCCAAAGGTCCCATCCCCACCCGAGAAGGAGGAAGCATCCAGGTAAGAAAAGCCTGGTATAAACCACTGAGGGTAAGAGGCCTATTCCAAAGGCCACATCCGCACCCCAGAGGGAGGAAGCATCCAGGGTAGAAAGGCCTGGCAGAAACCATTGAGGGTAAGAGGCCTATTCCAAAGGCCACATCCCCACCCAGAGGGAGGAAGCATCCAGGGTAGAAAGACCTGGCAGAAACCACTGAGGGTAAGAGGCCTATTCCAAAGGCCCCATCCCCACCCGAGAGGGAGGAAGCATCCAGGGAAGAAAAGGCTTGGTAGAAACCACTGAGGGTAAGAGGCCTATTCCAAAGGCCACATCCCCACCAAAGAGGGAGGAAGCATCCAGGGAAGAAAGGCCTGGCAGAAACCACTGAGGGTAAGTGGCCTATTCCAAAGGCCACATCCCCACCAAAGAGGGAGGAAGCATCCAGGGAAGAAAGGCCTGGAAGAAACCACTGAGGGTAAGAGGCCTATTGCAAAGGCCACATCCCCACCCCAGAGGGAGGAAGCATCCAGGGAAGAAAGGCCTGGCAGAAACCATTGAGGGTAAGAGGCCTATTCCAAAGGCCACATCCCCCCCCCCAAGAGGGAGGAAGCATCCAGGGTAGAAAGGCCTGGCAGATACCACTGAGGGTATGAGGCCTATTCCAAAGGCCACATCCCTACTCCAGAGTGAGAAAGCATCCAGGGTAGAAAGGCCTGACAGAAAACATTGAGGGTAAGAGGTCTATTCCAAAGGCAACATCCCCACCCCACAGGGAGGAAGCATCCAGGGTAGAAAGGCCTGGCAGAAACCACTGAGGGTAAGAGGCCTATTCCAAAGGCCACACACACACCCGAGAGGGAGGAAGCATCCAGGGAACAAAGGCCTGGCAGAAACCATTGAGGGGAAGAGGTCGATTCCAAAGGCGCCATCCCCACCCCAGAGGGAGGAAGCATCCAGGGAAGAAAAGCCTGGCAGAAACCATTGAGGGTAAGATGCCGATTCCAAAGGCAACATCCCCACCCCAGAGGCAGGAAGCATCCAGGGAAGAAAGGCCTGGCAGAAACCATTGAGGGTAAGAGGCCTATTCCAAAGGCCACACATCCACCAAAGAGGGAGGAAGCATCCAGGGAACAAAGGCCTCATAGAAACCATTGAAGGTAACTGGCCCATTCCAAAAGCCACATCCCCACCCCAGACCGAAGAAGCATCCAGGGAAGAAAGGCAGGGCAGAAACCATTGAGGGTAAGAGGCCTATTCCAAAGGCCACACACACACCCGAGAGGGAGGAAGCATCCAGGGAAGAAAAGCCTGGTAAAAACCACTGAGTGTAAGAGGCCTATTCCAAAGGCCACATCCCCACCAAAGAGGGAGTAAGCATCCAGGGAAGAAAGGCCTGGCAGAAAGCATTGAAGGTAAGAGTCCTATTCCAAAGGCCAAACACATACACCAGAGGGAAGAAGCATCCAGGGAAGAAAGGCCTGGCAGAAACCATTGAGGGTAAGAAGCCTATTCCAAAGGCCACACACCCACCCGAGAGGGAGGAAGCATCCAGGGAACAAAGGCCTGGCAGAAACCATTGAGGGTAAGAGGCCTATTCCAAAGGCCACATCCCCACCAAAGAGGGAGGAAGCATCCAGGGTAGAAAGGCCTGGCAGAAACCACTGAGGATAAGAGGCCTATTCCACAGGCCCATCCCCACCCCAGAGGGAGGAAGCATCCAGGGAAGAAAAGCGTGGCAGAAACCATTGAGGGTAAGAGGTCGATTCCAAAGGCCACATCCCCACCCCAGAGGGAGGAAGCATCCAGGGAAGAAAAGCCTGGCAGAAACCATTGAGGGTAAGAAGCCGATTCCAAAGGCCACATCCCAACCCCAGAGGGAGGAAGCATCCAGGGAAGAAAGTCCTGGCAGAAACCATTGAAGGTAAGAGTCCTATTCCAAAGGCCACACACATACACCAGAGGGAGGAAGCATCCAGGGAAGAAAGGCCTGGCAGAATCCATTGAGGGTAAGAGGCCTATTCCAAAGGCCACACACCCACCCGAGAGGGAGGAAGCATCCAGGGAAGAAAGGCCTGGCAGAAACCATTGAGGGTAAGAGGCCTATTCCAAAGGCCACATCCCCACCCCAGAGGGAGGAAGCATCCAGGGTAGAAAGGCCTGGCAGGAACCACTGAGGGTAAGAGGCCTATTCCAAAGGCCCCATCCCCACCCGAGAATGAGGAAGCATCCAGAGAAGAAAAGCCTGGTAGAAACCACTGAGGGTAAGACACCTATTCCAAAGGCCACATCCCCACCAAAGAGGGAGGAAGCATCCAGGGAAGAAAGGCCTGTCAGAAACCATTGAGGCTAAGAGGCCTATTCCAAAGGCCACATCCCCACTTCAGAGAGAGGAAGCATCCAGGGTAGAAAGGCCTGGCAGAAACCATTGAGGGTAAGAGGACTATTCCAAAGGCAACATCCCCACCCCACAGGGAGGAAGCATCCAGGGTAGAAAGGCCTGGCAGAAACCACTGAGGGTAAGAGGCCTATTCCAAAGGCCACATCCTCACACCAGAGGGAGGAAGCATCCAGGGAAGAAAAGCCTGGCCGAAACCATTGTTGGTAAGAGGCCTATTCCAAAGGCCACATCCCCACCCGAGAGGGAGGAAGCATCCAGGGAAGAAAGGCCTGGCAGAAACCATTGAGGGTAAGAGGCCTATTCCAACGGCCACACACCCACCCGAGAGGGAGGAAGCATCCTGGGAACAAAGGCCTGGCAGAAACCATTGAGGGGAAGAGGTCGATTCCAAAGGCCCCATCCCCACCCCAGAGGGAGGAAGCATCCAGGGAAGAAAGGCCTGGCCGAAACCATTGAAGGTAAGAGGCCTATTCCAAAGGCCACACATCCACCCCAGAGGGAGGAAGCATCCAGGGAACAAAGGCCTCACAGAAACCATTGAAGGTAACTGGCCTATTCCAAAAGCCACATCCCCACCCCAGACCGAAGAAGCATCCAGGGAAGAAAGGCAGGGCAGAAACAATTGAGGGTAACAGGCCTATTCCAAAGGCCACACACACACCCGAGAGGGAGGAAGCATCCAGGGAAGAAAAGCCTGGCAGAAACCATTGAGGGTAAGAAGCCGATTCCAAAGGCCACATCCCCACCCCAGAGGGAGGAAGCATCCAGGGAAGAAACGCCTGGCAGAAACCATTGAAGGTAAGAGTCCTATTCCAAAGGCCACACACATACACCAGAGGGAGGAAGCATCCAGGGAAGAAAGGCCTGGCAGAAACCATTGAGGGTAAGAGGCCTATTCCAAAGGCCACATCCCCACCCCAGAGGGAGGAAGCATCCAGGGTAGAAAGGCCTGGCAGAAACCACTGAGGGTAAGAGGCCTATTCCAAAGGCCCCATCCCCACCCGAGAATGAGGAAGCATCCAGAGAAGAAAAGCCTGGTAGAAACCACTGAGGGTAAGACACCTATTCCAAAGGCCACATCCCCACCAAAGAGGGAGGAAGCATCCAGGGAAGAAAGGCCTGTCATAAACCATTGAGGCTAAGAGGCCTATTCCAAAGGCCACATCCCCACTTCAGAGAGAGGAAGCATTCAGGGTAGAAAGGCCTGGCAGAAACCATTGAGGGTAAGAGGACTATTCCAAAGGCAACATCCCCACCCCACAGGGAGGAAGCATCCAGGGTAGAAAGGCCTGGCAGAAACCACTGAGGGTAAGAGGCCTATTCCAAATGCCACATCCTCACACCAGAGGGAGGAAGCATCCAGGGAAGAAAAGCCTGGCAGAAACCATTGTTGGTAAGAGGCCTATTCCAAAGGCCACATCCCCACCCGAGAGGGAGGAAGCATCCAGGGAAGAAAGGCCTGGCAGAAACCATTGAGGGTAAGAGGCCTATTCCAACGGCCACACACCCACCCGAGAGGGAGGAAGCATCCTGCGAACAAAGGCCTGGCAGAAACCATTGAGGGGAAGAGGTCGATTCCAAAGGCCCCATCCCCACCCCAGAGGGAGGAAGCATCCAGGGAAGAACAGCCTGGCAGAAACCATTGAGGGTAAGATGCCGATTACAAAGGCCACATCCCCACCCCAGAGGCAGGACGCATCCAGGGAAGAAAGGCCTGGCAGAAACCATTGAGGGTAAGAGGCCTATTCCAAAGGCCACACACCCACCCCAGAGGGAGGATGCATCCAGGGAACAAAGGCCTCACAGAAACCATTGAAGGTAACAGGCCTATTCCAAAAGCCACATCCCCATCCCAGAAGGAAGAAGCATCCAGGGAAGAAAGGCCGGGCAGAAACCATTGACGGTAAGAGGCCTATTCCAAAGGCCACACACACACCCGAGAGGGAGGAAGCATCCAGGGAAGAAAAGCCTGGTAGAAACCACTGAGGGTAAGAGGCCTATTCCAAAGGCCACATCCCCACCAAAGAGGGAGGAAGCATCCAGGAAAGAAAGGCCTGGAAGAAACCACTGAGGGTAAGAGGCCTATTCCAAAGGCCACATCCCCACCCCAGAGGGAGGAAGCATCCAGGGAAGAAAGGCCTGGCAGAAACCATTGAGGGTAAGAGGCCTATTCCAAAGGCCACATCCCCACCCCAGAGGGAGGAAGCATCCAGGGTAGAAAGGCCTGGCAGAAACAATTGAGGGTAAGAGGTCGATTACAAAGGCCACATCCCCACCCCAGAGGCAGGACGCATCCAGGGAAGAAAGGCCTGGCAGAAACCATTGAGGGTAAGAGGCCTATTCCAAAGGCCACACACCCACCCCAGAGGGAGGAAGCATCCAGGGAACAAAGGCCTCACAGAAACCATTGAAGGTAACAGGCATATTCCAAAAGCCACATCCCCACCCCAGAAGGAAGAAGAATCCAGGGAAGAAAGGCCGGGCAGAAACCATTGAGGGTAAGAGGCCTATTCCAAAGGCCACACACACATCCGAGAGGGAGGAAGCATCCAGGGAAGAAAAGCCTGGTAGAAACCACTGAGGGTAAGAGGCCTATTCCAAAGGCCACATCCCCACCAAAGAGGGAGGAAGCATCCCGGAAAGAAAGGCCTGGAAGAAACCACTGAGGGTAAGAGGCCTATTCCAAAGGCCACATCCCCACCCCAGAGGGAGGAAGCATCCATGGAAGAAAGGCCTGGCAGAAACCATTGAGGGTAAGAGGCCTATTCCAAAGGCCACATCCCCACCCCAGAGGGAGGAAGCATCCAGGGTAGAAAAGCCTGGTAGAAACCACTGAGGGTAAGAGGCCTATTCCAAAGGCCACATCCCCACCAAAGAGGGAGGAAGCATCCAGGAAAGAAAGGCCTGGAAGAAACCACTGAGGGTAAGAGGCCTATTCCAAAGGCCACATCCCCACCCCAGAGGGAGGAAGCATCCAGGGAAGAAAGGCCTGGCAGAAACCATTGAGGGTAAGAGGCCTATTCCAAAGGCCACATCCCCACCCCAGAGGGAGGAAGCATCCAGGGTAGAAAGGCCTGGCAGAAACAATTGAGGGTAAGAGGTCGATTCCAAAGGCCACATCCGCACCCCAGAGGGAGGAAGCATCCAGGGAAGAAAGGCCTGGCAGAAACCATTGAGGGTAAGAGGCCTATTCCAAAGGCCACACACCCCCCCCCCCAAGAGGGAGGAAGCATCCAGGGTAGAAAGGCCTGGCAGAAACCACTGAGGGTAAGAGGACTATTCCAAAGGTCCCATCCCCACCCGAGAAGGAGGAAGCATCCAGGTAAGAAAAGCCTGGTAGAAACTACTGAGGGTCAGAGGCCTATTCCAAAGGCCACATCCCCACCAAAGAGGGAGGAAGCATCCAGGGAAGAAAGGCCTGGCAGAAACCATTGAGGGTAAGAGGCCTATTCCAAAGGCCACATCCCCACTCCAGAGGGAGGAAGCATCCAGGGTAGAAAGGCCTGGTAGAAAACATTGAGGGTAAGAGGACTATTCCAAAGGCAACATCCCCACCCCACAGGGAGGAAGCATCCAGGGTAGAAAGGCCTGGCAGAAACCACTGAGGGTAAGAGGCCTATTCCAAAGGCCACATCCCTACCCCAGAGGGAGGAAGCATCCAGGGAAGAAAACCCTGGCAGAAACCATTGTTGGTAAGAGGCCTATTCAAAAGGCCACATCCCCACCCCAGAGGGAGGAAGCATCCAGGGAAGAAAGGCCTGGCAGAAACCATTGAGGGTAAGAGGCCTATTCCAAAGGCCACATCCCCACCCCAGAGGGAGGAAGCATCCAGGGTAGAAAGGCCTGGCAGAAACCACTGAGGGTAAGAGGCCTATTCCAAAGGCCCCATCCCCACCCGAGAATGAGGAAGCATCCAGAGAAGAAAAGCCTGGTAGAAACCACTGAGGGTAAGACACCTATTCCAAAGGCCACATCCCCACCAAAGAGGGAGGAAGCATCCAGGGAAGAAAGGCCTGTCAGAAACCATTGAGGCTAAGAGGCCTATTCCAAAGGCCACATCCCCACTTCAGAGAGAGGAAGCATCCAGGGTAGAAAGGCCTGGCAGAAACCATTGAGGGTAAGAGGACTATTCCAAAGGCAACATCCCCACCCCACAGGGAGGAAGCATCCAGGGTAGAAAGGCCTGGCAGAAACCACTGAGGGTAAGAGGCCTATTCCAAAGGCCACATCCTCACACCAGAGGGAGGAAGCATCCAGGGAAGAAAAGCCTGGCAGAAACCATTGTTGGTAAGAGGCCTATTCCAAAGGCCACATCCCCACCCGAGAGGGAGGAAGCATCCAGGGAAGAAAGGCCTGGCAGAAACCATTTAGGGTAAGAGGCCTATTCCAACGGCCACACACCCACCCGAGAGGGAGGAAGCATCCAGGGAACAAAGGCCTGGCAGAAACCATTGAGGGGAAGAGGTCGATTCCAAAGGCCCCATCCCCACCCCAGAGGGAGGAAGCATCCGGGGAAGAAAAGCCTGGCAGAAACCATTGAGGGTAAGATGCCGATTACAAAGGCCACATCCCCACCCCAGAGGCAGGACGCTTCCGGGGAAGAAAGGCCTGGCAGAAACCATTGAGGGCAAGAGGCCTATTCCAAAAGCCACATCCCCACCCCAGAAGGAAGAAGCATCCAGGGAAGAAAGGCCGGGCAGAAACCATTGAGGGTAACAGGCCTATTCCTTTTTTTTTAATTAATTTTTTAAAGCATAAGACATAAAACAAACATTTTATATATAACAAAAAAAATACAGAAAAAATTGATAGAAATAAAATCATAATATAAAAAGTAAGACAGACTGTATATTACATACACTTAAAGACTTCATCACCCTGGTGCTATATACATTGTCCTAGAAGGTTGTCGGATCTCCCATTCATTTCTATTGTTCCCAAAATTTCATTTGGTCTGGTGTCAATTTTTTTATTCCATCTCTTGTCAATGAGTATTCCACAAATTTTTGCCATATTTTCCAAAATCTACTTTCTTTTATTATACCTTTCTTAAGGTTTAGTTCCCATGTTAGTTTTTCATTCAATGCGAGGTCCCACATCTGCCCGTACCAATCCTGCACTTTTAACATTATATCACTTTTCCAATTTTTTGCAATACACATTCTTGCCATTACTAACATCATAGACAACAACTCTTTCTTATCATTATCTATTTTAATATTCTCAACATCTGTCAGTAAGGTGGTATCTGGCCCCAATCTGAGACGTACTCCCATAATTTTCCCTATCTCGATCTCGATTTTTGTCCAAAAGTTTTCTACCTCTTTACATTCATACCACATATGAACATATGTGCCCAAACTGTTTTTACATCTCCAGCACATTTTATTGTTCTTCTTATCCATCTGGTGCAGTCTCACGGGTGTCAGGTACCACCTCCATAACATTTTAAAATTGTGTTCCTTTATTCTGACCGATAGGGATCTCATAATTCTTTTTTTCCATTTATTTTGCCATTCCTTTTCCGTTATTTTCAAATTCAAATCCTGTTCCCATGTATTTCTTAATGTTTCTTGTGGGTTGCCTTCTGTGTTTATTATTTCATAAATTTTACTAACCAACCCTTTAATACCAATTTCCTCCTTCCTAATTTTCCAAACTAGTTCCTTAAATTCCGTCCTGTCTCTTTCTAAGCTTCGTTCCCTCCAGTATTTATTATTCCACTTATTCACCATAATTATCTGAAACCAGTTCAGCTTCATCTGGGTATATAACTCTCTTTTCCTCCCATCATCTTTGCAGACTCGTATCCAATCTTTCAATAGGAGAACCCTATTTGTCAACAAAATTTCCTTAATCTCGTTATCCAATCTTATTGGGAAGTTATTCAAATCTTCTATTTCAATTATCGGTGAGATGTTTGGGGCCAGTTTCATTTTAACTTTCTTCCATACACCCAACATAGATCTCATCATTCTGTTTTTAACCGATATTTTTCCTATTTCCTTGTCTAAAAAAAGACTCTTACCAACTTCCTTTACTTCCTTCATCTCAATTTCCTCCCAGATAACCGACTCCTTCATCAATATCTTAACTACGTTCTTTATCTGGAAGGCTTTATAATAATTCTTTAAATTAGGCATTCCTAAACCACCTTCTTTTTGAGGAAAATACCACAATTTCTTTAGAATTCTAGGTCTACGTCCCCCATTACAGTAGCTATCAAATAGTTTTTGAAATTCCTCAATATCTTTATCTATCAGCTGAATTGGTAAGGCATCAAATAAAAAATTTAACTTTGGTAGTAACATCATTTTAGTCAATGCTATTCTGCCAAACCAAGACAACTTCAGTTTTTGATATTGTGAAATTTTAGTCTTAAGTTTCTTCTTTTGTTTATCATAATTTAGTCTTTTCAGGTCCTCTAGGTTATTAGATATATTTATCCCCAGGTATTTCAAGCTCCCTTTAATCTGTAATTTAAATTCATCCCTGATTTTCCTTTGCTCTTCTTTTTCAATATTATTTAAAATCAATTCTGATTTTTCCCAATTTACCTTCAGACCTGTAATTTGTTCAAAATCCTTTAGATGCTTTTGAATCCTTTCCATGGTTCTTCTAGGGTGTTTCATAATTAACAAAGTATCATCTGCATATAAACTAATTTTATTTTCCAATATTCCTTCTATATTTTTGTCTTCTCTTATTATGTTAGCTAATATTTCCATCGCCATAATAAATAGTATTGGAGATAGGGGACATCCTTGCCTTGTTCCTGCCTCTAATCTTAATTCTTCTGTTAAGCCATCGTTAACCCTGATTTTAGCGTATCCTTGTTGGTACAGTTGTTCTATTGTCTTTATAAACCTATTACCGAATCCATAACTCTTAATTATCTCGATAATTGTTACCCATTGTACAGAATCAAATGCTTTAAAAATATCTAATGATAGTATACCTACTTTCTCTTTATTTTGTCTTGCCACGTCTATTAAATTTAGCACTCGCCTTACTAAATCAGCCATATGTCTCCCTTTCACAAAACCGGCCTGGTCTTTATTTATATATTTATCCATAAAACTATTCAGTCTATTTGCCAATATAGCCGTAAAAATCTTAGCGTCTTGGTTTATCAGGGAGATAGGTCTATATGATTCTACTTTTTCTAAATCTTTTCCCGGTTTTGGTAATAAAACAATTATTGTTCTATACCACGATGCAGGTACCTGTTCCCCTTTAAGAATACCATTATAGATTTTTAACAATTTCGGGATTACTATATCCTTAAATTCTTTATAGAACTCGGCAGGTAATCCATCCTCACCGGGTGCTTTATCTACTTTCAGTTTATTTATTACTTTTTTATCTCTTCTTCAGTTATTAATTCTTCCATTCTTTGTTTATGTTCTTGACTTATTTTATTTTTGATTTGCATTTCCAATCTATCTTTTAATTTATCTAGGTTTATCTTCTTTTTAGAGTATAGGGCTTGATAGAATTCTCTGACCACCTTGCATTTGTCTTTGGTCTTATTATGCCTTATACCCTCCTTATCCACTAATATCCCTATTTCTCTTCTGCCTCTCTTTTCTTTAGCCGCTCTTGCCAACATTTTTGAATTTTTATTACTATATTCAAAATATTCTCTTTTTAAATATGTTAGATCTCTTTTTACCTTTTCCATGTCATTTCCAATTAATTACTTCCTTAGTCCCTGCATCTTTTCATATACTTTTCTATCCTTAGTTATTGCATGTATCTCCTGTAACCTTTTAATCTCTTTTTCTGTTTCTTCTTGCTTGCTTTTTAACTGTTTATTTCTAATACTTGCCAACCTAATACTTTCACCCCTAAATATTGCTTTCATGGTATCCCATACGGTACCAATTCGTACTTCCCCTGTATCATTCCACTTCCAATTTTCTTCCCATTTTTCTACCATTTGATCTTTACTTTTTTTATCTCTAAACAGTCTGGCGTTATATCTCCAATTTTTCGGGCTCTTTATAGCATCTATTTTCAATTCCAACAATACTTTTGCATGATCCGATTCTTTAAATATTCCAATTTCTATGCCATCTAAGTTACTTATCAAATTATCCGTGACAAATATATAATCTATTCTGGAATATGTATTGTACACTTGTGAAAAATATGTATAGGCCCTTTCCTGTCCTTTGAGTACTCTCCATGTATCTTTCAACCCCAAGGATTTCAACCAATTATTTAACACAAACGTCTTATTTCCACCTAGACTTCTCTTCATATTCGTGCTATCTATATTTGATCCTACTAAGTTAAAATCTCCCCCTACAATCATTTTTGTTGTTTTTTCCTTCTCTAATATTCGATATATCTTATTTAAAAACCTGTTTTGATATTCATTTGGCACATACAAATTCACCAGCGTTATTTCCTCTTCTTCTATTTTCCCCTTTATTATCAAGTATCTACCTTCTGGGTCTGATATACTTTTTATCATCTCGAATCCCGCTCTATTTGATATCAAAGTTGCGACCCCCCTAGCCTTTGAGGAACCATATGCTTTTTCGTAAACTTGGGTCCATCCTAAGAATAATTTATTAGTTTTTTCCAAATTCTGATGGGTCTCCTGAAGAAAAATTATATCCGGTCTATCTTTTCTGAGTGCCGCTTCCAACCTCCTTCTCTTCACTTGACAACCAGTACCTTTCACGTTCCATGTTAATACTTTTACATCCTTCATCTATTATGTATCTCCCACCCTTTTTTTACAATTCCCACTTCCTCCCACGGACATGTGATCAACATATAACATTTCCTTCACCTTATACAAAAAAATAATAATACTTATAAAAAAGGAAAAAAACATCTAAAAGAAAAAGTACACTAAACAATCTACTACTCTCCCTCCCCATTTCTTTTTTTTTACAAATGGCCTCCGAAATTCAGAGGGGGGAGGGGGGGGGTGCAGTCATACATAGGGGTCTGGATTGGGCCTGAACCTACTCCCCGTCCGGAGATATTCCTCCTTCTGCCCCTTTTGGCATATTCTCATTTCCATTGCTATCCCTTCTTCTATAACCACCAGATATAATCAATTCTTCCTTCAAGTCAAACCACTCTTTAGTTCCTGCTTCCAATAATTTGGCATCTGTCATTACATCCAAGACATTAATATCTTCATTAATTGAGTATCTTCTTCCCAAATAAAAAAAACTTAATTGTCTTGGGAATTTCCAATTGTATCTTATTCCCTTTTCCTGGAATCTTTTTGTGATTGGCTTCATCGACTGTCTCCAAAAACGGTCCTCCATTGGAATGTCGTTGTACACTTCAATATCATGGCCTTCTACTTTTAAAACCTCTGGTCCTTTTTCCCGTATAAGCGCCGTTAACCTCAGTTTATCTGATACATTAGCAAATTTTAACATGACATTCCTTGACCCAGTTTTGCCCCTTCTTGAACCAAGCCTAAATACATTTACCACCTCATGCGGCGTGAAGCCATCTTCCATAATTTCGTCAAGCCATTTCACTATTCTTTCTTTTAGTTTGTCTGGTGAATTCTCTGGGAATTTTCGAATTATAACATTTGCTTTTCTTAATTGTTCTTCTACATTTTCCAATCTCTTTTCATGATCCCCAACCTTATTTTCTCTTTCCTTTTCTTTCCTTCTTAAGTCCATGACCTCTACCTTTATCGTTGCTTGTTCTTTTTTTATCTCTTCTTGCTCTTTTTTAATGGTCTTTGTTTCCTCTTTCATGCCTTCAATTCCCTTCATAATGTTTACTACCATATCTTGCAAATCCTGTTTCCATTCTGTTCTAATATGGGCAATCATGTTTCCAATATTATTCCCCAGGGCATCAAATTTCTCGTTAAGGGTTTCAAATTCGGATTTAGTTCCTTCTCCTCCCCCTGTCGCCGATGTTGTTGGTGTTGTGGCCGTGGACATGGTTACGATCGTTGTTGGTGTTGTTCCTGCTATCGCCGCTGTCGTTGACACTGTTGTCATAGCTGTTGTTGTCGTTGTTACTTTTGCTGTTGTTATCACGATTGTTTTTACCGCAGATGGAGTAGGCGCCGTTGGTGATATTATTGTCTTCTGTTGCTGCTGCTGCTGTAATTGTTGTGCCATCTTTTTCACTGTCTCCTGTTCCTCCAAGTCCTTTATCTCTTGTTGCGTTGCTTTTTTCATCTCTTCTTCCTCCTCATCCAATCTTGTAAGCCTCCTGAAACTTCTATCCGAGGACGTTGGTCTTTGCACTCTTGTCCAAGCCAATTTCTTCTCCTTCTCTTTCCCTCTCCCCTGCCGTTTCATTCAAATATATTTCTAACTGCTTATTATCAATTTACATACAAAGTTTAGTCGTTCAAAATTCACCATATATTTTAACTCTAACCAGTTTTATTAAACTTTCCAAGTACAGTACTTAACCCTTATCCCCTCCTCCCCCTCCCTCTCTCTGTCTTATATATGCGTGTGTATTTACAAACACATATACACACACATGTATACCCAGAGAGTCATTCAAACCTCCGTGGTCCCAATTTAATTTAATTAATTTCCCTCTTATATTTTTATCTACTTTAATATTTCCCCCCCCCCCACAAAAGTAAAAATAAAATAAAAACAAAAACAAAAAGGAATAAGAAAAAGGAAAAAAACAAAAAAGAAGCAATTAGAAAAATCTTATTTGAAAAAATATTTAAAAATTAAAAAGCTTCGAACCAGACAAAAAAAACAAAAAAAAAAACCAAAGCAAAATTTAACTATAGGGGGAGCCAACTTTCTATTGTAAATTGCAAACGTTATCCAAATCTCTTTTAAGGAGAGAAAAAGGAAGAGTCAACAGAGATAAAAATGACACTGATGAGTTCACTTTCCTGTACTCCAAAGTTCCAATCTACAAGCAGTTTATTTCTCAGGGAACTGCGCCACAACACCTTCTTGCTTCTCTTTGTATCTCCCAAAAAAGAAAAAAATTATGCAGGGACAGACTTATCGTCTCTCTTCTTCTTTAAAAACCAATACTCTTAGACCGCAACATAATAGCGAGAGGGGGAGGCAAGGAAAAGGGAAAAAGAGATCAAAAAAAAAAAGGAAAGCAGGGAATATTGTCTTGCCCCTTTTACTTAGCCACTTATTTGTCCACTCCCACCGGCATAAAACATTTCACAAGGGGAAAAGGAATAAAAAAAAATCAGTCTCTTTACTTCTCCTTTCTATTTCCCCCTTTCTCTTTATAAATCTTTACAGCTTTGCTCACCCTCCAACTTCTTCGCTTCTCCCCTTTGCTCCTTTCCAGCGCCTCGGAACTCCGTTTGTCTCCGATCGGGGGGGGGGGCGAGACCGAGCGAGCCCGCTGCAGAATCTTTCTTTCAGCCCCCCAACAAACTTACTTTTCGTTCCGACGTCCACTTATGCTTTGCCCACACTTTTGACCACTTTTACTAAAGCGCCGGTCTCCTCCCGTTTCCAGAATTTCCGTTCTTCGATCAGGAGCTCTGGGGACTCGTCGCCATTACAGGTCGCCCATCCCCCCGCTCTCAAGATCGAAACTCTGTCCTACCTCTTTTTCTCGGCGCTGCTTTAGGGCATCCAATATATTTTCCACTGTGATTTTCCTTCTCTTTTTCCTAATCCATTTTTCAGCCGGTTTCGAGGACTATTTTCACTTTAAAAAAGTCACTTTCTCTTCTCTCCTTTCCGAGCGGAGAAAAGCTCGTCCCTCTCAGCCCTCCATCATGACACGCCCCCAAGAGGCCTATTCCAAAGGCCACACAAACACCCGAGAGGGAGGAAGCATCCAGGGAAGAAAAGCCTGGTAGAAACCACTGAGGGTAAGAGGCCTATTCCAAAGGCCACATCCCCACCAAAGAGGGAGGAAGCATCCAGGAAAGAAAGGCCTGGAAGAAACCACTGAGGGTAAGAGGCCTATTCCAAAGGCCACATCCCCACCCCAGAGGGAGGAAGCATCCAGGGAAGAAAGGCCTGGCAGAAACCATTGAGGGTAAGAGGCCTATTCCAAAGGCCGCATCCCCACCCTAGAGGGAGGAAGCATCCAGGGTAGAAAGGCCTGGCAGAAACAATTGAGGGTAAGAGGTCGATTCCAAAGGCCACATCCCCACCCCAGAGGGAGGAAGCATCCAGGGAAGAAAGGCCTGGCAGAAACCATTGAGGGTAAGAGGCCTATTCCAAAGGCCACATCCCCCCCCCCAAGAGGGAGGAAGCATCCAGGTAGAAAGGACTGGCAGAAACCACTGAGGGTAAGAGGCCTATTCCAAAGGCCCCATCCCCACCCGAGAAGGAGGAAGCATCCAGGTAAGAAAAGCCTGGTAGAAACCACTGAGGGTAAGAGGCCTATTCCAAAGGCCACATCCCCACCAAAGAGGGAGGAAGCATCCAGGGAAGAAAGGCCTGGCAGAAACCATTGAGGGTAAGAGGCCTATTCCAAAGGCCACATCCCCACTCCAGAGGGAGGAAGCATCCAGGGTAGAAAGGCCTGGCAGAAAACATTGAGGGTAAGAAGACTATTCCAAAGGCAACATCCCCACACCACAGGGAGGAAGCATCCAGGGTAGAAAGGCCTGGCAGAAACCACTGAGGGTAAGAGGCCTATTCCAAAGCCCACATCCCCACCCCAGAGGGAGGAAGCATCCAGGGAAGAAAAGCCTGGCAGAAACCATTGTTGGTAAGAGGCCTATTCAAAAGGCCGCATCCCCACCCCAGAGGGAGGAAGCATCCAGGGAAGAAAGGCCTGGCAGAAACCATTGAGGGTAAGAGGCCTATTCTAAAGGCCACACACTCACCCGACAGGGAGGAAGCATCCAGGGAACAAAGGCCTGGCAGAAACCATTGAGGGTATGATGTCGATCCCAAAGGCCCCATCCCCACCCAAGAGGGAGGAAGCATCGAGGGAAGAAAAGCCTGGCAGAAACCATTGAGGGTAAGAAGCCGATTGCAAAGGCCACATCCCCACCCCAGAGGGAGGAAGCATCCAGGGAAGAAAGGCCTGGCAGAAACCATTGAAGGTAAGAGTCCTATTCCAAAGGCCACACACATAAACCAGAGGGAGGAAGCATCCAGGGAAGAAAGGCATGGCAGAAACCATTGAGGGTAAGAGGCCTATTCCAAAGGCCACATCCCCACCCCAGAAGGAGGAAGCATCCAGGGTAGAAAGGCGTGGCAGAAACCACTTTGGGTAAGAGGCCTATTCCAAAGGCCACACACACACCCCAGAGGGAGGAAGCATCCAGGGAAGAAAAGCCTGGTAGAAACCACTGAGGGTAAGTGGCCTATTCCAAAGGCCACATCGCCACCAAAGAGGGAGGAAGCATCCAGGGAAGAAAGGCCTGGAAGAAACCAATGAGGGTAAGAGGCCTATTGCAAAGGCCACATCCCCACCCCAGAGGGAGGAAGCATCCAGGGAAGAAAGGCCGGTAAGAAACCATTGAGGGTAAGAGGCCTATTCCAAAGGCAACATCCCCCCCCCCCCAAGAGGGAGGAAGCATCCAGGGTAGAAAGGCCTGGCAGATACCAATGAGGGTATGAGGCCTATTCCAAAGGTCCCATCCCCACCCGAGAAGGAGGAAGCATCCAGGTAAGAAAAGCCTGGTGGAAACCACTGAGGGTAAGAGGCCTATTCCAAAGGCCACATCCCCACCAAAGAGGGAGGAAGCATCCAGGGAAGAAAGGCCTGGCAGAAACCATTGAGGGTAAGAGGCCTATTCCAAAGGCCACATCCCCACTCCAGAGGGAGAAAGCATCCAGGGTAGAAAGGCCTGGCAGAAAACATTGAGGGTAAGAGGACTATTCCAAAGGCAACATCCCCACCCCACAGGGAGGAAGCATCCAGGGTAGAAAGGCCTGGCAGAAACCACTGAGGGTAAGAGGCCTATTCCAAAGGCCACATCCCCACCCCAGAGGGAGGAAGCATCCAGGGAAGAAAAGCCTGGCAGAAACCATTGTTGGTAAGAGGCCTATTCAAAAGGCCACATCCCCACCCCAGAGGGAGGAAGCATCCAGGGAAGAAAGGCCTGACAGAAACCATTGAGGGTAAGAGGCCTAGTACAAAGGCCACACACCCACCCGAGAGGGAGGAAGCATCCAGGGAAGAAAGGCCTGGCAGAAACCATTGAGGGTAAGAGGCCTATTCCAAAGGCCACACACCCACCCGAGAGGGAGGAAGCATCCTAGGAACAAAGGCCTGGCAGAAACCATTGAGGGTAAGCGGTTGATCCCAAAGGCCCCATCCCCACCCCAGAGGGAGGAAGCATCCAGGGAAGAAAGGCCTGGCAGAAACCATTGAAGGTAAGAGGACTATTCCAAAGGCAACATCCCCACCCCACAGGGAGGAAGCATCCAGGGTAGAAAGGCCTGGCAGAAACCACTGAGGGTAAGAGGCCTATTCCAAAGGCCACATCCCCACTCCAGAGAGAGGAAGCATCCAGGGAAGAAAGGCCTGGCAGAAACCATTGAGGGTAAGAGGACTATTCCAAAGGCAACATCCCCACCCCACAGGGAGGAAGCATCCAGGGTAGAAAGGCCTGGCAGAAACCACTGAGGGTAAGAGGCCTATTCTAAAGGCCCCATCCCCACCCGAGAAGGAGGAAGCATCCAGGGAAGACAAACCTGGTAGAAACCACTGAGGGTAAGAGGCCTATTCCAAAGGCAACATCCCCACCAAAGAGGGAGGAAGCATCCAAGGAAGAAAGGCCTGGTAGAAACCATTGAGTGTAAGAGGCCTATTCCAAATGCCACATCCCCACCCCAGAGGGAGGAAGCATCCAGGGTAGAAAGGCCTGGTAGAAACCATTGAAGGTAAGAGGACTATTCCAAAGGCAACATCCCCACCCCACAGGGAGGAAGCATCCAGGGTAGAAAGGCCTGGCAGAAACCATTGAGGGTAAGAGGCCTATTCTAAAGGCCACACACCCACCCGACAGGGAGGAAGCATCCAGGGAACAAAGGCCTGGCAGAAACCATTGAGGGGAAGAGGTCGATTCCAAAGGCGCCATCCCCACCCCAGAGGGAGGAAGCATCCAGGGAAGAAAAGCCTGGCAGAAACCATTGAGGGTAAGATGCCGATTCGAAAGGCCACATCCCCACCCCAGAGGCAGGAAGCATCCAGGGAAGAAAGGCCTGGCAGAAACCATTGAGGGTAAGAGGCCTATTCCAAAGGCCACACAACCACCCGAGAGGGAGGAAGCATTATGAGAACAAAGGCCTGGCAGAAACCATTGAGGGTATGATGTCGATCCCAAAGGCCCCATCCCCACCCAAGAGGGAGGAAGCATCGAGGGAAGAAAAGCCTGGCAGAAACCATTGAGGGTAAGAAGCCGATTGCAAAGGCCACATCCCCACCCCAGAGGGAGGAAGCATCCAGGGAAGAAAGGCCTGGCAGAAACCATTGAAGGTAAGAGTCCTATTCCAAAGGCCACACACATACACCAGAGGGAGGAAGCATCCAGGGAAGAAAGGCCTGGCAGAAACCATTGAGGGTAAGAGGCCTATTCCAAAGGCCACATCCCCACCCCAGAAGGAGGAAGCATCCAGGGTAGAAAGGCCTGGCAGAAACCACTTAGGGTAAGAGGCCTATTCCAAAGGCCACACACACACCCCAGAGGGAGGAAGCATCCAGGGAAGAAAAGCCTGGTAGAAACCACTGAGGGTAAGTGGCCTATTCCAAAGGCCACATCGCCACCAAAGAGGGAGGAAGCATCCAGGGAAGAAAGGCCTGGAAGAAACCACTGAGGGTAAGAGGCCTATTGCAAAGGCCACATCCCCACCCCAGAGGGAGGAAGCATCCAGGGAAGAAAGGCCGGTAAGAAACCATTGAGGGTAAGAGGCCTATTCCAAAGGCAACATCCCCACCCCACAGGGAGGAAGCATCCAGGGTAGAAAGGCCTGGCAGAAACCACTGAGGGTAAGAGGCCTATTCCAAAGGTCCCATCCCCACCCGAGAAGGAGGAAGCATCCAGGTAAGAAAAGCCTGGTAGAAACCACTGAGGGTAAGAGGCCTATTCCAAAGGCAACATCCCCACCAAAGAGGGAGGAAGCATCCAAGGAAGAAAGGCCTGGTAGAAACCATTGAGTGTAAGAGGCCTATTCCAAATGCCACATCCCCACCCCAGAGGGAGGAAGCATCCAGGGTAGAAAGGCCTGGTAGAAACCATTGAAGGTAAGAGGACTATTCCAAA
The DNA here is from genome assembly GCA_035047345.1 of Bradypodion ventrale. Classification (NCBI taxonomy): domain Eukaryota; kingdom Metazoa; phylum Chordata; class Lepidosauria; order Squamata; family Chamaeleonidae; genus Bradypodion; species Bradypodion ventrale. Next base: position 21,727,151 of record JAWDJE010000009.1, on the reverse strand, counting down.
GGCAACATCCCCACCCCACAGGGAGGAAGCATCCAGGGTAGAAAGTCCTGGCAGAAACCATTGAGGGTAAGAGGCCTATTCTAAAGGCCACACACCCACCCGACAGGGAGGAAGCATCCAGGGAACAAAGGCCTGGCAGAAACCATTGAGGGGAAGAGGTCGATTCCAAAGGCGCCATCCCCACCCCAGAGGGAGGAAGCATCCAGGGAAGAAAAGCCTGGCAGAAACCATTGAGGGTAAGATGCCGATTCGAAAGGCCACATCCCCACCCCAGAGGCAGGAAGCATCCAGGGAAGAAAGGCCTGGCAGAAACCATTGAGGGTAAGAGGCCTATTCCAAAGGCCACACAACCACCCGAGAGGGAGGAAGCATTATGGGAACAAAGGCCTGGCAGAAACCATTGAGGGTATGATGTCGATCCCAAAGGCCCCATCCCCACCCAAGAGGGAGGAAGCATCGAGGGAAGAAAAGCCTGGCAGAAACCATTGAGGGTAAGAAGCCGATTGCAAAGGCCACATCCCCACCCCAGAGGGAGGAAGCATCCAGGGAAGAAAGGCCTGGCAGAAACCATTGAAGGTAAGAGTCCTATTCCAAAGGCCACACACATACACCAGAGGGAGGAAGCATCCAGGGAAGAAAGGCCTGGCAGAAACCATTGAGGGTAAGAGGCCTATTCCAAAGGCCACATCCCCACCCCAGAAGGAGGAAGCATCCAGGGTAGAAAGGCCTGGCAGAAACCACTTAGGGTAAGAGGCCTATTCCAAAGGCCACACACACCCCCCAGAGGGAGGAAGCATCCAGGGAAGAAAAGCCTGGTAGAAACCACTGAGGGTAAGTGGCCTATTCCAAAGGCCACATCGCCACCAAAGAGGGAGGAAGCATCCAGGGAAGAAAGGCCTGGAAGAAACCACTGAGGGTAAGAGGCCTATTGCAAAGGCCACATCCCCACCCCAGAGGGAGGAAGCATCCAGGGAAGAAAGGCCGGTAAGAAACCATTGAGGGTAAGAGGCCTATTCCAAAGGCAACATCCCCCCCCCCAAGAGGGAGGAAGCATCCAGGGTAGAAAGGCCTGGCAGATACCAATGAGGGTATGAGGCCTATTCCAAAGGTCCCATCCCCACCCGAGAAGGAGGAAGCATCCAGGTAAGAAAAGCCTGGTAGAAACCACTGAGGGTAAGAGGCCTATTCCAAAGGCGACATCCCCACCAAAGAGGGAGGAAGCATCCAGGGAAGAAAGGCCTGGCAGAAACCATTGAGGGTAAGAGGCCTATTCCAAAGGCCACATCCCCACTCCAGAGGGAGAAAGCATCCAGGGTAGAAAGGCCTGGCAGAAAACATTGAGGGTAAGAGGACTATTCCAAAGGCAACATCCCCACCCCACAGGGAGGAAGCATCCAGGGTAGAAAGGCCTGGCAGAAACCACTGAGGGTAAGAGGCCTATTCCAAAGGCCACATCCCCACCCCAGAGGGAGGAAGCATCCAGGGAAGAAAAGCCTGGCAGAAACCATTGTTGGTAAGAGGCCTATTCAAAAGGCCACATCCCCACCCCAGAGGGAGGAAGCATCCAGGGAAGAAAGGCCTGACAGAAACCATTGAGGGTAAGAGGCCTAGTACAAAGGCCACACACCCACCCGAGAGGGAGGAAGCATCCAGGGAAGAAAGGCCTGGCAGAAACCATTGAGGGTAAGAGGCCTATTCCAAAGGCCACACACCCACCCGAGAGGGAGGAAGCATCCTAGGAACAAAGGCATGGCAGAAACCATTGAGGGTAAGCGGTTGATCCCAAAGGCCCCATCGCCACCCTAGAGGGAGGAAGCATCCAGGGAAGAAAAGCCAGGCAGAAACCATTGAAGGTAAGAGGACTATTCCAAAGGCAACATCCCTACCCCACAGGGAGGAAGCATCCAGGGTAGAAAGGCCTGGCAGAAACCACTGAGGGTAAGAGGCCTATTCCAAAGGCCACATCCCCACTCCAGAGAGAGGAAGCATCCAGGGAAGAAAGGCCTGGCAGAAACCATTGAGGGTAAGAGGACTATTCCAAAGGCAACATCCCCACCCCACAGGGAGGAAGCATCCAGGGTAGAAAGGCCTGGCAGAAACCACTGAGGGTAAGAGGCCTATTCTAAAGGCCCCATCCCCACCCGAGAAGGAGGAAGCATCCAGGGAAGACAAACCTGGTAGAAACCACTGAGGGTAAGAGGCCTATTCCAAAGGCAACATCCCCACCAAAGAGGGAGGAAGCATCCAAGGAAGAAAGGCCTGGTAGAAACCATTGAGTGTAAGAGGCCTATTCCAAATGCCACATCCCCACCCCAGAGGGAGGAAGCATCCAGGGTAGAAAGGCCTGGTAGAAACCATTGAGGGTAAGAGGCCTATTCCAAATGCCACATCCCCACCCCAGAGGGAGGAAGCATCCAGGGTAGAAAGGCCTCGCAGAAACCACTGAGGGTAAGAGGCCTATTCTAAAGTCCCCATCCCCACCCGAGAAGGAGGAAGCATCCAGTGAAGACAAACCTGGTAGAAACCACTGAGGGTAAGAGGCCTATTCCAAAGGCAGCATCCCCACCAAAGAGGGAGGAAGCATCCAGGGAAGAAAGGCCTGGCAGAAACCATTGAGGGTAAGAGGCCTATTCCAAAGGCCACATCCCCACTCCAGAGAGAGGAAGCATCCAGGGTAGAAAGGCCTGGCAGAAACTATTGAGGGTAAGACGCCTATACCAAAGGCCACATCCCCACCAAAGAGTTAGAAAGCATCCAGGGAAGAAAGGCCTGGCAGAAACTATTGAGGGTAAGAGGCCTATTCCAAAGGCCACATCCCCACCCCACAGGGAGGAAGCATCCAGGGTAGAAAGGCCTGGCAGAAACCACTGAGGGTAAGAGGCCTATTCCAAAGGCCACATCCCCACTCCAGAGAGAGGAAGCATCCAGGGTAGAAAGGCCTGGCAGAAACCATTGAGGGTAAGAGGACTATTCCAAAGGCAACATCCCCACCCCACAGGGAGGAAGCATCCAGGGTAGAAAGGCCTGGCAGAAACCACTGAGGGTAAGAGGCCTATTCTAAAGGCCCCATCCCCACCCAAAAAGGAGGAAGCATCCAGGGAAGACAAACCTGGTAGAAACCACTGAGGGTAAGAGGCCTATTCCAAAGGCAACATCCCCACCAAAGAGGGAGGAAGCATCCAGGGAAGAAAGGCCTGGTAGAAACCATTGAGGGTAAGAGGCCTATTCCAAAGGCCACATCCCCACCCCAGAGGGAGGAAGCATCCAGGGTAGAAAGGCCTGGCAGAAACCACTGAGGGAAAGAGGCCTATTCTAAAGTCCCCATCCCCACCCGAGAAGGAGGAAGCATCCAGTGAAGACAAACCTGGTAGAAACCACTGAGGGTAAGAGGCCTATTCCAAAGGCAACATCCCCACCAAAGAGGGAGGAAGCATCCAGGGAAGAAAGGCCTGGCAGAAACCATTGAGGGTAAGAGGCCTATTCCAAAGGCCACATCCCCACCAAAGAGGGAGGAAGCATCCAGGGAAGAAAGGCCTGGCAGAAACCATGGAGGGTAAGAGCCCTATTCCAAAGGCCACATCCCCACTCCAGAGAGAGGAAGCATCCAGGGTAGAAAGGCCTGGCAGAAACTATTGAGGGTAAGACTACTATTCCAAAGGCCACATCCCCACCAAAGAGGGAGGAAGCATCCAGGGAAGAAAGGCCTGGCAGAAACCATGGAGGGTAAGAGCCCTATTCCAAAGGCCACATCCCCACTCCAGAGAGAGGAAGCATCCAGGGTAGAAAGGCCTGGCAGAAACCATTGAGGGTAAGAGGACTATTCCAAAGGCAACATCCCCACCCCACAGGGAGGAAGCATCCAGGGTAGAAAGGCCTGGCAGAAACCACTGAGGGTAAGAGGCCTATTCCAAAGGCCACATCCCCACTCCAGAGAGAGGAAGCATCCAGGGTAGAAAGGCCGGGCAGAAACCATTGAGGGTAAGAGGACTATTCCAAAGGCAACATCCCCACCCCACAGGGAGGAAGCATCCAGGGTAGAAAGGCCTGGCAGAAACCACTGAGGGTAAGAGGCCTATTCTAAAGGCCCCATCCCCACCCGAGAAGGAGGAAGCATCCAGGGAAGACAAACCTGGTAGAAACCACTGAGGGTAAGAGGCCTATTCCAAAGGCAACATCCCCACCAAAGCGGGAGGAAGCATCAAGGGAAGAAAGGCCTGGTAGAAACCATTGAGGGTAAGAGGCCTATTCCAAATGCCACATCCCCACCCCAGAGGGAGGAAGCATCCAGGGTAGAAAGGCCTGGCAGAAACCACTGAGGGTAAGAGGCCTATTCCAAAGGCACCCTCCCCACCCCACAGGGAGGAAGCATCCAGGGTAGAAAGGCCTGGCAGAAACCAGTGAGGGTAAGAGGCCTATTCCAAAGGCCACATCCCCACCCCAGAGGGAGGAAGCATCCAGGGTAGAAAGGCCTGGCAGAAACCAGTGAGGGTAAGAGGCCTATTCCAAAGGCCCCATCCCCACCCGAGAAGGAGGAAGCATCCAGGGAAGAAAGGCCTGGCAGAAACCATTGAAGGTAAGAGTCCTATTCCAAAGGCCACACACATACACCAGAGGGAGGAAGCATCCAGGGAAGAAAGGCCTGGCTGAAACCATTGAGGGTAAGAGGCCAATTCCAAAGGCCACATCCCCACCCCAGAAGGAGGAAGCATCCAGGTTATAAAGGCCTGGCAGAAACCACTGAGGGTAAGAGGCCTATTCCAAAGGCCACATCCCCACCCCAGAGGGAGGAAGCATCCAGGGTAGAAAGGCCTGGCAGAAACCAGTGAGGGTAAGAGGCGTATTCCAAAGGCCCCATCCCCACCCGAGAGGGAGGAAGCATCCAGGGAAGAAAGGCCTGGCAGAAACCATTGAGGGTAAGAGGCCAATTCCAAAGGCGCCATCCCCACCCCAGAGGGAGGAAGCATCCAGGGAAGAAAAGCCTGGCAGAAACCATTGAGGGTAAGATGCCGATTCGAAAGGCCACATCCCCACCCCAGAGGCAGGAAGCATCCAGGGAAGAAAGGCCTGGCAGAAACCATTGAGGGTAAGAGGCCTATTCCAAAGGCCACACAACCACCCGAGAGGGAGGAAGCATTATGGGAACAAAGGCCTGGCAGAAACCATTGAGGGTATGATGTCGATCCCAAAGGCCCCATCCCCACCCAAGAGGGAGGAAGCATCGAGGGAAGAAAAGCCTGGCAGAAACCATTGAGGGTAAGAAGCCGATTGCAAAGGCCACATCCCCACCTCAGAGGGAGGAAGCATCCAGGGAAGAAAGGCCTGGCAGAAACCATTGAAGGTAAGAGTCCTATTCCAAAGGCCACACACATACACCAGAGGGAGGAAGCATCCAGGGAAGAAAGGCCTGGCAGAAACCATTGAGGGTAAGAGGCCTATTCCAAAGGCAACATCCCCCCCCCCCAAGAGGGAGGAAGCATCCAGGGTAGAAAGGCCTGGCAGATACCAATGAGGGTATGAGGCCTATTCCAAAGGTCCCATCCCCACCCGAGAAGGAGGAAGCATCCAGGTAAGAAAAGCCTGGTAGAAACCACTGAGGGTAAGAGGCCTATTCCAAAGGCGACATCCCCACCAAAGAGGGAGGAAGCATCCAGGGAAGAAAGGCCTGGCAGAAACCATTGAGGGTAAGAGGCCTATTCCAAAGGCCACATCCCCACTCCAGAGGGAGAAAGCATCCAGGGTAGAAAGGCCTGGCAGAAAACATTGAGGGTAAGAGGACTATTCCAAAGGCAACATCCCCACCCCACAGGGAGGAAGCATCCAGGGTAGAAAGGCCTGGCAGAAACCACTGAGGGTAAGAGGCCTATTCCAAAGGCCACATCCCCACCCCAGAGGGAGGAAGCATCCAGGGAAGAAAAGCCTGGCAGAAACCATTGTTGGTAAGAGGCCTATTCAAAAGGCCACATCCCCACCCCAGAGGGAGGAAGCATCCAGGGAAGAAAGGCCTGACAGAAACCATTGAGGGTAAGAGGCCTAGTACAAAGGCCACACACCCACCCGAGAGGGAGGAAGCATCCAGGGAAGAAAGGCCTGGCAGAAACCATTGAGGGTAAGAGGCCTATTCCAAAGGCCACACACCCACCCGAGAGGGAGGAAGCATCCTAGGAACAAAGGCCTGGCAGAAACCATTGAGGGTAAGCGGTTGATCCCAAAGGCCCCATCGCCACCCCAGAGGGAGGAAGCATCCAGGGAAGAAAAGCCTGGCAGAAACCATTGAAGGTAAGAGGACTATTCCAAAGGCAACATCCCTACCCCACAGGGAGGAAGCATCCAGGGTAGAAAGGCCTGGCAGAAACCACTGAGGGTAAGAGGCCTATTCCAAAGGCCACATCCCCACTCCAGAGAGAGGAAGCATCCAGGGAAGAAAGGCCTGGCAGAAACCATTGAGGGTAAGAGGACTATTCCAAAGGCAACATCCCCACCCCACAGGGAGGAAGCATCCAGGGTAGAAAGGCCTGGCAGAAAAAACTGAGGGTAAGAGGCCTATTCTAAAGGCCCCATCCCCACCCGAGAAGGAGGAAGCATCCAGGGAAGACAAACCTGGTAGAAACCACTGAGGGTAAGAGGCCTATTCCAAAGGCAACATCCCCACCAAAGAGGGAGGAAGCATCCAAGGAAGAAAGGCCTGGTAGAAACCATTGAGTGTAAGAGGCCTATTCCAAATGCCACATCCCCACCCCAGAGGGAGGAAGCATCCAGGGTAGAAAGGCCTGGTAGAAACCATTGAGGGTAAGAGGCCTATTCCAAATGCCACATCCCCACCCCAGAGGGAGGAAGCATCCAGGTTAGAAAGTCCTTGCAGAAACCACTGAGGGTAAGAGGCCTATTCTAAAGTCCCCATCCCCACCCGAGAAGGAGGAAGCATCCAGTGAAGACAAACCTGGTAGAAACCACTGAGGGTAAGAGGCCTATTCCAAAGGCAGCATCCCCACCAAAGAGGGAGGAAGCATCCAGGGAAGAAAGGCCTGGCAGAAACCATTGAGGGTAAGAGGCCTATTCCAAAGGCCACATCCCCACTCCAGAGAGAGGAAGCATCCAGGGTAGAAAGGCCTGGCAGAAACTATTGAGGGTAAGACGCCTATACCAAAGGCCACATCCCCACCAAAGAGTTAGAAAGCATCCAGGGAAGAAAGGCCTGGCAGAAACTATTGAGGGTAAGAGGCCTATTCCAAAGGCCACATCCCCACCCCACAGGGAGGAAGCATCCAGGGTAGAAAGGCCTGGCAGAAACCACTGAGGGTAAGAGGCCTATTCCAAAGGCCACATCCCCACTCCAGAGAGAGGAAGCATCCAGGGTAGAAAGGCCTGGCAGAAACCATTGAGGGTAAGAGGACTATTCCAAAGGCAACATCCCCACCCCACAGGGAGGAAGCATCCAGGGTAGAAAGGCCTGGCAGAAACCACTGAGGGTAAGAGGCCTATTCTAAAGGCCCCATCCCCACCCAAAAAGGAGGAAGCATCCAGGGAAGACAAACCTGGTAGAAACCACTGAGGGTAAGAGGCCTATTCCAAAGGCAACATCCCCACCAAAGAGGGAGGAAGCATCCAGGGAAGAAAGGCCTGGTAGAAACCATTGAGGGTAAGAGGCCTATTCCAAAGGCCACATCCCCACCCCAGAGGGAGGAAGCATCCAGGGTAGAAAGGCCTGGCAGAAACCACTGAGGGAAAGAGGCCTATTCTAAAGTCCCCATCCCCACCCGAGAAGGAGGAAGCATCCAGTGAAGACAAACCTGGTAGAAACCACTGAGGGTAAGAGGCCTATTCCAAAGGCAACATCCCCACCAAAGAGGGAGGAAGCATCCAGGGAAGAAAGGCCTGGCAGAAACCATTGAGGGTAAGAGGCCTATTCCAAAGGCCACATCCCCACCAAAGAGGGAGGAAGCATCCAGGGAAGAAAGGCCTGGCAGAAACCATGGAGGGTAAGAGCCCTATTCCAAAGGCCACATCCCCACTCCAGAGAGAGGAAGCATCCAGGGTAGAAAGGCCTGGCAGAAACTATTGAGGGTAAGACTACTATTCCAAAGGCCACATCCCCACCAAAGAGGGAGGAAGCATCCAGGGAAGAAAGGCCTGGCAGAAACCATGGAGGGTAAGAGCCCTATTCCAAAGGCCACATCCCCACTCCAGAGAGAGGAAGCATCCAGGGTAGAAAGGCCTGGCAGAAACCATTGAGGGTAAGAGGACTATTCCAAAGGCAACATCCCCACCCCACAGGGAGGAAGCATCCAGGGTAGAAAGGCCTGGCAGAAACCACTGAGGGTAAGAGGCCTATTCCAAAGGCCACATCCCCACTCCAGAGAGAGGAAGCATCCAGGGTAGAAAGGCCGGGCAGAAACCATTGAGGGTAAGAGGACTATTCCAAAGGCAACATCCCCACCCCACAGGGAGGAAGCATCCAGGGTAGAAAGGCCTGGCAGAAACCACTGAGGGTAAGAGGCCTATTCTAAAGGCCCCATCCCCACCCGAGAAGGAGGAAGCATCCAGGGAAGACAAACCTGGTAGAAACCACTGAGGGTAAGAGGCCTATTCCAAAGGCAACATCCCCACCAAAGCGGGAGGAAGCATCAAGGGAAGAAAGGCCTGGTAGAAACCATTGAGGGTAAGAGGCCTATTCCAAATGCCACATCCCCACCCCAGAGGGAGGAAGCATCCAGGGTAGAAAGGCCTGGCAGAAACCACTGAGGGTAAGAGGCCTATTCCAAAGGCACCCTCCCCACCCCACAGGGAGGAAGCATCCAGGGTAGAAAGGCCTGGCAGAAACCAGTGAGGGTAAGAGGCCTATTCCAAAGGCCACATCCCCACCCCAGAGGGAGGAAGCATCCAGGGTAGAAAGGCCTGGCAGAAACCAGTGAGGGTAAGAGGCCTATTCCAAAGGCCCCATCCCCACCCGAGAAGGAGGAAGCATCCAGGGAAGAAAGGCCTGGCAGAAACCATTGAAGGTAAGAGTCCTATTCCAAAGGCCACACACATACACCAGAGGGAGGAAGCATCCAGGGAAGAAAGGCCTGGCAGAAACCATTGAGGGTAAGAGGCCAATTCCAAAGGCCACATCCCCACCCCAGAAGGAGGAAGCATCCAGGTTATAAAGGCCTGGCAGAAACCACTGAGGGTAAGAGGCCTATTCCAAAGGCCACATCCCCACCCCAGAGGGAGGAAGCATCCAGGGTAGAAAGGCCTGGCAGAAACCAGTGAGGGTAAGAGGCGTATTCCAAAGGCCCCATCCCCACCCGAGAGGGAGGAAGCATCCAGGGAAGAAAGGCCTGGCAGAAACCATTGAGGGTAAGAGGCCAATTCCAAAGGCCCCATCCCCACCCAAGAAGGAGGAAGCATCCAGAGAAGAAAAGCCTGGTAGAAACCACTGAGGGTAAGACGCCTATTCCAAAGGCCACATCCCCACCAAAGAGGGAGGAAGCATCCAGGGAAGAAAGGCCTGGCAGAAACCATTGAGGGTAAGAGGCCTATTCCAAAGGCCACATCCCCACTCCAGAGAGAGGAAGCATCCAGGGTAGAAAGGCCTGGCAGAAACCACTGAGGGTAAGAGGCCTATTCTAAAGGCCCCATCCCCACCCGAGAAGGAGGAAGCATCCAGGGAAGACAAACCTGGTAGAAACCACTGAGGGTAAGAAGCCTATTCCAAAGGCCACATCCTCACCAAAGAGGGAGGAAGCATCCAGGGAAGACAAACCTGGTAGAAACCACGGATGGTAAGAGGCCTATTCCAAAGGCCACATCCCCACCAAAGAGGGACAAAGCATCCAGGGAAGAGAAGCCTGGCAGAAACCATTGAGGGTAAGAGGCCGATTCCAGAGGCAACATCCCCACCCCACAGGGAGGAAGCATCCAGGGTAGAAAGGCCTGGCAGAAACCACTGAGAGTAAGAGGCCTATTCCAAAGGCACCCTCCCCACCCCACAGGGAGGAAGCATCCAGGGTAGAAAGGCCTGGCAGAAACCAGTGAGGGTAAGAGGCCTATTGCAAAGGCCACATCCCCACCCCAGAGGGAGGAAGCAACCAGGGTAGAAAGGCCTGGCAGAAACCAGTGAGGGTAAGAGGCCTATTCCAAAGGCCCCATCCCCACCCGAGAGGGAGGAAGCATCCAGGGAAGAAAAGCCTGGTAGAAACCACTGAGGGTAAGAGGCCTATTTCAAAGGCCACATCCCCACCAAAGAGGGAGGAAGCATCCAGGGAAGAAAGGCCTGGCAGAAACCATTGAGCGTAAGAGGCCTATTCCAAAGGCCACACACCCACCCGAGAGGGAGGAAGCATCCTGGGAACAAAGGCCTGGCAGAAACCATTGAGGGTAAGAGGCCGATCCCAAAGGCCCCATCCCCACCCCAGAGGGAGGAAGCATCCAGGGAAGAAAAGCCTGGCAGAAACCATTGAGGGTAAGAAGCCGATTCCAAAGGCCACATCCCCACCCGAGAAGGAGGAAGCATCCAGGGAAGAAAGGCCTGGCAGAAACCATTGAAGGTAAGAGTCCTATTCCAAAGGCCACACACATACACCAGAGGGAGGAAGCATCCAGGGAAGAAAGGCCTGGCAGAAACCATTGAGGGTAAGAGGCCAATTCCAAAGGCCACATCCCCACCCCAGAAGGAGGAAGCATCCAGGTTATAAAGGCCTGGCAGAAACCACTGAGGGTAAGAGGCCTATTCCAAAGGCCCCATCCCCACCAAAGAGGGAGGAAGCATCCAGGGAAGAAAGGCCTGGCAGAAACCATTGAGGGTAAGAGGCCTATTCCAAAGGCCACATCCCCACTCCAGAGAGAGGAAGCATCCAGGGTAGAAAGGCCTGGCAGAAACCACTGAGGGTAAGAGGCCTATTCTAAAGGCCCCATCCCCACCCGAGAAGGAGGAAGCATCCAGGGAAGACAAACCTGGTAGAAACCACTGAGGGTAAGAAGCCTATTCCAAAGGCCACATCCTCACCAAAGAGGGAGGAAGCATCCAGGGAAGACAAACCTGGTAGAAACCACGGATGGTTTCTATTCCAAAGGCCACATCCCCACCAAAGAGGGACGAAGCATCCAGGGAAGAGAAGCCTGGCAGAAACCATTGAGGGTAAGAGGCCGATTCCAGAGGCAACATCCCCACCCCACAGGGAGGAAGCATCCAGGGTAGAAAGGCCTGGCAGTAACCACTGAGGGTAAGAGGCCTATTCCAAAGGCCACATCCCTACCCCAGAGGGAGAAAGCATCCAGGGAAGAAAGGCCTGGCAGAAACCACTGAGGGTAAGAGGCCTATTCTAAAGGCCCCATCCCCACCCGAGAAGGAGGAAGCATCCAGGGAAGACAAACCTGGTAGAAACCACTGAGGGTAAGAGGCCTATTCCAAAGGCAACATCCCCACCAAAGAGGGAGGAAGCATCCAGGGAAGAAAGCCCTGGCAGAAACCATTGAGGGTAAGAGGCCGATTCCAGAGGCAACATCCCCACCCCACAGGGAGGAAGCATCCAGGGTAGAAAGGCCTGGCAGTAACCACTGAGGGTAAGAGGCCTATTCCAAAGGCCACATCCCTACCCCAGAGGGAGAAAGCATCCAGGGAAGAAAGGCCTGGCAGAAACCACTGAGGGTAAGAGGCCTATTCTAAAGGCCCCATCCCCAACCGAGAAGGAGGAAGCATCCAGGGAAGACAAACCTGGTAGAAACCACTGAGGGTAAGAGGCCTATTCCAAAGGCAACATCCCCACCAAAGAGGGAGGAAGCATCCAGGGAAGAAAGGCCTGGTAGAAACCATTGAGGGTAAGAGGCCTATTCCAAATGCCACATCCCCACCCCACAGGGAGGAAGCATCCAGGGTAGAAAGGCCTGGCAGAAACCACTGAGGGTAAGAGGCCTATTCTAAAGTCCCCATCCCCACCCGAGAAGGAGGAAGCATCCAGGGAAGACAAACCTGGTAGAAACCACTGAGGGTAAGAGGCCTATTCCAAAGGCAACATCCCCACCAAAGATGGAGGAAGAATCCAGGGAAGAAAGGCCTGGCAGAAACCATTGAGGGTAAGAGGCCTATTCCAAAGGCCACATCCCCACTCCAGAGAGAGGAAGCATCCAGGGTAGAAAGGCCTGGCAGAAACTATTGAGGATAAGACGCCTATTCCAAAGGCCACATCCCCACCAAAGAGGGAGGAAGCATCCAGGGAAGAAAGGCCTGTCAGAAACCATTGAGGGTAAGAGGCATATTCCAAAGGCCACATCCCCACTCCAGAGAGAGGAAGCATCCAGGGTAGAAAGGCCTGGCAGAAACCATTGAGGGTAAGAGGACTATTCCAAAGGCAACATCCCCACCCCACAGGGAGGAAGCATCCAGGGTAGAAAGGCCTGGCAGAAACCACTGAGGGTAAGAGGCCTATTCCAAAGGCCACATCCCCACTCCAGAGAGAGGAAGCATCCAGGGTAGAAAGGCCTGGCAGAAACCATTGAGGGTAAGAGGACTATTCCAAAGGCAACATCCCCACCCCACAGGGAGGAAGCATCCAGGGTAGAAAGGCCTGGCAGAAACCACTGAGGGTAAGAGGCCTATTCTAAAGGCCCCATCCCCACCCGAGAAGGAGGAAGCATCCAGGGAAGACAAACCTGGTAGAAACCACTGAGGGTAAGAGGCCTATTCCAAAGGCAACATCCCCACCAAAGAGGTAGGAAGCATCCAGGGAAGAAAGGCCTGGTAGAAACGATTGAGGGTAAGAGGCCGATTCCAGAGGCAACATCCCCACCCCAGAGGGAGGAAGCATCCAGGGTAGAAAGGCCTGGCAGAAACCACTGAGGGTAAGAGGCCTATTCCAGAGGCAACATCCCCACCCCACAGGGAGGAAGCATCCAGGGTAGAAAGGCCTGGCAGAAACCACTGAGGGTAAGAGGCCTATTCCGAAGGCCACATCCCCACCCCAGAGGGAGGAAGCATCCAGGGTAGAAAGGCCTGGCAGAAACCAGTGAGGGTAAGAGGCCTATTCCAAAGGCCCCATCCCCACCCGAGAGGGAGGAAGCATCCAGGGAAGAAAAGCCTGGTAGAAACCACTGAGGGTAAGAGGCCTATTTCAAAGGCCACATCCCCACCAAAGAGGGAGGAAGCATCCAGGGAAGAAAGGCCTGGCAGAAACCACTGAGGGTAAGAGGCCTATTCTAAAGGCCCCATCCCAACCTGAGAAGTAGGAAGCATCCAGGGAAGACAAACCTGGTAGAAACCACGGAGGGTAAGAGGCCTATTCCAAAGGCCACATCCCCACCAAAGAGGGACGAAGCATCCAGGGAAGAGAAGCCTGGCAGAAACCATTGAGGGTAAGAGGCCGATTCCAGAGGCAAAATCCCCACCCCACAGGGAGTAAGCATCCAGGGTAGAAAGGCCTGGCAGTAACCATTGAGGGTAAGAGGCCTATTCTAAAGGCCACATCCCCACCCCAGAGGAAGAAAGCATCCAGGGAAGAAAGGCCTGGCAGAAACCACTGAGGGTAAGAGGCCTATTCTAAAGGCCCCATCCCCACCCGAGAAGGAGGAAGCATCCAGGGAAGACAAACCTGGTAGAAACCACTGAGGGTAAGAGGCCTATTCCAAAGGCAACATCCCCACCAAAGAGGGAGGAAGCATCCAGGGAAGAAAGGCCTGGTAGAAACTATTGAGGGTAAGAGACCTATTCCAAATGCCACATCCCCACCCCAGAGGGAGGAAGCATCCAGGGTTGAAAGGCCCGGCAGAAACCACTGAGGGTAAGAGGCCTATTCCAAAGGCACCCTCCCCACCCCACAGGGAGGAAGCATCCAGGGAAGAAAGGCCTGGCAGAAACCACTGAGGGTAAGAGGCCTATTCCAAAGGCCCTATCCCCACCCCAGAGGGAGGAAGCATTCAGGGAAGAAAAGCCTGGCAGAAACCATTGAAGGTAAGAGGCCGATTCCAAAGGCCACACACATACACCAGAGGGAGGAAGCATCCAGGGAAGAAAGGCCTGGCAGAAACCATTGAGGGTAAGAGGCCTATTCCAAAGGCCACATCCCCCCCCAAGAGGGAGGAAGCATCCAGGGAAGAAAAGCCTGGCAGAAACCACTGAGGGTAAGAGGCCGTCTCCAAAGGCCACATCCCGACCCCAGAGGGAGGAAGCATCCAGGGAATTAAGGCCTGGCAGAAACCATTGAAGGTAAGAGGCCTATTCCAAAGGCCACACACATACACCAGAGGGCGAAAGCATCCAGGGAAGAAAGGCCTGGCAGAAACCATTGAGGGTAAGAGGCCTATTCCAAAGGCCACATCCCCCCCCAAGAGGAAGGAAGCATCCAGGGTAGAAAGGCCTGGCAGAAACCACTGAGGGCAAGAGGCCTATTCCAAAGGCCCCATCCCCACCAAAGAGGGAGGAAGCATCCAGGGAAGAAAGGCCTGGCAGAAACCATTGAGGGTAAGAGGCCTATTCCAAAGGCCACATCCCCACTCCAGAGAGAGGAAGCATCCAGGGTAGAAAGGCCTGGCAGATACCATTGAGGGTAAGACGCCTATTCCAAAGGCCACATCCCCACCAAAGAGGGAGGAAGCATCCAGGGAAGAAAGGCCTGGCAGAAACCATTGAGGGTAAGAGGCCTATTCCAAAGGCCACATCCCCACTCCAGAGAGAGGAAGCATCCAGGGTAGAAAGGCCTGGCAGAAACCATTGAGGGTAAGAGGACTATTCCAAAGGCAACATCCCCACCCCACAGGGAGGAAGCATCCAGGGTAGAAAGGCCTGGCAGAAACCACTGAGGGTAAGAGGCCTATTCCAAAGGCCACATCCCCACTCCAGAGAGAGGAAGCATCCAGGGTAGAAAGGCCTGGCAGAAACCATTGAGGGTAAGAGGACTATTCCAAAGGGAACATCCCCACCACACAGGGAGGAAGCATCCAGGGTAGAAAGGCCTGGCAGAAACCACTGAGGGTAAGAGGCCTATTCCAATGGCAACATCCCCACTCCAGAGAGAGGAAGCATCCAGGGTAGAAAGGTCTGGCAGAAACCATTGAGGGTAAGAGGACTATTCCAAAGGCAACATCCCCACCCCACAGGGAGGAAGCATTCAGGGTAGAAAGGCCTGGCAGAAACCACTGAGGGTAAGAGGCCTATTCTAAACGCCGCATCCCCACCCGAGAAGGAGGAAGCATCCAGGGAAGACAAACCTGGTAGAAACCACTGAGGGTAAGAGCCCTATTCCAAAGGCAACATCCCCACCAAAGAGGGAGGAAGCATCCAGGGAAGAAAGGCCTGGTAGAAACCATTGAGGGTAAGAGGCCTATTCCAAATGCCACATCCCCACCCCAGAGGGAGGAAGCATCCAAGGTAGAAAGGCCTGGCAGAAACCACTGAGGGTAAGAGGCCTATTCCAAAGGCACCCTCCCCACCCCACAGGGAGGAAGCATCCAGGGTAGAAAGGCCTGGCAGATACCAGTGAGGGGAAGAGGCCTATTCCGAAGGCCACATCCCCACCCCAGAGGGAGGAAGCATCCAGGGTAGAAAGGCCTGGCAGAAACCAGTGAGGGTAAGAGGCCTATTCCAAAGGCCCCATCCCCACCCGAGAGGGAGGAAGCATCCAGGGAAGAAAAGCCTGGTAGAAACCACTGAGGGTAAGAGGCCTATTTCAAAGGCCACATCCCCACCAAAGAGGGAGGAAGCATCCAGGGAAGAAAGGCCTGGCAGAAACCACTGAGGGTAAGAGGCCTATTCTAAAGGCCCCATCCCCACCCGAGAAGGAGGAAGCATCCATGGAAGATAAACCTGGTAGAAACCACGGAGGGTAAGAGGCCTATTCCAAAGGCGACATCCCCACCAAAGAGGGACGAAGCATCCAGGGAAGAGAAGCCTGGCAGAAACCATTGAGGGTAAGAGGCCGATTCCAGAGGCAACATCCCCACCCCACAGGGAGGAAGCATCCAGGGTAGAAAGGCCTGGCAGTAACCACTGAGGGTAAGAGGCCTATTCCAAAGGCCACATTCCCACCCCAGAGGGAGAAAGCATAAAGGGAAGAAAGGCCTGGCAGAAACCACTGAGGGTAAGAGGCCTATTCTAAAGGCCCCATCCCCACCCGAGAAGGAGGAAGCATCCAGGGAAGACAAACCTGGTAGAAACCACTGAGGGTAAGAGGCCTATTCCAAAGGCCACATCCCCACCAAAGAGGGAGGAAGCATCCAGGGATGAAAGGCCTGGTAGAAACCATTGAGGGTAAGAGGCCTATTCCAAATGCCACATCCCCACCCCAGAGGGAGGAAGCATCCAGGGTTGAAAGGCCTGGCAGAAACCAATGAGGGTAAGAGGCCTATTCCAAAGGCACCTTCCCCACCCCACAGGGAGGAAGCATCCAGGGAAGGAAGGCCTGGCAGAAACCACTGAGGGTAAGAGGCCTATTCCAAAGGCCCCATCCCCACCCCAGAGGGAGGAAGCATCCAGGGAAGAAAGGCCTGGCAGAAACCATTGAGGGTAAGAGGCCTATTCCAAAGGCCACATCCCCCCCCAAGAGGAAGGAAGCATCCAGGGTAGAAAGGCCTGGCAGAAACCACTGAGGGCAAGAGGCCTATTCCAAAGGCCCCATCCCCCCCGAGAAGGAGGAAGCATCCAGGTAAGATAAGCCTGGTAGAAACCACTGAGGGTAAGACGCCTATTCCAAAGGCCCCATCCCCACCCCACAGGGAGGAAGCATCCAGGGAAGAAAAGCCTGGTAGAAACCACTGAGGGTAAGAGGCCTTTTCCAAAGGCCACATCCCCACCAAAGAGGGAGGAAGCATCCAGGGAAGAAAGGCCTGGCAGAAACCATTGAGGGTAAGAGGCCTATTCCAAAGGCCACATCCCCACTACAGAGAGAGGAAGCATCCAGGGTAGAAAGGCCTGGCAGATACCATTGAGGGTAAGACGCCTATTCCAAAGGCCACATCCCCACCAAAGAGGGAGGAAGCATCCAGGGAAGAAAGGCCTGGCAGAAACCATTGAGGGTAAGAGGCCTATTCCAAAGGCCACATCCCCACTCCAGAGAGAGGAAGCATCCAGGGTAGAAAGGCCTGGCAGAAACCATTGAGGGTAAGAGGACTATTCCAAAGGCAACATCCCCACCCCACAGGGAGGAAGCATCCAGGGTAGAAAGGCCTGGCAGAAACCACTGAGGGTAAGAGGCCTATTCCAAAGGCCACATCCCCACTCCAGAGAGAGGAAGCATCCAGGGTAGAAAGGCCTGGCAGAAACCATTGAGGGTAAGAGGACTATTCCAAAGGCAACATCCCCACTCCAGAGAGAGGAAGCATCCAGGGTAGAAAGGTCTGGCAGAAACCATTGAGGGTAAGAGGACTATTCCAAAGGCAACATCCCCACCCCACAGGGAGGAAGCATTCAGGGTAGAAAGGCCTGGCAGAAACCACTGAGGGTAAGAGGCCTATTCTAAACGCCCCATCCCCACCCGAGAAGGAGGAAGCATCCAGGGAAGACAAACCTGGTAGAAACCACTGAGGGTAAGAGGCCTATTCCAAAGGCAACATCCCCACCAAAGAGGGAGGAAGCATCCAGGGAAGAAAGGCCTGGTAGAAACCATTGAGGGTAAGAGGCCTATTCCAAATGCCACATCCCCACCCCAGAGGGAGGAAGCATCCAGGGTAGAAAGGCCTGGCAGAAACCAGTGAGGGTAAGAGGCCTATTCCAAAGGCCACATCCCCACCCCAGAGGGAGGAAGCATCCAGGGTAGAAAGGCCTGGCAAAAACCAGTGAGGGTAAGAGGCCTATTCCAAAGGCCCCATCCCCACCCGAGAAGGAGGAAGCATCCAGGGAAGAAAAGCCTGGTAGAAACCACTGAGGGTAAGAGGCCTATTTCAAAGGCCACATCCCCACCAAAGAGGGAGGAAGCATCCAGGGAAGAAAGGCCTGGCAGAAACCACTGAGGGTAAGAGGCCTATTCTAAAGGCCCCATCCCCACCCGAGAAGGAGGAAGCATCCAGGGAAGACAAACCTGGTAGAAACCACGGAGGGTAAGAGGCCTATTCCAAAGGCCACATCCCCACCAAAGAGGGACGAAGCATCCAGGGAAGAGAAGCCTGGCAGAAACCATTGAGGGTAAGAGGCCGATTCCAGAGGCAACATCCCCACCCCACAGGGAGGAAGCATCCAGGGTAGAAAGGCCTGGCAGTAGCCACTGAGGGTAAGAGGCCTATTCCAAAGGCCACATTCCCACCCCAGAGGGAGAAAGCATCCAGGGAAGAAAGGCCTGGCAGAAACCACTGAGGGTAAGAGGCCTATTCTAAAGGCCCCATCCCCACCCGAGAAGGAGGAAGCATCCAGGGAAGACAAACCTGGTAGAAACCACTGAGGGTAAGAGGCCTATTCCAAAGGCCACATCCCCACCAAAGAGGGAGGAAGCATCCAGGGATGAAAGGCCTGGTAGAAACCATTGAGGGTAAGAGGCCTATTCCAAATGCCACATCCCCACCCCAGAGGGAGGAAGCATCCAGGGTTGAAAGGCCTGGCAGAAACCAATGAGGGTAAGAGGCCTATTCCAAAGGCACCCTCCCCACCCCACAGGGAGGAAGGATCCAGGGAAGAAAGGCCTGGCAGAAACCACTGAGGGTAAGAGGCCTATTCCAAAGGCCCCATCCCCACCCCAGAGTGAGGAAGCATCCAGGGAAGAAAGGCCTGGCAGAAACCACTGAGGGTAAGAGGCCTATTCCAAAGGCCACATCCCCCCCCAAGAGGGAGGAAGCATCCAGGGAAGAAAAGCCTGGCAGAAACCATTGAGGGTAAGACGCCGACTCCAAAGGCCACATCCCGACCCCAGAGGGAGGAAGCATCCAGGGAATTAAGGCCTGGCAAAAACCATTGAAGGTAAGAGGCCTATTCCAAAGGCCACACACATACACCAGAGGGAGGAAGTATCCAGGGAAGAAAGGCCTGGCAGAAACCATTGAGGGTAAGAGGCCTATTCCAAAGGCAACATCCCCACCCCACAGGGAGGAAGCATCCAGGGTAGAAAGGCCTGGCAGAAACCACTGAGGGTAAGAGGCCTATTCCAAAGGCCACATCCCCACTCCAGAGAGAGGAAGCATCCAGGGTAGAAAGGCCTGGCAGAAACCATTGAGTGTAAGAGGACTATTCCAAAGGCAACATCCCCACCACACAGGGAGGAAGCATCCAGGGTAGAAAGGCCTGGCAGAAACCACTGAGGGTAAGAGGCCTATTCCAATGGCAACATCCCCACTCCAGAGAGAGGAAGCATCCAGGGTAGAAAGGTCTGGCAGAAACCATTGAGGGTAAGAGGACTATTCCAAAGGCAACATCCCCACCCCACAGGGAGGAAGCATTCAGGGTAGAAAGGCCTGGCAGAAACCACTGAGGGTAAGAGGCCTATTCTAAACGCCGCATCCCCACCCGAGAAGGAGGAAGCATCCAGGGAAGACAAACCTGGTAGAAACCACTGAGGGTAAGAGCCCTATTCCAAAGGCAACATCCCCACCAAAGAGGGAGGAAGCATCCAGGGAAGAAAGGCCTGGTAGAAACCATTGAGGGTAAGAGGCCTATTCCAAATGCCACATCCCCACCCCAGAGGGAGGAAGCATCCAAGGTAGAAAGGCCTGGCAGAAACCACTGAGGGTAAGAGGCCTATTCCAAAGGCACCCTCCCCACCCCACAGGGAGGAAGCATCCAGGGTAGAAAGGCCTGGCAGATACCAGTGAGGGGAAGAGGCCTATTCCGAAGGCCACTTCCCCACCCCAGAGGGAGGAAGCATCCAGGGTAGAAAGGCCTGGCAGAAACCAGTGAGGGTAAGAGGCCTATTCCAAAGGCCCCATCCCCACCCGAGAGGGAGGAAGCATCCAGGGAAGAAAAGCCTGGTAGAAACCACTGAGGGTAAGAGGCCTATTTCAAAGGCCACATCCCCACCAAAGAGGGAGGAAGCATCCAGGGAAGAAAGGCCTGGCAGAAACCACTGAGGGTAAGAGGCCTATTCTAAAGGCCCCATCCCCACCCGAGAAGGAGGAAGCATCCATGGAAGATAAACCTGGTAGAAACCACGGAGGGTAAGAGGCCTATTCCAAAGGCGACATCCCCACCAAAGAGGGACGAAGCATCCAGGGAAGAGAAGCCTGGCAGAAACCATTGAGGGTAAGAGGCCGATTCCAGAGGCAACATCCCCACCCCACAGGGAGGAAGCATCCAGGGTAGAAAGGCCTGGCAGTAACCACTGAGGGTAAGAGGCCTATTCCAAAGGCCACATTCCCACCCCAGAGGCAGAAAGCATAAAGGGAAGAAAGGCCTGGCAGAAACCACTGAGGGTAAGAGGCCTATTCTAAAGGCCCCATCCCCACCCGAGAAGGAGGAAGCATCCAGGGAAGACAAACCTGGTAGAAACCACTGAGGGTAAGAGGCCTATTCCAAAGGCCACATCCCCACCAAAGAGGGAGGAAGCATCCAGGGATGAAAGGCCTGGTAGAAACCATTGAGGGTAAGAGGCCTATTCCAAATGCCACATCCCCACCCCAGAGGGAGGAAGCATCCAGGGTTGAAAGGCCTGGCAGAAACCAATGAGGGTAAGAGGCCTATTCCAAAGGCACCCTCCCCACCCCACAGGGAGGAAGCATCCAGGGAAGAAAGGCCTGGCAGAAACCACTGAGGGTAAGAGGCCTATTCCAAAGGCCCCATCCCCACCCCAGAGGGAGGAAGCATCCAGGGAAGAAAGGCCTGGCAGAAACCATTGAGGGTAAGAGGCCTATTCCAAAGGCCACATCCCCCCCCAAGAGGAAGGAAGCATCCAGGGTAGAAAGGCCTGGCAGAAACCACTGAGGGCAAGAGGCCTATTCCAAAGGCCCCATCCCCCCCGAGAAGGAGGAAGCATCCAGGTAAGATAAGCCTGGTAGAAACCACTGAGGGTAAGACGCCTATTCCAAAGGCCCCATCCCCACCCCACAGGGAGGAAGCATCCAGGGAAGAAAAGCCTGGTAGAAACCACTGAGGGTAAGAGGCCTTTTCCAAAGGCCACATCCCCACCAAAGAGGGAGGAAGCATCCAGGGAAGAAAGGCCTGGCAGAAACCATTGAGGGTAAGAGGCCTATTCCAAAGGCCACATCCCCACTACAGAGAGAGGAAGCATCCAGGGTAGAAAGGCCTGGCAGATACCATTGAGGGTAAGACGCCTATTCCAAAGGCCACATCCCCACCAAAGAGGGAGGAAGCATCCAGGGAAGAAAGGCCTGGCAGAAACCATTGAGGGTAAGAGGCCTATTCCAAAGGCCACATCCCCACTCCAGAGAGAGGAAGCATCCAGGGTAGAAAGGCCTGGCAGAAACCATTGAGGGTAAGAGGACTATTCCAAAGGCAACATCCCCACCCCACAGGGAGGAAGCATCCAGGGTAGAAAGGCCTGGCAGAAACCACTGAGGGTAAGAGGCCTATTCCAAAGGCCACATCCCCACTCCAGAGAGAGGAAGCATCCAGGGTAGAAAGGCCTGGCAGAAACCATTGAGGGTAAGAGGACTATTCCAAAGGCAACATCCCCACTCCAGAGAGAGGAAGCATCCAGGGTAGAAAGGTCTGGCAGAAACCATTGAGGGTAAGAGGACTATTCCAAAGGCAACATCCCCACCCCACAGGGAGGAAGCATTCAGGGTAGAAAGGCATGGCAGAAACCACTGAGGGTAAGAGGCCTATTCTAAACGCCCCATCCCCACCCGAGAAGGAGGAAGCATCCAGGGAAGACAAACCTGGTAGAAACCACTGAAGGTAAGAGGCCTATTCCAAAGGCAACATCCCCACCAAAGAGGGAGGAAGCATCCAGGGAAGAAAGGCCTGGTAGAAACCATTGAGGGTAAGAGGCCTATTCCAAATGCCACATCCCCACCCCAGAGGGAGGAAGCATCCAGGGTAGAAAGGCCTGGCAGAAACCAGTGAGGGTAAGAGGCCTATTCCAAAGGCCACATCCCCACCCCAGAGGGAGGAAGCATCCAGGGTAGAAAGGCCTGGCAAAAACCAGTGAGGGTAAGAGGCCTATTCCAAAGGCCCCATCCCCACCCGAGAAGGAGGAAGCATCCAGGGAAGAAAAGCCTGGTAGAAACCACTGAGGGTAAGAGGCCTATTTCAAAGGCCACATCCCCACCAAAGAGGGAGGAAGCATCCAGGGAAGAAAGGCCTGGCAGAAACCACTGAGGGTAAGAGGCCTATTCTAAAGGCCCCATCCCCACCCGAGAAGGAGGAAGCATCCAGGGAAGACAAACCTGGTAGAAACCACGGAGGGTAAGAGGCCTATTCCAAAGGCCACATCCCCACCAAAGAGGGACGAAGCATCCAGGGAAGAGAAGCCTGGCAGAAACCATTGAGGGTAAGAGGCCGATTCCAGAGGCAACATCCCCACCCCACAGGGAGGAAGCATCCAGGGTAGAAAGGCCTGGCAGTAGCCACTGAGGGTAAGAGGCCTATTCCAAAGGCCACATTCCCACCCCAGAGGGAGAAAGCATCCAGGGAAGAAAGGCCTGGCAGAAACCACTGAGGGTAAGAGGCCTATTCTAAAGGCCCCATCCCCACCCGAGAAGGAGGAAGCATCCAGGGAAGACAAACCTGGTAGAAACCACTGAGGGTAAGAGGCCTATTCCAAAGGCCACATCCCCACCAAAGAGGGAGGAAGCATCCAGGGATGAAAGGCCTCGTAGAAACCATTGAGGGTAAGAGGCCTATTCCAAATGCCACATCCCCACCCCAGAGGGAGGAAGCATCCAGGGTTGAAAGGCCTGGCAGAAACCAATGAGGGTAAGAGGCCTATTCCAAAGGCACCCTCCCCACCCCACAGGGAGGAAGGATCCAGGGAAGAAAGGCCTGGCAGAAACCACTGAGGGTAAGAGGCCTATTCCAAAGGCCCCATCCCCAACCCAGAGTGAGGAAGCATCCAGGGAAGAAAGGCCTGGCAGAAACCACTGAGGGTAAGAGGCCTATTCCAAAGGCCACATCCCCCCCCAAGAGGGAGGAAGCATCCAGGGAAGAAAAGCCTGGCAGAAACCATTGAGGGTAAGACGCCGACTCCAAAGGCCACATCCCGACCCCAGAGGGAGGAAGCATCCAGGGAATTAAGGCCTGGCAAAAACCATTGAAGGTAAGAGGCCTATTCCAAAGGCCACACACATACACCAGAGGGAGGAAGTATCCAGGGAAGAAAGGCCTGGCAGAAACCATTGAGGGTAAGAGGCCTATTCCAAAGGCCACATCCCCCCCCCCCCAAGAGGAAGGAAGCATCCAGGGTAGAAAGGCCTGGCAGAAACCACTGAGGGCAATAGGCCTATTCCAAAGGCCCCATCACCCCCGAGAAGGAGGAAGCATCCAGGTAAGATAAGCCTGGTAGAAACCACTGAGGGTAAGACGCCTATTCCAAAGGCCACATCCCCACCAAAGAGGGAGGAAGCATCCAGGGAAGAAAGGCCTGGCAGAAACCATTGAGGGTAAGAGGCCTATTCCAAAGGCCACACACACACACCAGAGTGAGGAAGCATCCAGCGAAGAAAGGCCTGGCAGAAACGATTGAGGGTAAGAGGCCTATTCCAAAGGCCCCATCCCCACCCCACAGGGAGGAAGCATCCAGGGAAGAAAAGCCTGGTAGAAACAACTGAGGGTAAGAGGCCTTTTCCAAAGGCCACATCCCCACCAAAGAGGGAGGAAGCATCCAGGGAAGAAAGGCCTGGCAGAAACCATTGAGGGTAAGAGGCCTATTCCAAAGGCAACATCCCCTCTCCAGAGAGAGGAAGCATCCAGGGTAGAAAGGCCTGGCAGAAACCATTGAGGGTAAGATGCCTATTCCAAAGGCCACATCCCCACCAAAGAGGGAGGAAGCATCCAGGGAAGAAAGGCCTGGCAGAAACCATTGAGGGTAAGAGGCCTATTCCAAAGGCCACATCCCCACTCCAGAGAGAGGAAGCATCCAGGGTAGAAAGGCCTGGCAGAAACCATTGAGGGTAAGAGGACTATTCCAAAGGCAACATCCCCACCCCACAGGGAGGAAGCATCCTGGGTAGAAAGGCCTGGCAGAAACCACTGAGGGTAAGAGGCCTATTCCAAAGGCCACATCCCCACTCCAGAGAGAGGAAGCATCCAGGGTAGAAAGGCCTGGCAGAAACCATTGAGGGTAAGAGGCCTATTCTAAAGGCCCCATCCCAACCCGAGAAGGAGGAAGCATCCAGGGAAGACAAACCTGGTAGAAAGCACTTAGGGTAAGAGGCCTATTCCAAAGGCAACATCCCCACCAAAGAGGGAGGAAGCATCCAGGGAAGAAAAGCCTGGTAGAAACCACTGAGGGTAAGACGCCTATTCCAAAGGCCACATCCCCACCAAAGAGGGAGGAAGCATCCAGGGAAGAAAGGCCTGGCAGAAACCATTGAGGGTAAGAGGCCTATTCCAAATGCCACATCCCCACCCCAGAGGGAGGAAGCATCCAGGGTAGAAAGGCCTGGCAGAAACCACTGAGGGTAAGAGGCCTATTCTAAAGTCCCCATCCCCACCCGAGAAGGAGGAAGCATCCAGGGAAGACAAACCTGGTAGAAACCACTGAGGGTAAGAGGCCTATTCCAAAGGCAACATCCTCACCAAAGAGGGAGGAAGCATCCAGGGAAGAAAGGCCTGGCAGAAACCATTGAGGGTAAGAGGCCTATTCCAAAGGCCACATCCCCACTCCAGAGACAGGACGCATCCAGGGTAGAAAGGCCTGGCAGAAACTATTGAGGGTAAGACGCCTATTCCAAAGGCCACATCCCCACCAAAGAGGGAGGAAGCATCTAGTGAAGAAAGGCCTGTCAGAAACCATTGAGGGTAAGAGTCCTATTCCAAAGGCCACATCCCCACTCCAGAGAGAGGAAGCATTCAGGGTAGAAAGGCCTGGCAGAAACCATTGAGGGTAAGAGGACTATTCCAAAGGCAACATCCCCACCCCACAGGGAGGAAGCATCCAGGGTAGAAAGGCCTGGCAGAAA
Organism: Bradypodion ventrale; assembly: GCA_035047345.1. NCBI lineage: Eukaryota > Metazoa > Chordata > Lepidosauria > Squamata > Chamaeleonidae > Bradypodion > Bradypodion ventrale. Next base: position 21,702,188 of record JAWDJE010000009.1, on the reverse strand, counting down.
CCACTGAGGGTAAGAGGCCTATTCTAAAGGCCCCATCCCCACCCGAGAAGGAGGAAGCATCCAGGGAAGACAAACCTGGTAGAAACCACTGAGGGTAAGAGGCCTATTCCAAAGGCAACATCCCCACCAAAGAGGGAGGAAGCATCCAGGGAAGAAAGGCCTGGTAGAAACCATTGAGGGTAAGAGGCCTATTCCAAATGCCACATCCCCACCCCAGAGGGAGGAAGCATCCAGGGTAGAAGGGCCTGGCAGAAACCACTGAGGGTAAGAGGCCTATTCCAAAGGCACCCTCCCCACCCCACAGGGAAGAAGCATCCAGGGTAGAAAGGCCTGGCAGAAACCAGTGAGGGTACGAGGCCTATTCCGAAGGCCACATCCCGACCCCAGAGGGAGGAAGCATCCAGGGTAGAAAGGCCTGGCAGAAACCAGTGAGGGTAAGAGGCCTATTCCAAAGGCCCCATCCCCACCCGAGAGGGAGGAAGCATCCAGGTAAGAAAAGCCTGGTAGAAACCACTGAGGGTAAGAGGCCTATTTCAAAGGCCACATCCCCACCAAAGAGGGAGGAAGCATCCAGGGAGGAAAGGCCTGGCAGAAACCACTGAGGGTAAGAGGCCTATTCTAAAGGCCCCATCCCCACCTGAGAAGTAGGAAGCATCCAGGGAAGACAAACCTGGTAGTAACCACGGAGGGTAAGAGGCCTATTCCAAAGGCCACATCCCCACCAAAGAAGGACGAAGCATCCAGGGAAGAGAAGCCTGGCAGAAACCATTGAGGGTAAGAGGCCGATTCCAGAGGCAACATCCCCACCCCACAGGGAGGAAGCATCCAGGGTAGAAAGGCCTGGCAGTAACCATTGAGGGTAAGAGGCCTATTCTAAAGGCCACATCCCCACCCCAGAGGAAGAAAGCATCCTGGGAAGAAAGGCCTGGCAGAAACCACTGAGGGTAAGAGGCCTATTCTAAAGGCCCCATCCCCACCCGAGAAGGAGGAAGCATCCAGGGAAGACAAACCTGGTAGAAACCACTGAGGGTAAGAGGCCTATTCCAAAGGCAACATCCACACCAAAGAGGGAGGAAGCATCCAGGGAAGAAAGGCCTGGTAGAAACCATTGAGGGTAAGAGGCCTATTCCAAATGCCACATCCCCACCCCAGTGGGAGGAAGCATCCAGGGTTGAAAGGCCCGGCAGAAACCACTGAGGGTAAGAGGCCTATTCCAAAGGCACCCTCCCCACCCCACAGGGAGGAAGCATCCAGGGAAGAAAGGCGTGGCAGAAACCACTGAGGGTAAGAGGCCTATTCCAAAGGCCCCATCCCCACCCCAGAGGGAGGAAGCATCCAGGGAAGAAAAGCCTGGCAGAAACCATTGAAGGTAAGAGGCCTATTCCAAAGGCCACACACGTACACCAGAGGGAGGAAGCATCCAGGGAAGAAAGGCCTGGCAGAAACCATTGAGGGTAAGAGGCCTATTCCAAAGGCCACATCCCCCCCCCCAAGAGGGAGGAAGCATCCAGGGAAGAAAAGCCTTGCAGAAACCACTGAGGGTAAGAGGCCGTCTCCAAAGGCCACATCCCGACCCCAGAGGGATGAAGCATCCAGGGAATTAAGGCCTGGCAGAAACCATTGAAGGTAAGAGGCCTATTCCAAAGACCACACACATACACCAGGGGGAGGAAGCATCCAGGGAATAAAGGCCTGGCAGAAACCATTGAGGGTAAGAGGCCTGTTCCAAAGGCCACATCCCCCCCCCCCCAAGAGGAAGGAAGCATCCAGGGTAGAAAGGCCTGGCAGAAACCACTGAGGACAAGAGGCCTATTCCAAAGGCCCCATCCCCACCCGAGAAGGAGGAAGCATCCAGGGAAGACAAACCTGGTAGAAACCACTGAGGGTAAGAGGCCTATTCCAAAGGCAACATCCCCACCAAAGAGGGAGGAAGCATCCAGGGAAGAAAGGCCTGGTAGAAACCATTGAGGGTAAGAGGCCTATTCCAAATGCCACATCCCCACCCCAGAGGGAGGAAGCATCCAGGGTAGAAGGGCCTGGGAGAAACCACTGAGGGTAAGAGGCCTATTCCAAAGGCACCCTCCCCACCCCACAGGGAAGAAGCATCCAGGGTAGAAAGGCCTGGCAGAAACCAGTGAGGGTAAGAGGCCTATTCCGAAGGCCACATCCCCACCCCAGAGGGAGGAAGCATCCAGGGTAGAAAGGCCTGGCAGAAACCAGTGAGGGTAAGAGGCCTATTCCAAAGGCCCCATCCCCACCCGAGAGGGAGGAAGCATCCAGGGAAGAAAAGCCTGGTAGAAACCACTGAGGGTAAGAGGCCTATTTCAAAGGCCACATCCCCACTAAAGAGGGAGGAAGCATCCAGGGAGGAAAGGCCTGGCAGAAACCACTGAGGGTAAGAGGCCTATTCTAAAGGCCCCATCCCCACCTGAGAAGTAGGAAGCATCCAGGGAAGACAAACCTGGTAGTAACCACGGAGGGTAAGAGGCCTATTCCAAAGGCCACATCCCCACCAAAGAAGGACGAAGCATCCAGGGAAGAGAAGCCTGGCAGAAACCATTGAGGGTAAGAGGCCGATTCCAGAGGCAACATCCCCACCCCACAGGGAGGAAGCATCCAGGGTAGAAAGGCCTGGCAGTAACCATTGAGGGTAAGAGGCCTATTCTAAAGGTCACATCCCCACCCCAGAGGAAGAAAGCATCCAGGGAAGAAAGGCCTGGCAGAAACCACTGAGGGTAAGAGGCCTATTCTAAAGGCCCCATCCCCACCGGAGAAGGAGGAAGCATCCAGGGAAGACAAACCTGGTAGAAACCACTGAGGGTAAGAGGCCTATTCCAAAGGCAACATCCACACCAAAGAGGGAGGAAGCATCCAGGGAAGAAAGGCCTGGTAGAAACCATTGAGGGTAAGAGGCCTATTCCAAATGCCACATCCCCACCCCAGAGGGAGGAAGCATCCAGGGTTGAAAGGCCCGGCAGAAACCACTGAGGGTAAGAGGCCTATTCCAAAGGCACCCTCCCCACCCCACAGGGAGGAAGCATCCAGGGAAGAAAGGCCTGGCAGAAACCACTGAGGGTAAGAGGCCTATTCCAAAGGCCCCATCCCCACCCCAGAGGGAGGAAGCATCCAGGGAAGAAAAGCCTGGCAGAAACCATTGAAGGTAAGAGGCCTATTCCAAAGGCCACACACATACACCAGATGGAGGAAGCATCCAGGGAAGAAAGGCCTGGCAGAAATCATTGAGGGTAAGAGGCCTATTCCAAAGGCCACATCTCCCCCCCCCCCAAGAGGGAGGAAGCATCCAGGGAAGAAAAGCCTGGCAGAAACCACTGAGGGTAAGAGGCCGTCTCCAAAGGCCACATCCCGACCCCAGAGGGAGGAAGCATCCAGGGAATTAAGGCCTGGCAGAAACCATTGAAGGTAAGAGGCCTATTCCAAAGGCCACACACATACACCAGAGGGAGGAAGCATCCAGGGAATAAAGGCCTGGCAGAAACCATTGAGGGTAAGAGGCCTATTCCAAAGGCCACATCCCCCCCCCAAGAGGAAGGAAGCATCCAGGGTAGAAAGGCCTGGCAGAAACCACTGAGGGCAAGAGGCCTATTCCAAAGGCCCCATCCCCCCCGAGAATTAGGAAGCATCCAGGTAAGATAAGCCGGGTAGAAACCACTGAGGGTAAGAGGCCTATTCCAAAGGCACCCTCCCCACCCCACAGGGAGGAAGCATCCAGGGTAGAAAGGCCTGGCAGAAACCAGTGAGGGTAAGAGGCCTATTGCAAAGGCCACATCCCCACCCCAGAGGGAGGAAGCATCCAGGGTAGAAAGGCCTGGCAGAAACCAGTGAGGGTAAGAGGCCTATTCCAAAGGCCCCATCCCCACCCGAGAGGGAGGAAGCATCCAGGGAAGAAAAGCCTGGTAGAAACCACTGAGGGTAAGAGGCCTATTTCAAAGGCCACATCCCCACCAAAGAGGGAGGAAGCATCCAGGGAAGAAAGGCCTGGCAGAAACCATTGAGCGTAAGAGGCCTATTCCAAAGGCCACACACCCACCCGAGAGGGAGGAAGCATCCTGGGAACAAAGGCCTGGCAGAAACCATTGAGGGTAAGAGGCCGATCCCAAAGGCCCCATCCCCACCCCAGAGGGAGGAAGCATCCAGGGAAGAAAAGCCTGGCAGAAACCATTGAGGGTAAGAAGCCGATTCCAAAGGCCACATCCCCACCCGAGAAGGAGGAAGCATCCAGGGAAGAAAGGCCTGCCAGAAACCATTGAAGGTAAGAGTCCTATTCCAAAGGCCACACACATACACCAGAGGGAGGAAGCATCCAGGGAAGAAAGGCCTGGCAGAAACCATTGAGGGTAAGAGGCCAATTCCAAAGGCCACATCCCCACCCCAGAAGGAGGAAGCATCCAGGTTATAAAGGCCTGGCAGAAACCACTGAGGGTAAGAGGCCTATTCCAAAGGCCCCATCCCCACCCAAGAAGGAGGAAGCATCCAGAGAAGAAAAGCCTGGTAGAAACCACTGAGGGTAAGACGCCTATTGCAAAGGCCACATCCCCACCAAAGAGGGAGGAAGCATCCAGGGAAGAAAGGCCTGGCAGAAACCATTGAGGGTAAGAGGCCTATTCCAAAGGCCACATCCCCACTCCAGAGAGAGGAAGCATCCAGGGTAGAAAGGCCTGGCAGAAACCACTGAGGGTAAGAGGCCTATTCTAAAGGCCCCATCCCCACCCGAGAAGGAGGAAGCATCCAGGGAAGACACACCTGGTAGAAACCACTGAGGGTAAGAAGCCTATTCCAAAGGCCACATCCTCACCAAAGAGGGAGGAAGCATCCAGGGAAGACAAACCTGGTAGAAACCACGGATGGTAAGAGGCCTATTCCAAAGGCCACATCCCCACCAAAGAGGGACGAAGCATCCAGGGAAGAGAAGCCTGGCAGAAACCATTGAGGGTAAGAGGCCAATTCCAGAGGCAACATCCCCACCCCACAGGGAGGAAGCATCCAGGGTAGAAAGGCCTGGCAGTAACCACTGAGGGTAAGAGGCCTATTCCAAAGGCCACATCCCTACCCCAGAGGGAGAAAGCATCCAGGGAAGAAAGGCCTGGCAGAAACCACTGAGGGTAAGAGGCCTATTCTAAAGGCCCCATCCCCACCCGAGAAGGAGGAAGCATCCAGGGAAGACAAACCTGGTAGAAACCACTGAGGGTAAAAGGCCTATTCCAAAGGCAACATCCCCACCAAAGAGGGAGGAAGCATCCAGGGAAGAAAGGCCTGGCAGAAACCATTGAGGGTAAGAGGCCGATTCCAGAGGCAACATCCCCACCCCACAGGGAGGAAGCATCCAGGGTAGAAAGGCCTGGCAGTAACCACTGAGGGTAAGAGGCCTATTCCAAAGGCCACATCCCTACCCCAGAGGGAGAAAGCATCCAGGGAAGAAAGGCCTGGCAGAAACCACTGAGGGTAAGAGGCCTATTCTAAAGGCCCCATCCCCACCCGAGAAGGAGGAAGCATCCAGGGAAGACAAACCTGGTAGAAACCACTGAGGGTAAGAGGCCTATTCCAAAGGCAACATCCCCACCAAAGAGGGAGGAAGCATCCAGGGAAGAAAGGCCTGGTAGAAACCATTGAGGGTAAGAGGCCTATTCCAAATGCCACATCCCCACCCCAGAGGGAGGAAGCATCCAGGGTAGAAAGGCCTGGCAGAAACCACTGAGGGTAAGAGGCCTATTCTAAAGTCCCCATCCCCACCCGAGAAGGAGGAAGCATCCAGGGAAGACAAACCTGGTAGAAACCACTGAGGGTAAGAGGCCTATTCCAAAGGCAACATCCCCACCAAAGAGGGAGGAAGAATCCAGGGAAGAAAGGCCTGGCAGAAACCATTGAGGGTAAGAGGCCTATTCCAAAGGCCACATCCCCACTCCAGAGAGAGGAAGCATCCAGGGTAGAAAGGCCTGGCAGAAATTATTGAGGATAAGACGCCTATTCCAAAGGCCACATCCCCACCAAAGAGGGAGGAAGCATCCAGGGAAGAAAGGCCTGTCAGAAACCATTGAGGGTAAGAGGCCTATTCCAAAGGCCACATCCCCACTCCAGAGAGAGGAAGCATCCAGGGTAGAAAGGCCTGGCAGAAACCATTGAGGGTAAGAGGACTATTCCAAAGGCAACATCCCCACCCCACAGGGAGGAAGCATCCAGGGTAGAAAGGCCTGGCAGAAACCACTGAGGGTAAGAGGCCTATTCCAAAGGCCACATCCCCACTCCAGAGAGAGGAAGCATCCAGGGTAGAAAGGCCTGGCAGAAACCATTGAGGGTAAGAGGACTATTCCAAAGGCAACATCCCCACCCCACAGGGAGGAAGCATCCAGGGTAGAAAGGCCTGGCAGAAACCACTGAGGGTAAGAGGCCTATTCTAAAGGCCCCATCCCCACCCGAGAAGGAGGAAGCATCCAGGGAAGACAAACCTGGTAGAAACCACTGAGGGTAAGAGGCCTATTCCAAAGGCAACATCCCCACCAAAGAGGTAGGAAGCATCCAGGGAAGAAAGGCCTGGTAGAAACCATTGAGGGTAAGAGGCCGATTCCAGAGGCAACATCCCCACCCCACAGGGAGGAAGCATCCAGGGTAGAAAGGCCTGGCAGAAACCACTGAGGGAAGGAGGCCTATTCCAGAGGCAACATCCCCACCCCACAGGGAGGAAGCATCCAGGGTAGAAAGGCCTGGCAGAAACCACTGAGGGTAAGAGGCCTATTCCGAAGGCCACATCCCCACCCCAGATGGAGGAAGCATCCAGGGTAGAAAGGCCTGGCAGAAACCAGTGAGGGTAAGAGGCCTATTCCAAAGGCCCCATCCCCACCCGAGAGGGAGGAAGCATCCAGGGAAGAAAAGCCTGGTAGAAACCACTGAGGGTAAGAGGCCTATTTCAAAGGCCACATCCCCACCAAAGAGGGAGGAAGCATCCAGGGAAGAAAGGCCTGGCAGAAACCACTGAGGGTAAGAGGCCTATTCTAAAGGCCCCATCCCAACCTGAGAAGTAGGAAGCATCCAGGGAAGACAAACCTGGTAGAAACCATGGAGGGTAAGAGGCCTATTCCAAAGGCCACATCCCCACCAAAGAGGGACGAAGCATCCAGGGAAGAGAAGCCTGGCAGAAACCATTGAGGGTAAGAGGCCGATTCCAGAGGCAAAATCCCCACCCCACAGGGAGTAAGCATCCAGGGTAGAAAGGCCTGGCAGTAACCATTGAGGGTAAGAGGCCTATTCTAAAGGCCACATCCCCACCCCAGAGGAAGAAAGCATCCAGGGAAGAAAGGCCTGGCAGAAACCACTGAGGGTAAGAGGCCTATTCTAAAGGCCCCATCCCCACCCGAGAAGGAGGAAGCATCCAGGGAAGACAAACCTGGTAGAAACCACTGAGGGTAAGAGGCCTATTCCAAAGGCAACATCCCCACCAAAGAGGGAGGAAGCATCCAGGGAAGAAAGGCCTGGTAGAAACTATTGAGGGTAAGAGACCTATTCCAAATGCCACATCCCCACCCCAGAGGGAGGAAGCATCCAGGGTTGAAAGGCCCGGCAGAAACCACTGAGGGTAAGAGGCCTATTCCAAAGGCACCCTCCCCACCCCACAGGGAGGAAGCATCCAGGGAAGAAAGGCCTGGCAGAAACCACTGAGGGTAAGAGGCCTATTCCAAAGGCCCCATCCCCACCCCAGAGGGAGGAAGCATTCAGGGAAGAAAAGCCTGGCAGAAACCATTGAAGGTAAGAGGCCGATTCCAAAGGCCACACACATACACCAGAGGGAGGAAGCATCCAGGGAAGAAAGGCCTGGCAGAAACCATTGAGGGTAAGAGGCCTATTCCAAAGGCCACATCCCCCCCCCAAGAGGGAGGAAGCATCCAGGGAAGAAAAGCCTGGCAGAAACCACTGAGGGTAAGAGGCCGTCTCCAAAGGCCACATCCCGACCCCAGAGGGAGGAAGCATCCAGGGAATTAAGGCCTGGCAGAAACCATTGAAGGTAAGAGGCCTATTCCAAAGGCCACACACATACACCAGAGGGAGAAAGCATCCAGGGAAGAAAGGCCTGGCAGAAACCATTGAGGGTAAGAGGCCTATTCCAAAGGCCACATCCCCCCCCAAGAGGAAGGAAGCATCCAGGGTAGAAAGGCCTGGCAGAAACCACTGAGGGCAAGAGGCCTATTCCAAAGGCCCCATCCCCACCAAAGAGGGAGGAAGCATCCAGGGAAGAAAGGCCTGGCAGAAACCATTGAGGGTAAGAGGCCTATTCCAAAGGCCACATCCCCACTCCAGAGAGAGGAAGCATCCAGGGTAGAAAGGCCTGGCAGATACCATTGAGGGTAAGACGCCTATTCCAAAGGCCACATCCCCACCAAAGAGGGAGGAAGCATCCAGGGAAGAAAGGCCTGGCAGAAACCATTGAGGGTAAGAGGCCTATTCCAAAGGCCACATCCCCACTCCAGAGAGAGGAAGCATCCAGGGTAGAAAGGCCTGGCAGAAACCATTGAGGGTAAGAGGACTATTCCAAAGGCAACATCCCCACCCCACAGGGAGGAAGCATCCAGGGTAGAAAGGCCTGGCAGAAACCACTGAGGGTAAGAGGCCTATTCCAAAGGCCACATCCCCACTCCAGAGAGAGGAAGCATCCAGGGTAGAAAGGCCTGGCAGAAACCATTGAGGGTAAGAGGACTATTCCAAAGGCAACATCCCCACCACACAGGGAGGAAGCATCCAGGGTAGAAAGGCCTGGCAGAAACCACTGAGGGTAAGAGGCCTATTCCAATGGCAACATCCCCACTCCAGAGAGAGGAAGCATCCAGGGTAGAAAGGTCTGGCAGAAACCATTGAGGGTAAGAGGACTATTCCAAAGGCAACATCCCCACCCCACAGGGAGGAAGCATTCAGGGTAGAAAGGCCTGGCAGAAACCACTGAGGGTAAGAGGCCTATTCTAAACGCCGCATCCCCACCCGAGAAGGAGGAAGCATCCAGGGAAGACAAACCTGGTAGAAACCACTGAGGGTAAGAGCCCTATTCCAAAGGCAACATCCCCACCAAAGAGGGAGGAAGCATCCAGGGAAGAAAGGCCTGGTAGAAACCATTGAGGGTAAGAGGCCTATTCCAAATGCCACATCCCCACCCCAGAGGGAGGAAGCATCCAAGGTAGAAAGGCCTGGCAGAAACCACTGAGGGTAAGAGGCCTATTCCAAAGGCACCCTCCCCACCCCACAGGGAGGAAGCATCCAGGGTAGAAAGGCCTGGCAGATACCAGTGAGGGTAAGAGGCCTATTCCGAAGGCCACATCCCCACCCCAGAGGGAGGAAGCATCCAGGGTAGAAAGGCCTGGCAGAAACCAGTGAGGGTAAGAGGCCTATTCCAAAGGCCCCATCCCCACCCGAGAGGGAGGAAGCATCCAGGGAAGAAAAGCCTGGTAGAAACCACTGAGGGTAAGAGGCCTATTTCAAAGGCCACATCCCCACCAAAGAGGGAGGAAGCATCCAGGGAAGAAAGGCCTGGCAGAAACCACTGAGGGTAAGAGGCCTATTCTAAAGGCCCCATCCCCACCCGAGAAGGAGGAAGCATCCATGGAAGATAAACCTGGTAGAAACCACGGAGGGTAAGAGGCCTATTCCAAAGGCGACATCCCCACCAAAGAGGGACGAAGCATCCAGGGAAGAGAAGCCTGGCAGAAACCATTGAGGGTAAGAGGCCGATTCCAGAGGCAACATCCCCACCCCACAGGGAGGAAGCATCCAGGGTAGAAAGGCCTGGCAGTAACCACTGAGGGTAAGAGGCCTATTCCAAAGGCCACATTCCCACCCCAGAGGGAGAAAGCATAAAGGGAAGAAAGGCCTGGCAGAAACCACTGAGGGTAAGAGGCCTATTCTAAAGGCCCCATCCCCACCCGAGAAGGAGGAAGCATCCAGGGAAGACAAACCTGGTAGAAACCACTGAGGGTAAGAGGCCTATTCCAAAGGCCACATCCCCACCAAAGAGGGAGGAAGCATCCAGGGATGAAAGGCCTGGTAGAAACCATTGAGGGTAAGAGGCCTATTCTAAAGGCCCCATCCCAACCTGAGAAGTAGGAAGCATCCAGGGAAGACAAACCTGGTAGAAACCACGGAGGGTAAGAGGCCTATTCCAAAGGCCACATCCCCACCAAAGAGGGACGAAGCATCCAGGGAAGAGAAGCCTGGCAGAAACCATTGAGGGTAAGAGGCCGATTCCAGAGGCAAAATCCCCACCCCACAGGGAGTAAGCATCCAGGGTAGAAAGGCCTGGCAGTAACCATTGAGGGTAAGAGGCCTATTCTAAAGGCCACATCCCCACCCCAGAGGAAGAAAGCATCCAGGGAAGAAAGGCCTGGCAGAAACCACTGAGGGTAAGAGGCCTATTCTAAAGGCCCCATCCCCACCCGAGAAGGAGGAAGCATCCAGGGAAGACAAACCTGGTAGAAACCACTGAGGGTAAGAGGCCTATTCCAAAGGCAACATCCCCACCAAAGAGGGAGGAAGCATCCAGGGAAGAAAGGCCTGGTAGAAACTATTGAGGGTAAGAGACCTATTCCAAATGCCACATCCCCACTCCAGAGGGAGGAAGCATCCAGGGTTGAAAGGCCCGGCAGAAACCACTGAGGGTAAGAGGCCTATTCCAAAGGCACCCTCCCCACCCCACAGGGAGGAAGCATCCAGGGAAGAAAGGCCTGGCAGAAACCACTGAGGGTAAGAGGCCTATTCCAAAGGCCCCATCCCCACCCCAGAGGGAGGAAGCATTCAGGGAAGAAAAGCCTGGCAGAAACCATTGAAGGTAAGAGGCCGATTCCAAAGGCCACACACATACACCAGAGGGAGGAAGCATCCAGGGAAGAAAGGCCTGGCAGAAACCATTGAGGGTAAGAGGCCTATTCCAAAGGCCACATCCCCCCCCCCAAGAGGGAGGAAGCATCCAGGGAAGAAAAGCCTGGCAGAAACCACTGAGGGTAAGAGGCCGTCTCCAAAGGCCACATCCCGACCCCAGAGGGAGGAAGCATCCAGGGAATTAAGGCCTGGCAGAAACCATTGAAGGTAAGAGGCCTATTCCAAAGGCCACACACATACACCAGAGGGAGAAAGCATCCAGGGAAGAAAGGCCTGGCAGAAACCATTGAGGGTAAGAGGCCTATTCCAAAGGCCACATCCCCCCCCCCAAGAGGAAGGAAGCATCCAGGGTAGAAAGGCCTGGCAGAAACCACTGAGGGCAAGAGGCCTATTCCAAAGGCCCCATCCCCACCAAAGAGGGAGGAAGCATCCAGGGAAGAAAGGCCTGGCAGAAACCATTGAGGGTAAGAGGCCTATTCCAAAGGCCACATCCCCACTCCAGAGAGAGGAAGCATCCAGGGTAGAAAGGCCTGGCAGATACCATTGAGGGTAAGATGCCTATTCCAAAGGCCACATCCCCACCAAAGAGGGAGGAAGCATCCAGGGAAGAAAGGCCTGGCAGAAACCATTGAGGGTAAGAGGCCTATTCCAAAGGCCACATCCCCACTCCAGAGAGAGGAAGCATCCAGGGTAGAAAGGCCTGGCAGAAACCATTGAGGGTAAGAGGACTATTCCAAAGGCAACATCCCCACCCCACAGGGAGGAAGCATCCAGGGAAGAAAGGCCTGGTAGAAACCATTGAGGGTAAGAGGCCTATTCCAAAAGCCACATCCCCACCCCAGAGGGAGGAAGCATCCAAGGTAGAAAGGCCTGGCAGAAACCACTGAGGGTAAGAGGCCTATTCCAAAGGCACCCTCCCCACCCCACAGGGAGGAAGCATCCAGGGTAGAAAGGCCTGGCAGATACCAGTGAGGGGAAGAGGCCTATTCCGAAGGCCACATCCCCACCCCAGAGGGAGGAAGCATCCAGGGTAGAAAGGCCTGGCAGAAACCAGTGAGGGTAAGAGGCCTATTCCAAAGGCCCCATCCCCACCCGAGAGGGAGGAAGCATCCAGGGAAGAAAGGCCTGGCAGAAACCACTGAGGGTAAGAGGCCTATTCTAAAGGCCCCATCCCCACCCGAGAAGGAGGAAGCATCCATGGAAGATAAACCTGGTAGAAACCACGGAGGGTAAGAGGCCTATTCCAAAGGCGACATCCCCACCAAAGAGGGACGAAGCATCCAGGGAAGAGAAGCCTGGCAGAAACCATTGAGGGTAAGAGGCCGATTCCAGAGGCAACATCCCCACCCCACAGGGAGGAAGCATCCAGGGTAGAAAGGCCTGGCAGTAACCACTGAGGGTAAGAGGCCTATTCTAAAGGCCCCATCCCCACCTGAGAAGTAGGAAGCATCCAGGGAAGACAAACCTGGTAGAAACCACTGAGGGTAAGAGGCCTATTCCAAAGGCCACATCCCCACCAAAGAGGGAGGAAGCATCCAGGGATGAAAGGCCTGGTAGAAACCATTGAGGGTAAGAGGCCTATTCCAAATGCCACATCCCCACCCCAGAGGGAGGAAGCATCCAGGGTTGAAAGGCCTGGCAGAAACCAATGAGGGTAAGAGGCCTATTCCAAAGGCACCCTCCCCACCCCACAGGGAGGAAGCATCCAGGGAAGAAAGGCCTGGCAGAAACCACTGAGGGTAAGAGGCCTATTCCAAAGGCCCCATCCCCACCCCAGAGGGAGGAAGCATCCAGGGAAGAAAGGCCTGGCAGAAACCATTGAGGGTAAGAGGCCTATTCCAAAGGCCACATCCCCCCCCAAGAGGAAGGAAGCATCCAGGGTAGAAAGGCCTGGCAGAAACCACTGAGGGCAAGAGGCCTATTCCAAAGGCCCCATCCCCCCCGAGAAGGAGGAAGCATCCAGGTAAGATAAGCCTGGTAGAAACCACTGAGGGTAAGTCGCCTATTCCAAAGGCCCCATCCCCACCCCACAGGGAGGAAGCATCCAGGGAAGAAAAGCCTGGTAGAAACCACTGAGGGTAAGAGGCCTTTTCCAAAGGCCACATCCCCACCAAAGAGGGAGGAAGCATCCAGGGAAGAAAGGCCTGGCAGAAACCATTGAGGGTAAGAGGCCTATTCCAAAGGCCACATTCCCACTACAGAGAGAGGAAGCATCCAGGGTAGAAAGGCCTGGCAGATACCATTGAGGGTAAGACGCCTATTCCAAAGGCCACATCCCCACCAAAGAGGGAGGAAGCATCCAGGGAAGAAAGGCCTGGCAGAAACCATTGAGGGTAAGAGGCCTATTCCAAAGGCCACATCCCCACTCCAGAGAGAGGAAGCATCCAGGGTAGAAAGGCCTGGCAGAAACCATTGAGGGTAAGAGGACTATTCCAAAGGCAACATCCCCACCCCACAGGGAGGAAGCATCCAGGGTAGAAAGGCCTGGCAGAAACCACTGAGGGTAAGAGGCCTATTCCAAAGGCCACATCCCCACTCCAGAGAGAGGAAGCATCCAGGGTAGAAAGGCCTGGCAGAAACCATTGAGGGTAAGAGGACTATTCCAAAGGCAACATCCCCACTCCAGAGAGAGGAAGCATCCAGGGTAGAAAGGTCTGGCAGAAACCATTGAGGGTAAGAGGACTATTCCAAAGGCAACATCCCCACCCCACAGGGAGGAAGCATTCAGGGTAGAAAGGCCTGGCAGAAACCACTGAGGGTAAGAGGCCTATTCTAAACGCCCCATCCCCACCCGAGACGGAGGAAGCATCCAGGGAAGACAAACCTGGTAGAAACCACTGAGGGTAAGAGGCCTATTCCAAAGGCAACATCCCCACCAAAGAGGGAGGAAGTATCCAGGGAAGAAAGGCCTGGTAGAAACCATTGAGGGTAAGAGGCCTATTCCAAATGCCACATCCCCACCCCAGAGGGAGGAAGCATCCAGGGTAGAAAGGCCTGGCAGAAACCAGTGAGGGTAAGAGGCCTATTCCAAAGGCCACATCCCCACCCCAGAGGGAGGAAGCATCCAGGGTAGAAAGGCCTGGCAGAAACCAGTGAGGGTAAGAGGCCTATTCCAAAGGCCCCATCCCCACCCGAGAAGGAGGAAGCATCCAGGGAAGAAAAGCCTGGTAGAAACCACTGAGGGTAAGAGGCCTATTTCAAAGGCCACATCCCCACCAAAGAGGGAGGAAGCATCCAGGGAAGAACGGCCTGGCAGAAACCACTGAGGGTAAGAGGCCTATTCTAAAGACCCCATCCCCACCCGAGAAGGAGGAAGCATCCAGGGAAGACAAACCTGTTAGAAACCACGGAGGGTAAGAGGCCTATTCCAAAGGCCACATCCCCACCAAAGAGGGACGAAGCATCCAGGGAAGAGAAGCCTGGCAGAAACCATTGAGGGTAAGAGGCCGATTCCAGAGGCAACATCCCCACCCCACAGGGAGGAAGCATCCAGGGTAGAAAGGCCTGGCAGTAGCCACTGAGGGTAAGAGGCCTATTCCAAAGGCCACATTCCCACCCCAGAGGGAGAAAGCATCCAGGGAAGAAAGGCCTGGCAGAAACCACTGAGGGTAAGAGGCCTATTCTAAAGGCCCCATCCCCACCCGAGAAGGAGGAAGCATCCAGGGAAGACAAACCTGGTAGAAACCACTGAGGGTAAGAGGCCTATTCCAAAGGCCACATCCCCACCAAAGAGGGAGGAAGCATCCAGGGATGAAAGGCCTGGTAGAAACCATTGAGGGTAAGAGGCCTATTCCAAATGCCACATCCCCACCCCAGAGGGAGGAAGCATCCAGGGTTGAAAGGCCTGGGAGAAACCAATGAGGGTAAGAGGCCTATTCCAAAGGCACCCTCCCCACCCCACAGGGAGGAAGGATCCAGGGAAGAAAGGCCTGGCAGAAACCACTGAGGGTAAGAGGCCTATTCCAAAGGCCCCATCCCCACCCCAGAGTGAGGAAGCATCCAGGGAAGAAAGTCCTGGCAGAAACCACTGAGGGTAAGAGGCCTATTCCAAAGGCCACATCCCCCCCCAAGAGGGAGGAAGCATCCAGGGAAGAAAAGCCTGGCAGAAACCATTGAGGGTAAGACGCCGACTCCAAAGGCCACATCCCGACCCCAGAGGGAGGAAGCATCCAGGGAATTAAGGCCTGGCAAAAACCATTGAAGGTAAGAGGC
This sequence comes from Bradypodion ventrale, assembly GCA_035047345.1. Lineage (NCBI taxonomy): Eukaryota > Metazoa > Chordata > Lepidosauria > Squamata > Chamaeleonidae > Bradypodion > Bradypodion ventrale. The sequence goes on along the minus strand of JAWDJE010000009.1, from coordinate 21,687,110 downwards.
CTATTCCAAAGGCCACACACATACACCAGAGGGAGGAAGCATCCAGGGAAGAAAGGCCTGGCAGAAACCATTGAGGGTAAGAGGCCTATTCCAAAGGCCACATCCCCCCCCCCCCAAGAGGAAGGAAGCATCCAGGGTAGAAAGGCCTGGCAGAAACCACTGAGGGCAATAGGCCTATTCCAAAGGCCCCATCACCCCCGAGAAGGAGGAAGCATCCAGGTAAGATAAGCCTGGTAGAAACCACTGAGGGTAAGACGCCTATTCCAAAGGCCACATCCCCACCAAAGAGGGAGGAAGCATCCAGGGAAGAAAGGCCTGGCAGAAACCATTGAGGGTAAGAGGCCTATTCCAAAGGCCACACACACACACCAGAGTGAGGAAGCATCCAGGGAAGAAAGGCCTGGCAGAAACGATTGAGGGTAAGAGGCCTATTCCAAAGGCCCCATCCCCACCCCACAGGGAGGAAGCATCCAGGGAAGAAAAGCCTGGTAGAAACAACTGAGGGTAAGAGGCCTTTTCCAAAGGCCACATCCCCACCAAAGAGGGAGGAAGCATCCAGGGAAGAAAGGCCTGGCAGAAACCATTGAGGGTAAGAGGCCTATTCCAAAGGCAACATCCCCACTCCAGAGAGAGGAAGCATCCAGGGTAGAAAGGCCTGGCAGAAACCATTGAGGGTAAGATGCCTATTCCAAAGGCCACATCCCCACCAAAGAGGGAGGAAGCATCCAGGGAAGAAAGGCCTGGCAGAAACCATTGAGGGTAAGAGGCCTATTCCAAAGGCCACATCCCCACTCCAGAGAGAGGAAGCATCCAGGGTAGAAAGGCCTGGCAGAAACCATTGAGGGTAAGAGGACTATTCCAAAGGCAACATCCCCACCCCACAGGGAGGAAGCATCCAGGGTAGAAAGGCCTGGCAGAAACCACTGAGGGTAAGAGACCTATTCCAAAGGCCACATCCCCACTCCAGAGAGAGGAAGCATCCAGGGTAGAAAGGCCTGGCAGAAACCATTGAGGGTAAGAGGCCTATTCTAAAGGCCCCATCCCAACCCGAGAAGGAGGAAGCATCCAGGGAAGACAAACCTGGTAGAAAGCACTTAGGGTAAGAGGCCTATTCCAAAGGCAACATCCCCACCAAAGAGGGAGGAAGCATCCAGGGAAGAAAAGCCTGGTAGAAACCACTGAGGGTAAGACGCCTATTCCAAAGGCCACATCCCCACCAAAGAGGGAGGAAGCATCCAGGGAAGAAAGGCCTGGCAGAAACCATTGAGGGTAAGAGGCCTATTCCAAATGCCACATCCCCACCCCAGAGGGAGGAAGCATCCAGGGTAGAAAGGCCTGGCAGAAACCACTGAGGGTAAGAGGCCTATTCTAAAGTCCCCATCCCCACCCGAGAAGGAGGAAGCATCCAGGGAAGACAAACCTGGTAGAAACCACTGAGGGTAAGAGGCCTATTCCAAAGGCAACATCCTCACCAAAGAGGGAGGAAGCATCCAGGGAAGAAAGGCCTGGCAGAAACCATTGAGGGTAAGAGGCCTATTCCAAAGGCCACATCCCCACTCCAGAGAGAGGAAGCATCCAGGGTAGAAAGGCCTGGCAGATACCATTGAGGGTAAGACGCCTATTCCAAAGGCCACATCCCCACCAAAGAGGGAGGAAGCATCCAGGGAAGAAAGGCCTGGCAGAAACCATTGAGGGTAAGAGGCCTATTCCAAAGGCCACATCCCCACTCCAGAGAGAGGAAGCATCCAGGGTAGAAAGGCCTGGCAGAAACCATTGAGGGTAAGAGGACTATTCCAAAGGCAACATCCCCACCCCACAGGGAGGAAGCATCCAGGGAAGAAAGGCCTGGTAGAAACCATTGAGGGTAAGAGGCCTATTCCAAATGCCACATCCCCACCCCAGAGGGAGGAAGCATCCAAGGTAGAAAGGCCTGGCAGAAACCACTGAGGGTATTCCAAAGGCACCCTCCCCACCCCACAGGGAGGAAGCATCCAGGGTAGAAAGGCCTGGCAGATACCAGTGAGGGGAAGAGGCCTATTCCGAAGGCCACATCCCCACCCCAGAGGGAGGAAGCATCCAGGGTAGAAAGGCCTGGCAGAAACCAGTGAGGGTAAGAGGCCTATTCCAAAGGCCCCATCCCCACCCGAGAGGGAGGAAGCATCCAGGGAAGAAAGGCCTGGCAGAAACCACTGAGGGTAAGAGGCCTATTCTAAAGGCCCCATCCCCACCCGAGAAGGAGGAAGCATCCATGGAAGATAAACCTGGTAGAAACCACGGAGGGTAAGAGGCCTATTCCAAAGGCGACATCCCCACCAAAGAGGGACGAAGCATCCAGGGAAGAGAAGCCTGGCAGAAACCATTGAGGGTAAGAGGCCGATTCCAGAGGCAACATCCCCACCCCACAGGGAGGAAGCATCCAGGGTAGAAAGGCCTGGCAGTAACCACTGAGGGTAAGAGGCCTATTCTAAAGGCCCCATCCCCACCTGAGAAGTAGGAAGCATCCAGGGAAGACAAACCTGGTAGAAACCACTGAGGGTAAGAGGCCTATTCCAAAGGCCACATCCCCACCAAAGAGGGAGGAAGCATCCAGGGATGAAAGGCCTGGTAGAAACCATTGAGGGTAAGAGGCCTATTCCAAATGCCACATCCCCACCCCAGAGGGAGGAAGCATCCAGGGTTGAAAGGCCTGGCAGAAACCAATGAGGGTAAGAGGCCTATTCCAAAGGCACCCTCCCCACCCCACAGGGAGGAAGCATCCAGGGAAGAAAGGCCTGGCAGAAACCACTGAGGGTAAGAGGCCTATTCCAAAGGCCCCATCCCCACCCCAGAGGGAGGAAGCATCCAGGGAAGAAAGGCCTGGCAGAAACCATTGAGGGTAAGAGGCCTATTCCAAAGGCCACATCCCCCCCCCAAGAGGAAGGAAGCATCCAGGGTAGAAAGGCCTGGCAGAAACCACTGAGGGTAAGAGGCCTATTCTAAAGTCCCCATCCCCACCCGAGAAGGAGGAAGCATCCAGGGAAGACAAACCTGGTAGAAACCACTGAGGGTAAGAGGCCTATTCCAAAGGCAACATCCTCACCAAAGAGGGAGGAAGCATCCAGGGAAGAAAGGCCTGGCAGAAACCATTGAGGGTAAGAGGCCTATTCCAAAGGCCACATCCCCACTCCAGAGAGAGGAAGCATCCAGGGTAGAAAGGCCTGGCAGATACCATTGAGGGTAAGACGCCTATTCCAAAGGCCACATCCCCACCAAAGAGGGAGGAAGCATCCAGGGAAGAAAGGCCTGGCAGAAACCATTGAGGGTAAGAGGCCTATTCCAAAGGCCACATCCCCACTCCAGAGAGAGGAAGCATCCAGGGTAGAAAGGCCTGGCAGAAACCATTGAGGGTAAGAGGACTATTCCAAAGGCAACATCCCCACCCCACAGGGAGGAAGCATCCAGGGAAGAAAGGCCTGGTAGAAACCATTGAGGGTAAGAGGCCTATTCCAAATGCCACATCCCCACCCCAGAGGGAGGAAGCATCCAAGGTAGAAAGGCCTGGCAGAAACCACTGAGGGTATTCCAAAGGCACCCTCCCCACCCCACAGGGAGGAAGCATCCAGGGTAGAAAGGCCTGGCAGATACCAGTGAGGGGAAGAGGCCTATTCCGAAGGCCACATCCCCACCCCAGAGGGAGGAAGCATCCAGGGTAGAAAGGCCTGGCAGAAACCAGTGAGGGTAAGAGGCCTATTCCAAAGGCCCCATCCCCACCCGAGAGGGAGGAAGCATCCAGGGAAGAAAGGCCTGGCAGAAACCACTGAGGGTAAGAGGCCTATTCTAAAGGCCCCATCCCCACCCGAGAAGGAGGAAGCATCCATGGAAGATAAACCTGGTAGAAACCACGGAGGGTAAGAGGCCTATTCCAAAGGCGACATCCCCACCAAAGAGGGACGAAGCATCCAGGGAAGAGAAGCCTGGCAGAAACCATTGAGGGTAAGAGGCCGATTCCAGAGGCAACATCCCCACCCCACAGGGAGGAAGCATCCAGGGTAGAAAGGCCTGGCAGTAACCACTGAGGGTAAGAGGCCTATTCTAAAGGCCCCATCCCCACCTGAGAAGTAGGAAGCATCCAGGGAAGACAAACCTGGTAGAAACCACTGAGGGTAAGAGGCCTATTCCAAAGGCCACATCCCCACCAAAGAGGGAGGAAGCATCCAGGGATGAAAGGCCTGGTAGAAACCATTGAGGGTAAGAGGCCTATTCCAAATGCCACATCCCCACCCCAGAGGGAGGAAGCATCCAGGGTTGAAAGGCCTGGCAGAAACCAATGAGGGTAAGAGGCCTATTCCAAAGGCACCCTCCCCACCCCACAGGGAGGAAGCATCCAGGGAAGAAAGGCCTGGCAGAAACCACTGAGGGTAAGAGGCCTATTCCAAAGGCCCCATCCCCACCCCAGAGGGAGGAAGCATCCAGGGAAGAAAGGCCTGGCAGAAACCATTGAGGGTAAGAGGCCTATTCCAAAGGCCACATCCCCCCCCCAAGAGGAAGGAAGCATCCAGGGTAGAAAGGCCTGGCAGAAACCACTGAGGGCAAGAGGCCTATTCCAAAGGCCCCATCCCCCCCGAGAAGGAGGAAGCATCCAGGTAAGATAAGCCTGGTAGAAACCACTGAGGGTAAGACGCCTATTCCAAAGGCCCCATCCCCACCCCACAGGGAGGAAGCATCCAGGGAAGAAAAGCCTGGTAGAAACCACTGAGGGTAAGAGGCCTTTTCCAAAGGCCACATCCCCACCAAAGAGGGAGGAAGCATCCAGGGAAGAAAGGCCTGGCAGAAACCATTGAGGGTAAGAGGCCTATTCCAAAGGCCACATTCCCACTACAGAGAGAGGAAGCATCCAGGGTAGAAAGGCCTGGCAGATACCATTGAGGGTAAGACGCCTATTCCAAAGGCCACATCCCCACCAAAGAGGGAGGAAGCATCCAGGGAAGAAAGGCCTGGCAGAAACCATTGAGGGTAAGAGGCCTATTCCAAAGGCCACATCCCCACTCCAGAGAGAGGAAGCATCCAGGGTAGAAAGGCCTGGCAGAAACCATTGAGGGTAAGAGGACTATTCCAAAGGCAACATCCCCACCCCACAGGGAGGAAGCATCCAGGGTAGAAAGGCCTGGCAGAAACCACTGAGGGTAAGAGGCCTATTCCAAAGGCCACATCCCCACTCCAGAGAGAGGAAGCATCCAGGGTAGAAAGGCCTGGCAGAAACCATTGAGGGTAAGAGGACTATTCCAAAGGCAACATCCCCACTCCAGAGAGAGGAAGCATCCAGGGTAGAAAGGTCTGGCAGAAACCATTGAGGGTAAGAGGACTATTCCAAAGGCAACATCCCCACCCCACAGGGAGGAAGCATTCAGGGTAGAAAGGCCTGGCAGAAACCACTGAGGGTAAGAGGCCTATTCTAAACGCCCCATCCCCACCCGAGAAGGAGGAAGCATCCAGGGAAGACAAACCTGGTAGAAACCACTGAGGGTAAGAGGCCTATTCCAAAGGCAACATCCCCACCAAAGAGGGAGGAAGCATCCAGGGAAGAAAGGCCTGGTAGAAACCATTGAGGGTAAGAGGCCTATTCCAAATGCCACATCCCCACCCCAGAGGGAGGAAGCATCCAGGGTAGAAAGGCCTGGCAGAAACCAGTGAGGGTAAGAGGCCTATTCCAAAGGCCACATCCCCACCCCAGAGGGAGGAAGCATCCAGGGTAGAAAGGCCTGGCAGAAACCAGTGAGGGTAAGAGGCCTATTCCAAAGGCCCCATCCCCACCCGAGAAGGAGGAAGCATCCAGGGAAGAAAAGCCTGGTAGAAACCACTGAGGGTAAGAGGCCTATTTCAAAGGCCACATCCCCACCAAAGAGGGAGGAAGCATCCAGGGAAGAAAGGCCTGGCAGAAACCACTGAGGGTAAGAGGCCTATTCTAAAGGCCCCATCCCCACCCGAGAAGGAGGAAGCATCCAGGGAAGACAAACCTGGTAGAAACCACGGAGGGTAAGAGGCCTATTCCAAAGGCCACATCCCCACCAAAGAGGGACGAAGCATCCAGGGAAGAGAAGCCTGGCAGAAACCATTGAGGGTAAGAGGCCGATTCCAGAGGCAACATCCCCACCCCACAGGGAGGAAGCATCCAGGGTAGAAAGGCCTGGCAGTAGCCACTGAGGGTAAGAGGCCTATTCCAAAGGCCACATTCCCACCCCAGAGGGAGAAAGCATCCAGGGAAGAAAGGCCTGGCAGAAACCACTGAGGGTAAGAGGCCTATTCTAAAGGCCCCATCCCCACCCGAGAAGGAGGAAGCATCCAGGGAAGACAAACCTGGTAGAAACCACTGAGGGTAAGAGGCCTATTCCAAAGGCCACATCCCCACCAAAGAGGGAGGAAGCATCCAGGGATGAAAGGCCTGGTAGAAACCATTGAGGGTAAGAGGCCTATTCCAAATGCCACATCCCCACCCCAGAGGGAGGAAGCATCCAGGGTTGAAAGGCCTGGGAGAAACCAATGAGGGTTAAGAGGCCTATTCCAAAGGCACCCTCCCCACCCCACAGGGAGGAAGGATCCAGGGAAGAAAGGCCTGGCAGAAACCACTGAGGGTAAGAGGCCTATTCCAAAGGCCCCATCCCCACCCCAGAGTGAGGAAGCATCCAGGGAAGAAAGTCCTGGCAGAAACCACTGAGGGTAAGAGGCCTATTCCAAAGGCCACATCCCCCCCCAAGAGGGAGGAAGCATCCAGGGAAGAAAAGCCTGGCAGAAACCATTGAGGGTAAGACGCCGACTCCAAAGGCCACATCCCGACCCCAGAGGGAGGAAGCATCCAGGGAATTAAGGCCTGGCAAAAACCATTGAAGGTAAGAGGCCTATTCCAAAGGCCACACACATACACCAGAGGGAGGAAGCATCCAGGGAAGAAAGGCCTGGCAGAAACCATTGAGGGTAAGAGGCCTATTCCAAAGGCCACATCCCCCCCCCCCCAAGAGGAAGGAAGCATCCAGGGTAGAAAGGCCTGGCAGAAACCACTGAGGGCAATAGGCCTATTCCAAAGGCCCCATCACCCCCGAGAAGGAGGAAGCATCCAGGTAAGATAAGCCTGGTAGAAACCACTGAGGGTAAGACGCCTATTCCAAAGGCCACATCCCCACCAAAGAGGGAGGAAGCATCCAGGGAAGAAAGGCCTGGCAGAAACCATTGAGGGTAAGAGGCCTATTCCAAAGGCCACACACACACACCAGAGTGAGGAAGCATCCAGGGAAGAAAGGCCTGGCAGAAACGATTGAGGGTAAGAGGCCTATTCCAAAGGCCCCATCCCCACCCCACAGGGAGGAAGCATCCAGGGAAGAAAAGCCTGGTAGAAACAACTGAGGGTAAGAGGCCTTTTCCAAAGGCCACATCCCCACCAAAGAGGGAGGAAGCATCCAGGGAAGAAAGGCCTGGCAGAAACCATTGAGGGTAAGAGGCCTATTCCAAAGGCAACATCCCCACTCCAGAGAGAGGAAGCATCCAGGGTAGAAAGGCCTGGCAGAAACCATTGAGGGTAAGATGCCTATTCCAAAGGCCACATCCCCACCAAAGAGGGAGGAAGCATCCAGGGAAGAAAGGCCTGGCAGAAACCATTGAGGGTAAGAGGCCTATTCCAAAGGCCACATCCCCACTCCAGAGAGAGGAAGCATCCAGGGTAGAAAGGCCTGGCAGAAACCATTGAGGGTAAGAGGACTATTCCAAAGGCAACATCCCCACCCCACAGGGAGGAAGCATCCAGGGTAGAAAGGCCTGGCAGTAACCACTGAGGGTAAGAGGCCTATTCCAAAGGCCACATTCCCACCCCAGAGGGAGAAAGCATAAAGGGAAGAAAGGCCTGGCAGAAACCACTGAGGGTAAGAGGCCTATTCTAAAGGCCCCATCCCCACCCGAGAAGGAGGAAGCATCCAGGGAAGACAAACCTGGTAGAAACCACTGAGGGTAAGAGGCCTATTCCAAAGGCCACATCCCCACCAAAGAGGGAGGAAGCATCCAGGGATGAAAGGCCTGGTAGAAACCATTGAGGGTAAGAGGCCTATTCCAAATGCCACATCCCCACCCCAGAGGGAGGAAGCATCCAGGGTTGAAAGGCCTGGCAGAAACCAATGAGGGTAAGAGGCCTATTCCAAAGGCACCCTCCCCACCCCACAGGGAGGAAGCATCCAGGGAAGAAAGGCCTGGCAGAAACCACTGAGGGTAAGAGGCCTATTCCAAAGGCCCCATCCCCACCCCAGAGGGAGGAAGCATCCAGGGAAGAAAGGCCTGGCAGAAACCATTGAGGGTAAGAGGCCTATTCCAAAGGCCACATCCGCCCCCAAGAGGAAGGAAGCATCCAGGGTAGAAAGGCCTGGCAGAAACCACTGAGGGCAAGAGGCCTATTCCAAAGGCCCCATCCCCCCCGAGAAGGAGGAAGCATCCAGGTAAGATAAGCCTGGTAGAAACCACTGAGGGTAAGACGCCTATTCCAAAGGCCCCATCCCCACCCCACAGGGAGGAAGCATCCAGGGAAGAAAAGCCTGGTAGAAACCACTGAGGGTAAGAGGCCTTTTCCAAAGGCCACATCCCCACCAAAGAGGGAGGAAGCATCCAGGGAGGAAAGGCCTGGCAGAAACCACTGAGGGTAAGAGGCCTATTCTAAAGGCCCCATCCCCACCTGAGAAGTAGGAAGCATCCAGGGAAGACAAACCTGGTAGTAACCACGGAGGGTAAGAGGCCTATTCCAAAGGCCACATCCCCACCAAAGAAGGACGAAGCATCCAGGGAAGAGAAGCCTGGCAGAAACCATTGAGGGTAAGAGGCCGATTCCAGAGGCAACATCCCCACCCCACAGGGAGGAAGCATCCAGGGTAGAAAGGCCTGGCAGTAACCATTGAGGGTAAGAGGCCTATTCTAAAGGCCACATCCCCACCCCAGAGGAAGAAAGCATCCAGGGAAGAAAGGCCTGGCAGAAACCACTGAGGGTAAGAGGCCTATTCTAAAGGCCCCATCCCCACCCGAGAAGGAGGAAGCATCCAGGGAAGACAAACCTGGTAGAAACCACTGAGGGTAAGAGGCCTATTCCAAAGGCAACATCCACACCAAAGAGGGAGGAAGCATCCAGGGAAGAAAGGCCTGGTAGAAACCATTGAGGGTAAGAGGCCTATTCCAAATGCCACATCCCCACCCCAGTGGGAGGAAGCATCCAGGGTTGAAAGGCCCGGCAGAAACCACTGAGGGTAAGAGGCCTATTCCAAAGGCACCCTCCCCACCCCACAGGGAGGAAGCATCCAGGGAAGAAAGGCGTGGCAGAAACCACTGAGGGTAAGAGGCCTATTCCAAAGGCCCCATCCCCACCCCAGAGGGAGGAAGCATCCAGGGAAGAAAAGCCTGGCAGAAACCATTGAAGGTAAGAGGCCTATTCCAAAGGCCACACACGTACACCAGAGGGAGGAAGCATCCAGGGAAGAAAGGCCTGGCAGAAACCATTGAGGGTAAGAGGCCTATTCCAAAGGCCACATCCCCCCCCCCAAGAGGGAGGAAGCATCCAGGGAAGAAAAGCCTTGCAGAAACCACTGAGGGTAAGAGGCCGTCTCCAAAGGCCACATCCCGACCCCAGAGGGAGGAAGCATCCAGGGAATTAAGGCCTGGCAGAAACCATTGAAGGTAAGAGGCCTATTCCAAAGACCACACACATACACCAGGGGGAGGAAGCATCCAGGGAATAAAGGCCTGGCAGAAACCATTGAGGGTAAGAGGCCTGTTCCAAAGGCCACATCCCCCCCCCCCAAGAGGAAGGAAGCATCCAGGGTAGAAAGGCCTGGCAGAAACCACTGAGGGTAAGAGGCCTATTCTAAAGGCCCCATCCCCACCTGAGAAGTAGGAAGCATCCAGGGAAGACAAACCTGGTAGTAACCACGGAGGGTAAGAGGCCTATTCCAAAGGCCACATCCCCACCAAAGAAGGACGAAGCATCCAGGGAAGAGAAGCCTGGCAGAAACCATTGAGGGTAAGAGGCCGATTCCAGAGGCAACATCCCCACCCCACAGGGAGGAAGCATCCAGGGTAGAAAGGCCTGGCAGTAACCATTGAGGGTAAGAGGCCTATTCTAAAGGTCACATCCCCACCCCAGAGGAAGAAAGCATCCAGGGAAGAAAGGCCTGGCAGAAACCACTGAGGGTAAGAGGCCTATTCTAAAGGCCCCATCCCCACCGGAGAAGGAAGAAGCATCCAGGGAAGACAAACCTGGTAGAAACCACTGAGGGTAAGAGGCCTATTCCAAAGGCAACATCCACACCAAAGAGGGAGGAAGCATCCAGGGAAGAAAGGCCTGGTAGAAACCATTGAGGGTAAGAGGCCTATTCCAAATGCCACATCCCCACCCCAGAGGGAGGAAGCATCCAGGGTTGAAAGGCCCGGCAGAAACCACTGAGGGTAAGAGGCCTATTCCAAAGGCACCCTCCCCACCCCACAGGGAGGAAGCATCCAGGGAAGAAAGGCCTGGCAGAAACCACTGAGGGTAAGAGGCCTATTCCAAAGGCCCCATCCCCACCCCAGAGGGAGGAAGCATCCAGGGAAGAAAAGCCTGGCAGAAACCATTGAAGGTAAGAGGCCTATTCCAAAGGCCACACACATACACCAGATGGAGGAAGCATCCAGGGAAGAAAGGCCTGGCAGAAATCATTGAGGGTAAGAGGCCTATTCCAAAGGCCACATCTCCCCCCCCCCCCAAGAGGGAGGAAGCATCCAGGGAAGAAAAGCCTGGCAGAAACCACTGAGGGTAAGAGGCCGTCTCCAAAGGCCACATCCCGACCCCAGAGGGAGGAAGCATCCAGGGAATTAAGGCCTCGCAGAAACCATTGAAGGTAAGAGGCCTATTCCAAAGGCCACACACATACACCAGAGGGAGGAAGCATCCAGGGAATAAAGGCCTGGCAGAAACCATTGAGGGTAAGAGGCCTATTCCAAAGGCCACATCCCCCCCCCCCAAGAGGAAGGAAGCATCCAGGGTAGAAAGGCCTGGCAGAAACCACTGAGGGCAAGAGGCCTATTCCAAAGGCCCCATCCCCCCCGAGAAGGAGGAAGCATCCAGGTAAGATAAGCCGGGTAGAAACCACTGAGGGTAAGACGCCTATTCCAAAGGCCACATCCCCACCAAAGAGGGAGGAAGCATCCAGGGAAGAAAGGCCTGGCAGAAACCATTGAGGGTAAGAGGCCTATTCCAAAGGCCACACACACACACACCAGAGTGAGGAAGCATCCAGGGAAGAAAGGCCTGGCAGAAACGATTGAGGGTAAGAGGCCTATTCCAAAGGCCCCATCCCCACCCCACAGGGAGGAAGCATCCAGGGAAGAAAAGCCTGGTAGAAACCACTGAGGGTAAGAGGCCTATTCCAAAGGCCCCATCCCCACCCGAGAGGGAGGAAGCATCCAGGGAAGAAAGGCCTGGCAGAAACCACTGAGGGTAAGAGGCCTATTCTAAAGGCCCCATCCCCACCCGAGAAGGAGGAAGCATCCATGGAAGATAAACCTGGTAGAAACCACGGAGGGTAAGAGGCCTATTCCAAAGGCGACATCCCCACCAAAGAGGGACGAAGCATCCAGGGAAGAGAAGCCTGGCAGAAACCATTGAGGGTAAGAGGCCGATTCCAGAGGCAACATCCCCACCCCACAGGGAGGAAGCATCCAGGGTAGAAAGGCCTGGCAGTAACCACTGAGGGTAAGAGGCCTATTCCAAAGGCCACATTCCCACCCCAGAGGGAGAAAGCATAAAGGGAAGAAAGGCCTGGCAGAAACCACTGAGGGTAAGAGGCCTATTCTAAAGGCCCCATCCCCACCCGAGAAGGAGGAAGCATCCAGGGAAGACAAACCTGGTAGAAACCACTGAGGGTAAGAGGCCTATTCCAAAGGCCACATCCCCACCAAAGAGGGAGGAAGCATCCAGGGATGAAAGGCCTGGTAGAAACCATTGAGGGTAAGAGGCCTATTCCAAATGCCACATCCCCACCCCAGAGGGAGGAAGCATCCAGGGTTGAAAGGCCTGGCAGAAACCAATGAGGGTAAGAGGCCTATTCCAAAGGCACCCTCCCCACCCCACAGGGAGGAAGCATCCAGGGAAGAAAGGCCTGGCAGAAACCACTGAGGGTAAGAGGCCTATTCCAAAGGCCCCATCCCCACCCCAGAGGGAGGAAGCATCCAGGGAAGAAAGGCCTGGCAGAAACCATTGAGGGTAAGAGGCCTATTCCAAAGGCCACATCCGCCCCCAAGAGGAAGGAAGCATCCAGGGTAGAAAGGCCTGGCAGAAACCACTGAGGGCAAGAGGCCTATTCCAAAGGCCCCATCCCCCCCGAGAAGGAGGAAGCATCCAGGTAAGATAAGCCTGGTAGAAACCACTGAGGGTAAGACGCCTATTCCAAAGGCCCCATCCCCACCCCACAGGGAGGAAGCATCCAGGGAAGAAAAGCCTGGTAGAAACCACTGAGGGTAAGAGGCCTTTTCCAAAGGCCACATCCCCACCAAAGAGGGAGGAAGCATCCAGGGAGGAAAGGCCTGGCAGAAACCACTGAGGGTAAGAGGCCTATTCTAAAGGCCCCATCCCCACCTGAGAAGTAGGAAGCATCCAGGGAAGACAAACCTGGTAGTAACCACGGAGGGTAAGAGGCCTATTCCAAAGGCCACATCCCCACCAAAGAAGGACGAAGCATCCAGGGAAGAGAAGCCTGGCAGAAACCATTGAGGGTAAGAGGCCGATTCCAGAGGCAACATCCCCACCCCACAGGGAGGAAGCATCCAGGGTAGAAAGGCCTGGCAGTAACCATTGAGGGTAAGAGGCCTATTCTAAAGGCCACATCCCCACCCCAGAGGAAGAAAGCATCCAGGGAAGAAAGGCCTGGCAGAAACCACTGAGGGTAAGAGGCCTATTCTAAAGGCCCCATCCCCACCCGAGAAGGAGGAAGCATCCAGGGAAGACAAACCTGGTAGAAACCACTGAGGGTAAGAGGCCTATTCCAAAGGCAACATCCACACCAAAGAGGGAGGAAGCATCCAGGGAAGAAAGGCCTGGTAGAAACCATTGAGGGTAAGAGGCCTATTCCAAATGCCACATCCCCACCCCAGTGGGAGGAAGCATCCAGGGTTGAAAGGCCCGGCAGAAACCACTGAGGGTAAGAGGCCTATTCCAAAGGCACCCTCCCCACCCCACAGGGAGGAAGCATCCAGGGAAGAAAGGCGTGGCAGAAACCACTGAGGGTAAGAGGCCTATTCCAAAGGCCCCATCCCCACCCCAGAGGGAGGAAGCATCCAGGGAAGAAAAGCCTGGCAGAAACCATTGAAGGTAAGAGGCCTATTCCAAAGGCCACACACGTACACCAGAGGGAGGAAGCATCCAGGGAAGAAAGGCCTGGCAGAAACCATTGAGGGTAAGAGGCCTATTCCAAAGGCCACATCCCCCCCCCCAAGAGGGAGGAAGCATCCAGGGAAGAAAAGCCTTGCAGAAACCACTGAGGGTAAGAGGCCGTCTCCAAAGGCCACATCCCGACCCCAGAGGGAGGAAGCATCCAGGGAATTAAGGCCTGGCAGAAACCATTGAAGGTAAGAGGCCTATTCCAAAGACCACACACATACACCAGGGGGAGGAAGCATCCAGGGAATAAAGGCCTGGCAGAAACCATTGAGGGTAAGAGGCCTGTTCCAAAGGCCACATCCCCCCCCCCCAAGAGGAAGGAAGCATCCAGGGTAGAAAGGCCTGGCAGAAACCACTGAGGGCAAGAGGCCTATTCCAAAGGCCCCATCCCCACCCGAGAAGGAGGAAGCATCCAGGGAAGACAAACCTGGTAGAAACCACTGAGGGTAAGAGGCCTATTCCAAAGGCAACATCCCCACCAAAGAGGGAGGAAGCATCCAGGGAAGAAAGGCCTGGTAGAAACCATTGAGGGTAAGAGGCCTATTCCAAATGCCACATCCCCACCCCAGAGGGAGGAAGCATCCAGGGTAGAAGGGCCTGGGAGAAACCACTGAGGGTAAGAGGCCTATTCCAAAGGCACCCTCCCCACCCCACAGGGAAGAAGCATCCAGGGTAGAAAGGCCTGGCAGAAACCAGTGAGGGTAAGAGGCCTATTCCGAAGGCCACATCCCCACCCCAGAGGGAGGAAGCATCCAGGGTAGAAAGGCCTGGCAGAAACCAGTGAGGGTAAGAGGCCTATTCCAAAGGCCCCATCCCCACCCGAGAGGGAGGAAGCATCCAGGGAAGAAAAGCCTGGTAGAAACCACTGAGGGTAAGAGGCCTATTTCAAAGGCCACATCCCCACCAAAGAGGGAGGAAGCATCCAGGGAGGAAAGGCCTGGCAGAAACCACTGAGGGTAAGAGGCCTATTCTAAAGGCCCCATCCCCACCTGAGAAGTAGGAAGCATCCAGGGAAGACAAACCTGGTAGTAACCACGGAGGGTAAGAGGCCTATTCCAAAGGCCACATCCCCACCAAAGAAGGACGAAGCATCCAGGGAAGAGAAGCCTGGCAGAAACCATTGAGGGTAAGAGGCCGATTCCAGAGGCAACATCCCCACCCCACAGGGAGGAAGCATCCAGGGTAGAAAGGCCTGGCAGTAACCATTGAGGGTAAGAGGCCTATTCTAAAGGTCACATCCCCACCCCAGAGGAAGAAAGCATCCAGGGAAGAAAGGCCTGGCAGAAACCACTGAGGGTAAGAGGCCTATTCTAAAGGCCCCATCCCCACCGGAGAAGGAGGAAGCATCCAGGGAAGACAAACCTGGTAGAAACCACTGAGGGTAAGAGGCCTATTCCAAAGGCAACATCCACACCAAAGAGGGAGGAAGCATCCAGGGAAGAAAGGCCTGGTAGAAACCATTGAGGGTAAGAGGCCTATTCCAAATGCCACATCCCCACCCCAGAGGGAGGAAGCATCCAGGGTTGAAAGGCCCGGCAGAAACCACTGAGGGTAAGAGGCCTATTCCAAAGGCACCCTCCCCACCCCACAGGGAGGAAGCATCCAGGGAAGAAAGGCCTGGCAGAAACCACTGAGGGTAAGAGGCCTATTCCAAAGGCCCCATCCCCACCCCAGAGGGAGGAAGCATCCAGGGAAGAAAAGCCTGGCAGAAACCATTGAAGGTAAGAGGCCTATTCCAAAGGCCACACACATACACCAGATGGAGGAAGCATCCAGGGAAGAAAGGCCTGGCAGAAATCATTGAGGGTAAGAGGCCTATTCCAAAGGCCACATCTCCCCCCCCCCCCAAGAGGGAGGAAGCATCCAGGGAAGAAAAGCCTGGCAGAAACCACTGAGGGTAAGAGGCCGTCTCCAAAGGCCACATCCCGACCCCAGAGGGAGGAAGCATCCAGGGAATTAAGGCCTCGCAGAAACCATTGAAGGTAAGAGGCCTATTCCAAAGGCCACACACATACACCAGAGGGAGGAAGCATCCAGGGAATAAAGGCCTGGCAGAAACCATTGAGGGTAAGAGGCCTATTCCAAAGGCCACATCCCCCCCCCCAAGAGGAAGGAAGCATCCAGGGTAGAAAGGCCTGGCAGAAACCACTGAGGGCAAGAGGCCTATTCCAAAGGCCCCATCCCCCCCGAGAAGGAGGAAGCATCCAGGTAAGATAAGCCGGGTAGAAACCACTGAGGGTAAGACGCCTATTCCAAAGGCCACATCCCCACCAAAGAGGGAGGAAGCATCCAGGGAAGAAAGGCCTGGCAGAAACCATTGAGGGTAAGAGGCCTATTCCAAAGGCCACACACACACACACCAGAGTGAGGAAGCATCCAGGGAAGAAAGGCCTGGCAGAAACGATTGAGGGTAAGAGGCCTATTCCAAAGGCCCCATCCCCACCCCACAGGGAGGAAGCATCCAGGGAAGAAAAGCCTGGTAGAAACCACTGAGGGTAAGAGGCCTATTCCAAAGGCCCCATCCCCACCCGAGAGGGAGGAAGCATCCAGGGAAGAAAGGCCTGGCAGAAACCACTGAGGGTAAGAGGCCTATTCTAAAGGCCCCATCCCCACCCGAGAAGGAGGAAGCATCCATGGAAGATAAACCTGGTAGAAACCACGGAGGGTAAGAGGCCTATTCCAAAGGCGACATCCCCACCAAAGAGGGACGAAGCATCCAGGGAAGAGAAGCCTGGCAGAAACCATTGAGGGTAAGAGGCCGATTCCAGAGGCAACATCCCCACCCCACAGGGAGGAAGCATCCAGGGTAGAAAGGCCTGGCAGTAACCACTGAGGGTAAGAGGCCTATTCCAAAGGCCACATTCCCACCCCAGAGGGAGAAAGCATAAAGGGAAGAAAGGCCTGGCAGAAACCACTGAGGGTAAGAGGCCTATTCTAAAGGCCCCATCCCCACCCGAGAAGGAGGAAGCATCCAGGGAAGACAAACCTGGTAGAAACCACTGAGGGTAAGAGGCCTATTCCAAAGGCCACATCCCCACCAAAGAGGGAGGAAGCATCCAGGGATGAAAGGCCTGGTAGAAACCATTGAGGGTAAGAGGCCTATTCCAAATGCCACATCCCCACCCCAGAGGGAGGAAGCATCCAGGGTTGAAAGGCCTGGCAGAAACCAATGAGGGTAAGAGGCCTATTCCAAAGGCACCCTCCCCACCCCACAGGGAGGAAGCATCCAGGGAAGAAAGGCCTGGCAGAAACCACTGAGGGTAAGAGGCCTATTCCAAAGGCCCCATCCCCACCCCAGAGGGAGGAAGCATCCAGGGAAGAAAGGCCTGGCAGAAACCATTGAGGGTAAGAGGCCTATTCCAAAGGCCACATCCGCCCCCAAGAGGAAGGAAGCATCCAGGGTAGAAAGGCCTGGCAGAAACCACTGAGGGCAAGAGGCCTATTCCAAAGGCCCCATCCCCCCCGAGAAGGAGGAAGCATCCAGGTAAGATAAGCCTGGTAGAAACCACTGAGGGTAAGACGCCTATTCCAAAGGCCCCATCCCCACCCCACAGGGAGGAAGCATCCAGGGAAGAAAAGCCTGGTAGAAACCACTGAGGGTAAGAGGCCTTTTCCAAAGGCCACATCCCCACCAAAGAGGGAGGAAGCATCCAGGGAAGAAAGGCCTGGCAGAAACCATTGAGGGTAAGAGGCCTATTCCAAAGGCCACATTCCCACTACAGAGAGAGGAAGCATCCAGGGTAGAAAGGCCTGGCAGATACCATTGAGGGTAAGACGCCTATTCCAAAGGCCACATCCCCACCAAAGAGGGAGGAAGCATCCAGGGAAGAAAGGCCTGGCAGAAACCATTGAGGGTAAGAGGCCTATTCCAAAGGCCACATCCCCACTCCAGAGAGAGGAAGCATCCAGGGTAGAAAGGCCTGGCAGAAACCATTGAGGGTAAGAGGACTATTCCAAAGGCAACATCCCCACCCCACAGGGAGGAAGCATCCAGGGTAGAAAGGCCTGGCAGAAACCACTGAGGGTAAGAGGCCTATTCCAAAGGCCACATCCCCACTCCAGAGAGAGGAAGCATCCAGGGTAGAAAGGCCTGGCAGAAACCATTGAGGGTAAGAGGACTATTCCAAAGGCAACATCCCCACTCCAGAGAGAGGAAGCATCCAGGGTAGAAAGGTCTGGCAGAAACCATTGAGGGTAAGAGGACTATTCCAAAGGCAACATCCCCACCCCACAGGGAGGAAGCATTCAGGGTAGAAAGGCCTGGCAGAAACCACTGAGGGTAAGAGGCCTATTCTAAACGCCCCATCCCCACCCGAGAAGGAGGAAGCATCCAGGGAAGACAAACCTGGTAGAAACCACTGAGGGTAAGAGGCCTATTCCAAAGGCAACATCCCCACCAAAGAGGGAGGAAGCATCCAGGGAAGAAAGGCCTGGTAGAAACCATTGAGGGTAAGAGGCCTATTCCAAATGCCACATCCCCACCCCAGAGGGAGGAAGCATCCAGGGTAGAAAGGCCTGGCAGAAACCAGTGAGGGTAAGAGGCCTATTCCAAAGGCCACATCCCCACCCCAGAGGGAGGAAGCATCCAGGGTAGAAAGGCCTGGCAGAAACCAGTGAGGGTAAGAGGCCTATTCCAAAGGCCCCATCCCCACCCGAGAAGGAGGAAGCATCCAGGGAAGAAAAGCCTGGTAGAAACCACTGAGGGTAAGAGGCCTATTTCAAAGGCCACATCCCCACCAAAGAGGGAGGAAGCATCCAGGGAAGAAAGGCCTGGCAGAAACCACTGAGGGTAAGAGGCCTATTCTAAAGGCCCCATCCCCACCCGAGAAGGAGGAAGCATCCAGGGAAGACAAACCTGGTAGAAACCACGGAGGGTAAGAGGCCTATTCCAAAGGCCACATCCCCACCAAAGAGGGACGAAGCATCCAGGGAAGAGAAGCCTGGCAGAAACCATTGACGGTAAGAGGCCGATTCCAGAGGCAACATCCCCACCCCACAGTGAGGAAGCATCCAGGGTAGAAAGGCCTGGCAGTAGCCACTGAGGGTAAGAGGCCTATTCCAAAGGCCACATTCCCACCCCAGAGGGAGAAAGCATCCAGGGAAGAAAGGCCTGGCAGAAACCACTGAGGGTAAGAGGCCTATTCCAAAGGCCACATCCCCACCAAAGAGGGAGGAAGCATCCAGGGATGAAAGGCCTGGTAGAAACCATTGAGGGTAAGAGGCCTATTCCAAATGCCACATCCCCACCCCAGAGGGAGGAAGCATCCAGGGTTGAAAGGCCTGGCAGAAACCAATGAGGGTAAGAGGCCTATTCCAAAGGCACCCTCCCCACCCCACAGGGAGGAAGGATCCAGGGAAGAAAGGCCTGGCAGAAACCACTGAGGGTAAGAGGCCTATTCCAAAGGCCCCATCCCCACCCCAGAGTGAGGAAGCATCCAGGGAAGAAAGGCCTGGCAGAAACCACTGAGGGTAAGAGGCCTATTCCAAAGGCCACACACATACACCAGAGGGAGGAAGCATCCTGGGATGAAAGGCCTGGCAGAAACCATTGAGGGTAAGAGGCCTATTCCAAAGGCCACATCCACCCCCCCCAAGAGGAAGGAAGCATCCAGGGTAGAAAGGCCTGGCAGAAACCACTGAGGGCAATAGGCCTATTCCAAAGGCCCCATCCCCCCCGAGAAGGAGGAAGCATCCAGGTAAGATAAGCCTGGTAGAAACCACTGAGGGTAAGACGCCTATTCCAAAGGCCACATCCCCACCAAAGAGGGAGGAAGCATCCAGGGAAGAAAGGCCTGGCAGAAACCATTGAGGGTAAGAGGCCTATTCCAAAGGCCACACACACACACCAGAGTGAGGAAGCATCCAGGGAAGAAAGGCCTGGCAGAAACGATTGAGAGTAAGAGGCCTATTCCAAAGGCCCCATCCCCACCCCACAGGGAGGAAGCATCCAGGGAAGAAAAGCCTGGTAGAAACAACTGAGGGTAAGAGGCCTTTTCCAAAGGCCACATCCCCACCAAAGAGGGAGGAAGCATCCAGGGAAGAAAGGCCTGGCAGAAACCATTGAGGGTAAGAGGCCTATTCCAAAGGCAACATCCCCACTCCAGAGAGAGGAAGCATCCAGGGTAGAAAGGCCTGGCAGAAACCATTGAGGGTAAGATGCCTATTCCAAAGGCCACATCCCCACCAAAGAGGGAGGAAGCATCCAGGGAAGAAAGGCCTGGCAGAAACCATTGAGGGTAAGAGGCCTATTCCAAAGGCCACATCCCCACTCCAGAGAGAGGAAGCATCCAGGGTAGAAAGGCCTGGCAGAAACCATTGAGGGTAAGAGGACTATTCCAAAGGCAACATCCCCACCCCACAGGGAGGAAGCATCCAGGGTAGAAAGGCCTGGCAGAAACCACTGAGGGTAAGAGGCCTATTCCAAAGGCCACATCCCCACTCCAGAGAGAGGAAGCATCCAGGGTAGAAAGGCCTGGCAGAAACCATTGAGGGTAAGAGGCCTATTCTAAAGGCCCCATCCCAACCCGAGAAGGAGGAAGCATCCAGGGAAGACAAACCTGGTTAAAAGCACTTAGGGTAAGAGGCCTATTCCAAAGGCAACATCCCCACCAAAGAGGGAGGAAGCATCCAGGGAAGAAAAGCCTGGTAGAAACCACTGAGGGTAAGACGCCTATTCCAAAGGCCACATCCCCACCAAAGAGGGAGGAAGCATCCAGGGAAGAAAGGCCTGGCAGAAACCATTGAGGGTAAGAGGCCTATTCCAAATGCCACATCCCCACCACAGAGGGAGGAAGCATCCAGGGTAGAAAGGCCTGGCAGAAACCACTGAGGGTAAGAGGCCTATTCTAAAGTCCCCATCCCCACCCGAGAAGGAGGAAGCATCCAGGGAAGACAAACCTGGTAGAAACCACTGAGGGTAAGAGGCCTATTCCAAAGGCAACATCCTCACCAAAGAGGGAGGAAGCATCCAGGGAAGAAAGGCCTGGCAGAAACCATTGAGGGTAAGAGGCCTATTCCAAAGGCCACATCCCCACTCCAGAGACAGGAAGCATCCAGGGTAGAAAGGCCTGGCAGAAACTATTGAGGGTAAGACGCCTATTCCAAAGGCCACATCCCCACCAAAGAGGGAGGAAGCATCCAGGGAAGAAAGGCCTGTCAGAAACCATTGAGGGTAAGAGTCCTATTCCAAAGGCCACATCCCCACTCCAGAGAGAGGAAGCATCCAGGGTAGAAAGGCCTGGCAGAAACCATTGAGGGTAAGAGGACTATTCCAAAGGCAACATCCCCACCCCACAGGGAGGAAGCATCCAGGGTAGAAAGGCCTGGCAGAAACCACTGAGGGTAAGAGGCCTATTCCAAAGGCCACATCCCCACTCCAGAGAGAGGAAGCATCCAGGGTAGAAAGGCCTGGCAGAAACCATTGAGGGTAAGAGGACTATTCCAAAGGCAACATCCCCACCCCACAGGGAGGAAGCATCCAGGGTAGAAAGGCCTGGCAGAAACCACTGAGGGTAAGAGGCCTATTCTAAAGGCCCCATCCCCACCCGAGAAGGAGGAAGCATCCAGGGAAGACAAACCTGGTAGAAACCACTGAGGGTAAGAGGCCTATTCCAAAGGCAACATCCCCACCAAAGAGGGAGTAAGCATCCAGGGAAGAAAGGCCTGGTAGAAACCATTGAGGGTAAGAGGCCTATTCCAAATGCCACATCCCCACCCCAGAGGGAGGAAGCATCCAGGGTAGAAGGGCCTGGCAGAAACCACTGAGGGTAAGAGGCCTATTCCAAAGGCACCCTCCCCACCCCACAGGGAAGAAGCATCCAGGGTAGAAAGGCCTGGCAGAAACCAGTGAGGGTACGAGGCCTATTCCGAAGGCCACATCCCCACTCCAGAGAGAGGAAGCATCCAGGGTAGAAAGGCCTGGCAGAAACAACTGAGGGTAAGAGGCCTTTTCCAAAGGCCACATCCCCACCAAAGAGGGAGGAAGCATCCAGGGAAGAAAAGCCTGGTAGAAACAACTGAGGGTAAGAGGCCTTTTCCAAAGGCCACATCCCCACCAAAGAGGGAGGAAGCATCCAGGGAAGAAAGGCCTGGCAGAAACCATTGAGGGTAAGAGGCCTATTCCAAAGGCAACATCCCCACTCCAGAGAGAGGAAGCATCCAGGGTAGAAAGGCCTGGCAGAAACCATTGAGGGTAAGATGCCTATTCCAAAGGCCACATCCCCACCAAAGAGGGAGGAAGCATCCAGGGAAGAAAGGCCTGGCAGAAACCATTGAGGGTAAGAGGCGTATTCCAAAGGCCACATCCCCACTCCAGAGAGAGGAAGCATCCAGGGTAGAAAGGCCTGGCAGAAACCATTGAGGGTAAGAGGACTATTCCAAAGGCAACATCCCCACCCCACAGGGAGGAAGCATCCAGGGTAGAAAGACCTGGCAGAAACCACTGAGGGTAAGAGGCCTATTCCAAAGGCCACATCCCCACTCCAGAGAGAGGAAGCATCCAGGGTAGAAAGGCCTGGCAGAAACCATTGAGGGTAAGAGGCCTATTCTAAAGGCCCCATCCCAACCCGAGAAGGAGGAAGCATCCAGGGAAGACAAACCTGGTAGAAAGCACTTAGGGTAAGAGGCCTATTCCAAAGGCAACATCCCCACCAAAGAGGGAGGAAGCATCCAGGGAAAAAAAGCCTGGTAGAAACCACTGAGGGTAAGACGCCTATTCCAAAGGCCACATCCCCACCAAAGAGGGAGGAAGCATCCAGGGAAGAAAGGCCTGGCAGAAACCATTGAGGGTAAGAGGCCTATTCCAAATGCCACATCCCCACCCCAGAGGGAGGAAGCATCCAGGGTAGAAAGGCCTGGCAGAAACCACTGAGGGTAAGAGGCCTATTCTAAAGTCCCCATCCCCACCCGAGAAGGAGGAAGCATCCAGGGAAGACAAACCTGGTAGAAACCACTGAGGGTAAGAGGCCTATTCCAAAGGCAACATCCTCACCAAAGAGGGAGGAAGCATCCAGGGAAGAAAGGCCTGGCAGAAACCATTGAGGGTAAGAGGCCTATTCCAAAGGCCACATCCCCACTCCAGAGACAGGAAGCATCCAGGGTAGAAAGGCCTGGCAGAAACTATTGAGGGTAAGACGCCTATTCCAAAGGCCACATCCCCACCAAAGAGGGAGGAAGCATCCAGGGAAGAAAGGCCTGTCAGAAACCATTGAGGGTAAGAGTCCTATTCCAAAGGCCACATCCCCACTCCAGAGAGAGGAAGCATCCAGGGTAGAAAGGCCTGGCAGAAACCATTGAGGGTAAGAGGACTATTCCAAAGGCAACATCCCCACCCCACAGGGAGGAAGCATCCAGGGTAGAAAGGCCTGGCAGAAACCACTGAGGGTAAGAGGCCTATTCCAAAGGCCACATCCCCACTCCAGAGAGAGGAAGCATCCAGGGTAGAAAGGCCTGGCAGAAACCATTGAGGGTAAGAGGACTATTCCAAAGGCAACATCCCCACCCCACAGGGAGGAAGCATCCAGGGTAGAAAGGCCTGGCAGAAACCACTGAGGGTAAGAGGCCTATTCTAAAGGCCCCATCCCCACCCGAGAAGGAGGAAGCATCCAGGGAAGACAAACCTGGTAGAAACCACTGAGGGTAAGAGGCCTATTCCAAAGGCAACATCCCCACCAAAGAGGGAGGAAGCATCCAGGGAAGAAAGGCCTGGTAGAAACCATTGAGGGTAAGAGGCCTATTCCAAATGCCACATCCCCACCCCAGAGGGAGGAAGCATCCAGGGTAGAAGGGCCTGGCAGAAACCACTGAGGGTAAGAGGCCTATTCCAAAGGCACCCTCCCCACCCCACAGGGAAGAAGCATCCAGGGTAGAAAGGCCTGGCAGAAACCAGTGAGGGTACGAGGCCTATTCCGAAGGCCACATCCCCACCCCAGAGGGAGGAAGCATCCAGGGTAGAAAGGCCTGGCAGAAACCAGTGAGGGTAAGAGGCCTATTCCAAAGGCCCCATCCCCACCCGAGAGGGAGGAAGCATCCAGGTAAGAAAAGCCTGGTAGAAACCACTGAGGGTAAGAGGCCTATTTCAAAGGCCACATCCCCACCAAAGAGGGAGGAAGCATCCAGGGAGGAAAGGCCTGGCAGAAACCACTGAGGGTAAGAGGCCTATTCTAAAGGCCCCATCCCCACCTGAGAAGTAGGAAGCATCCAGGGAAGACAAACCTGGTAGTAACCACGGAGGGTAAGAGGCCTATTCCAAAGGCCACATCCCCACCAAAGAAGGACGAAGCATCCAGGGAAGAGAAGCCTGGCAGAAACCATTGAGGGTAAGAGGCCGATTCCAGAGGCAACATCCCCACCCCACAGGGAGGAAGCATCCAGGGTAGAAAGGCCTGGCAGTAACCATTGAGGGTAAGAGGCCTATTCTAAAGAACACATCCCCACCCCAGAGGAAGAAAGCATCCAGGGAAGAAAGGCCTGGCAGAAACCACTGAGGGTAAGAGGCCTATTCTAAAGGCCCCATCCCCACCCGAGAAGGAGGAAGCATCCAGGGAAGACAAACCTGGTAGAAACCACTGAGGGTAAGAGGCCTATTCCAAAGGCAACATCCACACCAAAGAGGGAGGAAGCATCCAGGGAAGAAAGGCCTGGTAGAAACCATTGAGGGTAAGAGGCCTATTCCAAATGCCACATCCCCACCCCAGAGGGAGGAAGCATCCAGGGTTGAAAGGCCCGGCAGAAACCACTGAGGGTAAGAGGCCTATTCCAAAGGCACCCTCCCCACCCCACAGGGAGGAAGCATCCAGGGAAGAAAGGCCTGGCAGAAACCACTGAGGGTAAGAGGCCTATTCCAAAGGCCCCATCCCCACCCCAGAGGGAGGAAGCATCCAGGGAAGAAAAGCCTGGCAGAAACCATTGAAGGTAAGAGGCCTATTCCAAAGGCCACACACGTACACCAGAGGGAGGAAGCATCCAGGGAAGAAAGGCCTGGCAGAAACCATTGAGGGTAAGAGGCCTATTCCAAAGGCCACATCCCCCCCCCCAAGAGGGAGGAAGCATCCAGGGAAGAAAAGCCTTGCAGAAACCACTGAGGGTAAGAGGCCGTCTCCAAAGGCCACATCCCGACCCCAGAGGGAGGAAGCATCCAGGGAATTAAGGCCTGGCAGAAACCATTGAAGGTAAGAGGCCTATTCCAAAGGCCACACACATACACCAGGGGGAGGAAGCATCCAGGGAATAAAGGCCTGGCAGAAACCATTGAGGGTAAGAGGCCTGTTCCAAAGGCCACATCCCCCCCCCAAGAGGAAGGAAGCATCCAGGGTAGAAAGGCCTGGCAGAAACCACTGAGGGCAAGAGGCCTATTCCAAAGGCCCCATCCCCACCCGAGAAGGAGGAAGCATCCAGGGAAGACAAACCTGGTAGAAACCACTGAGGGTAAGAGGCCTATTCCAAAGGCAACATCCCCACCAAAGAGGGAGGAAGCATCCAGGGAAGAAAGGCCTGGTAGAAACCATTGAGGGTAAGAGGCCTATTCCAAATGCCACATCCCCACCCCAGAGGGAGGAAGCATCCAGGGTAGAAGGGCCTGGGAGAAACCACTGAGGGTAAGAGGCCTATTCCAAAGGCACCCTCCCCACCCCACAGGGAAGAAGCATCCAGGGTAGAAAGGCCTGGCAGAAACCAGTGAGGGTAAGAGGCCTATTCCGAAGGCCACATCCCCACCCCAGAGGGAGGAAGCATCCAGGGTAGAAAGGCCTGGCAGAAACCAGTGAGGGTAAGAGGCCTATTCCAAAGGCCCCATCCCCACCCGAGAGGGAGGAAGCATCCAGGGAAGAAAAACCTGGTAGAAACCAATGAGGGTAAGAGGCCTATTTCAAAGGCCACATCCCCACCAAAGAGGGAGGAAGCATCCAGGGAGGAAAGGCCTGGCAGAAACCACTGAGGGTAAGAGGCCTATTCTAAAGGCCCCATCCCCACCTGAGAAGTAGGAAGCATCCAGGGAAGACAAACCTGGTAGTAACCACGGAGGGTAAGAGGCCTATTCCAAAGGCCACATCCCCACCAAAGAAGGACGAAGCATCCAGGGAAGAGAAGCCTGGCAGAAACCATTGAGGGTAAGAGGCCGATTCCAGAGGCAACATCCCCACCCCACAGGGAGGAAGCATCCAGGGTAGAAAGGCCTGGCAGTAACCATTGAGGGTAAGAGGCCTATTCTAAAGAACACATCCCCACCCCAGAGGAAGAAAGCATCCAGGGAAGAAAGGCCTGGCAGAAACCACTGAGGGTAAGAGGCCTATTCTAAAGGCCCCATCCCCACCCGAGAAGGAGGAAGCATCCAGGGAAGACAAACCTGGTAGAAACCACTGAGGGTAAGAGGCCTATTCCAAAGGCAACATCCACACCAAAGAGGGAGGAAGCATCCAGGGAAGAAAGGCCTGGTAGAAACCATTGAGGGTAAGAGGCCTATTCCAAATGCCACATCCCCACCCCAGAGGGAGGAAGCATCCAGGGTTGAAAGGCCCGGCAGAAACCACTGAGGGTAAGAGGCCTATTCCAAAGGCACCCTCCCCACCCCACAGGGAGGAAGCATCCAGGGAAGAAAGGCCTGGCAGAAACCACTGAGGGTAAGAGGCCTATTCCAAAGGCCCCATCCCCACCCCAGAGGGAGGAAGCATCCAGGGAAGAAAAGCCTGGCAGAAACCATTGAAGGTAAGAGGCCTATTCCAAAGGCCACACACGTACACCAGAGGGAGGAAGCATCCAGGGAAGAAAGGCCTGGCAGAAACCATTGAGGGTAAGAGGCCTATTCCAAAGGCCACATCCCCCCCCCCAAGAGGGAGGAAGCATCCAGGGAAGAAAAGCCTTGCAGAAACCACTGAGGGTAAGAGGCCGTCTCCAAAGGCCACATCCCGACCCCAGAGGGAGGAAGCATCCAGGGAATTAAGGCCTGGCAGAAACCATTGAAGGTAAGAGGCCTATTCCAAAGGCCACACACATACACCAGGGGGAGGAAGCATCCAGGGAATAAAGGCCTGGCAGAAACCATTGAGGGTAAGAGGCCTGTTCCAAAGGCCACATCCCCCCCCCAAGAGGAAGGAAGCATCCAGGGTAGAAAGGCCTGGCAGAAACCACTGAGGGCAAGAGGCCTATTCCAAAGGCCCCATCCCCACCCGAGAAGGAGGAAGCATCCAGGGAAGACAAACCTGGTAGAAACCACTGAGGGTAAGAGGCCTATTCCAAAGGCAACATCCCCACCAAAGAGGGAGGAAGCATCCAGGGAAGAAAGGCCTGGTAGAAACCATTGAGGGTAAGAGGCCTATTCCAAATGCCACATCCCCACCCCAGAGGGAGGAAGCATCCAGGGTAGAAGGGCCTGGGAGAAACCACTGAGGGTAAGAGGCCTATTCCAAAGGCACCCTCCCCACCCCACAGGGAAGAAGCATCCAGGGTAGAAAGGCCTGGCAGAAACCAGTGAGGGTAAGAGGCCTATTCCGAAGGCCACATCCCCACCCCAGAGGGAGGAAGCATCCAGGGTAGAAAGGCCTGGCAGAAACCAGTGAGGGTAAGAGGCCTATTCCAAAGGCCCCATCCCCACCCGAGAGGGAGGAAGCATCCAGGGAAGAAAAACCTGGTAGAAACCAATGAGGGTAAGAGGCCTATTTCAAAGGCCACATCCCCACCAAAGAGGGAGGAAGCATCCAGGGAGGAAAGGCCTGGCAGAAACCACTGAGGGTAAGAGGCCTATTCTAAAGGCCCCATCCCCACCTGAGAAGTAGGAAGCATCCAGGGAAGACAAACCTGGTAGTAACCACGGAGGGTAAGAGGCCTATTCCAAAGGCCACATCCCCACCAAAGAAGGACGAAGCATCCAGGGAAGAGAAGCCTGGCAGAAACCATTGAGGGTAAGAGGCCGATTCCAGAGGCAACATCCCCACCCCACAGGGAGGAAGCATCCAGGGTAGAAAGGCCTGGCAGTAACCATTGAGGGTAAGAGGCCTATTCTAAAGGTCACATCCCCACCCCAGAGGAAGAAAGCATCCAGGGAAGAAAGGCCTGGCAGAAACCACTGAGGGTAAGAGGCCTATTCTAAAGGCCCCATCCCCACCGGAGAAGGAGGAAGCATCCAGGGAAGACAAACCTGGTAGAAACCACTGAGGGTAAGAGGCCTATTCCAAAGGCAACATCCACACCAAAGAGGGAGGAAGCATCCAGGGAAGAAAGGCCTGGTAGAAACCATTGAGGGTAAGAGGCCTATTCCAAATGCCACATCCCCACCCCAGAGGGAGGAAGCATCCAGGGTTGAAAGGCCCGGCAGAAACCACTGAGGGTAAGAGGCCTATTCCAAAGGCACCCTCCCCACCCCACAGGGAGGAAGCATCCAGGGAAGAAAGGCCTGGCAGAAACCACTGAGGGTAAGAGGCCTATTCCAAAGGCCACATCCCCACCCCAGAGGGAGGAAGCATCCAGGGAAGAAAAGCCTGGCAGAAACCATTGAAGGTAAGAGGCCTATTCCAAAGGCCACACACATACACCAGATGGAGGAAGCATCCAGGGAAGAAAGGCCTGGCAGAAATCATTGAGGGTAAGAGGCCTATTCCAAAGGCCACATCTCCCCCCCCCCCCCCCCCCAAGAGGGAGGAAGCATCCAGGGAAGAAAAGCCTGGCAGAAACCACTGAGGGTAAGAGGCCGTCTCCAAAGGCCACATCCCGACCCCAGAGGGAGGAAGCATCCAGGGAATTAAGGCCTGGCAGAAACCATTGAAGGTAAGAGGCCTATTCTAAAGGCCACACACATACACCAGAGGGAGGAAGCATCCAGGGAATAAAGGCCTGGCAGAAACCATTGAGGGTAAGAGGCCTATTCCAAAGGCCACATCCCCCCCCCCCAAGAGGAAGGAAGCATCCAGGGTAGAAAGGCCTGGCAGAAACCACTGAGGGCAAGAGGCCTATTCCAAAGGCCCCATCCCCCCCGAGAAGGAGGAAGCATCCAGGTAAGATAAGCCGGGTAGAAACCACTGAGGGTAAAACGCCTATTCCAAAGGCCACATCCCCACCAAAGAGGGAGGAAGCATCCAGGGAAGAAAGGCCTGGCAGAAACCATTGAGGGTAAGAGGCCTATTCCAAAGGCCACACACACACACACCAGAGTGAGGAAGCATCCAGGGAAGAAAGGCCTGGCAGAAACGATTGAGGGTAAGAGGCCTATTCCAAAGGCCCCATCCCCACCCCACAGGGAGGAAGCATCCAGGGAAGAAAAGCCTGGTAGAAACCACTGAGGGTAAGAGGCCTTTTCCAAAGGCCACACACACACACCAGAGTGAGGAAGCATCCAGGGAAGAAAGGCCTGGCAGAAACGATTGAGGGTAAGAGGCCTATTCCAAAGGCCCCATCCCCACCCCACAGGGAGGAAGCATCCAGGGAAGAAAAGCCTGGTAGAAACCACTGAGGGTAAGAGGCCTTTTCCAAAGGCCACATCCCCACCAAAGAGGGAGGAAGCATCCAGGGAAGAAAGGCCTGGCAGAAACCATTGAGGGTAAGAGGCCTATTCCAAAGGCCACATCCCCACTCCAGAGAGAGGAAGCATCCAGGGTAGAAAGGCCTGGCAGATACCATTGAGGGTAAGACGCCTATTCCAAAGGCCACATCCCCACCAAAGAGGGAGGAAGCATCCAGGGAAGAAAGGCCTGGCAGAAACCATTGAGGGTAAGAGGCCTATTCCAAAGGCCACATCCCCACTCCAGAGAGAGGAAGTATCCAGGGTAGAAAGGCCTGGCAGAGACCATTGAGGGTAAGAGGACTATTCCAAAGGCAACATCCCCACCCCACAGGGAGGAAGCATCCAGGGTAGAAAGGCCTGGCAGAAACCACTGAGGGTAAGAGGCCTATTCCAAAGGCCACATCCCCACTCCAGAGAGAGGAAGCATCCAGGTAAGATAAGCCTGGCAGAAACCATTGAGGGTAAGAGGACTATTCCAAAGGCAACATCCCCACCCCACAGGGAGGAAGCATCCAGGGTAGAAAGGCCTGGCAGAAACCACTGAGGGTAAGAGGCCTATTCCAAAGGCAACATCCCCACTCCAGAGAGAGGAAGCATCCAGGGTAGAAAGGTCTGGCAGAAACCATTGAGGGTAAGAGGACTATTCCAAAGGCAACATCCCCACCCCACAGGGAGGAAGCATTCAGGGTAGAAAGGCCTGGCAGAAACCACTGAGGGTAAGAGGCCTATTCCAAAGGCCACATCGCCACTCCAGAGAGAGGAAGCATCCAGGGAAGACAAACCTGGTAGAAACCACTGAGGGTAAGAGGCCTATTCCAAAGGCAACATCCCCACCAAAGAGGGAGGAAGCATCCAGGGAAGAAAGGCCTGGTAGAAACCATTGAGGGTAAGAGGCCTATTCCAAATGCCACATCCCCACCCCAGAGGGAGGAAGCATCCAGGGTTGAAAGGCCCGGCAGAAACCACTGAGGGTAAGAGGCCTATTCCAAAGGCACCCTCCCCACCCCACAGGGAGGAAGCATCCAGGGAAGAAAGGCCTGGCAGAAACCACTGAGGGTAAGAGGCCTATTCCAAAGGCCCCATCCCCACCCCAGAGGGAGGAAGCATCCAGGGAAGAAAAGCCTGGCAGAAACCATTGAAGGTAAGAGGCCTATTCCAAAGGCCACACACATACACCAGATGGAGGAAGCATCCAGGGAAGAAAGGCCTGGCAGAAATCATTGAGGGTAAGAGGCCTATTCCAAAGGCCACATCTCCCCCCCCCCCCAAGAGGGAGGAAGCATCCAGGGAAGAAAAGCCTGGCAGAAACCACTGAGGGTAAGAGGCCGTCTCCAAAGGCCACATCCCGACCCCAGAGGGAGGAAGCATCCAGGGAATTAAGGCCTGGCAGAAACCATTGAAGGTAAGAGGCCTATTCCAAAGGCCACACACATACACCAGAGGGAGGAAGCATCCAGGGAATAAAGGCCTGGCAGAAACCATTGAGGGTAAGAGGCCTATTCCAAAGGCCACATCCCCCCCCCCCAAGAGGAAGGAAGCATCCAGGGTAGAAAGGCCTGGCAGAAACCACTGAGGGCAAGAGGCCTATTCCAAAGGCCCCATCCCCCCCGAGAAGGAGGAAGCATCCAGGTAAGATAAGCCGGGTAGAAACCACTGAGGGTAAGACGCCTATTCCAAAGGCCACATCCCCACCAAAGAGGGAGGAAGCATCCAGGGAAGAAAGGCCTGGCAGAAACCATTGAGGGTAAGAGGCCTATTCCAAAGGCCACACACACACACACCAGAGTGAGGAAGCATCCAGGGAAGAAAGGCCTGGCAGAAACGATTGAGGGTAAGAGGCCTATTCCAAAGGCCCCATCCCCACCCCACAGGGAGGAAGCATCCAGGGAAGAAAAGCCTGGTAGAAACCACTGAGGGTAAGAGGCCTTTTCCAAAGGCCACACACACACACCAGAGTGAGGAAGCATCCAGGGAAGAAAGGCCTGGCAGAAACGATTGAGGGTAAGAGGCCTATTCCAAAGGCCCCATCCCCACCCCACAGGGAGGAAGCATCCAGGGAAGAAAAGCCTGGTAGAAACCACTGAGGGTAAGAGGCCTTTTCCAAAGGCCACATCCCCACCAAAGAGGGAGGAAGCATCCAGGGAAGAAAGGCCTGGCAGAAACCATTGAGGGTAAGAGGCCTATTCCAAAGGCCACATCCCCACTCCAGAGAGAGGAAGCATCCAGGGTAGAAAGGCCTGGCAGATACCATTGAGGGTAAGACGCCTATTCCAAAGGCCACATCCCCACCAAAGAGGGAGGAAGCATCCAGGGAAGAAAGGCCTGGCAGAAACCATTGAGGGTAAGAGGCCTATTACAAAGGCCACATCCCCACTCCAGAGAGAGGAAGTATCCAGGGTAGAAA
Organism: Bradypodion ventrale; assembly: GCA_035047345.1. Taxonomy (NCBI): domain Eukaryota; kingdom Metazoa; phylum Chordata; class Lepidosauria; order Squamata; family Chamaeleonidae; genus Bradypodion; species Bradypodion ventrale. The sequence continues at coordinate 21,655,811 of JAWDJE010000009.1, read as the reverse complement.
GGCCTGGCAGAGACCATTGAGGGTAAGAGGACTATTCCAAAGGCAACATCCCCACCCCACAGGGAGGAAGCATCCAGGGTAGAAAGGCCTGGCAGAAACCACTGAGGGTAAGAGGCCTATTCCAAAGGCCACATCCCCACTCCAGAGAGAGGAAGCATCCAGGGTAGAAAGGCCTGGCAGAAACCATTGAGGGTAAGAGGACTATTCCAAAGGCAACATCCCCACCCCACAGGGAGGAAGCATCCAGGGTAGAAAGGCCTGGCAGAAACCAATGAGGGTAAGAGGCCTATTCCAAAGGCAACATCCCCACTCCAGAGAGAGGAAGCATCCAGGGTAGAAAGGTCTGGCAGAAACCATTGAGGGTAAGAGGACTATTCCAAAGGCAACATCCCCACCCCACAGGGAGGAAGCATTCAGGGTAGAAAGGCCTGGCAGAAACCACTGAGGGTAAGAGGCCTATTCCAAAGGCCACATCCCCACTCCAGAGAGAGGAAGCATCCAGGGAAGACAAACCTGGTAGAAACCACTGAGGGTAAGAGGCCTATTCCAAAGGCAACATCCCCACCAAAGAGGGAGGAAGCATCCAGGGAAGAAAGGCCTGGTAGAAACCATTGAGGGTAAGAGGCCTATTCCAAATGCCACATCCCCACCCCAGAGGGAGGAAGCATCCAAGGTAGAAAGGCCTGGCAGAAACCACTGAGGGTAAGAGGCCTATTCCAAAGGCACCCTCCCCACCCCACAGGGAGGAAGCATCCAGGGTAGAAAGGCCTGGCAGATACCAGTGAGGGTAAGAGGCCTATTCCGAAGGCCACATCCCCACCCCAGAGGGAGGAAGCATCCAGGGTAGAAAGGCCTGGCAGAAACCAGTGAGGGTAAGAGGCCTATTTCAAAGGCCCCATCCCCACCCGAGAGGGAGGAAGCATCCAGGGAAGAAAAGCCTGGTAGAAACCACTGAGGGTAAGAGGCCTATTCCAAAGGCCACATCCCCACCAAAGAGGGAGGAAGCATCCAGGGAAGAAAGGCCTGGCAGAAACCACTGAGGGTAAGAGGCCTATTCCAAAGGCAACATCCCCACCCCAGAGAGAGGAAGCATCCAGGGTAGAAAGGCCTGGCAGAAACCATTGAGGGTAAGATGCCTATTCCAAAGGCCACATCCCCACCAAAGAGGGAGGAAGCATCCAGGGAAGAAAGGCCTGGCAGAAACCATTGAGGGTAAGAGGCCTATTCCAAAGGCCACATCCCCACTCCAGAGAGAGGAAGCATCCAGGGTAGAAAGGCCTGGCAGAAACCATTGAGGGTAAGAGGACTATTCCAAAGGCAACATCCCCACCCCACAGGGAGGAAGCATCCAGGGTAGAAAGGCCTGGCAGAAACCACTGAGGGTAAGAGGCCTATTCCAAAGGCCACATCCCCACTCCAGAGAGAGGAAGCATCCAGGGTAGAAAGGCCTGGCAGAAACCATTGAGGGTAAGAGGCCTATTCTAAAGGCCCCATCCCAACCCGAGAAGGAGGAAGCATCCAGGGAAGACAAACCTGGTAGAAAGCACTTAGGGTAAGAGGCCTATTCCAAAGGCAACATCCCCACCAAAGAGGGAGGAAGCATCCAGGGAAGAAAAGCCTGGTAGAAACCACTGAGGGTAAGACGCCTATTCCAAAGGCCACATCCCCACCAAAGAGGGAGGAAGCATCCAGGGAAGAAAGGCCTGGCAGAAACCATTGAGGGTAAGAGGCCTATTCCAAATGCCACATCCCCACCCCAGAGGGAGGAAGCATCCAGGGTAGAAAGGCCTGGCAGAAACCACTGAGGGTAAGAGGCCTATTCTAAAGTCCCCATCCCCACCTGAGAAGGAGGAAGCATCCAGGGAAGACAAACCTGGTAGAAACCACTGAGGGTAAGAGGCCTATTCCAAAGGCAACATCCTCACCAAAGAGGGAGGAAGCATCCAGGGAAGAAAGGCCTGGCAGAAACCATTGAGGGTAAGAGGCCTATTCCAAAGGCCACATCCCCACTCCAGAGACAGGAAGCATCCAGGGTAGAAAGGCCTGGCAGAAACTATTGAGGGTAAGACGCCTATTCCAAAGGCCACATCCCCACCAAAGAGGGAGGAAGCATCCAGGGAAGAAAGGCCTGTCAGAAACCATTGAGGGTAAGAGTCCTATTCCAAAGGCCACATCCCCACTCCAGAGAGAGGAAGCATCCAGGGTAGAAAGGCCTGGCAGAAACCATTGAGGGTAAGAGGACTATTCCAAAGGCAACATCCCCACCCCACAGGGAGGAAGCATCCAGGGTAGAAAGGCCTGGCAGAAACCACTGAGGGTAAGAGGCCTATTCCAAAGGCCACATCCCCACTCCAGAGAGAGGAAGCATCCAGGGTAGAAAGGCCTGGCAGAAACCATTGAGGGTAAGAGGACTATTCCAAAGGCAACATCCCCACCCCACAGGGAGGAAGCATCCAGGGTAGAAAGGCCTGGCAGAAACCACTGAGGGTAAGAGGCCTATTCTAAAGGCCCCATCCCCACCCGAGAAGGAGGAAGCATCCAGGGAAGACAAACCTGGTAGAAACCACTGAGGGTAAGAGGCCTATTCCAAAGGCAACATCCCCACCAAAGAGGGAGTAAGCATCCAGGGAAGAAAGGCCTGGTAGAAACCATTGAGGGTAAGAGGCCTATTCCAAATGCCACATCCCCACCCCAGAGGGAGGAAGCATCCAGGGTAGAAGGGCCTGGCAGAAACCACTGAGGGTAAGAGGCCTATTCCAAAGGCACCCTCCCCACCCCACAGGGAAGAAGCATCCAGGGTAGAAAGGCCTGGCAGAAACCAGTGAGGGTACGAGGCCTATTCCGAAGGCCACATCCCCACCCCAGAGGGAGGAAGCATCCAGGGTAGAAAGGCCTGGCAGAAACCAGTGAGGGTAAGAGGCCTATTCCAAAGGCCCCATCCCCACCCGAGAGGGAGGAAGCATCCAGGTAAGAAAAGCCTGGTAGAAACCACTGAGGGTAAGAGGCCTATTTCAAAGGCCACATCCCCACCAAAGAGGGAGGAAGCATCCAGGGAGGAAAGGCCTGGCAGAAACCACTGAGGGTAAGAGGCCTATTCTAAAGGCCCCATCCCCACCTGAGAAGTAGGAAGCATCCAGGGAAGACAAACCTGGTAGTAACCACGGAGGGTAAGAGGCCTATTCCAAAGGCCACATCCCCACCAAAGAAGGACGAAGCATCCAGGGAAGAGAAGCCTGGCAGAAACCATTGAGGGTAAGAGGCCGATTCCAGAGGCAACATCCCCACCCCACAGGGAGGAAGCATCCAGGGTAGAAAGGCCTGGCAGTAACCATTGAGGGTAAGAGGCCTATTCTAAAGAACACATCCCCACCCCAGAGGAAGAAAGCATCCAGGGAAGAAAGGCCTGGCAGAAACCACTGAGGGTAAGAGGCCTATTCTAAAGGCCCCATCCCCACCCGAGAAGGAGGAAGCATCCAGGGAAGACAAACCTGGTAGAAACCACTGAGGGTAAGAGGCCTATTCCAAAGGCAACATCCACACCAAAGAGGGAGGAAGCATCCAGGGAAGAAAGGCCTGGTAGAAACCATTGAGGGTAAGAGGCCTATTCCAAATGCCACATCCCCACCCCAGAGGGAGGAAGCATCCAGGGTTGAAAGGCCCGGCAGAAACCACTGAGGGTAAGAGGCCTATTCCAAAGGCACCCTCCCCACCCCACAGGGAGGAAGCATCCAGGGAAGAAAGGCCTGGCAGAAACCACTGAGGGTAAGAGGCCTATTCCAAAGGCCCCATCCCCACCCCAGAGGGAGGAAGCATCCAGGGAAGAAAAGCCTGGCAGAAACCATTGAAGGTAAGAGGCCTATTCCAAAGGCCACACACGTACACCAGAGGGAGGAAGCATCCAGGGAAGAAAGGCCTGGCAGAAACCATTGAGGGTAAGAGGCCTATTCCAAAGGCCACATCCCCCCCCCCCAAGAGGGAGGAAGCATCCAGGGAAGAAAAGCCTTGCAGAAACCACTGAGGGTAAGAGGCCGTCTCCAAAGGCCACATCCCGACCCCAGAGGGAGGAAGCATCCAGGGAATTAAGGCCTGGCAGAAACCATTGAAGGTAAGAGGCCTATTCCAAAGGCCACACACATACACCAGGGGGAGGAAGCATCCAGGGAATAAAGGCCTGGCAGAAACCATTGAGGGTAAGAGGCCTGTTCCAAAGGCCACATCCCCCCCCCCAAGAGGAAGGAAGCATCCAGGGTAGAAAGGCCTGGCAGAAACCACTGAGGGCAAGAGGCCTATTCCAAAGGCCCCATCCCCACCCGAGAAGGAGGAAGCATCCAGGGAAGACAAACCTGGTAGAAACCACTGAGGGTAAGAGGCCTATTCCAAAGGCAACATCCCCACCAAAGAGGGAGGAAGCATCCAGGGAAGAAAGGCCTGGTAGAAACCATTGAGGGTAAGAGGCCTATTCCAAATGCCACATCCCCACCCCAGAGGGAGGAAGCATCCAGGGTAGAAGGGCCTGGGAGAAACCACTGAGGGTAAGAGGCCTATTCCAAAGGCACCCTCCCCACCCCACAGGGAAGAAGCATCCAGGGTAGAAAGGCCTGGCAGAAACCAGTGAGGGTAAGAGGCCTATTCCGAAGGCCACATCCCCACCCCAGAGGGAGGAAGCATCCAGGGTAGAAAGGCCTGGCAGAAACCAGTGAGGGTAAGAGGCCTATTCCAAAGGCCCCATCCCCACCCGAGAGGGAGGAAGCATCCAGGGAAGAAAAACCTGGTAGAAACCAATGAGGGTAAGAGGCCTATTTCAAAGGCCACATCCCCACCAAAGAGGGAGGAAGCATCCAGGGAGGAAAGGCCTGGCAGAAACCACTGAGGGTAAGAGGCCTATTCTAAAGGCCCCATCCCCACCTGAGAAGTAGGAAGCATCCAGGGAAGACAAACCTGGTAGTAACCACGGAGGGTAAGAGGCCTATTCCAAAGGCCACATCCCCACCAAAGAAGGACGAAGCATCCAGGGAAGAGAAGCCTGGCAGAAACCATTGAGGGTAAGAGGCCGATTCCAGAGGCAACATCCCCACCCCACAGGGAGGAAGCATCCAGGGTAGAAAGGCCTGGCAGTAACCATTGAGGGTAAGAGGCCTATTCTAAAGGTCACATCCCCAAACCAGAGGAAGAAAGCATCCAGGGAAGAAAGGCCTGGCAGAAACCACTGAGGGTAAGAGGCCTATTCTAAAGGCCCCATCCCCACCGGAGAAGGAGGAAGCATCCAGGGAAGACAAACCTGGTAGAAACCACTGAGGGTAAGAGGCCTATTCCAAAGGCAACATCCACACCAAAGAGGGAGGAAGCATCCAGGGAAGAAAGGCCTGGTAGAAACCATTGAGGGTAAGAGGCCTATTCCAAATGCCACATCCCCACCCCAGAGGGAGGAAGCATCCAGGGTTGAAAGGCCCGGCAGAAACCACTGAGGGTAAGAGGCCTATTCCAAAGGCACCCTCCCCACCCCACAGGGAGGAAGCATCCAGGGAAGAAAGGCCTGGCAGAAACCACTGAGGGTAAGAGGCCTATTCCAAAGGCCCCATCCCCACCCCAGAGGGAGGAAGCATCCAGGGAAGAAAAGCCTGGCAGAAACCATTGAAGGTAAGAGGCCTATTCCAAAGGCCACACACATACACCAGATGGAGGAAGCATCCAGGGAAGAAAGGCCTGGCAGAAATCATTGAGGGTAAGAGGCCTATTCCAAAGGCCACATCCCGACCCCAGAGTGAGGAAGCATCCAGGGAAGAAAGGCCTGGCAGAAACGATTGAGGGTAAGAGGCCTATTCCAAAGGCCCCATCCCCACCCCACAGGGAGGAAGCATCCAGGGAAGAAAAGCCTGGTAGAAACCACTGAGGGTAAGAGGCCTTTTCCAAAGGCCACACACACACACCAGAGTGAGGAAGCATCCAGGGAAGAAAGGCCTGGCAGAAACGATTGAGGGTAAGAGGCCTATTCCAAAGGCCCCATCCCCACCCCACAGGGAGGAAGCATCCAGGGAAGAAAAGCCTGGTAGAAACCACTGAGGGTAAGAGGCCTTTTCCAAAGGCCACATCCCCACCAAAGAGGGAGGAAGCATCCAGGGAAGAAAGGCCTGGCAGAAACCATTGAGGGTAAGAGGCCTATTCCAAAGGCCACATCCCCACTCCAGAGAGAGGAAGCATCCAGGGTAGAAAGGCCTGGCAGATACCATTGAGGGTAAGACGCCTATTCCAAAGGCCACATCCCCACCAAAGAGGGAGGAAGCATCCAGGGAAGAAAGGCCTGGCAGAAACCATTGAGGGTAAGAGGCCTATTCCAAAGGCCACATCCCCACTCCAGAGAGAGGAAGTATCCAGGGTAGAAAGGCCTGGCAGAGACCATTGAGGGTAAGAGGACTATTCCAAAGGCAACATCCCCACCCCACAGGGAGGAAGCATCCAGGGTAGAAAGGCCTGGCAGAAACCACTGAGGGTAAGAGGCCTATTCCAAAGGCCACATCCCCACTCCAGAGAGAGGAAGCATCCAGGGTAGAAAGGCCTGGCAGAAACCATTGAGGGTAAGAGGACTATTCCAAAGGCAACATCCCCACCCCACTGGGAGGAAGCATCCAGGGTAGAAAGGCCTGGCAGAAACCACTGAGGGTAAGAGGCCTATTCCAAAGGCAACATCCCCACTCCAGAGAGAGGAAGCATCCAGGGTAGAAAGGTCTGGCAGAAACCATTGAGGGTAAGAGGACTATTCCAAAGGCAACATCCCCACCCCACAGGGAGGAAGCATTCAGGGTAGAAAGGCCTGGCAGAAACCACTGAGGGTAAGAGGCCTATTCCAAAGGCCACATCCCCACTCCAGAGAGAGGAAGCATCCAGGGAAGACAAACCTGGTAGAAACCACTGAGGGTAAGAGGCCTATTCCAAAGGCAACATCCCCACCAAAGAGGGAGGAAGCATCCAGGGAAGAAAGGCCTGGTAGAAACCATTGAGGGTAAGAGGCCTATTCCAAATGCCACATCCCCACCCCAGAGGGAGGAAGCATCCAGGGTTGAAAGGCCCGGCAGATACCACTGAGGGTAAGAGGCCTATTCCAAAGGCACCCTCCCCACCCCACAGGGAGGAAGCATCCAGGGAAGAAAGGCCTGGCAGAAACCACTGAGGGTAAGAGGCCTATTCCAAAGGCCCCATACCCACCCCAGAGGGAGGAAGCATCCAGGGAAGAAAAGCCTGGCAGAAACCATTGAAGGTAAGAGGCCTATTCCAAAGGCCACACACATACACCAGATGGAGGAAGCATCCAGGGAAGAAAGGCCTGGCAGAAATCATTGAGGGTAAGAGGCCTATTCCAAAGGCCACATCTCCCCCCCCCCAAGAGGGAGGAAGCATCCAGGGAAGAAAAGCCTGGCAGAAACCACTGAGGGTAAGAGGCCGTCTCCAAAGGCCACATCCCGACCCCAGAGGGAGGAAGCATCCAGGGAATTAAGGCCTGGCAGAAACCATTGAAGGTAAGAGGCCTATTCCAAAGGCCACACACATACACCAGAGGGAGGAAGCATCCAGGGAATAAAGGCCTGGCAGAAACCATTGAGGGTAAGAGGCCTATTCCAAAGGCCACATCCCCCCCCCAAGAGGAAGGAAGCATCCAGGGAAGAAAGGCCTGGCAGAAACCACTGAGGGCAAGAGGCCTATTCCAAAGGCCCCATCCCCCCCGAGAAGGAGGAAGCATCCAGGTAAGATAAGCCGGGTAGAAACCACTGAGGGTAAGACGCCTATTCCAAAGGCCACATCCCCACCAAAGAGGGAGGAAGCATCCAGGGAAGAAAGGCCTGGCAGAAACCATTGAGGGTAAGAGGCCTATTCCAAAGGCCACACACACACACACCAGAGTGAGGAAGCATCCAGGGAAGAAAGGCCTGGCAGAAACGATTGAGGGTAAGAGGCCTATTCCAAAGGCCCCATCCCCACCCCAAAGGGAGGAAGCATCCAGGGAAGAAAAGCCTGGTAGAAACCACTGAGGGTAAGAGGCCTTTTCCAAAGGCCACACACACACACCAGAGTGAGGAAGCATCCAGGGAAGAAAGGCCTGGCAGAAACGATTGAGGGTAAGAGGCCTATTCCAAAGGCCCCATCCCCACCCCACAGGGAGGAAGCATCCAGGGAAGAAAAGCCTGGTAGAAACCACTGAGGGTAAGAGGCCTTTTCCAAAGGCCACATCCCCACCAAAGAGGGAGGAAGCATCCAGGGAAGAAAGGCCTGGCAGAAACCATTGAGGGTAAGAGGCCTATTCCAAAGGCCACATCCCCACTCCAGAGAGAGGAAGCATCCAGGGTAGAAAGGCCTGGCAGATACCATTGAGGGTAAGACGCCTATTCCAAAGGCCACATCCCCACCAAAGAGGGAGGAAGCATCCAGGGAAGAAAGGCCTGGCAGAAACCATTGAGGGTAAGAGGCCTATTCCAAAGGCCACATCCCCACTCCAGAGAGAGGAAGTATCCAGGGTAGAAAGGCCTGGCAGAGACCATTGAGGGTAAGAGGACTATTCCAAAGGCAACATCCCCACCCCACAGGGAGGAAGCATCCAGGGTAGAAAGGCCTGGCAGAAACCACTGAGGGTAAGAGGCCTATTCCAAAGGCCACATCCCCACTCCAGAGAGAGGAAGCATCCAGGGTAGAAAGGCCTGGCAGAAACCATTGAGGGTAAGAGGACTATTCCAAAGGCAACATCCCCACCCCACAGGGAGGAAGCATCCAGGGTAGAAAGGCCTGGCAGAAACCACTGAGGGTAAGAGGCCTATTCCAAAGGCAACATCCCCACTCCAGAGAGAGGAAGCATCCAGGGTAGAAAGGTCTGGCAGAAACCATAAAGGGTAAGAGGACTATTCCAAAGGCAACATCCCCACCCCACAGGGAGGAAGCATTCAGGGTAGAAAGGCCTGGCAGAAACCACTGAGGGTAAGAGGCCTATTCCAAAGGCCACATCCCCACTCCAGAGAGAGGAAGCATCCATGGAAGACAAACCTGGTAGAAACCACTGAGGGTAAGAGGCCTATTCCAAAGGCAACATCCCCACCAAAGAGGGAGGAAGCATCCAGGGAAGAAAGGCCTGGTAGAAACCATTGAGGGTAAGAGGCCTATTCCAAATGCCACATCCCCACCCCAGAGGGAGGAAGCATCCAAGGTAGAAAGGCCTGGCAGAAACCACTGAGGGTAAGAGTCCTATTCCAAAGGCACCCTCCCCACCCCACAGGGAGGAAGCATCCAGGGTAGAAAGGCCTGGCAGATACCAGTGAGGGTAAGAGGCCTATTCCGAAGGCCACATCCCCACCCCAGAGGGAGGAAGCATCCAGGGTAGAAAGGCCTGGCAGAAACCACTGAGGGTAAGAGGCCTATTTCAAAGGCCACATCCCCACCAAAGAGGGAGGAAGCATCCAGGGAAGAAAGGCCTGGCAGAAACCACTGAGGGTAAGAGGCCTATTCCAAAGGCCCCATCCCCACCCCAGAGGGAGGAAGCATCCAGGGAAGAAAAGCCTGGCAGAAACCATTGAAGGTAAGAGGCCTATTCCAAAGGCCACACACATACACCAGATGGAGGAAGCATCCAGGGAAGAAAGGCCTGGCAGAAATCATTGAGGGTAAGAGGCCTATTCCAAAGGCCACATCTCCCCCCCCCCAAGAGGGAGGAAGCATCCAGGGAAGAAAAGCCTGGCAGAAACCACTGAGGGTAAGAGGCCGTCTCCAAAGGCCACATCCCGACCCCAGAGGGAGGAAGCATCCAGGGAATTAAGGCCTGGCAGAAACCATTGAAGGTAAGAGGCCTATTCCAAAGGCCACACACATACACCAGAGGGAGGAAGCATCCAGGGAATAAAGGCCTGGCAGAAACCATTGAGGGTAAGAGGCCTATTCCAAAGGCCACATCCCCCCCCCAAGAGGAAGGAAGCATCCAGGGTAGAAAGGCCTGGCAGAAACCACTGAGGGCAAGAGGCCTATTCCAAAGGCCCCATCCCCCCCGAGAAGGAGGAAGCATCCAGGTAAGATAAGCCGGGTAGAAACCACTGAGGGTAAGACGCCTATTCCAAAGGCCACATCCCCACCAAAGAGGGAGGAAGCATCCAGGGAAGAAAGGTCTGGCAGAAACCATTGAGGGTAAGAGGCCTATTCCAAAGGCCACACACACACACACCAGAGTGAGGAAGCATCCAGGGAAGAAAGGCCTGGCAGAAACGATTGAGGGTAAGAGGCCTATTCCAAAGGCCCCATCCCCACCCCACAGGGAGGAAGCATCCAGGGAAGAAAAGCCTGGTAGAAACCACTGAGGGTAAGAGGCCTTTTCCAAAGGCCACACACACACACCAGAGTGAGGAAGCATCCAGGGAAGAAAGGCCTGGCAGAAACGATTGAGGGTAAGAGGCCTATTCCAAAGGCCCCATCCCCACCCCACAGGGAGGAAGCATCCAGGGAAGAAAAGCCTGGTAGAAACCACTGAGGGTAAGAGGCCTTTTCCAAAGGCCACATCCCCACCAAAGAGGGAGGAAGCATCCAGGGAAGAAAGGCCTGGCAGAAACCATTGAGGGTAAGAGGCCTATTCCAAAGGCCACATCCCCACTCCAGAGAGAGGAAGCATCCAGGGTAGAAAGGCCTGGCAGATACCATTGAGGGTAAGACGCCTATTCCAAAGGCCACATCCCCACCAAAGAGGGAGGAAGCATCCAGGGAAGAAAGGCCTGGCAGAAACCATTGAGGGTAAGAGGCCTATTCCAAAGGCCACATCCCCACTCCAGAGAGAGGAAGTATCCAGGGTAGAAAGGCCTGGCAGAGACCATTGAGGGTAAGAGGACTATTCCAAAGGCAACATCCCCACCCCACAGGGAGGAAGCATCCAGGGTAGAAAGGCCTGGCAGAAACCACTGAGGGTAAGAGGCCTATTCCAAAGGCCACATCCCCACTCCAGAGAGAGGAAGCATCCAGGGTAGAAAGGCCTGGCAGAAACCATTGAGGGTAAGAGGACTATTCCAAAGGCAACATCCCCACCCCACAGGGAGGAAGCATCCAGGGTAGAAAGGCCTGGCAGAAACCACTGAGGGTAAGAGGCCTATTCCAAAGGCAACATCCCCACTCCAGAGAGAGGAAGCATCCAGGGTAGAAAGGTCTGGCAGAAACCATTGAGGGTAAGAGGACTATTCCAAAGGCAACATCCCCACCCCACAGGGAGGAAGCATTCAGGGTAGAAAGGCCTGGCAGAAACCACTGAGGGTAAGAGGCCTATTCCAAAGGCCACATCCCCACTCCAGAGAGAGGAAGCATCCAGGGAAGACAAACCTGGTAGAAACCACTGAGGGTAAGAGGCCTATTCCAAAGGCAACATCCCCACCAAAGAGGGAGGAAGCATCCAGAGAAGAAAGGCCTGGTAGAAACCACTGAGGGTAAGAGGCCTATTCCAAATGCCACATCCCCACCCCAGAGGGAGGAAGCATCCAGGGTTGAAAGGCCCGGCAGAAACCACTGAGGGTAAGAGGCCTATTCCAAAGGCACCCTCCCCACCCCACAGGGAGGAAGCATCCAGGGAAGAAAGGCCTGGCAGAAACCACTGAGGGTAAGAGGCCTATTCCAAAGGCCCCATCCCCACCCCAGAGGGAGGAAGCATCCAGGGAAGAAAAGCCTGGCAGAAACCATTGAAGGTAAGAGGCCTATTCCAAAGGCCACACACATACACCAGATGGAGGAAGCATCCAGGGAAGAAAGGCCTGGCAGAAATCATTGAGGGTAAGAGGCCTATTCCAAAGGCCACATCTCCCCCCCCCCCCCAAGAGGGAGGAAGCATCCAGGGAAGAAAAGCCTGGCAGAAACCACTGAGGGTAAGAGGCCGTCTCCAAAGGCCACATCCCGACCCCAGAGGGAGGAAGCATCCAGGGAATTAAGGCCTGGCAGAAACCATTGAAGGTAAGAGGCCTATTCCAAAGGCCACACACATACACCAGAGGGAGGAAGCATCCAGGGAATAAAGGCCTGGCAGAAACCATTGAGGGTAAGAGGCCTATTCCAAAGGCCACATCCCCCCCCCCAAGAGGAAGGAAGCATCCAGGGTAGAAAGGCCTGGCAGAAACCACTGAGGGCAAGAGGCCTATTCCAAAGGCCCCATCCCCCCCGAGAAGGAGGAAGCATCCAGGTAAGATAAGCCGGGTAGAAACCACTGAGGGTAAGACGCCTATTCCAAAGGCCACATCCCCACCAAAGAGGGAGGAAGCATCCAGGGAAGAAAGGCCTGGCAGAAACCATTGAGGGTAAGAGGCCTATTCCAAAGGCCACACACACACACACCAGAGTGAGGAAGCATCCAGGGAAGAAAGGCCTGGCAGAAACGATTGAGGGTAAGAGGCCTATTCCAAAGGCCCCATCCCCACCCCACAGGGAGGAAGCATCCAGGGAAGAAAAGCCTGGTAGAAACCACTGAGGGTAAGAGGCCTTTTCCAAAGGCCACACACACACACCAGAGTGAGGAAGCATCCAGGGAAGAAAGGCCTGGCAGAAACGATTGAGGGTAAGAGGCCTATTCCAAAGGCCCCATCCCCACCCCACAGGGAGGAAGCATCCAGGGAAGAAAAGCCTGGTAGAAACCACTGAGGGTAAGAGGCCTTTTCCAAAGGCCACATCCCCACCAAAGAGGGAGGAAGCATCCAGGGAAGAAAGGCCTGGCAGAAACCATTGAGGGTAAGAGGCCTATTCCAAAGGCCACATCCCCACTCCAGAGAGAGGAAGCATCCAGGGTAGAAAGGCCTGGCAGATACCATTGAGGGTAAGACGCCTATTCCAAAGGCCACATCCCCACCAAAGAGGGAGGAAGCATCCAGGGAAGAAAGGCCTGGCAGAAACCATTGAGGGTAAGAGGCCTATTCCAAAGGCCACATCCCCACTCCAGAGAGAGGAAGTATCCAGGGTAGAAAGGCCTGGCAGAGACCATTGAGGGTAAGAGGACTATTCCAAAGGCAACATCCCCACCCCACAGGGAGGAAGCATCCAGGGTAGAAAGGCCTGGCAGAAACCACTGAGGGTAAGAGGCCTATTCCAAAGGCCACATCCCCACTCCAGAGAGAGGAAGCATCCAGGGTAGAAAGGCCTGGCAGAAACCATTGAGGGTAAGAGGACTATTCCAAAGGCAACATCCCCACCCCACAGGGAGGAAGCATCCAGGGTAGAAAGGCCTGGCAGAAACCACTGAGGGTAAGAGGCCTATTCCAAAGGCAACATCCCCACTCCAGAGAGAGGAAGCATCCAGGGTAGAAAGGTCTGGCAGAAACCATTGAGCGTAAGAGGACTATTCCAAAGGCAACATCCCCACCCCACAGGGAGGAAGCATTCAGGGTAGAAAGGCCTGGCAGAAACCACTGAGGGTAAGAGGCCTATTCCAAAGGCCACATCCCCACTCCAGAGAGAGGAAGCATCCAGGGAAGACAAACCTGGTAGAAACCACTGAGGGTAAGAGGCCTATTCCAAAGGCAACATCCCCACCAAAGAGGGAGGAAGCATCCAGGGAAGAAAGGCCTGGTAGAAACCATTGAGGGTAAGAGGCCTATTCCAAATGCCACATCCCCACCCCAGAGGGAGGAAGCATCCAAGGTAGAAAGGCCTGGCAGAAACCACTGAGGGTAAGAGGCCTATTCCAAAGGCACCCTCCCCACCCCACAGGGAGGAAGCATCCAGGGTAGAAAGGCCTGGCAGATACCAGTGAGGGTAAGAGGCCTGTTCCGAAGGCCACATCCCCACCCCAGAGGGAGGAAGCATCCAGGGTAGAAAGGCCTGGCAGAAACCAGTGAGGGTAAGAGGCCTATTCCAAAGGCCCCATCCCCACCCGAGAGGGAGGAAGCATCCAGGGAAGAAAAGCCTGGTAGAAACCACTGAGGGTAAGAGGCCTATTTCAAAGGCCACATCCCCACCAAAGAGGGAGGAAGCATCCAGGGAAGAAAGGCCTGGCAGAAACCACTGAGGGTAAGAGGCCTATTCTAAAGGCCCCATCCCCACCCGAGAAGGAGGAAGCATCCAGGGAAGACAAATCTGGTAGAAACCACGGAGGGTAAGAGGCCTATTCCAAAGGCCACATCCCCACCAAAGAGGGACGAAGCATCCAGGGAAGAGAAGCCTGGCAGAAACCATTGAGGGTAAGAGGCCGATTCCAGAGGCAACATCCCCACCCCACAGGGAGGAAGCATCCAGGGTAGAAAGGCCTGGCAGTAACCACTGAGGGTAAGAGGCCTATTCCAAAGGCCACATTCCCACCCCAGAGGGAGAAAGCATCCAGGGAAGAAAGGCCTGGCAGAAACCACTGAGGGTAACAGGCCTATTCTAAAGGCCCCATCCCCACCCGAGAAGGAGGAAGCATCCAGGGAAGACAAACCTGGTAGAAACCACTGAGGGTAAGAGGCCTATTCCAAAGGCCACATCCCCACCCCAGAGGGAGGAAGCATCCAGGGTTGAAAGGCCTGGCAGAAACCAATGAGAGTAAGAGGCCTATTCCAAAGGCACCCTCCCCACCCGAGAGGGAGGAAGCATCCAGGGAAGAAAGGCCTGGCAGAAACCATTGAGGGTAAGAGGCCTATTCCAACGGCCACACACCCACCCGAGAGGGAGGAAGCATCCTGCGAACAAAGGCCTGGCAGAAACCATTGAGGGGAAGAGGTCGATTCCAAAGGCCCCATCCCCACCCCAGAGGGAGGAAGCATCCAGGGAAGAACAGCCTGGCAGAAACCATTGAGGGTAAGATGCCGATTACAAAGGCCACATCCCCACCCCAGAGGCAGGACGCATCCAGGGAAGAAAGGCCTGGCAGAAACCATTGAGGGTAAGAGGCCTATTCCAAAGGCCACACACCCACCCCAGAGGGAGGAAGCATCCAGGGAACAAAGGCCTCACAGAAACCATTGAAGGTAACAGGCCTATTCCAAAAGCCACATCCCCATCCCAGAAGGAAGAAGCATCCAGGGAAGAAAGGCCGGGCAGAAACCATTGAGGGTAAGAGGCCTATTCCAAAGGCCACACACACACCCGAGAGGGAGGAAGCATCCAGGGAAGAAAAGCCTGGTAGAAACCACTGAGGGTAAGAGGCCTATTCCAAAGGCCACATCCCCACCAAAGAGGGAGGAAGCATCCAGGAAAGAAAGGCCTGGAAGAAACCACTGAGGGTAAGAGGCCTATTCCAAAGGCCACATCCCCACCCCAGAGGGAGGAAGCATCCAGGGAAGAAAGGCCTGGCAGAAACCATTGAGGGTAAGAGGCCTATTCCAAAGGCCACATCCCCACCCCAGAGGGAGGAAGCATCCAGGGTAGAAAGGCCTGGCAGAAACAATTGAGGGTAAGAGGTCGATTCCAAAGGCCACATCCCCACCCCAGAGGCAGGACGCATCCAGGGAAGAAAGGCCTGGCAGAAACCATTGAGGGTAAGAGGCCTATTCCAAAGGCCACACACCCACCCCAGAGGGAGGAAGCATCCAGGGAACAAAGGCCTCACAGAAACCATTGAAGGTAACAGGCATATTCCAAAAGCCACATCCCCACCCCAGAAGGAAGAAGAATCCAGGGAAGAAAGGCCGGGCAGAAACCATTGAGGGTAAGAGGCCTATTCCAAAGGCCACACACACACCCGAGAGGGAGGAAGCATCCAGGGAAGAAAAGCCTGGTAGAAACCACTGAGGGTAAGAGGCCTATTCCAAAGGCCACATCCCCACCAAAGAGGGAGGAAGCATCCAGGAAAGAAAGGCCTGGAAGAAACCACTGAGGGTAAGAGGCCTATTCCAAAGGCCACATCCCCACCCCAGAGGGAGGAAGCATCCATGGAAGAAAGGCCTGGCAGAAACCATTGAGGGTAAGAGGCCTATTCCAAAGGCCACATCCCCACCCCAGAGGGAGGAAGCATCCAGGGTAGAAAGGCCTGGCAGAAACAATTGAGGGTAAGAGGTCGATTCCAAAGGCCACATCCTCACCCCAGAGGAAGGAAGCATCCAGGGAAGAAAGGCCTGGCAGAAACCATTGAGGGTAAGAGGCCTATTCCAAAGGCCACACACCCCCCCCCCAAGAGGGAGGAAGCATCCAGGGTAGAAAGGCCTGGCAGAAACCACTGAGGGTAAGAGGACTATTCCAAAGGTCCCATCCCCACCCGAGAAGGAGGAAGCATCCAGGTAAGAAAAGCCTGGTAGAAACCATTGAGGGTAAGAGGCCTATTCCAAAGGCCACATCCCCACCCCAGAGGGAGGAAGCATCCAGGGTAGAAAGGCCTGGCAGAAACCACTGAGGGTAAGAGGCCTATTCCAAAGGCCACATCCCCACCAAAGAGGGAGGAAGCATCCAGGAAAGAAAGGCCTGGAAGAAACCACTGAGGGTAAGAGGCCTATTCCAAAGGCCACATCCCCACCAAAGAGGGAGGAAGCATCCAGGGAAGAAAGGCCTGGCAGAAACCATTGAGGGTAAGAGGCCTATTCCAAAGGCCACATCCCCACTCCAGAGGGAGGAAGCATCCAGGGTAGAAAGGCCTGGTAGAAAACATTGAGGGTAAGAGGACTATTCCAAAGGCAACATCCCCACCCCACAGGGAGGAAGCATCCAGGGTAGAAAGGCCTGGCAGAAACCACTGAGGGTAAGAGGCCTATTCCAAAGGCCACATCCCTACCCCAGAGGGAGGAAGCATCCAGGGAAGAAAACCCTGGCAGAAACCATTGTTGGTAAAAGGCCTATTCAAAAGGCCACATCCCCACCCCAGAGGGAGCAAGCATCCAGGGAAGAAAGGCCTGGCAGAAACCATTGAGGGTAAGAGGCCTATTCCAAAGGCCACATCCCCACCCCAGAGGGAGGAAGCATCCAGGGTAGAAAGGCCTGGCAGAAACCACTGAGGGTAACAGGCCTATTCCAAAGGCCCCATCCCCACCCGAGAATGAGGAAGCATCCAGAGAAGAAAAGCCTGGTAGAAACCACTGAGGGTAAGACACCTATTCCAAAGGCCACATCCCCACCAAAGAGGGAGGAAGCATCCAGGGAAGAAAGGCCTGTCAGAAACCATTGAGGCTAAGAGGCCTATTCCAAAGGCCACATCCCCACTTCAGAGAGAGGAAGCATCCAGGGTAGAAAGGCCTGGCAGAAACCATTGAGGGTAAGAGGACTATTCCAAAGGCAACATCCCCACCCCACAGGGAGGAAGCATCCAGGGTAGAAAGGCCTGGCAGAAACCACTGAGGGTAAGAGGCCTATTCCAAAGGCCACATCCTCACACCAGAGGGAGGAAGCATCCAGGGAAGAAAAGCCTGGCAGAAACCATTGTTGGTAAGAGGCCTATTCCAAAGGCCACATCCCCACCCGAGAGGGAGGAAGCATCCAGGGAAGAAAGGCCTGGCAGAAACCATTTAGGGTAAGAGGCCTATTCCAACGGCCACACACCCACCCGAGAGGGAGGAAGCATCCAGGGAACAAAGGCCTGGCAGAAACCATTGAGGGGAAGAGGTCGATTCCAAAGGCCCCATCCCCACCCCAGAGGGAGGAAGCATCCAGGGAAGAAAAGCCTGGCAGAAACCATTGAGGGTAAGATGCCGATTACAAAGGCCACATCCCCACCCCAGAGGCAGGACGCATCCAGGGAAGAAAGGCCTGGCAGAAACCATTGAGGGTAAGAGGCCTATTCCAAAGGCCACACACCCACCCCAGAGGGAGGAAGCATCCAGGGAACAAAGGCCTCACAGAAACCATTGAAGGTAACAGGCCTATTCCAAAAGCCACATCCCCACCCCAGAAGGAAGAAGCATCCAGAAAAAAGGCCGGGCAGAAACCATTAAGGGTAAGAGGCCTATTCCTTTTTTTTTAATTAATTTTTTAAAGCATAAGACATAAAACAAACATTTTATATATAACAAAAAAAATACAGAAAAAATTGATAGAAATAAAATCATAATATAAAAAGTAAGACAGACTGTATATTACATACACTTAAAGACTTCATCACCCTGGTGCTATATACATTGTCCTAGAAGGTTGTCGGATCTCCCATTCATTTCTATTGTTCCCAAAATTTCATTTGGTCTGGTGTCAATTTTTTTATTCCATCTCTTGTCAATGAGTATTCCACAAATTTTTGCCATATTTTCCAAAATCTACTTTCTTTTATTATACCTTTCTTAAGGTTTAGTTCCCATGTTAGTTTTTCATTCAATGCGAGGTCCCACATCTGCCCGTACCAATCCTGCACTTTTAACATTATATCACTTTTCCAATTTTTTGCAATACACATTCTTGCCATTACTAACATCATAGACAACAACTCTTTCTTATCATTATCTATTTTAATATTCTCAACATCTGTCAGTAAGGTGGTATCTGGCCCCAATCTGAGACGTACTCCCATAATTTTCCCTATCTCGATCTCGATTTTTGTCCAAAAGTTTTCTACCTCTTTACATTCATACCACATATGAACATATGTGCCCAAACTGTTTTTACATCTCCAGCACATTTTATTGTTCTTCTTATCCATCTGGTGCAGTCTCACGGGTGTCAGGTACCACCTCCATAACATTTTAAAATTGTGTTCCTTTATTCTGACCGATAGGGATCTCATAATTCTTTTTTCCCATTTATTTTGCCATTCCTTTTCCGTTATTTTCAAATTCAAATCCTGTTCCCATGTATTTCTTAATGTTTCTTGTGGGTTGCCTTCTGTGTTTATTATTTCATAAATTTTACTAACCAACCCTTTAATACCAATTTCCTCCTTCCTAATTTTCCAAATTAGTTCCTCAAATTCCGTCCTGTCTCTTTCTAAGCTTCGTTCCCTCCAGTATTTATTATTCCACTTATTCACCATAATTATCTGAAACCAGTTCAGCTTCATCTGGGTATATAACTCTCTTTTCCTCCCATCATCTTTGCAGACTCGTATCCAATCTTTCAATAGGAGAACCCTATTTGTCAACAAAATTTCCTTAATCTCGTTATCCAATCTTATTGGGAAGTTATTCAAATCTTCTATTTCAATTATCGGTGAGATGTTTGGGGCCAGTTTCATTTTAACTTTCTTCCATACACCCAACATAGATCTCATCATTCTGTTTTTAACCGATATTTTTCCTATTTCCTTGTCTAAAAAAAGACTCTTACCAACTTCCTTTACTTCCTTCATCTCAATTTCCTCCCAGATAACCGACTCCTTCATCAATATCTTAACTACGTTCTTTATCTGGAAGGCTTTATAATAATTCTTTAAATTAGGCATTCCTAAACCACCTTCTTTTTGAGGAAAATACCACATTTTCTTTAGAATTCTAGGTCTACGTCCCCCATTACAGTAGCTATCAAATAGTTTTTGAAATTCCTCAATATCTTTATCTATCAGCTGAATTGGTAAGGCATCAAATAAAAAAATTAACTTTGGTAGTAACATCATTTTAGTCAATGCTATTCTGCCAAACCAAGACAACTTCAGTTTTTGATATTGTGAAATTTTAGTCTTAAGTTTCTTCTTTTGTTTATCATAATTTAGTCTTTTCAGGTCCTCTAGGTTATTAGATATATTTATCCCCAGGTATTTCAAGCTCCCTTTAATCTGTAATTTAAATTCATCCCTGATTTTCCTTTGCTCTTCTTTTTCAATATTATTTAAAATCAATTCTGATTTTTCCCAATTTACCTTCAGACCTGTAATTTGTTCAAAATCCTTTAGATGCTTTTGAATCCTTTCCATGGTTCTTCTAGGGTGTTTCATAATTAACAAAGTATCATCTGCATATAAACTAATTTTATTTTCCAATATTCCTTCTATATTTTTGTCTTCTCTTATTATGTTAGCTAATATTTCCATCGCCATAATAAATAGTATTGGAGATAGGGGACATCCTTGCCTTGTTCCTGCCTCTAATCTTAATTCTTCTGTTAAACCATCGTTAACCCTGATTTTAGCGTATCCTTGTTGGTACAGTTGTTCTATTGTCTTTATAAACCTATTACCGAATCCATAACTCTTAATTATCTCGATAATTGTTACCCATTGTACAGAATCAAATGCTTTAAAAATATCTAATGATAGTATACCTACTTTCTCTTTATTTTGTCTTGCCACGTCTATTAAATTTAGCACTCGCCTTACTAAATCAGCCATATGTCTCCCTTTCACAAAACCGGCCTGGTCTTTATTTATATATTTATCCATAAAACTATTCAGTCTATTTGCCAATATAGCCGTAAAAATCTTAGCGTCTTGGTTTATCAGGGAGATAGGTCTATATGATTCTACTTTTTCTAAATCTTTTCCCGGTTTTGGTAATAAAACAATTATTGTTCTATACCACGATGCAGGTACCTGTTCCCCTTTAAGAATACCATTATAGATTTTTAACAATTTCGGGATTACTATATCCTTAAATTCTTTATAGAACTCGGCAGGTAATCCATCCTCACCGGGTGCTTTATCTACTTTCAGTTTATTTATTACTTTTTTTATCTCTTCTTCAGTTATTAATTCTTCCATTCTTTGTTTATGTTCTTGACTTATTTTATTTTTGATTTGCATTTCCAATCTATCTTTTAATTTATCTAGGTTTATCTTCTTTTTAGAGTATAGGGCTTGATAGAATTCTCTGACCACCTTGCATTTGTCTTTGGTCTTATTATGCCTTATACCCTCCTTATCCACTAATATCCCTATTTCTCTTCTGCCTCTCTTTTCTTTAGCCGCTCTTGCCAACATTTTTGAATTTTTATTACTATATTCAAAATATTCTCTTTTTAAATATGTTAGATCTCTTTTTACCTTTTCCATGTCATTTCCAATTAATTACTTCCTTAGTCCCTGCATCTTTTCATATACTTTTCTATCCTTAGTTATTGCATGTATCTCCTGTAACCTTTTAATCTCTTTTTCTGTTTCTTCTTGCTTGCTTTTTAACTGTTTATTTCTAATACTTGCCAACCTAATACTTTCACCCCTAAATATTGCTTTCATGGTATCCCATACGGTACCAATTCGTACTTCCCCTGTATCATTCCACTTCCAATTTTCTTCCCATTTTTCTACCATTTGATCTTTACTTTTTTTATCTCTAAACAGTCTGGCGTTATATCTCCAATTTTTCGGGCTCTTTATAGCATCTATTTTCAATTCCAACAATACTTTTGCATGATCCGATTCTTTAAATATTCCAATTTCTATGCCATCTAAGTTACTTATCAAATTATCCGTGACAAATATATAATCTATTCTGGAATATGTATTGTACACTTGTGAAAAATATGTATAGGCCCTTTCCTGTCCTTTGAGTACTCTCCATGTATCTTTCAACCCCAAGGATTTCAACCAATTATTTAACACAAACGTCTTATTTCCACCTAGACTTCTCTTCATATTCGTGCTATCTATATTTGATCCTACTAAGTTAAAATCTCCCCCTACAATCATTTTTGTTGTTTTTTCCTTCTCTAATATTCGATATATCTTATTTAAAAACCTGTTTTGATATTCATTTGGCACATACAAATTCACCAGCGTTATTTCCTCTTCTTCTATTTTCCCCTTTATTATCAAGTATCTACCTTCTGGGTCTGATATACTTTTTATCATCTCGAATCCCGCTCTATTTGATATCAAAGTTGCGACCCCCCTAGCCTTTGAGGAACCATATGCTTTTTCGTAAACTTGGGTCCATCCTAAGAATAATTTATTAGTTTTTTCCGAATTCTGATGGGTCTCCTGAAGAAAAATTATATCCGGTCTATCTTTTCTGAGTGCCGCTTCCAACCTCCTTCTCTTCACTTGACAACCAGTACCTTTCACGTTCCATGTTAATACTTTTACATCCTTCATCTATTATGTATCTCCCACCCTTTTTTTACAATTCCCACTTCCTCCCACGGACATGTGATCAACATATAACATTTCCTTCACCTTATACAAAAAAATAATAATACTTATAAAAAAGGAAAAAAACATCTAAAAGAAAAAGTACACTAAACAATCTACTACTCTCCCTCCCCATTTCTTTTTTTTTACAAATGGCCTCCGAAATTCAGAGGGGGGAGGGGGGGTGCAGTCATACAGAGGGGTCTGGATTGGGCCTGAACCTACTCCCCGTCCGGAGATATTCCTCCTTCTGCCCCTTTTGGCATATTCTCATTTCCATTGCTATCCCTTCTTCTATAACCACCAGATATAATCAATTCTTCCTTCAAGTCAAACCACTCTTTAGTTCCTGCTTCCAATAATTTGGCATCTGTCATTACATCCAAGACATTAATATCTTCATTAATTGAGTATCTTCTTCCCAAATAAAAAAAACTTAATTGTCTTGGGAATTTCCAATTGTATCTTATTCCCTTTTCCTGGAATCTTTTTGTGATTGGCTTCATCGACTGTCTCCAAAAACGGTCCTCCATTGGAATGTCGTTGTACACTTCAATATCATGGCCTTCTACTTTTAAAACCTCTGGTCCTTTTTCCCGTATAAGCGCCGTTAACCTCAGTTTATCTGATACATTAGCAAATTTTAACATGACATTCCTTGACCCAGTTTTGCCCCTTCTTGAACCAAGCCTAAATACATTTACCACCTCATGCGGCGTGAAGCCATCTTCCATAATTTCGTCAAGCCATTTCACTATTCTTTCTTTTAGTTTGTCTGGTGAATTCTCTGGGAATTTTCGAATTATAACATTTGCTTTTCTTAATTGTTCTTCTACATTTTCCAATCTCTTTTCATGATCCCCAACCTTATTTTCTCTTTCCTTTTCTTTCCTTCTTAAGTCCATGACCTCTACCTTTATCGTTGCTTGTTCTTTTTTTATCTCTTCTTGCTCTTTTTTAATGGTCTTTGTTTCCTCTTTCATGCCTTCAATTCCCTTCATAATGTTTACTACCATATCTTGCAAATCCTGTTTCCATTCTGTTCTAATACGGGCAATCATGTTTCCAATATTATTCCCCAGGGCATCAAATTTCTCGTTAAGGGTTTCAAATTCGGATTTAGTTCCTTCTCCTCCCCCTGTCGCCGATGTTGTTGGTGTTGTGGCCGTGGACATGGTTACGATCGTTGTTGGTGTTGTTCCTGCTATCGCCGCTGTCGTTGACACTGTTGTCATAGCTGTTGTTGTCGTTGTTACTTTTGCTGTTGTTATCACGATTGTTTTTACCGCAGATGGAGTAGGCGCCATTGGTGATATTATTGTCTTCTGTTGCTGCTGCTGCTGTAATTGTTGTGCCATCTTTTTCACTGTCTCCTGTTCCTCCAAGTCCTTTATCTCTTGTTGCGTTGCTTTTTTCATCTCTTCTTCCTCCTCATCCAATCTTGTAAGCCTCCTGAAACTTCTATCCGAGGACGTTGGTCTTTGCACTCTTGTCCAAGCCAATTTCTTCTCCTTCTCTTTCCCTCTCCCCTGCCGTTTCATTCAAATATATTTCTAACTGCTTATTATCAATTTACATACAAAGTTTAGTCGTTCAAAATTCACCATATATTTTAACTCTAACCAGTTTTATTAAACTTTCCAAGTACAGTACTTAACCCTTATCCCCTCCTCCCCCTCCCTCTCTCTGTCTTATATATGCGTGTGTATTTACAAACACATATACACACACATGTATACCCAGAGAGTCATTCAAACCTCCGTGGTCCCAATTTAATTTAATTAATTTCCCTCTTATATTTTTATCTACTTTAATATTTCCCCCCCCCCACAAAAGTAAAAATAAAATAAAAATAAAAACAAAAAGGAATAAGAAAAAGGAAAAAAACAAAAAAAGAAGCAATTAGAAAAATCTTATTTGAAAAAATATTTAAAAATTAAAAAGCTTCGAACCAGACAAAAAAAACAAAAAAAACCAAAGCAAAATTTAACTATAGGGGGAGCCAACTTTCTATTGTAAATTGCAAACGTTATCCAAATCTCTTTTAAGGAGAGAAAAAGGAAGAGTCAACAGAGATAAAAATGACACTGATGAGTTCACTTTCCTGTACTCCAAAGTTCCAATCTACAAGCAGTTTATTTCTCAGGGAACTGCGCCACAACACCTTCTTGCTTCTCTTTGTATCTCCAAAAAAAGAAAAAAAATATGCAGGGACAGACTTATCGTCTCTCTTCTTCTTTAAAAACCAATACTCTTAGACCGCAACATAATAGCGAGAGGGGGAGGCAAGGAAAAGGGAAAAAGAGATCAAAAAAAAAAAGGAAAGCAGGGAATATTGTCTTGCCCCTTTTACTTAGCCACTTATTTGTCCACTCCCACCGGCATAAAACATTTCACAAGGGGAAAAGGAATAAAAAAAAATCAGTCTCTTTACTTCTCCTTTCTATTTCCCCCTTTCTCTTTATAAATCTTTACAGCTTTGCTCACCCTCCAACTTCTTCGCTTCTCCCCTTTGCTCCTTTCCAGCGCCTCGGAACTCCGTTTGTCTCCGATCGGGGGGCGGGGGCGAGACCGAGCGAGCCCGCTGCAGAATCTTTCTTTCAGCCCCCCAACAAACTTACTTTTCGTTCCGACGTCCACTTATGCTTTGCCCACACTTTTGACCACTTTTACTAAAGCGCCGGTCTCCTCCCGTTTCCAGAATTTCCGTTCTTCGATCAGGAGCTCTGGGGACTCGTCGCCATTACAGGTCGCCCATCCCCCCGCTCTCAAGATCGAAACTCTGTCCTACCTCTTTTTCTCGGCGCTGCTTAAGGGCATCCAATATATTTTCCACTGTGATTTTCCTTCTCTTTTCCCTAATCCATTTTTCAGCCGGTTTCGAGGACTATTTTCACTTTAAAAAAGTCACTTTCTCTTCTCTCCTTTCCGAGCGGAGAAAAGCTCGTCCCTCTCAGCCCTCCATCATGACACGCCCCCAAGAGGCCTATTCCAAAGGCCACACAAACACCCGAGAGGGAGGAAGCATCCAGGGAAGAAAAGCCTGGTAGAAACCACTGAGGGTAAGAGGCCTATTCCAAAGGCCACATCCCCACCAAAGAGGGAGGAAGCATCCAGGAAAGAAAGGCCTGGAAGAAACCACTGAGGGTAAGAGGCCTATTCCAAAGGCCACATCCCCACCCCAGAGGGAGGAAGCATCCAGGGAAGAAAGGCCTGGCAGAAACCATTGAGGGTAAGAGGCCTATTCCAAAGGCCGCATCCCCACCCTAGAGGGAGGAAGCATCCAGGGTAGAAAGGCCTGGCAGAAACAATTGAGGGTAAGAGGTCGATTCCAAAGGCCACATCCCCACCCCAGAGGGAGGAAGCATCCAGGGAAGAAAGGCCTGGCAGAAACCATTGAGGGTAAGAGGCCTATTCCAAAGGCCACATCCCCCCCCCCCAAGAGGGAGGAAGCATCCAGGTAGAAAGGCCTGGCAGAAACCACTGAGGGTAAGAGGCCTATTCCAAAGGCCCCATCCCCACCCGAGAAGGAGGAAGCATCCAGGTAAGAAAAGCCTGGTAGAAACCACTGAGGGTAAGAGGCCTATTCCAAAGGCCACATCCCCACCAAAGAGGGAGGAAGCATCCAGGGAAGAAAGGCCTGGCAGAAACCATTGAGGGTAAGAGGCCTATTCCAAAGGCCACATCCCCACTCCAGAGGGAGGAAGCATCCAGGGTAGAAAGGCCTGGCAGAAAACATTGAGGGTAAGAGGACTATTCCAAAGGCAACATCCCCACCCCACAGGGAGGAAGCATCCAGGGTAGAAAGGCCTGGCAGAAACCACTGAGGGTAAGAGGCCTATTCCAAAGCCCACATCCCCACCCCAGAGGGAGGAAGCATCCAGGGAAGAAAAGCCTGGCAGAAACCATTGTTGGTAAGAGGCCTATTCAAAAGGCCACATCCCCACCCCAGAGGGAGGAAGCATCCAGGGAAGAAAGGCCTGGCAGAAACCATTGAGGGTAAGAGGCCTATTCTAAAGGCCACACACCCACCCGACAGGGAGGAAGCATCCAGGGAACAAAGGCCTGGCAGAAACCATTGAGGGGAAGAGGTCGATTCCAAAGGCGCCATCCCCACCCCAGAGGGAGGAAGCATCCAGGGAAGAAAAGCCTGGCAGAAACCATTGAGGGTAAGATGCCGATTCGAAAGGCCACATCCCCACCCCAGAGGCAGGAAGCATCCAGGGAAGAAAGGCCTGGCAGAAACCATTGAGGGTAAGAGGCCTATTCCAAAGGCCACTCAACCACCCGAGAGGGAGGAAGCATCCTGGGAACAAAGGCCTGGCAGAAACCATTGAGGGTATGATGTCGATCCCAAAGGCCCCATCCCCACCCAAGAGGGAGGAAGCATCGAGGGAAGAAAAGCCTGGCAGAAACCATTGAGGGTAAGAAGCCGATTGCAAAGGCCACATCCCCACCCCAGAGGGAGGAAGCATCCAGGGAAGAAAGGCCTGGCAGAAACCATTGAAGGTAAGAGTCCTATTCCAAAGGCCACACACATACACCAGAGGGAGGAAGCATCCAGGGAAGAAAGGCCTGGCAGAAACCATTGAGGGTAAGAGGCCTATTCCAAAGGCCACATCCCCACCCCAGAAGGAGGAAGCATCCAGGGTAGAAAGGCCTGGCAGAAACCACTTAGGGTAAGAGGCCTATTCCAAAGGCCACATCCCCACCCCAGAGGGAGGAAGCATCCAGGGAAGAAAGGCCGGTAAGAAACCACTGAGGGTAAGTGGCCTATTCCAAAGGCCACATCGCCACCAAAGAGGGAGGAAGCATCCAGGGAAGAAAGGCCTGGAAGAAACCACTGAGGGTAAGAGGCCTATTGCAAAGGCCACATCCCCACCCCAGAGGGAGGAAGCATCCAGGGAAGAAAGGCCGGTAAGAAACCATTGAGGGTAAGAGGCCTATTCCAAAGGCCACATCCCCCCCCCCAAGAGGGAGGAAGCATCCAGGGTAGAAAGGCCTGGCAGATACCAATGAGGGTATGAGGCCTATTCCAAAGGTCCCATCCCCACCCGAGAAGGAGGAAGCATCCAGGTAAGAAAAGCCTGGTAGAAACCACTGAGGGTAAGAGGCCTATTCCAAAGGCCACATCCCCACCAAAGAGGGAGGAAGCATCCAGGGAAGAAAGGCCTGGCAGAAACCATTGAGGGTAAGAGGCCTATTCCAAAGGCCACATCCCCACTCCAGAGGGAGAAAGCATCCAGGGTAGAAAGGCCTGGCAGAAAACATTGAGGGTAAGAGGACTATTCCAAAGGCAACATCCCCACCCCACAGGGAGGAAGCATCCAGGGTAGAAAGGCCTGGCAGAAACCACTGAGGGTAAGAGGCCTATTCCAAAGGCCACATCCCCACCCCAGAGGGAGGAAGCATCCAGGGAAGAAAAGCCTGGCAGAAACCATTGTTGGTAAGAGGCCTATTCAAAAGGCCACATCCCCACCCCAGAGGGAGGAAGCATCCAGGGAAGAAAGGCCTGGCAGAAACCATTGAGGGTAAGAGGCCTAGTACAAAGGCCACACACCCACCCGAGAGGGAGGAAGCATCCAGGGAAGAAAGGCCTGGCAGAAACCATTGAGGGTAAGAGGCCTATTCCAAAGGCCACACACCCACCCGAGAGGGAGGAAGCATCCTAGGAACAAAGGCCTGGCAGAAACCATTGAGGGTAAGCGGTTGATCCCAAAGGCCCCATCCCCACCCCAGAGGGAGGAAGCATCCAGGGAAGAAAAGCCTGGCAGAAACCATTGAAGGTAAGAGGACTATTCCAAAGGCAACATCCCCACCCCACAGGGAGGAAGCATCCAGGGTAGAAAGGCCTGGCAGAAACCACTGAGGGTAAGAGGCCTATTCCAAAGGCCACATCCCCACTCCAGAGAGAGGAAGCATCCAGGGAAGAAAGGCCTGGCAGAAACCATTGAGGGTAAGAGGACTATTCCAAAGGCAACATCCCCACCCCACAGGGAGGAAGCATCCAGGGTAGAAAGGCCTGGCAGAAACCACTGAGGGTAAGAGGCCTATTCTAAAGGCCCCATCCCCACCCGAGAAGGAGGAAGCATCCAGGGAAGACAAACCTGGTAGAAACCACTGAGGGTAAGAGGCCTATTCCAAAGGCAACATCCCCACCAAAGAGGGAGGAAGCATCCAAGGAAGAAAGGCCTGGTAGAAACCATTGAGTGTAAGAGGCCTATTCCAAATGCCACATCCCCACCCCAGAGGGAGGAAGCATCCAGGGTAGAAAGGCCTGGTAGAAACCATTGAGGGTAAGAGGCCTATTCCAAATGCCACATCCCCACCCCAGAGGGAGGAAGCATCCAGGGTAGAAAGGCCTCGCAGAAACCACTGAGGGTAAGAGGCCTATTCTAAAGTCCCCATCCCCACCCGAGAAGGAGGAAGCATCCAGTGAAGACAAACCTGGTAGAAACCACTGAGGGTAAGAGGCCTATTCCAAAGGCAGCATCCCCACCAAAGAGGGAGGAAGCATCCAGGGAAGAAAGGCCTGGCAGAAACCATTGAGGGTAAGAGGCCTATTCCAAAGGCCACATCCCCAATCCAGAGAGAGGAAGCATCCAGGGTAGAAAGGCCTGGCAGAAACTATTGAGGGTAAGACGCCTATACCAAAGGCCACATCCCCACCAAAGAGTTAGAAAGCATCCAGGGAAGAAAGGCCTGGCAGAAACTATTGAGGGTAAGAGGCCTATTCTAAAGGCCCCATCCCCACCCAAAAAGGAGGAAGCATCCAGGGAAGACAAACCTGGTAGAAACCACTGAGGGTAAGAGGCCTATTCCAAAGGCCACATCCCCACTCCAGAGAGAGGAAGCATCCAGGGTAGAAAGGCCTGGCAGAAACCATTGAGGGTAAGAGGACTATTCCAAAGGCAACATCCCCACCCCACAGGGAGGAAGCATCCAGGGTAGAAAGGCCTGGCAGAAACCACTGAGGGTAAGAGGCCTATTCTAAAGGCCCCATCCCCACCCAAAAAGGAGGAAGCATCCAGGGAAGACAAACCTGGTAGAAACCACTGAGGGTAAGAGGCCTATTCCAAAGGCAACATCCCCACCAAAGAGGGAGGAAGCATCCAGGGAAGAAAGGCCTGGTAGAAACCATTGAGGGTAAGAGGCCTATTCCAAAGGCCACATCCCCACCCCAGAGGGAGGAAGCATCCAGGGTAGAAAGGCCTGGCAGAAACCACTGAGGGAAAGAGGCCTATTGTAAAGTCCCCATCCCCACCCGAGAAGGAGGAAGCATCCAGTGAAGACAAACCTGGTAGAAACCACTGAGGGTAAGAGGCCTATTCCAAAGGCAACATCCCCACCAAAGAGGGAGGAAGCATCCAGGGAAGAAAGGCCTGGCAGAAACCATTGAGGGTAAGAGGCCTATTCCAAAGGCCACATCCCCACTCCAGAGAGAGGAAGCATCCAGGGTAGAAAGGCCTGGCAGAAACTATTGAGGGTAAGACGCCTATTCCAAAGGCCACATCCCCACCAAAGAGGGAGGAAGCATCCAGGGAAGAAAGGCCTGGCAGAAACCATGGAGGGTAAGAGCCCTATTCCAAAGGCCACATCCCCACTCCAGAGAGAGGAAGCATCCAGGGTAGAAAGGCCTGGCAGAAACCATTGAGGGTAAGAGGACTATTCCAAAGGCAACATCCCCACCCCACAGGGAGGAAGCATCCAGGGTAGAAAGGCCTGGCAGAAACCACTGAGGGTAAGAGGCCTATTCCAAAGGCCACATCCCCACTCCAGAGAGAGGAAGCATCCAGGGTAGAAAGGCCGGGCAGAAACCATTGAGGGTAAAAGGACTATTCCAAAGGCAACATCCCCACCCCACAGGGAGGAAGCATCCAGGGTAGAAAGGCCTGGCAGAAACCACTGAGGGTAAGAGGCCTATTCTAAAGGCCCCATCCCCACCCGAGAAGGAGGAAGCATCCAGGGAAGACAAACCTGGTAGAAACCACTGAGGGTAAGAGGCCTATTCCAAAGGCAACATCCCCACCAAAGCGGGAGGAAGCATCCAGGGAAGAAAGGCCTGGTAGAAACCATTGAGGGTAAGAGGCCTATTCCAAAGGCCACATCCCCACCCCAGAGGGAGGAAGCATCCAGGGTAGAAAGGCCTGGCAGAAACCCCTGAGGGTAAGAGGCCTATTCCAAAGGCACCCTCCCCACCCCACAGGGAGGAAGCATCCAGGGTAGAAAGGCCTGGCAGAAACCAGTGAGGGTAAGAGGCCTATTCCAAAGGCCCCATCCCCACCCGAGAAGGAGGAAGCATCCAGGGAAGAAAGGCCTGGCAGAAACCATTGAAGGTAAGAGTCCTATTCCAAAGGCCACACACATACACCAGAGGGAGGAAGCATCCAGGGAAGAAAGGCCTGGCAGAAACCATTGAGGGTAAGAGGCCAATTCCAAAGGCCACATCCCCACCCCAGAAGGAGGAAGCATCCAGGTTATAAAGGCCTGGCAGAAACCACTGAGGGTAAGAGGCCTATTCCAAAGGCCACATCCCCACCCCAGAGGGAGGAAGCATCCAGGGTAGAAAGGCCTGGCAGAAACCAGTGAGGGTAAGAGGCCTATTCCAAAGGCCCCATCCCCACCCGAGAGGGAGGAAGCATCCAGGGAAGAAAGACCTGGCAGAAACCATTGAGGGTAAGAGGCCAATTCCAAAGGCCCCATCCCCACCCAAGAAGGAGGAAGCATCCAGAGAAGAAAAGCCTGGTAGAAACCACTGAGGGTAAGACGCCTATTCCAAAGGCCACATCCCCACCAAAGAGGGAGGAAGCATCCAGGGAAGAAAGGCCTGGCAGAAACCATTGAGGGTAAGAGGCCTATTCCAAAGGCCACATCCCCACTCCAGAGAGAGGAAGCATCCAGGGTAGAAAGGCCTGGCAGAAACCACTGAGGGTAAGAGGCCTATTCTAAAGGCCCCATCCCCACCCGAGAAGGAGGAAGCATCCAGGGAAGACAAACCTGGTAGAAACCACTGAGGGTAAGAAGCCTATTCCAAAGGCCACATCCTCACCAAAGAGGGAGGAAGCATCCAGGGAAGACAAACCTGGTAGAAACCACGGATGGTAAGAGGCCTATTCCAAAGGCCACATCCCCACCAAAGAGGGACGAAGCATCCAGGGAAGAGAAGCCTGGCAGAAACCATTGAGGGTAAGAGGCCGATTCCAGAGGCAACATCCCCACCCCACAGGGAGGAAGCATCCAGGGTAGAAAGGCCTGGCAGAAACCACTGAGGGTAAGAGGCCTATTCCAAAGGCACCCTCCCCACCCCACAGGGAGGAAGCATCCAGGGTAGAAAGGCCTGGCAGAAACCAGTGAGGGTAAGAGGCCTATTGCAAAGGCCACATCCCCACCCCAGAGGGAGGAAGCATCCAGGGTAGAAAGGCCTGGCAGAAACCAGTGAGGGTAAGAGGCCTATTCCAAAGGCCCCATCCCCACCCGAGAGGGAGGAAGCATCCAGGGAAGAAAAGCCTGGTAGAAACCACTTAGGGTAAGAGGCCTATTTCAAAGGCCACATCCCCACCAAAGAGGGAGGAAGCATCCAGGGAAGAAAGGCCTGGCAGAAACCATTGAGCGTAAGAGGCCTATTCCAAAGGCCACACACCCATCCGAGAGGGAGGAAGCATCCTGGGAACAAAGGCCTGGCAGAAACCATTGAGAGTAAGAGGCCGATCCCAAAGGCCCCATCCCCACCCCAGAGGGAGGAAGCATCCAGGGAAGAAAAGCCTGGCAGAAACCATTGAGGGTAAGAAGCCGATTCCAAAGGCCACATCCCCACCCGAGAAGGAGGAAGCATCCAGGGAAGAAAGGCCTGGCAGAAACCATTGAAGGTAAGAGTCCTATTCCAAAGGCCACACAAATACACCAGAGGGAGGAAGCATCCAGGGAAGAAAGGCCTGGCAGAAACCATTGAGGGTAAGAGGCCAATTCCAAAGGCCACATCCCCACCCCAGAAGGAGGAAGCATCTAGGTTATAAAGGCCTGGCAGAAACCCCTGAGGGTAAGAGGCCTATTCCAAAGGCCCCATCCCCACCCAAGAAGGAGGTAGCATCCAGAGAAGAAAAGCCTGGTAGAAACCACTGAGGGTAAGACGCCTATTCCAAAGGCCACATCCCCACCAAAGAGGGAGGAAGCATCCAGGGAAGAAAGGCCTGGCAGAAACCATTGAGGGTAAGAGGCCTATTCCAAAGGCCACATCCCCACTCCAGAGAGAGGAAGCATCCAGGGTAGAAAGGCCTGGCAGAAACCACTGAGGGTAAGAGGCCTATTCTAAAGGCCCCATCCCCACCCGAGAAGGAGGAAGCATCCAGGGAAGACAAACCTGGTAGAAACCACTGAGGGTAAGAAGCCTATTCCAAAGGCCACATCCTCACCAAAGAGGGAGGAAGCATCCAGGGAAGACAAACCTGGTAGAAACCACGGATGGTAAGAGGCCTATTCCAAAGGCCACATCCCCACCAAAGAGGGACAAAGCATCCAGGGAAGAGAAGCCTGGCAGAAACCATTGAGGGTAAGAGGCCGAGTCTAGAGGCAACATCCCCACCCCACAGGGAGGAAGCATCCAGGGTAGAAAGGCCTGGCAGTAACCACTGAGGGTAAGAGGCCTATTTTAAAGGCCACATCCCTACCCCAGAGGGAGAAAGCATCCAGGGAAGAAAGGCCTGGCAGAAACCACTGAGGGTAAGAGGCCTATTCTAAAGGCCCCATCCCCACCCGAGAAGGAGGAAGCATCCAGGGAAGACAAACCTGGTAGAAACCACTGAGGGTAAGAGGCCTATTCCAAAGGCAACATCCCCACCAAAGAGGGAGGAAGCATCCAGGGAAGAAAGGCCTGGCAGAAACCATTGAGGGTAAGAGGCCGATTCCAGAGGCAACATCCCCACCCCACAGGGAGGAAGCATCCAGGGTAGAAAGGCCTGGCAGTAACCACTGAGGGTAAGAGGCCTATTCCAAAGGCCACATCCCTACCCCAGAGGGAGAAAGCATCCAGGGAAGAAAGGCCTGGCAGAAACCACTGAGGGTAAGAGGCCTATTCTAAAGGCCCCATCCCCACCCGAGAAGGAGGAAGCATCCAGGGAAGACAAACCTGGTAGAAACCACTGAGGGTAAGAGGCCTATTCCAAAGGCAACATCCCCACCAAAGAGAGAGGAAGCATCCAGGGAAGAAAGGCCTGGTAGAAACCATTGAGGGTAAGAGGCCTATTCCAAATGCCACATCCCCACCCCAGAGGGAGGAAGCATCCAGGGTAGAAAGGCCTGGCAGAAACCACTGAGGGTAAGAGGCCTATTCTAAAGTCCCCATCCCCACCCGAGAAGGAGGAAGCATCCAGGGAAGACAAACCTGGTAGAAACCACTGAGGGTAAGAGGCCTATTCCAAAGGCAACATCCCCACCAAAGAGGGAGGAAGAATCCAGGGAAGAAAGGCCTGGCAGAAACCATTGAGGGTAAGAGCCCTATTCCAAAGGCCACATCCCCACTCCAGAGAGAGGAAGCATCCAGGGTAGAAAGGCCTGGCAGAAACCATTGAGGGTAAGAGGACTATTCCAAAGGCAACATCCCCACCAAAGAGGGAGGAAGAATCCAGGGAAGAAAGGCCTGGCAGAAACCATGGAGGGTAAGAGCCCTATTCCAAAGGCCACATCCCCACTCCAGAGAGAGGAAGCATCCAGGGTAGAAAGGCCTGGCAGAAACCATTGAGGGTAAGAGGACTATTCCAAAGGCAACATCCCCACCCCACAGGGAGGAAGCATCCAGGGTAGAAAGGCCTGGCAGAAACCACTGAGGGTAAGAGGCCTATTCCAAAGGCCACATCCCCACTCCAGAGAGAGGAAGCATCCAGGGTAGAAAGGCCGGGCAGAAACCATTGAGGGTAAAAGGACTATTCCAAAGGCAACATCCCCACCCCACAGGGAGGAAGCATCCAGGGTAGAAAGGCCTGGCAGAAACCAGTGAGGGTAAGAGGCCTATTCCAAAGGCCACATCCCCACCCCAGAGGGAGGAAGCATCCAGGGTAGAAAGGCCTGGCAGAAACCAGTGAGGGTAAGAGGCCTATTCCAAAGGCCCCATCCCCACCCGAGAAGGAGGAAGCATCCAGGGAAGAAAGGCCTGGCAGAAACCATTGAAGGTAAGAGTCCTATTCCAAAGGCCACACACATACACCAGAGGGAGGAAGCATCCAGGGAAGAAAGGCCTGGCAGAAACCATTGAGGGTAAGAGGCCAATTCCAAAGGCCACATCCCCACCCCAGAAGGAGGAAGCATCCAGGTTATAAAGGCCTGGCAGAAACCACTGAGGGTAAGAGGCCTATTCCAAAGGCCACATCCCCACCCCAGAGGGAGGAAGCATCCAGGGTAGAAAGGCCTGGCAGAAACCAGTGAGGGTAAGAGGCCTATTCCAAAGGCCCCATCCCCACCCGAGAGGGAGGAAGCATCCAGGGAAGAAAGACCTGGCAGAAACCATTGAGGGTAAGAGGCCAATTCCAAAGGCCCCATCCCCACCCAAGAAGGAGGAAGCATCCAGAGAAGAAAAGCCTGGTAGAAACCACTGAGGGTAAGACGCCTATTCCAAAGGCCACATCCCCACCAAAGAGGGAGGAAGCATCCAGGGAAGAAAGGCCTGGCAGAAACCATTGAGGGTAAGAGGCCTATTCCAAAGGCCACATCCCCACTCCAGAGAGAGGAAGCATCCAGGGTAGAAAGGCCTGGCAGAAACCACTGAGGGTAAGAGGCCTATTCTAAAGGCCCCATCCCCACCCGAGAAGGAGGAAGCATCCAGGGAAGACAAACCTGGTAGAAACCACTGAGGGTAAGAAGCCTATTCCAAAGGCCACATCCTCACCAAAGAGGGAGGAAGCATCCAGGGAAGACAAACCTGGTAGAAACCACGGATGGTAAGAGGCCTATTCCAAAGGCCACATCCCCACCAAAGAGGGACGAAGCATCCAGGGAAGAGAAGCCTGGCAGAAACCATTGAGGGTAAGAGGCCGATTCCAGAGGCAACATCCCCACCCCACAGGGAGGAAGCATCCAGGGTAGAAAGGCCTGGCAGAAACCACTGAGGGTAAGAGGCCTATTCCAAAGGCACCCTCCCCACCCCACAGGGAGGAAGCATCCAGGGTAGAAAGGCCTGGCAGAAACCAGTGAGGGTAAGAGGCCTATTGCAAAGGCCACATCCCCACCCCAGAGGGAGGAAGCATCCAGGGTAGAAAGGCCTGGCAGAAACCAGTGAGGGTAAGAGGCCTATTCCAAAGGCCCCATCCCCACCCGAGAGGGAGGAAGCATCCAGGGAAGAAAAGCCTGGTAGAAACCACTGAGGGTAAGAGGCCTATTTCAAAGGCCACATCCCCACCAAAGAGGGAGGAAGCATCCAGGGAAGAAAGGCCTGGCAGAAACCATTGAGCGTAAGAGGCCTATTCCAAAGGCCACACACCCACCCGAGAGGGAGGAAGCATCCTGGGAACAAAGGCCTGGCAGAAACCATTGAGAGTAAGAGGCCGATCCCAAAGGCCCCATCCCCACCCCAGAGGGAGGAAGCATCCAGGGAAGAAAAGCCTGGCAGAAACCATTGAGGGTAAGAAGCCGATTCCAAAGGCCACATCCCCACCCGAGAAGGAGGAAGCATCCAGGGAAGAAAGGCCTGGCAGAAACCATTGAAGGTAAGAGTCCTATTCCAAAGGCCACACAAATACACCAGAGGGAGGAAGCATCCAGGGAAGAAAGGCCTGGCAGAAACCATTGAGGGTAAGAGGCCAATTCCAAAGGCCACATCCCCACCCCAGAAGGAGGAAGCATCCAGGTTATAAAGGCCTGGCAGAAACCCCTGAGGGTAAGAGGCCTATTCCAAAGGCCCCATCCCCACCCAAGAAGGAGGTAGCATCCAGAGAAGAAAAGCCTGGTAGAAACCACTGAGGGTAAGACGCCTATTCCAAAGGCCACATCCCCACCAAAGAGGGAGGAAGCATCCAGGGAAGAAAGGCCTGGCAGAAACCATTGAGGGTAAGAGGCCTATTCCAAAGGCCACATCCCCACTCCAGAGAGAGGAAGCATCCAGGGTAGAAAGGCCTGGCAGAAACCACTGAGGGTAAGAGGCCTATTCTAAAGGCCCCATCCCCACCCGAGAAGGAGGAAGCATCCAGGGAAGACAAACCTGGTAGAAACCACTGAGGGTAAGAAGCCTATTCCAAAGGCCACATCCTCACCAAAGAGGGAGGAAGCATCCAGGGAAGACAAACCTGGTAGAAACCACGGATGGTAAGAGGCCTATTCCAAAGGCCACATCCCCACCAAAGAGGGACAAAGCATCCAGGGAAGAGAAGCCTGGCAGAAACCATTGAGGGTAAGAGGCCGATTCTAGAGGCAACATCCCCACCCCACAGGGAGGAAGCATCCAGGGTAGAAAGGCCTGGCAGTAACCACTGAGGGTAAGAGGCCTATTTTAAAGGCCACATCCCTACCCCAGAGGGAGAAAGCATCCAGGGAAGAAAGGCCTGGCAGAAACCACTGAGGGTAAGAGGCCTATTCTAAAGGCCCCATCCCCACCCGAGAAGGAGGAAGCATCCAGGGAAGACAAACCTGGTAGAAACCACTGAGGGTAAGAGGCCTATTCCAAAGGCAACATCCCCACCAAAGAGGGAGGAAGCATCCAGGGAAGAAAGGCCTGGCAGAAACCATTGAGGGTAAGAGGCCGATTCCAGAGGCAACATCCCCACCCCACAGGGAGGAAGCATCCAGGGTAGAAAGGCCTGGCAGTAACCACTGAGGGTAAGAGGCCTATTCCAAAGGCCACATCCCTACCCCAGAGGGAGAAAGCATCCAGGGAAGAAAGGCCTGGCAGAAACCACTGAGGGTAAGAGGCCTATTCTAAAGGCCCCATCCCCACCCGAGAAGGAGGAAGCATCCAGGGAAGACAAACCTGGTAGAAACCACTGAGGGTAAGAGGCCTATTCCAAAGGCAACACCCGACCAAAGAGAGAGGAAGCATCCAGGGAAGAAAGGCCTGGTAGAAACCATTGAGGGTAAGAGGCCTATTCCAAATGCCACATCCCCACCCCAGAGGGAGGAAGCATCCAGGGTAGAAAGGCCTGGCAGAAACCACTGAGGGTAAGAGGCCTATTCTAAAGTCCCCATCCCCACCCGAGAAGGAGGAAGCATCCAGGGAAGACAAACCTGGTAGAAACCACTGAGGGTAAGAGGCCTATTCCAAAGGCAACATCCCCACCAAAGAGGGAGGAAGAATCCAGGGAAGAAAGGCCTGGCAGAAACCATTGAGGGTAAGAGGCCTATTCCAAAGGCCACATCCCCACTCCAGAGAGAGGAAGCATCCAGGGTAGAAAGGCCTGGCAGAAACTATTGAGGATAAGACGCCTATTCCAAAGGCCACATCCCCACCAAAGAGGGAGGAAGCATCCAGGGAAGAAAGGCCTGTCAGAAACCATTGAGGGTAAGAGGCCTATTCCAAAGGCCACATCCCCACTCCAGAGAGAGGAAGCATCCAGGGTAGAAAGGCCTGGCAGAAACCATTGAGGGTAAGAGGACTATTCCAAAGGCAACATCCCCACCCCACAGGGAGGAAGTATCCAGGGTAGAAAGGCCTGGCAGAAACCACTGAGGGTAAGAGGCCTATTCTAAAGGCCCCATCCCCACCCGAGAAGGAGGAAGCATCCAGGGAAGACAAACCTGGTAGAAACCACTGAGGGTAAGAGGCCTATTCCAAAGGCAACATCACCACCAAAGAGGGAGGAAGCATCCAGGGAAGAAAGGCCTGGTAGAAACCATTGAGGGTAAGAGGCCTATTCCAAATGCCACATCCCCACCCCAGAGGGAGGAAGCATCCAGGGTAGAAGGGCCTGGCAGAAACGATTGAGGGTAAGAGGCCTATTCCAAAGGCACCCTCCCCACCCCACAGGGAAGAAGCATCCAGGGTAGAAAGGCCTGGCAGAAACCAGTGAGGGTAAGAGGCCTATTCCGAAGGCCACATCCCCACCCCAGAGGGAGGAAGCATCCAGGGTAGAAAGGCCTGGCAGAAATCAGTGAGGGTAAGAGGCCTATTCCACAGGCCCCATCCCCACCCGAGAGAGAGGAAGCATCCAGGGAAGAAAAGCCTGGTAGAAACCACTGAGGGTAAGAGGCCTATTTCAAAGGCCACATCCCCACCAAAGAGGGAGGAAGCATCCAGGGAAGAAAGGCCTGGCAGAAACCACTGAGGGTAAGAGGCCTATTCTAAAGGCCCCATCCCAACCTGAGAAGTAGGAAGCATCCAGGGAAGACAAACCTGGTAGAAACCATTGAGGGTAAGAGGCCTATTCCAAAGGCCACATCCCCACCAAAGAGGGACGAAGCATCCAGGGAAGAGAAGCCTGGCAGAAACCATTGAGGGTAAGAGGCCGATTCCAGAGGCAAAATCCCCACCCCACAGGGAGGAAGCATCCAGGGTAGAAAGGCCTGGCAGTAACCATTGAGGGTAAGAGGCCTATTCTAAAGGCCACATCCCCACCCCAGAGGAAGAAAGCATCCAGGGAAGAAAGGCCTGGCAGAAACCACTGAGGGTAAGAGGCCTATTC
The DNA here is from genome assembly GCA_035047345.1 of Bradypodion ventrale. NCBI lineage: Eukaryota > Metazoa > Chordata > Lepidosauria > Squamata > Chamaeleonidae > Bradypodion > Bradypodion ventrale. The sequence continues at coordinate 21,617,351 of JAWDJE010000009.1, read as the reverse complement.
TAAAGGCCCCATCCCCACCCGAGAAGGAGGAAGCATCCAGGGAAGACACACCTGGTAGAAACCACTGAGGGTAAGAGGCCTATTCCAAAGGCAACATCCCCACCAAAGAGGGAGGAAGCATCCAGGGAAGAAAGGCCTGGTAGAAACTATTGAGGGTAAGAGACCTATTCCAAATGCCACATCCCCACCCCAGAGGGAGGAAGCATCCAGGGTTGAAAGGCCCGGCAGAAACCACTGAGGGTAAGAGGCCTATTCCAAAGGCACCCTCCCCACCCCACAGGGAGGAAGCATCCAGGGAAGAAAGGCCTGGCAGAAACCACTGAGGGTAAGAGGCCTATTCCAAAGGCCCCATCCCCACCCCAGAGGGAGGAAGCATTCAGGGAAGAAAAGCCTGGCAGAAACCATTGAAGGTAAGAGGCCGATTCCAAAGGCCACACACATACACCAGAGGGAGGAAGCATCCAGGGAAGAAAGGCCTGGCAGAAACCATTGAGGGTAAGAGGCCTATTCCAAAGGCCACATCCCCCCCCCAAGAGGGAGGAAGCATCCAGGGAAGAAAAGCCTGGCAGAAACCACTGAGGGTAAGAGGCCGTCTCCAAAGGCCACATCCCGACCCCAGAGGGAGGAAGCATCCAGGGAATTAAGGCCTGGCAGAAACCATTGAAGGTAAGAGGCCTATTCCAAAGGCCACACACATACACCAGAGGGAGAAAGCATCCAGGGAAGAAAGGCCTGGCAGAAACCACTGAGGGCAAGAGGCCTATTCCAAAGGCCCCATCCCCACCAAAGAGGGAGGAAGCATCCAGGGAAGAAAGGCCTGGCAGAAACCATTGAGGGTAAGAGGCCTATTCCAAAGGCCACATCCCCACTCCAGAGAGAGGAAGCATCCAGGGTAGAAAGGCCTGGCAGATACCATTGAGGGTAAGACGCCTATTCCAAAGGCCACATCCCCACCAAAGAGGGAGGAAGCATCCAGGGAAGAAAGGCCTGGCAGAAACCATTGAGGGTAAGAGGCCTATTCCAAAGGCCACATCCCCACTCCAGAGAGAGGAAGCATCCAGGGTAGAAAGGCCTGGCAGAAACCATTGAGGGTAAGAGGACTATTCCAAAGGCAACATCCCCACCCCACAGGGAGGAAGCATCCAGGGTAGAAAGGCCTGGCAGAAACCACTGAGGGTAAGAGGCCTATTCCAAAGGCCACATCCCCACTCCAGAGAGAGGAAGCATCCAGGGTAGAAAGGCCTGGCAGAAACCATTGAGGGTAAGAGGACTATTCCAAAGGCAACATCCCCACCCCACAGGGAGGAAGCATCCAGGGTAGAAAGGCCTGGCAGAAACCACTGAGGGTAAGAGGCCTATTCCAAAGGCAACATCCCCACTCCAGAGAGAGGAAGCATCCAGGGTAGAAAGGTCTGGCAGAAACCATTGAGGGTAAGAGGACTATTCCAAAGGCAACATCCCCACCCCAGAGGGAGGAAGCATCCAGGGTAGAAAGGCCTGGCAGAAACCAGTGAGGGTAAGAGGCCTATTCCAAAGGCCCCATCCCCACCCGAGAGGGAGGAAGCATCCAGGGAAGAAAAGCCTGGTAGAAACCACTGAGGGTAAGAGGCCTATTTCAAAGGCCACATCCCCACCAAAGAGGGAGGAAGCATCCAGGGAAGAAAGGCCTGGCAGAAACCACTGAGGGTAAGAGGCCTATTCTAAAGGCCCCATCCCCACCCGAGAAGGAGGAAGCATCCATGGAAGACAAACCTGGTAGAAACCACGGAGGGTAAGAGGCCTATTCCAAAGGCGACATCCCCACCAAAGAGGGACGAAGCATCCAGGGAAGAGAAGCCTGGCAGAAACCATTGAGGGTAAGAGGCCGATTCCAGAGGCAACATCCCCACCCCACAGGGAGGAAGCATCCAGGGTAGAAAGGCCTGGCAGTAACCACTGAGGGTAAGAGGCCTATTCCAAAGGCCACATTCCCACCCCAGAGGGAGAAAGCATAAAGGGAAGAAAGGCCTGGCAGAAACCACTGAGGGTAAGAGGCCTATTCTAAAGCCCCCATCCCCACCCGAGAAGGAGGAAGCATCCAGGGAAGACAAACCTGGTAGAAACCACTGAGGGTAAGAGGCCTATTCCAAAGGCACCCTCCCCACCCCAGAGGGAGGAAGCATCCAGGGAAGAAAGGCCTGGCAGAAACCATTGAGGGTAAGAGCCCTATTCCAAAGGCCACATCCCCCCCCAAGAGGAAGGAAGCATCCAGGGTAGAAAGGCCTGGCAGAAACCACTGAGGGCAAGAGGCCTATTCCAAAGGCCCCATCCCCCCCGAGAAGGAGGAAGCATCCAGGTAAGATAAGCCTGGTAGAAACCACTGAGGGTAAGACGCCTATTCCAAAGGCCCCATCCCCACCCCACAGGGAGGAAGCATCCAGGGAAGAAAAGCCTGGTAGAAACCACTGAGGGTAAGAGGCCTTTTCCAAAGGCCACATCCCCACCAAAGAGGGAGGAAGCATCCAGGGAAGAAAGGCCTGGCAGAAACCATTGAGGGTAAGAGGCCTATTCCAAAGGCCACATTCCCACTACAGAGAGAGGAAGCATCCAGGGTAGAAAGGCCTGGCAGATACCATTGAGGGTAAGACGCCTATTCCAAAGGCCACATCCCCACCAAAGAGGGAGGAAGCATCCAGGGAAGAAAGGCCTGGCAGAAACCATTGAGGGTAAGAGGCCTATTCCAAAGGCCACATCCCCACTCCAGAGAGAGGAAGCATCCAGGGTAGAAAGGCCTGGCAGAAACCATTGAGGGTAAGAGGACTATTCCAAAGGCAACATCCCCACCCCACAGGGAGGAAGCATCCAGGGTAGAAAGGCCTGGCAGAAACCACTGAGGGTAAGAGGCCTATTCCAAAGGCCACATCCCCACTCCAGAGAGAGGAAGCATCCAGGGTAGAAAGGCCTGGCAGAAACCATTGAGGGTAAGAGGACTATTCCAAAGGCAACATCCCCACCCCACAGGGAGGAAGCATCCAGGGTAGAAAGGCCTGGCAGAAACCACTGAGGGTAAGAGGCCTATTCCAAAGGCAACATCCCCACTCCAGAGAGAGGAAGCATCCAGGGTAGAAAGGTCTGGCAGAAACCATTGAGGGTAAGAGGACTATTCCAAAGGCAACATCCCCACCCCACAGGGAGGAAGCATTCAGGGTAGAAAGGCCTGGCAGAAACCACTGAGGGTAAGAGGCCTATTCTAAACGCCCCATCCCCACCCGAGAAGGAGGAAGCATCCAGGGAAGACAAACCTGGTAGAAACCACTGAGGGTAAGAGGCCTATTCCAAAGGCAACATCCCCACCAAAGAGGGAGGAAGCATCCAGGGAAGAAAGGCCTGGTAGAAACCATTGAGGGTAAGAGGCCTATTCCAAATGCCACATCCCCACCCCAGAGGGAGGAAGCATCCAAGGTAGAAAGGCCTGGCAGAAACCACTGAGGGTAAGAGGCCTATTCCAAAGGCCACATCCCCACCCCAGAGGGAGGAAGCATCCAGGGTAGAAAGGCCTGGCAGAAACCAGTGAGGGTAAGAGGCCTATTCCAAAGGCCCCATCCCCACCCGAGAAGGAGGAAGCATCCAGGGAAGAAAAGCCTGGTAGAAACCACTGAGGGTAAGAGGCCTATTTCAAAGGCCCCATCCCCACCAAAGAGGGAGGAAGCATCCAGGGAGGAAAGGCCTGGCAGAAACCACTGAGGGTAAGAGGCCTATTCTAAAGGCCCCATCCCCACCTGAGAAGTAGGAAGCATCCAGGGAAGACAAACCTGGTAGTAACCACGGAGGGTAAGAGGCCTATTCCAAAGGCCACATCCCCACCAAAGAAGGACGAAGCATCCAGGGAAGAGAAGCCTGGCAGAAACCATTGAGGGTAAGAGGCCGATTCCAGAGGCAACATCCCCACCCCACAGGGAGGAAGCATCCAGGGTAGAAAGGCCTGGCAGTAACCATTGAGGGTAAGAGGCCTATTCTAAAGGCCACATCCCCACCCCAGAGGAAGAAAGCATCCAGGGAAGAAAGGCCTGGCAGAAACCACTGAGGGTAAGAGGCCTATTCTAAAGGCCCCATCCCCACCCGAGAAGGAGGAAGCATCCAGGGAAGACAAACCTGGTAGAAACCACTGAGGGTAAGAGGCCTATTCCAAAGGCAACATCCACACCAAAGAGGGAGGAAGCATCGAGGGAAGAAAGGCCTGGTAGAAACCATTGAGGGTAAGAGGCCTATTCCAAATGCCACATCCCCACCCCAGAGGGAGGAAGCATCCAGGGTTGAAAGGCCCGGCAGAAACCACTGAGGGTAAGAGGCCTATTCCAAAGGCACCCTCCCCACCACACAGGGAGGAAGCATCCAGGGAAGAAAGGCCTGGCAGAAACCACTGAGGGTAAGAGGCCTATTCCAAAGGCCACACACATACACCAGAGGGAGGAAGCATCCAGGGAAGAAAGGCCTGGCAGAAACCATTGAGGGTAAGAGGCCTATTCCAAAGGCCACATCCCCCCCCCCAAGAGGGAGGAAGCATCCAGGGAAGAAAAGCCTTGCAGAAACCACTGAGGGTAAGAGGCCGTCTCCAAAGGCCACATCCCGACCCCAGAGGGAGGAAGCATCCAGGGAATTAAGGCCTGGCAGAAACCATTGAAGGTAAGAGGCCTATTCCAAAGGCCACACACATACACCAGAGGGAGGAAGCATCCAGGGAATAAAGGCCTGGCAGAAACCATTGAGGGTAAGAGGCCTATTCCAAAGGCCACATCCCCCCCCCCCCCCATGAGGAAGGAAGCATCCAGGGTAGAAAGGCCTGGCAGAAACCACTGAGGGCAAGAGGCCTATTCCAAAGGCCCCATCCCCCCCGAGAAGGAGGAAGCATCCAGGTAAGATAAGCCGGGTAGAAACCACTGAGGGTAAGACGCCTATTCCATAGGCCACATCCCCACCAAAGAGGGAGGAAGCATCCAGGGAAGAAAGGCCTGGCAGAAACCATTGAGGGTAAGAGGCCTATTCCAAAGGCCACACACACACACACCAGAGTGAGGAAGCATCCAGGGAAGAAAGGCCTGGCAGAAACGATTGAGGGTAAGAGGCCTATTCCAAAGGCCCCATCCCCACCCCACAGGGAGGAAGCATCCAGGGAAGAAAAGCCTGGTAGAAACCACTGAGGGTAAGAGGCCTTTTCCAAAGGCCACACACACACATCAGAGTGAGGAAGCATCCAGGGAAGAAAGGCCTGGCAGAAACGATTGAGGGTAAGAGGCCTATTCCAAAGGCCCCATCCCCACCCCACAGGGAGGAAGCATCCAGGGAAGAAAAGCCTGGCAGAAACCATTGAGGGTAAGAGGCCTATTCCAAAGGCCACATCCCCACTCCAGAGAGAGGAAGTATCCAGGGTAGAAAGGCCTGGCAGAAACCATTGAGGGTAAGAGGACTATTCCAAAGGCAACATCCCCACCCCACAGGGAGGAAGCATCCAGGGTAGAAAGGCCTGGCAGAAACCACTGAGGGTAAGAGGCCTATTCCAAAGGCCACATCCCCACTCCAGAGAGATGAAGCATCCAGGGTAGAAAGGCCTGGCAGAAACCATTGAGGGTAAGAGGACTATTCCAAAGGCAACATCCCCACCCCACAGGGAGGAAGCATCCAGGGTAGAAAGGCCTGGCAGAAACCACTGAGGGTAAGAGGCCTATTCCAAAGGCAACATCCCCACTCCAGAGAGAGGAAGCATCCAGGGTAGAAAGGTCTGGCAGAAACCATTGAGGGTAAGAGGACTATTCCAAAGGCAACATCCCCACCCCACAGGGAGGAAGCATTCAGGGTAGAAAGGCCTGGCAGAAACCACTGAGTTTAAGAGGCCTATTCCAAAGGCCACATCCCCACTCCAGAGAGAGGAAGCATCCAGGGAAGACAAACCTGGTAGAAACCACTGAGGGTAAGAGGCCTATTCCAAAGGCAACATCCCCACCAAAGAGGGAGGAAGCATCCAGGGAAGAAAGGCCTGGTAGAAACCATTGAGGGTAAGAGGCCTATTCCAAATGCCACATCCCCACCCCAGAGGGAGGAAGCATCCAAGGTAGAAAGGCCTGGCAGAAACCACTGAGGGTAAGAGGCCTATTCCAAAGGCACCCTCCCCACCCCACAGGGAGGAAGCATCCAGGGTAGAAAGGCCTGGCAGATACCAGTGAGGGTAAGAGGCCTATTCCGAAGGCCACATACCCACCCCAGAGGGAGGAAGCATCCAGGGTAGAAAGGCCTGGCAGAAACCAGTGAGGGTAAGAGGCCTATTCCAAAGGCCCCATCCCCACCCGAGAGGGAGGAAGCATCCAGGGAAGAAAAGCCTGGTAGAAACCACTGTGGGTAAGAGGCCTATTTCAAAGGCCACATCCCCACCAAAGAGGGAGGAAGCATCCAGGGAAGAAAGGCCTGGCAGAAACCACTGAGGGTAAGCGGCCTATTCTAAAGGCCCCATCCCCACCAGAGAAGGAGGAAGCATCCAGGGAAGACAAACCTGGTAGAAACCACGGAGGGTAAGAGGCCTATTCCAAAGGCCACATCCCCACCAAAGAGGGACGAAGCATCCAGGGAAGAGAAGCCTGGCAGAAACCATTGAGGGTAAGAGGCCGATTCCAGAGGCAACATCCCAACCCCACAGGGAGGAAGCATCCAGGGTAGAAAGGCCTGGCAGTAACCACTGAGGGTAAGAGGCCTATTCCAAAGGCCACATTCCCACCCCAGAGGGAGAAAGCATCCAGGGAAGAAAGGCCTGGCAGAAACCACTGAGGGTAAGAGGCCTATTCTAAAGGCCCCATCCCCACCCGAGAAGGAGGAAGCATCCAGGGAAGACAAACCTGGTAGAAACCACTGAGGGTAAGAGGCCTATTCCAAAGGCCACATCCCCACCAAAGAGGGAGGAAGCATCCAGGGTAGAAAGGCCTGGCAGAAACCATTGAGGGTAAGAGGACTATTCCAAAGGCAACATCCCCACCACACAGGGAGGAAGCATCCAGGGTAGAAAGGCCTGGCAGAAACCACTGAGGGTAAGAGGCCTATTCCAAAGGCCACATCCCCACTCTAGAGAGAGGAAGCATCCAGGGTAGAAAGGCCTGGCAGAAACCATTGAGGGTAAGAGGCCTATTCTAAAGGCCCCATCCCAACCCGAGAAGGAGGAAGCATCCAGGGAAGACAAACCTGGTAGAAAGCACTTAGGGTAAGAGGCCTATTCCAAAGGCAACATCCCCACCAAAGAGGGAGGAAGCATCCAGGGAAGAAAGGCCTGGTAGAAACCATTGAGGGTAAGAGGCCTATTCCAAATGCTACATCCCCACCCCAGAGGGAGGAAGCATCCAGGGTAGAAAGGCCTGGCAGAAACCACTGAGGGTAAGAGGCCTATTCCAAAGGCACCCTCCCCACCCGAGAGGGAGGAAGCATCCAGGGAAGAAAAGCCTGGTAGAAACCACTGAGGGTAAGAGGCCTATTCCAAAGGCCACATCCCCACCAAAGAGGGAGAAAGCATCCAGGGAAGAAAGGCCTGGCAGAAACCACTGAGGGTAAGAGGCCTATTCTAAAGGCCCCATCCCCACCCGAGAAGGAGGAAGCATCCAGGGAAGACAAACCTGGTAGAAACCACTGAGGGTAAGAGGCATATTCCAAAGGCAACATCCCCACCAAAGAGGGAGGAAGCATCCAGGGAAGAAAGGCCTGGTAGAAACCATTGAGGGTAAGAGGCCTATTCCAAATGCCACATCCCCACCCCAGAGGGAGGAAGCATCCAGGGTAGAAAGGCCTGGCAGAAACCACTGAGGGTAAGAGGCCTATTCCAAAGGCACCCTCCCCACCCCACAGGGAGGAAGCATCCAGGGAAGAAAGGCCTGGCAGAAACCACTGAGGGTAAGAGGCCTATTCCAAAGGCCCCATTCCCACCCCAGAGGGAGGAAGCATCCAGGGAAGAAAAGCCTGGCAGAAACCATTGAAGGTAAGAGGCCTATTCCAAAGGCCACACACATACACCAGAGGGAGGAAGCATCCAGGGAAGAAAGGCCTGGCAGAAACCATTGAGGGTAAGAGGCCTATTCCAAAGGCCACATCCCCCCCCCAAGAGGGAGGAAGCATCCAGGGAAGAAAAGCCTGGCAGAAACCATTGAGGGTAAGAGGCCGACTCCAAAGGCCGCATCCCGACCCCAGAGGGAGGAAGCATCCAGGGAATAAAGGCCTGGCAGAAACCATTGAAGGTAAGAGGCCTATTCCAAAGGCCACACACATACACCAGAGGGAGGAAGCATCCAGGGAAGAAAGGCCTGGCAGAAACCATTGAGGGTAAGAGGCCTATTCCAAAGGCCACATCCCCCCCCAAGAGCAAGGAAGCATCCAGGGTAGAAAGGCCTGGCAGAAACCACTGAGGGCAAGAGGCCTATTCCAATGGCCCCATCCCCACCCGAAAAGGAGGAAGCATCCAGGTAAGATAAGCCTGGTAGAAACCACTGAGGGTAAGACGCCTATTCCAAAGTCCACATCCCCACCAAAGAGGGAGGAAGCATCCAGGGAAGAAAGGCCTGGCAGAAACCATTGAGGGTAAGAGGCCTATTCCAAAGGCCACACACACACACACACCAGTGCGAGGAAGCATCCAGGGAAGAAAGGCCTGGCAGAAACGATTGAGGGTAAGAGGCCTATTCCAAAAGCCCCATCCCCACCCCACAGGGAGGAAGCATCGAGGGAAGAAAAGCCTGGTAGAAACCACTGAGGGTAAGAGGCCTTTTCCAAAGGCCACATCCCCACCAAAGAGGGAGGAAGCATCCAGGGAAGAAAGGCCTCGCAGAAACCACTGAGGGTAAGAGGCCTATTCTAAAGGCCCCATCCCCACCCGAGAAGGAGGAAGCATCCAGGGAAGACAAACCTGGTAGAAACCACTGAGGGTAAGAGGCCTATTCCAAAGGCAACATCCCCACCAAAGAGGGAGGAAGCATCCAGGGAATAAAGGCCTGGTAGAAACCATTGAGGGTAAGAGGCCTATTCCAAATGCCACATCCCCACCCCAGAGGGAGGAAGCATCCAGGGTAGAAAGGCCTGGCAGAAACCACTGAGGGTAAGAGGCCTATTCCAAAGGCACCCTCCCCAACCCACAGGGAGGAAGCATCCAGGGAAGAAAGGCCTGGCAGAAACCACTGAGGGTAAGAGGCCTATTCCAAAGGCCCCATCCCCACCCCAGTGGGAGGAAGCATCCAGGGAAGAAAAGCCTGGCAGAAACCATTGAAGGTAAGAGGCCTATTCCAAAGGCCACACACATACACCAGAGGGGGGAAGCATCCAGGGAAGAAAGGCCTGGCAGAAACCATTGAGGGTAAGAGGCCTATTCCAAAGTCCACATCCCCACCAAAGAGGGAGGAAGCATCCAGGGAAGAAAGGCCTGGCAGAAACCATTGAGGGTAAGAGGCCTATTCCAAAGGCCACACACACACACACACCAGTGCGAGGAAGCATCCAGGGAAGAAAGGCCTGGCAGAAACGATTGAGGGTAAGAGGCCTATTCCAAAAGCCCCATCCCCACCCCACAGGGAGGAAGCATCCAGGGAAGAAAAGCCTGGTAGAAACCACTGAGGGTAAGAGGCCTTTTCCAAAGGCCACATCCCCACCAAAGAGGGAGGAAGCATCCAGGGAAGAAAGGCCTCGCAGAAACCACTGAGGGTAAGAGGCCTATTCTAAAGGCCCCATCCCCACCCGAGAAGGAGGAAGCATCCAGGGAAGACAAACCTGGTAGAAACCACTGAGGGTAAGAGGCCTATTCCAAAGGCAACATCCCCACCAAAGAGGGAGGAAGCATCCAGGGAAGAAAGGCCTGGTAGAAACCATTGAGGGTAAGAGGCCTATTCCAAATGCCACATCCCCACCCCAGAGGGAGGAAGCATCCAGGGTAGAAAGGCCTGGCAGAAACCACTGAGGGTAAGAGGCCTATTCCAAAGGCACCCTCCCCAACCCACAGGGAGGAAGCATCCAGGGAAGAAAGGCCTGGCAGAAACCACTGAGGGTAAGAGGCCTATTCCAAAGGCCCCATCCCCACCCCAGTGGGAGGAAGCATCCAGGGAAGAAAAGCCTGGCAGAAACCATTGAAGGTAAGAGGCCTATTCCAAAGGCCACACACATACACCAGAGGGGGGAAGCATCCAGGGAAGAAAGGCCTGGCAGAAACCATTGAGGGTAAGAGGCCTATTCCAAAGGCCACATCCCCCCCCCCCCAAGAGGGAGGAAGCATCCAGGGAAGAAAAGCCTGGCAGAAACCATTGAGGGTAAGAGGCCGATTCCAAAGGCCACATCCCGAACCCAGAGGGAGGAAGCATCCAGGGAATTAAGGCCTGGCAGAAACCATTGAAGGTAAGAGGCCTATTCCAAAGGCCACACACATACACCACAGGGAGGAAGCATCCAGGGAAGAAAAGCTTGGTAGAAACCACTGAGGGTAAGAGGCCTTTTCCAAAGGCCACATCCGCACCAAAGAGGGAGGAAGCATCCAGGGAAGAAAGGCCTGGCAGAAACCACTGAGGGTAAGAGGCCTATTCTAAAGGCCCCATCCCCACCCGAGAAGGAGGAAGCATCCAGGGAAGACAAACCTGGTAGAAACCACTGAGGGTAAGAGGCCTATTCCAAAGGCAACATCCCCACCAAAGAGGGGGGAAGCATCCAGGGAAGAAAGGCCTGGCAGAAACCATTGAGGGTAAGAGGCCTATTCCAAAGGCCACATCCCCCCCCCAAGAGGGAGGAAGCATCCAGGGAAGAAAGGCCTGGCAGAAACCATTGAGGGTAAGAGGCCTATTCCAAAGGCCACATCCCCCTCCAAGAGGGAGGAAGCATCCAGGGAAGAAAAGCCTGGCAGAAACCTTTGAGGGTAAGAGGCCGATTCCAAAGGCCACATCCCGACCCCAGAGGGAGTAAGCATCCAGGGAAGAAAGGCCTGGTAGAAACCATTGAAGGTAAGAGGCCTATTCCAAAGGCCACACACATACACCAGAGGGAGGAAGCATCCAGGGAAGAAAGGCCTGGCAGAAATCATTGAGGGTAAGAGGCCTATTCCAAAGGCCACACACACACACCAGAGGGAGGAAGCATCCAGGGAAGAAAGGCCTGGCAGAAACCATTGAGGGTAAGAGGCCTATTCCAAAGTCCCCATCCCCACCCGAGAGGGAGGAAGCATCCAGTGAAGAAAAGCCTGGTAGAAACCACTGAGGGTAAGAGGCCTATTCCTAAGGCACCACCCCACCCCAGAGGGAGGAATCATCCAGGGAAGAAAAGCCTGGCAGAAACCATTGAGGGTAAGAGGTTGATTCCAAAGGCCCCATCCCCACCCGAGAGGGAGGAAGCATCCAGGAAAGAAAGGCCTGGCAGAAACCACTGAGGGTAAGAGGCCTATTCCAAAGGCCACATCCCCACCAAAGAGGGACGAAGCATCCAGGGAAGAGAAGCCTGGCAGAAAGCATTGAGGGTAAGAGGCCGATTCCAGAGGCAACCTCCCCACCCCACAGGGAGGAAGCATCCAGGGTAGAAAGGCCTGGCAGAAACCAGTGAGGGTAAGAGGCCTATTCCAAAGGCCACATCCCCACCCCTGACGAAGCATCCAGGGTAGAAAGGCCTGGCAGAAACCAGTGACGGTAAGAGGCCTATTCCAAAGGCCCCATCCCCACCCAAGAGGGAGGAAGCATCCAGGGAAGAAAAGCCTGGTAGAAACCACTGAGGGTAAGAGGCCTATTTCAAAGGCCACATCCCCACCAAAGAGGGAGGAAGCATCCAGGGAAGAAAGGCCTGGCAGAAACCACTGAGGGTAAGAGGCCTATTCTAAAGGTCCCATCCCCACCTGAGAAGGAGGAAGCATCCAGGGAAGTCAAACCTGGTAGAAACCACGGAGGGTAAGAGGCCTATACTAAAGGCCCCATCCCCACCCGAGAAGGAGGAAGCATCCAGGGAAGAGATGCCTGGCAGAAACGATTGAGGGTAAGAGGCCTATTCCAAAGGCCCCATCCCCACCCGAGAGGGAGGAAGCATCCAGGAAAGAAAGGCCTGGCAGAAACCACTGAGGGTAAAAGGCCTATTCCAAAGGCCACATCCCCACCAAAGAGGGACGAAGCATCCAGGGAAGAGAAGCCTGGCAGAAACCATTGAGGGTAAGAGGCCGATTCCAGAGGCAACATCCCCACCCCACAGGGAGGAAGCATCCAGGTTAGAAAGGCCTGGCAGAAACCAATGAGGGTAAGAGGCCTATTCCAAAGGCACCCTCCCCACCCCACAGGGAGGAAGCATCCAGGGAAGAAAGGCCTGGCAGAAACCACTGAGGGTAAGAGGCCTCTTCCAAAGGCCCAATCCCCACCCCAGAAGGAGGAAGCATCCAGGGAAGAAAGGCCTGGCAGAAACCACTGAGGGTAAGAGGCCTATTCCAAAGGCCACATCCCCCCCCAAGAGGGAGGAAGCATCCAGGGAAGAAAGGCCTGGCAGAAACCACTGAGGGTAAGAGGCCTATTCCAAAGGCCCCATCCCCGCCCCAGTGGGAGCAAGCATCCAGGGAAGAAAAGCCTGGCAGAAACCATTGAAGGTAAGAGGCCTATTCCAAAGGCCACACACATACACCAGAGGGGGTAAGCATCCAGGGAAGAAAGGCCTGGCAGAAACCATTGAGGGTAAGAGGCCTATTCCAAAGGCCACATCCCCACCCCAGTGGGAGGAAGCATCCAGGAAAGAAAGGCCTGGCAGAAACCACTGAGGGTAAAAGGCCTATTCCAAAGGCCACATCCCCACCAAAGAGGGACGAAGCATCCAGGGAAGAGAAGCCTGGCAGAAACCATTGAGGGTAAGAGGCCGATTCCAGAGGCAACATCCCCACCCCACAGGGAGGAAGCATCCAGGTTAGAAAGGCCTGGCAGAAACCAATGAGGGTAAGAGGCCTATTCCAAAGGCACCCTCCCCACCCCACAGGGAGGAAGCATCCAGGGAAGAAAGGCCTGGCAGAAACCACTGAGGGTAAGAGGCCTATTCCAAAGGCCCAATCCCCACCCCAGAAGGAGGAAGCATCCAGGGAAGAAAGGCCTGGCAGAAACCACTGAGGGTAAGAGGCCTATTCCAAAGGCCACATCCCCCCCCAAGAGGGAGGAAGCATCCAGGGAAGAAAGGCCTGGCAGAAACCACTGAGGGTAAGAGGCCTATTCCAAAGGCCCCATCCCCGCCCCAGTGGGAGCAAGCATCCAGGGAAGAAAAGCCTGGTAGAAACCATTGAAGGTAAGAGGCCTATTCCAAAGGCCACACACATACACCAGAGGGGGTAAGCATCCAGGGAAGAAAGGCCTGGCAGAAACCATTGAGGGTAAGAGGCCTATTCCAAAGGCCACATCCCCCTCCAAGAGGGAGGAAGCATACAGGGAAGAAAAGCCTGGCAGAAACCTTTGAGGGTAAGAGGCCGATTCCAAAGGCCACATCCCGACCCCAGAGGGAGTAAGCATCCAGGGAATTAAGGCCTGGCAGAAACCATTGAAGGTAAGAGGCCTATTCCAAAGGCCACACACATACACCAGAGGGAGGAAGCATCCAGGGAAGAAAGGCCTGGCAGAAACCATTGAGGGTAAGAGGCCTATTCCAAAGGCCACATCCCCACCCCCCCAAGAGGAAGGAAGCATCCAGGGTAGAAAGGCCTGGCAGAAACTCTGAGGGCAAGAGGCCTATTCCAAAGGCCCCATCCCCACCCGAGAAGGAGGAAGCATCCATGTAAGATAAGCCTGGTAGAAACCACTGAGGGTAAGACGCCTATTCAAAAGGCCACATCCCCACCAAAGAGGGAGGAAGCATCCAGGGAAGAAAGGCCTGGCAGAAACCATTGAGGGTAAGAGGCCTATTCCAAAGGCCACACACACACACCAGAGTGAGGAAGCATCCAGGGAAGAAAGGCCTGGCAGAAACCATTGAGGGTAAGAGGCCTATTCCAAAGGCCCCATCCCCAACCAAGAGAGAGGAAGCATCCAGGGAAGAAAAGACTGGCAGTAACCATTGAGGGTAAGAGGTCGATTCCAAAGGCCCCATCCCCACCCCAGAGGGAGGAAGCATCCAGGGAAGAAAAGTCTGGCAGAAACCATTGAAGGTAAGAGGCCTATTCCAAAGGCCACACACATACACCAGAGGGAGGAAGCATCCAGGGAAGAAAGGCCTGGCAGAAACCATTGAGGGTAAGAGGCCTATTCCAAAGGCCCCATCCCCAACCAAGAGAGAGGAAGCATCCAGGGAAGAAAAGACTGGCAGTAACCATTGAGGGTAAGAGGCCTATTCCAAAGGCCACATCCCCCTCCAAGAGGGAGGAAGCATCCAGGGAAGAAAAGCCTGGCAGAAACCTTTGAGGGTAAGAGGCCGATTCCAAAGGCCACATCCCGACCCCAGAGGGAGTAAGCATCCAGGGAATTAAGGCCTGGCAGAAACCATTGAAGGTAAGAGGCCTATTCCAAAGGCCACACACATACACCAGAGGGAGGAAGCATCCAGGGAAGAAAGGCCTGGCAGAAACCATTGAGGGTAAGAGGCCTATTCCAAAGGCCACATCCCCACCCCCCCCAAGAGGAAGGAAGCATCCAGGGTAGAAAGGCCTGGCAGAAACTCTGAGGGCAAGAGGCCTATTCCAAAGGCCCCATCCCCACCCGAGAAGGAGGAAGCATCCAGGTAAGATAAGCCTGGTAGAAACCAATGAGGGTAAGACGCCTATTCCAAAGGCCACATCCCCACCAAAGAGGGAGGAAGCATCCAGGGAAGAAAGGCCTGGCAGAAACCATTGAGGGTAAGAGGCCTATTCCAAAGGCCACACACACACACCAGAGTGAGGAAGCATCCAGGGAAGAAAGGCCTGGCAGAAACCATTGAGGGTAAGAGGCCTATTCCAAAGGCCCCATCCCCAACCAAGAGAGAGGAAGCATCCAGGATAGAAAAGACTGGCAGTAACCATTGAGGGTAAGAGGTCGATTCCAAAGGCCCCATCCCCACCCCAGAGGGAGGAAGCATCCAGGGAAGAAAAGTCTGGCAGAAACCATTGAAGGTAAGAGGCCTATTCCAAAGGCCACACACATACACCAGAGGGAGGAAGCATCCAGGGAAGAAAGGCCTGGCAGAAACCATTGTGGGTAAGAGGCCTATTCCAAAGGCCACACCCCCCCCTAAGACTGAGGAAGCATCCAGGGAAGAAAAGCCTGGCAGAAACCATTGAGGTTAAGAGGCCGATTCCAAAGGCCACATCCCCACACCAGAAGGAGGAAGCATCCAGGGAAGAAAAGCCTGGCAGAAACCATTGAATGTAAGAGGCCTATTCCAAAGGCCACACACATACACCAGAGGGGGGAAGCATCCAGGGAAGAAAAGCCTGGCAGAAACAATTGAGGGTAAGAGGCCTATTCCAAAGGCCACATCCCCCTCCAAGAGGGAGGAAGCATCCAGGGAAGAAAAGCCTGGCAGAAACCATTGAGGGTAAGAGGCCGATTCGAAAGGCCACATCCCGACCCCAGTGGGAGGAAACATCCAGGGAAGAAAGGCCTGGTAGAAACCATTGAAGGTAAGAGGCCTATTCCAAAGGCCACACACATACACCAGAGGGAGGAAGCATCCAGGGAAGAAAGGCCTGGCAGAAATCATTGAGGGTAAGAGGCCTATTCCAAAGGCCACACACACACACCAGAGGAAGGAAGCATCCAGGGAAGAAAGGCCTGGCAGAAACCATTGAGGGTAAGAGGCCTATTCCAAAGGCCACATCCCCACCCCCCCAAGAGGAAGGAAGCATCCAGGGTAGAAAGGCCTGGCAGAAACTCTGAGGGCAAGAGGCCTATTCCAAAGGCCCCATCCCCACCCGAGAAGGAGGAAGCATCCATGTAAGATAAGCCTGGTAGAAACCACTGAGGGTAAGACGCCTATTCAAAAGGCCACATCCCCACCAAAGAGGGAGGAAGCATCCAGGGAAGAAAGGCCTGGCAGAAACCATTGAGGGTAAGAGGCCTATTCCAAAGGCCACACACACACACCAGAGTGAGGAAGCATCCAGGGAAGAAAGGCCTGGCAGAAACCATTGAGGGTAAGAGGCCTATTCCAAAGGCCCCATCCCCAACCAAGAGAGAGGAAGCATCCAGGGAAGAAATGACTGGCAGTAACCATTGAGGGTAAGAGGCCTATTCCAAAGGCCACACACACACACCAGAGTGAGGAAGCATCCAGGGAAGAAAGGCCTGGCAGAAACCATTGAGGGTAAGAGGCCTATTCCAAAGGCCCCA
This sequence comes from Bradypodion ventrale, assembly GCA_035047345.1. Classification (NCBI taxonomy): domain Eukaryota; kingdom Metazoa; phylum Chordata; class Lepidosauria; order Squamata; family Chamaeleonidae; genus Bradypodion; species Bradypodion ventrale. Next base: position 21,601,077 of record JAWDJE010000009.1, on the reverse strand, counting down.
TCCCCAACCAAGAGAGAGGAAGCATCCAGGGAAGAAAAGACTGGCAGTAACCATTGAGGGTAAGAGGTCGATTCCAAAGGCCCCATCCCCACCCCAGAGGGAGGAAGCATCCAGGGAAGAAAAGTCTGGCAGAAACCATTGAAGGTAAGAGGCCTATTCCAAAGGCCACACACATACACCAGAGGGAGGAAGCATCCAGGGAAGAAAGGCCTGGCAGAAACCATTGAGGGTAAGAGGCCTATTCCAAAGGCCCCATCCCCAACCAAGAGAGAGGAAGCATCCAGGGAAGAAAAGACTGGCAGTAACCATTGAGGGTAAGAGGCCTATTCCAAAGGCCACATCCCCCTCCAAGAGGGAGGAAGCATCCAGGGAAGAAAAGCCTGGCAGAAACCTTTGAGGGTAAGAGGCCGATTCCAAAGGCCACATCCCGACCCCAGAGGGAGTAAGCATCCAGGGAATTAAGGCCTGGCAGAAACCATTGAAGGTAAGAGGCCTATTCCAAAGGCCACACACATACACCAGAGGGGGGAAGCATCCAGGGAAGAAAAGCCTGGCAGAAACAATTGAGGGTAAGAGGCCTATTCCAAAGGCCACATCCCCCTCCAAGAGGGAGGAAGCATCCAGGGAAGAAAAGCCTGGCAGAAACCATTGAGGGTAAGAGGCCGATTCGAAAGGCCACATCCCGACCCCAGTGGGAGGAAACATCCAGGGAAGAAAGGCCTGGTAGAAACCATTGAAGGTAAGAGGCCTATTCCAAAGGCCACACACATACACCAGAGGGAGGAAGCATCCAGGGAAGAAAGGCCTGGCAGAAATCATTGAGGGTAAGAGGCCTATTCCAAAGGCCACACACACACACCAGAGGAAGGAAGCATCCAGGGAAGAAAGGCCTGGCAGAAACCATTGAGGGTAAGAGGCCTATTCCAAAGGCCACATCCCCACCCCCCCAAGAGGAAGGAAGCATCCAGGGTAGAAAGGCCTGGCAGAAACTCTGAGGGCAAGAGGCCTATTCCAAAGGCCCCATCCCCACCCGAGAAGGAGGAAGCATCCATGTAAGATAAGCCTGGTAGAAACCACTGAGGGTAAGACGCCTATTCAAAAGGCCACATCCCCACCAAAGAGGGAGGAAGCATCCAGGGAAGAAAGGCCTGGCAGAAACCATTGAGGGTAAGAGGCCTATTCCAAAGGCCACACACACACACCAGAGTGAGGAAGCATCCAGGGAAGAAAGGCCTGGCAGAAACCATTGAGGGTAAGAGGCCTATTCCAAAGGCCCCATCCCCAACCAAGAGAGAGGAAGCATCCAGGGAAGAAATGACTGGCAGTAACCATTGAGGGTAAGAGGCCTATTCCAAAGGCCACACACACACACCAGAGTGAGGAAGCATCCAGGGAAGAAAGGCCTGGCAGAAACCATTGAGGGTAAGAGGCCTATTCCAAAGGCCCCATCCCCAACCAAGAGAGAGGAAGCATCCAGGGAAGAAAAGACTGGCAGTAACCATTGAGGGTAAGAGGTCGATTCCAAAGGCCCCATCCCCACCCCAGAGGGAGGAAGCATCCAGGGAAGAAAAGTCTGGCAGAAACCATTGAAGGTAAGAGGCCTATTCCAAAGGCCACACACATACACCAGAGGGAGGAAGCATCCAGGGAAGAAAGGCCTGGCAGAAACCATTGAGGGTAAGAGGCCTATTCCAAAGGCCCCATCCCCAACCAAGAGAGAGGAAGCATCCAGGGAAGAAAAGACTGGCAGTAACCATTGAGGGTAAGAGGCCTATTCCAAAGGCCACATCCCCCTCCAAGAGGGAGGAAGCATCCAGGGAAGAAAAGCCTGGCAGAAACCTTTGAGGGTAAGAGGCCGATTCCAAAGGCCACATCCCGACCCCAGAGGGAGTAAGCATCCAGGGAATTAAGGCCTGGCAGAAACCATTGAAGGTAAGAGGCCTATTCCAAAGGCCACACACATACACCAGAGGGAGGAAGCATCCAGGGAAGAAAGGCCTGGCAGAAACCATTGAGGGTAAGAGGCCTATTCCAAAGGCCACATCCCCACCCCCCCAAGAGGAAGGAAGCATCCAGGGTAGAAAGGCCTGGCAGAAACTCTGAGGGCAAGAGGCCTATTCCAAAGGCCCCATCCCCACCCGAGAAGGAGGAAGCATCCAGGTAAGATAAGCCTGGTAGAAACCAATGAGAGTAAGACGCCTATTCCAAAGGCCACATCCCCACCAAAGAGGGAGGAAGCATCCAGGGAAGAAAGGCCTGGCAGAAACCATTGAGGGTAAGAGGCCTATTCCAAAGGCCACACACACACACCAGAGTGAGGAAGCATCCAGGGAAGAAAGGCCTGGCAGAAACCATTGAGGGTAAGAGGCCTATTCCAAAGGCCCCATCCCCAACCAAGAGAGAGGAAGCATCCAGGATAGAAAAGACTGGCAGTAACCATTGAGGGTAAGAGGTCGATTCCAAAGGCCCCATCCCCACCCCAGAGGGAGGAAGCATCCAGGGAAGAAAAGTCTGGCAGAAACCATTGAAGGTAAGAGGCCTATTCCAAAGGCCACACACATACACCGGAGGGAGGAAGCATCCAGGGAAGAAAGGCCTGGCAGAAACCATTGTGGGTAAGAGGCCTATTCCAAAGGCCACAACCCCCCCCCTAAGACTGAGGAAGCATCCAGGGAAGAAAAGCCTGGCAGAAACCATTGAGGTTAAGAGGCCGATTCCAAAGGCCACATCCCCACACCAGAAGGAGGAAGCATCCAGGGAAGAAAAGCCTGGCAGAAACCATTGAATGTAAGAGGCCTATTCCAAAGGCCACACACATACACCAGAGGGGGGAAGCATCCAGGGAAGAAAAGCCTGGCAGAAACAATTGAGGGTAAGAGGCCTATTCCAAAGGCCACATCCCCCTCCAAGAGGGAGGAAGCATCCAGGGAAGAAAAGCCTGGCAGAAACCATTGAGGGTAAGAGGCCGATTCGAAAGGCCACATCCCGACCCCAGTGGGAGGAAACATCCAGGGAAGAAAGGCCTGGTAGAAACCATTGAAGGTAAGAGGCCTATTCCAAAGGCCACACACATACACCAGAGGGAGGAAGCATCCAGGGAAGAAAGGCCTGGCAGAAATCATTGAGGGTAAGAGGCCTATTCCAAAGGCCACACACACACACCAGAGGAAGGAAGCATCCAGGGAAGAAAGGCCTGGCAGAAACCATTGAGGGTAAGAGGCCTATTCCAAAGGCCCCATCCCCACCCGAGAGGGAGGAAGCATCAAGTGAAGAAAAGCCTGGTAGAAACCACTGAGGGTAAGAGGGCTATTCCAAAGGCCACATCCTCACCCAAGAGGGAGGAAGCATCCAGGGAAGAAAGGCCTGGTGGAAACCACTGAGGGTAAGAGGCCTATTCCTAAGGCACCACCCCACCCCAGAGGGAGGAAGCATCCAGGGAAGAAAAGCCTAGCAGAAACCATTGAGGGTAAGAGGTTGATTCCCAAGGCCCCATCCCCACCCGAGAGGGAGGAAGCATCCAGGAAAGAAAGGCCTGGCAGAAACCACTGAGGGTAAGAGTCCTATTCCAAAGGCCACATCCCCACCAAAGAGGGACGAAGCATCCAGGGAAGAGAAGCCTGGCAGAAACCATTGAGGGTAAGAGGCCGATTCCAGATGCAACATCCCCACCCCACAGGGAGGAAGCATCCAGGGTAGAAAGGCCTGGCAGAAACCAGTGAGGGTAAGAGGCCTATTCCAAAGGCCACATCCCCACCCCAGAGGGAGGAAGCATCCAGGGTAGAAAGGCCTGGCAGAAACCAGTGAGGGTAAGAGGCCTATTCCAAAGGCCCCATCCCCACCAAAGAGGGAGGAAGCATCCAGGGAAGAAAAGCCTGGTAGAAACCACTGAGTGTAAGAGGCCTATTTCAAAGGCCACATCCCCACCAAAGAGGGAGGAAGCATCCAGGGAAGAAAGGCCTGGCAGATACCACTGAGGGTAAGAGGCCTATTCTAAAGGCCCCATCCCCACCTGAGAAGGAGGAAGCATCCAGGGAAGTCAAACCTGGTAGAAACCACGGAGGGTAAGAGGCCTATACTAAAGGCCCCATCCCCACCCGAGAAGGAGGAAGCATCCAGGGAAGAGATGCCTGGCAGAAACGATTGAGGGTAAGAGGCCTATTCCAAAGGCCCCATCCCCACCCCACAGGGAGGAAGCATCCAGGGAAGAAAAGCCTGGTAGAAACCACTGAGGGTAAGAGGCCTTTTCGAAAGGCCACATCCCCACCAAAGAGGGAGGAAGCATCCAGGGAAGAAAGGCCTGGCAGAAACCACTGAGGGTAAGAGGCCTATTCTAAAGGCCCCATCCCCACCCGAGAAGGAGGAAGCATCCAGGGAAGACAAACCTTGTAGAAACCACTGAGGGTAAGAGGCCTATTCCAAAGGCAACATCCCCACCTAAGAGGGAGGAAGCATCCAGGGAAGAAAGGCCTGGTAGAAACCATTGAGGGTAAGAGGCCTATTCCAAATGCCACATCCCCACCCCAGAGGGAGGAAGCATCCAGGGTAGAAAGGCCTGGCAGAAACCACTGAGGGTAAGAGGCCTATTCCAAAGGCCACATCCCCCCCCCCAAGAGGGAGGAAGCATCCAGGGAAGAAAAGCCTGGCAGAAACCATTGAAGGTAAGAGGCCTATTCCAAAGGCCACACACATACACCAGAGGGAGGAAGCATCCTGGGAAGAAAGGCCTGGCAGAAACCATTGAGGGTAAGAGGCCTATTCCAAAGGCCACATCCCCACCCCAGAGGGAGAAAGCATCCAGGGTAGAAAGGCCTGGCAGAAACCATTGAGGGTAAGAGGCCTATTCCAAAGGCCCCATCCCCACCCAAGAGGGAGGAAGCATCCAGGGAAGAAAAGCCTGGTAGTAACCACTGAGGGTAAGAGGCCTTTTCCAAAGGCCACATCCCCACCAAAGAGGGAGGAAGCATCCAGGGAAGAAAATTCTGGCAGTAACCATTGAGGGTAAGAGGTCGATTCCAAAGGCCCCATCCCCACCCCAGAGGGAGGAAGCATCTAGGGAAGAAAGGCCTTGCAGAAACCACTGAGGGTAAGAGGCCTATTCTAAAGGCCCCATCCCCACCCGAGAAGGAGGAAGCATCCACGGAAGACAAACCTGGTAGAAACCACTGAGGGTAAGAGGCCTATTCCAAAGGCAACATCCCCACCAAAGAGGGAGGAAGCATCCAGGGAAGAAAGGCCTGGTAGAAACCATTGAGTGTAAGAGGCCTATTCCAAATGCCACATCCCCACCCCAGAGGGAGGAAGCATCCAGGGTAGAAAGGCCTGGCAGAAACCACTGAGGGTAAGAGGCCTATTCCAAAGGCACCCTCCCCACCCCACAGGGAGAAAGCATCCAGGGAAGAAAGGCCTGGCAGAAACCACTGACGGTAAGAGGCCTATTCCAAAGGCCCCATCCCCACCCCAGAGGGAGGAAGCATCCAGGGAAGAAAAGCCTGGCAGAAACCATTGAAGGTAAGAGGCCTATTCCAAAGGCCACACACATACACCAGAGGGGGGAAGCATCCAGGGAATAAAGGCCTGGCAGAAACCATTGAGGGTAAGAGGCCTATTCCAAAGGCCACATCCCCCTCCAAGAGGGAGGAAGCATCCAGGTAAGAAAGGCCTGGTAGAAACCATTGAGGGTAAGAGGCCTATTCCAAAGGCCCCATCCCCACCCCACAGGGAGGAAGCATCCAGGGAAGAAAAGCCTGGTAGAAACCACTGAGGGTAAGAGGCCTTTTCGAAAGGCCACATCCCCACCAAAGAGGGAGGAAGCATCCAGGGAAGAAAGGCCTGGCAGAAAACATTGAGGGTAAGAGGCCTATTCCAAATGCCACATCCCCACCCCAGAGGGAGGAAGCATCCAGGGTAGAAAGGCCTGGCAGAAACCACTGAGGGTAAGAGGCCTATTCCAAAGGCACCCTCCCCACCCCACAGGGAGGAAGCATCCAGGGAAGAAAATCCTGGCAGTAACCATTGAGGGTAAGAGGTCGATTCCAAAGGCCCCATCCCCACCCCAGAGGGAGGAAGCATCCAGGGAAGAAAAGTCTTGTAGAAACCATTGAAGGTAAGAGGCCTATTCCAAAGGCCACACACATACACCAGAGGAAGGAAGCATCCAGGGAAGAAAGACCTGGCAGAAACCATTGAGGGTAAGAGGCCTATTCCAAAGGCCACATCCCCACCCCAGAGGGAGAAAGCATCCAGGGTAGAAAGGCCTGGCAGAAACCAGTGAGGGTAAGAGGCCTATTCCAAAGGCCCCATCCCCACCCGAGAGGGAGGAAGCATCCAGGGAAGAAAAGCCTGGTAGAAACCACTGAGGGTAAGAGGCCTTTTCCAAAGGCCACATCCCCAACAAAGAGGGAGGAAGCATCCAGGGAAGAAAGGCCTGGCAGAAACCACTGAGGGTAAGAGGCCTATTCTAAAGTCCCTATCCCCACCCGAGAAGGAGGAAGCATCCAGGGAAGACAAACCTGGTAGAAACCACTGAGGGTAAGAGGCCTATTCCAAAGGCAACATCCCCACCAAAGAGGGAGGAAGCATCCAGGGAAGAAAGGCCTTGTAGAAACCATTGAGGGTAAGAGGCCTATTCCAAATGCCACATCCCCACCCCAGAGGGAGGAAGCATCCAGGGAAGAAAATCCTGGCAGTAACCATTGAGGGTAAGAGCCTATTCCAAAGGCCCCATCCCCACCCCAGAGGGAGGAAGCATCCAGGGAAGAAAAGCCTGGCAGAAACCATTGAAGGTAAGAGGCCTATTCCAAAGGCCACACACATACACCAGAGGGAGGAAGCATCCAGGGAAGAAAAGCCTGGCAGAAACCATTGAGGGTAAGAGGCCTATTCCAAAGGCCACACCCCACCCCAGAGGGAGAAAGCATCCAGGGTAGAAACCCCTGGCAGAAACCAGTGAGGGTAAGAGGCCTATTCCAAAGGCCCCATTCCCACCCGAGAGGGAGGAAGCATCCAGGGAAGAAAATCCTGGTAGAAACCACTGTGAGTAAGAGGCCTATTTCAAAGGCCACATCTCCACCAAAGAGGGAGGAAGCATCCAGGGAAGAAAGGCCGGGCAGAAACCACTGAGGGTAAGAGGCCTATTCTAAAGGCCACATCCCCACCCCAGAGGGAGGAAGCATCCAGGGAAGAAAGGCCTGGCAGAAACCATTGAAGGTAAGAGGCCTATTCCAAAGGCCACATACCCACCCGAGAAGGAGAAAGCATCCAGGGAAGAAAGGCCTGGCAGAAAACATTGAGGGTAAGAGGCCTATTCCAAAGGCCACACACACACACCAGAGTGAGGAAGCATCCAGGGAAGAAAAGCCTGGTAGAAACCACTGAGGGTAAGAGGCCTATTTCAAAGGCCACATCTCCACCAAAGAGGGAGGAAGCATCCAGGGAAGAAAGGCCTGGCAGAAACCACTGAGGGTAAGAGGCCTATTCCAAAGGCACCCTCCCCACCCCACAGGGAGGAAGCATCCAGGGAAGAAAAGCCTGGCAGAAACCATTGAGGGTAAGAGGCCTATTCCAAATGCCACATCCCCACCCCAGAGGGAGGAAGCATGCAGGGTAGAAAGGCCTGGCAGAAACCACTGAGGGTAAGAGGCCTATTCCAAAGGCCCCATCCCCAACCCAGAGGGAGGAAGCATCCAGGGAAGAAAAGCCTGGCAGAAACCATTAAAGGTAAGAGGCCTATTCCAAAGGCCACACACATACACCAGAGGGAGGAAGCATCCAGGGAAGAAAGGCCTGGCAGAAACCATTGAGGGTAAGAGGCCCATTCCAAAGGCCACATCCCCCCCCAAGAGGGAGGACGCATCCAGGGAAGAAAAGCCTGGCAGAAACCATTGAAGGTAAGAGGCCTATTCCAAAGGCCACACACATACACCAGAGGGAGGAAGCATCCAGGGAAGAAAGGCCTGGATGAAACCATTGAGGGTAAGAGGCCCATTCCAAAGGCCACATCCCCCCCCAAGAGGGAGGACGCATCCAGGGAAGAAAAGCCTGGCAGAAACCATTGAGGGTAAGAGCCCGATTCCAAAGGCCACATCCCGACCCCAGAGGGAGGAAGCATCCAGGGAATTAAGGCCTGGCAGAAACCATTGTAGGTAAGAGGCCTATTCCAAAGGCCACACACATACACCAGAGGGAGGAAGCATCCAGGGAAGAAAGGCCTGGCAGAAACCATTGAGGGTAAGAGGCCTATTCCAAATGCCACATCCCCACCCCAGAGGGAGGAAGCATCCAGGGTAGAAAGGCCTGGCAGAAACCACTGAGGGTAAGAGGCCTATTCCAAAGGCACCCTCCCCACCCCACAGGGAGGAAGCATCCAGGGAAGAAAAGCCTGGCAGAAACCATTGAGGGTAAGAGGCCTATTCCAAATGCCACATCCCCACCCCAGAGGGAGGAAGCATGCAGGGTAGAAAGGCCTGGCAGAAACCACTGAGGGTAAGAGGCCTATTCCAAAGGCACCCTCCCCACCCCACAGGGAGGAAGCATCCAGAGAAGAAAGGCCTGGCAGAAACCACTGAGGGTAAGAGGCCTATTCCAAAGGCCCCATCCCCAACCCAGAGGGAGGAAGCATCCAGGGAAGAAAAGCCTGGCAGAAACCATTAAAGGTAAGAGGCCTATTCCAAAGGCCACACACATACACCAGAGGGAGGAAGCATCCAGGGAAGAAAGGCCTGGCAGAAACCATTGAGGGTAAGAGGCCCATTCCAAAGGCCACATCCCCCCCCAAGAGGGAGGACGCATCCAGGGAAGAAAAGCCTGGCAGAAACCATTGAGGGTAAGAGCCCGATTCCAAAGGCCACATCCCGACCCCAGAGGGAGGAAGCATCCAGGGAATTAAGGCCTTGCAGAAACCATTGAAGGTAAGAGGCCTATTCCAAAGGCCACACACATACACCAGAGGGAGGAAGCATCCAGGGAAGAAAGGCCTGAAAGAAACCATTGGGGGTAAGAGGCCTATTCCAAAGGCCATATCCCCCCCCCCCCCAAGGGGAAGGAAGCATCCAGGGTAGAAAGACCTGGCAGAAACCACTGAGGGCAAGAGGCCTATTCCAAAGGCCCCATCTCCACCCGAGAAGGAGGAAGCATCCAGGTAAGATAAGCCTGGTAGAAACCACTGAGGGTAAGACGCCTATTCCAAAGGCCACATACCCACCCGAGAAGGAGAAAGCATCCAGGGAAGAAAGGCCTGGCAGAAACCATTGAGGGTAAGAGGCCTATTCCAAAGGCCACACACACACACCAGAGTGAGGAAGCATCCAGCGAAGAAAGGCCTGGCAGAAACGATTGAGGGTAAGAGGCCTATTCCAAAGGCCACATCCCCCCCCAAGAGGGAGGAAGCATCCAGGGAAGAAAGGCCTGGTAGAAACCATTGAGGGTAAGAGGCCTATTCCAAAGGCCACATCCCCCCCCCCCAAGAGGGAGGAAGCATCCAGGTAAGCTAAGCCTGGTAGAAACCACTGAGGGTAAGAGGCCGATTCCAAAGGCCACATCCCGACCCCAGAGGGAGGAAGCATCCAGGGAATTAAGGCCTGGCAGAAACCATTGAAGGTAAGAGGCCTATTCCAAAGGCCACACACATACACCAGAGGGGGAAGCATCCAGGGAAGAAAGGCCTGGCAGAAACCATTGAGGGTAAGAGGCCTATTCCAAAGGCCACATCCCCCCCCAAGAGGGAGGAAGCATCCAGGGAAGAAAAGCCTGGCAGAAACCATTGAGGGTAAGAGGCCGATTCCAAAGGCCACATCCCGACCCCAGAGGGAGGAAGCATCCAGGGAATTAAGGCCTGGCAGAAACCATTGAAGGTAAGAGGCCTATTCCAAAGGCCACACACATACACCACAGAGATGAAGCATCCCGGGAAGAAAGGCCTGGTAGAAACCACTGAGGGTAAGAGGCCTATTCCAAAGGCCACACACATACACCACAGGGAGGAAGCATCCAGTGAAGAAAAGCCTGGTAGAAACCACTGAGGGTAAGAGGCCTTTTCCAAAGGCCACATCCCCACCAAAGAGGGAGGAAGCATCCAGGGAAGAAAGGCCTGGCAGAAACCACTGAGGGTAAGAGGCCTATTCTAAAGGCCCCATCCCCACCCGAGAAGGAGGAAGCATCCAGGGAAGACAAACCTGGTAGAAACCACTGAGGGTAAGAGGCCTATTCCAAAGGCAACATCCCCACCAAAGAGGGAGGAAGCATCCAGGGAAGAAAGGCCTGGCAGAAACCACTGAGGGTAAGAGGCCTATTCCAAAGGCCCCATCCCCAACCCAGAGGGAGGAAGCATCCAGGGAAGAAAAGCCTGGCAGAAACCATTGAAGGTAAGAGGCCTATTCCAAAGGACACACACATACACCAGAGGGAGGAACATCCAGGGAAGAAAGGCCTGGATGAAACCATTGAGGGTAAGAGGCCCATTCCAAAGGCCACATCCCCCCCCAAGAGGGAGGACGCATCCAGGGAAGAAAAGCCTGGCAGAAACCATTGAGGGTAAGAGCCCGATTCCAAAGGCCACATCCCGACCCCAGAGGGAGGAAGCATCCAGGGAATTAAGGCCTGGCAGAAACCATTGAAGGTAAGAGGCCTATTCCAAAGGCCACACACACACACCAGAGGAAGGAAGCATCCAGGGAAGAAAGGCCTGGCAGAAACCATTGAGGGTAAGAGGCCTATTCCAAAGGCCCCATCCCCACCCGAGAGGGAGGAAGCATCAAGTGAAGAAAAGCCTGGTAGAAACCACTGAGGGTAAGAGGGCTATTCCAAAGGCCACATCCTCACCCAAGAGGGAGGAAGCATCCAGGGAAGAAAGGCCTGGTGGAAACCACTGAGGGTAAGAGGCCTATTCCTAAGGCACCACCCCACCCCAGAGGGAGGAAGCATCCAGGGAAGAAAAGCCTAGCAGAAACCATTGAGGGTAAGAGGTTGATTCCCAAGGCCCCATCCCCACCCGAGAGGGAGGAAGCATCCAGGAAAGAAAGGCCTGGCAGAAACCACTGAGGGTAAGAGTCCTATTCCAAAGGCCACATCCCCACCAAAGAGGGACGAAGCATCCAGGGAAGAGAAGCCTGGCAGAAACCATTGAGGGTAAGAGGCCGATTCCAGAGGCAACATCCCCACCCCACAGGGAGGAAGCATCCAGGGTAGAAAGGCCTGGCAGAAACCAGTGAGGGTAAGAGGCCTATTCCAAAGGCCACATCCCCACCCCAGAGGGAGGAAGCATCCAGGGTAGAAAGGCCTGGCAGAAACCAGTGAGGGTAAGAGGCCTATTCCAAAGGCCCCATCCCCACCCAAGAGGGAGGAAGCATCCAGGGAAGAAAAGCCTGGTAGAAACCACTGAGTGTAAGAGGCCTATTTCAAAGGCCACATCCCCACCAAAGAGGGAGGAAGCATCCATGGAAGAAAGGCCTGGCAGATACCACTGAGGGTAAGAGGCCTATTCTAAAGGCCCCATCCCCACCTGAGAAGGAGGAAGCATCCAGGGAAGTCAAACCTGGTAGAAACCACGGAGGGTAAGAGGCCTATACTAAAGGCCCCATCCCCACCCGAGAAGGAGGAAGCATCCAGGGAAGAGATGCCTGGCAGAAACGATTGAGGGTAAGAGGCCTATTCCAAAGGCCCCATCCCCACCCCACAGGGAGGAAGCATCCAGGGAAGAAAAGCCTGGTAGAAACCACTGAGGGTAAGAGGCCTTTTCGAAAGGCCACATCCCCACCAAAGAGGGAGGAAGCATCCAGGGAAGAAAGGCCTGGCAGAAACCACTGAGGGTAAGAGGCCTATTCTAAAGGCCCCATCCCCACCCGAGAAGGAGGAAGCATCCAGGGAAGACAAACCTGGTAGAAACCACTGAGGGTAAGAGGCCTATTCCAAAGGCAACATCCCCACCTAAGAGGGAGGAAGCATCCAGGGAAGAAAGGCCTGGTAGAAACCATTGAGGGTAAGAGGCCTATTCCAAATGCCACATCCCCACCCCAGAGGGAGGAAGCATCCAGGGTAGAAAGGCCTGGCAGAAACCACTGAGGGTAAGAGGCCTATTCCAAAGGCCACATCCCCCCCCCAAGAGGGAGGAAGCATCCAGGGAAGAAAAGCCTGGCAGAAACCATTGAAGGTAAGAGGCCTATTCCAAAGGCCACACACATACACCAGAGGGAGGAAGCATCCTGGGAAGAAAGGCCTGGCAGAAACCATTGAGGGTAAGAGGCCTATTCCAAAGGCCACATCCCCACCCCAGAGGGAGAAAGCATCCAGGGTAGAAAGGCCTGGCAGAAACCATTGAGGGTAAGAGGCCTATTCCAAAGGCCCCATCCCCACCCGAGAGGGAGGAAGCATCCAGGGAAGAAAAGCCTGGTAGTAACCACTGAGGGTAAGAGGCCTTTTCCAAAGGCCACATCCCCACCAAAGAGGGAGGAAGCATCCAGGGAAGAAAATTCTGGCAGTAACCATTGAGGGTAAGAGGTCGATTCCAAAGGCCCCATCCCCACCCCAGAGGGAGGAAGCATCCAGGGAAGAAAGGCCTTGCAGAAACCACTGAGGGTAAGAGGCCTATTCTAAAGGCCCCATCCCCACCCGAGAAGGAGGAAGCATCCAGGGAAGACAAACCTGGTAGAAACCACTGAGGGTAAGAGGCCTATTCCAAAGGCAACATCCCCACCAAAGAGGGAGGAAGCATCCAGGGAAGAAAGGCCTGGTAGAAACCATTGAGTGTAAGAGGCCTATTCCAAATGCCACATCCCCACCCCAGAGGGAGGAAGCATCCAGGGTAGAAAGGCCTGGCAGAAACCACTGAGGGTAAGAGGCCTATTCCAAAGGCACCCTCCCCACCCCACAGGGAGAAAGCATCCAGGGAAGAAAGGCCTGGCAGAAACCACTGACGGTAAGAGGCCTATTCCAAAGGCCCCATCCCCACCCCAGAGGGAGGAAGCATCCAGGGAAGAAAAGCCTGGCAGAAACCATTGAAGGTAAGAGGCCTATTCCAAAGGCCACACACATACACCAGAGGGGGGAAGCATCCAGGGAATAAAGGCCTGGCAGAAACCATTGAGGGTAAGAGGCCTATTCCAAAGGCCACATCCCCCTCCAAGAGGGAGGAAGCATCCAGGTAAGAAAGGCCTGGTAGAAACCATTGAGGGTAAGAGGCCTATTCCAAAGGCCCCATCCCCACCCAAGAGGGAGGAAGCATCCAGGGAAGAAAAGCCTGGCAGTAACCATTGAGGGTAAGACGCCTATTCCAAAGGCCACATCCCCACCAAAGAGGGAGGAAGCATCCAGGGAAGAAAGGCCTGGCAGAAAACATTGAGGGTAAGAGGCCTATTCCAAATGCCACATCCCCACCCCAGAGGGAGGAAGCATCCAGGGTAGAAAGGCCTGGCAGAAACCACTGAGGGTAAGAGGCCTATTCCAAAGGCACCCTCCCCACCCCACAGGGAGGAAGCATCCAGGGAAGAAAATCCTGGCAGTAACCATTGAGGGTAAGAGGTCGATTCCAAAGGCCCCATCCCCACCCCAGAGGGAGGAAGCATCCAGGGAAGAAAAGTCTTGTAGAAACCATTGAAGGTAAGAGGCCTATTCCAAAGGCCACACACATACACCAGAGGAAGGAAGCATCCAGGGAAGAAAGACCTGGCAGAAACCATTGAGGGTAAGAGGCCTATTCCAAAGGCCACATCCCCACCCCAGAGGGAGAAAGCATCCAGGGTAGAAAGGCCTGGCAGAAACCAGTGAGGGTAAGAGGCCTATTCCAAAGGCCCCATCCCCACCCGAGAGGGAGGAAGCATCCAGGGAAGAAAAGCCTGGTAGAAACCACTGAGGGTAAGAGGCCTTTTCCAAAGGCCACATCCCCAACAAAGAGGGAGGAAGCATCCAGGGAAGAAAGGCCTGGCAGAAACCACTGAGGGTAAGAGGCCTATTCTAAAGTCCCTATCCCCACCCGAGAAGGAGGAAGCATCCAGGGAAGACAAACCTGGTAGAAACCACTGAGGGTAAGAGGCCTATTCCAAAGGCAACATCCCCACCAAAGAGGGAGGAAGCATCCAGGGAAGAAAGGCCTTGTAGAAACCATTGAGGGTAAGAGGCCTATTCCAAATGCCACATCCCCACCCCAGAGGGAGGAAGCATCCTGGGTAGAAAGGCCTGGCAGAAACCACTGAGGGTAAGAGGCCTATTCCAAAGGCACCCTCCACACCCCACAGGGAGGAAGCATCCAGGGAAGAAAGGCCTGGCAGAAACCACTGAGGGTAAGAGCCTATTCCAAAGGCCCCATCCCCACCCCAGAGGGAGGAAGCATCCAGGGAAGAAAAGCCTGGCAGAAACCATTGAAGGTAAGAGGCCTATTCCAAAGGCCACACACATACACCAGAGGGGGGAAGCATCCAGGGAATAAAGGCCTGGCAGAAACCATTGAGGGTAAGAGGCCTATTCCAAAGGCCACATCCCCCTCCAAGAGGGAGGAAGCATCCAGGGAAGAAAGGCCTGGTAGAAACCATTGAGGGTAAGAGGCCTATTCCATAGGCCCCATCCCCACCCAAGAGGGAGGAAGCATCCAGGGAAGAAAAGCCTGGCAGTAACCATTGAGGGTAAGACGCCTATTCCAAAGGCCACATCCCCACCAAAGAGGGAGGAAGCATCCAGGGAAGAAAGGCCTGGCAGAAAACATTGAGGGTAAGAGGCCTATTCCAAATGCCACATCCCCACCCCAGAGGGAGGAAGCATCCAGGGTAGAAAGGCCTGGCAGAAACCACTGAGGGTAAGAGGCCTATTCCAAAGGCACCCTCCCCACCCCACAGGGAGGAAGCATCCAGGGAAGAAAATCCTGGCAGTAACCATTGAGGGTAAGAGGTCGATTCCAAAGGCCCCATCCCCACCCCAGAGGGAGGAAGCATCCAGGGAAGAAAAGCCTGGCAGAAACCATTGAAGGTAAGAGGCCTATTCCAAAGGCCACACACATACACCAGAGGGAGGAAGCATCCAGGGAAGAAAAGCCTGGCAGAAACCATTGAGGGTAAGAGGCCTATTCCAAAGGCCACACCCCACCCCAGAGGGAGAAAGCATCCAGGGTAGAAACCCCTGGCAGAAACCAGTGAGGGTAAGAGGCCTATTCCAAAGGCCCCATTCCCACCCGAGAGGGAGGAAGCATCCAGGGAAGAAAATCCTGGTAGAAACCACTGTGAGTAAGAGGCCTATTTCAAAGGCCACATCTCCACCAAAGAGGGAGGAAGCATCCAGGGAAGAAAGGCCGGGCAGAAACCACTGAGGGTAAGAGGCCTATTCTAAAGGCCACATCCCCACCCCAGAGGGAGGAAGCATCCAGGGAAGAAAGGCCTGGCAGAAACCATTGAAGGTAAGAGGCCTATTCCAAAGGCCACATACCCACCCGAGAAGGAGAAAGCATCCAGGGAAGAAAGGCCTGGCAGAAACCATTGAGGGTAAGAGGCCTATTCCAAAGGCCACACACACACACCAGAGTGAGGAAGCATCCAGGGAAGAAAAGCCTGGTAGAAACCACTGAGGGTAAGAGGCCTATTTCAAAGGCCACATCTCCACCAAAGAGGGAGGAAGCATCCAGGGAAGAAAGGCCTGGCAGAAACCACTGAGGGTAAGAGGCCTATTCCAAAGGCATCCTCCCCACCCCACAGGGAGGAAGCATCCAGGGAAGAAAAGCCTGGCAGAAACCATTGAGGGTAAGAGGCCTATTCCAAATGCCACATCCCCACCCCAGAGGGAGGAAGCATGCAGGGTAGAAAGGCCTGGCAGAAACCACTGAGGGTAAGAGGCCTATTCCAAAGGCACCCTCCCCACCCCACAGGGAGGAAGCATCCAGAGAAGAAAGGCCTGGCAGAAACCACTGAGGGTAAGAGGCCTATTCCAAAGGCCCCATCCCCAACCCAGAGGGAGGAAGCATCCAGGGAAGAAAAGCCTGGCAGAAACCATTAAAGGTAAGAGGCCTATTCCAAAGGCCACACACATACACCAGAGGGAGGAAGCATCCAGGGAAGAAAGGCCTGGCAGAAACCATTGAGGGTAAGAGGCCCATTCCAAAGGCCACATCCCCCCCCAAGAGGGAGGACGCATCCAGGGAAGAAAAGCCTGGCAGAAACCATTGAAGGTAAGAGGCCTATTCCAAAGGCCACACACATACACCAGAGGGAGGAAGCATCCAGGGAAGAAAGGCCTGGATGAAACCATTGAGGGTAAGAGGCCCATTCCAAAGGCCACATCCCCCCCCAAGAGGGAGGACGCATCCAGGGAAGAAAAGCCTGGCAGAAACCATTGAGGGTAAGAGCCCGATTCCAAAGGCCACATCCCGACCCCAGAGGGAGGAAGCATCCAGGGAATTAAGGCCTGGCAGAAACCATTGAAGGTAAGAGGCCTATTCCAAAGGCCACACACATACACCAGAGGGAGGAAGCATCCAGGGAAGAAAGGCCTGGCAGAAACCATTGAGGGTAAGAGGCCTATTCCAAATGCCACATCCCCACCCCAGAGGGAGGAAGCATCCAGGGTAGAAAGGCCTGGCAGAAACCACTGAGGGTAAGAGGCCTATTCCAAAGGCACCCTCCCCACCCCACAGGGAGGAAGCATCCAGGGAAGAAAAGCCTGGCAGAAACCATTGAGGGTAAGAGGCCTATTCCAAATGCCACATCCCCACCCCAGAGGGAGGAAGCATGCAGGGTAGAAAGGCCTGGCAGAAACCACTGAGGGTAAGAGGCCTATTCCAAAGGCACCCTCCCCACCCCACAGGGAGGAAGCATCCAGAGAAGAAAGGCCTGGCAGAAACCACTGAGGGTAAGAGGCCTATTCCAAAGGCCCCATCCCCAACCCAGAGGGAGGAAGCATCCAGGGAAGAAAAGCCTGGCAGAAACCATTAAAGGTAAGAGGCCTATTCCAAAGGCCACACACATACACCAGAGGGAGGAAGCATCCAGGGAAGAAAGGCCTGGCAGAAACCATTGAGGGTAAGAGGCCCATTCCAAAGGCCACATCCCCCCCAAGAGGGAGGACGCATCCAGGGAAGAAAAGCCTGGCAGAAACCATTGAGGGTAAGAGCCCGATTCCAAAGGCCACATCCCGACCCCAGAGGGAGGAAGCATCCAGGGAATTAAGGTCTTGCAGAAACCATTGAAGGTAAGAGGCCTATTCCAAAGGCCACACACATACACCAGAGGGAGGAAGCATCCAGGGAAGAAAGGCCTGAAAGAAACCATTGAGGGTAAGAGGCCTATTCCAAAGGCCATATCCCCCCCCCCCAAGGGGAAGGAAGCATCCAGGGTAGAAAGACCTGGCAGAAACCACTGAGGGCAAGAGGCCTATTCCAAAGGCCCCATCTCCACCCGAGAAGGAGGAAGCATCCAGGTAAGATAAGCCTGGTAGAAACCACTGAGGGTAAGACGCCTATTCCAAAGGCCACATACCCACCCGAGAAGGAGAAAGCATCCAGGGAAGAAAGGCCTGGCAGAAACCATTGAGGGTAAGAGGCCTATTCCAAAGGCCACACACACACACCATAGTGAGGAAGCATCCAGCGAAGAAAGGCCTGGCAGAAACGATTGAGGGTAAGAGGCCTATTCCAAAGGCCACATCCCCCCCCAAGAGGGAGGAAGCATCCAGGGAAGAAAGGCCTGGTAGAAACCATTGAGGGTAAGAGGCCTATTCCAAAGGCCACATCCCCCCCCCCCAAGAGGGAGGAAGCATCCAGGTAAGCTAAGCCTGGTAGAAACCACTGAGGGTAAGAGGCCGATTCCAAAGGCCACATCCCGACCCCAGAGGGAGGAAGCATCCAGGGAATTAAGGCCTGGCAGAAACCATTGAAGGTAAGAGGCCTATTCCAAAGGCCACACACATACACCAGAGGGGGAAGCATCCAGGGAAGAAAGGCCTGGCAGAAACCATTGAGGGTAAGAGGCCTATTCCAAAGGCCACATCCCCCCCCAAGAGGGAGGAAGCATCCAGGGAAGAAATGCCTGGCAGAAACCATTGAGGGTAAGAGGCCGATTCCAAAGGCCACATCCCGACCCCAGAGGGAGGAAGCATCCAGGGAATTAAGGCCTGGCAGAAACCATTGAAGGTAAGAGGCCTATTCCAAAGGCCACACACATACACCACAGAGATGAAGCATCCCGGGAAGAAAGGCCTGGTAGAAACCACTGAGGGTAAGAGGCCTATTCCAAAGGCCACACACATACACCACAGGGAGGAAGCATCCAGTGAAGAAAAGCCTGGTAGAAACCACTGAGGGTAAGAGGCCTTTTCCAAAGGCCACATCCCCACCAAAGAGGGAGGAAGCATCCAGGGAAGAAAGGCCTGGCAGAAACCACTGAGGGTAAGAGGCCTATTCTAAAGGCCCCATCCCCACCCGAGAATGAGGAAGCATCCAGGGAAGACAAACCTGGTAGAAACCACTGAGGGTAAGAGGCCTATTCCAAATGCAACATCCCCACCAAAGAGGGAGGAAGCATCCAGGGAAGAAAGGCCTGGCAGAAACCACTGAGGGTAAGAGGCCTATTCCAAAGGCCCCATCCCCAACCCAGAGGGAGGAAGCATCCAGGGAAGAAAAGCCTGGCAGAAACCATTGAAGGTAAGAGGCCTATTCCAAAGGACACACACATACACCAGAGGGAGGAAGCATCCAGGGAAGAAAGGCCTGGATGAAACCATTGAGGGTAAGAGGCCCATTCCAAAGGCCACATCCCCCCCCAAGAGGGAGGACGCATCCAGGGAAGAAAAGCCTGGCAGAAACCATTGAGGGTAAGAGCCCGATTCCAAAGGCCACATCCCGACCCCAGAGGGAGGAAGCATCCAGGGAATTAAGGCCTGGCAGAAACCATTGAAGGTAAGAGGCCTATTCCAAAGGCCACACACATACACCAGAGGGAGGAAGCATCCAGGGAAGAAAGGCCTGGCAGAAACCATTGAGGGTAAGAGGCCTATTCCAAATGCCACATCCCCACCCCAGAGGGAGGAAGCATCCAGGGTAGAAAGGCCTGGCAGAAACCACTGAGGGTAAGAGGCCTATTCCAAAGGCACCCTCCCCACCCCACAGGGAGGAAGCATCCAGGGAAGAAAAGCCTGGCAGAAACCATTGAGGGTAAGAGGCCTATTCCAAATGCCACATCCCCACCCCAGAGGGAGGAAGCATGCAGGGTAGAAAGGCCTGGCAGAAACCACTGAGGGTAAGAGGCCTATTCCAAATGCACCCTCCCCACCCCACAGGGAGGAAGCATCCAGAGAAGAAAGGCCTGGCAGAAACCACTGAGGGTAAGAGGCCTGTTCCAAAGGCCCCATCCCCAACCCAGAGGGTGGAAGCATCCAGGGAAGAAAAGCCTGGCAGAAACCATTAAAGGTAAGAGGCCTATTCCAAAGGCCACACACATACACCAGAGGGAGGAAGCATCCAGGGAAGAAAGGCCTGGCAGAAACCATTGAGGGTAAGAGGCCCATTCCAAAGGCCACATCCCCCCCCAAGAGGGAGGACGCATCCAGGGAAGAAAAGCCTGGCAGAAACCATTGAGGGTAAGAGCCCGATTCCAAAGGCCACATCCCGACCCCAGAGGGAGGAAGCATCCAGGGAATTAAGGCCTTGCAGAAACCATTGAAGGTAAGAGGCCTATTCCAAAGGCCACACACATACACCAGAGGGAGGAAGCATCCAGGGAAGAAAGGCCTGAAAGAAACCATTGAGGGTAAGAGGCCTATTCCAAAGGCCATATCCCCCCCCCCCCAAGGGGAAGGAAGCATCCAGGTAAGATAAGCCTGGTAGAAACCACTGAGGGTAAGACACCTATTCCAAAGGCCACATACCCAACCGAGAAGGAGAAAGCATCCAGGGAAGAAAGGCCTGGCAGAAACCATTGAGGGTAAGAGGCCTATTCCAAAGGCCACATCCCCCCCCCAAGAGGGAGGAAGCATCCAGCGAAGAAAGGCCTGGTAGAAACCATTGAGGGTAAGAGGCCTATTCCAAAGGCCACATCCCCCCCCCCCCAAGAGGGAGGAAGCATCCAGGTAAGCTAAGCCTGGTAGAAACCACTGAGGGTAAGAGGCCGATTCCAAAGGCCACATCCCGACCCCAGAGGGAGGAAGCATCCAGGGAATTAAGGCCTGGCAGAAACCATTGAAGGTAAGAGGCCTATTCCAAAGGCCACACACATACACCAGAGGGAGAAGCATCCAGGGAAGAAAGGCCTGGCAGAAACCATTGAGGGTAAGAGGCCTATTCCAAAGGCCCCATCCCCAACCCAGAGGGAGGAAGCATCCAGGGAAGAAAAGCCTGGCAGAAACCATTAAAGGTAAGAGGCCTATTCCAAAGGCCACACACATACACCAGAGGGAGGAAGCATCCAGGGAAGAAAGGCCTGGCAGAAACCATTGAGGGTAAGAGGCCCATTCCAAAGGCCACATCCCCCCCCAAGAGGGAGGACGCATCCAGGGAAGAAAAGCCTGGCAGAAACCATTGAAGGTAAGAGGCCTATTCCAAAGGCCACACACATACACCAGAGGGAGGAAGCATCCAGGGAAGAAAGGCCTGGATGAAACCATTGAGGGTAAGAGGCCCATTCCAAAGGCCACATCCCCCCCCAAGAGGGAGGACGCATCCAGGGAAGAAAAGCCTGGCAGAAACCATTGAGGGTAAGAGCCCGATTCCAAAGGCCACATCCCGACCCCAGAGGGAGGAAGCATCCAGGGAATTAAGGCCTGGCAGAAACCATTGAAGGTAAGAGGCCTATTCCAAAGGCCACACACATACACCAGAGGGAGGAAGCATCCAGGGAAGAAAGGCCTGGCAGAAACCATTGAGGGTAAGAGGCCTATTCCAAATGCCACATCCCCACCCCAGAGGGAGGAAGCATCCAGGGTAGAAAGGCCTGGCAGAAACCACTGAGGGTAAGAGGCCTATTCCAAAGGCACCCTCCCCACCCCACAGGGAGGAAGCATCCAGGGAAGAAAAGCCTGGCAGAAACCATTGAGGGTAAGAGGCCTATTCCAAATGCCACATCCCCACCCCAGAGGGAGGAAGCATGCAGGGTAGAAAGGCCTGGCAGAAACCACTGAGGGTAAGAGGCCTATTCCAAAGGCACCCTCCCCACCCCACAGGGAGGAAGCATCCAGAGAAGAAAGGCCTGGCAGAAACCACTGAGGGTAAGAGGCCTATTCCAAAGGCCCCATCCCCAACCCAGAGGGAGGAAGCATCCAGGGAAGAAAAGCCTGGCAGAAACCATTGAAGGTAAGAGGCCTATTCCAAAGGACACACACATACACCAGAGGGAGGAAGCATCCAGGGAAGAAAGGCCTGGATGAAACCATTGAGGGTAAGAGGCCCATTCCAAAGGCCACATCCCCCCCCAAGAGGGAGGACGCATCCAGGGAAGAAAAGCCTGGCAGAAACCATTGAGGGTAAGAGCCCGATTCCAAAGGCCACATCCCGACCCCAGAGGGAGGAAGCATCCAGGGAATTAAGGCCTGGCAGAAACCATTGAAGGTAAGAGGCCTATTCCAAAGGCCACACACATACACCAGAGGGAGGAAGCATCCAGGGAAGAAAGGCCTGGCAGAAACCATTGAGGGTAAGAGGCCTATTCCAAATGCCACATCCCCACCCCAGAGGGAGGAAGCATCCAGGGTAGAAAGGCCTGGCAGAAACCACTGAGGGTAAGAGGCCTATTCCAAAGGCACCCTCCCCACCCCACAGGGAGGAAGCATCCAGGGAAGAAAAGCCTGGCAGAAACCATTGAGGGTAAGAGGCCTATTCCAAATGCCACATCCCCACCCCAGAGGGAGGAAGCATGCAGGGTAGAAAGGCCTGGCAGAAACCACTAAGGGTAAGATGCCTATTCCAAAGGCACCCTCCCCACCCCACAGGGAGGAAGCATCCAGGGAAGAAAAGCCTGGCAGAAACCATTAAAGGTAAGAGGCCTATTCCAAAGGCCACACACATACACCAGAGGGAGGAAGCATCCAGGGAAGAAAGGCCTGGCAGAAACCATTGAGGGTAAGAGGCCCATTCCAAAGGCCACATCCCCCCCCAAGAGGGAGGACGCATCCAGGGAAGAAAAGCCTGGCAGAAACCATTGAGGGTAAGAGCCCGATTCCAAAGGCCACATCCCGACCCCAGAGGGAGGAAGCATCCAGGGAATTAAGGCCTTGCAGAAACCATTGAAGGTAAGAGGCCTATTCCAAAGGCCACACACATACACCAGAGGGAGGAAGCATCCAGGGAAGAAAGGCCTGAAAGAAACCATTGAGGGTAAGAGGCCTATTCCAAAGGCCATATCCCCCCCCCCAAGGGGAAGGAAGCATCCAGGGTAGAAAGACCTGGCAGAAACCACTGAGGGCAAGAGGCCTATTCCAAAGGCCCCATCTCCACCCGAGAAGGAGGAAGCATCCAGGTAAGATAAGCCTGGTAGAAACCACTGAGGGTAAGACGCCTATTCCAAAGGCCACATACCCACCCGAGAAGGAGAAAGCATCCAGGGAAGAAAGGCCTGGCAGAAACCATTGAGGGTAAGAGGCCTATTCCAAAGGCCACACACACACACCAGAGTGAGGAAGCATCCAGCGAAGAAAGGCCTGGCAGAAACGATTGAGGGTAAGAGGCCTATTCCAAAGGCCACATCCCCCCCCAAGAGGGAGGAAGCATCCAGGGAAGAAAGGCCTGGTAGAAACCATTGAGGGTAAGAGGCCTATTCCAAAGGCCACATCCCCCCCCCCCCAAGAGGGAGGAAGCATCCAGGTAAGCTAAGCCTGGTAGAAACCACTGAGGGTAAGAGGCCGATTCCAAAGGCCACATCCCGACCCCAGAGGGAGGAAGCATCCAGGGAATTAAGGCCTGGCAGAAACCATTGAAGGTAAGAGGCCTATTCCAAAGGCCACAAACATACACCAGAGGGAGAAGCATCCAGGGAAGAAAGGCCTGGCAGAAACCATTGAGGGTAAGAGGCCTATTCCAAAGGCCACATCCCCCCCCAAGAGGGAGGAAGCATCCAGGGAAGAAAAGCCTGGCAGAAACCATTGAGGGTAAGAGGCCGATTCCAAAGGCCACATCCCGACCCCAGAGGGAGGAAGCATCCAGGGAATTAAGACCTGGCAGAAACCATTGAAGGTAAGAGGCCTATTCCAAAGGCCACACACATACACCACAGAGATGAAGCATCCCGGGAAGAAAGGCCTGGTAGAAACCACTGAGGGTAAGAGGCCTATTCCAAAGGCCACACACATACACCACAGGGAGGAAGCATCCAGTGAAGAAAAGCCTGGTAGAAACCACTGAGGGTAAGAGGCCTTTTCCAAAGGCCACATCCCCACCAAAGAGGGAGGAAGCATCCAGGGAAGAAAGGCCTGGCAGAAACCACTGAGGGTAAGAGGCCTATTCTAAAGGCCCCATCCCCACCCGAGAAGGAGGAAGCATCCAGGGAAGACAAACCTGGTAGAAACCACTGAGGGTAAGAGGCCTATTCCAAAGGCAACATCCCCACCAAAGAGGGAGGAAGCATCCAGGGAAGAAAGGCCTTGGAGAAACCACTGAGGGTAAGAGGCCTATTCCAAAGGCCCCATCCCCAACCCAGAGGGAGGAAGCATCCAGGGAAGAAAAGCCTGGCAGAAACCATTGAAGGTAAGAGGCCTATTCCAAAGGCCACACACATACACCAGAGGGAGGAAGCATCCAGGGAAGAAAGGCCTGGATGAAACCATTGAGGGTAAGAGGCCCATTCCAAAGGCCACATCCCCCCCAAGAGGGAGGACGCATCCAGGGAAGAAAAGCTGGCAGAAACCATTGAGGGTAAGAGGCCGATTCCAAAGGCCACATCCCGACCCCAGAGGGAGGAAGCATCCAGGGAATTAAGGCCTTGCAGAAACCATTGAAGGTAAGAGGCCTATTCCAAAGGCCACACACATACACCAGAGGGAGGAAGCATCCAGGGAAGAAAGGCCTGGCAGAAACCATTGAGGGTAAGAGGCCTATTCCAAATGCCACATCCCCACCCCAGAGGGAGGAAGCATCCAGGGTAGAAAGGCCTGGCAGAAACCACTGAGGGTAAGAGGCCTATTCCAAAGGCACCCTCCCCACCCCACAGGGAGGCAGCATCCACGGAAGAAAAGCCTGGCAGAAACCATTGAGGGTAAGAGGCCTATTCCAAATTCCACATCCCCACCCCAGAGGGAGGAAGCATGCAGGGTAGAAAGGCCTGGCAGAAACCACTGAGGGTAAGAGGCCTATTCCAAAGGCACCCTCCCCACCCCACAGGGAGGAAACATCCAGGGAAGAAAGGCCTGGCAGAAACCACTGAGGGTAAGAGGCCTATTCCAAAGGCCCCATCCCCAACCCAGAGGGAGGAAGCTCCAGGGAAGAAAAGCCTGGCAGAAACCATTGAAGGTAAGAGGCCTATTCCAAAGGCCACACACATACACCAGAGGGAGGAAGCATCCAGGGAAGAAAGGCCTGGCAGAAACCATTGAGGGTAAGAGGCCCATTCCAAAGGCCACATCCCCCCCCAAGAGGGAGGACGCATCCAGGGAAGAAAAGCCTGGCAGAAACCATTGAGGGTAAGAGCCCGATTCCAAAGACCACATCCCGACCCCAGAGGGAGGAAGCATCCAGGGAATTAAGGCCTGGCAGAAACCATTGAAGGTAAGAGGCCTATTCCAAAGGCCACACACATACACCAGAGGGAGGAAGCATCCAGGGAAGAAAGGCCTGGCAGAAACCATTGAGGGTAAGAGGCCTATTCCAAAGGCCATATCCCCCCCCCCCAAGGGGAAGGAAGCATCCAGGGTAGAAAGACCTGGCAGAAACCACTGAGGGCAAGAGGCCTATTCCAAAGGCCACATCCCCACCCAAGAAGGAGGAAGCATCCAGGTAAGATAAGCCTGGTAGAAACCACTGAGGGTAAGACGCCTATTCCAACGGCCACATACCCACCCGAGAAGGAGAAAGCATCCAGGGAAGAAAGGCCTGGCAGAAACCATTGAGGGTAAGAGGCCTATTCCAAAGGCCACACACACACACCAGAGTGAGGAAGCATCCAGCGAAGAAAGGCCTGGCAGAAACGATTGAGGGTAAGAGGCCTATTCCAAAGGCCACATCCCCCCCCAAGAGGGAGGAAGCATCCAGGGAAGAAAGGCCTGGTAGAAACCATTGAGGGTAAGAGGCCTATTCCAAAGGCCATATCCCCCCCCCCCCAAGAGGGAGGAAGCATCCAGGTAAGATAAGCCTGGTAGAAACCATTGAGGGTAAGAGGCTGATTCCAAAGGCCACATCCCGACCCCAGAGGGAGGAAGCACCCAGGGAATTAAGGCCTGGCAGAAACCATTGAAGGTAAGAGGCCTATTCCAAAGGCCACACACATACACCAGAGGGGGGAAGCATCCAGGGAAGAAAGGCCTGGCAGAAACCATTGAGGGTAAGAGGCCTATTCCAAAGGCCACATCCCCCCCCAAGAGGGAGGAAGCATCCAGGGAAGAAAAGCCTGGTAGAAACCATTGAGGGTAAGAGGCCGATTCCAAAGGCCACATCCCGACCCCAGAGGGAGGAAGCATCCAGGGAATTAAGGCCTGGCAGAAACCATTGAAGGTAAGAGGCCTATTCCAAAGGCCACACACATACACCACAGAGAGGAAGCATCCAGGGAAGAAAGGCCTGGTAGAAACCACTGAGGGTAAGAGGCCTATTCCAAAGGCCACACACATACACCACAGGGAGGAAGCATCCAGTGAAGAAAAGCCTGGTAGAAACCACTGAGGGTAAGAGGCCTTTTCCAAAGGCCACATCCCCACCAAAGAGGGAGGAAGCATCCAGGGAAGAAAGGCCTGGCAGAAACCACTGATGGTAAGAGGCCTATTCTAAAGGCCCCATCCCCACCCGAGAAGCAGGAAGCATCCAGGGAAGACAAACCTGGTGGAAACCACTGAGGGTAAGAGGCCTATTCCAAAGGCAACATCGCCACCAAAGAGGGAGGAAGCATCCAGGGAAGAAAGGCCTGGTAGAAACCATTGAGGGTAAGAGGCCTATTCCAAATGCCACATCCCCACCCCAGAGGGAGGAAGCATCCAGTGTAGAAAGGCCTGGCAGAAACCACTGAGGGAAAGAGGCCTATTCCAAAGGCCCCATCCCCACCCCAGTGGGAGGAAGCATCCAGGGAAGAAAAGCCTGGCAGAAACCATTGAAGGTAAGAGGCCTATTCCAAAGGCCACACACATACACCAGAGGGGGGAAGCATCCAGGGAAGAAAGGCCTGGCAGAAACCATTGAGGGTAAGAGGCCTATTCCAAAGGCCACATCCCCCTCCAAGAGGGAGGAAGCATCCAGGGAAGAAAAGCCTGGCAGAAACCATTGAGGGTAAGAGGCCGATTCCAAAGGCCACATCCCGACCCAAGAGGGAGGAAGCATCCAGGGAAGAAAGGCCTGGCAGAAACCACTGAGGGTAAGAGGCCTATTCCAAAGGCCCCATCCCCACCCCAGTGGGAGGAAGCATCCAGGGAAGAAAGGCCTGGCAGAAACCATTGAGGGTAAGAGGCCTATTCCAAAGGCCACACACACACACACCAGAGTGAGGAAGCATCCAGGGAAGAAAGGCCTGGCAGAAACCATTGAGGGTAAGAGGCCTATTCCAAAGGCCACATCCCGCTCCAAGAGGGAGGAAGCATCCAGGGAAGAAAAGCCTGGTAGAAACCACTGAGGGTAAGAAGCCTTTTCCAAAGGCCACATCCCCACCAAAGAGGGAGGAAGCATCCAGGGAAGAAAGGCCTTGCAGAAACCACTGAGGGTAAGAGGCCTATTCTAAAGGCCCCATCCCCACCCGAGAAGGAGGAAGCATCCAGGGAAGACAAACCTGGTAGAAACCACTGAGGGTAAGAGGCCTATTCCAAAGGCAACATCCCCACCAAAGAGGGAGGAAGCATCCAGGGAATTAAGGCCTGGCAGAAACCATTGAAGGTAAGAGGCCTATTCCAAAGGCCACACACATACACCAGAGGGAGGAAGCATCCAGGGAAGAAAGGCCTGGCAGAAACCATTGAGGGTAAGAGGCCTATTCCAAAGGCCATATCCCCCTCCCCCAAGGGGAAGGAAGCATCCAGGGTAGAAAGACCTGGCAGAAACCACTGAGGGCAAGAGGCCTATTCCAAAGGCCCCATCCCCACCCAAGAAGGAGGAAGCATCCAGGTAAGATAAGCCTGGTAGAAACCACTGAGGGTAAGACGCCTATTCCAAAGGCCACATACCCACCCGAGAAGGAGAAAGCATCCAGGGTAGAAAGGCCTGGCAGAAACCACTGAGGGTAAGAGGCCTATTCCAAATGCACCTTCCCCACCCCACAGGGAGGAAGCATCCAGAGAAGAAAGGCCTGGCAGAAACCACTGAGGGTAAGAGGCCTGTTCCAAAGGCCCCATCCCCAACCCAGAGGGTGGAAGCATCCAGGGAAGAAAAGCCTGGCAGAAACCATTAAAGGTAAGAGGCCTATTCCAAAGGCCACACACATACACCAGAGGGAGGAAGCATCCAGGGAAGAAAGGCCTGGCAGAAACCATTGAGGGTAAGAGGCCCATTCCAAAGGCCACATCCCCCCCCAAGAGGGAGGACGCATCCAGGGAAGAAAAGCCTGGCAGAAACCATTGAGGGTAAGAGCCCGATTCCAAAGGCCACATCCCGACCCCAGAGGGAGGAAGCATCCAGGGAATTAAGGCCTTGCAGAAACCATTGAAGGTAAGAGGCCTATTCCAAAGGCCACACACATACACCAGAGGGAGGAAGCATCCAGGGAAGAAAGGCCTGAAAGAAACCATTGAGGGTAAGAGGCCTATTCCAAAGGCCATATCCCCCCCCCCCAAGGGGAAGGAAGCATCCAGGGTAGAAAGAACTGGCAGAAACCACTGAGGGCAAGAGGCCTATTCCAAAGGCCCCATCTCCACCCGAGAAGGAGGAAGCATCCAGGTAAGATAAGCCTGGTAGAAACCACTGAGGGTAAGACGCCTATTCCAAAGGCCACATACCCACCCGAGAAGGAGAAAGCATCCAGGGAAGAAAGGCCTGGCAGAAACCATTGAGGGTAAGAGGCCTATTCCAAAGGCCACATCCCCCCCCAAGAGGGAGGAAGCATCCAGCGAAGAAAGGCCTGGTAGAAACCATTGAGGGTAAGAGGCCTATTCCAAAGGCCACATCCCCCCCCCCCCCCAAGAGGGAGGAAGCATCCAGGTAAGCTAAGCCTGGTAGAAACCACTGAGGGTAAGAGGCCGATTCCAAAGGCCACATCCCGACCCCAGAGGGAGGAAGCATCCAGGGAATTAAGGCCTGGCAGAAACCATTGAAGGTAAGAGGCCTATTCCAAAGGCAACACACATACACCAGAGGGAGAAGCATCCAGGGAAGAAAGGCCTGGCAGAAACCATTGAGGGTAAGAGGCCTATTCCAAAGGCCCCATCCCCAACCCAGAGGGAGGAAGCATCCAGGGAAGAAAAGCCTGGCAGAAACCATTAAAGGTAAGAGGCCTATTCCAAAGGCCACACACATACACCAGAGGGAGGAAGCATCCAGGGAAGAAAGGCCTGGCAGAAACCATTGAGGGTAAGAGGCCCATTCCAAAGGCCACATCCCCCCCCAAGAGGGAGGACGCATCCAGGGAAGAAAAGCCTGGCAGAAACCATTGAAGGTAAGAGGCCTATTCCAAAGGCCACACACATACACCAGAGGGAGGAAGCATCCAGGGAAGAAAGGCCTGGATGAAACCATTGAGGGTAAGAGGCCCATTCCAAAGGCCACATCCCCCCCCCAAGAGGGAGGACGCATCCAGGGAAGAAAAGCCTGGCAGAAACCATTGAGGGTAAGAGCCCGATTCCAAAGGCCACATCCCGACCCCAGAGGGAGGAAGCATCCAGGGAATTAAGGCCTGGCAGAAACCATTGAAGGTAAGAGGCCTATTCCAAAGGCCACACACATACACCAGAGGGAGGAAGCATCCAGGGAAGAAAGGCCTGGCAGAAACCATTGAGGGTAAGAGGCCTATTCCAAATGCCACATCCCCACCCCAGAGGGAGGAAGCATCCAGGGTAGAAAGGCCTGGCAGAAACCACTGAGGGTAAGAGGCCTATTCCAAAGGCACCCTCCCCACCCCACAGGGAGGAAGCATCCAGGGAAGAAAAGCCTGGCAGAAACCATTGAGGGTAAGAGGCCTATTCCAAATGCCACATCCCCACCCCAGAGGGAGGAAGCATGCAGGGTAGAAAGGCCTGGCAGAAACCACTGAGGGTTAGAGGCCTATTCCAAAGGCACCCTCCCCACCCCACAGGGAGGAAGCATCCAGAGAAGAAAGGCCTGGCAGAAACCACTGAGGGTAAGAGGCCTATTCCAAAGGCCCCATCCCCAACCCAGAGGGAGGAAGCATCCAGGGAAGAAAAGCCTGGCAGAAACCATTGAGGGTAAGAGGCCTATTCCAAAGGCCACATCCCCCCCCAAGAGGGAGGAAGCATCCAGGGAAGAAAAGCCTGGCAGAAACCATTGAGGGTAAGAGGCCGATTCCAAAGGCCACATCCCGACCCCAGAGGGAGGAAGCATCCAGGGAATTAAGGCCTGGCAGAAACCATTGAAGGTAAGAGGCCTATTCCAAAGGCCACACACATACACCACAGAGATGAAGCATCCCGGGAAGAAAGGCCTGGTAGAAACCACTGAGGGTAAGAGGCCTATTCCAAAGGCCACACACATACACCACAGGGAGGAAGCATCCAGTGAAGAAAAGCCTGGTAGAAACCACTGAGGGTAAGAGGCCTTTTCCAAAGGCCACATCCCCACCAAAGAGGGAGGAAGCATCCAGGGAAGAAAGGCCTGGCAGAAACCACTGAGGGTAAGAGGCCTATTCTAAAGGCCCCATCCCCACCCGAGAAGGAGGAAGCATCCAGGGAAGACAAACCTGGTAGAAACCACTGAGGGTAAGAGGCCTATTCCAAAGGCAACATCCCCACCAAAGAGGGAGGAAGCATCCAGGGAAGAAAGGCCTGGCAGAAACCACTGAGGGTAAGAGGCCTATTCCAAAGGCCCCATCCCCAACCCAGAGGGAGGAAGCATCCAGGGAAGAAAAGCCTGGCAGAAACCATTGAAGGTAAGAGGCCTATTCCAAAGGACACACACATACACCAGAGGGAGGAAGCATCCAGGGAAGAAAGGCCTGGATGAAACCATTGAGGGTAAGAGGCCCATTCCAAAGGCCACATCCCCCCCCCAAGAGGGAGGACGCATCCAGGGAAGAAAAGCCTGGCAGAAACCATTGAGGGTAAGAGCCCGATTCCAAAGGCCACATCCCGACCCCAGAGGGAGGAAGCATCCAGGGAATTAAGGCCTGGCAGAAACCATTGAAGGTAAGAGGCCTATTCCAAAGGCCACACACATACACCAGAGGGAGGAAGCATCCAGGGAAGAAAGGCCTGGCAGAAACCATTGAGGGTAAGAGGCCTATTCCAAATGCCACATCCCCACCCCAGAGGGAGGAAGCATCCAGGGTAGAAAGGCCTGGCAGAAACCACTGAGGGTAAGAGGCCTATTCCAAAGGCACCCTCCCCACCCCACAGGGAGGAAGCATCCAGGGAAGAAAAGCCTGGCAGAAACCATTGAGGGTAAGAGGCCTATTCCAAATGCCACATCCCCACCCCAGAGGGAGGAAGCATGCAGGGTAGAAAGGCCTGGCAGAAACCACTGAGGGTAAGAGGCCTATTCCAAAGGCACCCTCCCCACCCCACAGGGAGGAAGCATCCAGAGAAGAAAAGCCTGGCAGAAACCACTGAGGGTAAGAGGCCTGTTCCAAAGGCCCCATCCCCAACCCAGAGGGTGGAAGCATCCAGGGAAGAAAAGCCTGGCAGAAACCATTAAAGGTAAGAGGCCTATTCCAAAGGCCACACACATACACCAGAGGGAGGAAGCATCCAGGGAAGAAAGGCCTGGCAGAAACCATTGAGGGTAAGAGGCCCATTCCAAAGGCCACATCCCCCCCCAAGAGGGAGGACGCATCCAGGGAAGAAAAGCCTGGCAGAAACCATTGAGGGTAAGAGCCCGATTCCAAAGGCCACATCCCGACCCCAGAGGGAGGAAGCATCCAGGGAATTAAGGCCTTGCAGAAACCATTGAAGGTAAGAGGCCTATTCCAAAGGCCACACACATACACCAGAGGGAGGAAGCATCCAGGGAAGAAAGGCCTGAAAGAAACCATTGAGGGTAAGAGGCCTATTCCAAAGGCCATATCCCCCCCCCCCAAGGGGAAGGAAGCATCCAGGGTAGAAAGACCTGGCAGAAACCACTGAGGGCAAGAGGCCTATTCCAAAGGCCCCATCTCCACCCGAGAAGGAGGAAGCATCCAGGTAAGATAAGCCTGGTAGAAACCACTGAGGGTAAGACGCCTATTCCAAAGGCCACATACCCACCCGAGAAGGAGAAAGCATCCAGGGAAGAAAGGCCTGGCAGAAACCATTGAGGGTAAGAGGCCTATTCCAAAGGCCACACACACACACCATAGTGAGGAAGCATCCAGCGAAGAAAGGCCTGGCAGAAACGATTGAGGGTAAGAGGCCTATTCCAAAGGCCACATCCCCCCCCAAGAGGGAGGAAGCATCCAGGGAAGAAAGGCCTGGTAGAAACCACTGAGGGTAAGAGGCCGATTCCAAAGGCCACATCCCGACCCCAGAGGGAGGAAGCATCCAGGGAATTAATGCCTGGCAGAAACCATTGAAGGTAAGAGGCCTATTCCAAAGGCCACACACATACACCAGAGGGAGAAGCATCCAGGGAAGAAAGGCCTGGCAGAAACCATTGAGGGTAAGAGGCCTATTCCAAAGGCCACATCCCCCCCCAAGAGGGAGGAAGCATCCAGGGAAGAAAAGCCTGGCAGAAACCATTGAGGGTAAGAGGCCGATTCCAAAGGCCACATCCCGACCCCAGAGGGAGGAAGCATCCAGGGAATTAAGGCCTGGCAGAAACCATTGAAGGTAAGAGGCCTATTCCAAAGGCCACACACATACACCACAGAGATGAAGCATCCCGGGAAGAAAGGCCTGGTAGAAACCACTGAGGGTAAGAGGCCTATTCCAAAGGCCACACACATACACCACAGGGAGGAAGCATCCAGTGAAGAAAAGCCTGGTAGAAACCACTGAGGGTAAGAGGCCTTTTCCAAAGGCCACATCCCCACCAAAGAGGGAGGAAGCATCCAGGGAAGAAAGGCCTGGCAGAAACCACTGAGGGTAAGAGGCCTATTCTAAAGGCCCCATCCCCACCCGAGAAGGAGGAAGCATCCAGGGAAGACAAACCTGGTAGAAACCACTGAGGGTAAGAGGCCTATTCCAAAGGCAACATCCCCACCAAAGAGGGAGGAAGCATCCAGGGAAGAAAGGCCTTGGAGAAACCACTGAGGGTAAGAGGCCTATTCCAAAGGCCCCATCCCCAACCCAGAGGGAGGAAGCATCCAGGGAAGAAAAGCCTGGCAGAAACCATTGAAGGTAAGAGGCCTATTCCAAAGGCCACACACATACACCAGAGGGAGGAAGCATCCAGGGAAGAAAGGCCTGGATGAAACCATTGAGGGTAAGAGGCCCATTCCAAAGGCCACATCCCCCCCAAGAGGGAGGACGCATCCAGGGAAGAAAAGCTGGCAGAAACCATTGAGGGTAAGAGGCCGATTCCAAAGGCCACATCCCGACCCCAGAGGGAGGAAGCATCCAGGGAATTAAGGCCTTGCAGAAACCATTGAAGGTAAGAGGCCTATTCCAAAGGCCACACACATACACCAGAGGGAGGAAGCATCCAGGGAAGAAAGGCCTGGCAGAAACCATTGAGGGTAAGAGGCCTATTCCAAATGCCACATCCCCACCCCAGAGGGAGGAAGCATCCAGGGTAGAAAGGCCTGGCAGAAACCACTGAGGGTAAGAGGCCTATTCCAAAGGCACCCTCCCCACCCCACAGGGAGGCAGCATCCACGGAAGAAAAGCCTGGCAGAAACCATTGAGGGTAAGAGGCCTATTCCAAATTCCACATCCCCACCCCAGAGGGAGGAAGCATGCAGGGTAGAAAGGCCTGGCAGAAACCACTGAGGGTAAGAGGCCTATTCCAAAGGCACCCTCCCCACCCCACAGGGAGGAAACATCCAGGGAAGAAAGGCCTGGCAGAAACCACTGAGGGTAAGAGGCCTATTCCAAAGGCCCCATCCCCAACCCAGAGGGAGGAAGCTCCAGGGAAGAAAAGCCTGGCAGAAACCATTGAAGGTAAGAGGCCTATTCCAAAGGCCACACACATACACCAGAGGGAGGAAGCATCCAGGGAAGAAAGGCCTGGCAGAAACCATTGAGGGTAAGAGGCCCATTCCAAAGGCCACATCCCCCCCCAAGAGGGAGGACGCATCCAGGGAAGAAAAGCCTGGCAGAAACCATTGAGGGTAAGAGCCCGATTCCAAAGACCACATCCCGACCCCAGAGGGAGGAAGCATCCAGGGAATTAAGGCCTGGCAGAAACCATTGAAGGTAAGAGGCCTATTCCAAAGGCCACACACATACACCAGAGGGAGGAAGCATCCAGGGAAGAAAGGCCTGGCAGAAACCATTGAGGGTAAGAGGCCTATTCCAAAGGCCATATCCCCCCCCCCCCAAGGGGAAGGAAGCATCCAGGGTAGAAAGACCTGGCAGAAACCACTGAGGGCAAGAGGCCTATTCCAAAGGCCACATCCCCACCCAAGAAGGAGGAAGCATCCAGGTAAGATAAGCCTGGTAGAAACCACTGAGGGTAAGACGCCTATTCCAAAGGCCACATACCCACCCGAGAAGGAGAAAGCATCCAGGGAAGAAAGGCCTGGCAGAAACCATTGAGGGTAAGAGGCCTATTCCAAAGGCCACACACACACACCAGAGTGAGGAAGCATCCAGCGAAGAAAGGCCTGGCACAAACGATTGAGGGTAAGAGGCCTATTCCAAAGGCCACATCCCCCCCCAAGAGGGAGGAAGCATCCAGGGAAGAAAGGCCTGGTAGAAACCATTGAGGGTAAGAGGCCTATTCCAAAGGCCACATCCCCCCCCCCCCCCAAGAGGGAGGAAGCATCCAGGTAAGATAAGCCTGGTAGAAACCATTGAGGGTAAGAGGCTGATTCCAAAGGCCACATCCCGACCCCAGAGGGAGGAAGCACCCAGGGAATTAAGGCCTGGCAGAAACCATTGAAGGTAAGAGGCCTATTCCAAAGGCCACACACATACACCAGAGGGGGGAAGCATCCAGGGAAGAAAGGCCTGGCAGAAACCATTGAGGGTAAGAGGCCTATTCCAAAGGCCACATCCCCCCCCCAAGAGGGAGGAAGCATCCAGGGAAGAAAAGCCTGGTAGAAACCATTGAGGGTAAGAGGCCGATTCCAAAGGCCACATCCCGACCCCAGAGGGAGGAAGCATCCAGGGAATTAAGGCCTGGCAGAAACCATTGAAGGTAAGAGGCCTATTCCAAAGGCCACACACATACACCACAGAGAGAAAGCATCCAGGGAAGAAAGGCCTGGTAGAAACCACTGAGGGTAAGAGGCCTATTCCAAAGGCCACACACATACACCACAGGGAGGAAGCATCCAGTGAAGAAAAGCCTGGTAGAAACCACTGAGGGTAAGAGGCCTTTTCCAAAGGCCACATCCCCACCAAAGAGGGAGGAAGCATCCAGGGAAGAAAGGCCTGGCAGAAACCACTGATGGTAAGAGGCCTATTCTAAAGGCCCCATCCCCACCCGAGAAGCAGGAAGCATCCAGGGAAGACAAACCTGGTGGAAACCACTGAGGGTAAGAGGCCTATTCCAAAGGCAACATCGCCACCAAAGAGGGAGGAAGCATCCAGGGAAGAAAGGCCTGGTAGAAACCATTGAGGGTAAGAGGCCTATTCCAAATGCCACATCCCCACCCCAGAGGGAGGAAGCATCCAGTGTAGAAAGGCCTGGCAGAAACCACTGAGGGAAAGAGGCCTATTCCAAAGGCCCCATCCCCACCCCAGTGGGAGGAAGCATCCAGGGAAGAAAAGCCTGGCAGAAACCATTGAAGGTAAGAGGCCTATTCCAAAGGCCACACACATACACCAGAGGGGGGAAGCATCCAGGGAAGAAAGGCCTGGCAGAAACCATTGAGGGTAAGAGGCCTATTCCAAAGGCCACATCCCCCTCCAAGAGGGAGGAAGCATCCAGGGAAGAAAAGCCTGGCAGAAACCATTGAGGGTAAGAGGCCGATTCCAAAGGCCACATCCCGACCCAAGAGGGAGGAAGCATCCAGGGAAGAAAGGCCTGGCAGAAACCACTGAGGGTAAGAGGCCTATTCCAAAGGCCCCATCCCCACCCCAGTGGGAGGAAGCATCCAGGGAAGAAAGGCCTGGCAGAAACCATTGAGGGTAAGAGGCCTATTCCAAAGGCCACACACACACACACCAGAGTGAGGAAGCATCCAGGGAAGAAAGGCCTGGCAGAAACCATTGAGGGTAAGAGGCCTATTCCAAAGGCCACATCCCGCTCCAAGAGGGAGGAAGCATCCAGGGAAGAAAAGCCTGGTAGAAACCACTGAGGGTAAGAAGCCTTTTCCAAAGGCCACATCCCCACCAAAGAGGGAGGAAGCATCCAGGGAAGAAAGGCCTTGCAGAAACCACTGAGGGTAAGAGGCCTATTCTAAAGGCCCCATCCCCAACCGAGAAGGAGGAAGCATCCAGGGAAGACAAACCTGGTAGAAACCACTGAGGGTAAGAGGCCTATTCCAAAGGCAACATCCCCACCAAAGAAGGAGGAAGCATCCAGGGAAATTAAGGCCTGGCAGAAACCATTGAAGGTAAGAGGCCTATTCCAAAGGCCACACACATACACCAGAGGGAGGAAGCATCCAGGGAAGAAAGGCCTGGCAGAAACCATTGAGGGTAAGAGGCCTATTCCAAAGGCCATATCCCCCTCCCCCAAGGGGAAGGAAGCATCCAGGGTAGAAAGACCTGGCAGAAACCACTGAGGGCAAGAGGCCTATTCCAAAGGCCCCATCCCCACCCAAGAAGGAGGAAGCATCCAGGTAAGATAAGCCTGGTAGAAACCACTGAGGGTAAGACGCCTATTCCAAAGGCCACATACCCACCCGAGAAGGAGAAAGCATCCAGGGAAGAAAGGGCTGGCAGAAACCATTGAGGGTAAGAGGCCTATTCCAAAGGCCACACACACACACCAGAGTGAGGAAGCATCCAGCGAAGAAAGGCCTGGCAGAAACGATTGAGGGTAAGAGGCCTATTCCAAAGGCCACATCCCCCCCCAAGAGGGAGGAAGCATCCAGGGAAGAAAGGCCTGGTAGAAACCATTGAGGGTAAGAGGCCTATTCCAAAGGCCACATCCCCCCCCCAAGAGGGAGGAAGCATCCAGGTAAGATAAGCCTGGTAGAAACCACTGCGGGTAAGAGGCCGATTCCAAAGGCCACATCCCGACCCCAGAGGGAGGAAGCATCCAGGGAATTAAGGCCTGGCAGAAACCATTGAAGGTAAGAGGCCTATTCCAAAGGCCACACACATACACCAGAGGGGGGAAGCATCCAGGGAAGAAAGGCCTGGCAGAAACCATTGAGGGTAAGAGGCCTATTCCAAAGGCCACATCCCCCCCCCCCAAGAGGGAGGAAGCATCCAGGGAAGAAAAGCCTGGCAGAAACCATTGAGGGTAAGAGGCCGATTCCAAAGGCCACATCCCGACCCCAGAGGGAGGAAGCATCCAGGGAATTAAGGCCTGGCAGAAACCATTGAATGTAAGAGGCCTATTCCAAAGGCCACACACATACACCACAGAGAGGAAGCATCCAGGGAAGAAAGGCCTGGTAGAAACCACTGTGGGTAAGAGGCCTATTCCAAAGGCCACACACATACACCACAGGGAGGAAGCATCCAGTGAAGAAAAGCCTGGTAGAAACCACTGAGGGTAAGAGGCCTTTTCCAAAGGCCACATCCCCACCAAAGAGGGAGGAAGCATCCAGGGAAGAAAGGCCTGGCAGAAACCACTGAGGGTAAGAGGCCTATTCTAAAGGCCCCATCCCCACCCGAGAAGGAGGAAGCATCCAGGGAAGACAAACCTGGTAGAAACCACTGAGGGTAAGAGGCCTATTCCAAAGGCAACATCCCCACCAAAGAGGGAGGAAGCATCCAGGGAAGAAAGGCCTGGTAGAAACCATTGAGGGTAAGAGGCCTATTCCAAATGCCACATCCCCACCCCAGAGGGAGGAAGCATCCAGTGTAGAAAGGCCTGGCAGAAACCACTGAGGGAAAGAGGCCTATTCCAAAGGCCCCATCCCCACCCCAGTGGGAGGAAGCATCCAGGGAAGAAAAGCCTGGCAGAAACCATTGAACGTAAGAGGCCTATTCCAAAGGCCACACACATACACCAGAGGGGGGAAGCATCCAGGGAAGAAAGGCCTGGCAGAAACCATTGAGGGTAAGAGGCCTATTCCAAAGGCCACATCCCCCTCCAAGAGGGAGGAAGCATCCAGGGAAGAAAAGCCTGGCAGAAACCATTGAGGGTAAGAGGCCGCTTCCAAAGGCCACATCCCGACCCAAGAGGGAGGAAGCATCCAGGGAAGAAAGGCCTGGCAGAAACCACTGAGGGTAAGAGGCCTATTCCAAAGGCCCCATCCCCACCCCAGTGGGAGGAAGCATCCAGGGAAGAAAGGCCTGGCAGAAACCATTGAGGGTAAGAGGCCTATTCCAAAGGCCACACACACACACACCAGAGTGAGGAAGCATCCAGGGAAGAAAGGCCTGGCAGAAACCTTTGAGGGTAAGAGGCCTATTCCAAAGGCCACATCCCCCTCCAAGAGGGAGGAAGCATCCAGGGAAGAAAAGCCTGGTAGAAACCACTGAGGGTAAGAGGCCTTTTCCAAAGGCCACATCCCCACCAAAGAGGGAGGAAGCATCCAGGGAAGAAAGGCCTTGCAGAAACCACTGAGGGTAAGAGGCCTATTCTAAAGGCCCCATCCCCACCCGAGAAGGAGGAAGCATCCAGGGAAGACAAACCTGGTAGAAACCACTGAGGGTAAGAGGCCTATTCCAAAGGCAACATCCCCACCAAAGAGGGAGGAAGCATCCAGGGAAGAAAGGCCTGGTAGAAACCATTGAGGGTAAGAGGCCTATTCCAAATGCCACATCCCCACCCCAGAGGGAGGAAGCATCCAGGGTAGAAAGGCCTGGCAGAAACCACTGAGGGTAAGAGGCCTATTCCAAAGGCACCCTCCCCACCCCACAGGGAGGAAGCATCCAGGGAAGAAAGGCCTGGCAGAAACCACTGTGGGTAAGAGGCCTATTCCAAAGGCCCCATCCCCACCCCAGAGGGAGGAAGCATCCAGGGAAGAAAAGCCTTTGCAGAAACCATTGAAGGTAAGAGGCCTATTCCAAAGGCCACACACATACACCAGAGGGGGGAAGCATCCAGGGAATAAAGGCCTGGCAGAAACCATTGAGGGTAAGAGGCCTATTCCAAAGGCCACATCCCCCTCCAAGAGGGAGGAAGCATCCAGGGAAGAAAGGCCTGGTAGAAACCATTGAGGGAAAGAGGCCTATTCCAAAGGCCCCATCCCCACCCAAGAGGGAGGAAGCATCCAGGGAAGAAAAGCCTGGCAGTAACCATTGAGGGTAAGACGCCTATTCCAAAGGCCACATCCCCACCAAAGAGGGAGGAAGCATCAAGGGAAGAAAATGCCTGGCAGAAAACATTGAGGGTAAGAGGCCTATTCCAAATGCCACATCCCCACCCCAGAGGGAGGAAGCATCCAGGGTAGAAAGGCCTGGCAGAAACCACTGAGGGTAAGAGGCCTATTCCAAAGGCACCCTCCCCACCCCACAGGGAGGAAGCATCCAGGGAAGAAAATCCTGGCAGTAACCATTGAGGGTAAGAGGTCGATTCCAAAGGCCCCATCCCCACCCCAGAGGGAGGAAGCATCCAGGGAAGAAAAGTCTTGCAGAAACCATTGAAGGTAAGAGGCCTATTCCAAAGGCCACACACATACACCAGAGGAAGGAAGCATCCAGGGAAGAAAGGCCTGGCAGAAACCATTGTGGGTAAGAGGCCTATTCCAAAGGCCACATCCCCCCCCCAAGAGGGAGGAAGCATCTAGGGAAGAAAAGCCTGGCAGAAACCATTGAAGGTAAGAGGCCTATTCCTAAGGCCACACACATACACCAGAGGGAGGAAGCATCTAGGGAAGAAAGGCCTGGCAGAAACCATTGAGGGTAAGAGGCCTATTCCAAAGGCCCCATCCCCACCCGAGAGGGAGGAAGCATCCAGGGAAGAAAAGCCTGGTAGAAGCCACTGAGGGTAAGAGGCCTTTTCCAAAGGCCACATCCCCACCAAAGAGGGAAGAAGCATCCAGGGAAGAAAGGCCTGGCAGAAACAACTGAGGGTAAGAGGCCTATTCTAAAGGCAACATCCCCACCAAAGAGGGAGGAAGCATCCAGGGAAGAAAGGCCTGGCAGAAACCATTGAGGGTAAGAGGCCTATTCAAAATGCCACATCCCCACCCCAGAGGGAGTAAGCATCCAGGGTAGAAAGGCATGGCAGAAACCACTGAGGGTAAGAGGCCTATTCCAAAGGCACCCTCCACACCCCACAGGGAGGAAGCATCCAGGGAAGAAAGGCCTGGCAGAAACCACTGAGGGTAAGAGGCCTATTCCAAAGGCCCCATCCCCACCCAAGAGGGAGGAAGCATCCAGGGAAGAAAAGCCTGGCAGAAACCATTGAAGGTAAGAGGCCTACTCCAAAGGCCACACACATACACCAGAGGGGGGAAGCATCCAGGGAAGAAAGGCCTGGCAGAAACCATTGAGGGTAAGAGGCCTATTCCAAAGGCCACATCCCCCTCCAAGAGGGAGGAAGCATCCAGGGAAGAAAGGCCTGGTAGAAATCATTGAGGGTAAGAGGCCTATTCCAAAGGCCCCATCCCCACCCAAGAGGGAGGAAGCATCAAGGGAAGAAAAGCCTGGCAGTAACCATTGAGGGTAAGAGGTCGATTCCAAAGGCCCCATCCCCACCACAGAGGGAGGAAGCATCCAGGGAATTAAGGCCTGGCAGAAACCATTGAAGGTAAGAGGCTTATTCCAAAGGCCACACACATACACCAGAGGGAGGAAGCATCCAGGGAAGAAAGGCCTGGCAGAAACCATTGAGGGTAAGAGGCCTATTCCAAAGGCCACACACATACACCACAGGGAGGAAGCATCCAGGGAAGAAAGGCCTGGCAGAAACCATTGAGGGTAAGAGGCCTATTCCAAAGGCACCCTCCCCACCCCACAGGGAGGAAGCATCCAGGGAAGAAAGGCCTGGCAGAAACCACTGTGGGTAAGAGGCCTATTCCAAAGGCCCCATCCCCACCCCAGAGGGAGGAAGCATCCAGGGAAGAAAAGCCTTTGCAGAAACCATTGAAGGTAAGAGGCCTATTCCAAAGGCCACACACATACACCAGAGGGGGGAAGCATCCAGGGAATAAAGGCCTGGCAGAAACCATTGAGGGTAAGAGGCCTATTCCAAAGGCCACATCCCCCTCCAAGAGGGAGGAAGCATCCAGGGAAGAAAGGCCTGGTAGAAACCATTGAGGGAAAGAGGCCTATTCCAAAGGCCCCATCCCCACCCAAGAGGGAGGAAGCATCCAGGGAAGAAAAGCCTGGCAGTAACCATTGAGGGTAAGACGCCTATTCCAAAGGCCACATCCCCACCAAAGAGGGAGGAAGCATCAAGGGAAGAAAATGCCTGGCAGAAAACATTGAGGGTAAGAGGCCTATTCCAAATGCCACATCCCCACCCCAGAGGGAGGAAGCATCCAGGGTAGAAAGGCCTGGCAGAAACCACTGAGGGTAAGAGGCCTATTCCAAAGGCACCCTCCCCACCCCACAGGGAGGAAGCATCCAGGGAAGAAAATCCTGGCAGTAACCATTGAGGGTAAGAGGTCGATTCCAAAGGCCCCATCCCCACCCCAGAGGGAGGAAGCATCCAGGGAAGAAAAGTCTTGCAGAAACCATTGAAGGTAAGAGGCCTATTCCAAAGGCCACACACATACACCAGAGGAAGGAAGCATCCAGGGAAGAAAGGCCTGGCAGAAACCATTGTGGGTAAGAGGCCTATTCCAAAGGCCACATCCCCCCCCCCAAGAGGGAGTAAGCATCTAGGGAAGAAAAGCCTGGCAGAAACCATTGAAGGTAAGAGGCCTATTCCTAAGGCCACACACATACACCAGAGGGAGGAAGCATCCAGGGAAGAAAGGCCTGGCAGAAACCATTGAGGGTAAGAGGCCTATTCCAAAGGCCCCATCCCCACCCGAGAGGGAGGAAGCATCCAGGGAAGAAAAGCCTGGTAGAAGCCACTGAGGGTAAGAGGCCTTTTCCAAAGGCCACATCCCCACCAAAGAGGGAGGAAGCATCCAGGGAAGAAAGGCCTGGCAGAAACAACTGAGGGTAAGAGGCCTATTCTAAAGGCAACATCCCCACCAAAGAGGGAGGAAGCATCCAGGGAAGAAAGGCCTGGCAGAAACCATTGAGGGTAAGAGGCCTATTCAAAATGCCACATCCCCACCCCAGAGGGAGTAAGCATCCAGGGTAGAAAGGCATGGCAGAAACCACTGAGGGTAAGAGGCCTATTCCAAAGGCACCCTCCACACCCCACAGGGAGGAAGCATCCAGGGAAGAAAGGCCTGGCAGAAACCACTGAGGGTAAGAGGCCTATTCCAAAGGCCCCATCCCCACCCAAGAGGGAGGAAGCATCCAGGGAAGAAAAGCCTGGCAGAAACCATTGAAGGTAAGAGGCCTACTCCAAAGGCCACACACATACACCAGAGGGGGGAAGCATCCAGGGAAGAAAGGCCTGGCAGAAACCATTGAGGGTAAGAGGCCTATTCCAAAGGCCACATCCCCCTCCAAGAGGGAGGAAGCATCCAGGGAAGAAAGGCCTGGTAGAAATCATTGAGGGTAAGAGGCCTATTCCAAAGGCCCCATCCCCACCCAAGAGGGAGGAAGCATCAAGGGAAGAAAAGCCTGGCAGTAACCATTGAGGGTAAGAGGTCGATTCCAAAGGCCCCATCCCCACCCCAGAGGGAGGAAGCATCCAGGGAATTAAGGCCTGGCAGAAACCATTGAAGGTAAGAGGCTTATTCCAAAGGCCACACACATACACCAGAGGGAGGAAGCATCCAGGGAAGAAAGGCCTGGCAGAAACCATTGAGGGTAAGAGGCCTATTCCAAAGGCCACACACATACACCACAGGGAGGAAGCATCCAGGGAAGAAAGGCCTGGCAGAAACGATTGAGGGTAAGAGGCCTATTCCAAAGGCCACATCCCCACCAAAGAGGGAGGAAGCATCCAGGGAAGAAAGGCCTGGCAGAAAAAACTGAGGGTAAGAGGCCTATTCTAAAGGCCCCATCCCCACCCGAGAAGGAGGAAGCATCCAGGGAAGACAAACCTGGTAGAAACCACTGAGGGTAAGAGGCCTATTCCAAAGGCAACATCCCCACCAAAGAGGGAGGAAGCATCCAGGGAAGAAAGGCCTGGCAGAAACCATTGAGGGTAAGAGGCCTATTCCAAAGGCCACACACACACACACCAGAGTGAGGAAGCATCCAGGGAAGAAAGGCCTGGCAGAAACCATTGAGGGTAAGAGGCCTATTCCAAAGGCCACATCCCCCTCCAAGAGGGAGGAAGCATCCAGGGAAGAAAAGCCTGGTAGAAACCACTGAGGGTAAGAGGCCTTTTCCAAAGGCCACATCCCCACCAAAGAGGGAGGAAGCATCCAGGGAAGAAAGGCCTTGCAGAAACCACTGAGGGTAAGAGGCCTATTCTAAAGGCCCCATCCCCACCCGAGAAGGAGGAAGCATCCAGGGAAGACAAACCTGGGAGAAACCACTGAGGGTAAGAGG
Organism: Bradypodion ventrale; assembly: GCA_035047345.1. Classification (NCBI taxonomy): domain Eukaryota; kingdom Metazoa; phylum Chordata; class Lepidosauria; order Squamata; family Chamaeleonidae; genus Bradypodion; species Bradypodion ventrale. The sequence continues at coordinate 21,558,177 of JAWDJE010000009.1, read as the reverse complement.
CCTATTCCAAAGGCAACATCCCCACCAAAGAGGGAGGAAGCATCCAGGGAAGAAAGGCCTGGTAGAAACCATTGAGGGTAAGAGGCCTATTCCAAATGCCACATCCCCACCCCAGAGGGAGGAAGCATCCAGGGTAGAAAGGCCTGGCAGAAACCACTGAGGGTAAGAGGCCTATTCCAAAGGCACCCTCCCCACCCCACAGGGAGGAAGCATCCAGGGAAGAAAGGCCTGGCAGAAACCACTGTGGGTAAGAGGCCTATTCCAAAGGCCCCGTCCCCACCCCAGAGGGAGGAAGCATCCAGGGAAGAAAAGCCTGGCAGAAACCATTGAAGGTAAGAGGCCTATTCCAAAGGCCACACACATACACCAGAGGGGGGAAGCATCCAGGGAATAAAGGCCTGGCAGAAACCAGTGAGGGTAAGAGGCCTATTCCAAAGGCCCCATCCCCACCCGAGAGGGAGGAAGCATCCAGGGAAGAAAAGCCTGGTAGAAACCACTGAGAGTAAGAGGCCTATTTCAAAGGCCACATCTCCACCAAAGAGGGAGGAAGCATCCAGGGAAGAAAGGCCTGGCAGAAACCACTGAGGGTAAGAGGACTATTCTAAAGGCCACATCCCCACCCCAGAGGGAGGAAGCATCCAGGGAAGAAAGGCCTGGCAGAAACCATTGAAGGTAAGAGGCCTATTCCAAAGGCCACACACATACACCAGAGGGAGGAAGCATCCAGGGAAGAAAGGCCTGGCAGAAACCATTGAGGGTAAGAGGCCTATTCCAAAGGCCACACACACACACCAGAGGGAGGAAGCATCCAGGGAAGAAAGGCCTGGCAGAAACCATTGAGGGTAAGAGGCCTATTCCAAAGGCCCCATCCCCACCCGAGAGGGAGGAAGCATGCAGTGAAGAAAAGCCTGGTAGAAACCACTGAGGGTAAGAGGGCTATTCCAAAGGCCACATCCCCACCAAAGAGGGAGGAAGCATCCAGGGAAGAAAGGCCTGGCAGAAACCACTGAGGGTAAGAGGCCTATTCCAAAGGCCACACACACACCAGAGTGAGGAAGCATCCAGGGAAGAAAGGCCTGGCAGAAATCATTGAGGGTAAGAGGTCGATCCCAAAGGCCCCATCCCCACCCCAGAGGGAGGAAGCATCCAGGGAAGAAAAGCCTGGCAGAAACCTTTGAGGGTAAGAGGCCTATTCCAAAGGCCACATCCCCACCCCAGAGGGAGAAAGCATCCAGGGTAGAAAGGCCTGGCAGAAACCAGTGAGGGTAAGATGCCTATTCCAAAGGCCCCATCCCCACCCGAGAGGGAGGAAGCATCCAGGGAAGAAAAGCCTGGTAGAAACCACAGAGGGTAAGAGGCCTTTTCCAAAGGCCACATGCCCACCAAAGAGGGAGGAAGCATCCAGGGAAGAAAACTCTTGCAGTAACCATTGAGGGTAAGAGGTCGATTCCAAAGGCCCCATCCCCACCCCAGAGGGAGGAAGCATCCAGGGAAGAAAAGTCTTGCAGAAACCATTGAAGGTAAGAGGCCTATTCCAAAGGCCACACACATACACCAGAGGAAGGAAGCATCCAGGGAAGAAAGGCCTGGCAGAAACCATTGTGGGTAAGAGGCCTATTCCAAAGGCCACATCCCCCCCCCAAGAGGGAGGAAGCATCCAGGGAAGAAAAGCCTGGCAGAAACCATTGAAGGTAAGAGGCCTATTCCAAAGGCCACACACATACACCAGAGGGAGGAAGCATCCAGGGAAGAAAGGCCTGGCAGAAACCATTGAGGGTAAGAGGCCTATTCCAAAGGCCACATCCCCCCCCCCAAGAGGGAGAAAGCATCCAGGGTAGAAAGGCCTGGCAGAAACCAGTGAGGGTAAGAGGCCTATTCCAAAGGCCCCATCCCCACCCGAGAGGGAGGAAGCATCCAGGGAAGAAAAGCCTGGTAGAAACCACTGAGAGTAAGAGGCCTATTTCAAAGGCCACATCTCCACCAAAGAGGGAGGAAGCATCCAGGGAAGAAAGGCCTGGCAGAAACCACTGAGGGTAAGAGGACTATTCTAAAGGCCACATCCCAACCCCAGAGGGAGGAAGCATCCAGGGAAGAAAGGCCTGGCAGAAACCATTGAAGGTAAGAGGACTATTCCAAAGGCCACACACATACACCAGAGGGAGGAAGCATCCAGGGAAGAAAGGCCTGGCAGAAACCATTGAGGGTAAGAGGCCTATTCCAAAGGCCACACACACACACCAGAGGGAGGAAGCATCCAGGGAAGAAAGGCCTGGCAGAAACCATTGAGGGTAAGAGGCCTATTCCAAAGGCCCCATCCCCACCCGAGAGGGAGGAAGCATCCAGTGAAGAAAAGCCTGGTAGAAACCACTGAGGGTAAGAGGGCTATTCCAAAGGCCACATCCCCACCAAAGAGGGAGGAAGCATCCAGGGAAGAAAGGCCTGGCAGAAACCACTGAGGGTAAGAGGCCTATTCCAAAGGCCACACACACACCAGAGTGAGGAAGCATCCAGGGAAGAAAGGCCTGGCAGAAATCATTGAGGGTAAGAGGTCGATCCCAAAGGCCCCATCCCCACCCCAGAGGGAGGAAGCATCCAGGGAAGAAAAGCCTGGCAGAAACCTTTGAGGGTAAGAGGCCTATTCCAAAGGCCACATCCCCACCCCAGAGGGAGAAAGCATCCAGGGTAGAAAGGCCTGTCAGAAACCAGTGAGGGTACGATGCCTATTCCAAAGGCCCCATCCCCACCCGAGAGGGAGGAAGCATCCAGGGAAGAAAAGCCTGGTAGAAACCACAGAGGGTAAGAGGCCTTTTCCAAAGGCCACATCCCCACCAAAGAGGGAGGAAGCATCCAGGGAAGAAAATTCTGGCAGTAACCATTGAGGGTAAGAGGTCGATTCCAAAGGCCCCATCCCCAACCCAGAGGGAGGAAGCATCCAGGGAAGAAAAGTCTTGCAGAAACCATTGAAGGTAAGAGGCCTATTCCAAAGGCCACACACATACACCAGAGGAAGGAAGCATCCACGGAAGAAAGGCCTGGCAGAAACCATTGTGGGTAAGAGGCCTATTCCAAAGGCCACATCCCCCCCCCAAGAGGGAGGAAGCATCCAGGGAAGAAAAGCCTGGCAGAAACCATTGAAGGTAAGAGGCCTATTCCAAAGGCCAGACACATACACCAGAGGGAGGAAGCATCCAGGGAAGAAAAGCCTGGCAGAAACCATTGAGGGTAAGAGGCCTATTCCAAAGGCCACATCCCCACCCCAGAGGGAGAAAGCATCCAGGGTAGAAAGGCCTGGCAGAAACCAGTGAGGGTAAGAGGCCTATTCCAAAGGCCCCATCCCCACCCGAGAGGGAGGAAGCATCCAGGGAAGAAAAGCCTGGTAGAAACCACTGAGGGTAAGAGGCCTTTTCCAAAGGCCACATCCCCACCAAAGAGGGAGGAAGCATCCAGGGAAGAAAGGCCTGGCAGAAACCACTGAGGGTAAGAGGCCTATTCAAAAGGCCCCATCCCCACCCGAGAAGGAGGAAGCATCCAGGGAAGACAAACCTGGTAGAAACCACTGAGGGTAAGAGGCCTATTCCAAAGGCAACATCCCCACCAAAGAGGGAGGAAGCATCCAGGGAAGAAAGGCCTGGTAGAAACCATTGAGGGTAAGAGGCCTATTCCAAATGCCACATCCCCACCCCAGAGGGAGGAAGCATCCAGGGTAGAAAGGCCTGGCAGAAACCACTGAGGGTAAGAGGCCTATTCCAAAGGCCACAATCCCCTCCAAGAGGGAGGAAGCATCCAGGGAAGAAAGGCCTGGTAGAAACCATTGAGGGTAAGAGGCCTATTCCAAATGCCACATCCCTACCCCAGAGGGAGGAAGCATCCAGGGTAGAAAGGCCTGGCAGAAACCACTGAGGGTAAGACGCCTATTCCAAAGGCCACATCCCCACCAAAGAGGGAGGAAGCATCCAGGGAAGAAAGGCCTGGCAGAAAATATTGAGGGTAAGAGGCCTATTCCAAATGCCACATCCCCACCCCAGAGGGAGGAAGCATCCAGGGTAGAAAGGCCTGGCAGAAACCACTGAGGGTAAGAGGCCTATTCCAAAGGCACCCTCCCCACCCCACAGGGAGGAAGCATCCAGGGAAGAAAATCCTGGCAGTAACCATTGAGGGTAAGAGGTCGATTCCAAAGGCCCCATCCCCACCCCAGAGGGAGGAAGCATCCAGGGAAGAAAAGTCTTGAAGAAACCATTGAAGGTAAGAGGCCTATTCCAAAGGCCACACACATACACCAGAGGAAGGAAGCATCCAGGGAAGAAAGGCCTGGCAGAAACCATTGTGGGTAAGAGGCCTATTCCAAAGGCCACATCCCCCCCCCCCAAGAGGGAGGAAGCATCCAGGGAAGAAAAGCCTGGCAGAAACCATTGAAGGTAAGAGGCCTATTCCAAAGGCCACACACATACACCAGAGGGAGGAAGCATCCAGGGAAGAAAGGCCTGGCAGAAACCATTGAGGGTAAGAGGCCTATTCCAAAGGCCCCATCCCCACCCGAGAGGGAGGAAGCATCCAGGGAAGAAAAGCCTGGTAGAAACCAGTGAGGGTAAGAGGCCTTTTCCAAAGGCCACATCCCCACCAAAGAGGGAGGAAGCATCCAGGGAAGAAAGGCCTGGCAGAAACAACTGAGGGTAAGAGGCCTATTCTAAAGGCCCCATCCCCACCCGAGAAGGAGGAAGCATCCAGGGAAGACAAACCTGGTAGAAACCACTGAGGGTAAGAGGCCTATTCCAAAGGCAACATCCCCACCAAAGAGGGAGGAAGAATCCAGGGAAGAAAGGCCTGGCAGAAACCATTGAGGGTAAGAGGCCTATTCCAAATGCCACATCCCCACCCCAGAGGGAGTAAGCATCCAGGGTAGAAAGGCCTGGCAGAAACCACTGAGGGTAAGAGGCCTATTCCAAAGGCACCCTGCACACCCCACAGGGAGGAAGCATCCAGGGAAGAAAGGCCTGGCAGAAACCACTGAGGGTAAGAGGCCTATTCCAAAGGCCCCATCCCCACCCCAGAGGGAGGAAGCATCCAGGGAAGAAAGGCATGGTAGAAATCATTGAGGGTAAGAGGCCTATTCCAAAGGCCCCATCCCCACCCCAGAGGGAGGAAGCATCCAGGGAAGAAAGGACTGGCAGAAACCATTGAGGGTAAGAGGCCTATTCCAAAGGCCACATCCCCCTCCAAGAGGGAGGAAGCATCCAGGGAAGAAAGGCCTGGTAGAAATCATTGAGGGTAAGAGGCCTATTCCAAAGGCCCCATCCCCACCCAAGAGGGAGGAAGCATCCAGGGAAGAAAAGCCTGGCAGTAACCATTGAGGGTAAGAGGTCGATTCCAAAGGCCCCATCCCCACCCCAGAGGGAGGAAGCATCCAGGGAAGAAAAGTCTTGCAGAAACCATTGAAGGTAAGAGGCCTATTCCAAAGGCCACACACATACACCAGAGGAAGGAAGCATCCAGGGAAGAAAGGCCTGGCAGAAACCATTGTGGGTAAGAGGCCTATTCCAAAGGCCACATCCCCCCCCCCAAGAGGGAGTAAGCATCTAGGGAAGAAAAGCCTGGCAGAAACCATTGAAGGTAAGAGGCCTATTCCTAAGGCCACACACATACACCAGAGGGAGGAAGCATCCAGGGAAGAAAGGCCTGGCAGAAACCATTGAGGGTAAGAGGCCTATTCCAAAGGCCCCATCCCCACCCGAGAGGGAGGAAGCATCCAGGGAAGAAAAGCCTGGTAGAAGCCACTGAGGGTAAGAGGCCTTTTCCAAAGGCCACATCCCCACCAAAGAGGGAGGAAGCATCCAGGGAAGAAAGGCCTGGCAGAAACAACTGAGGGTAAGAGGCCTATTCTAAAGGCAACATCCCCACCAAAGAGGGAGGAAGCATCCAGGGAAGAAAGGCCTGGCAGAAACCATTGAGGGTAAGAGGCCTATTCAAAATGCCACATCCCCACCCCAGAGGGAGTAAGCATCCAGGGTAGAAAGGCATGGCAGAAACCACTGAGGGTAAGAGGCCTATTCCAAAGGCACCCTCCACACCCCACAGGGAGGAAGCATCCAGGGAAGAAAGGCCTGGCAGAAACCACTGAGGGTAAGAGGCCTATTCCAAAGGCCCCATCCCCACCCAAGAGGGAGGAAGCATCCAGGGAAGAAAAGCCTGGCAGAAACCATTGAAGGTAAGAGGCCTACTCCAAAGGCCACACACATACACCAGAGGGGGGAAGCATCCAGGGAAGAAAGGCCTGGCAGAAACCATTGAGGGTAAGAGGCCTATTCCAAAGGCCACATCCCCCTCCAAGAGGGAGGAAGCATCCAGGGAAGAAAGGCCTGGTAGAAATCATTGAGGGTAAGAGGCCTATTCCAAAGGCCCCATCCCCACCCAAGAGGGAGGAAGCATCAAGGGAAGAAAAGCCTGGCAGTAACCATTGAGGGTAAGAGGTCGATTCCAAAGGCCCCATCCCCACCCCAGAGGGAGGAAGCATCCAGGGAATTAAGGCCTGGCAGAAACCATTGAAGGTAAGAGGCTTATTCCAAAGGCCACACACATACACCAGAGGGAGGAAGCATCCAGGGAAGAAAGGCCTGGCAGAAACCATTGAGGGTAAGAGGCCTATTCCAAAGGCCACACACATACACCACAGGGAGGAAGCATCCAGGGAAGAAAGGCCTGGCAGAAACGATTGAGTGTAAGAGGCCTATTCCAAAGGCCACATCCCCACCAAAGAGGGAGGAAGCATCCAGGGAAGAAAGGCCTGGCAGAAAAAACTGAGGGTAAGAGGCCTATTCTAAAGGCCCCATCCCCACCCGAGAAGGAGGAAGCATCCAGGGAAGACAAACCTGGTAGAAACCACTGAGGGTAAGAGGCCTATTCCAAAGGCAACATCCCCACCAAAGAGGGAGGAAGCATCCAGGGAAGAAAGGCCTGGCAGAAACCATTGAGGGTAAGAGGCCTATTCCAAAGGCCACACACACACACACCAGAGTGAGGAAGCATCCAGGGAAGAAAGGCCTGGCAGAAACCATTGAGGGTAAGAGGCCTATTCCAAAGGCCACATCCCCCTCCAAGAGGGAGGAAGCATCCAGGGAAGAAAAGCCTGGTAGAAACCACTGAGGGTAAGAGGCCTTTTCCAAAGGCCACATCCCCACCAAAGAGGGAGGAAGCATCCAGGGAAGAAAGGCCTTGCAGAAACCACTGAGGGTAAGAGGCCTATTCTAAAGGCCCCGTCCCCACCCCAGAGGGAGGAAGCATCCAGGGAAGAAAAGCCTGGCAGAAACCATTGAAGGTAAGAGGCCTATTCCAAAGGCCACACACATACACCAGAGGGGGGAAGCATCCAGGGAATAAAGGCCTGGCAGAAACCAGTGAGGGTAAGAGGCCTATTCCAAAGGCCCCATCCCCACCCGAGAGGGAGGAAGCATCCAGGGAAGAAAAGCCTGGTAGAAACCACTGAGAGTAAGAGGCCTATTTCAAAGGCCACATCTCCACCAAAGAGGGAGGAAGCATCCAGGGAAGAAAGGCCTGGCAGAAACCACTGAGGGTAAGAGGACTATTCTAAAGGCCACATCCCCACCCCAGAGGGAGGAAGCATCCAGGGAAGAAAGGCCTGGCAGAAACCATTGAAGGTAAGAGGCCTATTCCAAAGGCCACACACATACACCAGAGGGAGGAAGCATCCAGGGAAGAAAGGCCTGGCAGAAACCATTGAGGGTAAGAGGCCTATTCCAAAGGCCACACACACACACCAGAGGGAGGAAGCATCCAGGGAAGAAAGGCCTGGCAGAAACCATTGAGGGTAAGAGGCCTATTCCAAAGGCCCCATCCCCACCCGAGAGGGAGGAAGCATCCAGTGAAGAAAAGCCTGGTAGAAACCACTGAGGGTAAGAGGGCTATTCCAAAGGCCACATCCCCACCAAAGAGGGAGGAAGCATCCAGGGAAGAAAGGCCTGGCAGAAACCACTGAGGGTAAGAGGCCTATTCCAAAGGCCACACACACACCAGAGTGAGGAAGCATCCAGGGAAGAAAGGCCTGGCAGAAATCATTGAGGGTAAGAGGTCGATCCCAAAGGCCCCATCCCCACCCCAGAGGGAGGAAGCATCCAGGGAAGAAAAGCCTGGCAGAAACCTTTGAGGGTAAGAGGCCTATTCCAAAGGCCACATCCCCACCCCAGAGGGAGAAAGCATCCAGGGTAGAAAGGCCTGGCAGAAACCAGTGAGGGTAAGATGCCTATTCCAAAGGCCCCATCCCCACCCGAGAGGGAGGAAGCATCCAGGGAAGAAAAGCCTGGTAGAAACCACAGAGGGTAAGAGGCCTTTTCCAAAGGCCACATGCCCACCAAAGAGGGAGGAAGCATCCAGGGAAGAAAACTCTTGCAGTAACCATTGAGGGTAAGAGGTCGATTCCAAAGGCCCCATCCCCACCCCAGAGGGAGGAAGCATCCAGGGAAGAAAAGTCTTGCAGAAACCATTGAAGGTAAGAGGCCTATTCCAAAGGCCACACACATACACCAGAGGAAGGAAGCATCCAGGGAAGAAAGGCCTGGCAGAAACCATTGTGGGTAAGAGGCCTATTCCAAAGGCCACATCCCCCCCCCCAAGAGGGAGGAAGCATCCAGGGAAGAAAAGCCTGGCAGAAACCATTGAAGGTAAGAGGCCTATTCCAAAGACCACACACATACACCAGAGGGAGGAAGCATCCAGGGAAGAAAGGCCTGGCAGAAACCATTGAGGGTAAGAGGCCTATTCCAAAGGCCACATCCCCCCCCCCCAAGAGGGAGAAAGCATCCAGGGTAGAAAGGCCTGGCAGAAACCAGTGAGGGTAAGAGGCCTATTCCAAAGGCCCCATCCCCACCCGAGAGGGAGGAAGCATCCAGGGAAGAAAAGCCTGGTAGAAACCACTGAGAGTAAGAGGCCTATTTCAAAGGCCACATCTCCACCAAAGAGGGAGGAAGCATCCAGGGAAGAACGGCCTGGCAGAAACCACTGAGGGTAAGAGGACTATTCTAAAGGCCACATCCCAACCCCAGAGGGAGGAAGCATCCAGGGAAGAAAGGCCTGGCAGAAACCATTGAAGGTAAGAGGACTATTCCAAAGGCCACACACATACACCAGAGGGAGGAAGCATCCAGGGAAGAAAGGCCTGGCAGAAACCATTGAGGGTAAGAGGCCTATTCCAAAGGCCACACACACACACCAGAGGGAGGAAGCATCCAGGGAAGAAAGGCCTGGCAGAAACCATTGAGGGTAAGAGGCCTATTCCAAAGGCCCCATCCCCACCCGAGAGGGAGGAAGCATCCAGTGAAGAAAAGCCTGGTAGAAACCACTGAGGGTAAGAGGGCTATTCCAAAGGCCACATCCCCACCAAAGAGGGAGGAAGCATCCAGGGAAGAAAGGCCTGGCAGAAACCACTGAGGGTAAGAGGCCTATTCCAAAGGCCACACACACACCAGAGTGAGGAAGCATCCAGGGAAGAAAGGCCTGGCAGAAATCATTGAGGGTAAGAGGTCGATCCCAAAGGCCCCATCCCCACCCCAGAGGGAGGAAGCATCCAGGGAAGAAAAGCCTGGCAGAAACCTTTGAGGGTAAGAGGCCTATTCCAAAGGCCACATCCCCACCCCAGAGGGAGAAAGCATCCAGGGTAGAAAGGCCTGTCAGAAACCAGTGAGGGTACGATGCCTATTCCAAAGGCCCCATCCCCACCCGAGAGGGAGGAAGCATCCAGGGAAGAAAAGCCTGGTAGAAACCACAGAGGGTAAGAGGCCTTTTCCAAAGGCCACATCCCCACCAAAGAGGGAGGAAGCATCCAGGGAAGAAAATTCTGACAGTAACCATTGAGGGTAAGAGGTCGATTCCAAAGGCCCCATCCCCAACCCAGAGGGAGGAAGCATCCAGGGAAGAAAAGTCTTGCAGAAACCATTGAAGGTAAGAGGCCTATTCCAAAGGCCACACACATACACCAGAGGAAGGAAGCATCCACGGAAGAAAGGCCTGGCAGAAACCATTGTGGGTAAGAGGCCTATTCCAAAGGCCACATCCCCCCCCCCAAGAGGGAGGAAGCATCCAGGGAAGAAAAGCCTGGCAGAAACCATTGAAGGTAAGAGGCCTATTCCAAAGGCCACACACATACACCAGAGGGAGGAAGCATCCAGGGAAGAAAAGCCTGGCAGAAACCATTGAGGGTAAGAGGCCTATTCCAAAGGCCACATCCCCACCCCAGAGGGAGAAAGCATCCAGGGTAGAAAGGCCTGGCAGAAACCAGTGAGGGTAAGAGGCCTATTCCAAAGGCCCCATCCCCACCCGAGAGGGAGGAAGCATCCAGGGAAGAAAAGCCTGGTAGAAACCACTGAGGGTAAGAGGCCTTTTCCAAAGGCCACATCCCCACCAAAGAGGGAGGAAGCATCCAGGGAAGAAAGGCCTGGCAGAAACCACTGAGGGTAAGAGGCCTATTCAAAAGGCCCCATCCCCACCCGAGAAGGAGGAAGCATCCAGGGAAGACAAACCTGGTAGAAACCACTGAGGGTAAGAGGCCTATTCCAAAGGCAACATCCTCACCAAAGAGGGAGGAAGCATCCAGGGAAGAAAGGCCTGGTAGAAACCATTGAGGGTAAGAGGCCTATTCCAAATGCCACATCCCCACCCCAGAGGGAGGAAGCATCCAGGGTAGAAAGGCCTGGCAGAAACCACTGAGGGTAAGAGGCCTATTCCAAAGGCCACAATCCCCTCCAAGAGGGAGGAAGCATCCAGGGAAGAAAGGCCTGGTAGAAACCATTGAGGGTAAGAGGCCTATTCCAAATGCCACATCCCTACCCCAGAGGGAGGAAGCATCCAGGGTAGAAAGGCCTGGCAGAAACCACTGAGGGTAAGACGCCTATTCCAAAGGCCACATCCCCACCAAAGAGGGAGGAAGCATCCAGGGAAGAAAGGCCTGGCAGAAAATATTGAGGGTAAGAGGCCTATTCCAAATGCCACATCCCCACCCCAGAGGGAGGAAGCATCCAGGGTAGAAAGGCCTGGCAGAAACCACTGAGGGTAAGAGGCCTATTCCAAAGGCACCCTCCCCACCCCACAGGGAGGAAGCATCCAGGGAAGAAAATCCTGGCAGTAACCATTGAGGGTAAGAGGTCGATTCCAAAGGCCCCATCCCCACCCCAGAGGGAGGAAGCATCCAGGGAAGAAAAGTCTTGAAGAAACCATTGAAGGTAAGAGGCCTATTCCAAAGGCCACACACATACACCAGAGGAAGGAAGCATCCAGGGAAGAAAGGCCTGGCAGAAACCATTGTGGGTAAGAGGCCTATTCCAAAGGCCACATCCCCCCCCCCCCAAGAGGGAGGAAGCATCCAGGGAAGAAAAGCCTGGCAGAAACCATTGAAGGTAAGAGGCCTATTCCAAAGGCCACACACATACACCAGAGGGAGGAAGCATCCAGGGAAGAAAGGCCTGGCAGAAACCATTGAGGGTAAGAGGCCTATTCCAAAGGCCCCATCCCCACCCGAGAGGGAGGAAGCATCCAGGGAAGAAAAGCCTGGTAGAAACCAGTGAGGGTAAGAGGCCTTTTCCAAAGGCCACATCCCCAGCAAAGAGGGAGGAAGCATCCAGGGAAGAAAGGCCTGGCAGAAACAACTGAGGGTAAGAGGCCTATTCTAAAGGCCCCATCCCCACCCGAGAAGGAGGAAGCATCCAGGGAAGACAAACCTGGTAGAAACCACTGAGGGTAAGAGGCCTATTCCAAAGGCAACATCCCCACCAAAGAGGGAGGAAGCATCCAGGGAAGAAAGGCCTGGCAGAAACCATTGAGGGTAAGAGGCCTATTCCAAATGCCACATCCCCACCCCAGAGGGAGTAAGCATCCAGGGTAGAAAGGCCTGGCAGAAACCACTGAGGGTAAGAGGCCTATTCCAAAGGCACCCTGCACACCCCACAGGGAGGAAGCATCCAGGGAAGAAAGGCCTGGCAGAAACCACTGAGGGTAAGAGGCCTATTCCAAAGGCCCCATCCCCACCCCAGAGGGAGGAAGCATCCAGGGAAGAAAGGCATGGTAGAAATCATTGAGGGTAAGAGGCCTATTCCAAAGGCCCCATCCCCACCCCAGAGGGAGGAAGCATCCAGGGAAGAAAGGACTGGCAGAAACCATTGAGGGTAAGAGGCCTATTCCAAAGGCCACATCCCCCTCCAAGAGGGAGGAAGCATCCAGGGAAGAAAGGCCTGGTAGAAATCATTGAGGGTAAGAGGCCTATTCCAAAGGCCCCATCCCCACCCAAGAGGGAGGAAGCATCCAGGGAAGAAAAGCCTGGCAGTAACCATTGAGGGTAAGAGGTCGATTCCAAAGGCCCCATCCCCACCCCAGAGGGAGGAAGCATCCAGGGAAGAAAAGTCTTGCAGAAACCATTGAAGGTAAGAGGCCTATTCCAAAGGCCACACACATACACCAGAGGAAGGAAGCATCCAGGGAAGAAAGGCCTGGCAGAAACCATTGTGGGTAAGAGGCCTATTCCAAAGGCCACATCCCCCCCCCCCAAGAGTGAGGAAGCATCCAGGGAAGAAAAGCCTGGCAGAAACCATTGAAAGTAAGAGGCCTATTCCAAAGGCCACACACATAAACCAGAGGGAGGAAGCATCCAGGGAAGAAAGGCCTGGCAGAAACCATTGAGGGTAAGAGGCCTATTCCAAAGGCCACATCCCCACCCCAGAGGGAGAAAGCATCCAGGGTAGAAAGGCCTGGTAGAAACCACTGAGAGTAAGAGGCCTATTTCAAAGGCCACATCTCCACCAAAGAGGGAGGAAGCATCCAGGGAAGAAAGGCCTGGCAGAAACCACTGAGGGTAAGAGGCCTATTCTAAAGGCCACATCCCCACCCCAGAGGGAGGAAGCATCCAGGGAAGAAAGGCCTGGCAGAAACCATTGAAGGTAAGAGGCCTATTCCAAAGGCCACACACATACACCAGAGGGAGGAAGCATCCAGGGAAGAAAGGCCTGGCAGAAACCATTGAGGGTAAGAGGCCTATTCCAAAGGCCACACACACACACCAGAGGGAGGAAGCATCCAGGGAAGAAAGGCCTGGCAGAAACCATTGAGGGTAAGAGGCCTATTCCAAAGGCCCCATCCCCCCCGAGAGGGAGGAAGCATCCAGTGAAGAAAAGCCTGGTAGAAACCACTGAGGGTAAGAGGGCTATTCCAAAGGCCACATCCCCACCAAAGAGGGAGGAAGAATCCAGGGAAGAAAGGCCTGGCAGAAACCACTGAGGGTAAGAGGCCTACTCCAAAGGCACGACCCCACCGCAGAGGGATGAAGCATCCAGGGAAGAAAAGCCTGGCAGAAACCATTGAGGGTAAGAGGTTGATTCCAAAGGCCACATCCCAACCAAAGAGGGACGAAGCATCCAGGGAAGAGAAGCCTGGCAGAAACCATTGAGGGTAAGAGGCCGATTCCAGAGGCAACATTCCCACCCCACAGGGAGGAAGCATCCAGGGTAGAAAGGCCTGGCAGAAACCAGTGAGGGTAAGAGGCCTATTCCAAAGGCCACATCCCCACCCCAGAGGGAGAAAGCATCCAGGGTAGAAAGGCCTGGCAGAAACCAGTGAAGGTAAAAGGCCTATTCCAAAGGCCCCATCCCCACCCGAGAGGGAGGAAGCATCCAGGGAAGAAAAGCCTGGTAGAAACCACTGAGGGTAAGAGGCCTATTTCAAAGGCCACATCTCCACCAAAGAGGGAGGAAGCATCCAGGGAAGAAAGGCCTGGCAGAAACCACTGAGGGTAAGAGGTCGATTCCAAATGCACCCTCCCCACCCCACAGGGAGGAAGCATCCAGGGAAGAAAAGCCTGGCAGAAACCGTTGATGGTAAGAGGCCTATTCCAAATGCCACATCCCCACCTCAGAGGGAGGAAGCATCCAGGGTAGAAAGGCCTGGCAGAAACCACTGAGGGTAAGAGGCCTATTCCAAAGGCACCCTCTCCACCCCACAGTGAGGAAGCATCCAGGGAAGAAAGGCCTGGCAGAAACCACTGAGGGTAAGAGGCCTATTACAAAGGCCCCATCCCCAACCCAAAGGGAGGAAGCATCCAGGGAAGAAAAGCCTGGCAGAAACCATTGAAGGTAAGAGGCCTATTCCAAAGGCCACACACATACACCAGAGGGAGGAAGCATCCAGGGAAGAAAGGCCTGGCAGAAACCATTGAAGGTAAGAGGCCCATTCCAAAGGCCACATCCCCCCCCAAGAGGGAGGACGCATACAGGGAAGAAAAGCCTGGCAGAAACCATTGAGGGTAAGAGCACGATTCCAAAGGCCACATCCCAACCCCAGAGGGAGGAAGCATCCAGGGAATTAAGGCCTGGCAGAAACCATTGAAGGTAAGAGGCCTATTCCAAAGGCCACACACATACACCAGAGGGAGGAAGCATCCAGGGAAGAAAGGCCTGGCAGAAACCATTGAGGGTAAGAGGCCTATTCCAAAGGCCATATCCCCCCCCCCAAGGGGAATGAAGCATCCAGGGTAGAAAGACCTGGCAGAAACCACTGAGGGCAAGAGGCCTATTCCAAAGGCCCCATCCCCACCCGAGAAGGAGGAAGCATCCAGGTAAGATAAGCCTGGTAGAAACCACTGAGGGTAAGACGCCTATTCCAAAGGCCACATCCCCACCCGAGAAGGAGGAAGCATCCAGGGAAGAAAGGCCTGGCAGAAACCATTGAGGGTAAGAGGCCTATTCCAAAGGCCACACACACACACCAGAGTGAGGAAGCATCCAGGGAAGAAATGCCTGGCAGAAACGATTGAGGGTAAGAGGCCTATTCCAAAGGCCCCATCCCCACCCCACAGGGAGGAAGCATCCAGGGAAGAAAAGCCTGGTAGAAACCACTGAGGGTAAGTGGCCTTTTCCAAAGGCAACATCCCCACCAAAGAGGGAGGAAGCATCCAGGTAAGATAAGCCTGGTAGAAACCACTGAGGGTAAGAGGCCTATTCCAAAGGCACCCTCCCCACCCCACAGGGAGGAAGCATTCAGGGAAGAAAGGCCTGGCAGAAACCACTGAGGGTAAGAGGCCTATTCCAAAGGCCCCACCCCCACCCCAGTGGGAGGAAGCATCCAGGGAAGAAAAGCCTGGCAGAAACCATTGAAGGTAAGAGGCCTATTCCAAAGGCCACACACATACACCAGAGGGGGGAAGCATCCAGGGAAGAAAGGCCTGGCAGAAACCATTGAGGGTAAGAGGCCTATTCCAAAGGCCACATCCCCGCCCAAGAGGGAGGAAGCATCCAGGGAAGAAAAGCCTGGCAGAAACCATTGAGGGTAAGATGCCGATTCCAAAGGCCACATCCCGACCCCAGAGGGATGAAGCATCCAGGGAATTAAGGCCTGGCAGAAACCATTGAAGGTAAGAGGCCTATTCCAAAGGCCACACACATACACCAGAGGGAGGAAGCATCCAGGGAAGAAAGGCCTGGCAGAAACCATTGAGGGTAAGAGGCCTATTCCAAAGGCCACACACATACACCACAGGGAGGAAGCATCCAGGGAAGAAAAGCCTGGTAGAAACCACTGAGGGTAAGAGGCCTTTTCCAAAGGCCACATACCCACCAAAGAGGGAGGAAGCATCCAGGGAAGAAAGGCCTGGCAGAAACCACTGAGGGTAAGAGGCCTATTCTAAAGGCCCCACCCCCACCCGAGAAGGAGGAAGCATCCAGGGAAGACAAACCTGGTAGAAACCACTGAGGGTAAGAGGCCTATTCCAAATGCAACATCCCCACCAAAGAGGGAGGAAGCATCCAGGGAAGAAAGGCCTGGTAGAAACCATTGAGGGTAAGAGGCCTATTCCAAATGCCACATCCCCACCCCAGAGGGAGGAAGCATCCAGTGTAGAAAGGCCTGGCAGAAACCACTGAGGGTAAGAGGCCTATTCCAAAGGCCCCATCCCCACCCCAGTGGGAGGAAGCATCCAGGGAAGAAAAGCCTGGTAGAAACCACTGAGGGTAAGTGGCCTTTTCCAAAGGCAACATCCCCACCAAAGAGGGAGGAAGCATCCAGGGAAGAAAGGCCTGGTAGAAACCATTGAGGGTAAGAGGCCTATTCCAAAGGCCACACACACACACCAGAGTGAGGAAGCATCCAGGGAAGAAAGGCCTGGCAGAAACGATTGAGGGTAAGAGGCCTATTTCAAAGGCCCCATCCCCACCCCAGTGGGAGGAAGCATCCAGGGAAGAAAAGCCTGGTAGAAACCACTGAGGGTAAGTGGCCTTTTCCAAAGGCAACATCCCCACCAAAGAGGGAGGAAGCATCCAGGGAAGAAAGGCCTGGTAGAAACCATTGAGGGTAAGAGGCCTATTCCAAAGGCTACATCCCCCCCCAAGAGGGAGGAAGCATCCAGGTAAGATAAGCCTGGTAGAAACCACTGAGGGTAAGAGGCCTATTCCAAAGGCACCCTCCCCACCCCACAGGGAGGAAGCATCCAGGGAAGAAAGGCCTGGCAGAAACCACTGAGGGTAAGAGGCCTATTCCAAAGGCCCCATCCCCACCCCAGTGGGAGGAAGCATCCAGGGAAGAAAAGCCTGGCAGAAACCATTGAAGGTAAGAGGCCTATTCCAAATGCGACACACATACACCAGAGGGGGGAAGCATCCAGGGAAGAAAGGCCTGGCAGAAACCATTGAGGGTAAGAGGCCTATTCCAAAGGCCACATCCCCGCCCAAGAGGGAGGAAGCATCCAGGGAAGAAAAGCCTGGCAGAAACCATTGAGGGTAAGAGGCCGATTCCAAAGGCCACATCCCGACCCCAGAGGGATGAAGCACTCAGGGAATTAAGGCCTGGCAAAAACCATTGAAGGTAAGAGGCCTATTCCAAAGGCCACACACATACACCAGAGGGAGGAATCATCCAGGGAAGAAAGGCCTGGCAGAAACCATTGAGGGTAAGAGGCCTATTCCAAAGGCCACACACATACACCACAGGGAGGAAGCATCCAGGGAAGAAAGGCCTGGTAGAAACCACTGAGGGTAAGAGGCCTTTTCCAAAGGCCACATCCCCACCAAAGAGGGAGGAAGCATCCAGGGAAGAAAGGCCTGGCAGAAACCACTGAGGGTAAGAGGCCTATTCTAAAGGCCCCATCCCCACCCGAGAAGGAGGAAGCATCCAGGGAAGACAAACCTGGTAGAAACCACTGAGGGTAAGAGGCCTATTCCAAAGGCAACATCCCCACCAAAGAGGGAGGAAGCATCCAGGGAAGAAAGGCCTGGTAGAAACCATTGAGGGTAAGAGGCCTATTCCAAATGCCACATCCGCACCCCAGAGGGAGGAAGCATCCAGTGTATAAAGGCCTGGCAGAAAACACTGAGGGTAAGAGGCCTATTCCAAAGGCCCCATCCCCACCCCAGTGGGAGGAAGCATCCAGGGAAGAAAAGCCTGGCAGAAACCATTGAAGGTAAGAGGCCTATTCCAAAGGCCACACACATACACCAGAGGGGGGAAGCATCCAGGGAAGAAAGGCCTGGCAGAAACCATTGAGGGTAAGAGGCCTATTCCGAAGGCCACATCCCCCTCCAAGAGGGAGGAAGCATCCAGGGAAGAAAAGCCTGGCAGAAACCATTGAGGGTAAGAGGCCTATTCCAAAGGCCATATCCCCCCCCCAAAGGGGAATGAAGCATCCAGGGTAGAAAGACCTGGCAGAAACCACTGAGGGCAAGAGGCCTATTCCAAAGGCCCCATCCCCACCCGAGAAGGAGGAAGCATCCAGGTAAGATAAGCCTGGTAGAAACCACTGAGGGTAAGACGCCTATTCCAAAGGTCACATCCCCACCCGAGAAGGAGGAAGCATCCAGGGAAGAAAGGCCTGGCAGAAACCATTGAGGGTAAGAGGCCTATTCCAAAGGCCACACACACACACCAGAGTGAGGAAGCATCCAGGGAAGAAAGGCCTGGCAGAAACGATTGAGGGTAAGAGGCCTATTCCAAAGGCCCCATCCCCACCCCACAGGGAGGAAGCATCCAGGGAAGAAAAGCCTGGTAGAAACCACTGAGGGTAAGATGCCTTTTCCAAAGGCAACATCCCCACCAAAGAGGGAGGAAGCATCCAGGGAAGAAAGGCCTGGTAGAAACCATTGAGGGTAAGAGGCCTATTCCAAATTCTACATCCCCCCCCCCAAGAGGGAGAAAGCATCCAGGTAAGATAAGCCTGGTAGAAACCACTGAGGGTAAGAGGCCTATTCCAAAGGCACCCTCCCCACCCCACAGGGAGGAAGCATCCAGGGAAGAAAGGCCTGGCAGAAACCACTGAAGGTAAGAGGCCTATTCCAAAGGCCCCATCCCCGCCCCAGTGGGAGGAAGCATCCAGGGAAGAAAAGCCTGGCAGAAACCATTGAAGGTAAGAGGCCTATTCCAAAGGCCACACACATACACCAGAGGGGGGAAGCATCCAGGGAAGAAAGGCCTGGCAGAAACCATTGAGGGTAAGAGGCCTATTCCAAAGGCCACATCCCTGCCCAAGAGGGAGGAAGCATCCAGGGAAGAAAAGCCTGGCAGAAACCATTGAGGGTAAGAGGCCGATTCCAAAGGCAACATCCCGACCCCAGAGGGAGGAAGCATCCAGGGAATTAAGGCCTGGCAGAAACCATTGAAGGTAAGAGGCCTATTCCAAAGGCCACACACATACACCAGAGGGAGGAAGCATCCAGGGAAGAAAGGCCTGGCAGAAACCATTGAGGGTAAGAGGCCTATTCCAAAGGCCACACACATACACCACAGGGAGGAAGCATCCAGGGAAGAAAAGCCTGGTAGAAACCACTGAGGGTAAGAGGCCTTTTCCAAAGGCCACATCCCCACCAAAGAGGGAGGAAGCATCCAGGGAAGAAAGGCGTGGCAGAAACCACTGAGGGTAAGAGGCCTATTCTAAAGGCCCCATCCCCACCCGAGAAGGAGGAAGCATCCAGGGAAGACAAACCTGGTAGAAACCACTGAGGGTAAGAGGCCTATTCCAAAGGCAACATCCCCACCAAAGAGGGAGGAAGCATCCAGGGAAGAAAGGCCTGGTAGAAACCATTGAGGTTAAGAGGCCTATTCCAAATGCCACATCCCCACCCCAGAGGGAGGAAGCATCCAGTGTAGAAAGGCCTGGCAGAAACCACTGAGGGTAAGAGGCCTATTCCAAAGGCCCCATCCCCACCCCAGTGGGAGGAAGCATCCAGGGAAGAAAAGCCTGGCAGAAACCATTGAAGGTAAGAGGCCTATTCCAAAGGCCACACACATACACCAGAGGGGGGAAGCATCCAGGGAAGAAAGGCCTGGCAGAAACCATTGAGGGTAAGAGGCCTATTCCAAAGGCCACATCCCCCTCCAAGAGGGAGGAAGCATCCAGGGAAGAAAAGCCTGGCAGAAACCATTGAGGGTAAGAGGCCGATTCCAAAGGCCACATCCCGACCCAAGAGGGAGGAAGCATCCAGGGAAGAAAGGCCTGGCAGAAACCACTGAGGGTAAGAGGCCTATTCCAAAGGCCCCATCCCCACCCCAGTGGGAGGAAGCATCCAGGGAAGAAAGGCCTGGCAGAAACCATTGAAGGTAAGAGGCCTATTCCAAAGGCCACACACATACACCAGAGGGAGGAAGCATCCAGGGAAGAAAGGCCTTGCAGAAACCATTGAGGGTAAGAGGCCTATTCCAAAGGCCACATCCCCACCAAAGAGGGAGGAAGCATCCAGGGAAGAAAAGACTGGCAGTAACCATTGAGGGTAAGAGGTCGATTCCAAAGGCCCCATCCCCACCCCAGAGGGAGGAAGCATCCAGGGAAGAAAAGTCTGGCAGAAACAATTGAAGGTAAAAGGCCTATTCCAAAGGCCACACACATACACCAGAGGGAGGAAGCATCCAGGGAAGAAAGGCCTGGCAGAAACCATTGTGGGTAAGAGGCCGATTCCAAAGGCCACATCCCCCCCCCCCCAAGAGGGAGGAAGCATCCAGGGAAGAAAAGCCTGGCAGAAACCATTGAGGGTAAGAGGCCGATTCCAAAGGCCATATCCCCCTCCAAGAGGGAGGAAGCATCCAGGGAAGAAAAGCCTGGCAGAAACCATTGAGGGTAAGAGGCCAATTCGAAAGGCCACATCCCGACCCCAGAGGGAGGAAGCATCCAGGGAAGAAAGGCCTGGCAGAAACCATTGAAGGTAAGAGGCCTATTCCAAAGGCCACTCACATACACCAGAGGGAGGAAGCATCCAGGGAAGAAAAGCCTGGCAGAAACCATTGAGGGTAAGAGGCCTATTCCAAAGGCCACATCCCCCCCCCCCAAGAGGGAGGACGCATCCAGGGAAGAAAAGCCTGGAAGAAACCATTGAGGGTAAGAGGCCGATTCCAAAGGCCACATCCCGACCCCAGAGGGAGGAAGCATCCAGGGAATTAAGGCCTGGCAGAAACCATTGAAGGTAAGAGGCCTATTCCAAAGGCCACACACATACACCAGAGGGAGGAAACATCCAGGGAAGAAAGGCCTGGCAGAAACCATTGAGGGTAAGAGGCCTATTCCAAAGGCCACATCCCCCTCCAAGAGGGAGGAAGCATCCAGGGAAGAAAAGCCTGGCAGAAACCATTGAGGGTAAGAGGCCGATTTCAAAGGCCACATCCCGACCCCAGAGGGAGGAAGCATCCAGGGAAGAAAGGCCTGGCAGAAACCACTGAGGGTAAGAGGCCTATTCCAAAGGCCCCATCCCCACCCCAGTGGGAGGAAGCATCCAGGGAAGAAAAGCCTGGCAGAAACCATTGAAGGTTAGAGGCCTATTCCAAAGGCCACATCCCCACCAAAGAGGGAGGAAGCATCCAGGGAAGAAAGGCCTGGCAGAAACCATTGAGGGTAAGAGGCCTATTCCAAAGGCCACACACACACACACCAGAGTGAGGAAGCATCCAGGGAAGAAAGGCCTGGCAGAAACCATTGAGGGTAAGAGGCCTATTCCAAAGGCCCCATCCCCACCCAAGACGGAGGAAGCATCCAGGGAAGAAAAGACTGGCAGTAACCATTGAGGGTAAGAGGTCGATTCCAAAGGCCCCATCCCCACCCCAGAGGGAGGAAGCATCCAGCGAAGAAAAGTCTGGCAGAAACAATTGAAGGTAAAAGGCCTATTCCAAAGGCCACACACATACACCAGAGGGAGGAAGCATCCAGGGAAGAAAGGCCTGGCAGATACCATTGTGGGTAAGAGGCCGATTCCAAAGGCCACATCCCCCCCCCAAGAGGGAGGAAGCATCCAGGGAAGAAAAGCCTGGCAGAAACCATTGAGGGTAAGAGGCCGATTCCAAAGGCCACATCCCCCTCCAAGAGGGAGGAAGCATCCAGGGAAGAAAAGCCTGGCAGAAACCATTGAGGGTAAGAGGCCGGTTTGAAAGGCCACATCCCGACCCCAGAGGGAGGAAGCATCCAGGGAAGAAAGGCCTGGGAGAAACCATTGAAGGTAAGAGGCCTATTCCAAAGGCCACTCACATACACCAGAGGGAGGAAACATCCAGGGAAGAAAAGCCTGGCAGAAACCATTGAGGGTAAGAGGCCTATTCCAAAGGCCACATCCCCCCCCCCCAAGAGGGAGGACGCATCCAGGGAAGAAAAGCCTGGAAGAAACCATTGAGGGTAAGAGGCCGATTCCAAAGGCCACATCCCGACCCCAGAGGGAGGAAGCATCCAGGGAATTAAGGCCTGGCAGAAACCATTGAAGGTAAGAGGCCTATTCCAAAGGCCACACACATACACCACAGAGATGAAGCATCCCGGGAAGAAAGGCCTGGTAGAAACCACTGAGGGTAAGAGGCCTATTCCAAAGGCCACACACATACACCACAGGGAGGAAGCATCCAGGGAAGAAAAGCCTGGCAGAAACCATTGAGGGTAAGAGGCCGATTTCAAAGGCCACATCCCGACCCCAGAGGGAGGAAGCATCCAGGGAAGAAAGGCCTGGCAGAAACCACTGAGGGTAAGAGGCCTATTCCAAAGGCCCCATCCCCACCCCAGTGGGAGGAAGCATCCAGGGAAGAAAAGCCTGGCAGAAACCATTGAAGGTTAGAGGCCTATTCCAAAGGCCACATCCCCACCAAAGAGGGAGGAAGCATCCAGGGAAGAAAGGCCTGGCAGAAACCATTGAGGGTAAGAGGCCTATTCCAAAGGCCACACACACACACACCAGAGTGAGGAAGCATCCAGGGAAGAAAGGCCTGGCAGAAACCATTGAGGGTAAGAGGCCTATTCCAAAGGCCCCATCCCCACCCAAGACGGAGGAAGCATCCAGGGAAGAAAAGACTGGCAGTAACCATTGAGGGTAAGAGGTCGATTCCAAAGGCCCCATCCCCACCCCAGAGGGAGGAAGCATCCAGCGAAGAAAAGTCTGGCAGAAACAATTGAAGGTAAAAGGCCTATTCCAAAGGCCACACACATACACCAGAGGGAGGAAGCATCCAGGGAAGAAAGGCCTGGCAGATACCATTGTGGGTAAGAGGCCGATTCCAAAGGCCACATCCCCCCCCCAAGAGGGAGGAAGCATCCAGGGAAGAAAAGCCTGGCAGAAACCATTGAGGGTAAGAGGCCGATTCCAAAGGCCACATCCCCCTCCAAGAGGGAGGAAGCATCCAGGGAAGAAAAGCCTGGCAGAAACCATTGAGGGTAAGAGGCCGGTTTGAAAGGCCACATCCCGACCCCAGAGGGAGGAAGCATCCAGGGAAGAAAGGCCTGGGAGAAACCATTGAAGGTAAGAGGCCTATTCCAAAGGCCACACACATACACCAGAGGGAGGAAGCATCCAGGGAAGAAAGGCCTGGCATGAAACCATTGAGGGTAAGAGGCCTATTCCAAAGGCCACATCCCCCCCCAAGAGGGAGGACGCATCCAGGGAAGAAAAGCCTGGCAGAAACCATTGAGGGTAAGAGGCCGATTCCAAAGGCCACATCCCGACCCCAGAGGGAGGAAGCATCCAGGGAATTAAGGCCTGGCAGAAACCATTGAAGCTAAGAGGCCTATTCCAAAGGCCACACACATACACCAGAGGGAGGAAGCATCCAGGGAAGAAAGGCCTGGCAGAAACCATTGAGGGTAAGAGGCCTATTCCAAAGGCCATATCCCCCCCCCCCACAAGGGGAAGGAAGCATCCAGGGTAGAAAGACCTGGCAGAAACCACTGAGGGCAAGAGGCCTATTCCAAAGCCCCCATCCCCACCCGAGAAGGAGGAAGCATCCAGGTAAGATAAGCCTGGTAGAAACCACTGAGGGTAAGACGCCTATTCCAAAGGCCACATCCCCACCAAAGAGGGAGGAAGCATCCAGGGAAGAAAGGCCTGGCAGAAACCATTGAGGGTAAGAGGCCTATTCCAAAGGCCACACACACACACCAGAGTGAGGAAGCATCCAGGGAAGAAAGGCCTGGCAGAAACGATTGAGGGTAAGAGGCCTATTCCAAAGGCCCCATCCCCACTCCACAGGGAGGAAGCATCCAGGGAAGAAAAGCCTGGTAGAAACCATTGAGGGTAAGAGGCCTATTCCAAATGCCACATCCCCACCCCAGAGGAGGAAGCATCCAGGGTAGAAAGGCCTGGCAGAAACCACTGAGGGTAAGAGGCCTATTCCAAAGGCACCCTCCCCACCCCACAGGGAGGACGCATCCAGGGAAGAAAGGCCTGGCAGAAACCACTGAGGGTAAGAGGCCTATTCCAAAGGCCCCATCCCCACCCCAGTGGGAGGAAGCATCCAGGGAAGAAAAGCCTGGCAGAAACCATTGAAGGTAAGAGGCCTATTCCAAAGGCCACACACATACACCAGAGGGGGGAAGCATCCAGGGAAGAAAGGCCTGGCAGAAACCATTGAGGGTAAGAGGCCTATTCCAAAGGCCACATCCCCCTCCAAGAGGGAGGAAGCATCCAGGGAAGTAAAGCCTGGCAGAAACCATTGAGGGTAAGAGGCCGATTCCAAAGGCCACATCCCGACCCCAGAGGGAGGAAGCATCCAGGGAAGAAAAGCCTGGCAGAAACCATTGAGGGTAAGAGGCCTATTCCAAAGGCCACATCCCCCTCCAAGAGGGAGGAAGCATCCAGGGAAGAAAAGTCTTGCAGAAACCATTGAAGGTAAGAGGCCTATTCCAAAGGCCACACACATACACCAGAGGAAGGAAGCATCCACGGAAGAAAGGCCTGGCAGAAACCATTGTGGGTAAGAGGCCTATTCCAAAGGCCACATCCCCCCCCCCAAGAGGGAGGAAGCATCCAGGGAAGAAAAGCCTGGCAGAAACCATTGAAGGTAAGAGGCCTATTCCAAAGGCCACACACATACACCAGAGGGAGGAAGCATCCAGGGAAGAAAAGCCTGGCAGAAACCATTGAGGGTAAGAGGCCTATTCCAAAGGCCACATCCCCACCCCAGAGGGAGAAAGCATCCAGGGTAGAAAGGCCTGGCAGAAACCAGTGAGGGTAAGAGGCCTATTCCAAAGGCCCCATCCCCACCCGAGAGGGAGGAAGCATCCAGGGAAGAAAAGCCTGGTAGAAACCACTGAGGGTAAGAGGCCTTTTCCAAAGGCCACATCCCCACCAAAGAGGGAGGAAGCATCCAGGGAAGAAAGGCCTGGCAGAAACCACTGAGGGTAAGAGGCCTATTCAAAAGGCCCCATCCCCACCCGAGAAGGAGGAAGCATCCAGGGAAGACAAACCTGGTAGAAACCACTGAGGGTAAGAGGCCTATTCCAAAGGCAACATCCTCACCAAAGAGGGAGGAAGCATCCAGGGAAGAAAGGCCTGGTAGAAACCATTGAGGGTAAGAGGCCTATTCCAAATGCCACATCCCCACCCCAGAGGGAGGAAGCATCCAGGGTAGAAAGGCCTGGCAGAAACCACTGAGGGTAAGAGGCCTATTCCAAAGGCCACAATCCCCTCCAAGAGGGAGGAAGCATCCAGGGAAGAAAGGCCTGGTAGAAACCATTGAGGGTAAGAGGCCTATTCCAAATGCCACATCCCTACCCCAGAGGGAGGAAGCATCCAGGGTAGAAAGGCCTGGCAGAAACCACTGAGGGTAAGACGCCTATTCCAAAGGCCACATCCCCACCAAAGAGGGAGGAAGCATCCAGGGAAGAAAGGCCTGGCAGAAAATATTGAGGGTAAGAGGCCTATTCCAAATGCCACATCCCCACCCCAGAGGGAGGAAGCATCCAGGGTAGAAAGGCCTGGCAGAAACCACTGAGGGTAAGAGGCCTATTCCAAAGGCACCCTCCCCACCCCACAGGGAGGAAGCATCCAGGGAAGAAAATCCTGGCAGTAACCATTGAGGGTAAGAGGTCGATTCCAAAGGCCCCATCCCCACCCCAGAGGGAGGAAGCATCCAGGGAAGAAAAGTCTTGAAGAAACCATTGAAGGTAAGAGGCCTATTCCAAAGGCCACACACATACACCAGAGGAAGGAAGCATCCAGGGAAGAAAGGCCTGGCAGAAACCATTGTGGGTAAGAGGCCTATTCCAAAGGCCACATCCCCCCCCCCCCAAGAGGGAGGAAGCATCCAGGGAAGAAAAGCCTGGCAGAAACCATTGAAGGTAAGAGGCCTATTCCAAAGGCCACACACATACACCAGAGGGAGGAAGCATCCAGGGAAGAAAGGCCTGGCAGAAACCATTGAGGGTAAGAGGCCTATTCCAAAGGCCCCATCCCCACCCGAGAGGGAGGAAGCATCCAGGGAAGAAAAGCCTGGTAGAAACCAGTGAGGGTAAGAGGCCTTTTCCAAAGGCCACATCCCCAGCAAAGAGGGAGGAAGCATCCAGGGAAGAAAGGCCTGGCAGAAACAACTGAGGGTAAGAGGCCTATTCTAAAGGCCCCATCCCCACCCGAGAAGGAGGAAGCATCCAGGGAAGACAAACCTGGTAGAAACCACTGAGGGTAAGAGGCCTATTCCAAAGGCAACATCCCCACCAAAGAGGGAGGAAGCATCCAGGGAAGAAAGGCCTGGCAGAAACCATTGAGGGTAAGAGGCCTATTCCAAATGCCACATCCCCACCCCAGAGGGAGTAAGCATCCAGGGTAGAAAGGCCTGGCAGAAACCACTGAGGGTAAGAGGCCTATTCCAAAGGCACCCTGCACACCCCACAGGGAGGAAGCATCCAGGGAAGAAAGGCCTGGCAGAAACCACTGAGGGTAAGAGGCCTATTCCAAAGGCCCCATCCCCACCCCAGAGGGAGGAAGCATCCAGGGAAGAAAGGCATGGTAGAAATCATTGAGGGTAAGAGGCCTATTCCAAAGGCCCCATCCCCACCCCAGAGGGAGGAAGCATCCAGGGAAGAAAGGACTGGCAGAAACCATTGAGGGTAAGAGGCCTATTCCAAAGGCCACATCCCCCTCCAAGAGGGAGGAAGCATCCAGGGAAGAAAGGCCTGGTAGAAATCATTGAGGGTAAGAGGCCTATTCCAAAGGCCCCATCCCCACCCAAGAGGGAGGAAGCATCCAGGGAAGAAAAGCCTGGCAGTAACCATTGAGGGTAAGAGGTCGATTCCAAAGGCCCCATCCCCACCCCAGAGGGAGGAAGCATCCAGGGAAGAAAAGTCTTGCAGAAACCATTGAAGGTAAGAGGCCTATTCCAAAGGCCACACACATACACCAGAGGAAGGAAGCATCCAGGGAAGAAAGGCCTGGCAGAAACCATTGTGGGTAAGAGGCCTATTCCAAAGGCCACATCCCCCCCCCCCAAGAGTGAGGAAGCATCCAGGGAAGAAAAGCCTGGCAGAAACCATTGAAAGTAAGAGGCCTATTCCAAAGGCCACACACATAAACCAGAGGGAGGAAGCATCCAGGGAAGAAAGGCCTGGCAGAAACCATTGAGGGTAAGAGGCCTATTCCAAAGGCCACATCCCCACCCCAGAGGGAGAAAGCATCCAGGGTAGAAAGGCCTGGTAGAAACCACTGAGAGTAAGAGGCCTATTTCAAAGGCCACATCTCCACCAAAGAGGGAGGAAGCATCCAGGGAAGAAAGGCCTGGCAGAAACCACTGAGGGTAAGAGGCCTATTCTAAAGGCCACATCCCCACCCCAGAGGGAGGAAGCATCCAGGGAAGAAAGGCCTGGCAGAAACCATTGAAGGTAAGAGGCCTATTCCAAAGGCCACACACATACACCAGAGGGAGGAAGCATCCAGGGAAGAAAGGCCTGGCAGAAACCATTGAGGGTAAGAGGCCTATTCCAAAGGCCACACACACACACCAGAGGGAGGAAGCATCCAGGGAAGAAAGGCCTGGCAGAAACCATTGAGGGTAAGAGGCCTATTCCAAAGGCCCCATCCCCCCCGAGAGGGAGGAAGCATCCAGTGAAGAAAAGCCTGGTAGAAACCACTGAGGGTAAGAGGGCTATTCCAAAGGCCACATCCCCACCAAAGAGGGAGGAAGAATCCAGGGAAGAAAGGCCTGGCAGAAACCACTGAGGGTAAGAGGCCTACTCCAAAGGCACGACCCCACCGCAGAGGGATGAAGCATCCAGGGAAGAAAAGCCTGGCAGAAACCATTGAGGGTAAGAGGTTGATTCCAAAGGCCACATCCCAACCAAAGAGGGACGAAGCATCCAGGGAAGAGAAGCCTGGCAGAAACCATTGAGGGTAAGAGGCCGATTCCAGAGGCAACATTCCCACCCCACAGGGAGGAAGCATCCAGGGTAGAAAGGCCTGGCAGAAACCAGTGAGGGTAAGAGGCCTATTCCAAAGGCCACATCCCCACCCCAGAGGGAGAAAGCATCCAGGGTAGAAAGGCCTGGCAGAAACCAGTGAAGGTAAAAGGCCTATTCCAAAGGCCCCATCCCCACCCGAGAGGGAGGAAGCATCCAGGGAAGAAAAGCCTGGTAGAAACCACTGAGGGTAAGAGGCCTATTTCAAAGGCCACATCTCCACCAAAGAGGGAGGAAGCATCCAGGGAAGAAAGGCCTGGCAGAAACCACTGAGGGTAAGAGGTCGATTCCAAATGCACCCTCCCCACCCCACAGGGAGGAAGCATCCAGGGAAGAAAAGCCTGGCAGAAACCGTTGATGGTAAGAGGCCTATTCCAAATGCCACATCCCCACCTCAGAGGGAGGAAGCATCCAGGGTAGAAAGGCCTGGCAGAAACCACTGAGGGTAAGAGGCCTATTCCAAAGGCACCCTCTCCACCCCACAGTGAGGAAGCATCCAGGGAAGAAAGGCCTGGCAGAAACCACTGAGGGTAAGAGGCCTATTACAAAGGCCCCATCCCCAACCCAAAGGGAGGAAGCATCCAGGGAAGAAAAGCCTGGCAGAAACCATTGAAGGTAAGAGGCCTATTCCAAAGGCCACACACATACACCAGAGGGAGGAAGCATCCAGGGAAGAAAGGCCTGGCAGAAACCATTGAAGGTAAGAGGCCCATTCCAAAGGCCACATCCCCCCCCAAGAGGGAGGACGCATACAGGGAAGAAAAGCCTGGCAGAAACCATTGAGGGTAAGAGCACGATTCCAAAGGCCACATCCCAACCCCAGAGGGAGGAAGCATCCAGGGAATTAAGGCCTGGCAGAAACCATTGAAGGTAAGAGGCCTATTCCAAAGGCCACACACATACACCAGAGGGAGGAAGCATCCAGGGAAGAAAGGCCTGGCAGAAACCATTGAGGGTAAGAGGCCTATTCCAAAGGCCATATCCCCCCCCCCAAGGGGAATGAAGCATCCAGGGTAGAAAGACCTGGCAGAAACCACTGAGGGCAAGAGGCCTATTCCAAAGGCCCCATCCCCACCCGAGAAGGAGGAAGCATCCAGGTAAGATAAGCCTGGTAGAAACCACTGAGGGTAAGACGCCTATTCCAAAGGCCACATCCCCACCCGAGAAGGAGGAAGCATCCAGGGAAGAAAGGCCTGGCAGAAACCATTGAGGGTAAGAGGCCTATTCCAAAGGCCACACACACACACCAGAGTGAGGAAGCATCCAGGGAAGAAATGCCTGGCAGAAACGATTGAGGGTAAGAGGCCTATTCCAAAGGCCCCATCCCCACCCCACAGGGAGGAAGCATCCAGGGAAGAAAAGCCTGGTAGAAACCACTGAGGGTAAGTGGCCTTTTCCAAAGGCAACATCCCCACCAAAGAGGGAGGAAGCATCCAGGTAAGATAAGCCTGGTAGAAACCACTGAGGGTAAGAGGCCTATTCCAAAGGCACCCTCCCCACCCCACAGGGAGGAAGCATTCAGGGAAGAAAGGCCTGGCAGAAACCACTGAGGGTAAGAGGCCTATTCCAAAGGCCCCACCCCCACCCCAGTGGGAGGAAGCATCCAGGGAAGAAAAGCCTGGCAGAAACCATTGAAGGTAAGAGGCCTATTCCAAAGGCCACACACATACACCAGAGGGGGGAAGCATCCAGGGAAGAAAGGCCTGGCAGAAACCATTGAGGGTAAGAGGCCTATTCCAAAGGCCACATCCCCGCCCAAGAGGGAGGAAGCATCCAGGGAAGAAAAGCCTGGCAGAAACCATTGAGGGTAAGATGCCGATTCCAAAGGCCACATCCCGACCCCAGAGGGATGAAGCATCCAGGGAATTAAGGCCTGGCAGAAACCATTGAAGGTAAGAGGCCTATTCCAAAGGCCACACACATACACCAGAGGGAGGAAGCATCCAGGGAAGAAAGGCCTGGCAGAAACCATTGAGGGTAAGAGGCCTATTCCAAAGGCCACACACATACACCACAGGGAGGAAGCATCCAGGGAAGAAAAGCCTGGTAGAAACCACTGAGGGTAAGAGGCCTTTTCCAAAGGCCACATACCCACCAAAGAGGGAGGAAGCATCCAGGGAAGAAAGGCCTGGCAGAAACCACTGAGGGTAAGAGGCCTATTCTAAAGGCCCCACCCCCACCCGAGAAGGAGGAAGCATCCAGGGAAGACAAACCTGGTAGAAACCACTGAGGGTAAGAGGCCTATTCCAAATGCAACATCCCCACCAAAGAGGGAGGAAGCATCCAGGGAAGAAAGGCCTGGTAGAAACCATTGAGGGTAAGAGGCCTATTCCAAATGCCACATCCCCACCCCAGAGGGAGGAAGCATCCAGTGTAGAAAGGCCTGGCAGAAACCACTGAGGGTAAGAGGCCTATTCCAAAGGCCCCATCCCCACCCCAGTGGGAGGAAGCATCCAGGGAAGAAAAGCCTGGTAGAAACCACTGAGGGTAAGTGGCCTTTTCCAAAGGCAACATCCCCACCAAAGAGGGAGGAAGCATCCAGGGAAGAAAGGCCTGGTAGAAACCATTGAGGGTAAGAGGCCTATTCCAAAGGCCACACACACACACCAGAGTGAGGAAGCATCCAGGGAAGAAAGGCCTGGCAGAAACGATTGAGGGTAAGAGGCCTATTTCAAAGGCCCCATCCCCACCCCAGTGGGAGGAAGCATCCAGGGAAGAAAAGCCTGGTAGAAACCACTGAGGGTAAGTGGCCTTTTCCAAAGGCAACATCCCCACCAAAGAGGGAGGAAGCATCCAGGGAAGAAAGGCCTGGTAGAAACCATTGAGGGTAAGAGGCCTATTCCAAAGGCTACATCCCCCCCCAAGAGGGAGGAAGCATCCAGGTAAGATAAGCCTGGTAGAAACCACTGAGGGTAAGAGGCCTATTCCAAAGGCACCCTCCCCACCCCACAGGGAGGAAGCATCCAGGGAAGAAAGGCCTGGCAGAAACCACTGAGGGTAAGAGGCCTATTCCAAAGGCCCCATCCCCACCCCAGTGGGAGGAAGCATCCAGGGAAGAAAAGCCTGGCAGAAACCATTGAAGGTAAGAGGCCTATTCCAAATGCGACACACATACACCAGAGGGGGGAAGCATCCAGGGAAGAAAGGCCTGGCAGAAACCATTGAGGGTAAGAGGCCTATTCCAAAGGCCACATCCCCGCCCAAGAGGGAGGAAGCATCCAGGGAAGAAAAGCCTGGCAGAAACCATTGAGGGTAAGAGGCCGATTCCAAAGGCCACATCCCGACCCCAGAGGGATGAAGCACTCAGGGAATTAAGGCCTGGCAAAAACCATTGAAGGTAAGAGGCCTATTCCAAAGGCCACACACATACACCAGAGGGAGGAATCATCCAGGGAAGAAAGGCCTGGCAGAAACCATTGAGGGTAAGAGGCCTATTCCAAAGGCCACACACATACACCACAGGGAGGAAGCATCCAGGGAAGAAAGGCCTGGTAGAAACCACTGAGGGTAAGAGGCCTTTTCCAAAGGCCACATCCCCACCAAAGAGGGAGGAAGCATCCAGGGAAGAAAGGCCTGGCAGAAACCACTGAGGGTAAGAGGCCTATTCTAAAGGCCCCATCCCCACCCGAGAAGGAGGAAGCATCCAGGGAAGACAAACCTGGTAGAAACCACTGAGGGTAAGAGGCCTATTCCAAAGGCAACATCCCCACCAAAGAGGGAGGAAGCATCCAGGGAAGAAAGGCCTGGTAGAAACCATTGAGGGTAAGAGGCCTATTCCAAATGCCACATCCGCACCCCAGAGGGAGGAAGCATCCAGTGTATAAAGGCCTGGCAGAAAACACTGAGGGTAAGAGGCCTATTCCAAAGGCCCCATCCCCACCCCAGTGGGAGGAAGCATCCAGGGAAGAAAAGCCTGGCAGAAACCATTGAAGGTAAGAGGCCTATTCCAAAGGCCACACACATACACCAGAGGGGGGAAGCATCCAGGGAAGAAAGGCCTGGCAGAAACCATTGAGGGTAAGAGGCCTATTCCGAAGGCCACATCCCCCTCCAAGAGGGAGGAAGCATCCAGGGAAGAAAAGCCTGGCAGAAACCATTGAGGGTAAGAGGCCTATTCCAAAGGCCATATCCCCCCCCCAAAGGGGAATGAAGCATCCAGGGTAGAAAGACCTGGCAGAAACCACTGAGGGCAAGAGGCCTATTCCAAAGGCCCCATCCCCACCCGAGAAGGAGGAAGCATCCAGGTAAGATAAGCCTGGTAGAAACCACTGAGGGTAAGACGCCTATTCCAAAGGCCACATCCCCACCCGAGAAGGAGGAAGCATCCAGGGAAGAAAGGCCTGGCAGAAACCATTGAGGGTAAGAGGCCTATTCCAAAGGCCACACACACACACCAGAGTGAGGAAGCATCCAGGGAAGAAAGGCCTGGCAGAAACGATTGAGGGTAAGAGGCCTATTCCAAAGGCCCCATCCCCACCCCACAGGGAGGAAGCATCCAGGGAAGAAAAGCCTGGTAGAAACCACTGAGGGTAAGATGCCTTTTCCAAAGGCAACATCCCCACCAAAGAGGGAGGAAGCATCCAGGGAAGAAAGGCCTGGTAGAAACCATTGAGGGTAAGAGGCCTATTCCAAATTCTACATCCCCCCCCCCAAGAGGGAGAAAGCATCCAGGTAAGATAAGCCTGGTAGAAACCACTGAGGGTAAGAGGCCTATTCCAAAGGCACCCTCCCCACCCCACAGGGAGGAAGCATCCAGGGAAGAAAGGCCTGGCAGAAACCACTGAAGGTAAGAGGCCTATTCCAAAGGCCCCATCCCCGCCCCAGTGGGAGGAAGCATCCAGGGAAGAAAAGCCTGGCAGAAACCATTGAAGGTAAGAGGCCTATTCCAAAGGCCACACACATACACCAGAGGGGGGAAGCATCCAGGGAAGAAAGGCCTGGCAGAAACCATTGAGGGTAAGAGGCCTATTCCAAAGGCCACATCCCTGCCCAAGAGGGAGGAAGCATCCAGGGAAGAAAAGCCTGGCAGAAACCATTGAGGGTAAGAGGCCGATTCCAAAGGCAACATCCCGACCCCAGAGGGAGGAAGCATCCAGGGAATTAAGGCCTGGCAGAAACCATTGAAGGTAAGAGGCCTATTCCAAAGGCCACACACATACACCAGAGGGAGGAAGCATCCAGGGAAGAAAGGCCTGGCAGAAACCATTGAGGGTAAGAGGCCTATTCCAAAGGCCACACACATACACCACAGGGAGGAAGCATCCAGGGAAGAAAAGCCTGGTAGAAACCACTGAGGGTAAGAGGCCTTTTCCAAAGGCCACATCCCCACCAAAGAGGGAGGAAGCATCCAGGGAAGAAAGGCGTGGCAGAAACCACTGAGGGTAAGAGGCCTATTCTAAAGGCCCCATCCCCACCCGAGAAGGAGGAAGCATCCAGGGAAGACAAACCTGGTAGAAACCACTGAGGGTAAGAGGCCTATTCCAAAGGCAACATCCCCACCAAAGAGGGAGGAAGCATCCAGGGAAGAAAGGCCTGGTAGAAACCATTGAGGTTAAGAGGCCTATTCCAAATGCCACATCCCCACCCCAGAGGGAGGAAGCATCCAGTGTAGAAAGGCCTGGCAGAAACCACTGAGGGTAAGAGGCCTATTCCAAAGGCCCCATCCCCACCCCAGTGGGAGGAAGCATCCAGGGAAGAAAAGCCTGGCAGAAACCATTGAAGGTAAGAGGCCTATTCCAAAGGCCACACACATACACCAGAGGGGGGAAGCATCCAGGGAAGAAAGGCCTGGCAGAAACCATTGAGGGTAAGAGGCCTATTCCAAAGGCCACATCCCCCTCCAAGAGGGAGGAAGCATCCAGGGAAGAAAAGCCTGGCAGAAACCATTGAGGGTAAGAGGCCGATTCCAAAGGCCACATCCCGACCCAAGAGGGAGGAAGCATCCAGGGAAGAAAGGCCTGGCAGAAACCACTGAGGGTAAGAGGCCTATTCCAAAGGCCCCATCCCCACCCCAGTGGGAGGAAGCATCCAGGGAAGAAAGGCCTGGCAGAAACCATTGAAGGTAAGAGGCCTATTCCAAAGGCCACACACATACACCAGAGGGAGGAAGCATCCAGGGAAGAAAGGCCTTGCAGAAACCATTGAGGGTAAGAGGCCTATTCCAAAGGCCACATCCCCACCAAAGAGGGAGGAAGCATCCAGGGAAGAAAAGACTGGCAGTAACCATTGAGGGTAAGAGGTCGATTCCAAAGGCCCCATCCCCACCCCAGAGGGAGGAAGCATCCAGGGAAGAAAAGTCTGGCAGAAACAATTGAAGGTAAAAGGCCTATTCCAAAGGCCACACACATACACCAGAGGGAGGAAGCATCCAGGGAAGAAAGGCCTGGCAGAAACCATTGTGGGTAAGAGGCCGATTCCAAAGGCCACATCCCCCCCCCCCCAAGAGGGAGGAAGCATCCAGGGAAGAAAAGCCTGGCAGAAACCATTGAGGGTAAGAGGCCGATTCCAAAGGCCATATCCCCCTCCAAGAGGGAGGAAGCATCCAGGGAAGAAAAGCCTGGCAGAAACCATTGAGGGTAAGAGGCCAATTCGAAAGGCCACATCCCGACCCCAGAGGGAGGAAGCATCCAGGGAAGAAAGGCCTGGCAGAAACCATTGAAGGTAAGAGGCCTATTCCAAAGGCCACTCACATACACCAGAGGGAGGAAGCATCCAGGGAAGAAAAGCCTGGCAGAAACCATTGAGGGTAAGAGGCCTATTCCAAAGGCCACATCCCCCCCCCCCCAAGAGGGAGGACGCATCCAGGGAAGAAAAGCCTGGAAGAAACCATTGAGGGTAAGAGGCCGATTCCAAAGGCCACATCCCGACCCCAGAGGGAGGAAGCATCCAGGGAATTAAGGCCTGGCAGAAACCATTGAAGGTAAGAGGCCTATTCCAAAGGCCACACACATACACCAGAGGGAGGAAACATCCAGGGAA
The DNA here is from genome assembly GCA_035047345.1 of Bradypodion ventrale. NCBI lineage: Eukaryota > Metazoa > Chordata > Lepidosauria > Squamata > Chamaeleonidae > Bradypodion > Bradypodion ventrale. The sequence goes on along the minus strand of JAWDJE010000009.1, from coordinate 21,523,553 downwards.
GAAAGGCCTGGCAGAAACCATTGAGGGTAAGAGGCCTATTCCAAAGGCCACATCCCCCTCCAAGAGGGAGGAAGCATCCAGGGAAGAAAAGCCTGGCAGAAACCATTGAGGGTAAGAGGCCGATTTCAAAGGCCACATCCCGACCCCAGAGGGAGGAAGCATCCAGGGAAGAAAGGCCTGGCAGAAACCACTGAGGGTAAGAGGCCTATTCCAAAGGCCCCATCCCCACCCCAGTGGGAGGAAGCATCCAGGGAAGAAAAGCCTGGCAGAAACCATTGAAGGTTAGAGGCCTATTCCAAAGGCCACATCCCCACCAAAGAGGGAGGAAGCATCCAGGGAAGAAAGGCCTGGCAGAAACCATTGAGGGTAAGAGGCCTATTCCAAAGGCCACACACACACACACCAGAGTGAGGAAGCATCCAGGGAAGAAAGGCCTGGCAGAAACCATTGAGGGTAAGAGGCCTATTCCAAAGGCCCCATCCCCACCCAAGACGGAGGAAGCATCCAGGGAAGAAAAGACTGGCAGTAACCATTGAGGGTAAGAGGTCGATTCCAAAGGCCCCATCCCCACCCCAGAGGGAGGAAGCATCCAGCGAAGAAAAGTCTGGCAGAAACAATTGAAGGTAAAAGGCCTATTCCAAAGGCCACACACATACACCAGAGGGAGGAAGCATCCAGGGAAGAAAGGCCTGGCAGATACCATTGTGGGTAAGAGGCCGATTCCAAAGGCCACATCCCCCCCCCAAGAGGGAGGAAGCATCCAGGGAAGAAAAGCCTGGCAGAAACCATTGAGGGTAAGAGGCCGATTCCAAAGGCCACATCCCCCTCCAAGAGGGAGGAAGCATCCAGGGAAGAAAAGCCTGGCAGAAACCATTGAGGGTAAGAGGCCGGTTTGAAAGGCCACATCCCGACCCCAGAGGGAGGAAGCATCCAGGGAAGAAAGGCCTGGGAGAAACCATTGAAGGTAAGAGGCCTATTCCAAAGGCCACTCACATACACCAGAGGGAGGAAGCATCCAGGGAAGAAAAGCCTGGCAGAAACCATTGAGGGTAAGAGGCCTATTCCAAAGGCCACATCCCCCCCCCCAAGAGGGAGGACGCATCCAGGGAAGAAAAGCCTGGAAGAAACCATTGAGGGTAAGAGGCCGATTCCAAAGGCCACATCCCGACCCCAGAGGGAGGAAGCATCCAGGGAATTAAGGCCTGGCAGAAACCATTGAAGGTAAGAGGCCTATTCCAAAGGCCACACACATACACCACAGAGATGAAGCATCCCGGGAAGAAAGGCCTGGTAGAAACCACTGAGGGTAAGAGGCCTATTCCAAAGGCCACACACATACACCACAGGGAGGAAGCATCCAGGGAAGAAAAGCCTGGCAGAAACCATTGAGGGTAAGAGGCCGATTTCAAAGGCCACATCCCGACCCCAGAGGGAGGAAGCATCCAGGGAAGAAAGGCCTGGCAGAAACCACTGAGGGTAAGAGGCCTATTCCAAAGGCCCCATCCCCACCCCAGTGGGAGGAAGCATCCAGGGAAGAAAAGCCTGGCAGAAACCATTGAAGGTTAGAGGCCTATTCCAAAGGCCACATCCCCACCAAAGAGGGAGGAAGCATCCAGGGAAGAAAGGCCTGGCAGAAACCATTGAGGGTAAGAGGCCTATTCCAAAGGCCACACACACACACACCAGAGTGAGGAAGCATCCAGGGAAGAAAGGCCTGGCAGAAACCATTGAGGGTAAGAGGCCTATTCCAAAGGCCCCATCCCCACCCAAGACGGAGGAAGCATCCAGGGAAGAAAAGACTGGCAGTAACCATTGAGGGTAAGAGGTCGATTCCAAAGGCCCCATCCCCACCCCAGAGGGAGGAAGCATCCAGCGAAGAAAAGTCTGGCAGAAACAATTGAAGGTAAAAGGCCTATTCCAAAGGCCACACACATACACCAGAGGGAGGAAGCATCCAGGGAAGAAAGGCCTGGCAGATACCATTGTGGGTAAGAGGCCGATTCCAAAGGCCACATCCCCCCCCCAAGAGGGAGGAAGCATCCAGGGAAGAAAAGCCTGGCAGAAACCATTGAGGGTAAGAGGCCGATTCCAAAGGCCACATCCCCCTCCAAGAGGGAGGAAGCATCCAGGGAAGAAAAGCCTGGCAGAAACCATTGAGGGTAAGAGGCCGGTTTGAAAGGCCACATCCCGACCCCAGAGGGAGGAAGCATCCAGGGAAGAAAGGCCTGGGAGAAACCATTGAAGGTAAGAGGCCTATTCCAAAGGCCACACACATACACCAGAGGGAGGAAGCATCCAGGGAAGAAAGGCCTGGCATGAAACCATTGAGGGTAAGAGGCCTATTCCAAAGGCCACATCCCCCCCCAAGAGGGAGGACGCATCCAGGGAAGAAAAGCCTGGCAGAAACCATTGAGGGTAAGAGGCCGATTCCAAAGGCCACATCCCGACCCCAGAGGGAGGAAGCATCCAGGGAATTAAGGCCTGGCAGAAACCATTGAAGCTAAGAGGCCTATTCCAAAGGCCACACACATACACCAGAGGGAGGAAGCATCCAGGGAAGAAAGGCCTGGCAGAAACCATTGAGGGTAAGAGGCCTATTCCAAAGGCCATATCCCCCCCCCCCACAAGGGGAAGGAAGCATCCAGGGTAGAAAGACCTGGCAGAAACCACTGAGGGCAAGAGGCCTATTCCAAAGCCCCCATCCCCACCCGAGAAGGAGGAAGCATCCAGGTAAGATAAGCCTGGTAGAAACCACTGAGGGTAAGACGCCTATTCCAAAGGCCACATCCCCACCAAAGAGGGAGGAAGCATCCAGGGAAGAAAGGCCTGGCAGAAACCATTGAGGGTAAGAGGCCTATTCCAAAGGCCACACACACACACCAGAGTGAGGAAGCATCCAGGGAAGAAAGGCCTGGCAGAAACGATTGAGGGTAAGAGGCCTATTCCAAAGGCCCCATCCCCACTCCACAGGGAGGAAGCATCCAGGGAAGAAAAGCCTGGTAGAAACCATTGAGGGTAAGAGGCCTATTCCAAATGCCACATCCCCACCCCAGAGGAGGAAGCATCCAGGGTAGAAAGGCCTGGCAGAAACCACTGAGGGTAAGAGGCCTATTCCAAAGGCACCCTCCCCACCCCACAGGGAGGACGCATCCAGGGAAGAAAGGCCTGGCAGAAACCACTGAGGGTAAGAGGCCTATTCCAAAGGCCCCATCCCCACCCCAGTGGGAGGAAGCATCCAGGGAAGAAAAGCCTGGCAGAAACCATTGAAGGTAAGAGGCCTATTCCAAAGGCCACACACATACACCAGAGGGGGGAAGCATCCAGGGAAGAAAGGCCTGGCAGAAACCATTGAGGGTAAGAGGCCTATTCCAAAGGCCACATCCCCCTCCAAGAGGGAGGAAGCATCCAGGGAAGTAAAGCCTGGCAGAAACCATTGAGGGTAAGAGGCCGATTCCAAAGGCCACATCCCGACCCCAGAGGGAGGAAGCATCCAGGGAAGAAAAGCCTGGCAGAAACCATTGAGGGTAAGAGGCCTATTCCAAAGGCCACATCCCCCTCCAAGAGGGAGGAAGCATCCAGGGAAGAAAAGCCTGGCAGAAACCATTGAGGGTAAGAGGCCGATTCGAAAGGCCACATCCCCACCAAAGAGGGAGGAAGCATCCAGGGAAGAAAGGCCTGGCAGAAACCATTGAGGGTAAGAGGCCTATTCCAAAGGCCGCACACACATACCAGAGTGAGGAAGCATCCAGGGAAGAAAGGCCTGGCAGAAACGATTGAGGGTAAGAGGCCTATTCCAAAGGCCCCATCCCCACCCCACAGGGAGGAAGCATCCAGGGAAGAAAAGCCTGGTAGAAACCACTGAGGGTAAGAGGCCTTTTCCAAAGGCCACATCCCCACCAAAGAGGGAGGAAGCATCCAGGCAAGAAAGGCCTGGCAGAAACCACTGAGGGTAAGAGGCCTATTCTAAAGGCCCCATCCCCACCCGATAAGGAGGAAGCATCCAGGGAATACAAACCTGGTAGAAACCACTGAGGGTAAGAGGCCTATTCCAAAGGCAACATCCCCACCAAAGAGGGAGGAAGCATCCAGGGAAGAAAGGCCTGGTAGAAACCATTGAGGGTAAGAGGCCTATTCCAAACGCCACATCCCCACCCCAGAGGGAGGAAGCATCCAGGGTAGAAAGGCCTGGCAGAAACCACTGAGGGTAAGAGGCCTATTCCAAAGGCACCCTCCCCACCCCACAGGGAGGAAGCATCCAGGGAAGAAAGGCCTGGCAGAAACCACTGAGGGTAAGAGGCCTATTCCAAAGGCCCCATCCCCACCCCAGTGGGAGGAAGCATCCAGGGAAGAAAAGCCTGGCAGAAACCATTGAGGGTAAGAGGCCGATTCCAACGGCGACATCCCGACCCCAGAGGGAGGAAGCATCCAGGGAATTAAGGCCTGGCAGAAACCATTGAAGGTAAGAGGCCTATTCCAAAGGCCACACACATACACCAGAGGGAGGAAGCATCCAGGGAAGAAAGGCCTGGCAGAAACCATTGAGTGTAAGAGGCCTATTCCAAAGGCCACACACATACACCACAGGGAGGAAGCATCCAGGGAAGAAAAGCCTGGTAGAAACCACAGAGGGTAAGAGGCCTTTTCCAAAGGCCACATCCCCACCAAAGAGGGAGGAAGCATCCAGGGAAGAAAGGCCTGGCAGAAACCACTGAGGGTAAGAGGCCTATTCTAAAGGCCCCATCCCCACCCGAGAAGGAGGTTGCATCCAGGGAAGACAAACCTGGTAGAAACCACTGAGGGTAAGAGGCCTATTCCAAAGGCAACATCCCCACCAAAGAGGGAGGAAGCATCCAGGGAAGAAAGGCCTGATAGAAACCATTGAGGGTAAGAGGCCTATTCCAAATGCCACATCCCCACCCCAGAGGGAGGAAGCATCCAGTGTAGAAAGGCCTGGCAGAAACCATTGAAGGTAAGAGGCCTATTCCAAAGGCCACACACATACACCCGAGGGGGGAAGCATCCAGGGAAGAAAGGCCTGGCAGAAACCATTGAGGGTAAGAGGCCTATTCCAAAGGCCACATCCCCCTCCAAGAGGGAGGAAGCATCCAGGGAAGAAAAGCCTGGCAGAAACCATAAGGGTAAGAGGCCGATTCCAAAGGCCACATCCCGACCCCAGAGGGAGGAAGCATCCAGGGAAGAAAGGCCTGGCAGAAACCACTGAGGGTAAGAGGCCTATTCCAAAGGCCCCATCCCCACCCCAGTGGGAGGAAGCATCCAGGGAAGAAAAGCCTGGCAGAAACCATTGAAGGTAAGAGGCCTATTCCAAAGGCCACAAACATACACCAGAGCGGGGAAGGATCCAGGGAAGAAAGGCCTGGCAGAAACCATTGAGGGTAAGAGGCCTATTCCAAAGGCCACATCCCCCTCCAAGAGGGAGGAAGCATCCAGGGAAGAAAAGCCTGGCAGAAACCATTGAGGGTAAGAGGCCGATTCCAAAGGCCACATCCCGACCCCAGAGGGAGGAAGCATCCAGGGAATTAAGGCCTGGCAGAAACCATTGAATGTAAGAGGCCTATTCCAAAGGCCCCATCCCCACCCGAGAAGGAGGAAGCATCCAGGGAAGAGAGGCCTGGCAGAAACCACTGAGGGTAAGAGGCCTATTCCAAAAGCCACATCCCCCCCCCCCCAGAGGGAGGAAGCATCCAGGGAAGAAAAGCCTGGCAGAAACGATTGAGGGTAAGAGGTCGATTCCAAAGGCCACATCCCGACCCCAGAGGGAGGAAGCATCCAGGGAAGAAGGGCCTGGCAGAAACTATTGAGGGTAAGAGGCCTATTCCAAAGGCCATACACCCACCCCAGAGGGAGGAAGCATCCAGGGAAGAAAGGACTGGCAGAAACCATCGAGGGTTAGAGGCCTATTCCAAAGGCCACACACTCCCTTCAGAGGGAGAAAGCATCCAGGGAAGAAAGGCCTGGCAGAAACCATTGAGGGTAAGAGGCCGATTCCAGAGGCCACATCCACACCCCAGAGGGAGGAAGCATCCAGGGAAGAAAGGACTGGCAGAAACCATCGAGGGTTAGAGGCCTATTCCAAAGGCCCCATCCCCACTCCAGAGGGAGGAATCATCCAGGGGAAAATAGCCTGGCAGAAACCATTGAGGGTAAGAGGCCGATTCCAGAGGCCACATCCCCACTCCAGAGGGAGGAAGCATCCAGGGAAGAAAGGACTGGCAGAAACCGAGGGTTAGAGACCTATTCCAAAGGCCACACACTTACTTCAGTGGGAGGAAGCATCCAGGGAAGAAAGGCCTAGCAGAAACCATTGTGGGTAAGAGGTCGATTCCAAAGGCCCCATCCCCACCCCAGAGGTATGAAGCATCCAGGGGAAAAAAGCCTGGCAGAAACCATTGAGGGTAAGAGGCCGATTCCAAAGGCCCCATCCCCGCCCCAGAGGGAGGAAGCATCAACGGAAGAAAGGCCTGGCAGAAACCATTGAAGGTAAGAGGCCTATTCCAAAGGCCACACACACACAACAGAGGGAGGAAGCATCCAGGGAAGAAATGCCTGGTAGAAACCACTGAGGGTAAGAGGCCTATTCCAAAGACCACATCCCAACCAAAGAGGGAGGAAGCATCCAGGGAACAAAGGCATGGCAGAAACCACTAAAGGTAAGAGGCCTATTCCAAAGGCCACATCCCCACCCCAAAGGGAGGAAGCATCCAGGGTAGAAAGGCCTGGCAGAAACCATTGAGGGTAAGAGGCCTATTCCAAAGGCCACATCCCCACCCCAGAGGGAGGAAGCATCCAGGGTAGAAAGACCTGGCAGAAACCACTGAGGGTAAGAGGCCTATTCCAAAGACCCCATCCCCACCCGAGAGGGAGGAAGCATCCAGGGAAGAAAAGCCTGGTAGAAACCACTGAGGGTAAGAGGCCTATTCCGAAAGCCATATCCCCACCAAAGATTGAGGAAGCATCCAGGGAAGAAAGGCCTGGCAGAAACCACTGAGGATAAGAGGCCTATTCGAAAGGCCACACACACACACCAGAGTGAGGAAGCATCCAGGGAAGAAAAGCCTGGCAGAAACCATTGAGGGTAAGAGGTCGATTCCAAAGGCCCCATCCCCACCCCAGAGGGAGGACGCATCCAGGGAAGAAAAGCCTGGCAGAAACCACTGAGGGTAAGAGGCCTATTCCAAAGGCCACATCCCCACCCCAGACAGAGGATGCATCCAGGGTAGAAAGGCCTGGCAGAAACCACTGAGGGTAAGAGGCCTATTCCAAAGGCACCATCCCCACCCCAGAGGAGGAAGCATCCAAGGGTAGAAAGGCCTGGCAGAAACCATTGAGGGTAAGAGGTCGATTCCAAAGGCCCCATCCACAACCCAGAGGGAGGAAGCATCCAGGGGAAAAAAGCCTGGCAGAAACCATTAAGGGTAAGAGGCCGTTTCCAAAGGCCTCATCCCCACCCCAGAGGGAGGAAGCATCCAGGGAAGAAAGACCTGGCAGAAACCATTTAAAGTAAGAGGCCTTTTCCAAAGGCCACACACATACACCAGAGGAGGAAGCATCCAGGGTAGAAAGGCCTGGCAGAAACCATTGAGGGTAAGAGGTCGATTCCAAAGGCCTCATCCCCACCCCAGAGGGAGGAAGCATCCAGGGAAGAAAGGCCTGGCAGAAACCATTGAAGGTAAGAGTCATTTTCCAAAGGCCACACACATACACCAGAGGGAGGAAGCATCCAGGGAAGGAAGGCCTGACAGAAACCATTGAGGGTAAGAGGCCTATTCCAAAGGCCACATCCCCACCCCAGAGGGAGGAAGCATCCAGGGTAGAAAGGCCTGGCAGAAACCACTGAGGGTAAGAATCCTATTCCAAAGGCCCCATCCCCACCCAAGAAGAAGGAAGCATCCAGGGAAGAAATGCCTAGTAGAAACGACTGAGGTTAAGACGCCTATTCCAAAGGCCACATCCCCACCCCAGAGGGAGGAAGCATCCAGGGTAGAAAGGCCTGCCAGAAACCACTGAGTGTAAGAGGCCTATTCCAAAGGCACCATCCCCACCCCAGAGGAGGAATCATCCAGGGTAGAAAGGCCTGGCAGAAACCATTGCGGGTAAGAGGTCGATTCCAACGGCCTCATCCCCACCCCAGAGGGAGGAAGCATCCAGGGAATAAAGGCCTGGCAGAAACCATTGAAGGTAAGAGTCCTTATCCAAAGGCCACACACATACACCAGAGGGAGGAAGCATCCAGGGAAGAAAGGCGTGGCAGAAACCATTGAGGGTAAGAGGCCTATTCCAAAGGCCACATCCCCACCCCAGAGGGAGGAAGCATCCAGGGTAGAAAGGCCTGGCAGAAACCACTGAGGGTAAGAGGCCTATTCCAAAGGCCCCATCCCCACCCAAGAAGGAGGAAGCATTCAGGGAAGAAAAGCCTGGTAGAAACCACTGAGTGTAAGACGCCTATTCCAAAGGCCACATCCCCACCAATGAGGGAGGAAGCATCCAGGGTAGAAAGGCCTGGCAGAAACCATTGAGGGTAAGAGGCCTATTCCAAAGGCAACATCCCCACCCCACAGGGAGGAAGCATCCAGGGTAGAAAGGCCTGGCAGAAACCATTGAAGGTAAGAGGCCTATTCCAAAGGCCACACACATACACCCGAGGGGGGAAGCATCCAGGGAAGAAAGGCCTGGCAGAAACCATTGAGGGTAAGAGGCCTATTCCAAAGGCCACATCCCCCTCCAAGAGGGAGGAAGCATCCAGGGAAGAAAAGCCTGGCAGAAACCATAAGGGTAAGAGGCCGATTCCAAAGGCCACATCCCGACCCCAGAGGGAGGAAGCATCCAGGGAAGAAAGGCCTGGCAGAAACCACTGAGGGTAAGAGGCCTATTCCAAAGGCCCCATCCCCACCCCAGTGGGAGGAAGCATCCAGGGAAGAAAAGCCTGGCAGAAACCATTGAAGGTAAGAGGCCTATTCCAAAGGCCACAAACATACACCAGAGGGGGGAAGGATCCAGGGAAGAAAGGCCTGGCAGAAACCATTGAATGTAAGAGGCCTATTCCAAAGGCCCCATCCCCACCCGAGAAGGAGGAAGCATCCAGGGAAGAGAGGCCTGGCAGAAACCACTGAGGGTAAGAGGCCTATTCCAAAAGCCACATCCCCCCCCCCCAGAGGGAGGAAGCATCCAGGGAAGAAAAGCCTGGCAGAAACGATTGAGGGTAAGAGGTCGATTCCAAAGGCCACATCCCGACCCCAGAGGGAGGAAGCATCCAGGGAAGAAGGGCCTGGCAGAAACTATTGAGGGTAAGAGGCCTATTCCAAAGGCCATACACCCACCCCAGAGGGAGGAAGCATCCAGGGAAGAAAGGACTGGCAGAAACCATCGAGGGTTAGAGGCCTATTCCAAAGGCCACACACTCCCTTCAGAGGGAGAAAGCATCCAGGGAAGAAAGGCCTGGCAGAAACCATTGAGGGTAAGAGGCCGATTCCAGAGGCCACATCCACACCCCAGAGGGAGGAAGCATCCAGGGAAGAAAGGACTGGCAGAAACCATCGAGGGTTAGAGGCCTATTCCAAAGGCCCCATCCCCACTCCAGAGGGAGGAATCATCCAGGGGAAAATAGCCTGGCAGAAACCATTGAGGGTAAGAGGCCGATTCCAGAGGCCACATCCCCACTCCAGAGGGAGGAAGCATCCAGGGAAGAAAGGACTGGCAGAAACCATCGAGGGTTAGAGACCTATTCCAAAGGCCACACACTTACTTCAGTGGGAGGAAGCATCCAGGGAAGAAAGGCCTAGCAGAAACCATTGTGGGTAAGAGGTCGATTCCAAAGGCCCCATCCCCACCCCAGAGGTATGAAGCATCCAGGGGAAAAAAGCCTGGCAGAAACCATTGAGGGTAAGAGGCCGATTCCAAAGGCCCCATCCCCGCCCCAGAGGGAGGAAGCATCAACGGAAGAAAGGCCTGGCAGAAACCATTGAAGGTAAGAGGCCTATTCCAAAGGCCACACACACACAACAGAGGGAGGAAGCATCCAGGGAAGAAAGGCCTGGCAGAAACCACTGAGGGTAAGAGGCCTATTCCAAAGGCCACATCCCCACTCCAGAGGGAAGAAGCATCCAGGGATGAAAGGCCGGGCAGAAACCATTGAGGGTAAAAGGCCGATTCCAAAGGCCACACACACACCCCAGAGGGAGGAAGCATCCAGAGAAGAAAGGCGTGGCTGAAACCATTGATGGTAACAGGTCGATTCCAAAGGTCCCATCCCCACTAAAGAGGGAGGAAGCATCCAGGGAAGAGAAGCCTGGCAGAAACCATTGAGGGTAAGAGGCCGATTCCAGAGGCCACATCCACACCCCAGAGGGAGGAAGCATCCAGGGAAGAAAGGACTGGCAGAAACCATCGAGGGTTAGAGGCCTATTCCAAAGGCCACACACTCACTTCAGAGGGAGGAAGCATCCAGGGAAGAAAGGCCTGGCAGAAACCATTCAGGGTAAGAGGCCTATTCCAAAGGCTCCATCCCCACCCCAGAGGGAAGAAGCATCCAGGGAAGAAAAGCCTGGCAGAAACCATTGAGGGTAAGAGGCCTATTCCAAAGGCCACATCCCCCCCCCCAGAGGGAGGAAGCATCCAGGGAAGAAAGGCCTGGCTGAAACCATTGAGGGTAAGAGGCCTATTCCAAAGGCCACACACCCACCCCAGAGGGAGGAAGCATGCAGGGAACAAAGGCCTGGCAGAAATCATTGAGGGTAAGAGGTCTATTCCAAAGGCGCCATCCCCACCCCAGAGGGACGAAGCATCCAGGGAAGAAAAGCCTGGCAGAAACCATTGAGGGTAAGAGACCGATTCCAAAGGCCACATCCCCACCCCAGAGGGAGGAAGCATCCAGTGAAGAAAGGCCTGGCAGAAACCATTGATGGTAAGAGGCCTATTCCAAAGGCCACATCCCCACACCAGAGGGAAGAAGCATCCAGGGATGAAAGGCCGGGCAGAAACCATTGAGGGTAAAAGGCCTATTCCAAAGGCCACACACACACCCCAGAGGGAGGAAGCATCCAGAGAAGAAAGGCGTGGCAGAAACCATTGATGGTAACAGGTCGATTCCAAAGGTCCCATCCCCACTAAAGAGGGAGGAAGTATCCAGGGAAGAGAAGCCTGGCAGAAACCATTGAGGGTAAGAGGCCGATTCCAGAGGCCACATCCACACCCCAGAGGGAGGAAGCATCCAGGGAAGAAAGGACTGGCAGAAACCATCGAGGGTTAGAGGCCTATTCCAAAGGCCCCATCCCCACCCCAGAGGGAGGAAGCATCCAGGGAAGAAAAGCCTGGTAGAAACCACTGAGGGTAAGAGGTCAATTCCAAAGGCCCCATCCCCACTCCAGAGGGAGGAAGCATCCAGGGGAAAATAGCCTGGCTGAAACCATTGAGGGTAAGAGGCCGATTCCAGAGGCCACATCCACACCCCAGAGGGAGGAAGCATCCAGGGAAGAAAGGACTGGCAGAAACCATCGAGGGTTAGAGGCCTATTCCAAAGGCCACACACTTACTTCAGTGGGAGGAAGCATCCAGGGAAGAAAGGCCTAGCAGAAACCATTGAGATTAAGAGGCCTATTCCAAAGGCCCCATCCCCACCCCAGAGGGAGGAAGCATCCAGGGAAGAAAAGCCTGGTAGAAACCACTGAGGGTAAGAGGTCGATTCCAAAGGCCCCATCCCCACCCCAGAGGGATGAAGCATCCAGGGGGAAAAAGCCTGGCAGAAACCATTGAGGGTAAGAGGCCGATTCCAAACGCCTCATCCCCACCCCAGAGGGAGGAAGCATCTAGGGAAGAAAGGCCTGGCAGAAACCATTGAGGGTAATAGGTCGATTCCAAAGGCCCCATCCCCACCCCAGAGGGAGGAAGCATCAACGGTAGAAAGGCCTGGTAGAAACCATTGAAGGTAAGAGGCCTATTCCAAAGGCCACACACACACAGCAGAGGGAGGAAGCATCCAGGGAAGAAATGCCTGGTAGAAACCACTGAGGGTAAGAGTCCTATTCCAAAGGCCACATCCCCACCAAAGAGGGAGGAAGCATCCAGGGAACAAAGGCATGGCAGAAACCACTAAAGGTAAGAGGCCTATTCCAAAGGCCCCATCCCCACCCCAGAGGGAGGAAGCATCCAGGGAAGAAAAGCCTGGCAGAAACCATTGAGGGTAAGAGGTCGATTCCAAAGGCCACATCCCCACCCCAGAGGGAGGAAGCATCCAGGGAAGAAAAGCCTGGCCGAAACCATTGAGGGTAAGAGGCCGATTCCAACGGCCACATCCCCACCCCAGAGGGAGGAAGCATCCAGGGAAGAAATGCCTGGCAGAAACCATTGAAGGTAAGAGGCCTATTCCAAAGGCCACACACATACACCAGAGGGCGGAAGCATCCAGGGAAGAAAGGCCTGGCAGAAACCATTGAGGGTACGAGGCCTATTCCAAAGGCCACATCCCCACCCCAGAGGGTGGAAGCATCCAGGGTAGAAAAGCCTGGCAGAAACCACTGACGGTAAGAGGCCTATTCCAAAGGCCCCATCCCCACCAAAGAAGGAGGAAGCATCCAGGGAAGAAAAGCCTGGTAGAAACCAGTGACGGTAAGACGCCTATTCCAAAGGCCACATCCCCACCAAAGAGGGAGGAAGCATCCAGGGTAGAAAGGCCTGGCAGAAACCATTGAGGGTAAGAGGCCTATTCCAAAGGCCACACACCCACCCCAGAGGGAGGAAGCATGCAGGGAACAAAGGCCTGGCAGAAACCATTGAGGGTAAGAGGTCTATTCCAAAGGCCCCATCCCCACCCCAGAGGGACGAAGCATCCAGGGAAGAAAAGCCTGGTAGAAACCATTGAGGATAAGAGACCGATTCCAAAGGCCACATCCCCACCATAGAGGGAGGAAGCATCCAGGGAAGAAAGGCCTGGGAGAAACCATTGATGGTAAGAGGCCTATTCCAAAGGCCACATCCCCACCCAGAGGGAAGAAGCATCCAGGGATGAAAGGCCGGGCAGAAACCATTGAGGGTAAAAGGCCTATTCCAAAGGCCACACACACACCCCAGAGGGAGGAAGCATCCAGAGAAGAAAGGCGTGGCAGAAACCATTGATGGTAACAGGTCGATTCCAAAGGTCCCATCCCCACTAAAGAGGGAGGAAGCATCCAGGGAAGAGAAGCCTGGCAGAAACCATTGAGGGTAAGAGGCCGATTCCAGAGGCCACATCCACACCCCAGAGGGAGGAAGCATCCAGGGAAGAAAGGACTGGCAGAAACCATCGAGCGTTAGAGGCCTATTCCAAAGGCCACACACTCACTTCAGAGGGAGGAAGCATCCAGGGAAGAAAGGCCTGGCAGAAACCATTCAGGGTAAGAGGCCTATTCCAAAGGCCCCATCCCCACCCCAGAGGGAGGAAGCATCCAGGGAAGAAAAGCCTGGTAGAAACCACTGAGGGTAAGAGGTCGATTCCAAAGGCACCATCCCCACTCCCGAGGGAGGAAGCATCCAGGGGAAAATAGCCTGGCAGAAACCATTGATGGTAAGAGGCCGATTCCAGAGGCCACATCCACACCCCAGAGGGAGGAAGCATCCAGGGAAGAAAGGACTGGCAGAAACCATCGAGGGTTAGAGGCCTATTCCAAAGGCCACACACTTACTTCAGTGGGAGGAAGCATCCAGGGAAGAAAGGCCTGGTAGAAACCAGTGACGGTAAGACGCCTATTCCAAAGGCCACATTCCCCCCCCCCCCAGAGGGAGGAAGCATCCAGGGAAGAAAGGCCTGGCAGAAACCATTGAGGGTAAGAGGCCTATTCCAAAGGCCACACACCCACCAAAGAGGGAGGAAGCATGCAGGGAACAAAGGCCTGGCAGAAACCATTGAGGGTAAGAGGTCTATTCCAAAGGCCCCATCCCCACCCCAGAGGGACGAAGCATCCAGGGAAGAAAAGCCTGGTAGAAACCATTGAGGATAAGAGACCGATTCCAAAGGCCACATCCCCACCAAAGAGGGAGGAAGCATCCAGGGAACAAAGGCATGGCAGAAACCACTAAAGGTAAGAGGCCTATTCCAAAGGCCCCATCCCCACCCCAGAGGGAGGAAGCATCCAGGGAAGAAAAGCCTGGCAGAAACCATTGAGGGTAAGAGGTCGATTCCAAAGGCCACATCCCCACCCCAGAGGGAGGAAGCATCCAGGGAAGAAAAGCCTGGCCGAAACCATTGAGGGTAAGAGGCCGATTCCAACGGCCACATCCCCACCCCAGAGGGAGGAAGCATCCAGGGAAGAAATGCCTGGCAGAAACCATTGAAGGTAAGAGGCCTATTCCAAAGGCCACACACATACACCAGAGGGAGGAAGCATCCAGGGAAGAAAGGCCTGGCAGAAACCATTGAGGGTACGAGGCCTATTCCAAAGGCCACATCCCCACCCCAGAGGGTGGAAGCATCCAGGGTAGAAAAGCCTGGCAGAAACCACTGACGGTAAGTGGCCTATTCCAAAGGCCCCATCCCCACCAAAGAAGGAGGAAGCATCCAGGGAAGAAAAGCCTGGTAGAAACCAGTGACGGTAAGACGCCTATTCCAAAGGCCACATCCCCACCAAAGAGGGAGGAAGCATCCAGGGTAGAAAGGCCTGGCAGAAACCATTGAGGGTAAGAGGCCTATTCCAAAGGCCACACACCCACCCCAGAGGGAGGAAGCATGCAGAGAACAAAGGCCTGGCAGAAACCATTGAGGGTAAGAGGTCTATTCCAAAGGCCCCATCCCCACCCCAGAGGGACGAAGCATCCAGGGAAGAAAAGCCTGGTAGAAACCATTGAGGATAAGAGACCGATTCCAAAGGCCACATCCCCACCATAGAGGGAGGAAGCATCCAGGGAAGAAAGGCCTGGGAGAAACCATTGATGGTAAGAGGCCTATTCCAAAGGCCACATCCCCACCCCAGAGGGAAGAAGCATCCAGGGATGAAAGGCCGGGCAGAAACCATTGAGGGAAAAAGGCCTATTCCAAAGGCCACACACACACCCCAGAGGGAGGAAGCATCCAGAGAAGAAAGGCGTGGCAGAAACCATTGATGGTAACAGGTCGATTCCAAAGGTCCCATCCCCACTAAAGAGGGAGGAAGCATCCAGGGAAGAGAAGCCTGGCAGAAACCATTGAGGGTAAGAGGCCGATTCCAGAGGCCACATCCACACCCCAGAGGGAGGAAGCATCCAGGGAAAGAAAGGACTGGCAGAAACCATCGAGCGTTAGAGGCCTATTCCAAAGGCCACACACTCACTTCAGAGGGAGGAAGCATCCAGGGAAGAAAGGCCTGGCAGAAACCATTCAGGGTAAGAGGCCTATTCCAAAGGCCCCATCCCCACCCCAGAGGGAGGAAGCATCCAGGGAAGAAAAGCCTGGTAGAAACCACTGAGGGTAAGAGGTCGATTCCAAAGGCACCATCCCCACTCCCGAGGGAGGAAGCATCCAGGGGAAAATAGCCTGGCAGAAACCATTGATGGTAAGAGGCCGATTCCAGAGGCCACATCCACACCCCAGAGGGAGGAAGCATCCAGGGAAGAAAGGACTGGCAGAAACCATCGAGGGTTAGAGGCCTATTCCAAAGGCCACACACTTACTTCAGTGGGAGGAAGCATCCAGGGAAGAAAGGCCTGGTAGAAACCAGTGACGGTAAGACGCCTATTCCAAAGGCCACATTCCCCCCCCCCCAGAGGGAGGAAGCATCCAGGGAAGAAAGGCCTGGCAGAAACCATTGAGGGTAAGAGGCCTATTCCAAAGGCCACACACCCACCCCAGAGGGAGGAAGCATGCAGGGAACAAAGGCCTGGCAGAAACCATTGAGGGTAAGAGGTCTATTCCAAAGGCCCCATCCCCACCCCAGAGGGACGAAGCATCCAGGGAAGAAAAGCCTGGTAGAAACCATTGAGGATAAGAGACCGATTCCAAAGGCCACATCCCCACCATAGAGGGAGGAAGCATCCAGGGAAGAAAGGCCTGGCAGAAACCATTGATGGTAGGAGGCCTATTCCAAAGGCCACATCCCCACCCCAGAGGGAAGAAGCATCCAGGGATGAAAGGCCGGGCAGAAACCATTGAGGGTAAAAGGCCTATTCCAAAGGCCACACACACACCCCAGAGGGAGGTAGCATCCAGAGAAGAAAGGCGTGGCAGAAACCATTGATGGTAACAGGTCGATTCCAAAGGTCCCATCCCCACTAAAGAGGGAGGAAGCATCCAGGGAAGAGAAGCCTGGCAGAAACCATTGAGGGTTAGAGGCCGATTCCAGAGGCCACATCCACACCCCAGAGGGAGGAAGCATCCAGGGAAGAAAGGACTGGCAGAAATCATCGAGCGT
Organism: Bradypodion ventrale; assembly: GCA_035047345.1. Taxonomy (NCBI): domain Eukaryota; kingdom Metazoa; phylum Chordata; class Lepidosauria; order Squamata; family Chamaeleonidae; genus Bradypodion; species Bradypodion ventrale. The sequence continues at coordinate 21,507,186 of JAWDJE010000009.1, read as the reverse complement.
TAGAGGCCTATTCCAAAGGCCACACACTCACTTCAGAGGGAGGAAGCATCCAGGGAAGAAAGGCCTGGCAGAAACCATTCAGGGTAAGAGGCCTATTCCAAAGGCCCCATCCCCACCCCAGAGGGAGGAAGCATCCAGGGAAGAAAAGCCTGTAGAAACCATTGAGGGTAAGAGGTCGATTCCAAAGGCCCCATCCCCACTCCAGAGGGAGGAAGCATCCAGGGGAAAATAGCCTGGCAGAAACCATTGATGGTAAGAGGCCGATTCCAGAGGCCACATCCACACCCCAGAGGGAGGAAGCATCCAGGGAAGAAAGAACTGGCAGAAACCATCGAGGGTTAGAGGCCTATTCCAAAGGCCACACACTTACTTCAGTGGGGAGGAAGCATCCAGGGAAGAAAGGCCTAGCAGAAACCATTGAGGGTAAGAGGCCTATTCCAAAGGCCCCATCCCCACCCCAGAGGGAGGAAGCATCCAGGGAAGAAAAGCCTGGTAGAAACCACTGAGGGTAAGAGGTCGATTCCAAAGGCCCCATCCCCACCCCAGAGGGAAGAAGCATCCAGGGATGAAAGGCCGGGCAGAAACCATTGAGGGTAAAAGGCCTATTCCAAAGGCCACACACACACCCCAGAGGGAGGAAGCATCCAGAGAAGAAAGGCGTGGCAGAAACCATTGATGGTAACAGGTCGATTCCAAAGGTCCCATCCCCACTAAAGAGGGAGGAAGCATCCAGGGAAGAGAAGCCTGGCAGAAACCATTGAGGGTAAGAGGCCGATTCCAGAGGCCACATCCACCCCCCAGAGGGAGGAAGCATCCAGGGAAGAAAGGACTGGCAGAAACCATCGAGGGTTAGAGGCCTATTCCAAAGGCCCCATCCCCACCCCAGAGGGAGGAAGCATCCAGGGAAGAAAAGCCTGGTAGAAACCATTGAGGGTAAGAGGCCGATTCCAGAGGCCACATCCACACCCCAGAGGGAGGAAGCATCCAGGGAAGAAAGGACTGGCAGAAACCATCGAGGGTTAGAGGCCTATTCCAAAGGCCACACACTTACTTCAGTGGGAGGAAGCATCCAGGGAAGAAAGGCCTAGCAGAAACCATTGAGGGTAAGAGGCCTATTCCAAAGGCCCCATCCCCACCCCAGAGGGAGGAAGCATCCAGGGAGGAAAAGCCTGGTAGAAACCACTGAGGGTAAGAGGTCGATTCCAAAGGCCCCATCTCCACCCCAGAGGGATGAAGCATCCAGGGGGGAAAAGCCTGGCAGAAACCATTGAGGGTAAGAGGCCGATTCCAAAGGCCTCATCCCCACCCCAGAGGGAGGAAGCATCTAGGGAAGAAAGGCCTGGCAGAAACCATTGAGGGTAATAGGTCGATTCCAAAGGCCCCATCTCCACCCCAGAGGGATGAAGCATCCAGGGGGGAAAAGCCTGGCAGAAACCATTGAGGGTAAGAGGCCGATTCCAAAGGCCTCATCCCCACCCCAGAGGGAGGAAGCATCTAGGGAAGAAAGGCCTGGGAGAAACCATTGATGGTAAGAGGCCTATTCCAAAGGCCACATCCCCACCCAGAGGGAAGAAGCATCCAGGGATGAAAGGCCGGGCAGAAACCATTGAGGGTAAAAGGCCTATTCCAAAGGCCACACACACACCCCAGAGGGAGGAAGCATCCAGAGAAGAAAGGCGTGGCAGAAACCATTGATGGTAACAGGTCGATTCCAAAGGTCCCATCCCCACTAAAGAGGGAGGAAGCATCCAGGGAAGAGAAGCCTGGCAGAAACCATTGAGGGTAAGAGGCCGATTCCAGAGGCCACATCCACACCCCAGAGGGAGGAAGCATCCAGGGAAGAAAGGACTGGCAGAAACCATCGAGCGTTAGAGGCCTATTCCAAAGGCCACACACTCACTTCAGAGGGAGGAAGCATCCAGGGAAGAAAGGCCTGGCAGAAACCATTCAGGGTAAGAGGCCTATTCCAAAGGCCCCATCCCCACCCCAGAGGGAGGAAGCATCCAGGGAAGAAAAGCCTGGTAGAAACCACTGAGGGTAAGAGGTCGATTCCAAAGGCACCATCCCCACTCCCGAGGGAGGAAGCATCCAGGGGAAAATAGCCTGGCAGAAACCATTGATGGTAAGAGGCCGATTCCAGAGGCCACATCCACACCCCAGAGGGAGGAAGCATCCAGGGAAGAAAGGACTGGCAGAAACCATCGAGGGTTAGAGGCCTATTCCAAAGGCCACACACTTACTTCAGTGGGAGGAAGCATCCAGGGAAGAAAGGCCTGGTAGAAACCAGTGACGGTAAGACGCCTATTCCAAAGGCCACATTCCCCCCCCCCCCAGAGGGAGGAAGCATCCAGGGAAGAAAGGCCTGGCAGAAACCATTGAGGGTAAGAGGCCTATTCCAAAGGCCACACACCCACCAAAGAGGGAGGAAGCATGCAGGGAACAAAGGCCTGGCAGAAACCATTGAGGGTAAGAGGTCTATTCCAAAGGCCCCATCCCCACCCCAGAGGGACGAAGCATCCAGGGAAGAAAAGCCTGGTAGAAACCATTGAGGATAAGAGACCGATTCCAAAGGCCACATCCCCACCAAAGAGGGAGGAAGCATCCAGGGAACAAAGGCATGGCAGAAACCACTAAAGGTAAGAGGCCTATTCCAAAGGCCCCATCCCCACCCCAGAGGGAGGAAGCATCCAGGGAAGAAAAGCCTGGCAGAAACCATTGAGGGTAAGAGGTCGATTCCAAAGGCCACATCCCCACCCCAGAGGGAGGAAGCATCCAGGGAAGAAAAGCCTGGCCGAAACCATTGAGGGTAAGAGGCCGATTCCAACGGCCACATCCCCACCCCAGAGGGAGGAAGCATCCAGGGAAGAAATGCCTGGCAGAAACCATTGAAGGTAAGAGGCCTATTCCAAAGGCCACACACATACACCAGAGGGAGGAAGCATCCAGGGAAGAAAGGCCTGGCAGAAACCATTGAGGGTACGAGGCCTATTCCAAAGGCCACATCCCCACCCCAGAGGGTGGAAGCATCCAGGGTAGAAAAGCCTGGCAGAAACCACTGACGGTAAGTGGCCTATTCCAAAGGCCCCATCCCCACCAAAGAAGGAGGAAGCATCCAGGGAAGAAAAGCCTGGTAGAAACCAGTGACGGTAAGACGCCTATTCCAAAGGCCACATCCCCACCAAAGAGGGAGGAAGCATCCAGGGTAGAAAGGCCTGGCAGAAACCATTGAGGGTAAGAGGCCTATTCCAAAGGCCACACACCCACCCCAGAGGGAGGAAGCATGCAGGGAACAAAGGCCTGGCAGAAACCATTGAGGGTAAGAGGTCTATTCCAAAGGCCCCATCCCCACCCCAGAGGGACGAAGCATCCAGGGAAGAAAAGCCTGGTAGAAACCATTGAGGATAAGAGACCGATTCCAAAGGCCACATCCCCACCATAGAGGGAGGAAGCATCCAGGGAAGAAAGGCCTGGGAGAAACCATTGATGGTAAGAGGCCTATTCCAAAGGCCACATCCCCACCCCAGAGGGAAGAAGCATCCAGGGATGAAAGGCCGGGCAGAAACCATTGAGGGAAAAAGGCCTATTCCAAAGGCCACACACACACCCCAGAGGGAGGAAGCATCCAGAGAAGAAAGGCGTGGCAGAAACCATTGATGGTAACAGGTCGATTCCAAAGGTCCCATCCCCACTAAAGAGGGAGGAAGCATCCAGGGAAGAGAAGCCTGGCAGAAACCATTGAGGGTAAGAGGCCGATTCCAGAGGCCACATCCACACCCCAGAGGGAGGAAGCATCCAGGGAAGAAAGGACTGGCAGAAACCATCGAGCGTTAGAGGCCTATTCCAAAGGCCACACACTCACTTCAGAGGGAGGAAGCATCCAGGGAAGAAAGGCCTGGCAGAAACCATTCAGGGTAAGAGGCCTATTCCAAAGGCCCCATCCCCACCCCAGAGGGAGGAAGCATCCAGGGAAGAAAAGCCTGGTAGAAACCACTGAGGGTAAGAGGTCGATTCCAAAGGCACCATCCCCACTCCCGAGGGAGGAAGCATCCAGGGGAAAATAGCCTGGCAGAAACCATTGATGGTAAGAGGCCGATTCCAGAGGCCACATCCACACCCCAGAGGGAGGAAGCATCCAGGGAAGAAAGGACTGGCAGAAACCATCGAGGGTTAGAGGCCTATTCCAAAGGCCACACACTTACTTCAGTGGGAGGAAGCATCCAGGGAAGAAAGGCCTGGTAGAAACCAGTGACGGTAAGACGCCTATTCCAAAGGCCACATTCCCCCCCCCCCCCCAGAGGGAGGAAGCATCCAGGGAAGAAAGGCCTGGCAGAAACCATTGAGGGTAAGAGGCCTATTCCAAAGGCCACACACCCACCCCAGAGGGAGGAAGCATGCAGGGAACAAAGGCCTGGCAGAAACCATTGAGGGTAAGAGGTCTATTCCAAAGGCCCCATCCCCACCCCAGAGGGACGAAGCATCCAGGGAAGAAAAGCCTGGTAGAAACCATTGAGGATAAGAGACCGATTCCAAAGGCCACATCCCCACCATAGAGGGAGGAAGCATCCAGGGAAGAAAGGCCTGGCAGAAACCATTGATGGTAGGAGGCCTATTCCAAAGGCCACATCCCCACCCCAGAGGGAAGAAGCATCCAGGGATGAAAGGCCGGGCAGAAACCATTGAGGGTAAAAGGCCTATTCCAAAGGCCACACACACACCCCAGAGGGAGGTAGCATCCAGAGAAGAAAGGCGTGGCAGAAACCATTGATGGTAACAGGTCGATTCCAAAGGTCCCATCCCCACTAAAGAGGGAGGAAGCATCCAGGGAAGAGAAGCCTGGCAGAAACCATTGAGGGTTAGAGGCCGATTCCAGAGGCCACATCCACACCCCAGAGGGAGGAAGCATCCAGGGAAGAAAGGACTGGCAGAAATCATCGAGCGTTAGAGGCCTATTCCAAAGGCCACACACTCACTTCAGAGGGAGGAAGCATCCAGGGAAGAAAGGCCTGGCAGAAACCATTCAGGGTAAGAGGCCTATTCCAAAGGCCCCATCCCCACCCCAGAGGGAGGAAGCATCCAGGGAAGAAAAGCCTGTAGAAACCATTGAGGGTAAGAGGTCGATTCCAAAGGCCCCATCCCCACTCCAGAGGGAGGAAGCATCCAGGGGAAAATAGCCTGGCAGAAACCATTGATGGTAAGAGGCCGATTCCAGAGGCCACATCCACACCCCAGAGGGAGGAAGCATCCAGGGAAGAAAGAACTGGCAGAAACCATCGAGGGTTAGAGGCCTATTCCAAAGGCCACACACTTACTTCAGTGGGGAGGAAGCATCCAGGGAAGAAAGGCCTAGCAGAAACCATTGAGGGTAAGAGGCCTATTCCAAAGGCCCCATCCCCACCCCAGAGGGAGGAAGCATCCAGGGAAGAAAAGCCTGGTAGAAACCACTGAGGGTAAGAGGTCGATTCCAAAGGCCCCATCCCCACCCCAGAGGGAAGAAGCATCCAGGGATGAAAGGCCGGGCAGAAACCATTGAGGGTAAAAGGCCTATTCCAAAGGCCACACACACACCCCAGAGGGAGGAAGCATCCAGAGAAGAAAGGCGTGGCAGAAACCATTGATGGTAACAGGTCGATTCCAAAGGTCCCATCCCCACTAAAGAGGGAGGAAGCATCCAGGGAAGAGAAGCCTGGCAGAAACCATTGAGGGTAAGAGGCCGATTCCAGAGGCCACATCCACACCCCAGAGGGAGGAAGCATCCAGGGAAGAAAGGACTGGCAGAAACCATCGAGGGTTAGAGGCCTATTCCAAAGGCCCCATCCCCACCCCAGAGGGAGGAAGCATCCAGGGAAGAAAAGCCTGGTAGAAACCATTGAGGGTAAGAGGCCGATTCCAGAGGCCACATCCACACCCCAGAGGGAGGAAGCATCCAGGGAAGAAAGGACTGGCAGAAACCATCGAGGGTTAGAGGCCTATTCCAAAGGCCACACACTTACTTCAGTGGGAGGAAGCATCCAGGGAAGAAAGGCCTAGCAGAAACCATTGAGGGTAAGAGGCCTATTCCAAAGGCCCCATCCCCACCCCAGAGGGAGGAAGCATCCAGGGAGGAAAAGCCTGGTAGAAACCACTGAGGGTAAGAGGTCGATTCCAAAGGCCCCATCTCCACCCCAGAGGGATGAAGCATCCAGGGGGGAAAAGCCTGGCAGAAACCATTGAGGGTAAGAGGCCGATTCCAAAGGCCTCATCCCCACCCCAGAGGGAGGAAGCATCTAGGGAAGAAAGGCCTGGCAGAAACCATTGAGGGTAATAGGTCGATTCCAAAGGCCCCATCCCCACCCCAGAGGGAGGAAGCATCAACGGAAGAAAGACCTGGTAGAAACCATTGAAGGTAAGAGGCCTATTCCAAAGGCCACACACACACAGCAGAGGGAAGAAGCATCCAGGGAAGAAATGCCTGGTAGAAACCACTGAGGGTAAGAGTCCTATTCCAAAGGCCACATCCCCACCAAAGAGGGAGGAAGCATCCAGGGAACAAAGGCATGGCAGAAACCACTGAAGGTAAGAGGCCTATTCCAAAGGCCCCACCCCCACCCCAGAGGGAGGAAGCATCCAGGGAAGAAAAGCCTGGCAGAAACCATTGAGGGTAAGAGGTCGATTCCAAAGGCCACATCCCCACCCCAGAGGGAGGAAGCATCCAGGGAAGAAAAGCCTGGCCGAAACCATTGAGGGTAAGAGGCCGATTCCAACGGCCACATCCTCACCCCAGAGGGAGGAAGCATCCAGGGAAGAAATGCCTGGCAGAAACCATTGATGGTAAGAGGCCGATTCCAGAGGCCACATCCACACCGCAGAGGGAGGAAGCATCCAGGGAAGAAAGAACTGGCAGAAACCATCGAGGGTTAGAGGCCTATTCCAAAGGCCACACACTTACTTCAGTGGGAGGAAGCATCCAGGGAAGAAAGGCCTAGCAGAAACCATTGAGGGTAAGAGGCCTATTCCAAAGGCCCCATCCCCACCCCAGAGGGAGGAAGCATCCAGGGAAGAAAAGCCTGGTAGAAACCACTGAGGGTAAGAGGTCGATTCCAAAGGCCCCATCCCCACCCCAGAGGGAAGAAGCATCCAGGGATGAAAGGCCGGGCAGAAACCATTGAGGGTAAAAGGCCTATTCCAAAGGCCACACACACACCCCAGAGGGAGGAAGCATCCAGAGAAGAAAGGCGTGGCAGAAACCATTGATGGTAACAGGTCGATTCCAAAGGTCCCATCCCCACTAAAGAGGGAGGAAGCATCCAGGGAAGAGAAGCCTGGCAGAAACCATTGAGGGTAAGAGGCCGATTCCAGAGGCCACATCCACACCCCAGAGGGAGGAAGCATCCAGGGAAGAAAGGACTGGCAGAAACCATCGAGGGTTAGAGGCCTATTCCAAAGGCCCCATCCCCACCCCAGAGGGAGGAAGCATCCAGGGAAGAAAAGCATGGTAGAAACCACTGAGGGTAAGAGGTCAATTCCAAAGGCCCCATCCCCACTCCAGAGGGAGGAAGCATCCAGGGGAAAATAGCCTGGCAGAAACCATTGAGGGTAAGAGGCCGATTCCAGAGGCCACATCCACACCCCAGAGGGAGGAAGCATCCAGGGAAGAAAGGACTGGCAGAAACCATCGAGGGTTAGAGGCCTATTCCAAAGGCCACACACTTACTTCAGTGGGAGGAAGCATCCAGGGAAGAAAGGCCTAGCAGAAACCATTGAGGGTAAGAGGCCTATTCCAAAGGCCCCATCCCCACCCCAGAGGGAGGAAGCATCCAGGGAGGAAAAGCCTGGTAGAAACCACTGAGGGTAAGAGGTCGATTCCAAAGGCCCCATCCCCACCCCAGAGGGATGAAGCATCCAGGGGGGAAAAGCCTGGCAGAAACCATTGAGGGTAAGAGGCCGATTCCAAAGGCCTCATCCCCACCCCAGAGGGAGGAAGCATCTAGGGAAGAAAGGCCTGGCAGAAACCATTGAGGGTAATAGGTCGATTCCAAAGGCCCCATCCCCACCCCAGAGGGAGGAAGCATCAACGGAAGAAAGGCCTGGTAGAAACCATTGAAGGTAAGAAGCCTATTCCAAAGGCCACACACACACAGCAGAGGGAAGAAGCATCCAGGGAAGAAATGCCTGGTAGAAACCACTGAGGGTAAGAGTCCTATTCCAAAGGCCACATCCCCACCAAAGAGGGAGGAAGCATCCAGGGAACAAAGGCATGGCAGAAACCACTAAAGGTAAGAGGCCTATTCCAAAGGCCCCATCCCCACCCCAGAGGGAGGAAGCATCCAGGGAAGAAAAGCCTGGCAGAAACCATTGAGGGTAAGAGGTCGATTCCAAAGGCCACATCCCCACCCCAGAGGGAGGAAGCATCCAGGGAAGAAAAGCCTGGCCGAAACCATTGAGGGTAAGAGGCCGATTCCAACGGCCACATCCCCACCCCAGAGGGAGGAAGCATTCAGGGAAGAAATGCCTGGCAGAAACCATTGATGGTAAGAGGCCGATTCCAGAGGCCACATCCACACCCCAGAGGGAGGAAGCATCCAGGGAAGAAAGAACTGGCAGAAACCATCGAGGGTTAGAGGCCTATTCCAAAGGCCACACACTTACTTCAGTGGGAGGAAGCATCCAGGGAAGAAAGGCCTAGCAGAAACCATTGAGGGTAAGAGGCCTATTCCAAAGGCCCCATCCCCACCCCAGAGGGAGGAAGCATCCAGGGAGGAAAAGCCTGGTAGAAACCACTGAGGGTAAGAGGTCGATTCCAAAGGCCCCATCCCCACCCCAGAGGGATGAAGCATCCAGGGGGGAAAAGCCTGGCAGAAACCATTGAGGGTAAGAGGCCGATTCCAAAGGCCTCATCCCCACCCCAGAGGGAGGAAGCATCTAGGGAAGAAAGGCCTGGCAGAAACCATTGAGGGTAATAGGTCGATTCCAAAGGCCCCATCCCCACCCCAGAGGGAGGAAGCATCAACGGAAGAAAGGCCTGGTAGAAACCATTGAAGGTAAGAGGCCTATTCCAAAGGCCACACACACACAGCAGAGGGAGGAAGCATCCAGGGAAGAAATGCCTGGTAGAAACCACTGAGGGTAAGAGTCCTATTCCAAAGGCCACATCCCCACCAAAGAGGGAGGAAGCATCCAGGGAACAAAGGCATGGCAGAAACCACTAAAGGTAAGAGGCCTATTCCAAAGGCCCCATCCCCACCCCAGAGGGAGGAAGCATCCAGGGAAGAAAAGCCTGGCAGAAACCATTGAGTGTAAGAGGTCGATTCCAAAGGCCACATCCCCACCCCAGAGGGAGGAAGCATCCAGGGAAGAAAAGACTGGCCGAAACCATTGAGGGTAAGAGGCCGATTCCAACGGCCACATCCCCACCCCAGAGGGAGGACGCATCCAGGGAAGAAATGCCTGGCAGAAACCAATAAGGTAAGAGGCCTATTCCAAAGGCCACACACATACACCAGAGGGAGGAAGCATCCAGGGAAGAAAGGCCTGGCAGAAACCATTGAGGGTACGAGGCCTATTCCAAAGGCCACATCCCCACCCCAGAGGGTGGAAGCATCCAGGGTAGAAAAGCCTGGCAGAAACCACTGAGGGTAAGAGGCCTATTCCAAAGGCCCCATCCCCTCCAAAGAAGGAGGAAGCATCCAGGGAAGAAAAGCCTGGTAGAAACCAGTGACGGTAAGACGCCTATTCCAAAGGCCACATCCCCACCAAAAAGGGAGGAAGCATCCAGGGTAGAAAGGCCTGGCAGAAACCATTCAGGGTAAGAGGCCTATTCCAAAGGACCCATCCCCACCCCAGAGGGAAGAAGCATCCAGGGAAGAAAAGCCTGGCAGAAACCATTGAGGGTAAGAGGCCTATTCCAAGGCCACATCCCCCCCCCCCCAGAGGGAGGAAGCATCCAGGGAAGAAAGGCCTGGCAGAAACCATTGAGGGTAAGAGGCCTATTCCAAAGGCCACACACCCACCCCAGAGGGAGGAAGCATGCAGGGAACAAAGGCCTGGCAGAAACCATTGAGGGTAAGAGGTCTATTCCAAAGGCCCCATCCCCACCCCAGAGGGACGAAGCATCCAGGGAAGAAAAGCCTGGCAGAAACCATTGAGGATAAGAGACCGATTCCAAAGGCCACATCCCCACCATAGAGGGCGGAAGCATCCAGGGAAGAAAGGCCTGGCAGAAACCATTGATGGTAAGAGGCCTATTCCAAAGGCCACATCCCCACCCCAGAGGGAAGAAGCATCCAGGGATGAAAGGCCGGGCAGAAACCATTGAGGGTAAAAGGCCTATTCCAAAGGCCACACACACACCCCAGAGGGAGGAAGCATCCAGAGAAGAAAGGCGTGGCAGAAACCATTGATGGTAACAGGTCGATTCCAAAGGTCCCATCCCCACTAAAGAGGGAGGAAGCATCCAGGGAAGAGAAGCCTGGCAGAAACCATTGAGGGTAAGAGGCCGATTCCAGAGGCCACATCCACACCCCAGAGGGAGGAAGCATCCAGGGAAGAAAGGACTGGCAGAAACCATCGAGGGTTAGAGGCCTATTCCAAAGGCCACACACTCACTTCAGAGGGAGGAAGCATCCAGGGAAGAAAGGCCTGGCAGAAACCATTCAGGGTAAGAGGCCTATTCCAAAGGCCCCATCCCCACCCCAGAGGGAGGAAGCATCCAGGGAAGAAAAGCCTGGTAGAAACCACTGAGGGTAAGACGTCGATTCCAAAGGCCCCATCCCCACTCCAGAGGGAGGAAGCATCCAGGGGAAAATAGCCTGGCAGAAACCATTGAGGGTAAGAGGCCGATTCCAGAGGCCACATCCACACCCCAGAGGGAGGAAGCATCCAGGGAAGAAAGGACTGGCAGAAACCATCGAGGGTTAGAGGCCTATTCCAAAGGCCACACACTTACTTCAGTGGGAGGAAGCATCCAGGGAAGAAAGGCCTAGCAGAAACCATTGAGGGTAAGAGGCCTATTCCAAAGGCCCCATCCCCACCCCAGAGGGAGGAAGCATCCAGGGAAGAAAAGCCTGGTAGAAACCACTGAGGGTAAGAGGTCGATTCCAAAGGCCCCATCCCCACCCCAGAGGGATGAAGCATCCAGGGGGAAAAAGCCTGGCAGAAACCATTGAGGGTAAGAGGCCGATTCCAAAGGCCTCATCCCCACCCCAGAGGGAGGAAGCATCTAGGGAAGAAAGGCCTGGCAGAAACCATTGAGGGTAATATGTCGATTCCAAAGGCCCCATCCCCACCCCAGAGGGAGGAAGCATCAATGGAAGAAAGGCCTGGTAGAAACCATTGAAGGTAAGAGGCCTATTCCAAAGGCCACACACACACACACAGCAGAGGGAGGAAGCATCCAGGGAAGAAATGCCTGGTAGAAACCACTGAGGGTAAGAGTCCTATTCCAAAGGCCACATCCCCACCAAAGAGGGAGGAAGCATCCAGGGAAAAAAGGCATGGCAGAAACCACTAAAGGTAAGAGGCCTATTCCAAAGGCCCCATCCCCACCCCAGAGGGAGGAAGCATCCAGGGAAGAAAAGCCTGGCAGAAACCATTGAGGGTAAGAGGTCGATTCCAAAGGCCATATCCCCACCCCAGAGGGAGGAAGCATCCAGGGAAGAAAAGCCTGGCCGAAACCATTGAGGGTAAGAGGCCGATTCCAACGGCCACATCCCCACCCCAGAGGGAGGAAGCATCCAGGGAAGAAATGCCTGGCAGAAACCATTGAAGGTAAGAGGCCTATTCCAAAGGCCACACACATACACCAGAGGGAGGAAGCATCCAGGGAAGAAAGGCCTGGCAGAAACCATTGAGGGTAAGAGGCCTATTCCAAAGGCCACATCCCCACCCCAGAGGGTGGAAGCATCCACGGTAAAAAAGCCTGGCAGAAACCACTGAGGGTAAGAGGCCTATTCCAAAGGCCCCATCCCCACCAAAGAAGGAGGAAGCATCCAGGGAAGAAAAGCCTGGTAGAAACCAGTGACGGTAAGACGCCTATTCCAAAGGCCACATCCCCACCAAAGAGGGAGGAAGCATCCAGGGTAGAAAGGCCTGGCAGAAACCATTGAGGGTAAGAGGCCTATTCCAAAGGCAACATCCCCACCCCACAGGGAGGATGCATCCAGGGTAGAAAGGCCTGGCAGAAACCACTGAGTGTAAGAGGCCTATTCCAAAGGCCACACACACACCCCACAGGGAGGAAGCATCTAGGGAAGAAAGGCCAGGCAGAAACCATTGAGGGTAAGAGGCCTATTCCAAAGGTCACACACACACCCCAGAGGGAGGAAGCATCCAGAGAAGAAAGGCCTGGCAGAAACCATTGATGGTAAGAGGTCGATTCCAAAGGCCCCATCCCCACCAAAGGGGGAGGAATCATCCAGGGAAGAGAAGCCTGGCAGAAACCATTGAGGGTAAGAGGCCGATTCCAAAGGCCCCATCCCCACCCCAGAGGGAGGAAGCATCCAGGGAAGAAAAGCCTGGTAGAAACCACTGAGGGTAAGAGGTCGATTCCAAAGGCCCCATCCCCACTCCAGAGGGAGGAAGCATCCAGGGGAAAATCGCCTGGCAGAAACCATTGAGGGTAAGAGGCCGATTCCAGAGGCCACATCCACACCCCAGAGGGAGGAAGCATCCAGGGAAGAAAGGACTGGCAGAAACCATCGAGGGTTAGAGGCCTATTCCAAAGGCCACACACTTACTTCAGTGGGAGGAAGCATCCAGGGAACAAAGGCCTGGCAGAAACCATTGAGGGTAAGAGGCCGATTCCAAAGGCCACATCCCCACCCCAGAGGGAGGAAGCATCCAGGGAAGAAAGGCCTGGCAGAAACCACTGAGGGTAAGAGGCCTTTTCCAAAGGCCACATCCCCACCCCAGAGGGAGGAAGCATCCAGGGAAGAAAGGCCTGGCAGAAACCATTGAGGGTAAGAAGCCTATTCCAAAGGCCACATCCCCACCCCAGAGGGAGGAAGCATCCAGGGTAGAAAGGTCTGGCAGAAACCACTGAGGGTAAGAGGCCTATTCCAAAGGCCCCATCCCCACCCAAGAAGGAGGAAGCATCCAGGGAAGAAAAGCCTGGCAGAAACCATTGAGGGTAAGAGGCCGATTCCAAAGGCCACATCCCCACCCCAGAGGGAGGAAGCATCCAGGGAAGAAAGGCCTGGCAGAAACCATTGAGGGTAAGAGGCCTATTCCAAAGGTCACATCCCCACCCCAGAGGGAAGAAGCATCCAGGGAAGAAAGGCCGGGCAGAAACCATTGATGGTAAGAGGCCTATTCCAAAGGCCACATCCCCACCCCAGAGGGAGGAAGCATCCAGGGAACAAAGGCCTGGCAGAAACCATTGAGGGTAAGAGGTCGATTCCAACGGCCCCATCCCCACCCCAGAGGGAGGAAGCATCCAGGGAAGAAAAGCCTGGCAGAAACCATTGAGGGTAAGAGGCCGATTCCAAAGGCCACATCCCCACCCCAGATTGAGGAAGCATCCAGGGAAGAAAGGCCTGGCAGAAACCATTGAGGGTAAGAGGCCGATTCCAAAGGACACATCCCCACCCCAGATTGAGGAAGCATCCAGGGAAGAAAAGCCTGGCAGAAACCATTGAGGGTAAGAGGTCGATTCCAAAGGCCACATCCCCACCCCAGAGGGAGGAAGCATCCAGGGAAGAAAAGCCTGGCCGAAACCATTGAGGGTAAGAGGCCGATTCCAATGGCCACATCCCCACCCCAGAGGGAGGAAGCATCCAGGGAAGAAATGCCTGGCAGAAACCATTGAAGGTAAGAGGCCTATTCCAAAGGCCACACACATACACCAGAGGGAGGAAGCATCCAGGGTAGAAAGGCCTGGCAGAAACCATTGAGGGTACGAGGCCTATTCCAAAGGCAACATCCCCACCCCACAGGGAGGATGCATCCAGGGTAGAAAAGCCTGGCAGAAACCACTGAGGGTAAGAGGCCTATTCCAAAGGCCACACACACCCCACAGTGAGGAAGCATCCAGGGAAGAAAGGCCAGGCAGAAACCATTGAGGGTAAGAGGCCTATTCCAAAGGTCACACACACACCCCAGAGGGAGGAAGCATCCAGAGAAGAAAGGCCTGGCAGAAACCATTGATGGTAAGAGGTCGATTCCAAAGGCCCCATCCCCACCAAAGGGGGAGGAATCATCCAGGGAAGAGAAGCCTGGCAGAAACCATTGAGGGTAAGAGGCCGATTCCAGAGGCCACATCCACACCCCAGAGGGAGGAAGCATCCGGGGAAGAAATGACTGGCAGCAACCATCGAGGGTAAGAGGCCTATTCCAAAGGCAACATCCCCACCCCACAGGGCGGAAGCATCCAGGGTAGAAAGGCCTGGCAGTAACCACTGAGGGTAAGAGGCCTATTCCAAAGGCCACATCCCCACCCCAGAGGGAGGAAGCATCCAGGGAAGAAAAGCCTGGCAGAAACCACTGAGGGTAAGAGGCCTTTTCCAAAGGCCACATCCCCACCCCAGAGGGAGGAAGCATCCAGGGAAGAAAGGCCTGGCAGAAACCATTGAGGGTAAGAAGCCTATTCCAAAGGCCACATCCCCACCCCAGAGGGAGGAAGCATCCAGGTTAGAAAGGTCTGGCAGAAACCACTGAGGGTAAGAGGCCTATTCCAAAGGCCCCATCCACACCCAAGAAGGAGGAAGCATCCAGGGAAGAAAAGCCTGGCAGAAACCATTGAGGGTAAGAGGCCGATTCCAAAGGCCACATCCCCACCCCAGAGGGAGGAAGCATCCAGGGAAGAAAGGCCTGGCAGAAACCATTGAGGGTAAGAGGCCTATTCCAAAGGCCACATCCCCACCCCAGAGGGAAGAAGCATCCAGGGAAGAAAGGCCGGGCAGAAACCATTGATGGTAAGAGGCCTATTCCAAAGGCCACATCCCCACCCCAGAGGGAGGAAGCATCCAGGGAACAAAGGCCTGGCAGAAACCATTGAGGGTAAGAGGTCGATTCCAAAGGCCCCATCCCCACCCCAGAGGGAGGAAGCATCCAGGGAAGAAAGGCCGGGCAGAAACCATTGAGGGTAAAAGGCCTATTCCAAAGGCCACACACACACCCCAGAGGGAGGAAGCATCCAGAGAAGAAAGGCGTGGCAGAAACCATTGATGGTAACAGGTCGATTCCAAAGGTCCCATCCCCACTAAAGAGGGAGGAAGCATCCAGGGAAGAGAAGCCTGGCAGAAACCATTGAGGGTAAGAGGCCGATTCCAGAGGCCACATCCACACCCCAGAGGGAGGAAGCATCCAGGGAAGAAAGGACTGGCAGAAACCATCGAGCGTTAGAGGCCTATTCCAAAGGCCACACACTCACTTCAGAGGGAGGAAGCATCCAGGGAAGAAAGGCCTGGCAGAAACCATTCAGGGTAAGAGGCCTATTCCAAAGGCCCCATCCCCACCCCAGAGGGAGGAAGCATCCAGGGAAGAAAAGCCTGGTAGAAACCACTGAGGGTAAGAGGTCGATTCCAAAGGCACCATCCCCACTCCCGAGGGAGGAAGCATCCAGGGGAAAATAGCCTGGCAGAAACCATTGATGGTAAGAGGCCGATTCCAGAGGCCACATCCACACCCCAGAGGGAGGAAGCATCCAGGGAAGAAAGGACTGGCAGAAACCATCGAGGGTTAGAGGCCTATTCCAAAGGCCACACACTTACTTCAGTGGGAGGAAGCATTCAGGGAAGAAAGTCCTGGTAGAAACCAGTGACGGTAAGACGCCTATTCCAAAGGCCACATTCCCCCCCCCCCAGAGGGAGGAAGCATCCAGGGAAGAAAGGCCTGGCAGAAACCATTGAGGGTAAGAGGCCTATTCCAAAGGCCACACACCCACCCCAGAGGGAGGAAGCATGCAGGGAACAAAGGCCTGGCAGAAACCATTGAGGGTAAGAGGTCTATTCCAAAGGCCCCATCCCCACCCCAGAGGGACGAAGCATCCAGGGAAGAAAAGCCTGGTAGAAACCATTGAGGATAAGAGACCGATTCCAAAGGCCACATCCCCACCATAGAGGGAGGAAGCATCCAGGGAAGAAAGGCCTGGCAGAAACCATTGATGGTAGGAGGCCTATTCCAAAGGCCACATCCCCACCCCAGAGGGAAGAAGCATCCAGGGATGAAAGGCCGGGCAGAAACCATTGAGGGTAAAAGGCCTATTCCAAAGGCCACACACACACCCCAGAGGGAGGTAGCATCCAGAGAAGAAAGGCGTGGCAGAAACCATTGATGGTAACAGGTCGATTCCAAAGGTCCCATCCCCACTAAAGAGGGAGGAAGCATCCAGGGAAGAGAAGCCTGGCAGAAACCATTGAGGGTTAGAGGCCGATTCCAGAGGCCACATCCACACCCCAGAGGGAGGAAGCATCCAGGGAAGAAAGGACTGGCAGAAATCATCGAGCGTTAGAGGCCTATTCCAAAGGCCACACACTCACTTCAGAGGGAGGAAGCATCCAGGGAAGAAAGGCCTGGCAGAAACCATTCAGGGTAAGAGGCCTATTCCAAAGGCCCCATCCCCACCCCAGAGGGAGGAAGCATCCAGGGAAGAAAAGCCTGTAGAAACCATTGAGGGTAAGAGGTCGATTCCAAAGGCCCCATCCCCACTCCAGAGGGAGGAAGCATCCAGGGGAAAATAGCCTGGCAGAAACCATTGATGGTAAGAGGCCGATTCCAGAGGCCACATCCACACCCCAGAGGGAGGAAGCATCCAGGGAAGAAAGAACTGGCAGAAACCATCGAGGGTTAGAGGCCTATTCCAAAGGCCACACACTTACTTCAGTGGGAGGAAGCATCCAGGGAAGAAAGGCCTAGCAGAAACCATTGAGGGTAAGAGGCCTATTCCAAAGGCCCCATCCCCACCCCAGAGGGAGGAAGCATCCAGGGAAGAAAAGCCTGGTAGAAACCACTGAGGGTAAGAGGTCGATTCCAAAGGCCCCATCCCCACCCCAGAGGGAAGAAGCATCCAGGGATGAAAGGCCGGGCAGAAACCATTGAGGGTAAAAGGCCTATTCCAAAGGCCACACACACACCCCAGAGGGAGGTAGCATCCAGAGAAGAAAGGCGTGGCAGAAACCATTGATGGTAACAGGTCGATTCCAAAGGTCCCATCCCCACTAAAGAGGGAGGAAGCATCCAGGGAAGAGAAGCCTGGCAGAAACCATTGAGGGTAAGAGGCCGATTCCAGAGGCCACATCCACACCCCAGAGGGAGGAAGCATCCAGGGAAGAAAGGACTGGCAGAAACCATCGAGGGTTAGAGGCCTATTCCAAAGGCCCCATCCCCACCCCAGAGGGAGGAAGCATCCAGGGAAGAAAAGCCTGGTAGAAACCACTGAGGTTAAGAGGTCAATTCCAAAGGCCCCATCCCCACTCCAGAGGGAGGAAGCATCCAGGGGAAAATAGCCTGGCAGAAACCATTGAGGGTAAGAGGCCGATTCCAGAGGCCACATTCACACCCCAGAGGGAGGAAGCATCCAGGGAAGAAAGGACTGGCAGAAACCATCGAGGGTTAGAGGCCTATTCCAAAGGCCACACACTTACTTCAGTGGGAGGAAGCATCCAGGGAAGAAAGGCCTAGCAGAAACCATTGAGGGTAAGAGGCCTATTCCAAAGGCCCCATCCCCACCCCAGAGGGAGGAAGCATCCAGGGAGGAAAAGCCTGGTAGAAACCACTGAGGGTAAGAGGTCGATTCCAAAGGCCCCATCTCCACCCCAGAGGGATGAAGCATCCAGGGGGGAAAAGCCTGGCAGAAACCATTGAGGGTAAGAGGCCGATTCCAAAGGCCTCATCCCCACCCCAGAGGGAGGAAGCATCTAGGGAAGAAAGGCCTGGCAGAAACCATTGAGGGTAATAGGTCGATTCCAAAGGCCCCATCCCCACCCCAGAGGGAGGAAGCATCAACGGAAGAAAGACCTGGTAGAAACCATTGAAGGTAAGAGGCCTATTCCAAAGGCTACACACACACAGCAGAGGGAAGAAGCATCCAGGGAAGAAATGCCTGGTAGAAACCACTGAGGGTAAGAGTCCTATTCCAAAGGCCACATCCCCACCAAAGAGGGAGGAAGCATCCAGGGAACAAAGGCATGGCAGAAACCACTGAAGGTAAGAGGCCTATTCCAAAGGCCCCACCCCCACCCCAGAGGGAGGAAGCATCCAGGGAAGAAAAGCCTGGCAGAAACCATTGAGGGTAAGAGGTCGATTCCAAAGGCCACATCCCCACCCCAGAGGGAGGAAGCATCCAGGGAAGAAAAGCCTGGCCGAAACCATTGAGGGTAAGAGGCCGATTCCAACGGCCACATCCTCACCCCAGAGGGAGGAAGCATCCAGGGAAGAAATGCCTGGCAGAAACCATTGATGGTAAGAGGCCGATTCCAGAGGCCACATCCACACCGCAGAGGGAGGAAGCATCCAGGGAAGAAAGAACTGGCAGAAACCATCGAGGGTTAGAGGCCTATTCCAAAGGCCACACACTTACTTCAGTGGGAGGAAGCATCCAGGGAAGAAAGGCCTAGCAGAAACCATTGAGGGTAAGAGGCCTATTCCAAAGGCCCCATCCCCACCCCAGAGGGAGGAAGCATCCAGGGAAGAAAAGCCTGGTAGAAACCACTGAGGGTAAGAGGTCGATTCCAAAGGCCCCATCCCCACCCCAGAGGGAAGAAGCATCCAGGGATGAAAGGCCGGGCAGAAACCATTGAGGGTAAAAGGCCTATTCCAAAGGCCACACACACACCCCAGAGGGAGGAAGCATCCAGAGAAGAAAGGCGTGGCAGAAACCATTGATGGTAACAGGTCGATTCCAAAGGTCCCATCCCCACTAAAGAGGGAGGAAGCATCCAGGGAAGAGAAGCCTGGCAGAAACCATTGAGGGTAAGAGGCCGATTCCAGAGGCCACATCCACACCCCAGAGGGAGGAAGCATCCAGGGAAGAAAGGACTGGCAGAAACCATCGAGGGTTAGAGGCCTATTCCAAAGGCCCCATCCCCACCCCAGAGGGAGGAAGCATCCAGGGAAGAAAAGCCTGGTAGAAACCACTGAGGGTAAGAGGTCAATTCCAAAGGCCCCATCCCCACTCCAGAGGGAGGAAGCATCCAGGGGAAAATAGCCTGGCAGAAACCATTGAGGGTAAGAGGCCGATTCCAGAGGCCACATCCACACCCCAGAGGGAGGAAGCATCCAGGGAAGAAAGGACTGGCAGAAACCATCGAGGGTTAGAGGCCTATTCCAAAGGCCACACACTTACTTCAGTGGGAGGAAGCATCCAGGGAAGAAAGGCCTAGCAGAAACCATTGAGGGTAAGAGGCCTATTCCAAAGGCCCCATCCCCACCCCAGAGGGAGGAAGCATCCAGGGAGGAAAAGCCTGGTAGAAACCACTGAGGGTAAGAGGTCGATTCCAAAGGCCCCATCCCCACCCCAGAGGGATGAAGCATCCAGGGGGGAAAAGCCTGGCAGAAACCATTGAGGCTAAGAGGCCGATTCCAAAGGCCTCATCCCCACCCCAGAGGGAGGAAGCATCTAGGGAAGAAAGGCCTGGCAGAAACCATTGAGGGTAATAGGTCGATTCCAAAGGCCCCATCCCCACCCCAGAGGGAGGAAGCATCAACGGAAGAAAGGCCTGGTAGAAACCATTGAAGGTAAGAAGCCTATTCCAAAGGCCACACACACACAGCAGAGGGAAGAAGCATCCAGGGAAGAAATGCCTGGTAGAAACCACTGAGGGTAAGAGTCCTATTCCAAAGGCCACATCCCCACCAAAGAGGGAGGAAGCATCCAGGGAACAAAGGCATGGCAGAAACCACTAAAGGTAAGAGGCCTATTCCAAAGGCCCCATCCCCACCCCAGAGGGAGGAAGCATCCAGGGAAGAAAAGCCTGGCAGAAACCATTGAGGGTAAGAGGTCGATTCCAAAGGCCACATCCCCACCCCAGAGGGAGGAAGCATCCAGGGAAGAAAAGCCTGGCCGAAACCATTGAGGGTAAGAGGCCGATTCCAACGGCCACATCCCCACCCCAGAGGGAGGAAGCATCCAGGGAAGAAATGCCTGGCAGAAACCATTGATGGTAAGAGGCCGATTCCAGAGGCCACATCCACACCCCAGAGGGAGGAAGCATCCAGGGAAGAAAGAACTGGCAGAAACCATCGAGGGTTAGAGGCCTATTCCAAAGGCCACACACTTACTTCAGTGGGAGGAAGCATCCAGGGAAGAAAGGCCTGGCAGAAACCATTGAAGGTAAGAGGCCTATTCCAAAGGCCACACACATACACCAGAGGGAGGAAGCATCCAGGGAAGAAAGGCCTGGCAGAAACCATTGAGGGTAAGAGGCCTATTCCAAAGGCCACATCCCCACCCCAGAGGGTGGAAGCATCCACGGTAAAAAAGCCTGGCAGAAACCACTGAGGGTAAGAGGCCTATTCCAAAGGCCCCATCCCCACCAAAGAAGGAGGAAGCATCCAGGGAAGAAAAGCCTGGTAGAAACCAGTGACGGTAAGACGCCTATTCCAAAGGCCACATCCCCACCAAAGAGGGAGGAAGCAT
This sequence comes from Bradypodion ventrale, assembly GCA_035047345.1. NCBI lineage: Eukaryota > Metazoa > Chordata > Lepidosauria > Squamata > Chamaeleonidae > Bradypodion > Bradypodion ventrale. The sequence continues at coordinate 21,486,638 of JAWDJE010000009.1, read as the reverse complement.
CCAGGGTAGAAAGGCCTGGCAGAAACCATTGAGGGTAAGAGGCCTATTCCAAAGGCAACATCCCCACCCCACAGGGAGGATGCATCCAGGGTAGAAAGGCCTGGCAGAAACCACTGAGTGTAAGAGGCCTATTCCAAAGGCCACACACACACCCCACAGGGAGGAAGCATCTAGGGAAGAAAGGCCAGGCAGAAACCATTGAGGGTAAGAGGCCTATTCCAAAGGTCACACACACACCCCAGAGGGAGGAAGCATCCAGAGAAGAAAGGCCTGGCAGAAACCATTGATGGTAAGAGGTCGATTCCAAAGGCCCCATCCCCACCAAAGGGGGAGGAATCATCCAGGGAAGAGAAGCCTGGCAGAAACCATTGAGGGTAAGAGGCCGATTCCAAAGGCCCCATCCCCACCCCAGAGGGAGGAAGCATCCAGGGAAGAAAAGCCTGGTAGAAACCACTGAGGGTAAGAGGTCGATTCCAAAGGCCCCATCCCCACTCCAGAGGGAGGAAGCATCCAGGGGAAAATCGCCTGGCAGAAACCATTGAGGGTAAGAGGCCGATTCCAGAGGCCACATCCACACCCCAGAGGGAGGAAACATCCAGGGAAGAAAGGACTGGCAGAAACCATCAAGGGTTAGAGGCCTATTCCAAAGGCCACACACTTACTTCATTGGGAGGAAGCATCCAGGGACCAAAGGCCTGGCAGAAACCATTGAGGGTAAGAGGCCGATTCCAAAGGCCACATCCCCACCCCAGAGGGAGGAAGCATCCAGGGAAGAAAGGCCTGGCAGAAACCACTGAGGGTAAGAGGCCTTTTCCAAAGGCCACATCCCCACCCCAGAGGGAGGAAGCATCCAGGGAAGAAAGGCCTGGCAGAAACCATTGAGGGTAAGAAGCCTATTCCAAAGGCCACATCCCCACCCCAGAGGGAGGAAGCATCCAGGGTAGAAAGGTCTGGCAGAAACCACTGAGGGTAAGAGGCCTATTCCAAAGGCCCCATCCCCACCCAAGAAGGAGGAAGCATCCAGGGAAGAAAAGCCTGGCAGAAACCATTGAGGGTAAGAGGCCGATTCCAAAGGCCACATCCCCACCCCAGAGGGAGGAAGCATCCAGGGAAGAAAGGCCTGGCAGAAACCATTGAGGGTAAGAGGCCTATTCCAAAGGTCACATCCCCACCCCAGAGGGAAGAAGCATCCAGGGAAGAAAGGCCGGGCAGAAACCATTGATGGTAAGAGGCCTATTCCAAAGGCCACATCCCCACCCCAGAGGGAGGAAGCATCCAGGGAACAAAGGCCTGGCAGAAACCATTGAGGGTAAGAGGTCGATTCCAAAGGCCCCATCCCCACCCCAGAGGGAGGAAGCATCCAGGGAAGAAAAGCCTGGCAGAAACCATTGAGGGTAAGAGGCCGATTCCAAAGGCCACATCCCCACCCCAGATTGAGGAAGCATCCAGGGAAGAAAGGCCTGGCAGAAACCATTGAGGGTAAGAGGCCGATTCCAAAGGACACATCCCCACCCCAGATTGAGGAAGCATCCAGGGAAGAAAAGCCTGGCAGAAACCATTGAGGGTAAGAGGTCGATTCCAAAGGCCACATCCCCACCCCAGAGGGAGGAAGCATCCAGGGAAGAAAAGCCTGGCCGAAACCATTGAGGGTAAGAGGCCGATTCCAATGGCCACATCCCCACCCCAGAGGGAGGAAGCATCCAGGGAAGAAATGCCTGGCAGAAACCATTGAAGGTAAGAGGCCTATTCCAAAGGCCACACACATACACCAGAGGGAGGAAGCATCCAGGGAAGAAAGGCCTGGCAGAAACCATTGAGGGTACGAGGCCTATTCCAAAGGCCACATCCCCACCCCAGTGGGTGGAAGCATCCAGGGTAGAAAAGCCTGGCAGAAACCACTGAGGGTAAGAGGCCTATTCCAAAGGCCCCATCCCCACCAAAGAAGGAGGAAGCATCCAGGGAAGAAAAGCCTGGTAGAAACCAGTGACGGTAAGACGCCTATTCCAAAGGCCACATCCCCACCAAAGAGGGAGGAAGCATCCAGGGTAGAAAGGCCTGGCAGAAACCATTGAGGGTAAGAGGCCTATTCCAAAGGCAACATCCCCACCCCACAGGGAGGATGCATCCAGGGTAGAAAGGCCTGGCAGAAACCACTGAGTGTAAGAGGCCTATTCCAAAGGCCACACACACACCCCACAGTGAGGAAGCATCCAGGGAAGAAAGGCCAGGCAGAAACCATTGAGGGTAAGAGGCCTATTCCAAAGGTCACACACACACCCCAGAGGGAGGAAGCATCCAGAGAAGAAAGGCCTGGCAGAAACCATTGATGGTAAGAGGTCGATTCCAAAGGCCCCATCCCCACCAAAGGGGTAGGAATCATCCAGGGAAGAGAAGCCTGGCAGAAACCATTGAGGGTAAGAGGCCGATTCCAGAGGCCACATCCACACCCCAGAGGGAGGAAGCATCCGGGGAAGAAATGACTGGCAGCAACCATCGAGGGTAAGAGGCCTATTCCAAAGGCAACATCCCCACCCCACAGGGCGGAAGCATCCAGGGTAGAAAGGCCTGGCAGTAACCACTGAGGGTAAGAGGCCTATTCCAAAGGCCACATCCCCACCCCAGAGGGAGGAAGCATCCAGGGAAGAAAAGCCTGGCAGAAACCACTGAGGGTAAGAGGCCTTTTCCAAAGGCCACATCCCCACCCCAGAGGGAGGAAGCATCCAGGGAAGAAAGGCCTGGCAGAAACCATTGAGGGTAAGAAGCCTATTCCAAAGGCCACATCCCCACCCCAGAGGGAGGAAGCATCCAGGGTAGAAAGGTCTGGCAGAAACCACTGAGGGTAAGAGGCCTATTCCAAAGGCCCCATCCCCAACCAAGAAGGAGGAAGCATCCAGGGAAGAAAAGCCTGGCAGAAACCATTGAGGGTAAGAGGCCGATTCCAAAGGCCACATCCCCACCCCAGAGGGAGGAAGCATCCAGGGAAGAAAGGCCTGGCAGAAACCATTGAGGGTAAGAGGCCTATTCCAAAGGCCACATCCCCACCCCAGAGGGAAGAAGCATCCAGGGAAGAAAGGCCGGGCAGAAACCATTGATGGTAAGAGGCCTATTCCAAAGGCCACATCCCCACCCCAGAGGGAGGAAGCATCCAGGGAACAAAGGCCTGGCAGAAACCATTGAGGGTAAGAGGTCGATTCCAAAGGCCCCATCCCCACCCCAGAGGGAGGAAGCATCCAGGGAAGAAAAGCCTGGCAGAAACCATTGAGGGTAAGAGGCCGATTCCAAAGGCCACATCCCCACCCCAGATTGAGGAAGCATCCAGGGAAGAAAGGCCTGGCAGAAACCATTGAGGGTAAGAGGCCTATTCCAAAGGCCACATCCCAACCCCAGAGGGAAGAAGCATCCAGGGAAGAAAGGCCGGGCAGAAACCATTGAGGGTAAGATGCCTATTCCATCGCCAGCAACAACAGACCCACCATTGCCCACCGCCACCTCTGCTCGCACCCTGGGTGAGGGAGGCGGAGGAGGGAGGACCCGGCCGGCTGCCCACCACCAGCCATAATCAAAGATGCATGCAAGTAACTTAACTAAAACATTGTAGTCTGCAACTATAGCAATGTAGAGACTTGATATAGTGAACTTTTCCTTCATACTAAGTTTTTACTTTTACTTTTGTAACAAATGAAGTAGAACTGTGTTTTTTTATTTTAAACTGATAATATGTATGATAATACTTTGTTTTGAACTGTAACAACATGTATGATGTGAGGATACTGGTGTAGGAACCGGCAAACCACGCCAGAAATTTTTGCCAAGAGAACCCTATGGACCAGAACAAAAGGCAAAACAAAAGAGGCAAGTTAGATGAAACAGGATGCTTTACACAGATCAAAAGAATTGAATAGATGGGAGAAGGGGAGGAGAAATACAGTGTTGCAAAGAACAATACTGCATAGGAACATGGAATGTGAGGTCAATGAACCAAGGAAAACTGGAGGTGGTGAAAAATGAGATGGAAAGAATAAACATTGACATCTTGGGAATCAGCGAGCTAAAATGGACAGGGATGGTTGAATTGAACTCTGGAAACCATCACATCTACTACTGTGGTCAAGAAAACTTCAGAGAAAATGGAGTAGCCATAATTGTCAACAAAAGAGTGAGAAAAGCAGTAATGGGATACAATCTCAAAAATGATGGAATGATGTCAGTCAGAATACAAGGCAAACTTTTAATATCACTGTAATCCAAATATACGCACCAAGCACGGGCGCAGATGAAGCCACAGTGGACCAGTTCTATGAGGACCTACAAGACCTCATAGAGCAGACACCAAGAAATGATGTCCACATTATCTTGGGAGATTGGAATGCCAAAGTAGGAAATCAAAAAGTAGATGGAATAACAGGCAAGTTTGGTCTTGGAACACAGAATGAAGCAGGTCTAAGATTGATAGAGTTCTGTCAAGATAACACACTGGTCATAGCAAACACCCTCTTCCAGCAACACAAGAAGCGACTTTACACATGGACATCACCAGATGGCCAACATCGAAACCAGATTGATTACATACTCTGCAGCCAAAATGGAGAACCTCCATTCAGTCAGCAAAAGCAAGACCTGGAGCAGACTATGGCTCAGATCACAACCTACTAATAGCAAAATTCAGACTTAGACTAAAGAAAATAGGGAAAACAATCTGGCCAGACATATATGACCTAGACTACATCCCTAAGGAATACACGGTGGAGGTGAGGAACAGATTTAATGATTTGGAATTGATAGACAGAGTGCCAGAAGAATTATGGACAGATGTGCGGGACATCATGCAGGAGGCAGCAAGGAAAACCATACCAAAAGAAAAGAAGCATAAGAAAGCAAAGTGGTTGTCTGATGAGACTCTTAAAATAGCAGAGGAAAGAAGGAATGCAAAAGGCAAAGGAGAAAAGAAAAAATACAGTCACTTGAACACAGAATTTCAAAGAAAAGCAAGGAGAGACAAGGAAATCTATTTAAATGAACAGTACAAAGAAATAGAGGAAAGCAACACAAGAGGCCGGACTAGAGATCTTTTCAAAAAAATTGGGGAAATCAAGGGAACATTCAAAGCAAAAATGACCATGATAAGGGACAAAGATGGTAAGGAGTTAGCTGATGCAGAAGAGATTAAGAAAAGATGGAAAGAATACACAGAGGAACTTTACAAAAAGTACCTCAACACCACTGATAATCACAATGATGAGAACATTGAACTTGAGCCGGACATCCTAGAGAGTGAAGTCAGAAAGGCCCTAAAAAGCACTGCAAACAACAAAGCTAGTGGAGATGACGGTATCCCAGTTGAATTTTTCAAAGCTCTAAAAGATGACGGAATCAAATTACTGCATTCGATATGCCAGCAGATCTGGAAATCAAAACAGTGGCCACAGGATTGGAAAAGATCAGTATACGTTCCAATCCCAAAGAAGGATAGTACCAAAGAGTGTTCCAATTATCGAACAATTGCGCTCATCCCACACGCTAGCAAGGTGATGCTCAAGATAATACAGGATAGACTTGAGCAGCACATGGAGAGAGAATTGCCAGAGGTGCAGGCGGGTTTCAGAACAGGCAGGCGGACTAGAGACCACATTGCTAATATACGGTGGATCATGGAGAAAACAAAAGAATATCAGAAACAGGTATACCTCTGCTTTATTGACTACACCAAGGCCTTTGACTGCGTGGACCACAATAAAATGTGGCAAGTACTTAAAGAAATAGGAATACCAGGACACCTCATATGCCTCATGAGAAATCTGTACAAGAGTCAAGAAGCAACAGTTAGGACAGAACACGGAATGACAGAATGGTTTGGAATAGGAAAAGGAGTAAGACAAGGCTGCATTTTATCACCCTACCTTTTCAACCTATACACAGAGCATATAATGCGCAATGCAGGGATGGAGGAATCACAATATGGGATCAAAATTGCTGGGAGAAACATCAACAATTTGAGATATGCAGAAGATTCCACCCTAATGGCAGAAAGTGAGGAAGATTTAAAGAAGCTACTGATTAGGTTGAAAGAAGAGAGTGCAAAAGCTGGCCTGAGACTTAACATCAAGAAAACCAAGATAATGGCAACAGGCCCTATCAGCACCTGGAAAGTAGACGGGGAAGAAGTAGAAGCAGTGACGGATTTTACTTTCTTGGGTTCTAGGATCACTGCAGATGGTGACTGCAGCCATGAAATAAAGAGGCGACTGATTCTAGGGAGACAAGCCATGTTAAACCTGGGGAACATAGTGAAAAGTAGAGACATCATCTTGCAAACAAAAATCCGTATAGTCAAAGCAATGGTATTCCAGGTGGTAATGTATGGATGCGAGAGCTGGATCATTAGGAAGGCTGAGCGCAGAAGAATAGACGCCTTTGAGATGTGGTGTTGGAGGAGAGTTTTGAGAGTACCCTGGACAGCGAGGAGAACAAATAAGTCAATCTTGAAAGAAATCAGTCCTGACTGCTCCTTAGAAGGTCAAATAGTAAAGATGAAGATGAAGTACTTTGGACATCAGATGAAAAGAGAGGATTCACTTGAGAAATCCTTGATGCTGGGAAAGGTGGAGGGCAAAATAAAAAGGGGACGGCCAAGGATGAGATGGCTGGATGGCATTGTGGATGCAGCGGGCACCGAGCTGAGCGGGCTGAGGAGGATGGTGGAGGACAGGGGTACCTGGAGATCAATGGTCCATAGGGTCGCAAAGGGTCGGAATCGACTATGCGACTGAACAACAACAACAACAAAGGCAGCCAATAAGTGGCTAACTACCGGCACCGGGTATGAATTAGGCCTAATGGCCTTGTTGATAGTGCATTTATAATCTGCACAAATCCTCACGTCCCCAATGGATTTGATCGCAGTCACAATGGGTGTCTCCCATTCCACAGAGTCCACCGGAACCAAGATCCCCTGACCCACCAGTTTGTCCAACTCGGCCTCAATTTTGTCATTTAATGTAAACGGCACCCTGCGAAGCTTGAGACGAATAGGCCACATGGCCGGGTCAAGGTCGAAATACACGGGGGTGGGGCTATGTAATTGCCCAGTCCCTTTTTGAATAGTGCTGGGTGCGCGTTGCAAACATCCTGCACCGAGTCAGCGTGGACGGCGTTGATGCTGGACAGTTTAATCCCTAGTGGTTCAAACCACTGCACCCCAAGCAAGCAGTTTGTGCCTCGTTTGACCACTATGAGACGTCGATTTGTTGCAATGTTTTTGAATTCAACAGAAAAATCCCCCCACCCCCAGAACCGGGATCTGGCAACCCTGCACGTCTTGGAGAGATGTCTTCAGAGCCCACAGTTTTGGGCACGACTTTGGGGGGGATCCTCAAGAACTCCCGCTGGGGTAAAATGTAGTACGTACCAGAATCCACCTCCATCTTTACCAGAATGCCGTGCAGCTGGACCTCCACGAAGAAACAGCTGGAGACGCTGGACACACAGCAGATGGATGGCTTTCCGGTGGTGATCTTTGACGCAGACGCTCCCTTATGGCTTGGTCAGTTGGACTGCTCCAGGACTTGCTTCTGGTGCTGCCTGCAGACCTTTGCAATGTGGCCCTTCTTGCCACAGTGATGACAGTCAGTGTTCTTGAAGGGACACTGTCGGCGGTAATGCCTTGCTCTGTAGCCATTGCACCTGCAATGGGCCCTCTCGATGGTGCAGTTGTCCGATGTCTTCTTCCGGACCTTCCGGACCTCACCCTCTTCGTCGCTGGACCCAGACCCCAACGTGGATGTGGACGCCGGTGACACTGAAGACGCGGAGGAGTGGGGCGACAAACAGCGGTGGGCCTGCACAGTGGACACCGAACCCCCAGAGGCGGCAGGCCTGTGCTTGAATGACTTGACGCCCGATCTCGCAGCTTCAGACGCCAACGCCTCCCTGAGGACCAACTTAAAAGTAAGGACATCACTGACCATGAGCCGGCACTTCCTCCAGGTTGTCCCATTGGCACGGGGTGGCAGTCTGCCTCAGTGCAGCGGCATAATCAGCTATGGACTCTCCGGGGCGTTGATCACGTGTGTGGAATGCCACCCGGGCCAGGAAGATGGGCACCTTTGGCTGGAAGTGTATCCGAAGAGCCACCAGGATTTCAACCAGTGGAACCATGTTGATGTCCCGGGGCATCACAAGGTGAATGGCTAGCTCGAGGGTGGCCAGGCTGCACTGGAAGAGAAAACAGGAACATTTCTTTTTGTCATCGACGATTTTCTCAGCCACCATGGCGTGCCGAAACTGATGCTCATAAAGGTTCCATTTCTCGGGGACGGCTACGTTGAAAGGAGCTAGGATAGGTGTACAGGATGCCATCATCCCACCTTCATCGCCAATTTGATGTTCTGGTAGAAATGCGAAGCAGCCAGCATAACAGGGCCAAACAACTTTATTAGGCAGTCAGAACATGGGGAGCAATGGCGCAGCACTGCCAAATATATACAATCAGGAATGGATATATTTGGGAAGGAAACAACAGGATTAGACAGGAGAGGAGTGGGGTTACTGGAAGGTCAATGGACTGGAATGAAGACTTTACAAGACTACATAGTTAAGGTGGGAATGCAGTCCCGTGATACTTTAAGACCAAGAAAAAGAAGACAAAATGGAGGATTGTACTGATCCCGATAATATTACAAAACATTACAGCAATAAATGTATTCAAACACAAAAGTCCGCCATTTTGTTTTTGCCTTTTTTCTTTCCAAGATGGCGGATGCAACTGTTTTCACTTCTAGCATGGTTCTGGAAGGTAGTAGGAAGATGGGAGGTCCTCCCAGCCCCCCCCCCCCCGACATTGCTGTGGACCCAGAGAGCCTGAAACAGGGACTAAAAATTTTTTTAGCCCACAATCAGCTGGAAAGGTAGGATATCAGTCTTCCTTCTTGTTGGGGGTGATCAGCCTTTTTTGGGGGGCAGGCACGGGTCACGGAGACCCCAAAATGTGCAGGAAAACCTCCATCACAATGGGATTTTCCCCCTTTTTGGGAGGTCCCCGCTACCCCTGGGAGGGTTGGGGGAGGCGATCTGTGCCTCTGCCCACCCCTACAACGAGATCTCCTACCTTATGAAGCTGGAAAATCGTCGTCGGTGGAGTCCCTGTTGCAGGCTCTCTGTCTTTTCAGCAATGCGTGGGAGGCTTGTTGCAATTATAATCAGGTGTTGGGCGGCACAAGGAGAAACTAGGAAGGCAGGGATAGTGCCGAATAGGTCCTCCAAGCATCCCACACACTGCTGGAGAGGCGGAGAACCTGAAACAGGGACCCCACCAACGGCGATTTTACAGCTTCATAAGGTAGGCGATGAAACACGGTGCCCTCGGTTAACGATGCCACATTGTTAACCGAAAGATGACTTTTCACAAAAAGTCATGTCGTAAACCGAAAACGACGTTGACCGAATGCAACGTAAACCAGGGGTTTACTGGTTTTTCCCATAGGATGTGCTATTTACGCATAGCAAAAATTTTTGTTATGCGTGGTGCCATTTTTTCAAAACCTTTTCATTGTGCAATTTTTTTGCTTTAGAGGACATTCGATATATTAGGTTCCACTGTACACATTATATTCTATGGTGTCTTGCATAACAATTTTCCCTATGGAAAAAATCATACAACAATTTTTCAATGGAAAAAACCACTTAGCAAAAAAAATTTGTTGTACGATACATCCCATAGGGAAAATTGCTATACGATGCAAGTATCGTATAGCAATTGTTTTGTACAACAACAAGCCCTGTGGAACGGATTCAAATCGTAGTAGAGGTACCACTGTATTGCCCTTTGGGAGTATGTGTGTTTTCTTTTGATTATAATCATGCCATCTCTTTCTCCTCTTTACTGTTCCCTTCTGATGAATTGTTGAGGATGATGAAGATGAGGATGTGAGGGTAAATGCTAGTGTCTGAATAGGTCTCTGGCAGATTGATTTTTCATTCTCTTTTACTGTTGTTTTTGCCTCCTAATTTTGGAGTGGTTGATTGTAAAAGTTTACTTTTAATACCACAAGAACAGTGAAAATGAGAGAAGACTAGATGGATCTGATCCACTTGCACTTATTCATCCTTCCTTTGTGTTCTTATAGAGCTCTACAGTATTTGAATACAGTAACCTCAGGGGGAAATAGTGTTATTTTAAAAAGGTGGATCTTTGTACAATCAACAAAGGCTTGGAAGAACTACTCTGACAAAGTTTCTAACTTGGATGTTCTAATTTTTTAATTGGATTTGACAAGTAGGTTAATATTCACTCTCCTCTTCCCCTCCTCTCCCTCCTTCGTCTCATCATTCTCATTTCTTCCATCAGCACTTTAAATAAGCTTGTTTCTGTTGCAAAATATCCAGCAATTTTCTCTGTCAGTATACTTTGCAAGTTATAGTCTCCAGAAGTTTGTGGCATTGCAAATATTTCCATGGAAACAGTTGATAAAATCTATTATTATGGATTGAATGTATAGGACGTGGGTCTCAAATAGTGAATTATGCACTTTTATTCAAATATGAAAAATAGATAAATTTCACAGAATTATTCAAAAAAATCACAAATATTAAACAAAAGTAACATATTTGGGGTTTACTAAAGGAGATGATACATGCTTAGTTGCCATGTGATCTTCATTGACATTCGTAGGTTTGCACAATGCTGTCTTCCACCTGCACGTGTTGAAAATAGGTTATATTGTATTTTATCAAGACACACACTCTCAAAAAAACAAACCTGTGGATCAAATTTTGTAGACTCATCTAGTTCACATCATTGATGATCCCAGTCTTACTGTATTTGACAAATTTTGTTTTCAGAGACACATGGAAATAGTGACATTGAAGAATGGGAACAGTTTGTGTTATGTGGGCCATTCAAAAGAGAAGATGTTCTATTGATCAGATAGGAATTGCATGCAAAGGTGATGAATTTTATTGAGCAAATTTTATATCTCATTTTATTGGGAGTTTATCATTCTACTTTTAATCTGTTTTTATTCTGTTTTTGTGATCACATTTTATCTAATGTATTTTATCACATTTTAACCTGATATGGTTAGATGACTAATCAGTAAATACAGGAATAAGAATGTGCTGTAGACTCATTTTGAACCTATGGCAACTCTACTGCTTAATGACATCCAGAAGGTCTTATCATTGACAACCATGACAAAGTCTATAAGGCTATGGTTTTCTTTATTGGGTCAATCCATCTCAAGTTTAGTCTTCTTCCTGTTACTTTCAACTTCTTCTAACATTATTTAAGATAAAGAATGTGGCACTTATGCCTATCATCTGTATTCCAAAGTCTGATAAGATCTACTTTTTTGATTCATAGAATAGCTGAGTTGGAAGAGGCCTATGAGACATCAAGTCCAACTACCTGCTCAATGCAGGAATCCAAATCAAAGCAGATTTTACAGATGATTTTCCAAAATTCTCTTGAATGTCTCCAGTATTAGAGTGCTCCCCACTTCCCCAGGTAATTGGTTTCATTTTCTTACCACTCTAACAGTTAAGATGTTTTTTCCTGAGAAACAATGAATATACCATTGATAGAGAACTTTACTAAAGAAACAGTAGAATAGAGAAGATTTATTTATTATTTATATGCCACCCCCTCACCATAGGGCAACTCCAGGTGGCTCAACAGCATAAAAAACAAAGACATAAAACCAATGACGGGCACCAAAAAATTTTACTACCACACCGTGGGGTGTGGCCTAACTGGTGGGTGTGGCCTAACTGGTGGGTGTGGCCTAACTGGTGGGTATGACCTAACTAGTGGGCATGGCCTAATCAGTGGGTGTGGCCTAATCGGTCTTTAAGGTGCCACAACATTTTTTTGTTTACTCTCTGATATGCTTGCACAGAATAAAATGGCACCAATTCTAAAGTTTAATTCTGTGCAAGCAGATCAGGAGGTAAACAAAACAAAAACACAAAAATGTTGTTACACCTTAAAGACTCACTGCCACCCCACCCCCTTTAGCCTCTGCTCCCTTCTACACACACACACACACACACACACACACACACACACACACACACACACACACAGGTTTTTTTTAAAAAGATGGAACATTTATTAAAATAATATGTCTATAGTTTAAATCAATACAATGACCTTGTATCTTCAATACTGTGTACAATACATATTTCGGCTTTTATTTCTTCCAGCAGTTGTTAAATATGCTAATGGAAAAGTAAGCCTGTATAAATTCATAATTAAATCCATTGCTCTAAGACAAGGGTGGGTAAACTTTTTGACTTGAGGGCCATGTAATAGAAGTGCTGGAGGTGTGTGTGTGTGTGACACACACACACACACACACGGGGGAGGAAGAACAATATATTTTTAAAAGATGGAACATTTATTAAAATAATATGTCTATAATTTAAATCAATACAATGACCTTGTATCTTCAATACTGTGTACAATACATATTTTGGGGGGCGTGGCTAAGATGGCCGGCGAGTAACATCTTGATTTATGCGCTCGCGCTTATCAATGTGGTAATTGAAGAGAAAAAGGAATTAACGAGGCAAATTACTGAGGTATTTTGGTGGCGATAAGTCTCCTTCTTGCCTGGTGGGAAAAGCTGTTGCAGGGCGGTCGAAGTTCAGGAGGTATCCTCGGTGGGAGAGGAAGCGACGGAAGCCGCGGTTTCTCCTGACCGAGGAGCTGAGAATGGGACCAGCGAGACGGTGGTGAACCGATAAAAGTGGCACCAGCAAGAAAGTGAGTTAAACAACTGATATATATATTGATGGGAGCTTGAGGTGGCAGCGGATTGTTTCGCCCTGAAGTGATTGGAGGTGGCAAGAGTCGGCAGAAGAGAATAGAGGGGCGTTGTACTAGGAGATAATGGCGGCGATCCTGGAAATCGAAAGTGGAGTTTGCTTTTTGGACAATGGCTTTTGAGAGACCCAGGGGAGCTGCAGATTGATTTGAGGTGTGTGGAAGTGGCTATTGAAGAAAAGTGTTTGGTTTGGGGGCGCTAGTCATCTCAGCATTTTGAAGCCGAGGCTGAAGTAAAGAAGAGTGATTCTTTTTTTTTTAAGTTTGCCGAGTTGGGGAAGAAGAAGGAGGAGGGGCTTCCCCCTTGAAGCCTGAAGCCGTCGCAGCCGCTGGGAAAAGGGCTTTGTTTTGTTTGCCCTAAGAGTGGATTTACTTTTTTCTTTTTTACTCCTTCGCTGTGTGGATTATAGCTTTTAATTTTTTCTTGGGAATTTTTCTCCTTTCCTTTCTCTCCCCTGCTGAGCTGATACAAGTGGATATATTGGGGCATTTGCTCCCTGAAAATACTTGGCAGGTTTAGTGGCTGATTTTGGTGGTTGGCTCCGTTGGATTACAAATACTTACTGGTTGTTTGGTTCCTGCTTCTTGTGGATTACAACAATTGATTTGCTGGCTCTTCTCCATTAACTAGGTTATACTATATTCAAAGGATTGCTGGCAGCTTTGGCTGCATTGGACCAGGCTCAATTGGAGTGTTTAATAACTATATAGTGCATTGCAGCATTAGAACTTTCAGTGGACGTTATCATGGATAAGGGCACAAGAGGAAAAGCAAAGGAGGAGGAGCCAGTGGTGAAATCAAAGAGAAAGGAAAAACTACCAACGGAAGAGGTCCCCCCGTCGTCATCACCACCACCTGAACCTTATCAAACCCAAATTATGGTGGAAATTGGTAAATTGTTTCAGAAGATTGAAAAGATGGAAGATGGAAGAGTGAAGGACAGAAATGAAATGTTGAAAAAGCAAGATAAGGTGGTAGCATCAGTTATGGATTTAACAAAAAAAAGTAGAATTAAATTTGCAAAAAATAGAAGGAAATGTGAAGTTGGTTCAAAATGAGGTGAAGGTTATGAGAAATGAAATAAAGGGGACTCAGGAGGGGGTGAGGGAGAATAAAGTGAAAATGGAGGAACAGGAAAAAAGGATTGATGCTATGGAAGATATGATGAGAAAACAGAATATTGTTATACATCACGTGGTTGAACGGACGCCAGACCTCTTAAGAGAGAGGGTGGTCCAGTGGTTAAACAATTTAAGTATGGGAAAGGAATTTGTACAGGAAGACATTGTGAGTGCATACAGGGTGGGCTCAAGAAGAGGGAAAGTGGTCCAAAGAAATGTTTTGGTTAAATTTGCAAATTGGGGTGACAAACTTAGAGTAATGGCTTTTTTAAAACAAGCAGGTTCTGGCGCCCTGAAAATTGATGGTTTTGGCATGGAAGTGTATAACGATATTTCTATTAAGGAAAGAGCTTGGAGGTATAAGATGAAACCGGTAATCAAACTGTTGATGACTAAAGGTGTAAGGTACAATTGGAGATTTCCACAGCAATTGCATTTTGGGGGGGGGGAATGCAAGTTATTGATGAGAGGACCGACCCATTGGAGTATTTGTGTCTGCTTGATTTGGTTAAAGCGGGTTCGGAGGAGTGGCTAACTCTTAGAAAAGATTTGCTGGATTCGGGGGCCATAAGAAGTGATTATGAGGGGGCAGATGCTGGTGGTGCTACGGGTGGGGCACAGCAGGGGAGAGAGGAGGAGGAGTTGTTAGTGATCATGGTGGAGGAGGAGGCAAGTAAGGAGCAGTAAGCAATAAGTGTTGATGCAACAATTCTTTATATCTAAGATTGTAGAAAGATGTGGTGGCGCGATGCATTAACTCCTACGCACATCTTCCATGTTCCCCCTCTCCCCTCTTTGGATATCGAAGGCGCTTTTTTCTGGAGAAAGTGGGGAGAGCGATATTGTGTGCTTTTTGTATATTTTTTCTTTTTGAGGGTAGGGGGTTGGTGGTAGCACGCCTAATGGAGAGTTTGGAAATTAGAGAAGGTGAAATGGTAATAGATTATGAGTAGTATCAAGGTATTAACCTGGAATGTAAAAGGTACAGGTTCCGTTCTTAAGAGGCGGAGCTTACAGTTGGCATTGAAGAAGGATAGACCCGATATAGTGTTCTTACAGGAAACGCATCAAAAGTCAAAGGATACAAATAAGATTTTTTTGGGGTGGATGCAACACTATGAAATGGCGTTTGGCACTTCAAAAGCGAGAGGAGTCGCAACTTTGATTTCTAAGAGATTAGGATTTGAGATAACAAAAAGTATTGTGGATCAGGAGGGCAGGTATTTGATAGTGAGAGGGAAAATACTTTTGGTGAGGAAATTCTTTTGGTGAATATTTATGCTCCAAATGAACATCAAGTGGAATTTTTAGAAAAAGTTCGTAAAATTGTGGTTTTAGAAAAAGTGGCAAAGATGATTGTGGCTGGAGATTTTAATTTGATTAAGTCAAATTTAGATTGTACGAATTTAGCAAGGTGTGGAGCAGGTATGAATGGGAATGTTCTCGATAACTGGATGGTTGCGCTGGGGCTGAAGGATTCTTGGAGAGAGGTTAAGGGGTCGGAAAGGATATATTCTTATTTTTCACATGTTCATGGGTCCTATTCCAGAATAGATTACGTATTTTTAACGGAAAATTTGGTTAAAAGTATTGAGGGTATCGAAGTAGGAATTTTTAGGAATCAGATCATGCTAAAGTGTTTTTGGAACTGAGGATACGAAATGATAGTAGGAGAGGAAGAAGTTGGAGATATGATCCCAATCTATTCAAAGACCAAAAATGTAAAGATCAAATTATGGGAAGTTGGATGGAAAGTTGGCAGTGGAACGATAATGGGGAGGTAAATTTTAATGTGGTTTGGGATGCCATGAAGTCAGTGTTTAGAGGGGAAAGTATAAAGTTAGCAAGTAACAAATACAGATTGTATAAGGCAGCACAGGAGGAAAAAGAAAAGGAAATAAAACAACTACAGGAAGAACATTCAAAAAACAAGGATAAAAAAATCTTTGCTAAATTACAAAGATTGAAGGCAGAGTTATTGGGTAGGGATATAGAAAAAAGTAAAAAGAGATCTGATATATCTAAAAAGAGAGTATTTTGAATTTAGCAATAAAAATTCAAGATTACTAGCAAGAGCGGCCAAAGTTAAAAAGGAAAAAAGGGAAATTGGGGTTTTCGTCAACAAACAAGGAATAAGGTGTAATAAAGCTAGTGATAAATGCAAAATTGTGAAGGATTTTTATCAAGCATTATATGCAAAAAAAGAGATAGATGTGGAGAAGCTTAAAGGGATTTTGGAAAGGCAATTAGGGAGTGGAATAAAGCAGGATCATCGGGACAAAATGGAAGAACAAGTTTCAGAGAAAGAGGTGAAGGAAGTAATCAGCGGTCTGAAGCTGGGGAAAGCTCCGGGAGATGATGGACTCCGAGTTTTATAAGGAATTCAAAGATGTTGTGGTGCCAAAGTTGGTAAAGCTATATAATTACATTTTTGATGGTGGACAAATACCGACTTCGTGGTATAGCACTATTATCGTTCTGCTGCCAAAAGTGGGGAAAAAATTGGAAAAAGTGGAATCCTATAGACCAATCTCTCTTATAAATCAAGATGCCAAAATCTTCACAGCAATATTGGCTAATCGCTCAAATAAATTTATGGGAGAATATATAAATGTTGATCAAGTAGGTTTTTTAAAAGGAAGGCACATGGCTGATTTGACTAGGAGGGTGTTAGATCTAATTGACAACGTTAATCAAACAAAGGAAAAGGTGGGGTTAATATCTTTAGATATTTTTAAGGCATTTGATTCGCTACAATGGTCTTCGATCAAGGAAATAGTTAATGGCTATGGATTTGGGGATAGATTTAGAAGGGTAATTGATTTGTTATATCAGAAAGGGTTTGCTAGGATTAGAGTTAATGATGAGGTTACAGATGAGGTAAAGCTGGAGGCTGGTACTAGACAGGGTTGTCCCTTGTCCCCTATCTTGTTCATCATGGCAATTGAAATCTTGGCTAAAAATATAAGGGAGGATTTAAGTATAGAAGGGATAATGGGTAATAAAGTAAGTATGTATGCAGATGACACATTATTAATGGTGAAGCATCCGGAGGGGGCAATGGATAGGATTAAAGCACAAATCGAGGATTTTGAGGCTATAACAGGGTTGATGATAAATTGGGACAAATCGGAAATGATGTTGTGTAATATGGGGGAAGAGGAGAAGGAAAGGATGGAGGGGCTATCTAAAATACAAATTAAAGATAATTTGAAATATTTGGGGATAATTATTTCAAATAAAGTGGAAGAACTCAAAAGATTGAACTACGACAGCCTGAAGGCAGAATTTAAGATTAAAATACAGAGTTTTCAAAAGTTGAAGTTGTCATGGTTTGGGAGAATTGCAATGTGCAAAATGATGTTGTTGCCAAGGATTAATTTTTTATTTGATGCACTTGCATCAAATCTATTAACAAAAATAATTAGCAATTGAAGGAAAAGGAGATTAGTGAGTTTCAAAAAATGTTTAACAATTTTTGTAACGGGGGTAAAAAATCTAGATTGCCAAAGAAATTCTGGTACCTGCCTCAGAAAGAAGGGGGTTTGGGAATGCCAAATTTGTTAGCGTATTACCGGGCATTTCAAATTAAGAATGTTGTGAAGATTTTGGCGAGGGGAAAAGCAATTTGGGAGGAGATTGAGATGAATGATTATAGGAAAATTGGTAAAATGATCTTTTTAGGGGACAAAGTTAAAACGATAGTTTCTAGTAATATTATGATGTGGGGACTCATGAATGTGTGGAAAAAAATAAAGAAGGATTTGGCTCCGGGTGCCTCTCCAATTTTGGAACTGGCAGATATGGTGTGTTTTCCGATAAAAATAGATAAAAAAATAAAGGAAATATTGGATAAAAATGAAGTTTCTCTGGTGAAAGAATGGTTAAGAAGTTGTGGAGATGAAACCAAGAAAGAACAATTGTTTGTGCAGTTAAAACTGGACTGGTTTCAGAAACTGAAGGTTAATAATTGAAACAAAAAATATGGAAGAGAATTATGTATAGATAGGGAAATGACGGATTTTGAAGAATTGGTTTTGAAAATTCGAAAAGGAGATAAGAGCATTAAGGGTCTAGTAAGCAAACTCTATGTTTTAATAAATAAAGGGAGTGATCCACAGGAAGATTTGAAATTGAAGTGGGAACAGGATTTGAATATAAAGCTAGGCAATGATGAATGGAGAAATAAGTGGAAAAAGAGGATAATGAGAACTATGTCAGTAAGAATTAAGGAACATAATTATAAAATGCTGTGGCAATGGTACTTGACACCACAGAGGCTACATCAGATTGATAATAAAAGGGATAATTTATGTTGGAGATGTAAAGAGACTGTTGGAACCTACGAACATATGTGGTGGAGCTGTAAAATGATAAATGATTTTTGGAAAGGAATAGAAAATGAGGCAGGGGAAATAATGGGTAAGAAAATCAAACTGGTGTCAGGTACCATTATGTTAACGGATGTGGAGGGTATGTGTTTAAATAAGGAGGGAAAAGAGTTATTAGAAATTATGTTAACCACGGGTAGACAATGTATTGCTAGAAATTGGAAAAATGATGTTACTATACAATTGGGGGAGTGGTATAAGGAAATGTGGAATCTAGCATTGAATGATAAATTGACATGGAGATAAAAGTAAAAAGAGATAAACTGAAGGCAAATAGATTTTGGAATATCTGGAAGCCCTTTGTTGATCACTCCCTTATGGGTATGGAATATAGCAGACCTGTACCATCTCAGAGTAGTTTTTTGGAGATAACATTGAGTCCGAACTCTCCGGGGCATTGTAAATAAACACTGGGTGATGTGTAGTTGAAAATTAAAAGTTGATAGTTGCAAACAAGTTATAGTACTGTGGGAAGGTTTTATGAATTGGTTATTGGCACTGTGTTAATTTTTAATGTGTTTATTAAATGGTATGTGTATTATAACAGACAATAATGTAATTATCATTTATGCGATTATTTTTTATGAAGCTTATGTATTTTTGTTGTCATATTATATATATGTTTGTATTTTTTTGAAAATTAATCAATAAAAAAATTATTAACAAAAAAATAATAATAAATTTACGTAACACAAAAAAATACATATTTTGTCTTTTATTTCTTCCAGCAGTTGTTAAATATGCTAATAGAAAAGTAAGCCTGTATAAATTCATAATTAAATTCATTGCTCTAAGACAGGGGTGGGCAAACTTTTTGACTCGAGGGCCATGTAATAGATGAAATTGAAGAATGGAAGTGCTGGAGGTGTGTGTGTGTGACACACATACACACACACACACACACACACACACACACACACACACACACACACACACACACACCGGGGGGAGGGGAAGCAACCAAAAGACATACTTACCCAGAAAGTGACACGTCAGGGTGTTCCTTCCTCCCATGGGGAGGGGGCGTTTCCCTCCTCCTTTAGTCCTCCAGGACCAGCGAGTCCAGCCGTGCTGCTGCTTGCAGAGCGGCTGCTGGTGGTGGAGGTGAGTGCGTCCCTGGCCCTGGAGGAAGAGGAGGGGGAGCTGACGTCACGCACCACCCAGGAGGGCTCGCTTGCGCGCCCCAACGCCCCCGCTGCCACTCTTTACTGGCTCCTTCTAGCAGCAGCAGCAGCAGCAAATTTCGCAATGCCTGGACGTATTCCTGCAGGGAAGAGAACTTCCTGCAAGATGTTTGTCTGGGCATTGCGAGAGGTGTCCAAGCAGGGCAACTCTCGCAATGCCCAGAGTCAGACAGACATCCTGCAGGAAGTTCTCTTCGTGCATGAATAAGTCCAGGCATTGCGAAAGCTGCAAAGAGGAGGCAGCAAAGAGTGGCGGTGGGGGCGCCGGGCGCGCACACGAGCTCTCCTGGGTGGCACGTGACGTCAGCTCCCCCTCCTCTTCCCCCAAGGCCAGGCGCACACACGCCACCACCTCCACCACCACCTGAGCGGCACCCGCAGCCACTCCGGAGAAGAACGAAGCGCTGCCCAAAGCTGTTGGGTCGCCCGCTCTCCCGAAAGAGGTGGGTGGGGTGGGGAGGGGAGGGGACATGGTCAGCCAGGTTTCTTACCGGTCCGCCTGGACCGGGGCGGACCGGGTGATGCCCGACACTGCATAAAACCATCATAAAAGAAAAACCCTCCTAAAAACCTTAAAACAACCCAATTCACATTCTGAAAAGCCTCAATTAAAACTATAAAAGACCCCACCCTCCCCCCATTGGTGCAAGAGGGATACTTTCTTAGATGAGCCAATGGGTGGAGGCCATTCCCCATCAGCCCCGGACACTTGCCCTGCAAGCCAGGTTTTAAGCACTTTCCTAAAGGGCAGCAATTCCGTCTGCAGCTGGAATTCTACTGGCAGGAGGTTCCACAAAGTCAGAGCAGACACAGAGGGATCCCCTCCGGTCCGCTCTGGTTGGACGGGCAGACACTCTCAGGGTAATGCGGTCTCTTAGGTATCCTGGCCCACTACCATGTAGGGCTTTAAAGGTCATAACCAGCACTTTGAATTGCAACTGGAGGCACACTGGTAACCAGTGCAGCTCCCAAAGTAGAGGTGAGGCATGGGCATAACACCCGCACCCCATCAGTACCCAGGCTGTTGGGTTCTGGACCAGCTGCAGCCTCCGAATGGTCATCAAGGGCAGCCCCATGTAGAGCGCATTACAATAATCAAGTCTGTAGGTGACTAGAGCATGTGTGATCATGAGCAAGAATTACCTATCCAGGAGCGGGCACAACTGGCATATTACACGAAGTTGTGCAAAAGCCCTCCTGGCCATAACCGCTACCTTCTCTTCTAGCCAAAGTTGTGAGTCCAGGAGGACCCCCAAATTGTGCACTGGGTCTGTCTGGGGCAGAATAGCCCCATCCAAGCTCAAAGGTGGAAGTTCCCTGGATAATGCAGGACCCCGAACCCACAGCCACTCAGTCTTGCCAGGATTCAGCTGTAGCCTATTGACCCCCATCCAGACCTCCACAGCCTCCAGACACCTGGATAGGATCTTGAGAGCATCACTGGGATCACCATGGGCCAAGATGTACAACTGAGTGTCATCTGTGTACTGATGGTACCGCACCCCGTGGGAACGGATAAACATTACCAGAAAAGCAGTAGAATCAATGTAAGAAGTCATACAAATAAAACAATTAAATTACACACCTTCTGTTTGCTAGGAACACCTGGAAAACAGTGAGTGAGTGTCTACTAGAACACTGGCAAAACAATGAGTGGGTGTCTGCTAGACTCAACAGATCTGCAGCATCTCCCAAGGTTTAGAGCTACACTGAGATTCCTTGAAAATTACAAGTTAATGCTAAAATTATTGACAATGGGACTAAAGAATGGGAAGAATTTAAAGAAGCGTTAATAATTGCAGGAACGTATATAACACACGATACAGAAGAAGGATAGATCTGACAAGAGAAAATTTCTGACATTTTGATACAATGGTGAAAACAAGGTAGTTTTGGCATAATGTGTAGATGGTATATGAACAAAAATTGTGGCAAAAGGGATAATAATTTTTTAAAAAACATAATTAAACTAGTAGAGCTGAATATACTCGTTGCCAAGCCCGTGCAATCGCCGCTTCCCCTCTCCCCTCCTTGAAACCAAGAGTTACTTTTTTTGTTAAAAATGATGGGGAGGGTAATGGCATGTTATTTTGTGTCTTCTTTTAGGTTGTTAGTTTTTTGTTGAGTAAAATGTTTTGTTTTGGTAGTAGCACATATGCCTGTTGCAGATTGGGTTGTTTTCAAATAAAAGCAAATGAAGAGATATGAAAAGTATTAAAATAATATCCTGGAATGTAAGAGGCACTGGAAGTCAAGTCAAATAAAGAGATTGGAAATAGCTCTCAGAAAAGATAGGCCAGATGTAATTTTTATTCAGGAAATGCATCAAAAGGATGACAACGTGAATAATTTAAAATTGAATTGGATCAAAACATATGAAAAATCATTTGGAAATTCTAAAGCGAGAGATGTCGCAGTTCTAATATCCAAGAGGTTAGGATTTATAAAAACCAAAACTGTAGTGGATACTGATGGTAGAATTCTTATTGTAAACGGTTTAATTGGCAATGAAGAGATTACGTTTGTTAATGTCTATGCCCCAAATGAAAAGCAGGAAGAATTCTTAGAAAAGTTGCAACAATTAATTGAAAAAGAAAAATCAACAAGATTGATTGTTACGGGAGACATCATTCTGACCAGATCTGGACTGGGCACCACAAATGTGGTAAAACATAAAAGAGGCAGTAACATGGACTCGTGGATTAAACTCATGAATCTCAGAGATATATGGAGGGAAATTAAAGGTACAGAAACAGGATAAACATACTACTCCCAAGTCCATAATTCTTATTCCACAATTGATTACATTTTGACATCTGAAAATTTGATGTGGAAAATATCGAGATTGGGATAATTAAAGAGTCTGATCATACTAAATTAGTGTTGGATTTAAAAATAGAAAATGTAATTACAGGGAAATTTAATTGGATATATGATGAAAAATTATGTAAGGACCCTAAAATCAAGGAAACATTGATAAAAAATGGGAGGAATATTGGAAGTTTAACGATATGAATGATGTAGCTGATGAAGCGTTATGGGACTGTATGAAAGTGGTAATAAGGGGAGAATGTATTCAACTATCACAAATCGAAAATAGACAGATTAAAGAAAAACAAAAAATAGAGGATGAAATTAAGAAGTTACAGGAGGAACATGCAAGGACAAAAGACAAGACTACCCTGGACAGGTTGCAATGTTTGAAATCAGAACAATTGCGAAAAATATTAGAAAAGTAAAAAAAACAATTAATATACTTAAAGAGAGAATACTTTGAGTTTAGTAACAAAAACTCTCAGTTGTTAGCTAGGGCTGCAGAAAAAAGAGAAAAGACAGATAGGAATTTTAGTAAATAAATTTGGAAAAAGATGTAATAAAACGGATGAAAAAAATCAAAATTGTGAAAGATTTTTATCAAAAATTATATACTGAAAAAGAAATAAAGTTAGAAAATTAGAGCAATACTTTAAAAATGGTGTAAAAAACAAGTAAGGAAGGAACACAAGAATATTATGGAAGAAACAATAACAAAGCAAGAAATTTATTGTCCCTTATTGTCAACGCTTTTTATTATGGCAATGGAACTATTTGCGAATACAATGAGGGAAGATAAAGATTTAGAAGGGGTAGAAGGAGTTAAAATCAGTCTATATGCAGATGATACTCTTTTAATAGTAAAAAATCCACAAAAAGCATTGGCCAGTATACACTCTCATCTCAAAGATTTTCAGAATGCAACCGGATTAATGGTTAACTGGGATAAATCAGAAGTTATTCTCTTCAATCATAAGGAAGAAGAACAAAAGAAAATAAAGAGTAAATTTAATATGCAAGTTAAGGAAAATATAAGATATCTAGGAGTAGTTTTTTCTAACAGGTATGAAGACTTCAAAAAAAAATTAAATTATGATAGAAAGATAATTAAAAGACAAATTACAACAATATAAAAAATTAAATTTATCATGGTTCTGAAGAGTAGTGCTTTGTAAAATGAAAATATTACCAAAAATAAATTTTCTATTTTATTAATTACAAATTCGTTTTAGGAATAAGGATTTAAAAGTTTTCCAGAATTTAATTAATAATTATTGTAACTCAGGGGGAACCAAGGATAGCAAAAAAATTATGGTACGTTTCTCAAAAATCAGGCCGTTTGGGGATACCAAATATCAAAAAATATTATAATGCCTTCAAACTTAAAAATATTTGCAAAATATTAATGAAAGAGGATGCGCTATGGGAGAGAATTGAAATGAAGGAACTATCTAAAGTAGGTAAAGCAATCTTTTCAGGTAAAGATTAGATAAAAATTAGTTCGGCAAATAAAATGCTAAATTCGTTAATGGTAGCATGGATTGGTTTGAAGGAAAATTTAGCACCTGACATATCACCAATTATGGTTTTAAGTGACTTGGGAGCATTCCCATTGAAAACTGATACCAAAGCAGAAGAGGTTCTTGTTAGAAATGAAGCATATATGCTAAAAGATTGGGTAAGAACATGTAAAAATCAGACAAAAAAGCTAGCATTATTTGATCAACTTAGGTTAAATTGGTTACAAATTGCCGCACTTAACAATTGGAATAAAAAGTATTTACAGGAAGAAAACCTAAATAGAGATAAAACAAGTTTTGAAGATTTGGTTTATAAATTAAGATCAGGAAATGTGGAAATTAAAGGGCTGGTAAGTAAAAGGACTGGGGAGGATCCTGCCCCTCCCTCCCCATCCAAAGACCTGGGCCTGAAGAGGAAGAAAAGGCTTCAGGAAGGGCCAGCTCTGCTGCTCATTCCATCCAGAGAGGCCCACAGGGGAGGTGAGTAAAGGATCCTGCCCCTCCCTCCCCATCCAAAGACCTGGGCCTGGAGAGGAAGAAAAGGCTGCAGGAAGGCCCAGCTCTACTGCCCATTCCATCCAGAGAGGCCCACAGGGGAGGTAAATAAATGATCTTGCCCCTCCCTCCCCATCCAAAGTCCTGGGCCTGGAGAGGAAGAAAAGGCTTCAGGAAGGCCCAGCTCTACTGCTCATTCCATCCAGAGAGGCCCACAGGGGAGGTGAGTAAAGGATCTTGCCCCTCCCTCCCCATCTAAAGACCTGGGCCTGGAGAGGAAGAAAAGGCTTCAGGAAGGCCCAGCTCTACTGCCCATTCCATCCAGAGAGGCCCACAGGGGAGCTGAGTAAAGGATCCTGCCCCTCCCTCCCCATCCAAAGACCTGGGCCTGGAGAGGAAGAAAAGGCTTCAGGAAGGCCCAGCTCTGCTGCTCATTCCATCCAGAGAGGCCCACAGGGGAGGTGAGTAAAGGATCTTGCCCCTCCCTCCCCATCCAAACACCTGGGCCTGGAGAGAAAGAAAAGGGTTCAGGAAGGCCCAGCTCTACTGCCCATTCCATCCAGAGAGGCCCACAGGGGAGGTGAGTAAAGGATCTTGCCCCTCCCTCCCCATCCAAAGACCTGGGGCCAGAGAGAAGGACACCTCAGAAGACCCCCGACCACCCCCAGGAGATACCATCCACAACCACCATCACAGCGAGGCCCGACCCGGTGCCTTTGACCAACTCCATGCGGCCAAAGGGAGGCAAGAGCTGCTGTGTGCATACAAAGGATAAGTAATCAAACTGTAATAATATAGTTCACTAAACATAGATGGCTTATGGCAACTGACATAGTGACTGTACAAGAAACTGACTTACATAGAGACTTGATATAGTGGACTTTTTCTTTCTCTCTTTCCCTTTCATTAATTAGTTCAACTTTTACTTTGATATTATGTGATAAACTGTGATATTGTGCATGATAATACTTTGTTTTAAAACTGTTTAAACTGTGATAACATGTGTGATGGGAAAAGACTGGCGTAGAGACCGGCAAGGCACGCCACAAAGTTTGCCAAAAGAACCCTATGGACCAAAACAAAAGGCAAAACAAGGGGATGCTCAGCACAGCAGATCTGAAAAGGGGGAGGGATACGAAAGGGGGAGGAGAAATACAGTGTTGCAGGGAACAATATTGCATAGGGACATGGAATGTGAGGTCTATGAATCAAGGAAAACTGGAAGTGGTTAAAAACGAGATGGAAAGAATAAGCATTGACATCCTGGGCATCAGTGAATTAAAATGGACAGGGATGGGTG
This sequence comes from Bradypodion ventrale, assembly GCA_035047345.1. Taxonomy (NCBI): domain Eukaryota; kingdom Metazoa; phylum Chordata; class Lepidosauria; order Squamata; family Chamaeleonidae; genus Bradypodion; species Bradypodion ventrale. Next base: position 21,460,992 of record JAWDJE010000009.1, on the reverse strand, counting down.
AATTCAGCTCTGGAAACCATCATATCTACTACTGTGGGCAAGAAAACCTCAGAAAAAACGGAGTAGCCATAATTGTCAACAAAAGAGTGAGGAAAGCAGTAATGGGATACAACATCAAAAATGATAGAATGATGTCAGTAAGAATCCAAGGCAAACCTTTCAATATCACTGTAATCCAAGTCTATGCACCAACCACTAGTGCAGATGAAGCCACAGTTGACCAGTTCTATGAGGACCTACAACACCTCATAGAACAGACACCAAGAAATGATGTCCACATTATCTTAGGAGATTGGAATGCCAAAGTAGGAAATCAAAAAGTAAATGGAATAACAGGCAAGTTCAGTCTTGGAACACAGAATGAAGCAGGGCAAAGATTTATAGAGTTCTGCCAAGAGAATGCACTAGTCATAGCAAACACCCTCTTCCAACAACACAAGAGGCGACTTTACACATGGACATCACCAGATGGCCAGCATCGAAATCAGATTGATTACATACTCTGCAGTATGTCAGCGAAAACAAGACCTGGAGCAGATTGTGGCTCAGATCACAACCTACTGATCGCAAAATTCAGGCTTAGACTAAAGAAAATGGGGAAAACAATTAGACCAGACAGATATGACCTACACAACATCCCTAAAGAATACACGGTGGAGGTCATGAACAGATTTAATGTCCTGTACCTGATAGACAGAGTACCAGAAGAATTATGGACAGAGACGCAGGATAGCATGCAGGAGGCAGCAAGAGAAACCATACCAAAAGAAAAGAAGCATAAGAAAGCAAAGTGGTTGTCTGATGAGGCTCTTAAAATAGCAGAGGAAAGAAGGAATGCAAAAGTCCAAGAAAAAAGGAAAAAATACAACCACCTGAATACAGAATTTCAAAGAAAAGCAAGGAGAGATAAGGAAAAATACCTGAACGAACAGTGCAAAGAAATGGAGGAAAACAACAAAAGAGGCAGGACTAGAGATCTTTTCAAAAAAATTGGGGAAATCAAGGGAACATTTAAAGCAAAAATGAACATGATAAGGGACAAAGATGGAAAAGAGTTAGCTGAAGCAGAAGAGGTCAAAAAAAGATGGCAAGAGTACACAGAGGAACTCTACAAAAAGGACCTCAACACTCCTGATAATAACAATAATGAGAAATTTGAACTTGAACCAGACATTCTGGAGAGTGAAGTCAGAAAAGCCCTAAAAAGCACTTCAAACAATAAAGCTAATGGAAATGATGGCATCCCAGTTGAATTTTTCAAAGCCCTAAAAGATGATGGAATCAAACTACTGCATTCAATATGCCAGCAAATTTGGAAAACAAAACAGTGGCCACAGGATTGGAAAAGATTAGTGTACGTTTCAATCCCCAAAAAAGGGAATGCCAAAGAATGCTCAAATTACGAAACAATTACGCTCATCCCACATGCCAGCAAGGTGATGCTCAAGATAATACAGGATAGACTTCAACAACATGTGGAGAGAGAACTACCAGAGGTGCAGGCCGGTTTCAGAAGAGGCAGGGGGACTAGAGACCACATTGCCAACATACGTTGGATCATGGAGAAAACAAAAGAATACCAGAAACAAGTCTACTTTTGTTTTATCGACTACACCAAGGCTTTTGACTGTGTGGACCACAACAAAATGTGGCAAGTAATTAAAGAGATGGGAATACCAGAAAACCTCATATGCCTCATGAGAAATCTCTACACGAACCAAGAAGCAACAGTTAGGACAGAACACGGAATGACAGAGTGGTTTGGAATAGGAAAAGGAGTAAGACAAGGCTGCATTTTATCACCCTGCCTATTCAATCTATACACAGAGCACATAATGTGCAATGCAGGGATGGAGGAATCACAACATGGGATCAAAATTGCTGGGAGAAACATCAACAATTTGAGATATGCAGACGATACCACCCTAATGGCAGAAAGTGAGGAAGACCTAAAGAACCTCTTGATTGGATTGAAGGAGGAGAGTGCAAAAGCTGGCTTGAGACTCAATATCAAGAAAACCAAGATAATGGCAACAGGTCCGATCAGTCCCTGGAAAATAGATGGGGAAGAAGTAGAAGCAGTGACAGATTTTACTTTCCTGGGATCTAAGATCACTGCAGATGGCGACTGTAGTCATGAAATAAAAAGACGACTGATTATGGGGAGACAAGCAATGAGAAACTTGGGGAATATAGTGAAAAGCAGAGACATCACCTTGAAAACAAAAATTCGCATAGTCAGAGCAATGGTATTCCCAGTGGTAATGTATGGGTGTGAGAGCTGGACCATTAGGAAGGCTGAGCGCAGAAGAATAGATGCCTTTGAGATGTGGTGTTGGAGGAGAATCCTGAGAGTCCCTTGGACAGCAAAGAGAACAAATAGGTCAATATTGGAAGAAATCAATCCTGACTGTTCATTGGAGGGACAAATAGTGAAGATGAAGCTAAAGTACTTTGGACATCAAATGAGAAGGGAGGACTCACTTGAGAAGGCCTTGATGCTGGAAAAGGTGGAGGGAAAGAGAAGAAGGGGGCGTCCAAGGATGAGATGGATAGATGGTATTGTGGACACAGTGGGCGCAGAGCATGGTGGGCTGAGGAGAATGGTGGAGGATAGAGGTGCCTGGAGGAAAATGGTCCATGGGGTCGCAAAGGGTCGGAATCGACTGTGCGACTGAACAACAACAACAAAGTAAACTTTACAAAATCCTAAATTATGAGCAAAACCAGCAAGAAATTCTAAGAAAGATATGGGAGCAAGACCTAAATATAAAAATAAATGAAGAATCATGGATCATTAAATGGAAGAAAAGAATCATGAGAACTCTTTCTGTTAGGGTTAAGGAGCAAAATTACAAAGTTCTATGGAGATGGTACTTGACACCAGTGTGCTTACATCAAATGGATGCTACAAAATCTAATGCTTGTTGGAGATGTAAAAATTTTCTTGGCACATATACCCATATGTGGTGGGATTGTAAATATTTAGAATCTTTTTGGCATAAAATTGAAAATGAAATTAAACATATTCTAAGTATAGATATTAAATTGGAACCTTGCATGGCACTGTTAACAGATGTTGACAATATAAAGATAGATCAATATAAGAAAGATTTATTAACAATTATGTTATCAAACACGAGGTAATGTATAATGAAAAATTGGAAGAACAATGTTGAGATAAAAACTGAAGAATGGTATAGAGAAATGTGGACAATTGCTATAAATGATAAGTTAACATGGGAAATTCACCACAAAAAGGGAATGATAAAGGATAACAAATTTTATGAAATATGGAAACATTTCCTCGAGCATACATTGATTAAAGGACACGGAAGAGCACCAGCGTCAGATCATCTTGCATTTTGGAAATGAAAGTTGTAATGAAGACTTTACTCAATTCATCAGGCATTGTAGATAGCACCGGGTGGAATCAGTTATGTAATTTGTATTTTGTCTATATGTTTTTGTTTGAGTATATTAAGTGTATTTTTTGTTATTTGCTATGTTCGATGGTAAATAAAGTTTGTTTATTTAAAAAAGAAAATTATATTCAGCCTTTATACAGATTTTGGTGGCACAGAAATTAAGTACAGTAAAACATTGCATAAAGAGCACCTCGCTTAGAGACCAACTCGTTTAAAGAGCAGAATTTTCTCTGAATGGTTGCCTCGCTTAACACCTAAAACCAACCAAAAACTCGTTTAACAACTATGTTGGGGTTCACAATCCCCCCCACCAGAAGTCACAATTGGTCACTTACAATGGTGTTTCACTTAAATAGCAAACTCGGTTAAAGAGCAATCCTGTGGAACGCATTATGCTCTTTAAGCAAGGTACCTCTGTGCACTTATTTTATATTGTTGTAATGTTCTACCAAGTCACAAATAACTAATCCTAATAGGGATTTCAAGGTAAGTGATATATTTAAGAAGTAGTTTTACCAGTTCCACACTCCAACTGAATTTCCATGGCAGAGGAGGTTTTTGAACCCAAACTGCCTAATCCGTATCCATCACTATATACACTGTACAACACTGAATGTCTGTTCTCTGTTTACATTCACTAGTTAGCAAAATGAGAACAGAATCAGACATCAAAGTCATTTCACAATTATCTAGCTTGGGTACTATCTAGCTTGGGTACTCTAGATGGCCATGCTTGAACTGTTAACCAAACAACTTGAATAAATAAGAACATAAGAACAGCCTTGCTGGAACAGGCCACAGCCCATCCAGTCCAGCATTCTGTCTCACACAGTGGCTCACCATTTCCTTCAGGGTATTCCCAAGCAGATGCCTTCACCTGCTTAGGATTCCCTGGAAATGGCATTGAGAGATATCCTGCCTATCTCTCCAACCCGGAGGTTGTCCGTAAGTATCCATAATTATAGCCATTGATACCCTTGTCCTCCATGAACTTGCCTAATCCTTTCTTAAAGCTGTCAAGACTGACAGCTGTCACCACTTCTTCTGGCAGGGAGTTTCATAGACCAGTAATCCTCTGGGTGAAAAAGTACTTTCTCTTATTTGTTTGAGAACTAGTACCCAAAAGTTTCATGGAGTGTCCCCTAGTTCTAGTGTTATGCGATAGGGAAAACAGTTTTTCCTTATCTACTTTGTCCACACCATGCATGATTTTATAAACTTCAATCAGGTCACCTCTAAGACGTCGTCGTTCAAGAGTGAAGAGGCCCAACCGTTGCAGTCTCAGATGGCAAGGAAGGTGTTCCAGTCCCCTAATCATTCTGGTTGCCCTCCTCTGCACTTTTTCCAGATCCATAATATCCTTCTGGAGGTATGGCGACCAGAACTGTACACAGTATTCCAGATGGGGCCTCACCATAGGTGAGGTTAGGGTTAGGGTTAGGGTAAGTATTCATTGCCAGTTCTTATCCATATATCCATCCTTAAGAATGATTAAGAATCTTTTGTAGTTTCTTCATATCTGCCTTTCCAAGTCTCAACCTTATGATTTCTTTATTGCAGTCTCCATTTGGATGGATGACTAAACTATCTGCTTTTTGGGGCTGCGGAGCATCATGGCGGACTGACCGGTATCGTTTTCCGTTTGTTCTGAAGGGAGAGCCGCTTAAAAGCGGGAAAGGAGGTATTTTGGAGTTGCGTTTTGGGCTCAAAAGTATATTAAACGGAGTGTGAGATCAATATCTTCGGCCAGGTTAATTTGGAGGGTAAAATATAGAGAGGTTGCCGAGAAATCAAAGATCTTTTGGCTGGGGACAAGTTGTTATTCTTTCTCTGCAAGAGCTTGGGGCGTGCTTCCTCTCAGGCTCGAAAGGTTTCGAGAATGAAAAGACTGACTGACTGACTGAGTTTACCGGTCTCTGCAGTTTTGGGATACAAAACTATTTGAAAAAGAAAGGAAGAAAGGAGAATTAAGAACTTTCTCTTTAAGCCTTAAGTTTTGGAATACTGAATACTGAAACTTTGGAGATTAAAAGTCGGACAGTGGGATTTAACAAGAGGACTTAAACAAACACTCAACTTCGCAGATTCTCATGCTCAAGGAGAGACTGAGGTAACTCGGGGCTGTCTCTGCAGGGGAGCGAGGTATGAGTGTGGAACTAAGAAGACTTGCTAATCACTCAGTCTTTGTTATTTAATTGCGGAACTAAGAAACTGATGTTGAAACAATCCCACGCCCAGGCTGTTTGATCAGGCTGTTTGAAATGTGCCAGCAATCTAAGAGATACTTCGAGACCGAAAGGCTGGAAGACCTCTATCTTCGGGGAATATAAACAATTAAACATACAGCGAAACCTGGGGTTTAAGAGGTTTAAAGAGGAATGAAAGGAATATAAGAAACTGAGAGGAACGGAAAGTACAGTAGATAAAAGCGGGGCACAGACACTGAGTGGAGCAAGGTGAGGGATCCCGGAGCTCCAAAAGAGACTGAGGCTAACAGAACCAACAGAATTAAAATATTACAGTAAAAGACTCTCTTTTTGCTGGATTACAAGGACGGGACTGTGGCTATAAGAAGGCAGTAAAGAAACAGTGAATATTGGATTATCGGACTATTGGATTCCCAGCGGTTTATGGACACTAATTAGCTAATAAAAAGGTTTTTCATTGTGTGTCCAGTTAAAATTCGGACTGTTACAGGATTGTGCACTCTGCAAGCAGAAGCAGAAAGCAGAAGGATAGAGGACTACAGAGGGATACAGCATTGCTAAAAGGAGCATAGGGTTGCAACGCTCCAAGGACTCAGAGACTCACCAGCTGGGAATTTAATTTGCATATCTCCCCTTATCTTGGTTTTGGAACACCTGGGGTTTTTTCTTTCTTTCTTTGGAAAGAGGGGATTTAAGAAAGAGAAATTGAACGGCTCTCTTAAAGCAGTATTTGATTGTTCTCCATTTAAACTTTGAATTTATTATTCTCTATTGGTATATAATCAGATATATTCTACTTTTTTTCTACACTTATTATATTATAAGTATATTAATGCACTATTGAACTGTTAATTTAGGATCCTGTGGTTAAAAGGCAGCAGTTTAATGAGCAAAAAATTGATAATTTTGAACAGGATTTAAAGTGGGTGAGAACAGATAGATTGGAGAGAAGAGAACAGGAGGGTAGGAGAAGAAAATCGTTGCAGGAAGAACTTATCGAGATCCAAGAACTAGAAGAGCTGAGGAAGAAAGTAGCTGAAAGGAGGTTAAAGATTAAACAACAAGAAGCCTTAGATCAGGAAGAGAAAGAAAAACAAATAGAAGTGGGGGGTCAAGAGATTCTGATAGGAGAGGAGTCAAGAAGACAGATGGCTACCAAAAAAAGGGGTTTGACAAGGGGAGGGTTAAAGAGGTAGAAGAGGAGCAGGTTGGTGATAGAGGCCCAAGTCCAGATTTAAATGATTTAAAAGGAGACCTGGAGCTTAGGTTTGATAAATTAGAGGAAGAACTTCAAGCTAAACTACAAACATTAGAAGATCAGCGAGCAAAAGATAATCAGAAATTTCAAAAAGAAATAAAAGAAAGTATCACACAAGCATTTAAGAACACCAAGAAAGAGTGTACCAATTTATTGAAAGAAATAGATGAACTGAAGGAGGGGATGAATGCTATCGGGAAAGAAGTTTGGGAAATGAAACATGAGTTAAGAGAGGTCAAGGAGCAGGCACAGTTAAAAGAGGAGAAACAGAAAAAATATGATAAAAGGCTGGAAAGAATGGAAGATCAGGAGAGAAGGTGCACCGTGGTTATTAGGAATATACCAGAACGGAACCCGGATAACTTGAGACAAAGATTGGTAGAATGGATTAACGCAATGGGAATGGGGGAGGAAATGGAATTGGAGGATATAGACAGTGTGTACAGACTAGGAAAAAAAAGGAGCCAAGAAAGACCTAGAAATGTTTTTTTAAGATTTGGAAATCTAGGACAAAAGTTAAGGATAATGAAATATGTTAACTCCTCGGGGGATGATGCTTTAAAAATGGAGGGGGCACAGCTAGAAATATATAAAGATATTTCGTTAGAAGAACGCATTTGGAGACTACAAATTAAGCCAATCACAAAAAAATTGCGTGAGAAAAACATACAATATAAATGGAGACCACATAAACAATTAATTTTTACAGTGAAGGGGAAGAATTATTGGATTAGGGAAGAATCTGATGTCTTAGAAATTTTGATGGAAGCTAAGATTATAGAAAAAGGGTCTACAGAATGGAAGCAACTTAAAGATGGCTTAATAAATGTGGGAGTAGCGCCCATGTTAGAACGGGAAGAGGAGGAAGTTGAAGGAGCAGAAGGAGGGAAAGACTAGGTCATTAAAGGATAAAAAGAGAGAATCTACTGCATGGAATAAATTATGACAAATTAAGATAACCATTTGTAATAAGAAATAAACAATGAACAAGAAACGGATGTTAAGTATTAAGGTCCACTCGCCAACCGCAACCCCCCCCTCCCCTCTTTGGTTTTCAAAGGTTACTTTTAGTAGAAAGTGGGGAGGGCAGAGTTTTTTTTCCCCTGTTTTTCCCTCTTTCTTATTTGTTTGATTGTTGGTTTGTTTAAGCTTTGTTATTTTTGTATATTTTCTTCTTCTTAAGATAATTGTATATTATTTAATTTAAGATGCGCTGGAGGAGGGAGAGTATAACTTGTTGTGGGTTGAGGTATTGGTTCACATATTATGGGGAATTCTGCAGTATCAGTAGAGAAAGCACTAAATATGTATACTTAAAAAGTTAAAAATTATCTCATGGAATGTCAGGGGCCTAGGGAACCAAATTAAGAGGAAACGTGTGGAAGGAGTTCTGAGAAGGGAAAAAGCGGATATCATTTTTCTCCAGGAGACACATCAGAAAAGTGAAAATAAGAATAATATTTATGTAAAAGGGATGGAAATATATGAGAAAAGCCTAGGTTCAAGTAATTCAAGAGGGGTTGCTGTATTAATATCGAATAAACTAGATTTTTCATTGAGCAAGAACATTAAAGATAAGGAGGGAAGGTTTCAGCTAATAAAAGGTAAAATAGAGGAGGAAGAGTATACATTTGTCAACGTATACTCACCAAACAAGAATCAAGGGATCTTTCTAGATAAAATTCTACCCATTATAAAAAAAGAAAGATCAGTAAATTTAATTATTGGGGGAGATTTTAACTTAATCAGGTCAGGATTAGATACAACAAATAATCTTAGAAAGACTCAAGATAAATTGATTGACAAATGGATAGGGAAATTAGGATTACGGGATGCGATGAGAATGTTGGCAGGTAAAAAAAATATATTTACCTTTTGCTCCTTAAAACATAGATCTTATTCTCGTTTGGATTATTTCTTTGTGTCAGAAAATATGCTTAAGAATTTAGAAAACTTTAATTATGGCAATTTTAATATCTCAGATCACACATTTATTTCGATAGAGATGCGGCTGAATAGCAGTACCTATCAAAATAAGGTATGGAGGATGGATACTAAACTATTAAAAAATGAAGAGATAAAAAAAGATTAATAAATAAATGGATAAAGAATTGGGAAGATAATGATACGGGTGAGGTGAAATTACATATCCTTTGGGACGCAATGAAAGCGGTTATTAGAGGTGCCTATATACAAGAGAAAGCAATATTTGAAAAAAAATGAAAAGTCAAGTAATTAAAAGAGATAAAGATATAAAAGAACTAGAAAGGAAGCACGCAGCTACAGGAAGTAACTCAATTTGGAATAAATTACAGGCATTAAAAAAGGAAACAATTGCAGTAGAAGTTGAAAAGGTTAGGGTAGATTTGGCATATTTAAAAAGAAATGATTTTGAATTCAATAATAAAGATATGAAAAATTTAGCAAAAAAAGTAAGAAAAAAAAAGTAAGGGATATATAGAGGCTCTAATTAATAAAGAAGGTATAAGGCAGTATAAATTGGAAAATAAATTATCAGTAGCAGAAGAATTCTATACAAAATTATATACAGAACATAGAATTGATGATAATGTACTTCAAGCATATTTGGATAGAAACTTGACATACCAATTAAAGGAAGAACATGTAAATATAATGGAACAAGATATTAAAGACAAGGAGATTGAAGAGGTAATTAACAACTTAAAAAAGGATAAAACGCCAGGAGAGGATGGTATCCCTTCGGAATTTTATAAGGAATGCCGAGAGGTATTAATTCCCAAGTTAAAAATTTTATATAATTATATATTGGAAGGGGGGGAGATCCCCAAGTCTTGGAGTAATTCGATAATGGCTCTAATTCCTAAACCTGGAAAGGATAAAGAGAATATAGAAGCATATAGACCAATATCATTATTAAATCAGGATGCAAAAATTTTTACTTCAATAATTAACAATCGGCTTAATAAATTCATAGACACTTATATTGGAGAAGACCAAGTAGGATTTGTTAAAGGAAGACAAATGGATAAATTAATAAATCGGTTAATTAATATTATTGATAAATTAAAAAATAATAAACAAAAAGTATGTATAGTGGCATTAGACATATATAAAGCATTTGATTCAATTCAATGGAAAACAATAAAAGGAATATGTGAGAAATTACAATTCGGCCCTAAATTTAATCATGTGATAGGACAATTGTATAAAGAAAGCAAATCAAAAATTAAAATGAATAATTGTCTGGGGAAAGAAATTGATATAAACGCGGGGACAAGACAAGGATGTCCACTGTCCCCATGTCTATTTATATTGGCAATGGAATTGCTAGCAAATGATATAAGGCAAAATGAGAAATTAGTAGGAATAGAAAATAAAAAAATAAGTCTATTTGCGGATGATACTTTATTAGTTGTAAAAGATCCTTTAAATAATTTAAATAAAATACAAGAACATTTAAGAGCCTTTGAAGAAGTAACAGGATTAAAAATTAATTGGACGAAAACTGAGGCTATCACATGCAATTTAACCCAGGCGGAAAAGAAAAAAATTGGAGATAGATTTAGTATTACAATAAGAGATGAATTGAAATATTTGGGAATATTTGTGACGAACGATCCAAAAGATCTATATAATATTAACTTCAATAAATTAAGAAATAAATTGAAACCATTACTAGAACAGATAAAACGAGCTAAGACTTCATGGTTTGGAAGGATTAATATTTGTAAAATGAAAGTTATACCCAAATTGAATTTTTTGTTTGAAAATTTACCGATTAAAATTAAAGAGTCAGAAATAAATAAATGGCAAAAATTGATAAACGGAATTTGCAATAATAATAAAAGAGCAAGAATTAGTAAAGGATTATGGTACATGAAAAATAAACAGGGAGGATTAAACATTCCAAACATTAAAGCGTATTTTCAAGCCTTTCATATAAAGAAATTAATTAAATTATTAATTCAGCAAAATGAGGTAATAGGTGAAGGGGATCAAGAAGAATTTAAAAAATTAAAAGGTGAAACATTTCTTGCACAAGTAAATAATAAAACAGAGATTAACTGCTTTTCTATAAAGAATATTTATAACGTATGGAAAGGGGTTAAGAGGAAATTGGCACCAGACATTTCCCCAATTTTAGAAATTTTAGATTTCCAGAGTTGCCCATTATTATCCTCACAAAAAATAAGACCTATTCTATTGCAAGAAAAAGTGTTGTTAATAACAGAATGGATTAAAAATTGCAATACATATCAGAAAAGGAAGGAGGTATATAATAAATTAAAATTAAATTGGCTACAAGAATTGGGGATGGAGAAATGGGACAAATCGATAAGGGGGATTATAGGAGTACCTAGGGCAAAGACGCCCTTTGAAGAATTGGTCTTGGAAATAAGGAAAGGGAAGATAAGATTTCAGGGGTTAGTAGGTAAACTGTACCAAATGCTTATCCCAGGGGAAGGATCACACTATACACTTAAACGAATTTGGGAGGAAGATTTAAATATTAAAATTGAAGAAGAAGAGTGGAGGAAAAAGTGGGGAAACAGAATAACAAAAACTATGTCAATCAAGGAAAAGGAGCATGTTTGTAAGGTACTTTGGAGGTGGTACCTTACCCCAATCAGACTCAAGCAAATTGATATTAATAAATCTGATTTGTGTTGGAGATGCAATGAACAAAAGGGGACATATTTGCATCTGTGGTGGTTTTGTAAGAAAACAAATACATTTTGGAAAGTGATAGAGAAGGAGATAAACGAGATTCTTGGCATAACAATGATTCTAGAACCCAAACTAGCTATATTAGGAGAAATAGGAAAAATGAGATTAAGTGAGGGTAATAAAAAATTAATTTTGACATTGTTGCTGGTTGCTAGACAGCTGATAGCCCAAGAATGGAAGAGTAACGAAAATCTAAATAAGAATAGGTGGTATAAAGAGGTTTGGCAACTGGCACTAAATGAAAAATTAACTAGCCAAATTCGGTTAAAACAGGGTTTTAAAATCAAAATACAATTTTGGGAAATCTGGAAACCTTTCATACAGCACGCGTTAACAAGTGAAGAAGGAAGTAAGCCTGGCCCTGACATGATTCAATTTTGGAAGATTTAAGTATATTGTGCCAATTGAAATTGCTGCAGAATAGGGTTTTGCACGGATTAAAAGTTGAAAGAATGAAAGAGTGAACAAGATATTGATATATTGTTGTTATTCCTTTCTCTTTTCTTGGTGTTTTTTTCTCTTTATTGTTAGTTTTAAGTATTTATATGTTTATGTTTGTTTGTATTTTATGATTATTAATAAAAAATTTTTTAAAAAAATAAACTATCTGCCTTTTCTCTGTTCAGTTCTAATCCTATTTTGCATTTTTAAACCTTCCTACTAATCATTTCACATCATTTATTTTTTGCCACAAAATTAGTGCTGCATGTCTTGAATTACTGGTGTTTCTTCTACTACTGATGCAACCTAAACTAATCCAGATTTTCATGATACATTCTGTGTGTGTATAGATTGATCACAATAGTAGGTAAATTTTCACTTGTCTGACACTAGTATCTATGGGATGCCATTCTGTTTCTACATTTTCTGGTCTAGCAGCAGCCTCTTCACAAAGCACAGATTATGCATCAGAACAACCAAATATCATAGCATATCCATTTCTGTTAGAACAATCCATAGTGTTTTGTGATACAAACAGTCAAAAGCTTCTGATAGTTACAATCCTATTAGTTACACCTGGTGATATAAATCTGTTAATGTAATTTCAGCTCAAATTGCTGGTAGTTTGATGGATGACAGCCCTGTTGGTGTGCTGTCACACCTTGATCAAGGCACTGGATCTTTCTCAGAAACCACTGTGAATCCCAATTTTGGAGTGAATGATCCATAAATAAAGTAAATATGTAAGCATTGAAACACCCCTTTAATGTTGAAAATTAGATTCATATCAAACTTAAGGTAGCTTAGATCTTGCTAGTTTTCCATACACTAGGGTTATTTTTTGTGCATCATTTGTTCACAATGCCTGTGCTTGCACTGTGAAATGGTGCAGACCAGGAACTATATAGATGTTTGTGTAGTCGAGGTCCCAGGAAAGCCAAGTTTGTTTTTCAATGAACTGACACAATAATATCTAGGTTGGAGAAGAGATGGTGTCAGCTAGCTACTCAACACCATCTGCAAGGTTAGTGCCTGGGACACATTTCCCATCTGTCCAATGAAAACAGATTTTTTTACATCTAAGCAATCCTAACAGATTTTCCCTTTTATGTCTGAAGGAAAAGCCAAATCACCACTTTGGCTGACAGTCTTCCCCCACCACCACCATCACCACCACCTTTTTAAAAAGCTTTTGTAATTCTTAATGAATATTGAGCTTGTACATCCAATACAAAGGCACTCAGTGCCTTGATCCCCAGAGAGAGAAACTTGGCTCACATCAATATTACCTGGGCATTCAAATTACAGAGGAAGTACCCTATTATCTACAAAATTTGGAGCAAATTGTCCTCACATTTGTGCCATCAGAGGGACTGTGTTGTGAGACTTAACAGAGCTGCTATGAAAGCAGCCTCCAGAACAAAAAATACAATTAAATTCTGTGTGTTTACAAGTGAAAATCTTCTGTAAATAACCATGTCAATTGAATCCCACTGTGAGAAGCTTGAATCAGAATATCGATATGAGGGGGGCGACTTGAACAGTTGGGTTTTCCGTAGGTGCCACAAAGGAGGGCCACAAAAGTGGATAAGTGTTAAATAATGTGCTGTTAAACTTACAAAAAATGAGACTTGCGATGCTGTGAGAAAGGTTTGAGAAGTTTGAGAGCTGTTTGTGACTGCCTGGAGCTGCGTGGGTCATTGGAAAGGGCTGTCCAATAGATGGCTGGCCAGAGCATCCTGGGCTGGTCAGGGCTATCAGCCCAGCTGACACTACGGTTGAGATTACCATCGCAGCCAGGCTTGAGACACAGGGGGAAAGTTGGAGGAGTAAAATTACGGAGTAGCCTTGCTGACAGCGACCTGAGACTGAGAGAGGCAGAGAGACAGAGAAACGGAGCGGAGCCTGATAGCTGCCTAGCCAAGCCGAAAAAGACGGAGTGGAGTTGTTTGGAGTTGACTCGAGCTAGTGTAGGAAGTGTGGACCTGCGGATGAGCGGAAGACCAGTAGCAAGCCGCCATGTGGGCAAGTGGAGTTAACGGAGTAACCTGGGGGGTCCCGATGGAGGGGAGGGGAAGTGAGCCTCAGTCAGCCCCATCGGCACCCAAACAGAGCTGAGCGAAGCCGTGTGGAGCTGCAGTCGAGTGGATTGTGAACTGAATCTGGCTGGGGGCTGGCAAAGTTGGAAGTGGAGTGACTTTATCTCCTATCAGAATAAGTTCCAATAAAGGCCAGAGGAGTGAGATTAAAAATTTTGAGGTTTCTGAAGAGTTTTTGTTTTCTTCTTATGGCAGTCGTAGCACTGGATGCTGCTCTTTCCCTTTAATTGGAGTTAAAAGATGGTGCTGTGAGACTGAGATCTGGGAGTTGTGTTAGTAAGCTAGTGATGCAGTTTTAACAAGTTTTATTCCTTCTGCTTCCCTCCTGAGACTGTGGACTGTGTCTGTATGAGAGATCGTGTACAGTGACTCTTTGACAGAATTGAAATAAACATTTTTCTTTTCTCTTCGGGTAGTCACAGTACTGGACTGTCTTGGTAGTTTTGCACTGAGGTTAAGATGGCGACGTGAGACTGTTAAAGAAGCTTCTGTGACGCAGTTGAAAATAAGTCTTCCCTTCTCTTCCTGGCCCTCCTCCATGCCCATTTTAAATAATTAAGGTGTCACAGAGAGCTCATAGAATAAATAGCTGAGAGACTGAGAGTTATAGTCAGAGGCCTTTATTTTCTTTTTTTCTTTTCCTTTTTTGATGACTGCTTAAAAAATTTTCAAGGTGGATTGAAGAAATTGGGGCATTGATTTATTACTAACTGAACTGAATTAAGACAATAATATAAGGGAATATTGATTTTTGTGCATCTACATCTGCCTGAGAAAACACTGTGAGAGAGTTTTTTGGTGTGTGACGCAGCTGGACAAGTTATTCCCTCCTCCTCTTTCTTCTTCTTCACTACCCTTTCTCTTTGAAGCCATCCTTATTTAAGGTGGTGCAGAGAGGTTGGTGTGGAAGGGAGAAGTTCATGAGATAAGATACTTTCAACAGAACTTTGGTCAACGTGACAGGAAGAGATACCATTTTGTTTACTTGATTGCATTTGGACCACTTGGATTAATTTTGGATACATAAAAAGCTGGGAAAATTGGCCTAATTCTGGACCTCCCTCCTTCCTCTCCACTTTCATTCTCTTTTCTTGTAGCTATCCTTTTTTAAGGTGGCAAAGAAAGGCCAGGGTAGACCACAAAGTTTATGAGACATGACATTAAATCGATTGAATTTTGGCTAGTGTGGTTAAATGAGTTTTTATAAACTTTGGTTTTGCAGTACCCAGATCAAAAATTTTAAGATATAACTGGACAATTTGAATCAATTTTTGATTACATAAAGAACTGGGGAAATTGGATGAACGTTGGACTATTTAGACTTTGAATGGAATTAATTCTGACTTAAATTTTTTGGACAATAAAAGGAGCATTAATTTTTGATTTTTTGGACATAAGATGACTGTAGAAAGTAACAAATGATATATGATCTGGATGTAGTTTCTGATATATTTTGACTAATTTTAAGTAATTTTTTCACTTCTTATTCATGGTATTTCAAACGGTGGAGGTCTATTAACTCTCTTTATTTTTCTTTGCTAAGTTTTTTAATGAATAGAAATACAAGATCAACTATATACTACTATACATAACTTCATCGTGGGTGGGTCCATAAGGGGATTGTTCTAGTTTGTTTATGACTGATTCAGATGATAAGAGATATGTATTTTTTATGATTGGTTTATGAGTGGTATATGAATTGCATTTTGAAGTGTATGTTCAAGTGGATGAGGTGACGTGGTAGAGGAAAAGAGAAGGAAAGAATTGTGGGTTGGGTGAGAGACAGAGAAACCTCATCTGATAGGAGTTACCAAAGACTTGTTCCTGCAGAGGTGGAGGATAAACAAATGAAGAAGACATTACAACAGGAAGTTAAAGATGTAGAAGAGCAAGAGAGAGTAAGGAAGTTATTACAACAACAGCAGCAACAAAAGAAAACTCAGTCATCGCCAGTGACATCTGCCATGACACCAGTTAAAACGGCTGTAACAACTATGCTGCTCCAAAAATTGAAGGGAACACCTAAACAACACAATGTAATCCCAAGTCAATCACACTTCTGTGAAATCAAACTGTCCACCCTGGTAGCAACACCAATTGACAATCAATTCCACATGCTGGTGTGCAAATGGATGAGACAACAGGTGGACATCAGAGGCAATTAGCAACATCCTCCAGCATGACCGGTTTGGCGGTGGGTCAGTAATGGTGTGGGGTGGCATTTCCCTGGAGGGCTGCACAGCCCTTCATGTGCTCACTGGAGGTAGCGAGACTGCCATTAGGTACTGAGATGAGATCCTCAGACCCCTTGTGAGACCATATGCTGGTGCAGTTGGCCCTGGGTTCCTCCTAATGCATGACAATGCTAGACCTAATGTGGCTGGAGTGTGTCAGCGGTTCCTGCAGGACGAAGGGATTGATGCTATGGACTGGCCCACCCATTCCTCAGACCTGAATCTGATTGAGCACATCTGGGACATCATGTCTCGCTCCATCCACCGATGCCACGTTGCACCACAGATTGTATGTGAGTTTTGGGTTGCTTTAGTCTAGGTGTGGGAGGAGATCTCTCAGGAGACTATCTGCCACCTCATCAGGAGCATGCACAGGCATTGTAGGGAGATCATACAGGCACGTGGAGGCCACATACACAACTGAGCCTTGTTTTGACTTGATTTAAGGACATTACATCACAGTTGGATCAGCCTGTAGTGTTTTCCTTCACTGTCACTGTCAGTGTAACTCCAAATCCAGAACTCCATGGGTTGATGAATTTGATTCCCATTGTTAAGTTTTGTGTGATTTTGTTGTCAGCACACTCGACTACAGTATGTGAACAACAATAGGAATACAGTATTTCAGTCATTCAGATCATGGGATGCCTTATTTTTGTGTGTCCTTTATTTTTTGAGAAGTATATAATACCAACTACAGTTGCCCCAGTTACAACAACACAAATAACAATAACAGCAACAAGAATGACACCAACAGCAGCAATTACAACAACTTCAGTTACAACAACTATGGCAACAACTATAGCATCATCAACAGCAACCATAACAACACCAATAATAACAACACCAATTATAACAACATTGGGAGCAACCTCAGCAATCCCAGTGGCACCAGTAACAACAGTGGTAACTGCAGGCATTGTAGGAAAAACATCATCTACAGGGGCAATAAAAAAAACTACTAAAGCTAAAATGGGTCCTAAGACTGAATTTCAAATAATGTGTGAGATGTTAGGGGAAATGGAGTCTATGCTTAAAGTAGGGCTTGCAGAAGCTGAAACCCAGAGGGCTGAGATGATAAATAAATTGGACAAGAATTTGGGGACCTAAAACAGGGGCAAGCTCAATTAAAAATAGATCGAGAACAATTGAAAAAAGAATAGAAAGAGATTAAGGAAGAGGTAGAAAAGATGAAAAAGAATCAGGAGAGAGATATTAAGGTGGTTACATTAGGGGGAAAAGGTTGAAATGCTTGAAGAACAACGGAGACATGCAAATATAGTTATTCGTAATATCCCAGAGATGAGCCCAGATAAGTTGAGAGATAGATTAGTGGATTGGATGAGCAGTCTTGAAATGGGCTATAAGTTATCATCAGAAGATATTGTAAGTGTCTATCATCTCGGGCAAAGGAAGGGCAGGACCAGCCTCAGAAATGTTTTAGTGAAATTTGCATGTTTGGCAGATAAGATTAGATTGATGTCTTACATTAGACAAACCGGCCCAATGACTTTGAAAATGGATGGAGTGGATATAGCAATCTATAACGATATACCAATAGAAGAAAGAATCTGGCGAAAAAAGATGAAACCCATAACAAAGTGGCTGAGGGAGAAGGGGGTTAAATATAATTGGAAATCTCAAAAACAGATAACATTCTGGCAAATAGGAAGAAGATTCCTTGTTCAAGAAGACTCCTTTGTATTGGACATCTTAGTGGAAGCAAAATTACTTGATAATGGAACAAAAGAATGGTATGACCTAAAAGATGCCCTGATTCTTTCCAGAGGTCTGCGTTTTTGAAGAAATTACGATGATGATGATAGTGTGCCTAAGGGCACTGAAGGAAGTGTCTAAAAAGTTTAAATGCAGCTAACAGATTTATGGTCACTCAGGTCCCTGTTCGAGTGCCTTCCCCCTCCCCTCTTTGAAACACGAAGGCCTCTTTTTCCTGGAAAAAGTGGGGAGGGTGAATATGTATTTTTATTGTTGGGTTTTTTCTTTTCTTTTAATGTATACACTCAAGGTGGTATGGATTATAAATTTGGGTATGTTCACGCCAAAGGGGAAATGCAGATGTCGTGGAAATAAAAAATGTTGTAGATTTAGAATGAGAAATATGAAGATACTGACATGGAATGTGAAAGGTACTGGCTGTCAGGTGAATAGGAGAAGAACAGAAGCTGCACTTAGGAAATATAAACCTGACATTGTCTTTTTACAGGAAACTCACAAAAAAACAGCTGATGTGAATAGGTTATTCTTAGGTTGGACTAAGATATATGAAAAGGCATATGGTACATCTAAATCAAGGGGAGTTGCAACTTTTATTTCAAACAGTTTGGGCTTTACAATAACTAAGAGTATATCTGACCTGGAGGGGAGGTATTTGATAATTAATGGAAAAATTTATGATGAGCAGATAACACTAGTAAATATCTATGCTCCAAATGAGCACCAAGAATTTTTTTTAGATAAAGTCTATGGTATATTAGTAGCAGAAAGATGTACAAAGATGTTTATAGCAGGGGACTTTAATCTGATAAGATTAACAATTGATTGTACTAATATTGTAAGATGTAGTAATATGACAATGCAAGCGCGGCTCCAAAATGGCCACCGCGCTCTTTGCGGGCCCCCCCCCACTGGACTTGGACATCCGGGTAGTTAGGGGGCGTGGCCAGCACCCTTTAAAAGGGGTGGCCACGAGGCAGCCGCGCTGCCATTTTGCGAAGCGACGGAGAGGAGAAGTTTTTCCCCAATCGCTCCGTCGCTCTTCCCTTTAGCCAGGAAGCCTCTTTTGAGCAGCGGTTTCTTCTGCACTTCTTTTCTTCGGCTTCCCAACGATTTGCGGCAATGCCTTCCAAAAAGAAGGCGATGGCGAACGCGGTTCGCACTTCAAGGAGGCGCCAGCCGGGTCGGAGGACCGCGACTGCGCACCCTCAGCAGGCCCCCTTTCCGGGGGCACCCACCAGGACCGGCGGGATGGGGTCGATTGCTCCCTGGCCTGAGGCTGGGCAGCCTCAGACCGGCCCTGCAAGGGGCTGCGGCCCCCGGCCCGCAATTAGCGGCCACCGGCCCGGGCCTGGCGCATAGTCAAGCTGGGCCTTCGGGCCTTGGCATGCAGCTTCCAGCGGTGGGCTTTAACCAAGGGGGTTGGCTGGGTTCCCTTCCCTGGCAGGGCATGTCCCCGGCCCCTCCAGGGCCGGTGGTCGGGGCATGGCCGTATTCGGGCCCCGGAGTCCAGAGACCTGGCCCGGCGCCAGCGACTGGTGGGCCGGCCGGCCCTTTGCCCCCCATCAGTGTTGGGGGCTATGTAAACGTTGATGCCCTACTGGCCCGCGTAGCGGCCTTGGAGGCATCTTTAGGGATAGTTAATCCATCCGGGGCACCTTTTGGTTTACAGGTCAACTCAGCGTCTGCCGGTCCTCGGCAGGCGGCCGAAAGGGTTGAGCTGCCTGAGGCAAGTAGGTCGGCGACAGCCACGGCCTCGCAGCTCCCCACGCAGCAGATGCCGCCAGCAGGTAGTGGTCAGGCCCCATCTATGAGCTCGGTTGCGGTCGCGAGCTCCGACGCCCGCAGTGGGCCGGAACCCCTGGTGGGGGCGGCCCATGGGGGTGCAACTTGTGAGTATATGGTTCAAGCTAGTGCACCCACACCACAACCCACAACGGGGGGAGGTTTGCAGTGGCCGTGGCCTCGCCTGGCTGGGGCGGCGGGTCAGCCGCCTTCGGCCCATCCGGGAACGGCTCCAACACTCCAAGGCCCCTCTCGGGGCGGGGCACCCTGTCCTGCAGGGAACTTATTGGGGGTGGCGGGGCTGGTCCAGGCTCCTTTCATGGTGCCCAGCACGGTCAATGTTCCGGTGTCGGCCTTGCCGACAGCAGGTTATTCCTTACTCCTTGGGGATCATCTGGCCCAGGCCACCAACGAAAAGATCTGGCGGGGGGAGTATGTGGACATTTTCTCCCTCTTGAATAGAGAACCCACCAAAGAGGAGAGGGAGGGGCAGGACGAGAAGGACAAGGAGCAGTCTCGTCGACGTAAGCCGCCACGCACGTGGGCCAACTGGTTACCCGCGTACCTTATATACATGGCGGTGTACCTCAGGGCCCGGCCTGACCTGGCAATTCCGATGGTCCAGTATTTAGACAACATATAGCGGGCGATGGTTGATTTCCCTGGCCTGTTGTGGTTGGCTTACGACGAGGAATTCCGTATGAGAGTGCCCCTACACCCAGAGATGAGGTGGGATGAGCCCTGCCAGAAGCTGTGGCTTCTGTACATGACCCCCACGCGCCCGGCGCCAGGGGAGAGGTACCATTGTGGACATGCGGTCCAGCGAGCTGCTCCAGCCCAGGCACCCCGCCAGGTGGTGGGGCAGGGGGTTCCAGCCCGCCTGCTGTGTTGGAGCTTCTCGGCCAATGGTGCGTGTAACAGGAAGCAGTGCCGATACAGGCACGAGTGTCCCTCTTGTGCTGGCCCCCATGCCGCCGCCGCGTGTCCTAGGGCAGGCGGACTGCGGGGCGGGGTAGAGGTGGACAGGGAGCGGGCAGAACTGCTGCGGAGGGAGCTGGTCAAGCAAAAGGCCCCCTCCCCAATTAATGTGGATATGCTGGAGCGTTGGCTCACGATGTACCCGAGGAGGGCAGACGCAGCTTACCTGCTTGAGGGTTTCCAGCAGGGGTTTCACATTCCTTTCACAGGGGACAGGTCCCCTCAAGATGCACCCAACCTGTTATCACTCAGGGGAAGGGAGGAGGTGGCTGCCATGAGCATTGCTAAGGAGGTTGCTGCTGGCAGGGTTGCTGGCCCTTTCCCTGTCCCACCATTTCCCAATCTCAAGGTTTCCCCGTTGGGGTTAGTGCCCAAGAAGTCACCGGGGGAGTTCCGTTTGATACACCACTTGTCTTACCTGGCTGGCCGTTCGGTCAACGATGCTATCCCTGACAACCTTTGTTCGGTCAGGTGTACATCTTTTGTCCAGGCCCTGCGCATGGTGCGCTCATGTGGCCCGGGTGCACTACTGGCTAAGTGCGACATTAAGTCCGCGTTCCGTCTCCTGCCAGTGCACCCGGGCGACTTTGAGTTGCTGGGTTTCAAGTTCCGGGGTGAATTTTATTTCGACAAAGCCATGCCTTTTGGCTGCTCCATTTCATGCTCGGCATTTGAGCGCTTCAGCACCTTCCTGCAATGGGCCTTTGTTCGCAGGTCCGGGTCCCGGTCTGTAGCCCACTACCTTGATGATTTCTTATTCGGGGGTGAACGGGGCTCGGACACGTGCACGCGTCTCCTAAATACATTTCAGACGCTAATGAAGGAACTCGGTGTCCCTTTAGCGCCCGAAAAGACCGAGGGCCCTTCAACCGAGCTCACATTTCTGGGGGTTGAGATTGACACGGTTGTGCAAGCATCCAGGTTACCTGTTGATAAGGTTTCCCGGATCGTTGCACTCATTTTGGACTTGCTGGCAAAACGCAAGGTGTCCCTTCGGGAGCTCCAGGTGTTACATGGTCACCTCAATTTCGCTTGCAGGGTCGTCGCACCTGGCAGAGCGTTTGCTCGACGCTTGTGCGACGCCATGGCTGGCTTGGCCAGGCCCCACCACAGGGTCCGACTGAACAAGGGCATGAGGGCTGATATACTCATCTGGCTTCAGTTCCTGAGGGAATTCAACGGGGTGTCCTTTTGGAGGTCCGACCTTTTGGTTTCCCCTCGTTTTCAGGTTCAGTCGGATGCATCAGGGTCCCTGGGTTATGGGATTTACTTCGAAGGGAAGTGGGCCTATGGCAGATGGCTGCCAGCCTGGTGGGGCACGGATCGTTTACGCGATCTCACGTACCTGGAATTTTTCCCCATTCTAGGAGCTTTGATGCTATGGGGCGAGGAGTGGGTCAATTCGGTCGTCCATTTCTGGTGTGACAATGCGGCAGTTGTCCACATTGTCAACTCACAGACTTCAAAATCTCCCAGGGTCATGGAACTGGTTCGCCAGTTTGTGTTGCGCAGCCTACGCCTCAATGTGCTTTTTAGGGCCAGACATGTTCCAGGTATTAATAATGATATTGCTGACGCTTTGTCCCACCTGCAGATCCCCCGGTTCCGTGCCTTGGCCCCGGACGCAGAGGAATTTCCCTCGCTGCTCCCGGACGAGATATGGACGCTTGGCAAGGAGAGGTGAACCGGGCGATCGGCATGTCGCTCGCCCCCCCCCCCCACGCGTAAGGCGTATAACCATGCATTCAGTTAATTCAGGGCCTTTTGTGCCCAATCACGGCTGCCTGAAAGTTGGCCCATCCCAGTAGCTCACATCCTCCAATTTATGGTTTACTTACATGCCCAGGGCTTAGCCCCCTGCACCATAGCATCCAGGCTGTCAGCGCTGGCATTCATGGCCAAGGTGGGTGGTTTTGCTGACAGCACAAGTGATTTTCGCATACGACATGTTTCGGAAGGGTGGGTGCGGGAACGTGGGCGCGGCCCGGACGACCGCCACCCTATTTCTCCAGGGGTACTTACCCACCTTGCACGGGGTTGGCATGACCTGTGTTTCGACAGGTATGAGGCAACCCTGTTTCACGTGGCTACTACGGTGGCCTTTTTTGGGGCGCTCCGCATCAGTGAGCTGGTGCTACTGTCTAAGGCGGATGCGAATCGTAGGGCACTGGAACTCGAAGATGTCTATGTTTCTTATGATTGGGCTCAGCTGAGGATACGCTCCTCTAAGGTTGATCAGCACGGTGTAGGCAGTGGTGTAAGACTGCTACGATGTTCCATGGCAGACATCTGTCCGGTTGGTGCCCTACAGGAGTTCCTTGCACTACGTGGTACGCACCCTGGCCCGTTTTTCTGTCACCAAGATGGGTCTCCCCTTACTAAATTTCAATTTTGGAAGGTGACCGGTAAGGCACTAGCCAGGGTAGGCCTCCCTGGGGCTCGTTACGGCACCCATTCATTCAGGATAGGGGCGGCTTCCACCGCAGCGGCGTTTGGGTACTCTGGGGCTGAAATATGCAACATGGGAAGGTGGGGATCACGATGTTTTCAGTTGTATGTTCGCCCTCTTCAACAGTGAGTACCAGTTAAGTCACTACCCTGTTTCCTTTTTTCCTTGACAGACCCTGGGTGTTGTCTTACACCAGTGACAGTATGGCTGGTGGGCCACAGCTATGTGCACAGGGCAGTGCAGTTTGCTGCGGCGACAGAGTGGGGACCCCGACTGGGACTGGGTGCATCCGCAAGTCTCAGGTGGTACGGTAAGCGTGGAATGTTATGGTGGGAACTGTTGCCATTCCTTTTCTCCATCAGGGATGCTGACCCGCCTGATGTCCTGATTATACACCTCGGGGGTAATGATTTGGGGCAGGTCACGGGCCTATCGCTGAAGCATGCGATTTGCGGTGACCTGGCCTACTTGCATTATGTGTGGCCTGCCACAACCCTACTTTGGTCGGACATGATACCGCGGCACGCTTACAGGGGAGGGTTTAACCTCCAGGCCCTTGATCGGGCTCGGTGCTCGGTGAACAGGGCTATTGCCCAGTTCTTTCTGGACAAGGGTTGGGGGCGAGTCGTACGACACCCCACCATCAGTCTACAAAATTATGAGCTTTACACAGGGGATGGGGTCCATCTGTCGCCGGGAGGTATGGACCTCTTGTTGGGAGATTGGCGAGCAGGCCTGTTGACCGAGCTGACGGTCTGGGGGGTGGTGGTGAGCCTTTATTTAAGCCTCCCCGTGTGGCGGGTAGCACTGGTAAGGTAAACATTTATGACCCACAGGTATCCGGCAGGTTCGCAATTGACTGGACAACACTAGACAGGCACAAGTTGGTTAACGTTGTCCGGTCAACGATGAACCAGGCAATGGGGTGATGGCACGAGCTAGGCAGCATGCATCACCCCGTTATTTTATGGATACGCGTCAGAGGGTGGGGTCAGTAGTTAGATTATTGACTACGGTCAACAATTTGTTTGTTGTCAACAAACAAATTGATACAAATGGATACATTGTAACCAATTGCCGTTGGCAATTTTGGGTGGAACCTTACCAGTGTTACTTCGGCCTGCTTGCCTTAAGAATTATAATTGGTTGAATACCAATAGAAATTTATAATTCGGACTAGGGCATGAATCAATAAATGTGGCCCAATGCCGTTATCCACTTTTACCAGTGTCTGAGTCATTTATTGGGGGGTGCGCCTGTAAAGATGCAGATCATATAGACAGATGGATGTTGATGTTTGGACTGAAAGATACATGGAGAGAACTACGAGGATCAGAAAGGGTATATACTTTTTTCTCCCAGGTATATAACGCATAGTCAAGGATAGATTACATATTCGTGTCAGATAATCTGGTTAGAAATTTGGGAGAGATTGAAGTCGGAGCATTTAAAGAATCTGATCATGCAAAAGTGGTATTGGATCTGGGATTGGATCTGGGATTGGATGGTGAATTTTTTTTCCATGGTGAGGAAACCATGGAAATATTATGCTAATTTATTTAAAGACCCTAAAAGCAAAGAACAGATTATTAGAAATTGGGAGGAAAGTTGGAAACTGAATGATAATGGAGAAGTAAATTATAATACAGTTTGGGATACTATGAAGGCGATCTTTACAGGAAAAAGTATTTGTTGTTGTTCAGTTGCACAGTCGATTCCTACCCTTTGCGACCCTATAGACCATTGTTCTCCAGGCGCCTCTGTCCTCCACCATCTCCCTCAGCACTCCCAGTTCTGTACCCATTGTGTCTACAATCCCATCTAGCCATCTCATCTTTGGCCTCCCCCTCCTTCCAATGAGCAGTCAGGGTTGATTTCTTCTAAGATTGACCTATTTGTTCTCCTCGCTGTCCAGGGTACTCTCAGAACTCTCCTCCAACACCACATCTCAAAGGCATCTATTCTTCTGCGTTCAGCTTTCCTTATTGTCCAGCTCTCGCATCCGTACATTACCACTGGGAATACCATTGCTTTGACTATTCTAATTTTTGTTTGCAATGTGATGTCTCTGCTTTTCACTATGTTCCCCAGGTTTCTCATGGCTTGTCTCCCAAGAATCATTCGCCTTTTTATTTCATGGCTGCAATCTCCATCTGCAGTGATCTTTGATCCTAAGAATGTAAAATCTGTCACTGCTTCTACTTCTTCCCCATCTATTTTCCAGGAACTGATGGGGCCTGTTGCCATTATCTTGGTTTTCTTGATGTTGAGTCTCAGACCAGCTTTTGCACTCTCCTCCTTCAATCCAATCAAGAGGTTCTTTAGGTCTTCCTCACTTTCTGCCATTAGGGTGGTATCGTCTGCATATCTCAGATTGTTGATGTTTCTCCCAGCAATTTTAATCCCATATTGTGATTCCTCCATCCCTGCATTGCGCATTATGTGTTCTGTGTATAGATTGAATAAACAGGGTGATAAAATGCAGCCTTGTCTTACTCCTTTTCCTATTCCGTCATTCCGTGTTCTGTCCTAACTGTTGCTTCTTGGTTCATGTACAGATTTCTCAGGAGACATATGAGGTGCTCTGGTATTCCCATCTCTTTAATTACTTGCCACATCTTGTTGTGGTCTACACAGTCAAATGCCTTAGTGTAGTCAATAAAACAAAAGTAAACTTGTTTCTGGTATTCCTTTGTTTTCTCCATGATCCAACGTATGTTGGCAATGTGGTCTCTAGTCCCCCTACCTCTTCTGAAACCGGCCTGCACCTCTGGTAGTTCTCTCTCCACATGTTGTTGAAGTCTATCCTGTATTATCTTGAGCATCACCTTGCTGGCGTGTGGGATGAGTGCAATTGTTCGATAATTTGAGCATTCTTAGGCATTGCCCTTTTTTGGGATTGGGACGTATACTGATCTTTTCCAATCCTGTAGCCACTGTTTTGTTTTCCAAATTTGCTGGCATATAGAATGTAGTAATTTGACGCCATCATCTTTTAGCGCTTTGAAAAATTCCACTGGGATACCATCATCTCCCCTAGCTTTGTTGTTTGCAGTGCTCTTTAGGGCCTTTATGACTTCGCTCTCCAGAATGTCTGGCTCAAGTTCAATTTTTTCATCATTGTGATTATCATGAGTGTTGAGGTCCTTTTTGTAAAGTTCCTCTGTGTACTCTTTCCATCTTTTCTTAATCTCTTCTGCATCAGCTAACTCTTTTCCGTCTTTGTCCCTTATCATGGTCATTTTTGCTTTAAATGTTCCCTTGATTTCCCCAATTTTTCTGAAGAGATCTCTAGTCCTGCCTCTTTTGTTGTTTTCCTCCATTTCTTTGCACTGTTCTTTTAGGTAGTTTTCCTTATCTCTCCTTGCTTTTCTTTGAAATTCTGTGTTCAAAAGATTGTATTTTTTCCTTTCTCTTTTGACTTTTGCATTCCTTCTTTCCTCTGCTATTTTAAGAGCCTCATCAGACAACCATTTTGCTTTCTTATGCTTCTTTTCTTTTGGTATGATTTTCTTTGCTGCTTCCTGCATGATGTCCCTTATCTCTGTCCATAGTTCTTCTGGCACTCTGTCTATTGAGTCTAGGCCATTATATCTGTTCATCACCTTCACCGTGTATTCTTTAGGGATACTTTCTAGGTGATATCTGTCTGGTCTCCTTGTTTTCCCTATTTTCTTTAGTCTTAACCTGAATTTTGCGATCAGTAGGTTGTGATCTGAGCCACAGTCTGCTCCAGGTCTTGTTTTTGCTGACTGTATGGAGGTTCTCCATCTTTGGCTGCAGAGTATATAGTCAATTTGATTTCGGTGTTGGCCATCTGGTGATGTCCATGTGTAAAGTCGCCTCTTGTGTTGCTGGAAGAGAGTGTTTGCTATGACCAGTGCGTTCTCTTGGCAGAACTCTATCAATCTTTGCCCTGCTTCATTCTGTACTCCAAGACCGAATTTGCCTGTTATTCCCTCCACTTTTTGATTTCCTACTTTGGCATTCCAGTCTCCTAATATAATTTGGACATCATTTCTTGGTGTCTGTTCTATGAGGTGTTGTAAGTCCTCATAGAACTGGTCCATTGTGGCTTCATCTGCACCAGTGGTTGGTGCGTATATTTGAATCACAGTGACATTGAAGGGTTTGCCTTGAATTCTGACTGACATCATTCTGTCATTTTTGAGATTGTATCCCATTACTGCTTTTCTCACTCTTTTATTGACAATTATGGCTACTCCATTTCTTCTAAGGTTTTCTTGCCCACAGTAGTAGATATGATGGTTTCCAGAGCTGAATTCCCCCATCCCTGTCCATTTGAGCTCACTGATGCCCAAGATGTCAATGCTTATTCTTTCCATCTCATTTTTTTACCACTTCCAGTTTACCTTGGTTCATTGATCTCACATTCCATGTCCCTATGCAGTATTGTTCCTTACAACATTGCATTTCTCCCCCCTCTTTCCTGTCCCTCCCCTTCCTCCACTCTGTGGTGTTAAGCATCCTGTATCACCTAGCCTGCCCCTTTGTTTTGCCTTTTGTTTTGGTCAATAGGGTTCTCTTGGCAAGTTTTGTGGCATGGTTTGCCGGTTTCTACGCCATTTCCCCCCTCATACAACATATTATCATGCATATAATTACACTTTAAACACAGTCTCTATGTCAGTTGCTATATTAAGTCGGCATAAAGTCTTTATGTGAGTTATTATATTAAGTCATCATTTTTTTTCATATCAGCTACTTATCCTTTGCATGGGGCCCTGAGTCTTGCCCCCTGTTTTCCTCCTCTGCCTTCTTCCCTTCTGTCAATTGGTCCTCTCCTTCGGCGCTCGGTTGGTGCCAGGCAGCTGGGGATGGCTGCGCCCAGGCTCGGAAGGGCTCGCGGTGGGGCGAATGGCTGGCCTCCCCCCGCCCGGCTGGTCCTCCTCCTCTTCCCTGGCCCGGCTGGGGATGGCTGCACCCGGGCTCGGAAGGGTTCGCGGTGGGGTGAATGGCTGGCCTCCCCCCGCCCGGCTGGTCCTCCTCCTCTTCCCTGGCCCGGCTGGGGATGGCTGCGCCCGGGCTCGGAAGGGCTCGCGGTGGGGCGAATGGCTGGCCTCCCCCCCGTCCGGCTGGTCCTCCTCCTCTTCCCTGGCCCAGCTGGGGATGGCTGCGCCTGGGCTCGGAAGGGTTCGCGGTGGTCTAATTTTAAAATACAGGCAGTTCAAGGCAAAACGGGGATATGGAAATGGAATTAAAGCGCCTACAAGAGGAACATGCGAGGACAAAGAATAAGGAAATACCTGAAACAATGCAGAAAATGAAAAAGGAACTGATGGGTAAAGATATTGAAAAGGTAAAAAGAAATTTGATATACTTGAAGAGGGAATATTTTGAATATAGCAATAAAAATTCAAAGGTTTTGGCAAGAGTGGCTAAAGAAAAAAGAGAAAAGTGAGATAGGCATTTTGATTTCAAAAAAGTGTTAAATGTAATAGAAATAATGATAAAGTAGAGATAGTAAAGGAGTTCTATCAGGAGTTATATACAGAAAAAGAGGTAAAGCTGGATAAATTTAAAGACTATTTGGAGAAATATACAAATCAAAAAATATCTCAGGAACACATAGATAAAATGGAAGCTCCAATTTCTGAGAAAGAAATTAAAGATGTGATAACTAGTTTGAAAATGGATAAGTCACCAGGTGAGGATGGGCTATCATCAGAGTTTTATAAAGAATTTAAAGATATAGTTACCCCAAGATTTAAAAAGTTGTTTAATTCTATAATGGAAGGAGGATTACTTCCAACTTCACTTTAGAGCCTTTGGTTGGATACGGGGTAAGTTGATTTTGGTCACTTTTGGCGGGTAGCACTGGTAAGGTAAAGATTTATGACACATAGGTATCCGGCAGGTTCGCAATTGACTGGCCAACACGTAGATAGGTACAGGGGAAACAGGTTTGGCCGGTCAAGGACGAACTATGAAAGGGGTGATGTCAGGAGCTTCACAGCCTGCATCACCTTGATATTTGAACGGATACACGTCATAGGGTGGGGTCAGTAGATAGTCAGTAGATAGTATATTGACTTTGGTCAACAATTTGTTTGTGTCAACAAACAAATTGATACAAATTGATACATGTAGCCAATAGCCATTGGGATTTTGGGTGGAACCTTACCAGTGCTACTGCAGCCTGCTTGCCTTAAAGAATTACAATTGGATGATACACCAATTGAAAGTGACTAATTCGGACTAGGGCATTATTCAATAAAAGTGGCCCAATGCCTTTAATCCAATACCGGTGTCTGAGTCTTTATTTGGGTGGGTACGCCTGCAAAGACAAGGGGAGATCAGGTTAAAGGGTCTGGTAGCTAAAATTTATAAAATTTTAAACAAAGAAGATAATTCACAAGAAATTTTGAGAAAAATGTGGGGAGATGACTTAAATATAAAAATATCTGAAATAAAATGGTGATCCTTCTGGAAACGGAGGATAATGAGAACGCTGTCGGTCAGAGTTAAAGAACATAATTATAAAATGATATGGAGATGATAACTGATTCTGGTGAGATTGAATCAGATGGATAGGACCAGAAATAATTTGTGTTGGAGATGCAATAAAAGTGTTGGAACTTATAAACATATGTGGTGGAACTGCAAGGAAGTTAAAGACTTTTGGAAAGAGATTGAAAAAGAGATAGTAGCAATGATGGGAGAAAGGATTAAGATTGGACCCGGTGCCACCATGCTTATGGACCTAGATGGTTTAAATTTAGATAAGGAGGAACAAGAATTAATTGCAATCGTTATGTCTATGGGAAGACAGTGTATAGCAAAAAAATTGGAAGGACCCAAGGAAAATAAAATTGGAAGAATGGTAGAGGGAATCCAGGCAGTTGGCCCTGAACGATAAATTGACATGGGAATTAAATGAAAAGAAAGGGATTGTTAGAGAAAATAACTTTTGGAAGATCTGGAAACCATATATTGAATACACATTAAGGAAAAGAGGAGGTTCTATGCCGGTACCAGATCAACTGAATTTTTGGATAGACAAGCCACATCCCCCCTTTGGCAATGTAATATTAGCACAGGGTAAATCACTTTGTTTCATTCTCCGTATTATTTAGTGAGAAAGAGGTTTTAGAAAACAGAGAGGATAATTATATATAAAAGTAATTTTTCTTATTTTTTATTTTCGTTTATGTATGCAATGATATTAATTTGTAATTTTTAATATATTTTTTCTTTGCTTCTTTTCTATAAAAAGGTGTTTATTGTTTATTTAGTTAATGTATGTTTTATTTTTCTTTGCTTGTACAGTATGTATATTTGAAAACTTCTAATAAAATGAATAAAAATAAAAATAAAAAAGAATATCGATATGAACAGGCTGTAAAGGAAAAGAGCAGGCAGGAAAATTGGTGGAAATATGATTCTGAGGAAAAGAGAGTGAAGGGGAGAGTAACTGTGCAGAGAGCTTCAGAAATAACATTTGAGGCAGAGCTGAAAAATGCATTTGGCTTCTAAATTTTTCTTCCATCTTTTTCTTTCTGTGAATGTTAACGTTAGATTTTTAGTATGCTCAGAACCATCAATATCAATGATAGATTTATTCCTCTTCTCCCTTCTCCCTAAGCATTGAAGAAAACAAAACATACAATTACAATAGGATGAATATATATATATAGCACAAACATTTGATATGTCTGTTTAACATTCTGAAATCAGGGGTCCCCAACAATTTTTCCACCATGGACCGGTTTCATGCTAAACAATTTTTCCACAGACCAGTAAGTGGTGGTGGTGGGATTGGATTGTGCAAGCGCATAATAAAATTCAATAAAGTGCATAATTACCATAAGAGCCATATTTAAGCAATGTGAAGGAGGGCCCTGGCCACCTGCCTATCTGCTGTATCTGAAACCTGTGATCTCGCTTCATTCACCAGGCAAATTTGGTGGAGCACATTGATGGTATAAAGCTGCCATCAGGGTTCCCAGTGCCACCCCCACCCCCATGGACTGGTTTGGAACAGAACGTGGCCCACTACCAGTCCATGGCCCGGTGGTTGGAGCCCCCCGATTTAAGTGATTTCCATCTTTCATACATGTCTGAAACTATTTGGGCGCTAAAATCAGTCTTAGTCCCAAAGGCAGTAGAGCTGGATCGCTTGTGGTGTTTTATTAATTAAAATAATCAAGCTGACCAGCTAATCTTAGATACTGGCATATTTTAAAAGCCTATAACTTCCTTTTTCCTTCTCAATACATCATCCACACCTGTTTCTGTTTCTTTGTTTCTGTCTTTCTTTTTTCGAAAGGTAGAGTACAACTACCAACAGTCTATGACAAGGGTTCCCAACCTTTTCAGGTTGGGGGCTGGGTCATGCTCTCTCAGTCAGCTTTGAGGGCTGGACAGCCATTTTCCCCTGCCTGCATGATGGGTGGCCATTTTGTCTCAACAGCTTCAAAAGGGTGGCCATTTTGTTTCTCGATTGCCCTTGGAGGGGTGGGGGGCACATGAAATGGCATCATGGGCCAGATCTGGCCTTCAGGCCTTAGGTTGGGAACCCCTGGTCTATGATTTGGATGAGAGAGCATTCGTTTTGTACTGACAGAACAATAACTCTGTCACTGGTAGTGTTTCTTAATTATTCTTTTTCAGCTTTGTGCATACATGAATGCATCTCCCAAGAGTCTGGTTACATGGATTTAAACACAGGTTTTTATGCGTATGGATGTCTACATTGTTTGTATTGGGGCGGTTGAATTTTGACATGAACAGATCTGCCTTTCTGTTGAGTCCGAGTATTAATCAGCAACGCGACCAGAGACTAACTAACAAGTCAATTATTACAGCTTAGTTCAGACTGGGGAAAACAGGGGCGAGGTAGCAACTTATATACAGATAGAACGGCAGTTACAGTGATACATTTTCCCGGGCTTTTCCTAGCACAGGAAGCCTGTGTAAACCAATCAGGGTGCATTGAAAGCAAATGAATAAGGCGCCTTACAGAAAAAGGGCACGCAGTTACAGCAAGGACTCTATGGTGATTGCAACTTAAAGCAATACATGTCAATATACGTTTGGACACAACACTTTCACAGTTAGGATTCCAAAGTGCAAATAATGTCATCTGGACTGTCTAGGCAAGTCCTTCGAAACACAGACTAAATTTATATTCCTTGTACATTTGTAGTTGATCTAAAACACTCACTTTTCCACATCAAAACTGGAATTTCTGATTAAAGTTCACAGAGTGGAGTGGACAGCCTGGGATTGTTCCTGCTTTGTGTGAGCCCGACGTAACAGGTCTACCCATATTTTGGATTGAAACTCAAGATGGTGGGATATACAGAGAATGGCAAGGAGAACAGATCTTCAGTGCTGTGTGTATTTGCCCTTTTTTGCCAGCCATCTGTGCTTTGACTTTGTGAACAGGAGATATTGTGTTGTCTTTATATATATATAATTAGATTTTGTTTAAAAATGTAACATAAAACATAACAAGAAAACAAAAACAGACAAACAAACAAACATTGCAATACAAGATAAAACTTAAAATACAAACCAGAGGAAAAAAGAAAAATAACAATATATTAAACGGGAAAAAATCTCATATTATTAATTTACAGAAGTCCTGTGGTAATGTGAGCCAAACCAACAGGTCCGCTCGTAAACCCCTAATCAGCTGTACCCTGCGGCTTCGTTTAGCGAGACCCGCCATAGCGTGACCCAGACACTAGGCGAAAGCACTGCCTGGTATTACCACTCTGCAGGCGAAGTGCGACTCTCTGAGAGGCACCTTCCACTTGGCAACATTGCCACAGCGCAGCAGGGGCCGCCCACCTTGACCGACAATTTGGTCACCTGGCCCTCTTGCACGTCATTCAAAAGAGAGGTGCCAGGTGAACCCCATCTCCAGAAGACAGGCCAAATTCATGTAACCCTATCCCTAGACTACAAATGGCTGTCCCCGAGGCATTCTAGATAAGGAACCAGGCAACAGCCCTGTTCACTGACCTTCAGGCACGGTCCGATCGCTGGGACAAAGTGTCGCCCATATATTGCATCGGCATGATGTATGACCATAGCAATCGTGTAGACGGCCATAAATTGCAAAGAAACGCCAGGTCACTGCACTCGGAAGTCTTTAAGTCTGGGCCAGCAATCCGTGGAGGTGCAGCATTAAAACATGTGGAGGCCCCGCATCCCCAATGGACATCAGGAATGTCAACAGTTACCGCCACCTCTATGCCATGCACATCATACCACACCATTGCATACGCGCGGTTACGTGTCGTCCAAGATGGGGTCGCCATTCTAACGAAGCGGCCTACTGCGCCGCCCCAGTGCACAGAGTTGTGGCCCACAAGCCACACCACAACCCGTGTGCGGGAACACACAGGGTCTGTAATAAGGAAGGAGAATAGAGGGCAGACAAGGCACTCATTCAGTGAAGGGACGAATAGACAGAGAAACTTGGACAAATCCACACCTGCCCATGCAACAGATGTCAGGCTCCGGGCACCCAAACGTAGCCGCAGCTGATGCGGCGCCCAGCCAGGAGGAACGGGGACCAATTCTAGTTCGGTCAGGGTAGACCCGGCCTGGTAGCAGACAACAGGCCGGGGCATGAACCATGTGCTGCCACAAACACCTGTGGGGAAGCAACCGGACATATGGCAGCGCCAGGCTAGTACCCTCTTCTGGCTGACCGGCCCTTGAAGAGTGAAGCCTCACCAGAGCCCACT
Organism: Bradypodion ventrale; assembly: GCA_035047345.1. Taxonomy (NCBI): domain Eukaryota; kingdom Metazoa; phylum Chordata; class Lepidosauria; order Squamata; family Chamaeleonidae; genus Bradypodion; species Bradypodion ventrale. The sequence goes on along the minus strand of JAWDJE010000009.1, from coordinate 21,426,945 downwards.
CCTGATCGAGCAACCCATAATCTAGCGCCAGTGCCCTGCAAAACATGTCCCCCGTTGAAGGTGGTAGCAGCTAACCCAATCTGAGAGCTCTAGATCAAGGTACAGGTGGTTGTCCAAAAGTGGACTCTCCGCACGCAGCATAAGCGTTGCTACGCAAGAGTCACATACAGTAACCACACTTGCACTGCCACGTAAGAGTCACATATAATAACTACAAGTGCTAGCAGGGCTCGTCGCTGGCATCTCAGGGTGAAGGGCTGCCCTAAGCCTAATATCTTGACCTAGGCTAACTGCGACGGGCCAGGGAAAACAACCACGGCCCGGCAATCATTGTCCAAGCACTGGACCATCGGAATGGCCAAATCAGGACGGGCCCACATATATCCTGCCATGGATGCCCAATAGGCCGGCAACCAATCGGCCCCATAGGGGGGGTAGGGTGCAGCGGCAGGGGAACTCCTTGACCCTGTCGTCCTGCCCCTAATGCCCTAATGGTGTGTTCACAATGCAGGAGGGGGAAATGTGAATATATTCACCAAACCACAGAGCCTAGCTAATAGCCCAGTACAAGTGGTCACCCAGGGGCATAGAGCAACCGACCGACAGCAGAACCACCGTTGGCACTGATTGTAGTGGATAAACACATAACCGGCCCTACGGGCCCAGAGAAATTAACTAAAAGCATAGGGGCAGTCACCCCAGTAAGAACCAGAGTGTAATTGGCCTGCTGAGACCATGGCCACTATACACCCCCCCCCCCAGCGTGACAAGCTAGTGTCAGAGGTGTGCTCATTTGACCAGGATACTCACTCGGTGCACCCCACGAGCCGCCCCCACTGGGGGTTCCGGCCCGTAGTGGGCGTCGGAGTTCACGATGTCCATCTCGCGCTGTGTTCACGTGCGTCCCAGCCGGATGGGGAGCCGCGAGGTGCCAGCCTACGCTGGCCTGATGGCTTCCGGCAGCTCAACCCCATTGGCGGCCCACTGCGCAGCCATGGCCAGCATGTGGGCCGGAACCACCGAGTTGTCGCGCCCACCATCCGAGGTGGTGGAGCAATGACCATTGATGCCTCCGTTGCCAAATTGCAGGCAAGGGAGCATCCGCAACATCTAACCCACCAGGACAAGGTGGGCCAGATGGACCGGATGGGCCCACCAGGTAATTGATACGGGATAACCGATGGTAATTCCCGGCCATAATAGGGGCATGCCTAATAATACGGCCCGTGAGGGGCCGGAATGACGGTGGGGCAGCCATGCCCCCTAACTAACCTGGATGTCCGAGTCCGGGTGGGTGGGGGGCCCGCAAAGAGCGCGGCGGCCATTTTGGCACTGCACTTGCAAAAGATAACAGTCCTATTTTCTCTTTATTTTGTGTAGCTATATCCACCAAATCCACAACAATTCTTGTCAAGTCTGCCATAACTCTTCCTTTTAAAAATCTCACTTGGTATCTATCTATATAACTGGCCATGAAACTGTTCAACCTATTTGCCAAAAATGCCATAAATATTTTTGCATCTTGATTTATTAATAAGATAGGTTCTATAAGATTCCACCTTTTCTAAATTCTTCCCTGGTTTTGGGATCAAAACTATTACTGACCTATACCATGAAGCCGGTATTGCTCCGCCTTCTAATATATAATTAAATAACTTTTGAAGCTTTGGAATTATTATTTCTTTAAATTCTTTATAGAATTCAACCGGTAATCCATCTTCTCAAGGTGTTTTACTAGTTTTTAATTTCCCTATAATTTCTTTAATTTCCATTTCAGTTATTAGTTCTTCCATTTTACTCTTATGTTCTTGACTTACTTTTAATCCTTTCTGCTTTTTGAGATATTCTTTTAATCTTTCTAATTTTATGTCTTTTTCCAAATATAATTTTTGATTTAAAAAAATCACAATTTCTATTTTTTCTTTAAGCTTATTACATCTTACCCCTTGCTCGTTTATCAGAATACGTATTTCTCTTTTATTTCTTTTCTCTTTAGCTGCTCTCGCTAATAATTTTGAATTTTTATTACTATATTCCAAATATTCCTTCTTTAAATATATCAAATCTCTTAACTTTTTCTATATCCTTTCCAATTATTTCCTTCTTTAATCTTTGTATCTTGTCTAAAATGTCACATTTTTAGTCCTAGCATGTTCCCTTTGAAGTTGTCTAATTTCATTTTCAACTTTCTCTTGTTTGTTTTTTATACTAGCAATTCTTATACTTTCACCCCTGAATATCGACTTCATTGTATCCCATACCACATTATATTTCACCTCACCTGTATAGTTTAACTTCCATCATTCTTCCCAGTTCTTTAGAATTTGTTCTTTCATTTTTACATCTTTAAATAATTTTGGGTCATATCTCCAATTAAACCTTTTCCTATTTTCTCCTTCCATCTGTAATTCCAACAAAATTTTAGCATGAGCCAATTCTTTAAAGATGCCTACCTCCATTTCCTCTATATTTTATCATATTGTCTGTAATTAATATATAATCTATTCTAGAATATGAATTATATATCTGTGAAAAATAGGTATAGACCCTTTCTGCCCCTTGAAATTCTCTCCAAGTATCCTTCAGACCCAGAAGTTTAATCCATTTATCCAAAATTTGCATTTTAATGCCACTTCTATATTCTGTCAAGTTAGTACAATCTATATTGGAACGTATTAAATTAAAATCTCTTGCTTACAGTACCAACGTATACGTGCGGTTGCACGTAGTCCAAGCTGGGGTCCCCACTCTGTCGCCGCAGCATACTGCGCTGCCCAGTGCACGTAACTGTGGCCCACCAGCCATACTGCCACCGGTGTGCGGGGACACACAGGGTCTGTAAAAGAAGAAAAGAGAATAATGACTTAACTGGTACTCATACCTGGAGTGGGCGAACGTACAATGCAAAACGCATGGATCCCCATCTCCCCATCCGGCGTATATCAGCCTCAGAGTACCCAAATGCAGCCGCAGTTGATGCAGCATCTATCCTAAATGAATGGGTGCCGTAACGAGCCCCGGGGAGGCCAACACTGGTTAGTGCCATACCGGTCACCTTCCAAAATTGGAATTTAGTAAGGGGAGACCCATCCTGGTGGCAGAAAAACGGGCCAGGGTGGGCGCCACGCACTGCCAAAAACTCATGTAGGGCACCAACCGGACAGATGTCTGCAATGGAACATCGTAGCAGTCTAACTCCACTGCCTACGCCGTGCTTATCAACCTTTGAGGACCGTATCCTCAATTGAGCCCACTCATTAGTGACATAGACATCGTCGAGTTCCAGTGCCCTACGAGTCGCATCCGCCTTAGACAGTGGTACCAACTCACTGATGCGGAGCGCTCCAAAGAAGGCCACCGTGGTAGCCGTGTGAAAAAGAGCCACCTCATACCTATCATAACACAAGTTATGCCAGCCTCGTGCAAGGTGGGTCAGGACCTCTGGTGAAATTGGGTGACGAGTGTCCGGGCGCCGGCCACGTTCCCGTGTCCACCCCTCCAAAACATGACGTATGCGGAAATCATTCACGCAGTCAGCGAAGCCCCTCACTTTGGCCATAAATGCCAGTGCTGACAGCCTGGATGCTATAGTACGAGGAGCCAAACCCTGACTGTGAAGATAAACCATAAATTGTAAAACCTGTTCAACTGGTATGGGCCACACTTCGGGCAACTGTAGTTGCACACAAAAGGTTCTAAATTGCACAAAAGCATGTTGATACGCCTTACGCGTGCGAGGTGCCAAAGACATGCCGATCGCCCGGTTCACCTCTCCCGGCCAAATGTCCAAATCTCGGCCGGGAGTGGCGAGGGGAATTCCTCTGCTTCCGGAGCCAAGGCATGGAACCTGGGGATCTGCAGGCGGGATCAAGCATCAGCAATATCATTATTAATGCCTGGGACATGTCTGGCCTTAAACAGCACATTTAGGCATAGGCTTCTTAACACAAAGTGACGAACCAACGCCATAACCCTAGACGATTTGGACATCTGAGTGTTGACAATGTGCACCACTGCCGCATTGTCACACCAAAAATGGACCACTGAGTTGGCCCACTCCTCGCCCCATAGCATCAAAGCTCCCAGGATGGGAAGGAACTCAAGGAAGGTAAGATCGCGGAGGCGATCCGTGCCAAGCCATGCGTGAGGCCATCGGCCGTAAGCCCACCTCCCCTCAAAATAAATCCCATATCCCAGGGAGCTGGAGGCATCCGACTGTACTTGGAATCTAGGGGAGACCATAAGGTCTGATCTCCAGAAAGAGACCCCGTTAAAATCCCGTAGGAATGTGAGCCAAACCGAAAGGTCAGCCTGCATGCCCCTGGTCAGTCGGACCCTATGGTGGCACTTTAACAGGCCAGCCATGGCGTCACATAGGCGCCAGGCAAATGCTCTGCCGGGTGTCACCACCCTGCAGGCAAAGTTAAGATGACCATGAAGTACCTGCAGCTCACGAAGGGACACTTTACATTTGGCCATCAATGCCAAAATCATCGCGGAGATCCGGGTGACCTTATCCATGGGTAACCGGGATGCCTGTGCGACCGTGTCAATTTCAATGCCTAGAAATGTGAGCTTAGTAGATGGGCCCTCGGTCTTTTCGGGCACTAAGGGGACACCCAGTTCCCGCATTAACGTCTGAAATGTAGTGAGGAGACGCGTGCACGTGTCCGAGCCCCGTCCACCCCTGAACAAAAAGTCATCGAGGTAATGGGCTACAGACCGAGACCCGGACCTGCAAACAAAGGCCCACTGAAAAAAAGTGCTAAAACATTCGAATGCCGAACATGAAATAGAGCAGCCAAAAGGCATGGCCTTATCCACATAGAACTTCCCTTGGAATCTAAAACCCAATAGCTCAAAGTCCCCTGGGTGCACTGGCAGCAATTGGAATGCCGATTTAATGTCACATTTTGCCAGGAGGGCACCGGGACCACATGAGCGCACCATCCGTAGGGCCTGGTCAAACAACATATACCTGACCGAACAAAGGTCATCAGGAATAGCATCATTGACAGAAGAACCCACCGGGTACGATAGATGGTGAATTAAATGAAATTCACCCGGGGTCTTTTTAGGTACTAACCCCAGAGGGGAGACCTTCAGGTTAGGGAAAGGCGGTTCGGAAAAGGGGCCCGCTACCCTCCTAGCCTCCACTTCTTTAGCAATACTCAGGGCAGCTACATCCTCCTTGCCCTTCAAGGAAATTGAATTTCCTTGAAGCATCTTGGGGTCCCCGAACCCCCTCGAACGGAATACGAAAGCCCCACTGGAAACCCTCAAGAAGGTACCTCGCGTCCTCCCTTCTTGGATAAGTTGAGAGCCATCGCTCCAGCATATACACATTAACCGGGGAGGGGGGCCTTTTGAATGGCTAGCTCCTTCAGAGGAAGCCCTGACTGCCCCCTGTCCACCTCTACCTCTGCCCCATGACCCATCAGCCCGCGGGCACGCTTATTGCACACGCCATTAGCTGAGAAGCTCCAACACAGCAAGCGGGCTGGAACCCCCTGCCCCGCCAGCTGGCGGGGAGCCTGTGTTGGAGTAGCTCGCTGCACAGCATGGCCACAATGGTACCTATCCCCAGGCGTCGGACACGTGGGGGTCATGTACAAGAGCCACAATTTCTGGCAGGGCTCATCCCACCTCATCTCTGGGTGTAGGGCCACCCTCATTCTAAATTCCTCATCGTAAGCCAACCACGACGGGCCAGGGAAATCTACCATCACCCTGTAAATATTGTCCAAGTATTGGATCATAGGAATGGCCAGATCAGGCCGGGCCCTCAGGTATACCGCCATATATATAAGATATGCCAGCAACCAGTTGGCCCAAGTGCGCGGTGGCTTACGATGACGGGACAGCTCTTTGTCTCTGTCGTCCTGTCCCTCTCTCTCTTCCTTAGTGGGCTCACGGTTCAATAGGGAGAATATATCCACGTACTCCCCTCGCCAAATCTTATCCCTCGTGACCTGTGACAAATGATCACCCAGGGGCCAGGAATAACCAGCCGTCGGCAAAGCCATCGTCGATACATTCTGTATAGAGGGCATACGCAGTGGTACCTGAACAGCCCCTGTGATGCTCGGCATAGCCCCAGGGGCGGACACCCCCGCCCTTAACGAGGGACCATTTTGAAACCATAGGTTACTGGGGTAGGATGGTAACTGCTGCCCACTCGCATCAACTTGACGAGGCCAGGGCCACTGAACCCTCCCAATGTAAGTGGACTGTGGTGGTGGTGCACTAAATTGAACCTGATACTCACTAGTTGCACCCCCGTGAGCCGCCCCCACCGGGGGTTCCAGCCCACGGCGGGCGTTGGAGCTCGGGACCGGAATCGAGCTCTGGGACCACCCCTGACTGCTCCCAGCCTGGACATCAGGTTGAACGGGGAGCTGCGAGGCACCAGTTGGGGCCGGCAGGACCGTCTCAAGCAGCTCGACCCGGTTGGCCGCCCGCTGAAGCGTTGCGGCCAGCAAGTTAGCCGGGGCCGACGAAGGGGCCCCTGTTGAAGAAAGAGTAGTGCCCCCCTCCGAAGGAGGCTTTGCAATGCCCAAGGATGCTTCCAGCACTGCTATCCATGCTAACAGAGCATCCACTGCCTCAGAGCCCCCAGTATAAAGTGGGCCGGGTGGGCCAGATGGCCCACTAGGCAGTTGAGGAAAAGGCAACCCAAAAGGAGAGCCAGGGCCAGAATAGGGCCATGCCCAAAACTCTGGCCCATGGGGGGCCGGAGGAGCAGTGGGGCGGATACCCACATCAGGCCCCCCCGGGGCCCCCTGTCCCGTGCCCTGCAAAGGCGGGCCGAGGGCCGAAGCCCCAGAGGGGCCGGCCTGTAGCTGACCAGCTACCAAGCTGGGACCCGGCTGCCAAGTGGTAGCCTGACCAGCCCCACTGGTACCAGTGGGCAAGACTGTAACATTGCCCTGCCGTGGGGGCGCAGCCCTGGTCCTCCGACCCAAAGGCTGGCCCCCATCCGATGCAGGGACAGTAAAAATTCTTCCCCTCAGCCGTGGCTTCAGCGCCGGGGCCTTCTGCTTGGGAGCCATGTCTCCCTAGGAGAAGAAAAGTCGCTGAAGGATCCCTATCCAGGGATCGAACTCCTAGCGTGTAAGTACCGCGGTAGCCAAGAAGCAATCCTAAAAGGCTCCGGGTACTGTAATCCTCCTTTCCCAGCTGGGAAACGAACGACAAGGCTCTATAGCCGAAGACTAAAGAGAAAAAAGCGACGGAGAAAACTTCTCCTCTCCGTCGCTATTCTAAAATGGCAGCTTGGCTGCCTCATGGCCACCCCTTTTATAGAGGGGTGGCCACGCCCCCTAACTCACCCGGATGTCTGAGTCTGGGGGGGGGGGCTGCAAAGAGCGCGGCGGCCATTTTGGTGCCGCACTTTCATTGTCATTGTTCAGTCACACAGTCAGGTCTGACCCTTTGCGACCCCATGGACTACATCATGTCAAGCTTCTCTGTCATCCACCATTCTCCAGAGCAGTGATGCATTCCCAAAAAATTTACTATCACCTCTGTGGGTGGGGCCAAATCTGTGGGCATGGCCAATGCAATGGCTATGGAGCTGGGCGTGGCTGGCCAGGTGAGCGTGGCCTGGTGGAATTTCCACTACCAGTTCTCCAGTATAGGGCAGAACCCCCTGCAGTGCATCACTGCTCCAGAGTCTGCCCAGATCCACGCCCACTGCACCAATTATTCTGTCTAACCATCTCAACCTCTGCTGCCCCCTTCTCCTTTTGCCTTCAATCTGCTTCAACTTCAGTATCTTTCCTTCCAAGGAGCAGTCAGGGTTGATTTCCTTCTGGATGGACTAATTTTTTCTTCTTGTAATCCAGGGATCTCTCAAAAGTCTTCTCCAGCATCACAGTTTGAAGGTGTTTATTCTTCTGCACTCAGCACTTCATTATGGTCCAGCTCTCACAGCCACACATTACTATTTGGACTTTTATGCAGACTTTTGTTGTGCAGACTTTTACGGAGACTTTTATTATGCTGCCCAGGTTTACATCCCAAGAAGTAAGAGTATTTTTATTTCATGACTGCAGTCACTGTCTGCAGTGATCTTAGATCCCAAGAAGCTAATGTCTGTCACTGCTTCCATTTCTTCCCCTTCTATTGTCAGGGAGTGATGGGGCAAGATGCCATTATCTTCATTTTTTTGATGTTGAGATTCAAGTTAGCTTTTGCACAATCCTCTTTCACCCTCATCAAGAGGCTCTTTAGTTCTTCTTCACTTTCTGCCATTAGGGTAGTGTTATCTGAGATTATTTTAATTCTGGGTTGTGCTTCATCCGGGCCTACATTATGCCTGATGTACTCTGCATATACGTTAAATGAGCAGGGTAACAATATACAGTTCATGGAGGTGGTCAAAGAGTAGCTGCGGGGGCTCTGCCACAAATACTATGCTACCTGAGGCAACACTCTTACCAAGATGAATAGCAGGACAGAGCATAGCTGAAGCTGTCTGGAGAATACTTTGCATCAACATCTGTAAAACATAATATTGTAGAGACATAGCTTCGGATGTACATTTATTTCTGCTCCAGGCTGGTAGTTGCTGTATTTGGAGCACAATAATAACATCCACTTGTATTTATAAAATCATTATTACTTTAATGGACACGAACAAGCATATAGATCTGCTCATTTGGAATTGTGTGAAAAGAACACAAACAATTCCAATTTGATTTGTATTGCCAATGGTGCTGACATATGAGCTTCAGCTATCTTTAATTTTATTTTTTGCTCTCCTTCCCTCTTCTGAATTGCTCCAAATACTTAACAGTCTAATAAAGAGGTCTCATTTTAGAAAGCAACAGGAAAAAGCCTATTATTTACCAAGCAATTCTGCAATAAATATAGATAAGAGGAGACCTGACTGATACTATAAGTCAGCTATAAAGGGGGGCATTCAAAATGAAGCTAAATGCACTGCTGGATGTCTGCATGAATCTGCCTCACTCCTCTGTTGGAAAGAACTCCTGGCTGCCCTTAAGGGGTCTGGGCTAGCTAAGTTCCTCCTGCCCCCATGCCGATGTTGGCTATTCGGGTAGGGACATGCTGGGGTATTAACTGATGATTTAGCCCCCACCCGGACTGAACTGACTTCTGAAATGACTTTTCTATACTTGCTCCATGTAAGGAATTGTGTTGAAGCTCTAGGCTCTTGTCTGATGCAGTTCTCAATCCTATCTCAGATGTGGAGATCTAGCTTGTCTATTTCTGAAAGATACAGGCAGTGTTCTCCCAGGTGCACTAAGAAATCTGCTAACTGTGCACTGTGAATGCATGTATGAATTAACCTGGCCAGGTCCTTGAACCCCATTAAGTGAGTTCTCTGGTTAGCAGATGGGTGTTGCCCTTGTGGACAAGCTCCCATATATACCTGACTCGGCCCCTCAAAGTTGCCTTCTCGGGATGGTTGACGCATCTGGTTTCAGGTAATATGTCTTAGTGCTATGATCCTCCGGGAAGGAGTTGAGATCGTGGACTGCGGCCACGGTCCCTCGTTGGCCTCTGCGATGATGCCAGGGTTCACAGCCGACCCTGGTTGGAACGCGTTTCCTTGATGCTGATGAGCGCAAGATGCCGCAGAGCTTTGGAGCGCACTCTGCCTGTGAAGTGCCTAGCCTTGTGGCCGTGCCTAGTTCTAATCGGATGGCTTTCCGACCAGAACTCACTGCAACTGCCTGGAAGAAATTGGATGTGGCTCTAGCATAGAACCATGCCAATTACGTCGGACCAGATGGCCGGAACACGCCAGGCCGGATGGCCAGATCACGTCAGGGTCACCATATGTTGTAATGGTGGGCCAGATATGGCCCATTGGGTTCGGAGTGACTGGATGAAGAAAGGCACATGAGGCAGAGCTGAGGTGGAAGTCCAGTAAAGGCCACTTGGTCGATTGGCATTTTATTCTTTGCCCCAAACCATTGCGTGCATACAGACATGATGATCTGGCACAAGGGAAATGAGTAACCAGGATGTTCCAGGAAACATGCTTATCAGTTAATTAACTTTGGGATGGCAGTCCATTGTCTTGTGCTATCATGGAGTTCATCTGGGGTTGAGTTAATCAACCACACCATGGTTTGCTCTCTGGCTTAGAGAGTCTGCAGATGTGAGATATACATTATATGTTTATCTTAGGTCACCACCTTATGGCCGAGCTGCCGGCCAGGGCAGTTATGAGCCTAACTTATGGCTATATGAAACTGCACCCCAATTTCTCTTCCCTCGAGATCGGGGCTCCAGGAAGTGTGCGACCAAACCCAGCGATCTGTCAGGAACGGTATCGCCAATTCAGAGTGGATAACCCATACTCCCCCAGACAGCTTCAGGGGCCGGACGGCTGTTTTGCCCATCTGCCACCACATGGCACTTCCTAGCGTGGTGGAAGCAGTAGGGGGCCACATGAAATGGTGCTGTGGGCCACAACTGGCCCATGGGCTGCACGTTGAGAATCCTTGCATTAAGCACTGGGCCATATGGACAAATTGTTCGACTGGTAGAAGGCTGAAGCTGTCTATATTCTTATTTTGGATACATGAGCTCAGCATATAAATGGATGGTTAGAGTAAGAGGCCATGTTGTCATATTTGCCTTTACCCTCATAAATTCAGGAAAATGCCAGAGCAGAGATATAATCTGGAGAAGAATAAAGTGAAATTTATATGGAAATGTTTGTCCCTGTGAGTATGGCATGTAATAGAATTGGTCTGGAACAACAGCCATTCTGAAAAGAGTACTGGATTCTTTGTCTTTAAGTCACTTTTAATTTCAGATAATCTGAATGTAATAGATGTCTGGTTGTGATATGAAGGGGCACTCAATGATTCTGGCCACTAAGTAGCTTAGATGAAGGAAGAGGGAAGCAAGAGTAACCTGGAGTAGACTGTCTCAGCTTGCTGCTCTGGGGTATGTTATGTATGATAACTGTGTATGTAACTGTCAAGGCAATTCAAACCACCATGTTCCCGTGCTTTCCTAGCTGTCAAACAGCATCTCTGTTTGACAGCTACGAAATCTCGCCAGACAGCGTAGTCTCGCGAGATTTCGAGAAATGCACAAATTTGAATGTGACAGGAGCAAAATATATCTTTCTTATGCAAATAAGTGGATTGAGATGTGTGCACACCTTGTTAGCCAATTGGCATTGTTTATTATTGTTACTGTAACTGTTTATACTGTATATAAGTCCGAGTTTTGCCTCATCCAAACTGTGTTCAAACCCCACTAATAAAGAGCTGTATTTCACTTCTAAATGCGAGTCATCATTATTCCTTGAACACCAAACTGACGACGAGGATGGGATGGCGTCCCCACAAGGCAGCAACATCGGCCCATTCAACCTGGCTCATCCAGAGAAATGGGCAGTCTACGAATGCCAAATCCACCACACTATGGCCTCCCAGAAGATCACCAATGAAGACCAGAAGTGCTCCTGTTTCCTCGCACAGTGCGGATCTGAGACGCTTGAGCTGGCCATGAAATCAGATCACCCATTCCAGCTCGTACACCTCGACTTGGTAGGACCTCTTAGAAGATCAATAGGCCAGAAGAGATTTTTCCTAACAATAGTTGACGACTTCAGCAGGTACGGTTACGTATACACACTTAATAGTAAGGATGAGGCGTTCAGCAAGTTTAAGGAATTCCACACAAGGGTGTGGACTCAACACAACGTGAACGTGAAGCAAATGATGACGGACAGAGGTTCGGAATTCCTGTCAAAAGAGTTTGAAGAATGGATAAAGGAGAAGGGGATGCTGCACTTCAAGACTGCACCATTCTCAGCCTTCCAAAATGGGGTGGCTGAGAGAAGAAACGGGGTACTACAAACCATGATCAGATGTGCAATAGAAGACGCAGGTCTAAGCTTCTCATATTGGGGAGAGGCGGTGCTGTACTCCAACTACACGTTAAACAGGCTGTGGTCTAGTGTTCTCGGTAAGACACCCTACGAGGCAATGTACAACCGAAAACCCAAGCTGGCGCACCTCCACGTCTTCGGCGTACCTGCAGTCGTGCACATACCCAAGCAACTTAGAAAGAAAGGGGACAAGATAACCAGAAGGCTAAGGTTCCTAGGCTATGAGCCAGGTTCGAAGGCGTACCGGTTCATAGACCACAACCAGAGGCTGGTAGTTTCAAGATCAGCCACATTCCACGAGCACTCGAACTGGGGCAAGATACACGCGAATGAAGTATTGATGAGCGACCCAGAGCATGAAGGGGTCAAGGCAGCACTGCCCGTGGCAAGGCCTGACCAACCAGGAGATACAATATGTGGCAAGTCTGAAACACAAGGAGCACGCACAAGCACCACAGACGCAGGAGACGTCGAATCCCCAAGTTCCACAAAAGAAGCGCCTATAAGGTCAACCAGGTCGACCAAGAACCAAACCCCGAGAAGATTGGAGGATTATGTTCTGAGCATGGAGACCTACCCCGAAACACCAGCGAGCTACGAAGACATAGCAAAGCTACCACCTGAAGAACAGGACAAGTGGAGGGCGGCCATGGAGAAGGAAATGGAAAGTCTCGAAGACCTCGACGTATATACACCTGCAAGGGTACCTGAAGGACAAAAGACGGTGGGAACAAAGTGGGTATTCAAGGTCAAACAACTAGAGGACGAACAGATCCTGTACAAGGCCAGACTAGTGGTCCAAGGTTTCACTCAACGATACCCAGATGACTATGAGGACACATATTCTCCAACGGTGAAACCAGAAAGTGTTAAGGCCGCATTAGTAATGGCAACAGTACTTGGAGAACAAGTATATCAATTCGACGTACAGACAGCGTACTTACACGCACAACTGGATAAGGAGATATACGTCAGGGCTCCACCCGGTTTTGGACGCAGCAGTGGAGAAACATGGCTGCTAAACAAGAGCCTTTACGGACTCAAGCAATCTGGCAGAAGATGGTACGAGTGCCTAGCTGAAACCATGAAGAAATTGAACTTCTCTCCAGTTAGAGAAGACAAATGTGTCTTCTTAAGAAAATCTCCAGAAGGGGTAGAAACGGTTCTGGTTTACGTCGACGACCTGTTGTACTTTGGGAAAAGCAAGTCTAGATGCGATGAGTTCGCCAAAGGCCTACAAAACGAGTTCTCACTGAAGAGTCTAGGAAAGGTGAACAAATACCTAGGGGTACATGTGTCAAGGGTAACGGACGGCTTTGCCATATCTCAGAAGGAGAAGATAATCGAGCTCCTTAACAAGTGTAATATGTCCGATGCCCACCCATGTGGGACCCCCATGCAGACGGATTTCGTAAAAAACTCCCACGAGGAGGGAGAACCATTCGAGGACATCGCACTCTATAGATCCATCATCGGATCACTCTTGCACATCGCCAACTGGACCAGACCGGACATCTCGTTGGCAGTGAACCTTCTCTCATGTCACTCCGGCAACCCAAGGGCCCATCATTGGGTGGCCGTCAAAAGGCTGTTGAGGTACTTGAAGGGTACCATGGACAGAAAGTTACTGCTAACCCCTCAAATAAATGACAGGATAAACATTTCATGCTATGCTGATGCCGACTGGGCCGGATGTACAAAGACCAGAAGGAGTACATCCGGCTACATAGTGATGCTGAATGGCAGCCCCATATATTGGCGCACTGAAAAACAAAAACTGGTCTCCTCCTCCACCGCTGAAGCAGAGTACGTATGTCTGTCTAACGCAGCAGATGACCTGATCTGGATAAACGAGCTAATCTCCCTCATCTGGGAAAAACCCAGCCTTCCCATTATCATTCACGAGGACAACAAAGCAGCCATAGACATGGCAAGGGCCGAATGTTTAGCCAGGCGATCCCGACACATCGATATCAAGTACAAAAAAGTAAGGGAACTCATAGGGGGAGGCTTCATAGACCTGATACATTGTGAAACTCAAGAACAGATAGCGGATATCCTGACCAAACCACTCCCATTAGCCCAACACAGTTATTTGCTAAATGGCCTACGCCTTAGTGAGTAGGAGAACAACAAATCCAAATCACATCACGTTCTGTCCGTATGATCTCAGAAGGGGTTTTGTCAGGGATGATATCATACTGCCATGAACTACATGTACCGTAATGCACCGCTCATGTAACCCTACCCCCTCTGACCTCCTCTGACCTCACCTAACCCTATTAAAGGACCCTCACCTACCCAACGACCCTCTCTCCTATCCTGACCACTGATCATCACTGACCGCCATGCGGCCAGTGGAAATAAAGAACTATAAAGGCAAATGAATGAGTACTGGGGTCTTTGGGCCGAACCTTCAGAAACCCTCTAACAGAGCCATAAGAAAGAAAGTGGATTTATTTATAGAACTTTCCTAACAGAAAAGTCCCAGGTGATTCTACGGCAAGAGACAGCTTTCTGAATGTGCGTGGGGAAGAAGAGAGGCTAAACTGTTTCCAGACAATTCCTCTGTAGGCCTGAAAGAATTCCTCACTTTTCAAATGGGTATCTGGATAGAACTAAAACACCAATATCACCTGACAGAACAGGGAGGGGGATGGCTCTGGGCAACACTGCATAAGAAGCAGTAAATAATAAGACATTTACAAAGGGGAATTAACAATTTCAATCCACAGACCTTTTGAACAGAGCACCAATGCATGCAACATTTTAGGAACAAAGTAGCTGCCAGCAGGTTTGGGGTTTCTGTAACTAAGTTTAGCAATTCTTCATACTTATGTACTATCAGCAAACAGAATTTTGGAGTTAAATAAGCAGCTTGTTTTTTCTCTGTTTCTTTACTGTGAAGCTATAAAGCAGGGGTTCTCAACCTATGGCCCACAGGCTGGATCTGGCCCATGGTGCCATTTTGTGTGGCTCACCACCCTCGCTCCCACAGTTGCTGATGCTGGAAACAGCCATAAATGTGTCCGCGGCTGTTGTAAATGCATTTATGGCTGTCGTAAAAACGTTAAACATCAGCATTTTATGGCAGAATTTGGGGGGACCACCAATCTGGCCTTCTCAACAGTCTAAGGCCCATGGCCCATGGCTTTAAAAGGTTGAGAACCCCTGCTATAAATTGATGAATAATAATAATTGTGTGTTGTCAAGTCAATTCCGGCTTATGATTACCCTTTCCAGGGTTTTCTATGTAGGGAATACATAGAAGTCATGCACCATTCCCTTCTTCTTGGGGCAAAGAGACAGAGTGATTAAGTCTTCTTAATTGTCAGAGTCAGAAGTTCAGTAACAATCCACTGTTCTCTGCCAGTACAATCAAATTATTTTAACATAGGCAGCTTGTTATCTTCAAATGTACCATTGGAAAATCAAGTTGTATGGTAAGACAGTATGGAGTAGTGCCCCCATCGTATAGTCCCAAATACATTGTATCTTGTCTGATTTTGCAAATTAAGTAACTTTGGGTGGAATATACCTGGAAAGAATACCTCCAATAACTAGTATCTCTAAGCAAAACCTTGAAAAAATCTTGCATAAATCCTGGAGGACTGCTGCCAGTCAGAAGTGACAGTATTGGGCCAGATTAGCCAGTATAGGGTTACTTCCTACGTTCATATAATTGGCTCTTTCTCTTCTCACATTCAATAAACATGTGGATGGTTCTTGTGTCCATAGGTCAACCTTAACCAGGGCCACATGCTTCCTCCCCTCAACCAGCTGAGCTTACATCATGAGTAAGCATAGCAAAGTCCTTTGTTTACTAAAAAGCCATCATGGAAGCATCAGCCCCCTTAATTTAAGGATCTCTTTCTCATGAACTCATTAGGAACATTCAATGCATATTAAATTAGCAGGGAGGTGGCATTCAGCTTGTGAGATTGGGGCCTAGCCCATACAGCCTATAGACCACATGTTCACAGTACATCCATACAGATTTGCACAAAATGCATGATTAATTTACAGAAGATGGATGGATAGCTTTAGGTTGGATTTTAAGCAAGAGTGTTGTGTGTGTCACTGTCAAATTATGGTAACCTTCATTGTGTTTTGCACCCACCAATTAGGTTTTGAAGTCTATGAGATGTTAACCATTTTCATTGTCTCCTAATCCAACACTATCCATTACTCCCACACTAGCTCAAACATTACTGTATCAATACCTCAAAAACTATGATACCTAGAGAGACCATATGATATTTCCAGCATAGCCCTGTGGATTTTTTATGTATTAAAAAGTTTTGTCTGTTTTTTATACTCTACCTTTCTCTCACTGCAAAACCTAAAGTCTCTCAAGTGGTTTTTTGCTATGAGTGAGGAGATCTGCAGCATAGTTTATTTATTTATTTATTTGTTCAATTTCTACACCACCCACTCAGCCAAGGCCGACTCTAGGAATTCACATTTTCAGCCTTTCACACTACACTTGAGGTTGCATCTCTCTGTGACATCTATTATGTAGACATCTGAAACAGGGAAAATGTACAGGAAATTAAAATGGTCTGCAGGAGTCATTCAACACTCACTGGCAAAGGAAGCATGAGGGGAATTGAGGCAACCACAGCCAAGGAAGAGGGCCAAGACTGCTAAAATAACAGTAATCTATCCCCATAATTATGTTCAGCTGAATGGTTAAAAAAAGATACATTGTGAAGGTTCAATGCCATGTCGACTTGAAAGCTGGAGACTTGAAAACTCATCAGTCCCAATTTCACTATCCCCCCCCCCCAACACACACACACACACACACACACCTCTTGTCTACACTTTCTTCCTATTCTTGCATCATTGTGCAAGACATTGTTCTTTCTAAATGTAGCTGGCCCAATTGCTGGCTGGGGCTAATGAAAAGGAACACATTACACCACTGGCTACCAGTCTGTTTTCAGGTTCAATTCAAAGTACTGGTTTTTATCTATGAAACCCTCTGTGGTTTGAATCCAGGCTGTCTAAAGCAGTGGTCCCCAACCTTTGCTTTTGGTCTTCAGTTCCCAAAAGCCTAAGTCAATTCCCCAAAACACTGATCAGCCAATATACTGACTTAGGCTTCTGGGAATTGAAGTCCAAAAACCAAAGGTTGAGAACCACTGATCTAAAGGACTGCATCTCTCCTAGTCTTTGAGATCATCAGAGGATGCCCACCTCTTGGTCCATTTGCCATTTGCCATTTTTGATGTTCAGGAGTTAATACGTGTGGAGAAATAGCAAGCACTTGGGAGATCCAGCTCAACAAAGTGCATGCATAAGGTCAGAAGGAAATGACTGCAGTCAGAGATATGGTGCACAATTGATCTGTTTGCAGCACTGGGCAAACATATTTTATTCAGTAGGTTACAGGTTACACAGGATGTATATGAAAGCATAGGTGAGTGGTATTCAGCCAATAATATTACATTCTCTGCAACATTGCCATATAGGGAGCATAACCTTTTAGCTGATACATGCGCAATAGCTTACATCCTGCCACTGGCAGGCCCAAGGCCTTTTTCTGTGATGGCTCTCTTGCAAATAGTGGTTACTTGCCAATAATATATACCTGCAGTAAAAAACTGGTATCAAAAGCATATAGAATACATGAAGCTACTTCTCTGCACAGAGGCAGGAAGCAAATGCTAGCTCAGGAAGCCAGAGCTAAGCACAGGAAGCTAAATGCTATAATTAGATTCCTACAAATATGCAGCAGCCAGCATAACGGGACTTTGATGTTCTGGTAGAAACATGAAGCAGCCAGCATAACAGGGCTAAACCATTTATTAGGTAGTCAGAACATGGAGAACAGTGGCACAGCACTGCTCATTATGTTGTTGTTGTTCAGTTGCACAGTCAATTCTGACTGTGATCCCATGGACCATTTTCCTCCAGGCACCTCTGACCTCCACCATTCTCCTCTGCCAACCAAGCTCTGTGCCCATTGTGTCCACAATACAATCTAATAAAACTGATAAAAAGAACCGTTTTAAATAGTGACTGTGGCTTAAAGAAGAATGAAGCCGTAATGTATAAGCAAAAGTCTTTATAAAAAATATATTTCCAAAAGCGTAACAACAAAAATAATTCCTCTGTGGGTAAGTTAGTTAATGAGAGTTACAGTAATGACGTATTCGTGGATAAACAAAATTAATTCCTCTGTGGGTAAATGTAAATAGTTCACTGTTTCTTTCACAGGTAGATATGAATGATTCACTGATATAGCAATATTTTCTTTCTTTAAAGTCGATACCAGTTATTTTGACTTTTCGAATTATTATATTCTTCTTCAGGAAGATCTGCACATAAAAATTATATACAAACATGATAATTAGCATGACTAAAAATGGTAACTACTGTTGCACATGAGTTCTCAAAGATATATAACATTACTGTGGATGTAAGAAAGTCAAAAGGCACAAGCTTACCAATATGTAAAAGAGTCTCTTGAAACCGCGTCCTTGCCTCCGCTCAAACTATTAGGTGCATATGGACGTTAATGATGTGTGTGGGGCAGCTGCCTTTATGCTAGATGAAAACTGACTCACGTGTAACCAATTGCTATACACGCCCGAAGCCAGCTGCTAGAGTCGTATAAACTTACTCCCTGGAAAATTCTATAGAAACGCCGCCAAATCATGCTCCTTTAATTACTTGCCACATTTTGTTGTGGTCTACACAGTCAAAATGCAGTGAGAATGCATAGATCCTGCACGGCCGGGCTGAGGTTGAAAGAAACCGGGAGGGGCACATAAGTTCCAAGTCCTTTTTTGAATACTGCTGGGTCCGCATTGCAAACATCCTGCACTGGGTCAGATTGGAAGGTGTTGATGCCGGAAAGTCTAATGCCCAGTGGTGCAAACCACTGCACCCCCAGTAAAAGTTAGTGCCTTGTTTCACCACTACAAGGGGCAACTTCGCTGAAATGTTTACAGACTGATTACACCTGTGAAACTCCACCCGGGCCAGAACGATGGATACCTTGTGCTGGAAATGATTCCGCAAAGCCACAAGGATGTCCGTGAGGGGGACCTCATCTATGTCCCTCAGTAGCACCAGGTGGATGGCTAGTTCGAGGGTGGCCAGACCGCACCGAGACAGGAAGCAAGATCACTTCAGATCTTCCTCGATGATATTTTCAGCCGCCATTGTGTGCCGAAACTGTCACTCGTACAAGTTCCATTTCTCTGGGGTGGCCACATCGAAGGGACCCGAGATATTCTTTTGGGACGCCATCCCATCCTCATCGCCAATTTGATGTTCAGGAGTTAATATGCAGCAGTCAAACACAACTTTATTTTGGGAACTGAACATGGAGAGCAATGGTGCAGCAGGGCCTTTATATACAATATTGGGAAAGATACATTCAGGTGGGAAACAACTGGATTGGTTGGGAGAACAGTGGGGTGATCATGGAGTGACCTAATACTATGGAGCCTTCACGCGTCTAGTGTAGAACAGGCAGGCACCCAAGTCCTGCAAGAGTTTAGTTCTAAGAAGAACACAAAATGGAGGATCACCCGATCCCAACAATAATTACAAAGCATTACATTCAGTTACATACACAACACCATTGTAGGCATGTTTGATGTGATATGAGAGAGGGTCTTCCCTGTGGCTCCTCCCAGGTTATGGAATGCTCTCTATCAAGAGGTTAGGTTGCACCCTCCCTTTTATCTTTATGCCAATAGTTGAAGATCCACCGCTTCAGGCAGGCTTTTAATAACCATAACTCAGTTTGGTTACTTTTTTGTTCATTTTTAAAATTTAAATGTTTTTAATTATTCTAAATACTATTATGTTTACTATCTATACTCGAATATAAGCCAACCTGAATATAAGATGTATCTAATTTTGACCTGAAAATCCAGGAAAATAAATTGAGCCAAGTATAAGCCGAGGGTGGGGAAAGCAGGAGCTACTAGTGAATTTCAATAATCAAAATACATGAAAATATGGTAAAATTAATTAAATTGTTAGCACATCTCAATCCGACAGGTCTTGGGACCCTCGTGGTCATTGACCCTTTTGGTGGCTAAAAAACTCAGCTTATATTCAAGTATATATGGTAATTGTTTTTAATATATAATTTATTGTGTTTTTACTTTTTTTACATTGAATCTTATCAGGAGAAATATTGCCTATAAATCTCACCAACATACATATATTTTTGAGCCCATTTTCTTACTGTACATTTTTTTATCCATCTCACCCATTGACCAAAGTGGACTTTTGCAATTTTCCCCAAGATGCTCAATTTCTTTTTGTTATGCAAATCCATGTGGATTTAGGTTCAGAGGAAAAGTGAGGAAAGGAGTCTGATGGTTATGAAACTGCAAGAAATGTGTTCACTGTGGGTAATAATCTGACGGTTCATGAGTTGGAAAAATGTTTGGTTTTTTTAATCAAAATATAGTGGTACCTCATTTTACGAAAGCTTTGTTTAGCATAATTTTTGTTTAATGGATGAAAATCCATAGAAAATAATGCCTCATAATATGAATGTTTTGCAATATGAAGCAAGTTCCCCTTTAAATTGCATTGTATCTAGTGGCCACTTCTGGAATTACTGTGTGTTCTGCATTGTGTTTCACATTACAAAATTTTTATAATACGAACCATCACGGGGAACGTATTAAATTCATAACACGAGGTACTACTGTAATGCAGATTTCTTTTACATTAATATTGAAAGCTCACAAAGACCTTTTCCCATAGAACTCTCTGAGGAACTGTTGTCAGACAATAGGTTATTGTGCTTTTGAGCAGGGCCAATCTCTTTGAAAAAATAGGTAGTTGCACATGGAAAAGGTATGGCTTTTAAACCATCTTGCATGCTTTTTCTTTAGCAGAAAGGGACTGTTAAGCAGCCTCAAGTGTGGCAATGGAGCTGTGGTGTATCAAACTCAGAATGTTCGGTATGTAATGTCTCCAGTGGACTCTGGTCAGAAACAGATTATTAATATGTCAAGCCTTCCTGGAATGCTTTGGAAATGGGTCTGTCAATGTAGGGAAGAAAGGTCAGGATGTACATGTCACTTGCGGTGGTTTGAAAGCATCTCCACACATTAATGCAAAAGCTATTCCCAGGTGAACTGTAGCTCACCTTCTTTCCTTGCACTTAAAATGTTCCTTGTAATTTGATCTCAAATGCTTCTGATCGAAATGCACCTCTTTACCATTCAATCATATCTTTAAATATCTGTCATTTCCCCCACCAAGATATGAAGTTATACAGGCATAATCCAGCCAGTGGTGAGCATGGTTAATTGCCAGTGGTTAAAAAAAAACAATCAAGCAGTATGATATAGTAGTTATAGTGTCAGGCTGGGATACAGGAAATACACTTTCAAGATCTTACTTAACTGAGAAACTGACTGGGGGACTTTGGGTCAGTCACTAGCTAGTTTGTCTTTGCCTGAGTCACTTTGTGGGGTCATTATGAGGATAAATTGGGGCAGAGGCAGAGAGTGGTGAACTTGCCATGAGCTTAGTGGTAGAGAAAAAGGGTATAGATTAAACTAACAATTGAGATTAATAAATATGTAAATGATAGATTGTACCTGAATATGAGCTAGCCACATGGAGCACTTTGTTCTTTATATGTACCTAATTCTGTACTTGTCTTAGCAGGTATTTCCCTGCTGTTCACATCACATTGCCCTTTTGCAGGCGCACCCCCCCCCAATAATGGACTCAGAGACAAATGAAAGTGGATAACGGCATTGGGCCACATTTATTGATTCATGCCCTAGTCCGAATTATAAATTTCTATTGGTAAAACGACCAATCATAATTCTTAAGGCAAGCAGGCCGAAGTAACACTGGTAAGGTACCACCCAAAATTGCCAACGGCAATTGTTACAATGTATCTATTTGTATCAATTTGTTTGTTGACAATAAACAAATTGTTGACCGTAGTCAATATCTACCTAATGACCCCACCCTCTGACATGTATCCGTAAAATCAGGGGGTGATTCCAGCTGTCTAGTGGTAACCATCACCCCCTCGCCTGGTTCGTCGTTGACCGGACAACGTTTAAACAACTTATGCCTATCTAGTGTTGTCCAGTCAATTGCGAACCTGCCGGATACCTGTGGGTCATAAATGTTTACCTTACCAGTGCTACCCGCCACCCGGAGAGGCTTCAATAAAGGCTCGACGCCCCCCCCAAGACCGTCAGCTCGGTCGACAGGCCTGCTCGCCAATCACTCAGCAGGAGGTCCATACCTCCTCGCGACAGATGGACCCCATCCCCTGCATAAAGCCCATGATTTTGCAGACTAATGGCCGGATGAGGACTGACCCGCCCCCAGCCCTTGGTCGAAAGGAATCGGGCCACCGCCCTGTTCACCATGCGCCTAGCGCGGTCCAAGGCCTGGAGGTCAACGCCTCCCCTATAAGCGTGCCGTGGGACCATATCTGACCAAACAAGGGTTGTGGCGGGCCAAACGTAATGCAAGTAGGCGAGGTCACTGCAAATCGCATGCTTCAGCGATAAGCCAGTGACCTGTCCCAAATCATTACCCCCAAGGTGTATGATCAGGATGTCGGGCGGGTCAGCGTTCCTTGCCGAAAAGAGGAATGGCAAGAGCTCCCGCCACAACATCCCGGGCTTACCGTACCATGTGAGACTTGCGTATGCACCGAGTCCCAGTCGGGGTCCCCAATCTGTCGCCGCAGCGTAACGCGCTGCCCTGTGCACGTAGCTATGGCCCACCAGCCATACTGTCACCGGTGTAATACGACACCCAGGGTCTGTCAAGGAAAAAACAAGGAAGGAAGAGATATGTGGTGACTAAAAACGGTACTCACGGTGGGAGTGGGCAAACATAAAACTGGAAACACTGCGAGCCCCACCTCCCCATGCTGCGTATGTCAGCCCCGGAGTACCCATAAGCAGCCGCAGTAGAGGCCGCCCCAATTCTAAACGAATGGGTGCCGTAATGGGCCCCAGGGAGGCCCACCCTAGCCAGTGCCTTCCCAGTCACCTTCCAAAATTGAAATTTAGTGAGGGGAGACCCATCTTGGTGACAGAAAAACGGGCCATGGTGCGTGCCACGCAGTGCAAGGAACTCCTGTAGGGCACCAACCGGACAGATGTCTGCCAAGGAACATCGTAGCAGTCTTACACCACTGCCTACGCCGTGCTGATCTGTTTTAGAGGAGCGTATCCTCAACTGAGCCCAATCATTGCAAACATAGACATCTTCGAGTTCCAGTGCCCTACGACTTGCATCCGCCTTAGTCAGCATCACAAGCTCGCTGATGCGGAGCGCTCCAAAAAAGGCCACCGTTGTAGCCGCATGAAACAGGGCTGCCTCATACCTATTGAAACATAGGTCATGCCAGCCCCGTGCCAGTTGGGTAAGGACCCCCGGGGAAATTGGGTGGCGGTCATCCAGGCTAAGCCCACGTTCCCGCACCCACCCCTCCAAAACGTGTCTCACACGGAAATCAGCGGTACTGTCCGCATGACCTCCCACCTTAGCCATAAAAGCCAGTGCTGATAGCCTAGATGCTATGGTACGGGGTGCCAGGCCCTGGGAGTGCAGGTAAACCATGAAACGAAGGAGGTGGGCCACAGGGATCGGCCAGGTATCTGGCAGTCGAGATTGGGTACAAAAAGTCTGAAAGGAAACCTTACGCGTGCGTGGCGCCAGAGACATGCCGATCGCCCGGTTCACCTCTCCTTGCCAAAGGTCCATATCTCCGCCGGGAGTGGCGAGGGAAATTCCTCCGCATCCGGGGCCAAGGCACGGAACCGGGAGATCTGCAGGCGGGACAAAGCATCAGCAATATCATTATTCACCCCGGGACATGCCTGGCCCTGAAAAGTACATTGAGGCGCAGGCTGCGCAATACAAACTGGCGCACGAGGTCCATGACCCTGGGAGATTTAGAGGTCTGTGAATTGACAATGTGGACAACGGCCGCATTGTCACACCAGAAATGCACCACAGAGTTGGCCCACTCCTCACCCCATAGCATCAAGGCCCCCAGTATGGGAAAAATTCCAAATATGTGAGATCCCTCAGGCGACCCGTGCCTGACCAGGCTGGTGGCCATCCACCATATGCCCACTTCCCATTGAAGTACATCCCATAACCAAGGGATCCCGAGGCATCAGACTGAATTTGAAATTGGGGCGAAGCCAGGAGGTCTGACCTCCAAAATGAGACCCCATTAAACTCCCTCAAGAACTGGAGCCATATGTGCATATCTGCCCTGATGCCCCGTGTCAATCTGGTCCTATGATGGGGCCTGGATAAGCCTGACATGGCGTCGCACAAGCGCCGAGCAAATGCCCTGCCAGGTGCGACCACCCTGCAAGCAAAATTAAGGTGTCCATGTAGCACCTGCAGTTCCCGAAGGGATGCCTTGTGCTTAGCCAGCAAGTCCGATATAAGGACCGCTATCCTTGACACCTTTTCTTCCGGCAACCTAGACGCCTGTGCTACCGTGTCAATCTCCACTCCCAGGAATACTAACTTATTAGACGGGCCTTCGGTCTTTTCGGGCGCTAAAGGGACACCAAGTTCCTGCATTAGCGTCTGAAATGTATTGAGGAGACGTGTGCATGTGTCCCAGCCCCGTTCACCCCCGAACAAAAAGTCATCCAGGTAATGGGCTACAGACCGAGACCCTGACCTACGGACAAATGCCCACTGCAGGAATGTACTGAAGCGCTCGAAAGCCGAGCAGGATATGGAACAGCCGAATGGCATGGCTTTGTCAAAATAATATTCACCCCGGAATTTAAAACCCAGCAACTCAAAGTCACCCGGGTGCACCGGCAGGAGGCGAAAAGCCGACTTAATGTCACACTTAGCCAAGAGTGCTCCCGGGCCACATGAGCGCACCATGCGCAATGCCTGGTCAAATGATGTATACCTGACAGAACAAAGGTCCTCAGGGATAGCATCATTGACCGAATGACTGGCTGGGTAGGACAAGTGATGGATCGGGCGGAACTCGCCCGGGGACTTTTTGGGCACTAGTCCTAGAGGAGACACCTTAAGGTTGGGGAAAGGGGGCGCAGGGAAAGAGCCAGCGACCCTGCCCGCAGCGACCTCCTTATTAATGCTGGCGGCAGCCACCTCCTCCCGTCCTCTAAGTGACAAAAGGTTGGGTGCGTCCTGCGGTGACCTATCCCCCGTGAAAGGTATACGGAAACCCAGTTGAAAACCCTGAAGGAGGTACACAGCGTCTGGTTTCTTCGGGTACAATGCGAGCCAACGCTCCAGCATATCAACATTAATTGGGGAGGGGGCCTTTCGGTGAACCCACTCCTTCCGAGGCAGTCCTGCCTGCCCCTTGTCTGCCCCTACCCCTGCCCCTGTATCCTCCCGGCCTGGGACAGGCGGAGGCAGCATGGGGGCCAGAACAAGCGGGGCACTCATGCTTGTACTTGCAATTTTTTCTGTTGCAAGAACCATTGGACGAGAAGGCCCAGCACAGCAGGTGGGCTGGAACCCCCTGCCCCGCCACTTGGCGGGAAGCCTGTGCCGGGGCCGCTCGTTGGACCGCATGTCCACAATGGTATCTATCCCCAGGCGCCGGGCGCGTGGGGGTCATATACAGAAGCCACAGCTTCTGGCAGGGCTCATCCCACCTCATCTCTGGGTGCAGTGGAATCCTCATGCGGAATTCTTCGTCGTAAGCCAGCCACGACGGACCCGGGAAGTCAACCATGGCCCGGTAGATGTTGTCCAGATACTGGACCATAGGGATGGCCAAATCTGGCCTAGCCCTGAGGTAAACGGCCATGTAAATCAGGTACGCTGGCAACCAATTTGCCCACATGCGTGGCGGCTTACGACGACGTGCCTGCTCCTTATCCTTCTCGTCCAGCCCTTCCCTCTCCTCCTTGGTCGGCTCCCTATTAAGAAGGGAGAAGATATCTACATACTCTCCCCTCCAGATCTTTTCCCTGGTGGACTGGGCCAGATGGTCCCCCAGGGGCAAGGAATACCCTGCCGTTGGCAGTGCCGACACCGGCACAGAGGGAACCGCGGGCAAAGCGAAGGGGGCCTGTACCAGCCCGGGGATCCCCAACACATTCCCCACCACACAGGGGGCGCCACCCGGACCCGGGCCCTGTGTCAGGGGTGAAGTCGCCGGGTGGGCCGGGGGCAATTGGACCGCCGGGCCACCCGTGCGAGGCCATGGCCATTGGAAAGCCCCCCCCCCAGGGAAGTCAGTTGTGTGGGTGCACTAGCTTGAACTGCATACTCACCCGATGCACCCCCACGGGCCGCCCCCACCGGGAGTTCCGGCCCACTGGGGGCGTCGGAGCTCACGACCGAAGCTGAGCTCGTCGACGGGGCCAGACCCGCACCAGACTGCTGCACCTGTTGAGTGGGGAGCTGCGAGGCAGTGGCCACCACCGGCCCGCGCGCCTCAGGCGGCTCAACCCGACCCATCGCCGGCCGCTGTTCGGCAGCCAAAGGGGGCACCTGGAATCCTAAAGGCACCCCTGTTTGATTGGCCCTCGCCAAGGATGCTTCGAGGGCCGCAACGCGGGCCAGGAGGGCCTCCACATTAACAAATGCCCCAGCCCCAACGGGGGGCGAATGGGCAATCGGCCCATAGGTAAAGGGTACCTGTCCAGGCCCCTGAGTCCCAGGGGCCAGATAAGGCCAAGAGCCCATGCCCGGCCCCTGTGGAGCCGTGGGCACACCCTGCAAAGGCAGGGAACCCAACCACCCCCCATGGTTCGCTCCCCCCATGGGGAACTGTGCACCCGGGCAAGAGGGCCCAGCCGCATGGACCCCGGCGGGGGCACTGGTCACCGTTTGCGGGCCAAGGGCCGAGGCCCCATCCGGGGCAACCTGCCCGCACCGCGAATCGGGCCAAGGGGCCACCGATCCCATCCGACCGGTCCCGGTGGGCTCCGCTAAAGGTGGCTGCTGGGCGGGCGCAGTCGCGGTCCTCCGACCCGGCTGGCGCCTCCGCGCCGATCGAGCCACGTTAGCGGCTGCCTTCTTCTTCGAGGGCATAGCTGAGTTAGCTAGGAAGCCTACGGAAAGAAAAAGCTGCCCAAAAAGGCTTCCCCTGAAAGGACTCGAGCGACGGAGGTAAGAGGGAAAAACTTCTCCGCTCCGTCGCTTCGCCAAAATGGCAGCACGGCTGCCTCGTGGCCAGCCCTTTTATTAGGGTGCTGGCCACGCCCCTAACTACCCGGACGGCTTCGTCCGGTGGGGGGGCCCAGCAAAGAGCGCGGCGGCCATTTTGGTGCCACGCTTCCATGCTAACATGGTGACTACCACCACCACCCATTTCTTGTGACTTTTGGAATTGTGTTTGTTTTCATTTTTGGCCTTGGGTTTGTACCTGAATATGAGCTAGCCACATGGAGCACTTTGTTCTTTATATGTACCTAATTATGTACTTGTCTTAGCAGGTCTTTTCCTGCTGTTCACATCACATTGCCCTTTGCTAACATGGTGACTACCACCACCACCCATTTCTTGTGACTTTTGGAATTGTGTTTGTTTTCATTTTTGGCCTTGGGTTTATTTTGTGCCATTTTTGTTGGGAGGGAGGGTAGAATCCCATGCTATGGCAACTCATTTACAGTCATTTTTACATTTGCATTTTTACAGATCCAGGAAGAGTGAGATGGGGGGGAGAAGGATCCTTTAAGCCCATCCCCCCCATCTTGCCACCAGCCAGGGAGAATGGGGTGAGAAGAATTAGGGACATACCTTCCATCAAACTAAAAGTGACAGGTGCCCCACCCCCTTTTTAGGGGTTCAGGCCCTTCCTTTTGGGGTTCAGCCTTTAGTCCCACCCCTTTAGGGTTTCAGTTGTTATTCCTCTTGTTTTTAGGGGTTCAGTGGGCAGCCAGCTTCATGGGTTTTTTGGAGGATGCAGGCTATTGTTTTTTGGGTGCAGGTTGTTGTTTTTGGGGCGCCTGTGTGTACCCCAAAACATTTTGTGGCCCCTTTTTTGTGTGCTGTCTGGGATCCCATTTTATGGGTTTGGTTGTTATCCGCACTTCCTGGGGCTTCCTGGGTCATTTTGGGGCTCACGGGTGTACCACAAAACATGTGTTTGTTAGAGGGTGGGCATCTATGAGTTTGCCCTGCCACCCCCGATCTGTGTGTAGAGTTTTTGAGCCCCCCTAGATTGCCCCACTTTGTTTCTAGAGGAGCTCCCCACCCTTGTTTCTAGAGGAACCCCTCCTATACAGAAAATACCCGAGGGTGTGAAAAAGCAGAGATCAGACAAGGGTTTGTTTAATAGTAATATTATTTATTTATCATTCTGAAAGACAGACAGACATGCAATTAAAAAGAATTAGTCATGGTCATCTCAAAACCTGTTTCCTTGGGTGCAGCTGTATCTGAGTTTGAGAGGAGCAGTGGAGGGCTTCTGGTGGGAGCATCTGCCCTCTGTCTGGCCTCTGCCTGGTCTCTGTGTCTGCTGGAGCTGACTGACTGAGCTGTGCAGGTTTGAGAAGTGCTCTTAAATGGTCTTATAGCTCCTCCCACCATGTGCCTCCCAACATGGTCCTCCCACTATGGGCCACCACTGATTGGCTAGACCCTTTTCTGAGCGGGATCCCAGCCAATGAGCGTACGGCATGAGCCATCCACCAACCCAACAGTGTAACGCACTCCTCCCCTAGGGCGATTTGTACCCCCAAGGAATCCATAGGTCTGGGCGTTTTTTTAAGTCGGCAATTTTGCTGGATAAATGGCTCAGAAAGAGACTGCAGCCTTTCTCCAATACTGTTCAGAGAATGTGACAGAGAAAAAGAAAAGATTAATTTCACTGTAAAATGAGAACACATTAAGTATTTTCAATAAAGCCTTTGCTGTAAACTAGACACATGAGCCAATACCATTTCTCTAAGAGACAAAGTCTATTGGAGTTTTCAATTTATGCTACAGTGTGTTATGTGTGTATAAACAGGTCAAAGGTTTACTCTTACTATACAACCCCCAGATGGTATATTTTAAAGGAGGGGTCAATTTGTGAAGGAGTTAGACCAAGTGTATGGCTTTTTACATGAATGGAATACTTTTTAAATGCTAAGAATTATATGACCCACGTGGCATCAGGATTTAGAGATGCTTTTGGGGGGTCTGCAGGCAGACAACATATTGTGTGAATGTGGACACACAAACACACACAAAGGACCAACAGCAGTAATACAGTCCCTGTTCTGATAAATTTCTGATAAGAAATGCCCCTACCGCTTTATAGTCTCTGTTGTTACTAAGGTGTATCACTGCATCATGCCCCCCCCCCCCTTAGTACAGCATCTTCTTTTGCTTGGAAGTTAACTGACCGACAAAACAGACAAATAGGAGATTTCTACAATTTAAAGGACATAAGGATGAAAGTTCATCGCTTCCAGTATTATAAGTTGCAAAAGGTTCATGCTTATACAATTGGTTACCAGGGAAAACCAATTGGGGTACAGGAAGTTTTGAAAAAAAGGGAGGTTTAAAAATATAGGATTAACATTTTTGTTGTTGCTGTTCAGTCGCACAGTCGATTCCGACCCTTTGTGACCCCATGGACCATTTTCCTCCAGGCACCTCTGTCCTCCACCATTCTCCTCAGCCAACCAAGCTCTGTGCCCATTGTGTCCACAATACCATCTATCCATCTCATCTTTGGACGCCCCCTTCTTCTCTTGCCCTCAACCTTTCCCAGCATCAAGGCCTTCTCAAGTGAGTCCTCCCTTCTCATTTGATGTCCAAAGTACTTTAGCTTCATCTTCACTATTTGTCCCTCCAATGAACAGTCAGGATTGATTTCTTCCAGTATTGACCTATTTGTTCTCTTTGCTGTCCAAGGGACTCTCAGGACTCTCCTCCAACACCACATCTCAAAGGCATCTTAGATCCCAGGAAAGTAAAATCTGTCACTGCTTCTACTTCTTCCCCATCTATTTTCCAGGGACTGATCGGACCTGTTGCCATTATCTTGGTTTTCTTGATATTAAGTCTCAAGCCAGCTTTTGCACTCTCCTCCTTCAATCCAATCAAGAGGTTCTTTAGGTCTTCCTCACTTTCTGCCATTAGGGTGGTATCATCTGCATATCTCAAATTGTTGATGTATCTCCCAGCAATTTTGATCCCATATTGTGATTCCTCCATCCCTGCATTGCACATTATGTGCTCTGTGTATAGATTGAATAAGCAGAGTGATAAAATGCAGCCTTGTCTTACTCCTTTTCCTATTCCAAACCACTCTGTCATTTCGTGTTCTGTCCTAACTGTTGCTTCTTGGTTCGTGTACAGATTTCTCATGAGGCATATGAGGTGTTCTGGTATTCCCATCTCTTTAATTACTTGCCACATTTTGTTGTGGTCCACACAGTCAAAAGCCTTGGTGTAGTCGATAAAACAAAAGTAGACTTGTTTCTGGTATTCTTTTGTTTTCTCCATGATCCAACATATGTTGGCAATGTGGTCTCTAGTCCCCCTGCCTCTTCTGAAACCAGCCTGCACCTCTGGTAGTTCTCTCTCCAAGTGCTGCTGAAGTCTATCCTGTATTATCTTGAGCATCACCTTGCTGGCATGTGGGATGAGCGCAATTGTTTGATAATTTGAGCATTCTTTGGCATTGACTTTTTTTGGGGGATTGGAATGTACACTTATCTTTTCCAATCCTGTGGCCACTGTTTTGTTTCACAAATTTGCTGGCATATTGAATGCAGTACTTTGATTCCATCATCTTTTAGGGCTTTGAAAAATTCAACTGGGATACCATCATTTCCACTAGCTTTGTTGTTTGCAGTGCTTTTTAGGGCCTTTCTGACTTCACTCTCCAGAATGTCTGGTTCAAGTTCAAATTTCTCATTATTGTTATTAACAGGAGTGTTGAGGTCCTTTTTGTAGAGTTCCTCTGTGCACTCTTGCCATCTTTTTTTGATCTCTTCTGCTTCAGCTAACTCCTTTCCATCTTTGTCCCTTATCATGTTCATTTTTGCTTTAAATGTTCCCTTGATTTCCCCAATTTTTTTGAAAAGATCTCTAGTCCTGCCTCTTTTGTTGTTTTCCTCCATTTCTTTGCACTGTTCGTTCAGGTAGTTTTCCTTATCTCTCCTTGCTTTCCTTTGAAATTCTGTATTCAGGTGGTTGTATTTTTTCCTTTCTCCTTGGACTTTTGCATTCCTTCTTTCCTCTGCTATTTTAAGGGCCTCATCAGACAACCACTTTGCTTTCTTACCTTTCTTTTCTTTTGGTATGGTTTCTCTTGCTGCCTCCTGCATGATGTCCCGCGTCTCTGTCCATAATTCTTCTGGTACTCTGTCTATCAGGTACAGGACATTAAATTAACATTTTACCACATCCAATTGTAAAGCTGTGGGATTACCTACTCTGGTCCTGAAAGGGCAAAAATGCTCTTTACCTCTGAAATATAGAACGCGCAAGAGGCTGTGGGATATCTCGAGGTAAGAGATACCAGTTCAAAAATGAAGGCTGGAGGCACTATCTTCACCAAAGGGGACTGCACAATGCTGAATGATCTCTTTCCCTGCACTGTCTACAGGTATAAGTGTAGGGAGGAATATGGTAGAGAAACAATTTAAAACTGGTCTATGTTACAAGGAAATGACATAATATCAAGCATTGTAGGTTGTGGCTAGATTTCTATGTAAATATGTACTAAATAAGCAACTCCTTTCAGAGCAGAATTGATCATTTTGTAGCAGAGAGCTTGTCTCTGAAATGATGTGTGTAATTTTGTGTGTGTGTGTGTGTGTGGGGGGGAGAAAAGAATGCTGAAATTTAGTTGAAGATTTGTCTAGCCTGAACAAAACAGTAGAAATTGGGTTGTACCCTCCCATCTCTAGCCTTCTCTAAACCACGCACTTCTCAGCATCCAAAAATCCCCAGGGTCCTGGTATACTCTTTCTTCCAAATAATAATCAGCAAGCTGTCAGAGCTTTAGAAAGGTAGTTTTTGGTTAGTCTTTGGTGGATGTGGGTAATTTTAAGAACTATAGTCCAAAAATAAAAAATAAAGTACAGGTGTACACTGGGGTGGCCTGTTGACATGTAGCACTGATAGCTTTAGAACAGGCAAAGGAGTATGCAAGGGTGTATGTCACACTGCACAAACATCATGACTACTGCAGGACTGGATGAAGCACAAGCATGAATTAAGATTGCTGTGAGAAACATCAACAACCTCAGAAATGCAAATAATAAACACTGTACAGTGGGAACCAGTACACTGCAGTTTATAGAATGTTAGACTAAGATCAGAAGACCTGAGTTCTAATCTTTGATCAGTTTGAGGAACTCACCGAGTGATGATGACATAATTATCCTTTAGTATATCACATACCTTGAAAATCCTATTAGGGTTGTCGTAAGCTGGATGTGGCAGGGTGCTACATGCATTTGTTTACATCCATACATAACTAAACTCCAGTCCCAAGGAAAATTAGAAAACTAGAGACTCCTTGGCTGACACCTCAATTTGGCTACTCAAACTCCTTCTATACTTCTTTAAAGAAGTAGCCCCGAATAAAGAAGCAAACAAGTACCAAAGCACATAAGCTGAAGTACATCACTGATAGTCACCTATGATATATATGTGGATGGTAAAACATCCCATGTCAATATGTAAATGGAGGATCAAATGCTTAAGTGTGTCTATCACTTATCTATAGTTTCTTTATGTGCAAATCTTTGCTGTAGGATTATTTCTCCATAATAAATAAAATCTCACTGTGAAAACAAAGTTTGAGGAAAGGATTCAGTACTAATTAGCAACCATACCTACTGGTATGCACAAGAAGGCTCAAGCTATGCACTTATACCTGTACATATCTCATTACAGTATATCAAAATGAATCGACTCCGTGAAGCCACCTAGCGCTCATTTTTCTCCTCGTGTGGCGGTGTATACACCCCACACCTCCTACCTGCCTATCGGGGTTCCACATGGCAGTGTCTCCATGAGTGTAAATGCTTCTAGGAAGTATTAACTTTAATGTGTGAGGTAGTTGTTTCTGGAGCTCTTTGTTATCCAAAGTTTGGGATGCACTCGGCGCTATTCCATACTCATAAAGAAGTTTTGTTGTTCAGTCGCACAGTTGATTCCGATGCTTTGACTGTCACTCAATTTTTTTTAAGGAAACATAATTTCCATTTCCCTAGCTTTATGTTTTTGTTTTAAGACATCACTATCAGGAGTGGTTGGAAATTAGTTTATAAAGTGAATTCTTGTTTAATTCCTGTTTAAAATTTCAGAAGGAGATAGAAGCTTAAAATGACTATGTCATTTTTGTGAATAATTGAAGTTACTTTTGTTAAAATAGCTTTTCTTGTAACATTCTGCTGGGGCATCCATTTTAACAAATTAAGACTATGGAAAGCTTCCTAATGTATATCATCTTTAAACATACATGATCAGCAGTAGCAGTTACAGAGACATTAATTAAATATAGAAGTATCCATCATGTTTAACTTATCTTGTTACAGGTGGTAGTGCTGGATCAGTTAATACTAACTTTGTTCACTTTGATAACTTCCCCAAACCCTTCAATGCTGATTTTGAAGCCTTCATTGCTTCTCAGAGCAACACAACTGCAGCCAGCAAAGCAGCAATGACTAAATTTAATCTCTAGTCAGCAGATAAGTATGCAGCTCTTGTTAATTTAGATAATACAGTATCTTCACAGGGCACGGTACTAGTTCTTATTTTTTGGCCTGTGTATTACCCTGTTTCCCACATCAGTGCTTACACTCATCAACATTACAGGAAATATGATGACATTCTTAATGCTCTTCAATAAACGAACTGCCAATACCAGTTGCATTTTATATGCAGATTTGGTATACCAGTAGCAGTAACATAAATGTGGTGAATCTGGTGGGAAAGTAGTACTTAAATGTGGCATTCCCTGGCACACCCAGCATTTTCATACTGGAGTCCAGAGTTCCCTTAATATTTCATTAGTTATTAGATCAAGACATCTTGGAATCTGTGTTTATTGATAACTTATTTGGTCTATAACTGGGGATGAGGCTTCCAAGTAAACATCATTTTCCGGACACGAAATGTCACGGAACTCACCAGCTGTTGGCAATGCTAATATAGAAATGTTAGCATTTAAAGAAATGTAAAAATAAATGTACTTTGTACTGTACCTTTAAAAAAATCTATTTCACATATTCATAATGCATGGTTTTGAGTTCTCTTACAAATACAAAAATTATCTTGTCATTGATATTAATGCATGGAATAATGCAACAAAAATCATTAGAATGCATGATTTATAGGTGTGCCAGGTAGGGTGTGTAACTCATTGTGGCTAACTAATAAGGCACCTGTTCCATTATGGGGTTCATGCTTTGTAGCACTGGTGACTTGTACCTCATTTTGACTGGTGCAGCAGTAGCAGTTGTTCTTTGCTGTCGCAAGTTACACAATTTAACATTCATATACATAAACCACAAATGCAAGCGCGGCGCCAAAATGGCCGCCATGCTCTTTGTGGGGGGCCCCACCTGGACACAGACATCCGGGCTAGTTAGGGGGGCATGGCCACCCCTCTATAAAAGGGGTGGCCATGAGGCAGCCTGGCTGCCATTTTGCGAAGCAACGGAGCGGAGAAGTTTGCTCCGACGCTTCCTTCCTTGCCTTCGCCTCTTTTTAAGAGACTCGCTTTGCTTTTGATTGGAGGTTTTCTCTTCCTCCGAACAGCACCTGCTTGGGCCATGGCACCTAAGCGCAAGGCTCAGGCGGTCGCGTCAAAGGGGGGGCTTGGCCCACCCCCTCCACTTCCTTGGGGGTGCCACCAGGCCGGAGGGCTCGGACGGCACCCCCGCAGGAGGTGGGTGGGGTTTTCATACCCACTGCCACCAATGAGCCCAGTCTGAGGACTCGGGCGGGGGTGGCACGGCCTGCTCCCCTGGGGTTCTTACCCCGCTGCTTCTTTGCCTGGCTCGGGTCATAGTGGCCCACCCAGGCATGATGCGGGTTTCCACCCCACCGTCCTTCCGGCCCCTCATGGGCCGGATTACTGGGCATGGCCCTATTTTGGCCAGGGATTACCACATGGGTTTATCCCTCAGCAATTGCCCTGTGGACCATCTGGCCCATCCAGCCCACCTTATCCTGGTGGGTCGGAGACTGTGGATGCCCTCCTTGCCCGCATTTCGGTGCTGGAGGCTTCAATGGGCATTGCTCCACCACCTTCGGATGGTGGGCTTGCCAACTCTCCGGTCCCGGCCCACACGCCGGCCACGGCTGCGCACCGGGCCGCCAACAGGGTTGAGCTGCTAGAGGCCATCAGGCCAGCCCAAGCTGGTGCCTCGCAGCTCCCCATCAGGCCGGCACAACAAGGCTTTCCATCAGCTCCTACTTGGCAGGGGCGAATCGGGATGCAGAGCTCGATACCTGTCGCGAGCTCCGACGCCCACCGTGGGCCGGAACCCCCAGTGGGGGCAGCCCAGGGGGGTGTGCCGAGTGAGTATCCTGGTCAAGTCAGCACACCAGTGACACTAGCCAAGACTGCTGGGGGGGTACAGTGGCCATGGCCGCAACAGGCCAATTACACCCTGGTTCTTACAGGGGTGACCGCCCCTATGCTTTCCCTTAACTTCTTGGGGGTCTGATAGGGCCTATTATGTGTTTCCCCACTCCAATCCGTGCCAACGGTGGCCCTGCCGACGGCCGGTTACTCCATACCCCTGGGTGACCATTTGTCCCGAGCTATTAGCAAGACGATGTGGCGTGGGGAATATATTCATATTTTCCCCTCCTGCAACGTGAACCCACTGAGGAGGAGATGGAGGGGCAGGATGACAGGGACAAGGAGTTGCCCCGTCGCCGTAAGCTGCCTCGCAATGGTCCAATTGGTTACCGGCCTATTGGGTATCCATGGCAGGATATATAAGGGCCCGTCCTGATTTGGCCATCCCAATGGACAATATTTACCGAGCCATGGTTGATTTCCCTGGCCCGTCATGGTTAGCCTATGGCCAATACCTTAGGATTAGGGTGGCCCCTTCACCCTAAGATGCGAGCGACGAGCCCTGCTAACACTTGTGGCTAATATATATGACTCCTACGTGCCCAGCGCCTATGCTCCGTACTGAGAGTCTACTTTCGGGCAACTACCTCTGTGGCTTTCTTTGGGGCTCTCAGATTAAGTGAGCTGCTACCACTTTCAACAGGGGACATGTTCTGCAGGGCACTGGAACTAGAAGATGTGTTGCTCGATCAGGAGTGGGCTCTGGGGAGGTTTTGCTCCTCAAGGGCCGGTCAGCGGGAAAAAGGTAGTAGCCTGGTGCTGCCATATGTCCGATTGCTCATCCACATGTGTTTGTGGCAGCGCGTGGTTCACGCCCTGGCCTGTCGTTCTGCTACCAAGATGGGTCTCCCCTTACTGAATTACAATTGGTACCCATTCCTTCCGGATGGGCGCCGCATCAACTGCGGCTGCATTTGGGTACCCGGAGCCTGACATACGTTGCATGGGCAGGTGGGCATTTGCACATTTTTCTCTGTCTGTTCGTCCCCTCACTGCATGAGTGCCTTGTTCTGCCCTCTATTATCCCTCCTTATCTTAAGGACCCTGTGTGTTTCCGCACACTGGTAGCAGTGTGGCTTGTGGACCACAATTTATGTGCACTGGGCGGCACAGCATGCTGCTTCGTCAGAATGGGGACCCCATCTTGGGCTACGCATAACTGCGCGTATGCAGTGGTATGGTGTGCATGGCATATAGGTGGTGGGAACTGTTGCTATTCCATGTTTTAATTCTGCATCTCGGAGGCGGTGATCTTGCACAGATCGCTAGCATGGACTTAAAGACTTCCGAGTGCAGTGACCCGGCATTTCTTTACCATTTATGGCCGTATACACGGTTGCTATGGTCATACATCGTGCCGAGGCACTATTATAGGGGAGGCATTGACCCCCGCGGTTGGCCCGTGCCCGGCGGTCAGTGAACAGGGCTGATGCCTGGTTCCTTATCCAGAATGGCTTGGGGGACAGCCATTTGTCGTCCAGGGATAGGGTTACAGGAATTTAGCCTGTATTCTGGAGATGGGGTTCACCTGTCAGCAAGAGGATGCACCTCTCTTTTGAATAACGTGCAAGAGGGCCAGGTGACCGAATTGTCAGTCAAAGGGGGCGGACCTCTGCTGTGAATTTGGCAATGTTGCCAAGTGTAAGGTGCCTCTCCGAGAGTTGCAGGTGATGCATGGTCACATCAACTTTGCCTGCAGAGTGGTAACACCAGGCAGCGCCTTCGCCAGGCGTCTGGGTCACGCTATGGCAGGTCTTTATAAATGACACCGCAGGGTACGGCTGACTAGGGGTTTACGGGCAGACCTGTTGGTTTGGCTCACATTCCTGCAGGACTTTCATGCAGTCTCCTTTTGGAGGTCTGAGCTTATGGTCAGCCCCAGTTCCAAGTACGGTTGGATGCCTCCGGCTCCCTGGGGTGTGGGATTTCTTTTAAGGACAGTGTGCCTATGGCTTACGCGATCTTACGTTTCTGGAGTTTTTTTCAATTCTGGGTCCCCTTTATGCTCTGGGGGGACAGGTGGGCTAATTCTGTGCTTCACTTTTTGTGTGACAATGCTGCGGTGGTGCACATTGTCAATGCCCAAATGTCTAAATCCCCCGGAGTCATGGCCTCAGTTAGCCAATTGTTCTTGGGTCCGTGCGCTTTACTGTGCTCCTTAGGGCTAGACATGTGCCAGGCATTAATAACGATATTGCCAATTCTTTATCCCGCCTGCAGATCTCCCGGTTACATGACTTGGCTCCAGACGCAGGGGAACTTCCCTCTCCACTCCTGGCTGAGATATGGACATTTAGCGAGGAGAGGTGAACCGGGCGAGTGGCATGTCTTGGCACCTCGCACGCATACGGCGTATCAGCATACACTCCTTCACTTTAGAGCCTTTTGTAGGCGAAGGTAGTTGCCTGTAATGTGGCCAATACCGGTCGACTATGTTTTACAGTGTATGGTGCACCTTCATGATCTAGGGTTGGCCTCGCGCACCATAGCCACCAGGCTTTACGCCTTGACATTCATGGCCAAGGCAGGGGGCTTTACTGACTGTGTGAGTGTCTTCTGCATATGCCATGTATTGGAAGGGTGGACACGTGTACGTGGCCACTGCCCGGACACACGTCACCCTGTTTTCACAGGTATTCTGACCCACCTTGCACGAGGTTGGCATAGACTATGTTACTGTAGGTAGGAGGAGTTTCTTTTCATGCAGCTACCACCATAGCTTTCTCTGGAGCTCTGCGAATCAGCAAGCTGGTCCCATGGTCAAAGGGGGATGTGTTTTGTAGGGCACTGGAACTCGATGATGTGTCTATCAACCAGGAGTGGGCTCAGTTGAGGATTCGTTCCTCAAAGGCCGATCAGCATGGAGTAGGCAGTGTTGTTATACTGCTACGATGTACATTTGCTGACATCTGTCCGGTTGGTGCCCTACATGCAATTTTGGCAGTGCCTGCTGCGCACCCTGGCCTGTTTTTCTGCCACCAGGATGGGTCTCCCCTTAACAAATTTCAGTTTTGGAGGGTGACCGGTACCGCACTTCACAGTGTGGGGCTCGTTATGGCACCCATTCATTCAGGTTAGGCGTCGCATCGACTGCGGCTGCATTTGGGTACTCTGAGGCTGATATACGTTGGATGGGCAGGTGGGGGTCCGCACGTTTTTTCCTTATATGTACGTCCCCTCACTGTATGAGTACCTAGTTATGTCCTTAATTCCTTTTCCTTCTTTTACAGACCCTGTGTGTCTACGCACACCGGTGGCAGTGGGGCTGGTGGGCCGCAGCTATGTACACTGGGCGGCAGAATATGCTGTGGCGACGGAGTGGGGACCCCATCTCAGGCTGCGTGCATCCACACGTATGCGGTGGTATGGTATGCGTGGCATGAGATGGCGGGAACTGTTGCCATTCCTGATGTCCATCAGGGATGCTGGACTGCCTGATGTTCTGATTCTGCACCTTGGCAGCACTGATCTCGCACGGATCACTGGCCTTCCTTAAAATGTCGAGGTGCAGTGACCTGGCGTTTTTACATCATTTATGGCCGTACACACGGTTGCTATGGTCTGACATCGTGCCGAGACACTGTTTTAGAGGAGACATGAATCTCCAGGGTTTGGACTGTGCCCGGCGGTCAGTGAACAGGGCTGTTGCCCGGTTCCTTGTCGAGAATGGCTTGGGAACAGCCATTCGACACCCGGGGATAGGCTTGCAGGATTTTGACCTATA
The DNA here is from genome assembly GCA_035047345.1 of Bradypodion ventrale. NCBI lineage: Eukaryota > Metazoa > Chordata > Lepidosauria > Squamata > Chamaeleonidae > Bradypodion > Bradypodion ventrale. The sequence goes on along the minus strand of JAWDJE010000009.1, from coordinate 21,387,789 downwards.
GACAGGAGATGGGGTCCACCTGTCGGCCAGAGGTATGAACCTCTTTCTGGAGGAGATGCAAGCAGGCCTGGTGACCGAGCTGGTGGTCTGGGGCGGGCGGTGAGTCATCATGGACGCCTCCCCGTGTGACAGGTAGCACTGGGTAAGGTAAAGATTTTGGCACGGATTGGAGTGGGGAAACACATAATAGGCCCTTTTATAGAGGGGTGGCCATGAGGCAGCCTGGCTGCCATTTTGCGAAGCAACGGAGCAGAGAAGTTTTTCCCCTCCATCCCCTCCCTAGTGGACAGTGTGATTTTCTGGTCTTTTTGGGGCCGGGTGGGAATTTTTGCTTGAACCTACATTGGCCCTTTGGTTCTTGGCTTTTTCGCCCATCCCACACTGTCGCTAGTGTTTGAGATACGGGGTAAGTTGACTTTGGTCACTTTTGGCGGGTAGCAATGGGTAAGGTAAAGATTTACGACCCATAGGTATCAGGCAGGTTCACAATTGACTGGCCAACACGTAGATAGGTACAGGGAAAACAGAATTGGCCGGTCAAGGGCGAACTATGAAAGGGGGGATGTCAGGAGCTTCACAGCCTGCATCACCTTGATATTTGAACGGATACACGTCATAGGGTGGGGTCAGTAGATAGTATATTGACTCCAGTCAACAATTTGTTTGTGTCAACAAACAAATTGATACAAATTGATACATGTAGCCAATTTCCATTGGCATTTAGGGTGGAACCTTACCAGTGCTACTGCGGCCTGTTTGCCTTAAAGAATTACAACTGGATGATACACCAATTGAAAGTCATAATTCAGACTAGGGCATTATTCAATAAAAGTGGCCCGATGCCTTTAATCCAATACCGGTGTCTGAGTCTTTATTTGGGTGGGTGCGCCTGCAATGTTTCTCTCCATTATTTTGCCACTGACATTGTTTGGTGGGTTAATTCAGCTACCTATACCTCACAATGCACAAGGCAAAGTAATCTGAAAATTTAAGAGTGCCCACTTAGTCAAGTTTTTTAAGAGTTAAAAAAGAGAGGTCTCTTGCTCACAAGCTATAGACTCACATAAAGCAAAAAGTCTGTTGTGTTCAGATACATGGTTAGTTGGCTTTATGCAGTGTAATGTTCTAGATTATATTTGTCACTCACTTGTAGAGATTGGGGGCCGCTGGGGGCCGTTAGGTCCCGGAGGAGACTGATCAATGACAACATGAGGCAACTGGAGCGAGATCAGATCAGTAGTTTATTGGAAGAAGGCAATATCATTTATAGGGAAAAAGCGCAACGGTGGCGGACTGTCATCAGACACAGAGTCACATCACCTATTTGCTCAGGTTAATTGGGAAACTCTGAAGGGGAAGTTAATTAACTAGGACAAACACGGGATGAGGGAGACCATTGTCTTAGGGCTTAGGCAGGGGCAAACATGTTCCCTGTTTACCCCAGGGATTAGCCCTGGACTCGGAGATGAGTGTTTACCTAATCAGTCACAGGAGTTAGCGATCTGCCTACTTGGCAGAACCGCCGGTTAGGTCATGAAATTGGGTGAATCAAACCCTATCATTTATTCACCCCCCTTAATTTAGCTGCCCGCAGAAGCCACCGCCAGGAGCCTTCTCACCTAAGCAGCCTCCGCAAGGGCTGTTCCATGCCAGATGGGCATGGGGAATCCGCATCTCCCCTTACTTTTTTATATTAAGAGCCTGACCAGCGACTCTGCGCAAAAGCGGCATCAGCTGTTGATCGGGAATGACGTCACAGGGTTTCCTTCTGAGGCGGCACCTCGAGATCAGTGAGGGAATACATTGAGCAAAACAGCAGACTGCAATGCCTAGTATGACTACCCCCACCACCACTTTAAGCACCGTCTGAAGCCACCCCCATGGGATCCATGACCACATCCACTTCCACAGGGAACTCCACCAAGCCCCCCACGCAGAGCCTTCTGTGATGCCCGCAACTATGGTGTGGAGATCTGCGATCTGGCTTTGGATCTTACGAGAGTTGTCCGTAAGATTGAAGCAACACATACCGTGAAAGGATTCGCAACCCAAGTGGTACAACAATAGGAGATAGTCGATAGCTGCTCGATTATCGAGAATGGCATGGCGAAGTTCCGCCTGCTCCTGATTGAGGAGCGCTATCGCTGAGGAGGTATGGTTGATGGCCTTTGCTAAGCCGCAGGCCAAGCGACCAATCCTTTTTGCGTTGCCGACGGCTAAGCCTGGCACGCCAAAGATGCTGACTGCCAAAGAGAGGTATTCGGCAGGTCTCATGACCCTAAAGCTGCTTTCACATGAGCTGTCTAACAGGGTGGTGCGAGTGTGCCGTATGAGTGAGGGAACATTAGAGACATTGGAAACATTGGGAACATTAGTGCGTGGGGCAATCATATCCTTAGTGGGGAGCAACAGTGTCAAACGACTGATACAACATATAGAGTCTGTAATATTAGCAGGAATGTAGTTAAACGTATACTGGTTACAAGTGAAAAACCATCCAGATGGTGGGGTGATATGTGCATACATTGTGCCAAGTGGCACTGGGTTATTGCAAGTGCAATTGCCACTGCCTACATCAAGGCAGCGGCGCCGGGTTCGGCCGGGTCCGGAGCAACCGTGTATTCGGCCGCAGGTAGAGTTCGGGCTGACCGCCACTCGAGGAGTGTGGAGAGTGGCCGCATCAGCCAGTAAAGTCATGGTTAGCCGCATCTCCCAATGAGCATATTCCGAGGAAGCTGATGGGATGTATGGGCTGAAGAGTCGCCTCACCAGCCAGTCCCCGTCCTGGGGGTGTGCGCCTGGAGAATGGCACACCGGGACAAGGCAGGTGCTGAGGATCGAGGCAGAGCCGACATCCTGCCTGAGGCAAAAATCGGACTGGTTGACAAGGCTTGCCAACCTTTCCCAAATGTTGTACTGCATCCGGGCAGAGAGGTCTCCGCCTGGCATTAAATCGCTGGCCTCCAATGAGGCGGCCTGAACGCCTCCCCCCAAAAGCAGGGAAAGGATCAGGATGATGGTGACTGCCATTGAGTTGGCGTGAATCCGGGCGAAAACTGCAACCACGAAGCTCTCCGGTGTCAGCTCCTTCCCCTCGCGCTGGATGGCATCCTGGGCATCATGGCAGAGGGCCTTGACCATCCCCCAGCTGATCTTCGGTGCTGTCATCTGCGACCGCTGTCTCTCCCGGTGGGTCCCCTCGGTCAGGGCGAGATCCTCCATCTCCGGGATCGGACTCGGGTCGGCCTGGGTCCACGCCATGTGGTTCCAAATTGACGCACCGAGCTGGAATCCAAACGACACCTGTAGGAGACATAACTGCAGCATACCCTCTCCCCCAGGTTATGAGCGGCACCGGGCCCCTCCAGGAAGGGTCCGGTGGCACCCGATATCGGACCATCGGCCGCGGGAGAGCTTCCGAACGGCGGAAGTGCCTCTCCTGTGGCATGCAATCCGAAAAAACATTAAGGTGATTGTAGGTGAACAATACCTTATTCAGACAATGCTGTGCCTGGCCCTGTGACTTGGGGAGGGCTGGTGGCTCCCCCCTTTCTGTTTGTTTGTCAATGTAGGACTTTAGCGTCCGATTGACCCGCTCTACAATCGCCTGCCCTTGCGGATTGTAGGGAATGCCAAATGTATGCTTGATGTCCCAAGTGGCCATGAAGGCGGCCAACTGCCTAGAGCAGTAGGACGGGGCGTTTTCCGTTTTTACGTGCCGCGGCTTGCCCATCGCCACAATGCAGGAAAGGAGGTGCTGCTCCACGTGGGAGGCAGTTTCCCCCTTCTGCGCCGTCGCCCAAACGAACTGAGAAAAAGTGTCTATGCAGACGTGCATGTACTGCCATCTGCCAAACTGCGGCACATGCGTGACATCCATCTGCCAAACCTGATTAGCCTCTGTCCCTCATGGGTTGACCCCCCACGAGGGCCCCCCGGCGCCCCTGCACAATGCTGGCAAGAGCGGACTATGCCCTGGGCTTGAGAAAGTGGCAGATTGAACTGTCTGGAGAGTGCTTTGGCATTTTGGTGAAAAAAGGCATGACTCTGAATTGGAGTAGTAAAAACTCCCAAAACTGAACGTTGCTGAATTTCCCTTGCCGCCGCATCCGCTCTGCTATTGCCCGCGGAAATCGGACCCGGTAGGTCTTGATGGCTTCGGATGTGGGCAATATAGAGCGGCTCCGTACGGTTTCGCAAATGAAATTGAGCAGTGAGAAACAGACTAAGCAGATTTTTGTCTATCGCGGGAGTGATGTAAGCTCCCGGCAGACTGTGAAGTAAATTCCTAACATATAGGCTGTCAGTTATGATATTTAAACGTTCTTTGGCGAAGGTGCGCAAAGCAAGGTTCACGGCTGCCAACTCCGCCCGCTGCGCGGACTTCTGTGGAAGAGTGAGCAGCGTGCGCCAAGCTTCGCCCTCCTGCCAGGTCAAGACACCATACGTGCGACCTCCATCAGTAAAAACTGTCCTGGCCCCCTGGAGCGGGACCAGCGAAAGCAATTCGAACAAGCTGACTGTTCCTGTCTGGAGTGAGACGAGTCTGGGGTCTTTTGGCAAATGGTATGCTAAACTTCCAGTGAAACCTTCCAAAGCTATCGGAAGCGAGTCACCTAGCTGCATCAACTGATGAATTTGTTCCTTGGTGAACGGGACAACAATCTTGGCCAAATCATTCCCTGAAATGTCCCTAGCTCTCAGCCTGCCGCGGTAGACCACCGCGGAGACCAATTCCTGGGGCGGAACGATGTTCCGTGAAGAAGTGTTGGGCAAGTACACCCACTCCACAATTTTCGCTCCCTTCTCTGAGTCTACTCCTAGCGCCCCAGTGAACATGGATCCCGACCGCACGATGTACAAATTCAGGATCGGGGCATGTGGCCCCTGGGCGATCCTATCCACCCATCTTTGGCTGAGAGCTTGGTTAACTCTCTCGAGCGCCAAGCGCGCGTCTCGAGAAATTTTTATCTGGTCTGCCGGCTGCTTACCTAAAGTTTGCAGCGAGAAGAGCGGTTTCAGAAGATCCGTATCCAATCGAAAATACGGTCTGGCCCAATTGATATTCCCTAAAACCTGCTGTAATTCTACCAGGGTGACTGAATCCTGTAAGGTTATCTGAGGCAAAACCGGTGCTGCAAAGGAACGGAGAAGCCGATGACCCAAGTATGAGAAGGGCTCGGTTCTCTGCACCTTTTCCGGGGCAATGAGTAAACCCTTGTCCCCCAGGCTGGCCTGGAGGTCTGAAAATACTTCGCTGCCAAATTGCGGCAACGCTACTAAAATATCATCCATGAAATGACAGACTATGGCTTGTGGATAAAGGCTTCGGAACCTTGCCAGTGCGTCGTGAACGTAAATTTGGCACAGGGTGGGCGAATTGAGCATACCCTGTGGCAAAAATTTCCACGCGTAACGCTGCGTGGGCTCGCTGTGGTTCACGACCGGCACCGTAAAGGCAAACCTTTCCCGGTCCCTGGGGTCTAAGGGGATTGTATAAAAGCAATCCTTGAGATCTACGACGAGAATCTCCCACCCCTCGGGAATCATGTTAGGATTTGGGATGCCGCATTGAAGCGGACCCATCGGCTGAATACATTTGTTGATCTCTCTGAGATCGTGGAGGAGTCGCCACTTCCCCGACTTCTTTTTTATGACAAAAACTGGCGAATTCCAAGGACTTGTGGACTGTTCTATATGTCCTGCGTCTAGCTGTTCCTTAACTAGCTACTTGAGAGCAACCAATTTTTCCCCCACTACCGGCCATTGTTCTACCCAGACCGGAGTATTGGTGAGCCATTTAAGTGGCAACGTCATTACCCAAAGGTAAGGGTGGCACCGTACTGCTGAAGAATGTCTCGCCCCCAAAGGTTGACGTGCACGTCAAGAATGTGCGGCCGAATTACCGCCATGCCCTCAGCCTTTGGGATTGTGACTTCCACCCACTCTTGGCTCCTAAACGCTTCCTGAACTTCGCCTACCCCCCACACATCGGAGACCGGCTCAATGGCCCACTCCCTAGGCCACTGGCTTCTACTTATCACACTCACATCCGCTCCGGTATCGAGTAACCCTGAGAACGCTCTTTTGTTCAAAAATACCTCGATAACGGGGCGCTGCTTCCACTCAATGTTGGTCTCCACTGTCGCTAAGACCTGGTATCCTTGCACTGCCTCACTCGCGCTCGAGCGGTCTGCTGAACCGGACTCTGAGCTGTCACTGAGCCTTCCCTGGCTGCCTGCTGGCGAGTGACAAGGAACCATGATCAGTTGCGCCAAGGTGTCTCCCTTGTGAATGGTTTGGGGCAGGTGTGTCCAAAGTTGGACCTGGAGAACGCCTGAAAAATTTGAGTCAATGACTCCTGGAATCACGAGAATTCCACGTGCTCCAGCTATACTACGGGGCAAAACTAAACCTATAAAGCCTTTGGGTAGGGGTCCCATGTACTGAGAATCGACTAGGTAGACTGTGCCTGGCAGATCGCATGTAACGTCCGCCTGGCAAGTCAGCTCTAGCCCTGTGCTACCCTTGGGGCTGGCCTGCACCCTCGCAGTGCCTGGAATGTGATCGGAATTCAGTCTAGCTCGGGTGAGTTCTGGGTGGAGGAAGCCTCTGTTTGGACCGGGGCCAGAGACATGCCCGCGTTCCGGTTTCCCGAACTCGGACAATACCTGGCCCAATGATAGCCTTTCTTGCACTTCGGACAGGGGGTGTTCGGAGCCTTGGAATGGCCGGACTTTTGTCCGCCTCCCTTGGATCGGCACTCCCTAGCGAAGTGACCGACCTTGCCACAATTGTGGCATGCTCCTTTGGTCTTACCATTTCCATGAGGTCTTCTCCCCCCCTTGCACCGCTGCCGCTAGCAATCCCATCTTGTAGGAATCTGTGCCAACGTCAGCGCATGCTCGGATCATGTCCGTTAGGGTCAAGTCAGGACGATTGCCTAGGGACTGCAAAACTTTACAGCAGTCCAAGTTGGCATTGTCCTTGGCTAACTTCATCATGAGCTCTTCCTGGGCCTGCTCATTATCAATCTGCCTGCTAATTGCTTCCTCCAGGCGATTGATGAAGTCCATGTAGGGCTCCTGGGCTCCCTGCTTAATAGCGGTGTAATTTTTGGCCATTTTGCCAGATGCTGGGACCTTGAAGTATGCCCTATAGGCAGCTTCGGCTGACATGGCTAGAGTGGCTAGAGGCAAGTTGATCTGAGCGTTGATGGGCTCAAAGGCACCTGAACCATACAACTGGTCAGGAAGTACTGCGCCTCCCATTCTGGCAGCTCGAGTTTGAGCCTCTAGGCGAAACTCGCTGTCCCAGATCATGTACTGGCTGGGGGTTAACATCATCCTCATGACGGCTTTCCAATCGTGAGGAATCCACATGGTGGTTTCGCACACTTGCTGAAGCGTGCCCCTAGTAAAACGACTTTGGAGCCCTGTTTCTGATATTGCTTTCCGTAAAGCCATGAGAAGCTTGTACGGGACTGGGGAGTGTACTATCTGCTGTGCGCCCGTGAGCGCGTCCATCTCCATGTGGATCGGACAAATCTGTCTGAGTTCAGCTAGCTGTTCAACTGACAATTCCCCCTTCTTGAGTTCTATCTCAGCCGTGCGCTGAAGGGCACTCTTCACGACCAGGGAACCCGGAGCTGTCAGAGAAGCGCCTGCGCTTCTCATTCCTTGCGTTCCTTTGGTGACGTCTGCAGCTGTCACCGCGGGAAGGCTCCCTACGCTACTCTGCTGATAGCTAATTGACGGATAGAGTGTCGTGGGCGCAGTCGGTTCGACTGGCTTGCTCGATGGCTCAACTAACGGGGGTTCTTTGGCCTCTACCCGGACTGGCTCGATCTCCGCTAAGAGCTTCCTACACTTCCTCCAAGTACGAACTATCCCTCCTGGAGCTTTCGGGGGTTGCTGAATGCAGTCTCCTATCTGATCCCAGAGCTGCAGGGTTAACGTACCTACTTCTGGGTAAAGTAGGCAGTGTTCCCCGAGATACGCCAAAAGTCTCGCTAGTTCCCTGCTGTGAAAGCGTAACTTAAATACCCTGGCCAGGATTCTGAACTCTTCCTCACGAGTTCTTTGGCTAGCGGACGGACTTGGTCTATGAGAACAAGTCCCCATATTACCTGCGATTGGGTCTCTGGAAGATTCCTCCTCGGGACGAGTCGACGCATCTTTGCAGGCAACAGGTTCGGGCGTCGGATGTCTGGGATAGAGCTTGGAGCGTGGACCTTCTGCCACGGGCCCTCGGCGGCCTCTGCGATGTCAGGGGCTCACAGCTGCCCTGAGCGGAACGCGTTTCCCTCGATGGCAAACCTCCTCGAAAGCAGGGAGCAAGCTGTAGGAATGTCTCTCTTGGAATGCCTCGCCGCGGGCCGTCCTCTGACCGGCTGGCTGCTGACCAGAGCGCCGCGCTGTCCTCTGGGCTGACGGGTCGCGGTTCAAGCGCAGAACCGGACCGCGTGGATCGCTACTCTCGAGTAGACCTCTCCTGGGTCGCTTACTCACGAGTAGATCACGTCGGGGTCACCAGATGTAGAGATTGGGGGCCGCTGGGGGCCGTTAGGTCCTGGAGGAGACTGATCAATGACAACACGAGGCAACTGGAGCGAGATCAGATCAGTAGTTTATTGGAAGAAGGCAATATCATTTATAGGGAAAAAGCGCAACGGTGGCGGACTGTCATCAGACACAGAGTCACATCACCTATTTGCTCAGGTTAATTGGGAAACTCTGAAGGGGAAGTTAATTAACTAGGACAAACACGGGATGAGGGAGACCATTGTCTTAGGGCTTAGGCAGGGGCAAACATGTTCCCTGTTTACCCCAGGGATTAGCCCTGGACTCGGAGATGAGTGTTTACCTAATCAGTCACAGGAGTTAGCGATCTGCCTACTTGGCAGAACCGCCAGTCAGGTCATGAAATTGGGTGAATCAAACCCTATCATTTATTCACCCCCCTTAATTTAGCTGCCCGCAGAAGCCACCGCCAGGAGCCTTCTCACCTAAGCAGCCTCCGCAAGGGCTGTTCCATGCCAGATGGGCATGGGGAATCCGCACTCACTGACTACAGTGAATATTCTGAGTGGTGGGCACCGTAATGGTCTGCAATGCAGAACTGGGCACAGCTAAATTCTTCAAGGAAATAAGGGAAATTTTAATTACTGTATTTGTCTTTTCCCACCTGCTTCCTGTTTTGTATTGATAGTTTTAATTTTAATATTTTAAGTTGTCCTGAAAGTAGGTTATATCTGGGTGTTGTAAATGAAACTTTTTAAAATATATGTGGTACTGTAATTATAGAACACCAAGAATATTTGCCATGGCTTTGTTTTAATAAACTGTGGAGCTAAATGTTCTTCTGATAAAACTTGTAAGAGACCCTAAACAGCACTTAGATTGGGGGGAGTCTGAAACAAAGCTCTCATCAATACAGTAATCAGAGGAGTCTGTTTCAGATAACTGTTGTTGTTCAGTCACACAGTCGATTGCGACCCTTTGCGACCATATGGACCATTGTTCTCCAGGTGCCTCTGTCCTCCACCATCCCCCTCAGCCCTTCCAGTTCTGTGCCCATTGTGTAGATAACTAGATACTGTTTTATTATTTCAAGACCAGTAGGCATGGTGACTTTTTTTTAACCTTATACCAAATCCTTCTGGAGTACAAGCCTGGGAGAAGGAGGAAAAATAAAAGCAGCCATGAAATATGTCAACACATATTATTGTTGTGCAAAATACTGTTGCAATTTCGGGCCAGAAGGAAGACGCATGGAAGCAGCCGTGGGGCGAAGCCCAGCCCCGACCATAGTCAGGGGTACGTATTTATTACCCTGCCTAGGGGTTGGAACACGTGCCTAGGGCACTCGTGCCGCCCCTGCACAGAAGGCTTTCGAACATGGCATTTCCCCATGAGTCCCGTGATTCCCATGACTGGGAGCTACTCTGTGGCTGCCTGGTGGTTAATGGACAACTCGTACTAAATTGCCTTGGGTTGGCGAAACCCATTGTTCCTGCCCTAAACTCGGAGTCTATGTGTATTGACCCAGGCACCTAATCTTTGCCCCGGTTGCCCCAGCTTGCTTGCCCTGCTCTATTTGCCCTCAGCCTGGCCTATGGTTCATCTTTAACTAGCCCACTTATCTTCCCAATTTCCTTTCCAGCCAAGCCCGGTTGGTCCCCGGATCTGTTGACACCGAGCAATCCCCTGAGGAAAGGTTTAATTGCCAATTATTCCTGCGGGCAACTTACATTTCCCCTTCCTTTATTATTTAAGTCAGCCTGGCTGAGGGCACGATAGATGTGGGGCATGATTTGTTTGGGCGTGAATGTTTCATGGGGTCTCTGCCATGTGGTGCACATTGACAAGAGCAATGGAATGCACTGCGCAAAGCAGCAGAGCATAATTCCCAATACTATGATGCCAGCGGCAGCTTTGAGGACTGTTTGCAACCACCCCCATGGCATCCAGGACCATAACTTGTTCCACCATGCCCAGTTGGTGTCTTCCTTGATGTGTTTAACTAAAGTGTCAAGCTTGGTGATTTGACTCTGGACTTTACAAGAATTGTCCGTGAGGTTAAAACAACACATGTCCCGGACAGATTCACAGCCCAAATGGTGTAAAAGCAGCAAATAATCAATGGCTGTGCGGTTGTCTAAAACCACATGTCTCAGCTCAGCCTGCTCTCGGTTTAGCATGGCAATGGCTGATGAAGTGTGATTGGTGGCTTTGGCCGATTCTGCGTGCGTTACCCACTGCTAGTCTGGGCACCCCTATGATACTGACAGCTAGGGACACATACTCTGCTTTACTAAGTATGGAGATATCGCTATCGCATGTCTCATCTAGCTGGACCACCCGTTTTGGCCGTGCTGGCCTTGGGGTTACTGGGTTTTGGGTTACCATATCCCTTTCAGGAAGTACCAGGGTTAAACGACTCACACAGCAGTATGAGTCTGACACATTAGCAGGTATATAGTTCCAAGTCCGTTGGTTACAAGTGAAAAACCATCCTGAAGGCAGAATAATATGAGCATACACATAACTGATTGTCTCTGGTTGGTCACATTTCCAAGTCTCTTTTCCGGGGCTCAGGCAACGATGGTGCGGGCTTTTAGCTGTGGAGCAACCCGTCATTCTGGCACAGAGGGTGTTTTGGCTGATGGCCACCTGAGGTATGTAGAGGGTGACCGCATCAGCTGGCAAAGTCTTTGTTACCTGAGTACCCCAGTTCATTTAAGTTACGTAAGTGATCTTGTGATGGTGGCCAAATGCGCACAGCCATTCAATGTCCCCAGCATGCTCTCCTGGTGCTCAGCACACCGGGATCAGGCATGAACTCAAGAGAAAAGCAGTGTCCGTGGTTTGTTGTAAGCAAAAGTCTGATTGGTTGACAAGTTCAGCTAATTTCTCCCAAATGTTATATTGGAGTCTGGCAGTCAGATCCCCGCCAGATGTCGGGTCCCCATAAGATGCTTGAACCCCTCCCCCCCATCAGCAAGGAATGGATCAAGATGATCATCAGGGAATTGTAGGTAATTTTAGCTAACACTGCAGCCATCACGTTTTGTGGGGTGGGCTCAGTGTTTTGCTCCCTCAGAATGGACAGGGCATCATCACACAAGGTCTTGACTATCCCCCAGGTCACTCTCTGCTCTGGTCTTGGCCGGGGTTGTCTGCTCCATCTGGGTCCTCGCATCAGGTTCACTCCCTCCATCTCAGGCAGGGCATCCGGGGTCGCTCTGGTCCACGGCATGCTGCTCGAAATGTGGTTTCACGCAATGACTCGGAATCCATACAGGTCCTGTGGGGGACATAATCGATGCATACCCTCTCCTCCATGTTATAAGGGGTGCCGGGCCTCTTCAAGAGGGGTCTGGTGGCACCCTGAAGTGGACCATGGGTCGCGGAAGGATTTCCTGCTGTCGGAAATGCTTCTCCTGCGGGGTGCAGTCAGAAAAAATATTGAGGTGATTGTAAGTGAATAATACTTTGTGTAGGCATTGTTGCGCCTGACCTTGGCTTTTCGGGGGGACTATCTCCTCCCTTTCTGTTTGTTTTTCAATGTAGGACTTTAGATAGACAGTGAGAGAAATGCTTGGTCCAACATATGTTCTCACAATAGTATACTGTTACTATTCGACAGAGTCCCTGGGGATTGTATGGAATTCCAAATGTGTGTTTCACATTCCAAGTTGCTAGAAATGATGCTAGCTGTTTGGAACTATAAGCCGGTGCATTGTCGGTTTTCAAGAGGTCTGGTTTACCCATGACTGCGAAGCACGTCAAAAGGTGGTGGTCTACGTGAGTAGCAGCTTCTCCCTTCTGGGCCGTGGCCCAGGTGAACTGCGAAAAAGTGTCAATGGAGACTTGCATATACTGCCATCTCCCAAACTGTGGGATGTGTGTGACGTCCATCTGCCAAACCTGGTTGGCTCCAGTCCCTTGTGGGTTGGTCCCCCATGAGCCCCCCCCCCCCCCGGTGCTCCTGCACATTGTGGGCAGGAGCACACGATTCCTTGTGCTTGTGACAGTGGCAGATTAAACTGCCGTGCCACCACCTTGACATTTTGATGAAAGAATGCATGGCTTTCGAATGGGGTCGTAAAGACGCCCGTGATCAATTTCTGGTGGGTTTCTCTAGTGGCTGCATCGGCCCTGCTGTTGCCCTCTGAAATGGGACCAGGTAGAAGCAGTTACACTCACGGAAACACTGCCATGTGGAACCCCGATAGGCAGGTAGGAGGTGTGGGGTGTATACACTACCACATGAGGAGAAAAATGAGCACTTGGTGGCTTCACAGAGTCGATTCATTTTGATATACTGTATTGAGATATGTACAGGTATAAGTGCATAGCTTGAGCCTTCTTGTGCATACCAGTAGGTATGTCAAAGGGTTGCTAATTAGTACTGAGTCCTTTCCTCAAACTTTGTTTTCACAGTGAGATTTTATTTATTATGGAGAAATAATCCTACTGCAAAGATTTGCAAATAAAGAAACTATAGATAAATGATAGACACACTTAAGCATTTGATCCTCCATTTACATGTCGACATGGGATGTTCTACCATCCACATATATATCATAGGTGACTATCAGTGATGTACTTCAGCTTATGTGCTTTGGTACTTGTTTGCTTCTTCCTTTGGGGCTACTTCTTTAAAGATGTATAGAAGGAGTTTGAGTATCCAAACTGAGGTATCAGCCAAGAAGTCTCTAGTTTTCTAATTTTCCATGGGACCGGAGTTTAGTTATGTATGGATGTAAACAAATGCATCCAGCTTACGACAACCCTAATAGGATTTTCAAGGTATGTGATATACTAAAGCATAATTATGTCATCATCACTCGGTGAGTTCCTCAAACTGATCAAAGATTAGAACTCAGGTCTTCTGATCTTAGTCTAACATTCTATAAACTGCAGTGTACTGGTTCCCACTGTACAGTGTTTATTATTTGCATTTATGTCTTGCCATTCCTTCAAAGAGTGCCAAGCAGCTCACATGGTTTTCCTTCTCTCATTTTTTTCTATTACAACAATCCTATGAAGTAGACCATGTTGAGAGAGTTGCTGACTCAAGGTCATTCAGTGCATTTCCTGGTTGGGGAGGGGGTTAGAGGGATACCCTTTATTATCATTACAACATTATTACAATGAATACTGTACTCAGTGGTGTGGGAAGGATGGATTTCCTAGTCATTCGTTCTACAGTATACCCATCACTTATTTCATATTAATAAGGTCAGTTCTCTCCGCAAATACAGTTTTCAATAATTATGGACAGAAACCTAGATGTGTAATGTGGTACACAGATGAAACACATCCTGAGACATGACCTAGCAGCCAGTCAATTAACTGCGGTAAGATTCTGGCCTGTTTTTTAATGGATACGGTTTGCAGTGCTTTATGTTTATGCATTCGTGTACTTACTGCTTGTGATATATTTTACACACACAGTAATATGCACGATATATTTCATGGATGTTCTCATATTCCCCCTCCCCTCCGGTTTGTCCATTAATGTTGTGCTCCAAAAAGTGTGAGGTATCAGATAAAAGAAATGTCACCATGCCTGCGGATCTTGAAATAATAAATAATGTCTAGTTGTCTAAAGTGAACTGACCTGTTTCAGATCACCAAAATCACAACGTTTCTTAAGAAACAATACAGTTTATAAAAACAAAAGCCGCAACATGCTAGGTATTCAGTGTAGCATAAATTAAAAAACCTATGCTGTAGGATATTTAGCATTAACATAAACATAATTTATTGTGCCTCCCATAATCTTTAAGCCAACATATATGGTAGGCCTAAAAAGTAACATTTTAAAGTTCCACAATCTTCACTCCCTGTTTTGCAATTTCACATCTGTGAGCTGTAAAATAACAGATAGTGCATGCTAGCTTGCTTTTTGCATTTTAAAAGTGTAAAGGACATCACAGATGGCCCTGCATTCTAATCACAAGCCTTGCCCCTGTCTATACCTAGAGTTCTTTCCTTGCCTCTGTATATTTGGTGAGCTTTATTTGTTTATTTAAAAGATTTATATCCTGCCCTCCTAGTGGGGACACCACTCAGGGTGGCTAACTGTTGGATTGGGGCCGTGAAGCGGCCCTTGGGGTCCCGGAGGAGACTGGTCAAAGGAACGACACGAGACAAGATGGAGCGAAGACCAGTAGTTTATTGAGGAAAAGACATCATCATTTATAGGAATTCAAGGCAGCGTGTGATACAATCGTCATCTGACAGAAAATCACATCACCCATTTACTCGGGTTAATGGGGAATCTCTCTTGGGGAAGTTAATTAACTCGGGCAAACACTGACAGGGGAAATCCATTGTTCGGGGTTTACACCAGGGTAAACATGGCCTCTATTTGCACTTCGGCTTGGGCTGATCTGTGAGTCAGTAATTGCCTAATGCGTAATGGAGGTTAGCGATTCGCTTCCATCAGCAGAATCGCCGGTCAGGTCAGATGTGGGTGAATCAACCCTATGATTATTAATCCGTTCCCCAATTTCCATACTGGCAAGGGCCAGTGACCAGGGGTCTTCCTCATCCGGTGTAACCTCTGCCAGGGGCAGTTTGTGCCAATTGTGTATGCGGAATCCGCATCCCCCCTTTCTTTGTTATTTATGGACCTGACAGGCGGCTCTGCGTAGGAGGGGCATCAGCTGGTGTGTGGGAATGACGTGTCGGGGGTTCCCCCCATGGGGGACATCTTGACAGCAGCGAGGGAATACACTGCACGAAACAACATCCTGCTATGCTTAGTACAATCACTCCTGCAATCACTTTGAGCGTTGTCTGGAGCCACCCCCATGGGAGCCACGACCACAAGGAATCCCACCACCCCCATGAAGAGTCCTCCTTGATGTTCTTGACTAGGGTGTGGAGGTCCGTGAGCTGGCTCTGCACCTTACGGGTGTTGTCTGTGAGATTAAAGCAACACATGCTGTGAACAGATTCGCAACCCAAATGATGTAACAACAGGAGGTAGTCAATAGCTGCCCGATTGTCTAAGATGGCATGGCGAAGTTCTGCCTGCTCCTGGTTGAGCAGCGCTATCGCTGAGGAGGTATGGTTAATGGCTTTTGCTAATCCGCAAGCCAATTGACCAATTCTCCGAGCGTTGCCGATGGCTAAGCCTGGCACGCCAAGTATGCTGACTGCCAGCGAGACGTACTCAGCTGGACTCAGGACCCTAATGTTGCTATCACATGAGCTGTCTAACTGGGTGGCACGAGTGCGCCGTATGGATGCTGTAACATTTGTGCTTGGAGCAATCATATCCCTAGTGGGGAGTAACAATGTCAAGCAACTGATACAACATATGGAATCTGATACATTTGCGGGAATGTAGTTCCAAGTGTACTGATTGCATGTAAAGAACCAACCTGAAGGTAGGGTAACATGAGCATACATTGCACCAAATGTCTGTGGGTTATCACAAGTCCAGTTGCCGCTGCCGACTTCGAGGCAACGGCGCCGAGTACGGCCGACTGCGGAGCAGCCGGTCATTCGAGCACAAGTAGAGTTTGGGCTGACCGCCACTCGAGGGGTGTGGAGAGTGGCTGCATCAGCCGGCAAAGTCATAGTCAGCCGCATTTCCCAGCGGGCATATTCTGAGGAACTCGCTGGGAGGTATGGACCGAAAATCCGTTTCACTAGCCAGTCGCCATCCCTGGCGTGCGCGCCTGGAGTGTGGCACACTGGGATGAGACAGGTGCTCAGAATTGAGGCAGAACCAATGTCCTGCTTCAGGCAAAAATCGGACTGGTTGATGAGACCCGCCAACCTTTCCCATATGTTGTAGTGCATCCGGGCAGAGAGATCTCCGCCTGGCATCAAATCGTTGGCCTTTAGTGAGGCTGCCTGAACGCCTCCCCCGCAAGTCAGGATGATGGTGACTGCCACGGAGTTGGCAGTAATCAGGGCAAAGACGGCAGACACGATGTTCTCTGGTGTGGGTTCCCCGCCTTCGCCTTGGACGAGGTCCTTGGCCTCACTGCAAAGGGTCTTGACCATCCCCCAGGTGATCCTCGGTGCTGCCAGCTTCTGTCGCCGCTTCCTCCGCCGGGTCTCCTCGGTCAGGGTGAGGTCCTCCATCTCCGGGATCGGACTCGAGTCGGCCTGGGTCCACACCATGTGGCTCCAAGTTAGGCTTAACACACTGAGCTGGAATCCAGATGACACCTGTAGGAGACATAACTGCAGCATACCCTCTTCCCCAGGTTACGAGTGGTGCCGGGCCCCTCCAGGAAGGGTCCGGTGGCACCCGGTAACGAACCAGCGGTCGCGGGAGAGCTTCCGAACGGCGGAAGTGTTTCTCCTGCGGCGTGCAATCGGAAAAAACATTAAGGTGATTGTACGTGAACAATACCTTATTGAGACAATGCTGTGCCTGACCCTGTGACTTGGGGAGGGCTGGTGGCTCCCCCCTTTCTGTTTGTTTGTCAATGTAGGACTTGAGTGTCCGATTGACTCGTTCCACAATCGCTTGCTTAATGTCCCAGGTGGCCATGAAGTTAGCCAACTGCCTAGAGCTGTAGGACGGGGCGTTATCGGTTTTCACGTGCCGAGGTTTGCCCATTGCCGTGAAGCAGGCAAGGAGGTGCTGCTCCACGTGGGAAGCAGTCTCCCCTTTTTGCGCTGTCGCCCAAATGAATTGCGAGAAGGTATCAATGCAAATGTGCATGTACTGCCATCTGCCAAACTGCGGGACATGTGTGACGTCCATTTGCCACACCTGGTTAGCCTCAGTCCCTCGTGGGTTGACCCCCCACGAGGGCCCCCCCGGTGCCCCTGCACAATGCTGGCAAGAGCGAACTATGCCTTGGGCTTGAGAAAGTGGCAGGTTAAACTGTCTGGCGAGCGCTTTGGCATTCTGATGAAAGAAGGCATGACTCTGAATCGGAGTAGTAAAAACACCTAACACTGACCGTTGCTGAATTTCCTTTGCAGCTGCATCCGCTCTGCTATTGCCCGCGGAAATCGGACCCGGCAGGTCCTGGTGACTTCGGATGTGGGCAATATAGAGCGCTTCCGTGCGGTTTCGCAAGTGAAATTGAGCTGTGAGGAACAGACTCAGCAAATTTTTGTCTATCGCGGGAGTGATGTATGCTCCCGGTAGACTGTGAAGCAAATTCCTAACATACTGACTGTCAGTAATAATGTTGAGGCGCTCTTTGGCGAATGTGCGCAAAGCAAGGTTCACCGCTGCCAACTCTGCCTGCTGCGCGGACCTCTGTGGAAGAGTTAGAAGTGTGCGCCAAGCCTGGCCTTCCTGCCAAGTTAAGACACCATATATGCGACCCCCATCTGTAAAAACTGTTCTGGCCCCCTGAAGTGGAACCAGCGAGATCAATTCATACAAGGTGATTGTCTGCGTTTGAAGCGAGACAAGTCTGGGGTCCTTTGGCAAGTGGTATGCCAAGCATCCGGTGAATCCCTCCAAGGCAATTGGAAGCGAGTCACCGAGCTGCATCAGCTGCTGAATTTGCTCTTTGGTGAATGGGACCACAATTTTTGCTAAGTCGTGCCCTGAAATATCCCTAGCTCTCAGCCTTCCGCGGTAAACCACCGCGGAGACCAACTCTTGGGGAGGAACGATGTTTCGGGAAGAGGTGTTCGGCAAGTACACCCATTCCACGATGTTCGCTCCTTTCTCGGAGTCCACTCCTAGGGCTCCGGTGAACATGGATCCGGCCCAAACGATGTACAAGTTCAGGATCGGGGCATATGGCCCCTGAGTAATCCTGTCCACCCACCTTTGACTGAGAATTTGGTTGACTTTCTCGAGGGCCAAGCGTTCCTCTCGAGCAATTTGTATCCGGTCTGCCGGTTGCTTAAATAGCATTAGCAGCGAGAAGAGCGGTTTCAAAAGATCCGTATCCAATCTGAAATACGGTCTGGCCCAATTAATGTTACCCAAAACTTGCTGCAATTCTACCAAGGTGACTGAGTCTTTCAAGTTGATCTGGGGCAAAACGGGTGCTGCGAAAGAGTGGAGAAGCCGATGACCCAAGTATGAGAAGGGCTCGGTTCTCTGCACTTTCTCCGGGGCAATGAGTAACCCTTTTTCCCCCAGGCTGGCCTGGAGGTCTGTAAACATTTCGCTGCCGAGTTGCGGCGCTGCGACCAAGATATCATCCATGAAATGGCATACTAAAGCTGTGGGATGAAGGTTTCGAAACTTTGCCAGTGCATTGTGAACATAAATTTGGCACAGGGTGGGCAAATTGAGCATCCCCTGTGGCAAAAATTTCCACGCGTAACGCTGCGTGGGCTCGCTGTGGTTCACAACCGGCACCGTAAAGGCGAACCTTTCCCTGTCCCTGGGGTCTAAGGGAATGGTGTAAAAGCAATCCTTTAGGTCTACGACCAGGATCTCCCAACCCTCGGGAATCATATTTGGATTTGGGATGCCGCATTGGAGCGGACCCATTGGCTGTATACATTTATTGATCTCTCTGAGATCGTGGAGGAGTCGCCACTTCCCCGACTTCTTCTTAATGACAAAAATGGGCGAATTTCAAGGACTAGTGGACTGCTCTATGTGTCCTGCGTCTAGCTGTTCTTTAACCAGTTGCTTTAGGGCGACTAATTTCTCCCCCCACTACTGGCCATTGTTCCACCCAGACTGGCGTGTTGGTAAGCCATTTAAGTGGCAAAGCCATTACCCGAAGGTAAGAGTGGCACCGTACTGCTGTAAAATGTCTCGCCCCCAAAGGTTGATGTGCACGTCCAGAATGTGCGGCCGAATGACCGCTGTGCCGTCAGCCTTTGGGATCATGACTTCCACCCACTCCCGGCTCCTAAACGCTTCTTGGATGCCGCCTACCCCCCACACATCGGAGACCGGCTCAATGGCCCACTCCCGTGGCCACTGGCTTCGGCTGATCACGCTCACATCAGCTCCGGTATCTAATAACCCTGAAAATGATCTTTTATTCAGAAATACCTCAATTAGTGGGCGCTGTTTCCACTCAATGTTGGTCTCCACTGTCGCTAAAACCTGGTCTCCTTGCACTGCCTCCCTTGCGCTCGAGCGGTCTGCTGACCTGGACTCTGAGCTGTCCCTGAGCCTTCCCTGGCTATCTGCTGGCGAGTGACAAGGAACCATAATCAGTTGCGCTAATGTGTCTCCTTTGTGAATTGTCTGGGGTAAGTGTGTCCAAAGCTGAACTTGGAGAACGCCTGAAAAATTGGAGTCAACGACTCCCGGAATTACAAGAATTCCGCGTGCTCCTGCTACACTGCGAGGCAAAACTAAACCTATAAAGCCCTTGGGCAGGGGTCCCATGTACTGGGAGTCCACCAAATAGACTGTGCCTGGCAGGTCGCATGTAACGTCTGCCTGGCAAGTCAATTCTAGCCCTGTACTACCCTTGGGGCTGGCCTGTGCCTTCGCAATGCTAGGAATGTGATCGGAATCTAGTCTAGCTCTGACGCGCTCAGAGCGAGGGAAGCCTCTGTTTGGACCGGGGCCAGAGACGTGCCCGTGTTCCAGTTTCCCGAACTCGGACAGTATCTGGACCAATGGTAGCTTTTCTTACACTTCGGACACAGGGTGTTTGGAACCTTGGAACGGCCGGAATTTTGTCCGCCTCCCTTGGATCGGCACTCCCTAGCGAAGTGACCGACCTTGCCACAATTGTGACATGCCCCTTGATTTTTATTCTTAGGTCTTCTACCCCCTTGCACCGCTGCTGCCAACAGACCCATTTTATAGGATTCTGTGCCAACGTCGGCACAAGCTCTAATCATGTCCGTGAGAGTCAAGTCGGGACGATTACCCAGTGACTGCAGAATTTTACGGCAGTCTAAATTGGCATTGTCTTTGGCCAATTTTATCATGAGCTCTTGTTGGGCTTGCTCATTATCGATCTGCCTACTGATTGCTTCCTCCAAGCGATTGATAAAGTCCATGTAGGGCTCCTGGGCTCCCTGTTTGACTGCGGTGTAATTTTTGGCCGCTTTGCCAGTTGCTGGAACCTTGAGAAAAGCCTTGAAGGCAGCCTCGGCTAACATCTGAAGAGTGGCTAATGGTAAGTTGGTCTGCGCATCGATGGATTCGAAGGCACCTGAACCATATAACTGGTCAGGAAGTACTGCGCCTCCCATCCTGGCAGCCCTTGTCTGAGCCTCGAGGCGATACTCGCTGTCCCATAGCAAATACTGGCTGGGGTTGAGCATCATCCGCATGACGGATTTCCAATTGTGCGGGATGAACATGGTATTCTCGCACACTTGCTGAAGCGTGCCCCTAGTGAAGCGACTCTGGAGTCCTGTCTCTGTAATGGCCTTCCGTATAGCCATGAGAAGCTTATACGGGACTGGTGAATGAACTACCTGCTGGGCCCCTGTGAGGGCATCCATTTCCAAGCGAATTGGACAAATCTGACTAAGCTCAGCTAGTTCTTCTGCTGGCAATTCCCCCTTCTTGATTTCCTCCTCAACTGTGCGCTGAAGGGCACTCTTGGTCTGGGAGCCTGTAGCCGTCAGAGAAGCGCCTGCGCTCCTCATTCCATGCATTCCGTCGGTGACGTCTGCAGCTGTCACCGAGGGAAAGCTCCCTACACTACTCTGCTTAAACTGCAATGACGGATAGAGCGCCGTGGGCGCCGATGGCTCGACTGGCGCTGGGGGTTCTTTGGCCTCTACCCGGACTGGATCTATCTCCGCTAAGAGCTTCCTACATTTACTCCATGTGCGAATTACGCCCTCAGGAGCTTTCGGGGGTTGCTGAATGCAGTCTCCTATCTGATCCCAAAGCTGAAGGGTTAACGTACCTACTTCTGGGTAAAGCAGGCAGTGTTCCCTTAGGTACACCAAAAGTCTCGGTAGCTCTCCGCTGTGAAAACGTAACTGAAATACCCTGGCCAGGATTTTGGACTCTTGCTCATGAGTTCTTTGGCTAGCGGACGGACGTTGTCACTGAGGACAAGTCCCCATATTACCTGCGGGGGTTCTCCGAAGATTCCTCCTCGGGACGAGCGACGCGTCTTCTGGGCCAGGTAATAGGTTTTGGCGACGATTCTCTGGGTAGAGCTCAGAGCGTGGTCTCCTGCCACGGGCCCTCGGTGGCCTCTGCGCTGTCAGGGGTTCACAGCTGACCCTGAGCGGAATGCGTTTTTCCGTTACTGCAAGCCGCCGCGAAAGTCGGGAGCAAGCTGTAGGATGGCTCTTCTGTAATGCCTCGCTGCTTGGGCCATCTTCCCGACCGGCTGGCTTACCGGCCGAGCTGCCGCGCTGTCCTCCGGGACGATTGGACGCGGTTCAGGCGCAGAACCGGACCGTGTGATCACTTACTCTCGGGTAAGATCACGTCTCGGGGTCACCAGATGTAGGAATCGGGGCCGCTAGGACGGCCGTTGGGTCCCGGAGGAGACTGATCAAGTAACGATATGAGGCAATATGGAGCGAGATCAGATCAGTGGTTTATTGAGGGAAAAGCATTATCATATATAGATCAGAAGGCAATGCAGGAAAGAATTGTCATCTGACAGAAAATCACATCACCCATTTATTCGGGTTAATGGGAAATCTTTCTTGGGGAAGTTAATTAACTCGGGCAAACACTGACAGGGGAAAACCATTGTCTGAGGCTTACGCCAGGGTAAATATGGCTTCTATTTGCACCAAAGATTAGGCTGATCTGTGAGTCAGTAATTGCTTAATGGGTAACGGAGGTTAGAGATCTGCTCTCTCAGCAGAACCGCCGGTCAGGTCAGGTGTGGGTGAATAAACCCTTATGATTTATATTATTAATCCGCTCCCCCAATTTCCGTACTGGCAAGGGCCAGTGGCCAGGAGTCTGCTCGACTGGTTTAACCTCTGCCAAGGTTCTATGCCAATTGGGCATGCGGAATCCGCACTTCACACCTTAGAATTCTTTCTCTCATCCTACGGATAGCACAAATTTAAAGAAACTTCAATATCCCCATGTTTTGCAGCTTGCTAGGACATCTAGTGGAGTGAGGGATGTCATTAGCCCCACTAGCTAATAAAGTATCTTTAGATTCCAACATTTGGGAAAAGAATGGGGGTGGGGGTGCTACGTGTGTGTTCTCTCTCTCCCCCCCACAGGTAATGAAGACCTGGATACAGAACACACTGCAATGAAAAGCCCTTTCTCTGGCTCTAAGGGAGAAAGGATTTGGTATCAGTATTTTTCTTTCATCGGGTTTTACTTGGGAAGCTGAACTTATCAGGATTAATGTGCAAAAGTAGGATCTCCACTGAAACACATGTGGACAGACCAATATAGGTGGCAACCAGCGTCACTCTTTCTCTTCTGCACGCGCTGGGAGCTTTTGTGTGCAGCCCTGCACATGCAGGAGAAACGGCAGCCCACATTAACAGGCCAGACCAGTCATCATGTGCCAGACTGTGTCTGGACATGAGAGGAATGGGGGAAGGACTGTAACCCCATTTTCAGAAAATGCACCCCCCAGTCTTTTATTTCTATCTTTCTATCCCCTTTTATTAAAGTTATTCCATTTTATTCCTCTCAAATAAACTTATTTCACTCACTTTATTCTGCCACACATGTTTAGGATTGATTAGGCTTATGTGTACACAAGCACCACTCTGACCATGCACCCATTCACACACGCTTGAAGGTATATACTTTTAGTGTATGGGAACCAAGACACCGGGACAGCCGAAGAGCTGGCTTAACACAACTTTATTGCATACTGGTCAGAGGGAACATGCGGTAATGGCAGACGAACAGCTCAATATATACAGTGGCTATACATTTGAATGTGGCTCCTTGACAGTCTATTGGCTACTGTCCGCGTGACGTCATTGCAGGTCACGCCCTTCTTGTCCAGGTGAAGGTGATGGCGGGAATCTTCCCGCGCTGTTGTTCTTAGGTGAGTCTGGGCCATTGAGCTGGACGCTCGCTATTGCCATCTGGTGGTCACTAGCTCGCGTCCTATTAGGGTTACAGTGATGCAGCTGAAGGTTATAATGTTACACGTAGAAAGGTTATATTGGTTACACATGGATAGGTACATTGTTTAAAGGCACAGTCTTTCAGAACACAACATCCCTCCCCCCCTAGGATGAGATGAAGTCTCTTAACCAAGATGGCTTATTGCAAACGCGTTTGGGCCACGATGTGGGCTGGCCCACCTGGGGGGCGCTACCGCTTCCTTGTTCCCTGGTCCCTTGTCCTGTAACGGGAGAGGGAGACTCGTTAGTGGCTTGCTGCGGTTTTGCAGCTTTTGGGGAAGGGACAAGCTCCATTGTGGGCAGACCGGGGGCACTAGGGGCTAACGTAAAACCCCTCTTCTCGCTTGGATGGGTGGGGGACCACTCCGAAAAACCCCCCCGGTTCTGTAACTCAAAATCAAACTCTGCTGGGGGATCCCGCGGGGTATCTATGAGGATAAATTCCTTCTCCTCCCCCCTCGGTGAGGACCCTTGACCCCCCTCTCCTCCCCCTTGGGCTAAACGGGTGGGGGAGAACCCTAACGCTGAATTCTTGTCTGTGCTTTCGGCGCCCTGCCTTCCTGGGACCCGGCTCCGGAGCTGGTCCACGTGCCGCCGCCAAAGTAGACCTGTGCTGGTCTCCACGCGATACGATACGGGACCGGTCTGCTCCACGACAACCCCCGGTACCCAGGCTGGCCCCGCGCTGGCGTAGTTCCTGCAATGCACCGGGGCGCCCACGCTGAAACTTTTTGTGGCCTCTAGCCCGATGTTCCTCCCCTTGTCTTCTACTCTCGTGGGGTCTAGCCTAGTGAGTATGGTGGTCAGTTTCCTGCGCATTAAAAGCTCCGCGGGGGAGTATCCTGATGCCAATGGGGTCACCCTGTACCCTAGCAGAAACTGACACACTTGCAGGTTGAGATCCCCGGGGCCCATGCGCCGCAGTGCGTCCTTTGTGGTGCGTACGAGGCGCTCCACTTGGCCATTGGTGGCCGGGTGAAAAGGGGCGGAGGTGATGTGCCGGATGGCGTTAATCTCTGTGAATGCCCTGAACTCAGCGGACGTGAAGCAACTAGCGTTATCACTAATTAGGGTGTCGGGTATGCCGAACGTGCAAAAGACCCTCCGCAAATGCTTTATCGTCGTGGCCGAGGAGGTGCTCGTGACTGAAATGACCTCCAACCACTTGGAGAAAGCGTCCACAACAAGGAGAAACAGAGTTCCTCGGAACGGGCCCGCGAAATCTATGTGCACCCGGGACCACGGCCCCTTAGCCGCATCCCACTCCCTGTGGGGAAGGCGGGCCTCCTCTGGTCTGGAGCATTGGCAACTCTCGCAAGTGCCGACCATGTGCTCGATGTCGGCGTCTAACTGGGGCCACCAGAAGTAGCTCCGGGCCAACGCTTTGGAGCGCACAATTCCGGGGTGGCTGACGTGCAGCAGTTTAAGCACCCGCGGTCGAAGGGATGTAGGGATCACCACCCGCTGCCCCCATAAGAGACACCCCCTCTCTAGGGACAGCTCCAGCTTTTTCCTGAAAAATGGGGCGAATTCCTCTGCTGGAGAAGATGCTGGCCACCCTTTCTGTACCCAGGAGCTAACCGCCGCCAACGTCCTGTCCCTGCCTGTCGCTTTGGCGATGTCGGCGGGTACTATGGGGGGCGAATCCAGGACCTCTATCATGAGCACCTGGCGGTCTCGCTCCTCCTCGCCCACGTGGTTGTGCGTCTGGGGGAGGGGGGACCTCGACAGGGCGTCCGCATGGCTGATCTCTTTCCCGGGCCGGTACACCAACACGTGCTGGTAGGCGTTGAGAAAAATGGCCCATCTAAGCATCCTCGGGGACAGGATCTGTGGCGTGGGCTTGTCTGCGGTAAAAATGCCTAGTAGGGGCTTGTGGTCAGTCACGATGGTGAAGGGGCGGCCATACAGAAAATCGTGAAATTTTTTGGTCCCCTCAATTATCGCCAGCGCTTCCCTGTCTGTCTGGGCGTAATTTCTCTCCGCTTGGACAGGGACCTGGAGTAAAATGCTATCGGAGCCTCCCTCCCATTTTCCAGCACATGGCATAACACTGCCCCCACCCCCACCGGGGATGCATCACAGATCAGTACCACCGGCCGCTTGGGGTCGAAATGGGTCAGAATGGCGTCAGACGCCAGAAGTTGTTTCAGTGCAGTGAATGCCCTCTCCTGGTCGTCGCCCCACTTCCATGCCTCATCTTTCTTGAGCAACTTATGAAGCGGTTCAGCCACCGCCGCCTTCCGGGGAAGGAAGGAGTGGTAGAAATTCAAGAGCCCTAGGAACGTCTGCAACTCGGACTTGGAGGTGGGACGAGGGGCTTTCTTGATGGCGGCCACCTTGGATTTGGACGGCTTGATCCCCTCAGGTGTTACTCGGAACCCTAAGAACTCAACCTCATTCGCGAAGAAGACGCATTTGTCTTTTCGCAACCTCAACCCCACCTGTTCGAATGCCGCCAGAACTTTGTCTAGCCTTTCGGCCAGTTCGAACTCACTCCCCCCCCGTTATCAATACGTCATCAAAATATGGCAAAACCCCGTCCAGCCCTTTTAAGAGGCATTCCACGAGCGACTGGAAAATTCCAGGCGTCGAGTTCACGCCGAATTGTAGGCGCGTCACCTGGAACGTCCCCTTATGCGTGACTATGGTCTGAGCAGCAGCTGCAGCAGGGGTTACCAAGAGTTGCTGATAGGCTTGCGCCAGGTCTAGCTTAGCGAAACACTTTCCCCCATGTAACCTGGCTAACAAATGGCTGACCACCGGCACCGGGTATGCATTAGGGCAAATTGCCTTATTAATGGTGCACTTATAATCGGCGCAAATGCGAACCTCCCCATTGGCCTTCAACGCCGTGACAATTGGAGTTTCCCACTCTGCAGAATCAACAGGAACAAGAATCCCCTGGCCCACCAATTTGTCCAGTTCCGCCTCTATTTTGTCCTTAAGCGCAAAAGGCACTCTGCGCGGTTTGAGCCTTATTGGGCGGACCTCCGGATCCAGGTCGAAAGCTACTGGGGGTCCCTTGAACTTCCCAAGTCCCTTTTTGAAGACTTTGGGGTGTGCGTCGCACACCTCCTGTATTGGGTCAGTCCCAACGGCGTGCACCCCCCCCAATGAACAGACCCAGGGGCTGAAACCATTGAGTCCCGAGGAGGCTGCAATTTCCCCCTTGAGGACGACTAGGGGGAGCTCCGCTGCGTGCTGTTTATATTGGACCTGGAATGTCCCAACCCCCAACACCGGGATACTGTTCCCTTGCACGTCCCGAAGCGTGGACCTCAACGCTTTGAGCTTGGGCCGTACGTGGGGGGCAATTCTCAAAAACTCCCTCTGGGAAATGATTGAATATGAGGAGCCCGAGTCAATTTCCATCCTAACAGGGGCCCCTTGCACCAGTACCTCAACAAAGTAATGGGAGTGTCCCATGGACACGCTGAAAACTGGGGCGTCGTCGTCGCTGTCGTCGGAGATGCGGCCCACGCCGTCCTGTTTCCTCGTGGGCCGGGCGCCATCCTTTGGTCTTGTCGAGCGGTCCGGTCTCGTCGAACGGTCTGGCGAGCTCCTCCGGTCCTCGCGCCGTCGTCTGCAGACTTTAGCGATGTGCCCGTGGCGCCCACAGTTGTGGCACTCGGCCTTCCTAAACGGGCACTTGGCGCGGTCGTGGGCCGCTCCACAGCCGTCGCATCGTCGGCCACCCTTCCGGACCTTCCGGACGTCCTCCTCGTCGCTGCTCTCTGCGGAAGATTTCGACGCTCGCCGGGCCGCGTGCACCGAGCCTGCTGCTTGGTCGGCCTGTGGGAGCCTGCCCTGGAGCTCTTTCACTCCGGCCCTCGTGGCTTCCGCGGCCTGTGCTGCCTTCACGACCTCATGCAGTGTCGGGGGCGGCTCCTGGTTCATCAGCTTCCGCTGAACTTCCTCGTCCCGCAGGCCACACAGCATGCGGTCCCTGAGGGTGATTTCCAGGTTCTCCCATTTGCATGGGCCAGCGGCCAGCCGCAGGGCCGCTGCGAAAGCAGCGACCGACTCGCCCGGCGCTTGGACTCTCCTCCAGAATGCGTCCCGAGCTGGAAACATCGACACCGAGGGCTGGAAGTGGTCACGCATCGCCTTTAGGAGCTCTGTGGCCTTCAACTTGCCCACCTTCTTCGGTGCGATGAGGTCGACCAGCACTCTCTTGCCGGCGTGCCCGAGCATTCTGGTGAGGATGGCTCTCTTCTTTCCCTCGTCCGTGACCTCGAACTCCACCAGTGCGCCTTGGAAATCCATTTCGAAGAGTTCCCAATCTTCCGGTTTGTTGACGTCGAAACCGGCGTATGTCTTGGTCCCGTGGGAAGCCATATCCCACCTTCGTCGCCAATTTAGTGTATGGGAACCAAGACACCGGGACAGCCGAAGAGCTGGCTTAACACAACTTTATTGCATACTGGTCAGAGGGAACATGCGGTAATGGCGGACGAACAGCTCAATATATACAGTGGCTATACATTTGAATGTGGCTCCTTGACAGTCTATTGGCTACTGTCCGCGTGACATCATTGCAGGTCACGCCCTTCTTGTCCAGGTGAAGGTGATGGCGGGAATCTTCCCGCGCTGTTGTTCTTAGGTGAGTCTGGGCCATTGAGCTGGACGCTCGCTATTGCCATCTGGTGGTCACTAGCTCGCGTCCTATTAGGGTTACAGTGATGCAGCTGAAGGTTATAATGTTACACGTAGAAAGGTTATATTGGTTACACATGGATAGGTACATTGTTTAAAGGCACAGTCTTTCAGAACACAACAATACTGCAAGGGTTGACACAACAGGCTCGGCCCCTTTCACTCCTATTATTTCATTGGCAGCTATACCTTGGATGTTAGGTA
Source organism: Bradypodion ventrale (assembly GCA_035047345.1). Taxonomy (NCBI): domain Eukaryota; kingdom Metazoa; phylum Chordata; class Lepidosauria; order Squamata; family Chamaeleonidae; genus Bradypodion; species Bradypodion ventrale. Next base: position 21,359,455 of record JAWDJE010000009.1, on the reverse strand, counting down.
ACTTAATAAAAATGTTTTCGAATACCTGGAACTGTTCTATTCAAGCTAGCATATTTCCTTTGCTCTGTATAGATTATGTCCCCCAAAAAGGACTCTAAAATATTTTAGATTTGATTTTAACATGCTCTGTTTGTATCTCAAATCAGGATCTTTTCTTGCACCTCAGCCTATCTCCTGCAAGCATCCAGGAAGGCTCAATGCCACAGGAAGCCATCACTTCACATTTTGCCCCAAGCCACCTTGATTCCTCTGTTTACTTGTTGTATTGTTTTCTTTACTCTTGCACCTGGCATGCTCATTGTTTTTGGGCCCTTCCTGTATTCAATTGTAGATAGTGCTTGGGCTGACTCAGGATAGATTAATTGTTGGGTGGGAATGGAATATTGCCAAGAGCCTCAAGCAATGCTCCTCCTCAGGGGAGTCTGAAGGATGCCCATCTTCGTCATTGGTCCTTTTGCATCCTGGATTCAAATCTGGACTTTTTGATTTGTGCCAAATTACAATCCTGGCGCCCATTGGATGTCACCTGAATGATGTCACAACCTGCATTTGCTAAACTATGAACTCTGTCATTTCCAGGGCAATTGCTCTACCCATCACCTTTTGTTCTATGTAATTGACCTGTTTTGTCTCTGTATGATTGACCTTTTAATGTAACAAAAGAGTCTGGTGCCGGGTTTTTGTTCACCATTGTAAATCTCTTGTTTTGTAAACTTGTTAGCTAGCAGTAGAACTAGTTGAGCTCCCTTGGGTGGAGGGTATAAAAATCTCCTGATAGAAAATGTCATCAGCGCTCTCAGCACATTTGCATGCAAGACATCGGAACCAAAAAGAGCTGCTCACTTAAGGGACTTTAATAGGCAAAAAGGTTGAGAATAGGGCTTTTCCCGGCACCTGGCCAGTGACGCTTAAACCCCTTTTCAATAAACCAATTTTAATTTTTGCCTAAATTAAACGCTTCCTCGTTCTTGGGAGAAGGGCTCCACCAGTGACTCGAACCGAAGTTGTAACTGTATCCAGTAGCCATTTTTCTGGTAACACATGCTCGGGTAGGTCAGCACACACGTAGGGCAGTCATAAGCCAGAGTTGATTTGGTGACATGTAACATCAAATGCTTTCTGCTTGTAAGCAAGAGCAGGGAAGTGGCCATCATCTCAATCAGTCAGAAGCATTCAATTACTTTCTTAATAGGTGCATACACACGTACAAAATCTCCAACAGAGAAGCTGAAGCACAAAAGTGGGCTTACATGGATTTATTTATTTATTTGCTTGCTTGCTTGCTTGCAAGGATTTCAATGATTTACGGAAAAGCAATGAACCTCTATTTAGAGTAGACTTTATATGCCTTATTCCACCATCATTTTATTTTTTTTATTTTATTTTTGTAATACTGTGAAAGGAAAGGTCAAGAGGTAAGGACAGATCCCCAACCCTAGGACCTTTCCTTTCTTGTTAAGAGAGTTTATAACTTGGGAAACTGAAATAGTAAAAACATCTGACATATGGAGAGCATTGAATTTGAGAAGACAAAGAAAATGAAAGGGCCAGCAAGTGAGATACAGCTGTGTGAAGGAGAGCACTTAGATCACAGCCAGTCTGTCTACAGCAGTATTTCCCAACCTTTGGTTTTTGGACTTAATTTCCCAAAAGCCTAAGTCAATTCCCCAAAGGACTGCTCAGTCATTGCAGGCGCACCCCCCAATAAAGGACTCAGACACAAATGAAAGTGGATAACGGCATTGGGCCACATTTATTGATTCATGCCCTAGTCCGAATTATAAATTTCTATTGGTAATTGACCAATCATAATTCTTAAGGCAAGCAGGCCGAAGTAACACTGGTAAGGTACCACCCTAAATTGCCAACGGCAATTGTTACAATGTATCTATTTGTATCAATTTGTTTGTTGACAACAAACAAATTGTTGACCGTAGTCAATATCTAACTAATGACCCCACCCTCTGACGTGTATCCGTAAAATCAGGGGGTGATGCAAGCTGTCTAGCTGTAACCATCACCCCCTCGCCTGGTTCGTCGTTGACCGGACAACGTTTAAACAACTTATGCCTATCTAGTGTTGTCCAGTCAATTGCGAACCTGCCGGATACCTGTGGGTCATAAATGTTTACCTTACCAGTGCTACCCGCCACCCGGAGAGGCTTCAATAAAGGCTCGATGCCCCCCCCCAAGACCGTCAGCTCGGTCGACAGGCCTGCTCGCCAATCACCCAGCAGGAGGTCCATACCTCCTCGTGACAGATGGACCCCATCCCCTGCATAAAGCCCATAATTTTGCAAACTAATGGCGGGATGACGACTGACCCGCCCCCAGCCCTTGGTCGAAAGGAATCGGGTCACCGCCCTGTTCACCATGCGCCTAGCGCGGTCCAAGGCCTGAAGGTCAACGCCTCCCCTATAAGCGTGCCGTGGGACCATATCTGACCAAACAAGGGTTGTGGCGGGCCATACGTAATGTAAGTAGGCGAGGTCACTGCAAATCGCATGCTTCAGCGATAAGCCAGTGACCCGTCCCAAATCATTACCCCCAAGGTGTATGATCAGAATGTCGGGCGGGTCAGCATTCCTTGCCGAAAAGAGGAATGGCAAGAGCTCCCGCCACAACATACCGGGCTTACCGTACCATGTGAGACTTGCGTATGCACCCAGTCCCAGTCGGGGTCCCCAATCTGTCGCCGCAGCGTAACGCGCTGCTCTGTGCACGTAGCTATGGCCATACTGTCACCGGTGTGATACGACACCCAGGGTCTGTCAAGGAAAAACAGGGAAGGAAGAAATGTGTGGTGACTAAAACGGTACTCATGGTGGGAGGGGGCGAACATAAAACTGGAAACACTGAGAGCCCCACCTCCCCATGCTGCGTATGTCAGCCCCGGAGTACCCATAAGCAGCCGCAGTAGAGGCCGCCCCAATTCTGAATGAATGGGTGCCGTAACGGGCCCCAGGGAGGCCCACGCTAGCCAGTGCCTTCCCAGTCACCTTCCAAAACTGAAATTTAGTGAGGGGAGACCCATCTTGGTGACAGAAAAACGGGCCATGGTGCGTGCCACGCAGTGCAAGGAACTCCTGTAGGGCACCAACCGGACAGATGTCTGCCAAAGAACATCGTAGCAGTCTTACTCCACTGCCTACGCCGTGCTGATCTGTTTTAGAGGAGCGTATCCTCAACTGAGCCCAATCATTGCAAACATAGACATCTTCGAGTTCCAGTGCCCTACGACTTGCATCCGCCTTAGACAGCATCACAAGCTCGCTGATGCGGAGCGCTCCAAAAAAGGCCACCGTTGTGGCCGCATGAAACAGGGTTGCCTCATACCTATCGAAACATAGGTCATGCCAGCCCCGTGCCAGTTGGGTAAGGACTCCAGGGGAAATTGGGTGGCGGTCGTCCAGGCTACGCCCACGTTCCCGCACCCACCCCTCCAAAACGTGTCTCACACGGAAATCAGCGGTACTGTCCGCATGACCTCCCACCTTGGCCATGAAAGCCAGCGCTGACAGCCTAGATGCTATGGTGCGGGGTGCAAGGCTCTGGGCATGGAGGTAAACCATGAAACGAAGGATGTGGGCCACTGGGATCGGCCAGGTATCTGGCAGTCGAGATTGGGTACAAAATGTCTGAAAGGAAACCAACGCGTGGTGATACGCCTTACGCGTGCGTGGCGCCAGCGACATGCCGATCGCCCGGTTCACCTCTCCCTGCCAAAGGTCCATATCTCCTCCGGGAGTGGCGAGGGCAATTCCTCCGCATCCGGGGCCAAGTCGCGGAACCGGGAGATCTGCAGGCGGGACAAAGCATCAGCAATATCATTATTCACCCCGGGACATGCCTGGCCCTGAAAAGTACATTGAGGCGCAGGCTGCGCAATACAAACTGGCGCACTAGGTCCATGACCCTGGGAGATTTAGAAGTCTGTGAGTTGACAATGTGGACAACGGCCGCATTGTCACACGAGAAATGCACCACAGAGTTGGCCCACTCCTCACCCCATAGCATCAACGCCCCCAGTATGGGGAAAAAATTCCAAATATGTGAGATCCCTCAGGCGACCCGTGCCTGACCAGGCTGGTGGCCATCCACCATAGGCCCACTTCCCATTGAAGTACATCCCATAACCCAGGGATCCCGAGGCATCAGACTGTATCTGAAAGTGAGGTGAAGCCAGGAGGTCAGACCTCCAAAATGAGACCCCATTGAAATCCCTCAGGAACTGGAGCCATATGTGCATATCTGCCCTGATGCCCCGCGTCAATCTCACCCTGTGATGGGGCCTGGATAAACCTGCCATGGCATCACACAAGCGCCGAGCAAATGCCCTGCCAGGTGCGACCACCCTGCAAGTGAAATTAAGGTGACCATGTAGCACCTGCAGTTCCCGAAGGGTGCCTTGCGCTTAGCCAGCAAGTCCGATATGAGGGCCACTATCCTTGAAACCTTGTCCCCCGGCAACCTAGACGCCTGCGCTACCGTGTCAATCTCCACCCCCAGGAATACTAGCTTAGTGGATGGGCCTTCGGTCTTTTCGGGCGCTAAAGGGACACCGAGTTCCTCCATTAGCGTCTGAAATGTGTTGAGGAGACGTGTGCACGTGTCCCAGCCCCGTTCACCCCCGAACAAAAAGTCATCCAGGTAATGGGCTACAGACCGACACCCTGACCTACGGACAAATGCCCACTGCAGGAATGTACTGAAACGCTCGAATGCCGAGCAGGATATGGAACAGCCGAAAGGCATGGCTTTGTCAAAATAATATTCACCCCGGAATTTGAAACCCAGCAACTCAAAGTCACCCGGGTGCACCGGCAGGAGACGAAAAGCCGACTTAATGTCACACTTAGCCAATAGTGCACCCGGGCCACATGAGCGCACCATGCACAATGCCTGGTCGAAGGATGTATACCTGACCGAGCAAAGGTCATCAGGGATAGCATCATTGACCGAGTGACCGGCTGGGTAGGACAAGTGATGAATCAGGCGGAACTCGCCCGGGGACTTCTTGGGCACTAGTCCTAGTGGAGATACTTTAAGGTTGGGGAACGGGGGCACGGGAAAAGGGCCAGCGACCCTGCCCGCATCAATCTCCTTATTAATGCTGGCAGCAGCCACCTCCTCCCTTCCTCTAAGTGACAAAAGGTTGGGTGCGTCTTGCGGTGACCTATCCCCCGTGAAAGGAATACGAAACCCCAGTTGAAAACCCTGAAGGAGGTACACTGCGTCTGCCCTCCTCGGGTACAATGCGAGCCATCGCTCCAGCATCTCCACATTAATTGGGGAGGGGGCCTTTCGGTGGACCCGCTCCCTCAGCGGCAGTCCTGCCTGCCCCTTGTCCACCCCTACCCCTGCCCCTGAATCCTCCCGGCCTGGGACAGGCGGAGGCAGCATGGGGGCCAGAACAAGAGGGGCACTCATGCTTGTACTTGCAATTTTTTCTGTTGCAAGAACCATTGGACGAGAAGGTCCAGCACAGCAGGCGGGCTGGAACCCCCTGCCCCGCCTCTTGGCGGGGTACCTGCACCGGGGCCGCTCGTTGGACCGCATGTCCACAATGGTATCTCTCCCCAGGCGCCGGGCGCGTGGGGGTCATATACAGAAGCCAAAGCTTCTGCCAGGGCTCATCCCACCTCATCTCTGGGTGCAGTGGAATCCTCATGCGGAATTCTTCGTCGTAAGCCAGCCACGATGGACCCGGGACGTCAACCATAGCCCGGTAAATGTTGTCCAAATACTGGACCATAGGGATGGCCAAATCCGGCCTAGCCCTGAGGTAAACAGCCATGTAAATTAGGTACGCTGGCAACCAATTTGCCCACGTACGTGGCGGCTTACGACGACGTGCCTGCTCCTTATCCTTCTCGTCCTGCCCTTCCCTCTCTTCCTTGGTGGGCTCCCTATTAAGAAGGGAGAAGATGTCCACATACTCGCCCCTCCAGATCTTTTCCTTGGTGGACTGTGCCAGATGGTCCCCCAGGGGCAAGGAATACCCTGCTGTCGGCAGTGCCGACACCGGCACAGAGGGAACTGCGGGCAAGGCAAAGGGGGCCTGTACCAACCCGGGCACCCCCAACACATTCCCTACCGCATAAGGGGCGCCACCCAAACCCGGGCCCTGGGTAACGGATGAAGCAGCTGGGTGGGCCGGGGGCAGTTGCACCGCCGGACCACCCATGCGAGGCCATGGCCACTGAAAAGCCCCCCCCAGGGAAGTCAGTTGTGTGGGTGCACTAGCTTGAACTGCATACTCACCCGATGCACCCCCACGGGCCGCCCCCACCGGGGGTTCTGGCCCGCTGTGGGCGTCGGAGCTCACGACCGAAGCTGAGCTCGTCGACGGTGCCCGATCAGTACAAGTCTGCTGCGCCTGCTGAGTGGGGAGCTGCGAGGCAGTGGCCGCCACCGGCCCGCGCGCCTCAGGCAGCTCTACCCGACCCGTCGCCTGCCGCTGCCCGGCAGCCAAAGGGTCAACCTGGAACCCAAAAGACGCCCCCGCTTGATTGGCCCTTGCCAGGGATGCCTCGAGGGCCGCTACGCGGGCCAGAAGGGCCTCCACGTTAACATAGCCCCCAGCCCCGACAGGGGGCAAAGGGGGAGCCGGCCCACAAGTCACGGGCACCTGTCCAGGTCCCTGGGCCCCAGGGGCCAGATGCGGCCAAGAGCCCATGCTCAGCCCTTGAGGGGCCGTGGGCACGCCCTGCCAAGGCAGGTAACCCAACCACCCCCCGTGGCTCGCTCCCCCCGTGGGGAACTGTGCACCCCGGAAAGAAGGCCCAGCCTCACGGACCATGCCAGGGGCAGTGGTCACCGTTTGCGGGCCAAGGGCCGAGGCCCCGTCCGGGGCAGCCTGCGCACACCGCGCATCGGGCCAAGGGGGCACCGATCCCATCCCACCGGTCCCGGTGGGCTCCGCCAAAGGTGGCTGCTGGGCGGGTGCAGTCGCGGTCCTCCGACCCGGCTGACGCCTCCGCGCCGATCGAGCCACGTTCGCAGCTGCCTTCTTCTTAGAGGGCATAGCTGGTCTAGCTGGGAAGCCAAAGAAAAGGAAAGCTGCACCGGAAAAGGCTTCCCTTGAAAGGACACGAGCGACGGAGGTAAGAGGGAAAAACTTCTCCGTTCCGTCGCTTCGCCAAAATGGCAGCACGGCTGCCTCGTGGCCAGCCCTTTTATTAGGGTGCTGGCCATGCCCCTAACTACCCGGATGCCTTCGTCCGGTGGGGGGGCCCGCAAAGAGCGCGGCGGCCATTTTGGCACCACGCTTGCAATATACTGACTGAGGCCTCTGGGAATTGAAGTCCCCCTGTGGGGCATGGGCACCATGTTGGGAACCACGCTGGTCTACTCTAATGCTATACATTGTAAGAGGCTACAGCTGCTCTGGCTCTGGGGCCCTGGCTATGGGTTGGCCACTTCACTGATTGCATCACAACACTTCCCGAATGGTTCATCTGCCTAGGACATGGGCTGGAAACCAACCGAGCTAGGGCAGGAAAGGAAATTGGGAATGGGCAAATAGAATAGGTAGCAAGAGTGACTCCATGTTGCCTTGGCTGAGGGCACTGAGAGGAGCAGGCATAATCTCATAACAGTGGAAACGTCCAGGAGAAACACAAGCCTGTAACAGCACACCGTATCTTGCTCACGTAGCTGACAAGGCAAACCACAGCTAGACACAGGAAGTCTTCAAGGTCGTTTAAGATTGGGTAATCCCTTAGCAGGTGCCAAATGTATACAGTAACTTCTTAGAGCTGGCAAATGTAACTTAGCCAGCAGAGTGCCACGTAGACATGTATCCTGTCAGGAGGTCTCATGCAGGCTGTGCTGTGCGGGGGAGACCTCTATGTAATCCAATAAATACAGCCCTCCTGAGCCATCGAGATTGGCTGGCTTTCCTTCAGCACTCCTACTTCCCGTGCCTTCCTTCATCTTCAGCACCCTGGACTCCGAGAGCCATTACAACATCTGGTGACCCCGCAATGTGATTTTCTCAACTACTCGAGAGTCACGCACCAGCTCTTCTCGGAGAGGCTGAAGAGCAGCTCCGATCAGAAAGCATTCCAATTGGAATTCAGCACCATCTCAAGGAAGGCAAAGTAAAAGAGCCCGGCACAACCCATCAAGGGAGAGCCATGATAACTAAGGCAGAACAGCAGAGCAGATCTGCGGCCAGCAGCCAGCACCGTGATCTACTGACCAAACCTGAGGGACATCGTCCTGTACATCACTCACCCTGTCTACTACTACCCTGAACTGTCTCGTGGAAGCATCAACACATGAGTTGTGTAAGACATCCAGAGAATCCCCACACCGGGTAGTATGGGGGCACGTTTGGGGAAACGTAATTTGTCTGTCAGACAAGGAGCTCATAGAGAGGAGCTTAAAGGCCTGGCCAGGGAATATCGGATTTGGGTAAGCCGAAACCATCTAACAGACCTCGTGAGGCACATAGGGAAACACAACCTGTTCTAACCAGAAGCAGGCACAATGAATCCAGAGGTTTGGGATAAAACTGCCTTAGACAGGAACTCCAAGCACCCACTAACATCATGGGGGCTTGGAGGACATAAAAAGCCCAGGCACTTTCAGTCCAAGTCAGGGGTTCTTCCCAGTAGAGGAGAGATTAAGATCAAAGCAAAGGGAGAGGCAAGAGGGGAAAGGCAGCTCTTCAAGGAGCTGTTTGAATAAGCCTACCATCAAGTGCCCACATTGCCACCATACAGGAGGCAGTCACCGCTTTGGGCAAGTCAAAGGAAGAATCCCAGCAATGATTACCCCAAACATTCCCGAGGCAGGCAGACACTGACTTGTCTTGTCTTGAAGAAGCACAGAGATAGGAAGGAAACTCACTCCTAAGAATAGAAGCCCAGGGGGCTATAAAGCCTCCTGAAAATAGCCTAATAATCTAGCAGCAAGAAGTCATCTCCTCATGAGAAGGGTGGAGTATTGCAGACCTGGGAGGGAATTATCCCCAGGGAGTTATGTCTCTCCAAGGCTTGGATGTGCATATGAATGAGTAGTGCACCACAGTATGAATGTATGAACGTTTTTATTCCTTGTGTGTGTCTGCCTGGTTATGCTGTAATGAGATGCCAGATGTGTTTTGGACTGTTCAATTCAGTTAAAAGGGTTGGACAAATTGTCTTCATTGATAGGAAAAAATTCACCCAGCCTCGGTCCACTCTAGAGGACAGGCTGAGAAAGTAGGAGTAAAAAGACAGCCGGCTAAACCTCTTTCGCTTGGCAGTCTGCTCAGCAGCATCAGATCCCAGGGTGAAAGAGGGGAAAATTGTTGCCGAAGAATGGGATGGGAGTAGTCCCCCTTCCTCCCAGCCAGAGAGTGTGGGAGGGAGGTCTTTTTCTTCCAGGGATTGGGCTGCAACTTTCGCACTCTCAGACTCGATTGGAAGATGCAAAATGAAGAATTGTCAAAATCTTCATAAATCATCTTCATGAAATGAGGGGGCCCCTGTATCCTCAAAAATCCTCATATCATATGTCTCATTTCTGATTAATGTATGTAAATTTTGTCTAGTAACTGTCTAAACGTTCTAAGAATGTAGTATCAAATCACAGGCTCAGGTTTTGCTGGTCAAACCCTGGCACTTCAGTTAAATGGGTGTTTGAACCAAATTCTTCTTTTGCAGCAGAGATTGGTGGTCACTATCCTCGACCCCAATCCACAAGCTTTGCAGCTCCTCCACCGGAATGTCTAAGCATTCCCGCGCATGCTCCCAAGACCAGGGAGGGGGGCCTCCATGGGAAAATTGCCCAAGGGGAGCCTGACACATCAAGTGCCAAAGTTCACCAAGGGGACATTGCATATGGTCATGGCCAGTATGTTCATCTAAATATTGACTTTCTCAACACTCATAGCTTTCTAGATATCTAACATCCTCGCTTCTTAGCACCACAGGAAGTTTTGCATACAAGGCAAAGCAAGTGCAGAGTGAATTACCCCCCATTGGGGTTTTTTTTTTCAGTAAAGAGAAAGGGGGGAGAAGCCCCCACACACACACATCTACAGCTAACCCTCTGTCCTCCCAGTTCTGTGCGCATTGTGTCCTCTAGCCATTTCATCTTTGGCTGTCTCTTCTTCTTTGGTCCTCCACCTTTCCCAGAATCAAGGCCTTCTCAAATGAATCTTCCCTTCTCATTTTTGGTGTCCAAAATACTTTGACTTCGTCTTTACTATTTGACCTTTCAGTAAGCAGTCAGAGTTGATCTCTTCTAAGATTCAGCTATTTGTTCTCCCCGCTGTCCAGGGTACTCTCAAAACTCTCCTCCAGCACCACATTTCAAAGGCATCTACTCTTCTGCATTCAGCTTTCCTAATTGTCCAGCTCTCACATCCATACGTTACCACTGGGAATACCATTGCTTTGACTATTCTACCTTTTGTTTGCCATGTGATGTCTCTGCTTTTCACTATGTTCCCCAGGCTTCTCATAGCTTGCCTCCCAAGAATCAGTCACCTTCTTGTTTCATGGCTGCAGTCCCCATCTGCAGTGATCCTTGATCCTAAGAATGTAAAATCTGTCATGCTTCTACTTCTTCTCCATCTATTTTCCAGGGACTGATTGGGCCTGTTACCATTATCTTGGTTTTCTTGATATTGTGTCTCAAGCCAGCTTTTGCACTCTCCTCCTTCAGCCCAATCAATTCAGTCACATCATTGCGCAACTAACTTTCTCAGGTCTGCGTTTGCAGCAAGTTTTTCTCTCCTTAATGCAGGTCAATCCCTGGAAGCCCAGACTCAAGATGTCAGGTGCATCAGGCCAAGAGATGACATCAGCTGTCCATTTTTCCATTTCTAGATGATTTTGGCATGCACCCCTAGGGGGGTGGGTTTTTGGGAACCATCATGGATGCGCGCACACACACACATCGAAATTTTACACACACATGGACATTTTGCACACACATGGACATGCAATGCTACTTTCATGAACAATGCTTTCAATGGACACATTGCGTTAAATGGACATTCACCTTCAATGGACATTTTGAGTCTAAGTTCATACCAAAAGGACAATTCATAAATACTTCAAGTAGTTTCACCACTCATGACAGAAGCTCAAGGAAAACAGAAAAATGTCTATGCTTTATTGCCATTTTTGCTTGTATTGCTTTCACATATCAATTGATTTCTATGCTTTTTCCATGTCTTTGTACCATGTTCAAAGGGTTTTTTTCAAGGGTATATGGATTTTTCTACATAATTGCATATTACTCACACATTTGCCCCTTCCGATGCTGCCCCTCGTTAGGATAACCTACCCTCGCCATGGGTGGGGGAAAAAACCAAACAGACATCTACAGAAGATTGAGCTTCCTGGAACCAGAGAAACCCCAGGCTATTGTAATTCATTATCTCAGTGTCAATCACACCTCTATTGTGTGAGAAAAACATTTGCCTTGCTAACAGAAAGCAAGCCATGGTCTTACACACCTACACAGTTGCTTGGACATCATTTAAGCCTGAGGCACATGCTGTCTCAAACCTGAAGGACATTTCTCTCAGAAATCCAGGACTCAGGTAAGGAAGACTTTGCCCACTGATGCAGTCACTCCACATACACCCTGAGTGGCCATCAGCCCAGATACACCTGGTGCCAGGGCTGCTCCACAGAAATGCACCCCACACCAGGTTACCCCACGGCCAGCACGGTCCCCACGATGCGCTAGCAAAAGCACTCAATCACACCCAGACAACTCATGCCCTACGTCTCGCAAGCTCTCAGCCAAGTTGCCTTAGAAAGTAAAGAAAGGTGGGATGTGGGTTGCCCGCTTCACTGATTGCATCACAACCCTTCCCGAATGGTTCGTCTGGCTAGGACATGGGCTGGAAACCAACCAAGCTAGGGCAGGAAAGGAAATTGGGAATGGGCCAATAGAATAGGTAGCAAGAGTGACTCCATGTTGCCTTGGCTGAGGGCACTGAGAGGAGCAGGCATAATCTCATAATAGTGGAAACTTCCAGGAGAAACACAAGCCTGTAACAGCACACCGTATCTTGCTCACGTAGCTGGCAAGGCAAACCACAGCTAGACACAGGAAGTCTTCAAGGTCGTTTAAGATTGAGTAATCCCTTAGCAGGTGCCAAATATATACAGTAACTTCTTAGAGCTGGCAAATGTAACTTAGTCAGCAGAGTGCCACATAGACATGTATCCTGTCAGGAGGTCTCATGCAGGCTGTGCTGTGCAGGGGAGACCTCTATGTAATCCAATAAATACAGCCCTCCCAAGCCATCGAGATCGGCTGGCTTTCCTTCAACACTCCTACTTCCCATGCCTTCTTTTGCCTTCAGCACCCTGGACTCTGAGAGCCATTACAACACCTGGCCTTGCCAAATACCTTATACCTGGCATTATTGCTTACAATTAATATTATGAGCCCACTAGTAGGTTGGCCAGGCCTACAGTATTGGCCTTGAAAATCAGGATTTCAGCTCATTTTCCAGGTCTCAGGCTTTGAACCTATTCTCAGGAGTGGGGCATTGCCAGCTTGGAAAACCAGATTTGCAGATTCATTCTCATGGCGTCAGGATATGCACTTACATGTACCATTCTCTTTAAATCTTCCATGTTAATAGTGCTGCTGCTACCACTACTATCACCACTACTGTTAGGTCGCACTTGCTCAAAAGCCAGTCGTATCCAACTCTAGGGTTCAGTGCTCATCTCTGTTTATAGCCAAAGAGCCAGCACTGTCTGCATCTGCAGGTGTTCCCATGGACATGTAGCAGGCATGACTAGACACTGGAGTGCATGGAATGCTGTTTACCTTCCCACTGAAATGATATCTATTTATCTACTTGCAATTTCTCACTTTCAAACTGCTAGGTTGGCAGGATCTGGCCTTGAACTGCTGATCTGCTGACCTTCCAGTTGTCAAGTTCAGCATCTTGACCACTAAGCCACCACATTCCCACTCCACTACTACCACTACCTAAATTCACATATTGGCCTCTGAATTCACCATAGAGCTATGGTTCCCAATGTGGTGCAACCCCCCCCCCCGGGGTGGCAATTTTCTTTGGAGGGGGGGGGCAATTTGAGAATGAGTTATTAACAGTGAACAGCCTTTTAGGCTTCCTCATATGAATAGGAGTTCACTTTTTGAATAATAAAAAGTAAATGTTACAGGATTTTAGAGATGCCCAGCCAAATTCTGCCTGCACCCAACCCTTTTGTGGGCATGGCTTCAAAAGTGTTGGGGACCACTGCCATAGAGACTCTGCTGTGTATCTCAGATACACATCCTTTTGCAATTATTGCTAGTGGTCCCTCCCTATAACATCACAAATATTTGTCCTTTGTGACATGGCAAGGATTCACTTTTAAGGTCTTCCCCGTTACAGTTTTCCACTTGATCCTTTTCCACATATGTTTCATTTTGCAACCTTGGAGATTAGTTAAACCCTATAAAATGCAATTTCATCACAATGTGCTCTCAGTTTCTGAGAGATTGCATGATGTGGTTTCCCCACGCCCGGTGGGCATGGAACGGCCCTGGCAGAGGCCACTACGGTAGAGAAAACTCCTGGCTCGTGGTGTCTGCGGGCAGAGAAATTAAGGGGGGTGGATAAATGATAGGGTTTGATTCACCCAATTCCTTGACCTGACCAGCGGTTCTGCTGAAAGAGCAAATATCTACCCGGTTACCCATTAGAGTAAATCACTCATCTCCGAGTCTCAGTCTAATCTCCGGCACAAATAAATGCCATGTTTACCCCTGCCTAATCCTTGGACAATGGGGCTTCCTATGTCAATGTTTATCCCAGTTAATTAACTTCCCCAGAGAGATTCCCAATTAACCCGAGTAAACAAGTGATGTGATTTCTGCCTGATGACGGTTTTGCCACCGTTGCGTTTTCCCTTCTATATATGCTGAAGCTTTCCTTCAATAAACTACTGATCTTATCCTCCTCCATACTGCCTCGTATCGTTCTTTGATCAGTCTCCTCCGAGACCTACGGCCCTCAGCGGCCCCGATTCCTACAGCATGACTGTTCCCCTTCTGAGTTTGCTTTAGTGTTGTTCTTCACATAAGATACAATACCCACCAAGCTTAGTTCTCCCCGGAGAGATCTCACCATACCTGTCAAGTATCCTGAATTGGCCAGGATTTTCCATATTTCCGTATCGCTTCCTCCACTTTCCTGCCGCCATCCTGTAATTTGACTGGCAGGGAAAGTAGTTACTGTGCATGCGCGCATGCGCAGAACCCTTCTGTTCATGTGCAGAAGGGCTCTGTGCAGGTCTCGTATTTTCCGGAGCCATGCTTGATGGGTATGGATCTCACTACTGGATCCCAGGCTTACAAAGTTTAAAACAGGCAAACAGAAACTTTGCCATAATTTTCAATCAAGATGGAAAAGATTTTTTTTTTTAAAAAAAAGCAACACTGACACCATCTGTTTCAGGGAATAAGGTGAAATGGTTACAGAAATTTTGACATTGCCTCATAACCTGTATCAATACACAACCTTGCCAGTCTGGATTTCCCAGCACTTACTTTGCAGCTTTTAATTACATTTCCATCTAAACTTTTCTTGGAAATAATATTTCCTGTATATCTGAGTGCTGTATTTGCGGTGCTAATGAAGTCAACACACCTGACAAAGCACACAACTTCTCGACCTTGCACATGGATTTTTCCCATAGTAGCTTTGAAATCTGTGCTTCTTTTTTCTTAGTCTAAAACAAGGCTTCTATGTACAACCCAGAATTTATTTTAACCAGCAGACCCTCCATGAACACAGTCCCCAAACTTTGTTCAGTTCCATCCACCATCATGGGGTCAAATTAAGGATGGTTCACATTTTTAATGCAAAGCAACATGACATTGTAATCCAGCCCTAACATACACTTCCCAAACTAGTAAATGAACTAGCATAAAATTATTCTTAACCTTGTGATTTCCCTGGCTTCTGTGCTGCAGTGGTTTGGGTGTGGCATGTGAGTGTGCGCATACGTACGTGCTCCAGCCTGCAGGCATGCAGGCGTACGTGCTCCAGCTTATATGCAAAAATGAATGCAAAAACTATGTACCATATCAAAAGTTATCAAACTTTATGGGCAAAAGCATATATATTGGAGCCAGTTCTGGTTTCTTTAAAAAGTCTTATAAGGAGAGAAAAAGAAGATTAGGAGGAGTGATTTTTTCCCCAAATGACTAACTGTGCCCCCCATCCCCCAGGTTTATGGGAGTAAGGTTTCTTACAAAAGAAAAAAATGACAGAAGAAAAAAATGACAACAGAAATCATGTTGCCAATGAAAAATGAAACAATGTGCCCTTTGTACATCTGGCTGCAATGCAGTCTGGATGAAGGATGGATTGTATGTCCCTTTTGTTAACAAAGGGCAGGATAGAGGATGGGATGCTCCGGCAACCCTGCTTGGAGGTCTGTGAGTGGGGTGAAAAGCTAGTTATAGCCCTGGCTCTGACCTTGCTAAGTCCTCTTTGCTGATCATGATGGCTCACCCGCCTGCCCTGTGACTAGAGTGTTCTGGTTGCCTTTGGGGGCTGTATAGGACATTTTTAGCCTATCTTCCAAATTGGCTCATAAGAGAAGATGAAACTTTTGTGGGTTAAAGGTGCAGTCGTTTAACTAGATTACACTTAAGTAGGTAATACTGGGTCAGGATGCCATTGGGCAAGGTGAAACCTGGGTGCTGGGCAAGATTCTGAAGAGTCATTTGAGCACCTGGGGGATACCATGAGGCAACTTCATGGTATGTCCAATATTCATTCCCAGGAACAGAGTTGAAAATGCCTACAGAGATACCTCCCTGTCTTAGCTGGCCTGGGTAGTAGCTACTGTAGGGATAGCACAGCCTGAAGTCATGGGATTTGCCCATCTGGTTTGGAGAGGGGACAAGGAGTCTCCTGCTCTGATATTAAGCACTACTAGCCCTTCCATAGATCAGGGGGTTCAATTAATTAATAAATGTGGCCCAAGACTTCTACCAGAAATCTGTGTGCTGTCTTTTTATTTAATGGTCTGGGGATTAATGAAACATTTTGTATATGTTGCCTCAATCATCAGTCCAAATGTAGGCTGCAGCCAAGAAATCACAGCTGGGACTTGAATGAGCACCAATGAAGGGATTAGAAAGGATCATCAAGTGTAACAATGTGTCACTGTATAACAAGACCAAGATCATCTGCTCTCTTGTTTCCTGATCCCTATTTGCAGAGGTAGAAACTGGTCAGTAATGAAATCTGTCAATAAAAAAATATTCATTTGAAATAGGATGCTGGAGGAGAGCTTTATGGAAACCATGAACTGCCAGAAAGACAAACAGATGGGTCCTAGAGCAAATTGAGCCCAAGCTATTTCTGGAGAGACAATTCAGCCTGTCCTGCCAAATATGAGATGGATTGACGCCCTAAAGGAAGCCAAAGGCTTGAGTTAACAAAAGCTGTTGAGGACAGGATATTTTGAGAACTCTCAGCTCCACCAGAGAAGTTGTAGAACAGAAATGGCCATGCATGGATTTTTTTTAAAAAGGATTTTAATGATTTTCTAGGGAGAAGCAATGAAGCTCTTTAAAGTCCATTTGGGCCATTTAACTTAATAAGCATCACTCTCATTCAGAACAAGTAGTGAAAAATCATGATAAGCTCTTTGGCTCTTATCTTGGTTGCTTATATATAGCTTCCCCCACCCCCCAATTTTGCATTGTCCGTCTGCATCAAAACTCAAGGAATGTCAGACGTTTAACATATGAAAGATTTTTTCCTTTCTTTTGTCCTTTCTTTTTTCCATCCTTTGCTCTGCCCAGTGGTTCTTCCAAGAGTCTGACTGCTTTTATTATATATATTTTCCCAGGGCTGATTAAGAAATAAAGATATTATATTGCCTTTTGTCATGAATGAAGAGCTTTTAAAATGTGGAACTTTGCTGGTGTTTAAGAAAATGAAAGATGTGTGAGAATCATAAGAGAGGTTTGATTTCAGAAATGTAATGAGAGAAGAAAATTGCCTGGCAGGGGGAACTGACAGATGTATTAGCTCTTCAGTTGCCTATTTTAGAGGTTTGATCAAAGGGAATTGGACTGCAGAGTTATTCACTGTGCTCACAAACTAAAGCTGCACAGAGCTCTGATGTCTGTGCAAGAAGTAGTTTCCTTGTTCCTATTGTTATTGTGAAGCGATTTGGAAATAGCAATCACAGAGCTTGTTTAGTGAAATAATGAGGGTTTGGACCAGGACTTGAGAGGTCCAGACATGTGAGCCCACTCAGCCAGATACACTTGGTGACCTTGGGCCCAGGTACTTTCTGTCATCCTAACCTACCTTGCAGGGCTAACGTAAGGATAAATGGGAGAGAATAGTAATGGACACAGGTCTTTGGCTTTGTGGAGGAATGGTAGGTAATATATTTCACTCCAATGTATCAAATCAAATCTTCATTACGGTCCAAGACTAGGGTTGCCATATGTCCCAGAAAACTGGGATTGTCCTAGATTCATGGTCAGAAACACTGTCCCTGCCGGTTAACTAAAAATCATGTTAAAGTCCCAGAAGCCCTTTGCAGAGGCAGAGAGAGAGAGAGAGAGCTTTTCTCTGTATTTCTCAGACTTTCATAGCTCTATAGAAATCCTCGCTCTCCAGGTGTGATGTCACCCAGGGCTGTTCCCCTCCTCCTTAGCCATGGAGGACTTGGGCAAAGCCACCCTTTGAGACCCCTTCCAGAGGGTTTCTGGGCAGCCGCAAGTGTCTGGCTGGAGAAGCCCCAAGTGGCAAATAAGCAGCTGTGCTGTGCCCACATGGAGGACCCAATCAATGGGCACCTGAGGCTGCCTGGGAAGCTGTCTGCTCCTCAGAGGACTGGGAGGAGCTCAGGATGGAATGGGACCAAAGAAGAGCTGGAGGAGGTGATCTGGACTCTCATGCCCAAAAGTAGCCTCCCCCACCATATCCGCGAAGGAGTTGGTGCTCAAAAGTAACTGAGAATCATGCAATCACTGGGTTGGAAGGATCCTTTTAGGTCATCAAGTCCAACCCCCTGTTCAATGTCCTGGTTCTGTGGGAGAGAATTATGGCAACCCTATCCAAGACCAGCATAGAACAGCAAGGGGAACAGAAGTTAAAATGGAGATACTTAAAATACATCAAGAGACAAAAGTCAAAATGAGGGTGCTTTAAAAAAAGCATTTCTGCTCAGAGTTAAGGAGTAGTAAAATTAGCACATAGCTCAATAGTGTTACAACTATTACTAGCCTATGCTGTGGTGCTAGTAGTCCATTTGGCTGAAGGTCCTGCCAGGATTGTTCTTCTGATCTTTCACACTGCGGCACAGTACCTGGCAGTGTTGTGGGTGAAGGTGGGTGTTTCATCAGATAGCAGCCAGTGGGTGTATGTGCTGTTTGACCAGCCGGGATACCTGCAGAACAGTTGAAATAAGAACTTGTTCTGGATGTCTCTATAAAAAGGGCAATTGCAGAGAATGCAAGCACGGTGCCAAAATGGCCGCCGCGCTCTTTGCAGGGGCCCCACCCACCCGGACTCTGACATCCAGGTTAGTTAGGGGGCGTGGCCACCCTCTTTAAAAGGGGTGGCCATGAGGCAGCCTGGCTGCCATTTTAGAAGCAACGGAGCGGAGAAGTTTGCTCCATCGCTTCCTCCCTTGCTTGCCTCTTGCCAGAGGCTCGCTTTGCCCTGCGGCGGCTCGGGTAGCTGAGAGGCTGACTTGGAAGGTCAGCGGTTCTATCCCTGAGCACTGCAGGGCGAATTACTTGGGGAGGGGTGGCTTAGCCCAACCCTCCAATTTATTTATTTATTTTATTTTATTTTATTTCTTTTTCATGCTTATATACCGCCCACTCAGGTACAACCCAACTCAGGGCGGTTTACATAGCGGACAGTAAATACATAAAAGACACATGATAAAAAAGTTAAAAGTTAGAAATAAAAAAAAACACCCCTAAAAGGTGCGCAAGAACTGAAGGGACCTTGGGGGAAGGCACACTTCTCTATACCAACCACCCAACGGTACCCCCATCCCCACCCACACCCCAAACTTGGTCTTTAGTTCCTTCCTAAAGGGCAACAACTCCGTCTGGTGACGCAGTTCCACAGGCAGGAGGTTCCAAAGGGCTGGTGCGGACACGGAGAAGGCCCTCCTCCTTGTGCCAGAGAGGGGAGCCCCCCTGGCTGATGGCACAATTAGAGAGCCCCTCCGGTCCGCTCTGGTTGGACGGACAGACGTCCTTAGGGCGATGCGGTCTCTAAGATACCCTGGCCCACTACCATGTAGGGCTTTAAAGGTCAAAACCAGCACCTTGAATTGCACCCGGAGACAAACTGGTAACCAGTGCAGCCCCCGAAGCAGTGGTGAGGCATGGGCATAACGTCCACACCCCATCACCACCCGGGCCGCGGCATTCTGGACCATTACAGTAGTCTAGTCTGGAGGTCACCAGAGCGTGAGTGACCATGAGCAAAGAGTCCCGGTCCAGGAGTGGGCGCAACTGGCGAATCACCCGAAGTTGGGCAAAGGCCCTCCTGGCCACAGCCGCCACCTGTTCTTCTAGCAGCAGCCGCGAATCCAGGAGGACCCCCAAGTTGCGCACCGGGTTGGTCTGGGGCAAAACAGCCCCATCCAAAACCAAAGATGGTAGCTCCCGGGATAACACAGGACCCCCTATCCATAGCCACTCAGTCTTGCTAGGATTCAGCTGTAGCCCATTTGCCCCCATCCAGACCCCAACAGCCTCCAGACAGCTGGAAAGGACTTTGACTGCATCACTGGGGTCCCCACGGGCTGAGATGTACAACTGTGTGTCATCCGCGTACTGGTGGTACCGCACCCCGTGGGAACGGATGATCTCACCCAGCGGCTTCATGTAGATGTTAAATAGGAGAGGAGAGAGTACCGAGCCCTGAGGCACCCCATATTTTAGGGGCCTAGGACTGGACTTCTCGCTCTCCAACCACACCGACTGGGTCCGGCCCCTCAGAAATGAGGAAAACCAGGACCACACCGTACCCTGGATCCCCAATCCTCGGAGCCGTTCCAGAAGGATACCGTGGTCAACGGTATCGAAGGCCGCTGAGAGGTCAAGAAGAGCAAGGACGGACGGATGACTGCCATCCCGCTCTCGCCAGAGATCATCCATCAGCGCGACCAATGCAGTCTCAGTACCATATCCAGGCCTGAATCCTGACTGGAATGGGTCCAGATATTCCGCTTCATCCAGCACCCCCTGCAGCTGACGTGCCACTGCCTTCTCCAGAACCTTCCCCAAAAAAGGAAGGTTGGATACAGGTCTGTAGTTGGTTAGGATTGCTGGATCGAGGGATGGCTTCTTCAGGAGGGGGCACACAAGAGCATGTTTCAGCAGTGCAGGAAATATCCCCTCTCGAAAAGACGCGTTAATTATAGCCCTGACCCAGCCACCTGTCACCGTCTTAGAGGCTTTTACCAACCAGGCGGGACAGGGATCCAATGGACAATTAGTGGCATGGACCGCTGCAAGGAGCCTGTCCACTTCATCCGGGGCAACAGGATCAAACCGAGCCCAGGTAACACCGCAAGACTGCACACTGGCTCCCCCCCGGACCCTCCTCGTCCACGCCAAGTTTGAACCCCGAGCGGATCCGATCGATTTTCTCCACCAGATGGTCAGCAAAGTCCTCAGCCGATCCCTGCCAACCAGGCACAGGCCCCGCCCTACCCAGGAGGGACCTGGTCACCCGAAACAGGGTGGCTGGGCGATTATCAGTGGAGGCAATAAGGGAGGTGAAGTACTGCCTCCTCACCACCCCCATCGCCACTAGGTAGGCCCTAATAGCGGCTCTAGCTAGTGTCCAATCGGAATCGCTCTGGGTCTTCACCCAGCGGCGCTCAAGGCGTCTCTTTGCCCGTTTGAGCTCCCGTAGTTCTTCAGTGAACCACGGGGATGACCTAGCTCCACGGGCTCTGAGAGGCCGTAGTGGAGCGATTACATCCAAGGCAGATGTCGTCGACCCGTACCACAGGTCAACAATTGCCTCAGGTGAATCGTGTCGCCGATCCAGAGGAAATTCCCCCAGTTCCCTCTGGAATCCATCCGGATCCATCAGTTGCCGGGGGCGGGCCACTTTAATCGACCCTGCCTCCTTACGATGAAGTGTCACCCCCAGAAAGTCTAGAGCCACCAGATAGTGATCTGACCATGGCACAGGTGTTATGTCTAGCTTCTGTAAACTCAGATCACTCTGCCACCGCCCCGACAAAAAGACTAAATCTGGCGTGTGGCCACTGCCCCTGGTTGGGCCCTGAATTACCTGAGCCAGGTCCATAGCTGCCATGGAAGCTATGAACTCCTGTGCCACCTCGGAACCAGACCCCAGCGAAGGCAAATTGAAGTCCCCCAAAACCATAAGTCTAGGGAACTCCAAAGCCAATGCCGAGATGGCTTCAAGGAGCCCAGGCAGGGAGTCCCTTACCCTGCAAGGAGGCAGGTACAGGAGTAGGACCCCCAACTGACCGTTAGGGCCCAACCGCAGGAGCAGAGCCTCACAACCCAAAATTTGTGGAGCGGTGGCCCTGGCGACTCCCAATGACTCCCTGGCTATAATGGCAACACCACCGCCCTTACCCACATCCCTAGGCTGGTGCCAAACACCGAACCCGGCCAGACACATCTCTGATAGAGGCACCCCATCCTCAGGTCTCAGCCAGGTCTCAGTGATGCATGCCAGGTTGGCCCGCTCCCTCAAAATAGAGTCTTGTATTAGGGAGCCTTATTACAGACTGACCTGGCATTCATCAGCAGCAGCCTAAGGGCGGGGTCACCCTGAATCAGCTGCAAGGGACCTAGAGGTGAAACCGGGGGGCCAGAACGCGGGACAGATACTAAGCATCGGTCCCGCGTTCCCCGAGTGCGGCCCACCCCACGGTTCCCGCTATAACACCCCATCCCGTCACAACCTCTAAATGAGCCCCTGGAACCTCCACATTAACCCAGACGGAGTGTCGCCCTCTCTTCCTGGCTGGCAAGGCCATCTCCCCCTCCCTCCCTCCCTAACCCACTTAAAACAAACCCGCTCACTCCCTCCACCCCCCTAACAGAACTCCAATGACGGGAGTCTCCTCCTCCCGGCCCTGGTCCAAGCACTGTAAGGCCACGGGGGTGATGGGGAGGGGGGGGCGCTCCTAAGGCTGCCAAGAAACCCCAGGTGCGGCCATAGTTCTCCTCCCCACCCTGGTCCACGCAACACGAGGCACGATGCTGCAGGGATGGCGAGGGGTGCCACTTTTGAGGCCGCAAGCAACCCCAGGTACGGCCAATGTTCTCCTCCTCGCCCCAGTTCTGGCAGCGCAAGGCTCGTGGCTGCTGGGATGGTTGAGGGGGCCACTTTTGTGGCCGCAAGCGACCCCAGGTACAATCAATGCTCTCCTCCCCACCCCAGTCCTGGCAGCGCAAGGCTCGTGGCTGCATAGATGGCGGGGGGCGCCATCTTTGGGGCCGCAAGCGACCCCAGGTGCAGCCGATGTTCTCCTCCCCGCCCCCGGTCCTGGTGGCACAAGGTCCTCCCTGTAGCTGCTGCGACGGACCTGCACAGCCGGGAAAAATATCCCCTCTCCGAAACCAGCCATGGGACGGAAGACAAACATCCAATGTTCTCAACGGCCTCCACTCCCAAAGATGAAACCGGCTAAGCGGTGGTGGAGGCGGTGGAGGCGGTGGAGGTGACCTTGGAGCCCAACCAGGAGTCCAGAAGCCGCCCTGCCTCAGGTGTTCTCGCCAGTCTCCCTCCCGAAGGCAGTGTTCTTGGCAGGCCAGGGGCTGGTGGCTTTTACCTTCCCTCAGGCTGAAAGAAGCAGCCCAGGATCAGCTGTGGCCTTGGTGTTCTCGGCAGGCCAGGGGCTGGTGGCTTTTATCTTCCCTCAGGCTGAAAGAAGCAGCCCAGAATCAGCTGTGGCCTTGGTGTTCTCGGCAGGCCAGAGGCTGTTGGCTTTTATCTTCCCTCAGGCTGAAAGAAGCAGCCCAGAATCAGCTGTGGCCTTGGTGTTCTAGAAGCGACGGAGCGGAGAAGTTTGCTCCGTCGCTTCCCCCTCTTGCTTGCCTCTTACCAGAGGCTCACTTTGCCCTGCAGTGGCTTGGGTGGCTGAGAGGCTGACTCGGAAGGTCAGCGGTTCTATCCCTGAGTACTGCAGGGCGGATTTCTCCCGATACCTGGGCTCAGCTGGCCCCTTGGTCGCGCCTGGGGTAGGGTAGTGCCGGTCCGGTGGTAGTGCCACCGGACCGGAGGGCTCAGATGGCACCCCTGCAGGTGGGTGGCAGGGTGGTCAGACACACTGCCACCAATGAGCCCAGGCTGAGGGCTCTGGCGGGGGGCGGCATAGGTCTGATCCACTGGGGTCTTGCCCCGCTGCCTCTCCGCCCGGCGGGTCATAGCGGCCCACTCGGGCACGGTGCAGGTTTCCACCCCGCCGTCATTCTGGCCCCTCATGGGCCGGATTAATGGGCATGCCCCTATTCTGCCCAGGGATTACCACAGCGGTTTATCCCTCATCGATGACCCGGTGGGCCATCCGGCCCACCCGGCCCACCTTATCCTGGTGGGTCAGATGCTGTGGATGCCCCCCTGCCTGCAATTCGGCGATGGAGGCATCAATGGTCATTGATCCACCACCTTGGATGGTGGGCGCGCCAACTCGGCGGTTCCGGCCCACATGCCGGCCGTGGCTGCGCAGTGGGCCACCAACAGGGTTGAGCTGCCAGAGGCCATCAGGCCAGCATAGGCTGGCACCTCACGGCTCCCCATCCGGCCTGGACCCATGGGAACACGGAGCTGGATGGACATCGCGAACTCCGACGCTCACCGCGGGCCGGAACCCCCAGTGGGGGTGGCTCGTGGGGGTGCACCGAGTGAGTATCCTGGTCAAATCAGCACACCTGTGACACTAGCGCATCATGCGGGGGGGTATAGTGGCCATGGTTGCAACAGGCCAATTACACTCTGGTTCTTACTGGGGTGACACCCCCCTATGCATTTCCTTAATTTCTCTGGGCCCGTAGGGCCGGTTATGTGTTTATTCACTCTAATCTGTGCCAATGGTGGTTCTGCCGATGGCTGTCGGCCGCTTGCTCTATGCCCCTGGGTGACCATTTGTCCTGGGCTATTAGCTAGACTCTGTGGTTTGGGGATTATATTCGCATTTTCCCCCTCCTGAAATGTGAACACACTGGTTAGGACATTAGGGGTAGGACGACAGGGTCAAGGAGTTGCCCCATCGCTGCAACCTGCCTCCCTATGGGGCCAATTGGTTACCTGCCTATTGGGCGTCCATGGCAGGATATATGTGGGCCCGTCCTGATTTGGCCATTCCGATGGTCCAGCGCTTGGACAATGATTGCCAGGCCGTGGTTGTTTTCCCTGGCCCGTCATGGTTAGCCTAGGTCAAGACATTAGGCTTAGGGCGGCCCTTCACCCTGAGATGCCAGCGACGAGCCCTGCTAGCACTTGTAGTTATTATATGTGACTCTTACGTGGCAATGCTTATGCCCCGTGCGGAGAGTCCACTTTCGGGCAACCACCTTTGTGCCTTGACCTGGAGTTCTCAGATTGAGTTAGCTGCTACCATCTTCAACAGGGGACAAGTTTTGCAGGGAACTGGCCCCAGATTATGGGTTGCTCGATCAGGAGTGGGCTCTGCTGAGGCTTCGCTCCTCAAGGGCCGATCAGCCGGAAGAGGGTACTAGCCTGGCGCTGCCATATGCCCTGTTGCTCCCCCACAGGTGTTTGTGGTAGCACGTGGTCCACGCCCTGGCCTGTCGTCTGCTACCAAGCCGGGTCTACACTGACTGAACTAGAATTGGTACCCATTCCTTCCGGTTGGGCGCCGCATCAGCTGCGGCTGCGTTTGGGTGCCCGGAACCTGACATATGTTGCATAGGCCGGTGTGGATTCGCCCAATTCTCTCTGTCTGTTCGTCCCTTCACTGAATGAGTGCCTTGTTTGCCCTCTATTTTCCCTCCTTATTTTACAGACCCTGTGTGTTCCCGCACACTGGTAGTAGTGTGGCTTGTGGGCCACAACTCTGTGCACTGGAGCGGCGCAGTATGCTGCTTTGTCAGAATGGGGACCCCATCTCGGGCTACGCATAACCGCGCATATGCAGTGGTATGGTGTGCACGGCATAGAGGTGGCGGAAACTGTTGACATTCCTGATGTCCATTGGGGATGCTGGGCCGCCACATGTTTTAATTCTGCACCTCGGTGGCGGTGATCTTGCACGGATTGCTGGCCCGGACTTAAAGACTTCCGAGTGCAGTGACCTAGCGTTTCTTTGCCATTTATGGCCATCTACATGATTGCTATGGTCATACATCATGCCGGTGCAATATCATAGGCAAGACTTTGACCCGGCGATCGGACTGTGCCCGACGGTCAGTGAACAGGGCTGTTGCCTGGTTCCTTGCCTGGAATGGCTCCTGGACAGCCATTTGTTGTCTGGGGATAGAGTTACAGGAATTTAGCCTATATTCTGGAGAGGGCCAGGTGACTGAACAGTCGGTCAAGGGGAGTGGCCCCGGCTGCAATGTGGCAATGTTGCCAAGTGGAAGGTGCCTCTCTGAGAGTCACAGGTGATGCATGGTCGCATCAATTTCGCCTGCAGAGTGGTAATACCAGGCAGTGCTTTCGCCTAGTGTCTGGGTCACGCTATGGCAGGTCTCGCTAAACGACACCGCAGGGTACGGCTGATTAGGGGTTTATGAGCGGACCTGTTGGTTTGGTTCACATTCCCGCAGGACTTCCCTGCTGTTTCCTTGGGAGGTCTGAGCTTCTGGTCACCACCAGTTCTGAGTACAGTCGGATGCCTCCGGCTCCCTGGGGTGGGGGGATTTATTTCAGGTCAGTGTGCCTATGGTCATTGGCCCCAGGGATGGGAGGGCATGGATCGCTTATGCGATCTTACGTTTCTAATAATTTTTCTCAATTCTGGGTATCCCTTATGCTCTGGGGGGACGGGTGGCCAAATTCTGTGCCTCGCTTTTGGTGTGGCAATACTGCGGTGGTGCACATTGTCAAGGCCCAAATCGTCTAAATCCCCCGGAGTCATGGCCTCAGCTCGCCTATTGTTCTTGGGTCTGTGCGCTTTAAGGCACTCCTTAGGGCTAAACATGTGCCAGTCATTTATAACGATATTGCTGATGCTTTCTCCCGCCTGCAGATCTCCTGGTTTCGTGACTGGGATCCAGACGCTTGGGAACTACCCCCTACACTCCTGGCGGAGATATGATCATTTGGCAAGGAGACGGGAACCGGGCGAGTGGCATGTCTTGGCAACTCGCATGCGCACGGACCCCAGCTCGGGCTGCGTGCATCTGCACGTATGCGGTGGTATGGTATGCGCAGCATGAGAGGGCGGGAACTGTTGCCATTCCTGATGTCCATCAGGGATGCTGGACTGCCTGATGTTCTTATTCTGCACCTCGGTGGCGATGATCTCACATGGATCAATGACCTTTCCTTAAAATGTCGAGGTGCAGTGACCTGGCTCTTTTTACATAATTTATGGCTGTAAAGCTGTTGCTATGGTCTAACATCGTGCCGAGACACCATTTTAGGGGAGACATGGATCTCCGTGGTTTGGACCGTCCCCGGCGGTCAGTGAACAGGGCTGTTGCCTGGTTCCTCGCTCAGATTGGCTTGGGGACAGCCATTAGACATCTGACGATAGGCTTGCAAAAATTTTGACCTATAGGCAGGATATGGGGTCAACCTGTCGGCTAGAGGTATGTGCCTCTTTCTGGAGTAGGTGCAAGCAGGCCTGGTGACCGAGCTGACGGTCTGGGGGGGGGGGGCGTGAGTCATCATGGATGCCTCCCCGTGTGGCGGGTAGCACTGGGTAAGGTAAAGATTTATGACACATAGGTATCCGGCAGGTTCGCAATTGACCGGCCAACACATAGATAGGTACAGGGGAAGCAGGTTTGGCCGGTCAAGGGCGAACTATGAAAGGGGTGATGTCAGGAGCTTCACAGTCTGCATCACCTTGATATTTGAATGGATACACGTCATAGGGTGGGGTCAGTAGATAGTATATTGACTCCGGTCAACAATTTGTTTGTGTCAATAAACAAATTGATACAAATTGATACATGTAGCCAATTTTCATTGGCATTTAGGGTGGAACCTTACCAGTGCTACTGCGGCCTGCTTGCCTTAAAGAATTACAATTGGATGATACACCAATTGAAAGTGATAATTCGGACTAGGGCATTATTCAATAAAAGTGGCCCTATGCCTTTAATCCAATACCGGTGTCTGAGTCTTTCTTTGGGTGGGTGCGCCTGCAATGTTTTCTGTGGTTTCAATTTCTCCAGTGTCACAGGAGCATTGTCTCTCTGTCATTGTCCTTTGGAATTTTCCCATGAGGACTGCAAAAGGGATGGCAGCGGGCTAGCATGAATGCCCTCTGATGACTTGGTGTCTCAAGTTGGAGCAGGTATGGGCAGGGCAACAATGTGTCTCCAATGCTCTGGAGCCTGAAAGGTAGGGGCCCTGACTAGGTCTTTTTGCCTTTCCATGTCTAGTGTTCTCTATTTGATGGCCTGTTTTACCTGGTTGTGGCTCACAACCTATGAGAGTACTTACATACAGTAGAAGGGCGTCAAGCAAGGATGTGTACTGGCCCCACTTCTATTCAACTTCTTCATTAACGATATGGTTGACCATTTAAGACCTGCCTTCCACCCTCCCAAGCTTGCTGACAATCCCATACACATACTCATATATGCTGCTGATGCTGCAATTCACTCCAACATAAGTTTGCGATCACTTGCTTTCTATTTACAATCCAGCACAAGTGTAATTCTTTAATTGTTAAAGAAATGCTACTTTCAAATGTAAATACTTTGTTGTTCTGACAAAGATTTGTTTCTCTCAGTAGATATTACAGCAAGCAACATCTGAACAAAGGTGTCAGAGTTTGCTTTTTTAGCTATGACTCAGACAGTAGCAATGAAAGTGCTTCTTCCCTCCCCTGTTGCTGTGTTGGAACAGTGTGATAAATAGGTGGTTTTGGGGTTGCAGTTTGGGCACTAGGTCTCTAAAAGGTTCACCATCACTGCCCTAAAGCAGTGCTCCTACCAGGAGCACTCATCAGTTTTAAATTATGAGTAGTCACCACTAAAGAAGTAGAGAAAAATGTGACTAAAGGAAAAGTGTTTTCTGCTAGTATTATTATTATTCTTTCATCACCCGATCAATCCCTGAACTGCCAAAATGAAGTCACTTTCTTGGCCTTGTTGTTGGCCAATGTTAAGTCCTCATCGGTGCATGTTTCTGGCAGTCGAGTAAATGGGCCGGATTCTGTATCTCTCCACATTCACAAAGCATGTTGTTGTCCACCAGCAACCCCAACTTGGGCATGTTGGTCTTGCATTTAGGGACTCCAACCTTCAGCCTATTCAGGGCCTTACAGGTGACGTAAGGGAGATTGGGATCTTCAGCTATATCCCTCTTTAATGATGTTCCTTCTCCAGTGAGCTACTTCTTCCATTTTCTAATTTGGTTTTGCCATAAAGTTCTTCCTGGATCTGAGTCAGTGGATGTGAGACACATACCCTTTCAGAGGATGTCAAGGGTTGTTCTCTTGCTTAGTTCTCTCAGAGTCTGCTGCTACATCTTTCCTTATCTTAGGTGGAGTGATACCAACAACAGGATGGGATATATTTTCTCAACTGATGGAGGTTCGAGGCATCTTGTCAATACACACTTTGTTTCATTAACAGCAATGCCCAGCCCCTGTCAAGGAGGCACAGTGGGGAATCAACAATATATAAGTGCCCATCTTTAAAAATTGCTATTTGGCTTATCCTTTGGAAATAACAACACCTATCTTGGGATGTCTAATATATTATTTAACTAGTCTGGCTGGACATCCCACTATGGTAATGGAGTAAACTGCACAGCCAGTGCCTCAACGCTGAGTGTTGGGTTGCAGTAAATAACCTGACTCCCTAAAGAGGTCAATGGCTCTGTCAGCACCACTGGAAACCATCATATTGGGCCCAACAGCAAAATAAACGGAGGAGGAACTCTGATTCACAATGGTCATGGAGGCAGAAGAGGCCATGCCAGACAGACTTGCTGTGAAGGCACACCATGTTAATATCCTCAAGGCTGCAACAGTCCATTGCAGTCCTGATGTTAAATCCTGCATATTCCGTATCATATATGCTGCAGGGGATGGCTCCAAGATCACAGTGTGTGGGTCACTCCATGGCAAGCTGGAATCTACCTTAAACAAATTTATGTCAATGACATTTTTCCTGCTCCAAGAAAAAAAAGTATTATTGGATACAAGTTGCAGCTGACGATGACGATATTATTTAGCCCTTATTTGGGACCACTGTTCATAATAAGCGTTTGCCTTCTAAATGATTGAAAGGGAAAGTACAGGTGGGGGGAGTGATGGAATGTATGAAGAAAAGTTGGAATAGCTGATTAGTCTTACACAAAGTCTTTAGGGATGGATTTTGTTCCAATTGGAAATAAACGTGAATAAAGGCTATATTGTAGTCCTGAAGTCAAAATCTTGATTTCCTCTCTCTCCAAAACTATGAATTTAACTAGAGACAGCAGAAATATAAACAGAATATTTCTGCAACCTAGAGTCTAGACAGTGCAGGAAATGTTAGTAATTGGGGAAATGGACCTATTCCTTTAAAAAAAAAGAACACAAAATGTCAGAGTTGATACTGCTAATGTTACAAATGTCATAGTTTCCACATGCAACCTTGTCTTGATTTTAACATGACATTTGATCCATGTAGTGTTAAGATACATTTTGTAATTTTCTTAGGTTTAGAAATACCAGCTTTCTTTTAGAAGCACATTGAAATGCCAGGCTGACAGCCTGACATGACAAATGAGGGGAGGAGGGAGAAATGAGTGTCCAGCCTTGGACCTATTCCAGACACCTGCAGATGAGGTAATTCCAAAAATGCAAAGGTGGGGGCTCAATGTCACATTGCACATACCAGTCATCTCCTTTCTCAAGGGAATGCAGGTGCACTCCCATGAGATCACCATGAGATCACCACATTCCTAAGCTCCCTTTTATTATAAAAAGAGCCCAGTTTGAGCACTAAGCACATACACTTCGGAGACAGGGGAAACTCTGTCTCCTCCACATAATAATCATGATTGCAGCAGGAGCCCTTGTCAGTGGGCATCCCAAATGGCTCTTCGGGGGTAAAAGCCATTAAGATTGAACCTGCTAGGAAAAGCTAGTAAGATTTTGTTTTCTTTTATGTTTTATTCACTGTGTTTTTATGTAAGTGTAGAGTACGTAATATTTGTAATAAATAAAACTACAAAAAATAAAACAATAAAACTACAAAAACTACAAAAAGCCAGAAGTTTGTGTGACTGCCTTTGTAAAAGAAGCAGAGAAGGAAACAAGCAGAGCCGAAGAAGTCTTTGACAACCCTCATCGCGTTTCCAGAAGAAGGAGGTGAGAGGGGAAGACTCTGTAAGGGAGGGGCAGAGTAGCAGAGAGAGAGAAAGTAGCACTCAGAAGTCTAGCTTCTTACAAGGAAATAATATATTACCTGCCATATGCAGAAGGCTACTCTGACCCTGTCCCCCAGCGAATCGGGCTAGGGGGAAGAGTGCTCATAGAGGCAAGCAGGTCGCAGGATCTAAGGTCCGCCCTGCCGGGTGTTCCCAAGAAAAATTCTGGGAGCCCAACTAAGCTTTTTGTGAGGCATGTTCTGCCCCCTACGTCCTGATAACAAATATCAAATTACTCCAGTTATAGGGAACTGATTTCCAATCCAAACCATGAAATAAGAGAATGTGAAGTTATAAGGGGGAAAGCCTCCAAAATTCCCTCACACGTTTTGCCAGGCTAGATTCACAAGATAACAAAATAAATGTTTCCGAGCTGGAAAGTGTAAATTGGACTGGGATATCCTTCAAAAATATTTTTTTAAAAATTTGTTAACTACTGGGGATGGTGTTTTGGAGGAAGAGATAAGTCAGTGTCACTATTCCATCGTTCACTAATAAATCCATTGAATTATTTCTCTGGCTTGATCTTCATTTTTTAAAATGTTCAGTACCATTTAAATGTATAGCAACTAGATCTTGGAAAGTCACATTTTCAAAACTACAGTAAAACTCTGATTTTCGTAAAAAGTCTGTTCCGTAGCTTCTTCCATAAATAGGGCTTTTAGGGATGCATTGAAAAATAAAAAATGGGCTTGAAATTGGTTTTCAATGCATCCTTATGGAAAATCATGCTTTGCGCCCCTAGTGGCCACGTCTGATGACAGACAATTTTACACACACACACACACACACACACACACACACACACACACACACACACACACCTTTTAAGCTCCTAACTAAAGTGCATGCCCTTTGAAAAGCTCATTCCCAGGCAAGCCACGCCCCGGAGAAGCATCAGGCAAAGACCTGGATTGAGCGCTTTGCCTCTGAAGCTTTTCTCCAGGCAAACTGCAGCCCGGAAAAGTATCAGGTGAAGAGGAGAGTCCCAGTAGAAGCAGCGGGGACCTCAAAAAATGTGTCAAAGCTGCCGCAATCACTACTGCTTCATCCGCTGCCGCCATGATAAGTGATTTCTTGTTACTTTTGGCAGTGGGGACGGGTGGTGGGGGTGGAATTTGTAATTCTAAGATGGCAGCGCCACCATCTTAGAAATACAAGACAGTGAAACCCCTTACATAACTTGATTTTTTGCATAAATCGGGATGCCGATTTACACAATAAAACCTTACATAACTCGATAGAGGATAAGACATTTTTCCTGTTCTCAACAAGAGAAAAGAGATAACATTAGAAAATACTTATGTGCAGAGGGAGCATAAATGTGCAGAATGGTGCTTTAATTTTATTTATTTATTTATTTATAGTCATATTTGTATATGCCGCCCACTCAGGCGGAACCCGACTCAGGGCAGCATTACAACAATTCTAAAAATACATAAAAACATTATAAAAACCCCCAACCCACCCCCTTTAAAAAAAACCTATATCCCGCCCACCCATCCCACCTACTATACAAAGGAAGAAGAGAGAGTTCTTATACAAGCCAGCAGGCGGGCACCATAGTCCCATTCGGGCCCCACACCTGCCCTGCCAGCCAGGTCTTCACTCCTTTCCTGAAGGGCAGCAGTTCACTTTGGAGTCTTAGGTCTATTGGCAGGAGGTTCCAGAGAGTTGGTGCGGACACGGAGAAGGCCCTCCTTCGGGTGCTAGACAGATGTGCATCCCTAGTTGGTGGCACTATTAGAGAGCCCCTCCGGTCCGCTCTGGTTGGACGGGCAGACACTCTTGGGACGATGCGGTCTCTAAGATATCCTGGCCCCCTGCCATATAGGGCTTTAAAGGTCAAAACCAGCACCTTAAATTGCACCCGGAGACAAACTGGTAACCAGTGCAGCTCCCGAAGTAGCGGTGAGGCATGGGCATATCGCCCACACCCCATCACCACCCGGGCCGCCGCATTCTGGACCAGCTGCAGCCTCCGAATGGTCGTCAAGGGCAGCCCCATGTAGAGCGCATTACAATAGTCTAGTCGGGAAGTAACCAGAGCATGGGTGACCATAAGCAAGGAGCCCCGGTCCAGGAGCGTGCGCAATTGGCGAATCACCCGAAGTTGGGCAAAAGCCCTCCTGGCCACAGCCGCTACTTGTTCTTCTAGCAGCAGCCGCGAGTCCAGAAGAACCCCCAAGTTGCGCACTGGGTCTGTCTGGGGCAAAAGAGCCCCATCCAGTACCAAAGGTGGTAACTCCCTGGATAACACGGGGCCCCTTATCCACAGCCACTCTGTCTTGCTGGGATTCAGCCGAAGCCCATTGGCCCCCATCCAGACCCCAATGGCCTCCAGGCATCCGGATAGGATTTCAACAGCATCACTGGGGTCCCCACGGGCCGAGATGTACAGCTGAGTATCATCCGCGTACTGATGGTACCGCACCCCGTGGGAACGAATGATCTCACCCAGTGGCTTCATGTAGATGTTAAATAAGAGAGGAGAGAGCACAGAGCCCTGAGGCACCCCATACTTGAGGGGCCTAGGGCTGGACCTCTCACTCTCTAACCACACCGACTGGGTACGGCCCTCCAGAAATGAGGAAAACCAGGACAACACAGTGCCCTGGATCCCCAGTCCTTCGAGCCGTTCCAGAAGAATACCGTGGTCGACGGTATCGAAAGCCGCTGAGAGGTCAAGAAGAGCAAGGACGGATGGACAACCCCCGTCCCGCTCCCGCCAGAGATCATCCATCAGTGCGACCAATGCCGTCTCCGTTCCATACCCGGGCCTGAACCCTGATTGAAAGGGGTCTAGATAATCCGCTTCCTCCAGGACACTCTGCAGCTGGCGCGCCACCGCCTTCTCCAAAACCTTACCCAAGAAGGGCAGGTTGGAAACTGGCCTGTAGTTGTTAAGGACAGCTGGGTCGAGGGACATTTTCTTCAGGAGGGGGCGCACCAAAGCATGTTTTAACTTTGCAGGAAATACCCCCTCCCGTAATGAAGCATTTATTATCCCCCCTATCCAGCCACCTGTTACCTCCTTGGAGGCTTTCACCAACCAAGTGGGACAGGGATCCAAAGGACATGTAGTGGCACGAACAGCTGCAAGGAGCCTGTCCACATCATCAGGGACAACAGGATCAAACTGATCCCAGATTGTACAGCAAGACTGTGCACCGGCACCCCCCCGACCCTCCCCATCCACGCCAGGGTTCAATCCTGAACGAATCCGATCGATTTTCTCCACCAGATGGTCAGCAAAGTCCTCAGCCGAACCCTGCCAACCGGGCACCGATCCCCCCCTACCAAGGAGGGACCTGGTTACCCGGAACAGGGCGGCTGGGCGATTATCAGCGGAGGCAATAAGGGCTGTGAAGTATTGCCGCCTCACCACCCCCATCGCCACTAGGTAGGCCCTAATAGCAGCTCTAGCTAGTGTCCAATCGGAGTCATCCTGGGTCTTCACCCAGCGGCGCTCTAGGCGTCTCTTTGCCCGTTTGAGTTCACGCAGTTCATCTGTGAACCACGGAGATGACCTAATCCCCCGGGCGTGGAGAGGCCGCAGTGGCGCGATTTCATCCAAGGCTACTGTTGTCGACCTATTCCACAGGTCGACAAGTGCCCCGGGTGAATCGTGTAGCCGATCCAGAGGAACATCCCCCAGTTCCCTCTGGAATCCGTCTGGATCCATTAGTCGCCGAGGGCGGACCATTTTAATCGGCCCTGCCTCCCTACGATGAAGTGTCGCCCCCAGAAAGTCAAGAGTCACCAGATAGTGATCTGACCATGGCACAGGTGAGATGACTAAATCCTGTAGTCTTAGATCACTCTGCCACTGCTCCGACAAGAAAACTAAGTCTGGCATGTGACCACTGCCCCTGGTCGGACCCCGAACTACCTGAGTCAGGCCCATGGCTGCCATGGAAGCCATGAACTCCCTTGCCACCTCAGAAGCCGTCCCCAGCGATGGCAAATTGAAGTCCCCCAGAACCATAAGTCTCGGGAACTCCAGCGCCAGCATCGAGGCGGCCTCGAGGAGCTCAGGCAGGGCATCCCTTACCCTGCAAGGGGGCAGGTACAGGAGTAAGATCCCCAACTGACCCTTGGGGCCCAACCGTAGAAGCAGGGCCTCACAACCAGCCCCTCACCTCTAGGCTGGTGCCAAATACCGAACCCAGCTGGACACATGTCCGAGAGAGGTACTCCATCTTCAGGAGTCAGCCAGGTTTCGGTGATGCATGCCAGGTCGGCCAGCCCTTCCTGGATGGCATCTTGAATCAGGGGGGCCTTATTACATACCGACCTGGCATTCACCAGCAGCAGCCTAAGGGCGGGGTCACTCCGGATCTGCCGCTCAGGGCCCAGAGATGTACCGGCAGGGCTGGAATGAGGGACCGCACTTAAACATCGGACCCGCATTCCCCGAGTGCGGCCCGCCCCACGGTACCCGCCATACCGCCCCATGCCCGTCACAACACCTATATGGTTCTCCGGAACCTCCTTAGATAGAATGCTGCCCCTCCTTCCTGGCTGGCAGGACCAACATTCCCTCTTCCCTCCCCATCCGCCATCCCCCCCCCCAATTCTGGCAACAAACATAGCAAGTCCTGTCGTCGACATCTCCTTTTTCTTCCCCCCAGGTAGGGAGGACGAAGGCAGGGAGCTGGGGGGGATGTCCGAGCGCTAAAGCAGCCTCCACGGCGGCGACTCCGGCTCCCCAATGCCACGGGGAGCCCTCCTACACTCCCGGCCCAATGGCAGGGGGCGGGGAGGGACAGCCCCGCGTGGCGGCTGCGGCGGCTTCGGTT
The DNA here is from genome assembly GCA_035047345.1 of Bradypodion ventrale. NCBI lineage: Eukaryota > Metazoa > Chordata > Lepidosauria > Squamata > Chamaeleonidae > Bradypodion > Bradypodion ventrale. The sequence continues at coordinate 21,324,109 of JAWDJE010000009.1, read as the reverse complement.
CCAGCGTTGTCTGCTTCTTCTGCCTCCCATTCCCGGGCGACGGCGGCGGGAACACTGGCAGCGGCGTCTTCCGAGCCTTCCAGGCCGCGGAAGGCTCCCTTTCGTCTCCCCGCCTATGGAGGGGGCGGGGAGAGCGAGGCTACACCGGCGGCGGCGTCTTCCGAGCCTTCCGGGCCACGGAAGGCTCCCTTTTATCTCCCCGCCGGTGGAAGGGGCGGGGAGAGCGCGGCAACACTGGCGGCGGCGTCTTCTGAGCCTTCCGAGCCGCGGAAGGCTCCCTTTCATCTCCCCGCCGGTGGAGGGGGCGGGGAGAGCGCGGCAACGCTGGCGGCGGCGTCTTCTGAGCCTTCCGAGCCGCGGAAGGCTCCCTTTCATCTCCCCGCCGGTGGAAGGGGCGGGAAGAGCGCGGCAACGCTGGCGGCGGCGTCTTCTGAGCCTTCCGGGCCACGGAAGGCTCCCTTTCATCTCCCCGCCGATGTAGGGGGCGGGGAGAGCGCGGCAATGCTGGCGGCGGCGTCTTCTGAGCCTTCCGGGCCACCATTAATAATGCAGATTGTGCAGAATCAGGGAACAAGAATACTGATATCCGTATTTGTATTCTGATTTGCTGTACAGTTTAGGATTTATTTGTAAGGGACCTGATCCATTATATTGTATCATTTTGGAAAGTTTTTGTATATTTCTGAATTGAGAATTGGTGGGGGAAATGAAAAAGAGGGACAGCAAAGGACTTTGACTTAGGATAGGAAGTTCAACCAAGTTCCATCACCTTCAAGAATGTAATGGACCATCAATACCATGGATACTTTGGAGTCATTATTCAGTAAGGAGTCTGTGCATTGGTAGACATCTCCGCAATGACATTCCACACATGTAAATGGACTTGAGAAATCAAGTCCATTTGCATGCAGTTTTAAGCCATTTGGATATCACATCACCCGCTGTCTAGGTGAACCATGACATATGCCCTCCACTTTCACCTTGCCCAAGGGATCCAACGGAGGATGTTTTGGTGAGTTTTAGTCCTGACCTAACTATCAGTGACTTTACTTGTCCAGCACAACCTTGTTCCCTCTGATTCAGAGGCCCACAGGTGCAGCACAGGCGACAATCCCCAGTGATTTGGGTGCCCTTTCTCAAATTGAGGCCAAGAAAGGTTTGTCCAGTGAGGCTGGCTAACATGTTCGCAGGGAAATGGCAATCTGTGACTGATGTCACAGAAGAAATTAAAACTGCAAAGCCCCTTGGGACGGGACTCCAGATTCCTATGCGAAAAACACCCTTATCTCTTTTTGGGGAATATAACAGCCTTGGTGCTGTGATGGTGTGTGGGAGGAAATCTTTCTGTTACCTCTTTGCTGCAAGCCACTAGCTGGATTCCAGGACATGAAACAAAGTTTCTTCTTCGGCAGCAGCTCCCACGAAGCAACTCAAAAGTTACAGTCCTTCTCTTAGGAAAAAGGCCTTATTGTTAAATATCCCCTTTCAGTCCGCTCTGCTTCAGGTGGAGCAGAATGAGCACTCTTGACCAAGAAAAATCCTTTTATGATTTACTGAAGAAAATTAACAAAGTTCAATAAATGCAAAATATAAAAAATAGCATAGTCTTGGCATAGTCTAAGAGCGTGTTTCTCTGTACAAACTAAGTCCGGCAGTGCTCAACCGCCCCATACGAGATGGTATGGTGAGACTCTATCTCAGATGGCGGGAGATATAGAGCTCCCGCAGGAAGCCAAATTCGACTCTAAAAAGTCTCTCAAACTGAGAAAAAGGTCTGGTTGTTATTCCATTTTGCCTGGGAAAGTGTCCTGAGAAAGTGCTAATTCACTTCTCAAAGTGACAGATTTTATACATAAATCCTATGTCCCATCTTAGACTGTGAGATAGAACATCTTCCCAGACAGTGACCTTGGGAAGAAGAACCAAGATGTACTTTCCCAGAGAAAAAGGATGATGCCATTTAATGGCAGATGCCAACAAAAAATTGCTCTGATTAGACTAAGCAGAGAGTATCGCAGAAACAAAAGAAAAGCAGATTTAAAATCCTTACTTAATAACCTACAAAATGATGTATGTTGGGGGGGGGGGGATTTTTTATTACATGTAATAAAATTACATTGTACTACATCAGTATGATGTAATCAACATGAATAACGTCATCCCGCACAGAACCACGACACTAACATCATTGACAAGAGATGGGCAACACCACCTAGTTAGACCACTTAAACCCTCAATAAGGAAGTAAAACTCCAACTACTTTATTGTCTTTCTTATGTTTCCCATAAGGAATGGTGCACTTCTCTCCTTCTTCTTCACTTCTCGCCTTTCCATGAATCTACACCAGGAGTTCTCAACCTTTTAAAGTGGGGGGCTGGGTCACGCTCCTTCAGACAGCTCTGGGGGCCGAACAGCCATTTTACCCTTCCTCCATCACATGACACTTCCTGGTGTGGTGGAGGCGGGGGGGGGTACATGAAATGGTGCTGTTGGCCACATTCAGCCCACGGGCCACAGACTGAGAATCCCTGATCTACACTACATCATCCAGGTACTGTTGTTCAGTTGAATCTCATATATGGATCTGCAGAAGGAATACCTTCTGATGGCCCAGGTTTGGAACTTGTCTACATTAACTGGGCACCATTGCCCAGATAACATCTATCCCTGACTCTACAGAAAGGAAGTCTGCTCATGGCCCAGGTTTTAAATCTAGCCTCATCAACTGGGCACTCTTGCCTAGTCAGCACTCAGTCCTGGATTTCTACTACTCTTGCCTTCATCTAACTCCAGTTCCACAATTTCTCTTTCTTAAAAGCTATGTAGGCAATACTCCAACTGATAATTTTCCTGATTGTTTCTTTCCCAGCTCCCTGAACAAATCTTTTATTCTCAGTATCTTCAAAGACATGGATCAATGTCAGATAAATTGTAGGATCCTTTTTATGCATACCAGTAAGTTTTTGGGCTACAAATCCCACAGTTCTGCATTCTGCTATCCTGCAAAAAAAGGTTGTAAGTTTGATCCTTGCCTGGGCTCAAGGTTGACTTCCATCCTTCTGAGGTCAGTAAAATGTGTAGCCAGGATGTTTGAGGCTAAATACTAATTAACTTGTGAACCACCAAGAGAGTACACTGATTGCTTTGCTTTGGTTCTATGTATTCCTCCTGATAGACAGATATCTAAATATGGAAGAAAAACTAAAGATGTATTCTTTTGTAGTCTAGCTAGGCCTATCTCTGCCCACTTAATTTGCAGAAAGGAAGTGTAGGAATCGGGGCCGCTAGGACGGCCGTTGGGTCCCAGAGAAGACTGATCAAGTAACGATACGAGGCAGTATGGAGCGAGATCAGATCAGTGGTTTATTGAGGGAAAAGCATCATCATATATAGATCAGAAGTCAATGCAGGAAAGAATCGTCATCTGACAGAAAATCACATCACCCATTTACTCGGGTTAATGGGGAATCTCTCTTGGGGAAGTTAATTAACTCGGGCAAACACTGACAGGGGAAAACCATTGTTCGAGGCTTACGCCAGAGTAAATATGGCTTCTATTTGCACCAAAGATTAGGCTTGACTGCGAGTGAGTGATTGCCTAATGGGTAACGGAGGTTAGCGATCTGCTCTCTCAGCGGAACCGCCAGTCAGGTCAGATGTGGGTGAATAAACCCTTATGATTTATACTATTAATCCGCTCTCCCAATTTCTGGGCCCGCAGAGCCCACGGACCAGGAGCCTTCTCGACCGGAGTGGCCTCTGCCAGCCGCCGCGTCATGCCAATTGTGCTCGCGGAATCCATAAGGAAGCTCAGCACTTCCTCAAGAATCCAGGTAGATTTATGGCTAGATAGGCCACAGTGCCTTCCATCTTAGATGTTTCTCCCAGGTGGGCCACATTTAAGTATCTGTCTGCCAGTAGAAATCCCAGAATGGAGATTTATGGAATTTTTAGTCCATTTTTTAAAATGCATGTTGAATCCCTCCCTTTCTAAATTGAGTCTTAGGACAAGTGTGAAGAGAACGAAATCCTGAATGAAAGATGATACACCTATTTGGTAGATACCAGTTAAGGGAGCGAAATAACACCAAATAAAGGTACAATTAATAGACCAGTGATGGTGAACCTGTGGCATGCATGGCAGATGTGGCATTCTGAGCCTCTCTGTGGGCACCCATGCAGTCACCCCAGCACAGAGTTTGCCCTGCCCCTCTGCCCAGCAGCCCAATGACACCGTTCATTTCCTCTCCTGTTGCTGTGTTGGCACTTTGTGATAAATAAGTGGGTTTTGGATTGCAGTTTGGGCACCAAGGCCATAGCCAGGTGGCCCAGGGGGGATGAAAACTTTCCTGAGCTAACAGCCCACCCTATGGTGCCAATGTTATATATGTGAGTGTGACATTGTTGCCCCTCCTGAAATTTTTTTTGCCCCTCCTGAAAAAATCCCCCCCACCAAGAAAATCTAGAGTCCTGGCTATGGCCATGATGGACACCCAGCCTCTAAAAGGTTTGTCATCACTGGAATAGACTATGAAGTAATTGCCTACCTGAGTGAGTACAGTCATGAATACCTCTTAATATAAAGAAAAGAAGTGCATAGGTCAAGCAGACATAAGCCTCTTCTGAGACACTTTTTGAAGGAGTGCCTCACCCAGAAGTAGAAAGTATGAGAAAAGTATGAGAAAGGAAACATGTGACAGATGTAGCCAGTTGGCCCACTCATTGCATAGTTCAAATCAAAATGCTTCATCTGTGTCACTCACCCAGCCTGAAAAATATTCAGGCACCCATAACAAGAAATGAAAGTAGAAAACAGCAATTGGACATCTATCATACAGAGAGTCATAATGTTGGTGCAACAAAGTATAGTCTTAAACTACTAGGGGGAAATTAAGGAGAAAATTAACTCTTATGCAAACTTTTAAAGCAATAGTTCCCAATGTGGGGCACATGCCCCACAGGAGGAAATCTGATTTTAAGGGGGGCAACTCAAGAATGAGTTATTAACAGTGAATTGCCTTTTAGGTTTCCTCCACATGAATAGAAGTTCACTTTTTGAATAATAAGAATTATATGCCATGGGAGGCATTAGGATTCTAGAGATCCTTAGGTGGGGCATGGCCCAAAAAAGGTTGGGAACCACTGCTCTAGAGCATGTAGTTTCCCAACCTCACACTTCAATCGCACCGTTGCTCCTGCTACACATTGTGGTTGCAGCAGTGTTCTTTTTCGCGTTTAGGTCAAGTCTAACAGGAAATGAGTAAGAGATCAAACATTTCAGAAATAAACTGTGGGTTTAAAAAACCCATAAGATTTCAGATTGTCATGAATTTTAACTAAAATTTCATATAGTGCCAAATATTAGTAATATTTCATTTCATTTTGGTTTGGTTTATTTTATTAAATTTTGTTATGAAGTGAACCATTTGATAGATCATATCTATTTTGATCATTCTCTGTTATTAAGAAAGACCCTGATATCCTTTAGCTGTCTTTATTATGCAAATACTATATGTGATTAGTCTAAGATCATTTTCATGTTTCAAATCTCCACATCATGCACCTAATGCATTGCAGGTTTGAAGATGACTTTTCTGTGTTTGCTTAATAAGTCTTTATAGATGTGTAAACATTTACAACAACAATTACAAGACTGACCTCATGAAATTACTAACACTCTGGTCATGATAGGCGTGAGCGTACATCATAAAATTTAAAGCAAAGCCACATAATATGGATGTGCGAATAGGGCTTTAATGTGTAACAGAAGGGTTCAGCAGTAAATGGATTGAGAACTTTGCTTATTGATTTAAATAAATGCTGAATGCTAGAATAAAGGGATGATTTGTCTCTCTACCATCCAAAAAGCAACACAAGAAAGATTTCATTATTTGGGTGGGGCTAGTGGTTTAGAAGGGAGCATAGTTCAGTGGTAGAAGCCAATTTTTACATTTAGGAGATCCCAGGTTTAGTCCCAGGTATCTCAATGCTAGACAATTCCAAGGCATCAATAGTGGAAATGACCTAAGCCAAGGATGAATGTGAATTGCTGTTAGCTACAATAAACAGTTTAGAGCTACATGGTCCAAAGATCTGTCTCACAGTAAAGCAGCATATTGTCTGCAACTTATTAAAATAATAACTCATGGTGGTACATGCCCAGGTTAGATCCCTGGTATTTCTTAACAGAAGGATTTCAAGATTTGAAAAACTTCCATCTGAGACCTTGTGGAGAATATGGGTCTGACTAAACATGACCTAGGCTAGGTTGCTATTGCTCGAAAGCCTCCCACCACCCTGGGAAGTGGCAGAGCCTGTCCAAAAAGCCAGAAAAAACCTCACAGGTGGCCATCATGGGCCGGATGAATAATATGCATGGGCCGGATTAGACCCATGGGCCAGGGGTTGGCGACGCCTGCTCTAGGGTCCAGTGCTCATCTCTGTTTATAGCCAAAGAGCCAGCGTTGTCTGAATCTGCAGACATTTCTGTGGACATGTGTCAGGGATGACTAGACACTGGAGTGCACAGAACAATGTTTACCTTCTCATCAAAGTGGTACCTATTTATCTACTTGCAATTTCTTTTTTGAACTGCTAGGTTGGCAGGAGCTGGGACAGAGACAGAGGTTCACTCCATCATGTGGCACTTGGGTCTCGAACTGCGGACCTGCCAACATTCCAGTCATCAAGTTCAGCGTCTTAACCACTGAGCCACCACAGTTGATGACTGTTGTGTATGCATGCAGTTCAGCTGCTCGCCATTAGCGCAGCTGATGGAGCTCACATGGCTCCAATTTACCCAAAGATTAACTAGCATGGGAAACCTTCCTGCCACAGGTGAACTATGTCAGGTATGCAGTACATCAGAAAGACATCACCAATACTGCAACTAATAGGCGCCTTCGGGCAAGATTCAAATGTATTATGTACTATATATAAGGAGGCAAGGCTCTGCCATTGCCTCATGTACAGATTGACCATGTTACAATAAAGTAGTGTTTAGCCCATCTGCCAGCTCGTGTGCAATCAATCTGCCTACATCAAAATGACCTAGTCTACATAGATTAAAAGTCTCACCTAACACCTTGTAGATTTGTTAAATTACAAATTTCATTTACCCATGCCTCATTGTTGTGTATGTAACTCAGGTGAAATGTGATTGAAATAGGATATGTAACTCAAGTGAAATGTGATTGAAAGCGAACATTTAATGCAAGTGAAATGTGAGTGAAATCGGATCTAACGATCCTCCATTTTCCCCTCCCTTTCCCCTTGTGTAAATACTCCTCTTGTGTAAATATTGCGGGACTTGGTTCCCACCGTAGCTGTAGCTGTTGTTTACTCATTATCCAATCAAGTGTTGTCACCTGGCTGTTTACCTGTACTGACCAATCATGTGGCTCCGCGCCAGGTTTGAATCATTACCTATTGTATATAAGGAGCATTGCTCTGCCATTAACCTCATGTTCACATTGACTACATTCCAATAAAGATGTGTTTGGCCCCCTGACTGCTGGCTACTGTGTATCAATCTGCAAACATCGAACTCATAAACTCATGAACAGGGATTATGCCCAAAATATCTTCAGGGAACTGTTGTGAGAATGAGTGTATATGTTGTCTAATTTTTGCTCTTTGAAATGTTAAAAATAAGCAAATATTGCTTTGGTTTGGTTTTTCTTTCCCAGAAAATATGACCTGGCACACTGTTATCTACAGCAGTTATTCTGAACCTTGTGGATTACAATTCCAAGTGCCCCGGATCTTGAGACATGGTGTCTGGAGATTATGAGATTTGCAGATTATCAATATTTGGAGTTCCAAAACTGGAAATAGCTCTTTGTTAAAGGACCACTTTTAAAGAACTTCCCACTTTGAAGGAATGGGTGCAGCCTGGAAATAATCATCTGAGCTCAGAGGTATAAAAGTATCAGTTGACCTTTGAACCTTGTTGGTGCAAGGTGTTCATGTTAGAGATGTAAGTGCAACCAAAGGCATGTATTAGGGCAAGAGTGCCCAAACTTTTTGGGCTGGGAGCCTGACCATGCCCCTGGAACAGCTGAGTGGACCAGACCACACACCCAGAACAGGGTGTGTTTGTGCATGCATGTTCATATTAACTTCCTGGTTTCGCGCAGACACTTAGGTGCATGCACAAAAGTGTCCATAATCACTTCCTGGCTCAGCATGGACACTTCTGCGAATGCACAAGCATGTCCACGCCAAACCAGGAAGTGAATATGGACGCATCCACACATTCTCAGAAGCATCCGTATTCACTTCCTCGTTTGGTGAGGGCATCATGGGCCCAATGGAATGGCTTTGGGGGCTGTATCTGGGCCACAGGCTGTAGTTTGGGCATGCCTGCATTAGGAGGACTAACACAATTAGGTATGTAACAGGAAAGGCTCCCATCTAGGCAAAACTAACTTGTTCATTTGTGTCTAACCAGCCAATTAAAAAAGTTCCTGAATTCCTGATACAGGGGTTACCTTATCCTATTTACATGTCTTGTGACCTTTCTTCATTCTGATCATCAGTTGTTTGCCTTTGAAGAGAGCAGACACTTCTCAGCATTTCTATTTTTACTCTACCTAGCTTTTTAACTACCTCACCTGAATTTCTGTACCCACACTATTAACCTGACACCACCCCATCAAGACCTCTGAGCACATGTATCTTCTGAGCACATTTTTGTGAGTAAATCTTAACCTATAAAACCAAGTGTTAACCGTTGGAACTGGCTATAGGTTGCTATGCCTCGCCCTACTTGCCTGCACTCACCCTTCGTGCAAACGGCTGATCTGGGTCCGCAGGTCAACAAAGGATTGAGAAAACAGGCAGTGGGGCAACAGCCCCACAAACGCGAAAAAAGGAAAACAACTTCCTTTCCCAACATTCCTTGCGCCGTGCCGCGCCAGAGCCAATCAGGCTGAGAGGCTCTCGCATGGCGCGGCGCAAGGAACGTTCGGAAACGTGCCGCAGCCAATCAAAAGAAAACCATTTTTAAAAAACGCAGCACAAACACAAAGCACAAACCCATAACTACAAGCCCCAGCGTCCTGCGCGCCATGAACGCGCAGAACGCTGAGGAAGCCGGCGCCCCAAAAATAAAACAAAAACAAAAACACTGGGAGAGCAAGTTCGACAAGCTGCGTGAACCAAAGCCCCCCTCCCCATCAGCGCCTGAAGCTCCTAATCGGAGTTTCCCCTTTAATATCACTGGGTGGGGGCGGGGGTGTTGTGCTCCCCCTCTCTACTGGCTCCCCTGGGGTTGAGAGGGTTGGGGGGACCAAAGGAGCCTGTCTCCCCAACCTTCCTGACCCCAGGGGACCTGGCAGAGAGGGGATTCCCCTTCCACACACACACACGCCCCATTTTAAAGAGAAGAAACCAAGCGGTTACTTCTCTTTAAAAACGGAGTGGGGGGGAATCCTCCTCTCCGATGGCTCTCCTGGATCCGGAAGGGTGGGGGAGACAGACCCCTTTTGTCCACCCAACCCTCCCAAACCCAAGGAAGCCAGCAGAGAGGGGGATCACAACCCCCCCACCACTGATATTAAAGGGGAATCCCCAATTGAGATTTCCCTTTTAATATCAGAGGGTAGCCTGGATTCGATCCCCTCTCCTGGGTCCCATGAGTCTGGAAGGTTTGGGGGGACCAAAGGAGCCTGTCTCCCCAACCCTCCTGACCCCAGGGGACCTGGCAGAGAGGGGATTCCCCTCCCCACACACATACATGCCCCATATTAAAGAGAAGAAACCAAGCGGTTCCTTCTCTTTAAAAATGGAGTTGGGGGGGGGAATCCCCCTCTCCGATGGCTCTCCTGGGTCCGGAAGGGTGGTGGAGACAGACCCCTTTTCTCAACCCAACCCTCCCAAACCCAAGGAAGCCAGCAGAGAGGGGGATCACACACCCCCACACTGATATTAAAGGGGAATCCCCAATTGAGATTTCCCTTTTAATATCAGAGGGTAGCCTTGATTCGATCCCCTCTCCTGGGTCCCATGAGTCTGGAAGGTTTGGGGAGACAAAATGAGTCTGTCCCCCAAAGCCTTCCAGAGCCAGGGGACACGGCAGAGAGGGGATCCCCCCCGTAGGACACCAAATACACAAAAACAAACAAAAATAACACCAAAAAGTAAACAACAACAAACATTTCCAAACACACCCAGCACCCAGCCAAACACCACAAAATCCAAACACCACCACCACCCCAAATAAAGAAAAACAGCCAACTCACCACCAGACAACCTAGACACAACAACTACTGTAAAAGAAATGAATAAAGAAAGAGACTACTTACTGGAAGAAGCTCCACCCAGAGGCCACGAGTGAAAAAACAGTCAAAATACAAGATAACCCCTACCAGCAGCACTTGCTGCCCACAATAATAATAAAAATTCAAAAAGACACAATAGCCCCACACAAAAGGCCCCAAGAGTTTTTCGAAAAAGTAAATCATCCTTTATTCTTTTTTTCATCCACAAAACCAAAACACCAAACAAAACTCATCACAGTTTATAACAGGCCATCAAAAAAATTGTATAAATAACAATTTTTAAAATTTCTATTATAGTATAGACTAACCTCTTCTTTACAAACATTAACAACAACAACAACAAAAACTTTCCAACACCATTTAAAACAGCCCGGCAATGCCGGGCAACCTTTGCTAGTATTATTATATTCTCTTTTTACCTTAAACTTTTGTCTATGTAATCATTATAGCTTGACTGTTGGTTGGTTGAAAATATTACTTAAAAAGGCAGAACTTGCTTTAACACAAAGCCTAAATATGCTCTGCCTTTTTGCTGTGCAACCAGCAATATATAGAGTATAATGAATAATCATAACTACACGACATCTGCTTTCTCCAATCTCCTGGCTTTAGACATCGTGCTCGCAGCTAGGCTAGGACGTAGGAAAGGGGGGGTCTATAGTGATCAGAGGCTGCTCCAATATTCATTTTTAATACCACGCACACTCCCGATTGCAGCCTTTCCTGTCACCTCCAGCAATCCAGACCTCAGCCTGCTGAGCGGATTGCACACCTTCCTCCCGAGAGTATGTGAATTGTAAATGTGATAACATGTTAAGCAGAGAGCTATGGAAAACCTGGGTACACCTGATTAATTCAATGTCCACTCAATAAATCCTTGTTGGTTATTTATTAAGTATAGCATCTGAAAAAGAAATAAATACAGAAAAGAAATAAAGTTAGTTTTGGCTCTCTTCAGGCAAAGTCCCGGGCAGGACTTGCTCCGTTAGATGTTTTATCTCTTCTCAGAGAAGGGGGGCAAAGTCCTAGTGAAACTCTTGGTCTAGAGCTAGGAGCCCGATTTGAGAACTCAAGGGAGCTCATTAAATAGGAAAATTGCTCCTCCTTAAAGGTTTGGTCTAGATAAGAGGAACCTATGAAAGAAGGCCACTCCTATATCAGATAAGAGTTTCCAATATAAATATCCTCCCACTAGATAAGAAAATCCAATCAGCTTAATCTACCGAAAAGAGATTTCCAATTAGAGTGCCTGACTCATTCCCCTTCTAACAAGTATAGGTGGAGTTTTATTCTATTGGTTAGTGTTGTGTATTAAGATAATATTCAGTGTTATTATTACTTATCGTAATGTGTTCAAATGGTGACTCGTGCCATTCTAGTTAAAGGTAAAAATTGGTGCACCCTTTCCCCAGTTCAAGGCGCGCTCTTATGCAAATGTGTAATACCTGATTGGTTACTATTTTGGATCCTAGAGGGGATTCGTCATTGTTTGAATATAGCATTACTTATTGGTTAATTAAGGCTAATGGCCGCTCGGATGCTATATAAGCGCTGCTTGCTAATAGGACGTTGGCTCTTGGTTCGCATGCTCACACAGCACACACACGTGTGGATTACCTTCAGAACGCACAGGTGCAGAACTAATCCTGGGTAGCAGAATAGAGGAATGAGTGCAGCCAAACCAAGTCCAGTTAAACTGTAGTGTTATTTCCAAGAGTAGTGAATAAACCGTTGCATTGTTGTTTGATTCATTGCTCGTTGGACTCTTAATTTTAAAGCTTAAGACACAACAGTTAGAGACCAAGATAAGGACTAGGGACTTTCCCAAGTGCTCCTGGCCCCTACCTTTGCCCTGGCCTTGACTCAATGGCAGAGGGTGTGTTCTATAGCTAAGCAGTTTGAGGTGGAGTCAGAGACAAAATGGAAGAGGTTTGGTTCATCAAGATCATGACTTGCTAGATCAGACACTTGCTAGAATTGTATTGGTCTAATTTCACTGTGTCCTAAACTGGCATTTGCAGGGTTATCCAGTGTGATGTAGTGGATAGCGTAATGGACTAGTACTCAGGATGTTTGGGTTTGAGTTCCTGATCACCTATAGTAACTGACTAGAGGTGTGGAATGGGTAAAACCAGTCCTTAAATATCTCACTTACTTTGAAACCCCTATTAGGATCATTGTAAGTCAGTGCCCTCTTGAAGGCACATACCAACAACAACATACTGGCAAAGAGAAACTGAAATATTAATTCAGTGCTGAAGATCATCTTAACTTCCTAACTGAAATGAATTCAAGCTGCCTTTCCATTTGCAGTCATCCTGTCATTTTCCATTATGGCTAATGTCCACTGATGGTAGGTCCTCTGCTAATGACCATCAGAATCAATTGGAAAAAAGATTCCTTTGATTTCATTTGACATTTTGAGTGGCCCATAAATGTTTGTAAAGGTCAAGATCAATCTGATGTCTTTCTGTCCCTTGATTGTACTTGTCTTCTGTGACAGTAAAAGATGGGGCAGAAATTTGCTTCACATTCATTACAAAAAGAATATATCTGATTTGCACTTCCTGAACCAACACATCAACATATAAACAACTATACTTTCACAGTCACACTTTTCTGATTTTTTGTGATGAGTTTTCCTAGTGCGTATATTACTAGGAATGCATAGAAAGGAACACAGTATCCAAACGTGTAAGTCAGGGATAGGCAACCTATGACCTGTGGGCCAGATCCAGCCCATGGTGCCAAATCAACCGGCCTGTGCCCTAGCTCCACCAGCTGCCAGCACCACCGGAATCAGCTGCATTTACAGCTGTTACAGCCGCAGACTCTTTTACGTCTGTTCTAAATGCATTTACAACAACCACGGAGTCATTTACAGCATTTGTAAATGTAATTACAAGAGCCATAAATGAGTCTGCGGCTGATTCTGGCCCCGCCAACTATCTGAGGTAGTGTGACCCGGCCCCTGACTTCAAAAGGTTGCCAACCCCCGGTATAGGTCTATAAGGAACATGGCCAGATTTAAGCATAGGCTACCTATGCTGCAGCCTATGGGCCTGCACCACAGGGGAGCCCACACCACAAAAAACCCCAAAAATGAAGGCAGGCACCAGGCAGGCAAGAAAGAGCCTCTTTCAAAGAGGCGCACTGGCAAAAGGAGGGAGCAAAGGAGGGACGGGAGTGAGAGTGACAGCCACCCGTCTGACTCAGGGGATTGGCTGGCGCGTTGCCCCGGCTACAGAAAGGATGAGGCAGGAGCCGCGCGTGCACCCCTCCTTCCCCTCTGTTGTGTATGGAAGTATATGCCTTTAAGAGAAACTGTAACAGGAAGAATGAAAGAATGTAACCTCAATTGAATACAATGTAACTCAATGTTACATGTTACAATATTACAACGAGGCTATCGTGGAACGCGATTCACCTGCCACTAGATGGCAGTGGCTCGCGACCACATGGTGTTAATCATCCAATCACAGCCTACCACGGGAAACATTCCCTCCATAGGTAAACCAGGTAAAGAAGGAGAGGCGTCACCATGACGTCACTCATACAGGAACCAATGAGGAACCATGTGGCTAGATTCAAATGTACAACTCTGTATAAAAGGAGCTGCGCCTCCGCCATTACCTCATGTTCAGATTGCATACCTTGCAATAAAGATGTGTTTGGTCCCATAACTGCTGCCTACTGCGTATCAATCTGCAAACATCAAATTGACGACAAAGGTGGGTCCCAGAGACATGGGACCTCTACGAACAGCAGTTCCTATATGCTATGGATGCCGAGTGCGTTGATAACAAAGCAAAGTGACGAGCCTGCCTACTGGCTCAGTGCGGGCTGCCAACCCTGGAGCTGGCGAAGAACCTTCTGATGCCGAAGCCACTCCGTTCGGTACCTCTCGCAGAAATCCTTGCAGCACTAATAGGGCAATTCCACCCAAATGTATCGGTGTTCCCAGTGAGGCTGGTGTTCCACCGGCATGACCAGTGGGCTGGAAAGTCCATGGCCGAGTTCGTTGCCGCCCTGCGGGTGGCTGCCATCCCATCCCTTGCGGGACTGACTGCTGCTCGGGTTGCGAGATGAGGAAGCCCAGAGGAGGCTCCTGGCCCGAGAAGAGGACATTACCTTCGAGCAGGTACTGAGGGCCGCTCAGGCCGCCGAGTCAGTCAAAGACGGGGTGCAGTCATGCAGGAACAAGACCCCCACTTCAGGACACTCAATGCCCGGGGCCCCAGTTCACAGCTGCTCAGCACACAAAGGGTGGGAACTGGGAGCTGCCGCCACGTCAGACTGCAGCGAAAGTGATGGGGAACCGGACGTCCAAACGGTCCAGAGATGGCAGGTCGGCAAGCGAGACACCGCTGAAGGAAACTGACACTGCGACGGGTGTGGGGGCACCCACGACCAAAGGAAATGCCCATTCTGGAAGGCCGAGTGTCACCACTGCGGACGGCGGGGCCACATCGCCAGGGTCTGCAGACAACGGAAAGGAGGAGACCAGGAACCAACCGAGCGGCCACGTCAAAGCAGAGACATCGGACGGATCAGCAACAATGAGGCTATTGTGGGCCGCGTGTCAACTCACCAATGTTTCTTTGTGGAGGTACTGTTACAGGGGGTCCCTGTTCAGATGGAGGTGGACTCAGAGTCATTGTACTCCATCATTTCCCATAGAGAATTTTTGCGCATTCCCCCAAATGAGCGCCTGAAACTTAAGACTTTAAAAACCACCTTACAGGGGAACCAAATTCCGGTTTTGGGGGTGGGGGATTGCCAGGTGAGGTTCAATGAGTTCAGGGAGAAGCTTCCCCTCGTGGTCCTTAAAAGAGGGATGAGTTGCCTCCTGGGGAGTCAGTGGTTTACTCCTTTAGGCGTCGGACTGTCCGGCATTCATGCCATAGACTCTGACCCAGTGCGAGATGTGTGCGACGCACATCCAGCAGTTTTTGAGAAGGGGCTCGGGAGGTATAAGGGGCCCCCAGTCTCGTTCAACCTGGACCCCAAGGTTCGACCCATCTGGCTCAAGCCTCGCCGAGTACCATTCGCCCTCAAAGACAAAATTGAGGCAGAATTGGACAAACTGGTGGGTCAGGGGATATTGGTTCCAGTGGACTCTGCAGAATGGGAAACACCAATTGTTACAGCGTTAAAGGCAAACGGGGAGGTCAGGATTTGTGCAGACTACAAATGCACCATTAACAAGGCCATTCGCCCCAATGCATATCCGGTGCCGGTTGTTAGCCATTTCCTCGCTACTTTACATGGGGGTAAATGTTTTGCCAAACTACACTTGGCATGGGCATACCAGCAGCTCACAGTCTCGCCAGCTACTGCAGCTGCCCAAACAATAGTCAAGCACAAGGGTGCATTTAAGGAAACCCGCCTTCAGTTCGGCATAAATTCAGCCCCAGGGATATTCCAATCTCTTGCAGAACGCCTCCTCAAAGGGCTCCCCGGGGTCCTCCCCTATTTTGATGATGTATTGATAACTGCGGGGAGCGATGTGGAGCTAGCCAAGAGATTGGATCGAGTTTTGGCGTTATTTGAGAAAGTGGGTTTGAGACTTAGGCGAGACAAATGTGTGTTCCAGGCAAAGGAGGTAGATTTCCTTGGGTTTAGGATAACCCCAGAAGGTGTTAAGCCCTCAGATACAAAGGTTGCAGCCTTTAGGAATGCCCCTCGCCCCACCACGAAGCTGGAATTACAGTCCTTCCTAGGACTTCTAAACTTCTACCACTCATTCCTGCCTGGGAAAGCATCCGTAGCAGAGCTTTTAAAGAAAGATGCAGTTTGGCGGTGGGGCGACAGCCAGGAGAAGGCGTTCAAGGAACTCAAACAGCTCCTCTCCTCAGAGGCAATCCCCATGCACTTCGACCCAAAAAAACCCATAGTGTTAGTGTGCGATGCTTCACCAGTGGGGGTGGGTGCCATACTGTGCCACGTGCTCAGGAATGGATGGGAAGCCCCAGTAGCTTTCTACTCTAGGTCCCTCTCCAAGGCAGAGTGCAATTATGCTCAAACAGACAGGGCCATCATCGCTGGGACAAAGAAGTTCCACGATTTCCTATATGGCCAGCCATTCATGATCATAACGGATCACAAGCCGTTATTGGGTATATTCACCACGGGCAAACCCACACCCCAAATCTTGTCCCCCAGGATGCTCCGGTGGGCGATTTTCCTCAACATGTACCAGTTCACACTGGCACACCACCCGGGGAAGGAAATCAGCCATGCGGATGCACTTTCATGTTCACCCCTGCCAGCGCTAGGGGAGCCTGAATGTGAGGTAGAACAGGACCACCAGGTGCTACTGATTGAGTTCCTCGACTCAGCACCAATCGTACCCCCAGACCTCGCCAAGGCAACGGCAAAGGATAAAGTCCTGTCCCTAGTTTGCTCCTAGGTTAAAAAGGGGTGGCCCGCAACTCCACCGAGCACAGAATTCCAAATATTCTTTAAGAGGAGGGTAGAATTGTCCATTGAAAGGGATTGTCTCCTCTGGGGGGAGAGGGTAGTTATCCCAGAAGCAATGTGCTCAAAAATACTTAAGTTACTCCACCTAAGCCACCTGGGGATTGTGCGCTCAAAAGCGCAGGCCAGAAGATATTTCTGGTGGCCCCAAATAGACGCGAATATTGAACACATGGTAGGCACTTGCGAAAGTTGCCAGAGCTCCTGACCCGAAGAGTCCCAACTTCCTCACAAAGAATGGGACACGGCCCACGGACCTTGGTCCAGGTTGCACATCGATTTTGCGGGACCGTTCAGGCGATCGTACTTCCTCCTGGTGGCCGACTCATTTTCAAAATGGTTGGAGGTTTTCCCAGTGACCAACACCTCCTTGGGTGCAACCATCAAGCGGTTGTGGAACCTATTTAGTTGTTTCGGGTTGCCTGATGTACTGGTCACCGACAATGCCAGTTCTTTCACCTCTGTCGAATTCAAGGTGTTCCTAGAGAGGAACGCGATTCAGCACATTACCTCAGCCCCGTTCCACCCTGCAACAAATGGGCAAGTCGAGCGCCAAGTGCGGACGACTAAAGAGGCACTTCGGCGAGTGGGTTCAGGGGATCTCAACCTACAATTGTGCCAGTTCCTACTCTGCTATAGGGTAACCCCCCTTGCATCCGGACGCTCACCAGTGGAGCTCCTGATGCGACAGAGACCAGTCACGCTCCTCGACCGCCTGGAGCCAGCCACGGTGGAGGATAGGGGGAGAAATATAGGAATTGAGCACTCAAAGGTTTTTTCAGAAGGAGATATGGTGTACTGTAGAAATTACGCGACCGGACCAAACTGGGTGCCAGCGATTGTAATTGAGCAGATGGGTCCGGTATCATATAAGGTGGAAACAAATACGGGGTTAGTATGGCGGCGTCATGCCGACCAACTCAGGTGCAGGGTCACGGATACCCAGGAAGACGATGAGTCAATGTTAGGGTCATCCCCCATCTGCTCATTCCAAGGGGGCGAAACAGGGCAGCCTCCATCAGGAAATCTTCAAGGAGACACAAGGAACCTTCTCCCAAGGGGGGGCAGTATCGATTCCTCCCCCAAGAATGCGTGTTTTTCAGGAGGGGAAGAGCCAGAGGTGCCTGACAACGAGGTGCCTGACGACTTTGATTTTGATTTAACGGACCGGGGGGGTTGCGGAGTGGTCCCTCACCCGTCTGAGCAAGAAGCGGGGTTTTGATTTAGCCCCAGGTACCCCCGGTCCCATTACTTTGGAGTTTACCCCCCAGCCCCCGGAGAGTGAGGCATCCTTCCGTTGAGTCAACCACCACCCCAGAAATGGGCGGAATCTTGAGGTGAGAAATCCCGCTAACGAGTCTCCTTGTCTTCCCATTGCAGGATGAGGAACCACAGAGCACAGGACCCCTAGCACCCCTGACCCCGGCCAGGCAGCCATCCGACCCAAGCATAACTGCGGAAAGCCACATTGGCTGAGGGACTTCATCCCATCCTAGGGGGGAGGAATGTTGTGTATGGAAGTATATGCCTTTAAGAGAAACTGTAACAGGAAGAATGAAAGAATGTAACCTCAATTGAATACAATGTAACTCAATGTAAGTCAGCTGGATGGAACGTGATTCACCTGCCACTAGATGGCAGTGACTCCCGACCACATGGTGTTAATCGTCCAATCACAGCCTACCACAGGAAACATTCCTGCCACAGGTAAACCAGGTAAAGAAGGAGGGGCATCACCATGATGTCACTCATACAGGAACCAATAGGGAACCATGTGGCTAGATTCAAATGTACAACTCTGTATAAAAGGAGCAGCGCCTCCGCCATTACCTCATGTTCAGATTGCATACCTTGCAATAAAGATGTGTTTGGCCCCATAACTGCTGCCTACTGTGTATCAATCTGCAAACATCAAACCCTCCCTCCCCCCCCCCCCCCCGCTCCACGTCATCTCCCCTCCTTCTCGGAAAGGGAGGCAGGTACTGAAAAGGCATGAGGAGAAAAAGAGAGGGAAGAAGGAAAATAAATATAAATATTCAGGTGATCTCCTGCTCTGCTCTGCTTAGGTATTGCACAATAGCAGATTAACCTGAAAATATTATATATTAAGTTTATATTTAAGAGGCTAGTCATGTTTAAACTATTTGTAATGGAAACTACTTCTCTGGATTAGATTACAATTTTTGATACTGCTTTCAAATTATTGCTATTTCAGTTCAGACTACTTGATCACCAAAAATAAAATACAAATTTAATAACAATGCTGGCATTTCACATTATTAAATTTGGTGGAATATAATGAAAAGATTTCAGTTTGGTGCCCAAAATTCCCATTTGGTAAGCAGGAAATGAAACAGTTTGATTAAAGACTACGGGATTTTCCAACCTGAATTCTTAACTGCAAAGAAGAAAAATAATTGACATGATCTAATTTTTGATCCTTTAGAAAGATAAGCGTAGGAAGCTTTTTAGAGTGACCCAAATTCTCCATTCAGAACATGTTCTCAGCCAGACATTCAAATGTATAAATATTCAGTGCATAAACAATAGCAATAACAATTACACTCACATACTGCCCCATAGCACTTAGTGCACTCTCTGGGTGGTTCACAAATTAATTAGCATTTTGCCCCCAACATGCTGGTACCCACATTGGAAGGATGGAAGGCTGAGTCAACGTTGATCCCTTTCAGGATGGAACTCACAACATTTTGGTTGTAGTAGGGAAAAGAGAGAGAGCAAGAGAGAAAGGGGGATGGAGAGAAAGGAAAGAAGGGATGGGGAGATGAAGAAAAAAGGAAGAAGTGAAAGAGAGATGGAGAAAGACAGACCCACAGCAGACTTTCTCTACAGCAAAAAAAAAAGTGTTTTTGTTTTTGCTGTGGTGATATGAAAGTCTGCTGTGTGGTCATGATTATGTTCTGTTGTTCTGGATTGTGAATTATTAAATGTGTTTGTTTGGGCTGTGTTGATATAAATGTAAATAAATAAATAAAAGTCTGCTTTGTGGGCATAGAGTGGCACCTTATTTTTCTTATTTATTCATCATTTTTTATTCAAGACATTTTTTATATTTTCAATTTTTCAATTTAATCTAGTATTATGGACAAATTAAAGGTTGTTTTCCTAATATTGAGATTGCCTTAAGAATGTACCTGTCACTTATGGTCACAAACAGCAGTGGAGAAAGGTCATTTTCAAATTTGAAGTTGATCAAAAACAGGCTTCGAACCTCCATGTTAGAAGACAGGCTCAACGCTTTAGCTTTACTCAGCATTGAAAGTGACATTTTAAGACAACAAAATTATGAAGATATTATAAGGAACATAAGAACATAAGAACAGCCTTGCTGGAACAGGCGACAGCTCATCCAGTCCAGCATTCTGTCTCACACAGTGGCTCACCATTTGCTTCAGGGTATTCCCAAGCAGATGCCTTCACCTGCTTAGGATTCCCTGGAAATGGCATTGAGAGATATCCTGCCTATCTTTCCAACCCAGAGGTTGTCCTTAGGTATCCATAATTATTGTCATTGATACCCTGTCCTCCATGAACTTGTCTAATCCTTTCTTGAAGCTGTCAAGACTGACAGCTGTCACCACTTCTTCTGGCAGAGAGTTCCATAGACCAGTGATCCTCTGGGTGAAAAAGTACTGTCTCTTATTTGTTTGAGAACTACTACCCAAAAGTTTCATGGAGTGCCCCCTAGTTCTAGTGTTATACGATAGGGAAAACAGTTTTTCCTTATCTACTTTGTCCACACCGTGCATGATTTTATAAGTAGCTTCATTAATACAAAGTGTAGGCGTAAACTAATTAGCCATTAAAATTATGTAACACTTTCGTTATAGTTAGATTGTTTGGAAAAGTTCTGTATTTGCATTAAATAATATATTTTGTATGTTGTATAGGTTAAGTGAATGTTGCTTGTTCATTACATTCCTTTTTGTTATCTTGCATTTTGCATTTTTAATATGTTTAATTAAAATTACAATGTTATTTTTAAAACCGTAATACTCATATTTGCATATTTAGAAACATAGACTTGAATCTCAACTTTGTATTCTTTTTTAATAATATAGTTGTTTGTAGCAATGTTAATAAATCATGTTAAATACCATTAAGATATATTACCTTAATGATGTTCAGTTCTTTTCATTTTTATCATCTCAAGAATTCATCAAATTCTAAATACTATATAGGAATGTCGTACATAAAATTTCTATAATTTAATAATTAACTTTAAATGTTTATTTTTCAGTTTTTAATTGGATAATTGCTGAAAATGTGGTTTTTGTAGGTTAATTTTAGAAAAATACTTTCCCCGGTAGGGCCCGTGCCACAGGTTCAACCTAGGGGCCCACAGATCCTAAATCCGGTCCTGATAAGGAATCTCAACAAGTAAAGCATATGGTTTGGGAGAGATAGAAGAAAGAAAGGGCTAAAAAGAATATCCCAGCCAATGTTTCATGTCATATAGGAACACCTGGACACACGGTCCATGGGTGGGAGTTCAATCCCTCACTATGCCTTGTTCAAGAAGACCCAACCTGAGAAGACTTGAAGACCTGGTCCCACAGCACCTTCAGAAAAAGGGAAGGATTCATTACTTCTGAGTGCTCTATATCTAGAAAAGCCTAGAAGTCACCATAATTTGGGATCAACTTTGATGCCACATAATTAGTGCTATCACACAAAAAGAACTACATGTTCAACCAGAAATGTTTATTTTTTTAAACTACATCTTCCAGCTAGGATTATGAGTGCTCATGTTTGTATTCTGGAAACTGGAGTATAAACCAAAAATGTTTTTCCTGTTTTTCTACTGTTCTCTGAACTGTCACTATCAACAATATTGGTTTCATGGGCTCTCAAAGTAACCCCAAATATTCTGTCTTGTTTTATTATTCATGATAGTAATGTTCCCTGTATCAGAATATAGCTCATTTGAATTTTCACAAGAGGCTTGTGTGCCTGCCTTTCTGGCTATATTCACTATAGAAGTCTGCTAATTCTTATTCCAGGAGTGTTGTGAAATGCCATTATCAATTTAAGTTTTAAAAATGTTAAACAAAATGGCAAAGAGCATCATAAAATTGAATCCATTAGGCTCTTCTTGCATTTTGCCTTGTTTCCAAGAGTATCTCTACTAGAAATCATTCATCCCAGAGAGCTTTTATACATAATGAAGTTAGGACTGAGCCTAAGAGGGTGGATGTGTTTCTTTTGATGAATATTTTGTGCAAGAAATGGCTCCCATTTTCAGAGACTATTGCAAAAGTGTTTTCCCTTTCAAAGTAAAGATAACTAGAGATCCAACTGCTGGTCCTGAGCCTGTATCTGCCTCTAAACTTAGAGGAACAAAGACTTTGTTTGTTTATGGAACTACTAAAGATACCACAAAAAAGCCAGCCCAGAGCAGAAATTCTACATGGACTTTTAACACCAGCACAGAAGCACTATAGCTTGAAGGAAACAGCTGCTTCCAACCACTAGGTAATATTTCTAATTGAATTTGATTTGGCTACAATTGGTACACCTAGTCAGTAAACTAAATTTTAACCTCAATTCCCTGATAGGGGCTTTGGTTTTTTATATTGCACTTTCCTCTGGCCACAAGGAAATTTTCAGTTTCATAAGAAGGCCATCTGCAGGGGGCAATAGGTAGATCTCTGTTTTCCTGTGTCTGTTGAATGGTGGATGATAGCAGATGCAGCCTGCAGTCTTTTACAACTCACCTCTAAGAAACAAAGCCTGGAACAACATCTTATTTTTAAAAAAAATTTAATTGATTTTTACTCCTACACAGAAACAAAAAAAGAAAACATAAGACATACATTAACTAACAGAAATATAACAAAATATTAATCACTCTTTTTATATGCATATAAAAGTAATACAAAGAGGAGAGAATATATAAAATTGATCGCTAAACCCCTTACATTCCCTAGCATATATCAGCATTCCAATAATATTAAACTTGATTGCCTTATTACTAAACATCCTCCACTCCTCTACACTTCATCTTCTCAACAAATTTTACAACTGGTAAAATTAAAAAAGGTGAATAAACAAAAGAAAAAGAAAAATCACCATGTGATATATTACAACGCCAAAGGGGAGCTGCGTCCTGTCTCTTGTCATTATAGCCAAAAATTCAATTGATCCGGTACTGACATATATCTTCCTCTTTTGTTTAATGTATAATCAAGAAATGGTTTCCAAATTTTTCCAAAATTATTTTCTCTAACAATTCCTTTGCTGGCCCAGTCCCCAATAAAGACACAGACACCATTGCTGGATTTAAAACTTGGGCCACTTTATTGATTATGCCTTAATTTTAAATTATGTCTCTAACTTAAACTTAACTTCAACTTTTGTAACTCATTAAGGCAAGCAGGCCGCAGTAGCACTGGTAAGGACCCACCCTTAATTGCCAATCACCATTGGCTACCTTGTATCCATTTGTATCTATTTGTTTATCAATATAAACAAATTGTTGACCCAAGTCAGGATGCTACCTGTTGACTCCAGCATCTGATGTATATCCGGTAAACTATCAAGGTGATGCAGGCTGTCTAGATCATAGCATCACCCCGTTCATGGTTCGCCCTTGACCAGCCAGCCCCAATTACCCTGTACCTTGTCCTTGGGATGGCCAATCAACTGTGGACCTGCCGGATACCTATGGGTCCTCTACTTTACCTTATCAGTGCTACCCGCCACACGGGGAGGCATCCATGATGACTCACCACCACCCCTGACCGTTAACTCGGTCACCAGGCCCGCTTGCAAGTCCTCCAAAAAGAGGTCCATACCTCTCACTGAGAGGTGTACCCCATCTCTATGATACAGGCCATAGTCCTGTAGCCCTATCCCCGGGTATGGGACCGATTCCCCGAACCGTGTTGCATAAGGAACCGGGCGACAGCCCTGTTCACCGACCTCCGGGCACGGTCCAAACCACGAGGATCAAGTCCTCCTCTATAGTGTTATCTGGGTATGATCTGGGACCATAGCAGTCATGTCTGTGGCCACATGCGGTGTAAAATCTCCAGGTCCCTGCACACGGATACCGTCAACCAAAGGCCAGTGATCTGTGTGAGATTGTTGCCTCCCAGGTGAATTACTAGGATATCCGGAGGTTCAGCATCCCTAATGGACAAAAGGAATGGCATCAGTTCCAGCCACCTCATGCCGCGCAAACCATACCACCAAAGACGCGCAGCTGTGCGTAGTCCGAGATGGGTACCCCAATCCGATGACGCTGCATAACGTGCAGCCCAGTGCACATAGCTGTGTCCAACCAGCCAGACTTCCACCGGTGTGCGCCAACACACAGGGTCTGCAATAAAGGAGAATAAAATGAGGGCAGGGAAGACACTCATGCAAGGATAGGACGAACATATAAAGCAAAACGCACAGATCCCCATCTTCCCATCCGACGTATGTCGGCCTCTGAGTACCCAAACGCAGCAGCCGTCGATGCGGCGCCTATCCAAAATGAATGAGTACCGTACCGCACCCCAGGGACCCCCAAACTGCGAAGTGCAGTTCCCGTAACCTTCCAGAATTGGAATTTGGTGAGTGGGGACCCATCCTGGTGGCAAAACAACAGACCAGGGTGTGATACCCGCACCGCCATGAATGCATGGAGGGCACCAATGGGACAAATGTCAGCAAAGGTATATCTCAGGAGCGTCACACAACTATCCCTCCCTTGCTGATCAGCTTTAGATGAGCGAATCCTCATCCGAGCCCATTCTTGGGCGAGGGAAACATCGGCCAGTTCCAATGCCCTACATGACCTGTCACATTTAGAGAGGGGCACCAGCTCACTGATTCTGAGAGCCCTGAAAAAGGCCACTGTGGTGGCCACATGAAAAAGAGACTCCTAGCCAGCAGAGAAGGGGAAACAGGTTGTTGCGTGTCAGGGCAGGCGTCCACCCTTCCAAGACACGGCGTATGCGGAAGTCTCCGGTGTTATCAGGGTAACCCCGCGCCTTGGCAGCAAAGGCCAAGGCAGAAAGTCTAGTGGTGATGGTGCGGGGAGCTAGCCCCTGGCCATGAAGGTGCACCATGTATTGCAAGACATGGTCTACTGGGATTGACCATGTGTCAGGCAGGTGCACGTCCCTACAGAAGGCCGCAAATTGAAAATATATGTGCTGATACACCTTACGCATGCGCGGGGCAAGAGACGTGCTGATCGCCCGGTTCACTTCTCCTTGCCAAATGTCCACATCTCGCTCGGAAGTGGAGAGGGAAGCCAAACGTAAAACCCTCCAACAAGTAAACCATGTCATCCTTCCTCGGATAGACGTGCAACCACCTTTCAAGGATCCTAAGTTGAATTGGGGAGGGGGCCTTTTGGATGTGCTGTTGCATCAGAGGCACCTCTGGCCGGCCCTTGTTGTCCCTGGCCCCTGCCTCGTGATCCACTGGCCCGCGGGCATGCGGAAGCAGCATGCGGTCCGGCACAGGAAGGGCACTCGTGTCTGAACTTGCATTGCCGCCTATTGCAGACACCAGAGGATGAGTAGCTCCAACACAGCAGGCGGGCTGGAACCCCCTGCCCCGCCAGCTGGCGGGGAGACTGTGCCGTGCCAGGCCGCTGCACCGCGTGGCCGCAGTGATACCAGTCCCCGGGCGCCGGCCATGATGGGGTCATATAGAGCAGCTATAAGAGCTGGCAGGGCTCATCCCATCTCATCTCGGGATGCAGGGCCACCCTCATTCTAAATTCCTCATCATAGGTTAACCATGACGGGCTGGGAAAATCCACGTAGGCCCAGTAAATGGTATCCAAACACTGTATCATCGGGATCGCCATGTCAGGGCAAGCCCTCAGATACACTGCCGCGTAAATGAGATAAGCAGGAAGCCAGTTAGCCCATGTATGAGGCGGCTTGCGATGATGGGACAACTCCTTCTCCCTATTGTCCTGCCCCTCCTTCTCCTCCTTGGTGGGCTCGCGGTTAAGTAGACTAAATATGTCCACATACTCCCCCTGCCATATCTTATCCCTGGTGGCCTGTGACAGGTGGTCACCAAGGAGGAGGGAGTAGCCAGCCATGGGCATGGCAGTGGTCGGCGCAAAGCGGTATGCCGAGCCGGCCAGCGGGCCGTACAGCCAACAGGGGTATGGAACGGTAAGAGCAGTAAGTGTAACGCTGGGCAGAGCCGGTGGGTAAGGAGCCCCCCAGTTGACTGGGGCCGGCAAGGCGGAAGTGGGCAAGGCCGTCGTGGCCTGTTGAGGCCAGGGCCACTGTACCCCCATATTAGCGTTAGGGTGAGTGGAGTGTGTTCTAGCTTGACCGCCATACTCACACGCTACACACCCCCGGCCGCCCCCACCGGGGGTTCCGACTGCTGAGGGGCGTCGGAGCTTGCGAGTGAAGCCGAGCTCTGTGTCGCCTGAGGTCCGATCCAACCTGGAGGGCCCGCCGTAGGCAAGCCCCGTCGGGGCGGCCACACAGGGAGCTGCTGAGGGCCGAAAGGCATGGGCCAAATGGCCTCGAGTAGCTCAACCTGGCTTATGGCCTGACGTGACACCGGAGGCCACCCTGCCTCCATTGACGAAGGACCACCACCGGTGGGCTGCCCCTCCGGGCCATCTGGAGGCAGTGGGGCGATGCCCGTGGCGCGCTCCAGCGCCACGATGTGGGCCAAAAGAGCACGTGGGCAGGCCAGATCCAGCCCACCGGGGGGGCTGAAAATCGGGACCCCGAGAAGGCCCCAGCCCCCCAAGGGGCCAGAAGTGGTGGCCCGAGCCATGCCCCACAGTGGGGGGCACCATGGGACCATGTGCAGGCCCCAGGCCAACATAGGGCCAGGACAAGTAGTCCGGCCCGTGGGGAGCAGAATCAGGAGCAGGCCCCAGGCTCCCTTGAGGCCAAGGTGGGCCGTCCAGCCCATGGCTGGGGAAAGCAGGGGGCAGGGATCCTGCCATGGGGGGTGCCCTCGCAGCCCCCGCATGGGTCCTCCGACTCGGCGGGGGCTCAGCGCTGGGGGGAATCACCCCTTTCGAGCTGACAGGGGGCGAAGACCCAGAATCAGCCACCCGGCCCGGCCTCGCTCAGGCCCTCCAGCTCAAAGTGGTGCCGGGTGGCGGGGCGGGGGGCAACGGGCGAGCCTGCCCCCGAGTCCGCCGCGACGGGGCGGCAGTAGTCTTCCTCTTCGGGGCCATCGCTGCCCCGGAGGTCTAAAGATTGCCAGCCGGCGCGACAAAAAGTAAAGATCGGCTGGAGCAAACTCCTTCCCTCAGCCGATCTTTCTAAAAATAGGGGTGGCCACGCCCCACAGAGGTCCGGATGTCTGTCTCCCGGGGCGGGGGGCGGCAAAGAGCTCAGCAGCCATATTGTGCCACCGCGCTTCCCTTCTTTTTATTTAATTCCCATGTCAATTTATCATTCAGGGCCAGCTCCCACGTTTCTCTATACCATTCATCCAGGTTTATTTTCCTTGAATCCTTCCAATTTCTTGCTATACACTGTCTTCCTGTAGACATAAATATCGCAATTAATTTTTGTTCCTCCCTAGCTAACATTAAGCTATCTAAATCCATAAGCATGGTGGCACTTGAACCAATCTTTATCTTTTTCCCTAACATATCAACTACTTCCAAAAATCTTCTATTCCTCTACAATTAAAATTAAACATATGTTTGTAAGTTCCCACACTTTTATTACATCTCCAACATAATTTATTTTTAGTTCTATCCATCTGATTCAGTCTCACTGGAGTCAAATACCACCTCCACATCATTTTATAATTATGTTCCTTAACTCTAATTGACAATGTTCTTATTATTCTCCGTTTCCACAAAGCTCTCCATTTTATTTCTGAAATCTTTATGTTTAAATCATCTTCCCACAAGGTTCTCAGAATATCTATATTATCCTCTTTATTTAAAATTTTATAAATTTTAGCAACCAGGCCCTTTAAATCATTCTTCCTTTGCCTTATTTTAAACAACTCTTCAAATTCCGTCATATCCCTTTCCAAGTTATATCCTTTTTTGTATTTATTATTCCAATTATTTAATCTCGCAATTTGAAACCAATTTAACTTTAAATCTCCATAAATCGCTGCTCTTTTCTGCTCATCCATGCAATTTTGGATCCAATATCTCAACATACAAACATCCTTATCTATCAATACTGCTCTCAATTCCTCATCTATCTTAATTAGAAAATCTTTTATATCCTCTATCTCTATTAAAGGAGAGATCCCAGGGGCCAATTTTCCTTTCAACTTTTTCCATACATCCCACGTTGCTCTTAACATTTTATTTTTAATATTTACTTTCCCCATTCTTTGACCAAAAAAGCTACCTTCCCTATTTGTTGGAGATCCTTCATCTCTAAATCCTCCCAAATCACTTGCTCTTTCATCAACATCTTAACAACATTTTTAACCTGGAAGGCATCATAATAACTCTTTAATTTAGGCATCCCTAGACCTTCTTTTTGTGATACATACCACCAGCTTTTAGGAATTCTAGCTCTTTCCCCACCATTACAGATTTTATTTATTGTATCTTGAAAAACTTTAATTTCTCTATTCTTAAGATAGATCGGTAAAGCATCAAACAAAAAAATTATTTTTGGCAATAACATTATCTTACACAGAGCCACTCTACCAAACCAAGATAATTTCAATTTATTAAACTGTAAAATTTGCTCTTTAATCCTCTTTAATTGTTTTCTCGTAATTCAATTGTTTAATATTTTCCAACTTATTTGATAGGATAAATCCCAAATATTTTAAATTATCTCCAATCTGAATTTTATATTCCTGCCGAATTTCTTGTTCTTCTTCCTTATTCACATTACATAATATCATCTCTGATTTCTCCCAATTAATTTTCAACCCCGTCATATCCTCAAAATCCTTTAAATGCACTTGAATCCTATCAAGTGCCTTCTTCGGATATTTAATTATAACCATTGTATCATCCGCATACAGACTAATTTTATTTCCCACTAGACCTTCTATATTATCATCCTTTCTTATTTCTGCTAACACTTTCATGGCCATTATAAATAAGATTGGAGATAACGGGCATCCCTGTCTTGTACCAGCTTCTAATCTAATATCTTCAGTATAAACATCATTAACTCTAACCTTTGCATTCCCCTGCTGATATAATAATTTTATAACATTTTTAAATTTTGTCCCAAATCCATAAGATCGAATTATCTCATTAATTGTGGTCTATTAAAGAGAATCAAATGCTTTGAAAATATCCAATGATAGCAGTCCTATCTTCTCCTTTCTCCTATTAGCCATATCCAATAAATCAAGTGCTCTTCTCGTTAAATCTGCCATATGTCTACCTTTTAGAAACCCAACTTGATCTTTATTAATATATCTACCCATAAAACTGTTTAATCTATTTGCTAATATGTTTGTGAATATTTTAGCATCCTGATTTATTAAAGATATAGGTCTAAAAGAATCAAATTTTTTCTATATCTTTTCCTGGTTTTGGGATCAGAACAATTATTGATCTAGACCAAGAAATTGGGAGTGTTCCCCCTTCCAATATAAAATTAAACAACTTTTTAATCTTGGGATAACGAACTCTTTAAACTCTTTATAAAACTCTGACATTAACCCATCTTCACCTGGTGACTTATCCCCTTTTAATTTATTTATCACACCTTCAATTTCTTTCTCAGAAATTATATCATCCATTTTATCTATAAGTTCCTGGGCTAGTTTTTGTTTTATATACTTCTCTAGATATTATTTTAATTTATCCACCTTAATCACTTTTTCTGTGTACAACTCCTGATAAAATCCCTTTACTATTGCTAATTTATCCATCATTCTATTATGTCTAACTCCTTTTTTGATGTCAATAAACCTATCTCACTTTTCTCTTTCTTTGCTTTAGCAAGCTCTTGCCAGGAGTTTGAGTTTTTATTACTATATTCAAAATATTCCCTTTTCAAATATATCAAGTTTCTTTTTACTTTCTCAATATCTTTACCCGTCATTTCCTTTTTTAATTTCAACATTGCGTCCAAACTTTCTTTATTATTTGTCCTCAGATATTCCTCTTACAAACACCTTAAATACTTTTCCATCTTCTCCTGTTTTACCTTCATCTGCCTATGCTTAAAATTAGATAATTTAATGCTTTCTCCTCTGAAAATCGCCTTCATAGTATCCCAGACTATACTGTAATTTACCTCTCCATTATCATTCCATTTCCAGCCTTCTTCCCAGTTTCTAATAATCTGTTCTTTACATTTAGGATCTTTAAATTAACTAGCATCATATCTCCATGGTTTCCTCCCCTTTTTTTCACTATCTAATCTCAAATCCAATACCACTTTCGCATGGTCAGATTCTCTGAAAACTCCAACCTCTATCTCTCCCAAATTTCTAACCAAATTATCTGACACTAGTATATAATCAATCCTTGAATATGTATTATGTACCTGCGAAAAGAAAGTATATGCCCTTTCCAAACCACGTAATTCTCTCCATGTATCTTTCAACCCTAACATCATCATCCATCTATCTAAAACCTGCATCTTTGCCACATTACCACATCTTGCCATGTTAATATTAGTAGAAACACTCAATGATCTTATCAAATTAAAGTCCCCTGCTACAATCATTCTTGAACAACTTTCTGCTGCTAAAATACCATAAACTTTATCTAAAAAAATTCTTGATGTTCATTTGGAACATAAATATTTACCAATGTTACCTGCTCCTCATCAATTTTACCATTAATTATCAAGTATCTCCCCTCCGGATCAGTAATGGTCTTAGTTAACATAAAACCTATCCTATTTGATATAAAAGTTGCCACTCCCCTCGATTTAGATGTACCATATGCCTTTTCATAAATCTTAGTCCAACCTAAAAATAACCTATTTACCTCCGCTGATTTTTGATGAGTCTCCTGTAAAAAAAACAATATCAGGCTTATCTTTCCTAAGCACAACTTCTATCCTTTTCCTCTTCACCTGGCAACCAGTACCTTTCACATTCCATGTCAATATCATACCTGTCAACCCGCGGCTCCAGAAAAAATGGGACCTGCGCAGATCGCTTGTGTGCAGGTCACTTTCCACGCATGCGTGGAAGCGCTATGCCGCTTGCGCAGCCCCTACACAAGCAGCGTAGTGCTTCCACGCATGCTTGGAAGGGTTTTACACTTGTGTAGAACCCTTCCACGCATGTGTGGAAGCACTCCGCTGCTTGCGTAGGGGCTGCACAAGCGGCGGAGCACTTCCATGCATGCATGGAAAGCGTTTCCCCCCGCTGTCCAATTACGGGTTTTTGGCAGCGCGGGGCGGGTTATGACATCAATCGATGTCAAATTCCGTGGTAATCCCGGCCAAATCGGGATGGTTGACAGGTATGGTCAATATCTTCATATCTTTCATGTTAAATCAACAACCTTTTTATTTCTATGGCAACCGCATTTCCCCTTTGGCACATGTGAACCCACAATTAAATCCCTCATCCCCTTTTTGTTGTTGTTCAGTCGCACAGTCGGTTCCGACCCTTTGCGACCCTATGGACCATTGTTCTCCAGGCACCTCTGTCCTCCACCATCCCCCTCAGCACTCCCAGTTCTGTGCCCATTGTGTCTACAATACCATCTAGCCATCTCATCTTTGGCCTCCCCCTTCTTCTTTTGCCCTCCACCTTTCCCAGCATCAGGGCCTTCTCAAGTGAATCCTCCCTTCTCATTTGATGTCCAAAATATTTTAGCTTCGTCTTTACTATTAGCCCTTCCAATGAGCAGTGAACAAGAAAAAAGAATAAGGAAAAAACAAAAAGAAAACATATAACAACAATACAATGAATAAATCACCCTCCCCACTTTTTCTAAGAAAAAGAGGCCTTCACATTTCAAAGAGGGGAGGGGGGAGCATGCCATCAGGGAATCTGAGCATCACCCAATCCATTAGCTGCATTAATAACACTTTAAACACCTCCTTCAGCACCCCTGGATTTATCCTCGCTCTCATAATTTCTTCCAAATCTCAGGCCTCCAGAAAGAATCAAAGCATCTTTTAATTCATTCCATTCTTTTGTTCCATTCTCAAGTAATTTTGCATCAACCAAAATATCAAAAACATATGCCTCCTCTTGTACCAAATATCTTCTTCCCAAATGCCAGAATGTCATTTGTTTTTGAGATTTCCAGTTATATTTCACTCCCTTATCCCTCAACCACTTGGCTCCAGGTTTCATTTTTTGACGCCAAATTCTTTCTTCAACCGGTATATCATTATAAATTTCTATATCCGCTCCATCAATCTTCAACACCATTGAATCAGACTGTCTAATGTATGACATCAACCTCATCTTATCTGCCAGACAGGCAAATTTAACCAAGACATTTCTTTTTATATATATATTTTTTATTGAAAATTACAAAACACAGAGCAAGAAAGTAAAGAAAAAACATGCAGCAAATTACAACATTATATTAGACATCAATACAAGACATTACATAGAACATAAAACAAAAATCTTGTTATTTCCCCATTGATTAGGTGTTAACAATAATGTAGTATTCTTACATATTCTCTGTTCAATTAAAACAAATACACACTTTAATACTTCTCTATCCAGAACACTGATAGTTCAGGTGGTGGCTTGTTCCCCTTTTCTTTCTTTATAGTATACTCAATAAAAGGTTTCCATATCTTGTAAAAGTTATTCTTCATTGTGATGCCTTTTTTATATTTAATTGACATGTAAGCTTATCATTAAGTGCAATAATCCACATTTGTTTATACCAGTCTTCTATTTCAATAAATCATTTTCCTTCCATTTAGTGGCAATGCCTAGTCTAGCAATTGTTATAATAATCGATAATAAATCTTCTTCATGTGTACTTAAAGTTGAATTATTAAATTCATACACTAATACAGTGGGTGGATCAAATTTGATATTAATTCCCAATATTTCTGTTGCTTCTTTTTCTACCTTTGCCCAGAATTGTTTTATTGTTTCACAGTTCCACCACATATGATTATACGTTCCCATATCCTTTCTGCATCTCCAACACTTATTAGATTTGTTCGATCAAATTGGTTCAATCTAACTGGTGTTATATACCACTTCCATAATACCTTGTAGTTATGTTCTTTAATTCTTATGGATAAATTTTGCATGATTCTTTTTTCTATTTTTGATTCCACGCTGCTTCGTTAATATTTATGTTTAGATCATTTTCCCAAATTTCTTTTATAATATCTTTCTTTTGTTCTGAATCATTTAAAATTATATATAATTTACCAATTAAGCCTTTTAATTCTATTTGTCCAGATCTTATTTTTATAATTAAATTCTCAAATTCTGTTATACTCCTATTTAAGCTTACTTCAGAAACAAATTTACTATTCCATTTATTAATTGCTGCTATTTGAAGCCAATTTAATTTCATCTGTGTTAAAATGTTCAATTTCCTTTCTGCATTTTTACATATTTCTAGCCAATCTTTTAACAATAGTGCCTTATTATGTTCAAGTATCCCTTCCAATTCACTTGTCAAGTTTAAAGGAAAGTTTTTAAAATCTTTTAATTCAATTATTGGTGAGATGCCGGGAGCCATTTTGCTTTTCACCGAATGCCAAGTATCTAATAAAACTTTTAATATTACATTGTTTTGCTTAATTTTAACCTTGTTTTTATCTAAGAAAATCGCTTTTCCAATTTTATTTAAATCATGCATACCAGTATTTTCCCACATGGAATCAGGTTCATTTAAGATCTTGATAATGTTCTTTAGTTGATATGCAATGTAGTACTTCTTAATATCTGGTAATCCTAATCCGCCCTTTTTCTGATCTCTGTACGATAATATATTCATGATTCTTGGTCTCTTTCCACTGTTACAATATTTGTTTAATAGATTTTGTAGTCCCTTTAAGTCTTTTTCCTTAATTTGAATTGGGAGAGCCTTGAAAATAAAATTAATTTTTGGTATCAGCTTAATCTTAATTAGAGCTATTCTTCCGAACCATGATAATCTTAGGTTTTTTATACCGAGTTAGCGTTTCTTTTATTCAATTTACAAGTGCATCAAAGTTTAACTTTTTAATTTATTGTGTTGTTTTGATATTGTTACTCCTAAATATTTTGCATTATTTTTAATTCTACTATTATATTTAGATGTAATATCTTTCCATTTCTCCTTAGCTATATTGAAGAGTATTATTTCAGACTTATCCCAATTTATTTCAAGGCCAGTTGCTAACTGAAAGTTTTTGAGATGTGTTTGTACTTTAGCTAAAGCTTTTTGTGGGTCCCTTAGTATCAATAGGGTGTCATCAGCATACAGGTTGATTTTATTATTATTTATTCCTTTTATTTCTTTGTCTTCTCTAATTACATTTGCAAAGAGTTCAATTACCATTATAAAAAGCATTGAAGATAAGGGATCACCTTGTTTCGTTCCTGCTTTTATCATTATGTCTTGGGTAAGGACATCATTTACTTTTATTTGTGCACTACTTTGCTGGTATAATTTATCAATTACTGTCATGAATTTAGATCCAAATCCGTACTGTTTAATGGTTTCTTTAATGGTCTGCCAATGTAACAAGTCAAACGCTTTATATATATCCAATAATAATATTCCAATTTTATCTTTACTTTGCTCTGCAATGTTCATAATTGTGACTATCTTTCTTGTTAAATCAGCTAAATGTCTTCCCTTCATGAAACCTGACTGGTCAATTTTTATGTATTCCTCCATAATGCTATTAAGTCTATTTGTTAATTAGTTAATATTTGTTAATTTGTAAATATTTTTAAATCTTGATTTAGCAATGATATAGGTCTGTAAGACGCAATTCTTTCTTCGTCTTTCCCAGGCTTTGGAATCAGTATCATGATTGATTTATACCATGAATCTGGCATTTACCCCCCTCAAGTACATAGTAAAATATTCTTTTAATTTTTTGAATTATCATTTTTTTAATTCTTTGTAGAATTCAGCTGGGATTCCATCTTAACCTGGTGTCTTTCCCAATTTCAGTTTATCTATAACAGTATTTAACTCTTTTTCTGAGATGGGTTCTTCCATCAGCAACATATGTTATTGGGTAACCTTAGCTTTGGACCATTTTTAATGAAGTTTAACATATCTTCTGTTTTGATCTCTTTTTCTGAGTATAATTTTTGATAGAATTGTCTTACTATTTCTGTTTTTTCTTTAATCTTATTACACCTGTTTACACAATTATCTATTAATACTCTTATTTCCCTTTTTTCTCTTATTTCTCTGGCTGCCTTTGCCAACAATTTAGAGTTTCTATTGCTGGACTCAAAATAATTTCTTTTTAAATAAATCAGATTTCTTTTGACTGTTTCTATATCCTTCCCAGATAATTCTGTTTTTAGTCTTTGTAATTTATTAAACACATCTTTGTCATTATTCCTGCGTGTGCTTCCTGAAGTTGTTTAATCTCATACTCCAAATGTTTCTGTTTCTCCTTAAACTGCTTATTTTTAATACCTGTTAATTTAATGCTTTCCCCCTAAAAATTGATTTCATTGTGTCCCAAAGGAATCCTCCCATTTTTTATTATTGTTTCTTTATCTTCCTTATTTTTGTAAATTTTTGGATCATATTTCCATTTATTACTTTTATTTTCTCTATTTGCACTTATTTTTAAGTCTGCCACTAATTTGGTGTGGTCCGATTCCATAAAAATTCCTACCTCTGCATTTTCTAATAAATTTACCAAATTATTTAGTATAATAACAAAATCAATTCTCAAATACGTGTATGTACACGTGAATAATATCTGTATGCAATTTCACTACCTTTCAAGTTAGACCATGCATCATATAGCCCTAATTGTTGTATCCATAAATCCAACACTTTTTCCCCTCCTGTTTTTTGCCTTAATATATTTGTTGAATCTGTATGCAATCTAGTTAAATTAAAGTCACCTGCCACTATTAGATTACTCGTATTTTCACTTGAAATAATTTGTAGAATTGTTTCCAAAAATTCTTCCTGTTTCTGGTTGGGGGCGTATATATTAACTAATAGGAATCCTTCATTATTTATTAAGTCTTTTAAGATTATATATCTTCCTTCGGGATTAATGACACTGTTCACTTTTGTGAATCCTGATTTCTTTGAGGTTAATATTGCCACCCCTCTTGCTTTAGAGGAACTAAAAGCTTTTTCATAATTGTCTGTCCAATTTAAGTATAGGTTGTTGACTTTATCACAGTTCTAATGCGTTTCTTGTAGAAATATTAAATCTGGTTTGTCCTTCCTAATAGCAGCTTGAATTCTTTTTCTCTTAATTTGGGATCCCAAGCCTTTCACATTCCATGTTACTAATCTAACCATAATTCTAATTATCAAAATTTACTCCTTTTCATGCAACTTTTAAATTCCAGAGAATTTTCATGATTGTGAGTGGATAACACCTCATAATTTTTTTTGTTCCTTAACAATAAACACATAAATATCAAATACCTTATAACCCACATATAATGTTTCACATATAAACATAACAACAACAATAACATTATTATCAACCTCCCCACCTTTTTTGTCCAGCATACAAAAAAAGAGGTAAGCCCTTGCTATTCAAGGAGGGGAGGGGGGAAACGTTTCAAGTGTGTAGTATGAGCAATATGGTTGCCGCAATTATCACTTTACCAAACTATTTATTATGACTTCATCTTTAATGGTTAAACATATTTAGTATGGGTCCTCTACACATTAGCAAATTAATTGTAATCACATACACTAGGAGTCTCTAACCTTCTTCTGAACTAGTTTTGACATATACTCCAGATACTATTAGAGCTTCTTTCATGTCTTTCCATTCCGATGAATCATATTCAATGATATTGGCATCAGCTAAAACATCTAGAGCAAAAGCTCCCTCCTTGATCATGAATTTTTTTCCGGAGTGGTTAAATTTTAACTGCCGCAAGGGTTTCCAATTGTATATAATTCCCTTTTCTCTTAATTTCTTAGTTATTGGTTTGATTTGGCTTCTCCAAATACGCTCCTCCAATGGCAAATCATTATAAATTTCTATATCATTACCATCCAACTTTAATACATTCGGACCTGATTTTTTTAATATGAAGCATCACAATAGCTTTTAAGCCTTCATTTGCAAATTTTAATAATATTTTCCTGTTTAGAGATTTATTCTTTTTTGTTCCCAGTCTATGGACACCAACAACATCCTCATGTGTGAAGTTCCTTCCCATTTTTAAATCATTGAGCCAAGCTAAGATTCTTGTTTTTAAATTATCCGGAGTTCTTTCCATAACATTCCTGACTATCACATTCTGCCTTCTTAACTGACTCTCAATGTGTATTAATCGCATTTCATGGTAGTCTAATTTTGTTTCCTTCTCTTTTACCCTTTCTTGCACTTCATCTACTCTTTTCGTTAAGCTCTCAACCTCTTTTACATTCATATTCATACTCTCTTTTAACTCTCCCATCTCTTTCACTAAATCTGCTGTCTGAGCCTTTGTTGCTTCCACCATTTCTTCTACCATTGACATCATCTTCTGTTGAAAATTTTCCAAACTATCCTGCTGTAATTTCAAAAACTCTTGGTTATCACTAATCCTTTGCAGTTCCATGGCCTGAAATTTTGTTTCTAAAAATCCTTCTACTCTATCTAGTCCCATCTCTAAATTAGTCCGTTTGTTATCATCCTGGGCTGCTACTATGCCTTTAATTTCTCTTTGAAACATATCTTTCTGTTCTTCCTCTGTTAAGTTTATTACCTTTTCCTTTTTTATTGCTCCCTGTGATTGTATATCTGTTTCAGCCTCAATTAAAACTCTCTGCTCTTTTTGACTCATATCTTCTTGTATGGCTTGAAATGTTAATTCTTGATCTTTCCCCTGTTGTTGCTGCTCCAATTGGTGTTGTGTTCTTTTTTTTAGTTTTGTTTTCAAATTTTCCAGATCCTGTATTTCCTCTAGTTCTTCTTTTAATGATTTCTTTCTCTCGCTCGAATCTACCCTTTCTAGAAGACCTGTTCTTATTCAAATTGGATCTATCTCTCTTTCTTGTTTAAGCAGCTTTCCCTTCTCCTTTCGACTCATTCAACCCTGCTTGTATCTTAATGTATTTTTATATTCAATCTACTTCTGTCAAATGTATGTATACCTTTCTTAATGTATTTTTATATTCAATCTACTTCTGTCAAATGTATGCATACCTTTCATTAGCATAGAAAAATCAAGTAATTCAAATAATTACTCTTTCACTTAATACTGCTAATAAATCAAATTTGCAATTCCCAGTTCACATTACACAGCAGAACAGCATTATACCTTCCAGACTACAGCACCTTATCTTATCTATAACCTTTAAATGTCTATTAACGGTGCCTGGCACTGCAGTAACAGAGAAATGAGAGCAGAGGGAGAAGGAGAAAAAAAGAAAAATTTTCACAGGTGCTCTCAAGGACAAATACTCTTATATCCTCAAGGTCCTCTAGTTACATGCCAATGAAGGTAAAACATAGACGAGAAAAAGGAAGAAGAAAAGAAAAAAGAAATGAAACAAAAAATACAGAACAAGAAGTGAAAGTCCAATTGTCTAGGTGAATGAATTCAATTGTCCCAAATAACATATTTAGCCCTAGTTAGTCTGATTTAAGTCAAATTATCTTTTGTCCCAAACGAAAAATACTTACAAGGTCTTCTGATGATATCTTATATCCCATCTCCAAATTGCCCAACCAATGCACTAGTCTATCTCTTATCTTATCTGGATTTCCCGCCGGAATATTACGAATCACTATATTGCACATCGCTGTTGTTCTTCAAGTATTTCGACATGTTTTTCTAAGGTATCCACCTTAATATCACTCCTCTTCTGTTTCTCTTTCATCAGCTCTACCTCATTTTTAATCTCTTTTTGCTCCTTTTTAATTTGTTCCTGTTCCAATTTTAATTAAACTTGTCCCTTTTTTACATCATCAAAATTTTGTTCAGATTTATCTGTCATTTCATTTCTCTGACTTTCGGCCTCTGCAAGCCCCACCTTAATCATAGACTACATTGCTTTTAATATATCACAAACTATTTGAAGTTCAGTCCTAGGTCCCATTGTATCTTTGCAGGCGCACCCCACAAAGAAAGACTCAGACACCGGTATATGGATAAAGGCATCGGGCCACTTCTATTGAATAATGCCCTAGTCCGAATTATAACTTTCAATTGGTGTAATCATCCAATTGTAATTCTTTAAGGCAAGCAGGCCGCAGTAACACTGGTAAGGTTCCTCCCAAAATGCCAATGGCAATTGGCTACATGTAACTATTTGTATCAATTTGTTTGTTGGCACAAACAAATTGTTGACCGGAGTCAATATACTATCTACTGACCCCACCCTATGACGTGTATCCGTTCAAATATCAAGGTGATGCAGGCTGTGAAGCTCCTGACATCCCCCCTTTCATAGTTCGCTCTTGACCGGCCAAACCTGTTTCCCCTGTACCTATCTACATATTGGCCAGTCAATTGCGAACCTGCCGGATACCTATGGATCATAAATCTTTACCTTACCCAGTGCTACCCGCCAAAAGTTACCAAAGTCAACTTACCCCGTATCTCAAACACTAGCGACAGTGTGAGATGGGCGAAAAAACCAAAGGGCGACATGTGTCAGGTGGCAGCCACGTACACGTGTCCACCCCCCTAATACATGGCTTATTCAGAAGACCCTTGCATAGTCAGAAAAGCCCCGTGCTTTGGCCATGAGTATCAATGCTCAAAGCCTGGTGGCTATGGTGCGTGGAGCCAACCCCAGACCATAGGGTAGACTATACAATCTAAAACCCAGTCGACCAATGTCGGCCGCATTTTGGGCAATTGCCTTTACCAACAAAAAGGCTCTAAAGTGAAGGATTGGATGCCGATGCGGGGTGCGCGTGCGAGTTACCAATACATGCAATTCACCCGGTTCACGTCTCCTTGCTAAATGACCATACCGCAGCCAGGAGTGGAGAGGGTAGCTCACAAGCGTCCGGAGCCCAGCCAGGAACCGGGCGATCTGCAGGCGGGGGAAAGGATAAGCAATATCGTTATAAATGACTGGCACATGTTTAGCCCAAGGAAGCGCCTTAAAGCGCATGAACCCCAGAACAATATGCAAGCTGAGGCCATGACTCAGGTGATTTAGACGTTCGGGCATTGACAATGTGCACCACCGCAGCATTACCACACCAAAAGTGAAGCACAGAATCAGGCCGCCTGTCCCCCAGAGCATAAAGGGTACCCAGGATTGAGAAGATATGTTAGAAACATAAGATCGCGTAAGTGATCCATGCCCTGACATCCCCGGGGCCCATGATCATAGACCCCTGTCCTTAATTAAATCCCCCCACCCGGGGAGCCGGAGGCATCCGACTGTACTTGTAACTGGGGCTGACCAGAAGCTCAGACCTCCCAATGCAACAGCATGGAAGTCCTGCGGTAATGAGAGCCAAACCAACAGGTCCGCTCATAAACCCCTAATCAGCTGTAACCCCGCGGCTTCATTTAACGAGACCCGCCATTGCGTGACCCAGACACTAGGCGAAAGCACTGCCTGGTATTACCACTCTGCAGGCAAAGTTGATGTGGCCCTGCATCACGTGTGACTCTCGTAGAGGCACCTTCCACTTGGTAACATTGCCACCTTGCAGCAGGGGCCGCTCAACCTGACCGACAATTCGGTCACATGGCCCTCTTGCATGTCATTCAAAAGAGAGGTGCCTTGACTTGTTGACCGGTGATCCCATCTCCGGAATACAGGCCAAATTCCTGTAACCCTATCCCCAGACTACAAATGGCTGTCCCCGGGCCATCCTAGATAAAGAACCAGGCAGCAGCCCTGTTCACTGACCGTCGGGCATGGTCCAAACACTGGGACAAAGTGTCACCCATGATATTGCATCGGCATGATATATGACCATAGCAATCGTGTAGACGGCCATAAATGCAAAGAAATGCCAGGTCACTACACTCGGAAGTCTTTAAGTCTGGGCCAGCAATCCGGTAAGATCACCGCCTCCGAAGTGCAGCATTAAAACATGTGGCGGCCCAGCATCCCCAATGGACATCAGGAATGTCAACAGTTTCCGCCACCTCTATGCCATGCACCCATACCACTGCATACGCGCGGTTACGCGTCGTCCGAGATGGGGTCCCCATTCTAACGAAGCGGCATACTGCGCCGCCCCAGTGCACAGAGTTGTGTCCCACCAGCCACACTACCACCAGTGTGCGGGAACACACTGTGTCTGTAAAATAAGGAGGGAGAATAGAGGGCAGACAAGGCACTCATTCAGTTCAGGGACGAATGGACAGAGGAAATTGGGCAAATCCACACCTGCCCCTGCAACATATGTCGGGCTCTGGGCACCCAAACGGAGCTGCAGCTGATACGGCGCCCAACCAGGAGGAATGGGTACCAATTTCAGTTCAGTCAGGGTAGACCCGGCTTGGTGGCAGATGACAGGCCGGGATGCAAACCAAGGGTTGCCACAAACACCTGTGGGGGAGCGACCAGACATATGGCAGCGCCAGGCTAGTAGCCTCTCCCGGCTGATCGGCCCTTGAGGAGCAAAGCCTCACCATAGCCCACTCCTGATCGCGCAACCCATGATCTAGCGCCAGTGCCCTGCAAAACATGTCCCCCGTTGAAGGTAGTAGCAGCTAACTCAATCTGGGAGCTCCAGATCAAGGTACAAGTGGTTGCCCGAAAGTGGACTTTCCGGATGCAGCATAAGCGTTGCCACGTAAGAGTCACATACAGTAACCACACTCACTAACAGGGGTCGTCACTGGCCTCATAGGGGAAGGGGCCGCCCTAAGCCTGAGGTCTTGACGTATGCTAACCATGATGGGCCAGGGAAAACAACCACGGGCCTTCCATCATTGTCCCAGCACTGCACCATTGGAATGGCCAAATGAGGACGGGCCCTCATACATCCTGCCATGGATGCCGAATAGGCCGGCAACCAATCGGCCCCATGGGGGGGCAGGGTGTGGTGACGGGGCAACTCCTTGACCCTGTCGTCCTACCCCTGATCCCCTAATCAGTGTGTGCACAATGCAGGAGGGAGACAACGTGAATATATTCTCCAGACCACAGTGCCCAGCTAATGGCCCAGTACAAGTGGGCACCCAGGGGCATAGAGCAAGCGGCCGACAGCAGAACCACCGTTGGCACTGATTGTAGAGGATAAAAACATAACCGGCCCGTTCTGCAGTGCTCGGAATCGAACCGCTGACTTTCAGCCTCTCAGTCAGCCTCTTAGCCACCTGAGCCACTGCAGTGCAGAGCGAAATCAAGCCTCTTGCAAAGAGGCAAGCAAAGTTCTATGAAGGGGTAGGGAAAGCCCTTCCCCTTGGCCGCGGCTTGGCCGCCGGAGCCACGCGCTTGGGAGCCATGGCTCCCGAAGAAGTTGCCTCCTGATGGATCCCTGGCCACGGATCAGTTCCTGTGCCCTGAGTACCGCAGTAGCCAAGCGGAAAAGAACTCCGTACGAAGGAAAAGGTACGAAGGGCAAAGAGAGTGAGGAACACGGCGGAGAAAACTTCTCCGCTCCGTCGCATTCTAAAATGGCAGCTCGGCTGCCTCGTGGCCACCCCTTTTATAGAGGAGTGGCCACACCCCCTAACTACCCAGATGTCCGAGTCCGGGTGGGGG
This sequence comes from Bradypodion ventrale, assembly GCA_035047345.1. Classification (NCBI taxonomy): domain Eukaryota; kingdom Metazoa; phylum Chordata; class Lepidosauria; order Squamata; family Chamaeleonidae; genus Bradypodion; species Bradypodion ventrale. Next base: position 21,281,650 of record JAWDJE010000009.1, on the reverse strand, counting down.
GGGGCGCAAAGAGCGCGGCGGCCATTTTGGCACCGTGCTTTCATTTGTCGTCTTTCTAATTGCTCCTGCTGGTGGTGTTTTTCCAGAAGTTCCTGTTGTTGCTTCACTTAATGTTGATGTTACTGGTGGTGCCTAGGTTACTCCCATTACAGATATAACTGGTGTTGTTATTATTGGAGTTGTTATAGTTGCTTTTGTCATCATTGTTAGTGCTGTAGTTGATGCCATTGTTGTTATAACCGAAGTGGTTGTAATGAATTTTTAGGACTCTCATTGACTTTCTGCACTATCCCCAAGAAATTGGTGCATGCCTGAAGAAGTAATCTGGAATCACAAAAGCTCATGTAATGTTTAATTTTCGTAGTGTTCCAATAAAAGTATCACCTTCCTCCTGAACTTAGAGGGGATTTCTAATGCCTTAGAGCAGGGGTAGGCAACCTCTGGCCTGAGTGCTGGATCGAGTCCATGGCACCAAATAATCTGGCCCCTGCCTTCACTCCAGCCGCCACAGCCGCGGCTGCCGGAATTGGACATGGATGCATTTACGGCAGCCATAAATGGCAGGAGAACCACCAATCCATCCCCCTCAACTATCTGAGGGAGCATGACCCAGCCCCTGACTTATAAAGTTTGGCAACACCTGCCTTAGAGTCACTGAGACTCTTTTGTTCAGAGAGAGAAAAGATGGATCTAGACCACAGTAGGTATTTTCTGAAAAACAGCCAGAGCTAATTTCAGTGAATTTCTCTCAGTGGAAATAAAGGCTGCAATTTAATTTAACAGCAATGTAAGTTCATGTGTACCTAGAAGAATAAAAACCAAGAGTTCTAGAAGCTAGAATTAATTAGGAGAATGAGGATTCAGTTGGAAAAGCAATAAATTTGCAAAGCTTTTCAGACAAGTAGATGGCTGCCAGGCTCTGAGGCGGCCGAAGAAGATGCCGAGCGCCGTGTCTCCTCCCTCCTCTGGCCATGCCATTGCCGGAGGTGGATAAAGGGCCACTGGGGCTCTGAGGCAGCCGAAGACGTCATTGAGGACATTGAACCCTGGGCTTTGTTAAGGACATTGAGCTCTGGGCTCCATTAAGGATGTGGAGCAGCAGACTCCATTAAGGACGTTGAGCACCGGGCTCCATCGAAAACGTTGAGCCACGGGCTTCGTTAAGGATGTTGAGCACCGGGCTCCGTCAAGGTAATTGAGCCTCGGGCTCCGACCTCTGAGCCTCTGTAACTTCCAGCTGTGGTACTGTTGGAGAGGCCGTCGTACTTTGTACTTTGTATTGTGTTATGATGTGTGCTTTTGTGGGATGAATATCTTATAATTGTTGTTTATATTGTGTATTGTATTTTGTATTGTTGGATATATTGCATTATTTTTGTGTAAGCTACCCTGAGTCGGGCTCCCCTGAGTGGGCGGCATATAAATGGGAAATTAAATAAAATTATATATCAAAGGTTGTAAAACAACTAAGCAAATGGATAAAACTCTTGGAAGATCCTTTAGTTTCCTCAGTTCTAAATTGGAAACACTTTTTATCAGGGAACTAGTTCGGATTATGAAAAGCAAATTTCTGCTCTACTAACAATCTTTGATAATTTGAGCCTGAGTGATTTTGAACTGACTGGTAGACATAAAATCGGATTCTTTTTGCATCTCTCTGTGAACAGTTAGATGCATTTGTATCTATTCTATATAGTAAATGTTTAAGTTTCCAAGAGTATCTGTGCTGCTTGAGGGAGGAAGGTAGTGAGCAGAAGAGCTTCTCTGACAGCTCAGGCAAAAATTCCTCAAATGGTGACTGAGAAAAACATTGGAAAACTATGCCCCACTCCCAATCACATTTCAGCTATGGGAGGAGGGGTTACATGGCTAAAAATTGCCCATTTTCTAGGGCAGTGGTGGTGAATCTATGACAAGCATGAGCCCTCTCTGTGGGCATGCGTGCCACCACCCCAGCACAGAGTTTCCCCGCCCCTCTGCCCAGCAACCCAATAGGACTGCTTCCTCCCTCCCTCCAGCACAGAGTTCACCCTGTCCCTCTGTGATGCAGACAGCAGCCTGTTGAGCTTGAGCATTCAATCTCTAAAAGGTTCACCATCACTGCTCTAGGGATTCCTTAGACAGTGGAAGTGATCCCTGCTTTGACTCCAGTGAATAAAAATAACATTTGGCCTTTTTTCCGCTTGTGCTGCATCACTTAGCTATGACCTTATCTAGATGACAGGTCCCTAACAACATTCATCCATGCACTAGTAATGTAAAACATAGACAATGGTAAAGCTCTCTATATGAAGCTTCCTTGAGGCTGCTGCAAATACTTCAACAGGTCCAACGTATGGCAGCCAGGTTAGTTACAGGTGTTAGCAAGTCCAGCATATGGCAGGTTTTAACAGGTTTTCTCCCTGATGCTGACTGATTTTCACTGATTTCTTGTTTGTCACTGCATCAGGTTCAAGGTCTTGACTCTACCATATAAAAGCCTCTAAAGGTTAGGAAGCCAGCATAAGGCCTTTGCTGCTTCAGAATACGTAAAGGTTTGCTCCAAGCTAGGGAAATATATGCCTGTTTCAATCCCTGATTACCAAAAAGGTTCAAAGGAAACTGGAATACTTCCACCAGCCAAAAGGTCTTCCGTCAAAAGTTCCAAAGCTTTATTATATGTAAAAAGAGAGATTAAAAATCAGGAATAAAAAATGTTATAAAAATAAAGAGGAACATTTTTCTTTTTTCCCCTTTTCCCATTGTTAAAACAAACCAGGTATAACTACGTATGCAGTGGTACCTCATACAATGATTTTAATCCATTCCACGAGGCTTGTTGTTGTACGAAAAAATTGCTATATGATGCAGTCATCATATAGCGATTTTCCCTATAGGATGCATCGTACAATGATTTGTTTTGCTAAGTGGTTTTTCCCATTGAAAAATTGTTGTATTATTTTTCTATAGGGAAAATTGTTATGCGGGACGCCATTTCCCCAAAAAATCTAATTGTTATGCAATTTCATTGCTATATGGGGTGATTATTGTATGAAGTTCCACTGTATATATTTTCTAGTCTAGCCAGCTAATACAATCAGGATAACATTTCTCTACTTTCTACTCACAAGCCTCTGTAACCATCATCCCCTCTTGCTTTTGTTCCTCTAGCCCAGGGGTTTACAACATTTTCCCGACAGGGGCCAGTTTCCGCCACCATGCTCAGTTGCATACCTATCAAGTTTTGGTTTTGAAAATTAGGGAAATTTTGTGGGTGTGGCCAAGTTGGTGGGTGTGGCCATGTCAGTGGGTGTGGCCAAATTGGTGGGCACAGCCAAATAGTACTGGCTCTTTGGCTATAAATGGAGATGAGCACTGCACCCTAGAGTCGGATACGACTGGCTTTTGAGCAAGGGCCAAGGAGGACCTTTGCTAACCACTTGCAACTAAACAGAGGCAAAACCTCACAGCAATTTTGAATACCAATCAGGGATCTTCTGTTATTTGGTACAGTAAAGGTAAGGGTTGCCCTTGCTCGAAAGCCAGTTGTAGCAACTCTAGGGTTCAGTGCTCATCTGTTTATAGCCAAACAACCAGTGGACCTGATCCACAAAAGCTCACATTAAAATAAAGCAGTTATTCTTTAAGGTGCCACACCACAGCAAAAAAATAACCTTTAATTCACAATTCAGATCAGTAGGCCTAGAGAGCAGACTTTTAACACACCACAGCAAAAAAAACAAAAAAAACATTTAATTCACAATTCAGGACACCAGAACATAATGAATGCCCAGCACACAGAGCAGAGAAAAGGGGAAAGAAAGAAAAGAACAGAAGAGAAGGAAAGAAGGAAGGAAAGAAAGAATGGAAAAGGAAGAAAGGTATAGGTGTCTTGTACGGAAGACAAAGAAGGAGCCGCAGTGAGGGCTAAAACACAGCTTTATTGCATGATGGTCAGGATGAACATGAGATAATGGTGGACCGAACATGAGATAATGGTGGACCAAACAGCACTATTTATAGCACCTTACATGATACTGCTACTGGCACGAGCATCTGCAACAGGCGTGAGCAGTATTGTCCTTAACAGCTTGCAGGTACAGGATACTGCTACTGGCGTGAGCAGTATTGTCCTTAACAGCTTGTTACAATGAGTCATTGATTACTAACAATGGATACAGTTATTGGATACAATTGTTGGATACAATCAGTTAAAGAGTACTTGTCACATTCTTAAAGCAATACTGTTACATACACAACAAGAAGGAGAGAAAGAAAGGGTGAAGGAGAGAAATTGATTATTGATTATATTGTTGCTATTGCTGTTATACTGTATTTTATGGATCTTGTATTTCTAATTTTGTTTGTTTTCTCTTGCTATAATTGAAGTGTATATTTTGCGGGCTGCGTTTTTGTAACTGTACCTTTGGAGATGGGTTACTGTATTATTATTGTGTTATTGTATTATTATTATGTATTTATTGTCCGCTATGTAAACCGCCCTGAGTCGGGTTGTACCTGAGTGGGCGGTATATAAGCGCGAAAATTAAATTAAATTTAAATTAAATTAAGGAAGGAAGGAAAGAGAAAAAGGAAAGATGGAATAGAAAGGAGGGAAGGAATAAAGAAAGGAGGGAGGGAACAAAAAAGAAAGGAAAAGGAAGGAAGGAATGGGAAGAAAGGAAAGGAAGATGGAAAGAACAAATGAAAGAATGGAATGAAAGAAAGAGGGGGAGGAAGGGGGTGGAAGGAATAGAAAGGAAGGAAGGGGAAAGAGTCAAAAAGGAATAAAGAAGGAAACAAAGGGAGTGAAAAGAAGGAAAGGAAGAAATAAGGAAAGGAAGGAGGGAAAGAAAAAGCAAGGAAGCAAGAAAGAAAGAAAGAAGGAAGGGAGGGAGGGAGAAGGAAAGAAAAGAATAGAAAGAAAGGAAAGAGTGAGAAAAAGGAAAAAAGAAGGGAAGAAAAGAGGGAAATGTGGGAAAGGAAGGAAGGAATAAAAGGGAAGGCAGGAAGGGAAAAGAAAAAGGAAGGAAGGAACAGAGGGAAAGGAAGGAATGAGAAAAAGAAAAAAGGAAATGAAAGAAAGAAAGACATCAAGTCAAGCCATACTGATTTTGTGACTCTTTCAGGGTTTTTCTCTTTGGTGGAGAAATACACAGAATAATTTTTCCCATTTAAAACCCACTCTTCCTCCTTCTTCCATGCCTCATTTTGAATTCCTCCTTTCCTTATTAGGACCAACTACAGTAACACACACAACACACACAATAGAGAAAAATACATTAATAGACATTTATTTAAAATACAGAAATTCATTTTCATACATGGAGGGGGGATCAGGCAGCCCTAGTAGTCCCAAAATCTGCCTGGGAAAGAGAGATTTAAAACTTAATTTAAAAAGGGGGATCCCTCATGAATCCTTCAGGAGAGGAAGCAACCCCTTCCCCTCCCCCCAACAGCCCTGTTCCTCCCCCCCATGCTGGAGAGTCAGGGGAAGTCTATACTCCCAATGAGTCCTCGTCGTCATCATCATCATCTTCCCACACCTGCACCTGGGGGTCCCATACCAGTCATGAGTACCTGCTGCTCTCCCCCACCACCCCCAAATGGTGCAGGGAAAGAGGGAGGGGCAGTCAAAGGAAGCCTCCCCCAGGCAGCTCCAAAGCTCCCTGCAGGGCAGGCAAGCCTCCGGACTGGGATGGGAGCAACGCATCGTGGGATTGGGGATTAGGAGAGATTTCTGCAGCAAGCCAAGGCAACAAAGGTAAGCAGAGCTTTCTTTCCTGCAGCCCCAGAACTTCTTGGCGTTTTGGATGGGTACGTTTCAATCCTAATTTCCCTTTTTATCCTTATTTCAGTGGGGATGGGAGAGGGGGGCATCAAAAGAACCCCCACCCCCACTGAAATAAGGATAAAAGGGGAAATAAGGATTAAAACATACCCATTCAAAATGCCAAGAAGTTCCAGGGCTGCAGGAAAGAAAGCGATGTGGAAAAGCTGCTACAGGCTACTGCTTACCTTTGTTGCCTTGCACAGCCAAGGTGAAAGTCTCTCCCAATCCCAAATCCCACGGTGCTTCGCTCCTGTCCCAGTCCAGAAGCTTGCCTGCAGGGAGCTCTGGGGGAGGACGAGACTGGTTGCCAGCCAGTGCCAGCCCAGTCTTTACCCCAGAGCTCTGTGCAGGCAAAAATATGGGAGAATACAGGGTAAATAAAAATCAGGTGGCCAGCGGGGAGTATGAATAAAATATGTGGTTTTCCCACCCATTATGGGACACTTGACAGGTCTGCTCATTTGTGGGGCTGTAGTGTGGCTACGCCCACTACTTACATTTTCATAATCATCAGCGGCAGTGGCAGTAGGAATTGCATGGTTTTTCTGGGTTCTTGCACAGCTTCCGCTGCTTCCCAGGGCAGCGGGAGGCTTTTTGGAGCATGTTCATTTTGGTTTGGGTTTTTCCCACCACTTCTCCGCTGTGCTTCAGCAGCCAGAGCATGGCAGCTGGTGACTTCCTGGTTCCTCACTGGGAGCCCAGGCACTGACATCTGCTCCAAATGGCACCAGAAGTGCCCAACTGCTGCTTTCTAACTACCAAAGTGCAGTGGAGAAGCAGCAGAAAATTCCCAAAATGGAGCAAACATACTCCAAAAAGCCTCCCACCACCCTGAGAAGAAGCGGAGGCTGTGCAAGAACCTGGAAAAACCATGTGATTCCCCCACTGCCAACACCACTGCCACCGCCGCCACCACCACCAGCACCACCACCATCACCACGGTAAGTGATGTACTGCAATTTCCGGTGGTGGGGGGCAGTCCTAGAGGTGCCAGGTGGCCACTACAGGCTGGATTAATGAGATGCATGGGCTAGATTAGGCCCATTGGCCGGGGATTGGGAACCTCTGCTCTAGCCTATGATCAACACTTCCATCCTTTATTCCACCTTTTCTCTTGCTTACCCTATAAAATACCAAATTTTAATGTCCATCATCTCCCCTTCCTGCTTTCATGTTCCCAGATTGTTTTGGCTATCTCCAGCAGACAAGAATTTGCACCTCAGCACTTCAATAATAAATTCCACCACTCTGGATTCTCCAGGAATTCATCCCATCTAAGGAAGGAAAGTGAATGAACAGAATCCATTTTAAATCACAAAATCAAGGCTCCATTTCAGATTCCTTACAGTGGTCAGCCCCAAGGAGATCCACAAATCCTCAACAATAAACCAGCATTCTTGGTGGTAGCACCTTCACTATGAAATAGCTTTTCTTGAGGAGTATGCAAGACCCTTTCTCATCTTCCCTTTAGAAAGCAAATTAAAACTCTGCTTTTTAAAAAAGAAGCCTTGGGAAGACTGTCAGGATCTTGATGAACTAGACTACTTCCATTTTGTGTTCTGACTCCATTTCAGGCTGCCTGGCCTTGATTCAAGGACACTCCAAAGGAGGGGGCCAGGAGCACTGGGAAAGTCCCTAATCTTTATCTTATTCTCTAACCAATCAGATAAAACTCCACCTGCACCCAAAGGGAGGGGTAGGAGTCAAACATCCTAATTGGTTCTCTCTAATCAGTGATCATACCTGATTGGATTCTCTTATCTACACCAAACCCTTAAAGGTGGAGAGGTACAGTTCCTTGGCTATTTAAGATGCTGCACAAAGCTCATTTCTTTGGGTTTACTGGCTCGAGACCAACTGGTTTCGCTAGGACATTGCCCCAATCTCTGGGAAGAGATTAAAGATCTATGGAGCAAGCTTTGCCCAAGGCTCGGCCAAAGGTAGAATCTAACTAACTGATACTTTCTGTATTTGGGTTTTGTTTTTGTTTTTTCAGATGCTTTACTTAATAAATTGCTACTAAAGGATTTATTGAGTGGAAGTCAAGTTAATCAGGCTATCCCAGGTTTTTCCCTAAGCTCTCTGCTTTTGTGCGCTACCACGTAAAACACTGTATGCTCTCGGAAGTTAAAGGATTGGAATCCACTCAGCAGGCTATGGTTCTGGATTGGTGAGGTGATAGGAGAGACTGCACTCGGGAGTGTGCATGCCTATAGGAGGTTGCAGCAGTCCACTGATCGATATATGCCTCCCTCTCCTATAAGAACATAAGAACAGCCTTGCTGGAACAGGCCACAGCCCATCCAGTCCAGCATTCTGTCTCACACAGTGGCTCACCATTTGCTTCAGGGTATTATTCCCAAGCAGATGCCTTCACCTGCTTAGGATTCCCTGCAAATGGCATTGAGAGATATCCTGCCTATCTCTCCAACCCGGAGGTTGTTCTTAGGTATCCATAATTATAGCCATTGATATCCTTGTCCTCCATGAACTTGTCTAATCCTTTCTTGAAGCTGTCAAGACTGACAGCTGTCACCACTTCTTCTGGCAGGGAGTTCCATAGACCAGTGATCCTCTGGGTGAAAAAGTACTTTCTCTTATTTGTTTGAGAACTAGCACCCAAAGTTTCATGGAGTGCCCCCTAGTTCTAGTGTTATGCAATAGGGAAAACAGTTTTTCCTTATCTACTTTGTCCACACCGTGCATGATTTTATAAACTTCAATCAGGTTACCTCTTAGATGCCATCATTCAAGAGTGAAGAGGCCCAACCGTTACAGCCTCAGATGGTAAGAAAGGTGTTCCAGTACCCTAATCATTCTGGTTGCCCTCCTCTGCACCTTTTCCAACTCCATAATATCCTTCTGGAGGTATGGCGACCAGAACTGTACACAGTATTCCAGATGGGGCCTCACCATAGATTTATAAAGAGGCAAAATCATACTTGCTGACTTATTTTCTATACCCTTCCTAATGATCCCTAGCACTGAGTTTGCTTTTTTCACTGCTGAGGCACACTGGGTTGACACCTTCATTGAGTTGTCCACTAGGACACCAAGGTCTCTTTCCTGGTTTGTCGCAGAGAGTTCAGACCCCATCAGTTTAAGAACATAAGAACATAAGAACAGCCTTGCTGGAACAGGCCACAGCCCATCCAGTCCAGCATTCTGTCTCACACAGTGGCTCACCATTTCCTTCAGGGTATTCCCAAGGAGATGCCTTCACCTGCTTAGGATTCCCTGGAAATGGCATTGAGAGATATCCTGCCTATCTCTCCAACCCGGAAGTTGTCCTTAGGTAGCCATAATTATAGCCATTGATACACTTGTCCTCCATGAACTTGTCTAATCCTTTCTTAAAGCTGTCAAGACTGACAGCTGTCACCACTTCTTCTGGCAGGGAGTTCCATAGACCAGTAATCCTCTGGGTGAAAAAGTACTTTCTCTTATTTGTTTGAGAACTAGTACCCAAAAGTTTCATGGAGTGTCCCCTAGTTCTAGTGTTGTGCGATAGGGAAAACAGTTTTTCCTTATCTATTTTGTCCACACCGTGCATGATTTTATAAACTTCAATCAGGTCACCTCTTAGACGCCGTCGTTCAAGAGTGAAAAGGCCCAACCATTGCAGCCTCAGATGGTAAGGAAGGTGTTCCAGTCCCCTAATCATTCTGGTTGCCCTCCTCTGTACTTTCTCCAACTCCATAATATCCTTCTGGAGGTATGGCGACCAGAACTGTACACAGTATTCCAGATGGGGCCTCACCATAGATTTATAAAGAGGCAAAATGACACTTGCTAACTTATTTTCTAAACCCTTCCTAATGATCCCTAGCATTGAGTTTGCTTTTTTCACTGCTGAGGCACACTGGGTTGACACCTTCATTGAGTTGTCCACCAGGACACCAAGGTCCCTTTCCTGGTTTGTCGCAGAGAGTTCAGACCCCATCAGTTTATAAATGTAATTGGGGTTCTTTGCCCCAACATGCATCACTCTGCACTTACTAATGTTGAAACTCATTTGCCACTGTTTTGCCCACTCCCCCAGTGTCGAGAGATCCCTCTGGAGCTCCTCACAATCTCTGACAGTTTTCACTACCCTGTATAATTTAGTGTCATCAGCAAATTTGGCTACCTTGCTTTTTACTCCTACCTCTAGATCATTTATGAAGAGGTTGAAAAGCAGGGGTCCCAGTACTGAACCTTGGGGGACCCCACTCTTTACTTCCCTCCACTTGGAGAAGTGTCCATTTAGTGCTACCCTCTGTTTCCTGTCCCTTAGCCAGTTGCTGATCCAGGACAAGACCTGTCCCTTTATTCCATGACTGGTAAGTTTATTCAAGAGCCTTTGGTGTGGGACCTTGTCAAAAGCCTTCTGAAAGTCCAGATAAACAATGTCAACTGGATCCCCCTTATCCACATGCTTGTTGACACTCTCAAAAAATTCCAACAGATTAGTGAGGCATGATTTGCCCTTGCAAAAGCCATGTTGGCTCTCCTTTAGCAGCGCCTTCTCTTCTATGTGCCTATTAATTCTATCTTTTAGGATGGTTTCCATCACTTTACCTGGGACACATGTCAAACTGACAGGCCGGTAATTTCCTGGATCACCCCTGGATCCTTTTTTGAAAATTGGTGTTACATTTGCTACCTTCCAGTCATGAGGCACAAAGCCTGATTTGAGGGAAATATTATATATTTTGGCTAGGATATCAGCAATTTCATCTTTAAGTTCCCTGAGAACTCGTGGATGGATGCCATCTGGTCCTGGGGATTTGTTAGTGTTTAGCTTAACAAGACATGCAAGGACCTCCTCCCTGGTTATTTCTATCTTGCTTAATTCTTCGGTTTCCCTCCCTACGAAGATAGGCTCTGTTTTGGGCATGTGGTCTCTGTCTTCTTCAGTGAATACTGAAGCAAAGAATTCATTGAGTCTCTCTGCAATCTCTGTTTCCTCTTTAATAACCCCTTGCCTTCCATTGTCATCTAATGGTCCAATGGCCTTCCTAGTTGGGTTCTTACTTCTAATGTACTTAAAGAAGTCTTTGTTATTCCTCTGAGTATTTTTAGCTATACGCTCCTCAAAGTCTTGCTTTGCTTTCCTGATTGTTGCCTTGCATTTGTTCTGCCAGAATTTATGTTTCTGCCTGCTGTCCTCATTTGGACAAGCCTTCCATCTTCTAAATGAGCTTTTCTTGCTCTTGATCACTTCCCGAACAGCTCCTGTAAGCCACATTGGAGTCCTCTTGGACCTGGCAGTGCCCTTTTTCCTTTTGGGTATGCATTCCAATTGGGCCTCTGTTATTGTTTTTGTAAACAACCTCCATGCCTCTTGGAGTATTTGGACTCTCTCAATTTTCCCTTTCAGTTTCTTTTTTACTAGTTTCCTCATCTTTGGGAAATTTCCTTTTTGAAAATTTAAGGTCTCTGTGTTAGATTTTATCAGTGACTTGCGGTCTATGATCAAGTTAAACATAATTGAGTTGTGGTCACTGTTCCCTATTGGATCAGTCACATTAACATCTTGCACCAGATCCTGAGTATTACTCAGGATCAAGTCAAGGATTCTTGTACCTCTAGTTGGGTCTTCAACCATCTGTCCCAGGGAACAATCATTGAGCATATCTAGGAACTTTATCTCTTTATCATGTGCTGAACAACAGTTCACCCAGTCTATGTGAGGGTAATTGAAGTCCCCCATTATAACCAGGCTTCCCTTCCTGGATGCCTCCTTTACAACATTCTCCAACTGCCAGTCTCCCTCAAGAGTTTGGGTCGGAGGCCAATAGTATATGCCTACTGTTAGACCATCCTTACGGCCTGGTACTCTTACCCACAGAGCTTCTAATGGTGACTCTAAATCACCTAGATATTCCAATTCATACGATTTTATCACTTCTTTGACATACAAGGCTACACCACCTCCTGTTTGCCCCTTCCTATCCTTCCTGTACAGTTTGTAGCCTGGGATAACTGTATCCCATTGGTTATCATCCGTCCACCAGGTTTCAGTGATACCAATAATATCAATATTTTTATCTATTGCTAAGTATTCCAGCTCCCCTATTTTGTTACGGAGGCTTCTGGCATTTGTATACAACCATTTGCAGGCACACACCCCCAATGATGGACTCAGACACAAATGAAAGTGGATAACGGCATGGGCCACATTTATTGATTCAAGCCCTAGTCCGAATTATAAATTTCTATTGGTAAAACGACCAATCATAATTCTTAAGGCAAGCAGGCCGAAGTAACACTGGTAAGATACCACCCAAAATTGCCAACGGCAATTGTTACAATGTATCTATTTGTATCAATTTGTTTGTTGACAACAAACAAATTGTTGACCGTAGTCAATATCTAACTAATGACCCCACCCGCTGACGTGTATCCGCAAAATCAGGGGGTGATTCCAGCTGTCTAGTGGTAACCATCACCCCCTCGCCTGGTTCGTCGTTGACCGGACAACGTTTAAACAACTTATGCCTATCTAGTGTTGTCCAGTCAATTGCGAACCTGCCGGATACCTGTGGGTCATAAATGTTTACCTTACCAGTGCTACCCGCCACCCGGAGAGGCTTCAATAAAGGCTCGACGCCCCCCCCAAGACCGTCAGCTCGGTCGACAGGCCTGCTCGCCAATCACTCAGCAGGAGGTCCATACCTCCTCACGACAGATGGGCCCCCTCCCCTGAATAAAGCTCATAATTTTGCAGACTGATGATGGGGAGGCGAATGACGCGTCCCCAACCCATATCAAAAAGGAACCGGGCAATAGCCCTGGAGCGACAAGCCCGGTCAAGCGCCTGGAGGCCAAACGCTCCCCTGTAAGCGTACTGCGGTATCATGTCCGACCAATGAGGGGTGTGGCAGGCCACACATAATGCGAGTAGGCCAGGTGACTGCAAATCGCAAGCTTCCGCGATAGGCCAGTGACCTGTCCGAAACCATTGCCCCCAAGGTGAATAACCAGGACATCAGGCGAGTCAGCATCCCTGATGTAGAAAAGGAATGGCAACAGTTCCCGCCATAACATGCCGCGCTTACCACACCACCTGAGATGTGCGGATGCACCCAGTCCCAGTCGGGGTCCCACTCTGTCGCCGCAGCGTAACGCGCTGCCCTGTGCAGCGTAACGCGCTGCCCTGTGCAGCGTAACGCGCTGCCCTGTGCACGTGGCAACGGCCCACCAGCCCTACTGTCACCGGTGTAAAACGACACCCAGGGTCTGTCAAGGAAAAAAGGGGGGGTGAGAAACATTGCAGTGACTAAACTGGCACTCACGGTTGAAGAGGGTGAACACAAAACTGAAAACAATGTGATCCCCACCTTCCCATGCGGCGTATTTCAGCCCCAGAGTACCCAAAAGTAGCTGCAGTAGAAACCGCCCCCATCCTGCAGGAATGGCTGAGTGAGGGGAGACCCACCCTGGTGACAGAAAAACGGGGCATGGTGCGTGCCACACAGTGCAAGAAACTCCTGTAGGGCACCAACCGGACAGATGTCTTCCAAGGAACATCGTAGCAGTATTACTCAACTGCCTACGCCGTGCTGATCTGTTTTAGAGGAGCGTATCCTCAACTGAGCCCAATCATAGCAACATAGACATCTTCGAGTTCCAGTGCCCTACGACTTGCATCTGCTTTAGACAGCATCATAAGCTCGCTGATGCGGAGCGCTCCAAAAAAGGCCACCGTTGTAGCCGCACGAAACAGGGCTGCCTCATACCTATCGAAACATAGGTCATGCCAGCCTCGTGCCAGTTGGGTAAGTACCCCAGGGGAAATTGGGTGACGGTCGTCCAGGCAACGCCCACGTTCCCGCACCCCCCCTCCAAAACATGTCTCACACGGAAATCAGCGGTACTGTCCGCGTGACCTCCCACCTTGGCCATAAAAGCCAGCGCTGATAGCCTAGATCCATGGTGCGGGGTGCCAGGCCCTGGGCGTGCAGGTAAACCATGAAACAGAGGATGTGGGCCACTGGGATCGGCCAGGTATCTGGCAGGCGAGATTGGGAACAAAAGGTCCGAAATGCAACCAACGCGTGGTGATACGCCTTACGCGTGCGTGGCGCCAGTGACATGCCTATCGCCCGGTTCACCTCTCCTTGCCAATGGTCCATATCTCCTGCGGTAGTGGCGAGGGAAATTCCTCCGCATCCGGAGCCAAGGCACGGAACCGGGAGATCTGCAGGCGGGACAAAGCGTCAGCAATATCATTATTCACCCCCGGGACATGCCTGGCTCTGAACAGTACATTGAGGCGCAGGCTGTGCAATACAAACTGGCGCACAAGATCCATGACCCTGGGAGATTTAAAGGTCTGTGAGTTGACAATGTGGACAACAGCCGCATTGTCACACCAGAAATGCACCACAGAGTTGGCCCACTCCTCACCCCATAGCATCAAGGCCCCCAGTATGGGAAAAAATTCCAAATATGTGAGATCCCTCAGGCGACCCGTGCCTGACCAGGCTGGTGGCTATCCACCATATGCCCACTTCCCATTGAAGTACATCCCATAACCAAGGGATCCCGAGGCATCAGACTGAATTTGAAATTGGGGCGAAGCCAGGAGGTCAGACCTCCAAAATGAGACCCCATTGAACTCCCTCAGGAACTGGAGCCATACGTGCAGATCTGCCCTGATGCCCCGTGTCAATCTCGCCCTATGATGGGGCCTGGATAAGCCTGCCATGGCGTCGCACAAGCGCCGAGCAAATGCCCTGCCAGGTGCGACCACCCTGCAAGCGAAATTGAGATGTCCATGTGGCACCTACAATCCCCGAAGGGATGCCTTGCGCTTAGCCAGCAAGTCCGATATAAGGGCCACTATCCTTGACACCTTGTCTGCGGGCAACCTAGACGCCTGCGCTACCGTGTCAATTTCCACCCCCAGGAATATTAACTTATTAGACGGGCCTTCGGTCTTTTCGGGCGCTAAAGGGACACCGAGTTCCTCCATTAGCGTCTGAAATGTGTTGAGGAGACGTGTGCACGTGTCCCAGCCCCGTTCACCCCCGAATAAAAAGTCATCCAGGTAATGGGCTACAGACCGAGACCCTGACCTACGGACAAATGCCCACTGCAGGAAGGTACTGAAACGCTCGAAAGCCGAGCAGGATATGGAACAGCCGAATGGCATGGCTTTGTCAAAATAATATTCACCCCGGAATTTGAAACCCAGCAACTCGAAGTCACCCGGGTGCACGTGCAAAAGGCGAAACGCCGACTTAATGTCACACTTAGCCAACAGTGCACCCGGGCCACATGAGCGCACCATGCGCAATGCCTGGTCAAAGGATGTATACCCGACAGAACAAAGGTCATCAGGGATAGCATCATTGACCGAGTGGCCGGCTGGGTAGGACAAATGGTGAATCAGGCGGAACTCGCCCGGGGACTTCTTGGGCACTAGTCCTAGCGGAGACACTGTAAGGTTGTGGAACGGGGGTGCGGGGAAAGGGCCAGCGACCCTGCCCGCAGCAATCTCCTTATTAATGCTGGCGGCAGCCACCTCCTCCCTTCCCCTAAATGACGAAAGGTTAGGTGCATCCTGCGGTGACCTATCCCCCGTGAAAGGAATACGAAAACCCAGTTGAAAACCCTGAAGGAGGTACACAGCGTCTGCTCTCCTTGGGTACAATGCGAGCCAACTCTCCAGCATGTCGACATTAATCGGGGAGGGGGCCTTTTGGTGAATCCGCTCCCTCCATGGCAGTCTTACCTGCCCCTTGTCCGCCCCTACCCCTGCCCCCGTATCCTCCCGGCCTGGGACAGGCGGAGGCAGCATGGGGGCCAGAACAAGAGGGGCACTCATGCCGGGGCCGCTCGTTGGACCGCATGTCCACAATGGTATCTCTCCCCAGGCGCCGGGCGCGTGGGGGTCATATACAGAAGCCACAGCTTCTGGCAGGGCTCATCCCACCTCATCTCTGGGTGCAGTGTAATCCTCATGCTGAATTCTTCGTCGTAAGCCAGCCATGACGGACCCGGGAAGTCAACCATAGCCCGGTAAATATTGTCCAGATACTGGACCATAGGGATAGCCAAATCCGGCCTAGCCCTGAGGTAAACGGCCATGTAAATCAGGTACGCTGGCAACCAATTTGCACACGTGCGTGGCGGCTTACGACGACGTGCCTGCTCCTTATCCTTCTCGTCCAGCCCTTCCCTCTCTTCCTTGGTCGGCTCCCTATTTAGCAGGGAGAAGATATCTACATACTTGCCCCTCCAAATCTTTTCCTTGGTAGACTGGGCCAAATGGTCCCCCAAGGGCAAGGAATACCCTGCTGCTGGCAAAGCCGACACCGGCACTGAGGGAACTACGGGCAAAGGAAAATGAGCCTGAGCCAGCCCGGGGATCCCCAACACATTTTCAGCACATTGGGGGCACCACCCCGACCCAGGCCCTGTGTCACGGGCAAAGTCGCTGGGTGGGCCGGGGGCCATTGGGCCGCCGGGCCACCCGAGCGAGGCCAAGGCCATTGAACAGCCCCTCCAAGGAAGTCAGTTGTGTGGGTGCATTAGCTTGGACTGCATACTCACCCGCTGCACCCCCGCGGGCCGCCCCCACCGGGGGTTCCGGCCCGCTGGGGGCGTCGGAGCTCACGACCGAAGCTGAGCTCGTCGACGGGGCCAGACCAGCACCAGACTGCTGCACCTGTGGGGTGGGGAGCTGCGAGGCAGTGGCCACCACCGGCCCGTGCGCCTCAGGCGGCTCAACCCGACCCATCGCCGGCCGCTGTTCGGCGGCCAAAGGGGGCACCTGAAAACCTAGAGACACCCCTGTTTGGTTGGCCCTTGCCAAGGACGCTTCAAGGGCCGCCACCCGGGCCAGGAGGGCCTCCACATCGACATAGGCCCCGGCCCCAACAGGGGGCAATTGGGCAACCGGCCCATAATTCACGGGTACCTGTCCAGGTCCCTGAGCCCCAGGGGCCAGATAAGGCCAAGAGCCCATGCTCAGCCCCTGGGGAGCCGTGGGAACGCCCTGCAAAGGCAGGGAACCCAACCACCCTCCGTGGCTCGCACCCCCCATAGGGAATAGCGCACCCGGGCAAGAGGGCCCCGCCGCACAGACCATGGCAGGGGCCAAGGGCCGAGGCCCCGTCCGGGGCAGCAGGTATGCTCCGCGCATCAGGCCAAGGAGCTACCGATCCCATCCCACCATTCCCGGTGGGGTCTGCTAAAGGTGGCTGCGGAACGGGCGCAGTTGCGGTCCTCCGACCCGGCTGACGCCTCCGCGCCGATCGAGCCACGTTCGCGGCTGCCTTCTTCTTCGAGGGCATGGCTAAGGTAGCTAGGAAGCCTAAAACAAGAAAAAGCTGCCCGAAAAGGCTTCCCCCAAGAGGACACGAGCGACGGAGGTAAGGAGGAAAGAAAAACTTCTCCGCTCCGTCGGTTCGCCAAAATGGCAGCACGGCTGCCTCGTGGCCAGCCCCTTTTATTAGGGTGCTGGCCACGCCCCTAACTACCCGGATGGTTTCGTCTGGGGGGGGGCACGCAAAGAGCGCGGCGGCCATTTTGGCGCCGCGCTTCCATTATATATGCTTTCCTGATACAGTCTTTTGAGTCCAGTTGCATTGTTAGACTGCCTCTTGCATCCTTCTGCTAGAGTGCTGGTGACTAGCTCCTTGCTCTGCTCAGTAATTTTTGCATCCTCCTCACTACTCAAGTACACACTTTCCCGAACCGGATGCTGCCCAGCTCCTGTCGGCTTTCCCCCAGTTATCAGTTTAAAAGCTGCTCTGCAGCCTTTTTGATGTTGAGTGCCAGCAATCTGGTCCCATCATGGTTTAAATGCAACCCATCCCTCCTGAACAGATTTGGCTTGTCCCAAAATGTTCTCCAGTTCCTGACAAATCTGAAGCCCTCCTCTCGACACCACCGCCTCATCCACGCATTGAGGCTTCTGAGCTCTGCCTGCCTGGTAGGTCCTGCGCGAGGGACAGGCAGCACTTCTGAAAATGCTACCTTGGAAGTCCGGGACTTCAATCTTCTTCCTAACAACCTAAATTTGGCTTCCAGGACAGACCGCTTGGCCTTCCCAACATCATTAGTACCAACGTGTACCATGACAACTGGCTCGTTCCCAGTTCTCTCTAACAATCTATCTAGATTTCTTGTGATGTCTGCAACTTTTGCACCTGGCAGGCAAGTCACCATACGGTTATCATGTGCATCACAAATCCATTTCTCTGTATTTCTAATTATTGAATTGCCTAGTACAAGGAGCCTCTCTCCTGCAATCTGTTCATCTACATGCACCTCATCAACCATATTAAGGGAGAGAACCTCAGTTTGTTCCTGTTGTTCATCTTCCTGGATCTCATCAAGTGTGATGAAGGAGAGATCATCAGGTGGAACCAGTTGTTCCTCTGTGTGTTCCTCATCAGGTGTGATAAGGGAAAGAGCCTCAAATTTATTCTGTAATTTCAGACTCTCAGAGTGATCCCCTACTCTTCTCCTCCTTTGAGTCACATTCCTCCAACCATCTCCCTCCTGAGTTAGTGAAGGGCCTTCTCCCTCAGAACTGTGCCCTGTCTCTTCTTTGTCCAGCATAGTCTGCTCCGCTCTGTCCAAGAACAGCTCAAGCTCCTTAATTTGTTGGTGGTTAGATATGCGGGCCTCTAGCTGCTGGACCTTCTCTTCTAGTAGTGCAACCAGCTTGCACTTGCTGCAAGTGTAGTTCTCCATATGCTTTGGCAAGAACACAAACATGGCACAAGTTTATAAATTTAATTGGAGTTTTTCCCCCAACATGCATCACTCTGAACTTACTAATGTTGAAGCTCATTTGCCACTGTTTTGCCCACTCCCCCAGTGTCAAGAGATCCCTCTGGAGCTCTTCACAATCACTCACAGTTTTCACTACCCTGTATAATTTAGTGTCGTCAGCAAGTTTGGCTACCTTGCGATTTACTCCTACTTCTAGATCATTTATGAAGAGGTTGAAAAGCAGGGGTCCCAGTACTGAACCTTGGGGGACCCCACTCTTTACTTCCCTCCACTTGGAGAAGTATCCATTTATTGCTACCCTCTGTTTCCTGTGCCTTAGCCAGTTGCTGATCCAGGACAAGACCTGTCCCTTTATTCCATGACTGGTAAGTTTATTCAAGAGCCTTTGGTGCGGTACCTTGTAAAAAGCCTTCTGAAAGTCCAGATAAACAATGTCACCTGGATCCCCCTTATCCACATGCTTGTTGACACTCTCAAAAAATTCCAACAGATTAGTGAGCCATGATTTGCCCTTGCAAAAGCCATGTTGGCTCTCCTTTAGCAGCACCTTCTCTTCTATGTGCCTATTAATTCTATCTTTTAGGATGGTTTCCATCACTTTACCTAGGACACATGTCAAACTGACAGGTCGGTAATTTCCTGGATCACCCCTGGATCCTTTTTGGGGAATTGGTGTTACATTTGCTACCTTCCAGTCATCAGGCACAAACCCTGATTTGAGGGAAAGATTATATATTTTGGCTAGGAGATCAGCAATTTCATCTTTAAGTTCCCTGAGAACTCGTGGACGGATGAACCTAGCTACAAGTGTGATAAAGACATTTCCTAAGGTTTTTTCTTCTTATATTACTACCTGCTTGTAGGTTTTTTAGTCTAGCTTGTTTGAATCATTTTTGTGTTTATTTACATTTAATTGTGTAAACTGCCCAGAGCTATTAGCTAGCTGAGCAGTATAGAAATTGAAATGAATGAACGAATGAGGAGGCAAAGGAAGTGAAGTTCACTAATAATCTATCTAAAGTTCAAGTGATTGTTCTTCCCTTACTCAGATCAACCAAAGGCATTTGTGGAACACACTATAATAATAATAATAATAATAATAATAATAATAATAATAATAATAATAATAATAATAATAATAATAATAATAATAATAATAATAATAATGATGATGATGATGATGATGATGATGATGATGATGATGATGATGATGATGATGATGATACAGTGGACCCTTGATTAATGACGCGTTTGTGTAACGACAAATTTGTTTAGCGGCACGTCTTCAGCTGCAAAGTGACCGTTCGATTAACGATGTAACATCGTTAATCAAACAAACTTTTTTTTTGCTTTGTTTTGACTCGTGCTTTTCTCCCTCCCATGTTGCATTGCTCCTGGGGGGTTTAAAAAGCAGTGCGCAGGCGTGGCTTCCACTTGTGGGTTGCACAAGTCATAGGAGTGAAGAGGTGGAGGATTTTGAGAGCAAGTTTGAGGATTTTGAGAGCGAGTTCAAGAGAGAGATTTCTGTGCTGTGGTTTGTTTGCAGAGCTGTTTCTTCGATGATTCTTTGGCACCAGTAGGCACTTGCGATTAGATTTTGTGTGTGTGTGTGTGTATGGGGTAAACTTAAAATTCCTTAAGTTAAAATGCATTGCAATTTTTTTGGTGGCCTTCTTTGTGCGGGTGTGTAAAAGATATTGTGATTTTTTTTGTGGGGGGAGGTGGGTTTAAAGTTAAAATTCCTTTCCAATGTTTTTTGGTGGCCTTCTTTGTGTGGGTGTGTAAAAGATATTGTGATTTTTTTTGTAGGGGGTGGGTTTAAAGTTAAAATTCCTTAAGTTAAAATGCCTTTCCAATTTTTTTTAGTGGCCTTCTTTGTGTAGGTGTGTAAGAGATGTTGCGAATTTTTTTTGTGGGCGGTGGGTTTAAAGTTAAAATTCCTTTCCAATTTTTTTGGGTGGCCTTTGTGTGGGTGTCTAAGAGATGTTGTGATTTTTTTTGTAGGGGCGGTGGGTTTAAAGGTAAAATTCCTTAAGTTAAAATGCCTTTCCAATTTTTTTTGGTGGCATTCATTGTGTAAGAGATGACTGCTCATTATAAGGTCAAATAGTAAAGATGATGCTAAAGTACTTTGGACATCAAATGAGAAGAGAGGATTCACTTGAGAAGGCCTTGATGCTGGGAAAGGTGGAGGACAAAAGAAGGGGGTGGCCAAAATAAGATGGCTAGACAGTATTGTAGATGCAATGGGCACAAAGCTGTGTGGGCCAAAGAACCCTTGCTGTACCCACACCCCAATAACGACACGGATACATAGATTGGATTAAAATTGTGGGCCACTTTATTGAAATATAAGCTAAACTTTGCTTAACAATGGTTAAGGAGGGAAAAACGGGCCAAAATAGCACTGGTAAGGGGCAAATCCAATTAGAACACTAACTAAATACCTCTCACAACCTGTTGCTGCGGCAACAAGGTGTGAGACTCTGTCAACAACCTGATTCTACGGAAACAGGTTGTTGACCCAATCCAGATGTTATCCCATCTTAATCAGCTGGATGGCCATTTACAAGTTTGGCTAACCTTGTCCTCCCGATGGCCAACCAACTGCATTTGCCCTATTAAGTGGTCAATGCAGTTGGCCCTCACCAGTGCCATCCACCAAAAGTGACCAATAGTCTATCAAAAAAGAACAATGGAGTCTATTCTCTGGTATCCTAACATTGTTTCGAAGCAATCTGTCCCTTGGAATAGCCCTAGCCCTGGCACCTTTATTTGTGGATTGGGTCAACACTCTTAACATGAACCTTAAATTTACATACAACTTTGGGGCAGTTTCAATTCCATTTTTAGATGTCAATACTTACATCTCAACAGAGCGGCAAGTGAGGGTCAAATTATATAGGAAAAAGACGGACAGAAATGCATACTTGGATTTCAAATCATTCCATCCGTATCACTTGAAATATAATTTGCCCTATGGATTATTTCTAAGAGCAAAAAGGAACTCTTCCTTGGAGTATGACTTTGAACGAGCTAGTAACAGCATCACCTCCTTTTTACAACAGAAAGGTTATCCAGATAAGATTATCAAAGACAACTTAATGAGAGCTAGGGCTATTCCAAGGGACAGATTGCTTCGAAACAATGTTAGGATACCAGAGAATAGACTCCATTGTTCTTTTGTTTTTTCTCCTTTGTCAAATCAAATTCAGAGTATTATCAATAAACATTGGCACGTTGTTAACCATATACCAGGTTGCTCCTCCCCACCCCGGATAGGCTTGAGGAAATCAAAATCTATACAGCAGATAGTAAGTAGAACTGACCATACAGTTCGTTCCCCACCTAAGCAACCATTAGTAACAGGACATTTTAAATGTGGCCAATGTACGCATTGTTCCTTAGCTTGGCAAACTAGAGTGGTCTCGATCCACAGCAGCAATTACATTTTACATCTAAATCAATTTTCGAATTGCAACAGTTCGGGTTGTATCTACCTACTAACCTGTCCCTGTGGATTGGGTTATGTGGGGGTAACTTCCCGGAAAATCAAAATTAGGGTGAGGGAACACAAATCCAAAATTCGCAAACAAAATCTGTCTGCTCCATTAGTCAACCACTTTATTGAAGCAAACCATAATGATCAAGATTTTAAATTTGTGGTTTTGGAATGCATTAAACAGCAACCTTATTGTCACATCAACATGGATATTGCTTTAAGACAGAGGGAGAGTTTCTTCATCCACCATTTCAACACATTGCACCCATATGGGCTAAATCAAGAGATTGATTACACTTGCTTTCTATGATTGATCAGCTGTGCGAAAAGTTCTCTTTAAAACTGTTCTTAGAGTTAGATAGAATAACGTCCGTTGACACCAAAAGAATTAACAAGGGAGGTCTAGGACGCGATAGAATACTTTAAAACTTTTATAAATTGATTCAACACTATAGGTATGTATATTTCTTTCATCCAAGATCATGTATATATGTATATAGATATGTTGTATTTTATATGACGATTAGTAATTGCATCAAATTATTATTTAGATCCCTGAAGAAAACTTTTGAAAAATCCTGTATCGAAAGGATTTCGGATCTTTTGTGTTACTTTGAGAAGATTTCTACAATAAATTCATTTGACAAACGGTTCCAGTGGTCTATACAGTACTACGTTTGTCCCCGCAATTGTCTTTGCTTCTCCATTTTGCTGTGCCCGTGCCTCAGGGGCGGGGCCAGCAAAGCATGCGGTGGCCATTTTGTCACCGCGCATCCTTTGCTGTACCCACACCCCAATAACAACACGGACACATAGATTGGATTAAAATTGTGGGCCACTTTATTGAAATATAAGCTAAACTTTCCTTAACAACGGTTAAGGAGGGAAAAACGGGCTGAAATAGCACTGGTAAGGGGCAAATCCAATGAGAACACTAACTAAATACCTCTCATAACCTGTTGCTGCGGCAACAAGGTGTGAGCCTCTGTCAACAACCTGATTCTGCGGAAACAGGTTGTTGACCCAATCCAGATGTTATCCTATTTTAGTCAGCTGGCTGGCCATTTACAAGTTTGGCTAACCTTGTCCTCCCAATGGTCAACCAACTGCATTTGCCCTATTAAGTGGTCAATGCAGTTGCCCCTCACTAGTGCTTTCCACCACACGGGGAGGAGTTCACCAACTCACCACCCCACCTTGACCGCATACGGTCAACAGGCCCGTTTGCAAAGATGACAAGAAGAGGTCCATACCTCCAGCCGATAAATGCACCCCATCAACGCGATACAGACTGCGGTCTTGTATGTGGATCAGGGTGTATGGGACCACCGTCCCCAAAGCGTTGGCATAAAGGAAACGGGCCACTGCCCTGGTCATGGACCTGCAGGCCCGGTTGACACCACGAGAGTCGATACCACCCGGGAGTGGATACGTGGTACCATCTGGGACCAAATGATCTGCACCTGTGGCCAGGACTGACCCAACAGGGCAAGATCTCTGCGAATGGTGCAGATCAAATCCAAACCTGTGACCTGCACCAAATTATTCCTGCCCAGGTGTATCACCAGGACGTCTGGTGGACACTGGTCAGCCATGGACCTCAGGAGCGGGAGCAACACATGTCAACGCATCCCCCGGAATCCGAACCATCGGAGCAGCGCCACAGTGCCAATGCCCAGGTGGGTCCCCCATGGAGTGGACGCGGTGTGGCGTGCTGCCCAGTACACATAGCTGTGCCCAATGATCCAAACCCTCATAGGCGTCCTCGGGTGTTCCGGAGCTGAAAGAAAAAAAAGAAAAGAAACAAGCAAAGTGCTACTGGCACAGAGGCCGCACGTAAGAATGGAAATGACCGGAACCCCACCTGCCCATGGACCGTATGGCATCTTCAGGATAACCATACACTTCCGCAGTGGATGCTGCGCTGATGCGAAAAGAATGGGTCCCAAAACGCATCCCGGGTATGGCCAAACTGGCCAATGCAGCACTGGTGACCCTCCAAGATTGATACCCGGACAGCATCCAAATGACAAAAAAGGGGGCCTTGGGTATAACCACATGTAGCCAAAAAGACACAAAGTGCCCTGACCAGGCAAATAGTGGGGTTACCACACCTGTACAGCGTGAGCGTGCTGCCCCTGCCAAGCTGATCGGTCTTGGAAAAACGAATGGTCAGATGCACCAAGTCCTGGGCCATTCATACATCAGCAAGCTCCAAGGCCCTGCGGGATGCATCACTGCGCGACCCCACCCCAAGCTCACTGACCCTGAGGGCACCAAAAAATGCCACAGTGGTGGCAGCATGAAATACGCAAGCCTCATAGTGATCCCTGCAAACAACCGGCCAAGCCCTGGCCAGACGCAGGAGAAGATCCGGGGAAATGGGCTGCCGAGAGTCAGGGCGAGAACCGTGTTCGTGGGCCCAGCCCTCCAAAACCAGATGGACCCTAAAATCAGAAGTGGCACCCAAAAGACCGTTGAACCCTTGCATAAAAGGCCAATGCAGAGAGACGGCCCGCAATGGTCTTGGCCGCCAACCCCTTAGAGTGAAGGTGGACCATGAACTGTAGTAGGTGGCCAACTGGAATAGGCCAACTAATAGGGAGGGAAGCCTCGTGGGGAAACGCCTCAAAGGCCCTTCGTGTGAGAGCGTACGCCTCACGGGTGCTGCTAGCCAGCGACAGACTGATGGCCCGGTTCACTTCTCCACGCCAAACCTCCACATCTTGGCCAAGAGTGTCAAAGGCAGTTCGTCAGCCTCCGGCGCCAGAGTCCAGAACCGATCTATCTATAAGCAAGACAAAGCGTCAGCAATATCATTATTGATGCCCGGGACGTGTCTGGCCTTAAACAGTATGTTGCGGCGCATTGCACACAACACGAAATGGCGGACCAGGGCCATTACTCTGGGGGAACGGGATGTCTATGAATTAACTATGTGTACAACAGCGGCGTTGTCACACCAAAAATGGACCACCGAATTAGTCCAGGTCTCACCCCACAGCAGGAGTGCACCCAGTATAGGGAAAAACTCTAGAAAGGTAAGGTCACGGAGCACGGCCTTGCCCTGCCAAGACTCTGGCCACTTGCCATATGACCAGTGACCGTCAAAGTACATCCCTTAGCCAAACGCTCCGGATACATCTGACTGGACCTGGAACCCGCCCGGGCGCCGCTACGTGCTCGGTGCGCCAGAATGAAATCCCATTGAAGTCTGACAGGAACCTGAACCACACCTGCAGGTCGTACCTGTTACCCCTGGTCAATCGAACCCTGTGGTGCTTCCTGGATAAACCAACCATGGCATCACATAGACGCCTGGCAAAAGGCCAGCCAGGCGCAATTACTCTGCACGCGAAGTTAAGGTACCCATGAAGCACCTGCAGGTCATGAAGTAATGCCCTATGCTTGGCCAGTAGGGCCCAAATAGCCTCCGAAATGCGGGCTATTTTGTCCATGGGCAACCGGGAAGTCTGAGCCACGGTATCAATTTCAATCCCTAGAAAAACCAAATTAGTGGCGGGTCCTTCAGTCTTTTCAGGAGCCAATGGCACCCCTAATGCAGCCATCAGCCCCTGAAAAGTGGATAGCAGGTGTGCACACTCACCGGAGCCCACGGTGGCCCCAAACAAAAAATCATCCAGGTAGTGTGCCACTGACCGAACCCCAGAGCAGCAGACGAAGGCCCAATGTAAGAATGAATGGAAACGCTCGAATGCCGAGCAAGAAAAAGAGCACCCAAAAGGCATGACCTTGTCTACAAAATATTGCCCCTGGAAACGAAAAACAAGCAGATCAAAATCGTCCAGGTGGACGGGCAGGAGGCGAAAGGCCGACTTTATATCACATTTGGCCATAAGTGCCCCCCGTCTGCAGGCCCGAACCATGCAGAGTGCCTGGTCAAATGAAATGTACCAGATGGAACAAAGCTCGTCCAGTATAGCATCGTTCACGGATTTGCCCGCAGGGTAAGACAAATGGTGAATTAAAATGGAATTCACCTTGAACTTTCTTAGGGACCAAACCCAGTGGCGATACTTTCAAGTTGGGAAAAGGAGGTTCATCAAAGGGGCCTGCTACCTGACCCTCCCAAACCTCCTTAAATATCTTACTCCTAGCCACATTTTCCATGCCCCGCAATGAAACCAAATTCGGGGCATCCTGCGGTGAATGCACCCCCATGAAAGGGATGCGAAACCCATCAGAAAATCCCGCCCAGATGTACTCGGCATCCACCCTTTTGGGGTAGACGTGTAGCCATTGCTCCAACACGTCGAGCTTAATTGGGGAGGGGGCCTTTCTGAGCCGGCGCAGTGTCAGCATTGGCCTGGCTGGCACCCTGCTGTCCCCTACCTCTCCCCCGGGATGCCCCGGGCATAGTGCATGCAGTGGCCGAGTGCACTCATGCTTATACCTGCACTGCCTGCGGGCACATCCAGCCACGGATGAGTAGTTCCAGCACAACAGGCGGGCTGGAACCCTCTGCCCCGCCGCCTGGTGGGGTAATTGTGTGGAGCCAGGCCACTGCATGGTGTGACCAGAATGGTACTGGCAGGAGGCCAGGATACCCCCTATATGGCAGGGGGCCAGGATACCTTAGAGACCGCATCGTCCCAAGAGTGACTGCCCGTCCAACCAGAGCGGACCGGAGAGGCTCTCTGGTGGTGCCATCAAAGAGGGGTGCACATTTGACTAGCACCCGAAGGAGGGCCTTCTCCGTGTCCGCACCAATCCTCTGGAACCTCCTACCAACAGATCTAAGACTTCAAAGTGAATTGCTGCCCTTCAGGAAAGGAGTAAAGACCTGGCTGGCAGGGCAGGTGTGGGGCCCGAACGGGACTATGGCCCCCGCCGGCTGGCTTTTATAAGACTCTCTCTCTTTCCCTCTGTGTGGTAGGTGGGACGGGTGAGTGGGATATGGGTTTTAAATGGGGGTGGATGTCGGTTTCTTCTTATTGGGTGGGTTTTTTATTGGGTGGGTTTTTATAAGGTTTTATAATGTTTTTATGTATTTTTTGGAGTTGCTGTAATGCCGCCCTGAGTCGGGTTCTGCCTGAGTGGGCGGCATTTACAAATGTGAATGATAAATAAATAAATAAATAAATAAATGTAGTACAACCACAAGAGTTGGTTGGGCTCATCCCAACGCATCTTCGGGTGAAGCGCCGCCCACATACGAAACTCCTCATCATATGCCAACCACGATTGGCCCGGGAAGTCTACATAGGCGCGATAAATAATGTCAAGGTATTGAAAGAGGGGGATAGCCAAATCCGGGTGGGCCCTTAATGACACCACCGCATAGATAAGGTAGGCAGGCAACCAGTTGGCCCAGGTGCATGGTGGCTTGCGGCAACGGGACAACTCCTTGTCCCTGTCGTCCTCCTTCTCCTTCTCCTCATGAGTGGGCTCTCTGTTCAACAAACTGAACAGGTCCACATACTCCCTGTGCCAGATCTTGTCCCTGGTGGCAGGGAGCAGGTAGTCATCTAATGGCAGGACTAACCCGGCCGTCGGCAAGGCAGCAGTGGGCTCCGTGTGGTAGCCAGTGTTAACTGGTGGGCCATAAGGCCACACAGGATAAGGTAGCAAAGGGCCCGCTGGCGGGACACCAGGCAGTGGCAGATATGGCACCCTCCAACCCCCAATTGGCGTAGGCCCAGCCATCGCAGGCAGCAGGGGCTGCCCAGCGGGCACAGTAGCCGGCTGGGTATGCCAAGGCCATGCAAATTGAGCAGACGGAGCCACAGAGGGTGTACATGTTGGATTAACTTGACTGTTATACTCACCAGATGCTACTCCCCCAGCCGCCCCCACTGGGGGTTCCGACTGAGCAGGGGCGCTGGAGCTCAGGATCGCATTACAGCTCGCCCCAACTGGTACAGCAGAAGCGTGGCAGCCCAGATCGGCCCTGGCTGCCTGAACAGGTGCGCCGGCAGCACAGGGCAGTGGGCCGCCCGCAGGCGCATGCAACAGGGCCGCCTCAAGCCATGCCAGCCGCGAGTCAGTGTAGACTGGGGGCAGGGGGCCCTGTGATGTGACCAAATAGGTGGCGGGCCAGACGGCCCCCACCCATGGCAGAAGGCCAGTGGTCCATTCAAGGGCCACAAAGTGAGCCTCGAAAGATGTTGGGCCCGAGGTATCAGCCACCGGTGCCGGTGAGAGGCACTGAGGCCCCCCAAGCATGGTCCGCCGGTGCGCAGGCACCTGCATGGCATGCCGGTCCCCACCCTGGGGGCCCTCCGAGGATGATGGGCCCACAGTTGGAGGCAAGTTGCTCGCCGCCCTGCGGGCCCTCCGGCTCAGAAGGGGAGCAAGCTGCGGCACCGGGACAGGCTCAATGCGGGGCCTAGTCGGCGCAGCTGCGTGCAAGTGGTGCGCTGCAGGGGTGCTGCAGAGGCGCTGCCATGCGCAGCCTTCTTCTTGGGCACCATGTGCGCTGGCGTTCCTGTGCTGAGGCGAGGCGCGCGGTCCGAGCCCGTTCTCGGGCTGAGGTCCGGTGCCGGAGATTGAAGAGAGGCGCTCGGATGAAGCCCGTTCCCGGGCAGAGGCCGGCACCAATGAAGATGGGCAAAGCTCGCCCGCAGAGGTAAGGTAAGGGGCATGGCACAGGCCCATTCACGGCCGGAGAGCTGGCGCTAAAAAGGCGGGCAAGGATCGCCTGGAGACGGGCGAACCACCCGAGCCACGCAGCGCAAGCTGGCCTTGGTGTGCGTCCCGGCGGGGGAATCACCAAGGCACCCAGCTCAAGCAGAGTGAGGACCGCGGCTAAACCGCCACAAGGCACTGGTGCAAGCCCATTCACGGGCTAGCAACAGCAGTGGGAGAAAGAGGAGCAAAAAGGACAGATCAGCTGGGCACGGCAAACGCGCCCGGGACCCAGCCAAATTTAAACAGTGGGAGCCATTGGCATGGCCACCCCTTATAAAGGGGTAGCCAGCCATGCCCCTGGTTCCATTTTGCTGTGCCCGTGTCTCAGGGGCAGGGCCAGCAAAGTGCGCAGCGGCCATTTTGTCACCACGCGTCCCTTTCCCCATTTTCTTGGGGGACTTTTGTTTTGTTTTGTTTTCTTTCTTTTTTACTCAGTGGCTTAAGTGACTAAGATGCTGACTGGGAGGCAGAAGGTCAGCAGTTCGATTCCCGAGTACTGCAGGAATCGTAGCAGTTCAAAAGCAAGAAATTGCAAGTAGATAAATAGGGACCACTTTGGTGGGAAGGTAACAGCATTCCGTGTGCTCTGGTGTCTAGTCATGCCTGCCACATGACCACAGAAATGTCTGCAGACGCAGACAACACTGGCTCTTTGGCTTTGAAACAGAGATGAGCACTGAACCCTAGAGTCGGATATGATTGGCTTTTGAGCAAGGGCGACCCTTTACCTTTACCTAACTCAGATCCCCTTACTCAACTGTGCAAGCACACTGGATCTATGAGCTCTGATAATTCTCCCCGTGTATTTTGGATCTGCTCTCTCGTACAAAAAGCAACTTCTTGCTCTAAAAATTGACCACTGTAGGAATCTATGACTGTGATGGTGAACCTTGGCACTCTATAGATACGACTGGCGTTCGAGCAAGGGAAACCTTTACCTTTAGCATATAGTGATCAAGCACTTCCCCCATCCCACCCCTCCCAAGTTAACTCTGCCTTACTCAACTTATTATTTATTTTCATTTTTGTTACCGATTCCTTATATAGTTGTCCAATTATATGTCTGAATTTGGAGCCAAATTGTAATTTACGACAGATTTCCTTAATAGTGATCCATTGGATAGAATCGAAGGCTTTATATATATCTAATGCTAATATGCAGACTTTATGCTTCTGGTTTTTTTAATATATCAATAATATTAGTTAATCTACTTATCAACCTTTCCATCTGTCTCCCCTTAACAAAACCTACTTGATCTTCCCCTACATATAAATTTATAAATTTATTTAAACGATTATTTATTTAAGATGTAAATATTTTAGCATCTTGATTTAGAAGGGAAATAGGACGATATGCATCAATCTTTTCCTTATCTTTATCCAGTTTTGGTATTAATGTTATAGTTGATCTGCTCCAGGATTTGGGTATATCTCCTCCTTCCAAAATAAAATTATATAATATTTTTAATTTAGGGATAAATACCTCTTGACACTCCTTATATATTTCAGATGGGAAACCATCTTCTCCTGGAGCTTTGTCATTTTTTAAAAAAAATATTACATTTGCAATTTCTTTGTCCTCTATTTCCTGTTCCATAAGATCTATATGTTCTTTTCTCAACTGAATACTTAGATTCTTATCTAAATATGATCTTAATTTTGATATATCTACAGGTTTTTCCTTATATAATTCCGCATAAAAGTCTTCTGCTATCCAATGTTTGTCTGACGTTTTATACTTCCTTACACCATACTTATCTATCAAGGTCTCAATCTGTCTCTTATTCTTCTTATGTTTTGCCATTTTCGCCAAATTCTTCATATCCTTGTTATTGAATTCAAGATCATGCCTTTTTAAATACACCAAATCTTTTCTTGCCTTGTCTATTTCTAAACTCATAACCTCTTGTCTTAGCGCTTGTAATTTATTCCATATCATCTCGTTATTGGTTGCGGCATGCTTCCTTTCAAGTTCTTTCAAATCTAGCTCCATTTTAATTACCTTTTTATTCATTTCTCTATCATTAATAACCTTCTCCTGTATACAATCACCTCTCAGAACTGCTTTCATAGCATCCCATAAAATAGGAAGAGCAACTTCATCTGTGTTGTTAATTTCCCATTTTTCCTGCCAGTTATCCACCAATCATTTTTTATAGAATTATTATTAAGAATTTTAGCATCTAACCTCCATATATTATCTGAGATTGTATCTTTACTTAAATTTACTTCTAAATTAATCATCGTATGGTCAGATAGCTTAAACGTTCCTATTTTAAAATCTTCTAAATTTGGCAGTAAATTTTCTGAAATTAAGAAATAATCAGTGTGGGAATAAGACTTAAACATTGCAGAATAAAATGTAAATGCTTTTTCTTCCCCTTTTACTGTTCTCCAAGCATCTCTTACCCCCAACTTCTCCATCCAGTTATCTAGAATATTTTGTTGCCACTTTCTATGTCTAGAAGGCTTTGAGACATCAGACATTGATCTTGTCAAATTAAAATCCCCCCTATTATCAAATTATCTGATCTTTCCTTCTTAATAATTGGTAGAACTATCTTTAAAAAGTCCTTGATCTTTATTAGGTGCATATATATTCACCAAGGTGTATTCCTCATTTTCAATTTCCCCCTTAATTAACTGAAATCTACCCTCTTTATCATTCACACTTTTAGACATTATGAAGCCTAGTTTAGATTCAATCAAAGTAGCAACTCCTCTCGAATTTGAAGAACCTAAACTTTTTTCATAAATATCAATTCCCCTTACATATAAATTATTCTTATTCTCAAACTTTTGATGCGTCTCTTGCAAAAATATAATGTCTGCTTTCTGTCTTTTCAAAACCCCTTCTACTCTCTTCCTCTTAATTTGATTCCCTAAGCCCTTCACATTCCATGAAATAACTTTTAACTTTCTTGACATACGTACAACTTAAAGAAGTCATCTTCATTACTATTTCCCCAACAGTAAAACAAAAAAGGCAGATAACCAACAAAAATAAAATAAAAACATTTGAATAACATTCAAATTCCCCCATCCCTCCTCCAAACATATAAAGTATACATTCCCAAAAAATAGAAGAAAGAAAAAATGTTCTTTCTATCCTCCCCACTTCCCTAAAAAAGTAACCTTTGAGAACAAAGAGGGGAGGGGGGTTGCGGGCAGCGAATCAAATTTATTGCGTATATCCGTTTCTTGTTCCTTATAGACTCTTTTATTTAGGATATTAATTCAATACATAAGACATGTTTTATTCCTTCCTATTTCCTATCTCCTTCTGCCCCTGCGATTTCTTCCTCTTCTCCATCTACCCCTAACGAGGCACCACCTACATTAGTCAAGGTATCCCTTAATTGCTTCAATTCGTTTGAACCTTTTTCTACAAGCTTTGACACTCCTAATTCATTCAGACCATATAGGTAACCATTTTACCTATATGCTTATAATCCTTCATTTCAATTTCTTCCCATATTGCTTTTTCCCTAGCCAAGATCTTCACAACATTCTTAATTTGAAAAGCTCGATAATATACCAACAAATTTAGCATCCCTAATCCACCTTCTTTCTGGGATAAATACCAATTTTTTTATAATCTAGACCTCTTTCTGCCATTACAAAATTCATTAATCATTTTTTGAAACTCCTTAATTTCCTTCTCTTTCATTTGAATTGCTAAAGCATCAAATAAAAAATTAAGTCTAGGTAAAAACATCATTTTACTAAGTGCAATTCTTCCAAACCATGACAGTTTCAACTTTTGAAAAAAATTTATTTTTACTTTAATTTCATTTTTCAAACTGTCATAGTTCAATCTCTTAAACTCTTCAAAACTACTTGAAATATTTATCCCCATTTATTACCTATTCCTTTTATCTTCTTCTGATCTTCCTTTCCTATATTACATAACATCATTTCCGATTTCTCCCAATTTATCTTCAATCCTGTAATATCCTCAAAAACCTTTAGATGCGCTTGAATCCTAGCTAATGCCTTCTCAGGGTGCTTAGCAATTATCAGGGTATCATCAGCATATAGACTTATCTTAGTTCCCATAACCCCCTCTATTTCCCCATCTTCTCTTATAGCTTTTGCTAATAATTCCATTGCCATAATAAACAAAATCGGAGATAATGGGCAGCCCTGTCTCATGCCTGCTTCTAAATTTATCTCATCAGTAACCTCATCATTTACTCTAACAATAGCTGTACCTTGTTGATATAGTTGATCAATTATTCTTCTAAATTTATCACCAAATCCATAACATTTAATTCTTTCCTTAATTGAAGCCTATTGTAATGAATCAAATGCCTTGAAAATATCTAAAGATATTTTCATCGTTTTCAACCAAGGAAATCCACAGAGTGCAATAGTAATCTTTTTAAAAGTTATATAACAAGAGTCCAGAAGCCGAAGTCTTTATCTTATTAAGTCCGGAACCAGAGTCACAGGGCGAATGGCGTGTTTTTTTCCAACGACAACAGACCTCAGGTCCAACCAGTCACCTAGTCAGAGCCCTCCATATAACAAAGTTCATATTTTACCACTGCAACTTATTGAACTCTGTAATTTATCACAATCCTCTTTATTGCAGTCAGCAAAAAAAATCAAGTTTCTTTACAGGAGTCTATCTATAAGAATCCATTGGCTCCCGAGTCGTTTTACTCTTTACTCTCTTTGCTCTTTCCTTACTTGAACTCCGGCGATCTTCGGAACTTCCTCCTTCTTTCATATATCATTGACTCATCATTTTTCCACTCTCAAGTGTTCCGACACTCTCCTTCAAAAGTCAAAAGTCTACGGAGTACTATAACAAAATCTGCAAAAATCAGCAACAAGGATAAAGGAGCCAATGCAAACGAAAGTTCCTCCAACCTTACTTCGAACGTAACGAGACTCCTCTTCGCTGCTCGGCATTTCGCCTCAGCTCGCCTCCACCACTCGCTGGTTTCCGCAACTTTACCCCTCTGATATTTAAAAAAAATTATTCAAAAGAAACAAGAGCTCGTAGAGAATCCCTCCCTGGGACTCCTAGCAATATTTTCAGACCTTTTTGTAACTTCAAAACACCCTTTTTCACCTCCTTTCACTACACGCCTTTCGGAATCAACGGAAAAACCAGCCGCTCAATCCATCATGATGCCATCCCCCCCCCAAGTTAACTCTAGAACAGAAATGGAACCCCCCTCTCTCTCTCATATAGTGTAGGAATCTATGACTGGGATGGCGAACCTTGGCACTCTATAGATACGACTGGCTTTCGAGCAAGGGAAACCTTTACCTTTAGCATATAGTGATCAAGCACATCCCCCACCCCACCCCACCCCCTCTCAAGTTAACTCTAGAACAGAAATGGAAAAACCCCTCTCTCATATAGTGATTAAGCACCATCCCCCCACCCCTCCCAAGCTAACTCTAGAACTCTAGAAACGGAATCCTCCAGCCAGGAGGCAGGACAGAAACAGCTCAATAAAGCATGAGAGTGAGAGAGAAGTCTCTGCCCCCAGACCAAGAGCTGATTTTCCCCTGCATTTATGAAATACCGCTCACCTCTAGAGTAGACTCCTGTCCCTCCCAGCATGGTGGCTCCAACCAAAAACGAAGCCTCCATATTGGCCATGTGGCAGGAGGAAAATAAAAGAGAAACTCAGAATGCCCCCCCACCTTCTCTCTCTCTCCTTCCACAAGCAAAAAGCCTGCCACACAGCGACCTCTGGTGGCCGGAAAAAAATACTGCAGCTTCACCTGTGAGGGCTCTGGTCAGGATATTTTTTTAAAAATAAGGGAAAATATGGGGAAATTAATAAAACGGGAGGGGGCGGGAAGAGGGGTAAAAATAAGGGGTTTTCCTGGGGAAAACGGGATAGTTGACAGGTATGGTGTGTAAGAGATGCTGTTGTGGCATTTTAGCACAGTGTTTTTTGGTGGGGTTACAGTTAAAATGCCTTGCAAATGTTTTTTGTTTGGCCTTGTGTGCAGGTGGATGGTTTTCTAAAGTTAAATTTAAGTTTTTTTGGGGGGGTTGGGGGGGGGTCTGACAACTGTATACTCTGTGGCTAGGACTTTTCATCCTCCATTTTGGTTACTCATGGCCTGTTAAATGCTGGGACATGTTGCCCTCCATCTTAAAGCCTGATTCTATGCTGTTCCTATTTTACTCTAAAATGGAGTTCTGAGCACATTGCAGGCAAGAGGTGAAGAAATTGCATGCTGGAACATTTAGTCCTCCAATTTTTAGCCAGATTCTATGCGGGGCCTGTTTGCTGCAAAACTGAAATGCAGTTTTTTATTTTTTGCTGTTCATAGAGTTCATCTGTGTGCCATGGCATCGTCATCCAAAAAAACATCATCAGGAAGAGGAAAGAGAGAACAGATTCTGGTGTAGGAGAAGAAGGCGATTGTAAAGCGATATGATGAAGGCATGCGGATCATCAACATCACAAAAATGTTTGGGAGGCCCCGGTCAACGGTTGGCACCATCATCCAGCATCGGAATAAGTTCATGGACAGAAAAGTGGTCAAGGGGGTGACCAGGCTGGCCAAGAATCAGACACCGGTCTTGGATGAGGTGGAGAAGTTGCTGCTGCTGTGGATCCAGGACAGACAGCAGGATTCCAACACCATCACCGAGACCATCATCCGGGACAAGGCGAGGCAGCTCCATGCAGACATGATGGCACAGCAGCCTGGACCATCAGATGAGGAGGAGGTCTTCAAGGCAAGCAGTGGCTGGTTTGCCCGTTCCAGGCGACAGTCCAAGATACACAGTGTGGTCCAACATGAGGAATCGGCCAGCTGTGATGTGCCAGCTGCTGAGGAGTTTGCCACGTCCTTCTATGAACTTATCCAGGACAAAGGGTACACTCCGCAGCAGGTGTTCAATGCGGATGAGACAGGCCTCTTTTGGAAGCGCATGCCAAAGAGGACCTTCATCACCGAGGAGACCACATCACTGCCAGGGCACAAGGAGAAAAAAACCGGCTCACCCTACTGTTTTGTGCTAGCGTTAGTGGGACCTCAAGGTGAAGCCCCTGCTGGTGTTCAACTCCTTGAACCCGAGAGCATTCAAGAAACGCAGGGTGAACAAGGATGACATGGGTGTCTTTTGGAGAGCCACAAGGAATGTGTGGGTGACTCACCCCATTTTCACCGCCTGGGTCAACCAAGTGTTTGGTCCATCAGTGAGGCGCTACCTGGAGGACAACAACCTGCCCTTAAAGGCACTTTTGCTTCTGGACAACTGCCCGGCCCATCCTACAGGGCTTGAAAATGACCTCAGGGCGGAGAATAAATTCATCCAGATTGTGTTCCTTCCCCCCAACACAACGCCAATTCTCCATGGACCAGCAGGTCATATCCAACTTCAAGAAGCTCTACACCTGGGAACTGTTTAGGCATTGTGTGACTGTCACTGAGTCCTCCAGGCTGACCATCCAACAGTTCTGGAAGGACCACTTTGACATTGTGGACTCCCTGGGTATGATTAAAAGGGTGTGGGATGGCGTCAGTCAGCATAATCTTGTTGCTGCCTGGCGTCTCCTGTGGCCTGACAGTTCTCTGGCTGCCACTGAGCCCGAAGCTGCTCCATCACAGCAGCTGGACGATGACGCGGTGGTCACCGAGATTGTGGAGCTGGGCCGGTCCATTGGCCTGGATATGGATGACGATGACGTTGAGGATCTGGTGGACAGCCATGACCAGACTGAGATGTCCACCCAGGAACTGTTGCAGCTTCAGAGACGGGAGGAGGAGTTCCTGGAGTCCTCATCTGATGAGGAGGGTAGGCCAAAGAAAAGGATTTCAGAGTTGCCCACCAGTGAACTGAAAGCATGGCTGGGTGCTCACGAAGTCTATCAGAGACTAATGGCCTACCACCCCAAACAGGACTCAGCAATGGAATTTTTTTCTTTGGATGCTACCAGCATGGTCACTGCTGTCAGAGGGGAACTCAGGAACCATGAGAAGCAGCAGACGCTGGGCAGGTGGTTTAAGAAACAAAAAAACTGATGAAGAGCCATCCTGTTCAGCTGATGTTCACCTGATCCTCTCCTCCTCCTCAAATGCTTTTGCACTTTAGTTTCATTGTGCACAGTACTTAACGTTGCTGTTTGTTTTAATTTTGACAGAGCACTTTTCAAATGTTCCAGAAGTTTATGCTGTACTGTACATATGTTTGTAATTTTATGTTCTGAAATATTTATGCACTCATGTGCTGAACGTTGTTTTTTTTTGATGTTACAGTACTGTATGTTCTTAAATGGTTTAGCACTTCCTAGTTGACTTACTCTGTACAGTACTGTACTGTACAATATTAAAATGCACTGTTTTTTTAAAAATGTTCCATGTTTTAATAATGTTCCATGTGTTAGAAATGTTCCATGTGTTAAAAATGTTTCATGTGTTAAAATTTTCCATGTTCCGCGTTTAAACATGCACTTTCTACAGTACTGTTCAGTACTGTACAGTAAAAAGTTTTCTAAAGAAAAATATATCTTTTGCATTTTTTTTGCATGTCTATTTACTGTATTTAACCTTTAGACTATTGTTTCCTAAGGTACAGTACAGTAATGTAAGGTTCCAGCATGTTTCCATTGACTTGCCTTGCAATCTGTGAAGATTGCAATGGTTTTCAATGGAAACGTTGTTAATCTAGGTTTTCCCATAGGGAGCCGCTTTTTTAGCGTTGCTATGCGAAAACGTCGTTAATCGAGGTTTTCCCATAGGGAGCCGCTTTTTTAGTGTCGTTGTACGAGTAGTCCCATTTAACGACATTTCGTGATTAACGACGCTACCGAAGGAACCAAGCAGTGTCGTTATGCGGGGGTCTAGTGTAATAATAATAATAATAATAATAATAATAGGTTAGCAGGAGCTGGGACAGAGAGGGGTGCTTAAACCATCATGCAGTACCCAGGTCTCGAACTGCTGACTTGCCAACCTTCCAGCTAACAAGGTGAGCTTCTTAACCACTGAGTGTGGAACACTCTAAACTGGCAGTGTATAAATTTAACTAATACATAAATACATTTTGCTGTTTTTTTGGTTGTTGTTCATTCGCACAGTCGATTCTGACCATTCGCGACCCCATGGGCAACCACATGCCAGGAACCCCACCATCCTCCTCAGCCTGGCCAACTTTGTGCCAATTGCGTCAACAATGTCATCTAGCCATCTCATTCTCTGCCGCCACTTTCTTCTTTTGCCCTCAACCTTTCCCAGTATCAAGGCTTTTTCAAGTGAATCCTCTCTTATCATTTGATGTCCAAAGTACTTAAATTTCATCTTCAATATTTGACCTTCCAAGGAGCAGTAGGGGTTGATTTCTTTTAAGACTGACCTATTTATTCTCTTTCCTGTCCAGGGTATTCTCAAACTCGCCTCCAACACCACATCTCAAAAGTGTCTATTCTACTGCACTCAGCCTTCCTTTAAGGTCCAGCTCTCGCAACCATACATCACTACCAGAAATACCATTGCTTTGACTATGCAGCACTTTTAACTATGTTGCCCAAATTTCTCATAGCTTGCTTCCCAGGAATTAGTCGCCTTTTTATTTCATGGCTGCAATCTCCATCTGCAGTGATCTTGGATCCTAAGAATGTAAAGTCTGTCACTGCTTTTACTTATTCCCCATCTATTTTCCATGGACTGATAGGGTCTGTTGCCATTCTCTTGGTTTTCTTGATATTAAGTCTCAAGCCAGCTTTTGCACTCTCTTCTTTCAACCTAAGCAAGACTTCTTTAGGTCTTCTTCACTTTCTGCCATTAGGGTAGTGTCATATGCATATCTCTAATTGTTGATGTTTCTCCCAGCAATTTTAATTCCAACTTTTGATTCATCCAGCCCTGCATTGTGCATTATGTGCTCTGTGTATAAGTTAAATAAGCATAGTGACAAAATGCAGCCTTGACTTACTCCTTTTCCTATTCCTAACCACTCCGTCATTCCATATCCTGTCCTAACTGTTGCTGCTTGACTCATGTACAGATTTCTCATGAGGCATATAAGGCATTCTGGTATCCCCATCTCTTTAATTACTCACCACATTTTATTGTGGCCCACACAGTCAAAGGCCTTGGTGTAGTCAATGAAACAGAAGTAGACTTGTTTCTGGTATTCCTTTGTTTTCTCCATGTTCTGCTTGGGACCAAGGTTGCCATCAAGGGGGACTGCTGTCCCATGCCAGGAGCTGGCAGGGGCCCGATGGCACTGTGTTAATTTCTTTTAATTTTTAATTTTTTATGTGTGGTGCACGGCACCACTGTGCATGCCCCGCCACTGCCAGAGGGCTCTGCCTCCGCCTTGACCCAGAGCGGCATTGGCATGGCTAGGGGGAACTTGCCGGGGGTGCGCAATAGGTTCAGCTGTACTTCCTTTCTGCGTGCATCCTTTGGCAATGCCTCGCTCACTCAGGGCCGAAGCCCGAAGGTGTGCAGGAGGAAGCAGCCCTGGTGCACGGTCTCTTCCAGACCGAGACCGGCATGCCTCATGGGCTGAAGCCTTGACCATGAGGCACGCCACACCAGTCCTGGTCCGGAAGAGACCGTGCACAGGGGCTGCTGCCTCCTGTGCACCTCAGGCTTCAGCCCTGGGTGAGCAAGGCGTGTGGGAGCATTGCTGAATGACGCATGCAGAAAAGAAGTACAGCTGAGCCTAAAGAAGTGCGCTTCCCAGCAAGTTCCCCCTAGCCACGCTGCTCTGGGCAAGCGGCGGCAGCGGCAGGGCAGTGGGTGGGCAAAGCAATGGCTCTCCTTCCCCCTCCCCGGCACAGGAAGGACAGAGCCCACCCAGAAGCTACTTCAGCTCAAGAGCTCCTCGTCGTGGAGACGAAGCTGCACCTTCCGGTGAGTCTCCTCTCTTCCTCTTTCTCTCTCTGTGGATAGGAGGAATGGAGTGTGTGTGTGTGTGTGTGTGTGTGTGTGTGTGTGTGTGTGTGTGTGTGTGTGTGTGTGTGTAAAATTATGAGCTCCCATCTAAATCCCAGCTCTTGCCAACCTAGCAGTTTGAAAGAAAGAAATTGCTAGTAGATATCCTTATTTATCTACTTGCAATTTCTTGTTTTCGAACTGCTAGGTTGGCAAGAGCTGGGAGGGATGATGTGAGCTCATCATTAACAACATAAATAGCATTCTGTGCACTCCAGTGTCTAGTCATGCCTGCCACATGTCCATGGAAACATCTGCAAATGCAGTCAGCGTTGGCTCTTTGGCTGTAATCAGAGATTAGCACTGAACTCTAAAGTTGGATACAATTGCCCATCGATTTCTTTTGGGAAATTGTGTATTCCACCACTACCACTCCGCCGCTGCCCCAATGCAAGGAGAGAAAAAAGTGGGGGGGGGGGCAATAGGATTGCTCAGTATGGGGCCCAGAAATTTCTGATGGCAGCCCTGCTTCGGACAGAGCAAAAAATAGTAAAAAAGAAAAGAAAAGCAGTTTGTATCCATAGTAAACTTGTATTTTTAGCTCTCTTTAAGATTACATCAAAGCCAAGAATACTGCTTAGACCAGGGGTTGGGAACCCATGGATTTCAAGGTGGTTTTGGAAACTCTCTCACATCATCCCTAGCCGATAGAGAGAGAGAGAGAGAGAGAGAGAAATAGATTTGTGTCTCAAAACACTCCTCATTCTTTTCTTCTGGGACTTCAAAACATGCAGGGCTAATAGAGCCATGAAACCATAGCAACCTCTGGTAAACCACATGAGGCTAACCTATGAATGAAATATCCATATGTGTGAAGTTAATTAAGGAAGAGAAGTATGCAAGATACAGTACGCAGTCGCTAGCTCAGCAAAACCATGTGGAGAATGAAAAGAAGAAAAAATGTTATTCTCTTTAAAGATTTCTATTCATCTTTCAGTCAAATAACTATCAAAGAAGCTTAACAATTCCAACCCCCTCCCTTCATTGAACCACTGACTTGCTTCCCTCATTCTCTGTGGTCCAAGGCAGAGTTTTCTTTACTCCTTCCTGCTGGACAGGCTGGTCTTTCTGTGGCACTGATAATCTTCCTGGCCAAAGTATGATGCTCTACAGTCCAGGGCAAATGGGACTTGCAATTGGAGTACACAAAGGAAAGAGATAGCAAATATCTTGCAATTTCTTCTTTATTGCTTTTCGTCACTGAATTGAGCCAGGTTGTCTCTACCTGGCCATGAGGTTCTTCTTGGGAGTTGTTATGTATGTACAATGTTGCTTTAAGAAATGCATGAATGTAACCTGACCACAATTACAATGTAGCTCAGCTGTTAAGGAACGCGAGTAAGCTGCCCATAGAGGGCAGCTGCGAGCGCTCAACTCACATGGTTCTCATTCCTCAAATCACCGGCAGCCGCGGGAACTCTCCCGCACTATCAACAACTACAGAAGAGGGGCGTGACTTGGAACGACGTCACGCCGGTAGCAGCCAATGAGCTACCGTGCAACAAGATTCAAATGTATTGTACTGCTGTATATAATGTGATGTACCTCCGCCATTACGACATGTTCATCCTGATCATCATCCAATAAACCTGTGTTAGTCCTCACTGCAACTCCTTCCTTGTCTTCCGTGCAAGACACTAAATTGGCGACGAGGATGGGATCGATAGCGAATCCCAAGGTCAAGCCTTACCAGTTCGATATCAGCGACCCGGAACAATGGGAGCTGTATGAGTGCCAGTTTCGGCACGCGATGGAAGCTGCGGGCGTCGACGCCGCCGTGAAGATGCGCTCCCACTTTCTGGCCCGGGTGGGGCCGGCCACGCTGCGTATCCTGATGAACCTGGTGGCCCCCCGGAAGGTGGACGTGGTGCCACTCAGCCGCATCCTGGAGTTACTGGGCGAACATTTCCAGCCCCCCCGTGTCGATTTTCCCGGCCAGGGTCGCATTTCACAGGTGAGACCAGCGCCCGGGAGAGTCCGTGTCCGCCTACGCGGCGGCCCTCAGGCTTGCAGCGGTGCACTGCCAGTGGGAAGACCTGGACACAGCCCTCTGAGACCGCATGCTGTGTGGCCTGAGGGATGAGGAGGTCCAGAGGAAGTTGATGACCTGCGACTATCGCCTCACATTCAATGAGGTACTGCGGGAGGCCCAAGCAGCCGAGGCAGCCAGGAGCGGGGTCAGAGTGTTCAAGTCCCGAGGGGCCACATCCGAAAGGGCCAAGTCACCAGTGCAGGCGGCCCGGCGGACATCGGCAAAGATGGCCTGGCGGGCCCCCAAGTCGCCCGCCGGCACACCAGCGACGTCCGAGGAGTCGTCCACGACGGCGGACTCCTGCTCCAGCGAGGACGACGATGTCCAGAGGATAAAGAAATGCGGGGAGAAGCGACAGACCCGCGAACGGCAGGACCACCGCTGCGACAGTTGTGGGGCGTCTCACGACCGCACGAGGTGTCCGTTCCGAAAGGCCGAGTGCCACAACTGCGGCCGAAAGGGACACATCGCCAGAGTATGCAGGCGCAGGCGAACCGAGGACAAGGGCGTTTCGAACCATCCCCAGACACACCAACGAAAGGCGGCCGGCACCAGGAAGGGCTCAGCCAACCACAGCGAGAAAGGCGTGACCCGCGTGGGCCTGGAGCACCGGCGTTTTTTCGTAGAGGTACTGTTACAGGGGGTCCCTGTGAGGATGGAGATAGACTCGGGGTCATCCTATTCCATCCTGTCCCAAAAGGAGTTTATGCGCATTCCCCCAGAGGCGCGGCCCAAACTGCGGGCCATGAAGTCACACTTACGGGACGTGCAGGGGAAAGGGATCCCAGTGTTGGGGGTGGGGAACTTCAAGGTGAAGTTCAAGGATTACTCCGAGAAACTGCCCCTAGTGGTCCTTAAGGGGGGGAGATGCTGCCTTTTGGGAACGCAGTGGTTTGCCCCCCTGGGAATCGAAATGTCCGGCATTAACGCCATCGAGACTGACCCAATGCGGGATGTGTGCAATGCACACCCGGACGTTTTCAAGAAGGGGCTCGGGACGTACAAGGGCCCCCCAGTTTCCTTTGAGCTGGACCCAGAAATCCGGCCCATCTGCCTCAAGCCAAGGACAGTGCCCTTCGCCCTCAAGGACAAGATCGAGGCGGAACTGGACAAATTGGTGGGGCAGGGGATTTTGGTTCCAGTTGATTCGGCGGAGTGGGAAACGCCGATTGTTACGGCCCTTAAGTCAAACGGGGAGGTCAGGATTTGTGCGGACTATAAATGTACGATCAATAAGGCCATTCAGCCAAATGCATATCCAGTGCCTGTGGTCAGCCACTTACTGGCC
The DNA here is from genome assembly GCA_035047345.1 of Bradypodion ventrale. Classification (NCBI taxonomy): domain Eukaryota; kingdom Metazoa; phylum Chordata; class Lepidosauria; order Squamata; family Chamaeleonidae; genus Bradypodion; species Bradypodion ventrale. The sequence goes on along the minus strand of JAWDJE010000009.1, from coordinate 21,238,698 downwards.
ACGTTACATGGGGGGAGGTGTTTTGCCAAGCTAGATCTGGCGCAGGCATATCAGCAGCTCTCTGTAACCCCGGCTGCTGCCGCTGCACAAACGATCGTGACGCACAAGGGGGCATTTAAGGTAACGCGCCTTCAGTTCGGCGTGAATTCGGCCCCCGGAATTTTCCAGTGCCTTGTGGAACGCCTTTTAAAGGGGCTTCCAGGCGTTCTCCCATATTTTGACGATGTGTTGATAACGGCGGGGAGCGAATTAGAGTTAGCAAAGAGGCTAGACGGGGTCCTCTCAGTGTTCGAGAGAGCGGGACTTCGACTGAGGAGGGACAAATGTGTATTCTTTGCGAGGGAGGTCGAGTTTCTCGGTTTTAAGATAACCCCAGATGGAATCAAACCCTCTGAATCCAAGGTTGCGGCCGTGAAAAACGCCCCTCGCCCCACCGCGAAACCGGAGCTGCAGTCATTTCTAGGACTCCTAAATTTCTATCACTCCTTCCTGCCTCGGAAGGCATCGGTCGCGGAGCCTCTGCACGCGCTACTAAAAAAGGACGCGGCTTGGCGGTGGGGGGACAGGCAGGAGAAAGCGTTCAAGGAGCTTAAGACACTCCTATCCTCGGTTGCTGTCCTGACCCACTTTGATCCGAAAAAAACAGTGGTTTTAGTCTGTGATGCGTCCCCAGTGGGGGTGGGGGCGGTCCTGTGCCATGTGTTGGAGAGCGGGTGGGAAGCCCCGGTAGCGTACTACTCAAGGTCCCTCTCGAAGGCCGAGCGCAATTACGTGCAAACAGATAGGGAGGCCCTGGCCATAATCGCGGGAACGAAGAAGTTCCACGATTTCTTATACGGCCGCAAGTTTACGGTAGTGATGGATCACAAGCCACTTCTGGGGATCTTCACTACCGGCAAATCCACCCCGCAAATTCTATCCCCCAGGATGCTGAGTTGGGCCATTTTCCTCAACGCCTACCAGTATGAGCTGGTCTATCGCCCAGGGAAGGAGATCTCCCATGCGGACACACTGTCCCGGTCTCCCCTCCCTAGTTTAGGGGATCCCGCATGTGAGGTAGAGCAGGACCACCAAGTCCTGCTGATCGAGTCCCTCGACTCACCCCCCATTGTCCCGGCCGACCTCGCCAAGGCCACGGCGGCCGACAAGATGCTGGCCCAAGTTAGTTCCTGGGTTAGGAAAGGGTGGCCCACTACTCCCCCCGAGGAACATTTCAAGCCATTTTTCAGGCGTAGAGTAGAGCTTTCTCTGGAAAGGGGCTGCTTACTCTGGGGCCAGCGGGTAGTTATCCCAGAGAAGCTAAGGGCCAAGGTACTGAAGCTACTGCATACCAGTCACCCCGGGATCGTGCGCTCCAAGGCTCTGGCTAGGAGCTTCTTTTGGTGGCCCCAGATAGACGCGGATATAGAACGTTTAGTGGGTACGTGTGAGAGCTGCCAGAGCTCTCGGCCCGAGGAGTCCCAGTTACCCCATAGGGAATGGGACACGGCCCGCGGGCCATGGTCCCGGATTCATGTCGACTTCGCTGGCCCCTTCCGCGGGTCCATGTTTCTGCTGGTAGTTGACTCCTATTCCAAGTGGTTGGAGGTAATTCCCATGAACAGCACCTCCTCCGCGGCAACCATTAAACAGTTGCGCAAGCTTTTTGCCTGCTTCGGCCTGCCAGATGTCCTTGTTAGCGATAACGCTAGCACCTTCACGTCTGCTGAGTTCAAGACGTTTTTTGAGAGAAACGCCATCAGGCACATTACCGCTGCCCCATTTCACCCCGCCACAAACGGTCAGGTAGAGCGCCAAGTGCGCACTACGAAAGACGCACTGCGGCGCATGGGTCCCGGTGAGTTGAACCTTCATCTGTGTCAGTTCCTCATCTGCTACAAGACAACCCCCTTAGCTTCAGGATTTTTCCCGGCCGAACTCCTCATGAGGAGGCGCCCAGTAACACTTTTTGACCGGATGGATCCATCCAGGGTGGAGGATGAAGGGAGAAATATAAATATGGGGGAGAGAGCTCCAAAAGTTTTTCAGTAGGGGACCCGGTTCACTGCAGGAACTACGCAGCCTCGGGGCCAGCGTGGGTACCAGGGACGATCATTGAGCAGACGGGGCCAGTATCCTACAGGGTCGAGACTAGCTCAGGTCTACTCTGGAGAAGGCACGCCGACCAACTCAGAAGGCGAGTCACCAGTGAAGGGGAATCAGCGTTAGGGTCCTCCCCCACCCGCGTTACCCAAGGGGGAGACACGGCAGCATCCGCGGGTACAAATGCATACCCTGGGTTCTCAGCCACAGAGGAGGACACTTTGGAAGAGAGGGATGAGTTTGATTATGATTTGCAGTACCAGGGGGGTGTTGCGGAGTGGTCCCCCACCCGTCCTAGCGAGAAGAGGGGTTTCAGTTCAGCCCCTGGTACCTCCAGTCCCCCTAGCCCTTTTGTTTTAGAATATACCATAGCTCCAGCTCCCCGGAGACAGACACCCCCGAGACAGGCAGCAGGGGGGAGTCCGCCCACCTCAGCCTCTAGAACTCCCGGACAGGCAACAGGGGGTGGCGAGACCACGAGGGCTTCCTTGTCGGTCCCAAGATTCGTACTGGGGGGGACCCCTAGCTCCTCAAGCGGTAGGCAGGGGTTCACGTCCCAACTGTTCATTCCATTCCCGTCCCCAAATGCAAGGTTGTTGCAGAGTCCCCACCGAACCACTAATGAGTCCCCCCTTTCCGTTGCAGGAAGGGAATCCGTGGAACCAGGAGCCCCCAGCTCCCCTGTGTTAAGTCAAGCGGCCGCACGCCCCAGACGTACGTGCAGCAAACCACAATGGCTGAGGGACTTCGTCCCATCCTAGGGGGGAGGGATGTTATGTATGTACAATGTTGCTTTAAGAAATGCATGAATGTAACCTGACCACAATTACAATGTAGCTCAGCTGTTAAGGAACGCGAGTAAGCTGCCCATAGAGGGCAGCTGCGAGCGTTCAACTCACATGGTTCTCATTCCTCAAATCACCGGCAGCCGCGGGAACTCTCCCGCACTATCAACAACTACAGAAGAGGGGCGTGACTTGGAACGACGTCACGCCGGTAGCAGCCAATGAGCTACCGTGCAACAAGATTCAAATGTATTGTACTGCTGTATATAATGTGATGTACCTCCGCCATTACGACATGTTCATCCTGATCATCATCCAATAAACCTGTGTTAGTCCTCACTGCGACTCCTTCCTTATCTTCCGTGCAAGACACTAAAGGAGTCAGGGAGAATGTCATACTTTTGGCTTTTCCCACCAATCGTGTCTTTTCTCTCCAGTTAAATCCATTATCAGCCATTCCCATTTGAAAACGTGCAAATGCTTCTTTGTATACTTTATTTCTCAGAAATGCCAAAACAGGCACCTAAAATGTGCAGATTCTTGGAGCAAATTGTCTTTCTTCTCACAGTGACCCCCAAGTAGTGTGAAAAGGCTGTTGTCTTTGAGGTAGTCATATCCAATAGAATTCTGCACCTCACCTTCAGCCTATAACTCTGATCTTCATCCAAAAAGTAAGACATGAACTTGTATAAATTCAACAACAGCAAGGTTAGAAATTGAAACATAAACTTCTGACCTAAGATTCCAACCCCAATTTGAAACTTGTTTTTTATTAAGAGATTTGGTAATCTAGCCAGATTTCTTAGAATAGGAGTTCCCAACTTTTTCAAGCCCAGAGCCGGGTCACGCTCTCTCAGCCAGCTTCGAGGGCCAGATGGCCATTTTGCCCTGCCTGCATGATGAGGATGGTCATTTTATCCCAACAGCTTCAAATGCCATTTTGTTTCTTGAATGCCCTTGGAAGGGAGGGGGCCCATGTGAAATGGTGCTGGAGGCCAGATCCGGCCCATGGGCCTTAGGTCGGGAATCTCTATCTTAGATTTTGATGTTATTTCCTGAACCAACCAATGCCAAGGTGACTATGTTATAGAAGCTGGTGGTATACAGATCGAAAGCTAATGGGTCACACACACACACACACACACACACACACACACACAGCAGTTTGAGCAGTCCAATAAATGTCTTTTTCTCACATACATTTGCCTTAGATTTAATGAGCTAGTTCCACAAGCACAACGAGCAGAGACCATCCTGCAGAGTACACATTTTGGTCCGGGAAAAGAAAAAGTGTCATTGACTATTTTATTGTCTCAAAAGAGGTTGTTAGTTATGTAGACCGATTTTTAGTCTCTTTGTTTTATGATAGTGACCACCTTCCTTTAAATCTTTTACTTAACTTCCCGACACATACAGTGAGGCTTAGTGAAAAACACTGTGGTCAGCCAGACTCTGAGAGCAGGATGAATTTAATCAGATGGAGAGCAGATATGGCCCAGATCTTACCAACGCTGATTAACACTGATGGTTTTAAAGAGGCAGTGGATAATTTTGTGAATAACGGTCTACATGAACAGGGTATTGATCTTTTTGACTCCTTGTTGGAAAGAATCCAATCTCCATTAAAGGTATTTAACACTAGTCACAGAAGATCATCCAGCAGGTTAAGTAAATCTTGATATGACAAGGAATGTGTATTGGCCAAAAAAGCTTTGAGGTCTAAACATAGGGACTTCTGTTTAAATCCTATAGACAGTTTAAGAGACGAAGTGGCCCTTATCAAATCTCAATATAAACAGTTAATAAAACGGGAAAAATGTGATGAAACTAAAAGGGCCTGGGAACAACTTAGGTTGGCCATTGAGCAAAAAAACTACTCCCAATTCTGGAATTTAGTCTCCTGTCATTCAAGAACTAATAGCACCACGGCTGCTATTTTACCAGAAATCTGGGAAAATCATTTTCAAGAACTCTATCGGGCCCTTGACATTTTGGACTCCACACCAGGCTATTTGGCCTGTAGTGACAATCTTCCCATTTGGCTCCCAGTTTCAAATGCTGAAATAAAATCTTTAATAAGCAAACTGAAATCAGGGAAAGCTGCCGGCTTTGATATTATACCCCCTGATTTAGTCAAATCTAACTCTGACTGGTGGACTCCAGTATTGGCAAAATTATTTTTTTGCAGTTTTTTAATTTTATAACATATAACATAAAACATATAACATGCAACATATAACATATAACCCTCCACCCACCAACACACAACACTCAAAAATCTCATCCCCCCCCCCCGGCCAGGTTAATTATTGCCTGGCTGCTCCCATTTAGGGAATTGGGGGGAGGAGGGAGAGCCTATCCCTTCTATTCTAAGTTCTTTCTTTCACTATTCCCCATCTCCTTCTCTTATTTTTCCTCTATTTTAATTCTTTTGGTCCATATTCTATTCATATTCATAATCCTAAATTGTTAACTCTTTCTTGCCTGTGCCTATTTATATTTATATATTATTTTTACTTTTTTGGCTTTATCTTTGCACCAGACAATTCTGCATCCTTCTCTTCTCTTATTTCCCCTCCACTTCCATAACCCAAAGGTTTCTCCCTTTGTTTCTCCCTTGAATGGTCTCTTCCCTTTGCTTGATACTCCTCTTTCCCCTTTGATCCTTCTGAACCTTCTCCATAGAGATTTTTTACCAGTTTTTCCCAGTTTGGGTCTCCCATCGCTATAATTTTAAGTAATTCAAGTTGCCTCATTGCTCCCTTTGGGTCCTCTGCTCTAACCACCTTCTCATCATGAAATATATTTAAGAAGATAGGGAAATCCTATTGATATCTTATATTGCAATTAAACAAAATTTAAGTTATCGGCTTCATCTTTCTTCTCTATTGAATAGTCTCATTACTTAAATCATGATATGCTTGTACTTTTACTTCTCCTATCTTTAATGCAGAGTCACCATGCTTCCTTAAATAGTCCATTACTTGATCTTTTTTATAACCTGATACAAAAGTAATTATCATATCTCTGGGGCGTTAACCTCTCTTGAAACCAACCTTAAAAATTGCTTCGATCTCTTCTTCTTTAATTGGGCCAGAGTCCAAAGCAAAGGTTTGTAACCATTTAACCACTTCAGTTTTTAAATTGTCTTTATCCATGTCGGGGGGAAACTTAATCCTGATGTTTTTCTTTTTCAATTGATCCTGTAGCTTCACCAATTGCTTAAATCTTTTGTCCATAGTATTTTCATGCCTTACTGCAATCTCCACCAAGTCCTTAACCTCTGACTCCAAAGTATTGGTTCTCATGTTTAATCCAGAAATTGATTTTTCCAGAGATTGCACTTCCTCTTTGACCACGTCTTTAATAAACTGTTTAATTTCTTTTTTATCTTCATTAGATTTTGTAGTTATAAAGTCTTTTCATTCCAACAGAGTCAGATCTCCACTCGGTTTTTCCTTAGAGGGTAGTCTTGCATCCATATTTTCAGATTCTTCTTTGTTTATTGGGCAGCCTTTGCTCCACCACCACTGCAGTAACTCTTGTGTAAAAAACGTCTCTTACTGTTGTCTCTCTTCCAGTATCTGATATTATTTGCTCAGCAACTTGCAGCTATCAATAGTCCACAAATATTTTTCCACCAGCTACTAAGAGACTGCAGTTTTATTTTAATTTACAACCACAAAGCTTTATCTTATCACAAAAAGCACCTGGCTTCCTGCCAGCTCTGTCGGCTCAGCCCAATATGGCGGTTCCTCCCTCTGAAATTAGGACAGCAACAAAAAGAAACAGCTTTAGTGGATAAACTGTAAACTTTTCCAAACCAATCTTGTATGAAGCCTTTTCCTCCAAAATTGTATCAGAGGTAAAAAGGTGAAAAAAAAGTCCTCACAGCAACAAATGCAAGCGCGGCGCCAAAATGGCCGCCACGCTCTTTGCGGGGCCCCCACCCAGACTCAGACATCCGGGTCAGTTAGGTGGCGTGGCCATCCCTCTATAAAAGGGGTGGCCACGAGGCAGCCTCGCTTCCATTTTAAAAGAGAAGCGACGGAGCGGAGAAGTTTGCTCCGACGCTTCTCTCCCCTTTACAAGCCTTTATCGGAGGATATCCTTTAGAATTTGTGAGGATATCATCACTCCGACGTTGCTTTTATTTTGATCGTAAGGCCCAAGCGGCCCCCAGGCCGCGACCTGGGGGGAGGGCTCGGCCCACCCCTCGACTTCCTTGGGGCAACCACCTGGCCGGAGGGCTTGGGCGGCCGCGCCACAGGGGGGTGGCAGGGTCATCATACCCACTGCCATCAATGAGGGTGACCAGGCCTCTGCCTACCCGCCAACTCGGAAGACTCGGGCAGGGGCTGCACAGGCCTGCTCCCCGGGGTTTCTACTGCTGTTGCGCCTTTGCCTGGCTTGGGGCATAGCGGCCCACTCGGGCGCAGTGTGGGTTTCCGCCCCACCGTTCTTCCGGCCCCTCATGGGCCGGATTATTGGGCATGGCCCTATTCTGGCCAGGGATTACCACACAGGTTTATCCCTCACCAATTACCCGGTGGGCCATCCGGCCGATCCAGCCCAACTTATCCTGGTGGGTCAGGTGCTGTGGATGCTCTCCTGCCCGCATTTCAGCACTGGAGGCATCAATGGGCATTGCTCCACCGCCTTCGGATGGTGTGCTTGCCAGGTCTGCAGTTCCGGCCCACATGCCGGCCACAGCTGTGCAGTGGGCCGCCAACAGGGTTGAGCTGCTGGAGGCCATCAGGCCAGCACAGGCTGGCGCCTCGCAGCTCCCCATCCAGCCATTACAGCAGGGCACTCCACCGGGGAACAGTCCTGCTTGGCATGGACGCATGGAAACAGAGAGCTTGATGGCCATCGCGAGCTCCGACACCCGCCATGAGCCGGAACCCCATGTGGGGGCGGCTCGTGGGGGTGCACCGAGTGAGTATCCGGTCAAATCAGCACACCTGTGACACTAGCTCATAATGCTGGGGGGGTACAGCGGCCATGGCTGCAACAGGCCAATTACACCCTGGTTCTTACAGGGGTGACCGCCCCAATGCTTTGCAGGTGCACCCACCCAAATAAAGACTCAGACACCAGTATTGGATTAAAGGCATCGGGCTACTTTTATTGAATAATGCCCTAGTCCTAATTATCACTTTCAATTGGTGTATCATCCAATTGTAATTCTTTAAGGCAAGCAGGCCGCAGTAGCACTGGTAAGGTTCCACCCTAAATGCCAATGGAAATTGGCTACATGTATCAATTTGTATCAATTTGTTTGTTGACACAAACAAATTGTTGACCAGAGTCAATATACTATCTACTGACCCCACCCTATGACGTGTATCCGTTCAAATATCAAGGTGATGCAGGCTGTGAAGCTCCTGACATCCCCCCTTTCATAGTTCGCCCTTTACCGGCCAAACCTGTTTCCCCTGTACCTATCTACGTATTGGCCAGTCAATTGCGAACCTGCCGGATACCTATGGGTCATAAATCTTTACCTTACCCAGTGCTACCCGCCAAAAGTGACCAAAGTCAACTTACCCCGTATCTCAAACACTAGCGATAGTGTGGGATGGGCGAAAAAGCCAAGAACCAAAGGGCCAATGTAGGTTCAAGCAAAAATTCCCACACAGCCCCGAAGCGACCAGAAAATCACACTGTCCACTAGGGAGGGGGTGGAGGGGGAAAACTTCTCTGCTCCGTCTCTTCGCAAAATGGCAGCCAGGCTGCCTCGTGGCCCCCCTTTTTATAGAGGGGTGGCCACGCCCCCTTAACTAGCCCGGATGTCTGCGTCCGGGTGGGGGCCCCGCAAAGAGCGCGGCGGCCATTTTGGTGCCGTGCTTGCATTGCAGGCGCACCCACCCAAATAAAGACTCAGACACCGGTATTAGATTAAAGGCATCGGGCTACTTTTATTGAATAATGCCCTCGTCCGAATTATCACTTTCAATTGGTGTATCATCCAATTGTAATTCTTTAAGGCAAGCAGGCCGCAGTAGCACTGGTAAGGTTCCACCCAAAATGCCAATGGCTATTGGCTACATGTATCAATTTGTTTGTTGACACAAACAAATTGTTGACCGGAGTTAATATACTATCTACTGACCCCACCCTATGGAGTGTATCCGTTCAAATATCAAGGTGATGCAGGCTGTGAAGCTCCTGACATTACCCCTTTCATAGTTCGCCCTTGACCGGCCAAACCTGTTTCCCCTGTACCTATCTACATGTTGGCCAGTCAATTGCGAACCTGCCGGATACCTATGGGTCATAAATCTTTACCTTACCCAGTGCTACCCGCCACATGGGGAGGCGTCCATGATGACTCACCGCCCCGCCCCCCCCAGACCGTCAGCTCGGTCACCAGGCCTGCTTGTACATCCTCCAGAAAGAGGTTCATACCTCTGGCTGACAGGTGGACCCCATCTCCTACCTATAGGTCAAAATTTTGCAAGCCTATCCCCGGATGTCTACTGGCTGTCCCCAAGCCATTCTCAACAAGGAACCGGGCAACAGCCCTGTCCACTGACCGCCGGGGATCGTCCAAACCATGGAGATCCATGTCTCCTCTAAAACAGTGTCTCGGCACGATGTTAGAACATAGCAACCGTGTGTACAGCCATAAATGATTTAAAAACGCCAGGTCACTGCACCTCGACATTTTAAGGAAAGGCCAGTGATCCGTGCGAGATCATCGCCGCCGAGGTGCAGAATAAGAACATCAGGCAGTCCAGCATCCCTGATGGACATCAGAAATGGCAACAGTTCCCGCCCTCTCATGCCGCGCATACCATACCACCGCATTCGTGCGGATGCACGCAGCCCGAGATGAGGTTCCCACTCTGTTGCCACAGCACATTCTGCCGCCCAGTGTACATAGCTGCGGCCCACCAGCCCCACTGCCACCAGTGTGCGTAGACACACAGGATCTGTAAAAGAAGGAAAAGGAATTAAGGACATAACTAGGTACTCATACAGTGAGGGGACGTACATATAAGGAAAAAATGTGCAGACCCCCACGTGCCCAATATATATCAGCCTCAGAGTACCCAAACGCAGCCGCAGTCGATGCGACGCCTATCCTGAATGAATGGGTGCCATAACGAGCCCCACACTGTGAAGTGCAGTACCGGTCACCCTCCAGAACTTAAATTTGGTAAGGGGAGACCCATCCTGGTTGCAGAAAAACAGGCCACAGCGTGCAGCAGGCACTGCCAAAATTGCATGTAGGGCACCAACTGGACAGATGTCAGCAAATGTACATTGTAGCAGTATAACACCACTGCCTACTCCATGCTGATCGGCCTTTGAGGAACGAATCCTCAACTGAGCCCACTCCTGGTTGATAGACACATCCTCGAGTTCCAGTGCCCTACAAAACACATCCCCCTTTGACCATGGGACCAACTCACTGATTCGCAGAGCTCCAGAGAAAGCTACGGTGGTAGCTGCATGAAAAGAAACTCCTCCTACCTACTGTAACATAGACTATGCCAACCTCATGCAAGGTGGGTCAGGGTCAGAATACCTGTGAAAACAGGGCGACGTGTGTCCGGGCGGCGGCCACGTACACGTGTCCACCCTTCCAATACATGGCGTATGGGGAAGACACTCGCACAGTTAGAAAAGCCCCGTGCCTTGGCCATGAATGTCAATGCGTAAAGCCTGGTGGCTATGGTCCGTGGGGCCAACCCCAGATCATGAAGACGCACCATACATTGTAAAACCTAGTCGACCGGTATCGGCCACATTTCAGGCAACTGCCTTTGCCCACAAAAGGCTCTAAAGTGAAGGAGTGGATGCTGATATGCCGTACGCGTTTGAGGTGCCAAGACAAGCCACTCGCCCGGTTCACGTCTCCTCGCCAAATGTCCATATCTCAGCCAGGAGTGGAGAGGGGAGTTTCCTTGTGTCTGGAGCCAAGTCACGGAACCAGGAGATCTGCAGGCGGGATAAAGCATCGGCAATATCGTTATTAATGCCTGGCACATGTCTAGCCCTAAGGAGCACATTAAAGCACATGGACCCAAGAACAATAAGTGAGCTGAGGCCATGACTCCGGGGGATTTAGACGTTTGGGCATTGACAATGTGCACCACCGCAGCATTGACACACCAAAAGTGAAGCACAGAATTAGCCCACCTGTCCCCCCAGAGCATAAAGGGGACCCAGAATTGAAAAACTCCAGAAACGTAAGATCGTGTAAGTGATCCATGCCCTGCCATCCCTGGGGCCAATGACCATAGGCACACTGTCCTTAAATTAAATCCCACACCCCGGGGCGCCGGAGGCATCTGACCGTACTTGGAACTGGGGCTGACCATAAGCTCAGACCTCCAAAAGGAGACAGCATGACAGTCCTGCGGGAATGTGAGCCAAACCAACAGGTCTGCTTGTAAATCCCTAGTCAGCCGTATCCCGCAGTGTCATTTATAAAGACCCGCCATAGTGTGACCCAGACACCTGGCGAAGGCACTGCCTGGTGTTACCATTCTGCAGGCGAAGTTGATGTGGCCATGCATCACCTGCAACTCTCGGAGAGGCACCTTACACTTGGCAACATTGCCAAAATCGCAGCAGGGGCCGCCCCCCTTGACTGACAATTCAGTCACCTGGCCCTCAAGGAGTTGTCCCGTCGCCGTAAGCTGCCTCGCAATGGGGCCAATTGGTTACCGGCCTATTTGGTATCCATGGCAGGATATATAAGGGCCCATCCTGATTTGGCCATCCCAATGGTCCAGTACTTGGACAATAATTACCGGGCCATGGTTGATTTCCCTGGCCCATCGTGGTTAGCCTATAGCGAAGAACTTAGGATGAGGGCGGCCCTTCACCCTGAGATGCGAGCGACGAGCCCTGCTAGCACTTGTGGCTAATATATATGACTCCTACATGGCCAGCGCCTATGCTCCGTACGAAGAGTCTAATTTCGGGCAACTACCTCTGTGGTTTTCTTTTGGGCTCTCAGATTAAGTGAGCTGGTACCACTTTCAACAGGGGACATGTTCTGCAGGGCACTGGAACTAGAAGATGTGTTGCTTGACCAGGAGTGGGCACTGGGGAGGATTCGCTCCTCAAGGGCCGGTCAGCGGGTAAAGGGTAATAGCATGGTGCTGCCATATGTCCGGTTGCTCCCCCACATGTGTTTGTGGCAGTGCGTGGTTCACGCCCTGGCCTGTCGTTCTGCTACCAAGACAGGTCTCCCCTTACTGAATTACAATTGGTACCCATTCCTTCCGGATAGTCGCTGCATCAACTGCGGCTGCATTTGGGTACCCGGAGCCTGACATACGTTGCATGGGCAGGTGGGGATTTGCGCCTTTTTCTCTGTCTGTTCGTCCCCTCACTGCATGAGTGCCTTGTTCTGCCCTCAATTCTCCCTCCTTATCTTACAGACCCTGTGTGTTTCCGCACACTGGTGGCAGTGTGGCTTGTGGGACACAATTTATGTGCACTGGGCGGCACAGCATGCTGCTTCGTCAGAATGGGGACCCCATCTCGGGCTACGTGTAACCGCGCGTATGCAGTGGTATGGTGTGCACGGCATATAGGTGGTGGGAACTGTTGCCATTCCTGATGTCCATTGGGGATGTTGGACCACCAGATGTTTTAATTCTGCACCTCGGAGGCGATCAGATCACTAGCCTGGACTTAAAGACTTCCGAGTGCAGTGACCTGCCATTTCTTTACCATTTATGGCTGTACACACGGTTGCTATGGTCATACATCGTGCCGAGGCACTATTATAGGGGAGGCATTGACCCCCGCGGTTGAACCGCGCCCAGCGGTCAGTGAACAGGGCTGTTGCCTGGTTCCTTATCCAGAATGGCTTGGGGGACAGCCATTTGTCATCCGGGGATAGGGTTACAGGAATTTAGACTGTATTCTGGAGATGGGGTTCACCTGTCAGCAAGAGGATGCATCTCTCTTTTGAATAACGTGCAAGAGGGCCTGGTGACTGAATTGTCAGTCAAGGGGGCGGATCTCTGATGCGATTTTGGCAATGTGGCCAAGTGTAAGGTGCCTCTCCGGCAGTTGCAGGTGATGCACGGCCACCTCAACTTTGCCTCCAGAGTGGTAACACCGGGCAGAGCCTTCGCCACGCGTCTGGGTGACACTATGGCGGGTCTTTATAAACAACACCGCAAGGTACGGCTGACTAGGGGTTTACAAGCAGACCTGTTGGTTTGGCTCACATTCCTGCAGGACTTTAATGCCATCTCCTTTTGGAGATGTGAGCTTATGGTCAGCCCCAGTTCCAAGTACAGTCGGATGCCTCCGGCTCCCTGGGGTATGGAATTTATTTTGAAGGACAGTGTGCCTATGGTCAATGGCCCCAGGGATGGCAGGGCACGGATCGCTTACGTGATCTTACGTTCCTGGAGTTTTTCAATTTTGAGTCCCCTTTATGCTCTGGGGGGGAACGGGTGGGCTAATTATGTGGTTCACTTTTGGTGTGACAATGCTGCGGTGGTGCACATTGTCAATGCCCAAACGTCTAAATCCCCCGGAGTCATGGCCTTAGTTCGCCAATTGTTCTTAGGTCCGTGCACTTTAATGTGCTCCTTAGGGCTAGACATGTGCCAGGCATTAATAACGATATTGCCGATGCTTTATCCCGCCTGCAGATCTCCCGGTTCCATGCCTTGGCTCCAGACGCAGAGGAACTTCCCTCTCCACTCCTGGCTGAGATATGGACATTTAGCGAGGAAAGGTGAACCGGGCGAGTGGCATGTCTTTGGCACCTCGCACGCGTAAGGCGTATCAGCATACACTCCTTCACTTTAGGGCCTTTTGTAGGCAAAGGCAGTTGCCTGAAATGTGGCCGATACCGGTCAACCCGGTTTTACAGTCTATGGTGCACCTTCATGATCTGGGGTTGGCCCCACGCACCATCGCCACCAGGCTTTACACTTTGGCATTCATGGCCAGGGCACGGGGCTTTACGACTGTGTGAGTGTCTTCTGCATACGCCATATATTGGAAGGGTGGACACGTGGACGTGGCCACCGCCCAGACACACGTTGCCCTGTTTTACCAGGTATTCTGACCCACCTTGCACAAGGTTGGCATAGACTATGTTACAGTAGGGATGAGGAGTCTCTTTTTCATGCAGCTACCACCGTAGCTTTCTCTGGAGCTCTGCAAATCAGCGAGCTGGTCCCATGGTCAAAGGGGGACGTGTTTCGTAGGGCACTGGAACTCAAGGATGTGTCTATCAACCAGGAGTGGGCTCAGTTGAGGATTCGTTCCTCAAAGGCCGATCAGCATGGAGTAGGCAGTGGTGTTAGACTGCTACGATGTACATTTGCTGACATCTGTCCGGTTGGTGCCCCACATGCAATTTTGGCAGTGCCTGCTGCGCGCCCTGGCCCATTGTTCTGCCACCAGGATGGGTCTCCCCTTACCAAATTTCAGTTCTGGAGGGTGACCGGTACCGCACTTCACAGTGTGGGGCTTGTTATGGATAGGCGCCGCTGCAGCTGCGTTTGGGTACTCTGAGGCTGATATATGTTGGACGGGCAGGTGGGGTTCCACGCGTTTTTTCCTTATATGTACGTCCCCTCACTGTATGAGTACCTAGTTATGTCCTTAATTCCTTTTCCTTCTTTTACAGACCCTGTGTGTCTACGCACACCCGTGGCAGTGGGGCTGGTGGGCCGCAGCTATGTACACTGGGCGGCACAGTGTGCTGCATCATCGGAGTGGGGACCCCATCTCGGGCTGCGTGCATCCGCATGTATGCGGTGGTATGGTATGCGCGGCATGAGATGGCAGGAACTGTTGCCATTCCTGATGTCTATCAGGGATGCTGGACCGCCTGATGTTCTGATTCTGCACCTCGGCGGTGATGATCCCCCACAGATCACTGGCCTTTCCTTAAAATGTCGAGGTGGAGTGACCTGGCGTTTTTACATAATTTATGGCCGTACACACGGTTGCTATGGTCTGACATCGTGCCGAGACACTGTTTTAGAGGAGACATGGATCTCCGTGGTTTGGACCGTGCCCGGCGGTCAGTAAACAGGGCTGTTGCCCGGTTTCTTCTTGAGAATGGCTTGGGGACAGCCATTCGACACCCGGGGATAGTGTCACAAGAATTTAGCCTGTATGCAGGAAATGGGGTCCACCTGTCGGCCAGAGGTATGAACCTCTTTCTGGAGGATGTGCAAGCAGGCCTGGCGACCAAGCTGACAGTCGGGGGGGGGCGGTGAGTCATCATGGACGCCTCCCTGTGTGGCGGGTAGCACTGGTAAGGTAAAGATTTATGACCCATAGGTATCCGGCAGCTTTGCAATTGACTGGCCAACACGTAGATAGGTACAGGGGAAACAGGATTGGCCGGTCAAGAGCGAACCATGAAAGGGGTGATGCTAGGAGCTTCACAGCATGCATCACCTTTATATTTGGACGGATACACGTCATAGGGTGGGGTCAGTAGATAGTATATTGACTTCGGTCACCAATTTGTTTGTGTCAACAAACAAATTGATACAAATTGATACATGTAGCCAATAGCCATTGGCATTTTGGGTGGAACCTTACCAGTGCTACTGCAGCCTGCTTGCCTTAAAGAATTACAATTGGATGATACACCAATTGAAAGTGATAATTCGGACTAGGGCATTATTCAATAAAAGTGGCCCAATGCCTTTAATCCAATACGGGTGTCTGAGTCTTTATTTGGGTGGGTGCGCCTGCAAAGGGAGATGGCAGGTCTATTGCTTTAAAAGCCTTGCAGCCAAAGGCCTCTGCTTCTTAGCACTTTTCTCTCTGGTATTTTTCAACAGAAGATTTATCAGCAAATAGTTTTTCAACAGGACCTTCAACACCTCCCACGGTACCTTATCTTCCAAAGGACTGCAGTAGCTATCTTTTGGCAAGTTCCATGGTACTTTTAACCCAAATAGGACCTTTTTTCTTTGTCTGGAGAAGGAGATGACAGAAATCACTCCAACCAGCTACCTTAGGCTCCTCCCTCCTCCCTGGCAAAATTATTCACCATAATAGATAAAACTGGGCAGTTCCCCCAAAAGTTGGGGGATATCAATTATATGCCCAATATATAAAAAGGGGTCTTGCAATAGTCCGACAAACTACAGACCAATCAGCCTGTTAAGTGTACTCAGCAAGTTATATGCTGCCCATCTTTTAGGGAAACTCCAGGACTGGTGTGAAGACGCCAAGATAATTGCCGATGAACAGGCAGGCTTTAGAGAAGGTAGATCTGCGATGGACCACTGTGCTATTTTAGAGCACCTTATTCATAAATACTCGTCCAACTCCACTGTTTTCCTCTTTTTTTTAATAAAGTTTTTATTTATTTTCAGAAGAAAAAATAAAAATAACAAACATACAAAAAACAATAACAATACATTGCAATATTACATAAAGCTCATGAAAGATAACACATACATAGTAGTTAAACTAATTATTTGTCATGGAACACACACTGTTAAATACCCACATTGTAAGATTACTATAACCATAACATTCATGAAAGCTTTCAATATTACAGTTGTTTATTACTTCTTTACTAATTACACATCACCCAGTGAATATTTACAATTTACATCATTTTTTAGTATCTGTATCATCTCCAAAACCCACTTTGAGATGGTACAGGTCCAGAACTATCCCTAGCCATAAGAGAATGATCCACAAACGGCTTCCAAATATTCCAAAACCTGTTTTCCTTCAATTTATCCCTTTTTTACTTTTATCTCCCATGTCAATTTGTCATTCAGTGCTAAACTCCACATTTCCTTATATCACTCTCCAGTCTGTATAGTTACATCATTTTTCCAATTTCTGGCGATACATTGTCTACCTGTAGTTAACATAATTTCCAATAATTCTTTTTCCACCTTGTTCAAACCCATACCTTCCACATCTGTTAGCAAAATGGTACCTGACGCCAACTTAATTTTTTTACCCATTATTTCCCCGATCTCTCCTTCTATTCTTCTCCAAAATTCATTTATATTTTTGCAACTCCACCACATATGTTCATAAGTTCCAACCGTTTCTTTGCATCTCCAACATAAATTATCCCTTTTATTATCCATCTGATGCAACCTCAGTGGTGTCAAGTACCATTGCCACAACATGTTATAATTATGTTCCTTGATTCTTACTGACATTGTTCTCATTATCCTCTTTTTCCACTTGTTTCTCCATTCATCGTTTCCTATTTTTATATTCAAATTTTGTTCCCACTTAAATTTCATGTCTTCCTGTGGATCACTACCCTTATTTAATAGGGTATGGAGTTTGCTTACTTGACCCTTAATATTTTTCTCACCTTTTCTAATCTTTAAAACCAATTCTTCAAATTCAGTCTTTGCTCTATCTATACCTAGTTCTCTTCTATATTTTTTATTCCAATTATCAACCTTCAATTTCTGAAACCAGTCCAATTTTAACTTTTCAAATATTTTTTCCTCTTGGTTTCGTCTTCACAAACTCTTAACCATTCCTTCACTAGGAACACTTCGTTTTTATCCAATATTTCCTTTTTTTCCTTGTCTATTTTTATCGGAAAACACACCATATCAGCCAATTCCAAGATTGGAGAGGGATCTGGGACCAGGTCTTTCTTTAATCTTTTCCACACCCTCATGAGTCCTTTCATCATAGTATTGCTTGTATTTATCGTTTTATCCTTAATTCCCAAAAAGATCATTTTACCAATATTCCTATAATCTTTCATCTCCAATTCCTCCCAGATTGCCTTTTCTCTTGCCAAGATCTTCACAACATTCTTAATTTGAAATGCTCGATAGTATGCTAACAAAATTGGCATACCCAAACCCTGAGGCAGGTACCAGAGTTTCTTTGGAAGTCTAGATTTTTTACCTCCATTACAAAAATTATTGAACATCTTTTGGAACTCATTAATCTCCTTTTCCTTCAAATGGATTGCAAGTGCATCAAATAAAAAATTTATCTTCGGCAGCAACGTCATTTTGCAAATTGCAATCCTCCCAAACCATGACAGTTTCAGCCTCTGAAAACTTTGTATTTTATTCTTAAATTCTGCTTTCAAGCTGTCATAGTTCAGTCTTTTAAGTTCTTCCAAATTGTTTGAAATAGTTATCCCCAAATATTTCAACTTTTCTTTGATTTGTATATTGGATATCCCCACTATCTTTCCCATCTCCTTTTCCCCCATATTACACAACATCATTTCTGATTTGTCCCAATTTATCATCAATCCGGTTATAGCCTCAAATTCCTCTAATTGGTCTTTGATCCTATCCATTACCGCCTCTGGGTGTTTCACCATTAACAGCGTGTCATCTGCATACATGCTCACTTTATTACCCAATATCCCTTCTATACTTGAATCCTCCCTTATATTTTTAGCTAAAATTTCCATTGCCATGATAAACAGGATAGGAGATAGTGGACAACCCTGCCTGGTGCCTGCCTCGAGCTTTACCTCATCCGTAACCTCTTCATTTACTCTAATCCTAGCACTCCCTTTTTGGTATAATAGATCAATTACCCTTCTAAATCTATCCCCGAATCCATAATTTCTGACTATTTCCTTAATCGAGGACCATTGTAGTGAATCAAATGCCTTAAAAATATCTAAAGATAATAAGCCCACTTTTTCCTTCGTTTGATTGACATTATCAATTAGATCTAATACCCTTCTAGTCAAATCAGCCATGTGCCTACCTTTTAAAAAACCAACTTGGTCAGCATTTATATATTCCCCCATAAAACTGTTTAAGCGATTAGCCAGTATTGCTGTGAAGATCTTGGCATCCTGATTTATAAGAGAAATTGGTCTGTATGATTCCACCTTTTCCAAATTCTTTCCCGGTTTTGGCAGCAGAACGATTATGGTACTGTACCATGAAGTCGGAATTTGTCCTCCATCTAAAATATAATTATATAACTTCACTAACTTTGGAACCACAACATCTTTAAATTCCTTATAAAACTCTGTCGATAATCCATTGTCTCCTGGAGCTTTCCCCATCTTCAGACCACTAATTACCTCTTTTACCTCTTTATCAGTAACCCGTTCCTCCCTTTTTTCTCGATGTTCCTGTTTTACTCCATTCCCTAACTGCCTCTCCAGGATCCCTTTAAGCCTCTCAACATCTATCTCTTTTTTTGCATATAATGCTTGATAGAATTCCTTCACGATTTTACATTTGTCCCTATTCTTATTACACCTTAACCCTTGTTTATTGACCAACACCCCAATTTCTCTTTTTTTCCTTTTTAGCCTTAGCCGCTTTTGCTAGTAATCTTGAATTTCTATTACTAAATTCAAAATACTCTCTATTTAGATATATCAAATCTCTTTTAACTTTATCTATATCCTTACCCATTAATTCTGCCTTAAGTCTTTGTAATTTAGCAAAAAAAAAATTATCCTTGCTTTTTAAGTGGTCTTCCTGTAATTGCTTTATTTCTTTTTCTTTTTCCACCTGGTCTTCTATACTTTATACTCGCCAACCTTATGCTTTCCCTTCTAAAAACCGACTTCATGGCATCCCAAACAACATTAAAATTTACTTCATTATTATCGTGCCACTGCCAACTTTCCCTCCAACTTTCCATAATTTGTTCTTTACATTTTTGGTCTTTAAATAAATTAGGATCATACCTCCAACTTCTTCCTCTTTATTATCTTTTTGTAATCTCAGTTCCAAAAGTACTTTAGCATGATCTGATTCCTTAAAAATCCCTATTTCCATTCCCTCAATGTTTTTAATCAAATTTTCTGTGAGCAGAACATAGTCTATTCTAGAGTAGGTCCCATGGACGTGTGAAAAAAAAAGAATATGCCCTTTCCGAGCCCTTGATCTCTCTCCAAGAATCCTTCAAACCCATCGCAACCATCCATTTGTCTAAAACCTTCCCTTTCAAACCAGTTCCACATCTTGCTAACTTCGTACAATCTAAATTTGACCTTATCAAGTTAAAATCTCCAGCCACAATGATTTTTGCAACATTTTCTAGCTCCACAACTTTCCGAACCTTTTCTAAAAAATCCGCTTGATGTTCATTTGGAGCATAAATATTTACCAACATTATTTCCTAATCTTTTATTTTTCCTCTTACGATCAGATATCTACCTTCTTGATCGGCAACACTTTTTATTATCTCAAATCCTAATCTTTTAGAAATTATAATTGCCACTCCTCTTGCTTTTGAAGTACCAAACGCCATCTCATTGTGTTGTATCCATCCCAAGAAAAGTTTGTTTGTATCTTTTGACTTTTGGTGCGTTTCCTGTAAGAACACTATATCGGGTCTATCTTTCTTCAAAGCCAATTCCAACCTCCGCCTCTTAAGAACAGAACCTGTACCCTTTACATTCCAGGATAATATTTTAATATTTCCCATAATCTATTTCCTTTCTAGCTTCTAAACTCTCCATTGGGCGTGCCACCACCAACCCCTTCCCCCAAAGACACAAAATTCTACATAAAACACACAATGTCTCTCTCCCTGCTTTCTTCAAAAAAAAGACACCTTCGATAACCAAAGAGGGGAGAGGGGGGATATGCAAAATGTGCCTACAGATTAGTGCTATGCGCTACCCTCCCTTGTATAATGCTTAGATAGTTTTTTTAATTAATCTATTTCTCATTGCTCCTTACTTGCCTCCTCCTCCACCATGATCAATGACAACTCCTCTTCTTCTCTTCCCTGTGGTGTTCCACCTGTAGCACCACCAGCCTCTGCCCCCTCATACTCCCTTCCTATAGCACCCGATTCCAGCAAATCTTTCTTAAAAGTTACCCACTCTTCCGAACCTGCTTTCACCAGCTCCAACTGACTCAGATACTCCAGTGGATCAGTCCCTTCATCAATTACTTGCATTCTTTTCTCATAAAAAAACGCAATTGCTGTGGAAATCTCCAATTATACCTTATACCTTTACTCATCAACAGTTTGGTTACAGGTCTCATCTTATATCTCCAAATTCTTTCCTTCATTGAGATATCATTATATATTTCCACATCAGAACCATCAAATTTCAGGGCGCCAGAACCAGCTTGTTTCAAAAATGTCATTACTCTAAGTTTATCTCCCCAATTTGCAAATTTTACCAAGACATTTCTTTGAACCGCCTTCCCTCTTCTTGGACCCAACCTGAATGCACTTACAATATCTTCCTGTACAAATTCCTTTCCCATGTTCAAACTGTTTAACCACTGAACCACTCTTTCTCTTAGCTGGTCTGGCATCCGTTCAACCACCTGACGGATCACAATGTTCTGCTTTCTCATCATATCTTCCACAGCATCAATCCTTTTCTCATATTCATCCAATTTCAGCTTATTCTCCCGCACCGCCTCCTGAGTCCCTTTTATTTCCTTTTTTATAACATTTACCTCATTTTGGACCAATTTCACATTTCCCTCTATTTTTTGCAAACTTAAATCCACTTTTTTTGAAAAAATCCATAACAGATGATACCACCTTATACTGTTTTTTCATCCTTTCATTTCTATCTTTCACCCTTGAGTCCTCATTTTTCTCCAATTTCTGAAACAATTTACCAATTTCCACCATAATTTGGGTATGATCATAGGGTTCAGGTGGTGGTGATGAAGACTGAGGAACCTCTTCCATTGGTGCTTTTTCTTTCCTCTTAGACTTCACCACTGGTTCTTCCTCCTTTGCTTTTCCTCTTGTGCCCTTATCCATAATGACGCCCACTAAGAAAATCCAATATTGCAGCGCGTTATAAAAAAATAAAATCGTAGTCAGTCCACTCAAACCTATGCCGCTGCAGCCGATACTAACGCCTGTCCAAACAGTTCTGTCGAAGATTGAAGAGAGGAAGAAATCCAGCAAAAAGTTAATTGTTGTAATCCATAAAAGAGCAGGAACCGGAAAGCAGCCCAAACGAAAAAAATAATCCACAGCAGGCCCGTTTCCCCAAAATAAACAGCCCATGTATTTGCACTCCAAAGCACAAAGATAGGAGCTCCAGGGAAACAGTCACCCAGATTTTTTCATTTGAATCAAAACCGCAAGGAAGAGAGGTCAAAAAAGAAAAACCCAGAGTCCAAGCTGTACAACATAAAACAAGGAAGAGGAGCAATATATATATATATAAGTTAGTTATAATCCACACAGTGAAGGGGTAAAGAAAAAATAATCCTTCTCTTGGAGCGAACGAATCAAAGCGCCCTTTTCCAGCGGGTGCGTCGACTTCAGGGGGAAGCCCCCCTTCTTCCTCTGTAAATCGGCAAACTTTCCCCACACTCCTTAATTTTAACCTCAAAAAGCACTGGAACCATTGGAGATTGAAGCCCAGACAAAGTCTTCTTTAACCACTTTACTGTCACCAAACCATGCCACTGTTCTCCTGGAGCGCAAGGAAGCCATTGACCAAAACACAGCCACTTTCATTTTCCAGGAGCGCCGCCTTTAACGGATCGACAACCCGCTTTTATCCACTTCCACACACACTTCCAAGTCTGGGCTCTTCAGAACAAGATCCCCAGTTACCTTTAGCTTTCAGCATAAACTTTCATAAACTCACTTTCTTGCCGATTTTACTGCCACCTTCGAATCTCCGCCGTCTCGCTGGTCCCGTTTTTGGCTCCTCGACAGGAGAAGCCGCGGCTTCCGTCGTGCGCCTCTCCCACCCAGGATACCTCCCAAATTTCGACCGCCCAGCTTCAAACTTTCCAAGTAGGCAAGCAGGAGTCTTATCGGCAAAAAATACCACTTTGAAATTTTCCCTTTTTGCTCGTTCACATTAATTACCACTTTGATAAGTGTGAGCATCCAAATCGAGATGTTACTCGTCGGCCATCTTAGCCACGCCCCCTCCACTGTTTCCCTCTATGCCAGTTTCATTGACTTGAAGTCAGCTTTCGACACAGTATCAAGGATACTGCTGTGGGAAAAGTTGGAGAAAGCCTCCATCGACCCTCGGCTATTGTTTCTAATTCAAGCGCTGCACCACAATACAACAATTAGGGTAAAATGCAGCATGCAGGGACACTTGTCTAGATCTATTAAAACGGATAGGGGTGTTAGGCAGGGTTGTGTTTTAGCTCCTGTATTATTTGATATATATATAAATGACATCGTAGAGTGTCTTAACTGCAGGGACTTCCACGCACCAAAGTTGGGTACGAAGCATATCCCAATACTTCTTTACACTGACGATGCGGTTGTACTTTCCAGGTCGCAAATTGGGATGTGTAGGGCTCTTTGCACCTTTGCCAATTACTGACACCAAAACCAACTGGAGATTAATTACTCCAAAACTAAAACTATGGTGTTCGCCACAAAACCTAAAATACACCAGTGGTATCTAAACCAACAAGTAATCAAACAGACCCACTATTATAATTACCTGGGGGTAATCTTTCAATCTAACGGTAGCAAAAATTCACACATAATGCACCTAGCCTCTAAGGCAAGGAGTAGTGCCGGCGCCATTCAAAACTTTTTCTGGAAGAAAGGCGGTTATAATGTTGTAGCCGCTCTAAGGCTGTATTTAGCCAAACCCCTCAAATGTCTTATGGGGCCCCATTTAGCGCCGCATCGAGTGTCCATCCCTTAGAAATTGTCCAATCTAAGTTCCTGAGGTCAATTATGCAGACTCCATCTTGCCCTAAGGTTAGAAATGGGCATGCTAACCGTGAAGGCCAGATTATTAACATGCGCCGCTATGTATTGGGTGAAACTTCTGTTTTCTCCAGTGGGTCTACTTACTTTAATGATGGCAGATAATGTAACTTCCCCTTGGATTTCTCATATAGAAGCAGTTTTGACATCATATGGACTTTCTAAAACTCACCTTGTTTCCCTGGGACCAAATCGAGCCAGGGAGGAAATTAAACAAAGGATAACTGATATATACCGCCAAATAGATCTAACCAAAGTTACCTCTTCCTTGTTTGAGTGGCCGCATTTTAACGTGCTTAAACCGTCGTCCTATCTTTCCTCTTTAAATAACCGAGACCACAGACACTCTTTTAGTCTCATTCGACACAATATGCTTCCCTTGGCATTTAGGGAGGGGCTTTTTAAGAAAATCCCAGTTTGTGAACGTATATGTGCTTGTCACACCAACAAGATAGAAAATTCTGAGCACATTCTTTTAGAGTGTCCCTTTTATGAAGATCTCAGAAAAGAGCTCTTTTTAGCAGTTCCGCACTTGGCCTCCAGCAATAATAGAAACTTGAGTGTATTACTATCTGACAGTTCCAAGGCAATGACAGCCGCTGTCGCCAGGTTTGCATGGAAATCATCCTGCATTCGCTAAAGTATGGCAATTCATGTCTTTTGACCCCAATAGTGCTCAGTAAATAATGAGCCTCCAGTGTTAAAATTCACGAACGTGAACTTGGGACAGTCAGACTAAAGTAAAATACTATGGTGTATATTATAGGATTCTCAAACAAATTTTTATTTTTTAATATTTTACTGTATATGTTCGGTGTGTCGGAAATCCTTTTATTCTATATGTGATGCCAGAATGGTTGTGTTATCTGGTGCACTCTGTCTGACCTTTGGCTGTAATAATAAAGATTTGAATATCATTCAAGTGGCAACACTCATCATTATTTTGCTCAATTTGTGTTGAAAAATGCTTATACAATTTTGTTTACTTTGTGTAAAATAAACGTTGGTCCTATTCTCTTTCAACAAAATACCCCAGTGTGTGTGTGTCGGGGGGATGCACTTTCTTGTTCTAATGTTCAAAAACAACATAAGCAAGAATTTGCATCCCTGTATGATGACCAGAAGGTTGGCAGGTCGAGATCCAAGTACTGCCCAATGGAGTGAGTGCCCATCATCTGTCCCAGCTCCTGCCAACCTAGCAGTTCAAAAGCAAGATATTGCAAGTAGATAAATAGGTACCACTTCAGCATGAAAGGTAATAGTGTTCCATATGCTCCAATGTCCAGTCATGCCTGCCACATGACCACAGAAATGTCTGCAGACAAAGGCAGTGCTGGTTCTTTGGCTGTAATTGGAAATGAGCACACACACACACTCTACCCCCAGAGTGGGATGCAACTGGCTTTCAAGCAAGGGAGACCTTTATCTTTACCTATGTGTGCTAAGGGTTTCTTCAGAAATTATTACATACAGTAGACCTCACACAACTATTTTAATCTGTTCTATGGGGCTCGTTGTTGTACAAAACAATTGCTATATGATGCATGCATCATACAGCATTTTTCCCTATGGGATGCATCGTACAATGATTTTTTTTCACTAAGTTGTTTTTCCCATTGAAAAATTGTTGTATGATTTTTTTCCATAGGGAAAATTGTTATGTGGGACGCCATTCCCCCCCCCCCAATCTAATTGTTATACGATTTTGTTGTTATACGGGGCGATTGTTGTATGAGGTTCCACTATAATTGGAAAACATGAGACCAAAACAATACCAATAATATACTTAAGCATTTGGGAACATATTTAACTGTGAAGCTCATTGTGTGATTTCAAGCCAACCATTCTAGTCTGCAACACAGAATTGCTATGAGTGTGAAGATACAATGGCAGAAGAACCAGATATGTTAAACTAATTACTAGAACAACTGAATAAGAATATAAATAGATGAATATTTGGTAGACTACAATAATCTCCTGTGTTCTTGGGTGGATGGCATCTTGCTCCCTTTTTGTACAAGAATGTATCAGATTGGTAGCAATCTCTCTCTAAAGGATTAGCTATTGTCACATAGTTTGTGTGCAGTTAAAAAATGAAAATGGGAGCTTGGAAAAAATAGTTTTAATTAAGACTGATTAAAATTTAAAGCACGAAACAGGGATACAAATATGAATTATAATTATTATGAGGTTGGGGGAAGCATTCCTCGCCAGACACACAGCCTAGCATTTGAAAAATCACTATGCAGCAAATACATGTCACAAAGTAAAGGACATGAAAGTAACCTTTTGAGCTGTTATGATTTCTTAATTCAATTAAACAGAGACAAAGCTAGAGAGAGGGATTACACTTGCAAAGTCATTTAGCATTGTTAATGGGGTCCTGCTGAAGAACATTTCTGTAGACAAGGACTTTGCAGTGATCCCTTATCAGTCTTTTTTTTTCATGGTTGAGAGGAAGGAACAATCAGTGAAAAATCCTAAAGTAACCTTCACTACCACCAACTGTTTTTCAGGTTCACTGATTTGCAGAATCTTTCAGTGTAATAATAATCATTTCCACTTCAAATTAGCAATTGCTATTTCCAAATTCTTTCAAATATAATAATAATTGTGTGCCATCAAGTCAATTCTGTTTTATGGGGACCTTTTCCATGTCTTTCTAGGAAGAGAATACACAGATGTGGTTCACTGTTCCCTTCTTCTGTCCAGCTCTCACACCCAAACATGGCAACTGGGAATAAAATAGTGTGGATGATCTTGGTTTTGGTCATTGATGATATATACTTACACTAGATTATGTTTTCTAATTCATTCCCTGCTGCCCTTCCAAGTCTTAGTCTTCTTCTGATTTCTTGGCTACAGCCCCAAATTGAACTGATATTGAAGCCTAAGTATACAAAATATTCCACTACTGTATCTCTATTTCTTCATTCTCAACCTTAAAGTTGTATCTAGTTCATTTCATTTTCTCCAGAGAGAATGTTCTCATTCATATTCTTAACTCTAGCAAAGATAAGGTAGGGCTTCGAATACCTTCTTTTTTAAAAAGAAAAAGAAAAAGAAACTTGTTACTCATTAAAATAAGTCGTAACACATTACAAACACAGTTGATTTTTTTAAAAATGCACTTTTAAAAATGCAAAAATTTCTGAATCCCTCCCAACACACCAAGGAATTATTTTTAGAGTAGAGTGTGTTGCACTCCTTACACCAATAAAATGGTATCAGTCAAAATAAACATAACAAAACATTATGTTGTTAAATTCTAGTCCCCCCCTTCCCCAAAAAAACAACCACCCAGAATATGTTGTTTCTTGTAATGTGCTACCTACACAACCTGAGATGAGAAAGAGAAATGTTGTTTTTTGCTACTGAAGTGGGTTTCCTGGGTTTCAAGGTTACCTCGAAGGCATTAAGCCCTCTGACTCTAAGGTGAAAGCGGTTTGGGATGCTCCACATCCAAATTCGAAAAGTGAATTGCAAGCATTTCTGGGGCATCTGAACTTTTACCATTCATTTCTACCTCAAAAGGCCACCATGGCTGCCCCACTACACCAACTGCTTAGGAAACAGGTGGTGTGGCACTGGGGTCCTCCACAGGACAAGGCATTCTGGGAAGTTAAGAATCTTCTTACTTCCAATGCTGTCCTCACACATTTTGACCCCAGTAAACCGGTCATTCTTGTCTGTGATGCTTCCCCTGTAGGGGTTGGGACCGTGCTCTGCCACAACCTGGGGGGAGGGAGAGAGGGACCAATCACCTATTACTCGAGGTCTCTGACGGATACAGAAAAAAGATATGCCCAGATTGACAGGAAGGCTTTAGTAATTATTGTAGGTACCAAAAAAAATCATGACTTTATTTACGGGTGGCCATTTATGATCGTTACAGATCACAAGCCGTTACTGGGCATTTTTGTGCCCGACAAACCTACCCCACAGATTTTATCTCCTAGAATGCTTCGTTGGGCAATGTTCCTTCAAGCTTATCAGTACACTCTGCAGCATCGTCCAAGTGCCAGTATCTCCAATGCAGATGCCCTATCTAGATCCCCTGTGGAGACGGTGGGCAAGATTGGTTCGGACCATCAGGTCCTCATGTTAGAGGTTTTAGAGTCCCTGCCTATGTCCACCAAGGACATTGCTTATGCTACTAGAAAGGATCCCCTGTTAATGAAGGTTGTCTCATGGACACAGAAAGGGTGGCCATCACCACCGGTCTCTGAAGAATTCAAGATTTATTATACAAAACATAATGAGCTGTCATTGGAAAGGGGATTTTTGGTGTAGTGGGACAGAGTGGTGATTCTGCCTGCACTATGGGATAAGGTTTTACACACATTACACATTAGTCATCAAGGCATCGCCCGCTCTAAATCACTTGCCAGGAGTTATTTGTTATTAGATATCAAGGCTTGGGTGGGCCGCTGTAGAGAGTGCCAGTCCTCCAGGCTGGAGGAAACCTACCAGCCCACCAGGGAGTGGGACACTGCAAAGGGTCCCTGGTCTCGAGTCCACATTGATTTCGCTGGCCCATTCAGGGGACCCACTTTCCTGCTTATTGTTGCCGGGCAACCACACACACAACCACACACACACAATACACACACAACAGAACAGAACACAATATAGATATACATACAAGAGAAACACACAGAGACACACTTACACAGAGGGAGTGCCTTCATCCCTGCTACCTCACCGAAGGCGTGGGGGGGAGAGGAGGGTTTCCTCCTCTTCCCCCCCCCGAAGCTACACAGAAGCTGGAGCCGCCTCTGGTGAGATGATTTTTTCCCCCGCCGAAGCCGAAGGGGGGAGAGGAAGGATTTCTTCTCTCTCTCCCCCCGCTGCCCAGGGAGGATGCAGGGCCGAAGGACCTGGCCACAGCCTCCTCCCCTGGTGAACGGGGAGTGCACAGCAGGCACCTTTGGCGCCCTTGCGTTCCCTGCTGCCCGGGGAGGAGGCAGTGGCCGAGTACTTCGGCCCTGCATCCATGGGCGAACGGGGAGTGCACAGTGGGTGCTTTCAGGGCCCTTGCATTTTCCGCCACCCGGGGAGGACGCAGGGCCAAAGGACCACAGCCTCCTCCCCAGGCAGCAAAAGGTAATTGGGGTTGGGGGTCAAGGTGGTAGGGCGGGTGGGCAGGATGGTTCCCTGGCCCAGCCCCCCTCAGTCCCTCTCCCCCTCTCCACTTACCTTTTGCAGGTTGGGCCTTTCCCAGGCACAGATTTTTTAAAAACCCGGCATGCCGGCTTTCCGAGCATTTTCCGTGCTGCCACCCTTCATCCTGATTGGCTGATGGGTGGCACAGCATGGAGGACGCTGGGAACTGTAGTTCATTTTTGTGGTCACATTTGTGGGGCAGTTGCCCACTCTCAGTGACAGGACCCTTGCAGCGACCCTCACAGGATGGCAAGGTAAGTGCAGGCGGCTCAGTTTGGGATGGTTGGGCCGGATGTGGCCACTTTTGCCAGACACATACCAAACAAGTCCCTCCTTATAGGTAAAGATTCATACTCTAAATTGTTATAGGTAATGGCTGTTTCAGGGACTTAGTCAGCTGTCACTATTCATAAATTAAGAAGGGTGTTTTGTACTTTTGGATTGCCCGACATTGTTGTCTCCGATAACGCGTCAACATTCATGTCGGCAGAATTCCAGGATTTCCTTAGCGCGCAACAGTGTAAGGCATATCACTGCTGCCCCTTTCCACCCAGCCACCAATGGGCAGGTAGAGAAAATGATTCGCTCCATAAAGGAGGTACTGAAGCATATGGGCACAGGGAATTTAGAATTGCAGCTTTGTCAGTATTTGCTAGTTTACAGGGTTACTCCCCTAGCTTCAGGCTTATCGCCTTCAGACCTCTTAATGAAGAGGCGATTGTCTACAGTCCTTGACCATTTAGACCCACTTCATGTTGAGGACAGAGGTCTCAACATAGATGTCAGAAATACTAAAGTTTTCCACGTTGGGCAGGCTGTTCATTGCTGCAACTATGCACCTGGTTCCCCTTGGTTGGGAGGTGAGGTCCTTGAACAAACAGGGCACATGTCATACAAAGTCCTTATGGATAATGGCACAATTTGGAGGAGACATGCAGACCAGATGCGTCCCCGGGTTCCGGAGCAAAATGCCACAACAGAGTCAGAGGCTCGGAGGCCTCTAGTGCCAGATCCTTCATCTAACAGGATCGATCCCTCAAATTTCAATCTGGAGCCGGATCTCTTCAGCCAGTCACTTCCCTGTGACTCTATGCCAGCACCACCCTCTCCGGGAATGCCCCTGGAGTTGCCCACAGCTGACCTAGCCACAGAGGGTGCCCTGAGCACACCAAGTTCCCTCCAGGTACTGACTGCAGTTTCAACTGCATGGCTAGGCAGTCCAGCGAGTCAGCCCACAGTCCCAGAGCTCCTGGATGACCAGTAACCCCTTCCCCAAGTCCTGAGAATTTCGGGCACCCTAAATGGACCTGTGGTCCACCAAAAAGGTTGCGAGAGTGGGTTCCTTGCTAGGGGGGAGGAATATTGAGTCCAAGCATTATTTATTAAAACCACTATGCACACCGTAAAGTCTATGACGGAATAGTGCACCTTTTGCAAAATAGCTGATTTGTCAGCACAAACTTCCCGCTTCTCCGGAAGCCCGCTGAAATGTATCAACCTGTGTAACTGCCATTCTCACTGTATAGAAGCTGGCCACCTTGTACATGTTCCCCAGTCCAGTATCTCTGAGCTGAATAATAAATCATTTGTGTTTGACCCAATCCTGCTGGTCAGAATACTTCTTAAGCGCTGGACTCAACAGTAGAGGACATGGTTTTCATGCACAATGAACAAACCCAGTCCTTGTCATCTCCAGTTGGTTTATAGATAGCCAGTTAAAATAGTTAACACTGTGCTGCATAGATTTGACTATTAAGATGGCACCACAAAGCATAAATGAAGCTCTTGAACCCTTTTCCTCTGCCAGCTATTTAGCTCACCTTAGAAATGAGTTCTCTATTGGGTCTGTTAGCTGTGTGATGATTTGGGTTTTGCCCAACTCTGCCTGGCAGGACTAACACCACGACGTATTCCCCATCTAACCAACAGCAGTCTGTACCTCACTGGGGAGGGGCACGACCCTTGCATGCCCCTGGTACTTTGCTAGGCTTATGGGCTAGTATGCATGTGCAGGTATATTTAAAAATACTTCAGTGGTAGCACTTGGTAAAGGCACAGGATTCCAGCTTAGCTCTGTTCTTCCAATGAACAGACACAAAGGTTCTATATTCCAAACATACTTTATTGTAAGTTTCTAAGATTATACCATAGGAATAAGACTTTTCAATCTAGCTATTTCACACATTAAAATAAAAACCATAACTAGCTTCAGGCTACATAAGAACATAAGAACAGCCTTGCTGGAACAGGCCACAGCCCATCCAGTGCAGCATTCTGTCCACACAGTGGCTCACCATTTGCTTCAAGGTATTCCCAAGCAGTTGCTTCACCTGCTTAGGATTCCCTGGAAATGGCATTGAGAGATATCCTGCCTATCTCTCCAACCCAGAGGTTGTCCTTAGGTATCCATAATTATATACCCATAATTATATACCCATGAACTTGTCTAATCCTCTTAAAGCTGTCAAGACTAACAGCTGTCACCACTTCTTCTGGCAGGGAGTTCCATAGACAAGTGATCCTCTGGGTGAAAAAGTACTTTCTCTTATTTGTTTGAGAAGGAGTACCAAATGTTTCATGGAATGCCCCCTATTTCTAGTGTTATGCGATAGGGAAAACAGTTTTTCCTTATCTATTCTGTCCACACCGTGCATGATTTTATAAAATTCAATCAGGTCACTCTTAGACGCCTTCATGTAATTTACCTAAGCAGGGAAAACCAGCAAAAAAGATGGGGTCCTAATGGGTAGTGACGGTGATTTATAAAATACTAGCAGAGATTGCCTGGTGGTGCCTGGCTGTTTTAAATTGTGTTGGAGGGTTATTTTTTGTTAATGTTTGTAAAAAATTGCTTAGTCTGTAATTGTCATTTTAAAAATGTTTATTTATACAAAATAATTGGCTGGGCTGTTATAAACTATGATCAGCTTTTGTGGGTTTTTTTGTGGAATAAAAAAAGAACAAAGTATGATATAATTTTTTCAAATTGTTTTATTTAACCAAATAATGTTTTAGTTTGTGGGGGTTTTTTTAATAGTTGTACCATAGGTACAACCTACTGATCGCAACCTACTGATCTACTGTATTATTTTATTGACATGTTTGTGATTTGTGTAAAATTGTGATTTTGAGTTATGTTTTTGACTTGTTTTTACTCTTGTGGCCTTTTGTGTAAAATTGCAATTTTGTGTTATGTTTTTGACTTGTTTTTACTCTTGTGGCCTTTTGTTTGGGGCAGTTGTGTCTTTTTGAATTGTTTTTACTATTGTGGCCTGCAGGTGGGGCTGCTAGTGGATCTCGTTTACTTTGACTGTTTTTTCTCTCCTGGCCTCTTGATGGTGCTTCTTCTGGTAGGTCACCTCTTTCAGTCTTCATTTGTGTTCCGGTCATCGTGGAGGCAGGACATGTTGGTGAGTTGGCTGGTTTCCTTTATTTTGGGGGTTTGGTTTATTTTGCTTTTGTGGTTGTTGTCTGGGAGGTTTTTCTGTTTGGTTGTTGTATTGTTTTATTTTTAGGTTTAATTGGTTTGGTTTTTTTGTGTTTTTGTTTACTTTTTCTTGTTTGTGCAAGTGGTTTTGTGTGTTTTTTGTGATTTTTGTTTTAAGTAATGGTTTTTTTTAATTATGATTTTATTTTTGTTAGTGTGTGTGTGTGTGTGTGTGTGTGTGTGTGTGTGTGTGTGTGTGTGTGTGTGTGTGTGTGTGTGTGTGTGTCTGAGTGCGTGAGGGAGAGAGAGGAGGCTGCTGCCGGGTGAGTACCTCCAGTAGGCGAAGGCAGCAGCCAGAGTGCCATTCGCTGCCTTTGCTTTGCGGAGGAATTGTTTCGCTTTCAAGGGAGGGAAGGCATTGATGCCTTCACCCTCCCTTGAAAATGAAACACTTACTCGTAAAATAAAGGCAGCGGCTGGAGTGTCATTCGCTGCCTTTGCTTTGCGGAGGAATTGTTTTGCTTTCAATGGGGGGCAAAGGCATCAGTACCTTTTTCCCCCACTTGAAACACCCCCCCCCCCCGTTTTGTGTTTTTTTTCCACCCCGGCTCACCTTGTCTTCAGCGGGGTAGTGTGGAGGAGAGGGAGTCCCTCTCCTCCCCATTGCTCTGTGAAAGAAGGCCGGTGGGTGTTTGTGTGGCTAAGAGGTGCTGCGTCCGCCTGTGGCGGACTTGCATTCCCATGCGGGTGTTTGCATGGCTGTGAGGCACTGCATCCGCCCTACAGCGGACTTGCGTTCCTGTGTGGGTTTTTGCGTGGCTGTGAGGCGCTGCATCTGCCTGCGGCGGACTTGTGTTCCCATTTTGTTTTTTATTTTTATTTATCTGCGTCGGCTCTCTCAGTGTTCTGCATGCTCATGGTGCGCAGGACACTGGGGCTTGTAGTTTTGTGTTTCTGGTTTCCGTTTGTGCGGCGGCTTTTTTTCTGTGGCTCAATTTTGATTGGCTGTGGTGCGTTTCCCAACGTTCTTTTTGCTCGTGCCTCTCAGCCTGATTGGCTGTGGCGCGGCACAAGGAACGTTGGGTAATGAAGTCCTTTTTATTTGTTCGTGTTCGTGGGTCTCCTGCCCCACTGGCGCATTTCTCAACCCAACAGTTACCTGTGAACCCGGTTCGGGCAAGTGCACAAATGCTCGGTACGGGCTAGTAGGGCCTGGTGCAGGATCCTTTGTCACATTCCAACGGTTAACACACAGATTTATAGGTATAGATCACAGAGCGACTATTTCTGCAAAGCCCTCTGGGACGGGTAGCTGAATTCCCCATTAGACCTCTCCACCCTTATCATGGCTTTCGGTGGGAATTTGGCCTTCAATGATTCAGTAAAGGTTTGTGGGAGTCTACTCACAGTCCTGAGAAAGCGAGACGCTGAAATCTCTCACCCTATTGCCTTCAATGTTTATGTGGCCCAGCTGCACTTCTAAGCCCAATAAAAAGTCTCAGTCTTTGTGAAGTAACAAGGCCTTATCTGAAAAATTCCCTTTCAATTCCTTCTGTCTGAAAGAAGTTAGAAAACTGCTCTTGACAAAATAATTCCATTTTGAAGATTTAATGAAGTAAAAGTTCAGTTCCAAAATATAGAATAAAATCCTCTCTAAACTGATTTAAGAAAAAGATATTTTTCTAAGAAAGAAAACCTAAGTTCTAAATAAATACATTTCTAAAAGAGTACAGCAAAGCCACCCATCTGGGTTCACGGTTCGGATCCAGGCTGGAAGCAAAAGGGCAGCATCTCTAGATGAAATCGGACATAGCTGTTTGGCTCTCTCTTTCCGGGGCTCGGAGCCTTGGTTTTTATATGTTTCTCGATGAGAACCCATGCAGTGTTCTGACAACTCCCTCATTCTTCCCAAGACAATTCTCTGACATCCTGGCTTCTTGGCCAAATAAGGCTCTGGTGTCATCCCCAATCTATTTGTTTAGTTAGTTTGCTCAACATTCTCCATAACAAACTGGGGGGGGGGGGCAGTTGGACTTACCTTACACAGTTAATTCACACTGTGACAAAAGAAAATATTTATTTCTTATTTCCCAGATAGTGAGAGACTGTGAGGTTAACATATTTATTCTGCAGCCGCAACTTTTATATCCCTGCTGTCCATCGTTCAAAGAAACTTGCAAATTTGCAAACTCGTTTCCCATTTAACAGAGGCTACAAATCATGAAGTGAGATGGTGGGCTATATGTAATGAACACAGCCAAATTACTCACGAGTTATTTCTGGCTGCTTGGAAAACTAAATGTTCATTGTATTCTTCCCCCATTCTCTTTGCTTTCTCTCCCATCTGATATCCTCCCTCTTTTCCTCCTTTTTCCAAACATCTCTCTTTCTTACCACTCATTCACTGTAGGCATTTTGTCTGCTACAAAAATCAAGGCTGATAGGGAAGGTCATTATAAACCTTTGTAAGTCTCAGCTTATAAATGTGCCTTTTAGCAGTTGGCTGTGTGCAAACAGTGACTGTGTCATATTATTGATAAATCCTTGAAAAGGCCGTAATGTATCTTCATTTCCGGTGAAGACTAGAAAAGAAGGGAGGGAGAGCTCAAAACAAAACAAGCACCCTCAGATGTGGGTTGCTCACGGGAATAATTAGCAATTAAACCTCTCCTCAGGGGTTCGCTCAGTGTCAACAGCTCCGGGGATCAACCGGGCTCTGCGGGAAAGGAAATTGGGAAGATAAAGCGGGCTAGTTAGAGATGAATCGTAATCTAGGCTAAGGGCAAATAGAGTAGGGCAAACAAGCCAAGGCAGACAGAGGACGTTAGATACATAGACTCCGAGATTAGGGCAGGAACAATGGGTTTTGCCAGCTCAAGGAAATTAACTCCGGGCTGTCCATTAACCACAGGGCAACTTCCAAGAGCTGATATTGTAGCTGACCACCGGAATACGCCACATATGCAAGCCTTCTGGGCAGCATGAGTGCCCTAGGCACGTGTCACAACCCCAAGGCAGGGTAATAAATACGTACCCCTGAAACTGGTCGGGGCTGGACTTCACCGCATGGCTGCCACCATGTGTCTTCCTTGCGGCCAGCCATTCCAACATATGGTGACCCCGACGTGATTCTTATCTGAAGCCACGACTTGATTCTGAAGCAAGGAAGACCTGACGTGAAGAGAAGCAAGATGCAATCATAAGCCCCGGCAGACACTATGCATCAGAACAGATGCGTTCCAAAGCCAGGAGAAAGCCGCAATCCTGAGCAGCAGAGGCAGAGCAGAAGCCTGCATCAGAGAGTCATAGCCGCGATCCCGACCAGCTGACCAGACCCAAGGGACATCATCCTGTGCACCATCCACCCTGACTTACTGCCTCCAAGGCGTGTCAACTCATCCTGCGGAAGCGAATCTGGGGACCCCGCTCAGGTAGTATGGGGGCTTGCATGGGGGAGCATAATTCATCAGGCATAGCGCTCAGGTGAGGGAGCTCAAAGGCTTGGCCAGGCAGCATCAGATAGGGTTGAGGAAGAAAGCCCTGACAGACTTAATGGTGCGGATGGGAGAACACTGCCTGTTCTACCCAGAAGCAGGCACAATGGATCCAGAGGTATGGGAGAGATTAGGAAGGTGTCTGAAGGAGGAACCCCAAGCCCCAGCTAAAATCATAGGGGCTTGGAGCAAGTGTCAGCCATGAGTCCAGCCCGGGTAGAGACCAAGAAACCCCCAGAACCATCTGCCCCAGCGCGTCTCTACCCGACCATCAAAATCCAACATGGGGGCTTGGAGGATTTAGGAAACACAGGCGCTTCCAGGGCTGTCAGGAGTCCTTCCCAACAGATGATAGAGGCAGAATTATGCCAGGGGGAATTATCAGCAGCAGAACTAGCTGAAATTCAACTGTTATGTCCAGTCTGCCTAGAGGCAGACATACTTTCGGGCAAACAGACCACCATCTACATGCCCATCCCATGCAGGCTGCTTGCGGAGACCCACAAAGCCATTATGGACACAGGGCTTCAGAGTAGATACACTAGGGAACTCAGGAAGAGAGCAGAAACAGGAGGGGCAGCAGGAGTTGGGTAGGGACCCCTAGAAGCCAAGTCTAAAAGTTTAGATCAGGTAGGAAGGTAACTGAACTGGAAAGGAAACTAACTTCTAAGCAAAAAGCCCAGAGTGGTTGTAAAAGCCACCTGAGAACAGCCTTAAAAAATCTGGCAGAGAGGAACCATTTCCTCATGAGTAGAGCGAAGCATTGCAGACCTGGGGAGGGGAAATATCCCCAGGAAGGAATGTGGGTATCTAAAGTTTGAATGTGTGATGTGTGAATGAAAGGTGCACCAGTGTGACTGCAGAATTGTTGAGAGCTGTTCTGTGTTTGCATGGTTGTGTTATAATGTTGCAACATTAAAAGTGAGATGTCAGGAATTGTATTCTAGAAGTCATAAGAAAGGTAACAGTTAACTCTGTTCATGGGGTGGATACATTGTTTTTCAATGGGAGAAAGAAAGTAGCCCCAGCCCTGATTCATTCAAGCAGCAGGCTAAAGAAAGTATGAGAAAGAGCGGTGGGCAAAAAGTCCTTTGTTTCCTGTCTGCCTGCCTAGCAGCTCT
Organism: Bradypodion ventrale; assembly: GCA_035047345.1. Classification (NCBI taxonomy): domain Eukaryota; kingdom Metazoa; phylum Chordata; class Lepidosauria; order Squamata; family Chamaeleonidae; genus Bradypodion; species Bradypodion ventrale. The sequence continues at coordinate 21,201,986 of JAWDJE010000009.1, read as the reverse complement.
CGTGCCAGGGACAAGAGAGGCTTTAGGGGAAGGTGGAAGGCGTTAGTCTCTTTATAGGCTGTATATTTGTGTTAGCTGAACAAAGTGGCTAAAACGTTCCATGTTAGTCTCAATGAAAAATGCTGCATCGAAATGGTCAAAGAGGGGCAAAAGTGACGCCCCTTCCTCTCAGCCAAGCCTGCTTTTAAGTGTTCAAGGGAGGCTTTTTCTGGTTGCTGATCTCTTCACAGAATCAAGCCGCAACTTCCACATTCTTAAGCCTGCTTAGCAATTAGTGCTGTTACAAAGCAGACAGCTAATTGGGGAGAGAAGAATAGGGAAGAAATTGATTCATTCCAGGAACTTTCACTGGAAGAGACAATTTTTACGGCCTCGCGAACCTGAAAAATTGTCTCTGAGTTTCTCACCCAGCAAGAGTGCTCTAAAAAAGAGGGGGGGGAATCCTGTTTGTCTTCACATTCCGGAATTACTCTGCGCATAGGTTCTGATACATGCTGCTTGTAAGAACAACAGTAGAGAAAAATGGGGGCCCTATTTACAAATGACATGTCTCATAACTGGTTAAATAATAGGTAATGAAAAGTAAGTCTTGTCTAGTCTTGTCTAAATGTTTTAAGAATATAGTAAAGTCAGATTGCCTGAAATTGAGGCTCTGAGCATGTGAAATTACAGGTTCAAATTTTGTGTTGAAGTGTGACACTTGCACTTGAGTTAAATAGAATCTTGATCAAGGTAAAATGTCACTAATCCATTACATTATGAACAAGCCTAACGACTTGGATTTATTCCCACAGTTTCTGCTATAACTATGCCTAATCCCTTTACATTACATAAATAACGCTTCAATTTTTGCAAACATTTCTCCTAGCGCCACATTTCAAAGGCGATTTGCTTTTCTGCAGTCAGAACATGCCTAGATCTAAGTTCCAGCCCTTTTGTGAATTGTATAGTGTTTTTCCACAGCCTCCTTAGTTAATTAACTCTTCATTGACAGGATTGCTATCTTTTTCCACAGGAACGATATGCTTAAGGTCTTATCATTAACTGATAAGACCTGTATGGGCCTTGTTTGCAATGAGCTTAAATTAACCTCTGACTTTTTCATTTGCTGCATGCTCTTTGTCATTAGAGTAGCACTGTATGTAATTTTTAGCTCGTTTCTTCATTTTGATGTTTTCCCACCACAGCATTGTGCATTAAGACTGTCTTTTTAGCTTGTTTGTCCTTTTATTCTAATTGCTGATTTTTTCAACATCTACAGCTTTCCCTTGAGACATGCAGGATTTCACTAGAATCCCTTCTTTCTTGATCTAACATTTTTTGCTTTCTGGCAGACCTTTCTAGCAGGACCAAAACCAGATGATGTTCTGATTATACCATTCTAGTAATAACCTTGAATCAGGAAGTTCTGCATTTAATGGCACTTTTGACAATTCCAGGTCAAGCAATTGTGGAATGAATTAACCTACACTGTCTTTTCTTTTAGTTAAAAGAAGGGGGAGCCCCCCCCCCCCCTTGGATTCTCAGCTAAGACAATATTTACCTATAATTACAAAAACTAACTCTCTCAGACTTCTTCCCTCAGGATTTCCAAGGCTGCCTTGGCAGCCAGCTTTTATCTCCTCTGCAGGTCCATTTCTGGAGGCCAGCCAGACCAGGCTCAGATGCCAGAACCAGGCCCCAATCCTAGAAGTCCAGGAGATGTTAGATGCCAGCATCGGTCTCAGCCAAGATGACACCAGCCATCCATTTTTTGATGATTTTGGCATGCTTTTACCCCGGGGGGAGGATTTGGGATACACACACACACGGACACCACACATATATACACACAAGCTATGCAGACCGGGACTCAATGTTACACACCAATTGGGACTTCAAAGGACATCATGCTCAGTTAAACACACAGCCTTGTTTTACCTTTATGCCAACTTGAACTGCCACAAATACAGACTCTTCAAGTTACCAATGGACAGATTGGGTTATACAATAAAATCCACATCAAGGGACAATTGGGACAATTTATGGCTTCATCACATGTAACCTTACTTCAAGGATCAGCGTCAGAAGAAGCAGCTAAATGTTTTTGTATATGTTTCATTATTTGCTATTGCTTATATTGTCTTTGCCTATCTTTGAATTCTTTGCCTTCATACAACGCTCAAGGTGGGATTTTCAAGGGACATATGAACTAGATTGTGAATTTTGCACACACCCTTTTGCATATTACCCTCACATCTACCACCCCAATGCTACCCATTGCTAGGGGTATGCAAACGTTGGGGCTAATGTTTGAAAGGAATAAGCACAAATTAACACCATTAGGGCCAAAATAAAAGTCTGAGAAATCAAAATGTTTTAATGTATATCAGAGTAGAAATAATAATCATTAAGCTGTTATGTAAAGACAACATGAAACAAAGGGACGCGCGGTGGCCGGAATCAGGCTGCCATGTGCTTTGCCAGCCCCACCCCTTAGAGACGAGCACAGGGCCAATGGAGGGGCAGAGCCGAGCTCCCCTTTAAGAGGGCAGACTCGGCACACCCCGTTGGCATCGCACGGTGGCTAGTTATGCCAGCCACGTGGCCACGGATATGGAGGCCTTGTGGTGTAATGGTACACTGTTGCCCTGCACCCCAAAGGTTGTGAAATTGATCCTCCCACCTGAGGCAGCCGACGGCCAGGCTCTTCGGCTTTTACTCAGATTAGCGCTGCGTCGGGGGGGGCTTTTTCTTCTGAGGGGGTTTGACCTACTTGGAGCTGCTTGGTTGCCCTCTGACCTGGATAGGCTGTTACCATCTATGGTCCAATGGGCTCTACTCCGGTCATGAGCCCCGACACTTGTTGGCAGCTGGGACTCCCGGTGGGGGCAGTTGCGGCAAGTGCATCTGGTGAGTATGGCGGTTAACTGAGTGCACGACACACACCTTGTTGGCTCACGGCTCCTGCGGCTCAACGGCCAAGGGTGCACCCGTTATTTCCCGTGGCCGTCCTACCCTATGGCCGGTATTTCCTGTTAGTCAGGGATCACCCCCTTATGGCCACTGGCGATAGCATCCTGCGCCGAGGGTGTTAATTTGTCAGTCTATTGCTCACTAGGACGGCTAGGGAGGATGAGGAGAGGGGGACATGTGGGATTGGAATTGGCTCATTGTCATAAACCTCCCACGCACCTGGCCCAACTTGCTGCTGGCCTATCTAATTTATGCCACAGTATCCTCAGAGCTCGCCCAGGCATAGCTATCCCGATTATCCTGTGCTTGGACATTTCTGGCGCACATGTTGCCCTGTGCAGTTCCACCCCCCATAATTGGGTGGGAACCACTAGTTGGCAGGAGTGGCCAATAAACTGTTACTGTCTCTCCCTGTCTCCATCCTATGTACATGTATGTGGGGTTAGTCGCCGAGCGTGTATTGTTTGTCATTAATGACGAATGTTTTGGGTTCGGCGAGGACTTTGCTTAGGAGTAGTCTTGCATTATTGGTTGGACCCACATTATCTGCATGGTAGTGCAACAGAGTCATTTTGCTAGGGGATGGGTGAGGCTGACATTATCCCCATTGCAGTTATAAATCACACGCAATGGCTTGGCTTACTACACCTTTCTGCATGTTTACTGGGGCACAGCTCTGTGATACATGCATGAATTGTCCTTGCCTCTCTAGCACACACGGATAGACGGCTTCATTTATATCAAAACTAGGAAAAGGTTTTTCCTTTTGAGGGAGGTTATTCTGTCCCATTCCCTGTAAAGGCTTCAGACCAGTTTGAATTGAGGCCTTTTTCCCTTGTTACTACGGGATATAAAGAGTATTCCCACCTATATCATTCAAATTAATTCTAGAATTAGGTTTCATATGGCTGGGATTCTGTTTCAAAGTCAATATTCTGTTGTGTGGCCATGCCCCTTTTTGGCTGTTCTGTACCCGTTCAGCCTTGGAATGCTTTCGTTCCTTCCCAATAGGGGCATTTCTTCACCAGCTTAGCGTACACAATTTGGCTCATTATTTGGACGGATTTTATTCGGTGGGGGGCATGCCCCGGGGACAGGTGCCCAACTATTGGTTTCTTCTCAATCGCTTATGGCCGAGCTGGGAGGGCAATTGGCTATGGAGCAACTTGGGGCCCTCCTACCATGCCACTAGCTTTGCGGATGGCAACCGACCCATAGTACAGACATCCCGGCTGTTAGAGGACAGGGCTGGCCGGAGTTGGATGCTATCTTGTCCGTGTTGGCCGGGCACAGGGTTTGCTCTAGGACCTCCGGGTGCTCCATGGATATCTCAGCTTGGCTAGCCTTGTGCCTTCACCTGGTCGGGTATTCGCCAGGTGTTGTAGCGATGCCATGGTTGGTTTATCTTGAGAGCACCATGGAGTCCCACTTACGGGTGGTATGCGGGCTGACTTCGAGTCCGGCCCGCATTTCCGGCCCACTTCATGGGAATGTCCTTTTAGTGTTCTGAACTTTGCATTATGCATAGATTTCAGGTCCAGTTTCATGCTATGAGGTCATTGGGTTACAGCAGTTATTCCATCAACTGGGCTGTAGGCTGGCATGGAACATGGCAGGGCACAGGATTGCTCGGGGTCTTGACTTTGTCTTCTTCCCATTCTGGGTACGCTGTTACTGTGGGGGGACTATCTGGGAGAATTCAGTGGTACAATTTTGGTGCCCTAATGCGGCAGTACCCCCGCCCCTCTCATTTGCACAGGGTTATGTTCCTTGCCCGCCAGTTTGTATTGGACTACTCGCGCCATACTAATTTTTAAGGCTAGTCATATTCTAGGCATCTATGATGGTATTGCTGATGCCTTATCCCGCCTGCAGATTGCCCGGCTTCAGGCGCTAGCGCCAGGGGCATAGTACTTTGCCTCTTCACTTTAGGACCAGTTGGCGACACCAAGAGGCAAAGGGAGCAGGGCCATGGGCCTGTCCCTTCCCGGCCACATCCTTAGGGCATATCAACGAGCTTCTCAGGCTTTTCTTACATTCTGCCAGGTTGTACCTCTGCTGGTCTCGTGGCCGTACTGGTTGACCATGTTCTTCAATACATGGTGCACTTACACAATAGTTGATTGGCTACCTGTACCATTGTCAAACGGCTGTCTGCCTAGCTTTGGCAGTCATGTCCGGGGTTAACAGCACATCACGAGTCATTCACCTGGCGCTAGCTTTGACACCCCTTTTTGGCTATCCAGGATTCATAGGGGTCCTTTTTGGCTAACCACCCAAGGGCCCAGCTTTTGCCACCAGGATGGATTGCCTTTGATACACTACCAGTTCTGGGGGGTTACTGGTGCCCCCCCCTTGCCAACCCAGCCTCCCGGGGCTTCGGCATGGTGCCTATTTGTCCTGTATGTGTGCTGCATCGATAGCTGCGGTCTTATGGTGTTTGGATGATGACATCCATTGTATGGGCTGGGGGGGGGGGATCTGCTTGCCTTTGTTTATATGTTCACCCCATGTTGCAACGGCACCCCGCTGGCACTTGTCTTTCTGTTCTCTATTTCAGCTCCTGAGCCTCTGGATGCTCTGGCATGGGCGTGGCTTGTTGGCCACAGCTACAAGTTGGGGATGCCCGTCACGCTATTTCGCAGATGTGGGCACGCACCTGGGGCTTCGCTGTAGCACATCTAATGTGGCGCTGTCTCCGTGGAATGAGATGGCATGTTTACCCCCCTTTTTGGTTCTATCTACTGGCAATTCCAGTCCACCTAATATTTTGGATATCCATCTCAGTGCTGGTGACCTTGGCCAGGTCACTGGCGTGGATTGGGCCAATGCTGGCCGCAGGTCCGAGCTATGGAGGGGGCCAGGTCACTGGTGTGGTTTGGCCGATGCTGCCCCCCAAGTCCGACCTATGGATGGGGCCAGGTCGTTGGCGTGGTTTTAGTCAACGCTGGCCCCAATTTTTGAACTATTGGAGGAGGCCAGGTCACTGGCATGGATGCAGCCAATGCTGGCCTCCAGGTATGACCTATGGATAGGGCCAGGTCACTGGCGTGGTTTTTGCCGATGCTGGCCCCAGGTCTGAACTACGGAGGGGGCCAGGTCACTGGCATGGTTTTAGCCAATGCTGGCCCCAGGTCCGGATTTTTGGGGATAGTGGTGGAGCTCCACACGATCCATTTTGAGGATGCCAGTTGCATCGCACCCCTGGAGTGCTCCTTTCTGCATGGGGCATGGTACTGATTGTGGCTTACTGGCAAGCAGGCCTGGTGACCAAGCGGTCGGTCAGGGGGCGCGGTGAGTCATCAAAGACTCTTCCCTGTGTGGCGGCTAGCACTGGTAAGGAGAAACTGGAGGACCCCTACGAATCCGGCAAGTACGCAGTGGGTTGGCTATCAGAAGGACAAGGTAGAGGGAAAGTTGGATGGCCAATCAAATGTGGACCACGAACAAGGCGATGCTATGCTATACACAGCTTGCAAAACCTTATAGTTGTATCTAATTAAAATAGGAAATAACAACTAGTCCTTACTAGTGCTATTTCGGCCCGTTTGCCTTAACAACAGTTAAGTAAATTATAAGTTAAATAAAGTAGCCCAATTTTAAATCAAACACAGGTGTCCGTTTCTTATTGGGGAGTGGGTTCGGCAAGGGACGTGCGGCGGCCGGAATCAGGCTGCCGTGCGCTTTGCTGGGCCTGCACCCTTAGAGACGGGCATGGGGCCGATGGAGGGGCAGAGCTGAGCTCCCCTTTAAGAGGGGAGACTCGGCATGCCCCATTGGCATTCGTAAGATCGGCTGGGCCAGGACACGTTTGCCCTCCACCCCCTACCTAGGTGACAGTGTGGCTTACTTGTGGTTGCTTCGGAGCCGGATGGGAATTTTTGTTTGAACCTGCATTGGCCATTTGGTTCTTGTTGTTTATGCCCATCCCACACTGCTGCTGATGGTTGAGTTATGGGGTCTCTTTTGTTGTGTTAGTCTACTGGTCACTTTGGCGGCTAGCACTGGTAAGGAGAAACTGGAGGACCCTACGAATCCAGCAGGTACGCAGTGGGTTGGCCATCAGAAGGACAAGGTAGAGGGAACGTTGGATGGCCAATCAAATGTGGACCACGAACAAGGCTATACACAGCTTGCAAAACCTTATAGTTCACCGAATGTACATCAGAAGCAGAGGTTAACCATTTGCGCTTCTGGTTGGGGTCAACAACAATTTGTTTAATTAAGTAAACAAATTGATACATTGTATCTAATTAAGATAGGAAATAACAACTAGTCCTTACATATTTTGGCCTGTTTGCCTTACAGTTAAGTAAAGTTATAAGTTAAATAAAGTGGCCCAATTTTAAATCCAACACAGGTGTCCATCTCTTATTGGGGAGTGGGTTTGGCAAAGTTCTCAATGTTCAATCAATTTCTTATATCTTCTATAATATAATAGTCACTTTTTTGAAATGAAAAACTGTATTTCAAAAGTAAGCGAAACGGAAGACTGTGAGCATCTAAAGCTCTAAGTTAGCATGTCGCTCCATAGGTTTGACTCTGCTGAGCTGCTGTATTGTGAAGACTGTGTCTATAAGTACTGTAATTAGTTCTGATAAAGACTCTTTGTTTCACTCAGCTTGACTTCTTAGTTGTAAGATATTCTTGACAAAGACTGTGTCTTGCATTAGTATAACTTCATTGTAAACTTCCAGCTTGACTGTCTGTTAACCAGTAACTATAACTATTATATTATAGAAGATATAAGAAATTGATTGAACATTGAGAACTTTTGTTTCATGTTGTCTTTACATAACATATTTTCTCAAAACGAAAATAATTCTTTTCAAGGCATAGATCCAGCAAGTCCATTAGAAAATGATGTGGTGGATTCAAATCCTGCCGGGTCAGCAATACATCAGAACAAACTCTTCTAGCATCATCTATAGGAATATTGGAATGTAAAGCATTGACATCTAAAGTCAGTAAGCCTCCTTGAGGTGGGATAATGACACCTTCTACTTGTAAAAAAATCAGAAGGATCCCCGATGAAAGATGGGGTATTTCTTGCGAAGGGACTGATGTAATGATCCACAAACTTGGCTAGGGGTTCCAAAATTGACACAATTCCTGACACAATGGGTCTGCCTGGCGGGTTGTTATGAATGGTTCTGGGTTTGTGGATTTTGGGTAAGATATGAAAGAGTGGCACTCTAGGATAATCATTCTTCAAAAACCTATAAGTTTTGTCATTGATGAGATTCAAAGAAAAAGCCTCGAAAAGGACAGTGCGTATTACAGAAGAATAATGTTTGGTAGGATCAAGTGCCAATCTCTGATAGTAGCTAGTGTCCTCCAATTGTCTTCGTGCCTCCTGCATGTAGGAAGACCTGTCCATAATGACCAAACCTCCGCCTTTGTCTGCCTGTTTGATGATAATGCTGTTATCATTCCCCAGTTCATTGAGAATATCTCTCTCTTCCCTAGACAAGTTATTAAAATGGTTGACATACCTGGCTTCCAGTTGTTCAATGTCCTTCGTGACCATGTTCTCAAAAACCTCTACAGCAGCATTATTGACTGCAGGATTGAAACTGGAAGGAAGAGCAAAAATGTCGTTAGATGTGCTTGAGAAATCTTTGAAAAAAACTTTTAACTTAAGTAACCTTGTCAGTTTGAAAAGATCAATCCATGTGGTGAAAGAGTGATAACGAGGAGTTGAAACAAAATTGAAACCATAATTCAGCAATCTCAGTTCATCATTGGAAAGTGGTCTGGAGGATAAATTGAAAACTAAGTTTTCTCTCTGCAGGGTAGGGGTTTCTGTCCTAAAAAAGACTGTGAAGAATTGCTCCTGTTCCCCTGATTCATGGGTTGCCTTAAATTGTAAGTCTTAGAGGAACCCTCATCTGCAGAAGAGCTTGGGAAATCATTGTCAGATGATTCTTGTTCTGAATCAGAAATAGGAACTTTCCAAGTGACTTGCTTTCTAATTCTGCTCTGAAATAACCATCTGTAAACTCTGTCTCGAGAGTAATCCGTAGCATCCCTTTCAAATTTTTTCTTCTTGAAGACCATTAAAGAGTCTTTGAAATCCTGTATCTTTTTTACAAGTTCTGAGTGTTCTTTATTAAAAGTAGTAGGAGGCAAATCCATTTTAATGGTACTCTGAAGCTCATTAATCTCTCCCTCATTACATCTCATTACACGTTCTCATTACATCTTTCCACTATTAATAAAATGAGATCAAAGGAACATTTGTTGAGAATAGCACAACATTTCTTAGAAAAATCCTGGTCGTTGGCAAAAAGGGTGGGTCCTTTCTGAATGTGTAAACCTCTGGGGATAAAGGATTCTCTGTGATAATCAGCTAAGCAAGCGGAGTGCAGCTCCAATCTCGCTTTCTTCTTTTGTAAATGTTCTAGTTTGGTAAAATTCCTGTGGGGAGTTTCACAGCGCGATCGCTGTGACTCATTGGCCATAAATCGTGGATGATAGTTCTCCTTACCTCATCTGTTTTTAACACAGCAACCTAGAGGCCCACGTTGGGGCCTCTAACTCGCTCTTGCCCTCCCCACTCCCTTTAATTAGCAAAAGTGTGCACGAGGCAGACATGCCGATATTTAACCAATTAAGCAGCCTTCTGTTATCGCAGGTAACCAATGAGAATATATTGCATACTCTTCTCTGGAATTTCCTTTGTCCTGTGTATTCTTAATAAACACCAACTGGGCTGTGGCTTGCCGTTGGCTGCTTCTGCCTGGCGCTGCTGCCTTGCTTGGTTGCTCTTTGCTTCAAGATGAATCAAGCCTCTCCGCTGTCTCCTTGATCCCACAAACACAACATCTGGTGACCCCGACGTGATTACTGGATCCCAACTCCCCTACTCACCGGCTGGAATAGCCCCCTGGCATGCTACAGCCTTTCTAGGCTCCCTCAGCTTTCTCGAGCTCCCGATTGTGAGTATGGGGGGGGGAAGTTTCTTCAGGGCAAAAGGCCCATGCAAACGAATTGCAGAGATCCATCAAGGAGAGCGGATGTCCAGACATCACGCTTGATAGTATAGAAGGCTTCACTAAGGGAGTCAAATGCCAATGTCCCTGGCACCCAGAAATTGGATCACTCAAATGGGATGATGGGCAAAGAGCAGAAACAAAAGAAGGGCAAGACTTTACTCCAAAGAATCTTTTGTTCTCCCAGAAGTTTACTTTACAATTGCCACAGATTTTGCCCCCAGCCAAGGGGTGGAGTCTGACTGTCTCTCCATCATATGGGACACAACAGCAGGAGCCCTCATATGGAGATGGGGGTGGAAATGGAGATGGGACATTAAATCCTGCCTTGCAGCAACCGTGCTTTTAGCCCTACAAAAGACCTGTTCTCTGCTGCAATATTGCCAGCCGAGCCTAAAAAATCACAGATTGAAGCTGTTGATGCATGCAGAGTGGCAGGAAGCAAGGAGTGTGTTTCAAAGAGCAGCATAGAAGATCTCAGCCCCCCCTGAAGCAACCCTCTTCACAAAAGCCGGAGAAGCTGAGTAGTAAACTTGATACCTCACGTGTGGCCAAGAAGTGGGAGGATGGCCCAAAACCCAAACCCAAAAAGGGGTCTTCTTGCAAGTACAACCTAACAGATGCAGTTTGTCATAAGGTTGATGTTCAGACGCTGCGGATGAAAGAAGCCCAGCTGAAAAGGGGGGTGGACCCCTCCTCGAACGACAGCAGGCTGCTGCAAAAATACAAGGAGTTTTTGGCTGATTTTGAATTGCCCAACCCTCCAACAAAGAGATCCGAATGGGCTATTCCAAGCTTCAAGCATCAGGATGGCCGGAGCATGAAGGAATGTGTGTTTGCCTGAAAAGCTGAGAAGGGGGGTCTGGTTGTCTTGTGAATTCAGTGAGAAGTAATTTATGGCTTACTTTCAACTTGCCATTCCAAGAACTGAACTGGAGAGAAAATAGTGTTTTGTGTTTAAATTGTCTTCAATCAACGTTTGGTCTTTTAATTTGGACATTTTAATTGGACTAAAAGTTTGTGTGACTCTAAGCGAAGAATTGGCTTTGTTTGCATTATAAAACCAGAAAACCTTTTTAAATTGGATAAATAGTTCAACTGTATGATCATGCTATTTTCTGTTTTATATTCAAATGCCTTTAAATGCTCTGCTGATATTAGTACCTGTTTTATGAGTGTGAAATGCTTTGATGATATTTGTGCTGATTTACCATGCTATGCTAGTAAAAGTTATTAATGCCTCTCTCCCTTTTACACCAGTGAGAGAAGAAAAAATATAATGCCTTACTCATATAATTGGGGAGTAAGAAAATGCTTTCTAGAATGCTTCCTTCATGTAAGGAAGAAGAGAAATGTTCATATTTTGTTGATGCTTAAATATTCTGCTTATTCTCTTGCTTAGGGAAAGACCTATTTTTGCTTATGTAACTGCATATCTCAAGGTACCCTAAAAGTTTTCAGTACCCTACACATGTAAATGGGTTTTTGATGCCCTGTCTCTCTATGCTCCTATTGTAGCTGTTAGCAATGCCTTAAATGTGTCAGGGTTGTGAACTGTAAGTCAAAGCCCCGCTGTTTCCCTCCCGGTGCGATTGACCGGGCTAGAAACAGAGGACCTTCATTTTAACTTTCAGCATATTCTGTTGCCTTAAAGCTTGCTTGTGCATTTGTAAATTCTGATAACTGCCTGTTGCTTTATTCAATGCATACCTTCGTTGCTAGCCTGCAAGGATTTCGCTTCCGGCTCGCAAACGCAAGGACCACATTTATTATGCTTATAAGCTTCTTAAAAACAGAAGGGGGAAGATGTGGGGAGTTTCACAGCGCGATCGCTGTGACTCATTGGCCATAAATCGTGGATGATAGTTCTCCTTACCTCATCTGTTTTTAACACAGCAACCTAGAGGCCCACGTTGGGGCCTCTAACTCGCTCTTGCCCTCCCCACTCCCTTTAATTAGCAAAAGTGTGCACGAGGCAGACATGCCGATATTTAACCAATTAAGCAGCCTTCTGTTATCGCAGGTAACCAATGAGAATATATTGCATACTCTTCTCTGGAATTTCCTTTGTCCTGTGTATTCTTAATAAACACCAACTGGGCTGTGGCTTGCCGTTGGCTGCTTCTGCCTGGCGCTGCTGCCTTGCTTGGTTGCTCTTTGCTTCAAGATGAATCAAGCCTCTCCGCTGTCTCCTTGATCCCACAAACACAACAAATTCCCAGTATCCGAGACCCTAAAGCCTCTTAATGTACTAGATTTATTTAATATCCTTGTGGAATCCTCTTTAGTATAGAAAAAAGAAGCTCTTTTATCGAGCGTGGCCATGGTGCCCAAAGAAACTGAATATGCAAACGTTGGGGCTAACAGTTGAAAGGGACAAGCACAAATTAACACCGTTAGGGCCAAAATAAAAGTCTGAGAAATCGAAATGTTTTAATGTATATCAGAGTAGAAATAATAATCGTTAAGCTGTTATGTAAAGACAACATGAAACAAAAGTTCTCAATGTTCAATCAATTTCTTATATCTTCTATAATATAATAGTCACTTTTTTGAAATGAAAAACTGTATTTCAAAAGTAAGCGAAATGGAAGACTGTGAGCGTCTAAAGCTCTAAGTTAGCATGTCGCTCCATAGGTTTGACTCTGCTGAGCTGCTGTATTGTGAAGACTGTGTCTATAAGTACTGTAATTAGTTGTGATAAAGACTCTTTGTTTCACTCAGCTTGACTTCTTAGTTGTAAGATATTCTTGACAAAGACTGTGTCTTGCATTAGTATAACTTCATTGTAAACTTCCAGCTTGACTGTCTGTTAACCAGTAACTATAACTATTATATTATAGAAGATATAAGAAATTGATTGAACATTGAGAACTTTTGTTTCATGTTGTCTTTACATAACAGCTTAACGATTATTATTTCTACTTTGATATACATTAAAACATTTCGATTTCTCAGACTTTTATTTTGGCCCTAACGGTGTTAATTTGTGCTTACCCATTGCTAGGGGGTCATGTCTTCACCAATGGGTGGGAGAAAGGAATCAAAGTGGGCCACCTCTATACACACTTGTAAAGATTGATCATCCCACAGCCAAAGAAATCCCTGGCTATTGTAATCCTTTAATTACCTTGTGTTTGCTTGTCTATTATGGCGTGAGAAGCTGCTCACTGCATAATTGCCAGAGGCCTTTTTGCAGAATAGTTAAGGATTACCTTAGAAAAACTATTTCTATAACTGGGGGGAAAAGTTAGCTCCTCTGAGTGGGGTTAGAGGCACTTGAATGTATTCACGCAGCCCAGGACTGCTTAGCAAGGCAGAGTATGTGTCCTTAGCTATCAGTATCATAGGGGTGCCCAGACTAGCAGTGGGTAACGCACGCAGAATCGGCCACCTGGCGTGCACACTAGCCAAAGCCATCAATCACACTTCATCAGCCATTACCATGCTAAACTGAGAGCAGGCTGAACACACGGTTTTAGACAACCGCGCAGAAAAGGACAAGAAAAGCGGTATACAAATACAAATATAAATTTGCTGCTTTTACACCATTTGGGCTGCGAATCTGTCTGGGACATGTGCTGTCTCAACCTGACAGACAACTCTCACAAGTCCAGGGCCAGTTAACTGAACTGGACACCCCAGTCAAGAGGACAGAATTGGGCTTGCTCTGTAGTTATGGGTCCCCTGGAGGTGGGTGCAAACAGCGCCCCATAACATAACCATCATCATAGTAGTGGGGATTATGTTCTGCTGCTTTCCGCAATACATTCCATCACTCTTGCCAATGTGTACCTCATTGCAGAGACCCCGAGAGACAGTTACGCCCAAACAAATCATGCCCTACATCTATTGTGCCCTCAGCCAGGCTGACTTAAATACTAAAGGAAGGGGAAATGGGGGTTGCCCACGGGAATAATTGGCAATTAAACCTCTCCTCAGGGGTTTACTTGGTGTCAACAGATCCGGGGATCAACCGGGCTCTGCGGGAAAGGGAATTGGGAAGATAAAGCGGGCTAGTTAGAGATGAATCATAACCTATGCTGAGGGCAAATAGATTAGGGCAAACAAATCAAGGCAGGCAGAGGACAAGTTATATACCCGGAGTCAATACACATGGACTCCGAGATTAGGGCAGGAACAATGGGTTTCGCCAGCCCAAATTAACTGTGGGCTGTCCATTAACCACAGGGCAACTTTCAAGAGCTGACATTGTAGCTGACCACCAGAAAATCCCAGGTATGCAAGCCTTCTGTATAGGGGCAGCACGAGTGCCCTAGGCACGTGTCACAACCCCAAGGCAAGGTAATAAATACATACCCCCGACTCTGGTCAGGGCTGGACTTCACCGCACGGCTACCTCCACATGTCTTCCTTGCGGCCAGCCATTCCAACACTCAGAGTTGCTCTGCAAAAAATCAGTGACTGTACAGAATGCAGAAGCATTCAAGAGAGCAAAGACAAGGAAAGTCACAGCTCTCCTAAAGATTAGAAGATAACAATATTTCTGTTGGGATAACTAGGCTACACCGTATTGATCTCACCAAGGAGAGCAATACAGATAAAATATGATGAGGCTAGTTTTCAGATTTAATCATGGGAGGTTAATAAGGTTTCTCATTCTTATGGCGTTGTTTGTAATATTTATGGCCTCAACTGGTTGCCATTTTTAAGTGAGAACATGCCGTGCAATGCTGGACTCTACTGATTTTCCAGCACATAGTCATTCTCCAAAAGCAAATCTTATCTAAACTATGCACCAACAACCAATTACTTTTTGATTTACACTTTAATTTCACATTCCTTCCTCCTACCCATAACCACCCCTCTATAACTGTCTATACAGATGCTTTATTCAATATTTGTTTTGAAGTAAGGAGCATCAGTATTGAAACCAAAATCTCCCCTCTTTTTTAAAAGCAGAGCATGGCATGAATCAGAAATATATAGCTTTTTGAACTACAGATCCCAGAATCCCCTATCCACCTACACACACACACACACACACACACACACACACACACACACACAGACACACACACACACACACACACACACACACACACACACACACACACACACAAAAGACATTTCCAAGCTCTGGTCAACTCCAAGCTGCAATTTAATTTAATTTAATTTAATTTAATTTAATTTAATTTAATTTAATTATCACGCTTTTATACCACCCGCTCAGGCGAACCCAACTCAGGGCAGTTTACATAGTGGACAATAAATACAATATACAACATCATAATATACAATAAGTACAGTAATACAATATTCAATAACATACACTTAATACTGAAAGTCAATATACAGTGCAAAATTCAGTATACAAATTCACGAACAGTACCACATCACAATTCTATACTGCAGTATCACAAATTACAAGTTTCAGAGTCACATGACACTATCATAATATCAGCTACAATAATATCAATTCGACAGGAGAAATGTATACATCCACAAAATTACCTATCAATATCAGTTACAATAAAAAGCAATTAGTATCAACAAAAAAGATTTATGCATCCTAACCATATTACGAAGGCAGCAGAGCGTCCGTGGCAATGGTGATGGTTTTAAAGCTGAGCTCCCGACGCAGCTGCAGGTGGTCACTAGTCCGCAAAGGTGGGGTCCGGCAAGTCCGGACGCTCTGGCAGCGGCAAGGTCTTATAGCCGCGTCAGTAGCCCCACAGCTGGGGGCCAGTCTCTCTCACAGCTGGGGCCAATCTTTCTCCCCACCCTTGCTCTCACTGAGGGCGGGGGTCCAGTGAGTCCCAAAATTTTGGAGAGTACAGCTCGGAGGGCGGAGGCGCAAAGCTGTCTCTCATCCCTGGGCCAGTGACAAGGGCTCCGAGGAGAGTCAGAGGGTCCCAGCGGCAGCGGCGGCTTCCAGGGCGCCTTTTAAGCCCTCTGAGCAAGGCAGGGCTTGGAGGGTGGAGGCGAACAGTTGTCTCTCATCCCTGGGCCGGGGATTTTACAGCAGGGATTCTCAACCTGCAGCCCATGGGCTAGATGTGGCCCATGGCACCATTTCATATGACCCACCACCACCTCCACCACACCAGGAAGTGCCATGTAGTGGAGGAAGGGCCCCCAAAGCTGTCTCAGGGAGCATGACCTGGCCCCCAGCTTTAAAAGGTTGAGAACTCCTGAACTACAGGAAAAGCAATGAAGCCAGTAAAGAGAAATAATCTCCTAGGCCAGTTATTGACCATCTGCTGTGAGCTGCAAGATAAAATTACATCATTAGGGATTCATTTTGGGAACTGATGTAAGCCATTTTGCTTTTTAATTATTGTCCCCACTAGGTCAGTCATAGTTCATTGTCAAGGAACCGCTATTCAGTTTCAGATTTTTGCTACTCTTTTTTCTAACATGATTGACACCAACATCTATTCACCTCCCTCATAGTCCTTCTAGCAGAATTTATTGACCGTATGAACTATGCTTAAAGCTCAGCTTTGCTTTTGAAGATTATAGAATTGAAGATGCGGAGCTTGGATGGACCTGATAGAGAGGGAAATGCCACAGATTGTTTATCATATCGCAGTTCGTTCATCATGGTACGTGCTCATTTTGGGCTGTACACTTTCAGGAAAACAAGATGACAAAATGCCTACCTCCACTTTGCTCCACCTGACTTTCCTGTTCAGAAAGAGAGTTCCCAGCTTGTTCTTGTGTATGAGAAAGGAAATCATATTTCCTCCCCGCACCTTCTTTGCTGTGCTTGCAGAAGAACAATGGAATCTGTATTCCTGACATCAACATTCCCAGCTTTGCTGTGATAATTTCTTTTCTACCTCATACCTTTTTCCTTCCTTTTACAGTGTTTTCTGTGCAGTCAGGGTACAGAATAAGCCTTTTTAATTTAATTTAATTTTAATTTTTGAATTTATATGTTGCCCAATCAGGAGAACCCGACTCAGGGTGGCGTACAACAGTTAAAAATGTATAAAAACAGATTTTAAAATCCCAAATCCCCCACTCACTTCCCCACCCTACTACCCCTCACTCCAATTAAAAGAATAAAAAGAAATAAAAGGGAATGGCACACAAGAGACGTGCAAAGAGGCTTTATTTACAATGAGCAGTTTAATCCTTTTTTGAATCACATTATCATTTTCAAAGGGTTTATAGACGATTTATTCTTGGTCTTAGACACAACTGAGATTGTTGATGAGTTCGTCCACTGGATGAATAACTTGCATTCCAACCTGAAATTCACTCACCATGCCAGTACATCTTCTTTGCCATTTTTGGGTGTTTTGGTTTATGTGGATCATTTCCAGAAACTTGCTGTTAAACTATACAGAAAACAGACTGACAGAAACTCTTACTTACTGTACTCCTCCCACCACCCACATCATCTTAAAGACAACATTCCTTTTGGATTTTTTACAAGAGCGAAAAGAAATTCTACCCATCCTCATGATTTCATTCAATCCTCTAACCAAATTGGAGAATTTTTGAAGCGTAGAGGTTACCCTAATGAAGTGATTTCTAGAGCGTTCCACAGAGCACAAAGGGTCCAACGAAGCTCATTACTCACCGTTAAATCTAAAAAGAGCACTCAGAGACTTGCCTGCTCCTTAGAATTTTCTCTCCTTGCAAGAAAGATTAAAAGTACAATCTTTAAACATTGGCATTTAGTCCAACACTTGCCAGGCTGTGCCAGCAAACCTCTTCTGGGCTTTAGAAGAATGTGGTCTCTAGCTAACATACTTACTCGTTCTGAGTAAGGGCATTTCAAGTGTGGTCATTGTGCACAATGCAGATTTTCATGGGTTACACAGGAGGTGACCATCCCCAATTGTACTTTTGTTCATAAACTTCAGGGTATGATGAACTGCAACTCACACAATTGCATTTATTTAATTCTTTGTACTTGTGGTAAGGCATATGTGGGTTGCACAAAAAGGAAAATTAAAATCCGTTTGGGGGAACATCGCTCAAAAATACGCTCACATGACATGCAAGCCCCCCTCACTGCCCATTTTTTATCAGCTAACCACTCTGAAGATGATCTCACATTTGTCGTGTTGGAGACTCTCCACCCTGTTCCATTTTCTAGGACTAATTTTGAAAAGAAATTGCTTCAGTGAGAGGCATTTTTCATTCACAAGTTCGATATGGTCTACCCCCAGGATTTAAACAAAGAGCTAGAATTGACTTGTTTCCTTTAAAAATTCTTTTTCCACATGTGAATTCATTCAGCCAGAACCTTCTTACTAGAGACTATATATAGTCATTGTATTATTGCGAAAGGGTTTCGGATTTCAATACATGGCATAGAGCAATTAATTTCTTTATTAATCATTACAATACAAAGGATAATTACGTTGCTTTGGATTACTGCTTGGATTACAGCATTGACTAGTTTGTATCATTGAATTACAGTTACCTGACTTGGAACTTTATACATGAATGAATGAACCCAGGGTACAGAATAAGCCTTTTTAATTTAATTTAATTTAATTTAATTTAATTTAATTTAATTTAATTTAATTTAAATTTTTAAATTTATATGCTGCTTAATCAGGAGAACCCAACTGCAGGAGCTGCACTGGCTGCCTATATGTCTCCGGGTGCAATTGAAGGTGCTGGTTGTCACCTTTAAAGCCCTTCATGGTAATGGACCAGGATACCTCAGGGACCGTATCATCCCTAGGACATTGGCCCGTCCCACAAGAGCAAACTGAGAGGGCACCCTTCAGGTGCCATCTGTTGGGGAGGCTCGCCTCTCCAGCACAAGGAAAAGGGCCTTTTCAGTCATAGCCCCCACACTATGGAACCTCCTCCCAGTAGAACTATGCCTCCAGGCCCAGTTGCTACCATTTAGGAAAGAATTGAAGACGTGGTTGCCAAAATGGGTCTGTGGGCTGGGATTGTCAACAAGCTCCCCTTTTTGGCTCATCTGAAGCTTCCCCCCTCCTGTAATTATTTTTTAAGGTTTTTGTAGATTTTATATTTGTTTTTATATAATAGATGTGGCACGGCGGGGGGGGGGTAATATTTTTATGTTTTTAAGGGTTTTTTAAAATTGTTTTACCTGTATGTTGGTTTTAACTTGTGTACACCAACCAGAGTCCTTTGGATAGGGCGGTATATAAATCTATTAAATTAATTAAATTAAATTAAATCCTTGAAAGAATATTTCTAAAAACCAAGGAAAGCTAGAAATGTCAAGAGCCACAAGATTAGCCATTCTTCAGCCCTTGAGTATCCATCCAGTTTCTAATTTGGTCGGATCCAGACACATCATGTTCCATGGCCTAAAGATTTTACCAGGCTGGCAACAAGAATGACTAAGAACGGATATTTTAATTATTTATTTCTGTTCCTGAGATTATACTGAGCTCTGGTGAGAGATCTCAGCTCTGGTGAAACACAATGTACAGGTATATTGATGATGTTGATATTTGATTATGCTTTTGCAGATTGAACAAAATATATGTAAAAAAGACTGTCAACTATCCAAAAATAGTGTTTCCCTTTGTAAAACTAAGTGAACACACACACACAGCAAGTACAATAGAAAGATTAATTGATCAGAAACATGAAGGAATAAATCCAATAATATTATATTGAATAGTTTATACAACAGAGCAATAGTTTTCACATTTTCCAATGCAAAAAAAAAAAACCCACAAAGATGTACAATTTAATTAATTTAATTTTAATTTAATTTAATAGATAGATTTATATACCACCCTAGTCCAATAGACTCTGGGTGGTATACACAAGTTCAAACCAATATAAAACAATTAAAAATCCTTAAGAACATAGCAGTATTGCCCATCGCTGTGCCATTACTATCTAAAAACAAATATAAAAACTGCATAACCTTAACATTAAAAATTAATTACAGTAGGGGAGGAGTCTCAGATGAAACAGAATGCGGAGCTTGTTGACAATCCTGGCCCCCGGACCCATTTTGCCAACCACATCTTCATTTCTTTCCTAAATGGTACCAATTGGACCTGGAGGTGTAGTTCTACTGGGAGGAGGTTCCATAGTGTGGGGGCTATAACCAAGAAGCCCCTTTTCCTCATGCTGGAGAGACAAGCCTCCCCAACATATGGTACCTGAAGGGTGCCCTCTTGGTTTACTCTCATAGGATGGGCCGATGTCCTAGGGACGATGCAGTCCCTGAGATTCAAAATAACTGCTGTCTCAGGGGAAAGAGGATCCCCCCCTTATAGTTTTCCATTTACCACCAGAGAACTGTTTTATGAGATTTCATTAAAATTAGTCATTTATGTTTTCTGCAAATAATTACAACATGAAAGAAGGTGAACAGACCACAACAACTCAAGGACAAGCAAGTCAGGATCAACATCCTTGACAAACAGTTTTACTTTGCATATGAAAGAAAGATGAGCATCCACTAAAGCAGGGGTGCCAAAACTTTTTGGGCCACAGGATGGTCATGTGGTTCAGAGGGCTGGCCACATGGTTCCTCCCACTGGACAGGGAAGAAAACGCACCCACATATGCACAAAATGCTGCCATCAATGCACCTGTGGCTGTCGTAAATACTACATATTATCAAAGACATTAGTCTTTGTGATTTATAATTTAATCTGTGTCATGAAAATTTTCCTAATGCAGTTTCCCTATCATAATGCTTTTAATGCGTCTAATCTGGGTAGTTCAAGGCCCCAAAGAATGGCACCCTCAGGCTTCCATCCCTGATCAGCCATCAATCAGTTGCTGCACCATCCAGCAGACACATGGTCAAGGTGTGTGTGTCCTAGGGATGATACGGTCCCTGAGGAATCCTGGTCCGTTACCATGAAGGGCTTTAAAGGTGACAACCAGCACCTTCAATTGCACCCGGAGACATATAGGCAGCCAGTGCAGCTCCCGCAGCAGTGGCGAGGCACGGGCGAAATGACTACACCTCACTACCGCGTGGGCTGCCGCATTCTGGACCAACTGCAGTCTCCGGATGGTCATCAAGGGCAGCCCCATGTAGAGCACATTACAATAGTCCAAACCGGAAGTGACCAGGGCATGGGTGACCATGAGCAGGGCCTCCTGGTCCAGGAGTGGGCGCAATTGATTAATAACACGCACTTGCCCGTGCAACTTGAATCCACCTCCTCCCAGTCCTGGATTTAAACAGCCAATAATCTGGGAGGACTACCATCACCCACCCTGAACTCACTGTACTACCCACCCAGTGTGAACAAATTGATCAGGCACCACACAGCCAATTGCCCAAAGCCCTAGGTCAGGGATTTTCAACCTGTGGCCCACAGGCCAGATGCAGCCCGTGGCACCATTTCATGTGGCTCCAAACTGCCTCCACCACTCTTGGAAGTGCCATGAGGTGGAGGAAGGGCAAAATGGCCGTCTGGCCCCTGAAGCTATCTGAGGGAATGTGACCCAGTCCCCAGCTTTAAAAGGTTGAGAACTCCTACCCTAGGTAACCAGTACGGGATAACTAGTATGGCTATTTGTATAGCTGCCCAACTCAAAATTACTCTGGGTGGCTGTTGAGTCCAAAGGTAATTAGTAACACTACAGCAAATTCGGGGTTAACATCAGTGATTTATTGTCAGCTCATATACTGCTGCAGGGATAATTCGGACTGGGGAATAAGGGACGAGGTAGCAACCTATATACAATCGGAACAGCAGTTACAGTGATACATTTGCCCGGGCTTTTACTAATGCGGGAAACCTGTGTTAGACCAATCAGAGTACATTTACAACATATGACCATGGCGACTTCCAGAAAAGGGTGTGCATTTACAGCAAAGACTTAATGGAGATTGCAGATTTAAGGCAATATAATATTTGGACACAACATTCCTTTTCCCCCTTAGCGGGGACCACACTCTCCATACCTTTTGGGCGGACGACATGTCCGAATAGGGTGCCTGATACTTGTGGGACTTAGGGCATTGGGGACGGGAGGCCCAGGGTCTATGGAAGTGCCGATGGACTCACTGGTTGACCTAGACAAGCTAGGAGTTTTGTGTGGCTTACATGAAGCAGGGTTTGTGGGGGATTCACTAGTAGCAGGAATTGGGAACGATAGTCGTGGTGTAGACCCAGGACTCAGACCTGCCAGGGAGTCTGCCAGCTCTGGAAGAGATCTTGGTGAGAGGGGCACCCTGGCATTCGACAAGAAGTCAGTGGAGGGTTGCACTGTGCCATTACCTTGTGACGGTGCCGAAACTGTAACCATAGAGAGAGGGACATTTTCTACCGCAGAATCAGTGGTGTTTGACTCTGGGGGGCTCGAAGAGCTTGACACAGCACTTGAGCCCCATAGGGCAGATGCGGGACTTCTAGATACAGCCTGAGCCGCATTGGCAGAAACCAGCTCTGAGACAGCCGGGGGTTTGGAACAGCTCTTGAACCCGACAAACCCCTGACTACATAGGAAGCAAAACATATTCTGGAATTTCCCTGGCCCCCCTGAAAGGAAAACCATGCTGAGGAGACTTCTAGACACGTTGGCCGCCGCGTCGGTTGGGGAAACTTTGTATGAATTTCCCCGGTAGGGATGATCACTGATGACTGGCTCAGTGATATGAGGAATAGGCTTCCTCTGCGACAAAGTGCCTTGATGCGACCGCATTTTAGCTGAATCTGGAAGAACGCTTTGCCCTGCCATGCAGAGGCATGATTTACCCTTACCCTCTCCCCTCGGGGAACCTAGGGCGACACACCCTAGCATCAAAGTCTCAGTCAGTGACTCTTGGCAACCACTGTTTGGCGGCTGGCATCAGTGCACTCAGACAACAATGTATGGAGAACCTTAGCCCATAATGCAGACGGAATTACCAGCTTGTTTTCCCAAAACAAACATCCCCCCAACACTGAAAGTTTATTATGGTCCCTATAATATCCCCTGAGTACTTTCGAAACTGGTGGCGGCGGCCACCCAATGTGAACCCAAAACACAACCATTGACACAAGGGGTTCATGGCTTGATACAGACACAATATCACACTTGGCTTGCAATGTAGTAATCAGCAAGGACTTCCACAGCTCTAAGAATTCTGGTTCCATGCTGGTCAGTGGACAGAGTTTATCAAGTTTAGTCTTAGCACAGTCTCTGCGCACACCATGTGCTCAGCAGATCTTCCTATGCACGGTTTTGACCGTGGAATCCAAACCAACATTCCAAGGGGGGAAGAAAACCCCCACCCAACCTGACGGGGGTCAGCCTGAACCATACCGATGCCTGACACAAGCAATTCCTAGGGGCCCAAACCACTGAGTACCCACAAGGTTATTCTTGCCCGCCTTGACCACTACAAGCGGAAGCCTTTTGACGATGCCTTTGAACTGCACATCAAAGGAGCCCATGCCTACCACAGGGATATGGTGTCCCTGCACATCTCTCAACTGGACCTGCAGAGCCCACAACTTGGGCCTGTCTGCTGGCGGAATCTGGAAAAACTCACGCTGGGTGAGGATCGAGTACGATAATCCCGAGTCGATCTCCATGTGGCAGCAATGACCCTGGAGAGTGACGTCCACGAAGAACTGGCCCATGACTGCACGAACACTGGAACTGAAACTTTGACCTTGACCTTGGCCGGCGTTGATCTTGGAGACCTGAAGCTTGGACATTAGGGTGCACCTTCCCTTGATGACCCCTGTCTTGGGAGGGCCTCTCAGCACGCTGATGGCCACCCTGGTTCCACAATTTCTGAGCAGCACTGAGTGTGGAGACGTCTTCTCCCTCAGCCCAGGTACGATGCAATGGTGCCCATCTTGAATGTTGCCAACATCATCCCCCTCCATGGTGCCACTTGAAGATGCTGGCACACTGAACAGACCATGGCAATAGCTTGTTGGCCCCCTCTGGACTGGCACAGCGAATCTCACCTGAAGCTGTTCTCCTCCGACCTTGCCAGGTGTGGCTGCCCACACCCCATCACCACCTGGGCAGCCACATTCTGGACCAGTTGCAACCTCCAAATGGTCATCAAGGGCAGCCCCATGTAGAGCACATTACAATAGCCCAGTCTGGAGGTGACCAGAGTATTTGTGACCATGAGCAAGGAGTCCTGATCTAGGAGCGGGCGTAACTGGCGTATGACATGAAGTTGTGCAAAAGCCCTCCTGGCCATGACTGCTACCTGCTCATTGAGCAGTAGTCGCGAGTCCAGGAGGACCCCCAGATTACGCACCAGGTCTGTTTGGGGCAAAATAATCTCATCCAGAACCAAAGATGTAGCTCCCGAGATAATGTGGGGGCCCTGACCCAAAGCCACTTAGTCTTGCCGGGATTCAATTGTAGCCCATTGTCCCCCATCCAGACACCCACAGCTGTCTAATGCACAAGTCAGGGAGCACCAGGACTTGAACTGACCGATTGACTGCCGATCCCGTGCCATGAGAAGAAAAACCATTGGCCCAGAACCATGGTGGATGTTTGTCTTCCCATCATATATGAAAATAAGTACTTGCTTTTTGGTACTGTCTCCAGCACATCTCAAATGTGTTAGAGTAAAACTATCTAACTGAGGAAGTTCTGTTTCTTGAAATGTACTTCTTGAGATATTAAACTGTTCATTTTACTCACATTACATAATCCATATAAGAAATGTCCTGGAGGAAAGCCTTTGTCACCTCCACCTCATTTTATTTTCCAATCCATAGAGATTTTTGAGCAGCTTTAATCCAAGATGGAGGTCTATTAGCATCACCGGAGATGTTAGTAACTTTCTGTTAATGACCTGATTGCTTCTGTTTCCATTTTGCCTCAGACCAGTTGTTTAAGGAAAATAGTGATTGATGAAAACAAGATTAACTGATCAATAATTAAACATTTTATCTGTCAAAATGATTTTTCTCCATTTGAATTTTATTGAATTTGCACAATATTTAATTTAATGTACTTTATTTGTGTTTACTTTATTGCATGCTGTTTTTTTTTAAATGCTTGCATTATTCTGTGCACTCAAAACATGCAACAAGCCTCATAGCTGTATAAATTGCTGGGGAAGATGTGCTTTATCTCTAGCAGTGCAAAATGGTTACATGCAGTGAGACATTTGAAATCACTGAAATTCTCTTCCAACCCATCAAAGTGCCTCCTCAAAGATTGTGGTATTTTTTTAACCACAATTGGGAATACCTTGGTAACTGCAACCATGTGCTGCCGGCTAATCTTTATCACACTAAGTCAGGTAAAAGGAACTGCAGAATGGACTCACCAAAAAGGGCCTTCATTTTGGCATTTTTACGTGTGGCCTAGACACAGAAGAACAAGATAAATTAATGTAGCATTCAGTAACTTGATTTTGATGAATTGTTATCCAAACTGACCTCTTAGGCCAGGAGTTCTCAACCTTTTAAAGACTCAGACAGCTTTGGGGGCCGGATGGCCTTTTTGCCGTTCCTCCATCACATGGCACTTCCTGGTGTGGTGGAGGTGGTGGTGGGCCACATGAAATAGTGCTGTGGACCGCATCTGGCCCGTGGGTTGCAGGATGAGAATCCCTATCTTAGACTAAGTTGGAACATAAGGATCCTATTGATTTGAGATGCTCCAATTTTGCAATCATTTTTGAGATTTATTAAAAAAAAGTAGAGGGGAAAATGCATATATTTTCTGCAAAAGTGTGTGTGTGTGTGTGTGTGTGTGTGTGTGTGTGTGCAATCTATGAAAACATAAAAAAGCAGAAAAATAAATAGAAATGGCACAGTCCCGGATTGACCAATCTGTTCCAAACTCTGTGGGATACATTATAAGCATAGAATAGTAATCTTTACAGTATCAATTCGCACATGTTAGCAAAGCTTGTCATTTTTTGAATATCATGCAGGACTGGCTCTCTTTCGTTATGAACTTCTATGCTCCTTCATTTTCTTCAACTGTAAAATTGTTATCAGTGGAACTAATAAAGTAAGTCGGCTCATCAATAATAATGGACTTCTTGCGCTGACTTGTGGGAAGAACATTTCATCCGGTTTTATTTATTGTGACTATAGATTTTTCAAATGATCCTTTGACAACTGCAAAATTTCTTCACTCATGTATGCACATAGTGGCCTCCTGGGTAATGATTTGATGGCAGCAAAGGCAATTGAGTTGGAAGAGGTATGCTCACGTCATTAGTATTCTAACCATTCAGGACTGCTGAAAACACAAGTCTCAACCAAAGTGTAAGTGCACAAAGCATTTGGGATATCTCCACATTACAGATTTCCACACATGGTGTGGCAACATTTCAACTTGCATCTGTTCTGTAGGCAGCCATGTATTTCCTGAATTATGCAAAGTGACATAAAGGAAAATGGACTTCTGGTGGAAAAAATAGAGGATGGAAGTAAACAATTCCAACCGCCTAGGTAAAGGTAAAGGATGCCCTTGCTTGAAAGCCAGTCGTATCTGACTGTAGGGTTGTTGTGTTCTAATAGTGTAATCTTATTCATGTGATAACAATGTATCTTAACAATGTAACCCTTCCTACAAGTAACAATATAGTCGTCAGCTGTATCACTATAAACCCTGTATTAGGACGCGAGCTAATGACCACCAGTGGGCAGCAGCGAGCGTCCAAGCTCTCTTGGTCCATACTCATCAATAGCCACAGCGCGGAGTTTCCCGCCACTACCTACACCTGGACAAGAAGGGCGTGACCAACAATGATGTCACGCAGACAATAGCCAACCGGCTATCGTGGAGCCACATTCGAATGTTTACCACTGTATATATAGAGCGTTGCATCCGCCATTACCTCATGTTCCCTCTGACCACCATGCAATAAACCTGAGTTAAACCAGCCCATGGCTGTTTCCTGTGTCTTGGTTCTCATACATTAAATTGGCGACGAAGGTGGGATAATGGATCCCCAAGGAGCCAGGGCACAGAGCGGTTTCAACATTACCAAACCGCAAGACTGGGAGCTCTTTGAGATGGACTTCCAGGCGGCACTGGTGGAACTCAAAGTCAAAGATGACGAGGAAAGGAAGAGGGCCATCCTCACCAGAATGCTTGGGATAGAAACCAAGCGAACGCTGGTGAGCATTATTGCACCGAAGAAGATGAGTGACTTCAAAGCCGAGGACATTATGAAACTGCTGCGTGACCGGTTCCGACCCTCGAGGGCAATGTTTCCCGCTCGGAGCGCGTTTTGGAGGCGAGTCCAAGCGCCGGATGAGTCGGTTGAGACCTTCGTAACAGCCATGAGAATAGCCACCGCCCCCTGCAGATGGGACAACCTAGAGATGGCCCTAAGGGACGGCGTTCTGTGTGGCCTGAAGGACAAGGACGTGCAGCGCAGCCTGATGAACAAGGAGCCGCCACCCACGCTGGCAGAGGTTGTGGAGGCCGCGGAATCCGCGGAATCCACGAATGCTGGGGTAGACGAAATGCACCAGTGGCGTGAGTGGCGTCCTCGGGCCGGCAAAGCGGAAAATTCGGTGCACGGCAAGTCCGGACAGTCGGTGCACGCAACCCGACGAACCTCGAAGTCGTCTACGGAAGGCAGCGACGGCGAGGAGGTCCAGAAGGTCCGAAAAGGAGGGCGCCGCTGCGATGGTTGCGGAGCGGCCCATGAGCGTGTGAAGTGCCCATTCAGAAAAGCTGAGTGTTACAGCTGCGGCCGTCGGGGGCACATCGCCAAGGCGTGCAGAAATCGGAAAGAGGGCCGGAGGCACTCACAAGACCGTTCGGCCAGACCGGACCGTCCAGCGAGGTCCAAAGATGGCGCCCGGACCACGAGGAAGCAGGACGGCGTGGGCCGCATCTCGGACGACAGCGAGGACGACGCCCCCGTGTTCAGCGTGTCCGCGGGACAACCCCATTACTTCGTCGAGGTACTAGTACAAGGGGCCCCTATTAGGATGGAAATTGACTCGGGGTCCTCTTATTCTATAATTCCCCAGAGAGAGTTCTTGAAAATCGACCCCCACGTGCGGCCCAAACTTAAAACGTTGAGGTCCACGCTACGAGACGTGCAGGGGAACTGCATCCCAGTGTTGGGGGTCGGGAAATTTCGGGTCCGTTTTAAGAAACATTGTTCTCAAAGGGGGAAATTGTAGCCTCCTCGGAACGCAGTGGTTTCAGCCTTTGGGTTTGTTCATAGGGGGGGTGCATGCTGTGGGTGCGGATCCAATACAAGCGGTGTGCGACGCGCACCCCGCCGTTTTTAAAAAAGGACTGGGAAAATTCAAGGGACCCCCTGTAGCCTTCGACCTAGACCCGGAGGTCCGCCCGATAAGACTCAAACCACGCAGGGTGCCGTTCGCACTAAAGGACAAAATAGAGGCGGAACTGGACAAACTGGTGGGCCAGGGGATTCTTGTTCCTGTTGATTCCGCGGAGTGGGAAACTCCAATTGTTACAGCACTAAAAGCTAACGGGGAGGTGCGCATTTGCGCTGATTATAAGTGTACAATTAACAAGGCAATCCGCCCTAATGCATACCCGGTGCCGGTGGTCAGCCACCTTCTGGCCAGGCTGAATGGGGGAAAATGTTTCGCTAAGCTCGATTTAGCACAAGCCTACCAGCAACTCCCTGTAACTCCCGCCACGGCAGCGGCACAAACTATAGTTACACATAAAGGGGCGTTCCAGGTGTCGCGGTTACAGTTCGGCGTGAACTCGGCACCCGGCCTTTTTCAGTCGATTGTGGAACGCCTCCTGAAGGGGCTGGAGGGAGTGTTGTGTTATTTTGATGACGTATTGATAACAGGGGGGAGTGAGGCCGAACTGGCAAAGAGATTGGATAAAGTACTGACTGTGTTCGAGAAAGCGGGGCTGCGACTGAGAAAAGACAAATGCGTATTTTTCGAAACAGAGGTTGAGTTTTTAGGGTTCCGTGTCACACCCGAGGGAATTAAGCCGTCCAAATCCAAAGTAGCCGCAATCAAGCAGGCCCCTCGCCCCACATCCAAAACCGAACTACAGTCATTCCTGGGGCTCCTAAATTTTTACCATACCTTCCTTCCACGGAAGGCGTCTGTGGCCGAACCGCTCCATCGGTTGCTTAAAAAGGAGGAGACATGGCTGTGGGGTGACGAGCAAGAGAGGGCTTTTAAAGAGTTAAAGCAACTCCTAACATCCGAGGCAATCCTAACTCATTTCGACCCCAAACGGCCAGTGGTCTTAGTTTGTGACGCGTCCCCGGTGGGGGTGGGGGCGGTGCTTTGCCACGTGTTGGACGACGGAAGGGAGGCCCCGATAGCGTTTTATTCAAGGTCCCTGTCCCAAGCAGAACGGAATTACGCACAGACCGACAGGGAGGCATTAGCGATAGTAGCGGGAACCAAAAAATTTCACGATTTTCTGTATGGTCGCCCGTTTACGATCGTGACCGATCACAAGCCTCTGTTAGGAATTTTCACTGCAAATAAGCCCACGCCACAGATCCTGTCCCCGAGAATGCTGAGGTGGGCTATCTTCCTCAACGCATACCAACATGAGTTGGAATACCAGCCCGGAAAGGAGATCAGCCATGCAGACGCACTTTCACGGTCTCCTTTGCCCTTGTCGGGCGACCAAAAGGTAGGGGTAGAGAGAGACCACCAGGTATTGTTAATAGAGGTCCTAGATTCACCCCCAATAGTACCAGCCGACATTGCCAGGGCGACAGGCAGGGACAGAACGCTGGAGAAAGTAAGCTCATGGGTACAGAAGGGGTGGCCAGCGTCCTCCCCAAGTACGGAATTCGACCCATTTTTTCGGAAGAAAATAGAGTTGTCCATAGAGAGGGGGTGCCTTTTGTGGGGCCAACGGGTGGTAGTCCCTGCATCCCTGCGACCGAGGGTACTCAAACTGTTGCACGTCAGCCACCCGGGGATCGTCCGTTCCAAGGCGCTGGCCCGGAGTTACTTCTGGTGGCCCCAGCTGGACACAGACATAGAGCACATGATCGGCACTTGTGAAGCATGCCAGGGCTCCCGACCAGAGGCGGCTCGCCTCCCGCATAGGGAATGGGACGCGGCAAGGGGGCCGTGGTCCAGAGTGCACATAGATTTTGCTGGCCCGTTCCGAGGAACCCTTTTTCTCCTGGTAGTGGATGCGTACTCCAAGTGGCTGGAGGTGATGCCGGTAAAGAGCACGTCCTCCACCACTACAATTAACCATCTAAGGAGAGTCTTTTCCACGTTCGGTTTACCCGACACTCTGGTCAGCGATAACGCTAGTTGTTTCACGTCCGCTGAGTTCAGGGCATTCATGGAGGCGAACGCCATTCGGCACGTCACATCCGCGCCGTTTCACCCGGCCACGAATGGCCAAGTGGAGCGGCTGGTGAGGACAACAAAGGATGCGCTGCGGCGCATGGGCTCGGGGGACCTGAATCACCAAGTTTGTCAGTTTTTATTAGCGTATAGGGTGACCCCCTTAGCATCCGGATACTCGCCGGCAGAGCTGCTGATGCGGAGAAAGCTGACCACGATTCTGACCAGGTTAGACCCAACGAGGGTCGAGGACAAAGGGAAAAACGTAGGGGTAGCGGTGTCGAAAGGTTTCGCCGCCGGTGACCCTGTGCATTGCAGGAACTACGCCAGCACAGGGCCAGCCTGGGTACCAGGGAGAGTTGTAGAACAGACGGGACCAGTGTCATATCGGGTGGAAACGAGCACCGGTCTACTCTGGAGGTGGCATGCAGATCAGCTCAGGAGCCGGGTTCCCAGGAAGCAATCCACGGACGGCATGGAAAATGCCTCAGCGTTAGGGTTCTCCTCCACCCGCTTAGCCCAAGGAGGAGACGACGAAGGGCAACAGTCCCAAACAAGGGGGGGAAGCAGTGGTCCCGACTCAGATCCTTTTGACACGCCAGCTCTATCCGATTCCGGGGAAGAGGGTGAGGAGTGTGCGACTGCTGCCCCCGAAGAGTTTGCGACTGCTGCCCCCGAATTTGATTTTGCGTTACCGAGCCGGGGGGGGTTTTGGGAGTGTTCCCCCACCCATCCAAGCGAGAAGAGGGGTTTTTCGTTAGCCCCCAGTGCCCCCGGTTTTTCCCAAATAAAGCACACACCTCCCAAAAAAGCCGCAGAACCGCGGCAAGTCACTAACAAGTCTCCCTCTCCAATTACAGGGCAGGAAGCCAGGGGACAAGGAGAAGGTAGCAAACCCGGGGCAGGGCAGCCCGCACCGAGGCCCCAGCGTGTTCGAAATAAGCCATCTTGGCTGAGAGACTTCGTCTCATCCTAGGGGGGAGGAGTGTTGTGTTCTAATAGTGTAATCTTATTCATGTGATAACAATGTATCTTAACAATGTAACCCTTCCTACAAGTAACAATATAGTCGTCAGCTGTATCACTATAAACCCTGTATTAGGACGCGAGCTAATGACCACCAGTGGGCAGCAGCGAGCGTCCAAGCTCTCTTGGTCCATACTCATCAATAGCCACAGCGCGGAGTTTCCCGCCACTACCTACACCTGGACAAGAAGGGCGTGACCAACAATGATGTCACGCAGACAATAGCCAACCGGCTATCGTGGAGCCACATTCGAATGTTTACCACTGTATATATAGAGCGTTGCATCCGCCATTACCTCATGTTCCCTCTGACCACCATGCAATAAACCTGAGTTAAACCAGCCCATGGCTGTTTCCTGTGTCTTGGTTCTCATACATTAAAAGGGTTCAGCGCTCATCTCTGTTTATAGCCAAAGAGCCAATACTGTCCGCATCTGCAGACATTTCTGTGGACATGTGGCAGCTGTGACTAGACACCAGAGTGCACAGAATGCTGTTTACCTTCCCACCAAAGTGGTACCTATTTCTCTACTTTTAATTTCTTGCTTTTGAACTGCTAGGTTGGCTGGAGTGGGACAGTGACGGACGCTTACTTAGGTATGCAGCACTCGGATCTTGAACTAATGACCTGCCAACTTTCCAGTCATCAAGTTCAGTTTTTTAACCACTAAGCCATCACAGTCCATTTGTTCCCTTTTCCAATGAATAAAATGTAACATTATTATTGTAACTTATCAAGGGAAACTTTCATTCCTTTTGTGATGTAATTGTCAGCAGTTTCTTGAACACCACTACACACAAGGCAAATCATGTTTTAAAACTTAATCTAAGTGACTCAACATACCAGTGATGATCTGGCAGACATACAAACAATAATTTCACTTCCCCTGTCCTTCTATAGAGAAACAGGGGATGTGTCAATTTGCCAATATTCTGAATCTTTTTCACAATGCAAGAATCAGAGTTTTTTTAAAGCAGTATTACATCACCTTCTGACCTCATCAGTGGTGGGCATTTTAAAAAATTCCTGCCACACTGTGGGCGTTGCCATGTGACTGGGTGGGCATGGGCTGTTGGCCATGTGACTGCTCTTCGCTACAGAGCTATGAAAATAGAAGCCTCTTTTATTTTCATCACTCTTTAGCAAACCTCTGAAGCCATTTCCCCCTTGTCCAAGGCTTTTCCAGGGCTCTGTTTCACCCCAAAGTGCCTCCCCAACCACTCCGGAGTGGGTAGGGATGTGCTTTGGGGTGAATCAGAGCCCTGGAAAAGCCTTGGAAAAGAGGGAAATAGCTTCAGAAGTTCGCTATAGAGTGATGAAAATAGAAGAGGCTTCTATTTTCATAGCTCTGTAGCGAAGAACCCCCACCGAAGCAATTTCCCTCTTTCTCCAAGGCTTTTCCTGGGCTCCGTTTCACCCCAAAGTGCCTCCTCAACCACTCCATAGTGACTGGGGATGCGCTTTGGGGTGAAACGGAGCCCAGGAAAAGCCTTTGATGAAGGGGGAAATGGAGCCAGCCCCCTCGAAAGCCTCCTCTAGGAGGAGGTGGGTGGGACAGGGAGGTGGGCAGGGCCAGCCTTTTTACTACTGGTATGTGCGTACTGGTGTGAACCTGCTGATGCCCACCACTGGACCTCATCCTCACCAAAACAGCCAGTCCAGTTGCTTCCTCGCATTCTCTTGAATGCCTCCAATGTTACTCACCATGTTGTATGTATTAAAATGTGTCAGACAACAGAAAACTGTTTTTTTCTTTATAGAACAAGCAACTGAGTTATAAAATTAGAAAATGAACAACAGATATACATTTTTGACCAAATGTTTGCTTACACTGTATAAACAGATAAAAATAGTAGCTGTGTGTTCCATTCTATTGTGTATTAAAGGAAACGTGTTTGCCATTTTGTTTTTATTGTGAACAATCCTGCAATTCCGGCCCACACGTCGGCCACCACTGTCCAGCGGGCCGCTAACAGGGTTGAGCTGCTTGAGGCCATCAGGCCAGCCCAAGCTGGTGCCTCGCAGCTCCCCGACAGACCATCGCAATGGGGCTTGCCGCCGGGGACCAGTCCTGCGTGGCAGGGGTGCAGCGGCACGCAGAGCTCGATATCCATCCCAAGCTCTGACGCCCACCGTGGGCCAGAACCCCCAGTGGGGGTGGCCCATGGGGGTGCACCGGGTGAGTATCCTGGTCAATTAAGTACACCAGTGACACTACCTAGCAACACTGGGGGGGGGGGTGTACAGTGGCCATGGCCACGACCGGTTACTATGGGAGGACAGTTGTATCCGCACTGTCCCATTAATTCTTGGTTCTCCAATTACCCCCCGGTTATGACAGGGGTGACCGCCCCTATGGGTGTGCCTAATGTTTCAGGGGTTGTTCAGGGCCCACTGTGCACACCCTCAATTCAATCTGTGCTGACGGCTTGCCCTGCTGATGGCCGGTTATTCCTTACCCCTGGGGGATCATCTCTCCCAGGCCATGAGGGAGAAGATTTGGTGGGGGGAATATGTGGACATTTTCTCCCTCCTAAACCGTGAGCCCACCAAGGAAGAGAGGGAAGGGCAGGACGATAGGGACAAGGAGTTGTCCCGTCGTCGTAAGCCACCGCGCATCTGGGCCAATTGGTTGCCGGCCTATCTCATTTATATGGCGGTATACCTGAGGGCTTGTCCTGACTTGGCCATTCCAATGGTTCAATACCTGGACAATATTTATCGGGCGGTGGTGGATTTCCCTGGCCCGTCATGGTTGGCCTATGATGAGGAGTTTAGGATGAGAGTGGCCCTCCATCCTGAGATGAGATAGGATGAGCCCTGCCAGCAATTGTGGCTCTTGTACATGATCCCCACGCGGCCGGCGCCTGGTGACTGGTACCATTGTGGCCACGCCGTGCAGGGGGCTGCTGCTACACAGGCTCCCCGCCAGACGGCGGGGCATGGGGTTCCAGCCCGCCTGTTGTGTTGGAGCTTCTCCGCCAGCGGAGTGTGCAACAAGTGTCAGTGTCGGTTCCGGAATGAGTGCCCCTCTTGTTCTGGCCCTCACGCCGCCTCCGCGTGCCCACGGGCTGGTGGGTCACAAGGCAGAGGAAGGGATGGGCAGGGGCGGTCAGAGCTCCCTCTGATGGTGCTACCCATCAAAAAGGCCCCCTCCCCAATTAATGTTCAGGTGCTGGAACGTTGGCTTGCTGCTTATCCTAGAAGGGATGATGTGAAGTACCTACTTGAGGGTTTTCAGTTTGGCTTCCGCATACCATTTCAGGGGGTACGCGGGCCTCAAGATGCCCCGAACTTACTTTCTCTCAGGGGTAATGAGGATATTGCCGCCCAATCTATAGCTAAGGAGCTCACCTTTGGGTTTAGTCCCTAAGAAGTCCCCGGGTGAATTTCGACTAATTCACCACCTTTCTTACCCTGTGGGCTCTTCGGTCAATGATGTGATACCTGATGACCTTTGCTCGGTCAGGTATACGTCCTTTGACCAGGCCTTACAGATGGTACGCTCGTGTGGCCCAGGGGCGCTACTGGCAAAGTGTGATATCAAATCGGCATTCCGATTGTTGCCAGTGCACCTGGACGACTTTGAGCTGTTAGGTTTTCGTTTTCGGGGCAATTTTTATGTAGATAAGGCCATGCCTTTTGGCTTTTCTATCTCATGTTTTGCTTTCGAACGATTTAGCACCTTCCTTCACTGGGCTTTTGTTCGTAGATCAGAGTCCCAGTCTGTTGCCCACTACCTCGATGATTTTTTGTTCAGAGGGGAACACGGCACGGACACGTGTGCTCATCTCCTTGCCACTTTTCAGGCACTTATGCAGGAACTGGGTGTTCCCCTAGCACCTGAAAAGACTGAGGGACCAGCCACCACTCTCACCTTTTTAGGTATTGAGATTGACACCGTTGCCCAGACATCCAGTTACATCCAGGTGACTCGTATCGCTGATGCGATTCTGGCAATGCTTGCCAGGCATAAGGTGTCTCTCCGAGAGTTGCAGGTGCTTCACGGCCACCTCAACTTTGCCAGTAGGGTAGTAACACCGGGCAGAGCCTTTGCCAGGCGTCTGTGTGACGCCATGGGGGGCCTTTTAAAATGCCACCACAGGGTTCGGCTGACCAGAGGTTTATGGGCGGACCTTACGGTCTGGCTCACATTCCTACAGAATTTTAATGGCATCTCCTTCTGGAGATCGGAGCTTATGCTCAGCCCGCATTTCCAAGTACAGTCGGAGGCCTCCGACTCCCTGGGTTATGGGATTTACTTTGAAGGAAGGTGGTCCTATGGTCAATGGCCTCAGACATGGCAAGGCACGGATCGTTTATGCGATCTTACTTTCCTGCAGTTTTTTCCCATCTTGGGGGCCCTGATGCTCTGGGGGGATAGGTGGGCTAATTCAGTAGTTCACTTTTGGTGTGACAATGCTGCAGTGGTGCACATTGTCAACGCCCAGACATCCAAATCCCCCAGAGTTATGGCCTTAGTTCGCCAATTTGTCTTGAGATCCTTACGCCTTAATGTGCTTTTCAGGGCCAGACATGTGCCAGGCATTGACAATGATAATGCTGACACTTTATCCCGCCTGCAGATCCCCCAGTTCCGTGCCTTGGCGCCAGAAGCAGAGGAACTTCCCTCTCCACTCCCGGCCGAGATCTGGACATTTGGCGAGGAGAGGTGAACCGGGCGATCGGCATGTCTTTGGCACCTTGCACGCGTAAGGCGTATCTACATGCAGTCCTACAGTTTAGGAACTTTTGTGGGCAAAAGTTGCAGTTGCCCGAAGTGTGGCCGATCCCGGTCGACCAGATTTTGCAGTTCATGGTTTATCTTCATGATCTAGAGTTAGCTCCTTGCACCATCACCACTAGGCTTTCAGCATTGGCGTTTATGGCTAAGGCGAGGGGTTTCACTGACTGCGTGAATGACTTTCGCATACACCATGTATTAGAAGGGTGGACACGTGAACGTGGCTGCCACCCGGACACACGTCACCCTGTTTCACCAGAGGTTCTGACGCACCTTGCACAAGGTTGGCGTAGCTTATGTTACAATAGGTATGAGGAGGCTCTCTTTCATGCTGCTACCACTGTAGCTTTCTTTGGAGCGCTCCGTGTCAGTGAGCTGGTCCCATTGTCAAAGGGGGACATGTCTCGTAGGGCACTGGAACTCGACGATGTCTTTCTCAACCAGGAGTGGGCCCAGTTGAGGATTTGTTCCTCAAAGGCCGATCAGCACGGAGTAGGCAGTGGTGTCAGACTGCTACGGTGTACGATTGCTGACATCTGTCCGGTTGGTGCCCTACATGCGTTTTTGGCAGTGCGTGGCATGCACCCTGGCCCGTTTTTCTGCCACCAGGATGGGTCTCCCCTTACCAAATTCCAGTTTTGGAAGGTGACCGGTATGGCACTTCACAGTGTCGGCCTCCCTGAGGCTCGTTACGGCACCCATTCATTCAGGATAGGCGCCGCTTCAACTGCGGCTGCATTTGGGTACTCTGATGCTGATATACGTCGCATGGGCAGGTGGGGGTCTGCGCGTTTTTCTTTATACGTACGCCCCCTCACTGCATGAGTACCAGTTATGTCATTAATTCATTTTCCTTCTTTTACAGACCCTGTGTGTCCACGCACACCGGTGGCAGTATGGCTGGTGGGCCACAGTTTTGTGCACTGGGCAGTGCAGTATGCTGTGGCGACAGACTGGGGACCCCATCTCGGGCTACGTGCAGCCGCACGTATGCGATGGTACGGTAAGCGTGGCATGAGATGGTGAGAACTGTTGCCATTCCTGATGTCCATCAGGGCTGCTGGACCGCCTGATGTCCTGATTCTGCACCTCAGCAGCAATGATCTCGCACAGATCACTGGCCTGTCTTTAAAAATGTCGGTGTACAGTGACCTGGCCTTTTTACATCACTTATGGCCGTACACGCGGCTGCTATGGTCTGACATCGTGCCGAGACACCGTTACAGGGGAGGCATTGACCTCCGTGGTTTGGACCGTGCTCGACGGTCAGTGAACAGAGCTGTTGCCTGGTTCCTTTTTGACAATGGCTTTGGAACAGCCATTCAACATCCTAGGATAGGCGTGCATGATTCCGGTCTATATGCAGGAGAGGGGGTCCATCTGTCGGCCAGAGGTATGAACCTCTTTCTTGAGGATGTGCAAGCAGGCCTGGTGACCGAGCTGATGGTCTGGGGGGGGGGGGCAGTGAGTCATCACGGACGCCTCCCCGTGTGGCGGGTAGCACTGGTAAGGTAAAGATTTATGACCCATAGGTATCCGACAGGTTCGCAATTGACTGGCCAACACGTTGATAGGTACCGGGGAAATCGGATTGGCCGGTCAAGGGCGAACCATGCAAGGGGTGATGTCAGGAGCTTCACAGCCTGCATCACCTTGATATTGAACAGATACACGTCATAGGGTGGATAGTATATCAGTAGATAGTAAATTGACTCCGGTCAACAATTTGTTTGTGTCAACAAACAAATTGATACAAATAGATACATGTAGCCAATTTCCATTGGCATTTTGGGAGGAACCTTACCAGTGTTACTGCGGCCTGCTTGCCTTAAAGAATTACAATTGGATGATACACCAATTGAAAGTAATAATTCAGACTAGGGCATTATTCAATAAAAGTGGCCCGATGCCTTTAATCCAATACCGGTGTCTGAGTCTTTCTTTGGGGGGTGCCGCCTGCAAAGGATTTGTTTGGAGAATTGAATTTGAATTGGTTTCAGATTGTGATGGTAAATAAATGGAATGGTAAATATTGGAGAAAACCAAAACTGAATAGAGAGAAGACTGAATTTGAGGTGCTGATTTCGAAATTAAGAAAAGGAGATGGAACTATTAAGGGTGTAGTTAGCAAATTGTATAAAATAATGAATAACGAGGGTGATCCACAGGAGGCTTTAATGTCAAGTTGGGAGCAGAAACTGAATATAAAGATTGAAAAAGATATATGGAAGCATAAATGGAAAAAGAGGATTATGAGAACATTATCAGTCAGAATAAAGGAACATAATTTTAAAATGCTGTGGAGGTGGTACCTGACCCCAGTGAGGTTGCATCAAATTGATAATAAAAAAGATAAACTGTGTTGGAGATGTAAAAAGGAAATTGGAACATATGAACATATGTGGTGGAGTTGCATTGTGGTTAAAGAATTTTGGGAAAAAGTGGAAAAGGAGATCAAGGAAATAATGGGTAAGAGAATCAAACTGGGGTCGGGTTCCACCATGTTAACAGTTGTAGAATGTTTTAATTTAAATAAGAATGAAAAAGAATTGCTAGAAATAATGCTCACAACAGCCAGACAATGTATAGCTAGAAATTGGAAAAACGATATAAATATAAAGATAGAAGAATGGTATAAGGAGATGTGGAATTTAGCATTGAACGACAAATTAACTTGGGAAATAAATAAGAAAAAGGGTATTGTTAAAGAGAATAGATTCTGGAATATTTGGCATGCTTTTGTGCATCACTCTCTTAGAGGGGAAGAAATAAACAAACCTGTACCTGATCAAATTTGCTTTTGGATGGAAAGTATAAAGACTATCTGATTTCTCCAGGACATTGTAAATATCACAGGGTGGGCATATCAATATACGCGTATATAGGTATGCATGTATGTATGTTTGTATATGTGTGTATATGTGCACATGTGTATGCATGCACATGCGCACATGTATGTATACAGTAATGTTCTAGTACAAATAATAAATTCATGAATTAAAGGGTATACTATGCATATTAACATAACATATAACATAAGAACAGCCTTGCTGGAACAGGCCACAGCCCATCCAGTCCAGCATTCTGTCTCACACAGTGGCTCACCATTTCCTTCAGGGTATTCCCAAGCAGATGCCTTCACCTGCTTAGGATTCCCTGGAAATGATGTTGAGAGATATCCTGCCTATCTCTCCAACCCGGAGGTTGTCCTTAAGTATCCATAATTATAGCCATTGATACTCTTGTCCTCCATGAACTTGTCTAATCCTTTCTTAAAGCTGTCAAGACTGACAGCTGTCACCACTTCTTCTGGCAGGGAGTTCCATAGACCAGTAATCCTCTGGGTGAAAAAGTACTTTCTCTTATTTGTTTGAGAACTAGTACCCAAAAGTTTCATGGAGTGTCCCCTAGTTCTAGTGTTATGCGATAGGGAAAACAGTTTTTCCTTATCTACTTTGTCCACACCGTGCATGATTTTATAAACTTCAATCAGGTCACCTCTTAGACGTTGTCGTTCAAGAGTGAAGAGGCCCAACCGTTGCAGCCTCAGATGGTAAGGAAGGTGTTCCAGTCCCCTAATCATTCTGGTTGCCCTCCTCTGCACTTTTTCCAGCTCCATAATATCCTTCTGGAGGTATGGCGACCAGAACTGTACACAGTATTCCAGATGGGGCCTCACCATAGATTTATAAAGAGGCAAAATGACACTTGCTGACTTATTTTCTATACCCTTCCTAATGATCCCTAGCATTGAGTTTGCTTTTTTCACTGCTGAGGCACACTGGGTTGACACCTTCATTGAGTTGTCCACCAGGACACCAAGGTCCCTTTCCTGGTTTGTCGCAGAGAGTTCAGACCCCATCAGTTTATAAATGTAATTGGGGTTCTTTGCCCCAACATGCATCACTCTGCACTTACTAATGTTGAAACTCATTTGCCACTGTTTTGCCCACTCCCCCAGTGTCGAGAGATCCCTCTGGAGCTCCTCACAATCTCTCACAGTTTTCACTACCCTGTATAATTTAGTGTCGTCAGCAAATTTGGCTACCTTGCTTTTTACTCCTACCTCTAGATCATTTATGAAGAGGTTGAAAAGCAGGGGTCCCAGTACTGAACCTTGGGGGACCCCACTCTTTACTTCCCTCCACTTGGAGAAGTGTCCATTTAGTGCTACCCTCTGTTTCCTGTCTCTTAGCCAGTTGCTGATCCAGGACAAGACCTGTCCCTTTATTCCATGACTGGTAAGTTTATTCAAGAGCCTTTGGTGTGGGACCTTGTCATTAGTAGAGATAAAAGTTTAAATCAACATTTATAAAGACTGTTTAATATGTTATTAGTGCAGCAATGCACTAGTTTAAAAGGATATTGGTGTTAGAAGGTAAAATTATATAGTGTGTATGTATCGGCAATATGTATTTCTTCTATTTTTTATGTATGTGTGTTGTATTATATGTTGTGATTTTGTTTGAAAATTAATAAAAATATTTTTTAAAAAGATGGGACAAGCATCATTGTATTCCACTTGCTTAGTTGTGAGTCATGGGTGTTAATGAGAACGGAAGAGGAAAGAAGAATGTAGAGGCCCCTTAAAGAAAGGGCATTTTTTTTAAAAAAAGAAAAGTGAATAGGTCCAGTATGTTTTACTGTTTATTTCCTGACACCTAACACCTAGATTTACCTCTAGATTTCACTAACCTCTAAATTTTGGTACCCCAGGGCCCAGGGCAAACCCACCAGTTCCACCACTGGCCTGGCAAGGGAGAAGTGTAATGAAATCCAATGTCCATCCTTCAAGGCATTGAAAGGTGTCTACCATACCATACCACACTGAACACACACAATACTAGGGTAGATGGACCAATGTGCACTCTATGTTCCTTAAAGGTAAAGGTCACCTTTGCTCAAAAGTCAGTCATATCTGACTCTAGGGTTCAGTGTTCATCTC
Source organism: Bradypodion ventrale (assembly GCA_035047345.1). Classification (NCBI taxonomy): domain Eukaryota; kingdom Metazoa; phylum Chordata; class Lepidosauria; order Squamata; family Chamaeleonidae; genus Bradypodion; species Bradypodion ventrale. Next base: position 21,161,152 of record JAWDJE010000009.1, on the reverse strand, counting down.
TGTTTATAGCCAAAGAGCCAGTGCTGTCTGCATTTGCAGATGTTTCTGTGGACATGTGGCAGGCATGCCTAGATACCAGAGTGCATGGAATGATGTTTACCTTCCCACCAAAGTGGTGCCTATATATCTACTTGCAATTTCTTGCTTTTGAACTGCTATGTTGGCAGAAGCTGGTACATAGAAAGAGCCTCTTCGAAGATAGTGGGCACTTTTTGCATAATTGAACCAGAATAAGGCATGCCTTGGGCAACAGCAACCTTGTTTATACAGGTATATACTCTGTGTGTGTGTGTGTGTGTGTGTGTGTGTGTGTGTGTGTGTGTGTGTGTGTGTGTGTGTGTGTGTGTGTGTGTGTGTGTGTGTGTGATATATAACATCTTTCCTCATGGCCTCTAGTGACCAGCTCTGGTAAAGCATCTGGCCACTAGAGGCCATGGTCTTCTACAATGTAATGTTGGGAAACAGTGTTCTAATGAATGCAATTTCCACCAAAGCCATTTCATGAGCACACATGAAGACTGGTGGAGGCATTTCCACCTCAACCTGCCCCTTGTGTGACTTAGGCATGTTCACTATATTACAGAGTTCACTGCTTTCTGTGGCTTCAGACATCCCTGGAAGATCTTGGAATGTATCCATGGTGGATTATGGTGGTTGACCTCTACATCAATTCTAATAAATAAATAAAATAAATATGTCAGAATCCTGTTGATATTTTCATAATGGTTCTGTAATATGCTCTGGCTAATTGTAACTAATGGCCAAGATGCTGGAGCATCTCTTAGTTGTGTGTCTGGTCAAACATCTGGTCATACACCTGATCCCACATTCCAGCACCTTATCAGTTAGCTGCAGCACATTATGCAAACTTCTAGAAACACCAGCCTTATCTAAGAAGTCAGAAAATGCTTCTCTTCCCAACAGGTGGTATAAATGTGTTTAATATTTGGCAGCCTCAGAAAATTTTATAAGTTAGGAGAGTTGAAAATCAAGTAATCTCAGCTGATTTTGAAGCAGTCGATGCCATTTTTGATTTTGATTATGCATTGTATTTATTTGCATGGATATAATGATTGGGAACAGGTTTTTTGTTTTTTAATGCTAATTGCTTAACTGTTCTCTTATGTGATGTGATCTATAATGTATCAACTGTGATTTTAAAAAACAGAAATGCTTGTCTAGAAGGAAAAACATTCATCAAATACTGAACACAGACATTTTATACAAAATGTGGAAAACAAGACCAAAAATCCCAGCCATCTTGTTTGGCATTGAAGAGCTACTAACAACCAAACTGTTGGCAATTGCCAGATTTTTTTAAAAGAAAACTCCCTAGCCCTATTATCCATAGAGCTAGGAAAAACACAAGTAGTTAACATGTACTTTATAGTTCTGGGTTTTTCCTTAAGTAAATAGGTCAGAGCTGTAATCCAATCTTTTTGATTTGATAAAATGAGGGCAAGCAAAGGAACAAACTGGCCTTCTCTTAAAAGCACATTTCCCATTCTTGTCACATCAACCAAACACATTGATGGGATATTTAATGAACCTCTTGTGTATTCTCCCTCCTGTCATGACCCAGTTGGCCTCAGTCTGGTTTAAATGGATACCAGTCTATACAGTGTGGCCACTGCTACTGCCTTAACACATTATTGGCAGAGAGTGATGCATCCAAGCAAACTGATTTCCTGTTCATGCGAGAAAATGACAAATGGCAAAGCATAGAATTAGCTAGTGACTAATTGAGATAATTGAAGGAATTTGGCAACAGGCCATGCGGATTCCCCATGCCCGGTTGGCATGGAACGGCCCTCGCAGAGGCCATCTCAGTCGAGAACGCTCCTGGCCCGTGGGCTCTGCGGGCACAGAAATTAAGGGGGGTGGATTAATAATAAGGGTTGATTCACCCACACCCGACCTGACCGGCGGTTCTGCTGAGAGGGCAGAACGCTAACCTCCGTTACCCATTAGGCAATTACTGACCCACAGATCAGCCTAATCTTTGGTGCAAATAGAAGCCATATTTACCCTAGCCTAAGCCTCAGACAATGGTTTTCTCCTGTCAGTGTTTGCCCAACTTAATTAACTTCCCCAAGAAAGATTCCCCATTAACCCGAGTAAATGGGTGATGTGATTTTCTGTCAGATGACGGTTTTTCCCTGCCTTGCCTTCTAATCTATATATGATGATGCTTTTTCCTCAATAAACCACTGATCTGATCTCGCTCCATATTGCCTCGTATCGTTACTTGATCAGTCTCCTCCGGGACCCAACGGCCGTCCTAGCGGCCCCGATTCCTACATCTGGTGACCCCGAGACGTGATCTACTCGAGAGTAAGCGATCACACGGTCCAGTTCTGCGCTTGAACCGCGTCCGATCATCCCGGAGGACAGCGCGGCAGCCCGGTCGGTAAGCCAGCCGATCAGGCAGACGGCCCAAGCGGTGGGGCAGTACCAGAGAGGCATCCTACAGCTTGCTCCCGACTTTCGCGGCGGGTTGCAGGTTACGGAAAAACGCGTTCCCCTCAGGGTCAGCTGTGAACCCCTGACAGTGCAGAGGCCACCGAGGGCCCGTGGCACGGGGCCACGCTCCGAGCTCTACCCAGAGAATCGTCGCCAAAACCTATTACTTGCCCGTAGACGCGTCGACCCATCCCGAGGAGGAAACTTCGGAGGACCCTTCGCAGGTAATATGGGGACTTGCCCTCAGCGGCAACGTCCGTCCGCTAGCCAAAGAACTCACGAGGAAGAGTTCAGAATCCTGGCCAGGGTGTTTCAGTTAAGGTTTCACAGCGGAGAACTAGCGAGACTTTTGGTGTACCTAAGGGAACACTGCCTACTTTACCCAGAAGGAGGTACGTTAACTCCTCAACTTTGGGACCAGATAGGAGACTGCATTCAGCAGCACCCGAAAGCTCCAGAGCGCGTAATTCACACATGGGGCAAATGTAGGAAGCTCTTAGCTGAGGTAGATCCAGTCCGGGTAGAGGCCAAAGAACCCCCAGCACCAGTCGAGCCAACGGCGCCCACGGCGCTCTATCCGTCATTGCAGTTTAAGCAGAGTAGTGTAGGGAGCTTTCCCTCGGTGACAGCTGCAGACGTCACCGACGGAATGCATGGAATGAGGAGCGCAGGCGCTTCTCTGACAGTTACAGGCTCCCAGACCAAAAGTGCCCTTCAGCGCACAGTAGAGGAAGAAATCAAGAAGGGGGAATTGCCAGCAGAAGAACTAGCTGAGCTTAGTCAGATTTGTCCAATTCGCTTGGAAATGGATGCCCTCACAGGGGCCCAGCAGGTAGTTCATTCAACAGTCCCGTATAAGCTCCTCATGGCTATACGGAAGGCCATTACAGAGACAGGACTCCAGAGTCGCTTCACTAGGGGCACGCTTCAGCAAGTGTGCGAGAACACCATGTTCATCCCGCACGATTGGAAATCCGTCATGCGGATGCTGCTCAACCCCAGCCAGTATTTGCTATGGGACAGCGAGTATCGCCTCGAGGCTCAGACAAGGGCTGCCAGGATGGGAGGCGCAGTACTTCCTGACCAGCTATATGGGTCAGGTGCCTTCGAATCCATCGATGCGCAGACCAACTTGCCACTAGCCACTCTTCAGATGTCAGCCGAGGCTGCCTTCAAGGCTTTTCTCAAGGTTCCAGCAACTGGCAAAGCAGCCAAAAATTACACCGCAGTCAAACAGGGAGCCCAGGAGCCCTATATGGACTTCATCAATCGCTTGGAGGAAGCGATCAGTAGGCAGATCGATAACGAGGAAGCCCAACAAGAGCTCATGATGAAGCTGGCCAAAGATAATGCCAATTTAGACTGCCGTAAAATCTTGCAGTCACTGGGCAACCGTCCCGATTTGACTCTAACAGACATGATTAGGGCTTGCGCCGACATTGGCACAGAATCCTACAAAATGGGTCTGTTGGCTGCGGCGGTGCAGGGAGGCAGGAAACCCCGACCTAAAGGGGCATGTCACAATTGTGGCAAGGTCGGTCATTTCGCTAGGGAGTGCCGATCCAAGGGAGGCGGACAAAATTCCGGCCATCCCAAGGCTCCAAACACCCCGTGTCTGAAGTGTAAGAGAGGCTACCATTGGGCCAGGAACTGTCCGAGTTCGGGAAACCGGAACGCGGGCACGTCTCTGGCCCCGGTCCAAACAGAGACATCCCTCGCTCTGGGAGCGCCAGAGCTAGACTAGATTCAATCCATCTTCCGAGCGCTGCGAAGGCACAGGCCAGCCCCAAGGGTAGTACAGGGCTAGAATTGACTTGCCAGGCGGACGTCACATGCGACTTGCCAGGCACAGTCTATCTGGTGGATTCCCAGTACATGGGACCCCTGCCCAAGGGCTTTATAGGTTTAGTTTTGCCTCGCAGTGTAGCAGGAGCACGCGGAATTCTTGTAATTCCGGGAGTCATCGACTCCAATTTTTCAGGCGTTCTCCAAGTTCAGCTTTGGACGAACCTACCCCAGACAATTCACAAAGGAGACACTTTAGCGCAACTGATTATGGTTCCTTGTCACTCGCCAGCAGATAGCCAGGGAAGGCTCAGGGACAGCTCAGAGTCCGGGTCAGCAGACCGCTCGAGCGCAAGTGAGGCAGTGCAAGGATACCAAGTCTTAGACCAACATTGAGTGGAAACAGCGCCCAGTTATTGAGATATTTCTGAATAAAAGATCATTTTCAGGGTTATTAGATACCGGAGCTGATGTGAGTGTGGTCAGCCGAAGCCAGTGGCCAAGGGAGTGGGCCATTGAGCCGGTCTCCGATGTGTGGGGGGTAGGCGGCATCCAAGAAGCGTTTAAGAGCGGGAGTGGGTGGAAGTCACGATTCCAAAGGCTGACGGCACAGCGGTCATTCGACCGCACATTCTGGACGTGCATACCAACCTTTGGGGGCGAGACATTTTACAGCAGTACGGTGCTACGCTTACCTTCGGGTAATGGCGTTGCCACTTAAATGGCTCACCGATACGCCGGTCTAGGTGGAACAATGGCCGGTAGTGGGAGAGAAATTAGTTGCCCTAAAGCAACTGGTTAAAGAACAGCTAGACGCAGGACACATAGAGCAGTCCACTAGTCCTTGGAACTCGCCAATTTTTGTCATTAAGAAGAAGTCGGGGAAGTGGCGACTCCTCCACGATCTCAGAGAGATCAATAAATGTATACAGCCAATGGGTCCGCTTCAATGCGGCATCCCAAATCCAAATATGATTCCCGAGGGGTGGGAGATCCTAGTTGTAGATCTCAAGGATTGCTTTTACACAATTCCCTTAGACCCCAGGGACAGGGAAAGGTTCGCCTTTACGGTGCCGGTTGTGAACCACAGCGAGCCCACGCAGCGTAACGCGTGGAAATTTTTGCCACAGGGCATGCTCAATTCACCCACCCTGTGCCAAATTTATGTTCACAACGCACTGGCAAAGTTCCGAAGCCTTCATCCCACGGCTTTAGTTTGCCATTTCATGGATGACATCTTGGTCGCGGTGCCGCAACTTGGCAGCGACATGTTTGCAGACCTCCAGGCCAGCCTGGGGGAGAAAGGGTTACTCATTGCCCCAGAGAAAGTGCAGAGAACCGAGCCCTTTTCATACTTGGGTCATCGGCTTCTCCGTTCTTTCGCAGCACCAGTTTTGCCCCAAATCAACTTGAAGGACTCAGTCACCCTGGTAGAATTGCAGCAGGTTTTAGGAAACATTAATTGGGCTCGACCGTATTTTAGATTGGATACGGATCTTTTGAAACCGCTCTTCTCGCTGCTAACATTAGGCAAGCAGCCGGCAGACCGGATACAGATTTCTCAAGAGGCGCGCTTGACTCTCGAGAAAGTCAACCAAATTCTCAGCCAAAGGTGGGTGGACAGGATTGCTCAGGGGCCATATGCTCCGATCCTGAACTTGTACATCGTTCGGGCAGGATCCATGTTCACCGGAGCCCTAGGAGTGGACTCCGAGAAAGGGGCAAGTATCGTGGAATGGGTGTACTTGCCGAACACCTCTTCCCGGAATATCGTTCATCCCCAAGAGTTAGTCTCCGCGGTGGTTTACCGCGGAAGGCTGAGAGCTAGGGACATCTCAGGGCACGACTTGGCAAAGATCGTGGTCCCGTTCACCAAAGAGCAGGTTCAGCAATTGATGCAGCTCGGTGACTCGCTTCCAATTGCCTTGGAGGGATTCACCGGATGCCTGGCATACCACTTGCCAAAGGACCCCAGACTTGTCTCGCTTCAGACGCAGACAGTCAGCTTGTTCGAATTGCTTTCGCTGGTTCCACTTCAGGGGGCCAGAACGGTTTTTACTGATGGGGGTCGCACATATGGTGTCTTAACTTGGCAGGAGGGCCAAGCTTGGCGCACGCTGTTAACTCTTCCACAGAAGTCCGCACAGCGGGCGGAGTTGGCAGCGGTGAACCTCGCTTTGCGCACCTTCGCCAAAGAGCGCCTAAACATCATTACAGACAGTCAGTATGTTAGGAATTTGCTTCACAGTCTACCGGGAGCATACATCACTCCCGCGATAGACAAAAACTTGCTGAGTTTGTTCCTCACTGCTCAATTTCATTTGCGAAACCGCACAGAACCGCTCTATATCGCCCACATCCGAAGTCACCAAGACCTACCGGGTCCGATTTCCGTGGGCAATATCAGAGTGGATGCGGCGGCAAAGGAAATTCAGCAACGTTCAGTTTTAGGTGTTTTCACTACTCCAATTCAGAGTCATGCCTTCTTTCACCAAAATTCCAAAGCGCTCGCCAGACAGTTCAATCTGCCACTCTCTCAAGCCCAAGGCATAGTCCGCTCTTGCCAGCATTGTGCAGGGGCACCGGGGGGGCCCTCGTGGGGGGTCAACCCACGAGGGACAGAGGCTAACCAGGTGTGGCAAATGGATGTCACGCATGTTCCGCACTTTGGCAGATGGCAGTACATGCACGTTTGCATAGATACTTTTTCACAATTCGTTTGGGCAACGGCGCAGAAAGGGGAGACTGCTTCCCACGTGGAGCAGCACCTCCTTTCCTGCATCGCGGCAATGGGCAAGCCGCGGCACGTGAAAACCGATAATGCACCATCCTACAGCTCCAGGCAGCTGGCGGCCTTCATGGCCACCTGGGACATTAAGCATACTTTTGGCGTTCCTTACAATCCGCAGGGGAAGCGATTGTGGAACGGGTCAATCGGACACTCAAGTCCTATATTGACAAACAAACAGAAAGGGGGAGCCATCAGCCCTCCCCAAGTCACAGGGTCAGGCACAGCATTGTCTGAATAAGGTATTGTTCACATACAATCACCTTAATGTTTTTTCGGATTGCACGCCGCAGGAGAAGCACTTCCGCCATTCGGAAGCTCTCCCGCGACCGATGGTCCGATACCGGGTGCCACCGGACCCTTCCTGGAGGGGCCCGGCGCCACTCGTAACCTGGGGAAGAGGGTATGCTGCAGTTATGTCCCCTACAGGTGTCGTTTGGATTCCAGCTCGGTGTGTCAAGCCTCACTTGGAACCACATGGCGTGGACCCAGGCCGACCCGAGTCCGATCCCAGAGATGGAGGACCTCACTCTGACCGAGAGGACCCGTCGGAGGAAGAGGCCACAGATGACAGCACCGAAGATCACCTGGGGGATGGTCAAGGCCCTTTGCAATGAGCGCGAGGAGAGAGAGCCAACGCTGGAGAACATCATAGCTACCGTCTTTTCCCTGATTACTGCCAACACGGTGGCAGTCACCATCATCCTGATCCTCTCCCTACTTGCGGGGGGAGGCGTTCAGGCTGCCTCACTAAAGGCCAATGATTTGATGCCAGGCGGAGACCTCTCCGCCCGGATGCATTACAACATCTGGGAAAGGTTGGCGGGTCTCGTCAACCAGTCCGATTTTTGCCTGAAGCAGGACATTGGTTCTGCCTCAATCTTGAGCACCTGTCTCATCCCAGTGTGCCACACTCCAGGTGCGCACCCCAGGGATGGCAACTGGCTAGTGAAACGGATTTTCAGCCCATACAACCCAGCAAGTTCCTCGGAATATGCCCGCTGGGAAATGCGGCTGACAATGACTTTGCCGGCTGACGCAGCCACTCTCCACACTCCTCGAGTGGCGGTTAGCCCGAACTCTACTTGTGCACGAATGGTCGGCTGCTCCGCAGTCGGCCGAACCCGGCATCGTTGCCTCGAAGTTGGCAGCGGCAATTGGACTTGTGACAAACCACAGACACTTGGTTCAATGTATGCTCATGTTACCCTACCTTCTGGATGGTTTTTTACATGTAATCAGTTCACTTGGAACTACATACCCACAAATGTATCAGATTCTACATGTTGCATTAGTCGTTTGACACTGTTACTCCCCACTAAGGATATAGTCACCCCAAGCACAAATGTTTCAAATGTTCCCTCACCCATACGACACGCTCGTGCCACCCAGTTAGACAGCTCATGTGATAGCAACATTAGGGTTCTTAGCCCAGCTGAATACGTCTCGCTGGCAGTCAGCATACTTGGCGTGCCAGGCTTAGCCGTCGGCAACGCTCGGAGAATTGGTCAATTGGCTTGCGGATTAGCAAAGGCCATCAACCACACCTCCTCAGCAATAGCGCTGCTCAACCAGGAGCAGGCAGAGCTTCGCCATGCCATTCTTGACAATCGAGCAGCTATAGACTATCTCCTGTTATTGCACCACCTGGGTTGCGAATCTGTCCACGGTATGTGTTGCTTTAATCTCACTGACAATTCACGCAAGGTCCAGAGCCAGCTCACGGACCTCCACACCCTAGTCAAGAACATTAAGCAGGGTTCGATATGGGATTGGTGGAGTTCGTTATGGTCGTGGCTCCCGTGGGGGTGGCTCCAGACGACGCTCCAGGTGATCGTGGGGGTGATAGTACTAGGCACAGCAGGATGCTGTTTCATGCAATGTATTCCCTCACTGTTCTCACTATTCTCAAGGTGTCCCTCGTGGGGGGAACCCCGAAGCGTCATTCCCGCTCATCAGCTGATGCCACTCTTACGCAGGGTCGCCTGTCAGGTTTCTAAACAATAGAGAAAGGGGAGATGCGGATTCCCCATGCCCGGTTGGCATGGAACGGCCCTCGCAGAGGCCATCTCAGTCGAGAACGCTCCTGGCCCATGGGCTCTGCGGGTACAGAAATTAAGGGGGGTGGATTAATAATAAGGGTTGATTCACCCACACCCGACCTGACCGGCGGTTCTGCTGAGAGGGCAGAACGCTAACCTCCATTACCCATTAGGCAATTACTGACCCACAGATCAGCCTAATCTTTGGTGCAAATAGAAGCCATATTTACCCTAGCCTAAGCCTCAGACAATGGTTTTCTCCTGTCAGTGTTTGCTCAACTTAATTAACTTCCCCAAGAAAGATTCCCCATTAACCCGAGTAAATGGGTGATGTGATTTTCTGTCAGATGACAGTTTTTCCCTGCCTTGCCTTCTGATCTATATATGATGATGCTTTTTCCTCAATAAACCACTGATCTGATCTTGCTCCATATTGCCTCATATCGTTACTTGATCAGTCTCCTCCGGGACCCAACGGCCGTCCTAGCGGCCCCGATTCCTACAAGGCCAGGAAAATATATTACTACTATACCGAAAGCAAGGCTGAAGATGGGCGGAGGAGAGAGACACATAATGCTGTTGCAGCAAGATTGTTTTGTTTACATGTACATACCTGACAACCTTCCCGGATTGGCCGGGATTTCCTGATTTTTGGCACCGATTTGCACCATTTCCCGCCTGCAACTGCCAAAACCCCGGAATTGGCAGCGAGGGGGAAAGAGGTACTGCACATCCCTTCTGCGCAGATCACCTTTTAAGCATGCATAGAAGGCTTTTATGCTTGCATAGAACCCTTCTACGCATGCGTAGAAGGCGATCTGCGCAGAAGGGGGTCATAGAAGCCTTCTACGCATGTTCTACACAAGTGTAGAAGGGTTCTACGCAAGTGTAAAAGCCTTCTACGCATACGTAGAAGGCGATCTGCGCAGAACTGTTTTGTGCAGGTCGCGTAGAAGGCAACCTGCACAGAACAGTTCTGCGCAGGTCCAGTATTTTCCGGAGCCGCGTTTGACAGGTATGCATGTAACACTTCAGTAGCGATAATTGAAAAATGCCATCTGCAAAAAGCCATAGGCTTCAGATTTATATGTCTTCAAATGGGCATAATAAAAAGGTACCCACTGAACCTGTGGATCTAAGACTATGCCTGTTTGTCAGTCCTACAGTTGATTACTCATTTTCTGTTCTAGCCAGAAGCACATTTTTATGTGATCCTCCTCAGTAGATATCCTATGACACAATCTGCTCTTGGTTTATTGATGTTGCTGAGCAATGGAATTAAGGAAACTGAATTATGATAATAAAATTTGTTTATCCTTCACAATCTCTATTTCATTCTACATTGCCACCACTGTCAAAACCCAACGTGTGACATTTAGATTTCAGAGAGAAATACAAGCAAGAGTCACAACAAATGAAACATCCGTTAAATAAGCCTTTCCTAGTTATTATTCCTCTCAGCCTTCAGTTATACTATATTACACAGGATTTTAGCCTCATTTGTTTTACTGTCATATTAAGGAGGTGAAATCTATCACTTTCATTTTCATTAAAGGTCAGATTAGATGAAGCACCAGCTTCACAGTCAGGGGCTGAAAACATATTTTACCTTCAGTTACACAGTTGCTTAAAAACCTGATGCCTGAGTTAACAAACTTTCCAAAGAAGCCCACGTTTAGTATCCAATTTTTTTAAAAAAAGCAATTTAACTTACTACCTCTGAAAATGAAGAAATCTTAGATATGGATAAACAAGGGACATGCGGCAGCAAAATGGCCACCACGCGCTTTGCTGGCCCCGCCCCTGAGGCACGGGCACAATGGAGTGGAGAGGGGGCGTGGCAGGCTTCCCCTTTTTAAGTGGTGGCCGAGCCAACGGCCCTGCCCTCCTTCAATTCGGCTGGGCCCCGAGCGCGTTTGCTGGGCCCAGCTGACCTCCTGTTTCGGCGCCACGAGCCCAGGAGTGGGCTTGCAGCGCTGTTCTTTGCAGCCGACCACTGCGCAACTCTCGCCCTCCTTCAATTCGGCTGGACCCCGAGCGCGTTTGCTGGGCCCAGCCAACCTCCTGTTTTGGCGCCGCTAGCCTGGGAGCGGGCTCGCGGCGCTGTTCTTTGCAGCCAATCGCCGCTCAGCTCTCGACCCGAGCTGGCTTGCTCGGGTCCTCTGCAGGGCTCGGCCCTTCTTGTGCCGGCTCCTGGCTGGCAACGGGTGGGACCACGCGCCTCCACGCGGGCAAGCCGCACTCACCTCCGATCTCGATGGGCCTAGCTCAGCGCGGACCTCACCCAGGAATGGGTTCGGTCAGTGCGTTTTGTTATCGAGTATTGCGCCGAGGGCAGAGGCCACTTGGATGGCACCGTGGTGCCCGGAGCCATCGCGACCCAGCGCCGCACGCTGGGCCCATTCCGGCACTGAGCTTGCCCCCCCTGCAGGGCTCACAAGGGGGCAAGTCGAGCATTCCTGGCTTGGCCCCACCAGTTTCCCACGCCTGGCGGCGCCATGTCTACGCGTCTCTTGCGCGCCCCAGCGAGGCCCTGGGCTGCCCCCCACATGTAGGCCCCGTCGTCGGCTTTTCAGGCACACCCACCAGCCGGGGAGCTAAGCGCCGTGGCTGCACCTGTGTGGCCTTCCGGAAGGTACCAGGTGCGACTGGACCGAGGGGGTTTCCAGCTCGAATGGCAAGTAGCCAATTGGTACTGCTTCAGTAATTTATGACGAATTATGTATGTTTCATGCTCTCCAATGTCCAGTCGTGCCTGCCATGTGGCCTCATGAGGTGTTTGCGAGTGCGGCCAGTGCCGGCTCCTTGACTGTTACTGTAGGTGGGCGCAGTTCCTGGAGTCAGATATGCCTGGCTTGAGCCAGGGAGACTTTTAGGCCTTTTCCTGGGGTTTCTGAGTGTGGAGTACTTAGCAATTGCTTCCCGATTTCAGCTGGGGGCACACCCTTGTTATTTTCAACTTACCTAGGACTACCCAGCCTTGATTACTTTCCCTGGTGAACATTGTATGGAAATGAATTCCCAATTCCTGTTCCACAGCCAGATGCTGTTCTGTGCGGAGCTAGCGAGCATTAGTCCAGGCAATGTCGAACCAAACGGCAATGGGTCTTTATTTAACAGTGTATTCATGATGAACTTACAGGGTGTTCCGGACGCAGACGTGGCTATAACGTCACAGGAATTCAGTCCTCCTGACCCTTACTAGTGTTCACTAGTGTTCTTGTACTACGGTACAACGTGGTTCGTGGGCATTAGTCCAACAGGGTCAGGGGTCAGTAGTCTGACGTGGTTGGGTGACAGTAGTCCATACATGGGTCGGGGCCAGTAGTACAGTGCCCTTGCACTCGCAGGGCAGTGGCCCGGTTTTTGATGAGCAAGGTTTGGGGTAGTGCTCCGGCTTTCCTCCCGGGACTGTAGCCCAGCGCCCTTGTACTCACAGGGCGGTAGCCCGGTATTTGGCCGGGCGGGGTGTTGGGACAATAGTCCGCTGCTCCTGCCACCCTGTTAGGTCAGTACTGGCCACAGGTACGGAGCATTGGCACAGGGAGCGCCATGCGTGTCCTGCTGGGGTGTGTGGATCCTGGGTGGTTGGCCGGGCCTTCAGTTCTGTGACCAGGGCAAGACCGCAGTCCTCTCACGATGATGGAGCGCATTACCAGTCCGAGATATGGACCACTTTTGAAGTCCTTGCACGCAACCGGGCCCGCTAGTCCTTGGACAGGGCAGCGGCCCATTACCCTTATGATCCGCATGCATGGCCACAGTCTGTATCACGGTGACGGGGTGCAGTTATCTTCTTGACATCCTTGCACGCTACCGGGCCCGCAGGTCCTTGGGCAGGGCAGCGGCGCGTTGCCCTTATGGTCCGTATACATGACCGCAGTCTGTATCTCGGTGCCAGGGTGCGTTTATCAGCCGGAGGTATCGACCTCTTAACATCCTTGCACGCAAATGGGCCTGCAGGCCGTGAACAGGGCAGTAGCCCTTTACCCTTATGGCGAACGAGACCGCCATCTGTATCGTGGTGACGGGGTGCATTTATCAGTTAGAGGTATCGACCTCTTCTGGACATCCTTGCACGCAACCGAGCCCGCAGGCCATGGATGGGGGTGTGGCCCGTTACCCTTATGATCCACATACGAGAGTGCCGTCTGTATCGCGGTGACGGGGTGCATTTATCAGTCAGAGGTATCGACCTCTTCTGGACATCCTTGCACGCATACCGGGCCCGCAGGTCTGTGGACTGAGCAGGGGCCTGTTGCATTCATGCCGTTGCTTTGGGGATGGTGATCCCGCATCCTCTGGTCCACAGTGGCATGCGCTGGCATGCGTTGCTCTCGTTCCTCAGGTACCTGAGCGATCAAGGTCTGCCGGATGTCCGGGTCGTGCACCTGGGAGGCAACGATTTGGCCTGGGGCACAGGTTTGGATTTGGCATGTGCCACCCACAGAGATCTTGCCCTGTTGGGTCAGTCCTGGCCACAGGTGCTGATCGTTTGGTCCCAGTTGACGCTACGAGTGTCTTACAAGGCAGCCTTGACCCCCGGCCTTGACCGGGCCTGCAGGTCAGTCAGCAGGGCAGTGGCCCGTTACATGTGCGACAATGCCTTGGGGACAGTGGTCCCACACCCTTTGTTGCGCATACAAGACTGTATCGCATGGACGGGGTGCATTTGTCGGCAGGAGGCATGGACCTCTTTTTGTACTCCTTGCAAACGGGCCTGTTGACCGTTGCCGGTCATGGTGGGGCGGTGAGTCGGTGAACTCTTCCCCGTGTGCCGGATAGCACTGGTTAGGGGCAACTGCATTACTACTTAATAGGGCAAATCCATTTGGTTGGCCATAGTGAGGACAAGGTTAGCCAAACTTATATGGCCAGCCAAATGACTTATATAGGTTAACACCCATAGTGGGTCAACAACACGTTTCCGCAGAAGCCGGTTGGGTTCCCAAATTAAGAGAAAAAGAATTCAAGCTGCTATTAGGAAGGACAAACCAGATTTAATATTTTTACAAGAGACACATCAGAACTATTCTTAAATTGGACATATAATTATGAAAAAGCTTTTGGTTCCTCTAAAGCAAGAGGGGTGGCAATATTAACCTCAAAAAAATTAGGAATCATAACAGTGAACAGTGTTATCGATCCCAAAGGAAGATATATAATCTTAAAAGGCTTAATAAATAATGAAGAATTCCTACTAGTTAATATTTATGCCCCCAACCAGAAACAGGAAGAATTTTTGGAATCAATTCTCCTAATTATTTCAAGTGAAAATACAAGTAATTTAATAGTGGCAGGTGATTTTAATCTAACAAGATTACATACAGATTCAACAAATATACTAAGGCAATAAACAGGAGGGAAAAAAGTTTTGGATGTATGGATGCAACAATTAGGACTATACGATGCATGGTCTAATTTGAAGGGTAGTGAAATTGCATACACATATTATTCACATGTGCATAACACATATTGGAGAATTGATTTTGTTATGATATCAAACAATTTGGTTAATTTATTAGAAAATGCCGAGGTAGGGATTTTTAGGGAATCGGACCACGCCAAAGTGTTGGTAGACTTAAAAATAACTGCAAATAGGGAAAACAAAGGTAATAAATGGAGATATGATCCAAAAATTTACAAAAATAAGGAAGATAAAGAAACAATTAAAAATGGGAGGAATGTTGGTTATTAAATGATACAGGAGATGTAACAGACAATATCCTTTGGGACACAATGAAATCGATTTTTTGGGGGGGAAAGCATTAAATTAACAGGCATTAAAAATAAACAGTTTAAGGAAAAACAGAAATATTTGGAGAATGAGATTAAACAACTTCAGGAAGTTTTGGATGTATGGATGCAACAATTAGGACTATACGATGCATGGTCTAATTTGAAGGGTAGTGAAATTGCATACACATATTATTCACATGTGCATAACACGTATTGGAGAATTGATTTTGTTATGATATCAAACAATTTGGTTAATTTATTAGAAAATGCCGAGGTAGGGATTTTTAGGGAATCGGACCACGCCAAAGTGTTGGTAGACTTAAAAATAACTGCAAATAGGGAAAACAAAGGTAATAAATGGAGATATGATCCAAAAATTTACAAAAATAAGGAAGATAAAGAAACAATAAAAAAATGGGAGGAATGTTGGTTATTAAATGATACAGGAGATGTAACAGACAATATCCTTTGGGACACAATGAAATCGATTTTTGGGGGGGAAAGCATTAAATTAACAGGCATTAAAAATAAACAGTTTAAGGAAAAACAGAAATATTTGGAGAATGAGATTAAACAACTTCAGGAAGTACATGCAAGAACTAATGATAAAGATGTGTTTGATAAATTACAAAGATTAAAAACAGAATTAGCTGGGAAGGACATAGAAACAGTCAAAAGACATCTGATTTATTTAAAAAGAAATTATTTTGTGTACAGCAATAGAAATTCTAAATTGCTGGCAAAGGCAGCCAGAGAAAAAAGAGAAAAAAGGGAAATAAGAATATTAATTGATAATAGTGGAAATAGGTGTAATAAGATTAAGGAAAAAGCAGAAATAGTAAGACAATTCTATCAGAAATTAGAAAAAGAGATAAAAACAGAAGAAATGATAAATTACATTAAGAAATGGTCTAAAGCTAAGATTACCCAAGAACATATGTTGTTGATGGAAGAACCCATTTCAGAAAAAAGAGTTAAATACTGTTATAGATAGATTGAAATTGGGAAAGACACCAGGTGAAGATGGAATCCTAGCTGAATATTATAAAGAATTCAAAAAAAAATGATAATCCCAAAAATTAAAAGAATATTTAACTATGTGCTTGAGGGGGGTAAAATCCCAGATTCACGGTATAAATCAATCATTATACTGATTCCAAAGCCTGGGAAAGACGAAGAAAGAATTGAGTCCTATAGACCCATATCACTACTTAATCAAGATTTAAAAATATTTACAGCCATACTAGCAAATAGACTTAATAGCATTATGGAGAAATATATAAAACTTGACCAGACAGGCTTCATGAAGGGAAGACATCTAGCTGATTTAACAAGGAGGATATTTGCAATAATGAATATAGCAGAACAAAGTAAAGATAAAATTGGAATATTATTATTGGATATATACAAAGCGTTTGATTCATTACACTGGCAAACTATTAAAAAAACAATTAAAGAGTATGGATTCGGATCTAAATTTATGAGAGTAATTGATAAATTATACCAGCAAAGTAGTGCACAAATAAAAGTAAATGATGTCCTTACCCAAGACATAAAGATAAAAGCAGGTACAAAACAAGGTGATCCCCTATCTTCAATGCTTTTTATAATGGTAATTGAACTCTTTGCAAATACAATCAGAGAAGACAAAGAAATAAAAGGAATAAATAATAATAAAATCAATTTGTATGCTGACGACACCCTATTGATACTAAGGGACCCACAAAAAGCTTTACCTAAAGTACAAACACATCTCAAAAACTTTCAGTTAGCAACCGGTCTTGAAATAAATTGGGATAAATCAGAATTAATACTCTTCAATATAGCTAAGGAGAAATGGAAAGATATTGCTTCTAAATATAATATTAGAATTAAAAATAATGCAAAATATTTAGGAGTAACAATATCAAAACAATACGACAAATTTGGTGCACTTATAAATGAAATAAAAGAAACGTTAATGCGGTATAAAAATTGAGATTATCATGATTCGGAAGAATAGCTCTAATTAAGATGAAGCTTATACCAAAAATTAATTTTATTTTTGAGGCTCTCCCAATTCAAATTAAGGAGAAAGACTTAAAGGGATTACAAATCCTATTAAATGAATACTGCAATGGTGGAAAGAGACCAAGAATCATGAAAATATTATGGTATAGGGAACAGAAAAAGGGAGGATTAGGATTACCTGACATTAAAAAGTATTATATTGCATATCAGCTAAAGAATATTAAGATCTTAAATGGACCTGATACCGTGTGGGGAAAAAGTGGTATGCATGATTTAAATAAAATTGGAAATGCGATTTTCTTAGACAAAAAAGGTTAAAATAAAGCAAAACAATGTAATATTAAAAGCATTATTAGATACTTGGCATTCGGTGAAAAGCAAAATGGCTCCTGGTATCTCACCAATAATTGAAGTAAAGGATTATAAAACCTTTCCAGTAAATTTGACAAGTGAATTAGAAGGGATACTCAAACATAATAAGGCAATATTGCTAAAAGACTGGCTAGAAATATGTAAAAATGCAGGGGAAAAATCGTACATTTTTACACAAATGAAATTAAATTGGCTTCAAATAGCAGCAATTAATAAATTGAATAGTAAATTTGTTTCCGATGTGAGCTTAAATAGAAGTGTAACAGAATTTGAGAATTTAATCATAAAAATAAGATCTGGAAAATAGAATTAAAAGGCTTAATTAGTAAATTATATAAAATATTAAATGATTTGGAACAAGAGAAAGATATCACAAAAGAAATTTGGGAAAATGATCTAAACATAAGAACATAAGAACATAAGAACAGCCTTGCTGGAACAGGCCACAGCCCATCCAGTCCAGCATTCTGTCTCACACAGTGGCTCACCATTTCCTTCAGGGTATTCCCAAGCAGATGCCTGCTTAGGATTCCCTGGAAATGATATTGAGAGATATCCTGCCTATCTCTCCAACCCGGAGGTTGTCCTTAAGTATCCATAATTATAGCCATTGATACTCTTGTCCTCCATGAACTTGTCTAATCCTTTCTTAAAGCTGTCAAGACTGACAGCTGTCACCACTTCTTCTGGCAGGGAGTTCCATAGACCAGTAATCCTCTGGGTGAAAAGTACTTTCTCTTATTTGTTTGAGAACTAGTACCCAAAAGTTTCATGGAGTGTCCCCTAGTTCTAGTGTTATGCGATAGGGAAAACAGTTTTTCCTTATCTACTTTGTCCACACCGTGCATGATTTTATAAACTTCAATCAGGTCACCTCTTAGACGTCGTCGTTCAAGAGTGAAGAGGCCCAACCGTTGCAGCCTCAGATGGTAAGGAAGGTGTTCCAGTCCCCTAATCACCAAGGTCCCTTTCCTGGTTTGTCGCAGAGAGTTCCGACCCCATCAGTTTATAAATGTAATTGGGGTTCTTTCCCCCAACATGCATTACTCTGCACTTACTAATGTTGAAACTCATTTGCCACTGTTTTGCCCACTCCCCCAGTGTCGAGAGATCCCTCTGGAGCTCCTCACAATCTCTCACAGTTTTCACTACCCTGTATAATTTAGTGTCGTCAGCAAATTTGGCTACCTTGCTTTTTACTCCTACCTCTAGATCATTTATGAAGAGGTTGAAAAGCAGGGGTCCCAGTACTGAACCTTGGGGGACCCCACTCTTTACTTCCCTCCACTTGGAGAAGTGTCCATTTAGTGCTACCCTCTGTTTCCTGTCCCTTAGCCAGTTGCTGATCCAGGACAACATAAACATTAATGAAGCAGCGTGGAATCAAAAATGGAAAAAAAATAATTATGCGAAATGTATCCATAACAATTAAAGAGCATAACTATAAGGTATTATGGAAGTGGTATTTAACACCAGTCAGATTGAACCAATTTGATCAAAATAAATCTAATAAGTGTTGGAGATGTAGAAAGGAGATGGGAACGTACAACCATATGTGGTGGAATTGTGAAATAGTAAAACAATTTTGGACAAAGGTAGAAAAAGAAGCAACAAAAATATTGGGAATTGATATCAAATTTGATCCGCCCACCATATTAGTGTATGAATTTAATAATTTGTCCCTAAGTACACATGAGGAAGATTTATTAACAATCATTACAACAATGGCCAGAATATGCATTGCTACCAAATGGAAGGAAAATGATTCATTGAAAATTGAAGAATGGTACAAACAAATGTGATTGATTGCACTTAATGATAAGCTCACGTGAAATAAATATTAAAAAAGGCATAACAAAGAAGAATAACTTTTATAAGATATGGAAACCTTTTATTGAGTATACTATAGAGAAAGATAAGGGAAACAAGCCACCACCTGAACAATTTGGCGTTCTGGATAGAGAATTATTAAAGTATGTATTTGTATTAATTAAACAAAGAATATGTAAGAACAACATATTACTGTAAATACCTAATCAATGCGTAAATAATGAGATTCTTGTTTTATGTTGTATGTAACGTCTTGTATTGATGTCCACTATAATGTTGTAATTAGTTGCACCTTTTATCTTCCTTCATCCTCTTTTATTTTTATTCTTTCTTCCTCTGTGTTTTGTAATTTTCAATAAAAAAACTTTTAAAAGAGAAGCCGGTTGTTGACGGAGCCTCTCAACTGTTACCGCCGTAACGTGGTGAGAGGCAGTTAATTAGGGTTCTAATTGGATTTGCCACTTACCAGTGCTATTTCGGCCCGTTTGATCCTTAACCGTTGTTAAGGTAGGACCATTTTGAATTAAATAAATGTGGCCCAATTTTCAATGCAATATTTGTGTCCATGTCATTATTGGGGAATGGGTACAGCAAGGGACATGCGGCGGCAAAATGGCCACCGCGTGCTTTGCTGGCCCCGCCCCTGAGGCGCAGGCACAACGGAGTGGAGAGGGGGCATGGCAGGCTTCCCCTTTATAATGGGTGGCCAAGTCAACAGCCCCACCCTCCTTCAATTCGGCTGGGCCCTGAGCTCGTTTGCCCACCTTCCCCCTCCCTTAGGTCACAGTGTGATTCTTGGTCGCTTCGGGGCCGAGTGGGAATTTTTGCTTGAACCTGATTGGCACCTTGGTTCTTGGCTTTTTCACCCACTCCACACTGTCGCCGATGGGTGACTTACAGGGTGTTTCATATTGCCAGATTTTTGGCCACTTCTGGCGGATAGCACTGGTTAGGGGCAACTGCATTACTACTTAATAGGGCAAATCCATTTGGTTGGCCATAGTGAGGACAAGGTTAGCCAAACTTATATGGCCAGCCAAATGACTTATATAGGTTAACACCCATAGTGGGTCAATAACACGTTTCCGCTGAACCCGGTTGTTGACGGAGCCTCTCAACTGTTACCACCATAACAAGTGGTGAGATGCAGTTAATTAGGGTTCTAATTGGATTTGCCCCTTACCAGTGCTATTTCGGCCCGTTTGATCCTTAACCGTTGTTAAGGTAGGACCATTTTGAATTAAATAAATGTGGCCCAATTTTCAATCCAATATTTGTGTCCGTGTCATTATTGGGGCGTGGGTACAGCAAAGAGAGTTCCTCATTAATGGTATCAGCATTGTAAAACAAACTGTCAAACTGAGGCAAGGCCTATTTGAGAGCAGAGCAATTTAAGAAACCCTCAGACAAACTCAAGTTAGTTGGGATATGCCTACAAATCACTGGATCTTGCTGCAGCTTTTTGGAGGTTGAAGATGCTGAATTTTGAATGAAATATTTCATGCCAATTGCTGTAACAAAAGAAAGAAGTGCCAAAACACTGAGAATGCCAGCTGAAGCTGCAATGGAGTCCAAAATACGTCCTGGAAATAACAATTGCTGAGACTCAGAAAGAAAGAAATGAATCCTATTGGACTTCATTTACAGGTTGCCCACCTCTGTGTCCATGGGGGATATGTTGAGATTTTCTGCAAGTACCTGAAATCAAACCCTCAGAACATGCCTGAGTCACAGAAGCAGAGTTTCACATGCCTCCATCATTCTACTCCAGACATCCAAAATGTCTGCCTCCATTCCTTATGAACATTACATTACAGGATGTAGCTGTGAAGAAAATTCATTTAGATGAACTGACAATAAAATCTGGGAGAAATTTAATTTTGAGGAACTCAGTGGATAAACACAATAACAGAGCTTGTCACGACAAGAAGCAGTCAGAAGGCTTGGGAACAAAAAAAGACTGAACAAAATTCAAACAAAAGGACACTACATGCTATCTTCTAATTCTTCTTCTTCTTCTCCTCCTCCTCCACCACCACCATCATATCTAGGCCAGATGTGAAACTGCCAGAATGAAGGCACCATTTGGTGAGTTCATTCTACAGTTCCTTTCACCTGACCTAGTGTGTGAAAGATTAGCCAGCAACACAACGTTGCCGTTACCAGGGTACATCCTACTGTTGTTCAAAAATACCACAGTCTTCGAGGAGACCCTTTCTGTGTACCCCACTGCATTCAATTATAAACCCAAACCAAATTGCATGTCAACTGTACCAATCCTAAACAGCACAAAAATAAAACATCAAGGAGATATTCAGAATGAATCCAACAAAATGTCTACTGCCATCATTTTAGTGAAACTAGAGGAATCCATAAGAAGATGGCAAAGAGGCAGAACTTAAATATATCTAAATCAAGTAAATGAAACATTTTGAGAAAAACACAAAAGAATGACTCCTTTACCTCTTTAATAACTGCTAGATGAGCAAACATATCTCTAAAATATGAAAGAAGATGAAAGTAATCACTGTGCTGAAACCAGGCAAAACCATCAGTGTTTGAACAAATGATATCAAATAATCTTGTCCCTAAAACTGAACCTCTTCTAATTCCAGAAGAGGCAAGCTTTAGACCTTGTGAGAAGTGTACAACACAAATCTTTAATTCGGCACATAGGAGAAGGTCTTCAAACACATAAAATAACTGGAATAGCATTTGTCAAATTTACAGTGACATATGACATCATCCATCAAAACTACAGTTCAAAAACTCACCAAAGTTGATGATGACTAACAGAATATTTTAAAAATGATTTCTTTTGGTTGAATTTCAAGGAAGGCACAGTTGCTGGAGAAACTTATTAATGGCTCCGTCTCAAGCTGGCAGGGGGTAACAAGTGGAGCAGTACCATGGGGCTCAGTCCTGGGCCCTGTGCTCTTCAAACTTTTCATAAATGGGTTGGATGATGGAGTGCAGGGAATACTTCTCAAATTTGCAAATGACACAAAGCTGGGTAGAACAGCTAATACCTTTGAAAACAGGAGCAGAATTGCTGGGAGAAACATCAACAACTTGAGATATGCAGATGATACTACCCTAATGACAGAAAGTGAGGAAGACCTAAAGAAGCTTCTGCTTCTACAATACCATCTAGCCATCTCATTTTTGGCTGCCCCCTTCTTTTGCCCTCCACCTTCCCTAGCAATAAGGCTTTCTCAAGTGAATTATCTCTTCTCATTTGTCCAATGCAAGCGCGGCGCCAAAATGGCCACCGCGCTCTTTGCGGGGGGGGCCCCACCCGGACTCAGACATCCGGGTGAGTTAGGGGGGCATGGCCACCCTCTTTAAAAGGGGTGGCCACGAGGCAGCTCGGCTGCCATTTTCTTGGAAAGCGACGGAGCAGAGAAGTTTTCTCTGTCGCTTTTCTCCCCGGCTTTCACCTTGCTCTTTCCAAAGGGTATTTCCCCTTTCTTCTTTATTCTTCAGCTTAGGAGACATGGCTCCCAAGCAAAAAGCGGCGGCTCCTAAGCCGCGGCCGAGGGGAAGGGCTCTGCCCACCCACCCCACATCTAGGGGGCTGCCCAGGGCCGGCGGGCTCGGGCGGCACCCCTGCAACTGGGTAGTAGGGCCGGTTTAGTCACTACCACCAATGTGGGCGGGCAGGCTGCTGCCTACCCGCCCGATGCTGGGGTTCAGGCAGGGGCGGCACAGGCCGGCCCCTCTGGAGTCACTATTCCTATGGGGTCTTTGCCCGGTTCTGGGCAGGGCGACCCACTTGGGCCTGGTGCGGGTTCCCGCCCCACCATTCCCCCGGCCCCACATGGGCCGGATTATTGGTCTTGGCCCTATTCGGGCCCAGGGTCCACACTTGGGTTTGTACCTCCACAATTGCCCGGTGGGCCATCCGGCCCGCCCGGCCCACCTTATACAGGTGGGTCCGAGGCTGTTGATGCCCTCCTTGCACACATTTCGGTGCTGGAGGCGTCAATGGGCATTGCCCTGCCACCTACCGAAGGTGGGTTTGTGCGTCCTGAGTTTCTGGCCCACACGTCAACCACCGCTGTCCAGCGGGCTGCCGCCAGGGTTGAGCTGCTTGAGGCCATCAGGCAAGCCCAAGCTGGCGCCTCACAGCTCCCCACCAGATCATCGCAACGGGGCTTGCCGCGGGGGTCTGGTCCTGCGTGGCAAGGGTGTAGTGGCGTGCAGAGCTAGATCCCCGTCGCGAGCTCCGACGCCCGAAGTGGGCCAGAGCCCCCAGTGAGTATCCTGGTCAATTGAGTACACCAGTGACACTACCTAGCAACACTGTGGGGGTGCAGTGGCCATGGCCACGACAGGTTACCAAGGGGTGGACAGTTGTATCCACACTGTCCCGTTAGCTCCTGGTTCCCCAATTACCCCCCCCCCCGGTTATGACAGGGGTAACCGCCCCTATAAGTATGCCTAATGTTTCAGGGGTTGTTCAGGGCCCACTGTGTACAACCTCGATTCAATCTGTGCCAACTGCAGCCCTACCGACGGCCAGTTATTCCTTGCCCCTGGGTGACCACCTTTCCCAGGCCACGAGGGAGAAGATTTGGAGGGGGGAATATGTGGACATTTTCTCCCTCCTAAACCGTGAGCCCACCAAGGAGGAGAGGGAAGAGCAGGACGATAGGGACAAGGAGTTGTCCTGCCGTCGTAAGCCACCGCGCACCTGGGCCAATTGGTTACCGGCCTACCTCAATTATATGGCGGTATACCTGAGGGCCCACCCTGACTTGGCCATTCCAATGGTGCAATAACTGGATAATATTTATCGGGCGGTGGTCGATTTCCCTGGACCGTCATGGTTGGCCTATGACGAGGAGTTTAGGATGAGAGTGGCCCTCCATCCTGAGATGAGGTGGGATGAGCCCTGCCAGCAATTGTGGCTCTTGTACATGACCCCCACGCAGCCGGCGCCTGGTGACCGGTACCATTGTGGCCATGCCGTGCAGCGGGCGGCTGCTACACAGGTTCCCCGCCAGACGGCGGGGCAGGGGGATCCAGCCCGCCTGCTGTGTTGGAGCTTCCCCGCCAGTGGAGTGTGCAACAAGCGTCAGTGTCGGTTCCGGCACGAGTGCCCCCTTGCTCTGGCCCTCACGCCGCCTCCGCGTGCCCTCGGGCTGGTGGGTCATGAGGCAGAGGGAGGGGTGGGCAGGGGGCGGTCAGAGCTCCCTCTGACGGTGCGACCAATCAGAAAGGCCCCCTCCCCAATTGATGTCCAGGTGCTGGAACATTGGCTTACCGCTTATCCTAGACGGGATGATGCGAAGTACCTACTTGAGGGTTTTCAATTTGGCTTCCGCATACCATTTCAGGGGGTACGCGGGCCTCAAGATGCCTCGAATTTAATTTCCCTCAGGGGTAATGAGGATATCGCCGCCCAATCTGTAGCTAAGGAGGTCACCGCACTGAGGGTTGCTGGGCCATTTGCTGACCCACCATTCCCGAACTTGAAGGTGTCACCTTTGGGTTTAGTTCCTAAGAAGTCCCCGGGTGAATTTCGGTTAATTCACCACCTTTTTTACCCTGTGGGTTCTTCGGTCAATGATGCAATACCTGATGACCTTTGCTCGGTCAGGTATGCTTCCTTTGACCAGGCCTTGCAGATGGTATGCTCGTGTGGCCCAGGGGCGCTACTGGCAAAGTGTGATATCAAATCGGCATTCTGATTGTTGGCAGTGCACCCGGACGACTTTGAGCTGTTAGGTTTCTGTTTTTGGGGCAGTTTTTATGTAGATAAGGCCATGCCTTTTGGCTGTTCTATCTCATGTTTTGCTTTCGAACGGTTTAGCACCTTCCTTCACTGGGCTTTTGTTCGTAGATCAGGGTCCCGGTCTGTATCCCACTACCTCGATGACTTTTTGTTCAGAGGGGAACAAGGCACAGACATGTGCGCTCGTCTCCTCGCCACTTTTCAGGTGCTTATGTGGGAGCTGGGTGTTCCCCTAGCGCCTGAAAAGACTGAGGGACCAGCCACCACTCTCACCTTTTTAGGTATCGAGATTGACACTGTTGCCCAGACATCCGGGTTGCCCATGGAAAAGGTGACGCGGATCTCTGATGCGATTCTGGCAATGCTTGCCAGGCGTAAGGTGTCTCTCTGAGAGTTGCAGGAGCTTCACGGCCACCTTAACTTTGCCTGTAGGGTAGTAACACCTGGCAGGGCCTTTGCCAGGCGTCTGTGTGACTCCATGGCAGGCCTTTTAAAACGCCACCACAGGGTTCGGCTGACCAGAGGTTTACGGGCGGATCTTACGGTCTGGATCACATTCCTCCAGGATTTTAATGGCATCTCCTTCTGGAGATCGGAGCTTATGCTCAGCATGCATTTCCAAGTACAGTCGGATGCCTCCGGCTCCCTGGGTTATGATATTTACTTTGAAGGAAGGTGGTCCTATGGCCAATGGCCTCAGACATGGCAAGGCACGGATCGTTTACGCGATCTTACTCTCCTGGAGTTTATTCCCATCTTGGGTGCCCTGATGCTCTGGGGGGATAGGTGGGCTAATTCAGTAGTTCACTTTTGGTGTGACAATGCTGCAGTGGTGCACATTGTCAACGCCCAGACATCCAAATCCCCCAGAGTTATGGCATTAGTTCGCCAATTTGTTTTGAGGTCTTTACGCCGTAATGTGCTTTTCAGGGCCAGACATGTACCAGGCATTGATAATGATATTGCTGACGCTTTATCCCGCCTGCAGATCCCCCGGTTCCGTGCCTTGGTACCAGAAGCAGAGGAACTGCCCTTTCCACTCCCGGCCGAAATCTGGACATTTGGCGAGGAGAGGTGAACCGGGCGATCGGTATGTCTTTGGCACCTCGTACGTGTAAGGCGTATCTCCATGCACTCCTACAGTTTAGGAACTTTTGCGGGCAAAGGCAGTTGCCCGAAGTGTGGCCGATCCCGGTCAACCAGATTCTGCAGTTCATGGTTTACCTTCATGATCTAGGGTTAGCCCCTCGCAACATTGCCACTAGGCTTTCAGCTTTGGCATTTATGGCTAAGGCGAGGGGTTTTATTGACTGAGTGAATGACTTCCGCATACGTCATGTACTAGAAGGGTGGACACATGAACGAGGCCGCCGCCCGGACACACGTCACCCTGTTTCACCAGAGGTTCTGACTCACCTTGCACAAGGTTGGCATAGCTTGTGTTACGATAGGTATGAGGAGGCTCTCTTTCATGCGGCTACCACCGTGGCCTTTTTTGGAGCGCTCCGTATCAGTGAGCTGGTCCCATTGTCAAAGGGGGACACATCTCGTAGGGCACTGGAACTCGACAATGTCTTTCTTACCCAGGAGTGAGCCCAGTTGAGGATTCGTTCCTCAAAGGCCAATCAGCACGGAGAAGGCAGTGGTGTCAGACTGCTACGGTGTACGATTGCTGACATCTGTCCGGTTGGTGCCCTACATGAGTTTTTCGCAGTGCGTGGCACACATCCTGGCCCATTTTTCTGCCACCAGGATGGGTCTCCCCTTACCAAATTCCAATTTTGGAAGGTGACCGGTATGGTACTTCACAGTGTCGGCCTCCCTGGGGCTCGTTACGGCACCCATTCATTTAGGATAGGCGCCGCTTCAACTGCGGCTGCGTTTGGGTACTCTGATGCTGATATACGTCGCATGGGCAGATGGGGGTCCACGTGTTTTTCTTTATATGTACACCCCCTTACTGCATGAGTGCCAGTTATGTCATAAATTCCCCTTTTTTTCCTTCTTTTACAGACCCTGTGTGTTTACGCACACCGGTGGCAGTATGGCTGGTGGGCCACAGTTTTGTGCACTGGGCAGTGCAGTATGCTGTGGTGACAGACTGGGGACCCCATCTCGGGCTACGTGCAGCCACACATATGCGTTGGTACGGTAAGAGCGGCATGAGATGGCGGGAACTTTTGCCATTCCTGATGTCCATCAGGGATGCTGGACCGCCTGATGTCTTGATTCTGCACCTCGGTGGCAATGATCTCGGACAGATCACTGGCCTCTCTTTAAAAATGTCGGTGTGCAGTGAGCTGGCCTTTTTACATCACTTATGGCCGTACACGCGGCTGCTATGGTCTGACATCGTGCCGAGACACCGTTACAGGGGAGGCATTGACCTCCGTGGATTGGATCGTAATCGACCGTCACTGAACAGGGCTGTCGCCTGGTTCCTTTTTGACAATGGCTTTGGAACAGCCATTCAACATCCTAGGATAGGCTTGCAGGGTTATGGTCTATATGCAAGAGATGGGGTCCATCTGTCGGCCAGAGGTTTGGACCTCTTTCTGGAGGACGTGCAAGCAGGCCTGGTGACCGAGCTGACGGTCAGGGGGGGGTGAGTCATCACGGACGCCTCCCCGTGTGGCGGGTAGCACTGGTAAGGTAACAGATTTATGACCCATAGGTATCTGGCAGGTTTGCAATTGACTGTCCAACACGTAGATAGGTACAGGGGAATAAGATTGGCCGGTCAAGGGCGAACCATGCAAGGACTGATGGCAGGAGCTGCACAGCCTGCATCACCCTGATATTGAACGGATAGACGTCATAGGGTGGGGTCAGTAGATAGTATATTGACTCCAGTCAACAATTTGTTTGTGTCAACAAAAAAATTGATACAAATAGATACATGTAGCCAATTTCCATTGGCATTTTGGGAGGAACCTTACCAGTGTTACTGCGGCCTGCTTGCCTTAAAGAATTACAACTGGATGCTGCACCAATTGAAAGTGATAATTTGGACTAGGGCATTATTCAATAAAAGTGGCCCGATGCCTTTAATCCAATACCGGTGTCTGAGTCTTTCTTTGGGGGGTGCGCCTGCAAAGTACTTTAGCTTCATGTTTACTACTTGACCTTCTAAGGAGCAGTCAGGGTTGATTTCTTCTAGGATCGACCCTATTTGTTCTCCTCGCTGTCCAGGGTACTCTCAAAACTTTCCTCTAACACCACATTTCAATGGCATCTATTCTTTTGCGCTCAGCTTTCCTAATGGTCCAGCTCTCACAACCATACATTACCATTGCTTTGACTATGTGAATTTTAGTTTGCAAGGTGATGTTTCTTCTTTTCACTAAGTTTCCCAGGTTTCTCATAGCTTGTCTCCCAAGCATCAGTCACCTTTTTTATTTCATGGCTGCAATCTCCATCTGCAGTGATCTTTGATCCTAAGAAAGTAAAATCTGTCACTGCTTCTACTTCTTCCCCATCTATTTTCCAGAGACTGATAGGGCCTGTTGCCATTATCTTGGTTTTCTTGAGGTAGAGTCTCAAGCCAGCTTTTGCACTCTTCTTTCAACCTAATCAGGAATAGATCATATTAATATATTGTTGGTATCACTTATTTTCTTCCAGATATTGTGAGCACTGCAGTGGAGTTTAGAGGGAGACAGACAGATTTGGAAGATAATGCCATCATCCCTGCCAATCAGTAAGGTCCTGAGTTCTGACCTTGCAAGTTCTGGCTCTACAATAACCTTGTTCTTGACCTACCAAAATAGAGCTGTGTGTGCTTCACACATCTGAATAAATAAGCAATTTTCCTATTGCATCTCTTCCACTGTCCTGGAAAGTGCTCAGATTGCTGTGATGAGTGTTTGAACCCTGGCTGTATGTACACAGTCAATATTTTCTTTTTCTTTTTTTCTAATTTTTTATTGAAAATTTTGAAATATACATAAAGAAACAAAAATAGGATAATAGAAATACATTAACTAAATAAACAGTAGAAAAAGAAGAAAATACAAAAAAGGCAAATTATAACCTTAACACAGTCAATATTTTCAATGGAATTTCTCCAGTCATCTGCTAGATCACAAACCTGCTATTTGCCCTGTGCTCTGTTTCTCCTACTCAAGGAGTAATCAAGCTAGGAAAAGCAAAATCGAGCCACATTTACTTTTGTGACTAATTTCTTTGTAAACCTGAGGAACATAATGTTTGTCAGAGAGTCTGTGTTCCTGACGGTGAGAAAGCTTGCCAGCATCATAGAATGGCACCCTTTCAACAGCAATGTCTGCTAGAAACTAACAACAGAAAAACATCTAATTTTCTGGTATATTATAGGGTTACATCTCTGACCAATTTTACTCTTATTATAGGTTTAGATTGAATCTGCGGTCCCATTCTGAGCCAATAATGAAAATGAAACTCTCCATATGCTTAATTGCTGCCATAATGGAAACATCAAAGTCTGTGCTGGGTTTGGTATGACAATTGCTGTTTGTAGAATTGTTCCCTTATTCCTTTTAATGTTTGGAGGGGTAAACCACTGGGTGTGCTTTCCCCTCCTCTCCTAATCCTGGCACATTCATTGAATTTGGCACAATAAAACAAACAGAGGGATTGTTTCATGAAATGTGCCTTCAATGTGCAGCTAGATGGAAAAGTAAGTTTTTAAAAATAGTATAATGAAGTGGAATGTCAATGTAGGGATAAATGGCCTTGTCTTTTTATTATTTCTATCATGATTCCCTTTTTTATGCATAAGTACAGTATGTTCTGCCTTATTTCTGCATCAGTTTTTAAATGTTTGCAGTAAAAAGAATTCTACACGAGATGCATTTTTATGCAATTTTTCCTCCCTTGCACATTTTTGCAAACATTTTCCTTAATGCAGCCCATTCTGTGCAAGATCTCTCCTAAATATGAAATTATACTTTATAATTCCATTTCTCTAATGTATGCATTTTTTTAAATGGAGAACTGAATCAAAAGATAATTTTGATCAATTTAGAAGTAATAATTTAAAAGCACTGTAACCAGCTGTTTGGAGCTACCTCTTTCTTCTTTGCTCCCTCTTTTACCCCTTTGGGTGTTGAGGGAGACTCAATTTTTTTCCTATGTCACTTCTAGCAGCCTCCACAGGTGTTATTTGGTGTTTTTGTAATGTTTCTTTGATGTTATCTCTCCACCTTCCTCTGAGTCTGCCGTGTGGTCTTTGTCCTTCTCCTCTTTCCACATATGCCTTGTATGGTATGGAATTCCAAGAACTTGGGGTTTCTAACGGAGGTGTCTTGCCAAAGGGCCTCAGACTACACTGTATTTGCAAGTCTGGACTTCCCACTGCTTTTCCACCAGTTCTGGGTGTTACAAAAAAGCAACCAGGAAAAGACATGGTCTCTATAGGAGACAGGAAAAACTAGGGAACATTTCCCAAGCCCCCCACATCTCCACTCACCTTGAAGCAGCAAGGTTTTAGACTAGCTTAGGTATAAAGGTGGTGGGAAAAACAAATGTACATTGACTAGGGACCGTACCTAGTTAAATTCAGAAGATTGACTCCCTGGTTTGTTACACTGGCAAATTTCATTGAGGTTGATAGGCTTCTTAAATTTGCAAAGGGTGCATTAAAATTTCACCCAAAGAAGGGCATGGTTTTTGTCCCACACTTTTCAACTGAATCCATTTGTACTATTTATTGGGGATGATGGGTCTTCTTTCTTAGTAAGGATGGAGTTGTGTTAACATGCCAGCCTGTAACTCATTCCCATTTCTCCCTCTCAACAAGAAAAGTATTGACAGAATGAATAATCCATCTCTATGCAAAAATGTGGCTCTCGTGGGCTGAAATATTAGCATCAGCACCTTCAGCATTATCCCCACTTCTTGATCATCATTAGTTTCATTTTGGTGATAGGCTGAGATGGAAATGGTGGGGGAGGGGGGAGATAGATGGCATCATATTTCTCAAAGTGATGCCAATTTCAAATGAATATTTGGAACCTCAATTCTATTGAGGAAGAATCTTCTGACTTCAAATAATGGAGGGCAGGTTTTTGCACAAATGCTGTTAGGCAAGGCAGGTTCCCAAGACCCCTCACCAAATGTGAATCATCTTGGGTTGTTCTCACAAACTTTACTGTAAGTCAGGCCTCTGACATATATGATCACTTGAGATTTGAAATTTATGGCACAGTTGGCTGGGGAATCTAAGCAGACTTAAGCAGATCCATCTCAGAACTACCTACATAATCAAATGTATGTTTCCCCAACACGTAAATCTCATCACAGTGAGAGACATGTTTTTTCAAAAGTTGTTCCTCCACTATGTCTTTGTCCTGCTATGCGTACAAAATACTATAAGATATTCTATGATGAAGAGAACATTGTAAGGTGGTATCCCTGTTTCATCTACTGTATGGTTTACTCCTCAAGCTATATCCTTCCTCTGGAAACAAGTTCCTTCACAAGGTGCTCACAGTAATAAGTGAAACAATAAGAGACTGTAAAGAAATGTGACTACTCTCCAGTATTTCTTTCTGCGCTAGGTGAGAGCCTTGTTGGGGCACAGGGGCTTCAGTGGTCTAACTAGGCAGTGTTGCCTATCTCTTGCAAAAGATGTTTGGCTGGGACTAAAACTTACCAGACCAACTTCTGTTGGATCCCTTGGGCAAGGTAAAAGCAGAGGGCACATGTCATGATCTGCCTAGTCCAGTGGTTGCGAACTTATGGCACGAGTACCAAAGGTGGCACTCAGAGCCCTCTCTGTGGGCATCCATGCAGTCATCCCAGCGCAGTGTTTACCCCACCCCTCTGCCCAGCAGCCCAATGGGAGCACTTCCTCCTTCCCCCAGCACAGAGTTTACCCAGCCCCTCTGCCCAGCAGTCCAATGGGGAAAGAAGAAGCAGAATGGCCAAACTGTGTCAAAACTCAAGCAGAAGGGAAAACCATTTGAGGCAATAGAAATTAAGCAGGTCTCCAATACAATTTGTAGTTACTATTTTAATTCAGCAGGTAAGTCTTGATACTTATAGTCTGACAAAAATTTTGATATGCACTTGAAGCAAAAGGTATTTTGTTGTATTGATTTAAATAAACAATATAAACCTAAAAAATGATTATTGTTTCTTCACAATGAAATAAAGTTTGTTTGATTTACAATAAAATTGAAATAAAGTGTTGTTTCTTCACAGTATTAATAATAAAAATTAGAGTTGATCCAAATTAAAGTTGATCAAAGCTGATACAGTAAAACAAGCTTTTCAGATTGATCTTTCATCAGGATAACAATTTATTTATGGATCAAAAAACATATACAGTACACAGAATAAATCTTACAATGTAACTCTTGAACATGGAGGAGAACAGTAATGTTGTACGAGTGAGTAAGCAGTTATTCAAATTACATAAAGGTAAGGTTGATAATAATGACATATTCCTAAACATGGCTCAATCTTTATCATATTCATCAAAAGGTAACAATACAACATTAATATTAATCTACGTGCAGTCCTCTACATACCAATTATTTTATGTGCGTCAAGAGCCTCTTTCGTGTGAAACCTCTTTTGTGCTCACAACGTTGAATCTGAACCGGCAAACTTGGTGTTATTATACTACAGTGGATTAACACATGTGGAGGCAATAATCAAGAGAAGTCAGCACTGTGCTAAAACAGTTACAGACAGCAGGCAAAATCAACTTCACAATTTAACCCTTTTGGTTCCATGGTCCCAAACTTATGAATATAGAAAGCCTTCCTTTGGAGTAACTTCCTGTCTATGTCAAGTTTTTCGAAATGTCTCGGTGAAACATTCTCCAAGGCAACGAATCTGAATTGACTATCTGTGTTTCCCTTCTCGAGGTAGTGAGCAACTAAGGGTGTGTTGGGGGTTTGACTTCTGATATGAGACCTATGTTCTATTATCCAAATATTCAAACTTCTACTGGTTTTTCCGATGTAACACATTTCACAAGGACAAATCCACAAATTTAATTTTCATTGCTTAATTTTCATTGCCTCAAATGGTTTTTCCTTCTGCTTTAGCAGCCCAATGGGAGAGCATTTCCTTCCTCCCCTGTTAATGTGTTGGCACTTTGTGATAAATAAGTGGGTTTTGGGTTGCAGTTTGGGCACTCGGGCTGTAAAAGGTTTGCATCACTGGCCTAGGCAGCAAGTGACGTGATTTAGTGGGTGAATGGCTAAAACCACATGCAGATGGACTTGATTTCTCAGGTACACTTGCATGTGCAGAATGTTGTTGTGGAGATGTCTGCTGATGCATGGACTTGTTGAATAATGACTCCTAAGTATCCAAGATATTTCTCTCCCACCCCAATAGACTTTTATTTGATCTCAAAATTATTTCCTCATACAATTGAAGGCTTGTCTTTATGAGATGAGAATCATTATGAGATGATCTCTTGACACTGGGGGAGTGGGCAAAACAGTGGCAAATGAGCTTCAACACTAGTAAGTGCAGAGTGATGCACGTTGGGGCAAAAAAAACCCAATTACATTTATAAACTGATGGGGTCTGAACTCTCTGCGACAAAACCAGGAAAGGGACCTTGGTGTCCTGGTGGACAGCTCAATGAAGGTGTCAACCCAGTGTGCCTCAGCAGTAAAAAAAAGCAATCTCGATGCTAGGGATTATTAGGAAGGGTATAGAAAATAAGTCAGCAAGTGTCAGCGCTACCTCTTCCCGGCCCCTGTCATCAGCCTGGGGATGTGAGGCACCTGGGGCTGCTCTCCTCTGCGCTCCGCCTTGGCGGGATAAAAAAGGAAGACGCGCCCAATGCCACGGAACCTCGCCACTGCCTCTCCCCGGCCCCTGTCATCGGCCTGGGGATGTTAGGCACCTGGGGCTGCTCTCCTCTGCGCCCCGCCTTGGCAGGATAAAAAAGGAAGATGCACCCAACGCCACAGGACCTCGCCACTGCCTCTCCCCAGCCCCTGTCATTGGCTGACAGATTGGCTGCAGTTACGAGGTAGCCCGGCGCGCCCATAAGAAGATCTGCCATGCCAGGGAGCCATCAACATTGCCGGACGCTTCCCCTTGGTGAGAGCAGGGATGGCGGGAACAAGAGACTGGCTGCTGTTGCGAGGCAGCTGCGAATTGTACTGTTAATTGCTATCTTATAATTGTAAGTCAAACAATTAATTGTATTATTGTTCTATGGCGTGTATTAATTGTATTATTGATTGTGATTTGATATTTTTGTAAACTTTATTGTGATTCTCATTATGATTGTATTTTGCACTGTATCTCTGTATGTTGTATTTTCCCCTTCCCCCTCCTCCTTCCCCCTCCCCTCCCCCTTATGTTTTGTTTGTATTTATTGGATTGCTCTGTAAATAGCTTTGAGTTGTCAGTAGACAAGTAAAGCGGTATATAAACACAATTAATAATAATAATAATAATAATAATAATAATAATAATAATAATAATAATAATAATAATAATAATAATAATAATAATAATAATAATAATAATAATAATAATAATAATAATAATGCCTCTTTATAAATCTATGGTCAGGCCCCATCTGGAATACTGTGTACAGTTCTGGTCACCATACCTCCAGAAGGATATTATGGAGCTGTAAAAAGTGCAGAGGAGGGCAACCAGAATGATTAGGGGACTGGAACACCTTCCTTACTATCTGAGGCTGCAATGGTTGGACCTCTTCACTCTTGAACAACGGTGTCTAAGAGGTGACCTGATTGAAGTTTATAAAATCATGCACAGTGTGGACAAAGTAGATAAGGAAAAACTGTTTTCCCTATCACACAACACTAGAACTAGGAGGCACTCCATGAAACTTTTGGGTACCAGTTCTCAAACAAATAAGAGAAAGTACTTCTTCACTGGTCTATGGAACTCCCTGCCAGAAGAAGTGGTGACAGCTGTCAGTCTTGACAGCTTTAAGAAAGGATTAGACAAGTTCATGGAGGACAATAATCATGGAGGATAATAATTATGACAATAATTATGGATACCTAAGGACAACCTCTGGGTTGGAGAGATAGGCAGGATATCTCTAAATGCCATTTCCAGGGGATCCTAAGCAGGTGAAGGCATCTGCTTGGGAATACCCTGAAGCAAATGGTGAGCCACTGTGTCAGACAGAATGCTGGAATGGATGGACTGTGGCCTGTTCCAGCAAGGCTGTTCTTATGTTCTTATTAATTTTGCCTTGGATGTACTAAAATATTATTATAAATAAAAAAGTGTTTTTAAAGACAGGTCAACTAAAGTTAAAAATATTTAAATCAGTTATAATATTAAAATACAATTGAAATTAAAAACCACTTCTAAAAAATCTCAGCTAAAATACTAATGACAATTTATATTAAAATTCAAGGAAACCCACACAGCCAATTAAAGTCCCTGTCCTTAGCAATCAGTCTGTTCCTGAAGGTCTGGTTGAATTAAAAAGTCTCTGTCTGCCAACAGCAAAATAAAAGGGAAGTACTAAATAACATCCATGTTTGTAATTAGTTTAGAGCTGGTTGGATAGGTTAGTGAGCTATGCAACAGCCAGCACACCTAGAGCCAAATATTAAGATTTTCATTCTACACTGCCCTAACGGGAAAGATCCAACCTATGTAGCAATAGCAATTATATTTATATACCACCCCATAATGCTTAGTGCACTCTCTGGGTGGTTCATAAGTTAATTAGCACTTTGCACCCAACATGCTAGGTACTCATTTTACTGACCTTGGTAAGGTTGGAATGCTGAGTCAACCTTAATCCCTGTCAGCATCTAACTTACAACATTTTGGCTGCAGTACAGCAGTTTAACCACTGCACCACTAGTCCAAGGTTCCCACTAACAAAGGTGGAAGTAAACCACTTCTGAGTACAGTAATACCTCAGATAATGATCGCATAAAGCTAAAATCGGATAACAACCTGATTATTATTTTTTGGGGTGGAGGGGATTGCATTGGATAATGCTATTGTAGTGTTATCCAATGCATTGTGTTTGGCCCTTCTCCAGAAGGCAGCCATCGTACAGGCGCTCCGTTTGCCACCTGCCTTCTGGAGAAGGCAAGGCAAGCAGCCTAAGCCTGCCCCAAGTGAAGCCTCCCACAACTCTTTTGGCCACCCTCAGTTTAACAACCTCAGTCAAGACTTTTTGTCATTTTCTCCATCCAAAATGCGGCAGCCCGGGTGGTGATGGGGTGTGGGCGTTATGCCCGTGCTTTGCCACTGCTCCGGGAGCTGCACTGGTTGCCAGTTTGTCTCCGGGTGCAATTCAAGGTGCTGGTTTTGACCTTTAAAGCCCTATATAGTAGTGGGCCGGGTTACCTAAGAGACCGCATCGCCCTGAGGACGTCTGTCCGTCCAACCAGAGCGGACCAGAGGGGCTCTCTAATTGTTCCATCAGCCAGAGGGGCTCGCCTCTCTGGCACAAGGAGGAGAGCCTTCTCCGTGTCTGCACCGGCCCTCTGGAACCTCCTGCCAACAGAGCTACGTCTTCGGACGGAATTGCTGCCTTTCAGAAAAGATCTTAAAACCTGGCTGGCGGGACAAGTGTGGGGTGCAGGTGGAAGGGTAACCGCCATTGGGTGGTTGGTGTATAAGAACTCTTCCCCATGGTGCCTTTGGATCCTGCAGCCCTTGTTTTTAGGGGGTGGGTAGTTTTAACTGTTTTAACTGTTTTTAACTTGTGTTTTTAACTTTTATTGTGAACCGCCCTGAGTTGGCTTTGGCCGAGTGAGCGGTATATAAATGTGATAATTAAATTAAATTAAAAATTAAACTCACAGGAAGCCCGAAGCTCCGCTTCCTTTGGCACCAGCGCTCATTCCCACCTCTTCCAGAAACCCCAGCAGAAGGACACTCTACCCTATCGATCTCACTCTCCCTGGGTGTATGTGCCGAGTATGCCTTCTTTGCCTTGCCTTCTCCACAATGCTGGTGCCAAAGGAAGTGAAGCATCAGGCTTCCTGTGAGTGGGATGGAGAAAAGACTTGACTGAGGTCGGTAAGCCAAGGGCAGTGAAGGGGGTTGTAGGAGGCTTCACTTGGGGCAGGCTTGGGTGGCTCACCTTGCCTTCTCCAGAAGGTGGCCGCTCAGACCACCAGTTTGTTTGGGGCGAGTGCGTGCTTGTTTGCTCTCTCCCCAAACAAACCGGGCGGTCCGAGGACCATTTTGTATGGGGTGAAAACGTGCTTGTCCAGTCTCTCCACAAACAAACCAGGCAGTCTAAGCACCATTTTGTTTGGGGCAAAAGCGCGCTTGTCTACTCTCTCCACAAACAAACTGGGTGGTCACAGCACCATTTTGTTTGGGGTGAAAGCATGCTTGTCCACTCTCTCCCAAAACAAACTGAGCAGTCTGAGCCCCAGTTCCCTTTCCGAGGAGGCAGGTGAGAGGAATTCCAAGGCCCCAAGTTGGCAGGGCTGGTCTCCGCCTGGGAAGCGCCTTCCCAGGGGGAGCCCAATCCTGCTGACTTTGGGTTTTGGCTTGATCCGCATGGAATTCCCACTGCCCTTTCCAAAGAGGCAGGCAGATCAACCCTCTGTTCTCTTTCCTCTTCGGAAAGGGAACCAGGCTGTTTTTTTAGCATTATCCAATACATGCATCGGCTAACACTAAAAATCGGATAACAACCAGACTTGTGGAACCAAGTTTGGTCATTAGCCGAGGTATTACTGTATTCTATATCAAGGAAACCCTAGCAAGAATTTTTATAACTCAAAATTGACTTAGTAGCATGTAACTGACTGTCCTGGCTGTGGATGTTTAGTGTCTTGCACGGAAGACAAAGAAGGAGTCGCAGGAAGGACTAACACAGGTTTATTCATTGATGGTCAGTATGAACATGAGGTAATGGCGGAGGTACATCTCATTATATACGTTAATACAATACATTTGAATCTTGTTGCACGGTAGCTTATTGGCTGCTACCGGCGTGGCCTTGCCCAGGTCACGCCTCTCTTCTGTAGTTGTTTTCTGTAGCTCCTGATCATGTGGGGAAATTCCCGCGGCTGTTCATGATTTGGGCAATGTGAACCATGTGAGACTGAACGCTCGCAGCTGCCCTCTATGGGCGGCTTGCTCGCGTTCCTTAACAGCTGAGATACATTGTTATTGTGGACTGGTTACATTCATATATTTAAAGTAACATTGTACATGCATACATAACATCCCTCCCCCCTAGGATGGGACGAAGTCCCTCAACCATTGTGGCTTGCCGCACGTGCGCCTGGGGCGTGCGGCCGCTTGACTTAACACAGGGGAGCCAGCGGCTCCTGGCTTCGTGGAGTCCTGCCCTGCAATGGAAAGGGGGGACTTGTTAGCGGCTCTGTGCGGCGTCTGTGGTAACCTTGCATTGGGGGACGGGAATGGAATGAATAGTTGGGACGTGAATCCCTGCCTGCCGTTTGAGGAGTTTGGGGACCCCCCCAGTACGAATCTCGGGACCGACGAAGAGGCCCTCGTGGCCTCGCCACCCCCCGCTGCCTGTCCGGGCGTGCTAGAGACTGTGGTGGGCGGACTCGCCCCTGTTGCCTGTCTTGGGGGTGTTGGTCTCCGGGGAGCGGGAGCAATGGTATACTCTAATACAAAAGGGCTAGGGGGACTGGAAGTACCAGGGGCTGAACTGAAACCCCTCTTCTCGCTAGGACGGGTGGGGGACCACTCCGCTACATCCCCCTGGTACTGCAACTCATAATCATCATCAAACTGATCCCTCTCTTTGAAAGTATCCTCCTCTGTGTCTCCCCCTTGGGTAATGCGGGTGGGGGAGGACCCTAACGCTGATTTCCCCTCACCGGTGACTCGCCTTCGGAGTTGGTCGGCGTGCCTCCTCCAGAGTAGACCTGAACTAGTCTCGACCCTGTAGGATACCGGCCCCGTTTGCTCAACAATTGTCCCTAGCACCCACGCTGGCCCCGAGGCCGCGTAGTTCCTGCAGTGAACCGGGTCCCCTACCGAAAAACTTTTGGAGCTCTCTCCCCCTATGCTTATATTTCTCCCTTCATCCTCCACCCTGGACGGATCCATCCAGTCAAAAAGTGTTACCGGACGCCTCCTCATGAGGAGTTCGGCTGGGGAAAAGCCTGACGCTAAGGGGGTTGTCCTGTAGCAGATGAGGAACTGGCACAGATGCATGTTCAACTCACCGGGACCCATGCGCCGCAGTGCATCTTTCGTAGTGCGCACTTGGCACTCTACCTGACCGTTTGTGGCGGGGTGAAACGGGGCAGCGGTTATGTGCTTGACGGCATTCCTCTCCATAAATGTTTTGAACTCTGCCGACGTGAAGGTACTAGCGTTATCGCTTACAAGGACGTCGGGCAGGCCGAAGCAGGCAAACAGCTTGCGCAACTGTTTAATGGTTGCGGCAGAGGAAGTGCTGTTCATGGGGATTACCTCCAACCACGTGGATTAGGAGTCGACGACTAGGAGAAACAAGGACCCGCGGAACGGGCCAGCGAAGTCGACATGGATCCGGGACCATGGCCCGCAGGCCGTATCCCATTCCCTATGGGGTAACCGGGACTCCTCGGGTCTAGAGCTCTGGCAGCTCTCGCACGTGCCCACTAAGCGCTCTATGTCTCCGTCTATCTGGGGCCACCAAAAGAAACTCCTGGCCAGAGCCTTGGAGCGTACGATCCCGGGGTGGCTGGTGTGCACTAGCCTCAGCACCTTGGCCCTCAGCTTCTCTGGGATAACCACCCGCTGGCCCCAGAGTAAGCAGCCCCTTTCCAGAGAAAGCTCTACTCTGCGCCTGAAAAACGGCTTGAAATGTTCCTCGGGGGGAGAGACGGGCCACCCTTTCCTCACCCAGGAACTAACTTGGGCCAGGATCTTGTCGGCCGCCGTGGCCTTGGCGAGGTCGGCCAGCACAATTGGGGGTGAGTCGAGAGACTCAATCAGCAGGACTTGGTGTTCCTGCTCTACCTCACATGTGGGATCCCCTAAACTAGGGAGAGGGGATCGGGACAGGGTGTCTGCATGGGAGATCTCCTTCCCTGGGCGATAGACTAGCTCATATTGGTAGGCGTTGAGAAAAATGGCCCAACGCAACATCCTGGGGGATAGAATTTGTGGGGTGGGTTTGCCGGTAGTGAAGATCCCCAGAAGCGGCTTGTGATCCGTCACTACCGTAAACTCGCGGCCGTATAGGAAATCGTGGAACTTCTTTGTTCCCGCGATTATTGCTAGGGCCTCCCTATCTGTTTGCGCGTAATTGCACTCAGCCTTTGAGAGGGACCTTGAGTAGTAAGCCACCGGGGCTTCCCTTCCGCTCTCCAACACGTGGCACAGGACCGCCCCCACCCCCACCAGGGATGCATCACAGACTAGCACCACTGGTTTTTTCGGATCGAAGTGGGTCAGGATCGCATCCGAAGACAGGAGTGACTTGAGCTCTTTGAATGCCCTCTCCTGCTTGTCCCCCCACCGCCAAACTGCATTCTTCTTAAGTAACGCGTGCAGTGGCTCTGCGACCGATGCCTTCCGAGGCAGGAAGGAGTGATAGAAATTTAGGAGCCCTAGGAATGACTGCAGCTCTGGTTTCGCGGTGGGGTGAGGGGCGTCTCTCACGGCCGCTACCTTGGATTCGGAGGGTTTGATTCCGTCCGGTGTTACCTTAAACCCTAGGAACTCTACCTCCCTCGCGAAGAACACGCACTTGTCCCTCCTCAATCGAAGTCCTGCCCTCTCGAACACTGAGAGAACCCCATCTAGCCTCTTTGCCAATTCTAGCTCGCTCCCCGCTGTTATCAACACGTCGTCGAAGTATGGGAGAACGCCTGGAAGCCCCTTTAAAAGGCGTTCCACGAGGGACTGGAAAATTCCGGGGGCCGAATTCACGCCGAATTGAAGGCGCGTTACCTTAAACGCCCCCTTGTGCGTTACGATTGTTTGCGCGGCGGCAGCAGCCGGGGTTACAGAGAGCTGCTGGTATGCCTGGGCCAGATCTAGCTTGGCGAAACACCTCCCCCCATGTAACGTGGCCAGCAAGTGGCTGACCACGGGCACTGGGTATGCATTTGGCCGAATGGCCTTATTTATCGTACATTTATAGTCCGCACAAATCCTGACCTCCCCATTGGACTTGAGGGCTGTAACAATCGGCGTTTCTCACTCCGCCGAGTCGAATGGAACCAAAATCCCCTGCCCCACCAATTTGTCCAGTTCCGCCTCGATCTTGTCCTTGAGGGCGAAGGGCACTCTCCTTGGCTTGAGGCGGATGGGCCGGATTTCTGGGTCCAGCTCAAAGGAAACCGGGGGGCCCTTGTATTTCCTGAGCCCCTTCTTGAAAACGTCCGGGTTGCACACGTCCCGCATTGGGTCAGTCTCGATGGCGTTAATGCCGGACAGTTCGATCCCCAGGGGAGCAAACCACTGCGTTCCCAAAAGGCAGCACCTCCCCCCTTTAAGGACCACTAGGGGCAGTTTCTCGGAGTAGCTTTTGAACTTCACCTTGAAATTCCCCACCCCCAACACTGGGATCCCATTTCCCTGTACGTCCCTTAGATTGGATTTCATGGCCCGCAGTTTGGGCCGCTTCTCTGGGGGAATACGCATAAACTCTTTTTGGGACAGGATGGAATAAGAAGACCCCGAGTCTATCTCCATCCTCACTGGGACCCCCTACACCAGTACCTCTACGAAGAACCGCCGGTGCTCCAGGCCCACGCGGTTCACGCCTTCCTCGCTGTAGCCGGCTGAGACCTTCCTGGTGCCGGCCGCCTTTCGTTGGTGCGTCTGGGGATGGCTGGAACTGCCCTTGTCCTCGGCTCGCCCGCGCCTGCATACTCGGGCGATGTGCCCCTTTCGGCCGCAGTTGTGGCACTCGGCCTTCCGGAACGGGCACCTCGTGCGGTCGTGGGCCGCCCCACAACCATCGCAGCGGCGGCCCTGCCATTCTCGTGTCTGCTGCTTCTCACCCCGCTTCTTGATCCTCTGGACGTCGTCGTTCTCGCTGGAGTAGGGGTCCGCTGTCGTGGATGACTCCTCGGACGTCGTTGGTGTGGCAGCGGGCGGCTTGGGGGCCCGCCAGGCCGTCTTCGCTGGTGTCCGCCGGGCCACCTGCACTGGTGACTTGGCCCTCTCGGACGTGGCCCCTTGAGACTTGAATAGTCGGACGCCGCTCCTGGCCTCCTCGGCTGCTTGGGCCTCCCGCAGTACCTCGTTGAACGTGAGGCAATGGTCGCGGGTCATGAGTCTCCTCTGAAGCTCCTCGTCCCGCAACCCACACAGCATGCGGTCATGGAGGGCCTGGTCCAGGTTGTCCCACTGGCAATGCACCGCTGCGAGCCTGAGGGCTGCCGCGTAGGCGGACATGGATTCGCCTGGTCGCTGGTCTCGCCTGTGGAACGTGATCCGGGCTGGGAAGATCGAGACGGGCGGCTGGAAGTGCTCACGCAGCCTCTCCAGGATACGGTCGATGGGCACCTCGTCCACCTTCCGGGGGGCCACCAGGGTCATCAGGATCCGCAGCATGGCCGGCCCCACCTGAGCCAGGAATTGGGAGCGCATTTTCGCGTCGTCGTCGACGCCTGTTGCCTCCATTGCATGCCGAAACTGGCACTCGTAGAGCTCCCATTGTTCGGGCTCGCTGACATCGAACTGGTATGGCTTGACCTTGGGATTCGCCATCGATCCCACCTTCGTCGCCAATTTAGTGTCTTGCACGGAAGACAAAGAAGGAGTCGCAGGAAGGACTAACACAGGTTTATTCATTGATGGTCAGTATGAACATGAGGTAATGGCGGAGGTACATCTCATTATATACGGTAATACAATACATTTGAATCTTGTTGCACGGTAGCTTATTGGCTGCTACCGGCGTGGCCTTGCCCAGGTCACGCCTCTCTTCTGTAGTTGTTTTCTGTAGCTCCTGATCATGTGGGGAAATTCCCGTGGCTGTTCGTGATTTGGGCAATGTGAACCATGTGAGACTGAACGCTCGCAGCTGCCCTCTATGGGTGGCTTGCTCGCATTCCTTAACAGCTGAGATACATTGTTATTGTGGACTGGTTACATTCATATATTTAAAGTAACATTGTACATGCATACATAACAGGATGCAAAGCCTTTGGTACAAACAGGACTCATAATGTTGCCTAGCTTGCCAGGTAGAGCTACTACCATTCTCTGTTCCACATTTTCTAACCAGTAACATTTCCATTGCTAAGCAAGACAAATAAACAGATACTACAGAGCAACAAATGTTTCCTTCTCCCCTTTTGCTGCCCTCTTTTTATATGTCACCAATGTAAGTAGATAAAATTCACAGTTCAGTAAATTTAAAGCAGGGGTTCTCAACCTATAGCCCATGAGCTGGATCTGGCCCATGGCACCATTCCATCTGGCCTGCACCCTCACTCCCACCGCTGTCATCAATGCCATCACCACCATCCTTTTCCCTCTGCCTGACTTGGCGTGTCCCTAACACCACTCCATAGGAGGGCAAATGTTATAAGAAGGCATTGAAAGTGAAATACAGCTCTTTATTTGGAGGGTCTAAACACTACTTGGATGGGGCAAAACACGAACTTTTATACAAACACAGAAAGATATATTTCCAACAGAGAACAATGCTAATTGGTCAATTAACCTTTGTACACTTCTTAATCCCTTCATTTGCATGAAAGAGATACATAGCGTGCCTGTCAAAGTTCAAACTGCGCACTCTCCAAAATCTCACGAGACTACACTATTTGGCGAGATTTCGTGGCTGTCAAACAGAGATGCTATTTGACAGCATTTTGCGTGGGAACTCGGCGGTTTGAATCTTTGACAGTTTCATATCACAGTCATCATATATAACATTCCTCGCGCCTGTATAGACAAAGTCTTTTAACCAGGATGGTGGTCTGGTTTCCCGTTTTGGTCGGACACTTTGTTGAGCCAACTCATTGGCCCTTAGGTCTGGCAATCCAGCTGGAGTGAGGTTTTGTCCATTAGGAGAGGATTGAAAACTCAAATCATAGCCCCGTTTGTCATTGGGAGGAGCAGGAGATTGCTCTAAATTAAAGTCTAATGATGGGGGTGAAGATGACAACTGAGGGTCCCTTCTGTGCTTGCTAAGAGTGGAGGGCGACTCAAAAGAATAGTGCTTTGTTTGAACGATTTGTAGCGGTAAACGAAAGGCGGAAGAAGAGGCAAAGAAGATGATTATATAATCAAGGAGTATAAAGAGATTGATTTGAACAATTGAAATTTTGAAATTTTGGAAGTGGTGGAGTTTGTCAATGCTTGAACCATGAAAAAGTATGCGGTTGGACTGAGAAGAGGATGAAGAGTATGAAGACAGATTAAAGAAATTGTAAGGTGTGGTTGGGAAAACCAACCACTGTAGAGTGTTTTTGGGTTTAAATTTTTTTTGAATTTTTTAAGCTGGGATGGTGAATTTGCAATAAGAAATAATTCAAATGTGTCAAGGTTTAGTGGTTATATAGAAAATTACAAAGCATTAGATATTATTATATATTTTGCCTTGAGAAGGAATTGTTGATCTTTACTGAGATTATTAAGACTGTAGTAGGAGATACCTCAATAGTATTTAGGGTAACCATAAATACCTGTTTATCAGACCAGGCATAGAAAAATAGAAGAGTATTGATTTAGGGGGGGTTAAGTGAAATTAGTAAATTTTTAAAGAAGGAGTAAGCATTGATTATAAGAAAGGTGGAAATTAGTGAATGAATCGCCATCGTTGCCCCAAAGATCAAAAAGCGTTTTGGAAAAGAGAGCCAAGAGAGACGTCGTCAGATAGATTATACAAAAGGCTAACTCGAATGGAGTAGGAGTTAGATAAGGAGATGGATGCAGACAAGTGGAA
The DNA here is from genome assembly GCA_035047345.1 of Bradypodion ventrale. Lineage (NCBI taxonomy): Eukaryota > Metazoa > Chordata > Lepidosauria > Squamata > Chamaeleonidae > Bradypodion > Bradypodion ventrale. The sequence goes on along the minus strand of JAWDJE010000009.1, from coordinate 21,116,573 downwards.
AGGCCGAGGAGGGAAGGTTAAAGGGAAGGTTGAGAAAGAAACTGATATGTTTGTGGAAACCATGGATACTTTGGGAAAGATTAAAGAAAGAATGGACAGCTTAGAGAAAAGTTTTCAAAAAATGAGGAGGTTAGAAGACAAGATTCTAAGGAGGTGTTACAAGGTCTACAAGGAATGAAAGATCTGATGGCCAATTTCACTAAAAATATAGAATCAAAATTTGAAATGATGGAATCTAAGATTAAAAGGGTTGAGGAAGAGGTTAAAAGTGTTGATGAAATTAAGGATGAAGTTAAACAGATAATGGATAGGAACAAGGAACAAGAGCAAAAAATGGAACTGCAAGATGAAAGATTATATATTTTAGAGAATGCTTTGAGACAAAAAAATATTATTGTCAAAAAATTTCCGGAAAAAAATCCAGACCAGTTAAGAACAAGAATAACTAAGTGGTTAAAGGAAATGAAATTGGATAAAGATATATGTGATGAGGATATCATGTCTGTCTTTCGGATAGGACAAAGGATTCATGGGGAAAAGAATAGACACGTAGTAATTAAGTTTTCTAATCAGGATGTGAAGTTAAGAATTATGAGGTATATAAGACTGCATGGTAAAGAGGCACTGAAATTTGAATCAGGAAATGTGGAGGTTTACCAGGACATTCCTAAGGAAGAAAGGCAATGGAGAGCTAAAGTAAAACCGATTACTAGTTTTCTGTCTGCAAAAGGGTTGAAATACAATTGGCAACCACCCCAGAAGCTAAGATTTTTCTATGCAGGGAAAACCTCAGTTGTAAATAAACAAACGGATAGCCTGGACATTTTAGAATCTTGTGGTCTAATAAAAGAGGGAACGGTTGAATGGGATAAATTAAAGAATGAATTAACAAGATCAGGGGCCGTAGTCCAAAGTAGCTCATATTACCAGTTATAAGATGTTCCTACTCTTAATTTTAATGATCAACTCAATGTCAATGGGTTTTATTCATTTCTTTTTGCTCTCTCTTTTCCTTTTAACCCAATAAAGAATTCAGCCCAGTAATTAAAAGTTTTAGTTTAAAATTAGGTATTTTGAAGGGTGAAGGGTTGAAACGGTTTGAAATTCCTTATAAATGAACAGTGTAATTGGAACAGGTTCTGTCCATCTAATTCTCACTCAAGGGGGTGAGAAAGTTTCAGCAAGGAAGCGCGAATCCTCTCAAACTTCCGTATTAGAAGGCAGTTGCCCATGGGGCAACAGAGAGGAAGGTTTTTGGTTTATTTGTTAGTTGTTTGTTGTTGTTTTTGTTGTCAAAACAGGTGGGTGGAGGGAAGGTAATTTCCATGGTTAATGTATGGTGATATTGTTGTCCAATGGTCAGTTGTAATTCCATAATTTTATGTTATTTATTCACTCGAGAGTTAATTAGTTTAAAAATTTACTCATGTCAAGCACAATAAAGATAATGTCATGGAATGTGAAAGGTTTGGGAACGGTGATAAAGAGAAAAAGAATTGAGAATGCATTAAAAAAGGAAATGCCCGATATTCTATTCTTACAGGAAACACATCAAAAAATGGATAAAGTGAATAATCTTTACTTAGGATGGATGGAAGTATATGAAAAATCATTTGGATCGTCGAAAGCAAGGGGTGTAGCTATCCTTATCTCCAAAAAATTAAATTTTTCAATAACAAAAGCAGTAAAGGATGAAGAGGGGAGATTTTTGTTGTTAAAGGGAAAGATTGGGGAAGAAGAAATATCATTGGTCAATATTTATGTTCCAAACCAAAAACAAGAAGAGTATTTAGAAAAAATAAGGATAATTTTGCAAAATGAGGATGCACAGAACTTGATAGTAGGAGGAGACTTTAATTTAACCGCATCGGCATTAGATACATCTGTAAAAATTAATGTACATAAGAACATAAGAACAGCCTTGCTGGAACAGGCCACAGCCCATCCAGTCCAGCATTCTGTCTCACACAGTGGCTCACCATTTCCTTCAGGGTATTCCCAAGCAGATGCCTGCTTAGGATTCCCTGGAAATGATATTGAGAGATATCCTGCCTATCTCTCCAACCCGGAGGTTGTCCTTAAGTATCCATAATTATAGCCATTGATACTCTTGTCCTCCATGAACTTGTCTAATCCTTTCTTAAAGCTGTCAAGACTGACAGCTGTCACCACTTCTTCTGGCAGGGAGTTCCATAGACCAGTAATCCTCTGGGTGAAAAAGTACTTTCTCTTATTTGTTTGAGAACTAGTACCCAAAAGTTTCATGGAGTGTCCCCTAGTTCTAGTGTTATGCGATAGGGAAAACAGTTTTTCCTTATCTACTTTGTCCACACCGTGCATGATTTTATAAACTTCAATCAGGTCACCTCTTAGACGTTGTCGTTCAAGAGTGAAGAGGCCCAACCGTTGCAGCCTCAGATGGTAAGGAAGGTGTTCCAGTCCCCTAATCATTCTGGTTGCCCTCCTCTGCACTTTTTCCAGCTCCATAATATCCTTCTGGAGGTATGGCGACCAGAACTGTACACAGTATTCCAGATGGGGCCTCACCATAGATTTATAAAGAGGCAAAATGACACATGTAAGAAAGAAAGTTAAAAAATCAGGATTAGAAAATTGGATAGAGAGTTTAGGGATTAATGAAACATGGAGAATCTTAAGAGGAACTGAACGAGGTTATACTTTTTTTCTCAAATGCACAAAACATATTCGAGAATCGATTACCTGATGGTTTCAAGTAATTTGGTAGGACGGCTGAAGGATACAGAAATTGGAATAATCAGGGAATCGGATCATGCAATACTCAAGTTGGAATTGTTGTTAAATAGGGATAATAAACAAAAGAAATGGAGGTTTGATACATATGTAATTAAGAATAAGGAGATATTAAACAAGTTAAAATCAAAATGGCAAGAAGACTGGCTGTTAAATGATACAGGAGAGGTAGAGATGCATACACTTTGGGATGCTATGAAAGCAGTGTTTCGGGGGGATTGCATTAAAGAAATAATAATGTTGAATAAGCAAAAGAAGTTAAAAATGCAGAATATAGAAAAAGAGATAAAAAGTTTAGAAAAAGAACATGCCAAGGGTCAGAAGGAAGAAGTATATCAGAGACTAGCGAAGTTGAGAAGTGAGCTTTTAGGACAGGATATGGAGAAAGTTAAAAGGGAACTGATTTATTTAAAGAGAGATAGTTTTGAATTTAATAATAAAAGTCTTAAAAGACTTTCAAAAGCGGCCAGACAAGAGAGTGAGGAGGGAAATAAAGGTATTAGTAGATGATAAGGGTAACCGTATGGTAAAAACGGAGGAGAAAATAAGAATAGTAGAACAATTCTTTAGTGAGTTATATACAGGAAAACTTATAGACATGGAGGAATTGAAAAGGCAATTAGAAATAGAAACTATGTTAAAAATACAGGATGATCATAAACAAATAATGGAGGAAAGAGTTACTGAGAAAGAAATAAAGGAGGCTATAATGAAGCTTAAACTAGGGAAATCGCCGGGTGAAGACGGGTATACGACTGACTTTTATAAGGCATTTCAAGAAATTATTACCCCAAAGTTATGCATTTTATATAATTCAATATTATTCCCTGACTCCTGGAATAAATCAATAATTGTATTAATCCCAAAGCCAGACAAGGATCCAGAAGTAATTGATCATTATAGGCCGATATCACTTCTAAATTAAGACGCCAAATTATTTACAGCTGTAATGGCTAATAGACTGAGTACTTTTTTAGGAAAATATATTCAGAGGGATCAGATAGGATTTCTCAAAGGACGTCAATTAGGAGAGCACATAGTAAGAATAATCAACATACTTGAAATAGCAAAAAGGGAAAGAACAAAACTATGTATTCTCTCACTTGATTTATTCAAGGCATTTGATTCAATACAATGGCAAACACTACAAACTATAGTACAGAGAATGGGCTTTGGGGATAAATTTTTACATGTATTTAATCAATTATACAGTAAAGCGCAAACAGTTATAAAAGTAAATGATGGATTCACTAAAAAGATTGATATTATGGCAGGAACAAGACAAGGGTGTCCATTGTCCCCGTTATTATTTGTCTTATCTATGGAATTATTAGCAAATGTCATTAGAAGGGATAAGGACATTCAGGTTATTAATGGTCAAAAAATTAGTATGTATGCCGATGACACGTTACTTGTATTAAAAAATGCTAAAAACACAATTGATAAAGTTCAAGAACATCTATACGGGTTTGAAAAAATAACTGGTTTAAGAATTAATTGGAAAAAGACTGAAGCGATAGCTTGTAACTATAATGAAAAGGACAAGGAAGAGATTAAAAAACATTATAAAATAGATATAAAGAAAAGTTTGAAATACTTGGGTATATATATAACTGAGGATATTAAGGAACTTCATAAGTTAAACATAGACAAATGACATTAAGAGAATTATACCAATTTTGGAAGGGAATAAAAGAAGAATTAGTCAGAGGAGATTCTCCAATATTAGAAGTGACGGATTTTTGCAGATTGTCCATTAAATGAGATAAAGGATATGAAAAAGAAATTAAGGTTGAATAACTTAATACAAATTAATGACTGGATTTCAAAGGGGTCTCCATCCCAATTGAGAGAAGAAATTTATCGAAAGTTAGAGTTAAATTGGTTTCAAAAAATTCGGTTGGAAAAATGGGATAGCAAAATAAGAAAAAAGGGACAGAAAATTAGAGAGGTATCAAAGTTTGAAGAATTGATATACAGCATAAGAAAGGGGATTGTAGTTAAGAGCGGAATGGTAAGTAAATTATATAAAATAATAAACAAAAAGGCAGATCCGCAAAGATTAATAAAGAATGGATGGGAAGAAGAATTAAATATAAAGATAAGTGAACAGGCATGGAAAGGAAGGTGGAGTCAAAGAATAATGAAGCAGTTATCAATGAGGGAAAGGGAACATAACTTTAAATTAATTTGGAAGTGGTATTTGACACCGGTTATTTTACATCATATGGATAAAGCAAGATCAAATAAATGTTGGAGATGCAATAGAGATTTAGGTACCTATGTTCACATGTGGTGGGACTGTGAATATACACAAAACTATTGGAAGACACTAGAACAGGAAATAAATAACATCTTTAATAAAAACATAGTATTGAACCCTAAAATTGCTTTGCTGGGACAGTTAGAAGATATAAATATTGATAATAATGAAAAGGAGTTGCTATCCATTCTGCTTACTGCAACAAGGCAGATAATTGCTTTGGAATGGAAGAACAAAATAAATATATGCAGAAAAAGATGGTTTAAACAAATATGGTGGTTGGCGTTAAATGATAAACTAACATCAGAAATGAGAGTAGAAAGAGGTGAAGTTAAGAGTAACCTTTTTCTGGAAAATTTGGAGACCTTGGATAGTATATGGTATGTCAAGTGAAGACGGAATAAAGCCTGTACAAGAAGAATATGAATTTTGGGCGGATTTATAAACTTATAAATAATAATTGAGCGACAAGGGTAGTTATTTTTTTTTACTTTATACAGAGTTGGGCGTGGGTTGGGTGGTGGGGGTGCTATGTTGTATGCATTGTATGTAATGTTATTTTGTCGGATGTATGTATTGTAAAGTAATTAATAAAATTTAATAATAAAAAAAGAATAGTGCTTATTATTAACATGAGATTCCAGCGTGTTAGGATAAGACAGTGTGGGGGTACCTTCGGCCTGAGTGGGGAAGCATTCTGCAAATTCTCCCTGGTCCCCAAAGTCAAAACAATCCCTGGAACTCACTGCTGGGTCTATGTTAGCTGGTTGCTGACTATTAATTCTGCCCCCTGGGTTAAAATGGGTGGGGGCCAACCCTAACGTTGAATATCTGTGTTCGTCCTGTGGGTCCAGTATTCGGGGTCTCAACTGGTCCGCGTGCCATCTCCAGATTAGACCATTGGCTGTTTCGATTCTGTAAGAAACAGGACCAGTTTCGTCTAGCACAAAACCAGGTACCCACGTAGGACCACCTACTTGCATAATTGCAGCAATGGACAGGATCCCCGGGTGAGAAACCCTTCTGGTGTTGGATCCCTATATTGGCACCCTTGTCCTCCACCCTAGAGGGATCTAACCTATCCAGCAAGGATGCTAGCTTCCTTCGCTGGAGCAATTCTGCAGGTGATAGCCCAGAGGTGAAGGGGGTTATCCTATACGTGAGGAGAAACTGACATAATTGAAGCTCCAGATTCCCTTCTCCCATGCGCCGAAGCGCATCCTTGGTGGTGCACACCTGCCGCTCCACCTGGCCATTGGTGGCAGAGTGGAATGGGGCAGCAGTGATGTGCCGAATAACATTCCTTTCCATGAAGGATTGGAATTCTACAGATGTGAACATGGATGCATTATCTGACACCAGAACATCTGGGAGTCCAAACGTAGCGAACAGCCTTCTCAAGTACATTATTGTCGTGGATGAAGTGGTGCTGGACACCCGGATTACTTCCAGCCACTTGGAGTTATGAGACCACTATTAATAAGAAAAGAGCCCTCCTAAACAGTCCCGCAAAATCTATATGTATCCTGGACCACGGGCCCCTGGCAGAGTCCCATTCCCAGGAGGGAAGATGGGACTGCTCGGGGCAAGAACATTGGCAGCTGGCACAGGTGCCGACCATCTGTTCTTTGTCCTGGTCCAGTTGGGGCCACCAAAAGTAACTTCGGGCGAGTGCTTTTGAATGAACAATCCCCGGGTGGCTGGTATAAAGTAATCTCAAAACCTTTTGGTGGAGTGTGACAGGAATGACCACACGCTGGCCCCACAAAAGACAACCCCTTACAACAGACAGTTCTAAGCATTTGTGGTGAAACATTTTAAACTACTCAGCTGGAGGAAAGACGGGCCAGCCTTTTTGCACCCAAGATATTACCTTTAATAATACCACATCTTTGGCCGTAGCTTTGGCTATGTCAGAAGGGATAACCAGAGGTGAGTCGAGGGCCTCAATCATTAGGACCTGGTGATCCTTTTCAATCTCGCAATCTGGTTCCCCAACCGGCAGTGGTGAGCGGCAGTGGTGAGTGCGACAGGGCATCAGCGTGGCTGATGTCCTTGCTGGGCGGGTCTGTGTACCAGAGTGAAATTGTATGCATTTAAAAAGATTGCCCAGCGCAACATCCGTGGGGATAGGATCTGCGGCGTGGGCTTCCCATTTACATAGATGCCAAAAGGGGCTTGTGGTTGGTCACGATGGCAAAAGGACTCCCGTAGAGGTAATCGTGAAATTTCTTGGTGCCTGCCACAATCGCCAGCGCCTCACTGTCAGTCTGTGCATAATTCTTTTCGGGTTTTGATAGGGAATGGGAATAAAATGTTACGGGGGCTTCCCTCCCATCATTCAACACATGGCACATCACAGCCCCGACTGCCACAGGGGATGCATCACACACCAGAACGACCCATTTGGTAGGGTCGAAATGTGTTAACACTGCATGAGAATACAGTAATTTTTTCAGTTCTTGGAACGCTTTCTCCTGGCAATGGCCCCAGTGCCAAACAGTGTCCTTTTTAAGGAGTTCCTTTTTTAGGAGCCAGTGCAATGGTTCAGCAACTGAGGCTTTGCAATGAAGAAAAGCATGATAGAAGTTAAGGAGACCCAAAAATGATTGTAATTCAACTTTATACGTTGGCCTGGCTGCATTCTGCATGGCCGCCACCTTTGAGTCTGAGGGCATAATACCTTGGGGGGGGGGTATAATCCTTTATCCCAGGAACTCTACCTCACTTGCCAAAAATACACACTTGTCTTTTCGAAGATGCAGACCTGCTTGCTTGAAACACGACAATACTTTATCGAGCCTGGTCGCTAGTTCAACGGTGTCCTTAGCGGTGATCAGGACATCATCGAAGTATGTCAGGACCCTCTGGTGAAATGCCACCCTGGCTGAGAAGATCGACACCTCAGGCTGCAGATGCTTCTTCAGTGATGCCAGGATCTCAGCGAGCGGCACTTTATCCATGTCCCGAGGAAGGATGAGGTGGATTGCCAGCTCCAGCATCTCAGATCCACACTGGGCTAGGAAGCAGGAGTGCATCTGAGCCTCATCTGTGATCTTCTGGGACACCATGGCATGGCGGAACCGGCACTCATAAATCGCCACTTGTCTGGATAGCCGGGTTGAAAGGACTGATGCTGCTTCCTTGTGGGGACGCCATCCCACCTTTGTTGCCAATTTGGTGTTCAGAAATTGGAGACGACAAGCATTGAAAGTGAAATACAGCTCTTTATTTGGAGGGTCTGAACACAACTTGGATGGGGCAAAACACAAACTTTTATACATACACAGAAAGATACATTTCCAACAGGGAACAATGCTAATTGGTCAATTAACCTTTGTACACTTCTTAATCCCTTCATTTGCATGAAAGAGATACATAGCGCGCCTGTCAAAGTTCAAACTGCACGCTCTCCGAAATCTCGCGAGACTATGCTATTTGGCAAGATTTCGTGGCTGTCAAACAGAGACGCTGTTTGACAGCATTTTGCATGGGAACTCGGCGATTTGAATCTTTGACAGTTTAATATCACAGTTATCATACATAACAATGGGGGAGTGTTGGTGGTGGCAGTGTGGGGGAGTATTGCATCAGCATTGGCATGGGGGGAAGTGTTTGTGGGCCAGACTGGTGGTGTGGGGGGGATGTTAGTGGTGGCAGCAGCATGGGGGGAGTGTTGACGGGCCAGGCTGGTGGTGTGGGGAGGGTGTTGGTGCAGTGGCAGTGGTGTGGTGGGAGTGTTGGCATGGGGGGAAGTATTGGCAGGCCGGGCTGGAGGCAAGGGCGAGCGCTGGTGGCAGTGACAGTGTGGGGGGGGGCACACCAGTCCAGCCTGCCAACTGTCTGATGTGGCGTGATACAGCCACTGGCTTTAAAAGGTTCAGAACTTTGACTGCTACTTCCATAAAATATCAAAGATTGATGAGCATAATTACTTTTATTGAGACATACCTATAAACTAGAAGCGGACATCAGGGGGCTTCATGTAACCCTTTCATATCATCCCTCACAACATTGTTTCCTCTTTCCTGCACTTTGCAGTCCTATTTGTTATTGTAAGAATGGCAAGCACTTGTCTGAATTTCAAGACCCATTCCTGAAGTGTGACAAGGTGGTATATACCCATGCAGAACTGAGCTACGTGGCAGGGTACCTGAGCTTGCCTTGCATACCTGATAGCTACCTCTTAAACTCTCTTTCATTGTCCTTCTGATATTGGCTGCTGGGACACTGAGAGCCAAAACCATTAAGCAAGGTAGCAAATCCATCATTGATACATTCAAAAGAGATATGAGTTACAGCTTTTAGAGGTAACACATTAGCACTAGTCATTAGTTTGGAAAGAAAGCATGGTGGTAATTGCTCATTTTTTATTTTAGGAATGACATGTTCCTAACATCATACTGCCCCATTTTAAAGGTATTTTATTAATTTTAATGGAATAGACCTTCCAAATGGTCAACCTGGCCTCCAATTTTCTTACCTGTGATTACAGTATAATAAAAGCAACAAAGTCATGGTCTCATTACTACAGAAAGTTACATGTTAAATATAAGTAAGAAAGGTTACTTGGACACATTCATGCAGATAAGAAACTTGGAATGTGGCAGACAACAAAAAGAATTTACAATTCAGAATCGCCAACATGGGATACAGCATTAGTGATGGGGGGTGTTTGATGTTTGCAGATTGATGTTTGCAGTTAGGGGGCCAAACACATCTTTATTGGAAAGTAGTCAATCTAAACATGAGGTCAATGGTGGAGCAATGCTCCTTATATACAATAGGTATATAATTCAAACCTGGCACGGAGCCACATGATTGGTCAGTACAGGTAAACAAGGTAACAACCTTGATTGGATAATGAGTAAACAACAACAGCTACGGTGGGAAACAAGTCCCACGATATTTACACAAGGGGAATATTTACACAAGAGGAAAAGGAAGGGGAAATGGAGGATCGTTAGACTGATTTCAATCACATTTCACTTGAGTTACATATTTGATTTCAATCACATTTTGCTTGAGTTACATACACAACATCCCTTCCCCCTGGGATGGGACGAAGTCCCTCAACCATTGTGGTGGCCTGCATACTTGTTTGGGCCGGACAGCTGCTTGGCTGAACTCGGAGGAACTAGTGGGGTTTGGTTCCGCAGGCTCATGTTCCACAGTGGGAAAATAAGTAGTGTTAGCGGCATGTTGGGAGCACTGGCCCATTTTAGAAAGGGAACCTGGGAGGGAACAACTCAAATCAAAGCCCCATTTAGGTTCAGCTGGAGCAGGGGATTGCTCTAAATCAAACCCAGGAAGAGATGGGGAATAACTCAAAGAAAATTCCCGCTTGTTACTCTGAGTAGGGGGTGACTCAACAGAAGCTTGCCTCCTTTGCTTGGGAGTAGAGGTAGACTTGAATACCAGAGGATGGGGGGTTGCTGGGGAGAAATCAAACCCCTGCTTCTCTCTTGGACGAGTGGGGGAACACTCTGCAAACTCCCCCCGGTCCTGCAACTCAAAATCTAAACGTTCAGGGTCTGGGCTATCATACTCTTCCCTGTCTGCTTTATTTGGTAGGACACTGGTCCTGTTTGTTCGAACACAACCCCTGTGACTCACGTCGGTCCGGCAGCCATGTAATTCCTGTAATGCACCGGATCCCTGGCTGCAAACACCTTTGTGTGTGCAATTTCAACATTCCTCCCCCTATCCTCCACCCTGGTCAGATCTAGCCGGTCGAAAAGCGAGACCGGCCTCCTGCACATCAAGAGTTCTCAGCTGGCGACAGCCCAGATGCCAGGGGGGTTACCCTGTAACAAAGGAGGAACTGGCACAATTGCAACTCTATGTCCCTATGGCCCATTCACCGTAGTGCCTCTTTCATTGTGCACACTTGGCGCTCTACCTGGCCATTAGTGGCAGGGTGGAATTGGGCAGATGTGACGTATCGAATCGCATTCCTCTCGAGTAATGCCTGGAATTGGACTGAAGTGAACGTACTGGTGTTGTCGGAGACAAGCACATCGGGTAAACCAAAACAACTGAATAGCCTTCGCAACTGCTTGATGGTTGCTGCTGAGGAGGTACTAGGCATTGGAAATACCTCCAACCATTTCGAGAAGGAATCAACCACTAGCAAGAAAAGCGTGCCCCTGAATGGACCAGTGAAATCGATATGTACTCACAACCAGGGTCCGTGGGCTGTGTCCCATTCTCTGGAAGGAAGTCGGGACTCTTCGGGTCAAGAACTCTGGCAACTCTCACAAGTGTCCACCCAACTGCTCAATATCTGTGTAGATCTGAGGCCACCAGAACTAGCTCCTGGTCAAAACCTTTGAGCACATGATTCCTCGGTGGCTAATGTGCAGCAACCTGAGCACTTTGGAGAGCAACACCTCAGGAATGACCACCCTCTGGCCCCACAGGAGGCAACCTTTCTCAAGCGAAAGCTTGAACCTCTTTTGGAAATATGCTTTGAACTACTCAGCCAGAGGAGTCGTGGGCCACCCCTTCTTTACCCATGAAACAACCAGGACAGAATCTTGTCCTTCGCCATAGCCTTGGTGAGATCAGTGGGCACAATGGGGGTGAGTCAAGAGATTCAATCAGCAACACCTGGTGATCCTGCTCGATCTCGCACTCGGGTTCCCCTAATTCCAGCAAGGGAGACCGGGAAAGCGCATCAGCGTGGCTGATCTCTTTGCCTGGGTGGTGGACCAGTGTGAACTGGTAAGCATTTAAGAAAATCACCCACCGAAGCATTCTAGGGGCTTGGACGTGACAAATATCCCCAACAGCAGCTTGTGGTCTGTTACAATGGTGACATCCTGACCATAGAGGAAATCATGGAACATTTGGGTTCTAGTGACTATCGCAAAAGCCTCCCTGTCCGTTTGCACGTAATTTCACTCTGCCTTCAAGAGGGACCCCAAGTAGAAGGCTACCGGGGCTTCTCGCCTGTTTTCCAGGACATAGCATAGCACCGCCCCCACCCCCACTGGTGAAGCATCGCAAACTAGCACCATGGGCTTCCTTGGGTCGAAATGAGTTAAGATTGCTTCCGACGAAAGGAGCTGCTTTAACTCTTTGAAGGCTCGTTCCTGGTTCTCTCCCCACCACCAAACTACGTCTTTCATTAAAAGATGATGCATTGGCTCTGCCACAGAAGCTTTCCTTGGCAAGAAGGAATGATAAAAGTTGAGCAGCCCCAGGAAGGACTGTAACTCTGGTTTTGCGGTTGGACAGAGGGGTGTTGCAAACAGCAGCAACGTTTGAGTCAGAGGGCTTAACTCCTTCCGGTTTTATCTTAAACCTAAGAACTCTATTTCCCTAGCAAGGAACACGCATTTATCTCATCTCAGCCGCAACCCCGCATTCTCAAACACAGTTAAAACCCTGTCCAACCTCTTGGCTAGTTCTGACTCATTCCCAGCTGTGATCAGAATGTCATCAACATAGGGGAGAACCCCGGGGGAGACCCTTTAGATGTCGTTCAACCAGTGACTGAAATATACCAGGGGCTGAATTCACGGCAAACTGGAGGCATGTCACCTTAAATGCTCCCTTGTGTGTAACAATAGTTTGGGCAGCTGCTGCAGCAGGTGTAACTGTTAGCTGCTGATAAGCCTGCACTAAATCCAATTTCACAAAACATTTACCCCTGTGTAAAGTGGCTAGTAAATGGCTAACTACCGGCATCGGGTAGGCTTTGGGCCGAATGGCCTTATTGATTGTACATTTGTAATCTGCACAAATCCTAACCTCCCCATTAGATTTCATAGCAGTAACAATCGGTGTCTCCCACTCCGGAGTGTCCACCGGAACCAAAATCCCCTAACCCACCAGTTTGTCCAGTTCAGCCTCAATCTTGTCTTTGAAGGAGAAGGGTACTCTTCGTGGCTTGAGCCGGATGGGTCTAATCGCTGGATCCAGGTCAAATGAGACTGGGGGCCCCTTGTACTTCCCGAACCCCTTCTTGAAAACCGCTGGGTGTGTGTCGCACACGTCTTGCACTGGGTCAGTCTCGATGGCATTGATTATTTTGATTATGCAATTGTATTTTACTGTATTTGCTGTATTGCACTATGACACACTGTACTTTATTATGTTATTTTTTACGCTGTAATTTGTGAATGTGTATCTTGTAAACAGCATTGAGTCGCCCCTTGGGCAGAGAATTGCAGTATATAAATTAAAATTCAAATCAAATCAAATTGATGCCGGACAGTTCAATCCCTAAAGGGGCAAACCACTGGACCCCCAAAAGGCAGTTCGAACCTTGCTTAAAGACTACGAGGGGTAATTTTTCGGTGAAACTCTTCAACTTAACTGTAAAGTCCCCCACCCACAAAACAGGGGTTGTGTCATAACTAGTAGAATAAAAGTATGGATCAACTATTGCTCCCTTATTAACTGGGGAGTTTATTTGAAAATGTTGCAAGATGTTTAAGGTTGTCACAGTGACTTTTATCAAATAGAAGTCTTTCCTCAAATCTTCCATCCAAGGCTGCCATCAGCAGCAAAATAAACTGAGACTTCATAAATACATGCTTATCATTCTTCTCTTCTACTTCCGTGTCAAGGCCAAACATGAAACTGCCATAATTAGGCACTGTATCAGCACTGGCTCGGAAGATGAACACTTTCCACCCACCAAAAGCATAGGAGTAGAAGAAGAAGAGATGGACCAAATATTGAACAAATTGTTAGAAGCAATTTCTCCTGAAAACGTTGTAATGCAGGTAAGCATCTACCCTCTCCTCCAAAATAAAGAAGCCTGATGGTGAAAATAAGATAGAATGTTAAAATAAAAATACTTTTGTTTTTCTAAAATTTATAGGAGTCTGTTGCAAATGCTGTAAGCCCTCGAGAACCTGAGGTTTCCGGTCAAGCCAGGGCTCAGCCATCGCCCACAGAGATCTGGAATATGTTTTCAACAGGAAATATCTACATGGAGGTAAAATGATATGGGCCGAGGGGTGGCTGGGATATGAAGGTTTGCACACACACCCCAACCCTACCCACAAACTTAATTTATATATTTGGTTATACTAAAACTGTTTCAATGTTCTTCCAGGATCCTGAAAGTTTATCTTCTGCCCAACCTTCTCATGTGATACTGGGAAACCTTCTTGGCTTAAAGACTGATGAAATGCTGCCAATTTCACCAAGAAAACGCCAAGGGGCCATGCAGGTGGTTGTGAGAACAGCCGTCTATGGTATTTTGGAATATTGTTTCAACAACTATCTTTACTATACTTGTGACAGCTGCAAAATTCATGCCCCAGGCCAAAGTGACCATGATTGCATCTCATGGACAGAAATTATCAAGGACATAAAATTAAGAATTGTTTATTCCAAGATCTATTTCCAAGCTATATTGCATATCATTACAGTTATTGCTTATTCGCTGAAATGTCTTGTGCTGACCCAAGAAAATGTAGATCAGATATTAAACCTGATCACAGGGGTAGGGAGAGCTGCAAAGCCTTCTAAGCAGATGGAGAAAATACTGAAGGCTGTTGATAAAACCTTTCTTAAACATGTTGAAAAAGTCATAAAAAGGCAGACCCTATCGGTCATTTTTACCTCTGTAACCAGGATTTAAAATTGTTGGAATAAACTGATATCTTACAACCCTTTGTCTTATTATTGAAAAAACCAGCAGACACGCATATGTATTGGGCAAGAAATAAACCAGACCTCATGGCTCATTGAGAGATATTTGTTAAGACCATGCACACGCTGTGGTTCTGATAATCAAGCAGCAGTGATTATGTAGATAGCATGTAGATAGCAAGTAATATTATATAAATATAAATCTATTCTATATATTCAAAACCTAAATAATTTCTACCCATTTATTTGTTTTTAAAAGCATCTTACCTTTATGTAGTCAGGGGTCTGAAACAGAATGTAACTGATTGGATTTGCAGAGCATGGCCTGAGACAGAATAGGTGTGGTTGGCTTTATATATATATAAAAATTTTATTGGTTTTCATAAAATAACAAAAATATAATAAACATTACAAAAAGAAAAAAGATACGTAAAACATAAATCAAATAAAATACATTGAATTACATATACTCTGTTATAATACCAATTCTTGAACCTCATTTATGTCATGAATCTTGAGTTGTCATGGCAACCTTATCACTAAGAGCTACTGAAGCACTTGTAAACACATTCCTACATTCCTTTCTGATGAGCAATACTGCACCTGCTGATAGAGCTGTAAACACATTCCTTTCTGATGGAATCAACACAGCTGCATTCCCTCAAAGGAATGTACACCTGCAGACCCCTCGAGGGAGGATGACAAATAGGTCAGGTGGCAGAGTGATGACAGAGACATCTCCCCCCTGTCAATCAAAACCCCGTGACTTTGAAACACCTGCAGATTGAGTCATCCTAAGAATGCAAAGGTGGGAGGGAAATCTGCTCCTTTTTGTGTATAAAAGCAGAGCCCTTTCCCTGAGTTCTTCAGTCCTCTCAGGTTGAAGGCAGAGATGTCTCCTTGAGCTGGACTCTAAACACTTATGATCTGAACCCCTCAGATCTAAGTGAACTAACTATGTTATGCTATGTACTTTGGTTTTTTTCCTGTCTTTGTTCTTTTACAGATACTAAAGGAAAATAAAACTCTTTGTGAGTAACATCAACAGAGTGGATGTCAATTTATCAGGCTATTTCTAAGTGCTTTGCTCTATGCCCCCACATGCTACCAACATATTAAACCACCGCATACTCCCTGTAAGAGACAGGTGGAGTTCTTTGAAGCTGATTGGGAAGTGGTACAGTGAGGCGACCTTAGGCTGCACTGGGAGTGTGTGGCTAAAGGAAATTATTGCAGCCTAAAGGATCGGTACATGCCTCCTGTAAGCCAGCGCCCAGTCAAGCTTTCAAGACATGGATGGCTGAGCGGTCGGATTCGGATCTGAGAGCAAATAGAGCAGCACTTTTGGCTCCTCTAAAAAGAGGGTAAGATTAACCTGCAATGTTTTGTTTCCTTACAGGTATAAGGATGGATGACTCGGAGTCATCACTGGTTACCATAGAAGTGGAGGTGACAGCATCAGGGCAATCTTCCAGGAATGAGAACCGGGAGTTCCTATTCCATCCCGTGATGGGACAGATTGTCCAAGCCCTTAACCCTTCAGGAACTTCTGGGAATATGTGAGTCTGAGGAAGAAGCGGAGGAGGAAACCCAGCAAGGGGAAGCGGCAGGAGGGTCTGATCAGCCCATCCTGGCGTCGCCCCCTGTGCATGGAGCCTCTCTGGATACAGAACCGAGTCTGTTAAAGCCCCAGACAAGCTATGTTGACCAGGAGGAAGGGCACCAGAGACCTACCGAGTGGAAAAGGATTAGGTCTCGGCATCCAGCCTACCAGGTAATGGATGAAGCTGCACAGGCACATGCAGCTGCAGCTGAATGCATCCCCCTCCGTACCATGATAGGCGAAAGCATATGGGCGGAGGAAGAGGAATGCCAGTCGGAGGAGGAAGCTCGTAAGCAAGCTCGCCAGAGCTTGTCTTGGGAAAGGGAAGTGCCTGTGGTTCCCCCTACGACTTCCGAATGGCTACTGGA
Organism: Bradypodion ventrale; assembly: GCA_035047345.1. Classification (NCBI taxonomy): domain Eukaryota; kingdom Metazoa; phylum Chordata; class Lepidosauria; order Squamata; family Chamaeleonidae; genus Bradypodion; species Bradypodion ventrale. The sequence goes on along the minus strand of JAWDJE010000009.1, from coordinate 21,099,952 downwards.
CATGGTACGTAAAGCACCCTTTGAAGGGAGTGTGATGGAGACCCAGAGGAGAAGTTTGATGGAAATCATTGAGCACCAGGTTCAGTGTGAGGAGATTCTCTGAAGGTATGGCCCCTCGAGTAGGGCATACCAGGTGCTTGAGGAAGCTATTCCAGCGCGCCCTGCTCGACAAAACGTCACAGAGGAGGAAGCGCCGGGAGCCGTTGCGGCAGCGTCCCGAGCTCAGGAGAGCAGACTGGCAGCACCAACGGTCTCGGTCCAGGCGGGGCCCGACCGGAGTGTCGAATCAGGAGATTGACATGAACTGGCACAGTTGCTACAGGGAGTAGCTGAGCCAGTGGTCTCGATCCAGCTGGGATCGGACCAATGGGTTGGAATGGGAGCCAGACTCAGAGAGGCATGGAAACTGGGCTCCGGAACGGCTAAACTGTCCATTACGCCAGCGGGAGCCACGGCGCTTTCCTCAGGAGAGGGGGTGGCCGGTGCCTATACCACTGCTATGGGGCAGGAGGAACTACAGCGGAAGCTGCAGGAGGAGCAGCAAAGGGCAGAACGATATTGTACCTATGTCATGAAGTTGCAACAACGGCTTGTAGAGGCACAGAAAGCCTTAGCCTCCGAGCAAGCAGCCCACCGAGTGGAGAAAGTGGCAGCCGTTCCACTACCAAAGGAGGAAAACAGGCTTGACCAAATATATGGTCTCCTTCAACAGGAGCAGGTGGCTCGGCTGGCAGGTAATCTTGAAGGTGCGAGTGAAGCGGCACGTCGAAGGGCTAAGATAAAACAGGAAATGGAGGATGAAAAATATGCCCAAGCTTTACAGGAGGAAGAAGGGGCAGTGCAGCCGGCACCAGCCCAGCCTATACTGTCAGAGGTTCCGCAGCCTGCCACACTAAACCCGCTTCCACAGATTAAGCCGCCGCCCAGAGCCCCTGTACCTCAGCCTGTCCATCTACCGGCACCACCAATGGGAGTTCTTCCCCCTCCTTCTTCTTTTCCACAGGTTCCGCTTTTAGCGATACCAGGAGGAAACCCTCCCTTGCCAATGGGAGAGGTAGGAGGAGTTCCAACCGGAACAAGTCGATTGGAGTATTTGATGGCAAATTTCTTTGAAATGCAGATTCGCGTTATGCAAATGAAGCAGCAGCCAAAACCTGTGACAGCTGATAATGCTGATCGGAAGCGTCTGTCAATTCTGACAGACCCCCAGGACATTCTCTCTTTTCTTTCCAGGTTTGAGCATGCATGCGAGGCAATGAAAGTGGATGAGATTGAGTGGCCAGGGCTAATCAGTACACAGCTGAGGGGTCCGATCCTGGACTATTTTGATGGATTGCCCAAAGACTATACATGGCCCCAAATACGAGATGCTTTGGAGAAATATTGTGCCATGGTCCCTGACGTACTGAGAACGAGATTCTGGGAGAGCCAATGGGATGGTAAACAACCATTTGTTGCCCTCATGATTCAGATGGCGCAAAAGTGGAGATGACACCAAGCGCCTGAGCATTTGCGCTGAAGGAACAGTTTATGGAGGTAATTCCACCTTCTTTAAGACTCAGTCTTGCTGATAAGATTGATGATCCTCAGTTGCTTGCCCAGAAAGCTGATATGATTTGGATCAGCAAAATGAATGTCAAGAAGCAGATGCCTAAGACAGCCCAGTCTTCAGGGAAATTCAAAGAGACAAAAAGTCAGGCTTTTGCGAAGATACCACCTGCATCGAGTGGAGCAAAGGAGCATGCGCCAAAACGGGACGGTAATAAGCCAAAGGGTAAGACGGCGCCTGTTTCTAACATTACCTGTTATCATTGCTCCAAGCCGGGACACACCCGCCAGCATTGCCCTGCATTGCAGAAAGGTGCAACTCAACCCGCAAAGGAGAAATCAGGAACCGATACTTCCAGTTCCCGCACTGTTCAAGCAGCAAGCCAAACAACTGATTCATCTGAGAATCAGCCATCACAGATGGGAACAGCAGTAACTGCCCGCGATTCTGCTACAGGTCCGGACACACAGCAAGTCCAACCAGCTCGTTAGTATAGCGCTCACGTTGTTAGAGACCCTAAAGTAGCATGGCAGCTGAATATTACCACTGCACACACAGAGACACCTATAGCTCTAGATCCTACTGAACTGCTAGGAAAGGATCTCTTGTCCAAAATGGAAGAGCAAAGATATGCCTTAGTGACTTTACTAAATGAGCAGGGAGAACCATTTGTCTCTGTTAAAGCATTTAAAGATTCTGGTTCTGATTTTTGCAGCATACATGAGAGTTTTGTTAAAGCTGAACAGATTTTGCAGGATTGTTATTTACCTATAGAGGGATATCACCTAGAAATTGGGGGAAAAGTGGTTAATAGTCCTGTGGCTAAAATTAAGCTGAAATATGGTTGTTTCTCAGGAGAAGCTCTTTGCTTGGTCCACAGGTCTAGTAGCCACCCTTCTCTACTTCTAGGACTTTCTGTAATGATTTTAGAGGAACAATTGAGGTCCAAGCAGGCCAATGTACTTAAAGTTGTAACCAGAAGTCAAAGCCAGCCTGTGACTGTTCCAGATACACCAGCACCACCTGCTGGGCAGCCCAAAGTTTATTCTTGGACTTTTTCTGAAAAACCGGACTATGCTAATTTTGCCAAGGAACAGCAGATGTGCCCAACTTTAGAAGAAATTAGGCAGAAGGCTAAATTGAATTTGCCTTTGTCAGGTGCCAGGCCAAGTCGGCTCTTTTATTCAGCAGATGGACTTTTGTACAAACAGATCAAGTTGCCTAAACCTGATACAGGAACTAGAGACTTGTTAGTTGTGCCTCGATCTTTTCGGGACATTGTTCTTAAAATGGCACATGACTCAGCGTTTGCATTGCATCAAGGAAGAAAGAAAACTCTTCAAAGAATTGCAGAACACTTCTTTTGGCCCAGGTATACTTCTGATTGTAAAGAATTTACAAAATCTTGTTTCACATGTCAAAGAATTGGGAATGTACAGTCTAAAACCAAAGCTAAACTTTGTGTACCTGAAATAGCAGGAAAGCCATTTTAGAGGGTAGAAATTGATGTGTTTGGTCCTTTACCTAAATCAAAAGGGGGAAAACAGTATGTATTTACCTATGCTGATACTTTTACAAAATGGTGTGAAGCTGTACTCTTAACTTCAATTTCTGCATCCCATATTGCTAAAGCATTTATTGAAATTGTCAGTAGGTTAGGCTTACCTGTTGAAATTGTCTCAGACCAAGGTGGAGCTTTTGTTTCACGTCTCATGCAGACTATATGCAAATTAGCAGGGGTAGAACAAACTTTTTCTTTGCCCTACCATCTCCAATTCCATGGGACAGTAGAGCGATGTCAAGGATCATTACAAAGATTGTTGACTGCATATGTACAAGATTTTGGAGAAAACTGGGTGGAAGGTTTACCACTAATTCTCAGCACATACAGGTCAGCCCCACATGAAAGTTTAGGGGGAACCACACCAGCTGAGATGTTGTTTGGGTTCAATCTCCGAGGGCCTCTCCATCTTCTCAAAGGAGAATGGGAAGGTGCAACCTCTGAATTGCCCCAACCAGTATCTAAATACATTGAAGACTTGCAGAAGAAGCTAAATGACATACATGCATTAGCTAAGAAACACCTGAAGTCAGCTCAGGATGTCACCAACTGTACTATGATCTTAAAGCTAGACACAGAGATTTCCAGCCAGGACAACAGGTCATGGTTCTGAACTCGCATCCTCTTGGGCAGCTCCAAGTCCAATGGGAGGGTCCAGCCAAGGTATTGCAAAAGGTTGATGAATGTAACTATAAGATTCAATTTGAAGATACAAAAGTTTGTAAAATTGTTCATGCAAACTCTTTGAAACCTTATGTGTCCAGATCTAATGCACAAAGGTTCAGAATCACTGGTTCAAAATCTTCAGGGAAGAATGGGACTGGGTGAATGTTATGGAAGAATACCAAAATGCTGGAAATGTTGATTCTGTATATATTTCTGAAAATGTACCAGAAACTGAACAGTTAGCTTTGAGAAATGTAATAGCCAAGTTCAGAAATTTGTTCACTTCTGAACCAGGATGTACTAATGTCTTGTCACATCATATTCCTGTTACTTCTGAACCAATCTGGGTATCTCAATACAGGTTAGCTGGAGCCATAGAAGCTAAAGTCAATGAGGAGGTTGACAAAATGTTACCTCTAGGAGTGATAGAGAAATGTGAATCACCTTGGAACGCTCCTGTGGTGTTAGCTAAAAAGAAAAATGCTCAAGGGGAAATTTTACCCAAGATCAGATTTTGTGTAGACTATCGCAAACTTAATGCAGTCACACCACATGATCGTTTTCCTTTACCAAGGACAGATGACCTGATTCAGAAGCTAGCTGGATCCAAATGGGTCACAACTCTGGATTTAAGAAAAGGATTTTGGCAGATTCCTCTAACACAGGAAGCGAAGCTTAAAACTGCTTTCTGTACTACCAGAGGTCAATATTGTTTTATCATGATGCCTTTCAGTTTGAAAAACTCTCCAGCTTCATTCCAACGGATGATGAACCATATTTTAAAGGGTTTACCATTCGCTGATGCCTACATCGATGATTTGGCCATTTATAGCCAAACATTTGAGGAACACTTGCAACACTTAGAAACTGTATTAGCCAGACTACAAGAAGCAGGCCTCACAGTCAATGCTAAGAAATGTCAATGGGGACAAGCCAGTGTGATCTACTTGGGACACGAAGTGGGAAATGGAAAAGTCTCACTTGTAGATGCCAAAGTAGAAAGTGTCAAGGATTGGCCCATACCAATCACCAAAACACAAGTCAAGTCTTTCCTAGGAATGATGAATTACTACAGGCACTTCATTCCTTAGTTTAGTGAGATAGCCACACCTCTCACAGAACTGACAAAAAGATCACACCCCACAAAGGTAATTTGGACACCAGAATGTCAAAAAGCCTTTGAGACACTGAAGCTGAAACTCATTCAGGCACCCATCTTAGTGTCTCCAGACTATCAAAAACAGTTTGTTCTGAAAACTGATGCTTCAAACATAGGTATAGGAGCATGCCTACTACAAGAAGGAGAAGGGAAACTTCACACTCTCCTACTGTTGCCAAGGGAACAGGCCTACGCAGTGATAGAGAAAGAACTTCAAGCCATAATTTGGTCCATCACCAAGCTTAGAAGTTACTTATGGGGTCAAGAGTTCATTCTCTTAACAGACCACAATGCCTTAGCTTTCCTGAACAGGATGAAAACCAAGAACCAGCGCCTACTTCGCTGGGCTCTTCTTTTACAAGACTTTTCATATAAGGTCTCTCATATCAAGGGGAAAGATAACATCGAGGCAGACTCTCTGAGCCGGATGTATGACAGCCGGGAAGGAGCTGAGGTCATTAAAATGGGTTGAAAACCCGTGTACATATCTTTTTCTGTACTTTGCTTTGCAGTAACTAGCCTTAAGAGAACCTCTGAGATCACTTAATGAAAGATGAGCTATTTTTGCAATATTGGTTTCCATTACTCAGGATCACCCAATCTTGAAGATGCTAGGTCCATGGGAGCATCCATCTTGGAAAGGGAGAGCGTGTCATGAACCTTGAGTTGTCATGGCAACCTTATCACTAAGAGCTACTGAAGCATTTGTAAACACATTCCTACATTCCTTTCTGATGAGCAATACTGCACCTGCAGATAGAGCTGTAAACACATTCCTTTCTGATGGAATCAACACAGCTGCATTCCCTCAAAGGAATGTACACCTGCAGACCCCTCGAGGGAGGATGACAAATAGATCAGGTGGCAGAGTGACGACAGAGACATCTGACTACCCCATGAGGGAGAAGATGCCTCCCCCCTGTCAATCAAAACCCCGTGACTCTGAAACACCTGCAGATTGAGTCATCCTAAGAATGCAAAGGTGGGAGGGAAATCTGCTCCTTTTTGTGTATAAAAGCAGAGCCCTTTCCCTGAGTTTTTCAGTCCTCTCAGGTTGAAGGCAGAGATATCTCCTTGAGCTGGACTCTAAACACTTATGATCTGAACCCCTCAGATCTAAGTGAACTAACTATGTTATGCTATGTACTTTGGGTTTTTTCTTTGTTCTTTTACAGATACTAAAGGAAAATAAAACTCTTTGTGAGTAACATCAATGGAGTGGATGTCAATTTATCAGGCTATTTCTAAGTGCTTTGCTCTATGCCCCCACATGCTACCAACATATTAAACCACCGCATACTCCCTGTAAGTGACAGGTGGAGTTCTTTGAAGCCGATTAGGAAGCGGTACGGTGAGGCGACCTTAGGCTGCACTGGGAGTGTGTGGATAAAGGAAATTATCACAGCCTAAAGGATCGGTACATGCCTCCTGTAAGCCAGCGCCCAGTCAAGCGTTCAAGACAATTTATATTGTAACTTCTTTAAACATGTACCTTACAACCTGCATCTTTTCATAAACATCTATACTATTCATCACTTGTCATCAATTATATTCTCATTATTTCATTACATTTAGTTATATATTTAACATTTCAAAAACATATAAGGTTCAATCTAATATACTACAAAATAATAATTATGTCACCCAGTGATAGATATGTACAAGCCCAGAAACTCATATGTTGAGGTATTGGTTTATCTCCTTTATCCCCTATTAATACATGTTCCACAAATGGTCTCCATATTTCCCAAAACTTGTTCTCCTTGTTCACATGTCAATTTATCATTTAAGACAATTTTCCACATTTCCTTATACCATTCATCTATTTTCAAAACCAAATCATTTTTTCCAATTTCTTGCTATACATAATCTTGCAGCTGTTAACATTATGGATAACAATTCTTTTTTATTTATATTCATATTTATATTATCCAATTCTGTCAATAAGGCGGCACTTGATTCCAACTTAAAATCAATTTTAGAAATCTCTAATATCTCTTTCTCAATTAATTTCCAAAAAGCATTTATCACTTTACAACTCCACCACATATGCTCATATGTTCCAAGATTGCTTTTACATCTCCAACAATTTCTTGTTTTGCTGTTATCCATTCGATGTAACTTAATTGGAGTCAAGTACCACCTCCCTAATATTTTATAATTATGTTCTTTTAACCTAATCGAAAGATTTCTCATGATTCTTCTCTTCCATTTATTTTTCCAATTTAATTTGGGAATTCTTAAGTTTAAGTCCTCCTCCCATAATGTTCTCAGAACATTTTGTGAGTTTTCATCCTTATTTTTTAAATTTTTTTTGCTTACTAACCCTTTTATATCCCCATTTCTCCTTTTCTTATTTTGCAAATCATCTCTTTAAATTCTGTTTTATTCCTCTGTAAACTAACTTCATCTTTATATTTCACCCCCACTTGTTTACCAAAATTACTTGTAACCATTTCAGTTTCATCTGTTTAAACACTTCAGCTCTTAGTTCAGTTTTATCGCACATTTTTACCCAATCTTTCAACAGAAACACATCCTTTCTCAAGAGTACATCCTTTATACATTTATCTACTTTTACAGGAAATGTCTTAATATCTTCCATATCCATTATCGGAGATACATCTGGTGCAAGTTTCCCCTTAGTGGTTTTCCAAACATCTAACATTGCTTTTGTCAACTGATTTTTGTCTTTATCCTTGTCTCCTTATCCAAAAAAATTGCATTACCATTTTGTTGTAATTCTTTCATCTCTATCTCATCCCAAATAACCTCGGACTTTGCTATAATCTTTGCAATACTTTTTAATTGAAATGCTCTATAATAATATTTTATATTCGAAAGACCCAGACCACCTTCCTTTTGCGGTACATACCATAAACGTTTCATAATTCTTGGTCTTTTCCCTCCGTTACAAAAAGTATTTAATATACTCTGAAAATTCTTTATATCTTTTTCCTTTAATTGAATCGGGAGAACATCAAATAAAAAGTTTATTTTTAGCAGTAACTTCATCTTACATAATGCGATCCTACCAAACCAAGACAAATTCAACTTGCTATATTGTTTTAATTTTTTTCTTTAATTTCCATTCTTTGCTTATCATAAATTCAGTTTCTTAAGGTCTTCAATTTTATTTGTAATATTTATTCCTAAATATTTGACACTGTTTTTAATTTGTATATTATACCTGTCCTTTATCATTTTTTTTGTTCTTCATCTACGTTACAAAGAATTGTCTCTGATTTATCCCAATTCACTTTTAATCCTGTCATTTCCTCAAATTCCCCAAGGTGTACCTGAATTTGCTCCAGTGCTCTCACAGGATTTTTCATTATAATCATTGTATCATCTGCGTATCAACTAATTTTTGTACCTTCTATTCCTTCAATCTTTTTATCTTTCCTTATAGATGTTGCTAATAATTCGATAGCCATCACAAATAATATTGGTGATAATGGACACCCTTGCCTAGTACCAGCTTATAGTTTTATATCATCTGTAAATGTCTCATTCACTTTCACTCTAGTTATATCTTTCTGATATAGCTGATCAATTAAATTTATAAATTTTGTACCAAACCCATAATTTCTTATAATTTCTTTAATTGTAACCCATTGCACAGAATCAAAAGCTTTAAAAATATCCAAAGATAACAATCCAATGTTTTCCTTATTTTGCTCTGCTATAAGCATCAAGTCCACCACTCTCCTTGTAAGATCTGCCATATATCTACCCTTCAAAAACCCAGCTTGATCTTTATTTATATAATCCTTCATAAATTCATTTAATCTATTTGCCAATATTGCAGTAAAAAATTAGCATCTTGATTTATTAATGTAATTGGTCTATATGATTCTATCTTTTCTGGATCTTTTCCCGGTTTATGAATCAAAGCAATTACTGATCTATACCATGAAGTCAGTAATAATCGTCCATCTAATATGTAATTAAACAGCTTCAGAAGTCATGGAGTTATCAGATGTTTAAATTCTTTATAAAATTCCACGGTAAATCCATCCTCACCTGGGGCTTTATTCACTTTCAACCTCTGTATCACCTCTTTAATTTCTTTCTCTGTTATTGAAGCTTCCATTCTCTCTTTATGTTCTTTTCTAACTTTAATTCCCTTCCAATTTTCCAAATATTCCCTTAACCTTTCAACTTTTATTTTTTCTCAGAATATAGCTCCTGATAAAACCCTTTTATTATATCAACTTTCTCCTTTGTTTTATTACATCTCACTCCTTGTTGGTTTATCAAAACACCAATTTCTCTTTTAATTCTCTTTTCTTTCGCAGCTCTTGCTTTAATATTGTATTCAAAATATTCTCATTTTAAATATATCAAATCCCTTTTGACTTTCTCTATATCTTTACCTATTAACTCCCTCTTTAATCTCTGCATATTTTCAAAAGTTTTCCTCTTTCCGGTTCTTATATGCTCTTCCTGAAGCTGTTTAATTTCTTTTTCAATTTTCTCATATTTATTGCTTAATTGTTTATTCCTTATACTTTTTAATTTAATGCATTCACCTCTGAAAACTGACTTCATAGCATCCCACACTATATTATACGTCACTTCTCCTGTATCATTCCATTGCAAATATTGATTCCAAATTATTTCCATTTTCCTTATTTTTAGGATCACTAAACATTTTTGGATCATATCTCCAACTATTTTCCTTCCCCTCTATCAATCCTACTCTTAATTCCAATAATTTTTTTGCATGATCCAACTCTTTAAATATTCCAACTTCTATTTCTTCTATATCTTTAAGTATGTAATCTGTAACAAAAATGTAATCTATTCTAGAATATGAGCTATGAACTTGCAAAAAATAGATATATATTCTTTCTGAACCTTTAATTTCTCTCCAGGCATCTCTTAATCCTAAAAGCTTAATCCATTTATCCAATATTTTCATTTTTTATCCTGTTCTATCTCTTACCACATTAGTACAATCCATATTAAACCTTATTAAATTAAAATCACCTCCTACCATCACTTTTACCGTCTTTTCTTTTGCCAATATTCGATATGTGATGGGCAAATTAAAAAGAAAGACATTTATTCTCATTAATTTTAATTGTGTGAAGTAGAAATGTCCAGTTAGATTTTTATTCTATGATGTAATGCTAATTACCAGGTGTTTGCCAGGCATTCTTTCACACACCCACATATTGACGCCAAGATTTGAAGACCCTAAGTCTGAGAATCTGACAGAGATAAGAATCTCAAACACGCACTTGCAGGTGCAAAGATACAGCTGGCAGAGTCCAGGTGTCCAGTCTTAATGTCGCCAAGATGACATAACTGCGAGTTTTGACATTTTTTCAATGGTGGGTGTATGAAAGAAAAACATATAAATACTGATACATTTTAGTGTTCAAGAGGGTCAGCTTTCCTCATGCCTAAGAGGAATGCTGCTTGTCTTTTCTTTTCTTTTCCTTAGAAATCAGACAATGCCGGTCTGATCTATATGGAGGGGCCTCTGGTCCCTTAGTCAGCTCAGTTATTCATGTTTGTTTTATGATTTCTATTTTGTATTTTTAAATGTCTATTTTAACCGCATAATAATCTACCTTAATTTTGTAAACCAATAAATGCTGCTAATTTGATGATCTTAGTAGTTTTTGGTTTGTACTCCTCTAAACTAAGAAGGGGGAGATTTTTAGAAGTCCAGCATAAGCCATAAATTTAAGGTTTTGTCAGGAAGGCCAGATTCCAGAAGCCAAGAAGAGGACTGAGCCTCTGAGAAGATTGTTTTGAGAACAACGTTGTCTTGCTGGTACCTTCCTGCACTGAAGCAATAATTTCTTCTCAAGTCCATCACAGAGTGCCATGAGCGGGAGGGGAGCGTAGATGAAGGCAATGTTTGGGTTTCAGAAGAAACACTCTCATAAATCCCTCATTGCTATTTTTAATTGTCAGCTGAGGCTGACTAATCAGAGAAACAGTGAACCTCAAAACACTGCCTGCAAAAGTTACCCTGAGCAGGGAAATCTCTGAGAAAGTGCTACACTGCCTCTGCACTATAAATTTTCTTAGACTGCTGTCTGTTCAGACACTTATAGCAGAGCGGTTAGTCTAAGAGAGGCCCGCGACACGATACACTTTGTCTAAAAATTTATCTTGTAAAAAAATTTATCTTGTTGCTCATTTGGTGCATATATATTTCTTCATCATCTACAACACCTTTTATAATTACAAATCTATCTTCTGGGTCAATAATCCTTTTTGTCATAGTAAAGCCCAATCTATTTGAGACTAATATCATGACCCCTCTTGCTTTTGAAGTACCGTATGCCTTTTCATAAATCTGTGTCCAACCTAAAAATAATGTATTTGTATTGTCAGATTTTTGTTGTTTCTTGCAAAAAGATTACATGTGGACAATGTAGGAATCCCTGTCTGTCTTCCAAAAGGTGTAAGTGACTTATGAAGACGAGGTCATGAAAACTTGGTCGAAGATCAGCCCTATGACTCATCTCCCCTAAATTCACCTAATTTCCTGTTATTCACCAAGCTTGATCACGAGCACACCTCATGATGTCATTCCTCATGACTTGTATCACTGTCATGTGACGTAATGTCACATGACTGCTTGCAGCAACCAGCACCTTCTCCACCCCATTTCCTGCCTTGTTATTGTGCAGTTAATAAAACAAGTTGGGAGGGCTTTGGTTTCAGAGATCTCTCTCTAGCCCCAGGAAAAGTTGACTCTGGGGTTGTCTGTGTTTGTGTGTTTGTCTGTTTGTTTGCTTGTGCATGCATGTCTGTGATCTCTCTGTGTGTGAACCCATCGGGGAGGCTGGTACGAAGACCTCCCCCGTTACAACAGGATGATCTTTCCTAAGAGCTGATTCCAATTTTTTACATTTAACTTGAGAGCCAATACCCTTCACATTCCACGTTTGTATCTTAATAACCTTCATATATATTTTTACGTACATTTCCTCCATTCTATCATGATCCTCATAGGCAGTGCAACTAACTAAGCAAACTATCCCTATTAACCCCAATTTTATAAAACAACAAGACTTCAAAAAAACCTAAAAGTCTTTCAGCACCCCTCACCTTTCTTTTTCAAAAAGCTGCCTCTGGATCTCCAAAGAGAGGGGGGAGCAGAAGATGTACCTAAATATCTACCATATGCTCAAGCACTCTTTCTTTTATTCTTTTCTCCTGGAAAATTGTGTCACTAATTTTAAAAATCACTCATCAGATTCCGTCACTTCAACCACACTAGACTCCTCCCTCCAGTTGCACCTCCTGCTTCTTCCTCTCTCTGTTCCCTCTCAATGACCCCTGTCTCCATCAGTGCATGTCTCAATGACTACCATTCTTGCGTACCTCCTCTAATTAAACCTATAATTCAAAAGTATTCCAGTGGGTCCATTCCCGAATCAATTGTATGCATTTTTTAATTTAAAAAACCTTACTTGCAATGGAAACCTCCAGTAATACTTTATCCCTTGATAAAAATTTTGTTGCAGGTTTCATCTAAAACCTCCAAATTTGTTACTCAAGAGAAATGTCATTGTAAATTTCGACATCATCACCATCAATTTTTAAGACACCAGATCCCATTTGTTTTATGTAAGCCATCACTTTCAATTTATCCCCAACATTTGAAAACTTAACCAAAACATTTCAAATTTTTCCCATTCTTTTTGACCCCAAATGAAATATATTAACGATATCTTCAGCTGCAAAAGTTTTACCCATGTTAAGACTATTCAACCAATCAAGAATTCGTAACTTCAACTGATCTGGATTTTTCTCTGACAATTTTCTAATAACCAAATTTTGTTTTCTCATGGCTTCTTCTTTCATATCCACTCTCTTCTCCTGTACCTCCACCTTGATATCAACCTCATGTAATTTTTTCTGAATTTCCTTTACATCTGTTTGAATCAACTTCACATTATCTTGAGTGGATACAATTACTTTTTCAAGATTATCAAAATTAACATTTGCTTTCTGGACAAATTCATTAAACATCCCAACAATTTTTTAATGAACTTCAGCCCTTGTTTCTTCATTTTTTTGCATATGTGCTTCCATCCTTTCCATTCTATTACCCAATTTTCCAAATTCTGTCATAAGAACCACCTCATCAAATTGAACTGGTGAGCTATTTGCCCTTTCTCTGGCATCTTTCTTTTCCTTTTCTTTTTTCCCTTCTATTTTTTTAGGTTTCACCACAACATCATCTTCTCCACTTTTTTTCCCTTCCTCCTTCTTTGCCGGGTCATCCTTCTTCTTTTCCAAAATTCCCTCCCCCCTTATTTTAACATAAACACAATATAATTATTTATATTTCCAACCAATTGTCTCTTAATCCAATTTTCCCAAACCTTTCTTCTTTTCTTCTTTTCCTTCCTCTTCTCTCTCTTCTTCTTTTCTTCTTTCTTAATTTATAATCCAAAAACTATTATACCCAGTTACAGTCCTATTTGTCTAAATAAACTTTTTATTAATATGTCAATTTTTGTCCAGTCTAATCTGTAATATTATTTTTATTATAATCCAATTCTGATTTATTATTATTATAATCCAATTATGCTCAGAATATGTCCAATTGATGTAAAATAAAAATTGAGCTATTAATAATGCCAATCAAAACAGATCAAAGTATTTGTTCCAATATAATGTTATTATTTTTAATTTGTAATCCAAACCATAATCCATAATCCATTGTTTCCAGTCAGTCCATGATCATCCAAGAGGGGAGAAAGTAATTATTTTTAAAAAAAAAACACAAGAAAAAGATGAAAGAATAATCCTTACAGTTAATTCTACTGGTGTTCAAAATTTTAAATCCCAATTAGCATGATAAAATTCCAGAGAAAAACTCAAAAACTGAAGTGACAAAACAAAAATTTCCAAAACAATACTCCCTTCACAGGGAGGTGAAAAGAACAATATTATGAAGTGAAAAATATAGTAATCAACACAGTAATCCAGGGGATGGTGATCCAAAAAAGAAAAAACCAATCTCATTCCACAAAATTAAACTGCTCAGTCCAAAAATAAAAAGTTCTGAAATAAATCCACCGTTAAACTGCAAGCCACGGCAGCGGTTCCCAGACGAGGTCCCTCCTCCCTTCTTCTCGAGCCACAACCTCCGATATCAATCTCCGTTTTCCATTCTTTTTTCTTTCTTAACTCTCCTATTCCTTGATCCTTTCTCCCTTCACACTGCTTCTCTCACTGTCTCTCTTTCCCTTCTTCAGCTCTATTCCAGCACTCCGTTGTTAACCAGCCATTTTACTCCCCCCGTCTTCTTCCAATCCTTAACTTTTGATCTTACATTCACTCTCCGCCATTACTTCTTCCCGTCCTTCTCTCCCTCTTACAGTCACCTCCTCTTTCTTTCCACACTTACTTGTCCACCTTTAGATCCTGACCTCCTCCGTTCCGGGACCTCTCGTCTGGTGCTGCCAGCACTTATTTATTTTTCTTTTTAAAAGTTCTGGAGCCCAATTTTCCCCTTTAAGTCACAGGAGTCCCATCTGACCCCGAACGGCTGTCTGTTCTTCAAACTCCGACTCCAATAAAAGAAAATATATTTCAAGTCTCCGACTGAGAGCTTAACTCCTGGTTTTTTATTTTTATTTGCAGTTATTCACATTAAATCCACATTTATAGCATGAGCAGATCTAAGTATGTGTTATTCAGGCACTATCTTAGCCACACACCCTGTGGTTGGCTTTGCAAACAGTAGAGCAGACTCTGAGACAGAAGATGTGTAATGGGGCTTGCAATCAGTGGAGCAGAATTAAAATCCCATCAACCCCATCAATGGTGCATGGCTATTTTTAGCAGAAGAGGTATAGGTAATTTTCAACTAATCAGAGCCTCTAAAGGAACTTCAAAAATAGAGAAAACCAATCACCAGCATCAATGGATAAACAATGGGCCAGAAGAGTATAAAAGTTAGCACCCTTAAGAACAAAGTCCTTTCTTGACCACCAACCTTTGGAAGAATTTCTACAGTAGGTGAGTGTTTACATATTTTTGTAGGCCTTTATATGTGTCTATAAGTAGATACATACAAATAACGTTACTGCCTATAGATTGCACATTTTATACAGTTAATGATGATACTTTTAGACATAAGTTAATGATGTCTTTTAGACATAAACCAAATTGGTAGGACCATGTAGCGGGGTGGTAGTATGGGAAGGAATGTTTAAAATAATTAGGATATGAAGGTAAAAGCCATTTACAGTAAACTTTAAATGCTAGCTCATAATTTTAAATTCAGGGGAGTTTTAAAAGCAGGTGGATGTGTCTGTCTGGTGGGCGATTTAAAGCACAGCATTTAAAACACCATCCATCTTCTTCTAGCTGGGCCTTCTGAACCACCAAAATACAGTGTGGACCCTTAATCTTCAAAGGCTGAACCCTCAATGGCTCCTGAAACTTCTTCAACCAGACCAGCATCAATGCAAAATGAGAACCCACAACCTGTGAAGACTAACAGCCATGCACATGGCTGTTAGTCAAAAGGAAACAAAAGGAAACAAAAGCATTTCAATGTGGACACTTTACACATGACACAAACACAACGGCAATTTAAAAGGCCAAAAATGGAAAATAACACACATGACTCTGATACCCAGACCACGGTTGACAAAATATTTAAACAGCATGTCAATGATCTTAAGTCAACTTTAATGGCAAAAAGTCGGGGTCTCATAAAAGGTCCGACCATTCAAAAAGCTTAGAAGTCACACAAGCTACTATATCTAGGCAGCAAAAGCTTATAATGCACTTAGGAGGACTTAATCAATATGGTGAGGGGAAAGTTAATCCATGGAACAGTCCAACGCCAGAGGCTGACACGTCTGATTTGAAGGACCCACCATCCACAATGGAAAGCAGCTTTGCGCTAAGTGATTCTGCTTCAGAACATGGTTCGCCTGAACAAGATCCCCAAGAAGGTTGTCAAGAGTACCCTGAGTTTATCTGGAAAGGATCCATAGATGGAAGTGGCATGCCCCCAACTTGCCTGTTTCATGCTATGGAGAATCCTTCAGGTTTGCCAACTTGGAGCTCTTACAGGACCTCCTACTGGTTCAGCAGGCGATCCATGATGCTGTGCAGGTCATATTAGATGACATCAATGATCATCTAGAGGCTGGTGACCTAGTTCAGTTACACTTAGATGGTGGGGGTCTAAACGACCCACATTTTACAGTGAGAAGGCACAGAGGGGCGTTAGTTACATCAGAATTTTTGGAAAATCTGGAAAACCTGATGCAGAGCAATGCTGAGATACTTGAAGGTACATTGCATCTAGATGTTATCATTATCCATAACAGGGGAGGCCGAGGCCATAGTGTTATAAGCACTATTCTTTATAGTCAACTAGTAACCAAGAAAAGAAAAATCTTGGTGGATTTAAACAGTACAGGTAGCAATCTGTGTTTTGGTGGGGCTCTCCTGGCAGTCATGCCCACAACAAGGCCTACCTTTGATGAGTTAATGGATGGGGCAGCGCAGCTGTGCAAGGCAGCTTGGTCTTTCCGAAGTGAACATCGATGTTGTCATGCACGACACTAAAGCGTTCAAACTTACAAAACACCACTATTGTGAGGGATCCATCTGAACTGTTGCATATGCCTTTTCCCCAAACTATGAAGTTTCAAATGTTGATGTAGTAGATGAAGATGCTGTCAGTGCGTCTTGGAAACAGGCAAAAGACCGCCATGTACTATCTGGGAAAACTAACATGGTAATAGCGTGTTTTACTATGGCCTATGCCCACCTGGAGCTTTACAGCTGCAGGACAGAGTTCTTGTCAGATGTAATATCACACTGCCCTGAACTACATATACCACAATGCTTTGCCTATGTAACCCTACTCCTCCGATCCCTATTCCTCTGACCTCAGCTAACCCTATTAAAAGACCCTTGCTTACCCGATGACCACACTTCCATCCCTGACCCTTGAGACCACCACTGACCACCATGCGAACAGTGGAAATAAAATACTTTAAATACAAATGATTGATTCTGGAGTTATTGGGCCAAACCATCTGAAACTTTCTAATAAAATGGTAGCAGAGGATGGTTTGCCCATAACTAACTCCAGAACAAACAAAAATGACCAAAAGAAAGACCCGGAAAAACAAAGTAGGGTCCAAGACACGGGCCAGACCCACAGGAGCCAAAGAAGGACCTGAAACTCTGGAACCGGCAACCCAATCAGTAACGGAAGAGGTCACCCCTGACCGGACCATCGCGGAGATGGACCCAGATGGCCAGATGGAGGCCAGGATCAGAGGGGCACCCACTGAAGGGGACGACCAAGGCGAAATCCCGGTAACCAAAGTCTACAAGGCAATAGCAGGAAAAAGGACGATTTCCATGGCAGAGTTACTGGCCTTGATGAACAACGGAGGCGAACCCCTCACCAGTGATGCGGTAAGCTCTACCCCGGAAACCTCCATGGCGGGAACCCCAAGCACCACGCTGGGTTTGAATCTAGCCAAGATGGCCTACCAATCACAAGCAGCAGCCCTAGATGCAAACACACAGGCAGGAAACCCCATCGAGCCAACAATGCCCAAAGATAACCCACGCACCCCAGCCACGTGAAAGAAAGAAAAAGCCCTGGGACCCTGGAGGGTGGACACACGGACCCTAGAAACATGGACCATGCCGGCCCCAGGAGCCAGAAGGGAAGTGGGACCCCCCCAAGCAGACGGCAAGCACCTGAGAGGGACGCTCTCACCCGCGTGGAAGAACCGGAGATGCATGCCAAGGGAAAATGGAAGACGGAAACCACCGTGACCCGTCGCCCATCTGGCTTGATCACGGGGAAGCTCAAGTGAGGAAGCCGATCTCCAAGCAAGGCCACGGTCTGAAGAAGCAGAGCCCCAGCGACATGGGACTCCTTCGATCCAGCAGAGATGGCAGCCTCCTCGCGGTGACATCACGTGATCCTCCAACCAAGACAGCAGCTCCAGCGATGAAGCTGCCCCCTCAGCGATGCTCCAGCCTGAAGAAGCAGGACCTCCAGAGCAGAGGTCCACTCACCTCAGCAGCCAGCAAAGAATGAGACTTGCGCAGGTGCAGGAAAGGCAAGAGAGCTCCCTCTCTGGTGAAGAGGAGGAAGGACAGGTCACATCAGGTCGCTCAAAGGCCAGATTTGAAGGCCAAAGAGCAAGCAAGCTCCCCCTACAGGCAAGCTGAAAAAGAACAAGCGAGACCTTCAAATGCAACAGTCTGTGTCCCCATCCCTTACTGCCAATTTGAAGACAGCCCAGGACACCAGAACTACTCAAGCAATGGAAACAATGCCGGCCAGCAGAGCCAACTGCCAAACAACTTCCCAATCCTTTTTTGACTGGAAAGAACCTTGTTGACTGGGCACAACAATTTCATGTAATTCTGATGGGGAAGGGGGCTTTGCATTTGATCCAAAACCCACCAAGGAGACCATGGACTCTGGAGGTGGACAGACTGCATCACAGGGCATTCTGTTTACTTCTAAGTTCTATTGACACTGCAATGTATGGGTGTGTTCTGAATGGGCTAACTGTTTATGATGTCTGGGAGAAATTGTGTAACATGTTTTATTGCAAAAACAGGAGTACGACCTGCTTGCTATTAAGAGAGTTGTTCGCATACAAACTTAAGGAGGGAACAACCATGAGTGAACACTTGATGAAGCTAAACAATATGAGGTCCGACCTCTTGAGAAGGGGGAAATTGTCACAGAACAGCATCTGATTAGCGTTATCTACAACTCTCTTGATTTGGGACTACTTCCTGACCCAATTAGACAGTATGGGCGGTGACAATGCCACTTTGGAATACGTCACCAGGAAACTCATAGCTGAGGACAATCTCAGAAGGGACAGAGCCATCATGCGCATGGAAGGCAGGCCACACAAGAAGGTTAGCTTCACTGAACAGACAAGCTCAACCCCAGAGTGTTACACATGCGGATCTAGGAGACACGTTAGAAAGGATTGCCCAACACATCACAAGGATAAGAGAGCTACTGAATGCAACTCCCCACATGATAGGGCGCACCACGAAGGCGCTCCAAGGCCAAGGCATGGGTCACATGACAAATACCCACACAAGCACAGAGATGACAAGAATAGAGAAGACAGGCGATGGAGATCGCCCAGCCCAGGAAGAGAGCCTAGGCCGCAGAGAAAACAAGAGAAATACAAATCAGACTCAGTAAACGTAGTCAAACACGGCAAAGGGGCTAGATGCCATAGGGCAGATAGACCTACAGATGCTCACCTACAATGCTGGCTGATTGATTCTGGGGCCACCACCCACACATCATGCCACAAGGAGATATTTAGTTCCTTCAAAGAAGACTCTTTCAGAATCAAGGTTGCCAACCAGGAACATGCAAAGGTAGCTGGCCAGGGCAACATACTCATCCCTGGAATTGGACTGGCCAAAGACGTCCTTTATGTCCCAGGGATTCCTTACAACGTGCTGGCCACCACCAGACTCACGGAGGACCCAAGCCTGAGAATAATCTTTGGAAATAAGAAGGCATCCATCGAAAAAAGGGGAGAAGAAATAGGGAGCGTGGAGTTCATAGGTGGCTTACCATACTTCATAGCTGAGGAAGCTGATGACAGGCAAGTCACGATAGGACTAATCAATAGCAGTGACAACAAAGCAACACAAGAGTGCACCATGGATGAATCCAAGGAACACGGAAATGAGGACCAAGAAGGGGAGAATGATACCCCCACACACTTCCACGAAAAATGAATGGGTCAACGAAACAAAGCAAAGAACACCAAGGATATCCATTGGAAAGCCAACACATGATGAGTGTGCGCACCTACTGCACAGGAAATTGGGACACATAGGTTTCCCAAAAGTCAAGAAAATGCTGGAATGCTCGGAAGGGCTAAAGGTCAAGAGTTGCAAAAACTACCTGGAATGTTCCGTATGCAAAAGCTCCAATGCAAAGGTTGAACCACAGCTGAAGACATCCACCAGAAGGTAAAGAATGAGGATCCATCGAATGGGTGAAGGTTAAATTCTCGTGTTGTAAATTAATCCATTTTATAAATTCTGGAACTAATAAAGGATTTCTAAACACAACAAACAAATCGTCTAGTGATTTATAAAAGATACATAGATGATTTGTAACTTGTACTTTTCAGGTATTCATATATATTATAGAACACATGTATATGTAATTTATTGTCTTGTTTATGGGCATTTTTATATTAATATTGTCCTTTACAGATTCTTGAAGAAAAATTCAAAATATCCAAATAAACCGGATGGATATTGACTCTCTGCCTTTTGGTCTGCACAGACTTTCCGGAACCTTTAACTTGGGTGTATTACTTACCTTTTTGATGGTTTTCTTGTTGAATAGTACAAACCGGCACAATTTATTGTTATTCACTGTCATTTACTGTGATTTATTACTAACAAGATTGTGTTATTATCAGAGTATTACGCATGTAATTCTTTATTTTCCTTATTGTTGGATTTGATATAACACACTTTGTGACATACATTGTTCGATTCGAGTACTAGATAGTTTTTTGCTAGTTGCCATTGTATTGTATGCACCTGAGCCCTCACCGCAGACTATTCAGTTTCTGTTTGTTCCTTCCCATTTTAATAATTAAATACACTATGTTATTCATTTAAGTATGTTTACTTTTGATATATTGCCCTAATTGCTCCGTGGGTGTTTCATTCCTCCTTTCAGTTTTTACACCCCAGCCGTCTTCCTATTGCCAGGTATAAGAATCAAGCAAGGCTGATTCTTATGTGTACCTAAGGGTTGGGATGTCTTTATGAGAGCTATGGCTGAGCTAAATGTTCCAACATCTATAGTGGGGAATACTGTCAACAGAGAACGTTTAGGTGCCTTGAAGAACCCAGGAAGCACAATTCAGACAGCAGTTCAACCATCCCGTTGGGCTTCTAAGAAGAAGAGGCAAGCAAGCAGCACAAACTGGCTCAGTTTGTAATAGAAACAAACAAAAATAAAGTTGATTTTGGGTGAAAATTGAGTTTCTGTCACAACTGCTTTCAAATTAAGGGGTGGAGCGGAGTGGGTGGGTAGGTAGGTAATCACACACAAAAACACAAGTTCTTTTTTAAAGAAAAAAAAGCACAGTTTATTGAGAAGCACAGCACTGAAAGTCATTACATGTTTTACATCCATGGGTAAATTGAAACATGTTTGAAGTAAATCTGGGTGTGTTTTTCTTGGTTTTTACAAGGTTTACCACCATCTCATCATGTCTTTGTACATTGTCAGAATATAATTCTTCAATGTTTTTAAATGTTAGCCCCTTACAGTGCTGTTGTAGAAAAAATACACAGTGGTAGCCACAAACCACAGAGTCATGAGACTGTAGCTGCCTTAGCTGAAAGACCATCTTGGAGGCATTTTTTCTTTAAAAAGTCAATATGCCTTTAGGAAACAGAGGATGGTCTGGAGGGTGACCATAAGAATCAAAAACCTCCGCAGTCCTATTTTCTGTCAGATAGATGGCCAGCCAGTGTTCTCCAGGGAGATTATGGGGGTGGGTGTTGACAACTGAACCCACAGGCCATTGTAGCAGCATCTCTTTGAAGAGCTTGTTGCTAGGGAAGATGCCATAGAAATTCTTTTGAGTGAAGGGGCTTGAGTCCAGGATACAAGTTAACTGTAACCTGTCCATGTTACATGTAGTCGAACAAGACATTTCTCCTGTGATTTATTTCAATCACGTTGTCAAAAACACCATACACGATCATGTTGACTGATGTTGGCAGGGTTCTAGCAAAGCGTAGTTCCAGCCTCAGGTTTCTGGTTTTAATCAAGGAATAGTGACCCCCGCATTCTTGGTCTGGAGTCAGGTGAAATGCAAAAAGAGTGTATCCTCGTGCATACTCCTCAGGGTCAATTAAAAGAGACCGGTCTTTCATATGCTTTCCAGAGGTCTGTACTAAACTCATGTATTCTCTCACACAGTTTCCATCTTCAAAATTGGGTTGGAATCGCTTTGTCGGGTTCTGCTCACCATCAAGGTAAAGCGTGGCAAAGTTAATGTCATAATGCTTAAAGTTGAAGGGATTTTTTATTGTAAACCCCTCTGAAGGAATCATTATCAACCAGGCCAATAACCACCTGTTTAGGGAATTGCCCCCAAAACAAATTCTCTTGGTTGGTGACACGGTTGCCTGTCGGGATGCTGAACACCTTCATGCTCACATGGTCCACAGGGTATTTGGCTCTGGCTGTCAGCAGAGCTTCCGCATGTCCTAAACGCATGCCTGGAGTTACTCTCACCTTCTTGACAAAGAGAGAAGCTGACAAAATTTGCATCATCATTGCTCATTAAACAGAATGCGTCTTTGTTGCATGTGAGATTAATTTTAACATCTACACCATTTAACAGCAGCTATATTTGAAAGAACAGGTCAGCATGGAGATGTCCCAGCAGTTCTATTTTTCAGCTTTCAGCTGTCTTTTGATTGTTGCCATCTACGTCTGCTGATTCGTGCTCTCCCGCCATATCTTTGTAAAACAGTCCCAGAAAACTGTGTTGCAATTGTATCTGCACTATAGTTTAGCACAGATTCTATGAAAGCTCTCAAGTGGTAACAGTTGCTGCTTTGGCTAATCAGATGATCCCCCAGTTACATCTAATTGGCTAAAGATGGACGCAATCAGATAATTCACCAGGCCCACTTCAGACTGCAGCGCTAGGTTTGTTCCATCTCCATTTACAATCCTGTAGCACAGGTGAAGCAGGGTATTATCATTAATTTTCTCCTGCCAACCTAGCAGTTCGAAAGCAAGAAATTGCAAGTAGATAAATAGGGACCACTTCGGTGGGAAGGTAACAGCGTTCCGTGCGCTCCGGTGTCTAGTCATGCCTGCCACATGACCACGGAAACATCTGCAGAAGCAGACAGCGCTGGCTCTTCGGCTTAGAAACAGAGATGAGCACTGCACCCTAGAGTCGGATACGACTGGCTTTCGAGCAAGGGAAACCTTTACCTTTACCTAGTCTTCACCATTTCCAGCAATGAAAAAGTCGAGCGGAGCAGTTTCTGTCAGGGCAGTCAATAGAGGCACCTCGATATACAAACTTCTCTCAATACTGGTCTGCGTAGGCCCGATGTGGAATAAATCTAATTCTGATTTTGTACATTCTTCAGAGTTGCAGTGGATAAAGGCCATATTGGTAGTTTAAAAGATGTCCTCTTTAGCTGCTGTGATTTCTCATAGCCTTCTGCTTTTGGGGTTTCTTCCTGTTCATCGCTTTTCTTTTAAGGGGTTGAGGTGAGCCCATTGGCCTCACCCATGATGCTTTTCCTTTAATACCCTTCTTCCTTGTAATGTACATCGTGCCTGATCAATCCTGTGGATCCAGTGTGTTTACTTTATTCAAAACGGCTTGAGTAACAATACCAACCACATCTTTAGCAATGTTACTAACCGCTGTTTTTGCATGAGGCTTAACTATGTCCAGACCTCTTCTCAAAAGTGGGACTGCTTTTTTAAAAGACTTCTAAACAGGCCACCCAGTCCAGCACCATAGAGAATGGGTGCCCCCTGAAAGCCTGGAAGAGCACTTCCGGCCTGGGCTCTGTAATAATCCCTATGAAGAGCCAGATCCCCATTTTCAAGATTACCATATTTAAATCAGCGAGGGGGCAGAAGTGGAGCTTCACTATCAGCTTTCCAAATCGAAATGGCACATTTTTATTCTGATCCGTCTTTATCTCAACAGCGATGGTATCGATGTGATGCTTACTTACCGGAATGTAATGAGGTTTGTCATAGCAAATATTGATATATTTGTTATTCTGTCCACGTATAAGTATGAAACACAACAAGGGCATGTAAAAGTCACCCACCACCTGGTGCTCAACAACATCCATGTAAACATACAGGGTGTTAAAAACCCCTGTGATGTCAGCTGTGAAAGGCATCTTTTTGACATGGTGGTTGGGGGCCATTCCTAATATATAGGATAGCTCTGAGCCAACTAACAACGTGTGCTGAGTCTCAGATTTAAGCCTAACCTTTCTCATTATCGAATCGTAATGCAGAGCCACTTCAGGGGGGTCACGGCAGCTGAGTATGGCTGTTCATGTTGTCCAACAGTTCGTTGTAGAAGGAAGGGCCAAGTCTTTATCCCGTTTGAAATTTCAAACTTCACATCGGCGGTTATGTTGTTCCAACTGTGTGCGTACTGTATCTCAGCTAAACCCACTTTCCATGCTCCTGGTAGGTCCAGGGGTCTCGCTAAAGAGATGGTAAAGCTCGAAATTGTATTCTGTGGGGAAATCAGTGTGTAGGTGTTGCTAGGAAGGGTAACGTAAAATCCACTATCTCCCATTTCCACCTCTCCTTTCTCTCTGACCATTTACATAGGTTCACAAATCTTGGATGAGAGCACCCAGGAGTTGAATTTGCTTGGCCAGCCTTCCCATTTGACTAAATGTTGTTTTCTCCTTCCCTGGCCTTTTGTAGCTAAAAAAATTTCAATTCTATACACCCTGTCTTTGTTGGCATTAACTTTCTGTAATTCTTCAGGATAGAAAGAGCCAACTACAGGGTTTCCGTCATAGTCTCTTAACAGGAATACGGGCCTCTCTGCTTTTCTGATGACATGGTCCACTATAAATACCTCTGTGGTGTAATTCTGTTCATAACCTTTAGTAAATGCCCCTTTGATTTTAGAAATCCTCACATGGTCACCTTTCCGGAAATGTGGACTCTCCTCCTTTCTTTTAATATTCTCTCCATAAACAGTTTTCCAGATCAAAAGAGCATTGGAATGATTAACATCTACTGGCTTGGCTTTGATGGTTCAGTGAAAACTGTGATTGTAGCTTTTTAGGAACTGTGGTAGTACGTCAATAGAGGTAAACGTGTTGTTAGCCGTGAAATAACTCCACATTTTTGTTTTCAAAGTTCTATTAAATCTTTCCACCACCCCTGCTTTGACTTCATTATTGGTGACAAAGTGATGAATACCGTGTAGTTTTAGCAATTTCTTTACGGACTGGTTTAGGAACTTACGACCACGGTCTGTTTGTAATTTTCTAGGCTTCCTCTCACCTTGCCTGAAAATAGCATTGAATGCTTGGAACACTTCTCTGCCTGTCTTGTCTTTTAGAGGTAAAGCTCAGGCATATTTAGACAGGATGTCTATCACTGTTAAAATATACTTGTAATACTTGTACTTGGAAAAATTCTGCATAGTTACTAAATCAGCCTGTCACTGGGCGTCTAGTCCAGAAACAATAGTCTTGTTTCTATTGAAATGGATCCGGGCTGGTCTATGTAGCATGTAAGCATCTTGGTCCAAAAGCCATTTGACGACCTCTCTTCTCGTCAGGCCTTTGCTCTGTTTTTTGGCCTCTTGAAAAAGAGGGTTTACTCCCCCAAAGCTCCCAAACTCTCCAGGTATATAATATATATCCTTTAAGATGTTTTTATGCTCTGCCATTTTGTCAGCTAAAACATAAATGAATACATGGGTGTAGGGTAAATCATTTTATCAGTAAGAATAAACGCAGGGGGAAGGCTTAGTACTCAGGACTACTGGATATGCAAGAAATGCAGGAAAAGGAATATGTCTTTGAATCGCCGATGTGCAGATTTTCAGCAAGATCACTATGAAGGACATACTCCTGTGTAAAACCAAATGAAATAAAAGAACATCTTAGTAAACTTTTCAGTTTCTCCCCTCAACCATCACACACACACACACACACACACACACACACACACACTTTCTCAATAAAAGCACACTGAGAAATAAAACTCTTTGCAGGCGCACCCCCCAAAGAAAGACTCAGACACTGGTATATGGATAAAGGCATTGGGCCACTTTTATTGAATAATGCCCTAGTCTGAATTATAACTTTCAATTGGTGTAATCATCCAATTGTAATTCTTTAAGGCAAGCAGGCCGCAGTAACACTGGTAAGGTTCCTCCCAAAATGCCAATGGAAATTGGCTACATGTAACTATTTGTATCAATTTGTTTGTTGACACAAACAAATTGTTGACCGGAGTCAATAAACTATCTACTGACCCCATCCTATGACGTGTATCCATTAAATATCAAGGTGATGCAGGCTGTAAAGCTCCTGCCATCACCCCTTGCCTGGTTCACCCTTGACCGGCCAAACCTATTTCCCCTGTACCTGTCTACGTGTTGGCCAGTCAATTGCGAACCTGCCGGATACCTATGGGTCATAAATCTTTACCTTACCAGTGCTACCCGCCACATGGGGAGGCGTCCATAATGACTCACCACCACCACCCCCAGACCGTCAGCTCAGTCACCAGGCCTGCTGGCAGATCCTCAAGAAAGAGGTTCATACCTCTGGCCGACAAGTGGACCCCATCTCCTGCATAGAGATCATAATCCTGCAAGCCTATCCTAGGGTGTCGGATGGCTGTCCCCAAGCCCTTGTCTGCCAGGAACTGGGCAACAGCCCTGTTCACTGAGCGGCGAGCACGGTCAAGGGTACGGAGGTCAACACCTCCTATGTAAGTATGTCGCGGCACCATGTCCGACCATAGCAGCTGCGTGGACGGCCATACGTAATGCAAATAGGCTAGGTCCCTGCAAATCGTGAACTTTAAAGAGAGGCCAGTGACCTGGGCAAGGTCATTGCCACCAAGATGCAGGATGAGGACATCAGGCGGTCCAGCATCCCTGATGGACAACAGGAATGGCAACAGTTCCCGCCATTTCATACCGCGCTTACCGTACCATCGCAAACGTGCGGTTGCACGTAGCCCGAGATGGGGTCCCTACTCTGTCGCCGCAGCATACTGCACTGCCCAGTGTTGAAATTCGATCCATGTAAGATTTGATCAGCCTCATAAGGAGCAGTTTATAGCCCCAGATAAACAAAGGAAGAGTTAAGAAGCCTAACGGAGTCCAGCTTCATTAGGCAGAGTAAGGAAGAAACAGAGATAGAGAGAAAGCATACACACGACTGCAGTCTTGGCTGAACAAAGGAATAATCATGGCGTCTCTTTAGTCAAACAGAGTATATCAGAAACAAAACTAAGGCACACACAGCCAATTAGAATGTCCGAACCAAATAAGGAGAAATAAGGAGAATTCTTCTCACTATTCTACGCATGCCCAAAATCAAGCGTTGTCTCTCATGTATACAAAGAGGCCTTTGTTTACAAAATGTGTAGGAGACAGGCAGACAGAAACCAGATACATTCCCACATGTCCTCCTTTTTCATTTAAATTTGAGAGAGGGACGGCTAATCATACCCCTGCATGTCATCATACTCCATAACTACTCCTCCATATACATCATCACTGTCCTCCTGGACATCGTACCCCTCCTGACTCCTGGTACCTTGTTCCGGAGGATGATACCTCATTGAGTACAATTGCCGTCGTGCAAAACCCGATGTCTCCCTTCTACGCAGTGGACATGTGTTACACATAGAAATAAGATTAGGACTACAATAAATGCAAAAACACAAAGATATAAGGCAAATAATAATAATAATAATGACCCCATAAAAGAAAACTTGTCTAAGGACAGACAAATCAGGCAACCAAGAAGTCATCCAATCAAAGAGATTAACATCAGTGCGTACATTGTTAGTAATGCTCTCCTGTAAATTCTGAAGTTCTTTCTCAATAGTATTATTCAAATCCTGGAATTTTACCCGACATCCCTGGTTCCCGACCAGTTTACAAAATCCTCCGGATTTTGCTAACAGGTAATCTATGGCAAGTCTGTCCTGCATTTGGTCTTGATGAAGCTCAGTGATTTCCATTTGAAGATCCCGTATGACCCTCCCTGTGGCGTTGATTGATTTCTCCAGCCTACAGGTGAGTCCCAAAATGGACCTTCTATTCTCCTGGGAAATGACACCTGGGTATGATCCCAATGTGAGTGCTCCGGTGATAACACCCCCTATAGCTCTCCCCCAGGAGCTACCATCAGAAAGCTGAACATCGATTATCACTTCATCATTGCAACCAGAACCCATCGGGCCGGCAGCAGCTCTCCGGCGCCGTGCATCTGCCTGAAGCGGCATTTGCACTTGTACGGGTAAGGTAAAATAACCCAATGCTGCACATTGATATTGTCCTGGATGGAAATTCGTGGCAACTCCATTAAAAAAGAACCACATGTTGGGATCCTTGATTTGCCATCCATTGCAAATTGAACCACTATCTATAGCAGAATAATCAGGAGTAAACATAGGAAACACATCATATATATCTTCTATAGTAGTGTTAAACAAGGTAAAATTAAGCTTATAAGAACTGTTATAACTACCCCATAACCAAAAATAATCATCACAACCCGTATAATTGCCTACATTCCACAAAACCCTTTTTGCTTGAGTCTAGTGCTTCCATTTACTATTCCAGACTCCAGAACTATGACAGCAGAAACAAAGCCCTTTAGTGTATTTCTTGAATGTCATGCTTCACCAGCGGGTGTTGTTAAATTGTTCTGGGGGATTAGAGAAGAGTGTAGACCTATCAATATGTTGTAAGTGTCCAATAACCATCTCAGGCGTGTTGAACAATGCCGGAAGAAAGGCCATTTGAGACACTGCCAGTGGATGCTCATAGTATAACGTTGCATTCTTACCATGAACCTCAAACATATAGTTAGCATGACGAAGCCAAAAGTTGGGGTTGCCCCCATGAGTCATTGTTTTTACAGCTGGAAGCACAGTAAGAAAGAAAAGAACAAATGCCAGCAAACTTAGTCCACTGGTGAACCACCGTCCTGGAGCTGAGTAACCTTCTTCTCTCTCCATGGGTGGATCACTCGAGCAGGAACCCACAAACTCAGGATCCCCTTGTTGCCAATAAACGACCAATGGCTTAGGAAGACACTCCCCTAAGAAACAGGAGCATGCCCTGTCTGATGACCAGTGCCATGTTATTACTAGCACCATGTAACTAAACATGAAACATGCCTGACATTTAACACAAATGCAATATCACAAACCCATTTACATGTGTAGGGTACTGAAAACTCTTCCATGTACTTCTGGAGGTACCTTGAGATATGCAGTTTCATAAGGCAAAATATAGCATAAGTAAAGACAGGTCTTTCCCCTGCAAGAGAATAAGCAAAACATTTAAGCATGAACAAAACATGAGCATCTCTCTTCTTCCTTACATGAAGGAGGTTTCTGTAGCATTCTAGCAAGCATTTCTCACTCCCCAATTACATGAGTAAGGCATTACATTTCTTCTTCTCTCACTAGGTGTAAGTGAAAGAGGCATTCAATAACTTAAAACCAGCATAGCATGGTAAATCAAATACAGTACAAATATCATTAGAGCATTTCACACTCATAGCATGAGCAGGTAGACAATTTTTTTTTCTTAAAAAAGGTTTTCAAGTTTTATAATGCAAACAAAGCCAATTCACTTTAGAGTCCACACAAACTTTTTAGTCCAATTAAAATGTCCAAATTAAAAGTCGAAATGTTGATTGAAGCTTTCTTCTTCTCAGATTACAACTTAAACACTATCTTCTCTCCAGCACAGTTCTTGGCATGGCAAGATTGAAATTAGGCCATAAATTAATTCTCACTGAATTCACAAGACAACCAGACAACCCCCCTTTTCAGCTTTTCAGGCAAACACACATTCCTTCATGCTCCAGCCACACCCATCTGTATTAAGGCAGGCAGATGAGGTATGAAGGCACAAAGAACTTCTTTTCCAGAAGTTGCAAGTAACTTTCACACAGAAGAACAGTACAGGGAATTCCCATTTGCTTTCCCTGCAATCCTGATGCTTGAAACTTGGAACAGCCCACTCTGGATCTCTTTGTTTGAGGGTTGGGCAATTCAAAATCAGCCAAAAACTGGAGTATTTCTTCTCCCTCCTTGTATTTTTGCAAAAGCCTGCTGTCCATAGAGGAAGGATCCACACCCCTTTTCCTCTGGACTTCTTTCATTTGCAGCATCTGAATCTCAACTTTATGACAAACTGCACCTGTTAGTTTGTACTTGCCAAAGACCCCTTTCTGGGCTTGGGTTTTCTGCATTCCTCCTCTGGGCCATCCTTCCTGGCCACACGTGAGGAATCAAGTTTACTACTCAGCTTCTCCTGCTTTTGTGATGAGGGTTGCTTCAGGGGTGAGCTGAGGTCTCCTGTGCTGCTCTTGGAATCACACTCCTTGCTTCCTGCCACTTTGCATGCATTAATAGCTTCAATCTGTGATGAGGTCCCCACCATTTGTTCCCAATCAGCTGGCACTAGTTGTTTTTTAGACTTGGCAGGCAGTATTGCAGCAGTCCCATTTGCAAGAGCCTCTCTGTTCACTGGATACACAGCAACAGGTTCCATATCCAGCACAGCTGCAGTTAAAGCAGCAGAGAACAGGTCTTTTGTAGGGCTAAAAGTGCTTGATTGCTGCAAGGCAGGATATAATGTCCCATCTCCTTTTCCACCCCCATCTCCATCAGGGGGCTCGTGCTGTTGTTTCTCATATGATGGAGGGGCCGTCGCCAGAGTCCCTCCCTTGGCTGGGGGCAAAAGCTGTGGAAGGGGACCAGCAAGCCTCTGGGACAACAAAATATTCCTTGGAGTAAGTCTTTGAAGACAGTTTCTGACTTCATTCCAGGTATATTGCACTGGGACAGAAACCCCATCATGCTTCTGCAATTCATTCCCAACCTTATCCCAATCTTTTAAGTCCAGACAGTCATATTTAAACCAAGGACAGATTATTCCTACAACTTGGACCAGCTGTTGTACTTCCTTCGTATCAGCCCGTTTCCCATTCTTATTCAGAAGATATGAGAGATCTTTACAAAACTCCTGCTCTGGCGAAGCTAGCACACACCCCATGATAAATTTTTCACTCACCCTGTTGGGATTCTCAAGCGCTTGACTGACCTTTTCTCTGGTCGGACCTTTTCTGGTCGTGGGTGAATGACAATAGACCTCCCCGGTCGCCAATTATGAGGTGTTAATTGCTGAAGCAGAGTTCAAAGAAGGCTCTCATTGTAGTTCAAAGCCTCCCACGGAGCGCCACTTGTTGAAATTCGATCCATGTAAGATTTGATCAGCCTCATAAGGAGCAGTTTATAGCCCCAGATAAACAAAGGAAGAGTTAAGAAGCCTAACGGAGTCCAGCTTCATTAGGCAGAGTAAGGAAGAAACAGAGATAGAGAGAAAGCATACACACGACTGCAGTCTTGGCTGAACAAAGGAATAATCATGGCGTCTCTTTAGTCAAACAGAGTATATCAGAAACAAAACTAAGGCACACACAGCCAATTAGAATGTCCGAACCAAATAAGGAGAAATAAGGAGAATTCTTCTCATTATTCTACGCATGCCCAAAATCAAGCGTTGTCTCTCATGTATACAAAGAGGCCTTTGTTTACAAAATGTGTAGGAGACAGGCAGACAGAAACCAGATACATTCCCACAGCCCAGTGCACGTAACTGTGGCCCACCAGCCATACTGCCACCGGTGTGCGGGGACACACAGGGTCTGTAAAAGAAGGAAAAAAGGAATAATGACATAACTGGTACTCACACATGGAGGGGGTGTACGTACAATGCAAAGCGCATGGATCCCCACCTGCCCATCCTGCGTATATCAGCCTCAGAGTACCCAAACGCAGCCGCAGTAGAAGCGGCGCCTATCCTAAATGAATGGGTGCCGTAACGAGCCCCAGGGAGGCCCACACTGGAATTTAGTAAGGGGAGATCCATCCTGGTGGCAGAAAAACGGGCCAGGGTGCGTACCATGCACTGCCAAAAACTCATGTAGGGCACCAACCGGACAGATGTCTTCAATGGAACATCGTAGCAGTCTGACTCCACTGCCTACACCTTGCTGATCAACCTTTGAGGACCGTATCCTCAACTGAGCCCACTCTTGAGTAACATAGACATCGTCGAGTTCCAGTGCCCTACGAGACACATCCGCCTTAGACAGTGGTACCAACTCACTGATGCGGAGCGCTCCAAAGAAGGCTACAGTGGTAGCTGCATGGAAAAGAGCCACCTCATACCTATCATAGCATAAGTTATGCCAGCCTCGTGCAAGGTGGGTAAGAACCTCTGGTGAAATCGGGTGACGTGTGTCCGGGCGGCGGCCACGTTTACGTGTCCACCCTTCCAAAACATGACGTATGCGGAAATCATTCACGCAGTCAGCGAAGCCCCGCACCTTGGCCATAAATGCCAGTGCCGAAAGCCTAGAGGCTATAGTACGGGGGGCCAACCCATGACCGTGAAGATAAACCATGTATTGCAAAATCTGGTCCACAGGTATTGGCCACACTTCGGGTAACCGTAGTTGCCCACAAAAGGTTCTAAATTGTATGAAAGCATGTTGATACGCCTTACGCGTGCGAGGTGCCAAAGACATGCCGATCGCCCGGTTCACCTCTCCTTGCCAAATGTCCAAATCTCTGCCGGGAGTGGCGAGGGGAATTCCTCTGTTTCAGGAGCCAAGGCTCAGAACCGGGAGATCTGCAGGCGGGATAAAGCATCAGCAATATCATTATTAATGCCTGGTACATGTCTGGCCTTGAACAGCACATTAAGGCGTAGGCTTCTCAAGACAAATTGACGGACCAATGCCATGACCCTAGGGGATTTGGACGTCTGAGCGTTAACAATGTGCACCACTGCAGCATTGTCACACCAAAAATGGACCACTGAGTTGACCCACTTATCGCCCCATAGCATTAGTGCCCCCAAAATGGGAAAAAATTCCAGGAAAATAAGATGGCGGAGACGATCCGTGCCCTGCCATGCGTGAGGCCATCGGCCATATGCCCACCTCCCCTCGAAATAGATCCCATAACCCAGAGAGCCGGAGGCATCCGACTGTACTTGAAATTTAGGGCAGACCATAAGGTCCGATCTCCAAAAAGAGACCCCGTTAAATTCCTGTAGGAATGTGAGCCAAACCGAAAGGTCTGCCCATATAGCCCTGGTGAGCCGGACCTTGTGGTGGCATTTTAATAGGCCAGCCATGGCATCACACAGACGCCTGGCGAAAGCTCTGCCCGGTGTGACCACCCGGCAGGCAAAGTTGAGGTGGCCGTGCAGTACCTGTAGCTCACGAAAGGGACACCTTACGTTTAGAAATCAGTGCCCGAATCGCTGCAGAGATCCGAGCCACCTTGTCCATGGGTAACCTGGATGCCTGTGCGACAGTGTCAATTTCGATGCCTAAAAAGGTGAGCTTGGTGGCTGGGCCCTCGGTCTTTTCAGGCGCTAAGGGGACACCCAGTTCCCGCATAAGGGCCTGAAATGTAGTAAGGAGACGCGTACACGTGTCCGAGCCCCATTCACTCCCGAACAAAAAGTCATTGAGGTAATGGGCTACAGACCGGGACCCTGACCTGCGAACAAAGGCCCATAGAAGGAAAGTGCTAAATCGTTCGAATGCCGAACATGAAATAGAGCAGCCAAAAGGCATGGCCTTATCTACATAGAATTTCCCCCTAAAACGGAAATCCAACAGCTCAAAGTCCTTGGGGTGCACTGGCAGTAATCGGAATGCCGATTTAATATCACACTTTGCCAGGAGGGCCCCGGGACCACAGGCTCGTACCATCTGTAGGGCCTGATCAAACGACGTATACCTGACTGAGCAAAGGTCATCAGGAATAGCATCATTGACCGAGGAACCCGCAGGGTAGGAAAGATGGTGGATTAGGCGAAATTCACCTGGGGTCTGTTTCGGGACTAGCCCCAGAGGGGAGACCTTCAAGTTAGGGAATGGTGGTTCATTAAAGGGCCCTGCAACTCTCATAGCCTGCAACTCCTTAGCTATGCTTTGTGCAGCGACCTCCTCATTGCCCTTTAAAGAAAGTAAGTTCGGGGCATCCTGCGGTCCCCAAACACCCCTAAATGGTATATGAAAGCCAAACTGGAAGCCTTCAAGCAGGTACCTCCCATCATCCCGTCTAGGATAAGCAGAAAGCCATTGTCCTAACATGGGGATATTAATTGGGGAGGGGGCCTTTTGCTTGGCCAGCACCATCAGCGGGAGCTCTGACCGCCCCCTGCCCACCCCTATCTCTGCCTCGTGACCCACCAGCCCGCGGGCACGCAGAGGCGGAGTGAGGGCCAGAGCAAGAGGGACACTCATGCCGGAAACGACACTGACGCTTGTTGCACGTGCCGCTAGCTGAGAAGCTCCAACACAGCAGGCGGGCTGGAACCCCCTGCCCCGCCGGCTGGCGGGGAACCTGCGTCACAGCCGCCCGCTGCACGGCATGGCCACAATGGTACCTATCACCAGGTGCCGGACGCGTGGGAGTCATATACAAGAGCCACAATTGCTAGCAGGGCTCATCCCACCTCATCTCAGGATGTAGGGCCACCCTCATCCCAAATTCCTCATCGTAAGCCAACCACGACGGACCAGGAAAATCAACCATCGCCCTATAAATATTGTCGAGGTATTGGACCATCGGAATGGCCAAATCAGGCCGGGCCCTCAGGTATACCGCCATATATATAAGATATGCAGGCAACCAATTGGCCCAGGTACGCGGTGGCTTACGACGATGGGACAATTCTTTGTCCCGGTCATCCTGTCCCTCCCTCTCCTCCTTAGTGGGCTCACAATTCAAGAGGGAGAAAATATCAACGTACTCCCCTCTCCAAATCTTATCCCTAGTAGCCTGTGAAAGATGATCACCCAGGGGGAGGGAATAACCAGCCGTCGGCAGAGCCGCCGTCGGCACCTGTTGAATGAAGGGTATGCGCAGCGGGCCCTGAATAGCCCCTGCGATGTTTGGCATACCCCCGGGGGCGGACACCCCTGTCCTAACCGAGGGGCCATTTGGTAACCAGGAATTAACAGAGCAGTGTGGAAGCAACTGCCCACTGACAGTAACCTGGTGTGGCCATGGCCACTGTACCCCCCCCCCTCAGTGTAACTGGACAGTGTAGGTGCACTAAATTGAACCGGATACTCACTAGTCACACCCCCGTGAGCCGCCCTCACCGGGGGTTCCAGCCCACGGCGGGCGTCGGAGCTCGCGACAGGCGTCGAGCTCTGGGGCCACACCTGACTGCTCCCCACCGGCAAATTCGAACGTGCGGGGAGCTGCGAGGTGCCAGCTTCGGCTGGCCTGATGACCTCAAGCAGCTCGACCCTGTTGGTGGCCCGCTGGAGAGTCACGGCCGACGTGTCTGAGACCGACGAAGGGGCCGTGATCGAAGCAGCAGCCAAACCCGCCTCGGGAAGTGGTTGGGCAATGCCCAGTGAAGCCTCTAGCACCGATATACGTGCAAGAAGGGCATCGACAGTCTCCGAGCCCCCAGTATAAGGTGGGCCGGGTGGGCCGGATGGGCTGGACGGCCCTGTGGCCAATTGCTGAGTGGGAAACCCAAATGGGGATCCAGGGCCTGAGTAGGGCCATGCCCAAAACTCCGGCCCATGGGGGGCCGGAGGAATGGTGGGGCGGAAACCACCACCAAGTCCGAGTGGGCCACCCTGTCCTGAACCAATGAAATCCTGTCCAGGGGCAGGGATGCCCGAGGAGCCAGCCTGAGCCGGCCCAGCCTGGAGGCCTGTGCCGGGCTGACCAGTGGAAGCCTGCTCGGCCCCACTGGCAGCGGTGGGCAAGGCCGTCC
The DNA here is from genome assembly GCA_035047345.1 of Bradypodion ventrale. Lineage (NCBI taxonomy): Eukaryota > Metazoa > Chordata > Lepidosauria > Squamata > Chamaeleonidae > Bradypodion > Bradypodion ventrale. The sequence continues at coordinate 21,064,388 of JAWDJE010000009.1, read as the reverse complement.
CACTGCCAAGCTGGGGGGGTGCAGCCCGAGTCCTCCGACCCGATGGCTGCCCCCAGTAGAGGGAGGGGGCGGGAAAGCCCTTCCCCTCGGCCGCGGCTTGACCGCTGGGGCCTTGCGCTTGGGAGCCATGGCTCCCGAAAAGCTAACGATGGATCCCTGGCCAGGGATCGGTTCCTATGCCCTGAGTACGGCCGGACCGAAGAGGAGCGAACTCCATTCGAGAGAAAGGTACGAAGGGCGAAAAAGCAAGAAACGCGGCAGAGAAAACTTCTCCGCTCCGTCGCATTTCTAAAATGGCAGCTCGGCTGCCTCGTGGCCACCCCTTTTATATAGGGGTGGCCACACCCCCTAACTCACCCGGATGTCTGAGTCTGGGTGGGGGGGCTGCAAAGAGCACGGCGGCCATTTTGGCGCCACGCTTTCATACTGGTGTGGTTTCTTTGTCCACTTCAGTTTCTAGGGTTTCATTTAAAGTTGCCTTCTCTTCATCTTTCTTTTCTTCCTATTCCAAAAGGCCATCAAGGTATAACCAGGCCGGAGACCAGGTAGGTCCAAATTCTTTCTGCTTTGTTTTCTCACCACTTGGTTTGGTGTCTTTGAAAAGCATCCCACCATCCACAACATCTACAGGTTTTGGAAAACCCGCAACAGATTCCTTAATAGTTGAAGATCTTATCGTTTGCAGCTTTTGGAATAGTCCTTTTAGATTGCACTCACGGCTACAGTAGGGTCCATTGCTCACTACATTCTAAACAGCATTTTGTCATGGTGGTGCTTTCAGGATCTGAGTCTTGCCCAGCCATAAAAATGGCTACTGGTAAGCTCTCTGCTGCAGAAAAAAGTTTTTTTATATACCATTCTGAAAAGCTGTAGAAAAATCCAAGTCTAACGAGTTGGTTTTCAGACTCAAGGGTGGAAATGAAAAACCCCTAGGATGCAAGTTAGACTGTTTCACCTTTTTCTTCAAGGGTGCATGGGGTACTTACGAACATATGTGGTGGAGCTGTAGGGTGGTAAAGCAATTTTGGGAGGAAATAGAGAAGGAAATCTCTAGAATTTTTGGGATGAATTTAAAGTTAGGGCCAGATATAGTGTTGCTGACAGACACAGGAAGTATGAATTTAGACAAGGATAAAAGTGAGTTACTATCTCTGTGCATGACAACAGCGAGACAATGTATAGCGAGACAGTGGGAAAATGATCAGATCCCAAAGGTGGAAGTTTGGTATAAGGAAATGTGGGACCTTGCTTTAAATGACAAATTAACATGAGAATTGAACAAGAAAAAGGGTATAATAAAAGAGAATAGATTTTGGCAAATATGGCAATTGTTTGTTGATTCCACAGGTACAAGAGGTGATGGGAGCAGTCCAGCACCTGAATTTCATAGTTTTTGGAAATAGTGAGTCTTGTCCAGCCATAAAAATGGCTACTGGTAAGCTCTCTGCTGCAGAAAAAAGTTTTTTTCTACCATTCTGAAAAGCTGTAGAAAAATTCAAGTCTAACGAGTTGGTTTTCAGACTCAATGGTGGAAATAAAAAACCCCTAGGCTGCAAGTTAGACTTTTTCACCTTTTTCTTCAAGGGTGCATGGGGTAGGGGCATGATTGCAGCACCCACATCTGCTTCAGGTAATGTCTTGCCCAAGTACTCTTCCTCCATTGTATTTTCGGCATTTATGTGGTAAAGAAAGGTCCACGGTCTTCAGCGGCCTGCTTGCCATCTTTATGTCTGCTCCTCAGAACTTGTCTGGGCACACCAAAGGCCAAACCTGTTTCAAAAGAGCCATCTCTGGGGAGGTCATATAGGTTATAGATGGTATCATGTGTCCCTACACCACCAATCAGCACTAGGGTTGCCCTACCCTCATTTCCAGGGTGGCAAGCCACATGTTCCAGGTCAGGGGTATACCTGAGGCTGGCCATTTCTGCTTTGGGGTGGCCTTTCCTGTGGATGGGATGTTATTGATTGGCAATAACCCTTCCCGAATGGTCTGTCTGACTAGAACATGGGCTGGAGACCAACCTGGCTATACAGGAAGGGAAATTGGGTAAACGCTAATAGTGATAGTTAGCAGTAGAGACTCCATATTGCCTTGGCTGAGAGCACTGAAAGGAGTGGGACAAAAGTCACCCAAATGTCACAATGCCTAGTAAACAGCTCACAGTATCTCACTCATGTCCATGGAGACACTAAGTTGTTGCTAGACCAAACAATTAAATGTAGAAGCCCGGAGTTTACAAGGACTCTGAGATAGGATGAGAACAGTGAGTCTCGCTACATCTGCTGATTAGTCTGCAGTACTTTCTTAGCAACTTCTTAGGCTGGCAAATGTACCTTGGCCAACAACATGCTACATAAGCAAGCTTTCTGTAATAGGGGTCATGCGCGATCTGTGCACAAGTGACCGAGAATGCAAGTCAATAAATATAGACCACCCGACTTGTTCGGGACTGACCTTTCCACACACTTCCATCTCCCGTGCCTTCCTTGCGCCCAGTGGCCCCGATCCTCCAGGAGAGAGGAAACCATTACGACATCTGGTGACCCCGACGTGATTTTAACTAGACGTGATTATTACTAGAGAGTCAAAGCGTGGCTCTACTCGAGAGTCACAGACTAATTCTTCTCGGAGGCTACGGAGTGGTTCTGATTAGAAAGCAATCCCGATCAGAATTCAGCACCATCTCGAGAAAGGAAAGGAAATGTAAGCCCAGCAGACCCCACGCATAGGAATGGACACGTTCCTGCAACGACTGAGGCAGAGAAGCAGACCCGCGGCCAGCAGCCAGTGCCACGATCCTGATCCACTGACCAGACCTGAGGGACATCATCCTGTGCATCACCCACCCTGCCTACTACCTAGACCTGTCCCGTGGAAGCGTCGACTCGTAAGTTGTATAAGACATCCAGGGAATTTCCCCAAACCGGGTAGTAATGGGAGCAGCCTTGGGGAGGCAAAACTTGACCATCAGGCAAGAGGCTCATAGAGATGAGCTCAAAGCCCTGGCCAGGCAACATCAGATTAGAGTAAGCAGACACCATCTGACGGATCTGGTGAGGCATCTGGAGGAGTATTGTTGGAAAACTCGCCATATCTGACAAATGCACGATTGGAGAGGTATTCGGAGCCAAATCCTTCTTTACTTTTTTCCATACATTCATTAATCCTTTCATCATAGTATTTTTATTTACTAGTTTTCCCACATTACATCCTAAAAAACCATTTTGCCTATATTTCTATAGTCCCTCATCTCAATTTCTTCCCAAATTGCTTTTTCCTTTGCCAAGATCTTCACAACATTCTTAATTTGAAAAGCACGGTAATATACCATCAAATTCAGCATTCCCAAACCTCCCTCTTTTTGAGGTAAGTACCTTTTTTTTGTAATCTAGACTTCTTTCCCACCATTACAAAAATTATTTATCAATTTTTGAAACTCCATAATTTCCTTATCCTTTAATTGAATTGCTAATGCATCAAATAAAAAATTAATTCTGGGTAACAAAATCATTTTACTAATTGCAATTCTCCCAAACCATGACAAATTCAACGTGAAATTTTTGTATTTTGAGCTTAATTTCACTTTTCAAACTTTTGAGCTCATCCAATCCACTTGATATATTTATGCCCAAATATTTCAATTTATCTTTAATTTGAATATTATTCAATCCCCTTTTCTTCCGATCCTCTTCTCTCGTATTACAAAGCATCATTTCCGATTTATCCCAATTTATCTTCAAACCCGTAATATCCTCGAAATCCTTTAATTGTACTCTAATTCTATTCATTACCTTCTCAAGGTGTTTTACAATTATCAATGTATCACCACAAACATACTTATTTTATTCCCCATAATCCCCTCTATTTTTCCATTCCCTCTTACAGCTTTTGCCAAAATCTCCATTGCCATGATAAACAATATAGGGGATAAAGGGCAACCCTGTCTCGTACCTGCCTCTAATTTTACTTCATCAGTAACCTCATCATTTACTCTAACATTAGCTACTCCTTGCTGATATAATTGATCAATTACTTTTTATTATTTCCTTAATTGAAATCCATTGTAGAGAGTCAAAAGCCTTAAAGATATCCAAAGATATTAAACCCACTTTTTCTTTCGTTTGGCGCACAGTATCTATTAAATCTTCTGGTCAAATCTGCCATATGCCTCCCTTTCAAAAAAACCACTTGATCTGTTTATATAATTACCCATAAAATTGTTTAACCTATTAGCCAATATTGCTGTGAAGATCTTGGCATCTTGGTTTATAAGCGAAATTGGTCTATAAGATTCTACTTTTTCTAAATTCTTTCCTGGTTTTGGCAACAATACAATTGTGGTCCTATACCACGAAGACGGAATTTGCCCACCATCTAATATATAATTATATAATCTAACCCACTTTGGTACTACTATATCTTTGAATTCCTTGCAGAAGTCAGCAAGTAATCCATCCTCACCAGGAGCTTTCCCCAACTTCAGACCCACAATTACCTCTTTTACCTCCTTTTCTGACACTTGCTCTTCCATTCTATCTCCATGTTCCTGGTTTATTCCACTAATTATCTGTTTCTCCAATGGCTTTTTAAGCTTCTCTACATCTATTTCCTTTTTTGCATATAAAGCTTGATAAAATTCTTTCACAATTTTACATTTGTCTGCAATCTTATTACATCTTATCCCTTGATTATTAATCAAAACTCCAATTTCCCTTTTTCCCTTTTTCTTTTGCAGCTTTTGCTAATAAATTATTGCTAATTTTATTGTTATATTCAAAATACTCTCTTTTTAAATAAATCACATCTCTTTTTATCTTTTCTGTCTTTACCTACCAATTCAACCTTCAATATTTGTAGATTAGCAAATAACTTCCTATCCTTCGTCTTTGAGTGCTCCTCCTGTAACTGCTTAATCTCATTTTCAATTTTATCCTGTGCTAACTTATATTTTTTATATCTATTACTTGCCATCTTAATACATTCCCCTCTAAAAACCAACTTCATGGCATCCCAGACCATGTTAAAATTTACTTCACCATTATCATTCCAATGCCAATTTTCCATCCAACTCTCCATAATTTGTTCTTTACATTTTTGATCTTTAAATAAATTAACATTATAATGCCATCTCCTTGGCTTTCTGCTTTCATTTTGTAATTTCAATTCTAAAATCACCTTTGCATGATCTGACTCTTTAAAAATTCCAACGTCAATCTCCTCCATATTTTTGAACATATTTTCAGTTACAAACATATAATCTATTCTGGAATATGAGTTATGAACATGTGAGAAATAAGGATATACCCTATCTGACCCCTTAATCTCTCTCCATGAATCTTTCAAACTTAAAGCAGCCATCCAATTATCCAATATCCATCCTTTAATACCTTTTCCACACCTTGCTATATTCGTACAATCCAAATTTGATCTTGCTAAATTGAAGTTGCCAGCCACAATCATCTTTGTTGATTTTTCTTTTATGCATTTTTTCTAAAAATTCTGCCTGGTGCTCATTTGGGGCATATATATTTACCAAAGTTACTTCATCTATTTTCCCTTTTACTATCAAATATCTACCCTCTGGGTCCGAAATACTATTTGTTATCTCAAACCCCAATCTAGCAGAAATAAAAATTGAGACTCCTCTTGCTTTTGATGTGCCATATGATTTTTCATAATATTGCATCCAACCCCAAAAAAATTATTTGTGTCATGAGATTTTTGGTGAGTTTCCTGTAGAAAGACTATGTCCAGTCTGTCTTTCTTCAAAGCTAATTCTAACCTCCTCCTCTTAATCACAGATCCTGTACTTTTACATTCCACGTTAAAACTTTAATACCTCTCAATTATAATTTGACACCCTCTTCTACCAGTTTTGGCATGCTACCTATTAACCCAAAATAATTAAAACAAAACTTAAAACAAAAAACACTCATTACCAACCTCCCCACTTTCTTATTCAAACAAGTCACCTTCGTCTTCCAAAGAGGGGAGGGGGGAACGTGTAAGATGTGCTTAAGCGCGCCCTTCCCATTATGAAAACAGATTTACAAACACATCTTCTCCTGGAAAGATTCTTTCTTTCCCTTTCTCCTCTAACCCTTGCCTGATTCTTCCTCCACCACAATCAATGATAGATCCTCCACTGCTCCACCTGGTTGCTCTCCTCCTGCAGCACCACCTTCATCTGCTCCACCGTAATACCTTCTTATCCCTCCCGATCCCAACAGATTTTACCTTAATTCCAACCATTCATTTGAACCCGGCTTAATCAAATCAATTAAGGACAAATCCTTGCATCAATCACCTGCATTTTTCTGTCATAAAAAAATCTTAACTGTTGTGGAAACCACCAATTATATTTTATCCCTTTTTTCATCAAAAGTTTTGCTACAGGTTTCATCTTGTATCTCCAACCACGTTCCTTAATAGAAATATCATTGTATACCTCCACATAATTTCCATCAATTTTCAGAGCACCAGAACCAGCTTGTTTTTAAAAAGCCATTACCTTCAACTTATCCCCCAATTTGCAAATTTAACCAAAACTTTTCTGTAAGCAGTTTTCCCCCTTCTCGGTCCCACTCTATACACACTTACAATGCCTTCATTAACAAAATCTTTCCCCATTTTCAAATTATTTAACCAATTAACAATTCTATCTCTTAGCTGATCTGGCGTTCGTTCCAACAGATGGCAAATCACAATATTCTGTTTTCTCATCCATTCTTCCATCACATCTATCCTTTTTTCATGCTCATCCATTCTCATCATATTTTCCTTCACCTCTTCCTGTATCCCTTTCATTTCCCCTTTCATCGTTTTCATATCATTTTGCATCAACTTAACATTACCCTCTATCTTATGAATATTTAATTCAACTTTTTTAGAAAAAATCAGTAAACATTGTAGCCAATTTATCCTGTTTTCCCAAAATTTTATTTTTGTCCTTTACCCTTGCTTCATCCATCTTTTCAAATTTTTGAAACAATTTACCCATTTCAACCGTTATTTGGGTCTGATCAAATGCAGTTGGTTCAGGAGATGGTGATGATGATGATGAAGAAGGGGGGCCTCCACAGCTACCACTTTGCCTTTCTTCTTAGGTTTCACAACCAGCTCCTCCTCCTTCCCTTTTCCCCTTGAAATCTTATCCATTGTGACATCGAACAAAAGTTTCAGCGCTGCAACACTCTTTACTCGGATGGACCCATCTCCTTGAGACTGTTCCAGTGGTCCTACCCAACAAACTTAAAAAACCTTCAATCACGTTGTACCTCAATCAAATATCACTCTTTTCATGCTATATTCCAATTGCAAAACTATTATCCAATAGCCTAGGATCCAATAGAAGGGCCCAACCACTGTAGATTCACTGTAAATCCAATGAACAGATTGAAGATAAAAAATAGAAACAGTATTTTCAGTCAAACTCAGGAAGAGGAGGAGAAAAAATATAAAAATGAAATAGCTTTATAATCCACAGTAATGCAGGAAATTGGTATATATCCAATATGAAGGGAGAAACTCTTGTCAATGTAGAATAGCACTCCACAGCAGTGTTTGCATAAATTTTTGTTTACCTATAACCATCTTAACATCTTTGCCAACTGCACCCTACAGAAGAAGCATTTCCGATGTACAGAAATCCTCCCGTGACCCATGGTGCGTTACCAGGTGCTGCCGGATCCTTCTTGGAAGGGACCGGCAGCCCTGGTAATGTGGGGAAGGGGGTATGCAGCAATGGTCTCCGAGGGGAACCGTCTAGATTCTAGCCCAATGTGTGAGACCGTACCATGAGCCGCATGGAGTGGAACCAGGCAATGCCAGGAGTGAGACTGACCAGGGGACCCAGACGGAGGAGGCGGTACCGACCGAGACCAGACCCGAGGATAACCTGGGGGATGGTCAAGACCCTGTGTGATGATGCCTTGTCCATCCTGATAGAGGAATACACTGAGCCCAATCCTCAAAACATGGTGGCCGCAGTGCTAGCTCAAATCACCTACAATTCCCTGATGGTTGTCTTGATCCTTTCCTTGCTTTTGGGGAGAGGGGTCTGGGCTTCTTCAGGGGACTTGACTCCTGGCGAGGACTTAAACGCCAGGCTCCAGTACAACATTTGGGAAAGACTTGCTAGACTTGCCAACCAATCTGACTTTTGCCTTGAACAAAACATGAACCCTGCTTCGCTTTTGAGCACTTGCCTTATTCCAGTCTGCCGTGCTCCGGGCAAGCAGGCTGGGGACATTGAATGGGTTTCTAAACAGGTACTTGGACGCTATCGCCGTATAACATATGCTACTTACATAAACTGGGGGACTCAGGTAACAAAGACTTTGCCTGCTGATGCAGTCACACCCCGCGTGGCAATCAGCCCAAACACATCTTGTGCCAGGATGACCGGATGTTTCTCAGTCGAGTTGGATTTAATATAATTTGTATATATATTTGCATTGTATTGTGCTATATGGGAAAATGTAATATGAGTATTGCTATATGTATTGATAATTGTTATTGTATCTTCTTTCCTTTTCCTGATGATAGTGCATGAAAAGAGATTTATCGAATTCTCTTTGGAAAGGAAATTTAAATCTTTCTTTGTGTGAGAAAATATACCTTATTGGTTTGATATTTTTGATATACTCATTGTGAAAGTGCAGGAACTTCATTGGAATTACTGGAATAATTTCTACTTGATATATTGGAAGCATTTACACATTTACTTTTACTGAAGAGAAGTACCATTTATTTTTACTCAAGAGAATTACCATTTATTTGTGAACTATTTTGAATCAAGATTGAGAACATTTAAGTTAGTAAAGAGATATACTTGTGAATCAAACAATTTCCAGTTGTTTATTTTGAATCTGCGATTTTGTTTCCCGCTATAGTGAACAGATTTATTGTGCAACCTTTGTCATACCGTTCTTCCCAGATTGAACAAAAGACACTTATCAATGAACCTTCCATTGTGGTCTCTCAGTTACAACATCTTAATCAACCCAATAGTCTGTTTTCCCAACCACCGCAACAGTTGAATGATGTTAAATGGAGATATATGAAATTCCAAGCGTTTACAAAGAGCATGTATTATTGTTGCTGGAACAGGGGGATATGGAGCCACAAGTGGGAGGATTAAAACAAAGCAAATAGGATCTTGCATAAGGTTGGGAATTATTCCGGGTGCTCTGACAATTTTTGGCTGTGGGGAAGGTTTAATAGTTCTTACAGGGACTCCTTCGACTTGGCCAATTCAACATGGAAAAATATCTAAGATTTTGCCCCAATGTATTCTCCTGATTACACAGGTCTCGGGGATATTTGTTCTGGGTGGCAGTTGCGGGACGCCAATTTATGGTTTTTCTTCAATGGTATTGCTACTAATTACCATCCTGGTGCCTGACCTTCCTGGTACAGGTAGAGAAGCCTGGGGTTCCCCCTTTCTCACTTCGCTGGTGCCGAGCAATTGCAGGACCATTAGGGCCGCAGTGCTTGGACGAGGTTATCACTGATGCTCAATTGAGCGACATTCCCTCCTCCAGTGGGAGGGCTGTAACTGGAGTTCTGATTCTGGCTGCCTATCCAGGAATCATCACGCAAGAGAACCGCAGATCCATTCTCAGACTCGCTTGCAGATTAGATAAGTCCATAAATGCCACCAGAAGAATAGTTAGGGATTTGCAGACAGAGGAATTTAGCCAAATAATTATGCAGCATAGAATTGCCTTGGATTATTTGCTTGCTAAACAGGGGGTTTATGCAGAGTGGTCAGGAGAAAGGGCTGAATTAAAATTTTATGATCTCAAAATATTTTGAAGAACAAAATACATACTGGTAATTTATTATCGTTTCTATAGGACGTCCTGTGGTCTTGGCTTCCATCCTCACAATGGATTGAACAAATAATACAATACTTGGTCATTGGCATAGCCATCCTAATCATCGGTTGTTGCTACCTGCAATGTTTCAGTGCTTTCGAGGTGCATACTTTCCCTCAAACCAAAATACCAGAGACCTCCTTGAGAAGAGCTGCCCTACCTGTACAAGGCACTGTGGCAGTACGCCCCTAATTAATAGAGAAAGGGAGGATGAATGGGTGACACTCTATCTTTGCCCCCACCCATAGGAGAAACCGTTAGCCCTGGCCCTCATCAGCTCCTAAAAGGGAGAGGCCAGGCTCAGCTCGGGGTCTGCCCACAGGCATGACTGCAACACCTATTTGGGTGCTTTCTGGCAGGAGCTGATGTAAGTGCATCCCTATCAGAGCCATCACACGTTTCCCCCTCCTCAAACCTCTTATCAGCCCCTGACCATCTGGGTTGCTCCTTCTGGCAGTTATCAACATACATCCCCCGATATACTGATGTATGCAACACCCCAGTCTCTGAGCCTGTCTTCCTGTCAGTTTTGTCACGACCATGCGATTGCACTAGGTACGCACGTGTCAAGGTTTCCTCAGGAATAAAAGGGAGGTCCGCGATCTATCAGCGTCGCCTCACCTATGACCTGACCTTGCGTGTGCATGTGTGTTTCTCATCACTACAAGAAAAGAAAGGAGAAGAGGGTTAAAGCAGGAGGGAGAAATTGAATAGCACTATCACAGTGATTTTTCAGAAATAAAAAAAATCTTGATTCATCTCCCTCCCCCACTGAAATTTCCAAGGGTGCCTTGGGATCCTTTTTATCATGGGGAGATATATGGGGGCCTTAGAACAAAGGGGGGTTTAGTTTCTTAGAATTGTTGATCCCAGTGAAACCATCCTGGTCATAAAAATATCCAGAAAATCCAGACTTCCCTCAATCCCTCATCCCTCTATGGCATAACTACAGTGAAAATGTATCTCAAAGAAGCCATCGGATCTTTAGGAGGGAATCATACATTTTTAATTTCTCAACAATCTGCTTACTGATGAGGTCATCAGACTTCCATAGTGTAATTCTGGAAAGAGGATTCTGCCCCAGTATCTTTCTTTCTCCAGATTTTTTTTATGATCCTGAGGATACTAAGTAATAAACATCTTAATAGAGAAAAGAACAGCATGAGATGCATCCAACACAAGCCCATGTCCCATAGGGGGAACATCAATTCCCAGAAGCCTGTCAGTACATTGGCTGATCAGTGCTTTGGGGAATTGACTTCAGCTTCTGGGAATTGAAGTCCAAAAACCAAAGGTTGGGAAACACTGCTCTGGACAAACTTCCCACTGGCATATCCCCACCAGATTTCTATTCTTCTGCACTACAGTCTCCCTGTATAGCCTAGACTGGCAGAGCTCAATGCCCAAAACACTCTTGTACCTACACAGTCATCAGTAATAGATTTTCACTTTTATATCAGTGACATTTATATATGCCAAGACGGAACATGCTCATTATAAGTGTTATTAAACAAAAAGGCTACTAGTTGTATGGTAATTAATCAGTCAGTGTTGATTGAAATCCTTGATGAAATGAAGCACGAGTTTTGAAAAATAATTGAATGAAATCACATAATCCATGAATCATCTCTAGAATGCATATTTATTAAAGCAGAATTCATCACTAAGGTAGTTTGTGAAGAAGGTTTTGGTACCCTTGGGAGATTTTACTAGAAGATAAAAAATGCCAGATGTTCTTATATCAAAACTGAAAAGAACAGGCATCAATTAAATATAACGTGCAGCTGTTTAATGTCCAAAAGACCTGATGTGTGAACTTATATTGGAGGGTAAACTTAAACAAGCATTTATGGCAGGCAGAGAGATCTGACAATGAAAAGGCAATAATGTTTCAAACAACAGTACTATCAAAACTCCTGACTTGGAGAAAACCATGCCATTTAAAATCCCAGTACAATGGCATCAATGGATCTATGAAGTCTGCAGCATGATAGATTTATACTGGACTATAGCCCATCTTTCTGTTCACATTGGGATGCTGAATCATTTTGGTGGCGTACTGATCAAGTTTTAAACAAATATAATAGTGATTCCATGAGCATTTCACATGAGGCAAAGAATAGCTGTTATCCTAGAAAAGGTTTTCTGCTTCCACAATTCTCTTGATGTTTTGACCGCCCCTAGGTTTAGGGGGGCCCCCATGAAATGGTGAACAGGGCTCTACATTTAACGGTTGTGTGGAAGAGGAAATTTAAGGAACTCTAGCTTCCATGACAAATCATTTAAGGTACATAAATAATTGTCATGCTCTGTTCAAGTTTCTTTAGCAGAAACTGCAAAATTAAAGGAGGTCTGACAATGAGAAACATTGCATGCCTACTAAAAATAAGGCCCCTCATGAAACTTAATTGGATTTCCTCTCTCATAACAGTGTATAGGGTCACTCTGCATTTCTCCTAATAACTTGGCATTGTACATCTTCTCATGAAATATACATTTTCAGACATAATTAGTCCGTCTTCATTCAGTAAAGACAGTGTTTGCTCCTGAAGATAATGATGAATCTTTATGTGACAATAATATTTTTTTACTTCTGTACACCACACAACAATCCTTTGAATATGACTTTTTTATATTCTAAAGAAAGTCCACCAACTTTCTACTAACAGCATATTGTTGTCTATCGCTAGTCAAACAGCAGAAATGAGGAAGACAACAATAGCAATACTTGACAACTCTTGAACTCTCACAATGAAGTTTAGATCTATGTAGTCTGAACTTGTGTTCAGGAGAAACTGAGTTCACCTCTGGCAGTTTAAGCCAATTGTTGGAAAGAGAGAAATGAAACCCTTGTTTAAAAATGCAAACTAAATAATATGCTAAAATATACCATCTACAACTCAAAACCACAAAAGAAGGAAATGAAGGAAAACTGTCCTATATCACACATCAAATATAATGGGTGTAGATAGATAGATATAGATGACAAACAAACAACAGATTAATAAAAATAAAAGATTTGCTATGTAAAATTTAGATTGTCAAAAGGCATACTTAATGATCTAGAAGGCCACATGTGGCATGATGCACATTCCCCACCCCAAGTCTAGACCAACAAAGTCTATTTACTGGATGCTCATATTCCTTAGCATGGTAAGTCCCAACTAGAGTAACCCCAGTGATTTTATGGAATGTATGACGAGTTGTCTTGTCAAGTTTACAGTGATTCAATCCTCTTGTATGTTCCAATCAAACCCTGGACTGCCAAAATGAATTCACTTTCTTGGCTTTGTCAATGGCTAAACATGTCCTCATTAGCACATGTTTCTGGCAGTAATTGGCAGATCATTAAATGAAGAAGAAACAATGGCCAAACGGAGTATCACAAGAAGAGAGCAAAAAATCCGTTTGAGGTTGAGAGAACATATTTTAATATACAATCTACATACTAAGTATTCAATGTCTAAAAGTCAGTACAACTTTTTTGGAAAAATCCTTCATCAGAGATTACATTTACATTCCTTTAAAGTTTCTGTAAAACAGATTTTTTTAAAAAATTTTTTAAAGATTATCAAAACCTACATTACATACATATATCAAGAGAATGAACCCACCTAGTCATAATGTATAATTTACTTATCCGCATCCTTCTTGCGTCCTGGCCTCCCTGTAGAAATTCTTTGAGCTACAGACGTTAACAGGCTGGATGTGATTCCTCCTTAAATAGCATTGGCACAGGTGAGTTTAATTGTGGTTCTATCTCTTCCCTCCCAATTAACTCTTACATATATTATTCTTTTATGACCACCTTAGTAATTCATACTACCAAATCCCAACGGGATAAGTAAATTACATATTATGACTAGGTGGGTTCATTCTCCTGATATATGTATGTAATGTAGGTTTCAAGATCATTAAATGAGCCAGATTCTGTATCTCTCCACATTCACACAGTGTTGTTGTCTGCCAGCAGCCTGTTGGTCTTGCATTTAGGGTCTCCAACCCTCTGCCTATTCAGAGCTCTCGACGTGACGTAGGGGAGATTTCATTCCCCAGCTATAACCTTCCTCACCCAGTGAACTCCCTCCATCTTCTAATTTGGCTTTGCTCTTGCACACCCTAAAGAACGTTTGTTCTTGCCAATAAAGCTTGTCCTGGATCTGAGCCAGTGGACTTGAGGTACATACCCATTCAGAGGATGTCAAGGGTCATTTTCTTGCTTAGTTCTCCAATCATCTGCTCGTTTTATACACTGTACAGTAAACCCCCGCACAACGACGCATTTGTGTAACATCAAATTCCATTAACGACTCATCATTGGAGTAAAAGTCACCATCCGCACAACAACGTGACGTCGTGTGGATGATGACTTTGTGGGAAAAACGCACTTCCTTGTTTTCTCCTTCCCATGTTGCCTTGCATGGGGGGGGGGTTAAAAAGTGGTGCACAGGCGCTGCTTCCCTTTGTGGGTTTGAGCAGGTGTCAGACAGCAGAGGCCGAGGATATTTTTCAGCGTTCAAAGTTGAGGATTTTTTCTTGTGGTTTCCCAGCAGTTCCAGCTGTTCCCGTAGATTTCCCTGTGAGTTCCTTTTGTTGATTGTTGTGAATTTCTTTGCACATTTTTTGGTTTTTTTGGGGGTTGTGTTTTTAAAATGTGAATTTCTGTGCACATTTGGGGGGGGATTATGTGTTTAAAAATGTAATTTCTGTGCACATTTGGGGGGGGTTGTGTTTTTAAAAATTGAATTTCTGTGCACATTTGGGGGGTTGTGTGTTTAAAAAGTGAATTGCAGTGCTTTGAACGTTTTTGCTCTCTTGGGGGGTTTGTGTGTTTACAAAGTGAATTTCTATGCACATTTGGGGGTGAGTTTGTGTGTTTAAAAAGTGAATTCCTGTGCACATTTGGGGGTGAGTGTGTTTAAAAGGTTTTGGCTTTGGGGGGTTGTATGTTTAAAAATTGGATTTCTTTGCCCATTTATTGGCTTTGGGGGGTTGTGTTTTAAAAAGTGAAGTTCTGTGCACATTTTTTGTTTTTTTGGGGGTAGAAATGCCCACTCTGTAGCTGGGTCTTTCTCTACTCCATTTTGGTTACTCTGGGCCTGTTTCCCTCCAAAATGGAGTCTGAGCACATGGCAGGCAGGAGGTACTGACAATGCATGCTGGGACATTTGGGGGTGAGTTTGTGTATTTAAAAGTGATTTTCTTTGCACATTTTTTTAGCTTTGGGGGGTTTCTTTGCCCATTTATTGGCTTTGGGGGGGTTGTGTGTTTAAAAAGTGAAGTTTTTTTGGGGGGTGTGTGGAAATGTCCACTGTGCTCTGTGGCTGCGTCTTTCTCTCCTCCATTTTGGTTACTTTGGGCCTCTTTCCCTCCAAAATGGAGTCTGAGCACAATGCATGCTGGGACATGATTTCTTCTCCATTTTGCAGCATGATTCTATGCAGGGCCTGTTTGCTACAAAACTGAAATGTGATTTCTTATGCTGATTCTAGACTTCATACGTCTGCCATGGCATCAACATCAAGAAAACCATCTGCCAGCAGAGGGAAGAGGGAACAGATTCTGGTGGAGGAGAAGAAGGCGATAATCATCATGCGCATCATTGACATCGCAAAGATAAATGGAAGCCCATGATCCACAGAGAGAGAAGTTCACAGAGAGATCAGTGACCAAGGGTGTGACCAGGCTTGTGAAGAAACAGTCAGCACTGTTGGATGAGGTGGAGAAATTGCTGCTGGTGTGGATCCATGACAGCAGGCATCAGACATCATCACCTAGGCCATCATTCGGGAGAAGGCGAGGCAGCTCCATGCAGATCTCGTTGCACAGCAACCTGGACCATCAGACGAGGAGGAGGTCTTCACTGCCCAATGGTTTGCCCAATTCAAGGGACAGTCAAAAATCCACAGCTTGGTGAGGCATGGTGAAGTGGCCAGCTGTGATATTCTAGCTGCAAAGGATTTTGCCATGACCTTTTATGAACTAATCCAGACAAATGGCTACCTTCTGCCGCAGGTTTTCAATGCAGACAAGACAGACCTCTTCTGGAAGTGAATGCCCATGAGGACCTTCATCACAGAGGAGGCCACGTCATTGCCAGGGCACAAGGAATGAAAGGACCAGTTCACCCTGCTGTTTTGTTCCAACGCGAGCGGGGACCTCAAGCTGAAGCCCCTGCTGGTCTACAACTCTTTGAACCTACCCAAGGGCCTTCAAAAAACGTCATGTCAACAAGGATGAGATGAGCGTTTTTTGTCGAGCGACAAGGAATGCATTTGTCACATGGGTGAACCAAGTATTTGGTCCATCTGTGCAGTAACACCTGGAGGCCAAGAACCTTCCGAAGAATTAAGCAAGATAGAAATAACCAGGGAGGAGGTCCTTGCATGTCTTGTTAAGCTAAACACTAACAAATCACCAGGACCAGATGGCATCCATCCACGAGTTCTCAGGGAACTTAAAGATGAAATTGCTGATCTCCTAGCCAAAATATATAATATTTCCCTCAAATCAGGCTTTGTGCCTGATGACTGGAAGGTAGCGAATGTAACACCAATTTTCAAAAAAGGATCCAGGGGTGATCCAGGAAATTACCGACCTGTCAGTTTGACATGTGTCCCAGGTAAAGTGATGGAAACCATCCTAAAAGATAGAATTAATAGGTACATTGAAGAGAAGGCGCTGCTAAAGGAGAGCCAACATGGCTTTTACAAGGGCAAATCATGCCTCACTAATCTGTTGGAATTTTTTGAGAGTGTCAACAAGCATGTGGATAAGGGGGATCCAGTTGACATTGTTTATCTGGACTTTCAGAAGGCTTTTGACAAGGTCCCACACCAAAGGCTCTTGAATAAACTTACCAGTCATGGAATAAAGGGACAGGTCTTGTCCTGGATCAGCAACTGGCTAAGGGACAGGAAACAGAGGGTAGCACTAAATGGACACTTCTCCAAGTGGAGGGAAGTAAAGAGTGGGGTCCCCCAAGGTTCAGTACTGGGACCCTTGCTTTTCAACCTCTTCATAAATGATCTAGAGGTAGGAGTAAAAAGCAAGGTAGCCAAATTTGCTGACGACACTAAATTATACAGGGTAGTGAAAACTGTGAGAGATTGTGAAGAGCTCCAGAGGGATCTCTTGACACTGGGGGAGTGGGCAAAACAGTGGCAAATGAGCTTCAACATCAGTAAGTGCAGAGTGATGCATGTTGGGGCAAAAAACCCCAATTACATTTATAAACTGATGGGGTCTGAACTCTCTGCGACAAACCAGGAAAGGGACCTTGGTGTCCTGGTGGACAGCTCAATGAAGATGTCAACCCAGTGTGCCTCAGCAGTGAAAAAAGCAAACTCAATGTTAGGGATCATTAGGAAGGGTATAGAAAATAAGTCAGCAAGTGTCATTTTGCCTCTTTATAAATCTATGGTGAGGCCCCATCTGGAATATTGTGTACAGTTCTGGTCGCCATACCTCCAGAAGGATATTATGGAGTTGGAGAAAGTACAGAGGAGGGCAACCAGAATGATTAAGGGACTGGAACACCTTCCTTACCATCTGAGGCTGCAACGGTTGGGCCTTTTCACTCTTGAACGACGGCGTCTAAGAGGTGACCTGATTGAAGTTTATAAAATCATGCACGGTGTGGACAAAGTAGATAAGGAAAAACTGTTTTCCCTATCGCATAACACTAGAACTAGGGGACACTCCATGAAACTTTTGGGTACTAGTTCTCAAACAAATAAGAGAAAGTACTTTTTCACCCAGAGGATTACTGGTCTATGGAACTCCCTGCCAGAAGAAGTGGTGACAGCTGTCAGACTTGACAGCTTTAAGAAAGGATTAGACAAGTTCATGGAGGACAAGGGTATCAATGGCTATAATTATGGCTACCTAAGGACAACCTCCGGGTTGGAGAGATAGGCAGGATATCTCTCAATGCCATTTCCAGGGAATCCTAAGCAGGTGAAGGCATCTCCTTGGGAATACCCTGAAGGAAATGGTAAGCCACTGTGTGAGACAGAATGCTGGACTGGATGGGCTGTGGCCTGTTCCAGCAAGGCTGTTCTTATGTTCTTAAATGCAGTTTTGCTCCTGGACAATACTCCGGCCCATCCTCCACTGCTGGAACAGGACCTCAGGCCGGAGAACAGGTTCATTAAGATTGTGTTCCTGCCGCCCAACACAACACCGATTCTACAGCCCATGGACCAGCAGGTGATCTCCAATTTCAAAAAACTTTACACACGATAACTGTTCAGGCACTGTGCGGAGGTCACCGGGTGCTTCAGGCAGACCATCCAACAGTTCTGGAAGGAGCATTTTGATATTGTAGACTGCCTGAACATGATCAAACGGGCATGGGATGGCATAAGTCAGCAGAATCTTATTGCTGCCTGGTGCCCCCTCTGGCCTGGCAGTTCTCTGGCTGCCGCTGAGCCCGAAGCTGCTCCTTCGGAACACGAATTGGGCGATGATGCAGTGGTCAGTGAGATTGTTGAGCTGGGCCGGTCCATTGGGCTGGAGATGGATGACGGCGATGTGGAGGAACTGGTGGACAGCCATGATATGACCAAGCTGCCCACCCAGAAATGAATGGAGCTTCAGAGGCAGGAGGAGGAATTGTTGGAGTCTTCAACTGGAGGAGAGGTGTCAAAAAAGAGGATTGCTGACCTGCCCTCCAGTGAGCTGAATGCATGGCTGAAAGCTCACGAGGTGTATCAAAGACTCATAGCTTTTGACTTTTGTTGGATCGGGGCCGTGGAGCGGCCATGGGGTCCCGGAGGAGACTGGTCAAGTAACGACACGAGACAAGATGGAGCGAAGACCAGTGGTTTATTGAGGGAAAATCATCATCATATATAGGAATTCAAGGCAGCGTGTGATAGAATCGTCATCTGACAGAAAATCACATCACATGTTTACCCGGGTTAATTGGGAACCTCTCTCGGGGAAGTTAATTAACTAAGTTAAACACTGGCAGGGGAAGTCCATTGTTCCTAGCTTACACAAGAGTAAATATGGCCACTATTGACGTGGTTTGGGGTAATCCGCAGGTGCGATATTATCTATTTCCTAACCGCTTGATTAGACAATCAATTTCCTCCTGCTTGGACTGCCTGTCAGGTCAGATATGGGTGAATCAATCTTATGACTATTAATCCGCTCCCCAATTTCTGTCCCCTCGGAGCCCAGAGGCCCGGAGCGTTCTCACATGGCATGGCCTCTGTCAGGGACAGTATGCCAATTGTGCTCGCGGATACCGCAGACTTTTTTTGCACCTGTCCCTGCTGTCAGAAAGGAACTCAAGAACTATGAGAAGCAGCAGAGGCTGGGCAAGAAACCAAAAACTGATGCTGTCATTCTGTTCAGCTGATGTTCAGATGCTCTCCTCCTCCTCCTCCAGTTAATTGTCCAGTTCACTCTGTGTTTTGCAATTTAAGAAGTTTGCTCTTTTGCACTGAACAGAGTTGTGTATTTAAATGTTCAGAATGCTCTTGACCAAGTTTTATAATGTCCATCCATGTTCCCTGTTACGGTCTGAAATGGTTTAGCACTTTTGCACTGTGTGTTTAAATGTTCAGAATGCTCTTGACCAAGTTTTCTAATGTTCATCCATGTTCCCTGTTATGGTCTGAAATGGTTTAGCACTTTTGCACTGAACAGAGGTGTGTCTAAATGTTCAGAATGCTCTTGACCAAGTTTTCTAATATTTATCCATGTTCCCTGTTATGGTCTGTTATGGTCTGAAATGGTTTAGCACTGTTGCACTAAAGAGAGTTGTGTTTTACATGTTTTTACAAATGTTCCATGTTCTGTTTTAAAACTGCACTTTATTTAAAAATAACTTAAAATGCTCTTTTGAATTATTTTTAATGTTTCAATAATATTTTTAACCTTTATACAATTGTTTATTTAGGTAATGTAAGGTTGCAGCATGTTTCCATTGACTTGCCTTGCAGTCTGTGATGATTGCATTGCAATGAAAACGTCATTAATCAAGGTTTTTCCATAGGGAGCTGCTTTTTTAGCGTCATTGTGCGGGATCGCTCGATTAACGACGCTTCCCATACAATGGCACTGAGCTTGGAACCAAATTCTGTCATTGTGCGGGGGTTTACTGTATATGAATCTCCTAACATATACACATTTGTTTTAAAAAGTTCTCTAATATGTTCATTATTATATGTCATTTGAGCCTGTGACTGCATCACAAAAAGGTTAATGGAATGTGTAGATTTTGGAGGCAAGTGGGAAAGATTTGAAAGAACAGCTTAATCTCAAATTATCTGATCTTTGTTTTTTAATAAACAATTGTTGTCTAGGGATAGCACGCACCTTACTGTAACATTGCTGGACTACATGGGCGTGTGCTATCCCTAGACAACAAAATCAAGGCGATTATTTATAAACGCTGGAATATAGTCCGGGATCTCCCAGGTTGTGAAATCCGTCCTCTTATAAGATGTAGGAAGACCTGCTCTATTGGACAAATTATAACACGGTCTGATCATGACTGCAGTTCGAGACAGATTACACCCATTGCTATGGGGCATTACTGCTGCTGTAATTGCATTGCAGCTTATCCTGGGAAACTAAAGAGGTCCACATTCCGGGCTATCCTTTTAAGGTTCAACTCAAAGAATTAACTACATGTAAAACAAAAAATTGTGTTTATTTGATTGTTTGCAAGTGTGGTTTATGTTATGTGGGAGTTACAACCAGGGAATTGAAAGTTTGGGTGGGGGAACACAGGTCCACCATTTCCTGGAACAATGGTATACTGAGCGGTACTTCAAATTCGTCACTTTGGAAACAATCAAATCTCCGCCGTTTACCCTTGCCAACATTGAGTTACAGCTCTTAAGGTGGGAGGCTTATTTTATCCACCACTTTAATTCTCTTCAGCCTCATGGAACTTGATTATGCCTGCTTTTTTTAAGAGACTCACCAGTCATTATAACAGCTGGAATCAGCTGTTATAATTTGATACGTGTTGTGAACCTTTCAGGGACTTTCTTCCAGGGACTCAGAGTCCTCTGACGTCCAATATCACCAAAATAATATACATGGGAGACTTGGGACGCATTGAAATAGAGATTCTTAAAAAGCAGGTTATTATCTTTGTTTATCATCCAATGATTGTATTAATTATATGGCAAGTTCGAGGATTTCTTTGTTTAGATGTATGGTCTATTCTTATTATTCCTACTTATAGTTTTGTATATATTTCTCTAGTTTCCTGATGAAAGTAACTGGAAAAGCCGATACTTTTCTGGAAGGGCTTAGAATCTATTTTGAATCTACTTTATTTGACATTAAATTGAGAATATTCTTTGAACTTTTTGCCTCAAACAGTTTTTCCACTTTACTGACTCGCACCGTTTGGCCCCACTTTTCTACTAAAAAATTTATGTTGGACAGATTCCACTATCAAAATATTTTAAAGAACCCATACTGAGCCTCCATAAACCATCTAAGGAAGCAGTTTTATCCTTGAATAGTTTTATTAAAGGTGCCATAATTTTTTCCACCTGGTTGAGAGGAATAGCAATAAATCACATTGGTGGATACTTCAGCTAACAAAGCCGCAGACTCTAAATGATCTAACCATATCCCTGAACTTTTAATTATCACTCCAAGGTATTTATTTGAGATGTTCTGTTTAATTTCAACTGCCATCTATAGTTCTTCTTCCTTTATCCCAAAATAGATTTTTGGTTCTCGTTTTGTTTACATGGTGTTCCTAAGGCCTAAACTATCTTTGCATTTCCACCTTCGTATAGAACAGAAGGAAAAAACAATTTGAGTTTTGTAGGAAGCAATGTTGCAAAAGAGAGTAACTATTTAAATTACCAGAATAGTCAAAGCATTCTTCAAAGAAAAAATGATGTACTGTATGTCATAAATAACAGTGCCACTTGAAACCATTATTATTAACTCTGGTACTTTCTAGGGCAAAGACAGTTATTTTGTTATTTTGCCTCAAACAGTTATTTTGTTATTTTGTATATTAGTTATTTTGACTGGCATTTTAAAGAATTTTTAATGACTTTTTAGATTGAAATTGTTTTTAGATGCTGATGTTTTTTGTTATTTCACTGTGAGCTGCCCAGAGTCGTCTTGGCGAGTGCGGCGGCACTAGAAATCAAAATAAATAAATAAATAAATAAATAAATAAATGAATGAATAATAAATGAATGAATGAATGAATGAATGAATAAACAAACAAACAACAAACAACAAACAAACAAACAAACTGGCCAGGTTGACTTGGGTGTTCCAAAACCAAATTTTCCCTTTTCTGAAATGGGCCAGTAATGAACAGAGATGTCCATCTCTTCTTCATCCACTGCTTATTATTTTCATATCTTGCTGGGAGCACAAACTTCAGAAGGTGCTGGGAATATGCCATTTATATTTAAAGTACCTAGAAGCAGCTGGGAATCAAGCAGGGTAATGATCACATTTTGTTCAGCTGAAGGTAAATGTTTGCCACTTTAGAACTTCAGAGAGATGACATTTTGTCAGATTTTCATGCCAGGTTTTTATGGTGCTGACTCTCATCCAACTGCAGCTTCATAATGCTCCTAAGTGATAAATGTAGCAAGTGGTTTGGAAATTGAAACAGGGAAAAAGAAACCTTGTTATTTTATCCAAAAAGACCATAAACTGCAAAAAAAAAGGATAATGCAAAAAGTATTTCTCAGAAAGAAAAACTGACAAAAACCAAACTCAATCCCCCATACAGTACCATCTCAACTACTACTGTTGTTACTTCATGTTATTCATAGTGAATTTTTGTGGTCAGAAGAGAGATAGAAACTGCTGGCCTTCTCAATTGGAAATGGGCTGGCTCTATGTTTATGCTCCATGTTTGTAAATATTAGTTTAGGCTAGTTACACCTTATTGTTTCCCCTGAGGCAGTTGTTCCAAACAGTTTCTGCAAATGCAAGGCATCACAGTTAATGACAAACTTTGTGAGATGAAATTAAAGTATGGCATTCTAAAAACAAATTGTTTTTAAAATATATGGGGTTTTTTTAAAAAAAAAAATCGTGTCAGAAAAGGTGTTTTCTGGGTTGAAAGGATTTTTGCTGGAGGAACTCCACTCAAGGCTTCCCGAATGAGGCTACTTTCATGTCCCCAAGATCTTTCCCAATCAAAGTGGTCCCTATTTATCTACTTGCACGTTCTTGCTTTCAGACTGCTATGTTGGCAGGAGTTGGGACAGAGATGGGTGCTCATTCAATCATTCAGTACTTGGGTCTTGAACTGCAAACTTGCTGGCCTTCCAGCTAACAAGGTGAGCTTCTTAATCACTGAGCCACCACTGTCCCTAATATGAACTATATATCATACATATTTGATAAGGGGAAAGGGAAATATCCAAGACAAGATTTGTTGTTTTTCTGGAAGGAGAGGTGATATGGTGACATGAGAAAACAACAGGAATCAAAGAAGTAGTGATATAAAATCTTTGCATGAATTTTTATCCCAAACATGCTGGGGGGCACAAAAGGTTTTTTTACTTGTATATATGTTTTTTAAGATAATGTATTGTTGGATTATAATTTAATATATATATAAAATCAAATCAAATCAAGACCAGCATAGAACAGGTTAAAATGTGGGTACTACAATATATCAAGCGACAAAAGTTTAAATGAGGGTGTTTAAAAAGGAGTATTTCTGCTCAGAGTTATGGAAAAGTAAAATTAGTGCATAGAGCATTACAGCTATTACTCCTATATTGTGTCACTAGTGGTTTATTTGGCTTGTTATTTAGATTGTTCTTCTGATCTTACATGCTGCAGCACAGATCCTGGCAGTATTTTGGGTGAAGGTGGGTCTTTCATCTGATAGCAGCCAGTGGGTATATGTTCTGTTTGTCTGGCCAGGATACTTGGAGAGCAGTAGATATCAAACTTTATATATATAATCTTTATACATATAAAGATAAAGATTATATATATAAAGTTTGATATATACTGCTCTCAAACTTTCTGTTCTTTGGCCTAGTTCTTTTTTTCCTGAAAGCTCTTTTAATTTGGCTTTTTCTGTAGGAATCGGGGCCGCTGAGGGCCGTAGGTCCCGGAGGAGACTGATCAAAGAACGATACGAGGCAGTATGGAGGAGGATATGATCAGTAGTTTATTGAAGGAAAGCTTCAGCATATATAGAAGGAAAAGCGCAACGGTGGCAAAACCGTCCTCAGGCAGAAATCACATCACTTGTTTACTCGGGTTAATTGGGAATCTCTCTGGGGAAGTTAATTAACTGGGATAAACATTGACATAGGAAGCCCCATTGTCCAAGGATTAGACAGGGGCAAACATGGCATCTATTTGTGCCGGAGATTAGACTGAGACCTGGAGATGAGTGATTTACTCTAATGGGTAACAGAGTTAGCTATTTGCTCTTTCAGCAGAACCGCTAGTCAGGTCAAGGAATTGGGTGAATCAAACCCTATCATTTATCCACCCCCCCTTAATTTCTCTGCCCGCAGACGCCATGAGCCAGGAGTTTTCTCTACCGTAGTGGCCTCTGCCAGGGCCGTTCCATGCCCGCCGGGCATGGGGAAACCACATCTCCCCTTTAAATTTCATTTAAGGACCTGACCGGTGACTCTGCGTAGGAGCGGCATCAGCTGCTGAGCGGGAATGATGTTTCGGGGTTCCTTCTCGGGGCGGGACTTCGAGATCAGTGAGGGAATACATTGTGCAAAGCAGCATAATGCTATGCCTAGTATAATCACCCCCACAACCACCTTAAGTACTGTCTGGAGCCACCCCCATGGAATCCATGACCACATCCAGCTCCACAATGAACTCCACCAAGCCCCCCATGCCGAGCCTTCTCTGATACCCTCGACTATGGTGTGGAGGTCTGTGAGCTGAGTCTGTATCCTGCGGGAATTGTCAGTAAGATTGAAACAACACATGCCATGAAAGGATTCGCAACCCAGGTGGTGCAGCAATAAGAGATAGTCTATGGCCGCTCGATTGTCAAGAATGGCATGGCGAAGTTCTGCCTGCTCCTGGTTGAGCAGCGCTATCGCTGTGGACGTACGGTTAATGGCTTTGGCTAATCCGCAAGCCAAACGACTGATCCTTCGAGCGTTGCCGACGGCTAAGCCTGGCACGCCAACGATGCTGACTGACAACGAGACATATTCGGCTGGACTCAGGACTCTAAAGCTGCTATCACATGAGCTGTCTAACTGGGTGGTGCGAGTGTGCCGTATGAGTGCGGGAACATTTGAAACATTTGTGCTTGGGGTAACCATATCCTTAGTGGGGAGCAACAGTGTCAGACGACTAAGGCAACATGTGGAATCTGATATATTTGCAGGAATGTAGTTGAAAGTATACTGATTACATGTGAAGAACCAACCGGATGGTAATGTAACATGAGCATACATAGAACCAAGTGTCTCTGGTTTATCACAAGTCCAATTGCTGCTGCCGGTATCGAGGCAGCGGCGCTGGGTTTGGCCGACTGCCGCGCAGCCGACTATTTGAGCACAAGTAGAGTTCGGGCTGGCCGCCACTCGCGGGGTGTGAAGAGTGGCTGCATCAGCCGGCAAAGTCATAGTGAGCCGCAATCCCCCCCAGCGAGCGTAGGCTGCAAAGCTCGCAGGGAGATGCGGTCCAAAAATCTTCTTCAACAGCCAGTCGCCATCCCTGGCGCGCGCATCGAGAGTGTGGCACACTGGGATGAGACAGGTGCTCAGAAGTGAGGCAGAATCTGCGTCCTGTTTCAGGCAAAAATCGGACTGGTTGATGAGACCCGCCAACCTTTCCCACAGGTTGTAATGCATCCGGGCGGAGAGGTCTCCATCTGGCAGCAAACCGTTGGCCCCTTATGGGGGCAGCCTGAACGCCTCCCCCCATAAACAGGGATAGGGTCAGGATGATGAGAACTGCCACGGAGTTGGCGTTGATCTGGGCGAAAACTGCAGCCAAGAAGTTCTCCGGTGTCGGCTCCCTCTCCTCACGTCGGAGGGCGTCCTGGGCCTCATTGCAAAGAGCCTTGATCATCCCCCAGGTGACCTTCGGCGCTGTCATCTGTGGCCGCCTCCTCCGATGGGTCCTCTCGGTCAGGGTGAGGTCCTCCATCTCCGGGATCGGACTCTGGTCGGTCTGGGTCCACGCCATGTGGTTCCAAGTGAGGCTTGACACACCGAGCTGGAATCCAAACGACACCTGTAGGAGACATAACTGCAGCATACCCTCTCCCCCAGGTTATGAGCGGCGCCGGGCCCCTCCAAGAAGGGTCCGGTGGCACCCGGTATCGGACCATCGGTCGCGGGAGAGCTTCCGAACGGCGGAAGTGCTTCTCCTGCAGCGTGCAATCCGAAAAAACATTAAGGTGATTGTAAGTGAACAATACCTTATTCAGACAATGCTGTGCCTGAGCCTGTGACTTGGGGAGGGCCGGTGGCTCCCCCCTTTCTGTTTGTTTGTCAATATAGGACTTGAGCGTCCGATTGACCCGTTCCACAATCGCTTGCCCCTGCGGATTGTAAGGAACGCCAAAAGTATGCTGAATATCCCAAGTGGCCATGAAGGCCGCCAGCTGCCTGGAACTGTAGGACGGTGCGTTATCGGTTTTAATTTGCCGCGGCTTGCCCATTGCCGCGATGCAGGAAAGGAGGTGCTGCTCTACGTGGGAAGCAGTCTCCCCTTTCTGCGCCGTTGCCCAAATGAATTGAGAAAAGGTGTCAATGCAAACGTGCATGTACTGCCATCTGCCAAACTGCGGGACATGCGTGACATCCATCTGCCACACTTGGTTAGCCTCTGTCCCTCGTGGGTTGACCCCCCATGAGGGCCCCCCCGGTGCCCCTGCACAATGCTGGCAAGAGCGGACTATGCCTTGGGCTTGAGAGAGTGGCAGGTTAAACTGTCTGGCGAGCGCTTTGGCATTCTGATGAAAGAATGCATGGCTCTGAATTGGAGTAGTAAAAACACCCAAAACTGAACGTTGCTGAATTTCCTTTGCCGCCGCGTCCGCTCTGCTATTGCCCGCGGAAATCGGACCCGGTAGGTCTTGATGACTTCGGATGTGGGCAATATAGAGCGGCTCCGTGCGGTTTCGCAAATGAAATTGAGCAGTGAGAAACAGACTAAGCAGATTCTTGTCTATCGCGGGAGTAATGTAGGCTCCCGGTAGACTGTGAAGCAAATTCCTGACATACTGACTGTCGGTAATGATGTTTAAACGTTCCTTGGCGAAGGTGCGCAAGGCAAGGTTCACCGCTGCCAACTCTGCCCGCTGTGCAGACTTCTGTGGGAGAGTTAACAGCGTGCGCCAAGCCTGGCCCTCCTGCCAAGTCAAGACACCATATGTGCGACCACCATCAGTAAAAACTGTCCTGGCTCCCTGAAGCGGAACCAGCGAGAGCAATTCGAACAAGCTGACTGTCTGCGTTTGAAGTGAGACAAGTCTGGGGTCTTTTGGCAAGTGGTATGCCAAGCATCCGGTGAATCCCTCCAAAGCGATTGGAAGCGAGTCACCGAGCTGCATCAATTGCTGAATTTGTTCCTTGGTGAACGGGACTACAATTTTGGCTAAATCGTGCCCTGAGATGTCCCTAGCTCTCAGCCTTCCGCGGTAAACCACCGCGGAGACCAATTCTTGGGGAGGAACGATGTTTCGTGGGGAGGTGTTCGGAAGGTACACCCACTCCACGATACTCGCCCCTTTCTCGGCATCTACGCCGAGCGCTCCAGTGAACATGGATCCCGACCGTACGATGTACAAATTCAGGATCGGAGCATATGGCCCTGGGGTGATCCTATCTACCCACCTCTGGCTGAGAACTTGGTTCACTTTCTCGAGAGCTAAGCGCGCTTCTCGAGAAATGTGTATCCGGTCTGCCGGCTGCTTACCTAGAGTTAGCAGCGAGAAGAGCGGTTTTAGAAGACCCGTATCCAAACGAAAATACGGTCTGGCCCAATTGATATTCCCCAAAACTTGCTGCAACTCTACTAAGGTGACTGAGTCCTGTAAATTGATCTGAGGCAAAACTGGTGCTGCAAAAGAGCGGAGAAGCCGATGGCCCAAGTATGAGAAGGGCTCGGTTCTCTGCACTTTCTCTGGGGCAATGAGTAAACCTTTGTCCCCCAGGCTGGCCTGGAGGTCAGAAAACATTTCGCTGCCGAGTTGCGGCACTGCGACCAAAATATCATCCATGAAATGGCAAACTATCGCTTTTGGGTAAAGGTTTCAAAACTTTGCCAGTGCGTTGTGAACATAAATTTGGCACAGGGTGGGCGAATTGAGCATGCCCTGTGGCAAAAATTTCCACGCGTAACGCTGCGTAGGCTCACTGTGGTTCACAACCGGCACCGTAAAGGCAAACCTTTCCCGGTCCCGGGGGTCTAAGGGGATTGTATAAAAGCAATCCTTGAGATCTACAACTAGAATCTCCCACCCCTCGGGAATCATGTTAGGATTCGGGATGCCGCATTGAAGCGGACCCATTGGCTGTATGCACTTATTGATCTCTCTGAGATCGTGGAGGAGTCGCCACTTCCCCGACTTTTTCTTTATGACAAAAATTGGCGAATTCCAGGGACTCGTGGACTGCTCTATATGTCCTGCTTCTAGCTGTTCTTTCACTAGCTGTTTCAGGGCGACTAATTTCTCTCCCACTACCGGCCATTGTTCTACCCAAACCGGTGTATCGGTGAGCCACTTAAGTGGCAACGCCATTACCCGAAGGTAAGCGTAGCACCGTACTGCTGCAAAATGTCTCGCCCCCAAAGGTTGATGTGCACGTCAAGAATGTGCGGCCGAATCACCGCCGTGCCGTCAGCCTTTGGGATTGTGACTGTCACCCACTCTCGGCTCCTAAACGCTTCCTGAATTCCACCTACCCCCCACACATCGGAGACCGGCTCAATGGCCCATTCCCTCGGCCACTGGCCCCTGCTTATCACGCTGACATCTGCTCCGGTATCTAACAGGCCTGAGAACGAACGATTGTTCAAAAATACCTCAATAACCGGGCGCTGTTTCCACTCAATGTTGGTCTCCACTGTCGCTAAGTCCTTGCACTGCCTCACTGGCGCTCGAGCGGTCCTCTGACCGGAACTCGGAGCTGTCACTGGGCCTTCCCTGGCTCTCTGCTGGCGAGTGACAAGGAACCATGATCAGTTGCGCTAGGGTGTCTCCTTTGTGAATTGTTTGGGGCAGGTGAGTCCACAACTGAACTTGGAGAACGCCTGAAAAATTTGAGTCAACGACTCCTGGAATTATGAAAATTCCGCGTGCTCCAGCTACACTACGGGGCAAAACTAAACCTATAAAGCCCTTGGGCAGTGGACCCATGTACTGGGAGTCCACTAGATAGACCGTGCCTGGCAGGTCACATGTAACGTCTGCCTGACAAGTCAATTCTAACCCTGTACTACCCTTGGGGCTGGCCTGTGCCCTCGCAATGCCTGGCTTGCGATCGGGGTCTAGTCTAGCTCTGGTGAGTTCTGAATGAGGGAAGCCTCTGTTTGGACCGGGGCCAGAGACATGCCCGCGTTCCGGTTTCCCGAATTCGGACAGTCTCGAGCCCAATGGTAGCCTCTTTTGCACTTCGGACACTGGGTTTTCGGAGCCTTGGAACGGCCAGACTTTTGTCCGCCTCCCTTGGATCGGCACTCCCTAGCGAAGTGACCGACCTTGCCACAATTGTGGCACGCTCCTTGGGTCTTTCCTTTTGGTCTTCTACCCCCTTGCACCGCTGCCGCTAGCAATCCCATCTTGTAGGATTCTGTGCCAACGTCGGCGCAAGCTCTAATCATGTCCGTAAGGGTCAAATCAGGACGATTGCCCAGGGACTGCAAGATTTTACGGCAGTCTAAATTGGCATTGTCCTTGGCTAACTTCATCATGAGCTCTTGTTGGGCTTCCTCATTGTCAATCTGCCTGCTAATTGCTTCCTCCAGGCGATTGATGAAGTCCATATAGGGCTCCTGGGCTCCTTGTTTGATAGCGGTGTAATTTTTAGCCGCTTTGCCAGTTGCTGGGACCTTGAAAAACGCCCTAAAGGCGGCCTCGGCCGACATCTGGAGAGTGGCGAGGGGCAAGTTGATCTGGGCATTGATGGGCTCGAAGGCACCTGAACCATATAACTGGTCAGGAAGTACTGTGCCTCCCATCCTGGCAGCCCTTGTCTGTGCCTCAAGGCGAAACTCGCTGTCCCAAATTAAATACTGGCTAGGGGTGAGAATCATCCGCATGACGGCTTTCCAGTCATGGGGAATCCACATGGTGTTCTCGCACACTTGCTGAAGCGTGCCCCTTGTTAAACGACTTTGGAGCCCAGTTTCTGAAATGGCTTTCCGTATAGCCATGAGAAGCTTATACGGGACTGGGGAGTGAACTATCTGCTGAGCGCCCGTAAGCGCGTCCATCTCCATGCGGATGGGACATATCTGACTGAGCTCTGCTAGCTCCTCTACTGGCAATTCCCCCTTCCTTAGTTCTTCCTCCACTGCGCGCTGAAGGGCACTTTTGGTAGCTAGGGAACCCGTTGCTATCTGAGAAGCGCCTGCGCTCCTCATTCCTTGCATTCCGTCGGTGACGTCTGCAGCTGTCACCGAGGGAAAGCTCCCTACGCTACTCTGCCTAAATTGGAGTGACGAATAGAGCGCTGCAGGCGCCGTTGGTTCGGCTGGCGTATCTGGCAGATTTGGGGGTTCTTTGGCCTCTATCCGGACTGGCTCTATCTCCGCTAAGAGCTTCCTACACTTTCTCCATGTGCGAATTACGCCTCTTGGAGCTTTCGGGGGTTGCTGAATGCAGTCTCCTATCTGATCCCAGAGCTCAAGGGTTAACATACCTACTTCTGGGTAAAGCAGGCAGTGTTCCCCTAGGTACACCAAAAGTCTCGCTAGCTCTCCGCTGTGAAAACGCAAATTAAATATCCTGGCCAGGATGTCGAACTCTCCCTCACGAGTTCTTTGGCTAGCGGATGGACGCTGTCGCTGAGGACAGGTCCCCATATTACCTGCGGTGGGTCCTCCGAAGTTTCCTCCTCGGGACGAGTCAACGCATCTTTGGCAAGTAACAGGTTCTGGCGACGATGCTCCTGGGTAGAGCTCGGAGCGTGGACTGCGGCCACGGGCCCTCGGTGGCCACTGCGCTGTCAGGGGCTCACAGCTGCCCTGAGCGGAACGCGTTTTTCCCTTTGGCGCAAGCCGCCTCGAAAGTCGGGAGCAAGCTGTAGGATGCCTCTTTGGACTGCCTCACCGCAGGCCATCCCTCCGATCGGCTGGCTGCCGGGCGGAGTGCCGCGCTGTCCTCCGGGACGATTCGGACACGGTTCAAGCACAGAACCGGACCGTGCGATCGCTACTCTGAGGAAGACCGCTCTTACTCACGAGTAGATCACGTCGGGGTCACCAGATGTAGGAATCGGGGCCGCTGAGGGCTGTAGGTCCCGGAGGAGACTGATCAAAGAACGATACGAGGCAGCATGGAGGAGGATATGATCAGTAGTTTATTGAAGGAAAGCTTCAGCATATATAGAAGGAAAAGCGCAACGGTGGCAAAACCGTCCTCAGGCAGAAATCACATCACTTGTTTACTCGGGTTAATTGGGAATCTCTCTGGGGAAGTTAATTAACTGGGATAAACATTGACATAGGAAGCCCCATTGTCCAAGGATTAGACAGGGGCAAACATGGCATTTATTTGTGCCAGAGATTAGACTGAGACCTGGAGATGAGTGATTTACTCTAATGGGTAACAGAGTTAGCTATTTGCTCTTTCAGCAGAACCGCTAGTCAGGTCAAGGAATTGGGTGAATCAAACCCTATCATTTATCCACCCCCCTTAATTTCTCTGCCCGCAGACGCCACGAGCCAGGAGTTTTCTCTACCGTAGTGGCCTCTGCCAGGGCCGTTCCATGCCCGCCGGGCATGGGGAAACCACATTTTTCCTAATTTTTTTTTAGTAAATTTAATATCTTGCCTACAATTTTTTTAAAATTTAAATTGGTCTTTTGAAATAAAATGTGTTTTGAGCAAAAACCAATCTAAATATAGTTTTCTATTTAGGATACAATGTAGACCAAAGGTTAGGATAAGGCTTAGTTTTTAATTAGGTAGCTTGAGACTGTAAATACACATTTACGTTGCTTGGTAAATGCATTCTATTAATCTTTTCAACAATATTATGCTGTTCCAAAGGTTTCTGTAAAATTTCTAGCCATTTTTAATGTAGACGATTATTACTGATACTTGGGTTTATTGCTATCAGAACTGAATTTGTGTTTGTTGAGATTACATGCCTCTTCTCACAGCAAAAATTATGTAAAATACTTATGAAGGTGAGAAAAAGGCCTATCCCATGTAAATCTTTGTATACAGAATCAAACCCTTACCTCTGAAGTGCTAAATTTCAGAAAAACTAAGGAATAGTAGTGGCTTGTTGTGGAATAAATCTGCACAAGAAGCGGTGTGAAGAGGGAAAGGCAAGTACAAATGAAAATGAATTTTTTTGAGCAAAATACTCCATGTCTTTGGATCTTCTTGTGCATAGCTTCAGGTTTCAATGAATCAAACAATTTATTACAGTCAAAAACCAGAACAGAATGTAGACAAAACATTCACAACATGATTGAACGTACTGTGGTAGTACTACAAAAGAGATTATAGAATGCTCTAACCAAATAGGATCCAGTATATATCATTCACAGTATAATAAAAGGTATGATGTAAAAAGATATGATATAAAATAGCATCTAATATTGCAGTATATAAAATGCTATCAATGTCAGTAAAATAGTAATATCAGTAAAATAGCAATATCTATAGTTTTGCTACAAAGAATACATTGCAGAATATTGGTCCAGCATGCTTCAGCAGATCTTTTGTACTGCTCCATCAGTCACTTTGTTACAAATTATGACCAGTACCATAAAACAGGAGTTAAAAATTTGAAATTTAAATTCTTTAAAATGTAGTTAAGATATCTTATTTAAAACATATCCATTCAAAATTAGAAAAGTAGAATAAAATGTTTTAAAAAATAGTACTATGCTGGCTGCTAGTTCAATATAGTAGTTTGTGCCACTGAGGGGCCTGCTAGAATTGTTCCAGATTTGTCTGGCAAACTGGGATCCTTATCTTTCCCTTCCTGCAACTTCTTTATCTTCTGCCTCATGCCAGTCAATCTTTAGCGCACCTCCTCTCTAAGATGTTTCCCGTTCTCTCCTGGTTCCTCCCCACTATTTGGTGTCAGTCTTTCCCTGCCTGTGCCCTGCCTGGTGCTAAAGTTTCCAATAGGTCTTCTAGGGGGCATGAGGACAAACGTGAACAGCTCAATAAGGCAATGATAGTTACATCAGATTTAAGGCTAAACCTGCTGAAACAAGGTATTTCTCATGTTATTCAGGGTAAGCCTAGTCCATTTGTTGTAGCAGTTCATCAATGGACATAACATTAAAGGGGGGTATGGTTGAAGAAACTCAACCTCCCCTATGTCACTTGGAGGACCCTGAGTAGGCTGAGGGTCAAAATCCCTAAATATAAGAGCAGAATGCTCAAGTAGGGACTGCTGGTGAACAATAACACTGTGTGAATGTGGAGAGATACAGTATCTCGCTCATTTGCTGGTTTTGCCAATTACTACTGGAAATGTATACCAATGAAAATTTTGGCCAATGAGAAAGCCAAGAAGGTGGCTTCATTTTGGCAGTTTGAAGTTTGCTCTGGACAGGAAAGAAGAGAATCAATGAATAATCAGCAGACTGCAGGGTTCCCTGTAAAATTTCCTTAAATATTTTGTATAATAGTTTAAAATATATAATAGGTTTAACATAATATAAAACTTGATTTTCCGATATCAACGTAATAGTATTTGCACATTCGACTTGCTTTTTCCTGAAAAAGTCATTCAGAATCAATTCTAAATAAATAAGGTTGCAGCATTCTTACACCTTGTAGAAAATTGCAGCCTTCATCTGATTCCAAATCCCAAAGCCTGTCTAAAAGCTCCAGGTATATAATTGAAAGTGGACCACAAAATGGAATCATTTCTATTTCCTACCTGCCAACTCTACCTCTGAAGGTAATGGATAGTCAGACAGTGCATACACTTTCCCCACCTCCTTGGTTGCCAATTTGGAATGCCCAGCAAAAATTGAATTGTCAGCTTCAGACTGTGTGGTCTTTCCTTGTAATCATTCTTAATTAAAATTGAAATTCTTTTTTTATGTACTGATGTGTGTGGAAGAGATGACAGATAGAGTTGGGTATCATCCACATATTGGTGACACCAGACTCCATATCTCTGGATTACTGCTCCCAGCAATTTCATATAAATTTTGAATAACATCATTTTGATGTAGGCAGATTAATTGCACATGAGCAGGCAGGTGGGCTTTATTGTTACTTTATTGTAACATAGTCAATCTGTAAATGAGGCAATGGTGGCGCCTTGCCTCCTTATATAGCACACAGTACATTTGAATTTGGCCCGGAGGCGCACCATTTAGCAGGCGATGTAGGGGCTCCGCCACAGATGCCTTCCGTGGGAGGAACGAATGGTAAAAATTGAGGAGTCCTAAGAAAGACTGCAACTCTGGCTTTGCGGCCGGTTTGAGGATATTCTGCACTGCTGCAACCTTGGATTTCGATGGCTCCCCGTCGGGGATGATTTGAAATCCCAGAAACTCATTTGCATAGAACACACAATTTGTCCCTTCTCAGGCGTAGCCCAGCCCTCTTGAACACGGTTAGTACCTCGTCTAACCTCTGGGCTAGCTCTGACTCATTTCCAACTGTTATCAAATTGTCATCAAAATAGGGGAAGTCCCTTAAGAAGGTGTTCCACCAGTGCCTGAAATATCCCGAGTGCTGAGTTCACGCCGAACTGGAGGCATGTCACCTTAAATGCTCCCTTGTGCGTAACAATCATTTGGGTAGCTGCTGACGCAGGTGTGACCATTAGCTGTTGATAAGCCTGTGCTAAATCCAATTTCGCCAAACATTTACCCCCATGTAACGTGGCTAGTAAATAGCTAACTACCAGCACCGGGTAGGTGTTGGGGCAAATGCCTTATTAATTGTACATTTGTGATTACAAATCCTAACCTCCCCGTTAGATTTCATAGCAGTAACAATCGGTGTCTCCCACTCTGCAGAGTCCACTGGAACCAAAATCCCCTGACCCACCAGTTTGTCCAATTCCGCTTCAATCTTGTCCTTTAGTGCAAAGGGCACTCTTCGTGGCTTGAGTCATATGGGGTGAACGGAAGGGTCTAAATCAAAGTCCACTGAGGGCCCCTTGTACTTCCCAAGTCCCTTTTCAAAGACAGCGGGGTGCGCTGATCTTGAATAGGATCAGTCTGGACGGCATTGATGCTGGTTAATGCAATGCCCAACGGTTCGAACCATTGGGTCCCTAGGAGGCAACAGGACACACACACCCCCTTGAGAACCACCAGAGGCAGCTTCCTTGTGAAGTTCTTGAAATGGATGGTGAAGTCCCCCACCCCCAGGATGGGAATATAATTAACTAATAATTATAATTAAGTTCGTTCTGAGGGCTCTCAGTTTTGAGAGGGTCCTGAGGGGGTATCGGCAGGAACTTTGTCTGCGAAACTATGGAGTAGGAGGTGCCTGAGTCCACCCCCATCTTAATCTGAACCCCCTGTAACAGTACCTTCACACAAATACGGGTGCGCCGGTCGAATACATGTCTCACCAGGGAATCCCCGGTGTGTACTTTGCCAATGGCCTCGTTCTTTTATCTGTAGTGGCGGGTGTGGTCAGGGTCTTGCCTTCTGCTTTGCCTGCATACCTTCGCAATGTGTCCCAACTGTCCGCAGTTGTGGCACTCTGCCTTCCAGAATGGGCATTTCTTCCAGTCGTGTGAGCCCCTGCACCCCTCGCAGCGCCGGGTTGTCTCATTG
Organism: Bradypodion ventrale; assembly: GCA_035047345.1. Taxonomy (NCBI): domain Eukaryota; kingdom Metazoa; phylum Chordata; class Lepidosauria; order Squamata; family Chamaeleonidae; genus Bradypodion; species Bradypodion ventrale. The sequence continues at coordinate 21,028,585 of JAWDJE010000009.1, read as the reverse complement.
TCTCGCCTCTCAGACACCTTTTTTCTTACCTTCTGCACCTCTGGTTCACTCCTGAAGAAGATGTTGCAGTGGATGCCGCAGCTTGCGTCTCTCACACACGTGGTAGTGAACAGCTGTGTGCTTGCACAGCAGACGGCGAACTTCCCGGGGTAGCAGACCTCGCCCTGAACACCCACACCCCATCCCTTGCTGACTTGGCAGCATGAGCAGCCCACAGGATCTCTTTGAATGTGAGGTCCTCGTCTCAGGATAGCAACCTCCGCAGGGTCTCCTCATCCCTCAGGCCAAGTAGGAGACAGTCTGGCAACACCACGCTTATGGTGGCTCCCCACCAACATGGGGCAGCTGCCAGCCTCAGAGCGGCAACGTACTCGGCCACAATCTCTCCCGGGCATTGGTCACGTCGACTGAACGCCATCCTTGCCGGGAAAACGGACACCTTCGGGCAAAAATGTGCCCACAGGGCAGCTAGTACCATCTTGAGCACTCTTGGCATCAGGAGGTTCTTTGCTAATCCCAGGATTGGCAACCCACACTGGGCCAGTAGACAGGCTCGGTTTTGGGCTTCACCCTCTATCTTCTTGGCATTCATCGCATAGAGGAATTGCTCCTCGTAGAGGTCCCATGACCTCCCATGAAGATGTAAAGTGACCCTGTGGGATGCCATAATCCCACCTTCGTAGCCAATTTGATGTAGGCAGATTGAATACACACGAGCCGGCAGGCGGGTAAACACTACTTTATTGTAACGTCAATCTGTACATGAGGCAATGGTGGCACACAGTACATTTGAATTTGGCGCGGAGGTACACCATTGGTTACAGTTATAGTGTCGTCCTTCTGACATAGTCGGTCCTAGCATAGCTTCACCTGTGGCAGGAAGGTTTCCCGTGGAGGTTACCACTGGAGGAATTGGAGCCACATGACACTTTGCCAGTGCAAGCATACACAACAATCATGGAGATGATTGATCCATGTGGCACCTCAACTCCCCAAGTTGAATTCGCTGGAGCCATCCACATAATGCCACAAAGGATAAATCAGCCCTACAATATACTTCCAGAATAGCCCAAATAGTTCTAACACAGGCAGTACCATTCTTCTTCTTCAGGTGCCATATCCACTCTGGATGTTGGCTGCCATTATGGTGATAGTCTTCCTGTTCTTAACTCCTCAGAACAATTCTTCCAAGGACATGCCACACCAGTCTCTCAGGTTATTCAGCCATGACGTTAGTCTATGCCCAGGGCATAGACTATCACGATTATCTATACTGCATTGCCATACTGTATAACAAGAACATCAAACTGTTTGTCTCACTTCATATTCTTCACTGCCACCTAATGTTTTTAAAAATTATTTTACATTAGAAAAAGCTGTGTTACAGAAGAACTGAATTGGCAAGATACTTCTAAGAAAATTGATTTAGTATGTGAGAATGTTGAATAGTGCTATTGCAATGCCAACAAGCCTGTGCAGCATGATGGGAGCCGCAAACCACTAAAATCTTTCAACCTACATCTCACCACCAGAAATTTCTGGGTCCCGTACTAAGCAATCCTATCGCCCCCCCCCCCCCACACACACACACACACATTTTTCTCTCTCCTCGCATTGGGATGGTGGCAGCAGGTGGAATACACAATTTCCCAAAAGAAATTGATGGGCAGTTGTATCCAACTTTAGAGTTCAGTGCTCATTTCTGATTACAGCCAAAGAGCCAACGCTGTCTGCATTCGCAGATGTTTCCATGGACATGGCAAGCATGACTAGACACTGGAGTGCCCAGAACACTATTTACGTTCCTAATGATGAGCTCCTGTCATCCCTCCCAGCTCTTGCCAACCTAGCAGTTCGAAAGCAAGTTGCAAGTAGATAAATAAGGATATCTACTAGCAATTTCTTGCTTTCCAACTGCTAGGTTGGCAAGAGCTGGGACTGAGATGGGAGCTCATCACACACACACTCTCTCACTCCATTCCCCCCACCGACCCACAAAGAGAGAAAGAGGAAGAGAGGAGACTCACCTGAAGGTGCAGCTTCACTTCCACGATGAGGAGCTCTGGAACTGAAACCGCTGCTGGGTGGGCTCTGTCCTTCCTGTGCCGGGGAGGGGGAGGGGCTTTGCTTTGCCCACCCACTGAACTGCCGCCACCAATTGCCCAGAGCAGCATGGCTAGGGGGAACTTGCTGGGGGGGGGCACGCTTCTTTAGGCTTAGCTGTACTTCCTTTCTGCACGTGGCCTTTGGCAATGCCCCAGACATGCTACGCTCGCCCAGGGCCGAAGCCCGAAGGTGCGCAGGAGAAAGCATCTTGACCACGAGGTGCACTGCGCCCAGTCCGGAAGAGACCACACACCTCGGCTGCTTCCTTCTGCGCACCTGTTGTGTTCTAATGGTGTAACCTCCCACATGGGATAACAATGTATCGTAACCAATGTAACCTTGCCTACGGGTAACAATGTAACCTTCAGTTGTATCACTATAAACCCTGTAATAGGACGCGAGCTAATGACCACCAGCTGGCAGCAGCGAGCGTCCAAGCTCTCTTGGTCCAAACTCATCAAAGAGCCACAGCGCGGGAAGTTTCCCGCCATCACCTACACCTGGACAAGAAGGGCGTGACCAGCAATGACGTCACGACGACAGTAGCCAATGGGCTACCGTGGAGCCACGTTCAAACGTATTACTACTGTATATAAAGAGCTATTGATCCGCCATTACCTCATGTTCCCTCTGTCCACCATGCAATAAACCTGAGTTAACCCAGCCCGAGGCTGTGTCCTGTGTCTTGGTTCTCATACACCAAAGCACCTTTAGGCTTCGGCCCTGGGCAAGCAAAGCGTGTGTGGGGGCATTGCCGACGGCCGCACACAGGAAGTACAGATGAGCCTAAAGAAGCACCCAGCAAGTTCCCCCTGCCACACCCATGCTTCTCTGGGTTGAGGCGGAGGTAGAGCCCTCTGGCAGTGGCGGGGCATGCGCAGTGGCACCGTGCATAAAAAAATAAAAATAAAAATATTTTAAAATTATTATTTTTTTAAAAATTAACATAGCGCCATCTGGCCCCTGCCAGCTCTGGGCCCAGGATGGCACTCCCCCTTGTCCCCCCCTTGATGGCAGCGTTGCTCACCATCCCCTACCAAGTGCTGCAATGAAGGTTTACATTCAACAAAATATTAGCTGAGGGAAACAGGATTAATGAAACAATGAAACATTTTTCAAAGCTATAGTTAACACAAATCATCTTTTAGTTTGTGGATAAGGAGCAAGTTGTGGAACTAGCTGTAGAACTAGCTGAGCAATTGAAAATCTCTTCATACACTGCACATTGTTGAGCATTGCATGTCCATGAGTTTTCTCATGCCTTCTTTGCTGATATTGTGACTTTGCCTTTTATCTCATATTTTGCTTATATAAAAGAATAACCAAAATTCTCCAAGATGATCCTCACATCTAAATGGCATGTCTGACCACAAAAGACACTATTAAACCACTTCCTTCCAATGGAAATTTCCAATGTCATGAAGTGACTTAAAGGGAGGGGGGCTCCTCATGTTATAGCAAATATCATGTGTGGCAAATTAAATGCTTCCTCTGCTCCTCTAACGTTTTTAACCAAATAAGTTTTTTTAAAAAAAAATTAAATGACCCACTTTCCCCCTTCTTGTTTCTGCCTGTTTCCATCACATATCACTCCCCCTGACCATTCATAGATGATCAGGAGAAGTGATCAATAAAGCTCAAAGTGTCAGTGAAGGAGGAGCATACCAAAGGGCACATAGCTTCTCTCCTGATTGGGAACCAATGCTTTTCTTGTCCAGTCTGTTCAGTATACAGTCTGGACAAGCCCTCTTCCCATCCCCCATGCTCTCTCCATGAGGAATCTTTCAGGAAAGAAAAAGGTCTCATGAAAAAGAGCCATACTCTTTATCTTCCTGTTAAGAACTAGGAAAGTAGCTGTCTGTTCAGATCCACCTTAGAAATACCTCCACAGATCAGCAATGGGGGGGTTTCCTCTCAGATCTCACAGACATCTCAAATGGCAATCATCCTACTCATGGGAAGAGGAAGTGCCTGGTTTTCTCTTCTTTTCATCGTTTTCTTTTCAAAGTTTCCCTCTTTCCCCCTTCATTCTGCTAGGGAAAAGCATCTGCCAAGGACAAATATTATAATCTTTGTCCTTGGCAGATGAGGAACAACAAACAACAGGACTAAATCTATTCAGTGGCTTCTCTTTCACCTCAAGAGGACAGATGGGTGCTCTCTTATTTTCCATTTCAAATTATTGATCTGCTTTGGATGGCAGCAGCTCTCCAAGATTTCAGAAATAGAGGACTCTGCTGGCTTAAAGGAGGTAATGGATGTTACTCCCCATTAAATGATGTGCATGGAAATGGCTTATATGTTGAAAATAGTGTTTGTAAGGACTATCTATACAAAGTAGACCTCTACATGGAAAAATCATTTTTCTCTCCATTATTAATCTTAAAAATGCATTTTCTTTTAGACTATACTTTGTTTTTCAACTTTCCACATAAATACTTTCATCCTCATCTTACTGTTGACATTTAGGGTCATCTCCTTGCTGATAGGAGATGACATTTATCATCTCCTTGCTGATAGTGTGTTAGAAGAGCCACCTTTTATATATTCATTTTTATTATAAATGTGGCTTTGGGAGTGCTTTCTGAATTAAGAGTGGTTCGTGTTACATTGAGGCCCAGTAGCTTTCTCTCTGTGAATAAAACCCATGTTGAAATGCACCATCAAATGAAGGAAGGAAGGATGGATGGACGGAGCTATTCAAAGATAGGTGGTACAAACAGCTTGAGACTCAACATGGGCACTGATGGAAGAGAAATTGGGGAGCAGGCTTGCATTAATTGGCATGAATCATAAAGAGCCTGGCTGGGGAATTATGGAGGAAATAGGACAAAGGGTAAAAAGTTGCTGATTCTAAGGTCGAATTCACTCTTCCCCTTCTGGTCTCAATAAGGCTGAGTAAGGCAGGCTGAGTCACCGGGAAAGGAAGTTAGACCCGAAGACCATTTACATGGTTCTTCGAGATAGGGCGAGAACAATGGGGTTTCGCAAACCCAGATCTTAGATAGCTGTGGGCTTGTCCATTAATCACCGGACAATGGCAGGAGGCAGGTGTTATCTTTACTCACCAGAAACGCCACGTTTGCATCAGCTTTTTTGTGACATGGGTCCCATGCATTTAGGCACGGAGAACCCATGTGGCAGCATAATAAAAGTGCCACCCGATTTGAATCAGGACTGGACTTCACCGCACTATTCGTCTCATGTGTCCTTCCTTGCGGCCAGTCACTCCGACCTCCGGGGGCCATCTCTTCACCAGAGGGCCCTGGTCCACATCGCAACAATTAACGAAAGAGGAGTGGCAGCCAAATAATATACTTTGATAGGGTTAGGTTCCAGGCAGGCAATAATAATTCCTGCATGATTCATTAAGAGCTACATCCACTTGTTTGTCTGATTTATACAACATGACATTATCATTCTGCTGTGGAGGAACACAGGGACAGAGCTGTTGTTCTTATTGTTTATGAACACCCACAATCAATCTAGAAGAGTAAATTCAATGTAGAGGAAAAGACTGACATATTCAAGAGACATTAGGCTAAATCCAGTTAGTCTAACTAGATTAGCCCCTTTGAATCAATAATATCTTTATATATGCAAATTTAGTAAATTGTATTCTCTCAGTGGCTTTAAACTAGTGAAGGCTAAGCATAGGATTGAAATCCCATTGAGCACAATGAGCTGGAGTTAGGAGTTTGGTGTTTCTTTGGCAATGTTCACTGTGGTTGAAGTTGGGGCATACTTTTGAATGTGCATACATTCCATTCTGGTGAAGAATCATCCACAGATTTTATTCTTATTGTCTTCTTATTCGAAAGTGAAAATTATTTACAGTAGCTGCATTAATTGTTGGGGAAATGTGTAATTAATTGATGCAGCAGTTTGACATAAGACACAATTGAGAAAATGTTTTCTATACATATTTGTCTGAAGACATGAAAAGAAGTAATTAATCCCTTATTAGTTAATTAAGTTTCAAAATACTTTGAAATATGCCTTCACTTAATATTTGTTCTTCAAGGAAATGTGTCTTAATGGTACTACTTTCAGATGGTGTGAAGCATCAGCATCATCATTATCATCAAAGGTAACATGCCAAGGGACAGCTGTCGCCTGGCTTTGCCTCCCTCCCTCGGGAGAGGCAGAGGTCTGGCATGCCCAGGGGTGTGCCGGGCCGGGGAAGGGGCCTGATTTTGAGGCTTGGCTTCCCCAGCCCCAGCCCAGTCCTGAGCTTGTAGGCAAGCAAAAGTCTTCTCACCTGCTGCTCCGCCACAGTTTGCCTGCTGCAGCACTCCATGTCTGCTTTACAGACATTTTCGCCACAGACCTCGCTGCAGGATCCGAGGCTCCAGTCGAGAGTCAGAGTGGCCGGCTGGCTGGGGGCAACAGGCGAATTTCACCCCACGCTCGCCGGCATGGGGGAGCACTTGTGGGCACCTTTCCCTGATGGTTTGGTGCAGATCAGGTGGGTGGGGCAGCAGCACCTTGTCCAGGGGGAGGCAACTGACCGATTGCATCTCCGGGGGCCCCTGCAGGGGGTGTTCGGTTCCCCCATCACCCAGGAAGGGGTTCCATGGAAGGGGGTTGGCTGGGCACTGCCCCCCATCACCTGTAACAGCACTGACTGGGACCGGCCCGCCTCCCTGTAGGGTCGCCCTTACTTGTGGGAGGGGTGTGATGTGGGTTGGCTGGTTGGCTCCATAGTGGTGGCCTGCCGACAACTGACCTTGCTCCCTCCGGGCTTTAGGCCCTGAGCCTTTAAAAAGGCCTGGGCATTGGTCCTGGCCCTAAGAGCCTCAACTGGGTTCATTACAGGCCCCTGTCGCCATTTTGCACCAGACCTCGTGGCTGGGCTGATTTTGGGCTTGTCAGCCATTTTTCCCCTGTTGCCGGGCAGATCCTGGGTGTTAGCAGCCATTTTGTCTGGGCTGTCGGCCATTTTGGAGGTGCTGACAGCCATTTTTGCCCCTGCCATGTGTTGCCTGGCTTCCTTGGGGCCTGGTAGTAATCTACCCCATTTTTGTGTCCCACCTAGTTATGGGGCCCAAGAAGGGGACTGGGCTGAGGATGGGCAAGTGCCCAGCCAGAAAGCGCACTTGCTCCCAGGCTCATCCAATGCCACTGGGCCCAGATGAGCTGGAGGTGGTGATTGACCCCAGGGTTATGGCTGCATGCATAGCGGCCTTGGAGGAGGAGGCGGGTCTGCTGCCCACGCAGTTTGTCATGGAGACCCCCTACCGATCGGACAGGCAATACTGCCAATTGCAGGATATGGGTCTGACCCTCCAGCGCCGGTTGGATGCTTTAGTTGGTGCAGGGTAGTACTAATGCCTCTGTTTCTTCTTCAGTACAGGAACATGTGGAACCAGTTTGTCAGCGGTGTGTGGTCTTGGCAGCTGGCCCGTGGGGCCTCATCAGGAGGATGTGGCCAGGCCTATCGGACCTTCACCAGTGGCTTCTCCAGAGCCATCTCTGGCCCAGGGGGCCCCTGTGGGTGTGGTCTTTTCATCTGGTGAGCCATCCACCAAACATGACACCAATACAACACAGGGTGGGGGACCCAGTTTGAACTGGGCCCCGGGGCCCCAGCGGTTCTGGCCTTGATTGAATGCGGGGTCAGTGACCCCAGACAATGGGGCAGGTGCATCTACATTGCCGCAAGTCCCGTGGGGTTGCACCTGGCCTCCCTGGTTTTTTCCACCATCTTGTCAGGTGAGAGTAAGCCGGGTGGGGAATGCCCACGGGTAGTGTCCCATTGCCCAGCCCGGCGGATGCCAGTCAGGTGGGGAGCTCCCTGCCTCTGGGGGAGGAGCCCACTATGTCGACCCCTCCTGCCACGGGCCCTGATGCGGCGCCTGCTGTGGCTTTGCCTTGTGGGGATGCGGACCTACCATTGGGGGATCACCTGTTGCCGGCCACCAAGGATAAAATGGACAGAGGGTCCATCCACCACCCTCACATTCCTTGGGGTTGAGTTGGATGGACACCATGACACAGACTTCGAGACTGTGATGGGTAGGGTGGAGGACATGCTCTGCAGATGTAAGGCCACCCGCAGGAGCTTAATGGCCACCTGAACTTCGGCTGCAGAGTGGTGGCACCATGCCGTACCTTCCTGCAGTGACTCTGTGACTGCATGCGTAGCCTGGCCAAACCTTGCCACTGGACCAGGGTTACTGCGGGGGTGAGGACCTGAAGGTGTCCTTCCTGACAGACTTTAACGGGGTGTCCTTTTGGAGGGTCTTTGGATGCCCAATTTCAGTTCCACTCTGACGCTTCCAGAGCCTTGGGGTATGGAATTTACTTTTCCGGCCACCGGTGTTGTGGCTCATGGGAACACTTGGGTATACTCCGGGATCTTACGTTCCTGGAATTCTTCCCACTATTAGGGGCACTGTGGCTTTAGGTGGATGTTTGGGCTAATTCATCAGTACTGGCACGGTGTGACAACCTGGCTGTGGTTCACATTGTGAACGCCATTGACCGCTACATTCCCCAAGATGATGCAGCTAGTGCGGGCATTTGTGCTACATTGCCTGCAGTTTAACATACTATTCTGGGCACAGCATTTGCCAGGCCGGGATAATTCTATTGCTGATGCCCTGTTCCACTAACAGATGGCTCGGTTCAGGCAGCTGGCACCAGGGGCGAGGGGCCTGGCCGACATCCTACCAGACAGCATTTGGAGCCTTGGTGGGTAGAGGTCAACAGGGCCATTGGGTTGTCACTGGTTCCCAGGATGTGGAGCTTTTATGCCACAGCCCTCAGGGAGTTTGCGTGTTTCCGTACATAAGTGGGCTTGAAGACGCACTGCAGTTTATTGTCACGCTGCAGGCCAGGGGACTGGCACCCAGGACAATCAGGGGCCATTTATTAGCCCTGACATTTCAGGCACGAGCCATGGGGGTTGCAGACACCTTGAATGATTTTAGGATCAGGAAGATGCTGGAAGGGTGGTCATGGTGGTCATGGGAGCGTGGCCACCTTACGGACAACAAGGTTCCCATTTCACCAGGCATGCTCTTATGCCTCTCATAGCCCACATCTGCAATTCACCCTATGAGGTTGCTCTGTTCCGGGTGGCCTCTTTGATTGCCTTTTTCGGTGTCCTCAGGATTAGTGAACTGGTCGCTGCTTAGAAGCAGGACTTGTCCGGTAGGGCCCTGCAGGTAGCTGATGTTACGGAACAAGGGTTGTCTAAGACCGACCAGAGGGTCTCAGGGGTCGAACTGGCTCTGTAAATTTTTGAGGCCCAGAATAATGCACTTGTTAAAATGGATTCTAAGGGATCAGCTGTAGTTACCTTCAACACTTGTGCCATGTTTGTGATCTTGCCACTGCACATGGAGAACTACACTTGCAGCAAGTGCAAGCTGGTTGCACTACCAGAAGAGAAGGTCCAGCAGCTAGAGGCCCGCATATCTAACCATCAACCAATTAAGGAACCTGAGCTGTTCTTGGACAAAGCAGAGCAGACTACCCTGGAGAAAGAAGAGACAGGGCACAGTTAATAATAATAATAATAATAATAATAATAATAATAATAATAATAATAATAATAATAATAATAATAATAATAATAATAATAATAAAAAATCAGCAACAGCTGACTCAATACAGCAATACAACATTGATGCATATACACTATAATACTACAATAATATAGTCCAATACAATCAATAAACAATCAATATACATCACATACTACATAATTTCATGACATCAAATATCTTCAATATCAACAACATCCCCAGGTGATGGAGCACAGTTCACATCCCAAACGGAGCCCCAGCTCCATGCCTTCAGCTGAGGCAACACCAGTCTGTCTCCCTGCTCCTTTCTCTCACCATGGGCAGGAAACGACAAGTCTGGCGGCTCCAGCAGTGGCATGATATTGAAGCCCACAAGTCACCCCTCAACTGGGGCCAGTCTATCTCCAGTCTCTCGCCCTGCCCTTGCTCTCACCAAGGGCAGGGTTCCAGAGAATCCAACAGCTCCAGCTGCGCCAGGACAGGCCTCAGCTGCGCTCCGGAGCCACCTCCTGTGACTGGCAGGGCCACAGGAGGGAGCCAAAGGTTCCTCCTTCCCTCCAGCTCCAGCTGGGCGAAGGAATGAACCGGCAGGGCATGGAGGGAGCCTGGCGGGGGGGGGGGGGTAGATGCATGGAGGAATGTGACTCAAAGAAGTAGAAGGGCAAGGGATCACTCTGAGAGTCTGAAATTACAGAATCAATTTGAGGCTCTTTCCCTCATCACACCTGATGAGGAACACACAGAGGAACAACTGGTTCCACCTGAGGATGTCTCCTTCATCACACTTGATGAGATACATGAAGAAACACAACAGGAACAAACTGAAGTCCTCTCCCTTAATATAGTTGATGACGTGCACTGTAGATGAACAGATTGCAGAAGAGAGGCGCCTTGTACTAGGTGATTCAATAATTAGAAAAACAGAGAGATGGCTTTGTGATGCACATGATAACCATATGGTGACATCACGAGAAATCTAGATAGCTTGTTAGAGAGAACTGGGAAGGAGCCAGTGGTCATGGTACACGTTGGTACCAATGATGTTGGGAAGGCCAAGTGGTCAGTCCTTGAAGTCAAATTCAGGTTGTTAGGAAGAAGATTGAAGTCCCGGACTTCCAAGGTAGCATTTTCAGAAGTGCTGCCTATTCCTCGTGCAGGACCTACCAGGCAGGCAGAGCTCAGAAGCTTCAATGCGAGGATCAGGTAGTGGTGTCAAGAGGAGGGCATCAGATTTGTCAGGAACTGGAGAACATTTTGGGACAAGCCAAATCTGTTCAGGAGGGATGGGTTGCACTTGAACCAGGATGAGACCAGATTGCTGGCACTCAACATCAAAAAGGTTGCAGAGCAGCTTTTAAATTGATAACTGGGGGAAAGCTGACAGGAGTTGGACAGCATCCGGATCGGGAAAGTAGTGAAAGTAGTACTTCAGTAGTGAGGAGGATGCAAAAATTACTGAGCAGAGTGAGGAGCAAGTTACCAGTACTCTAGCAAAAGGATGCAAGAGGCAGTCTAACAATGCAACTGGACTCAAAAGACTGTATCAAAAAAGCATATATAAATGCTTGTATGCAAATGCCAGAAGCCTCCGGAACAAAATAGGGGAGCCGGAATACTTAGCAATAGATAAAAATATTGATATTATTAGCATCACTGAAACCTGGTGGATGGATGATAACCAATGGGATACAGTTATCCCAGGCTACAAACTGTACAGGAAGGATAGGAAGGGGCAAATGGGAGGTGGGAGGTGGTGTAGCCTTGTATGTCAAAGAAGTGATAAAATCGTACGAATTGGAATATCTAGATGATTTGGAGTCACCATTAGAAACTCTGTGGGTAAGTCCAGACCACAGGAATGGTCTAAGAGTAGGCATATACTATTGGCCTCTTAACCATACTCCTGAGGGAGACTGGCAGTTGGAGAATGTTGTAAAGGAGGCATCCAAGAAGAGAAACCTGGCTATAATGGGGGACTTCAATTACCCTCACATAGACTGGGTGAACTGTTGTTCAGCACATGATAAAGAGATAAAGTTCCTAGATATACTAAATGATTGTTCCCTGGGACAGATGGTTGAAGACCCAACTAGAGGTACAAAGTAGACAAAGTAGATAAGGAAAACCTGTTTTCCCTATCCCACAACCCTAGAACTAAGGGGCACTCCATGAAACTTTTGGGTGCTACTTCTCAAACAAATAAGAGAAAGTACTTTTTCACCCAGAGGATCACAGGTCTATGGAACTCCCTGCCAAAATAAGTGGTGACAGCTGTCAGTCTTGACAGCTTTAAGGAAGGATTAGACAAGTACATGGAGAACAAGAATATCAATGGCTATAATTATGGATACCTAAGTATAACCTCTGGGTTGGTGAGATAGGCAGGGTATCTCTTAATGCCATTTCAAAGTAATGCTAAGCAGGTGAAGGCATCTGCTTGGGAATACCCTGAAGTAAATGGTGAGCCACTGTGTGAGAGAATGCTGGACTGGATGAGCTGTGGCCTGTTCCAGCAAGGCTGTTCTTATGTTCTTATATGTTCTTATGACTTGATCCCAGGGCTGTATTTAGGATTTGTGGGCCCTTAGGCTGAACCTGTGGTGCGGGCCCTACTGGGGAAAGTATTTTTATAAAATTAACCTACAGAAACCACATTTTAAGCAATTATCCAATTAAAAACTGAAAAATAAATGTTTAAAGTTTATTATTTAATTATAGAAATATTACCTACAACATTCCTATACAGTATTTAAAATTTGTTGAATTCATGAGATGATAAAAATGAAAAGAACTGAACATTGTTAAGGTAATATAGCTTAATGGTATTTAGCATGATTTATTAACATTGCTATAAACAACAATATTATTTAAAAAAGAATACAAAGTTGAGATTCAAGTCTGTGTTTCTAAATATGCAAATATGAGTATTAAAATTGTATGTGTAGATTTGTTGTAGCCGCTGAGTCGGCCTTGTGCTTGAGTAGAGAGGGGTATAAATCCAATAAATAATAATAAAATAATAATAAAACTATACAATTATAAATTATTATTATCATTATTATTATTACAGTTTTAAAAATAACATCGTAATTTTAAGTAGACATGTTAAAAAATGTAAAATGCAAGATAACAAAAAGGAATGTAAAATTTAAACCTATACAAAATGCATAATATATTAGTAAGGTAAAGGTTTCCCTTGCTTGAAAGCCAGTCATATCCGACTCTAGGGTTCAGTGCTCATCTCTGTATCAAAGCCAAAGAGCCAGTGCTGTTTGCTTCTGCAGACGTTTCCATGGGCATGTGGCAGGCATGACTAGACAACGGAGCACACGGAACGTCATTACCTTCCCACCAAGCAATTTCTTGCTTTCGAACTGGTAGCCTGGCAGGAGCTGGGACAAAGACTGGAGCGCATTCCATTCTGCAGTACTCGGGAATCGAACTACTGACCTTCCGCCTCACCATCAGCATTTTAGTAAAGGTAAAGATTGCCCTTGCATTAAAGCCAGTCATATCCAGGATTCAGTGCTCATCTCTGTTTCAAAGCCAAAGAGCCAGTGCTGTTTTCTGTGGTCATGTGGCAGGCATGATTAGGAACTGGAGTGCACAGAACACTGTTTACCTTCCCACCAAAGTGGTTCCTATTTGTCTACTTGAAATTTATTGCTTTCGAACTGGTAGCCTGGCAGGAGCTGAAATACAGATGGGAGCTCACTCCACACAAACGTATGCACGCACACCAGTAAAGGAACGCCCGCGTTTTGCGTGCATGCATGACTCCCAGGCAATAGGAGTGGGGAAAGGCATGCACCAGTTCTCCCTCATCCTCGCTCCCCTCGCCTGGGTCACTGCTGGGAGAAAGGAAGCCGGCAAATGCTGCTCTGCTCCCTGTGGCTCAAGCAGAAAGTCTATGCCACTGTGTGCACACACTTGGCTTTTGGTGGGTGAGTCTCAGAGCCTCAGTCTTCCTAAAGGGCCCAGGGAGCACTGGGAGGAGGGGGGACGAGCGCGCCTCCTGCCTCCGCTCCTCCGTTGCCAGGGCAATGCACCAACCAATCCCCTGAGTCAGACAGGTGGCTGTCACTCTCACTCCCATCCCTCCTTTGCCCGCGGGCCGTGCACCTCTTTCTTGCCTGGTGCCTGCCTTCATTTTTGGGGGTGTTATTGGAGGTCCTTGCATGTCTTGTTAAACTAAATGCTAACAAATCACCAGGACCAGTTGGCATCCATCCATGAATTCTCAGGGAACTTAAAGTTGAAATTGCTGGTCTCCTAACCAAAATATATAATCTTTCCCTCAAATCAGGCATTTTTAAAAAAAAGATCCATGGGTGATTCAGGGAATTACCAACCGGTCAGTTTGACATGTGTCCCAGTTAAAGTGATGGAAACCATCCTAAAAGATAGAATTAATAGGCTCATAGAAGAGAAGGAGAGCCAACATGGCTTTTGCAAGGGCAAATCATGCCTCACTAATCTGATGGAAATTTTTGAGAGTGTCAACAAGCATGTGGATAAGGGGGATCCAGTTGAAATTGTTTATCTGGACTTCCAGAAGGCTTTTGACAAGGTCCTGCACCAAAGGCTCTTGAATAAACTTACCAGTCATGGAATAAAGGGACAGGTCTTGTCCTGGATCAGCAACTGGCTAAGGGACACGAAACAGAGGATAGCACAAAATGGACACTTCTCCAAGTGGAGGGGAAAAAAGAGTGGTGTCCCCCAAGGTTCAGTACTGGGACCCCTCCTTTTCAACCTCTTCATAAATGATCTAGGAGTAGGAGTAAATCACAAGGTAGCCAAATTTGCTGATGACACTAAATTATACCATGAAAACTGTGAGAGATTGTGAGAAGCTCCAGAAGGAACTCTTGACACTGGGGGAGTGGGCAAAACAGTGCAAATGAGCTTCAACACTAGTGCAGAGAGATGCACATTGGGGGGAAAAAACCAATTACATTTATAAACTGATGGGGTCTGAACTCTCTGTGACAAACCAGGAAAGGGACATTGGTGTCCTGGTGGACAGCTCAATGAAGGTAACCCAGTGTGCCTCAGCTGTGAAAAAAGCAAACTTAATGCTAGGGATCATTAGGAAAGGTATAGAAAATGTCAGCAAGTGTCATTTTGCCGCTTTATAAATGGTGAGACCCCATCTGGAATACTTTTGTAGGATAGATATTGATTGGGAAAAGTTCCTTACCATCTGAGGCTGCAATGGTTGTGCCTCTTCACTCTTGAACGATGGCATCTAAGAGGTGACCTGATTGAAGTTTATAAAATCATGCACGGTGTGGACAAAGTAGATAAGGAAAAACTGTTTTTCCTATTGCACAACACTAGAACTAGGGGGCACGCCATGAAATTTTTGAGTACTAGTTCTCAAACTAAGAGAAAGTACTTTTTCACCCAGAAGATCACTGGTCTATGGAACTCTCTTCCCAGAAGAAGTGCTGACAGCTTTCAGTCTTGACAGCTTCAAGAAAGGATTAGACAAGTTCATGGGAGGACAAGGGTTGGAGAGATAGGCAGGATATCAATGCCATTACCATGGAATCATTAGCAAGTGAAGGCATCTGCTTGGGAATACCCTGAAGCAAAGGGTGAGCCACTGTGTGAGACAGATTGGATGGGCTGTGGCCTGTTCCAGCAAGGCTTTTCTTATGTTCTTATGGTCTGATTAACAGCATTTACCATTATACAGGACGATCTCTGTAAGCTGATGAATACCTTGACATTAGTGGAGAAGGTAGTGATCACCTTGGCTCCATCACTTAGAATCATGCTACTCAGCCCCTCCTGCAGGCAAACAGTTTAGTTTGACTTTCATATTAATAAAGTGACCCTGAGTTTAAAAACAGCACTGTGTCTGTCTATTTGGGGGGTTGGGGGAAAAAACATAGCCACCATCATCAAACCTATCAGATCAGAAAAAATATTTTGCCACACACCATTTTGTATATGCCAAAATCCTTAGCATATAAAACTAGGTTGCAGCTGGAACAGGCTGATTTGAATCAATAGAAGTTACAGAATAGTTGACTCACAAATCCCCATTGAGTTAATGGGCCTATTCTAGGGCAACTGAGTATTTTAAGCAACATGGTTTATGTTGCCTGTCCTTGCTAGTGATTATCTCCTTTAATTGTTCAGACCAGTTCATTTAATCATTCACACCTCCCTTGGTTTTAACGTTATTGTCCAAAATGATGGTGGTTTGTGTATGTGCCTTCTCTTTTTCACATTGACATTTTCACAGTCTTGGGGAATTGCTTTTATAGTATGGATGAATATTCTGAATTTCCTGGAAATTGCTTCTTTCTTCAGATATTCAGCCCCAAATGTATGGAGACTGGTGATATGGGGTTGATCCCTACTCTTTTCCTCATATAACAGGCAAACAGTGAGGAAATTTGATAGCAGCAGTCCCTCGATGTTTGGAGGGCTGCTCTTTTATTTCTTATTCCTTTCCTAATAGAGATTGGACATTGTCTCTGGAGGACTTCTGAGACTATAAAGGAGAACATAATCTAAAATCTTTGCATTTTACAATAAATACACATTTCAATTTAAAAAAATCAGACTAATTAATCTCAAATTATTCCAGCTTTCAATCAACTCTGAATTTAGTAAACTTTTAAAATATTAACGGAAGGAAAAAATCTCACTATCCTTCCTACTATCTAATGTAATAAAAGAATATATACCAAAACAATATTGAATTGTTAATTCTTAAACCTGTTAATAGTACACATTTAAGCAAATCATATTTAAATAGATTCTGAAGGCAATGTTTACAGTGGCAAATATGTCAAAATATTTTCCTACTTCTATTTCTGGGTTAATTTAATATTGGGAATCACGGTTGAACTGAACTGTTAAAAAGTTGTGAGGAGAAAAAGAACAAGAAAAACAGGAGGAAGAGGAAGAAGTTCCATAGCAAACAATAGCAATTACAGGTATGTACCACTCCATAGCACTTAGTGCACTCTGAGTGGTTCACAAGGTAATTAGCATTTTGCCCCCAATATTTTTCAGGACAGTATTTATGGGTACATTTACCAGATTTTTCTAGATAAAGATGCTCAGAAGTTTACCTTTCCCTTCTTTTGGGGACATTCTTGAACCACACAGCTTGCTCAAGGCTGGCCTCTTCTCTCAAAGGGACATAGTGAGGAACCGGCCTCCCAGTCTCAGGTTCTGTGACCAAATACCTAAATCAGGAATTCTCAACCTTTTAAAGCCAAGGGCTGGGTCATGCTCCCTAAGTCAGCTACCGGGGCCAGATGGCCATTTTGCCCTTCCTCCACCACATGGCACTTCCTGGTGTGGTGGTGTTGGTGGGGGGCAAATGATATGGTACCATGGGCCAGGTTGAGAATCCCTGACCTAAATTACTGAGTTATCCTGCCAGCTGAAAGGCACCAGAATGCACATGTAGAGGTTCTGGTTTAAAATCATTCTTCCCTGTAATTTGGTGGATTTTGTGGTGAAGATCCTACATTGGCACCAAAAGGAAATAAACGGGAAATATGGAAACAAACGACAAGCATTAATCTTTTGGTGAGAAGGTTTTCCTTCAGCCCCTCTAAAAATACACTTCCCTGCTCCATTCTTGTGCTGATCAGATAAATTGCCAAGTGTAAGGTAGATGATGTAAGGTAGAAAACAAAACAACGAGCATTTAACATCACATTTTGTTTGTCTCTGATTATATTAACTTTGTAAATCAAAGCACCTACATTTCCTTACCATACATTTGTCTGTTTTATGCATGCTACCCATTTGTTCAACTGAAAAGATAAATATGATCTTATCTTTCAAGATTTTATTTCCTAGAAACATCTGAGAATACAAAAATATACTTTGTGACAGGCTCCTGAACATATCAGAGGGTTCAAGGGAACTTACTCTGATGTTGAATGACAACCACTTTTAGAGGTAAGGACAGGGAGAATGAAAATAGAGATAAAAAGAATTAAAGGAAATCTTTCCTTCCAATAATTAAAAAAAACTCTTTGGCTGGGGGAAGAAATGAAGTCAAGGAGAATTAGAAATGAAGGACATTTTGCAGGATATGATCCCTGTTGTATATGAAGTTGAAAACTTTGGAAGACTTCCACCTTGTGTAGAAGCTTTAATCAAATGGAATATTTTAATGGTCAAGGATTAGGCATTCATACATACAGAAAGCCAAAAATGTATTCACATTTTAAGAGATATTATCTATGTCTTGAATTGAATTACATTTGCTCTAAAGAATTAATGCGACAGGCTGGACAGTCAAAGAAAATGACAGCTGAAAGGCTGCATTCAAGGACTGCAAGACCATTTTGAAGAGGTGCATTTGAGTTTCCCCCTTGTCCATCCCTTGACTTCTATCTATGGGGGAACCTTAAAGAATGTGGTGTTCCAGAAAAAAAAAGCTATGTTGTTGGTACTTCAGGTAGAAATAGAAACGGCAGTTGCAAAAGAAAACATGAATTATTGCCCTATTTGTTGTAAAGAAACAAGATGGGTGTTGTTTTTGTCAAAATGTTTCATTAAAATTAGCTGTTTCATGACATTTGATAGGATGGGATTAGATGGGATTATTACTGGAATTAAGCAAATTTATTGAGCCTGTAATTTATTTTTATGCAGAGGTCTTCTTTGATATTAATAGTTGTTTTTCAATTTTGTATATTTTAATTTTAAGATGTTTTGGACAATCCACTTTTAGTCTCAACGAGAGGGAACATTAAAATGAATGGGTCCTGTTAAATGCTAAACCCCATCCATTTCATTGGGTTTGCTTTAGGTGGGAGTAAAGTTTTATTTTCACACGTAAGTCAATTTGGTAGATTTGTTCTCTCTAAAGAAGATTTTATTGTTCAGCAGAACAAAACATTCTATAAAATAATTCCAAAAAATGAGAGCATCCCAAACAAAAAAAAGTCTTTGAAACCAGACTTTTGGACAGCACCAAACATGGAACATATGTAGCATCTAGTCTGCTCGTCTCCTGTGCCAAATTTAAGGAAGAGAAAATGAGCAAAAAGTTTTCATGTTATAATATTTTTAAAACTAAAGGTATTTTAGCCCCTTGCAGAAATCAACAGGTAAGAACCTTCTGAAGTATAGATACTTCATTGCAAGTTCAGTGAGCTCTGGCACAATATGAACTTTTGGACCTGCCAGTAAGTATCTGTTTAGCTGACACTCAGGAGGAGAACCTTTTAACTCCTTTCTAGCCAAACAGGTTTTCCCCCTGGTTGTATATATTCAGGTGGTCACTCATTTAAGATGCGAGAATACTTTTTGTGTGTGACAGGGGGTTGTTCTTTCTTGATGTTAACAGAGATTTGATGCCTATTCCACCCATCTTTTCACCATATAATTCTTTGGTTATTTCAGAAAAAAACACCAAATATGGTGTGTGACTTCTGATGTGTGGTGACATTGAGTAGATTGTTGTAATGGCGGGGCAGAAGGAAGACGCATGGAGGCAGCCGTGTGGCAGTCCAGCCCTGACCAGAGTTGGGGGTACATATTTATTACCCTGCCTAGGGGTTGGGACACATGCCTAGGGCACTCATGCCACCCCTGCACAAAAGGCTTGCGTACGTGGCATTTCCCCATGTGACCCGTGATTCCTATGACTGAGGGCTACTCTATGGCTGCTGAGATGAAAGGGAACTCCTTTGATGTGGACATCCACGAAGAACCTGTCCTTTAGGCCTCTTGTCATCGACCCCATGGCTCATGAAGACTTTGGCGATGCATAACTGTAGTTTTGGCAAATCTCAATGCATTGCTTACACACCTTGGAGATGCGGCCTGTCATCCCACACTGCACGCTCTTGAAGAAACATTCGGTGAGGAGGAGGTGTTTCCCGCAACCTTGGCATGGCGCAAGTGACTCTGGTGTTGGCGTTGGTGCATGTGTTCCCTGTAGAGAGCTTGAGACACCTTGGTGGATGTGGCCAGAGGCTTGTAAAGAAGCAGACGCGGTCGTGGTTGGACCCGGCAGTTCTTTACTTTCGAGGACTGCCTTATAAGCAATAGTCCAGGAAATGATGACCAGAATAACAACAGGAGTTTCTTGAGCAGTCTTTCAGATTACTTTTTGGTCAAGTGGCAGGACTAATCTTTTGGGGGACTTGGCTGAAATAATTCCTGTGGGAAAGGATCAACAAGTGAGATCAATTAATCATTGCATGCATTCAAGTTAATGTTACCAAGCGCACAAAAATTCAATTGCTTTTCTGTACACACTTTCACAAGGAATTTCCCCAACACACATTTCTGTTCTTTTTATGCTTTTATACGTTACAAAGCCAGGTGAGTGTGTTTGCGTTTTACAAAAAAAAGTATTTTCATTTTATGTTTTATGGCTGTCTCTTTCTCAGAGACTGAAACATCTGTTTAGTGACAACTAGAATTGTAGTCTACAAGCATAAATACTCATTGTGTCAAAGAAAGTGAAGTAGCATGATTCCTCTTGAGAGTATTTCTTCTGAATTTAACAATTTAAAATGACATTTTTGTATCTTGCCTTGATGAAAACAAAAGCAAAATATCTTGCCTATCTGTGTTCAGTTCCAGTCATTCACAGCTTCTACAAGCCTGAAAAATATATACAGAATGTAGATTTGCTCACCTGCATTGTCATTTGTGTGGAATGCCAATGTTTGTATTTGGTATTATCAAAAGATGGCATAATCCTATAAAAGTTTAATAACTATTTTTAATTTTTTTATTGAATTTTATCATATAAAATACAACACAAATACAAAATTATACAACAATACTTGAAAAAAAGAAGTAATAATTCATGCACAAAATACAAAAAACAACTAAATAATAATAATAATAATACCAAAAATACATTAAAAATGTGTACATCTGTCCTGGTAATTAACACCCCTTTACAGATGCAATCTCTTATTACTTTCAATTTATTCTCTAATCTTGATTCCTCTCTCTAATACTCGTTTTCAAGTAAAACATTTAATGCCAATATGGATAGTTATACAAAAATGTAAGTGCAAATAATCACCCAGTGTTTATATTGCCCTGGAGAAAGAGTATCTCATTAGCATTAATCCCAAAATTCCTTTTGTTCAGGTACAGGTCTATTTCTCTCATCACACTTGAGGGAGTAATCCACAAAAGGTTTCCAAATCCCAGAATCTATTTTCTTTAAAATTATCTCTCTTTTTCTTTATCTCCCATGTCAATTTGTCATTCAAGGCTAAATTCCACATTTTTACCACTTCCGTTTGTATAATTACATCATTTTTCCAATGTCTAGCCATACAATGTCTAGCCATTGTAATCATTATTTCTAGTAGCTCTTTCTTATCCTTGTTTAAATTAAATTTAAATTTTCCTGACCATGGGAGTGTGAAAAAAATCCAATTTTCCTGACCCTGGGAGTGTGAAAAAAATCCAATTTTCCTGACCCGGGGAGTTTGAAAAAAATCTGATTTTCCTGAACCCGGGAGTGTGAAAATATCCGATTTTCCTGACCCCGGGAGTGTGAAAAATATCAGAATTTCCTGGCCCCGGGAGTGTGAAATATGTGATTTTCTTGACCCCTGGAGTGTGAAGAAAATTAAATTTTCCTGACCCCGGGAGTGTGAAAAATTTGATTCTCCAAACACCAGGAGTGCGCCAAAAAATCAGAATTTCCTGACCCTGGGAGTGTGAAAAAATGTGATTTTCTTGACCCTGGGAGTGTGAAAAAATCCAATTTTCCTGACCCCGGGAGTGTGAAAAATTTGATTTTCCAAACACCAGGAGTGCGTAAAAAAAATCAGAATTTCCTGACCCTGGGAGTGTGAAAAAATGTGCTTTTCTTGACCATGGGAGTGTGAAAAAAATTAAATTTTCCTGACCCCGGGAGTGTGAAAATATCTGATTTTCTTGACCCTGGGAGTGTGAAAAAAATTAAATTCTCCTCACTCCAGGAGTGTGAAAAATGTGATTTTCCTAACACCGGGAGTGTGAAAAAAACCAGAATTTCCTGACCCCGGGAGTGTGAAAAAATGTGATTTTCTTGACCCCGGGAGTGTGAAATAAATCAAAATCTCCTGAACCCAGGAGTGTGAAAAAATGTGATTTTCTTGACCCCGGGAGTGTGAAAAAAATCAGAATCTCCTGAACCCGGGAGTGTGAAAAAATGTGATTTTCTTGACCCCGGGAGTGTGAAAAAAATCCAATTTTCCTGACCCCGGGAGTGTGAAAAAAATCCAATTTTCCTGACCCCGATTTACTTGACCCTGGGAGTGTGAAAAAAATTAAATTTTCCTGACCCCGGCAGTGTGAAAAAAATCCAATTTTCTTGACCCCGGGAGTATGAAAAAAATCTGATTTTCTTGACCCCGGGAGTGTGAAAATATCTGATTTTCCTGACCCCGGGGGTGTGAAAAATATCAGAATTTCCTGACCCCAGGAGTGTGAAAAAATGTGATTTTCTTGACCCCTTATTTTTTTTCATACTCCCGGGGTCAAGAAAATCACATTTTTTCACACTCGCGGTGTCAGGAAATTATGATATTTTTCACACTCCCGGGGTCAGGAAAATCGGATATTTTCACACTCCCGGAAATTAAATTTTCCTGACCCCGGGAGTGTGAAAATATCCGATTTCCCTGACCCCGGGAGTGTGAAAAAAATCCGATTTATCTGACCCCAGGAGTTTGAAAAAAATTAACTTTTCCTGACCCTGGCAGTGTGAAAATATCTGATTTTCTTGACCCCGGGAGTGTGAAAAAAATTAAATTCTCCTGACCCCGGGAGTGTGAAAAAATCCAATTTTCCTGACCCCGGGAGTGTGAAAAATATCAGAATTTCCTGACCCCGGGAGTGTGAAAAAATGTGATTTTCTTGACCCCGGGAGTGTGAAAAAATATTAAATTTTCCTGACCCCGGGAGTGTGAAAATATCTGATTTTCTTGACCCCGGGAGTGTGAAAAAATCCACTTTTCCTTACCCAGGGAGTGTGAAAAAAAATCCAATTTTCCTGACCCCGGGAGTGTGAAAAAAATCCAATTTTCCTGACCCGGGGAGGTTGAAAAAAATCTGATTTTCCTGACCCCAGGATTGTGAAAATATCTGATTTTCTTGACCCCGGGAGTGTGAAATAAATCAAAATCTCCTGAACCCAGGAGTGTGAAAAAATGTGATTTTCTTGACCCCGGGAGTGTGAAAAAATGTGATTTTCTTGACCCCGGGAGTGTGAAAAAAATCCAATTTTCCTGACCCCGGGAGTGTGAAAAAAATCCAATTTTCCTGACCCCGATTTACTTGACCCTGGGAGTGTGAAAAAAACTTAAATTTTCCTGACCCCGGCAGTGTGAAAAAAATCCAATTTTCTTGACCCCGGGAGTGTGAAAAAAAACTGATTTTCCTGACCCCGGGAGTGTGAAAATATCTGATTTTCCTGACCCCGGGGGTGTGAAAAATATCAGAATTTCCTGACCCCAGGAGTGTGAAAAAATGTGATTTTCTTGACCCCTTATTTTTTTCACACTCCCGGGGTCAAGAAAATCACATTTTTTCACACTCGCGGTGTCAGGAAATTATGATATTTTTCACACTCCCGGGGTCAGGAAAATCGGATATTTTCACACTCCCGGAAATTAAATTTTCCTGACCCTGGGAGTGTGAAAATATCCGATTTCCCTGACCCCGGGAGTGTGAAAAAAATCCGATTTATCTGACCCCAGGAGTTTGAAAAAAATTAACTTTTCCTGACCCTGGCAGTGTGAAAATATCTGATTTTCTTGACCCCGGGAGTGTGAAAAAAATTAAATTCTCCTGACCCTGGGAGTTTGAAAAAATCCAATTTTCTTGACCCCGGGAGTGTGAAAAAAAATCCAATTTTCCTGACCCGGGGAGTTTGAAAAAAATCTGATTTTCCTGAACCCGGGAGTGTGGAAATTTCCAATTTTCCTGACCCCGGGAGTGTGAAAAATATCAGAATTTCCTGACCCCGGGAGTGTGAAAAAATGTGATTTTCTTGACCCCGGGAGTGTGAAAAAATATTAAATTTTCCTGACCCCGGGAGTGTGAAAATATCTGATTTTCTTGACCCCAGGAGTGTGAAAAAATCCACTTTTCCTTACCCAGGGAGTGTGAAAAAAAATCCAATTTTCCTGACCCGGGGAGGTTGAAAAAATCTGATTTTCCTGAACCCGGGAGTCTGAAAATATCCGATTTTCCTGACCCCGGGAGTGTGAAAAATATCAGAATTTCCTGACCCCGCGAGTGTGAAAAAATGTGATTTTCTTGACCCCTGGAGTGTGAAAAAAATTAAATTTTCCTGACCCCAGGATTGTGAAAATATCTGATTTTCTTGACCCCGGGAGTGTGAAAAAAATTAAATTCTCCTGACCCCGTGAGAGTGAAAAAATGTGATTTTCTTGAACCCGGGAGTGTGAAAAATATTAAATTCTCCTGACCCCGGGAGTGTGAAAAAATCAAATTTTAGTGACCCCGGGAGTGTGAAAAATATCAGAATTTCCTGACCCTGGGAGTGTGAAAAAATGTGATTTCCCTGACCCCGGGAGTGTGAAAAATGTGATTATCCTCACACCGGGATAGTGAAAAAAATCAGACTTTCGTGACCCCGGGTGTGTGAAAAAATGTGATTTTCTTGACCCCGGGAGTGTGAAAAAAATCAGAATCTCCTGACCCCGGGAGTGTGAAAAAATGTGATTTTCTTGACCCCGGGAGTGTGAAATATGTGATTTTCTTGACCCCAGAAGTGTGAAAAAAATCCAATTTTCATGACCCCGGGAGTATGAAAAATATCTGGTTTTCCTGACCCCGGGAGTATGAAAATATCCAATTTTCCTGACACCGGGAGTGTGAAAATATGTGATTTTCCTGACCCCGGGAGTGTGAAAAAAATCTGATTTTCCTGACCCCGGGATTGGAAATATATCCGATTTTCTTGACTCCAGGAATGTGAAAAAAATTAAATTCTCCTGACCCCGGGAGAGTGAAAAAATGTGATTTACTTGACCCCACGTAGTGTGAAAAAAATTAAATTTTCCTGACCCCGGCAGTGTGAAAAAAACCCAATATTCCTGACCCCGGGAGTGTGAAAAAAATCCAATTTTCCTGACCCCGGGAGTTTGAAAAAAATCTGATTTTCCTGACCCCGGGAGTGTGAAAAAAAATTAAATTTTCCTGACCCCGGCAGTGTGAAAAAAACCCAATTTTGCTGACCCCGGGAGTGTGAAAAAAATCCAATTTTCCTGACCCCGGGAGTTTGAAAAAAATCTGATTTTCCTGAACCCGTGAGTGTGAAAAATATCAGAATTTCCTGACACCGCGAGTGTGAAAAAATGTGATTTTCTTGACCCCGGGAGTGTGAAAAAAAATAAATTTTCCTGAACCCGGGAGTGTGAAAATATCTGATTTTCTTGACCCCGGGAGTGTGAAAAAATCCAATTTTCCTGACCCGGGGAGTGTGAAAAAAATACAATTTTCCTGACCCGGGGAGTTTGAAAAAAATCTGATTTTCCTGAACCCGGGAGTGTGAAAATTTCCGATTTTCCTGACCCCGGGAGTGTGAAAAAATGTGATTTTCTCGACCCCGGAAGTGTGAAAAAAATTAAATTCTCCTGACCCCGGGAGTGTGAAAAATCCAATTTTCCTGACCCCGGGAGTGTGAAAAAAATCCAATTTTCCTGAACCCGGGAGTGTGAAAAAAATCCAATTTTCCTGACCCGGGGAGTTTGAGAAAAATCTGATTTTCCTGAACCCAGGAGTGTGAAAATATCTGATTTTCCTGACCCCAGGAGTGTGAAAAAAATTAAATTCTCCTGAACCCCGGAAGTGTGAAAAAATGTGATTTTCTTGAACCCGGGAGTGTGAAAAATATTAAATTCTCATGACCCCGGGAGTGTGAAAAAATCCAATTTTCCTGACCCCAGGAGTGTGAAAAATATCAGAATTTCCTGACCCCGGGAGTGTGAAAAAATGTGATTTTCCTGACCCCGGGAGTGTGAAAAATATCAGAATTTCCTGACACCGCGAGTGTGAAAAAATGTGATTTTCTTGACCCCGGGAGTGTGAAAAAAAATAAATTTTCCTGAACCCGGGAGTGTGAAAATATCTGATTTTCTTGACCCCGGGAGTGTGAAAATATCTGATTTTCTTGACCCCGGGAGTGTGAAAAAATCCAATTTTCCTGACCCGGGGAGTGTGAAAAAAATCCAATTTTCCTGACACCTGGAGTGTGAAAAAAATCCAATTTTCCTGACCCTGGGAGTGTGAAAAAAATCTGATTTTCCTGACCCCGGGAGTGTAAAAATATCCGATTTTCTTCACCCAGGAAATGTGAAAAAATGTGATTTACTTGACCCCGGGAGTGTGAAAAAAAATAACTTTTCCTGACCCCGGCAGTGTGAAAATATCTGATTTTCTTGACCTCGGCAGTGTGAAAAAAATTAAATTCTCCTGACCCCGGGAGTGTGAAAAAATCCAATTTTCCTGACCCCGGGACTGTGAAAAAAATTAAATTTTCCTGACCCCGGCAGTGTGAAAAAAACCCAATTTTCCTGACCCCAGGAGTGTGAAAAATATCAGAATTTCCTGACCCCGGGAGTGTGAAAAAATGTGATTTTCCTGACCCCGGGAGTGTGAAAAATATCAGAATTTCCTGACACCGTGAGTGTGAAAAAATGTGATTTTCTTGACCCCGGGAGTGTGAAAAAAAATAAATTTTCCTGAACCCGGGAGTGTGAAAATATCTGATTTTCTTGACCCCGGGAGTGTGAAAAAATCCAATTTTCCTGACCCGGGGAGTGTGAAAAAAATCCAATTTTCCTGACCCGGGGAGTTTGAAAAAAATCTGATTTTCCTGAACCCGGGAGTGTGAAAATTTCCGATTTTCCTGACCCCGGGAGTGTGAAAAAATGTGATTTTCTCGACCCCGGAAGTGTGAAAAAAATTAAAATCTCCTTACCCCGGGAGTGTGAAAAAATCCAATTTTCCTGACCCCGGGAGTGTGAAAAAAATCCAATTTTACTGACCCTGGGAGTGTGAAAAAAATCTGATTTTCCTGACCCCGGGAGTGTAAAAATATCCGATTTTCTTGACCCCGGGAATGTGAAAAAATGTGATTTACTTGACCCCGGGAGTGTGAAAAAAATTAACTTTTCCTGACCCCGGCAGTGTGAAAATATCTGATTTTCTTGACCCCGGCAGTGTGAAAAAAATTAAATTCTCCTGAACCCGGGAGTGTGAAAAAATCCAATTTTCCTGACCCCGGGAGTGTGAAAAAAATCCAATTTTCCTGACCCGGGGAGTGTGAAAAAAATCCAATTTTCCTGACCCGGGGAGTTTGAAAAAAATCTGATTTTCCTGAACCCGGGAGTGTGAAAATTTCCGATTTTCCTGACCCCGGGAGTGTGAAAAAATGTGATTTTCTCGACCCCGGAAGTGTGAAAAAAAATTAAAATCTCCTTACCCCGGGAGTGTGAAAAAATCCAATTTTCCTGACCCCGGGAGTGTGAAAAAAATCCAATTTTACTGACCCTGGGAGTGTGAAAAAAATCTGATTTTCCTGACCCCGGGAGTGTAAAAATATCCGATTTTCTTGACCCCGGGAATGTGAAAAAATGTGATTTACTTGACCCCGGGAGTGTGAAAAAAATTAACTTTTCCTGACCCCGGCAGTGTGAAAATATCTGATTTTCTTGACCCCGGCAGTGTGAAAAAAATTAAATTCTCCTGACCCCGGGAGTGTGAAAAAATCCAATTTTCCTGACCCCGGGAGTGTGAAAAAAATTCAAATTTCCTGACCCCGGGAGTGTGGAAAAAAAATCCACTTTTCCAGACCCCGGGAGTTTGAAAAAATCTGATTTTCCTGACCCCGGGATTGGAAATATATCCGATTTTCTTGACTCCAGGAATGTGAAAAAAATTAAATTCTCCTGACCCCGGGAGAGTGAAAAAATGTGATTTACTTGACCCCACGTAGTGTGAAAAAAATTAAATTTTCCTGACCCCGGCAGTGTGAAAAAAACCCAATTTTCCTGACCCCGGGAGTTTGAAAAAAATCTGATTTTCCTGACCCCGGGAGTGTGAAAAAAATTAAATTTTCCTGACACCGGCAGTGTGAAAAAAACCCAATTTTCCTGACCCCGGGAGTGTGAAAAAAATCCAATTTTCCTGACCCCGGGAGTTTGAAAAAAATCTGATTTTCCTGAACCCGGGAGTGTGAAAATATCCGATTTTCCTGACCCCGGGAGTGTGAAAAATATCAGAATTTCCTGACACCGCGAGTGTGAAAAAATGTGATTTTCTTGACCCCGGGAGTGTGAAAAAAAATAAATTTTCCTGAACCCGGGAGTGTGAAAATATCTGATTTTCTTGACCCCGGGAGTGTGAAAAAATCCAATTTTACTGACCCGGGGAGTGTGAAAAAAATACAATTTTCCTGACCCGGGAAGTTTGAAAAAAATCTGATTTTCCTGAACCCGGGAGTGTGAAAATTTCCGATTTTCCTGACCCCGGGAGTGTGAAAAAATGTG
This sequence comes from Bradypodion ventrale, assembly GCA_035047345.1. Classification (NCBI taxonomy): domain Eukaryota; kingdom Metazoa; phylum Chordata; class Lepidosauria; order Squamata; family Chamaeleonidae; genus Bradypodion; species Bradypodion ventrale. The sequence continues at coordinate 21,000,408 of JAWDJE010000009.1, read as the reverse complement.
ATTTTCTCGACCCCGGAAGTGTGAAAAAAATTAAATTCTCCTGACCCCGGGAGTGTGAAAAATCCAATTTTCCTGACCCCGGGAGTGTGAAAAAAAATCAAATTTTCCTGACCCCGGGAGTGTGAAAAAAATCCAATTTTCCTGACCCGGGGAGTTTGAGAAAAATCTGATTTTCCTGAACCCGGGAGTGTGAAAATATCTGATTTTCCTGACCCCAGGAGTGTGAAAAAAATTAAATTCTCCTGAACCCCGGAAGTGTGAAAAAATGTGATTTTCTTGAACCCGGGAGTGTGAAAAATATTAAATTCTCATGACCCCGGGAGTGTGAAAAAATCCAATTTTCCTGACCCCAGGAGTGGGAAAAATAGCAGAATTTCCTGACCCCGGGAGTGTGAAAAAATGTGATTTTCCTGACCCCGGGAGTGTGAAAAATATCAGAATTTCCTGACACCGCGAGTGTGAAAAAATGTGATTTTCTTGACCCCGGGAGTGTGAAAAAAAATAAATTTTCCTGAACCCGGGAGTGTGAAAATATCTGATTTTCTTGACCCCGGGAGTGTGAAAAAAATCCAATTTTCCTGACCCCTGGAGTGTGAAAAAAATCCAATTTTCCTGACCCTGGGAGTGTGAAAAAAATCTGATTTTCCTGACCCCGGGAGTGTAAAAATATCCGATTTTCTTCACCCAGGAAATGTGAAAAAATGTGATTTACTTGACCCCGGGAGTGTGAAAAAAATTAACTTTTCCTGACCCCGGCAGTGTGAAAATATCTGATTTTCTTGACCCCGGCAGTGTGAAAAAAATTAAATTCTCCTGACCCCGGGAGTGTGAAAAAATCCAATTTTCCTGACCCCGGGAGTGTGAAAAAAATTCAAATTTCCTGACCCCGGGAGTGTGAAAAAAAATCCAATTTTCCTGACCCGGGGAGTTTGAAAAAAATCTGATTTTCCTGAACCCGGGAGTGTGAAAATTTCCAATTTTCCTGACCCCGGGAGTGTGAAAAATATCAGAATTTCCTGACCCCGGGAGTGTGAAAAAATGTGATTTTCTTGACCCCGGGAGTGTGAAAAAATATTAAATTTTCCTGACCCCGGGAGTGTGAAAATATCTGATTTTCTTGACCCCGGGAGTGTGAAAAAATCCACTTTTCCTTACCCAGGGAGTGTGAAAAAAAATCCAATTTTCCTGACCCGGGGAGGTTGAAAAAAATCTGATTTTCCTGAACCCGGGAGTCTGAAAATATCCGATTTTCCTGACCCCGGGAGTGTGAAAAATATCAGAATTTCCTGACCCCGCGAGTGTGAAAAAATGTGATTTTCTTGACCCCTGGAGTGTGAAAAAAATTAAATTTTCCTTACCCCAGGATTGTGAAAATATCTGATTTTCTTGACCCCGGGAGTGTGAAAAAAATTAAATTCTCCTGACCCCGTGAGAGTGAAAAAATGTGATTTTCTTGAACCCGGGAGTGTGAAAAATATTAAATTCTCCTGACCCCGGGAGTGTGAAAAAATCAAATTTTAGTGACCCCGGGAGTGTGAAAAATATCAGAATTTCCTGACCCCGGGAGTGTGAAAAAATGTGATTTCCCTGACCCCGGGAGTGTGAAAAATGTGATTATCCTAACACCGGGATAGTGAAAAAAATCAGAATTTCGTGACCCCGGGTGTGTGAAAAAATGTGATTTTCTTGACCCCGGGAGTGTGAAAAAAATCAGAATCTCCTGACCCCGGGAGTGTGAAAAAATGTGATTTTCTTGACCCCGGGAGTGTGAAATATGTGATTTTCTTGACCCCAGAAGTGTGAAAAAAATCCAATTTTCATGACCCCGGGAGTATGAAAAATATCTGGTTTTCCTGACCCCGGGAGTATGAAAATATCCAATTTTCCTGACACCGGGAGTGTGAAAATATGTGATTTTCCTGACCCCGGGAGTGTGAAAAAAATCAGAATTTCCTGACCCCGGGAGTTTAAAAAAATCCGATTTTCCTGACCCCGGGAGTGTGAAAATATCCGATTTTCCTGACCCCGGGAGTGTGAAAAAAATCCGATTTTCCTGACCCTGGGAGTGTGAAAAAAATCTGATTTTCCTGACCCCGGGAGTGTAAAAATATCCGATTTTCTTGACCCCGGGAATGTGAAAAAATGTGATTTACTTGACCCCGGGAGTGTGAAAAAAATTAACTTTTCCTGACCCCGGCAGTGTGAAAATATCTGATTTTCTTGACCCCGGCAGTGTGAAAAAAATTAAATTCTCCTGACCCCGGGAGTGTGAAAAAATCCAATTTTCCTGACCCCGGGAGTGTGAAAAAAATTCAAATTTCCTGACCCCGGGAGTGTGGAAAAAAATCCACTTTTCCTGACCCCGGGAGTTTGAAAAAATCTGATTTTCCTGACCCCGGGATTGGAAATATATCCGATTTTCTTGACTCCAGGAATGTGAAAAAAATTAAATTCTCCTGACCCCGGGAGAGTGAAAAAATGTGATTTACTTGACCCCACGTAGTGTGAAAAAAATTAAATTTTCCTGGCCCCGGCAGTGTGAAAAAAACCCAATATTCCTGACCCCGGGAGTGTGAAAAAAATCCAATTTTCCTGACCCCGGGAGTTTGAAAAAAATCTGATTTTCCTGACCCCGGGAGTGTGAAAAAAAATTAAATTTTCCTGACCCCGGCAGTGTGAAAAAAACCCAATTTTCCTGACCCCGGGAGTGTGAAAAAAATCCAATTTTCCTGACCCCGGGAGTTTGAAAAAAATCTGATTTTCCTGAACCCGGGAGTGTGAAAAATATCAGAATTTCCTGACACCGCGAGTGTGAAAAAATGTGATTTTCTTGACCCCGGGAGTGTGAAAAAAAATAAATTTTCCTGAACCCGGGAGTGTGAAAATATCTGATTTTCTTGACCCCGGGAGTGTGAAAAAATCCAATTTTCCTGACCCGGGGAGTGTGAAAAAAATACAATTTTCCTGACCCGGGGAGTTTGAAAAAAATCTGATTTTCCTGAACCCGGGAGTGTGAAAATTTCCGATTTTCCTGACCCCGGGAGTGTGAAAAAATGTGATTTTCTCGACCCCGGAAGTGTGAAAAAAATTAAATTCTCCTGACCCCGGGAGTGTGAAAAATCCAATTTTCCTGACCCCGGGAGTGTGAAAAAAATCAAATTTTCCTGACCCCGGGAGTGTGAAAAAAATCCAATTTTCCTGACCCGGGGAGTTTGAGAAAAATCTGATTTTCCTGAACCCGGGAGTGTGAAAATATCTGATTTTCCTGACCCCAGGAGTGTGAAAAAAATTAAATTCTCCTGAACCCCGGAAGTGTGAAAAAATGTGATTTTCTTGAACCCGGGAGTGTGAAAAATATTAAATTCTCATGACCCCGGGAGTGTGAAAAAATCCAATTTTCCTGACCCCAGGAGTGTGAAAAATATCAGAATTTCCTGACCCCGGGAGTGTGAAAAAATGTGATTTTCCTGACCCCGGGAGTGTGAAAAATATCAGAATTTCCTGACACCGCGAGTGTGAAAAAAAGTGATTTTCTTGACCCCGGGAGTGTGAAAAAAAATAAATTTTCCTGAACCCGGGAGTGTGAAAATATCTGATTTTCTTGACCCCGGGAGTGTGAAAAAATCCAATTTTCCTGACCCGGGGAGTGTGAAAAAAATCCAATTTTCCTGACCCCTGGAGTGTGAAAAAAATCCAATTTTCCTGACCCTGGGAGTGTGAAAAAGATCTGATTTTCCTGACCCCGGGAGTGTAAAAATATCCGATTTTCTTCACCCAGGAAATGTGAAAAAATGTGATTTACTTGACCCCGGGAGTGTGAAAAAAATTAACTTTTCCTGACCCCGGCAGTGTGAAAATATCTGATTTTCTTGACCCCGGCAGTGTGAAAAAAATTAAATTCTCCTGAACCCAGGAGTGTGAAAAAATCCAATTTTCCTGACCCCGGGAGTGTGAAAAAAATTAAATTTTCCTGACCCCGGCAGTGTGAAAAAAACCCAATTTTCCTAACCCCAGGAGTGTGAAAAATATCAGAATTTCCTGACCCCGGGAGTGTGAAAAAATGTGATTTTCCTGACCCCGGGAGTGTGAAAAATATCAGAATTTCCTGACACCGCGAGTGTGAAAAAATGTGATTTTCTTGACCCCGGGAGTGTGAAAAAAAATAAATTTTCCTGAACCCGGGAGTGTGAAAATATCTGATTTTCTTGACCCCGGGAGTGTGAAAAAATCCAATTTTCCTGACCCGGGGAGTGTGAAAAAAATCCAATTTTCCTGACCCGGGGAGTTTGAAAAAAATCTGATTTTCCTGAACCCGGGAGTGTGAAAATTTCCGATTTTCCTGACCCCGGGAGTGTGAAAAAATGTGATTTTCTCGACCCCGGAAGTGTGAAAAAAATTAAAATCTCCTTACCCCGGGAGTGTGAAAAAATCCAATTTTCCTGACCCCTGGAGTGTGAAAAAAATCCAATTTTCCTGACCCTGGGAGTGTGAAAAAAATCTGATTTTCCTGACCCCGGGAGTGTAAAAATATCCGATTTTCTTGACCCCGGGAATGTGAAAAAATGTGATTTACTTGACCCCGGGAGTGTGAAAAAAATTAACTTTTCCTGACCCCAGCAGTGTGAAAATATCTGATTTTCTTGACCCCGGCAGTGTGAAAAAAATTAAATTCTCCTGACCCCGGGAGTGTGAAAAAATCCAATTTTCCTGACCCCGGGAGTGTGAAAAAAATCCAATTTTCCTGACCCGGGGAGTGTGAAAAAAATCCAATTTTCCTGACCCGGGGAGTTTGAAAAAAATCTGATTTTCCTGAACCCGGGAGTGTGAAAATTTCCGATTTTCCTGACCCCGGGAGTGTGAAAAAATGTGATTTTCTCGACCCCGGAAGTGTGAAAAAAATTAAAATCTCCTTACCCCGGGAGTGTGAAAAAATCCAATTTTCCTGACCCCGGGAGTGTGAAAAAAATCCAATTTTACTGACCCTGGGAGTGTGAAAAAATCTGATTTTCCTGACCCCGGGAGTGTAAAAATATCCGATTTTCTTGACCCCGGGAATGTGAAAAAATGTGATTTACTTGACCCCGGGAGTGTGAAAAAAATTAACTTTTCCTGACCCCGGCAGTGTGAAAATATCTGATTTTCTTGACCCCGGCAGTGTGAAAAAAATTAAATTCTCCTGACCCCGGGAGTGTGAAAAAATCCAATTTTCCTGACCCCGGGAGTGTGAAAAAAATTCAAATTTCCTGACCCCGGGAGTGTGGGAAAAAATCCACTTTTCCTGACCCCGGGAGTTTGAAAAAATCTGATTTTCCTGATCCCGGGATTGGAAATATATCCGATTTTCTTGACTCCAGGAATGTGAAAAAAATTAAATTCTCCTGACCCCGGGAGAGTGAAAAAATGTGATTTACTTGACCCCACGTAGTGTGAAAAAAATTAAATTTTCCTGACCCCGGCAGTGTGAAAAAAACCCAATATTCCTGACCCCGGGAGTGTGAAAAAAATCCAATTTTCCTGACCCCAGGAGTTTGAAAAAAATCTGATTTCCTGACCCCGGGAGTGTGAAAAAAATTAAATTTTCCTGACACCGGCAGTGTGAAAAAAACCCAATTTTCCTGACCCCGGGAGTGTGAAAAAAATCCAATTTTCCTGACCCCGGGAGTTTGAAAAAAATCTGATTTTCCTGAACCCGGGAGTGTGAAAATATCCGATTTTCCTGACCCCGGGAGTGTGAAAAATATCAGAATTTCCTGACACCGCGAGTGTGAAAAAATGTGATTTTCTTGACCCCGGGAGTGTGAAAAAAAATAAATTTTCCTGAACCCGGGAGTGTGAAAATATCTGATTTTCTTGACCCCGGGAGTGTGAAAAAATCCAATTTTCCTGACCCGGGGAGTGTGAAAAAAATACAATTTTCCTGACCCGGGAAGTTTGAAAAAAATCTGATTTTCCTGAACCCGGGAGTGTGAAAATTTCCGATTTTCCTGACCCCGGGAGTGTGAAAAAATGTGATTTTCTCGACCCCGGAAGTGTGAAAAAAATTAAATTCTCCTGACCCCGGGAGTGTGAAAAATCCAATTTTCCTGACCCGGGGAGTGTGAAAAAAATCAAATTTTCCTGACCCCGGGAGTGTGAAAAAAATCCAATTTTCCTGACCCGGGGAGTTTGAGAAAAATCTGATTTTCCTGAACCCGGGAGTGTGAAAATATCTGATTTTACTGACCCCAGGAGTGTGAAAAAAATTAAATTCTCCTGAACCCCGGAAGTGTGAAAAAATGTGATTTTCTTGAACCCGGGAGTGTGAAAAATATTAAATTCTCATGACCCCGGGAGTGTGAAAAAATCCAATTTTCCTGACCCCAGGAGTGTGAAAAATATCAGAATTTCCTGACCCCGGGAGTGTGAAAAAATGTGATTTTCCTGACCCCGGGAGTGTGAAAAATATCAGAATTTCCTGACACCGCTAGTGTGAAAAAATGTGATTTTCTTGACCCCGGGAGTGTGAAAAAAAATAAATTTTCCTGAACCCGGGAGTGTGAAAATATCTGATTTTCTTGACCCCGGGAGTGTGAAAAAATCCAATTTTCCTGACCCGGGGAGTGTGAAAAAAATCCAATTTTCCTGACCCCTGGAGTGTGAAAAAAATCCAATTTTCCTGACCCTGGGAGTGTGAAAAAAATCTGATTTTCCTGACCCCGGGAGTGTAAAAATATCCGATTTTCTTCACCCAGGAAATGTGAAAAAATGTGATTTACTTGACCCCGGGAGTGTGAAAAAAATTAACTTTTCCTGACCCCGGCAGTGTGAAAATATCTGATTTTCTTGACCCCGGCAGTGTGAAAAAAATTAAATTCTCCTGACCCCGGGAGTGTGAAAAAATCCAATTTTCCTTACCCCGGGAGTGTGAAAAAAATTCAAATTTCCTGACTCCGGGAGTGTGAAAAAAAATCTGCTTTATCTGACCCCGGGAGTGTGAAAATATCTGATTTTCTTGACCCCGGGGGTGTGAAAAATATCAGAATTTCCTTACCCCAGGAGTGTGAAAAAATGTGATTTTCTTGACCCCTTATTTTTTTCACACTCCCGGGGTCAAGAAAATCACATTTTTTCACACTCGCGGTGTCAGGAAATTATGATATTTTTCACACTCCCGGCGTCAGGAAAATCGGATATTTTCACACTCCCGGAAATTAAATTTTCCTGACCCTGGGAGTGTGAAAATATCCGATTTCCCTGACCCCGGGAGTGTGAAAAAAATCCGATTTATCTGACCCCAGGAGTTTGAAAAAAATTAACTTTTCCTGACCCTGGCAGTGTGAAAATATCTGATTTTCTTGACCCCGGGAGTGTGAAAAAAATTAAATTCTCCTGACCCCGGGAGTTTGAAAAAATCCAATTTTCTTGACCCCGGGAGTGTGAAAAAAAATCCAATTTTCCTGACCCGGGGAGTTTGAAAAAAATCTGATTTTCCTGAACCCGGGAGTGTGGAAATTTCCAATTTTCCTGACCCCGGGAGTGTGAAAAATATCAGAATTTCCTGACCCCGGGAGTGTGAAAAAATGTGATTTTCTTGACCCCGGGAGTGTGAAAAAATATTAAATTTTCCTGACCCCGGGAGTGTGAAAATATCTGATTTTCTTGACCCCGAGAGTGTGAAAAAATCCACTTTTCCTTACCCAGGGAGTGTGAAAAAAAATCCAATTTTCCTGACCCGGGGAGGTTGAAAAAAATCTGATTTTCCTGAACCCGGGAGTCTGAAAATATCCGATTTTCCTGACCCCGGGAGTGTGAAAAATATCAGAATTTCCTGACCCCGCGAGTGTGAAAAAATGTGATTTTCTTGACCCCTGGAGTGTGAAAAAAATTAAATTTTCCTGACCCCAGGATTGTGAAAATATCTGATTTTCTTGACCCCGGGAGTGTGAAAAAAATTAAATTCTCCTGACCCCGTGAGAGTGAAAAAATGTGATTTTCTTGAACCCGGGAGTGTGAAAAATATTAAATTCTCCTGACCCCGGGAGTGTGAAAAAATCAAATTTTAGTGACCCCGGGAGTGTGAAAAATATCAGAATTTCCTGACCCCGGGAGTGTGAAAAAATGTGATTTCCCTGACCCCGGGAGTGTGAAAAATGTGATTATCCTAACACCGGGATAGTGAAAAAAATCAGAATTTCGTGACCCCGGGTGTGTGAAAAAATGTGATTTTCTTGACCCCGGGAGTGTGAAATATGTGATTTTCTTGACCCCAGAAGTGTGAAAAAAATCCAATTTTCATGACCCCGGGAGTATGAAAAATATCTGGTTTTCCTGACCCCGGGAGTGTGAAAAATATCAGAATTTCCTGACCCCGGGAGTGTGAAAAAATGTGATTTTCTTGAACCCGGAAGTGTGAAAAATATTAAATTCTCCTGACCCCGGGAGTGTGAAAAAAATCCAATTTTCCTGACCCCGGGCGTGTGAAAAATGTGATTTTCCTAACACCGGGAGTGTGAAAAAAATCAGAATTTCCTGACCCCGGGAGTGTGAAAAAATGTGATTTTATTGACCCCGGGAGTGTGAAAAGTATCAGAATCTCCTGACCCCGGGAGTGTGAAAAAATGTGATTTTCTTGACCCCAGGAGTGTGAAAAAAACCCAATTTTCCTGACCCCGGGAGTTTGAAAAAAATCTGGTGTTCCTAACCCCGGGAGTATGAAAATATCCAATTTCACTGACACCGGGAGTGTGAAAATATGCGATTTTCCTGACCCCGGGAGTGTGAAAAAAATCAGAATTTCCTGACCCCGGGAGTTTAAAAAAATCTGATTTTCCTGACCCTGGGAGTGTGAAAAAAATCCAATTTTCCTGACCCCGGGAGTGTGAAAAATACCAGAATTTCCTGACCCCGGGAGTGTGAAAAAATGGGATTTTCTTGAACCCGGGAGTGTGAAAAATATTAAATTCTCCTGACCCCGGGAGTATGAAAAAAATCCAATTTTCCTGACCCCGGGAGTGTGAAAATATCTGATTTTCTTGACCCCGGGAGTGTGAAAAATATTAAATTCTCCTGACCCCGGAAGTGTGAAAAAAACCCAATTTTCCTGACCCCGGGAGTGTGAAAAATACCAGAATTTCCTGACCCCGGGAGTGTGAAAAAATGGGATTTTCTTGAACCCGGGAGTGTGAAAAATATTAAATTCTCCTGACCCCGGGAGTATGAAAAAAATCCAATTTTCCTGACCCCGGGAGTGTGAAAATATCTGATTTTCTTGACCCCGGGAGTGTGAAAAATATTAAATTCTCCTGACCCCGGGAGTGTGAAAAATATCAGAATTACCTGACCCCGGGAGTGTGAAAAAATGTGATTTTCTTGAACCTGGTGTGTGAAAAAAATCAGAATCTCCTGACCCCGGGACTGTGAAAAAATGTGATTTTCTTGACCCCGGGAGTGTGAAAAATACCCAGTTTTCCTGACCCCGGGAGTTTGAAAAAAATCTGGCTTTCCAGACCCCGGGAGTATGAAAATATCCAATTTTCTTGAACCCGGGAGTGTGGAAAAAACCCAATTTTCCTGACCCCGGGAGTGTGAAAAAAATCCAATTCTCCTGACCCCGGGAGTGTGAAAAAAATCCAATTTTCCTGACCCTGGGCATGTGAAAAATATCAGAATTTCCTGACCCCGGGAGTGTGAAAAATATCAGAATTTCCTGACCCCGGGAGTGTGAAAAATGTGATTTTCCTAACACCGGGAGTGTGAAAAAATTCAGAATCTCCTGACCCTGGGAGTGTGAAAAAAAGTGATTTTCTTGACCCCAGGAGTGTGAAAAAAATCAGAATCTCCTGACCCCGGGAGTGTGAAAAAATGTGATTTTCTTGACCCCGGGAGTGTGAAAAATACCCAATTTTGCTGACCCCGGGAGTGTGAAAAATATCAGAATTTCCTGACACCGGGAGTGTGAAAAAATGTGATTTTCTAGGTCCCGGGAGTGTGAAAAATGTGATTTTCCTAACACCGGGAGTGTGAAAAAAATTCAGAATTTCCTGACCCCGGGAGTGTGAAAAATGTGATTTTCTTGACCCCGGGAGTGTGAAAAAAATCAGAATCTCCTGACCCCGGGAGTGTGAAAAAATGTGATTTTCTTGAGCCCGGGAGTGTGAAAAATACCCAATTTTCCTGACCCCGGGAGTTTGAAAAAAATCTGGCTTTCCAGACCCCGGGAGTATGAAAATATCCAATTTTCTTGAACCCGGGAGTGTGAAAAAAACCCAATTATCCTGACCCCGGGAGTGTGAAAAAAATCCAATTTTCATGACCCCGGGAGTGTGAAAAAATCCAATTTTCCTGACCCCGGGTGTGTGAAAAATATCAGAATTTCCTGACCCCGGGAGTGTGAAAAAATGTGATTTTCTTGAACCTGGTGTGTGAAAAATATTAAATTCTCCTGACCCCGGGAGTGTGAAAAAATCCAATTTTCCTGACCCCGGGAGTGTGAAAAATATCAGAATTTCCTGACCCCGGGAGTGTGAAAAAATGTGATTTTCTTGAACCCGGGAGTGTGAAAAATGTGATTTTCCTAACACCGGGAGTGTGAAAAAAATTCAGAATTTCCTGACCCCGGGAGTGGGAAAAAATGTGATTTTCTTGACCCCGGGAGTGTGAAAAAAATCAGAATCTCCTGACCCCGGGAGTGTGAAAAAATGTGATTTTCTTGACCCCGGGAGTGTGAAAAATGTGATTTTCTTCACCCCGGGAGTGTGAAAAAAACCCAATTTTCCAGACCCCGGGAGTTTGAAAATATCCGATTTTCCTGACCCCGGGAGTGTGAAAAATATCAGAATTTCCTGACCCCGCGAGTGTGAAAATATATGATTTTCTTGAACCCGGGAGTGTGAAAAAAATTAAATTCTTCTGACCCCGGGAGTGTGAAAAAATGTGATTTTCTTGACCCAGGGAGTGTGAAAAAATCAGAATCTCCTGAACCCGGGAGTGTGAAAAAATGTGATTTTCTTGACCCCGGGAGTGTGAAAAATATCAGAATCTCCTGAACCCGGGAGTGTGAAAAAATGTGATTTTCTTGACCCCGGGAGTGTGAAAAAAACCCAATTTTCCTGACCTCGGGTGTGTGAAAAAAACCCAATTTTCCTGACCCTGGGAGTGTGAAAAAAATCCAGTTTTCCTGACCCCGGGAGTATGAAAAATATCAGAATTTCCTGACCCCGGGAGTGTGAAAAATGTGATTTTCTTGAACCCGGCAGTGTGAAAAAAAACCAATTTTCCTGACCCCGGGAGTGTGAAAAAAATCCAATTTTCCTGACCCCGGGAGTGTGAAAAATATCAGAATTTCCTGACCCCGGGAGTGTGAAAAAATGTGATTTTCTTGAACCCGGAAGTGTGAAAAATATTAAATTCTCCTGACCCCGGGAGTGTGAAAAAAATCCAATTTTCCTGACCCCGGGCGTGTGAAAAATGTGATTTTCCTAACACCGGGAGTGTGAAAAAAATCAGAATTTCCTGACCCCGGGAGTGTGAAAAAATGTGATTTTCTTGACCCCGGGAGTGTGAAAAGTATCAGAATCTCCTGACCCCAGGAGTGTGAAAAAATGTGATTTTCTTGACCCCAGGAGTGTGAAAAAAACCCAATTTTCCTGACCCCGGGAGTTTGAAAAAAATCTGGTGTTCCTAACCCCGGGAGTATGAAAATATCCAATTTCACTGACACCGGGAGTGTGAAAATATGCGATTTTCCTGACCCCGGGAGTGTGAAAAAAATCAGAATTTCCTGACCCCGGGAGTTTAAAAAAATCTGATTTTCCTGACCCTGGGAGTGTGAAAAAAATCCAATTTTCCTGACCCCGGGAGTGTGAAAAATACCAGAATTTCCTGACCCCGGGAGTGTGAAAAAATTGGATTTTCTTGAACCCGGGAGTGTGAAAAATATTAAATTCTCCTGACCCCGGGAGTATGAAAAAAATCCAATTTTCCTGACCCCGGGAGTGTGAAAATATCTGATTTTCTTGACCCCGGGAGTGTGAAAAATATTAAATTCTCCTGACCCCGGGATTGTGAAAAAAACCCAATTTTCCTGACCCTGGGAGTGTGAAAAAAATCAAATTTTCCTGACCCCGGGAGTGTGAAAAATATCAGAATTTCCTGACCCCGGGAGTGTGAAAAATGTGATTTTCTTGAACCCGGCAGTGTGAAAAAAACCCAATTTTCCTGACCCGGGGAGTGTGAAAAAAACCCAATTTTCCTGACCCCGGGAGTGTGAAAAAAATCCAATTTTTCTGACCCCGGGAGTGTGAAAAATGTGATTTTCTTGACCCCGGGAGTGTGAAAAAATGTGATTTTCTTGACCCCGGGAGGGTGAAAAAAATCAGAATCTCCTGAACCCGGGAGTGTGAAAAAATGTGATTTTCTTGACCTCGGGAGTGTGAAAAAAATCCAATTTTCCTGACCCTGGGAGTGTGAAAAAAATCCAATTTTCCTGACCCTGGGAGTGTGAAAAAAATCCAATTTTCCTGACCCCGGGAGTGTGAAAAATATCAGAATTTCCTGACCCCGGGAGTGTGAAAAATGTGATTTTCTTGAACCCGGGAGTGTGAAAAAAAACCAATTTTCCTGACCCTGGGAGTGTGAAAAAAATCCAATTTTCCTGACCCCGGGATTGTGAAAAAAATCCAATTTTCCTGACCCCGGGAGTGTGAAAAATATCAGAATTTCCTGACCCCGGGAGTGTGAAAAAATGTGATTTTCTTGAACCCGGGAGTGTGAAAAATATTAAATTCTCCTGAACCCGGGAGTGTGAAAAAAATCCAATTTTCCTGACCCCGGGTGTGTGAAAAATATCAGAATTTCCTGACCCCGGGAGTGTGAAAAAATGTGATTTTCTTGAACCCGGGAGTGTGAAAAATGTGATTTTCCTAACACTGGGAGTGTGAAAAAAATTCAGAATTTCCTGACCCCGGGAGTGTGAAAAAATGTGATTTTCTTGACCCCGGGAGTGTGAAAAAAACCCAATTTTCCTGACCCCGGGAGTTTGAAAAAAATCTGGCTTTCCTGACCCCGGGAGTATGAAAATATCCAATTTTCCTGACCCCGGGATTGTGAAAAAAATCCAATTTTCCTGACCCCGGGAGTGTGAAAAATATCAGAATTTCCTGACCCCGGGAGTGTGAAAAAATGTGATTTTCTTGAACCCGGGAGTGTGAAAAATATTAAATTCTCCTGAACCCGGGAGTGTGAAAAAAATCCAATTTTCCTGACCCCGGGTGTGTGAAAAATATCAGAATTTCCTGACCCCGGGAGTGTGAAAAAATGTGATTTTCTTGAACCCGGGAGTGTGAAAAATGTGATTTTCCTAACACTGGGAGTGTGAAAAAAATTCAGAATTTCCTGACCCCGGGAGTGTGAAAAAATGTGATTTTCTTGACCCCGGGAGTGTGAAAAAAACCCAATTTTCCTGACCCCGGGAGTTTGAAAAAAATCTGGCTTTCCTGACCCCGGGAGTATGAAAATATCCAATTTTCCTGACACCGGGAGTGTGAAAATATGCGATTTTCCTGACCCCGGGAGTTTAAAAAAACCAGAATATCCTGACCCCGGGAGTTTAAAAAAATCTGATTTTCCTGACCCCGGGAGTGTGAAAATATCCGATTTTCCTGACCCCGGGAGTGTGAAAAAAATCCAATTTTTCTGACCCCGGGAGTGTGAAAAATGTGATTTTCTTGACCCCAGGAGTGTGAAAAAATGTGATTTTCTTGACCCCGGGAGTGTGAAAATATCCGATTTTCCTGACCCCGGGAGTGTGAAAAATGTGATTTTCTTCACCCCGGGAGTGTGAAAAAAACCCAATTTTCCAGACCCCGGGAGTTTGAAAATATCCGATTTTCCTGACCCAGGGAGTGTGAAAAATATCAGAATTTCCTGACCCCGCGAGTGTGAAAATATATGATTTTATTGAACCCGGGAGTGTGAAAAAAATTAAATTCTTCTGACCCCGGGAGTGTGAAAAAACGTGATTTTCTTGACCCAGGGAGTGTGAAAAAATCAGAATCTCCTGAACCCGGCAGTGTGAAAAAATGTGATTTTTTTGACCCTGGGAGTGTGAAAAAAATCAGAATCTCCTGAACCCGGGAGTGTGAAAAAATGTGATTTTCTTGACCCCGGGAGTGTGAAAAAAACCCAATTTTCCTGACCTCGGGTGTGTGAAAAAAACCCAATTTTCCTGACCCTGGGAGTGTGAAAAAAATCCAATTTTCCTGACCCCGGGAGTGTGAAAAATATCAGAATTTCCTGACCCCGGGAGTGTGAAAAATGTGATTTTCTTGAACCCGGCAGTGTGAAAAAAAACCAATTTTCCTGACCCCGGGAGTGTGAAAAAAATCCAATTTTCCTGACCCCGGGAGTGTGAAAAATATCAGAATTTCCTGACCCCGGGAGTGTGAAAAAATGTGATTTTCTTGAACCCGGGAGTGTGAAAAATATTAAATTCTCCTGACCCCGGGAGTGTGAAAAAAATCCAATTTTCCTGACCCCGGGCGTGTGAAAAATGTGATTTTCCTAACACCGGGAGTGTGAAAAAAATCAGAATTTCCTGACCCAGGGAGTGTGAAAAAATGTGATTTTCTTGACCCCGGGAGTGTGAAAAATATCAGAATCTCCTGACCCCGGGAGTGTGAAAAAATGTGATTTTCTTGACCCCAGGAGTGTGAAAAAAACCCAATTTTCCTGACCCCGGGAGTTTGAAAAAAATCTGGTGTTCCTAACCCCGGGAGTATGAAAATATCCAATTTCACTGACACCGGGAGTGTGAAAATATGCGATTTTCCTGACCCCGGGAGTGTGAAAAAAATCAGAATTTCCTGACCCCGGGAGTTTAAAAAAATCTGATTTTCCTGACCCTGGGAGTGTGAAAAAAATCCAATTTTCCTGACCCCGGGAGTGTGAAAAATACCAGAATTTCCTGACCCCGGGAGTGTGAAAAAATGGGATTTTCTTGAACCCGGGAGTGTGAAAAATATTAAATTCTCCTGACCCCGGGAGTATGAAAAAAATCCAATTTTCCTGACCCCGGGAGTGTGAAAATATCTGATTTTCTTGACCCCGGGAGTGTGAAAAATATTAAATTCTCCTGACCCCGGGAGTGTGAAAAAAACCCAATTTTCCTGACCCCGGGAGTGTGAAAAATACCAGAATTTCCTGACCCCGGGAGTGTGAAAAAATGGGATTTTCTTGAACCCGGGAGTGTGAAAAATATTAAATTCTCCTGACCCCGGGAGTATGAAAAAAATCCAATTTTCCTGACCCCGGGAGTGTGAAAATATCTGATTTTCTTGACCCCGGGAGTATGAAAAATATTAAATTCTCCTGACCCCGGGAGTGTGAAAAATATCAGAATTTCCTGACCCCGGGAGTGTGAAAAAATGTGATTTTCTTGAACCTGGTGTGTGAAAAAAATTCAGAATTTCCTGACCCCGGGAGTGTGAAAAAATGTGATTTTCTTGACCCCGGGAGTGTGAAAAAAACCCAATTTTCCTGACCCCGGGAGTTTGAAAAAAATCTGACTTTCCTGACCCCGGGAGTATGAAAATATCCAATTTTCCTGACACCGGGAGTGTGAAAATATGCGATTTTCCTGACCCCGGGAGTTTAAAAAAACCAGAATATCCTGACCCCGGGAGTTTAAAAAAATCTGATTTTCCTGACCCCGGGAGTGTGAAAATATCCGATTTTCCTGACCCCGGGAGTGTGAAAAAAATCCAATTTTTCTGACCCCGGGAGTGTGAAAAATGTGATTTTCTTGACCCCAGGAGTGTGAAAAAATGTGATTTTCTTGACCCCGGGAGTGTGAAAATATCCGATTTTCCTGACCCCGGGAGTGTGAAAAATGTGATTTTCTTCACCCCGGGAGTGTGAAAAAAACCCAATTTTCCAGACCCCGGGAGTTTGAAAATATCCGATTTTCCTGACCCAGGGAGTGTGAAAAATATCAGAATTTCCTGACCCCGCGAGTGTGAAAATATATGATTTTATTGAACCCGGGAGTGTGAAAAAAATTAAATTCTTCTGACCCCGGGAGTGTGAAAAAATGTGATTTTCTTGACCCAGGGAGTGTGAAAAAATCAGAATCTCCTGAACCCGGCAGTGTGAAAAAATGTGATTTTTTTGACCCTGGGAGTGTGAAAAAAATCAGAATCTCCTGAACCCGGGAGTGTGAAAAAATGTGATTTTCTTGACCCCGGGAGTGTGAAAAAAACCCAATTTTCCTGACCTCGGGTGTGTGAAAAAAACCCAATTTTCCTGACCCTGGGAGTGTGAAAAAAATCCAATTTTCCTGACCCCGGGAGTGTGAAAAATATCAGAATTTCCTGACCCCGGGAGTGTGAAAAATGTGATTTTCTTGAACCCGGCAGTGTGAAAAAAAACCAATTTTCCTGACCCCGGGAGTGTGAAAAAAATCCAATTTTCCTGACCCCGGGAGTGTGAAAAATATCAGAATTTCCTGACCCCGGGAGTGTGAAAAAATGTGATTTTCTTGAACCCGGGAGTGTGAAAAATATTAAATTCTCCTGACCCCGGGAGTGTGAAAAAAATCCAATTTTCCTGACCCCGGGCGTGTGAAAAATGTGATTTTCCTAACACCGGGAGTGTGAAAAAAATCAGAATTTCCTGACCCAGGGAGTGTGAAAAAATGTGATTTTCTTGACCCCGGGAGTGTGAAAAATATCAGAATCTCCTGACCCCGGGAGTGTGAAAAAATGTGATTTTCTTGACCCCAGGAGTGTGAAAAAAACCCAATTTTCCTGACCCCGGGAGTTTGAAAAAAATCTGGTGTTCCTAACCCCGGGAGTATGAAAATATCCAATTTCACTGACACCGGGAGTGTGAAAATATGCGATTTTCCTGACCCCGGGAGTGTGAAAAAAATCAGAATTTCCTGACCCCGGGAGTTTAAAAAAATCTGATTTTCCTGACCCTGGGAGTGTGAAAAAAATCCAATTTTCCTGACCCCGGGAGTGTGAAAAATTCCAGAATTTCCTGACCCCGGGAGTGTGAAAAAATGGGATTTTCTTGAACCCGGGAGTGTGAAAAATATTAAATTCTCCTGACCCCGGGAGTATGAAAAAAATCCAATTTTCCTGACCCCGGGAGTGTGAAAATATCTGATTTTCTTGACCCCGGGAGTGTGAAAAATATTAAATTCTCCTGACCCCGGGAGTGTGAAAAAAACCCAATTTTCCTGACCCTGGGAGTGTGAAAAAAATCAAATTTTCCTGACACCGGGAGTGTGAAAAATATCAGAATTTCCTGACCCCGGGAGTGTGAAAAATGTGATTTTCTTGAACCCGGCAGTGTGAAAAAAACCCAATTTTCCTGACCCGGGGAGTGTGAAAAAAACCCAATTTTCCTGACCCCGGGAGTGTGAAAAATGTGATTTTCTTGACCCCGGGAGTGTGAAAAAATGTGATTTTCTTGACCCTGGGAGTGTGAAAAAAATCAGAATCTCCTGAACCCGGGAGTGTGAAAAAATGTGATTTTCTTGACCTCGGGAGTGTGAAAAAAATCCAATTTTCCTGACCCTGGGAGTGTGAAAAAAATCCAATTTTCCTGACCCTGGGAGTGTGAAAAAAATCCAATTTTCCTGACCCCGGGAGTGTGAAAAATATCAGAATTTCCTGACCCCGGGAGTGTGAAAAATGTGATTTTCTTGAACCCGGGAGTGTGAAAAAAAACCAATTTTCCTGACCCTGGGAGTGTGAAAAAAATCCAATTTTCCTGACCCCGGGATTGTGAAAAAAATCCAATTTTCCTGACCCCGGGAGTGTGAAAAATATCAGAATTTCCTGACCCCGGGAGTGTGAAAAATGTGATTTTCTTGAACCCGGGAGTGTGAAAAATATTAAATTCTCCTGAACCCGGGAGTGTGAAAAAAATCCAATTTTCCTGACCCCGGGTGTGTGAAAAATATCAGAATTTCCTGACCCCGGGAGTGTGAAAAAATGTGATTTTCTTGAACCCGGGAGTGTGAAAAATGTGATTTTCCTAACACCGGGAGTGTGAAAAAAATTCAGAATTTCCTGACCCCGGGAGTGTGAAAAAATGTGATTTTCTTGACCCCAGGAGTGTGAAAAAAACCCAATTTTCCTGACCCCGGGAGTTTGAAAAAAATCTGGCTTTCCTGACCACGGGAGTATGAAAATAACCAATTTTCCTGACACCGGGAGTGTGAAAATATGCGATTTTCCTGACCCCGGGAGTTTAAAAAAACCAGAATATCCTGACCCCGGGAGTTTAAAAAAATCTGATTTTCCTGACCCCGGGAGTGTGAAAATATCCGATTTTCCTGACCCCGGGAGTGTGAAAAAAATCCAATTTTTCTGACCCCGGGAGTGTGAAAAATGTGATTTTCTTGACCCCAGGAGTGTGAAAAAATGTGATTTTCTTGACCCCGGTAGTGTGAAAATATCCAATTTTTCTGACCCCGGGAGTGTGAAAAAATGTGATTTTCTTGAACCCGGGAGTGTGAAAAAATGTGATTTTCTTGAACCCGGGAGTGTGAAAAATATTAAATTCTCCTGACCCCAAGAGTGTGAAAAAAATCCAATTTTCCTGACCCCGGGCGTGTGAAAAATATCAGAATTTCCTGACCCCGGGAGTGTGAAAAAATCTGATTTTCTTGACCCCGGCAGTGTGAAAAAAAACCAATTTTCCTGACCCCGGGAGTTTGAAAAAAATCTGGTGTTCCTAACCCCGGGAGTATGAAAATATCCAATTTTCCTGACACCGGGAGTGTGAAAATATGCGATTTTCCTGACCCTGGGAGTGTGAAAAATGTGATTTTCTTGACCCCGGGAGTTTGAAAAAAATCTGGTTTTCCTGACCCTGGGAGTTTGAAAATATCCGATTTTCCTGAAACCGGGAGTGTGAAAAATATTAAATTCTCCTGACCCCGGGAGTGTGAAAAAAATCCAATTTTCCTGACCCCGGGCGTGTGAAAAATATCAGAATTTCCTGATCCCGGGAGTGTGAAAAAATGTGATTTTCTTGAACCCGGGAGTGTGAAAAATGTGATTTTCCTAACACCGGGAGTGTGAAAAAAATTCAGAATTTCCTGACCCCGGGAGTGTGAATAATATCAGAATTTCCTGACCCCGCGAGTGTGAAAATATATGATTTTCTTGAACCCGGGAGTGTGAAAAAAATTAAATTCTTCTGACCCCGGGAGTGTGAAAAAATGTGATTTTCTTGACCCTGGGAGTGTGAAAAAATCAGAATCTCCTGAACCCGGGAGTGTGAAAAAATGTGATTTTCTTGACCCCGGGAGTGTGAAAAAAATCACAATCTCCTGAACCCGGGAGTGTGAAAAAATGTGATTTTCTTGACCCTGGGAGTGTGAAAAAAACCCAATTTTCCTGACCTCAGGAGTGTGAAAAAAACCCAATTTTCCTGACCCTGGGAGTGTGAAAAAAATCCAATTTTCCTGACATCGGGAGTGTGAAAAATATCAGAATTTCCTGACCCCGGGAGTGTGAAAAATTTGATTTTCTTGAACACGGGAGTGTGAAAAAAACCCATTTTTCCTGACCCTGGGAGAGTGAAAAAAATCCAATTTTCCTGACCCAGGGAGTGTGAAAAATATCAGAATTTCCTGACCCCGGGAGTGTGAAAAAATGTGATTTTCTTGAACCCGGGAGTGTGAAAAATATTAAATTCTCCTGACCCCGGGAGTGTGAAAAAAATCCAATTTTCCTGACCCCGGGCGTGTGAAAAATGTGATTTTCCTAACACCGGGAGTGTGAAAAAAATCAGAATTTCCTGACCCCGGGAGTGTGAAAAAATGTGATTTTCTTGACCCCGGGAGTGTGAAAAATATCAGAATCTCCTGACCCCGGGAGTGTGAAAAAATGTGATTTTCTTGACCCCAGGAGTGTGAAAAAAACCCAATTTTCCTGACCCCGGGAGTTTGAAAAAAATCTGGTGTTCCTAACCCCGGGAGTATGAAAATATCCAATTTCACTGACACCTGGAGTGTGAAAATATGCGATTTTCCTGACCCCGGGAGTGTGAAAAAAATCAGAATTTCCTGACCCCGGGAGTTTAAAAAAATCTGATTTTCCTGACCCTGGGAGTGTGAAAAAAATCCAATTTTCCTGACCCCGGGAGTGTGAAAAATACCAGAATTTCCTGACCCCGGGAGTGTGAAAAAATGGGATTTTCTTGAACCCGGGAGTGTGAAAAATATTAAATTCTCCTGACCCCGGGAGTATGAAAAAAATCCAATTTTCCTGACCCCGGGAGTGTGAAAATATCTGATTTTCTTGACCCCGGGAGTGTGAAAAATATTAAATTCTCCTGACCCCGGGAGTGTGAAAAAAACCCAATTTTCCTGACCCTGGGAGTGTGAAAAAAATCAAATTTTCCTGACCCCGGGAGTGTGAAAAATATCAGAATTTCCTGACCCCGGGAGTGTGAAAAATGTGATTTTCTTGAACCCGGCAGTGTGAAAAAAACCCAATTTTCCTGACCCGGGGAGTGTGAAAAAAACCCAATTTTCCTGACCCCGGGAGTGTGAAAAAAATCCAATTTTTCTGACCCCGGGAGTGTGAAAAATGTGATTTTCTTGACCCCGGGAGTGTGAAAAAATGTGATTTTCTTGACCCTGGGAGTGTGAAAAAAATCCAATTTTCCTGACCCCGGGATTGTGAAAAAAATCCAATTTTCCTGACCCCGGGAGTGTGAAAAATATCAGAATTTCCTGACCCCGGGAGTGTGAAAAAATGTGATTTTCTTGAACCCGGGAGTGTGAAAAATATTAAATTCTCCTGAACCCGGGAGTGTGAAAAAAATCCAATTTTCCTGACCCCGGGTGTGTGAAAAATATCAGAATTTCCTGACCCCGGGAGTGTGAAAAAATGTGATTTTCTTGAACCCGGGAGTGTGAAAAATGTGATTTTCCTAACACCGGGAGTGTGAAAAAAATTCAGAATTTCCTGACCCCGGGAGTGTGAAAAAATGTGATTTTCTTGACCCCAGGAGTGTGAAAAAAACCCAATTTTCCTGACCCCGGGAGTTTGAAAAAAATCTGGCTTTCCTGACCCCGGGAGTATGAAAATATCCAATTTTCCTGACACCGGGAGTGTGAAAATATGCGATTTTCCTGACCCCGGGAGTTTAAAAAAACCAGAATATCCTGACCCCGGGAGTTTAAAAAAATCTGATTTTCCTGACCCCGGGAGTGTGAAAATATCCGATTTTCCTGACCCCGGGAGTGTGAAAAAAATCCAATTTTTCTGACCCCGGGAGTGTGCAAAATGTGATTTTCTTGACCCCAGGAGTGTGAAAAAATGTGATTTTCTTGACCCCGGGAGTGTGAAAATATCCAATTTTTCTGACCCCGGGAGTGTGAAAAAATGTGATTTTCTTGAACCCGGGAGTGTGAAAAAATGTGATTTTCTTGAACCCGGGAGTGTGAAAAATATTAAATTCTCCTGACCCCGGGAGTGTGAAAAAAATCCAATTTTCCTCACCCCGGGCGTGTGAAAAATATCAGAATTTCCTGACCCCGGGAGTGTGAAAAAATCTGATTTTCTTGACCCCGGCAGTGTGAAAAAAAACCAATTTTCCTGACCCCGGGAGTTTGAAAAAAATCTGGTGTTCCTAACCCCGGGAGTATGAAAATATCCAATTTTCCTGACACCGGGAGTGTGAAAATATGCGATTTTCCTGACCCCGGGAGTGTGAAAAATGTGATTTTCTTGACCCCGGGAGTTTGAAAAAAATCTGGTTTTCCTGACCCTGGGAGTTTGAAAATATCCGATTTTCCTGAAACCGGGAGTGTGAAAAATATTAAATTCTCCTGACCCCGGGAGTGTGAAAAAAATCCAATTTTCCTGACCCCGGGCGTGTGAAAAATATCAGAATTTCCTGACCCCGGGAGTGTGAAAAAATGTGATTTTCTTGAACCCGGGAGTGTGAAAAATGTGATTTTCCTAACACCGGGAGTGTGAAAAAAATTCAGAATTTCCTGACCCCGGGAGTGTGAATAATATCAGAATTTCCTGACCCCGCGAGTGTGAAAATATATGATTTTCTTGAACCCGGGAGTGTGAAAAAAATTAAATTCTTCTGACCCCGGGAGTGTGAAAAAATGTGATTTTCTTGACCCTGGGAGTGTGAAAAAATCAGAATCTCCTGAACCCGGGAGTGTGAAAAAATGTGATTTTCTTGACCCCGGGAGTGTGAAAAAAATCACAATCTCCTGAACCCGGGAGTGTGAAAAAATGTGATTTTATTGACCCCGGGAGTGTGAAAAAAACCCAATTTTCCTGACCTCAGGAGTGTGAAAAAACCCAATTTTCCTGACCCTGGGAGTGTGAAAAAAATCCAATTTTCCTGACCCCGGGAGTGTGAAAAATATCAGAATTTCCTGACCCCGGGAGTGTGAAAAATTTGATTTTCTTGAACACGGGAGTGTGAAAAAAACCCATTTTTTCTGACCCTGGGAGAGTGAAAAAAATCCAATTTTCCTGACCCAGGGAGTGTGAAAAATATCAGAATTTCCTGACCCCGGGAGTGTGAAAAAATGTGATTTTCTTGAACCCGGGAGTGTGAAAAATATTAAATTCTCCTGACCCCGTGAGTGTGAAAAAAATCTAATTTTCCTGACCCCGGGCGTGTGAAAAATGTGATTTTCCTAACACCGGGAGTGTGAAAAAAATCAGAATTTCCTGACCCCGGGAGTGTGAAAAAATGTGATTTTCTTTACCCCGGGAGTGTGAAAAATATCAGAATCTCCTGACCCCGGGAGTGTGAAAAAATGTGATTTTCTTGACCCCAGGAGTGTGAAAAAAACCCAATTTTCCTGACCCCGGGAGTTTGAAAAAAATCTGGTGTTCCTAACCCCGGGAGTATGAAAATATCCAATTTCACTGACACCGGGAGTGTGAAAATATGCGATTTTCCTGACCCCGGGAGTGTGAAAAAAATCAGAATTTCCTGACCCCGGGAGTTTAAAAAAATCTGATTTTCCTGACCCTGGGAGTGTGAAAAAAATCCAATTTTCCTGACCCCGGGAGTGTGAAAAATACCAGAATTTCCTGGCCCCGGGAGTGTGAAAAAATGGGATTTTCTTGAACCCGGGAGTGTGAAAAATATTAAATTCTCCTGACTCCGGGAGTATGAAAAAAATCCAATTTTCCTGACCCCGGGAGTGTGAAAATATCTGATTTTCTTGACCCCGGGAGTGTGAAAAAAATCAGAATTTCCTGACCCCGGGAGTTTAAAAAAATCTGATTTTCCTGACCCTGGGAGTGTGAAAAAAATCAAATTTTCCTGACCCCGGGAGTGTGAAAAATATCAGAATTTCCTGACCCCGGGAGTGTGAAAAATGTGATTTTCTTGAACCCGGAGTGTGAAAAAAACACAATTTTCCTGACCCGGGGAGTGTGAAAAAAACCCAATTTTCCTGACCCCGGGAGTGTGAAAAAAATCCAATTTTTTTGACCCCGGGAGTGTGAAAAATGTGATTTTCTTGACCCCGGGAGTGTGAAAAAATGTGATTTTCTTGACCCCGGGAGTGTGAAAAAAATCAGAATCTCCTGAACCCGGGAGTGTGAAAAAATGTGATTTTCTTGACCTCGGGAGTGTGAAAAAAATCCAATTTTCCTGACCCTGGGAGTGTGAAAAAAATCCAATTTTCCTGACCCTGGGAGTGTGAAAAAAATCCAATTTTCCTGACCCCGGGAGTGTGAAAAATATCAGAATTTCCTGACCCCGGGAGTGTGAAAAATGTGATTTTCTTGAACCCGGGAGTGTGAAAAAAACCAATTTTCCTGACCCTGGGAGTGTGAAAAAAATCCAATTTTCCTGACCCCGGGATTATGAAAAAAATCCAATTTTCCTGACCCCGGGAGTGTGAAAAATATCAGAATTTCCTGACCCCGGGAGTGTGAAAAAATGTGATTTTCTTGAACCCGGGAGTGAGAAAAATATTAAATTCTCCTGACCCCAGGAGTGTGAAAAAAACCAAATTTTCCTGACCCCGGGAGTGTGAAAATATCCGATTTTCCTGACCCCAGGAGTGTGAAAAAAATCCAATTTTTCTGACCCCGGGAGTGTGAAAAATGTGATTTTCTTGACCCCAGGAGTGTGAAAAAATGTGATTTTCTTGACCCCAGGAGTGTGAAAAAAATCAGAATCTCCTGAACCCGGGAGTGTGAAAAAATGTGATTTTCTTTACCCCGGGAGTGTGAAAAATATCAGAATCTCCTGACCCCGGGAGTGTGAAAAAATGTGATTTTCTTGACCCCAGGAGTGTGAAAAAAACCCAATTTTCCTGACCCCGGGAGTTTGAAAAAAATCTGGTGTTCCTAACCCCGGGAGTATGAAAATATCCAATTTCACTGACACCGGGAGTGTCAAAATATGCGATTTTCCTGACCCCGGGAGTGTGAAAAAAATCAGAATTTCCTGACCCCGGGAGTTTAAAAAAATCTGATTTTCCTGACCCTGGGAGTGTGAAAAAAATCCAATTTTCCTGACCCCGGGAGTGTGAAAAATACCAGAATTTCCTGACCCCGGGAGTGTGAAAAAATGGGATTTTCTTGAACCCGGGAGTGTGAAAAATATTAAATTCTCCTGACCCCAGGAGTATGAAAAAAATCCAATTTCCCTGACCCCGGGAGTGTGAAAATATCTGATTTTCTTGACCCCGGGAGTGTGAAAAATATTAAATTCTCCTGACCCCGGGAGTGTGAAAAAAACCCAATTTTCCTGACCCTGGGAGTGTGAAAAAAATCAAATTTTCCTGACCCCGGGAGTGTGAAAAATATCAGAATTTCCTGACCCCGGGAGTGTGAAAAATGTGATTTTCTTGAACCCGGAGTGTGAAAAAAACACAATTTTCCTGACCCGGGGAGTGTGAAAAAAATCCAATTTTTTTGACCCCGGGAGTGTGAAAAATGTGATTTTCTTGACCCCGGGAGTTTGAAAAAAATCTGGTATTCCTGACCCTGGGAGTTTGAAAATATCCGATTTTCCTGAAACCGGGAGTGTGAAAAAATGTGATTTTCTTGACCTAGGGAGTGTGAAGAAAATCCAATTTTCCTGACCCCGGGAGTGTGAAAAAAATCCAATTTTCCTGACCCAGGGAGTGTGAAAAAATCCAATTTTCCTGACCCCGGGAGTGTTAAAAAAATCTGATTTTCTTTACCCCGGGAGTGTGAAAATATCCGATTTTCCTGACCCCGGGAGTGTGAAAAATATCAGAATTTCCTGACCCCGGGAGTGTGAAAAAATGTGATTTTCCTGACCCCGGGAGTGTGAAAATATCTGATTTTCTTGATCCCGGTGGTGTGAAAAAAATTAAATTCTCCTGACCCCGGGAGTTTGAAAAAAATCTGGTTTTCCTGACCCCGGGAGTTTGAAAATATCCGATTTTCCTGACCCCGGGAGTGTGAAAAAAATCCAATTTTCCTGACCCCGGGAGTGTGAAAAATATCAGAATTTCCTGACCCCGGGAGTGTGAAAAATGTGATTTTCTTGAACCCGGGAGTGTGAAAAAAACCCAATTTTCCTGACCCTGGGAGTTTGAAAAAATCCAATTTTCCTGACCCCGGGAGTGTGAAAAAAATCCAATTTTCCTGACCCCGGGAGTTTGAAAAATATCAGAATTTCCTGACCCCGGGAGTGTGAAAAAATGTGATTTTCTTGAACCCGGGAGTGTGAAAAATGTGATTTTCTTGACCCCGGGAGTGTGAAAAATATTAAATTCTCCTGACCCCGTGAGTGTGAAAAAAATCCAATTTTCCTGACCCAGGGCGTGTGAAAAATATCAGAATTTCCTGACCCCGGGAGTGTGAAAAAATGTGATTTTCTTGAACCCGGGAGTGTGAAAAATGTGATTTTCTTGACCCCGGGAGTGTGAAAAATATTAAATTCTCCTGACCCCGTGAGTGTGAAAAAAAATTCAGTTTTCCTGACCCCGGGCGAGTGAAAAATGTGATTTTCCTAACACCGGGAGTGTGAAAAAAATCAGAATCTCCTGACCCCGGGAGTGTGAAAAAATGTGATTTTCTTGACCCCGGCATTGTGAAAAAAACCCAATTTTCCTGACCCCGGGAGTTTGAAAAAAATCTGGTGTTCCTAACCCCGGGAGTATGAAAATATCCAATTTTCCTGACACCGGGAGTGTGAAAATATGCGATTTTCCTGACCCCGGGAGTGTGAAAAATGTGATTTTCTTGACCCCGGGAGTTTGAAAAAAATCTGGTTTTCCTCACCCTGGGAGTTTGAAAATATCCGATTTTCCTGAAACCGGGAGTGTGAAAAAATGTGATTTTCTTGACCTCGGGAGTGTGAAAAAAATCCATTTTTCCTGACCTCGGGAGTGTGAAAAAAATCCAATTTTCCTGACCCCGGGAGTGTGAAAAAAATCCAATTTTCCTGACCCTGGGAGTGTGAAAAAAATCCAATTTTCCTGCCCCCGGGAGTGTGAAAAAATGTGATTTTCTTGAACCCGGGAGTGTGAAAAAATGTGATTTTCTTGAACACGGGAGTGTGAAAAATATTAAATTCTCCTGACCCCGGGAGTGTGAAAAAAATCCAATTTTCCTGACCCCGGGCGTGTGAAAAATATCAGAATTTCCTGACCCCGGGAGTGTGAAAAAATGTGATTTTCTAGAACCCGGGAGTGTGAAAAATGTGATTTTCCTAACACCGGGAGTGTGAAAAAAATTCAGAATTTCCTGACCCCGGGAGTATGAAAAAAATGTGATTTTCTTGACCCCGGGAGTGTGAGAAAAATGTGATTTTCCTAACACCGGGAGTATGAAAAATATCAGAATTTCCTGACCCCGCGAGTGTGAAAATATATGATTTTCCTGACCCCGGGAGTGTGAAAATATCCGATTTTCCTGACCCCGGGAGTGTGAAAAATGTGATTTTCTTCACCCCGGGAGTGTGAAAAAAACCCAATTTTCCAGACGCCGGGAGTGTGAAAAAAATCTGGTTTTCCTGACCCGGGGAGTGTGAAAAATATCAGAATTTCCTGACCCCGGGAGTGTGAAAAAATGTGATTTTCTTGAACCCGGGAGTGTGAAAAATATTAAATTCTCCTGGCCCCGGGAGTGTGAAAAAATGTGATTTTCTTGACCCTGGGAGTGTGAAAAAATCAGAATCTCCTGAACCCGGGAGTGTGAAAAAATGTGATTTTCTTGACCCCGGGAGTGTGAAAAAAATCAGAATCTCCTGAACCCGGGAGTGTGAAAAATGTGATTTTCTTGAACCCGGGAGTGTGAAAAAAAACCCAATTTTCCTGACCCTGGGAGTTTGAAAAAAATCCAATTTTCCTGACCCCGGGAGTGTGAAAAAAATCCAATTTTCCTGACCCCGGGAGTGTGAAAAATATCAGAATTTCCTGACCCCGGGAGTGTGAAAAAATGTGATTTTCTTGAACCCGGGAGTGTGAAAAATATTAAATTCTCCTGACCCCGGGAGTGTGAAAAAAATCCAATTTTCCTGACCCCGGGCGTGTGAAAAATATCAGAATTTCCTGACCCCGGGAGTGTGAAAAAATGTGATTTTCTTGAACCCGGGAGTGTGAAAAATGTGATTTTCTTGACCCCGGGAGTGTGAAAAATATTAAATTCTCCTGACACCGTGAGTGTGAAAAAAATTCAGTTTTCCTGACCCCGGGCGAGTGAAAAATGTGATTTTCCTAACACCGGGAGTGTGAAAAAAATCAAAATCTCCTGACCCCGGGAGTGTGAAAAAATGTGATTTTCTTGACCCCGGCATTGTGAAAAAAACCCAATTTTCCTGACCCCGGGAGTTTGAAAAAAATCTGGTGTTCCTAACCCCGGGAGTATGAAAATATCCAATTTTCCTGACACCGGGAGTGTGAAAATATGCGATTTTCCTGACCCCGGGAGTGTGAAAAATGTGATTTTCTTGACCCCGGGAGTTTGAAAAAAATCTGGTTTTCCTCACCCTGGGAGTTTGAAAATATCCGATTTTCCTGAAACCGGGAGTGTGAAAAAATGTGATTTTCTTGACCTCGGGAGTGTGAAAAAAATCCAATTTTCCTGACCTCGGGAGTGTGAAAAAAATCCAATTTTCCTGACCCCGGGAGTGTGAAAAAAATCCAATTTTCCTGACCCTGGGAGTGTGAAAAAAATCCAATTTTCCTGACCCCGGGAGTGTGAAAAAAATCCAATTTTCCTGCCCCCGGGAGTGTGAAAAAATGTGATTTTCTTGAACCCGGGAGTGTGAAAAAATGTGATTTTCTTCAACACGGGAGTGTGAAAAATATTAAATTCTCCTGACCCCGGGAGTGTGAAAAAAATCCAATTTTCCTGACCCCGGGCGTGTGAAAAATATCAGAATTTCCTGACCCCGGGAGTGTGAAAAAATGTGATTTTCCAGAACCCGGGAGTGTGAAAAATGTGATTTTCCTAACACCGGGAGTGTGAAAAAAATTCAGAATTTCCTGACCCCGGGAGTATGAAAAAAATGTGATTTTCTTGACCCCGGGAGTGTGAGAAAAATGTGATTTTCCTAACACCGGGAGTATGAAAAATATCAGAATTTCCTGACCCCGCGAGTGTGAAAATATATGATTTTCCTGACCCCGGGAGTGTGAAAATATCCGATTTTCCTGACCCCGGGAGTGTGAAAAATGTGATTTTCTTCACCCCGGGAGTGTGAAAAAAACCCAATTTTCCAGACACCGGGAGTTTGAAAAAAATCTGGTTTTCCTGACCCCGGGAGTTTGAAAATATCCGATTTTCCTGACCCCGGGAGTGTGAAAAAAATCCAATTTTCCTGACCCGGGGAGTGTGAAAAATATCAGAATTTCCTGACCCCGGGAGTGTGAAAAAATGTGATTTTCTTGAACCCGGGAGTGTGAAAAATATTAAATTCTCCTGACCCCGGGAGTGTGAAAAAATGTGATTTTCTTGACCCTGGGAGTGTGAAAAAATCAGAATCTCCTGAACCCGGGAGTGTGAAAAAATGTGATTTTCTTGACCCCGGGAGTGTGAAAAAAATCAGAATCTCCTGAACCCGGGAGTGTGAAAAAATGTGATTTTCTTGACCCCGGGAGTGTGAAAAAAACCCAATTTTCCTGACCTCAGGAGTGTGAAAAAAACCCAATTTTCCTGACCCTGGGAGTGTGAAACAAATCCAATTTTCCTGACCCCGGGAGTGTGAAAAATATCAGAATTTCCTGACCCCGGGAGTGTGAAAAATGTGATTTTCTTGAACCCGGGAGTGTGAAAAAAACCAATTTTCCTGACCCTGGGAGTGTGAAAAAAATCCAATTTTCCTGACCCCGGGATTGTGAAAAAAATCCAATTTTCCTGACCCCGGGAGTGTGAAAAATATCAGAATTTCCTGACCCCGGGAGTGTGAAAAAATGTGATTTTCTTGAACCCGGGAGTGAGAAAAATATTAAATTCTCCTGACCCCAGGAGTGTGAAAAAAACCAAATTTTCCTGACCCCGGGAGTGTGAAAATATCCGATTTTCCTGACCCCAGGAGTGTGAAAAAAATCCAATTTTTCTGACCCCGGGAGTGTGAAAAATGTGATTTTCTTGACCCCAGGAGTGTGAAAAAATGTGATTTTCTTGACCCCAGGAGTGTGAAAAAAATCAGAATCTCCTGAACCCGGGAGTGTGAAAAAATGTGATTTTCTTTACCCCGGGAGTGTGAAAAATATCAGAATCTCCTGACCCCGGGAGTGTGAAAAAATGTGATTTTCTTGACCCCAGGAGTGTGAAAAAAACCCAATTTTCCTGACCCCGGGAGTTTGAAAAAAATCTGGTGTTCCTAACCCCGGGAGTATGAAAATATCCAATTTCACTGACACCGGGAGTGTCAAAATATGCGATTTTCCTGACCCCGGGAGTGTGAAAAAAATCAGAATTTCCTGACCCCGGGAGTTTAAAAAAATCTGATTTTCCTGACCCTGGGAGTGTGAAAAAAATCCAATTTTCCTGACCCCGGGAGTGTGAAAAATACCAGAATTTCCTGACCCCGGGAGTGTGAAAAAATGGGATTTTCTTGAACCCGGGAGTGTGAAAAATATTAAATTCTCCTGACCCCAGGAGTATGAAAAAAATCCAATTTCCCTGACCCCGGGAGTGTGAAAATATCTGATTTTCTTGACCCCGGGAGTGTGAAAAATATTAAATTCTCCTGACCCCGGGAGTGTGAAAAAAACCCAATTTTCCTGACCCTGGGAGTGTGAAAAAAATCAAATTTTCCTGACCCCGGGAGTGTGAAAAATATCAGAATTTCCTGACCCCGGGAGTGTGAAAAATGTGATTTTCTTGAACCCGGAGTGTGAAAAAAACACAATTTTCCTGACCCGGGGAGTGTGAAAAAAATCCAATTTTTTTGACCCCGGGAGTGTGAAAAATGTGATTTTCTTGACCCCGGGAGTTTGAAAAAAATCTGGTATTCCTGACCCTGGGAGTTTGAAAATATCCGATTTTCCTGAAACCGGGAGTGTGAAAAAATGTGATTTTCTTGACCTAGGGAGTGTGAAGAAAATCCAATTTTCCTGACCCCGGGAGTGTGAAAAAAATCCAATTTTCCTGACCCAGGGAGTGTGAAAAAATCCAATTTTCCTGACCCCGGGAGTGTTAAAAAAATCTGATTTTCTTTACCCCGGGAGTGTGAAAATATCCGATTTTCCTGACCCCGGGAGTGTGAAAAATATCAGAATTTCCTGACCCCGGGAGTGTGAAAAAATGTGATTTTCCTGACCCCGGGAGTGTGAAAATATCTGATTTTCTTGATCCCGGTGGTGTGAAAAAAATTAAATTCTCCTGACCCCGGGAGTTTGAAAAAAATCTGGTTTTCCTGACCCCGGGAGTTTGAAAATATCCGATTTTCCTGACCCCGGGAGTGTGAAAAAAATCCAATTTTCCTGACCCCGGGAGTGTGAAAAATATCAGAATTTCCTGACCCCGGGAGTGTGAAAAATGTGATTTTCTTGAACCCGGGAGTGTGAAAAAAACCCAATTTTCCTGACCCTGGGAGTTTGAAAAAATCCAATTTTCCTGACCCCGGGAGTGTGAAAAAAATCCAATTTTCCTGACCCCGGGAGTTTGAAAAATATCAGAATTTCCTGACCCCGGGAGTGTGAAAAAATGTGATTTTCTTGAACCCGGGAGTGTGAAAAATGTGATTTTCTTGACCCCGGGAGTGTGAAAAATATTAAATTCTCCTGACCCCGTGAGTGTGAAAAAAATCCAATTTTCCTGACCCAGGGCGTGTGAAAAATATCAGAATTTCCTGACCCCGGGAGTGTGAAAAAATGTGATTTTCTTGAACCCGGGAGTGTGAAAAATGTGATTTTCTTGACCCCGGGAGTGTGAAAAATATTAAATTCTCCTGACCCCGTGAGTGTGAAAAAAAATTCAGTTTTCCTGACCCCGGGCGAGTGAAAAATGTGATTTTCCTAACACCGGGAGTGTGAAAAAAATCAGAATCTCCTGACCCCGGGAGTGTGAAAAAATGTGATTTTCTTGACCCCGGCATTGTGAAAAAAACCCAATTTTCCTGACCCCGGGAGTTTGAAAAAAATCTGGTGTTCCTAACCCCGGGAGTATGAAAATATCCAATTTTCCTGACACCGGGAGTGTGAAAATATGCGATTTTCCTGACCCCGGGAGTGTGAAAAATGTGATTTTCTTGACCCCGGGAGTTTGAAAAAAATCTGGTTTTCCTCACCCTGGGAGTTTGAAAATATCCGATTTTCCTGAAACCGGGAGTGTGAAAAAATGTGATTTTCTTGACCTCGGGAGTGTGAAAAAAATCCAATTTTCCTGACCTCGGGAGTGTGAAAAAAATCCAATTTTCCTGACCCCGGGAGTGTGAAAAAAATCCAATTTTCCTGACCCTGGGAGTGTGAAAAAAATCCAATTTTCCTGCCCCCGGGAGTGTGAAAAAATGTGATTTTCTTGAACCCGGGAGTGTGAAAAAATGTGATTTTCTTGAACACGGGAGTGTGAAAAATATTAAATTCTCCTGACCCCGGGAGTGTGAAAAAAATCCAATTTTCCTGACCCCGGGCGTGTGAAAAATATCAGAATTTCCTGACCCCGGGAGTGTGAAAAAATGTGATTTTCTAGAACCCGGGAGTGTGAAAAATGTGATTTTCCTAACACCGGGAGTGTGAAAAAAATTCAGAATTTCCTGACCCCGGGAGTATG
Source organism: Bradypodion ventrale (assembly GCA_035047345.1). Classification (NCBI taxonomy): domain Eukaryota; kingdom Metazoa; phylum Chordata; class Lepidosauria; order Squamata; family Chamaeleonidae; genus Bradypodion; species Bradypodion ventrale. The sequence continues at coordinate 20,968,210 of JAWDJE010000009.1, read as the reverse complement.
AAAAAAATGTGATTTTCTTGACCCCGGGAGTGTGAGAAAAATGTGATTTTCCTAACACCGGGAGTATGAAAAATATCAGAATTTCCTGACCCCGCGAGTGTGAAAATATATGATTTTCCTGACCCCGGGAGTGTGAAAATATCCGATTTTCCTGACCCCGGGAGTGTGAAAAATGTGATTTTCTTCACCCCGGGAGTGTGAAAAAAACCCAATTTTCCAGACGCCGGGAGTGTGAAAAAAATCTGGTTTTCCTGACCCGGGGAGTGTGAAAAATATCAGAATTTCCTGACCCCGGGAGTGTGAAAAAATGTGATTTTCTTGAACCCGGGAGTGTGAAAAATATTAAATTCTCCTGGCCCCGGGAGTGTGAAAAAATGTGATTTTCTTGACCCTGGGAGTGTGAAAAAATCAGAATCTCCTGAACCCGGGAGTGTGAAAAAATGTGATTTTCTTGACCCCGGGAGTGTGAAAAAAATCAGAATCTCCTGAACCCGGGAGTGTGAAAAATGTGATTTTCTTGAACCCGGGAGTGTGAAAAAAAACCCAATTTTCCTGACCCTGGGAGTTTGAAAAAAATCCAATTTTCCTGACCCCGGGAGTGTGAAAAAAATCCAATTTTCCTGACCCCGGGAGTGTGAAAAATATCAGAATTTCCTGACCCCGGGAGTGTGAAAAAATGTGATTTTCTTGAACCCGGGAGTGTGAAAAATATTAAATTCTCCTGACCCCGGGAGTGTGAAAAAAATCCAATTTTCCTGACCCCGGGCGTGTGAAAAATATCAGAATTTCCTGACCCCGGGAGTGTGAAAAAATGTGATTTTCTTGAACCCGGGAGTGTGAAAAATGTGATTTTCTTGACCCCGGGAGTGTGAAAAATATTAAATTCTCCTGACACCGTGAGTGTGAAAAAAATTCAGTTTTCCTGACCCCGGGCGAGTGAAAAATGTGATTTTCCTAACACCGGGAGTGTGAAAAAAATCAAAATCTCCTGACCCCGGGAGTGTGAAAAAATGTGATTTTCTTGACCCCGGCATTGTGAAAAAAACCCAATTTTCCTGACCCCGGGAGTTTGAAAAAAATCTGGTGTTCCTAACCCCGGGAGTATGAAAATATCCAATTTTCCTGACACCGGGAGTGTGAAAATATGCGATTTTCCTGACCCCGGGAGTGTGAAAAATGTGATTTTCTTGACCCCGGGAGTTTGAAAAAAATCTGGTTTTCCTCACCCTGGGAGTTTGAAAATATCCGATTTTCCTGAAACCGGGAGTGTGAAAAAATGTGATTTTCTTGACCTCGGGAGTGTGAAAAAAATCCAATTTTCCTGACCTCGGGAGTGTGAAAAAAATCCAATTTTCCTGACCCCGGGAGTGTGAAAAAAATCCAATTTTCCTGACCCTGGGAGTGTGAAAAAAATCCAATTTTCCTGACCCCGGGAGTGTGAAAAAAATCCAATTTTCCTGCCCCCGGGAGTGTGAAAAAATGTGATTTTCTTGAACCCGGGAGTGTGAAAAAATGTGATTTTCTTCAACACGGGAGTGTGAAAAATATTAAATTCTCCTGACCCCGGGAGTGTGAAAAAAATCCAATTTTCCTGACCCCGGGCGTGTGAAAAATATCAGAATTTCCTGACCCCGGGAGTGTGAAAAAATGTGATTTTCCAGAACCCGGGAGTGTGAAAAATGTGATTTTCCTAACACCGGGAGTGTGAAAAAAATTCAGAATTTCCTGACCCCGGGAGTATGAAAAAAATGTGATTTTCTTGACCCCGGGAGTGTGAGAAAAATGTGATTTTCCTAACACCGGGAGTATGAAAAATATCAGAATTTCCTGACCCCGCGAGTGTGAAAATATATGATTTTCCTGACCCCGGGAGTGTGAAAATATCCGATTTTCCTGACCCCGGGAGTGTGAAAAATGTGATTTTCTTCACCCCGGGAGTGTGAAAAAAACCCAATTTTCCAGACACCGGGAGTTTGAAAAAAATCTGGTTTTCCTGACCCCGGGAGTTTGAAAATATCCGATTTTCCTGACCCCGGGAGTGTGAAAAAAATCCAATTTTCCTGACCCGGGGAGTGTGAAAAATATCAGAATTTCCTGACCCCGGGAGTGTGAAAAAATGTGATTTTCTTGAACCCGGGAGTGTGAAAAATATTAAATTCTCCTGACCCCGGGAGTGTGAAAAAATGTGATTTTCTTGACCCTGGGAGTGTGAAAAAATCAGAATCTCCTGAACCCGGGAGTGTGAAAAAATGTGATTTTCTTGACCCCGGGAGTGTGAAAAAAATCAGAATCTCCTGAACCCGGGAGTGTGAAAAAATGTGATTTTCTTGACCCCGGGAGTGTGAAAAAAACCCAATTTTCCTGACCTCAGGAGTGTGAAAAAAACCCAATTTTCCTGACCCTGGGAGTGTGAAACAAATCCAATTTTCCTGACCCCGGGAGTGTGAAAAATATCAGAATTTCCTGACCCCGGGAGTGTGAAAAATGTGATTTTCTTGAACCCGGGAGTGTGAAAAAAACCAATTTTCCTGACCCTGGGAGTGTGAAAAAAATCCAATTTTCCTGACCCCGGGATTGTGAAAAAAATCCAATTTTCCTGACCCCGGGAGTGTGAAAAATATCAGAATTTCCTGACCCCGGGAGTGTGAAAAAATGTGATTTTCTTGAACCCGGGAGTGAGAAAAATATTAAATTCTCCTGACCCCAGGAGTGTGAAAAAAACCAAATTTTCCTGACCCCGGGAGTGTGAAAATATCCGATTTTCCTGACCCCAGGAGTGTGAAAAAAATCCAATTTTTCTGACCCCGGGAGTGTGAAAAATGTGATTTTCTTGACCCCAGGAGTGTGAAAAAATGTGATTTTCTTGACCCCAGGAGTGTGAAAAAAATCAGAATCTCCTGAACCCGGGAGTATGAAAAAAATCCAATTTTCCTGACCCCGGGAGTGTGAAAATATCTGATTTTCTTGACCCCGGGAGTGTGAAAAAAACCAAATTTTCCTGACCCCGGGAGTGTGAAAATATCCGATTTTCCTGACCCCAGGAGTATGAAAAAAATCCAATTTTCCTGACCCCGGGAGTGTGAAAATATCTGATTTTCTAGAACCCGGGAGTGTGAAAAATGTGATTTTCCTAACACCGGGAGTGTGAAAAAAATTCAGAATTTCCTGACCCCGGGAGTATGAAAAAAATGTGATTTTCTTGACCCCGGGAGTGTGAGAAAAATGTGATTTTCCTAACACCGGGAGTATGAAAAATATCAGAATTTCCTGACCCCGCGAGTGTGAAAATATATGATTTTCCTGACCCCGGGAGTGTGAAAATATCCGATTTTCCTGACCCCGGGAGTGTGAAAAATGTGATTTTCTTCACCCCGGGAGTGTGAAAAAAACCCAATTTTCCAGACGCCGGGAGTTTGAAAAAAATCTGGTTTTCCTGACCCCGGGAGTTTGAAAATATCCGATTTTCCTGACCCCGGGAGTGTGAAAAAAATCCAATTTTCCTGACCCGGGGAGTGTGAAAAATATCAGAATTTCCTGACCCCGGGAGTGTGAAAAAATGTGATTTTCTTGAACCCGGGAGTGTGAAAAATATTAAATTCTCCTGGCCCCGGGAGTGTGAAAAAATGTGATTTTCTTGACCCTGGGAGTGTGAAAAAATCAGAATCTCCTGAACCCGGGAGTGTGAAAAAATGTGATTTTCTTGACCCCGGGAGTGTGAAAAAAATCAGAATCTCCTGAACCCGGGAGTGTGAAAAATGTGATTTTCTTGAACCCGGGAGTGTGAAAAAAAACCCAATTTTCCTGACCCTGGGAGTTTGAAAAAAATCCAATTTTCCTGACCCCGGGAGTGTGAAAAAAATCCAATTTTCCTGACCCCGGGAGTGTGAAAAATATCAGAATTTCCTGACCCCGGGAGTGTGAAAAAATGTGATTTTCTTGAACCCGGGAGTGTGAAAAATATTAAATTCTCCTGACCCCGGGAGTGTGAAAAAAATCCAATTTTCCTGACCCCGGGCGTGTGAAAAATATCAGAATTTCCTGACCCCGGGAGTGTGAAAAAATGTGATTTTCTTGAACCCGGGAGTGTGAAAAATGTGATTTTCTTGACCCCGGGAGTGTGAAAAATATTAAATTCTCCTGACACCGTGAGTGTGAAAAAAATTCAGTTTTCCTGACCCCGGGCGAGTGAAAAATGTGATTTTCCTAACACCGGGAGTGTGAAAAAAATCAGAATCTCCTGACCCCGGGAGTGTGAAAAAATGTGATTTTCTTGACCCCGGCATTGTGAAAAAAACCCAATTTTCCTGACCCCGGGAGTTTGAAAAAAATCTGGTGTTCCTAACCCCGGGAGTATGAAAATATCCAATTTTCCTGACACCGGGAGTGTGAAAATATGCGATTTTCCTGACCCCGGGAGTGTGAAAAATGTGATTTTCTTGACCCCGGGAGTTTGAAAAAAATCTGGTTTTCCTCACCCTGGGAGTTTGAAAATATCCGATTTTCCTGAAACCGGGAGTGTGAAAAAATGTGATTTTCTTGACCTCGGGAGTGTGAAAAAAATCCAATTTTCCTGACCTCGGGAGTGTGAAAAAAATCCAATTTTCCTGACCCCGGGAGTGTGAAAAAAATCCAATTTTCCTGACCCTGGGAGTGTGAAAAAAATCCAATTTTCCTGACCCCGGGAGTGTGAAAAAAATCCAATTTTCCTGCCCCCGGGAGTGTGAAAAAATGTGATTTTCTTGAACCCGGGAGTGTGAAAAAATGTGATTTTCTTCAACACGGGAGTGTGAAAAATATTAAATTCTCCTGACCCCGGGAGTGTGAAAAAAATCCAATTTTCCTGACCCCGGGCGTGTGAAAAATATCAGAATTTCCTGACCCCGGGAGTGTGAAAAAATGTGATTTTCCAGAACCCGGGAGTGTGAAAAATGTGATTTTCCTAACACCGGGAGTGTGAAAAAAATTCAGAATTTCCTGACCCCGGGAGTATGAAAAAAATGTGATTTTCTTGACCCCGGGAGTGTGAGAAAAATGTGATTTTCCTAACACCGGGAGTATGAAAAATATCAGAATTTCCTGACCCCGCGAGTGTGAAAATATATGATTTTCCTGACCCCGGGAGTGTGAAAATATCCGATTTTCCTGACCCCGGGAGTGTGAAAAATGTGATTTTCTTCACCCCGGGAGTGTGAAAAAAACCCAATTTTCCAGACACCGGGAGTTTGAAAAAAATCTGGTTTTCCTGACCCCGGGAGTTTGAAAATATCCGATTTTCCTGACCCCGGGAGTGTGAAAAAAATCCAATTTTCCTGACCCGGGGAGTGTGAAAAATATCAGAATTTCCTGACCCCGGGAGTGTGAAAAAATGTGATTTTCTTGAACCCGGGAGTGTGAAAAATATTAAATTCTCCTGACCCCGGGAGTGTGAAAAAATGTGATTTTCTTGACCCTGGGAGTGTGAAAAAATCAGAATCTCCTGAACCCGGGAGTGTGAAAAAATGTGATTTTCTTGACCCCGGGAGTGTGAAAAAAATCAGAATCTCCTGAACCCGGGAGTGTGAAAAAATGTGATTTTCTTGACCCCGGGAGTGTGAAAAAAACCCAATTTTCCTGACCTCAGGAGTGTGAAAAAAACCCAATTTTCCTGACCCTGGGAGTGTGAAACAAATCCAATTTTCCTGACCCCGGGAGTGTGAAAAATATCAGAATTTCCTGACCCCGGGAGTGTGAAAAATGTGATTTTCTTGAACCCGGGAGTGTGAAAAAAACCAATTTTCCTGACCCTGGGAGTGTGAAAAAAATCCAATTTTCCTGACCCCGGGATTGTGAAAAAAATCCAATTTTCCTGACCCGGGGAGTGTGAAAAATATCAGAATTTCCTGACCCCGGGAGTGTGAAAAAATGTGATTTTCTTGAACCCGGGAGTGTGAAAAATATTAAATTCTCCTGGCCCCGGGAGTGTGAAAAAATGTGATTTTCTTGACCCTGGGAGTGTGAAAAAATCAGAATCTCCTGAACCCGGGAGTGTGAAAAAATGTGATTTTCTTGACCCCGGGAGTGTGAAAAAAATCAGAATCTCCTGAACCCGGGAGTGTGAAAAATGTGATTTTCTTGAACCCGGGAGTGTGAAAAAAAACCCAATTTTCCTGACCCTGGGAGTTTGAAAAAAATCCAATTTTCCTGACCCCGGGAGTGTGAAAAAAATCCAATTTTCCTGACCCCGGGAGTGTGAAAAATATCAGAATTTCCTGACCCCGGGAGTGTGAAAAAATGTGATTTTCTTGAACCCGGGAGTGTGAAAAATATTAAATTCTCCTGACCCCGGGAGTGTGAAAAAAATCCAATTTTCCTGACCCCGGGCGTGTGAAAAATATCAGAATTTCCTGACCCCGGGAGTGTGAAAAAATGTGATTTTCTTGAACCCGGGAGTGTGAAAAATGTGATTTTCTTGACCCCGGGAGTGTGAAAAATATTAAATTCTCCTGACACCGTGAGTGTGAAAAAAATTCAGTTTTCCTGACCCCGGGCGAGTGAAAAATGTGATTTTCCTAACACCGGGAGTGTGAAAAAAATCAGAATCTCCTGACCCCGGGAGTGTGAAAAAATGTGATTTTCTTGACCCCGGCATTGTGAAAAAAACCCAATTTTCCTGACCCCGGGAGTTTGAAAAAAATCTGGTGTTCCTAACCCCGGGAGTATGAAAATATCCAATTTTCCTGACACCGGGAGTGTGAAAATATGCGATTTTCCTGACCCCGGGAGTGTGAAAAATGTGATTTTCTTGACCCCGGGAGTTTGAAAAAAATCTGGTTTTCCTCACCCTGGGAGTTTGAAAATATCCGATTTTCCTGAAACCGGGAGTGTGAAAAAATGTGATTTTCTTGACCTCGGGAGTGTGAAAAAAATCCAATTTTCCTGACCTCGGGAGTGTGAAAAAAATCCAATTTTCCTGACCCCGGGAGTGTGAAAAAAATCCAATTTTCCTGACCCTGGGAGTGTGAAAAAAATCCAATTTTCCTGACCCCGGGAGTGTGAAAAAAATCCAATTTTCCTGCCCCCGGGAGTGTGAAAAAATGTGATTTTCTTGAACCCGGGAGTGTGAAAAAATGTGATTTTCTTCAACACGGGAGTGTGAAAAATATTAAATTCTCCTGACCCCGGGAGTGTGAAAAAAATCCAATTTTCCTGACCCCGGGCGTGTGAAAAATATCAGAATTTCCTGACCCCGGGAGTGTGAAAAAATGTGATTTTCCAGAACCCGGGAGTGTGAAAAATGTGATTTTCCTAACACCGGGAGTGTGAAAAAAATTCAGAATTTCCTGACCCCGGGAGTATGAAAAAAATGTGATTTTCTTGACCCCGGGAGTGTGAGAAAAATGTGATTTTCCTAACACCGGGAGTATGAAAAATATCAGAATTTCCTGACCCCGCGAGTGTGAAAATATATGATTTTCCTGACCCCGGGAGTGTGAAAATATCCGATTTTCCTGACCCCGGGAGTGTGAAAAATGTGATTTTCTTCACCCCGGGAGTGTGAAAAAAACCCAATTTTCCAGACACCGGGAGTTTGAAAAAAATCTGGTTTTCCTGACCCCGGGAGTTTGAAAATATCCGATTTTCCTGACCCCGGGAGTGTGAAAAAAATCCAATTTTCCTGACCCGGGGAGTGTGAAAAATATCAGAATTTCCTGACCCCGGGAGTGTGAAAAAATGTGATTTTCTTGAACCCGGGAGTGTGAAAAATATTAAATTCTCCTGACCCCGGGAGTGTGAAAAAATGTGATTTTCTTGACCCTGGGAGTGTGAAAAAATCAGAATCTCCTGAACCCGGGAGTGTGAAAAAATGTGATTTTCTTGACCCCGGGAGTGTGAAAAAAATCAGAATCTCCTGAACCCGGGAGTGTGAAAAAATGTGATTTTCTTGACCCCGGGAGTGTGAAAAAAACCCAATTTTCCTGACCTCAGGAGTGTGAAAAAAACCCAATTTTCCTGACCCTGGGAGTGTGAAACAAATCCAATTTTCCTGACCCCGGGAGTGTGAAAAATATCAGAATTTCCTGACCCCGGGAGTGTGAAAAATGTGATTTTCTTGAACCCGGGAGTGTGAAAAAAACCAATTTTCCTGACCCTGGGAGTGTGAAAAAAATCCAATTTTCCTGACCCCGGGATTGTGAAAAAAATCCAATTTTCCTGACCCCGGGAGTGTGAAAAATATCAGAATTTCCTGACCCCGGGAGTGTGAAAAAATGTGATTTTCTTGAACCCGGGAGTGAGAAAAATATTAAATTCTCCTGACCCCAGGAGTGTGAAAAAAACCAAATTTTCCTGACCCCGGGAGTGTGAAAATATCCGATTTTCCTGACCCCAGGAGTGTGAAAAAAATCCAATTTTTCTGACCCCGGGAGTGTGAAAAATGTGATTTTCTTGACCCCAGGAGTGTGAAAAAATGTGATTTTCTTGACCCCAGGAGTGTGAAAAAAATCAGAATCTCCTGAACCCGGGAGTATGAAAAAAATCCAATTTTCCTGACCCCGGGAGTGTGAAAATATCTGATTTTCTTGACCCCGGGAGTGTGAAAAATATTAAATTCTCCTGACCCCGGGAGTGTGAAAAATATCAGAATTTCCTGACCCCGGGAGTGTGAAAAAATGTGATTTTCTTGAACCTGGTGTGTGAAAAAAATCAGAATCTCCTGACCCCGGGAGTGTGAAAAAATGTGATTTTCTTGACCCCGGGAGTGTGAAAAATACCCAGTTTTCCTGACCCCGGGAGTTTGAAAAAAATCTGGCTTTCCAGACCCCGGGAGTATGAAAATATCCAATTTTCTTGAACCCGGGAGTGTGGAAAAAACCCAATTTTCCTGACCCCGGGAGTGTGAAAAAAATCCAATTCTCCTGACCCGGGGAGTGTGAAAAAAATCCAATTTTCCTGACCCTGGGCATGTGAAAAATATCAGAATTTCCTGACCCCGGGAGTGTGAAAAATATCAGAATTTCCTGACCCCGGGAGTGTGAAAAATGTGATTTTCCTAACACCGGGAGTGTGAAAAAATTCAGAATCTCCTGACCCTGGGAGTGTGAAAAAATGTGATTTTCTTGACCCCAGGAGTGTGAAAAAAATCAGAATCTCCTGACCCCGGGAGTGTGAAAAAATGTGATTTTCTTGACCCCGGGAGTGTGAAAAATACCCAATTTTGCTGACCCCGGGAGTGTGAAAAATATCAGAATTTCCTGACCCCGGGAGTGTGAAAAAATGTGATTTTCTAGGTCCCGGGAGTGTGAAAAATGTGATTTTCCTAACACCGGGAGTGTGAAAAAAATTCAGAATTTCCTGACCCCGGGAGTGTGAAAAATGTGATTTTCTTGACCCCGGGAGTGTGAAAAAAATCAGAATCTCCTGACCCCGGGAGTGTGAAAAAATGTGATTTTCTTGAGCCCGGGAGTGTGAAAAATACCCAATTTTCCTGACCCCGGGAGTTTGAAAAAAATCTGGCTTTCCAGACCCCGGGAGTATGAAAATATCCAATTTTCTTGAACCCGGGAGTGTGAAAAAAACCCAATTATCCTGACCCCGGGAGTGTGAAAAAAATCCAATTTTCATGACCCCGGGAGTGTGAAAAAATCCAATTTTCCTGACCCCGGGTGTGTGAAAAATATCAGAATTTCCTGACCCCGGGAGTGTGAAAAAATGTGATTTTCTTGAACCTGGTGTGTGAAAAATATTAAATTCTCCTGACCCCGGGAGTGTGAAAAAAATCCAATTTTCCTGACCCCGGGAGTGTGAAAAATATCAGAATTTCCTGACCCCGGGAGTGTGAAAAAATGTGATTTTCTTGAACCCGGGAGTGTGAAAAATGTGATTTTCCTAACACCGGGAGTGTGAAAAAAATTCAGAATTTCCTGACCCCGGGAGTGGGAAAAAATGTGATTTTCTTGACCCCGGGAGTGTGAAAAAAATCAGAATCTCCTGACCCCGGGAGTGTGAAAAAATGTGATTTTCTTGACCCCGGGAGTGTGAAAAATACCCAATTTTCCTGACCCCGGGAGTTTGAAAAAAATCTGGCTTTCCTGACCCCGGGAGTATGAAAATATCCAATTTTCCTGACACCGGGAGTGTGAAAATATGCGATTTTCCTGACCCCGGGAGTGTGAAAATATCCGATTTTCCTGACCTCGGGAGTGTGAAAAATGTGATTTTCTTCACCCCGGGAGTGTGAAAAAAACCCAATTTTCCAGACCCCGGGAGTTTGAAAATATCCGATTTTCCTGACCCCGGGAGTGTGAAAAATATCAGAATTTCCTGACCCCGCGAGTGTGAAAATATATGATTTTCTTGAACCCGGGAGTGTGAAAAAAATTAAATTCTTCTGACCCCGGGAGTGTGAAAAAATGTGATTTTCTTGACCCAGGGAGTGTGAAAAAATCAGAATCTCCTGAACCCGGGAGTGTGAAAAAATGTGATTTTCTTGACCCCGGGAGTGTGAAAAATATCAGAATCTCCTGAACCCGGGAGTGTGAAAAAATGTGATTTTCTTGACCCCGGGAGTGTGAAAAAAACCCAATTTTCCTGACCTCGGGTGTGTGAAAAAAACCCAATTTTCCTGACCCTGGGAGTGTGAAAAAAATCCAGTTTTCCTGACCCCGGGAGTATGAAAAATATCAGAATTTCCTGACCCCGGGAGTGTGAAAAATGTGATTTTCTTGAACCCGGCAGTGTGAAAAAAAACCAATTTTCCTGACCCCGGGAGTGTGAAAAATATCAGAATTTCCTGACCCCGGGAGTGTGAAAAAATGTGATTTTCCTGAACCCGGAAGTGTGAAAAATATTAAATTCTCCTGACCCCGGGAGTGTGAAAAAAATCCAATTTTCCTGACCCCGGGCGTGTGAAAAATGTGATTTTCCTAACACCGGGAGTGTGAAAAAAATCAGAATTTCCTGACCCCGGGAGTGTGAAAAAATGTGATTTTATTGACCCCGGGAGTGTGAAAAGTATCAGAATCTCCTGACCCCGGGAGTGTGAAAAAATGTGATTTTCTTGACCCCAGGAGTGTGAAAAAAACCCAATTTTCCTGACCCCGGGAGTTTGAAAAAAATCTGGTGTTCCTAACCCCGGGAGTATGAAAATATCCAATTTCCTGACCCCGGGAGTGGGAAAAAATGTGATTTTCTTGACCCCGGGAGTGTGAAAAAAATCAGAATCTCCTGACCCCGGGAGTGTGAAAAAATGTGATTTTCTTGACCCCAGGAGTGTGAAAAATACCCAATTTTCCTGACCCCGGGAGTTTGAAAAAAATCTTGCTTTCCTGACCCCGGGAGTATGAAAATATCCAATTTTCCTGACACCGGGAGTGTGAAAATATGCGATTTTCCTGACCCCGGGAGTGTGAAAATATCCGATTTTCCTGACCTCGGGAGTGTGAAAAATGTGATTTTCTTCACCCCGGGAGTGTGAAAAAAACCCAATTTTCCAGACCCCGGGAGTTTGAAAATATCCGATTTTCCTGACCCCGGGAGTGTGAAAAATATCAGAATTTCCTGACCCCGCGAGTGTGAAAATATATGATTTTCTTGAACCCGGGAGTGTGAAAAAAATTAAATTCTTCTGACCCCGGGAGTGTGAAAAAATGTGATTTTCTTGACCCAGGGAGTGTGAAAAAATCAGAATCTCCTGAACCCGGGAGTGTGAAAAAATGTGATTTTCTTGACCCCGGGAGTGTGAAAAATATCAGAATCTCCTGAACCCGGGAGTGTGAAAAAATGTGATTTTCTTGACCCCGGGAGTGTGAAAAAAACCCAATTTTCCTGACCTCGGGTGTGTGAAAAAAACCCAATTTTCCTGACCCTGGGAGTGTGAAAAAAATCCAGTTTTCCTGACCCCGGGAGTATGAAAAATATCAGAATTTCCTGACCCCGGGAGTGTGAAAAATGTGATTTTCTTGAACCCGGCAGTGTGAAAAAAAAACCAATTTTCCTGACCCCGGGAGTGTGAAAAAAATCCAATTTTCCTGACCCCGGGAGTGTGAAAAATATCAGAATTTCCTGACCCCGGGAGTGTGAAAAAATGTGATTTTCTTGAACCCGGAAGTGTGAAAAATATTAAATTCTCCTGACCCCGGGAGTGTGAAAAAAATCCAATTTTCCTGACCCCGGGCGTGTGAAAAATGTGATTTTCCTAACACCGGGAGTGTGAAAAAAATCAGAATTTCCTGACCCCGGGAGTGTGAAAAAATGTGATTTTCTTGACCCCTGGAGTGTGAAAAGTATCAGAATCTCCTGACCCCGGCAGTGTGAAAAAAAACCAATTTTCCTGACCCCGGGAGTGTGAAAAAAATCCAATTTTCCTGACCCCGGGAGTGTGAAAAATATCAGAATTTCCTGACCCCGGGAGTGTGAAAAAATGTGATTTTCTTGAACCCGGAAGTGTGAAAAATATTAAATTCTCCTGACCCCGGGAGTGTGAAAAAAATCCAATTTTCCTGACCCCGGGCGTGTGAAAAATGTGATTTTCCTAACACCGGGAGTGTGAAAAAAATCAGAATTTCCTGACCCCGGGAGTGTGAAAAAATGTGATTTTCTTGACCCCGGGAGTGTGAAAAGTATCAGAATCTCCTGACCCCAGGAGTGTGAAAAAATGTGATTTTCTTGACCCCAGGAGTGTGAAAAAAACCCAATTTTCCTGACCCCGGGAGTTTGAAAAAAATCTGGTGTTCCTAACCCCGGGAGTATGAAAATATCCAATTTCACTGACACCGGGAGTGTGAAAATATGCGATTTTCCTGACCCCGGGAGTGTGAAAAAAATCAGAATTTCCTGACCCCGGGAGTTTAAAAAAATCAGATTTTTCTGACCCTGGGAGTGTGAAAAAAATCCAATTTTCCTGACCCCGGGAGTGTGAAAAATACCAGAATTTCCTGACCCCGGGAGTGTGAAAAAATGGGATTTTCTTGAACCCGGGAGTGTGAAAAATATTAAATTCTCCTGACCCCGGGAGTATGAAAAAAATCCAATTTTCCTGACCCCGGGAGTGTGAAAATATCTGATTTTCTTGACCCCGGGAGTGTGAAAAATATTAAATTCTCCTGACCCCGGGATTGTGAAAAAAACCCAATTTTCCTGACCCTGGGAGTGTGAAAAAAATCAAATTTTCCTGACCCCGGGAGTGTGAAAAATATCAGAATTTCCTGACCCCGGGAGTGTGAAAAATGTGATTTTCTTGAACCCGGCAGTGTGAAAAAAACCCAATTTTCCTGACCCGGGGAGTGTGAAAAAAACCCAATTTTCCTGACCCCGGGAGTGTGAAAAAAATCCAATTTTTCTGACCCCGGGAGTGTGAAAAATGTGATTTTCTTGACCCCGGGAGTGTGAAAAAATGTGATTTTCTTGACCCCGGGAGGGTGAAAAAAATCAGAATCTCCTGAACCCGGGAGTGTGAAAAAATGTGATTTTCTTGACCTCGGGAGTGTGAAAAAAATCCAATTTTCCTGACCCTGGGAGTGTGAAAAAAATCCAATTTTCCTGACCCTGGGAGTGTGAAAAAAATCCAATTTTCCTGACCCCGGGAGTGTGGAAAATATCAGAATTTCCTGACCCCGGGAGTGTGAAAAATGTGATTTTCTTGAACCCGGGAGTGTGAAAAAAAACCAATTTTCCTGACCCTGGGAGTGTGAAAAAAATCCAATTTTCCTGACCCCGGGATTGTGAAAAAAATCCAATTTTCCTGACCCCGGGAGTGTGAAAAATATCAGAATTTCCTGACCCCGGGAGTGTGAAAAAATGTGATTTTCTTGAACCCGGGAGTGTGAAAAATATTAAATTCTCCTGAACCCGGGAGTGTGAAAAAAATCCAATTTTCCTGACCCCGGGTGTGTGAAAAATATCAGAATTTCCTGACCCCGGGAGTGTGAAAAAATGTGATTTTCTTGAACCCGGGAGTGTGAAAAATGTGATTTTCCTAACACTGGGAGTGTGAAAAAAATTCAGAATTTCCTGACCCCGGGAGTGTGAAAAAATGTGATTTTCTTGACCCCGGGAGTGTGAAAAAAACCCAATTTTCCTGACCCCGGGAGTTTGAAAAAAATCTGGCTTTCCTGACCCCGGGAGTATGAAAATATCCAATTTTCCTGACACCGGGAGTGTGAAAATATGCGATTTTCCTGACCCCGGGAGTTTAAAAAAACCAGAATATCCTGACCCCGGGAGTTTAAAAAAATCTGATTTTCCTGACCCCGGGAGTGTGAAAATATCCGATTTTCCTGACCCCGGGAGTGTGAAAAAAATCCAATTTTTCTGACCCCGGGTGTGTGAAAAATGTGATTTTCTTGACCCCAGGAGTGTGAAAAAATGTGATTTTCTTGACCCCGGGAGTGTGAAAATATCCGATTTTCCTGACCCCGGGAGTGTGAAAAATGTGATTTTCTTCACCCCGGGAGTGTGAAAAAAACCCAATTTTCCAGACCCCGGGAGTTTGAAAATATCCGATTTTCCTGACCCAGGGAGTGTGAAAAATATCAGAATTTCCTGACCCCGCGAGTGTGAAAATATATGATTTTATTGAACCCGGGAGTGTGAAAAAAATTAAATTCTTCTGACCCCGGGAGTGTGAAAAAATGTGATTTTCTTGACCCAGGGAGTGTGAAAAAATCAGAATCTCCTGAACCCGGGAGTGTGAAAAAATGTGATTTTCTTGACCCTGGGAGTGTGAAAAAAATCAGAATCTCCTGAACCCGGGAGTGTGAAAAAATGTGATTTTCTTGACCCCGGGAGTGTGAAAAAAACCCAATTTTCCTGACCTCGGGTGTGTGAAAAAAACCCAATTTTCCTGACCCTGGGAGTGTGAAAAAAATCCAATTTTCCTGACCCCGGGAGTGTGAAAAATATCAGAATTTCCTGACCCCGGGAGTGTGAAAAATGTCATTTTCTTGAACCCGGCAGTGTGAAAAAAAACCAATTTTCCTGACCCCGGGAGTGTGAAAAAAATCCAATTTTCCTGACCCCGGGAGTGTGAAAAATATCAGAATTTCCTGACCCCGGGAGTGTGAAAAAATGTGATTTTCTTGAACCCGGGAGTGTGAAAAATATTAAATTCTCCTGACCCCGGGAGTGTGAAAAAATCTAATTTTCCTGACCCCGGGCGTGTGAAAAAATGTGATTTTCTTTTCCCCGGGAGTGTGAAAAATATCAGAATCTCCTGACCCCGGGAGTGTGAAAAAATGTGATTTTCTTGACCCCAGGAGTGTGAAAAAAACCCAATTTTCCTGACCGACGGGAGTTTGAAAAAAATCTGGTGTTCCTAACCCCGGGAGTATGAAAATATCCAATTTCACTGACACCGGGAGTGTGAAAATATGCGATTTTCCTGACCCCGGGAGTGTGAAAAAAATCAGAATTTCCTGACCCCGGGAGTGTGAAAATATCTGATTTTCTTGACCCCGGGAGTGTGAAAAATATTAAATTCTCCTGACCCCGGGAGTGTGAAAAAAACCCAATTTTCCTGACCCTGGGAGTGTGAAAAAAATCAAATTTTCCTGACCCCGGGAGTGTGAAAAATATCAGAATTTCCTGACCCCGGGAGTGTGAAAAATGTGATTTTCTTGAACCCGGGAGTGTGAAAAAAACCAATTTTCCTGACCCTGGGAGTGTGAAAAAAATCCAATTTTCCTGACCCCGGGATTATGAAAAAAATCCAATTTTCCTGACCCCGGGAGTGTGAAAAATATCAGAATTTCCTGACCCCGGGAGTGTGAAAAAATGTGATTTTCTTGAACCCGGGAGTGAGAAAAATATTAAATTCTCCTGACCCCAGGAGTGTGAAAAAAACCAAATTTTCCTGACCCCGGGAGTGTGAAAATATCCGATTTTCCTGACCCCAGGAGTGTGAAAAAAATCCAATTTTTCTGACCCCGGGAGTGTGAAAAATGTGATTTTCTTGACCCCGGGAGTGTGAAAAAATGTGATTTTCTTGACCCCGGGAGTGTGAAAAAAATCAGAATCTCCTGAACCCGGGAGTGTGAAAAAATGTGATTTTCTTGACCTCGGGAGTGTGAAAAAAATCCAATTTTCCTGACCCTGGGAGTGTGAAAAAAATCCAATTTTCCTGACCCTGGGAGTGTGAAAAAAATCCAATTTTCCTGACCCCGGGAGTGTGAAAAATATCAGAATTTCCTGACCCCGGGAGTGTGAAAAATGTGATTTTCTTGAACCCGGGAGTGTGAAAAAAACCAATTTTCCTGACCCTGGGAGTGTGAAAAAAATCCAATTTTCCTGACCCCGGGATTATGAAAAAAATCCAATTTTCCTGACCCCGGGAGTGTGAAAAATATCAGAATTTCCTGACCCCGGGAGTGTGAAAAAATGTGATTTTCTTGAACCCGGGAGTGAGAAAAATATTAAATTCTCCTGACCCCAGGAGTGTGAAAAAAACCAAATTTTCCTGACCCCGGGAGTGTGAAAATATCCGATTTTCCTGACCCCAGGAGTGTGAAAAAAATCCAATTTTTCTGACCCCGGGAGTGTGAAAAATGTGATTTTCTTGACCCCAGGAGTGTGAAAAAATGTGATTTTCTTGACCCCAGGAGTGTGAAAAATATCAGAATCTCCTGAACCCGGGAGTGTGAAAAAATGTGATTTTCTTTACCCCGGGAGTGTGAAAAATATCAGAATCTCCTGACCCCGGGAGTGTGAAAAAATGTGATTTTCTTGACCCCAGGAGTGTGAAAAAAACCCAATTTTCCTGACCCCGGGAGTTTGAAAAAAATCTGGTGTTCCTAACCCCGGGAGTATGAAAATATCCAATTTCACTGACACCGGGAGTGTCAAAATATGCGATTTTCCTGACCCCGGGAGTGTGAAAAAAATCAGAATTTCCTGACCCCGGGAGTTTAAAAAAATCTGATTTTCCTGACCCCGGGAGTGTGAAAAATACCAGAATTTCCTGACCCCGGGAGTGTGAAAAAATGGGATTTTCTTGAACCCGGGAGTGTGAAAAATATTAAATTCTCCTGACCCCAGGAGTATGAAAAAAATCCAATTTTCCTGACCCCGGGAGTGTGAAAATATCTGATTTTCTTGACCCCGGGAGTGTGAAAAATATTAAATTCTCCTGACCCCGGGAGTGTGAAAAAAACCCAATTTTCCTGACCCTGGGAGTGTGAAAAAAATCAAATTTTCCTGACCCCGGGAGTGTGAAAAATATCAGAATTTCCTGACCCCGGGAGTGTGAAAAATGTGATTTTCTTGAACCCGGAGTGTGAAAAAAACACAATTTTCCTGACCCGGGGAGTGTGAAAAAAACCCAATTTTCCTGACCCCGGGAGTGTGAAAAAAATCCAATTTTTTTGACCCCGGGAGTGTGAAAAATGTGATTTTCTTGACCCCGGGAGTTTGAAAAAAATCTGGTATTCCTGACCCTGGGAGTTTGAAAATATCCGATTTTCCTGAAACCGGGAGTGTGAAAAAATGTGATTTTCTTGACCTAGGGAGTGTGAAGAAAATCCAATTTTCCTGACCCCGGGAGTGTAAAAAAAATCCAATTTTCCTGACCCAGGGAGTGTGAAAAAATCCAATTTTCCTGACCCCGGGAGTGTTAAAAAAATCTGATTTTCTTTACCCCGGGAGTGTGAAAATATCCGATTTTCCTGACCCCGGGAGTGTGAAAAATATCAGAATTTCCTGACCCCGGGAGTGTGAAAAAATGTGATTTTCCTGACCCCGGGAGTGTGAAAATATCTGATTTTCTTGATCCCGGTGGTGTGAAAAAAATTAAATTCTCCTGACCCCGGGAGTTTGAAAAAAATCTGGTTTTCCTGACCCCGGGAGTTTGAAAATATCCGATTTTCCTGACCCCGGGAGTGTGAAAAAAATCCAATTTTCCTGACCCCGGGAGTGTGAAAAATATCAGAATTTCCTGACCCCGGGAGTGTGAAAAATGTGATTTTCTTGAACCCGGGAGTGTGAAAAAAACCCAATTTTCCTGACCCTGGGAGTTTGAAAAAAATCCAATTTTCCTGACCCCGGGAGTGTGAAAAAAATCCAATTTTCCTGACCCCGGGAGTGTGAAAAATATCAGAATTTCCTGACCCCGGGAGTGTGAAAAAATGTGATTTTCTTGAACCCGGGAGTGTGAAAAATATTAAATTCTCCTGACCCCGGGAGTGTGAAAAAAATCCAATTTTCCTGACCCCGGGCGTGTGAAAAATATCAGAATTTCCTGACCCCGGGAGTGTGAAAAAATGTGATTTTCTTGAACCCGGGAGTGTGAAAAATGTGATTTTCTTGACCCCGGGAGTGTGAAAAATATTAAATTCTCCTGACCCCGTGAGTGTGAAAAAAATTCAGTTTTCCTGACCCCGGGAGTGTGAAAAATACCAGAATTTCCTGACCCCGGGAGTGTGAAAAAATGGGATTTTCTTGAACCCGGGAGTGTGAAAAATATTAAATTCTCCTGACTCCGGGAGTATGAAAAAAATCCAATTTTCCTGACCCCGGGAGTGTGAAAATATCTGATTTTCTTGACCCCGGGAGTGTGAAAAATATTAAATTCTCCTGACCCCGGGAGTGTGAAAAAAACCCAATTTTCCTGACCCTGGGAGTGTGAAAAAAATCAAATTTTCCTGACCCCGGGAGTGTGAAAAATATCAGAATTTCCTGACCCCGGGAGTGTGAAAAATGTGATTTTCTTGAACCCGGAGTGTGAAAAAAACACAATTTTCCTGACCCGGGGAGTGTGAAAAAAACCCAATTTTCCTGACCCCGGGAGTGTGAAAAATGTGATTTTCTTGACCCCGGGAGTGTGAAAAAATGTGATTTTCTTGACCCCGGGAGTGTGAAAAAAATCAGAATCTCCTGAACCCGGGAGTGTGAAAAAATGTGATTTTCTTGACCTCGGGAGTGTGAAAAAAATCCTATTTTCCTGACCCTGGGAGTGTGAAAAAAATCCAATTTTCCTGACCCTGGGAGTGTGAAAAAAATCCAATTTTCCTGACCCCGGGAGTGTGAAAAATATCAGAATTTCCTGACCCCGGGAGTGTGAAAAATGTGATTTTCTTGAACCCGGGAGTGTGAAAAAAACCAATTTTCCTGACCCTGGGAGTGTGAAAAAAATCCAATTTTCCTGACCCCGGGATTATGAAAAAAATCCAATTTTCCTGACCCCGGGAGTGTGAAAAATATCAGAATTTCCTGACCCCGGGAGTGTGAAAAAATGTGATTTTCTTGAACCCGGGAGTGAGAAAAATATTAAATTCTCCTGACCCCAGGAGTGTGAAAAAAACCAAATTTTCCTGACCCCGGGAGTGTGAAAATATCCGATTTTCCTGACCCCAGGAGTGTGAAAAAAATCCAATTTTTCTGACCCCGGGAGTGTGAAAAATGTGATTTTCTTGACCCCAGGAGTGTGAAAAAATGTGATTTTCTTGACCCCAGGAGTGTGAAAAAAATCAGAATCTCCTGAACCCGGGAGTGTGAAAAAATGTGATTTTCTTTACCCCGGGAGTGTGAAAAATATCAGAATCTCCTGACCCCGGGAGTGTGAAAAAATGTGATTTTCTTGACCCCAGGAGTGTGAAAAAAACCCAATTTTCCTGACCCCGGGAGTTTGAAAAAAATCTGGTGTTCCTAACCCCGGGAGTATGAAAATATCCAATTTCACTGACACCGGGAGTGTCAAAATATGCGATTTTCCTGACCCCGGGAGTGTGAAAAAAATCAGAATTTCCTGACCCCGGGAGTTTAAAAAAATCTGATTTTCCTGACCCTGGGAGTGTGAAAAAAATCCAATTTTCCTGACCCCGGGAGTGTGAAAAATACCAGAATTTCCTGACCCCGGGAGTGTGAAAAAATGGGATTTTCTTGAACCCGGGAGTGTGAAAAATATTAAATTCTCCTGACCCCAGGAGTATGAAAAAAATCCAATTTTCCTGACCCCGGGAGTGTGAAAATATCTGATTTTCTTGACCCCGGGAGTGTGAAAAATATTAAATTCTCCTGACCCCGGGAGTGTGAAAAAAACCCAATTTTCCTGACCCTGGGAGTGTGAAAAAAATCAAATTTTCCTGACCCCGGGAGTGTGAAAAATATCAGAATTTCCTGACCCCGGGAGTGTGAAAAATGTGATTTTCTTGAACCCGGAGTGTGAAAAAAACACAATTTTCCTGACCCGGGGAGTGTGAAAAAAACCCAATTTTCCTGACCCCGGGAGTGTGAAAAAAATCCAATTTTTTTGACCCCGGGAGTGTGAAAAATGTGATTTTCTTGACCCCGGGAGTTTGAAAAAAATCTGGTATTCCTGACCCTGGGAGTTTGAAAATATCCGATTTTCCTGAAACCGGGAGTGTGAAAAAATGTGATTTTCTTGACCTAGGGAGTGTGAAGAAAATCAAATTTTCCTGACCCCGGGAGTGTAAAAAAAATCCAATTTTCCTGACCCAGGGAGTGTGAAAAAATCCAATTTTCCTGACCCCGGGAGTGTTAAAAAAATCTGATTTTCTTTACCCCGGGAGTGTGAAAATATCCGATTTTCCTGACCCCGGGAGTGTGAAAAATATCAGAATTTCCTGACCCCGGGAGTGTGAAAAAATGTGATTTTCCTGACCCCGGGAGTGTGAAAATATCTGATTTTCTTGATCCCGGTGGTGTGAAAAAAATTAAATTCTCCTGACCCCGGGAGTTTGAAAAAAATCTGGTTTTCCTGACCCCGGGAGTTTGAAAATATCCGATTTTCCTGACCCCGGGAGTGTGAAAAAAATCCAATTTTCCTGACCCCGGGAGTGTGAAAAATATCAGAATTTCCTGACCCCGGGAGTGTGAAAAATGTGATTTTCTTGAACCCGGGAGTGTGAAAAAAACCCAATTTTCCTGACCCTGGGAGTTTGAAAAAAATCCAATTTTCCTGACCCCGGGAGTGTGAAAAAAATCCAATTTTCCTGACCCCGGGAGTGTGAAAAATATCAGAATTTCCTGACCCCGGGAGTGTGAAAAAATGTGATTTTCTTGAACCCGGGAGTGTGAAAAATATTAAATTCTCCTGACCCCGGGAGTGTGAAAAAAATCCAATTTTCCTGACCCCGGGCGTGTGAAAAATATCAGAATTTCCTGACCCCGGGAGTGTGAAAAAATGTGATTTTCTTGAACCCGGGAGTGTGAAAAATGTGATTTTCTTGACCCCGGGAGTGTGAAAAATATTAAATTCTCCTGACCCCGTGAGTGTGAAAAAAATTCAGTTTTCCTGACCCCGGGCGAGTGAAAAATGTGATTTTCCTAACACCGGGAGTGTGAAAAAAATCAGAATCTCCTGACCCCGGGAGTGTGAAAAAATGTGATTTTCTTGACCCCGGCATTGTGAAAAAAACCCAATTTTCCTGACCCCGGGAGTTTGAAAAAAATCTGGTGTTCCTAACCCCGGGAGTATGAAAATATCCAATTTTCCTGACACCGGGAGTGTGAAAATATGCGATTTTCCTGACCCCGGGAGTGTGAAAAATGTGATTTTCTTGACCCCGGGAGTTTGAAAAAAATCTGGTTTTCCTCACCCTGGGAGTTTGAAAATATCCGATTTTCCTGAAACCGGGAGTGTGAAAAAATGTGATTTTCTTGACCTCGGGAGTGTGAAAAAAACCCAATTTTCCTGACCCCGGGAGTTTGAAAAAAATCTGTTGTTCCTAACCCCGGGAGTATGAAAATATCCAATTTCACTGACACCGGGAGTGTGAAAATATGCGATTTTCCTGACCCCGGGAGTGTGAAAAAAATCAGAATTTCCTGACCCCGGGAGTTTAAAAAAATCTGATTTTCCTGATCCTGGGAGTGTGAAAAAAATCCAATTTTCCTGACCCCGGGAGTGTGAAAAATACCAGAATTTCCTGACCCCGGGAGTGTGAAAAAATGGGATTTTCTTGAACCCGGGAGTGTGAAAAATATTAAATTCTCCTGACCCCGGGAGTATGAAAAAAATCCAATTTTCCTGACCCCGGGAGTGTGAAAATATCTGATTTTCTTGACCCCGGGAGTGTGAAAAATATTAAATTCTCCTGACCCCGGGAGTGTGAAAAAAACCCAATTTTCCTGACCCTGGGAGTGTGAAAAAAATCAAATTTTCCTGACCCCGGGAGTGTGAAAAATATCAGAATTTCCTGACCCCGGGAGTGTGAAAAATGTGATTTTCTTGAACCCGGAGTGTGAAAAAAACACAATTTTCCTGACCCGGGGAGTGTGAAAAAAACCCAATTTTCCTGACCCCGGGAGTGTGAAAAAAATCCAATTTTTTTGACCCCGGGAGTGTGAAAAATGTGATTTTCTTGACCCCGGGAGTGTGAAAAAATGTGATTTTCTTGACCCCAGGAGTGTGAAAAAAATCAGAATCTCCTGAACCCGGGAGTGTGAAAAAATGTGATTTTCTTGACCTCGGGAGTGTGAAAAAAATCCAATTTTCCTGACCCTGGGAGTGTGAAAAAAATCCAATTTTCCTGACCCTGGGAGTGTGAAAAAAATCCAATTTTCCTGACCCCGGGAGTGTGAAAAATATCAGAATTTCCTGACCCCGGGAATGTGAAAAATGTGATTTTCTTGAACCCGGGAGTGTGAAAAAAACCAATTTTCCTGACCCTGGGAGTGTGAAAAAAATCCAATTTTCCTGACCCCGGGATTGTGAAAAAAATCCAATTTTCCTGACCCCGGGAGTGTGAAAAATATCAGAATTTCCTGACCCCGGGAGTGTGAAAAAATGTGATTTTCTTGAACCCGGGAGTGAGAAAAATATTAAATTCTCCTGACCCCAGGAGTGTGAAAAAAACCAAATTTTCCTGACCCCGGGAGTGTGAAAATATCCGATTTTCCTGACCCCAGGAGTGTGAAAAAAATCCAATTTTTCTGACCCCGGGAGTGTGAAAAATGTGATTTTCTTGACCCCAGGAGTGTGAAAAAATGTGATTTTCTTGACCCCAGGAGTGTGAAAAAAATCAGAATCTCCTGAACCCGGGAGTGTGAAAAAATGTGATTTTCTTTACCCCGGGAGTGTGAAAAATATCAGAATCTCCTGACCCCGGGAGTGTGAAAAAATGTGATTTTCTTGACCCCAGGAGTGTGAAAAAAACCCAATTTTCCTGACCCCGGGAGTTTGAAAAAAATCTGGTGTTCCTAACCCCGGGAGTATGAAAATATCCAATTTCACTGACACCGGGAGTGTGAAAATATGCGATTTTCCTGACCCCGGGAGTGTGAAAAAAATCAGAATTTCCTGACCCCGGGAGTGGGAAAATATCTGATTTTCTTGATCCCGGGAGTGTGAAAAAAAATAAATTCTCCTGACCCCGGGAGTTTGAAAAAAATCTGATTTTCCTGACCCCGGGAGTTTGAAAATATCCGATTTTCCTGACCCGGGGAGTGTGAAAAATATCAGAATTTCCGGACCCCGGGAGTGTGAAAAATGTGATTTTCTTGAACCCGGGAGTGTGAAAAAAAATCAATTTTCCTGACCCCGGGAGTTTGAAAAAAATCTGGCTTTCCAGACCCCGGGAGTGTGAAAAATATCAGAATTTCCTGAACCCGGGAGTGTGAAAAAATGTGATTTTCTTGAACCAGGGAGTGTGAAAAATATTAAATTCTCCTGACCCCCGGAAGTGTGAAAAAAATTCAATTTTCCTGACCCCGGGCGTGTGAAAAATATCAGAATTTCCTGACCCCGGGAGTGTGAAAAAATGTGATTTTCTTGAACCCGAGAGTGTGAAAAATGTGATTTTCCTAACACCGGGAGTGTAAAAAAATTCAGAATTTCCTGACCCCGGGAGTGTGAAAAAATGTGATTTTCTTGACCCCGGGAGTGTGAAAAAAATCAGAATCTCCTGACCCCGGGAGTGTGAAAAAATGTGATTTTCTTGACCCCGGGAGTTTGAAAAATATTAAATTCTCCTGACCCCGTGAGTGTGAAAAAAATTCAGTTTTCCTGACCCCGGGCGAGTGAAAAATGTGATTTTCCTAACACCGAGAGTGTGAAAAATATCCGAATTTCCTGACCACGGGAGTGTGAAAAAATGTGATTTTCTTGAACCCGGGAGTGTGAAAAATATTAAATTCTCCTGACCCCGGGAGTGTGAAAAAAATCTAATTTTCCTGACCCCGGGCGTGTGAAAAATGTGATTTTCCTAACACCGGGAGTGTGAAAAAATCAGAATTTCCTGACCCCGGGAGTGTGAAAAAATGTGATTTTCTTGACCCCGGGAGTGTGAAAAATATCAGAATCTCCTGACCCCGGGAGTGTGAAAAAATGTGATTTTCTTGACCCCGGGAGTGTGAAAAAAACCCAATTTTCCTGACCCCGGGAGTTTGAAAAAAATCTGGTGTTCCTAACCCCGGGAGTATGAAAATATCCAATTTTCCTGACACCGGGAGTGTGAAAATATGCGATTTTCCTGACCCCGGGAGTGTGAAAAAATTCAGAATTTCCTGAACCCGGGAGTGTGAAAAATGTGATTTTCTTCACCCCGGGAGTTTGAAAAAAATCTGGTTTTCCTGACCCTGGGAGTTTGAAAATATCCGATTTTCCTGAAACCGGGAGTGTGAAAAAATGTGATTTTCTTGACTCCGGGAGTGTGAAAATATCCGATTTTCCTGACCCCGGGAGTGTGAAAAATATCAGAATTTCCTGACCCCGGGAGTGTGAAAAAATGTGATTTTCCTGACCCCGGGAGTGTGAAAATATCTGATTTTCTTGATCCCGGGAGTGTGAAAAAAATTAAATTCTCCTGACCCCGGGAGTGTGAAAAAAAATCCAATTTTCCTGACCCCGGGAGTGTGAAAAAATCCAATTTTCCTGACCCCGGGAGTGTGAAAAATATCAGAATTTCCTGACCCCGGGAGTGTGAAAAAATGTGATTTTCTTGAACCCGGGAGTGTGAAAAATGTGATTTTTCTAACACCGGCAGTGTGAAAAAAATTCAGAATTTCCGGACCCCGGGAGTGTGAAAAAATGTGATTTTCTTGACCCCGGGAGTGTGAAAAAAATCAGAATCTCCTGACCCCGGGAGTGTGAAAAATGTGATTTTCTTGACCCCGGGAGTGTGAAAAATACCCAATTTTCCTGACCCCGAGAGTTTGAAAATATGCGATTTTCCTGACCCCGGGAGTGTGAAAAAATCACAATTTCCTGACCCCGGGAGTTTAAAAAAATCTGATTTTCCTGACCCCGGGAGTGCGAAAATATCCGATTTTCCTGACCCCGGGAGTGTGAAAAATATCCAATTTTCCTGACCCCGGGAGTGTGAAAAATGTGACTTTCTTGACCCCGGGAGTGTGAAAAAAACCCAATTTTCCAGACCCCGGGAGTTTGAAAAAAATCTGGTTTTCCTGACCCCGGGAGTTTGAAAATATCCGATTTTCCTGACCCCGGGAGTGTGAAAAAAATCCAATTTTCCTGACCCCGGGAGTGTGAAAAATATCAGAATTTCCTGACCCCGGGAGTGTGAAAAAATGTGATTTTCTTGACCCCGGGAGTTTGAAAAATATTAAATTCTCCTGACCCCGTGAGTGTGAAAAAAATTCAGTTTTCCTGACCCCGGGCGAGTGAAAAATGTGATTTTCCTAACACCGAGAGTGTGAAAAATATCCGAATTTCCTGACCACGGGAGTGTGAAAAAATGTGATTTTCTTGAACCCGGGAGTGTGAAAAATATTAAATTCTCCTGACCCCGGGAGTGTGAAAAAAATCTAATTTTCCTGACCCCGGGCGTGTGAAAAATGTGATTTTCCTAACACCGGGAGTGTGAAAAAATCAGAATTTCCTGACCCCGGGAGTGTGAAAAAATGTGATTTTCTTGACCCCGGGAGTGTGAAAAATATCAGAATCTCCTGACCCCGGGAGTGTGAAAAAATGTGATTTTCTTGACCCCGGGAGTGTGAAAAAAACCCAATTTTCCTGACCCCGGGAGTTTGAAAAAAATCTGGTGTTCCTAACCCCGGGAGTATGAAAATATCCAATTTTCCTGACACCGGGAGTGTGAAAATATGCGATTTTCCTGACCCCGGGAGTGTGAAAAAATTCAGAATTTCCTGAACCCGGGAGTGTGAAAAATGTGATTTTCTTCACCCCGGGAGTTTGAAAAAAATCTGGTTTTCCTGACCCTGGGAGTTTGAAAATATCCGATTTTCCTGAAACCGGGAGTGTGAAAAAATGTGATTTTCTTGACTCCGGGAGTGTGAAAATATCCGATTTTCCTGACCCCGGGAGTGTGAAAAATATCAGAATTTCCTGACCCCGGGAGTGTGAAAAAATGTGATTTTCCTGACCCCGGGAGTGTGAAAATATCTGATTTTCTTGATCCCGGGAGTGTGAAAAAAATTAAATTCTCCTGACCCCGGGAGTGTGAAAAAAATCCAATTTTCCTGACCCCGGGAGTGTGAAAAAATCCAATTTTCCTGACCCCGGGAGTGTGAAAAATATCAGAATTTCCTGACCCCGGGAGTGTGAAA
The DNA here is from genome assembly GCA_035047345.1 of Bradypodion ventrale. NCBI lineage: Eukaryota > Metazoa > Chordata > Lepidosauria > Squamata > Chamaeleonidae > Bradypodion > Bradypodion ventrale. The sequence goes on along the minus strand of JAWDJE010000009.1, from coordinate 20,941,756 downwards.
AAATGTGATTTTCTTGAACCCGGGAGTGTGAAAAATGTGATTTTTCTAACACCGGCAGTGTGAAAAAAATTCAGAATTTCCGGACCCCGGGAGTGTGAAAAAATGTGATTTTCTTGACCCCGGGAGTGTGAAAAAAATCAGAATCTCCTGACCCCGGGAGTGTGAAAAATGTGATTTTCTTGACCCCGGGAGTGTGAAAAATACCCAATTTTCCTGACCCCGAGAGTTTGAAAATATGCGATTTTCCTGACCCCGGGAGTGTGAAAAAATCACAATTTCCTGACCCCGGGAGTTTAAAAAAATCTGATTTTCCTGACCCCGGGAGTGCGAAAATATCCGATTTTCCTGACCCCGGGAGTGTGAAAAATATCCAATTTTCCTGACCCCGGGAGTGTGAAAAATGTGACTTTCTTGACCCCGGGAGTGTGAAAAAAACCCAATTTTCCAGACCCCGGGAGTTTGAAAAAAATCTGGTTTTCCTGACCCCGGGAGTTTGAAAATATCCGATTTTCCTGACCCCGGGAGTGTGAAAAAAATCCAATTTTCCTGACCCCGGGAGTGTGAAAAATATCAGAATTTCCTGACCCCGGGAGTGTGAAAAAATGTGATTTTCTTGAACCCGGGAGTGTGAAAAATATTAAATTCTCCTGACCCCGGGAGTGTGAAAAAAATCCAATTTTCCTGACTCCAGGCGTGTGAAAAATATCAGAATTTCCTGACCCCGGGAGTGTGAAAAAATGTGATTTTCTTGAACCCGGGAGTGTGAAAAAATGTGATTTTCTTGACCCCGGGAGTGTGGAAAAAAAATCCAATTTTCCTGACCCCGGGAGTGTGAAAACAATCCAATTTTCCTGACCCCGGGAGTGTGAAAAATGTGATTTTCTTGACCCCGGGAGTGTGAAAAAATGTGATTTTCTTGACCCAGGGAGTGTGAAAAAAATCAGAATCTCCTGAACCCGGGAGTGTGAAAAAATGTGATTTTCTTGACCCCGGGAGTTTGAAAAATATTAAATTCTCCTGACCCCGTGAGTGTGAAAAAAATTCAGTTTTCCTGACCCCGGGCGAGTGAAAAATGTGATTTTCCTAACACCGGGAGTGTGAAAAATATCAGAATTTCCTGACCCCGGGAGTGTGAAAAAATGTGATTTTCTTGAACCCGGGAGTGTGAAAAATATTAAATTCTCCTGACCCCGGGAGTGTGAAAAAAATCTAATTTTCCTGACCCCGGGCGTGTGAAAAATGTGATTTTCCTAACACCGGGAGTGTGAAAAAATCAGAATTTCCTGACCCCGGGAGTGTGAAAAAATGTGATTTTCTTGACCCCGGGAGTGTGAAAAATATCAGAATCTCCTGACCCCGGGAGTGTGAAAAAATGTGATTTTCTTGACCCCGGGAGTGTGAAAAAAACCCAATTTTCCTGACCCCGGGAGTTTGAAAAAAATCTGGTGTTCCTAACCCCGGGAGTATGAAAATATCCAATTTTCCTAAAACCGGGAGTGTGAAAAATGTGATTTTCTTGACCCCGGGAGTTTGAAAAAAATCTGGTTTTCCTGACCCTGGGAGTTTGAAAATATCCGATTTTCCTAAAACCGGGAGTGTGAAAAAATGTGATTTTCTTGACCCCGGGAGTGTGAAAATATCTGATTTTCCTGAGCCCGGGAGTGTGAAAAATATCGGAATTTCCTGACCCCGGGAGTGTGAAAAAATGTGATTTTCCTGACCCCGGGAGTGTGAAAATATCTGATTTTCTTGACCTCGGGAGTGTGAAAAAAATCCAATTATCCTGACCCCGGGAGTGTGAAAAAAATCCAATTTTCCTGACCCCAGGAGTGTGAAAAAATCCAATTTTCCTGACCCCGGGAGTGTGAAAAATATCAGAATTTCCTGACCCCGGGAGTGTGAAAAAATGTGATTTTCTTGAACCCGGGAGTGTGAAAAATGTGATTTTCCTAACACCAGCAGTGTGAAAAAAATTCAGAATTTCCGGACCCCGGGAGTGTGAAAAAATGTGATTTTCTTGACCCCGGGAGTGTGAAAAAAATCAGAATCTCCTGACCCCGGGAGTGTGAAAAAATGTGATTTTCTTGACCCCGGGAGTGTGAAAAATACCCAATTTTCCTGACCCCGAGAGTTTGAAAAAAATCTGACTTTCCTGACCCCGGGAGTATGAAAATATCCAATTTTCCTGACACCGGGAGTGTGAAAATATGCGATTTTCCTGACCCCGGGAGTATGAAAATATCACAATTTCCTGACCCCGGGAGTTTAAAAAAATCTGATTTTCCTGACCCCGGGAGAGCGAAAATATCCGATTTTCCTGACCCCGGGAGTGTGAAAAAAATCCAATTTTCCTGACCCCGGGAGTGTGAAAAATGTGATTTTCTTGACCCTGGGAGTGTGAAAAAAACCCAATTTTCCAGACCCCGGGAGTTTGAAAAAAATCTGGTTTTCCTGACCCCGGGAGTTTGAAAATATCCGATTTTCCTGACCCCGGGAGTGTGAAAAAAATCCAATTTTCCTGACCCCGGGAGTGTGAAAAATATCAGAATTTCCTGACCCCGGGAGTGTGAAAAAATGTGATTTTCTTGAACCCGGGAGTGTGAAAAATATTAAATTCTCCTGACCCCGGGAGTGTGAAAAAAATCCAATTTTCCTGACTCCGGGCGTGTGAAAAATATCAGAATTTCCTGACCCCGGGAGTGTGAAAAAATGTGATTTTCTTGAACACGGGAGTGTGAAAAAATGTGATTTTCTTGACCCCGGGAGTGTGGAAAAAAAACCAATTTTCCTGACCCCGGGAGTGTGAAAACAATCCAATTTTCCTGACCCCGGGAGTGTGAAAAATGTGATTTTCTTGACCCCGGGAGTGTGAAAAAATGTGATTTTCTTGACCCCGGGAGTGTGAAAAAATCAGAATCTCCTGAACCCGGGAGTGTGAAAAAATGTGATTTTCTTGACCCCGGGAGTGTGAAAAAAATCCAATTTTCCTGACCCCGGGAGTGTGAAAAAAAATCAAATTTTCCTGACCCGGGGAGTTTGAAAAAAATCTGATTTTCCTGAACCCGGGAGTTTGAAAATATCCGGTTTTCCTGACCCCGGGAGTGTGAAAAATATCAGAATTTCCTGACCCCGGGAGTGTGAAAATATATGATTTTCTTGAACCCGGGAGTGTGAAAAAAATTAAGTTCTTCTGACCCCGGGAGTGTGAAAAAATGTGATTTTCTTGACCCAGGGAGTGTGAAAAAATTCTTTGTTTCAAACGTCCCCCAAAACAACAACAAAAAACAACCTCAGTGCTGTTTATTGCTGTTAGAAGTTAGAAGTTTTATCAGAAGAACTTTTAGATCCCCAGTTTATTAAAACAGCCGTTTTAATAAATCTAATCATGTATCCAACAGTGCATTGAATGAGAAATATAATCTAGAAGTTTTATCAGAAGAACTTTTAGCTCCCCAGTTTATTAAAACGGCCGTGTCAAATATTCTTGGTGTTCTATAATCACAGTATTGTACCACGTATATTTTAAAAAGTTTCATGTACAACAATAAAATATAACCTACTTTGAGTGGCTGCAGTGGCTCAAGTCGCTAAGACGCTGACTGGGAAGCGGAAGGTCAGCAGTTCGATTCCCGAGTACTGCAGGACGGAAATGAGCTCCCGTCTTCATCCCAGGTCCTGCCAACCTAGCAGTTCGAAAGCAAGAAATTGCAAGTAGTTAAATAGGGACCACTTCGGTGGGAAGGTAACAGCGTTCCGTGCGCTCCGGTGTCTAGTCATGCCTGCCACATGACCACGGAAACGTCTGCAGAAGCAGACAGCGCTGGCTCTTCGGCTTAGAAACAGAGATGAGCACTGCAACCTAGAGTCGGATACGACTGGCTTTCGAGCAAGGGAAACCTTTACCTTTACTTTACTTTGAGGACAACTTAAAATATTAAAATTAAAACTATCACTACAAAACAGGAAGCAGGTGGGAAAGACAGTAATGAAAATTTCCCTTAAAATTTTACTTGAAGGATTTAGCTGTGTCCAGTTCTGCATTGTAACATTACGGTGCCCACCACTCAGAATGTTCACTGTAGTCAGTGAATGAGAAATATAATCTAGAACATTACACTGCATAAAACAATCTAATCATGTATCTGTGAACACAACAGACTTTTTGCTTTACATGAGGCTATGCCTTGTGAGCAAGAGGCCTCTCCTTTTTTAACGCTTAAAAAATAATATGTGTTCACATATTTGATGGCTGTTTATATTTTCCATCCTTCTCCCAGGCTTGTACTCCAAAAGGAACCGGTATAAGGTAAAAAAAGTCACCATGCCAACTGGTCTTCAAATAATAAAACAGTATCTAGTCTGAAATTGACTCCTCTGATTACTGTATTGACAAGAATTTTGTTTCAGACGTCCCGCAAAACAACAAAAAACCTCAGTGCTGTTTAGTGCCTGTTAGAAGTTTTATCAGAAGAACTTTTAGCTCCCCAGTTTATTAAAACAGCTGTGTCAAATATTCTTGGTGTTCTATAATTACAGTAATGAAAATTTCCCTTAAAAGTTTCTTTGAAGGATTTAGCTGTGTCCAGGTCTGTATACTGTATTTGCGGGGAAATTTCCCCCCGTCAAGTATCCTGTATTTGCCGGGAAATATCCCTGTCAATTATCCTGTTCTCGCCAGGAAATTTCCACCCTGTCAAGTATCCTGTATTTGCCGGGAAATATCCCTGTCAAGTATCCTGTTTTCGCCAGGAAATTTCCACCCTGTCAAGTATCCTGTATTTGCCAGGAAATTTTCCCAGTCAAGTATCCTGTATTTTCTGGGAAATTTACCCCCCGTCAAGGATCCTGCATTTGCCGGGAAATATTCCCCTGTCAAGTATTCTGTTTTCGCCAGGAAATTTCCACCGTGTCAAGTATCCTGTATTTTCTAGGGGAATTTCCCCCTGTCAAGTATATTGTATTTTCCGGGAAACTTCCCTCTGTCAAGTATACTGTATTTTCTGGGACATTTCCACCCTGTCAAGTATCCTGTATTTTCTAGGAAATTTCCCCCTGTCAAGTATCCTGTATTTGCCGGGAAATATCCCCCTATCAAGTATCCAGGGGAAAGACAAATAGAGTAATGAAAATTTCCCTTATAATTTTCCTTGAAGGATTTAGCTGTGTCCAGTTCTGCATTGTAACATTACTTTGACCACGACTCAGAATGTTCACTGCAGTCAGTGAATGAGAAATATAATCTAGAACATTACACTGCATAAAACAATCTAATCATATATCTGTGAACACAACAGACTTTTTGCTTTACATGAAGCTATGCCTTGTGAACAAGAGGCCTCTCCTTTTTTAACTCTTAAAAAATAATATGTGCACATATTTAGTGGCTGTTTATATTTTCCATCCTTCTCCCAGGCTTGTACTCCAAAAGGAACCGGTATAAGGTAAAAAAGTCACCATGCCAACTGGTATTGAAATAATAAAACAGTATCTAGTCTGAAATTGACTCCTCTGATTACTGTATTGACAAGAATTTTGTTTCGGACCTCCCCCAAAACAACAAAAAACAACAAATTCAGTGCTGTTTAGTGCCTGTTAGAAGTTTTATAAGAAGAACTTTTAGCTCCCCAGTTTATTAAAACAGCCGTGTCAAATATTCTTGGTGTTCTATAATTACAGTATTCTACCACATATATTTTAAAAAGTTTCATTTACAACACCCAGATATAAACTACATTCAGGCCAACTTAAAATATTAAAATTAAAACTATCACTACAAAACAGGAAGCAGGTGGGAAAGACAAATACAGTAATGAAAATTTCCCTTAATTTTTCCTTGAACGATTTAGCTGTGTCCAGTTCTGCATTGTAACAATACGGTGCCCACCACTCTGAATGTTCACTGTAGTCAGTGAATGAGAAATATAATCTTGAAGTATTATCAGAAGAACTTTTAGCTCCCCAGTTTATTAAAACAGCCGTGTCAAATATTCTTGGTGTTCTATAATTACAGTATTGTAACACATATATTTTAAAAAGTTTCATGTACAACAACAAGATATAACCTACTTTCAGGACAACTTAAAATATTAAAATTAAAACTATCACTACAAAACAGGAAGCAGGTGGGAAAGACAAATACAGTAATGAAAATTTCCCTTAATTTTTCCATGAACGATTTAGCTGTGTCCAGTTCTGCATTGTAACAATACGGTGCCCACCACTCTGAATGTTCACTGTAGTCAGTGAATGAGAAATATAATCTAGAACATTACACTGCATAAAACAATTAAGCATGTATCTGTGAACACAACAGACTTTTTGCTTTACATGAGGCTATGACTTGTGAGCAAGAGGCCTCTCCTTTTTTAACTTAAAAAATAATATGTGTTCACATATTTCATGGCTGTTTATATTTTCCATCCTTCTCCCAGGCTTGTACTCCAAAAGGAACCGGTATAAGGTAAAAAAAAGTCACGATGCCAACTGGTCTTCAAATAATAAAACAATATCTAGTCTGAAATTGCCTCCTCTGATTACTGTATTGACAAGAATTTTGTTTCAGACGTCCCGCAAAACAACAAAAAACCTCAGTGCTGTTTAGTGCCTGTTAGAAGTTTTATCAGAAGAACTTTTAGCTCCCCAGTTTATTAAAACAGCCCTGTCAAATATTCTTGGTGTTCTCTAATTACAGTATTGTACCACATATATTTTAAAAAGTTTCATGTACAACACCAAGATATAACCTACTTTCTGGACAACTTAAAATATTAAAATTAAAACTATCACTACAAAACAGGAAGCAGGTGGGAAAGCCAAATACAGTAATGAAAATTTCCCTTAAAATTTTCCTTGAAGGATTTAGCTGTGTCCAGTTCTGCATTGTAACATTACGGTGCCCACCACTCTGAATGTTCACTGTAGTCAGTGAATGAGAAATATAATCTTGAAGTTTTATCAGAAGAACTTTTAGCTCCCCAGTTTATTAAAACAGCCGTGTCAAATATTCTTGGTGTTCTATAATTACAGTATTGTAACACATATATTTTAAAAAGTTTCATGTACAACAACAAGATATAACCTACTTTCAGGACAACTTAAAATATTAAAATTAAAACTATCACTACAAAACAGGAAGCAGGTGGGAAAGACAAATACAGTAATGAAAATTTCCCTTAAAATTTTCCTTGAACGATTTAGCTGTGTCCAGTTCTGCATTGTAACAATACGGTGCCCACCACTCTGAATGTTCACTGTAGTCAGTGAATGAGAAATATAATCTAGAACATTACACTGCATAAAACAATTAAGCATGTATCTGTGAACACAACAGACTTTTTGCTTTACATGAGGCTATGACTTGTGAGCAAGAGGCCTCTCCTTTTTTAACTTAAAAAATAAGTGTGAAAAAATGTGATTTTCTTGAACCTGGTGTGTGAAAAATATTAAATTCTCCTGACCCCGGGAGTGTGAAAAAAATCCAATTTTCCTGACCCCGGTCGTGTGAAAAATATCAGAATTTCCTGACCCCGGGAGTGTGAAAAAATGTGATTTTCTTGAACCCGGGAGTGTGAAAAATGTGATTTTCCTAACACCGGGAGTGTGAAAAAAATTCAGAATTTCCTGACCCCGGGAGTGGGAAAAAATGTGATTTTCTTGACACCGGGAGTGTGAAAAAAATCAGAATCTCCTGACCCCGGGAGTGTGAAAAAATGTGATTTTCTTGACCCCGGGAGTGTGAAAAATACCCAATTTTCCTGACCCAGGGAGTTTGAAAAAAATCTGGCTTTCCTGACCCCGGGAATATGAAAATATCCAATTTTCCTGACACCGGGAGTGTGAAAATATGCGATTTTCCTGACCCCGGGAGTGTGAAAATATCCGATTTTACTGACCCCGGGAGTGTGAAAAATGTGATTTTCTTCACCCCGGGAGTGTGAAAAAAACCCAATTTTCCAGACCCAGGGAGTTTGAAAATATCCGATTTTCCTGACCCCGGGAGTGTGAAAAATATCAGAATTTCCTGACCCCGCGAGTGTGAAAAAATGTGATTTTCTTGACCCCGGGAGTGTGAAAAAAACCCAATTTTCCTGACCCCGGGAGTTTGAAAAAAATCTGGCTTTCCTGACCCCGGGAGTATGAAAATATCCAATTTTCCTGACACCGGGAGTGTGAAAATATGCGATTTTCCTGACCCCGGGAGTTTAAAAAAACCAGAATATCCTGACCCCGGGAGTTTAAAAAAATCTGATTTTCCTGAGCCCGGGATTGTGAAAATATCCGATTTTCCTGACCCCGGGAGTGTGAAAAAATCCAATTTTTCTGACCCCTGGAGTGTGAAAAATGTGATTTTCTTGACCCCAGGAGTGTGAAAAAATGTGATTTTCTTGACCCCGGGAGTGTGAAAATATCCGATTTTCCTGACCCCGGGAGTGTGAAAAATGTGATTTTCTTCACCCCGGGAGTGTGAAAAAAACCCAATTTTCCAGACCCCGGGAGTTTGAAAATATCCGATTTTCCTGACCCAGGGAGTGTGAAAAATATCAGAATTTCCTGACCCCGCGAGTGTGAAAATATATGATTTTCTTGAACCCGGGAGTGTGAAAAAAATTAAATTCTTCTGACCCCGGGAGTGTGAAAAAATGTGATTTTCTTGACCCAGGGAGTGTGAAAAAATCAGAATCTCCTGAACCCGGGAGTGTGAAAAAATGTGATTTTCTTGACCCTGGGAGTGTGAAAAAAATCAGAATCTCCTGAACCCGGGAGTGTGAAAAAATGTGATTTTCTTGACCCCGGGAGTGTGAAAAAAACCCAATTTTCCTGACCTCGGGTGTGTGAAAAAAACCCAATTTTCCTGACCCTGGGAGTGTGAAAAAAATCCAATTTTCCTGACCCCGGGAGTGTGAAAAATATCAGAATTTTCTGACCCCGGGAGTGTGAAAAATGTGATTTTCTTGAACCCGGCAGTGTGAAAAAAAACCAATTTTCCTGACCCCGGGAGTGTGAAAAAAATCCAATTTTCCTGACCCCGGGAGTGTGAAAAATATCAGAATTTCCTGACCCCGGGAGTGTGAAAAAATGTGATTTTCTTGAACCCGGAAGTGTGAAAAATATTAAATTCTCCTGACCCCGGGAGTGTGAAAAAAATCCAATTTTCCTGACCCCGGGCGTGTGAAAAATGTGATTTTCCTAACACCGGGAGAGTGAAAAAAATCAGAATTTCATGACCCCGGGAGTGTGAAAAAATGTGATTTTCTTGACCCCGGGAGTGTGAAAAATATCAGAATCTCCTGACCCCGGGAGTGTGAAAAAATGTGATTTTCTTGACCCCAGGAGTGTGAAAAAAACCCAATTTTCCTGACACCGGGAGTTTGAAAAAAATCTGGTGTTCCTAACCCCGGGAGTATGAAAATATCCAATTTCACTGACACCGGGAGTGTGAAAATATGCGATTTTCCTGACCCCGGGAGTGTGAAAAAAATCAGAATTTCCTGACCCCGGGAGTTTAAAAAAATCTGATTTTCCTGACCCTGGGAGTGTGAAAAAAATCCAATTTTCCTGACCCCGGGAGTGTGAAAAAAATCCAATTTTCCTGCCCCCGGGAGTGTGAAAAAATGTGATTTTCTTGAACCCGGGAGTGTGAAAAAATGTGATTTTCTTGAACACGGGAGTGTAAAAAATATTAAATTCTCCTGACCCCGGGAGTGTGAAAAAAATCCAATTTTCCTGACCCCGGGCGTGTGAAAAATATCAGAATTTCCTGACCCCGGGAGTGTGAAAAAATGTGATTTTCTTCAACCCGGGAGTGTGAAAAATGTGATTTTCCTAACACCGGGAGTGTGAAAAAAATTCAGAATTTCCTGACCCCGGGAGTGTGAAAATATCCGATTTTCCTGACCCTGGGAGTGTGAAAAAATCAGAATCTCCTGAACCCGGGAGTGTGAAAAAATGTGATTTTCTTGACCCCGGGAGTGTGAAAAAAATCAGAATCTCCTGAACCCGGGAGTGTGAAAAAATGTGATTTTCTTGACCCCGGGAGTGTGAAAAAAACCCAATTTTCCTGACCTCAGGAGTGTGAAAAAAACCCAATTTTCCTGACCCTGGGAGTGTGAAAAAAATCCAATTTTCCTGACCCCGGGAGTGTGAAAAATATCAGAATTTCCTGACCCCGGGAGTGTGAAAAATGTGATTTTCTTGAACCCGGGAGTGTGAAAAATGTGATTTTCCTAACACCGGGAGTGTGAAAAAAATTCAGAATTTCCTGACCCCGGGAGTGTGAAAAAATGTGATTTTCTTGACCCCGGGAGTGTGAAAAAAACCCAATTTTCCTGACCCCGGGAGTTTGAAAAAAATCTGGCTTTCCTGACCCCGGGAGTATGAAAATATCCAATTTTCCTGACACCGGGAGTGTGAAAATATGCGATTTTCCTGACCCCGGGAGTTTAAAAAAACCAGAATATCATTACCCCGGGAGTTTAAAAAAATCTGATTTTCCTGACCCCGGGAGTGTGAAAATATCCGATTTTCCTGACCCCGGGAGTGTGAAAAAAATCCAATTTTTCTGACCCCGGGAGTGTGAAAAATGTGATTTTCTTGACCCCAGGAGTGTGAAAAAATGTGATTTTCTTGACCCCGGGAGTGTGAAAATATCCGATTTTCCTGACCCCGGGAGTGTGAAAAATGTGATTTTCTTCACCCCGGGAGTGTGAAAAAAACCCAATTTTCCAGACCCCGGGAGTTTGAAAATATCCGATTTTCCTGACCCAGGGAGTGTGAAAAATATCAGAATTTCCTGACCCCGCGAGTGTGAAAATATATGATTTTCTTGAACCCGGGAGTGTGAAAAAAATTAAATTCTTCTGACCCCGGGAGTGTGAAAAAATGTGATTTTCTTGACCCAGGGAGTGTGAAAAAATCAGAATCTCCTGAACCCGGGAGTGTGAAAAAATGTGATTTTCTTGACCCTGGGAGTGTGAAAAAAATCAGAATCTCCTGAACCCGGGAGTGTGAAAAAATGTGATTTTCTTGACCCCGGGAGTGTGAAAAAAAACCAATTTTCCTGACCTCGGGTGTGTGAAAAAAACCCAATTTTCCTGACCCTGGGAGTGTGAAAAAAATCCAATTTTCCTGACCCCGGGAGTGTGAAAAATATCAGAATTTTCTGACCCCGGGAGTGTGAAAAATGTGATTTTCTTGAACCCGGCAGTGTGAAAAAAAACCAATTTTCCTGACCCCGGGAGTGTGAAAAAAATCCAATTTTCCTGACCCCGGGAGTGTGAAAAATATCAGAATTTCCTGACCCCGGGAGTGTGAAAAAATGTGATTTTCTTGAACCCGGAAGTGTGAAAAATATTAAATTCTCCTGACCCCGGGAGTGTGAAAAAAATCCAATTTTCCTGACCCCGGGCGTGTGAAAAATGTGATTTTCCTAACACCGGGAGTGTGAAAAAAATCAGAATTTCCTGACCCCGGGAGTGTGAAAAATATCAGAATCTCCTGACCCCGGGAGTGTGAAAAAATGTGATTTTCTTGACCCCAGGAGTGTGAAAAAAACCCAATTTTCCTGACACCGGGAGTGTGAAAAATGTGATTTTCCTAACACCGGGAGTGTGAAAAAAATTCAGAATTTCCTGACCCCGGGAGTGTGAAAATATCCGATTTTCCTGACCCTGGGAGTGTGAAAAAATCAGAATCTCCTGAACCCGGGAGTGTGAAAAAATGTGATTTTCTTGACCCCGGGAGTGTGAAAAAAATCAGAATCTCCTGAACCCGGGAGTGTGAAAAAATGTGATTTTCTTGACCCCGGGAGTGTGAAAAAAACCCAATTTTCCTGACCTCAGGAGTGTGAAAAAAACCCAATTTTCCTGACCCTGGGAGTGTGAAAAAAATCCAATTTTCCTGACCCCGGGAGTGTGAAAAATATCAGAATTTCCTGACCCCGGGAGTGTGAAAAATGTGATTTTCTTGAACCCGGGAGTGTGAAAAATGTGATTTTCCTAACACCGGGAGTGTGAAAAAAATTCAGAATTTCCTGACCCCGGGAGTGTGAAAAAATGTGATTTTCTTGACCCCGGGAGTGTGAAAAAAACCCAATTTTCCTGACCCCGGGAGTTTGAAAAAAATCTGGCTTTCCTGACCCCGGGAGTATGAAAATATCCAATTTTCCTGACACCGGGAGTGTGAAAATATGCGATTTTCCTGACCCCGGGAGTTTAAAAAAACCAGAATATCATTACCCCGGGAGTTTAAAAAAATCTGATTTTCCTGACCCCGGGAGTGTGAAAATATCCGATTTTCCTGACCCCGGGAGTGTGAAAAAAATCCAATTTTTCTGACCCCGGGAGTGTGAAAAATGTGATTTTCTTGACCCCAGGAGTGTGAAAAAATGTGATTTTCTTGACCCCGGGAGTGTGAAAATATCCGATTTTCCTGACCCCGGGAGTGTGAAAAATGTGATTTTCTTCACCCCGGGAGTGTGAAAAAAACCCAATTTTCCAGACCCCGGGAGTTTGAAAATATCCGATTTTCCTGACCCAGGGAGTGTGAAAAATATCAGAATTTCCTGACCCCGCGAGTGTGAAAATATATGATTTTCTTGAACCCGGGAGTGTGAAAAAAATTAAATTCTTCTGACCCCGGGAGTGTGAAAAAATGTGATTTTCTTGACCCAGGGAGTGTGAAAAAATCAGAATCTCCTGAACCCGGGAGTGTGAAAAAATGTGATTTTCTTGACCCTGGGAGTGTGAAAAAAATCAGAATCTCCTGAACCCGGGAGTGTGAAAAAATGTGATTTTCTTGACCCCGGGAGTGTGAAAAAAAACCAATTTTCCTGACCTCGGGTGTGTGAAAAAAACCCAATTTTCCTGACCCTGGGAGTGTGAAAAAAATCCAATTTTCCTGACCCCGGGAGTGTGAAAAATATCAGAATTTTCTGACCCCGGGAGTGTGAAAAATGTGATTTTCTTGAACCCGGCAGTGTGAAAAAAAACCAATTTTCCTGACCCCGGGAGTGTGAAAAAAATCCAATTTTCCTGACCCCGGGAGTGTGAAAAATATCAGAATTTCCTGACCCCGGGAGTGTGAAAAAATGTGATTTTCTTGAACCCGGAAGTGTGAAAAATATTAAATTCTCCTGACCCCGGGAGTGTGAAAAAAATCCAATTTTCCTGACCCCGGGCGTGTGAAAAATGTGATTTTCCTAACACCGGGAGTGTGAAAAAAATCAGAATTTCCTGACCCCGGGAGTGTGAAAAATATCAGAATCTCCTGACCCCGGGAGTGTGAAAAAATGTGATTTTCTTGACCCCAGGAGTGTGAAAAAAACCCAATTTTCCTGACACCGGGAGTTTGAAAAAAATCTGGTGTTCCTAACCCCGGGAGTATGAAAATATCCAATTTCACTGACACCGGGAGTGTGAAAATATGCGATTTTCCTGACCCCGGGAGTGTGAAAAAAATCAGAATTTCCTGACCCCGGGAGTTTAAAAAAATCTGATTTTCCTGACCCTGGGAGTGTGAAAAAAATCCAATTTTCCTGACCCCGGGAGTGTGAAAAAAATCCAATTTTCCTGCCCCCGGGAGTGTGAAAAAATGTGATTTTCTTGAACCCGGGAGTGTGAAAAAATGTGATTTTCTTGAACACGGGAGTGTAAAAAATATTAAATTCTCCTGACCCCGGGAGTGTGAAAAAAATCCAATTTTCCTGACCCCGGGCGTGTGAAAAATATCAGAATTTCCTGACCCCGGGAGTGTGAAAAAATGTGATTTTCTTCAACCCGGGAGTGTGAAAAATGTGATTTTCCTAACACCGGGAGTGTGAAAAAAATTCAGAATTTCCTGACCCCAGGAGTATGAAAAAATGTGATTTTCTTGACTCCGGGAGTGTGAAAAAAATCAGAATCTCCTGACCCCGCGAGTGTGAAAAATATCAGAATTTCCTGACCCCGCGAGTGTGAAAATATATGATTTTCTTGAACCCGGGAGTGTGAACAAAATCACAATTTCCTGACCCCGGGAGTTTAAAAAAATCTGATTTTCCTGACCCCGGGAGTGTGAAAATATCCGATTTTCCTGACCCCGGGAGTGTGAAAAATGTGATTTTCTTCACCCCGGGAGTGTGAAAAAAACCCAATTTTCCAGACGCCGGGAGTTTGAAAAAAATCTGGTTTTCCTGACCCCGGGAGTTTGAAAATATCCGATTTTCCTGACCCCGGGAGTGTGAAAAAAATCCAATTTTCCTGACCCGGGGAGTGTGAAAAATATCAGAATTTCCTGACCCCGGGAGTGTGGAAAAAATGTGATTTTCTTGAACCCGGGAGTGTGAAAAATATTAAATTCTCCTGACCCCGGGAGTGTGAAAAAATGTGATTTTCTTGACCCTGGGAGTGTGAAAAAATCAGAATCTCCTGAACCCGGGAGTGTGAAAAAATGTGATTTTCTTGACCCCGGGAGTGTGAAAAAAATCAGAATCTCCTGAACCCGGGAGTGTGAAAAAATGTGATTTTCTTGACCCCGGGAGTGTGAAAAAAACCCAATTTTCCTGACCTCAGGAGTGTGAAAAAAACCCAATTTTCCTGACCCTGGGAGTGTGAAAAAAATCCAATTTTCCTGACCCCGGGAGTGTGAAAAATATCAGAATTTCCTGACCCCGGGAGTGTGAAAAATGTGATTTTCTTGAACCCGGGAGTGTGAAAAAAACCCATTTTTCCTGACCCTGGGAGTGTGAAAAAAATCCAATTTTCCTGACCCCGGGAGTGTGAAAAAAATCCAATTTTCCTGACCCCGGGAGTGTGAAAAATATCAGAATTTCCTGACCCCAGGAGTGTGAAAAAATGTGATTTTCTTGAACCCGGGAGTGTGAAAAATATTAAATTCTCCTGACCCCGGGAGTGTGAAAAAAATCTAATTTTCCTGACCCCGGGCGTGTGAAAAATGTGATTTTCCTAACACCGGGAGTGTGAAAAAATCAGAATTTCCTGACCCCGGGAGTGTGAAAAAATGTGATTTTCTTGACCCCGGGAATGTGAAAAATATCAGAATCTCCTGACCCCGGGAGTGTGAAAAAATGTGATTTTCTTGACCCCGGGAGTGTGAAAAAAACCCAATTTTCCTGACCCCGGGAGTTTGAAAAAAATCTGGTGTTCCTAACGCTGGGAGTATGAAAATATCCAATTTTCCTGACACCGGGAGTGTGAAAATATGCGATTTTCCTGACCCCGGGAGTGTGAAAAATGTGATTTTCTTGACCCCGGGAGTTTGAAAAAAATCTGGTTTTCCTGACCCTGGGAGTGTGAAAATATCCGATTTTCCTGACCACGGGAGTGTGAAAAAAATCCAATTTTTCTGACCCCGGGAGTGTGAATAATGTGATTTTCTTGACCCCAGGAGTGTGAAAAAATGTGATTTTCTTGACCCCGGGAGTGTGAAAAAAATCAGAATCTCATGAACCCGGGAGTGTGAAAAAATGTGATTAGCTTGACCTCGGGAGTGTGAAAAAAATCCAATTTTCCTGACCCCGGGAGTGTGAAAAAAATCCAATTTTCCTGACCCTGGGAGTGTGAAAAAATCCAATTTTCCTGACCCCGGGAGTGTGAAAAATGTGATTTTCTTGACCCCGGGAGTTTGAAAAAAATCTGGTTTTCCTGACCCTGGGAGTTTGAAAATATCCGATTTTCCTGAAACCGGGAGTGTGAAAAAATGTGATTTTCTTGACCTCGGGAGTGTGAAAAAAATCCAATTTTCCTGACCCCGGGAGTGTGAAAAAATCCAATTTTCCTGACCCCGGGAATGTTAAAAAAATCTGATTTTCTTGACCCCGGGAGTGTGAAAATATCCGATTTTCCTGACCCCGGGAGTGTGAAAAATATCAGAATTTCCTGACCCCGGGAGTATGAAAAAATGTGATTTTCCTGACCCCGGGAGTGTGAAAATATCTGATTTTCTTGATCCCGGGAGTGTGAAAAAAATTAAATTCTCCTGACCCCGGGAGTTTGAAAAAAATCTGGTTTTCCTGACCCCGGGAGTTTGAAAATATCCGATTTTCCTGACCCCGGGAGTGTGAAAAAAATCCAATTTTCCTGACCCCGGGAGTGTGAAAAATATCAGAATTTCCGGACCCCGGGAGTGTGAAAAATGTGATTTTCTTGAACCCGGGAGTGTGAAAAAAACCCAATTTTCCTGACCCTGGGAGTGTGAAAAAAATCCAATTTTCCTGACCCCGGGAGTGTGAAAAAAATCCAATTTTCCTGACACCGGGAGTGTGAAAAATATCAGAATTTCCTGACCCCGGGAGTGTGAAAAAATGTGATTTTCTTGAACCAGGGAGTGTGAAAAATATTAAATTCTCCTGACCCCGGGAGTGTGAAAAAAATCCAATTTTCCTGACCCCGGGCGTGTGAAAAATATCAGAATTTCCTGACCCCGGGAGTGTGAAAAAATGTGATTTTCTTGAACCCGGGAGTGTGAAAAATTTGATTTTCCTAACACCGGGAGTGTAAAAAAATTCAGAATTTCCTGACCCCGGGAGTGTGAAAAAATGTGATTTTCTTGACCCCGGGAGTGTGAAAAAAATCAGAATCTCCTGACCCCGGGAGTGTGAAAAAATGTGATTTTCTTGACCCCGGGAGTTTGAAAAATATTAAATTCTCCTGACCCCGTGAGTGTGAAAAAAATTCAGTTTTCCTGACCCCGGGCGAGTGAAAAATGTGATTTTCCTAACACCGAGAGTGTGAAAAATATCAGAATTTCCTGATCCCGGGAGTGTGAAAAAATGTGATTTTCTTGAACCCGGGAGTGTGAAAAATATTAAATTCTCCTGACCCCGGGAGTGTGAAAAAAATCTAATTTTCCTGACCCCGGGCGTGTGAAAAATGTGATTTAACTAACACCGGGAGTGTGAAAAAATCAGAATTTCCTGACCCCGGGAGTGTGAAAAAATGTGATTTTCTTGACCCCGGGAGTGTGAAAAATATCAGAATCTCCTGACCCCGGGAGTGTGAAAAAATGTGATTTTCTTGACCCCGGGAGTGTGAAAAAAACCCAATTTTCCTGACCCCGGGAGTTTGAAAAAAATCTGGTGTTCCTAACCCCGGGAGTATGAAAATATCCAATTTTCCTGACACCGGGAGTGTGAAAATATGCGATTTTCCTGACCCCGGGAGTGTGAAAAAATTCAGAATTTCCTGAACCCGGGAGTGTGAAAAAATGTGATTTTCTTCACCCCGGGAGTTTGAAAAAAATCTGGTTTTCCTGACCCTGGGAGTTTGAAAATATCCGATTTTCCTGAAACCGGGAGTGTGAAAAAATGTGATTTTCTTGACCCCGGGAGTGTGAAAATATCCGATTTTCCTGACCCCGGGAGTGTGAAAAATATCAGAATTTCCTGACCCCGGGAGTGTGAAAAAATGTGATTTTCCTGACCCCGGGAGTGTGAAAATATCTGATTTTCTTGATCCCGGGAGTGTGAAAAAAATTAAATTCTCCTGACCCCGGAGTGTGAAAAAAATCCAATTTTCCTGACCCCGGGAGTGTGAAAAAAATCCAATTTTCCTGACCCCGGGAGTGTGAAAAATATCAGAATTTCCTGACCACGGGAGTGTGAAAAAATGTGATTTTCTTGACCCTGGGAGTGTGAAAAAATCAGAATCTCCTGAACCCGGGAGTGTGAAAAAATGTGATTTTCTTGACCCCGGGAGTGTGAAAAAAATCAGAATCTCCTGAACCCGGGAGTGTGAAAAAATGTGATTTTCTTGACCCCGGGAGTGTGAAAAAAACCCAATTTTCCTGACCTCAGGAGTGTGAAAAAAACCCAATTTTCCTGACCCTGGGAGTGTGAAAAAAATCCAATTTTCCTGACCCCGGGAGTGTGAAAAATATCAGAATTTCCTGACCCCGGGAGTGTGAAAAATGTGATTTTCTTGAACACGGGAGTGTGAAAAAAACCCATTTTTCCTGACCCTGGGAGTGTGAAAAAAATCCAATTTTCCTGACCCCGGGAGTGTGAAAAAAATCCAATTTTCCTGACACCGGGAGTGTGAAAAATATCAGAATTTCCTGACCCCGGGAGTGTGAAAAAATGTGATTTTCTTGAACCCAGGAGTGTGAAAAATATTAAATTCTCCTGACCCCGGGAGTGTGAAAAAAAATCTAATTTTCCTGACCCCGGGCGTGTGAAAAATGTGATTTTCCTAACACCGGGAGTGTGAAAAAAATCAGAATTTCCTGACCCCGGGAGTGTGAAAAAATGTGATTTTCTTGACCCCGGGAGTGTGAAAAATATCAGAATCTCCTGACCCCGGGAGTGTGAAAAAATGTGATTTTCCTGACCCCGGGAGTTTGAAAAAAATCTGGTGTTCCTAACCCCGGGAGTATGAAAATATCCAATTTTCCTGACACCGGGAGTGTGAAAATATGCGATTTTCCTGACCCCGGGAGTGTGAAAAATGTGATTTTCTTGACCCCGGGAGTTTGAAAAAAATCTGGTTTTCCTGACACCGGGAGTGTGAAAATATGCGATTTTCCTGACCCCGGGAGTGTGAAAAATGTGATTTTCTTGACCCCGGGAGTTTGAAAAAAATCTGGTGTTCCTAACCCCGGGAGTATGAAAATATCCAATTTTCCTGACACCGGGAGTGTGAAAATATGCGATTTTCCTGACCCCGGGTGTGTGAAAAAATTCAGAATTTCCTGAACCCGGGAGTGTGAAAAAATGTGATTTTCTTCACCCCGGGAGTTTGAAAAAAATCTGGTTTTCCTGACCCTGGGAGTGTGAAAAAATGTGATTTCCCTGAAACCGGGAGTGTGAAAAAATGTGATTTTCTTGACCCCGGGAGTGTGAAAATATCCGATTTTCCTGACCCCGGGAGTGTGAAAAATATCAGAATTTCCTGACCCCGGGAGTGTGAAAAAATGTGATTTTCCTGACCCCGGGAGTGTGAAAATATCTGATTTTCTTGATCCCGGGAGTGTGAAAAAAATTAAATTCTCCTGACCCCGGAGTGTGAAAAAAATCCAATTTTCCTGACCCCGGGAGTGTGAAAAAAATCCAATTTTCCTGACCCCGGGAGTGTGAAAAATATCAGAATTTCCTGACCCCGGGAGTGTGAAAAAATGTGATTTTCCTGACCCCGGGAGTGTGAAAAAATGTGATTTTCTTGACCCTGGGAGTGTGAAAAAATCAGAATCTCCTGAACCCGGGAGTGTGAAAAAATGTGATTTTCTTGACCCCGGGAGTGTGAAAAAAATCAGAATCTCCTGAACCCGGGAGTGTGAAAAAATGTGATTTTCTTGACCCCGGGAGTGTGAAAAAAACCCAATTTTCCTGACCTCAGGAGTGTGAAAAAAACCCAATTTTCCTGACCCTGGGAGTGTGAAAAAAATCCAATTTTCCTGACCCCGGGAGTGTGAAAAATATCAGAATTTCCTGACCCCGGGAGTGTGAAAAATGTGATTTTCTTGAACCCGGGAGTGTGAAAAATGTGATTTTCCTAACACCGGGAGTGTGAAAAAAATTCAGAATTTCCTGACCCCGGGAGTGTGAAAAAATGTGATTTTCTTGACCCCGGGAGTGTGAAAATATCCGATTTTCCTGACCCCGGGAGTGTGAAAAATGTGATTTTCTTCACCCCGGGAGTGAGAAAAAAACCCAATTTTCCAGACCCCGGGAGTTTGAAAATATCCGATTTTCCTGACCCAGGGAGTGTGAAAAATATCAGAATTTCCTGACCCCGCGAGTGTGAAAATATATGATTTTCTTGAACCCGGGAGTGTGAAAAAAATTAAATTCTTCTGACCCCGGGAGTGTGAAAAAATGTGATTTTCTTGACCCAGGGAGTGTGAAAAAATCAGAATCTCCTGAACCCGGGAGTGTGAAAAAATGTGATTTTCTTGACCCTGGGAGTGTGAAAAAAATCAGAATCTCCTGAACCCGGGAGTGTGAAAAAATGTGATTTTCTTGACCCCGGGAGTGTGAAAAAAACCCAATTTTCCTGACCTCGGGTGTGTGAAAATAACCCAATTTTCCTGACCCTGGGAGTGTGAAAAAAATCCAATTTTCCTGACCCCGGGAGTGTGAAAAATATCAGAATTTTCTGACCCCGGGAGTGTGAAAAATGTGATTTTCTTGAACCCGGCAGTGTGAAAAAAAACCAATTTTCCTGACCCCGGGAGTGTGAAAAAAATCCAATTTTCCTGACCCCGGGAGTGTGAAAAATATCAGAATTTCCTGACCCCGGGAGTGTGAAAAAATGTGATTTTCTTGAACCCGGAAGTGTGAAAAATATTAAATTCTCCTGACCCCGGGAGTGTGAAAAAAATCCAATTTTCCTGACCCCGGGCGTGTGAAAAATGTGATTTTCCTAACACCGGGAGTGTGAAAAAAATCAGAATTTCCTGACCCCGGGAGTGTGAAAAAATGTGATTTTCTTGACCCCGGGAGTGTGAAAAATATCAGAATCTCCTGACCCCGGGAGTGTGAAAAAATGTGATTTTCTTGACCCCAGGAGTGTGAAAAAAACCCAATTTTCCTGACACCGGGAGTTTGAAAAAAATCTGGTGTTCCTAACCCCGGGAGTATGAAAATATCCAATTTCACTGACACCGGGAGTGTGAAAATATGCGATTTTCCTGACCCCGGGAGTGTGAAAAAAATCAGAATTTCCTGACCCCGGGAGTTTAAAAAAATCTGATTTTCCTTACCCTGGGAGTGTGAAAAAAATCCAATTTTCCTGACCCCGGGAGTGTGAAAAAATGTGATTTTCTTGAACCCGGGAGTGTGAAAAAATGTGATTTTCTTGAACACGGGAGTGTAAAAAATATTAAATTCTCCTGACCCCGGGAGTGTGAAAAAAATCCAATTTTCCTGACCCCGGGCGTGTGAAAAATATCAGAATTTCCTGACCCCGGGAGTGTGAAAAAATGTGATTTTCTTCAACCCGGGAGTGTGAAAAATGTGATTTTCCTAACACCGGGAGTGTGAAAAAAATTCAGAATTTCCTGACCCCAGGAGTATGAAAAAATGTGATTTTCTTGACTCTGGGAGTGTGAAAAAAAACAGAATCTCCTGACCCCGCGAGTGTGAAAAATATCAGAATTTCCTGACCCCGCGAGTGTGAAAATATATGATTTTCTTGAACCCGGGAGTGTGAACAAAATCACAATTTCCTGACCCCGGGAGTTTAAAAAAATCTGATTTTCCTGACCCCGGGAGTGTGAAAATATCCGATTTTCCTGACCCCGGGAGTGTGAAAAATGTGATTTTCTTCACCCCGGGAGTGTGAAAAAAAACCAATTTTCCAGACGCCGGGAGTTTGAAAAAAATCTGGTTTTCCTGACCCCGGGAGTTTGAAAATATCCGATTTTCCTGACCCCGGGAGTGTGAAAAAAATCCAATTTTCCTGACCCGGGGAGTGTGAAAAATATCAGAATTTCCTGACCCCGGGAGTGTGAAAAAATGTGATTTTCTTGAACCCGGGAGTGTGAAAAATATTAAATTCTCCTGACCCCGGGAGTGTGAAAAAATGTGATTTTCTTGACCCTGGGAGTGTGAAAAAATCAGAATCTCCTGAACCCGGGAGTGTGAAAAAATGTGATTTTCTTGACCCCGGGAGTGTGAAAAAAATCAGAATCTCCTGAACCCGGGAGTGTGAAAAAATGTGATTTTCTTGACCCCGGGAGTGTGAAAAAAACCCAATTTTCCTGACCTCAGGAGTGTGAAAAAAACCCAATTTTCCTGACCCTGGGAGTGTGAAAAAAATCCAATTTTCCTGACCCCGGGAGTGTGAAAAATATCAGAATTTCCTGACCCCGGGAGTGTGAAAAATGTGATTTTCTTGAACCCGGGAGTGTGAAAAAAACCCATTTTTCCTGACCCTGGGAGTGTGAAAAAAATCCAATTTTCCTGACCCCGGGAGTGTGAAAAAAATCCAATTTTCCTGACCCCGGGAGTGTGAAAAATATCAGAATTTCCTGACCCCAGGAGTGTGAAAAAATGTGATTTTCTTGAACCCGGGAGTGTGAAAAATATTAAATTCTCCTGACCCCGGGAGTGTGAAAAAAATCTAATTTTCCTGACCCCGGGCGTGTGAAAAATGTGATTTTCCTAACACCGGGAGTGTGAAAAAATCTGGTTTTCCTGACCCTGGGAGTTTGAAAATATCCGATTTTCCTGAAACCGGGAGTGTGAAAAAATGTGATTTTCTTGACCTCGGGAGTGTGAAAAAAATCCAATTTTCCTGACCCCGGGAGTGTGAAAAAATCCAATTTTCCTGACCCCGGGAATGTTAAAAAAATCTGATTTTCTTGACCCCGGGAGTGTGAAAATATCCGATTTTCCTGACCCCGGGAGTGTGAAAAATATCAGAATTTCCTGACCCCGGGAGTATGAAAAAATGTGATTTTCCTGACCCCGGGAGTGTGAAAATATCTGATTTTCTTGATCCCGGGAGTGTGAAAAAAATTAAATTCTCCTGACCCCGGGAGTTTGAAAAAAATCTGGTTTTCCTGACCCCGGGAGTTTGAAAATATCCGATTTTCCTGACCCCGGGAGTGTGAAAAAAATCCAATTTTCCTGACCCCGGGAGTGTGAAAAATATCAGAATTTCCGGACCCCGGGAGTGTGAAAAATGTGATTTTCTTGAACCCGGGAGTGTGAAAAAAACCCAATTTTCCTGACCCTGGGAGTGTGAAAAATGTGATTTTCCTGACCCCGGGAGTGTGAAAAAAATCCAATTTTCCTGACACCGGGAGTGTGAAAAATATCAGAATTTCCTGACCCCGGGAGTGTGAAAAAATGTGATTTTCTTGAACCAGGGAGTGTGAAAAATATTAAATTCTCCTGACCCCGGGAGTGTGAAAAAAATCCAATTTTCCTGACCCCGGGCGTGTGAAAAATATCAGAATTTCCTGACCCCGGGAGTGTGAAAAAATGTGATTTTCTTGAACCCGGGAGTGTGAAAAATTTGATTTTCCTAACACCGGGAGTGTAAAAAAATTCAGAATTTCCTGACCCCGGGAGTGTGAAAAAATGTGATTTTCTTGACCCCGGGAGTGTGAAAAAAATCAGAATCTCCTGACCCCGGGAGTGTGAAAAAATGTGATTTTCTTGACCCCGGGAGTTTGAAAAATATTAAATTCTCCTGACCCCGTGAGTGTGAAAAAAATTCAGTTTTCCTGACCCCGGGCGAGTGAAAAATGTGATTTTCCTAACACCGAGAGTGTGAAAAATATCAGAATTTCCTGATCCCGGGAGTGTGAAAAAATGTGATTTTCTTGAACCCGGGAGTGTGAAAAATATTAAATTCTCCTGACCCCGGGAGTGTGAAAAAAATCTAATTTTCCTGACCCCGGGCGTGTGAAAAATGTGATTTAACTAACACCGGGAGTGTGAAAAAATCAGAATTTCCTGACCCCGGGAGTGTGAAAAAATGTGATTTTCTTGACCCCGGGAGTGTGAAAAATATCAGAATCTCCTGACCCCGGGAGTGTGAAAAAATGTGATTTTCTTGACCCCGGGAGTGTGAAAAAAACCCAATTTTCCTGACCCCGGGAGTTTGAAAAAAATCTGGTGTTCCTAACCCCGGGAGTATGAAAATATCCAATTTTCCTGACACCGGGAGTGTGAAAATATGCGATTTTCCTGACCCCGGGAGTGTGAAAAAATTCAGAATTTCCTGAACCCGGGAGTGTGAAAAAATGTGATTTTCTTCACCCCGGGAGTTTGAAAAAAATCTGGTTTTCCTGACCCTGGGAGTTTGAAAATATCCGATTTTCCTGAAACCGGGAGTGTGAAAAAATGTGATTTTCTTGACCCCGGGAGTGTGAAAATATCCGATTTTCCTGACCCCGGGAGTGTGAAAAATATCAGAATTTCCTGACCCCGGGAGTGTGAAAAAATGTGATTTTCCTGACCCCGGGAGTGTGAAAATATCTGATTTTCTTGATCCCGGGAGTGTGAAAAAAATTAAATTCTCCTGACCCCGGAGTGTGAAAAAAATCCAATTTTCCTGACCCCGGGAGTGTGAAAAAAATCCAATTTTCCTGACCCCGGGAGTGTGAAAAATATCAGAATTTCCTGACCACGGGAGTGTGAAAAAATGTGATTTTCTTGACCCTGGGAGTGTGAAAAAATCAGAATCTCCTGAACCCGGGAGTGTGAAAAAATGTGATTTTCTTGACCCCGGGAGTGTGAAAAAAATCAGAATCTCCTGAACCCGGGAGTGTGAAAAAATGTGATTTTCTTGACCCCGGGAGTGTGAAAAAAACCCAATTTTCCTGACCTCAGGAGTGTGAAAAAAACCCAATTTTCCTGACCCTGGGAGTGTGAAAAAAATCCAATTTTCCTGACCCCGGGAGTGTGAAAAATATCAGAATTTCCTGACCCCGGGAGTGTGAAAAATGTGATTTTCTTGAACACGGGAGTGTGAAAAAAACCCATTTTTCCTGACCCTGGGAGTGTGAAAAAAATCCAATTTTCCTGACCCCGGGAGTGTGAAAAAAATCCAATTTTCCTGACACCGGGAGTGTGAAAAATATCAGAATTTCCTGACCCCGGGAGTGTGAAAAAATGTGATTTTCTTGAACCCAGGAGTGTGAAAAATATTAAATTCTCCTGACCCCGGGAGTGTGAAAAAAAATCTAATTTTCCTGACCCCGGGCGTGTGAAAAATGTGATTTTCCTAACACCGGGAGTGTGAAAAAAATCAGAATTTCCTGACCCCGGGAGTGTGAAAAAATGTGATTTTCTTGACCCCGGGAGTGTGAAAAATATCAGAATCTCCTGACCCCGGGAGTGTGAAAAAATGTGATTTTCCTGACCCCGGGAGTTTGAAAAAAATCTGGTGTTCCTAACCCCGGGAGTATGAAAATATCCAATTTTCCTGACACCGGGAGTGTGAAAATATGCGATTTTCCTGACCCCGGGAGTGTGAAAAATGTGATTTTCTTGACCCCGGGAGTTTGAAAAAAATCTGGTTTTCCTGACACCGGGAGTGTGAAAATATGCGATTTTCCTGACCCCGGGAGTGTGAAAAATGTGATTTTCTTGACCCCGGGAGTTTGAAAAAAATCTGGTGTTCCTAACCCCGGGAGTATGAAAATATCCAATTTTCCTGACACCGGGAGTGTGAAAATATGCGATTTTCCTGACCCCGGGTGTGTGAAAAAATTCAGAATTTCCTGAACCCGGGAGTGTGAAAAAATGTGATTTTCTTCACCCCGGGAGTTTGAAAAAAATCTGGTTTTCCTGACCCTGGGAGTGTGAAAAAATGTGATTTCCCTGAAACCGGGAGTGTGAAAAAATGTGATTTTCTTGACCCCGGGAGTGTGAAAATATCCGATTTTCCTGACCCCGGGAGTGTGAAAAATATCAGAATTTCCTGACCCCGGGAGTGTGAAAAAATGTGATTTTCCTGACCCCGGGAGTGTGAAAATATCTGATTTTCTTGATCCCGGGAGTGTGAAAAAAATTAAATTCTCCTGACCCCGGAGTGTGAAAAAAATCCAATTTTCCTGACCCCGGGAGTGTGAAAAAAATCCAATTTTCCTGACCCCGGGAGTGTGAAAAATATCAGAATTTCCTGACCCCGGGAGTGTGAAAAAATGTGATTTTCCTGACCCCGGGAGTGTGAAAAAATGTGATTTTCTTGACCCTGGGAGTGTGAAAAAATCAGAATCTCCTGAACCCGGGAGTGTGAAAAAATGTGATTTTCTTGACCCCGGGAGTGTGAAAAAAATCAGAATCTCCTGAACCCGGGAGTGTGAAAAAATGTGATTTTCTTGACCCCGGGAGTGTGAAAAAAACCCAATTTTCCTGACCTCAGGAGTGTGAAAAAAACCCAATTTTCCTGACCCTGGGAGTGTGAAAAAAATCCAATTTTCCTGACCCCGGGAGTGTGAAAAATATCAGAATTTCCTGACCCCGGGAGTGTGAAAAATGTGATTTTCTTGAACCCGGGAGTGTGAAAAATGTGATTTTCCTAACACCGGGAGTGTGAAAAAAATTCAGAATTTCCTGACCCCGGGAGTGTGAAAAAATGTGATTTTCTTGACCCCGGGAGTGTGAAAATATCCGATTTTCCTGACCCCGGGAGTGTGAAAAATGTGATTTTCTTCACCCCGGGAGTGAGAAAAAAACCCAATTTTCCAGACCCCGGGAGTTTGAAAATATCCGATTTTCCTGACCCAGGGAGTGTGAAAAATATCAGAATTTCCTGACCCCGCGAGTGTGAAAATATATGATTTTCTTGAACCCGGGAGTGTGAAAAAAATTAAATTCTTCTGACCCCGGGAGTGTGAAAAAATGTGATTTTCTTGACCCAGGGAGTGTGAAAAAATCAGAATCTCCTGAACCCGGGAGTGTGAAAAAATGTGATTTTCTTGACCCTGGGAGTGTGAAAAAAATCAGAATCTCCTGAACCCGGGAGTGTGAAAAAATGTGATTTTCTTGACCCCGGGAGTGTGAAAAAAACCCAATTTTCCTGACCTCGGGTGTGTGAAAATAACCCAATTTTCCTGACCCTGGGAGTGTGAAAAAAATCCAATTTTCCTGACCCCGGGAGTGTGAAAAATATCAGAATTTTCTGACCCCGGGAGTGTGAAAAATGTGATTTTCTTGAACCCGGCAGTGTGAAAAAAAACCAATTTTCCTGACCCCGGGAGTGTGAAAAAAATCCAATTTTCCTGACCCCGGGAGTGTGAAAAATATCAGAATTTCCTGACCCCGGGAGTGTGAAAAAATGTGATTTTCTTGAACCCGGAAGTGTGAAAAATATTAAATTCTCCTGACCCCGGGAGTGTGAAAAAAATCCAATTTTCCTGACCCCGGGCGTGTGAAAAATGTGATTTTCCTAACACCGGGAGTGTGAAAAAAATCAGAATTTCCTGACCCCGGGAGTGTGAAAAAATGTGATTTTCTTGACCCCGGGAGTGTGAAAAATATCAGAATCTCCTGACCCCGGGAGTGTGAAAAAATGTGATTTTCTTGACCCCAGGAGTGTGAAAAAAACCCAATTTTCCTGACACCGGGAGTTTGAAAAAAATCTGGTGTTCCTAACCCCGGGAGTATGAAAATATCCAATTTCACTGACACCGGGAGTGTGAAAATATGCGATTTTCCTGACCCCGGGAGTGTGAAAAAAATCAGAATTTCCTGACCCCGGGAGTTTAAAAAAATCTGATTTTCCTTACCCTGGGAGTGTGAAAAAAATCCAATTTTCCTGACCCCGGGAGTGTGAAAAAATGTGATTTTCTTGAACCCGGGAGTGTGAAAAAATGTGATTTTCTTGAACACGGGAGTGTAAAAAATATTAAATTCTCCTGACCCCGGGAGTGTGAAAAAAATCCAATTTTCCTGACCCCGGGCGTGTGAAAAATATCAGAATTTCCTGACCCCGGGAGTGTGAAAAAATGTGATTTTCTTCAACCCGGGAGTGTGAAAAATGTGATTTTCCTAACACCGGGAGTGTGAAAAAAATTCAGAATTTCCTGACCCCAGGAGTATGAAAAAATGTGATTTTCTTGACTCTGGGAGTGTGAAAAAAAACAGAATCTCCTGACCCCGCGAGTGTGAAAAATATCAGAATTTCCTGACCCCGCGAGTGTGAAAATATATGATTTTCTTGAACCCGGGAGTGTGAACAAAATCACAATTTCCTGACCCCGGGAGTTTAAAAAAATCTGATTTTCCTGACCCCGGGAGTGTGAAAATATCCGATTTTCCTGACCCCGGGAGTGTGAAAAATGTGATTTTCTTCACCCCGGGAGTGTGAAAAAAAACCAATTTTCCAGACGCCGGGAGTTTGAAAAAAATCTGGTTTTCCTGACCCCGGGAGTTTGAAAATATCCGATTTTCCTGACCCCGGGAGTGTGAAAAAAATCCAATTTTCCTGACCCGGGGAGTGTGAAAAATATCAGAATTTCCTGACCCCGGGAGTGTGAAAAAATGTGATTTTCTTGAACCCGGGAGTGTGAAAAATATTAAATTCTCCTGACCCCGGGAGTGTGAAAAAATGTGATTTTCTTGACCCTGGGAGTGTGAAAAAATCAGAATCTCCTGAACCCGGGAGTGTGAAAAAATGTGATTTTCTTGACCCCGGGAGTGTGAAAAAAATCAGAATCTCCTGAACCCGGGAGTGTGAAAAAATGTGATTTTCTTGACCCCGGGAGTGTGAAAAAAACCCAATTTTCCTGACCTCAGGAGTGTGAAAAAAACCCAATTTTCCTGACCCTGGGAGTGTGAAAAAAATCCAATTTTCCTGACCCCGGGAGTGTGAAAAAAATCCAATTTTCCTGACCCCGGGAGTGTGAAAAATATCAGAATTTCCTGACCCCGGGAGTGTGAAAAAATGTGATTTTCTTGAACCCGGGAGTGTGAAAAATGTGATTTTCCTAACACCGGCTGTGTGAAAAAAATTCAGAATTTCCTGACCCCGGGAGTGTGAAAAAATGTGATTTTCTTGACCCTGGGAGTGTGAAAAAATCAGAATCTCCTGAACCCGGGAGTGTGAAAAAATGTGATTTTCTTGACCCCGGGAGTGTGAAAAAAATCAGAATCTCCTGAACCCGGGAGTGTGAAAAAATGTGATTTTCTTGACCCCGGGAGTGTGAAAAAAACCCAATTTTCCTGACCTCAGGAGTGTGAAAAAAACCCAATTTTCCTGACCCTGGGAGTGTGAAAAAAATCCAATTTTCCTGACCCCGGGAGTGTGAAAAATATCAGAATTTCCTGACCCCGGGAGTGTGAAAAATGTGATTTTCTTGAACCCGGGAGTGTGAAAAATGTGATTTTCCTAACACCGGGATTGTGAAAAAAATTCAGAATTTCCTGACCCCGGGAGTGTGAAAAAATGTGATTTTCTTGACCCCGGGAGTGTGAAAAAAACCCAATTTTCCTGACCCCGGGAGTTTGAAAAAAATCTGGCTTTCCTGACCCCGGGAGTATGAAAATATCCAATTTTCCTGACACCGGGAGTGTGAAAATATGCGATTTTCCTGACCCCGGGAGTTTAAAAAAACCAGAATATCCTGACCCCGGGAGTTTAAAAAAATCTGATTTTCCTGACCCCGGGAGTGTGAAAATATCCGATTTTCCTGACCCCGGGAGTGTGAAAAAAATCCAATTTTTCTGACCCCGGGAGTGTGAAAAATGTGATTTTCTTGACCCCAGGAGTGTGAAAAAATGTGATTTTCTTGACCCCGGGAGTGTGAAAATATCCGATTTTCCTGACCCCGGGAGTGTGAAAAATGTGATTTTCTTCACCCCGGGAGTGTGAAAAAAACCCAATTTTCCAGACCCCGGGAGTTTGAAAATATCCGATTTTCCTGACCCAGGGAGTGTGAAAAATATCAGAATTTCCTGACCCCGCGAGTGTGAAAATATATGATTTTCTTGAACCCGGGAGTGTGAAAAAAATTAAATTCTTCTGACCCCGGGAGTGTGAAAAAATGTGATTTTCTTGACCCAGGGAGTGTGAAAAAATCAGAATCTCCTGAACCCGGGAGTGTGAAAAAATGTGATTTTCTTGACCCTGGGAGTGTGAAAAAAATCAGAATCTCCTGAACCCGGGAGTGTGAAAAAATGTGATTTTCTTGACCCCGGGAGTGTGAAAAAAACCCAATTTTCCTGACCTCGGGTGTGTGAAAAAAACCCAATTTTCCTGACCCTGGGAGTGTGAAAAAAATCCAATTTTCCTGACCCCGGGAGTGTGAAAAATATCAGAATTTTCTGACCCCGGGAGTGTGAAAAATGTGATTTTCTTGAACCCGGCAGTGTGAAAAAAAACCAATTTTCCTGACCCCGGGAGTGTGAAAAAATCCAATTTTCCTGACCCCGGGAGTGTGAAAAATATCAGAATTTCCTGACCCCGGGAGTGTGAAAAAATGTGATTTTCTTGAACCCGGAAGTGTGAAAAATATTAAATTCTCCTGACCCCGGGAGTGTGAAAAAAATCCAATTTTCCTGACCCCGGGCGTGTGAAAAATGTGATTTTCCTAACACCGGGAGTGTGAAAAAAATCAGAATTTCCTGACCCCGGGAGTGTGAAAAAATGTGATTTTCTTGACCCCGGGAGTGTGAAAAATATCAGAATCTCCTGACCCCGGGAGTGTGAAAAAATGTGATTTTCTTGACCCCAGGAGTGTGAAAAAAACCCAATTTTCCTGACACCGGGAGTTTGAAAAAAATCTGGTGTTCCTAACCCCGGGAGTATGAAAATATCCAATTTCACTGACACCGGGAGTGTGAAAATATGCGATTTTCCTGACCCCGGGAGTGTGAAAAAAATCAGAATTTCCTGACCCCGGGAGTTTAAAAAAATCTGATTTTCCTGACCCTGGGAGTGTGAAAAAAATCCAATTTTCCTGACCCCGGGAGTGTGAAAAAAATCCAATTTTCCTGCCCCCGGGAGTGTGAAAAAATGTGATTTTCTTGAACCCGGGAGTGTGAAAAAATGTGATTTTCTTGAACACGGGAGTGTAAAAAATATTAAATTCTCCTGACCCCGGGAGTGTGAAAAAAATCCAATTTTCCTGACCCCGGGCGTGTGAAAAATATCAGAATTTCCTGACCCCGGGAGTGTGAAAAAATGTGATTTTCTTCAACCCGGGAGTGTGAAAAATGTGATTTTCCTAACACCGGGAGTGTGAAAAAAATTCAGAATTTCCTGACCCCGGGAGTATGAAAAAATGTGATTTTCTTGACCCCGGGAGTGTGAAAAAAATCAGAATCTCCTGACCCCGGGAGTGTGAAAAATATCAGAATTTCCTGACCCCGCGAGTGTGAAAATATATGATTTTCTTGAACCCAGGAGTGTGAACAAAATCACAATTTCCTGACCCCGGGAGTTTAAAAAAATCTGATTTTCCTGACCCCGGGAGTGTGAAAATATCCGATTTTCCTGACCCCGGGAGTGTGAAAAATGTGATTTTCTTCACCCCAGGAGTGTGAAAAAAACCCAATTTTCCAGACGCCGGGAGTTTGAAAAAAATCTGGTTTTCCTGACCCCGGGAGTTTGAAAATATCCGATTTTCCTGACCCCGGGAGTGTGAAAAAAATCCAATTTTCCTGATCCGGGGAGTGTGAAAAATATCAGAATTTCCTGACCCCGGGAGTGTGAAAAAATGTGATTTTCTTGAACCCGGGAGTGTGAAAAATATTAAATTCTCCTGACCCCGGGAGTGTGAAAAAATGTGATTTTCTTGACCCTGGGAGTGTGAAAAAATCATAATCTCCTGAACCCGGGAGTGTGAAAAAATGTGATTTTCTTGACCCCGGGAGTGTGAAAAAAATCAGAATCTCCTGAACCCGGGAGTGTGAAAAAATGTGATTTTCTTGACCCCGGGAGTGTGAAAAAAACCCAATTTTCCTGACCTCAGGAGTGTGAAAAAAACCCAATTTTCCTGACCCTGGGAGTGTGAAAAATATCAGAATTTCCTGACCCCGGGAGTGTGAAAAATGTGATTTTCTTGAACCCGGGAGTGTGAAAAAACCCATTTTTCCTGACCCTGGGAGTGTGAAAAAAATCCAATTTTCCTGACCCTGGGAGTGTGAAAAAAATCCAATTTTCCTGACCCCGGGAGTGTGAAAAATATCAGAATTTCCTGACCCCAGGAGTGTGAAAAAATGTGATTTTCTTGAACCCGGGAGTGTGAAAAATATTAAATTCTCCTGACCCCGGGAGTGTGAAAAAAATCTAATTTTCCTGACCCCGGGCGTGTGAAAAATGTGATTTTCCTAACACCGGGAGTGTGAAAAAATCAGAATTTCCTGACCCCGGGAGTGTGAAAAAATGTGATTTTCTTGACCCCGGGAATGTGAAAAATATCAGAATCTCCTGACCCCGGGAGTGTGAAAAAATGTGATTTTCTTGACCCCGGGAGTGTGAAAAAAACCCAATTTTCCTGACCCCGGGAGTTTGAAAAAAATCTGGTGTTCCTAACCCCGGGAGTGTGAAAATATCCAATTTTCCTGACACCGGGAGTGTGAAAATATGCGATTTTCCTGACCCCGGGAGTGTGAAAAATGTGATTTTCTTGACCCCGGGAGTTGGAAAAAAATCTGGTTTTCCTGACCCTGGGAGTGTGAAAATATCCGATTTTCCTGACCCCGGGAGTGTGAAAAAAATCCAATTTTTCTGACCCCGGGAGTGTGAATAATGTGATTTTCTTGACCCCAGGAGTGTGAAAAAATGTGATTTTCTTGACCCCGGGAGTGTGAAAAAAAATCAGAATCTCCTGAACCCGGGAGTGTGAAAAAATGTGATTAGCTTGACCTCGGGAGTGTGAAAAAAATCCAATTTTCCTGACCCCGGGAGTGTGAAAAAAATCCAATTTTCCTGACCCTGGGAGTGTGAAAAAATCCAATTTTCCTGACCCCGGGAGTGTGAAAAATGTGATTTTCTTGACCCCGGGAGTTTGAAAAAAATCTGGTTTTCCTGACCCTGGGAGTTTGAAAATATCCGATTTTCCTGAAACCGGGAGTGTGAAAAAATGTGATTTTCTTGACCTCGGGAGTGTGAAAAAAATCCAATTTTCCTGACCCCGGGAGTGTGAAAAAATCCAATTTTCCTGACCCCGGGAATGTTAAAAAAATCTGATTTTCTTGACCCCGGGAGTGTGAAAATATCCGATTTTCCTGACCCCGGGAGTGTGAAAAATATCAGAATTTCCTGACCCCGGGAGTATGAAAAAATGTGATTTTCCTGACCCCGGGAGTGTGAAAATATCTGATTTTCTTGATCCCGGGAGTGTGAAAAAAATTAAATTCTCCTGACCCCGGGAGTTTGAAAAAAATCTGGTTTTCCTGACCCCGGGAGTTTGAAAATATCCGATTTTCCTGACCCCGGGAGTGTGAAAAAAATCCAATTTTCCTGACCCCGGGAGTGTGAAAAATATCAGAATTTCCGGACCCCGGGAGTGTGAAAAATGTGATTTTCTTGAACCCGGGAGTGTGAAAAAAACCCAATTTTCCTGACCCTGGGAATGTGAAAAAAATCCAATTTTCCTGACCCCGGGAGTGTGAAAAAAATCCAATTTTCCTGACCCCGGGAGTGTGAAAAATATCAGAATTTCCTGACCCCGGGAGTGTGAAAAAATGTGATTTTCTTGAACCAGGGAGTGTGAAAAATATTAAATTCTCCTGACCCCGGGAGTGTGAAAAAAATCCAATTTTCCTGACCCCGGGCGTGTGAAAAATATCAGAATTTCCTGACCCCAGGAGTGTGAAAAAATGTGATTTTCTTGAACCCGGGAGTGTGAAAAATGTGATTTTCCTAACACCGGGAGTGTAAAAAAATTCAGAATTTCCTGACCCCGGGAGTGTGAAAAAATGTGATTTTCTTGACCCCGGGAGTGTGAAAAAAATCAGAATCTCCTGACCCCGGGAGTGTGAAAAAATGTGATTTTCTTGACCCCGGGAGTTTGAAAAATATTAAATTCTCCTGACCCCGTGAGTGTGAAAAAAATTCAGTTTTCCTGACCCCGGGCGAGTGAAAAATGTGATTTTCCTAACGCCGAGAGTGTGAAAAATATCAGAATTTCCTGACCCCGGGAGTGTGAAAAAATGTGATTTTCTTGAACCCGGGAGTGTGAAAAATATTAAATTCTCCTGACCCCGGGAGTGTGAAAAAAATCTAATTTTCCTGACCCCGGGCGTGTGAAAAATGTGATTTAACTAACACCGGGAGTGTGAAAAAATCAGAATTTTCTGACCCCGGGAGTGTGAAAAAATGTGATTTTCTTGACCCCGGGAGTGTGAAAAATATCAGAATCTCCTGACCCCGGGAGTGTGAAAAAATGTGATTTTCTTGACCCCGGGAGTGTGAAAAAAACCCAATTTTCCTGACCCCGGGAGTTTGAAAAAAATCTGGTGTTCCTAACCCCGGGAGTATGAAAATATCCAATTTCCTGACACCGGGAGTGTGAAAATATGCGATTTTCCTGACCCCGGGAGTGTGAAAAAATTCAGAATTTCCTGAACCCGGGAGTGTGAAAAAATGTGATTTTCTTCACCCCGGGAGTTTGAAAAAAATCTGGTTTTCCTGACCCTGGGAGTTTGAAAATATCCGATTTTCCTGAAACCGGGAGTGTGAAAAAATGTGATTTTCTTGACCCCGGGAGTGTGAAAATATCCGATTTTCCTAACCCCGGGAGTGTGAAAAATATCAGAATTTCCTGACCCCGGGAGTGTGAAAAAATGTGATTTTCCTGACCCCGGGAGTGTGAAAAATATCAGAATTTCCTGACCCCGCGAGTGTGAAAATATATGATTTTCTTGAACCCGGGAGTGTGAACAAAATCACAATTTCCTGACCCCGGGAGTTTAAAAAAATCTGATTTTCCTGACCCCGGGAGTGTGAAAATATCCGATTTTCCTGACCCCGGGAGTGTGAAAAATGTGATTTTCTTCACCCCGGGAGTGTGAAAATTTTCCAGACGCCGGGAGTTTGAAAAAAATCTGGTTTTCCTGACCCCGGGAGTTTGAAAATATCCGATTTTCCTGACCCCGGGAGTGTGAAAAAAATCCAATTTTCCTGACCCGGGGAGTGTGAAAAATATCAGAATTTCCTGACCCCGGGAGTGTGAAAAAATGTGATTTTCTTGAACCCGGGAGTGTGAAAAATATTAAATTCTCCTGACCCCGGGAGTGTGAAAAAATGTGATTTTCTTGACCCTGGGAGTGTGAAAAAATCAGAATCTCCTGAACCCGGGAGTGTGAAAAAATGTGATTTTCTTGACCCCGGGAGTGTGAAAAAAATCAGAATCTCCTGAACCCGGGAGTGTGAAAAAATGTGATTTTCTTGACCCCGGGAGTGTGAAAAAAACCCAATTTTCCTGACCTCAGGAGTGTGAAAAAAACCCAATTTTCCTGACCCTGGGAGTGTGAAAAAAATCCAATTTTCCTGACCCCGGGAGTGTGAAAAATATCAGAATTTCCTGACCCCGGGAGTGTGAAAAATGTGATTTTCTTGAACCCGGGAGTGTGAAAAAAACCCATTTTTCCTGACCCTGGGAGTGTGAAAAAAATCCAATTTTCCTGACCCCGGGTGTGTGAAAAAAATCCAATTTTCCTGACCCCGGGAGTGTGAAAAATATCAGAATTTCCTGACCCCAGGAGTGTGAAAAAATGTGATTTTCTTGAACCCGGGAGTGTGAAAAATATTAAATTCTCCTGACCCCGGGAGTGTGAAAAAAATCTAATTTTCCTGACCCCGGGCGTGTGAAAAATGTGATTTTCCTAACACCGGGAGTGTGAAAAAATCAGAATTTCCTGACCCCGGGAGTGTGAAAAAATGTGATTTTCTTGACCCCGGGAATGTGAAAAATATCAGAATCTCCTGACCCCGGGAGTGTGAAAAAATGTGATTTTCTTGACCCCGGGAGTGTGAAAAAAACCCAATTTTCCTGACCCCGGGAGTTTGAAAAAAATCTGGTGTTCCTAACCCCGGGAGTATGAAAATATCCAATTTTCCTGACACTGGGAGTGTGAAAATATGCGATTTTCCTAACACCGGGAGTGTAAAAAAATTCAGAATTTCCTGACCCCGGGAGTGTGAAAAAATGTGATTTTCTTGACCCCGGGAGTGTGAAAAAAATCAGAATCTCCTGACCCCGGGAGTGTGAAAAAATGTGATTTTCTTGACCCCGGGAGTTTGAAAAATATTAAATTCTCCTGACCCCGTGAGTGTGAAAAAAATTCAGTTTTCCTGACCCCGGGCGAGTGAAAAATGTGATTTTCCTGACCCCGGGAGTGTGAAAAATATCAGAATTTCCTGACCCCAGGAGTGTGAAAAAATGTGATTTTCTTGAACCCGGGAGTGTGAAAAATATTAAATTCTCCTGACCCTGGGAGTGTGAAAAAAATCTAATTTTCCTGACCCCGGGCGTGTGAAAAATGTGATTTAACTAACACCGGGAGTGTGAAAAAATCAGAATTTCCTGACCCCGGGAGTGTGAAAAAATGTGATTTTCTTGACCCCGGGAGTTTGAAAAATATCAGAATCTCCTGACCCCGGGAGTGTGAAAAAATGTGATTTTCTTGACCCCGGGAGTGTGAAAAAAACCCAATTTTCCTGACCCCGGGAGTTTGAAAAAAATCTGGTGTTCCTAACCCCGGGAGTATGAAAATATCCAATTTTCCTGACACCGGGAGTGTGAAAATATGCGATTTTCCTGACCCCGGGAGTGTGAAAAAATTCAGAATTTCCTGAACCCGGGAGTGTGAAAAAATGTGATTTTCTTCACCCCGGGAGTTTGAAAAAAATCTGGTTTTCCTGACCCTGGGAGTTTGAAAATATCCGATTTTCCTGAAACCGGGAGTGTGAAAAAATGTGATTTTCTTGACCCCGGGAGTGTGAAAATATCCGATTTTCCTGACCCCGGGAGTGTGAAAAATATCAGAATTTCCTGACCCCGGGAGTGTGAAAAAATGTGATTTTCCTGACCCTGGGAGTGTGAAAATATCTGATTTTCTTGATCCCGGGAGTGTGAAAAAAATTAAATTCTCCTGACCCCGGAGTGTGAAAAAATCCAATTTTCCTGACCCCGGGAGTGTGAAAAAAATCCAATTTTCCTGACCCCGGGAGTGTGAAAAATATCAGAATTTCCTGACCACGGGAGTGTGAAAAAATGTGATTTTCTTGACCCTGGGAGTGTGAAAAAATCAGAATCTCCTGAACCCGGGAGTGTGAAAAAATGTGATTTTCTTGACCCCGGGAGTGTGAAAAAAATCAGAATCTCCTGAACCCGGGAGTGTGAAAAAATGTGATTTTCTTGACCCCGGGAGTGTGAAAAAAACCCAATTTTCCTGACCTCAGGAGTGTGAAAAAAACCCAATTTTCCTGACCCTGGGAGTGTGAAAAAAATCCAATTTTCCTGACCCCGGGAGTGTGAAAAATATCAGAATTTCCTGACCCAGGGAGTGTGAAAAATGTGATTTTCTTGAACACGGGAGTGTGAAAAAAACCCATTTTTCCTGACCCTGGGAGTGTGAAAAAAATCCAATTTTCCTGACCCCGGGAGTGTGAAAAAAATCCAATTTTCCTGACACCGGGAGTGTGAAAAATATCAGAATTTCCTGACCCCGGGAGTGTGAAAAAATGTGATTTTCTTGAACCCGGGAGTGTGAAAAATATTAAATTCTCCTGACCCCGGGAGTGTGAAAAAAATCTAATTTTCCTGACCCCGGGCGTGTGAAAAATGTGATTTTCCTAACACCGGGAGTGTGAAAAAAATCAGAATTTCCTGACCCCGGGAGTGTGAAAAAATGTGATTTTCTTGACCCCGGGAGTGTGAAAAATATCAGAATCTCCTGACCCCGGGAGTGTGAAAAAATGTGATTTTCTTGACCCCGGGAGTGTGAAAAAAAACCAATTTTCCTG
The DNA here is from genome assembly GCA_035047345.1 of Bradypodion ventrale. Lineage (NCBI taxonomy): Eukaryota > Metazoa > Chordata > Lepidosauria > Squamata > Chamaeleonidae > Bradypodion > Bradypodion ventrale. The sequence goes on along the minus strand of JAWDJE010000009.1, from coordinate 20,904,392 downwards.
ACCCCGGGAGTTTGAAAAAAATCTGGTGTTCCTAACCCCGGGAGTATGAAAATATCCAATTTTCCTGACACCGGGAGTGTGAAAATATGCGATTTTCCTGACCCCGGGAGTGTGAAAAATGTGATTTTCTTGACCCCGGGAGTTTGAAAAAATCTGGTTTTCCTGACACCGGGAGTGTGAAAATATGCGATTTTCCTGACCCCGGGAGTGTGAAAAATGTGATTTTCTTGACCCCGGGAGTTTGAAAAAAATCTGGTGTTCCTAACCCCGGGAGTATGAAAATATCCAATTTTCCTGACACCGGGAGTGTGAAAATATGCGATTTTCCTGACCCCGGGTGTGTGAAAAAATTCAGAATTTCCTGAACCCGGGAGTGTGAAAAAATGTGATTTTCTTCACCCCGGGAGTTTGAAAAAAATCTGGTTTTCCTGACCCTGGGAGTTTGAAAATATCCGATTTTCCTGAAACCGGGAGTGTGAAAAAATGTGATTTTCTTGACCCCGGGAGTGTGAAAATATCCGATTTTCCTGACCCCGGGAGTGTGAAAAATATCAGAATTTCCTGAACCCGGGAGTGTGAAAAAATGTGATTTTCCTGACCCCGGGAGTGTGAAAATATCTGATTTTCTTGATCCCGGGAGTGTGAAAAAAATTAAATTCTCCTGACCCCGGAGTGTGAAAAAAATCCAATTTTCCTGACCCCGGGAGTGTGAAAAAAATCCAATTTTCCTGACCCCGGGAGTGTGAAAAATATCAGAATTTCCTGACCCCGGGAGTGTGAAAAAATGTGATTTTCTTGAACCCGGGAGTGTGAAAAATGTGATTTTCCTAACACCGGCTGTGTGAAAAAAATTCAGAATTTCCTGACCCCGGGAGTGTGAAAAAATGTGATTTTCTTGACCCCGGGAGTGTGAAAAAATCAGAATCTCCTGAACCCGGGAGTGTGAAAAAATGTGATTTTCTTGACCCCGGGAGTGTGAAAAAAATCAGAATCTCCTGAACCCGGGAGTGTGAAAAAATGTGATTTTCTTGACCCCGGGAGTGTGAAAAAAACCCAATTTTCCTGACCTCAGGAGTGTGAAAAAACCCAATTTTCCTGACCCTGGGAGTGTGAAAAAAATCCAATTTTCCTGACCCCGGGAGTGTGAAAAATATCAGAATTTCCTGACCCCGGGAGTGTGAAAAAATGTGATTTTCCTGACCCCGGGAGTGTGAAAATATCTGATTTTCTTCATCCCGGGAGTGTGAAAAAAATTAAATTCTCCTGACCCCGGAGTGTGAAAAAAATCCAATTTTCCTGACCCCGGGAGTGTGAAAAAAATCCAATTTTCCTGACCCCGGGAGTGTGAAAAATATCAGAATTTCCTGACCACGGGAGTGTGAAAAAATGTGATTTTCTTGACCCTGGGAGTGTGAAAAAATCAGAATCTCCTGAACCCGGGAGTGTGAAAAAATGTGATTTTCTTGACCCCGGGAGTGTGAAAAAAATCAGAATCTCCTGAACCCGGGAGTGTGAAAAAATGTGATTTTCTTGACCCCGGGAGTGTGAAAAAAACCCAATTTTCCTGACCTCAGGAGTGTGAAAAAAACCCAATTTTCCTGACCCTGGGAGTGTGAAAAAAATCCAATTTTCCTGACCCCGGGAGTGTGAAAAATATCAGAATTTCCTGACCCCGGGAGTGTGAAAAATGTGATTTTCTTGAACACGGGAGTGTGAAAAAAACCCATTTTTCCTGACCCCGGGAGTGTGAAAAAAATCCAATTTTCCTGACCCCGGGAGTGTGAAAAATATCAGAATTTCCTGACCCCGGGAGTGTGAAAAAATGTGATTTTCTTGAACCCGGGAGTGTGAAAAATATTAAATTCTCCTGACCCCGGGAGTGTGAAAAAAATCTAATTTTCCTGACCCCGGGCGTGTGAAAAATGTGATTTTCCTAACACCGGGAGTGTGAAAAAAATCAGAATTTCCTGACCCCGGGAGTGTGAAAAAATGTGATTTTCTTGAACCCGGGAGTGTGAAAAATATTAAATTCTCCTGACCCCGGGAGTGTGAAAAAAATTCAGTTTTCCTGACCCCGGGCGAGTGAAAAATGTGATTTTCCTAACACCGAGAGTGTGAAAAATATCAGAATTTCCTGACCCCGGGAGTGTGAAAAAATGTGATTTTCTTGAACCCGGGAGTGTGACAAATATTAAATTCTCCTGACCCCGGGAGTGTGAAAAAAATCTAATTTTCCTGACCCCGGGCGTGTGAAAAATGTGATTTAACTAATACCGGGAGTGTGAAAAAATCAGAATTTCCTGACCCCGGGAGTGTGAAAAAATGTGATTTTCTTGACCCCGGGAGTGTGAAAAATATCAGAATCTCCTGACCCCGGGAGTGTGAAAAAATGTGATTTTCTTGACCCCGGGAGTGTGAAAAAAACCCAATTTTCCTGACCCCGGGAGTTTGAAAAAAATCTGGTGTTCCTAACGCCGGGAGTATGAAAATTTCCAATTTTCCTGACACCGGGAGTGTGAAAATATGCGATTTTCCTGACCCCGGGAGTGTGAAAAAATTCAGAATTTCCTGAACCCGGGAGTGTGAAAAAATGTGATTTTCTTCACCCCGGGAGTGTGAAAATATCTGATTTTCTTGATCCCGGGAGTGTGAAAAAAATTAAATTCTCCTGACCCCGGAGTGTGAAAAAAATCCAATTTTCCTGACCCCGGGAGTGTGAAAAAAATCCAATTTTCCTGACCCCGGGAGTGTGAAAAATATCAGAATTTCCTGACCACGGGAGTGTGAAAAAATGTGATTTTCTTGACCCTGGGAGTGTGAAAAAATCAGAATCTCCTGAACCCGGGAGTGTGAAAAAATGTGATTTTCTTGACCCCGGGAGTGTGAAAAAAATCAGAATCTCCTGAACCCGGGAGTGTGAAAAAATGTGATTTTCTTGACCCCGGGAGTGTGAAAAAAACCCAATTTTCCTGACCTCAGGAGTGTGAAAAAAACCCAATTTTCCTGACCCTGGGAGTGTGAAAAAAATCCAATTTTCCTGACCCCGGGAGTGTGAAAAATATCAGAATTTCCTGACCCCGGGAGTGTGAAAAATGTGATTTTCTTGAACACGGGAGTGTGAAAAAAACCCATTTTTCCTGACCCTGGGAGTGTGAAAAAAATCCAATTTTCCTGACCCCGGGAGTGTGAAAAAAATCCAATTTTCCTGACACCGGGAGTGTGAAAAATATCAGAATCTCCTGACCCCGGGAGTGTGAAAAAATGTGATTTTCTTGACCCCGGGAGTGTGAAAAAAACCCAATTTTCCTGACCTCAGGAGTGTGAAAAAAACCCAATTTTCCTGACCCTGGGAGTGTGAAAAAAATCCAATTTTCCTGACCCCGGGAGTGTGAAAAATATCAGAATCTCCTGACCCCGGGAGTGTGAAAAAATGTGATTTTCTTGACCCCGGGAGTGTGAAAAAAAACCAATTTTCCTGACCCCGGGAGTTTGAAAAAAATCTGGTGTTCCTAACCCCGGGAGTATGAAAATATCCAATTTTCCTGACACCGGGAGTGTGAAAAATGTGATTTTCTTGACCCCGGGAGTTTGAAAAAAATCTGGTTTTCCTGACACCGGGAGTGTGAAAATATGCGATTTTCCTGACCCCGGGAGTGTGAAAAATGTGATTTTCTTGACCCCGGGAGTTTGAAAAAAATCTGGAGTTCCTAACCCCGGGAGTATGAAAATATCCAATTTTCCTGACACCGGGAGTGTGAAAATATGCGATTTTCCTGACCCCGGGTGTGTGAAAAAATTCAGAATTTCCTGAACCCGGGAGTGTGAAAAAATGTGATTTTCTTCACCCCGGGAGTTTGAAAAAAATCTGGTTTTCCTGACCCTGGGAGTTTGAAAATATCCGATTTTCCTGAAACCGGGAGTGTGAAAAAATGTGATTTTCTTGACCCCGGGAGTGTGAAAATATCCGATTTTCCTGACCCCGGGAGTGTGAAAAATATCAGAATTTCCTGACCCCGGGAGTGTGAAAAAATGTGATTTTCTTGAACCCGGGAGTGTGAAAAATGTGATTTTCCTAACACCGGCTGTGTGAAAAAAATTCAGAATTTCCTGACCCCGGGAGTGTGAAAAAATGTGATTTTCTTGACCCTGGGAGTGTGAAAAAATCAGAATCTCCTGAACCTGGGAGTGTGAAAAAATGTGATTTTCTTGACCCCTGGAGTGTGAAAAAAATCAGAATCTCCTGAACCCGGGAGTGTGAAAAAATGTGATTTTCTTGACCCCGGGAGTGTGAAAAAAACCCAATTTTCCTGACCTCAGGAGTGTGAAAAAAACCCAATTTTCCTGACCCTGGGAGTGTGAAAAAAATCCAATTTTCCTGACACCGGGAGTGTGAAAAATATCAGAATTTCCTGACCCCGGGAGTGTGAAAAAATGTGATTTTCCTGACCCCGGGAGTGTGAAAATATCTGATTTTCTTGATCCCGGGAGTGTGAAAAAAATTAAATTCTCCTGACCCCGGAGTGTGAAAAAAATCCAATTTTCCTGACCCCGGGAGTGTGAAAAAAATCCAATTTTCCTGACCCCGGGAGTGTGAAAAATATCAGAATTTCCTGACCACGGGAGTGTGAAAAAATGTGATTTTCTTGACCCTGGGAGTGTGAAAAAATCAGAATCTCCTGAACCCGGGAGTGTGAAAAAATGTGATTTTCTTGACCCCGGGAGTGTGAAAAAAATCAGAATCTCCTGAACCCGGGAGTGTGAAAAAATGTGATTTTCTTGACCCCGGGAGTGTGAAAAAAACCCAATTTTCCTGACCTCAGGAGTGTGAAAAAAACCCAATTTTCCTGACCCTGGGAGTGTGAAAAAAATCCAATTTTCCTGACCCCTGGAGTGTGAAAAATATCAGAATTTCCTGACCCCGGGAGTGTGAAAAATGTGATTTTCTTGAACACGGGAGTGTGAAAAAAACCCATTTTTCCTGACCCTGGGAGTGTGAAAAAAATCCAATTTTCCTGACCCCGGGAGTGTGAAAAAAATCCAATTTTCCTGACCCCGGGAGTGTGAAAAATATCAGAATTTCCTGACCCCGGGAGTGTGAAAAAATGTGATTTTCTTGAACCCGGGAGTGTGAAAAATATTAAATTCTCCTGACCCTGGGAGTGTGAAAAAAATCTAATTTTCCTGACCCCGGGCTTGTGAAAAATGTGATTTTCCTAACACCGGGAGTGTGAAAAAAATCAGAATTTCCTGACCCCGGGAGTGTGAAAAAATGTGATTTTCTTGACCCCGGGAGTGTGAAAAATATCAGAATCTCCTGACCCCGGGAGTGTGAAAAAATGTGATTTTCTTGACCCCGGGAGTGTGAAAAAAAACCAATTTTCCTGACCCCGGGAGTTTGAAAAAAATCTGGTGTTCCTAACCCCGGGAGTATGAAAATATCCAATTTTCCTGACACCGGGAGTGTGAAAATATGCGATTTTCCTGACCCCGGGAGTTTGAAAAAAATCTGGTTTTCCTGACACCGGGAGTGTGAAAATATGCGATTTTCCTGACCCCGGGAGTGTGAAAAATGTGATTTTCTTGACCCCGGGAGTTTGAAAAAAATCTGGTGTTCCTAACCCCGGGAGTATGAAAATATCCAATTTTCCTGACACCGGGAGTGTGAAAATATGCGATTTTCCTGACCCCGGGTGTGTGAAAAAATTCAGAATTTCCTGAACCCGGAAGTGTGAAAAAATGTGATTTTCTTCACCCCGGGAGTTTGAAAAAAATCTGGTTTTCCTGACCCTGGGAGTTTGAAAATATCCGATTTTCCTGAAACTGGGAGTGTGAAAAAATGTGATTTTCTTGACCCCGGGAGTGTGAAAATATCCGATTTTCCTGACCCCGGGAGTGTGAAAAATATCAGAATTTCCTGACCCCGGGAGTGTGAAAAAATGTGATTTTCCTGACCCCGGGAGTGTGAAAATATCTGATTTTCTTGATCCCGGGAGTGTGAAAAAAATTAAATTCTCCTGACCCCGGAGTGTGAAAAAAATCCAATTTTCCTGGCCCCGGGAGTGTGAAAAAAATCCAATTTTCCTGACCCCGGGAGTGTGAAAAATATCAGAATTTCCTGACCCCAGGAGTGTGAAAAAATGTGATTTTCTTGAACCCGGGAGTGTGAAAAATGTGATTTTCCTAACACCGGCAGTGTGAAAAAAATTCAGAATTTCCTGACCCCGGGAGTGTGAAAAAATGTGATTTTCTTGACTCTGGGAGTGTGAAAAAATCAGAATCTCCTGAACCCGGGAGTGTGAAAAAAACCCAATTTTCCTGACCTCAGGAGTGTGAAAAAAACCCAATTTTCCTGACCCTGGGAGTGTGAAAAAAATCCAATTTTCCTGACCCCGGGAGTGTGAAAAATATCAGAATTTCCTGACCCCGGGAGTGTGAAAAATGTGATTTTCTTGAACACGGGAGTGTGAAAAAAAACCATTTTTCCTGACCCTGGGAGTGTGAAAAAAATCCAATTTTCCTGACCCCGGGAGTGTGAAAAAAATCCAATTTTCCTGACCCCGGGAGTGTGAAAAATATCAGAATTTCCTGACCCCGGGAGTGTGAAAAAATGTGATTTTCTTGAACCCGGGAGTGTGAAAAATATTAAATTCTCCTGACCCCGGGAGTGTGAAAAAAATCTAATTTTCCTGACCCCGGCGTGTGAAAAATGTGAATTTCCTGACCCCGGGAGTGTGAAAAAATGTGATTTTCTTGACCCCGGGAGTGTGAAAAATATCAGAATCTCCTGACCCCGGGAGTGTGAAAAAATGTGATTTTCTTGACCCCGGGAGTGTGAAAAAAACCCAATTTTCCTGACCCCGGGAGTTTGAAAAAAATCCGGTGTTCCTAACCCCGGGAGTATGAAAATATCCAATTTTCCTGACACCGGGAGTGTGAAAATATGAGATTTTACTGACCCCGGGAGTGTGAAAAATGTGATTTTCTTGACCCCGGGAGTTTGAAAAAAATCTGGTTTTCCTGACCCTGGGAGTGTGAAAATATCTGATTTTCCTGACCCCAGGAGTGTGAAAAAAATCCAATTTTTCTGACCCCGGGAGTGTGAAAAATGTGATTTTCTTGACCCCAGGAGTGTGAAAAAATTTGATTTTCTTGACCCCGGGAGTGTGAAAAAATCAGAATCTCCTGAAGCCGGGAGTGTGAAAAAATGTGATTTTCTTGACCTCGGGAGTGTGAAAAAAATCCAATTTTCCTGACCCCGGGAGTGTGAAAAAAATCCAATTTTCCTGACCCTGGGAGTGTGAAAAAAATCCAATTTTCCTGACCCCGGGAGTGTGAAAAATGTGATTTTCTTGAACCCGGGAGTGTGAAAAAAACCCATTTTTCCTGACCCTGGGAGTGTGAAAAAATATCCGATTTTCCTGACCCCGGGAGTGTGAAAAAAATCCAATTTTCCTGACCCCGGGAGTGTGAAAAATGTGATTTTCTTGACCCCGGGAGTTTGAAAAAAATCTGGTATTCCTGACCCTGGGAGTTTGAAAATATCCGATTTTCCTGAAACCGGGAGTGTCAAAAAATGTGATTTTCTTGACCTCGGGAGTGTGAAAAAAAATCCAATTTTCCTGACCCAGGGAGTGTGAAAAAATCTGATTTTCTTTACCCCGGGAGTGTGAAAATATCCGATTTTCCTGACCCCGGGAGTGTGAAAAATATCAGAATTTCCTGACCCCGGGAGTGTGAAAAAATGTGATTTTCCTGACCCCGGGAGTGTGAAAATATCTGATTTTCTTGATCCCGGTGGTGTGAAAAAAATTAAATTCTCCTAACCCCGGGAGTTTGAAAAAAATCTGGTTTTCCTGACCCCGGGAGTTTGAAAATATCCGATTTTCCTGACCCCGGGAGTGTGAAAAAAATCCAATTTTCCTGACCCCGGGAGTGTGAAATATATCACAATTTCCTGACCCCGGGAGTGTGAAAAATGTGATTTTCTTGAACCCGGGAGTGTGAAAAAAACCCAATTTTCCTGACCCTGGGAGTTTGAAAAAAATCCAATTTTCCTGACCCCGGGAGTTTGAAAAAAATCCAATTTTCCTGACCCCGGGAGTGTGAAAAATATCAGAATTTCCTGACCCCGGGAGTGTGAAAAAATGTGATTTTCTTGAACCCGGGAGTGTGAAAAATATTACATTCTCCTGACCCCGGGAGTGTGAAAAAAAGACAATTTTCCTGACCCCGGGTGTGTGAAAAATATCAGAATTTCCTGACCCCGGGAGTGTGAAAAAATGTGATTTTCTTGAACCCGGGAGTGTGAAAAATGTGATTTTCCTAACACCGGGAGTGTGAAAAAAATTCAGAATTTCCTGACCCCGGGAGTGTGAAAAAATGTGATTTTCTTGACCCCGGGAGTGTGAAAAAAATCAGAATCTCCTGACCCCGGGAGTGTGAAAAAATGTGATTTTCTTGACCCCGGGAGTGTGAAAAATATTAAATTCTCCTGACCCCGTGAGTGTGAAAAAAATTCAGTTTTCCTGACCCCGGGCGAGTGAAAAATGTGATTTTCCTAACACCGGGAGTGTGAAAAAAAATCAGAATTTCCTGACCCCGGGAGTGTGAAAAAATGTGATTTTCTTGACCCCGGGAGTGTGAAAAATATCAGAATCTCCTGACCCCGGGAGTGTGAAAAAATGTGATTTTCTCGACCCCGGCAGTGTGAAAAAAACCCAATTTTCCTGACCCCGGGAGTTTGAAAAAAATCTGGTGTTCCTAACCCCGGGAGTATGAAAATATCCAATTTTCCTGACACCGGGAGTGTGAAAATATGCGATTTTCCTGACCCCGGGAGTGTGAAAAATGTGATTTTCTTGACCCCGGGAGTTTGAAAAAAATCTGGTTTTCCTGACCCTGGGAGTTTGAAAATATCCGATTTTCCTGAAACCGGGAGTGTGAAAAAATCTGATTTTCTTGACCTCGGGAGTGTGAAAAAAATCCAATTTTCCTGACCCCGGGAGTGTGAAAAAAATCCAATCTTCCTGACCCCGGGAGTGTTAAAAAATCTGATTTTCTTGACCCCGGGAGTGTGAAAATATCCGATTTTCCTGACCCCGGGAGTGTGAAAAATATCAGAATTTCCTGACCCCGGGAGTGTGAAAAAATGTGATTTTCCTGACCCCGGGAGTGTGAAAATATCCGATTTTCCTGACCCCGGGAGTGTGAAAAATATCAGAATTTCCTGACCCCGGGAGTGTGAAAAAATGTGATTTTCCTGACCCCGGGAGTGTGAAAATATCTGATTTTCCTGACCCCGGGAGTGTGAAAAAAATCCAATTTTCCTGACCCCGGGAGTATGAAAATATCCAATTTTCCTGACACCGGGAGTGTGAAAATATGCGATTTTCCTGACCCCGGGAGTGTGAAAAAATGTGATTTTCCTGACCCCGGGAGTGTGAAAATATCTGATTTTCTTGATCCCGGGAGTGTGAAAAAAATCCAATTTTCCTGACCCCGGGAGTGTGAAAAATATCAGAATTTCCTGACCCCGGGAGTGTGAAAAAATGTGATTTTCTTGAACCCGGGAGTGTGAAAAATGTGACTTCCTAACACCGGCAGTGTGAAAAAAATTCAGAATTTCCGGACCCCGGGAGTGAGAAAAAATGTGATTTTCTTGACCCCGGGAGTGTGAAAAAAATCAGAATCTCCTGACCCCGGGAGTGTGAAAAAATGTGATTTTCTTGACCCCGGGAGTGTGAAAAATACCCAATTTTCCTGACCCCGAGAATTTGAAAAAAATCTGGCTTTCCTGACCCCGGGAGTATGAAAATATCATATTTTCCTGACCCCGGGAGTGTGAAAAATATCAGAATTTCCTGACCCCGGGAGTGTGAAAAAATGTGATTTTCCTGACCCCGGGAGTGTGAAAATATCTGATTTTCTTGATCCCGGGAGTGTGAAAAAAATTAAATTCTCCTGACCCCGGGAGTGTGAAAAAAATCCAATTTTCCTGACCCCGGGAGTGTGAAAAAAATCCAATTTTCCTGACCCCGGGAGTGTGAAAAATATCAGAATTTCCAGACCCCGGGAGTGTGAAAAAATGTGATTTTCTTGAACCCGGGAGTGTGAAAAATGTGATTTTTCTAACACCGGCAGTGTGAAAAAAATTCAGAATTTCCGGACCCCGGGAGTGAGAAAAAATGTGATTTTCTTGACCCCGGGAGTGTGAAAAAAATCAGAATCTCCTGACCCCGGGAGTGTGAAAAAATGTGATTTTCTTGACCCCGGGAGTGTGAAAAATACCCAATTTTCCTGACTCCAAGAGTTTGAAAAAAATCTGGCTTTCCTGACCCCGGGAGTATGAAAATATCCAATTTTCCTGACACCGGGAGTGTGAAAATATGCGATTTTCCTGACCCCGGGAGTGTGAAAAAAAGCACAATTTCCTGACCACGGGAGTTTAAAAAAATCTGATTTTCCTGACCCCGGGAGTGCGAAAATATCCGATTTTCCTGACCCCGGGAGTGTGAAAAAAATCCAATTTTCCTGACCCCGGGAGTGTGAAAAATGTGATTTTCTTGACCCCGGGAGTGTGAAAAAAACCCAATTTTCCAGACCCAGGGAGTTTGAAAAAAATCTGGTTTTCCTGACCCCGGGAGTTTGAAAATATCCGATTTTCCTGACCCCGGGAGTGTGAAAAAAATCCAATTTTCCTGACCCCGGGCGTGTGAAAAATATCAGAATTTCCTGACCCCGGGAGTGTGAAAAAATGTGATATTCTTGAACCCGGGAGTGTGAAAAATGTGATTTTCCTAACACCGGGAGTGTGAAAAAAATTCAGAATTTCCTGGCCCCGGGAGTGTGAAAAAATGTGATTTTCTTGACCCCGGGAGTGTGAAAAAAACCCAATTTTCCTGACCCCGGGAGTTTGAAAAAAATCTGGCTTTCCTGACCCCGGGAGTATGAAAATATCCAATTTTCCTGACACCGGGATTGTGAAAATATGCGATTTTCCTGACCCCGGGAGTTTAAAAAAAACAGAATATCCTGACCCCGGGAGTTTAAAAAAATCTGATTTTCCTGACCCCGGGAGTGTGAAAATATCCGATTTTCCTGACCCCGGGAGTGTGAAAAAAATCCAATTTTTCTGACCCCGGGAGTGTGAAAAATGTGATTTTCTTTACCCCAGGAGTGTGAAAAAATGAGATTTTCTTGACCCCGGGAGTGTGAAAAAAATCAGAATCTCCTGAACCCAGGAGTGTGAAAAAATGTGATTTTCTTGACCTCGGGAGTGTGAAAAAAATCCAATTTTTCTGACCCCGGGAGTGTGAAAAAAATCCAATTTTCCTGACCCTGGGAGTGTGAAAAAAATCCAATTTTCCTGACCCCGGGAGTGTGAAAAAAATCCAATTTTCCTGCCCCCGGGAGTGTGAAAAAATGTGATTTTCTTGAACCCGGGAGTGTGAAAAAATGTGATTTTCTTGAACACGAGAGTGTGAAAAATATTAAATTCTCCTGACCCCGGGAGTGTGAAAAAAATCCAATTTTCCTGACCCCGGGCGTGTGAAAAATATCAGAATTTCCTGACCCCGGGAGTGTGAAAAAATGTGATTTTCTTGAACCCGGGAGTGTGAAAAATGTGATTTTCCTAACACCGGGAGTGTGAAAAAATGTGATTTTCTTGAACCCGGGAGTGTGAAAAATGTGATTTTCCTGACCCCGGGAGTATGAAAAAATGTGATTTTCTTGACCCCGGGAGTGTGAAAAAAATCAGAATCTCCTGACCCCGGGAGTGTGAAAAATATCAGAATTTCCTGACCCCGCGAGTGTGAAAATATATGATTTTCTTGAACCCGGGAGTGTGAACAAAATCACAATTTCCTGACCCTGGGAGTTTAAAAAAATCTGATTTTCCTGACCCCGCGAGTGTGAAAAAATGTGATTTTCTTGAACCCGGGAGTGTGAAAAATATTAAATTCTCCTGACCCCGGTAGTGTGAAAAAATGTGATTTTCTTGACCATGGGAGTGTGAAAAAATCAGAATCTCCTGAACCCGGGAGTGTGAAAAAATGTGATTTTCTTGACCCCGGGAGTGTGAAAAAAATCAGAATCTCCTGAACCCGGGAGTGTGAAAAAATGTGATTTTCTTGACCCCGGGAGTGTGAAAAAAACCCAATTTTCCTGACCTCAGGAGTGTGAAAAAAACCCAATTTTCCTGACCCTGGGAGTGTGAAAAAAATCCAATTTTCCTGACCCCGGGAGTGTGAAAAATATCAGAATTTCCTGACCCCGGGAGTGTGAAAAATGTGATTTTCTTGAATCCGGGAGTGTGAAAAAAACCCATTTTTCCTGACCGTGGGAGTGTGAAATATCCTGACCCCGGGAGTGTGAAAAAAATCCAATTTTCCTGACCCCGGGAGTGTGAAAAATATCAGAATTTCCTGACCCCGGGAGTGTGAAAAAATGTGATTTTCTTGAACCCGGGAGTGTGAAAAATATTAAATTCTCCTGACCCCGGGAGTGTGAAAAAAATCTAATTTTCCTGACCCCGGGCGTGTGAAAAATGTGATTTTCCTAACACCGGGAGTGTGAAAAAAATCAGAATTTCCTGACCCCGGGAGTGTGAAAAAATGTGATTTTCTTGACCCCGGGAGTGTGAAAAATATCAGAATCTCCTGACCCCGGGAGTGTGAAAAAATGTGATTTTCTTGACCCCGGGAGTGTGAAAAAAAACCAATTTTCCTGACCCCGGGAGTTTGAAAAAAATCTGGTGTTCCTAACCCCGGGAGTATGAAAATATCCAATTTTCCTGACACCGGGAGTGTGAAAATATGCGATTTTCCTGACCCCGGGAGTGTGAAAAATGTGATTTTCTTGACCCCGGGAGTTTGAAAAAAATCTGGTTTTCCTGACCCTGGGAGTGTGAAAATATCCGATTTTCCTGACCCCGGGAGTGTGAAAAAAATACAATTTTTCTGACCCCGGGAGTGTGAATAATGTGATTTTCTTGACCCCAGGAGTGTGAAAAAATGTGATTTTCTTGACCCCAGGAGTGTGAAAAAAATCAGAATCTCCTGAACCCGGGAGTGTGAAAAAATGTGATTAGCTTGACCTCGGGAGTGTGAAAAAAATCCAATTTTTCTGACCCCGGGAGTGTGAAAAAAATCCAATTTTCCTGACCCCGGGAGTGTGAAAAATATCAGAATTTCCTGACCCCGGGAGTGTGAAAAAATGTGATTTTCTTGAACCCGGGAGTGTGAAAAATATTAAATTCTCCTGACCCCGGGAGTGTGAAAAAAATCCAATTTTCCTGACCCCGGGCGTGTGAAAAATGTGATTTTCCTAACACTGGGAGTGTGAAAAAAATCAGAATTTCCTGACCCCGGGAGTGTGAAAAAATGTGATTTTCTTGACCCCGGGAGTGTGAAAAATATCAGAATCTCCTGACCCCGGGAGTGTGAAAAAATGTGATTTTCTTGACCCCAGGAGTGTGAAAAAAACCCAATTTTCCTGACCCCGGGAGTTTGAAAAAAATCTGGTGTTCCTAACCCCGGGAGTATGAAAATATCCAATTTCACTGACACCGGGAGTGTGAAAATATGTGATTTTCCTGACCCCGGGAGTGTGAAAAAAAATCAGAATTTCCTGACCCCGGGAGTTTAAAAAAATCTGATTTTCCTTACCCTGGGAGTGTGAAAAAAATCCAATTTTCCTGACCCCGGGAGTGTGAAAAATACCAGAATTTCCTGACCCCGGGAGTGTGAAAAAATGGGATTTTCTTGAACCAGGGAGTGTGAAAAATATTAAATTCTCCTGACCCCGGGAGTATGAAAAAAATCCAATTTTCCTGATCCCGCGAGTGTGAAAATATCTGATTTTCTTGACCCCGGGAGTGTGAAAAATATTAAATTCTCCTGACCCCGGGAGTGTGAAAAAAACCCAATTTTCCTGACCCTGGGAGTGTGAAAAAAATAATATTTTCCTGACCCCGGGAGTGTGAAAAATATCAGAATTTCCTGACCCCGGGAGTGTGAAAAATGTGATTTTCCTGACCCGGGGAGTGTGAAAAAAACCCAATTTTCATGACCCCGGGAGTGTGAAAAAAATCCAATTTTTCTGACCCTGGGAGTGTGAAAAATGTGATTTTCTTGACCCCGGGAGTGTGAAAAAATGCGATTTTCTTGACCCCGGGAGTGTGAAAAAAATCAGAATCTCCTGAACCCGGGAGTGTGAAAAAATGTGAATTTCTTGACCTCGGGAGTGTGAAAAAAATCCAATTTTCCTGACCCTGGGAGTGTGAAAAAATCCAATTTTCCTGACCCTGGGAGTGTGAAAAAAATCCAATTTTCCTGACCCCGGGAGTGTGAAAAATATCAGAATTTCCTGACCCCGGGAGTGTGAAAAAATGTGATTTTCTTGAACCCGGGAGTGTGAAAAATGTGATTTTCTTAACACCGGGATTGTGAAAAAAATTCAGAATTTCCTGACCCCGGGAGTGTGAAAAAATGTGATTTTCTTTAACCCGGGAGTGTGAAAAATGTGATTTTCCTAACACCGGGAGTGTGAAAAAAATTCAGAATTTCCTGACCCCGGGAGTGTGAAAAAATGTGATTTTCTTGACCCCGGGAGTGTGAAAAAAACCCAATTTTCCTGACCTCAGGAGTGTGAAAAAAACCCAATTTTCCTGACCCTGGGAGTGTGAAAAAAATCCAATTTTCCTGACCCCGGGAGTGTGAAAAATATCAGAATTTCCTGACCCCGGGAGTGTGAAAAATGTGATTTTCTTGAATCCGGGAGTGTGAAAAAAACCCATTTTTCCTGACCGTGGGAGTGTGAAATATCCTGACCCCGGGAGTGTGAAAAAAATCCAATTTTCCTGACCCCGGGAGTGTGAAAAATATCAGAATTTCCTGACCCCGGGAGTGTGAAAAAATGTGATTTTCTTGAACCCGGGAGTGTGAAAAATATTAAATTCTCCTGACCCCGGGAGTGTGAAAAAAATCTAATTTTCCTGACCCCGGGCGTGTGAAAAATGTGATTTTCCTAACACCGGGAGTGTGAAAAAAATCAGAATTTCCTGACCCCGGGAGTGTGAAAAAATGTGATTTTCTTGACCCCGGGAGTGTGAAAAATATCAGAATCTCCTGACCCCGGGAGTGTGAAAAAATGTGATTTTCTTGACCCCGGGAGTGTGAAAAAAAACCAATTTTCCTGACCCCGGGAGTTTGAAAAAAATCTGGTGTTCCTAACCCCGGGAGTATGAAAATATCCAATTTTCCTGACACCGGGAGTGTGAAAATATGCGATTTTCCTGACCCCGGGAGTGTGAAAAATGTGATTTTCTTGACCCCGGGAGTTTGAAAAAAATCTGGTTTTCCTGACCCTGGGAGTGTGAAAATATCCGATTTTCCTGACCCCGGGAGTGTGAAAAAAATACAATTTTTCTGACCCCGGGAGTGTGAATAATGTGATTTTCTTGACCCCAGGAGTGTGAAAAAATGTGATTTTCTTGACCCCAGGAGTGTGAAAAAAATCAGAATCTCCTGAACCCGGGAGTGTGAAAAAATGTGATTAGCTTGACCTCGGGAGTGTGAAAAAAATCCAATTTTTCTGACCCCGGGAGTGTGAAAAAAATCCAATTTTCCTGACCCCGGGAGTGTGAAAAATATCAGAATTTCCTGACCCCGGGAGTGTGAAAAAATGTGATTTTCTTGAACCCGGGAGTGTGAAAAATATTAAATTCTCCTGACCCCGGGAGTGTGAAAAAAATCCAATTTTCCTGACCCCGGGCGTGTGAAAAATGTGATTTTCCTAACACTGGGAGTGTGAAAAAAATCAGAATTTCCTGACCCCGGGAGTGTGAAAAAATGTGATTTTCTTGACCCCGGGAGTGTGAAAAATATCAGAATCTCCTGACCCCGGGAGTGTGAAAAAATGTGATTTTCTTGACCCCAGGAGTGTGAAAAAAACCCAATTTTCCTGACCCCGGGAGTTTGAAAAAAATCTGGTGTTCCTAACCCCGGGAGTATGAAAATATCCAATTTCACTGACACCGGGAGTGTGAAAATATGTGATTTTCCTGACCCCGGGAGTGTGAAAAAAAATCAGAATTTCCTGACCCCGGGAGTTTAAAAAAATCTGATTTTCCTTACCCTGGGAGTGTGAAAAAAATCCAATTTTCCTGACCCCGGGAGTGTGAAAAATACCAGAATTTCCTGACCCCGGGAGTGTGAAAAAATGGGATTTTCTTGAACCAGGGAGTGTGAAAAATATTAAATTCTCCTGACCCCGGGAGTATGAAAAAAATCCAATTTTCCTGATCCCGCGAGTGTGAAAATATCTGATTTTCTTGACCCCGGGAGTGTGAAAAATATTAAATTCTCCTGACCCCGGGAGTGTGAAAAAAACCCAATTTTCCTGACCCTGGGAGTGTGAAAAAAATAATATTTTCCTGACCCCGGGAGTGTGAAAAATATCAGAATTTCCTGACCCCGGGAGTGTGAAAAATGTGATTTTCCTGACCCGGGGAGTGTGAAAAAAACCCAATTTTCATGACCCCGGGAGTGTGAAAAAAATCCAATTTTTCTGACCCTGGGAGTGTGAAAAATGTGATTTTCTTGACCCCGGGAGTGTGAAAAAATGCGATTTTCTTGACCCCGGGAGTGTGAAAAAAATCAGAATCTCCTGAACCCGGGAGTGTGAAAAAATGTGAATTTCTTGACCTCGGGAGTGTGAAAAAAATCCAATTTTCCTGACCCTGGGAGTGTGAAAAAATCCAATTTTCCTGACCCTGGGAGTGTGAAAAAAATCCAATTTTCCTGACCCCGGGAGTGTGAAAAATATCAGAATTTCCTGACCCCGGGAGTGTGAAAAAATGTGATTTTCTTGAACCCGGGAGTGTGAAAAATGTGATTTTCTTAACACCGGGATTGTGAAAAAAATTCAGAATTTCCTGACCCCGGGAGTGTGAAAAAATGTGATTTTCTTTAACCCGGGAGTGTGAAAAATGTGATTTTCCTAACACCGGGAGTGTGAAAAAAATTCAGAATTTCCTGACCCCGGGAGTGTGAAAAAATGTGATTTTCTTGACCCCGGGAGTGTGAAAAAAACCCAATTTTCCTGACCCTGGGAGTTTGAAAAAAATCTGGCTTTCCTGACCCCGGGAGTATGAAAATATCCAATTTTCCTGACACCGGGAGTGTGAAAATATGCGATTTTCCTGACCCCGGGAGTTTAAAAAAACCAGAATATCCTGACCCCGGGAGTTTAAAAAAATCTGATTTTCCTGACCCCGGGAGTGTGAAAATATCCGATTTTCCTGACCCCGGGAGTGTGAAAAAAATCCAATTTTTCTGACCCCGGGAATGTGAAAAATGTGATTTTCTTGACCCCAGGAGTGTGAAAAAATGTGATTTTCTTGACCCCGGGAGTGTGAAAATATCCGATTTTCCTGACCCCGGGAGTGTGAAAAATGTGATTTTCTTCACCCCGGGAGTGTGAAAAAAACCCAATTTTCCAGACCCCGGGAGTTTGAAAATATCCGATTTTCCTGACCCAGGGAGTGTGAAAAATATCAGAATTTCCTGACCCCGCGAGTGTGAAAATATATGATTTTCTTGAACTCGGGAGTGTGAAAAAAATTAAATTCTTCTGACCCCGGGAGTGTGAAAAAATGTGATTTTCTTGACCCAGGGAGTGTGAAAAAATCAGAATCTCCTGAACCCGGGAGTGTGAAAAAACGTGATTTTCTTGACCCTGGGAGTGTGAAAAAAATCAGAATCTCCTGAACCCGGGAGTGTGAAAAAATGTGATTTTCTTGACCCCGGGAGTGTGAAAAAAACCCAATTTTCCTGACCTCGGGTGTGTGAAAAAAACCCAATTTTCCTGACCCTGGGAGTGTGAAAAAAATCCAATTTTCCTGACCCCGGGAGTGTGAAAAATATCAGAATTTTCTGACCCCGGGAGTGTGAAAAATGTGATTTTCTTGAACCCGGCAGTGTGAAAAAAAACCAATTTTCCTGACCCCGGGAGTGTGAAAAAAATCCAATTTTCCTGACCCCGGGAGTGTGAAAAATATCAGAATTTCCTGACCCCGGGAGTGTGAAAAAATGTGATTTTCTTGAACCCGGAAGAGTGAAAAATATTAAATTCTCCTGACCCCGGGAGTGTGAAAAAAATCCAATTTTCCTGACCCCGGGCGTGTGAAAAATGTGATTTTCCTAACACCGGGAGTGTGAAAAAAATCAGAATTTCCTGACCCCGGGAGTGTGAAAAAATGTGATTTTCTTGACCCCGGGAGTGTGAAAAATATCAGAATCTCCTGACCCCGGGAGTGTGAAAAAATGTGATTTTCTTGACCCCAGGAGTGTGAAAAAAACCCAATTTTCCTGACCCCGGGAGTTTGAAAAAAATCTGGTGTTCCTAACCCCAGGAGTATAAAAATATCCAATTTCACTGACACCGGGAGTGTGAAAATATGCGATTTTCCTGACCCCGGGAGTGTGAAAAAAATCAGAATTTCCTGACCCCGGGAGTTTAAAAAAATCTGATTTTCCTGACCCTGGGATTGTGAAAAAAATCCAATTTTCCTGACCCCGGGAGTGTGAAAAAAATCCAATTTTCCTGCCCCCGGGAGTGTGAAAAAATGTGATTTTCTTGAACCCGGGAGTGTGAAAAAATGTGATTTTCTTGAACACGGGAGTGTAAAAAATATTAAATTCTCCTGACCCCGGGAGTGTGAAAAAAATCCAATTTTCCTGACCCCGGGCGTGTGAAAAATATCAGAATTTCCTGACCCCGGGAGTGTGAAAAAATGTGATTTTCTTGAACCCGGGAGTGTGAAAAATGTGATTTTCCTAACACCGGGAGTGTGAAAAAAATTCAGAATTTCCTGACCCCGGGAGTATGAAAAAATGTGATTTTCTTGACCCCGGGAGTGTGAAAAAAATCAGAATCTCCTGACCCCGGGAGTGTGAAAAATATCAGAATTTCCTGACCCCGCGAGTGTGAAAATATATGATTTTCTTGAACCCAGGAGTGTGAACAAAATCACAATTTCCTGACCCCGGGAGTTTAAAAAAATCTGATTTTCCTGACCCCGGGAGTGTGAAAATATCCGATTTTCCTGACCCCGGGAGTGTGAAAAATGTGATTTTCTTCACCCCAGGAGTGTGAAAAAAACCCAATTTTCCAGACGCCGGGAGTTTGAAAAAAATCTGGTTTTCCTGACCCCGGGAGTTTGAAAATATCCGATTTTCCTGACCCCGGGAGTGTGAAAAAAATCCAATTTTCCTGATCCGGGGAGTGTGAAAAATATCAGAATTTCCTGACCCCGGGAGTGTGAAAAAATGTGATTTTCTTGAACCCGGGAGTGTGAAAAATATTAAATTCTCCTGACCCCGGGAGTGTGAAAAAATGTGATTTTCTTGACCCTGGGAGTGTGAAAAAATCAGAATCTCCTGAACCCGGGAGTGTGAAAAAATGTGATTTTCTTGACCCCGGGAGTGTGAAAAAAATCAGAATCTCCTGAACCCGGGAGTGTGAAAAAATGTGATTTTCTTGACCCCGGGAGTGTGAAAAAAACCCAATTTTCCTGACCTCAGGAGTGTGAAAAAAACCCAATTTTCCTGACCCTGGGAGTGTGAAAAAAATCCAATTTTCCTGACCCCGGGAGTGTGAAAAAAATCCAATTTTCCTGACCCCGGGAGTGTGAAAAATATCAGAATTTCCTGACCCCGGGAGTGTGAAAAAATGTGATTTTCTTGAACCCGGGAGTGTGAAAAATGTGATTTTCCTAACACCGGCTGTGTGAAAAAAATTCAGAATTTCCTGACCCCGGGAGTGTGAAAAAATGTGATTTTCTTGACCCTGGGAGTGTGAAAAAATCAGAATCTCCTGAACCCGGGAGTGTGAAAAAATGTGATTTTCTTGACCCCGGGAGTGTGAAAAAAATCAGAATCTCCTGAACCCGGGAGTGTGAAAAAATGTGATTTTCTTGACCCCGGGAGTGTGAAAAAAACCCAATTTTCCTGACCTCAGGAGTGTGAAAAAAACCCAATTTTCCTGACCCTGGGAGTGTGAAAAAAATCCAATTTTCCTGACCCCGGGAGTGTGAAAAATATCAGAATTTCCTGACCCCGGGAGTGTGAAAAATGTGATTTTCTTGAACCCGGGAGTGTGAAAAATGTGATTTTCCTAACACCGGGATTGTGAAAAAAATTCAGAATTTCCTGACCCCGGGAGTGTGAAAAAATGTGATTTTCTTGACCCCGGGAGTGTGAAAAAAACCCAATTTTCCTGACCCCGGGAGTTTGAAAAAAATCTGGCTTTCCTGACCCCGGGAGTATGAAAATATCCAATTTTCCTGACACCGGGAGTGTGAAAATATGCGATTTTCCTGACCCCGGGAGTTTAAAAAAACCAGAATATCCTGACCCCGGGAGTTTAAAAAAATCTGATTTTCCTGACCCCGGGAGTGTGAAAATATCCGATTTTCCTGACCCCGGGAGTGTGAAAAAAATCCAATTTTTCTGACCCCGGGAGTGTGAAAAATGTGATTTTCTTGACCCCAGGAGTGTGAAAAATGTGATTTTCTTGACCCCGGGAGTGTGAAAATATCCGATTTTCCTGACCCCGGGAGTGTGAAAAATGTGATTTTCTTCACCCCGGGAGTGTGAAAAAAACCCAATTTTCCAGACCCCGGGAGTTTGAAAATATCCGATTTTCCTGACCCAGGGAGTGTGAAAAATATCAGAATTTCCTGACCCCGCGAGTGTGAAAATATATGATTTTCTTGAACCCGGGAGTGTGAAAAAAATTAAATTCTTCTGACCCCGGGAGTGTGAAAAAATGTGATTTTCTTGACCCAGGGAGTGTGAAAAAATCAGAATCTCCTGAACCCGGGAGTGTGAAAAAATGTGATTTTCTTGACCCTGGGAGTGTGAAAAAAATCAGAATCTCCTGAACCCGGGAGTGTGAAAAAATGTGATTTTCTTGACCCCGGGAGTGTGAAAAAAACCCAATTTTCCTGACCTCGGGTGTGTGAAAAAAACCCAATTTTCCTGACCCTGGGAGTGTGAAAAAAATCCAATTTTCCTGACCCCGGGAGTGTGAAAAATATCAGAATTTTCTGACCCCGGGAGTGTGAAAAATGTGATTTTCTTGAACCCGGCAGTGTGAAAAAAAACCAATTTTCCTGACCCCGGGAGTGTGAAAAAATCCAATTTTCCTGACCCCGGGAGTGTGAAAAATATCAGAATTTCCTGACCCCGGGAGTGTGAAAAAATGTGATTTTCTTGAACCCGGAAGTGTGAAAAATATTAAATTCTCCTGACCCCGGGAGTGTGAAAAAAATCCAATTTTCCTGACCCCGGGCGTGTGAAAAATGTGATTTTCCTAACACCGGGAGTGTGAAAAAAATCAGAATTTCCTGACCCCGGGAGTGTGAAAAAATGTGATTTTCTTGACCCCGGGAGTGTGAAAAATATCAGAATCTCCTGACCCCGGGAGTGTGAAAAAATGTGATTTTCTTGACCCCAGGAGTGTGAAAAAAACCCAATTTTCCTGACACCGGGAGTTTGAAAAAAATCTGGTGTTCCTAACCCCGGGAGTATGAAAATATCCAATTTCACTGACACCGGGAGTGTGAAAATATGCGATTTTCCTGACCCCGGGAGTGTGAAAAAAATCAGAATTTCCTGACCCCGGGAGTTTAAAAAAATCTGATTTTCCTGACCCTGGGAGTGTGAAAAAAATCCAATTTTCCTGACCCCGGGAGTGTGAAAAAAATCCAATTTTCCTGCCCCCGGGAGTGTGAAAAAATGTGATTTTCTTGAACCCGGGAGTGTGAAAAAATGTGATTTTCTTGAACACGGGAGTGTAAAAAATATTAAATTCTCCTGACCCCGGGAGTGTGAAAAAAATCCAATTTTCCTGACCCCGGGCGTGTGAAAAATATCAGAATTTCCTGACCCCGGGAGTGTGAAAAAATGTGATTTTCTTCAACCCGGGAGTGTGAAAAATGTGATTTTCCTAACACCGGGAGTGTGAAAAAAATTCAGAATTTCCTGACCCCGGGAGTATGAAAAAATGTGATTTTCTTGACCCCGGGAGTGTGAAAAAAATCAGAATCTCCTGACCCCGGGAGTGTGAAAAATATCAGAATTTCCTGACCCCGCGAGTGTGAAAATATATGATTTTCTTGAACCCGGGAGTGTGAACAAAATCACAATTTCCTGACCCCGGGAGTTTAAAAAAATCTGATTTTCCTGACCCCGGGAGTGTGAAAATATCCGATTTTCCTGACCCCGGGAGTGTGAAAAATGTGATTTTCTTCACCCCGTAAGTGTGAAAATTTTCCAGACGCCGGGAGTTTGAAAAAAATCTGGTTTTCCTGACCCCGGGAGTTTGAAAATATCCGATTTTCCTGACCCCGGGAGTGTGAAAAAAATCCAATTTTCCTGACCCGGGGAGTGTGAAAAATATCAGAATTTCCTGACCCCGGGAGTGTGAAAAAATGTGATTTTCTTGAACCCGGGAGTGTGAAAAATATTAAATTCTCCTGACCCCGGGAGTGTGAAAAAATGTGATTTTCTTGACCCTGGGAGTGTGAAAAAATCAGAATCTCCTGAACCCGGGAGTGTGAAAAAATGTGATTTTCTTGACCCCGGGAGTGTGAAAAAAATCAGAATCTCCTGAACCCGGGAGTGTGAAAAAATGTGATTTTCTTGACCCCGGGAGTGTGAAAAAAACCCAATTTTCCTGACCTCAGGAGTGTGAAAAAAACCCAATTTTCCTGACCCTGGGAGTGTGAAAAAAATCCAATTTTCCTGACCCCGGGAGTGTGAAAAATATCAGAATTTCCTGACCCCGGGAGTGTGAAAAATGTGATTTTCTTGAACCCGGGAGTGTGAAAAAAACCCATTTTTCCTGACCCTGGGAGTGTGAAAAAAATCCAATTTTCCTGACCCCGGGAGTGTGAAAAAAATCCAATTTTCCTGACCCCGGGAGTGTGAAAAATATCAGAATTTCCTGACCCCAGGAGTGTGAAAAAATGTGATTTTCTTGAACCCGGGAGTGTGAAAAATATTAAATTCTCCTGACCCCGGGAGTGTGAAAAAAATCTAATTTTCCTGACCCCGGGCGTGTGAAAAATGTGATTTTCCTAACACCGGGAGTGTGAAAAAATCAGAATTTCCTGACCCCGGGAGTGTGAAAAAATGTGATTTTCTTGACCCCGGGAATGTGAAAAATATCAGAATCTCCTGACCCCGGGAGTGTGAAAAAATGTGATTTTCTTGACCCCGGGAGTGTGAAAAAACCCAATTTTCCTGACCCCGGGAGTTTGAAAAAAATCTGGTGTTCCTAACCCCGGGAGTATGAAAATATCCAATTTTCCTGACACTGGGAGTGTGAAAATATGCGATTTTCCTAACACCGGGAGTGTAAAAAAATTGAGAATTTCCTGACCCCGGGAGTGTGAAAAAATGTGATTTTCTTGACCCCGGGAGTGTGAAAAAAATCAGAATCTCCTGACCCCGGGAGTGTGAAAAAATGTGATTTTCTTGACCCCGGGAGTTTGAAAAATATTAAATTCTCCTGACCCCGTGAGTGTGAAAAAAATTCAGTTTTCCTGACCCCGGGCGAGTGAAAAATGTGATTTTCCTAACACCGAGAGTGTGAAAAATATCAGAATTTCCTGACCCCGGGAGTGTGAAAAAATGTGATTTTCTTGAACCCGGGAGTGTGAAAAATATTAAATTCTCCTGACCCTGGGAGTGTGAAAAAAATCTAATTTTCCTGACCCCGGGCGTGTGAAAAATGTGATTTAACTAACACCGGGAGTGTGAAAAAATCAGAATTTCCTGACCCCGGGAGTGTGAAAAAATGTGATTTTCTTGACCCCGGGAGTTTGAAAAATATCAGAATCTCCTGACCCCGGGAGTGTGAAAAAATGTGATTTTCTTGACCCCGGGAGTGTGAAAAAAACCCAATTTTCCTGACCCCGGGAGTTTGAAAAAAATCTGGTGTTCCTAACCCCGGGAGTATGAAAATATCCAATTTTCCTGACACCGGGAGTGTGAAAATATGCGATTTTCCTGACCCCGGGAGTGTGAAAAAATTCAGAATTTCCTGAACCCGGGAGTGTGAAAAAATGTGATTTTCTTCACCCCGGGAGTTTGAAAAAAATCTGGTTTTCCTGACCCTGGGAGTTTGAAAATATCCGATTTTCCTGAAACCGGGAGTGTGAAAAAATGTGATTTTCTTGACCCCGGGAGTGTGAAAATATCCGATTTTCCTGACCCCGGGAGTGTGAAAAATATCAGAATTTCCTGACCCCGGGAGTGTGAAAAAATGTGATTTTCCTGACCCTGGGAGTGTGAAAATATCTGATTTTCTTGATCCCGGGAGTGTGAAAAAAATTAAATTCTCCTGACCCCGGAGTGTGAAAAAATCCAATTTTCCTGACCCCGGGAGTGTGAAAAAAATCCAATTTTCCTGACCCCGGGAGTGTGAAAAATATCAGAATTTCCTGACCACGGGAGTGTGAAAAAATGTGATTTTCTTGACCCTGGGAGTGTGAAAAAATCAGAATCTCCTGAACCCGGGAGTGTGAAAAAATGTGATTTTCTTGACCCCGGGAGTGTGAAAAAAATCAGAATCTCCTGAACCCGGGAGTGTGAAAAAATGTGATTTTCTTGACCCCGGGAGTGTGAAAAAAACCCAATTTTCCTGACCTCAGGAGTGTGAAAAAAACCCAATTTTCCTGACCCTGGGAGTGTGAAAAAAATCCAATTTTCCTGACCCCGGGAGTGTGAAAAATATCAGAATTTCCTGACCCAGGGAGTGTGAAAAATGTGATTTTCTTGAACACGGGAGTGTGAAAAAAACCCATTTTTCCTGACCCTGGGAGTGTGAAAAAAATCCAATTTTCCTGACCCCGGGAGTGTGAAAAAAATCCAATTTTCCTGACACCGGGAGTGTGAAAAATATCAGAATTTCCTGACCCCGGCAGTGTGAAAAAATGTGATTTTCTTGAACCCGGGAGTGTGAAAAATATTAAATTCTCCTGACCCCGGGAGTGTGAAAAAAATCTAATTTTCCTGACCCCGGGCGTGTGAAAAATGTGATTTTCCTAACACCGGGAGTGTGAAAAAAATCAGAATTTCCTGACCCCGGGAGTGTGAAAAAATGTGATTTTCTTGACCCCGGGAGTGTGAAAAATATCAGAATCTCCTGACCCCGGGAGTGTGAAAAAATGTGATTTTCTTGACCCCGGGAGTGTGAAAAAAAACCAATTTTCCTGACCCCGGGAGTTTGAAAAAAATCTGGTGTTCCTAACCCCGGGAGTATGAAAATATCCAATTTTCCTGACACCGGGAGTGTGAAAATATGCGATTTTCCTGACCCCGGGAGTGTTAAAAATGTGATTTTCTTGACCCCGGGAGTTTGAAAAAATCTGGTTTTCCTGACACCGGGAGTGTGAAAATATGCGATTTTCCTGACCCCGGGAGTGTGAAAAATGTGATTTTCTTGACCCCGGGAGTTTGAAAAAAATCTGGTGTTCCTAACCCCGGGAGTATGAAAATATCCAATTTTCCTGACACCGGGAGTGTGAAAATATGCGATTTTCCTGACCCCGGGTGTGTGAAAAAATTCAGAATTTCCTGAACCCGGGAGTGTGAAAAAATGTGATTTTCTTCACCCCGGGAGTTTGAAAAAAATCTGGTTTTCCTGACCCTGGGAGTTTGAAAATATCCGATTTTCCTGAAACCGGGAGTGTGAAAAAATGTGATTTTCTTGACCCCGGGAGTGTGAAAATATCCGATTTTCCTGACCCCGGGAGTGTGAAAAATATCAGAATTTCCTGACCCCGGGAGTGTGAAAAAATGTGATTTTCCTGACCCCGGGAGTGTGAAAATATCTGATTTTCTTGATCCCGGGAGTGTGAAAAAAATTAAATTCTCCTGACCCCGGAGTGTGAAAAAAATCCAATTTTCCTGACCCCGGGAGTGTGAAAAAAATCCAATTTTCCTGACCCCGGGAGTGTGAAAAATATCAGAATTTCCTGACCCCGGGAGTGTGAAAAAATGTGATTTTCTTGAACCCGGGAGTGTGAAAAATGTGATTTTCCTAACACCGGCTGTGTGAAAAAAATTCAGAATTTCCTGACCCCGGGAGTGTGAAAAAATGTGATTTTCTTGACCCCGGGAGTGTGAAAAAATCAGAATCTCCTGAACCCGGGAGTGTGAAAAAATGTGATTTTCTTGACCCCGGGAGTGTGAAAAAAACCCAATTTTCCTGACCTCAGGAGTGTGAAAAAAACCCAATTTTCCTGACCCTGGGAGTGTGAAAAAAATCCAATTTTCCTGACCCCGGGAGTGTGAAAAATATCAGAATTTCCTGACCACGGGAGTGTGAAAAAATGTGATTTTCTTGACCCTGGGAGTGTGAAAAAATCAGAATCTCCTGAACCCGGGAGTGTGAAAAAATGTGATTTTCTTGACCCCGGGAGTGTGAAAAAAATCAGAATCTCCTGAACCCGGGAGTGTGAAAAAATGTGATTTTCTTGACCCCGGGAGTGTGAAAAAAACCCAATTTTCCTGACCTCAGGAGTGTGAAAAAAACCCAATTTTCCTGACCCTGGGAGTGTGAAAAAAATCCAATTTTCCTGACCCCGGGAGTGTGAAAAATATCAGAATTTCCTGACCCCGGGAGTGTGAAAAATGTGATTTTCTTGAACACGGGAGTGTGAAAAAAACCCATTTTTCCTGACCCCGGGAGTGTGAAAAAAATCCAATTTTCCTGACCCCGGGAGTGTGAAAAATATCAGAATTTCCTGACCCCGGGAGTGTGAAAAAATGTGATTTTCTTGAACCCGGGAGTGTGAAAAATATTAAATTCTCCTGACCCCGGGAGTGTGAAAAAAATCTAATTTTCCTGACCCCGGGCGTGTGAAAAATGTGATTTTCCTAACACCGGGAGTGTGAAAAAAATCAGAATTTCCTGACCCCGGGAGTGTGAAAAAATGTGATTTTCTTGAACCCGGGAGTGTGAAAAATATTAAATTCTCCTGACCCCGGGAGTGTGAAAAAAATTCAGTTTTCCTGACCCCGGGCGAGTGAAAAATGTGATTTTCCTAACACCGAGAGTGTGAAAAATATCAGAATTTCCTGACCCCGGGAGTGTGAAAAAATGTGATTTTCTTGAACCCGGGAGTGTGACAAATATTAAATTCTCCTGACCCCGGGAGTGTGAAAAAAATCTAATTTTCCTGACCCCGGGCGTGTGAAAAATGTGATTTAACTAATACCGGGAGTGTGAAAAAATCAGAATTTCCTGACCCCGGGAGTGTGAAAAAATGTGATTTTCTTGACCCCGGGAGTGTGAAAAATATCAGAATCTCCTGACCCCGGGAGTGTGAAAAAAATGTGATTTTCTTGACCCCGGGAGTGTGAAAAAAACCCAATTTTCCTGACCCCGGGAGTTTGAAAAAAATCTGGTGTTCCTAACGCCGGGAGTATGAAAATTTCCAATTTTCCTGACACCGGGAGTGTGAAAATATGCGATTTTCCTGACCCCGGGAGTGTGAAAAAATTCAGAATTTCCTGAACCCGGGAGTGTGAAAAAATGTGATTTTCTTCACCCCGGGAGTTTGAAAAAAATGTGGTTTTCCTGACCCTGGGAGTTTGAAAATATCCGATTTTCCTGAAACCGGGAGTGTGAAAAAATGTGATTTTCTTGACCCCGGGAGTGTGAAAATATCCGATTTTCCTGACCCCGGGAGTGTGAAAAATATCAGAATTTCCTGACCCCGGGAGTGTGAAAAAATGTGATTTTCCTGACCCCGGGAGTGTGAAAATATCTGATTTTCTTGATCCCGGGAGTGTGAAAAAAATTAAATTCTCCTGACCCCGGAGTGTGAAAAAAATCCAATTTTCCTGACCCCGGGAGTGTGAAAAAAATCCAATTTTCCTGACCCCGGGAGTGTGAAAAATATCAGAATTTCCTGACCACGGGAGTGTGAAAAAATGTGATTTTCTTGACCCTGGGAGTGTGAAAAAATCAGAATCTCCTGAACCCGGGAGTGTGAAAAAATGTGATTTTCTTGACCCCGGGAGTGTGAAAAAAATCAGAATCTCCTGAACCCGGGAGTGTGAAAAAATGTGATTTTCTTGACCCCGGGAGTGTGAAAAAAACCCAATTTTCCTGACCTCAGGAGTGTGAAAAAAACCCAATTTTCCTGACCCTGGGAGTGTGAAAAAAATCCAATTTTCCTGACCCCGGGAGTGTGAAAAATATCAGAATTTCCTGACCCCGGGAGTGTGAAAAATGTGATTTTCTTGAACACGGGAGTGTGAAAAAAACCCATTTTTCCTGACCCTGGGAGTGTGAAAAAAATCCAATTTTCCTGACCCCGGGAGTGTGAAAAAAATCCAATTTTCCTGACACCGGGAGTGTGAAAAATATCAGAATCTCCTGACCCCGGGAGTGTGAAAAAATGTGATTTTCTTGACCCCGGGAGTGTGAAAAAAACCCAATTTTCCTGACCTCAGGAGTGTGAAAAAAACCCAATTTTCCTGACCCTGGGAGTGTGAAAAAAATCCAATTTTCCTGACCCCGGGAGTGTGAAAAATATCAGAATCTCCTGACCCCGGGAGTGTGAAAAAATGTGATTTTCTTGACCCCGGGAGTGTGAAAAAAACCCAATTTTCCTGACCCCGGGAGTTTGAAAAAAATCTGGTGTTCCTAACCCCGGGAGTATGAAAATATCCAATTTTCCTGACACCGGGAGTGTGAAAAATGTGATTTTCTTGACCCCGGGAGTTTGAAAAAAATCTGGTTTTCCTGACACCGGGAGTGTGAAAATATGCGATTTTCCTGACCCCGGGAGTGTGAAAAATGTGATTTTCTTGACCCCGGGAGTTTGAAAAAAATCTGGTGTTCCTAACCCCGGGAGTATGAAAATATCCAATTTTCCTGACACCGGGAGTGTGAAAATATGCGATTTTCCTGACCCCGGGTGTGTGAAAAAATTCAGAATTTCCTGAACCCGGGAATGTGAAAAAATGTGATTTTCTTCACCCCGGGAGTTTGAAAAAAATCTGGTTTTCCTGACCCTGGGAGTTTGAAAATATCCGATTTTCCTGAAACCGGGAGTGTGAAAAAATGTGATTTTCTTGACCCCGGGAGTGTGAAAATATCCGATTTTCCTGACCCCGGGAGTGTGAAAAATATCAGAATTTCCTGACCCCGGGAGTGTGAAAAAATGTGATTTTCCTGACCCCGGGAGTGTGAAAATATCTGATTTTCTTGATCCCGGGAGTGTGAAAAAAATTAAATTCTCCTGACCCCGGAGTGTGAAAAAAATCCAATTTTCCTGACCCCGGGAGTGTGAAAAAAATCCAATTTTCCTGACCCCGGGAGTGTGAAAAAATGTGATTTTCTTGAACCCGGGAGTGTGAAAAATGTGATTTTCCTAACACCGGCTGTGTGAAAAAAATTCAGAATTTCCTGACCCCGGGAGTGTGAAAAAATGTGATTTTCTTGACCCTGGGAGTGTGAAAAAATCAGAATCTCCTGAACCTGGGAGTGTGAAAAAATGTGATTTTCTTGACCCCTGGAGTGTGAAAAAAATCAGAATCTCCTGAACCCGGGAGTGTGAAAAAATGTGATTTTCTTGACCCCGGGAGTGTGAAAAAAACCCAATTTTCCTGACCTCAGGAGTGTGAAAAAAACCCAATTTTCCTGACCCTGGGAGTGTGAAAAAAATCCAATTTTCCTGACCCCGGGAGTGTGAAAAATATCAGAATTTCCTGACCCCGGGAGTGTGAAAAAATGTGATTTTCCTGACCCCGGGAGTGTGAAAATATCTGATTTTCTTGATCCCGGGAGTGTGAAAAAAATTAAATTCTCCTGACCCCGGAGTGTGAAAAAAATCCAATTTTCCTGACCCCGGGAGTGTGAAAAAAATCCAATTTTCCTGACCCCGGGAGTGTGAAAAATATCAGAATTTCCTGACCACGGGAGTGTGAAAAAATGTGATTTTCTTGACCCTGGGAGTGTGAAAAAATCAGAATCTCCTGAACCCGGGAGTGTGAAAAAATGTGATTTTCTTGACCCCGGGAGTGTGAAAAAAATCAGAATCTCCTGAACCCGGGAGTGTGAAAAAATGTGATTTTCTTGACCCCGGGAGTGTGAAAAAAACCCAATTTTCCTGACCTCAGGAGTGTGAAAAAAACCCAATTTTCCTGACCCTGGGAGTGTGAAAAAAATCCAATTTTCCTGACCCCTGGAGTGTGAAAAATATCAGAATTTCCTGACCCCGGGAGTGTGAAAAATGTGATTTTCTTGAACACGGGAGTGTGAAAAATATTAAATTCTCCTGACCCCGGGAGTGTGAAAAAAATCTAATTTTCCTGACCCCGGGCGTGTGAAAAATGTGATTTTCCTAACACCGGGAGTGTGAAAAAAATCAGAATTTCCTGACCCCGGGAGTGTGAAAAAATGTGATTTTCTTGACCCCGGGAGTGTGAAAAATATCAGAATCTCCTGACCCCGGGAGTGTGAAAAAATGTGATTTTCTTGACCCCGGGAGTGTGAAAAAAAACCAATTTTCCTGACCCCGGGAGTTTGAAAAAAATCTGGTGTTCCTAACCCCGGGAGTATGAAAATATCCAATTTTCCTGACACCGGGAGTGTGAAAATATGCGATTTTCCTGACCCCGGGAGTGTGAAAAATGTGATTTTCTTGACCCCGGGAGTTTGAAAAAAATCTGGTTTTCCTGACACCGGGAGTGTGAAAATATGCGATTTTCCTGACCCCGGGAGTGTGAAAAATGTGATTTTCTTGACCCCGGGAGTTTGAAAAAAATCTGGTGTTCCTAACCCCGGGAGTATGAAAATATCCAATTTTCCTGACACCGGGAGTGTGAAAATATGCGATTTTCCTGACCCCGGGTGTGTGAAAAAATTCAGAATTTCCTGAACCCGGAAGTGTGAAAAAATGTGATTTTCTTCACCCCGGGAGTTTGAAAAAAATCTGGTTTTCCTGACCCTGGGAGTTTGAAAATATCCGATTTTCCTGAAACTGGGAGTGTGAAAAAATGTGATTTTCTTGACCCCGGGAGTGTGAAAATATCCGATTTTCCTGACCCCGGGAGTGTGAAAAATATCAGAATTTCCTGACCCCGGGAGTGTGAAAAAATGTGATTTTCCTGACCCCGGGAGTGTGAAAATATCTGATTTTCTTGATCCCGGGAGTGTGAAAAAAATTAAATTCTCCTGACCCCGGAGTGTGAAAAAAATCCAATTTTCCTGACCCCGGGAGTGTGAAAAAAATCCAATTTTCCTGACCCCGGGAGTGTGAAAAATATCAGAATTTCCTGACCCCAGGAGTGTGAAAAAATGTGATTTTCTTGAACCCGGGAGTGTGAAAAATGTGATTTTCCTAACACCGGCAGTGTGAAAAAAATTCAGAATTTCCTGACCCCGGGAGTGTGAAAAAATGTGATTTTCTTGACTCTGGGAGTGTGAAAAAATCAGAATCTCCTGAACCCGGGAGTGTGAAAAAAACCCAATTTTCCTGACCTCAGGAGTGTGAAAAAAACCCAATTTTCCTGACCCTGGGAGTGTGAAAAAAATCCAATTTTCCTGACCCCGGGAGTGTGAAAAATATCAGAATTTCCTGACCCCGGGAGTGTGAAAAATGTGATTTTCTTGAACACGGGAGTGTGAAAAAAAACCATTTTTCCTGACCCTGGGAGTGTGAAAAAAATCCAATTTTCCTGACCCCGGGAGTGTGAAAAAAATCCAATTTTCCTGAAACCGGGAGTGTGAAAAATATCAGAATTTCCTGACCCCGGGAGTGTGAAAAAATGTGATTTTCTTGAACCTGGGAGTGTGAAAAATATTAAATTCTCCTGACCCCGGGAGTGTGAAAAAAATCTAATTTTCCTGACCCCGGCGTGTGAAAAATGTGAATTTCCTGACCCCGGGAGTGTGAAAAAATGTGATTTTCTTGACCCCGGGAGTGTGAAAAATATCAGAATCTCCTGACCCCGGGAGTGTGAAAAAATGTGATTTTCTTGACCCCGGGAGTGTGAAAAAAACCCAATTTTCCTGACCCCGGGAGTTTGAAAAAAATCCGGTGTTCCTAACCCCGGGAGTATGAAAATATCCAATTTTCCTGACACCGGGAGTGTGAAAATATGCGATTTTACTGACCCCGGGAGTGTGAAAAATGTGATTTTCTTGACCCCGGGAGTTTGAAAAAAATCTGGTTTTCCTGACCCTGGGAGTGTGAAAATATCCGATTTTCCTGACCCCAGGAGTGTGAAAAAAATCCAATTTTTCTGACCCCGGGAGTGTGAAAAATGTGATTTTCTTGACCCCAGGAGTGTGAAAAAATTTGATTTTCTTGACCCCGGGAGTGTGAAAAAATCAGAATCTCCTGAAGCCGGGAGTGTGAAAAAATGTGATTTTCTTGACCTCGGGAGTGTGAAAAAAATCCAATTTTCCTGACCCCGGGAGTGTGAAAAAAATCCAATTTTCCTGACCCTGGGAGTGTGAAAAAAATCCAATTTTCCTGACCCCGGGAGTGTGAAAAATGTGATTTTCTTGAACCCGGGAGTGTGAAAAAAACCCATTTTTCCTGACCCTGGGAGTGTGAAAAAATATCCGATTTTCCTGACCCCGGGAGTGTGAAAAAAATCCAATTTTCCTGACCCCGGGAGTGTGAAAAATGTGATTTTCTTGACCCCGGGAGTTTGAAAAAAATCTGGTATTCCTGACCCTGGGAGTTTGAAAATATCCGATTTTCCTGAAACCGGGAGTGTCAAAAAATGTGATTTTCTTGACCTCGGGAGTGTGAAAAAAATCCAATTTTCCTGACCCAGGGAGTGTGAAAAAATCTGATTTTCTTTACCCCGGGAGTGTGAAAATATCCGATTTTCCTGACCCCGGGAGTGTGAAAAATATCAGAATTTCCTGACCCCGGGAGTGTGAAAAAATGTGATTTTCCTGACCCCGGGAGTGTGAAAATATCTGATTTTCTTGATCCCGGTGGTGTGAAAAAAATTAAATTCTCCTAACCCCGGGAGTTTGAAAAAAATCTGGTTTTCCTGACCCCGGGAGTTTGAAAATATCCGATTTTCCTGACCCCGGGAGTGTGAAAAAAATCCAATTTTCCTGACCCCGGGAGTGTGAAATATATCACAATTTCCTGACCCCGGGAGTGTGAAAAATGTGATTTTCTTGAACCCGGGAGTGTGAAAAAAACCCAATTTTCCTGACCCTGGGAGTTTGAAAAAAATCCAATTTTCCTGACCCCGGGAGTTTGAAAAAAATCCAATTTTCCTGACCCCGGGAGTGTGAAAAATATCAGAATTTCCTGACCCCGGGAGTGTGAAAAAATGTGATTTTCTTGAACCCGGGAGTGTGAAAAATATTACATTCTCCTGACCCCGGGAGTGTGAAAAAAAGACAATTTTCCTGACCCCGGGTGTGTGAAAAATATCAGAATTTCCTGACCCCGGGAGTGTGAAAAAATGTGATTTTCTTGAACCCGGGAGTGTGAAAAATGTGATTTTCCTAACACCGGGAGTGTGAAAAAAATTCAGAATTTCCTGACCCCGGGAGTGTGAAAAAATGTGATTTTCTTGACCCCGGGAGTGTGAAAAAAATCAGAATCTCCTGACCCCGGGAGTGTGAAAAAATGTGATTTTCTTGACCCCGGGAGTGTGAAAAATATTAAATTCTCCTGACCCCGTGAGTGTGAAAAAAATTCAGTTTTCCTGACCCCGGGCGAGTGAAAAATGTGATTTTCCTAACACCGGGAGTGTGAAAAAAAATCAGAATTTCCTGACCCCGGGAGTGTGAAAAAATGTGATTTTCTTGACCCCGGGAGTGTGAAAAATATCAGAATCTCCTGACCCCGGGAGTGTGAAAAAATGTGATTTTCTTGACCCCGGCAGTGTGAAAAAAACCCAATTTTCCTGACCCCGGGAGTTTGAAAAAAATCTGGTGTTCCTAACCCCGGGAGTATGAAAATATCCAATTTTCCTGACACCGGGAGTGTGAAAATATGCGATTTTCCTGACCCCGGGAGTGTGAAAAATGTGATTTTCTTGACCCCGGGAGTTTGAAAAAAATCTGGTTTTCCTGACCCTGGGAGTTTGAAAATATCCGATTTTCCTGAAACCGGGAGTGTGAAAAAATGTGATTTTCTTGACCTCGGGAGTGTGAAAAAAAATCCAATTTTCCTGACCCCGGGAGTGTGAAAAAAATCCAATCTTCCTGACCCCGGGAGTGTTAAAAAATCTGATTTTCTTGACCCCGGGAGTGTGAAAATATCCGATTTTCCTGACCCCGGGAGTGTGAAAAATATCAGAATTTCCTGACCCCGGGAGTGTGAAAAAATGTGATTTTCCTGACCCCGGGAGTGTGAAAATATCCGATTTTCCTGACCCCGGGAGTGTGAAAAATATCAGAATTTCCTGACCCCGGGAGTGTGAAAAAATGTGATTTTCCTGACCCCGGGAGTGTGAAAATATCTGATTTTCCTGACCCCGGGAGTGTGAAAAAAATCCAATTTTCCTGACCCCGGGAGTATGAAAATATCCAATTTTCCTGACACCGGGAGTGTGAAAATATGCGATTTTCCTGACCCCGGGAGTGTGAAAAAATGTGATTTTCCTGACCCCGGGAGTGTGAAAATATCTGATTTTCTTGATCCCGGGAGTGTGAAAAAAATTAAATTCTCCTGACCCCGGGAGTGTGAAAAATATCCAATTTTCCTGACCCCGGGAGTGTGAAAAAAATCCAATTTTCCTGACCCCGGGAGTGTGAAAAATATCAGAATTTCCTGACCCCGGGAGTGTGAAAAAATGTGATTTTCTTGAACCCGGGAGTGTGAAAAATGTGACTTCCTAACACCGGCAGTGTGAAAAAAATTCAGAATTTCCGGACCCCGGGAGTGAGAAAAAATGTGATTTTCTTGACCCCGGGAGTGTGAAAAAAATCAGAATCTCCTGACCCCGGGAGTGTGAAAAAATGTGATTTTCTTGACCCCGGGAGTGTGAAAAATACCCAATTTTCCTGACCCCGAGAATTTGAAAAAAATCTGGCTTTCCTGACCCCGGGAGTATGAAAATATCCAATTTTCCTGACCCCGGGAGTGTGAAAAATATCAGAATTTCCTGACCCCGGGAGTGTGAAAAAATGTGATTTTCCTGACCCCGGGAGTGTGAAAATATCTGATTTTCTTGATCCCGGGAGTGTGAAAAAAATTAAATTCTCCTGACCCCGGGAGTGTGAAAAAAATCCAATTTTCCTGACCCCGGGAGTGTGAAAAAAATCCAATTTTCCTGACCCCGGGAGTGTGAGAAATATCAGAATTTCCAGACCCCGGGAGTGTGAAAAAATGTGATTTTCTTGAACCCGGGAGTGTGAAAAATGTGATTTTTCTAACACCGGCAGTGTGAAAAAAATTCAGAATTTCCGGACCCCGGGAGTGAGAAAAAATGTGATTTTCTTGACCCCGGGAGTGTGAAAAAAATCAGAATCTCCTGACCCCGGGAGTGTGAAAAAATGTGATTTTCTTGACCCCGGGAGTGTGAAAAATACCCAATTTTCCTGACTCCAAGAGTTTGAAAAAAATCTGGCTTTCCTGACCCCGGGAGTATGAAAATATCCAATTTTCCTGACACCGGGAGTGTGAAAATATGCGATTTTCCTGACCCCGGGAGTGTGAAAAAAAGCACAATTTCCTGACCACGGGAGTTTAAAAAAATCTGATTTTCCTGACCCCGGGAGTGCGAAAATATCCGATTTTCCTGACCCCGGGAGTGTGAAAAAAATCCAATTTTCCTGACCCCGGGAGTGTGAAAAATGTGATTTTCTTGACCCCGGGAGTGTGAAAAAAACCCAATTTTCCAGACCCAGGGAGTTTGAAAAAAATCTGGTTTTCCTGACCCCGGGAGTTTGAAAATATCCGATTTTCCTGACCCCGGGAGTGTGAAAAAAATCCAATTTTCCTGACCCCGGGCGTGTGAAAAATATCAGAATTTCCTGACCCCGGGAGTGTGAAAAAATGTGATTTTCTTGAACCCGGGAGTGTGAAAAATGTGATTTTCCTAACACCGGGAGTGTGAAAAAAATTCAGAATTTCCTGGCCCCGGGAGTGTGAAAAAATGTGATTTTCTTGACCCCGGGAGTGTGAAAAAAACCCAATTTTCCTGACCCCGGGAGTTTGAAAAAAATCTGGCTTTCCTGACCCCGGGAGTATGAAAATATCCAATTTTCCTGACACCGGGATTGTGAAAATATGCGATTTTCCTGACCCCGGGAGTTTAAAAAAAACAGAATATCCTGACCCCGGGAGTTTAAAAAAATCTGATTTTCCTGACCCCGGGAGTGTGAAAATATCCGATTTTCCTGACCCCGGGAGTGTGAAAAAAATCCAATTTTTCTGACCCCGGGAGTGTGAAAAATGTGATTTTCTTTACCCCAGGAGTGTGAAAAAATGAGATTTTCTTGACCCCGGGAGTGTGAAAAAAATCAGAATCTCCTGAACCCAGGAGTGTGAAAAAATGTGATTTTCTTGACCTCGGGAGTGTGAAAAAAATCCAATTTTTCTGACCCCGGGAGTGTGAAAAAAATCCAATTTTCCTGACCCTGGGAGTGTGAAAAAAATCCAATTTTCCTGACCCCGGGAGTGTGAAAAAAATCCAATTTTCCTGCCCCCGGGAGTGTGAAAAAATGTGATTTTCTTGAACCCGGGAGTGTGAAAAAATGTGATTTTCTTGAACACGAGAGTGTGAAAAATATTAAATTCTCCTGACCCCGGGAGTGTGAAAAAAATCCAATTTTCCTGACCCCGGGCGTGTGAAAAATATCAGAATTTCCTGACCCCGGGAGTGTGAAAAAATGTGATTTTCTTGAACCCGGGAGTGTGAAAAATGTGATTTTCCTAACACCGGGAGTGTGAAAAAATGTGATTTTCTTGAACCCGGGAGTGTGAAAAATGTGATTTTCCTGACCCCGGGAGTATGAAAAAATGTGATTTTCTTGACCCCGGGAGTGTGAAAAAAATCAGAATCTCCTGACCCCGGGAGTGTGAAAAATATCAGAATTTCCTGACCCCGCGAGTGTGAAAATATATGATTTTCTTGAACCCGGGAGTGTGAACAAAATCACAATTTCCTGACCCCGGGAGTTTAAAAAAATCTGATTTTCCTGACCCCGCGAGTGTGAAAAAATGTGATTTTCTTGAACCCGGGAGTGTGAAAAATATTAAATTCTCCTGACCCCGGTAGTGTGAAAAAATGTGATTTTCTTGACCATGGGAGTGTGAAAAAATCAGAATCTCCTGAACCCGGGAGTGTGAAAAAATGTGATTTTCTTGACCCCGGGAGTGTGAAAAAAATCAGAATCTCCTGAACCCGGGAGTGTGAAAAAATGTGATTTTCTTGACCCCGGGAGTGTGAAAAAAACCCAATTTTCCTGACCTCAGGAGTGTGAAAAAAACCCAATTTTCCTGACCCTGGGAGTGTGAAAAAAATCCAATTTTCCTGACCCCGGGAGTGTGAAAAATATCAGAATTTCCTGACCCCGGGAGTGTGAAAAATGTGATTTTCTTGAATCCGGGAGTGTGAAAAAAACCCATTTTTCCTGACCGTGGGAGTGTGAAATATCCTGACCCCGGGAGTGTGAAAAAAATCCAATTTTCCTGACCCCGGGAGTGTGAAAAATATCAGAATTTCCTGACCCCGGGAGTGTGAAAAAATGTGATTTTCTTGAACCCGGGAGTGTGAAAAATATTAAATTCTCCTGACCCCGGGAGTGTGAAAAAAATCTAATTTTCCTGACCCCGGGCGTGTGAAAAATGTGATTTTCCTAACACCGGGAGTGTGAAAAAAATCAGAATTTCCTGACCCCGGGAGTGTGAAAAAATGTGATTTTCTTGACCCCGGGAGTGTGAAAAATATCAGAATCTCCTGACCCCGGGAGTGTGAAAAAATGTGATTTTCTTGACCCCGGGAGTGTGAAAAAAACCCAATTTTCCTGACCCCTGGAGTTTGAAAAAAATCTGGTGTTCCTAACCCCGGGAGTATGAAAATATCCAATTTTCCTGACACCGGGAGTGTGAAAATATGCGATTTTCCTGACCCCGGGAGTGTGAAAAATGTGATTTTCTTGACCCCGGGAGTTTGAAAAAAATCTGGTTTTCCTGACCCTGGGAGTGTGAAAATATCCGATTTTCCTGACCCCGGGAGTGTGAAAAAAATACAATTTTTCTGACCCCGGGAGTGTGAATAATGTGATTTTCTTGACCCCAGGAGTGTGAAAAAATGTGATTTTCTTGACCCCAGGAGTGTGAAAAAAATCAGAATCTCCTGAACCCGGGAGTGTGAAAAAATGTGATTAGCTTGACCTCGGGAGTGTGAAAAAAATCCAATTTTTCTGACCCCGGGAGTGTGAAAAAAATCCAATTTTCCTGACCCCGGGAGTGTGAAAAATATCAGAATTTCCTGACCCCGGGAGTGTGAAAAAATGTGATTTTCTTGAACCCGGGAGTGTGAAAAATATTAAATTCTCCTGACCCCGGGAGTGTGAAAAAAATCCAATTTTCCTGACCCCGGGCGTGTGAAAAATGTGATTTTCCTAACACTGGGAGTGTGAAAAAATGTGATTTTCTTGACCCCGGGAGTGTGAAAAATATCAGAATCTCCTGACCCCGGGAGTGTGAAAAAATGTGATTTTCTTGACCCCAGGAGTGTGAAAAAAACCCAATTTTCCTGACCCCGGGAGTTTGAAAAAAATCTGGTGTTCCTAACCCCGGGAGTATGAAAATATCCAATTTCACTGACACCGGGAGTGTGAAAATATGTGATTTTCCTGACCCCGGGAGTGTGAAAAAAATCAGAATTTCCTGACCCCGGGAGTTTAAAAAAATCTGATTTTCCTTACCCTGGGAGTGTGAAAAAAATCCAATTTTCCTGACCCCGGGAGTGTGAAAAATACCAGAATTTCCTGACCCCGGGAGTGTGAAAAAATGGGATTTTCTTGAACCAGGGAGTGTGAAAAATATTAAATTCTCCTGACCCCGGGAGTATGAAAAAAATCCAATTTTCCTGATCCCGCGAGTGTGAAAATATCTGATTTTCTTGACCCCGGGAGTGTGAAAAATATTAAATTCTCCTGACCCCGGGAGTGTGAAAAAAACCCAATTTTCCTGACCCTGGGAGTGTGAAAAAAATAATATTTTCCTGACCCCGGGAGTGTGAAAAATATCAGAATTTCCTGACCCCGGGAGTGTGAAAAATGTGATTTTCCTGACCCGGGGAGTGTGAAAAAAACCCAATTTTCATGACCCCGGGAGTGTGAAAAAAATCCAATTTTTCTGACCCTGGGAGTGTGAAAAATGTGATTTTCTTGACCCCGGGAGTGTGAAAAAATGCGATTTTCTTGACCCCGGGAGTGTGAAAAAAATCAGAATCTCCTGAACCCGGGAGTGTGAAAAAATGTGAATTTCTTGACCTCGGGAGTGTGAAAAAAATCCAATTTTCCTGACCCTGGGAGTGTGAAAAAATCCAATTTTCCTGACCCTGGGAGTGTGAAAAAAATCCAATTTTCCTGACCCCGGGAGTGTGAAAAATATCAGAATTTCCTGACCCCGGGAGTGTGAAAAAATGTGATTTTCTTGAACCCGGGAGTGTGAAAAATGTGATTTTCTTAACACCGGGATTGTGAAAAAAATTCAGAATTTCCTGACCCCGGGAGTGTGAAAAAATGTGATTTTCTTGAACCCGGGAGTGTGAAAAATGTGATTTTCCTAACACCGGGAGTGTGAAAAAAATTCAGAATTTCCTGACCCCGGGAGTGTGAAAAAATGTGATATTCTTGACCCCGGGAGTGTGAAAAAAACCCAATTTTCCTGACCCTGGGAGTTTGAAAAAAATCTGGCTTTCCTGACCCCGGGAGTATGAAAATATCCAATTTTCCTGACACCGAAAGTGTGAAAATATGCGATTTTCCTGACCCCGGGAGTTTAAAAAAACCAGAATATCCTGACCCCGGGAGTTTAAAAAAATCTGATTTTCCTGACCCCGGGAGTGTGAAAATATCCGATTTTCCTGACCCCGGGAGTGTGAAAAAAATCCAATTTTTCTGACCCCGGGAATGTGAAAAATGTGATTTTCTTGACCCCAGGAGTGTGAAAAAATGTGATTTTCTTGACCCCGGGAGTGTGAAAATATCCGATTTTCCTGACCCCGGGAGTGTGAAAAATGTGATTTTCTTCACCCCGGGAGTGTGAAAAAAACCCAATTTTCCAGACCCCGGGAGTTTGAAAATATCCGATTTTCCTGACCCAGGGAGTGTGAAAAATATCAGAATTTCCTGACCCCGCGAGTGTGAAAATATATGATTTTCTTGAACTCGGGAGTGTGAAAAAAATTAAATTCTTCTGACCCCGGGAGTGTGAAAAAATGTGATTTTCTTGACCCAGGGAGTGTGAAAAAATCAGAATCTCCTGAACCCGGGAGTGTGAAAAAACGTGATTTTCTTGACCCTGGGAGTGTGAAAAAAATCAGAATCTCCTGAACCCGGGAGTGTGAAAAAATGTGATTTTCTTGACCCCGGGAGTGTGAAAAAAACCCAATTTTCCTGACCTCGGGTGTGTGAAAAAAACCCAATTTTCCTGACCCTGGGAGTGTGAAAAAATCCAATTTTCCTGACCCCGGGAGTGTGAAAAATATCAGAATTTTCTGACCCCGGGAGTGTGAAAAATGTGATTTTCTTGAACCCGGCAGTGTGAAAAAAAACCAATTTTCCTGACCCCGGGAGTGTGAAAAAAATCCAATTTTCCTGACCCCGGGAGTGTGAAAAATATCAGAATTTCCTGACCCCGGGAGTGTGAAAAAATGTGATTTTCTTGAACCCGGAAGAGTGAAAAATATTAAATTCTCCTGACCCCGGGAGTGTGAAAAAAATCCAATTTTCCTGACCCCGGGCATGTGAAAAATGTGATTTTCCTAACACCGGGAGTGTGAAAAAAATCAGAATTTCCTGACCCCGGGAGTGTGAAAAAATGTGATTTTCTTGACCCCGGGAGTGTGAAAAATATCAGAATCTCCTGACCCCGGGAGTGTGAAAAAATGTGATTTTCTTGACCCCAGGAGTGTGAAAAAAACCCAATTTTCCTGACCCCGGGAGTTTGAAAAAAATCTGGTGTTCCTAACCCCGGGAGTATGAAAATATCCAATTTCACTGACACCGGGAGTGTGAAAATATGCGATTTTCCTGACCCCGGGAGTGTGAAAAAAATCAGAATTTCCTGACCCCGGGAGTTTAAAAAAATCTGATTTTCCTGACCCTGGGAGTGTGAAAAAAATCCAATTTTCCTGACCCCGGGAGTGTGAAAAAAATCCAATTTTCCTGCCCGCGGGAGTGTGAAAAAATGTGATTTTCTTGAACCCGGGAGTGTGAAAAAATGTGATTTTCTTGAACACGGGAGTGTAAAAAATATTAAATTCTCCTGACCCCGGGAGTGTGAAAAAAATCCAATTTTCCTGACCCCGGGCGTGTGAAAAATATCAGAATTTCCTGACCCCGGGAGTGTGAAAAAATGTGATTTTCTTGAACCCGGGAGTGTGAAAAATGTGATTTTCCTAACACCGGGAGTGTGAAAAAAATTCAGAATTTCCTGACCCCGGGAGTATGAAAAAATGTGATTTTCTTGACCCCGGGAGTGTGAAAAAAATCAGAATCTCCTGACCCCGGGAGTGTGAAAAATATCAGAATTTCCTGACCCCGCGAGTGTGAAAATATATGATTTTCTTGAACCCAGGAGTGTGAACAAAATCACAATTTCCTGACCCCGGGAGTTTAAAAAAATCTGATTTTCCTGACCCCGGGAGTGTGAAAATATCCGATTTTCCTGACCCCGGGAGTGTGAAAAATGTGATTTTCTTCACCCCAGGAGTGTGAAAAAAACCCAATTTTCCAGACGCCGGGAGTTTGAAAAAAATCTGGTTTTCCTGACCCCGGGAGTTTGAAAATATCCGATTTTCCTGACCCCGGGAGTGTGAAAAAAATCCAATTTTCCTGATCCGGGGAGTGTGAAAAATATCAGAATTTCCTGACCCCGGGAGTGTGAAAAAATGTGATTTTCTTGAACCCGGGAGTGTGAAAAATATTAAATTCTCCTGACCCCGGGAGTGTGAAAAAATGTGATTTTCTTGACCCTGGGAGTGTGAAAAAATCATAATCTCCTGAACCCGGGAGTGTGAAAAAATGTGATTTTCTTGACCCCGGGAGTGTGAAAAAAATCAGAATCTCCTGAACCCGGGAGTGTGAAAAAATGTGATTTTCTTGACCCCGGGAGTGTGAAAAAAACCCAATTTTCCTGACCTCAGGAGTGTGAAAAAAACCCAATTTTCCTGACCCTGGGAGTGTGAAAAATATCAGAATTTCCTGACCCCGGGAGTGTGAAAAATGTGATTTTCTTGAACCCGGGAGTGTGAAAAAACCCATTTTTCCTGACCCTGGGAGTGTGAAAAAAATCCAATTTTCCTGACCCTGGGAGTGTGAAAAAAATCCAATTTTCCTGACCCCGGGAGTGTGAAAAATATCAGAATTTCCTGACCCCAGGAGTGTGAAAAAATGTGATTTTCTTGAACCCGGGAGTGTGAAAAATATTAAATTCTCCTGACCCCGGGAGTGTGAAAAAAATCTAATTTTCCTGACCCCGGGCGTGTGAAAAATGTGATTTTCCTAACACCGGGAGTGTGAAAAAATCAGAATTTCCTGACCCCGGGAGTGTGAAAAAATGTGATTTTCTTGACCCCGGGAATGTGAAAAATATCAGAATCTCCTGACCCCGGGAGTGTGAAAAAATGTGATTTTCTTGACCCCGGGAGTGTGAAAAAAACCCAATTTTCCTGACCCCGGGAGTTTGAAAAAAATCTGGTGTTCCTAACCCCGGGAGTGTGAAAATATCCAATTTTCCTGACACCGGGAGTGTGAAAATATGCGATTTTCCTGACCCCGGGAGTGTGAAAAATGTGATTTTCTTGACCCCGGGAGTTGGAAAAAAATCTGGT
The DNA here is from genome assembly GCA_035047345.1 of Bradypodion ventrale. Classification (NCBI taxonomy): domain Eukaryota; kingdom Metazoa; phylum Chordata; class Lepidosauria; order Squamata; family Chamaeleonidae; genus Bradypodion; species Bradypodion ventrale. The sequence continues at coordinate 20,861,304 of JAWDJE010000009.1, read as the reverse complement.
TTTCCTGACCCTGGGAGTGTGAAAATATCCGATTTTCCTGACCCCGGGAGTGTGAAAAAAATCCAATTTTTCTGACCCCGGGAGTGTGAATAATGTGATTTTCTTGACCCCAGGAGTGTGAAAAAATGTGATTTTCTTGACCCCGGGAGTGTGAAAAAAAATCAGAATCTCCTGAACCCGGGAGTGTGAAAAAATGTGATTAGCTTGACCTCGGGAGTGTGAAAAAAATCCAATTTTCCTGACCCCGGGAGTGTGAAAAAAATCCAATTTTCCTGACCCTGGGAGTGTGAAAAAATCCAATTTTCCTGACCCCGGGAGTGTGAAAAATGTGATTTTCTTGACCCCGGGAGTTTGAAAAAAATCTGGTTTTCCTGACCCTGGGAGTTTGAAAATATCCGATTTTCCTGAAACCGGGAGTGTGAAAAAATGTGATTTTCTTGACCTCGGGAGTGTGAAAAAAATCCAATTTTCCTGACCCCGGGAGTGTGAAAAAATCCAATTTTCCTGACCCCGGGAATGTTAAAAAAATCTGATTTTCTTGACCCCGGGAGTGTGAAAATATCCGATTTTCCTGACCCCGGGAGTGTGAAAAATATCAGAATTTCCTGACCCCGGGAGTATGAAAAAATGTGATTTTCCTGACCCCGGGAGTGTGAAAATATCTGATTTTCTTGATCCCGGGAGTGTGAAAAAAATTAAATTCTCCTGACCCCGGGAGTTTGAAAAAAATCTGGTTTTCCTGACCCCGGGAGTTTGAAAATATCCGATTTTCCTGACCCCGGGAGTGTGAAAAAAATCCAATTTTCCTGACCCCGGGAGTGTGAAAAATATCAGAATTTCCGGACCCCGGGAGTGTGAAAAATGTGATTTTCTTGAACCCGGGAGTGTGAAAAAAACCCAATTTTCCTGACCCTGGGAATGTGAAAAAAATCCAATTTTCCTGACCCCGGGAGTGTGAAAAAAATCCAATTTTCCTGACCCCGGGAGTGTGAAAAATATCAGAATTTCCTGACCCCGGGAGTGTGAAAAAATGTGATTTTCTTGAACCAGGGAGTGTGAAAAATATTAAATTCTCCTGACCCCGGGAGTGTGAAAAAAATCCAATTTTCCTGACCCCGGGCGTGTGAAAAATATCAGAATTTCCTGACCCCAGGAGTGTGAAAAAATGTGATTTTCTTGAACCCGGGAGTGTGAAAAATGTGATTTTCCTAACACCGGGAGTGTAAAAAAATTCAGAATTTCCTGACCCCGGGAGTGTGAAAAAATGTGATTTTCTTGACCCCGGGAGTGTGAAAAAAATCAGAATCTCCTGACCCCGGGAGTGTGAAAAAATGTGATTTTCTTGACCCCGGGAGTTTGAAAAATATTAAATTCTCCTGACCCCGTGAGTGTGAAAAAAATTCAGTTTTCCTGACCCCGGGCGAGTGAAAAATGTGATTTTCCTAACGCCGAGAGTGTGAAAAATATCAGAATTTCCTGACCCCGGGAGTGTGAAAAAATGTGATTTTCTTGAACCCGGGAGTGTGAAAAATATTAAATTCTCCTGACCCCGGGTGTGTGAAAAAAATCTAATTTTCCTGACCCCGGGCGTGTGAAAAATGTGATTTAACTAACACCGGGAGTGTGAAAAAATCAGAATTTTCTGACCCCGGGAGTGTGAAAAAATGTGATTTTCTTGACCCCGGGAGTGTGAAAAATATCAGAATCTCCTGACCCCGGGAGTGTGAAAAAATGTGATTTTCTTGACCCCGGGAGTGTGAAAAAAACCCAATTTTCCTGACCCCGGGAGTTTGAAAAAAATCTGGTGTTCCTAACCCCGGGAGTATGAAAATATCCAATTTCCTGACACCGGGAGTGTGAAAATATGCGATTTTCCTGACCCCGGGAGTGTGAAAAAATTCAGAATTTCCTGAACCCGGGAGTGTGAAAAAATGTGATTTTCTTCACCCCGGGAGTTTGAAAAAAATCTGGTTTTCCTGACCCTGGGAGTTTGAAAATATCCGATTTTCCTGAAACCGGGAGTGTGAAAAAATGTGATTTTCTTGACCCCGGGAGTGTGAAAATATCCGATTTTCCTAACCCCGGGAGTGTGAAAAATATCAGAATTTCCTGACCCCGGGAGTGTGAAAAAATGTGATTTTCCTGACCCCGGGAGTGTGAAAATATCTGATTTTCTTGATCCCGGGAGTGTGAAAAAAATTAAATTCTCCTGACCCCGGAGTGTGAAAAAAATTCAATTTTCCTGACCCCGGGAGTGTGAAAAAAATCCAATTTTCCTGACCCCGGGAGTGTGAAAAATATCAGAATTTCCTGACCACGGGAGTGTGAAAAAATGTGATTTTCTTGACCCTGGGAGTGTGAAAAAATCAGAATCTCCTGAACCCGGGAGTGTGAAAAAATGTGATTTTCTTGAACCCGGGAGTGTGAAAAATATTAAATTCTCCTGACCCCGGGAGTGTGAAAAAAATCTAATTTTCCTGACCCCGGGCGTGTGAAAAATGTGATTTAACTAACACCGGGAGTGTGAAAAAATCAGAATTTTCTGACCCCGGGAGTGTGAAAAAATGTGATTTTCTTGACCCCGGGAGTGTGAAAAATATCAGAATCTCCTGACCCCGGGAGTGTGAAAAAATGTGATTTTCTTGACCCCGGGAGTGTGAAAAAAACCCAATTTTCCTGACCCCGGGAGTTTGAAAAAAATCTGGTGTTCCTAACCCCGGGAGTATGAAAATATCCAATTTCCTGACACCGGGAGTGTGAAAATATGCGATTTTCCTGACCCCGGGAGTGTGAAAAAATTCAGAATTTCCTGAACCCGGGAGTGTGAAAAAATGTGATTTTCTTCACCCCGGGAGTTTGAAAAAAATCTGGTTTTCCTGACCCTGGGAGTTTGAAAATATCCGATTTTCCTGAAACCGGGAGTGTGAAAAAATGTGATTTTCTTGACCCCGGGAGTGTGAAAATATCCGATTTTCCTAACCCCGGGAGTGTGAAAAATATCAGAATTTCCTGACCCCGGGAGTGTGAAAAAATGTGATTTTCCTGACCCCGGGAGTGTGAAAATATCTGATTTTCTTGATCCCGGGAGTGTGAAAAAAATTAAATTCTCCTGACCCCGGAGTGTGAAAAAAATTCAATTTTCCTGACCCCGGGAGTGTGAAAAAAATCCAATTTTCCTGACCCCGGGAGTGTGAAAAATATCAGAATTTCCTGACCACGGGAGTGTGAAAAAATGTGATTTTCTTGACCCTGGGAGTGTGAAAAAATCAGAATCTCCTGAACCCGGGAGTGTGAAAAAATGTGATTTTCTTGACCCCGGGAGTGTGAAAAAAATCAGAATCTCCTGAACCCGGGAGTGTGAAAAAATGTGATTTTCTTGACCCCGGGAGTGTGAAAAAAACCCAATTTTCCTGACCTCAGGAGTGTGAAAAAAACCCAATTTTCCTGACCCTGGGAGTGTGAAAAAAATCCAATTTTCCTGACCCCGGGAGTGTGAAAAATATCAGAATTTCCTGACCCTGGGAGTGTGAAAAATGTGATTTTCTTGAACACGGGAGTGTGAAAAAACCCATTTTTCCTGACCCTGGGAGTGTGAAAAAAATCCAATTTTCCTGACCCCGGGAGTGTGAAAAAAATCCAATTTTCCTGACCCCGGGAGTGTGAAAAATATCAGAATTTCCTGACCCCGGGAGTGTGAAAAAATGTGATTTTCTTGAACCCGGGAGTGTGAAAAATATTAAATTCTCCTGACCGCGGGAGTGGGAAAAAAATCTAATTTTCCTGACCCCGGGCGTGTGAAAAATGTGATTTTCCTAACACCGGGAGTGTGAAAAAAATCAGAATTTCCTGACCCCGGGAGTGTGAAAAAATGTGATTTTCTTGACCCCGGGAGTGTGAAAAATATCAGAATCTCCTGACCCCGGGAGTGTGAAAAAATGTGATTTTCTTGACCCCGGGAGTGTGAAAAAAAACCAATTTTCCTGACCCCGGGAGTTTGAAAAAAATCTGGTGTTCCTAACCCCGGGAGTATGAAAATATCCAATTTTCCTGACACCGGGAGTGTGAAAATATGCGATTTTCCTGACCCCGGGAGTGTGAAAAATGTGATTTTCTTGACCCCGGGAGTTTGAAAAAAATCTGGTTTTCCTGACACCGGGAGTGTGAAAATATGCGATTTTCCTGACTCCGGGAGTGTGAAAAATGTGATTTTCTTGACCCCGGGAGTTTGAAAATAATCTGGTGTTCCTAACCCCGGGAGTATGAAAATATCCAATTTTCCTGACACCGGGAGTGTGAAAATATGCGATTTTCCTGACCCCGGGTGTGTGAAAAAATTCAGAATTTCCTGAACCCGGGAGTGTGAAAAAATGTGATTTTCTTCACCCCGGGAGTTTGAAAAAAATCTGGTTTTCCTGACCCTGGGAGTTTGAAAATATCCGATTTTCCTGAAACCGGGAGTGTGAAAAAATGTGATTTTCTTGACACCGGGAGTGTGAAAATATCCGATTTTCCTGACGCCGGGAGTGTGAAAATATCTGATTTTCTTGATCCCGGGAGTGTGAAAAAAATCAGAATCTCCTGAACCCGGGAGTGTGAAAAAATGTGATTTTCTTGACCCCGGGAGTGTGAAAAAAATCCAATTTTCCTGACCCCGGGAGTGTGAAAAAAATCCAATTTTCCTGACCCCGGGAGTGTGAAAAATATCAGAATTTCCTGACCCCGGGAGTGTGAAAAAATGTGATTTTCTTGAACCCGGGAGTGTGAAAAAAAACCAATTTTCCTGACCCCGGGAGTTTGAAAAAAATCTGGTGTTCCTAACCCCGGGAGTATGAAAATATCCAATTTTCCTGACACCGGGAGTGTGAAAATATGCGATTTTCCTGACCCCGGGAGTGTGAAAAATGTGATTTTCTTGACCCCGGGAGTTTGAAAAAAATCTGGTTTTCCTGACACCGGGAGTGTGAAAATATGCGATTTTCCTGACTCCGGGAGTGTGAAAAATGTGATTTTCTTGACCCCGGGAGTTTGAAAATAATCTGGTGTTCCTAACCCCGGGAGTATGAAAATATCCAATTTTCCTGACACCGGGAGTGTGAAAATATGCGATTTTCCTGACCCCGGGTGTGTGAAAAAATTCAGAATTTCCTGAACCCGGGAGTGTGAAAAAATGTGATTTTCTTCACCCCGGGAGTTTGAAAAAAATCTGGTTTTCCTGACCCTGGGAGTTTGAAAATATCCGATTTTCCTGAAACCGGGAGTGTGAAAAAATGTGATTTTCTTGACCCCGGGAGTGTGAAAATATCCGATTTTCCTGACGCCGGGAGTGTGAAAATATCTGATTTTCTTGATCCCGGGAGTGTGAAAAAAATCAGAATCTCCTGAACCCGGGAGTGTGAAAAAATGTGATTTTCTTGACCCCGGGAGTGTGAAAAAAATCCAATTTTCCTGACCCCGGGAGTGTGAAAAAAATCCAATTTTCCTGACCCCGGGAGTGTGAAAAATATCAGAATTTCCTGACCCCGGGAGTGTGAAAAAATGTGATTTTCTTGAACCCGGGAGTGTGAAAAATGTGATTTTCCTAACACCGGCAGTGTGAAAAAAATTCAGAATTTCCTGACCCCGGGAGTGTGAAAAAATGTGATTTTCTTTACCCTGAGAGTGTGAAAAAATCAGAATCTCCTGAACCCGGGAGTGTGAAAAAATGTGATTTTCTTGACCCTGGGAGTGTGAAAAAAATCAGAATCTCCTGAACCCGGGAGTGTGAAAAAATGTGATTTTCTTGACCCCGGGAGTGTGAAAAAAACCCAATTTTCCTGACCTCAGGAGTGTGAAAAAAACCCAATTTTCCTGACCCTGGGAGTGTGAAAAAAATCCAATTTTCCTGACCCCGGGAGTGTGAAAAATATCAGAATTTACTGACCCCGGGAGTGTGAAAAATGTGATTTTCTTGAACACGAGAGTGTGAAAAAAAACATTTTTCCTGACCCTGGGAGTGTGAAAAAAATCCAATTTTCCTGACCCCGGGAGTGTGAAAAAAATCCAATTTTCCTGACCCCGGGAGTGTGAAAAATATCAGAATTTCCTGACCCCGGGAGTGTGAAAAAATGTGATTTTCTTGAACCCGGGAGTGTGAAAAATATTAAATTCTCCTGACCCCGGGAGTGTGAAAAAAATCTAATTTTCCTGACCCCGGCGTGTGAAAAATGTGATTTTCCTAACACCGGGAGTGTGAAAAAATCAGAATTTCCTGACCCCGGGAGTGTGAAAAAATGTGATTTTCTTGACCCCGGGAGTGTGAAAAATATCAGTATCTCCTGACCCCGGGAGTGTGAAAAAATGTGATTTTCTTGACCCCGGGAGTGTGAAAAAAACCCAATTTTCCTGACCCCGGGAGTTTGAAAAAAATCCGGTGTTCCTAACCTCGGGAGTATGAAAATATCCAATTTTCCTGACACCGGGAGTGTGAAAATATGCGATTTTCCTGACCCCGGGAGTGTGAAAAATGTGATTTTCTTGACCCCGGGAGTTTGAAAAAAATCTGGTTTTCCTGACCCTGGGAGTGTGAAAATACCCGATTTTCCTGACCCCAGGAATGTGAAAAAAATCCAATTTTTCTGACCACGGGAGTGTGAAAAATGTGATTTTCTTGACCCCAGGAGTGTGAAAAATGTGATTTTCTTGACCCCGGGAGTGTGAAAAAAATCAGAATCTCCTGAAGCCGGGAGTGTGAAAAAATGTGATTTTCTTGACCTCGGGAGTGTGAAAAAAATCCAATTTTCCTGACCCCGGGAGTGTGAAAAAAATCCAATTTTCCTGACCCTGGGAGTGTGAAAAAAAATCCAATTTTCCTGACCCCGGGAGTGTGAAAAATGTGATTTTCTTGAACCCGGGAGTGTGAAAAAAACCCATTTTTCCTGACCCTGGGAGTGTGAAAAAATATGCGATTTTCCTGACCCCGGGAGTGTGAAAAAAATCCAATTTTCCTGACCCCGGGAGTGTGAAAAATGTGATTTTCTTGACCCCGGGAGTTTGAAAAAAATCTGGTATTCCTGACCCTGGGAGTTTGAAAATATCCGATTTTCCTGAAACCGGGAGTGTCAAAAAATGTGATTTTCTTGACCTCGGGAGTGTGAAAAAAATCCAATTTTCCTGACCCCGGGAGTGTGAAAAAAATCCAATTTTCCTGACCCAGGGAGTGTGAAAAAATCCAATTTTCCTGACCCCGGGAGTGTTAAAAAAATCTGATTTTCTTTACCCCGGGAGTGTGAAAATATCCGATTTTCCTGACCCCGGGAGTGTGAAAAATATCAGAATTTCCTGACCCCGGGAGTGTGAAAAAATGTGATTTTCCTGACCCCGGGAGTGTGAAAATATCTGATTTTCTTGATCCCGGTGGTGTGAAAAAAATTAAATTCTCCTAACCCCGGGAGTTTGAAAAAAATCTGGTTTTCCTGACCCCGGGAGTTTGAAAAGATCCGATTTTCCTGACCCCGGGAGTGTGAAAAAAATCCAATTTTCCTGACCCCGGGAGTGTGAAATATATCACAATTTCCTGACCCCGGGAGTGTGAAAAAAATCCAATTTTCCTGACCCCGGGAGTGTGAAAAATATCAGAATTTCCTGACCCCGGGAGTGTGAAAAAATGTGATTTTCTTGAACCCGGGAGTGTGAAAAATATTAAATTCTCCTGACCCCGGGAGTGTGAAAAAAATCCAATTTTCCTGACCCCGGGTGTGTGAAAAATATCAGAATTTCCTGACCCCGGGAGTTTGAAAAAATGTGATTTTCTTGAACCCGGGAGTGTGAAAAATGTGATTTTCCTAACACCGGGAGTGTGAAAAAAAATCAGAATTTCCTGACCCCGGGAGTGTGAAATAATGTGATTTTCTTGACCCCGGGAGTGTGAAAAAAATCAGAATCTCCTGACCCCGGGAGTGTGAAAAAATGTGATTTTCTTGACCCCGGGAGTGTGAAAAATATTAAATTCTCCTGACCCCGTGAGTGTGAAAAAAATTCAGTTTTCCTGACCCCGGGCGAGTGAAAAATGTGATTTTCCTAACACCGGGAGTGTGAAAAAAATCAGAATTTCCTGACCCCGGGAGTGTGAAAAAATGTGATTTTCTTGACCCCGGGAGTGTGAAAAATATCAGAATCTCCTGACCCCGTGAGTGTGAAAAAATGTGATTTTCTTGACCCCGGCAGTGTGAAAAAAACCCAATTTTCCTGACCCCGGGAGTTTGAAAAAAATCTGGTGTTCCTAACCCCGGGAGTATGAAAATATCCAATTTTCCTGACACCGGGAGTGTGAAAATATGCGATTTTCCTGACCCCGGGAGTGTGAAAAATGTGATTTTCTTGACCCCGGGAGTTTGAAAAAAATCTGGTTTTCCTGACCCTGGGAGTTTGAAAATATCCGATTTTCCTGAAACCGGGAGTGTGAAAAAATGTGATTTTCTTGACCTCGGGAGTGTGAAAAAAATCCAATTTTCCTGACCCCGGGAGTGTGAAAAAAATCCAATTTTCCTGACCGAGGGAGTGTGAAAAAAATCCAATCTTCCTGACCCCGGGAGTGTTAAAAAATCTGATTTTCTTGACCCCGGGAGTGTGAAAATATCCGATTTTCCTGACCCCGGGAGTGTGAAAAATATCAGAATTTCCTGACCCCGGGAGTGTGAAAAAATCTGATTTTCCTGACCCCGGGAGTGTGAAAATATCTGATTTTCTTGACCCCGGGAGTGTGAAAAAAATCAGAATCTCCTGACCCCGGGAGTGTGAAAAAATGTGATTTTCTTGACCCCGGGAGTGTGAAAAATATTAAATTCTCCTGACCCCGTGAGTGTGAAAAAAATTCAGTTTTCCTGACCCCGGGCGAGTGAAAAATGTGATTTTCCTAACACCGGGAGTGTGGAAAAAAATCAGAATTTCCTGACCCCGGGAGTGTGAAAAAATGTGATTTTCTTGACCCCGGGAGTGTGAAAAATATCAGAATCTCCTGACCCCGGGAGTGTGGAAAAATGTGATTTTCTTGACCCCGGGAGTGTGAAAAAAACCCAATTTTCCTGACCCCGGGAGTTTGAAAAAAATCTGGTGTTCCTAACCCCGGGAGTATGAAAATATCCAATTTTCCTGACACCGGGAGTGTGAAAATATGCGATTTTCCTGACCCCGGGAGTGTGAAAAATGTGATTTTCTTGACCCCGGGAGTTTGAAAAAAATCTGGTTTTCCTGACCCTGGGAGTTTGAAAATATCCGATTTTCCTGAAACCGGGAGTGTGAAAAAATGTGATTTTCTTGACCTCGGGAGTGTGAAAAAAATCCAATTTTCCTGACCCCGGGAGTGTGAAAAAAATCCAATTTTCCTGACCGAGGGAGTGTGAAAAAAATCCAATCTTCCTGACCCCGGGAGTGTTAAAAAATCTGATTTTCTTGACCCCGGGAGTGTGAAAATATCCGATTTTCCTGACCCCGGGAGTGTGAAAAATATCAGAATTTCCTGACCCCGGGAGTGTGAAAAAATGTGATTTTCCTGACCCCGGGAGTGTGAAAATATCTGATTTTCTTGATCCCGGGAGTGTGAAAAAAATTAAATTCTCCTGACCCCGGGAGTGTGAAAAAAATCCAATTTTCCTGACCCCGGGAGTGTGAAAAATATCAGAATTTCCTAACCCCGGGAGTATGAAAATATCCAATTTTCCTGACACCGGGAGTGTGAAAATATGCGATTTTCCTGACCCCGGGAGTGTGAAAAATGTGATTTTCTTGACCCCGGGAGTTTGAAAAAAATCTGGTTTTCCTGACACCGGGAGTGTGAAAATATGCGATTTTCCTGACCCCGGGAGTGTGAAAATGTGATTTTCTTGACCCCGGGAGTTTGAAAAAAATCTGGTGTTCCTAACCCCGGGAGTATGAAAATATCCAATTTTCCTGACACCGGGAGTGTGAAAATATGCGATTTTCCTGACCCCGGGTGTGTGAAAAAATTCAGAATTTCCTGAACCCGGGAGTGTGAAAAAATGTGATTTTCTTCACCCCGGGAGTTTGAAAAAAATCTGGTTTTCCTGACCCTGGGAGTTTGAAAATATCCGATTTTCCTGAAACCGGGAGTGTGAAAAAATGTGATTTTCTTGACCCCGGGAGTGTGAAAATATCCGATTTTCCTGACCCCGGGAGTGTGAAAAATCTCAGAATTTCCTGACCCCGGGAGTGTGAAAAAATGTGATTTTCCTGACCCCGGGAGTGTGAAAATATCTGATTTTCTTGATCCCGGGAGTGTGAAAAAAATCAGAATCTCCTGAACCCGGGAGTGTGAAAAAATGTGATTTTCTTGACCCCGGGAGTGTGAAAAAAATCCAATTTTCCTGACCCCGGGAGTGTGAAAAAAATCCAATTTTCCTGACCCCGGGAGTGTGAAAAATATCAGAATTTGCTGACCCCGGGAGTGTGAAAAAATGTGATTTTCTTGAACCCGGGAGTGTGAAAAATGTGATTTTCCTAACACCGGCAGTGTGAAAAAAATTCAGAATTTCCTGACCCCGGGAGTGTGAAAAAATGTGATTTTCTTGACCCTGGGAGTGTGAAAAAATCAGAATCTCCTGAACCCGGGAGTGTGAAAAAATGTGATTTTCTTGACCCCGGGAGTGTGAAAAAAATCAGAATCTCCTGAACCAGGGAGTGTGAAAAAATGTGATTTTCTTGACCCCGGGAGTGTGAAAAAAACCCAATTTTCCTGACCTCAGGAGTGTGAAAAAAACCCAATTTTCCTGACCCTGGGAGTGTGAAAAAAATCCAATTTTCCTGACCCCGGGAGTGTGAAAAATATCAGAATTTACTGACCCCGGGAGTGTGAAAAATGTGATTTTCTTGAACACGAGAGTGTGAAAAAAAAACATTTTTCCTGACCCTGGGAGTGTGAAAAAAATCCAATTTTCCTGACCCCGGGAGTGTGAAAAAAATCCAATTTTCCTGACCCCGGGAGTGTGAAAAATATCAGAATTTCCTGACCCCGGGAGTGTGAAAAAATGTGATTTTCTTGAACCCGGGAGTGTGAAAAATATTAAATTCTCCTGACCCCGGGAGTGTGAAAAAAATCTAATTTTCCTGACCCCGGCGTGTGAAAAATGTGATTTTCCTAACACCGGGAGTGTGAAAAAATCAGAATTTCCTGACCCCGGGAGTGTGAAAAAATGTGATTTTCTTGACCCCGGGAGTGTGAAAAAAACCCAATTTTCCTGACCCCGGGAGTTTGAAAAAAATCCGGTGTTCCTAACCTCGGGAGTATGAAAATATCCAATTTTCCTGACACCGGGAGTGTGAAAATATGCGATTTTCCTGACCCCGGGAGTGTGAAAAATGTGATTTTCTTGACCCCGGGAGTTTGAAAAAAATCTGGTTTTCCTGACCCTGGGAGTGTGAAAATACCCGATTTTCCTGACCCCAGGAGTGTGAAAAAAATCCAATTTTTCTGACCACGGGAGTGTGAAAAATGTGATTTTCTTGACCCCAGGAGTGTGAAAAAATGTGATTTTCTTGACCCCGAGAGTGTGAAAAAAATCAGAATCTCCTGAAGCCGGGAGTGTGAAAAAATGTGATTTTCTTGACCTCGGGAGTGTGAAAAAAATCCAATTTTCCTGACCCCGGGAGTGTGAAAAATATCAGAATTTCCTGACCCCGGGAGTGTGAAAAAATGTGATTTTCTTGAACCCGGGAGTGTGAAAAATATTAAATTCTCCTGACCCCGGGAGTGTGAAAAAAATCTAATTTTCCTGACCCCGGCGTGTGAAAAATGTGATTTTCCTAACACCGGGTGTGTGAAAAAATCAGAATTTCCTGACCCCAGGAGTGTGAAAAAATGTGATTTTCTTGACCCCGGGAGTGTGAAAAAAACCCAATTTTCCTGACCCCGGGAGTTTGAAAAAAATCCGGTGTTCCTAACCTCGGGAGTATGAAAATATCCAATTTTCCTGACACCGGGAGTGTGAAAATATGCGATTTTCCTGACCCCGGGAGTGTGAAAAATGTGATTTTCTTGACCCCGGGAGTTTGAAAAAAATCTGGTTTTCCTGACCCTGGGAGTGTGAAAATACCCGATTTTCCTGACCCCAGGAGTGTGAAAAAAATCCAATTTTTCTGACCACGGGAGTGTGAAAAATGTGATTTTCTTGACCCCAGGAGTGTGAAAAAATGTGATTTTCTTGACCCCGGGAGTGTGAAAAAAATCAGAATCTCCTGAAGCCGGGAGTGTGAAAAAATGTGATTTTCTTGACCTCGGGAGTGTGAAAAAAATCCAATTTTCCTGACCCCGGGAGTGTGAAAAAAATCCAATTTTCCTGACCCTGGGAGTGTGAAAAAAAATCCAATTTTCCTGACCCCGGGAGTGTGAAAAATGTGATTTTCTTGAACCCGGGAGTGTGAAAAAAACCCATTTTTCCTGACCCTGGGAGTGTGAAAAAATATGCGATTTTCCTGACCCCGGGAGTGTGAAAAAAATCCAATTTTCCTGACCCCGGGAGTGTGAAAAATGTGATTTTCTTGACCCCGGGAGTTTGAAAAAAATCTGGTATTCCTGACCCTGGGAGTTTGAAAATATCCGATTTTCCTGAAACCGGGAGTGTCAAAAAATGTGATTTTCTTGACCTCGGGAGTTTAAAAAAATCTGATTTTCCTGACCCTGGGAGTGTGAAAAAAATCCAATTTTCCTGACCCAGGGAGTGTGAAAAAATCCAATTTTCCTGACCCCGGGAGTGTTAAAAAAATCTGATTTTCTTTACCTCGGGAGTGTGAAAATATCCGATTTTCCTGACCCCGGGAGTGTGAAAAATATCAGAATTTCCTGACCCCGGGAGTGTGAAAAAATGTGATTTTCCTGACCCCGGGAGTGTGAAAATATCTGATTTTCTTGATCCCGGTGGTGTGAAAAAAATTAAATTCTCCTAACCCCGGGAGTTTGAAAAAAATCTGGTTTTCCTGACCCCGGGAGTTTGAAAATATCCGATTTTCCTGACCCCGGGAGTGTGAAAAAATCCAATTTTCCTGACCCCGGGAGTGTGAAATATATCACAATTTCCTGACCCCGGGAGTGTGAAAAATGTGATTTTCTTGAACCCGGGAGTGTGAAAAAAACCCAATTTTCCTGACCCTGGGAGTTTGAAAAAAATCCAATTTTCCTGACCCCGGGAGTGTGAAAAAAATCCAATTTTCCTGACCCCGGGAGTGTGAAAAATATCAGAATTTCCTGACCCCGGGAGTGTTAAAAAATGTGATTTTCTTGAACCCGGGAGTGTGAAAAATATTAAATTCTCCTGACCCCGGGAGTGTGAAAAAAATCCAATTTTCCTGACCCCGGGTGTGTGAAAAATATCAGAATTTCCTGACCCCGGGAGTGTGAAAAAATGTGATTTTCTTGAACCCGGGAGTGTGAAAAATGTGATTTTCCTAACACCGGGAGTGTGAAAAAAATTCAGAATTTCCTGACCCCGGGAGTGTGAAAAAATGTGATTTTCTTGACCCCGGGAGTGTGAAAAAAATCAGAATCTCCTGACCCCGGGAGTGTGAAAAAATGTGATTTTCTTGACCCCGGGAGTGTGAAAAAAATCCAATTTTCCTGACCCCGGGAGTGTGAAAAAAATCCAATTTTCCTGACCCCGGGAGTGTGAAAAATATCAGAATTTCCTGACCCCGGGAGTGTGAAAAAATGTGATTTTCTTGAACCCGGGAGTGTGAAAAATGTGATTTTCCTAACACCGGCAGTGTGAAAAAAATTCAGAATTTCCTGACCCCGGGAGTGTGAAAAAATGTGATTTTCTTTACCCTGAGAGTGTGAAAAAATCAGAATCTCCTGAACCCGGGAGTGTGAAAAAATGTGATTTTCTTGACCCTGGGAGTGTGAAAAAAATCAGAATCTCCTGAACCCGGGAGTGTGAAAAAATGTGATTTTCTTGACCCCGGGAGTGTGAAAAAAACCCAATTTTCCTGACCTCAGGAGTGTGAAAAAAACCCAATTTTCCTGACCCTGGGAGTGTGAAAAAAATCCAATTTTCCTGACCCCGGGAGTGTGAAAAATATCAGAATTTACTGACCCCGGGAGTGTGAAAAATGTGATTTTCTTGAACACGAGAGTGTGAAAAAAAACATTTTTCCTGACCCTGGGAGTGTGAAAAAAATCCAATTTTCCTGACCCCGGGAGTGTGAAAAAAATCCAATTTTCCTGACCCCGGGAGTGTGAAAAATATCAGAATTTCCTGACCCCGGGAGTGTGAAAAAATGTGATTTTCTTGAACCCGGGAGTGTGAAAAATATTAAATTCTCCTGACCCCGGGAGTGTGAAAAAAATCTAATTTTCCTGACCCCGGCGTGTGAAAAATGTGATTTTCCTAACACCGGGAGTGTGAAAAAATCAGAATTTCCTGACCCCGGGAGTGTGAAAAAATGTGATTTTCTTGACCCCGGGAGTGTGAAAAATATCAGTATCTCCTGACCCCGGGAGTGTGAAAAAATGTGATTTTCTTGACCCCGGGAGTGTGAAAAAAACCCAATTTTCCTGACCCCGGGAGTTTGAAAAAAATCCGGTGTTCCTAACCTCGGGAGTATGAAAATATCCAATTTTCCTGACACCGGGAGTGTGAAAATATGCGATTTTCCTGACCCCGGGAGTGTGAAAAATGTGATTTTCTTGACCCCGGGAGTTTGAAAAAAATCTGGTTTTCCTGACCCTGGGAGTGTGAAAATACCCGATTTTCCTGACCCCAGGAATGTGAAAAAAATCCAATTTTTCTGACCACGGGAGTGTGAAAAATGTGATTTTCTTGACCCCAGGAGTGTGAAAAATGTGATTTTCTTGACCCCGGGAGTGTGAAAAAAATCAGAATCTCCTGAAGCCGGGAGTGTGAAAAAATGTGATTTTCTTGACCTCGGGAGTGTGAAAAAAATCCAATTTTCCTGACCCCGGGAGTGTGAAAAAAATCCAATTTTCCTGACCCTGGGAGTGTGAAAAAAAATCCAATTTTCCTGACCCCGGGAGTGTGAAAAATGTGATTTTCTTGAACCCGGGAGTGTGAAAAAAACCCATTTTTCCTGACCCTGGGAGTGTGAAAAAATATGCGATTTTCCTGACCCCGGGAGTGTGAAAAAAATCCAATTTTCCTGACCCCGGGAGTGTGAAAAATGTGATTTTCTTGACCCCGGGAGTTTGAAAAAAATCTGGTATTCCTGACCCTGGGAGTTTGAAAATATCCGATTTTCCTGAAACCGGGAGTGTCAAAAAATGTGATTTTCTTGACCTCGGGAGTGTGAAAAAAATCCAATTTTCCTGACCCCGGGAGTGTGAAAAAAATCCAATTTTCCTGACCCAGGGAGTGTGAAAAAATCCAATTTTCCTGACCCCGGGAGTGTTAAAAAAATCTGATTTTCTTTACCCCGGGAGTGTGAAAATATCCGATTTTCCTGACCCCGGGAGTGTGAAAAATATCAGAATTTCCTGACCCCGGGAGTGTGAAAAAATGTGATTTTCCTGACCCCGGGAGTGTGAAAATATCTGATTTTCTTGATCCCGGTGGTGTGAAAAAAATTAAATTCTCCTAACCCCGGGAGTTTGAAAAAAATCTGGTTTTCCTGATCCCGGGAGTTTGAAAAGATCCGATTTTCCTGACCCCGGGAGTGTGAAAAAAATCCAATTTTCCTGACCCCGGGAGTGTGAAATATATCACAATTTCCTGACCCCGGGAGTGTGAAAAAAATCCAATTTTCCTGACCCCGGGAGTGTGAAAAATATCAGAATTTCCTGACCCCGGGAGTGTGAAAAAATGTGATTTTCTTGAACCCGGGAGTGTGAAAAATATTAAATTCTCCTGACCCCGGGAGTGTGAAAAAAATCCAATTTTCCTGACCCCGGGTGTGTGAAAAATATCAGAATTTCCTGACCCCGGGAGTTTGAAAAAATGTGATTTTCTTGAACCCGGGAGTGTGAAAAATGTGATTTTCCTAACACCGGGAGTGTGAAAAAAAATCAGAATTTCCTGACCCCGGGAGTGTGAAATAATGTGATTTTCTTGACCCCGGGAGTGTGAAAAAAATCAGAATCTCCTGACCCCGGGAGTGTGAAAAAATGTGATTTTCTTGACCCCGGGAGTGTGAAAAATATTAAATTCTCCTGACCCCGTGAGTGTGAAAAAAATTCAGTTTTCCTGACCCCGGGCGAGTGAAAAATGTGATTTTCCTAACACCGGGAGTGTGAAAAAAATCAGAATTTCCTGACCCCGGGAGTGTGAAAAAATGTGATTTTCTTGACCCCGGGAGTGTGAAAAATATCAGAATCTCCTGACCCCGTGAGTGTGAAAAAATGTGATTTTCTTGACCCCGGCAGTGTGAAAAAAACCCAATTTTCCTGACCCCGGGAGTTTGAAAAAAATCTGGTGTTCCTAACCCCGGGAGTATGAAAATATCCAATTTTCCTGACACCGGGAGTGTGAAAATATGCGATTTTCCTGACCCCGGGAGTGTGAAAAATGTGATTTTCTTGACCCCGGGAGTTTGAAAAAAATCTGGTTTTCCTGACCCTGGGAGTTTGAAAATATCCGATTTTCCTGAAACCGGGAGTGTGAAAAAATGTGATTTTCTTGACCTCGGGAGTGTGAAAAAAATCCAATTTTCCTGACCCCGGGAGTGTGAAAAAAATCCAATTTTCCTGACCGAGGGAGTGTGAAAAAAATCCAATCTTCCTGACCCCGGGAGTGTTAAAAAATCTGATTTTCTTGACCCCGGGAGTGTGAAAATATCCGATTTTCCTGACCCCGGGAGTGTGAAAAATATCAGAATTTCCTGACCCCGGGAGTGTGAAAAAATCTGATTTTCCTGACCCCGGGAGTGTGAAAATATCTGATTTTCTTGACCCCGGGAGTGTGAAAAAAATCAGAATCTCCTGACCCCGGGAGTGTGAAAAAATGTGATTTTCTTGACCCCGGGAGTGTGAAAAATATTAAATTCTCCTGACCCCGTGAGTGTGAAAAAAATTCAGTTTTCCTGACCCCGGGCGAGTGAAAAATGTGATTTTCCTAACACCGGGAGTGTGAAAAAAAAATCAGAATTTCCTGACCCCGGGAGTGTGAAAAAATGTGATTTTCTTGACCCCGGGAGTGTGAAAAATATCAGAATCTCCTGACCCCGGGAGTGTGGAAAAATGTGATTTTCTTGACCCCGGGAGTGTGAAAAAAACCCAATTTTCCTGACCCCGGGAGTTTGAAAAAAATCTGGTGTTCCTAACCCCGGGAGTATGAAAATATCCAATTTTCCTGACACCGGGAGTGTGAAAATATGCGATTTTCCTGACCCCGGGAGTGTGAAAAATGTGATTTTCTTGACCCCGGGAGTTTGAAAAAAATCTGGTTTTCCTGACCCTGGGAGTTTGAAAATATCCGATTTTCCTGAAACCGGGAGTGTGAAAAAATGTGATTTTCTTGACCTCGGGAGTGTGAAAAAAATCCAATTTTCCTGACCCCGGGAGTGTGAAAAAAATCCAATTTTCCTGACCGAGGGAGTGTGAAAAAAATCCAATCTTCCTGACCCCGGGAGTGTTAAAAAATCTGATTTTCTTGACCCCGGGAGTGTGAAAATATCCGATTTTCCTGACCCCGGGAGTGTGAAAAATATCAGAATTTCCTGACCCCGGGAGTGTGAAAAAATGTGATTTTCCTGACCCCGGGAGTGTGAAAATATCTGATTTTCTTGATCCCGGGAGTGTGAAAAAAATTAAATTCTCCTGACCCCGGGAGTGTGAAAAAAATCCAATTTTCCTGACCCCGGGAGTGTGAAAAATATCAGAATTTCCTAACCCCGGGAGTATGAAAATATCCAATTTTCCTGACACCGGGAGTGTGAAAATATGCGATTTTCCTGACCCCGGGAGTGTGAAAAATGTGATTTTCTTGACCCCGGGAGTTTGAAAAAAATCTGGTTTTCCTGACACCGGGAGTGTGAAAATATGCGATTTTCCTGACCCCGGGAGTGTGAAAATGTGATTTTCTTGACCCCGGGAGTTTGAAAAAAATCTGGTGTTCCTAACCCCGGGAGTATGAAAATATCCAATTTTCCTGACACCGGGAGTGTGAAAATATGCGATTTTCCTGACCCCGGGTGTGTGAAAAAATTCAGAATTTCCTGAACCCGGGAGTGTGAAAAAATGTGATTTTCTTCACCCCGGGAGTTTGAAAAAAATCTGGTTTTCCTGACCCTGGGAGTTTGAAAATATCCGATTTTCCTGAAACCGGGAGTGTGAAAAAATGTGATTTTCTTGACCCCGGGAGTGTGAAAATATCCGATTTTCCTGACCCCGGGAGTGTGAAAAATCTCAGAATTTCCTGACCCCGGGAGTGTGAAAAAATGTGATTTTCCTGACCCCGGGAGTGTGAAAATATCTGATTTTCTTGATCCCGGGAGTGTGAAAAAAATCAGAATCTCCTGAACCCGGGAGTGTGAAAAAATGTGATTTTCTTGACCCCGGGAGTGTGAAAAAAATCCAATTTTCCTGACCCCGGGAGTGTGAAAAAAATCCAATTTTCCTGACCCCGGGAGTGTGAAAAATATCAGAATTTGCTGACCCCGGGAGTGTGAAAAAATGTGATTTTCTTGAACCCGGGAGTGTGAAAAATGTGATTTTCCTAACACCGGCAGTGTGAAAAAAATTCAGAATTTCCTGACCCCGGGAGTGTGAAAAAATGTGATTTTCTTGACCCTGGGAGTGTGAAAAAATCAGAATCTCCTGAACCCGGGAGTGTGAAAAAATGTGATTTTCTTGACCCCGGGAGTGTGAAAAAAATCAGAATCTCCTGAACCAGGGAGTGTGAAAAAATGTGATTTTCTTGACCCCGGGAGTGTGAAAAAAACCCAATTTTCCTGACCTCAGGAGTGTGAAAAAAACCCAATTTTCCTGACCCTGGGAGTGTGAAAAAAATCCAATTTTCCTGACCCCGGGAGTGTGAAAAATATCAGAATTTACTGACCCCGGGAGTGTGAAAAATGTGATTTTCTTGAACACGAGAGTGTGAAAAAAAAACATTTTTCCTGACCCTGGGAGTGTGAAAAAAATCCAATTTTCCTGACCCCGGGAGTGTGAAAAAAATCCAATTTTCCTGACCCCGGGAGTGTGAAAAATATCAGAATTTCCTGACCCCGGGAGTGTGAAAAAATGTGATTTTCTTGAACCCGGGAGTGTGAAAAATATTAAATTCTCCTGACCCCGGGAGTGTGAAAAAAATCTAATTTTCCTGACCCCGGCGTGTGAAAAATGTGATTTTCCTAACACCGGGAGTGTGAAAAAATCAGAATTTCCTGACCCCGGGAGTGTGAAAAAATGTGATTTTCTTGACCCCGGGAGTGTGAAAAAAACCCAATTTTCCTGACCCCGGGAGTTTGAAAAAAATCCGGTGTTCCTAACCTCGGGAGTATGAAAATATCCAATTTTCCTGACACCGGGAGTGTGAAAATATGCGATTTTCCTGACCCCGGGAGTGTGAAAAATGTGATTTTCTTGACCCCGGGAGTTTGAAAAAAATCTGGTTT
The DNA here is from genome assembly GCA_035047345.1 of Bradypodion ventrale. Taxonomy (NCBI): domain Eukaryota; kingdom Metazoa; phylum Chordata; class Lepidosauria; order Squamata; family Chamaeleonidae; genus Bradypodion; species Bradypodion ventrale. The sequence goes on along the minus strand of JAWDJE010000009.1, from coordinate 20,841,756 downwards.
TCCTGACCCTGGGAGTGTGAAAATACCCGATTTTCCTGACCCCAGGAGTGTGAAAAAAATCCAATTTTTCTGACCACGGGAGTGTGAAAAATGTGATTTTCTTGACCCCAGGAGTGTGAAAAAATGTGATTTTCTTGACCCCGAGAGTGTGAAAAAAATCAGAATCTCCTGAAGCCGGGAGTGTGAAAAAATGTGATTTTCTTGACCTCGGCAGTGTGAAAAAAATCCAATTTTCCTGACCCCGGGAGTGTGAAAAATATCAGAATTTCCTGACCCCGGGAGTGTGAAAAAATGTGATTTTCCTGAACCCGGGAGTGTGAAAAATATTAAATTCTCCTGACCACGGGAGTGTGAAAAAAATCTAATTTTCCTGACCCCGGCGTGTGAAAAATGTGATTTTCCTAACACCGGGTGTGTGAAAAAATCAGAATTTCCTGACCCCAGGAGTGTGAAAAAATGTGATTTTCTTGACCCCGGGAGTGTGAAAAAAACCCAATTTTCCTGACCCCGGGAGTTTGAAAAAAATCCGGTGTTCCTAACCTCGGGAGTATGAAAATATCCAATTTTCCTGACACCGGGAGTGTGAAAATATGCGATTTTCCTGACCCCGGGAGTGTGAAAAATGTGATTTTCTTGACCCCGGGAGTTTGAAAAAAATCTGGTTTTCCTGACCCTGGGAGTGTGAAAATACCCGATTTTCCTGACCCCAGGAGTGTGAAAAAAATCCAATTTTTCTGACCACGGGAGTGTGAAAAATGTGATTTTCTTGACCCCAGGAGTGTGAAAAAATGTGATTTTCTTGACCCCGGGAGTGTGAAAAAAATCAGAATCTCCTGAAGCCGGGAGTGTGAAAAAATGTGATTTTCTTGACCTCGGGAGTGTGAAAAAAATCCAATTTTCCTGACCCCGGGAGTGTGAAAAAAATCCAATTTTCCTGACCCTGGGAGTGTGAAAAAAAATCCAATTTTCCTGACCCCGGGAGTGTGAAAAATGTGATTTTCTTGAACCCGGGAGTGTGAAAAAAACCCATTTTTCCTGACCCTGGGAGTGTGAAAAAATATGCGATTTTCCTGACCCCGGGAGTGTGAAAAAAATCCAATTTTCCTGACCCCGGGAGTGTGAAAAATGTGATTTTCTTGACCCCGGGAGTTTGAAAAAAATCTGGTATTCCTGACCCTGGGAGTTTGAAAATATCCGATTTTCCTGAAACCGGGAGTGTCAAAAAATGTGATTTTCTTGACCTCGGGAGTTTAAAAAAATCTGATTTTCCTGACCGAGGGAGTGTGAAAAAAATCCAATCTTCCTGACCCCGGGAGTGTTAAAAAATCTGATTTTCTTGACCCCGGGAGTGTGAAAATATCCGATTTTCCTGACCCCGGGAGTGTGAAAAATATCAGAATTTCCTGACCCCGGGAGTGTGAAAAAATCTGATTTTCCTGACCCCGGGAGTGTGAAAATATCTGATTTTCTTGACCCCGGGAGTGTGAAAAAAATCAGAATCTCCTGACCCCGGGAGTGTGAAAAAATGTGATTTTCTTGACCCCGGGAGTGTGAAAAATATTAAATTCTCCTGACCCCGTGAGTGTGAAAAAAATTCAGTTTTCCTGACCCCGGGCGAGTGAAAAATGTGATTTTCCTAACACCGGGAGTGTGAAAAAAAAATCAGAATTTCCTGACCCCGGGAGTGTGAAAAAATGTGATTTTCTTGACCCCGGGAGTGTGAAAAATATCAGAATCTCCTGACCCCGGGAGTGTGGAAAAATGTGATTTTCTTGACCCCGGGAGTGTGAAAAAAACCCAATTTTCCTGACCCCGGGAGTTTGAAAAAAATCTGGTGTTCCTAACCCCGGGAGTATGAAAATATCCAATTTTCCTGACACCGGGAGTGTGAAAATATGCGATTTTCCTGACCCCGGGAGTGTGAAAAATGTGATTTTCTTGACCCCGGGAGTTTGAAAAAAATCTGGTTTTCCTGACCCTGGGAGTTTGAAAATATCCGATTTTCCTGAAACCGGGAGTGTGAAAAAATGTGATTTTCTTGACCTCGGGAGTGTGAAAAAAATCCAATTTTCCTGACCCCGGGAGTGTGAAAAAAATCCAATTTTCCTGACCGAGGGAGTGTGAAAAAAATCCAATCTTCCTGACCCCGGGAGTGTTAAAAAATCTGATTTTCTTGACCCCGGGAGTGTGAAAATATCCGATTTTCCTGACCCCGGGAGTGTGAAAAATATCAGAATTTCCTGACCCCGGGAGTGTGAAAAAATGTGATTTTCCTGACCCCGGGAGTGTGAAAATATCTGATTTTCTTGATCCCGGGAGTGTGAAAAAAATTAAATTCTCCTGACCCCGGGAGTGTGAAAAAAATCCAATTTTCCTGACCCCGGGAGTGTGAAAAATATCAGAATTTCCTAACCCCGGGAGTATGAAAATATCCAATTTTCCTGACACCGGGAGTGTGAAAATATGCGATTTTCCTGACCCCGGGAGTGTGAAAAATGTGATTTTCTTGACCCCGGGAGTTTGAAAAAAATCTGGTTTTCCTGACACCGGGAGTGTGAAAATATGCGATTTTCCTGACCCCGGGAGTGTGAAAATGTGATTTTCTTGACCCCGGGAGTTTGAAAAAAATCTGGTGTTCCTAACCCCGGGAGTATGAAAATATCCAATTTTCCTGACACCGGGAGTGTGAAAATATGCGATTTTCCTGACCCCGGGTGTGTGAAAAAATTCAGAATTTCCTGAACCCGGGAGTGTGAAAAAATGTGATTTTCTTCACCCCGGGAGTTTGAAAAAAATCTGGTTTTCCTGACCCTGGGAGTTTGAAAATATCCGATTTTCCTGAAACCGGGAGTGTGAAAAAATGTGATTTTCTTGACCCCGGGAGTGTGAAAATATCCGATTTTCCTGACCCCGGGAGTGTGAAAAATCTCAGAATTTCCTGACCCCGGGAGTGTGAAAAAATGTGATTTTCCTGACCCCGGGAGTGTGAAAATATCTGATTTTCTTGATCCCGGGAGTGTGAAAAAAATCAGAATCTCCTGAACCCGGGAGTGTGAAAAAATGTGATTTTCTTGACCCCGGGAGTGTGAAAAAAATCCAATTTTCCTGACCCCGGGAGTGTGAAAAAAATCCAATTTTCCTGACCCCGGGAGTGTGAAAAATATCAGAATTTGCTGACCCCGGGAGTGTGAAAAAATGTGATTTTCTTGAACCCGGGAGTGTGAAAAATGTGATTTTCCTAACACCGGCAGTGTGAAAAAAATTCAGAATTTCCTGACCCCGGGAGTGTGAAAAAATGTGATTTTCTTGACCCTGGGAGTGTGAAAAAATCAGAATCTCCTGAACCCGGGAGTGTGAAAAAATGTGATTTTCTTGACCCCGGGAGTGTGAAAAAAATCAGAATCTCCTGAACCAGGGAGTGTGAAAAAATGTGATTTTCTTGACCCCGGGAGTGTGAAAAAAACCCAATTTTCCTGACCTCAGGAGTGTGAAAAAAACCCAATTTTCCTGACCCTGGGAGTGTGAAAAAAATCCAATTTTCCTGACCCCGGGAGTGTGAAAAATATCAGAATTTACTGACCCCGGGAGTGTGAAAAATGTGATTTTCTTGAACACGAGAGTGTGAAAAAAAAACATTTTTCCTGACCCTGGGAGTGTGAAAAAAATCCAATTTTCCTGACCCCGGGAGTGTGAAAAAAATCCAATTTTCCTGACCCCGGGAGTGTGAAAAATATCAGAATTTCCTGACCCCGGGAGTGTGAAAAAATGTGATTTTCTTGAACCCGGGAGTGTGAAAAATATTAAATTCTCCTGACCCCGGGAGTGTGAAAAAAATCTAATTTTCCTGACCCCGGCGTGTGAAAAATGTGATTTTCCTAACACCGGGAGTGTGAAAAAATCAGAATTTCCTGACCCCGGGAGTGTGAAAAAATGTGATTTTCTTGACCCCGGGAGTGTGAAAAAAACCCAATTTTCCTGACCCCGGGAGTTTGAAAAAAATCCGGTGTTCCTAACCTCGGGAGTATGAAAATATCCAATTTTCCTGACACCGGGAGTGTGAAAATATGCGATTTTCCTGACCCCGGGAGTGTGAAAAATGTGATTTTCTTGACCCCGGGAGTTTGAAAAAAATCTGGTTTTCCTGACCCTGGGAGTGTGAAAATACCCGATTTTCCTGACCCCAGGAGTGTGAAAAAAATCCAATTTTTCTGACCACGGGAGTGTGAAAAATGTGATTTTCTTGACCCCAGGAGTGTGAAAAAATGTGATTTTCTTGACCCCGAGAGTGTGAAAAAAATCAGAATCTCCTGAAGCCGGGAGTGTGAAAAAATGTGATTTTCTTGACCTCGGCAGTGTGAAAAAAATCCAATTTTCCTGACCCCGGGAGTGTGAAAAATATCAGAATTTCCTGACCCCGGGAGTGTGAAAAAATGTGATTTTCCTGAACCCGGGAGTGTGAAAAATATTAAATTCTCCTGACCACGGGAGTGTGAAAAAAATCTAATTTTCCTGACCCCGGCGTGTGAAAAATGTGATTTTCCTAACACCGGGTGTGTGAAAAAATCAGAATTTCCTGACCCCAGGAGTGTGAAAAAATGTGATTTTCTTGACCCCGGGAGTGTGAAAAAAACCCAATTTTCCTGACCCCGGGAGTTTGAAAAAAATCCGGTGTTCCTAACCTCGGGAGTATGAAAATATCCAATTTTCCTGACACCGGGAGTGTGAAAATATGCGATTTTCCTGACCCCGGGAGTGTGAAAAATGTGATTTTCTTGACCCCGGGAGTTTGAAAAAAATCTGGTTTTCCTGACCCTGGGAGTGTGAAAATACCCGATTTTCCTGACCCCAGGAGTGTGAAAAAAATCCAATTTTTCTGACCACGGGAGTGTGAAAAATGTGATTTTCTTGACCCCAGGAGTGTGAAAAAATGTGATTTTCTTGACCCCGGGAGTGTGAAAAAAATCAGAATCTCCTGAAGCCGGGAGTGTGAAAAAATGTGATTTTCTTGACCTCGGGAGTGTGAAAAAAATCCAATTTTCCTGACCCCGGGAGTGTGAAAAAAATCCAATTTTCCTGACCCTGGGAGTGTGAAAAAAAATCCAATTTTCCTGACCCCGGGAGTGTGAAAAATGTGATTTTCTTGAACCCGGGAGTGTGAAAAAAACCCATTTTTCCTGACCCTGGGAGTGTGAAAAAATATGCGATTTTCCTGACCCCGGGAGTGTGAAAAAAATCCAATTTTCCTGACCCCGGGAGTGTGAAAAATGTGATTTTCTTGACCCCGGGAGTTTGAAAAAAATCTGGTATTCCTGACCCTGGGAGTTTGAAAATATCCGATTTTCCTGAAACCGGGAGTGTCAAAAAATGTGATTTTCTTGACCTCGGGAGTTTAAAAAAATCTGATTTTCCTGACCCTGGGAGTGTGAAAAAAATCCAATTTTCCTGACCCAGGGAGTGTGAAAAAATCCAATTTTCCTGACCCCGGGAGTGTTAAAAAAATCTGATTTTCTTTACCTCGGGAGTGTGAAAATATCCGATTTTCCTGACCCCGGGAGTGTGAAAAATATCAGAATTTCCTGACCCCGGGAGTGTGAAAAAATGTGATTTTCCTGACCCCGGGAGTGTGAAAATATCTGATTTTCTTGATCCCGGTGGTGTGAAAAAAATTAAATTCTCCTAACCCCGGGAGTTTGAAAAAAATCTGGTTTTCCTGACCCCGGGAGTTTGAAAATATCCGATTTTCCTGACCCCGGGAGTGTGAAAAAATCCAATTTTCCTGACCCCGGGAGTGTGAAATATATCACAATTTCCTGACCCCGGGAGTGTGAAAAATGTGATTTTCTTGAACCCGGGAGTGTGAAAAAAACCCAATTTTCCTGACCCTGGGAGTTTGAAAAAAATCCAATTTTCCTGACCCCGGGAGTGTGAAAAAAATCCAATTTTCCTGACCCCGGGAGTGTGAAAAATATCAGAATTTCCTGACCCCGGGAGTGTTAAAAAATGTGATTTTCTTGAACCCGGGAGTGTGAAAAATATTAAATTCTCCTGACCCCGGGAGTGTGAAAAAAATCCAATTTTCCTGACCCCGGGTGTGTGAAAAATATCAGAATTTCCTGACCCCGGGAGTGTGAAAAAATGTGATTTTCTTGAACCCGGGAGTGTGAAAAATGTGATTTTCCTAACACCGGGAGTGTGAAAAAAATTCAGAATTTCCTGACCCCGGGAGTGTGAAAAAATGTGATTTTCTTGACCCCGGGAGTGTGAAAAAAATCAGAATCTCCTGACCCCGGGAGTGTGAAAAAATGTGATTTTCTTGACCCCGGGAGTGTGAAAAATATTAAATTCTCCTGACCCCGTGAGTGTGAAAAAAATTCAGTTTTCCTGACCCCGGGCGAGTGAAAAATGTGATTTTCCTAACACCGGGAGTGTGAAAAAAAATCAGAATTTCCTGACCCCGGGAGTGTGAAAAAATGTGATTTTCTTGACCCCGGGAGTGTGAAAAATATCAGAATCTCCTGACCCCGGGAGTGTGAAAAAATGTGATTTTCTTGACCCCGGCAGTGTGAAAAAAACCCAATTTTCCTGACCCCGGGAGTTTGAAAAAAATCTGGTGTTCCTAACCCCGGGAGTATGAAAATATCCAATTTTCCTGACACCGGGAGTGTGAAAATATGCGATTTTCCTGACCCCGGAAGTGTGAAAAATGTGATTTTCTTGACCCCAGGAGTTTGAAAAAAATCTGGTTTTCCTGACCCTGGGAGTTTGAAAATATCCGATTTTCCTGAAACCGGGAGTGTGAAAAAATGTGATTTTCTTGACCTCGGGAGTGTGAAAAAAATCCAATTTTCCTGACCCCGGGAGTGTGAAAAAAATCCAATTTTCCTGACCGAGGGAGTGTGAAAAAAATCCAATCTTCCTGACCCCGGGAGTGTTAAAAAATCTGATTTTCTTGACCCCGGGAGTGTGAAAATATCCGATTTTCCTGACCCCGGGAGTGTGAAAAATGTCAGAATTTCCTGACCCCGGGAGTGTGAAAAAATGTGATTTTCCTGACCCCGGGAGTGTGAAAATATCTGATTTTCTTGACCCCGGGAGTGTGAAAAAAATCAGAATCTCCTGACCCCGGGAGTGTGAAAAAAATCCAATTTTCCTGACCCTGGGAGTGTGAAAAAAATCCAATTTTCCTGACCCCGGGAGTGTGAAAAATGTGATTTTCTTGAACCCGGGAGTGTGAAAAAAACCCATTTTTCCTGACCCTGGGAGTGTGAAAAAATATGCGATTTTCCTGACCCCGGGAGTGTGAAAAAAATCCAATTTTCCTGACCCCGGGAGTGTGAAAAATGTGATTTTCTTGACCCCGGGAGTTTGAAAAAAATCTGGTATTCCTGACCCTGGGAGTTTGAAAATATCCGATTTTCCTGAAACCGGGAGTGTCAAAAAATGTGATTTTCTTGACCTCGGGAGTTTAAAAAAATCTGATTTTCCTGACCCTGGGAGTGTGAAAAAAATCCAATTTTCCTGACCCAGGGAGTGTGAAAAAATCCAATTTTCCAGACCCCGGGAGTGTTAAAAAAATCTGATTTTCTTTACCCCGGGAGTGTGAAAATATCCGATTTTCCTGACCCCGGGAGTGTGAAAAATATCAGAATTTCCTGACCCCGGGAGTGTGAAAAAATGTGATTTTCCTGACCCCGGGAGTGTGAAAATATCTGATTTTCTTGATCCCGGTGGTGTGAAAAAAATTAAATTCTCCTAACCCCGGGAGTTTGAAAAAAATCTGGTTTTCCTGACCCCGGGAGTTTGAAAATATCCGATTTTCCTGACCCCGGGAGTGTGAAAAAATCCAATTTTCCTGACCCCGGGAGTGTGAAATATATCACAATTTCCTGACCCCGGGAGTGTGAAAAATGTGATTTTCTTGAACCCGGGAGTGTGAAAAAAACCCAATTTTCCTGACCCTGGGAGTTTGAAAAAAATCCAATTTTCCTGACCCCGGGAGTGTGAAAAAAATCCAATTTTCCTGACCCCGGGAGTGTGAAAAATATCAGAATTTCCTGACCCCGGGAGTGTTAAAAAATGTGATTTTCTTGAACCCGGGAGTGTGAAAAATATTAAATTCTCCTGACCCCGGGAGTGTGAAAAAAATCCAATTTTCCTGACCCCGGGAGTGTGAAAAATGTCAGAATTTCCTGACCCCGGGAGTGTGAAAAAATGTGATTTTCCTGACCCCGGGAGTGTGAAAATATCTGATTTTCTTGACCCCGGGAGTGTGAAAAAAATCAGAATCTCCTGACCCCGGGAGTGTGAAAAAAATCCAATTTTCCTGACCCTGGGAGTGTGAAAAAAATCCAATTTTCCTGACCCCGGGAGTGTGAAAAATGTGATTTTCTTGAACCCGGGAGTGTGAAAAAAACCCATTTTTCCTGACCCTGGGAGTGTGAAAAAATATGCGATTTTCCTGACCCCGGGAGTGTGAAAAAATGTGATTTTCTTGAACCCGGGAGTGTGAAAAATGTGATTTTCCTAACACCGGGAGTGTGAAAAAAATTCAGAATTTCCTGACCCCGGGAGTGTGAAAAAATGTGATTTTCTTGACCCCGGGAGTGTGAAAAAAATCAGAATCTCCTGACCCCGGGAGTGTGAAAAAATGTGATTTTCTTGACCCCGGGAGTGTGAAAAATATTAAATTCTCCTGACCCCGTGAGTGTGAAAAAAATTCAGTTTTCCTGACCCCGGGCGAGTGAAAAATGTGATTTTCCTAACACCGGGAGTGTGAAAAAAAATCAGAATTTCCTGACCCCGGGAGTGTGAAAAAATGTGATTTTCTTGACCCCGGGAGTGTGAAAAATATCAGAATCTCCTGACCCCGGGAGTGTGAAAAAATGTGATTTTCTTGACCCCGGCAGTGTGAAAAAAACCCAATTTTCCTGACCCCGGGAGTTTGAAAAAAATCTGGTGTTCCTAACCCCGGGAGTATGAAAATATCCAATTTTCCTGACACCGGGAGTGTGAAAATATGCGATTTTCCTGACCCCGGGAGTGTGAAAAATGTGATTTTCTTGACCCCAGGAGTTTGAAAAAAATCTGGTTTTCCTGACCCTGGGAGTTTGAAAATATCCGATTTTCCTGAAACCGGGAGTGTGAAAAAATGTGATTTTCTTGACCTCGGGAGTGTGAAAAAAATCCAATTTTCCTGACCCCGGGAGTGTGAAAAAAATCCAATTTTCCTGACCGAGGGAGTGTGAAAAAAATCCAATCTTCCTGACCCCGGGAGTGTTAAAAAATCTGATTTTCTTGACCCCGGGAGTGTGAAAATATCCGATTTTCCTGACCCCGGGAGTGTGAAAAATATCAGAATTTCCTGACCCCGGGAGTGTGAAAAATGTGATTTTCCTGACCCCGGGAGTGTGAAAATATCTGATTTTCTTGACCCCGGGAGTGTGAAAAAAATCAGAATCTCCTGACCCCGGGAGTGTGAAAAAATGTGATTTTCTTGACCCCGGGAGTATGAAAAATATTAAATTCTCCTGACCCCGTGAGTGTGAAAAAAATTCAGTTTTCCTGACCCCGGGCGAGTGAAAAATGTGATTTTCCTAACACCGGGAGTGTGAAAAAAAATCAGAATTTCCTGACCCCGGGAGTGTGAAAAAATGTGATTTTCTTGACCCCGGGAGTGTGAAAAATATCAGAATCTCCTGACCCCGGGAGTGTGAAAAAATGTGATTTTCTTGACCCCGGCAGTGTGAAAAAAACCCAATTTTCCTGACCCCGGGAGTTTGAAAAAAATCTGGTGTTCCTAACCCCGGGAGTATGAAAATATCCAATTTTCCTGACACCGGGAGTGTGAAAATATGCGATTTTCCTGACCCCGGGAGTGTGAAAAATGTGATTTTCTTGACCCCGGGAGTTTGAAAAAAATCTGGTTTTCCTGACCCTGGGAGTTTGAAAATATCCGATTTTCCTGAAACCGGGAGTGTGAAAAAATGTGATTTTCTTGACCTCGGGAGTGTGAAAAAAATCCAATTTTCCTGACCCCGGGAGTGTGAAAAAAATCCAATTTTCCTGACCGAGGGAGTGTGAAAAAAATCCAATCTTCCTGACCCCGGGAGTGTTAAAAAATCTGATTTTCTTGACCCCGGGAGTGTGAAAATATCCGATTTTCCTGACCCCGGGAGTGTGAAAAATATCAGAATTTCCTGACCCCGGGAGTGTGAAAAAATGTGATTTTCCTGACCCCGGGAGTGTGAAAATATCTGATTTTCTTGATCCCGGGAGTGTGAAAAAAATTAAATTCTCCTGACCCCGGGAGTGTGAAAAAAATCCAATTTTCCTGACCCCGGGAGTGTGAAAAAAATCCAATTTTCCCGACCCCGGGAGTGTGAAAAATATCAGAATTTCCTGACCCCGGGAGTGTGAAAAAATGTGATTTTCTTGAACCCGGGAGTGTGAAAAATGTGATTTTCCTAACACCGGCAGTGTGAAAAAAATTCAGAATTTCCGGACCCCGGGAGTGAGAAAAAATGTGATTTTCTTGACCCCGGGAGTGTGAAAAAAATCAGAATCTCCTGACCCCGGGAGTGTGAAAAAATGTGATTTTCTTGACCCCGGGAGTGTGAAAAATACCCAATTTTCCTGACCCCGAGAGTTTGGAAAAAATCTGGCTTTCCTGACCCCGGGAGTATGAAAATATCCAATTTTCCTGACACCGGGAGTGTGAAAATATGCGATTTTCCTGACCCCGGGAGTGTGAAAAAATGTGATTTTCCTGACCCCGGGAGTGTGAAAATATCTGATTTTCTTGATCCCGGGAGTGTGAAAAAAATTAAATTCTCCTGACCCCGGGAGTGTGAAAAATATCCAATTTTCCTGACCCCGGGAGTGTGAAAAAAATCCAATTTTCCTGACCCCGGGAGTGTGAAAAATATCAGAATTTCCTGACCCCGGGAGTGTGAAAAAATGTGATTTTCTTGAACCCGGGAGTGTGAAAAATGTGATTTTCCTAACACCGGCAGTGTGAAAAAAATTCAGAATTTCCGGACCCCAGGAGTGAGAAAAAATGTGATTTTCTTGACCCCGGGAGTGTGAAAAAAATCAGAATCTCCTGACCCCGGGAGTGTGAGAAAATGTGATTTTCTTGACCCCGGGAGTGTGAAAAATACCCAATTTTCCTGACCCCGAGAGTTTGAAAAAAATCTGGCTTTCCTGACCACGGGAGTATGAGTATCCAATTTTCCTGACCCCGGGAGTGTGAAAAATATCAGAATTTCCTGACCCCGGGAGTGTGAAAAAATGTTATTTTCCTGACCCCGGGAGTGTGAAAATATCTGATTTTCTTGATCCCGGGAGTGTGAAAAAAATTAAATTCTCCTGACCCCGGGAGTGTGAAAAATATCAGAATTTCCTGACCCCGGGAGTGTGAAAAAATGTGATTTTCTTGAACCCGGGAGTGTGAAAAATGTGATTTTCCTAACACCGGCAGTGTGAAAAAAATTCAGAATTTCCGGACCCCGGGAGTGAGAAAAAATGTGATTTTCTTGACCCCGGGAGTGTGAAAAAAAGCACAATTTCCTGACCACGGGAGTTTAAAAAAATCTGATTTTCCTGACCCCGGGAGTGCGAAAATATCCGATTTTCCTGACCCCAGGAGTGTGAAAAAAATCCAATTTTCCTGACCCCGGGAGTGTGAAAAATGTGATTTTCTTGACCCCGGGAGTGTGAAAAAACCCAATTTTCCAGACCCAGGGAGTTTGAAAAAAATCTGGTTTTCCTGACCCCGGGAGTTTGAAAATATCCGATTTTCCTGACCCCGGGAGTGTGAAAAAAATCCAATTTTCCTGACCCCGGGCGTGTGAAAAATATCAGAATTTCCTAACACCGGGAGTGTGAAAAAATGTGATTTTCTTGAACCCGGGAGTGTGAAAAATGTGATTTTCCTAACACCGGGAGTGTGAAAAAAATTCAGAATTTCCTGGCCCCGGGAGTGTGAAAAAATGTGATTTTCTTGACCCCGGGAGTGTGAAAAAAACCCAATTTTCCTGACCCCGGGAGTTTGAAATAAATCTGGCTTTCCTGACCCCGGGAGTATGAAAATATCCAATTTTCCTGACACCGGGATTGTGAAAATATGCGATTTTCCTGACCCCGGGAGTTTAAAAAAACCAGAATATCCTGACCCCGGGAGTTTAAAAAAATCTGATTTTCCTGACCCCGGGAGTGTGAAAATATCCGATTTTCCTGACCCCGGGAGTGTGAAAAAAATCCAATTTTTCTGACCCCGGGAGTGTGAAAAATGTGATTTTCTTGACCCCAGGAGTGTGAAAATATCCGATTTTCCTGACCCCGGGAGTGTGAAAAATCTCAGAATTTCCTGACCCCGGGAGTGTGAAAAAATGTGATTTTCCTGACCCCGGGAGTGTGAAAATATCTGATTTTCTTGATCCCGGGAGTGTGAAAAAAATCAGAATCTCCTGAACCCGGGAGTGTGAAAAAATGTGATTTTCTTGACCCCGGGAGTGTGAAAAAAATCCAATTTTCCTGACCCCGGGAGTGTGAAAAAAATCCAATTTTCCTGACCCCGGGAGTGTGAAAAATATCAGAATTTCCTGACTCCGGGAGTGTGAAAAAATGTGATTTTCTTGAACCCGGGAGTGTGAAAAATGTGATTTTCCTAACACCGGCAGTGTGAAAAAAATTCAGAATTTCCTGACCCCGGGAGTGTGAAAAAATGTGATTTTCTTGACCCTGGGAGTGTGAAAAAATCAGAATCTCCTGAACCCGGGAGTGTGAAAAAATGTGATTTTCTTGACCCCGGGAGTGTGAAAAAAATCAGAATCTCCTGAACCAGGGAGTGTGAAAAAATGTGATTTTCTTGACCCCGGGAGTGTGAAAAAAACCCAATTTTCCTGACCTCAGGAGTGTGAAAAAAACCCAATTTTCCTGACCCTGGGAGTGTGAAAAAAATCCAATTTTCCTGACCCCGGGAGTGTGAAAAATATCAGAATTTACTGACCCCGGGAGTGTGAAAAATGTGATTTTCTTGAACACGAGAGTGTGAAAAAAAAACATTTTTCCTGACCCTGGGAGTGTGAAAAAAATCCAATTTTCCTGACCCCGGGAGTGTGAAAAAAATCCAATTTTCCTGACCCCGGGAGTGTGAAAAATATCAGAATTTCCTGACCCCGGGAGTGTGAAAAAATGTGATTTTCTTGATCCCGGGAGTGTGAAAAATATTAAATTCTCCTGACCCCGGGAGTGTGAAAAAAATCTAATTTTCCTGACCCCGGCGTGTGAAAAATGTGATTTTCCTAACACCGGGAGTGTGAAAAAATCAGAATTTCCTGACCCCGGGAGTGTGAAAAAATGTGATTTTCTTGACCCCGGGAGTGTGAAAAAAACCCAATTTTCCTGACCCCGGGAGTTTGAAAAAAATCCGGTGTTCCTAACCTCGGGAGTACGAAAATATCCAATTTTCCTGACACCGGGAGTGTGAAAATATGCGATTTTCCTGACCCCGGGAGTGTGAAAAATGTGATTTTCTTGACCCCGGGAGTTTGAAAAAAATCTGGTTTTCCTGACCCTGGGAGTGTGAAAATACCCGATTTTCCTGACCCCAGGAGTGTGAAAAAAATCCAATTTTTCTGACCACGGGAGTGTGAAAAATGTGATTTTCTTGACCCCAGGAGTGTGAAAAAATGTGATTTTCTTGACCCCGAGAGTGTGAAAAAAATCAGAATCTCCTGAAGCCGGGAGTGTGAAAAAATGTGATTTTCTTGACCTCGGGAGTGTGAAAAAAATCCAATTTTCCTGACCCCGGGAGTGTGAAAAAAATCCAATTTTCCTGACCCCGGGAGTGTGAAAAATATCAGAATTTCCTGACCCCGGGAGTGTGAAAAAATGTGATTTTCTTGAACCCGGGAGTGTGAAAAATATTAAATTCTCCTGACCCCGGGAGTGTGAAAAAAATCTAATTTTCCTGACCCCGGCGTGTGAAAAATGTGATTTTCCTAACACCGGGTGTGTGAAAAAATCAGAATTTCCTGACCCCAGGAGTGTGAAAAAATGTGATTTTCTTGACCCCGGGAGTGTGAAAAAAACCCAATTTTCCTGACCCCGGGAGTTTGAAAAAAATCCGGTGTTCCTAACCTCGGGAGTATGAAAATATCCAATTTTCCTGACACCGGGAGTGTGAAAATATGCGATTTTCCTGACCCCGGGAGTGTGAAAAATGTGATTTTCTTGACCCCGGGAGTTTGAAAAAAATCTGGTTTTCCTGACCCTGGGAGTGTGAAAATACCCGATTTTCCTGACCCCAGGAGTGTGAAAAAAATCCAATTTTTCTGACCACGGGAGTGTGAAAAATGTGATTTTCTTGACCCCAGGAGTGTGAAAAAATGTGATTTTCTTGACCCCGGGAGTGTGAAAAAAATCAGAATCTCCTGAAGCCGGGAGTGTGAAAAAATGTGATTTTCTTGACCTCGGGAGTGTGAAAAAAATCCAATTTTCCTGACCCCGGGAGTGTGAAAAAAATCCAATTTTCCTGACCCTGGGACTGTGAAAAAAACCCAATTTTCCTGACCCCGGGAGTTTGAAAAAAATCCGGTGTTCCTAACCTCGGGAGTATGAAAATATCCAATTTTCCTGACACCGGGAGTGTGAAAATATGCGATTTTCCTGACCCCGGGAGTGTGAAAAATGTGATTTTCTTGACCCCGGGAGTTTGAAAAAAATCTGGCTTTCCTGACCCTGGGAGTGTGAAAATACCCGATTTTCCTGACCCCAGGAGTGTGAAAAAAATCCAATTTTTCTGACCACGGGAGTGTGAAAAATGTGATTTTCTTGACCCCAGGATTGTGAAAAAATGTGATTTTCTTGACCCCGGGAGTGTGAAAAAAATCAGAATCTCCTGAAGCCGGGAGTGTGAAAAAATGTGATTTTCTTGACCTCGGGAGTGTGAAAAAAATCCAATTTTCCTGACCCCGGGAGTGTGAAAAAAATCCAATTTTCCTGACCCTGGGACTGTGAAAAAAATCCAATTTTCCTGACCCCGGGAGTGTGAAAAATGTGATTTTCTTGAACCCGGGAGTGTGAAAAAAACCCATTTTTCCTGACCCTGGGAGTGTGAAAAAATATGCGATTTTCCTGACCCCGGGAGTGTGAAAAAAATCCAATTTTCCTGACCCCGGGAGTGTGAAAAATGTGATTTTCTTGACCCCGGGAGTTTGAAAAAAATCTGGTATTCCTGACCCTGGGAGTTTGAAAATATCCGATTTTCCTGAAACCGGGAGTGTCAAAAAATGTGATTTTCTTGACCTCGGGAGTTTAAAAAAATCTGATTTTCCTGACCCTGGGAGTGTGAAAAAAATCCAATTTTCCTGACCCAGGGAGTGTGAAAAAATCCAATTTTCCTGACCCCGGGAGTGTTAAAAAAATCTGATTTTCTTTACCCCGGTAGTGTGAAAATATCCGATTTTCCTGACCCCGGGAGTGTGAAAAATATCAGAATTTCCTGACCCCAGGAGTGTGAAAAAATGTGATTTTCCTGACCCCGGGAGTGTGAAAATATCTGATTTTCTTGATCCCGGTGGTGTGAAAAAAATTAAATTCTCCTAACCCCGGGAGTTTGAAAAAAATCTGGTTTTCCTGACCCCGGGAGTTTGAAAATATCCGATTTTCCTGACCCCGGGAGTGTGAAAAAATCCAATTTTCCTGACCCCGGGAGTGTGAAATATATCACAATTTCCTGACCCCGGGAGTGTGAAAAATGTGATTTTCTTGAACCCGGAAGTGTGAAAAAAACCCAATTTTCCTGACCCTGGGAGTTTGAAAAAAATCCAATTTTCCTGACCCCGGGAGTGTGAAAAAAATCCAATTTTCCTGACCCCGGGAGTGTGAAAAATATCAGAATTTCCTGACCCCGGGAGTGTTAAAAAATGTGATTTTCTTGAACCCGGGAGTGTGAAAAATATTAAATTCTCCTGACCCCGGGAGTGTGAAAAAAATCCAATTTTCCTGACCCCGGGTGTGTGAAAAATATCAGAATTTCCTGAACCCG
The DNA here is from genome assembly GCA_035047345.1 of Bradypodion ventrale. NCBI lineage: Eukaryota > Metazoa > Chordata > Lepidosauria > Squamata > Chamaeleonidae > Bradypodion > Bradypodion ventrale. Next base: position 20,825,705 of record JAWDJE010000009.1, on the reverse strand, counting down.
GGAGTGTGAAAAAATGTGATTTTCTTGAACCCGGGAGTGTGAAAAATGTGATTTTCCTAACACCGGGAGTGTGAAAAAAATTCAGAATTTCCTGACCCCGGGAGTGTGAAAAAATGTGATTTTCTTGACCCCGGGAGTGTGAAAAAAATCAGAATCTCCTGACCCCGGGAGTGTGAAAAAATGTGATTTTCTTGACCCCGGGAGTGTGAAAAATATTAAATTCTCCTGACCCCGTGAGTGTGAAAAAAATTCAGTTTTCCTGACCCCGGGCGAGTGAAAAATGTGATTTTCCTAACACCGGGAGTGTGAAAAAAATCAGAATTTCCTGACCCCGGGAGTGTGAAAAAATGTGATTTTTTTGACCCCGGGAGTGTGAAAAATATCAGAATCTCCTGACCCCGGGAGTGTGAAAAAATGTGATTTTCTTGACCCCGGCAGTGTGAAAAAAACCCAATTTTCCTGACCCCGGGAGTTTGAAAAAAATCTGGTGTTCCTAACCCCGGGAGTATGAAAATATCCAATTTTCCTGACACCGGGAGTGTGAAAATATGCGATTTTCCTGACCCCGGGAGTGTGAAAAATGTGATTTTCTTGACCCCAGGAGTTTGAAAAAAATCTGGTTTTCCTGACCCTGGGAGTTTGAAAATATCCGATTTTCCTGAAACCGGGAGTGTGAAAAAATGTGATTTTCTTGACCTCGGGAGTGTGAAAAAAATCCAATTTTCCTGACCCCGGGAGTGTGAAAAAAATCCAATTTTCCTGACCGAGGGAGTGTGAAAAAAATCCAATCTTCCTGACCCCGGGAGTGTTAAAAAATCTGATTTTCTTGACCCCGGGAGTGTGAAAATATCCGATTTTCCTGACCCCGGGAGTGTGAAAAATATCAGAATTTCCTGACCCCGGGAGTGTGAAAAAATGTGATTTTCCTGACCCCGGGAGTGTGAAAATATCTGATTTTCTTGACCCCGGGAGTGTGAAAAAAATCAGAATCTCCTGACCCCGGGAGTGTGAAAAAATGTGATTTTCTTGACCCCGGGAGTATGAAAAATATTAAATTCTCCTGACCCCGTGAGTGTGAAAAAAATTCAGTTTTCCTGACCCCGGGCGAGTGAAAAATGTGATTTTCCTAACACCGGGAGTGTGAAAAAAAATCAGAATTTCCTGACCCCGGGAGTGTGAAAAAATGTGATTTTCTTGACCCCGGGAGTGTGAAAAATATCAGAATCTCCTGACCCCGGGAGTGTGAAAAAATGTGATTTTCTTGACCCCGGCAGTGTGAAAAAAACCCAATTTTCCTGACCCCGGGAGTTTGAAAAAAATCTGGTGTTCCTAACCCCGGGAGTATGAAAATATCCAATTTTCCTGACACCGGGAGTGTGAAAATATGCGATTTTCCTGACCCCGGGAGTGTGAACAATGTGATTTTCTTGACCCCGGGAGTTTGAAAAAAATCTGGTTTTCCTGACCCTGGGAGTTTGAAAATATCCGATTTTCCTGAAACCGGGAGTGTGAAAAAATGTGATTTTCTTGACCTCGGGAGTGTGAAAAAAATCCAATTTTCCTGACCCCGGGAGTGTGAAAAAAATCCAATTTTCCTGACCGAGGGAGTGTGAAAAAAATCCAATCTTCCTGACCCCGGGAGTGTTAAAAAATCTGATTTTCTTGACCCCGGGAGTGTGAAAATATCCGATTTTCCTGACCCCGGGAGTGTGAAAAATATCAGAATCTCCTGACCCCGGGAGTGTGAAAAAATGTGATTTTCCTGACCCCGGGAGTGTGAAAATATCTGATTTTCTTGATCCCGGGAGTGTGAAAAAAATTAAATTCTCCTGACCCCGGGAGTGTGAAAAAAATCCAATTTTCCTGACCCCGGGAGTGTGAAAAAAATCCAATTTTCCCGACCCCGGGAGTGTGAAAAATATCAGAATTTCCTGACCCCGGGAGTGTGAAAAAATGTGATTTTCTTGAACCCGGGAGTGTGAAAAATGTGATTTTCCTAACACCGGCAGTGTGAAAAAAATTCAGAATTTCCGGACCCCGGGAGTGAGAAAAAATGTGATTTTCTTGCCCCCGGGAGTGTGAAAAAAATCAGAATCTCCTGACCCCGGGAGTGTGAAAAAATGTGATTTTCTTGACCCCGGGAGTGTGAAAAATACCCAATTTTCCTGACCCCGAGAGTTTGGAAAAAATCTGGCTTTCCTGACCCCGGGAGTATGAAAATATCCAATTTTCCTGACACCGGGAGTGTGAAAATATGCGATTTTCCTGACCCCGGGAGTGTGAAAAAATGTGATTTTCCTGACCCCGGGAGTGTGAAAATATCTGATTTTCTTGATCCCGGTGGTGTGAAAAAAATTAAATTCTCCTAACCCCGGGAGTTTGAAAAAAATCTGGTTTTCCTGACCCCGGGAGTTTGAAAATATCCGATTTTCCTGACCCCGGGAGTGTGAAAAAATCCAATTTTCCTGACCCCGGGAGTGTGAAATATATCACAATTTCCTGACCCCGGGAGTGTGAAAAATGTGATTTTCTTGAACCCGGAAGTGTGAAAAAAACCCAATTTTCCTGACCCTGGGAGTTTGAAAAAAATCCAATTTTCCTGACCCCGGGAGTGTGAAAAAAATCCAATTTTCCTGACCCCGGGAGTGTGAAAAATATCAGAATTTCCTGACCCCGGGAGTGTTAAAAAATGTGATTTTCTTGAACCCGGGAGTGTGAAAAATATTAAATTCTCCTGACCCCGGGAGTGTGAAAAAAATCCAATTTTCCTGACCCCGGGTGTGTGAAAAATATCAGAATTTCCTGAACCCGGGAGTGTGAAAAAATGTGATTTTCTTGAACCCGGGAGTGTGAAAAATGTGATTTTCCTAACACCGGGAGTGTGAAAAAAATTCAGAATTTCCTGACCCCGGGAGTGTGAAAAAATGTGATTTTCTTGACCCCGGGAGTGTGAAAAAAATCAGAATCTCCTGACCCCGGGAGTGTGAAAAAATGTGATTTTCTTGACCCCGGGAGTGTGAAAAATATTAAATTCTCCTGACCCCGTGAGTGTGAAAAAAATTCAGTTTTCCTGACCCCGGGCGAGTGAAAAATGTGATTTTCCTAACACCGGGAGTGTGAAAAAAATCAGAATTTCCTGACCCCGGGAGTGTGAAAAAATGTGATTTTTTTGACCCCGGGAGTGTGAAAAATATCAGAATCTCCTGACCCCGGGAGTGTGAAAAAATGTGATTTTCTTGACCCCGGCAGTGTGAAAAAAACCCAATTTTCCTGACCCCGGGAGTTTGAAAAAAATCTGGTGTTCCTAACCCCGGGAGTATGAAAATATCCAATTTTCCTGACACCGGGAGTGTGAAAATATGCGATTTTCCTGACCCCGGGAGTGTGAAAAATGTGATTTTCTTGACCCCAGGAGTTTGAAAAAAATCTGGTTTTCCTGACCCTGGGAGTTTGAAAATATCCGATTTTCCTGAAACCGGGAGTGTGAAAAAATGTGATTTTCTTGACCTCGGGAGTGTGAAAAAAATCCAATTTTCCTGACCCCAGGAGTGTGAAAAAAATCCAATTTTCCTGACCGAGGGAGTGTGAAAAAAATCCAATCTTCCTGACCCCGGGAGTGTTAAAAAATCTGATTTTCTTGACCCCGGGAGTGTGAAAATATCCGATTTTCCTGACCCCGGGAGTGTGAAAAATATCAGAATTTCCTGACCCCGGGAGTGTGAAAAAATGTGATTTTCCTGACCCCGGGAGTGTGAAAATATCTGATTTTCTTGACCCCGGGAGTGTGAAAAAAATCAGAATCTCCTGACCCCGGGAGTGTGAAAAAATGTGATTTTCTTGACCCCGGGAGTATGAAAAATATTAAATTCTCCTGACCCCGTGAGTGTGAAAAAAATTCAGTTTTCCTGACCCCGGGCGAGTGAAAAATGTGATTTTCCTAACACCGGGAGTGTGAAAAAAAATCAGAATTTCCTGACCCCGGGAGTGTGAAAAAATGTGATTTTCTTGACCCCGGGAGTGTGAAAAATATCAGAATCTCCTGACCCCGGGAGTGTGAAAAAATGTGATTTTCTTGACCCCGGCAGTGTGAAAAAAACCCAATTTTCCTGACCCCGGGAGTTTGAAAAAAATCTGGTGTTCCTAACCCCGGGAGTATGAAAATATCCAATTTTCCTGACACCGGGAGTGTGAAAATATGCGATTTTCCTGACCCCGGGAGTGTGAACAATGTGATTTTCTTGACCCCGGGAGTTTGAAAAAAATCTGGTTTTCCTGACCCTGGGAGTTTGAAAATATCCGATTTTCCTGAAACCGGGAGTGTGAAAAAATGTGATTTTCTTGACCTCGGGAGTGTGAAAAAAATCCAATTTTCCTGACCCCGGGAGTGTGAAAAAAATCCAATTTTCCTGACCGAGGGAGTGTGAAAAAAATCCAATCTTCCTGACCCCGGGAGTGTTAAAAAATCTGATTTTCTTGACCCCGGGAGTGTGAAAATATCCGATTTTCCTGACCCCGGGAGTGTGAAAAATATCAGAATCTCCTGACCCCGGGAGTGTGAAAAAATGTGATTTTCCTGACCCCGGGAGTGTGAAAATATCTGATTTTCTTGATCCCGGGAGTGTGAAAAAAATTAAATTCTCCTGACCCCGGGAGTGTGAAAAAAATCCAATTTTCCTGACCCCGGGAGTGTGAAAAAAATCCAATTTTCCCGACCCCGGGAGTGTGAAAAATATCAGAATTTCCTGACCCCGGGAGTGTGAAAAAATGTGATTTTCTTGAACCCGGGAGTGTGAAAAATGTGATTTTCCTAACACCGGCAGTGTGAAAAAAATTCAGAATTTCCGGACCCCGGGAGTGAGAAAAAATGTGATTTTCTTGCCCCCGGGAGTGTGAAAAAAATCAGAATCTCCTGACCCCGGGAGTGTGAAAAAATGTGATTTTCTTGACCCCGGGAGTGTGAAAAATACCCAATTTTCCTGACCCCGAGAGTTTGGAAAAAATCTGGCTTTCCTGACCCCGGGAGTATGAAAATATCCAATTTTCCTGACACCGGGAGTGTGAAAATATGCGATTTTCCTGACCCCGGGAGTGTGAAAAAATGTGATTTTCCTGACCCCGGGAGTGTGAAAATATCTGATTTTCTTGATCCCGGGAGTGTGAAAAAAATTAAATTCTCCTGACCCCGGGAGTGTGAAAAATATCCAATTTTCCTGACCCCGGGAGTGTGAAAAAAATCCAATTTTCCTGACCCCGGGAGTGTGAAAAATATCAGAATTTCCTGACCCCGGGAGTGTGAAAAAATGTGATTTTCTTGAACCCGGGAGTGTGAAAAATGTGATTTTCCTAACACCGGCAGTGTGAAAAAAATTCAGAATTTCCGGACCCCAGGAGTGAGAAAAAATGTGATTTTCTTGACCCCGGGAGTGTGAAAAAAATCAGAATCTCCTGACCCCGGGAGTGTGAGAAAATGTGATTTTCTTGACCCCGGGAGTGTGAAAAATACCCAATTTTCCTGACCCCGAGAGTTTGAAAAAAATCTGGCTTTCCTGACCACGGGAGTATGAGAATATCCAATTTTCCTGACCCCGGGAGTGTGAAAAATATCAGAATTTCCTGACCCCGGGAGTGTGAAAAAATGTGATTTTCCTGACCCCGGGAGTGTGAAAATATCTGATTTTCTTGATCCCGGGAGTGTGAAAAAAATTAAATTCTCCTGACCCCGGGAGTGTGAAAAATATCAGAATTTCCTGACCCCGGGAGTGTGAAAAAATGTGATTTTCTTGAACCCGGGAGTGTGAAAAATGTGATTTTCCTAACACCGGCAGTGTGAAAAAAATTCAGAATTTCCGGACCCCGGGAGTGAGAAAAAATGTGATTTTCTTGACCCCGGGAGTGTGAAAAAAAGCACAATTTCCTGACCACGGGAGTTTAAAAAAATCTGATTTTCCTGACCCCGGGAGTTTGAAAATATCCGATTTTCCTGACCCCGGGAGTGTGAAAAAAATCCAATTTTCCTGACCCCGGGCGTGTGAAAAATATCAGAATTTCCTAACACCGGGAGTGTGAAAAAATGTGATTTTCTTGAACCCGGGAGTGTGAAAAATGTGATTTTCCTAACACCGGGAGTGTGAAAAAAATTCAGAATTTCCTGGCCCCGGGAGTGTGAAAAAATGTGATTTTCTTGACCCCGGGAGTGTGAAAAAAACCCAATTTTCCTGACCCCGGGAGTTTGAAATAAATCTGGCTTTCCTGACCCCGGGAGTATGAAAATATCCAATTTTCCTGACACCGGGATTGTGAAAATATGCGATTTTCCTGACCCCGGGAGTTTAAAAAAACCAGAATATCCTGACCCCGGGAGTTTAAAAAAATCTGATTTTCCTGACCCCGGGAGTGTGAAAATATCCGATTTTCCTGACCCCGGGAGGGTGAAAAAAATCCAATTTTTCTGACCCCGGGAGTGTGAAAAATGTGATTTTCTTGACCCCAGGAGTGTGAAAAAATGAGATTTTCTTGACCCCGGGAGTGTGAAAAAAATCAGAATCTCCTGAACCCGGGAGTGTGAAAAAATGTGATTTTCTTGACCTCAGGAGTGTGAAAAAAATCCAATTTTCCTGACCCCGAGAGTGTGAAAAAAATCCAATTTTCCTGACCCTGGGAGTGTGAAAAAAATCCAATTTTCCTGACCCCGGGAGTGTGAAAAAAATCCAATTTTCCTGCCCCCGGGAGTATGAAAAAATGTGATTTTCTTGAACCCGGGAGTGTGAAAAAATGTGATTTTCTTGAACACGGGAGTGTGAAAAATATTAAATTCTCCTGACCCCGGGAGTGTGAAAAAAATCCAATTTTCCTGACCCCGGGCGTGTGAAAAATATCAGAATTTCCTGACCCCGGGAGTGTGAAAAAATGTGATTTTCTTGAACCCGGGAGTGTGAAAAATGTGATTTTCCTAACACCGGGAGTGTGAAAAAATGTGATTTTCTTGAACCCGGGAGTGTGAAAAATGTGATTTTCCTAACACCGGGAGTGTGAAAAAAATTCAGAATTTCCTGACCCCGGGAGTATGAAAAAATGTGATTTTCTTGACCCCGGGAGTGTGAAAAATACCCAATTTTCCTGACCCCGAGAGTTTGGAAAAAATCTGGCTTTCCTGACCCCGGGAGTATGAAAATATCCAATTTTCCTGACACCGGGAGTGTGAAAATATGCGATTTTCCTGACCCCGGGAGTGTGAAAAAATGTGATTTTCCTGACCCCGGGAGTGTGAAAATATCTGATTTTCTTGATCCCGGGAGTGTGAAAAAAATTAAATTCTCCTGACCCCGGGAGTGTGAAAAATATCCAATTTTCCTGACCCCGGGAGTGTGAAAAAAATCCAATTTTCCTGACCCCGGGAGTGTGAAAAATATCAGAATTTCCTGACCCCGGGAGTGTGAAAAAATGTGATTTTCTTGAACCCGGGAGTGTGAAAAATGTGATTTTCCTAACACCGGCAGTGTGAAAAAAATTCAGAATTTCCGGACCCCAGGAGTGAGAAAAAATGTGATTTTCTTGACCCCGGGAGTGTGAAAAAAATCAGAATCTCCTGACCCCGGGAGTGTGAGAAAATGTGATTTTCTTGACCCCGGGAGTGTGAAAAATACCCAATTTTCCTGACCCCGAGAGTTTGAAAAAAATCTGGCTTTCCTGACCACGGGAGTATGAGAATATCCAATTTTCCTGACCCCGGGAGTGTGAAAAATATCAGAATTTCCTGACCCCGGGAGTGTGAAAAAATGTGATTTTCCTGACCCCGGGAGTGTGAAAATATCTGATTTTCTTGATCCCGGGAGTGTGAAAAAAATTAAATTCTCCTGACCCCGGGAGTGTGAAAAATATCAGAATTTCCTGACCCCGGGAGTGTGAAAAAATGTGATTTTCTTGAACCCGGGAGTGTGAAAAATGTGATTTTCCTAACACCGGCAGTGTGAAAAAAATTCAGAATTTCCGGACCCCGGGAGTGAGAAAAAATGTGATTTTCTTGACCCCGGGAGTGTGAAAAAAAGCACAATTTCCTGACCACGGGAGTTTAAAAAAATCTGATTTTCCTGACCCCGGGAGTGCGAAAATATCCGATTTTCCTGACCCCGGGAGTGTGAAAAAAATCCAATTTTCCTGACCCCGGGAGTGTGAAAAATGTGATTTTCTTGACCCCGGGAGTGTGAAAAAACCCAATTTTCCAGACCCAGGGAGTTTGAAAAAAATCTGGTTTTCCTGACCCCGGGAGTTTGAAAATATCCGATTTTCCTGACCCCGGGAGTGTGAAAAAAATCCAATTTTCCTGACCCCGGGCGTGTGAAAAATATCAGAATTTCCTAACACCGGGAGTGTGAAAAAATGTGATTTTCTTGAACCCGGGAGTGTGAAAAATGTGATTTTCCTAACACCGGGAGTGTGAAAAAAATTCAGAATTTCCTGGCCCCGGGAGTGTGAAAAAATGTGATTTTCTTGACCCCGGGAGTGTGAAAAAAACCCAATTTTCCTGACCCCGGGAGTTTGAAATAAATCTGGCTTTCCTGACCCCGGGAGTATGAAAATATCCAATTTTCCTGACACCGGGATTGTGAAAATATGTGATTTTCCTGACCCCGGGAGTTTAAAAAAACCAGAATATCCTGACCCCGGGAGTTTAAAAAAATCTGATTTTCCTGACCCCGGGAGTGTGAAAATATCCGATTTTCCTGACCCCGGGAGGGTGAAAAAAATCCAATTTTTCTGACCCCGGGAGTGTGAAAAATGTGATTTTCTTGACCCCAGGAGTGTGAAAAAATGAGATTTTCTTGACCCCGGGAGTGTGAAAAAAATCAGAATCTCCTGAACCCGGGAGTGTGAAAAAATGTGATTTTCTTGACCTCAGGAGTGTGAAAAAAATCCAATTTTCCTGACCCCGGGAGTGTGAAAAAAATCCAATTTTCCTGACCCTGGGAGTGTGAAAAAAATCCAATTTTCCTGACCCCGGGAGTGTGAAAAAAATCCAATTTTCCTGCCCCCGGGAGTGTGAAAAAATGTGATTTTCTTGAACCCGGGAGTGTGAAAAAATGTGATTTTCTTGAACACGGGAGTGTGAAAAATATTAAATTCTCCTGACCCCGGGAGTGTGAAAAAAATCCAATTTTCCTGACCCCGGGCGTGTGAAAAATATCAGAATTTCCTGACCCCGGGAGTGTGAAAAAATGTGATTTTCTTGAACCCGGGAGTGTGAAAAATGTGATTTTCCTAACACCGGGAGTGTGAAAAAATGTGATTTTCTTGAACCCGGGAGTGTGAAAAATGTGATTTTCCTAACACCGGGAGTGTGAAAAAAATTCAGAATTTCCTGACCCCGGGAGTATGAAAAAATGTGATTTTCTTGACGCCGGGAGTGTGAAAAAAATCAGAATCTCCTGACCCCGGGAGTGTGAAAAATATCAGAATTTCCTGACCCCGCGAGTGTGAAAATATATGATTTTCTTGAACCCGGGAGTGTGAACAAAATCACAATTTCCTGACCCCGGGAGTTTAAAAAAATCTGATTTTCCTGACCCCGCGAGTGTGAAAAAATGTGATTTTCTTGAACCCGGGAGTGTGAAAAATATTAAATTCTCCTGACCCCGGTAGTGTGAAAAAATGTGATTTTCTTGACCACGGGAGTGTGAAAAAATCAGAATCTCCTGAACCCGGGAGTGTGAAAAAATGTGATTTTCTTGACCCCGGGAGTGTGAAAAAAATCAGAATCTCCTGAACCCGGGAGTGTGAAAAAATGTGATTTTCTTGACCCCGGGAGTGTGAAAAAAAACCAATTTTCCTGACCTCAGGAGTGTGAAAAAAACCCAATTTTCCTGACCCTGGGAGTGTGAAAAAAATCCAATTTTCCTGACCCCGGGAGTGTGAAAAATATCAGAATTTCCTTACCCCGGGAGTGTGAAAAATGTGATTTTCTTGAACCCGGGAGTGTGAAAAAAACCCATTTTTCCTGACCCTGGGAGTGTGAAAAATCCTGACCCCGGGAGTGTGAAAAAAATCATATTTTCCTGACCCCGGGAGTGTGAAAAATATCAGAATTTCCTGACCCCGGGAGTGTGAAAAAATGTGATTTTCTTGAACCCGGGAGTGTGAAAAATATTAAATTCTCCTGACCCCGGGAGTGTGAAAAAAATCTAATTTTCCTGACCCCGGGCGTGTGAAAAATGTGATTTTCCTAACACCGGGAGTGTGAAAAAAATCAGAATTTCCTGACCCCGGGAGTGTGAAAAAATGTGATTTTCTTGACCCCGGGAGTGTGAAAAATATCAGAATCTCCAGACCCCGGGAGTGTGAAAAAATGTGATTTTCTTGACCCCGGGAGTGTGAAAAAAACCCAATTTTCCTGACCCCGGGAGTTTGAAAAAAATCTGGTGTTCCTAACCCCGGGAGTATGAAAATATCCAATTTTCCTGACACCGGGAGTGTGAAAATATGCGATTTTCCTGACCCCGGGAGTGTGAAAAATGTGATTTTCTTGACCCCGGGAGTTTGAAAAAAATCTCGTTTTCCTGACCCTGGGAGTGTGAAAATATCCGATTTTCCTGACCCCGGGAGTGTGAAAAAAATCCAATTTTTCTGACCCCGGGAGTGTGAATAATGTGATTTTCTTGACCCCAGGAGTGTGAAAAAATGTGATTTTCTTGACCCCAGGAGTGTGAAAAAAATCAGAATCTCCTGAACCCGGGAGTGTGAAAAAATGTGATTAGCTTGACCTCGGGAGTGTGAAAAAAATCCAATTTTCCTGACCCCGGGAGTGTGAAAAAAATCCAATTTTCCTGACCCTGGGAGTGTGAAAAAATCCAATTTTCCTGACCCCGGGAGTGTGAAAAATGTGATTTTCTTGACCCCGGGAGTTTGAAAAAAATCTGGTTTTCCTGACCCTGGGAGTTTGAAAATATCCGATTTTCCTGAAACCGGGAGTGTGAAAAAATGTGATTTTCTTGACCTCGGGAGTGTGAAAAAAATCCAATTTTCCTGACCCCAGGAGTGTGAAAAATATCCAATTTTCCTGACCCTGGGAGTGTGAAAAATATCAGAATTTCCTGACCCCGGGAGTGTGAAAAAATGTGATTTTCTTGACCCCGGGAGTGTGAAAAATACCCAATTTTCCTGACCCCGAGAGTTTGAAAAAAATCTGGCTTTCCTGACCCCGGGAGTATGAAAATATCCAATTTTCCTGACACCGGGAGTGTGAAAATATGCGCTTTTCCTGACCCCGGGAGTGTGAAAAAAAATCACAATTTCCTGACCCCGGGAGTTTAAAAAAATCCGATTTTCCTGACCCCGGGAGTGTGAAAAAAATCCAATTTTCCTGACCCCGGGAGTGTGAAAAATATCAGAATTTCCGGACCCCGGGAGTGTGAAAAATGTGATTTTCTTGAACCCGTGAGTGTGAAAAAAACCCAATTTTCCTGACCCTGGGAGTGTGAAAAAAATCCCATTTTCCTGACCCCGGGAGTGTGAAAAAAATCCAATTTTCCTGACCCCGGGAGTGTGAAAAATATCAGAATTTCCTGACCCCGGGAGTGTGAAAAAATGTGATTTTCTTGAACCAGGGAGTGTGAAAAATATTAAATTCTCCTGACCCCGGGAGTGTGAAAAAAATCCAATTTTCCTGACCCCGGGCGTGTGAAAAATATCAGAATTTCCTGACCCCGGGAGTGTGAAAAAATGTGATTTTCTTGAACCCGGGAGTGTGAAAAATGTGATTTTCCTAACACCGGGAGTGTAAAAAAATTCAGAATTTCCTGACCCCGGGAGTGTGAAAAAATGTGATTTTCTTGACCCCGGGAGTGTGAAAAAAATCAGAATCTCCTGACCCCGGGAGTGTGAAAAAATGTGATTTTCTTGACCCCGGGAGTTTGAAAAATATTAAATTCTCCTGACCCCGTGAGTGTGAAAAAAATTCAGTTTTCCTGACCCCGGGCGAGTGAAAAATGTGATTTTCCTAACACCGAGAGTGTGAAAAATATCAGAATTTCCTGACCCCGGGAGTGTGAAAAAATGTGATTTTCTTGAACCCGGGAGTGTGAAAAATATTAAATTCTCCTGACCCCGGGAGTGTGAAAAAAATCTAATTTTCCTGACCCCGGGAGTGTGAAAAAATGTGATTTTCTTGAACCCGGGATTGTGAAAAATATTAAATTCTCCTGACCCCGGGAGTGTGAAAAAAATCCAATTTTCCTGACTCCAGGCGTGTGAAAAATATCAGAATTTCCTGACCCCGGGAGTGTGAAAAAATGTGATTTTCTTGAACCCGGGAGTGTGAAAAAATGTGATTTTCATGACCCCGGGAGTGTGGAAAAAAAACCAATTTTCCTGACCCCGGGAGTGTGACAACAATCCAATTTTCCTGACCCCGGGAGTGTGAAAAATGTGATTTTCTTGACCCCGGGAGTGTGAAAAAATGTGATTTTCTTGACCCCGGGAGTGTGAAAAAAATCAGAATCTCCTGAACCCGGGAGTGTGAAAAAATGTGATTTTCTTGACCCCGGGAGTTTGAAAAATATTAAATTCTCCTGACCCCGTGAGTGTGAAAAAAATTCAGTTTTCCTGACCCCGGGCGAGTGAAAAATGTGATTTTCCTAACACCGCCAGTGTGAAAAATATCAGAATTTCCTGACCCCGGGAGTGTGAAAAAATGTGATTTTCTTGAACCCGGGAGTGTGAAAAATATTAAATTCTCCTGACCCCGGGAGTGTGAAAAAAATCTAATTTTCCTGACCCCGGGCGTGTGAAAAATGTGATTTTCCTAACACCGGGAGTGTGAAAAAATCAGAATTTCCTGACCCCGGGAGTGTGAACAAATGTGATTTTCTTGACCCCGGGAGTGTGAAAAATATCAGAATCTCCTGACCCCGGGAGTGTGAAAAAATGTGATTTTCTTGACCCCGGGAGTGTGAAAAAAACCCAATTTTCCTGACCCCGGGAGTTTGAAAAAAATCTGGTGTTCCTAACCCCGGGAGTATGAAAATATCCAATTTTCCTGACACCGGGAGTGTGAAAATATGCGATTTTCCTGACCCCGGGAGTGTGAAAAATGTGATTTTCTTGACCCCGGGAGTTTGAAAAAAAATCTGGTTTTCCTGACCCTGGGAGTTTGAAAATATCCGATTTTCCTAAAACCGGGAGTGTGAAAAATATTAGAATTTCCTGACCCCGGGAGTGTGAAAAAATGTGATTTTCTTGAACCCGGGAGTGTGAAAAATATTAAATTCTCCTGACCCCGGGAGTGTGAAAAAAATCTAATTTTTATGACCCCGGGCGTGTGAAAAATGTGATTTTCCTAACACCGGGAGTGTGAAAAAATCAGAATTTCCTGACCCCGGGAGTGTGAAAAAATGTGATTTTCTTGACCCCGGGAGTGTGAAAAATATCAGAATCTCCTGACCCCGGGAGTGTGAAAAAATGTGATTTTCTTGACCCCGGGAGTGTGAAAAAAACCCAATTTTCCTGACCCCGGGAGTTTGAAAAAAATCTGGTGTTCCTAACCCCGGGAGTTTGAAAATATCCAATTTTCCTGACACCGGGAGTGTGAAAATATGCGATTTTCCTGACCCCGGGAGTGTGAAAAATGTGATTTTCTTGACCCCGGGAGTTTGAAAAAAATCTGGTTTTCCTGACCCTGGGAGTTTGAAAATATCCGATTTTCCTAAAACCGGGAGTGTGAAAAAATGTGATTTTCTTGACCCCGGGAGTGTGAAAATATCCGATTTTCCTGACCCCGGGAGTGTGAAAAATATCAGAATTTCCTGACCCCGGGAGTGTGAAAAAATGTGATTTTCCTGACCCCGGGAGTGTGAAAATATCTGATTTTCTTGATCCCGGGAGTGTGAAAAAAATTAAATTCTCCTGACCCCGGGAGTGTGAAAAAATCCAATTTTCCTGACCCCGGGAGTGTGAAAAAAATCCAATTTTCCTGACCCCGGGAGTGTGAAAAATATCAGAATTTCCTGACCCCGGGAGTGTGAAAAAATGTGATTTTCTTGAACCCGGGAGTGTGAAAAATGTGATTTTCCTAACACCGGCAGTGTGAAAAAAATTCAGAATTTCCGGACCCCGGGAGTGTGAAAAAATGTGATTTTCTTGACCCCGGGAGTGTGAAAAAAATCAGAATCTCCTGACCCCGGGAGTGTGAAAAAATGTGATTTTCTTGACCCCGGGAGTGTGAAAAATACCCAATTTTCCTGACCCCGAGAGTTTGAAAAAAATCTGGCTTTCCTGACCCCGGGAGTATGAAAATATCCAATATTCCTGACACCGGGAGTGTGAAAATATGCGATTTTCCTGACCCCGGGAGTGTGAAAAAAATCACAATTTCCTGACCCTGGGAGTTTAAAAAAATCTGATTTTCCTGACCCCGGGAGAGCGAAAATATCCGATTTTCCTGTCCCCGGGAGTGTGAAAAAATCCAATTTTCCTGACCCCGGGAGTGTGAAAAATGTGATTTTCTTGACCCCGGGAGTGTGAAAAAAACCCAATTTTCCAGACCCCGGGAGTTTGAAAAAAATCTGGTTTTCCTGACCCCGGGAGTTTGAAAATATCCGATTTTCCTGACCCCAGGAGTGTGAAAAATATCCAATTTTCCTGACCCCGGGAGTGTGAAAAAATGTGATTTTCTTGAACCCGGTAGTGTGAAAAATATTAAATTCTCCTGACCCCGGGAGTGTGAAAAAAATCCAATTTTCCTGACTCCGGGCGTGTGAAAAATATCAGAATTTCCTGACCCCGGGAGTGTGAAAAAATGTGATTTTCTTGAACACGGGAGTGTGAAAAAATGTGATTTTCTTGACCCCGGGAGTGTGGAAAAAAAACCAATTTTCCTGACCCCGGGAGTGTGAAAACAATCCAATTTTCCTGACCCCGGGAGTGTGAAAAATGTGATTTTCTTGACCCCGGGAGTGTGAAAAAATGTGATTTTCTTGACCCCCGGAGTGTGAAAAAATCAGAATCTCCTGAACCCGGGAGTGTGAAAAAATGTGATTTTCTTGACCCCGGGAGTGTGAAAAAAATCCAATTTTCCTGACCCCGGGAGTGTGAAAAAAAATCAAATTTTCCTGACCCGGGGAGTTTGAAAAAAATCTGATTTTCCTGAACCCGGGAGTTTGAAAATATCCGGTTTTCCTGACCCCGGGAGTGTGAAAAATATCAGAATTTCCTGACCCCGGGAGTGTGAAAATATATGATTTTCTTGAACCCGGGAGTGTGAAAAAAATTAAGTTCTTCTGACCCCGGGAGTGTGAAAAAATGTGATTTTCTTGACCCAGGGAGTGTGAAAAAAATCTTTGTTTCAAACGCCCCCTAAAACAACAACAAAAAACAACCTCAGTGCTGTTTATTGCCTGTTAGAAGTTTTATCAGAAGAACTTTTAGATCCCCAGTTTATTAAAACAGCCGTTTTAATAAATCTAATCATGTATCCAACAGTGCATTGAATGAGAAATATAATCTAGAAGTTTTATCAGAAGAACTTTTAGCTCCCCAGTTTATTAAAACGGCCGTGTCAAATATTCTTGGTGTTCTATAATTACAGTATTGTACCACGTATATTTTTAAAAGTTTCATGTACAACAATAAAATATAACCTACTTTGAGTGGCTGCAGTGGCTCAAGTCGCTAAGACGCTGACTGGGAAGCGGAAGGTCAGCAGTTCGATTCCCGAGTACTGCAGGACGGAAATGAGCTCCCGTCTTCATCCCAGGTCCTGCCAACCTAGCAGTTCGAAAGCAAGAAATTGCAAGTAGATAAATAGGGACCACTTCGGTGGGAAGGTAACAGCGTTCCGTGCGCTCCGGTGTCTAGTCATGCCTGCCACATGACCACGGAAACGTCTGCAGAAGCAGACAGCGCTGGCTCTTCGGCTTAGAAACAGAGATGAGCACTGCACCCTAGAGTCGGATACGACTGGCTTTCGAGCAAGGGAAACCTTTACCTTTACTTTACTTTGAGGACAACTTAAAATATTAAAATTAAAACTATCACTACAAAACAGGAAGCAGGTGGGAAAGACAGTAATGAAAATTTCCCTTAAAATTTTACTTGAAGGATTTAGCTGTGTCCAGTTCTGCATTGTAACATTACGGTGCCCACCACTCAGAATGTTCACTGTAGTCAGTGAATGAGAAATATAATCTAGAACATTACACTGCATAAAACAATCTAATCATGTATCTGTGAACACAACAGACTTTTTGCTTTACATGAGGCTATGCCTTGTGAGCAAGAGGCCTCTCCTTTTTTAACGCTTAAAAAATAATATGTGTTCACATATTTGATGGCTGTTTATATTTTCCATCCTTCTCCCAGGCTTGTACTCCAAAAGGAACCGGTATAAGGTAAAAAAAGTCACCATGCCAACTGGTCTTCAAATAATAAAACAGTATCTAGTCTGAAATTGACTCCTCTGATTACTGTATTGACAAGAATTTTGTTTCAGACGTCCCGCAAAACAACAAAAAACCTCAGTGCTGTTTAGTGCCTGTTAGAAGTTTTATCAGAAGAACTTTTAGCTCCCCAGTTTATTAAAACAGCTGTGTCAAATATTCTTGGTGTTCTATAATTACAGTAATGAAAATTTCCCTTAAAAGTTTCTTTGAAGGATTTAGCTGTGTCCAGGTCTGTATACTGTATTTGCGGGGAAATTTCCCCCCGTCAAGTATCCTGTATTTGCCGGGAAATATCCCTGTCAATTATCCTGTTCTCGCCAGGAAATTTCCACCCTGTCAAGTATCCTGTATTTGCCGGGAAATATCCCTGTCAAGTATCCTGTTTTCGCCAGGAAATTTCCACCCTGTCAAGTATCCTGTATTTGCCAGGAAATTTTCCAAGTCAAGTATCCTGTATTTTCTGGGAAATTTACCCCCCGTCAAGGATCCTGCATTTGCCGGGAAATATCCCCCTGTCAAGTATCCTGTTTTCGCCAGGAAATTTCCACCCTGTCAAGTATCCTGTATTTTCTAGGGGAATTTCCCCCTGTCAAGTATATTGTATTTTCCGGGAAACTTCCCCCTGTCAAGTATACTGTATTTTCTGGGACATTTCCACCCTGTCAAGTATCCTGTATTTTCTAGGAAATTTCCCCCTGTCAAGTATCCTGTATTTGCCGGGAAATATCCCCCTATTAAGTATCCAGGGGAAAGACAAATAGAGTAATGAAAATTTTCCTTATAATTTTCCTTGAAGGATTTAGCTGTGTCCAGTTCTGCATTGTAACATTACTTTGACCACGACTCAGAATGTTCACTGCAGTCAGTGAATGAGAAATATAATCTAGAACATTACACTGCATAAAAAAATCTAATCATATATCTGTGAACACAACAGACTTTTTGCTTTACATGAAGCTATGCCTTGTGAACAAGAGGCCTCTCCTTTTTTAACTCTTAAAAAATAATATGTGCACATATTTAGTGGCTGTTTATATTTTCCATCCTTCTCCCAGGCTTGTACTCCAAAAGGAACCGGTATAAGGTAAAAAAGTCACCATGCCAACTGATATTGAAATAATAAAACAGTATCTAGTCTGAAATTGACTCCTCTGATTACTGTATTGACAAGAATTTTGTTTCGGACCTCCCCCAAAACAACAAAAAAACAACAAATTCAGTGCTGTTTAGTGCCTGTTAGAAGTTTTATAAGAAGAACTTTTAGCTCCCCAGTTTATTAAAACAGCCGTGTCAAATATTCTTGGTGTTCTATAATTACAGTATTCTACCACATATATTTTAAAAAGTTTCATTTACAACACCCAGATATAAACTACATTCAGGCCAACTTAAAATATTAAAATTAAAACTATCACTACAAAACAGGAAGCAGGTGGGAAAGAAAAATACAGTAATGAAAATTTCCCTTAAAATTTTCCTTGAAGGATTTAGCTGTGTCCAGTTCTGCATTGTAACATTACGGTGCCCACCACTCTGAATGATCACTATAGTCAGTGAATGAGAAATATAATCTTGAAGTATTATCAGAAGAACTTTTAGCTCCCCAGTTTATTAAAACAGCCGTGTCAAATATTCTTGGTGTTCTATAATTACAGTATTGTAACACATATATTTTAAAAAGTTTCATGTACAACAACAAGATATAACCTACTTTCAGGACAACTTAAAATATTAAAATTAAAACTATCACTACAAAACAGGAAGCAGGTGGGAAAGACAAATACAGTAATGAAAATTTCCCTTAATTTTTCCTTGAACGATTTAGCTGTGTCCAGTTCTGCATTGTAACAATACGGTGCCCACCACTCTGAATGTTCACTGTAGTCAGTGAATGAGAAATATAATCTAGAACATTACACTGCATAAAACAATTAAGCATGTATCTGTGAACACAACAGACTTTTTGCTTTACATGAGGCTATGACTTGTGAGCAAGAGGCCTCTCCTTTTTTAACTTAAAAAATAATATGTGTTCACATATTTCATGGCTGTTTATATTTTTCATCCTTCTCCCAGGCTTGTACTCCAAAAGGAACCGGTATAAGGTAAAAAAAAGTCACGATGCCAACTGGTCTTCAAATAATAAAACAATATCTAGTCTGAAATTGCCTCCTCTGATTACTGTATTGACAAGAATTTTGTTTCAGACGTCCCGCAAAACAACAAAAAACCTCAGTGCTGTTTAGTGCCTGTTAGAAGTTTTATCAGAAGAACTTTTAGCTCCCCAGTTTATTAAAACAGCCCTGTCAAATATTCTTGGTGTTCTATAATTACAGTATTGTACCACATATATTTTAAAAAGTTTCATGTACAACACCAAGATATAACCTACTTTCAGGACAACTTAAAATATTAAAATTAAAACTATCACTACAAAACAGGAAGCAGGTGGGAAAGCCAAATACAGTAATGAAAATTTCCCTTAAAATTTTCCTTGAAGGATTTAGCTGTGTCCAGTTCTGCATTGTAACATTACGGTGCCCACCACTCTGAATGTTCACTGTAGTCAGTGAATGAGAAATATAATCTTGAAGTTTTATCAGAAGAACTTTTAGCTCCCCAGTTTATTAAAACAGCCGTGTCAAATATTCTTGGTGTTCTATAATTACAGTATTGTAACACATATATTTTAAAAAGTTTCATGTACAACAACAAGATATAACCTACTTTCAGGACAACTTAAAATATTAAAATTAAAACTATCACTACAAAACAGGAAGCAGGTGGGAAAGACAAATACAGTAATGAAAATTTCCCTTAAAATTTTCCTTGAAGGATTTAGCTGTGTCCAGTTCTGCATTATAACATTACGGTGCCCACCACTCAGAATGTTCACTGTAGTCAGTGAATGAGAAATATAATCTAGAACATTACACTGCATAAAACAATCTAAGCATGTATCTGTGAACACAACAGACTTTTTGCTTTACATTAGGCTATGCCTTGTGAGCAAGAGGCCTCTCCTTTTTTTACTTAAAAAATAATATGTGTTCACATATTTCATGGCAGTTTATATTTTCCATCCTTCTCCCAGGCTTGTACTCCAAAAGGAACCAGTATAAGATAAAAAAAGTCACCATGCCAACTGGTCTTCAAATAATAAAACAATATCTAGTCTGAAATTGCCTCCTCTGGTTTCTGTATTGACAAGAATTTTGTTTCAGACGTCCCGCAAAACAACAAAAAACCTCAGTGCTGTTTAGTGCCTGTTAGAAGTTTTATCAGAAGAACTTTTAGCTCCCCAGTTTATTAAAACAGCCGTGTCAAATATTCTTGGTGTTCTATAATTACAGTATTCTGCCACATATATTTTAAAAAGTTTCATTTACAACACCCAGATATAAACTACATTCAGGCCAACTTAAAATATAAAAATTAAAACTATCACTACAAAACAGGAAGCAGGTGGGAAAGCCAAATACAGTAATGAAAATTTCCCTTAAAATTTTCCTTGAAGGATTTAGCTGTGTCCAGTTCTGCATTGTAACATTACGGTGCCCACCATTCTGAATGTTCACTATAGTCAGTGAATGAAAAATATAATCTTGAAGTTTTATCAGAAGAACTTTTAGCTCCCCAGTTTATTAAAACAGCCCTGTCAAATATTCTTGGTGTTCTATAATTACAGTATTGTAACATATATTTTAAAAAGTTTCATGTACAACACCAAGATATAACCTACTTTCAGGACAACTTAAAATATTAAAATTAAAACTATCACTACAAAACAGGAAGAAGGTAGGAAAGACACAGTAATGAAAATTTCCCTTAAAATTTTCCTTGAAGGATTTAGCTGTGTCCAGTTCTGCATTGTAACATTACGGTGCCCACCACTCAGAATGTTCACCGTAGTCAGTGAATGAGAAATATAATCTAGAACATTACACTGCATAAAACAATCTAATCATGTATCTGTGAACACAACAGACTTTTTGCTTTACATGAGGCTATGCCTTGTGAGCAAGAGGCCTCTCCTTTTTTAACTCTTAAAAAATAATATGTGTTCACATATTTCATGGCTGTTTATATTTTCCATCCTTCTCCCAGGCTTGTACTCCAAAAGGAACCGGTATAAGGTAAAAAAGTCCCCATGCCAACTGGTCTTGAAATAATAAAACAGTATCTAGTCTGAAATTGACTCCTCTGATTACTGTACTGACAAGAATTTTGTTTCGGACGTCCCCCAAAACAACAAAAAACAACAAATTCAGTGCTGTTTAGTGCCTGTTAGAAGTTTTATAAGAAGAACTTTTAGCTCCCCAGTTTATTAAAACAGCCGTGTCAAATATTCTTGGTGTTCTATAATTACAGTATTCTACCACATATATTTTTAAAAGTTTCATTTACAACACCCAGATATAAACTACATTCAGGCCAACTTAAAATATTAAAATTAAAACTATCACTACAAAACAGGAAGCAGGTGGGAAAGACAAATACAGTAATGAAAATTTCCCTTAAAATTTTCCTTAAACGATTTAGCTGTGTCCAGTTCTGCATTGTAACAATACGGTGCCCACCACTCTGAATGTTCACTGTAGTCAGTGAATGAGAAATATAATCTAGAACATTACACTGCATAAAACAATCTAAGCATGTATCTGTGAACACAACAGACTTTTTGCTTTACATGAGGCTATGACTTGTGAGCAAGAGGCCTCTCCTTTTTTAACTTAAAAAATAATATGTGTTCACATATTTCATGGCTGTTTATATTTTCCATCCTTCTCCCAGGCTTGTACTCCAAAAGGAACCGGTATAAGGTAAAAAAAAGTCACGATGCCAACTGGTCTTCAAATAATAAAACAATATCTAGTCTGAAATTGCCTCCTCTGATTACTGTATTGACAAGAATTTTGTTTCAGACGTCCCGCAAAACAACAAAAAACCTCAGTGCTGTTTTGTGCCTGTTAGAAGTTTTATCAGAAGAACTTTTAGCTCCCCAGTTTATTAAAACAGCCCTGTCAAATATTCTTGGTGTTCTATAATTACAGTATTGTAACACATATATTTTAAAAAGTTTCATGTACAACAACAAGATATAACCTACTTTCAGGACAACTTAAAATATTAAAATTAAAACTATCACTACAAAACAGGAAGCAGGTGGGAAAGACAAATACAGTAATGAAAATTTCCCTTAAAATTTTCCTTGAAGGATTTAGCTGTGTCCAGTTCTGCATTGTAACATTACGGTGCCCACCACTCAGAATGTTCACTGTAGTCAGTGAATGAGAAATATAATCTAGAACATTACACTGCATAAAACAATCTAAGCATGTATCTGTGAACACAACAGACTTTTTTCTTTACATTAGGCTATGCCTTGTGAGCAAGAGGCCTCGCCTTTTTTAACTTAAAAAATAATATGTGTTAACATATTTCATGGCTGTTTATATTTTCCATCCTTCTCCCAGGCTTGTACTCCAAAAGGAACCAGTATAAGATAAAAAAAGTCACCATGCCAACTGGTCTTCAAATAATAAAACAATATCTAGTCTGAAATTGCCTCCTCTGGTTTCTGTATTGACAAGAATTTTGTTTCAGACGTCCCGCAAAACAACAAAAAACCTCAGTGCTGTTTAGTGCCTGTTAGAAGTTTTATCAGAAGAACTTTTAGCTCCCCAGTTTATTAAAACAGCCGTGTCAAATATTCTTGGTGTTCTATAATTACAGTATTCTACCACATATATTTTAAAAAGTTTCATTTACAACACCCAGATATAAACTACATTCAGGCCAACTTAAAATATTAAAATTAAAACTATCACTACAAAACAAGGAAGCAGGTGGGAAAGCCAAATACAGTAATGAAAATTTCCCTTAAAATTTTCCTTGAAGGATTTAGCTGTATCCAGTTCTGCATTGTAACATTACGGTGCCCACCACTCTGAATGTTCACTATAGTCAGTGAATGAGAAATATAATCTAGAACATTACACTGCATAAAACAATCTAATCATGTATCTGTGAACACAACAGACTTTTTGCTTTACATGAGGCTATGCCTTGTGAGCAAGAGGCCTCTCCTTTTTTAACTCTTAAAAAATAATATGTGTTCACATATTTCATGGCTGTATATTTTCCATCCTTCTCCCAGGCTTGTACTCCAAAAGGAACCGGTATAAGGTAAAAAAGTCCCCATGCCAACTGGTCTTGAAATAATAAAACAGTATCTAGTCTGAAATGGACTCCTCTGATTACTGTATTGACAAGAATTTTGTTTCGGACGTCCCCCAAAACAACAAAAAACAACAAATTCAGTGCTGTTTAGTGCCTGTTAGAAGTTTTATAAGAAGAACTTTTAGCTCCCCAGTTTATTAAAACAGCCGTGTCATTCTTGGTGTTCTATAATTACAGTATTCTACCACATATATTTTAAAAAGTTTCATTTACAACACGCAGATATAAACTACATTCAGGCCAACTTAAAATATTAAAATTAAAACTATCACTACAAAACAGGAAGCAGGTGGGAAAGCCAAATACAGTAATGAAAATTTCCCTTAAAATTTTCCTTGAAGGATTTAGCTGTGTCCAGTTCTGCATTGTAACATTACGGTGCCCACCACTCTGAATGTTCACTATAGTCAGTGAATGAAAAATATAATCTTGAAGTTTTATCAGAAGAACTTTTAGCTCCCCAGTTTATTAAAACAGCCCTGTCAAATATTCTTGGTGTTCTATAATTACAGTATTGTAACACATATATTTTAAAAAGTTTCATGTACAACACCAAGATATAACCTACTTTCAGGACAACTTAAAATATTAAAATTAAAACTATCACTACAAAACAGGAAGAAGGTGGGAAAGACACAGTAATGAAAATTTCCCTTAAAATTTTCCTTGAAGGATTTAGCTGTGTCCAGTTCTGCATTGTAACATTACGGTGCCCACCACTCAGAATGTTCACCGTAGTCAGTGAATGAGAAATATTATCTAGAACATTACACTGCATAAAACAATCTAATCATGTATCTGTGAACACAACAGACTTTTTGCTTTACATGAGGCTATGCCTTGTGAGCAAGAGGCCTCTCCTTTTTTAACTCTTAAAAAATAATATGTGTTCACATATTTCATGGTTGTTTATATTTTCCATCCTTCTCCCAGGCTTGTACTCCAAAAGGAACCGGTATAAGGTAAAAAAGTCCCCATGCCAACTGGTCTTGAAATAATAAAACAGTATCTAGTCTGAAATGGACTCCTCTGATTATTACATTGACAAGAATTTTGTTTCAGACGTCCCGCAAAAGAACAAAAAACCTCAGTGCTGTTTAGTGCCTGTTAGAAGTTTTATCAGAAGAACTTTTAGCTCCCCAGTTTATTAAAACAGCCCTGTCAAATATTCTTGGTGTTCTTTAATTACAGTATTGTACCACATATATTTTTAAAAGTTTCATGTACAACACCAAGATATAACCTACTTTCAGGACAACTTAAAATATTAAAATTTATCATACAAAACAGGAAGCAGGTGGGAAAGACAAATACAGTAATGAAAATTTCCATTAAAATTTTCCTTGAAGGATTTAGCTGTGTCCAGTTCTGCATTGTAACATTACGGTGCCCACCACTCTGAATGTTCACTGTAGTCAGGGAATGAGAAATATAATCTTGAAGTTTTATCAGAAGAACTTTTAGCTCCCCTGTTTATTAAAACAGCCGTGTCAAATATTCTTGGTGTTCTATAATTACAGTATTGTAACACATATATTTTAAAAAGTTTCATTTACAACAACAAGATATAACCTACTTTCAGGACAACTTAAAATATTAAAATTAAAACTATCACTACAAAACAGGAAGCAGGTGGGAAAGACAAATACAGTAATGAAAATTTCCCTTAAAATTTTCCTTGAAGGATTTAGCTGTGTCCAGTTCTGCATTGTAACATTACGGTGCCCACCACTCAGAATGTTCACTGTAGTCAGTGAATGAGAAATATAATCTAGAACATTACACTGCATAAAACAATCTAATCATGTATCTGTGAACACAACAGACTTTTTGCTTTACATGAGGCCTTGTGAGCAAGAGGCCTCTCCTTTTTTAACTCCAAAAAATAATATGTGATCACATATTTCATGGCTGTTTATATTTTCCATCCTTCTCCCAGGCTTGTACTCCAAAAGGAACCGGTATAAGGTAAAAAAGTCCCCATGCCAACTCGTCTTGAAATAATAAAACAGTATCTAGTCTGAAATTGACTCCTCTGATTACTGTATTGACAATAATTTTGTTTCGGACGTCCCCCAAAACAACAAAAAACAACAAATTCAGTGCTGTTTAGTGCCTGTTAGAAGTTTTATAAGAACTTTTAGCTCCCCAGTTTATTAAAACAGCCGTGTCAAATATTCTTGGTGTTCTATAATTACAGTATTCTACCACATATATTTTAAAAAGTTTCATTTACAACACCCAGATATAAACTACATTCAGGCCAACTTAAAATATTAAAATTAAAACTATCACTACAAAACAGGTAGCAGGTGGGAAAGACAAATACAGTAATGAAAATTTCCCTTAAAATTTTCCTTGAAGGATTTAGCTGTGTCCAGTTCTGCATTGTAACATTACGGTGCCCACCACTCTGAATGTTCACTATAGTCAGTGAATGATAAATATAATCTTGAAGTTTTATCAGAAGAACTTTTAGCTCCCCAGTTTATTAAAACAGCCGTGTCAAATATTCTTGGTGTTCTATAATTACAGTATTCTACCACATATATTTTAAAAAGTTTCATGTACAACAACAAGATATAACCTACTTTCAGGACAACTTAAAATATTAAAATTAAAACTATCACTACAAAACAGGAAGCAGGTGGGAAAGCCAAATACAGTAATGAAAATTTCCCTTAATTTTTCCTTGAACGATTTAGCTGTGTCCAGTTCTGCATTGTAACAATACGGTGCCCACCACTCAGAATGTTCACTCTAGTCAGTGAATGAGAAATATAATCTAGAACATTACACTGCATAAAACAATTAAGCATGTATCTGTGAACACAACAGACTTTTTGCTTTACATGAGGCTATGCCTTGTGAGCAAGAGGCCTCTCCTTTTTTAACTCTTAAAAAATAATATGTGTTCACATATTTCATGGCTGTTTATATTTTCCATCCTTCTCCCAGGCTTGTACTCCAAAAGGAACCGGTATAAGGTAAAAAAAGTCACCATGCCAACTGGTCTTCAAATAATAAAACAGTCTCTAGTCTGAAATGGACTCCTCTGATTACTATATCGACAAGAATTTTGTTTCAGACGTCCCGCAAAAGAACAAAAAACCTCAGTGCTGTTTAGTGCCTGTTAGAAGTTTTATCAGAAGAACTTTTAGCTCCCCAGTTTATTAAAACAGCCCTGTCAAATATTCTTGGTGTTCTATAATTACAGTATTGTACCACATATATTTTTAAAAGTTTCATGTACAACACCAAGATATAACCTACTTTCAGGACAACTTAAAATATTAAAATTTATCATACAAAACAGGAAGCAGGTGGGAAAGACAAATACAGTAATGAAAATTTCCATTAAAATTTTCCTTGAAGGATTTAGCTGTGTCCAGTTCTGCATTGTAAGATTACGGTGCCCACCACTCTGAATGTTCACTATAGTCAGTGAATGAGAAATATAATCTTGAAGTTTTATCAGAAGAACTTTTAGCTCCCCAGTTTATTAAAACAGCCGTGTCAAATATTCTTGGTGTTCTATAATTACAGTATTGTAACACATATATTTTAAAAAGTTTCATGTACAACAACAAGATATAACCTACTTTCAGGACAACTTAAAATATTAAAATTAAAACTATCACTACAAAACAGGAAGCAGGTGGGAAAGCCAAATACAGTAATGAAAATTTCCCTTAAAATTTTCCTTGAAGGATTTAGCTGTGTCCAGTTCTGCATTGTAACATTACGGTGCCCACCACTCTGAATGTTCACTGTAGTCAGTGAATGAGAAATATAATCTTGAAGTTTTATCAGAAGAACTTTAAGCTCCCCAGTTTATTAAAACAGCCGTGTCAAATATTCTTGGTGTTCTATAATTACAGTATTGTAACACATATATTTTAAAAAGTTTCATGTACAACAACAAGATATAACCTACTTTCAGGACAACTTAAAATATTAAAATTAAAACTATCACTACAAAACAGGAAGCAGGTGGGAAAGACAATGCAAGCGCGGCGCCAAAATGGCCGCCGCGCCCTTTGCGGGCCCCCCCCCCCCACACAGGACAGAGAATCCGGGTAGTTAGGGGCGTGGCCAGCTCCCTTATAAAAGGGGTGGCCACGAGGCAGCCGAGCTGCCATTTTCCCTCAGCGACGGAGCGGAGAAGTTTTTTCCCTGCGTCTCCGTCGCTCGTTAGCTTACCGGGAAGCCTTTTGGTAGCGTTTCTGTTTGGCTGGCTTCCCTTTTTTCGTCTCAGGAGAGATGCCTTCGAAAAAGAAGGCAGCTTCGAGTTCAGCTCGGGCTGTTAGGAGGCGCAACCCAGGTCGGAGGACCGTGGTGCCGCCTCCTCAGCAGCCTCCTTTGCCACCCCCGGCCGGGGCTGGTGGAATGGGGTCTATCGCCCCTTGGCCCGATCAGAGTGCGGGCGCGGAGGGCGCTCCGGCCCGCGGCCCGCGAGCGGTGGACACCGCTCCTCCTCCTGCCCACTCCGTCGGGCCTATTTCTTTTGGGCCGCAGCCTCTCCCGGGGCCCTCTAGCCTTGGGGGGTGGCCCGGCTCCCTGCCTTGGCAGGTTTCTTCATCAGCCCTGCCGGGCTTTGGCGCTGGCCAATGGCCGTATATGGGCCCTGGGGCGCAGGGGCCTGTCCCCATGCCAGGATCGGGCGGGCCGGCCGGCCCTTTGCCCATGGCCAACGTGGACACCTTACTGGCCCGCATTGCGGCCCTGGAGGCGTCTTTGGCCCGGGCCAGCCAGGCAGGCGCCCCCTTCGGGGTACCTTTCGAGGTGCCGTCGGCAGCAGGACGACAGCCGGCGGGGAGGGTTGAGCTGCTGCAGGCGGGTGGCGCGGCTCCGGCCACTGCCTCGCAGCTCCCCAGCCAGCAACCTGGTGCGGGTCAAGCCCCGGTGATGAGCTCTACATCGGTCGTGAGCTCCGACGCCCCCAGTGGGCCGGAACCCCCGGTGGGGGCGGCCCGCGGGGGTGCAGCATGTGAGTATACGGTGCAAGCAAGTACATCTACACACATTCCCAATATAGGGGGGGCCGTTCAGTGGCCTTGGCCTCGCGCGGGTGGTGCGGGGGCCACACTGCTGGCGACCCACCCGGCGACAACGACTGCCACCATGCCCACTGGGGTGGGCCCCGGTCCTTACACTGCTGGGAATATTCTGGGGGTGGCAGGGTTAGCTCAGGCCCCTTTTAGTAGGCCGGCTGTCCCCTTTTCAGCTTTACCAACGGCAGGGTATTCCTTGCCATTGGGTTATCACTTGGCACAGGCTACCAGAGAAAAGATATGGCGAGGGGAGTACGTAGATATCTTCTCACTCCTTAACAGAGAGCCCACCAAGGAGGAAAGGGAGGGTCAGGATGAGAAGGATAAGGAGCAGGCACGTCGCCGTAAGCCGCCACGTACTTGGGCCAACTGGCTCCCCGCGTATTTAATATACATGGCGGTATATTTGAGGGCGCGGCCGGATTTAGCTATTCCCATGGTCCAATATTTGGACAACATATATAGGGCGATGGTCGATTTTCCGGGCCCCTCATGGCTAGCATATGATGAGGAATTCCGTATGAGGATTCCCCTCCACCCCGAGATGAGATGGGACGAGCCGTGCCAGAGACTGTGGCTCTTGTATATGACACCCACACGCCCTGCCCCGGGGGAGAGATACCATTGTGGACATGCGGTCCAGCGAGCGGCTCCAGCGCAGGTTACCCGCCAACCGGCGGGGCAGGGGGTTCCAGCCCGCCTGCTGTGCTGGACTTTCTCGTCAAATGGTTCCTGCAATCGAAAGAACTGCAGGTATAAGCATGAGTGTCCCGCATGTTCTGGTCCCCATGCAGCCTCTGCTTGTCCCAAGCCTGGGGGGGCGCGAGGCAGAGGGAGGGGTGGGCAGTGGGCTGGCAAGGCTGCCACGGATGGAGCTAGTTCTCCAAAAGGCCCCCTCCCCAATTAAGGTGGACATGCTGGAGCGCTGGCTCGCATCGTATCCGAAGGGGGAGGACGGGGAGTATCTCCTTCAAGGTTTTAAGCAGGGATTTCGTATCCCTTTTATGGGTGATAGGTCCCCTCAGGATGCCCCCAACCTTTTATCCCTCAGAGGAAGGGAGGAGGTGGCTGCGGCCAGCATTAAAAGGAGTTAGACGCGGGCAGGGTCGCTGGACCTTTCCCCGCACCCCCGTTTCCCAATCTTAAGGTCTCGCCATTGGGGTTGGTTCCCAAAAAGTCCCTAGGGGAGTTTCGCCTTATTCATCATTTGTCCTACCCAGCAGGCCGATCGGTCAACGATGCTATACCTGATGACCTTTGTTCGGTCAGGTATACATCGTTTGATCATGCGCTGCGCATGGTGCGCTCATGTGGCCCGGGTGCCCTGCTGGCCAAGTGCGACATTAAGTCGGCTTTTCGCCTCTTGCCGGTACACCCGGGCGACTTTGAATTGCTGGGTTTTAAATTTAAAGGGGAATATTATTTTGATAAGGCCATGCCTTTTGGCTGCTCCATATCATGCTCGGCTTTCGAGCGTTTTAGTACCTTCCTAGAGTGGGCTTTCGTCTGCAGGTCAGGGTCCCGGTCTGTAGCCCATTACCTGGATGATTTTCTATTCGGGGGTGAACGGGGCTGGGACACGTGCGCACGTCTCCTCAATACATTTCAGACGCTAATGCAGGAACTTGGTGTCCCTTTAGCGCCCGAAAAGACCGAGGGCCCATCGACCAAGTTAGTATTCCTGGGGGTTGAGATTGACACAGTAGAGCAGGCTTCTAGGTTGCCGGGTGATAAGGTGTCCAGGATAGTGGCCCTTATCTCGGAATTGCTGGCCAAGCGTAAGGCATCCCTGAGGGAACTGCAGGTGCTCCATGGGCACCTTAATTTTGCGTGCAGGGTGGTCGCACCGGGCAGGGCTTTTGCCCGGCGCTTATGCGACGCCATGGCAGGGTTATCCAGGCCCCACCACAGAGTCAGGCTTACCCGGGGTATCAGGGCAGACATGTTCGTCTGGTTGCAATTCCTGAGGGAGTTTAATGGGGTCTCATTTTGGAGGTCTGACCTCCTGGCATCCCCTAATTTCCAGATCCAGTCTGATGCCTCAGGATCCCTGGGTTATGGGATGTACTTCAATGGGAAGTGGGCCTATGGTGGGTGGCCACCGGCATGGGCAGGCACAGGTCGCCTGCGGGATCTCACATACCTGGAATTTTTTCCCATTCTGGGGGCTTTGATGCTATGGGGCGAACAGTGGGCTAATTCAGTGGTGCATTTCTGGTGCGACAATGCTGCCGTTGTACACATTGTCAATGCACAGACTTCCAAATCGCCCAGGGTTATGGATCTAGTGCGCCATTTTGTACTGCGCTGCCTGCGCCTCAACGTCTTGTTCAGGGCCAGGCATGTCCCAGGGGTAAATAACGATATTGCCGACGCTTTGTCCCGCCTGCAGATCTCCCGGTTCCGCGCCTTGGCCCCGGATGCGGAGGAATTTCCCTCGCCACTCCCGGACGAGATGTGGACTATTGGCAAGGAGAGGTGAACCGGGCGATTGGCCTGTCACTAGCGCCACGCACGTGTAAGGCGTATCAACAAGCATTCAATTCGTACAGGGTTTTTGCTACTCAATTTCACTTGCCAGAGACCTGGCCTATCCCGGTGGACCATGTTCTGCGGTTCATGGTTCACCTGCATGCACAGGGCCTCGCACCTCGCACCATAGCATCCAAGCTCTCGGCGTTGGCTTTTATGGCCAAAGTAGGGGGTCATGTGGATACCACCTCTGACTTCCGCGTGAGACACGTTTTGGAGGGGTGGGTGCGCGAGCGCGGGCGTTGCCCGGACGACCGGCGCCCTATTTCCCCAGGGGTTCTTACCCAGTTGGCCCGGGGCTGGCCAGGCCTCTGTTTTGATCATTATGAGGCAGCCCTCTTTCATGCAGCCACAACGGTGGCATTTTTTGGAGCGCTCCGCGTCAGCGAACTCGTGATGCTGTCTAAGGCGGATGCAAGTGGTAGGGCACTGGAACTCGAAGATGTCTATGTTGCCAAAGACTGGGCCCAGTTGAGGATCCGCTCCTCTAAAACAGATCAGCATGGCGTAGGCAGTGGAGTAAGACTGCTACGGTGTTCTTTGGCAGACATCTGTCCGGTTGGTGCCCTACAGGAGTACCTGGCACTGCGTGGCTTGCACCACGGCCCGTTTTTCTGTCACCAAGATGGGTCTCCCCTTACTAAATTTCAGTTTTGGAAGGTGACAGCCAGAGCCCTCACCAGGGTGGGCCTACCAGGTGCCCGTTATGGCACACATTCGTTCCGCATTGGTGCAGCCTCTACAGCAGCTGCTTTTGGGTACTCTGGGGCTGACATACGCAGCATGGGGAGGTGGGGCTCACAATGTTTTCAGTTTTATGTGCGCCCACTCCCGCCATGAGTACCAATCCAGTCACCTTACCTTCCTTTTTCTCAATTTTTCTTTCAGACCCTGGGTGTCGTATTACACCGGTGACAGTATGGCTGGTGGGCCACAGCTATGTGCACAGGGCAGCGCGTTACGCTGCGGCGACAGAGTGGGGACCCCGACTGGGACTGGGTGACCACGCCAGTCTCGCATGGCATGGTAAGCCAGGGATGTTATGGCGGGAGCTGCGGCCTTTCCTTTTTTCTGGCCTGGGGGCTGACCCGCCTGACATTCTAATCATCCACCTGGGGGGCAATGATTTGGGCCAGGTCACCGGCTTATCGCTCAAGCATGCGATTTGCGAGGAACTCGCCTATTTGCATTATGTCTGGCCTGCCACAACCCTGGTTTGGTCGGACATTGTTCCGCGCCATTCTTACAGAGGGGGCGTTAACCTCCTGGCTCTTGACCGCGCTAGGCGCGCGGTCAATAAGGCAGTGGCGCGGTTTCTTGCCACCAGGGCTTGGGGACGGGTTAGTCATCACCCCGATATTAGTCTACAAAATTATGACCTGTATGCAGGGGATGGGGTCCATCTGTCGCGAAGAGGTATGGACCTCCTGTTGGGTGACTGGCGAGCAGGCCTGTTGACCGAGCTGACGGTCTGGGGGGGGCGTCAGGTCTTCTGTGAAGCCCCTCCGTGTGGCGGGTAGCACTGGTAAGGTAAACAGTATGACCCACAAGTATCCGGCAGGTTCGCAATTGACTGGACAACACTAGACAGGAATAAATTAGTTAAACGTTGTCCGGTCAACGACAAATCAGGCGATGGGGTGATGACGATTGCTAACCAGCATGCATCACCCCTGTGATTTCACGGATACGCGTCAGAGGGTGGGGTCATGAGTTAGTTATTGACTACGGTCAACAATTTGTTTGTTGTTAACAAACAAATTGATACAAATGGATACATTGTAACCAATTGCCGTTGGCAATTTTGGGGTGGTACCTTACCAGTGTTACTTCGGCCTGCTTGCCTTAGGAATTATGATTGGTCGTTTTACCAATACAAATTTATAATTCGGACTAGGGCATTGAATCAATAAATGTGGCCCTTTGCTGTTATCCACTTTCAATGTTGTCTGTGTCCGTTATTGGGGGGGTGCGCCTGCAATGCAAGCGCGGCGCCAAAATGGCCGCCGCGCCCTTTGCGGGGCCCCCCCCCACAGGACAGAGAATCCGGGTAGTTAGGGGCGTGGCCAGCTCCCTTATAAAAGGGGTGGCCACGAGGCAGCCGAGCTGCCATTTTCCCTCAGCGACGGAGCGGAGAAGTTTTTTCCCCTCCACCCCCTCCCTAGTTAACAGTGTGATATTATGGTCGCTTCGGGGCCGGGTGGGAATTTTTGGTTGGGACCCATATTGGCTCCGGGTCCTGGCTTTTTTGCCCATCCCACACTGTTGCTATGGTTTGATATAGGGGTCTTTCTGTGTTCCTACTGTTGACTTGGTCACATGGGCGGGTAGCACTGGTAAGGTAAACAGTATGACCCACAAGTATCCGGCAGGTTCGCAATTGACTGGACAACACTAGACAGGAATAAATTAGTTAAACGTTGTCCGGTCAACGACGAATCAGGCGATGGGGTGATGACGATTGCTAACCAGCATGCATCACCCCTGTGATTTCACGGATACGCGTCAGAGGGTGGGGTCATGAGTTAGTTATTGACTACGGTCAACAATTTGTTTGTTGTTAACAAACAAATTGATACAAATGGATACATTGTAACCAATTGCCGTTGGCAATTTTGGGGTGGTACCTTACCAGTGTTACTTCGGCCTGCTTGCCTTAGGAATTATGATTGGTCGTTTTACCAATACAAATTTATAATTCGGACTAGGGCATTGAATCAATAAATGTGGCCCTTTGCTGTTATCCACTTTCAATGGTGTCTGTGTCCGTTATTGGGGGGGTGCGCCTGCAAATACAGTAATGAAAATTTCCCTTAAAATTTTCCTTGAAGGATTTAGCTGTGTCCAGTTCTGCATTGTAACATTACGGTGCCCACCACTCAGAATGTTCACTGTAGTCAGTGAATGAGAAATATAATCTAGAACATTACACTGCATAAAACAATCTAAGCATGTATCTGTGAACACAACAGACTTTTTGCTTTACATTAGGCTATGCCTTGTGAGCAAGAGGCCTCGCCTTTTCTAACTTAAAAAATAATATGTGTTAACATATTTCATGGCTGTTTATATTTTCCATCCTACTCCCAGGCTTGTACTCCAAAAGGAACCGGTATAAGGTAAAAAAAAGACACGATGCCAACTGGTCTTCAAATAATAAAACAATATCTAGTCTGAAATTGCCTCCTCTGATTACTGTATTGACAAGAATTTTGTTTCAGACGTCCCGCAAAACAACAAAAAACCTCAGTGCTGTATAGTGCCTGTTAGAAGTTTTATCAGAAGAACTTTTAGCTCCCCAGTTTATTAAAACAGCCCTGTCAAATATTCTTGGTGTTCTATAATTACAGTATTGTACCACATATATTTTAAATAGTTTCATGTACAACACCAAGATATAACCTACTTTCAGGACAACTTAAAATATTTAAAACTATCACTACAAAACAGGAAGCAGGTGGGAAAGCCAAATACAGTAATGAAAATTTCCCTTAAAATTTTCCTTGAAGGATTTAGCTGTGTCCAGTTCTGCATTGTAACATTACGGTGCCCACCACTCTGAATGTTCACTGTAGTCAGTGAATGAGAAATATAATCTTGAAGTTTTATCAGAAGAACTTTTAGCTCCCCAGTTTATTAAAACAGCCGTGTCAAATATTCTTGGTGTTCTATAATTACAGTATTGTAACACATATATTTTAAAAAGTTTCATGTACAACAACAAGATATAACCTACTTTCAGGACAACTTAAAATATTAAAATTAAAACTATCACTACAAAACAGGAAGCAGGTGGGAAAGACAAATACAGTAATGAAAATTTCCCTTAAAATTTTCCTTGAAGGATTTAGCTGTGTCCAGTTCTGCATTGTAACATTACGGTGCCCACCACTCAGAATGTTCACTGTAGTCAGTGAATGAGAAATATAATCTAGAACATTACACTGCATAAAACAATCTAAGCATGTATCTGTGAACACAACAGACTTTTTGCTTTACATTAGGCTATGCCTTGTGAGCAAGAGGCCTCTCCTTTTTTTACTTAAAAAATAATATGTGTTCACATATTTCATGGCTGTTTATATTTTCCATCCTTCTCCCAGGCTTGTACTCCAAAAGGAACCAGTATAAGATAAAAAAAGTCACCATGCCAACTGGTCTTCAAATAATAAAACAATATCTAGTCTGAAATTGCCTCCTCTGGTTTCTGTATTGACAAGAATTTTGTTTCAGACGTCCCGCAAAACAACAAAAAACCTCAGTGCTGTTTAGTGCCTGTTAGAAGTTTTATCAGAAGAACTTTTAGCTCCCCAGTTTATTAAAACAGCCGTGTCAAATATTCTTGGTGTTCTATAATTACAGTATTCTACCACATATATTTTAAAAAGTTTCATTTACAACACCCAGATATAAACTACATTCAGGCCAACTTAAAATATTAAAATTAAAACTATCACTACAAAACAAGGAAGCAGGTGGGAAAGCCAAATACAGTAATGAAAATTTCCCTTAAAATTTTCCTTGAAGGATTTAGCTGTATCCAGTTCTGCATTGTAACATTACGGTGCCCACCACTCTGAATGTTCACTATAGTCAGTGAATGAGAAATATAATCTAGAACATTACACTGCATAAAACAATCTAATCATGTATCTGTGAACACAACAGACTTTTTGCTTTACATGAGGCTATGCCTTGTGAGCAAGAGGCCTCTCCTTTTTTAACTCTTAAAAAATAATATGTGTTCACATATTTCATGGCTGTTTATATTTTCCATCCTTCTCCCAGGCTTGTACTCCAAAAGGAACCGGTATAAGGTAAAAAAGTCCCCATGCCAACTGGTCTTGAAATAATAAAACAGTATCTAGTCTGAAATGGACTCCTCTGATTACTGTATTGACAAGAATTTTGTTTCGGACGTCCCCCAAAACAACAAAAAACAACAAATTCAGTGCTGTTTAGTTCCTGTTAGAAGTTTTATAAGAAGAACTTTTAGCTCCCCAGTTTATTAAAACAGCCGTGTCAAATATTCTTGGTGTTCTATAATTACAGTATTCTACCACATATATTTTAAAAAGTTTCATTTACAACACCCAGATATAAACTACATTCAGGCCAACTTAAAATATTAAAATTAAAACTATCACTACAAAACAGGAAGCAGGTGGGAAAGACAAATACAATAATGAAAATTTCCCTTAAAATTTTCCTTGAAGGATTTAGCTGTGTCCAGTTCTGCATTGTAACAATACGGTGCCCACCACTCTGAATGTTCACTGTAGTCAGTGAATGAGAAATATAATCTAGAACATTACACTGCATAAAACAATTAAGCATGTATCTGTGAACACAACAGACTTTTTGCTTTACATGAGACTATGACTTGTGAGCAAGAGGCCTCTCCTTTTTTAACTTAAAAAATAATATGTGTTCACATATTTCATGGCTGTTTATATTTTCCATCCTTCTCCCAGGCTTGTACTCCAAAAGGAACCGGTATAAGGTAAAAAAAAGTCACGATGCCAACTGGTCTTCAAATAATAAAACAATATCTAGTCTGAAATTGCCTCCTCTGATTACTGTATTGACAAGAATTTTGTTTCAGACGTACCGCAAAACAACAAAAAACCTCAGTGCTGTTTAGTGCCTGTTAGAAGTTTTATCAGAAGAACTTTTAGCTCCCCAGTTTACTAAAACAGCCCTGTCAAATATTCTTGGTGTTCTATAATTACAGTATTGTACCACATATATTTTAAAAAGTTTCATGTACAACACCAAGATATAACCTACTTTCAGGACAACTTAAAATATTAAAATTAAAACTATCACTACAAAACAGGAAGCAGGTGGGAAAGCCAAATACAGTAATGAAAATTTCCCTTAAAATTTTCATTGAAGGATTTAGCTGTGTCCAGTTCTGCATTGTAACATTACGGTGCCCACCACTCTGAATGTTCACTGTAGTCAGTGAATGAGAAATATAATCTTGAAGTTTTATCAGAAGAACTTTTAGCTCCCCAGTTTATTAAAACAGCCGTGTCAAATATTCTTGGTGTTCTATAATTACAGTATTGTAACACATATATTTTAAAAAGTTTCATGTACAACAACAAGATATAACCTACTTTCAGGACAACTTAAAATATTAAAATTAAAACTATCACTACAAAACAGGAAGCAGGTGGGAAAGACAAATACAGTAATGAAAATTTCCCTTAAAATTTTCCTTGAAGGATTTAGCTGTGTCCAGTTCTGCATTGTAACATTACGGTGCCCACCACTCAGAATGTTCACTGTAGTCAGTGAATGAGAAATATAATCTAGAACATTACACTGCATAAAACAATCTAAGCATGTATCTGTGAACACAACAGACTTTTTGCTTTACATTAGGCTATGCCTTGTGAGCAAGAGGCCTCTCCTTTTTTAACTTAAAAAATAATATGTGTTCACATATTTCATGGCTGTTTATATTTTCCATCCTTCTCCCAGGCTTGTACTCCAAAAGGAACCGGTATAAGGTAAAAAAAAGTCACGATGCCAACTGGTCTTCAAATAATAAAACAATATCTAGTCTGAAATTGCCTCCTCTGATTACTGTATTGACAAGAATTTTGTTTCAGACGTCCCGCAAAACAACAAAAAAACTCAGTGCTGTTTAGTGCCTGTTAGAAGTTTTATCAGAAGAACTTTTAGCTCCCCAGTTTATTAAAACAGCCCTGTCAAATATTCTTGGTGTTCTATAATTACAGTATTGTACCACATATATTTTAAAAAGTTTCATGTACAACACCAAGATATAACCTACTTTCAGGACAACTTAAAATATTAAAATTAAAACTATCACTACAAAACAGGAAGCAGGTGGGAAAGCCAAATACAGTAATGAAAATTTCCCTTAAAATTTTCCTTGAAGGATTTAGCTGTGTCCAGTTCTGCATTGTAACATTACGGTGCCCACCACTCTGAATGTTCACTGTAGTCAGTGAATGAGAAATATAATCTTGAAGTTTTATCAGAAGAACTTTTAGCTCCCCAGTTTATTAAAACAGCCGTGTCAAATATTCTTGGTGTTCTATAATTACAGTATTGTAACACATATATTTTAAAAAGTTTCATGTACAACAACAAGATATAACCTACTTTCAGGACAACTTAAAATATTAAAATTAAAA
Organism: Bradypodion ventrale; assembly: GCA_035047345.1. NCBI lineage: Eukaryota > Metazoa > Chordata > Lepidosauria > Squamata > Chamaeleonidae > Bradypodion > Bradypodion ventrale. The sequence continues at coordinate 20,788,274 of JAWDJE010000009.1, read as the reverse complement.
CTATCACTACAAAACAGGAAGCAGGTGGGAAAGACAAATACAGTAATGAAAATTTCCCTTAAAATTTTCCTTGAAGGATTTAGCTGTGTCCAGTTCTGCATTGTAACATTACGGTGCCCACCACTCAGAATGTTCACTGTAGTCAGTGAATGAGAAATATAATCTAGAACATTACACTGCATAAAACAATCTAAGCATGTATCTGTGAACACAACAGACTTTTTGCTTTACATTAGGCTATGACTTGTGAGCAAGAGGCCTCTCCTTTTTTTACTTAAAAAATAATATGTGTTCACATATTTCATGGCTGTTTATATTTTCCATCCTTCTCCCAGGCTTGTACTCCAAAAGGAACCAGTATAAGATAAAAAAAGTCACCATGCCAACTGGTCTTCAAATAATAAAACAATATCTAGTCTGAAATTGCCTCCTCTGGTTTCTGTATTGACAAGAATTTTGTTTCAGACGTCCCGCAAAACAACAAAAAACCTCAGTGCTGTTTAGTGCCTGTTAGAAGTTTTATCAGAAGAACTTTTAGCTCCCCAGTTTATTAAAACAGCCGTGTCAAATATTCTTGGTGTTCTATAATTACAGTATTCTACCACATATATTTTAAAAAGTTTCATTTACAACACCCAGATATAAACTACATTCAGGCCAACTTAAAATATTAAAATTAAAACTATCACTACAAAACAAGGAAGCAGGTGGGAAAGCCAAATACAGTAATGAAAATTTCCCTTAAAATTTTCCTTGAAGGATTTAGCTGTATCCAGTTCTGCATTATAACATTACGGTGCCCACCACTCTGAATGTTCACTATAGTCAGTGAATGAGAAATATAATCTAGAACATTACACTGCATAAAACAATCTAATCATGTATCTGTGAACACAACAGACTTTTTGATTTACATGAGGCTATGCCTTGTGAGCAAGAGGCCTCTCCTTTTTTAACTCTTAAAAAATAATATGTGTTCACATACTTCATGGCTGTTTATATTTTCCATTCTTCTCCCAGGCTTGTACTCCAAAAGGAACCGGTATAAGGTAAAAAAGTCCCCATGCCAACTGGTCTTGAAATAATAAAACAGTATCTAGTCTGAAATGGACTCCTCTAATTACTGTATTGACAAGAATTTTGTTTCGGACGTCCCCCAAAACAACAAAAAACAACAAATTCAGTGCTGTTTAGTGCCTGTTAGAAGTTTTATCAGAAGAACTTTTAGCTCCCCAGTTTATTAAAACAGCCCTGTCAAATATTCTTGGTGTTCTATAATTACAGTATTGTACCACATATATTTTTAAAAGTTTCATGTACAACACCAAGATATAACCTACTTTCAGGACAACTTAAAATATTAAAATTTATCATACAAAACAGGAAGCAGGTGGGAAAGACAAATACAGTAATGAAAATTTCCATTAAAATTTTCCTTGAAGGATTTAGCTGTGTCCAGTTCTGCATTGTAACATTACGGTGCCCACCACTCTGAATGTTCACTATAGTCAGTGAATGAGAAATATAATCTTGAAGTTTTATCAGAAGAACTTTTAGCTCCCCAGTTTATTAAAACAGCCGTGTCAAATATTCTTGGTGTTCTATAATTACAGTATTGTAACACATATATTTTAAAAAGTTTCATGTACAACAACAAGATATAACCTACTTTCAGGACAACTTAAAATATTAAAATTAAAACTATCACTACAAAACAGGAAGCAGGTGGGAAAGCCAAATACAGTAATGAAAATTTCCCTTAAAATTTTCCTTGAATGATTTAGCTGTGTCCAGTTCTGCATTGTAACATTACGGTGCCCACCACTCTGAATGTTCACTGTAGTCAGTGAATGAGAAATATAATCTTGAAGTTTTATCAGAAGAACTTTTAGCTCCCCAGTTTATTAAAACAGCCGTGTCAAATATTCTTGGTGTTCTATAATTACAGTATTGTAACACATATATTTTAAAAAGTTTCATGTACAACAACAAGATATAACCTACTTTCAGGACAACTTAAAATATTAAAATTAAAACTATCACTACAAAACAGGAAGCAGGTGGGAAAGACAAATACAGTAATGAAAATTTCCCTTAAAATTTTCCTTGAAGGATTTAGCTGTGTCCAGTTCTGCATTGTAACATTACGGTGCCCACCACTCTGAATGTTCACTGTAGTCAGTGAATGAGAAATATAATCTAGAACATTACACTGCATAAAACAATCTAAGCATGTATCTGTGAACACAACAGACTTTTTGCTTTACATTAGGCTATGCCTTGTGAGCAAGAGGCCTCGCCTTTTTTAACTTAAAAAATAATATGTGTTAACATATTTCATGGCTGTTTATATTTTCCATCCTACTCCCAGGCTTGTACTCCAAAAGGAACCGGTATAAGGTAAAAAAAAGACACGATGCCAACTGGTCTTCAAATAATAAAACAATATCTAGTCTGAAATTGCCTCCTCTGATTACTGTATTGACAAGAATTTTGTTTCAGACGTCCCGCAAAACAACAAAAAACCTCAGTGCTGTTTAGTGCCTGTTAGAAGTTTTATCAGAAGAACTTTTAGCTCCCCAGTTTATTAAAACAGCCCTGTCAAATATTCTTGGTGTTCTATAATTACAGTATTGTACCACATATATTTTAAAAAGTTGCATGTACAACACCAAGATATAACCTACTTTCAGGACAACTTAAAATATTAAAATTAAAACTATCACTACAAAACAGGAAGCAGGTGGGAAAGCCAAATACAGTAATGAAAATTTCCCTTAAAATTTTCCTTGAAGGATTTAGCTGTGTCCAGTTCTGCATTGTAACATTACGGTGCCCACCACTCTGAATGTTCACTGTAGTCAGTGAATGAGAAATATAATCTAGAACATTACACTGCATAAAACAATCTAAGCATGTATCTGTGAACACAACAGACTTTTTGCTTTACATTAGGCTATGCCTTGTGAGCAAGAGGCCTCGCCTTTTTTAACTTAAAAAATAATATGTGTTAACATATTTCATGGCTGTTTATATTTTCCATCCTACTCCCAGGCTTGTACTCCAAAAGGAACCGGTATAAGGTAAAAAAAAGACACGATGCCAACTGGTCTTCAAATAATAAAACAATATCTAGTCTGAAATTGCCTCCTCTGATTACTGTATTGACAAGAATTTTGTTTCAGACGTCCCGCAAAACAGCAAAAAACCTCAGTGCTGTTTAGTGCCTGTTAGAAGTTTTATCAGAAGAACTTTTAGCTCCCCAGTTTATTAAAACAGCCCTGTCAAATATTCTTGGTGTTCTATAATTACAGTATTGTACCACATATATTTTAAAAAGTTGCATGTACAACACCAAGATATAACCTACTTTCAGGACAACTTAAAATATTAAAATTAAAACTATCACTACAAAACAGGAAGCAGGTGGGAAAGCCAAATACAGTAATGAAAATTTCCCTTAAAATTTTCCTTGAAGGATTTAGCTGTGTCCAGTTCTGCATTGTAACATTACGGTGCCCACCACTCTGAATGTTCACTCTAGTCAGTGAATGAGAAATATAATCTAGAACATTACACTGCATAAAACAATTAAGCATGTATATGTGAACACAACAGACTTTTTGCTTTACATGAGGCTATGCCTTGTGAGCAAGAGGCCTCTCCTTTTTTAACTCTTAAAAAATAATATGTGTTCACATATTTCATGGCTGTTTATATTTTCCATCCTTCTCCGAGGCTTGTACTCCAAAAGGAACCGGTATAAGGTAAAAAAAGTCACCATGCCAACTGGTCTTCAAATAACAAAACAGTCTCTAGTCTGAAATGGACTCCTCTGATTACTATATCGACAAGAATTTTGTTTCAGACGTCCCGCAAAAGAACAAAAAACCTCAGTGCTGTTTAGTGCCTGTTAGAAGTTTTATCAGAAGAACTTTTAGCTCCCCAGTTTATTAAAACAGCCCTGTCAAATATTCTTGGTGTTCTATAATTACAGAATTGTACCACATATATTTTAAAAAGTTGCATGTACAACACCAAGATATAACCTACTTTCAGGACAACTTAAAATATTAAAATTAAAACTATCACTACAAAACAGGAAGCAGGTGGGAAAGCCAAATACAGTAATGAAAATTTCCCTTAAAATTTTCCTTGAAGGATTTAGCTGTGTCCAGTTCTGCATTGTAACATTACGGTGCCCACCACTCTGAATGTTCACTCTAGTCAGTGAATGAGAAATATAATCTAGAACATTACACTGCATAAAACAATTAAGCATGTATCTGTGAACACAACAGACTTTTTGCTTTACATGAGGCTATGCCTTGTGAGCAAGAGGCCTTTTTTAACTCTTAAAAAATAATATGTGTTCACATATTTCATGGCTATATTTTCCATCCTTCTCCGAGGCTTGTACTCCAAAAGGAACCGGTATAAGGTAAAAAAAGTCACCATGCCAACTGGTCTTCAAATAATAAAACAGTCTCTAGTCTGAAATGGACTCCTCTGATTACTATATCGACAAGAATTTTGTTTCAGACGTCCCGCAAAAGAACAAAAAACCTCAGTGCTGTTTAGTGCCTGTTAGAAGTTTTATCAGAAGAACTTTTAGCTCCCCAGTTTATTAAAACAGCCCTGTCAAATATTCTTGGTGTTCTATAATTACAGTATTATACCACATATATTTTTAAAAGTTTCATGTACAACACCAAGATATAACCTACTTTCAGGACAACTTAAAATATTAAAATTTATCATACAAAACAGGAAGCAGGTGGGAAAGACAAATACAGTAATGAAAATTTCCATTAAAATTTTCCTTGAAGGATTTAGCTGTGTCCAGTTCTGCATTGTAACATTACGGTGCCCACCACTCTGAATGTTCACTATAGTCAGTGAATGAGAAATATAATCTTGAAGTTTTATCAGAAGAACTTTTAGCTCCCCAGTTTATTAAAACAGCCGTGTCAAATATTCTTGGTGTTCTATAATTACAGTATTGTAACACATATATTTTAAAAAGTTTCATGTACAACAACAAGATATAACCTACTTTCAGGACAACTTAAAATATTAAAATTAAAACTATCACTACAAAACAGGAAGCAGCTGGGAAAGCCAAATACAGTAATGAAAATTTCCCTTAAAATTTTCCTTGAAGGATTTAGCTGTGTCCATTTCTGCATTGTAACATTACGGTGCCCACCACTCTGAATGTTCACTGTAGTCAGTGAATGAGAAATATAATCTTGAAGTTTTATCAGAAGAACTTTTAGCTCCCCAGTTTATTAAAACAGCCGTGTCAAATATTCTTGGTGTTCTATAAATACAGTATTGTAACACATATATTTTAAAAAGTTTCATGTACAACAACAAGATATAACCTACTTTCAGGACAACTTAAAATATTAAAATTAAAACTATCACTACAAAACAGGAAGCAGGTGGGAAAGACAAATATAGTAATGAAAATTTCCCTTAAAATTTTCCTTGAAGGATTTAGCTGTGTCCAGTTCTGCATTGTAACATTACGGTGCCCACCACTCAGAATGTTCACTGTAGTCAGTGAATGAGAAATATAATCTAGAACATTACACTGCATAAAACAATCTAAGCATGTATCTGTGAACACAACAGACTTTTTGCTTTACATTAGGCTATGCCTTGTGAGCAAGAGGCCTCGCCTTTTTTAACTTAAAAAATAATATGTGTTAACATATTTCATGGCTGTTTATATTTTCCATCCTACTCCCAGGCTTGTACTCCAAAAGGAACCGGTATAAGGTAAAAAAAAGACACGATGCCAACTGGTCTTCAAATAATAAAACAATATCTAGTCTGAAATTGCCTCCTCTGATTACTGTATTGACAAGAATTTTGTTTCAGACGTCCCGCAAAACAACAAAAAACCTCAGTGCTGTTTAGTGCCTGTTAGAAGTTTTATCAAAGAACTTTTAGCTCCCCAGTTTATTAAAACAGCCCTGTCAAATATTCTTGGTGTTCTATAATTACAGTATTGTACCACATATATTTTAAAAAGTTGCATGTACAACACCAAGATATATCCTACTTTCAGGACAACTTAAAATATTAAAATTAAAACTATCACTACAAAACAGGAAGCAGGTGGGAAAGCCAAATACAGTAATGAAAATTTCCCTTAAAATTTTCCTTGAAGGATTTAGCTGTGTCCAGTTCTGCATTGTAACATTACGGTGCCCACCACTCTGAATGTTCACTGTAGTCAGTGAATGAGAAATATAATCTTGAAGTTTTATCAGAAGAACTTTTAGCTCCCCAGTTTATTAAAGCAGCCGTGTCAAATATTCTTGGTGTTCTATAATTACAGTCTTGTAACACATATATTTTAAAAAGTTTCATGTACAACAACAAGATATAACCTACTTTCAGGACAACTTAAAATATTAAAATTAAAACTATCACTACAAAACAGGAAGCAGGTGGGAAAGCCAAATACAGTAATGAAAATTTCCCTTAAAATTTTCCTTGAAGGATTTAGCTGTGTCCAGTTCTGCATTGTAACATTACGGTGCCCACCACTCTGAATGTTCCCTGTAGTCAGTGAATGAGAAATATAATCTAGAACATTACACTGCATAAAACAATCTAATCATGTATCTGTGAACATAACAGACTTTTTGCTTTACATGAGGCTATGCCTTGTGAGCAAGAGGCCTCTCCTTTTTTAACTCCAAAAAATAATATGTGTTCACATATTTCATGTCTGTTTATATTTTCCATCCTTCTCCCAGGCTTGTACTCCTAAAGGAACCGGTATAAGGTAAAAAAGTCCCCATGCCAACTGGTCTTGAAATAATAAAACAGTATCTAGTCTGAAATGGACTCCTCTGATAACTGTATTGACAAGAATTTTGTTTCGGACGTCCCCCAAAACAACAAAAAACAACAAATTCAGTGCTGTTTAGTGCCTGTTAGAAGTTTTATAAGAAGAACTTTTAGCTCCCCAGTTTATTAAAACAGCCGTGTCAAATACTCTTGGTGTTCTATAATTACAGTATTGTACCACATATATTTTTAAAAGTTTCATGTACAACACCAAGATATAACCTACTTTCAGGACAACTTAAAATATTAAAATTAAAACTATCACTACAAAACAGGAAGGAGGTGGGAAAGCCAAATACAGTAATGAAAATTTCCCTTAAAATTTTCCTTGAAGGATTTAGCTGTATCCAGTTCTGCATTGTAACATTACGGTGCCCACCACTCTGAATGTTCACTATAGTCAGTGAATGAAAAATATAATCTTGAAGTTTTATCAGAAGAACTTTTAGCTCCCCAGTTTATTAAAACAGCCCTGTCAAATATTCTTGGTGTTCTATAATTACAGTATTGTACCACATATATATTAAAAAGTTTCATGTACAACACCAAGATATAACCTACTTTCAGGACAACTTAAAATATTAAAATTAAAACTATCACTACAAAACAGGAAGCAGGTGGGAAAGACAAATACAGTAATGAAAATTTCCCTTAAAATTTTCCTTGAAGGATTTAGCTGTGTCCAGTTCTGCATTGTAACATTACGGTGCCCACCACTCTGAATGTTCACTGTAGTCAGTGAATGAGAAATATAATCTTGAAGTTTTATCAGAAGAACTTTTAGCTCCCCAGTTTATTAAAACAGCCGTGTCAAATATTCTTGGTGTTCTATAATTACAGTATTGTAACACATATATTTTAAAAAGTTTCATGTACAACAACGATATAACCTTCTTTCAGGACAACTTAAAATATTAAAATTAAAACTATCACTACAAAACAGGAAGCAGGTGGGAAAGACAAATACAGTAATGAAAATTTCCCTTAAAATTTTCCTTGAAGGATTTAGCTGTGTCCAGTTCTGCATTGTAACATTACGGTGCCCACCACTCTGAATGTTCACTGTAGTCAGTGAATGAGAAATATAATCTTGAAGTTTTATCAGAAGAACTTTTAGCTCCCCAGTTTATTAAAACAGCCGTGTCAAATATTCTTGGTGTTCTATAATTACAGTATTGTAACACATATATTTTAAAAAGTTTCATGTACAACAACAAGATATAACCTACTTTCAGGACAACTTAAAATATTAAAATTAAAACTATCACTACAAAACAGGAAGCAGGTGGGAAAGACAAATACTGTAATGAAAATTTCCCTTAATTTTTCCTTGAACGATTTAGCTGTGTCCAGTTCTGCATTGTAACAATACGGTGCCCACCACTCAGAATGTTCACTCTAGTCAGTGAATGAGAAATATAATCTAGAACATTACACTGCATAAAACAATTAAGCATGTATCTGTGAACACAACAGACTTTTTGCTTTACATGAGGCTATGCCTTGTGAGCAAGAGGCCTCTCCTTTTTTAACTTAAAAAATAATATGTGTTCACATATTTCATGGCTGTTTATATTTGCCGTCCTTCTCCCAGGCTTGTACTCCAAAAGGAACCGGTATAAGGTAAAAAAGTCCCCATGCCAACTGGTCTTGAAATAATAAAACAGTATCTATTCTGAAATGGACTCCTCTGATTACTGTATTGACAAGAATTTTGTTTCGGACGTCCCCCAAAACAACAAAAAACAACAAATTCAGTGCTGTTTAGTGCCTGTTAGAAGTTTTATAAGAAGAACTTTTAGCTCCCCAGTTTATTAAAACAGCCGTGTCAAATATTCTTGGTGTTCTATAATTACAGTATTCTACCACATATATTTTAAAAAGTTTCATTTACAACACCCAGATATAAACTACATTCAGGCCAACTTAAAATATTAAAATTAAAACTATCACTACAAAACAGGAAGCAGGTGGGAAAGACAAATACAGTAATGAGAATTTCCCTTAATTTTTCCTTGAACGATTTAGCTGTGTCCAGTTCTGCATTGTAACAATACGGTGCCCACCACTCTGAATGTTCACTGTAGTCAGTGAATGAGAAATATAATCTAGAACATTACACTGCATAAAACAATTAAGCATGTATCTGTGAACACAACAGACTTTTTGCTTTACATGAGGCTATGACTTGTGAGCAAGAGGCCTCTCCTTTTTTAACTTAAAAAATAATATGTGTTCACATATTTCATGGCTGTTTATATTTTCCATCCTTCTCCCAGGCTTGTACTCCAAAAGGAACCGGTATAAGGTAAAAAAAAGTCACGATGCCAACTGGTCTTCAAATAATAAAACAATATCTAGTCTGAAATTGCCTCCTCTGATTACTGTATTGACAAGAATTTTGTTTCAGACGTACCGCAAAACAACAAAAAACCTCAGTGCTGTTTAGTGCCTGTTAGAAGTTTTATCAGAAGAACTTTTAGCTCCCCAGTTTATTAAAACAGCTGTGTCAAATATTCTTGGTGTTCTATAATTACAGTATTGTACCACATATATTTTAAAAAGTTTCATGTACAACAACAAGATATAAACTACTTTCAGGACAACTTAAAATATTAAAATTAAAACTATCACTACAAAACAGGAAGCAGGTGGGAAAGCCAAATACAGTAATGAAAATTTCCCTTAAAATTTTCCTTGAAGGATTTAGCTGTGTCCAGTTCTGCATTGTAACATTACGGTGCCCACCACTCTGAATGTTCACTGTAGTCAGTGAATGAGAAATATAATCTTGAAGTTTTATCAGTAGAACTTTTAGCTCCCCAGTTTATTAAAACAGCCGTGTCAAATATTCTTGGTGTTCTATAATTACAGTATTGTAACACATATATTTTAAAAAGTTTCATGTACAACAACAAGATATAACCTACTTTCAGGACAACTTAAAATATTAAAATTAAAACTATCACTACAAAACAGGAAGCAGGTGGGAAAGACAAATACAGTAATGAAAATTTCCCTTAATTTTTCCTTGAACGATTTAGCTGTGTCCAGTTCTGCATTGTAACAATACGGTGCCCACCACTCAGAATGTTCACTCTAGTCAGTGAATGAGAAATATAATCTAGAACATTACACTGCATAAAACAATTAAGCATGTATCTGTGAACACAACAGACTTTTTGCTTTACATGAGGCTATGCCTTGTGAGCAAGAGGCCTCTCCTTTTTTAACTCTTAAAAAATAATATGTGTTCACATATTTCATGGCTGTTTATATTTGCCGTCCTTCTCCCAGGCTTGTACTCCAAAAGGAACCGGTATAAGGTAAAAAAGTCCCCATGCCAACTGGTCTTGAAATAATAAAACAGTATCTATTCTGAAATGGACTCCTCTGATTACTGTATTGACAAGAATTTTGTTTCGGACGTCCCCCAAAACAACAAAAAACAACAAATTCAGTGCTGTTTAGTGCCTGTTAGAAGTTTTATAAGAAGAACTTTTAGCTCCCCAGTTTATTAAAACAGCCGTGTCAAATATTCTTGGTGTTCTATAATTACAGTATTCTACCACATATATTTTAAAAAGTTTCATTTACAACACCCAGATATAAACTACATTCAGGCCAACTTAAAATATTAAAATTAAAACTATCACTACAAAACAGGAAGCAGGTGGGAAAGACAAATACAGTAATGAGAATTTCCCTTAATTTTTCCTTGAACGATTTAGCTGTGTCCAGTTCTGCATTGTAACAATACGGTGCCCACCACTCTGAATGTTCACTGTAGTCAGTGAATGAGAAATATAATCTAGAACATTACACTGCATAAAACAATTAAGCATGTATCTGTGAACACAACAGACTTTTTGCTTTACATGAGGCTATGACTTGTGAGCAAGAGGCCTCTCCTTTTTTAACTTAAAAAATAATATGTGTTCACATATTTCATGGCTGTTTATATTTTCCATCCTTCTCCCAGGCTTGTACTCCAAAAGGAACCGGTATAAGGTAAAAAAAAGTCACGATGCCAACTGGTCTTCAAATAATAAAACAATATCTAGTCTGAAATTGCCTCCTCTGATTACTGTATTGACAAGAATTTTGTTTCAGACGTACCGCAAAACAACAAAAAACCTCAGTGCTGTTTAGTGCCTGTTAGAAGTTTTATCAGAAGAACTTTTAGCTCCCCAGTTTATTAAAACAGCCGTGTCAAATATTCTTGGTGTTCTATAATTACAGTATTGTACCACATATATTTTAAAAAGTTTCATGTACAACAACAAGATATAAACTACTTTCAGGACAACTTAAAATATTAAAATTAAAACTATCACTACAAAACAGGAAGCAGGTGGGAAAGCCAAATACAGTAATGAAAATTTCCCTTAAAATTTTCCTTGAAGGATTTAGCTGTGTCCAGTTCTGCATTGTAACATTACGGTGCCCACCACTCTGAATGTTCACTGTAGTCAGTGAATGAGAAATATAATCTTGAAGTTTTATCAGTAGAACTTTTAGCTCCCCAGTTTATTAAAACAGCCGTGTCAAATATTCTTGGTGTTCTATAATTACAGTATTGTAACACATATATTTTAAAAAGTTTCATGTACAACAACAAGATATAACCTACTTTCAGGACAACTTAAAATATTAAAATTAAAACTATCACTACAAAACAGGAAGCAGGTGGGAAAGACAAATACAGTAATGAAAATTTCCCTTAATTTTTCCTTGAACGATTTAGCTGTGTCCAGTTCTGCATTGTAACAATACGGTGCCCACCACTCAGAATGTTCACTCTAGTCAGTGAATGAGAAATATAATCTAGAACATTACACTGCATAAAACAATTAAGCATGTATCTGTGAACACAACAGACTTTTTGCTTTACATGAGGCTATGCCTTGTGAGCAAGAGGCCTCTCCTTTTTTAACTCTTAAAAAATAATATGTGTTCACATATTTCATGGCTGTTTATATTTTCCATCCTTCTCCCAGGCTTGTACTCCAAAAGGAACCGGTATAAGGTAAAAAAAGTCACCAGGCCAACTGGTCTTCAAATAATAAAACAGTCTCTAGTCTGAAATGGAGTCCTCTGATTACTATATTGACAATAATTTTTTTTCAGACGTCCCGCAAAAGAACAAAAAACCTCAGTGCTGTTTAGTGCCTGTTAGAAGTTTTATCAGAAGAACTTTTAGCTCCCCAGTTTATTAAAACAGCCCTGTCAAATATTCTTGGTGTTCTATAATTACAGTATTGTACCACATATATTTTAAAAAGTTTCATGTACAACACCAAGATATAACCTACTTTCAGGACAACTTAAAATATTAAAATTAAAACTATCACTACAAAACAGGAAGCAGGTGGGAAAGCCAAATACAGTAATGAAAATTTCCCTTAAAATTTTCCTTGAAGGATTTAGCTGTGTCCATTTCTGCATTGTAACATTACGGTGCCCACCACTCTGAATGTTCACTGTAGTCAGTGAATGAGAAATATAATCTTGAAGTTTTATCAGAAGAACTTTTAGCTCCCCAGTTTATTAAAACAGCCGTGTCAAATATTCTTGGTGTTCTATAATTACAGTATTGTAACACATATATTTTAAAAAGTTTCATGTACAACAACAAGATATAACCTACTTTCAGGACAACTTAAAATATTAAAATTAAAACTATCACTACAAAACAGGAAGCAGGTGGGAAAGACAAATACAGTAATGAAAATTTCCCTTAAAATTTTCCTTGAAGGATTTAGCTGTGTCCAGTTCTGCATTGTAACATTACGGTGCCCACCACTCAGAATGTTCACTGTAGTCAGTGAATGAGAAATATAATCTAGAACATTACACTGCATAAAACAATCTAAGCATGTATCTGTGAACACAACAGACTTTTTGCTTTACATTAGGCTATGCCTTCTGAGCAAGAGGCCTCGCCTTTTTTAACTTAAAAAATAATATGTGTTAACATATTTCATGGCTGTTTATATTTTCCATCCTACTCCCAGGCTTGTACTCCAAAAGGAACCGGTATAAGGTAAAAAAAAGACACGATGCCAACTGGTCTTCAAATAATAAAACAATATCTAGTCTGAAATTGCCTCCTCTGATTACTGTATTGACAAGAATTTTGTTTCAGACGTCCCGCAAAACAACAAAAAACCTCAGTGCTGTTTAGTGCCTGTTAGAAGTTTTATAAGAAGAACTTTTAGCTCCCCAGTTTATTAAAACAGCCCTGTCAAATATTCTTGGTGTTCTATAATTACAGTATTGTACCACATATATTTTAAAAAGTTGCATGTACAACACCAAGATATAACCTACTTTCAGGACAACTTAAAATATTAAAATTAAAACTATCACTACAAAACAGGAAGCAGGTGGGAAAGCCAAATACAGTAATGAAAATTTCCCTTAAAATTTTCCTTGAAGGATTTAGCTGTGTCCAGTTCTGCATTGTAACATTACGGTGCCCACCACTCAGAATGTTCACTGTAGTCAGTGAATGAGAAATATAATCTAGAACATTACACTGCATAAAACAATCTAAGCATGTATCTGTGAACACAACAGACTTTTTGCTTTACATTAGGCTATGCCTTGTGAGCAAGAGGCCTCGCCTTTTTTAACTTAAAAAATAATATGTGTTAACATATTTCATGGCTGTTTATATTTTCCATCCTACTCCCAGGCTTGTACTCCAAAAGGAACCGGTATAAGGTAAAAAAAAGACACGATGCCAACTGGTCTTCAAATAATAAAACAATATCTAGTCTGAAATTGCCTCCTCTGATTACTGTATTGACAAGAATTTTGTTTCAGACGTCCCGCAAAACAACAAAAAACCTCAGTGCTGTTTAGTGCCTGTTAGAAGTTTTATCAGAAGAACTTTTAGCTCCCCAGTTTATTAAAACAGCCCTGTCAAATATTCTTGGTGTTCTATAATTACAGTATTGTACCACATATATTTTAAAAAGTTGCATGTACAACACCAAGATATAACCTACTTTCAGGACAACTTAAAATATTAAAATTAAAACTATCACTACAAAACAGGAAGCAGGTGGGAAAGCCAAATACAGTAATGAAAATTTCCCGTAAAATTTTCCTTGAAGGATTAAGCTGTGTCCAGTTCTGCATTGTAACATTACGGTGCCCACCACTCTGAATGTTCACTCTAGTCAGTGAATGAGAAATATAATCTAGAACATTACACTGCATAAAACAATTAAGCATGTATCTGTGAACACAACAGACTTTTTGCTTTACATGAGGCTATGCCTTGTGAGCAAGAGGCCTCTCCTTTTTTAACTCTTAAAAAATAATATGTGTTCACATATTTCATGGCTGTTTATATTTTCCATCCTTCTCCGAGGCTTGTACTCCAAAAGGAACCGGTATAAGGTAAAAAAAGTCACCATGCCAACTGGTCTTCAAATAATAAAACAGTCTCTAGTCTGAAATGGACTCCTCTGATTACTATATCGACAAGAATTTTGTTTCAGACGTCCCGCAAAAGAACAAAAAACCTCAGTGCTGTTTAGTGCCTGTTAGAAGTTTTATCAGAAGAACTTTTAGCTCCCCAGTTTATTAAAACAGCCCTGTCAAATATTCTTGGTGTTCTATAATTACAGTATTGTACCACATATATTTTTAAAAGTTTCATGTACAACACCAAGATATAACCTACTTTAAGGACAACTTAAAATATTAAAATTTATCATACAAAACAGGAAGCAGGTGGGAAAGACAAATACAGTAATGAAAATTTCCATTAAAATTTTCCTTGAAGGATTTAGCTGTGTCCAGTTCTGCATTGTAACATTACGGTGCCCACCACTCTGAATGTTCACTATAGTCAGTGAATGAGAAATATAATCTTGAAGTTTTATCAGAAGAACTTTTAGCTCCCCAGTTTATTAAAACAGCCGTGTCAAATATTCTTGGTGTTCTATAATTACAGTATTGTAACACATATATTTTAAAAAGTTTCATGTACAACAACAAGATATAACCTACTTTCAGGACAACTTAAAATATTAAAATTAAAACTATCACTACAAAACAGGAAGCAGGTGGGAAAGCCAAATACAGTAATGAAAATTTCCCTTAAAATTTTCCTTGAAGGATTTAGCTGTGTCCATTTCTGCATTGTAACATTACGGTGCCCACCACTCTGAATGTTCACTGTAGTCAGTGAATGAGAAATATAATCTTGAAGTTTTATCAGAAGAACTTTTAGCTCCCCAGTTTATTAAAACAGCCGTGTCAAATATTCTTGGTGTTCTATAATTACAGTATTGTAACACATATATTTTAAAAAGTTTCATGTACAACAACAAGATATAACCTACTTTCAGGACAACTTAAAATATTAAAATTAAAACTATCACTACAAAACAGGAAGCAGGTGGGAAAGCCAAATACAGTAATGAAAATTTCCCTTAAAATTTTCCTTGAAGGATTTAGCTGTGTCCAGTTCTGCATTGTAACATTACGGTGCCCACCACTCTGAATGTTCACTGTAGTCAGTGTATGAGAAATATAATCTAGAACATTACACTGCATAAAACAATCTAATCATGTATCTGTGAACACAACAGACTTTTTGCTTTACATGAGGCTATGCCTTGTGAGCAAGAGGCCTCTCCTTTTTTAACTCCAAAAAATAATATGTGTTCACATATTTCATGGCTGTTTATATTTTCCATCCTTCTCCCAGGCTTGTACTCCTAAAGGAACCGGTATAAGGTAAAAAAAGTCCCCATGCCAACTGGTCTTGAAATAATAAAACAGTATCTAGTCTGAAATGGACTCCTCTGATAACTGTATTGACAAGAATTTTGTTTCGGACGTCCCCCAAAACAACAAAAAACAACAAATTCAGTGCTGTTTAGTGCCTGTTAGAAGTTTTATAAGAAGAACTTTTAGCTCCCCAGTTTATTAAAACAGCCGTGTCAAATACTCTTGGTGTTCTATAATTACAGTATTGTACCACATATATTTTTAAAAGTTTCATGTACAACACCAAGATATAACCTACTTTCAGGACAACTTAAAATATTAAAATTAAAACTATCACTACAAAACAGGAAGCAGGTGGGAAAGCCAAATACAGTAATGAAAATTTCCCTTAAAATTTTCCTTGAAGGATTTAGCTGTATCCAGTTCTGCATTGTAACATTACGGTGCCCACCACTCTGAATGTTCACTATAGTCAGTGAATGAAAAATATAATCCTGAAGTTTTATCAGAAGAACTTTTAGCTCCCCAGTTTATTAAAACAGCCCTGTCAAATATTCTTGGTGTTCTATAATTACAGTATTGTACCACATATATTTTAAAAAGTTTCATGTACAACACCAAGATATAACCTACTTTCAGGACAACTTAAAATATTAAAATTAAAACTATCACTACAAAACAGGAAGCAGGTGGGAAAGACAAATACAGTAATGAAAATTTCCCTTAAAATTTTCCTTGAAGGATTTAGCTGTGTCCAATTCTGCATTGTAACATTACGGTGCCCACCACTCTGAATGTTCACTGTAGTCAGTGAATGAGAAATATAATCTAGAACATTACACTGCATAAAACAATCTAAGCATGTATCTGTGAACACAACAGACTTTTTGCTTTACATTAGGCTATGCCTTGTGAGCAAGAGGCCTCGCCTTTTTTAACTTAAAAAATAATATGTGTTAACATATTTCATGGCTGTTTATATTTTCCATCCTACTCCCAGGCTTGTACTCCAAAAGGAACCGGTATAAGGTAAAAAAAAGACACGATGCCAACTGGTCTTCAAATAATAAAACAATATCTAGTCTGAAATTGCCTCCTCTGATTACTGTATTGACAAGAATTTTGTTTCAGACGTCCCGCAAAACAGCAAAAAACCTCAGTGCTGTTTAGTGCCTGTTAGAAGTTTTATCAGAAGAACTTTTAGCTCCCCAGTTTATTAAAACAGCCCTGTCAAATATTCTTGGTGTTCTATAATTACAGTATTGTACCACATATATTTTAAAAAGTTGCATGTACAACACCAAGATATAACCTACTTTCAGGACAACTTAAAATATTAAAATTAAAACTATCACTACAAAACAGGAAGCAGGTGGGAAAGCCAAATACAGTAATGAAAATTTCCCTTAAAATTTTCCTTGAAGGATTTAGCTGTGTCCAGTTCTGCATTGTAACATTACGGTGCCCACCACTCTGAATGTTCACTCTAGTCAGTGAATGAGAAATATAATCTAGAACATTACACTGCATAAAACAATTAAGCATGTATATGTGAACACAACAGACTTTTTGCTTTACATGAGGCTATGCCTTGTGAGCAAGAGGCCTCTCCTTTTTTAACTCTTAAAAAATAATATGTGTTCACATATTTCATGGCTGTTTATATTTTCCATCCTTCTCCGAGGCTTGTACTCCAAAAGGAACCGGTATAAGGTAAAAAAAGTCACCATGCCAACTGGTCTTCAAATAACAAAACAGTCTCTAGTCTGAAATGGACTCCTCTGATTACTATATCGACAAGAATTTTGTTTCAGACGTCCCGCAAAAGAACAAAAAACCTCAGTGCTGTTTAGTGCCTGTTAGAAGTTTTATCAGAAGAACTTTTAGCTCCCCAGTTTATTAAAACAGCCCTGTCAAATATTCTTGGTGTTCTATAATTACAGAATTGTACCACATATATTTTAAAAAGTTGCATGTACAACACCAAGATATAACCTACTTTCAGGACAACTTAAAATATTAAAATTAAAACTATCACTACAAAACAGGAAGCAGGTGGGAAAGCCAAATACAGTAATGAAAATTTCCCTTAAAATTTTCCTTGAAGGATTTAGCTGTGTCCAGTTCTGCATTGTAACATTACGGTGCCCACCACTCTGAATGTTCACTCTAGTCAGTGAATGAGAAATATAATCTAGAACATTACACTGCATAAAACAATTAAGCATGTATCTGTGAACACAACAGACTTTTTGCTTTACATGAGGCTATGCCTTGTGAGCAAGAGGCCTTTTTTAACTCTTAAAAAATAATATGTGTTCACATATTTCATGGCTATATTTTCCATCCTTCTCCGAGGCTTGTACTCCAAAAGGAACCGGTATAAGGTAAAAAAAGTCACCATGCCAACTGGTCTTCAAATAATAAAACAGTCTCTAGTCTGAAATGGACTCCTCTGATTACTATATCGACAAGAATTTTGTTTCAGACGTCCCGCAAAAGAACAAAAAACCTCAGTGCTGTTTAGTGCCTGTTAGAAGTTTTATCAGAAGAACTTTTAGCTCCCCAGTTTATTAAAACAGCCCTGTCAAATATTCTTGGTGTTCTATAATTACAGTATTATACCACATATATTTTTAAAAGTTTCATGTACAACACCAAGATATAACCTACTTTCAGGACAACTTAAAATATTAAAATTTATCATACAAAACAGGAAGCAGGTGGGAAAGACAAATACAGTAATGAAAATTTCCATTAAAATTTTCCTTGAAGGATTTAGCTGTGTCCAGTTCTGCATTGTAACATTACGGTGCCCACCACTCTGAATGTTCACTATAGTCAGTGAATGAGAAATATAATCTTGAAGTTTTATCAGAAGAACTTTTAGCTCCCCAGTTTATTAAAACAGCCGTGTCAAATATTCTTGGTGTTCTATAATTACAGTATTGTAACACATATATTTTAAAAAGTTTCATGTACAACAACAAGATATAACCTACTTTCAGGACAACTTAAAATATTAAAATTAAAACTATCACTACAAAACAGGAAGCAGCTGGGAAAGCCAAATACAGTAATGAAAATTTCCCTTAAAATTTTCCTTGAAGGATTTAGCTGTGTCCATTTCTGCATTGTAACATTACGGTGCCCACCACTCTGAATGTTCACTGTAGTCAGTGAATGAGAAATATAATCTTGAAGTTTTATCAGAAGAACTTTTAGCTCCCCAGTTTATTAAAACAGCCGTGTCAAATATTCTTGGTGTTCTATAAATACAGTATTGTAACACATATATTTTAAAAAGTTTCATGTACAACAACAAGATATAACCTACTTTCAGGACAACTTAAAATATTAAAATTAAAACTATCACTACAAAACAGGAAGCAGGTGGGAAAGACAAATATAGTAATGAAAATTTCCCTTAAAATTTTCCTTGAAGGATTTAGCTGTGTCCAGTTCTGCATTGTAACATTACGGTGCCCACCACTCAGAATGTTCACTGTAGTCAGTGAATGAGAAATATAATCTAGAACATTACACTGCATAAAACAATCTAAGCATGTATCTGTGAACACAACAGACTTTTTGCTTTACATTAGGCTATGCCTTGTGAGCAAGAGGCCTCGCCTGTTTTAACTTAAAAAATAATATGTGTTAACATATTTCATGGCTGTTTATATTTTCCATCCTACTCCCAGGCTTGTACTCCAAAAGGAACCGGTATAAGGTAAAAAAAAGACACGATGCCAACTGGTCTTCAAATAATAAAACAATATCTAGTCTGAAATTGCCTCCTCTGATTACTGTATTGACAAGAATTTTGTTTCAGACGTCCCGCAAAACAACAAAAAACCTCAGTGCTGTTTAGTGCCTGTTAGAAGTTTTATCAAAGAACTTTTAGCTCCCCAGTTTATTAAAACAGCCCTGTCAAATATTCTTGGTGTTCTATAATTACAGTATTGTACCACATATATTTTAAAAAGTTGCATGTACAACACCAAGATATAACCTACTTTCAGGACAACTTAAAATATTAAAATTAAAACTATCACTACAAAACAGGAAGCAGGTGGGAAAGCCAAATACAGTAATGAAAATTTCCCTTAAAATTTTCCTTGAAAGATTTAGCTGTGTCCAGTTCTGCATTGTAACATTACGGTGCCCACCACTCTGAATGTTCACTGTAGTCAGTGAATGAGAAATATAATCTTGAAGTTTTATCAGAAGAACTTTTAGCTCCCCAGTTTATTAAAGCAGCCGTGTCAAATATTCTTGGTGTTCTATAATTACAGTCTTGTAACACATATATTTTAAAAAGTTTCATGTACAACAACAAGATATAACCTACTTTCAGGACAACTTAAAATATTAAAATTAAAACTATCACTACAAAACAGGAAGCAGGTGGGAAAGCCAAATACAGTAATGAAAATTTCCCTTAAAATTTTCCTTGAAGGATTTAGCTGTGTCCAGTTCTGCATTGTAACATTACGGTGCCCACCACTCTGAATGTTCCCTGTAGTCAGTGAATGAGAAATATAATCTAGAACATTACACTGCATAAAACAATCTAATCATGTATCTGTGAACATAACAGACTTTTTGCTTTACATGAGGCTATGCCTTGTGAGCAAGAGGCCTCTCCTTTTTTAACTCCAAAAAATAATATGTGTTCACATATTTCATGTCTGTTTATATTTTCCATCCTTCTCCCAGGCTTGTACTCCTAAAGGAACCGGTATAAGGTAAAAAAGTCCCCATGCCAACTGGTCTTGAAATAATAAAACAGTATCTAGTCTGAAATGGACTCCTCTGATAACTGTATTGACAAGAATTTTGTTTCGGACGTCCCCCAAAACAACAAAAAACAACAAATTCAGTGCTGTTTAGTGCCTGTTAGAAGTTTTATAAGAAGAACTTTTAGCTCCCCAGTTTATTAAAACAGCCGTGTCAAATATTCTTGGTGTTCTATAATTACAGTATTGTAACACATATATTTTAAAAAGTTTCATGTACAACAACGATATAACCTTCTTTCAGGACAACTTAAAATATTAAAATTAAAACTATCACTACAAAACAGGAAGCAGGTGGGAAAGACAAATACAGTAATGAAAATTTCCCTTAAAATTTTCCTTGAAGGATTTAGCTGTGTCCAGTTCTGCATTGTAACATTACGGTGCCCACCACTCTGAATGTTCACTGTAGTCAGTGAATGAGAAATATAATCTTGAAGTTTTATCAGAAGAACTTTTAGCTCCCCAGTTTATTAAAACAGCCGTGTCAAATATTCTTGGTGTTCTATAATTACAGTATTGTAACACATATATTTTAAAAAGTTTCATGTACAACAACAAGATATAACCTACTTTCAGGACAACTTAAAATATTAAAATTAAAACTATCACTACAAAACAGGAAGCAGGTGGGAAAGACAAATACTGTAATGAAAATTTCCCTTAATTTTTCCTTGAACGATTTAGCTGTGTCCAGTTCTGCATTGTAACAATACGGTGCCCACCACTCAGAATGTTCACTCTAGTCAGTGAATGAGAAATATAATCTAGAACATTACACTGCATAAAACAATTAAGCATGTATCTGTGAACACAACAGACTTTTTGCTTTACATGAGGCTATGCCTTGTGAGCAAGAGGCCTCTCCTTTTTTAACTTAAAAAATAATATGTGTTCACATATTTCATGGCTGTTTATATTTGCCGTCCTTCTCCCAGGCTTGTACTCCAAAAGGAACCGGTATAAGGTAAAAAAGTCCCCATGCCAACTGGTCTTGAAATAATAAAACAGTATCTATTCTGAAATGGACTCCTCTGATTACTGTATTGACAAGAATTTTGTTTCGGACGTCCCCCAAAACAACAAAAAACAACAAATTCAGTGCTGTTTAGTGCCTGTTAGAAGTTTTATAAGAAGAACTTTTAGCTCCCCAGTTTATTAAAACAGCCGTGTCAAATACTCTTGGTGTTCTATAATTACAGTATTCTACCACATATATTTTAAAAAGTTTCATTTACAACACCCAGATATAAACTACATTCAGGCCAACTTAAAATATTAAAATTAAAACTATCACTACAAAACAGGAAGCAGGTGGGAAAGACAAATACAGTAATGAGAATTTCCCTTAATTTTTCCTTGAACGATTTAGCTGTGTCCAGTTCTGCATTGTAACAATACGGTGCCCACCACTCTGAATGTTCACTGTAGTCAGTGAATGAGAAATATAATCTAGAACATTACACTGCATAAAACAATTAAGCATGTATCTGTGAACACAACAGACTTTTTGCTTTACATGAGGCTATGACTTGTGAGCAAGAGGCCTCTCCTTTTTTAACTTAAAAAATAATATGTGTTCACATATTTCATGGCTGTTTATATTTTCCATCCTTCTCCCAGGCTTGTACTCCAAAAGGAACCGGTATAAGGTAAAAAAAAGTCACGATGCCAACTGGTCTTCAAATAATAAAACAATATCTAGTCTGAAATTGCCTCCTCTGATTACTGTATTGACAAGAATTTTGTTTCAGACGTACCGCAAAACAACAAAAAACCTCAGTGCTGTTTAGTGCCTGTTAGAAGTTTTATCAGAAGA
Source organism: Bradypodion ventrale (assembly GCA_035047345.1). Taxonomy (NCBI): domain Eukaryota; kingdom Metazoa; phylum Chordata; class Lepidosauria; order Squamata; family Chamaeleonidae; genus Bradypodion; species Bradypodion ventrale. Next base: position 20,766,029 of record JAWDJE010000009.1, on the reverse strand, counting down.
ACTTTTAGCTCCCCAGTTTATTAAAACAGCCGTGTCAAATATTCTTGGTGTTCTATAATTACAGTATTGTACCACATATATTTTAAAAAGTTTCATGTACAACAACAAGATATAAACTACTTTCAGGACAACTTAAAATATTAAAATTAAAACTATCACTACAAAACAGGAAGCAGGTGGGAAAGCCAAATACAGTAATGAAAATTTCCCTTAAAATTTTCCTTGAAGGATTTAGCTGTGTCCAGTTCTGCATTGTAACATTACGGTGCCCACCACTCTGAATGTTCACTGTAGTCAGTGAATGAGAAATATAATCTTGAAGTTTTATCAGTAGAACTTTTAGCTCCCCAGTTTATTAAAACAGCCGTGTCAAATATTCTTGGTGTTCTATAATTACAGTATTGTAACACATATATTTTAAAAAGTTTCATGTACAACAACAAGATATAACCTACTTTCAGGACAACTTAAAATATTAAAATTAAAACTATCACTACAAAACAGGAAGCAGGTGGGAAAGACAAATACAGTAATGAAAATTTCCCTTAATTTTTCCTTGAACGATTTAGCTGTGTCCAGTTCTGCATTGTAACAATACGGTGCCCACCACTCAGAATGTTCACTCTAGTCAGTGAATGAGAAATATAATCTAGAACATTACACTGCATAAAACAATTAAGCATGTATCTGTGAACACAACAGACTTTTTGCTTTACATGAGGCTATGCCTTGTGAGCAAGAGGCCTCTCCTTTTTTAACTCTTAAAAAATAATATGTGTTCACATATTTCATGGCTGTTTATATTTGCCGTCCTTCTCCCAGGCTTGTACTCCAAAAGGAACCGGTATAAGGTAAAAAAGTCCCCATGCCAACTGGTCTTGAAATAATAAAACAGTATCTATTCTGAAATGGACTCCTCTGATTACTGTATTGACAAGAATTTTGTTTCGGACGTCCCCCAAAACAACAAAAAACAACAAATTCAGTGCTGTTTAGTGCCTGTTAGAAGTTTTATAAGAAGAACTTTTAGCTCCCCAGTTTATTAAAACAGCCGTGTCAAATATTCTTGGTGTTCTATAATTACAGTATTCTACCACATATATTTTAAAAAGTTTCATTTACAACACCCAGATATAAACTACATTCAGGCCAACTTAAAATATTAAAATTAAAACTATCACTACAAAACAGGAAGCAGGTGGGAAAGACAAATACAGTAATGAGAATTTCCCTTAATTTTTCCTTGAACGATTTAGCTGTGTCCAGTTCTGCATTGTAACAATACGGTGCCCACCACTCTGAATGTTCACTGTAGTCAGTGAATGAGAAATATAATCTAGAACATTACACTGCATAAAACAATTAAGCATGTATCTGTGAACACAACAGACTTTTTGCTTTACATGAGGCTATGACTTGTGAGCAAGAGGCCTCTCCTTTTTTAACTTAAAAAATAATATGTGTTCACATATTTCATGGCTGTTTATATTTTCCATCCTTCTCCCAGGCTTGTACTCCAAAAGGAACCGGTATAAGGTAAAAAAAAGTCACGATGCCAACTGGTCTTCAAATAATAAAACAATATCTAGTCTGAAATTGCCTCCTCTGATTACTGTATTGACAAGAATTTTGTTTCAGACGTACCGCAAAACAACAAAAAACCTCAGTGCTGTTTAGTGCCTGTTAGAAGTTTTATCAGAAGAACTTTTAGCTCCCCAGTTTATTAAAACAGCCGTGTCAAATATTCTTGGTGTTCTATAATTACAGTATTGTACCACATATATTTTAAAAAGTTTCATGTACAACAACAAGATATAAACTACTTTCAGGACAACTTAAAATATTAAAATTAAAACTATCACTACAAAACAGGAAGCAGGTGGGAAAGCCAAATACAGTAATGAAAATTTCCCTTAAAATTTTCCTTGAAGGATTTAGCTGTGTCCAGTTCTGCATTGTAACATTACGGTGCCCACCACTCTGAATGTTCACTGTAGTCAGTGAATGAGAAATATAATCTTGAAGTTTTATCAGTAGAACTTTTAGCTCCCCAGTTTATTAAAACAGCCGTGTCAAATATTCTTGGTGTTCTATAATTACAGTATTGTAACACATATATTTTAAAAAGTTTCATGTACAACAACAAGATATAACCTACTTTCAGGACAACTTAAAATATTAAAATTAAAACTATCACTACAAAACAGGAAGCAGGTGGGAAAGACAAATACAGTAATGAAAATTTCCCTTAATTTTTCCTTGAACGATTTAGCTGTGTCCAGTTCTGCATTGTAACAATACGGTGCCCACCACTCAGAATGTTCACTCTAGTCAGTGAATGAGAAATATAATCTAGAACATTACACTGCATAAAACAATTAAGCATGTATCTGTGAACACAACAGACTTTTTGCTTTACATGAGGCTATGCCTTGTGAGCAAGAGGCCTCTCCTTTTTTAACTCTTAAAAAATAATATGTGTTCACATATTTCATGGCTGTTTATATTTTCCATCCTTCTCCCAGGCTTGTACTCCAAAAGGAACCGGTATAAGGTAAAAAAAGTCACCAGGCCAACTGGTCTTCAAATAATAAAACAGTCTCTAGTCTGAAATGGAGTCCTCTGATTACTATATTGACAATAATTTTTTTTCAGACGTCCCGCAAAAGAACAAAAAACCTCAGTGCTGTTTAGTGCCTGTTAGAAGTTTTATCAGAAGAACTTTTAGCTCCCCAGTTTATTAAAACAGCCCTGTCAAATATTCTTGGTGTTCTATAATTACAGTATTGTACCACATATATTTTAAAAAGTTTCATGTACAACACCAAGATATAACCTACTTTCAGGACAACTTAAAATATTAAAATTAAAACTATCACTACAAAACAGGAAGCAGGTGGGAAAGCCAAATACAGTAATGAAAATTTCCCTTAAAATTTTCCTTGAAGGATTTAGCTGTGTCCATTTCTGCATTGTAACATTACGGTGCCCACCACTCTGAATGTTCACTGTAGTCAGTGAATGAGAAATATAATCTTGAAGTTTTATCAGAAGAACTTTTAGCTCCCCAGTTTATTAAAACAGCCGTGTCAAATATTCTTGGTGTTCTATAATTACAGTATTGTAACACATATATTTTAAAAAGTTTCATGTACAACAACAAGATATAACCTACTTTCAGGACAACTTAAAATATTAAAATTAAAACTATCACTACAAAACAGGAAGCAGGTGGGAAAGACAAATACAGTAATGAAAATTTCCCTTAAAATTTTCCTTGAAGGATTTAGCTGTGTCCAGTTCTGCATTGTAACATTACGGTGCCCACCACTCAGAATGTTCACTGTAGTCAGTGAATGAGAAATATAATCTAGAACATTACACTGCATAAAACAATCTAAGCATGTATCTGTGAACACAACAGACTTTTTGCTTTACATTAGGCTATGCCTTCTGAGCAAGAGGCCTCGCCTTTTTTAACTTAAAAAATAATATGTGTTAACATATTTCATGGCTGTTTATATTTTCCATCCTACTCCCAGGCTTGTACTCCAAAAGGAACCGGTATAAGGTAAAAAAAAGACACGATGCCAACTGGTCTTCAAATAATAAAACAATATCTAGTCTGAAATTGCCTCCTCTGATTACTGTATTGACAAGAATTTTGTTTCAGACGTCCCGCAAAACAACAAAAAACCTCAGTGCTGTTTAGTGCCTGTTAGAAGTTTTATAAGAAGAACTTTTAGCTCCCCAGTTTATTAAAACAGCCCTGTCAAATATTCTTGGTGTTCTATAATTACAGTATTGTACCACATATATTTTAAAAAGTTGCATGTACAACACCAAGATATAACCTACTTTCAGGACAACTTAAAATATTAAAATTAAAACTATCACTACAAAACAGGAAGCAGGTGGGAAAGCCAAATACAGTAATGAAAATTTCCCTTAAAATTTTCCTTGAAGGATTTAGCTGTGTCCAGTTCTGCATTGTAACATTACGGTGCCCACCACTCAGAATGTTCACTGTAGTCAGTGAATGAGAAATATAATCTAGAACATTACACTGCATAAAACAATCTAAGCATGTATCTGTGAACACAACAGACTTTTTGCTTTACATTAGGCTATGCCTTGTGAGCAAGAGGCCTCGCCTTTTTTAACTTAAAAAATAATATGTGTTAACATATTTCATGGCTGTTTATATTTTCCATCCTACTCCCAGGCTTGTACTCCAAAAGGAACCGGTATAAGGTAAAAAAAAGACACGATGCCAACTGGTCTTCAAATAATAAAACAATATCTAGTCTGAAATTGCCTCCTCTGATTACTGTATTGACAAGAATTTTGTTTCAGACGTCCCGCAAAACAACAAAAAACCTCAGTGCTGTTTAGTGCCTGTTAGAAGTTTTATCAGAAGAACTTTTAGCTCCCCAGTTTATTAAAACAGCCCTGTCAAATATTCTTGGTGTTCTATAATTACAGTATTGTACCACATATATTTTAAAAAGTTGCATGTACAACACCAAGATATAACCTACTTTCAGGACAACTTAAAATATTAAAATTAAAACTATCACTACAAAACAGGAAGCAGGTGGGAAAGCCAAATACAGTAATGAAAATTTCCCGTAAAATTTTCCTTGAAGGATTAAGCTGTGTCCAGTTCTGCATTGTAACATTACGGTGCCCACCACTCTGAATGTTCACTCTAGTCAGTGAATGAGAAATATAATCTAGAACATTACACTGCATAAAACAATTAAGCATGTATCTGTGAACACAACAGACTTTTTGCTTTACATGAGGCTATGCCTTGTGAGCAAGAGGCCTCTCCTTTTTTAACTCTTAAAAAATAATATGTGTTCACATATTTCATGGCTGTTTATATTTTCCATCCTTCTCCGAGGCTTGTACTCCAAAAGGAACCGGTATAAGGTAAAAAAAGTCACCATGCCAACTGGTCTTCAAATAATAAAACAGTCTCTAGTCTGAAATGGACTCCTCTGATTACTATATCGACAAGAATTTTGTTTCAGACGTCCCGCAAAAGAACAAAAAACCTCAGTGCTGTTTAGTGCCTGTTAGAAGTTTTATCAGAAGAACTTTTAGCTCCCCAGTTTATTAAAACAGCCCTGTCAAATATTCTTGGTGTTCTATAATTACAGTATTGTACCACATATATTTTTAAAAGTTTCATGTACAACACCAAGATATAACCTACTTTAAGGACAACTTAAAATATTAAAATTTATCATACAAAACAGGAAGCAGGTGGGAAAGACAAATACAGTAATGAAAATTTCCATTAAAATTTTCCTTGAAGGATTTAGCTGTGTCCAGTTCTGCATTGTAACATTACGGTGCCCACCACTCTGAATGTTCACTATAGTCAGTGAATGAGAAATATAATCTTGAAGTTTTATCAGAAGAACTTTTAGCTCCCCAGTTTATTAAAACAGCCGTGTCAAATATTCTTGGTGTTCTATAATTACAGTATTGTAACACATATATTTTAAAAAGTTTCATGTACAACAACAAGATATAACCTACTTTCAGGACAACTTAAAATATTAAAATTAAAACTATCACTACAAAACAGGAAGCAGGTGGGAAAGCCAAATACAGTAATGAAAATTTCCCTTAAAATTTTCCTTGAAGGATTTAGCTGTGTCCATTTCTGCATTGTAACATTACGGTGCCCACCACTCTGAATGTTCACTGTAGTCAGTGAATGAGAAATATAATCTTGAAGTTTTATCAGAAGAACTTTTAGCTCCCCAGTTTATTAAAACAGCCGTGTCAAATATTCTTGGTGTTCTATAATTACAGTATTGTAACACATATATTTTAAAAAGTTTCATGTACAACAACAAGATATAACCTACTTTCAGGACAACTTAAAATATTAAAATTAAAACTATCACTACAAAACAGGAAGCAGGTGGGAAAGCCAAATACAGTAATGAAAATTTCCCTTAAAATTTTCCTTGAAGGATTTAGCTGTGTCCAGTTCTGCATTGTAACATTACGGTGCCCACCACTCTGAATGTTCACTGTAGTCAGTGTATGAGAAATATAATCTAGAACATTACACTGCATAAAACAATCTAATCATGTATCTGTGAACACAACAGACTTTTTGCTTTACATGAGGCTATGCCTTGTGAGCAAGAGGCCTCTCCTTTTTTAACTCCAAAAAATAATATGTGTTCACATATTTCATGGCTGTTTATATTTTCCATCCTTCTCCCAGGCTTGTACTCCTAAAGGAACCGGTATAAGGTAAAAAAAGTCCCCATGCCAACTGGTCTTGAAATAATAAAACAGTATCTAGTCTGAAATGGACTCCTCTGATAACTGTATTGACAAGAATTTTGTTTCGGACGTCCCCCAAAACAACAAAAAACAACAAATTCAGTGCTGTTTAGTGCCTGTTAGAAGTTTTATAAGAAGAACTTTTAGCTCCCCAGTTTATTAAAACAGCCGTGTCAAATACTCTTGGTGTTCTATAATTACAGTATTGTACCACATATATTTTTAAAAGTTTCATGTACAACACCAAGATATAACCTACTTTCAGGACAACTTAAAATATTAAAATTAAAACTATCACTACAAAACAGGAAGCAGGTGGGAAAGCCAAATACAGTAATGAAAATTTCCCTTAAAATTTTCCTTGAAGGATTTAGCTGTATCCAGTTCTGCATTGTAACATTACGGTGCCCACCACTCTGAATGTTCACTATAGTCAGTGAATGAAAAATATAATCCTGAAGTTTTATCAGAAGAACTTTTAGCTCCCCAGTTTATTAAAACAGCCCTGTCAAATATTCTTGGTGTTCTATAATTACAGTATTGTACCACATATATTTTAAAAAGTTTCATGTACAACACCAAGATATAACCTACTTTCAGGACAACTTAAAATATTAAAATTAAAACTATCACTACAAAACAGGAAGCAGGTGGGAAAGACAAATACAGTAATGAAAATTTCCCTTAAAATTTTCCTTGAAGGATTTAGCTGTGTCCAATTCTGCATTGTAACATTACGGTGCCCACCACTCTGAATGTTCACTGTAGTCAGTGAATGAGAAATATAATCTTGAAGTTTTATCAGAAGAACTTTTAGCTCCCCAGTTTATTAAAACAGCCGTGTCAAATATTCTTGGTGTTCTATAATTACAGTATTGTAACACATATATTTTAAAAAGTTTCATGTACAACAACGATATAACCTTCTTTCTGGACAACTAAAAATATTAAAATTAAAACTATCACTACAAAACAGGAAGCAGGTGGGAAAGACAAATACAGTAATGAAAATTTCCCTTAATATTTTCCTTGAAGGATTTAGCTGTGTCCAGTTCTGCATTGTAACATTACGGTGCCCACCACTCTGAATGTTCACTGTAGTCAGTGAATGAGAAATATAATCTTGAAGTTTTATCAGAAGAACTTTTAGCTCCCCAGTTTATTAAAACAGCCGTGTCAAATATTCTTGGTGTTCTATAATTACAGTATTGTAACACATATATTTTAAAAAGTTTCATGTACAACAACAAGATATAACCTACTTTCAGGACAACTTAAAATATTAAAATTAAAACTATCACTACAAAACAGGAAGCAGGTGGGAAAGACAAATACAGTAATGAAAATTTCCCTTAAAATTTTCCTTGAAGGATTTAGCTGTGTCCAGTTCTGCATTGTAACATTACGGTGCCCACCACTCAGAATGTTCACTGTAGTCAGTGAATGAGAAATATAATCTAGAACATTACACTGCATAAAACAATCTAAGCATGTATCTGTGAACACAACAGACTTTTTGCTTTACATTAGGCTATGCCTTGTGAGCAAGAGGCCTCTCCTTTTTTAACTCTTAAAAAATAATATGTGTTAACATATTTCATGGCTGTTTATATTTTCCATCCTACTCCCAGGCTTGTACTCCAAAAGGAACCGGTATAAGGTAAAAAAAAGACACGATGCCAACTGGTCTTCAAATAATTAAACAATATCTAGTCTGAAATTGCCTCCTCTGATTACTGTATTGACAAGAATTTTGTTTCAGACGTCCCGCAAAACAACAAAAACCTCAGTGCTGTTTAGTGCCTGTTAGAAGTTTTATCAGAAGAACTTTTAGCTCCCCAGTTTATTAAAACAGCCCTGTCAAATATTCTTGGTGTTCTATAATTACAGTATTGTACCACATATATTTTAAAAAGTTGCATGTACAACACCAAGATATAACCTACTTTCAGGACAACTTAAAATATTAAAATTAAAACTATCACTACAAAACAGGAAGCAGGTGGGAAAGCCAAATACAGTAATGAAAATTTCCCTTAAAATTTTCCTTGAAGGATTTAGCTGTGTCCAGTTCTGCATTGTAACATTACGGTGCCCACCACTCTGAATGTTCACTGTAGTCAGTGAATGAGAAATATAATCTTGAAGTTTTATCAGAAGAACTTTTAGCTCCCCAGTTTATTAAAACAGCCGTGTCAAATATTCTTGGTGTTCTATAATTACAGTATTGTAACACATATATTTTAAAAAGTTTCATGTACAACAACAAGATATAACCTACTTTCAGGACAACTTAAAATATTAAAATTAAAACTATCACTACAAAACAGGAAGCAGGTGGGAAAGACAAATACAGTAATGAAAATTTCCCTTAAAATTTTCCTTGAAGGATTTAGCTGTGTCCAGTTCTGCATTGTAACATTACGGTGCCCACCACTCAGAATGTTCACTGTAGTCAGTGAATGAGAAATATAATCTAGAACATTACACTGCATAAAACAATCTAATCATGTATCTGTGAACACAACAGACTTTTTGCTTTACATGAGGCTATGCCTTGTGAGCAAGAGGCCTCTCCTTTTTTAACTCCAAAAAATAATATGTGTTCACATATTTCATGGCTGTTTATATTTTCCATCCTTCTCCCAGGCTTGTACTCCTAAAGGAACCGGTATAAGGTAAAAAAGTCCACATGCCAACTGGTCTTGAAATAATAAAACAGTATCTAGTCTGAAATGGACTCCTCTGATAACTGTATTGACAAGAATTTTGTTTCGGACGTCCCCCAAAACAACAAAAAACAACAAATTCAGTGCTGTTTAGTGCCTGTTAGAAGTTTTATAAGAAGAACTTTTAGCTCCCCAGTTTATTAAAACAGCCGTGTCAAATACTCTTGGTGTTCTATAATTACAGTATTGTACCACATATATTTTTAAAAGTTTCATGTACAACACCAAGATATATCCTACTTTCAGGACAACTTAAAATATTAAAATTAAAACTATCACTACAAAACAGGAAGCAGGTGGGAAAGCCAAATACAGTAATGAAAATTTCCCTTAAAATTTTCCTTGAAGGATTTAGCTGTATCCAGTTCTGCATTGTAACATTACGGTGCCCACCACTCTGAATGTTCACTATAGTCAGTGAATGAAAAATATAATCTTGAAGTTTTATCAGAAGAACTTTTAGCTCCCCAGTTTATTAAAACAGCCCTGTCAAATATTCTTGGTGTTCTATAATTACAGTATTGTACCACATATATTTTAAAAAGTTTCATGTACAACACCAAGATATAACCTACTTTCAGGACAACTTAAAATATTAAAATTAAAACTATCACTACAAAACAGGAAGCAGGTGGGAAAGACAAATACAGTAATGAAAATTTCCCTTAAAATTTTCCTTGAAGGATTTAGCTGTGTCCAGTTCTGCATTGTAACATTACGGTGCCCACCACTCTGAATGTTCACTGTAGTCAGTGAATGAGAAATATAATCTTGAAGTTTTATCAGAAGAACTTTTAGCTCCCCAGTTTATTAAAACAGCCGTGTCAAATATTCTTGGTGTTCTATAATTACAGTATTGTAACACATATATTTTAAAAAGTTTCATGTACAACAACAAGATATAACCTACTTTCAGGACAACTTAAAATATTAAAATTAAAACTATCACTACAAAACAGGAAGCAGGTGGGAAAGACAAATACTGTAATGAAAATTTCCCTTAATTTTTCCTTGAACGATTTAGCTGTGTCCAGTTCTGCATTGTAACAATACGGTGCCCACCACTCAGAATGTTCACTGTAGTCAGTGAATGAGAAATATAATCTAGAACATTACACTGCATAAAACAATCTGCCAAGATAACACACTAGTCATAGCAAACACCCTTTTCCAGCAACACAAGAGGAGACTCTACACATGGACATCACCAGATGGCCAACATCGAAACCAAATTGACTACATACTCTGCAGCCAAAGATGGAGAACCTCCATACAGTCAGCAAAAACAAGACCTGGAGCGGACTGTGGCTCAGATCACAATCTACTAATTGCGAAATTCAGGCTCAGACTGAAGAAAATAGGGAAAACTAATAGGCCGGATAGATATGATCTAGACAACATACCCAAGGAATACACGGTGGAGGTGAGGAACAGATTTAATGGTCTGGACCAGACAGACAGAGTACCAGAGGAATTATGGACAGAGATGAGAGACATTATGCAGGAGGCAGCAAGGAAAACTATACCAAAAGAAAAGAAGCGCAAGAAAGCAAAGTGGTTGTCGGATGAGGCTCTTAAAATAGCAGAGGAAAGAAGGAACGCAAAAGGCAAAGGAGAAAGGAAAAAATACAATCACTTAAATAAAGAATTTCAAAGAAAAGCAAGGAGAGATAAGGAAAGCTACCTAAATGAACAGTGCAAAGAAATAGAGGAAAACAACACAAGAGGCAGGACTAGAGATCTCTTTAAAAAAATTGGGGAAGTCAAGGGAACGTTCAAAGCAAAAATGATCACGATAAAAGACAAAGATGGCAAAGAGTTAGCGGATGCAGAAGAGATAAAGAAAAGATGGAAAGAGTACACAGAGGAACTTTACAAAAAAGACCTAAACACCGCGGATAATAACAATGAGGGGGAAATTGAACTTGAACCAGACATCCTAGAGAGTGAAGTCAGAAAGGCCCTAAAAAGCACGGCAAATAACAAAGCCAGTGGATATGATGGTATCCCAGTTGAATTCTTCAAAGCCCTAAAAGATGATGGAATCAAGCTACTACATGCTTTATGCCAGCAGATTTGGAAAACGAAACAGTGGCCACAGGATTGGAAAAGATCAGTATATGTCCCAATCCCAAAAAAGGGCAATGCCAAAGAATGTTCAAATTATCGAACAATTGCGCTCATCCCACAAGCCAGCAAAGTGATGCTCAAGATAATGCAGGATAGACTACAGCAGCATGTAGAAAGAGAACTACCAGAGGTGCAGGCTGGGTTCAGAAGAGGCAGGGGGGCCAGAGATCACATTGCCAACATACGTTGGATCATGGAGAAAACAAAGGAATACCAGAAACAAGCTTACTTCTGCTTCATTGACTACACCAAGGCCTTTGATTGTGTGGACCACAACAAAATGTGGCAAGTAATTAAAGAGATGGGAATACCAGAACACCTCATATGTCTCATGAGAAATCTGTACATGAGTCAAGAAGCAACAGTTAGGACAGAGTATGGAATGACGGAGTGGTTTGGAATAGGAAAAGGAGTAAGACAAGGCTGCATTCTGTCACCCTGCTTATTCAACTTATACACAGAGCACATAATGCGCAATGCAGGGATGGAGGAATCACCATATGGGATCAAAATTGCTGGGAGAAACATCAACAATTTGAGATATGCAGATGATACCACCCTAATGGCAGAAAGTGAAGAAGACCTAAAGAAGCTCCTGATTAGGTTGAAAGAAGAGAGTGCAAAAGCTGGCCTGAGACTCAATATCAAGAAAACCAAGATAATGGCAACAGGCGCTATAAGTCCCTGGAAAATAGATGGGGAAGAAGTAGAAGCAGTAACAGATTTTACTTTCTTAGGATCCAAGATCTCTGCAGATGGGGATTGCAGCCATGAAATAAAAAGGCGACTGATTCTTGGGAGACAAGCTATGAAAAACCTGGGGAACATAGTGAAAAGTAGAGATATCTCACTGCAAACAAAGGTCCGCATAGTCAAAGCAATGGTATTCCCGGTGGTAATGTATGGCTGTGAGAGCTGGACCATTAGAAAGGCTGAGCGAAGAAAAATAGATGCCTTTGAGATGTGGTGCTGGAGGAGAGTTTTGAGAGTCCCCTGGACAGCGAGGAGAACAAATAGGTCAATATTAGAAGAGATTAGCCCTGAGTGCTCCTTAGAAGGACAAATAACAAAGATGAAGTTGAAGTATTTTGGACATCAAATGAGAAGAGAGGATTCACTTGAGAAGGCCTTGATGCTGGGGAAGGTGGAGGGCAGAAGAAGAAGGGGACGGCCAAAGATGAGATGGCTAGATGGTATTGTAGACACAATGGGCACGGGGCTGTGTGGACTAAGGAGGATGGTGGAGGACAGAGGTGCCTGGAGAGCGATGGTCCATAGGGTCGCAAAGGGTCGGAATCGACTGTGCGACTGAACAACAACAACAACAATCTAAGCATGTATCTGTGAACACAACAGACTTTTTCCTTTACATTAGGCTATGCCTTGTGAGCAAGAGGCCTCGCCTTTTTTAACTTAAAAAATAATATGTGTTAACATATTTCATGGCTGTTTATATTTTCCATCCTACTCCCAGGCTTGTACTCCAAAAGGAACCGGTATAAGGTAAAAAAAAGACACGATGCCAACTGGTCTTCAAATAATAAAACAATATCTAGTCTGAAATTGCCTCCTCTGATTACTGTATTGACAAGAATTTTGTTTCAGACGTCCCGCAAAACAACAAAAAACCTCAGTGCTGTTTAGTGCCTGTTAGAAGTTTTATAAGAAGAACTTTTAGCTCCCCAGTTTATTAAAACAGCCCTGTCAAATATTCTTGGTGTTCTATAATTACAGTATTGTACCACATATATTTTAAAAAGTTGCATGTACAACACCAAGATATAACCTACTTTCAGGACAACTTAAAATATTAAAATTAAAACTATCACTACAAAACAGGAAGCAGGTGGGAAAGCCAAATACAGTAATGAAAATTTCCCTTAAAATTTTCCTTGAAGGATTTAGCTGTGTCCAGTTCTGCATTGTAACATTACGGTGCCCACCTCTCAGAATGTTCACTGTAGTCAGTGAATGAGAAATATAATCTAGAACATTACACTGCATAAAACAATCTAAGCATGTATCTGTGAACACAACAGACTTTTTGCTTTACATTAGGCTATGCCTTGTGAGCAAGAGGCCTCGCCTTTTTTAACTTAAAAAATAATATGTGTTAACATATTTCATGGCTGTTTATATTTTCCATCCTACTCCCAGGCTTGTACTCCAAAAGGAACCGGTATAAGGTAAAAAAAAGACACGATGCCAACTGGTCTTCAAATAATAAAACAATATCTAGTCTGAAATTGCCTCCTCTGATTACTGTATTGACAAGAATTTTGTTTCAGACGTCCCGCAAAACAACAAAAAACCTCAGTGCTGTTTAGTGCCTGTTAGAAGTTTTATCAGAAGAACTTTTAGCTCCCCAGTTTATTAAAACAGCCCTGTCAAATATTCTTGGTGTTCTATAATTACAGTATTGTACCACATATATTTTAAAAAGTTGCATGTACAACACCAAGATATAACCTACTTTCAGGACAACTTAAAATATTAAAATTAAAACTATCACTACAAAACAGGAAGCAGGTGGGAAAGCCAAATACAGTAATGAAAATTTCCCTTAAAATTTTCCTTGAAGGATTAAGCTGTGTCCAGTTCTGCATTGTAACATTACGGTGCCCACCACTCTGAATGTTCACTCTAGTCAGTGAATGAGAAATATAATCTAGAACATTACACTGCATAAAACAATTAAGCATGTATCTGTGAACACAACACTTTTTGCTTTACATGAGGCTATGCCTTGTGAGCAAGAGGCCTCTCCTTTTTTAACTCTTAAAAAATAATATGTGTTCACATATTTCATGGCTGTTTATATTTTCCATCCTTCTCCGAGGCTTGTACTCCAAAAGGAACCGGTATAAGGTAAAAAAAGTCACCATGCCAACTGGTCTTCAAATAATAAAACAGTCTCTAGTCTGAAATGGACTCCTCTGATAACTGTATTGACAAGAATTTTTTTTCGGACGTCCCCGAAAACAACAAAAAACAACAAATTCAGTGCTGTTTAGTGCCTGTTAGAAGTTTTATAAGAAGAACTTTTAGCTCCCCAGTTTATTAAAACAGCCGTGTCAAATACTCTTGGTGTTCTATAATTACAGTATTGTACCACATATATTTTTAAAAGTTTCATGTACAACACCAAGATATAACCTACTTTCAGGACAACTTAAAATATTAAAATTAAAACTATCACTACAAAACAGGAAGCAGGTGGGAAAGCCAAATACAGTAATGAAAATTTCCCTTAAAATTTTCCTTGAAGGATTTAGCTGTATCCAGTTCTGCATTGTAACATTACGGTGCCCACCACTCTGAATGTTCACTATAGTCAGTGAATGAAAAATATAATCCTGAAGTTTTATCAGAAGAACTTTTAGCTCCCCAGTTTATTAAAACAGCCCTGTCAAATATTCTTGGTGTTCTATAATTACAGTATTGTACCACATATATTTTAAAAAGTTTCATGTACAACACCAAGATATAACCTACTTTCAGGACAACTTAAAATATTAAAATTAAAACTATCACTACAAAACAGGAAGCAGGTGGGAAAGACAAATACAGTAATGAAAATTTCCCTTAAAATTTTCCTTGAAGGATTTAGCTGTGTCCAGTTCTGCATTGTAACATTACGGTGCCCACCACTCTGAATGTTCACTGTAGTCAGTGAATGAGAAATATAATCTTGAAGTTTTATCAGAAGAACTTTTAGCTCCCCAGTTTATTAAAACAGCCGTGTCAAATATTCTTGGTGTTCTATAATTACAGTATTGTAACACATATATTTTAAAAAGTTTCATGTACAACAACAAGATATAACCTACTTTCAGGACAACTTAAAATATTAAAATTAAAACTATCACTACAAAACAGGAAGCAGGTGGGAAAGACAAATACTGTAATGAAAATTTCCCTTAATTTTTCCTTGAACGATTTAGCTGTGTCCAGTTCTGCATTGTAACAATACGGTGCCCACCACTCAGAATGTTCACTGTAGTCAGTGAATGAGAAATATAATCTAGAACATTACACTGCATAAAACAATCTAAGCATGTATCTGTGAACACAACAGACTTTTTCCTTTACATTAGGCTATGCCTTGTGAGCAAGAGGCCTCGCCTTTTTTAACTTAAAAAATAATATGTGTTAACATATTTCATGGCTGTTTATATTTTCCATCCTACTCCCAGGCTTGTACTCCAAAAGGAACCGGTATAAGGTAAAAAAAAGACACGATGCCAACTGGTCTTCAAATAATAAAACAATATCTAGTCTGAAATTGCCTCCTCTGATTACTGTATTGACAAGAATTTTGTTTCAGACGTCCCGCAAAACAACAAAAAACCTCAGTGCTGTTTAGTGCCTGTTAGAAGTTTTATAAGAAGAACTTTTAGCTCCCCAGTTTATTAAAACAGCCCTGTCAAATATTCTTGGTGTTCTATAATTACAGTATTGTACCACATATATTTTAAAAAGTTGCATGTACAACACCAAGATATAACCTACTTTCAGGACAACTTAAAATATTAAAATTAAAACTATCACTACAAAACAGGAAGCAGGTGGGAAAGCCAAATACAGTAATGAAAATTTCCCTTAAAATTTTCCTTGAAGGATTTAGCTGTGTCCAGTTCTGCATTGTAACATTACGGTGCCCACCACTCAGAATGTTCACTGTAGTCAGTGAATGAGAAATATAATCTAGAACATTACACTGCATAAAACAATCTAAGCATGTATCTGTGAACACAACAGACTTTTTGCTTTACATTAGGCTATGCCTTGTGAGCAAGAGGCCTCGCCTTTTTTAACTTAAAAAATAATATGTGTTAACATATTTCATGGCTGTTTATATTTTCCATCCTACTCCCAGGCTTGTACTCCAAAAGGAACCGGTATAAGGTAAAAAAAAGACACGATGCCAACTGGTCTTCAAATAATAAAACAATATCTAGTCTGAAATTGCCTCCTCTGATTACTGTATTGACAAGAATTGTGTTTCAGACGTCCCGCAAAACAACAAAAAACCTCAGTGCTGTTTAGTGCCTGTTAGAAGTTTTATCAGAAGAACTTTTAGCTCCCCAGTTTATTAAAACAGCCCTGTCAAATATTCTTGGTGTTCTATAATTACAGTATTGTACCACATATATTTTAAAAAGTTGCATGTACAACACCAAGATATAACCTACTTTCAGGACAACTTAAAATATTAAAATTAAAACTATCACTACAAAACAGGAAGCAGGTGGGAAAGCCAAATACAGTAATGAAAATTTCCCTTAAAATTTTCCTTGAAGGATTTAGCTGTGTCCAGTTCTGCATTGTAACATTACGGTGCCCACCACTCTGAATGTTCACTGTAGTCAGTGAATGAGAAATATAATCTTGAAGTTTTATCAGAAGAACTTTTAGCTCCCCAGTTTATTAAAACAGCCGTGTCAAATATTCTTGGTGTTCTATAATTACAGTATTGTAACACATATATTTTAAAAAGTTTCATGTACAACAACAAGATATAACCTACTTTCAGGACAACTTAAAATATTAAAATTAAAACTATCACTACAAAACAGGAAGCAGGTGGGAAAGACAAATACAGTAATGAAAATTTCCCTTAAAATTTTCCTTGAAGGATTTAGCTGTGTCCAGTTCTGCATTGTAACATTACGGTGCCCACCACTCAGAATGTTCACTGTAGTCAGTGAATGAGAAATATAATCTAGAACATTACACTGCATAAAACAATCTAATCATGTATCTGTGAACACAACAGACTTTTTGCTTTACATGAGGCTATGCCTTGTGAGCAAGAGGCCTCTCCTTTTTTAACTCCAAAAAATAATATGTGTTCACATATTTCATGGCTGTTTATATTTTCCATCCTTCTCCCAGGCTTGTACTCCTAAAGGAACCGGTATAAGGTAAAAAAGTCCCCATGCCAACTGGTCTTGAAATAATAAAACAGTATCTAGTCTGAAATGGACTCCTCTGATAACTGTATTGACAAGAATTTTGTTTCGGACGTCCCCGAAAACAACAAAAAACAACAAATTCAGTGCTGTTTAGTGCCTGTTAGAAGTTTTATAAGAAGAACTTTTAGCTCCCCAGTTTATTAAAACAGCCGTGTCAAATACTCTTGGTGTTCTATAATTACAGTATTGTACCACATATATTTTTAAAAGTTTCATGTACAACACCAAGATATATCCTACTTTCAGGACAACTTAAAATATTAAAATTAAAACTATCACTACAAAACAGGAAGCAGGTGGGAAAGCCAAATACAGTAATGAAAATTTCCCTTAAAATTTTCCTTGAAGGATTTAGCTGTATCCAGTTCTGCATTGTAACATTACGGTGCCCACCACTCTGAATGTTCACTATAGTCAGTGAATGAAAAATATAATCTTGAAGTTTTATCAGAAGAACTTTTAGCTCCCCAGTTTATTAAAACAGCCCTGTCAAATATTCTTGGTGTTCTATAATTACAGTATTGTACCACATATATTTTAAAAAGTTTCATGTACAACACCAAGATATAACCTACTTTCAGGACAACTTAAAATATTAAAATTAAAACTATCACTACAAAACAGGAAGCAGGTGGGAAAGACAAATACAGTAATGAAAATTTCCCTTAAAATTTTCCTTGAAGGATTTAGCTGTGTCCAGTTCTGCATTGTAACATTACGGTGCCCACCACTCTGAATGTTCACTGTAGTCAGTGAATGAGAAATATAATCTTGAAGTTTTATCAGAAGAACTTTTAGCTCCCCAGTTTATTAAAACAGCCGTGTCAAATATTCTTGGTGTTCTATAATTACAGTATTGTAACACATATATTTTAAAAAGTTTCATGTACAACAACAAGATATAACCTACTTTCAGGACAACTTAAAATATTAAAATTAAAACTATCACTACAAAACAGGAAGCAGGTGGGAAAGACAAATACTGTAATGAAAATTTCCCTTAATTTTTCCTTGAACGATTTAGCTGTGTCCAGTTCTGCATTGTAACAATACGGTGCCCACCACTCAGAATGTTCACTGTAGTCAGTGAATGAGAAATATAATCTAGAACATTACACTGCATAAAACAATCTAAGCATGTATCTGTGAACACAACAGACTTTTTCCTTTACATTAGGCTATGCCTTGTGAGCAAGAGGCCTCGCCTTTTTTAACTTAAAAAATAATATGTGTTAACATATTTCATGGCTGTTTATATTTTCCATCCTACTCCCAGGCTTGTACTCCAAAAGGAACCGGTATAAGGTAAAAAAAAGACACGATGCCAACTGGTCTTCAAATAATAAAACAATATCTAGTCTGAAATTGCCTCCTCTGATTACTGTATTGACAAGAATTTTGTTTCAGACGTCCCGCAAAACAACAAAAAACCTCAGTGCTGTTTAGTGCCTGTTAGAAGTTTTATAAGAAGAACTTTTAGCTCCCCAGTTTATTAAAACAGCCCTGTCAAATATTCTTGGTGTTCTATAATTACAGTATTGTACCACATATATTTTAAAAAGTTGCATGTACAACACCAAGATATAACCTACTTTCAGGACAACTTAAAATATTAAAATTAAAACTATCACTAAAAAACAGGAAGCAGGTGGGAAAGCCAAATACAGTAATGAAAATTTCCCTTAAAATTTTCCTTGAAGGATTTAGCTGTGTCCAGTTCTGCATTGTAACATTACGGTGCCCACCACTCAGAATGTTCACTGTAGTCAGTGAATGAGAAATATAATCTAGAACATTACACTGCATAAAACAATTAAGCATGTATCTGTGAACACAACAGACTTTTTGCTTTACATGAGGCTATGACTTGTGAGCAAGAGGCCTCTCCTTTTTTAACTTAAAAAATAATATGTGTTCACATATTTCATGGCTGTTTATATTTTCCATCCTTCTCCCAGGCTTGTACTCCAAAAGGAACCGGTATAAGGTAAAAAAAAGTCACGATGCCAACTGGTCTTCAAATAATAAAACAATATCTAGTCTGAAATTGCCTCCTCTGATTACTGTATTGACAAGAATTTTGTTTCAGACGTCCCGCAAAACAACAAAAAACCTCAGTGCTGTTTAGTGCCTGTTAGAAGTTTTATCAGAAGAACTTTTAGCTCCCCAGTTTATTAAAACAGCCCTGTCAAATATACTTGGTGTTCTATAATTACAGTATTGTACCACATATATTTTAAAAAGTTGCATGTACAACACCAAGATATAACCTACTTTCAGGACAACTTAAAATATTAAAATTAAAACTATCACTACAAAACAGGAAGCAGGTGGGAAAGCCAAATACAGTAATGAAAATTTCCCTTAAAATTTTCCTTGAAGGATTTAGCTGTGTCCAGTTCTGCATTGTAACATTACGGTGCCCACCACTCTGAATGTTCACTGTAGTCAGTGAATGAGAAATATAATCTTGAAGTTTTATCAGAAGAACTTTTAGCTCCCCAGTTTATTAAAACAGCCGTGTCAAATATTCTTGGTGTTCTATAATTACAGTATTGTAACACATATATTTTAAAAAGTTTCATGTACAACAACAAGATATAACCTACTTTCAGGACAACTTAAAATATTAAAATTAAAACTATCACTACAAAACAGGAAGCAGGTGGGAAAGACAAATACAGTAATGAAAATTTCCCTTAATTTTTCCTTGAACGATTTAGCTGTGTCCAGTTCTGCATTGTAACAATACGGTGCCCACCACTCAGAATGTTCACTCTAGTCAGTGAATGAGAAATATAATCTAGAACATTACACTGCATAAAACAATTAAGCATGTATCTGTGAACACAACAGACTTTTTGCTTTACAGGAGGCTATGCCTTGTGAGCAAGAGGCCTCTCCTTTTTTAACTCTTAAAAAATAATATGTGTTCACATATTTCATGGCTGTTTATATTTTCCATCCTTCTCCCAGGCTTGTACTCCAAAAGGAACCGGTATAAGGTAAAAAAAAGTCACCAGGCCAACTGGTCTTCAAATAATAAAACAGTCTCTAGTCTGAAATGGAGTCCTCTGATTACTATATTGACAATAATTTTTTTTCAGACGTCCCGCAAAAGAACAAAAAACCTCAGTGCTGTTTAGTGCCTGTTAGAAGTTTTATCAGAAGAACTTTTAGCTCCCCAGTTTATTAAAACAGCCCTGTCAAATATTCTTGGTGTTCTATAATTACAGTATTGTACCACATATATTTTAAAAAGTTTCATGTACAACACCAAGATATAACCTACTTTCAGGACAACTTAAAATATTAAAATTAAAACTATCACTACAAAACAGGAAGCAGGTGGGAAAGCCAAATACAGTAATGAAAATTTCCCTTAAAATTTTCCTTGAAGGATTTAGCTGTATCCAGTTCTGCATTGTAACATTACGGTGCCCACCACTCTGAATGTTCACTATAGTCAGTGAATGAAAAATATAATCTTGAAGTTTTATCAGAAGAACTTTTAGCTCCCCAGTTTATTAAAACAGCCCTGTCAAATATTCTTGGTGTTCTATAACTACAGTATTGTAACACATATATTTTAAAAAGTTTCATGTACAACAACAAGATATAACCTACTTTCAGGACAACTTAAAATATTAAAATTAAAACTATCACTACAAAACAGGAAGAAGGTGGGAAAGAAAATTTCCCTTAAAATTTTCCTTGAAGGATTTAGCTGTGTCCAGTTCTGCATTGTAACATTACGGTGCCCACCACTCAGAATGTTCACCGTAGTCAGTGAATGAGAAATATAATCTAGAACATTACACTGCATAAAACAATCTAATCATGTATCTGTGAACACAACAGACTTTTTGCTTTACATGAGGCTATGCCTTGTGAGCAAGAGGCCTCTCCTTTTTTAACTTAAAAAATAATATGTGTTCACATATTTCATGGCTGTTTATATTTTCCATCCTTCTCCCAGGCTTGTACTCCAAAAGGAACCGGTATAAGGTAAAAAAGTCCCCATGCCAACTGGTCTTGAAATAATAAAACAGTATCTAGTCTGAAATGGACTCCTCTGATTACTGTATTGACAAGAATTTTGTTTCGGACGTCCGCCAAAACAACAAAAAAACAACAAATTCAGTGCTGTTTAGTGCCTGTTAGAAGTTTTATAAGAAGAAATTTTAGCTCCCCAGTTTATTAAAACAGCCGTGTCAAATATTCTTGGTGTTCTATAATTACAGTATTCTACCACATATATTTTAAAAAGTTTCATTTACAACACCCAGATATAAACTACATTCAGGCCAACTTAAAATATTAAAATTAAAACTATCACTACAAAACAGGAAGCAGGTGGGAAAGACAAATACAGTAATGAAAATTTCCCTTAAAATTTTCCTTGAACGATTTAGTTGTGTCCAGTTCTGCATTGTAATAATACGGTGCCCACCACTCTGAATGTTCACTGTAGTCAGTGAATGAGAAATATAATCTAGAACATTACACTGCATAAAACAATTAAGCATGTATCTGTGAACACAACAGACTTTTTGCTTTACATGAGGCTATGACTTGTGAGCAAGAGGCCTCTCCTTTTTTAACTTAAAAAATAATATGTGTTCACATATTTAATGGCTGTTTATATTTTCCATCCTTCTCCCAGGCTTGTACTCCAAAAGGAACCGGTATAAGGTAAAAAAAAGTCACGATGCCAACTGGTCTTCAAATAATAAAACAATATCTAGTCTGAAATTGCCTCCTCTGATTACTGTATTGACAAGAATTTTGTTTCAGACGTCCCGCAAAACAACAAAAAACCTCAGTGCTGTTTAGTGCCTGTTAGAAGTTTTATCAGAAGAACTTTTAGCTCCCCAGTTTATTAAAACAGCCCTGTCAAATATTCTTGGTGTTCTATAATTACAGTATTGTACCACATATATTTTAAAAAGTTTCATGTACAACACCAAGATATAACCTACTTTCAGGACAACTTAAAATATTAAAATTAAAACTATCACTACAAAACAGGAAGCAGGTGGGAAAGCCAAATACAGTAATGAAAATTTCCCTTAAAATTTTCCTTGAAGGATTTAGCTGTGTCCAGTTCTGCATTGTAACATTACGGTGCCCACCACTCTGAATGTTCACTGTAGTCAGTGAATGAGAAATATAATCTTGAAGTTTTATCAGAAGAACTTTTAGCTCCCCAGTTTATTAAAACAGCCGTGTCAAATATTCTTGGTGTTCTATAATTACAGTATTGTAACACATATATTTTAAAAAGTTTACATGTACAACAACAAGATATAACCTACTTTCAGGACAACTTAAAATATTAAAATTAAAACTATCACTACAAAACAGGAAGCAGGTGGGAAAGACAAATACAGTAATGAAAATTTCCCTTAATTTTTCCTTGAACGATTTAGCTGTGTCCAGTTCTGCATTGTAACAATACGGTGCCCACCACTCAGAATGTTCACTCTAGTCAGTGAATGAGAAATATAATCTAGAACATTACACTGCATAAAACAATTAAGCATGTATCTGTGAACACAACAGACTTTTTGCTTTACATGAGGCTATGCCTTGTGAGCAAGAGGCCTCTCCTTTTTTAACTCTTAAAAAATAATATGTGTTCACATATTTCATGGCTGTTTATATTTTCCATCCTTCTCCCAGGCTTGTACTCCAAAAGGAACCGGTATAAGGTAAAAAAAGTCACCATGCCAACTGGTCTTCAAATAATAAAACAGTCTCTAGTCTGAAATGGAGTCCTCTGATTACTATATTGACAATAATTTTTTTTCAGACGTCCCGCAAAAGAACAAAAAACCTCAGTGCTGTTTAGTGCCTGTTAGAAGTTTTATCAGAAGAACTTTTAGCTCCCCAGTTTATTAAAACAGCCCTGTCAAATATTCTTGGTGTTCTATAATTACAGTATTGTACCACATATATTTTAAAAAGTTTCATGTACAACACCAAGATATAACCTACTTTCAGGACAACTTAAAATATTAAAATTAAAACTATCACTACAAAACGGGAAGCAGGTGGGAAAGCCAAATACAGTAATGAAAATTTCCCTTAAAATTTTCCTTGAAGGATTTAGCTGTATCCAGTTCTGCATTGTAACATTACGGTGCCCACCACTCTGAATGTTCACTATAGTCAGTGAATGAAAAATATAATCTTGAAGTTTTATCAGAAGAACTTTTAGCTCCCCAGTTTATTAAAACAGCCCTGTCAAATATTCTTGGTGTTCTATAATTACAGTATTGTAACACATATATTTTAAAAAGTTTCATGTACAACAACAAGATATAACCTACTTTCAGGACAACTTAAAATATTAAAATTAAAACTATCACTACAAAACAGGAAGCAGGTGGGAAAGACAAATACAGTAATGAAAATTTCCCTTAATTTTTCCTTGAACGATTTAGCTGTGTCCAGTTCTGCATTGTAACAATACGGTGCCCACCACTCAGAATGTTCACTCTAGTCAGTGAATGAGAAATATAATCTAGAACATTACACTGCATAAAACAATTAAGCATGTATCTGTGAACACAACAGACTTTTTGCTTTACAGGAGGCTATGCCTTGTGAGCAAGAGGCCTCTCCTTTTTTAACTCTTAAAAAATAATATGTGTTCACATATTTCATGGCTGTTTATATTTTCCATCCATCTCCCAGGCTTGTACTCCAAAAGGAACCGGTATAAGGTAAAAAAGTCCCCATGCCAACTGGTCTTGAAATAATAAAACAGTATCTAGTCTGAAATGGACTCCTCTGATTACTGTATTGACAAGAATTTTGTTTCGGACGTCCCCCAAAACAACAAAAAACAACAAATTCATTGCTGTTTAGTGCCTGTTAGAAGTTTTATAAGAAGAACTTTTAGCTCCCCAGTTTATTAAAACAGCCGTGTCAAATATTCTTGGTGTTCTATAATTACAGTATTGTACCACATATATTTTAAAAAGTTTCATGTACAACACCAAGATATAACCTACTTTCTGGACAACTTAAAATATTAAAATTTATCATACAAAACAGGAAGCAGGTGGGAAAGACAAATACAGTAATGAAAATTTCCCTTAAAATTTTCCTTGAAGGATTTAGCTGTGTCCAGTTCTGCATTGTAACATTACGGTGCCCACCACTCTGAATGTTCACTGTAGTCAGTGAATGAGAAATATAATCTTGAAGTTTTATCAGAAGAACTTTTAGCTCCCCAGTTTATTAAAACAGCCGTGTCAAATATTCTTGGTGTTCTATAATTACAGTATTGTAACACATATATTTTAAAAAGTTTCATGTACAACAACAAGATATAACCTACTTTCAGGACAACTTAAAATATTAAAATTAAAACTATCACTACAAAACAGGAAGCAGGTGGGAAAGACAAATACAGTAATGAAAATTTCCCTTAAAATTTTCCTTGAAGGATTTAGCTGTGTCCAGTTCTGCATTGTAACATTACGGTGCCCACCACTCAGAATGTTCACTGTAGTCAGTGAATGAGAAATATAATCTAGAACATTACACTGCATAAAACAATTAAGCATGTATCTGTGAACACAACAGACTTTTTGCTTTACATGAGGCTATGCCTTGTGAGCAAGAGGCCTCTCCTTTTTTAACTCTTAAAAAATAATATGTGTTCACATATTTCATGGCTGTTTATATTTTCCATCCTTCTCCCAGGCTTGTACTCCAAAAGGAACCGGTATAAGGTAAAAAAAGTCACCATGCCAACTGGTCTTCAAATAATAAAACAGTCTCTAGTCTGAAATGGAGTCCTCTGATTACTATATTGACAATAATTTTTTTTCAGACGTCCCGCAAAAGAACAAAAAACCTCAGTGCTGTTTAGTGCCTGTTAGAAGTTTTATCAGAAGAACTTTTAGCTCCCCAGTTTATTAAAACAGCCCTGTCAAATATTCTTGGTGTTCTATAATTACAGTATTGTACCACATATATTTTAAAAAGTTTCATGTACAACACCAAGATATAACCTACTTTCAGGACAACTTAAAATATTAAAATTAAAACTATCACTACAAAACAGGAAGCAGGTGGGAAAGCCAAATACAGTAATGAAAATTTCCCTTAAAATTTTCCTTGAAGGATTTAGCTGTATCCAGTTCTGCATTGTAACATTACGGTGCCCACCACTCTGAATGTTCACTATAGTCAGTGAATGAAAAATATAATCTTGAAGTTTTATCAGAAGAACTTTTAGCTCCCCAGTTTATTAAAACAGCCGTGTCAAATATTCTTGGTGTTCTATAATTACAGTATTCTACCACATATATTTTCAAAAGTTTCATTTACAACACCCAGATATAAACTACATTCAGGCCAACTTAAAATATTAAAATTAAAACTATCACTACAAAACAGGAAGCAGGTGGGAAAGACAAATACAGTAATGAAAATTTCCCTTAAAATTTTCCTTGAACGATTTAGTTGTGTCCAGTTCTGCATTGTAACAATACGGTGCCCACCACTCTGAATGTTCACTGTAGTCAGTGAATGAGAAATATAATCTAGAACATTACACTGCATAAAACAATTAAGCATGTATCTGTGAACACAACAGACTTTTTGCTTTACATGAGGCTATGACTTGTGAGCAAGAGGCCTCTCCTTTTTTAACTTAAAAAATAATATGTGTTCACATATTTCATGGCTGTTTATATTTTCCATCCTTCTCCCAGGCTTGTACTCCAAAAGGAACCGGTATAAGGTAAAAAAAAGTCACGATGCCAACTGGTCTTCAAATAATAAAACAATATCTAGTCTGAAATTGCCTCCTCTGATTACTGTATTGACAAGAATTTTGTTTCAGACGTCCCGCAAAACAACAAAAAACCTCAGTGCTGTTTAGTGCCTTGTTAGAAGTTTTATCAGAAGAACTTTTAGCTCCCCAGTTTATTAAAACAGCCCTGTCAAATATTCTTGGTGTTCTATAATTACAGTATTGTACCACATATATTTTAAAAAGTTTCATGTACAACACCAAGATATAACCTACTTTCAGGACAACTTAAAATATTAAAATTAAAACTATCACTACAAAACAGGAAGCAGGTGGGAAAGCCAAATACAGTAATGAAAATTTCCCTTAAAATTTTCCTTGAAGGATTTAGCTGTATCCAGTTCTGCATTGTAACATTACGGTGCCCACCACTCTGAATGTTCACTATAGTCAGTGAATGAAAAATATAATCTTGAAGTTTTATCAGAAGAACTTTTAGCTCCCCAGTTTATTAAAACAGCCCTGTCAAATATTCTTGGTGTTCTATAATTACAGTATTGTAACACATATATTTTAAAAAGTTTCATGTACAACAACAAGATATAACCTACTTTCAGGACAACTTAAAATATTAAAATTAAAACTATCACTACAAAACAGGAAGAAGGTGGGAAAGAAAATTTCCCTTAAAGTTTTCCTTGAAGGATTTAGCTGTGTCCAGTTCTGCATTGTAACATTACGGTGCCCACTACTCAGAATGTTCACCGTAGTCAGTGAATGAGAAATATAATCTAGAACATTACACTGCATAAAACAATCTAATCATATATCTGTGAACACAACAGACTTTTTGCTTTACATGAGGCTATGCCTTGTGAGCAAGAGGCCTCTCCTTTTTTAACTCTTAAAAAATAATATGTGTTCACATATTTCATGGCTGTTTATATTTTCCATCCATCTCCCAGGCTTGTACTCCAAAAGGAACCGGTATAAGGTAAAAAAGTCCCCATGCCAACTGGTCTTGAAATAATAAAACAGTATCTAGTCTGAAATGGACTCCTCTGATTACTGTATTGACAAGAATTTTGTTTCGGACGTCCCCCAAAACAACAAAAAACAACAAATTCAGTGCTGTTTAGTGCCTGTTAGAAGTTTTATAAGAAGAACTTTTAGCTCCCCAGTTTATTAAAACAGCCGTGTCAAATATTCTTGGTGTTCTATAATTACAGTATTGTACCACATATATTTTAAAAAGTTTCATGTACAACACCAAGATATAACCTACTTTCTGGACAACTTAAAATATTAAAATTTATCATACAAAACAGGAAGCAGGTGGGAAAGACAAATACAGTAATGAAAATTTCCCTTAAAATTTTCCTTGAAGGATTTAGCTGTGTCCAGTTCTGCATTGTAACATTACGGTGCCCACCACTCTGAATGTTCACTGTAGTCAGTGAATGAGAAATATAATCTTGAAGTTTTATCAGAAGAACTTTTAGCTCCCCAGTTTATTAAAACAGCCGTGTCAAATATTCTTGGTGTTCTATAATTACAGTATTGTAACACATATATTTTAAAAAGTTTCATGTACAACAACAAGATATAACCTACTTTCAGGACAACTTAAAATATTAAAATTAAAACTATCACTACAAAACAGGAAGCAGGTGGGAAAGACAAATACAGTAATGAAAATTTCCCTTAAAATTTTCCTTGAAGGATTTAGCTGTGTCCAGTTCTGCATTGTAACATTACGGTGCCCACCACTCAGAATGTTCACTGTAGTCAGTGAATGAGAAATATAATCTAGAACATTACACTGCATAAAACAATTAAGCATGTATCTGTGAACACAACAGACTTTTTGCTTTACATGAGGCTATGCCTTGTGAGCAAGAGGCCTCTCCTTTTTTAACTCTTAAAAAATAATATGTGTTCACATATTTCATGGCTGTTTATATTTTCCATCCTTCTCCCAGGCTTGTACTCCAAAAGGAACCGGTATAAGGTAAAAAAAGTCACCATGCCAACTGGTCTTCAAATAATAAAACAGTCTCTAGTCTGAAATGGAGTCCTCTGATTACTATATTGACAATAATTTTTTTTCAGACGTCCCGCAAAAGAACAAAAAACCTCAGTGCTGTTTAGTGCCTGTTAGAAGTTTTATCAGAAGAACTTTTAGCTCCCCAGTTTATTAAAACAGCCCTGTCAAATATTCTTGGTGTTCTATAATTACAGTATTGTACCACATATATTTTAAAAAGTTTCATGTACAACACCAAGATATAACCTACTTTCTGGACAACTTAAAATATTAAAATTTATCATACAAAACAGGAAGCAGGTGGGAAAGACAAATACAGTAATGAAAATTTCCCTTAAAATTTTCCTTGAAGGATTTAGCTGTGTCCAGTTCTGCATTGTAACATTACGGTGCCCACCACTCTGAATGTTCACTGTAGTCAGTGAATGAGAAATATAATCTTGAAGTTTTATCAGAAGAACGTTTAGCTCCCCAGTTTATTAAAACAGCCGTGTCAAATATTCTTGGTGTTCTATAATTACAGTATTGTAACACATATATTTTAAAAAGTTTCATGTACAACAACAAGATATAACCTACTTTCAGGACAACTTAAAATATTAAAATTAAAACTATCACTACAAAACAGGAAGCAGGTGGGAAAGACAAATACAGTAATGAAAATTTCCCTTAAAATTTTCCTTGAAGGATTTAGCTGTGTCCAGTTCTGCATTGTAACATTACGGTGCCCACCACTCAGAATGTTCACTGTAGTCAGTGAATGAGAAATATAATCGAGAACATTACACTGCATAAAACAATTAAGCATGTATCTGTGAACACAACAGACTTTTTGCTTTACATGAGGCTATGCCTTGTGAGCAAGAGGCCTCTCCTTTTTTAACTCTTAAAAAATAATATGTGTTCACATATTTCATGGCTGTTTATATTTTCCATCCTTCTCCCAGGCTTGTACTCCAAAAGGAACCGGTATAAGGTAAAAAAAGTCACCATGCCAACTGGTCTTCAAATAATAAAACAGTCTCTAGTCTGAAATGGAGTCCTCTGATTACTATATTGACAATAATTTTTTTTCAGACGTCCCGCAAAAGAACAAAAAACCTCAGTGCTGTTTAGTGCCTGTTAGAAGTTTTATCAGAAGAACTTTTAGCTCCCCAGTTTATTAAAACAGCCCTGTCAAATATTCTTGGTGTTCTATAATTACAGTATTGTACCACATATATTTTAAAAAGTTTCATGTACAACACCAAGATATAACCTACTTTCAGGACAACTTAAAATATTAAAATTAAAACTATCACTACAAAACAGGAAGCAGGTGGGAAAGCCAAATACAGTAATGAAAATTTCCCTTAAAATTTTCCTTGAAGGATTTAGCTGTATCCAGTTCTGCATTGTAACATTACGGTGCCCACCACTCTGAATGTTCACTATAGTCAGTGAATGAAAAATATAATCTTGAAGTTTTATCAGAAGAACTTTTAGCTCCCCAGTTTATTAAAACAGCCCTGTCAAATATTCTTGGTGTTCTATAATTACAGTATTGTAACACATATATTTTAAAAAGTTTCATGTACAACAACAAGATATAACCTACTTTCAGGACAACTTAAAATATTAAAATTAAAACTATCACTACAAAACAGGAAGAAGGTGGGAAAGAAAATTTCCCTTAAAGTTTTCCTTGAAGGATTTAGCTGTGTCCAGTTCTGCATTGTAACATTACGGTGCCCACCACTCAGAATGTTCACTGTAGTCAGTGAATGAGAAATATAATCTAGAACATTACACTGCATAAAACAATCTAAGCATGTATCTGTGAACACAACAGACTTTTTGCTTTACATTAGGCTATGCCTTGTGAGCAAGAGGCCTCTCCTTTTTTTACTTAAAAAATAATATGTGTTCACATATTTCATGGCTGTTTATATTTTCCATCCTTCTCCCAGGCTTGTACTCCAAAAGGAACCAGTATAAGATAAAAAAAGTGACCATGCCAACTGGTCTTCAAATAATAAAACAATATCTAGTCTGAAATTGCCTCCTCTGGTTTCTGTATTGACAAGAATTTTGTTTCAGACGTCCCGTAAAACAACAAAAAACCTCACTGCTGTTTAGTGCCTGTTAGAAGTTTTATGAGAAGAACTTTTAGCTCCTAACAAAAGAGATAAGTTATGTTGGAGATGTAAAGAATTTGATGGAACATACGAACATATGTGGTGGAGCTGTAAAAAAATAAGGGATTTTTGGGGAAGAATAGAAAATGAGTTTGGTGAAATATTGGGTAAAAGTGTTAAGTTGGTGTCGGGTACTATTCTTTTAACGAATGTGGAAGGCTTGGGTTTAAACAAGGAGGAAAAAGAATTACTGGAAATCGTACTGACAACGGGTAGACAATGTATAGCCAGAAATTGGAAAAACGATGTAGATATTCAGATTGGAGAATGGTATAAAGAAATGTGGAGTTTAGCACTGAACGATAAATTGACATGGGAGATTAAAGTCAAAAGAGATAATTTAAAAGAGAATAGATTTTGGAATATATGGAAACCGTTCGTGGATCACTCTATTATGGCAAGTGATAGCTCAGGACCAGTACCATCTCAAAGAAGCTTCTGGAGCTGAGTAGAAAATAAACTCTCCGGGCATTGTATATATTCACAGGGTGATTATTATTTGTTAAAAAGATTTGTGGTAGTACAGAAAGTTTCTTCCATTATTTTGGACTTTGAAATAATGGTTCGTAATATTTGGTGGTTAAATAGTAGTTAATGAGTATAGATATTGTTATGTGCTAGCATATAGTAATGTTTGTTAGTATGATATTATGGATCTGTTAGTGTATTGTATTGTTAATGTACTGTTAATGTTTTCTTTTCTTTTTTGTATGTCTATTAAAAACTCAATAATTTTTTTTTTTTAAAAAAAAAGAACTTTTAGCTCCCCAGTTTATTAAAACAGCCCTGTCAAATATTCTTGGTGTTTTATAATTACAGTAATGAAAATTTCCGTTAAAAGTTTCTTTGAAGGATTTAGCTGTGTCCAGGTCTGTATACTGTATTTGCGGGGAAATTTCCCCCCGTCAAGTATCCTGTATTTGCCGGGAAATATCCCTGTCAAGTATCCTGTTTTCGCCAGGAAATTTCCACCCTGTCAAGTATCCTGTATTTGCCAGGAAATTTTCCATGTCAAGTATCCTGTATTTTCTGGGAAAAATTCCCCCTGTCAAGTATATTGTATTTTCCGGGAAACTTCCCCCTGTCAAGTATACTGTATTTTCTGGGACATTTCCACCCTGTCAAGTATCCTGTATTTTCTAGGAAATTTTCCCCTGTCAAGTATCCTGTATTTGCCGGGAAATATCCCCCTGTCAAGTATCCAGGGGAAAGACAAATAGAGTAATGAAAATATCCCTTATAATTTTCTTTGAATGATTTAGCTGTGTCCAGTTCTGCATTGTAACATTACTTTGACCACGACTCAGAATGTTCACTGCAGTGAATGAGAAATATAATCTAGAACATTACACTGCATAAAAAAATCTAACCATATATCTGTGAACACAACAGACTTTTTGCTTTACATGAGGCTATGCCTTGTGAACAAGAGGCCTCTCCTTTTTTAACTCTTAAAAAATAATATGTGCACATATTTAGTGGCTGTTTATATTTTCCATCCTTCTCCCAGGCTTGTACTCCAAAAGGAACCAGTATAAGTTAAAAAATCACCATGCCAACTGGTCTTCAAATAATAAAACAGTATCTAGCCTGAAATTGACTCCTCTGATTACTGTATTGACAAGAATTTTCTTCCGGACGTCCCCCAAAACAACAAAAAAACAACAAATTCAGTGCTGTTTAGTGCCTGTTAGAAGTTTTATAAGAAGAACTTTTAGCTCCCCAGTTTATTAAAACAGCCCTGTCAAATATTCTTGGTGTTCTATAATTACAGTATTCTACCACATATATTTTAAAAAGTTTCATTTACAACACCCAGATATAAACTACATTCAGGCCAACTTAAAATATTAAAATTAAAACTATCACTACAAAACAGGAAACAGGTGGGAAAGACAAATACAGTAATGAAAATTTCCCTTAAAATTTTCCTTGAAGGATTTAGCTGTGTCCAGTTCTGCATTGTAACATTACGGTGCCCACCACTCTGAATGTTCACTATAGTCAGTGAATGAGAAATATAATCTTGAAGTTTTATCAGAAGAACTTTTAGCTCCCCAGTTTATTAAAACAGCCGTGTCAAATATTCTTGGTGTTCTATAATTACAGTATTGTAACACATATATTTTAAAAATTTTCATGTACAACAACAAGATATAACCTACTTTCAGGACAACTTAAAATATTAAAATTAAAACTATCACTACAAAACAGGAAGCAGGTGGGAAAGACAAATACAGTAATGAAAATTTCCCTTAAAATTTTCCTTGAACGATTTAGCTGTGTCCAGTTCTGCATTGTAACAATACGGTGCCCACCACTCAGAATGTTCACTGTATTCTGTGAATGAGAAATATAATCTAGAACATTACACTGCATAAAACAATTAAGCATGTATCTGTGAACACAACAGACTTTTTGCTTTACATGAGGCTATGCCTTGTGAGCAAGAGGCC
This sequence comes from Bradypodion ventrale, assembly GCA_035047345.1. Classification (NCBI taxonomy): domain Eukaryota; kingdom Metazoa; phylum Chordata; class Lepidosauria; order Squamata; family Chamaeleonidae; genus Bradypodion; species Bradypodion ventrale. The sequence continues at coordinate 20,733,418 of JAWDJE010000009.1, read as the reverse complement.
TCTCCTTTTTTTAACTTAAAAAATAATGTGTTCACATATTTCATGGCTGTTTATATTTTCCATCCTTCTCCCAGGCTTGTACTCCAAAAGGAACCGGTGTAAGGTAAAAAAAGTCACCATGCCAACTGGTCTTCAAATAATAAAACAGTATCTAGTCTGAAATGGACTCCTTTAATTCTGTATTGACAAGAATTTTGTTTCGGACGTCCCCCAAAACAACAAAAAACAACAAATTCAGTGCTGTTTAGTGCCTGTTAGTAGTTTTATAAGAAGAACTTTTAGCTCCCCAGTTTATTAAAACAGCCGTGTCAAATATTCTTGGTGTTCTATAATTACAGTATTGTACCACATATATTTTTAAAAGTTTCATGAACAACACCAAGATATAACCTACTTACAGGACAACTTAAAATATTAAAATTAAAACTATCACTACAAAACAGGAAGCTGGTGGGAAAGCCAAATACAGTAATGAAAATTTCCCTTAAAATTTTCCTTGAAGGATTTAGCTGTGTCCAGTTCTGCATTGTAACATTACGGTGCCCACCACTCTGAATGTTCACTATAGTCAGTGAATGAGAAATATAATCTTGAAGTTTTATCAGAAGAACTTTTAGCTCCCCAGTTTATTAAAACAGCCGTGTCAAATATTCTTGGTGTTCTATAATTACAGTATTGTAACACATATATTTTAAAAAGTTTCATGTACAACAACAAGATATAACCTACTTTCAGGACAACTTAAAATATTAAAATGAAAACTATCACTACAAAACAGGAAGCAGGTGGGAAAGACAAATACAGTAATGAAAATTTCCCTTAAAATTTTCCTTGAACGATTTAGCTGTGTCCAGTTCTGCATTGTAACAATACGGTGCCCACCACTCAGAATGTTCACTGTAGTCAATGAATGAGAAATATAATCTAGAACATTACACTGCATAAAACAATTAAGCATGTATCTGTGAACACAACAGACTTTTTGCTTTACATGAGTCTATGCCTTGTGAGCAAGAGGCCTCTCCTTTTTTTAACTTAAAAAATAATGTGTTCACGTATTTCATGGCTGTTTATATTTTCCATCCTTCTCCCAGGCTTGTACTCCAAAAGGAACCGGTGTAAGGTAAAAAAAGTCACCATGCCAACTGGTCTTCAAATAATAAAACAGTATCTAGTCTGAAATGGACTCCTCTGATTACTGTATTGACAAGAATTTTGTTTCGGACGTCCCCCAAAACAACAAAAAACCTCACTGCTGTTTAGTGCCTGTTAGAAGTTTTATCAGAAGAACTTTTAGCTCCCCAGTTTATTAAAACAGCCCTGTCAAATATTCTTGGTGTTCTATAATTACAGTATTGTACCACATATATTTTAAAAAGTTTCATGTACAACACCAAGATATAACCTACTTTCAGGACAACTTAAAATATTAAAATTAAAACTATCATTACAAAACAGGAAGCTGGTGGGAAAGCCAAATACAGTAATGAAAATTTCCCTTAATTTTTCCTTGAACGGTTTAGCTGTGTCCAGTTCTGCATTGTAACATTACGGTGCCCACCACTCTGAATGTTAACTCTAGTCAGTGAATGATAAATATAATCTAGAACATTACACTGCATAAAACAATTAAGCATGTATCTGTGAACACAACAGACTTTTTGCTTTACATGAGGCTATGCCTTGTGAGCAAGAGGCCTCTCCTTTTTTAATTCTTAAAAAATAATATGTGTTCACATATTTCATGGCTGTTTATATTTTCCATCCTTCTGCCAGGCTTGTACTCCAAAAGGAACCGGTATAAGGTAAAAAAAGTCACCATGCCAACTGGTCTTCAAATAATAAAACAGCATCTAGTCTGAAATGGACTCCTCTGATTACTGTATTGACAAGAATTTTGTTTCAGACGTCCCGCAAAACAACAAAAAACCTCAGTGCTGTTTAGTGCCTGTTAGAAGTTTTATCAGAAGAACTTTTAGCTCCCCAGTTTATTAAAACAGCCCTGTCAAATATTCTTGGTGTTCTATAATTACAGTATTGTACCACATATATTTTTTTTAAAGTTTCATGTACAACACCAAGATATAACCTACTTTCAGGACAACTTAAAATATTAAAATTTATCATACAAAACAGGAAGCAGGTGGGAAAGACAAATACAGTAATGAAAATTTCCATTAAAATTTTTCTTGAAGGATTTAGCTGTGTTCAGTTCTGCATTGTAACATTACGGTGCCCACCACTCTGAATGTTCACTATAGTCAGTGAATGAGAAATATAATCTTGAAGTTTTATCAGAAGAACTTTTAGCTCCCCAGTTTATTAAAACAGCCCTGTCAAATATTCTTGGTGTTCTATAATTACAGTATTGTACTACATATATTTTAAAAAGTTTCATGCACAACAACAAGATATAACCTACTTTCAGGACAACTTAAAATATTAAAATTAAAACTATCACTACAAAACAGGAAGCAGGTGGGAAAGACAAATACAGTAATGAAAATTTCCCTTAAAATTTTCCTTGAACGATTTAGCTGTGTCCTGTTCTGCATTGTAACATTACGGTGCCCACCACTCTGAATGTTCACTATAGTCAGTGAATGAGAAATATAATCTTGAAGTTTTATCAGAAGAACTTTTAGCTCCCCAGTTTATTAAAACAGCCGTGTCAAATATTCTTGGTGTTCTATAATTACAGTATTGTAACACATATATTTTAAAAAGTTTCATGTACAACACCAAGATATAACCTACTTTCAGGACAACTTAAAATATTAAAATTAAAACTATCACTACAAAACAGGAAGCAGGTGGGAAAGACAAATACAGTAATGAAAATTTCCCTTAATTTTTCCTTGAACGATTTAGCTGTGTCCAGTTCTGCATTGTAACAATACGGTGCCCATCACTCAGAATGTTCACTCTAGTCAGTGAATGAGAAATATAATCTAGAACATTACACTGCATAAAACAATTAAGCATGTATCTGTGAACACAACAGACTTTTTGCTTTACATGAGGCTATGCCTTGTGAGCAAGAGGCCTCTCCTTTTTTAACTCCTAAAAAATAATATGTGTTCACATATTTCATGGCTGTTTATATTTTCCATCCTTCTCCCAGGCTTGTACTCCAAAAGGAACCGGTATAAGGTAAAAAAAGTCACCATGCCAACTGGTCTTCAAATAATAAAACAGTATCTAGTCTGAAATGGACTCCTCTGATTACTGTATTGACAAGAATTTTGTTTGAGACGTCCCGCAAAACAACAAAAAACCTCAGTGCTGTTTAGTGCCTGTTAGAAGTTTTATCAGAAGAACTTTTAGCTCCCCAGTTTATTAAAACAGCCGTGTCAAATATTCTTGGTGTTCTATAATTACAGTATTGTAACACATATATTTTAAAAATTTTCATGTACAACAACAAGATATAACCTACTTTCAGGACAACTTAAAATATTAAAATTAAAACTATCACTACAAAACAGGAAGCAGGTGGGAAAGACAAATACAGTAATGAAAATTTCCCTTAAAATTTTCCTTGAACGATTTAGCTGTGTCCAGTTCTGCATTGTAACAATACGGTGCCCACCACTCAGAATGTTCACTGTATTCTGTGAATGAGAAATATAATCTAGAACATTACACTGCATAAAACAATTAAGCATGTATCTGTGAACACAACAGACTTTTTGCTTTACATGAGGCTATGCCTTGTGAGCAAGAGGCCTCTCCTTTTTTTAACTTAAAAAATAATGTGTTCACATATTTCATGGCTGTTTATATTTTCAATCCTTCTCCCAGGCTTGTACTCCAAAAGGAACCGGTGTAAGGTAAAAAAAGTCACCATGCCAACTGGTCTTCAAATAATAAAACAGTATCTAGTCTGAAATGGACTCCTCTGATTACTGTATTGACAAGAATTTTGTTTCGGACGTCCCCCAAAACAACAAAAAACAACAAATTCAGTGCTGTTTAGTGCCTGTTAGAAGTTTTATAAGAAGAACTTTTAGCTCCCCAGTTTATTAAAACAGCCGTGTCAAATATTCTTGGTGTTCTATAATTACAGTATTGTACCACATATATTTTTAAAAGTTTCATGAACAACACCAAGATATAACCTACTTTCAGGACAACTTAAAATATTAAAATTAAAACTATCACTACAAAACAGGAAGCTGGTGGGAAAGCCAAATACAGTAATGAAAATTTCCCTTAAAATTTTCCTTGAAGGATTTAGCTGTGTCCAGTTCTGCATTGTAACATTACGGTGCCCACCACTCTGAATGTTCACTATAGTCAGTGAATGAGAAATATAATCTTGAAGTTTTATCAGAAGAACTTTTAGCTCCCCAGTTTATTAAAACAGCCGTGTCAAATATTCTTGGTGTTCTATAATTACAGTATTGTAACACATATATTTTAAAAAGTTTCATGTACAACAACAAGATATAACCTACTTTCAGGACAACTTAAAATATTAAAATGAAAACTATCACTACAAAACAGGAAGCAGGTGGGAAAGACAAATACAGTAATGAAAATTTCCCTTAAAATTTTCCTTGAACGATTTAGCTGTGTCCAGTTCTGCATTGTAACAATACGGTGCCCACCACTCAGAATGTTCACTGTAGTCAATGAATGAGAAATATAATCTAGAACATTACACTGCATAAAACAATTAAGCATGTATCTGTGAACACAACAGACTTTTTGCTTTACATGAGGCTATGCCTTGTGAGCAAGAGGCCTCTCCTTTTTTTAACTTAAAAAATAATGTGTTCACGTATTTCATGGCTGTTTATATTTTCCATCCTTCTCCCAGGCTTGTACTCCAAAAGGAACCGGTGTAAGGTAAAAAAAGTCACCATGCCAACTGGTCTTCAAATAATAAAACAGTATCTAGTCTGAAATGGACTCCTCTGATTACTGTATTGACAAGAATTTTGTTTCGGACGTCCCCCAAAACAACAAAAAACCTCACTGCTGTTTAGTGCCTGTTAGAAGTTTTATCAGAAGAACTTTTAGCTCCCCAGTTTATTAAAACAGCCCTGTCAAATATTCTTGGTGTTCTATAATTACAGTATTGTACCACATATATTTTAAAAAGTTTCATGTACAACACCAAGATATAACCTACTTTCAGGACAACTTAAAATATTAAAATTAAAACTATCATTACAAAACAGGAAGCTGGTGGGAAAGCCAAATACAGTAATGAAAATTTCCCTTAATTTTTCCTTGAACGGTTTAGCTGTGTCCAGTTCTGCATTGTAACATGACGGTGCCCACCACTCTGAATGTTAACTCTAGTCAGTGAATGAGAAATATAATCTAGAACATTACACTGCATAAAACAATTAAGCATGTATCTGTGAACACAACAGACTTTTTGCTTTACATGAGGCTATGCCTTGTGAGCAAGAGGCCTCTCCTTTTTTAATTCTTAAAAAATAATATGTGTTCACATATTTCATGGCTGTTTATATTTTCCATCCTTCTGCCAGGCTTGTACTCCAAAAGGAACCGGTATAAGGTAAAAAAAGTCACCATGCCAACTGGTCTTCAAATAATAAAACAGCATCTAGTCTGAAATGGACTCCTCTGATTACTGTATTGACAAGAATTTTGTTTCAGACGTCCCGCAAAACAACAAAAAACCTCAGTGCTGTTTAGTGCCTGTTAGAAGTTTTATCAGAAGAACTTTTAGCTCCCCAGTTTATTAAAACAGCCCTGTCAAATATTCTTGGTGTTCTATAATTACAGTATTGTACCACATATATTTTTAAAAGTTTCATGTACAACACCAAGATATAACCTACTTTCAGGACAACTTAAAATATTAAAATTTATCATACAAAACAGGAAGCAGGTGGGAAAGACAAATACAGTAATGAAAATTTCCATTAAAATTTTTCTTGAAGGATTTAGCTGTGTTCAGTTCTGCATTGTAACATTACGGTGCCCACCACTCTGAATGTTCACTATAGTCAGTGAATGAGAAATATAATCTTGAAGTTTTATCAGAAGAACTTTTAGCTCCCCAGTTTATTAAAACAGCCCTGTCAAATATTCTTGGTGTTCTATAATTACAGTATTGTACTACATATATTTTAAAAAGTTTCATGTACAACAACAAGATATAACCTACTTTCAGGACAACTTAAAATATTAAAATTAAAACTATCACTACAAAACAGGAAGCAGGTGGGAAAGACAAATACAGTAATGAAAATTTCCCTTAAAATTTTCCTTGAACGATTTAGCTGTGTCCTGTTCTGCATTGTAACATTACGGTGCCCACCACTCTGAATGTTCACTATAGTCAGTGAATGAGAAATATAATCTTGAAGTTTTATCAGAAGAACTTTTAGCTCCCCAGTTTATTAAAACAGCCGTGTCAAATATTCTTGGTGTTCTATAATTACAGTATTGTAACACATATATTTTAAAAAGTTTCATGTACAACACCAAGATATAACCTACTTTCAGGACAACTTAAAATATTAAAATTAAAACTATCACTACAAAACAGGAAGCAGGTGGGAAAGACAAATACAGTAATGAAAATTTCCCTTAATTTTTCCTTGAACGATTTAGCTGTGTCCAGTTCTGCATTGTAACAATACGGTGCCCATCACTCAGAATGTTCACTCTAGTCAGTGAATGAGAAATATAATCTAGAACATTACACTGCATAAAACAATTAAGCATGTATCTGTGAACACAACAGACTTTTTGCTTTACATGAGGCTATGCCTTGTGAGCAAGAGGCCTCTCCTTTTTTAACTCCTAAAAATAATATGTGTTCACATATTTCATGGCTGTTTATATTTTCCATCCTTCTCCCAGGCTTGTACTCCAAAAGGAACCGGTATAAGGTAAAAAAAAGTCACCATGCCAACTGGTCTTCAAATAATAAAACAGTATCTAGTCTGAAATGGACTCCTCTGATTACTGTATTGACAAGAATTTTGTTTGAGACGTCCCGCAAAACAACAAAAAACCTCAGTGCTGTTTAGTTCCTGTTAGAAGTTTTATCAGAAGAACTTTTAGCTCCCCAGTTTATTAAAACAGCCGTGTCAAATATTCTTGGTGTTCTATAATTACAGTATTGTACCACATATATTTTTAAAAGTTTCATGTACAACACCAAGATATAACCTACTTTCAGGACAACTTAAAATATTAAAATTTATCATACAAAACAGGAAGCAGGTGGGAAAGACAAATACAGTAATGAAAATTTCCATTAAAATTTTTCTTGAAGGATTTAGCTGTGTTCAGTTCTGCATTGTAACATTACGGTGCCCACCACTCTGAATGTTCACTATAGTCAGTGAATGAGAAATATAATCTTGAAGTTTTATCAGAAGAACTTTTAGCTCCCCAGTTTATTAAAACAGCCCTGTCAAATATTCTTGGTGTTCTATAATTACAGTATTGTACTACATATATTTTAAAAAGTTTCATGTACAACAACAAGATATAACCTACTTTCAGGACAACTTAAAATATTAAAATTAAAACTATCACTACAAAACAGGAAGCAGGTGGGAAAGACAAATACAGTAATGAAAATTTCCCTTAAAATTTTCCTTGAACGATTTAGCTGTGTCCAGTTCTGCATTGTAACATTACGGTGCCCACCACTCTGAATGTTCACTATAGTCAGTGAATGATAAATATAATCTTGAAGTTTTATCAGAAGAACTTTAACTCCCCAGTTTATTAAAACAGCCGTGTCAAATATTCTTGGTGTTCTATAATTACAGTATTGTAACACATATATTTTAAAAAGTTTCATGTACAACACCAAGATATAACCTACTTTCAGGACAACTTAAAATATTAAAATTAAAACTATCACTACAAAACAGGAAGCAGGTGGGAAAGACAAATACAGTAATGAAAATTTCCCTTAATTTTTCCTTGAACGATTTAGCTGTGTCCAGTTCTGCATTGTAACAATACGGTGCCCATCACTCAGAATGTTCACTCTAGTCAGTGAATGAGAAATATAATCTAGAACATTACACTGCATAAAACAATTAAGCATGTATCTGTGAACACAACAGACTTTTTGCTTTACATGAGGCTATGCCTTGTGAGCAAGAGGCCTCTCCTTTTTTAACTCCTAAAAAATAATATGTGTTCACATATTTCATGGCTGTTTATATTTTCCATCCTTCTCCCAGGCTTGTACTCCAAAAGGAACCGGTATAAGGTAAAAAAAGTCACCATGCCAACTGGTCTTCAAATAATAAAACAGTATCTAGTCTGAAATGGACTCCTCTGATTACTGTATTGACAAGAATTTTGTTTGAGACGTCCCGCAAAACAACAAAAAACCTCAGTGCTGTTTAGTGCCTGTTAGAAGTTTTATCAGAAGAACTTTTAGCTCCCCAGTTTATTAAAACAGCCGTGTCAAATATTCTTGGTGTTCTATAATTACAGTATTGTACCACATATATTTTTAAAAGTTTCATGTACAACACCAAGATATAACCTACTTTCAGGACAACTTAAAATATTAAAATTTATCATACAAAACAGGAAGCAGGTGGGAAAGACAAATACAGTAATGAAAATTTCCATTAAAATTTTCCTTGAAGGATTTAGCTGTGTTCAGTTCTGCATTGTAACATTACGGTGCCCACCACTCTGAAAGTTCACTATAGTCAGTGAATGAGAAATATAATCTTGAAGTTTTATAAGAAGAACTTTTAGCTCCCCAGTTTATTAAAACAGCCCTGTCAAATATTCTTGGTGTTCTATAATTACAGTATTGTACCACATATATTTTAAAAAGTTTCATGTACAACAACAAGATATAACCTACTTTCAGGACAACTTAAAATATTAAAATTAAAACTATCACTACAAAACAGGAAGCAGGTGGGAAAGACAAATACAGTAATGAAAATTTCCCTTATAATTTTCCTTGAACGATTTAGCTGTGTCCAGTTCTGCATTGCAGGCGCACCCCCCCAATAACGGACACAGACAACATTGAAAGTGGATAACAGCATAGGGCCACATTTATTGATTCAATGCCCTAGTCCGAATTATAAATTTGTATTGGTAAAACGACCAATCATAATTCCTAAGGCAAGCAGGCCGAAGTAACACTGGTAAAGTACCACCCCAAAATTGCCAACGGCAATTGGTTACAATGTATCAATTTGTATCAATTTGTTTGTTGACAACAAACAAATTGTTGACCGTAGTAAATAACTAACTCATGACCCCACCCTCTGACGCGTATCCGTGAAATCACAGGGGTGATGCATGCTGGTTAGCAATCGTCATCACCCCATCGCCTGATTCGTCGTTGACCGGACAACGTTTAACTAATTTATTCTTGTCTAGTGTTGTCCAGTCAATTGCGAACCTGCCGGATACTTGTGGGTCATACTGTTTACCTTACCAGTGCTACCCGCCAATGTGACCAAAGTCAACATTAGGAACACAGAAAGACCCCTATATCAAACCATAGCAACAGTGTGGGATGGGCAAAAAAGCCAGGACCCGGAAGCCAATATGGGTCCCAGCCAAAAATTCCCACCCGGCCCCGAAGCGACCAAAATATCACACTGTTAACTAGGGAGGGGGTGGAGGGGAAAAGACTTCTCCGCTCCGTCGCTGAGGTAAAATGGCAGCTCGGCTGCCTCGTGGCCACCCCTTTTATAAGGGAGCTGGCCACGCCCCTAACTACCCGGATTCTCTGTCCTGTGGGGGGGGGCCCGCAAAGGGCGCGGCGGCCATTTTGGCGCCGCGCTTGCATTGCAGGCGCACCCCCCCAATAACGGACACAGACAACATTGAAAGTGGATAACAGCATAGGGCCACATTTATTGATTCAATGCCCTAGTCCGAATTATAAATTTGTATTGGTAAAACGACCAATCATAATTCCTAAGGCAAGCAGGCCGAAGTAACACTGGTAAGGTACCACCCCAAAATTGCCAACGGCAATTGGTTACAATGTATCAATTTGTATCAATTTGTTTGTTGACAACAAACAAATTGTTGACCGTAGTCAATAACTAACTCATGACCCCACCCTCTGACGCGTATCCGTGAAATCACAGGGGTGATGCATGCTGGTTAGCAATCGTCATCACCCCATCGCCTGATTCGTCGTTGACCGGACAACGTTTAACTAATTTATTCCTGTCTAGTGTTGTCCAGTCAATTGCGAACCTGCCGGATACTTGTGGGTCATACTGTTTACCTTACCAGTGCTACCCGCCACACGGAGGGGCTTCAAAGAAGACCTGACGCCCCCACCCAGACCGTCAGCTCGGTCAACAGGCCTGCTCGCCAATCACCTAACAGGAGGTCCATACCTCCTCGCGACAGATGGACCCCATCCCCTGCGTACAAGTCATAATTTGTAGACTGATATCGGGGTGATGACTGACCCGTCCCCAAGCCCTGTCAGCAAGAAACCGCGCCACCGCCCCGTTGACCGTGCGCCTAGCGCGGTCAAGGGCCAGGAGGTGAACGCCCCTCTATAGAAAGGCGCGGGATAATGTCCACCAAACTAGGGTTGTGGCAGGCCAGACATACTGCAAGTAGGCGAGGTCCTCGCAAATCGCATGCTTGAGCGATAAGCCGGTGACCTGGCCCAAATCATTGCCCCCAAGGTAGATGATGAGAATGTCAGGCGGGTCAGCACTCAGGCCAGAAAAGGGAAAGGCCGCAGCCCCCGCCATAACATCCCAGGCTTACCATGCCATGCGAGACTGGCGTGTTCACCCAGTCCCAGTCGGGGTCCACTCTGTCGCCGCAGCGTAACGCGCTGCCCTGTGCACATAGCTGTGGCCCACCAGCCATACTGTCACCGGTGTAATACGACACCCAGGGTCTGCAAGAAAATTGAGAAAAAAGGCGGTAAGGTGACTGGATTGGTACTCATGGCAGGAGTGGGCGCACATAAAACTGAAAACATTGCGAGCCCCACCTCCCCATGCTGCGTATGTCAGCCCCAGAGTACCCAAAAGCAGCTGCTGTAGCGGCTGCACCAATACGGAATGAATGTGTGCCATAACGGGCACCTGGTAGGCCCACCCTGGTGAGGGCTCTGGCTGTCACCTGCAAAAACTGAAATTTAGTAAGGGGAGACCCATCTTGGTGACAGAAAAACGGGCCGTGGTGCCTGCCACGCAGTGCCAGGAATTCCTGTAGGGCACCAACCGGACAGATGTCTGCCAAAGAACACCGTAGCAGTCTTACACCACTGCCTACGCCATGCTGATCTGTCTTAGAGGAACGTATCCTCAACTGGGCCCAGTCTTTGGCAATATAGACATCCTCGAGTTCCAGTGCCCTACACTTGCATCCGCCTTATACAGCATCTCAAGCTCGCTGTCGCGGAGCGCTCCAAAAAGGCCACCGTTGTAGCCGCATGAAGTGGGCTGCCTCATTTCAAAACAGAGGCCAGGCCAGCCCCGGGCCAATTGGGTAAAAACCCTGGGAAAATCTTGCATCCGCCTTACTCAGCATCTCAAGCTCGCCGACGCGGAGGGCTCCAAAAAGGCCACCGTTGTAGCCGCATAAAGTGGGCTGCCTCATTTCTTAAAACTGAGGCCAGGCCAGCCCGGGCCACTTGGGTAAAAACCCTGGGAAAATCTTGCATCCGCCTTACTCAGCATCTCAAGCTCGCCGACGCGGAGGGCTCCAAAAAGGCCACCGTTGTAGCCGCATGAAGTGGGCTGCCTCATTTCAAAACAGAGGCCAGGCCAGCCCCGGGCCACTTGGGTAAAAACCCTGGGAAACTCTTGCATCCGCCTTACTCAGCATCTCAAGCTCGCCAACGCGGAGGACTCCAAAAAGGCCACCGTTGTAGCCGCATGAAGTGGGCCGCCTCATCTTATCAAAACAGGGGCCAGGCCAGCCCCGGGCCAACTGGGTCAAAAACCCCCTGGGTAAATGGGGTGGCGGTCGCCCGGGAAACGCCCGGGCACGCACACCCACCCCTCCCAACATGTCTCACCCGGAAGTCATTGGTGCTGTCCACACGACCTCCCACCTTGGCCATAAAAGCCAACCCGACAGCTGAGATGCTATGGTGCGTGGTGCAAGGCCCTGGGGATACAGGTAAATCGTGAACCGCAGAACATGGGCTACTGGAAAAGGCCAGGTTCCTGGCAGTCAGAATCGGGTACATAATACTCTAAAGGAACTAAATGCGTGGTGATACGCCTTACTCATGCATGGCGCTAGTGACAGGCCAATCGCCCGGTTCACCTCTCCTTGCCAACGGTCCATCTCACATCCGGGAGTGGCGAGGGAAATTCCTCCGCATCCGGGGGCCGAGGCACGGAACCGGGAGATCTGCAGGCGGGACAAAGCAGCAGCAATATCATTATCAACCCTTGGGACATGCCTGGCCCTGAAGGGAACGTTGAGGCACAGGTTGCATCACACAAACCAACTAACTAGCTCCATAACCCCGGGCGATTTGGAATCCTGTGCAGTGACGATGCGGAACAGCCGCGTTGCCATGCCCAAGTTGCACAACCGAGTTGGCCCACCTCTTGCCCCATAGCATCAAAGCACCCAGGATAGGGAAACATTCCAGATACGTGAGACCATGCAGGCAACCCTTTGCCTGCCCAGGATGGTGGCCACCCACCATAGGCCCACTTCCAATTGAAGTACATCCCAGAAACCCAGGAATCATGAGGCATCGGACCGCATCTGAAAGCAAGGGGGAGCCAGGGAATCAGACCCCAAAATGACACCCCGTTGAACTACCTCTGAATCTATGGCCAGACAAGCACGTATGCCCCGATACCCTGGGTAAATCTGAGCCTGTGATGGGGCCTGGATAATCCCGCCATGGCGTCGCACAAGCGCAGAGCAAATGCCCTGCCCGGTGCGACGCCCTGCCAGCGAAACTGGGGTGACCATGTAGCACCAGAAGTTACCTCAGTGATGCCATGCGCCCGGCCAGCAAGACCGAGACAAGGGCCACTAGCCTTGACACCTTATCCTGCTGCAACCTAGAATCCTGCGCTATCGTGTTACTCTCCACCCCAGGAATACTAGCTGTGGAGATGGGCCCTCGGTCTTTTCGGGCGCTAAAGGGACACCAAGTTCCTCCATTAGCGTCTGAAATGTGATGAGGAGACGTGGGTACGTGTCCCAGCCCCGTTCAGCCCCGAATAAAACCATCCAGGGAATGGGCTACAGACCGGGACCCTGACCTGCGGACAAAAGCGCAATCTAGGAAAATGGTGAAACGCTCGAATACCGAGCCCCAAAGGAATAGCCAAAAGGCATGGCATCATTGAACAATATGCTCCCCAGGACGGGGGTGCGGGACAATGCCAACGACCCTGCCCGCATAGACCCTTTCGTCAAAGCTGGAAGCAGCCACCTCCTCCCTCCCCTTAAGGGATAAAAGATTGGGGGCATCCTGAGGGGACCTATTACCCATGAAAGGGATCCGGAACCCCTGACTAGAACCCTGAAGGATACCCGCATCCTCACCCTTCAGGCACCATGTGAGCCAACGCTCCAACATGTCCACCTTAAATGAGGAGGGAGCCCCTCGGTGAACTAGATCCATCTGCGGCAGTCTTGCCAGCCCCCTGTCTGCCCCACCCTCTGCCCCGCATCCTTCTAGGCCTGGGACAGGCAGAGGCCGCATGGGGCCCAACACAGGTGGGACACTCCTGTCTGTATTTGCAAGTCTTCCCCTTAGAGGAGCCATTGGACAAAAAGTCCAGCACAGCCGGCGGGCTGGAACCCCCCGCCCCGCCCCCTGGCAGGTGACCTGTGCTGGGGCCGCCCGTTGAACCGCATGCCCACAATGGTATATCTCCCCGGGTGCAGGGCGCGTGGGCGTCACGTACAAAAGCCACAGCCTCTGGCCTGGCTCATCCTGCCTAATCTCGGGGTGCGGGGAAATTCGCCTACGGCATCCCTCGTCACAAGCCAACCACGCTGGGCCCGGAAAGTAAATCATCGCCCAGTAGGCGTTGTCCAAATACTGGACCATCGGAATTGCCAAATCCGGCCATGCCCTAAGGTACACCGCCATGCATACGATGCAGGCCGGCAACCATTTGGCCCACATACTTGGTGGCTTGCGACAACGTGCCTGCCACTATCCTTCTCATTCTGCCCCTCCCTCTCTCCTTGGTGGGCACACTGTTTAGGAATGAGAAGATATCCACGTACTCCCCCCGCCAAATTTACTCTCTGGCGGCCTGTGCCAAGTGGTCACTCATCGGTATGGAATAGGGGCTTGGACCAACCCGGCCACCCAAAACATTCCCCTAAGGGTAGGGAACACCCCCCACCACGGGGCCCTGGGTGTTAGCTGTCATCGCCGGGTGAGGCGTCAGCGGGTGCACCGCCGCACCACCCGCGCGAGGCCAAAGCGATTGGAAAGCCCCCCCCCCCATATTGGGAATGTGTGTGGATGTACTCGCTTACACCGTATACTCACATGCTGCACCCCCGCGGGCCGCCCCCACCGGGGGTTCCGGCCCACTGGGGGCGTCGGAGCTCACGACCGACGTAGAGCTCATCCCCGGAGAACCTGCACCTGGCCGCTGGCTGGGGAGCTGCGAGGCAGTGGCCGAAACCGCGCCACGCGCCTGCAGCAGCTCAACCCTCCCCGTCGGCTGTTGTCCTCCTGAAGACAGCGCCTCAAAAGGAACCCCAAAGGAGGGGGGGCCCCCGCCTGACTTCCACGTTAACCTGGGGCGAAGGGCCGGCTGGCCCGCCTGGTCCATGCGTGGGTGCAGGCCCCTGTACCCAGGACCCGAAAGCAAGTGGAGGAGCGGTGTCCACCGCTCGCGGGCCGCGGGCCGGAACCCCTTCCGCGCCCGCACTCTGGTTGCCCACTCCGGGCGAAGGGGCAATAGACCCCATTCCGCCGGCCCCGGCAGGGGCGAGCAAAGGCGGCAGCTGAGGAGGCAGCACCGCGGTCCTCCAACCTGGGTCGCGCCTCCTAACCGCGCGAGCTGCACTCGGAGCTGCCTTCTTCTTCGAAGGCATTTCCACCGAAGCAAAGGGAAGCCGGCAAGGCAGAATCGCTACCCAAAAGGCTTCCCGGTAGGCTCAAGAGCGACGGAGACACAGGGGAAAAGACTTCTCCGCTCCGTCGCTGAGGTAAAATGGCAGCTCGGCTGCCTCGTGGCCACCCCTTTTATAAGGGAGCTGGCCACGCCCCTAACTACCCGGATTCTCTGTCCTGTGGGGGGGGGGCCCGCAAAGGGCGCGGCGGCCATTTTGGCGCCGCGCTTGCATTGTAACAATACGGTTCCCACCACTCAGAATGTTCACTGTAGTCAGTGAATGAGTAATATAATCTAGAACATTACACTGCATAAAACAATTAAGCATGTATCTGTGAACACAACAGACTTTTTGCTTTACATGGGGCTATGCCTTGTGAGCAAGAGGCCTCAACTTTTTTAACTTAAAAAATAATATGTGTTCACATATTTCATGGCTGTTTATATTTTCCATCCTTCTCCCAAGCTTGTACTCCAAAAGGAACCGGTATAAGGTAAAAAAGTCACGATGCCAACTGGTCTTCAAATAATAAAACAATATCTAGTCTGAAATTGCCTCCTCTAATTATTGTATTGACAAGAATTTTGGTTCAGACGTCCTGCAAAAGAACAAAAAACCTCAATGCTGTTTAGTGCCTGTTAGAAGTTTTATCAGAAGAACTTTTAGCTCCCCAGTTTATTAAAACAGCCGTGTCAAATATTCTTGGTGTTCTATAATTACAGTATTGTAACACATATATATTAAAAAGTTTCATGTACAACAACAAGATATAACCTACTTTCAGGACAACTTAAAATATTAAAATTAAAACTATCACTACAAAACAGGAAGCAGGTGGGAAAGACAAATACAGCAATGAAAATTTCCCTTAAAATTTTCCTTGAAGGATTTAGCTGTGTCCGGTTCTGCATTGTAACATTACGGTGCCCACCACTCTGAATGTTCACTGTAGTCAGTGAATGAGAAATATAATCTTGAAGTTTTATCAGAAGAACTTTTAGCTCCCCAGTTTATTAAAACAGCCGTGTCAAATATTCTTGGTGTTCTATAATTACAGTATTGTAACACCTATATTTTAAAAAGTTTCATGTACAACACCAAGATATAACCTACTTTCAGGACAACTTAAAATATTAAAATTAAAACTATCACTACAAAACAGGAAGCAGGTGGGAAAGACAAATACAGTAATGAAAATTTCCCTTAATTTTTCCTTGAACGGTTTAGCTGTGTCCAGTTCTGCATTGTAACAATACGGTGCCCACCACTCAGAATGTTAACTCTAGTCAGTGAATGAGAAATATAATCTAGAACATTACACTGCATAAAACAATTAAGCATGTATCTGTGAACACAACAGACTTTTTGCTTTACATGAGTCTATGCCTTGTGAGCAAGAGGCCTCTCCTTTTTTAACTCTTAAAAAATAATATGTGTTCACATATTTCATGGCTGTTTATATTTTCCATCCTTCTGCCAGGCTTGTACTCCAAAAGGAACCGGTATAAGGTAAAAAAAAGTCACCATGCCAACTGGTCTTCAAATAATAAAACAGTATCTAGTCTGAAATGGACTCCTCTGATTACTGTATTGACAAGAATTTTGTTTCAGACGTCCCGCAAAACAACAAAAAACCTCAGTGCTGTTTAGTGCCTGTTAGAAGTTTTATCAGAAGAACTTTTAGCTCCCCAGTTTATTAAAACAGCCCTGTCAAATATTCTTGGTGTTCTATAATTACAGTATTGTACCACATATATTTTTAAAAGTTTCATGTACAACACCAAGATATAACCTACTTTCAGGACAACTTAAAATATTAAAATTTATCATACAAAACAGGAAGCAGGTGGGAAAGACAAATACAGTAATGAAAATTTCCATTAAAATTTTTCTTGAAGGATTTAGCTGTGTTCAGTTCTGCATTGTAACATTACGGTGCCCACCAGTCTGAATGTTCACTATAGTCAGTGAATGAAAAATATAATCTTGAAGTTTTATCAGAAGAACTTTTAGCTCCCCAGTTTATTAAAACAGCCCTGTCAAATATTCTTGGTGTTCTATAATTACAGTATTGTACTACATATATTTTAAAAAGTTTCATGTACAACAACAAGATATAACCTACTTTCAGGACAACTTAAAATATTAAAATTAAAGCTATCACTACAAAACAGGAAGCAGGTGGGAAAGACAAATACAGTAATGAAAATTTCCCTTAAAATTTTCCTTGAACGATTTAGCTGTGTCCAGTTCTGCATTGTAACATTACGGTGCCCACCACTCTGAATGTTCACTATAGTCAGTGAATGATAAATATAATCTTGAAGTTTTATCAGAAGAACTTTAACTCCCCAGTTTATTAAAACAGCCGTGTCAAATATTCTTGGTGTTCTATAATTACAGTATTGTAACACATATATTTTAAAAAGTTTCATGTACAACACCAAGATATAACCTACTTTCAGGACAACTTAAAATATTAAAATTAAAACTATCACTACAAAACAGGAAGCAGGTGGGAAAGACAAATACAGTAATGAAAATTTCCCTTAATTTTTCCTTGAACGATTTAGCTGTGTCCAGTTCTGCATTGTAACAATACGGTGCCCACCACTCAGAATGTTCACTCTAGTCAGTGAATGAGAAATATAATCTAGAACATTACACTGCATAAAACAATTAAGCATGTATCTGTGAACACAACAGACTTTTTGCTTTACATGAGGCTATGCCTTGTGAGCAAGAGGCCTCTCCTTTTTTAACTCTTAAAAAATAATATGTGTTCACATATTTCATGGCTGTTTATATTTTCCATCCTTCTCCCAGGCTTGTACTCCAAAAGGAACCGGTATAAGGTAAAAAAAGTCACCATGCCAACTGGTCTTCAAATAATAAAACAGTCTCTAGTCTGAAATGGAGTCCTCTGATTACTGTATTGACAATAATTTTTTTTCAGACGTCCCGCAAAAGAACAAAAAACCTCAGTGCTGTTTAGTGCCTGTTAGAAGTTTTATCAGAAGAACTTTTAGCTCCCCAGTTTATTAAAACAGCCGTGTCAAATATTCTTGGTGTTCTATAATTACAGTATTGTACCACATATATTTTTAAAAGTTTCATGTACAACACCAAGATATAACCTACTTTCAGGACAACTTAAAATATTAAAATTTATCATACAAAACAGGAAGCAGGTGGGAAAGACAAATACAGTAATGAAAATTTCCCTTATAATTTTCCTTGAACGATTTAGCTGTGTCCAGTTCTGCATTGTAACAATACGGTTCCCACCACTCAGAATGTTCACTGTAGTCAGTGAATGAGTAATATAATCTAGAACATTACACTGCATAAAACAATTAAGCATGTATCTGTGAACACAACAGACTTTTTGCTTTACATGGGGCTATGCCTTGTGAGCAAGAGGCCTCAACTTTTTTAACTTAAAAAATAATATGTGTTCACATATTTCATGGCTGTTTATATTTTCCATCCTTCTCCCAAGCTTGTACTCCAAAAGGAACCGGTATAAGGTAAAAAAGTCACGATGCCAACTGGTCTTCAAATAATAAAACAATATCTAGTCTGAAATTGCCTCCTCTAATTATTGTATTGACAAGAATTTTGGTTCAGACGTCCCGCAAAAGAACAAAAAACCTCAATGCTGTTTAGTGCCTGTTAGAAGTTTTATCAGAAGAACTTTTAGCTCCCCAGTTTATTAAAACAGCCGTGTCAAATATTCTTGGTGTTCTATAATTACAGTATTGTAACACATATATATTAAAAAGTTTCATGTACAACAACAAGATATAACCTACTTTCAGGACAACTTAAAATATTAAAATTAAAACTATCACTACAAAACAGGAAGCAGGTGGGAAAGACAAATACAGCAATGAAAATTTCCCTTAAAATTTTCCTTGAAGGATTTAGCTGTGTCCGGTTCTGCATTGTAACATTACGGTGCCCACCACTCTGAATGTTCACTGTAGTCAGTGAATGAGAAATATAATCTTGAAGTTTTATCAGAAGAACTTTTAGCTCCCCAGTTTATTAAAACAGCCGTGTCAAATATTCTTGGTGTTCTATAATTACAGTATTGTAACACCTATATTTTAAAAAGTTTCATGTACAACACCAAGATATAACCTACTTTCAGGACAACTTAAAATATTAAAATTAAAACTATCACTACAAAACAGGAAGCAGGTGGGAAAGACAAATACAGTAATGAAAATTTCCCTTAATTTTTCCTTGAACGGTTTAGCTGTGTCCAGTTCTGCATTGTAACAATACGGTGCCCACCACTCAGAATGTTAACTCTAGTCAGTGAATGAGAAATATAATCTAGAACATTACACTGCATAAAACAATTAAGCATGTATCTATGAACACAACAGACTTTTTGCTTTACATGAGGGTATGCCTTGTGAGCAAGAGGCCTCTCCTTTTTTAACTCCTAAAAAATAATATGTGTTCACATATTTCATGGCTGTTTATATTTTCCATCCTTCTGCCAGGCTTGTACTCCAAAAGGAACCGGTATAAGGTAAAAAAAAGTCACCATGCCAACTGGTCTTCAAATAATAAAACAGTATCTAGTCTGAAATGGACTCCTCTGATTACTGTATTGACAAGAATTTTGTTTGAGACGTCCCGCAAAACAACAAAAAACCTCAGTGCTGTTTAGTGCCTGTTAGAAGTTTTATCAGAAGAACTTTTAGCTCCCCAGTTTATTAAAACAGCCCTGTCAAATATTCTTGGTGTTCTATAATTACAGTATTGTACCACATATATTTTTAAAAGTTTCATCTACAACACCAAGATATAACCTACTTTCAGGACAACTTAAAATATTAAAATTTATCATACAAAACAGGAAGCAGGTGGGAAAGACAAATACAGTAATGAAAATTTCCATTAAAATTTTCCTTGAAGAATTTAGCTGTGTTCAGTTCTGCATTGTAACATTACGGTGCCCACCACTCTGAATGTTCACTATAGTCAGTGAATGAGAAATATAATCTTGAAGTTTTATCAGAAGAACTTTTAGCTCCCCAGTTTATTAAAACAGCCCTGTCAAATATTCTTGGTGTTCTATAATTACACATATATTTTAAAAAGTTTCATGTACAACAACAAGATATAACCTACTTTCAGGACAACTTAAAATATTAAAATTAAAACTATCACTACAAAACAGGAAGCAGGTGGGAAAGACAAATACAGTAATGAAAATTTCCCTTATAATTTTCCTTGAACGATTTAGCTGTGTCCAGTTCTGCATTGTAACAATACGGTTCCCACCACTCAGAATGTTCACTGTAGTCAGTGAATGAGTAATATAATCTAGAACATTACACTGCATAAAACAATTAAGCATGTATCTGTGAACACAACAGACTTTTTGCTTTACATGGGGCTATGCCTTGTGAGCAAGAGGCCTCAACTTTTTTAACTTAAAAAATAATATGTGTTCACATATTTCATGGCTGTTTATATTTTCCATCCTTCTCCCAAGCTTGTACTCCAAAAGGAACCGGTATAAGGTAAAAAAGTCACGATGCCAACTGGTCTTCAAATAATAAAACAATATCTAGTCTGAAATTGCCTCCTCTAATTATTGTATTGACAAGAATTTTGGTTCAGACGTCCTGCAAAAGAACAAAAAACCTCAATGCTGTTTAGTGCCTGTTAGAAGTTTTATCAGAATAACTTTTAGCTCCCCAGTTTATTAAAACAGCCGTGTCAAATATTCTTGGTGTTCTAGAATTACAGTATTGTAACACATATATATTAAAAAGTTTCATGTACAACACCAAGATATAACCTACTTTCAGGACAACTTAAAATATTAAAATTAAAACTATCACTACAAAACAGGAAGCAGGTGGGAAAGACAAATACAGTAATGAAAATTTCCCTTAAAATTTTCCTTGAAGGATTTAGCTGTGTCTTCTGCATTGTAACATTACGGTGCCCACCACTCAGAATGTTCACTGTAGTCAGTGAATGAGAAATATAATCTAGAACATTACACTGCATAAAACAATCTAAGCATGTATCTGTGAACACAACAGACTTTTTGCTTTACATTAGGCTATGCCTTGTGAGCAAGAGGCCTCTCCTTTTTTTACTTAAAAAATAATATGTGTTCACATATTTCATGGCTGTTTATATTTTCCATCCTTCTCCCAGGCTTGTACTCCAAAAGGAACCAGTATAAGATAAAAAAAGTGACCATGCCAACTGGTCTTCAAATAATAAAACAATATCTAGTCTGAAATTGCCTCCTCTGGTTTCTGTATTGACAAGAATTTTGTTTCAGACGTCCCGTAAAACAACAAAAAACCTCACTGCTGTTTAGTGCCTGTTAGAAGTTTTATGAGAAGAACTTTTAGCTCCTAACAAAAGAGATAAGTTATGTTGGAGATGTAAAGAATTTGATGGAACATACGAACATATGTGGTGGAGCTGTAAAAAAATAAGGGATTTTTGGGGAAGAATAGAAAATGAGTTTGGTGAAATATTGGGTAAAAGTGTTAAGTTGGTGTCGGGTACTATTCTTTTAACGAATGTGGAAGGCTTGGGTTTAAACAAGGAGGAAAAAGAATTACTGGAAATCGTACTGACAACGGGTAGACAATGTATAGCCAGAAATTGGAAAAACGATGTAGATATTCAGATTGGAGAATGGTATAAAGAAATGTGGAGTTTAGCACTGAACGATAAATTGACATGGGAGATTAAAGTCAAAAGAGATAATTTAAAAGAGAATAGATTTTGGAATATATGGAAACCGTTCGTGGATCACTCTATTATGGCAAGTGATAGCTCAGGACCAGTACCATCTCAAAGAAGCTTCTGGAGCTGAGTAGAAAATAAACTCTCCGGGCATTGTATATATTCACAGGGTGATTATTATTTGTTAAAAAGATTTGTGGTAGTACAGAAAGTTTCTTCCATTATTTTGGACTTTGAAATAATGGTTCTTAATATTTGGTGGTTAAATAGTAGTTAATGAGTATAGATATTGTTATGTGCTAGCATATAGTAATGTTTGTTAGTATGATATTATGGATCTGTTAGTGTATTGTATTGTTAATGTACTGTTAATGTTTTCTTTTCTTTTTTGTATGTCTATTAAAAACTCAATAATTTTTTTTTTTTTAAAAAAAGAACTTTTAGCTCCCCAGTTTATTAAAACAGCCCTGTCAAATATTCTTGGTGTTTTATAATTACAGTAATGAAAATTTCCGTTAAAAGTTTCTTTGAAGGATTTAGCTGTGTCCAGGTCTGTATACTGTATTTGCGGGGAAATTTCCCCCCATCAAGTATCCTGTATTTGCCGGGAAATATCCCTGTCAAGTATCCTGTTTTCGCCAGGAAATTTCCACCCTGTCAAGTATCCTGTATTTGCCAGGAAATTTTCCATGTCAAGTATCTTGTATTTTCTGGGAAAAATTCCCCCTGTCAAGTATATTGTATTTTCCGGGAAACTTCCCCCTGTCAAGTATACTGTATTTTCTGGGACATTTCCACCCTGTCAAGTATCCTGTATTTTCTAGGAAATTTTCCCCTGTCAAGTATCCTGTATTTGCCGGGAAATATCCCCCTGTCAAGTATCCAGGGGAAAGACAAATAGAGTAATGAAAATATCCCTTATAATTTTCTTTGAATGATTTAGCTGTGTCCAGTTCTGCATTGTAACATTACTTTGACCACGACTCAGAATGTTCACTGCAGTGAATGAGAAATATAATCTAGAACATTACACTGCATAAAAAAATCTAACCATATATCTGTGAACACAACAGACTTTTTGCTTTACATGAGGCTATGCCTTGTGAACAAGAGGCCTCTCCTTTTTTAACTCTTAAAAAATAATATGTGCACATATTTAGTGGCTGTTTATATTTTCCATCCTTCTCCCAGGCTTGTACTCCAAAAGGAACCAGTATAAGTTAAAAAATCACCATGCCAACTGGTCTTCAAATAATAAAACAGTATCTAGCCTGAAATTGACTCCTCTGATTACTGTATTGACAAGAATTTTCTTCCGGACGTCCCCCAAAACAACAAAAAAACAATAAATTCAGTGCTGTTTAGTGCCTGTTAGAAGTTTTATAAGAAGAACTTTTAGCTCCCCAGTTTATTAAAACAGCCCTGTCAAATATTCTTGGTGTTCTATAATTACAGTATTCTACCACATATATTTTAAAAAGTTTCATTTACAACACCCAGATATAAACTACATTCAGGCCAACTTAAAATATTAAAATTAAAACTATCACTACAAAACAGGAAACAGGTGGGAAAGACAAATACAGTAATGAAAATTTCCCTTAAAATTTTCCTTGAAGGATTTAGCTGTGTCCAGTTCTGCATTGTAACATTACGGTGCCCACCACTCTGAATGTTCACTATAGTCAGTGAATGAGAAATATAATCTTGAAGTTTTATCAGAAGAACTTTTAGCTCCCCAGTTTATTAAAACAGCCGTGTCAAATATTCATGGTGTTCTATAATTACAGTATTGTAACACATATATTTTAAAAAGTTTCATGTACAACAACAAGATATAACCTACTTTCAGGACAACTTAAAATATTAAAATTAAAACTATCACTACAAAACAGGAAGCAGGTGGGAAAGCCAAATACAGTAATGAAAATTTCCCTTAAAATTTTCCTTGAACGATTTAGCTGTGTCCAGTTCTGCATTGTAACAATACGGTGCCCACCACTCAGAATGTTCACTGTATTCTGTGAATGAGAAATATAATCAAGAACATTACACTGCATAAAACAATTAAGCATGTATCTGTGAACACAACAGACTTTTTGCTTTACATGAGGCTATGCCTTGTGAGCAAGAGGCCTCTCCTTTTTTAACTCTTAAAAAATAATATGTGTTCACATATTTCATGGCTGTTTATATTTTCCATCCTTCTCCCAGGCTTGTACTCCAAAAGGAACCGGTGTAAGGTAAAAAAAGTCACCATGCCAACTGGTCTTCAAATAATAAAACAGTATCTAGTCTGAAATGGACTCCTCTGATTACTGTATTGACAAGAATTTTGTTTCGGACGTCCCCCAAAACAACAAAAAACAACAAATTCAGTGCTGTTTAGTGCCTGTTAGAAGTTTTATCAGAAGAACTTTTAGCTCCCCAGTTTATTAAAACAGCCGTGTCAAATATTCTTGGTGTTCTATAATTACAGTATTGTAACACATATATTTTAAAAAGTTTCATGTACAACAACAAGATATAACCTACTTTCAGGACAACTTAAAATATTAAAATTAATATCACTACAAAACAGGAAGCAGGTGGGAAAGACAAATACAGTAATGAAAATTTCCCTTAAAATTTTCCTTGAAGGATTTAGCTGTGTCCAGTTCTGCATTGTAACATTACGGTGCCCACCACTCAGAATGTTCACTGTAGTCAGTGAATGAGAAATATAATCTAGAACATTACACTGCATAAAACAATCTAAGCATGTATCTGTGAACACAACAGACTTTTTGCTTTACATTAGGCTATGCCTTGTGAGCAAGAGGCCTCTCCTTTTTTTACTTAAAAAATAATATGTGTTCACATATTTCATGGCTGTTTATATTTTCCATCCTTCTCCCAGGCTTGTACTCGAAAAGGAACCAGTATAAGATAAAAAAAGTCACCATGCCAACTGGTCTTCAAATAATAAAACAATATCTAGTCTGAAATTGCCTCCTCTGGTTTCTGTATTGACAAGAATTTTGTTTCAGACGTCCCGCAAAACAACAAAAAACCTCAGTGCTGTTTAGTGCCTGTTAGAAGTTTTATCAGAAGAACTTTTAGCTCCCCAGTTTATTAAAACAGCCCTGTCAAATATTCTTGGTGTTCTATAATTACAGTATTGTACCACATATATTTTAAAAAGTTTCATGTACAACACCAAGATATAACCTACTTTCAGGACAACTTAAAATATTAAAATTAAAACTATCACTACAAAACAGGAAGCAGGTGGGAAAGCCAAATACAGTAATGAAAATTTCCCTTAAAATTTTCCTTGAAGGATTTAGCTGTGTCCAGTTCTGCATTGTAACATTACGGTGCCCACCACTCTGAATGTTCACTGTAGTCAGTGAATGAGAAATATAATCTTGAAGTTTTATCAGAAGAACTTTTAGCTCCCCAGTTTATTAAAACAGCCGTGTCAAATATTCTTGGTGTTCTATAATTACAGTATTGTAACACATATATTTTAAAAAGTTTCATGTACAACAACAAGATATAACCTACTTTCAGGACAACTTAAAATATTAAAATTAAAACTATCACTACAAAACAGGAAGCAGGTGGGAAAGACAAATACAGTAATGAAAATTTCCCTTAATTTTTCCTTGAACGATTTAGCTGTGTCCAGTTCTGCATTGTAACAATACGGTGCCCACCACTCAGAATGTTCACTCTAGTCAGTGAATGAGAAATATAATCTAGAACATTACACTGCATAAAACAATTAAGCATGTATCTGTGAACACAACAGACTTTTTGCTTTACATGAGGCTATGCCTTGTGAGCAAGAGGCCTCTCCTTTTTTAACTCTTAAAAAATAATATGTGTTCACATATTTCATGGCTGTTTATATTTTCCATCCTTCTCCCAGGCTTGTACTCCAAAAGGAACCGGTATAAGGTAAAAAAAGTCACCATGCCAACTGGTCTTCAAATAATAAAACAGTCTCTAGTCTGAAATGGAGTCCTCTGATTACTATATTGACAATAATTTTTTTTCAGACGTCCCGCAAAAGAACAAAAAACCTCAGTGCTGTTTAGTGCCTGTTAGAAGTTTTATCAGAAGAACTTTTAGCTCCCCAGTTTATTAAAACAGCCCTGTCAAATATTCTTGGTGTTCTATAATTACAGTATTGTACCACATATATTTTAAAAAGTTTCATGTACAACACCAAGATATAACCTACTTTCAGGACAACTTAAAATATTAAAATTAAAACTATCACTACAAAACAGGAAGCAGGTGGGAAAGCCAAATACAGTAATGAAAATTTCCCTTAAAATTTTCCTTGAAGGATTTAGCTGTATCCAGTTCTGCATTGTAACATTACGGTGCCCACCACTCTGAATGTTCACTATAGTCAGTGAATGAAAAATATAATCTTGAAGTTTTATCAGAAGAACTTTTAGCTCCCCAGTTTATTAAAACAGCCCTGTCAAATATTCTTGGTGTTCTATAATTACAGTATTGTAACACATATATTTTAAAAAGTTTCATGTACAACAACAAGATATAACCTACTTTCAGGACAACTTAAAATATTAAAATTAAAACTATCACTACAAAACAGGAAGCTGGTGGGAAAGCCAAATACAGTAATGAAAATTTCCCTTAAAATTTTCCTTGAAGGATTTAGCTGTATCCAGTTCTGCATTGTAACATTACGGTGCCCACCACTCTGATTGTTCACTATAGTCAGTGAATGAAAAATATAATCTTGAAGTTTTATCAGAAGAACTTTTAGCTCCCCAGTTTATTAAAACAGCCCTGTCAAATATTCTTGGTGTTCTATAATTACAGTATTGTAACACATATATTTTAAAAAGTTTCATGTACAACAACAAGATATAACCTACTTTCAGGACAACTTAAAATATTAAAATTAAAACTATCACTACAAAACAGGAAGAAGGTGGGAAAGAAAATTTCCCTTAAAATTTTCCTTGAAGGATTTAGCTGTGTCCAGTTCTGCATTGTAACATTACGGTGCCCACCACTCAGAATGTTCACCGTAGTCAGGGAATGAGAAATATAATCTAGAACATTACACTGCATAAAACAATCTAAGCATGTATCTGTGAACACAACAGACTTTTTGCTTTACATTAGGCTATGCCTTGTGAGCAAGAGGCCTCTCCTTTTTTTACTTAAAAAATAATATGTGTTCACATATTTCATGGCTGTTTATATTTTCCATCCTTCTCCCAGGCTTGTACTCCAAAAGGAACCAGTATAAGATAAAAAAAGTCACCATGCCAACTGGTCTTCAAATAATAAAACAATATCTAGTCTGAAATTGCCTCCTCTGATTACTGTATTGACAAGAATTTTGTTTCAGACGTACCGCAAAACAACAAAAAACAACAAATTCAGTGCTGTTTAGTGCCTGTTAGAAGTTTTATAAGAAGAACTTTTAGCTCCCCAGTTTATTAAAACAGCCGTGTCAAATATTCTTGGTGTTCTATAATTACAGTATTCTACCACATATATTTTTAAAAGTTTCATTTACAACACCCAGATATAAACTACATTCAGGCCAACTTAAAATATTAAAATTAAAACTATCACTACAAAACAGGAAGCAGGTGGGAAAGACAAATACAGTAATGAAAATTTCCCTTAAAATTTTCCTTGAACGATTTAGCTGTGTCCAGTTCTGCATTGTAACAATACGGTGCCCACCACTCTGAATGTTCACTGTAGTCAGTGAATGAGAAATATAATCTAGAACATTACACTGCATAAAACAATTAAGCATGTATCTGTGAACACAACAGACTTTTTGCTTTACATGAGGCTATGACTTGTGAGCAAGAGGCCTCTCCCTTTTTAACTTAAAAAATAATATGTGTTCACATATTTCATGGTTGTTTATATTTTCCATCCTTCTCCCAGGCTTGTACTCCAAAAGGAACCGGTATAAGGTAAAAAAAAGTCACGATGCCAACTGGTCTTCAAATAATAAAACAATATCTAGTCTGAAATTGCCTCCTCTGATTACTGTATTGACAAGAATTTTGTTTCAGACGTACCGCAAAACAACAAAAAACCTCAGTGCTGTTTAGTGCCTGTTAGAAGTTTTATCAGAAGAACTTTTAGCTCCCCAGTTTATTAAAACAGCCCTGTCAAATATTCTTGGTGTTCTATAATTACAGTATTGTACCACATATATTTTAAAAAGTTTCATGTACAACACCAAGATATAACCTACTTTCTGGACAACTTAAAATATTAAAATTAAAACTATCACTACAAAACAGGAAGCAGGTGGGAAAGCCAAATACAGTAATGAAAATTTCCCTTAAAATTTTCCTTGAAGGATTTAGCTGTGTCCAGTTCTGCATTGTAACATTACGGTGCCCACCTCTCTGAATGTTCACTGTAGTCAGTGAATGAGAAATATAATCTTGAAGTTTTATCAGAAGAACTTTTAGCTCCCCAGTTTATTAAAACAGCCGTGTCAAATATTCTTGGTGTTCTATAATTACAGTATTGTAACACATATATTTTAAAAAGTTTCATGTACAACAACAAGATATAACCTACTTTCAGGACAACTTAAAATATTAAAATTAAAACTATCACTACAAAACAGGAAGCAGGTGGGAAAGACAAATACAGTAATGAAAATTTCCCTTAAAATTTTCCTTGAAGGATTTAGCTGTGTCCAGTTCTGCATTGTAACATTACGGTGCCCACCACTCAGAATGTTCACTGTAGTCAGTGAATGAGAAATATAATCTAGAACATTACACTGCATAAAACAATTAAGCATGTATCTGTGAACACAACAGACTTTTTGCTTTACATGAGGCTATGCCTTGTGAGCAAGAGGCCTCTCCTTTTTTAACTCTTAAAAAATAATATGTGTTCACATATTTCATGGCTGTTTATATTTTCCATCCTTCTCCCAGGCTTGTACTCCAAAAGGAACCGGTATAAGGTAAAAAAAGTCACCATGACAACTGGTCTTCAAATAATAAAACAGTCTCTAGTCTGAAATGGAGTCCTCTGATTACTATATTGACAATAATTTTTTTTCAGACGTCCCGCAAAAGAACAAAAAACCTCAGTGCTGTTTAGTGCCTGTTAGAAGTTTTATCAGAAGAACTTTTAGCTCCCCAGTTTATTAAAACAGCCCTGTCAAATATTCTTGGTGTTCTATAATTACAGTATTGTACCACATATATTTTAAAAAGTTTCATGTACAACACCAAGATATAACCTACTTTCAGGACAACTTAAAATATTAAAATTAAAACTATCACTACAAAACAGGAAGCAGGTGGGAAAGCCAAATACAGTAATGAAAATTTCCCTTAAAATTTTCCTTGAAGGATTTAGCTGTATCCAGTTCTGCATTGTAACATTACGGTGCCCTCCACTCTGAATGTTCACTATAGTCAGTGAATGAAAAATATAATCTTGAAGTTTTATCAGAAGAACTTTTAGCTCCCCAGTTTATTAAAACAGCCGTGTCAAATATTCTTGGTGTTCTATAATTACAGTATTCTACCACATATATTTTTAAAAGTTTCAATTACAACACCCAGATATAAACTACATTCAGGCCAACTTAAAATATTAAAATTAAAACTATCACTACAAAACAGGAAGCAGGTGGGAAAGACAAATACAGTAATGAAAATTTCCCTTAAAATTTTCCTTGAACGATTTAGCTGTGTCCAGTTCTGCATTGTAACAATACGGTGCCCACCACTCTGCATGTTCACTGTAGTCAGTGAATGAGAAATATAATCTAGAACATTACACTGCATAAAACAATTAAGCATGTATCTGTGAACACAACAGACTTTTTGCTTTACATGAGGCTATGACTTGTGAGCAAGAGGCCTCTCCCTTTTTAACTTAAAAAATAATATGTGTTCACATATTTCATGGCTGTTTATATTTTCCATCCTTCTCCCAGGCTTGTACTCCAAAAGGAACCGGTATAAGGTAAAAAAAAGTCACGATGCCAACTGGTCTTCAAATAATAAAACAATATCTAGTCTGAAATTGCCTCCTCTGATTACTGTATTGACAAGAATTTTGTTTCAGACGTACCGCAAAACAACAAAAAACCTCAGTGCTGTTTAGTGCCTGTTAGAAGTTTTATCAGAAGAACTTTTAGCTCCCCAGTTTATTAAAACAGCCCTGTCAAATATTCTTGGTGTTCTATAATTACAGTATTGTACCACATATATTTTAAAAAGTTTCATGTACAACACCAAGATATAACCTACTTTCTGGACAACTTAAAATATTAAAATTAAAACTATCACTACAAAACAGGAAGCAGGTGGGAAAGCCAAATACAGTAATGAAAATTTCCCTTAAAATTTTCCTTGAAGGATTTAGCTGTGTCCAGTTCTGCATTGTAACATTACGGTGCCCACCACTCTGAATGTTCACTGTAGTCAGTGAATGAGAAATATAATCTTGAAGTTTTATCAGAAGAACTTTTAGCTCCCCAGTTTATTAAAACAGCCGTGTCAAATATTCTTGGTGTTCTATAATTACAGTATTCTACCACATATATTTTAAAAAGTTTCATTTACAACACCCAGATATAAACTACAATCAGGCCAACTTAAAATATTAAAATTAAAACTATCACTACAAAACAGGAAGCAGGTGGGAAAGACAAATACAGTAATGAAAATTTCCCTTAATTTTTCCTTGAACGATTTAGCTGTGTCCAGTTCTGCATTGTAACAATACGGTGCCCACCACTCTGAATGTTCACTGTAGTCAGTGAATGAGTAATATAATCTAGAACATTACACTGCATAAAACAATTAAGCATGTATCTGTGAACACAACAGACTTTTTGCTTTACATGAGGCTATGCCTTGTGAGCAAGAGGCCTCTCCTTTTTTAACTGAAAAAATAATATGTGTTCACATATTTCATGGCTGTTTATATTTGCCGTCCTTCTCCCAGGCTTGTACTCCAAAAGGAACCGGTATAAGGTAAAAAAGTCCCCATGCCAACTGGTCTTGAAATAATAAAACAGTATCTAATCTGAAATGGACTCCGCTGATTACTGTATTGACAAGAATTTTGTTTCGGACGTCCCCCAAAACAACAAAAAACAACAAATTCAGTGCTGTTTAGTGCCTGTTAGAAGTTTTATAAGAAGAACTTTTAGCTCCCCAGTTTATTAAAACAGCCGTGTCAAATATTCTTGGTGTTCTATAATTACAGTATTCTACCACATATATTTTAAAAAGTTTCATGTACAACAACAAGATATAACCTACTTTCAGGACAACTTAAAATATTAAAATTAAAACTATCACTACAAAACAGGAAGCAGGTGGGAAAGACAAATACAGTAATGAAAATTTCCCTTAATTTTTCCTTGAACGATTTAGCTGTGTCCAGTTCTGCATTGTAACAATACGGTGCCCACCACTCAGAATGTTCACTCTAGTCAGTGAATGAGAAATATAATCTAGAACATTACACTGCATAAAACAATTAAGCATGTATCTGTGAACACAACAGACTTTTTGCTTTACATGAGGCTATGCCTTGTGAGCAAGAGGCCTCTCCTTTTTTAACTCTTAAAAAATAATATGTGTTCACATATTTCATGGCTGTTTATATTTTCCATCCTTCTCCCAGGCTTGTACTCCAAAAGGAACCGGTATAAGGTAAAAAAAGTCACCAGGCCAACTGGTCTTCAAATAATAAAACAGTCTCTAGTCTGAAATGGAGTCCTCTGATTACTATATTGACAATAATTTTTTTTCAGACGTCCCGCAAAAGAACAAAAAACCTCAGTGCTGTTTAGTGCCTGTTAGAAGTTTTATCATAAGAACTTTTAGCTCCCCAGTTTATTAAAACAGCCCTGTCAAATATTCTTGGTGTTCTATAATTACAGTATTCTACCACATATATTTTAAAAAGTTTCATTTACAACACCCAGATATAAACTACAATCAGGCCAACTTAAAATATTAAAATTAAAACTATCACTACAAAACAGGAAGCAGGTGGGAAAGACAAATACAGTAATGAAAATTTCCCTTAATTTTTCCTTGAACGATTTAGCTGTGTCCAGTTCTGCATTGTAACAATACGGTGCCCACCACTCTGAATGTTCACTGTAGTCAGTGAATGAGTAATATAATCTAGAACATTACATTGCATAAAACAATTAAGCATGTATCTGTGAACACAACAGACTTTTTGCTTTACATGAGGCTATGCCTTGTGAGCAAGAGGCCTCTCCTTTTTTAACTGAAAAAATAATATGTGTTCACATATTTCATGGCTGTTTATATTTGCCGTCCTTCTCCCAGGCTTGTACTCCAAAAGGAACCGGTATAAGGTAAAAAAGTCCCCATGCCAACTGGTCTTGAAATAATAAAACAGTATCTAATCTGAAATGGACTCCGCTGATTACTGTATTGACAAGAATTTTGTTTCGGACGTCCCCCAAAACAACAAAAAACAACAAATTCAGTGCTGTTTAGTGCCTGTTAGAAGTTTTATAAGAAGAACTTTTAGCTCCCCAGTTTATTAAAACAGCCGTGTCAAATATTCTTGGTGTTCTATAATTACAGTATTCTACCACATATATTTTAAAAAGTTTCATGTACAACAACAAGATATAACCTACTTTCAGGACAACTTAAAATATTAAAATTAAAACTATCACTACAAAACAGGAAGCAGGTGGGAAAGACAAATACAGTAATGAAAATTTCCCTTAATTTTTCCTTGAACGATTTAGCTGTGTCCAGTTCTGCATTGTAACAATACGGTGCCCACCACTCAGAATGTTCACTCTAGTCAGTGAATGAGAAATATAATCTAGAACATTACACTGCATAAAACAATTAAGCATGTATCTGTGAACACAACAGACTTTTTGCTTTACATGAGGCTATGCCTTGTGAGCAAGAGGCCTCTCCTTTTTTAACTCTTAAAAAATAATATGTGTTCACATATTTCATGGCTGTTTATATTTTCCATCCTTCTCCCAGGCTTGTACTCCAAAAGGAACCGGTATAAGGTAAAAAAAGTCACCAGGCCAACTGGTCTTCAAATAATAAAACAGTCTCTAGTCTGAAATGGAGTCCTCTGATTACTATATTGACAATAATTTTTTTTCAGACGTCCCGCAAAAGAACAAAAAACCTCAGTGCTGTTTAGTGCCTGTTAGAAGTTTTATCATAAGAACTTTTAGCTCCCCAGTTTATTAAAACAGCCCTGTCAAATATTCTTGGTGTTCTATAATTACAGTATTGTACCACATATATTTTAAAAAGTTTCATGTACAACACCAAGATATAACCTACTTTCAGGACAACTTAAAATATTAAAATTAAAACTATCACTACAAAACAGGAAGCAGGTGGGAAAGCCAAATACAGTAATGAAAATTTCCCTTAAAATTTTCCTTGAAGGATTTAGCTGTATCCAGTTCTGCATTGTAACATTACGGTGCCCACCACTCTGAATGTTCACTCTAGTCAGTGAATGAGAAATATAATCTAGAACATTACACTGCATAAAACAATTAAGCATGTATCTGTGAACACAACAGACTTTTTGCTTTACATGAGGCTATGCCTTGTGAGCAAGAGGCCTCTCCTTTTTTAACTGAAAAAATAATATGTGTTCACATATTTCATGGCTGTTTATATTTGCCGTCCTTCTCCCAGGCTTGTACTCCAAAAGGAACCGGTATAAGGTAAAAAAGTCCCCATGCCAACTGGTCTTGAAATTATAAAACAGTATCTAATCTGAAATGGACTCCTCTGATTACTGTATTGACAAGAATTTTGTTTTGGACGTCCCCCAAAACAACAAAAAACAACAAATTCAGTGCTGTTTAGTGCCTGTTAGAAGTTTTATAAGAAGAACTTTTAGCTCCCCAGTTTATTAAAACAGCCGTGTCAAATATTCTTGGTGTTCTATAATTACAGTATTCTACCACATATATTTTAAAAAGTTTCATTTACAACACCCAGATATAAACTACAATCAGGCCAACTTAAAATATTAAAATTAAAACTATCACTACAAAACAGGAAGCAGGTGGGAAAGACAAATACAGTAATGAAAATTTCCCTTAATTTTTCCTTGAACGATTTAGCTGTGTCCAGTTCTGCATTGTAACAATACGGTGCCCACCACTCTGAATGTTCACTGTAGTCAGTGAATGAGTAATATAATCTAGAACATTACACTGCATAAAACAATTAAGCATGTATCTGTGAACACAACAGACTTTTTGCTTTACATGAGGCTATGACTTGTGAGCAAGAGGCCTCTCCTTTTTTAACTTAAAAAATAATATGTGTTCACATATTTCATGGCTGTTTATATTTTCCATCCTTCTCCCAGGCTTGTACTCCAAAAGGAACCGGTATAAGGTAAAAAAAAGTCACGATGCCAACTGGTCTTCAAATAATAAAACAATATCTAGTCTGAAATTGCCTCCTCTGATTACTGTATTGACAAGAATTTTGTTTCAGACGTCCCGCAAAACAACAAAAAACCTCAGTGCTGTTTAGTGCCTGTTAGAAGTTTTATCAGAAGAACTTTTAGCTCCCCAGTTTATTAAAACAGCCGTGTCAAATATTCTTGGTGTTCTATAATTACAGTATTGTACCACATATATTTTAAAAAGTTTCATGTACAACAACAAGATATAACCTACTTTCAGGACAACTTAAAATATTAAAATTAAAACTATCACTACAAAACAGGAAGCAGGTGGGAAAGTCAAATACAGTAATGAAAATTTCCCTTAAAATTTTCCTTGAAGGATTTAGCTGTGTCCAGTTCTGCATTGTAACATTACGGTGTCCACCATTCTGAATGTTCACTGTAGTCAGTGAATGAGAAATATAATCTTGAAGTTTTATCAGAAGAACTTTTAGCTCCCCAGTTTATTAAAACAGCCGTGTCAAATATTCTTGGTGTTCTATAATTACAGTATTGTAACACATATATTTTAAAAAGTTTCATGTACAACAACAAGATATAACCTACTTTCAGGACAACTTAAAATATTAAAATTAAAACTATCACTACAAAACAGGAAGCAGGTGGGAAAGACAAATACTGTAATGAAAATTTCCCTTAATTTTTCCTTGAACGATTTAGCTGTGTCCAGTTCTGCATTGTAACAATACGGTGCCCACCACTCAGAATGTTCACTCTAGTCAGTGAATGAGAAATATAATCTAGAACATTACACTGCATAAAACAATTAAGCATGTATCTGTGAACACAACAGACTTTTTGCTTTACATGAGGCTATGCCTTGTGAGCAAGAGGCCTCTCCTTTTTTAACTCTTAAAAAATAATATGTGTTCACATATTTCATGGCTGTTTATATTTTCCATCCTTCTCCCAGGCTTGTACTCCAAAAGGAACCGGTATAAGGTAAAAAAAAGTCACCAGGCCAACTGGTCTTCAAATAATAAAACAGTCTCTAGTCTGAAATGGAGTCCTCTGATTACTATATTGACAATAATTTTTTTTCAGACGTCCCGCAAAAGAACAAAAAACCTCAGTGCTGTTTAGTGCCTGTTAGAAGTTTTATCAGAAGAACTTTTAGCTCCCCAGTTTATTAAAACAGCCCTGTCAAATATTCTTGGTGTTCTATAATTACAGTATTGTACCACATATATTTTAAAAAGTTTCATGTACAACACCAAGATATAACCTACTTTCAGGACAACTTAAAATATTAAAATTAAAACTATCACTACAAAACAGGAAGCAGGTGGGAAAGCCAAATACAGTAATGAAAATTTCCCTTAAAATTTTCCTTGAAGGATTTAGCTGTATCCAGTTCTGCATTGTAACATTACGGTGCCCACCACTCAGAATGTTCACTCTAGTCAGTGAATGAGAAATATAATCTAGAACATTACACTGCATAAAACAATTAAGCATGTATCTGTGAACACAACAGACTTTTTGCTTTACATGAGGCTATGCCTTGTGAGCAAGAGGCCTCTCCTTTTTTAACTTAAAAAATAATATGTGTTCACATATTTCATGGCTGTTTATATTTGCCGTCCTTCTCCCAGGCTTGTACTCCAAAAGGAACCGGTATAAGGTAAAAAAGTCCCCATGCCAACTGGTCTTGAAATAATAAAACAGTATCTAATCTGAAATGGACTCCTCTGATTACTGTATTGACAAGAATTTTGTTTCGGACGTCCCCCAAAACAACAAAAAACAACAAATTCAGTGCTGTTTAGTGCCTGTTAGAAGTTTTATAAGAAGAACTTTTAGCTCCCCAGTTTATTAAAACAGCCGTGTCAAATATTCTTGGTGTTCTATAATTACAGTATTCTACCACATATATTTTAAAAAGTTTCATTTACAACACCCAGATATAAACTACAATCAGGCCAACTTAAAATATTAAAATTAAAACTATCACTACAAAACAGGAAGCAGGTGGGAAAGACAAATACAGTAATGAAAATTTCCCTTAATTTTTCCTTGAACGATTTAGCTGTGTCCAGTTCTGCATTGTAACATTACGGTGCCCACCACTCAGAATGTTCACTGTAGTCAGTGAATGAGAAATATAATCTAGAACATTACACTGCATAAAACAATCTAATCATGTATCTGTGAAGACAACAGACTTTTTGCTTTACATGAGGCTATGCCTTGTGAGCAAGAGGCCTCTCCTTTTTTAACTCCAAAAAATAATATGTGTTCACATATTTCATGGCTGTTTATATTTTCCATCCTTCTCCCAGGCTTGTACTCCTAAAGGAACCGGTATAAGGTAAAAAAGTCCCCATGCCAACTGGTCTTGAAATAATAAAACAGTATCTAGTCTGAAATGGACTCCTCTGATAACTGTATTGACAAGAATTTTGTTTCGGACGTCCCCCAAAACAACAAAAAACAACAAATTCAGTGCTGTTTAGTGCCAGTTAGAAGTTTTATAAGAAGAACTTTTAGCTCCCCAGTTTATTAAAACAGCCGTGTCAAATACTCTTGGTGTTCTATAATTACAGTATTGTACCACATATATTTTTAAAAGTTTCATGTACAACACCAAGATATATCCTACTTTCAGGACAACTTAAAATATTAAAATTAAAACTATCACTACAAAACAGGAAGCAGGTGGGAAAGCCAAATACAGTAATGAAAATTTCCCTTAAAATTTTCCTTGAAGGATTTAGCTGTATCCAGTTCTGCATTGTAACATTACGGTGCCCACCACTCTGAATGTTCACTATAGTCAGTGAATGAAAAATATAATCTTGAAGTTTTATCAGAAGAACTTTTAGCTCCCCAGTTTATTAAAACAGCCCTGTCAAATATTCTTGGTGTTCTATAATTACAGTATTGTACCACATATATTTTAAAAAGTTTCATGTACAACACCAAGATATAACCTACTTTCAGGACAACTTAAAATATTAAAATTAAAACTATCACTACAAAACAGGAAGCAGGTGGGAAAGACAAATACAGTAATGAAAATTTCCCTTAAAATTTTCCTTGAAGGATTTAGCTGTGTCCAGTTCTGCATTGTAACATTACGGTGCCCACCACTCTGAATGTTCACTGTAGTCAGTGAATGAGAAATATAATCTTGAAGTTTTATCAGAAGAACTTTTAGCTCCCCAGTTTATTAAAACAGCCGTGTCAAATATTCTTGGTGTTCTATAATTACAGTATTGTAACACATATATTTTAAAAAGTTTCATGTACAACAACGATATAACCTTCTTTCAGGACAACTTAAAATACTAAAATTAAAACTATCACTACAAAACAGGAAGCAGGTGGGAAAGACAAATACAGTAATGAAAATTTCCCTTAAAATTTTCCTTGAAGGATTTAGCTGTGTCCAGTTCTGCATTGTAACATTACGGTGCCCACCACTCTGAATGTTCACTGTAGTCAGTGAATGAGAAATATAATCTTGAAGTTTTATCAGAAGAACTTTTAGCTCCCCAGTTTATTAAAACAGCCGTGTCAAATATTCTTGGTGTTCTATAATTACAGTATTGTAACACATATATTTTAAAAAGTTTCATGTACAACAACAAGATATAACCTACTTTCAGGACAACTTAAAATATTAAAATTAAAACTATCACTACAAAACAGGAAGCAGGTGGGAAAGACAAATACTGTAATGAAAACTTCCCTTAATTTTTCCTTGAACGATTTAGCTGTGTCCAGTTCTGCATTGTAACAATACGGTGCCCACCACTCAGAATGTTCACTCTAGTCAGTGAATGAGAAATATAATCTAGAACATTACTGCATAAAACAATTAAGCATGTATCTGTGAACACAACAGACTTTTTGCTTTACATGAGGCTATGCCTTGTGAGCAAGAGGCCTCTCCTTTTTTAACTTAAAAAATAATATGTGTTCACATATTTCATGGCTGTTTATATTTGCCGTCCTTCTCCCAGGCTTGTACTCCAAAAGGAACCCATATAAGGTAAAAAAAAGTCACCAGGCCAACTGGTCTTCAAATAATAAAACAGTCTCTAGTCTGAAATGGAGTCCTCTGATTACTATATTGACAATAATTTTTTTTCAGACGTCCCGCAAAAGAACAAAAAACCTCAGTGCTGTTTAGTGCCTGTTAGAAGTTTTATCAGAAGAACTTTTAGCTCCCCAGTTTATTAAAACAGCCCTGTCAAATATTCTTGGTGTTCTATAATTACAGTATTGTACCACATATATTTTAAAAAGTTTCATGTACAACACCAAGATATAACCTACTTTCAGGACAACTTAAAATATTAAAATTAAAACTATCACTACAAAACAGGAAGCAGGTGGGAAAGCCAAATACAGTAATGAAAATTTCCCTTAAAATTTTCCTTGAAGGATTTAGCTGTGTCCAGTTCTGCATTGTAACATTACGGTGCCCACCACTCTGAATGTTCACTATAGTCAGTGAATGAAAAATATAATCTTGAAGTTTTATCAGAAGAACTTTTAGCTCCCCAGTTTATTAAAACAGCCCTGTCAAATATTCTTGGTGTTCTATAATTACAGTATTGTAACACATATATTTTAAAAAGTTTCATGTACAACAACAAGATATAACCTACTTTCAGGACAACTTAAAATATTAAAATTAAAACTATCACTACAAAACAGGAAGAAGGTGGGAAAGAAAATTTCCCTTAAAATTTTCCTTGAAGGATTTAGCTGTGTCCAGTTCTGCATTGTAACATTACGGTGCCAACCACTCAGAATGTTCACCGTAGTCAGTGAATGAGAAATATAATCTAGAACATTACACTGCATAAAACAATCTAATCATGTATCTGTGAACACAACAGACTTTTTGCTTTACATGAGGCTATGCCTTGTGAGCAAGAGGCCTCTCCTTTTTTAACTCTTAAAAAATAATATGTGTTCACATATTTCATGGCTGTTTATATTTTCCATCCTTCTCCCAGGCTTGTACTCCAAAAGGAACCGGTATAAGGTAAAAAAGTCCCCATGCCAACTGGTCTTGAAATAATAAAACAGTATCTAGTCTGAAATGGACTCCTCTGATTACTGTATTGACAAGAATTTTGTTTCGGACGTCCCCCAAAACAACAAAAAAACAACAAATTCAGTGCTGTTTAGTGCCTGTTAGAAGTTTTATAAGAAGAAATTTTAGCTCCCCAGTTTATTAAAACAGCCGTGTCAAATATTCTTGGTGTTCTATAATTACAGTATTCTACCACATATATTTTAAAAAGTTTCATTTACAACACCCAGATATAAACTACATTCAGGCCAACTTAAAATATTAAAATTAAAACTATCACTACAAAACAGGAAGCAGGTGGGAAAGACAAATACAGTAATGAAAATTTCCCTTAAAATTTTCCTTGAACGATTTAGTTGTGTCCAGTTCTGCATTGTAACAATACGGTGCCCACCACTCTGAATGTTCACTGTAGTCAGTGAATGAGAAATATAATCTAGAACATTACACTGCATAAAACAATTAAGCATGTATCTGTGAACACAACAGACTTTTTGCTTTACATGAGGCTATGACTTGTGAGCAAGAGGCCTCTCCTTTTTTAACTTAAAAAATAATATGTGTTCACATATTTCATGGCTGTTTATATTTTCCATCCTTCTCCCAGGCTTGTACTCCAAAAGGAACCGGTATAAGGTAAAAAAAAGTCACGATGCCAACTGGTCTTCAAATAATAAAACAATATCTAGTCTGAAATTGCCTCCTCTGATTACTGTATTGACAAGAATTTTGTTTCAGACGTCCCGCAAAACAACAAAAAACCTCAGTGCTGTTTAGTGCCTGTTAGAAGTTTTATCAGAAGAACTTAAAACAGGAAGCAGGTGGGAAAGCCAAATACAGTAATGAAAATTTCCCTTAAAATTTTCCTTGAAGGATTTAGCTGTGTCCAGTTCTGCATTGTAACATTACGGTGCCCACCACTCTGAATGTTCACTGTAGTCAGTGAATGAGAAATATAATCTTGAAGTTTTATCAGAAGAACTTTTAGCTCCCCAGTTTATTAAAACAGCCGTGTCAAATATTCTTGGTGTTCTATAATTACAGTATTGTAACACATATATTTTAAAAAGTTTCATGTACAACAACAAGATATAACCTACTTTCAGGACAACTTAAAATATTAAAATTAAAACTATCACTACAAAACAGGAAGCAGGTGGGAAAGACAAATACAGTAATGAAAATTTCCCTTAATTTTTCCTTGAACGATTTAGCTGTGTCCAGTTCTGCATTGTAACAATACGGTGCCCACCACTCAGAATGTTCACTCTAGTCAGTGAATGAGAAATATAATCTAGAACATTACACTGCATAAAACAATTAAGCATGTATCTGTGAACACAACAGACTTTTTGCTTTACATGAGGCTATGCCTTGTGAGCAAGAGGCCTCTCCTTTTTTAACTCTTAAAAAATAATATGTGTTCACATATTTCATGGCTGTTTATATTTTCCATCCTTCTCCCAGGCTTGTACTCCAAAAGGAACCAGTATAAGGTAAAAAAAGTCACCATGCCAACTGGTCTTCAAATAATAAAACAGTCTCTAGTCTGAAATGGAGTCCTCTGATTACTATATTGACAATAATTTTTTTTCAGACGTCCCGCAAAAGAACAAAAAACCTCAGTGCTGTTTAGTGCCTGTTAGAAGTTTTATCAGAAGAACTTTTAGCTCCCCAGTTTATTAAAACAGCCCTGTCAAATATTCTTGGTGTTCTATAATTACAGTATTGTACCACATATATTTTAAAAAGTTTCATGTACAACACCAAGATATAACCTACTTTCAGGACAACTTAAAATATTAAAATTAAAACTATCACTACAAAACAGGAAGCAGGTGGGAAAGCCAAATACAGTAATGAAAATTTCCCTTAAAATTTTCCTTGAAGGATTTAGCTGTATCCAGTTCTGCATTGTAACATTACGGTGCCCACCACTCTGAATGTTCACTATAGTCAGTGAATGAAAAATATAATCTTGAAGTTTTATCAGAAGAACTTTTAGCTCCCCAGTTTATTAAAACAGCCCTGTCAAATATTCTTGGTGTTCTATAATTACAGTATTGTAACACATACATTTTAAAAAGTTTCATGTACAACAACAAGATATAACCTACTTTCAGGACAACTTAAAATATTAAAATTAAAACTATCACTACAAAACAGGAAGAAGGTGGGAAAGAAAATTTCCCTTAAAATTTTCCTTGAAGGATTTAGCTGTGTCCAGTTCTGCATTGTAACATTACGGTGCCCACTACTCAGAATGTTCACCGTAGTCAGTGAATGAGAAATATAATCTAGAACATTACACTGCATAAAACAATCTAATCATGTATCTGTGAACACAACAGACTTTTTGCTTTACATGAGGCTATGCCTTGTGAGCAAGAGGCCTCTCCTTTTTTAACTCTTAAAAAATAATATGTGTTCACATATTTCATGGCTGTTTATATTTTCCATCCTTCTCCCAGGCTTGTACTCCAAAAGGAACCGGTATAAGGTAAAAAAAGTCACCATGCCAACTGGTCTTCAAATAATAAAACAGTCTCTAGTCTGAAATGGAGTCCTCTGATTACTATATTGACAATAATTTTTTTTCAGACGTCCCGCAAAAGAACAAAAAACCTCAGTGCTGTTTAGTGCCTGTTAGAAGTTTTATCAGAAGAACTTTTAGCTCCCCAGTTTATTAAAACAGCCCTGTCAAATATTCTTCGTGTTCTATAATTACAGTATTGTACCACATATATTTTAAAAAGTTTCATGTACAACACCAAGATATAACCTACTTTCAGGACAACTTAAAATATTAAAATTAAAACTATCACTACAAAACAGGAAGCAGGTGGGAAAGCCAAATACAGTAATGAAAATTTCCCTTAAAATTTTCCTTGAAGGATTTAGCTGTATCCAGTTCTGCATTGTAACATTACGGTGCCCACCACTCTGAATGTTCACTATAGTCAGTGAATGAAAAATATAATCTTGAAGTTTTATCAGAAGAACTTTTAGCTCCCCAGTTTATTAAAACAGCCCTGTCAAATATTCTTGGTGTTCTATAATTACAGTATTGTAACACATATATTTTAAAAAGTTTCATGTACAACAACAAGATATAACCTACTTTCAGGACAACTTAAAATATTAAAATTAAAACTATCACTACAAAACAGGAAGAAGGTGGGAAAGAAAATTTCCCTTAAAATTTTCCTTGAAGGATTTAGCTGTGTCCAGTTCTGCATTGTAACATTATGGTGCCCACCACTCAGAATGTTCACCGTAGTCAGTGAATCAGAAATATAATCTAGAACATTACACTGCATAAAACAATCTAATCATGTATCTGTGAACACAACAGACTTTTTGCTTTACATGAGGCTATGCCTTGTGAGCAAGAGGCCTCTCCTTTTTTAACTCTTAAAAAATAATATGTGTTCACATATTTCATGGCTGTTTATATTTTCCATCCTTCTCCCAGGCTTGTACTCCAAAAGGAACCGGTATAAGGTAAAAAAGTCCCCATGCCAACTGGTCTTGAAATAATAAAACAGTATCTAGTCTGAAATGGACTCCTCCGATTACTGTATTGACAAGAATTTTG
This sequence comes from Bradypodion ventrale, assembly GCA_035047345.1. Taxonomy (NCBI): domain Eukaryota; kingdom Metazoa; phylum Chordata; class Lepidosauria; order Squamata; family Chamaeleonidae; genus Bradypodion; species Bradypodion ventrale. The sequence goes on along the minus strand of JAWDJE010000009.1, from coordinate 20,690,468 downwards.
TTTCGGACATCCCCCAAAACAACAAAAAACAACAAATTCAGTGCTGTTTAGTGCCTGTTAGAAGTTTTATAAGAAGAACTTTTAGCTCCCCAGTTTATTAAAACAGCCGTGTCAAATATTCTTGGTGTTCTATAATTACAGTATTCTACCACATATATTTTTAAAAGTTTCATTTACAACACCCAGATATAAACTACTTTCAGGCCAACTTAAAATATTAAAATTAAAACTATCACTACAAAACAGGAAGCAGGTGGGAAAGACAAATACAGTAATGAAAATTTCCCTTAAAATTTTCCTTGAACGATTTAGCTGTGTCCAGTTCTGCATTGTAACAATACGGTGCCCACCACTCTGAATGTTCACTGTAGTCAGTGAATGAGAAATATAATCTAGAACATTACACTGCATAAAACAATTAAGCATGTATCTGTGAACACAACAGACTTTTTGCTTTACATGAGGCTATGACTTGTGAGTAAGAGGCCTCTCCCTTTTTAACTTAAAAAATAATATGTGTTCACATATTTCATGGCTGTTTATATTTTCCATCCTTCTCCCAGGCTTGTACTCCAAAAGGAACCGGTATAAGGTAAAAAAAAGTCACGATGCCAACTGGTCTTCAAATAATAAAACAATATCTAGTCTGAAATTGCCTCCTCTGATTACTGTATTGACAAGAATTTTGTTTCAGACGTACCGCAAAACAACAAAAAACCTCAGTGCTGTTTAGTGCCTGTTAGAAGTTTTATCAGAAGAACTTTTAGCTCCCCAGTTTATTAAAACAGCCCTGTCAAATATTCTTGGTGTTCTATAATTACAGTATTGTACCACATATATTTTAAAAAGTTTCATGTACAACACCAAGATATAACCTACTTTCTGGACAACTTAAAATATTAAAATTAAAACTATCACTATAAAACAGGAAGCAGGTGGGAAAGCCAAATACAGTAATGAAAATTTCCCTTAAAATTTTCCTTGAAGGATTTAGCTGTGTCCAGTTCTGCATTGTAACATTACGGTGCCCACCACTCTGAATGTTCACTGTAGTCAGTGAATGAGAAATATAATCTTGAAGTTTTATCAGAAGAACTTTTAGCTCCCCAGTTTATTAAAACAGCCGTGTCAAATATTCTTGGTGTTCTATAATTACAGTATTGTAACACATATATTTTAAAAAGTTTCATGTACAACAACAATATATAACCTACTTTCAGGACAACTTAAAATATTAAAATTAAAACTATCACTACAAAACAGGAAGCAGGTGGGAAAGAAAATTTCCCTTAAAATTTTCCTTGAAGGATTTAGCTGTGTCCAGTTCTGCATTGTAACATTACGGTGCCCACCACTCAGAATGTTCACCGTAGTCAGTGAATGAGAAATATAATCTAGAACATTACACTGCATAAAACAATCTAATCATGTATCTGTGAACACAACAGACTTTTTGCTTTACATGAGGCTATGCCTTGTGAGCAAGAGGCCTCTCCTTTTTTAACTCTTAAAAAATAATATGTGTTCACATATTTCATGGCTGTTTATATTTTCCATCCTTCTCCCAGGCTTGTACTCCAAAAGGAACCGGTATAAGGTAAAAAAGTCCCCATGCCAACTGGTCTTGAAATAATAAAACAGTATCTAGTCTGAAATGGACTCCTCCGATTACTGTATTGACAAGAATTTTGTTTCGGACGTCCCCCAAAACAACAAAAAACAACAAATTCAGTGCTGTTTAGTGCCTGTTAGAAGTTTTATAAGAAGAACTTTTAGCTCCCCAGTTTATTAAAACAGCCGTGTCAAATATTCTTGGTGTTCTATAATTACAGTATTCTACCACATATATTTTTAAAAGTTTCATTTACAACACCCAGATATAAACTACATTCAGGCCAACTTAAAATATTAAAATTAAAACTATCACTACAAAACAGGAAGCAGTTGGGAAAGACAAATACAGTAATGAAAATTTCCCTTAAAATTTTCCTTGAACGATTTAGCTGTGTCCAGTTCTGCATTGTAACAATACGGTGCCCACCACTCTGAATGTTCACTGTAGTCAGTGAATGAGAAATATAATCTAGAACATTACACTGCATAAAACAATTAAGCATGTATCTGTGAACACAACAGACTTTTTGCTTTACATGAGGCTATGACTTGTGAGCAAGAGGCCTCTCCCTTTTTAACTTAAAAAATAATATGTGTTCACATATTTCATGGTTGTTTATATTTTCCATCCTTCTCCCAGGCTTGTACTCCAAAAGGAACCGGTATAAGGTAAAAAAAAGTCACGATGCCAACTGGTCTTCAAATAATAAAACAATATCTAGTCTGAAATTGCCTCCTCTGATTACTGTATTGACAAGAATTTTGTTTCAGACGTACCGCAAAACAACAAAAAACCTCAGTGCTGTTTAGTGCCTGTTAGAAGTTTTATCAGAAGAACTTTTAGCTCCCCAGTTTATTAAAACAGCCCTGTCAAATATTCTTGGTGTTCTATAATTACAGTATTGTACCACATATATTTTAAAAAGTTTCATGTACAACACCAAGATATAACCTACTTTCTGGACAACTTAAAATATTAAAATTAAAACTATCACTACAAAACAGGAAGCAGGTGGGAAAGCCAAATACAGTAATGAAAATTTCCCTTAAAATTTTCCTTGAAGGATTTAGCTGTGTCCAGTTCTGCATTGTAACATTACGGTGCCCACCACTCAGAATGTTCACTGTAGTCAGTGAATGAGAAATATAATCTAGAACATTACACTGCATAAAACAATCTAAGCATGTATCTGTGAACACAACAGACTTTTTGCTTTACATTAGGCTATGCCTTGTGAGCAAGAGGCCTCTCCTTTTTTTACTTAAAAAATAATATGTGTTCACATATTTCATGGCTGTTTATATTTTCCATCCTTCTCCCAGGCTTGTACTCCAAAAGGAACCAGTATAAGATAAAAAAAGTCACCATGCCAACTGGTCTTCAAATAATAAAACAATATCTAGTCTGAAATTGCCTCCTCTGGTTTCTGTATTGACAAGAATTTTGTTTCAGACGTCCCGCAAAACAACAAAAAACCTCAGTGCTGTTTAGTGCCTGTTAGAAGTTTTATCAGAAGAACTTTTAGCTCCCCAGTTTATTAAAACAGCCCTGTCAAATATTCTTGGTGTTCTATAATTACAGTATTGTACCACATATATTTTAAAAAGTTTCATGTACAACACCAAGATATAACCTACTTTCAGGACAACTTAAAATATTAAAATTAAAACTATCACTACAAAACAGGAAGCAGGTGGGAAAGCCAAATACAGTAATGAAAATTTCCCTTAAAATTTTCCTTGAAGGATTTAGCTGTATCCAGTTCTGCATTGTAACATTACGGTGCCCACCACTCTGAATGTTCACTATAGTCAGTGAATGAAAAATATAATCTTGAAGTTTTATCAGAAGAACTTTTAGCTCCCCAGTTTATTAAAACAGCCCTGTCAAATATTCTTGGTGTTCTATAATTACAGTATTGTAAAACATATATTTTAAAAAGTTTCATGTACAACACCAAGATATAAACTACTTTCAGGACAACTTAAAATATTAAAATTAAAACTATCACTACAAAACAGGAAGCAGGTGGGAAAGCCAAATACAGTAATGAAAATTTCCCTTAAAATTTTCCTTGAAGGATTTAGCTGTATCCAGTTCTGCATTGTAACATTACGGTGCCCACCACTCTGAATGTTCACTATAGTCAGTGAATGAAAAATATAATCTTGAAGTTTTATCAGAAGAACTTTTAGCTCCCCAGTTTATTAAAACCGCCCTGTCAAATATTCTTGGTGTTCTATAATTACAGTATTGTAACACATATATTTTAAAAAGTTTCATGTACAACAACAAGATATAACCTACTTTCAGGACAACTTAAAATATTAAAATTAAAACTATCTCTACAAAACAAGGAAGCAGGTGGGAAAGCCAAATACAGTAATGAAAATTTCCCTTAAAATTTTCCTTGAAGGATTTAGCTGTATCCAGTTCTGCATTGTAACATTACGGTGCCCACCACTCTGAATGTTCACTATAGTCAGTGAATGAGAAATATAATCTAGAACATTACACTGCATAAAACAATCTAATCATGTGTGAACACAACAGACTTTTTGCTTTACATGAGGCTATGCCTTGTGAGCAAGAGGCCTCTCCTTTTTTAACTCTTAAAAAATAATATGTGTTCACATATTTCATGGCTGTTTATATTTTCCATCCTTCTCCCAGGCTTGTACTCCAAAAGGAACCGGTATAAGGTAAAAAAGTCCCCATGCCAACTGGTCATGAAATAATAAAACAGTATCTAGTCTGAAATGGACTCCTCTGATTACTGTATTGACAAGAATTTTGTTTCGGACGTCCCCCAAAACAACAAAAAACAACAAATTCAGTGCTGTTTAGTTCCTGTTAGAAGTTTTATAAGAAGAACTTTTAGCTCCCCAGTTTATTAAAACAGCCCTGTCAAATATTCTTGGTGTTCTATAATTACAGTATTGTAACACATATATTTTAAAAAGTTTCATGTACAACAACAAGATATAACCTACTTTCAGGACAACTTAAAATATTAAAATTAAAACTATCACTACAAAACAGGAAGCAGGTGCGAAAGACAAATACAGTAATGAAAATTTCCCTTAAAATTTTCCTTGAAGGATTTAGCTGTGTCCAGTTCTGCATTGTAACATTACGGTGCCCACCACTCAGAATGTTCACTGTAGTCAGTGAATGAGAAATATAATCTAGAACATTACACTGCATAAAACAATCTAAGCATGTATCTGTGAACACAACAGACTTTTTGCTTTACATCAGGCTATGCCTTGTGAGCAAGAGGCCTCTCCCTTTTTAACTTAAAAAATAATATGTGTTCACATATTTCATGGCTGTTTATATTTTCCATCCTTCTCCCAGGCTTGTACTCCAAAAGGAACCAGTATAAGGTAAAAAAAAGTCACGATGCCAACTGGTCTTCAAATAATAAAACAATATCTAGTCTGAAATTGCCTCCTCTGATTACTGTATTGACAAGAATTTTGTTTCAGACGTACCGCAAAACAACAAAAAACCTCAGTGCTGTTTAGTGCCTGTTAGAAGTTTTATCAGAAGAACTTTTAGCTCCCCAGTTTATTAAAAGAGCCCTGTCAAATATTCTTGGTGTTCTATAATTACAGTATTGTACCACATATATTTTAAAAAGTTTCATGTACAACACCAAGATATAACCTACTTTCTGGACAACTTAAAATATTAAAATTAAAACTATCACTACAAAACAGGAAGCAGGTGGGAAAGCCAAATACAGTAATGAAAATTTCCCTTAAAATTTTCCTTGAAATATTTAGCTGTGTCCAGTTCTGCATTGTAACATTACGGTGCCCACCACTCTGAATGTTCACTGTAGTCAGTGAATGAGAAATATAATCTTGAAGTTTTATCAGAAGAACTTTTAGCTCCCCAGTTTATTAAAACAGCCGTGTCAAATATTCTTGGTGTTCTATAATTACAGTATTGTAACACATATATTTTAAAAAGTTTCATGTACAACAACAAGATATAACCTACTTTCAGGACAACTTAAAATATTAAAATTAAAACTATCACTACAAAACAGGAAGCAGGTGGGAAAGACAAATACAGTAATGAAAATTTAAAATTTTCCTTGAAGGATTTAGCTGTGTCCAGTTCTGCATTGTAACATTACGGTGCCCACCACTCAGAATGTTCACTGTAGTCAGTGAATGAGAAATATAATCTAGAACATTACACTGCATAAAACAATCTAATCATGTATCTGTGAACACAACAGACTTTTTGCTTTACATGAGGCTATGCCTTGTGAGCAAGAGGCCTCTCCTTTTTTAACTCCAAAAAATAATACGTGTTCACATATTTCATGGCTGTTTATATTTTCCATCCTTCTCCCAGGCTTGTACTCCAAAAGGAACCGGTATAAGGTAAAAAAGTCCCCATGCCAACTGGTCTTGAAATAATAAAACAGTATCTAGTCTGAAATTGACTCCTCTGATTACTGTATTGACAAGAATTTTGTTTCGGACGTCCCCCAAAAGAACAAAAAACAACAAATTCAGTGCTGTTTAGTGCCTGTTAGAAGTTTTATCAGAAGAACTTTTAGCTCCCCAGTTTATTAAAACAGCCCTGTCAAATATTCTTGGTGTTCTATAATTACAGTATTGTACCACATATATTTTAAAAAGTTTCATGTACAACACCAAGATATAACCTACTTTCAGGACAACTTAAAATATTAAAATTAAAACTATCACTACAAAACAGGAAGCAGGTGGGAAAGACAAATACAGTAATGAAAATTTCCCTTAAGATTTTCCTTGAAGGATTTAGCTGTGTCCAGTTCTGCATTGTAACATTACGGTGCCCACCACTCTGAATGTTCACTATAGTCAGTGAATGATAAATATAATCTTGAAGTTTTATCAGAAGAACTTTTAGCTCCCCAGTTTATTAAAACAGCCGTGTCAAATATTCTTGGTGTTCTATAATTACAGTATTGTAACACATATATTTTAAAAAGTTTCATGTACAACAACAAGATATAACCTACTTTCAGGACAACTTAAAATATTAAAATTTAAACTATCACTACAAAACAGGAAGAAGGTGGGAAAGAAAATTTCCCTTAAAATTTTCCTTGAAGGATTTAGCTGTGTCCAGTTCTGCATTGTAACATTACGGTGCCCACCACTCAGAATGTTCACCGTAGTCAGTGAATGAGAAATATAATCTAGAACATTACACTGCATAAAACAATCTAATCATGTATCTGTGAACACAACAGACTTTTTGCTTTACATGAGGCTATGCCTTGTGAGCAAGAGGCCTCTCCTTTTTTAACTCTTAAAAAATAATATGTGTTCACATATTTCATGGCTGTTTATATTTTCCATCCTTCTCCCAGGCTTGTACTCCAAAAGGAACCGGTATAAGGTAAAAAAGTCCCCATGCCAAATGGTCTTGAAATAATAAAACAGTATCTAGTCTGAAATGGACTCCTCTGATTACTGTATTGACAAGAATTTTGTTTCGGACGTCCCCCAAAACAACAAAAAACAACAAATTCACTGCTGTTTAGTGCCTGTTAGAAGTTTTATAAGAAGAACTTTTAGCTCCCCAGTTTATTAAAACAGCCGTGTCAAATATTCTTGGTGATCTATAATTACAGTATTCTACCACATATATTTTTAAAAGTTTCATTTACAACACCCAGATATAAACTACATTCAGGCCAACTTAAAATATTAAAATTAAAACTATCACTACAAAACAGGAAGCAGGTGGGAAAGAAAAATACAGAAATGAAAATTTCCCTTAAAATTTTCCTTGAAGGATTTAGCTGTGTCCAGTTCTGCATTGTAACATTACGGTGCCCACCACTCTGAATGTTCACTGTAGTCAGTGAATGAGAAATATAATCTAGAACATTACACTGCATAAAACAATCTAAGCATGTATCTGTGAACACAACAGACTTTTTGCTTTACATTAGGCTATGCCTTGTGAGCAAGAGGCCTCTCCTTTTTTAACTTAAAAAATAATATGTGTTCACATATTTCATGGCTGTTTATATTTTCCATCCTTCTCCCAGGCTTGTACTCCAAAAGGAACCGGTATAAGGTAAAAAAAGTCACGATGCCAACTGGTCTTCAAATAATAAAACAATATCTAGTCTGAAATTGCCTCCTCTGATTACTGTATTGACAAGAATTTTGGTTCAGACGTCCCGCAAAAGAACAAAAAACCTCAGTGCTGTTTAGTGCCTGTTAGAAGTTTTATCAGAAGAACTTTTAGCTCCCCAGTTTATTAAAACAGCCGTGTCAAATATTCTTGGTGTTCTATAATTACAGTATTGTAACACATATATTTTAAAAAGTTTCATGTACCACAACAAGATATAACCTACTTTCAGGACAACTTAAAATATTAAAATTAAAACTATCACTACAAAACAGGAAGCAAGTGGGAAAGACAAATACAGCAATGAAAATTTCCCTTAAAATTTTCCTTGAAGGATTTAGCTGTGTCCAGTTCTGCATTGTAACATTACGGTGCCCACCACTCTGAATGTTCACTGTAGTCAGTGAATGAGAAATATAATCTTGAAGTTTTATCAGAAGAACTTTTAGCTCCCCAGTTTATTAAAACAGCCGTGTCAAATATTCTTGGTGGTCTATAATTACAGTATTGTAACACATATATTTTAAAAAGTTTCATGTACAACAACAAGATATAACCTACTTTCAGGACAACTTAAAATATTAAAATTAAAACTATCACTACAAAACAGGAAGCAGGTGGGAAAGACAAATACAGCAATGAAAATTTCCCTTAAAATTTTCTTTGAATGATTTAGCTGTGTCCAGTTCTGCATTGTAACAATACGGTGCCCACCACTCAGAATGTTCACTCTAGTCAGTGAATGACAAATATAATCTAGAACATTACACTGCATAAAACAATTAAGCATGTATCTGTGAACACAACAGACTTTTTGCTTTACATGAGGCTATGCCTTGTGAGCAAGAGGCCTCTCCTTTTTTAACTCTTAAAAAATAATATGTGTTCACATATTTCATGGCTGTTTATATTTTCCATCCTTCTCCCAGGCTTGTACTCCAAAAGGAACCGGTATAAGGTAAAAAAAGTCACCATGCCAACTGGTCTTCAAATAATAAAACAGTCTCTAGTCTGAAATGGACTCCTCTGATTACTATATTGACAAGAATTTTGTTTCAGACGTCCCGCAAAAGAACAAAAAACCTCAGTGCTGTTTAGTGCCTGTTAGAAGTTTTATCAGAAGAACTTTTAGCTCCCCAGTTTATTAAAACAGCCCTGTCAAATATTCTTGGTGTTCTATAATTACAGTATTGTACCACATATATTTTTAAAAGTTTCATGTACAACACCAAGATATAACCTACTTTCAGGACAACTTAAAATATTAAAATTTATCATACAAAACAGGAAGCAGGTGGGAAAGACAAATACAGTAATGAAAATTTCCATTAAAATTTTCCTTGAAGGATTTAGCTGTGTTCAGTTCTGCATTGTAACATTACGGTGCCCACCACTGTGAATGTTCACTATAGTGAGTGAATGAGAAATATAATCTTGAAGTTTTATCAGAAGAACTTTTAGCTCCCCAGTTTATTAAAACAGCCCTGTCAAATATTCTTGGTGTTCTATAATTACAGTATTGTAACACATATATTTTAAAAAGTTTCATGTACAACAACAAGATATAACCTACTTTCAGGACAACTTAAAATATTAAAATTAAAACTATCACTACAAAACAGGAAGCAGGTGGGAAAGACAAATACAGTAATGAAAATTTCCCTTAAAATTTTCCTTGAACGATTTAGCTGTGTCCAGTTCTGCATTGTAACAATACGGTGCCCACCACTCAGAATGTTCACTGTAGTCAGTGAATGAGTAATATAATCTAGAACATTACACTGCATAAAACAATTAAGCATGTATCTGTGAACACAACAGACTTTTTGCTTTACATGGGGCTATGCCTTGGGAGCAAGAGGCCTCTCCTTTTTTAACTCTTAAAAAATAATATGTGTTCACATATTTCATGGCTGTTTATATTTTCCATCCTTCTCCCAGGCTTGTACTCCAAAAGGAACCGGTATAAGGTAAAAAAAGTCACCATGCCAACTGGTCTTCAAATAATAAAACAGTCTCTAGTCTGAAATGGACTCCTCTGATTACTATATTGACAATAATTTTTTTTCAGACGTCCCGCAAAAGAACAAAAAACCTCAGTGCTGTTTAGTGCCTGTTAGAAGTTTTATCAGAAGAACTTTTAGCTCCCCAGTTTATTAAAACAGCCCTGTCAAATATTCTTCGTGTTCTATAATTACAGTATTGTACCACATATATTTTAAAAAGTTTCATGTACAACACCAAGATATAACCTACTTTCAGGACAACTTAAAATATTAAAATTAAAACTATCACTACAAAACAGGAAGCAGGTGGGAAAGCCAAATACAGTAATGAAAATTTCCCTTAAAATTTTCCTTGAAGGATTTAGCTGTATCCAGTTCTGCATTGTAACATTACGGTGCCCACCACTCTGAATGTTCACTATAGTCAGTGAATGAAAAATATAATCTTGAAGTTTTATCAGAAGAACTTTTAGCTCCCCAGTTTATTAAAACAGCCCTGTCAAATATTCTTGGTGTTCTATAATTACAGTATTGTAACACATATATTTTAAAAAGTTTCATGTACAACAACAAGATATAACCTACTTTCAGGACAACTTAAAATATTAAAATTAAAACTATCACTACAAAACAGGAAGAAGGTGGGAAAGAAAATTTCCCTTAAAATTTTCCTTGAAGGATTTAGCTGTGTCCAGTTCTGCATTGTAACATTATGGTGCCCACCACTCAGAATGTTCACCGTAGTCAGTGAATCAGAAATATAATCTAGAACATTACACTGCATAAAACAATCTAATCATGTATCTGTGAACACAACAGACTTTTTGCTTTACATGAGGCTATGCCTTGTGAGCAAGAGGCCTCTCCTTTTTTAACTCTTAAAAAATAATATGTGTTCACATATTTCATGGCTGTTTATATTTTCCATCCTTCTCCCAGGCTTGTACTCCAAAAGGAACCGGTATAAGGTAAAAAAGTCCCCATGCCAACTGGTCTTGAAATAATAAAACAGTATCTAGTCTGAAATGGACTCCTCCGATTACTGTATTGACAAGAATTTTGTTTCGGACATCCCCCAAAACAACAAAAAACAACAAATTCAGTGCTGTTTAGTGCCTGTTAGAAGTTTTATAAGAAGAACTTTTAGCTCCCCAGTTTATTAAAACAGCCGTGTCAAATATTCTTGGTGTTCTATAATTACAGTATTCTACCACATATATTTTTAAAAGTTTCATTTACAACACCCAGATATAAACTACATTCAGGCCAACTTAAAATATTAAAATTAAAACTATCACTACAAAACAGGAAGCAGGTGGGAAAGACAAATACAGTAATGAAAATTTCCCTTAAAATTTTCCTTGAACGATTTAGCTGTGTCCAGTTCTGCATTGTAACAATACGGTGCCCACCACTCTGAATGTTCACTGTAGTCAGTGAATGAGAAATATAATCTAGAACATTACACTGCATAAAACAATTAAGCATGTATCTGTGAACACAACAGACTTTTTGCTTTACATGAGGCTATGACTTGTGAGTAAGAGGCCTCTCCCTTTTTAACTTAAAAAATAATATGTGTTCACATATTTCATGGCTGTTTATATTTTCCATCCTTCTCCCAGGCTTGTACTCCAAAAGGAACCGGTATAAGGTAAAAAAAAGTCACGATGCCAACTGGTCTTCAAATAATAAAACAATATCTAGTCTGAAATTGCCTCCTCTGATTACTGTATTGACAAGAATTTTGTTTCAGACGTACCGCAAAACAACAAAAAACCTCAGTGCTGTTTAGTGCCTGTTAGAAGTTTTATCAGAAGAACTTTTAGCTCCCCAGTTTATTAAAACAGCCCTGTCAAATATTCTTGGTGTTCTATAATTACAGTATTGTACCACATATATTTTTAAAAGTTTCATGTACAACACCAAGATATAACCTACTTTCAGGACAACTTAAAATATTAAAATTTATCATACAAAACAGGAAGCAGGTGGGAAAGACAAATACAGTAATGAAAATTTTCATTAAAATTTTCCTTGAAGGATTTAGCTGTGTTCAGTTCTGCATTGTAACATTACGGTGCCCACCACTCTGAATGTTCACTATAGTGAGTGAATGAGAAATATAATCTTGAAGTTTTATCAGAAGAACTTTTAGCTCCCCAGTTTATTAAAACAGCCCTGTCAAATATTCTTGGTGTTCTATAATTACAGTATTGTAACACATATATTTTAAAAAGTTTCATGTACAACAACAAGATATAACCTACTTTCAGGACAACTTAAAATATTAAAATTAAAACTATCACTACAAAACAGGAAGCAGGTGGGAAAGACAAATACAGTAATAAAAATTTCCCTTAAAATTTTCCTTGAACGATTTAGCTGTGTCCAGTTCTGCATTGTAACAATACGGTGCCCACCACTCAGAATGTTCACTGTAGTCAGTGAATGAGTAATATAATCTAGAACATTACACTGCATAAAACAATTAAGCATGTATCTGTGAACACAACAGACTTTTTGCTTTACATGGGGCTATGCCTTGGGAGCAAGAGGCCTCTCCTTTTTTAACTTAAAAAATAATATGTGTTCACATATTTCATGGCTCTTTATATTTTCCATCCTTCTCCCAGGCTTGTACTCCAAAAGGAACCGGTATAAGGTAAAAAAAGTCACGATGCCAACTGGCCTTCAAATAATAAAACAATATCTAGTCTGAAATTGCCTCCTCTGATTACTGTATTGACAAGAATTTTGGTTCAGACGTCCCGCAAAAGAACAAAAAACCTCAGTGCTGTTTAGTGCCTGTTAGAAGTTTTATCAGAAGAACTTTTAGCTCCCCAGTTTATTAAAACAGCCGTGTCAAATATTCTTGGTGTTCTATAATTACAGTATTGTAACACATATATTTTAAAAAGTTTCATGTACAACACCAAGATATAACCTACTTTCAGGACAACTTAAAATATTAAAATTAAAACTATCACTACAAAACAGGAAGCAGGTGGGAAAGACAAATACAGCAATGAAAATTTCCCTTAAGATTTTCCTTGAAGGATTTAGCTGTGTCCAGTTCTGCATTGTAACATTACGGTGCCCACCACTCTGAATGTTCACTATAGTCAGTGAATGAGAAATATAATCTTGAAGTTTTATCAGAAGAACTTTTAGCTCCCCAGTTTATTAAAACAGCCCTGTCAAATATTCTTGGTGTTCTATAATTACAGTATTGTAACACATATATTTTAAAATGTTTCATGTACAACAACAAGATATAACCTACTGTGAGGACAACTTAAAATATTAAAATTAAAACTATCACTACAAAACAGGAAGCAGGTGGGAAAGACAAATACAGTAATGAAAATTTCCCTTAAAATTTTCCTTGAACGATTTAGCTGTGTCCAGTTCTGCATTGTAACAATACGGTGCCCACCACTCAGAATGTTCACTCTAGTCAGTGAATGACAAATATAATCTAGAACATTACACTGCATAAAACAATTAAGCATGTATCTGTGAACACAACAGACTTTTTGCTTTACATGAGGCTATGCCTTGTGAGCAAGAGGCCTCTCCTTTTTTAACTCTTAAAAAATAATATGTGTTCACATATTTCATGGCTGTTTATATTTTCCATCCTTCTCCCAGGCTTGTACTCCAAAAGGAACCGGTATAAGGTAAAAAAAGTCACCATGCCAACTGGTCTTCAAATAATAAAACAGTCTCTAGTCTGAAATGGACTCCTCTGATTACTATATTGACAAGAATTTTGTTTCAGACGTCCCGCAAAAGAACAAAAAACCTCAGTGCTGTTTAGTGCCTGTTAGAAGTTTTATCAGAAGAACTTTTAGCTCCCCAGTTTATTAAAACAGCCCTGTCAAATATTCTTGGTGTTCTATAATTACAGTATTGTACCACATATATTTTTAAAAGTTTCATGTACAACACCAAGATATAACCTACTTTCAGGACAACTTAAAATATTAAAATTTATCATACAAAACAGGAAGCAGGTGGGAAAGACAAATACAGTAATGAAAATTTCCATTAAAATTTTCCTTGAAGGATTTAGCTGTGTTCAGTTCTGCATTGTAACATTACGGTGCCCACCACTGTGAATGTTCACTATAGTGAGTGAATGAGAAATATAATCTTGAAGTTTTATCAGAAGAACTTTTAGCTCCCCAGTTTATTAAAACAGCCCTGTCAAATATTCTTGGTGTTCTATAATTACAGTATTGTAACACATATATTTTAAAAAGTTTCATGTACAACAACAAGATATAACCTACTTTCAGGACAACTTAAAATATTAAAATTAAAACTATCACTACAAAACAGGAAGCAGGTGGGAAAGACAAATACAGTAATGAAAATTTCCCTTAAAATTTTCCTTGAACGATTTAGCTGTGTCCAGTTCTGCATTGTAACAATACGGTGCCCACCACTCAGAATGTTCACTGTAGTCAGTGAATGAGTAATATAATCTAGAACATTACACTGCATAAAACAATTAAGCATGTATCTGTGAACACAACAGACTTTTTGCTTTACATGGGGCTATGCCTTGGGAGCAAGAGGCCTCTCCTTTTTTAACTCTTAAAAAATAATATGTGTTCACATATTTCATGGCTGTTTATATTTTCCATCCTTCTCCCAGGCTTGTACTCCAAAAGGAACCGGTATAAGGTAAAAAAAGTCACCATGCCAACTGGTCTTCAAATAATAAAACAGTCTCTAGTCTGAAATGGACTCCTCTGATTACTATATTGACAAGAATTTTGTTTCAGACGTCCCGCAAAAGAACAAAAAACCTCAGTGCTGTTTAGTGCCTGTTAGAAGTTTTATCAGAAGAACTTTTAGCTCCCCAGTTTATTAAAACAGCCCTGTCAAATATTCTTGGTGTTCTATAATTACAGTATTGTACCACATATATTTTTAAAAGTTTCATGTACAACACCAAGATATAACCTACTTTCAGGACAACTTAAAATATTAAAATTTATCATACAAAACAGGAAGCAGGTGGGAAAGACAAATACAGTAATGAAAATTTTCATTAAAATTTTCCTTGAAGGATTTAGCTGTGTTCAGTTCTGCATTGTAACATTACGGTGCCCACCACTCTGAATGTTCACTATAGTGAGTGAATGAGAAATATAATCTTGAAGTTTTATCAGAAGAACTTTTAGCTCCCCAGTTTATTAAAACAGCCCTGTCAAATATTCTTGGTGTTCTATAATTACAGTATTGTAACACATATATTTTAAAAAGTTTCATGTACAACAACAAGATATAACCTACTTTCAGGACAACTTAAAATATTAAAATTAAAACTATCACTACAAAACAGGAAGCAGGTGGGAAAGACAAATACAGTAATGAAAATTTCCCTTAAAATTTTCCTTGAACGATTTAGCTGTGTCCAGTTCTGCATTGTAACAATACGGTGCCCACCACTCAGAATGTTCACTGTAGTCAGTGAATGAGTAATATAATCTAGAACATTACACTGCATAAAACAATTAAGCATGTATCTGTGAACACAACAGACTTTTTGCTTTACATGGGGCTATGCCTTGGGAGCAAGAGGCCTCTCCTTTTTTAACTTAAAAAATAATATGTGTTCACATATTTCATGGCTCTTTATATTTTCCATCCTTCTCCCAGGCTTGTACTCCAAAAGGAACCGGTATAAGGTAAAAAAAGTCACGATGCCAACTGGCCTTCAAATAATAAAACAATATCTAGTCTGAAATTGCCTCCTCTGATTACTGTATTGACAAGAATTTTGGTTCAGACGTCCCGCAAAAGAACAAAAAACCTCAGTGCTGTTTAGTGCCTGTTAGAAGTTTTATCAGAAGAACTTTTAGCTCCCCAGTTTATTAAAACAGCCGTGTCAAATATTCTTGGTGTTCTATAATTACAGTATTGTAACACATATATTTTAAAAAGTTTCATGTACAACACCAAGATATAACCTACTTTCAGGACAACTTAAAATATTAAAATTAAAACTATCACTACAAAACAGGAAGCAGGTGGGAAAGACAAATACAGCAATGAAAATTTCCCTTAAAATTTTCCTTGAAGGATTTAGCTGTGTCCAGTTCTGCATTGTAACATTACGGTGCCCACCACTCTGAATGTTCACTATAGTCAGTGAATGAGAAATATAATCTTGAAGTTTTATCAGAAGAACTTTTAGCTCCCCAGTTTATTAAAACAGCCCTGTCAAATATTCTTGGTGTTCTATAATTACAGTATTGTAACACATATATTTTAAAATGTTTCATGTACAACAACAAGATATAACCTACTGTCAGGACAACTTAAAATATTAAAATTAAAACTATCACTACAAAACAGGAAGCAGGTGGGAAAGACAAATACAGTAATGAAAATTTCCCTTATAATTTTCCTTGAACGATTTAGCGGTGTCCAGTTCTGCATTGTAACAATACGGTTCCCACCACTCAGAATGTTCACTGTAGTCAGTGAATGAGTAATATAATCTAGAACATTACACTGCATAAAACAATTAAGCATGTATCTGTGAACACAACAGACTTTTTGCTTTACATGGGGCTATGCCTTGTGAGCAAGAGGCCTCAACTTTTTTAACTTAAAAAATAATATGTGTTCACATATTTCATGGCTGTTTATATTTTCCATCCTTCTCCCAGGCTTGTACTCCAAAAGGAACCGGTATAAGGTAAAAAAAGTCACGATGCCAACTGGTCTTCAAATAATAAAACAATATCTAGTCTGAAATTGCCTCCTCTGATTACTGTATTGACAAGAATTTTGGTTCAGACGTCCCGCAAAAGAACAAAAAACCTCAGTGCTGTTTAGTGCCTGTTAGAAGTTTTATCAGAAGAACTTTTAGCTCCCCAGTTTATTAAAACAGCCGTGTCAAATATTCTTGGTGTTCTATAATTACAGTATTGTAACACATATATTTTAAAAAGTTTCATGTACAACACCAAGATATAACCTACTTTCAGGACAACTTAAAATATTAAAATTTATCATACAAAACAGGAAGCAGGTGGGAAAGACAAATACAGTAATGAAAATTTCCATTAAAATTTTTCTTGAAGGATTTAGCTGTGTTCAGTTCTGCATTGTAACATTACGGTGCCCACCACTCTGAATGTTCACTATAGTCAGTGAATGAGAAATATAATCTTGAAGTTTTATCAGAAGAACTTTTAGCTCCCCAGTTTATTAAAACAGCCCTGTCAAATATTCTTGGTGTTCTATAATTACAGTATTGTACTACATATATTTTAAAAAGTTTCATGTACAACAACAAGATATAACCTACTTTCAGGACAACTTAAAATATTAAAATTAAAACTATCACTACAAAACAGGAAGCAGGTGGGAAAGACAAATACAGTAATGAAAATTTCCCTTAAAATTTTCCTTGAACGATTTAGCTGTGTCCAGTTCTGCATTGTAACATTACGGTGCCCACCACTCTGAATGTTCACTATAGTCAGTGAATGATAAATATAATCTTGAAGTTTTATCAGAAGAACTTTAACTCCCCAGTTTATTAAAACAGCCGTGTCAAATATTCTTGGTGTTCTATAATTACAGTATTGTAACACATATATTTTAAAAAGTTTCATGTACAACACCAAGATATAACCTACTTTCAGGACAACTTAAAATATTAAAATTAAAACTATCACTACAAAACAGGAAGCAGGTGGGAAAGACAAATACAGTAATGAAAATTTCCCTTAATTTTTCCTTGAACGATTTAGCTGTGTCCAGTTCTGCATTGTAACAATACGGTGCCCATCACTCAGAATGTTCACTCTAGTCAGTGAATGAGAAATATAATCTAGAACATTACACTGCATAAACAATTAAGCATGTATCTGTGAACACAACAGACTTTTTGCTTTACATGAGGCTATGCCTTGTGAGCAAGAGGCCTCTCCTTTTTTAACTCCTAAAAAATAATATGTGTTCACATATTTCATCGCTGTTTATATTTTCCATCCTTCTCCCAGGCTTGTACTCCAAAAGGAACCGGTATAAGGTAAAAAAAGTCACCATGCCAACTGGTCTTCAAATAATAAAACAGTATCTAGTCTGAAATGGACTCCTCTGATTACTGTATTGACAAGAATTTTGTTTGAGACGTCCCGCAAAACAACAAAAAACCTCAGTGCTGTTTAGTGCCTGTTAGAAGTTTTATCAGAAGAACTTTTAGCTCCCCAGTTTATTAAAACAGCCGTGTCAAATATTCTTGGTGTTCTATAATTACAGTATTGTACCACATATATTTTTAAAAGTTTCATGTACAACACCAAGATATAACCTACTTTCAGGACAACTTAAAATATTGAAATTTATCATACAAAACAGGAAGCAGGTGGGAAAGACAAATACAGTAATGAAAATTTCCATTAAAATTTTCCTTGAAGGATTTAGCTGTGTTCAGTTCTGCATTGTAACATTACGGTGCCCACCACTCTGAATGTTCACTATAGTGAGTGAATGAGAAATATAATCTTGAAGTTTTATCAGAAGAACTTTTAGCTCCCCAGTTTATTAAAACAGCCCTGTCAAATATTCTTGGTGTTCTATAATTACAGTATTGTAACACATATATTTTAAAAAGTTTCATGTACAACAACAAGATATAACCTACTTTCAGGACAACTTAAAATATTAAAATTAAAACTATCACTACAAAACAGGAAGCAGGTGGGAAAGACAAATACAGTAATGAAAATTTCCCTTAAAATTTTCCTTGAATGATTTAGCTGTGTCCAGTTCTGCATTGTAACAATACGGTTCCCACCACTCAGAATGTTCACTGTAGTCAGTGAATGAGTAATATAATCTAGAACATTACACTGCATAAAACAATTAAGCATGTATCTGTGAACACAACAGACTTTTTGCTTTACATGGGGCTATGCCTTGTGAGCAAGAGGCCTCAACTTTTTTAACTTAAAAAATAATATGTGTTCACATATTTCATGGCTGTTTATATTTTCCATCCTTCTCCCAAGCTTCTACTCCAAAAGGAACCGGTATAAGGTAAAAAAGTCACGATGCCAACTGGTCTTCAAATAATAAAACAATATCTAGTCTGAAATTGCCTCCTCTAATTATTGTATTGACAAGAATTTTGGTTCAGACGTCCTGCAAAAGAACAAAAAACCTCAATGCTGTTTAGTGCCTGTTAGAAGTTTTATCAGAAGAACTTTTAGCTCCCCAGTTTATTAAAACAGCCGTGTCAAATATTCTTGGTGTTCTAGAATTACAGTATTGTAACACATATATATTAAAAAGTTTCATGTACAACACCAAGATATAACCTACTTTCAGGACAACTTAAAATATTAAAATTAAAACTATCACTACAAAACAGGAAGCAGGTGGGAAAGACAAATACAGCAATGAAAATTTCCCTTAAAATTTTCCTTGAAGGATTTAGCTGTGTCCGGTTCTGCATTGTAACATTACGGTGCCCACCACTCTGAATGTTCACTGTAGTCAGTGAATGAGAAATATAATCTTGAAGTTTTATCAGAAGAACTTTTAGCTCCCCAGTTTATTAAAACAGCCGTGTCAAATATTCTTGGTGTTCTATAATTACAGTATTGTAACACCTATATTTTAAAAAGTTTCATGTACAACACCAAGATATAACCTACTTTCAGGACAACTTAAAATATTAAAATTAAAACTATCACTACAAAACAGGAAGCAGGTGGGAAAGACAAATACAGTAATGAAAATTTCCCTTAATTTTTCCTTGAACGGTTTAGCTGTGTCCAGTTCTGCATTGTAACAATACGGTGCCCACCACTCAGAATGTTAACTCTAGTCAGTGAATGAGAAATATAATCTAGAACATTACACTGCATAAAACAATTAAGCATGTATCTGTGAACACAACAGACTTTTTGCTTTACATGAGGCTATGCCTTGTGAGCAAGAGGCCTCTCCTTTTTTAACTCTTAAAAAAATAATATGTGTTCACATATTTCATGGCTGTTTATATTTTCCATCCTTCTGCCAGGCTTGTACTCCAAAAGGAACCGGTATAAGGTAAAAAAAAGTCACCATGCCAACTGGTCTTCAAATAATAAAACAGTATCTAGTCTGAAATGGACTCCTCTGATTACTGTATTGACAAGAATTTTGTTTGAGACGTCCCGCAAAACAACAATAAACCTCAGTGCTGTTTAGTGCCTGTTAGAAGTTTTATCAGAAGAACTTTTAGCTCCCCAGTTTATTAAAACAGCCGTGTCAAATATTCTTGGTGTTCTATAATTACAGTATTGTACCACATATATTTTTAAAAGTTTCATGTACAACACCAAGATATAACCTACTTTCAGGACAACTGAAAATATTAAAATTTATCATACAAAACAGGAAGCAGGTGGGAAAGACAAATACAGTAATGAAAATTTCCATTAAAATTTTCCTTGAAGGATTTAGCTGTGTTCAGTTCTGCATTGTAACATTACGGTGCCCACCACTCTGAATGTTCACTATAGTCAGTGAATGAGAAATATAATCTTGAAGTTTTATCAGAAGAACTTTTAGCTCCCCAGTTTATTAAAACAGCCCTGTCAAATATTCTTGGTGTTCTATAATTACAGTATTGTACCACATATATTTTAAAAAGTTTCATGTACAACAACAAGATATAACCTACTTTCAGGACAACTTAAAATATTAAAATTAAAACTATCACTACAAAACAGGAAGCAGGTGGGAAAGACAAATACAGTAATGAAAATTTCCCTTATAATTTTCCTTGAACGATTTAGCTGTGTCCAGTTCTGCATTGTAACAATACGGTTCCCACCACTCAGAATGTTCACTGTAGTCAGTGAATGAGTAATATAATCTAGAACATTACACTGCATAAAACAATTAAGCATGTATCTGTGAACACAACAGACTTTTTGCTTTACATGGGGCTATGCCTTGTGAGCAAGAGGCCTCAACTTTTTTAACTTAAAAAATAATATGTGTTCACATATTTCATGGCTGTTTATATTTTCCATCCTTCTCCCAAGCTTGTACTCCAAAAGGAACCAGTATAAGATAAAAAAAGTCACCATGCCAACTGGTCTTCAAATAATAAAACAATATCTAGTCTGAAATTGCCTCCTCTGGTTTCTGTATTGACAAGAATTTTGTTTCAGACGTCCCGCAAAACAACAAAAAACCTCAGTGCTGTTTAGTGCCTGTTAGAAGTTTTATCAGAAGAACTTTTAGCTCCCCAGTTTATTAAAACAGCCCTGTCAAATATTCTTGGTGTTCTATAATTACAGTATTGTACCACATATATTTTAAAAAGTTTCATGTACAACACCAAGATATAACCTACTTTCAGGACAACTTAAAATATTAAAATTAAAACTATCACTTACAAACAGGAAGCAGGTGGGAAAGCCAAATACAGTAATGAAAATTTCCCTTAAAATTTTCCTTGAAGGATTTAGCTGTATCCAGTTCTGCATTGTAACATTACGGTGCCCACCACTCTGAATGTTCACTATAGTCAGTGAATGAAAAATATAATCTTGAAGTTTTATCAGAAGAACTTTTAGCTCCCCAGTTTATTAAAACAGCCCTGTCAAATATTCTTGGTGTTCTATAATTACAGTATTGTAACACATATATTTTAAAAAGTTTCATGTACAACACCAAGATATAACCTACTTTCAGGACAACTTAAAATATTAAAATTAAAACTATCACTACAAAACAGGAAGCAGGTGGGAAAGCCAAATACAGTAATGAAAATTTCCCTTAAAATTTTCCTTGAAGGATTTAGCTGTATCCAGTTCTGCATTGTAACATTACGGTGCCCACCACTCTGAATGTTCACTATAGTCAGTGAATGAAAAATATAATCTTGAAGTTTTATCAGAAGAACTTTTAGCTCCCCAGTTTATTAAAACCGCCCTGTCAAATATTCTTGGTGTTCTATAATTACAGTATTGTAACACATATATTTTAAAAAGTTTCATGTACAACAACAAGATATAACCTACTTTCAGGACAACTTAAAATATTAAAATTAAAACTATCACTACAAAACAGGAAGAAGGTGGGAAAGAAAATTTCCCTTAAAATTTTCCTTGAAGGATTTAGCTGTGTCCAGTTCTGCATTGTAACATTACGGTGCCCACCACTCAGAATGTTCACCGTAGTCAGTGAATGAGAAATATAATCTAGAACATTACACTGCATAAAACAATCTAATCATGTATCTGTGAACACAACAGACTTTTTGCTTTACATGAGGCTATGCCTTGTGAGCAAGAGGCCTCTCCTTTTTTAACTCTTAAAAAATAATATGTGTTCACATATTTCATGGCTGTATATTTTCCATCCTTCTCCCAGGCTTGTACTCCAAAAGGAACCGGTATAAGGTTAAAAAGTCCCCATGCCAACTGGTCTTGAAATAATAAAACAGTATCTAGTCTGAAATGGACTCCTCCGATTACTGTATTGACAAGAATTTTGTTTCGGACGTCCCCCAAAACAACAAAAAACAACAAATTCAGTGCTGTTTAGTGCCTGTTAGAAGTTTTATAAGAAGAACTTTTAGCTCCCCAGTTTATTAAAACAGCCGTGTCAAATATTCTTGGTGTTCTATAATTACAGTATTCTACCACATATATTTTTAAAAGTTTCATGTACAACACCAAGATATAACCTACTCTCTGGACAACTTTAAATATTAAAATTAAAACTATCACTACAAAACAGGAAGCAGGTGGGAAAGCCAAATACAGTAATGAAAATTTCCCTTAAAATTTTCCTTGAAGGATTTAGCTGTGTCCAGTTCTGCATTGTAACATTACGGTGCCCACCACTCTGAATGTTCACTGTAGTCAGTGAATGAGAAATATAATCTTGAAGTTTTATCAGAAGAACTTTTAGCTCCCCAGTTTATTAAAACAGCCGTGTCAAATAATCTTGGTGTTCTATAATTACAGTATTGTAACACATATATTTTAAAAAGTTTCATGTACAACAACAAGATATAACCTACTTTCAGGACAACTTAAAATATTAAAATTAAAACTATCACTACATAACAGGAAGCAGGTGGGAAAGACAAATACAGTAATGAAAATTTCCCTTAAAATTTTCCTTGAAGGATTTAGCTGTGTCCAGTTCTGCATTGTAACATTACGGTGCCCACCACTCAGAATGTTCACTGTAGTCAGTGAATGAGAAATATAATCTAGAACATTACACTGCATAAAACAATCTAAGCATGTATCTGTGAACACAACAGACTTTTTGCTTTACATTAGGCTATGCCTTGTGTGCAAGAGGCCTCTCCTTTTTTTACTTAAAAAATAATATGTGTTCACATATTTCATGGCTGTTTATATTTTCCATCCTTCTCCCAGGCTTGTACTCCAAAAGGAACCAGTATAAGATAAAAAAAGTCACCATGCCAACTGGTCTTCAAATAATAAAACAATATCTAGTCTGAAATTGCCTCCTCTGGTTTCTGTATTGACAAGAATTTTGTTTCAGACGTCCCGCAAAACAACAAAAAACCTCAGTGCTGTTTAGTGCCTGTTAGAAGTTTTATCAGAAGAACTTTTAGCTCCCCAGTTTATTAAAACAGCCGTGTCAAATATTCTTGGTGTTCTATAATTACAGTATTGTACCACATATATTTTAAAAAGTTTCATTTACAACACCCAGATATAAACTACATTCAGGCCAACTTAAAATATTAAAATTAAAACTATCTCTACAAAACAAGGAAGCAGGTGGGAAAGCCAAATACAGTAATGAAAATTTCCCTTAAAATTTTCCTTGAAGGATTTAGCTGTGTCCAGTTCTGCATTGTAACATTACGGTGCCCACCACTCTGAATGTTCACTGTAGTCAGTGAATGAGAAATATAATCTTGAAGTTTTATCAGAAGAACTTTTAGCTCCCCAGTTTATTAAAACAGCCGTGTCAAATATTCTTGGTGTTCTATAATTACAGTATTGTAACACATATATTTTAAAAAGTTTCATGTACAACAACAAGATATAACCTACTTTCAGGACAACTTAAAATATTAAAATTAAAACTATCACTACAAAACAGGAAGCAGGTGGGAAAGACAAATACAGTAATGAAAATTTCCCTTAAAATTTTCCTTGAAGGATTTAGCTGTGTCCAGTTCTGCATTGTAACATTACGGTGCCCACCACTCAGAATGTTCACTGTAGTCAGTGAATGAGAAATATAATCTAGAACATTACACTGCATAAAACAATCTAAGCATGTATCTGTGAACACAACAGACTTTTTGCTTTACATTAGGCTATGCCTTGTGAGCAAGAGGCCTCTCCTTTTTTTACTTAAAAAATAATATCTGTTCACATATTTCATGGCTGTTTATATTTTCCATCCTTCTCCCAGGCTTGTACTCCAAAAGGAACCAGTATAAGATAAAAAAAGTCACCATGCCAACTGGTCTTCAAATAATAAAACAATATCTAGTCTGAAATTGCCTCCTCTGGTTTCTGTATTGACAAGAATTTTGTTTCAGACGTCCCGCAAAACAACAAAAAACCTCAGTGCTGTTTAGTGCCTGTTAGAAGTTTTATCAGAAGAACTTTTAGCTCCCCAGTTTATTAAAACAGCCGTGTCAAATATTCTTGGTGTTCTATAATTACAGTATTGTACCACATATATTTTAAAAAGTTTCATTTACAACACCCAGATATAAACTACATTCAGGCCAACTTAAAATATTAAAATTAAAACTATCTCTACAAAACAAGGAAGCAGGTGGGAAAGCCAAATACAGTAATGAAAATTTCCCTTAAAATTTTCCTTGAAGGATTTAGCTGTATCCAGTTCTGCATTGTAACATTACGGTGCCCACCACTCTGAATGTTCACTATAGTCAGTGAATGAGAAATATAATCTAGAACATTACACTGCATAAAACAATCTAATCATGTGTGAACACAACAGACTTTTTGCTTTACATGAGGCTATGCCTTGTGAGCAAGAGGCCTCTCCTTTTTTAACTCTTAAAAAATAATATGTGTTCACATATTTCATGGCTGTTTATATTTTCCATCCTTCTCCCAGGCTTGTACTCCAAAAGGAACCGGTATAAGGTAAAAAAGTCCCCATGCCAACTGGTCATGAAATAATAAAACAGTATCTAGTCTGAAATGGACTCCTCTGATTACTGTATTGACAAGAATTTTGTTTCGGACGTCCCCCAAAACAACAAAAAACAACAAATTCAGTGCTGTTTAGTTCCTGTTAGAAGTTTTATAAGAAGAACTTTTAGCTCCCCAGTTTATTAAAACAGCCCTGTCAAATATTCTTGGTGTTCTATAATTACAGTATTGTAACACATATATTTTAAAAAGTTTCATGTACAACAACAAGATATAACCTACTTTCAGGACAACTTAAAATATTAAAATTAAAACTATCACTACAAAACAGGAAGCAGGTGCGAAAGACAAATACAGTAATGAAAATTTCCCTTAAAATTTTCCTTGAAGGATTTAGCTGTGTCCAGTTCTGCATTGTAACATTACGGTGCCCACCACTCAGAATGTTCACTGTAGTCAGTGAATGAGAAATATAATCTAGAACATTACACTGCATAAAACAATCTAAGCATGTATCTGTGAACACAACAGACTTTTTGCTTTACATTAGGCTATGCCTTGTGAGCAAGAGGCCTCTCCCTTTTTAACTTAAAAAATAATATGTGTTCACATATTTCATGGCTGTTTATATTTTCCATCCTTCTCCCAGGCTTGTACTCCAAAAGGAACCGGTATAAGGTAAAAAAAAGTCACGATGCCAACTGGTCTTCAAATAATAAAACAATATCTAGTCTGAAATTGCCTCCTCTGATTACTGTATTGACAAGAATTTTGTTTCAGACGTACCGCAAAACAACAAAAAACCTCAGTGCTGTTTAGTGCCTGTTAGAAGTTTTATCAGAAGAACTTTTAGCTCCCCAGTTTATTAAAAGAGCCCTGTCAAATATTCTTGGTGTTCTATAATTACAGTATTGTACCACATATATTTTAAAAAGTTTCATGTACAACACCAAGATATAACCTACTTTCTGGACAACTTAAAATATTAAAATTAAAACTATCACTACAAAACAGGAAGCAGGTGGGAAAGCCAAATACAGTAATGAAAATTTCCCTTAAAATTTTCCTTGAAATATTTAGCTGTGTCCAGTTCTGCATTGTAACATTACGGTGCCCACCACTCTGAATGTTCACTGTAGTCAGTGAATGAGAAATATAATCTTGAAGTTTTATCAGAAGAACTTTTAGCTCCCCAGTTTATTAAAACAGCCGTGTCAAATATTCTTGGTGTTCTATAATTACAGTATTGTAACACATATATTTTAAAAAGTTTCATGTACAACAACAAGATATAACCTACTTTCAGGACAACTTAAAATATTAAAATTAAAACTATCACTACAAAACAGGAAGCAGGTGGGAAAGACAAATACAGTAATGAAAATTTAAAATTTTCCTTGAAGGATTTAGCTGTGTCCAGTTCTGCATTGTAACATTACGGTGCCCACCACTCAGAATGTTCACTGTAGTCAGTGAATGAGAAATATAATCTAGAACATTACACTGCATAAAACAATCTAATCATGTATCTGTGAACACAACAGACTTTTTGCTTTACATGAGGCTATGCCTTGTGAGCAAGAGGCCTCTCCTTTTTTAACTCCAAAAAATAATACGTGTTCACATATTTCATGGCTGTTTATATTTTCCATCCTTCTCCCAGGCTTGTACTCCAAAAGGAACCGGTATAAGGTAAAAAAGTCCCCATGCCAACTGGTCTTGAAATAATAAAACAGTATCTAGTCTGAAATTGACTCCTCTGATTACTGTATTGACAAGAATTTTGTTTCGGACGTCCCCCAAAAGAACAAAAAACAACAAATTCAGTGCTGTTTAGTGCCTGTTAGAAGTTTTATCAGAAGAACTTTTAGCTCCCCAGTTTATTAAAACAGCCCTGTCAAATATTCTTGGTGTTCTATAATTACAGTATTGTACCACATATATTTTAAAAAGTTTCATGTACAACACCAAGATATAACCTACTTTCAGGACAACTTAAAATATTAAAATTAAAACTATCACTACAAAACAGGAAGCAGGTGGGAAAGACAAATACAGTAATGAAAATTTCCCTTAAGATTTTCCTTGAAGGATTTAGCTGTGTCCAGTTCTGCATTGTAACATTACGGTGCCCACCACTCTGAATGTTCACTATAGTCAGTGAATGATAAATATAATCTTGAAGTTTTATCAGAAGAACTTTTAGCTCCCCAGTTTATTAAAACAGCCGTGTCAAATATTCTTGGTGTTCTATAATTACAGTATTGTAACACATATATTTTAAAAAGTTTCATGTACAACAACAAGATATAACCTACTTTCAGGACAACTTATAATATTAAAATTAAAACTATCACTACAAAACAGGAAGCAGGTGGGAAAGACAAATACTGTAATGAAAATTTCCCTTAATTTTTCCTTGAACGATTTAGCTGTGTCCAGTTCTGCATTGTAACAATACGGTGCCCACCACTCAGAATGTTCACTCTAGTCAGTGAATGAGAAATATATTCTAGAACATTACACTGCATAAAACAATTAAGCATGTATCTGTGAACACAACAGACTTTTTGCTTTACATGAGGCTATGCCTTCTGAGCAAGAGGCCTCTCCTTTTTTAACTCTTAAAAAATAATATCTGTTCACATATTTCATGGCTGTTTATATTTTCCATCCTTCTCCCAGGCTTGTACTCCAAAAGGAACCGGTATAAGGTAAAAAAAGTCACCATGCCAACTGGTCTTCAAATAATAAAACAGTCTCTAGTCTGAAATGGATTCCTCTGATTACTATATTGACAAGAATTTTGTTTCAGACGTCCCGCAAAAGAACAAAAAACCTCAGTGCTGTTTAGTGCCTGTTAGAAGTTTTATCAGAAGAACTTTTAGCTCCCCAGTTTATTAAAACAGCCCTGTCAAATATTCTTGGTGTTCTATAATTACAGTATTGTACCACATATATTTTTAAAAGTTTCATGTACAACACCAAGATATAACCTACTTTCAGGACAACTTAAAATATTAAAATTTATCATACAAAACAGGAAGCAGGTGGGAAAGACAAATACAGTAATGAAAATTTCCATTAAAATTTTCCTTGAAGGATTTAGCTGTGTTCAGTTCTGCATTGTAACATTACGGTGCCCACCACTCTGAATGTTCACTATAGTGAGTGAATGAGAAATATAATCTTGAAGTTTTATCAGAAGAACTTTTAGCTCCCCAGTTTATTAAAACAGCCCTGTCAAATATTCTTGGTGTTCTATAATTACAGTATTGTAACACATATATTTTAAAAAGTTTCATGTACAACAACAAGATATAACCTACTTTCAGGACAACTTAAAATATTAAAATTAAAACTATCACTACAAAACAGGAAGCAGGTGGGAAAGACAAATACAGTAATGAAAATTTCCCTTAAAATTTTCCTTGAACGATTTAGCTGTGTCAAGTTCTGCATTGTAACAATACGGTGCCCAACACTCAGAATGTTCACTGTAGTCAGTGAATGAGTAATATAATCTAGAACATTACACTGCATAAAACAATTAAGCATGTATCTGTGAACACAACAGACTTTTTGCTTTACATGGGACTATGCCTTATGAGCAAGAGGCCTCTCCTTTTTTAACTAAAAAATAATATGTGTTCACATATTTCATGGCTGTTTATATTTTCCATCCTTCTCCCAGGCTTGTACTCCAAAAGGAACCGGTATAAGGTAAAAAAAGTCACGATGCCAACTGGTCTTCAAATAATAAAACAATATCTAGTCTGAAATTGCCTCCTCTGATTACTGTATTGACAAGAATTTTGGTTCAGACGTCCCGCAAAAGAACAAAAAACCTCAGTGCTGTTTAGTGCCTGTTAGAAGTTTTATCAGAAGAAATTTTAGCTCCCCAGTTTATTAAAACAGCCCTGTCAAATAGTCTTGGTGTTCTATAATTACAGTATTGTACCACATATATTTTAAAAAGTTTCATGTACAAGATATAACCTACTTTCAGGACAACTTAAAATATTAAAATTAAAACTATCACTACAAAACAGGAAGCAGGTGGGAAAGCCAAATACAGTAATGAAAATTTCCCTTAAAATTTTCCTTGAAGGATTTAGCTGTATCCAGTTCTGCATTGTAACATTACGGTGCCCACCACTCTGAATGTTCACTATAGTCAGTGAATGAAAAATATAATCTTGAAGTTTTATCAGAAGAACTTTTAGGTCCCCAGTTTATTAAAACAGCCCTGTCAAATATTCTTGGTGTTCTATAATTACAGTATTGTAACACATATATTTTTAAAAGTTTCATGTACAACAACAAGATATAACCTACTTTCAGGACAACTTAAAATATTAAAATTTAAACTATCACTACAAAACAGGAAGAAGGTGGGAAAGAAAATTTCCCTTAAAATTTTCCTTGAAGGATTTAGCTGTGTCCAGTTCTGCATTGTAACATTACGGTGCCCACCACTCAGAATGTTCACCGTAGTCAGTGAATGAGAAATATAATCTAGAACATTACACTGCATAAAACAATCTAATCATGTATCTGTGAACACAACAGACTTTTTGCTTTACATGAGGCTATGCCTTGTGAGCAAGAGGCCTCTCCTTTTTTAACTCTTAAAAAATAATATGTGTTCACATATTTCATGGCTGTTTATATTTTCCATCCTTCTCCCAGGCTTGTACTCCAAAAGGAACCGGTATAAGGTAAAAAAGTCCCCATGCCAAATGGTCTTGAAATAATAAAACAGTATCTAGTCTGAAATGGACTCCTCTGATTACTGTATTGACAAGAATTTTGTTTCGGACGTCCCCAAAAACAACAAAAAACAACAAATTCACTGCTGTTTAGTGCCTGTTAGAAGTTTTATAAGAAGAACTTTTAGCTCCCCAGTTTATTAAAACAGCCGTGTCAAATATTCTTGGTGATCTATAATTACAGTATTCTACCACATATATTTTTAAAAGTTTCATTTACAACACCCAGATATAAACTACATTCAGGCCAACTTAAAATATTAAAATTAAAACTATCACTACAAAACAGGAAGCAGGTGGGAAAGAAAAATACAGAAATGAAAATTTCCCTTAAAATTTTCCTTGAAGGATTTAGCTGTGTCCAGTTCTGCATTGTAACATTACGGTGCCCACCACTCTGAATGTTCACTGTAGTCAGTGAATGAGAAATATAATCTAGAACATTACACTGCATAAAACAATCTAAGCATGTATCTGTGAACACAACAGACTTTTTGCTTTACATTAGGCTATGCCTTGTGAGCAAGAGGCCTCTCCTTTTTTAACTTAAAAAATAATATGTGTTCACATATTTCATGGCTGTTTATATTTTCCATCCTTCTCCCAGGCTTGTACTCCAAAAGGAACCGGTATAAGGTAAAAAAAGTCACGATGCCAACTGGTCTTCAAATAATAAAACAATATCTAGTCTGAAATTGCCTCCTCTGATTACTGTATTGACAAGAATTTTGGTTCAGACGTCCCGCAAAAGAACAAAAAACCTCAGTGCTGTTTAGTGCCTGTTAGAAGTTTTATCAGAAGAACTTTTAGCTCCCCAGTTTATTAAAACAGCCGCGTCAAATATTCTTGGTGTTCTATAATTACAGTATTGTAACACATATATTTTAAAAAGTTTCATGTACCACAACAAGATATAACCTACTTTCAGGACAACTTAAAATATTAAAATTAAAACTATCACTACAAAACAGGAAGCAAGTGGGAAAGACAAATACAGCAATGAAAATTTCCCTTAAAATTTTCCTTGAAGGATTTAGCTGTGTCCAGTTCTGCATTGTAACATTACGGTGCCCACCACTCTGAATGTTCACTGTAGTCAGTGAATGAGAAATATAATCTTGAAGTTTTATCAGAAGAACTTTTAGCTCCCCAGTTTATTAAAAAAGCCGTGTCAAATATTCTTGGTGGTCTATAATTACAGTATTGTAACACATATATTTTAAAAAGTTTCATGTACAACAACAAGATATAACCTACTTTCAGGACAACTTAAAATATTAAAATTAAAACTATCACTACAAAACAGGAAGCAGGTGGGAAAGACAAATACAGCAATGAAAATTTCCCTTAAAATTTTCCTTGAATGATTTAGCTGTGTCCAGTTCTGCATTGTAACAATACGGTGCCCACCACTCAGAATGTTCACTCTAGTCAGTGAATGACAAATATAATCTAGAACATTACACTGCATAAAACAATTAAGCATGTATCTGTGAACACAACAGACTTTTTGCTTTACATGAGGCTATGCCTTGTGAGCAAGAGGCCTCTCCTTTTTTAACTCTTAAAAAATAATATGTGTTCACATATTTCATGGCTGTTTATATTTTCCATCCTTCTCCCAGGCTTGTACTCCAAAAGGAACCGGTATAAGGTAAAAAAAGTCACCATGCCAACTGGTCTTCAAATAATAAAACAGTCTCTAGTCTGAAATGGACTCCTCTGATTACTATATTGACAAGAATTTTGTTTCAGACGTCCCGCAAAAGAACAAAAAACCTCAGTGCTGTTTAGTGCCTGTTAGAAGTTTTATCAGAAGAACTTTTAGCTCCCCAGTTTATTAAAACAGCCCTGTCAAATATTCTTGGTGTTCTATAATTACAGTATTGTACCACATATATTTTTAAAAGTTTCATGTACAACACCAAGATATAACCTACTTTCAGGACAACTTAAAATATTAAAATTTATCATACAAAACAGGAAGCAGGTGGGAAAGACAAATACAGTAATGAAAATTTCCATTAAAATTTTCCTTGAAGGATTTAGCTGTGTTCAGTTCTGCATTGTAACATTACGGTGCCCACCACTGTGAATGTTCACTATAGTGAGTGAATGAGAAATATAATCTTGAAGTTTTATCAGAAGAACTTTTAGCTCCCCAGTTTATTAAAACAGCCCTGTCAAATATTCTTGGTGTTCTATAATTACAGTATTGTAACACATATATTTTAAAAAGTTTCATGTACAACAACAAGATATAACCTACTTTCAGGACAACTTAAAATATTAAAATTAAAACTATCACTACAAAACAGGAAGCAGGTGGGAAAGACAAATACAGTAATGAAAATTTCCCTTAAAATTTTCCTTGAACGATTTAGTGTGTCCAGTTCTGCATTGTAACAATACGGTGCCCACCACTCAGAATGTTCACTGTAGTCAGTGAATGAGTAATATAATCTAGAACATTACACTGCATAAAACAATTAAGCATGTATCTGTGAACACAACAGACTTTTTGCTTTACATGGGGCTATGCCTTGGGAGCAAGAGGCCTCTCCTTTTTTAACTTAAAAAATAATATGTGTTCACATATTTCATGGCTGTTTATATTTTCCATCCTTCTCCCAGGCTTGTACTCCAAAAGGAACCGGTATAAGGTAAAAAAAGTCACGATGCCAACTGGTCTTCAAATAATAAAACAATATCTAGTCTGAAATTGCCTCCTCTGATTACTGTATTGACAAGAATTTTGGTTCAGACGTCCCGCAAAAGAACAAAAAACCTCAGTGCTGTTTAGTGCCTGTTAGAAGTTTTATCAGAAGAACTTTTAGCTCCCCAGTTTATTAAAACAGCCGTGTCAAATATTCTTGGTGTTCTATAATTACAGTATTGTAACACATATATTTTAAAAAGTTTCATGTACAACACCAAGATATAACCTACTTTCAGGACAACTTAAAATATTAAAATTAAAACTATCACTACAAAACAGGAAGCAGGTGGGAAAGACAAATACAGCAATGAAAATTTCCCTTAAAATTTTCCTTGAAGGATTTAGCTGTGTCCAGTTCTGCATTGTAACATTACGGTGCCCACCACTCTGAATGTTCATCGTAGTCAGTGAATGAGAAATATAATCTTGAAGTTTTATCAGAAGAACTTTTAGCTCCCCAGTTTATTAAAACAGCCGTGTCAAATATTCTTGGTGTTCTATAATTACAGTATTGTAACACATATATTTTAAAAAGTTTCATGTACAACAACAAGATATAACCTACTTTCAGGACAACTTAAAATATTAAAATTAAAACTATCACTACAAAACAGGAAGCAGGTGGGAAAGACAAATACAGTAATGAAAATTTCCCTTAAAATTTTCCTTGAACGATTTAGTGTGTCCAGTTCTGCATTGTAACAATACGGTGCCCACCACTCAGAATGTTCACTGTAGTCAGTGAATGAGTAATATAATCTAGAACATTACACTGCATAAAACAATTAAGCATGTATCTGTGAACACAACAGACTTTTTGCTTTACATGGGGCTATGCCTTGGGAGCAAGAGGCCTCTCCTTTTTTAACTTAAAAAATAATATGTGTTCACATATTTCATGGCTGTTTATATTTTCCATCCTTCTCCCAGGCTTGTACTCCAAAAGGAACCGGTATAAGGTAAAAAAAGTCACGATGCCAACTGGTCTTCAAATAATAAAACAATATCTAGTCTGAAATTGCCTCCTCTGATTACTGTATTGACAAGAATTTTGGTTCAGACGTCCCGCAAAAGAACAAAAAACCTCAGTGCTGTTTAGTGCCTGTTAGAAGTTTTATCAGAAGAACTTTTAGCTCCCCAGTTTATTAAAACAGCCGTGTCAAATATTCTTGGTGTTCTATAATTACAGTATTG
The DNA here is from genome assembly GCA_035047345.1 of Bradypodion ventrale. Taxonomy (NCBI): domain Eukaryota; kingdom Metazoa; phylum Chordata; class Lepidosauria; order Squamata; family Chamaeleonidae; genus Bradypodion; species Bradypodion ventrale. Next base: position 20,656,833 of record JAWDJE010000009.1, on the reverse strand, counting down.
TAACACATATATTTTAAAAAGTTTCATGTACAACACCAAGATATAACCTACTTTCAGGACAACTTAAAATATTAAAATTAAAACTATCACTACAAAACAGGAAGCAGGTGGGAAAGACAAATACAGCAATGAAAATTTCCCTTAAAATTTTCCTTGAAGGATTTAGCTGTGTCCAGTTCTGCATTGTAACATTACGGTGCCCACCACTCTGAATGTTCATCGTAGTCAGTGAATGAGAAATATAATCTTGAAGTTTTATCAGAAGAACTTTTAGCTCCCCAGTTTATTAAAACAGCCGTGTCAAATATTCTTGGTGTTCTATAATTACAGTATTGTAACACATATATTTTAAAAAGTTTCATGTACAACAACAAGATATAACCTACTTTCAGGACAACTTAAAATATTAAAATTAAAACTATCACTACAAAACAGGAAGCAGGTGGGAAAGACAAATACAGTAATGAAAATTTCCCTTAAAATTTTCCTTGAATGATTTAGCTGTGTCCAGTTCTGCATTGTAACAATACATGCCCACCACTCAGAATGTTCACTGTAGTCAGTGAATGAGTAATATAATCTAGAACATTACACTGCATAAAACAATTAAGCATGTATCTGTGAACACAACAGACTTTTTGCTTTACATGGGGCTATGCCTTGTGAGCAAGAGGCCTCTCATTTTTTAACTCTTAAAAAATAATATGTGTTCACATATTTCATGGCTGTTTATATTTTCCATCCTTCTCCCAGGCTTGTACTCCAAAAGGAACCGGTATAAGGTAAAAAAATTCACCATGCCAACTGGTCTTCAAATAATAAAACAGTCTCTAGTCTGAAATGGACTCCTCTGATTACTATATTGACAAGAATTTTGTTTCAGACGTCCCGCAAAAGAACAAAAAACCTCAGTGCTGTTTAGGGCCTGTTAGAAGTTTTATCAGAAGAACTTTTAGCTCCCCAGTTTATTAAAACAGCCGTGTCAAATATTCTTGGTGTTCTATAATTACAGTATTCTACCACATATATTTTAAAAAGTTTCATTTACAACACCCAGATATAAACTACATTCAGGCCAACTTAAAATATTAAAATTAAAACTATCACTACAAAACAGGAAGCAGGTGGGAAAGACAAATACAGTAATGAAAATTTCCCTTAAAATTTTCCTTGAAGGATTTAGCTGTGTCCTGTTCTGCATTGTAACATTACGGTGCCCACCACTCTGAATGTTCACTATAGTCAGTGAATGATAAATATAATCTTGAAGTTTTATCAGAAGAACTTTTAGCTCCCCAGTTTATTAAAACAGCCGTGTCAAATATTCTTGGTGTTCTATAATTACAGTATTGTAACACATATATTTTAAAAAGTTTCATGTACAACAACAAGATATAACCTACTTTCAGGACAACTTAAAATATTAAAATTAAAACTATCACTACAAAACAGGAAGCAGGTGGGAAAGACAAATACAGTAATGAAAATTTCCCTTAATTTTTCCTTGAACGATTTAGCTGTGTCCAGTTCTGCATTGTTACAATATGGTGCCCACCACTCAGAATGTTCACTCTAGTCAGTGAATGACAAATATAATCTAGAACATTACACTGCATAAAACAATTAAGCATGTATCTGTGAACACAACAGACTTTTTGCTTTACATGAGGCTATGCCTTGTGAGCAAGAGGCCTCTCCTTTTTTAACTCTTAAAAAATAATATGTGTTCACATATTTCATGGCTGTTTATATTTTCCATCCTTCTCCCAGGCTTGTACTCCAAAAGGAACCGGTATAAGGTAAAAAAATTCACCATGCCAACTGGTCTTCAAATAATAAAACAGTCTCTAGTCTGAAATGGACTCCTCTGATTACTATATTGACAAGAATTTTGTTTCAGACGTCCCGCAAAAGAACAAAAAACCTCAGTGCTGTTTAGGGCCTGTTAGAAGTTTTATCAGAAGAACTTTTAGCTCCCCAGTTTATTAAAACAGCCCTGTCAAATATTCTTGGTGTTCTATAATTACAGTATTGTACCACATATATTTTTAAAAGTTTCATGTACAACACCAAGATATAACCTACTTTCAGGACAACTTAAAATATTAAAATTTATCATACAAAACAGGAAGCAGGTGGGAAAGACAAATACAGTAATGAAAATTTCCCTTAAAATTTTCCTTGAAGGATTTAGCTGTGTCCAGTTCTGCATTGTAACATTACGGTGCCCACCACTCTGAATGTTCACTGTAGTCAGTGAATGAGAAATATAATCTTGAAGTTTTATCAGAAGAACTTTTAGCTCCCCAGTTTATTAAAACAGCCGTGTCAAATATTCTTGGTGTTCTATAATTACAGTATTGTAACACATATATTTTAAAAAGTTTCATGTACAACAACAAGATATAACCTACTTTCAGGACAACTTAAAATATTAAAATTAAAACTATCACTACAAAACAGGAAGCAGGTGGGAAAGACAAATACAGTAATGAAAATTTAAAATTTTCCTTGAAGGATTTAGCTGTGTCCAGTTCTGCATTGTAACATTACGGTGCCCACCACTCAGAATGTTCACTGTAGTCAGTGAATGAGAAATATAATCTAGAACATTACACTGCATAAAACAATCTAATCATGTATCTGTGAACACAACAGACTTTTTGCTTTACATGAGGCTATGCCTTGTGAGCAAGAGGCCTCTCCTTTTTTAACTCCAAAAAATAATATGTGTTCACATATTTCATGGCTGTTTATATTTTCCATCCTTCTCCCAGGCTTGTACTCCAAAAGGAACCGGTATAAGGTAAAAAAGTCCCCATGCCAACTGGTCTTGAAATAATAAAACAGTATCTAGGCTGAAATTGACTCCTCTGATTACTGTATTGACAAGAATTTTGTTTCGGACGTCCCCCAAAACAACAAAAAACAACAAATTCAGTGCTGTTTAGTGCCTGTTAGAAGTTTTATAAGAAGAACTTTTAGCTCCCCAGTTTATTAAAACAGCCGTGTCAAATATTCTTGGTGTTCTATAATTACAGTATTCTACCACATATATTTTAAAAAGTTTCATTTACAACACCCAGATATAAACTACATTCAGGCCAACTTAAAATATTAAAATTAAAACTATCACTACAAAACAGGAAGCAGGTGGGAAAGACAAATACAGTAATGAAAATTTCCCTTAAATTTTTCCTTGAAGGATTTAGCTGTGTCCTGTTCTGCATTGTAACATTACGGTGCCCACCACTCTGAATGTTCACTATAGTCAGTGAATGATAAATATAATCTTGAAGTTTAATCAGAAGAACTTTTAGCTCCCCAGTTTATTAAAACAGCTGTGTCAAATATTCTTGGTGTTCTATAATTACAGTATTGTAACACATATATTTTAAAAAGTTTCATGTACAACAACAAGATATAACCTACTTTCAGGACAACTTAAAATATTAAAATTAAAACTATCACTACAAAACAGGAAGCAGGTGGGAAAGACAAATACAGCAATGAAAATTTCCCTTAAAATTTTCCTTGAAGGATTTAGCTGTGTCCAGTTCTGCATTGTAACATTACGGTGCCCACCACTCTGAATGTTCACTGTAGTCAGTGAATGAGAAATATTATCTGGAAGTTTTATCAGAAGAACTTTTAGCTCCCCAGTTTACTAAAACAGGCGTGTCAAGTATTCTTGGTGTTCTATAATTACAGTATTGTAACACATATATTTTAAAAAGTTTCATGTACAACAACAAGAGATAACCTACTTTCAGGACAACTTAAAATATTAAAATTAAAACTATCACTACAAAACAGGAAGCAGGTGGGAAAGACAAATACAGTAATGAAAATTTCCCTTATAATTTTCCTTGAACGATTTAGCTGTGTCCAGTTCTGCATTGTAACAATACGGTTCCCACCACTCAGAATGTTCACTGTAGTCAGTGAATGAGTAATATAATCTAGAACATTACACTGCATAAAACAATTAAGCATGTATCTGTGAACACAACAGACTTTTTGCTTTACATGGGGCTATGCCTTGTGAGCAAGAGGCCTCAACTTTTTTAACTTAAAAAATAATATGTGTTCACATATTTCATGGCTGTTTATATTTTCCATCCTTCTCCCAGGCTTGTACTCCAAAAGGAACCGGTATAAGGTAAAAAAAGTCACGATGCCAACTGGTCTTCAAATAATAAAACAATATCTAGTCTGAAATTGCCTCCTCTGATTACTGTATTGACAAGAATTTTGGTTCAGACGTCCCGCAAAAGAACAAAAAACCTCAGTGCTGTTTAGTGCCTGTTAGAAGTTTTATCAGAAGAACTTTTAACTCCCCAGTTTATTAAAACAGCCGTGTCAAATATTCTTGGTGTTCTATAATTACAGTATTGTAACAAATATATTTTAAAAAGTTTCATGTACAACAACAAGATATAACCTACTTTCAGGACAACTTAAAATATTAAAATTAAAACTATCACTACAAAACAGGAAGCAGGTGGGAAAGACAAATACAGCAATGAAAATTTCCCTTAAAATTTTCCTTGAAGGATTTAGCTGTGTCCAGTTCTGCATTGTAACATTACGGTGCCCACCACTCTGAATGTTCACTGTAGTCAGTGAATGAGAAATATAATCTTGAAGTTTTATCAGAAGAACTTTTAGCTCCCCAGTTTATTAAAACAGCCGTGTCAAATATTCTTGGTGTTCTATAATTACAGTATTGTAACACATATATTTTAAAAAGTTTCATGTACAACAACAAGATATAACCTACTTTCAGGACAACTTAAAATATTAAAATTAAAACTATCACTACAAAACAGGAAGCAGGTGGGAAAGACAAATACAGTAATGAAAATTTCCCTTAAAATTTTCCTTGAACGATTTAGCTGTGTCCAGTTCTGCATTGTAACAATACGGTGCCCACCACTCAGAATGTTCACTGTAGTCAGTGAATGAGAAATATAATCTAGAACATTACACTGCATAAAACAATCTAAGCATGTATCTGTGAACACAACAGACTTTTTGCTTTACATGAGGCTATGCCTTGTGAGCAAGAGGCCTCTCCTTTTTTAACTCTTAAAAAATAATATGTGTTCACATATTTCATGGCTGTTTATATTTTCCATCCTTCTCCCAGGCTTGTACTCCAAAAGGAACCGGTATAAGGTAAAAAAGGCCCCATGCCAACTGGAATTGAAATAATAAAACAGTATCTAGTCTGAAATTGACTCCTCTGATTACTGTATTGACAAGAATTTTGTTTCGGACGTCCCCCAAAACAACAAAAAACAACAAATTCAGTGCTGTTTAGTGCCTGTTAGAAGTTTTATAAGAAGAACTTTTAGCTCCCCAGTTTATTAAAACAGCCGTGTCAAATATTCTTGGTGTTCTATAATTACAGTATTCTACCACATATATTTTTAAAAGTTTCATGTACAACACCAAGATATAACCTACTTTCAGGACAACTTAAAATATTAAAATTTATCATACAAAACAGGAAGCGGGTGGGAAAGACAAATACAGTAATGAAAATTTCCATTAAAATTTTCCTTGAAGGATTTAGCTGTGTTCAGTTCTGCATTGTAACATTACGGTGCCCACCACTCTGAATGTTCACTATAGTCAGTGAATGAGAAATATAATCTTGAAGTTTTATCAGAAGAACTTTTAGCTCCCCAGTTTATTAAAACAGCCCTGTCAAATATTCTTGGTGTTCTATAATTACAGTATTGTACTACATATATTTTAAAAAGTTTCAGGTACAACAACATGATATAACCTACTTTCAGGACAACTTAAAATATTAAAATTAAAACTATCACTACAAAATAGGAAGCAGGTGGGAAAGCCAAATACAGTAATGAAAATTTCCCTTAAAATTTTCCTTGAAGGATTTAGCTGTGTCCAGTTCTGCATTGTAACATTACGGTGCCCACCACTCAGATTGTTCACTGTAGTCAGTGAATGAGAAATATAATCTTGAAGTTTTATCAGAACTTTTAGCTCCCCAGTTTATTAAAACAGCCGTGTCAAATATTCTTGGTGTTCTATAATTACAGTATTGTAACACATATATTTTAAAAAGTTTCACGTACAACAACAAGATATAACCTACTTTCAGGACAACTTAAAATATTAAAATTAAAACTATCACTACAAAACAGGAAGCAGGTGGGAGACAAATACAGTAATGAAAATTTCCCTTAAAATTTTCCTTGAACGATTTAGCTGTGTCAAGTTCTGCATTGTAACAATACGGTGCCCACCACTCAGAATGTTCACTGTAGTCAGTGAATGAGTAATATAATCTAGAACATTACACTGCATAAAACAATTAAGCATGTATCTGTGAACACAACAGACTTTTTGCTTTACATGAGGCTATGCCTTGTGAGCAAGAGGCCTCTCCTTTCTTAACTCTTAAAAAATAATATGTGTTCACATATTTCATGGCTGTTTATATTTTCCATCCTTCTCCCAGGCTTGTACTCCAAAAGGAACCGGTATAAGGTAAAAAAAGTCACCATGCCAACTGGTCTTCAAATAATAAAACAGTATCTAGTCTGAAATGGACTCCTCTGATTACTGTATTGACAAGAATTTTGTTTGAGATGTCCCGCAAAACAACAAAAAACCTCAGTGCTGTTTAGTGCCTGTTAGAAGTTTTATAAGAAGAACTTTTAGCTCCCCAGTTTATTAAAACAGCCCTGTCAAATATTCTTGGTGTTCTATAATTACAGTATTCTACCACATATATTTTTAAAAGTTTCATGTACAACACCAAGATATAACCTACTTTCAGGACAACTTAAAATATTAAAATTTATCATACAAAACAGGAAGCAGGTGGGAAAGACAAATACAGTAATGAAAATTTCCATTAAAATTTTCCTTGAAGGATTTAGCTGTGTTCAGTTCTGCATTGTAACATTACGGTGCCCACCACTCTGAATGTTCACTATAGTCAGTGAATGAGAAATATAATCTTGAAGTTTTATCAGAAGAACTTTTAGCTCCCCAGTTTATTAAAACAGCCCTGTCAAATATTCTTGGTGTTCTATAATTACAGTATTGTAACACATATATTTTAAAATGTTTCATGTACAACAACAAGATATAACCTACTGTCAGGACAACTTAAAATATTAAAATTAAAACTATCACTACAAAACAGGAAGCAGGTGGGAAAGACAAATACAGTAATGAAAATTTCCCTTATAATTTTCCTTGAACGATTTAGCGGTGTCCAGTTCTGCATTGTAACAATACGGTTCCCACCACTCAGAATGTTCACTGTAGTCAGTGAATGAGTAATATAATCTAGAACATTACACTGCATAAAACAATTAAGCATGTATCTGTGAACACAACAGACTTTTTGCTTTACATGGGGCTATGCCTTGTGAGCAAGAGGCCTCAACTTTTTTAACTTAAAAAATAATATGTGTTCACATATTTCATGGCTGTTTATATTTTCCATCCTTCTCCCAGGCTTGTACTCCAAAAGGAACCGGTATAAGGTAAAAAAAGTCACGATGCCAACTGGTCTTCAAATAATAAACCAATATCTAGTCTGAAATTGCCTCCTCTGATTACTGTATTGACAAGAATTTTGGTTCAGACGTCCCGCAAAAGAACAAAAAACCTCAGTGCTGTTTAGTGCCTGTTAGAAGTTTTATCAGAAGAACTTTTAGCTCCCCAGTTTATTAAAACAGCCGTGTCAAATATTCTTGGTGTTCTATAATTACAGTATTGTAACACATATATTTTAAAAAGTTTCATGTACAACACCAAGATATAACCTACTTTCAGGACAACTTAAAATATTGAAATTTATCATACAAAACAGGAAGCAGGTGGGAAAGACAAATACAGTAATGAAAATTTCCATTAAAATTTTCCTTGAAGGATTTAGCTGTGTTCAGTTCTGCATTGTAACATTACGGTGCCCACCACTCTGAAAGTTCACTATAGTCAGTGAATGAGAAATATAATCTTGAAGTTTTATCAGAAGAACTTTTAGCTCCCCAGTTTATTAAAACAGCCCTGTCAAATATTCTTGGTGTTCTATAATTACAATATTGTACCACATATATTTTAAAAAGTTTCATGTACAACAACAAGATATAACCTACTTTCAGGACAACTTAAAATATTAAAATTAAAACTATCACTACAAAACAGGAAGCAGGTGGGAAAGACAAATACAGTAATGAAAATTTCCCTTATAATTATCCTTGAACGATTTAGCTGTGTCCAGTTCTGCATTGTAACAATACGGTTCCCACCACTCAGAATGTTCACTGTAGTCAGTGAATGAGTAATATAATCTAGAACATTACACTGCATAAAACAATTAAGCATGTATCTGTGAACACAACAGACTTTTTGCTTTACATGGGGCTATGCCTTGTGAGCAAGAGGCCTCAACTTTTTTAACTTAAAAAATAATATGTGTTCACATATTTCATGGCTGTTTATATTTTCCATCCTTCTCCCAAGCTTCTACTCCAAAAGGAACCGGTATAAGGTAAAAAAGTCACGATGCCAACTGGTCTTCAAATAATAAAACAATATCTAGTCTGAAATTGCCTCCTCTAATTATTGTATTGACAAGAATTTTGGTTCAGACGTCCTGCAAAAGAACAAAAAACCTCAATGCTGTTTAGTGCCTGTTAGAAGTTTTATCAGAAGAACTTTTAGCTCCCCAGTTTATTAAAACAGCCGTGTCAAATATTCTTGGTGTTCTAGAATTACAGTATTGTAACACATATATATTAAAAAGTTTCATGTACAACACCAAGATATAACCTACTTTCAGGACAACTTAAAATATTAAAATTAAAACTATCACTACAAAACAGGAAGCAGGTGGGAAAGACAAATACAGTAATGAAAATTTCCCTTAATTTTTCCTTGAACGGTTTAGCTGTGTCCAGTTCTGCATTGTAACAATACGGTGCCCACCACTCAGAATGTTAACTCTAGTCAGTGAATGAGAAATATAATCTAGAACATTACACTGCATAAAACAATTAAGCATGTATCTGTGAACACAACAGACTTTTTGCTTTACATGAGGCTATGCCTTGTGAGCAAGAGGCCTCTCCTTTTTTAACTCTTAAAAAAATAATATGTGTTCACATATTTCATGGCTGTTTATATTTTCCATCCTTCTGCCAGGCTTGTACTCCAAAAGGAACCGGTATAAGGTAAAAAAAAGTCACCATGCCAACTGGTCTTCAAATAATAAAACAGTATCTAGTCTGAAATGGACTCCTCTGATTACTGTATTGACAAGAATTTTGTTTCAGACGTCCCGCAAAACAACAAAAAACCTCAGTGCTGTTTAGTGCCTGTTAGAAGTTTTATCAGAAGAACTTTTAGCTCCCCAGTTTATTAAAACAGCCCTGTCAAATATTCTTGGTGTTCTATAATTACAGTATTGTACCACATATATTTTTAAAAGTTTCATGTACAACACCAAGATATAACCTACTTTCAGGACAACTGAAAATATTAAAATTTATCATACAAAACAGGAAGCAGGTGGGAAAGACAAATACAGTAATGAAAATTTCCATTAAAATTTTTCTTGAAGGATTTAGCTGTGTTCAGTTCTGCATTGTAACATTACGGTGCCCACCACTCTGAATGTTCACTATAGTCAGTGAATGAGAAATATAATCTTGAAGTTTTATCAGAAGAACTTTTAGCTCCCCAGTTTATTAAAACAGCCCTGTCAAATATTCTTGGTGTTCTATAATTACAGTATTGTACTACATATATTTTAAAAAGTTTCATGTACAACAACAAGATATAACCTACTTTCAGGACAACTTAAAATATTAAAATTAAAGCTATCACTACAAAACAGGAAGCAGGTGGGAAAGACAAATACAGTAATGAAAATTTCCCTTAAAATTTTCCTTGAACGATTTAGCTGTGTCCAGTTCTGCATTGTAACATTACGGTGCCCACCACTCTGAATGTTCACTATAGTCAGTGAATGATAAATATAATCTTGAAGTTTTATCAGAAGAACTTTAACTCCCCAGTTTATTAAAACAGCCGTGTCAAATATTCTTGGTGTTCTATAATTACAGTATTGTAACACATATATTTTAAAAAGTTTCATGTACAACACCAAGATATAACCTACTTTCAGGACAACTTAAAATATTAAAATTAAAACTATCACTACAAAACAGGAAGCAGGTGGGAAAGACAAATACAGTAATGAAAATTTCCCTTAATTTTTCCTTGAACGGTTTAGCTGTGTCCAGTTCTGCATTGTAACAATACGGTGCCCACCACTCAGAATGTTAACTCTAGTCAGTGAATGAGAAATATAATCTAGAACATTACACTGCATAAAACAATTAAGCATGTATCTGTGAACACAACAGACTTTTTGCTTTACATGAGGCTATGCCTTGTGAGCAAGAGGCCTCTCCTTTTTTAACTCTTAAAAAAATAAGATGTGTTCACATATTTCATGGCTGTTTATATTTTCCATCCTTCTGCCAGGCTTGTACTCCAAAAGGAACCGGTATAAGGTAAAAAAAAGTCACCATGCCAACTGGTCTTCAAATAATAAAACAGTATCTAGTCTGAAATGGACTCCTCTGATTACTGTATTGACAAGAATTTTGTTTCAGACGTCCCGCAAAACAACAAAAAACCTCAGTGCTGTTTAGTGCCTGTTAGAAGTTTTATCAGAAGAACTTTTAGCTCCCCAGTTTATTAAAACAGCCCTGTCAAATATTCTTGGTGTTCTATAATTACAGTATTGTACCACATATATTTTTAAAAGTTTCATGTACAACACCAAGATATAACCTACTTTCAGGACAACTGAAAATATTAAAATTTATCATACAAAACAGGAAGCAGGTGGGAAAGACAAATACAGTAATGAAAATTTCCATTAAAATTTTTCTTGAAGGATTTAGCTGTGTTCAGTTCTGCATTGTAACATTACGGTGCCCACCACTCTGAATGTTCACTATAGTCAGTGAATGAGAAATATAATCTTGAAGTTTTATCAGAAGAACTTTTAGCTCCCCAGTTTATTAAAACAGCCCTGTCAAATATTCTTGGTGTTCTATAATTACAGTATTGTACTACATATATTTTAAAAAGTTTCATGTACAACAACAAGATATAACCTACTTTCAGGACAACTTAAAATATTAAAATTAAAGCTATCACTACAAAACAGGAAGCAGGTGGGAAAGACAAATACAGTAATGAAAATTTCCCTTAAAATTTTCCTTGAACGATTTAGCTGTGTCCAGTTCTGCATTGTAACATTACGGTGCCCACCACTCTGAATGTTCACTATAGTCAGTGAATGATAAATATAATCTTGAAGTTTTATCAGAAGAACTTTAACTCCCCAGTTTATTAAAACAGCCGTGTCAAATATTCTTGGTGTTCTATAATTACAGTATTGTAACACATATATTTTAAAAAGTTTCATGTACAACACCAAGATATAACCTACTTTCAGGACAACTTAAAATATTAAAATTAAAACTATCACTACAAAACAGGAAGCAGGTGGGAAAGACAAATACAGTAATGAAAATTTCCCTTAATTTTTCCTTGAACGATTTAGCTGTGTCCAGTTCTGCATTGTAACAATACGGTGCCCATCACTCAGAATGTTCACTCTAGTCAGTGAATGAGAAATATAATCTAGAACATTACACTGCATAAAACAATTAAGCATGTATCTGTGAACACAACAGACTTTTTGCTTTACATGAGGCTATGCCTTGTGAGCAAGAGGCCTCTCCTTTTTTAACTCCTAAAAAATAATATGTGTTCACATATTTCATGGCTGTTTATATTTTCCATCCTTCTCCCAGGCTTGTACTCCAAAAGGAACCGGTATAAGGTAAAAAAAGTCACCATGCCAACTGGTCTTCAAATAATAAAACAGTATCTAGTCTGAAATGGACTCCTCTGATTAATGTATTGACAAGAATTTTGTTTGAGACGTCCCGCAAAACAACAATAAACCTCAGTGCTGTTTAGTGCCTGTTAGAAGTTTTATCAGAAGAACTTTTAGCTCCCCAGTTTATTAAAACAGCCGTGTCAAATATTCTTGGTGTTCTATAATTACAGTATTGTACCACATATATTTTTAAAAGTTTCATGTACAACACCAAGATATAACCTACTTTCAGGACAACTTAAAATATTAAAATTTATCATACAAAACAGGAAGCAGGTGGGAAAGACAAATACAGTAATGAAAATTTCCATTAAAATTTTCCTTGAAGGATTTAGCTGTGTTCAGTTCTGCATTGTAACATTACGGTGCCCACCACTCTGAATGTTCACTATAGTCAGTGAATGAGAAATATAATCTTGAAGTTTTATCAGAAGAACTTTTAGCTCCCCAGTTTATTAAAACAGCCCTGTCAAATATTCTTGGTGTTCTATAATTACAGTATTGTACCACATATATTTTAAAAAGTTTCATGTACAACAACAAGATATAACCTACTTTCAGGACAACTTAAAATATTAAAATTAAAACTATCACTACAAAACAGGAAGCAGGTGGGAAAGACAAATACAGTAATGAAAATTTCCCTTATAATTTTCCTTGAACGATTTAGCTGTGTCCAGTTCTGCATTATAACAATACGGTTCCCACCACTCAGAATGTTCACTGTAGTCAGTGAATGAGTAATATAATCTAGAACATTACACTGCATAAAACAATTAAGCATGTATCTGTGAACACAACAGACTTTTTGCTTTACATGGGGCTATGCCTTGTGAGCAAGAGGCCTCAACTTTTTTAACTTAAAAAATAATATGTGTTCACATATTTCATGGCTGTTTATATTTTCCATCCTTCTCCCAAGCTTGTACTCCAAAAGGAACCGGTATAAGGTAAAAAAGTCACGATGCCAACTGGTCTTCAAATAATAAAACAATATCTAGTCTGAAATTGCCTCCTCTAATTATTGTATTGACAAGAATTTTGGTTCAGACGTCCTGCAAAAGAACAAAAAACCTCAATGCTGTTTAGTGCCTGTTAGAAGTTTTATCAGAAGAACTTTTAGCTCCCCAGTTTATTAAAACAGCCGTGTCAAATATTCTTGGTGTTCTATAATTACAGTATTGTAACACATATATATTAAAAAGTTTCATGTACAACAACAAGATATAACCTACTTTCAGGACAACTTAAAATATTAAAATTAAAACTATCACTACAAAACAGGAAGCAGGTGGGAAAGACAAATACAGCAATGAAAATTTCCCTTAAAATTTTCCTTGAAGGATTTAGCTGTGTCCGGTTCTGCATTGTAACATTACGGTGCCCACCACTCTGAATGTTCACTGTAGTCAGTGAATGAGAAATATAATCTTGAAGTTTTATCAGAAGAACTTTTAGCTACCCAGTTTATTAAAACAGCCGTGTCAAATATTCTTGGTGTTCTATAATTACAGTATTGTAACACCTTTATTTTAAAAAGTTTCATGTACAACACCAAGATATAACCTACTTTCAGGACAACTTAAAAAATATTAAAATTAAAACTATCACTACAAAACAGGAAGCAGGTGGGAAAGACAAATACAGTAATGAAAATTTCCCTTAATTTTTCCTTGAACGGTTTAGCTGTGTCCAGTTCTGCATTGTAACAATACGGTGCCCACCACTCAGAATGTTAACTCTAGTCAGTGAATGAGAAATATAATCTAGAACATTACACTGCATAAAACAATTAAGCATGTATCTGTGAACACAACAGACTTTTTGCTTTACATGAGGGTATGCCTTGTGAGCAAGAGGCCTCTCCTTTTTTAACTCCTAAAAAATAATATGTGTTCACATATTTCATGGCTGTTTATATTTTCCATCCTTCTGCCAGGCTTGTACTCCAAAAGGAACCGGTATAAGGTAAAAAAAAGTCACCATGCCAACTGGTCTTCAAATAATAAAACAGTATCTAGTCTGAAATGGACTCCTCTGATTACTGTATTGACAAGAATTTTGTTTGAGACGTCCTGCAAAACAACAAAAAACCTCAGTGCTGTTTAGTGCCTGTTAGAAGTTTTATCAGAAGAACTTTTAGCTCCCCAGTTTATTAAAACAGCCCTGTCAAATATTCTTGGTGTTCTATAATTACAGTATTGTACCACATATATTTTTAAAAGTTTCATCTACAACACCAAGATATAACCTACTTTCAGGACAACTTAAAATATTAAAATTTATCATACAAAACAGGAAGCAGGTGGGAAAGACAAATACAGTAATGAAAATTTCCATTAAAATTTTCCTTGAAGAATTTAGCTGTGTTCAGTTCTGCATTGTAACATTACGGTGCCCACCACTCTGAATGTTCACTATAGTCAGTGAATGAGAAATATAATCTTGAAGTTTTATCAGAAGAACTTTTAGCTCCCCAGTTTATTAAAACAGCCGTGTCAAATATTCTTGGTGTTCTATAATTACAGTATTGTAACACATATATTTTAAAAAGTTTCATGTACAACAACAAGATATAACCTACTTTCAGGACAACTTAAAATATTAAAATTAAAACTATCACTACAAAACAGGAAGCAGGTGGGAAAGACAAATACAGTAATGAAAATTTCCCTTATAATTTTCCTTGAACGATTTAGCTGTGTCCAGTTCTGCATTGTAACAATACGGTTCCCACCACTCAGAATGTTCACTGTAGTCAGTGAATGAGTAATATAATCTAGAACATTACACTGCATAAAACAATTAAGCATGTATCTGTGAACACAACAGACTTTTTGCTTTACATGGGGCTATGCCTTGTGAGCAAGAGGCCTCAACTTTTTTAACTTAAAAAATAATATGTGTTCACATATTTCATGGCTGTTTATATTTTCCATCCTTCTCCCAAGCTTCTACTCCAAAAGGAACCGGTATAAGGTAAAAAAGTCACGATGCCAACTGGTCTTCAAATAATAAAACAATATCTAGTCTGAAATTGCCTCCTCTAATTATTGTATTGACAAGAATTTTGGTTCAGACGTCCTGCAAAAGAACAAAAAACCTCAATGCTGTTTAGTGCCTGTTAGAAGTTTTATCAGAAGAACTTTTAGCTCCCCAGTTTATTAAAACAGCCGTGTCAAATATTCTTGGTGTTCTAGAATTACAGTATTGTAACACATATATATTAAAAAGTTTCATGTACAACACCAAGATATAACCTACTTTCAGGACAACTTAAAATATTAAAATTAAAACTATCACTACAAAACAGGAAGCAGGTGGGAAAGACAAATACAGCAATGAAAATTTCCCTTAAAATTTTCCTTGAAGGATTTAGCTGTGTCCGGTTCTGCATTGTAACATTACGGTGCCCACCACTCTGAATGTTCACTGTAGTCAGTGAATGAGAAATATAATCTTGAAGTTTTATCAGAAGAACTTTTAGCTCCCCAGTTTATTAAAACAGCCGTGTCAAATATTCTTGGTGTTCTATAATTACAGTATTGTAACACCTATATTTTAAAAAGTTTCATGTACAACACCAAGATATAACCTACTTTCAGGACAACTTAAAATATTAAAATTAAAACTATCACTACAAAACAGGAAGCAGGTGGGAAAGACAAATACAGTAATGAAAATTTCCCTTAATTTTTCCTTGAACGGTTTAGCTGTGTCCAGTTCTGCATTGTAACAATACGGTGCCCACCACTCAGAATGTTAACTCTAGTCAGTGAATGAGAAATATAATCTAGAACATTACACTGCATAAAACAATTAAGCATGTATCTGTGAACACAACAGACTTTTTGCTTTACATGAGGCTATGCCTTGTGAGCAAGAGGCCTCTCCTTTTTTAACTCTTAAAAAAATAATATGTGTTCACATATTTCATGGCTGTTTATATTTTCCATCCTTCTGCCAGGCTTGTACTCCAAAAGGAACCGGTATAAGGTAAAAAAAAGTCACCATGCCAACTGGTCTTCAAATAATAAAACAGTATCTAGTCTGAAATGGACTCCTCTGATTACTGTATTGACAAGAATTTTGTTTCAGACGTCCCGCAAAACAACAAAAAACCTCAGTGCTGTTTAGTGCCTGTTAGAAGTTTTATCAGAAGAACTTTTAGCTCCCCAGTTTATTAAAACAGCCCTGTCAAATATTCTTGGTGTTCTATAATTACAGTATTGTACCACATATATTTTTAAAAGTTTCATGTACAACACCAAGATATAACCTACTTTCAGGACAACTGAAAATATTAAAATTTATCATACAAAACAGGAAGCAGGTGGGAAAGACAAATACAGTAATGAAAATTTCCATTAAAATTTTTCTTGAAGGATTTAGCTGTGTTCAGTTCTGCATTGTAACATTACGGTGCCCACCACTCTGAATGTTCACTATAGTCAGTGAATGAGAAATATAATCTTGAAGTTTTATCAGAAGAACTTTTAGCTACCCAGTTTATTAAAACAGCCGTGTCAAATATTCTTGGTGTTCTATAATTACAGTATTGTAACACCTTTATTTTAAAAAGTTTCATGTACAACACCAAGATATAACCTACTTTCAGGACAACTTAAAAAATATTAAAATTAAAACTATCACTACAAAACAGGAAGCAGGTGGGAAAGACAAATACAGTAATGAAAATTTCCCTTAATTTTTCCTTGAACGGTTTAGCTGTGTCCAGTTCTGCATTGTAACAATACGGTGCCCACCACTCAGAATGTTAACTCTAGTCAGTGAATGAGAAATATAATCTAGAACATTACACTGCATAAAACAATTAAGCATGTATCTGTGAACACAACAGACTTTTTGCTTTACATGAGGGTATGCCTTGTGAGCAAGAGGCCTCTCCTTTTTTAACTCCTAAAAAATAATATGTGTTCACATATTTCATGGCTGTTTATATTTTCCATCCTTCTGCCAGGCTTGTACTCCAAAAGGAACCGGTATAAGGTAAAAAAGTCACGATGCCAACTGGTCTTCAAATAATAAAACAATATCTAGTCTGAAATTGCCTCCTCTAATTATTGTATTGACAAGAATTTTGGTTCAGACGTCCTGCAAAAGAACAAAAAACCTCAATGCTGTTTAGTGCCTGTTAGAAGTTTTATCAGAAGAACTTTTAGCTCCCCAGTTTATTAAAACAGCCGTGTCAAATATTCTTGGTGTTCTAGAATTACAGTATTGTAACACATATATATTAAAAAGTTTCATGTACAACACCAAGATATAACCTACTTTCAGGACAACTTAAAATATTAAAATTAAAACTATCACTACAAAACAGGAAGCAGGTGGGAAAGACAAATACAGTAATGAAAATTTCCCTTAAAATTTTCCTTGAAGGATTTAGCTGTGTCTTCTGCATTGTAACATTACGGTGCCCACCACTCAGAATGTTCACTGTAGTCAGTGAATGAGAAATATAATCTAGAACATTACACTGCATAAAACAATCTAAGCATGTATCTGTGAACACAACAGACTTTTTGCTTTACATTAGGCTATGCCTTGTGAGCAAGAGGCCTCTCCTTTTTTTACTTAAAAAATAATATGTGTTCACATATTTCATGGCTGTTTATATTTTCCATCCTTCTCCCAGGCTTGTACTCCAAAAGGAACCAGTATAAGATAAAAAAAGTGACCATGCCAACTGGTCTTCAAATAATAAAACAATATCTAGTCTGAAATTGCCTCCTCTGGTTTCTGTATTGACAAGAATTTTGTTTCAGACGTCCCGTAAAACAACAAAAAACCTCACTGCTGTTTAGTGCCTGTTAGAAGTTTTATGAGAAGAACTTTTAGCTCCTAACAAAAGAGATAAGTTATGTTGGAGATGTAAAGAATTTGATGGAACATACGAACATATGTGGTGGAGCTGTAAAAAAATAAGGGATTTTTGGGGAAGAATAGAAAATGAGTTTGGTGAAATATTGGGTAAAAGTGTTAAGTTGGTGTCGGGTACTATTCTTTTAACGAATGTGGAAGGCTTGGGTTTAAACAAGGAGGAAAAAGAATTACTGGAAATCGTACTGACAACGGGTAGACAATGTATAGCCAGAAATTGGAAAAACGATGTAGATATTCAGATTGGAGAATGGTATAAAGAAATGTGGAGTTTAGCACTGAACGATAAATTGACATGGGAGATTAAAGTCAAAAGAGATAATTTAAAAGAGAATAGATTTTGGAATATATGGAAACCGTTCGTGGATCACTCTATTATGGCAAGTGATAGCTCAGGACCAGTACCATCTCAAAGAAGCTTCTGGAGCTGAGTAGAAAATAAACTCTCCGGGCATTGTATATATTCACAGGGTGATTATTATTTGTTAAAAAGATTTGTGGTAGTACAGAAAGTTTCTTCCATTATTTTGGACTTTGAAATAATGGTTCTTAATATTTGGTGGTTAAATAGTAGTTAATGAGTATAGATATTGTTATGTGCTAGCATATAGTAATGTTTGTTAGTATGATATTATGGATCTGTTAGTGTATTGTATTGTTAATGTACTGTTAATGTTTTCTTTTCTTTTTTGTATGTCTATTAAAAACTCAATAAAAAAAATTTTTTTTTAAAAAAAGAACTTTTAGCTCCCCAGTTTATTAAAACAGCCCTGTCAAATATTCTTGGTGTTTTATAATTACAGTAATGAAAATTTCCGTTAAAAGTTTCTTTGAAGGATTTAGCTGTGTCCAGGTCTGTATACTGTATTTGCGGGGAAATTTCCCCCCGTCAAGTATCCTGTATTTGCCGGGAAATATCCCTGTCAAGTATCCTGTTTTCGCCAGGAAATTTCCACCCTGTCAAGTATCCTGTATTTGCCAGGAAATTTTCCATGTCAAGTATCCTGTATTTTCTGGGAAAAATTCCCCCTGTCAAGTATATTGTATTTTCCGGGAAACTTCCCCCTGTCAAGTATACTGTATTTTCTGGGACATTTCCACCCTGTCAAGTATCCTGTATTTTCTAGGAAATTTTCCCCTGTCAAGTATCCTGTATTTGCCGGGAAATATCCCCCTGTCAAGTATCCAGGGGAAAGACAAATAGAGTAATGAAAATATCCCTTATAATTTTCTTTGAAGGATTTAGCTGTGTCCAGTTCTGCATTGTAACATTACTTTGACCACGACTCAGAATGTTCACTGCAGTGAATGAGAAATATAATCTAGAACATTACACTGCATAAAAAAATCTAACCATATATCTGTGAACACAACAGACTTTTTGCTTTACATGAGGCTATGCCTTGTGAACAAGAGGCCTCTCCTTTTTTAACTCTTAAAAAATAATATGTGCACATATTTAGTGGCTGTTTATATTTTCCATCCTTCTCCCAGGCTTGTACTCCAAAAGGAACCAGTATAAGTTAAAAAATCACCATGCCAACTGGTCTTCAAATAATAAAACAGTATCTAGCCTGAAATTGACTCCTCTGATTACTGTATTGACAAGAATTTTCTTCCGGACGTCCCCCAAAACAACAAAAAAACAACAAATTCAGTGCTGTTTAGTGCCTGTTAGAAGTTTTATAAGAAGAACTTTTAGCTCCCCAGTTTATTAAAACAGCCCTGTCAAATATTCTTGGTGTTCTATAATTACAGTATTGTACCACATATATTTTTAAAAGTTTCATGTACAACACCAAGATATAACCTACTTTCAGGACAACTTAAAATATTAAAATTAAAACTATCACTACAAAACAGGAAGCTGGTGGGAAAGCCAAATACAGTAATGAAAATTTCCCTTAAAATTTTCCTTGAAGGATTTAGCTGTGTCCAGTTCTGCATTGTAACATTACGGTGCCCACCACTCTGAATGTTCACTATAGTCAGTGAATGAGAAATATAATCTTGAAGTTTTATCAGAAGAACTTTTAGCTCCCCAGTTTATTAAAACAGCCGTGTCAAATATTCTTGGTGTTCTATAATTACAGTATTGTAACACATATATTTTAAAAAGTTTCATGTACAACAACAAGATATAACCTACTTTCAGGACAACTTAAAATATTAAAATGAAAACTATCACTACAAAACAGGAAGCAGGTGGGAAAGACAAATACAGTAATGAAAATTTCCCTTAAAATTTTCCTTGAACGATTTAGCTGTGTCCAGTTCTGCATTGTAACAATACGGTGCCCACCACTCAGAATGTTCACTGTAGTCAATGAATGATAAATATAATCTAGAACATTACACTGCATAAAACAATCTAAGCATGTATCTGTGAACACAACAGACTTTTTGCTTTACATGAGACTATGCCTTGTGAGCAAGAGGCCTCTCCTTTTTTAACTTAAAAAATAAGATGTGTTCACATATTTCATGGCTGTTTATATTTTCCATCCTTCTCCCAGGCTTGTACTCAAAAAGGAACCGGTATAAGGTAAAAAAAGTCACCATGCCAACTGGTCTTCAAATAATAAAACAGTATCTAGTCTGAAATTGACTCCTCTGATTACTGTATTCACAAGAATTCTGTTTCAGACGTCCCGCAAAACAACAAAAAACAACCTCAGTGCTGTTTAGTGCCTGTTAGAAGTTTTATCAGAAGAACTTTTAGCTCCCCAGTTTATTAAAACAGCCGTGTCAAATATTCTTGGTGTTCTATAATTACAGTATTGTACCACATATATTTTAAAAAGTTTCATGTACAACACCAAGATATAACCTACTTTCAGGACAACTTAAAATATTAAAATTAAAACTATCACTACAAAACAAGAAGCAGGGGGGAAAGACAAATACAGTAATGAAAATTTCCCTGAAAATTTTCCTTGAAGGATTTAGCTGTGTCCAGTTCTGCATTGTAACATTACGGTGCCCACCATTCTGAATGTTCACTATAGTCAGTGAATGAGAAATATAATCTTGAAGTTTTATCAGAAGAACTTTTAGCTCCCCAGTTTATTAAAACAGCCCTGTCAAATATTCTTGGTGTTCTATAATTACAGTATTGTAACACATATATTTTAAAAAGTTTCATGTACAACAACAAGATATAACCTACTTTCAGGACAACTTAAAATATTAAAATTAAAACTATCACTGCAAAACAGGAAGCAGGTGGGAAAGACAAATACAGTAATGAAAATTTCCCTTATAATTTTCCTTGAACGATTTAGCTGTGTCCAGTTCTGCATTGTAACAATACGGTTCCCACCACTCAGAATGTTCACTGTAGTCAGTGAATGAGTAATATAATCTAGAACATTACACTGCATAAAACAATTAAGCATGTATCTGTGAACACAACAGACTTTTTGCTTTACATGGGGCTATGCCTTGTGAGCAAGAGGCCTCAACTTTTTTAACTTAAAAAATAACATGTGTTCACATATTTCATGGCTGTTTATATTTTCCATCCTTCTCCCAAGCTTCTACTCCAAAAGGAACCGGTATAAGGTAAAAAAGTCACGATGCCAACTGGTCTTCAAATAATAAAACAATATCTAGTCTGAAATTGCCTCCTCTAATTATTGTATTGACAAGAATTTTGGTTCAGACGTCCTGCAAAAGAACAAAAAACCTCAATGCTGTTTAGTGCCTGTTAGAAGTTTTATCAGAAGAACTTTTAGCTCCCCAGTTTATTAAAACAGCCGTGTCAAATATTCTTGGTGTTCTAGAATTACAGTATTGTAACACATATATATTAAAAAGTTTCATGTACAACACCAAGATATAACCTACTTTCAGGACAACTTAAAATATTAAAATTAAAACTATCACTACAAAACAGGAAGCAGGTGGGAAAGACAAATACAGCAATGAAAATTTCCCTTAAAATTTTCCTTGAAGGATTTAGCTGTGTCCGGTTCTGCATTGTAACATTACGGTGCCCACCACTCTGAATGTTCACTGTAGTCAGTGAATGAGAAATATAATCTTGAAGTTTTATCAGAAGAACTTTTAGCTCCCCAGTTTATTAAAACAGCCGTGTCAAATATTCTTGGTGTTCTATAATTACATTATTGTAACACCTATATTTTAAAAAGTTTCATGTACAACACCAAGATATAACCTACTTTCAGGACAACTTAAAATATTAAAATTAAAACTATCACTACAAAACAGGAAGCAGGTGGGAAAGACAAATACAGTAATGAAAATTTCCCTTAATTTTTCCTTGAACGGTTTAGCTGTGTCCAGTTCTGCATTGTAACAATACGGTGCCCACCACTCAGAATGTTAACTCTAGTCAGTGAATGAGAAATATAATCTAGAACATTACACTGCATAAAACAATTAAGCATGTATCTGTGAACACAACAGACTTTTTGCTTTACATGAGACTATGCCTTGTGAGCAAGAGGCCTCTCCTTTTTTAACTTAAAAAATAAGGTGTTCACATATTTCATGGCTGTTTATATTTTCCATCCTTCTGCCAGGCTTGTACTCCAAAAGGAACCGGTATAAGGTAAAAAAAAGTCACCATGCCAACTGGTCTTCAAATAATAAAACAGTATCTAGTCTGAAATGGACTCCTCTGATTACTGTATTGACAAGAATTTTGTTTCAGACGTCCCGCAAAACAACAAAAAACCTCAGTGCTGTTTAGTGCCTGTTAGAAGTTTTATCAGAAGAACTTTTAGCTCCCCAGTTTATTAAAACAGCCCTGTCAAATATTCTTGGTGTTCTATAATTACAGTATTGTACCACATATATTTTTAAAAGTTTCATGTACAACACCAAGATATAACCTACTTTCAGGACAACTGAAAATATTAAAATTTATCATACAAAACAGGAAGCAGGTGGGAAAGACAAATACAGTAATGAAAATTTCCATTAAAATTTTTCTTGAAGGATTTAGCTGTGTTCAGTTCTGCATTGTAACATTACGGTGCCCACCACTCTGAATGTTCACTATAGTCAGTGAATGAGAAATATAATCTTGAAGTTTTATCAGAAGAACTTTTAGCTCCCCAGTTTATTAAAACAGCCGTGTCAAATATTCTTGGTGTTCTATAATTACATTATTGTAACACCTATATTTTAAAAAGTTTCATGTACAACACCAAGATATAACCTACTTTCAGGACAACTTAAAATATTAAAATTAAAACTATCACTACAAAACAGGAAGCAGGTGGGAAAGACAAAACAACAAAAAACCTCACTGCTGTTTAGTGCCTGTTAGAAGTTTTATGAGAAGAACTTTTAGCTCCTAACAAAAGAGATGTTATGTTGGAGATGTAAAGAATTTGATGGAACATACGAACATATGTGGTGGAGCTGTAAAAAAATAAGGGATTTTTGGGGAAGAATAGAAAATGAGTTTGGTGAAATATTGGGTAAAAGTGTTAAGTTGGTGTCGGGTACTATTCTTTTAACGAATGTGGAAGGCTTGGGTTTAAACAAGGAGGAAAAAGAATTACTGGAAATCGTACTGACAACGGGTAGACAATGTATAGCCAGAAATTGGAAAAACGATGTAGATATTCAGATTGGAGAATGGTATAAAGAAATGTGGAGTTTAGCACTGAACGATAAATTGACATGGGAGATTAAAGTCAAAAGAGATAATTTAAAAGAGAATAGATTTTGGAATATATGGAAACCGTTCGTGGATCACTCTATTATGGCAAGTGATAGCTCAGGACCAGTACCATCTCAAAGAAGCTTCTGGAGCTGAGTAGAAAATAAACTCTCCGGGCATTGTATATATTCACAGGGTGATTATTATTTGTTAAAAAGATTTGTGGTAGTACAGAAAGTTTCTTCCATTATTTTGGACTTTGAAATAATGGTTCTTAATATTTGGTGGTTAAATAGTAGTTAATGAGTATAGATATTGTTATGTGCTAGCATATAGTAATGTTTGTTAGTATGATATTATGGATCTGTTAGTGTATTGTATTGTTAATGTACTGTTAATGTTTTCTTTTCTTTTTTGTATGTCTATTAAAAACTCAATAATTTTTTTTTTTAAAAAAAAAGAACTTTTAGCTCCCCAGTTTATTAAAACAGCCCTGTCAAATATTCTTGGTGTTTTATAATTACAGTAATGAAAATTTCCGTTAAAAGTTTCTTTGAAGGATTTAGCTGTGTCCAGGTCTGTATACTGTATTTGCGGGGAAATTTCCCCCCGTCAAGTATCCTGTATTTGCCGGGAAATATCCCTGTCAAGTATCCTGTTTTCGCCAGGAAATTTCCACCCTGTCAAGTATCCTGTATTTGCCAGGAAATTTTCCATGTCAAGTATCCTGTATTTTCTGGGAAAAATTCCCCCTGTCAAGTATATTGTATTTTCCGGGAAACTTCCCCCTGTCAAGTATACTGTATTTTCTGGGACATTTCCACCCTGTCAAGTATCCTGTATTTTCTAGGAAATTTTCCCCTGTCAAGTATCCTGTATTTGCCGGGAAATATCCCCCTGTCAAGTATCCAGGGGAAAGACAAATAGAGTAATGAAAATATCCCTTATAATTTTCTTTGAAGGATTTAGCTGTGTCCAGTTCTGCATTGTAACATTACTTTGACCACGACTCAGAATGTTCACTGCAGTGAATGAGAAATATAATCTAGAACATTACACTGCATAAAAAAATCTAACCATATATCTGTGAACACAACAGACTTTTTGCTTTACATGAGGCTATGCCTTGTGAACAAGAGGCCTCTCCTTTTTTAACTCTTAAAAAATAATATGTGCACATATTTAGTGGCTGTTTATATTTTCCATCCTTCTCCCAGGCTTGTACTCCAAAAGGAACCAGTATAAGTTAAAAAATCACCATGCCAACTGGTCTTCAAATAATAAAACAGTATCTAGCCTGAAATTGACTCCTCTGATTACTGTATTGACAAGAATTTTCTTCCGGACGTCCCCCAAAACAACAAAAAAACAACAAATTCAGTGCTGTTTAGTGCCTGTTAGAAGTTTTATAAGAAGAACTTCTAGCTCCCCAGTTTATTAAAACAGCCCTGTCAAATATTCTTGGTGTTCTATAATTACAGTATTGTACCACATATATTTTTAAAAGTTTCATGTACAACACCAAGATATAACCTACTTTCAGGACAACTTAAAATATTAAAATTAAAACTATCACTACAAAACAGGAAGCTGGTGGGAAAGCCAAATACAGTAATGAAAATTTCCCTTAAAATTTTCCTTGAAGGATTTAGCTGTGTCCAGTTCTGCATTGTAACATTACGGTGCCCACCACTCTGAATGTTCACTATAGTCAGTGAATGAGAAATATAATCTTGAAGTTTTATCAGAAGAACTTTTAGCTCCCCAGTTTATTAAAACAGCCGTGTCAAATATTCTTGGTGTTCTATAATTACAGTATTGTAACACATATATTTTAAAAAGTTTCATGTACAACAACAAGATATAACCTACTTTCAGGACAACTTAAAATATTAAAATGAAAACTATCACTACAAAACAGGAAGCAGGTGGGAAAGACAAATACAGTAATGAAAATTTCCCTTAAAATTTTCCTTGAACGATTTAGCTGTGTCCAGTTCTGCATTGTAACAATACGGTGCCCACCACTCAGAATGTTCACTGTAGTCAATGAATGATAAATATAATCTAGAACATTACACTGCATAAAACAATCTAAGCATGTATCTGTGAACACAACAGACTTTTTGCTTTACATGAGACTATGCCTTGTGAGCAAGAGGCCTCTCCTTTTTTAACTTAAAAAATAAGATGTGTTCACATATTTCATGGCTGTTTATATTTTCCATCCTTCTCCCAGGCTTGTACTCAAAAAGGAACCGGTATAAGGTAAAAAAAGTCACCATGCCAACTGGTCTTCAAATAATAAAACAGTATCTAGTCTGAAATTGACTCCTCTGATTACTGTATTCACAAGAATTCTGTTTCAGACGTCCCGCAAAACAACAAAAAACAACCTCAGTGCTGTTTAGTGCCTGTTAGAAGTTTTATCAGAAGAACTTTTAGCTCCCCAGTTTATTAAAACAGCCGTGTCAAATATTCTTGGTGTTCTATAATTACAGTATTGTACCACATATATTTTAAAAAGTTTCATGTACAACACCAAGATATAACCTACTTCCAGGACAACTTAAAATATTAAAATTAAAACTATCACTACAAAACAAGAAGCAGGGGGGAAAGACAAATACAGTAATGAAAATTTCCCTGAAAATTTTCCTTGAAGGATTTAGCTGTGTCCAGTTCTGCATTGTAACATTACGGTGCCCACCATTCTGAATGTTCACTATAGTCAGTGAATGAGAAATATAATCTTGAAGTTTTATCAGAAGAACTTTTAGCTCCCCAGTTTATTAAAACAGCCCTGTCAAATATTCTTGGTGTTCTATAATTACAGTATTGTAACACATATATTTTAAAAAGTTTCATGTACAACAACAAGATATAACCTACTTTCAGGACAACTTAAAATATTAAAATTAAAACTATCACTGCAAAACAGGAAGCAGGTGGGAAAGACAAATACAGTAATGAAAATTTCCCTTATAATTTTCCTTGAACGATTTAGCTGTGTCCAGTTCTGCATTGTAACATTACGGTGCCCACCACTCTGAATGTTCACTGTAGTCAGTGAATGAGTAATATAATCTAGAACATTACACTGCATAAAACAATTAAGCATGTATCTGTGAACACAACAGACTTTTTGCTTTACATGGGGCTATGCCTTGTGAGCAAGAGGCCTCAACTTTTTTAACTTAAAAAATAACATGTGTTCACATATTTCATGGCTGTTTATATTTTCCATCCTTCTCCCAAGCTTGTACTCCAAAAGGAACCGGTATAAGGTAAAAAAGTCACGATGCCAACTGGTCTTCAAATAATAAAACAATATCTAGTCTGAAATTGCCTCCTCTAATTATTGTATTGACAAGAATTTTGGTTCAGACGTCCTGCAAAAGAACAAAAAACCTCAATGCTGTTTAGTGCCTGTTAGAAGTTTTATCAGAAGAACTTTTAGCTCCCCAGTTTATTAAAACAGCCGTGTCAAATATTCTTGGTGTTCTAGAATTACAGTATTGTAACACATATATATTAAAAAGTTTCATGTACAACAAGAAGATATAACCTACTTTCAGGACAACTTAAAATATTAAAATTAAAACTATCACTACAAAACAGGAAGCAGGTGGGAAAGACAAATACAGCAATGAAAATTTCCCTTAAAATTTTCCTTGAGGGATTTAGCTGTGTCCGGTTCTGCATTGTAACATTACGGTGCCCACCACTCTGAATGTTCACTGTAGTCAGTGAATGAGAAATATAATCTTGAAGTTTTATCAGAAGAACTTTTAGCTCCCCAGTTTATTAAAACAGCCGTGTCAAATATTCTTGGTGTTCTATAATTACAGTATTGTAACACCTATATTTTAAAAAGTTTCATGTACAACACCAAGATATAACCTACTTTCAGGACAACTTAAAATATTAAAATTAAAACTATCACTACAAAACAGGAAGCAGGTGGGAAAGACAAATACAGTAATGAAAATTTCCCTTAAAATTTTCCTTGAAGGATTTAGCTGTGTCTTCTGCATTGTAACATTACGGTGCCCACCACTCAGAATGTTCACTGTAGTCAGTGAATGAGAAATATAATCTAGAACATTACACTGCATAAAACAATCTAAGCATGTATCTGTGAACACAACAGACTTTTTGCTTTACATTAGGCTATGCCTTGTGAGCAAGAGGCCTCTCCTTTTTTTACTTAAAAAATAATATGTGTTCACATATTTCATGGCTGTTTATATTTTCCATCCTTCTCCCAGGCTTGTACTCCAAAAGGAACCAGTATAAGATAAAAAAAGTGACCATGCCAACTGGTCTTCAAATAATAAAACAATATCTAGTCTGAAATTGCCTCCTCTGGTTTCTGTATTGACAAGAATTTTGTTTCAGACGTCCCGTAAAACAACAAAAAACCTCACTGCTGTTTAGTGCCTGTTAGAAGTTTTATGAGAAGAACTTTTAGCTCCTAACAAAAGAGATAAGTTATGTTGGAGATGTAAAGAATTTGATGGAACATACGAACATATGTGGTGGAGCTGTAAAAAAATAAGGGATTTTTGGGGAAGAATAGAAAATGAGTTTGGTGAAATATTGGGTAAAAGTGTTAAGTTGGTGTCGGGTACTATTCTTTTAACGAATGTGGAAGGCTTGGGTTTAAACAAGGAGGAAAAAGAATTACTGGAAATCGTACTGACAACGGGTAGACAATGTATAGCCAGAAATTGGAAAAACGATGTAGATATTCAGATTGGAGAATGGTATAAAGAAATGTGGAGTTTAGCACTGAACGATAAATTGACATGGGAGATTAAAGTCAAAAGAGATAATTTAAAAGAGAATAGATTTTGGAATATATGGAAACCGTTCGTGGATCACTCTATTATGGCAAGTGATAGCTCAGGACCAGTACCATCTCAAAGAAGCTTCTGGAGCTGAGTAGAAAATAAACTCTCCGGGCATTGTATATATTCACAGGGTGATTATTATTTGTTAAAAAGATTTTTGGTAGTACAGAAAGTTTCTTCCATTATTTTGGACTTTGAAATAATGGTTCTTAATATTTGGTGGTTAAATAGTAGTTAATGAGTATAGATATTGTTATGTGCTAGCATATAGTAATGTTTGTTAGTATGATATTATGGATCTGTTAGTGTATTGTATTGTTAATGTACTGTTAATGTTTTCTTTTCTTTTTTGTATGTCTATTAAAAACTCAATAATTTTTTTTTTT
Organism: Bradypodion ventrale; assembly: GCA_035047345.1. Classification (NCBI taxonomy): domain Eukaryota; kingdom Metazoa; phylum Chordata; class Lepidosauria; order Squamata; family Chamaeleonidae; genus Bradypodion; species Bradypodion ventrale. Next base: position 20,628,066 of record JAWDJE010000009.1, on the reverse strand, counting down.
AAAAAAGAACTTTTAGCTCCCCAGTTTATTAAAACAGCCCTGTCAAATATTCTTGGTGTTTTATAATTACAGTAATGAAAATTTCCGTTAAAAGTTTCTTTGAAGGATTTAGCTGTGTCCAGGTCTGTATACTGTATTTGCGGGGAAATTTCCCCCCGTCAAGTATCCTGTATTTGCCGGGAAATATCCCTGTCAAGTATCCTGTTTTCGCCAGGAAATTTCCACCCTGTCAAGTATCCTGTATTTGCCAGGAAATTTTCCATGTCAAGTATCCTGTATTTTCTGGGAAAAATTCCCCCTGTCAAGTATATTGTATTTTCCGGGAAACTTCCCCCTGTCAAGTATACTGTATTTTCTGGGACATTTCCACCCTGTCAAGTATCCTGTATTTTCTAGGAAATTTTCCCCTGTCAAGTATCCTGTATTTGCCGGGAAATATCCCCCTGTCAAGTATCCAGGGGAAAGACAAATAGAGTAATGAAAATATCCCTTATAATTTTCTTTGAATGATTTAGCTGTGTCCAGTTCTGCATTGTAACATTACTTTGACCACGACTCAGAATGTTCACTGCAGTGAATGAGAAATATAATCTAGAACATTACACTGCATAAAAAAATCTAACCATATATCTGTGAACACAACAGACTTTTTGCTTTACATGAGGCTATGCCTTGTGAACAAGAGGCCTCTCCTTTTTTAACTCTTAAAAAATAATATGTGCACATATTTAGTGGCTGTTTATATTTTCCATCCTTCTCCCAGGCTTGTACTCCAAAAGGAACCAGTATAAGTTAAAAAATCACCATGCCAACTGGTCTTCAAATAATAAAACAGTATCTAGCCTGAAATTGACTCCTCTGATTACTGTATTGACAAGAATTTTCTTCCGGACGTCCCCCAAAACAACAAAAAAACAACAAATTCAGTGCTGTTTAGTGCCTGTTAGAAGTTTTATAAGAAGAACTTTTAGCTCCCCAGTTTATTAAAACAGCCCTGTCAAATATTCTTGGTGTTCTATAATTACAGTATTCTACCACATATATTTTAAAAAGTTTCATTTACAACACCCAGATATAAACTACATTCAGGCCAACTTAAAATATTAAAATTAAAACTATCACTACAAAACAGGAAACAGGTGGGAAAGACAAATACAGTAATGAAAATTTCCCTTAAAATTTTCCTTGAAGGATTTAGCTGTGTCCAGTTCTGCATTGTAACAATACGGTGCCCACCACTCAGAATGTTCACTGTAGTCAATGAATGATAAATATAATCTAGAACATTACACTGCATAAAACAATCTAAGCATGTATCTGTGAACACAACAGACTTTTTGCTTTACATGAGACTATGCCTTGTGAGCAAGAGGCCTCTCCTTTTTTAACTTAAAAAATAAGATGTGTTCACATATTTCATGGCTGTTTATATTTTCCATCCTTCTCCCAGGCTTGTACTCCAAAAGGAACCGGTATAAGGTAAAAAAAAGTCACCATGCCAACTGGTCTTCAAATAATAAAACAGTATCTAGTCTGAAATTGACTCCTCTGATTACTGTATTCACAAGAATTCTGTTTCAGACGTCCCGCAAAACAACAAAAAACAACCTCAGTGCTGTTTAGTGCCTGTTAGAAGTTTTATCAGAAGAACTTTTAGCTCCCCAGTATATTAAAACAGCCGTGTCAAATATTCTTGGTGTTCTATAATTACAGTATTGTAACACATATATTTTAAAAAGTTTCATGTACAACAACAAGATATAACCTACTTTCAGGACAACTTAAAATATTAAAATGAAAACTATCACTACAAAACAGGAAGCAGGTGGGAAAGACAAATACAGTAATGAAAATTTCCCTTAAAATTTTCCTTGAACGATTTAGCTGTGTCCAGTTCTGCATTGTAACAATACGGTGCCCACCACTCAGAATGTTCACTGTAGTCAATGAATGATAAATATAATCTAGAACATTACACTGCATAAAACAATCTAAGCATGTATCTGTGAACACAACAGACTTTTTGCTTTACATGAGACTATGCCTTGTGAGCAAGAGGCCTCTCCTTTTTTAACTTAAAAAATAAGATGTGTTCACATATTTCATGGCTGTTTATATTTTCCATCCTTCTCCCAGGCTTGTACTCCAAAAGGAACCGGTATAAGGTAAAAAAAGTCACCATGCCAACTGGTCTTCAAATAATAAAACAGTATCTAGTCTGAAATTGACTCCTCTGATTACTGTATTCACAAGAATTCTGTTTCAGACGTCCCGCAAAACAACAAAAAACAACCTCAGTGCTGTTTAGTGCCTGTTAGAAGTTTTATCAGAAGAACTTTTAGCTCCCCAGTTTATTAAAACAGCCGTGTCAAATATTCTTGGTGTTCTATAATTACAGTATTGTACCACATATATTTTAAAAAGTTTCATGTACAACACCAAGATATAACCTACTTTCAGGACAACTTAAAATATTAAAATTAAAACTATCACTACAAAACAAGAAGCAGGGGGGAAAGACAAATACAGTAATGAAAATTTCCCTGAAAATTTTCCTTGAAGGATTTAGCTGTGTCCAGTTCTGCATTGTAATATTACGGTGCCCACCATTCTGAATGTTCACTATAGTCAGTGAATGAGAAATATAATGTTGAAGTTTTATCAGAAGAACTTTTAGCTCCCCAGTTTATTAAAACAGCCCTGTCAAATATTCTTGGTGTTCTATAATTACAGTATTGTAACACATATATTTTAAAAAGTTTCATGTACAACAACAAGATATAACCTACTTTCAGGACAACTTAAAATATTAAAATTAAAACTATCACTGCAAAACAGGAAGCAGGTGGGAAAGCCAAATACAGTAATGAAAATTTCCCTTAAAATTTCCCTTGAAGGATTTAGCTGTGTCCAGTTCTGCATTGTAACATTACGGTGCCCACCACTCTGAATGTTCACTGTAGTCAGTGAATGAGAAATATAATCTAGAACATTACACTGCATAAAACAATCTAAGCATGTATCTGTGAACACAACAGACTTTTTGCTTTACATTAGGCTATGCCTTGTGAGCAAGAGGCCACTCCTTTTTTTACTTAAAAAATAATATGTGATCACATATTTCATGGCTGTTTATATTTTCCATCCTTCTCCCAGGCTTGTACTCCAAAAGGAACCGGTATAAGGTAAAAAAAAGTCACCATGCCAACTGGTCTTCAAATAATAAAACAGTATCTAGTCTGAAATTGACTCCTCTGATTACTGTATTCACAAGAATTCTGTTTCAGACGTCCCGCAAAACAACAAAAAACAACCTCAGTGCTGTTTAGTGCCTGTTAGAAGTTTTATCAGAAGAACTTTTAGCTCCCCAGTATATTAAAACAGCCGTGTCAAATATTCTTGGTGTTCTATAATTACAGTATTGTACCACATATATTTTAAAAAGTTTCATGTACAACACCAAGATATAACCTACTTTCAGGACAACTTAAAATATTAAAATTAAAACTATCACTACAAAACAAGAAGCAGGGGGGAAAGACAAATACAGTAATGAAAATTTCCCTTAAAATTTTCCTTGAAGGATTTAGCTGTGTCCAGTTCTGCATTGTAACATTACGGTGCCCACCACTCTGAATGTTCACTATAGTCAGTGAATGAGAAATATAATCTTGAAATTTTATCAGAAGAACTTTTAGCTCCCCAGTTTATTAAAACAGCCCTGTCAAATATTCTTGGTGTTCTATAATTACAGTATTGTACCACATATATTTTAAAAAGTTTCATGTACAACACCAAGATATAACCTACTTTGAGGACAACTTAAAATATTAAAATTAAAACTATCACTACAAAACAGGAAGCAGGTGAGAAAGCCAAATACAGTAATGAAAATTTCCCTTAAAATTTTCCTTGAAGGATTTAGCTGTGTCCAGTTCTGCATTGTAACATTACGGTGCCCACCACTCAGAATGTTCACTGTAGTCAGTGAATGAGAAATATAATCTAGAACATTACACTGCATAAAACAATCTAAGCATGTATCTGTGAACACAACAGACTTTTTGCTTTACATGAGACTATGCCTTGTGAGCAAGAGGCCTCTCCTTTTTTAACTTAAAAAATATTATGTTCACATATTTCATGGTTATTTATATTTTCCGTCCTTCTCCCAGGCTTGTACTCCAAAAGTAACCGGTATAAGGTAAAAAAAGTCACCATGCCAACTGCTCTTCAAATAATAAAACAATATCTAGTCTGAAATTGCCTCCTCTGGTTTCTTTATTGACAAGAATTTAGTTTCAGACGTCCCACAAAACAACAAAAAACCTCACTGCTGTTTAGTGCCTGTTAGAAGTTTTATCAGAAGAACTTTTAGCTCTCCAGTTTATTAAAACAGCCCAGTCAAATGTTCTTGGTGTTCTATAATTACAGTATTGTACCACATATATTTTAAAAAGTTTCATGTACAACACCAAGATATAACCTACTTTCAGGAAACTTAAAATATTAAAATTAAAACTATCACTACAAAACAGGAAGCAGGTGGGAAAGACAAATACAGTAATGAAAATTTCCCTTAATTTTTCCTTGAACGGTTTAGCTGTGTCCAGTTCTGCATTGTAACAATACGGTGCCCACCACTCAGAATGTTAACTCTAGTCAGTGAATGAGAAATATAATCTAGAACATTACACTGCATAAAACAATTAAGCATGTATCTGTGAACACAACAGACTTTTTGCTTTACATGAGGCTATGCCTTGTGAGCAAGAGGCCTCTCCTTTTTTAACTTAAAAAATATTATGTTCACATATTTCATGGTTATTTATATTTTCCATCCTTCTCCCAGGCTTGTACTCCAAAAGTAACCGGTATAAGGTAAAAAAAGTCACCATGCCAACTGCTCTTCAAATAATAAAACAATATCTAGTCTGAAATTGCCTCCTCTGGTTTCTTTATTGACAAGAATTTAGTTTCAGACGTCCCGCAAAACAACAAAAAACCTCACTGCTGTTTAGTGCCTGTTAGAAGTTTTATCAGAAGAACTTTTAGCTCTCCAGTTTATTAAAACAGCCCAGTCAAATGTTCTTGGTGTTCTATAATTACAGTATTGTACCACATATATTTTAAAAAGTTTCATGTACAACACCAAGATATAACCTACTTTCAGGAAACTTAAAATATTAAAATTAAAACTATCACTACAAAACAGGAAGCAGGTGGGAAAGCCAAATACAGTAATGAAAATTTCCCTTAAAATTTTCCTTGAAGGATTTAGCTGTGTCCAGTTCTGCATTGTAACATTACGGTGCCCACCACTCTGAATGTTCACTGTAGTCAGTGAATGAGAAATATAATCTAGAACATTACACTGCATAAAACAATCTAAGCATGTATCTGTGAACACAACAGACTTTTTGCTTTACATGAGACTATGCCTTGTGAGCAAGAGGCCTCTCCTTTTTTAACTTAAAAAAATATTATGTTCACATATTTCATGGTTATTTATATTTTCCGTCCTTCTCCCAGGCTTGTACTCCAAAAGTAACCGGTATAAGATAAAAAAAGTCACCATGCCAACTGCTCTTCAAATAATAAAACAATATCTAGTCTGAAATTGCCTCCTCTGGTTTCTTTATTGACAAGAATTTAGTTTCAGACGTCCCGCAAAACAACAAAAAACCTCACTGCTGTTTAGTGCCTGTTAGAAGTTTTATCAGAAGAACTTTTAGCTCTCCAGTTTATTAAAACAGCCCAGTCAAATGTTCTTGGTGTTCTATAATTACCGTATTGTACCACATATATTTTAAAAAGTTTCATGTACAACACCAAGATATAACCTACTTTCAGGAAACTTAAAATATTAAAATTAAAACTATCACTACAAAACAGGAAGCAGGTGGGAAAGACAAATACAGTAATGAAAATTTCCCTTAATTTTTCCTTGAACGGTTTAGCTGTGTCCAGTTCTGCATTGTAACAATACGGTGCCCACCACTCAGAATGTTAACTCTAGTCAGTGAATGAGAAATATAATCTAGAACATTACACTGCATAAAACAATTAAGCATGTATCTGTGAACACAACAGACTTTTTGCTTTACATGAGGCTATGCCTTGTGAGCAAGAGGCCTCTCCTTTTTTAACTCTTAAAAAATAATATGTGTTCACATATTTCATGGCTGTTTATATTTTCCATCCTTCTGCCAGGCTTGTACTCCAAAAGGAACCGGTATAAGGTAAAAAAAGTCACCATGCCAACTGGTCTTCAAATAATAAAACAGTATCTAGTCTGAAATGGACTCCTCTGATTACTGTATTCACAAGAATTCTGTTTCAGACGTCCCGCAAAACAACAAAAAACAACCTCAGTGCTGTTTAGTGCCTGTTAGAAGTTTTATCAGAAGAACTTTTAGCTACCCAGTATATTAAAACAGCCGTGTCAAATATTCTTGGTGTTCTATAATTACAGTATTGTACCACATATATTTTAAAAAGTTTCATGTACAACACCAAGATATAACCTACTTTCAGGACAACTTAAAATATTAAAATTAAAACTATCACTACAAAACAAGAAGCAGGGGGGAAAGACAAATACAGTAATGAAAATTTCCCTTAAAATTTTCCTTGAAGGATTTAGCTGTGTCCAGTTCTGCATTGTAACATTACGGTGCCCACCACTCTGAATGTTCACTATAGTCAGTGAATGAGAAATATAATCTTGAAATTTTATCAGAAGAACTTTTAGCTCCCCAGTTTATTAAAACAGCCCTGTCAAATATTCTTGGTGTTCTATAATTACAGTATTGTACCACATATATTTTAAAAAGTTTCATGTACAACACCAAGATATAACCTACTTTGAGGACAACTTAAAATATTAAAATTAAAACTATCACTACAAAACAGGAAGCAGGTGAGAAAGCCAAATACAGTAATGAAAATTTCCCTTAAAATTTTCCTTGAACGATTTAGCTGTGTCCAGTTCTGCATTGTAACAATACGGTGCCCACCACTCAGAATGTTCACTGTATTCTGTGAATGAGAAATATAATCTAGAACATTACACTGCATAAAACAATTAAGCATGTATCTGTGAACACAACAGACTTTTTGCTTTACATGAGGCTATGCCTTGTGAGCAAGAGGCCTCTCCTTTTTTTAACTTAAAAAATAATGTGTTCACATATTTCATGGCTGTTTATATTTTCCATCCTTCTCCCAGGCTTGTACTCCAAAAGGAACCGGTGTAAGGTAAAAAAAGTCACCATGCCAACTGGTCTTCAAATAATAAAACAGTATCTAGTCTGAAATGGACTCCTCTGATTACTGTATTGACAAGAATTTTGTTTCGGACGTCCCCCAAAACAACAAAAAACAACAAATTCAGTGCTGTTTAGTGCCTGTTAGAAGCTTTATAAGAAGAACTTTTAGCTCCCCAGTTTATTAAAACAGCCCTGTCAAATATTCTTGGTGTTCTATAATTACAGTATTGTACCACATATATTTTTAAAAGTTTCATGTACAACACCAAGATATAACCTACTTTCAGGGCAACTTAAAATATTAAAATTAAAACTATCACTACAAAACAGGAAGCTGGTGGGAAAGCCAAATACAGTAATGAAAATTTCCCTTAAAATTTTCCTTGAACGATTTAGCTGTGTCCAGTTCTGCATTGTAACATTACGGTGCCCACCACTCTGAATGTTCACTATAGTCAGTGAATGAGAAATATAATCTTGAAGTTTTATCAGAAGAACTTTTAGCTCCCCAGTTTATTAAAACAGCCGTGTCAAATATTCTTGGTGTTCTATAATTACAGTATTATAACACATATATTTTAAAAAGTTTCATGTACAACAACAAGATATAACCTACTTTCAGGACAACTTAAAATATTAAAATGAAAACTATCACTACAAAACAGGAAGCAGGTGGGAAAGACAAATACAGTAATGAAAATTTCCCTTAAAATTTCCCTTGAAGGATTTAGCTGTGTCCAGTTCTGCATTGTAACATTACGGTGCCCACCACTCTGAATGTTCACTGTAGTCAGTGAATGAGAAATATAATCTAGAACATTACACTGCATAAAACAATCTAAGCATGTATCTGTGAACACAACAGACTTTTTGCTTTACATTAGGCTATGCCTTGTGAGCAAGAGGCCACTCCTTTTTTTACTTAAAAAATAATATGTGATCACATATTTCATGGCTGTTTATATTTTCCATCCTTCTCCCAGGCTTGTACTCCAAAAGGAACCGGTATAAGGTAAAAAAAAGTCACCATGCCAACTGGTCTTCAAATAATAAAACAGTATCTAGTCTGAAATTGACTCCTCTGATTACTGTATTCACAAGAATTCTGTTTCAGACGTCCCGCAAAACAACAAAAAACAACCTCAGTGCTGTTTAGTGCCTGTTAGAAGTTTTATCAGAAGAACTTTTAGCTCCCCAGTATATTAAAACAGCCGTGTCAAATATTCTTGGTGTTCTATAATTACAGTATTGTACCACATATATTTTAAAAAGTTTCATGTACAACACCAAGATATAACCTACTTTCAGGACAACTTAAAATATTAAAATTAAAACTATCACTACAAAACAAGAAGCAGGGGGGAAAGACAAATACAGTAATGAAAATTTCCCTTAAAATTTTCCTTGAAGGATTTAGCTGTGTCCAGTTCTGCATTGTAACATTACGGTGCCCACCACTCTGAATGTTCACTATAGTCAGTGAATGAGAAATATAATCTTGAAATTTTATCAGAAGAACTTTTAGCTCCCCAGTTTATTAAAACAGCCCTGTCAAATATTCTTGGTGTTCTATAATTACAGTATTGTACCACATATATTTTAAAAAGTTTCATGTACAACACCAAGATATAACCTACTTTGAGGACAACTTAAAATATTAAAATTAAAACTATCACTACAAAACAGGAAGCAGGTGAGAAAGCCAAATACAGTAATGAAAATTTCCCTTAAAATTTTCCTTGAAGGATTTAGCTGTGTCCAGTTCTGCATTGTAACATTACGGTGACCACCACTCAGAATGTTCACTGTAGTCAGTGAATGAGAAATATAATCTAGAACATTACACTGCATAAAACAATCTAAGCATGTATCTGTGAACACAACAGACTTTTTGCTTTACATGAGACTATGCCTTGTGAGCAAGAGGCCTCTCCTTTTTTAACTTAAAAAATATTATGTTCACATATTTCATGGTTATTTATATTTTCCATCCTTCTCCCAGGCTTGTACTCCAAAAGTAACCGGTATAAGGTAAAAAAAGTCACCATGCCAACTGCTCTTCAAATAATAAAACAATATCTAGTCTGAAATTGCCTCCTCTGGTTTCTTTATTGACAAGAATTTAGTTTCAGACGTCCCGCAAAACAACAAAAAACCTCACTGCTGTTTAGTGCCTGTTAGAAGTTTTATCAGAAGAACTTTTAGCTCTCCAGTTTATTAAAACAGCCCAGTCAAATGTTCTTGGTGTTCTATAATTACAGTATTGTACCACATATATTTTAAAAAGTTTCATGTACAACACCAAGATATAACCTACTTTCAGGAAACTTAAAATATTAAAATTAAAACTATCACTACAAAACAGGAAGCAGGTGGGAAAGCCAAATACAGTAATGAAAATTTCCCTTAAAATTTTCCTTGAAGGATTTAGCTGTGTCCAGTTCTGCATTGTAACATTACGGTGCCCACCACTCTGAATGTTCACTGTAGTCAGTGAATGAGAAATATAATCTAGAACATTACACTGCATAAAACAATCTAAGCATGTATCTGTGAACACAACAGACTTTTTGCTTTACATGAGACTATGCCTTGTGAGCAAGAGGCCTCTCCTTTTTTAACTTAAAAAATATTATGTTCACATATTTCATGGTTATTTATATTTTCCGTCCTTCTCCCAGGCTTGTACTCCAAAAGTAACCGGTATAAGGTAAAAAAAGTCACCATGCCAACTGGTCTTCAAATAATAAAACAGTATCTAGTCTGAAATGGACTCCTCTGATTACTGTATTGACAAGAATTTTGTTTCAGACGTCCCGCAAAACAACAAAAAACCTCAGTGCTGTTTAGTGCCTGTTAGAAGTTTTATCAGAAGAACTTTTAGCTCCCCAGTTTATTAAAACAGCCCTGTCAAATATTCTTGGTGTTCTATAATTACAGTATTGTACCACATATATTTTTAAAAGTTTCATGTACAACACCAAGATATAACCTACTTTCAGGACAACTTAAAATATTAAAATTTATCATACAAAACAGGAAGCAGGTGGGAAAGACAAATACAGTAATGAAAATTTCCATTAAAATTTTTCTTGAAGGATTTAGCTGTGTTCAGTTCTGCATTGTAACATTACGGTGCCCACCACTCTGAATGTTCACTATAGTCAGTGAATGAGAAATATAATCTTGAAGTTTTATCAGAAGAACTTTTAGCTCCCCAGTTTATTAAAACAGCCGTGTCAAATATTCTTGGTGTTCTATAATTACAGTATTGTACCACATATATTTTTAAAAGTTTCATGTACAACACCAAGATATAACCTACTTTCAGGACAACTTAAAATATTAAAATTTATCATACAAAACAGGAAGCAGGTGGGAAAGACAAATACAGTAATGAAAATTTCCATTAAAATTTTCCTTGAAGGATTTAGCTGTGTTCAGTTCTGCATTGTAACATTACGGTGCCCACCACTCTGAATGTTCACTATAGTCAGTGAATGAGAAATATAATCTTGAAGTTTTATCAGAAGAACTTTTAGCTCCCCAGTTTATTAAAACAGCCCTGTCAAATATTCTTGGTGTTCTATAATTACAGTATTGTACCACATATATTTTAAAAAGTTTCATGTACAACACCAAGATATAACCTACTTTCAGGAAACTTAAAATATTAAAATTAAAACTATCACTACAAAACAGGAAGCAGGTGGGAAAGACAAATACAGTAATGAAAATTTCCCTTAATTTTTCCTTGAACGGTTTAGCTGTGTCCAGTTCTGCATTGTAACAATACGGTGCCCACCACTCAGAATGTTAACTCTAGTCAGTGAATGAGAAATATAATCTAGAACATTACACTGCATAAAACAATTAAGCATGTATCTGTGAACACAACAGACTTTTTGCTTTACATGAGGCTATGCCTTGTGAGCAAGAGGCCTCTAATTTTTTAACTTAAAAAATATTATGTTCACATATTTCATGGTTATTTATATTTTCCATCCTTCTCCCAGGCTTGTACTCCAAAAGTAACCGGTATAAGGTAAAAAAAGTCACCATGCCAACTGCTCTTCAAATAATAAAACAATATCTAGTCTGAAATTGCCTCCTCTGGTTTCTTTATTGACAAGAATTTAGTTTCAGACGTCCCGCAAAACAACAAAAAACCTCACTGCTGTTTAGTGCCTGTTAGAAGTTTTATCAGAAGAACTTTTAGCTCTCCAGTTTATTAAAACAGCCCAGTCAAATGTTCTTGGTGTTCTATAATTACAGTATTGTACCACATATATTTTAAAAAGTTTCATGTACAACACCAAGATATAACCTACTTTCAGGAAACTTAAAATATTAAAATTAAAACTATCACTACAAAACAGGAAGCAGGTGGGAAAGCCAAATACAGTAATGAAAATTTCCCTTAAAATTTTCCTTGAAGGATTTAGCTGTGTCCAGTTCTGCATTGTAACATTACGGTGCCCACCACTCTGAATGTTCACTGTAGTCAGTGAATGAGAAATATAATCTAGAACATTACACTGCATAAAACAATCTAAGCATGTATCTGTGAACACAACAGACTTTTTGCTTTACATGAGACTATGCCTTGTGAGCAAGAGGCCTCTCCTTTTTTAACTTAAAAAAATATTATGTTCACATATTTCATGGTTATTTATATTTTCCGTCCTTCTCCCAGGCTTGTACTCCAAAAGTAACCGGTATAAGATAAAAAAAGTCACCATGCCAACTGCTCTTCAAATAATAAAACAATATCTAGTCTGAAATTGCCTCCTCTGGTTTCTTTATTGACAAGAATTTAGTTTCAGACGTCCCGCAAAACAACAAAAAACCTCACTGCTGTTTAGTGCCTGTTAGAAGTTTTATCAGAAGAACTTTTAGCTCTCCAGTTTATTAAAACAGCCCAGTCAAATGTTCTTGGTGTTCTATAATTACCGTATTGTACCACATATATTTTAAAAAGTTTCATGTACAACACCAAGATATAACCTACTTTCAGGAAACTTAAAATATTAAAATTAAAACTATCACTACAAAACAGGAAGCAGGTGGGAAAGACAAATACAGTAATGAAAATTTCCCTTAATTTTTCCTTGAACGGTTTAGCTGTGTCCAGTTCTGCATTGTAACAATACGGTGCCCACCACTCAGAATGTTAACTCTAGTCAGTGAATGAGAAATATAATCTAGAACATTACACTGCATAAAACAATTAAGCATGTATCTGTGAACACAACAGACTTTTTGCTTTACATGAGGCTATGCCTTGTGAGCAAGAGGCCTCTCCTTTTTTAACTCTTAAAAAATAATATGTGTTCACATATTTCATGGCTGTTTATATTTTCCATCCTTCTGCCAGGCTTGTACTCCAAAAGGAACCGGTATAAGGTAAAAAAAGTCACCATGCCAACTGGTCTTCAAATAATAAAACAGTATCTAGTCTGAAATGGACTCCTCTGATTACTGTATTGACAAGAATTTTGTTTCAGACGTCCCGCAAAACAACAAAAAACCTCAGTGCTGTTTAGTGCCTGTTAGAAGTTTTATCAGAAGAACTTTTAGCTCCCCAGTTTATTAAAACAGCCCTGTCAAATATTCTTGGTGTTCTATAATTACAGTATTGTACCACATATATTTTTAAAAGTTTCATGTACAACACCAAGATATAACCTACTTTCAGGACAACTTAAAATATTAAAATTTATCATACAAAACAGGAAGCAGGTGGGAAAGACAAATACAGTAATGAAAATTTCCATTAAAATTTTCCTTGAAGGATTTAGCTGTGTTCAGTTCTGCATTGTAACATTACGGTGCCCACCACTCTGAATGTTCACTATAGTCAGTGAATGAGAAATATAATCTTGAAGTTTTATCAGAAGAACTTTTAGCTCCCCAGTTTATTAAAACAGCCCTGTCAAATATTCTTGGTGATCTATAATTACAGTATTGTACCACATATATTTTAAAAAGTTTCATGTACAACAACAAGATATAACCTACTTTCAGGACAACTTAAAATATTAAAATTAAAACTATCACTACAAAACAGGAAGCAGGTGGGAAAGACAAATACAGTAATGAAAATTTCCCTTATAATTTTCCTTGAACGATTTAGCTGTGTCCAGTTCTGCATTGTAACAATATGGTTCCCACCACTCAGAATGTTCACTGTAGTCAGTGAATGAGTAATATAATCTAGAACATTACACTGCATAAAACAATTAAGCATGTATCTGTGAACACAACAGACTTTTTGCTTTACATGGGGCTATGCCTTGTGAGCAAGAGGCCTCAACTTTTTTAACTTAAAAAATAATATGTGTTCACATATTTCATGGCTGTTTATATTTTCCATCCTTCTCCCAAGCTTGTACTCCAAAAGGAACCGGTATAAGGTAAAAAAGTCACGATGCCAACTGGTCTTCAAATAATAAAACAATATCTAGTCTGAAATTGCCTCCTCTAATTATTGTATTGACAAGAATTTTGGTTCAGACGTCCTGCAAAAGAACAAAAAACCTCAATGCTGTTTAGTGCCTGTTAGAAGTTTTATCAGAAGAACTTTTAGCTCCCCAGTTTATTAAAACAGCCGTGTCAAATATTCTTGGTGTTCTAGAATTACAGTATTGTAACACATATATATTAAAAAGTTTCATGTACAACAACAAGATATAACCTACTTTCAGGACAACTTAAAATATTAAAATTAAAACTATCACTACAAAACAGGAAGCAGGTGGGAAAGACAAATACAGCAATGAAAATTTCCCTTAAAATTTTCCTTGAAGGATTTAGCTGTGTCCGGTTCTGCATTGTAACATTACGGTGCCCACCACTCTGAATGTTCACTGTAGTCAGTGAATGAGAAATATAATCTTGAAGTTTTATCAGAAGAACTTTTAGCTCCCCAGTTTATTAAAACAGCCGTGTAAAATATTCTTGGTGTTGTATAATTACAGTATTGTAACACCTATATTTTAAAAAGTTTCATGTACAACACCAAGATATAACCTACTTTCAGGACAACTTAAAATATTAAAATTAAAACTATCACTACAAAACAGGAAGCAGGTGGGAAAGACAAATACAGTAATGAAAATTTCCCTTAATTTTTCCTTGAACGATTTAGCTGTGTCCAGTTCTGCATTGTAACAATACGGTGCCCATCACTCAGAATGTTCACTCTAGTCAGTGAATGAGAAATATAATCTAGAACATTACACTGCATAAAACAATTAAGCATGTATCTGTGAACACAACAGACTTTTTGCTTTACATGAGGCTATGCCTTGTGAGCAAGAGGCCTCTCCTTTTTTAACTCCTAAAAAATAATATGTGTTCACATATTTCATGGCTGTTTATATTTTCCATCCTTCTCCCAGGCTTGTACTCCAAAAGGAACCGGTATAAGGTAAAAAAAGTCACCATGCCAACTGGTCTTCAAATAATAAAACAGTATCTAGTCTGAAATGGACTCCTCTGATTACTGTATTGACAAGAATTTTGTTTGAGACGTCCCGCAAAACAACAAAAAACCTCAGTGCTGTTTAGTGCCTGTTAGAAGTTTTATCAGAAGAACTTTTAGCTCCCCAGTTTATTAAAACAGCCCTGTCAAATATTCTTGGTGTTCTATAATTACAGTATTGTACCACATATATTTTTAAAAGTTTCATGTACAACACCAAGATATAACCTACTTTCAGGACAACTTAAAATATTAAAATTTATCATACAAAACAGGAAGCAGGTGGGAAAGACAAATACAGTAATGAAAATTTCCATTAAAATTTTCCTTGAAGGATTTAGCTGTGTTCAGTTCTGCATTGTAACATTACGGTGCCCACCACTCTGAATGTTCACTATAGTCATTGAATGAGAAATATAATCTTGAAGTTTTATCAGAAGAACTTTTAGCTCCCCAGTTTATTAAAACAGCCCTGTCAAATATTCTTGGTGTTCTATAATTACAGTATTGTACCACATATATTTTAAAAAGTTTCATGTACAACAACAAGATATAACCTACTTTCAGGACAACTTAAAATATTAAAATTAAAACTATCACTACAAAACAGGAAGCAGGTGGGAAAGACAAATACAGTAATGAAAATTTCCCTTATAATTTTCCTTGAACGATTTAGCTGTGTCCAGTTCTGCATTGTAACTATGGTTCCCACCACTCAGAATGTTCACTGTAGTCAGTGAATGAGTAATATAATCTAGAACATTACACTGCATAAAACAATTAAGCATGTATCTGTGAACACAACAGACTTTTTGCTTTACATGGGGCTATGCCTTGTGAGCAAGAGGCCTCAACTTTTTTAACTTAAAAAATAATATGTGTTCACATATTTCATGGCTGTTTATATTTTCCATCCTTCTCCCAAGCTTGTACTCCAAAAGGAACCGGTATAAGGTAAAAAAGTCACGATGCCAACTGGTCTTCAAATAATAAAACAATATCTAGTCTGAAATTGCCTCCTCTAATTATTGTATTGACAAGAATTTTGGTTCAGACGTCCTGCAAAAGAACAAAAAACCTCAATGCTGTTTAGTGCCTGTTAGAAGTTTTATCAGAAGAACTTTTAGCTCCCCAGTTTATTAAAACAGCCGTGTCAAATATTCTTGGTGTTCTAGAATTACAGTATTGTAACACATATATATTAAAAAGTTTCATGTACAACAACAAGATATAACCTACTTTCAGGACAACTTAAAATATTAAAATTAAAACTATCACTACAAAACAGGAAGCAGGTGGGAAAGACAAATACAGCAATGAAAATTTCCCTTAAAATTTTCCTTGAAGGATTTAGCTGTGTCCGGTTCTGCATTGTAACATTACGGTGCCCACCACTCTGAATGTTCACTGTAGTCAGTGAATGAGAAATATAATCTTGAAGTTTTATCAGAAGAACTTTTAGCTCCCCAGTTTATTAAAACAGCCGTGTCAAATATTCTTGGTGTTCTATAATTACAGTATTGTAACACCTATATTTTAAAAAGTTTCATGTACAACACCAAGATATAACCTACTTTCAGGACAACTTAAAATATTAAAATTAAAACTATCACTACAAAACAGGAAGCAGGTGGGAAAGACAAATACAGTAATGAAAATTTCCCTTAATTTTTCCTTGAACGGTTTAGCTGTGTCCAGTTCTGCATTGTAACAATACGGTGCCCACCACTCAGAATGTTAACTCTAGTCAGTGAATGAGAAATATAATCTAGAACATTACACTGCATAAAACAATTAAGCATGTATCTGTGAACACAACAGACTTTTTGCTTTACATGAGTCTATGCCTTGTGAGCAAGAGGCCTCTCCTTTTTTAACTCTTAAAAAATAATATGTGTTCACATATTTCATGGCTGTTTATATTTTCCATCCTTCTGCCAGGCTTGTACTCCAAAAGGAACCGGTATAAGGTAAAAAAAAGTCACCATGCCAACTGGTCTTCAAATAATAAAACAGTATCTAGTCTGAAATGGACTCCTCTGATTACTGTATTGACAAGAATTTTGTTTCAGACGTCCCGCAAAACAACAAAAAACCTCAGTGCTGTTTAGTGCCTGTTAGAAGTTTTATCAGAAGAACTTTTAGCTCCCCAGTTTATTAAAACAGCCCTGTCAAATATTCTTGGTGTTCTATAATTACAGTATTGTACCACATATATTTTTAAAAGTTTCATGTACAACACCAAGATATAACCTACTTTCAGGACAACTTAAAATATTAAAATTTATCATACAAAACAGGAAGCAGGTGGGAAAGACAAATACAGTAATGAAAATTTCCATTAAAATTTTTCTTGAAGGATTTAGCTGTGTTCAGTTCTGCATTGTAACATTACGGTGCCCACCACTCTGAATGTTCACTATAGTCAGTGAATGAGAAATATAATCTTGAAGTTTTATCAGAAGAACTTTTAGCTCCCCAGTTTATTAAAACAGCCCTGTCAAATATTCTTGGTGTTCTATAATTACAGTATTGTACTACATATATTTTAAAAAGTTTCATGTACAACAACAAGATATAACCTACTTTCAGGACAACTTAAAATATTAAAATTAAAGCTATACTACAAAACAGGAAGCAGGTGGGAAAGACAAATACAGTAATGAAAATTTCCCTTAAAATTTTCCTTGAACGATTTAGCTGCGTCCAGTTCTGCATTGTAACATTACGGTGCCCACCACTCTGAATGTTCACTATAGTCAGTGAATGATAAATATAATCTTGAAGTTTTATCAGAAGAACTTTTAGCTCCCCAGTTTATTAAAACAGCCCTGTCAAATATTCTTGGTGTTCTATAATTACACATATATTTTAAAAAGTTTCATGTACAACAACAAGATATAACCTACTTTCAGGACAACTTAAAATATTAAAATTAAAACTATCACTACAAAACAGGAAGCAGGTGGGAAAGACAAATACAGTAATGAAAATTTCCCTTATAATTTTCCTTGAACGATTTAGCTGTGTCCAGTTCTGCATTGTAACAATACGGTTCCCACCACTCAGAATGTTCACTGTAGTCAGTGAATGAGTAATATAATCTAGAACATTACACTGCATAAAACAATTAAGCATGTATCTGTGAACACAACAGACTTTTTGCTTTACATGGGGCTATGCCTTGTGAGCAAGAGGCCTCAACTTTTTTAACTTAAAAAATAATATGTGTTCACATATTTCATGGCTGTTTATATTTTCCATCCTTCTCCCAAGCTTGTACTCCAAAAGGAACCGGTATAAGGTAAAAAAGTCACGATGCCAACTGGTCTTCAAATAATAAAACAATATCTAGTCTGAAATTGCCTCCTCTAATTATTGTATTGACAAGAATTTTGGTTCAGACGTCCTGCAAAAGAACAAAAAACCTCAATGCTGTTTAGTGCCTGTTAGAAGTTTTATCAGAATAACTTTTAGCTCCCCAGTTTATTAAAACAGCCGTGTCAAATATTCTTGGTGTTCTAGAATTACAGTATTGTAACACATATATATTAAAAAGTTTCATGTACAACACCAAGATATAACCTACTTTCAGGACAACTTAAAATATTAAAATTAAAACTATCACTACAAAACAGGAAGCAGGTGGGAAAGACAAATACAGTAATGAAAATTTCCCTTAAAATTTTCCTTGAAGGATTTAGCTGTGTCTTCTGCATTGTAACATTACGGTGCCCACCACTCAGAATGTTCACTGTAGTCAGTGAATGAGAAATATAATCTAGAACATTACACTGCATAAAACAATCTAAGCATGTATCTGTGAACACAACAGACTTTTTGCTTTACATTAGGCTATGCCTTGTGAGCAAGAGGCCTCTCCTTTTTTTACTTAAAAAATAATATGTGTTCACATATTTCATGGCTGTTTATATTTTCCATCCTTCTCCCAGGCTTGTACTCCAAAAGGAACCAGTATAAGATAAAAAAAGTGACCATGCCAACTGGTCTTCAAATAATAAAACAATATCTAGTCTGAAATTGCCTCCTCTGGTTTCTGTATTGACAAGAATTTTGTTTCAGACGTCCCGTAAAACAACAAAAAACCTCACTGCTGTTTAGTGCCTGTTAGAAGTTTTATGAGAAGAACTTTTAGCTCCTAACAAAAGAGATAAGTTATGTTGGAGATGTAAAGAATTTGATGGAACATACGAACATATGTGGTGGAGCTGTAAAAAAATAAGGGATTTTTGGGGAAGAATAGAAAATGAGTTTGGTGAAATATTGGGTAAAAGTGTTAAGTTGGTGTCGGGTACTATTCTTTTAACGAATGTGGAAGGCTTGGGTTTAAACAAGGAGGAAAAAGAATTACTGGAAATCGTACTGACAACGGGTAGACAATGTATAGCCAGAAATTGGAAAAACGATGTAGATATTCAGATTGGAGAATGGTATAAAGAAATGTGGAGTTTAGCACTGAACGATAAATTGACATGGGAGATTAAAGTCAAAAGAGATAATTTAAAAGAGAATAGATTTTGGAATATATGGAAACCGTTCGTGGATCACTCTATTATGGCAAGTGATAGCTCAGGACCAGTACCATCTCAAAGAAGCTTCTGGAGCTGAGTAGAAAATAAACTCTCCGGGCATTGTATATATTCACAGGGTGATTATTATTTGTTAAAAAGATTTGTGGTAGTACAGAAAGTTTCTTCCATTATTTTGGACTTTGAAATAATGGTTCTTAATATTTGGTGGTTAAATAGTAGTTAATGAGTATAGATATTGTTATGTGCTAGCATATAGTAATGTTTGTTAGTATGATATTATGGATCTGTTAGTGTATTGTATTGTTAATGTACTGTTAATGTTTTCTTTTCTTTTTTGTATGTCTATTAAAAACTCAATAATTTTTTTTTTTTTAAAAGAACTTTTAGCTCCCCAGTTTATTAAAACAGCCCTGTCAAATATTCTTGGTGTTTTATAATTACAGTAATGAAAATTTCCGTTAAAAGTTTCTTTGAAGGATTTAGCTGTGTCCAGGTCTGTATACTGTATTTGCGGGGAAATTTCCCCCCGTCAAGTATCCTGTATTTGCCGGGAAATATCCCTGTCAAGTATCCTGTTTTCGCCAGGAAATTTCCACCCTGTCAAGTATCCTGTATTTGCCAGGAAATTTTCCATGTCAAGTATCTTGTATTTTCTGGGAAAAATTCCCCCTGTCAAGTATATTGTATTTTCCGGGAAACTTCCCCCTGTCAAGTATACTGTATTTTCTGGGACATTTCCACCCTGTCAAGTATCCTGTATTTTCTAGGAAATTTTCCCCTGTCAAGTATCCTGTATTTGCCGGGAAATATCCCCCTGTCAAGTATCCAGGGGAAAGACAAATAGAGTAATGAAAATATCCCTTATAATTTTCTTTGAATGATTTAGCTGTGTCCAGTTCTGCATTGTAACATTACTTTGACCACGACTCAGAATGTTCACTGCAGTGAATGAGAAATATAATCTAGAACATTACACTGCATAAAAAAATCTAACCATATATCTGTGAACACAACAGACTTTTTGCTTTACATGAGGCTATGCCTTGTGAACAAGAGGCCTCTCCTTTTTTAACTCTTAAAAAATAATATGTGCACATATTTAGTGGCTGTTTATATTTTCCATCCTTCTCCCAGGCTTGTACTCCAAAAGGAACCAGTATAAGTTAAAAAATCACCATGCCAACTGGTCTTCAAATAATAAAACAGTATCTAGCCTGAAATTGACTCCTCTGATTACTGTATTGACAAGAATTTTCTTCCGGACGTCCCCCAAAACAACAAAAAAACAACAAATTCAGTGCTGTTTAGTGCCTGTTAGAAGTTTTATAAGAAGAACTTTTAGCTCCCCAGTTTATTAAAACAGCCCTGTCAAATATTCTTGGTGTTCTATAATTACAGTATTCTACCACATATATTTTAAAAAGTTTCATTTACAACACCCAGATATAAACTACATTCAGGCCAACTTAAAATATTAAAATTAAAACTATCACTACAAAACAGGAAACAGGTGGGAAAGACAAATACAGTAATGAAAATTTCCCTTAAAATTTTCCTTGAAGGATTTAGCTGTGTCCAGTTCTGCATTGTAACATTACGGTGCCCACCACTCTGAATGTTCACTATAGTCAGTGAATGAGAAATATAATCTTGAAGTTTTATCAGAAGAACTTTTAGCTCCCCAGTTTATTAAAACAGCCGTGTCAAATATTCATGGTGTTCTATAATTACAGTATTGTAACACATATATTTTAAAAAGTTTCATGTACAACAACAAGATATAACCTACTTTCAGGACAACTTAAAATATTAAAATTAAAACTATCACTACAAAACAGGAAGCAGGTGGGAAAGCCAAATACAGTAATGAAAATTTCCCTTAAAATTTTCCTTGAACGATTTAGCTGTGTCCAGTTCTGCATTGTAACAATACGGTGCCCACCACTCAGAATGTTCACTGTATTCTGTGAATGAGAAATATAATCAAGAACATTACACTGCATAAAACAATTAAGCATGTATCTGTGAACACAACAGACTTTTTGCTTTACATGAGGCTATGCCTTGTGAGCAAGAGGCCTCTCCTTTTTTAACTCTTAAAAAATAATATGTGTTCACATATTTCATGGCTGTTTATATTTTCCATCCTTCTCCCAGGCTTGTACTCCAAAAGGAACCGGTGTAAGGTAAAAAAAGTCACCATGCCAACTGGTCTTCAAATAATAAAACAGTATCTAGTCTGAAATGGACTCCTCTGATTACTGTATTGACAAGAATTTTGTTTCGGACGTCCCCCAAAATAACAAAAAACAACAAATTCAGTGCTGTTTAGTGCCTGTTAGAAGTTTTATAAGAAGAACTTTTAGCTCCCCAGTTTATTAAAACAGCCCTGTCAAATATTCTTGGTGTTCTATAATTACAGTATTGTACCACATATATTTTTAAAAGTTTCATGTACAACACCAAGATATAACCTACTTTCAGGACAACTTAAAATATTAAAATTAAAACTATCACTACAAAACAGGAAGCTGGTGGGAAAGCCAAATACTGTAATGAAAATTTCCCTTAAAATTTTCCTTGAAGGATTTAGCTGTGTCCAGTTCTGCATTGTAACATTACGGTGCCCACCACTCTGAATGTTCACTATAGTCAGTGAATGAGAAATATAATCTTGAAGTTTTATCAGAAGAACTTTTAGCTCCCCAGTTTATTAAAACAGCCGTGTCAAATATTCTTGGTGTTCTATAATTACAGTATTGTAACACATATATTTTAAAAAGTTTCATGTACAACAACAAGATATAACCTACTTTCAGGACAACTTAAAATATTAAAATGAAAACTATCACTACAAAACAGGAAGCAGGTGGGAAAGACAAATACAGTAATGAAAATTTCCCTTAAAATTTTCCTTGAACGATTTAGCTGTGTCCAGTTCTGCATTGTAACAATACGCTGCCCACCACTCAGAATGTTCACTGTAGTCAATGAATGATAAATATAATCTAGAACATTACACTGCATAAAACAATCTAAGCATGTATCTGTGAACACAACAGACTTTTTGCTTTACATGAGACTATGCCTTGTGAGCAAGAGGCCTCTCCTTTTTTAACTTAAAAAATAAGATGTGTTCACATATTTCATGGCTGTTTATATTTTCCATCCTTCTCCCAGGCTTGTACTCAAAAAGGAACCGGTATAAGGTAAAAAAAGTCACCATGCCAACTAGTCTTCAAATAATAAAACAGTATCTAGTCTGAAATTGACTCGTCTGATTACTGTATTCACAAGAATTCTGTTTCAGACGTCCCGCAAAACAACAAAAAACAACCTCAGTGCTGTTTAGTGCCTGTTAGAAGTTTTATCAGAAGAACTTTTAGCTCCCCAGTTTATTAAAACAGCCGTGTCAAATATTCTTGGTGTTCTATAATTACAGTATTGTACCACATATATTTTAAAAAGTTTCATGTACAACACAAAGATATAACCTACTTTCAGGACAACTTAAAATATTAAAATTAAAACTATCACTACAAAACAAGAAGCAGGGGGGAAAGACAAATACAGTAATGAAAATTTCCCTGAAAATTTTCCTTGAAGGATTTAGCTGTGTCCAGTTCTGCATTGTAACATTACGGTGCCCACCATTCTGAATGTTCACTATAGTCAGTGAATGAGAAATATAATGTTGAAGTTTTATCAGAAGAACTTTTAGCTCCCCAGTTTATTAAAACAGCCCTGTCAAATATTCTTGGTGTTCTATAATTACAGTATTGTAACACATATATTTTAAAAAGTTTCATGTACAACAACAAGATATAACCTACTTTCAGGACAACTTAAAATATTAAAATTAAAACTATCACTGCAAAACAGGAAGCAGGTGGGAAAGCCAAATACAGTAATGAAAATTTCCCTTAAAATTTTCCTTGAAGGATTTAGCTGTGTCCAGTTCTGCATTGTAACATTACGGTGCCCACCACTCTGAATGTTCACTGTAGTCAGTGAATGAGTAATATAATCTAGAACATTACACTGCATAAAACAATTAAGCATGTATCTGTGAACACAACAGACTTTTTGCTTTACATGGGGCTATGCCTTGTGAGCAAGAGGCCTCAACTTTTTTAACTTAAAAAATAACATGTGTTCACATATTTCATGGCTGTTTATATTTTCCATCCTTCTCCCAAGCTTGTACTCCAAAAGGAACCGGTATAAGGTAAAAAAGTCACGATGCCAACTGGTCTTCAAATAATAAAACAATATCTAGTCTGAAATTGCCTCCTCTAATTATTGTATTGACAAGAATTTTGGTTCAGACGTCCTGCAAAAGAACAAAAAACCTCAATGCTGTTTAGTGCCTGTTAGAAGTTTTATCAGAAGAACTTTTAGCTCCTAACAAAAGAGATAAGTTATGTTGGAGATGTAAAGAATTTGATGGAACATACGAACATATGTGGTGGAGCTGTAAAAAAATAAGGGATTTTTGGGGAAGAATAGAAAATGAGTTTGGTGAAATATTGGGTAAAAGTGTTAAGTTGATGTCGGGTACTATTCTTTTAACGAATGTGGAAGGCTTGGGTTTAAACAAGGAGGAAAAAGAATTACTGGAAATCGTACTGACAACGGGTAGACAATGTATAGCCAGAAATTGGAAAAACGATGTAGATATTCAGATTGGAGAATGGTATAAAGAAATGTGGAGTTTAGCACTGAACGATAAATTGACATGGGAGATTAAAGTCAAAAGAGATAATTTAAAAGAGAATAGATTTTGGAATATATGGAAACCGTTCGTGGATCACTCTATTATGGCAAGTGATAGCTCAGGACCAGTACCATCTCAAAGAAGCTTCTGGAGCTGAGTAGAAAATAAACTCTCCGGGCATTGTATATATTCACAGGGTGATTATTATTTGTTAAAAAGATTTATGGTAGTACAGAAAGTTTCTTCCATTATTTTGGACTTTGAAATAATGGTTCTTAATATTTGGTGGTTAAATAGTAGTTAATGAGTATAGATATTGTTATGTGCTAGCATATAATAATGTTTGTTAGTATGATATTATGGATCTGTTAGTGTATTGTATTGTTAATGTACTGTTAATGTTTTCTTTTCTTTTTTGTATGTCTATTAAAAACTCAATAAAAAAAAATTTTTTTTTTAAAAAAAGAACTTTTAGCTCCCCAGTTTATTAAAACAGCCGTGTCAAATATTCTTGGTGTTTTATAATTACAGTAATGAAAATTTCCGTTAAAAGTTTCTTTGAAGGATTTAGCTGTGTCCAGGTCTGTATACTGTATTTGCGGGGAAATTTCCCCCCGTCAAGTATCCTGTATTTGCCGGGAAATATCCCTGTCAAGTATCCTGTTTTCGCCAGGAAATTTCCACCCTGTCAAGTATCCTGTATTTGCCAGGAAATTTTCCATGTCAAGTATCCTGTATTTTCTGGGAAAAATTCCCCCTGTCAAGTATATTGTATTTTCCGGGAAACTTCCCCCTGTCAAGTATACTGTATTTTCTGGGACATTTCCACCCTGTCAAGTATCCTGTATTTTCTAGGAAATTTTCCCCTGTCAAGTATCCTGTATTTGCCGGGAAATATCCCCCTGTCAAGTATCCAGGGGAAAGACAAATAGAGTAATGAAAATATCCCTTATAATTTTCTTTGAAGGATTTAGCTGTGTCCAGTTCTGCATTGTAACATTACTTTGACCACGACTCAGAATGTTCACTGCAGTGAATGAGAAATATAATCTAGAACATTACACTGCATAAAAAAATCTAACCATATATCTGTGAACACAACAGACTTTTTGCTTTACATGAGGCTATGCCTTGTGAACAAGAGGCCTCTCCTTTTTTAACTCTTAAAAAATAATATGTGCACATATTTAGTGGCTGTTTATATTTTCCATCCTTCTCCCAGGCTTGTACTCCAAAAGG
Source organism: Bradypodion ventrale (assembly GCA_035047345.1). Taxonomy (NCBI): domain Eukaryota; kingdom Metazoa; phylum Chordata; class Lepidosauria; order Squamata; family Chamaeleonidae; genus Bradypodion; species Bradypodion ventrale. The sequence goes on along the minus strand of JAWDJE010000009.1, from coordinate 20,602,800 downwards.
AACCAGTATAAGTTAAAAAATCACCATGCCAACTGGTCTTCAAATAATAAAACAGTATCTAGCCTGAAATTGACTCCTCTGATTACTGTATTGACAAGAATTTTCTTCCGGACGTCCCCCAAAACAACAAAAAAACAACAAATTCAGTGCTGTTTAGTGCCTGTTAGAAGTTTTATAAGAAGAACTTTTAGCTCCCCAGTTTATTAAAACAGCCCTGTCAAATATTCTTGGTGTTCTATAATTACAGTATTCTACCACATATATTTTAAAAAGTTTCATTTACAACACCCAGATATAAACTACATTCAGGCCAACTTAAAATATTAAAATTAAAACTATCACTACAAAACAGGAAACAGGTGGGAAAGACAAATACAGTAATGAAAATTTCCCTTAAAATTTTCCTTGAAGGATTTAGCTGTGTCCAGTTCTGCATTGTAACATTACGGTGCCCACCACTCTGAATGTTCACTATAGTCAGTGAATGAGAAATATAATCTTGAAGTTTTATCAGAAGAACTTTTAGCTCCCCAGTTTATTAAAACAGCCGTGTCAAATATTCTTGGTGTTCTATAATTACAGTATTGTAACACATATATTTTAAAAAGTTTCATGTACAACAACAAGATATAACCTACTTTCAGGACAACTTAAAATATTAAAATTAAAACTATCACTACAAAACAGGAAGCAGGTGGGAAAGCCAAATACAGTAATGAAAATTTCCCTTAAAATTTTCCTTGAACGATTTAGCTGTGTCCAGTTCTGCATTGTAACAATACGGTGCCCACCACTCAGAATGTTCACTGTATTCTGTGAATGAGAAATATAATCTAGAACATTACACTGCATAAAACAATTAAGCATGTATCTGTGAACACAACAGACTTTTTGCTTTACATGAGGCTATGCCTTGTGAGCAAGAGGCCTCTCCTTTTTTTAACAAAAAATAATGTGTTCACATATTTCATGGCTGTTTATATTTTCCATCCTTCTCCCAGGCTTGTACTCCAAAAGGAACCGGTGTAAGGTAAAAAAAGTCACCATGCCAACTGGTCTTCAAATAATAAAACAGTATCTAGTCTGAAATGGACTCCTCTGATTACTGTATTGACAAGAATTTTGTTTCGGACGTCCCCCAAAACAACAAAAAACAACAAATTCAGTGCTGTTTAGTGCCTGTTAGAAGTTTTATAAGAAGAACTTTTAGCTCCCCAGTTTATTAAAACAGCCCTGTCAAATATTCTTGGTGTTCTATAATTACAGTATTGTACCACATATATTTTTAAAAGTTTCATGTACAACACCAAGATATAACCTACTTTCAGGACAACTTAAAATATTAAAATTAAAACTATCACTACAAAACAGGAAGCTGGTGGGAAAGCCAAATACAGTAATGAAAATTTCCCTTAAAATTTTCCTTGAAGGATTTAGCTGTGTCCAGTTCTGCATTGTAACATTACGGTGCCCACCACTCTGAATGTTCACTATAGTCAGTGAATGAGAAATATAATCTTGAAGTTTTATCAGAAGAACTTTTAGCTCCCCAGTTTATTAAAACAGCCGTGTCAAATATTCTTGGTGTTCTATAATTACAGTATTGTAACACATATATTTTAAAAAGTTTCATGTACAACAACAAGATATAACCTACTTTCAGGACAACTTAAAATATTAAAATTAAAACTATCACTACAAAACAGGAAGCAGGTGGGAAAGCCAAATACAGTAATGAAAATTTCCCTTAAAATTTTCCTTGAACGATTTAGCTGTGTCCAGTTCTGCATTGTAACAATACGGTGCCCACCACTCAGAATGTTCACTGTATTCTGTGAATGAGAAATATAATCTAGAACATTACACTGCATAAAACAATTAAGCATGTATCTGTGAACACAACAGACTTTTTGCTTTACATGAGGCTATGCCTTGTGAGCAAGAGGCCTCTCCTTTTTTTAACAAAAAATAATGTGTTCACATATTTCATGGCTGTTTATATTTTCCATCCTTCTCCCAGGCTTGTACTCCAAAAGGAACCGGTGTAAGGTAAAAAAAGTCACCATGCCAACTGGTCTTCAAATAATAAAACAGTATCTAGTCTGAAATGGACTCCTCTGATTACTGTATTGACAAGAATTTTGTTTCGGACGTCCCCCAAAACAACAAAAAACAACAAATTCAGTGCTGTTTAGTGCCTGTTAGAAGTTTTATAAGAAGAACTTTTAGCTCCCCAGTTTATTAAAACAGCCCTGTCAAATATTCTTGGTGTTCTATAATTACAGTATTGTACCACATATATTTTTAAAAGTTTCATGTACAACACCAAGATATAACCTACTTTCAGGACAACTTAAAATATTAAAATTAAAACTATCACTACAAAACAGGAAGCTGGTGGGAAAGCCAAATACAGTAATGAAAATTTCCCTTAAAATTTTCCTTGAAGGATTTAGCTGTGTCCAGTTCTGCATTGTAACATTACGGTGCCCACCACTCTGAATGTTCACTATAGTCAGTGAATGAGAAATATAATCTTGAAGTTTTATCAGAAGAACTTTTAGCTCCCCAGTTTATTAAAACAGCCGTGTCAAATATTCTTGGTGTTCTATAATTACAGTATTGTAACACATATATTTTAAAAAGTTTCATGTACAACAACAAGATATAACCTACTTTCAGGACAACTTAAAATATTAAAATGAAAACTATCACTACAAAACAGGAAGCAGGTGGGAAAGACAAATACAGTAATGAAAATTTCCCTTAAAATTTTCCTTGAACGATTTAGCTGTGTCCAGTTCTGCATTGTAACAATACGGTGCCCACCACTCAGAATGTTCACTGTAGTCAGTGAATGAGTAATATAATCTAGAACATTACACTGCATAAAACAATTAAGCATGTATCTGTGAACACAACAGACTTTTTGCTTTACATGGGGCTATGCCTTGTGAGCAAGAGGCCTCAACTTTTTTAACTTAAAAAATAATATGTGTTCACATATTTCATGGCTGTTTATATTTTCCATCCTTCTCCCAAGCTTGTACTCCAAAAGGAACCGGTATAAGGTAAAAAAGTCACGATGCCAACTGGTCTTCAAATAATAAAACAATATCTAGTCTGAAATTGCCTCCTCTAATTATTGTATTGACAAGAATTTTGGTTCAGACGTCCCGCAAAAGAACAAAAAACCTCAATGCTGTTTAGTGCCTGTTAGAAGTTTTATCAGAAGAACTTTTAGCTCCCCAGTTTATTAAAACAGCCGTGTCAAATATTCTTGGTGTTCTAGAATTACAGTATTGTAACACATATATATTAAAAAGTTTCATGTACAACACCAAGATATAACCTACTTTCAGGACAACTTAAAATATTAAAATTAAAACTATCACTACAAAACAGGAAGCAGGTGGGAAAGACAAATACAGTAATGAAAATTTCCCTTAAAATTTTCCTTGAAGGATTTAGCTGTGTCTTCTGCATTGTAACATTACGGTGCCCACCACTCAGAATGTTCACTGTAGTCAGTGAATGAGAAATATAATCTAGAACATTACACTGCATAAAACAATCTAAGCATGTATCTGTGAACACAACAGACTTTTTGCTTTACATTAGGCTATGCCTTGTGAGCAAGAGGCCTCTCCTTTTTTTACTTAAAAATAATATGTTCACATATTTCATGGCTGTTTATATTTTCCATCCTTCTCCCAGGCTTGTACTCCAAAAGGAACCAGTATAAGATAAAAAAAGTGACCATGCCAACTGGTCTTCAAATAATAAAACAATATCTAGTCTGAAATTGCCTCCTCTGGTTTCTGTATTGACAAGAATTTTGTTTCAGACGTCCCGTAAAACAACAAAAAACCTCACTGCTGTTTAGTGCCTGTTAGAAGTTTTATGAGAAGAACTTTTAGCTCCTAACAAAAGAGATAAGTTATGTTGGAGATGTAAAGAATTTGATGGAACATACGAACATATGTGGTGGAGCTGTAAAAAAATAAGGGATTTTTGGGGAAGAATAGAAAATGAGTTTGGTGAAATATTGGGTAAAAGTGTTAAGTTGGTGTCGGGTACTATTCTTTTAACGAATGTGGAAGGCTTGGGTTTAAACAAGGAGGAAAAAGAATTACTGGAAATCGTACTGACAACGGGTAGACAATGTATAGCCAGAAATTGGAAAAACGATGTAGATATTCAGATTGGAGAATGGTATAAAGAAATGTGGAGTTTAGCACTGAACGATAAATTGACATGGGAGATTAAAGTCAAAAGAGATAATTTAAAAGAGAATAGATTTTGGAATATATGGAAACCGTTCGTGGATCACTCTATTATGGCAAGTGATAGCTCAGGACCAGTACCATCTCAAAGAAGCTTCTGGAGCTGAGTAGAAAATAAACTCTCCGGGCATTGTATATATTCACAGGGTGATTATTATTTGTTAAAAAGATTTATGGTAGTACAGAAAGTTTCTTCCATTATTTTGGACTTTGAAATAATGGTTCTTAATATTTGGTGGTTAAATAGTAGTTAATGAGTATAGATATTGTTATGTGCTAGCATATAGTAATGTTTGTTAGTATGATATTATGGATCTGTTAGTGTATTGTATTGTTAATGTACTGTTAATGTTTTCTTTTCTTTTTTGTATGTCTATTAAAAACTCAATAAAAAAAATTTTTTTTTTAAAAAAAAGAACTTTTAGCTCCCCAGTTTATTAAAACAGCCGTGTCAAATATTCTTGGTGTTTTATAATTACAGTAATGAAAATTTCCGTTAAAAGTTTCTTTGAAGGATTTAGCTGTGTCCAGGTCTGTATACTGTATTTGCGGGGAAATTTCCCCCCGTCAAGTATCCTGTATTTACACTGTATACTGTATTTGCGGGGAAAAAAAGAACTTTTAGCTCCCCAGTTTATTAAAACAGCCCTGTCAAATATTCTTGGTGTTTTATAATTACAGTAATGAAAATTTCCGTTAAAAGTTTCTTTGAAGGATTTAGCTGTGTCCAGGTCTGTATACTGTATTTGCGGGGAAATTTCCCCCCGTCAAGTATCCTGTATTTGCCGGGAAATATCCCTGTCAAGTATCCTGTTTTCGCCAGGAAATTTCCACCCTGTCAAGTATCCTGTATTTGCCAGGAAATTTTCCATGTCAAGTATCCTGTATTTTCTGGGAAAAATTCCCCCTGTCAAGTATATTGTATTTTCCGGGAAACTTCCCCCTGTCAAGTATACTGTATTTTCTGGGACATTTCCACCCTGTCAAGTATCCTGTATTTTCTAGGAAATTTTCCCCTGTCAAGTATCCTGTATTTGCCGGGAAATATCCCCCTGTCAAGTATCCAGGGGAAAGACAAATAGAGTAATGAAAATATCCCTTATAATTTTCTTTGAAGGTTTATATGGCTGTTTATATTTTCCATCCTTCTCCCAGGCTTGTACTCCAAAAGGAACCGGTATAAGGTAAAAAAAGTCACCATGCCAACTGGTCTTCAAATAATAAAACAGTATCTAGTCTGAAATTGACTCCTCTGATTACTGTATTCACAAGAATTCTGTTTCAGACGTCCCGCAAAACAACAAAAAACAACCTCAGTGCTGTTTAGTGCCTGTTAGAAGTTTTATCAGAAGAACTTTTAGCTCCCCAGTTTATTAAAACAGCCGTGTCAAATATTCTTGGTGTTCTATAATTACAGTATTGTACCACATATATTTTAAAAAGTTTCATGTACAACACCAAGATATAACCTACTTTCAGGACAACTTAAAATATTAAAATTAAAACTATCACTACAAAACAAGAAGCATAGGGGAAAGACAAATACAGTAATGAAAATTTCCCTGAAAATTTTCCTTGAAGGATTTAGCTGTGTCCAGTTCTGCATTGTAACATTACGGTGCCCACCATTCTGAATGTTCACTATAGTCAGTGAATGAGAAATATAATGTTGAAGTTTTATCAGAAGAACTTTTAGCTCCCCAGTTTATTAAAACAGCCCTGTCAAATATTCTTGGTGTTCTATAATTACAGTATTGTAACACATATATTTTAAAAAGTTTCATGTACAACAACAAGATATAACCTACTTTCAGGACAACTTAAAATATTAAAATTAAAACTATCACTGCAAAACAGGAAGCAGGTGGGAAAGCCAAATACAGTAATGAAAATTTCCCTTAAAATTTCCCTTGAAGGATTTAGCTGTGTCCAGTTCTGCATTGTAACATTACGGTGCCCACCACTCTGAATGTTCACTGTAGTCAGTGAATGAGAAATATAATCTAGAACATTACACTGCATAAAACAATCTAAGCATGTATCTGTGAACACAACAGACTTTTTGCTTTACATTAGGCTATGCCTTGTGAGCAAGAGGCCACTCCTTTTTTTACTTAAAAAATAATATGTGATCACATATTTCATGGCTGTTTATATTTTCCATCCTTCTCCCAGGCTTGTACTCCAAAAGGAACCGGTATAAGGTAAAAAAAAGTCACCATGCCAACTGGTCTTCAAATAATAAAACAGTATCTAGTCTGAAATTGACTCCTCTGATTACTGTATTCACAAGAATTCTGTTTCAGACGTCCCGCAAAACAACAAAAAACAACCTCAGTGCTGTTTAGTGCCTGTTAGAAGTTTTATCAGAAGAACTTTTAGCTCCCCAGTATATTAAAACAGCCGTGTCAAATATTCTTGGTGTTCTATAATTACAGTATTGTAACACATATATTTTAAAAAGTTTCATGTACAACAACAAGATATAACCTACTTTCAGGACAACTTAAAATATTAAAATGAAAACTATCACTACAAAACAGGAAGCAGGTGGGAAAGACAAATACAGTAATGAAAATTTCCCTTAAAATTTTCCTTGAACGATTTAGCTGTGTCCAGTTCTGCATTGTAACAATACGGTGCCCACCACTCAGAATGTTCACTGTAGTCAATGAATGATAAATATAATCTAGAACATTACACTGCATAAAACAATCTAAGCATGTATCTGTGAACACAACAGACTTTTTGCTTTACTTGAGACTATGCCTTGTGAGCAAGAGGCCTCTCCTTTTTTAACTTAAAAAATAAGATGTGTTCACATATTTCATGGCTGTTTATATTTTCCATCCTTCTCCCAGGCTTGTACTCCAAAAGGAACCGGTATAAGGTAAAAAAAGTCACCATGCCAACTGGTCTTCAAATAATAAAACAGTATCTAGTCTGAAATTGACTCCTCTGATTACTGTATTCACAAGAATTCTGTTTCAGACGTCCCGCAAAACAACAAAAAACAACCTCAGTGCTGTTTAGTGCCTGTTAGAAGTTTTATCAGAAGAACTTTTAGCTCCCCAGTTTATTAAAACAGCCGTGTCAAATATTCTTGGTGTTCTATAATTACAGTATTGTACCACATATATTTTAAAAATTTTCATGTACAACACCAAGATATAACCTACTTTCAGGACAACTTAAAATATTAAAATTAAAACTATCACTACAAAACAGGAAGCAGGTGGGAAAGCCAAATACAGTAATGAAAATTTCCCTGAAAATTTTCCTTGAAGGATTTAGCTGTGTCCAGTTCTGCATTGTAACATTACGGTGCCCACCATTCTGAATGTTCACTATAGTCAGTGAATGAGAAATATAATGTTGAAGTTTTATCAGAAGAACTTTTAGCTCCCCAGTTTATTAAAACAGCCCTGTCAAATATTCTTGGTGTTCTATAATTACAGTATTGTAACACATATATTTTAAAAAGTTTCATGTACAACAACAAGATATAACCTACTTTCAGGAAAACTTAAAATATTAAAATTAAAACTATCACTGCAAAACAGGAAGCAGGTGGGAAAGCCAAATACAGTAATGAAAATTTCCCTTAAAATTTCCCTTGAAGGATTTAGCTGTGTCCAGTTCTGCATTGTAACATTACGGTGCCCACCACTCAGAATGTTCACTGTAGTCAATGAATGATAAATATAATCTAGAACATTACACTGCATAAAACAATCTAAGCATGTATCTGTGAACACAACAGACTTTTTGCTTTACTTGAGACTATGCCTTGTGAGCAAGAGGCCTCTCCTTTTTTAACTTAAAAAATAAGATGTGTTCACATATTTCATGGCTGTTTATATTTTCCATCCTTCTCCCAGGCTTGTACTCCAAAAGGAACCGGTATAAGGTAAAAAAAGTCACCATGCCAACTGGTCTTCAAATAATAAAACAGTATCTAGTCTGAAATTGACTCCTCTGATTACTGTATTCACAAGAATTCTGTTTCAGACGTCCCGCAAAACAACAAAAAACAACCTCAGTGCTGTTTAGTGCCTGTTAGAAGTTTTATCAGAAGAACTTTTAGCTCCCCAGTTTATTAAAACAGCCGTGTCAAATATTCTTGGTGTTCTATAATTACAGTATTGTACCACATATATTTTAAAAAGTTTCATGTACAACACCAAGATATAACCTACTTTCAGGACAACTTAAAATATTAAAATTAAAACTATCACTACAAAACAAGAAGCATAGGGGAAAGACAAATACAGTAATGAAAATTTCCCTGAAAATTTTCCTTGAAGGATTTAGCTGTGTCCAGTTCTGCATTGTAACATTACGGTGCCCACCATTCTGAATGTTCACTATAGTCAGTGAATGAGAAATATAATGTTGAAGTTTTATCAGAAGAACTTTTAGCTCCCCAGTTTATTAAAACAGCCCTGTCAAATATTCTTGGTGTTCTATAATTACAGTATTGTAACACATATATTTTAAAAAGTTTCATGTACAACAACAAGATATAACCTACTTTCAGGACAACTTAAAATATTAAAATTAAAACTATCACTGCAAAACAGGAAGCAGGTGGGAAAGCCAAATACAGTAATGAAAATTTCCCTTAAAATTTCCCTTGAAGGATTTAGCTGTGTCCAGTTCTGCATTGTAACATTACGGTGCCCACCACTCTGAATGTTCACTGTAGTCAGTGAATGAGAAATATAATCTAGAACATTACACTGCATAAAACAATCTAAGCATGTATCTGTGAACACAACAGACTTTTTGCTTTACATTAGGCTATGCCTTGTGAGCAAGAGGCCACTCCTTTTTTTACTTAAAAAATAATATGTGATCACATATTTCATGGCTGTTTATATTTTCCATCCTTCTCCCAGGCTTGTACTCCAAAAGGAACCGGTATAAGGTAAAAAAAAGTCACCATGCCAACTGGTCTTCAAATAATAAAACAGTATCTAGTCTGAAATTGACTCCTCTGATTACTGTATTCACAAGAATTCTGTTTCAGACGTCCCGCAAAACAACAAAAAACAACCTCAGTGCTGTTTAGTGCCTGTTAGAAGTTTTATCAGAAGAACTTTTAGCTCCCCAGTATATTAAAACAGCCGTGTCAAATATTCTTGGTGTTCTATAATTACAGTATTGTAACACATATATTTTAAAAAGTTTCATGTACAACAACAAGATATAACCTACTTTCAGGACAACTTAAAATATTAAAATGAAAACTATCACTACAAAACAGGAAGCAGGTGGGAAAGACAAATACAGTAATGAAAATTTCCCTTAAAATTTTCCTTGAACGATTTAGCTGTGTCCAGTTCTGCATTGTAACAATACGGTGCCCACCACTCAGAATGTTCACTGTAGTCAATGAATGATAAATATAATCTAGAACATTACACTGCATAAAACAATCTAAGCATGTATCTGTGAACACAACAGACTTTTTGCTTTACTTGAGACTATGCCTTGTGAGCAAGAGGCCTCTCCTTTTTTAACTTAAAAAATAAGATGTGTTCACATATTTCATGGCTGTTTATATTTTCCATCCTTCTCCCAGGCTTGTACTCCAAAAGGAACCGGTATAAGGTAAAAAAAGTCACCATGCCAACTGGTCTTCAAATAATAAAACAGTATCTAGTCTGAAATTGACTCCTCTGATTACTGTATTCACAAGAATTCTGTTTCAGACGTCCCGCAAAACAACAAAAAACAACCTCAGTGCTGTTTAGTGCCTGTTAGAAGTTTTATCAGAAGAACTTTTAGCTCCCCAGTTTATTAAAACAGCCGTGTCAAATATTCTTGGTGTTCTATAATTACAGTATTGTACCACATATATTTTAAAAAGTTTCATGTACAACACCAAGATATAACCTACTTTCAGGACAACTTAAAATATTAAAATTAAAACTATCACTACAAAACAGGAAGCAGGTGGGAAAGCCAAATACAGTAATGAAAATTTCCCTGAAAATTTTCCTTGAAGGATTTAGCTGTGTCCAGTTCTGCATTGTAACATTACGGTGCCCACCATTCTGAATGTTCACTATAGTCAGTGAATGAGAAATATAATGTTGAAGTTTTATCAGAAGAACTTTTAGCTCCCCAGTTTATTAAAACAGCCCTGTCAAATATTCTTGGTGTTCTATAATTACAGTATTGTAACACATATATTTTAAAAAGTTTCATGTACAACAACAAGATATAACCTACTTTCAGGAAAACTTAAAATATTAAAATTAAAACTATCACTGCAAAACAGGAAGCAGGTGGGAAAGCCAAATACAGTAATGAAAATTTCCCTTAAAATTTCCCTTGAAGGATTTAGCTGTGTCCAGTTCTGCATTGTAACATTACGGTGCCCACCACTCAGAATGTTCACTGTAGTCAATGAATGATAAATATAATCTAGAACATTACACTGCATAAAACAATCTAAGCATGTATCTGTGAACACAACAGACTTTTTGCTTTACTTGAGACTATGCCTTGTGAGCAAGAGGCCTCTCCTTTTTTAACTTAAAAAATAAGATGTGTTCACATATTTCATGGCTGTTTATATTTTCCATCCTTCTCCCAGGCTTGTACTCCAAAAGGAACCGGTATAAGGTAAAAAAAGTCACCATGCCAACTGGTCTTCAAATAATAAAACAGTATCTAGTCTGAAATTGACTCCTCTGATTACTGTATTCACAAGAATTCTGTTTCAGACGTCCCGCAAAACAACAAAAAACAACCTCAGTGCTGTTTAGTGCCTGTTAGAAGTTTTATCAGAAGAACTTTTAGCTCCCCAGTATATTAAAACAGCCGTGTCAAATATTCTTGGTGTTCTATAATTACAGTATTGTACCACATATATTTTAAAAAGTTTCATGTACAACACCAAGATATAACCTACTTTCAGGACAACTTAAAATATTAAAATTAAAACTATCACTACAAAACAAGAAGCAGGGGGGAAAGACAAATACAGTAATGAAAATTTCCCTTAAAATTTTCCTTGAAGGATTTAGCTGTGTCCAGTTCTGCATTGTAACATTACGGTGCCCACCACTCTGAATGTTCACTATAGTCAGTGAATGAGAAATATAATCTTGAAATTTTATCAGAAGAACTTTTAGCTCCCCAGTTTATTAAAACAGCCCTGTCAAATATTCTTGGTGTTCTATAATTACAGTATTGTACCACATATATTTTAAAAAGTTTCATGTACAACACCAAGATATAACCTACTTTGAGGACAACTTAAAATATTAAAATTAAAACTATCACTACAAAACAGGAAGCAGGTGAGAAAGCCAAATACAGTAATGAAAATTTCCCTTAAAATTTTCCTTGAAGGATTTAGCTGTGTCCAGTTCCGCATTGTAACATTACGGTGCCCACCACTCAGAATGTTCACTGTAGTCAGTGAATGAGAAATATAATCTAGAACATTACACTGCATAAAACAATCTAAGCATGTATCTGTGAACACAACAGACTTTTTGCTTTACATGAGACTATGCCTTGTGAGCAAGAGGCCTCTCCTTTTTTAACTTAAAAAATATTATGTTCACATATTTCATGGTTATTTATATTTTCCATCCTTCTCCCAGGCTTGTACTCCAAAAGTAACCGGTATAAGGTAAAAAAAGTCACCATGCCAACTGCTCTTCAAATAATAAAACAATATCTAGTCTGAAATTGCCTCCTCTGGTTTCTTTATTGACAAGAATTTAGTTTCAGACGTCCCGCAAAACAACAAAAAACCTCACTGCTGTTTAGTGCCTGTTAGAAGTTTTATCAGAAGAACTTTTAGCTCTCCAGTTTATTAAAACAGCCCAGTCAAATGTTCTTGGTGTTCTATAATTACAGTATTGTACCACATATATTTTAAAAAGTTTCATGTACAACACCAAGATATAACCTACTTTCAGGAAACTTAAAATATTAAAATTAAAACTATCACTACAAAACAGGAAGCAGGTGGGAAAGCCAAATACAGTAATGAAAATTTCCCTTAAAATTTTCCTTGAAGTATTTAGCTGTGTCCAGTTCTGCATTGTAACATTACGGTGCCCACCACTCTGAATGTTCACTGTAGTCAGTGAATGAGAAATATAATCTAGAACATTACACTGCATAAAACAATCTAAGCATGTATCTGTGAACACAACAGACTTTTTGCTTTACATGAGACTATGCCTTGTGAGCAAGAGGCCTCTCCTTTTTTAACTTAAAAAATATTATGTTCACATATTTCATGGTTATTTATATTTTCCGTCCTTCTCCCAGGCTTGTACTCCAAAAGTAACCGGTATAAGGTAAAAAAAGTCACCATGCCAACTGCTCTTCAAATAATAAAACAATATCTAGTCTGAAATTGCCTCCTCTGGTTTCTTTATTGACAAGAATTTAGTTTCAGACGTCCCGCAAAACAACAAAAAACCTCACTGCTGTTTAGTGCCTGTTAGAAGTTTTATCAGAAGAACTTTTAGCTCTCCAGTTTATTAAAACAGCCCAGTCAAATGTTCTTGGTGTTCTATAATTACAGTATTGTACCACATATATTTTAAAAAGTTTCATGTACAACACCAAGATATAACCTACTTTCAGGAAACTTAAAATATTAAAATTAAAACTATCACTACAAAACAGGAAGCAGGTGGGAAAGACAAATACAGTAATGAAAATTTCCCTAAATTTTTCCTTGAACGGTTTAGCTGTGTCCAGTTCTGCATTGTAACAATACGGTGCCCACCACTCAGAATGTTAACTCTAGTCAGTGAATGAGAAATATAATCTAGAACATTACACTGCATAAAACAATTAAGCATGTATCTGTGAACACAACAGACTTTTTGCTTTACATGAGGCTATGCCTTGTGAGCAAGAGGCCTCTCCTTTTTTAACTTAAAAAATATTATGTTCACATATTTCATGGTTATTTATATTTTCCATCCTTCTCCCAGGCTTGTACTCCAAAAGTAACCGGTATAAGGTAAAAAAAGTCACCATGCCAACTGCTCTTCAAATAATAAAACAATATCTAGTCTGAAATTGCCTCCTCTGGTTTCTTTATTGACAAGAATTTAGTTTCAGACGTCCCGCAAAACAACAAAAAACCTCACTGCTGTTTAGTGCCTGTTAGAAGTTTTATCAGAAGAACTTTTAGCTCTCCAGTTTATTAAAACAGCCCAGTCAAATGTTCTTGGTGTTCTATAATTACAGTATTGTACCACATATATTTTAAAAAGTTTCATGTACAACACCAAGATATAACCTACTTTCAGGAAACTTAAAATATTAAAATTAAAACTATCACTACAAAACAGGAAGCAGGTGGGAAAGCCAAATACAGTAATGAAAATTTCCCTTAAAATTTTCCTTGAAGGATTTAGCTGTGTCCAGTTCTGCATTGTAACATTACGGTGCCCACCACTCTGAATGTTCACTGTAGTCAGTGAATGAGAAATATAATCTAGAACATTACACTGCATAAAACAATCTAAGCATGTATCTGTGAACACAACAGACTTTTTGCTTTACATGAGACTATGCCTTGTGAGCAAGAGGCCTCTCCTTTTTTAACTTAAAAAATATTATGTTCACATATTTCATGGTTATTTATATTTTCCGTCCTTCTCCCAGGCTTGTACTCCAAAAGTAACCGGTATAAGGTAAAAAAAGTCATCATGTCAACTGGTCTTCAAATAATAAAACAATATCTAGTCTGAAATTGCCTCCTCTAATTATTGTATTGACAAGAATTTTGGTTCAGACGTCCTGCAAAAGAACAAAAAACCTCAATGCTGTTTAGTGCCTGTTAGAAGTTTTATCAGAAGAACTTTTAGCTCCCCAGTTTATTAAAACAGCCGTGTCAAATATTCTTGGTGTTCTAGAATTACAGTATTGTAACACATATATATTAAAAAGTTTCATGTACAACAACAAGATATAACCTACTTTCAGGACAACTTAAAATATTAAAATTAAAACTATCACTACAAAACAGGAAGCAGGTGGGAAAGACAAATACAGCAATGAAAATTTCCCTTAAAATTTTCCTTGAAGGATTTAGCTGTGTCCGGTTCTGCATTGTAACATTACGGTGCCCACCACTCTGAATGTTCACTGTAGTCAGTGAATGAGAAATATAATCTTGAAGTTTTATCAGAAGAACTTTTAGCTCCCCAGTTTATTAAAACAGCCGTGTCAAATATTCTTGGTGTTCTATAATTACAGTATTGTAAGACATATATTTTAAAAAGTTTCATGTACAACAACAAGATATAACCTACTTTCAGGACAACTTAAAATATTAAAATTAAAACTATCACTACAAAACAGGAAGCAGGTGGGAAAGCCAAATACAGTAATGAAAATTTCCCTTAAAATTTTCCTTGAACGATTTAGCTGTGTCCAGTTCTGCATTGTAACAATACGGTGCCCACCACTCAGAATGTTCACTGTATTCTGAGAATGAGAAATATAATCTAGAACATTACACTGCATAAAACAATTAAGCATGTATCTGTGAACACAACAGACTTTTTGCTTTACATGAGGCTATGCCTTGTGAGCAAGAGGCCTCTCCTTTTTTTAACTTAAAAAATAATGTGTTCACATATTTCATGGCTGTTTATATTTTCCATCCTTCTCCCAGGCTTGTACTCCAAAAGGAACCGGTGTAAGGTAAAAAAAGTCACCATGCCAACTGGTCTTCAAATAATAAAACAGTATCTAGTCTGAAATGGACTCCTCTGATTACTGTATTGACAAGAATTTTGTTTCGGACGTCCCCCAAAACAACAAAAAACAACAAATTCAGTGCTGTTTAGTGCCTGTTAGAAGTTTTATGAGAAGAACTTTTAGCTCCCCAGTTTATTAAAACAGCCCTGTCAAATATTCTTGGTGTTCTATAATTACAGTATTGTACCACATATATTTTTAAAAGTTTCATGTACAACACCAAGATATAACCTACTTTCAGGACAACTTAAAATATTAAAATTAAAATTATCACTACAAAACAGGAAGCTGGTGGGAAAGCCAAATACAGTAATGAAAATTTCCCTTAAAATTTTCCTTGAACGATTTAGCTGTGTCCAGTTCTGCATTGTAACATTACGGTGCCCACCACTCTGAATGTTCACTATAGTCAGTGAATGAGAAATATAATCTTGAAGTTTTATCAGAAGAACTTTTAGCTCCCCAGTTTATTAAAACAGCCGTGTCAAATATTCTTGGTGTTCTATAATTACAGTATTGTACCACATATATTTTTAAAAGTTTCATGTACAACACCAAGATATAACCTACTTTCAGGACAACTTAAAATATTAAAATTAAAACTATCACTACAAAACAGGAAGCTGGTGGGAAAGCCAAATACAGTAATGAAAATTTGCCTTAAAATTTTCCTTGAACGATTTAGCTGTGTCCAGTTCTGCATTGTAACATTACGGTGCCCACCACTCTGAATGTTCACTATAGTCAGTGAATGAGAAATATAATCTTGAAGTTTTATCAGAAGAACTTTTAGCTCCCCAGTTTATTAAAACAGCCGTGTCAAATATTCTTGGTGTTCTATAATTACAGTATTGTACCACATATATTTTTAAAAGTTTCATGTACAACACCAAGATATAACCTACTTTCAGGACAACTTAAAATATTAAAATTAAAACTATCACTACAAAACAGGAAGCTGGTGGGAAAGCCAAATACAGTAATGAAAATTTCCCTTAAAATTTTCCTTGAACGATTTAGCTGTGTCAAGTTCTGCATTGTAACATTACGGTGCCCACCACTCTGAATGTTCACTGTAGTCAGTGAATGAGAAATATAATCTAGAACATTACACTGCATAAAACAATCTAAGCATGTATCTGTGAACACAACAGACTTTTTGCTTTACATTAGGCTATGCCTTGTGAGCAAGAGGCCACTCCTTTTTTTACTTAAAAAATAATATGTGATCACATATTTCATGGCTGTTTATATTTTCCATCCTTCTCCCAGGCTTGTACTCCAAAAGGAACCGGTATAAGGTAAAAAAAAGTCACCATGCCAACTGGTCTTCAAATAATAAAACAGTATCTAGTCTGAAATTGACTCCTCTGATTACTGTATTCACAAGAATTCTGTTTCAGACGTCCCGCAAAACAACAAAAAACAACCTCAGTGCTGTTTAGTGCCTGTTAGAAGTTTTATCAGAAGAACTTTTAGCTACCCAGTATATTAAAACAGCCGTGTCAAATATTCTTGGTGTTCTATAATTACAGTATTGTACCACATATATTTTAAAAAGTTTCATGTACAACACCAAGATATAACCTACTTTCAGGCCAACTTAAAATATTAAAATTAAAACTATCACTACAAAACAAGAAGCAGGGGGGAAAGACAAATACAGTAATGAAAATTTCCCTTAAAATTTTCCTTGAAGGATTTAGCTGTGTCCAGTTCTGCATTGTAACATTACGGTGCCCACCACTCTGAATGTTCACTATAGTCAGTGAATGAGAAATATAATCTTGAAATTTTATCAGAAGAACTTTTAGCTCCCCAGTTTATTAAAACAGCCCTGTCAAATATTCTTGGTGTTCTATAATTACAGTATTGTACCACATATATTTTAAAAAGTTTCATGTACAACACCAAGATATAACCTACTTTGAGGACAACTTAAAATATTAAAATTAAAACTATCACTACAAAACAGGAAGCAGGTGAGAAAGCCAAATACAGTAATGAAAATTTCCCTTAAAATTTTCCTTGAAGGATTTAGCTGTGTCCAGTTCTGCATTGTAACATTACGGTGACCACCACTCAGAATGTTCACTGTAGTCAGTGAATGAGAAATATAATCTAGAACATTACACTGCATAAAACAATCTAAGCATTTATCTGTGAACACAACAGACTTTTTGCTTTACATGAGACTATGCCTTGTGAGCAAGAGGCCTCTCCTTTTTTAACTTAAAAAATATTATGTTCACATATTTCATGGTTATTTATATTTTCCATCCTTCTCCCAGGCTTGTACTCCAAAAGTAACCGGTATAAGGTAAAAAAAGTCACCATGCCAACTGCTCTTCAAATAATAAAACAATATCTAGTCTGAAATTGCCTCCTCTGGTTTCTTTATTGACAAGAATTTAGTTTCAGACGTCCCGCAAAACAACAAAAAACCTCACTGCTGTTTAGTGCCTGTTAGAAGTTTTATCAGAAGAACTTTTAGCTCTCCAGTTTATTAAAACAGCCCAGTCAAATGTTCTTGGTGTTCTATAATTACAGTATTGTACCACATATATTTTAAAAAGTTTCATGTACAACACCAAGATATAACCTACTTTCAGGAAACTTAAAATATTAAAATTAAAACTATCACTACAAAACAGGAAGCAGGTGGGAAAGCCAAATACAGTAATGAAAATTTCCCTTAAAATTTTCCTTGAAGGATTTAGCTGTGTCCAGTTCTGCATTGTAACATTACGGTGCCCACCACTCTGAATGTTCACTGTAGTCAGTGAATGAGAAATATAATCTAGAACATTACACTGCATAAAACAATCTAAGCATGTATCTGTGAACACAACAGACTTTTTGCTTTACATGGGGCTATGCCTTGTGAGCAAGAGGCCTCTCCTTTTTTAACTTAAAAAATATTATGTTCACATATTTCATGGTTATTTATATTTTCCGTCCTTCTCCCAGGCTTGTACTCCAAAAGTAACCGGTATAAGGTAAAAAAAGTCACCATGCCAACTGCTCTTCAAATAATAAAACAATATCTAGTCTGAAATTGCCTCCTCTGGTTTCTTTATTGACAAGAATTTAGTTTCAGACGTCCCGCAAAACAACAAAAAACCTCACTGCTGTTTAGTGCCTGTTAGAAGTTTTATCAGAAGAACTTTTAGCTCTCCAGTTTATTAAAACAGCCCAGTCAAATGTTCTTGGTGTTCTATAATTACAGTATTGTACCACATATATTTTAAAAAGTTTCATGTACAACACCAAGATATAACCTACTTTCAGGAAACTTAAAATATTAAAATTAAAACTATCACTACAAAACAGGAAGCAGGTGGGAAAGACAAATACAGTAATGAAAATTTCCCTTAATTTTTCCTTGAACGGTTTAGCTGTGTCCAGTTCTGCATTGTAACAATACGGTGCCCACCACTCAGAATGTTAACTCTAGTCAGTGAATGAGAAATATAATCTAGAACATTACACTGCATAAAACAATTAAGCATGTATCTGTGAACACAACAGACTTTTTGCTTTACATGAGGCTATGCCTTGTGAGCAAGAGGCCTCTCCTTTTTTAACTCTTAAAAAATAATATGTGTTCACATATTTCATGGCTGTTTATATTTTCCATCCTTCTGCCAGGCTTGTACTCCAAAAGGAACCGGTATAAGGTAAAAAAAGTCACCATGCCAACTGGTCTTCAAATAATAAAACAGTATCTAGTCTGAAATGGACTCCTCTGATTACTGTATTGACAAGAATTTTGTTTCGGACGTCCCCCAAAACAACAAAAAACCTCACTGCTGTTTAGTGCCTGTTAGAAGTTTTATCAGAAGAACTTTTAGCTCCCCAGTTTATTAAAACAGCCCTGTCAAATATTCTTGGTGTTCTATAATTACAGTATTGTACCACATATATTTTAAAAAGTTTCATGTACAACACCAAGATATAACCTACTTTCAGGACAACTTAAAATATTAAAATTAAAACTATCATTACAAAACAGGAAGCTGGTGGGAAAGCCAAATACAGTAATGAAAATTTCCCTTAATTTTTCCTTGAACGGTTTAGCTGTGTCCAGTTCTGCATTGTAACATTACGGTGCCCACCACTCTGAATGTTAACTCTAGTCAGTGAATGAGAAATATAATCTAGAACATTACACTGCATAAAACAATTAAGCATGTATCTGTGAACACAACAGACTTTTTGCTTTACATGAGGCTATGCCTTGTGAGCAAGAGGCCTCTCCTTTTTTAATTCTTAAAAAATAATATGTGTTCACATATTTCATGGCTGTTTATATTTTCCATCCTTCTGCCAGGCTTGTACTCCAAAAGGAACCGGTATAAGGTAAAAAAAGTCACCATGCCAACTGGTCTTCAAATAATAAAACAGCATCTAGTCTGAAATGGACTCCTCTGATTACTGTATTGACAAGAATTTTGTTTCAGACGTCCCGCAAAACAACAAAAAACCTCAGTGCTGTTTAGTGCCTGTTAGAAGTTTTATCAGAAGAACTTTTAGCTCCCCAGTTTATTAAAACAGCCCTGTCAAATATTCTTGGTGTTCTATAATTACAGTATTGTACCACATATATTTTTAAAAGTTTCATGTACAACACCAAGATATAACCTACTTTCAGGACAACTTAAAATATTAAAATTTATCATACAAAACAGGAAGCAGGTGGGAAAGACAAATACAGTAATGAAAATTTCCATTAAAATTTTTCTTGAAGGATTTAGCTGTGTTCAGTTCTGCATTGTAACATTACGGTGCCCACCACTCTGAATGTTCACTATAGTCAGTGAATGAGAAATATAATCTTGAAGTTTTATCAGAAGAACTTTTAGCTCCCCAGTTTATTAAAACAGCCCTGTCAAATATTCTTGGTGTTCTATAATTACAGTATTGTACCACATATATTTTAAAAAGTTTCATGTACAACAACAAGATATAACCTACTTTCAGGACAACTTAAAATATTAAAATTAAAACTATCACTACAAAACAGGAAGCAGGTGGGAAAGACAAATACAGTAATGAAAATTTCCCTTATAATTTTCCTTGAACGATTTAGCTGTGTCCAGTTCTGCATTGTAACAATACGGTTCCCACCACTCAGAATGTTCACTGTAGTCAGTGAATGAGTAATATAATCTAGAACATTACACTGCATAAAACAATTAAGCATGTATCTGTGAACACAACAGACTTTTTGCTTTACATACGGCTATGCCTTGTGAGCAAGAGGCCTCAACTTTTTTAACTTAAAAAATAATATGTGTTCACATATTTCATGGCTGTTTATATTTTCCATCCTTCTCCCAAGCTTGTACTCCAAAAGGAACCGGTATAAGGTAAAAAAGTCACGATGCCAACTGGTCTTCAAATAATAAAACAATATCTAGTCTGAAATTGCCTCCTCTAATTATTGTATTGACAAGAATTTTGGTTCAGACGTCCTGCAAAAGAACAAAAAACCTCAATGCTGTTTAGTGCCTGTTAGAAGTTTTATCAGAAGAACTTTTAGCTCCCCAGTTTATTAAAACAGCCGTGTCAAATATTCTTGGTGTTCTAGAATTACAGTATTGTAACACATATATATTAAAAAGTTTCATGTACAACAACAAGATATAACCTACTTTCAGGACAACTTAAAATATTAAAATTAAAACTATCACTACAAAACAGGAAGCAGGTGGGAAAGACAAATACAGCAATGAAAATTTCCCTTAAAATTTTCCTTGAAGGATTTAGCTGTGTCCGGTTCTGCATTGTAACATTACGGTGCCCACCACTCTGAATGTTCACTGTAGTCAGTGAATGAGAAATATAATCTTGAAGTTTTATCAGAAGAACTTTTAGCTCCCCAGTTTATTAAAACAGCCGTGTCAAATATTCTTGGTGTTCTATAATTACAGTATTGTAACACCTATATTTTAAAAAGTTTCATGTACAACACCAAGATATAACCTACTTTCAGGACAACTTAAAATATTAAAATTAAAACTATCACTACAAAACAGGAAGCAGGTGGGAAAGACAAATACAGTAATGAAAATTTCCCTTAATTTTTCCTTGAACGGTTTAGCTGTGTCCAGTTCTGCATTGTAACAATACGGTGCCCACCACTCAGAATGTTAACTCTAGTCAGTGAATGAGAAATATAATCTAGAACATTACACTGCATAAAACAATTAAGCATGTATCTGTGAACACAACAGACTTTTTGCTTTACATGAGTCTATGCCTTGTGAGCAAGAGGCCTCTCCTTTTTTAACTCTTAAAAAATAATATGTGTTCACATATTTCATGGCTGTTTATATTTTCCATCCTTCTGCCAGGCTTGTACTCCAAAAGGAACCGGTATAAGGTAAAAAAAAGTCACCATGCCAACTGGTCTTCAAATAATAAAACAGTATCTAGTCTGAAATGGACTCCTCTGATTACTGTATTGACAAGAATTTTGTTTCAGACGTCCCGCAAAACAACAAAAAATCTCAGTGCTGTTTAGTGCCTGTTAGAAGTTTTATCAGAAGAACTTTTAGCTCCCCAGTTTATTAAAACAGCCCTGTCAAATATTCTTGGTGTTCTATAATTACAGTATTGTACCACATATATTTTTAAAAGTTTCATGTACAACACCAAGATATAACCTACTTTCAGGACAACTTAAAATATTAAAATTTATCATACAAAACAGGAAGCAGGTGGGAAAGACAAATACAGTAATGAAAATTTCCATTAAAATTTTTCTTGAAGGATTTAGCTGTGTTCAGTTCTGCATTGTAACATTACGGTGCCCACCACTCTGAATGTTCACTATAGTCAGTGAATGAGAAATATAATCTTGAAGTTTTATCAGAAGAACTTTTAGCTCCCCAGTTTATTAAAACAGCCCTGTCAAATATTCTTGGTGTTCTATAATTACAGTATTGTACTACATATTTTTTAAAAAGTTTCATGTACAACAACAAGATATAACCTACTTTCAGGACAACTTAAAATATTAAAATTAAAGCTATCACTACAAAACAGGAAGCAGGTGGGAAAGACAAATACAGTAATGAAAATTTCCCTTAAAATTTTCCTTGAACGATTTAGCTGTGTCCAGTTCTGCATTGTAACATTACGGTGCCCACCACTCTGAATGTTCACTATAGTCAGTGAATGATAAATATAATCTTGAAGTTTTATCAGAAGAACTTTAACTCCCCAGTTTATTAAAACAGCCGTGTCAAATATTCTTGGTGTTCTATAATTACAGTATTGTAACACATATATTTTAAAAAGTTTCATGTACAACACCAAGATATAACCTACTTTCAGGACAACTTAAAATATTAAAATTAAAACTATCACTACAAAACAGGAAGCAGGTGGGAAAGACAAATACAGTAATGAAAATTTCCCTTAATTTTTCCTTGAACGATTTAGCTGTGTCCAGTTCTGCATTGTAACAATACGGTGCCCATCACTCAGAATGTTCACTCTAGTCAGTGAATGAGAAATATAATCTAGAACATTACACTGCATAAAACAATTAAGCATGTATCTGTGAACACAACAGACTTTTTGCTTTACATGAGGCTATGCCTTGTGAGCAAGAGGCCTCTCCTTTTTTAACTCCTAAAAAATAATATGTGTTCACATATTTCATGGCTGTTTATATTTTCCATCCTTCTCCCAGGCTTGTACTCCAAAAGGAACCGGTATAAGGTAAAAAAAGTCACCATGCCAACTGGTCTTCAAATAATAAAACAGTATCTAGTCTGAAATGGACTCCTCTGATTAATGTATTGACAAGAATTTTGTTTGAGACGTCCCGCAAAACAACAATAAACCTCAGTGCTGTTTAGTGCCTGTTAGAAGTTTTATCAGAAGAACTTTTAGCTCCCCAGTTTATTAAAACAGCCGTGTCAAATATTCTTGGTGTTCTATAATTACAGTATTGTACCACATATATTTTTAAAAGTTTCATGTACAACACCAAGATATAACCTACTTTCAGGACAACTTAAAATATTAAAATTTATCATACAAAACAGGAAGCAGGTGGGAAAGACAAATACAGTAATGAAAATTTCCATTAAAATTTTCCTTGAAGGATTTAGCTGTGTTCAGTTCTGCATTGTAACATTACGGTGCCCACCACTCTGAATGTTCACTATAGTCAGTGAATGAGAAATATAATCTTGAAGTTTTATCAGAAGAACTTTTAGCTCCCCAGTTTATTAAAACAGCCCTGTCAAATATTCTTGGTGTTCTATAATTACAGTATTGTACCACATATATTTTAAAAAGTTTCATGTACAACAACAAGATATAACCTACTTTCAGGACAACTTAAAATATTAAAATTAAAACTATCACTACAAAACAGGAAGCAGGTGGGAAAGACAAATACAGTAATGAAAATTTCCCTTATAATTTTCCTTGAACGATTTAGCTGTGTCCAGTTCTGCATTGTAACAATACGGTTCCCACCACTCAGAATGTTCACTGTAGTCAGTGAATGAGTAATATAATCTAGAACATTACACTGCATAAAACAATTAAGCATGTATCTGTGAACACAACAGACTTTTTGCTTTACATGGGGCTATGCCTTGTGAGCAAGAGGCCTCAACTTTTTTAACTTAAAAAATAATATGTGTTCACATATTTCATGGCTGTTTATATTTTCCATCCTTCTCCCAAGCTTGTACTCCAAAAGGAACCGGTATAAGGTAAAAAAGTCACGATGCCAACTGGTCTTCAAATAATAAAACAATATCTAGTCTGAAATTGCCTCCTCTAATTATTGTATTGACAAGAATTTTGGTTCAGACGTCCTGCAAAAGAACAAAAAACCTCAATGCTGTTTAGTGCCTGTTAGAAGTTTTATCAGAAGAACTTTTAGCTCCCCAGTTTATTAAAACAGCCGTGTCAAATATTCTTGGTGTTCTATAATTACAGTATTGTAACACATATATATTAAAAAGTTTCATGTACAACAACAAGATATAACCTACTTTCAGGACAACTTAAAATATTAAAATTAAAACTATCACTACAAAACAGGAAGCAGGTGGGAAAGACAAATACAGCAATGAAAATTTCCCTTAAAATTTTCCTTGAAGGATTTAGCTGTGTCTTCTGCATTGTAACATTACGGTGCCCACCACTCAGAATGTTCACTGTAGTCAGTGAATGAGAAATATAATCTAGAACATTACACTGCATAAAACAATCTAAGCATGTATCTGTGAACACAACAGACTTTTTGCTTTACATTAGGCTATGCCTTGTGAGCAAGAGGCCTCTCCTTTTTTTACTTAAAAAATAATATGTGTTCACATATTTCATGGCTGTTTATATTTTCCATCCTTCTCCCAGGCTTGTACTCCAAAAGGAACCAGTATAAGATAAAAAAAGTGACCATGCCAACTGGTCTTCAAATAATAAAACAATATCTAGTCTGAAATTGCCTCCTCTGGTTTCTGTATTGACAAGAATTTTGTTTCAGACGTCCCGTAAAACAACAAAAAACCTCACTGCTGTTTAGTGCCTGTTAGAAGTTTTATGAGAAGAACTTTTAGCTCCTAACAAAAGAGATAAGTTATGTTGGAGATGTAAAGAATTTGATGGAACATACGAACATATGTGGTGGAGCTGTAAAAAAATAAGGGATTTTTGGGGAAGAATAGAAAATGAGTTTGGTGAAATATTGGGTAAAAGTGTTAAGTTGGTGTCGGGTACTATTCTTCTAACGAATGTGGAAGGCTTGGGTTTAAACAAGGAGGAAAAAGAATTACTGGAAATCGTACTGACAACGGGTAGACAATGTATAGCCAGAAATTGGAAAAACGATGTAGATATTCAGATTGGAGAATGGTATAAAGAAATGTGGAGTTTAGCACTGAACGATAAATTGACATGGGAGATTAAAGTCAAAAGAGATAATTTAAAAGAGAATAGATTTTGGAATATATGGAAACCGTTCGTGGATCACTCTATTATGGCAAGTGATAGCTCAGGACCAGTACCAT
Organism: Bradypodion ventrale; assembly: GCA_035047345.1. Taxonomy (NCBI): domain Eukaryota; kingdom Metazoa; phylum Chordata; class Lepidosauria; order Squamata; family Chamaeleonidae; genus Bradypodion; species Bradypodion ventrale. The sequence goes on along the minus strand of JAWDJE010000009.1, from coordinate 20,577,707 downwards.
CTCAAAGAAGCTTCTGGAGCTGAGTAGAAAATAAACTCTCCGGGCATTGTATATATTCACAGGGTGATTATTATTTGTTAAAAAGATTTATGGTAGTACAGAAAGTTTCTTCCATTATTTTGGACTTTGAAATAATGGTTCTTAATATTTGGTGGTTAAATAGTAGTTAATGAGTATAGATATTGTTATGTGCTAGCATATAGTAATGTTTGTTAGTATGATATTATGGATCTGTTAGTGTATTGTATTGTTAATGTACTGTTAATGTTTTCTTTTCTTTTTTGTATGTCTATTAAAAACTCAATAATTTTTTTTTTTTTTAAAAAAGAACTTTTAGCTCCCCAGTTTATTAAAACAGCCCTGTCAAATATTCTTGGTGTTTTATAATTACAGTAATGAAAATTTCCGTTAAAAGTTTCTTTGAAGGATTTAGCTGTGTCCAGGTCTGTATACTGTATTTGCGGGGAAATTTCCCCCCGTCAAGTATCCTGTATTGGCCGGGAAATATCCCTGTCAAGTATCCTGTTTTCGCCAGGAAATTTCCACCCTGTCAAGTATCCTGTATTTGCCAGGAAATTTTCCATGTCAAGTATCCTGTATTTTCTGGGAAAAATTCCCCCTGTCAAGTATATTGTATTTTCCGGGAAACTTCCCCCTGTCAAGTATACTGTATTTTCTGGGACATTTCCACCCTGTCAAGTATCCTGTATTTTCTAGGAAATTTTCCCCTGTCAAGTATCCTGTATTTGCCGGGAAATATCCCCCTGTCAAGTATCCAGGGGAAAGACAAATAGAGTAATGAAAATATCCCTTATAATTTTCTTTGAATGATTTAGCTGTGTCCAGTTCTGCATTGTAACATTACTTTGACCACGACTCAGAATGTTCACTGCAGTGAATGAGAAATATAATCTAGAACATTACACTGCATAAAAAAATCTAACCATATATCTGTGAAAACAACAGACTTTTTGCTTTACATGAGGCTATGCCTTGTGAACAAGAGGCCTCTCCTTTTTTAACTCTTAAAAAATAATATGTGCACATATTTAGTGGCTGTTTATATTTTCCATCCTTCTCCCAGGCTTGTACTCCAAAAGGAACCAGTATAAGTTAAAAAATCACCATGCCAACTGGTCTTCAAATAATAAAACAGTATCTAGCCTGAAATTGACTCCTCTGATTACTGTATTGACAAGAATTTTCTTCCGGACGTCCCCCAAAACAACAAAAAAACAACAAATTCAGTGCTGTTTAGTGCCTGTTAGAAGTTTTATAAGAAGAACTTTTAGCTCCCCAGTTTATTAAAACAGCCCTGTCAAATATTCTTGGTGTTCTATAATTACAGTATTCTACCACATATATTTTAAAAAAGTTTCATTTACAACACCCAGATATAAACTACATTCAGGCCAACTTAAAATATTAAAATTAAAACTATCACTACAAAACAGGAAACAGGTGGGAAAGACAAATACAGTAATGAAAATTTCCCTTAAAATTTTCCTTGAAGGATTTAGCTGTGTCCAGTTCTGCATTGTAACATTACGGTGCCCACCACTCTGAATGTTCACTATAGTCAGTGAATGAGAAATATAATCTTGAAGTTTTATCAGAAGAACTTTTAGCTCCCCAGTTTATTAAAACAGCCGTGTCAAATATTCATGGTGTTCTATAATTACAGTATTGTAACACATATATTTTAAAAAGTTTCATGTACAACAACAAGATATAACCTACTTTCAGGACAACTTAAAATATTAAAATTAAAACTATCACTACAAAACAGGAAGCAGGTGGGAAAGCCAAATACAGTAATGAAAATTTCCCTTAAAATTTTCCTTGAACGATTTAGCTGTGTCCAGTTCTGCATTGTAACAATACGGTGCCCACCACTCAGAATGTTCACTGTATTCTGTGAATGAGAAATATAATCTAGAACATTACACTGCATAAAACAATTAAGCATGTATCTGTGAACACAACAGACTTTTTGCTTTACATGAGGCTATGCCTTGTGAGCAAGAGGCCTCTCCTTTTTTAACTCTTAAAAAATAATATGTGTTCACATATTTCATGGCTGTTTATATTTTCCATCCTTCTCCCAGGCTTGTACTCCAAAAGGAACCGGTGTAAGGTAAAAAAAGTCACCATGCCAACTGGTCTTCAAATAATAAAACAGTATCTAGTCTGAAATGGACTCCTCTGATTACTGTATTGACAAGAATTTTGTTTCGGACGTCCCCCAAAATAACAAAAAACAACAAATTCAGTGCTGTTTAGTGCCTGTTAGAAGTTTTATAAGAAGAACTTTTAGCTCCCCAGTTTATTAAAACAGCCCTGTCAAATATTCTTGGTGTTCTATAATTACAGTATTGTACCACATATATTTTTAAAAGTTTCATGTACAACACGAAGATATAACCTACTTTCAGGACAACTTAAAATATTAAAATTAAAACTATCACTACAAAACAGGAAGCTGGTGGGAAAGCCAAATACAGTAATGAAAATTTCCCTTAAAATTTTCCTTGAAGGATTTAGCTGTGTCCAGTTCTGCATTGTAACATTACGGTGCCCACCACTCTGAATGTTCACTATAGTCAGTGAATGAGAAATATAATCTTGAAGTTTTATCAGAAGAACTTTTAGCTCCCCAGTTTATTAAAACAGCCGTGTCAAATATTCTTGGTGTTCTATAATTACAGTATTGTAACACATATATTTTAAAAAGTTTCATGTACAACAACAAGATATAACCTACTTTCAGGACAACTTAAAATATTAAAATGAAAACTATCACTACAAAACAGGAAGCAGGTGGGAAAGACAAATACAGTAATGAAAATATCCCTTAAAATTTTCCTTGAACGATTTAGCTGTGTCCAGTTCTGCATTGTAACAATACGGTGCCCACCACTCAGAATGTTCACTGTAGTCAATGAATGAGAAATATAATCTAGAACATTACACTGCATAAAACAATTAAGCATGTATCTGTGAACACAACAGACTTTTTGCTTTACATGAGGCTATGCCTTGTGAGCAAGAGGCCTCTCCTTTTTTTACTTAAAAAATAATATGTGTTCACATATTTCATGGCTGTTTATATTTTCCATCCTTCTCCCAGGCTTGTACTCCAAAAGGAACCAGTATAAGATAAAAAAAGTGACCATGCCAACTGGTCTTCAAATAATAAAACAATATCTAGTCTGAAATTGCCTCCTCTGGTTTCTGTATTGACAAGAATTTTGTTTCAGACGTCCCGTAAAACAACAAAAAACCTCACTGCTGTTTAGTGCCTGTTAGAAGTTTTATGAGAAGAACTTTTAGCTCCTAACAAAAGAGATAAGTTATGTTGGAGATGTAAAGAATTTGATGGAACATACGAACATATGTGGTGGAGCTGTAAAAAAATAAGGGATTTTTGGGGAAGAATAGAAAATGAGTTTGGTGAAATATTGGGTAAAAGTGTTAAGTTGGTGTCGGGTACTATTCTTTTAACGAATGTGGAAGGCTTGGGTTTAAACAAGGAGGAAAAAGAATTACTGGAAATCGTACTGACAACGGGTAGACAATGTATAGCCAGAAATTGGAAAAACGATGTAGATATTCAGATTGGAGAATGGTATAAAGAAATGTGGAGTTTAGCACTGAACGATAAATTGACATGGGAGATTAAAGTCAAAAGAGATAATTTAAAAGAGAATAGATTTTGGAATATATGGAAACCGTTCGTGGATCACTCTATTATGGCAAGTGATAGCTCAGGACCAGTACCATCTCAAAGAAGCTTCTGGAGCTGAGTAGAAAATAAACTCTCCGGGCATTGTATATATTCACAGGGTGATTATTATTTGTTAAAAAGATTTGTGGTAGTACAGAAAGTTTCTTCCATTATTTTGGACTTTGAAATAATGGTTCTTAATATTTGGTGGTTAAATAGTAGTTAATGAGTATAGATATTGTTATGTGCTAGCATATAGTAATGTTTGTTAGTATGATATTATGGATCTGTTAGTGTATTGTATTGTTAATGTACTGTTAATGTTTTCTTTTCTTTTTTGTATGTCTATTAAAAACTCAATAATTTTTTTTTTTTAAAAAAAAAAGAACTTTTAGCTCCCCAGTTTATTAAAACAGCCCTGTCAAATATTCTTGGTGTTTTATAATTACAGTAATGAAAATTTCCGTTAAAAGTTTCTTTGAAGGATTTAGCTGTGTCCAGGTCTGTATACTGTATTTGCGGGGAAATTTCCCCCCGTCAAGTATCCTGTATTTGCCGGGAAATATCCCTGTCAAGTATCCTGTTTTCGCCAGGAAATTTCCACCCTGTCAAGTATCCTGTATTTGCCAGGAAATTTTCCATGTCAAGTATCCTGTATTTTCTGGGAAAAATTCCCCCTGTCAAGTATATTGTATTTTCCGGGAAACTTCCCCCTGTCAAGTATACTGTATTTTCTGGGACATTTCCACCCTGTCAAGTATCCTGTATTTTCTAGGAAATTTTCCCCTGTCAAGTATCCTGTATTTGCCGGGAAATATCCCCCTGTCAAGTATCCAGGGGAAAGACAAATAGAGTAATGAAAATATCCCTTATAATTTTCTTTGAATGATTTAGCTGTGTCCAGTTCTGCATTGTAACATTACTTTGACCACGACTCAGAATGTTCACTGCAGTGAATGAGAAATATAATCTAGAACATTACACTGCATAAAAAAATCTAACCATATATCTGTGAACACAACAGACTTTTTGCTTTACATGAGGCTATGCCTTGTGAACAAGAGGCCTCTCCTTTTTTAACTCTTAAAAAATAATATGTGCACATATTTAGTGGCTGTTTATATTTTCCATCCTTCTCCCAGGCTTGTACTCCAAAAGGAACCAGTATAAGTTAAAAAATCACCATGCCAACTGGTCTTCAAATAATAAAACAGTATCTAGCCTGAAATTGACTCCTCTGATTACTGTATTGACAAGAATTTTCTTCCGGACGTCCCCCAAAACAACAAAAAAACAACAAATTCAGTGCTGTTTAGTGCCTGTTAGAAGTTTTATAAGAAGAACTTTTAGCTCCCCAGTTTATTAAAACAGCCCTGTCAAATATTCTTGGTGTTCTATAATTACAGTATTCTACCACATATATTTTAAAAAGTTTCATTTACAACACCCAGATATAAACTACATTCAGGCCAACTTAAAATATTAAAATTAAAACTATCACTACAAAACAGGAAACAGGTGGGAAAGACAAATACAGTAATGAAAATTTCCCTTAAAATTTTCCTTGAAGGATTTAGCTGTGTCCAGTTCTGCATTGTAACATTACGGTGCCCACCACTCTGAATGTTCACTATAGTCAGTGAATGAGAAATATAATCTTGAAGTTTTATCAGAAGAACTTTTAGCTCCCCAGTTTATTAAAACAGCCGTGTCAAATATTCATGGTGTTCTATAATTACAGTATTGTAACACATATATTTTAAAAAGTTTCATGTACAACAACAAGATATAACCTACTTTCAGGACAACTTAAAATATTAAAATTAAAACTATCACTACAAAACAGGAAGCAGGTGGGAAAGCCAAATACAGTAATGAAAATTTCCCTTAAAATTTTCCTTGAACGATTTAGCTGTGTCCAGTTCTGCATTGTAACAATACGGTGCCCACCACTCAGAATGTTCACTGTATTCTGTGAATGAGAAATATAATCTAGAACATTACACTGCATAAAACAATTAAGCATGTATCTGTGAACACAACAGACTTTTTGCTTTACATGAGGCTATGCCTTGTGAGCAAGAGGCCTCTCCTTTTTTTAACAAAAAATAATGTGTTCACATATTTCATGGCTGTTTATATTTTCCATCCTTCTCCCAGGCTTGTACTCCAAAAGGAACCGGTGTAAGGTAAAAAAAGTCACCATGCCAACTGGTCTTCAAATAATAAAACAGTATCTAGTCTGAAATGGACTCCTCTGATTACTGTATTGACAAGAATTTTGTTTCGGACGTCCCCCAAAATAACAAAAAACAACAAATTCAGTGCTGTTTAGTGCCTGTTAGAAGTTTTATAAGAAGAACTTTTAGCTCCCCAGTTTATTAAAACAGCCCTGTCAAATATTCTTGGTGTTCTATAATTACAGTATTGTACCACATATATTTTTAAAAGTTTCATGTACAACACGAAGATATAACCTACTTTCAGGACAACTTAAAATATTAAAATTAAAACTATCACTACAAAACAGGAAGCTGGTGGGAAAGCCAAATACAGTAATGAAAATTTCCCTTAAAATTTTCCTTGAAGGATTTAGCTGTGTCCAGTTCTGCATTGTAACATTACGGTGCCCACCACTCTGAATGTTCACTATAGTCAGTGAATGAGAAATATAATCTTGAAGTTTTATCAGAAGAACTTTTAGCTCCCCAGTTTATTAAAACAGCCGTGTCAAATATTCTTGGTGTTCTATAATTACAGTATTGTAACACATATATTTTAAAAAGTTTCATGTACAACAACAAGATATAACCTACTTTCAGGACAACTTAAAATATTAAAATGAAAACTATCACTACAAAACAGGAAGCAGGTGGGAAAGACAAATACAGTAATGAAAATATCCCTTAAAATTTTCCTTGAACGATTTAGCTGTGTCCAGTTCTGCATTGTAACAATACGGTGCCCACCACTCAGAATGTTCACTGTAGTCAATGAATGAGAAATATAATCTAGAACATTACACTGCATAAAACAATTAAGCATGTATCTGTGAACACAACAGACTTTTTGCTTTACATGAGGCTATGCCTTGTGAGCAAGAGGCCTCTCCTTTTTTTACTTAAAAAATAATATGTGTTCACATATTTCATGGCTGTTTATATTTTCCATCCTTCTCCCAGGCTTGTACTCCAAAAGGAACCAGTATAAGATAAAAAAAGTGACCATGCCAACTGGTCTTCAAATAATAAAACAATATCTAGTCTGAAATTGCCTCCTCTGGTTTCTGTATTGACAAGAATTTTGTTTCAGACGTCCCGTAAAACAACAAAAAACCTCACTGCTGTTTAGTGCCTGTTAGAAGTTTTATGAGAAGAACTTTTAGCTCCTAACAAAAGAGATAAGTTATGTTGGAGATGTAAAGAATTTGATGGAACATACGAACATATGTGGTGGAGCTGTAAAAAAATAAGGGATTTTTGGGGAAGAATAGAAAATGAGTTTGGTGAAATATTGGGTAAAAGTGTTAAGTTGGTGTCGGGTACTATTCTTTTAACGAATGTGGAAGGCTTGGGTTTAAACAAGGAGGAAAAAGAATTACTGGAAATCGTACTGACAACGGGTAGACAATGTATAGCCAGAAATTGGAAAAACGATGTAGATATTCAGATTGGAGAATGGTATAAAGAAATGTGGAGTTTAGCACTGAACGATAAATTGACATGGGAGATTAAAGTCAAAAGAGATAATTTAAAAGAGAATAGATTTTGGAATATATGGAAACCGTTCGTGGATCACTCTATTATGGCAAGTGATAGCTCAGGACCAGTACCATCTCAAAGAAGCTTCTGGAGCTGAGTAGAAAATAAACTCTCCGGGCATTGTATATATTCACAGGGTGATTATTATTTGTTAAAAAGATTTGTGGTAGTACAGAAAGTTTCTTCCATTATTTTGGACTTTGAAATAATGGTTCTTAATATTTGGTGGTTAAATAGTAGTTAATGAGTATAGATATTGTTATGTGCTAGCATATAGTAATGTTTGTTAGTATGATATTATGGATCTGTTAGTGTATTGTATTGTTAATGTACTGTTAATGTTTTCTTTTCTTTTTTGTATGTCTATTAAAAACTCAATAATTTTTTTTTTTAAAAAAAAAGAACTTTTAGCTCCCCAGTTTATTAAAACAGCCCTGTCAAATATTCTTGGTGTTTTATAATTACAGTAATGAAAATTTCCGTTAAAAGTTTCTTTGAAGGATTTAGCTGTGTCCAGGTCTGTATACTGTATTTGCGGGGAAATTTCCCCCCGTCAAGTATCCTGTATTTGCCGGGAAATATCCCTGTCAAGTATCCTGTTTTCGCCAGGAAATTTCCACCCTGTCAAGTATCCTGTATTTGCCAGGAAATTTTCCATGTCAAGTATCCTGTATTTTCTGGGAAAAATTCCCCCTGTCAAGTATATTGTATTTTCCGGGAAACTTCCCCCTGTCAAGTATACTGTATTTTCTGGGACATTTCCACCCTGTCAAGTATCCTGTATTTTCTAGGAAATTTTCCCCTGTCAAGTATCCTGTATTTGCCGGGAAATATCCCCCTGTCAAGTATCCAGGGGAAAGACAAATAGAGTAATGAAAATATCCCTTATAATTTTCTTTGAATGATTTAGCTGTGTCCAGTTCTGCATTGTAACATTACTTTGACCACGACTCAGAATGTTCACTGCAGTGAATGAGAAATATAATCTAGAACATTACACTGCATAAAAAAATCTAACCATATATCTGTGAACACAACAGACTTTTTGCTTTACATGAGGCTATGCCTTGTGAACAAGAGGCCTCTCCTTTTTTAACTCTTAAAAAATAATATGTGCACATATTTAGTGGCTGTTTATATTTTCCATCCTTCTCCCAGGCTTGTACTCCAAAAGGAACCAGTATAAGTTAAAAAATCACCATGCCAACTGGTCTTCAAATAATAAAACAGTATCTAGCCTGAAATTGACTCCTCTGATTACTGTATTGACAAGAATTTTCTTCCGGACGTCCCCCAAAACAACAAAAAAACAACAAATTCAGTGCTGTTTAGTGCCTGTTAGAAGTTTTATAAGAAGAACTTTTAGCTCCCCAGTTTATTAAAACAGCCCTGTCAAATATTCTTGGTGTTCTATAATTACAGTATTCTACCACATATATTTTAAAAAGTTTCATTTACAACACCCAGATATAAACTACATTCAGGCCAACTTAAAATATTAAAATTAAAACTATCACTACAAAACAGGAAACAGGTGGGAAAGACAAATACAGTAATGAAAATTTCCCTTAAAATTTTCCTTGAAGGATTTAGCTGTGTCCAGTTCTGCATTGTAACATTACGGTGCCCACCACTCTGAATGTTCACTATAGTCAGTGAATGAGAAATATAATCTTGAAGTTTTATCAGAAGAACTTTTAGCTCCCCAGTTTATTAAAACAGCCGTGTCAAATATTCATGGTGTTCTATAATTACAGTATTGTAACACATATATTTTAAAAAGTTTCATGTACAACAACAAGATATAACCTACTTTCAGGACAACTTAAAATATTAAAATTAAAACTATCACTACAAAACAGGAAGCAGGTGGGAAAGCCAAATACAGTAATGAAAATTTCCCTTAAAATTTTCCTTGAACGATTTAGCTGTGTCCAGTTCTGCATTGTAACAATACGGTGCCCACCACTCAGAATGTTCACTGTATTCTGTGAATGAGAAATATAATCTAGAACATTACACTGCATAAAACAATTAAGCATGTATCTGTGAACACAACAGACTTTTTGCTTTACATGAGGCTATGCCTTGTGAGCAAGAGGCCTCTCCTTTTTTTAACAAAAAATAATGTGTTCACATATTTCATGGCTGTTTATATTTTCCATCCTTCTCCCAGGCTTGTACTCCAAAAGGAACCGGTGTAAGGTAAAAAAAGTCACCATGCCAACTGGTCTTCAAATAATAAAACAGTATCTAGTCTGAAATGGACTCCTCTGATTACTGTATTGACAAGAATTTTGTTTCGGACGTCCCCCAAAACAACAAAAAACAACAAATTCAGTGCTGTTTAGTGCCTGTTAGAAGTTTTATAAGAAGAACTTTTAGCTCCCCAGTTTATTAAAACAGCCCTGTCAAATATTCTTGGTGTTCTATAATTACAGTATTGTACCACATATATTTTTAAAAGTTTCATGTACAACACCAAGATATAACCTACTTTCAGGACAACTTAAAATATTAAAATTAAAACTATCACTACAAAACAGGAAGCTGGTGGGAAAGCCAAATACAGTAATGAAAATTTCCCTTAAAATTTTCCTTGAAGGATTTAGCTGTGTCCAGTTCTGCATTGTAACATTACGGTGCCCACCACTCTGAATGTTCACTATAGTCAGTGAATGAGAAATATAATCTTGAAGTTTTATCAGAAGAACTTTTAGCTCCCCAGTTTATTAAAACAGCCGTGTCAAATATTCTTGGTGTTCTATAATTACAGTATTGTAACACATATATTTTAAAAAGTTTCATGTACAACAACAAGATATAACCTACTTTCAGGACAACTTAAAATATTAAAATGAAAACTATCACTACAAAACAGGAAGCAGGTGGGAAAGACAAATACAGTAATGAAAATTTCCCTTAAAATTTTCCTTGAACGATTTAGCTGTGTCCAGTTCTGCATTGTAACAATACGGTGCCCACCACTCAGAATGTTCACTGTAGTCAGTGAATGAGTAATATAATCTAGAACATTACACTGCATAAAACAATTAAGCATGTATCTGTGAACACAACAGACTTTTTGCTTTACATGGGGCTATGCCTTGTGAGCAAGAGGCCTCAACTTTTTTAACTTAAAAAAATAATATGTGTTCACATATTTCATGGCTGTTTATATTTTCCATCCTTCTCCCAAGCTTGTACTCCAAAAGGAACCGGTATAAGGTAAAAAAGTCACGATGCCAACTGGTCTTCAAATAATAAAACAATATCTAGTCTGAAATTGCCTCCTCTAATTATTGTATTGACAAGAATTTTGGTTCAGACGTCCTGCAAAAGAACAAAAAACCTCAATGCTGTTTAGTGCCTGTTAGAAGTTTTATCAGAAGAACTTTTAGCTCCCCAGTTTATTAAAACAGCCGTGTCAAATATTCTTGGTGTTCTAGAATTACAGTATTGTAACACATATATATTAAAAAGTTTCATGTACAACACCAAGATATAACCTACTTTCAGGACAACTTAAAATATTAAAATTAAAACTATCACTACAAAACAGGAAGCAGGTGGGAAAGACAAATACAGTAATGAAAATTTCCCTTAAAATTTTCCTTGAAGGATTTAGCTGTGTCTTCTGCATTGTAACATTACGGTGCCCACCACTCAGAATGTTCACTGTAGTCAGTGAATGAGAAATATAATCTAGAACATTACACTGCATAAAACAATCTAAGCATGTATCTGTGAACACAACAGACTTTTTGCTTTACATTAGGCTATGCCTTGTGAGCAAGAGGCCTCTCCTTTTTTTACTTAAAAAATAATATGTTCACATATTTCATGGCTGTTTATATTTTCCATCCTTCTCCCAGGCTTGTACTCCAAAAGGAACCAGTATAAGATAAAAAAAGTGACCATGCCAACTGGTCTTCAAATAATAAAACAATATCTAGTCTGAAATTGCCTCCTCTGGTTTCTGTATTGACAAGAATTTTGTTTCAGACGTCCCGTAAAACAACAAAAAACCTCACTGCTGTTTAGTGCCTGTTAGAAGTTTTATGAGAAGAACTTTTAGCTCCTAACAAAAGAGATAAGTTATGTTGGAGATGTAAAGAATTTGATGGAACATACGAACATATGTGGTGGAGCTGTAAAAAAATAAGGGATTTTTGGGGAAGAATAGAAAATGAGTTTGGTGAAATATTGGGTAAAAGTGTTAAGTTGGTGTCGGGTACTATTCTTTTAACGAATGTGGAAGGCTTGGGTTTAAACAAGGAGGAAAAAGAATTACTGGAAATCGTACTGACAACGGGTAGACAATGTATAGCCAGAAATTGGAAAAACGATGTAGATATTCAGATTGGAGAATGGTATAAAGAAATGTGGAGTTTAGCACTGAACGATAAATTGACATGGGAGATTAAAGTCAAAAGAGATAATTTAAAAGAGAATAGATTTTGGAATATATGGAAACCGTTCGTGGATCACTCTATTATGGCAAGTGATAGCTCAGGACCAGTACCATCTCAAAGAAGCTTCTGGAGCTGAGTAGAAAATAAACTCTCCGGGCATTGTATATATTCACAGGGTGATTATTATTTGTTAAAAAGATTTATGGTAGTACAGAAAGTTTCTTCCATTATTTTGGACTTTGAAATAATGGTTCTTAATATTTGGTGGTTAAATAGTAGTTAATGAGTATAGATATTGTTATGTGCTAGCATATAGTAATGTTTGTTAGTATGATATTATGGATCTGTTAGTGTATTGTATTGTTAATGTACTGTTAATGTTTTCTTTTCTTTTTTGTATGTCTATTAAAAACTCAATAAAAAAAATTTTTTTTTTAAAAAAAAAGAACTTTTAGCTCCCCAGTTTATTAAAACAGCCCTGTCAAATATTCTTGGTGTTTTATAATTACAGTAATGAAAATTTCCGTTAAAAGTTTCTTTGAAGGATTTAGCTGTGTCCAGGTCTGTATACTGTATTTGCGGGGAAATTTCCCCCCGTCAAGTATCCTGTATTTGCCGGGAAATATCCCTGTCAAGTATCCTGTTTTCGCCAGGAAATTTCCACCCTGTCAAGTATCCTGTATTTGCCAGGAAATTTTCCATGTCAAGTATCCTGTATTTTCTGGGAAAAATTCCCCCTGTCAAGTATATTGTATTTTCCGGGAAACTTCCCCCTGTCAAGTATACTGTATTTTCTGGGACATTTCCACCCTGTCAAGTATCCTGTATTTTCTAGGAAATTTTCCCCTGTCAAGTATCCTGTATTTGCCGGGAAATATCCCCCTGTCAAGTATCCAGGGGAAAGACAAATAGAGTAATGAAAATATCCCTTATAATTTTCTTTGAAGGATTTAGCTGTGTCCAGTTCTGCATTGTAACATTACTTTGACCACGACTCAGAATGTTCACTGCAGTGAATGAGAAATATAATCTAGAACATTACACTGCATAAAAAAATCTAACCATATATCTGTGAACACAACAGACTTTTTGCTTTACATGAGGCTATGCCTTGTGAACAAGAGGCCTCTCCTTTTTTAACTCTTAAAAAATAATATGTGCACATATTTAGCTGTGTCCAGTTCTGCATTGTAACATTACGGTGCCCACCACTCTGAATGTTCACTATAGTCAGTGAATGAGAAATATAATCTTGAAGTTTTATCAGAAGAACTTTTAGCTCCCCAGTTTATTAAAACAGCCGTGTCAAATATTCTTGGTGTTCTATAATTACAGTATTGTAACACATATATTTTAAAAAGTTTCATGTACAACAACAAGATATAACCTACTTTCAGGACAACTTAAAATATTAAAATTAAAACTATTACTACAAAACAGGAAGCAGGTGGGAAAGACAAATACAGTAATGAAAATTTCCCTTAAAATTTTCCTTGAACGATTTAGCTGTGTCCAGTTCTGCATTGTAACAATACGGTGCCCACCACTCAGAATGTTCACTGTAGTCAATGAATGATAAATATAATCTAGAACATTACACTGCATAAAACAATCTAAGCATGTATCTGTGAACACAACAGACTTTATGCTTTACATGAGACTATGCCTTGTGAGCAAGAGGCCTCTCCTTTTTTAACTTAAAAAATAAGATGTGTTCACATATTTCATGGCTGTTTATATTTTCCATCCTTCTCCCAGGCTTGTACTCCAAAAGGAACCGGTATAAGGTAAAAAAAGTCACCATGCCAACTGGTCTTCAAATAATAAAACAGTATCTAGTCTGAAATTGACTCCTCTGATTACTGTATTCACAAGAATTCTGTTTCAGACGTCCCGCAAAACAACAAAAAACAACCTCAGTGCTGTTTAGTGCCTGTTAGAAGTTTTATCAGAAGAACTTTTAGCTCCCCAGTTTATTAAAACAGCCGTGTCAAATATTCTTGGTGTTCTATAATTACAGTATTGTACCACATATATTTTAAAAAGTTTCATGTACAACACCAAGATATAACCTACTTTCAGGACAACTTAAAATATTAAAATTAAAACTATCACTACAAAACAAGAAGCAGGGGGGAAAGACAAATTCTGTTTCAGACGTCCCGCAAAACAACAAAAAACAACCTCAGTGCTGTTTAGTGCCTGTTAGAAGTTTTATCAGAAGAACTTTTAGCTCCCCAGTTTATTAAAACAGCCGTGTCAAATATTCTTGGTGTTCTATAATTACAGTATTGTACCACATATATTTTAAAAAGTTTCATGTACAACACCAAGATATAACCTACTTTCAGGACAACTTAAAATATTAAAATTAAAACTATCACTACAAAACAAGAAGCAGGGGGGAAAGACAAATACAGTAATGAAAATTTCCCTGAAAATTTTCCTTGAAGGATTTAGCTGTGTCCAGTTCTGCATTGTAACATTACGGTGCCCACCATTCTGAATGTTCACTATAGTCAGTGAATGAGAAATATAATGTTGAAGTTTTATCAGAAGAACTTTTAGCTCCCCAGTTTATTAAAACAGCCCTGTCAAATATTCTTGGTGTTCTATAATTACAGTATTGTAACACATATATTTTAAAAAGTTTCATGTACAACAACAAGATATAACCTACTTTCAGGACAACTTAAAATATTAAAATTAAAACTATCACTGCAAAACAGGAAGCAGGTGGGAAAGCCAAATACAGTAATGAAAATTTCCCTTAAAATTTTCCTTGAAGGATTTAGCTGTGTCCAGTTCTGCATTGTAACATTACGGTGCCCACCACTCTGAATGTTCACTATAGTCAGTGAATGAGAAATATAATCTTGAAGTTTTATCAGAAGAACTTTTAGCTCCCCAGTTTATTAAAACAGCCGTGTCAAATATTCTTGGTGTTCTATAATTACAGTATTGTAACACATATATTTTAAAAAGTTTCATGTACAACAACAAGATATAACCTACTTTCAGGACAACTTAAAATATTAAAATGAAAACTATCACTACAAAACAGGAAGCAGGTGGGAAAGACAAATACAGTAATGAAAATTTCCCTTAAAATTTTCCTTGAACGATTTAGCTGTGTCCAGTTCTGCATTGTAACAATACGGTGCCCACCACTCAGAATGTTCACTGTATTCTGTGAATGAGAAATATAATCTAGAACATTACACTGCATAAAACAATTAAGCATGTATCTGTGAACACAACAGACTTTTTGCTTTACATGAGGCTATGCCTTGTGAGCAAGAGGCCTCTCCTTTTTTTAACAAAAAATAATGTGTTCACATATTTCATGGCTGTTTATATTTTCCATCCTTCTCCCAGGCTTGTACTCCAAAAGGAACCGGTGTAAGGTAAAAAAAGTCACCATGCCAACTGGTCTTCAAATAATAAAACAGTATCTAGTCTGAAATGGACTCCTCTGATTACTGTATTGACAAGAATTTTGTTTCGGACGTCCCCCAAAACAACAAAAAACAACAAATTCAGTGCTGTTTAGTGCCTGTTAGAAGTTTTATAAGAAGAACTTTTAGCTCCCCAGTTTATTAAAACAGCCCTGTCAAATATTCTTGGTGTTCTATAATTACAGTATTGTACCACATATATTTTTAAAAGTTTCATGTACAACACCAAGATATAACCTACTTTCAGGACAACTTAAAATATTAAAATTAAAACTATCACTACAAAACAGGAAGCTGGTGGGAAAGCCAAATACAGTAATGAAAATTTCCCTTAAAATTTTCCTTGAAGGATTTAGCTGTGTCCAGTTCTGCATTGTAACATTACGGTGCCCACCACTCTGAATGTTCACTATAGTCAGTGAATGAGAAATATAATCTTGAAGTTTTATCAGAAGAACTTTTAGAACTTTTAGAACTTTTTTTTGCCTCCTCTAATTATTGTATTGACAAGAATTTTGGTTCAGACGTCCTGCAAAAGAACAAAAAACCTCAATGCTGTTTAGTGCCTGTTAGAAGTTTTATCAGAAGAACTTTTAGCTCCCCAGTTTATTAAAACAGCCGTGTCAAATATTCTTGGTGTTCTAGAATTACAGTATTGTAACACATATATATTAAAAAGTTTCATGTACAACACCAAGATATAACCTACTTTCAGGACAACTTAAAATATTAAAATTAAAACTATCACTACAAAACAGGAAGCAGGTGGGAAAGACAAATACAGTAATGAAAATTTCCCTTAAAATTTTCCTTGAAGGATTTAGCTGTGTCTTCTGCATTGTAACATTACGGTGCCCACCACTCAGAATGTTCACTGTAGTCAGTGAATGAGAAATATAATCTAGAACATTACACTGCATAAAACAATCTAAGCATGTATCTGTGAACACAACAGACTTTTTGCTTTACATTAGGCTATGCCTTGTGAGCAAGAGGCCTCTCCTTTTTTTACTTAAAAAATAATATGTTCACATATTTCATGGCTGTTTATATTTTCCATCCTTCTCCCAGGCTTGTACTCCAAAAGGAACCAGTATAAGATAAAAAAAGTCACCATGCCAACTGGTCTTCAAATAATAAAACAATATCTAGTCTGAAATTGCCTCCTCTGGTTTCTGTATTGACAAGAATTTTGTTTCAGACGTCCCGTAAAACAACAAAAAACCTCACTGCTGTTTAGTGCCTGTTAGAAGTTTTATGAGAAGAACTTTTAGCTCCTAACAAAAGAGATAAGTTATGTTGGAGATGTAAAGAATTTGATGGAACATACGAACATATGTGGTGGAGCTGTAAAAAAATAAGGGATTTTTGGGGAAGAATAGAAAATGAGTTTGGTGAAATATTGGGTAAAAGTGTTAAGTTGGTGTCGGGTACTATTCTTTTAACGAATGTGGAAGGCTTGGGTTTAAACAAGGAGGAAAAAGAATTACTGGAAATCGTACTGACAACGGGTAGACAATGTATAGCCAGAAATTGGAAAAACGATGTAGATATTCAGATTGGAGAATGGTATAAAGAAATGTGGAGTTTAGCACTGAACGATAAATTGACATGGGAGATTAAAGTCAAAAGAGATAATTTAAAAGAGAATAGATTTTGGAATATATGGAAACCGTTCGTGGATCACTCTATTATGGCAAGTGATAGCTCAGGACCAGTACCATCTCAAAGAAGCTTCTGGAGCTGAGTAGAAAATAAACTCTCCGGGCATTGTATATATTCACAGGGTGATTATTATTTGTTAAAAAGATTTATGGTAGTACAGAAAGTTTCTTCCATTATTTTGGACTTTGAAATAATGGTTCTTAATATTTGGTGGTTAAATAGTAGTTAATGAGTATAGATATTGTTATGTGCTAGCATATAGTAATGTTTGTTAGTATGATATTATGGATCTGTTAGTGTATTGTATTGTTAATGTACTGTTAATGTTTTCTTTTCTTTTTTGTATGTCTATTAAAAACTCAATAAAAAAAATTTTTTTTTTAAAAAAAAAGAACTTTTAGCTCCCCAGTTTATTAAAACAGCCCTGTCAAATATTCTTGGTGTTTTATAATTACAGTAATGAAAATTTCCGTTAAAAGTTTCTTTGAAGGATTTAGCTGTGTCCAGGTCTGTATACTGTATTTGCGGGGAAATTTCCCCCCGTCAAGTATCCTGTATTTGCCGGGAAATATCCCTGTCAAGTATCCTGTTTTCGCCAGGAAATTTCCACCCTGTCAAGTATCCTGTATTTGCCAGGAAATTTTCCATGTCAAGTATCCTGTATTTTCTGGGAAAAATTCCCCCTGTCAAGTATATTGTATTTTCCGGGAAACTTCCCCCTGTCAAGTATACTGTATTTTCTGGGACATTTCCACCCTGTCAAGTATCCTGTATTTTCTAGGAAATTTTCCCCTGTCAAGTATCCTGTATTTGCCGGGAAATATCCCCCTGTCAAGTATCCAGGGGAAAGACAAATAGAGTAATGAAAATATCCCTTATAATTTTCTTTGAAGGATTTAGCTGTGTCCAGTTCTGCATTGTAACATTACTTTGACCACGACTCAGAATGTTCACTGCAGTGAATGAGAAATATAATCTAGAACATTACACTGCATAAAAAAATCTAACCATATATCTGTGAACACAACAGACTTTTTGCTTTACATGAGGCTATGCCTTGTGAACAAGAGGCCTCTCCTTTTTTAACTCTTAAAAAATAATATGTGCACATATTTAGTGGCTGTTTATATTTTCCATCCTTCTCCCAGGCTTGTACTCCAAAAGGAACCAGTATAAGTTAAAAAATCACCATGCCAACTGGTCTTCAAATAATAAAACAGTATCTAGCCTGAAATTGACTCCTCTGATTACTGTATTGACAAGAATTTTCTTCCGGACGTCCCCCAAAACAACAAAAAAACAACAAATTCAGTGCTGTTTAGTGCCTGTTAGAAGTTTTATAAGAAGAACTTTTAGCTCCCCAGTTTATTAAAACAGCCCTGTCAAATATTCTTGGTGTTCTATAATTACAGTATTCTACCACATATATTTTAAAAAGTTTCATTTACAACACCCAGATATAAACTACATTCAGGCCAACTTAAAATATTAAAATTAAAACTATCACTACAAAACAGGAAACAGGTAGGAAAGACAAATACAGTAATGAAAATTTCCCTTAAAATTTTCCTTGAAGGATTTAGCTGTGTCCAGTTCTGCATTGTAACATTACGGTGCCCACCACTCTGAATGTTCACTATAGTCAGTGAATGAGAAATATAATCTTGAAGTTTTATCAGAAGAACTTTTAGCTCCCCAGTTTATTAAAACAGCCGTGTCAAATATTCTTGGTGTTCTATAATTACAGTATTGTAACACATATATTTTAAAAAGTTTCATGTACAACAACAAGATATAACCTACTTTCAGGACAACTTAAAATATTAAAATTAAAACTATCACTACAAAACAGGAAGCAGGTGGGAAAGCCAAATACAGTAATGAAAATTTCCCTTAAAATTTTCCTTGAACGATTTAGCTGTGTCCAGTTCTGCATTGTAACAATACGGTGCCCACCACTCAGAATGTTCACTGTATTCTGTGAATGAGAAATATAATCTAGAACATTACACTGCATAAAACAATTAAGCATGTATCTGTGAACACAACAGACTTTTTGCTTTACATGAGGCTATGCCTTGTGAGCAAGAGGCCTCTCCTTTTTTTAACAAAAAATATTATGTTCACATATTTCATGGTTATTTATATTTTCCATCCTTCTCCCAGGCTTGTACTCCAAAAGTAACCGGTGTAAGGTAAAAAAAGTCACCATGCCAACTGGTCTTCAAATAATAAAACAGTATCTAGTCTGAAATGGACTCCTCTGATTACTGTATTGACAAGAATTTTGTTTCGGACGTCCCCCAAAACAACAAAAAACAACAAATTCAGTGCTGTTTAGTGCCTGTTAGAAGTTTTATAAGAAGAACTTTTAGCTCCCCAGTTTATTAAAACAGCCCTGTCAAATATTCTTGGTGTTCTATAATTACAGTATTGTACCACATATATTTTTAAAAGTTTCATGTACAACACCAAGATATAACCTACTTTCAGGACAACTTAAAATATTAAAATTAAAACTATCACTACAAAACAGGAAGCTGGTGGGAAAGCCAAATACAGTAATGAAAATTTCCCTTAAAATTTTCCTTGAAGGATTTAGCTGTGTCCAGTTCTGCATTGTAACATTACGGTGCCCACCACTCTGAATGTTCACTATAGTCAGTGAATGAGAAATATAATCTTGAAGTTTTATCAGAAGAACTTTTAGCTCCCCAGTTTATTAAAACAGCCGTGTCAAATATTCTTGGTGTTCTATAATTACAGTATTGTAACACATATATTTTAAAAAGTTTCATGTACAACAACAAGATATAACCTACTTTCAGGACAACTTAAAATATTAAAATTAAAACTATTACTACAAAACAGGAAGCAGGTGGGAAAGACAAATACAGTAATGAAAATTTCCCTTAAAATTTTCCTTGAACGATTTAGCTGTGTCCAGTTCTGCATTGTAACAATACGGTGCCCACCACTCAGAATGTTCACTGTAGTCAATGAATGATAAATATAATCTAGAACATTACACTGCATAAAACAATCTAAGCATGTATCTGTGAACACAACAGACTTTTTGCTTTACATGAGACTATGCCTTGTGAGCAAGAGGCCTCTCCTTTTTTAACTTAAAAAATAAGATGTGTTCACATATTTCATGGCTGTTTATATTTTCCATCCTTCTCCCAGGCTTGTACTCCAAAAGGAACCGGTATAAGGTAAAAAAAGTCACCATGCCAACTGGTCTTCAAATAATAAAACAGTATCTAGTCTGAAATTGACTCCTCTGATTACTGTATTCACAAGAATTCTGTTTCAGACGTCCCGCAAAACAACAAAAAACAACCTCAGTGCTGTTTAGTGCCTGTTAGAAGTTTTATCAGAAGAACTTTTAGCTCCCCAGTATATTAAAACAGCCGTGTCAAATATTCTTGGTGTTCTATAATTACAGTATTGTAACACATATATTTTAAAAAGTTTCATGTACAACAACAAGATATAACCTACTTTCAGGACAACTTAAAATATTAAAATGAAAACTATCACTACAAAACAGGAAGCAGGTGGGAAAGACAAATACAGTAATGAAAATTTCCCTTAAAATTTTCCTTGAACGATTTAGCTGTGTCCAGTTCTGCATTGTAACAATACGGTGCCCACCACTCAGAATGTTCACTGTAGTCAATGAATGATAAATATAATCTAGAACATTACACTGCATAAAACAATCTAAGCATGTATCTGTGAACACAACAGACTTTTTGCTTTACATGAGACTATGCCTTGTGAGCAAGAGGCCTCTCCTTTTTTAACTTAAAAAATAAGATGTGTTCACATATTTCATGGCTGTTTATATTTTCCATCCTTCTCCCAGGCTTGTACTCCAAAAGGAACCGGTATAAGGTAAAAAAAGTCACCATGCCAACTGGTCTTCAAATAATAAAACAGTATCTAGTCTGAAATTGACTCCTCTGATTACTGTATTCACAAGAATTCTGTTTCAGACGTCCCGCAAAACAACAAAAAACAACCTCAGTGCTGTTTAGTGCCTGTTAGAAGTTTTATCAGAAGAACTTTTAGCTCCCCAGTTTATTAAAACAGCCGTGTCAAATATTCTTGGTGTTCTATAATTACAGTATTGTACCACATATATTTTAAAAAGTTTCATGTACAACACCAAGATATAACCTACTTTCAGGACAACTTAAAATATTAAAATTAAAACTATCACTACAAAACAAGAAGCAGGGGGGAAAGACAAATACAGTAATGAAAATTTCCCTGAAAATTTTCCTTGAAGGATTTAGCTGTGTCCAGTTCTGCATTGTAACATTACGGTGCCCACCATTCTGAATGTTCACTATAGTCAGTGAATGAGAAATATAATGTTGAAGTTTTATCAGAAGAACTTTTAGCTCCCCAGTTTATTAAAACAGCCCTGTCAAATATTCTTGGTGTTCTATAATTACAGTATTGTAACACATATATTTTAAAAAGTTTCATGTACAACAACAAGATATAACCTACTTTCAGGACAACTTAAAATATTAAAATTAAAACTATCACTGCAAAACAGGAAGCAGGTGGGAAAGCCAAATACAGTAATGAAAATTTCCCTTAAAATTTCCCTTGAAGGATTTAGCTGTGTCCAGTTCTGCATTGTAACATTACGGTGCCCACCACTCTGAATGTTCACTGTAGTCAGTGAATGAGAAATATAATCTAGAACATTACACTGCATAAAACAATCTAAGCATGTATCTGTGAACACAACAGACTTTTTGCTTTACATTAGGCTATGCCTTGTGAGCAAGAGGCCACTCCTTTTTTTACTTAAAAAATAATATGTGATCACATATTTCATGGCTGTTTATATTTTCCATCCTTCTCCCAGGCTTGTACTCCAAAAGGAACCGGTATAAGGTAAAAAAAAGTCACCATGCCAACTGGTCTTCAAATAATAAAACAGTATCTAGTCTGAAATTGACTCCTCTGATTACTGTATTCACAAGAATTCTGTTTCAGACGTCCCGCAAAACAACAAAAAACAACCTCAGTGCTGTTTAGTGCCTGTTAGAAGTTTTATCAGAAGAACTTTTAGCTCCCCAGTATATTAAAACAGCCGTGTCAAATATTCTTGGTGTTCTATAATTACAGTATTGTACCACATATATTTTAAAAAGTTTCATGTACAACACCAAGATATAACCTACTTTCAGGACAACTTAAAATATTAAAATTAAAACTATCACTACAAAACAAGAAGCAGGGGGGAAAGACAAATACAGTAATGAAAATTTCCCTTAAAATTTTCCTTGAAGGATTTAGCTGTGTCCAGTTCTGCATTGTAACATTACGGTGCCCACCACTCTGAATGTTCACTATAGTCAGTGAATGAGAAATATAATCTTGAAATTTTATCAGAAGAACTTTTAGCTCCCCAGTTTATTAAAACAGCCCTGTCAAATATTCTTGGTGTTCTATAATTACAGTATTGTACCACATATATTTAAAAAAGTTTCATGTACAACACCAAGATATAACCTACTTTGAGGACAACTTAAAATATTAAAATTAAAACTATCACTACAAAACAGGAAGCAGGTGAGAAAGCCAAATACAGTAATGAAAATTTCCCTTAAAATTTTCCTTGAAGGATTTAGCTGTGTCCAGTTCTGCATTGTAACATTACGGTGCCCACCACTCAGAATGTTCACTGTAGTCAGTGAATGAGAAATATAATCTAGAACATTACACTGCATAAAACAATCTAAGCATGTATCTGTGAACACAACAGACTTTTTGCTTTACATGAGACTATGCCTTGTGAGCAAGAGGCCTCTCCTTTTTTAACTTAAAAAATATTATGTTCACATATTTCATGGTTATTTATATTTTCCATCCTTCTCCCAGGCTTGTACTCCAAAAGTAACCGGTATAAGGTAAAAAAAGTCACCATGCCAACTGCTCTTCAAATAATAAAACAATATCTAGTCTGAAATTGCCTCCTCTGGTTTCTTTATTGACAAGAATTTAGTTTCAGACGTCCCGCAAAACAACAAAAAACCTCACTGCTGTTTAGTGCCTGTTAGAAGTTTTATCAGAAGAACTTTTAGCTCTCCAGTTTATTAAAACAGCCCAGTCAAATGTTCTTGGTGTTCTATAATTACAGTATTGTACCACATATATTTTAAAAAGTTTCATGTACAACACCAAGATATAACCTACTTTCAGGAAACTTAAAATATTAAAATTAAAACTATCACTACAAAACAGGAAGCAGGTGGGAAAGCCAAATACAGTAATGAAAATTTCCCTTAAAATTTTCCTTGAAGTATTTAGCTGTGTCCAGTTCTGCATTGTAACATTACGGTGCCCACCACTCTGAATGTTCACTGTAGTCAGTGAATGAGAAATATAATCTAGAACATTACACTGCATAAAACAATCTAAGCATGTATCTGTGAACACAACAGACTTTTTGCTTTACATGAGACTATGCCTTGTGAGCAAGAGGCCTCTCCTTTTTTAACTTAAAAAATATTATGTTCACATATTTCATGGTTATTTATATTTTCCGTCCTTCTCCCAGGCTTGTACTCCAAAAGTAACCGGTATAAGGTAAAAAAAGTCACCATGCCAACTGCTCTTCAAATAATAAAACAATATCTAGTCTGAAATTGCCTCCTCTGGTTTCTTTATTGACAAGAATTTAGTTTCAGACGTCCCGCAAAACAACAAAAAACCTCACTGCTGTTTAGTGCCTGTTAGAAGTTTTATCAGAAGAACTTTTAGCTCTCCAGTTTATTAAAACAGCCCAGTCAAATGTTCTTGGTGTTCTATAATTACAGTATTGTACCACATATATTTTAAAAAGTTTCATGTACAACACCAAGATATAACCTACTTTCAGGAAACTTAAAATATTAAAATTAAAACTAGCACTACAAAACAGGAAGCAGGTGGGAAAGACAAATACAGTAATGAAAATTTCCCTTAATTTTTCCTTGAACGGTTTAGCTGTGTCCAGTTCTGCATTGTAACAATACGGTGCCCACCACTCAGAATGTTAACTCTAGTCAGTGAATGAGAAATATAATCTAGAACATTACACTGCATAAAACAATTAAGCATGTATCTGTGAACACAACAGACTTTTTGCTTTACATGAGGCTATGCCTTGTGAGCAAGAGGCCTCTCCTTTTTTAACTTAAAAAATATTATGTGCACATATTTCATGGTTATTTATATTTTCCATCCTTCTCCCAGGCTTGTACTCCAAAAGTAACCGGTATAAGGTAAAAAAAGTCACCATGCCACCTGCTCTTCAAATAATAAAACAATATCTAGTCTGAAATTGCCTCCTCTGGTTTCTTTATTGACAAGAATTTAGTTTCAGACGTCCCGCAAAACAACAAAAAACCTCACTGCTGTTTAGTGCCTGTTAGAAGTTTTATCAGAAGAACTTTTAGCTCTCCAGTTTATTAAAACAGCCCAGTCAAATGTTCTTGGTGTTCTATAATTACAGTATTGTACCACATATATTTTAAAAAGTTTCATGTACAACACCAAGATATAACCTACTTTCAGGAAACTTAAAATATTAAAATTAAAACTATCACTACAAAACAGGAAGCAGGTGGGAAAGCCAAATACAGTAATGAAAATTTCCCTTAAAATTTTCCTTGAAGGATTTAGCTGTGTCCAGTTCTGCATTGTAACATTACGGTGCCCACCACTCTGAATGTTCACTGTAGTCAGTGAATGAGAAATATAATCTAGAACATTACACTGCATAAAACAATCTAAGCATGTATCTGTGAACACAACAGACTTTTTGCTTTACATGAGACTATGCCTTGTGAGCAAGAGGCCTCTCCTTTTTTAACTTAAAAAATATTATGTTCACATATTTCATGGTTATTTATATTTTCCGTCCTTCTCCCAGGCTTGTACTCCAAAAGTAACCGGTATAAGGTAAAAAAAGTCACCATACCAACTGGTCTTCAAATAATAAAACAATATCTAGTCTGAAATTGCCTCCTCTAATTATTGTATTGACAAGAATTTTGGTTCAGACGTCCTGCAAAAGAACAAAAAACCTCAATGCTGTTTAGTGCCTGTTAGAAGTTTTATCAGAAGAATTTTTAGCTCCCCAGTTTATTAAAACAGCCGTGTCAAATATTCTTGGTGTTCTAGAATTACAGTATTGTAACACATATATATTAAAAAGTTTCATGTACAACAACAAGATATAACCTACTTTCAGGACAACTTAAAATATTAAAATTAAAACTATCACTACAAAACAGGAAGCAGGTGGGAAAGACAAATACAGCAATGAAAATTTCCCTTAAAATTTTCCTTGAAGGATTTAGCTGTGTCCGGTTCTGCATTGTAACATTACGGTGCCCACCACTCTGAATGTTCACTGTAGTCAGTGAATGAGAAATATAATCTTGAAGTTTTATCAGAAGAACTTTTAGCTCCCCAGTTTATTAAAACAGCCGTGTCAAATATTCTTGGTGTTCTATAATTACAGTATTGTAAGACATATATTTTAAAAAGTTTCATGTACAACAACAAGATATAACCTACTTTCAGGACAACTTAAAATATTAAAATTAAAACTATCACTACAAAACAGGAAGCAGGTGGGAAAGCCAAATACAGTAATGAAAATTTCCCTTAAAATTTTCCTTGAACGATTTAGCTGTGTCCAGTTCTGCATTGTAACAATACGGTGCCCACCACTCAGAATGTTCACTGTATTCTGTGAATGAGAAATATAATCTAGAACATTACACTGCATAAAACAATTAAGCATGTATCTGTGAACACAACAGACTTTTTGCTTTACATGAGGCTATGCCTTGTGAGCAAGAGGCCTCTCCTTTTTTTAACTTAAAAAATAATGTGTTCACATATTTCATGGCTGTTTATATTTTCCATCCTTCTCCCAGGCTTGTACTCCAAAAGGAACCGGTGTAAGGTAAAAAAAGTCACCATGCCAACTGGTCTTCAAATAATAAAACAGTATCTAGTCTGAAATGGACTCCTCTGATTACTGTATTGACAAGAATTTTGTTTCGGACGTCCCCCAAAACAACAAAAAACAACAAATTCAGTGCTGTTTAGTGCCTGTTAGAAGTTTTATAAGAAGAACTTTTAGCTCCCCAGTTTATTAAAACAGCGCTGTCAAATATTCTTGGTGTTCTATAATTACAGTATTGTACCACATATATTTTTAAAAGTTTCATGTACAACACCAAGATATAACCTACTTTCAGGACAACTTAAAATATTAAAATTAAAACTATCACTACAAAACAGGAAGCTGGTGGGAAAGCCAAATACAGTAATGAAAATTTCCCTTAAAATTTTCCTTGAACGATTTAGCTGTGTCCAGTTCTGCATTGTAACATTACGGTGCCCACCACTCTGAATGTTCACTATAGTCAGTGAATGAGAAATATAATCTTGAAGTTTTATCAGAAGAACTTTTAGCTCCCCAGTTTATTAAAACAGCCGTGTCAAATATTCTTGGTGTTCTATAATTACAGTATTGTACCACATATATTTTTAAAAGTTTCATGTACAACACCAAGATATAACCTACTTTCAGGACAACTTAAAATATTAAAATTAAAACTATCACTACAAAACAGGAAGCTGGTGGGAAAGCCAAATACAGTAATGAAAATTTCCCTTAAAATTTTCCTTGAACGATTTAGCTGTGTCCAGTTCTGCATTGTAACATTACGGTGCCCACCACTCTGAATGTTCACTATAGTCAGTGAATGAGAAATATAATCTTGAAGTTTTATCAGAAGAACTTTTAGCTCCCCAGTTTATTAAAACAGCCGTGTCAAATATTCTTGGTGTTCTATAATTACAGTATTGTAACACATATATTTTAAAAAGTTTCATGTACAACAACAAGATATAACCTACTTTCAGGACAACTTAAAATATTAAAATGAAAACTATCACTACAAAACAGGAAGCAGGTGGGAAAGACAAATACAGTAATGAAAATTTCCCTTAAAATTTTCCTTGAACGATTTAGTTGTGTCCAGTTCTGCATTGTAACAATACGGTGCCCACCACTCAGAATGTTCACTGTAGTCAATGAATGAGAAATATAATCTAGAACATTACACTGCATAAAACAATTAAGCATGTATCTGTGAACACAACAGACCTTTTGCTTTACATGAGACTATGCCTTGTGAGCAAGAGGCCTCTCCTTTTTTTAACTTAAAAAATAATGTGTTCACATATTTCATGGCTGTTTATATTTTCCATCCTTCTCCCAGGCTTGTACTCCAAAAGGAACCGGTGTAAGGTAAAAAAAGTCACCATGCCAACTGGTCTTCAAATAATAAAACAGTATCTAGTCTGAAATGGACTCCTCTGATTACTGTATTGACAAGAATTTTGTTTCGGACGTCCCCCAAAACAACAAAAAACAACAAATTCAGTGCTGTTTAGTGCCTGTTAGAAGTTTTATAAGAAGAACTTTTAGCTCCCCAGTTTATTAAAACAGCCCTGTCAAATATTCTTGGTGTTCTATAATTACAGTATTGTACCACATATATTTTTAAAAGTTTCATGTACAACACCAAGATATAACCTACTTTCAGGACAACTTAAAATATTAAAATTAAAACTATCACTGCAAAACAGGAAGCAGGTGGGAAAGCCAAATACAGTAATGAAAATTTCCCTTAAAATTTCCCTTGAAGGATTTAGCTGTGTCCAGTTCTGCATTGTAACATTACGGTGCCCACCATTCTGAATGTTCACTATAGTCAGTGAATGAGAAATATAATGTTGAAGTTTTATCAGAAGAACTTTTAGCTCCCCAGTTTATTAAAACAGCCCTGTCAAATATTCTTGGTGTTCTATAATTACAGTATTGTAACACATATATTTTAAAAAGTTTCATGTACAACAACAAGATATAACCTACTTTCAGGACAACTTAAAATATTAAAATTAAAACTATCACTGCAAAACAGGAAGCAGGTGGGAAAGCCAAATACAGTAATGAAAATTTCCCTTAAAATTTCCCTTGAAGGATTTAGCTGTGTCCAGTTCTGCATTGTAACATTACGGTGCCCACCACTCTGAATGTTCACTGTAGTCAGTGAATGAGAAATATAATCTAGAACATTACACTGCATAAAACAATCTAAGCATGTATCTGTGAACACAACAGACTTTTTGCTTTACATTAGGCTATGCCTTGTGAGCAAGAGGCCACTCCTTTTTTTACTTAAAAAATAATATGTGATCACATATTTCATGGCTGTTTATATTTTCCATCCTTCTCCCAGGCTTGTACTCCAAAAGGAACCGGTATAAGGTAAAAAAAAGTCACCATGCCAACTGGTCTTCAAATAATAAAACAGTATCTAGTCTGAAATTGACTCCTCTGATTACTGTATTCACAAGAATTCTGTTTCAGACGTCCCGCAAAACAACAAAAAACAACCTCAGTGCTGTTTAGTGCCTGTTAGAAGTTTTATCAGAAGAACTTTTAGCTACCCAGTATATTAAAACAGCCGTGTCAAATATTCTTGGTGTTCTATAATTACAGTATTGTACCACATATATTTTAAAAAGTTTCATGTACAACACCAAGATATAACCTACTTTCAGGACAACTTAAAATATTAAAATTAAAACTATCACTACAAAACAAGAAGCAGGGGGGAAAGACAAATACAGTAATGAAAATTTCCCTTAAAATTTTCCTTGAAGGATTTAGCTGTGTCCAGTTCTGCATTGTAACATTACGGTGCCCACCACTCTGAATGTTCACTATAGTCAGTGAATGAGAAATATAATCTTGAAATTTTATCAGAAGAACTTTTAGCTCCCCAGTTTATTAAAACAGCCGTGTCAAATATTCTTGGTGTTCTATAATTACAGTATTGTACCACATATATTTTAAAAAGTTTCATGTACAACACCAAGATATAACCTACTTTGAGGACAACTTAAAATATTAAAATTAAAACTATCACTACAAAACAGGAAGCAGGTGAGAAAGCCAAATACAGTAATGAAAATTTCCCTTAAAATTTTCCTTGAAGGATTTAGCTGTGTCCAGTTCTGCATTGTAACATTACGGTGACCACCACTCAGAATGTTCACTGTAGTCAGTGAATGAGAAATATAATCTAGAACATTACACTGCATAAAACAATCTAAGCATGTATCTGTGAACACAACAGACTTTTTGCTTTACATGAGACTATGCCTTGTGAGCAAGAGGCCTCTCCTTTTTTAACTTAAAAAATATTATGTTCACATATTTCATGGTTATTTATATTTTCCATCCTTCTCCCAGGCTTGTACTCCAAAAGTAACCGGTATAAGGTAAAAAAAGTCACCATGCCAACTGCTCTTCAAATAATAAAACAATATCTAGTCTGAAATTGCCTCCTCTGGTTTCTTTATTGACAAGAATTTAGTTTCAGACGTCCCGCAAAACAACAAAAAACCTCACTGCTGTTTAGTGCCTGTTAGAAGTTTTATCAGAAGAACTTTTAGCTCTCCAGTTTATTAAAACAGCCCAGTCAAATGTTCTTGGTGTTCTATAATTACAGTATTGTACCACATATATTTTAAAAAGTTTCATGTACAACACCAAGATATAACCTACTTTCAGGACAACTTAAAATATTAAAATTTATCATACAAAACAGGAAGCAGGTGGGAAAGACAAATACAGTAATGAAAATTTCCATTAAAATTTTCCTTGAAGGATTTAGCTGTGTTCAGTTCTGCATTGTAACATTACGGTGCCCACCACTCTGAATGTTCACTATAGTCAGTGAATGAGAAATATAATCTTGAAGTTTTATCAGAAGAACTTTTAGCTCCCCAGTTTATTAAAACAGCCCTGTCAAATATTCTTGGTGTTCTATAATTACAGTATTGTGCCACATATATTTTAAAAAGTTTCATGTACAACAACAAGATATAACCTACTTTCAGGACAACTTAAAATATTAAAATTAAAACTATCACTACAAAACAGGAAGCAGGTGGGAAAGACAAATACAGTAATGAAAATTTCCCTTATAATTTTCCTTGAACGATTTAGCTGTGTCCAGTTCTGCATTGTAACATTACGGTGCCCACCACTCTGAATGTTCACTATAGTCAGTGAATGATAAATATAATCTTGAAGTTTTATCAGAAGAACTTTTAGCTCCCCAGTTTATTAAAACAGCCGTGTCAAATATTCTTGGTGTTCTATAATTACAGTATTGTAACACATATATTTTAAAAAGTTTCATGTACAACACCAAGATATAACCTACTTTCAGGACAACTTAAAATATTAAAATTAAAACTATCACTACAAAACAGGAAGCAGGTGGGAAAGACAAATACAGTAATGAAAATATCCCTTAAAATTTTCCTTGAACGATTTAGCTGTGTCTTCTGCATTGTAACATTACGGTGCCCACCACTCAGAATGTTCACTGTAGTCAGTGAATGAGAAATATAATCTAGAACATTACACTGCATAAAACAATCTAAGCATGTATCTGTGAACACAACAGACTTTTTGCTTTACATTAGGCTATGCCTTGTGAGCAAGAGGCCTCTCCTTTTTTTACTTAAAAAATAATATGTGTTCACATATTTCATGGCTGTTTATATTTTCCATCCTTCTCCCAGGCTTGTACTCCACAAGGAACCAGTATAAGATAAAAAAAGTGACCATGCCAACTGGTCTTCAAATAATAAAACAATATCTAGTCTGAAATTGCCTCCTCTGGTTTCTGTATTGACAAGAATTTTGTTTCAGACGTCCCGTAAAACAACAAAAAACCTCACTGCTGTTTAGTGCCTGTTAGAAGTTTTATGAGAAGAACTTTTAGCTCCTAACAAAAGAGATAAGTTATGTTGGAGATGTAAAGAATTTGATGGAACATACGAACATATGTGGTGGAGCTGTAAAAAAATAAGGGATTTTTGGGGAAGAATAGAAAATGAGTTTGGTGAAATATTGGGTAAAAGTGTTAAGTTGGTGTCGGGTACTATTCTTTTAACGAATGTGGAAGGCTTGGGTTTAAACAAGGAGGAAAAAGAATTACTGGAAATCGTACTGACAACGGGTAGACAATGTATAGCCAGAAATTGGAAAAACGATGTAGATATTCAGATTGGAGAATGGTATAAAGAAATGTGGAGTTTAGCACTGAACGATAAATTGACATGGGAGATTAAAGTCAAAAGAGATAATTTAAAAGAGAATAGATTTTGGAATATATGGAAACCGTTCGTGGATCACTCTATTATGGCAAGTGATAGCTCAGGACCAGTACCATCTCAAAGAAGCTTCTGGAGCTGAGTAGAAAATAAACTCTCCGGGCATTGTATATATTCACAGGGTGATTATTATTTGTTAAAAAGATTTGTGGTAGTACAGAAAGTTTCTTCCATTATTTTGGACTTTGAAATAATGGTTCTTAATATTTGGTGGTTAAATAGTAGTTAATGAGTATAGATATTGTTATGTGCTAGCATATAGTAATGTTTGTTAGTATGATATTATGGATCTGTTAGTGTATTGTATTGTTAATGTACTGTTAATGTTTTCTTTTCTTTTTTGTATGTCTATTAAAAACTCAATAAATTTTTTTTTTAAAAAAAAAGAACTTTTAGCTCCCCAGTTTATTAAAACAGCCCTGTCAAATATTCTTGGTGTTTTATAATTACAGTAATGAAAATTTCCGTTAAAAGTTTCTTTGAAGGATTTAGCTGTGTCCAGGTCTGTATACTGTATTTGCGGGGAAATTTCCCCCCGTCAAGTATCCTGTATTTGCCGGGAAATATCCCTGTCAAGTATCCTGTTTTCGCCAGGAAATTTCCACCCTGTCAAGTATCCTGTATTTGCCAGGAAATTTTCCATGTCAAGTATCCTGTATTTTCTGGGAAAAATTCCCCCTGTCAAGTATATTGTATTTTCCGGGAAACTTCCCCCTGTCAAGTATATTGTATTTTCTGGGACATTTCCACCCTGTCAAGTATCCTGTATTTTCTAGGAAATTTTCCCCTGTCAAGTATCCTGTATTTGCCGGGAAATATCCCCCTGTCAAGTATCCAGGGGAAAGACAAATAGAGTAATGAAAATATCCCTTATAATTTTCTTTGAAGGATTTAGCTGTGTCCAGTTCTGCATTGTAACATTACTTTGACCACGACTCAGAATGTTCACTGCAGTGAATGAGAAATATAATCTAGAACATTACACTGCATAAAAAAATCTAACCATATATCTGTGAACACAACAGACTTTTTGCTTTACATGAGGCTATGCCTTGTGAACAAGAGGCCTCTCCTTTTTTAACTCTTAAAAAATAATATGTGCACATATTTAGTGGCTGTTTATATTTTCCATCCTTCTCCCAGGCTTGTACTCCAAAAGGAACCAGTTAAAGGTAAAAAAATCACCATGCCAACTGGTCTTCAAATAATGAAACAGTATCTAGCCTGAAATTGACTCCTCTGATTACTGTATTGACAAGAATTTTCTTCCGGACGTCCCCCAAAACAACAAAAAAACAACAAATTCAGTGCTGTTTAGTGCCTGTTAGAAGTTTTATAAGAAGAACTTTTAGCTCCCCAGTTTATTAAAACAGCCCTGTCAAATATTCTTGGTGTTCTATAATTACAGTATTCTACCACATATATTTTAAAAAGTTTCATTTACAACACCCAGATATAAACTACATTCAGGCCAACTTAAAATATTAAAATTAAAACTATCACTACAAAACAGGAAACAGGTGGGAAAGACAAATACAGTAATGAAAATTTCCCTTAAAATTTTCCTTGAAGGATTTAGCTGTGTCCAGTTCTGCATTGTAACATTACGGTGCCCACCACTCTGAATGTTCACTATAGTCAGTGAATGAGAAATATAATCTTGAAGTTTTATCAGAAGAACTTTTAGCTCCCCAGTTTATTAAAACAGCCGTGTCAAATATTCTTGGTGTTCTATAATTACAGTATTGTAACACATATATTTTAAAAAGTTTCATGTACAACAAGATATAACCTACTTTCAGGACAACTTAAAATATTAAAATTAAAACTATCACTACAAAACAGGAAGCAGGTGGGAAAGCCAAATACAGTAATGAAAATTTCCCTTAAAATTTTCCTTGAACGATTTAGCTGTGTCCAGTTCTGCATTGTAACAATACGGTGCCCACCACTCAGAATGTTCACTGTATTCTGTGAATGAGAAATATAATCTAGAACATTACACTGCATAAAACAATTAAGCATGTATCTGTGAACACAACAGACTTTTTGCTTTACATGAGGCTATGCCTTGTGAGCAAGAGGCCTCTCCTTTTTTTAACTTAAAAAATAATGTGTTCACATATTTCATGGCTGTTTATATTTTCCATCCTTCTCCCAGGCTTGTACTCCAAAAGGAACCGGTGTAAGGTAAAAAAAGTCACCATGCCAACTGGTCTTCAAATAATAAAACAGTATCTAGTCTGAAATGGACTCCTCTGATTACTGTATTGACAAGAATTTTGTTTCGGACGTCCCCCAAAACAACAAAAAACAACAAATTCAGTGCTGTTTAGTGCCTGTTAGAAGTTTTATAAGAAGAACTTTTAGCTCCCCAGTTTATTAAAACAGCCCTGTCAAATATTCTTGGTGTTCTATAATTACAGTATTGTACCACATATATTTTTAAAAGTTTCATGTACAACACCAAGATATAACCTACTTTCAGGACAACTTAAAATATTAAAATTAAAACTATCACTACAAAACAGGAAGCTGGTGGGAAAGCCAAATACAGTAATGAAAATTTCCCTTAAAATTTTCCTTGAACGATTTAGCTGTGTCCAGTTCTGCATTGTAACATTACGGTGCCCACCACTCTGAATGTTCACTATAGTCAGTGAATGAGAAATATAATCTTGAAGTTTTATCAGAAGAACTTTTAGCTCCCCAGTTTATTAAAACAGCCGTGTCAAATATTCTTGGTGTTCTATAATTACAGTATTGTACCACATATATTTTTAAAAGTTTCATGTACAACACCAAGATATAACCTACTTTCAGGACAACTTAAAATATTAAAATTAAAACTATCACTACAAAACAGGAAGCTGGTGGGAAAGCCAAATACAGTAATGAAAATTTCCCTTAAAATTTTCCTTGAACGATTTAGCTGTGTCCAGTTCTGCATTGTAACATTACGGTGCCCACCACTCTGAATGTTCACTATAGTCAGTGAATGAGAAATATAATCTTGAAGTTTTATCAGAAGAACTTTTAGCTCCCCAGTTTATTAAAACAGCCGTGTCAAATATTCTTGGTGTTCTATAATTACAGTATTGTAACACATATATTTTAAAAAGTTTCATGTACAACAACAAGATATAACCTACTTTCAGGACAACTTAAAATATTAAAATGAAAACTATCACTACAAAACAGGAAGCAGGTGGGAAAGACAAATACAGTAATGAAAATTTCCCTTAAAATTTTCCTTGAACGATTTAGCTGTGTCCAGTTCTGCATTGTAACAATACGGTGCCCACCACTCAGAATGTTCACTGTAGTCAATGAATGAGAAATATAATCTAGAACATTACACTGCATAAAACAATTAAGCATGTATCTGTGAACACAACAGACTTTTTGCTTTACATGAGGCTATGTCTTGTGAGCAAGAGGCCTCTCCTTTTTTTAACTTAAAAAATAATGTGTTCACATATTTCATGGCTGTTTATATTTTCCATCCTTCTCCCAGGCTTGTACTCCAAAAGGAACCGGTGTAAGGTAAAAAAAGTCACCATGCCAACTGGTCTTCAAATAATAAAACAGTATCTAGTCTGAAATGGACTCCTCTGATTACTGTATTGACAAGAATTTTGTTTCGGACGTCCCCCAAAACAACAAAAAACAACAAATTCAGTGCTGTTTAGTGCCTGTTAGAAGTTTTATAAGAAGAACTTTTAGCTCCCCAGTTTATTAAAACAGCCCTGTCAAATATTCTTGGTGTTCTATAATTACAGTATTGTACCACATATATTTTTAAAAGTTTCATGTACAACACCAAGATATAACCTACTTTCAGGACAACTTAAAATATTAAAATTAAAACTATCACTGCAAAACAGGAAGCAGGTGGGAAAGCCAAATACAGTAATGAAAATTTCCCTTAAAATTTCCCTTGAAGGATTTAGCTGTGTCCAGTTCTGCATTGTAACATTACGGTGCCCACCACTCTGAATGTTCACTGTAGTCAGTGAATGAGAAATATAATCTAGAACATTACACTGCATAAAACAATCTAAGCATGTATCTGTGAACACAACAGACTTTTTGCTTTACATGGGGCTATGCCTTGTGAGCAAGAGGCCTCTCCTTTTTTAACTCTTAAAAAATAATATGTGTTCACATATTTCATGGCTGTTTATATTTTCCATCCTTCTGCCAGGCTTGTACTCCAAAAGGAACCGGTATAAGGTAAAAAAAGTCACCATGCCAACTGGTCTTCAAATAATAAAACAGTATCTAGTCTGAAATGGACTCCTCTGATTACTGTATTGACAAGAATTTTGTTTCAGACGTCCCGCAAAACAACAAAAAACCTCAGTGCTGTTTAGTGCCTGTTAGAAGTTTTATCAGAAGAACTTTTAGCTCCCCAGTTTATTAAAACAGCCCTGTCAAATATTCTTGGTGTTCTATAATTACAGTATTGTACCACATATATTTTTAAAAGTTTCATGTACAACACCAAGATATAACCTACTTTCAGGACAACTTAAAATATTAAAATTTATCATACAAAACAGGAAGCAGGTGGGAAAGACAAATACAGTAATGAAAATTTCCATTAAAATTTTCCTTGAAGGATTTAGCTGTGTTCAGTTCTGCATTGTAACATTACGGTGCCCACCACTCTGAATGTTCACTATAGTCAGTGAATGAGAAATATAATCTTGAAGTTTTATCAGAAGAACTTTTAGCTCCCCAGTTTATTAAAACAGCCCTGTCAAATATTCTTGGTGTTCTATAATTACAGTATTGTGCCACATATATTTTAAAAAGTTTCATGTACAACAACAAGATATAACCTACTTTCAGGACAACTTAAAATATTAAAATTAAAACTATCACTACAAAACAGGAAGCAGGTGGGAAAGACAAATACAGTAATGAAAATTTCCCTTAAAATTTTCCTTGAAGGATTTAGCTGTGTCTTCTGCATTGTAACATTACGGTGCCCACCACTCAGAATGTTCACTGTAGTCAGTGAATGAGAAATATAATCTAGAACATTACACTGCATAAAACAATCTAAGCATGTATCTGTGAACACAACAGACTTTTTGCTTTACATTAGGCTATGCCTTGTGAGCAAGAGGCCTCTCCTTTTTTTACTTAAAAAATAATATGTGTTCACATATTTCATGGCTGTTTATATTTTCCATCCTTCTCCCAGGCTTGTACTCCACAAGGAACCAGTATAAGATAAAAAAAGTGACCATGCCAACTGGTCTTCAAATAATAAAACAATATCTAGTCTGAAATTGCCTCCTCTGGTTTCTGTATTGACAAGAATTTTGTTTCAGACGTCCCGTAAAACAACAAAAAACCTCACTGCTGTTTAGTGCCTGTTAGAAGTTTTATGAGAAGAACTTTTAGCTCCTAACAAAAGAGATAAGTTATGTTGGAGATGTAAAGAATTTGATGGAACATACGAACATATGTGGTGGAGCTGTAAAAAAATAAGGGATTTTTGGGGAAGAATAGAAAATGAGTTTGGTGAAATATTGGGTAAAAGTGTTAAGTTGGTGTCGGGTACTATTCTTTTAACGAATGTGGAAGGCTTGGGTTTAAACAAGGAGGAAAAAGAATTACTGGAAATCGTATTGACAACGGGTAGACAATGTATAGCCAGAAATTGGAAAAACGATGAGGATATTCAGATTGGAGAATGGTATAAAGAAATGTGGAGTTTAGCACTGAACGATAAATTGACATGGGAGATTAAAGTCAAAAGAGATAATTTAAAAGAGAATAGATTTTGGAATATATGGAAACCGTTCGTGGATCACTCTATTATGGCAAGTGATAGCTCAGGACCAGTACCATCTCAAAGAAGCTTCTGGAGCTGAGTAGAAAATAAACTCTCCGGGCATTGTATATATTCACAGGGTGATTATTATTTGTTAAAAAGATTTGTGGTAGTACAGAAAGTTTCTTCCATTATTTTGGACTTTGAAATAATGGTTCTTAATATTTGGTGGTTAAATAGTAGTTAATGAGTATAGATATTGTTATGTGCTAGCATATAGTAATGTTTGTTAGTATGATATTATGGATCTGTTAGTGTATTGTATTGTTAATGTACTGTTAATGTTTTCTTTTCTTTTTTGTATGTCTATTAAAAACTCAATAAATTTTTTTTTTTTTTTTAAAAAGAACTTTTAGCTCCCCAGTTTATTAAAACAGCCCTGTCAAATATTCTTGGTGTTTTATAATTACAGTAATGAAAATTTCCGTTAAAAGTTTCTTTGAAGGATTTAGCTGTGTCCAGGTCTGTATACTGTATTTGCGGGGAAATTTCCCCCCGTCAAGTATCCTGTATTTGCCGGGAAATATCCCTGTCAAGTATCCTGTTTTCGCCAGGAAATTTCCACCCTGTCAAGTATCCTGTATTTGCCAGGAAATTTTCCATGTCAAGTATCCTGTATTTTCTGGGAAAAATTCCCCCTGTCAAGTATATTGTATTTTCCGGGAAACTTCCCCCTGTCAAGTATATTGTATTTTCTGGGACATTTCCACCCTGTCAAGTATCCTGTATTTTCTAGGAAATTTTCCCCTGTCAAGTATCCTGTATTTGCCGGGAAATATCCCCCTGTCAAGTATCCAGGGGAAAGACAAATAGAGTAATGAAAATATCCCTTATAATTTTCTTTGAAGGATTTAGCTGTGTCCAGTTCTGCATTGTAACATTACTTTGACCACGACTCAGAATGTTCACTGCAGTGAATGAGAAATATAATCTAGAACATTACACTGCATAAAAAAATCTAACCATATATCTGTGAACACAACAGACTTTTTGCTTTACATGAGGCTATGCCTTGTGAACAAGAGGCCTCTCCTTTTTTAACTCTTAAAAAATAATATGTGCACATATTTAGTGGCTGTTTATATTTTCCATCCTTCTCCCAGGCTTGTACTCCAAAAGGAACCAGTTAAAGGTAAAAAAATCACCATGCCAACTGGTCTTCAAATAATGAAACAGTATCTAGCCTGAAATTGACTCCTCTGATTACTGTATTGACAAGAATTTTCTTCCGGACGTCCCCCAAAACAACAAAAAAACAACAAATTCAGTGCTGTTTAGTGCCTGTTAGAAGTTTTATAAGAAGAACTTTTAGCTCCCCAGTTTATTAAAACAGCCCTGTCAAATATTCTTGGTGTTCTATAATTACAGTATTCTACCACATATATTTTAAAAAGTTTCATTTACAACACCCAGATATAAACTACATTCAGGCCAACTTAAAATATTAAAATTAAAACTATCACTACAAAACAGGAAACAGGTGGGAAAGACAAATACAGTAATGAAAATTTCCCTTAAAATTTTCCTTGAAGGATTTAGCTGTGTCCAGTTCTGCATTGTAACATTACGGTGCCCACCACTCTGAATGTTCACTATAGTCAGTGAATGAGAAATATAATCTTGAAGTTTTATCAGAAGAACTTTTAGCTCCCCAGTTTATTAAAACAGCCGTGTCAAATATTCTTGGTGTTCTATAATTACAGTATTGTAACACATATATTTTAAAAAGTTTCATGTACAACAACAAGATATAACCTACTTTCAGGACAACTTAAAATATTAAAATTAAAACTATCACTACAAAACAGGAAGCAGGTGGGAAAGCCAAATACAGTAATGAAAATTTCCCTTAAAATTTTCCTTGAACGATTTAGCTGTGTCCAGTTCTGCATTGTAACAATACGGTGCCCACCACTCAGAATGTTCACTGTATTCTGTGAATGAGAAATATAATCTAGAACATTACACTGCATAAAACAATTAAGCATGTATCTGTGAACACAACAGACTTTTTGCTTTACATGAGGCTATGCCTTGTGAGCAAGAGGCCTCTCCTTTTTTTAACTTAAAAAATAATGTGTTCACATATTTCATGGCTGTTTATATTTTCCATCCTTCTCCCAGGCTTGTACTCCAAAAGGAACCGGTGTAAGGTAAAAAAAGTCACCATGCCAACTGGTCTTCAAATAATAAAACAGTATCTAGTCTGAAATGGACTCCTCTGATTACTGTATTGACAAGAATTTTGTTTCGGACGTCCCCCAAAACAACAAAAAACAACAAATTCAGTGCTGTTTAGTGCCTGTTAGAAGTTTTATAAGAAGAACTTTTAGCTCCCCAGTTTATTAAAACAGCCCTGTCAAATATTCTTGGTGTTCTATAATTACAGTATTGTACCAGATATATTTTAAAAAGTTTCATGTACAACACCAAGATATAACCTACTTTCAGGACAACTTAAAATATTAAAATTAAAACTATCACTACAAAACAGGAAGCAGGGGGGAAAGACAAATACAGTAATGAAAATTTCCCTTAAAATTTTCCTTGAAGGATTTAGCTGTGTCCAGTTCTGCATTGTAACATTACGGTGCCCACCACTCTGAATGTTCACTATAGTCAGTGAATGAGAAATATAATCTTGAAGTTTTATCAGAAGAACTTTTAGCTCCCCAGTTTATTAAAACAGCCGTGTCAAATATTCTTGGTGTTCTATAATTACAGTATTGTAACACATATATTTTAAAAAGTTTCATGTACAACAACAAGATATAACCTACTTTCAGGACAACTTAAAATATTAAAATGAAAACTATCACTACAAAACAGGAAGCAGGTGGGAAAGACAAATACAGTAATGAAAATTTCCCTTAAAATTTTCCTTGAACGATTTAGCTGTGTCCAGTTCTGCATTGTAACAATACGGTGCCCACCACTCAGAATGTTCACTGTAGTCAATGAATGAGAAATATAATCTAGAACATTACACTGCATAAAACAATTAAGCATGTATCTGTGAACACAACAGACTTTTTGCTTTACATGAGGCTATGTCTTGTGAGCAAGAGGCCTCTCCTTTTTTTAACTTAAAAAATAATGTGTTCACATATTTCATGGCTGTTTATATTTTCCATCCTTCTCCCAGGCTTGTACTCCAAAAGGAACCGGTGTAAGGTAAAAAAAGTCACCATGCCAACTGGTCTTCAAATAATAAAACAGTATCTAGTCTGAAATGGACTCCTCTGATTACTGTATTGACAAGAATTTTGTTTCGGACGTCCCCCAAAACAACAAAAAACAACAAATTCAGTGCTGTTTAGTGCCTGTTAGAAGTTTTATAAGAAGAACTTTTAGCTCCCCAGTTTATTAAAACAGCCCTGTCAAATATTCTTGGTGTTCTATAATTACAGTATTGTACCACATATATTTTTAAAAGTTTCATGTACAACACCAAGATATAACCTACTTTCAGGACAACTTAAAATATTAAAATTAAAACTATCACTGCAAAACAGGAAGCAGGTGGGAAAGCCAAATACAGTAATGAAAATTTCCCTTAAAATTTCCCTTGAAGGATTTAGCTGTGTCCAGTTCTGCATTGTAACATTACGGTGCCCACCACTCTGAATGTTCACTGTAGTCAGTGAATGAGAAATATAATCTAGAACATTACACTGCATAAAACAATCTAAGCATGTATCTGTGAACACAACAGACTTTTTGCTTTACATGGGGCTATGCCTTGTGAGCAAGAGGCCTCTCCTTTTTTAACTCTTAAAAAATAATATGTGTTCACATATTTCATGGCTGTTTATATTTTCCATCCTTCTGCCAGGCTTGTACTCCAAAAGGAACCGGTATAAGGTAAAAAAAGTCACCATGCCAACTGGTCTTCAAATAATAAAACAGTATCTAGTCTGAAATGGACTCCTCTGATTACTGTATTGACAAGAATTTTGTTTCAGACGTCCCGCAAAACAACAAAAAACCTCAGTGCTGTTTAGTGCCTGTTAGAAGTTTTATCAGAAGAACTTTTAGCTCCCCAGTTTATTAAAACAGCCCTGTCAAATATTCTTGGTGTTCTATAATTACAGTATTGTACCACATATATTTTTAAAAGTTTCATGTACAACACCAAGATATAACCTACTTTCAGGACAACTTAAAATATTAAAATTTATCATACAAAACAGGAAGCAGGTGGGAAAGACAAATACAGTAATGAAAATTTCCATTAAAATTTTCCTTGAAGGATTTAGCTGTGTTCAGTTCTGCATTGTAACATTACGGTGCCCACCACTCTGAATGTTCACTATAGTCAGTGAATGAGAAATATAATCTTGAAGTTTTATCAGAAGAACTTTTAGCTCCCCAGTTTATTAAAACAGCCCTGTCAAATATTCTTGGTGTTCTATAATTACAGTATTCTACCACATATATTTTAAAAAGTTTCATTTACAACACCCAGATATAAACTACATTCAGGCCAACTTAAAATATTAAAATTAAAACTATCACTACAAAACAGGAAACAGGTGGGAAAGACAAATACAGTAATGAAAATTTCCCTTAAAATTTTCCTTGAAGGATTTAGCTGTGTCCAGTTCTGCATTGTAACATTACGGTGCCCACCACTCTGAATGTTCACTATAGTCAGTGAATGAGAAATATAATCTTGAAGTTTTATCAGAAGAACTTTTAGCTCCCCAGTTTATTAAAACAGCCGTGTCAAATATTCTTGGTGTTCTATAATTACAGTATTGTAACACATATATTTTAAAAAGTTTCATGTACAACAACAAGATATAACCTACTTTCAGGACAACTTAAAATATTAAAATTAAAACTATCACTACAAAACAGGAAGCAGGTGGGAAAGCCAAATACAGTAATGAAAATTTCCCTTAAAATTTTCCTTGAACGATTTAGCTGTGTCCAGTTCTGCATTGTAACAATACGGTGCCCACCACTCAGAATGTTCACTGTATTCTGTGAATGAGAAATATAATCTAGAACATTACACTGCATAAAACAATTAAGCATGTATCTGTGAACACAACAGACTTTTTGCTTTACATGAGGCTATGCCTTGTGAGCAAGAGGCCTCTCCTTTTTTTAACTTAAAAAATAATGTGTTCACATATTTCATGGCTGTTTATATTTTCCATCCTTCTCCCAGGCTTGTACTCCAAAAGGAACCGGTGTAAGGTAAAAAAAGTCACCATGCCAACTGGTCTTCAAATAATAAAACAGTATCTAGTCTGAAATGGACTCCTCTGATTACTGTATTGAC
The DNA here is from genome assembly GCA_035047345.1 of Bradypodion ventrale. Classification (NCBI taxonomy): domain Eukaryota; kingdom Metazoa; phylum Chordata; class Lepidosauria; order Squamata; family Chamaeleonidae; genus Bradypodion; species Bradypodion ventrale. The sequence continues at coordinate 20,535,239 of JAWDJE010000009.1, read as the reverse complement.
AAGAATTTTGTTTTGAACGTCCCCCAAAACAACAAAAAACAACCTCAGTGCTGTTTAGTGCCTGTTAGAAGTTTTATCAGAAGAACTTTTAGCTCCCCAGTTTATTAAAACAGCCGTGTCAAATATTCTTGGTGTTCTATAATTACAGTATTGTACCACATATATTTTAAAAAGTTTCATGTACAACACCAAGATATAACCTACTTTCAGGACAACTTAAAATATTAAAATTAAAACTATCACTACAAAACAAGAAGCAGGGGGGAAAGACAAATACAGTAATGAAAATTTCCCTGAAAATTTTCCTTGAAGGATTTAGCTGTGTCCAGTTCTGCATTGTAACATTACGGTGCCCACCATTCTGAATGTTCACTATAGTCAGTGAATGAGAAATATAATGTTGAAGTTTTATCAGAAGAACTTTTAGCTCCCCAGTTTATTAAAACAGCCCTGTCAAATATTCTTGGTGTTCTATAATTACAGTATTGTAACACATATATTTTAAAAAGTTTCATGTACAACAACAAGATATAACCTACTTTCAGGACAACTTAAAATATTAAAATTAAAACTATCACTGCAAAACAGGAAGCAGGTGGGAAAGCCAAATACAGTAATGAAAATTTCCCTTAAAATTTCCCTTGAAGGATTTAGCTGTGTCCAGTTCTGCATTGTAACATTACGGTGCCCACCACTCTGAATGTTCACTGTAGTCAGTGAATGAGAAATATAATCTAGAACATTACACTGCATAAAACAATCTAAGCATGTATCTGTGAACACAACAGACTTTTTGCTTTACATTAGGCTATGCCTTGTGAGCAAGAGGCCACTCCTTTTTTTACTTAAAAATAATATGTGATCACATATTTCATGGCTGTTTATATTTTCCATCCTTCTCCCAGGCTTGTACTCCAAAAGGAACCGGTATAAGGTAAAAAAAAGTCACCATGCCAACTGGTCTTCAAATAATAAAACAGTATCTAGTCTGAAATTGAATCCTCTGATTACTGTATTCACAAGAATTCTGTTTCAGACGTCCCGCAAAACAACAAAAAACAACCTCAGTGCTGTTTAGTGCCTGTTAGAAGTTTTATCAGAAGAACTTTTAGCTCCCCAGTATATTAAAACAGCCGTGTCAAATATTCTTGGTGTTCTATAATTACAGTATTGTACCAGATATATTTTAAAAAGTTTCATGTACAACACCAAGATATAACCTACTTTCAGGACAACTTAAAATATTAAAATTAAAACTATCACTACAAAACAAGAAGCAGGGGGGAAAGACAAATACAGTAATGAAAATTTCCCTTAAAATTTTCCTTGAAGGATTTAGCTGTGTCCAGTTCTGCATTGTAACATTACGGTGCCCACCACTCTGAATGTTCACTATAGTCAGTGAATGAGAAATATAATCTTGAAATTTTATCAGAAGAACTTTTAGCTCCCCAGTTTATTAAAACAGCCCTGTCAAATATTCTTGGTGTTCTATAATTACAGTATTGTATCACATATATTTTAAAAAGTTTCATGTACAACACCAAGATATAACCTACTTTGAGGACAACTTAAAATATTAAAATTAAAACTATCACTACAAAACAGGAAGCAGGTGAGAAAGCCAAATACAGTAATGAAAATTTCCCTTAAAATTTTCCTTGAAGGATTTAGCTGTGTCCAGTTCTGCATTGTAACATTACGGTGCCCACCACTCAGAATGTTCACTATAGTCAGTGAATGAGAAATATAATCTTGAAATTTTATCAGAAGAACTTTTAGCTCCCCAGTTTATTAAAACAGCCCTGTCAAATATTCTTGGTGTTCTATAATTACAGTATTGTACCACATATATTTTAAAAAGTTTCATGTACAACACCAAGATATAACCTACTTTGAGGACAACTTAAAATATTAAAATTAAAACTATCACTACAAAACAGGAAGCAGGTGGGAAAGACAAATACAGTAATGAAAATTTCCCTTAAAATTTTCCTTGAAGGATTTAGCTGTGTCTTCTGCATTGTAACATTACGGTGCCCACCACTCAGAATGTTCACTGTAGTCAGTGAATGAGAAATATAATCTAGAACATTACACTGCATAAAACAATCTAAGCATGTATCTGTGAACACAACAGACTTTTTGCTTTACATTAGGCTATGCCTTGTGAGCAAGAGGCCTCTCCTTTTTTTACTTAAAAAATAATATGTGTTCACATATTTCATGGCTGTTTATATTTTCCATCCTTCTCCCAGGCTTGTACTCCACAAGGAACCAGTATAAGATAAAAAAAGTGACCATGCCAACTGGTCTTCAAATAATAAAACAATATCTAGTCTGAAATTGCCTCCTCTGGTTTCTGTATTGACAAGAATTTTGTTTCAGACGTCCCGTAAAACAACAAAAAACCTCACTGCTGTTTAGTGCCTGTTAGAAGTTTTATGAGAAGAACTTTTAGCTCCTAACAAAAGAGATAAGTTATGTTGGAGATGTAAAGAATTTGATGGAACATACGAACATATGTGGTGGAGCTATAAAAAAATAAGGGATTTTTGGGGAAGAATAGAAAATGAGTTTGGTGAAATATTGGGTAAAAGTGTTAAGTTGGTGTCGGGTACTATTCTTTTAACGAATGTGGAAGGCTTGGGTTTAAACAAGGAGGAAAAAGAATTACTGGAAATCGTACTGACAACGGGTAGACAATGTATAGCCAGAAATTGGAAAAACGATGTAGATATTCAGATTGGAGAATGGTATAAAGAAATGTGGAGTTTAGCACTGAACGATAAATTGACATGGGAGATTAAAGTCAAAAGAGATAATTTAAAAGAGAATAGATTTTGGAATATATGGAAACCGTTCGTGGATCACTCTATTATGGCAAGTGATAGCTCAGGACCAGTACCATCTCAAAGAAGCTTCTGGAGCTGAGTAGAAAATAAACTCTCCGGGCATTGTATATATTCACAGGGTGATTATTATTTGTTAAAAAGATTTGTGGTAGTACAGAAAGTTTCTTCCATTATTTTGGACTTTGAAATAATGGTTCTTAATATTTGGTGGTTAAATAGTAGTTAATGAGTATAGATATTGTTATGTGCTAGCATATAGTAATGTTTGTTAGTATGATATTATGGATCTGTTAGTGTATTGTATTGTTAATGTACTGTTAATGTTTTCTTTTCTTTTTTGTATGTCTATTAAAAACTCAATAAAATTTTTTTTTTAAAAAAAAGAACTTTTAGCTCCCCAGTTTATTAAAACAGCCCTGTCAAATATTCTTGGTGTTTTATAATTACAGTAATGAAAATTTCCGTTAAAAGTTTCTTTGAAGGATTTAGCTGTGTCCAGGTCTGTATACTGTATTTGCGGGGAAATTTCCCCCCGTCAAGTATCCTGTATTTGCCGGGAAATATCCCTGTCAAGTATCCTGTTTTCGCCAGGAAATTTCCACCCTGTCAAGTATCCTGTATTTGCCAGGAAATTTTCCATGTCAAGTATCCTGTATTTTCTGGGAAAAATTCCCCCTGTCAAGTATATTGTATTTTCCGGGAAACTTCCCCCTGTCAAGTATATTGTATTTTCTGGGACATTTCCACCCTGTCAAGTATCCTGTATTTTCTAGGAAATTTTCCCCTGTCAAGTATCCTGTATTTGCCGGGAAATATCCCCCTGTCAAGTATCCAGGGGAAAGACAAATAGAGTAATGAAAATATCCCTTATAATTTTCTTTGAAGGATTTAGCTGTGTCCAGTTCTGCATTGTAACATTACTTTGACCACGACTCAGAATGTTCACTGCAGTGAATGAGAAATATAATCTAGAACATTACACTGCATAAAAAAATCTAACCATATATCTGTGAACACAACAGACTTTTTGCTTTACATGAGGCTATGCCTTGTGAACAAGAGGCCTCTCCTTTTTTAACTCTTAAAAAATAATATGTGCACATATTTAGTGGCTGTTTATATTTTCCATCCTTCTCCCAGGCTTGTACTCCAAAAGGAACCAGTTAAAGGTAAAAAAATCACCATGCCAACTGGTCTTCAAATAATGAAACAGTATCTAGCCTGAAATTGACTCCTCTGATTACTGTATTGACAAGAATTTTCTTCCGGACGTCCCCCAAAACAACAAAAAAACAACAAATTCAGTGCTGTTTAGTGCCTGTTAGAAGTTTTATAAGAAGAACTTTTAGCTCCCCAGTTTATTAAAACAGCCCTGTCAAATATTCTTGGTGTTCTATAATTACAGTATTCTACCACATATATTTTAAAAAGTTTCATTTACAACACCCAGATATAAACTACATTCAGGCCAACTTAAAATATTAAAATTAAAACTATCACTACAAAACAGGAAACAGGTGGGAAAGACAAATACAGTAATGAAAATTTCCCTTAAAATTTTCCTTGAAGGATTTAGCTGTGTCCAGTTCTGCATTGTAACATTACGGTGCCCACCACTCTGAATGTTCACTATAGTCAGTGAATGAGAAATATAATCTTGAAGTTTTATCAGAAGAACTTTTAGCTCCCCAGTTTATTAAAACAGCCGTGTCAAATATTCTTGGTGTTCTATAATTACAGTATTGTAACACATATATTTTAAAAAGTTTCATGTACAACAACAAGATATAACCTACTTTCAGGACAACTTAAAATATTAAAATTAAAACTATCACTACAAAACAGGAAGCAGGTGGGAAAGCCAAATACAGTAATGAAAATTTCCCTTAAAATTTTCCTTGAACGATTTAGCTGTGTCCAGTTCTGCATTGTAACAATACGGTGCCCACCACTCAGAATGTTCACTGTATTCTGTGAATGAGAAATATAATCTAGAACATTACACTGCATAAAACAATTAAGCATGTATCTGTGAACACAACAGACTTTTTGCTTTACATGAGGCTATGCCTTGTGAGCAAGAGGCCTCTCCTTTTTTTAACTTAAAAAATAATGTGTTCACATATTTCATGGCTGTTTATATTTTCCATCCTTCTCCCAGGCTTGTACTCCAAAAGGAACCGGTGTAAGGTAAAAAAAGTCACCATGCCAACTGGTCTTCAAATAATAAAACAGTATCTAGTCTGAAATGGACTCCTCTGATTACTGTATTGACAAGAATTTTGTTTTGGACGTCCCCCAAAACAACAAAAAACAACCTCAGTGCTGTTTAGTGCCTGTTAGAAGTTTTATCAGAAGAACTTTTAGCTCCCCAGTTTATTAAAACAGCCGTGTCAAATATTCTTGGTGTTCTATAATTACAGTATTGTACCACATATATTTTAAAAAGTTTCATGTACAACACCAAGATATAACCTACTTTCAGGACAACTTAAAATATTAAAATTAAAACTATCACTACAAAACAAGAAGCAGGGGGGAAAGACAAATACAGTAATGAAAATTTCCCTGAAAATTTTCCTTGAAGGATTTAGCTGTGTCCAGTTCTGCATTGTAACATTACGGTGCCCACCATTCTGAATGTTCACTATAGTCAGTGAATGAGAAATATAATGTTGAAGTTTTATCAGAAGAACTTTTAGCTCCCCAGTTTATTAAAACAGCCCTGTCAAATATTCTTGGTGTTCTATAATTACAGTATTGTAACACATATATTTTAAAAAGTTTCATGTACAACAACAAGATATAACCTACTTTCAGGACAATTTAAAATATTAAAATTAAAACTATCACTGCAAAACAGGAAGCAGGTGGGAAAGCCAAATACAGTAATGAAAATTTCCCTTAAAATTTCCCTTGAAGGATTTAGCTGTGTCCAGTTCTGCATTGTAACATTACGGTGCCCACCACTCTGAATGTTCACTGTAGTCAGTGAATGAGAAATATAATCTAGAACATTACACTGCATAAAACAATCTAAGCATGTATCTGTGAACACAACAGACTTTTTGCTTTACATTAGGCTATGCCTTGTGAGCAAGAGGCCACTCCTTTTTTTACTTAAAAAATAATATGTGATCACATATTTCATGGCTGTTTATATTTTCCATCCTTCTCCCAGGCTTGTACTCCAAAAGGAACCGGTATAAGGTAAAAAAAAGTGACCATGCCAACTGGTCTTCAAATAATAAAACAGTATCTAGTCTGAAATTGAATCCTCTGATTACTGTATTCACAAGAATTCTGTTTCAGACGTCCCGCAAAACAACAAAAAACAACCTCAGTGCTGTTTAGTGCCTGTTAGAAGTTTTATCAGAAGAACTTTTAGCTCCCCAGTATATTAAAACAGCCGTGTCAAATATTCTTGGTGTTCTATAATTACAGTATTGTACCAGATATATTTTAAAAAGTTTCATGTACAACACCAAGATATAACCTACTTTCAGGACAACTTAAAATATTAAAATTAAAACTATCACTACAAAACAAGAAGCAGGGGGGAAAGACAAATACAGTAATGAAAATTTCCCTTAAAATTTTCCTTGAAGGATTTAGCTGTGTCCAGTTCTGCATTGTAACATTACGGTGCCCACCACTCTGAATGTTCACTATAGTCAGTGAATGAGAAATATAATCTTGAAATTTTATCAGAAGAACTTTTAGCTCCCCAGTTTATTAAAACAGCCCTGTCAAATATTCTTGGTGTTCTATAATTACAGTATTGTACCACATATATTTTAAAAAGTTTCATGTACAACACCAAGATATAACCTACTTTGAGGACAACTTAAAATATTAAAATTAAAACTATCACTACAAAACAGGAAGCAGGTGAGAAAGCCAAATACAGTAATGAAAATTTCCCTTAAAATTTTCCTTGAAGGATTTAGCTGTGTCCAGTTCTGCATTGTAACATTACGGTGCCCACCACTCAGAATGTTCACTGTAGTCAGTGAATGAGAAATATAATCTAGAACATTACACTGCATAAAACAATCTAGGCATGTATCTGTGAACACAACAGACTTTTTGCTTTACATGAGACTATGCCTTGTGAGCAAGAGGCCTCTCCTTTTTTAACTTAAAAAATATTATGTTCACATATTTCATGGTTATTTATATTTTCCATCCTTCTCCCAGGCTTGTACTCCAAAAGGAACCGGTATAAGGTAAAAAAAGTCACCATGCCAACTGGTCTTCAAATAATAAAACAATATCTAGTCTGAAATTGCCTCCTCTGGTTTCTGTATTGACAAGAATTTTGTTTCAGACGTCCCGCAAAACAACAAAAAACCTCAGTGCTGTTTAGTGCCTGTTAGAAGTTTTATCAGAAGAACTTTTAGCTCCCCAGTTTATTAAAACAGCCCTGTCAAATATTCTTGGTGTTCTATAATTACAGTATTGTACCACATATATTTTTAAAAGTTTCATGTACAACACCAAGATATAACCTACTTTCAGGAGAACTTAAAATATTAAAATTAAAACTATCACTACAAAACAAGAAGCAGGGGGGAAAGACAAATACAGTAATGAAAATTTCCCTTAAAATTTTCCTTGAAAGATTTAGCTGTGTCCAGTTCTGCATTGTAACATTACGGTGCCCACCACTCTGAATGTTCACTATAGTCAGTGAAGGAGAAATATAATCTTGAAGTTTTATCAGAAGAACTTTTAGCTCCCCAGTTTATTAAAACAGCCCTGTCAAATATTCTTGGTGTTCTATAATTACAGTATTGTACCACATATATTTTAAAAAGTTTCATGTACAACACCAAGATATAACCTACTTTCAGGACAACTTAAAATATTAAAATTAAAACTATCACTACAAAACAGGAAGCAGGTGGAAAGCCAAATAGAGTAATGAAAATTTCCCTTAAAATTTTCCTTGAAGGATTTAGCTGTGTCCAATTCTGCATTGTAACATTACGGTGCCCACCACTCTGAATGTTCACTGTAGTCAGTGAATGAGAAATATAATCTTGTTTTATCAGAAGAACTTTTAGCTCCCCAGTTTATTAAAACAGCCGTGTCAAATATTCTTGGTGTTCTATAATTACAGTATTGTAACACATATATTTTAAAAAGTTTCATTTAAAACAACAAGATATAACCTACTTTCAGGACAACTTAAAATATTAAAATTAAAACTATCAATACAAAACAGGAAGCAGGTGGGAAAAACAAATACAGTAATGAATATTTCCCTTAAAATTTTCCTTGAAGGATTTAGCTGTGTCCAGTTCTGCATTGTAACATTACGGTGCCCACCACTCAGAATGTTCACTGTAGTCAGTGAATGAGAAATATAATCTAGAACATTACACTGCATAAAACAATCTAAGCTTGTATCTGTGAACACAACAGACTTTTTGCTTTACATTAGGCTATGCCTTGTGAGGAAGAGGCCTCTCCTTTTTTTACTTAAAAAATAACATGTGTTCACATATTTCATGTCTGTTTATATTTTCCATCCTTCTCCCAGGCTTGTACTCCAAAATTAACCGGTATAAGGTAAAAAAAGTCACCATGCCAACTGGTCTTCAAATAATAAAACAGTATCTAGTCTGAAATTGACTCCTCTGATTACTGTATTCACAAGAATTCTGTTTCAGACGTCCCGCAAAACAACAAAAAACAACCTCAGTGCTGTTTAGTGCCTGTTAGAAGTTTTATCAGAAGAACTTTTAGCTCCCCAGTTTATTAAAACAGCCGTGTCAAATATTCTTGGTGTTCTATAATTACAGTATTGTACCACATATATTTTAAAAAGTTTCATGTACAACACCAAGATATAACCTACTTTCAGGACAACTAAAAATATTAAAATTAAAACTATCACTACAAAACAAGAAGCAGGGGGGAAAGCCAAATACAGTAATGAAAATTTGCCTTAAAATTTTCCTTGAAGGATTAACTGTGTCCAGTTCTGCATTGTAACATTACGGTGCCCACCACTCAGAATGTTCACTGTAGTCAGTGAATGAGAAATATAATCTAGAACATTACACTGCATAAAACAATCTAAGCATGTATCTGTGAACACAACAGACTTTTTGCTTTACATGAGGCTATGCCTTGTGAGCAAGAGGCCTCTCCTTTTTTAACTTAAAAAATAATATGTTCACATATTTCATGGCTGTTTATATTTCCATCCTTCTCCCAGGCTTGTACTCCAAAAGGAACCGGTATAAGGTAAAAAAAGGCACCATGCCAACTGGTTTTCAAATAATAAAACAGTATCTAGTCTGAAATTGCCTCCTCTGGTTTCTGTATTGACAAGAATTTTGTTTCAGACGTCCCGCAAAACAACAAAAAACCTCAGTGCTGTTTAGTGCCTGTTAGAAGTTTTATCAGAAGAACTTTTAGCTCCCCAGTTTATTAAAACAGCCCTGTCAAATATTCTTGGTGTTCTATAATTACAGTATTGTACCACATATATTTTTAAAAGTTTCATGTACAACACCAAGATATAACCTACTTTCAGGAGAACTTAAAATATTAAAATTAAAACTATCACTACAAAACAAGAAGCAGGGGGGAAAGACAAATACAGTAATGAAAATTTCCCTTAAAATTTTCCTTGAAAGATTTAGCTGTGTCCAGTTCTGCATTGTAACATTACGGTGCCCACCACTCTGAATGTTCACTATAGTCAGTGAAGGAGAAATATAATCTTGAAGTTTTATCAGAAGAACTTTTAGCTCCCCAGTTTATTAAAACAGCCCTGTCAAATATTCTTGGTGTTCTATAATTACAGTATTGTACCACATATATTTTAAAAAGTTTCATGTACAACACCAAGATATAACCTACTTTCAGGACAACTTAAAATATTAAAATTAAAACTATCACTACAAAACAGGAAGCAGGTGGAAAGCCAAATAGAGTAATGAAAATTTCCCTTAAAATTTTCCTTGAAGGATTTAGCTGTGTCCAATTCTGCATTGTAACATTACGGTGCCCACCACTCTGAATGTTCACTGTAGTCAGTGAATGAGAAATATAATCTTGTTTTATCAGAAGAACTTTTAGCTCCCCAGTTTATTAAAACAGCCGTGTCAAATATTCTTGGTGTTCTATAATTACAGTATTGTAACACATATATTTTAAAAAGTTTCATTTAAAACAACAAGATATAACCTACTTTCAGGACAACTTAAAATATTAAAATTAAAACTATCAATACAAAACAGGAAGCAGGTGGGAAAAACAAATACAGTAATGAATATTTCCCTTAAAATTTTCCTTGAAGGATTTAGCTGTGTCCAGTTCTGCATTGTAACATTACGGTGCCCACCACTCAGAATGTTCACTGTAGTCAGTGAATGAGAAATATAATCTAGAACATTACACTGCATAAAACAATCTAAGCTTGTATCTGTGAACACAACAGACTTTTTGCTTTACATTAGGCTATGCCTTGTGAGGAAGAGGCCTCTCCTTTTTTTACTTAAAAAATAACATGTGTTCACATATTTCATGTCTGTTTATATTTTCCATCCTTCTCCCAGGCTTGTACTCCAAAATTAACCGGTATAAGGTAAAAAAAGTCACCATGCCAACTGGTCTTCAAATAATAAAACAGTATCTAGTCTGAAATTGACTCCTCTGATTACTGTATTCACAAGAATTCTGTTTCAGACGTCCCGCAAAACAACAAAAAACAACCTCAGTGCTGTTTAGTGCCTGTTAGAAGTTTTATCAGAAGAACTTTTAGCTCCCCAGTTTATTAAAACAGCCGTGTCAAATATTCTTGGTGTTCTATAATTACAGTATTGTACCACATATATTTTAAAAAGTTTCATGTACAACACCAAGATATAACCTACTTTCAGGACAACTAAAAATATTAAAATTAAAACTATCACTACAAAACAAGAAGCAGGGGGGAAAGCCAAATACAGTAATGAAAATTTGCCTTAAAATTTTCCTTGAAGGATTAACTGTGTCCAGTTCTGCATTGTAACATTACGGTGCCCACCACTCAGAATGTTCACTGTAGTCAGTGAATGAGAAATATAATCTAGAACATTACACTGCATAAAACAATCTAAGCATGTATCTGTGAACACAACAGACTTTTTGCTTTACATGAGGCTATGCCTTGTGAGCAAGAGGCCTCTCCTTTTTTAACTTAAAAAATAATATGTTCACATATTTCATGGCTGTTTATATTTCCATCCTTCTCCCAGGCTTGTACTCCAAAAGGAACCGGTATAAGGTAAAAAAAGGCACCATGCCAACTGGTTTTCAAATAATAAAACAGTATCTAGTCTGAAATTGACTCCTCTGATTACTGTATTGACAAGAATTCTGTTTCAGACGTCCCGCAAAACAACAAAAAACAACCTCAGTGCTGTTTAGTGCCTGTTAGAAGTTTTATCAGAAGAACTTTTAGCTCCCCAGTTTATTAAAACAGCCGTGTCAAATATTCTTGGTGTTCTATAATTACAGTATTGTACCACATATATTTTAAAAAGTTTCATGTACAACACCGATATAACCTACTTTCAGGATAACTTAAAATATTAAAATTAAAACTATCACTACAAAACAAGAAGCAGGGGGGAAAGACAAATACAGTAATGAAAATTTCCCTTAAAATTTTCCTTGAAGGATTTAGCTGTGTCCAGTTCTGCATTGTAACATTACGGTGCCCACCACTCAGAATGTTCACTGTAGTCAGTGAATGAGAAATATAATCTAGAACATTACACTGCATAAAACAATCTAAGCATGTATCTGTGAACACAACAGACTTTTTGCTTTACATGAGTCTATGCCTTGTGAGCAAGAGGCCTCTCCTTTTTTAACTCTTAAAAAATAATATGTGTTCACATATTTCATGGCTGTTTATATTTTCCATCCTTCTCCCAGTCTTGTACTCCAAAAGGAACCGGTATAAGGTAAAAAAAGTTACGATGCCAACTGGTCTTCAAATAAGAAAACAATATCTAGTCTGAAATTGCCTCCTCTGATTACTGTATTGACAAGAATTTTGTTTCAGATGTCCCGCAAAACAACAAAAAACCTCAGTGCTGTTTAGTGCCTGTTAGAAGTTTTATCAGAAGAACTTTTAGCTCCCCAGTTTATTAAAACAGCCCTGTCAAATATTCTTGGTGTTCTATAATTATAGTATTGTACCACATATATTTTAAAAAGTTTCATGTACAACACCAAGATATAACCTACTTTCAGGACAACTTAAAATATTAAAATTAAAACTATCACTAAAAAACAGGAAGCAGGTGGGAAAGCCAAATACAGTAATGAAAATTTCCCTAAAATTTTCCTTGAAGGATTTAGCTGTGTCCAGTTCTGCATTGTAACATTATGGTGCCCACCACTCTGAATGTTCACTATAGTCAGTGAATAAAAAATATAATCTTGAAATTTTTCAGAAGAACTTTTAGCTCCCCAGTTTATGAAAACAGCCGTGTCAAATATTCTTGGTGTTCTATAATTACAGTATTGTACCACATATATTTTAAAAAGTTTCATGTACAACAACAAGATATAACCTACTTTCAGGACAACTTAAAATATTTAAAACTATCACTACAAAACAGGAAGCAGGTGGGAAAGACAAATACAGTAATGAAAATTTCCCTTAAAATTTTCCTTGAAGGATTTAGCTGTGTCCAGTTCTGCATTGTAACATTACGGTGCCCACCACTCTGAATGTTCACTATAGTCAGTGAATGAGAAATATAATCTTGAAGTTTTATCAGAAGAACTTTTAGCTCCCCAGTTTATTAAAACAGCCGTGTCAAATATTCTTGGTGTTCTATAATTACAGTTATGTAACACATATATTTTAAAAAGTTTCATGTACAACAACTAGATATAACCTACTTTCAGGACAACTTAAAATATTAAAATTAAAACTATCACTACAAAACAGGAAGCAGATGGGAAAGACAAATACAGTAAGGAAAATTTCCCTTAAAATTTTCCTTGAACGATTTAGTTGTGTCTAGTTCTGCATTGTAACAATACGGTGCCCACCACTCAGAATGTTCACTGTAGTCAGTGAATGAGAAATATAATCTAGAACATTACACTGCATAAAACAATTAAGCATGTATCTGTGAACACAACAGACTTTTTGCTTTACATGAGGCTATGCCTTGTGAGCAAGAGGCCTCTCCTTTTTTAACTTAAAAAATAATATGTGTTCACATATTTCATGGCTGTTTATATTTTCCATCCTTCTCCTAGGCTTGTACTCCAAAAGGAACCGGTATAAGGTAAAAAAGATCACGATGCCAACTGGTCTTCAAATAATAAAACAATATCTAGTCTGAAATTGCCTCTGATTACTGTATTGACAAGAATTTTGTTTCAGACGTCCCGCAAAACAACAAAAAACCTCAGTGCTGTTTAGTGCCTGTTAGAAGTTTTATCAGAAGAACTTTTAGCTCCCCAGTTTATTAAAACAGCTGTGTCAAATATTCTTGGTGTTCTATAATTACAGTAATGAAAATTTCCCTTAAAAGTTTCTTTGAAGGATTTAGCTGTGTCCAGGTCTGTATACTGTATTTGCGGGGAAATTTCCCCCCGTCAAGTATCCTGTATTTGCCGGGAAATATCCCTGTCAATTATCCTGTTCTCGCCAGGAAATTTCCACCCTGTCAAGTATCCTGTATTTGCCGGGAAATATTCCTGCCAAGTATCCTGTTTTCGTCAGGAAATTTCCACCCTGTCAAGTATCCTGTATTTGCCAGGAAATTTTCCCAGTCAAGTATCCTGTATTTTCTGGGAAATTTACCCCCCGTCAAGGATCCTGCATTTGCCGGGAAATATCCCCCTGTCAAGTATCCTGTTTTCGCCAGGAAATTTCCACCCTGTCAAGTATCCTGTATTTGCCAGGAAATTTTCCCTGTCAAGTATCCTGTATTTTCTGGGAAATTTACCCCCCGTCAAGGATCCTGCATTTGCCGGGAAATATCCCCCTGTCAAGTATCCTGTTTTCGCCAGGAAATTTCCACCCTGTCAAGTATCCTGTATTTGCCTGGAAATTTTCCCTGTCAAGTATCCTGTATTTGCCAGGAAATTTTCCCTGTCAAGTATCCTGTATTTTCTGGGGAAATTTCCCCCTGTCAAGTATATTGTATTTTCCGGGAAACTTCCCCCTGTCAAGTATACTGTATTTTCTGGGACATTTCCACCCTGTCAAGTATCCTGTATTTTCTAGGAAATTTCCCCCTGTCAAGTATCCTGTATTTGCCGGGAAATATCCCCCTGTCAAGTATCCAGGGGAAAGACAAATAGAGTAATGAAAATTTCCCTTATAATTTTCCTTGAAGGATTTAGCTGTGTCCAGTTCTGCATTGTAACATTACTTTGACCACGACTCAGAATGTTCACTGCAGTCAGTGAATGAGAAATATAATCTAGAACATTACACTGCATAAAAAAATCTAATCATATATCTGTGAACACAACAGACTTTTTGCTTTACATGAGGCTATGCCTTGTGAGCAAGAGGCCTCTCCTTTTTTAACTTAAAATATAATATGTGTTCACATATTTCATGGCTGTTTATATTTTCCATCCTTCTCCCAGGCTTGTACTCCAAAAGGAACCGGTATGAGGTAAAAAAAGTCACGATGCCAACTGGTCTTCAAATAATAAAACAATATCTAGTCTGAAATTGCCTCCTCTGATTACTGTATTGACAAGAATTTTGTTTCAGACGTCCCGTAAAACAACAAAAAACCTCAGTGCTGTTTAGTGCCTGTTAGAAGTTTTATCAGAAGAACTTTTAGCTCCCCAGTTTATTAAAACAGCCCTGTCAAATATTCTTGGTGTTCTATAATTACAGTATTGTACCACATATAATTTAAAAAGTTTCATGTACAACACCAAGATATAACCTACTTTCAGGACAACTTAAAATATTAAAATTAAAACTATCACTACAAAACAGGAAGCAGGTGGGAAAGCCAAATACAGTAATTAAAATTTCCCTTAAAATTTTCCTTGAAGGATTTAGCTGTGTCCAGTTCTGCATTGTAACATTACGGTGCCCACCCCTCAGAATGTTCACTGTAGTCAGTGAATGAGAAATATAATCTTGAAGTTTTATCAGAAGAACTTTTAGCTCCCCAGTTTATTAAAACAGCCGTGTCAAATATTCTTGGTGTTCTATAATTACAGTATTGTAACACATATATTTTAAAAAGTTTCATGTACAACAACTAGATATAACCTACTTTCAGGACAACTTAAAATATTAAAATTAAAACTATCACTACAAAACAGGAAGCAGGTGGGAAAGACAAATACAGCAATGAAAATTTCCCTTAAAATTTCCCTTGAAGGATTTAGCTGTGTCCAGTTCTGCATTGTAACATTGCGGTGCCCACCACTCAGAATGTTCACTGTAGTCAGTGAATGAGAAATATAATCTAGAACATTACACTGCATAAAATAATCTAAGCATGTATCTGTGAACACAACAGACTTTTTGCTTTACATGAGGCTATGCCTTGTGAGCAAGAGGCCTCACCTTTTTTAACTTAAAAAATAATATGTGTTCACATATTTCATGGCTGTTTATATTTTCCATCCTTCTCCCAGGCTTGTACTCCAAAAGGAACCGGTATAAGGTAAAAAAAGTCACGATGCCAACTGGTCTTCAAATAATAAAACAATATCTAGTCTGAAATTGCCTCCTCTGATTACTGTATTGACAAGAATTTTGTTTCAGACGTCCCGCAAAACAACAAAAAACCTCACTGCTGTTTAGTGCCTGTTAGAAGTTTTATCAGAAGAACTTTTAGCTCCCCAGTTTATTAAAACAGCCCTGTCAAATATTCTTGGTGTTCTATAATTACAGTATTGTACCACATATATTTTAAAAAGTTTCATGTACAACACCAAGATATAACCTACTTTGAGGACAACTTAAAATATTAAAATTAAAACTATCACTACAAAACAGGAAGCAGGTGGGAAAGCCAAATACAGTAATGAAAATTTCCCTTAAAATTTTCCTTGAAGGATTTAGCTGTGTCCAGTTCTGCATTGTAACATTACGGTGCCCACCACTCTGAATGTTCACTATAGTCAGTGAATGAGAAATATGATCTTGAAGTTTTATCAGAAGAACTTTTAGCTTCCCAGTTTATTAAAACAGCCGTGTCAAATATTCTTGGTGTTCTATAATTACAGTATTGTAACACATATATTTAAAAAAGTTTCATGTACAACAACAAGATATAACCTACTTTCAGGAAAACTTAAAATATTAAAATTAAAACTATCACTACAAAACAGGAAGCAGGTGGGAAAGACAAATACAGTAATGAAAATTTCCCTTAAAATTTTCCTTGAAGGATTTAGCTCTGTCCAGTTCTGCATTGTAACATTACGGTGCCCACCACTCAGAATGTTCACTGTAGTCAGTGAATGAGAAATATAATCTAGAACATTACACTGCATAAAACAATCTAATCATGTATCTGTGAACACAACAGACTTTTTGCTTTACATGAGGCTATGCCTTGTGAGCAAGAGGCCTCTCCTTTTTTAACTCTTAAAAAATAATATGTGTTCACATATTTCATGGCTGTTTATATTTTCCATCCTTCTCCCAGGGTTGTACTCCAAAAGGAACCGGTATAAGGTAAAAAAAGTGACCATGCCAACTGGTCTTCAAATAATAAAACAATATCTAGTCTGAAATTGACTCCTCTGATTACTGTATTGACAAGAATTCTGTTTCAGACGTCCCGCAAAACAACAAAAAACAACCTCAGTGCTGTTTAGTGCCTGTTAGAAGTTTTATCAGAAGAACTTTTAGCTCCCCAGTTTATTAAAACAGCCCTGTCAAATATTCTTGGTGTTCTATAATTACAGTATTGTACCACATATAATTTAAAAAGTTTCATGTACAACACCAAGATATAACCTACTTTCAGGACAACTTAAAATATTAAAATTAAAACTATCACTACAAAACAGGAAGCAGGTGGGAAAGCCAAATACAGTAATTAAAATTTCCCTTAAAATTTTCCTTGAAGGATTTAGCTGTGTCCAGTTCTGCATTGTAACATTACGGTGCCCACCACTCAGAATGTTCACTGTAGTCAGTGAATGAGAAATATAATCTTGAAGTTTTATCAGAAGAACTTTTAGCTCCCCAGTTTATTAAAACAGCCGTGTCAAATATTCTTGGTGTTCTATAATTACAGTATTGTAACACATATATTTTAAAAAGTTTCATGTACAACAACTAGATATAACCTACTTTCAGGACAACTTAAAATATTAAAATTAAAACTATCACTACAAAACAGGAAGCAGGTGGGAAAGACAAATACAGCAATGAAAATTTCCCTTAAAATTTCCCTTGAAGGATTTAGCTGTGTCCAGTTCTGCATTGTAACATTGCGGTGCCCACCACTCAGAATGTTCACTGTAGTCAGTGAATGAGAAATATAATCTAGAACATTACACTGCATAAAACAATCTAAGCATGTATCTGTGAACACAACAGACTTTTTGCTTTACATGAGGCTATGCCTTGTGAGCAAGAGGCCTCACCTTTTTTAACTTAAAAAATAATATGTGTTCACATATTTCATGGCTGTTTATATTTTCCATCCTTCTCCCAGGCTTGTACTCCAAAAGGAACCGGTATAAGGTAAAAAAAGTCACGATGCCAACTGGTCTTCAAATAATAAAACAATATCTAGTCTGAAATTGCCTCCTCTGATTACTGTATTGACAAGAATTTTGTTTCAGACGTCCCGCAAAACAACAAAAAACCTCACTGCTGTTTAGTGCCTGTTAGATGTTTTATCAGAAGAACTTTTAGCTCCCCAGTTTATTAAAACAGCCCTGTCAAATATTCTTGGTGTTCTATAATTACAGTATTGTACCACATATATTTTAAAAAGTTTCATGTACAACACCAAGATATAACCTACTTTGAGGACAACTTAAAATATTAAAATTAAAACTATCACTACAAAACAGGAAGCAGGTGGGAAAGCCAAATACAGTAATGAAAATTTCCCTTAAAATTTTCCTTGAAGGATTTAGCTGTGTCCAGTTCTGCATTGTAACATTACGGTGCCCACCACTCTGAATGTTCACTATAGTCAGTGAATGAGAAATATGATCTTGAAGTTTTATCAGAAGAACTTTTAGCTTCCCAGTTTATTAAAACAGCCGTGTCAAATATTCTTGGTGTTCTATAATTACAGTATTGTAACACATATATTTAAAAAAGTTTCATGTACAACAACAAGATATAACCTACTTTCAGGACAACTTAAAATATTAAAATTAAAACTATCACTACAAAACAGGAAGCAGGTGGGAAAGACAAATACAGTAATGAAAATTTCCCTTAAAATTTTCCTTGAAGGATTTAGCTCTGTCCAGTTCTGCATTGTAACATTACGGTGCCCACCACTCAGAATGTTCACTGTAGTCAGTGAATGAGAAATATAATCTAGAACATTACACTGCATAAAACAATCTAATCATGTATCTGTGAACACAACAGACTTTTTGCTTTACATGAGGCTATGCCTTGTGAGCAAGAGGCCTCTCCTTTTTTAACTCTTAAAAAATAATATGTGTTCACATATTTCATGGCTGTTTATATTTTCCATCCTTCTCCCAGGGTTGTACTCCAAAAGGAACCGGTATAAGGTAAAAAAAGTGACCATGCCAACTGGTCTTCAAATAATAAAACAATATCTAGTCTGAAATTGACTCCTCTGATTACTGTATTGACAAGAATTCTGTTTCAGACGTCCCGCAAAACAACAAAAAACAACCTCAGTGCTGTTTAGTGCCTGTTAGAAGTTTTATCAGAAGAACTTTTAGCTCCCCAGTTTATTAAAACAGCCGTGTCAAATATTCTTGGTGTTCTATAATTACAGTATTGTACCACATATATTTTAAAAAGTTTCATGTACAACACCGATATAACCTACTTTCAGGATAACTTAAAATATTAAAATTAAAACTATCACTACAAAACAAGAAGCAGGGGGGAAAGACAAATACAGTAATGAAAATTTCCCTTAAAATTTTCCTTGAAGGATTTAGCTGTGTCCAGTTCTGCATTGTAACATTACGGTGCCCACCACTCAGAATGTTCACTGTAGTCAGTGAATGAGCAATATAATCTAGAACATTACACTGCATAAAACAATCTAAGCATGTATCTGTGAACACAACAGACTTTTTGCTTTACATGAGTCTATGCCTTGTGAGCAAGAGGCCTCTCCTTTTTTAACTCTTAAAAAATAATATGTGTTCACATATTTCATGGCTGTTTATATTTTCCATCCTTCTCCCAGTCTTGTACTCCAAAAGGAACCGGTATAAGGTAAAAAAAGTTACGATGCCAACTGGTCTTCAAATAAGAAAACAATATCTAGTCTTAAATTGCCTCCTCTGATTACGGTATTGACAAGAATTTTGTTTCAGATGTCCCGCAAAACAACAAAAAACCTCACTGCTGTTTAGTGCCTGTTAGAAGTTTTATCAGAAGAACTTTTAGCTCCCCAGTTTATTAAAACAGCCCTGTC
This sequence comes from Bradypodion ventrale, assembly GCA_035047345.1. Taxonomy (NCBI): domain Eukaryota; kingdom Metazoa; phylum Chordata; class Lepidosauria; order Squamata; family Chamaeleonidae; genus Bradypodion; species Bradypodion ventrale. The sequence goes on along the minus strand of JAWDJE010000009.1, from coordinate 20,515,759 downwards.
AAATATTCTTGGTGTTCTATAATTACAGTATTGTACCACATATATTTTAAAAAGTTTCATGTACAACACCAAGATATAACCTACTTTCAGGACAACTTAAAATATTTAAAACTATCACTACAAAACAGGAAGCAGGTGGGAAAGACAAATACAGTAATGAAAATTTCCATTAAAATTTTCCTTGAAGGATTTAGCTGTGTTCAGTTCTGCATTGTAACATTACGGTGCCCACCACTCTGAATGTTCACTATAGTCAGTGAATGAGAAATATAATCTTGAAGTTTTATCAGAAGAACTTTTAGCTCCCCAGTTTATTAAAACAGCCCTGTCAAATATTCTTGGTGTTCTATAATTACAGTATTGTACCACATATATTTTAAAAAGTTTCATGTACAACAACAAGATATAACCTACTTTCAGGACAACTTAAAATATTAAAATTAAAACTATCACTACAAAACAGGAAGCAGGTGGGAAAGACAAATACAGTAATGAAAATTTCCCTTATAATTTTCCTTGAACGATTTAGCTGTGTCCAGTTCTGCATTGTAACAATATGGTTCCCACCACTCAGAATGTTCACTGTAGTCAGTGAATGAGTAATATAATCTAGAACATTACACTGCATAAAACAATTAAGCATGTATCTGTGAACACAACAGACTTTTTGCTTTACATGGGGCTATGCCTTGTGAGCAAGAGGCCTCAACTTTTTTAACTTAAAAAATAATATGTGTTCACATATTTCATGGCTGTTTATATTTTCCATCCTTCTCCCAAGCTTGTACTCCAAAAGGAACCGGTATAAGGTAAAAAAGTCACGATGCCAACTGGTCTTCAAATAATAAAACAATATCTAGTCTGAAATTGCCTCCTCTAATTATTGTATTGACAAGAATTTTGGTTCAGACGTCCTGCAAAAGAACAAAAAACCTCAATGCTGTTTAGTGTCTGTTAGAAGTTTTATCAGAAGAACTTTTAGCTCCCCAGTTTATTAAAACAGCTGTGTCAAATATTCTTGGTGTTCTAGAATTACAGTATTGTAACACATATATATTAAAAAGTTTCATGTACAACAACAAGATATAACCTACTTTCAGGACAACTTAAAATATTAAAATTAAAACTATCACTACAAAACAGGAAGCAGGTGGGAAAGACAAATACAGCAATGAAAATTTCCCTTAAAATTTTCCTTGAAGGATTTAGCTGTGTCCGGTTCTGCATTGTAACATTACGGTGCCCACCACTCTGAATGTTCACTGTAGTCAGTGAATGAGAAATATAATCTTGAAGTTTTATCAGAAGAACTTTTAGCTCCCCAGTTTATTAAAACAGCCGTGTCAAATATTCTTGGTGTTCTATAATTACAGTATTGTAACACCTATATTTTAAAAAGTTTCATGTACAACACCAAGATATAACCTACTTTCAGGACAACTTAAAATATGAAAATTAAAACTATCACTACAAAACAGGAAGCAGGTGGGAAAGACAAATACAGTAATGAAAATTTCCCTTAAAATTTTCCTTGAAGGATTTAGCTGTGTCTTCTGCATTGTAACATTACGGTGCCCACCACTCAGAATGTTCACTGTAGTCAGTGAATGAGAAATATAATCTAGAACATTACACTGCATAAAACAATCTAAGCATGTATCTGTGAACACAACAGACTTTTTGCTTTACATTAGGCTATGCCTTGTGAGCAAGAGGTCTCTCCTTTTTTTACTTAAAAAATAATATGTGTTCACATATTTCATGGCTGTTTATATTTTCCATCCTTCTCCCAGGCTTGTACTCCAAAAGGAACCAGTATAAGATAAAAAAAGTGACCATGCCAACTGGTCTTCAAATAATAAAACAATATCTAGTCTGAAATTGCCTCCTCTGGTTTCTGTATTGACAAGAATTTTGTTTCAGACGTCCCGTAAAACAACAAAAAACCTCACTGCTGTTTAGTGCCTGTTAGAAGTTTTATGAGAAGAACTTTTAGCTCCTAACAAAAGAGATAAGTTATGTTGGAGATGTAAAGAATTTGATGGAACATACGAACATATGTGGTGGAGCTGTAAAAAAATAAGGGATTTTCGGGGAAGAATAGAAAATGAGTTTGGTGAAATATTGGGTAAAAGTGTTAAGTTGGTGTCGGGTACTATTCTTTTAACGAATGTGGAAGGCTTGGGTTTAAACAAGGAGGAAAAAGAATTACTGGAAATCGTACTGACAACGGGTAGACAATGTATAGCCAGAAATTGGAAAAACGATGTAGATATTCAGATTGGAGAATGGTATAAAGAAATGTGGAGTTTAGCACTGAACGATAAATTGACATGGGAGATTAAAGTCAAAAGAGATAATTTAAAAGAGAATAGATTTTGGAATATATGGAAACCGTTCGTGGATCACTCTATTATGGCAAGTGATAGCTCAGGACCAGTACCATCTCAAAGAAGCTTCTGGAGCTGAGTAGAAAATAAACTCTCCGGGCATTGTATATATTCACAGGGTGATTATTATTTGTTAAAAAGATTTGTGGTAGTACAGAAAGTTTCTTCCATTATTTTGGACTTTGAAATAATGGTTCTTAATATTTGGTGGTTAAATAGTAGTTAATGAGTATAGATATTGTTATGTGCTAGCATATAGTAATGTTTGTTAGTATGATATTATGGATCTGTTAGTGTATTGTATTGTTAATGTACTGTTAATGTTTTCTTTTCTTTTTTGTATGTCTATTAAAAACTCAATAAAAAAAATTTTTTTTTTAAAAAAAGAACTTTTAGCTCCCCAGTTTATTAAAACAGCCCTGTCAAATATTCTTGGTGTTTTATAATTACAGTAATGAAAATTTCCGTTAAAAGTTTCTTTGAAGGATTTAGCTGTGTCCAGGTCTGTATACTGTATTTGCGGGGAAATTTCCCCCCGTCAAGTATCCTGTATTTGCCGGGAAATATCCCTGTCAAGTATCCTGTTTTCGCCAGGAAATTTCCACCCTGTCAAGTATCCTGTATTTGCCAGGAAATTTTCCATGTCAAGTATCCTGTATTTTCTGGGAAAAATTCCCCCTGTCAAGTATATTGTATTTTCCGGGAAACTTCCCCCTGTCAAGTATACTGTATTTTCTGGGACATTTCCACCCTGTCAAGTATCCTGTATTTTCTAGGAAATTTTCCCCTGTCAAGTATCCTGTATTTGCCGGGAAATATCCCCCTGTCAAGTATCCAGGGGAAAGACAAATAGAGTAATGAAAATATCCCTTATAATTTTCTTTGAAGGATTTAGCTGTGTCCAGTTCTGCATTGTAACATTACTTTGACCACGACTCAGAATGTTCACTGCAGTGAATGAGAAATATAATCTAGAACATTACACTGCATAAAAAAATCTAACCATATATCTGTGAACACAACAGACTTTTTTGCTTTACATGAGGCTATGCCTTGTGAACAAGAGGCCTCTCCTTTTTTAACTCTTAAAAAATAATATGTGCACATATTTAGTGGCTGTTTATATTTTCCATCCTTCTCCCAGGCTTGTACTCCAAAAGGAACCAGTATAAGTTAAAAAATCACCATGCCAACTGGTCTTCAAATAATAAAACAGTATCTAGCCTGAAATTGACTCCTCTGATTACTGTATTGACAAGAATTTTCTTCCGGACGTCCCCCAAAACAACAAAAAAACAACAAATTCAGTGCTGTTTAGTGCCTGTTAGAAGTTTTATAAGAAGAACTTTTAGCTCCCCAGTTTATTAAAACAGCCCTGTCAAATATTCTTGGTGTTCTATAATTACAGTATTCTACCACATATATTTTAAAAAGTTTTATTTACAACACCCAGATATAAACTACATTCAGGCCAACTTAAAATATTAAAATTAAAACTATCACTACAAAACAGGAAACAGGTGGGAAAGACAAATACAGTAATGAAAATTTCCCTTAAAATTTTCCTTGAAGGATTTAGCTGTGTCCAGTTCTGCATTGTAACATTACGGTGCCCACCACTCTGAATGTTCACTATAGTCAGTGAATGAGAAATGTAATCTTGAAGTTTTATCAGAAGAACTTTTAGCTCCCCAGTTTATTAAAACAGCCGTGTCAAATATTCTTGGTGTTCTATAATTACAGTATTGTAACACATATATTTTAAAAAGTTTCATGTACAACAACAAGATATAACCTACTTTCAGGACAACTTAAAATATTAAAATTAAAACTATCACTACAAAACAGGAAGCAGGTGGGAAAGCCAAATACAGTAATGAAAATTTCCCTTAAAATTTTCCTTGAACGATTTAGCTGTGTCCAGTTCTGCATTGTAACAATACGGTGCCCACCACTCAGAATGTTCACTGTATTCTGTGAATGAGAAATATAATCTAGAACATTACACTGCATAAAACAATTAAGCATGTATCTGTGAACACAACAGACTTTTTGCTTTACATGAGGCTATGCCTTGTGAGCAAGAGGCCTCTCCTTTTTTTAACTTAAAAAATAATGTGTTCACATATTTCATGGCTGTTTATATTTTCCATCCTTCTCCCAGGCTTGTACTCCAAAAGGAACCGGTGTAAGGTAAAAAAAGTCACCATGCCAACTGGTCTTCAAATAATAAAACAGTATCTAGTCTGAAATGGACTCCTCTGATTACTGTATTGACAAGAATTTTGTTTCGGACGTCCCCCAAAACAACAAAAAACAACAAATTCAGTGCTGTTTAGTGCCTGTTAGAAGTTTTATAAGAAGAACTTTTAGCTCCCCAGTTTATTAAAACAGCCCTGTCAAATATTCTTGGTGTTCTATAATTACAGTATTGTACCACATATATTTTTAAAAGTTTCATGAACAACACCAAGATATAACCTACTTTCAGGACAACTTAAAATATTAAAATTAAAACTATCACTACAAAACAGGAAGCTGGTGGGAAAGCCAAATACAGTAATGAAAATTTCCCTTAAAATTTTCCTTGAAGGATTTAGCTGTGTCCAGTTCTGCATTGTAACATTACGGTGCCCACCACTCTGAATGTTCACTATAGTCAGTGAATGAGAAATATAATCTTGAAGTTTTATCAGAAGAACTTTTAGCTCCCCAGTTTATTAAAACAGCCGTGTCAAATATTCTTGGTGTTCTATAATTACAGTATTGTAACACATATATTTTAAAAAGTTTCATGTACAACAACAAGATATAACCTACTTTCAGGACAACTTAAAATATTAAAATGAAAACTATCACTACAAAACAGGAAGCAGGTCGGAAAGACAAATACAGTAATGAAAATTTCCCTTAAAATTTTCCTTGAACGATTTAGCTGTGTCCAGTTCTGCATTGTAACAATAAGGTGCCCACCACTCAGAATGTTCACTGTAGTCAATGAATGAGAAATATAATCTAGAACATTACACTGCATAAAACAATTAAGCATGTATCTGTGAACACAACAGACTTTTTGCTTTACATGAGGCTATGCCTTGTGAGCAAGAGGCCTCTCCTTTTTTTAACTTAAAAAATAATGTGTTCACATATTTCATGGCTGTTTATATTTTCCATCCTTCTCCCAGGCTTGTACTCCAAAAGGAACCGGTGTAAGGTAAAAAAAGTCACCATGCCAACTGGTCTTCAAATAATAAAACAGTATCTAGTCTGAAATGGACTCCTCTGATTACTGTATTGACAAGAATTTTGTTTCGGACGTCCCCCAAAACAACAAAAAACAACAAATTCAGTGCTGTTTAGTGCCTGTTAGAAGTTTTATAAGAAGAACTTTTAGCTCCCCAGTTTATTAAAACAGCCCTGTCAAATATTCTTGGTGTTCTATAATTACAGTATTGTACCACATATATTTTTAAAAGTTTCATGAACAACACCAAGATATAACCTACTTTCAGGACAACTTAAAATATTAAAATTAAAACTATCACTACAAAACAGGAAGCTGGTGGGAAAGCCAAATACAGTAATGAAAATTTCCCTTAAAATTTTCCTTGAAGGATTTAGCTGTGTCCAGTTCTGCATTGTAACATTACGGTGCCCACCACTCTGAATGTTCACTATAGTCAGTGAATGAGAAATATAATCTTGAAGTTTTATCAGAAGAACTTTTAGCTCCCCAGTTTATTAAAACAGCCGTGTCAAATATTCTTGGTGTTCTATAATTACAGTATTGTAACACATATATTTTAAAAAGTTTCATGTACAAGATATAACCTACTTTCAGGACAACTTAAAATATTAAAATGAAAACTATCACTACAAAACAGGAAGCAGGTGGGAAAGACAAATACAGTAATGAAAATTTCCCTTAAAATTTTCCTTGAACGATTTAGCTGTGTCCAGTTCTGCATTGTAACAATACGGTGCCCACCACTCAGAATGTTCACTGTAGTCAATGAATGAGAAATATAATCTAGAACATTACACTGCATAAAACAATTAAGCATGTATCTGTGAACACAACAGACTTTTTGCTTTACATGAGGCTATGCGTTGTGAGCAAGAGGCCTCTCCTTTTTTTAACTTAAAAAATAATGTGTTCACATATTTCATGGCTGTTTATATTTTCCATCCTTCTCCCAGGCTTGTACTCCAAAAGGAACCGGTGTAAGGTAAAAAAAGTCACCATGCCAACTGGTCTTCAAATAATAAAACAGTTAGTCTGAAATGGACTCCTCTGATTACTGTATTGACAAGAATTTTGTTTCGGACGTCCCCCAAAACAACAAAAAACAACAAATTCAGTGCTGTTTAGTGCCTGTTAGAAGTTTTATAAGAAGAACTTTTAGCTCCCCAGTTTATTAAAACAGCCCTGTCAAATATTCTTGGTGTTCTATAATTACAGTATTGTACCACATATATTTTTAAAAGTTTCATGTACAACACCAAGATATAACCTACTTTCAGGACAACTTAAAATATTAAAATTAAAACTATCATTACAAAACAGGAAGCTGGTGGGAAAGCCAAATACAGTAATGAAAATTTCCCTTAAAATTTTCCTTGAAGGATTTAGCTGTGTCCAGTTCTGCATTGTAACATTACGGTGCCCACCACTCTGAATGTTCACTATAGTCAGTGAATGAGAAATATAATCTTGAAGTTTTATCAGAAGAACTTTTAGCTCCCCAGTTTATTAAAACAGCCGTGTCAAATATTCTTGGTGTTCTATAATTACAGTATTGTAACACATATATTTTAAAAAGTTTCATGTACAACAACAAGATATAACCTACTTTCAGGACAACTTAAAATATTAAAATGAAAACTATCACTACAAAACAGGAAGCAGGTGGGAAAGACAAATACAGTAATGAAAATTTCCCTTAAAATTTTCCTTGAACGATTTAGCTGTGTCCAGTTCTGCATTGTAACAATACGGTGCCCACCACTCAGAATGTTCACTGTAGTCAATGAATGATAAATATAATCTAGAACATTACACTGCATAAAACAATCTAAGCATGTATCTGTGAACACAACAGACTTTTTGCTTTACATGAGACTATGCCTTGTGAGCAAGAGGCCTCTCCTTTTTTAACTTAAAAAATAAGATGTGTTCACATATTTCATGGCTGTTTATATTTTCCATCCTTCTCCCAGGCTTGTACTCCAAAAGGAACCGGTATAAGGTAAAAAAAGTCACCATGCCAACTGGTCTTCAAATAATAAAACAGTATCTAGTCTGAAATTGACTCCTCTGATTACTGTATTCACAAGAATTCTGTTTCAGACGTCCCGCAAAACAACAAAAAACAACCTCAGTGCTGTTTAGTGCCTGTTAGAAGTTTTATCAGAAGAACTTTTAGCTCCCCAGTTTATTAAAACAGCCGTGTCAAATATTCTTGGTGTTCTATAATTACAGTATTGTACCACATATATTTTAAAAAGTTTCATGTACAACACCAAGATATAACCTACTTTCAGGACAACTTAAAATATTAAAATTAAAACTATCACTACAAAACAAGAAGCAGGGGGGAAAGACAAATACAGTAATGAAAATTTCCCTGAAAATTTTCCTTGAAGGATTTAGCTGTGTCCAGTTCTGCATTGTAACATTACGGTGCCCACCATTCTGAATGTTCACTATAGTCAGTGAATGAGAAATATAATGTTGAAGTTTTATCAGAAGAACTTTTAGCTCCCCAGTTTATTAAAACAGCCCTGTCAAATATTCTTGGTGTTCTATAATTACAGTATTGTAACACATATATTTTAAAAAGTTTCATGTACAACAACAAGATATAACCTACTTTCAGGACAACTTAAAATATTAAAATTAAAACTATCACTGCAAAACAGGAAGCAGGTGGGAAAGCCAAATACAGTAATGAAAATTTCCCTTAAAATTTCCCTTGAAGGATTTAGCTGTGTCCAGTTCTGCATTGTAACATTACGGTGCCCACCACTCTGAATGTTCACTGTAGTCAGTGAATGAGAAATATAATCTAGAACATTACACTGCATAAAACAATCTAAGCATGTATCTGTGAACACAACAGACTTTTTGCTTTACATTAGGCTATGCCTTGTGAGCAAGAGGCCACTCCTTTTTTTACTTAAAAAATAATATGTGATCACATATTTCATGGCTGTTTATATTTTCCATCCTTCTCCCAGGCTTGTACTCCAAAAGGAACCGGTATAAGGTAAAAAAAAGTCACCATGCCAACTGGTCTTCAAATAATAAAACAGTATCTAGTCTGAAATTGACTCCTCTGATTACTGTATTCACAAGAATTCTGTTTCAGACGTCCCGCAAAACAACAAAAAACAACCTCAGTGCTGTTTAGTGCCTGTTAGAAGTTTTATCAGAAGAACTTTTAGCTCCCCAGTATATTAAAACAGCCGTGTCAAATATTCTTGGTGTTCTATAATTACAGTATTGTACCACATATATTTTAAAAAGTTTCATGTACAACACCAAGATATAACCTACTTTCAGGACAACTTAAAATATTAAAATTAAAACTATCACTACAAAACAAGAAGCAGGGGGGAAAGACAAATACAGTAATGAAAATTTCCCTTAAAATTTTCCTTGAAGGATTTAGCTGTGTCCAGTTCTGCATTGTAACATTACGGTGCCCACCACTCTGAATGTTCACTATAGTCAGTGAATGAGAAATATAATCTTGAAATTTTATCAGAAGAACTTTTAGCTCCCCAGTTTATTAAAACAGCCCTGTCAAATATTCTTGGTGTTCTATAATTACAGTATTGTACCACATATATTTTAAAAAGTTTCATGTACAACACCAAGATATAACCTACTTTGAGGACAACTTAAAATATTAAAATTAAAACTATCACTACAAAACAGGAAGCAGGTGAGAAAGCCAAATACAGTAATGAAAATTTCCCTTAAAATTTTCCTTGAAGGATTTAGCTGTGTCCAGTTCTGCATTGTAACATTACGGTGCCCACCACTCAGAATGTTCACTGTAGTCAGTGAATGAGAAATATAATCTAGAACATTACACTGCATAAAACAATCTAAGCATGTATCTGTGAACACAACAGACTTTTTGCTTTACATGAGACTATGCCTTGTGAGCAAGAGGCCTCTCCTTTTTTAACTTAAAAAATATTATGTTCACATATTTCATGGTTATTTATATTTTCCATCCTTCTCCCAGGCTTGTACTCCAAAAGTAACCGGTATAAGGTAAAAAAAGTCACCATGCCAACTGCTCTTCAAATAATAAAACAATATCTAGTCTGAAATTGCCTCCTCTGGTTTCTTTATTGACAAGAATTTAGTTTCAGACGTCCCGCAAAACAACAAAAAACCTCACTGCTGTTTAGTGCCTGTTAGAAGTTTTATCAGAAGAACTTTTAGCTCTCCAGTTTATTAAAACAGCCCAGTGAAATGTTCTTGGTGTTCTATAATTACAGTATTGTACCACATATATTTTAAAAAGTTTCATGTACAACACCAAGATATAACCTACTTTCAGGAAACTTAAAATATTAAAATTAAAACTATCACTACAAAACAGGAAGCAGGTGGGAAAGACAAATACAGTAATGAAAATTTCCCTTAAAATTTTCCTTGAAGGATTTAGCTGTGTCCAGTTCTGCATTGTAACATTACGGTGCCCACCACTCTGAATGTTCACTATAGTCAGTGAATGAGAAATATAATCTTGAAGTTTTATCAGAAGAACTTTTAGCTCCCCAGTTTATTAAAACCGCCCTGTCAAATATTCTTGGTGTTCTGTAATTACAGTATTGTACTACATATATTTTAAAAAGTTTCATGTACAACAACAAGATATAACCTACTTTCAGGACAACTTAAAATATTAAAATTAAAACTATCACTACAAAACAGGAAGCAGGTGGGAAAGACAAATACAGTAATGAAAATTTCCCTTAAAATTTTCCTTGAACGATTTAGCTGTGTCCTGTTCTGCATTGTAACATTACGGTGCCCACCACTCTGAATGTTCACTATAGTCAGTGAATGATAAATATAATCTTGAAGTTTTATCAGAAGAACTTTTAGCTCCCCAGTTTATTAAAACAGCCGTGTCAAATATTCTTGGTGTTCTATAATTACAGTATTGTAACACATATATTTTAAAAAGTTTCATGTACAACACCAAGATATAACCTACTTTCAGGACAACTTAAAATATTAAAATTAAAACTATCACTACAAAACAGGAAGCAGGTGGGAAAGACAAATACAGTAATGAAAATTTCCCTTAATTTTTCCTTGAACGATTTAGCTGTGTCCAGTTCTGCATTGTAACAATACGGTGCCCACCACTCAGAATGTTCACTGTAGTCAGTGAATGAGAAATATAATCTAGAACATTACACTGCATAAAACAATCTAAGCATGTATCTGTGAACACAACAGACTTTTTGCTTTACATGAGACTATGCCTTGTGAGCAAGAGGCCTCTCCTTTTTTAACTTAAAAAATATTATGTTCACATATTTCATGGTTATTTATATTTTCCATCCTTCTCCCAGGCTTGTACTCCAAAAGTAACCGGTATAAGGTAAAAAAAGTCACCATGCCAACTGCTCTTCAAATAATAAAACAATATCTAGTCTGAAATTGCCTCCTCTGGTTTCTTTATTGACAAGAATTTAGTTTCAGACGTCCCGCAAAACAACAAAAAACCTCACTGCTGTTTAGTGCCTGTTAGAAGTTTTATCAGAAGAACTTTTAGCTCTCCAGTTTATTAAAACAGCCCAGTCAAATGTTCTTGGTGTTCTATAATTACAGTATTGTACCACATATATTTTAAAAAGTTTCATGTACAACACCAAGATATAACCTACTTTCAGGAAACTTAAAATATTAAAATTAAAACTATCACTACAAAACAGGAAGCAGGTGGGAAAGACAAATACAGTAATGAAAATTTCCCTTAAAATTTTCCTTGAAGGATTTAGCTGTGTCCAGTTCTGCATTGTAACATTACGGTGCCCACCACTCTGAATGTTCACTGTAGTCAGTGAATGAGAAATATAATCTAGAACATTACACTGCATAAAACAATCTAAGCATGTATCTGTGAACACAACAGACTTTTTGCTTTACATGAGACTATGCCTTGTGAGCAAGAGGCCTCTCCTTTTTTAACTTAAAAAATATTATGTTCACATATTTCATGGTTATTTATATTTTCCGTCCTTCTCCCAGGCTTGTACTCCAAAAGTAACCGGTATAAGGTAAAAAAAGTCACCATGCCAACTGCTCTTCAAATAATAAAACAATATCTAGTCTGAAATGGACTCCTCTGATTACTGTATTGACAAGAATTTTGTTTCAGACGTCCCGCAAAACAACAAAAAACCTCAGTGCTGTTTAGTGCCTGTTAGAAGTTTTATCAGAAGAACTTTTAGCTCCCCAGTTTATTAAAACAGCCCTGTCAAATATTCTTGGTGTTCTATAATTACAGTATCGTACCACATATATTTTTAAAAGTTTCATGTACAACACCAAGATATAACCTACTTTCAGGACAACTTAAAATATTAAAATTTATCATACAAAACAGGAAGCAGGTGGGAAAGACAAATACAGTAATGAAAATTTCCATTAAAATTTTTCTTGAAGGATTTAGCTGTGTTCAGTTCTGCATTGTAACATTACGGTGCCCACCACTCTGAATGTTCACTATAGTCAGTGAATGAGAAATATAATCTTGAAGTTTTATCAGAAGAACTTTTAGCTCCCCAGTTTATTAAAACCGCCCTGTCAAATATTCTTGGTGTTCTGTAATTACAGTATTGTACTACATATATTTTAAAAAGTTTCATGTACAACAACAAGATATAACCTACTTTCAGTACAACTTAAAATATTAAAATTAAAACTATCACTACAAAACAGGAAGCAGGTGGGAAAGACAAATACAGTAATGAAAATTTCCCTTAAAATTTTCCTTGAACGATTTAGCTGTGTCCTGTTCTGCATTGTAACATTACGGTGCCCACCACTCTGAATGTTCACTATAGTCAGTGAATGATAAATATAATCTTGAAGTTTTATCAGAAGAACTTTTAGCTCCCCAGTTTATTAAAACAGCCGTGTCAAATATTCTTGGTGTTCTATAATTACAGTATTGTAACACATATATTTTAAAAAGTTTCATGTACAACACCAAGATATAACCTACTTTCAGGACAACTTAAAATATTAAAATTAAAACTATCACTACAAAACAGGAAGCAGGTGGGAAAGACAAATACAGTAATGAAAATTTCCCTTAATTTTTCCTTGAACGATTTAGCTGTGTCCAGTTCTGCATTGTAACAATACGGTGCCCATCACTCAGAATGTTCACTCTAGTCAGTGAATGAGAAATATAATCTAGAACATTACACTGCATAAAACAATTAAGCATGTATCTGTGAACACAACAGACTTTTTGCTTTACATGAGGCTATGCCTTGTGAGCAAGAGGCCTCTCCTTTTTTAACTCCTAAAAAATAATATGTGTTCACATATTTCATGGCTGTTTATATTTTCCATCCTTCTCCCAGGCTTGTACTCCAAAAGGAACCGGTATAAGGTAAAAAAAGTCACCATGCCAACTGGTCTTCAAATAATAAAACAGTATCTAGTCTGAAATGGACTCCTCTGATTACTGTATTGACAAGAATTTTGTTTGAGACGTCCCGCAAAACAACAAAAAACCTCAGTGCTGTTTAGTGCCTGTTAGAAGTTTTATCAGAAGAACTTTTAGCTCCCCAGTTTATTAAAACAGCCGTGTCAAATATTCTTGGTGTTCTATAATTACAGTATTGTACCACATATATTTTTAAAAGTTTCATGTACAACACCAAGATATAACCTACTTTCAGGACAACTTAAAATATTAAAATTTATCATACAAAACAGGAAGCAGGTGGGAAAGACAAATACAGTAATGAAAATTTCCATTAAAATTTTCCTTGAAGGATTTAGCTGTGTTCAGTTCTGCATTGTAACATTACGGTGCCCACCACTCTGAATGTTCACTATAGTCAGTGAATGAGAAATATAATCTTGAAGTTTTATCAGAAGAACTTTTAGCTCCCCAGTTTATTAAAACAGCCCTGTCAAATATTCTTGGTGTTCTATAATTACCGTATTGTACCACATATATTTTAAAAAGTTTCATGTACAACAACAAGATATAACCTACTTTCAGGAGAACTTAAAATATTAAAATTAAAACTATCACTACAAAACAGGAAGCAGGTGGGAAAGACAAATACAGTAATGAAAATTTCCCTTATAATTTTCCTTGAACGATTTAGCTGTGTCCAGTTCTGCATTGTAACAATACGGTTCCCACCACTCAGAATGTTCACTGTAGTCAGTGAATGAGTAATATAATCTAGAACATTACACTGCATAAAACAATCTAAGCATGTATCTGTGAACACAACAGACTTTTTGCTTTACATGGGGCTATGCCTTGTGAGCAAGAGGCCTCAACTTTTTTAACTTAAAAAATAATATGTGTTCACATATTTCATGGCTGTTTATATTTTCCATCCTTCTCCCAAGCTTGTACTCCAAAAGGAACCGGTATAAGGTAAAAAAGTCACGATGCCAACTGGTCTTCAAATAATAAAACAATATCTAGTCTGAAATTGCCTCCTCTAATTATTGTATTGACAAGAATTTTGGTTCAGACGTCCTGCAAAAGAACAAAAAACCTCAATGCTGTTTAGTGCCTGTTAGAAGTTTTATCAGAAGAACTTTTAGCTCCCCAGTTTATTAAAACAGCCGTGTCAAATATTCTTGGTGTTCTAGAATTACAGTATTGTAACACATATATATTAAAAAGTTTCATGTACAACAACAAGATATAACCTACTTTCAGGACAACTTAAAATATTAAAATTAAAACTATCACTACAAAACAGGAAGCAGGTGGGAAAGACAAATACAGCAATGAAAATTTCCCTTAAAATTTTCCTTGAAGGATTTAGCTGTGTCCGGTTCTGCATTGTAACATTACGGTGCCCACCACTCTGAATGTTCACTGTAGTCAGTGAATGAGAAATATAATCTTGAAGTTTTATCAGAAGAACTTTTAGCTCCCCAGTTTATTAAAACAGCCGTGTCAAATATTCTTGGTGTTCTATAATTACAGTATTGTAACACCTATATTTTAAAAAGTTTCATGTACAACACCAAGATATAACCTACTTTCAGGACAACTTAAAATATTAAAATTAAAACTATCACTACAAAACAGGAAGCAGGTGGGAAAGACAAATACAGTAATGAAAATTTCCCTTAAAATTTTCCTTGAAGGATTTAGCTGTGTCTTCTGCATTGTAACATTACGGTGCCCACCACTCAGAATGTTCACTGTAGTCAGTGAATGAGAAATATAATCTAGAACATTACACTGCATAAAACAATCTAAGCATGTATCTGTGAACACAACAGACTTTTTGCTTTACATTAGGCTATGCCTTGTGAGCAAGAGGCCTCTCCTTTTTTTACTTAAAAAATAATACGTGTTCACATATTTCATGGCTGTTTATATTTTCCATCCTTCTCCCAGGCTTGTACTCCAAAAGGAACCAGTATAAGATAAAAAAAGTCACCATGCCAACTGGTCTTCAAATAATAAAACAATATCTAGTCTGAAATTGCCTCATCTGGTTTCTGTATTGACAAGAATTTTGTTTCAGACGTCCCGTAAAACAACAAAAAACCTCACTGCTGTTTAGTGCCTGTTAGAAGTTTTATGAGAAGAACTTTTAGCTCCTAACAAAAGAGATAAGTTATGTTGGAGATGTAAAGAATTTGATGGAACATACGAACATATGTGGTGGAGCTGTAAAAAAATAAGGGATTTTTGGGGAAGAATAGAAAATGAGTTTGGTGAAATATTGGGTAAAAGTGTTAAGTTGGTGTCGGGTACTATTCTTTTAACGAATGTGGAAGGCTTGGGTTTAAACAAGGAGGAAAACGAATTACTGGAAATCGTACTGACAACGGGTAGACAATGTATAGCCAGAAATTGGAAAAACGATGTAGATATTCAGATTGGAGAATGGTATAAAGAAATGTGGAGTTTAGCACTGAACGATAAATTGACATGGGAGATTAAAGTCAAAAGAGATAATTTAAAAGAGAATAGATTTTGGAATATATGGAAACCGTTCGTGGATCACTCTATTATGGCAAGTGATAGCTCAGGACCAGTACCATCTCAAAGAAGCTTCTGGAGCTGAGTAGAAAATAAACTCTCCGGGCATTGTATATATTCACAGGGTGATTATTATTTGTTAAAAAGATTTGTGGTAGTACAGAAAGTTTCTTCCATTATTTTGGACTTTGAAATAATGGTTCTTAATATTTGGTGGTTAAATAGTAGTTAATGAGTATAGATATTGTTATGTGCTAGCATATAGTAATGTTTGTTAGTATGATATTATGGATCTGTTAGTGTATTGTATTGTTAATGTACTGTTAATGTTTTCTTTTCTTTCTTGTATGTCTATTAAAAACTCAATAAAAAAATTTTTTTTTTTAAAAAAAGAACTTTTAGCTCCCCAGTTTATTAAAACAGCCCTGTCAAATATTCTTGGTGTTTTATAATTACAGTAATGAAAATTTCCGTTAAAAGTTTCTTTGAAGGATTTAGCTGTGTCCAGGTCTGTATACTGTATTTGCGGGGAAATTTCCCCCCGTCAAGTATCCTGTATTTGCCGGGAAATATCCCTGTCAAGTATCCTGTTTTCGCCAGGAAATTTCCACCCTGTCAAGTATCCTGTATTTGCCAGGAAATTTTCCATGTCAAGTATCCTGTATTTTCTGGGAAAAATTCCCCCTGTCAAGTATATTGTATTTTCCGGGAAACTACCCCCTGTCAAGTATACTGTATTTTCTGGGACATTTCCACCCTGTCAAGTATCCTGTATTTTCTAGGAAATTTTCCCCTGTCAAGTATCCTGTATTTGCCGGGAAATATCCCCCTGTCAAGTATCCAGGGGAAAGACAAATAGAGTAATGAAAATATCCCTTATAATTTTCTTTGAAGGATTTAGCTGTGTCCAGTTCTGCATTGTAACATTACTTTGACCACGACTCAGAATGTTCACTGCAGTGAATGAGAAATATAATCTAGAACATTACACTGCATAAAAAAATCTAACCATATATCTGTGAACACAACAGACTTTTTGCTTTACATGAGGCTATGCCTTGTGAACAAGAGGCCTCTCCTTTTTTAACTCTTAAAAAATAATATGTGCACATATTTAGTGGCTGTTTATATTTTCCATCCTTCTCCCAGGCTTGTACTCCAAAAGGAACCAGTATAAGTTAAAAAATCACCATGCCAACTGGTCTTCAAATAATAAAACAGTATCTAGCCTGAAATTGACTCCTCTGATTACTGTATTGACAAGAATTTTCTTCCGGACGTCCCCCAAAACAACAAAAAAACAACAAATTCAGTGCTGTTTAGTGCCTGTTAGAAGTTTTATAAGAAGAACTTTTAGCTCCCCAGTTTATTAAAACAGCCCTGTCAAATATTCTTGGTGTTCTATAATTACAGTATTCTACCACATATATTTTAAAAAGTTTCATTTACAACACCCAGATATAAACTACATTCAGGCCAACTCAAAATATTAAAATTAAAACTATCACTACAAAACAGGAAACAGGTGGGAAAGACAAATACAGTAATGAAAATTTCCCTTAAAATTTTCCTTGAAGGATTTAGCTGTGTCCAGTTCTGCATTGTAACATTACGGTGCCCACCATTCTGAATGTTCACTATAGTCAGTGAATGAGAAATATAATCTTGAAGTTTTATCAGAAGAACTTTTAGCTCCCCAGTTTATTAAAACAGCCGTGTCAAATATTCTTGGTGTTCTATAATTACAGTATTGTAACACATATATTTTAAAAAGTTTCATGTACAACAACAAGATATAACCTACTTTCAGGACAACTTAAAATATTAAAATTAAAACTATCACTACAAAACAGGAAGCAGGTGGGAAAGCCAAATACAGTAATGAAAATTTCCCTTAAAATTTTCCTTGAACGATTTAGCTGTGTCCAGTTCTGCATTGTAACAATACGGTGCCCACCACTCAGAATGTTCACTGTATTCTGTGAATGAGAAATATAATCTAGAACATTACACTGCATAAAACAATCTAAGCATGTATCTGTGAACACAACAGACCTTTTGCTTTACATGAGTCTATGCCTTGTGAGCAAGAGGCCTCTCCTTTTTAAACTTAAAAAATAACATGTGTTCACATATTTCATGGCTGTTTATATTTTCCATCCTTCTCCCAGGCTTGTACTCCAAAAGGAACCGGTATAAGGTAAAAAAAGTCACCATGCCAACTGGTCTTCAAATAATAAAACAATATCTAGTCTGAAATTGCCTCCTCTGATTACTGTATTGACAAGAATTTTGTTTCGGACGTCCCCCAAAACAACAAAAAACAACAAATTCAGTGCTGTTTAGTGCCTGTTAGAAGTTTTATAAGAAGAACTTTTAGCTCCCCAGTTTATTAAAACAGCCCTGTCAAATATTCTTGGTGTTCTATAATTACAGTATTGTACCACATATATTTTTAAAAGTTTCATGTACAACACCAAGATATAACCTACTTTCAGGACAACTTAAAATATTAAAATTAAAACTATCATTACAAAAAAGGAAGCTGGTGGGAAAGCCAAATACAGTAATGAAAATTTCCCTTAAAATTTTCCTTGAAGGATTTAGCTGTGTCCAGTTCTGCATTGTAACATTACGGTGCCCACCACTCTGAATGTTCACTATAGTCAGTGAATGAGAAATATAATCTTGAAGTTTTATCAGAAGAACTTTTAGCTCCCCAGTTTATTAAAACAGCCCTGTCAAATATTCTTGGTGTTCTATAATTACAGTATTGTAACACATATATTTTAAAAAGTTTCATGTACAACAACAAGATATAACCTACTTTCAGGACAACTTAAAATATTAAAATGAAAACTATCACTACAAAACAGGAAGCAAGTGGGAAAGACAAATACAGTAATGAAAATTTCCCTTAAAATTTTCCTTGAACGATTTAGCTGTGTCCAGTTCTGCATTGTAACAATACGGTGCCCACCACTCAGAATGTTCACTGTAGTCTGTGAATGATAAATATAATCTAGAACATTACACTGCATAAAACAATCTAAGCATGTATCTGTGAACACAACAGACTTTTTGCTTTACATGAGACTATGCCTTGTGAGCAAGAGGCCTCTCCTTTTTTAACTTAAAAAATAAGATGTGTTCACATATTTCATGGCTGTTTATATTTTCCATCCTTCTCCCAGGCTTGTACTTCAAAAGGAACCGGTATAAGGTAAAAAAAGTTACCATGCCAACTGGTCTTCAAATAATAAAACAGTATCTAGTCTGAAATTGACTCCTCTGATTACTGTATTCACAAGAATTCTGTTTCAGACGTCCCGCAAAACAACAAAAAACAACCTCAGTGCTGTTTAGTGCCTGTTAGAAGTTTTATCAGAAGAACTTTTAGCTCCCCAGTTTATTAAAACAGCTGTGTCAAATATTCTTGGTGTTCTATAATTACAGTATTGTACCATATATATTTTAAAAAGTTTCATGTACAACACCAAGATATAACCTACTTTCAGGACAACTTAAAATATTAAAATTAAAACTATCACTACAAAACAAGAAGCAGGGGGGAAAGACAAATACAGTAATGAAAATTTCCCTGAAAATTTTCCTTGAAGGATTTAGCTGTGTCCAGTTCTGCATTGTAACATTACGGTGCCCACCATTCTGAATGTTCACTATAGTCAGTGAATGAGAAATATAATGTTGAAGTTTTATCAGAAGAACTTTTAGCTCCCCAGTTTATTAAAACAGCCCTGTCAAATATTCTTGGTGTTCTATAATTACAGTATTGTAACACATATATTTTAAAAAGTTTCATGTACAACAACAAGATATAACCTATTTTCAGGACAACTTAAAATATTAAAATTAAAACTATCACTGCAAAACAGGAAGCAGGTGGGAAAGCCAAATAGAGTAATGAAAATTTCCCTTAAAATTTCCCTTGAAGGATTTAGCTGTGTCCAGTTCTGCATTGTAACATTACGGTGCCCACCACTCTGAATGTTCACTGTAGTCAGTGAATGAGAAATATAATCTAGAACATTACACTGCATAAAACAATCTAAGCATGTATCTGTGAACACAACAGACTTTTTGCTTTACATTAGGCTATGCCTTGTGAGCAAGAGGCCTCGCCTTTTTTAACTTAAAAAATAATATGTGTTAACATATTTCATGGCTGTTTATATTTTCCATCCTACTCCCAGGCTTGTACTCCAAAAGGAACCGGTATAAGGTAAAAAAAAGACACGATGCCAACTGGTCTTCAAATAATAAAACAATATCTAGTCTGAAATTGCCTCCTCTGATTACTGTATTGACAAGAATTTTGTTTCAGACGTCCCGCAAAACAACAAAAAACAACCTCAGTGCTGTTTAGTGCCTGTTAGAAGTTTTATCAGAAGAACTTTTAGCTCCCCAGTTTATTAAAACAGCCGTGTCAAATATTCTTGGTGTTCTATAATTACAGTATTGTACCATATATATTTTAAAAAGTTTCATGTACAACACCAAGATATAACCTACTTTCAGGACAACTTAAAATATTAAAATTAAAACTATCACTACAAAACAAGAAGCAGGGGGGAAAGACAAATACAGTAATGAAAATTTCCCTGAAAATTTTCCTTGAAGGATTTAGCTGTGTCCAGTTCTGCATTGTAACATTACGGTGCCCACCATTCTGAATGTTCACTATAGTCAGTGAATGAGAAATATAATGTTGAAGTTTTATCAGAAGAACTTTTAGCTCCCCAGTTTATTAAAACAGCCCTGTCAAATATTCTTGGTGTTCTATAATTACAGTATTGTAACACATATATTTTAAAAAGTTTCATGTACAACAACAAGATATAACCTACTTTCAGGACAACTTAAAATATTAAAATTAAAACTATCACTGCAAAACAGGAAGCAGGTGGGAAAGCCAAATACAGTAATGAAAATTTCCCTTAAAATTTCCCTTGAAGGATTTAGCTGTGTCCAGTTCTGCATTGTAACATTACGGTGCCCACCACTCTGAATGTTCACTGTAGTCAGTGAATGAGAAATATAATCTAGAACATTACACTGCATAAAACAATCTAAGCATGTATCTGTGAACACAACAGACTTTTTGCTTTACATTAGGCTATGCCTTGTGAGCAAGAGGCCACTCCTTTTTTTACTTAAAAAATAATATGTGATCACATATTTCATGGCTGTTTATATTTTCCATCCTTCTCCCAGGCTTGTACTCCAAAAGGAACCGGTATAAGGTAAAAAAAAGTCACCATGCCAACTGGTCTTCAAATAATAAAACAGTATCTAGTCTGAAATTGACTCCTCTGATTACTGTATTCACAAGAATTCTGTTTCAGACGTCCCGCAAAACAACAAAAAACAACCTCAGTGCTGTTTAGTGCCTGTTAGAAGTTTTATCAGAAGAACTTTTAGCTCCCCAGTATATTAAAACAGCCGTGTCAAATATTCTTGGTGTTCTATAATTACAGTATTGTACCAGATATATTTTAAAAAGTTTCATGTACAACACCAAGATATAACCTACTTTCAGGACAACTTAAAATATTAAAATTAAAACTATCACTACAAAACAAGAAGCAGGGGGGAAAGACAAATACAGTAATGAAAATTTCCCTTAAAATTTTCCTTGAAGGATTTAGCTGTGTCCAGTTCTGCATTGTAACATTACTGTGCCCACCACTCTGAATGTTCACTATAGTCAGTGAATGAGAAATATAATCTTGAAATTTTATCAGAAGAACTTTTAGCTCCCCAGTTTATTAAAACAGCCCTGTCAAATATTCTTGGTGTTCTATAATTACAGTATTGTACCACATATATTTTAAAAAGTTTCATGTACAACACCAAGATATAACCTACTTTGAGGACAACTTAAAATATTAAAATTAAAACTATCACTACAAAACAGGAAGCAGGTGAGAAAGCCAAATACAGTAATGAAAATTTCCCTTAAAATTTTCCTTGAAGGATTTAGCTGTGTCCAGTTCTGCATTGTAACATTACGGTGCCCACCACTCAGAATGTTCACTGTAGTCAGTGAATGAGAAATATAATCTAGAACATTACACTGCATAAAACAATCTAAGCATGTATCTGTGAACACAACAGACTTTTTGCTTTACATGAGACTATGCCTTGTGAGCAAGAGGCCTCTCCTTTTTTAACTTAAAAAATATTATGTTCACATATTTCATGGTTATTTATATTTTCCATCCTTCTCCCAGGCTTGTACTCCAAAAGTAACCGGTATAAGGTAAAAAAAGTCACCATGCCAACTGGTCTTCAAATAATAAAACAATATCTAGTCTGAAATTGCCTCCTCTGGTTTCTGTATTGACAAGAATTTTGTTTCAGACGTCCCGCAAAACAACAAAAAACCTCAGTGCTGTTTAGTGCCTGTTAGAAGTTTTATCAGAAGAACTTTTAGCTCCCCAGTTTATTAAAACAGCCCTGTCAAATATTCTTGGTGTTCTATAATTACAGTATTGTACCACATATATTTTTAAAAGTTTCATGTACAACACCAAGATATAACCTACTTTCAGGAGAACTTAAAATATTAAAATTAAAACTATCACTACAAAACAAGAAGCAGGGGGGAAAGACAAATACAGTAATGAAAATTTCCCTTAAAATTTTCCTTGAAGGATTTAGCTGTGTCCAGTTCTGCATTGTAACATTACGGTGCCCACCACTCTGAATGTTCACTATAGTCAGTGAAGGAGAAATATAATCTTGAAGTTTTATCAGAAGAACTTTTAGCTCCCCAGTTTATTAAAACAGCCCTGTCAAATATTCTTGGTATTCTATAATTACAGTATTGTACCACATATATTTTAAAAAGTTTCATGTACAACACCAAGATATAACCTACTTTCAGGACAACTTAAAATATTAAAATTAAAACTATCCCTACAAAACAGGAAGCAGGTGGAAAGCCAAATAGAGTAATGAAAATTTCCCTTAAAATTTTCCTTGAAGGATTTAGCTGTGTCCAATTCTGCATTGTAACATTACGGTGCCCACCACTCTGAATGTTCACTGTAGTCAGTGAATGAGAAATATAATCTTGTTTTATCAGAAGAACTTTTAGCTCCCCAGTTTATTAAAACAGCCGTGTCAAATATTCTTGGTGTTCTATAATTACAGTATTGTAACACATATATTTTAAAAAGTTTCATTTAAAACAACAAGATATAACCTACTTTCAGGACAACTTAAAATATTAAAATTAAAACTATCAATACAAAACACGAAGCAGGTGGGAAAGACAAATACAGTAATGAATATTTCCCTTAAAATTTTCCTTGAAGGATTTAGCTGTGTCCAGTTCTGCATTGTAACATTACGGTGCCCACCACTCAGAATGTTCACTGTAGTCAGTGAATGAGAAATATAATCTAGAACATTACACTGCATAAAACAATCTAAGCTTGTATCTGTGAACACAACAGACTTTTTGCTTTACATTAGGCTATGCCTTGTGAGGAAGAGGCCTCTCCTTTTTTTACTTAAAAAATAACATGTGTTCACATATTTCATGTCTGTTTATATTTTCCATCCTTCTCCCAGGCTTGTACTCCAAAATTAACCGGTATAAGGTAAAAAAAGTCACCATGCCAACTGGTCTTCAAATAATAAAACAGTATCTAGTCTGAAATTGACTCCTCTGATTACTGTATTCACAAGAATTCTGTTTCAGACGTCCCGCAAAACAACAAAAAACAACCTCAGTGCTGTTTAGTGCCTGTTAGAAGTTTTATCAGAAGAACTTTTAGCTCCCCAGTTTATTAAAACAGCCGTGTCAAATATTCTTGGTGTTCTATAATTACAGTATTGTACCACATATATTTTAAAAAGTTTCATGTACAACACCAAGATATAACCTACTTTCAGGACAACTTAAAATATTAAAATTAAAACTATCACTACAAAACAAGAAGCAGGGGGGAAAGCCAAATACAGTAATGAAAATTTGCCTTAAAATTTTCCTTGAAGGATTAACTGTGTCCAGTTCTGCATTGTAACATTACGGTGCCCACCACTCAGAATGTTCACTGTAGTCAGTGAATGAGAAATATAATCTAGAACATTACACTGCATAAAACAATCTAAGCATGTATCTGTGAACACAACAGACTTTTTGCTTTACATGAGGCTATGCCTTGTGAGCAAGAGGCCTCTCCTTTTTTAACTTAAAAAATAATATGTTCACATATTTCATGGCTGTTTATATTTCCATCCTTCTCCCAGGCTTGTACTCCAAAAGGAACCGGTATAAGGTAAAAAAAGTCACCATGCCAACTGGTTTTCAAATAATAAAACAATATCTAGTCTGAAATTGCCTCCTCTGGTTTCTGTATTGACAAGAATTTTGTTTCAGACGTCCCGCAAAACAAAAAAAAACCTCAGTGCTGTTTAGTGCCTGTTAGAAGTTTTATCAGAAGAACTTTTAGCTCCCCAGTTTATTAAAACAGCCCTGTCAAATATTCTTGGTGTTCTATAATTACAGTATTGTACCACATATATTTTTAAAAGTTTCATGTACAACACCAAGATATAACCTACTTTCAGGACAACTTAAAATATTAAAATTAAAACTATCACTACAAAACAAGAAGCAGGGGGGAAAGACAAATACAGTAATGAAAATTTCCCTTAAAATTTTCCTTGAAGGATTTAGCTGTGTCCAGTTCTGCATTGTAACATTACGGTGCCCACCACTCTGAATGTTCACTATAGTCAGTGAATGAGAAATATAATCTTGAAGTTTTATCAGAAGAACTTTTAGCTCCCCAGTTTATTAAAACAGCCCTGTCAAATATTCTTGGTGTTCTATAATTACAGTATTGTACCACATATATTTTAAAAAGTTTCATGTACAACACCAAGATATAACCTACTTTCAGGACAACTTAAAATATTTAAAACTATCACTACAATGCAAGCGCGGCGCCAAAATGGCCGCCGCACCCTTTGCGGCCCCCCCCACAGGACAGAGAATCCGGGTAGTTAGGGGCGTGGCCAGCTCCCTTATAAAAGGGGCGGCCACGAGGCAGCCGAGCTGCCATTTTACCTCAGCGATGGAGCGGAGAAGTCTTTTCCCCTGTGTCTCCGTCGCTCTTGAGCCTACCGGGAAGCCTTTTGGGTAGCGATTCTTCCTTGCCGGCTTCCCTTTGCTTCGGTGGAAATGAAGGCAGCTTCGAGTGCAGCTCGCGCGGTTTGGAGGCGCAACCCAGGTCGGAGGACCGCAGTGCTGCCTCCTCGGCAGCCGCCTTTGCCCGCCCCTGCCGGGGCCGGCGGAATGGGGTCTATTGCCCCTTCGCCCGGAGTGGGCAACCAGAGTGTGGGCGCGGAAGGGGTTCCGGCCCGCGGCCCTCGAGCGGTGGACACCGCTCCTCCACCTGCCCATCCTGTTCGGCCTACTCCTCTTGGGTCGCCCCCCGGCCTTGGCAGGTTTCTCCACCGACCCTGCCGGGCTTTGGTGCTGGCCAATGGCCATATTCGGGTCCTGGGTACAGGGGCCTGTACCCACGCATGGACCAGGCGGGCCAGCCGGCCCTTCGCCCCAGGTTAACGTGGAAGTCAGGCGGGGCCCCCCCCTCCTTTGGGGTTCCTTTTGAGGCGCTGTCTTCAGGAGGACAACAGCCGACAAGGGGGGTTGAGCTGCTGCAGGCGCGTGGCGCGGTTTCGGCCACTGCCTCGCAGCTCCCCAGCCAGCAGCCAGGTGCAGGTTCTCCGGGGATGAGCTCTACGTCGGTCGTGAGCTCCGACGCCCCCAGTGGGCCGGAACCCCCGGTGGGGGCGGCCCGCGGGGGTGCAGCATGTGAGTATACGGTGTAAGCGAGTACATCCACACACATTCCCAATATGGGGGGGGGCTTTCCAATCGCCTTGGCCTCGCGCGGGTGGTGCGGCGGTGCACCCGCTGACGCCTCACCCGGCGATGACAGCTAACACCCAGGGCCCCGTGGCGGGGGGTGTTCCCTACCCTTGGGGGAAGGTTTTGGGTGGCCGGGTTGGTCCAAGCCCCTATTCCTTACCGATGAGTGACCACTTGGCACAGGCCGCCAGAGAGTGAATTTGGCGGGGGGAGTACGTGGATATCTTCTCATTCCTAAACAGTGTGCCCACCAAGGAGAGAGGGAGGGGCAGAATGAGAAGGATAGTGGCAGGCACGTTGTCGCAAGCCACCAAGTATGTGGGCCAAATGGTTGCCGGCCTGCATCGTATGCATGGCGGTGTACCTTAGGGCATGGCCGGATTTGGCAATTCTGATGGTCCAGTATTTGGACAACGCCTACCGGGTGATGATTTACTTTCCGGGCCCAGCGTGGTTGGCTTGTGACGAGGGATGCCGTAGGCGGATTTCCCCGCACCCCGAGATTAGGCGGGATGAGCCAGGCCAGAGGCTGTGGCTTTTGTACGTGACGCCCACGCGCCCTGCACCCGGGGAGATATACCATTGTGGGCATGCGGTTCAGCGGGCGGCCCCAGCACAGGTCACCTGCCAGGGGGCGGGGCGGGGGGTTCTAGCCCGCCGGCTGTGCTGGACTTTTTTGTCCAATGGCTCCTCTAAGGGGAAGACTTGCAAATACAGACAGGAGTGTCCCACCTGTGTTGGCCCCCATGCGGCCTCTGCCTGTCCCAGGCCTAGAAGGATGCGGGGCAGAGGGTGGGGCAGACAGGGGGCTTGCAAGACTGCCGCAGATGGATCTAGTTCACCGAAGGGCTCCCTCCCCATTTAAGGTGGACATGTTGGAGCGTTGGCTCACATGGTGCCTGAAGGGTGAGGATGCGGGTATCCTTCAGGGTTCTAGGCAGGGGTTCCGGATCCCTTTCATGGGTAATAGGTCCCCTCAGGATGCCCCC
Organism: Bradypodion ventrale; assembly: GCA_035047345.1. Lineage (NCBI taxonomy): Eukaryota > Metazoa > Chordata > Lepidosauria > Squamata > Chamaeleonidae > Bradypodion > Bradypodion ventrale. Next base: position 20,489,220 of record JAWDJE010000009.1, on the reverse strand, counting down.
AATCTTTTATCCCTTAAGGGGAGGGAGGAGGTGGCTGTTGCCAGCTTTGACGAAAGGGTCTATGCGGGCAGGGTCGTTGGCATTGTCCCGCACCCCCGTCCTGGGGAGCATATTGTTCAATGATGCCATGCCTTTTGGCTATTCCTTTGGGGCTCGGTATTCGAGCGTTTCACCATTTTCCTAGATTGCGCTTTTGTCCGCAGGTCAGGGTCCCGGTCTGTAGCCCATTCCCTGGATGGTTTTATTCGGGGCTGAACGGGGCTGGGACACGTACCCACGTCTCCTCAACACATTTCAGACGCTAATGGAGGAACTTGGTGTCCCTTTAGCGCCCGAAAAGACCGAGGGCCCATCTCCACAGCTAGTATTCCTGGGGTGGAGAGTAACATGATAGCGCAGGATTCTAGGTTGCAGCAGGATAAGGTGTCAAGGCTAGTGGCCCTTGTCTCGGTCTTGCTGGCCGGGCGCATGGCATCACTGAGGGAACTTCTGGTGCTACATGGTCACCCCAGTTTCGCTGGCAGGGTCGTCGCACTGGGCAGGGCATTTGCTCTGCGCTGGTGCGACGCCATGGCGGGATTATCCAGGCCCCATCACAGGCTCAGATTTACCCAGGGTATCGGGGCAGACGTGCTTGTCTGGCCATAGATCCAGAGGTAGTTCAACGGGGTGCCATTTTGAGGTCTGATTTCCTGGCTCCCCCTTGCCTTCAGATGCGGTCCGATTCCTCATGATTCCTGGGTTTCTGGGATGTACTTCAATTGGAAGTGGGCCTATGGTGGGTGGCCACCATCCTGGGCAGGCAAAGGGTCGCCTGCATGGTCTCACATATCTGGAATGTTTCCCTATCCTGGGTGCTTTGATGCTATGGGGCAAGGGGTGGGCCAACTCGGTTGTGCAACTTGGGCATGGCAACGCGGCTGTTTTCCGCATCGTCACTGCACAGGATTCCAAATCGCCCGGGGTTAGGGAGCTAGTAGTTGGTTTGTGTTATGCAACCTGTGCCTCAACGTTCCCTTCAGGGCCAGGCATGTCCCAAGGGTTGATAATGATATTGCTGCTGCTTTGTCCCGCCTGCAGATCTCCCGGTTCCGTGCCTCGGCCCCCGGATGCGGAGGAATTTCCCTCGCCACTCCCGGATGTGAGATGGACCGTTGGCAAGGAGAGGTGAACCGGGCGATTGGCCTGTCACTAGCGCCATGCATGAGTAAGGCGTATCACCACGCATTTAGTTCCTTTAGAGTATTATGTACCCGATTCTGAATGCCAGGAACCTGGCCTTTTCCAGTAGCCCATGTTCTGCGGTTCACGATTTACCTGTATCCCCAGGGCCTTGCACCATGCACCATAGCATCTCAGCTGTCGGGTTGGCTTTTATGGCCAAGGTGGGAGGTTGTGTAGACAGCACCAATGACTTCCGGGTGAGACATGTTGGGAGGGGTGGGTGCGCGTGCCTGGGCGTTTCCCGGGCGACCGCCACCCCATTTACCCAGGGGGTTTTTGACCCAGTTGGCCCGGGGCTGGCCTGGCCTCTGTTTTGATAGATGAGGCAGCCCACTTCATGCGGCTACAACGGTGGCCTTTTTGGAGTCCTCCGCGTCGGCGAGCTTGAGATGCTGAGTAAGGCGGATGCAAGAGTTTCCCAGGGTTTTTACCCAATTGGCCCGGGGCTGGCCTGGCCTTAGTTTTAAGAAATGAGGCAGCCCACTTTATGCGGCTACAACGGTGGCCTTTTTGGAGCCCTCCGCATCGGCGAGCTTGAGATGCTGAGTAAGGCGGATGCAAGATTTTCCCAGGGTTTTTACCCAATTGGCCCGGGGCTGGCCTGGCCTCTGTTTTGGAAATGAGGCAGCCCACTTCATGCGGCTACAACGGTGGCCTTTTTGGAGCGCTCCGCGACAGCGAGCTTGAGATGCTGTATAAGGCGGATGCAAGTGTAGGGCACTGGAACTCGAGGATGTCTATATTGCCAAAGACTGGGCCCAGTTGAGGATACGCTCCTCTAAGACAGATCAGCATGGCGTAGGCAGTGGTGTAAGACTGCTACGGTGTTCTTTGGCAGACATCTGTCCGGTTGGTGCCCTACAGGAATTCCTGGCACTGCGTGGCAGGCACCACGGCCCGTTTTTCTGTCACCAAGATGGGTCTCCCCTTACTAAATTTCAGTTTTGGAAGGTGACAGCCAGAGCCCTCACCAGGGTGGGCCTACCAGGTGCCCGTTATGGCACACATTCATTCCGTATTGGTGCAGCCTCTACAGCAGCTGCTTTTGGGTACTCTGGGGCTGACATACGCAGCAGGGGGAGGTGGGGCTCGCAATGTTTTCAGTTTTATGTGCGCCCACTCCTGCCATGAGTACCAATCCAGTCACCTTACCGCCTTTTTTCACAATTTTCTTACAGACCCTGGGTGTCGTATTACACCGGTGACAGTATGGCTGGTGGGCCACAGCTATGTGCACAGGGCAGCGCGTTACGCTGCGGCGACAGAGTGGACCCCGACTGGGACTGGGTGAACACGCCAGTCTCGCATGGCATGGTAAGCCTGGGATGTTATGGCGGGGGCTGCGGCCTTTCCTTTTTCTGGCCTGAGTGCTGACCCGCCTGACATTCTCATCATCTACCTTGGGGGCAATGATTTGTGCCAGGTCACCGGCTTATCGCTCAAGCATGCGATTTGCGAGGACCTCGCCTACTTGCATTATGTCTGGCCTGCCACAACCCTAGTTTGGTGGACATTATCCCGCGCCTTTCTATAGAGGGGGCGTTCACCTCCTGGCCCTTGACCGCGCTGGGCACACGGTCAACGGGGCGGTGGCGCGGTTTCTTGCTGACAGGGCTTGGGGACGGGTCAGTCATCACCCCGATATTAGTCTACAAAATTATGACTTGTACGTAGGGGATGGGGTCCATCTGTCGCGAGGAGGTATGGACCTCCTGTTAGGTGATTGGCGAGCAGGCCTGTTGACCGAGCTGACGGTCTGGGTGGGGGCGTCAGGTCTTCTTTGAAGCCCCTCCGTGTGGCGGGTAGCACTGGTAAGGTAAACAGTATGACCCACAAGTATCCGGCAGGTTCGCAATTGACTGGACAACACTAGACAGGAATAAATTAGTTAAACGTTGTCCGGTCAACGACGAATCAGGCGATGGGGTGATGACGATTGCTAACCAGCATGCATCACCCCTGTGATTTCACGGATACGCGTCAGAGGGTGGGGTCATGAGTTAGTTATTGACTACGGTCAACAATTTATTTGTTGTCAACAAACAAATTGATACAAATTGATACATTGTAACCAATTGCCGTTGGCAATTTTGGGGTGGTACCTTACCAGTGTTACTTCGGCCTGCTTGCCTTAGGAATTATGATTGGTCGTTTTACCAATACAAATTTATAATTCGGACTAGGGCATTGAATCAATAAATGTGGCCCTATGCTGTTATCCACTTTCAATGTTGTCTGTGTCCATTATTGGGGGGGTGCGCCTGCAATGCAAGCGCGGCGCCAAAATGGCCGCCGCGCCCTTTGCGGGCCCCCCCCCACAGGACAGAGAATCCGGGTAGTTAGGGGCGTGGCCAGCTCCCTTATAAAAGGGGCGGCCACGAGGCAGCCGAGCTGCCATTTTACCTCAGCGACGGAGCGGAGAAGTCTTTTCCCCTCCACCCCCTCCCTAGTTAACAGTGTGATATTTTGGTCGCTTCGGGGCCGGGTGGGAATTTTTGGCTGGGACCCATATTGGCTTCCGGGTCCTGGCTTTTTTGCCCATCCCACACTGTTGCTATGGTTTGATATAGGGGTCTTTCTGTGTTCCTAATGTTGACTTTGGTCACATTGGTGGGTAGCACTGGTAAGGTAAACAGTATGACCCACAAGTATCCGGCAGGTTCGCAATTGACTGGACAACACTAGACAGGAATAAATTAGTTAAACGTTGTCCGGTCAACGACGAATCAGGCGATGGGGTGATGACGATTGCTAACCAGCATGCATCACCCCTGTGATTTCACGGATACGCGTCAGAGGGTGGGGTCATGAGTTAGTTATTGACTACGGTCAACAATTTGTTTGTTGTCAACAAACAAATTGATACAAATTGATACATTGTAACCAATTGCCGTTGGCAATTTTGGGGTGGTACCTTACCAGTGTTACTTCGGCCTGCTTGCCTTAGGAATTATGATTGGTCGTTTTACCAATACAAATTTATAATTCGGACTAGGGCATTGAATCAATAAATGTGGCCCTATGCTGTTATCCACTTTCAATGTTGTCTGTGTCCGTTATTGGGGGGGTGCGCCTGCAAAACAGGAAGCAGGTGGGAAAGCCAAATACAGTAATGAAAATTTCCCTTAAAATTTTCCTTGAAGGATTAACTGTGTCCAGTTCTGCATTGTAACATTACGGTGCCCACCACTCAGAATGTTCACTGTAGTCAGTGAATGAGAAATATAATCTAGAACATTACACTGCATAAAACAATCTAAGCATGTATCTGTGAACACAACAGACTTTTTGCTTTACATGAGGCTATGCCTTGTGAGCAAGAGGCCTCTCCTTTTTTAACTCTTAAAAAATAATATGTGTTCAAATATTTCATGGCTGTTTATATTTTCCATCCTTCTCCCAGGCTTGTACTCCAAAAGGAACCGGTATAAGGTAAAAAAAGTCACCATGCCAACTGGTCTTCAAATAATAAAACAATATCTAGTCTGAAATTGCCTCCTTTGATTACTGTATTGACAAGAATTTTGTTTCAGACGTCCCGCAAAACAACAAAAAACCTCAGTGCTGTTTAGTGTGTGCGAAGTTTTATCAGAAGAACTTTTAGCTCCCCAGTTTATTAAAACAGCCCTGTCAAATATTCTTGGTGTTCTGTAATTACACTATTGTACCACATATATTTTAAAAAGTTTCATGTACAACACCAAGATATAACCTACTTTGAGGACAACTTAAAATATTAAAATTAAAACTATCACTACAAAACAGGAAGCAGGTGGGAAAGCCAAATACAGTAATGAAAATTTCCCTTAAAATTTTCCTTGAAGGATTTAGCTGTGTCCAGTTCTGCATTGTAACATTACGGTGCCCACCACTCTGAATGTTCACTATAGTCAGTGAATGAGAAATATGATCTTGAAGTTTTATCAGAAGAACTTTTAGCTTCCCAGTTTATTAAAACAGCCGTGTCAAATATTCTTGGTGTTCTATAATTACAGTATTGTAACACATATATTTAAAAAAGTTTCATGTACAACAACAAGATATAACCTACTTTCAGGACAACTTAAAATATTAAAATTAAAACTATCACTACAAAACAGGAAGCAGGTGGGAAAGACAAATACAGTAATGAAAATTTCCCTTAAAATTTTCCTTGAAGGATTTAGCTCTGTCCAGTTCTGCATTGTAACATTACGGTGCCCACCACTCAGAATGTTCACTGTAGTCAGTGAATGAGAAATATAATCTAGAACATTACACTGCATAAAACAATCTAATCATGTATCTGTGAACACAACAGACTTTTTGCTTTACATGAGGCTATGCCTTGTGAGCAAGAGGCCTCTCCTTTTTTAACTCTTAAAAAATAATATGTGTTCACATATTTCATGGCTGTTTATATTTTCCATCCTTCTCCCAGGGTTGTACTCCAAAAGGAACCGGTATAAGGTAAAAAAAGTGACCATGCCAACTGGTCTTCAAATAATAAAACAGTATCTAGTCTGAAATTGACTCCTCTGATTACTGTATTGACAAGAATTCTGTTTCAGACGTCCCGCAAAACAACAAAAAACAACCTCAGTGCTGTTTAGTGCCTGTTAGAAGTTTTATCAGAAGAACTTTTAGCTCCCCAGTTTATTAAAACAGCCGTGTCAAATATTCTTGGTGTTCTATAATTACAGTATTGTACCACATATATTTTAAAAAGTTTCATGTACAACACCGATATAACCTACTTTCAGGATAACTTAAAATATTAAAATTAAAACTATCACTACAAAACAAGAAGCAGGGGGGAAAGACAAATACAGTAATGAAAATTTCCCTTAAAATTTTCCTTGAAGGATTTAGCTGTGTCCAGTTCTGCATTGTAACATTACGGTGCCCACCACTCAGAATGTTCACTGTAGTCAGTGAATGAGAAATATAATCTAGAACATTACACTGCATAAAACAATCTAAGCATGTATCTGTGAACACAACAGACTTTTTGCTTTACATGAGTCTATGCCTTGTGAGCAAGAGGCCTCTCCTTTTTTAACTCTTAAAAAATAATATGTGTTCACATATTTCATGGCTGTTTATATTTTCCATCCTTCTCCCAGTATTGTACTCCAAAAGGAACCGGTATAAGGTAAAAAAAGTTACGATGCCAACTGGTCTTCAAATAAGAAAACAATATCTAGTCTGAAATTGCCTCCTCTGATTACTGTATTGACAAGAATTTTGTTTCAGATGTCCCGCAAAACAACAAAAAACCTCAGTGCTGTTTAGTGCCTGTTAGAAGTTTTATCAGAAGAACTTTTAGCTCCCCAGTTTATTAAAACAGCCCTGTCAAATATTCTTGGTGTTCTATAATTATAGTATTGTACCACATATATTTTAAAAAGTTTCATGTACAACACCAAGATATAACCTACTTTCAGGACAACTTAAAATATTAAAATTAAAACTATCACTAAAAACAGGAAGCAGGTGGGAAAGCCAAATACAGTAATGAAAATTTCCCTAAAATTTTCCTTGAAGGATTTAGCTGTGTCCAGTTCTCCATTGTAACATTATGGTGCCCACCACTCTGAATGTTCACTATAGTCAGTGAATAAAAAATATAATCTTGAAGTTTTATCAGAAGAACTTTTAGCTCCCCAGTTTATTAAAACAGCCGTGTCAAATATTCTTGGTGTTCTATAATTACAGTATTGTACCACATATATTTTAAAAAGTTTCATGTACAACAACAAGATATAACCTACTTTCAGGACAACTTAAAATATTTAAAACTATCACTACAAAACAGGAAGCAGGTGGGAAAGACAAATACAGTAATGAAAATTTCCCTTAAAATTTTCCTTGAAGGATTTAGCTGTGTCCAGTTCTGCATTGTAACATTACGGTGCCCACCACTCTGAATGTTCACTATAGTCAGTGAATGAGAAATATAATCTTGAAGTTTTATCAGAAGAACTTTTAGCTCCCCAGTTTATTAAAACAGCCCTGTCAAATATTCTTGGTCTATAATTACAGTATTGTACAACATATATTTTAAAAAGTTTCATGTACAACACCAAGATATAACCTACTTTCAGGAGAACTTAAAATATTAAAATTAAAACTATTACTACAAAACAGGAAGCAGGTGGGAATGACAAATACAGTAATGAAAATTTCCCTTAAAATTTTCCTTGAAGGATTTAGCTGTGTCCAGTTCTGCATTGTAACATTACGGTGCCCACCACTCAGAATGCTCACTATAGTCAGTGAATGAGAAATATAATCTAGAAGTTTTATCAGAAGAACTTTTAGCTCCCCAGTTTATTAAAACGGCCGTGTCAAATATTCTTGGTGTTCTATAATTACAGTATTGTACCACGTATATTTTAAAAAGTTTCATGTACAACAATAAAATATAACCTCCTTTCAGGACAACTTAAAATATTAAAATTAAAACTATCACTACAAAACAGGAAGCAGGTGGGAAAGACAAATACAGTAATGAAAATTTCCCTTAAAATTTTCCTTGAAGGATTTAGCTGTGTCCAGTTCTGCATTGTAACAATACGGTACCCACCACTCAGAATGTTCACTGTAGTCAGTGAATGAGAAATATAATCTAGAACATTACACTGCATAAAACAATTAAGCATGTATCTGTGAACACAACAGACTTTTTGCTTTACATGAGGCTATGCCTTGTGAGCAAGAGGCCTCTCCTTTTTTAACTTAAAAAATAACATGTGTTCACATATTTCATGGCTGCTTATATTTTCCATCCTTCTCCCAGGCTTGTACTCCAAAAGGAACCGGTATGAGGTAAAAAAAGTCACGATGCCAACTGGTCTACAAATAATAAAACAATATCTAGTCTGAAATTGCCTCTGATTACTGTATTGACAAGAATTTTGTTTCAGACGTCCCGCAAAACAACAAAAAACCTCAGTGCTGTTTAGTGCCTGTTAAAAGTTTTATCAGAAGAACTTTTAGCTCCCCAGTTTATTAAAACAGCTGTGTCAAATATTCTTGGTGTTCTATAATTACAGTAATGAAAATTTCCCTTATAAGTTTCTTTGAAGGATTTAGCTGTGTCCAGGTCTGTATACTGTATTTGCGGGGAAATTTTCCCCCGTCAAGTATCCTGTATTTTCTAGGAAATTTCCCCCTGTCAAGTATCCTGTATTTGCCGGGAAATATCCCCCTGTCAAGTATCCAGGGTAAAGACAAATAGAGTAATGAAAATTTCCCTTATAATTTTCCTTGAAGGATTTAGCTGTGTCCAGTTCTGCATTGTAACATTACGGTGCCCACCACTCTGAATGTTCACTATAGTCAGTGAATGAGAAATATAATCTTGAAATTTTATCAGAAGAACTTTTAGCTCCCCAGTTTATTAAAACAGCCCTGTCAAATATTCTTGGTGTTCTATAATTACAGTATTGTACCACATATATTTTAAAAAGTTTCATGTACAACACCAAGATATAACCTACTTTCAGGACAACTTAAAATATTAAAATTAAAACTATCACTACAAAACAGGAAGCAGGTTGGAAAGCCAAATACAGTAATTAAAATTTCCCTTAAAATTTTCCTTGAAGGATTTAGCTGTGTCCAGTTCTGCATTGTAACATTACGGTGCCCACCACTCAGAATGTTCACTGTAGTCAGTGAATGAGAAATATAATCTTGAAGTTTTATCAGAAGAACTTTTAACTCCCCAGTTTATTAAAACAGCCGTGTCAAATATTCTTGGTGTTCTATAATTACAGTATTGTAACACATATATTTTAAAAAGTTTCATGTACAACAACTAGATATAACCTACTTTCAGGACAACTTAAAATATTAAAATTAAAACTATCACTACAAAACAGGAAGCAGGTGGGAAAGACAAATACAGCAATGAAAATTTCCCTTAAAATTTTCCTTGAAGGATTTAGCTGTGTCCAGTTCTGCATTGTAACATTACGGTGCCCACCACTCAGAATGTTCCCTGTAGTCAGTGAATGAGAAATATAATCTAGAAGTTTTATCAGAAGAACTTTTAGCTCCCCATTTTATTAAAACAGCCGTGTCAAATATTCTTGGTGTTCTATAATTACAGTATTGTACCACATATATTTTAAAATGTTTCATGTACAACAACAAGATTTTCTTGACCAAGGGAGTGTGAAAAAATCAGAATCTCCTGAACCCGGGAGTGTGAAAAAATGTGATTTTCTTGACCCCGGGAGTGTGAAAAAAATCCAATTTTTCTGACCCCGGGAGTGTGAAAAAAATCAGAATTTCCTGGCCCCGGGAGTTTAAAAAAATCTGATTTTCCTGACCCCGGGAGTGTGAAAATATCCGATTTTCCTGACCCCGGGAGTGTGAAAAAAATCAAATTTTCCTGACCCCGGGAGTGTGAAAAATGTGATTTTCTTGACCCCGGGAGTGTGAAAAAAATCAGAATCTTCTGAACCCGGGAGTGTGAAAAAATGTGATTTTCTTGACCCCGGTAGTGTGAAAAAAACCCAATTTTCCTGACCCCGGGAGTTTAAAAAAATCTGATTTTCCTGACCCCGGGAGTGTGAAAATATCCGATTTTCCTGACCCCGGGAGTGTGAAAAATATCAAATTTTCCTGACCCCGGGAGTGTGAAAAATGTGATTTTCTTGACCCCGGGAGTGTGAAAAAAATCAGAATCTTCTGAACCCGGGAGTGTGAAAAAATGTGATTTTCTTGACCCCGGGAGTGTGAAAAAAAACCAATTTTCCTGACCCCGGGAGTGTGAAAAATTTCAGAATTTCCTGAACCCAGGAGTGTGAAAAAATCCAATTTTCCTGACCCCGGGAGCGTGAAAAATGTGATTTTCCTTACACCTGGAGTGTGAAAAAAATCAGAATCTCCTGACCCCGGGAGTGTGAAAAAAATCGAATTTTCCTGACCCCGGGAGTGTGAAAAAAATCCAATTTTCCTGACCCGGGGAGTTTGAAAAAAATCTGATTTTCCTGAACCCGGGATTGTGAAAATATCCGATTTTCCTGACCCCGGGAGTGTGAAAAAAATTAAATTATCCTGACCCTGGGAGTGTGAAAAATGTGATTTTCCGAACACCGGGAGTGTGAAAAAAATCAGAATTTCCTGACCCCGGGAGTTTGAAAAAATGTGATTTTCTTGACCCCGGAAGTGTGAAAAAAATCAGAATCTCCTGAACCCGGGAGTGTGAAAAAAATGTGATTTTCTTGACCCCGGGAGTGTGAAAAAAACCCAATTTTCCTGACCTCGGGAGGATGAAAAAAACCCAATTTTCCTGACCCTGGGAGTGTGAAAAAAATCCAATTTTCCTGACCCCGGGAGTGTGAAAAATATCAGAATTACCTGACCCCGGGAGTGTGAAAAATGTGATTTCCTTGAACCCGGGAGTGTGAAAAAAACCCAATTTTCCTGACCCTGGGAGTGTGAAAAAAAATCCAATTTTCCTGACCCCGGGATTGTGAAAAAAATCCAATTTTCCTGACTCCGGGAGTGTGAAAAATATCAGAATTTTCTGACCCAGGGAGTTTGAAAAACATCTGATTTTCCTGACCCCGGGAGTGTGAAAATATCCGATTTTCCTGACCCCGGGAGTGTGAAAAAAAATCCAATTTTCCTGACCCCGGGCGTGTGAAAAATGTGATTTTCCTAACACCGGGAGTGTGAAAAAAATCAGAATTTCCTGACCCCGGGAGTGTGAAAAAATGTGATTTTCTTGACCCCGGGAGTGTGAAAAAAATCAGAATCTCCTGACCCCGGTAGTGTGAAAAAATGTGATTTTCTTGACCCTGGGAGTGTGAAAAAAACCCAATTTTCCTGACCCCGGGAGTTTGAAAAAAATCTGGTTTTCCTAACACCGGGAGTATGAAAATATCCAATTTTCCTGACACCGGGAGTGTGAAAATATGCGATTTTCCTTAACCCGGGAGTGTGAAAAATATCAGAATTTCCTGACCCCGGGAGTTTAAAAAAATCTGATTTTCCTGACCCTGATAGTGTGAAAATATCCGATTTTCCTGACCCCGGGAGTGTGAAAAAAATCCAATTTTCCTGACCCCGGGAGTGTAAATATATTCGATTTTCTTGACCCCGGGAGTGTGAAAAAAATCCAATTTTTCTAACCCCGGGAGTGTGAAAAAAATTCAATTTTCCTGACCCCGGGAGTGTGAAAAAAATCAGAATATCCTGAGCCCGGGAGTTTAAAAAAATCTGATTTTCCTGACCCCGGGAGTGTGAAAATATCCGATTTTCCTGACCCCAGGAGTGTAAAAAAAAATCCAATTTTCCTGACCCCGGGAGTGTGAAAAATATCAGAATTTCCTGACCCCGGGAGTGTGGAAAATGTGATTTTATTGAACCCGGGAGTGTGAAAAAAACACAATTTTCCTGACCCCGGGAGTGTGAAAAAAATCCAAATTTCCTGACCCCGGGAGTGTGAAAAATATCAGAATTTCCTGACCCCAGGGGTGTGAAAAATGTGATTTTCTTGAACCCGGGAGTGTGAAAAAAAACCCAATTTTCCTGACCCCGGGAGTGTGAAAAAAATCCAATTTTTCTGACCCCGGGAGTGTGAAAAATCCAATTTTCCTAACACCGGGAGTGTGAAAAAAATCAGAATTTCCTGACCCCGGGAGTGTGAAAAAATGTGATTTTCCTGACCCCGGGAGTGTGAAAAAAATCCAATTTTCCTGACCCCGGGAGTGTAAATATATCCGATTTTCCTGACCCCGGGAGTGTGAAAAAAATTAAATTCTACTGACCCCGGGAGTGTGAAAAAATGTGATTTACTTGACCCCAGGAGTGTGAAAAAAATCCAATTTTCCTGACCCCGGCAGTGTGAAAAAACCCAATTTTCCTGACCCAGGGAGTTTGAAAAACATCCAATTTTCCTGACCCCGGGAGTGTGAAAATATCCGATTTTCCTGACCCCGGGAGTGTGAAAAAAATCCAATTTTCCTGACCCCGGGAGTGTGAAAAATGTAATTTTCCTAACACCTGGAGTGTGAAAAAAATCAGAATTTCCTAACCCCGGGAGTGTGAAAAAATGTGATTTTCTTGACCCCGGGAGTGTGAAAAAAATCAGAATCTCCTGACCCCAGTAGTGTGATAAAATGTGATTTTCTTGACCCCAGGAGTGTGAAAAAAACCCAATTTTCCTGACCCCGGGAGTTTGAAAAAAATTTGGTTTTCCTGACCCCGGGAGTATGAAAATATCCAATTTTCCTGACACCGGGAGTGTGAAAATATGCGATTTTCCTGACCCCGGGAGTGTGAAAAAAATCAGAATTTCCTGACACCAGGAGTTTAAAAAAATCTGATTTTCCTGACCCCGGGAGTGTGAAAAAAATCCAATTTTCCTGACCCCGGGAGTGTGAAAAATGTGATTTTCTTGACCCCGGGAGTGTGAAAAAAATCAGAATCTTCTGAACACGGGAGTGTGAAAAAATGTGATTTTCTTGACCCCGGGAGTGTGAAAAAACCCCCAATTTTCCTGACCCCAGGAGTGTGAAAAAAATCCAATTTTCCTGACCCCGGGAGTGTGGAAAAAATTAAATTCTCCTGACCCCGGGAGTGTGAGAAATTCCACTTTTCCTGACCCCTGGAGTGTGAAAAATGTGATTTTCCTAACACCAGGAGTGTGAAAAAAATCAGAATTTCCTGACCCCGGGAGTATGAAAAAATGTGATTTTCTTGACCCCAGGAGTGTGAAAAAAATCAGAATCTCCTGAACCTGGGAGTGTGAAAAAATGTGATTTTCTTGACCCCGGGAGTGTGAAAAAAACCAATTTTCCTAACCCCGGGAGTGTGAAAAAAATCCAATTTTCCTGACCCCGGGAGTGTGAAAAAAATCCAATTTTCCTGACCCCGGGAGTGTGAAAAAAATCCAATTTTCCTGACCCCAGGAGTGTGAAAAAAAAATCCAATTTTCCTGACCCGGGGAGTTTGAAAAAAATCTGATTTTCCTGAATCCAGGAGTTTGAAAATATCCGATTTTCCTGACCCCGGGAGTGTGAAAAATATCAGAATTTCCTTACCCCGCGAGTGTGAAAATATATGATTTTCTTGAACCCGGGAGTGTGAAAAAAATTAAATTCTTCTGACCCCGGGAGTGTGAAAAATGTGATTTTCCTAACACCGGGAGTGTGCAAAAAATCAGAATTTCCTGACTCCGGGAGTGTGAAAAAATGTGATTTTCTTGACCCATGGAGTGTGAAAAAAATCAGAATCTCCTGAACCCGGGAGTGTGAAAAAATGTGATTTTCTTGACCGCGGGAGTGTGAAAAAAATTTCAATTTTCCTGACCCCGGGAGAGTGAAAAAAATCAGAATATCCTGAGCACGGGAGTTTAAAAAAATCTGATTTTCCTGACCCCGGGAGTGTGAAAATATCCGATTTTCCTGACCCCGGGAGTGTGAAAAAAATCCAATTTTCCTGACCCCGGGTGTGTGAAAAATATCAGAATTTCCTGACCCCGGGAGTGTGAAAAATGTGATTTTCTTGAACCCGGGAGTGTGAAAAAAACACAATTTTCCTGACCCCGGGAGTGTGAAAAAAATCCAAATTTCCTGACCCCGGGAGTGTGAAAAATATCAGAATTTCCTGACCCCAGGGGTGTGAAAAATGTGATTTTCTTGAACCCGGGAGTGTGAAAAAATCCCAATTTTCCTGACCCCGGGAGTGTGAAAAAAATCCAATTTTTCTGAACTCCGGGAGTGTGAAAAATAGGATTTTCCTAACACCGGGAGTGTGAAAAAAATCAGAATTTCCTGACCCCGGGAGTGTGAAAAAATGTGATTTTCCTGACCCCGGGAGCGTGAAAAAAATCCAATTTTCCTGACCCCGGGAGTGTAAATATATCCGATTTTCTTGACCCCGGGAGTGTGAAAAAAATTAAATTCTACTGACCCCGGGAGTGTGAAAAAATGTGATTTACTTGACCCCAGGAGCGTAAAAAAATCCAATTTTCCTGACCCCGGCAGTGTGAAAAAACCCAATTTTCCTGACCCAGGGAGTTTGAAAAACATCCAATTTTCCTGACCCCGGGAGTGTGAAAATATCCGATTTTCCTGACCCCGGGAGTGTGAAAAAATCCAATTTTCCTGACCCCGGGAGTGTGAAAAATGTAATTTTCCTAACACCTGGAGTGTGAAAAAAATCAGAATTTCCTAACCCCGGGAGTGTGAAAAAATGTGATTTTCTTGACCCCGGGAGTGTGAAAAAAATCAGAATCTCCTGACCCCAGAAGTGTGAAAAAATGTGATTTTCTTGACCCCAGGAGTGTGAAAAAAACCTAATTTTCCTGACCCCGGGAGTTTGAAAAAAATTTGGTTTTCCTGACCCCGGGAGTATGAAAATATCCAATTTTCCTGACACCGGCAGTGTGAAAATATGCGATTTTCCTGACCCCGGGAGTGTGAAAAAAATCAGAATTTCCTGACACCAGGAGTTTAAAAAAATCTGATTTTCCTGACCCCGGGAGTGTGAAAATATCCGATTTTCCTGACCCCGGGAGTGTGAAAAAAATCCAATTTTCCTGACCCCGGGAGTGTGAAAAATGTGATTTTCTTGACCCCGGGAGTGTGAAAAAAATCAGAATCTTCTGAACACGGGAGTGTGAAAAAATGTGATTTTCTTGACCCCGGGAGTGTGAAAAAAACCCCAATTTTCCTGACCCCAGGAGTGTGAAAAAAATCCAATTTTCCTGACCCCGGGAGTGTGAAAATATCTGATTTTCTTGACCCCGGGAGTGTGGAAAAAATTAAATTCTCCTGACCCCGGGAGTGTGAAAAATTCCACTTTTCCTGACCCCTGGAGTGTGAAAAATGTGATTTTCCTAACACCGGGAGTGTGAAAAAAATCAGAATTTCCTGACCCCGGGAGTGTGAAAAAATGTGATTTTCTTGACCCCGGGAGTGTGAAAAAAATCAGAATCTCCTGAACCTGGGAGTGTGAAAAAATGTGATTTTCTTGACCCCGGGAGTGTGAAAAAACCCAATTTTCCTAACCCCGGGAGTGTGAAAAAAATCCAATTTTCCTGACCCCGGGAGTGTGAAAAAAATCCAATTTTCCTGACCCCGGGAGTGTGAAAAAAATCCAATTTTCCTGACCCCGGGAGTGTGAAAAAAAAATCCAATTTTCCTGAACCGGGGAGTTTGAAAAAAATCTGATTTTCCTGAATCCAGGAGTTTGAAAATATCCGATTTTCCTGACCCCGGGAGTGTGAAAAATATCAGAATTTCCTTACCCCGCGAGTGTGAAAATATATGATTTTCTTGAACCCGGGAGTGTGAAAAAAATTAAATTCTTCTGAACCCGGGAGTGTGAAAAATGTGATTTTCCTAACACCGGGAGTGTGCAAAAAATCTGAATTTCCTGACCCCGGGAGTGTGAAAAAATGTGATTTTCTTGACCCATGGAGTGTGAAAAAAATCAGAATCTCCTGAACCCGGGAGTGTGAAAAAATGTGATTTTCTTGACCGCGGGAGTGTGAAAAAAATCCAATTTTTCTAACCCCGGGAGTGTGAAAAAAATTCAATTTTCCTGACCCCGGGAGAGTGAAAAAAATCAGAATATCTTGAGCCCGGGAGTTTAAAAAAATCTGATTTTCCTGACCCCGGGAGTGTGAAAATATCCGATTTTCCTGACCCCGGGAGTGTGAAAAATATCAGAATTTCCTGACCCCGGGAGTGTGAAAAATGTGATTTTCTTGAACCCGGGAGTGTGAAAAAAACACAATTTTCCTGACCCCGGGAGTGTGAAAAAAATCCAAATTTCCTGACCCCGGGAGTGTGAAAAATATCAGAATATCCTGACCCCAGGAGTGTGAAAAATGTGATTTTCTTGAACCCGGGAGTGTGAAAAAAAAAAACCAATTTTCCTGACCCTGGGAGTGTGAAAAATGTGATTTTCCTAACACCGGGAGTGTGAAAAAAAATCAGAATTTCCTGACCCCGGGAGTGTGAAAAAATGTGATTTTCCTGACCCCGGGAGCGTGAAAAAAATCCAATTTTCCTGACCCCGGGAGTGTAAATATATCCGATTTTCTTGACCCCGGGAGTGTGAAAAAAATTAAATTCTACTGACCCCGGGAGTGTGAAAAAATGTGATTTACTTGACCCCAGGAGCGTAAAAAAATCCAATTTTCCTGACCCCGGCAGTGTGAAAAAACCCAATTTTCCTGACCCAGGGAGTTTGAAAAACATCCAATTTTCCTGACCCCGGGAGTGTGAAAATATCCGATTTTCCTGACCCCGGGAGTGTGAAAAAATCCAATTTTCCTGACCCCGGGAGTGTGAAAAATGTAATTTTCCTAACACCTGGAGTGTGAAAAAAATCAGAATTTCCTAACCCCGGGAGTGTGAAAAAATGTGATTTTCTTGACCCCGGGAGTGTGAAAAAAATCAGAATCTCCTGACCCCAGGAGTGTGAAAAAATGTGATTTTCTTGACCCCAGAAGTGTGAAAAAAACCTAATTTTCCTGACCCCGGGAGTTTGAAAAAAATTTGGTTTTCCTGACCCCGGGAGTATGAAAATATCCAATTTTCCTGACACCGGCAGTGTGAAAATATGCGATTTTCCTGACCCCGGGAGTGTGAAAAAAATCAGAATTTCCTGACACCAGGAGTTTAAAAAAATCTGATTTTCCTGACCCCGGGAGTGTGAAAATATCCGATTTTCCTGACCCCGGGAGTGTGAAAAAAATCCAATTTTCCTGACCCCGGGAGTGTGAAAAATGTGATTTTCTTGACCCCGGGAGTGTGAAAAAAATCAGAATCTTCTGAACACGGGAGTGTGAAAAAATGTGATTTTCTTGACCCCGGGAGTGTGAAAAAAACCCCAATTTTCCTGACCCCAGGAGTGTGAAAAAAATCCAATTTTCCTGACCCCGGGAGTGTGAAAATATCTGATTTTCTTGACCCCGGGAGTGTGGAAAAAATTAAATTCTCCTGACCCCGGGAGTGTGAAAAATTCCACTTTTCCTGACCCCTGGAGTGTGAAAAATGTGATTTTCCTAACACCAGGAGTGTGAAAAAAATCAGAATTTCCTGACCCCGGGAGTGTGAAAAAATGTGATTTTCTTGACCCCGGGAGTGTGAAAAAAATCAGAATCTCCTGAACCTGGGAGTGTGAAAAAATGTGATTTTCTTGACCCCGGGAGTGTGAAAAAACCCAATTTTCCTAACCCCGGGAGTGTGAAAAAAATCCAATTTTCCTGACCCCGGGAGTGTGAAAAAAATCCAATTTTCCTGACCCCGGGAGTGTGAAAAAAATCCAATTTTCCTGACCCCGGGAGTGTGAAAAAAAATCCAATTTTCCTGACCCGGGGAGTTTGAAAAAAATCTGATTTTCCTGAATCCAGGAGTTTGAAAATATCCGATTTTCCTGACCCCGGGAGTGTGAAAAATATCAGAATTTCCTTACCCCGCGAGTGTGAAAATATATGATTTTCTTGAACCCGGGAGTGTGAAAAAAATTAAATTCTTCTGAACCCGGGAGTGTGAAAAATGTGATTTTCCTAACACCGGGAGTGTGCAAAAAATCTGAATTTCCTGACCCCGGGAGTGTGAAAAAATGTGATTTTCTTGACCCATGGAGTGTGAAAAAAATCAGAATCTCCTGAACCCGGGAGTGTGAAAAAATGTGATTTTCTTGACCGCGGGAGTGTGAAAAAAATCCAATTTTTCTAACCCCGGGAGTGTGAAAAAAATTCAATTTTCCTGACCCCGGGAGAGTGAAAAAAATCAGAATATCCTGAGCCCGGGAGTTTAAAAAAACCTGATTTTCCTGACCCCGGGAGTGTGAAAATATCCGATTTTCCTGACCCCGGGAGTGTGAAAAATATCAGAATTTCCTGACCCCGGGAGTGTGAAAAATGTGATTTTCTTGAACCCGGGAGTGTGAAAAAAACACAATTTTCCTGACCCCGGGAGTGTGAAAAAAATCCAAATTTCCTGACCCCGGGAGTGTGAAAAATATCAGAATATCCTGACCCCAGGAGTGTGAAAAATGTGATTTTCTTGAACCCGGGAGTGTGAAAAAAAAAACCAATTTTCCTGACCCTGGGAGTGTGAAAAATGTGATTTTCCTAACACCGGGAGTGTGAAAAAAAATCAGAATTTCCTGACCCCGGGAGTGTGAAAAAATGTGATTTTCCTGACCCCGGGAGTGTGAAAAAATGTGATTTTCCTGACTCCGGGAGTGTGAAAAAAATCAGAATCTCCTGACCCCAGGAGTGTGATAAAATGTGATTTTCTTGACCCCAGGAGTGTGAAAAAAACCCAATTTTCCTGACCCCGGGAGTTTGAAAAAAATCCAAATTTCCTGACCCCGGGAGTGTGAAAAATATCAGAATATCCTGACCCCAGGAGTGTGAAAAATGTGATTTTCTTGAACCCTGGAGTGTGAAAAAAATCAGAATTTCCTAACCCCGGGAGTGTGAAAAAATGTGATTTTCTTGACCCCGGGAGTGTGAAAAAAATCAGAATCTCCTGACCCCAGGAGTGTGAAAAAATGTGATTTTCTTGACCCCAGGAGTGTGAAAAAAACCTAATTTTCCTGACCCCGGGAGTTTGAAAAAAATTTGGTTTTCCTGACCCCGGGAGTATGAAAATATCCAATTTTCCTGACACCGGCAGTGTGAAAATATGCGATTTTCCTGACCCCGGGAGTGTGAAAAAAATCAGAATTTCCTGACACCAGGAGTTTAAAAAAATCTGATTTTCCTGACCCCGGGAGTGTGAAAAAAATCCAATTTTCCTGACCCCGGGAGTGTGAAAAATGTGATTTTCTTGACCCCGGGAGTGTGAAAAAAATCAGAATCTTCTGAACACGGGAGTGTGAAAAAATGTGATTTTCTTGACCCCGGGAGTGTGAAAAAAACCCCAATTTTCCTGACCCCAGGAGTGTGAAAAAAATCCAATTTTCCTGACCCCGGGAGTGTGGAAAAAATTAAATTCTCCTGACCCCGGGAGTGTGAGAAATTCCACTTTTCCTGACCCCTGGAGTGTGAAAAATGTGATTTTCCTAACACCAGGAGTGTGAAAAAAATCAGAATTTCCTGACCCCGGGAGTGTGAAAAAATGTGATTTTCTTGACCCCAGGAGTGTGAAAAAAATCAGAATCTCCTGAACCTGGGAGTGTGAAAAAATGTGATTTTCTTGACCCCGGGAGTGTGAAAAAAACCAATTTTCCTAACCCCGGGAGTGTGAAAAAAATCCAATTTTCCTGACCCCGGGAGTGTGAAAAAAATCCAATTTTCCTGACCCCGGGAGTGTGAAAAAAATCCAATTTTCCTGACCCCAGGAGTGTGAAAAAAAAATCCAATTTTCCTGACCCGGGGAGTTTGAAAAAAATCTGATTTTCCTGAATCCAGGAGTTTGAAAATATCCGATTTTCCTGACCCCGGGAGTGTGAAAAAAATCAGAATTTCCTGACCCCGGGAGTGTGAAAAAATGTGATTTTCTTGACCCCAGGAGTGTGAAAAAAATCAGAATCTCCTGAACCTGGGAGTGTGAAAAAATGTGATTTTCTTGACCCCGGGAGTGTGAAAAAACCCAATTTTCCTAACCCCGGGAGTGTGAAAAAAATCCAATTTTCCTGACCCCGGGAGTGTGAAAAAAATCCAATTTTCCTGACCCCGGGAGTGTGAAAAAAAAATCCAATTTTCCTGACCCGGGGAGTTTGAAATAAAATCTGATTTTCCTGAATCCAGGAGTTTGAAAATATCCGATTTTCCTGACCCCGGGAGTGTGAAAAATATCAGAATTTCCTTACCCCGCAAGTGTGAAAATATATGATTTTCTTGAACCCGGGAGTGTGAAAAAAATTAAATTCTTCTGACCCCCGGAGTGTGAAAAATGTGATTTTCCTAACACCGGGAGTGTGCAAAAAATCAGAATTTCCTGACCCCGGGAGTGTGAAAAAAATGTGATTTTCTTGACCCATGGAGTGTGAAAAAAATCAGAATCTCCTGAACCCGGGAGTGTGAAAAAATGTGATTTTCTTGACCGCGGGAGTGTGAAAAAAATCCAATTTTTCTAACCCCGGGAGTGTGAAAAAAATTCAATTTTCCTGACCCCGGGAGAGTGAAAAAAATCAGAATATCCTGAGCCCGGGAGTTTAAAAAAATCTGATTTTCCTGACCCCGGGAGTGTGAAAATATCCGATTTAACTGACCCCGGGAGTGTGAAAAAAATCCAATTTTCCTGACCCCGGGAGTGTGAAAAATATCAGAATTTCCTGACCCCGGGAGTGTGAAAAATGTGATTTTCTTGAACCCGGGAGTGTGAAAAAAACACAATTTTCCTGACCCCGGGAGTGTGAAAAAAATCCAAATTTCCTGACCCCGGGAGTGTGAAAAATATCAGAATTTCCTGACCCCAGGGGTGTGAAAAATGTGATTTTCTTGAACACGGGAGTTTGAAAAAAACCCAATTTTCCTGACCCCGGGAGTGTGAAAAAAATCCAATTTTTCTGACCCCGGGAGTGTGAAAAATGTGATTTTCCTAACACCGGGAGTGTGAAAAAAATCAGAATTTCCTGACCCCGGGATTGTGAAAAAATGTGATTTTCCTGACCCCGGGAGTGTGAAAAAAATCCAATTTTCCTGACCCCGGGAGTGTAAATATATCCGATTTTCTTGACCCCGGGAGTGTGAAAAAAATTAAATTCTACTGACCCCGGGAGTGTGAAAAAATATGATTTACTTGACCCCGGCAGTGTGAAAAAACCCAATTTTCCTGACCCAGGGAGTTTGAAAAACATCCAATTTTCATGACCCGGGAGTGTGAAAATATCCGATTTTCCTGACCCCGGGAGTGTGAAAAAATCCAATTTTCCTGACCCCGGGAGTGTGAAAAATGTAATTTTCCTAACACCTGGAGTGTGAAAAAAATCAGAATTTCCTAACCCCGGGAGTGTGAAAAAATGTGATTTTCTTGACCCCGGGAGTGTGAAAAAAATCAGAATCTCCTGACCCCAGGAGTGTGAAAAAATGTGATTTTCTTGACCCCAGGAGTGTGAAAAAAACCCAATTTTCCTGACCCCGGGAGTTTGAAAAAAATTTGATTTTCCTGACCCCGGGAGTATGAAAATATCCAATTTTCCTGACACCGGCAGTGTGAAAATATGCGATTTTCCTGACCCCGGGAGTGTGAAAAAAATCAGAATTTCCTGACACCAGGAGTTTAAAAAAATCTGATTTTCCTGACCCCGGGAGTGTGAAAATATCCGATTTTCCTGACCCCGGGAGTGTGAAAAAAATCCAATTTTCCTGACCCCGGGAGTGTGAAAAATGTGATTTTCTTGACCCCGGGAGTGTGAAAAAAAATCAGAATCTTCTGAACACGGGAGTGTGAAAAAATGTGATTTTCTTGACCCCGGGAGTGTGAAAAAAACCCCAATTTTCCTGACCCCAGGAGTGTGAAAAAAATCCAATTTTCCTGACCCCGGGAATGTGAAAATATCTGATTTTCTTGACTCCGGGAGTGTGGAAAAAATTAAATTCTCCTGACCCCGGGAGTGTGAAAAATTCCAATTTTCCTGACCCCTGGAGTGTGAAAAATGTGATTTTCCTAACACCGGGAGTGTGAAAAAAATCAGAATTTTCTGACCCCGGGAGTGTGTAAAAATGTGATTTTCTTGACCCCGGGATTGTGAAAAAAATCAGAATCTCCTGAACCTGGGAGTGTGAAAAAATGTGATTTTCTTGACCCCGGGAGTGTGAAAAAACCCAATTTTCCTAACCCCGGGAGTGTGAAAAAAATCCAATTTTCCTGACCCCGGGATTGTGAAAAAAAATCCAATTTTCCTGACCCCGGGAGTGTGAAAAAAATCCAATTTTCCTGACCCCGGGAGTGTGAAAAAAAATCCAATTTTCCTGACCCGGGGAGTTTGAAAAAAATCTGATTTTCCTGAATCCAGGAGTTTGAAAATATCCGATTTTCCTGACCCCGGGAGTGTGAAAAATATCAGAATTTCCTTACCCCGCGAGTGTGAAAATATATGATTTTCCTGAACCTGAGAGTGTGAAAAAAATTAAATTCTTCTGACCCCGGGAGTGTGAAAAATGTGATTTTCCTAACACCGGAAGTGTGCAAAAAATCTGAATTTCCTGACCCCGGGAGTGTGAAAAAATGTGATTTTCTTGACCCATGGAGTGTGAAAAAAATCAGAATCTCCTGAACCCGGGAGTGTGAAAAAATGTGATTTTCTTGACCGCGGGCGTGTGAAAAAAATCCAATTTTTCTAACCCCGGGAGTGTGAAAAAAATTCAATTTTCCTGACCCCGGGAGAGTGAAAAAACCCCCAATTTTCCTGACCCCGGGAGTGTGAAAAAAATCCAATTTTTCTGACCCCGGGAGTGTGAAAAATGTGATTTTCCAAACACCGGGAGTGTGAAAAAAATCAGAATTTCCTGACCCCGGGAGTGTGAAAAAATGTGATTTTCCTGACCCCGGGAGTGTGAAAAAATGTGATTTTCCTGACCCCAGGAGTGTGAAAAAAATCCAATTTTCCTGACCCCGGGAGTGTGAAAAAAATTAAATTCTCCTGACCCCGGGAGTGTGAAAAAATGTGATTTACTTGACCCCAGGAGTGTGAAAAAAATCCAATTTTCCTGACCCCGGCAGTGTGAAAAAACCCAATTTTCCTGACCCAGGGAGTTTGAAAAACATCCAATTTTCCTGACCCCGGGAGTGTGAAAATATCCGATTTTCCTGACCCCGGGAGTGTGAAAAAATGTGATTTTCCTGACCCCGGGAGTGTGAAAAAATGTGATTTTCCTGACCCCAGGAGTGTGAAAAAAATCCAATTTTCCTGACCCCGGGAGTGTGAAAAAAATTAAATTCTCCTGACCCCGGGAGTGTGAAAAAATGTGATTTACTTGACCCCAGGAGTGTGAAAAAAATCCAATTTTCCTGACCCCGGCAGTGTGAAAAAACCCAATTTTCCTGACCCCGGGAGTTTGAAAAATGTGATTTCCTTGAACCCGGGAGTGTGAAAAAAACCCAATTTTCCTGACCCTGGGAGTGTGAAAAAAATCCAATTTTCCTGACCCCGGGATTGTGAAAAAAATCCAATTTTGCTGACCCCGGGAGTGTGAAAAATATCAGAATTTCCTGACACAGGGAGTTTGAAAAACATCTGATTTTCCTGACCCCGGGAGTGTGAAAATATCCGATTTTCCTGACCCCGGGAGTGTGAAAAAAATCCAATTTTCCTGACCCCGGGCGTGTGAAAAATGTGATTTTCCTAACACCGGGAGTGTGAAAAAAATCAGAATTTCCTGACCCCGGGAGTGTGAAAAAATGTGATTTTCTTGACCCTGGGAGTGTGAAAAAAATCCAATTTTCCTGACCCCGGGAGTGTGAAAAATATCAGAATTACCTGACCCCGGGAGTTTGAAAAATGTGATTTCCTTGAACCCGGGAGTGTGAAAAAAACCCAATTTTCCTGACCCTGGGAGTGTGAAAAAAATCCAATTTTCCTTACCCCGGGAGTGTGAAAAAAAATCCAATTTTCCTGACCCCGGGAGTGTGAAAAATATCAGAATTACCTGACCCCGGGAGTTTGAAAAATGTGATTTCCTTGAACCCGGGAGTGTGAAAAAAACCCAATTTTCCTGACCCTGGGAGTGTGAAAAAAATCCAATTTTCCTTACCCCGGGATTGTGAAAAAAAATCCAATTTTCCTGACCCCGGGAGTGTGAAAAATATCAGAATTTCCTGACCCAGGGAGTTTGAAAAACATCTGATTTTCCTGACCCCGGGAGTGTGAAAATATCCGATTTTCCTGACCCCGGGAGTGTGAAAAAAATCCAATTTTCCTGACCCCGGGCGTGTGAAAAATGGGATTTTCCTAACACCGGGAGTGTGAAAAAAATCAGAATTTCCTGACCCCGGGAGTGTGAAAAAAAGTGATTTTCTTGACCCCGGGAGTGTGAAAAAAATCAGAATCTCCTGACCCCGGGAGTGTGAAAAAATGTGATTTTCTTGACCCCGGGAGTGTGAAAAAAACCCAATTTTCCTGACCCCGGGAGTTTGAAAAAAATCTGGTTTTCCTAACCCCGGGTGTATGAAAATATCCAATTTTCCTGACACCGGGAGTGTGAAAATATGCGAATTTCCTGACCCCGGGAGTGTGAAAAATATCAGAATTTCCTGACCCCGGGAGTTTAAAAAAATCTGATTTTCCTGACCCTGATAGTGTGAAAATACGCGATTTTCCTGACCCCGGGAGTGTGAAAAAAATCCAATTTTCCTGACCCCGGGAGTGTAAATATATCCGATTTTCTTGACCCCGGGAGTGTGAAAAAAATTAAATTCTCCTAACCCCGGGAGTGTGAAAAAATGTGATTTACTTGACCCCAGGAGTGTGAAAAAAATCAGAATTTCCTGACCCCGGGAGTGTGAAAAAATGTGATTTTCCTGACCCCGGGAGTGTGAAAAAAATCCAATTTTCCTGACCCCGGGAGTGTAAATATATGCGATTTTCTTGACCCCGGGAGTGTGAAAAAAATTAAACTCTACTGACCCCGGGAGTGTGAAAAAATGTGATTTACTTGACCCCAGGAGTGTGAAAAAAATCCAATTTTCCTGACCCCGGCAGTGTGAAAAAACCCAATTTTCCTGACCCAGGGAGTTTGAAAAACATCCAATTTTCCTGACCCCGGGAGTGTGAAAATATCCGATTTTCCTGACCCCGGGAGTGTGAAAAAAATCCAATTTTCCTGACCCCGGGAGTGTGAAAAATGTAATTTTTCTAACACCTGGAGTGTGAAAAAAATCAGAATTTCCTAACCCCGGGAGTGTGAAAATATCCGATTTTCCTGACCCCGGGAGTGTGAAAAATATCAGAATTTCCTGACCCCGGGAGTGTGAAAAATGTGATTTTCTTGAACCCGGGAGTGTGAAAAAAACACAATTTTCCTGACCCCGGGAGTGTGAAAAAAATCCAAATTTCCTGACCCCGGGAGTGTGAAAAATATCAGAATATCCTGACCCCAGGAGTGTGAAAAATGTGATTTTCTTGAACCCGGGAGTGTGAAAAAAAAAAACCAATTTTCCTGACCCTGGGAGTGTGAAAAATGTGATTTTCCTAACACCGGGAGTGTGAAAAAAAATCAGAATTTCCTGACCCCGGGAGTGTGAAAAAATGTGATTTTCCTGACCCCGGGAGCGTGAAAAAAATCCAATTTTCCTGACCCCGGGAGTGTAAATATATCCGATTTTCTTGACCCCGGGAGTGTGAAAAAAATTAAATTCTACTGACCCCGGGAGTGTGAAAAAATGTGATTTACTTGACCCCAGGAGCGTAAAAAAATCCAATTTTCCTGACCCCGGCAGTGTGAAAAAACCCAATTTTCCTGACCCAGGGAGTTTGAAAAACATCCAATTTTCCTGACCCCGGGAGTGTGAAAATATCCGATTTTCCTGACCCCGGGAGTGTGAAAAAATCCAATTTTCCTGACCCCGGGAGTGTGAAAAATGTAATTTTCCTAACACCTGGAGTGTGAAAAAAATCAGAATTTCCTAACCCCGGGAGTGTGAAAAAATGTGATTTTCTTGACCCCGGGAGTGTGAAAAAAATCAGAATCTCCTGACCCCAGGAGTGTGAAAAAATGTGATTTTCTTGACCCCAGAAGTGTGAAAAAAACCTAATTTTCCTGACCCCGGGAGTTTGAAAAAAATTTGGTTTTCCTGACCCCGGGAGTATGAAAATATCCAATTTTCCTGACACCGGCAGTGTGAAAATATGCGATTTTCCTGACCCCGGGAGTGTGAAAAAAATCAGAATTTCCTGACACCAGGAGTTTAAAAAAATCTGATTTTCCTGACCCCGGGAGTGTGAAAATATCCGATTTTCCTGACCCCGGGAGTGTGAAAAAAATCCAATTTTCCTGACCCCGGGAGTGTGAAAAATGTGATTTTCTTGACCCCGGGAGTGTGAAAAAAATCAGAATCTTCTGAACACGGGAGTGTGAAAAAATGTGATTTTCTTGACCCCGGGAGTGTGAAAAAAACCCCAATTTTCCTGACCCCAGGAGTGTGAAAAAAATCCAATTTTCCTGACCCCGGGAGTGTGAAAATATCTGATTTTCTTGACCCCGGGAGTGTGGAAAAAATTAAATTCTCCTGACCCCGGGAGTGTGAAAAATTCCACTTTTCCTGACCCCTGGAGTGTGAAAAATGTGATTTTCCTAACACCAGGAGTGTGAAAAAAATCAGAATTTCCTGACCCCGGGAGTGTGAAAAAATGTGATTTTCTTGACCCCGGGAGTGTGAAAAAAATCAGAATCTCCTGAACCTGGGAGTGTGAAAAAATGTGATTTTCTTGACCCCGGGAGTGTGAAAAAACCCAATTTTCCTAACCCCGGGAGTGTGAAAAAAATCCAATTTTCCTGACCCCGGGAGTGTGAAAAAAATCCAATTTTCCTGACCCCGGGAGTGTGAAAAAAATCCAATTTTCCTGACCCCGGGAGTGTGAAAAAAAATCCAATTTTCCTGACCCGGGGAGTTTGAAAAAAATCTGATTTTCCTGAATCCAGGAGTTTGAAAATATCCGATTTTCCTGACCCCGGGAGTGTGAAAAATATCAGAATTTCCTTACCCCGCGAGTGTGAAAATATATGATTTTCTTGAACCCGGGAGTGTGAAAAAAATTAAATTCTTCTGAACCCGGGAGTGTGAAAAATGTGATTTTCCTAACACCGGGAGTGTGCAAAAAATCTGAATTTCCTGACCCCGGGAGTGTGAAAAAATGTGATTTTCTTGACCCATGGAGTGTGAAAAAAATCAGAATCTCCTGAACCCGGGAGTGTGAAAAAATGTGATTTTCTTGACCGCGGGAGTGTGAAAAAAATCCAATTTTTCTAACCCCGGGAGTGTGAAAAAAATTCAATTTTCCTGACCCCGGGAGAGTGAAAAAAATCAGAATATCCTGAGCCCGGGAGTTTAAAAAAACCTGATTTTCCTGACCCCGGGAGTGTGAAAATATCCGATTTTCCTGACCCCGGGAGTGTGAAAAATATCAGAATTTCCTGACCCCGGGAGTGTGAAAAATGTGATTTTCTTGAACCCGGGAGTGTGAAAAAAACACAATTTTCCTGACCCCGGGAGTGTGAAAAAAATCCAAATTTCCTGACCCCGGGAGTGTGAAAAATATCAGAATATCCTGACCCCAGGAGTGTGAAAAATGTGATTTTCTTGAACCCGGGAGTGTGAAAAAAAAAACCAATTTTCCTGACCCTGGGAGTGTGAAAAATGTGATTTTCCTAACACCGGGAGTGTGAAAAAAAATCAGAATTTCCTGACCCCGGGAGTGTGAAAAAATGTGATTTTCCTGACCCCGGGAGTGTGAAAAAATGTGATTTTCCTGACTCCGGGAGTGTGAAAAAAATCAGAATCTCCTGACCCCAGGAGTGTGATAAAATGTGATTTTCTTGACCCCAGGAGTGTGAAAAAAACCCAATTTTCCTGACCCCGGGAGTTTGAAAAAAATCCAAATTTCCTGACCCCGGGAGTGTGAAAAATATCAGAATATCCTGACCCCAGGAGTGTGAAAAATGTGATTTTCTTGAACCCTGGAGTGTGAAAAAAATCAGAATTTCCTAACCCCGGGAGTGTGAAAAAATGTGATTTTCTTGACCCCGGGAGTGTGAAAAAAATCAGAATCTCCTGACCCCAGGAGTGTGAAAAAATGTGATTTTCTTGACCCCAGGAGTGTGAAAAAAACCTAATTTTCCTGACCCCGGGAGTTTGAAAAAAATTTGGTTTTCCTGACCCCGGGAGTATGAAAATATCCAATTTTCCTGACACCGGCAGTGTGAAAATATGCGATTTTCCTGACCCCGGGAGTGTGAAAAAAATCAGAATTTCCTGACACCAGGAGTTTAAAAAAATCTGATTTTCCTGACCCCGGGAGTGTGAAAAAAATCCAATTTTCCTGACCCCGGGAGTGTGAAAAATGTGATTTTCTTGACCCCGGGAGTGTGAAAAAAATCAGAATCTTCTGAACACGGGAGTGTGAAAAAATGTGATTTTCTTGACCCCGGGAGTGTGAAAAAAACCCCAATTTTCCTGACCCCAGGAGTGTGAAAAAAATCCAATTTTCCTGACCCCGGGAGTGTGGAAAAAATTAAATTCTCCTGACCCCGGGAGTGTGAGAAATTCCACTTTTCCTGACCCCTGGAGTGTGAAAAATGTGATTTTCCTAACACCAGGAGTGTGAAAAAAATCAGAATTTCCTGACCCCGGGAGTGTGAAAAAATGTGATTTTCTTGACCCCAGGAGTGTGAAAAAAATCAGAATCTCCTGAACCTGGGAGTGTGAAAAAATGTGATTTTCTTGACCCCGGGAGTGTGAAAAAAACCAATTTTCCTAACCCCGGGAGTGTGAAAAAAATCCAATTTTCCTGACCCCGGGAGTGTGAAAAAAATCCAATTTTCCTGACCCCGGGAGTGTGAAAAAAATCCAATTTTCCTGACCCCAGGAGTGTGAAAAAAAAATCCAATTTTCCTGACCCGGGGAGTTTGAAAAAAATCTGATTTTCCTGAATCCAGGAGTTTGAAAATATCCGATTTTCCTGACCCCGGGAGTGTGAAAAAAATCAGAATTTCCTGACCCCGGGAGTGTGAAAAAATGTGATTTTCTTGACCCCAGGAGTGTGAAAAAAATCAGAATCTCCTGAACCTGGGAGTGTGAAAAAATGTGATTTTCTTGACCCCGGGAGTGTGAAAAAACCCAATTTTCCTAACCCCGGGAGTGTGAAAAAAATCCAATTTTCCTGACCCCGGGAGTGTGAAAAAAATCCAATTTTCCTGACCCCGGGAGTGTGAAAAAAAAATCCAATTTTCCTGACCCGGGGAGTTTGAAATAAAATCTGATTTTCCTGAATCCAGGAGTTTGAAAATATCCGATTTTCCTGACCCCGGGAGTGTGAAAAATATCAGAATTTCCTTACCCCGCAAGTGTGAAAATATATGATTTTCTTGAACCCGGGAGTGTGAAAAAAATTAAATTCTTCTGACCCCCGGAGTGTGAAAAATGTGATTTTCCTAACACCGGGAGTGTGCAAAAAATCAGAATTTCCTGACCCCGGGAGTGTGAAAAAAATGTGATTTTCTTGACCCATGGAGTGTGAAAAAAATCAGAATCTCCTGAACCCGGGAGTGTGAAAAAATGTGATTTTCTTGACCGCGGGAGTGTGAAAAAAATCCAATTTTTCTAACCCCGGGAGTGTGAAAAAAATTCAATTTTCCTGACCCCGGGAGAGTGAAAAAAATCAGAATATCCTGAGCCCGGGAGTTTAAAAAAATCTGATTTTCCTGACCCCGGGAGTGTGAAAATATCCGATTTAACTGACCCCGGGAGTGTGAAAAAAATCCAATTTTCCTGACCCCGGGAGTGTGAAAAATATCAGAATTTCCTGACCCCGGGAGTGTGAAAAATGTGATTTTCTTGAACCCGGGAGTGTGAAAAAAACACAATTTTCCTGACCCCGGGAGTGTGAAAAAAATCCAAATTTCCTGACCCCGGGAGTGTGAAAAATATCAGAATTTCCTGACCCCAGGGGTGTGAAAAATGTGATTTTCTTGAACACGGGAGTTTGAAAAAAACCCAATTTTCCTGACCCCGGGAGTGTGAAAAAAATCCAATTTTTCTGACCCCGGGAGTGTGAAAAATGTGATTTTCCTAACACCGGGAGTGTGAAAAAAATCAGAATTTCCTGACCCCGGGATTGTGAAAAAATGTGATTTTCCTGACCCCGGGAGTGTGAAAAAAATCCAATTTTCCTGACCCCGGGAGTGTAAATATATCCGATTTTCTTGACCCCGGGAGTGTGAAAAAAATTAAATTCTACTGACCCCGGGAGTGTGAAAAAATATGATTTACTTGACCCCGGCAGTGTGAAAAAACCCAATTTTCCTGACCCAGGGAGTTTGAAAAACATCCAATTTTCATGACCCGGGAGTGTGAAAATATCCGATTTTCCTGACCCCGGGAGTGTGAAAAAATCCAATTTTCCTGACCCCGGGAGTGTGAAAAATGTAATTTTCCTAACACCTGGAGTGTGAAAAAAATCAGAATTTCCTAACCCCGGGAGTGTGAAAAAATGTGATTTTCTTGACCCCGGGAGTGTGAAAAAAATCAGAATCTCCTGACCCCAGGAGTGTGAAAAAATGTGATTTTCTTGACCCCAGGAGTGTGAAAAAAACCCAATTTTCCTGACCCCGGGAGTTTGAAAAAAATTTGATTTTCCTGACCCCGGGAGTATGAAAATATCCAATTTTCCTGACACCGGCAGTGTGAAAATATGCGATTTTCCTGACCCCGGGAGTGTGAAAAAAATCAGAATTTCCTGACACCAGGAGTTTAAAAAAATCTGATTTTCCTGACCCCGGGAGTGTGAAAATATCCGATTTTCCTGACCCCGGGAGTGTGAAAAAAATCCAATTTTCCTGACCCCGGGAGTGTGAAAAATGTGATTTTCTTGACCCCGGGAGTGTGAAAAAAAATCAGAATCTTCTGAACACGGGAGTGTGAAAAAATGTGATTTTCTTGACCCCGGGAGTGTGAAAAAAACCCCAATTTTCCTGACCCCAGGAGTGTGAAAAAAATCCAATTTTCCTGACCCCGGGAATGTGAAAATATCTGATTTTCTTGACTCCGGGAGTGTGGAAAAAATTAAATTCTCCTGACCCCGGGAGTGTGAAAAATTCCAATTTTCCTGACCCCTGGAGTGTGAAAAATGTGATTTTCCTAACACCGGGAGTGTGAAAAAAATCAGAATTTTCTGACCCCGGGAGTGTGTAAAAATGTGATTTTCTTGACCCCGGGATTGTGAAAAAAATCAGAATCTCCTGAACCTGGGAGTGTGAAAAAATGTGATTTTCTTGACCCCGGGAGTGTGAAAAAACCCAATTTTCCTAACCCCGGGAGTGTGAAAAAAATCCAATTTTCCTGACCCCGGGATTGTGAAAAAAAATCCAATTTTCCTGACCCCGGGAGTGTGAAAAAAATCCAATTTTCCTGACCCCGGGAGTGTGAAAAAAAATCCAATTTTCCTGACCCGGGGAGTTTGAAAAAAATCTGATTTTCCTGAATCCAGGAGTTTGAAAATATCCGATTTTCCTGACCCCGGGAGTGTGAAAAATATCAGAATTTCCTTACCCCGCGAGTGTGAAAATATATGATTTTCCTGAACCTGAGAGTGTGAAAAAAATTAAATTCTTCTGACCCCGGGAGTGTGAAAAATGTGATTTTCCTAACACCGGAAGTGTGCAAAAAATCTGAATTTCCTGACCCCGGGAGTGTGAAAAAATGTGATTTTCTTGACCCATGGAGTGTGAAAAAAATCAGAATCTCCTGAACCCGGGAGTGTGAAAAAATGTGATTTTCTTGACCGCGGGCGTGTGAAAAAAATCCAATTTTTCTAACCCCGGGAGTGTGAAAAAAATTCAATTTTCCTGACCCCGGGAGAGTGAAAAAACCCCCAATTTTCCTGACCCCGGGAGTGTGAAAAAAATCCAATTTTTCTGACCCCGGGAGTGTGAAAAATGTGATTTTCCAAACACCGGGAGTGTGAAAAAAATCAGAATTTCCTGACCCCGGGAGTGTGAAAAAATGTGATTTTCCTGACCCCGGGAGTGTGAAAAAATGTGATTTTCCTGACCCCAGGAGTGTGAAAAAAATCCAATTTTCCTGACCCCGGGAGTGTGAAAAAAATTAAATTCTCCTGACCCCGGGAGTGTGAAAAAATGTGATTTACTTGACCCCAGGAGTGTGAAAAAAATCCAATTTTCCTGACCCCGGCAGTGTGAAAAAACCCAATTTTCCTGACCCAGGGAGTTTGAAAAACATCCAATTTTCCTGACCCCGGGAGTGTGAAAATATCCGATTTTCCTGACCCCGGGAGTGTGAAAAAATGTGATTTTCCTGACCCCGGGAGTGTGAAAAAATGTGATTTTCCTGACCCCAGGAGTGTGAAAAAAATCCAATTTTCCTGACCCCGGGAGTGTGAAAAAAATTAAATTCTCCTGACCCCGGGAGTGTGAAAAAATGTGATTTACTTGACCCCAGGAGTGTGAAAAAAATCCAATTTTCCTGACCCCGGCAGTGTGAAAAAACCCAATTTTCCTGACCCCGGGAGTTTGAAAAATGTGATTTCCTTGAACCCGGGAGTGTGAAAAAAACCCAATTTTCCTGACCCTGGGAGTGTGAAAAAAATCCAATTTTCCTGACCCCGGGATTGTGAAAAAAATCCAATTTTGCTGACCCCGGGAGTGTGAAAAATATCAGAATTTCCTGACACAGGGAGTTTGAAAAACATCTGATTTTCCTGACCCCGGGAGTGTGAAAATATCCGATTTTCCTGACCCCGGGAGTGTGAAAAAAATCCAATTTTCCTGACCCCGGGCGTGTGAAAAATGTGATTTTCCTAACACCGGGAGTGTGAAAAAAATCAGAATTTCCTGACCCCGGGAGTGTGAAAAAATGTGATTTTCTTGACCCTGGGAGTGTGAAAAAAATCCAATTTTCCTGACCCCGGGAGTGTGAAAAATATCAGAATTACCTGACCCCGGGAGTTTGAAAAATGTGATTTCCTTGAACCCGGGAGTGTGAAAAAAACCCAATTTTCCTGACCCTGGGAGTGTGAAAAAAATCCAATTTTCCTTACCCCGGGAGTGTGAAAAAAAATCCAATTTTCCTGACCCCGGGAGTGTGAAAAATATCAGAATTACCTGACCCCGGGAGTTTGAAAAATGTGATTTCCTTGAACCCGGGAGTGTGAAAAAAACCCAATTTTCCTGACCCTGGGAGTGTGAAAAAAATCCAATTTTCCTTACCCCGGGATTGTGAAAAAAAATCCAATTTTCCTGACCCCGGGAGTGTGAAAAATATCAGAATTTCCTGACCCAGGGAGTTTGAAAAACATCTGATTTTCCTGACCCCGGGAGTGTGAAAATATCCGATTTTCCTGACCCCGGGAGTGTGAAAAAAATCCAATTTTCCTGACCCCGGGCGTGTGAAAAATGGGATTTTCCTAACACCGGGAGTGTGAAAAAAATCAGAATTTCCTGACCCCGGGAGTGTGAAAAAAAGTGATTTTCTTGACCCCGGGAGTG
Organism: Bradypodion ventrale; assembly: GCA_035047345.1. Taxonomy (NCBI): domain Eukaryota; kingdom Metazoa; phylum Chordata; class Lepidosauria; order Squamata; family Chamaeleonidae; genus Bradypodion; species Bradypodion ventrale. Next base: position 20,455,862 of record JAWDJE010000009.1, on the reverse strand, counting down.
TGAAAAAAATCAGAATCTCCTGACCCCGGGAGTGTGAAAAAATGTGATTTTCTTGACCCCGGGAGTGTGAAAAAAACCCAATTTTCCTGACCCCGGGAGTTTGAAAAAAATCTGGTTTTCCTAACCCCGGGTGTATGAAAATATCCAATTTTCCTGACACCGGGAGTGTGAAAATATGCGAATTTCCTGACCCCGGGAGTGTGAAAAATATCAGAATTTCCTGACCCCGGGAGTTTAAAAAAATCTGATTTTCCTGACCCTGATAGTGTGAAAATACGCGATTTTCCTGACCCCGGGAGTGTGAAAAAAATCCAATTTTCCTGACCCCGGGAGTGTAAATATATCCGATTTTCTTGACCCCGGGAGTGTGAAAAAAATTAAATTCTCCTAACCCCGGGAGTGTGAAAAAATGTGATTTACTTGACCCCAGGAGTGTGAAAAAAATCAGAATTTCCTGACCCCGGGAGTGTGAAAAAATGTGATTTTCCTGACCCCGGGAGTGTGAAAAAAATCCAATTTTCCTGACCCCGGGAGTGTAAATATATGCGATTTTCTTGACCCCGGGAGTGTGAAAAAAATTAAACTCTACTGACCCCGGGAGTGTGAAAAAATGTGATTTACTTGACCCCAGGAGTGTGAAAAAAATCCAATTTTCCTGACCCCGGCAGTGTGAAAAAACCCAATTTTCCTGACCCAGGGAGTTTGAAAAACATCCAATTTTCCTGACCCCGGGAGTGTGAAAATATCCGATTTTCCTGACCCCGGGAGTGTGAAAAAAATCCAATTTTCCTGACCCCGGGAGTGTGAAAAATGTAATTTTTCTAACACCTGGAGTGTGAAAAAAATCAGAATTTCCTAACCCCGGGAGTGTGAAAAAATGTGATTTTCTTGACCCCCGGAGTGTGAAAAAATCAGAATCTCCTGACCCCAGTAGTGTGAAAAAATGTGATTTTCTTGACCCCAGGAGTGTGAAAAAAAACCAATTTTCCTGACCCCGGGAGTTTGAAAAAAATTTGGTTTTCCTGACCCCGGGAGTATGAAAATATCCAATTTTCCTGACAGCGGCAGTGTGAAAATATGCGATTTTCCTGACCCCGGGAGTGTGAAAAAAATCAGAATTTCCTGACACCAGGAGTTTAAAAAAATCTGATTTTCCTGACCCCGGGAGTGTGAAAAAAATCCAATTTTCCTGACCCCGGGAGTGTGAAAAAATGTGATTTTCCTGACCCCGGGAGTGTGAAAAAATGTGATTTTCCTGACCCCGGGAGTGTGAAAAAAACCCCAATTTTCCTGACCCCAGGAGTGTTAAAAAAATCCAATTTTCCTGACCCCGGGAGTGTGAAAATATCTGATTTTCTTGACCCCGGGAGTGTGGCAAAAATTAAATTCTCCTGACCCCGGGAGTGTGAAAAATTCCAATTTTCCTGACCCCTGGAGTGTGAAAAATGTGATTTTCCTAACACCGGGAGTGTGAAAAAAATCAGAATTTTCTGACCCCGGGAGTGTGTAAAAATGTGATTTTCTTGACCCCGGGATTGTGAAAAAAATCAGAATCTCCTGAACCTGGGAGTGTGAAAAAATGTGATTTTCTTGACCCCGGGAGTGTGAAAAAACCCAATTTTCCTAACCCCGGGAGTGTGAAAAAAATCCAATTTTCCTGACCCCGGGATTGTGAAAAAAATCCAATTTTCCTGACCCCGGGAGTGTGAAAAAAATCCAATTTTCCTGACCCCGGGAGTGTGAAAAAAAATCCAATTTTCCTGACCCGGGGAGTTTGAAAAAAATCTGATTTTCCTGAATCCAGGAGTTTGAAAATATCCGATTTTCCTGACCCCGGGAGTGTGAAAAATATCAGAATTTCCTTACCCCGCGAGTGTGAAAATATATGATTTTCCTGAACCCGGGAGTGTGAAAAAAATTAAATTCTTCTGACCCTGGGAGTGTGAAAAATGTGATTTTCCTAACACCGGGAGTGTGCAAAAAATCTGAATTTCCTGACCCCGGGAGTGTGAAAAAATGTGATTTTCTTGACCCATGGAGTGTGAAAAAAATCAGAATCTCCTGAACCCGGGAGTGTGAAAAAATGTGATTTTCTTGACCGCGGGCGTGTGAAAAAAATCCAATTTTTCTAACCCCGGGAGTGTGAAAAAAATTCAATTTTCCTGACCCCGGGAGAGTGAAAAAAATCAGAATATCCTGAGCCCGGGAGTTTAAAAAAATCTGATTTTCCTGACCCCGGGAGTGTGAAATATCCGATTTTCCTGACCCCGGGAGTGTGAAAAATATCAGAATTTCCTGACCCCGGGAGTGTGAAAAAATGTGATTTTCCTGACCCCGGGAGTGTGAAAAAAATCCAATTTTCCTGACCCCGGGAGTGTGAAAAAAATTAAATTCTCCTGACCCCGGGAGTGTGAAAAAATGTGATTTACTTGACCCCAGGAGTGTGAAAAAAATCCAATTTTCCTGACCCCGGCAGTGTGAAAAAACCCAATTTTCCTGACCCAGGGAGTTTGAAAAACATCCAATTTTCCTGACCCCGGGAGTGTGAAAATATCCGATTTTCCTGACCCCGGGAGTGTGAAAAAATGTGATTTTCCTGACCCCGGGAGTGTGAAAAAATGTGATTTTCCTGACCCCAGGAGTGTGAAAAAAATCCAATTTTCCTGACCCCGGGAGTGTGAAAAAAATTAAATTCTCCTGACCCCGGGAGTGTGAAAAAATGTGATTTACTTGACCCCAGGAGTGTGAAAAAAATCCAATTTTCCTGACCCCGGCAGTGTGAAAAAACCCAATTTTCCTGACCCCGGGAGTTTGAAAAATGTGATTTCCTTGAACCCGGGAGTGTGAAAAAAACCCAATTTTCCTGACCCCGGGAGTGTGAAAAAAATCCAATTTTCCTGACCCCGGGCGTGTGAAAAATGTGATTTTCCTAACACCGGGAGTGTGAAAAAAATCAGAATTTCCTGACCCCGGGAGTGTGAAAAAATGTGATTTTCTTGACCCTGGGAGTGTGAAAAAAATCCAATTTTCCTGACCCCGGGAGTGTGAAAAATATCAGAATTACCTGACCCCGGGAGTTTGAAAAATGTGATTTCCTTGAACCCGGGAGTGTGAAAAAAACCCAATTTTCCTGACCCTGGGAGTGTGAAAAAAATCCAATTTTCCTTACCCCGGGAGTGTGAAAAAAAATCCAATTTTCCTGACCCCGGGAGTGTGAAAAATATCAGAATTACCTGACCCCGGGAGTTTGAAAAATGTGATTTCCTTGAACCCGGGAGTGTGAAAAAAACCCAATTTTCCTGACCCTGGGAGTGTGAAAAAAATCCAATTTTCCTTACCCCGGGATTGTGAAAAAAAATCCAATTTTCCTGACCCCGGGAGTGTGAAAAATATCAGAATTTCCTGACCCAGGGAGTTTGAAAAACATCTGATTTTCCTGACCCCGGGAGTGTGAAAATATCCGATTTTCCTGACCCCGGGAGTGTGAAAAAAATCCAATTTTCCTGACCCCGGGCGTGTGAAAAATGGGATTTTCCTAACACCGGGAGTGTGAAAAAAATCAGAATTTCCTGACCCCGGGAGTGTGAAAAAAAGTGATTTTCTTGACCCCGGGAGTGTGAAAAAAATCAGAATCTCCTGACCCCGGGAGTGTGAAAAAATGTGATTTTCTTGACCCCGGGAGTGTGAAAAAAACCCAATTTTCCTGACCCCGGGAGTTTGAAAAAAATCTGGTTTTCCTAACCCCGGGTGTATGAAAATATCCAATTTTCCTGACACCGGGAGTGTGAAAATATGCGAATTTCCTGACCCCGGGAGTGTGAAAAATATCAGAATTTCCTGACCCCGGGAGTTTAAAAAAATCTGATTTTCCTGACCCTGATAGTGTGAAAATACGCGATTTTCCTGACCCCGGGAGTGTGAAAAAAATCCAATTTTCCTGACCCCGGGAGTGTAAATATATCCGATTTTCTTGACCCCGGGAGTGTGAAAAAAATTAAATTCTCCTAACCCCGGGAGTGTGAAAAAATGTGATTTACTTGACCCCAGGAGTGTGAAAAAAATCAGAATTTCCTGACCCCGGGAGTGTGAAAAAATGTGATTTTCCTGACCCCGGGAGTGTGAAAAAAATCCAATTTTCCTGACCCCGGGAGTGTAAATATATCCGATTTTCTTGACCCCGGGAGTGTGAAAAAAATTAAACTCTACTGACCCCGGGAGTGTGAAAAAATGTGATTTACTTGACCCCAGGAGTGTGAAAAAAATCCAATTTTCCTGACCCCGGCAGTGTGAAAAAACCCAATTTTCCTGACCCAGGGAGTTTGAAAAACATCCAATTTTCCTGACCCCGGGAGTGTGAAAATATCCGATTTTCCTGACCCCGGGAGTGTGAAAAAAATCCAATTTTCCTGACCCCGGGAGTGTGAAAAATGTAATTTTTCTAACACCTGGAGTGTGAAAAAAATCAGAATTTCCTAACCCCGGGAGTGTGAAAAAATGTGATTTTCTTGACCCCCGGAGTGTGAAAAAAATCAGAATCTCCTGACCCCAGTAGTGTGAAAAAATGTGATTTTCTTGACCCCAGGAGTGTGAAAAAAAACCAATTTTCCTGACCCCGGGAGTTTGAAAAAAATTTGGTTTTCCTGACCCCGGGAGTATGAAAATATCCAATTTTCCTGACAGCGGCAGTGTGAAAATATGCGATTTTCCTGACCCCGGGAGTGTGAAAAAAATCAGAATTTCCTGACACCAGGAGTTTAAAAAAATCTGATTTTCCTGACCCCGGGAGTGTGAAAAAAATCCAATTTTCCTGACCCCGGGAGTGTGAAAAAATGTGATTTTCCTGACCCCGGGAGTGTGAAAAAATGTGATTTTCCTGACCCCGGGAGTGTGAAAAAAACCCCAATTTTCCTGACCCCAGGAGTGTTAAAAAAATCCAATTTTCCTGACCCCGGGAGTGTGAAAATATCTGATTTTCTTGACCCCGGGAGTGTGGCAAAAATTAAATTCTCCTGACCCCGGGAGTGTGAAAAATTCCAATTTTCCTGACCCCTGGAGTGTGAAAAATGTGATTTTCCTAACACCGGGAGTGTGAAAAAAATCAGAATTTTCTGACCCCGGGAGTGTGTAAAAATGTGATTTTCTTGACCCCGGGATTGTGAAAAAAATCAGAATCTCCTGAACCTGGGAGTGTGAAAAAATGTGATTTTCTTGACCCCGGGAGTGTGAAAAAACCCAATTTTCCTAACCCCGGGAGTGTGAAAAAAATCCAATTTTCCTGACCCCGGGATTGTGAAAAAAATCCAATTTTCCTGACCCCGGGAGTGTGAAAAAAATCCAATTTTCCTGACCCCGGGAGTGTGAAAAAAAATCCAATTTTCCTGACCCGGGGAGTTTGAAAAAAATCTGATTTTCCTGAATCCAGGAGTTTGAAAATATCCGATTTTCCTGACCCCGGGAGTGTGAAAAATATCAGAATTTCCTTACCCCGCGAGTGTGAAAATATATGATTTTCCTGAACCCGGGAGTGTGAAAAAAATTAAATTCTTCTGACCCTGGGAGTGTGAAAAATGTGATTTTCCTAACACCGGGAGTGTGCAAAAAATCTGAATTTCCTGACCCCGGGAGTGTGAAAAAATGTGATTTTCTTGACCCATGGAGTGTGAAAAAAATCAGAATCTCCTGAACCCGGGAGTGTGAAAAAATGTGATTTTCTTGACCGCGGGCGTGTGAAAAAAATCCAATTTTTCTAACCCCGGGAGTGTGAAAAAAATTCAATTTTCCTGACCCCGGGAGAGTGAAAAAAATCAGAATATCCTGAGCCCGGGAGTTTAAAAAAATCTGATTTTCCTGACCCCGGGAGTGTGAAATATCCGATTTTCCTGACCCCGGGAGTGTGAAAAATATCAGAATTTCCTGACCCCGGGAGTGTGAAAAATGTGATTTTCTTGAACCCGGGAGTGTGAAAAAAACTCAATTTTCCTGATCCCGGGAGTGTGAAAAATATCAGAATTTCCTGACCCCAGGAGTGTGAAAAATGTGATTTTCTTGAACCCGGGAGTGTGAAAAAAACCCCAATTTTCCTGACCCCGGGAGTGTGAAAAAAATCCAATTTTTCTGACCCCGGGAGTGTGAAAAATGTGATTTTCCAAACACCGGGAGTGTGAAAAAAATCAGAATTTCCTGACCCCGGGAGTGTGAAAAAATGTGATTTTCCTGACCCCGGGAGTGTGAAAAAATGTGATTTTCCTGACCCCAGGAGTGTGAAAAAAATCCAATTTTCCTGACCCCGGGAGTGTGAAAAAAATTAAATTCTCCTGACCCCGGGAGTGTGAAAAAATGTGATTTACTTGACCCCAGGAGTGTGAAAAAAATCCAATTTTCCTGACCCCGGCAGTGTGAAAAAACCCAATTTTCCTGACCCAGGGAGTTTGAAAAACATCCAATTTTCCTGACCCCGGGAGTGTGAAAATATCCGATTTTCCTGACCCCGGGAGTGTGAAAAAAATCCAATTTTCCTGACCCCGGGAGTTTGAAAAATGTGATTTCCTTGAACCCGGGAGTGTGAAAAAAACCCAATTTTCCTGACCCTGGGAGTGTGAAAAAAATCCAATTTTCCTGACCCCGGGATTGTGAAAAAAATCCAATTTTGCTGACCCCGGGAGTGTGAAAAATATCAGAATTTCCTGACACAGGGAGTTTGAAAAACATCTGATTTTCCTGACCCCGGGAGTGTGAAAATATCCGATTTTCCTGACCCCGGGAGTGTGAAAAAAATCCAAGTTTTCCTGACCCCGGGCGTGTGAAAAATGTGATTTTCCTAACACCGGGAGTGTGAAAAAAATCAGAATTTCCTGACCCCGGGAGTGTGAAAAAATGTGATTTTCTTGACCCTGGGAGTGTGAAAAAAATCCAATTTTCCTGACCCCGGGAGTGTGAAAAATATCAGAATTACCTGACCCCGGGAGTTTGAAAAATGTGATTTCCTTGAACCCGGGAGTGTGAAAAAAACCCAATTTTCCTGACCCTGGGAGTGTGAAAAAAATCCAATTTTCCTTACCCCGGGAGTGTGAAAAAAAATCCAATTTTCCTGACCCCGGGAGTGTGAAAAATATCAGAATTACCTGACCCCGGGAGTTTGAAAAATGTGATTTCCTTGAACCCGGGAGTGTGAAAAAAACCCAATTTTCCTGACCCTGGGAGTGTGAAAAAAATCCAATTTTCCTTACCCCGGGATTGTGAAAAAAAATCCAATTTTCCTGACCCCGGGAGTGTGAAAAATATCAGAATTTCCTGACCCAGGGAGTTTGAAAAACATCTGATTTTCCTGACCCCGGGAGTGTGAAAATATCCGATTTTCCTGACCCCGGGAGTGTGAAAAAAATCCAATTTTCCTGACCCCGGGCGTGTGAAAAATGTGATTTTCCTAACACCGGGAGTGTGAAAAAAATCAGAATTTCCTGACCCCGGGAGTGTGAAAAAAAGTGATTTTCTTGACCCCGGGAGTGTGAAAAAAATCAGAATCTCCTGACCCCGGGAGTGTGAAAAAATGTGATTTTCTTGACCCCGGGAGTGTGAAAAAAACCCAATTTTCCTGACCCCGGGAGTTTGAAAAAAATCTGGTTTTCCTAACCCCGGGTGTATGAAAATATCCAATTTTCCTGACACCGGGAGTGTGAAAATATGCGAATTTCCTGACCCCGGGAGTGTGAAAAATATCAGAATTTCCTGACCCCGGGAGTTTAAAAAAATCTGATTTTCCTGACGCTGATAGTGTGAAAATACGCGATTTTCCTGACCCCGGGAGTGTGAAAAAAATCCAATTTTCCTGACCCCGGGAGTGTAAATATATCCGATTTTCTTGACCCCGGGAGTGTGAAAAAAATTAAATTCTCCTAACCCCGGGAGTGTGAAAAAATGTGATTTACTTGACCCCAGGAGTGTGAAAAAAATCAGAATTTCCTGACCCCGGGAGTGTGAAAAAATGTGATTTTCCTGACCCCGGGAGTGTGAAAAAAATCCAATTTTCCTGACCCCGGGAGTGTGAAAAAAATTAAACTCTACTGACCCCGGGAGTGTGAAAAAATGTGATTTACTTGACCCCAGGAGTGTGAAAAAAATCCAATTTTCCTGACCCCGGCAGTGTGAAAAAACCCAATTTTCCTGACCCAGGGAGTTTGAAAAACATCCAATTTTCCTGACCCCGGGAGTGTGAAAATATCCGATTTTCCTGACCCCGGGAGTGTGAAAAAAATCCAATTTTCCTGACCCCGGGAGTGTGAAAAATGTAATTTTTCTAACACCTGGAGTGTGAAAAAAATCAGAATTTCCTAACCCCGGGAGTGTGAAAAAATGTGATTTTCTTGACCCCCGGAGTGTGAAAAAAATCAGAATCTCCTGACCCCAGGAGTGTGAAAAAATGTGATTTTCTTGACCCCAGGAGTGTGAAAAAAAACCAATTTTCCTGACCCCGGGAGTTTGAAAAAAATTTGGTTTTCCTGACCCCGGGAGTATGAAAATATCCAATTTTCCTGACAGCGGCAGTGTGAAAATATGCGATTTTCCTGACCCCGGGAGTGTGAAAAAAATCAGAATTTCCTGACACCAGGAGTTTAAAAAAATCTGATTTTTCTGACCCCGGGAGTGTGAAAAAAATCCAATTTTCCTGACCCCGGGAGTGTGAAAAATGTGATTTTCTTGACCCCGGGAGTGTGAAAAAAATCAGAATTTCCTGACCCCGGGAGTGTGAAAAAATGTGATTTTCCTGACCCCGGGAGTGTGAAAAAATGTGATTTTCCTGACCCCGGGAGTGTGAAAAAAATCCAATTTTCCTGACCCCAGGAGTGTGAAAAAAATTAAATTCTCCTGTCCCCGGGAGTGTGAAAAAATGTGATTTACTTGACCCCAGGAGTGTGAAAAAAATCCAATTTTCCTGACCCCGGCAGTGTGAAAAAACCCAATTTTCCTGACCCAGGGAGTTTGAAAAACATCCAATTTTCCTGACCCCAGGAGTGTGAAAATATCCGATTTTCCTGACCCCGGGAGTGTGAAAAAAATCCAATTTTCCTGACCCCGGGAGTTTGAAAAATGTGATTTCCTTGAACCCGGGAGTGTGAAAAAAACCCAATTTTCCTGACCGTGGGAGTGTGAAAAAAATCCAATTTTCCTGACCCCGGGATTGTGAAAAAAATCCAATTTTGCTGACCCCGGGAGTGTGAAAAATATCATAATTTCCTGACACAGGGAGTTTGAAAAACATCTGATTTTCCTGACCCCGGGAGTGTGAAAATATCCGATTTTCCTGACCCCGGGAGTGTGAAAAAAATCCAATTTTCCTGACCCCGGGCGTGTGAAAAATGTGATTTTCCTAACACCGGGAGTGTGAAAAAAATCAGATTTTCCTGACCCCGGGAGTGTAAAAAAATGTGATTTTCTTGACCCTGGGAGTGTGAAAAAAATCCAATTTTCCTGACCCCGGGAGTGTGAAAAATATCAGAATTACCTGACCCCGGGAGTTTGAAAAATGTGATTTCCTTGAACCCGGGAGTGTGAAAAAAACCCAATTTTCCTGACCCTGGGAGTGTGAAAAAAATCCAATTTTCCTTACCCCGGGAGTGTGAAAAAAAATCCAATTTTCCTGACCCCGGGAGTGTGAAAACTATCAGAATTACCTGACCCCGGGAGTTTGAAAAATGTGATTTCCTTGAACCCGGGAGTGTGAAAAAAACCCAATTTTCCTGACCCTGGGAGTGTGAAAAAAATCCAATTGTCCTTACCCCGGGATTGTGAAAAAAAATCCAATTTTCCTGACCCCGGGAGTGTGAAAAATTTCAGAATTTCCTGACCCAGGGAGTTTGAAAAACATCTGATTTTCCTGACCCCGGGAGTGTGAAAATATCCGATTTTCCTGACCCCGGGAGTGTGAAAAAAATCCAATTTTCCTGACCCCGGGCGTGTGAAAAATGTGATTTTCCTAACACCGGGAGTGTGAAAAATATCAGAATTTCATGACCCCGGGAGTGTGAAAAAAAGTGATTTTCTTGACCCCGGGAGTGTGAAAAAAATCAGAATCTCCTGACCCCGGGAGTGTGAAAAAATGTGATTTTCTTGACCCCGGGAGTGTGAAAAAAACCCAATTTTCCTGACCCCGGGAGTTTGAAAAAAATCTGGTTTTCCTAACCCCGGGTGTATGAAAATATCCAATTTTCCTGACACCGGGAGTGTGAAAATATGCGAATTTCCTGACCCCGGGAGTGTGAAAAATATCAGAATTTCCTGATCCCGGGAGTTTAAAAAAATCTGATTTTCCTGACCCTGATAGTGTGAAAATACGCGATTTTCCTGACCCCGGGAGTGTGAAAAAAATCCAATTTTCCTGACCCCGGGAGTGTAAATATATCCGATTTTCTTGACCCCGGGAGTGTGAAAAAAATTAAATTCTCCTAACCCCGGGAGTGTGAAAAAATGTGATTTACTTGACCCCAGGAGTGTGAAAAAAATCCAATTTTCCTGACCCCGGCAGTGTGAAAAAACCCAATTTTCCTGACCCAGGGAGTTTGAAAAACATCCAATTTTCCTGACCCCGGGAGTGTGAAAATATCCGATTTTCCTGACCCCGGGAGTGTGAAAAAAATCCAATTTTCCTGACCCCGGGAGTGTGAAAAATGTAATTTTTCTAACACCTGGAGTGTGAAAAAAATCAGAATTTCCTAACCCCGGGAGTGTGAAAAAATGTGATTTTCTTGACCCCCGGAGTGTGAAAAAAATCAGAATCTCCTGACCCCAGGAGTGTGAAAAAAATGTGATTTTCTTGACCCCAGGAGTGTGAAAAAAAATCAATTTTCCTGACCCCGGGAGTTTGAAAAAAATTTGGTTTTCCTGACCCCGGGAGTATGAAAATATCCAATTTTCCTGACAGCGGCAGTGTGAAAATATGCGATTTTCCTGACCCCGGGAGTGTGAAAAAAATCAGAATTTCCTGACACCAGGAGTTTAAAAAAATCTGATTTTCCTGACCCCGGGAGTGTGAAAAAAATCCAATTTTCCTGACCCCGGGAGTGTGAAAAATGTGATTTTCTTGACCCCGGGAGTGTGAAAAAAATCAGAATCTTCTGAACACGGGAGTGTGAAAAAATGTGATTTTCTTGACCCCGGGAGTGTGAAAAAAACCCCAATTTTCCTGACCCCAGGAGTGTGAAAAAAATCCAATTTTCCTGACCCCAGGAGTGTGAAAATATCTGATTTTCTTGACCCCGGGAGTGTGGAAAAAATTAAATTCTCCTGACCCCGGGAGTGTGAGAAATTCCACTTTTCCTGACCCCTGGAGTGTGAAAAATGTGATTTTCCTAACACCGGGAGTGTGAAAAAAATCAGAATTTCCTGACCCCGGGAGTGTGAAAAAATGTGATTTTCTTGACCCCAGGAGTGTGAAAAAAATCAGAATCTCCTGAACCTGGGAGTGTGAAAAAATGTGATTTTCTTGACCCCGGGAGTGTGAAAAAACCCAATTTTCCTAACCCCGGGAGTGTGAAAAAAATCCAATTTTCCTGACCCCGGGAGTGTGAAAAAAATCCAATTTTCCTGACCCCGGGAGTGTGAAAAAAATCCAATTTTCCTGACCCCGGGAGTGTGAAAAAAAAATCCAATTTTCCTGACACGGGGAGTTTGAAAAAATCTGATTTTCCTGAATCCAGGAGTTTGAAAATATCTGATTTTCCTGACCCCGGGAGTGTGAAAAATATTAGAATTTCCTTACCCCGCGAGTGTGAAAATATATGATTTTCTTGAACCCGGGAGTGTGAAAAAAATTAAATTCTTCTGACCCCGGGAGTGTGAAAAATGAGATTTTCCTAACACCGGGAGTGTGCAAAAAATCAGAATTTCCTGACCCCGGGAGTGTGAAAAAATGTGATTTTCTTGACCCATGGAGTGTGAAAAAAATCAGAATCTCCTGAACCCGGGAGTGTGAAAAAATGTGATTTTCTTGACCGTGGGAGTGTGAAAAAAATCAGAATATCCTGAGCCTGGGAGTTTAAAAAAATCTGATTTTCCTGGCCCCGGGAGTGTGAAAATATCCGATTTTCCTGACCCCGGGAGTGTGAAAAATATCAGAATTTCCTGACCCCGGGAGTGTGAAAAATGTGATTTTCTTGAACCCGGGAGTGTGAAAAAAACACAATTTTCCTGACCCCGGGAGTGTGAAAAAAATCCAAATTTCCTGACCCCGGGAGTGTGAAAAATATCAGAATTTCCTGACCCCAGGAGTGTGAAAAATGTGATTTTCTTGAACCCGGGAGTGTGAAAAAAACCCCAATTTTCCTGACCCCGGGAGTGTGAAAAAAATCCAATTTTTCTGACCCCGGGAGTGTGAAAATATCCGATTTTCCTAACACAGGGAGTGTGAAAAAAATCAGAATTTCCTGACCCCGGGAGTTTGAAAAAATGTGATTTTCTTGACCCTGGGAGTGTGAAAAAAATCAGAATCTCCTGAACCCGGGAGTGTGAAAAAATGTGATTTTCTTGACCCCGGGAGTGTGAAAAAAACACAATTTTCCTGACCCCGGGAGTGTGAAAAAAATCCAAATTTCCTGACCCCGGGAGTGTGAAAAATATCAGAATTTCCTGACCCCAGGAGTGTGAAAAATGTGATTTTCTTGAACCCGGGAGTGTGAAAAAAACCCCAATTTTCCTGACCCCGGGAGTGTGAAAAAAATCCAATTTTTCTGACCCCGGGAGTGTGAAAATATCCGATTTTCCTAACACAGGGAGTGTGAAAAAAATCAGAATTTCCTGACCCCGGGAGTTTGAAAAAATGTGATTTTCTTGACCCTGGGAGTGTGAAAAAAATCAGAATCTCCTGAACCCGGGAGTGTGAAAAAATGTGATTTTCTTGACCCCGGGAGTGTGAAAAAAACCCAATTTTCCTGACCTCGGGAGAGTGAAAAAAACCCAATTTTCCTGAACCTGGGAGTGTGAAAAAAATCCAATTTTCCTGACCCCGGGAGTGTGAAAAAAATTAAATTCTACTGACCCCGGGAGTGTGAAAAAATGTGATTTACTTGATCCCAGGAGTGTGAAAAAAATCCAATTTTCCTGTCCCCGGCAGTGTGAAAAAACCCAATTTTCCTGACCCAGGGCGTTTGAAAAACATCCAATTTTCCTGACCCCGGGAGTGTGAAAATATCCGATTTTCCTGACCCCGGGAGTGTGAAAAAAATCCAATTTTCCTGACCCCCGGAGTGTGAAAAATGTAATTTTCCTAACACCTGGAGTGTGAAAAAAATCAGAATTTCCTAACCCCGGGAGTGTGAAAAAATGTGATTTTCTTGACCCCGGGAGTGTGAAAAAAATCAGAATCTCCTGACCCCAGGAGTGTGATAAAATGTGATTTTCTTGACCCCAGGAGTGTGAAAAAAACCCAATTTTCCTGACCCCGGGAGTTTGAAAAAATTTGGTTTTCCTGACCCCGGGAGTATGAAAATATCCAATTTTCCTGACACCGGCAGTGTGAAAATATGCGATTTTCCTGACCCCGGGAGTGTGAAAAAAATCAGAATTTCCTGAAACCAGGAGTTTAAAAAAATCTGATTTTCCTGACCCCGGGAGTGTGAAAAAAATCCAATTTTCCTGACCCCGGGTGTGTGAAAAATGTGATTTTCTTGACCGCGGGAGTGTGAAAAAAATCAGAATCTTCTGAACACGGGAGTGTGAAAAAATGTGATTTTCTTGACCCCGGGAGTGTGAAAAAAACCCCAATTTTCCTGACCCCAGGAGTGTGAAAAAAATCCAATTTTCCTGACCCCGGGAGTGTGAAAATATCTGATTTTCTTGACCCCGGGAGTGTGAAAAAATTAAATTCTCCTGACCCCGGGAGTGTGAGAAATTCCACTTTTCCTGACCCCTGGAGTGTGAAAAATGTGATTTTCCTAACACCGGGAGTGTGAAAAAAATCAGAATTTCCTGACCCCGGGAGTGTGAAAAAATGTGATTTTCTTGACCCCAGGAGTGTGAAAAAAATCAGAATCTCCTGAACCTGGGAGTGTGAAAAAATGTGATTTTCTTGACCCCGGGAGTGTGAAAAAACCCAATTTTCCTAACCCCGGGAGTGTGAAAAAAATCCAATTTTCCTGACCCCGGGAGTGTGAAAAAAATCCAATGTTCCTGACTCCGGGAGTGTGAAAAAAATCCAATTTTCCTGACCCCGGGAGTGTGAAAAAAAATCCAATTTTCCTGACCCGGGGAGTTTGGAAAAAAATCTGATTTTCCTGAATCCAGGAGTTTGAAAATATCCGATTTTCCTGACCCCGGGAGTGTGAAAAATATCAGAATTTCCTTACCCCGCAAGTGTGAAAATATATGATTTTCTTGACCCATGGAGTGTGAAAAAAATCAGAATCTCCTGAACCCGGGAGTGTGAAAAAATGTGATTTTCTTGACCGCGGGAGTGTGAAAAAAATCCAATTTTTCTAACCCCGGGAGTGTGAAAAAAATTCAATTTTCCTGACCCCGGGAGAGTGAAAAAAATCAGAATATCCTGAGCCCAGGAGTTTAAAAAAATCTGATTTTCCTGACCCCGGGAGTGTGAAAATATCCGATTTTCCTGACCCCGGGAGTGTGAAAAAAATCCAATTTTCCTGACCCCGGGAGTGTGAAAAATATCAGAATTTCCTGACCCCGGGAGTGTGAAAAATGTGATTTTCTTGAACCCGGGAGTGTGAAAAAAAAACAATTTTCCTGACCCCGGGAGTGTGAAAAAAATCCAAATTTCCTGACTCCGGGAGTGTGAAAAATATCAGAATTTCCTGACCCCAGGGGTGTGAAAAATGTGATTTTCTTGAACCCGGGAGTGTGAAAAAAAACCAATTTTCCTGACCCCGGGAGTGTGAAAAAAATCCAATTTTTCTGACCCCGGGAGTGTGAAAAATGTGATTTTCCTAACACCGGGAGTGTGAAAAAAATCAGAATTTCCTGACCCCGGGAGTGTGAAAAAATGTGATTTTCCTGACCCCGGGAGTGTGAAAAAAATCCAATTTTCCTGACCCCGGGAGTGTAAATATATCCGATTTTCTTGACCCCGGGAGTGTGAAAAAAGATTAAATTCTACTGACCCCGGGTGTGTGAAAAAATGTGATTTACTTGACCCCAGGAGCATGAAAAAAATCAAATTTTCCTGACCCCGGCAGTGTGAAAAAACCCAATTTTCCTGACCCAGGGAGTTTGAAAAACATCCAATTTTCCTGACCCCGGGAGTATGAAAACATCCGATTATCCTGACCCCGGGAGTGTGAAAAAATCCAATTTTCCTGAACCCGGGAGTGTGAAAAATGTAATTTTCCTAACACCTGGAGTGTGAAAAAAATCAGAATTTCCTAACCCCGGGAGTGTGAAAAAATGTGATTTTCTTGACCCCGGGAGTGTGAAAAAAATCAGAATCTCCTGACCCCAGGAGTGTGAAAAAATGTGATTTTCTTGACCCCAGGAGTGTGAAAAAAACCCAATTTTCCTGACCCCGGGAGTTTGAAAAAAATTTGGTTTTCCTGACCACGGGAGTATGAAAATATCCAATTTTCCTGACACCGGCAGTGTGAAAATATGCGATTTTCCTGACCCCGGGAGTGTGAAAAAAATCCAATTTTCCTGACACCGGGAGTGTGAAAAATGTGATTTTCTTGACCCCGGGAGTGTGAAAAAAATCAGAATCTCCTGAACCTGGGAGTGTGAAAAATATCAGAATTTCCTGACCCCGGGAGTGTGAAAATATCTGATTTTCTTGACCCCGGGAGTGTGGAAAAAATTAAATTCTCCTGACCCCGGGAGTGTGAAAAATTCCACTTTTCCTGACCCCTGGAGTGTGAAAAATGTGATTTTCCTAACACCGGGAGTGTGAAAAAAATCAGAATTTCCTGACCCCGGGAGTGTGAAAAAATGTGATTTTCTTGACCCCGGGAGTGTGAAAAAAATCAGAATCTCCTGAACCTGGGAGTGTGAAAAAATGTGATTTTCTTGACCCCGGGAGTGTGAAAAAACCCAATTTTCCTAACCCCGGGAGTGTGAAAAAAATCCAATTTTCCTGACCGCGGGAGTGTGAAAAAAATCCAATTTTCCTGACCCCGGGAGTGTGAAAAATGTGATTTTCTTGACCCCGGGAGTGTGAAAAAAATCAGAATCTTCTGAACACGGGAGTGTGAAAAAATGTGATTTTCTTGACCCCGGGAGTGTGAAAAAACCCCCAATTTTCCTGACCCCAGGAGTGTGAAAAAAATCCAATTTTCCTGAACCCGGGAGTGTGAAAATATCTGATTTTCTTGACCCCGGGAGTGTGGAAAAAATTAAATTCTCCTGACCCCGGGAGTGTGAAAAATTCCACTTTTCCTGACCCCTGGAGTGTGAAAAATGTGATTTTCCTAACACCGGGAGTGTGAAAAAAATCAGAATTTCCTGACCCCGGGAGTGTGAAAAAATGTGATTTTCTTGACCCCGGGAGTGTGAAAAAAATCAGAATCTCCTGAACCTGGGAGTGTGAAAAAATGTGATTTTCTTGACCCCGGGAGTGTGAAAAAACCCAATTTTCCTAACCCCGGGAGTGTGAAAAAATCCAATTTTCCTGACCCCGGGAGTGTGAAAAAAATCCAATTTTCCTGACCCCGGGAGTGTGAAAAAAATCCAATTTTCCTGACCCCGGGAGTGTGAAAAAAAATCCAATTTTCCTGACACGGGGAGTTTGAAAAAAATCTGATTTTCCTGAATCCAGGAGTTTGAAAATATCCGATTTTCCTGACCCCGGGAGTGTGAAAAATATCAGAATTTCCTTACCCCGCGAGTGTGAAAATATATGATTTTCTTGAACCCGGGAGTGTGGAAAAAATTAAATTCTTCTGACCCCGGGAGTGTGAAAAATGTGATTTTCCTAACACCGGGAGTGTGTAGAAAATCTGAATTTCCTGACCCCAGGAGTGTGAAAAAAATGTGATTTTCTTGACCCATGGAGTGTGAAAAAAATCAGAATCTCCTGAACCCGGGAGTGTGAAAAAATGTGATTTTCTTGACCGTGGGAGTGTGAAAAAAATCAGAATATCCTGAGCCTGGGAGTTTAAAAAAATCTGATTTTCCTGGCCCCGGGAGTGTGAAAATATCCGATTTTCCTGACCCCGGGAGTGTGAAAAATATCAGAATTTCCTGACCCCGGGAGTGTGAAAAATGTGATTTTCTTGAACCCGGGAGTGTGAAAAAAACACAATTTTCCTGACCCCGGGAGTGTGAAAAAAATCCAAATTTCCTGACCCCGGGAGTGTGAAAAATATCAGAATTTCCTGACCCCAGGAGTGTGAAAAATGTGATTTTCTTGAACCCGGGAGTGTGAAAAAAACCCCAATTTTCCTGACCCCGGGAGTGTGAAAAAAATCCAATTTTTCTGACCCCGGGAGTGTGAAAATATCCGATTTTCCTAACACAGGGAGTGTGAAAAAAATCAGAATTTCCTGACCCCGGGAGTTTGAAAAAATGTGATTTTCTTGACCCTGGGAGTGTGAAAAAAATCAGAATCTCCTGAACCCGGGAGTGTGAAAAAATGTGATTTTCTTGACCCCGGGAGTGTGAAAAAAACACAATTTTCCTGACCCCGGGAGTGTGAAAAAAATCCAAATTTCCTGACCCCGGGAGTGTGAAAAATATCAGAATTTCCTGACCCCAGGAGTGTGAAAAATGTGATTTTCTTGAACCCGGGAGTGTGAAAAAAACCCCAATTTTCCTGACCCCGGGAGTGTGAAAAAAATCCAATTTTTCTGACCCCGGGAGTGTGAAAATATCCGATTTTCCTAACACAGGGAGTGTGAAAAAAATCAGAATTTCCTGACCCCGGGAGTTTGAAAAAATGTGATTTTCTTGACCCTGGGAGTGTGAAAAAAATCAGAATCTCCTGAACCCGGGAGTGTGAAAAAATGTGATTTTCTTGACCCCGGGAGTGTGAAAAAAACCCAATTTTCCTGACCTCGGGAGAGTGAAAAAAACCCAATTTTCCTGAACCTGGGAGTGTGAAAAAAATCCAATTTTCCTGACCCCGGGAGTGTGAAAAAAATTAAATTCTACTGACCCCGGGAGTGTGAAAAAATGTGATTTACTTGATCCCAGGAGTGTGAAAAAAATCCAATTTTCCTGTCCCCGGCAGTGTGAAAAAACCCAATTTTCCTGACCCAGGGCGTTTGAAAAACATCCAATTTTCCTGACCCCGGGAGTGTGAAAATATCCGATTTTCCTGACCCCGGGAGTGTGAAAAAAATCCAATTTTCCTGACCCCCGGAGTGTGAAAAATGTAATTTTCCTAACACCTGGAGTGTGAAAAAAATCAGAATTTCCTAACCCCGGGAGTGTGAAAAAATGTGATTTTCTTGACCCCGGGAGTGTGAAAAAAATCAGAATCTCCTGACCCCAGGAGTGTGATAAAATGTGATTTTCTTGACCCCAGGAGTGTGAAAAAAACCCAATTTTCCTGACCCCGGGAGTTTGAAAAAATTTGGTTTTCCTGACCCCGGGAGTATGAAAATATCCAATTTTCCTGACACCGGCAGTGTGAAAATATGCGATTTTCCTGACCCCGGGAGTGTGAAAAAAATCAGAATTTCCTGAAACCAGGAGTTTAAAAAAATCTGATTTTCCTGACCCCGGGAGTGTGAAAAAAATCCAATTTTCCTGACCCCGGGTGTGTGAAAAATGTGATTTTCTTGACCGCGGGAGTGTGAAAAAAATCAGAATCTTCTGAACACGGGAGTGTGAAAAAATGTGATTTTCTTGACCCCGGGAGTGTGAAAAAAACCCCAATTTTCCTGACCCCAGGAGTGTGAAAAAAATCCAATTTTCCTGACCCCGGGAGTGTGAAAATATCTGATTTTCTTGACCCCGGGAGTGTGGAAAAAATTAAATTCTCCTGACCCCGGGAGTGTGAGAAATTCCACTTTTCCTGACCCCTGGAGTGTGAAAAATGTGATTTTCCTAACACCGGGAGTGTGAAAAAAATCAGAATTTCCTGACCCCGGGAGTGTGAAAAAATGTGATTTTCTTGACCCCAGGAGTGTGAAAAAAATCAGAATCTCCTGAACCTGGGAGTGTGAAAAAATGTGATTTTCTTGACCCCGGGAGTGTGAAAAAACCCAATTTTCCTAACCCCGGGAGTGTGAAAAAAATCCAATTTTCCTGACCCCGGGAGTGTGAAAAAAATCCAATGTTCCTGACTCCGGGAGTGTGAAAAAAATCCAATTTTCCTGACCCCGGGAGTGTGAAAAAAAATCCAATTTTCCTGACCCGGGGAGTTTGAAAAAAAATCTGATTTTCCTGAATCCAGGAGTTTGAAAATATCCGATTTTCCTGACCCCGGGAGTGTGAAAAATATCAGAATTTCCTTACCCCGCAAGTGTGAAAATATATGATTTTCTTGACCCATGGAGTGTGAAAAAAATCAGAATCTCCTGAACCCGGGAGTGTGAAAAAATGTGATTTTCTTGACCGCGGGAGTGTGAAAAAAATCCAATTTTTCTAACCCCGGGAGTGTGAAAAAAATTCAATTTTCCTGACCCCGGGAGAGTGAAAAAAATCAGAATATCCTGAGCCCAGGAGTTTAAAAAAATCTGATTTTCCTGACCCCGGGAGTGTGAAAATATCCGATTTTCCTGACCCCGGGAGTGTGAAAAAAATCCAATTTTCCTGACCCCGGGAGTGTGAAAAATATCAGAATTTCCTGACCCCGGGAGTGTGAAAAATGTGATTTTCTTGAACCCGGGAGTGTGAAAAAAAAACAATTTTCCTGACCCCGGGAGTGTGAAAAAAATCCAAATTTCCTGACTCCGGGAGTGTGAAAAAAAATCCAATTTTCCTGACACGGGGAGTTTGAAAAAAATCTGATTTTCCTGAATCCAGGAGTTTGAAAATATCCGATTTTCCTGACCCCGGGAGTGTGAAAAATATCAGAATTTCCTTACCCCGCGAGTGTGAAAATATATGATTTTCTTGAACCCGGGAGTGTGGAAAAAATTAAATTCTTCTGACCCCGGGAGTGTGAAAAATGTGATTTTCCTAACACCGGGAGTGTGTAGAAAATCTGAATTTCCTGACCCCAGGAGTGTGAAAAAAATGTGATTTTCTTGACCCATGGAGTGTGAAAAAAATCAGAATCTCCTGAACCCGGGAGTGTGAAAAAATGTGATTTTCTTGACCGTGGGAGTGTGAAAAAAATCAGAATATCCTGAGCCTGGGAGTTTAAAAAAATCTGATTTTCCTGGCCCCGGGAGTGTGAAAATATCCGATTTTCCTGACCCCGGGAGTGTGAAAAATATCAGAATTTCCTGACCCCGGGAGTGTGAAAAATGTGATTTTCTTGAACCCGGGAGTGTGAAAAAAACACAATTTTCCTGACCCCGGGAGTGTGAAAAAAATCCAAATTTCCTGACCCCGGGAGTGTGAAAAATATCAGAATTTCCTGACCCCAGGAGTGTGAAAAATGTGATTTTCTTGAACCCGGGAGTGTGAAAAAAACCCCAATTTTCCTGACCCCGGGAGTGTGAAAAAAATCCAATTTTTCTGACCCCGGGAGTGTGAAAATATCCGATTTTCCTAACACAGGGAGTGTGAAAAAAATCAGAATTTCCTGACCCCGGGAGTTTGAAAAAATGTGATTTTCTTGACCCTGGGAGTGTGAAAAAAATCAGAATCTCCTGAACCCGGGAGTGTGAAAAAATGTGATTTTCTTGACCCCGGGAGTGTGAAAAAAACACAATTTTCCTGACCCCGGGAGTGTGAAAAAAATCCAAATTTCCTGACCCCGGGAGTGTGAAAAATATCAGAATTTCCTGACCCCAGGAGTGTGAAAAATGTGATTTTCTTGAACCCGGGAGTGTGAAAAAAACCCCAATTTTCCTGACCCCGGGAGTGTGAAAAAAATCCAATTTTTCTGACCCCGGGAGTGTGAAAATATCCGATTTTCCTAACACAGGGAGTGTGAAAAAAATCAGAATTTCCTGACCCCGGGAGTTTGAAAAAATGTGATTTTCTTGACCCTGGGAGTGTGAAAAAAATCAGAATCTCCTGAACCCGGGAGTGTGAAAAAATGTGATTTTCTTGACCCCGGGAGTGTGAAAAAAACCCAATTTTCCTGACCTCGGGAGAGTGAAAAAAACCCAATTTTCCTGAACCTGGGAGTGTGAAAAAAATCCAATTTTCCTGACCCCGGGAGTGTGAAAAAAATTAAATTCTACTGACCCCGGGAGTGTGAAAAAATGTGATTTACTTGATCCCAGGAGTGTGAAAAAAATCCAATTTTCCTGTCCCCGGCAGTGTGAAAAAACCCAATTTTCCTGACCCAGGGCGTTTGAAAAACATCCAATTTTCCTGACCCCGGGAGTGTGAAAATATCCGATTTTCCTGACCCCGGGAGTGTGAAAAAAATCCAATTTTCCTGACCCCCGGAGTGTGAAAAATGTAATTTTCCTAACACCTGGAGTGTGAAAAAAATCAGAATTTCCTAACCCCGGGAGTGTGAAAAAATGTGATTTTCTTGACCCCGGGAGTGTGAAAAAAATCAGAATCTCCTGACCCCAGGAGTGTGATAAAATGTGATTTTCTTGACCCCAGGAGTGTGAAAAAAACCCAATTTTCCTGACCCCGGGAGTTTGAAAAAATTTGGTTTTCCTGACCCCGGGAGTATGAAAATATCCAATTTTCCTGACACCGGCAGTGTGAAAATATGCGATTTTCCTGACCCCGGGAGTGTGAAAAAAATCAGAATTTCCTGAAACCAGGAGTTTAAAAAAATCTGATTTTCCTGACCCCGGGAGTGTGAAAAAAATCCAATTTTCCTGACCCCGGGTGTGTGAAAAATGTGATTTTCTTGACCGCGGGAGTGTGAAAAAAATCAGAATCTTCTGAACACGGGAGTGTGAAAAAATGTGATTTTCTTGACCCCGGGAGTGTGAAAAAAACCCCAATTTTCCTGACCCCAGGAGTGTGAAAAAAATCCAATTTTCCTGACCCCGGGAGTGTGAAAATATCTGATTTTCTTGACCCCGGGAGTGTGGAAAAAATTAAATTCTCCTGACCCCGGGAGTGTGAGAAATTCCACTTTTCCTGACCCCTGGAGTGTGAAAAATGTGATTTTCCTAACACCGGGAGTGTGAAAAAAATCAGAATTTCCTGACCCCGGGAGTGTGAAAAAATGTGATTTTCTTGACCCCAGGAGTGTGAAAAAAATCAGAATCTCCTGAACCTGGGAGTGTGAAAAAATGTGATTTTCTTGACCCCGGGAGTGTGAAAAAACCCAATTTTCCTAACCCCGGGAGTGTGAAAAAAATCCAATTTTCCTGACCCCGGGAGTGTGAAAAAAATCCAATGTTCCTGACTCCGGGAGTGTGAAAAAAATCCAATTTTCCTGACCCCGGGAGTGTGAAAAAAAATCCAATTTTCCTGACCCGGGGAGTTTGAAAAAAAATCTGATTTTCCTGAATCCAGGAGTTTGAAAATATCCGATTTTCCTGACCCCGGGAGTGTGAAAAATATCAGAATTTCCTTACCCCGCAAGTGTGAAAATATATGATTTTCTTGACCCATGGAGTGTGAAAAAAATCAGAATCTCCTGAACCCGGGAGTGTGAAAAAATGTGATTTTCTTGACCGCGGGAGTGTGAAAAAAATCCAATTTTTCTAACCCCGGGAGTGTGAAAAAAATTCAATTTTCCTGACCCCGGGAGAGTGAAAAAAATCAGAATATCCTGAGCCCAGGAGTTTAAAAAAATCTGATTTTCCTGACTCCGGGAGTGTGAAAATATCCGATTTTCCTGACCCCGGGAGTGTGAAAAAAATCCAATTTTCCTGACCCCGGGAGTGTGAAAAATATCAGAATTTCCTGACCCCGGGAGTGTGAAAAATGTGATTTTCTTGAACCCGGGAGTGTGAAAAAAACACAATTTTCCTGACCCCGGGAGTGTGAAAAAACCCAATTTTCCTGACCCAGGGCGTTTGAAAAACATCCAATTTTCCTGACCCCGGGAGTGTGAAAATATCTGATTTTCCTAACACCTGGAGTGTGAAAAAAATCAGAATTTCCTAACCCCGGGAGTGTGAAAAAATGTGATTTTCTTGACCCCGGGAGTGTGAAAAAAATCAGAATCTCCTGACCCCAGGAGTGTGATAAAATGTGATTTTCTTGACCCCAGGAGTGTGAAAAAAACCCAATTTTCCTGACCCCGGGAGTTTGAAAAAAATTTGGTTTTCCTGACCCCGGGAGTATGAAAATATCCAATTTTCCTGACACCGGCAGTGTGAAAATATGCGATTTTCCTGACCCCGGGAGTGTGAAAAAAATCAGAATTTCCTGAAACCAGGAGTTTTAAAAAATCTGATTTTCCTGACCCCGGGAGTGTGAAAAAAATCCAATTTTCCTGACCCCGGGTGTGTGAAAAATATCAGAATTTCCTGACCCCAGGGGTGTGAAAAATGTGATTTTCTTGAACCCGGGAGTGTGAAAAAAATCCAATTTTTCTGACCCCGGGAGTGTGAAAAATGTGATTTTCCTAACACCGGGAGTGTGAAAAAAATCAGAATTTCCTGACCCCGGGAGTGTGAAAAAATGTGATTTTCCTGACCCCGGGAGTGTGAAAAAAATCCAATTTTCCTGACCCTGGGAGTGTAAATATATCCGATTTTCTTGACCCCTGGAGTGTGAAAAAAATTAAATTCTACTGACCCCAGGAGTGTGAAAAATTGTGATTTACTTGACCCCAGGAGCGTGAAAAAAACCCAATTTTCCTGACCCCAGGAGTTTGAAAAAAAATTGGTTTTCCTGACCCCGGGAGTATGAAAATATCCAATTTTCCTGACACCGGCAGTGTGAAAATATGCGATTTTCCTGACCCCGGAAGTGTGAAAAAAATCAGAATTTCCTGACACCAGGAGTTTAAAAAAATCTGATTTTCCTGACCCCGGGAGTGTGAAAATATCCGATTTTCCTGACCCCGGGAGTGTGAAAAAAATCCAATTTTCCTGACCCCGGGAGTGTGAAAAATGTGATTTTCTTGACCCCGGGAGTGTGAAAAAAATCAGAATCTTCTGAACACAGGAGTGTGAAAAAATGTGATTTTCTTGACCCCGGGAGTGTGAAAAAAACCCCAATTTTCCTGACCCCAGGAGTGTGAAAAAAATCCAATTTTCCTGACCCCGGGAGTGTGAAAATATCTGATTTTCTTGACCCCGGGAGTGTGGAAAAAATTAAATTCTCCTGACCCCGGGAGTGTGAAAAATTCCACTTTTCCTAACCCCTGGAGTGTGAAAAATGTGATTTTCCTAACACCGGGAGTGTGAAAAAAATCAGAATTTCCTGACCCCGGGAGTGTGAAAAAATGTGATTTTCTTGACCCCGGGAGTGTGAAAAAAATCAGAACCTCCTGAACCTGGGAGTGTGAAAAAATGTGATTTTCTTGACCCCGGGAGTGTGAAAAAACCCAATTTTCCTAACCCCGGGAGTGTGAAAAAAATCCAATTTTCCTGACCCCGGGAGTGTGAAAAAAATCCAATTTTCCTGACCCCGGGAGTGTGAAAAAAATCCAATTTTCCTGACCCCGGGAGTGTGAAAAAAAATCCAATTTTCCTGAGCCGGGGAGTTTGAAAAAAATCTGATTTTCCTGAATCCAGGAGTTTGAAAATATCCGATTTTCCTGACCCCGGGAGTGTGAAAAATATCAGAATTTCCTTACCCCGCGAGTGTGAAAATATATGATTTTCTTGAACCCGGGAGTGTGAAAAAAATTAAATTCTTCTGACCCCGGGAGTGTGAAAAATGTGATTTTCCTAACACCGGGAGTGTGCAAAAAATCAGAATTTCCTGACCCCGGGAGTGTGAAAAAATGTGATTTTCTTGACCTATGGAGTGTGAAAAAAATCAGAATCTCCTGAACCCGGGAGTGTGAAAAAATGTGATTTTCTTGACCGCGGGAGTGTGAAAAAAATCCAATTTTTCTAACTCCGGGAGTGTGAAAAAAATTCAATTTTCCTGACCCCGGGAGAGTGAAAAAAATCAGAATATCCTGAGCCCGGGAGTTTAAAAAAATCTGATTTTCCTGACCCCGGGAGTGTGAAAATATCCGATTTTCCTGACCCCGGGAGTGTGAAAAATATCAGAATTTCCTGACCCCGGGAGTGTGAAAAATGTGATTTTCTTGAACCCGGGAGTGTGAAAAAAACACAATTTTCCTGACCCCGGGAGTGTGAAAAAAATCCAAATTTCCTGACCCCGGGAGTGTGAAAAATATCAGAATTTCCTGACCCCAGGAGTGTGAAAAATGTGATTTTCTTGAACCCGGGAGTGTGAAAAAAAAACCAATTTTCCTGACCCCGGGAGTGTGAAAAAAATCCAATTTTTCTGACCCCGGGAGTGTGAAAAATGTGATTTTCCTAACACCGGGAGTGTGAAAAAAATCAGAATTTCCTGACCCCGGGAGTGTGAAAAAATGTGATTTTCCTGACCCCGGGAGTGTGAAAAAATGTGATTTTCCTGACCCCGGGAGTGTGAAAAAAATTAAATTCTCCTGACCCAGGGAGTGTGAAAAAATGTGATTTACTTGACCCCAGGAGTGTGAAAAAAATCCAATTTTCCTGACCCCGGCAGTGTGAAAAAACCCAATTTTCCTGACCCAGGGAGTTTGAAAAACATCCAATTTTCCTGACCCCGGGAGTGTGAAAATATCCGATTTTCCTGACCCCGGGAGTGTGAAAAAAATCCAATTTTCCTGACCCCGGGAGTTTGAAAAATGTGATTTCCTTGAACCCGGGAGTGTGAAAAAAACCCAATTTTCCTGACCCTGGGAGTGTGAAAAAAATCCAATTTTCCTGACCCCGGGATTGTGAAAAAAATCCAATTTTGCTGACCCCGGGAGTGTGAAAAATATCAGAATTTCCTGACACAGGGAGTTTGAAAAAAATCTGATTTTCCTGACCCCGGGAGTGTGAAAAAATGTGATTTTCCTGACCCCGGGAGTGTGAAAAAATGTGATTTTCCTGACCCCGGGAGTGTGAAAAAAATTAAATTCTCCTGACCCCGGGAGTGTGAAAAAATGTGATTTACTTGACCCCAGGAGTGTGAAAAAAATCCAATTTTCCTGACCCCGGCAGTGTGAAAAAACCCAATTTTCCTGACCCAGGGAGTTTGAAAAACATCCAATTTTCCTGACCCCGGGAGTGTGAAAATATCCGATTTTCCTGACCCCGGGAGTGTGACAAAAATCCAATTTTCCTGACCCCGGGAGTTTGAAAAATGTGATTTCCTTGAACCCGGGAGTGTGAAAAAAACCCAATTTTCCTGACCCTGGGAGTGTGAAAAAAATCCAATTTTCCTGACCCCGGGATTGTGAAAAAAATCCAATTTTGCTGAATCCGGGAGTGTGAAAAATATCAGAATTTCCTGACACAGGGAGTTTGAAAAACATCTGATTTTCCTGACCCCGGGAGTGTGAAAATATCCGATTTTCCTGACCCCGGGAGTGTGAAAAAAATCCAATTTTCCTGACCCCAGGAGTGTGAAAAAAATCAGAATCTCCTGAACCTGGGAGTGTGAAAAAATGTGATTTTCTTGACCCCGGGAGTGTGAAAAAACCCAATTTTCCTAACCCCGGGAGTGTGAAAAAAATCCAATTTTCCTGACCCCGGGAGTGTGAAAAAAATCCAATGTTCCTGACTCCGGGAGTGTGAAAAAAATCCAATTTTCCTGACCCCGGGAGTGTGAAAAAAAATCCAATTTTCCTGACCCGGGGAGTTTGAAAAAAAATCTGATTTTCCTGAATCCAGGAGTTTGAAAATATCCGATTTTCCTGACCCCGGGAGTGTGAAAAATATCAGAATTTCCTTACCCCGCAAGTGTGAAAATATATGATTTTCTTGACCCATGGAGTGTGAAAAAAATCAGAATCTCCTGAACCCGGGAGTGTGAAAAAATGTGATTTTCTTGACCGCGGGAGTGTGAAAAAAATCCAATTTTTCTAACCCCGGGAGTGTGAAAAAAATTCAATTTTCCTGACCCCGGGAGAGTGAAAAAAATCAGAATATCCTGAGCCCAGGAGTTTAAAAAAATCTGATTTTCCTGACTCCGGGAGTGTGAAAATATCCGATTTTCCTGACCCCGGGAGTGTGAAAAAAATCCAATTTTCCTGACCCCGAGAGTGTGAAAAATATCAGAATTTCCTGACCCCGGGAGTGTGAAAAATGTGATTTTCTTGAACCCGGGAGTGTGAAAAAAACACAATTTTCCTGACCCCGGGAGTGTGAAAAAACCCAATTTTCCTGACCCAGGGCGTTTGAAAAACATCCAATTTTCCTGACCCCGGGAGTGTGAAAATATCTGATTTTCCTGACCCCGGGAGTGTGAAAAAAATCCAATTTTCCTGACCCCGGGAGTGTGAAAAATGTAATTTTCCTAACACCTGGAGTGTGAAAAAAATCAGAATTTCCTAACCCCGGGAGTGTGAAAAAATGTGATTTTCTTGACCCCGGGAGTGTGAAAAAAATCAGAATCTCCTGACCCCAGGAGTGTGATAAAATGTGATTTTCTTGACCCCAGGAGTGTGAAAAAAACCCAATTTTCCTGACCCCGGGAGTTTGAAAAAAATTTGGTTTTCCTGACCCCGGGAGTATGAAAATATCCAATTTTCCTGACACCGGCAGTGTGAAAATATGCGATTTTCCTGACCCCGGGAGTGTGAAAAAAATCAGAATTTCCTGAAACCAGGAGTTTTAAAAAATCTGATTTTCCTGACCCCGGGAGTGTGAAAAAAATCCAATTTTCCTGACCCCGGGTGTGTGAAAAATATCAGAATTTCCTGACCCCAGGGGTGTGAAAAATGTGATTTTCTTGAACCCGGGAGTGTGAAAAAAATCCAATTTTTCTGACCCCGGGAGTGTGAAAAATGTGATTTTCCTAACACCGGGAGTGTGAAAAAAATCAGAATTTCCTGACCCCGGGAGTGTGAAAAAATGTGATTTTCCTGACCCCGGGAGTGTGAAAAAAATCCAATTTTCCTGACCCTGGGAGTGTAAATATATCCGATTTTCTTGACCCCTGGAGTGTGAAAAAAATTAAATTCTACTGACCCCAGGAGTGTGAAAAATTGTGATTTACTTGACCCCAGGAGCGTGAAAAAAACCCAATTTTCCTGACCCCAGGAGTTTGAAAAAAATTTGGTTTTCCTGACCCCGGGAGTATGAAAATATCCAATTTTCCTGACACCGGCAGTGTGAAAATATGCGATTTTCCTGACCCCGGAAGTGTGAAAAAAATCAGAATTTCCTGACACCAGGAGTTTAAAAAAATCTGATTTTCCTGACCCCGGGAGTGTGAAAATATCCGATTTTCCTGACCCCGGGAGTGTGAAAAAAATCCAATTTTTCTGACCCTGGGAGTGTGAAAAATGTGATTTTCTTGACCCCGGGAGTGTGAAAAAAATCAGAATCTTCTGAACACAGGAGTGTGAAAAAATGTGATTTTCTTGACCCCGGGAGTGTGAAAAAAACCCCAATTTTCCTGACCCCAGGAGTGTGAAAAAAATCCAATTTTCCTGACCCCGGGAGTGTGAAAATATCTGATTTTCTTGACCCCGGGAGTGTGGAAAAAATTAAATTCTCCTGACCCCGGGAGTGTGAAAAATTCCACTTTTCCTAACCCCTGGAGTGTGAAAAATGTGATTTTCCTAACACCGGGAGTGTGAAAAAAATCAGAATTTCCTGACCCCGGGAGTGTGAAAAAATGTGATTTTCTTGACCCCGGGAGTGTGAAAAAAATCAGAACCTCCTGAACCTGGGAGTGTGAAAAAATGTGATTTTCTTGACCCCGGGAGTGTGAAAAAACCCAATTTTCCTAACCCCGGGAGTGTGAAAAAAATCCAATTTTCCTGACCCCGGGAGTGTGAAAAAAATCCAATTTTCCTGACCCCGGGAGTGTGAAAAAAAATCCAATTTTCCTGAGCCGGGGAGTTTGAAAAAAATCTGATTTTCCTGAATCCAGGAGTTTGAAAATATCCGATTTTCCTGACCCCGGGAGTGTGAAAAATATCAGAATTTCCTTACCCCGCGAGTGTGAAAATATATGATTTTCTTGAACCCGGGAGTGTGAAAAAAATTAAATTCTTCTGACCCCGGGAGTGTGAAAAATGTGATTTTCCTAACACCGGGAGTGTGCAAAAAATCAGAATTTCCTGACCCCGGGAGTGTGAAAAAATGTGATTTTCTTGACCTATGGAGTGTGAAAAAAATCAGAATCTCCTGAACCCGGGAGTGTGAAAAAATGTGATTTTCTTGACCGCGGGAGTGTGAAAAAAATCCAATTTTTCTAACTCCGGGAGTGTGAAAAAAATTCAATTTTCCTGACCCCGGGAGAGTGAAAAAAATCAGAATATCCTGAGCCCGGGAGTTTAAAAAAATCTGATTTTCCTGACCCCGGGAGTGTGAAAATATCCGATTTTCCTGACCCCGGGAGTGTGAAAAATATCAGAATTTCCTGACCCCGGGAGTGTGAAAAATGTGATTTTCTTGAACCCGGGAGTGTGAAAAAAACACAATTTTCCTGACCCCGGGAGTGTGAAAAAAATCCAAATTTCCTGACCCCGGGAGTGTGAAAAATATCAGAATTTCCTGACCCCAGGAGTGTGAAAAATGTGATTTTCTTGAACCCGGGAGTGTGAAAAAAAAACCAATTTTCCTGACCCCGGGAGTGTGAAAAAAATCCAATTTTTCTGACCCCGGGAGTGTGAAAAATGTGATTTTCCTAACACCGGGAGTGTGAAAAAAATCAGAATTTCCTGACCCCGGGAGTGTGAAAAAATGTGATTTTCCTGACCCCGGGAGTGTGAAAAAATGTGATTTTCCTGACCCCGGGAGTGTGAAAAAAATTAAATTCTCCTGACCCAGGGAGTGTGAAAAAATGTGATTTACTTGACCCCAGGAGTGTGAAAAAAATCCAATTTTCCTGACCCCGGCAGTGTGAAAAAACCCAATTTTCCTGACCCAGGGAGTTTGAAAATCATCCAATTTTCCTGACCCCGGGAGTGTGAAAATATCCGATTTTCCTGACCCCGGGAGTGTGAAAAAAATCCAATTTTCCTGACCCCGGGAGTTTGAAAAATGTGATTTCCTTGAACCCGGGAGTGTGAAAAAAACCCAATTTTCCTGACCCTGGGAGTGTGAAAAAAATCCAATTTTCCTGACCCCGGGATTGTGAAAAAAATCCAATTTTGCTGACCCCGGGAGTGTGAAAAATATCAGAATTTCCTGACACAGGGAGTTTGAAAAAAATCTGATTTTCCTGACCCCGGGAGTGTGAAAAAATGTGATTTTCCTGACCCCGGGAGTGTGAAAAAATGTGATTTTCCTGACCCCGGGAGTGTGAAAAAAATTAAATTCTCCTGACCCCGGGAGTGTGAAAAAATGTGATTTACTTGACCCCAGGAGTGTGAAAAAAATCCAATTTTCCTGACCCCGGCAGTGTGAAAAAACCCAATTTTCCTGACCCAGGGAGTTTGAAAAACATCCAATTTTCCTGACCCCGGGAGTGTGAAAATATCCGATTTTCCTGACCCCGGGAGTGTGACAAAAATCCAATTTTCCTGACCCCGGGAGTTTGAAAAATGTGATTTCCTTGAACCCGGGAGTGTGAAAAAAACCCAATTTTCCTGACCCTGGGAGTGTGAAAAAAATCCAATTTTCCTGACCCCGGGATTGTGAAAAAAATCCAATTTTGCTGAATCCGGGAGTGTGAAAAATATCAGAATTTCCTGACACAGGGAGTTTGAAAAACATCTGATTTTCCTGACCCCGGGAGTGTGAAAATATCCGATTTTCCTGACCCCGGGAGTGTGAAAAAAATCCAATTTTCCTGACCCCGGGAGTGTGAAAAATGTGATTTTCCTAACACCGGGAGTGTGAAAAAAATCAGAATTTCCTGACCCCGGGAGTGTGAAAAATATCAGAATTACCTGACCCCGGGAGTGTGGAAAAAATTAAATTCTCCTGACCCCGGGAGTGTGAAAAATTCCACTTTTCCTGACCCCTGGAGTGTGAAAAATGTGATTTTCCTAACACCGGGAGTGTGAAAAAAATCAGAATTTCCTGACCCCGGGAGTGTGAAAAAATGTGATTTTCTTGACCCCGGGAGTGTGAAAAAAATCAGAATCTCCTGAACCTGGGAGTGTGAAAAAATGTGATTTTCTTGACCCCGGGAGTGTGAAAAAACCCAATTTTCCTAACCCCGGGAGTGTGAAAAAAATCCAATTTTCCTGACCCCGGGAGTGTGAAAAAAATCCAATTTTCCTGACCCCGGGAGTGTGAAAAAAAATCCAATTTTCCTGACCCCGGGAGTGTGAAAAAAAAAATCCGATTTTCCTGACCCCGGGAGTGTGAAAAATATCAGAATTTCCTTACCCCGCGAGTGTGAAAATATATGATTTTCTTGAACCCGGGAGTGTGAAAAAAATCCAATTCTTCTGACCCCGGGAGTGTGAAAAATGTGATTTTCCTAACACCGGGAGTGTGCAAAAAATCTGAATTTCCTGACCCCGGGAGTGTGAAAAAATGTGATTTTCTTGACCCATGGAGTGTGAAAAAAATCAGAATCTCCTGAACCCAGGAGTGTGAAAAAATGTGATTTTCTTGACCGCGGGAGTGTGAAAAAAATCCAATTTTTCTAACCCCGGGAGTGTGAAAAAAATTCAATTTTCCTGACCCCGGGAGAGTGAAAAAAATCAGAATATCCTGAGCCCGGGAGTTTAAAAAAATCTGATTTTCCTGACCCCGGGAGTGTGAAAATATCCGATTTTCCTGACCCCGGGAGTGTGAAAAATATCAGAATTTCCTGACCCCGGGAGTGTGAAAAATGTGATTTTCTTGAACCCGGGAGTGTGAAAAAAACACAATTTTCCTGACCCCGGGAGTGTGAAAAAAATCCAAATTTCCTGACCCCGGGAGTGTGAAAAATATCAGAATTTCCTGACCCCAGGAGTGTGAAAAATGTGATTTTCTTGAACCCGGGAGTGTAAAAAAACCCCCAATTTTCCTGACCCCGGGAGTGTGAAAAAAATCCAATTTTTCTGACCCCGGGAGTGTGAAAAATGTGATTTTTCTAACACCGGGAGTGTGAAAATATCAGAATTTCCTGACCCCGGGAGTGTGAAAAAATGTGATTTTCCTGACCCCGGGAGTGTGAAAAAATGTGATTTTCCTGACCCCGGGAGTTTGAAAAATGTGATTTCCTTGAACCCGGGAGTGTGAAAAAAACCCAATTTTCCTGACCCTGGGAGTGTGAAAAAAATCCAATTTTCCTGACCCCGGGATTGTGAAAAAAATCCAATTTTGCTGACCCCGGGAGTGTGAAAAATATCAGAATTTCCTGACACAGGGAGTTTGAAAAACATCTGATTTTCCTGACCCCGGGAGTGTGAAAAAAATCCAATTTTCCTGACCCCGGGCGTGTGAAAAATGTGATTTTCCTAACACCGGGAGTGTGAAAAAAATCAGAATTTCCTGACCCCGGGAGTGTGAAAAAATGTGATTTTCTTGACCCCGGGAGTGTGAAAAAAATCCAATTTTCCTGAGCCGGGAGTGTGAAAAATATCAGAATTACCTGACCCCGGGAGTTTGAAAAATGTGATTTCCTTGAACCCGGGAGTGTGAAAAAAACCCAATTTTCCTGACCCTGGGAGTGTGAAAAATGTGATTTTCCTAACACCAGGAGTGTGCAAAAAAATCAGAATTTCCTGACCCCGGGAGTGTGAAAAAATGTGATTTTCTTGACCCCGGGAGTGTGAAAAAAATCAAAATCTCCTGACCCCGGGAGTGTGAAAAAATGTGATTTTCTTGACCCCTGGAGTGTGAAAAAAACCCAATTTTCCTGACCCAGGGAGTTTGAAAGACATCCAATTTTCCTGACCCCGGGAGTGTGAAAATATCCGATTTTCCTGACCCCGGGAGTGTGAAAAAAATCCAATTTTCCTGACCCCGGGAGTGTGAAAAATGTAATTTTCCTAACACCTGGAGTGTGAAAAAATGTGATTTTCATGACCCCGGGAGTGTGAAAAAAACCCAATTTTCCTGACCCCGGGAGTTTGAAAAAAATCTGGTTTTCCTAACCCCGGGTGTATGGAAATATCCAATTTTCCTGACACCGGGAGTGTGAAAATATGCGATTTTCCTGACCCCGGGAGTGTGAAAAATATCAGAATTTCCTGACCCCGGGAGTTTAAAAAAATCTGATTTTCCTGACCCTGATAGTGTGAAAATACGCGATTTTCCTGACCCCGGGGGTGTGAAAAAAATCCAATTTTCCTGACCCCGGGAGTGTAAATATATCCGATTTACTTGACCCCAGGAGTGTGAAAAAAATCAGAATTTCCTGACCCCGGGAGTGTGAAAAAATGTGATTTTCCTGACCCCGGGAGTGTGAAAAAAATCAGAATCTCCTGACCCCGGGAGTGTGAAAAAATGTGATTTTCTTGACCCCGGGAGTGTGAAAAAAACCCAATTTTCCTGACCCCGGGAGTTTGAAAAAAATCTGGTTTTCCTAACCCCGGGTGTATGAAAATATCCAATTTTCCTGACACCGGGAGTGTGAAAATATGCGATTTTCCTGACCCCGGGAGTGTGAAAAATATCAGAATTTCCTGACCCCGGGAGTTTAAAAAAATCTGATTTTCCTGACCCTGATAGTGTGAAAATACGCGATTTTCCTGACCCCGGGAGTGTGAAAAAAATCCAATTTTCCTGACCCCGGGAGTGTAAATATATCCGATTTTCTTGACCCCGGGAGTGTGAAAAAAATTAAATTCTCCTAACCCCGGGAGTGTGAAAAAATGTGATTTACTTGACCCCAGGAGTGTGAAAAAAATCAGAATTTCCTGACCCCGGGAGTGTGAAAAAATGTGATTTTCCTGACCCCGGGAGTGTGAAAAAAAATTTAATTTTCCTGACCCCGGGAGTGTAAATATATCCGATTTTCTTGACCCCAGGAGTGTGAAAAAAATTAAATTCTACTGACCCCGGGAGTGTGAAAAAATGTGATTTTCTTGACCCCGGGAGTGTGAAAAAAACCCAATTTTCCTGACCCAGGGAGTTTGAAAAACATCCAATTTTCCTGACCCCGGGAGTGTGAAAATATCCGATTTTCCTGACCCCGGGAGTGTGAAAAAAATCCAATTTTCCTGACCCCGGGAGTGTGAAAAATGTAATTTTCCTAACACCTGGAGTGTGAAAAAATGTGATTTTCATGACCCCGGGAGTGTGAAAAAAACCCAATTTTCCTGACCCCGGGAGTTTGAAAAAAATCTGGTTTTCCTAACCCCGGGTGTATGAAAATATCCAATTTTCCTGACACCGGGAGTGTGAAAATATGCGATTTTCCTGACCCCGGGAGTGTGAAAAATATCAGAATTTCCTGACCCCGGGAGTTTAAAAAAATCTGACTTTCCTGACCCTGATAGTGTGAAAATACGCGATTTTCCTGACCCCGGGAGTGTGAAAAAAATCCAATTTTCTTGACCCCGGGAGTGTAAATATATCCGATTTTCTTGACCCCGGGATTGTGAAAAAAATTAAATTCTCCTAACCCCGGGAGTGTGAAAAAATGTGATTTACTTGACCCCAGGAGTGTGAAAAAAATCAGAATTTCCTGACCCGGGAGTGTGAAAAAATGTGATTTTCCTGACCCCGGGAGTGTGAAAAAAAATTTAATTTTCCTGACCCCGGGAGTGTAAATATATCCGATTTTCTTGACCCCAGGAGTGTGAAAAAAATTAAATTCTACTGACCCCGGGAGTGTGAAAAAATGTGATTTTCTTGACCCCTGGAGTGTGAAAAAAACCCAATTTTCCTGACCCAGGGAGTTTGAAAAACATCCAATTTTCCTGACCCCGGGAGTGTGAAAATATCCAATTTTCCTGACCCCGGGAGTGTGAAAAAAATCCAATTTTCCTGACCCCGGGAGTGTGAAAAATGTAATTTTCCTAACACCTGGAGTGTGAAAAAATGTGATTTTCATGACCCCGGGAGTGTGAAAAAAACCCAATTTTCCTGACCCCGGGAGTTTGAAAAAAATCTGGTTTTCCTAACCCCGGGTGTATGAAAATATCCAATTTTCCTGACACCGGGAGTGTGAAAATATGCGATTTTCCTGACCCCGGGAGTGTGAAAAATATCAGAATTTCCTGACCCCGGGAGTTTAAAAAAATCTGACTTTCCTGACCCTGATAGTGTGAAAATACGCGATTTTCCTGACCCCGGGAGTGTGAAAAAAATCCAATTTTCTTGACCCCGGGAGTGTAAATATATCCGATTTTCTTGACCCCGGGATTGTGAAAAAAATTAAATTCTCCTAACCCCGGGAGTGTGAAAAAATGTGATTTACTTGACCCCAGGAGTGTGAAAAAAATCAGAATTTCCTGACCCGGGAGTGTGAAAAAATGTGATTTTCCTGACCCCGGGAGTGTGAAAAAAAATTTAATTTTCCTGACCCCGGGAGTGTAAATATATCCGATTTTCTTGACCCCAGGAGTGTGAAAAAAATTAAATTCTACTGACCCCGGGAGTGTGAAAAAATGTGATTTTCTTGACCCCGGGAGTGTGAAAAAAACCCAATTTTCCTGACCCAGGGAGTTTGAAAAACATCCAATTTTCCTGACCCCGGGAGTGTGAAAATATCCGATTTTCCTGACCCCGGGAGTGTGAAAAAAATCCAATTTTCCTGACCCCGGGAGTGTGAAAAATGTAATTTTCCTAACACCTGGAGTGTGAAAAAATGTGATTTTCATGACCCCGGGAGTGTGAAAAAAACCCAATTTTCCTGACCCCGGGAGTTTGAAAAAAATCTGGTTTTCCTAACCCCGGGTGTATGAAAATATCCAATTTTCCTGACACCGGGAGTGTGAAAATATGCGATTTTCCTGACCCCGGGAGTGTGAAAAATATCAGAATTTCCTGACCCCGGGAGTTTAAAAAAATCTGATTTTCCTGACCCTGATAGTGTGAAAATAAGCGATTTTCCTGACCCCGGGAGTGTGAAAAAAATCCAATTTTCTTGACCCCGGGAGTGTGAAAAATGTGATTTTCCTAACACCAGGAGTGTGCAAAAAAATCAGAATTTCCTGACCCCGGGAGTGTGAAAAAATGTGATTTTCTTGACCCCGGGAGTGTGAAAAAAATCAAAATCTCCTGACCCCGGGAGTGTGAAAAAATGTGATTTTCTTGACCCCTGGAGTGTGAAAAAAACCCAATTTTCCTGACCCAGGGAGTTTGAAAGACATCCAATTTTCCTGACCCCGGGAGTGTGAAAATATCCGATTTTCCTGACCCCGGGAGTGTGAAAAAAATCCAATTTTCCTGACCCCGGGAGTGTGAAAAATGTAATTTTCCTAACACCTGGAGTGTGAAAAAATGTGATTTTCATGACCCCGGGAGTGTGAAAAAAACCCAATTTTCCTGACCCCGGGAGTTTGAAAAAAATCTGGTTTTCCTAACCCCGGGTGTATGGAAATATCCAATTTTCCTGACACCGGGAGTGTGAAAATATGCGATTTTCCTGACCCCGGGAGTGTGAAAAATATCAGAATTTCCTGACCCCGGGAGTTTAAAAAAATCTGATTTTCCTGACCCTGATAGTGTGAAAATACGCGATTTTCCTGACCCCGGGGGTGTGAAAAAAATCCAATTTTCCTGACCCCGGGAGTGTAAATATATCCGATTTACTTGACCCCAGGAGTGTGAAAAAAATCAGAATTTCCTGACCCCGGGAGTGTGAAAAAATGTGATTTTCCTGACCCCGGGAGTGTGAAAAAAATCAGAATCTCCTGACCCCGGGAGTGTGAAAAAATGTGATTTTCTTGACCCCGGGAGTGTGAAAAAAACCCAATTTTCCTGACCCCGGGAGTTTGAAAAAAATCTGGTTTTCCTAACCCCGGGTGTATGAAAATATCCAATTTTCCTGACACCGGGAGTGTGAAAATATGCGATTTTCCTGACCCCGGGAGTGTGAAAAATATCAGAATTTCCTGACCCCGGGAGTTTAAAAAAATCTGATTTTCCTGACCCTGATAGTGTGAAAATACGCGATTTTCCTGACCCCGGGAGTGTGAAAAAAATCCAATTTTCCTGACCCCGGGAGTGTAAATATATCCGATTTTCTTGACCCCGGGAGTGTGAAAAAAATTAAATTCTCCTAACCCCGGGAGTGTGAAAAAATGTGATTTACTTGACCCCAGGAGTGTGAAAAAAATCAGAATTTCCTGACCCCGGGAGTGTGAAAAAATGTGATTTTCCTGACCCCGGGAGTGTGAAAAAAAATTTAATTTTCCTGACCCCGGGAGTGTAAATATATCCGATTTTCTTGACCCCAGGAGTGTGAAAAAAATTAAATTCTACTGACCCCGGGAGTGTGAAAAAATGTGATTTTCTTGACCCCGGGAGTGTGAAAAAAACCCAATTTTCCTGACCCAGGGAGTTTGAAAAACATCCAATTTTCCTGACCCCGGGAGTGTGAAAATATCCGATTTTCCTGACCCCGGGAGTGTGAAAAAAATCCAATTTTCCTGACCCCGGGAGTGTGAAAAATGTAATTTTCCTAACACCTGGAGTGTGAAAAAATGTGATTTTCATGACCCCGGGAGTGTGAAAAAAACCCAATTTTCCTGACCCCGGGAGTTTGAAAAAAATCTGGTTTTCCTAACCCCGGGTGTATGAAAATATCCAATTTTCCTGACACCGGGAGTGTGAAAATATGCGATTTTCCTGACCCCGGGAGTGTGAAAAATATCAGAATTTCCTGACCCCGGGAGTTTAAAAAAATCTGACTTTCCTGACCCTGATAGTGTGAAAATACGCGATTTTCCTGACCCCGGGAGTGTGAAAAAAATCCAATTTTCTTGACCCCGGGAGTGTAAATATATCCGATTTTCTTGACCCCGGGATTGTGAAAAAAATTAAATTCTCCTAACCCCGGGAGTGTGAAAAAATGTGATTTACTTGACCCCAGGAGTGTGAAAAAAATCAGAATTTCCTGACCCGGGAGTGTGAAAAAATGTGATTTTCCTGACCCCGGGAGTGTGAAAAAAAATTTAATTTTCCTGACCCCGGGAGTGTAAATATATCCGATTTTCTTGACCCCAGGAGTGTGAAAAAAATTAAATTCTACTGACCCCGGGAGTGTGAAAAAATGTGATTTTCTTGACCCCTGGAGTGTGAAAAAAACCCAATTTTCCTGACCCAGGGAGTTTGAAAAACATCCAATTTTCCTGACCCCGGGAGTGTGAAAATATCCAATTTTCCTGACCCCGGGAGTGTGAAAAAAATCCAATTTTCCTGACCCCGGGAGTGTGAAAAATGTAATTTTCCTAACACCTGGAGTGTGAAAAAATGTGATTTTCATGACCCCGGGAGTGTGAAAAAAACCCAATTTTCCTGACCCCGGGAGTTTGAAAAAAATCTGGTTTTCCTAACCCCGGGTGTATGAAAATATCCAATTTTCCTGACACCGGGAGTGTGAAAATATGCGATTTTCCTGACCCCGGGAGTGTGAAAAATATCAGAATTTCCTGACCCCGGGAGTTTAAAAAAATCTGACTTTCCTGACCCTGATAGTGTGAAAATACGCGATTTTCCTGACCCCGGGAGTGTGAAAAAAATCCAATTTTCTTGACCCCGGGAGTGTAAATATATCCGATTTTCTTGACCCCGGGATTGTGAAAAAAATTAAATTCTCCTAACCCCGGGAGTGTGAAAAAATGTGATTTACTTGACCCCAGGAGTGTGAAAAAAATCAGAATTTCCTGACCCGGGAGTGTGAAAAAATGTGATTTTCCTGACCCCGGGAGTGTGAAAAAAAATTTAATTTTCCTGACCCCGGGAGTGTAAATATATCCGATTTTCTTGACCCCAGGAGTGTGAAAAAAATTAAATTCTACTGACCCCGGGAGTGTGAAAAAATGTGATTTTCTTGACCCCGGGAGTGTGAAAAAAACCCAATTTTCCTGACCCAGGGAGTTTGAAAAACATCCAATTTTCCTGACCCCGGGAGTGTGAAAATATCCGATTTTCCTGACCCCGGGAGTGTGAAAAAAATCCAATTTTCCTGACCCCGGGAGTGTGAAAAATGTAATTTTCCTAACACCTGGAGTGTGAAAAAATGTGATTTTCATGACCCCGGGAGTGTGAAAAAAACCCAATTTTCCTGACCCCGGGAGTTTGAAAAAAATCTGGTTTTCCTAACCCCGGGTGTATGAAAATATCCAATTTTCCTGACACCGGGAGTGTGAAAATATGCGATTTTCCTGACCCCGGGAGTGTGAAAAATATCAGAATTTCCTGACCCCGGGAGTTTAAAAAAATCTGATTTTCCTGACCCTGATAGTGTGAAAATAAGCGATTTTCCTGACCCCGGGAGTGTGAAAAAAATCCAATTTTCTTGACCCCGGGAGTGTAAATATATCCGATTTTCTTGACCCCGGGAGTGTGAAAAAAATTAAATTCTCTTAACCCCGGGAGTGTGAAAAAATGTGATTTACTTGAACCCAGGAGTGTGAAAAAAATCAGAATTTCCTGACCCCGGGAGTGTGAAAAAATGTGATTTTCCTGACCCCGGGAGTGTGAAAAAAAATTTAATTTTCCTGACCCCGGGAGTGTAAATATATCCGATTTTCTTGACCCCAGGAGTGTGAAAAAAATTAAATTCTACTGACCCCGGGAGTGTGAAAAAATGTGATTTTCTTGACCCCGGGAGTGTGAAAAAAACCCAATTTTCCTGACCCAGGGAGTTTGAAAAACATCCAATTTTCCTGACCCCGGGAGTGTGAAAATATCCGATTTTCCTGACCCCGGGAGTGTGAAAAAAATCCAATTTTCCTGACCCCGGGAGTGTGAAAAATGTAATTTTCCTAACACCTGGAGTGTGAAAAAATGTGATTTTCATGACCCCGGGAGTGTGAAAAAAACCCAATTTTCCTGACCCCGGGAGTTTGAAAAAAATCTGGTTTTCCTAACCCCGGGTGTATGAAAATATCCAATTTTCCTGACACCGGGAGTGTGAAAATATGCGATTTTCCTGACCCCGGGAGTGTGAAAAATATCAGAATTTCCTGACCCCGGGAGTGTGAAAAAAATCCAATTTTCCTGACCCCGGGAGTGTGAAAAAATGTGATTTACTTGACCCCAGGAGTGTGAAAAAAATCAGAATTTCCTGACCCCGGGAGTGTGAAAAAATGTGATTTTCCTGACCCCGGGAGTGTGAAAAAAATCCAATTTTCCTGACCCCGGGAGTGTAAATATATCCGATTTTCTTGACCCCGGGAGTGTGAAAAAAATTAAATTCTACTGACCCCGGGAGTGTGAAAAAATGTGATTTACTTGACCCCAGGAGTGTGAAAAAAATCCAATTTTCCTGACCCCGGCAGTGTGAAAAAACCCAATTTTCCTGACACAGGGAGTTTGAAAAACATCCAATTTTCCTGACCCCGGGAGTGTGAAAATATCCGATTTTCCTGACCCCGGGAGTGTGAAAAAAATCCAATTTTCCTGACCCCGGGAGTGTGAAAAATGTAATTTTCCTAACACCTGGAGTGTGAAAAAAATCAGAATTTCCTAACCCCGGGAGTGTGAAAAAATGTGATTTTCTTGACCCCGGGAGGGTGAAAAAAATCAGAATCTCCTGACCCCAGGAGTGTGAAAAAATGTGATTTTCCTGACCCCAGGAGTGTGAAAAAAACCCAATTTTCCTGACCCTGGGAGTTTGAAAAAAATTTGGTTTTCCTGACCCCGGGAGTATGAAAATATCCAATTTTCCTGACAGCGGCAGTGTGAAAATATGCGATTTTCCTGACCCCGGGAGTGTGAAAAATGTAATTTTCCTAACACCTGGAGTGTGCAAAAAATCAGAATTTCCTAACCCCGGGAGCGTGAAAAAATGTGATTTTCTTGACCCTGGGAGTGTGAAAAAAATTAAATTCTACTGACCCCGGGAGTGTGAAAAAATGTGATTTTCTTGACCCCGGGAGTGTGAAAAAAACCCAATTTTCCTGACCCAGGGAGTTTGAAAAACATCCAATTTTCCTGACCCCGGGAGTGTGAAAATATCCGATTTTCCTGACCCCGGGAGTGTGAAAAATATCCAATTTTCCTGACCCCGGGAGTGTGAAAAATGTAATTTTCCTAACACCTGGAGTGTGAAAAAATGTGATTTTCATGACCCCGGGAGTGTGAAAAAAACCCAATTTTCCTGACCCCGGGAGTTTGAAAAAAATCTGGTTTTCCTAACCCCGGGTGTATGAAAATATCCAATTTTCCTGACACCGGGAGTGTGAAAATATGCGATTTTCCTGACCCCGGGAGTGTGAAAAATATCAGAATTTCCTGACCCCGGGAGTTTAAAAAAATCTGATTTTCCTGACGCTGATAGTGTGAAAATACGCGATTTTCCTGACCTCGGGAGTGTGAAAAAAATCCAATTTTCCTGACCCCGGGAGTGTGAAAAAATGTGATTTACTTGACCCCAGGAGTGTGAAAAAAAATCAGAATTTCCTGACCCCGGGAGTGTGAAAAAATGTGATTTTCCTGACCCCGGGAGTGTGAAAAAAATCCAATTTTCCTGACCCCGCGAGTGTAAATATATCCGATTTTCTTGACCCCGGGAGTGTGAAAAAAATTAAATTCTACTGACCCCGGGAGTGTGAAAAAATGTGATTTACTTGACCCCAGGAGTGTGAAAAAAATCCAATTTTCCTGACCCCGGCAGTGTGAAAAAACCCAATTTTCCTGACCCAGGGAGTTTGAAAAACATCCAATTTTCCTGACCCCGGGAGTGTGAAAATATCCGATTTTCCTGACCCCGGGAGTGTGAAAAAAATCCAATTTTCCTGACCCCGGGAGTGTGAAAAATGTAATTTTCCTAACACCTGGAGTGTGAAAAAAATCAGAATTTCCTAACCCCGGGAGTGTGAAAAAATGTGATTTTCTTGACCCCGGGAGTGTGAAAAAAATCAGAATCTCCTGACCCCAGGAGTGTGAAAAAATGTGATTTTCTTGACCCCAGGAGTGTGAAAAAAACCCAATTTTCATGACCCCGGGAGTTTGAAAAAAATTTGGTTTTCCTGACCCCGGGAGTATGAAAATATCCAATTTTCCTGACAGCGGCAGTGTGAAAATATGCGATTTTCCTGACCCCGGGAGTGTGAAAAATGTAATTTTCCTAACACCTGGAGTGTGCAAAAAAATCAGAATTTCCTAACCACGGGAGCGTGAAAAAATGTGATTTTCTTGACCCCGGGAGTGTGAAAAAAATCAGAATCTCCTGACCCCAAGAGTGTGAAAAAATGTGATTTTCTTGACCCCAGGAGTGTGAAAAAAACCCAATTTTCCTGACCCCGGGAGTTTGAAAAAAATTTGGTTTTCCTGACCCCGGGAGTATGAAAATATCCAATTTTCCTGACAGCGGCAGTGTGAAAATATCCGATTTCCCTGACCCCGGGATTATGAAAAATATCAGAATTTCCTGACCCCTTGAGTGTGAAAATATCTGATTTTCTTCACCCCTGGAGTGTGAAAAAAAATTAAATTCTTCTGACCCCGGTAGTGTGAAAAATGTGATTTTCCTAACACCGAGAGCGTGCAAAAAAATCAGAATTTCCTGACCCCGGGAGTGTGAATAAATGTGATTTTCCTGAGCCCAGGAGTGTGAAAAAAATCAGAATCTCCTGAACCCGGGAGTGTGAAAAAATGTGATTTTCTTGACCCCGGGAGTGTGAAAAATATCAGAATTTCCTGACCATAGGAGTGTGAAAAAAATCCGATTTTCCTGACCCCGGGAGTGTAAATATATCCAATTTACTTGACCCCGGGAGTGTGAAAATATCCAATTTTCCTGACCCCGGGAGTGTGAAAAATATCAGAATTTCCTGACCCCGGGAGTGTGAAAAAATGTGATTTTCTTGACACCGGGAGTGTGAAAAAAATTAGAATCTCCTGAACCCGGGAGTGTGAAAAAATGTGATTTTCTTGACCGCGGGAGTGTGAAAAAAATCAGAATCTCCTGACCCCGGGAGTGTGAAAAAATGTGATTTTCTTGACCCCGGGAGTGTGGAAAAAACCCAATTTTCCTGACCCCGGGAGTGTAAATATATCCAATTTACTTGACCCCGGGAGTGTGAAAATATCCAATTTTCCTGACGCCGGGAGTGTGAAAAATATCAGAATTCCCTGACCCCGGGAGCGTGAATAAATGTGATTTTCCTGACCCCAGGAGTGTGAAAAAAATCAGAATCTCCTGAACCCGGGAGTGTGAATAAATGTGATTTTCTTGACCCCGGGAGTGTGAAAAATATCAGAATTTCCTGACCCCAGGAGTGTGAAAAAAATCCGATTTTCCTGACCCCGGGAGTGTAAATATATCCAATTTACTTGACACCGGGAGTGTGAAAATATCCAATTTTCCTGACCCCGGGAGTGTGAAAAATATCAGAATTTCCTGACCCCGGGAGTGTGAAAAAATGTGATTTTCTTGACCCCAGGAGTGTGGAAAAAACCCAATTTTCCTGACCCCAGGAGTTTGAAAAAAATCCAATTTTCCTGACCACGGGAGTATGAAAATATCCAATTTTCCTGACACCGGGAGTGTGAAAATATGCGATTTTCCTGACCCCGGGAGTGTGAAAAAAATCAGAATTTCCTGACCCCGGGAGTTTAAAAAAATCTGATTTTCCTGACCGCGGGAGTGTGTAAATATCCGATTTTCCTGA
This sequence comes from Bradypodion ventrale, assembly GCA_035047345.1. Classification (NCBI taxonomy): domain Eukaryota; kingdom Metazoa; phylum Chordata; class Lepidosauria; order Squamata; family Chamaeleonidae; genus Bradypodion; species Bradypodion ventrale. The sequence goes on along the minus strand of JAWDJE010000009.1, from coordinate 20,412,091 downwards.
CCCCGGGAGTGTGAAAAAAAATCCAATTTTCCTGTCCCCAGGAGTGTGAAAAAAATCCAATTTTCCTGACCCAGGGAGTTTGAAAAAAATCTGATTTTCCTGAACCCGGGAGTTTGAAAATATCCGATTTTCCTGACCCCGGGATTGTGAAAAATATCAGAATTTCCTGACCCCGTGAGTGTGAAAATATCTGATTTTCTTGACCCCTGGAGTGTGAAAAAAATTAAATTCTTCTGACCCCGGGAGTGTGAAAAATGTGATTTTCCTAACACCGGGAGCGTGCAAAAAAATCAGAATTTCCTGACCCCGGGAGTGTGAATAAATGTGATTTACCAGACCCCAGGATTGTGAAAAAAATCAGAATCTCCTGAACCCGGGAGTGTGAAAAAATGTGATTTTCTTGACCCCGGGAGTGTGAAAAATATCAGAATTTCCTGACCCCGGGAGTGTGAAAAAATGTGATTTTCTTGACCCCGGGAGTGTGAAAAAAATTAGAATCTCCTGAACCCGGGAGTGTGAAAAAATGTGATTTTCTTGACCGCGGGAGTGTGAAAAAAATCAGAATCTCCTGACCCTGGGAGTGTGAAAAAATGTGATTTTCTTGACCCCGGGAGTGTGGAAAAAACCCAATTTTCCTGACCCCAGGAGTTTGAAAAAAACCCAATTTTCCTGACCCCGGGAGTTTGAAAAAAATCTGGTTTTCCTAACCCCGGGTGTATGAAAATATCCAATTTTCCTGACACCGGGAGTGTGAAAATATGCGATTTTCCTGACCCCGGGAGTGTGAAAAATATCAGAATTTCCTGACCCCGGGAGTTTAAAAAAATCTGATTTTCCTGACGCTGATAGTGTGAAAATACGCGATTTTCCTGACCTCGGGAGTGTGAAAAAAATCCAATTTTCCTGACCCCGGGAGTGTGAAAAAATGTGATTTACTTGACCCCAGGAGTGTGAAAAAAAATCAGAATTTCCTGACCCCGGGAGTGTGAAAAAATGTGATTTTCCTGACCCCGGGAGTGTGAAAAAAATCCAATTTTCCTGACCCCGTGAGTGTAAATATATCCGATTTTCTTGACCCCGGGAGTGTGAAAAAAATTAAATTCTACTGACCCCGGGAGTGTGAAAAAATGTGATTTACTTGACCCCAGGAGTGTGAAAAAAATCCAATTTTCCTGACCCCGGCAGTGTGAAAAAACCCAATTTTCCTGACCCAGGGAGTTTGAAAAACATCCAATTTTCCTGACCCCGGGAGTGTGAAAATATCCGATTTTCCTGACCCCGGGAGTGTGAAAAAAATCCAATTTTCCTGACCCCGGGAGTGTGAAAAATGTAATTTTCCTAACACCTGGAGTGTGAAAAAAATCAGAATTTCCTAACCCTGGGAGTGTGAAAAAATGTGATTTTCTTGACCCCGGGAGTGTGAAAAAAATCAGAATTTCCTGACCCCAGGAGTGTGAAAAAATGTGATTTTCTTGACCCCAGGAGTGTGAAAAAAACCCAATTTTCATGACCCCGGGAGTTTGAAAAAAATTTGGTTTTCCTGACCCCGGGAGTATGAAAATATCCAATTTTCCTGACAGCGGCAGTGTGAAAATATGCGATTTTCCTGACCCCGGGAGTGTGAAAAATGTAATTTTCCTAACACCTGGAGTGTGCAAAAAAATCAGAATTTCCTAACCACGGGAGCGTGAAAAAATGTGATTTTCTTGACCCCGGGAGTGTGAAAAAAATCAGAATTTCCTGACCCCAGGAGTGTGAAAAAAATCCGATTTTCCTGACCCCGGGAGTGTAAATATATCCAATTTACTTGACCCCGGGAGTGTGAAAATATCCAATTTTCCTGACCCCGGGAGTGTGAAAAATATCAGAATTTCCTGACCCCGGGAGTGTGAAAAAATGTGATTTTTTTGACCCCAGGAGTGTGGAAAAAACCCAATTTTCCTGACCCCAGGAGTTTGAAAAAAATCCAATTTTCCTGACCACGGGAGTATGAAAATATCCAATTTTCCTGACACCGGGAGTGTGAAAATATGCGATTTTCCTGACCCCGGGAGTGTGAAAAAAATCAGAATCTCCTGACCCCGGGAGTTTAAAAAAATCTGATTTTCCTGACCGCGGGAGTGTGTAAATATCCGATTTTCCTGACCCCGGGAGTGTGAAAAAAAATCCAATTTTCCTGTCCCCAGGAGTGTGAAAAAAATCCAATTTTCCTGACCCGGGGAGTTTGAAAAAAATCTGATTTTCCTGAACCCGGGAGTTTGAAAATATCCGATTTTCCTGACCCCGGGATTGTGAAAAATATCAGAATTTCCTGACCCCGTGAGTGTGAAAATATCTGATTTTCTTGACCCCTGGAGTGTGAAAAAAATTAAATTCTTCTGACCCCGGGAGTGTGAAAAATGTGATTTTCCTAACACCGGGAGCGTGCAAAAAAATCAGAATTTCCTGACCCCGGGAGTGTGAATAAATGTGATTTTCCAGACCCCAGGATTGTGAAAAAAATCAGAATCTCCTGAACCCGAGAGTGTGAAAAAATGTGATTTTCTTGACCCCGGGAGTGTGAAAAATATCAGAATTTCCTGACCCCGGGAGTGTGAAAAAATGTGATTTTCTTGACCCCGGGAGTGTGAAAAAAATTAGAATCTCCTGAACCCGGGAGTGTGAAAAAATGTGATTTTCTTGACCGCGGGAGTGTGAAAAAAATCAGAATCTCCTGACCCTGGGAGTGTGAAAAAATGTGATTTTCTTGACCCCGGGAGTGTGGAAAAAACCCAATTTTCCTGACCCCAGGAGTTTGAAAAAAATCCAATTTTCCTGACCACGGGAGTATGAATATATCCAATTTTCCTGACACCGGGAGTGTGAAAATATGCGATTTTCCTGACCCCGGGAGTGTGAAAAAAATCACAATTTCCTGACCCCGGGAGTTTAAAAAAATCCAATTTTCCTGTCCCCAGGAGTGTGAAAAAAATCCAATTTTCCTGACCCGGGGAGTTTGAAAAAAATCTGATTTTCCTGAACCCGGGAGTTTGAAAATATCCGATTTTCCTGACCCCGGGATTGTGAAAAATATCAGAATTTCCTGACCCCGTGAGTGTGAAAATATCTGATTTTCTTGACCCCTGGAGTGTGAAAAAAATTAAATTCTTCTGAACCCGGAAGTGTGAAAAAATGTGATTTTCTTGACCCCGGGAGTGTGAAAAATATCAGAATTTCCTGACCCCGGGAGTGTGAAAAAAATCTGATTTTCCTGACCCCGGGAGTGTGAAAATATCCAATTTTCCTGACCCCAGGAGTGTGAAAAATATCAGAATTTCCTGAACCCGGGAGTGTGAAAAAATGTGATTTTCTTGACCCCGGGAGTGTGAAACAAAATTAAATTTTCCTGACCCCGGGAGTGTGAAAATATCCAATTTTCCTGACCCCGGGAGTGTGAAAAATATCAGAATTTCCTGACCCCGGGAGTGTGAAAAAATGTCATGTTCTTGACCCCGGGAGTGTGGAAAAAACCCAATTTTCCTGACCCCAGGAGTTTGAAAATAATCCAATTTTTCTGACCACGGGAGTATGAAAATATCCAATTTTCCTGACACCGGGAGTGTGAAAATATGCGATTTTCCTGACCCCGGGAGTGTGAAAAAAATCAGAATTTCCTGACCCCGGGAGTTTAAAAAAATCTGATTTTCCTGACCGCGGGAGTGTGAAAATATCCGATTTTCCTGACCCCGGGAGTGTGAAAAAAATCCAATTTTCCTGACCCCAGGAGTGTGAAAAAAATCCAATTTTCCTGACCCGGGGAGTTTGAAAAAAATCTGATTTTCCTGAACCCGGGAGTTTGAAAATATCCGATTTCCCTGACCCCGGGATTGTGAAAAATATCAGAATTTCCTGACCCCGTGAGTGTGAATATATCTGATTTTCTTCACCCCTGGAGTGTGAAAAAAAATTAAATTCTTCTGACCCCGGTAGTGTGAAAAATGTGATTTTCCTAACACCGGGAGCGTGCAAAAAAATCAGAATTTCCTGACCCCGGGAGTGTGAATAAATGTGATTTTCCTGACCCCAGGAGTGTGAAAAAAATCAGAATCTCCTGAACCCGGGAGTGTGAAAAAATGTGATTTTCTTGACCCCGGGAGTGTGAAAAATATCAGAATTTCCTGACCCCAGGAGTGTGAAAAAAATCCGATTTTCCTGACCCCGGGAGTGTAAATATATCCAATTTACTTGACCCCGGGAGTGTGAAAATATCCAATTTTCCTGACCCCGGGAGTGTGAAAAACATCAGAATTTCCTGACCCCGGGAGTGTGAAAAAATGTGATTTTCTTGACCCCAGGAGTGTGGAAAAAACCCAATTTTCCTGACCCCAGGAGTTTGAAAAAAATCCAATTTTCCTGACCACGGGAGTATGAAAATATCCAATTTTCCTGACACCGGGAGTGTGAAAATATGCGATTTTCCTGACCCCGGGAGTGTGAAAAAAATCAGAATTTCCTGACCCCGGGAGTTTAAAAAAATCTGATTTTCCTGACCGCGGGAGTGTGAAAATATCCGATTTTCCTGACCCCGGGAGTGTGAAAAAAATCCAATTTTCCTGTCCCCAGGAGTGTGAAAAAAATCCAATTTTCCTGACCCGGGGAGTTTGAAAAAAATCTGATTTTCCTGAACCCGGGAGTTTGAAAATATCCGATTTTCCTGACCCCGGGATTGTGAAAAATATCAGAATTTCCTGACCCCGTGAGTGTGAAAATATCTGATTTTCTTGACCCCTGGAGTGTGAAAAAAATTAAATTCTTCTGACCCCGGGAGTGTGAAAAATGTGATTTTCCTAACACCGGGAGTGTGCAAAAAAATCAGAATTTCCTGACCCCGGGAGTGTGAATAAATGTGATTTTCCAGACCCCAGGTGTGTGAAAAAAATCAGAATCTCCTGAACCCGGGAGTGTGAAAAAATGTGATTTTCTTGACCCCGGGAGTGTGAAAAATATCAGAATTTCCTGACCCCGGGAGTGTGAAAAAATGTGATTTTCTTGACCCCGGGAGTGTGAAAAAAATTAGAATCTCCTGAACCCGGGAGTGTGAAAAAATGTGATTTTCTTGACCGTGGGAGTGTGAAAAAAATCAGAATCTCCTGACCCTGGGAGTGTGAAAAAATGTGATTTTCTTGACCCCGGGAGTGTGGAAAAAACCCAATTTTCCTGACCCCAGGAGTTTGAAAAAAATCCAATTTTCCTGACCACGGGAGTATGAATATATCCAATTTTCCTGACACCGGAAGTGTGAAAATATGCGATTTTCCTGACCCCGGGAGTGTGAAAAAAATCAGAATTTCCTGACCCCGGGAGTTTAAAAAAATCCAATTTTCCTGTCCCCAGGAGTGTGAAAAAAAATCCAATTTTCCTGACCCGGGGAGTTTGAAAAAAATCTGATTTTCCTGAACCCGGGAGTTTGAAAATATCCGATTTTCCTGACCCCGGGATTGTGAAAAATATCAGAATTTCCTGACCCCGTGAGTGTGAAAATATCTGATTTTCTTGACCCCTGGAGTGTGAAAAAAATTAAATTCTTCTGAACCCGGAAGTGTGAAAAAATGTGATTTTCTTGACCCCGGGAGTGTGAAAAATATCAGAATTTCCTGACCCCGGGAGTGTGAAAAAAATCTGATTTTCCTGACCCCGGGAGTGTGAAAATATCCAATTTTCCTGACCCCAGGAGTGTGAAAAATATCAGAATTTCCTGAACCCGGGAGTGTGAAAAAATGTGATTTTCTTGACCCCGGGAGTGTGAAAAAAAATTAAATTTTCCTGACCCCGGGAGTGTAAATATATCAAATTTACTTGACCCCGGGAGTGTGAAAAATATCAAAATTTCCTGACCCCGGGAGTGTGAAAAAATGTGATTTACTTGACCCCGGGAGTGTGAAACAAAATTAAATTTTCCTGACCCCGGGAGTGTGAAAATATCCAATTTTCCTGACCCCGGCAGTGTGAAAAATATCAGAATTTCCTGACCCCGGGAGTGTGAAAAAATGTCATGTTCTTGACCCCGGGAGTGTGGAAAAAACCCAATTTTCCTGACCCCAGGAGTTTGAAAATAATCCAATTTTTCTGACCACGGGAGTATGAAAATATCCAATTTTCCTGACACCGGGAGTGTGAAAATATGCGATTTTCTTGACCCCGGGAGTGTGAAAAAAATCAGAATTTCCTGACCCCGGGAGTTTAAAAAAATCTGATTTTCCTGACCGCGGGAGTGTGAAAATATCCGATTTTCCTGACCCCGGGAGTGTGAAAAAAATCCAATTTTCCTGACCCCAGGAGTGTGAAAAAAATCCAATTTTCCTGACCCGGGGAGTTTGAAAAAAATCTGATTTTCCTGAACCCGGGAGTTTGAAAATATCCGATTTCCCTGACCCCGGGATTGTGAAAAATATCAGAATTTCCTGACCCCGTGAGTGTGAATATATCTGATTTTCTTCACCCCTGGAGTGTGAAAAAAAATTAAATTCTTCTGACCCCGGTAGTGTGAAAAATGTGATTTTCCTAACACCGGGAGCGTGCAAAAAAATCAGAATTTCCTGACCCCGGGAGTGTGAATAAATGTGATTTTCCTGACCCCAGGAGTGTGAAAAAAATCAGAATCTCCTGAACCCGGGAGTGTGAAAAAATGTGATTTTCTTGACCCCGGGAGTGTGAAAAATATCAGAATTTCCTGACCCCAGGAGTGTGAAAAAAATCCGATTTTCCTGACCCCGGGAGTGTAAATATATCCAATTTACTTGACCCCGGGAGTGTGAAAATATCCAATTTTCCTGACCCCGGGAGTGTGAAAAACATCAGAATTTCCTGACCCCGGGAGTGTGAAAAAATGTGATTTTCTTGACCCCAGGAGTGTGGAAAAAACCCAATTTTCCTGACCCCAGGAGTTTGAAAAAAATCCAATTTTCCTGACCACGGGAGTATGAAAATATCCAATTTTCCTGACACCGGGAGTGTGAAAATATGCGATTTTCCTGACCCCGGGAGTGTGAAAAAAATCAGAATTTCCTGACCCCGGGAGTTTAAAAAAATCTGATTTTCCTGACCGCGGGAGTGTGAAAATATCCGATTTTCCTGACCCCGGGAGTGTGAAAAAAATCCAATTTTCCTGTCCCCAGGAGTGTGAAAAAAATCCAATTTTCCTGACCCGGGGAGTTTGAAAAAAATCTGATTTTCCTGAACCCGGGAGTTTGAAAATATCCGATTTTCCTGACCCCGGGATTGTGAAAAATATCAGAATTTCCTGACCCCGTGAGTGTGAAAATATCTGATTTTCTTGACCCCTGGAGTGTGAAAAAAATTAAATTCTTCTGACCCCGGGAGTGTGAAAAATGTGATTTTCCTAACACCGGGAGTGTGCAAAAAAATCAGAATTTCCTGACCCCGGGAGTGTGAATAAATGTGATTTTCCAGACCCCAGGTGTGTGAAAAAAATCAGAATCTCCTGAACCCGGGAGTGTGAAAAAATGTGATTTTCTTGACCCCGGGAGTGTGAAAAATATCAGAATTTCCTGACCCCGGGAGTGTGAAAAAATGTGATTTTCTTGACCCCGGGAGTGTGAAAAAAATTAGAATCTCCTGAACCCGGGAGTGTGAAAAAATGTGATTTTCTTGACCGCGGGAGTGTGAAAAAAATCAGAATCTCCTGACCCTGGGAGTGTGAAAAAATGTGATTTTCTTGACCCCGGGAGTGTGGAAAAAACCCAATTTTCCTGACCCCAGGAGTTTGAAAAAAATCCAATTTTCCTGACCACGGGAGTATGAATATATCCAATTTTCCTGACACCGGAAGTGTGAAAATATGCGATTTTCCTGACCCCGGGAGTGTGAAAAAAATCAGAATTTCCTGACCCCGGGAGTTTAAAAAAATCCAATTTTCCTGTCCCCAGGAGTGTGAAAAAAAATCCAATTTTCCTGACCCGGGGAGTTTGAAAAAAATCTGATTTTCCTGAACCCGGGAGTTTGAAAATATCCGATTTTCCTGACCCCGGGATTGTGAAAAATATCAGAATTTCCTGACCCCGTGAGTGTGAAAATATCTGATTTTCTTGACCCCTGGAGTGTGAAAAAAATTAAATTCTTCTGACCCCGGGAGTGTGAAAAATGTGATTTTCCTAACACCGGGAGCGTGCCAAAAAATCAGAATTTCCTGACCCCGGGAGTGTGAATAAATGTGATTTTCCTGACCCCAGGAGTGTGAAAAAAATCAGAATCTCCTGAACCCGGAAGTGTGAAAAAATGTGATTTTCTTGACCCCGGGAGTGTGAAAAATATCAGAATTTCCTGACCCCGGGAGTGTGAAAAAAATCTGATTTTCCTGACCCCGGGAGTGTGAAAATATCCATTTTTCCTGACCCCGGGAGTGTGAAAAATATCAGAATTTCCTGACCCCGGGAGTGTGAAAAAATGTGATTTTCTTGACACCGGGAGTGTGAAAAAAAAATTAAATTTTCCTGACCCCGGGAGTGTGAAAATATCCAATTTTCCTGACCCCGGGAGTGTGAAAATATCAGAATTTCCTGACCCCGGGAGTGTGAAAAAATGTGATTTTCTTGACCCTGGGAGTGTGAAAAAAATTAGAATCTCCTGAACCCATGAGTGTGAAAAAATGTGATTTTCTTGACCCCGGGAGTGTGGAAAAAACCCAATTTTCCTGACCCCAGGAGTTTGAAAAAAATCCAATTTTCCTGACCACGGGAGTATGAAAATATCCAATTTTCCTGACACCGGGAGTGTGAAAATATGCGATTTTCCTGACCCCAGGAGTGTGAAAAAAATCAGAATTTCCTGACCCCGGGAGTTTAAAAAAATCTGATTTTCCTGACCGCGGGAGTGTGAAAATATCCGATTTTCCTGACTCCGGGAGTGTGAAAAAAAATCCAATTTTCCTGTCCCCAGGAGTGTGAAAAAAATCCAATTTTCCTGACCCGGGGAGTTTGAAAAAAATCTGATTTTCCTGAACCCGGGAGTTTGAAAATATCCGATTTTCCTGACCCCGGGATTGTGAAAAATATCAGAATTTCCTGACCCCGTGAGTGTGAAAATATCTGATTTTCTTGACCCCTGGAGTGTGAAAAAAATTAAATTCTTCTGACCCCGGGAGTGTGAAAAATGTGATTTTCCTAACACCGGGAGCGTGCAAAAAAATCAGAATTTCCTGACCCCGGGAGTGTGAATAAATGTGATTTTCCTGACCCCAGGAGTGTGAAAAAAATCAGAATCTCCTGAACCCGGGAGTGTGAAAAAATGTGATTTTCTTGACCCCGGGAGTGTGAAAAATATCAGAATTTCCTGACCCCGGGAGTGTGAAAAAATGTGATTTTCTTGACCCCGGGAGTGTGAAAAAAATTAGAATCTCCTGAACCCGGGAGTGTGAAAAAATGTGATTTTCTTGACCGCGGGAGTGTGAAAAAAATCAGAATCTCCTGACCCCGGGAGTGTGAAAAAATGTGATTTTCTTGACCCCGGGAGTGTGGAAAAAACCCAATTTTCCTGACCCCAGGAGTTTGAAAAAAATCCAATTTTCCTGACCACGGGAGTATGAAAATATCCAATTTTCCTGACACCGGGAGTGTGAAAATATGCGATTTTCCTGAACCCGGGAGTATGAAAAAAATCAGAATTTCCTGACCCCGGGAGTTTAAAAAAATCTGATTTTCCTGACCGCGGGAGTGTGAAAATATCCGATTTTCCTGACCCCGGGAGTGTGAAAAAAATCCAATTTTCCTGTCCCCAGGAGTGTGAAAAAAATCCAATTTTCCTGACCCGGGGAGTTTGAAAAAAATCTGATTTTCCTGAACCCGGGAGTTTGAAAATATCCGATTTTCCTGACCCCGGGATTGTGAAAAATATCAGAATTTCCTGACATCGTGAGTGTGAAAATATCTGATTTTCTTGACCCCTGGAGTGTGAAAAAAATTAAATTCTTCTGACCCCGGGAGTGTGAAAAATGTGATTTTCCTAACACCGGGAGCGTGCAAAAAAAAATCAGAATTTCCTGACCCCGGGAGTGTGAATAAATGTGATTTTCCTGACACCAGGAGTGTGAAAAAAATCAGAATCTCCTGAACCCGGAAGTGTGAAAAAATGTGATTTTCTTGACCCCGGGAGTGTGAAAAATATCAGAATTTCCTGACCCCGGGAGTGTGAAAATATCCAATTTTCCTGACCCCGGGAGTGTGAAAAAAAATTAAATTTTCCTGACCCCGGGAGTGTAAATATATCAAATTTACTTGACCCCGGGAGTGTGAAAAATATCAGAATTTCCTGACCCCGGGAGTGTGAAAAAATGTGATTTTCTTGACCCCGGGAGTGTGAAAAAAAATTAAATTTTCCTGACCCCGGGAGTGTGAAAATATCCAATTTTCCTGACCCCGGGAGTGTGAAAAATATCAGAATTTCCTGACCCCGGGAGTGTGAAAAAATGTGATTTTCTTGACCCCGGGAGTGTGAAAAAAATTAGAATCTCCTGAACCCGGGAGTGTGAAAAAATGTGATTTTCTTGACCGCGGGAGTGTGAAAAAAATCAGAATCTCCTGACCTTGGGAGTGTGAAAAAATGTGATTTTCTTGACCCCGGGAGTGTGGAAAAAACCCAATTTTCCTGACCCCAGGAGTTTGAAAAAAATCCAATTTTCCTGACCACGGGAGTATGAAAATATCCAATTTTCCTGATACCGGGAGTGTGAAAATATGCGATTTTCCTGACCCCGGGAGTGTGAAAAAAATCAGAATTTCCTGACCCGGTGAGTGTGAAAAAAATCTGGTTTTCCTTACCCCGGGAGTGTGAAAAATGTGATTTTCCTAACACCGGGAGTGTGAAAAAAAATCAGAATTTTCTGACCCCGGGAGTGTGAAAAAAATCCAATTTTCCTGACCCGGGAATTTTGAAAAAAATCTGATTGTCCTGAACCCGGGAGTTTGAAAATATCCGATTTTCTTGACCCCGGGAGTGTGAAAAATATCAGAATTTCCTGACCCCGGGAGTGTGAAAGAAATCTGATTTTCCTGACCCTGGGAGTGTGAAAAATATCAGAATTTCCTGACCCCGGGAGTGTGAAAAAATGTGTTTTTCTTGACCCTGGGAGTGTGAAAAAAATTAAATTTTCCTGACCCCGTGAGTGTGAAAAAAACCCCATTTTCCTGACCCCGGGAGTTTGAAAAAAATCTGATTGTCCTGAACCCGGGAGTTTGAAAATATCCGATTTTCTTGACCCCGGGAGTGTGAAAAATATCAGAATTTCCTGACCCCGGGAGTGTGAAAGAAATCTGATTTTCCTGACCCCGGGAGTGTGAAAATATCCGATTTTCCTGACCCTGGGAGTGTGAAAAATATCAGAATTTCCTGACCCCGGGAGTGTGAAAAAATGTGTTTTTCTTGACCCTGGGAGTGTGAAAAAAATTAAATTTTCCTGACCCCGGGAGTGTGAAAAAAACCCCATTTTCCTGACCCCGGGAGTTTGAAAAAAAACTGATTTTCCTGACCCCGGGAGTGTGAAAATATCCAATTTTCCTGACCTCGGGATTGTGAAAGAAATCCAATTTTCCTGACCCCGGGAGTGTGAAAAATGTGATTTTCTTGACCCCGGGAGTGTGAAAAAAACCCAATTTTCCTGACCCCGGGAGTGTGAAAATATCCGATTTTCCTGACCCCGGGAGTGTGAAAAAAATCCAATTTTCCTGACCCCGGGAGTTTGAAAAATGTGATTTCCTTGAACCCGGGAGTGTGAAAAAAACCCAATTTTCCTGACCCTGGGAGTGTGAAAAAAATCCAATTTTCCTGACCCCGGGATTGTGAAAAAAATCCAATTTTGCTGACCCCGGGAGTGTGAAAAATATCAGAATTTCCTGACACAGGGAGTTTGAAAAACATCTGATTTTCCTGACCCCGGGAGTGTGAAAATATCCGATTTTCCTGACCCCGGGAGTGTGAAAAAAATCCAATTTTCCTGACCCCGGGCGTGTGAAAAATGTGATTTTCCTAACACCGGGAGTGTGAAAAAAATCAGAATTTCCTGACCCCGGGAGTGTGAAAAAATGTGATTTTCTTGACCCCGGGAGTGTGAAAAAAATCCAATTTTCCTGAGCCGGGAGTGTGAAAAATATCAGAATTACCTGACCCCGGGAGTTTGAAAAATGTGATTTCCTTGAACCCGGGAGTGTGAAAAAAACCCAATTTTCCTGACCCTGGGAGTGTGAAAAAAATCCAATTTTCCTGACCCCGGAATGTGAAAAAATCCAATTTTCCTGACCCTGGGAGTGTGAAAAATGTGATTTTCCTAACACCAGGAGTGTGCAAAAAAATCAGAATTTCCTGACCCCGGGAGTGTGAAAAAATGTGATTTTCTTGACCCCGGGAGTGTGAAAAAAATCAGAATCTCCTGACCCCGGGAGTGTGAAAAAATGTGATTTTCTTGACCCCGGGAGTGTGAAAAAAACCCAATTTTCCTGACCCCGGGAGTTTGAAAAAAATCTGGTTTTCCTAACCCCGGCTGTATGAAAATATCCAATTTTCCTGACACAGGGAGTGTGAAAATATGCGATTTTCCTGACCCCGGGAGTGTGAAAAATATCAGAATTTCCTGACCCCGGGAGTTTAAAAAAATCTGATTTTCCTGACCCTGATAGTGTGAAAATACGCGATTTTCCTGACCCCGGGAGTGTGAAAAAAATCCAATTTTCCTGACCCCGGGAGTGTAAATATATCCGATTTTCTTGACCCCGGGATTGTGAAAAAAATTAAATTCTCCTAACCCCGGGAGTGTGAAAAAATGTGATTTACTTGACCCCAGGAGTGTGAAAAAAATCAGAATTTCCTGACCCGGGAGTGTGAAAAAATGTGATTTTCCTGACCCCGGGAGTGTGAAAAAAATTTAATTTTCCTGACCCCGGGAGTGTAAATATATCCGATTTTCTTGACCCCAGGAGTGTGAAAAAAATTAAATTCTACTGACCCCGGGAGTGTGAAAAAATGTGATTTTCTTGACCCCTGGAGTGTGAAAAAAACCCAATTTTCCTGACCCAGGGAGTTTGAAAAACATCCAATTTTCCTGACCCCGGGAGTGTGAAAATATCCGATTTTCCTGACCCCGGGAGTGTGAAAAAAATCCAATTTTCCTGACCCCGGGAGTGTGAAAAATGTAATTTTCCTAACACCTGGAGTGTGAAAAAATGTGATTTTCATGACCCCGGGAGTGTGAAAAAAACCCAATTTTCCTGACCCCGGGAGTTTGAAAAAAATCTGGTTTTCCTAACCCCGGGTGTATGAAAATATCCAATTTTCCTGACACCGGGAGTGTGAAAATATGCGATTTTCCTGACCCCGGGAGTGTGAAAAATATCAGAATTTCCTGACCCCGGGAGTTTAAAAAAATCTGATTTTCCTGACCCTGATAGTGTGAAAATACGCGATTTTCCTGACCCCGGGGGTGTGAAAAAAATCCAATTTTCCTGACCCCGGGAGTGTAAATATATCCGATTTACTTGACCCCAGGAGTGTGAAAAAAATCAGAATTTCCTGACCCCGGGAGTGTGAAAAAATGTGATTTTCCTGACCCCGGGAGTGTGAAAAAAATCAGAATCTCCTGACCCCGGGAGTGTGAAAAAATGTGATTTTCTTGACCCCGGGAGTGTGAAAAAAACCCAATTTTCCTGACCCCGGGAGTTTGAAAAAAATCTGGTTTTCCTAACCCCGGGTGTATGAAAATATCCAATTTTCCTGACACCGGGAGTGTGAAAATATGCGATTTTCCTGACCCCGGGAGTGTGAAAAATATCAGAATTTCCTGACCCCGGGAGTTTAAAAAAATCTGATTTTCCTGACCCTGATAGTGTGAAAATACGCGATTTTCCTGACCCCGGGAGTGTGAAAAAAATCCAATTTTCCTGACCCCGGGAGTGTAAATATATCTGATTTTCTTGACCCCGGGAGTGTGAAAAAAATTAAATTCTCCTAACCCCGGGAGTGTGAAAAAATGTGATTTACTTGACCCCAGGAGTGTGAAAAAAATCAGAATTTCCTGACCCCGGGAGTGTGAAAAAATGTGATTTTCCTGACCCCGGGAGTGTGAAAAAAAATTTAATTTTCCTGACCCCGGGAGTGTAAATATATCCGATTTTCTTGACCCCAGGAGTGTGAAAAAAATTAAATTCTACTGACCCCGGGAGTGTGAAAAAATGTGATTTTCTTGACCCCGGGAGTGTGAAAAAACCCAATTTTCCTGACCCAGGGAGTTTGAAAAACATCCAATTTTCCTGACCCCGGGAGTGTGAAAATATCCGATTTTCCTGACCCCGGGAGTGTGAAAAAAATCCAATTTTCCTGACCCCGGGAGTGTGAAAAATGTAATTTTCCTAACACCTGGAGTGTGAAAAAATGTGATTTTCATGACCCCGGGAGTGTGAAAAAAACCCAATTTTCCTGACCCCGGGAGTTTGAAAAAAATCTGGTTTTCCTAACCCCGGGTGTATGAAAATATCCAATTTTCCTGACACCGGGAGTGTGAAAATATGCGATTTTCCTGACCCCGGGAGTGTGAAAAATATCAGAATTTCCTGACCCCGGGAGTTTAAAAAAATCTGATTTTCCTGACCCTGATAGTGTGAAAATACGCGATTTTCCTGACCCCGGGAGTGTGAAAAAAATCCAATTTTCTTGACCCCGGGAGTGTGAAAAAATGTGATTTTCCTGACCCCGGGAGTGTGAAAAAAAATTTAATTTTCCTGACCCCGGGAGTGTAAATATATCCGATTTTCTTGACCCCAGGAGTGTGAAAAAAATTAAATTCTACTGACCCCGGGAGTGTGAAAAAATGTGATTTTCTTGACCCCGGGAGGGTGAAAAAAACCCAATTTTCCTGACCCCGGGAAATGCGATTTTCTTGACCCCAGGAGTGTGAAAAAAATCAGAATTTCCTGACCCCGGGAGTGTGAAAAAATGTGATTTTCCTGACCCCGGGAGTGTGAAAAAAAATTTAATTTTCCTGACCCCGGGAGTGTAAATATATCCGATTTTCTTGACCCCAGGAGTGTGAAAAAAATTAAATTCTACTGACCCCGGGAGTGTGAAAAAATGTGATTTTCTTGACCCCGGGAGGGTGAAAAAAACCCAATTTTCCTGACCCCGGGAGTTTGAAAAAAATCTGGTTTTCCTAACCCCGGGTGTATGAAAATATCCAATTTTCCTGACACCGGGAGTGTGAAAATATGCGATTTTCCTGACCCCGGGAGTGTGAAAAATATCAGAATTTCCTGACCCCGGGAGTTTAAAAAAATCTGATTTTCCTGACCCTGATAGTGTGAAAATACGCGATTTTCCTGACCCCGGGAGTGTGAAAAAAATCCAATTTTCCTGACCCCGGGAGTGTAAATATATCCGATTTTCTTGACCCCGGGAGTGTGAAAAAAATTAAATTCTCCTAACCCCGGGAGTGTGAAAAAATGTGATTTACTTGACCCCAGGAGTGTGAAAAAAATCAGAATTTCCTGACCCCGGGAGTGTGAAAAAATGTGATTTTCCTGACCCCGGGAGTGTGAAAAAAATTTTAATTTTCCTGACCCCGGGAGTGTAAATATATCCGATTTTCTTGACCCCAGGAGTGTGAAAAAAATTAAATTCTACTGACCCCGGGAGTGTGAAAAAATGTGATTTTCTTGACCCCGGGAGTGTGAAAAAAACCCAATTTTCCTGACCCAGGGAGTTTGAAAAACATCCAATTTTCCTGACCCCGGGAGTGTGAAAATATCCGATTTTCCTGACCCCGGGAGTGTGAAAAAAATCCAATTTTCCTGACCCCGGGAGTGTGAAAAATGTAATTTTCCTAACACCTGGAGTGTGAAAAAATGTGATTTTCATGACCCCGGGAGTGTGAAAAAAACCCAATTTTCCTGACCCCAGGAGTTTGAAAAAAATCTGGTTTTCCTAACCCCGGGTGTATGAAAATATCCAATTTTCCTGACACCGGGAGTGTGAAAATATGCGATTTTCCTGACCCCGGGAGTGTGAAAAATATCAGAATTTCCTGACCCCGGGAGTTTAAAAAAATCTGATTTTCCTGACCCTGATAGTGTGAAAATACGCGATTTTCCTGACCCCGGGAGTGTGAAAAAAATCCAATTTTCTTGACCCCGGGAGTGTAAATATATCCGATTTTCTTGACCCCGGGAGTGTGAAAAAAATTAAATTCTCTTAACCCCGGGAGTGTGAAAAAATGTGATTTACTTGACCCCAGGAGTGTGAAAAAAATCAGAATTTCCTGACCCCGGGAGTGTGAAAAAATGTGATTTTCCTGACCCCGGGAGTGTGAAAAAAAAATTAATTTTCCTGACCCCGGGAGTGTAAATATATCCGATTTTCTTGACCCCAGGAGTGTGAAAAAAATTAAATTCTACTGACCCCGGGAGTGTGAAAAAATGTGATTTTCTTGACCCCGGGAGTGTGAAAAAAACCCAATTTTCCTGACCCAGGGAGTTTGAAAAACATCCAATTTTCCTGACCCCGGGAGTGTGAAAATATCCGATTTTGCTGACCCCGGGAGTGTGAGAAAAATCCAATTTTCCTGACCCCGGGAGTGTGAAAAATGTAATTTTCCTAACATCTGGAGTTTGAAAAAATGTGATTTTCATGACCCCGGGAGTGTGAAAAAAACCCAATTTTCCTGACCCCGGGAGTTTGAAAAAAATCTGGTTTTCCTAACCCCGGGTGTATGAAAATATCCAATTTTCCTGACACCGGGAGTGTGAAAATATGCGATTTTCCTGACCCCGGGAGTGTGAAAAATATCAGAATTTCCTGACCCCGGGAGTGTGAAAAAAATCCAATTTTCCTGACCCCGGGAGTGTGAAAAAATGTGATTTACTTGACCCCAGGAGTGTGAAAAAAATCAGAATTTCCTGACCCCGGGAGTGTGAAAAAATGTGATTTTCCTGACCCCGGGAGTGTGAAAAAAATCCAATTTTCCTGACCCCGGGAGTGTAAATATATCCGATTTTCTTGACCCCGGGAGTGTGAAAAAAATTAAATTCTACTGACCCCGGGAGTGTGAAAAAATGTGATTTACTTGACCCCAGGAGTGTGAAAAAAATCCAATTTTCCTGACCCCGGCAGTGTGAAAAAACCCAATTTTCCTGACCCAGGGAGTTTGAAAAACATCCAATTTTCCTGACCCCGGGAGTGTGAAAATATCCGATTTTCCTGACCCCGGGAGTGTGAAAAAAATCCAATTTTCCTGACCCCGGGAGTGTGAAAAATGTAATTTTCCTAACACCTGGAGTGTGAAAAAAATCAGAATTTCCTAACCCCGGGAGTGTGAAAAAATGTGATTTTCTTGACCCCGGGAGTGTGAAAAAAATCAGAATCTCCTGACCCCAGGAGTGTGAAAAAATGTGATTTTCCTGACCCCAGGAGTGTGAAAAAAACCCAATTTTCCTGACCCTGGGAGTTTGAAAAAAATTTGGTTTTCCTGACCCCGGGAGTATGAAAATATCCAATTTTCCTGACAGCGGCAGTGTGAAAATATGCGATTTTCCTGACCCCGGGAGTGTGAAAAATGTAATTTTCCTAACACCTGGAGTGTGCAAAAAATCAGAATTTCCTAACCCCGGGAGCGTGAAAAAATGTGATTTTCTTGACCCCGGGAGTGTGAAAAAAATTAAATTCTACTGACCCCGGGAGTGTGAAAAAATGTGATTTTCTTGACCCCGGGAGTGTGAAAAAAACCCAATTTTCCTGACCCAGGGAGTTTGAAAAACATCCAATTTTCCTGACCCCGGGAGTGTGAAAATATCCGATTTTCCTGACCCCGGGAGTGTGAAAAAAATCCAATTTTCCTGACCCCGGGAGTGTGAAAAATGTAATTTTCCTAACACCTGGAGTGTGAAAAAATGTGATTTTCATGACCCCGGGAGTGTGAAAAAAACCCAATTTTCCTGACCCCGGGAGTTTGAAAAAAATCTGGTTTTCCTAACCCCGGGTGTATGAAAATATCCAATTTTCCTGACACCGGGAGTGTGAAAATATGCGATTTTCCTGACCCCGGGAGTGTGAAAAATATCAGAATTTCCTGACCCCGGGAGTTTAAAAAAATCTGATTTTCCTGACGCTGATAGTGTGAAAATACGCGATTTTCCTGACCCCGGGAGTGTGAAAAAAATCCAATTTTCCTGACCCCGGGAGTGTGAAAAAATGTGATTTACTTGACCCCAGGAGTGTGAAAAAAAATCAGAATTTCCTGACCCCGGGAGTGTGAAAAAATGTGATTTTCCTGACCCCGGGAGTGTGAAAAAAATCCAATTTTCCTGACCCCGCGAGTGTAAATATATCCGATTTTCTTGACCCCGGGAGTGTGAAAAAAATTAAATTCTACTGACCCCGGGAGTGTGAAAAAATGTGATTTACTTGACCCCAGGAGTGTGAAAAAAATCCAATTTTCCTGACCCCGGCAGTGTGAAAAAACCCAATTTTCCTGACCCAGGGAGTTTGAAAAACATCCAATTTTCCTGACCCCGGGAGTGTGAAAATATCCGATTTTCCTGACCCCGGGAGTGTGAAAAAAATCCAATTTTCCTGACCCCGGGAGTGTGAAAAATGTAATTTTCCTAACACCTGGAGTGTGAAAAAAATCAGAATTTCCTAACCCCGGGAGTGTGAAAAAATGTGATTTTCTTGACCCCGGGAGTGTGAAAAAAATCAGAATCTCCTGATCCCAGGAGTGTGAAAAAATGTGATTTTCTTGACCCCAGGAGTGTGAAAAAAACCCAATTTTCATGACCCCGGGAGTTTGAAAAAAATTTGGTTTTCCTGACCCCGGGAGTATGAAAATATCCAATTTTCCTGAAAGCGGCAGTGTGAAAATATGCGATTTTCCTGACCCCGGGAGTGTGAAAAATGTAATTTTCCTAACACCTGGAGTGTGCAAAAAATCAGAATTTCCTAACCACGGGAGCGTGAAAAAATGTGATTTTCTTGACCCCGGGAGTGTGAAAAAAATCAGAATCTCCTGACCCCAAGAGTGTGAAAAAATGTGATTTTCTTGACCCCAGGAGTGTGAAAAAAACCCAATTTTCCTGACCCCGGGAGTTTGAAAAAAATTTGGTTTTCCTGACCCCGGGACTATGAAAATATCCAATTTTCCTGACAGCGGCAGTGTGAAAATATCCGATTTCCCTGACCCCGGGATTGTGAAAAATATCAGAATTTCCTGACCCCGTGAGTGTGAAAATATCTGATTTTCTTCACCCCTGGAGTGTGAAAAAAAATTAAATTCTTCTGACCCCGGTAGTGTGAAAAATGTGATTTTCCTAACACCGGGAGCGTGCAAAAAAATCAGAATTTCCTGACCCCGGGAGTGTGAATAAATGTGATTTTCCTGACCCCAGGAGTGTGAAAAAAAATCAGAATCTCCTGAACCCAGGAGTGTGAAAAAATGTGATTTTCTTGACCCCGGGAGTGTGAAAAATATCAGAATTTCCTGACCCCAGGAGTGTGAAAAAAATCCGATTTTCCTGACCCCGGGAGTGTAAATATATCCAATTTACTTGACCCCGGGATTGTGAAAATATCCAATTTTCCTGACCCCGGGAGTGTGAAAAATATCAGAATTTCCTGACCCTGGGAGTGTGAAAAAATGTGATTTTCTTGACACCGGGAGTGTGAAAAAAATTAGAATCTCCTGAACCCGGGAGTGTGAAAAAATGTGATTTTCTTGACCGCGGGAGTGTGAAAAAAATCAGAATCTCCTGACCCCGGGAGTGTGAAAAAATGTGATTTTCTTGACCCCGGGAGTGTGGAAAAAACCCAATTTTCCTGACCCCGGGAGTGTAAATATATCCAATTTACTTGACCCCGGGAGTGTGAAAATATCCAATTTTCCTGACGCCGGGAGTGTGAAAAATATCAGAATTTCCTGACCCCGGGAGTGTGAATAAATGTGATTTTCCTGACCCCAGGAGTGTGAAAAAAACCCAATTTTCATGACCCCGGGAGTTTGAAAAAAATTTGGTTTTCCTGACCCCGGGAGTATGAAAATATCCAATTTTCCTGACAGCGGCAGTGTGAAAATATGCGATTTTCCTGACCCCGGGAGTGTGAAAAATGTAATTTTCCTAACACCTGGAGTGTGCAAAAAATCAGAATTTCCTAACCACGGGAGCGTGAAAAAATGTGATTTTCTTGACCCCGGGAGTGTGAAAAAAATCAGAATCTCCTGACCCCAAGAGTGTGAAAAAATGTGATTTTCTTGACCCCAGGAGTGTGAAAAAAACCCAATTTTCCTGACCCCGGGAGTTTGAAAAAAATTTGGTTTTCCTGACCCCGGGAGTATGAAAATATCCAATTTTCCTGACAGCGGCAGTGTGAAAATATCCGATTTCCCTGACCCCGGGATTGTGAAAAATATCAGAATTTCCTGACCCCGTGAGTGTGAAAATATCTGATTTTCTTCACCCCTGGAGTGTGAAAAAAAATTAAATTCTTCTGACCCCGGTAGTGTGAAAAATGTGATTTTCCTAACACCGGGAGCGTGCAAAAAAATCAGAATTTCCTGACCCCGGGAGTGTGAATAAATGTGATTTTCCTGACCCCAGGAGTGTGAAAAAAAATCAGAATCTCCTGAACCCAGGAGTGTGAAAAAATGTGATTTTCTTGACCCCGGGAGTGTGAAAAATATCAGAATTTCCTGACCCCAGGAGTGTGAAAAAAATCCGATTTTCCTGACCCCGGGAGTGTAAATATATCCAATTTACTTGACCCCGGGATTGTGAAAATATCCAATTTTCCTGACCCCGGGAGTGTGAAAAATATCAGAATTTCCTGACCCTGGGAGTGTGAAAAAATGTGATTTTCTTGACACCGGGAGTGTGAAAAAAATTAGAATCTCCTGAACCCGGGAGTGTGAAAAAATGTGATTTTCTTGACCGCGGGAGTGTGAAAAAAATCAGAATCTCCTGACCCCGGGAGTGTGAAAAAATGTGATTTTCTTGACCCCGGGAGTGTGGAAAAAACCCAATTTTCCTGACCCCGGGAGTGTAAATATATCCAATTTACTTGACCCCGGGAGTGTGAAAATATCCAATTTTCCTGACGCCGGGAGTGTGAAAAATATCAGAATTTCCTGACCCCGGGAGTGTGAATAAATGTGATTTTCCTGACCCCAGGAGTGTGAAAAAAATCAGAATCTCCTGAACCCGGGAGTGTGAATAAATGTGATTTTCTTGACCCCGGGAGTGTGAAAAATATCAGAATTTCCTGACCCCAGGAGTGTGAAAAAAATCCGATTTTCCTGACCCCGGGAGTGTAAATATATCCAATTTACTTGACCCCGGGAGTGTGAAAATATCCAATTTTCCTGACCCCGGGAGTGTGAAAAATATCAGAATTTCCTGACCCCGGGAGTGTGAAAAAATGTGATTTTCTTGACCCCAGGAGTGTGGAAAAAACCCAATTTTCCTGACCCCAGGAGTTTGAAAAAAATCCAATTTTCCTGACCACGGGAGTATGAAAATATCCAATTTTCCTGACACCGGGAGTGTGAAAATATGCGATTTTCCTGAACCCGGGAGTGTGAAAAAAATCAGAATTTCCTGACCCCGGGAGTTTAAAAAAATCTGATTTTCCTGACCGCGGGAGTGTGTAAATATCCGATTTTCCTGACCCCGGGAGTGTGAAAAAAATCCAATTTTCCTGTCCCCAGGAGTGTGAAAAAAATCCAATTTTCCTGACCCGGGGAGTTTGAAAAAAATCTGATTTTCCTGAACCCGGGAGTTTGAAAATATCCGATTTTCCTGACCCCGGGATTGTGAAAAATATCAGAATTTCCTGACCCCGTGAGTGTGAAAATATCTGATTTTCTTGACCCCTGGAGTGTGAAAAAAATTAAATTCTTCTGACCCCGGGAGTGTGAAAAATGTGATTTTCCTAACACCGGGAGCGTGCAAAAAAATCAGAATTTCCTGACCCCGGGAGTGTGAATAAATGTGATTTTCCAGACCCCAGGATTGTGAAAAAAATCAGAATCTCCTGAACCCGGGAGTGTGAAAAAATGTGATTTTCTTGACCCCGGGAGTGTGAAAAATATCAGAATTTCCTGACCCCGGGAGTGTGAAAAAATGTGATTTTCTTGACCCCGGGAGTGTGAAAAAAATTAGAATCTCCTGAACCCGGGAGTGTGAAAAAATGTGATTTTCTTGACCGCGGGAGTGTGAAAAAAATCAGAATCTCCTGACCCTGGGAGTGTGAAAAAATGTGATTTTCTTGACCCCGGGAGTGTGGAAAAAACCCAATTTTCCTGACCCCAGGAGTTTGAAAAAAATCCAATTTTCCTGACCACGGGAGTATGAATATATCCAATTTTCCTGACACCGGAAGTGTGAAAATATGCGATTTTCCTGACCCCGGGAGTGTGAAAAAAATCAGAATTTCCTGACCCCGGGAGTTTAAAAAAATCCAATTTTCCTGTCCCCAGGAGTGTGAAAAGAAATCCAATTTTCCTGACCCGGGGAGTTTGAAAAAAATCTGATTTTCCTGAACCCGGGAGTTTGAAAATATCCGATTTTCCTGACCCCGGGATTGTGAAAAATATCAGAATTTCCTGACCCCGTGAGTGTGAAAATATCTGATTTTCTTGACCCCTGGAGTGTGAAAAAAATTAAATTCTTCTGACCCCGGGAGTGTGAAAAATGTGATTTTCCTAACACCGGGAGCGTGCAAAAAAACCAGAATTTCCTGACCCCGGGAGTGTGAATAAATGTGATTTTCCTGACCCCAGGAGTGTGAAAAAAATCAGAATCTCCTGAACCCGGAAGTGTGAAAAAATGTGATTTTCTTGACCCCGGGAGTGTGAAAAATATCAGAATTTCCTGACCCCGGGAGTGTGAAAAAAATCTGATTTTCCTGACCCCGGGAGTGTGAAAATATCCATTTTTCCTGACCCCGGGAGTGTGAAAAATATCAGAATTTCCTGACCCCGGGAGTGTGAAAAAATGTGATTTTCTTGACCCCGGGAGTGTGGAAAAAAATTAAATTTTCCTGACCCCGGGAGTGTGAAAATATCCAATTTTCCTGACCCCGGCAGTGTGAAAATATCAGAATTTCCTGACCCCGGGAGTGTGAAAAAATGTGATTTTCTTGACCCCGGGAGTGTGAAAAAAATTAGAATCTCCTGAACCCATAAGTGTGAAAAAATGTGATTTTCTTGACCGCGGGAGTGTGAAAAAAAATCAGAATCTCCTGAACCCAGGAGTGTGAATAAATGTGATTTTCCTGACCCCAGGAGTGTGAAAAAAATCAGAATCTCCTGAACCCGGGAGTGTGAAAAAATGTGATTTTCTTGACCCCGGGAGTGTGAAAAATATCAGAATTTCCTGACCCCAGGAGTATGAAAAAAATCCGATTTTCCTGACCCCGGGAGTGTAAATATATCCAATTTACTTGACCCCGGGAGTGTGAAAATATCCAATTTTCCTCACCCCGGGAGTGTGAAAAATATCAGAATTTCCTGACCCCGGGAGTGTGAAAAAATGTGATTTTCTTGACCCCGGGAGTGTGAAAAAAATTAGAATCTCCTAAACCCGGGAGTGTGAAAAAATGTGATTTTCTTGACCGCGGGAGTGTGAAAAAAATCAGAATCTCCTGACCCCGGGAGTGTGAAAAAATGTGATTTTCTTGACCCCGGGAGTGTGGAAAAAACCCAATTTTCCTGACCCCAGGAGTTTGAAAAAAATCCAATTTTCCTGACCACGGGAGTATGAAAATATCCAATTTTCCTGACACCGGGAGTGTGAAAATATGCGATTTTCCTGACCCCGGGAGTGTGAAAAAAATCAGAATTTCCTGACCCCGGGAGTTTAAAAAAATCTGATTTTCCTGACCGCGGGAGTGTGAAAATATCCGATTTTCCTGACCCCGGGAGTGTGAAAAAAAATCCAATTTTCCTGTCCCCAGGAGTGTGAAAAAAATCCAATTTTCCTGTCCCGGGGAGTTTGAAAAAAATCTGATTTTCCTGAACCCGGGAGTTTGAAAATATCCGATTTTCCTGACCCCGGGATTGTGAAAAATATCAGAATTTCCTGACCCCGTGAGTGTGAAAATATCTGATTTTCTTGACCCCTGGAGTGTGAAAAAAATTAAATTCTTCTGACCCCGGGAGTGTGAAAAATGTGATTTTCCTAACACCGGGAGCGTGCAAAAAAATCAGAATTTCCTGACCCCGGGAGTGTGAATAAATGTGATTTTCCTGACCCCAGGAGTGTGAAAAAAATCAGAATCTCCTGAACCCGGGAGTGTGAAAAAATGTGATTTTCTTGACCCCGGGAGTGTGAAAAATATCAGAATTTCCTGACCCCGGGAGTGTGAAAAAATGTGATTTTCTTGACCCCGGGAGTGTGAAAAAAATTAGAATCTCCTGAACCCGGGAGTGTGAAAAAATGTGATTTTCTTGACCGCGGGAGTGTGAAAAAAATCAGAATCTCCTGACCCCGGGAGTGTGAAAAAATGTGATTTTCTTGACCCCGGGAGTGTGGAAAAAACCCAATTTTCCTGACCCCAGGAGTTTGAAAAAAATCCAATTTTCCTGACCACGGGAGTATGAAAATATCCAATTTTCCTGACACCGGGAGTGTGAAAATATGCGATTTTCCTGAACCCGGGAGTATGAAAAAAATCAGAATTTCCTGACCCCGGGAGTTTAAAAAAATCTGATTTTCCTGACCGCGGGAGTGTGAAAATATCCGATTTTCCTGACCCCGGGAGTGTGAAAAAAATCCAATTTTCCTGTCCCCAGGAGTGTGAAAAAAATCCAATTTTCCTGACCCGGGGAGTTTGAAAAAAATCTGATTTTCCTGAACCCGGGAGTTTGAAAATATCCGATTTTCCTGACCCCGGGATTGTGAAAAATATCAGAATTTCCTGACCCCGTGAGTGTGAAAATATCTGATTTTCTTGACCCCTGGAGTGTGAAAAAAATTAAATTCTTCTGACCCCGGGAGTGTGAAAAATGTGATTTTCCTAACACCGGGAGCGTGCAAAAAAAAATCAGAATTTCCTGACCCCGGGAGTGTGAAAAAAATCTGATTTTCCTGACCCCGGGAGTGTGAAAATATCCAATTTTCCTGACCCCGGGAGTGTGAAAAAAAATTAAATTTTCCTGACCCCGGGAGTGTAAATATATCAAATTTACTTGACCCCGGGAGTGTGAAAAATATCAGAATTTCCTGACCCCGGGAGTGTGAAAAAATGTGATTTTCTTGACCCCGGGAGTGTGAAAAAAAATTAAATTTTCCTGACCCCGGGAGTGTGAAAATATCCAATTTTCCTGACCCCGGGAGTGTGAAAAATATCAGAATTTCCTGACCCCGGGAGTGTGAAAAAATGTGATTTTCTTGACCCCGGGAGTGTGAAAAAAATTAGAATCTCCTGAACCCGGGAGTGTGAAAAAATGTGATTTTCTTGACCGCAGGAGTGTGAAAAAAATCAGAATCTCCTGACCTTGGGAGTGTGAAAAAATGTGATTTTCTTGACCCCGGGAGTGTGGAAAAAACCCAATTTTCCTGACCCCGGGAGTGTGGAAAAAACCCAATTTTCCTGACCCCAGGAGTTTGAAAAAAATCCAATTTTCCTGACCACGGGAGTATGAAAATATCCAATTTTCCTGACACCGGGAGTGTGAAAATATGCGATTTTCCTGACCCCGGGAGTGGGAAAAAAATCAGAATTTCCTGACCCGGTGAGTGTGAAAAAAATCTGGTTTTCCTTACCCCGGGAGTGTGAAAAATGTGATTTTCCTAACACCGGGAGTGTGAAAAAAAATCAGAATTTTCTGACCCCGGGAGTGTGAAAAAAATCCAATTTTCCTGACCCGGGAATTTTGAAAAAAATCTGATTGTCCTGAACCCGGGAGTTTGAAAATATCCGATTTTCTTGACCCCGGGAGTGTGAAAAATATCAGAATTTCCTGACCCCGGGAGTGTGAAAGAAATCTGATTTTCCTGACCCCGGGAGTGTGAAAATATCTGATTTTCCTGACCCTGGGAGTGTGAAAAATATCAGAATTTCCTGACCCCGGGAGTGTGAAAAAATGTGTTTTTCTTGACCCTGGGAGTGTGAAAAAAATTAAATTTTCCTGACCCCGGGAGTGTGAAAAAAACCCCATTTTCCTGACCCCGGGAGTTTGAAAAAAATCTGATTTTCCTGACCCCGGGAGTGTGAAAATATCCAATTTTCCTGACCTCGGAATTGTGAAAGAAATCCAATTTTCCTGACCCCGGGAGTGTGAAAAATGTGATTTTCTTGACCCCCGGAGTGTGAAAAAAACCCAATTTTCCTGACCCCGTGAGTGTGAAAAAAAAACCCATTTTCCTAACACCGGGAGTGTGAAAAAATCAGAATTTCCTGACCCCGGCAGTGTGAAAAAATGTGATTTTCTTGACCCCGGGAGTGTGAAAAAATTTAGAATCTCCTGACCCCGGGAGTGTGAAAAAATGTGATTTTCTTGACCGCGGGAGTGTGAAAAAAATCAGAATCTCCTGACCCCAGGAGTGTGAAAAAATGTGATTTTCTTGACCCCGGGAGTGTGGAAAAAACCCAATTTTCCTGACCCCGGGCGTTTGAAAATATCCAATTTTCCTGACACCGGGAGTGTGAAAATATGCGATTTTCCTGACCCCGGGAGTGTGAAAAAAATCAGAATTTCCTGACCCCGGGAGTTTAAAAAAATCTGATTTTCCTGACCCCGGGAGTGTGAAAATATCCGATTTTCCAGACCCCGGGAGTGAGAAAAAAATCCAATTTTCCTGACCCCAGGAGTGTGAAAAAAATCCAATTTTCCTGACCCGGGAATTTTGAAAAAAATCTGATTGTCCTGAACCCGGGAGTTTGAAAATATCCGATTTTCCTGATCCCGGGATTGTGAAAAATATCAGAATTTCCTGACCCCGTGAGTGTGAAAATATCTGATTTTCTTGACCCCTGGAGTGTGAAAAAAATTAAATTCTTCTGACCCCGGGAGTGTGAAAAATGTGATTTTCCTGACCCCGGGAGTGTAAATATATCCAATTTACTTGACCCCGGGAGTGTGAAAATATCCAATTTTCCTGACCCCGGGAGTGTGAAAAATATCAGAATTTCCTGACCCCGGGAGTGTGAAAAAATGTGATTTTCTTGACCCCAGGAGTGTGGAAAAAACCCAATTTTCCTGACCCCAGGAGTTTGAAAAAAATCCAATTTTCCTGACCACGGGAGTATGAAAATATCCAATTTTCCTGACACCGGGAGTGTGAAAATATGCGATTTTCCTGAACCCGGGAGTGTGAAAAAAATCAGAATTTCCTGACCCCGGGAGTTTAAAAAAATCTGATTTTCCTGACCGCGGGAGTGTGTAAATATCCGATTTTCCTGACCCCGGGAGTGTGAAAAAAATCCAATTTTCCTGTCCCCAGGAGTGTGAAAAAAATCCAATTTTCCTGACCCGGGGAGTTTGAAAAAAATCTGATTTTCCTGAACCCGGGAGTTTGAAAATATCCGATTTTCCTGACCCCGGGATTGTGAAAAATATCAGAATTTCCTGACCCCGTGAGTGTGAAAATATCTGATTTTCTTGACCCCTGGAGTGTGAAAAAAATTAAATTCTTCTGACCCCGGGAGTGTGAAAAATGTGATTTTCCTAACACCGGGAGCGTGCAAAAAAATCAGAATTTCCTGACCCCGGGAGTGTGAATAAATGTGATTTTCCAGACCCCAGGATTGTGAAAAAAATCAGAATCTCCTGAACCCGGGAGTGTGAAAAAATGTGATTTTCTTGACCCCGGGAGTGTGAAAAATATCAGAATTTCCTGACCCCGGGAGTGTGAAAAAATGTGATTTTCTTGACCCCGGGAGTGTGAAAAAAATTAGAATCTCCTGAACCCGGGAGTGTGAAAAAATGTGATTTTCTTGACCGCGGGAGTGTGAAAAAAATCAGAATCTCCTGACCCTGGGAGTGTGAAAAAATGTGATTTTCTTGACCCCGGGAGTGTGGAAAAAACCCAATTTTCCTGACCCCAGGAGTTTGAAAAAAATCCAATTTTCCTGACCACGGGAGTATGAATATATCCAATTTTCCTGACACCGGAAGTGTGAAAATATGCGATTTTCCTGACCCCGGGAGTGTGAAAAAAATCAGAATTTCCTGACCCCGGGAGTTTAAAAAAAATCCAATTTTCCTGTCCCCAGGAGTGTGAAAAAAAATCCAATTTTCCTGACCCGGGGAGTTTGAAAAAAAATCTGATTTTCCTGAACCCGGGAGTTTGAAAATATCCGATTTTCCTGACCCCGGGATTGTGAAAAATATCAGAATTTCCTGACCCCGTGAGTGTGAAAATATCTGATTTTCTTGACCCCTGGAGTGTGAAAAAAATTAAATTCTTCTGACCCCGGGAGTGTGAAAAATGTGATTTTCCTAACACCGGGAGCGTGCAAAAAAACCAGAATTTCCTGACCCCGGGAGTGTGAATAAATGTGATTTTCCTGACCCCAGGAGTGTGAAAAAAATCAGAATCTCCTGAACCCGGAAGTGGGAAAAAATGTGATTTTCTTGACCCCGGGAGTGTGAAAAATATCAGAATTTCCTGACCCCGGGAGTGTGAAAAAAATCTGATTTTCCTGACCCCGGGAGTGTGAAAATATCCATTTTTCCTGACCCCGGGAGTGTGAAAAATATCAGAATTTCCTGACCCCGGGAGTGTGAAAAAATGTGATTTTCTTGACCCCGGGAGTGTGGAAAAAAATTAAATTTTCCTGACCCCGGGAGTGTGAAAATATCCAATTTTCCTGACCCCGGCAGTGTGAAAATATCAGAATTTCCTGACCCCGGGAGTGTGAAAAAATGTGATTTTCTTGACCCCGGGAGTGTGAAAAAAATTAGAATCTCCTGAACCCATGAGTGTGAAAAAATGTGATTTTCTTGACCGCGGGAGTGTGAAAAAAAATCAGAATCTCCTGAACCCAGGAGTGTGAATAAATGTGATTTTCCTGACCCCAGGAGTGTGAAAAAAATCAGAATCTCCTGAACCCGGGAGTGTGAAAAAATGTGATTTTCTTGACCCCGGGAGTGTGAAAAATATCAGAATTTCCTGACCCCAGGAGTATGAAAAAAATCCGATTTTCCTGACCCCGGGAGTGTAAATATATCCAATTTACTTGACCCCGGGAGTGTGAAAATATCCAATTTTCCTCACCCCGGGAGTGTGAAAAATATCAGAATTTCCTGACCCCGGGAGTGTGAAAAAATGTGATTTTCTTGACCCCGGGAGTGTGAAAAAAATTAGAATCTCCTAAACCCGGGAGTGTGAAAAAATGTGATTTTCTTGACCGCGGGAGTGTGAAAAAAATCAGAATCTCCTGACCCCGGGAGTGTGAAAAAATGTGATTTTCTTGACCCCGGGAGTGTGGAAAAAACCCAATTTTCCTGACCCCAGGAGTTTGAAAAAAATCCAATTTTCCTGACCACGGGAGTATGAAAATATCCAATTTTCCTGACACCGGGAGTGTGAAAATATGCGATTTTCCTGACCCCGGGAGTGTGAAAAAAATCAGAATTTCCTGACCCCGGGAGTTTAAAAAAATCTGATTTTCCTGACCGCGGGAGTGTGAAAATATCTGATTTTCCTGACCCCGGGAGTGTGAAAAAAAATCCAATTTTCCTGTCCCCAGGAGTGTGAAAAAAATCCAATTTTCCTGTCCCGGGGAGTTTGAAAAAAATCTGATTTTCCTGAACCCGGGAGTTTGAAAATATCCGATTTTCCTGACCCCGGGATTGTGAAAAATATCAGAATTTCCTGACCCCGTGAGTGTGAAAATATCTGATTTTCTTGACCCCTGGAGTGTGAAAAAAATTAAATTCTTCTGACCCCGGGAGTGTGAAAAATGTGATTTTCCTAACACCGGGAGCGTGCAAAAAAATCAGAATTTCCTGACCCCGGGAGTGTGAATAAATGTGATTTTCCTGACCCCAGGAGTGTGAAAAAAATCAGAATCTCCTGAACCCGGGAGTGTGAAAAAATGTGATTTTCTTGACCCCGGGAGTGTGAAAAATATCAGAATTTCCTGACCCCGGGAGTGTGAAAAAATGTGATTTTCTTGACCCCGGGAGTGTGAAAAAAATTAGAATCTCCTGAACCCGGGAGTGTGAAAAAATGTGATTTTCTTGACCGCGGGAGTGTGAAAAAAATCAGAATCTCCTGACCCCGGGAGTGTGAAAAAATGTGATTTTCTTGACCCCGGGAGTGTGGAAAAAACCCAATTTTCCTGACCCCAGGAGTTTGAAAAAAATCCAATTTTCCTGACCACGGGAGTATGAAAATATCCAATTTTCCTGACACCGGGAGTGTGAAAATATGCGATTTTCCTGAACCCGGGAGTATGAAAAAAATCAGAATTTCCTGACCCCGGGAGTTTAAAAAAATCTGATTTTCCTGACCGCGGGAGTGTGAAAATATCCGATTTTCCTGACCCCGGGAGTGTGAAAAAAATCCAATTTTCCTGTCCCCAGGAGTGTGAAAAAAATCCAATTTTCCTGACCCGGGGAGTTTGAAAAAAATCTGATTTTCCTGAACCCGGGAGTTTGAAAATATCCGATTTTCCTGACCCCGGGATTGTGAAAAATATCAGAATTTCCTGACCCCGTGAGTGTGAAAATATCTGATTTTCTTGACCCCTGGAGTGTGAAAAAAATTAAATTCTTCTGACCCCGGGAGTGTGAAAAATGTGATTTTCCTAACACCGGGAGCGTGCAAAAAAAAATCAGAATTTCCTGACCCCGGGAGTGTGAAAAAAATCTGATTTTCCTGACCCCGGGAGTGTGAAAATATCCAATTTTCCTGACCCCGGGAGTGTGAAAAAAAATTAAATTTTCCTGACCCCGGGAGTGTAAATATATCAAATTTACTTGACCCCGGGAGTGTGAAAAATATCAGAATTTCCTGACCCCGGGAGTGTGAAAAAATGTGATTTTCTTGACCCCGGGAGTGTGAAAAAAAATTAAATTTTCCTGACCCCGGGAGTGTGAAAATATCCAATTTTCCTGACCCCGGGAGTGTGAAAAATATCAGAATTTCCTGACCCCGGGAGTGTGAAAAAATGTGATTTTCTTGACCCCGGGAGTGTGAAAAAAATTAGAATCTCCTGAACCCGGGAGTGTGAAAAAATGTGATTTTCTTGACCGCAGGAGTGTGAAAAAAATCAGAATCTCCTGACCTTGGGAGTGTGAAAAAATGTGATTTTCTTGACCCCGGGAGTGTGGAAAAAACCCAATTTTCCTGACCCCGGGAGTGTGGAAAAAACCCAATTTTCCTGACCCCAGGAGTTTGAAAAAAATCCAATTTTCCTGACCACGGGAGTATGAAAATATCCAATTTTCCTGACACCGGGAGTGTGAAAATATGCGATTTTCCTGACCCCGGGAGTGGGAAAAAAATCAGAATTTCCTGACCCGGTGAGTGTGAAAAAAATCTGGTTTTCCTTACCCCGGGAGTGTGAAAAATGTGATTTTCCTAACACCGGGAGTGTGAAAAAAAATCAGAATTTTCTGACCCCGGGAGTGTGAAAAAAATCCAATTTTCCTGACCCGGGAATTTTGAAAAAAATCTGATTGTCCTGAACCCGGGAGTTTGAAAATATCCGATTTTCTTGACCCCGGGAGTGTGAAAAATATCAGAATTTCCTGACCCCGGGAGTGTGAAAGAAATCTGATTTTCCTGACCCCGGGAGTGTGAAAATATCTGATTTTCCTGACCCTGGGAGTGTGAAAAATATCAGAATTTCCTGACCCCGGGAGTGTGAAAAAATGTGTTTTTCTTGACCCTGGGAGTGTGAAAAAAATTAAATTTTCCTGACCCCGGGAGTGTGAAAAAAACCCCATTTTCCTGACCCCGGGAGTTTGAAAAAAATCTGATTTTCCTGACCCCGGGAGTGTGAAAATATCCAATTTTCCTGACCTCGGGATTGTGAAAGAAATCCAATTTTCCTGACCCCGGGAGTGTGAAAAATGTGATTTTCTTGACCCCGGAAGTGTGAAAAAAACCCAATTTTCCTGACCCCGTGAGTGTGAAAAAAAACCCCATTTTCCTAACACCGGGAGTGTGAAAAAATCAGAATTTCCTGACCCCGGCAGTGTGAAAAAATGTGATTTTCTTGACCCCTGGAGTGTGAAAAAATTTAGAATCTCCTGACCCCGGGAGTGTGAAAAAATGTGATTTTCTTGACCGCGGGAGTGTGAAAAAAATCAGAATCTCCTGACCCCAGGAGTGTGAAAAAATGTGATTTTCTTGACCCCGGGAGTGTGGAAAAAACCCAATTTTCCTGACCCCGGGCGTTTGAAAATATCCAATTTTCCTGACACCGGGAGTGTGAAAATATGCGATTTTCCTGACCCCGGGAGTGTGAAAAAAATCAGAATTTCCTGACCCCGGGAGTTTAAAAAAATCTGATTTTCCTGACCCCGGGAGTGTGAAAATATCCGATTTTCCAGACCCCGGGAGTGAGAAAAAAATCCAATTTTCCTGACCCCAGGAGTGTGAAAAAAATCCAATTTTCCTGACCCGGGAATTTTGAAAAAAATCTGATTGTCCTGAACCCGGGAGTTTGAAAATATCCGATTTTCCTGATCCCGGGATTGTGAAAAATATCAGAATTTCCTGACCCCGTGAGTGTGAAAATATCTGATTTTCTTGACCCCTGGAGTGTGAAAAAAATTAAATTCTTCTGACCCCGGGAGTGTGAAAAATGTGATTTTCCTAACACCGGGAGCATGCAAAAAAATCATAATTTCCTGACCCCGTGAGTGTGAATAAATGTGATTTTCCTGACCCCAGGAGTGTGAAAAAAATCAGAATCTCCTGAACCCGGGAGTGTGAAAAAATGTGATTTTCTTGACCGCCGGAGTGTGGAAAATATCAGAATTTCCTGACCCCGGGAGTGTGAAAAAAATCTGATTTTCCTAACCCCGGGAGTGTGAAAATATCCGATTTTCCTGACACCGGGAGTGTGAAAAATATCAGAATTTCCTAACCCCGGAGTGTGAAAAAATGTGATTTTCTTGACCCCGGGAGTGTGAAAAAAATTAAATTTTCCTGACCCCGGGAGTGTAAATATATCCAATTTACTTGACCCCGGGAGTGTGAAAAAAACCCAATTTTCCTGACCCCGGCAGTTTGAAAAAAATCTGATTTTCCTGACCCCGGGAGTGTGAAAAAAATTAAATTTTCCTGACCCCGGCAGTGTGAAAAAAACCCAATTTTCCTGACCCCGGGAGTTTGAAAAAAATCTGATTTTCCTGACCCCGGGAGTGTGAAAATATCCGATTTTCCTGACCCCGGGATTGGGAAAGAAATCCAATTTTCCTGACCCCGGGAGTATGAAAAATGTGATTTTCTTGACCCCGGGAGTGTGGAAAAAACCCAATTATCCTGACCCCGGGAGTTTGAAAAAAATCCAATTTTCCTGACCCCGGGAGTATGAAAATATCCAATTTTCCTGACACCGGGAGTGTGAAAATATGCGATTTTCCTGACCCCGGGAGTGTGAAAAAAATCAGAATTTCCTGACCCGGTGAGTGTGAAAAAAATCTGGTTTTCCTTACCCCGGGAGTGTGAAAAATGTGATTTTCCTAACACCGGGAGTGTGAAAAAAAATCAGAATTTTCTGACCCCGGGAGTGTGAAAAAAATCCAATTTTCCTGACCCGGGAATTTTGAAAAAAATCTGATTGTCCTGAACCCGGGAGTTTGAAAATATCCGATTTTCCTGATCCCGGGATTGTGAAAAATATCAGAATTTCCTGACCCCGTGAGTGTGAAAATATCTGATTTTCTTGACCCCTGAAGTGTGAAAAAAATTAAATTCTTCTGACCCCGGGAGTGTGAAAAATGTGATTTTCCTAACACCGGGAGCATGCAAAAAAACCATAATTTCCTGACCCCGTGAGTGTGAATAAATGTGATTTTCCTGACCCCAGGAGTGTGAAAAAAATCAGAATCTCCTGAACCCGGGAGTGTGAAAAAATGTGATTTTCTTGACCGCCGGAGTGTGGAAAATATCAGAATTTCCTGACCCCGGGAGTGTGAAAAAAAATCTGATTTTCCTGACCCCGGGAGTGTGAAAATATCCGATTTTCCTGACCCCGGGAGTGTGAAAAATATCAGAACTTCCTAACCCCGGAGTGTGAAAAAATGTGATTTTCTTGACCCCGGGAGTGTGAAAAAAATTAAGTTTTCCTGACCCCGGGAGTGTAAATATATCCAATTTACTTGACCCCGGGAGTGTGAAAAAAACCCAATTTTCCTGACCCCGGCAGTTTGAAAAAAATCTGATTTTCCTGACCCCGGGAGTGTGAAAAAAATTAAATTTTCCTGACCCCGGCAGTGTGAAAAAAACCCAATTTTCCTGACCCCGGGAGTTTGAAAAAAATCTGATTTTCCTGACCCCGGGAGTGTGAAAATATCCGATTTTCCTGACCCCGGGATTGGGAAAGAAATCCAATTTTCCTGACCCCGGGAATATGAAAAATGTGATTTTCTTGACCCCGGGAGTGTGGAAAAAACCCAATTATCCTGACCCCGGGAGTTTGAAAAAAATCCAATTTTCCTGACCCCGGGAGTATGAAAATATCCAATTTTCCTGACACCGGGAGTGTGAAAATATGCGATTTTCCTGACCCCGGGAGTGTGAAAAAAAATCAGAATTTCCTGACCCCGGGAGTTTAAAAAAATCTGATTTTCTTGACCCCGGGAGTGTGAAAAATGTGATTTTCCTAACACCGGGAGTGTGAAAAAAAATCAGAATTTTCTGACCCCGGGAGTGTGAAAAAATGTGATTTTCTTGACCCCGGGAGTGTGAAAAAAAATCAGAATCTCCTGACCCCGGGAGTGTGAAAAAAATGTGATTTTCTTGACCCCGGGAGTGTGAAAAAAATCCAATTTTCCTGACACTGGGAGTTTGAAAAAAATCTGGTTTTCCTGACCCCGGGTGTATGAAAATATCCATTTTTCCTGACCCCGGGAGTGTGAAAATATCCAATTTTCCTGACCCCGGGATTGTGAAAGAAATCCAATTTTCCTGACCCCGGGAGTGTGAAAAATGTGATTTTCTTGACCCCGGGAGTGTGAAAAAAAACCAATTTTCCTGACCCCGTGAGTGTGAAAAAACCCCCATTTTCCTAACACCGGGAGTGTGAAAAAAATCAGAATTTCCTGACCCCGGGAGTATGAAAAAATCTGATTTTCCTGACCCCGGGAGTGTGAAAAAAATTAAATTTTCCTGACCCCGGCAGTGTGAAAAAAACCCAATTTTCCTGACCCCGGGAGTTTGAAAAAAATCTGATTTTCCTGACCCCGGGAGTGTGAAAATATCCGATTTTCCTGACCCCGGGATTGGGAAAGAAATCCAATTTTCCTGACCCCGGGAGTATGAAAAATGTGATTTTCTAGACCCCGGGAGTGTGGAAAAAACCCAATTATCCTGACCCCGGGAGTTTGAAAAAAATCCAATTTTCCTGACCCCGGGAGTATGAAAATATCCAAT
This sequence comes from Bradypodion ventrale, assembly GCA_035047345.1. Classification (NCBI taxonomy): domain Eukaryota; kingdom Metazoa; phylum Chordata; class Lepidosauria; order Squamata; family Chamaeleonidae; genus Bradypodion; species Bradypodion ventrale. The sequence continues at coordinate 20,376,515 of JAWDJE010000009.1, read as the reverse complement.
TTTCCTGACACCGGGAGTGTGAAAATATGCGATTTTCCTGACCCCGGGAGTGTGAAATAAATCAGAATTTCCTGACCCCGGGAGTTTAAAAAAATCTGATTTTCCTGACCCCAGGAGTGTGAAAATATCCGATTTTCCTGACCCCGGGAGTGTGAAAAAAATCCAATTTTCCTGACCCCGGGAGAGTGAAAAATGTTATTTTCTTGACCCCGGGAGTGTGAAAAAAAATCAGAATTTTCTGACCCCGGGAGTGTGAAAAAATGTGATTTTCTTGACCCCGGGAGTGTGAAAAAAACCCAATTTTCCTGACCCGGTGAGTGTGAAAAAAATCTGGTTTTCCTTACCCCGGGAGTGTGAAAAATGTGATTTTCCTAACACCGGGAGTGTGAAAAAAAATCAGAATTTTCTGACCCCGGGAGTGTGAAAAAATGTGATTTTCTTGACCCCGGGAGTGTGAAAAAAAATCAGAATCTCCTGACCCCGGGAGTGTGAATAAATGTGATTTTCCTGACCCCAGGAGTGTGAAAAAAATCAGAATCTCCTGAACCCGGGAGTGTGAAAAAATGTGATTTTCTTGACCCCGGGAGTGTGAAAAATATCCGATTTTCCTGACCCGGGGAGTGTGAAAAATATCAGAATTTCCTGACCCCGGGAGTGTGAAAAAATGTGTTTTTCTTGACCCTGGGAGTGTGAAAAAAATTAAATTTTCCTGACCCCGGGAGTGTGAAAAAAACCCCATTTTCCTGACCCCGTGAGTGTGAAAAAAAACCCATTTTCCTAACACCGGGAGTGTGAAAAAATCAGAATTTCCTGACCCCGGGAGTGTGAAAAAATGTGATTTTCTTGACCCCGGGAGTGTGAAAAAATTTAGAATCTCCTGACCCCGGGAGTGTGAAAAAATGTGATTTTCTTGACTGCGGGAGTGTGAAAAAAATCAGAATCTCCTGACCCCAGGAGTGTGAAAAAATGTGATTTTCCTGACCCCGGGAGTGTAAATATATCCAATTTACTTGACCCCGGGAGTGTGAAAAAAACCCAATTTTCCTGACCCCGGCAGTTTGAAAAAAATCTGATTTTCCTGACCCCGGGAGTGTGAAAAAAATTAAATTTTCCTGACCCCGGCAGTGTGAAAAAAACCCAATTTTCCTGACCCCGGGAGTTTGAAAAAAATCTGATTTTCCTGACCCCGGGAGTGTGAAAATATCCGATTTTCCTGACCCCGGGATTGGGAAAGAAATCCAATTTTCCTGACCCCGGGAGTATGAAAAATGTGATTTTCTTGACCCCGGGAGTGTGGAAAAAACCCAATTATCCTGACCCCGGGAGTTTGAAAAAAATCCAATTTTCCTGACCCCGGGAGTATGAAAATATCCAATTTTCCTGACACCGGGAGTGTGAAAATATGCGATTTTCCTGACCCCGGGAGTGTGAAAAAAATCAGAATTTCCTGACCCCGGGAGTTTAAAAAAATCTGATTTTCTTGACCCCGGGAGTGTGAAAAATGTGATTTTCCTAACACCGGGAGTGTGAAAAAAAATCAGAATTTTCTGACCCCGGGAGTGTGAAAAAATGTGATTTTCTTGACCCCGGGAGTGTGAAAAAAATCAGAATCTCCTGACCCCGGGAGTGTGAAAAAAATGTGATTTTCTTGACCCCGGGAGTGTGAAAAAAATCCAATTTTCCTGACACTGGGAGTTTGAAAAAAATCTGGTTTTCCTGACCCCGGGTGTATGAAAATATCCATTTTTCCTGACCCCGGGAGTGTGAAAATATCCAATTTTCCTGACCCCGGGATTGTGAAAGAAATCCAATTTTCCTGACCCCGGGAGTGTGAAAAATGTGATTTTCTTGACCCCGGGAGTGTGAAAAAAAACCAATTTTCCTGACCCCGTGAGTGTGAAAAAACCCCCATTTTCCTAACACCGGGAGTGTTAAAAAGATCAGAATTTCCTGACCCCGGGAGTATGAAAAAATCTGATTTTCCTGACCCCGGGAGTGTGAAAAAAATTAAATTTTCCTGACCCCGGGAGTGTGAAAATATCCGATTTTCCTGACCCCGGGATTGGGAAAGAAATCCAATTTTCCTGACCCCGGGAGTATGAAAAATGTGATTTTCTTGACCTCGGGAGTGTGGAAAAAACCCAATTATCCTGACCCCGGGAGTTTGAAAAAAATCCAATTTTCCTGACCCCGGGAGTATGAAAATATCCAATTTTCCTGACCCCGGGAGTGTGAAAATATGCGATTTTCCTGACCCCGGGAGTGTGAAAAAAATCAGAATTTCCTGACCCGGTGAGTGTGAAAAAAATCTGGTTTTCCTTACCCCGGGAGTGTGAAAAATGTGATTTTCCTAACACCGGGAGAGTGAAAAAAAATCAGAATTTTCTGACCCCGGGAGTGTGAAAAAATGTGATTTTCTTGACCCCGGGAGTGTGAAAAAAAATCAGAATCTCCTGACCCCGGGAGTGTGAAAAAAATGTGATTTTCTTGACCCCTGGAGTGTGAAAAAAACCCAATTTTCCTGACCCAGGGAGTTTGAAAAACATCCAATTTTCCTGACCCCGGGAGTGTGAAAATATCCGATTTTCCTGACCCCGGGAGTGTGAAAAAAATCCAATTTTCCTGACCCCGGGAGTGTGAAAAATGTAATTTTCCTAACACCTGGAGTGTGAAAAAATGTGATTTTCATGACCCCGGGAGTGTGAAAAAAACCCAATTTTCCTGACCCCGGGAGTTTGAAAAAAATCTGGTTTTCCTAACCCCGGGTGTATGAAAATATCCAATTTTCCTGACACCGGGAGTGTGAAAATATGCGATTTTCCTGACCCCGGGAGTGTGAAAAATATCAGAATTTCCTGACCCCGGGAGTTTAAAAAAATCTGATTTTCCTGACCCTGATAGTGTGAAAATAGGCGATTTTCCTGACCCCGGGGGTGTGAAAAAAATCCAATTTTCCTGACCCCGGGAGTGTAAATATATCCGATTTACTTGACCCCAGGAGTGTGAAAAAAATCAGAATTTCCTGACCCCGGGAGTGTGAAAAAATGTGATTTTCCTGACCCCGGGAGTGTGAAAAAAATCAGAATCTCCTGACCCCGGGAGTGTGAAAAAATGTGATTTTCTTGACCCCGGGAGTGTGAAAAAAACCCAATTTTCCTGACCCCGGGAGTTTGAAAAAAATCTGGTTTTCCTAACCCCGGGTGTATGAAAATATCCAATTTTCCTGACACCGGGAGTGTGAAAATATGCGATTTTCCTGACCCCGGGAGTGTGAAAAATATCAGAATTTCCTGACCCCGGGAGTTTAAAAAAATCTGATTTTCCTGACCCTGATAGTGTGAAAATACGCGATTTTCCTGACCCCGGGAGTGTGAAAAAAATCCAATTTTCCTGACCCCGGGAGTGTAAATATATCCGATTTTCTTGACCCCGGGAGTGTGAAAAAAATTAAATTCTCCTAACCCCGGGAGTGTGAAAAAATGTGATTTACTTGACCCCAGGAGTGTGAAAAAAATCAGAATTTCCTGACCCCGGGAGTGTGAAAAAATGTGATTTTCCTGACCCCGGGAGTGTGAAAAAAAATTTAATTTTCCTGACCCCGGGAGTGTAAATATATCCGATTTTCTTGACCCCAGGAGTGTGAAAAAAATTAAATTCTACTGACCCCGGGAGTGTGAAAAAATGTGATTTTCTTGCCCCGGGAGTGTGAAAAAAACCCAATTTTCCTGACCCAGGGAGTTTGAAAAACATCCAATTTTCCTGACCCCGGGAGTGTGAAAATATCCGATTTTCCTGACCCCGGGAGTGTGAAAAAAATCCAATTTTCCTGACCCCGGGAGTGTGAAAAATGTAATTTTCCTAACACCTGGAGTGTGAAAAAATGTGATTTTCATGACCCCGGGAGTGTGAAAAAAACCCAATTTTCCTGACCCCGGGAGTTTGAAAAAAATCTGGTTTTCCTAACCCCGGGTGTATGAAAATATCCAATTTTCCTGACACCGGGAGTGTGAAAATATGCGATTTTCCTGACCCCGGGAGTGTGAAAAATATCAGAATTTCCTGACCCCGGGAGTTTAAAAAAATCTGATTTTCCTGACCCTGATAGTGTGAAAATACGCGATTTTCCTGACTCCGGGAGTGTGAAAAAAATCCAATTTTCTTGACCCCGGGAGTGTAAATATATCCGATTTTCTTGACCCCGGGAGTGTGAAAAAAATTAAATTCTCTTAACCCCGGGAGTGTGAAAAAATGTGATTTACTTGACCCCAGGAGTGTGAAAAAAATCAGAATTTCCTGACCCCGGGAGTGTGAAAAAATGTGATTTTCCTGACCCCGGGAGTGTGAAAAAAATCCAATTTTCCTGACCCCGGGAGTGTAAATATATCCGATTTTCTTGACCCCGGGAGTGTGAAAAAAATTAAATTCTACTGACCCCGGGAGTGTGAAAAAATGTGATTTACTTGACCCCAGGAGTGTGAAAAAAATCCAATTTTCCTGACCCCGGCAGTGTGAAAAAACCCAATTTTCCTGACCCAGGGAGTTTGAAAAACATCCAATTTTCCTGACCCCGGGAGTGTGAAAATATCCGATTTTCCTGACCCCGGGAGTGTGAAAAAAATCCAATTTTCCTGACCCCGGGAGTGTGAAAAATGTAATTTTCCTAACACCTGGAGTGTGAAAAAAATCAGAATTTCCTAACCCCGGGAGTGTGAAAAAATGTGATTTTCTTGACCCCGGGAGTATGAAAAAAATCAGAATCTCCTGACCCCAGGAGTGTGAAAAAATGTGATTTTCCTGACCCCAGGAGTGTGAAAAAAACCCAATTTTCCTGACCCTGGGAGTTTGAAAAAAATTTGGTTTTCCTGACCCCGGGAGTATGAAAATATCCAATTTTCCTGACAGCGGCAGTGTGAAAATATGCGATTTTCCTGACCCCGGGAGTGTGAAAAATGTAATTTTCCTAACACCTGGAGTGTGCAAAAAATCAGAATTTCCTAACCCCGGGAGCGTGAAAAAATGTGATTTTCTTGACCCCGGGAGTGTGAAAAAAATCCAATTTTCCTGACCCCGGGAGTGTGAAAAATGTAATTTTCCTAACACCTGGAGTGTGAAAAAATGTGATTTTCATGACCCCGGGAGTGTGAAAAAAACCCAATTTTCCTGACCCCGGGAGGTTGAAAAAAATCTGGTTTTCCTAACCCCGGGTGTATGAAAATATCCAATTTTCCTGACACCGGGAGTGTGAAAATATGCGATTTTCCTGACCCCGGGAGTGTGAAAAATATCAGAATTTCCTGACCCCGGGAGTTTAAAAAAATCTGATTTTCCTGACGCTGATAGTGTGAAAATACGCGATTTTCCTGACCCCGGGAGTGTGAAAAAAATCCAATTTTCCTGACCCCGGGAGTGTGAAAAAATGTGATTTACTTGACCCCAGGAGTGTGAAAAAAAATCAGAATTTCCTGACCCCGGGAGTGTGAAAAAATGTGATTTTCCTGACCCCGGGAGTGTGAAAAAAATCCAATTTTCCTGACCCCGCGAGTGTAAATATATCCGATTTTCTTGACCCCGGGAGTGTGAAAAAAATTAAATTCTACTGACCCCGGGAGTGTGAAAAAATGTGATTTACTTGACCCCAGGAGTGTGAAAAAAATCCAATTTTCCTGACCCCGGCAGTGTGAAAAAACCCAATTTTCCTGACCCAGGGAGTTTGAAAAACATCCAATTTTCCTGACCCCGGGAGTGTGAAAATATCCGATTTTCCTGACCCCGGGAGTGTGAAAAAAATCCAATTTTCCTGACCCCGGGAGTGTGAAAAATGTAATTTTCCTAACACCTGGAGTGTGAAAAAAATCAGAATTTCCTAACCCCGGGAGTGTGAAAAAATGTGATTTTCTTGACCCCGGGAGTGTGAAAAAAATCAGAATCTCCTGACCCCAGGAGTGTGAAAAAATGTGATTTTCTTGACCCCAGGAGTGTGAAAAAAACCCAATTTTCATGACCCCGGGAGTTTGAAAAAAATTTGGTTTTTCTGACCCCGGGAGTATGAAAATATCCAATTTTCCTGACAGCGGCAGTGTGAAAATATGCGATTTTCCTGACCCCGGGAGTGTGAAAAATGTAATTTTCCTAACACCTGGAGTGTGCAAAAAAATCAGAATTTCCTAACCACGGGAGCGTGAAAAAATGTGATTTTCTTGACCCCGGGAGTGTGAAAAAAATCAGAATCTCCTGACCCCAAGAGTGTGAAAAAATGTGATTTTCTTGACCCCAGGAGTGTGAAAAAAACCCAATTTTCCTGACCCCGGGAGTTTGAAAAAAATTTGGTTTTCCTGACCCCGGGAGTATGAAAATATCCAATTTTCCTGACAGCGGCAGTGTGAAAATATGCGATTTTCCTGACCCGGGGAGTTTGAAAAAAATCTGATTTTCCTGAACCCGGGAGTTTGAAAATATCCGATTTCCCTGACCCCGGGATTGTGAAAAATATCAGAATTTCCTGACCCCGTGAGTGTGAAAATATCTGATTTTCTTCACCCCTGGAGTGTGAAAAAAAATTAAATTCTTCTGACCCCGGTAGTGTGAAAAATGTGGTTTTCCTAACACCGGGAGCGTGCAAAAAAATCAGAATTTCCTGACCCCGGGAGTGTGAATAAATGTGATTTTCCTGACCCCAGGAGTGTGAAAAAAATCAGAATCTCCTGAACCCGGGAGTGTGAAAAAATGTGATTTTCTTGACCCCGGGAGTGTGAAAAATATCAGAATTTCCTGACCCCAGGAGTGTGAAAAAAATCCGATTTTCCTGACCCCGGGAGTGTAAATATATCCAATTTACTTGACCCCGGGAGTGTGAAAATATCCAATTTTCCTGACCCCGGGAGTGTGAAAAATATCAGAATTTCCTGACCCCGGGAGTGTGAAAAAATGTGATTTTCTTGACACCGGGAGTGTGAAAAAAATTAGAATCTCCTGAACCCGGGAGTGTGAAAAAATGTGATTTTCTTGACCGCGGGAGTGTGAAAAAAATCAGAATCTCCTGACCCCGGGAGTGTGAAAAAATGTGATTTTCTTGACCCCGGGAGTGTGGAAAAAACCCAATTTTCCTGACCCCGGGAGTGTAAATATATCCAATTTACTTGACCCCGGGAGTGTGAAAATATCCAATTTTCCTGACGCCGGGAGTGTGAAAAATATCAGAATTTCCTGATCCCGGGAGTGTGAATAAATGTGATTTTCCTGACCCCAGGAGTGTGAAAAAAATCAGAATCTCCTGAACCCGGGAGTGTGAATAAATGTGATTTTCTTGACCCCGGGAGTGTGAAAAATATCAGAATTTCCTGACCCCAGGAGTGTGAAAAAAATCCGATTTTCCTGACCCCGGGAGTGTAAATATATCCAATTTACTTGACCCCGGGAGTGTGAAAATATCCAATTTTCCTGACCACGGGAGTATGAAAATATCCAATTTTCCTGACACCGGGAGTGTGAAAATATGCGATTTTCCTGACCCCGGGAGTGTGAAAAAAATCAGAATTTCCTGACCCCGGGAGTTTAAAAAAATCTGATTTTCCTGACCGCGGGAGTGTGTAAATATCCGATTTTCCTGACCCCGGGAGTGTGAAAAAAATCCAATTTTCCTGTCCCCAGGAGTGTGAAAAAAATCCAATTTTCCTGACCCGGGGAGTTTGAAAAAAATCTGATTTTCCTGAACCCGGGAGTTTGAAAATATCCGATTTTCCTGACCCCGGGATTGTGAAAAATATCAGAATTTCCTGACCCCGTGAGTGTGAAAATATCTGATTTTCTTGACCCCTGGAGTGTGAAAAAAATTAAATTCTTCTGACCCCGGGAGTGTGAATAAATGTGATTTTCCAGACCCCAGGATTGTGAAAAAAATCAGAATCTCCTGAACCCGGGAGTGTGAAAAAATGTGATTTTCTTGACCCCGGGAGTGTGAAAAATATCAGAATTTCCTGACCCCGGGAGTGTGAAAAAATGTGATTTTCTTGACCCCGGGAGTGTGAAAAAAATTAGAATCTCCTGAACCCGGGAGTGTGAAAAAATGTGATTTTCTTGACCGCGGGAGTGTGAAAAAAATCAGAATCTCCTGACCCTGGGAGTGTGAAAAAATGTGATTTTCTTGACCCCGGGAGTGTGGAAAAAACCCAATTTTCCTGACCCCAGGAGTTTGAAAAAAATCCAATTTTCCTGACCACGGGAGTATGAATATATCCAATTTTCCTGACACCGGGAGTGTGAAAATATGCGATTTTCCTGACCCCGGGAGTGTGAAAAAAATCACAATTTCCTGACCCCGGGAGTTTAAAAAAATCCAATTTTCCTGTCCCCAGGAGTGTGAAAAAAATCCAATTTTCCTGACCCGGGGAGTTTGAAAAAAATCTGATTTTCCTGAACCCGGGAGTTTGAAAATATCCGATTTTCCTGACCCCGGGATTGTGAAAAATATCAGAATTTCCTGACCCCTTGAGTGTGAAAATATCTGATTTTCTTGACCCCTGGAGTGTGAAAAAAATTAAATTCTTCTGAACCCGGAAGTGTGAAAAAATGTGATTTTCTTGACCCCGGGAGTGTGAAAAATTATCAGAATTTCCTGACCCCGGGAGTGTGAAAAAAATCTGATTTTCCTGACCCCGGGAGTGTGAAAATATCCAATTTTCCTGACCCCGGGAGTGTGAAAAATATCAGAATTTCCTGACCCCGGGAGTGTGAAAAAATGTGATTTTCTTGACCCCGGGAGTGTGAAAAAAAATTAAATTTTCCTGACCCCGGGAGTGTAAATATATCAAATTTACTTGACCCCGGGAGTGTGAAAAATATCAAAATTTCCTGACCCCGGGAGTGTGAAAAAATGTGATTTTCTTGACCCCGGGAGTGTGAAACAAAATTAAATTTTCCTGACCCCGGGAGTGTGAAAATATCCAATTTTCCTTACCCCGGGAGTGTGAAAAATATCAGAATTTCCTGACCCCGGGAGTGTGAAAAAATGTCATGTTCTTGACCCCGGGAGTGTGGAAAAAACCCAATTTTCCTGACCCCAGGAGTTTGAAAATAATCCAATTTTCCTGACCACGGGAGTATGAAAATATCCAATTTTCCTGACACCGGGAGTGTGAAAATATGCGATTTTCCTGACCCCGGGAGTGTGAAAAAAATCAGAATTTCCTGACCCCGGGAGTTTAAAAAAATCTGATTTTCCTGACCGCGGGAGTGTGAAAATATCCGATTTTCCTGACCCCGGGAGTGTGAAAAAAATCCAATTTTCCTGACCCCAGGAGTGTGAAAAAAATCCAATTTTCCTGACCCGGGGAGTTTGAAAAAAATCTGATTTTCCTGAACCCGGGAGTTTGAAAATATCCGATTTCCCTGACCCCGGGATTGTGAAAAATATCAGAATTTCCTGACCCCGTGAGTGTGAATATATCTGATTTTCTTCACCCCTGGAGTGTGAAAAAAAATTAAATTCTTCTGACCCCGGTAGTGTGAAAAATGTGATTTTCCTAACACCGGGAGCGTGCAAAAAAATCAGAATTTCCTGACCCCGGGAGTGTGAATAAATGTGATTTTCCTGATCCCAGGAGTGTGAAAAAAATCAGAATCTCCTGAACCCGGGAGTGTGAAAAAATGTGATTTTCTTGACCCCGGGAGTGTGAAAAATATCAGAATTTCCTGGCCCCAGGAGTGTGAAAAAAATCCGATTTTCCTGACCCCGGTAGTGTAAATATATCCAATTTACTTGACCCCGGGAGTGTGAAAATATCCAATTTTCCTGACCCCGGGAGTGTGAAAAACATCAGAATTTCCTGACCCCGGGAGTGTGAAAAAATGTGATTTTCTTGACCCCAGGAGTGTGGAAAAAACCCAATTTTCCTGACCCCAGGAGTTTGAAAAAAATCCAATTTTCCTGACCACGGGAGTATGAAAATATCCAATTTTCCTGACACCGGGAGTGTGAAAATATGCGATTTTCCTGACCCCGGGAGTGTGAAAAAAATCAGAATTTCCTGACCCCGGGAGTTTAAAAAAATCTGATTTTCCTGACCGCGGGAGTGTGAAAATATCCGATTTTCCTGACCCCGGGAGTGTGAAAAAAATCCAATTTTCCTGTCCCCAGGAGTGTGAAAAAAATCCAATTTTCCTGACCCGGGGAGTTTGAAAAAAATCTGATTTTCCTGAACCCGGGAGTTTGAAAATATTCGATTTTCCTGACCCCGGGATTGTGAAAAATATCAGAATTTCCTGACCCCGTGAGTGTGAAAATATCTGATTTTCTTGACCCCTGGAGTGTGAAAAAAATTAAATTCTTCTGACCCCGGGAGTGTGAAAAATGTGATTTTCCTAACACCGGGAGTGTGCAAAAAAATCAGAATTTCCTGACCCCGGGAGTGTGAATAAATGTGATTTTCCAGACCCCAGGAGTGTGAAAAAAATCAGAATCTCCTGAACCCGGGAGTGTGAAAAAATGTGATTTTCTTGACCCCGGGAGTGTGAAAAAAATTAGAATCTCCTGAACCCGGGAGTGTGAAAAAATGTGATTTTCTTGACCGCGGGAGTGTGAAAAAAATCAGAATCTCCTGACCCTGGGAGTGTGAAAAAATGTGATTTTCTTGACCCCGGGAGTGTGGAAAAAACCCAATTTTCCTGACCCCAGGAGTTTGAAAAAAATCCAATTTTCCTGACCACGGGAGTATGAATATATCCAATTTTCCTGACACCGGAAGTGTGAAAATATGCGATTTTCCTGACCCCGGGAGTGTGAAAAAAATCAGAATTTCCTGACACCGGGAGTTTAAAAAAATCCAATTTTCCTGTCCCCAGGAGTGTGAAAAAAATCCAATTTTCCTGACCCGGGGAGTTTGAAAAAAATCTGACTTTCCTGAACCCGGGAGTTTGAAAATATCCGATTTTCCTGACCCCGGGATTGTGAAAAATATCAGAATTTCCTGACCCCGTGAGTGTGAAAATATCTGATTTTCTTGACCCCTGGAGTGTGAAAAAAATTAAATTCTTCTGACCCCGGGAGTGTGAAAAATGTGATTTTCCTAACACCGGGAGCGTGCAAAAAAATCAGAATTTCCTGACCCCGGGAGTGTGAATAAATGTGATTTTCCTGACCCCAGGAGTGTGAAAAATATCAGAATCTCCTGAACCCGGAAGTGTGAAAAAATGTGATTTTCTTGACCCCGGGAGTGTGAAAAATATCAGAATTTCCTGACCCCGGGAGTGTGAAAAAAATCTGATTTTCCTGACCCCGGGAGTGTGAAAATATCCATTTTTCCTGACCCCGGGAGTGTGAAAAATATCAGAATTTCCTGACCCCGGGAGTGTGAAAAAATGTGATTTTCTTGACACCGGGAGTGTGAAAAAAAATTAAATTTTCCTGACCCTGGGAGTGTAAATATATCAAATTTACTTGACCCCGGGAGTGTGAAAAATATCAAAATTTCCTGACCCCGGGAGTGTGAAAAAATGTGATTTTCTTGACCCCGGGAGTGTGGAAAAAAATTAAATTTTCCTGACCCCGGGAGTGTGAAAATATCCAATTTTCCTGACCCCGGGAGTGTGAAAATATCAGAATTTCCTGACCCCGGGAGTGTGAAAAAATGTGATTTTCTTGACCCCGGGAGTGTGAAAAAAATTAGAATCTCCTGAACTCATGAGTGTGAAAAAATGTGATTTTCTTGACCGCGGGAGTGTGAAAAAAAATCAGAATCTCCTGACCCCGGGAGTGTGAAAAAATGTGATTTTCTTGACCCCGGGAGTGTGGAAAAAACCCAATTTTCCTGACCCCAGGAGTTTGAAAAAAATCCAATTTTCCTGACCACGGGAGTATGAAAATATCCAATTTTCCTGACACCGGGAGTGTGAAAATATGCGATTTTCCTGACCCCGGGAGTGTGAAAAAAATCAGAATTTCCTGACCCCGGGAGTTTAAAAAAATCTGATTTTCCTGACCGCGGGAGTGTGAAAATATCCGATTTTCCTGACCCCGGGAGTGTGAAAAAAATCCAATTTTCCTGACGCCAGGAGTGTGAAAAAAATCCAATTTTCCTGACCCGGGGAGTTTGAAAAAAATCTGATTTTCCTGAACCCGGGAGTTTGAAAATATCCGATTTTCCTGACCCCGGGATTGTGAAAAATATCAGAATTTCCTGACCCCGTGAGTGTGAAAATATCTGATTTTCTTCACCCCTGGAGTGTGAAAAAAATTAAATTCTTCTGACCCCGGTAGTGTGAAAAATGTGATTTTCCTAACACCGGGAGCGTGCAAAAAAAATCAGAATTTCCTGACCCCGGGAGTGTGAATAAATGTGATTTTCCTGACCCCAGGAGTGTGAAAAAAATCAGAATCTCCTGAACCCGGGAGTGTGAAAAAATGTGATTTTCTTGACCCCGGGAGTGTGAAAAATATCAGAATTTCCTGACCCCAGGAGTATGAAAAAAATCCGATTTTCCTGACCCCGGGAGTGTAAATATATCCAATTTACTTGACCCCGGGAGTGTGAAAATATCCAATTTTCCTCACCCCGGGAGTGTGAAAAATATCAGAATTTCCTGACCCCGGGAGTGTGAAAAAATGTGATTTTCTTGACCCCGGGAGTGTGAAAAAAATTAGAATCTCCTAAACCCGGGAGTGTGAAAAAATGTGATTTTCTTGACCGCGGGAGTGTGAAAAAAATCAGAATCTCCTGACCCCGGGAGTGTGAAAAAATGTGATTTTCTTGACCCCGGGAGTGTGGAAAAAACCCAATTTTCCTGACCCCAGGAGTTTGAAAAAAATCCAATTTTCCTGAGCACGGGAGTATGAAAATATCCAATTTTCCTGACACCGGGAGTGTGAAAATATGCGATTTTCCTGACCCCGGGAGTGTGAAAAAAATCAGAATTTCCTGACCCCGGGAGTTTAAAAAAATCTGATTTTCCTGACCGCGGGAGTGTGAAAATATCCGATTTTCCTGACCCCGGGAGTGTGAAAAAAAATCCAATTTTCCTGTCCCCAGGAGTGTGAAAAAAATCCAATTTTCCTGACCCGGGGAGTTTGAAAAAAATCTGATTTTCCTGAACCCGGGAGTTTGAAAATATCCGATTTTCCTGACCCCGGGATTGTGAAAAATATCAGAATTTCCTGACCCCGTGAGTGTGAAAATATCTGATTTTCTTGACCCCTGGAGTGTGAAAAAAATTAAATTCTTCTGACCCCGGGAGTGTGAAAAATGTGATTTTCCTAACACCGGGAGCGTGCAAAAAAATCAGAATTTCCTGACCCCGGGAGTGTGAATAAATGTGATTTTCCTGACCCCAGGAGTGTGAAAAAATCAGAATCTCCTGAACCCGGGAGTGTGAAAAAATGTGATTTTCTTGACCCCGGGAGTGTGAAAAATATCAGAATTTCCTGACCCCGGGAGTGTGAAAAAATGTGATTTTCTTGACCCCGGGAGTGTGAAAAAAATTAGAATCTCCTGAACCCGGGAGTGTGAAAAAAATGTGATTTTCTTGACCGCGGGAGTGTGAAAAAAATCAGAATCTCCTGACCCCGGGAGTGTGAAAAAATGTGATTTTCTTGACCCCGGGAGTGTGGAAAAAACCCAATTTTCCTGACCCCAGGAGTTTGAAAAAAATCCAATTTTCCTGACCACGGGAGTATGAAAATATCCAATTTTCCTGACACCGGGAGTGTGAAAATATGCGATTTTCCTGAACCCGGGAGTATGAAAAAAATCAGAATTTCCTGACCCCGGGAGTTTAAAAAAATCTGATTTTCCTGACCGCGGGAGTGTGAAAATATCCGATTTTCCTGACCCCGGGAGTGTGAAAAAAATCCAATTTTCCTGTCCCCAGGAGTGTGAAAAAAATCCAATTTTCCTGACCCGGGGAGCTTGAAAAAAATCTGATTTTCCTGAACCCGGGAGTTTGAAAATATCCGATTTTCCTGACCCCGGGATTGTGAAAAATATCAGAATTTCCTGACCCCGTGAGTGTGAAAATATCTGATTTTCTTGACCCCTGGAGTGTGAAAAAAATTAAATTCTTCTGACCCCGGGAGTGTGAAAAATGTGATTTTCCTAACACCGGGAGCGTGCAAAAAAAATCAGAATTTCCTGACCCCGGGAGTGTGAATAAATGTGATTTTCCTGACACCAGGAGTGTGAAAAAAATCAGAATCTCCTGAACCCGGAAGTGTGAAAAAATGTGATTTTCTTGACCCCGGGAGTGTGAAAAATGTCAGAATTTCCTGACCCCGGGAGTGTGAAAAAAATCTGATTTTCCTGACCCCGGGAGTGTGAAAATATCCAATTTTCCTGACCCCGGGAGTGTGAAAAAAAATTAAATTTTCCTGACCCCGGGAGTGTAAATATATCAAATTTACTTGACCCCGGGAGTGTGAAAAATATCAGAATTTCCTGACCCCGGGAGTGTGAAAAAATGTGATTTTCTTGACCCCGGGAGTGTGAAAAAAAATTAAATTTTCCTGACCCCGGGAGTGTGAAAATATCCAATTTTCCTGACCCCGGGAGTGTGAAAAATATCAGAATTTCCTGACCCCGGGAGTGTGAAAAAATGTGATTTTCTTGACCCCGGGTGTGTGAAAAAAATTAGAATCTCCTGAACCCGGGAGTGTGAAAAAATGTGATTTTCTTGACCGCGGGAGTGTGAAAAAAATCAGAATCTCCTGACCTTGGGAGTGTGAAAAAATGTGATTTTCTTGACCCCGGGAGTGTGGAAAAAACCCAATTTTCCTGACCCCAGGAGTTTGAAAAAAATCCAATTTTCCTGACCACGGGAGTATGAAAATATCCAATTTTCCTGACACCGGGAGTGTGAAAATATGCGATTTTCCTGACCCCGGGAGTGTGAAAAAAATCAGAATTTCCTGACCCGGTGAGTGTGAAAAAAATCTGGTTTTCCTTACCCCGGGAGTGTGAAAAATGTGATTTTCCTAACACCGGGAGTGTGAAAAAAAATCAGAATTTTCTGACCCCGGGAGTGTGAAAAAAATCTAATTTTCCTGACCCGGGAATTTTGAAAAAAATCTGATTGTCCTGAACCCGGGAGTTTGAAAATATCCGATTTTCTTGACCCCGGGAGTGTGAAAAATATCAGAATTTCCTGACCCCGGGAGTGTGAAAAAAATCTGATTTTCCTGACCCCGGGAGTGTGAAAATATCCGAATTTCCTGACCCTGGGAGTGTGAAAAATATCAGAATTTCCTGACCCCGGGAGTGAGAAAAAATGTGTTTTTCTTGACCCTGGGAGTGTGAAAAAAATTAAATTTTCCTGACCCCGGGAGTGTGAAAAAAAACCCATTTTCCTGACCCCGGGAGTTTGAAAAAAATCTGATTTTCCTGACCCCGGGAGTGTGAAAATATCCAATTTTCCTGACCTCGGGATTGTGAAAGAAATCCAATTTTCCTGACCCCGGGAGTGTGAAAAATGTGATTTTCTTGACCCCGGGAGTGTGAAAAAAACCCAATTTTCCTGACCCCGTGAGTGTGAAAAAAAACCCATTTTCCTAACACCGGGAGTGTGAAAAAATCAGAATTTCCTGACCCCGGGAGTGTGAAAAAATGTGATTTTCTTGACCCCGGGAGTGTGAAAAAATTTAGAATCTCCTGACCCCGGGAGTGTGAAAAAATGTGATTTTCTTGACCGCGGGAGTGTGAAAAAAATCAGAATCTCCTGACCCCAGGAGTGTGAAAAAATGTGATTTTCTTGACCCCGGGAGTGTGGAAAAAACCCAATTTTCCTGACCCCGGGCGTTTGAAAATATCCAATTTTCCTGACACCGGGAGTGTGAAAATATGCGATTTTCCTGACCCCGGGAGTGTGAAAAAAATCAGAATTTCCTGACCCCGGGAGTTTAAAAAAATCTGATTTTCCTGACCCCGGGAGTGTGAAAATATCCGATTTTCCAGACCCCGGGAGTGAGAAAAAAATCCAATTTTCCTGACCCCAGGAGTGTGAAAAAAATCCAATTTTCCTGACCCGGGAATTTTGAAAAAAATCTGATTGTCCTGAACCCGGGAGTTTGAAAATATCCGATTTTCCTGATCCCGGGATTGTGAAAAATATCAGAATTTCCTGACCCCGTGAGTGTGAAAATATCTGATTTTCTTGACCCCTGGAGTGTGAAAAAAATTAAATTCTTCTGACCCCGGGAGTGTGAAAAATGTGATTTTCCTAACACCGGGAGCATGCAAAAAAATCATAATTTCCTGACCCCGTGAGTGTGAATAAATGTGATTTTCCTGACCCCAGGAGTGTGAAAAAAATCAGAATCTCCTGAACCCGGGAGTGTGAAAAAATGTGATTTTCTTGACCGCCGGAGTGTGGAAAATATCAGAATTTCCTGACCCCGGGAGTGTGAAAAAAAATCTGATTTTCCTGACCCCGGGAGTGTGAAAATATCCGATTTTCCTGACACCGGGAGTGTGAAAAATATCAGAATTTCCTGACCCCGGGAGTGTAAATATATCCAATTTACTTGACCCCGGGAGTGTGAAAAAAACCCAATTTTCCTGACCCCGCCAGTTTGAAAAAAATCTGATTTTCCTGACCCCGGGAGTGTGAAAAAAATTAAATTTTCTTGACCCCAGGAGTGTGGAAAAAACCCAATTTTCCTGACCCCAGGAGTTTGAAAAAAATCCAATTTTCCTGACCACGGGAGTATGAAAATATCCAATTTTCCTGACACCGGGAGTGTGAAAATATGCGATTTTCCTGACCCCGGGAGTGTGAAAAAAATCAGAATTTCCTGACCCCGGGAGTTTAAAAAAATCTGATTTTCCTGACCCCGGGAGTGTAAATATATCCAATTTACTTGACCCCGGGAGTGTGAAAAAAATTAAATTTTCCTGACCCCGGCAGTGTGAAAAAAATTAAATTTTCCTGACCCCGGCAGTGTGAAAAAGACCCAATTTTCCTGACCCCGGGAGTTTGAAAAAAATTAAATTTTCCTGACCCCGGCAGTGTGAAAAAGACCCAATTTTCCTGACCCCGGGAGTTTGAAAAAAATCTGATTTTCCTGACCCCGGGAGTGTGAAAATATCCGATTTTCCTGACCCCGGGATTGGGAAAGAAATCCAATTTTCCTGACCCCGGGAGTATGAAAAATGTGATTTTCTTGACCCCGGGAGTGTGGAAAAAACCCAATTATCCTGACCCCGGGAGTTTGAAAAAAATCCAATTTTCCCGACCCCGGGAGTATGAAAATATCCAATTTTCCTGACACCGGGAGTGTGAAAATATGCGATTTTCCTGTCCCCGGGAGTGTGAAAAAAATCAGAATTTCCTGACCCCGGGAGTTTAAAAAAATCTGATTTTCCTGACCCCGGGAGTGTGAAAATATCCGATTTTCCTGACACCGGGAGTGTGAAAAAAATCCAATTTTCCTGACCCTGGGAGAGTGAAAAATGTTATTTTCTTGACCCCGGGAGTGTGAAAAAAAATCAGAATTTTCTGACCCCGGGAGTGTGAAAAAATGTGATTTTCTTGACCCCGGGAGTGTGAAAAAACCCAATTTTCCTGACCCGGTGAGTGTGAAAAAAATCTGGTTTTCCTTACCCCGGGAGTGTGAAAAATGTGAGTTTCCTAACACCGGGAGTGTGAAAAAAAATCAGAATTTTCTGACCCCGGGAGTGTGAAAAAATGTGATTTTCTTGACCCCAGGAGTGTGAAAAAAAATCAGAATCTCCTGACCCCGGAAGTGTGAAAAAAATGTGATTTTCTTGACCCCGGGAGTGTGAAAAAAATCCAATTTTCCTGACACTGGGAGTTTGAAAAAAATCTGGTTTTCCTGACCCCGGGTGCATGAAAATATCCATTTTTCCTGACACCGGGAGTGTGAAAATATGCGATTTTCCTGACCCCAGGAGTGTGAAAAAATCAGAATTTCCTGACGCCGGGAATTTAATAAAATCTGATTTTCCTGACCCCGGGAGTGTGAAAATATCCGATTTTCCTGACCCCAGGAGTGTGAAAAAAATCCGATTTTCCTGACCCCGGGAATTTGAAAAAATCTGATTTTCCTGACCCCGGGAGTGTAAATATATCCGATTTTCTTGACCCCGGGAGTGTGAAAAAAATTAAATTCTCCTGACCCCCGGAGTGTGAAAAAATGTGATTCTCTTGACCCCGGGAGTGTGAAAAAATTTACAATTTCCTGACCTCGGCAGTGTGAAAAAAACTAAATTTAACTGACCCCGGGAGTGTGAAAATATCTGATTTTCTTGACCCCGGGAGTGTGGAAAAAATAAAATTCTCCTGACCCCGGGAGTGTGAAAAATTCCACTTTTCCTGACCTCTGGAGTGTGAAAAATGTGATTTTCCTAACACCGGGAGTGTAAAAAAAATCAGAATTTCCTGACCCCGGGAGTGTGAAAAAAATCCAATTTTCCTGACACCGGGAGTTTGAAAAAAATCTGATTTTCCTGAACCCGGGAGTTTGAAAATATCCGATTTTCCTGACCCCGGGATTGTGAAAAATATCATAATTTCCTGACCCCGTGAGTGTGAAAATATCTGATTTTCTTGACCCCTGGAGTGTGAAAAAAATTAAATTCTTCTGACCCCGGGAGTGTGAAAAATGTGATTTTCCTAACACCGGGAGCGTGTAAAAAAATCAGAATTTCCTGACCCCGGGAGTGTGAAAAAATGTGATTTTCCTGACCCCAGGAGTGTGAAAAAAATCAGAATCTCCTGAACCCGGGAGTGTGAAAAAATGTGATTTTCTTGACCACGGGAGTGTGAAAAAAATCCAATTTTCCTGACCCCAGGAGTGTGAAAAAAATCCAATTTTCCTAACCCCGGGAGTGTTAAAAAAATCTGATTTTCCTGACCCCAGGAGTGTGAAAATATCTGATTTACCTGACCCCGGGAGTGTGAAAAATATCAGAATTTCCTGACCCCGTGAGTGTGAAAAAATGTGATTTTCTTGACCCCGGCAGTGTGAAAAAAATTAAATTTTCCTGACCCCGGGAGTGTAAATATATCCAATTTTCCTGACCCCGGGAGTGTGAAAAATATCAGAATTTCCTGACCCCGGGAGTGTGAAAAAATGTGATTTTCTTGAACCTGGGAGTGTGAAAAATATTAAATTCTCCTGACCCTGGGAGTGTAAAAAAAATCCAATTTTCCTGACCCCGGGAGTGTGAAAAAATGTGATTTTCTTGACCCCGGGAGTGTGAAAAAATTTAATTTTCCTGACCCCAGGAGTGTAAATATATCCAATTTAGTTGACCCCGGGAGTGTGAAAAAAATTAGAATCTCCTGACCCCGGGAGTGTGAAAAAATGTGATTATGCGGACACCGGGAGTGTGAAAATATCCGATTTTCCTGCCCCCTGGATTGTGAAAGAAATCCAATTTTCCTGACCCCGGGAGTGTGAAAAATGTGATTTTCTTGACCCCGGGAGTGTGAAAAAAACCCAATTTTCCTGACCCCGGGAGTGTGAAAAAAACCCCATTTTCCTGACCCCGGGAGTGTGAAAAAAATTAGAATCTCCTGACCCCGGGAGTGTGAAAAAAATTAGAATCTCCTGACATCGGGAGTGTAAAAAAATGTGATTTTCTTGACCGCGGGAGTGTGAAAAAAATCAGAATCTCCTGACCCGGGAGTTTAAAAAAATCTGATTTTCCTGACCCCGGGAGTGTGAAAAAAATCCAATTTTCCTGACCCCGGGAGTGTGAAAAAAATCCAATTTTCCTGACCCCAGGAGTGTGAAAAAAATCCAATTTTTCTGACCCGGGGAGTTTGAAAAAAATGTGATTTTCCTGAACCCGGAAGTTTGAAAATATCCGATTTTCCTGACCCCGGGATTGTGAAAAATATCAGAATTTCCTGACCCCGTGAGTGTGAAAATATCTGATTTTCTTGACCCCTGGAGTGTGAAAAAAACTTAAATTCTTCTGACCCCGGGAGTGTGAAAAATGTGATTTTCCTAACACCGGGAGCATGCAAAAAAATCAGAATTTCCTGACCCCGGGAGTGTGAATAAATGTGATTTTCCTGACCCCAGGAGTGTGAAAAAAATCAGAATCTCCTGAACCCGGAAGTGTGAAAAAATGTGATTTTCTTGACCCCTGGAGTGTGAAAAAATTAAATTTTCCTGACCCCGGGAGTGTGAAAAAAACCCAATTTTCCTGACCCCGGGAGTTTGAAAAAAATCTGATTTTCCTGACCCCGGGAGTGTGAAAATATCCGATTTTCCTGACCCCAGGATTGTGAAAGAAATCCAATTTTCCTGACCCCGGGAGTGTGCAAAATGTGATTTTCTTGACCCCGGGAGTGTGAAAAAAACCCAATTTTCCTGACCCCGGGAGTGTGGAAAAAACCCCATTTTCCTAACACCGGGAGTGTGAAAAAAATCAGAATTTCCTGACCCCGGGAGTGTGAAAAAATGTTATTTTCTTGACCCCGGGAGTGTGAAAAAAATCAGAATCTCCTGACCGCGGGAGTGTGAAAAAATGTGATTTCCTTGACCGCGGCAGTGTGAAAAAAATCAGAATCTCCTGACCCCGGGAGTGTGAAAAAATGTGATTTTCTTGACCCCGGGCGTGTGGAAAAAACCCAATTTTCCTGACCCCGGGAGTTTGAAAAAAATCCAATTTTCCTGACACGGGGAGTATGAAAATATCCAATTTTCCTGACACCGGGAGAGTGAAAATATGCGATTTTCCATTACCCGGGAGTGCGAAAAAAATCAGAATTTCCTGACCCCGGGAGTTTAAAAAAATCTGATTTTCCTGACCCCGGGAGTGTGAAAATATCCGATTTTCCTCACCCCGGGAGTGTGAAAAAAATCCAATTTTCCTGAACCTGGGAGAGTGAAAAATGTTATTTTCTTGACCCCGGGAGTGTGAAAAAAATCAGAATCTTCTGAACCCGGGAGTGTGAAAAAATGTGATTTTCTTGATCCCGGGTGTGTGAAAAAACCCAATTTTCCGGACCCGGTGAGTGTGAAAAAAATCTGGTTTTCCTGACCCCGGGAGTGTGAAAAAATCCAATTTTCCTGACCCCGGGAGTGTGAAAAATGTGATTTTCCTAATACCGGGCGTGTGAAAAAAATCAGAATTTTCTGACCCCGGGAGTGTGAAAAAAATCCAATTTTCCTGACCCAGGGAGTGTGAAAAAAATCCAATTTTCCTGACCCCAGGAGTGTGAAAAAAATCCAATTTTCCTGACCCGAGGAGTTTGAAAAAAATCTGATTTTCCTGACCCCGGCAGTTTGAAAAAAATCTGATTTTCCTGACCCCGGGAGTGTGAAAAAAATTAAATTTTCCTGACCCCGGCAGTGTGAAAAAAACCCAATTTTCCTGACCCCGGGAGTTTGAAAAAAGTCTGATTTTCCTGACCCCGGGAGTGTGAAAATATCCGATTTTCCTGACCCCGGGATTGGGAAAGAAATCCAATTTTCCTGACCCCGGGAGTATGAAAAATGTGATTTTCTTGACCCCGGGAGTTTGGAAAAAACCCAATTATCCTGACCCCGGGAGTTTGAAAAAAATCCAATTTTCCCGACCGCGGGAGTATGAAAATATCCAATTTTCCTGACACCGGGAGTGTGAAAAAAATCCAATTTTCCTGACCCCGGGAGAGTGAAAAATGTTATTTTCTTGACCCCGGGAGTGTGAAAAAAAATCAGAATTTTCTGACCCCGGGAGTGTGAAAAAATGTGATTTTCTTGACCCCGGGAGTGTGAAAAAACCCAATTTTCCTGACCCGGTGAGTGTGAAAAAAATCTGGTTTTCCTTACCCCGGGAGTGTGAAAAATGTGATTTTCCTAACACCGGGAGTGTGAAAAAAAATCAGAATTTTCTGACCCCGGGAGTGTGAAAAAATGTGATTTTCTTGACCCCAGGAGTGTGAAAAAAAATCAGAATCTCCTGACCCCGGGAGTGTGAAAAAAATGTGATTTTCTTGACCCCGGGAGTGTGAAAAAAATCCAATTTTCCTGATACTGGGAGTTTGAAAAAAATCTGGTTTTCCTGACCCCGGGTGTATGAAAATATCCATTTTTCCTGACACCGGGAGTGTGAAAATATGCGATTTTCCTGACCCCGGGAGTGTGAAAAAAATCAGAATCTCCTGAACCCGGGAGTGTGAAAAAAATGTGATTTTCTTGACCCCGGGAGTGTGAAAAAACCCAATTTTCCTGACCCCGGGAGTGTGAAATAATCCAATTTTCCTGACCCCGGGAGTGTGAAAAAAATACAATTTTCCTGACCCCGGGAGTGTGAAAAAAACCCCATTTTCCTAACACCGGGAGTGTGAAAAAAATCAGAATTTCCTGACCCCCGGAGTGTGAAAAAATGTGATTTTCTTGACCCCGGGAGTGTGAAAAAATTTAGAATCTCCTGACCCCGGGAGTGTGAAAAAATGTGATTTTCTTGACCGCGGGAGTGTGAAAAAAATCAGAATCTCCTGACCCCAGGAGTGTGAAAAAATGTGATTTTCTTGACCCCGGGAGTGTGGAAAAAACCCAATTTTCCTGACCCCGGGCGTTTGAAAATATCCAATTTTCCTGACACCGGGAGTGTGAAAATATGTGATTTTCCAGACCCCGGGAGTGAGAAAAAAATCCAATTTTCCTGACCCCAGGAGTGTGAAAAAAATCCAATTTTCCTGACCCGGGAATTTTGAAAAAAATCTGATTTTCCTGAACCCGGGAGTTTGAAAATATCCGATTTTCCTGATTTATTTATTTATTTTTATTTATTATTCAATTTATAACCCGCCCTACTCAACACATGGCCGACTCAGGGCGGCTAACAACATATAAATGACCCCAGGGCAACACAAGGGGTTTACATACAAGATACAAAATGCAATATTAATACAATGTTTCAAGTAAACAAAAATAACACAATAAAACAATTCTACCAAACCCACCCACAAAACCCACCCTGCTTTCAGAGTCTTAAAGGGGCGTTATAAAGGGGGGGCGGGGCCCAGGGACGCCAGCCGGTGGCGGGGCCGGCGAGCCTCTTCGCCCCCACCGGGGCTGAGCGTGGCGGCGATGTCCGCCCGGCAGGCCCCCTCGCCTCTTAAGTCCTGGCGAGGGGGAGGGCGGGGCCCGGGACGCCGGCCGGTGGCGGGGCCGGCGAGCCTCTTCGCCCCCACCGGGGCTGAGCGCGGCGGCGATGTCCGCCCGGCAGGCCCCCTCGCCTCTTAAGTCCTGGCGAGGGGGAGGGCGGGGCCCGGGACGCCGGCCGGTGGCGGGGCCGGCGAGCCTCTTCGCCCCCACCGGGGCTGAGTGTGGCGGCGATGTCCGCCCGGCAGGCCCCCTCGCCTCTTAAGTCCTGGCGAGGGGGAGGGCGGGGCCCGGGAGGCCGGCCGGTGGCGGGGCCGGCGAGTCTCTTCGCCCCCACCGGGGCTGAGCGCGGCGGCGATGTCCGCCCGGCAGGCCCCCTCGCCTCTTAAGTCCTGGCGAGGGGGAGGGCGGGGCCCGGGACGCCGGCCGGTGGCGGGGCCGGCGAGCCTCTTCGCCCCCACCGGGGCTGAGCGTGGCGGCGATGTCCGCCCGGCAGGCCCCCTCGCCTCTTAAGTCCTGGCGAGGGGGAGGGCGGGGCCCGGGACGCCGGCCGGTGGCGGGGCCGGCGAGCCTCTTCGCCCCCACCGGGGCTGAGCGTGGCGGCGATGTCCGCCCGGCAGGCCCCCTCGCCTCTTAAGTCCTGGCGAGGGGGAGGGCGGGGCCCGGGACGCCGGCCGGTGGCGAGGCCGGCGAGCCTCTTCGCCCCCACCGGGGCTGAGCGCGGCGGCGATGTCCGCCCGGCAGGCCCCCTCGCCTCTTAAGTCCTGGCGAGGGGGAGGGCGGGGCCCGGGACGCCGGCCGGTGGCGGGGCCGGCGAGCCTCTTCGCCCCCACCGGGGCTGAGCGTGGCGGCGATGTCCGCCCGGCAGGCCCCCTCGCCTCTTAAGTCCTGGGATTGTGAAAAATATCAGAATTTCCTGACCCCGTGAGTGTGAAAATATCTGATTTTCTTGACCCCTGGAGTGTGAAAAAAATTAAATTCTTCTGACCCCGGGAGTGTGAAAAATGTGATTTTCCTAACACCGGGAGCATGCAAAAAAATCAGAATTTCCTGACCCCGTGAGTGTGAATAAATGTGATTTTCCTGACCCCAGGAGTGTGAAAAAAATCAGAATCTCCTGAACCCGGGAGTGTGAAAAAATGTGATTTTCTTGACCCCGGGAGTGTGGAAAATATCAGAATTTCCTGACCCCGGGAGTGTGAAAAAAAAATCTGATTTTCCTGACCCCGGGAGTGTGAAAATATCCGATTTTCCTGACCCCGGGAGTGTGAAAAATATCAGAATTTCCTAACCCTGGAGTGTGAAAACATGTGATTTTCTTGACCCCGGGAGTGTGAAAAAAATTAAATTTTCCTGACCCCGGGATTGTAAATATATCCAATTTACTTGACCCCGGGAGTGTGAAAAAAATTAAATTTTCCTGACCCCGGCAGTGTGAAAAAGACCCAATTTTCCTGACCCCGGGAGTTTGAAAAAAATTAAATTTTCCTGACCCCGGCAGTGTGAAAAAGACCCAATTTTCCTGACCCCGGGAGTTTGAAAAAAATCTGATTTTCCTGACCCCGGGAGTGTGAAAATATCCGATTTTCCTGACCCCGGGATTGTGAAAGAAATCCAATTTTCCTGACCCCGGGAGTATGAAAAATGTGATTTTCTTGACCCCGGGAGTGTGAAAAAAATCCAATTTTCCTGACCCCGGGAGTGTGAAAATATGCGATTTTCCTGACCCCGGGAGTGTGAAAAAAATCAGAATTTCCTGACCCCGGGAGAGTGAAAAATGTTATTTTCTTGACCCCGGGAGTGTGAAAAAAAATCAGAATTTTCTGACCCCGGGAGTGTGAAAAAATGTGATTTTCTTGACCCCGGGAGTGTGAAAAAAATCCAATTTTCCTGACCCGGGAATTTTGAAAAAAATCTGATTTTCCTGAACCCGGGAGTTTGAAAATATCCGATTTTTCTGATCCCGGGATTGTGAAAAATATTAGAATTTCCTGACCCCGTGAGTGTGAAAATATCTGATTTTCTTGACCCCTGGAGTGTGAAAAAAATTAAATTCTTCTGACCCCGGGAGTGTGAAAAATGTGATTTTCCTAACACCGGGAGCGTGCAAAAAAATCAGAATTTCCTGACCCCGTGAGTGTGAATAAATGTGATTTTCCTGACCCCAGGAGTGTGAAAATATCCGATTTTCCTCACCCCGGGAGTGTGAAAAAAATCCAATTTTCCTGAACCTGGGAGAGTGAAAAATGTTATTTTCTTGACCCCAGGAGTGTGAAAAAAATCAGAATCTCCTGAACCCGGGAGTGTGAAAAAATGTGATTTTCTTGACCCCGGGAGTGTGGAAAATATCAGAATTTCCTGACCCCGGGAGTGTGAAAAAAAAATCTGATTTTCCTGACCCCGGGAGTGTGAAAATATCCGATTTTCCTGACCCCGGGAGTGTGAAAAATATCAGAATTTCCTAACCCTGGAGTGTGAAAACATGTGATTTTCTTGACCCCGGGAGTGTGAAAAAAATTAAATTTTCCTGACCCCGGGAGTGTAAATATATCCAATTTACTTGACCCCGGGAGTGTGAAAAAAATTAAATTTTCCTGACCCCGGCAGTGTGAAAAAAATTAAATTTTCCTGACCCCGGCAGTGTGAAAAAGACCCAATTTTCCTGACCCCGGGAGTTTGAAAAAAATTAAATTTTCCTGACCCCGGCAGTGTGAAAAAGACCCAATTTTCCTGACCCCGGGAGTTTGAAAAAAATCTGATTTTCCTGACCCCGGGAGTGTGAAAATATCCGATTTTCCTGACCCCGGGATTGTGAAAGAAATCCAATTTTCCTGACCCCGGGAGTATGAAAAATGTGATTTTCTTGACCCCGGGAGTGTGAAAAAAATCCAATTTTCCTGACCCCGGGAGTGTGAAAATATGCGATTTTCCTGACCCCGGGAGTGTGAAAAAAATCAGAATTTCCTGACCCCGGGAGAGTGAAAAATGTTATTTTCTTGACCCCGGGAGTGTGAAAAAAAATCAGAATTTTCTGACCCCGGGAGTGTGAAAAAATGTGATTTTCTTGACCCCGGGAGTGTGAAAAAAATCCAATTTTCCTGACCCGGGAATTTTGAAAAAAATCTGATTTTCCTGAACCCGGGAGTTTGAAAATATCCGATTTTTCTGATCCCGGGATTGTGAAAAATATCAGAATTTCCTGACCCCGTGAGTGTGAAAATATCTGATTTTCTTGACCCCTGGAGTGTGAAAAAAATTAAATTCTTCTGACCCCGGGAGTGTGAAAAATGTGATTTTCCTAACACCGGGAGCGTGCAAAAAAATCAGAATTTCCTGACCCCGTGAGTGTGAATAAATGTGATTTTCCTGACCCCAGGAGTGTGAAAAAAATCAGAATCTCCTGAACCCGGGAGTGTGAAAAAATGTGATTTTCTTGACCCCGGGAGTGTGGAAAATATCAGAATTTCCTGACCCCGGGAGTGTGAAAAAAAAATCTGATTTTCCTGACCCCGGGAGTGTGAAAATATCCGATTTTCCTGACCCCGGGAGTGTGAAAAATATCAGAATTTCCTAACCCTGGAGTGTGAAAACATGTGATTTTCTTTACCCTGGGAGTGTGAAAAAAATTAAATTTTCCTGACCCCGGGAGTGTAAATATATCCAATTTACTTGACCCCGGGAGTGTGAAAAAAATTAAATTTTCCTGACCCCGGCAGTGGGAAAAAATTAAATTTTCCTGACCCCGGCAGTGTGAAAAAGACCCAATTTTCCTGACCCCGGGAGTTTGAAAAAAATTAAATTTTCCTGACCCCGGCAGTGTGGAAAAGACCCAATTTTCATGACCCCGGGAGTTTGAAAAAAATCTGATTTTCCTGACCCCGGGAGTGTGAAAATATCCGATTTTCCTGACCCCGGGATTGTGAAAGAAATCCAATTTTCCTGACCCCGGGAGTATGAAAAATGTGATTTTCTTGACCCCGGGAGTGTGAAAAAAATCCAATTTTCCTGACCCCGGGAGTGTGAAAATATGCGATTTTCCTGACCCCGGGAGTGTGAAAAAAACCAGAATTTCCTGACCCCGGGAGTTTAAAAAAATCTGATTTTCCTGACCCCGGGAGTGTGAAAATATCCGATTTTCCTGACACCGGGAGTGTGAAAAAAATCCAATTTTCCTGACCCCGGGAGAGTGAAAAATGTTATTTTCTTGACCCCGGGAGTGTGAAAAAAAATCAGAATTTTCTGACCCCGGGAGTGTGAAAAAATGTGATTTTCTTGACCCCGGGAGTGTGAAAAAAATCCAATTTTCCTGACCCGGGAATTTTGAAAAAAATCTGATTTTCCTGAACCCGGGAGTTTGAAAATATCCGATTTTTCTGATCCCGGGATTGTGAAAAATATCAGAATTTCCTGACCCCGTGAGTGTGAAAATATCTGATTTTCTTGACCCCTGGAGTGTGAAAAAAATTAAATTCTTCTGACCCCGGGAGTGTGAAAAATGTGATTTTCCTAACACCGGGAGCGTGCAAAAAATCAGAATTTCCTGACCCCGTGAGTGTGAATAAATGTGATTTTCCTGACCCCAGGAGTGTGAAAAAAATCAGAATCTCCTGAACCCGGGAGTGTGAAAAAATGTGATTTTCTTGACCCCGGGAGTGTGGAAAATATCAGAATTTCCTGACCCCGGGAGTGTGAAAAAAAAATCTGATTTTCCTGACCCCGGGAGTGTGAAAATATCCGATTTTCCTGACCCCGGGAGTGTGAAAAATATCAGAATTTCCTAACCCTGGAGTGTGAAAACATGTGATTTTCTTGACCCTGGGAGTGTGAAAAAAATTAAATTTTCCTGACCCCGGGAGTGTAAATATATCCAATTTACTTGACCCCGGGAGTGTGAAAAAAATTAAATTTTCCTGACCCCGGCAGTGGGAAAAAATTAAATTTTCCTGACCCCGGCAGTGTGAAAAAGACCCAATTTTCCTGACCCGGGAGTTTGAAAAAAATTAAATTTTCCTGACCCCGGCAGTGTGGAAAAGACCCAATTTTCATGACCCCGGGAGTTTGAAAAAAATCTGATTTTCCTGCCCCCGGGAGTGTGAAAATATCCGATTTTCCTGACCCCGGGATTGTGAAAGAAATCCAATTTTCCTGACCCCGGGAGTATGAAAAATGTGATTTTCTTGACCCCGGGAGTGTGAAAAAAATCCAATTTTCCTGACCCCGGGAGTGTGAAAATATGCGATTTTCCTGACCCCGGGAGTGTGAAAAAAATCAGAATTTCCTGACCCCGGGAGTTTAAAAAAATCTGATTTTCCTGACCCCGGGAGTGTGAAAATATCCGATTTTCCTGACACCGGGAGTGTGAAAAAAATCCAATTTTCCTGACCCCGGGAGAGTGAAAAATGTTATTTTCTTGACCCCGGGAGTGTGAAAAAAAATCAGAATTTTCTGACCCCGGGAGTGTGAAAAAAATGTGATTTTCGTGACCCCGGGAGTGTGAAAAAACCCAATTTTCCTGACCCGGTGAGTGTGAAAAAAATCTGGTTTTCCTTACCCCGGGAGTGTGAAAAATGTGATTTTCCTAACACCGGGAGTGTGAAAAAAAATCAGAATTTTCTGACCCCGGGAGTGTGAAAAAAATTAAATTTTCCTGACCCCGGCAGTGTGAAAAAGACCCAATTTTCCTGACCCCGGGAGTTTGAAAAAAATCCGATTTTCCCGACCCCGGGAGTATGAAAATATCCAATTTTCCTGACACCGGGAGTGTGAAAATATGCGATTTTCCTGACCCCGGGAGTGTGAAAAAAATCAGAATTTCCTGACCCCGGGAGTTTAAAAAAATCTGATTTTCCTGACCCCGGGAGTGTGAAAATATCCGATTTTCCTGACACCGGGAGTGTGAAAAATGTTATTTTCTTGACCCTGGGAGTGTGAAAAAAAATCAGAATTTTCTGACCCCGGGAGTGTGAAAAAATCTGATTTTCCTGACCCCGGGAGTGTGAAAATATCCGATTTTCCTGACACCGGGAGTGTGAAAAATGTTATTCTCTTGACCCCGGGAGTGTGAAAAAAAATCAGAATTTTCTGACCCCGGGAGTGTGAAAAAATGTGATTTTCTTGACCCCGGGAGTGTGAAAAAACCCAATTTTCCTGACCCGGTGAGTGTGAAAAAAATCTGGTTTTCCTTACCCCGGGAGTGTGAAAAATGTGATTTTCCTAACACCGGGAGTGTGAAAAAAAATCAGAATTTTCTGACCCCGGGAGTGTGAAAAAATGTGATTTTCTTGACCCCAGGAGTGTGAAAAAATATCAGAATCTCCTGACCCCGGGAGTGTGAAAAAAATGTGATTTTCTTGACCCCGGGAGTGTGAAAAAAATCCAATTTTCCTGACACTGGGAGTTTGAAAAAAATCTGGTTTTCCTGACCCCGGGTGTATGAAAATATCCATTTTTCCTGACACCGGGAGTGTGAAAATATGTGATTTTCCTGACCCCGGGAGTGTGAAAAAATCAGAATTTCCTGACGCCGGGAATTTAATAAAATCTGATTTTCCTGACCCCGGGAGTGTGAAAATATCCGATTTTCCTGACCCCAGGAGTGTGAAAAAAATCCGATTTTCCTGACCCCGGGAATTTGAAAAAATCTGATTTTCCTGACCCCGGGAGTGTAAATATATCCGATTTTCTTGACCCCGGGAGTGTGAAAAAAATTAAATTCTCCTGACCCCCGGAGTGTGAAAAAATGTGATTTACTTGACCCCGGGAGTGTGAAAAAATTTACAATTTCCTGACCTCGGCAGTGTGAAAAAAACTAAATTGAACTGACCCCGGGAGTGTGAAAATATCTGATTTTCTTGACCCCGGGAGTGTGGAAAAAATAAAATTCTCCTGACCCCGGGAGTGTGAAAAATTCCACTTTTCCTGACCTCTGGAGTGTGAAAAATGTGATTTTCCTAACACCGGGAGTGTAAAAAAAAAAATCAGAATTTCCTGACCCCGGGAGTGTGAAAAAATGTGATTTTCTTGACCCCGGGAGTGTGAAAAAAATCAGAATCTCCTGAACCCGGGAGTGTGAAAAAATGTGATTTTCTTGACCCCGGGAGTGTGAAAAAATGTGATTTTCTTGACCCCGGGAGTGTGAAAAAATTAAATTTTCCTGACCCCAGGAGTGTAAATATATCCAATTTAGTTGACCCCGGGAGTGTGAAAAAATGTGATTTTCTTGAACCTGGGAGTGTGAAAAATATTAAATTCTCCTGACCCTGGGAGTGTAAAAAAAATCCAATTTTCCTGACCCCGGGAGTGTGAAAAAATGTGATTTTCTTGACCCCGGGAGTGTGAAAAAATTAAATTTTCCTGACCCCAGGAGTGTAAATATATCCAATTTAGTTGACCCTGGGAGTATGAAAAAAATTAGAATCTCCTGACCCCGGGAGTGTGAAAAAATGTGATTATGCGGACCCCGGGAGTGTGAAAATATCCGATTTTCCTGACCCCGGGATTGTGAAAGAAATCCAATTTTCCTGACCCCGGGAGTGTGAAAAATGTGATTTTCTTGACCCCGGGAGTGTGAAAAAAACCCAATTTTCCTGACCCCGGGAGTGTGAAAAAAACCCCATTTTCCTTACACCGGGAGTGTGGAAAAAATCAGAATTTCCTGACCCCGGGAGTGTGAAAAAATGTGATTTTCTTGACCCCGGGACTGTGAAAAAAATTAGAATCTCCTGACCCCGGGAGTGTGAAAAAATGTGATTTTCTTGACCGCGGGAGTGTGAAAAAAAATCAGAATCTCCTGACCCCGGGAGTGTGAAAAAATGTGATTTTCTTGACCCCGGGAGTGTGGAAAAAATCCAATTTTCCTGACCACGGGAGTATGAAAATATCCAATTTTCCTGATACCGGGAGTGTGAAAATATGCAATTTTCCTGACCCCGGGAGTGTGAAAAAAATCAGAATTTCCTGACCCGGGAGTTTAAAAAAATCTGAATTTCCTGACCCCGGGAGTGTGAAAAAAATCCAATTTTCCTGATCCCGGGAGTGTGAAAAAAATCCAATTTTCCTGACCCCAGGAGTGTGAAAAAAATCCAATTTTTCTGACCCGGGGAGTTTGAAAAAAATCTGATTTTCCTGAACCCGGAAGTTTGAAAATATCCGATTTTCCTGACCCCGGGATTGTGAAAAATATCAGAATTTCCTGACCCCGTGAGTGTGAAAATATCTGATTTTCTTGACCCCTGGAGTGTGAAAAAAAATTAAATTCTTCTGACCCCGGGAGTGTGAAAAATGTGATTTTCCTAACACCGGGAGCGTGCAAAAAAAATCAGAATTTCCTGACCCCGGGAGTGTGAATAAATGTGATTTTCCTGACCCCAGGAGTGTGAAAAAAATCAGAATCTCCTGAACCCGGAAGTGTGAAAAAATGTGATTTTCTTGACCCCTGGAGTTTGAAAAAATTAAATTTTCCTGACCCCGGGAGTGTGAAAAAAACCCAATTTTCCTGACCCCGGGAGTTTGAAAAAAATCTGATTTTCCTGACCCCGGGAGTGTGAAAATATCCGATTTTCCTGACCCCAGGATTGTGAAAGAAATCCAATTTTCCTGACCCCGGGAGTGTGAAAAATGTGATTTTCTTGACCCCGGGAGTGTGAAAAAAACCCAATTTTCCTGACCCCGGGAGTGTGAAAAAAACCCCATTTTCCTAACACCGGGAGTGTGAAAAAAATCAGAATTTCCTGACCCCGGGAGTGTGAAAAAATGTTATTTTCTTGACCCCGGGAGTGTGAAAAAAATCAGAATCTCCTGACCCCGGGAGTGTGAAAAAATGTGATTTTCTTGTCCCCGGGAGTGTGGAAAAAACCCAATTTTCCTGACCCCGGGAGTTTGAAAAAAATCCAATTTTCCTGACACGGGGAGTATGAAAATATCCAATTTTCCTGACACCGGGAGAGTGAAAATATGCGATTTTCCATTACCCGGGAGTGTGAAAAATTTCCTGACCCCGGGAGTTTAAAAAAATCTGATTTTCCTGACCCCGGGAGTGTGAAAATATCCGATTTTCCTCACCCCGGGAGTGTGAAAAAAATCCAATTTTCCTGAACCTGGGAGAGTGAAAAATGTTATTTTCTTGACCCCGGGAGTGTGAAAAAAATCAGAATCTTCTGAACCCGGGAGTGTGAAAAAATGTGATTTTCTTGATCCCGGGTTTGTGAAAAAACCCAATTTTCCGGACCCGGTGAGTGTGAAAAAAATCTGGTTTTCCTGACCCCGGGAGTGTGAAAAAATCCAATTTTCCTGACCCCGGGAGTGTGAAAAATGTGATTTTCCTAATACCGGGCGTGTGAAAAAAAATCAGAATTTTCTGACCCCGGGAGTGTGAAAAAAATCCAATTTTCCTGACCCCGGGAGTGTGAAAAAAATCCAATTTTCCTGACCCCAGGAGTGTGAAAAGAATCCAATTTTCCTGACCCGGGGAGTTTGAAAAAAATCTGATTTTCCTGACCCCGGCAGTTTGAAAAAAATCTGATTTTCCTGACCCCGGGAGTGTGAAAAAAATTAAATTTTCCTGACCCCGGCAGTGTGAAAAAAACCCAATTTTCCTGACCCCGGGAGTTTGAAAAAAGTCTGATTTTCCTGACCCCGGGAGTGTGAAAATATCCGATTTTCCTGACCCCGGGATTGGGAAAGAAATCCAATTTTCCTGACCCCGGGAGTATGAAAAATGTGATTTTCTTGACCCCGGGAGTGTGGAAAAAACCCAATTATCCTGACCCCGGGAGTTTGAAAAAAATCCAATTTTCCCGACCCCGGGAGTATGAAAATATCCAATTTTCCTGACACCAGGAGTGTGAAAATATGCGATTTTCCTGACCCCGGGAGTGTGAAAAAAATCAGAATTTCCTGACCCCGGGAGTTTAAAAAAATCTGATTTTCCTGACCCCGGGAGTGTGAAAATATCCGATTTTCCTGACACCGGGAGTGTGAAAAATGTTATTTTCTTGACCCCAGGAGTGTGAAAAAAAATCAGAATTTTCTGACCCCGGGAGTGTGAAAAAATCTGATTTTCCTGACCCCGGGAGTGTGAAAATATCCGATTTTCCTGACACCGGGAGTGTGAAAAATGTTATTCTCTTGACCCCGGGAGTGTGAAAAAAAATCAGAATTTTCTGACCCCGGGAGTGTGAAAAAATGTGATTTTCTTGACCCCGGGAGTGTGAAAAAACCCAATTTTCCTGACCCGGTGAGTGTGAAAAAAATCTGGTTTTCCTTACCCCGGGAGTGTGAAAAATGTGATTTTCCTAACACCGGGAGTGTGAAAAAAAATCAGAATTTTCTGACTCCGGGAGTGTGAAAAAAATTAAATTTTCCTGACCCCGGCAGTGTGAAAAAGACCCAATTTTCCTGACCCCGGGAGTTTGAAAAAAATCTGATTTTCCTGACCCCAGGAGTGTGAAAATATCCGATTTTCCTGACCCCGGGATTGGGAAAGAAATCCAATTTTCCTGACCCCGGGAGTATGAAAAATGTGATTTTCTTGACCCCGGCAGTGTGAAAAAGACCCAATTTTCCTGACCCCGGGAGTTTGAAAAAAATCTGATTTTCTTGACCCCGGGAGTGTGAAAATATCCGATTTTCCTGACCCCGGGATTGAGAAAGAAATCCAATTTTCCCGACCCCGGGAGTATGAAAATATCCAATTTTCCTGACACCGGGAGTGTGAAAATATGCGATTTTCCTGACCCCGGGAGTGTGAAAAAAATCAGAATTTCCTGACCCCGGGAGTTTAAAAAAATCTGATTTTCCTGACCCCGGGAGTGTGAAAATATCCGATTTTCCTGACACCGGGAGTGTGAAAAAAATCCAATTTTCCTGACCCCGGGAGAATGAAAAATGTTATTTTCTTGACCCCGGGAGTGTGAAAAAAAATCAGAATTTTCTGACCCCGGGAGTGTGAAAAAATGTGGTTTTCTTGACCCCGGGAGTGTGAAAAAACCCAATTTTCCTGACCCGGTGAGTGTGAAAAAAATCTGGTTTTCCTTACCCCGGGAGTGTGAAAAATGTGATTTTCCTAACACCGGGAGTGTGAAAAAAAATCAGAATTTTCTGACCCCGGGAGTGTGGAAAAATGTGATTTTCTTGACCCCAGGAGTGTGAAAAAAAATCAGAATCTCCTGACCCTGGGAGTGTGAAAAAAATGTGATTTTTTTGACCCCGGGAGTGTGAAAAAAATCCAATTTTCCTGACACTGGGCGTTTGAAAAAAATCTGGTTTTCCTGACCCCGGGTGTATGAAAATATCCTTTTTTCCTGACACCGGGAGTGTGAAAATATGCGATTTTCCTGACCCCGGGAGTGTGAAAAAATCAGAATTTCCTGACGCCGGGAATTTAATAAAATCTGATTTTCCTGACCCCGGGAGTGTGAAAATATCCGATTTTCCTGACCCCAGGAGTGTGAAAAAAATCCGATTTTCCTGACCCCGGGAATTTGAAAAAATCTGATTTTCCTGACCCCGGGAGTGTAAATATATCCGATTTTCTTGACCCCGGGAGTGTGAAAAAAATTAAATTCTCCTGACCCCCGTAGTGTGAAAAAATGTGATTTACTTGACCCCGGGAGTGTGAAAAAATTTACAATTTCCTGACCTCGGCAGTGTGAAAAAAACTAAATTTAACTGACCCCGGGAGTGTGGAAAAAATAAAATTCTCCTGACCCCGGGAGTGTGAAAAATTCCACTTTTCCTGTCCTCTGGAGTGTGAAAAATGTGATTTTCCTAACACCGGGAGTGTAAAAAAAAATCAGAATTTCCTGACCCCGGGAGTGTGAAAAAATGTGATTTTCTTGACCCCGGGAGTGTGAAAAAAATCAGAATCTCCTGAACCCGGGAGTGTGAAAAAATGTGATTTTCCTGACCCCGGGAATTTGAAAAAATCTGATTTTCCTGACCCCGGGAGTGTGAAAATATCTGATTTTCTTGACCCCGGGAGTGTGAAAAAAATCAGAATCTCCTGAACCCGGGAGTGTGAAAAAATGTGATTTTCTTGACCCCGGGAGTGTGGAAAATATCAGAATTTCCTGACCCCGGGAGTGTGAAAAAAAAGATCTGATTTTCCTGACCCCGGGAGTGTGAAAATATCCGATTTTCCTGACCCCGGGAGTGTGAAAAATATCAGAATTTCCTAACCCTGGAGTGTGAAAACATGTGATTTTCTTGACCCCGGGAGTGTGAAAAAAATTAAATTTTCCTGACCCCGGGAGTGTAAATATATCCAATTTACTTGACCCCGGGAGTGTGAAAAAAATTAAATTTTCCTGACCACGGCAGTGTGAAAAAAATTAAATTTTCCTGACCCCGGCAGTGTGAAAAAGACCCAATTTTCCTGACCCCGGGAGTTTGAAAAAAATTAAATTTTCCTGACCCCGGCAGTGTGAAAAAGACCCAATTTTCCTGACCCCGGGAGTTTGAAAAAAATCTGATTTTCCTGACCCCGGGAGAGTGAAAATATCCGATTTTCCTGACCCCGGGATTGGGAAAGAAATCCAATTTTCCTGACCCCGGGAGTATGAAAAATGTGATTTTCTTGACACCGGGAGTGTGGAAAAAACCCAATTATCCTGACCCCGGGAGTTTGAAAAAAATCCAATTTTCCCGACCCCGGGAGTATGAAAATATCCAATTTTCCTGACACCGGGAGTGTGAAAATATGCGATTTTCCTGACCCCGGGAGTGTGAAAAAAATCATAATTTCCTGACCCCGGGAGTTTTAAAAAATCTGATTTTCCTGACCCCGGGAGTGTGAAAATATCCGATTTTCCTGACACCGGGAGTGTGAAAAAAATCCAATTTTCCTGACCCCGGGAGAGTGAAAAATGTTATTTTCTTGACCCCGGGAGTGTGAAAAAAAATCAGAATTTTCTGACCCCGGGAGTGTGAAAAAATGTGATTTTCTTGACCCCGGGAGTGTGAAAAAACCCAATTTTCCTGACCCGGTGAGTGTGAAAAAAAATCTGGTTTTCCTTACCCCGGGAGTGTGAAAAATGTGATTTTCCTAACAGCGGGAGTGTGAAAAAAAATCAGAATTTTCTGACCCCGGGAGTGTGAAAAAAATTAAATTTTCCTGACCCCGGCAGTGTGAAAAAGACCCAATTTTCCTGACCCCGGGAGTTTGAAAAAAATCTGATTTTCCTGACCCCGGGAGTGTGAAAATATCCGATTTTCCTGACCCCGGGATTGGGAAAGAAATCCAATTTTCCTGACCCCGGGAGTATGAAAAATGTGATTTTCTTGACCCCGGGAGTGTGAAAAAAACCCAATCATCCTGACCCCGGGAGTTTGAAAAAAATCCAATTTTCCCGACCCCGGGAGTATGAAAATATCCAATTTTCCTGACCCCGGGAGTGTGAAAATATGCGATTTTCCTGACCCCGGGAGTGTGAAAAAAATCAGAATTTCCTGACCCCGGGAGTTTAAAAAAATCTGATTTTCCTGACCCCGGGAGTGTGAAAATATCCGATTTTCCTGACACCGGGAGTGTGAAAAAAATCCAATTTTCCTGACCCCGGGAGAGTGAAAAATGTTATTTTCTTGACCCCGGGAGTGTGAAAAAAAATCAGAATTTTCTGACCCCGGGAGTGTGAAAAAATGTGATTTTCTTGACCCCAGGAGTGTGAAAAAAAATCAGAATCTCCTGACCCCGGGAGTGTGAAAAAATGTGATTTTCTTGACCCCGGGAATGTGAAAAAAATCCAATTTTCCTGACACTGGGAGTTTGAAAAAAATCCAATTTTCCTGACCATGGGAGTATGAAAATATCCAATTTTCCTGACACCGGGAGTGTGAAAATATGCAATTTTCCTGACCCCGGGAGTGTGAAAAAAATCAGAATTTCCTGACCCGGGAGTTTAAAAAAATCTGATTTTCCTGACCCCGGGAGTGTGAAAAAAATCCAATTTTCCTGACCCCGGGAGTGTGAAAAAAATCCAATTTTCCTGACCCCAGGAGTGTGAAAAAAATCCAATTTTTCTGACCCGGGGAGTTTGAAAAAAATCTGATTTTCCTGAACCCGGGAGTTTGAAAATATCCGATTTTCCTGACCCCGGGATTGTGAAAAATATCAGAATTTCCTGACCCCGTGAGTGTGAAAATATCTGATTTTCTTGACCCCTGGAGTGTGAAAAAACCTTAAATTCTTCTGACAACGGGAGTGTGAAAAATGTGATTTTCCTAACACCGGGAGCGTGCAAAAAAATCAGAATTTCCTGACCCCGGGAGTGTGAATAAATGTGATTTTCCTGACCCCAGGAGTGTGAAAAAAATCAGAATCTCCTGAACCCGGAAGTGTGAAAAAATGTGATTTTCTTGACCCCTGGAGTGTGAAAAAATTAAATTTTCCTGACCCCGGGAGTGTGAAAAAAACCCAATTTTCCTGACCCCGGGAGTTTGAAAAAAATCTGATTTTCCTGACCCCGGGAGTGTGAAAATATCCGATTTTCCTGACCCCAGGATTGTGAAAGAAATCCAATTTTCCTGACCCCGGGAGTGTGAAAAATGTGATTTTCTTGACCCCGGGAGTGTGAAAAAAACCCAATTTTCCTGACCCCGGGAGTGTGAAAAAAACCCCATTTTCCTAACACCGGGAGTGTGAAAAAAATCAGAATTTCCTGACCCCGGGAGTGTGAAAAAATGTTATTTTCTTGACCCCGGGAGTGTGAAAAAAATCAGAATCTCCTGACCCCGGGAGTGTGAAAAAATGTGATTTTCTTGACCGTGGCAGTGTGAAAAAAATCAGAATCTCCTGAACCCGGGAGTGTGAAAAAATGTGATTTTCTTGACCCCGGGAGTGTGGAAAAAACCCAATTTTCCTGACCCCGGGAGTTTGAAAAAAATCCAATTTTCCTGACCCCGGGAGTGTGAATAAATGTGATTTTCCTGACCCCAGGAGTGTGAAAAAAATCAGAATCTCCTGAACCCGGGAGTGTGAAAAAATGTGATTTTCTTGACCCCGGGAGTGTGAAAAATATCAGAATTTCCTGACCCCAGGAGTGTGAAAAAAATCCGATTTTCCTGACCCCGGGAGTGTAAATATATCCAATTTACTTGACCCCGGGAGTGTGAAAATATCCAATTTTCCTGACCCCGGGAGTGTGAAAAATATCAGAATTTCCTGACCCAGGCTGTGTGAAAAAATGTGATTTTCTTGACCCCGGGAGTGTGAAAAAAATTAGAATCTCCTGAACCCAGGAGTGTGAAAAAATGTGATTTTCTTGACCGCGGGAGTGTGAAAAAAATCAGAATCTCCTGACCCCGGGAGTGTGAAAAAATGTGATTTTCTTGACCCCGGGAGTGTGGAAAAAACCCAATTTTCCTGACCCCAGGAGTTTGAAAAAAATCCAATTTTCCTGACCACGGGAGTATGAAAATATCCAATTTTCCTGACACCGGGAGTGTGAAAATATGCGATTTTCCTGACCCCGGGAGTGTGAAAAAAATCAGAATTTCCTGACCCCGGGAGTTAAAAAAAATCTGATTTTCCTGACCGCGGGAGTGTGAAAATATCCGATTTTCCTGACCCCGGGAGTGTGAAAAAAATCCAATTTTCCTGTCCCCAGGAGTGTGAAAAAAATCCAATTTTCCTGACCCGGGGAGTTTGAAAAAAATCTGATTTTCCTGAACCCGGGAGTTTGAAAATATCCGCTTTTCCTGACCCCGGGATTGTGAAAAATATCAGAATTTCCTGACCCCGTGAGTGTGAAAATATCTGATTTTCTTCACCCCTGGAGTATGAAAAAAATTAAATTCTTCTGACCCAGGGAGTGGGAAAAATGTGATTTTCCTAACACCGGGAGCGTGCAAAAAAATCAGAATTTCCTGACCCCGGGAGTGTGAATAAATGTGATTTTCCTGACCCCAGGAGTGTGAAAAAAAATCAGAATCTCCTGAACCCGGAAGTGTGAAAAAATGTGATTTTCTTGACCCCGGGAGTGTGAAAAATATCAGAATTTCCTGACCCCGGGAGTGTGAAAAAAATCTGATTTTCCTGACCCCGGGAGTGTGAAAATATCCAATTTTCCTGACCCCGGGAGTGTGAAAAATATCAGAATTTCCTGACACCGGGAGTGTGAAAAAATGTGATTTTCTTGACCCCGGGAGTGTGAAAAATTTTCCTGACCCCGGGAGTGTAAATATATCCAATTTACTTGACCCCGAGAGTGTGAAAAAAATTAAATTTTCCTAACCCCAGCAGTGTGAAAAAAACCCAATTTTCCTGACCCTGGGAGTTTGAAAAAAATCTGATTTTCCTGACCCCGGAAGTGTGAAAATATCCGATTTTCCTGACCCCGGGATTGTGAAAGAAATCCAATTTTCCTGACCCCGGGAGTGTGAAAAAAACCCCATTTTCCTAACACCGGGAGTGTGAAAAAATCAGAATTTCCTGACCCCGGGAGTGTGAAAAAATGTGATTTTCCTGACCCCGGGAGTGTGAAAAAATGTGATTTTCTTGACCCCAGGAGTGTGGAAAAAACCCAATTTTCCTGACCCTGGGAGTTTGAAAAAAATCCAATTTTCCTGACCACGGGAGTATGAAAATATCCAATTTTCCTGACACCGGGAGTGTGAAAATATGCGATTTTCCTGACCCCGGAGTGTGAAAAAAATCAGAATTTCCTGACCCCGGGAGTTTAAAAAAATGTGATTTTCCTGACCGCGGGAGTGTGAAAATTTCCGATTTTCCTGACCCCGGGAGTGTGAAAAAAATCCAATTTTCCTGACCCCAGGAGTGTGAAAAAAATCCAATTTTCCTGACCCGGGGAGTTTGAAAAAAATCTGATTTTCCTGAACCCGGGAGTTTGAAAATATCCGATTTTCCTGACCCCGGGATTGTGAAAAATATCAGAATTTCCTGACCCCGTGAGTGTGAAAATATCTGATTTTCTAGACCCCTGGAGTGTGAAAAAATTAAATTCTTCTGACCCCAGTAGTGTGAAAAATGTGATATTCCTAACACCGGGAGCGTGCAAAAAAATCAGAAATTCCTGACCCCGGGAGTGTGAATAAATGTGATTTTCTTGACCCAAGGAGTGTGAAAAAAATCAGAATCTCCTGAACCCGGGAGTGTGAAAAAATGTGATTTTCTTGACCCCGGGAGTGTGAAAAATATCAGAATTTCCTGACCCCAGGAGTGTGAAAAAAATCCGATTTTCCTGACCCCGGGAATTTGAAAAAATCTGATTTTCCTGACCCCGG
Source organism: Bradypodion ventrale (assembly GCA_035047345.1). Taxonomy (NCBI): domain Eukaryota; kingdom Metazoa; phylum Chordata; class Lepidosauria; order Squamata; family Chamaeleonidae; genus Bradypodion; species Bradypodion ventrale. Next base: position 20,336,230 of record JAWDJE010000009.1, on the reverse strand, counting down.
GAGTGTAAATATATCCGATTTTCTTGACCCCGGGAGTGTGAAAAAAATCAGAATCTCCTGAACCCGGTAGTGTGTAAAAATGTGATTTTCTTGACCCCGGGAGTGTGAAAAAAATCCAATTTTCCTGACCCCGGGAGTGTGAAAAAAATCCAATTTTCCTGACCCCAGGAGTGTGAAAAAAATCCAATTTTCCTGACTCGGGGAGTTTGAAAAAAATCTGATTTTCCTGAACCCCGGAGTTTGAAAATATCCGATTTTCCTGACCCCAGGATTGTGAAAAATATCAGAATTTCCTGACCCCGTGAGTGTGAAAATATCTGATTTTCTTGACCCCTGGAGTGTGAAAAAAATTTAAATTCTTCTGACCCCGTGAGTGTGAAAAATGTGATTTTCCTAACACCGGGAGCGTGCAAAAAAATCAGAATTTCCTGACCCCGGGAGTGTGAATAAATGTGATTTTCCTGACCCCAGGAGTGTGAAAAAAATCAGAATCTCCTGAACCCGGGAGTGAGAAAAAATGTGATTTTCTTGACCCCGGGAGTGTGAAAAATATAAGAATTTCCTGACCCCGGGAGTGTGAAAAAATATGATTTTCCTGACCCCGGGAGTGTAAATATATCCAATTTACTTGACCCCGGGAGTGTGAAAAAAATTAAATTTTCCTGACCCCGGCAGTTTGAAAAAAAAACCCAATTTTCCTGACCCCGGGAGTTTGAAAAAAATCTGATTTTCCTGACACCGGGAGTGTGAAAATATCCGATTTTCCTGACCCCGGGATTGTGAAAGAAATCCAATTTTCCTGACCCCGGGAGTGTGAAAAATGTGATTTTCTTGACCCCTGGAGTGTGAAAAAAACCCAATTTTCCTGACCCCGGGAGTTTGAAAAAAATCTGATTTTCCTGACCCCGGGAGTGTGAAAGAAATCCAATTTTCCTGACCCCGGGAGTGTGAAAAATGTGATTTTCTTGACCCCGGGAGTGTGAAAAAAACCCAATTTTCCTGACCCCGGGAGTGTGAAAAAAACCCCATTTTCCTAACACCGGGAGTGTGAAAAAAATCAGAATTTCCTGACCCCGGGAGTGTGAAAAAATGTTATTTTCTTGACCCCGGGAGTGTGAAAAAAATCAGAATCTCCTGACCCCGGGAGTGTGAAAAAATGTGATTTTCTTGACCGCGGCAGTGTGAAAAAAATCAGAATCTCCTGACCCCGGGAGTGTGAAAAAATGTGATTTTCTTGACCCCGGGAGTTTGGAAAAAACCCAATTTTCCTGACCCCGGGAGTTTGAAAAAAATCCAATTTTCCTGACACGGGGAGTATGAAAATATCCAATTTTCCTGACACCGGGAGAGTGAAAATATGCGATTTTCCATTACCCGGGAGTGTGAAAAAAATCAGAATTTCCTGACCCCGGGAGTTTAAAAAAATCTGATTTTCCTGACCCCGGGAGTGTGAAAATATCCGATTTTCCTCACCCCGGGAGTGTGGAAAAAACCCAATTTTCCTGAACCTGGGAGAGTGAAAAATGTTATTTTCTTGACCCCGGGAGTGTGAAAAAAATCAGAATCTTCTGAACCCGGGAGTGTGAAAAAATGTGATTTTCTTGATCCCGGGTGTGTGAAAAAACCCAATTTTCCGGACCCGGTGAGTGTGAAAAAAATCTGGTTTTCCTGACCCCGGGAGTGTGAAAAAAATCCAATTTTCCTGACCCCGGGAGTGTGAAAAATGTGATTTTCCTAATACCGGGCGTGTGAAAAAAATCAGAATTTTCTGACCCCGGGAGTGTGAAAAAAATCCAATTTTCCTGACCCCGGGAGTGTGAAAAAAATCCAATTTTCCTGACCCCAGGAGTGTGAAAAAAATCCAATTTTCCTGACCCGGGGAGTTTGAAAAAAATCTGATTTTCCTGAACCCGGGAGTTTGAAAATATCCGATTTTCCTGACCCCGGGAGTGTGAAAAAAATCCAATTTTCCTGACCACGGGAGTGTGAAAATATCTGATTTTCTTGACCCCTGGAGTGTGAAAAAAACTTAAATTCTTCTGACAACGGGAGTGTGAAAAATGTGATTTTCCTAACACCGGGAGCGTGCAAAAAATCAGAATTTCCTGACCCCGGGAGTGTGAATAAATGTGATTTTCCTGACCCCAGGAGTGTGAAAAAAATCAGAATCTCCTGAACCCGGAAGTGTGAAAAAATGTGATTTTCTTGACCCCTGGAGTGTGAAAAAATTAAATTTTCCTGACCCCGGGAGTGTGAAAAAAACCCAATTTTCCTGACCCCGGGAGTTTGAAAAAAATCTGATTTTCCTGACCCCGGGAGTGTGAAAATATCCGATTTTCCTGACCCCAGGATTGTGAAAAAAATCCAATTTTCCTGACCCCGGGAGTGTGAAAAATGTGATTTTCTTGACCCCGGGAGTGTGAAAAAAACCCAATTTTCCTGACCCCGGGAGTGTGAAAAAAACCCCATTTTCCTAACACCGGGAGTGTGAAAAAAATCAGAATTTCCTGACCCCGGGAGTGTGAAAAAATGTTATTTTCTTGACCCCGGGAGTGTGAAAAAAATCAGAATCTCCTGACCCCGGGAGTGTGAAAAAATGTGATTTTCTTGACCGCGGCAGTGTGAAAAAAATCAGAATCTCCTGACCCCGGGAGTGTGAAAAAATGTGATTTTCTTGACCCCGGGAGTGTGGAAAAAACCCAATTTTCCTGACCCCGGGAGTTTGAAAAAAATCCAATTTTCCTGACCCCGGGAGTGTGAATAAATGTGATTTTCCTGACCCCAGGAGTGTGAAAAAAATCAGAATCTCCTGAACCCGGGAGTGTGAAAAAATGTGATTTTCTTGACCCCGGGAGTGTGAAAAATATCAGAATTTCCTGACCCCAGGAGTGTGAAAAAAATCCGATTTTCCTGACCCCGGGAGTGTAAATATATCCAATTTACTTGACCCCGGGAGTGTGAAAAATGTGATTTTCCTAACACCGGGAGTTTGACAAAAAATCAGAATTTTCTGAACCCGGGAGTGTGAAAAAATGTGATTTTCTTGACCGCGGGAGTGTGAAAAAAATCAGAATCTCCTGACCCCGGGAGTGTGAAAAAATGTGATTTTCTTGACCCCGGGAGTGTGGAAAAAACCCAATTTTCCTGACCCCAGGAGTTTGAAAAAAATCCAATTTTCCTGACCATGGGAGTATGAAAATATCCAATTTTCCTGACACCGGGAGTGTGAAAATATGCGATTTTCCTGACCCCGGGAGTGTGAAAAAAATCAGAATTTCCTGACCCCGGGAGTTTAAAAAAATCTGATTTTCCTGACCGCGGGAGTGTGAAAATATCCGATTTTCCTGACCCCGGGAGTGTGAAAAAAATCCAATTTTCCTGACCCCAGGAGTGTGAAAAAAATCCAATTTTCCTGACCCGGGGAGTTTGAAAAAAATCTGATTTTCCTGAACCCGGGAGTTTGAAAATATCCGATTTTCTTGACCCCGGGAGTGTGAAAAAAAATCAGAATTTTCTGACCCCGGGAGTGTGAAAAAATGTGATTTTCTTGACCCCGGGAGTGTGAAAAAACCCAATTTTCCTGACCCGGTGAGTGTGAAAAAAATCTGGTTTTCCTTACCCCGGGAGTGTGAAAAATGTGATTTTCCTAACACCGGGAGTGTGAAAAAAAATCAGAATTTTCTGACCCCGGGAGTGTGAAAAAATGTGATTTTCTTGACCCCGGGAGTGTGAAAAAACCCAATTTTCCTGACCCGGTGAGTGTGAAAAAAAATCTGGTTTTCCTTACCCCGGGAGTGTGAAAAATGTGATTTTCCTAACACCGGGAGTGTGAAAAAAAATCAGAATTTTCTGACCCCGGGAGTGTGAAAAAAATTAAATTTTCCTGACCCCGGCAGTGTGAAAAAGACCCAATTTTCCTGACCCCGGGAGTTTGAAAAAAATCCGATTTTCCCGACCCCGGGAGTATGAAAATATCCAATTTTTCTGACACCGGGAGTGTGAAAATATGCGATTTTCCTGACCCCGGGAGTGTGAAAAAAATCAGAATTTCCTGACCCCGGGAGTTTAAAAAAATCTGATTTTCCTGACCCCGGGAGTGTGAAAATATCCGATTTTCCTGACACCGGGAGTGTGAAAAATGTTATTTTCTTGACCCCGGGAGTGTGAAAAAAAAATCAGAATTTTCTGACCCCGGGAGTGTGAAAAAATCTGATTTTCCTGACCCCGGGAGTGTGAAAATATCCGATTTTCCTGACACCGGGAGTGTGAAAAATGTTATTCTCTTGACCCCGGGAGTGTGAAAAAAAATCAGAATTTTCTGACCCCGGGAGTGTGAAAAAATGTGATTTTCTTGACCCCGGGAGTGTGAAAAAACCCAATTTTCCTGACCCGGTGAGTGTGAAAAAAATCTGGTTTTCCTTACCCCGGGAGTGTGAAAAATGTGATTTTCCTAACACCGGGAGTGTGAAAAAAAATCAGAATTTTCTGACCCCGGGAGTGTGAAAAAATGTGATTTTCTTGACCCCAGGAGTGTGAAAAAATATCAGAATCTCCTGACCCCGGGAGTGTGAAAAAAATGTGATTTTCTTGACCCCGGGAGTGTGAAAAAAATCCAATTTTCCTGACACTGGGAGTTTGAAAAAAATCTGGTTTTCCTGACCCCGGGTGTATGAAAATATCCATTTTTCCTGACACCGGGAGTGTGAAAATATGTGATTTTCCTGACCCCGGGAGTGTGAAAAAATCAGAATTTCCTGACGCCGGGAATTTAATAAAATCTGATTTTCCTGACCCCGGGAGTGTGAAAATATCCGATTTTCCTGACCCCAGGAGTCTGAAAAAAATCCGATTTTCCTGACCCCGGGAATTTGAAAAAATCTGATTTTCCTGACCCCGGGAGTGTAAATATATCCGATTTTCTTGACCCCGGGAGTGTGAAAAAAATTAAATTCTCCTGACCCCCGGAGTGTGAAAAAATGTGATTTACTTGACCCCGGGAGTGTGAAAAAATTTACAATTTCCTGACCTCGGCAGTGTGAAAAAAACTAAATTGAACTGACCCCGGGAGTGTGAAAATATCTGATTTTCTTGACCCCGGGAGTGTGGAAAAAATAAAATTCTCCTGACCCCGGGAGTGTGAAAAATTCCACTTTTCCTGACCTCTGGAGTGTGAAAAATGTGATTTTCCTAACACCGGGAGTGTAAAAAAAAATCAGAATTTCCTGACCCCGGGAGTGTGAAAAAATGTGATTTTCTTGACCCCGGGAGTGTGAAAAAAATCAGAATCTCCTGAACCCGGGAGTGTGAAAAAATGTGATTTTCTTGACCCCGGGAGTGTGAAAAAATGTGATTTTCTTGACCCCGGGAGTGTGAAAAAATTAAATTTTCCTGACCCCAGGAGTGTAAATATATCCAATTTAGTTGACCCCGGGAGTGTGAAAAAATGTGATTTTCTTGAACCTGGGAGTGTGAAAAATATTAAATTCTCCTGACCCTGGGAGTGTAAAAAAAATCCAATTTTCCTGACCCCGGGAGTGTGAAAAAATGTGATTTTCTTGACCCCGGGAGTGTGAAAAAATTAAATTTTCCTGACCCCAGGAGTGTAAATATATCCAATTTAGTTGACCCTGGGAGTATGAAAAAAATTAGAATCTCCTGACCCCGGGAGTGTGAAAAAATGTGATTATGCGGACCCCGGGAGTGTGAAAATATCCGATTTTCCTGACCCCGGGATTGTGAAAGAAATCCAATTTTCCTGACCCCGGGAGTGTGAAAAATGTGATTTTCTTGACCCCGGGAGTGTGAAAAAAACCCAATTTTCCTGACCCCGGGAGTGTGAAAAAAACCCCATTTTCCTTACACCGGGAGTGTGGAAAAAAATCAGAATTTCCTGACCCCGGGAGTGTGAAAAAATGTGATTTTCTTGACCCCGGGACTGTGAAAAAAATTAGAATCTCCTGACCCCGGGAGTGTGAAAAAATGTGATTTTCTTGACCGCGGGAGTGTGAAAAAAACCAGAATCTCCTGACCCCGGGAGTGTGAAAAAATGTGATTTTCTTGACCCCGGGAGTGTGGAAAAAACCCAATTTTCCTGACCCCGGGAGTTTGAAAAAAATCCAATTTTCCTGACCACGGGAGTATGAAAATATCCAATTTTCCTGACACCGGGAGTGTGAAAATATGCAATTTTCCTGACCCCGGGAGTGTGAAAAAAATCAGAATTTCCTGACCCGGGAGTTTAAAAAAATCTGAATTTCCTGACCCCGGGAGTGTGAAAAAAATCCAATTTTCCTGATCCCGGGAGTGTGAAAAAAATCCAATTTTCCTGACCCCAGGAGTGTGAAAAAAATCCAATTTTTCTGACCCGGGGAGTTTGAAAAAAATCTGATTTTCCTGAACCCGGAAGTTTGAAAATATCCGATTTTCCTGACCCCGGGATTGTGAAAAATATCAGAATTTCCTGACCCCGTGAGTGTGAAAATATCTGATTTTCTTGACCCCTGGAGTGTGAAAAAAACTTAAATTCTTCTGACCCCGGGAGTGTGAAAAATGTGATTTTCCTAACACCGGGAGCGTGCAAAAAAATCAGAATTTCCTGACCCCGGGAGTGTGAATAAATGTGATTTTCCTGACCCCAGGAGTGTGAAAAAAATCAGAATCTCCTGAACCCGGAAGTGTGAAAAAATGTGATTTTCTTGACCCCTGGAGTTTGAAAAAATTAAATTTTCCTGACCCCGGGAGTGTGAAAAAAACCCAATTTTCCTGACCCCGGGAGTTTGAAAAAAATCTGATTTTCCTGACCCCGGGAGTGTGAAAATATCCGATTTTCCTGACCCCAGGATTGTGAAAGAAATCCAATTTTCCTGACCCCGGGAGTGTGAAAAATGTGATTTTCTTGACCCCGGGAGTGTGAAAAAAACCCAATTTTCCTGACCCCGGGAGTGTGAAAAAAACCCCATTTTCCTAACACCGGGAGTGTGAAAAAAAGTCAGAATTACCTGACCCCGGGAGTGTGAAAAAATGTTATTTTCTTGACCCCGGGAGTGTGAAAAAAATCAGAATCTCCTGACCCCGGGAGTGTGAAAAAATGTGATTTTCTTGACCCCGGGAGTGTGGAAAAAACCCAATTTTCCTGACCCCGGGAGTTTGAAAAAAATCCAATTTTCCTGACACGGGGAGTATGAAAATATCCAATTTTCCTGACACCGGGAGAGTGAAAATATGCGATTTTCCATTACCCGGGAGTGTGAAAAATTTCCTGACCCCGGGAGTTTAAAAAAATCTGATTTTCCTGACCCCGGGAGTGTGAAAATATCCGATTTTCCTCACCCCGGGAGTGTGAAAAAAATCCAATTTTCCTGAACCTGGGAGAGTGAAAAATGTTATTTTCTTGACCCCGGGAGTGTGAAAAAAATCAGAATCTTCTGAACCCGGGAGTGTGAAAAAATGTGATTTTCTTGATCCCGGGTGTGTGAAAAAACCCAATTTTCCGGACCCGGTGAGTGTGAAAAAAATCTGGTTTTCCTGACCCCGGGAGTGTGAAAAAATCCAATTTTCCTGACCCCGGGAGTGTGAAAAATGTGATTTTCCTAATACCGGGCGTGTGAAAAAAAATCAGAATTTTCTGACCCCGGGAGTGTGAAAAAAATCCAATTTTCCTGACCCCGGGAGTGTGAAAAAAATCCAATTTTCCTGACCCCAGGAGTGTGAAAAAAATCCAATTTTCCTGACCCGGGGAGTTTGAAAAAAATCTGATTTTCCTGACCCCGGCAGTTTGAAAAAAATCTGATTTTCCTGACCCCGGGAGTGTGAAAAAAATTAAATTTTCCTGACCCCGGCAGTGTGAAAAAAACCCAATTTTCCTGACCCCGGGAGTTTGAAAAAAGTCTGATTTTCCTGACCCCGGGAGTGTGAAAATATCCGATTTTCCTGACCCCGGGATTGGGAAAGAAATCCAATTTTCCTGACCCCGGGAGTATGAAAAATGTGATTTTCTTGACCCCGGGAGTGTGGAAAAAACCCAATTATCCTGACCCCGGGAGTTTGAAAAAAATCCAATTTTCCCGACCCCGGGAGTATGAAAATATCCAATTTTCCTGACACCGGGAGTGTGAAAATATGCGATTTTCCTGACCCCGGGAGTGTGAAAAAAATCAGAATTTCCTGACCCCGGGAGTTTAAAAAAATCTGATTTTCCTGACCCCGGGAGTGTGAAAATATCCGATTTTCCTGACACCGGGAGTGTGAAAAATGTTATTTTCTTGACCCCGGGAGTGTGAAAAAAAAATCAGAATTTTCTGACCCCGGGAGTGTGAAAAAATCTGATTTTCCTGACCCCGGGAGTGTGAAAATATCCGATTTTCCTGACACCGGGAGTGTGAAAAAATGTGATTTTCTTGACCCCGGGAGTGTGAAAAAACCCAATTTTCCTTACCCGGTGAGTGTGAAAAAAATCTGGTTTTCCTTACCCCGGGAGTGTGAAAAATGTGATTTTCCTAACACCGGGAGTGTGAAAAAAAAATCAGAATTTTCTGACTCCGGGAGTGTGAAAAAAATTAAATTTTCCTGACCCCGGCAGTGTGAAAAAGACCCAATTTTCCTGACCCCGGGAGTTTGAAAAAAATCTGATTTTCCTGACCCCAGGAGTGTGAAAATATCCGATTTTCCTGACCCCGGGATTGGGAAAGAAATCCAATTTTCCTGACCCCGGGAGTATGAAAAATGTGATTTTCTTGACCCCGGCAGTGTGAAAAAGACCCAATTTTCCTGACCCCGGGAGTTTGAAAAAAATCTGATTTTCCTGACCCCGGGAGTGTGAAAATATCCGATTTTCCTGACCCCGGGATTGAGAAAGAAATCCAATTTTCCCGACCCCGGGAGTATGAAAATATCCAATTTTCCTGACACCGGGAGTGTGAAAATATGCGATTTTCCTGACCCCGGGAGTGTGAAAAAAATCAGAATTTCCTGACCCCGGGAGTTTAAAAAAATCTGATTTTCCTGACCCCGGGAGTGTGAAAATATCCGATTTTCCTGACACCGGGAGTGTGAAAAAAATCCAATTTTCCTGACCCCGGGAGAGTGAAAAATGTTATTTTCTTGACCCCGGGAGTGTGAAAAAAAATCAGAATTTTCTGACCCCGGGAGTGTGAAAAAATGTGATTTTCTTGACCCCGGGAGTGTGAAAAAACCCAATTTTCCTGACCCGGTGAGTGTGAAAAAAATCTGGTTTTCCTTACCCCGGGAGTGTGAAAAATGTGATTTTCCTAACACCGGGAGTGTGAAAAAAAATCAGAATTTTCTGACCCCGGGAGTGTGAAAAAATGTGATTTTCTTGACCCCAGGAGTGTGAAAAAAAATCAGAATCTCCTGACCCTGGGAGTGTGAAAAAAATGTGATTTTTTTGACCCCGGGAGTGTGAAAAAAATCCAATTTTCCTGACACTGGGAGTTTGAAAAAAATCTGGTTTTCCTGACCCCGGGTGTATGAAAATATCCATTTTTCCTGACACCGGGAGTGTGAAAATATGCGATTTTCCTGACCCCGGGAGTGTGAAAAAATCAGAATTTCCTGACGCCGGGAATTTAATAAAATCTGATTTTCCTGACCCCGGGAGTGTGAAAATATCCGATTTTCCTGACCCCAGGAGTGTGAAAAAAATCCGATTTTCCTGACCCCGGGAATTTGAAAAAATCTGATTTTCCTGACCCCGGGAGTGTAAATATATCCGATTTTCTTGACCCCGGGAGTGTGAAAAAAATTAAATTCTCCTGACCCCCGTAGTGTGAAAAAATGTGATTTACTTGACCCCGGGAGTGTGAAAAAATTTACAATTTCCTGACCTCGGCAGTGTGAAAAAAACTAAATTTAACTGACCCCGGGAGTGTGAAAATATCTGATTTTCTTGACCCCGGGAGTGTGGAAAAAATAAAATTCTCCTGACCCCGGGAGTGTGAAAAATTCCACTTTTCCTGACCTCTGGAGTGTGAAAAATGTGATTTTCCTAACACCGGGAGTGTAAAAAAAAATCAGAATTTCCTGACCCCGGGAGTGTGAAAAAATGTGATTTTCTTGACCCCGGGAGTGTGAAAAAAATCAGAATCTCCTGAACCCGGGAGTGTGAAAAAATGTGATTTTCTTGACCCTGGGAGTGTGAAAAAACCCAATTTTCCTGACCCCGGGAGTGTGAAATAATCCAATTTTCCTGACCCCGGGAGTGTGAAAAAAATACAATTTTCCTGACCCCGGGAGTGTGAAAAAAATCCAATTTTCCTGACACCGGGAGTTTGAAAAAAATCTGGTTTTCCTGAACCCGGGAGTTTGAAAATATCCGATTTTCCTGACCCCGGGATTGTGAAAAATATCAGAATTTCCTGACCCCGTGAGTGTGAAAATATCTGATTTTCTTGACCCCTGGAGTGTGAAAAAAATTAAATTCTTCTGACCCCGGGAGTGTGAAAAATGTGATTTTCCTAACACCGGGAGCGTGTAAAAAAAAGCAGAATTTCCTGACCGCGGGAGTGTGAAAAAATGTGATTTTCCTGACCCCGGGAGTGTGAAAAAAATCAGAATCTCCTGAACCCGGGAGTGTGAAAAAATGTGATTTTCTTGACCACGGGAGTGTGAAAAAAAATCCAATTTTCCTGACCCCAGGAGTGTGAAAAAAATCAAATTTTCCTAACCCCGGGAGTGTTAAAAAAATCTGATTTTCCTGACCCCGGGAGTGTGAAAATATCTGATTTACCTGACCCCGGGAGTGTGAAAAATATCAGAATTTCCTGACCCCGGGAGTGTGAAAAAATGTGATTTTCTTGACCCCGGGAGTGTGAAAAAAATTAAATTTTCCTGACCCCGGGAGTGTAAATATATCCAATTTTCCTGACCCCGGGAGTGTGAAAAATATCAGAATTTCCTGACCCCTGGAGTGTGAAAAAATGTGATTTTCTTGAACCTGGGAGTGTGAAAAATATTAAATTCTCCTGACCCTGGGAGTGTAAAAAAAATCCAATTTTCCTGACCCCGGGAGTGTGAAAAAATGTGATTTTCTTGACCCCGGGAGTGTGAAAAAATTAAATTTTCCTGACCCCAGGAGTGTAAATATATCCAATTTAGTTGACCCCGGGAGTGTGAAAAAAATTAAATTTTCCTAACCCTGGGAGTGTGAAAAAAATTAGAATCTCCTGACCCCGGGAGTGTGAAAAAATGTGATTATGCGGACCCCGGGAGTGTGAAAATATCCGATTTTCCTGACCCCGGGATTGTGAAAGAAATCCAATTTTCCTGACCCCGGGAGTGTGAAAAATGTGATTTTCTTGACCCGGGAGTTTAAAAATTCTGATTTTCCTGACCCCGGGAGTGTGAAAAAAATCCAATTTTCCTGACCCCGGGAGTGTGTAAAAAATCCAATTTTCCTGACCCCAGGAGTGTGAAAAAATCCAATTTTTCTGACCCGGGGAGTTTGAAAAAAATCTGATTTTCCTGAACCCGGAAGTTTGAAAATATCCGATTTTCCTGACCCCGGGATTGTGAAAAATATCAGAATTTCCTGACCCCGTGAGTGTGAAAATATCTGATTTTCTTGACCCCTGGAGTGTGAAAAAAACTTAAATTCTTCTGACCCCGGGAGTGTGAAAAATGTGATTTTCCTAACACCGGGAGCGTGCAAAAAAATCAGAATTTCCTGACCCCTGGAGTGTGAATAAATGTGATTTTCCTGACCCCAGGAGTGTGAAAAAAATCAGAATCTCCTGAACCCGGAAGTGTGAAAAAATGTGATTTTCTTGACCCCTGGAGTGTGAAAAAATTAAATTTTCCTGACCCCGGGAGTGTGAAAAAAACCCAATTTTCCTGACCCCGGGAGTTTGAAAAAAATCTGATTTTCCTGACCCCGGGAGTGTGAAAATATCCGATTTTCCTGACCCCAGGATTGTGAAAGAAATCCAATTTTCCTGACCCCGGGAGTGTGAAAAATGTGATTTTCTTGACCCCGGGAGTGTGAAAAAAACCCAATTTTCCTGACCCCGGGAGTGTGAAAAAAACCCCATTTTCCTAACACCGGGAGTGTGAAAAAAATCAGAATTTCCTGACCCCGGGAGTGTGAAAAAATGTTATTTTCTTGACCCTGGGAGTGTGAAAAAAATCAGAATCTCCTGACCGCGGGAGTGTGAAAAAATGTGATTTTCTTGACCGCGGCAGTGTGAAAAAAATCAGAATCTCCTGACCCCGGGAGTGTGAAAAAATGTGATTTTCTTGACCCCGGGAGTGTGGAAAAAACCCAATTTTCCTGACCCCGGGAGTTTGAAAAAAATCCAATTTTCCTGACACGGGGAGTATGAAAATATCCAATTTTCCTGACACCGGGAGAGTGAAAATATGCGATTTTCCATTACCCGGGAGTGTGAAAAAAAATCAGAATTTCCTGACCCCAGGAGTTTAAAAAAATCTGATTTTCCTGACCCCGGGAGTGTGAAAATATCCGATTTTCCTCACCCCGGGAGTGTGAAAAAAACCCAATTTTCCTGAACCTGGGAGAGTGAAAAATGTTATTTTCTTGACCCCGGGAGTGTGAAAAAAATCAGAATCTTCTGAACCCGGGAGTGTGAAAAAATGTGATTTTCTTGATCCCGGGTGTGTGAAAAAACCCAATTTTCCGGACCCGGTGAGTGTGAAAAAAATCTGGTTTTCCTGACCCCGGGAGTGTGAAAAAATCCAATTTTCCTGACCCTGGGAGTGTGAAAAATGTGATTTTCCTAATACCGGGCGTGTGAAAAAAATCAGAATTTTCTGACCCCGGGAGTGTGAAAAAAATCCAATTTTCCTGACCCCGGGAGTGTGAAAAAAATCCAATTTTCCTGACCCCAGGAGTGTGAAAAAAATCCAATTTTCCTGACCCGGGGAGTTTGAAAAAAATCTGATTTTCCTGACCCCGGCAGTTTGAAAAAAATCTGATTTTCCTGACCCCGGGAGTGTGAAAAAAATTAAATTTTCCTGACCCCGGCAGTGTGAAAAAAACCCAATTTTCCTGACCCCGGGAGTTTGAAAAAAGTCTGATTTTCCTGACCCCGGGAGTGTGAAAATATCCGATTTTCCTGACCCCGGGATTGGGAAAGAAATCCAATTTTCCTGACCCCGGGAGTATGAAAAATGTGATTTTCTTGACCCCGGGAGTGTGGAAAAAACCCAATTATCCTGACCCCGGGAGTTTGAAAAAAATCCAATTTTCCCGACCCCGGGAGTATGAAAATATCCAATTTTCCTGACACCGGGAGTGTGAAAATATGCGATTTTCCTAACACCGGGAGTGTGAAAAAAATCAGAATTTCCTGACCCCGGGAGTTTAAAAAAATCTGATTTTCCTGACCCCGGGAGTGTGAAAATATCCGATTTTCCTGACACCGGGAGTGTGAAAAAAATCCAATTTTCCTGACCCCGGGAAAGTGAAAAATGTTATTTTCTTGACCCCGGGAGTGTGAAAAAAAATCAGAATTTTCTGACCCCGGGAGTGTGAAAAAATGTGATTTTCTTGACCCCGGGAGTGTGAAAAAACCCAATTTTCCTGACCCGCTGAGTGTGAAAAAAATCTGGTTTTCCTTACCCCGGGAGTGTGAAAAATGTGATTTTCCTAACACCGGGAGTGTGAAAAAAAATCAGAATTTTCTGACCCCGGGAGTGTGAAAAAATGTGATTTTCTTGACCCCAGGAGTGTGAAAAAAAATCAGAATCTCCTGACCCCGGGAGTGTGAAAAAAATGTGATTTTCTTGACCCCGGGAGTGTGAAAAAAATCCAATTTTCCTGACACTGGGAGTTTGAAAAAAATCTGGTTTTCCTGACCCCGGGTGTATGAAAATATCCATTTTTCCTGACACCGGGAGTGTGAAAATATGCGATTTTCCTGACCCCGGGAGTGTGAAAAAATCAGAATTTCCTGACGCCGGGAATTTAATAAAATCTGATTTTCCTGACCCCGGGAGTGTGAAAATATCCGATTTTCCTGACCCCAGGAGTGTGAAAAAAATCCGATTTTCCTGACCCCGGGAATTTGAAAAAATCTGATTTTCCTGACCCCGGGAGTTTAAATATATCCGATTTTCTTGACCCCGGGAGTGTGAAAAAAATTAAATTCTCCTGACCCCCGGAGTGTGAAAAAATGTGATTTACTTGACCCCGGGAGTGTGAAAAAATTTACAATTTCCTGTCCTCGGCAGTGTGAAAAAAACTAAATTTAACTGACCCCGGGAGTGTGAAAATATCTGATTTTCTTGACCCCGGGAGTGTGGAAAAAATAAAATTCTCCTGACCCCGGGAGTGTGAAAAATTCCACTTTTCCTGACCTCTGGAGTGTGAAAAATGTGATTTTCCTAACACCGGGAGTGTAAAAAAAAATCAGAATTTCCTGACTCCGGGAGTGTGAAAAAATGTGATTTTCTTGACCCCGGGAGTGTGAAAAAAATCAGAATCTCCTGAACCCGGGAGTGTGAAAAAATGTGATTTTCTTGACCCCGGGAGTGTGAAAAAACCCAATTTTCCTGACCCCGGGAGTGTGAAATAATCCAATTTTCCTGATCCCGGGAGTGTGAAAAAAATACAATTTTCCTGACCCCGGGAGTGTGAAAAAAAACCCATTTTCCTAACACCGGGAGTGTGAAAAAAATCAGAATTTCCTGACCCCGGGAGTGTGAAAAAATGTGATTTTCTTGACCCCGGGAGTGTGAAAAAATTTAGAATCTCCTGACCCTGGGAGTGTGAAAAAATGTGATTTTCTTGACCGCAGGAGTGTGAAAAAAATCAGAATCTCCTGACCCCAGGAGTGTGAAAAAATGTGATTTTCTTGACCCCGGGAGTGTGGAAAAAACCCAATTTTCCTGACCCCGGGCGTTTGAAAATATCAAATTTTCCTGACACCGGGAGTGTGAAAATATGTGATTTTCCAGACCCCGGGAGTGAGAAAAAAATCCAATTTTCCTGACCCCAGGAGTGTGAAAAAATCCAATTTTCCTGACCCGGGAATTTTGAAAAAAATCTGATTTTCCTGAACCCGGGAGTTTGAAAATATCCGTTTTTCCTGATCCCGGGACTGTGAAAAATATCAGAATTTCCTGACCCCGTGAGTGTGAAAATATCTGATTTTCTTGACCCCTGGAGTGTGAAAAAAATTAAATTCTTCTGACCCCGGGAGTGTGAAAAATGTGATTTTCCTAACACCGGGAGCATGCAAAAAAATCAGAATTTCCTGACCCCGTGAGTGTGAATAAATGTGATTTTCCTGACCCCAGGAGTGTGAAAAAAATCAGAATCTCCTGAACCCGGGAGTGTGAAAAAATGTGATTTTCTTGACCCCGGGAGTGTGGAAAATATCAGAATTTCCTGACCCCGGGAGTGTGAAAAAAAAGATCTGATTTTCCTGACCCCGGGAGTGTGAAAATATCCGATTTTCCTGACCCCGGGAGTGTGAAAAATATCAGAATTTCCTAACCCTGGAGTGTGAAAACATGTGATTTTCTTGACCCCGGGAGTGTGAAAAAAATTAGATTTTCCTGACCCCGGGAGTGTAAATATATCCAATTTACTTGACCCCGGGAGTGTGAAAAAAATTAAATTTTCCTGACCACGGCAGTGTGAAAAAAATTAAATTTTCCTGACCCCGGCAGTGTGAAAAAGACCCAATTTTCCTGACCCCGGGAGTTTAAAAAAAATTAAATTTTCCTGACCCCGGCAGTGTGAAAAAGACCCAATTTTCCTGACCCCGGGAGTTTGAAAAAAATCTGATTTTCCTGACCCCGGGAGAGTGAAAATATCCGATTTTCCTGACCCCGGGATTGGGAAAGAAATCCAATTTTCCTGACCCCGGGAGTATGAAAAATGTGATTTTCTTGACCCCGGGAGTGTGGAAAAAACCCAATTATCCTGACCCCGGGAGTTTGAAAAAAATCCAATTTTCCCGACCCCGGGAGTATGAAAATATCCAATTTTCCTGACACCGGGAGTGTGAAAATATGCGATTTTCCTGACCCCGGGAGTGTGAAAAAAATCAGAATTTCCTGACCCCGGGAGTTTAAAAAAATCTGATTTTCCTGACCCCGGGAGTGTGAAAATATCCGATTTTCCTGACACCGGGAGTGTGAAAAAAATCCAATTTTCCTGACCCCGGGAGAGTGAAAAATGTTATTTTCTTGACCCCGGGAGTGTGAAAAAAAATCAGAATTTTCTGACCCCGGGAGTGTGAAAAAATGTGATTTTCTTGACCCCGGGAGTGTGAAAAAACCCAATTTTCCTGACCCGCTGAGTGTGAAAAAAATCTGGTTTTCCTTACCCCGGGAGTGTGAAAAATGTGATTTTCCTAACACCGGGAGTGTGAAAAAAAATCAGAATTTTCTGACCCCGGGAGTGTGAAAAAATGTGATTTTCTTGACCCCAGGAGTGTGAAAAAAAATCAGAATCTCCTGACCCCGGGAGTGTGAAAAAAATGTGATTTTCTTGACCCCGGGAGTGTGAAAAAAATCCAATTTTCCTGACACTGGGAGTTTGAAAAAAATCTGGTTTTCCTGACCCCGGGTGTATGAAAATATCCATTTTTCCTGACACCGGGAGTGTGAAAATATGCGATTTTCCTGACCCCGGGAGTGTGAAAAAATCAGAATTTCCTGACGCCGGGAATTTAATAAAATCTGATTTTCCTGACCCCGGGAGTGTGAAAATATCCGATTTTCCTGACCCCAGGAGTGTGAAAAAAATCCGATTTTCCTGACCCCGGGAATTTGAAAAAATCTGATTTTCCTGACCCCGGGAGTGTAAATATATCCGATTTTCTTGACCCCGGGAGTGTGAAAAAAATTAAATTCTCCTGACCCCCGGAGTGTGAAAAAATGTGATTTACTTGACCCCGGGAGTGTGAAAAAATTTACAATTTCCTGACCTCGGCAGTGTGAAAAAAACTAAATTTAACTGACCCCGGGAGTGTGAAAATATCTGATTTTCTTGACCCCGGGAGTGTGGAAAAAATAAAATTCTCCTGACCCCAGGAGTGTGAAAAATTCCACTTTTCCTGACCTCTGGAGTGTGAAAAATGTGATTTTCCTAACACCGGGAGTGTAAAAAAAAATCAGAATTTCCTGACTCCGGGAGTGTGAAAAAATGTGATTTTCTTGACCCCGGGAGTGTGAAAAAAATCAGAATCTCCTGAACCCGGGAGTGTGAAAAAATGTGATTTTCTTGACCCCGGGAGTGTGAAAAAACCCAATTTTCCTGACCCCGGGAGTGTGAAATAATCCAATTTTCCTGACCCCGGGAGTGTGAAAAAAATACAATTTTCCTGACCCCGGGAGTGTGAAAAAAACCCCATTTTCCTAACACCGGGAGTGTGAAAAAAATCAGAATTTCCTGACCCCGGGAGTGTGAAAAAATGTGATTTTCTTGACCCCGGGAGTGTGAAAAAATTTAGAATCTCCTGACCCTGGGAGTGTGAAAAAATGTGATTTTCTTGACCGCGGGAGTGTGAAAAAAATCAGAATCTCCTGACCCCAGGAGTGTGAAAAAATGTGATTTTCTTGACCCCGGGAGTGTGGAAAAAACCCAATTTTCCTGACCCCGGGCGTTTGAAAATATCCAATTTTCCTGACACCGGGAGTGTGAAAATATGTGATTTTCCAGACCCCGGGAGTGAGAAAAAAATCCAATTTTCCTGACCCCAGGAGTGTGAAAAAAATCCAATTTTCCTGACCCGGGAATTTTGAAAAAAATCTGATTTTCCTGAACCCGGGAGTTTGAAAATATCCGATTTTCCTGATCCCGTGATTGTGAAAAATATCAGAATTTCCTGACCCCGTGAGTGTGAAAATATCTGATTTTCTTGACCCCTGGAGTGTGAAAAAAATTAAATTCTTCTGACCCCGGGAGTGTGAAAAATGTGATTTTCCTAACACCGGGAGCATGCAAAAAAATCAGAATTTCCTGACCCCGTGAGTGTGATTAAATGTGATTTTCCTGACCCCAGGAGTGTGAAAAAAATCAGAATCTCCTGAACCCGGGAGTGTGAAAAAATGTGATTTTCTTGACCCCGGGAGTGTGGAAAATATCAGAATTTCCTGACCCCGGGAGTGTGAAAAAAAAGATCTGATTTTCCTGACCCCGGGAGTGTGAAAATATCCGATTTTCCTGACCCCGGGAGTGTGAAAAATATCAGAATTTCCTAACCCTGGAGTGTGAAAACATGTGATTTTCTTGACCCCGGGAGTGTGAAAAAAATTAAATTTTCCTGACCCCGGGAGTGTAAATATATCCAATTTACTTGACCCCGGGAGTGTGAAAAAAATTAAATTTTCCTGACCACGGCAGTGTGAAAAAAATTAAATTTTCCTGACCCCGGCAGTGTGAAAAAGACCCAATTTTCCTGACCCCGGGAGTTTGAAAAAAATTAAATTTTCCTGACCCCGGCAGTGTGAAAAAAAACCCATTTTCCTAACACCGGGAGTGTGAAAAAAATCAGAATTTCCTGACCCCGGGAGTGTGAAAAAATGTGATTTTCTTGACCCCGGGAGTGTGAAAAAATTTAGAATCTCCTGACCCTGGGAGTGTGAAAAAATGTGATTTTCTTGACCGCGGGAGTGTGAAAAAAATCAGAATCTCCTGACCCCAGGAGTGTGAAAAAATGTGATTTTCTTGACCCCGGGAGTGTGGAAAAAACCCAATTTTCCTGACCCCGGGCGTTTGAAAATATCAAATTTTCCTGACACCGGGAGTGTGAAAATATGTGATTTTCCAGACCCCGGGAGTGAGAAAAAAATCCAATTTTCCTGACCCCAGGAGTGTGAAAAAAATCCAATTTTCCTGACCCGGGAATTTTGAAAAAAATCTGATTTTCCTGAACCCGGGAGTTTGAAAATATCCGTTTTTCCTGATCCCGGGACTGTGAAAAATATCAGAATTTCCTGACCCCGTGAGTGTGAAAATATCTGATTTTCTTGACCCCTGGAGTGTGAAAAAAATTAAATTCTTCTGACCCCGGGAGTGTGAAAAATGTGATTTTCCTAACACCGGGAGCATGCAAAAAAATCAGAATTTCCTGACCCCGTGAGTGTGAATAAATGTGATTTTCCTGACCCCAGGAGTGTGAAAAAAATCAGAATCTCCTGAACCCGGGAGTGTGAAAAAATGTGATTTTCTTGACCCCGGGAGTGTGGAAAATATCAGAATTTCCTGACCCCGGGAGTGTGAAAAAAAAGATCTGATTTTCCTGACCCCGGGAGTGTGAAAATATCCGATTTTCCTGACCCCGGGAGTGTGAAAAATATCAGAATTTCCTAACCCTGGAGTGTGAAAACATGTGATTTTCTTGACCCCGGGAGTGTGAAAAAAATTAAATTTTCCTGACCCCGGGAGTGTAAATATATCCAATTTACTTGACCCCGGGAGTGTGAAAAAAATTAAATTTTCCTGACCACGGCAGTGTGAAAAAAATTAAATTTTCCTGACCCCGGCAGTGTGAAAAAGACCCAATTTTCCTGACCCCGGGAGTTTAAAAAAAATTAAATTTTCCTGACCCCGGCAGTGTGAAAAAGACCCAATTTTCCTGACCCCGGGAGTTTGAAAAAAATCTGATTTTCCTGACCCCGGGAGAGTGAAAATATCCGATTTTCCTGACCCCGGGATTGGGAAAGAAATCCAATTTTCCTGACCCCGGGAGTATGAAAAATGTGATTTTCTTGACCCCGGGAGTGTGGAAAAAACCCAATTATCCTGACCCCGGGAGTTTGAAAAAAATCCAATTTTCCCGACCCCGGGAGTATGAAAATATCCAATTTTCCTGACACCGGGAGTGTGAAAATATGCGATTTTCCTGACCCCGGGAGTGTGAAAAAAATCAGAATTTCCTGACCCCGGGAGTTTAAAAAAATCTGATTTTCCTGACCCCGGGAGTGTGAAAATATCCGATTTTCCTGACACCGGGAGTGTGAAAAAAATCCAATTTTCCTGACCCCGGGAGAGTGAAAAATGTTATTTTCTTGACCCCGGGAGTGTGAAAAAAAATCAGAATTTTCTGACCCCGGGAGTGTGAAAAAATGTGATTTTCTTGACCCCGGGAGTGTGAAAAAACCCAATTTTCCTGACCCGCTGAGTGTGAAAAAAATCTGGTTTTCCTTACCCCGGGAGTGTGAAAAATGTGATTTTCCTAACACCGGGAGTGTGAAAAAAAATCAGAATTTTCTGACCCCGGGAGTGTGAAAAAATGTGATTTTCTTGACCCCAGGAGTGTGAAAAAAAATCAGAATCTCCTGACCCCGGGAGTGTGAAAAAAATGTGATTTTCTTGACCCCGGGAGTGTGAAAAAAATCCAATTTTCCTGACACTGGGAGTTTGAAAAAAATCTGGTTTTCCTGACCCCGGGTGTATGAAAATATCCATTTTTCCTGACACCGGGAGTGTGAAAATATGCGATTTTCCTGACCCCGGGAGTGTGAAAAAATCAGAATTTCCTGACGCCGGGAATTTAATAAAATCTGATTTTCCTGACCCCGGGAGTGTGAAAATATCCGATTTTCCTGACCCCAGGAGTGTGAAAAAAATCCGATTTTCCTGACCCCGGGAATTTGAAAAAATCTGATTTTCCTGACCCCGGGAGTGTAAATATATCCGATTTTCTTGACCCCGGGAGTGTGAAAAAAATTAAATTCTCCTGACCCCCGGAGTGTGAAAAAATGTGATTTACTTGACCCCGGGAGTGTGAAAAAATTTACAATTTCCTGACCTCGGCAGTGTGAAAAAAACTAAATTTAACTGACCCCGGGAGTGTGAAAATATCTGATTTTCTTGACCCCAGGAGTGTGGAAAAAATAAAATTCTCCTGACCCCGGGAGTGTGAAAAATTCCACTTTTCCTGACCTCTGGAGTGTGAAAAATGTGATTTTCCTAACACCGGGAGTGTAAAAAAAAAATCAGAATTTCCTGACTCCGGGAGTGTGAAAAAATGTGATTTTCTTGACCCCGGGAGTGTGAAAAAAATCAGAATCTCCTGAACCCGGGAGTGTGAAAAAATGTGATTTTCTTGACCCCGGGAGTGTGAAAAAACCCAATTTTCCTGACCCCGGGAGTGTGAAATAATCCAATTTTCCTGACCCCGGGAGTGTGAAAAAAATACAATTTTCCTGACCCCGGGAGTGTGAAAAAAACCCCATTTTCCTAACACCGGGAGTGTGAAAAAAATCAGAATTTCCTGACCCCGGGAGTGTGAAAAAATGTGATTTTCTTGACCCCGGGAGTGTGAAAAAATTTAGAATCTCCTGACCCTGGGAGTGTGAAAAAATGTGATTTTCTTGACCGCGGGAGTGTGAAAAAAATCAGAATCTCCTGACCCCAGGAGTGTGAAAAAATGTGATTTTCTTGACCCCGGGAGTGTGGAAAAACCCCAATTTTCCTGACCCCGGGCGTTTGAAAATATCCAATTTTCCTGACACCGGGAGTGTGAAAATATGTGATTTTCCAGACCCCGGGAGTGAGAAAAAAATCCAATTTTCCTGACCCCAGGAGTGTGAAAAAAATCCAATTTTCCTGACCCGGGAATTTTGAAAAAAATCTGATTTTCCTGAACCCGGGAGTTTGAAAATATCCGATTTTCCTGATCCCGTGATTGTGAAAAATATCAGAATTTCCTGACCCCGTGAGTGTGAAAATATCTGATTTTCTTGACCCCTGGAGTGTGAAAAAAATTAAATTCTTCTGACCCCGGGAGTGTGAAAAATGTGATTTTCCTAACACCGGGAGCATGCAAAAAAATCAGAATTTCCTGACCCCGTGAGTGTGATTAAATGTGATTTTCCTGACCCCAGGAGTGTGAAAAAAATCAGAATCTCCTGAACCCGGGAGTGTGAAAAAATGTGATTTTCTTGACCCCGGGAGTGTGGAAAATATCAGAATTTCCTGACCCCGGGAGTGTGAAAAAAAAGATCTGATTTTCCTGACCCCGGGAGTGTGAAAATATCCGATTTTCCTGACCCCGGGAGTGTGAAAAATATCAGAATTTCCTAACCCTGGAGTGTGAAAACATGTGATTTTCTTGACCCCGGGAGTGTGAAAAAAATTAAATTTTCCTGACCCCGGGAGTGTAAATATATCCAATTTACTTGACCCCGGGAGTGTGAAAAAAATTAAATTTTCCTGACCACGGCAGTGTGAAAAAAATTAAATTTTCCTGACCCCGGCAGTGTGAAAAAGACCCAATTTTCCTGACCCCGGGAGTTTGAAAAAAATTAAATTTTCCTGACCCCGGCAGTGTGAAAAAGACCCAATTTTCCTGACCCCGGGAGTTTGAAAAAAATCTGATTTTCCTGACCCCGGGAGAGTGAAAATATCCGATTTTCCTGACCCCGGGATTGGGAAAGAAATCCAATTTTCCTGACCCCGGGAGTATGAAAAATGTGATTTTCTTGACCCCGGGAGTGTGGAAAAAACCCAATTATCCTGACCCCGGGAGTTTGAAAAAAATCCAATTTTCCCGACCCCGGGAGTATGAAAATATCCAATTTTCCTGACACCGGGAGTGTGAAAATATGCGATTTTCCTGACCCCGGGAGTGTGAAAAAAATCATAATTTCCTGACCCCGGGAGTTTAAAAAAATCTGATTTTCCTGACCCCGGGAGTGTGAAAATATCCGATTTTCCTGACACCGGGAGTGTGAAAAAAATCCAATTTTCCTGACTCCGGGAGAGTGAAAAATGTTATTTTCTTGACCCCGGGAGTGTGAAAAAAAATCAGAATTTTCTGACCCCGGGAGTGTGAAAAAATGTGATTTTCTTGACCCCGGGAGTGTGAAAAAACCCAATTTTCCTGACCCGGTGAGTGTGAAAAAAATCTGGTTTTCCTTACCCCGGGAGTGTGAAAAATGTGATTTTCCTAACACCGGGAGTGTGAAAAAAAATCAGAATTTTCTGACCCCGGGAGTGTGAAAAAAATTAAATTTTCCTGACCCCGGCAGTGTGAAAAAGACCCAATTTTCCTGACCCCGGGAGTTTGAAAAAAATCTGATTTTCCTGACCCCGGGAGTGTGAAAATATCCGATTTTCCTGACCCCGGGATTGGGAAAGAAATCCAATTTTCCTGACCCCGGGAGTATGAAAAATGTGATTTTCTTGACCCCGGGAGTGTGAAAAAAACCCAATTATCCTGACCCCGGGAGTTTGAAAAAAATCCAATTTTCCCGACCCCGGGAGTATGAAAATATCCAATTTTCCTGACCCCGGGAGTGTGAAAATATGCGATTTTCCTGACCCCGGGAGTGTGAAAAAAATCAGAATTTCCTGACCCCGGGAGTTTAAAAAAATCTGATTTTCCTGACCCCGGGAGTGTGAAAATATCCGATTTTCCTGACACCGGGAGTGTGAAAAAAATCCAATTTTCCTGACCCCGGGAGAGTGAAAAATGTTATTTTCTTGACCCCGGGAGTGTGAAAAAAAATCAGAATTTTCTGACCCCGGGAGTGTGAAAAAATGTGATTTTCTTGACCCCGGGAGTGTGAAAAAACCCAATTTTCCTGACCCGGTGAGTGTGAAAAAAATCTGGTTTTCCTTACCCCGGGAGTGTGAAAAATGTGATTTTCCTAACACCGGGAGTGTGAAAAAAAATCAGAATTTTCTGACCCCGGGAGTGTGAAAAAATGTGATTTTCTTGACCCCAGGAGTGTGAAAAAAAATCAGAATCTCCTGACCCCGGGAGTGTGAAAAAAATGTGATTTTCTTGACCCCGGGAGTGTGAAAAAAATCCAATTTTCCTGACACTGGGAGTTTGAAAAAAATCCAATTTTCCTGACCATGGGAGTATGAAAATATCCAATTTTCCTGACACCGGGAGTGTGAAAATATGCAATTTTCCTGACCCCGGGAGTGTGAAAAAAATCAGAATTTCCTGACCCGGGAGTTTAAAAAAATCTGATTTTCCTGACCCCGGGAGTGTGAAAAAAATCCAATTTTCCTGACCCCGGGAGTGTGAAAAAAATCCAATTTTCCTGACCCCAGGAGTGTGAAAAAAATCCAATTTTTCTGACCCGGGGAGTTTGAAAAAAATCTGATTTTCCTGAACCCGGGAGTTTGAAAATATCCGATTTTCCTGACCCCGGGATTGTGAAAAATATCAGAATTTCCTGACCCCGTGAGTGTGAAAATATCTGATTTTCTTGACCCCTGGAGTGTGAAAAAAACTTAAATTCTTCTGACAACGGGAGTGTGAAAAATGTGATTTTCCTAACACCGGGAGCGTGCAAAAAAATCAGAATTTCCTGACCCCGGGAGTGTGAATAAATGTGATTTTCCTGACCCCAGGAGTGTGAAAAAAATCAGAATCTCCTGAACCCGGAAGTGTGAAAAAATGTGATTTTCTTGACCCCTGGAGTGTGAAAAAATTAAATTTTCCTGACCCCGGGAGTGTGAAAAAAACCCAATTTTCCTGACCCCGGGAGTTTGAAAAAAATCTGATTTTCCTGACCCCGGGAGTGTGAAAATATCCGATTTTCCTGACCCCAGGATTGTGAAAGAAATCCAATTTTCCTGACCCCGGGAGTGTGAAAAATGTGATTTTCTTGACCCCGGGAGTGTGAAAAAAACCCAATTTTCCTGACCCCGGGAGTGTGAAAAAAACCCCATTTTCCTAACACCGGGAGTGTGAAAAAAAATCAGAATTTCCTGACCCCGGGAGTGTGAAAAAATGTTATTTTCTTGACCCCGGGAGTGTGAAAAAAATCAGAATCTCCTGACCCCGGGAGTGTGAAAAAATGTGATTTTCTTGACCGTGGCAGTGTGAAAAAAATCAGAATCTCCTGAACCCGGGAGTGTGAAAAAATGTGATTTTCTTGACCCCGGGAGTGTGGAAAAAACCCAATTTTCCTGACCCCGGGAGTTTGAAAAAAATCCAATTTTCCTGACCCCGGGAGTGTGAATAAATGTGATTTTCCTGACCCCAGGAGTGTGAAAAAAATCAGAATCTCCTGAACCCGGGAGTGTGAAAAAATGTGATTTTCTTGACCCCGGGAGTGTGAAAAATATCAGAATTTCCTGACCCCAGGAGTGTGAAAAAAATCCGATTTTCCTGACCCCGGGAGTGTAAATATATCCAATTTACTTGACCCCGGGAGTGTGAAAATATCCAATTTTCCTGACCCCGGGAGTGTGAAAAATATCAGAATTTCCTGACCCCGGCTGTGTGAAAAAATGTGATTTTCTTGACCCCGGGAGTGTGAAAAAAATTAGAATCTCCTGAACCCAGGAGTGTGAAAAAATGTGATTTTCTTGACCGCGGGAGTGTGAAAAAAATCAGAATCTCCTGACCCCGGGAGTGTGAAAAAATGTGATTTTCTTGACCCCGGGAGTGTGGAAAAAACCCAATTTTCCTGACCCCAGGAGTTTGAAAAAAATCCAATTTTCCTGACCACGGGAGTATGAAAATATCCAATTTTCCTGACACCGGGAGTGTGAAAATATGCGATTTTCCTGACCCCGGGAGTGTGAAAAAAATCAGAATTTCCTGACCCCGGGAGTTAAAAAAAATCTGATTTTCCTGACTGCGGGAGTGTGAAAATATCCGATTTTCCTGACCCCGGGAGTGTGAAAAAAATCCAATTTTCCTGTCCCCAGGAGTGTGAAAAAAATCCAATTTTCCTGACCCGGGGAGTTTGAAAAAAATCTGATTTTCCTGAACCCGGGAGTTTGAAAATATCCGATTTTCCTGACCCCGGGATTGTGAAAAATATCAGAATTTCCTGACCCCGTGAGTGTGAAAATATCTGATTTTCTTCACCCCTGGAGTATGAAAAAAATTAAATTCTTCTGACCCAGGGATTGGGAAAAATGTGATTTTCCTAACACCGGGAGCGTGCAAAAAAATCAGAATTTCCTGACCCCGGGAGTGTGAATAAATGTGATTTTCCTGACCCCAGGAGTGTGAAAAAAAATCAGAATCTCCTGAACCCGGAAGTGTGAAAAAATGTGATTTTCTTGACCCCGGGAGTGTGAAAAATATCAGAATTTCCTGACCCCGGGAGTGTGAAAAAAATCTGATTTTCCTGACCCCGGGAGTGTGAAAATATCCAATTTTCCTGACCCCGGGAGTGTGAAAAATATCAGAATTTCCAGACCCCGGGAGTGTGAAAAAATGTGATTTTCTTGACCCCGGGAGTGTGAAAAATTTTCCTGACCCCGGGTGTGTAAATATATCCAATTTACTTGACCCCGAGAGTGTGAAAAAAATTAAATTTTCCTAACCCCAGCAGTGTGAAAAAAACCCAATTTTCCTGACCCTGGGAGTTTGAAAAAAATCTGATTTTCCTGACCCCGGAAGTGTGAAAATATCCGATTTTCCTGACGCCGGGATTGTGAAAGAAATCCAATTTTCCTGACCCCGGGAGTGTGAAAAAAACCCCATTTTCCTAACACCGGGAGTGTGAAAAAATCAGAATTTCCTGACCCCGGGAGTGTGAAAAAATGTGATTTTCCTGACCCCGGGAGTGTGAAAAAATGTGATTTTCTTGACTGCGGGAGTGTGAAAAAAATCAGAATCTCCTGACCCCGGGAGTGTGAAAAAATGTGATTTTCTTGACCCCAGGAGTGTGGAAAAAACCCAATTTTCCTGACCCTGGGAGTTTGAAAAAAATCCAATTTTCCTGAAGACGGGAGTATGAAAATATCCAATTTTCTTGACACCGGGAGTGTGAAAATATGCGATTTTCCTGACCCCGGAGTGTGAAAAAAATCAGAATTTCCTGACCCCGGGAGTTTAAAAAAATGTGATTTTCCTGACCGCGGGAGTGTGAAAATTTCCGATTTTCCTGACCCCGGGAGTGTGAAAAAAATCCAATTTTCCTGACCCCAGGAGTGTGAAAAAAATCCAATTTTCCTGACCCGGGGAGTTTGAAAAAAATCTGATTTTCCTGAACCCGGGAGTTTGAAAATATCCGATTTTCCTGACCCCGGGATTGTGAAAAATATCAGAATTTCCTGACCCCGTGAGTGTGAAAATAACTGATTTTCTAGACCCCTGGAGTGTGAAAAAATTAAATTCTTCTGACCCCGGTAGTGTGAAAAAATGTGATATTCCTAACACCGGGAGCGTGCAAAAAAATCAGAATTTCCTGACCCTGGGAGTGTGAATAAATGTGATTTTCTTGACCCCAGGAGTGTGAAAAAAATCAGAATCTCCTGAACCCGGGAGTGTGAAAAAATGTGATTTTCTTGACCCCGGGAGTGTGAAAAATATCAGAATTTCCTGACCCCAGGAGTGTGAAAAAAATCCGATTTTCCTGACCCCGGGAATTTGAAAAAATCTGATTTTCCTGACCCCGGGAGTGTAAATATATCCGATTTTCTTGACCCCGGGAGTGTGAAAAAAATCAGAATCTCCTGAACCCGGTAGTGTGTAAAAATGTGATTTTCTTGACCCCGGGAGTGTGAAAAAAATCCAATTTTCCTGACCCCGGGAGTGTGAAAAAAATCCAATTTTCCTGACCCCAGGAGTGTGAAAAAAATCCAATTTTCCTGACTCGGGGAGTTTGAAAAAAAATCTGATTTTCCTGAACCCCGGAGTTTGAAAATATCCGATTTTCCTGACCCCGGGATTGTGAAAAATATCAGAATTTCCTGACCCCGTGAGTGTGAAAATATCTGATTTTCTTGACCCCTGGAGTGTGAAAAAAATTTAAATTCTTCTGACCCCGTGAGTGTGAAAAATGTGATTTTCCTAACACCGGGAGCGTGCAAAAAAATCAGAATTTCCTGACCCCGGGAGTGTGAATAAATGTGATTTTCCTGACCCCAGGAGTGTGAAAAAAATCAGAATCTCCTGAACCCGGGAGTGAGAAAAAATGTGATTTTCTTGACCCCGGGAGTGTGAAAAATATAAGAATTTCCTGACCCCGGGAGTGTGAAAAAATATGATTTTCCTGACCCCGGGAGTGTAAATATATCCAATTTACTTGACCCCGGGAGTGTGAAAAAAATTAAATTTTCCTGACCCCGGCAGTTTGAAAAAAAAACCCAATTTTCCTGACCCCGGGAGTTTGAAAAAAATCTGATTTTCCTGACACCGGGAGTGTGAAAATATCCGATTTTCCTGACCCCGGGATTGTGAAAGAAATCCAATTTTCCTGACCCCGGGAGTGTGAAAAATGTGATTTTCTTGACCCCTGGAGTGTGAAAAAAACCCAATTTTCCTGACCCCGGGAGTTTGAAAAAAATCTGATTTTCCTGACCCCGGGAGTGTGAAAGAAATCCAATTTTCCTGACCCCGGGAGTGTGAAAAATGTGATTTTCTTGACCCCGGGAGTGTGAAAAAAACCCAATTTTCCTGACCCCGGGAGTGTGAAAAAAACCCCATTTTCCTAACACCGGGAGTGTGAAAAAAATCAGAATTTCCTGACCCCGGGAGTGTGAAAAAATGTTATTTTCTTGACCCCGGGAGTGTGAAAAAAATCAGAATCTCCTGACCCCGGGAGTGTGAAAAAATGTGATTTTCTTGACCGCGGCAGTGTGAAAAAAATCAGAATCTCCTGACCCCGGGAGTGTGAAAAAATGTGATTTTCTTGACCCCGGGAGTTTGGAAAAAACCCAATTTTCCTGACCCCGGGAGTTTGAAAAAAATCCAATTTTCCTGACACGGGGAGTATGAAAATATCCAATTTTCCTGACACCGGGAGAGTGAAAATATGCGATTTTCCATTACCCGGGAGTGTGAAAAAAATCAGAATTTCCTGACCCCGGGAGTTTAAAAAAATCTGATTTTCCTGACCCCGGGAGTGTGAAAATATCCGATTTTCCTCACCCCGGGAGTGTGGAAAAAACCCAATTTTCCTGAACCTGGGAGAGTGAAAAATGTTATTTTCTTGACCCCGGGAGTGTGAAAAAAATCAGAATCTTCTGAACCCGGGAGTGTGAAAAAATGTGATTTTCTTGATCCCGGGTGTGTGAAAAAACCCAATTTTCCGGACCCGGTGAGTGTGAAAAAAATCTGGTTTTCCTGACCCCGGGAGTGTGAAAAAAATCCAATTTTCCTGACCCCGGGAGTGTGAAAAATGTGATTTTCCTAATACCGGGCGTGTGAAAAAAATCAGAATTTTCTGACCCCGGGAGTGTGAAAAAAATCCAATTTTCCTGACCCCGGGAGTGTGAAAAAAATCCAATTTTCCTGACCCCAGGAGTGTGAAAAAAATCCAATTTTCCTGACCCGGGGAGTTTGAAAAAAATCTGATTTTCCTGAACCCGGGAGTTTGAAAATATCCGATTTTCCTGACCCCGGGAGTGTGAAAAAAATAAAATTTTCCTGACCACGGGAGTGTGAAAATATCTGATTTTCTTGACCCCTGGAGTGTGAAAAAAGCTTAAATTCTTCTGACAACGGGAGTGTGAAAAATGTGATTTTCCTAACACCGGGAGCGTGCAAAAAATCAGAATTTCCTGACCCCGGGAGTGTGAATAAATGTGATTTTCCTGACCCCAGGAGTGTGAAAAAAATCAGAATCTCCTG
This sequence comes from Bradypodion ventrale, assembly GCA_035047345.1. Taxonomy (NCBI): domain Eukaryota; kingdom Metazoa; phylum Chordata; class Lepidosauria; order Squamata; family Chamaeleonidae; genus Bradypodion; species Bradypodion ventrale. Next base: position 20,306,738 of record JAWDJE010000009.1, on the reverse strand, counting down.
AACCCGGAAGTGTGAAAAAATGTGATTTTCTTGACCCCTGGAGTGTGAAAAAATTAAATTTTCCTGACCCCGGGAGTGTGAAAAAAACCCAATTTTCCTGACCCCGGGAGTTTGAAAAAAATCTGATTTTCCTGACCCCGGGAGTGTGAAAATATCCGATTTTCCTGACCCCAGGATTGTGAAAGAAATCCAATTTTCCTGACCCCGGGAGTGTGAAAAATGTGATTTTCTTGACCCCAGGAGTGTGAAAAAAATCAGAATCTCCTGAACCCGGGAGTGTGAAAAAATGTGATTTTCTTGACCCCGGGAGTGTGAAAAATATCAGAATTTCCTGACCCCAGGAGTGTGAAAAAAATCCGATTTTCCTGACCCCGGGAGTGTAAATATATCCAATTTACTTGACCCCGGGAGTGTGAAAAATGTGATTTTCCTAACACCGGGAGTTTGACAAAAAAATCAGAATTTTCTGAACCCGGGAGTGTGAAAAAATGTGATTTTCTTGATCGCGGGAGTGTGAAAAAAATCAGAATCTCCTGACCCCGGGAGTGTGAAAAAATGTGATTTTCTTGACCCCGGGAGTGTGGAAAAAACCCAATTTTCCTGACCCCAGGAGTTTGAAAAAAATCCAATTTTCCTGACCATGGGAGTATGAAAATATCCAATTTTCCTGACACCGGGAGTGTGAAAATATCTGATTTTCTTGACCCCTGGAGTGTGAAAAAAATTTAAATTCTTCTGACCCCGTGAGTGTGAAAAATGTGATTTTCCTAACACCGGGAGCGTGCAAAAAAATCAGAATCTCCTGAACCCGGGAGTGAGAAAAAATGTGATTTTCTTGACCCCGGGAGTGTGAAAAATATAAGAATTTCCTGACCCCGGGAGTGTGAAAAAATATGATTTTCCTGACCCCGGGAGTGTAAATATATCCAATTTACTTGACCCCGGGAGTGTGAAAAAAATTAAATTTTCCTGACCCCGGCAGTTTGAAAAAAAAACCCAATTTTCCTGACCCCGGGAGTTTGAAAAAAATCTGATTTTCCTGACACCGGGAGTGTGAAAATATCCGATTTTCCTGACCCCGGGATTGTGAAAGAAATCCAATTTTCCTGACCCCGGGAGTGTGAAAAATGTGATTTTCTTGACCCCTGGAGTGTGAAAAAAAACCAATTTTCCTGACCCCGGGAGTTTGAAAAAAATCTGATTTTCCTGACCCCGGGAGTGTGAAAGAAATCCAATTTTCCTGACCCCGGGAGTGTGAAAAATGTGATTTTCTTGACCCCGGGAGTGTGAAAAAACCCAATTTTCCTGACCCGGTGAGTGTGAAAAAAATCTGGTTTTCCTTACCCCGGGAGTGTGAAAAATGTGATTTTCCTAACACCGGGAGTGTGAAAAAAAATCAGAATTTTCTGACCCCGGGAGTGTGAAAAAAATTAAATTTTCCTGACCCCGGCAGTGTGAAAAAGACCCAATTTTCCTGACCCCGGGAGTTTGAAAAAAATCTGATTTTCCTGACCCCGGGAGTGTGAAAATATCCGATTTTCCTGACCCCGGGATTGGGAAAGAAATCCAATTTTCCTGACCCCGGGAGTATGAAAAATGTGATTTTCTTGACCCCGGGAGTGTGAAAAAAACCCAATTATCCTGACCCCGGGAGTTTGAAAAAAATCCAATTTTCCCGACCCCGGGAGTATGAAAATATCCAATTTTCCTGACCCCGGGAGTGTGAAAATATGCGATTTTCCTGACCCCGGGAGTGTGAAAAAAATCAGAATTTCCTGACCCCGGGAGTTTAAAAAAATCTGATTTTCCTGACCCCGGGAGTGTGAAAATATCCGATTTTCCTGACACCGGGAGTGTGAAAAAAATCCAATTTTCCTGACCCCGGGAGAGTGAAAAATGTTATTTTCTTGACCCCGGGAGTGTGAAAAAAAATCAGAATTTTCTGACCCCGGGAGTGTGAAAAAATGTGATTTTCTTGACCCCGGGAGTGTGAAAAAACCCAATTTTCCTGACCCGGTGAGTGTGAAAAAAATCTGGTTTTCCTTACCCCGGGAGTGTGAAAAATGTGATTTTCCTAACACCGGGAGTGTGAAAAAAAATCAGAATTTTCTGACCCCGGGAGTGTGAAAAAATGTGATTTTCTTGACCCCAGGAGTGTGAAAAAAAATCAGAATCTCCTGACCCCGGGAGTGTGAAAAAAATGTGATTTTCTTGACCCCGGGAGTGTGAAAAAAATCCAATTTTCCTGACACTGGGAGTTTGAAAAAAATCCAATTTTCCTGACCATGGGAGTATGAAAATATCCAATTTTCCTGACACCGGGAGTGTGAAAATATGCAATTTTCCTGACCCCGGGAGTGTGAAAAAAATCAGAATTTCCTGACCCGGGAGTTTAAAAAAATCTGATTTTCCTGACCCCGGGAGTGTGAAAAAAATCCAATTTTCCTGACCCCGGGAGTGTGAAAAAAATCCAATTTTCCTGACCCCAGGAGTGTGAAAAAAATCCAATTTTTCTGACCCGGGGAGTTTGAAAAAAATCTGATTTTCCTGAACCCGGGAGTTTGAAAATATCCGATTTTCCTGACCCCGGGATTGTGAAAAATATCAGAATTTCCTGACCCCGTGAGTGTGAAAATATCTGATTTTCTTGACCCCTGGAGTGTGAAAAAAACTTAAATTCTTCTGACAACGGGAGTGTGAAAAATGTGATTTTCCTAACACCGGGAGCGTGCAAAAAAATCAGAATTTCCTGACCCCGGGAGTGTGAATAAATGTGATTTTCCTGACCCCAGGAGTGTGAAAAAAATCAGAATCTCCTGAACCCGGAAGTGTGAAAAAATGTGATTTTCTTGACCCCTGGAGTGTGAAAAAATTAAATTTTCCTGACCCCGGGAGTGTGAAAAAAACCCAATTTTCCTGACCCCGGGAGTTTGAAAAAAATCTGATTTTCCTGACCCCGGGAGTGTGAAAATATCCGATTTTCCTGACCCCAGGATTGTGAAAGAAATCCAATTTTCCTGACCCCGGGAGTGTGAAAAATGTGATTTTCTTGACCCCGGGAGTGTGAAAAAAACCCAATTTTCCTGACCCCGGGAGTGTGAAAAAAACCCCATTTTCCTAACACCGGGAGTGTGAAAAAAAATCAGAATTTCCTGACCCCGGGAGTGTGAAAAAATGTTATTTTCTTGACCCCGGGAGTGTGAAAAAAATCAGAATCTCCTGACCCCGGGAGTGTGAAAAAATGTGATTTTCTTGACCGTGGCAGTGTGAAAAAAATCAGAATCTCCTGAACCCGGGAGTGTGAAAAAATGTGATTTTCTTGACCCCGGGAGTGTGGAAAAAACCCAATTTTCCTGACCCCGGGAGTTTGAAAAAAATCCAATTTTCCTGACCCCGGGAGTGTGAATAAATGTGATTTTCCTGACCCCAGGAGTGTGAAAAAAATCAGAATCTCCTGAACCCGGGAGTGTGAAAAAATGTGATTTTCTTGACCCCGGGAGTGTGAAAAATATCAGAATTTCCTGACCCCAGGAGTGTGAAAAAAATCCGATTTTCCTGACCCCGGGAGTGTAAATATATCCAATTTACTTGACCCCGGGAGTGTGAAAATATCCAATTTTCCTGACCCCGGGAGTGTGAAAAATATCAGAATTTCCTGACCCCGGCTGTGTGAAAAAATGTGATTTTCTTGACCCCGGGAGTGTGAAAAAAATTAGAATCTCCTGAACCCAGGAGTGTGAAAAAATGTGATTTTCTTGACCGCGGGAGTGTGAAAAAAATCAGAATCTCCTGACCCCGGGAGTGTGAAAAAATGTGATTTTCTTGACCCCGGGAGTGTGGAAAAAACCCAATTTTCCTGACCCCAGGAGTTTGAAAAAAATCCAATTTTCCTGACCACGGGAGTATGAAAATATCCAATTTTCCTGACACCGGGAGTGTGAAAATATGCGATTTTCCTGACCCCGGGAGTGTGAAAAAAATCAGAATTTCCTGACCCCGGGAGTTAAAAAAAATCTGATTTTCCTGACTGCGGGAGTGTGAAAATATCCGATTTTCCTGACCCCGGGAGTGTGAAAAAAATCCAATTTTCCTGTCCCCAGGAGTGTGAAAAAAATCCAATTTTCCTGACCCGGGGAGTTTGAAAAAAATCTGATTTTCCTGAACCCGGGAGTTTGAAAATATCCGATTTTCCTGACCCCGGGATTGTGAAAAATATCAGAATTTCCTGACCCCGTGAGTGTGAAAATATCTGATTTTCTTCACCCCTGGAGTATGAAAAAAATTAAATTCTTCTGACCCAGGGATTGGGAAAAATGTGATTTTCCTAACACCGGGAGCGTGCAAAAAAATCAGAATTTCCTGACCCCGGGAGTGTGAATAAATGTGATTTTCCTGACCCCAGGAGTGTGAAAAAAAATCAGAATCTCCTGAACCCGGAAGTGTGAAAAAATGTGATTTTCTTGACCCCGGGAGTGTGAAAAATATCAGAATTTCCTGACCCCGGGAGTGTGAAAAAAATCTGATTTTCCTGACCCCGGGAGTGTGAAAATATCCAATTTTCCTGACCCCGGGAGTGTGAAAAATATCAGAATTTCCAGACCCCGGGAGTGTGAAAAAATGTGATTTTCTTGACCCCGGGAGTGTGAAAAATTTTCCTGACCCCGGGTGTGTAAATATATCCAATTTACTTGACCCCGAGAGTGTGAAAAAAATTAAATTTTCCTAACCCCAGCAGTGTGAAAAAAACCCAATTTTCCTGACCCTGGGAGTTTGAAAAAAATCTGATTTTCCTGACCCCGGAAGTGTGAAAATATCCGATTTTCCTGACGCCGGGATTGTGAAAGAAATCCAATTTTCCTGACCCCGGGAGTGTGAAAAAAACCCCATTTTCCTAACACCGGGAGTGTGAAAAAATCAGAATTTCCTGACCCCGGGAGTGTGAAAAAATGTGATTTTCCTGACCCCGGGAGTGTGAAAAAATGTGATTTTCTTGACTGCGGGAGTGTGAAAAAAATCAGAATCTCCTGACCCCGGGAGTGTGAAAAAATGTGATTTTCTTGACCCCAGGAGTGTGGAAAAAACCCAATTTTCCTGACCCTGGGAGTTTGAAAAAAATCCAATTTTCCTGAAGACGGGAGTATGAAAATATCCAATTTTCTTGACACCGGGAGTGTGAAAATATGCGATTTTCCTGACCCCGGAGTGTGAAAAAAATCAGAATTTCCTGACCCCGGGAGTTTAAAAAAATGTGATTTTCCTGACCGCGGGAGTGTGAAAATTTCCGATTTTCCTGACCCCGGGAGTGTGAAAAAAATCCAATTTTCCTGACCCCAGGAGTGTGAAAAAAATCCAATTTTCCTGACCCGGGGAGTTTGAAAAAAATCTGATTTTCCTGAACCCGGGAGTTTGAAAATATCCGATTTTCCTGACCCCGGGATTGTGAAAAATATCAGAATTTCCTGACCCCGTGAGTGTGAAAATAACTGATTTTCTAGACCCCTGGAGTGTGAAAAAATTAAATTCTTCTGACCCCGGTAGTGTGAAAAAATGTGATATTCCTAACACCGGGAGCGTGCAAAAAAATCAGAATTTCCTGACCCTGGGAGTGTGAATAAATGTGATTTTCTTGACCCCAGGAGTGTGAAAAAAATCAGAATCTCCTGAACCCGGGAGTGTGAAAAAATGTGATTTTCTTGACCCCGGGAGTGTGAAAAATATCAGAATTTCCTGACCCCAGGAGTGTGAAAAAAATCCGATTTTCCTGACCCCGGGAATTTGAAAAAATCTGATTTTCCTGACCCCGGGAGTGTAAATATATCCGATTTTCTTGACCCCGGGAGTGTGAAAAAAATCAGAATCTCCTGAACCCGGTAGTGTGTAAAAATGTGATTTTCTTGACCCCGGGAGTGTGAAAAAAATCCAATTTTCCTGACCCCGGGAGTGTGAAAAAAATCCAATTTTCCTGACCCCAGGAGTGTGAAAAAAATCCAATTTTCCTGACTCGGGGAGTTTGAAAAAAAATCTGATTTTCCTGAACCCCGGAGTTTGAAAATATCCGATTTTCCTGACCCCGGGATTGTGAAAAATATCAGAATTTCCTGACCCCGTGAGTGTGAAAATATCTGATTTTCTTGACCCCTGGAGTGTGAAAAAAATTTAAATTCTTCTGACCCCGTGAGTGTGAAAAATGTGATTTTCCTAACACCGGGAGCGTGCAAAAAAATCAGAATTTCCTGACCCCGGGAGTGTGAATAAATGTGATTTTCCTGACCCCAGGAGTGTGAAAAAAATCAGAATCTCCTGAACCCGGGAGTGAGAAAAAATGTGATTTTCTTGACCCCGGGAGTGTGAAAAATATAAGAATTTCCTGACCCCGGGAGTGTGAAAAAATATGATTTTCCTGACCCCGGGAGTGTAAATATATCCAATTTACTTGACCCCGGGAGTGTGAAAAAAATTAAATTTTCCTGACCCCGGCAGTTTGAAAAAAAAACCCAATTTTCCTGACCCCGGGAGTTTGAAAAAAATCTGATTTTCCTGACACCGGGAGTGTGAAAATATCCGATTTTCCTGACCCCGGGATTGTGAAAGAAATCCAATTTTCCTGACCCCGGGAGTGTGAAAAATGTGATTTTCTTGACCCCTGGAGTGTGAAAAAAACCCAATTTTCCTGACCCCGGGAGTTTGAAAAAAATCTGATTTTCCTGACCCCGGGAGTGTGAAAGAAATCCAATTTTCCTGACCCCGGGAGTGTGAAAAATGTGATTTTCTTGACCCCGGGAGTGTGAAAAAAACCCAATTTTCCTGACCCCGGGAGTGTGAAAAAAACCCCATTTTCCTAACACCGGGAGTGTGAAAAAAATCAGAATTTCCTGACCCCGGGAGTGTGAAAAAATGTTATTTTCTTGACCCCGGGAGTGTGAAAAAAATCAGAATCTCCTGACCCCGGGAGTGTGAAAAAATGTGATTTTCTTGACCGCGGCAGTGTGAAAAAAATCAGAATCTCCTGACCCCGGGAGTGTGAAAAAATGTGATTTTCTTGACCCCGGGAGTTTGGAAAAAACCCAATTTTCCTGACCCCGGGAGTTTGAAAAAAATCCAATTTTCCTGACACGGGGAGTATGAAAATATCCAATTTTCCTGACACCGGGAGAGTGAAAATATGCGATTTTCCATTACCCGGGAGTGTGAAAAAAATCAGAATTTCCTGACCCCGGGAGTTTAAAAAAATCTGATTTTCCTGACCCCGGGAGTGTGAAAATATCCGATTTTCCTCACCCCGGGAGTGTGGAAAAAACCCAATTTTCCTGAACCTGGGAGAGTGAAAAATGTTATTTTCTTGACCCCGGGAGTGTGAAAAAAATCAGAATCTTCTGAACCCGGGAGTGTGAAAAAATGTGATTTTCTTGATCCCGGGTGTGTGAAAAAACCCAATTTTCCGGACCCGGTGAGTGTGAAAAAAATCTGGTTTTCCTGACCCCGGGAGTGTGAAAAAAATCCAATTTTCCTGACCCCGGGAGTGTGAAAAATGTGATTTTCCTAATACCGGGCGTGTGAAAAAAATCAGAATTTTCTGACCCCGGGAGTGTGAAAAAAATCCAATTTTCCTGACCCCGGGAGTGTGAAAAAAATCCAATTTTCCTGACCCCAGGAGTGTGAAAAAAATCCAATTTTCCTGACCCGGGGAGTTTGAAAAAAATCTGATTTTCCTGAACCCGGGAGTTTGAAAATATCCGATTTTCCTGACCCCGGGAGTGTGAAAAAAATAAAATTTTCCTGACCACGGGAGTGTGAAAATATCTGATTTTCTTGACCCCTGGAGTGTGAAAAAAGCTTAAATTCTTCTGACAACGGGAGTGTGAAAAATGTGATTTTCCTAACACCGGGAGCGTGCAAAAAATCAGAATTTCCTGACCCCGGGAGTGTGAATAAATGTGATTTTCCTGACCCCAGGAGTGTGAAAAAAATCAGAATCTCCTGAACCCGGAAGTGTGAAAAAATGTGATTTTCTTGACCCCTGGAGTGTGAAAAAATTAAATTTTCCTGACCCCGGGAGTGTGAAAAAAACCCAATTTTCCTGACCCCGGGAGTTTGAAAAAAATCTGATTTTCCTGACCCCGGGAGTGTGAAAATATCCGATTTTCCTGACCCCAGGATTGTGAAAGAAATCCAATTTTCCTGACCCCGGGAGTGTGAAAAATGTGATTTTCTTGACCCCAGGAGTGTGAAAAAAATCAGAATCTCCTGAACCCGGGAGTGTGAAAAAATGTGATTTTCTTGACCCCGGGAGTGTGAAAAATATCAGAATTTCCTGACCCCAGGAGTGTGAAAAAAATCCGATTTTCCTGACCCCGGGAGTGTAAATATATCCAATTTACTTGACCCCGGGAGTGTGAAAAATGTGATTTTCCTAACACCGGGAGTTTGACAAAAAAATCAGAATTTTCTGAACCCGGGAGTGTGAAAAAATGTGATTTTCTTGATCGCGGGAGTGTGAAAAAAATCAGAATCTCCTGACCCCGGGAGTGTGAAAAAATGTGATTTTCTTGACCCCGGGAGTGTGGAAAAAACCCAATTTTCCTGACCCCAGGAGTTTGAAAAAAATCCAATTTTCCTGACCATGGGAGTATGAAAATATCCAATTTTCCTGACACCGGGAGTGTGAAAATATCTGATTTTCTTGACCCCTGGAGTGTGAAAAAAATTTAAATTCTTCTGACCCCGTGAGTGTGAAAAATGTGATTTTCCTAACACCGGGAGCGTGCAAAAAAATCAGAATCTCCTGAACCCGGGAGTGAGAAAAAATGTGATTTTCTTGACCCCGGGAGTGTGAAAAATATAAGAATTTCCTGACCCCGGGAGTGTGAAAAAATATGATTTTCCTGACCCCGGGAGTGTAAATATATCCAATTTACTTGACCCCGGGAGTGTGAAAAAAATTAAATTTTCCTGACCCCGGCAGTTTGAAAAAAAAACCCAATTTTCCTGACCCCGGGAGTTTGAAAAAAATCTGATTTTCCTGACACCGGGAGTGTGAAAATATCCGATTTTCCTGACCCCGGGATTGTGAAAGAAATCCAATTTTCCTGACCCCGGGAGTGTGAAAAATGTGATTTTCTTGACCCCTGGAGTGTGAAAAAAAACCAATTTTCCTGACCCCGGGAGTTTGAAAAAAATCTGATTTTCCTGACCCCGGGAGTGTGAAAGAAATCCAATTTTCCTGACCCCGGGAGTGTGAAAAATGTGATTTTCTTGACCCCGGGAGTGTGAAAAAAACCCAATTTTCCTGACCCCGGGAGTGTGAAAAAAACCCCATTTTCCTAACACCAGGAGTGTGAAAAAAATCAGAATTTCCTGACCCCGGGAGTGTGAAAAAATGTTATTTTCTTGACCCCGGGAGTGTGAAAAAAATCAGAATCTCCTGACCCCGGGAGTGTGAAAAAATGTGATTTTCTTGACCGCGGCAGTGTGAAAAAAATCAGAATCTCCTGACCCCGGGAGTGTGAAAAAATGTGATTTTCTTGACCCTGGGAGTTTGGAAAAAACCCAATTTTCCTGACCCCGGGAGTTTGAAAAAAATCCAATTTTCCTGACACGGGGAGTATGAAAATATCCAATTTTCCTGACACCGGGAGAGTGAAAATATGCGATTTTCCATTACCTGGGAGTGTGAAAAAAATCAGAATTTCCTGACCCCGGGAGTTTAAAAAAATCTGATTTTCCTGACCCCGGGAGTGTGAAAATATCCGATTTTCCTCACCCCGGGAGTGTGAAAAAACCCAATTTTCCTGAACCTGGGAGAGTGAAAAATGTTATTTTCTTGACCCCGGGAGTGTGAAAAAAATCAGAATCTTCTGAACCCGGGAGTGTGAAAAAATGTGATTTTCTTGATCCCGGGTGTGTGAAAAAACCCAATTTTCCGGACCCGGTGAGTGTGAAAAAAATCTGGTTTTCCTGACCCCGGGAGTGTGAAAAAAATCCAATTTTCCTGACCCCGGGAGTGTGAAAAATGTGATTTTCCTAATACCGGGCGTGTGAAAAAAATCAGAATTTTCTGACCCCGGGAGTGTGAAAAAAATCCAATTTTCCTGACCCCGGGAGTGTGAAAAAAATCCAATTTTCCTGACCCCAGGAGTGTGAAAAAAATCCAATTTTCCTGACCCGGGGAGTTTGAAAAAAATCTGATTTTCCTGAACCCGGGAGTTTGAAAATATCCGATTTTCCTGACCCCGGGAGTGTGAAAAAAATAAAATTTTCCTGACCACGGGAGTGTGAAAATATCTGATTTTCTTGACCCCTGGAGTGTGAAAAAAACTTAAATTCTTCTGACAACGGGAGTGTGAAAAATGTGATTTTCCTAACACCGGGAGCGTGCAAAAAATCAGAATTTCCTGACCCCGGGAGTGTGAATAAATGTGATTTTCCTGACCCCAGGAGTGTGAAAAAAATCAGAATCTCCTGAACCCGGAAGTGTGAAAAAATGTGATTTTCTTGACCCCTGGAGTGTGAAAAAATTAAATTTTCCTGACCCCGGGAGTGTGAAAAAACCCCAATTTTCCTGACCCCGGGAGTTTGAAAAAAATCTGATTTTCCTGACCCCGGGAGTGTGAAAATATCCGATTTTCCTGACCCCAGGATTGTGAAAGAAATCCAATTTTCCTGACCCCGGGAGTGTGAAAAATGTGATTTTCTTGACCCCGGGAGTGTGAAAAAAACCCAATTTTCCTGACCCCGGGAGTGTGAAAAAAACCCCATTTTCCTAACACCGGGAGTGTGAAAAAAATCAGAATTTCCTGACCCCGGGAGTGTGAAAAAATGTTATTTTCTTGACCCCGGGAGTGTGAAAAAAATCAGAATCTCCTGACCCCGGGAGTGTGAAAAAATGTGATTTTCTTGACCGCGGCAGTGTGAAAAAAATCAGAATCTCCTGACCCCGGGAGTGTGAAAAAATGTGATTTTCTTGACCCCGGGAGTGTGGAAAAAACCCAATTTTCCTGACCCCGGGAGTTTGAAAAAAATCCAATTTTCCTGACCCCGGGAGTGTGAATAAATGTGATTTTCCTGACCCCAGGAGTGTGAAAAAAATCAGAATCTCCTGAACCCGGGAGTGTGAAAAAATGTGATTTTCTTGACCCCGGGAGTGTGAAAAATATCAGAATTTCCTGACCCCAGGAGTGTGAAAAAAATCCGATTTTCCTGACCCCGGGAGTGTAAATATATCCAATTTACTTGACCCCGGGAGTGTGAAAAATGTGATTTTCCTAACACCGGGAGTTTGACAAAAAATCAGAATTTTCTGAACCCGGGAGTGTGAAAAAATGTGATTTTCTTGATCGCGGGAGTGTGAAAAAAATCAGAATCTCCTGACCCCGGGAGTGTGAAAAAATGTGATTTTCTTGACCCCGGGAGTGTGGAAAAAACCCAATTTTCCTGACCCCAGGAGTTTGAAAAAAATCCAATTTTCCTGACCATGGGAGTATGAAAATATCCAATTTTCCTGACACCGGGAGTGTGAAAATATGCGATTTTCCTGACCCCGGGAGTGTGAAAAAAATCAGAATTTCCTGACCCCGGGAGTTTAAAAAAATCTGATTTTCCTGACCGCGGGAGTGTGAAAATATCCGATTTTCCTGACCCCGGGAGTGTGAAAAAAATCCAATTTTCCTGACCCCAGGAGTGTGAAAAAAATCCAATTTTCCTGACCTGGGGAGTTTGAAAAAAATCTGATTTTCCTGAACCCGGGAGTTTGAAAATATCCGATTTTCCTGACCCCGGGATTGTGAAAAATATCAGAATTTCCTGACCCCGTGAGTGTGAAAATATCTGATTTTCTTGACCCGTGGAGTGTGAAAAAAATTAAATTCTTCTGACCCCGGTAGTGTGAAAAATGTGATTTTCCTAACACCGGGAGCGTGCAAAAAAATCAGAATTTCCTGACCCCGGGAGTGTGAATAAATGTGATTTTCCTGACCCCAGGAGTGTGAAAAAAATCAGAATCTCCTGAACCCGGGAGTGTGAAAAAATGTGATTTTCTTGACCCCGGGAGTGTGAAAAATATCAGAATTTCCTGACCCCAGGAGTGTGAAAAAAATCCGATTTTCCTGACCCCGGGAGTGTAAATATATCCAATTTACTTGACCCCGGGAGTGTGAAAATATCCAATTTTCCTGACCCCGGGAGTGTGAAAAATATCAGAATTTCCTGACCCCGGCTGTGTGAAAAAATGTGATTTTCTTGACCCCGGGAGTGTGAAAAAAATTAGAATCTCCTGAACCCGGGAGTGTGAAAAAATGTGATTTTCTTGACCGCGGGAGTGTGAAAAAAATCAGAATCTCCTGACCCCGGGAGTGTGAAAAAATGTGATTTTCTTGACCCCGGGAGTGTGGAAAAAACCCAATTTTCCTGACCCCAGGAGTTTGAAAAAAATCCAATTTTCCTGACCACGGGAGTATGAAAATATCCAATTTTCCTGACACCGGGAGTGTGAAAATATGCGATTTTCCTGACCCCGGGAGTGTGAAAAAAATCAGAATTTCCTGACCCCGGGAGTTTAAAAAAATCTGATTTTCCTGACCGCGGGAGTGTGAAAATATCCGATTTTCCTGACCCCGGGAGTGTGAAAAAAATCCAATTTTCCTGTCCCCAGGAGTGTGAAAAAAATCCAATTTTCCTGACCCGGGGAGTTTGAAAAAAATCTGATTTTCCTGACACGGGGAGTATGAAAATATCCAATTTTCCTGACACCGGGAGAGTGAAAATATGCGATTTTCCATTACCCGGGAGTGTGAAAAAAATCAGAATTTCCTGACCCCGGGAGTTTAAAAAAATCTGATTTTCCTGACCCCGGGAGTGTGAAAATATCCGATTTTCCTCACCCCGGGAGTGTGAAAAAAATCCAATTTTCCTGAACCTGGGAGAGTGAAAAATGTTATTTTCTTGACCCCGGGAGTGTGAAAAAAATCAGAATCTTCTGAACCCGGGAGTGTGAAAAAATGTGATTTTCTTGATCCCGGGTGTGTGAAAGAACCCAATTTTCCGGACCCGGTGAGTGTGAAAAAAATCTGGTTTTCCTGACCCCGGGAGTGTGAAAAAAATCCAATTTTCCTGACCCCGGGAGTGTGAAAAATGTGATTTTCCTAATACCGGGCGTGTGAAAAAAATCAGAATTTTCTGACCCCGGGAGTGTGAAAAAAATCCAATTTTCCTGACCCCGGGAGTGTGAAAAAAATCCAATTTTCCTGACCCCAGGAGTGTGAAAAAAATCCAATTTTCCTGTCCCGGGGAGTTTGAAAAAAATCTGATTTTCCTGAACCCGGGAGTTTGAAAATATCCGATTTTCCTGACCCCGGGAGTGTGAAAAAAATCCAATTTTCCTGACCACGGGAGTGTGAAAAATGTGATTTTCCTAACACCGGGAGTTTGACAAAAAATCAGAATTTTCTGAACCCGGGAGTGTGAAAAAATGTGATTTTCTTGACCGCGGGAGTGTGAAAAAAATCAGAATCTCCTGACCCCGGGAGTGTGAAAAAATGTGATTTTCTTGACCCTGGGAGTGTGGAAAAAACCCAATTTTCCTGACCCCAGGAGTTTGAAAAAAATCCAATTTTCCTGACCACGGGAGTATGAAAATATCCAATTTTCCTGACACCGGGAGTGTGAAAATATGCGATTTTCCTGACCCCGGGAGTGTGAAAAAAATCAGAATTTCCTGACCCCGGGAGTTTAAAAAAATCTGATTTTCCTGACCGCGGGAGTGTGAAAATATCCGATTTTCCTGACCCCGGGAGTGTGAAAAAAATCCAATTTTCCTGACCCCAGGAGTGTGAAAAAAATCCAATTTTCCTGACCCGGGGAGTTCAAAAAAAATCTGATTTTCCTGAACCCGGGAGTTTGAAAATATCCGATTTTCCTGACCCCGGGATTGTGAAAAATATCAGAATTTCCTGACCCCGTGAGTGTGAAAATATCTGATTTTCTTGACCCCTGGAGTGTGAAAAAAATTAAATTCTTCTGACCCCGGTAGTGTGAAAAATGTGATTTTCCTAACACCGGGAGCGTGCAAAAAAATCAGAATTTCCGGACCCCGGGAGTGTGAATAAATGTGATTTTCCTGACCCCAGGAGTGTGAAAAAAATCAGAATCTCCTGAACCCGGGAGTGTGAAAAAATGTGATTTTCTTGACCCCGGGAGTGTGAAAAATATCAGAATTTCCTGACCCCAGGAGTGTGAAAAAAATCCGATTTTCCTGACCGCGGGAGTGTAAATATATCCAATTTACTTGACCCCGGGAGTGTGAAAATATCCAATTTTCCTGACCCCGGGAGTGTGAAAAATATCAGAATTTCCTGACCCCGGGAGTGTGAAAAAATGTGATTTTCTTGACCCCGGGAGTGTGAAAAAAATTAGAATCTCCTGAACCCGGGAGTGTGAAAAAATGTGATTTTCTTGACCGCGGGAGTGTGAAAAAAATCAGAATCTCCTGACCCCGGGAGTGTGAAAAAATGTGATTTTCTTGACCCCGGGAGTGTGGAAAAAACCCAATTTTCCTGACCCCAGGAGTTTGAAAAAAATCCAATTTTCCTGACCACGGGAGTATGAAAATATCCAATTTTCCTGACACCGGGAGTGTGAAAATATGCGATTTTCCTGACCCCGGGAGTGTGAAAAAAATCAGAATTTCCTGACCCCGGGAGTTTAAAAAAATCTGATTTTCCTGACCGCGGGAGTGTGAAAATATCCGATTTTCCTGACCCCGGGAGTGTGAAAAAAATCCAATTTTCCTGTCCCCAGGAGTGTGAAAAAAATCTGATTTTCCTGAACCCGGGAGTTTGAAAATATCCGATTTTCCTGACCCCGGGATTGTGAAAAATATCAGAATTTCCTGACCCCGTGAGTGTGAAAATATCTGATTTTCTTGACCCCTGGAGTATGAAAAAAATTAAATTCTTCTGACCCCGGGAGTGTGAAAAATGTGATTTTCCTAACACCGGGAGCGTGCAAAAAAATCAGAATTTCCTGACCCCGGGAGTGTGAATAAATGTGATTTTCCTGACCCCAGGAGTGTGAAAAAAATCAGAATCTCCTGAACCCGGGAGTGTGAAAAAATGTGATTTTCTTGACCCCGGGAGTGTGAAAAAAACCCCATTTTCCTAACACCGGGAGTGTGAAAAAAATCAGAATTTCCTGACCCCGGGAGTGTGAAAAAATGTTATTTTCTTGATCCCGGGAGTGTGAAAAAAATCAGAATCTCCTGACCCCGGGAGTGTGAAAAAATGTGATTTTCTTGACCCCGAGAGTGTGGAAAAAACCCAATTTTCCTGACCCCGGGAGTTTGAAAAAAATCCAATTTTCCTGACACGGGGAGTATGAAAATATCCAATTTTCCTGACACCGGGAGAGTGAAAATATGCGATTTTCCATTAACCGGGAGTGTGAAAAAAATCAGAATTTCCTGACCCCGGGAGTTTAAAAAAATCTGATTTTCCTGACCCCGGGAGTGTGAAAATATCCGATTTTCCTCACCCCGGGAGTGTGAAAAAAATCCAATTTTCCTGAACCTGGGAGAGTGAAAAATGTTATTTTCTTGACCCCGGGAGTGTGAAAAAAATCAGAATCTTCTGAACCCGGGAGTGTGAAAAAATGTGATTTTCTTGATCCCGGGTGTGTGAAAAAACCCAATTTTCCGGACCCGGTGAGTGTGAAAAAAAATCTGGTTTTCCTGACCCCGGGAGTGTGAAAAAAATCCAATTTTCCTGACCCCGGGAGTGTGAAAAATGTGATTTTCCTAATACCGGGCGTGTGAAAAAAATCAGAATTTTCTGACCCCGGGAGTGTGAAAAAAATCCAATTTTCCTGACCCCGGGAGTGTGAAAAAAATCCAATTTTCCTGACCCCAGGAGTGTGAAAAAAATCCAATTTTCCTGACCCGGGGAGTTTGAAAAAAATCTGATTTTCCTGAACCCGGGAGTTTGAAAATATCCGATTTTCCTGACCCCGGGAGTGTGAAAAAAATCCAATTTTCCTGACCACGGGAGTGTGAAAAATGTGATTTTCCTAGCACCGAGAGTTTGACAAAAAATCAGAATTTTCTGAACCCAGGAGTGTGAAAAAATGTGATTTTCTTGACCGCGGGAGTGTGAAAAAAATCAGAATCTCCTGACCCCGGGAGTGTGAAAAAATGTGATTTTCTTGACCCCGGGAGTGTGGAAAAAACCCAATTTTCCTGACCCCAGGAGTTTGAAAAAAATCCAATTTTCCTGACCACGGGAGTATGAAAATATCCAATTTTCCTGACACCGGGAGTGTGAAAATATGCGATTTTCCTGACCCCGGGAGTGTGAAAAAAATCAGAATTTCCTGACCCCGGGAGTTTAAAAAAATCTGATTTTCCTGACCGCGGGAGTGTGAAAATATCCGATTTTCCTGACCCCGGGAGTGTGAAAAAAATCCAATTTTCCTGACCCCAGGAGTGTGAAAAAAATCCAATTTTCCTGACCCGGGGAGTTTGAAAAAAATCTGATTTTCCTGAACCCGGGAGTTTGAAAATATCCGATTTTCCTGACCCCGGGATTGTGAAAAATATCAGAATTTCCTGACCCCGTGAGTGTGAAAATATCTGATTTTCTTGACCCCTGGAGTGTGAAAAAAATTAAATTCTTCTGACCCCGGTAGTGTGAAAAATGTGATTTTCCTAACACCGGGAGCGTGCAAAAAAATCAGAATTTCCTGACCCCGGGAGTGTGAATAAATGTGATTTTCCTGACCCCAGGAGTGTGAAAAAAATCAGAATCTCCTGAACCCGGGAGTGTGAAAAAATGTGATTTTCTTGACCCCGGGAGTGTGAAAAAAATCAGAATTTCCTGACCCCAGGAGTGTGAAAAAAATCCGATTTTCCTGACCGCGGGAGTGTAAATATATCCAATTTACTTGACCCCGGGAGTGTGAAAATATCCAATTTTCCTGACCCCGGGAGTGTGAAAAATATCAGAATTTCCTGACCCCGGCTGTGTGAAAAATGTGATTTTCTTGACCCCGGCAGTGTGAAAAAAATTAGAATCTCCTGAACCCGGGAGTGTGAAAAAATGTGATTTTCTTGACCGCGGGAGTGTGAAAAAAATCAGAATCTCCTGACCCCGGGAGTGTGAAAAAATGTGATTTTCTTGACCCCGGGAGTGTGGAAAAAACCCAATTTTCCTGACCCCAGGAGTTTGAAAAAAATCCAATTTTCCTGACCACGGGAGTATGAAAATATCCAATTTTCCTGACACCGGGAGTGTGAAAATATGCGATTTTCCTGACCCCGGGAGTGTGAAAAAAATCAGAATTTCCTGACCCCGGGAGTTTAAAAAAATCTGATTTTCCTGACCGCGGGAGTGTGAAAATATCCGATTTTCCTGACCCCGTGAGTGTGAAAAAAATCCAATTTTCCTGACCCCAGGAGTGTGAAAAAAATCCCATTTTCCTGACCCGGGGAGTTTGAAAAAAATCTGATTTTCCTGAACCCGGGAGTTTGAAAATATCCGATTTTCCTGACCCCGGGATTGTGAAAAATATCAGAATTTCCTGACCCCGTGAGTGTGAAAATATCTGATTTTCTTGACCCCTGGAGTGTGAAAAAAATTAAATTCTTCTGACCCCGGTAGTGTGAAAAATGTGATTTTCCTAACACCGGGAGCGTGCAAAAAAATCAGAATTTCCTGACCCCGGGAGTGTGAATAAATGTGATTTTCCTGACCCCAGGAGTGTGAACAAAATCAGAATCTCCTGAACCCAGGAGTGTGAAAAATGTGATTTTCTTGACCCCGGGAGTGTGAAAAATATCAGAATTTCCTGACCCCAGGAGTGTGAAAAAAATCCGATTTTCCTGACCCCGGGAGTGTAAATATATCCAATTTACTTGACCCCGGGAGTGTGAAAATATCCAATTTTCCTGACCCCGGGAGTGTGAAAAATATCAGAATTTCCTGACCCCGGCTGTGTGAAAAAATGTGATTTTCTTGACCCCGGGAGTGTGAAAAAAATTAGAATCTCCTGAACCCGGGAGTGTGAAAAAATGTGATTTTCTTGACTGCGGGAGTGTGAAAAAAATCAGAATCTCCTGACCCCGGGAGTGTGAAAAAATGTGATTTTCTTGACCCCGGGAGTGTGGAAAAAACCCAATTTTCCTGACCCCAGGAGTTTGAAAAAAATCCAATTTTCCTGACCACGGGAGTATGAAAATATCCAATTTTCCTGACACCGGGAGTGTGAAAATATGCGATTTTCCTGACCCCGGGAATGTGAAAAAAATCAGAATTTCCTGAACCCGGGAGTGTGAAAAATGTGATTTTCTTGACCCCGGGAGTGTGAAAAATATCAGAATTTCCTGACCCCAGGAGTGTGAAAAAAATCCGATTTTCCTGACCCCGGGAGTGTAAATATATCCAATTTACTTGACCCCGGGAGTGTGAAAATATCCAATTTTCCTGACCCCGGGAGTGTGAAAAAAATCCAATTTTCCTGTCCCCAGGAGTGTGAAAAAAATCCAATTTTCCTGACCCGGGGAGTTTGAAAAAAATCTGATTTTCCTGAACCCGGGAGTGTGAAAATATCCGATTTTCCTGACCCCGGGAGTGTGAAAAAAATCCAATTTTCCTGTCCCCAGGAGTGTGAAAAAAATCCAATTTTCCTGACCCGGGGAGTTTGAAAAAAATCTGATTTTCCTGAACCCGGGAGTTTGAAAATATCCGATTTTCCTGACCCCGGGATTGTGAAAAATATCAGAATTTCCTGACCCCGTGAGTGTGAAAATATCTGATTTTCTTGACCCCTGGAGTATGAAAAAAATTAAATTCTTCTGACCCCGGGAGTGTGAAAAATGTGATTTTCCTAACACCGGGAGCGTGCAAAAAAATCAGAATTTCCTGACCCCGGGAGTGTGAATAAATGTGATTTTCCTGACCCCAGGAGTGTGAAAAAAATCAGAATCTCCTGAACCCGGGAGTGTGAAAAAATGTGATTTTCTTGACCCCGGGAGTGTGAAAAATATCAGAATTTCCTGACCCCGGGAGTGTGAAAAAAATCCGATTTTCCTGACCCCGGGAGTGTAAATATATCCAATTTACTTGACCCCGGGAGTGTGAAAATATCCAATTTTCCTGACCCCGGGAGTGTGAAAAATATCAGAATTTCCTGACCCCGGCTGTGTGAAAAAATGTGATTTTCTTGACCCCGGGAGTGTGAAAAAAATTAGAATCTCCTGAACCCGGGAGTGTGAAAAAATGTGATTTTCTTGACCGCGGGAGTGTGAAAAAAATCAGAATCTCCTGACCCGGGGAGTGTGAAAAAATGTGATTTTCTTGACCCCGGGAGTGTGGAAAAAACCCAATTTTCCTGACCCCAGGAGTTTGAAAAAAATCCAATTTTCCTGACCACGGGAGTATGAAAATATCCAATTTTCCTGACACCGGGAGTGTGAAAATATGCGATTTTCCTGACCCCGGGAGTGTGAAAAAAATCAGAATTTCCTGACCCCGGGAGTTTAAAAAAATCTGATTTTCCTGACTGCGGGAGTGTGAAAATATCCGATTTTCCTGACCCCGGGAGTGTGAAAAAAATCCAATTTTCCTGTCCCCAGGAGTGTGAAAAAAATCCAATTTTCCTGACCCGGGGAGTTTGAAAAAAATCTGATTTTCCTGAACCCGGGAGTTTGAAAATATCCGATTTTCCTGACCCCGGAATTGTGAAAAATATCAGAATTTCCTGACCCCGTGAGTGTGAAAATATCTGATTTTCTTGACCCCTGGAGTATGAAAAAAATTAAATTCTTCTGACCCCGGGAGTGTGAAAAATGTGATTTTCCTAACACCGGGAGCGTGCAAAAAAATCAGAATTTCCTGACCCCGGGAGTGTGAATAAATGTGATTTTCCTGACCCCAGGAGTGTGAAAAAAAATCAGAATCTCCTGAACCCGGAAGTGTGAAAAAATGTGATTTTCTTGACCCCGGGAGTGTGAAAAATATCAGAATTTCCTGACCCCGGGAGTGTGAAAAAAATCTGATTTTCCTGACCCCGGGAGTGTGAAAATATCCAATTTTCCTGACCCCGGGAGTGTGAAAAATATCAGAATTTCCTGACCCCGGGAGTGTGAAAAAATGTGATTTTCTTGACCCCGGGAGTGTGAAAAAAAATTAAATTTTCCTGACCCCGGGAGTGTAAATATATCCAATTTACTTGACCCCGGGAGTGTGAAAAAAATTAAATTTTCCTGACCCCGGCAGTGTGAAAATATCCGATTTTCCTGACCCCGGGATTGTGAAAGAAATCCAATTTTCCTGACCCCAGGAGTGTGAAAAAAAAACCCATTTTCTTAACACCGGGAGTGTGAAAAAAATCAGAATTTCCTGACCCCGGGAGTGTGAAAAAATGTGACTTTCTTGATCCCGGGAGTGTGAAAAAATTAGAATCTCCTGACCCCGGGAGTGTGAAAAAATGTGATTTTCTTGACCGCGGGAGTGTGAAAAAAATCAGAATCTCCTGACCCCGGGAGTGTGAAAAAATGTGATTTTCTTGACCCCAGGAGTGTGGAAAAAACCCAATTTTCCTGACCCTGGGAGTTTGAAAAAACTCCAATTTTACTGACCACGGGAGTATGAAAATATCCAATTTTCCTGACACCGGGAGTGTGAAAATATGCGATTTTCCTGACCCCGGGAGTGTGAAAAAAATCAGAATTTCCTGACCCCGGGAGTTTAAAAAAATGTGATTTTCCTGACCGCGGGAGTGTGAACATTTCCGATATTCCTGACCCCGGGAGTGTGAAAAAAATCCAATTTTCCTGACCCCAGGAGTGTGAAAAAAATCCAATTTTCCTGACCCGGGGAGTTTGAAAAAAATCTGATTTTCCTGAACCCGGGAGTTTGAAAATATCCGATTTTCCTGACCCCGGGATTGTGAAAAATATCAGAATTTCCTGACCCCGTGAGTGTGAAAATATCTGATTTTCTAGACCCCTGGAGTGTGAAAAAAATTAAATTCTTCTGACCCCGGTAGTGTGAAAAATGTGATTTTCCTAACACCGGGAGCGTGCAAAAAAATCAGAATTTCCTGACCCCGGGAGTGTGAATAAATGTGATTTTCCTGACCCCAGGAGTGTGAAAAAAATCAGAATCTCCTGAACCCGGGAGTGTGAAAAAATGTGATTTTCTTGACCCCGGGAGTGTGAAAAATATCAGAATTTCCTGACCCCAGGAGTGTGAAAAAAATCCGATTTTCCTGACCCCGGGAATTTGAAAAAATCTGATTTTCCTGACCCCGGGAGTGTAAATATATCCGATTTTCTTGACCCTGGGAGTGTGAAAAAAATCAGAATCTCCTGAACCCGGTAGTGTGTAAAAATGTGATTTTCTTGACCCCGGGAGTGTGAAAAAAATCCAATTTTCCTGACCCCGGGAGTGTGAAAAAAATCCAATTTTCCTGACCCCAGGAGTGTGAAAAAAATCCAATTTTCCTGACTCGGGGAGTTTGAAAAAAATCTGATTTTCCTGAACCCCGGAGTTTGAAAATATCCGATTTTCCTGACCCCGGGATTGTGAAAAATATCAGAATTTCCTGACCCCGTGAGTGTGAAAATATCTGATTTTCTTGACCCCTGGAGTGTGAAAAAAATTAAATTCTTCTGACCCTGGGAGTGTGAAAAATGTGATTTTCCTAACACCGGGAGCGTGCAAAAAAATCAGAATTTCCTGACCCTGGGAGTGTGAATAAATGTGATTTTCCTGACCCCAGGAGTGTGAAAAAAATCAGAATCTCCTGAACCCGGGAGTGTGAAAAAATGTGATTTTCTTGACCCCGGGAGTGTGAAAAATATCAGAATTTCCTGACCCCGGGAGTGTGAAAAAATGTGATTTTCCTGACCCCGGGAGTGTAAATATATCCAATTTACTTGACCCCGGGAGTGTGAAAAAAATTAAATTTTCCTGACCCCGGCAGTGTGAAAAAAAAACCCAATTTTCCTGACCCCGGGAGTTTGAAAAAAATCTGATTTTCCTGACACCGGGAGTGTGAAAATATCCGATTTTCCTGACCCCGGGATTGTGAAAGAAATCCAATTTTCCTGACCCCGGGAATGTGAAAAATGTGATTTTCTTGACCCCGGGAGTGTGAAAAAAACCCAATTTTCCTGACCCCGGGAGTGTGAAAAAAACCCCATTTTCCGAACACCGGGAGTGTGAAAAAAATCAGAATTTCCTGATTCCGGGAGTGTGAAAAAATGTGATTTTCTTGACCCCGGGAGTGTGAAAAAAATCAGAATCTCCTGACCCCGGGAGTGTGAAAAAATGTGATTTTCTTGACCCCGGGAGTGTGGAAAAAACCCAATTTTCCTGACCCCGGGAGTTTGAAAAAAATCCAATTTTCCTGACCCCGGGAGTATGAAAATATCCAATTTTCCTGACACCGGGAGTGTGAAAATATGCGATTTTCCTGAACCCGGGAGTGTGAAAAAAATTAAATTCTTCTGACCCTGGGAGTGTGAAAAATGTGATTTTCCTAACACCGGGAGCGTGCAAAAAAATCAGAATTTCCTGACCCTGGGAGTGTGAATAAATGTGATTTTCCTGACCCCAGGAGTGTGAAAAAAATCAGAATCTCCTGAACCCGGGAGTGTGAAAAAATGTGATTTTCTTGACCCCGGGAGTGTGAAAAATATCAGAATTTCCTGACCCCGGGAGTGTGAAAAAATGTGATTTTCCTGACCCCGGGAGTGTAAATATATCCAATTTACTTGACCCCGGGAGTTTGAAAAAATGTGATTTTCTTGATCCCGGGTGTGTGAAAAAACCCAATTTTCCGGACCCGGTGAGTGTGAAAAAAAATCTGGTTTTCCTGACCCCGGGAGTGTGAAAAAAATCCAATTTTCCTGACCCCAGGAGTGTGAAAAAAATCCAATTTTCCTGACCCGGGGAGTTTGAAAAAAATCTGATTTTCCTGAACCCGGGAGTTTGAAAATATCCGATTTTCCTGACCCCGGGAGTGTGAAAAATGTGATTTTCCTAACACCGGGAGTTTGACAAAAAATCAGAATTTTCTGAACCCGGGAGTGTGAAAAAATGTGATTTTCTTGACCGCGGGAGTGTGAAAAAAATCAGAATCTCCTGACCCCGGGAGTGTGAAAAAATGTGATTTTCTTGACCCCGGGAGTGTGGAAAAAACCCAATTTTCCTGACCCCAGGAGTTTGAAAAAAATCCAATTTTCCTGACCACGGGAGTATGAAAATATCCAATTTCCCTGACACCGGGAGTGTGAAAATATGCGATTTTCCTGACCCCGGGAGTGTGAAAATATCCGATTTTCCTGACCCCGGGAGTGTGAAAAAAATCTAATTTTCCTGTCCCCAGGAGTGTGAAAAAAATCCAATTTTCCTGACCCGGGGAGTTTGAAAAAAATCTGATTTTCCTGAACCCGGGAGTTTGAAAATATTCGATTTTCCTGACCCCGGGATTGTGAAAAATATCAGAATTTCCTGACCCCGTGAGTGTGAAAATATCTGATTTTCTTGACCCCTGGAGTGTGAAAAAAATTAAATTCTTCTGACCCCGGTAGTGTGAAAAATGTGATTTTCCTAACACCGGGAGCGTGCAAAAAAATCAGAATTTCCTGACCCTGGGAGTGTGAATAAATGTGATTTTCCTGACCCCAGGAGTGTGAAAAAAATCAGAATCTCCTGAACCCGGGAGTGTGAAAAATGTGATTTTCTTGACCCCGGGAGTGTGAAAAATATCCGATTTTCCTGACCCCGGGAGTGTAAATATATCCAATTTACTTGACCCCGGGAGTGTGAAAATATCCAATTTTCCTGACCCCGGGAGTGTGAAAAATATCAGAATTTCCTGACCCCGGCTGTGTGAAAAAATGTGATTTTCTTGACCCCGGGAGTGTGAAAAAAATTAGAATCTCCTGAACCCGGGAGTGTGAAAAAATGTGATTTTCTTGACTGCGGGAGTGTGAAAAAAATCAGAATCTCCTGACCCCGGGAGTGTGAAAAAATGTGATTTTCTTGACCCCGGGAGTGTGGAAAAAACCCAATTTTCCTGACCCCAGGAGTTTGAAAAAAATCCAATTTTCCTGACCACGGGAGTATGAAAATATCCAATTTTCCTGACACGGGGAGTGTGAAAATATGCGATTTTCCTGACCCCGGGAGTGTGAAAAAAATCAGAATTTCCTGACCCCGGGAGTTTAAAAAAATCTGATTTTCCTGAACCCGGGAGTTTGAAAATATCCGATTTTCCTGACCCCGGAATTGTGAAAAATATCAGAATTTCCTGACCCCGTGAGTGTGAAAATATCTGATTTTCTTGACCCCTGGAGTATGAAAAAAATTAAATTCTTCTGACCCCGGGAGTATGAAAAATGTGATTTTCCTAACACCGGGAGCGTGCAAAAAAATTCAGAATTTCCTGACCCCGGGAGTGTGAATAAATGTGATTTTCCTGACCCCAGGAGTGTGAAAAAAAATCAGAATCTCCTGAACCCGGAAGTGTGAAAAAATGTGATTTTCTTGACCCCGGGAGTGTGAAAAATATCAGAATTTCCTGACCCCGGGAGTGTGAAAAAAATCTGATTTTCCTGACCCCGGGAGTGTGAAAATATCCAATTTTCCTGACCCCGGGAGTGTGAAAAATATCAGAATTTCCTGACCCCGGGAGTGTGAAAAAATGTGATTTTCTTGACCCGGGGAGTGTGAAAAAAAATTAAATTTTCCTGACCCCGGGAGTGTAAATATATCCAATTTACTTGACCCCGGGAGTGTGAAAAAAATTAAATTTTCCTGACCCCGGCAGTGTGAGAAAAACACAATTTTCCTGACCCTGGGAGTTTGAAAAAAATCTGATTTTCCTGACCCCGGAAGTGTGAAAATATCCGATTTTCCTGACCCCGGGATTGTGAAAGAAATCCAATTTTCCTGACCCCAGGAGTGTGAAAAAAACCCCATTTTCCTAACACCGGGAGTGTGAAAAAAATCAGAATTTCCTGACCCCGGGAGTGTGAAAAAATGTGATTTTCTTGATCCCGGGAGTGTGAAAAAAATTAGAATCTCCTGACCCCGGGAGTGTGAAAAAATGTGATTTTCTTGACCGCGGGAGTGTGAAAAAAATCAGAATCTCCTGACCCCGGGAGTGTGAAAAATGTGATTTTCTTGACCCCAGGAGTGTGGAAAAAACCCAATTTTCCTGACCCTGGGAGTTTGAAAAAAATCCAATTTTCCTGACCACGGGAGTATGAAAATATCCAATTTTCCTGACACCGGGAGTGTGAAAATATGCGATTTACTTGACCCCGGGAGTGTGAAAAAAATTAAATTTTCCTGACCCCGGCAGTGTGAAAAAAAACCCAAAAAATGTGATTTTCCTGACCCCGGGAGTGTAAATATATCCAATTTACTTGACCCCGGGAGTGTGAAAAAAATTAAATTTTCCTGACCCCGGCAGTGTGAAAAAAAAACCCAATTTTCCTGACCCCGGGAGTTTGAAAAAAATCTGATTTTCCTGACACCGGGAGTGTGAAAATATCCGATTTTCCTGACCCCGGGATTGTGAAAGAAATCCAATTTTCCTGACCCCGGGAATGTGAAAAATGTGATTTTCTTGACCCCGGGAGTGTGAAAAAAACCCAATTTTCCTGACCCCGGGAGTGTGAAAAAAACCCCATTTTCCGAACACCGGGAGTGTGAAAAAAATCAGAATTTCCTGATTCCGGGAGTGTGAAAAAATGTGATTTTCTTGACCCCGGGAGTGTGAAAAAAATCAGAATCTCCTGTACCCGGGAGTGTGAAAAAAAATCAGAATTTCCTGACCCCGGGAGTTTAAAAAAATGTGATTTTCCTGACCGCGGGAGTGTGAAAATTTCCGATTTTCCTGACCCCGGGAGTGTGAAAAAAATCCAATTTTCCTGACCCCAGGAGTGTGAAAAAAATCCAATTTTCCTGACCCGGGGTGTTTGAAAAAAAACTGATTTTCCTGAACCCGGGAGTTTGAAAATATCCGATTTTCCTGACCCCGGGATTGTGAAAAATATCAGAATTTCCTGACCCCGTGAGTGTGAAAATATCTGATTTTCTAGACCCCTGGAGTGTGAAAAAAATTAAATTCTTCTGACCCCGGTAGTGTGAAAAATGTGATTTTCCTAACACCGGGAGCGTGCAAAAAAATCAGAATTTCCTGACCCCGGGAGTGTGAATAAATGTGATTTTCTTGACCTCAGGAGTGTGAAAAAAATCAGAATCTCCTGAACCCGGGAGTGTGAAAAAATGTGATTTTCTTGACCCCGGGAGTGTGAAAAATATCAGAATTTCCTGACCCCAGGAGTGTGAAAAAAATCCGATTTTCCTGACCCCGGGAATTTGAAAAAATCTGATTTTCCTGACCGCGGGAGTGTAAATATATCCGATTTTCTTGACCCCGGGAGTGTGAAAAAAAACAGAATCTCCTGAACCCGGTAGTGTGTAAAAATGTGATTTTCTTGACCCCGGGAGTGTGAAAAAAATCCAATTTTCCTGACCCCGGGAGTGTGAAAAAAATCCAATTTTCCTGACCCCAGGAGTGTGAAAAAAATCCAATTTTCCTGACTCGGGGAGTTTGAAAAAAATCTGATTTTCCTGACCCCGGGATTGTGAAAAATATCAGAATTTCCTGACCCCGTGAGTGTGAAAATATCTGATTTTCTTGACCCCTGGAGTGTGAAAAAAATTAAATTCTTCTGACCCTGGGAGTGTGAAAAATGTGATTTTCCTAACACCAGGAGCGTGCAAAAAAATCAGAATTTCCTGACCCTGGGAGTGTGAATAAATGTGATTTTCCTGACCCCAGGAGTGTGAAAAAAATCAGAATCTCCTGAACCCGGGAGTGTGAAAAAATGTGATTTTCTTGACCCCGGGAGTGTGAAAAATATCAGAATTTCCTGACCCCGGGAGTGTGAAAAAATGTGATTTTCCTGACCCCGGGAGTGTAAATATATCCAATTTACTTGACCCCGGGAGTGTGAAAAAAATTAAATTTTCCTGACCCCGGCAGTGTGAAAAAAAAACCCAATTTTCCTGACCCCGGGAGTTTGAAAAAAATCTGATTTTCCTGACACCGGGAGTGTGAAAATATCCGATTTTCCTGACCCCGGGATTGTGAAAGAAATCCAATTTTCCTGACCCCGGGAATGTGAAAAATGTGATTTTCTTGACCCCGGGAGTGTGAAAAAAACCCAATTTTCCTGACCCCGGGAGTGTGAAAAAAACCCCATTTTCCGAACACCGGGAGTGTGAAAAAAATCAGAATTTCCTGATTCCGGGAGTGTGAAAAAATGTGATTTTCTTGACCCCGGGAGTGTGAAAAAAATCAGAATCTCCTGACCCCGGGAGTGTGAAAAAATGTGATTTTCTTGACCGCGGGAGTGTGAAAAAAATCAGAATCTCCTGACCCCGGGAGTGTGAAAAAATGTGATTTTCTTGACCCCGGGAGTGTGGAAAAAACCCAATTTTCCTGACCCCGGGAGTTTGAAAAAAATCCAATTTTCCTGACCCCGGGAGTATGAAAATATCCAATTTTCCTGACACCGGGAGTGTGAAAATATGCGATTTTCCTGAACCCGGGAGTGTGAAAAATATCAGAATTTCCTGACCCCGTGAGTGTGAAAATATCTGATTTTCTTGACCCCGGGAGTGTGAAAATAACCCAATTTTCCTGACCCCGGGAGTGTGAAAAAAACCCCATTTTCCGAACACCGGGAGTGTGAAAAAAATCAGAATTTCCTGATTCCGGGAGTGTGAAAAAATGTGATTTTCTTGACCCCGGGAGTGTGAAAAAAATCAGAATCTCCTGACCCCGGGAGTGTGAAAAAATGTGATTTTCTTGACTGCGGGAGTGTGAAAAAAATCAGAATCTCCTGACCCCGGGAGTGTGAAAAAATGTGATTTTCTTGACCCCGGGAGTGTGGAAAAAACCCAATTTTCCTGACCCCGGGAGTTTGAAAAAAATCCAATTTTCCTGACCCCGCGAGTATGAAAATATCCAATTTTCCTGACACCGGGAGTGTGAAAATATGCGATTTTCCTGAACCCGGGAGTGTGAAAAATATCAGAATTTCCTGACCCCGTGAGTGTGAAAATATCTGATTTTCTTGACCCCTGGAGTGTGAAAAAAATTAAATTCTTCTGACCCCGGGAGTGTGAAAAATGTGATTTTCCTAACACCGGGAGCGTGCAAAAAAATCAGAATTTCCTAACCCCGGGAGTGTGAATAAATGTGATTTTCCTGACCCCAGGAGTGTGAAAAAAATCAGAATCTCCTGAACCCGGGAGTGAGAAAAAATGTGATTTTCTTGACCCCGGGAGTGTGAAAAATATCAGAATTTCCTGACCCCGGGAGTGTGAAAAAATGTGATTTTCCTGACCCCGGGAGTGTAAATATATCCAATTTACTTGACCCCGGGAGTGTGAAAAAAATTAAATTTTCCTGACCCCGGCAGTGTGAAAAAACCCCAATTTTCCTGACACCGGCAGTTTGAAAAAAATCTGATTTTCCTGACCCCGGGAGTGTGAAAAAAATTAAATTTTCCTGACCCCAGCAGTGTGAAAAAAAACCCAATTTTCCTGACCCCGGGAGTTTGAAAAAAATCTGATTTTCCTGACACCGGGAGTGTGAAAATATCCGATTTTCCTGACCCCGGGATTGTGAAAGAAATCCAATTTTCCTGACCCCGGGAATGTGAAAAATGTGATTTTCTTGACCCCGGGAGTGTGAAAAAAACCCAATTTTCCTGACCCCGGGAGTGTGAAAAAAACCCCATTTTCCGAACACCGGGAGTGTGAAAAAAATCAGAATTTCCTGATTCCGGGAGTGTGAAAAAATGTGATTTTCTTGACCCCGGGAGTGTGAAAAAAATCAGAATCTCCTGACCCCGGGAGTGTGAAAAAATGTGATTTTCTTGACCGCGGGAGTGTGAAAAAAATCAGAATCTCCTGACCCCGGGAGTGTGAAAAAATATGATTTTCTTGACCCCGGGAGTGTGGAAAAAACCCAATTTTCCTGACGCCGGGAGTTTGAAAAAAATCCAATTTTCCAGACCCCGGGAGTATGAAAATATCCAATTTTCCTGACACCGGGAGTGTGAAAATATGCGATTTTCCTGAACCCGGGAGTGTGAAAAAAATCAGAATTTCCTGACCCCGGGAGTTTAAAAAAATCTGATTTTCCTGACCCCGGGAGTGTGAAAATATCTGATTTTCCTGACCCCGGGAGTGTGAAAAAAATCCAATTTTCCTGACCCCGGGAGAGTGAAAAATGTTATTTTCTTGACCCCGGGAGTGTGAAAAAAATCAGAATCTTCTGAACCCGGGAGTGTGAAAAAATGTGATTTTCTTGATCCCGGGAGTGTGAAAAAACCCAATTTTCCTGACCCGGTGAGTGTGAAAAAAATCTGGTTTTCCTGACCCCGGGAGTGTGAAAAAAATCCAATTTTCCTGACCCCGGGAGTGTGAAAAATGTGATTTTCCTAACACCGGGAGTGTGAAAAAAAATCAGAATTTTCTGAACCCGGGAGTGTGAAAAAAATCCAATTTTCCTGACCCCGGGAGTGTGAAAAAAATTAAATTTTCCTGACCCCGGCAGTGTGAAAAAACCCCAATTTTCCTGACCCCGGCAGTTTGAAAAAAATCTGATTTTCCTGACCCCGGGAGTGTGAAAAAAATTAAATTTTCCTGACCCCAGCAGTGTGAAAAAAAACCCAATTTTCCTGACCCCGGGAGTTTGAAAAAAATCTGATTTTCCTGACACCGGGAGTGTGAAAATATCCGATTTTCCTGACCCCGGGATTGTGAAAGAAATCCAATTTTCCTGACACCGGGAATGTGAAAAATGTGATTTTCTTGACCCCGGGAGTGTGAAAAAAACCCAATTTTCCTGACCCCGGGAGTGTGAAAAAAAACCCCATTTTCCGAACACCGGGACTGTGAAAAAAATCAGAATTTCCTGATTCCGGGAGTGTGAAAAAATGTGATTTTCTTGACACCGGGAGTGTGAAAAAAATCAGAATCTCCTGACCCCGGGAGTGTGAAAAAATGTGATTTTCTTGACCGCGGGAGTGTGAAAAAAATCAGAATCTCCTGACCCCAGGAGTGTGAAAAAATGTGATTTTCTTGACCCCGGGAGTGTGGAAAAAACCCAATTTTCCTGACTCCGGGAGTTTGAAAAAAAATCCAATTTTCCTGACCCCGCGAGTATGAAAATATCCAATTTTCCTGACACCGGGAGTGTGAAAATATGCGATTTTCCTGAACCCGGGAGTGTGAAAAATATCAGAATTTCCTGACCCCGTGAGTGTGAAAATATCTGATTTTCTTGACCCCTGGAGTGTGAAAAAAATTAAATTCTTCTGACCCCGGGAGTGTGAAAAATGTGATTTTCCTAACACCGGGAGCGTGCAAAAAAATCAGAATTTCCTAACCCCGGGAGTGTGAATAAATGTGATTTTCCTGACCCCAGGAGTGTGAAAAAAATCAGAATCTCCTGAACCCGGGAGTGAGAAAAAATGTGATTTTCTTGACCCCGGGAGTGTGAAAAATATCAGAATGTCCTGACCCCGGGAGTGTGAAAAAATGTGATTTTCCTGACCCCGGGAGTGTAAATATATCCAATTTACTTGACCCCGGGAGTGTGAAAAAAATTAAATTTTCCTGACCCCGGCAGTGTGAAAAAACCCCAATTTTCCTGACACCGGCAGTTTGAAAAAAAATCTGATTTTCCTGACCCCGGGAGTGTGAAAAAAATTAAATTTTCCTGACCCCAGCAGTGTGAAAAAAAACCCAATTTTCCTGACCCCGGGAGTTTGAAAAAAATCTGATTTTCCTGACACCGGGAGTGTGAAAATATCCGATTTTCCTGACCCCGGGATTGTGAAAGAAATCCAATTTTCCTGACCCCGGGAATGTGAAAAATGTGATTTTCTTGACCCCGGGAGTGTGAAAAAAACCCAATTTTCCTGACCCCGGGAGAGTGAAAAATGTTATTTTCTTGACCCCGGGAGTGTGAAAAAAATCAGAATCTTCTGAACCCGGGAGTGTGAAAAAATGTGATTTTCTTGATCCCGGGAGTGTGAAAAAACCCAATTTTCCTGACCCGGTGAGTGTGAAAAAAATCTGGTTTTCCTGACCCCGGGAGTGTGAAAAAAAATCCAATTTTCCTGACCCCGGGAGTGTGAAAAATGTGATTTTCCTAACACCGGGAGTGTGAAAAAAAATCAGAATTTTCTGAACCCGGGAGTGTGAAAAAAATTAAATTTTCCTGACCCCGGCAGTGTGAAAAAACCCCAACTTTCCTGACCCCGGCAGTTTGAAAAAAATCTGATTTTCCTGACCCCGGGAGTGTGAAAAAAATTAAATTTTCCTGACCCCAGCAGTGTGAAAAAAAACCCAATTTTCCTGACCCCGGGAGTTTGAAAAAAATCTGATTTTCCTGACACCGGGAGTGTGAAAATATCCGATTTTCCTGACCCCGGGATTGTGAAAGAAATCCAATTTTCCTGACACCGGGAATGTGAAAAATGTGATTTTCTTGACCCCGGGAGTGTGAAAAAAACCCAATTTTCCTGACCCCGGGAGTGTGAAAAAAAACCCCATTTTCCGAACACCGGGAGTGTGAAAAAAATCAGACTTTCCTGATTCCGGGAGTGTGAAAAAATGTGATTTTCTTGACCCCGGGAGTGTGAAAAAAATCAGAATCTCCTGACCCCGGGAGTGTGAAAAATTGTGATTTTCTTGACCGCGGGAGTGTGAAAAAAATCAGAATCTCCTGACCCCAGGAGTGTGAAAAAATGTGATTTTCTTGACCCCGGGAGTGTGGAAAAAACCCAATTTTCCTGACCCCGCGAGTATGAAAATATCCAATTTTCCTGACACCGGGAGTGTGAAAATATGCGATTTTCCTGAACCCGGGAGTGTGAAAAATATCAGAATTTCCTGACCCCGTGAGTGTGAAAATATCTGATTTTCTTGACCCCTGGAGTGTGAAAAAAATTAAATTCTTCTGACCCCGGGAGTGTGAAAAATGTGATTTTCCTAACACCGGGAGCGTGCAAAAAAATCAGAATTTCCTAACCCCGGGAGTGTGAATAAATGTGATTTTCCTGACCCCAGGAGTGTGAAAAAAATCAGAATCTGCTGAACCCGGGAGTGAGAAAAAATGTGATTTTCTTGACCCCGGGAGTGTGAAAAATATCAGAATTTCCTGACCCCGGGAGTGTGAAAAAATGTGATTTTCCTGACCCCGGGAGTGTAAATATATCCAATTTACTTGACCCCGGGAGTGTGAAAAAAATTAAATTTTCCTGACCCCGGCAGTGTGAAAAAACCCCAATTTTCCTGACACCGGCAGTTTGAAAAAAATCTGATTTTCCTGACCCCGGGAGTGTGAAAAAAATTAAATTTTCCTGACCCCAGCAGTGTGAAAAAAAACCCAATTTTCCTAACCCCGGGAGTTTGAAAAAAATCTGATTTTCCTGACACCGGGAGTGTGAAAATATCCGATTTTCCTGACCCCGGGATTGTGAAAGAAATCCAATTTTCCTGACCCCGGGAATGTGAAAAATGTGATTTTCTTGACCCCGGGAGTGTGAAAAAAACCCAATTTACCTGACCCCGGGAGTGTGAAAAAAACCCCATTTTCCGAACACCGGGAGTGTGAAAAAAATCAGAATTTCCTGATTCCGGGAGTGTGAAAAAATGTGATTTTCTTGACCCCGGGAGTGTGAAAAAAATCAGAATCTCCTGACCCCGGGAGTGTGAAAAAATGTGATTTTCTTGACCGCGGGAGTGTGAAAAAAATCAGAATCTCCTGACCCCGGGAGTGTGAAAAAATATGATTTTCTTGACCCCGGGAGTGTGGAAAAAACCCAATTTTCCTGACCCCGGGAGTTTGAAAAAAATCCAATTTTCCTGACCCCGGGAGTATGAAAATATCCAATTTTCCTGACACCGGGAGTGTGAAAATATGCGATTTTCCTGAACCCGGGAGTGTGAAAAAAATCAGAATTTCCTGACCCCGGGAGTTTAAAAAAATCTGAATTTCCTGACCCCGGGAGTGTGAAAATATCTGATTTTCCTGACCCCGGGAGTGTGAAAAAAATCCAATTTTCCTGACCCCGGGAGAGTGAAAAATGTTATTTTCTTGACCCCGGGAGTGTGAAAAAAATCAGAATCTTCTGAACCCGGGAGTGTGAAAAAATGTGATTTTCTTGATCCCGGGAGTGTGAAAAAACCCAATTTTCCTGACCCGGTGAGTGTGAAAAAAATCTGGTTTTCCTGACCCCGGGAGTGTGAAAAAAATCCAATTTTCCTGACCCCGGGAGTGTGAAAAATGTGATTTTCCTAACACCGGGAGTGTGAAAAAAAATCAGAATTTTCTGAACCCGGGAGTGTGAAAAAAATCCAATTTTCCTGACCCCGGGAGTGTGAAAAAAATTAAATTTTCCTGACCCCGGCAGTGTGAAAAAACCCCAACTTTCCTGACCCCGGCAGTTTGAAAAAAATCTGATTTTCCTGACCCCGGGAGTGTGAAAAAAATTAAATTTTCCTGACCCCAGCAGTGTGAAAAAAAAACCCAATTTTCCTGACCCCGGGAGTTTGAAAAAAATCTGATTTTCCTGACACCGGGAGTGTGAAAATATCCGATTTTCCTGACCCCGGGATTGTGAAAGAAATCCAATTTTCCTGACACCGGGAATGTGAAAAATGTGATTTTCTTGACCCCGGGAGTGTGAAAAAAACCCAATTTTCCTGACCCCGGGAGTGTGAAAAAAAACCCCATTTTCCGAACACTGGGAGTGTGAAAAAAATCAGAATTTCCTGATTCCGGGAGTGTGAAAAAATGTGATTTTCTTGACCCCGGTAGTGTGAAAAAAATCAAAATCTCCTGACCCCGGGAGTGTGAAAAAATGTGATTTTCTTGACCGCGGGAGTGTGAAAAAAATCAGAATCTCCTGACCCCGGGAGTGTGAAAAAATGTGATTTTCTTGACCCCGGGAGTGTGGAAAAAACCCAATTTTCCTGACCCCGGGAGTTTGAAAAAAATCCAATTTTCCTGACCCCGGGAGTATGAAAATATCCAATTTTCCTGACACCGGGAGTGTGAAAATATGCGATTTTCCTGAACCCGGGAGTGTGAAAAAAATCAGAATTTCCTGACACCGGGAGTTTAAAAAAATCTGATTTTCCTGACCCCGGGAGTGTGAAAATATCTGATTTTCCTGACTCCGGGAGTGTGAAAAAAATCCAATTTTCCTGACCCCAGGAGAGTGAAAAATGTTATTTTCTTGACCCCGGGAGTGTGAAAAAATCAGAATCTTCTGAACCCGGGAGTGTGAAAAAATGTGATTTTCTTGATCCCGGGAGTGTGAAAAAACCCAATTTTCCTGACCCGGTGAGTGTGAAAAAAATCTGGTTTTCCTGACCCCGGGAGTGTGAAAAAAATCCAATTTTCCTGACCCCGGGAGTGTGAAAAAAATTAAATTTTCCTGACCCCGGCAGTGTGAAAAAACCCCAATTTTCCTGACCCCGGCAGTTTGAAAAAAATCTGATTTTCCTGACCCCGGGAGTGTGAAAAAAATTAAATTTTCCTGACCCCAGCAGTGTGAAAAAAAAACCCAATTTTCCTGACCCCGGGAGTTTGAAAAAAATCTGATTTTCCTGACCCCGGGAGTGTGAAAATATCCGATTTTCCTGACCCCGGGATTGTGAAAGAAATCCAATTTTCCTGACCCCGGGAATGTGAAAAATGTGATTTTCTTGACCCCGGGAGTGTGAAAAAAACCCAATTTTCCTGACCCCGGGAGTGTGAAAAAAACCCCATTTTCCGAACACTGGGAGTGTGAAAAAAATCAGAATTTCCTGATTCCGGGAGTGTGAAAAAATGTGATTTTCTTGACCCCGGGAGTGTGAAAAAAATCAGAATCTCCTGACCCCGGGAGTGTGAAAAAATGTGATTTTCTTGACCGCGGGAGTGTGAAAAAAATCAGAATCTCCTGACCCCGGGAGTGTGAAAAAATGTGATTTTCTTGACCCCGGGAGTGTGGAAAAAACCCAATTTTCCTGACCCCGGGAGTTTGAAAAAAATCCAATTTTCCTGACCCCGGGAGTATGAAAATATCCAATTTTCCTGACACTGGGAGTGTGAAAATATGCGATTTTCCTGAACCCGGGAGTGTGAAAAAAATCAGAATTTCCTGACACCGGGAGTTTAAAAAAATCTGATTTTCCTGACCCCGGGAGTGTGAAAATATCTGATTTTCCTGACCCCGGGAGTGTGAAAAAAATCCAATTTTCCTGACCCCGGGAGAGTGAAAAATGTTATTTTCTTGACCCCGGGAGTGTGAAAAAAATCAGAATCTTCTGAACCCGGGAGTGTGAAAAAATGTGATTTTCTTGATCCCGGGAGTGTGAAAAAACCCAATTTTCCTGACCCGGTGAGTGTGAAAAAAATCTGGTTTTCCTGACCCCGGGAGTGTGAAAAAAATCCAATTTTCCTGACCCCGGGAGTGTGAAAAAACCCCAATTTTCCTGACCCCGGCAGTTTGAAAAAAATCTGATTTTCCTGACCCCGGGAGTGTGAAAAAAATTAAATTTTCCTGACCCCAGCAGTGTGAAAAAAAACCCAATTTTCCTGACCCCGGGAGTTTGAAAAAAATCTGATTTTCCTGACACCGGGAGTGTGAAAATATCCGATTTTCCTGACCCCGGGATTGTGAAAGAAATCCAATTTTCCTGACCCTGGGAATGTGAAAAATGTGATTTTCTTGACCCCGGGAGTGTGAAAAAAACCCAATTTTCCTGACCCCGGGAGTGTGAAAAAAACCCCATTTTCCGAACACCGGGAGTGTGAAAAAAATCAGAATTTCCTGATTCCGGGAGTGTGAAAAAATGTGATTTTCTTGACCCCGGGAGTGTGAAAAAAATCAGAATCTCCTGACCCCGGGAGTGTGAAAAAATGTGATTTTCTTGACTGCGGGAGTGTGAAAAAAATCAGAATCTCCTGACCCCGGGAGTGTGAAAAAATGTGATTTTCTTGACCCCGGGAGTGTGGAAAAAACCCAATTTTCCTGACCCCGGGAGTTTGAAAAAAATCCAATTTTCCTGACCCCGGGAGTATGAAAATATCCAATTTTCCTGACACCGGGAGTGTGAAAATATGCGATTTTCCTGAACCCGGGAGTGTGAAAAAAAACAGAATTTCCTGACCCCGGGAGTTTAAAAAAATCTGATTTTCCTGACCCTGGGAGTGTGAAAATATATGATTTTCCTGACCCCGGGAGTGTGAAAAAAATCCAATTTTCCTGACCCCGGGAGAGTGAAAAATGTTATTTTCTTGACCCCGGGAGTGTGAAAAAAATCAGAATCTTCTGAACCCGGGAGTGTGAAAAAATGTGATTTTCTTGATCCCAGGAGTGTGAAAAAACCCAATTTTCCTGACCCGGTGAGTGTGAAAAAAATCTGGTTTTCTTGACCCCGGGAGTGTGAAAAAAACCCAATTTTCCTGACCCCGTGAGTGTGAAAAAAACCCCATTTTCCAAACACCGGGAGTGTGAAAAAAATCAGAATTTCCTGATTCCGGGAGTGTGAAAAATGTGATTTTCTTGACCCCGGGAGTGTGAAAAAAATCAGAATCTCCTGACCCCGGGAGTGTGAAAAAATGTGATTTTCTTGACCGCGGGAGTGTGAAAAAAATCAGAATCTCCTGACCCCGGGAGTGTGAAAAAATGTGATTTTCTTGAGCCCGGGAGTGTGGAAAAAACCCAATTTTCCTGACCCCGGGAGTTTGAAAAAAATCCAATTTTCCTGACCCCGGGAGTATGAAAATATCCAATTTTCCTGACACCGGGAGTGTGAAAATATGCGATTTTCCTGAACCCGGGAGTGTGAAAAAAATCAGAATTTCCTGACCCCGGGAGTTTAAAAAAATCTGATTTTCCTGACCCCGGGAGTGTGAAAATATCTGATTTTCCTGACCCCGGGAGTGTGAAAATATCCAATTTTCCTGACCCCGGGATTGTGAAAGAAATCCAATTTTCCTGACCCCGGGAGTGTGAAAAATGTGATTTTCTTGACCCCGGGAGTGTGAAAAAAACCCAATTTTCCTGACCCCGTGAGTGTGAAAAAAACCCCATTTTCCGAACACCGGGAGTGTGAAAAAAATCAGAATTTCCTGATTCCGGGAGTGTGAAAAAATGTGATTTTCTTGACCCCGGGAGTGTGAAAAAAATCAGAATCTCCTGACCCCGGGAGTGTGAAAAAATGTGATTTTCTTGACCGCGGGAGTGTGAAAAAAATCAGAATCTCCTGACCCCGGGAGTGTGAAAAAATGTGATTTTCTTGACCCCGGGAGTGTGGAAAAAACCCAATTTTCCTGACCCCGGGAGTTTGAAAAAAATCCAATTTTCCTGACCCCGGGAGTATGAAAATATCCAATTTTCCTGACACCGGGAGTGTGAAAATATGCGATTTTCCTGAACCCGGGAGTGTGAAAAAAATCAGAATTTCCTGACACCGGGAGTTTAAAAAAATCTGATTTTCCTGACCCCGGGAGTGTGAAAATATCTGATTTTCCTGACCCCGGGAGTGTGAAAATATCCAATTTTCCTGACCCCGGGATTGTGAAAGAAATCCAATTTTCCTGACACCGGGAGTGTGAAAAATGTGATTTTCTTGACCCCGGGAGTGTGAAAAAAACCCAATTTTCCTGACCCCGTGAGTTTGAAAAAAACCCCATTTTCCGAACACCGGGAGTGTGAAAAAAATCAGAATTTCCTGATTCCGGGAGTGTGAAAAAATGTGATTTTCTTGACCCCGGGAGTGTGAAAAAAATCAGAATCTCCTGACCCCGGGAGTGTGAAAAAATGTGATTTTCTTGACCGCGGGAGTGTGAAAAAAATCAGAATCTCCTGACCCCGGGAGTGTGAAAAAATGTGATTTTCTTGACCCCGGGAGTGTGGAAAAAACCCAATTTTCCTGACCCCGGGAGTTTGAAAAAAATCCAATTTTCCTGACCCCGGGAGTATGAAAATATCCAATTTTCCTGACACCGGGAGTGTGAAAATATGCGATTTTCCTGAACCCAGGAGTGTGAAAAAAATCAGAATTTCCTGACCCCGGGAGTTTAAAAAAATCTGATTTTCCTGACCCCGGGAGTGTGAAAATATCTGATTTTCCTGACCCCGGGAGTGTGAAAAAAATCAGATTTTCCTGACCCCGGGAGAGTGAAAAATGTTATTTTCTTGACCCCGGGAGTGTGAAAAAAATCAGAATCTTCTGAACCCGGGAGTGTGAAAAAATGTGATTTTCTTGATCCCGGGAGTGTGAAAAAACCCAATTTTCCTGACCCGGTGAGTGTGAAAAAAATCTGGTTTTCCTGACCCCGGGAGTGTGAAAAAAATCCAATTTTCCTGACCCCGGGAGTGTGAAAAATGTGATTTTCCTAACACCGGGAGTGTGAAAAAAAATCAGAATTTTCTGAACCCGGGAGTGTGAAAAAATTCCAATTTTCCTGACCCCGGGAGTGTGAAAAAAATCCAATTTTCCTGACCCCAGGAGTGTGAAAAAAGATCCAATTTTCCTGACCCGGGGAGTTTGAAAAAAATCTGATTTTCCTGAACCCGGGAGTTTGAAAATATCCGATTTTCCTGACCCCGGGATTGTGAAAAATATCAGAATTTCCTGACCCCGTGAGTGTGAAAATATCTGATTTTCTTGACCCCTGGAGTGTGAAAAAAATTAAATTCTTCTGACCCCGGGAGTGTGAAATATGTGATTTTCCTAACACCGGGAGCGTGGAAAAAAATCAGAATTTCCTGACCCCGTGAGTGTGAATAAATGTGATTTTTCTGACCCCAGGAGTGTGAAAAAAATCAGAATCTCCTGAACCCGGGAGTGTGAAAAAATGTGATTTTCTTGACCGCGGGAGTGTGGAAAATATCAGAATTTCCTGACCCCGGGAGTGTGAAAAAAAATCTGATTTTCCTGACCCCGGGAGTGTGAAAATATCCGATTTTCCTGACCCCGGGAGTGTGAAAAATATCAGAATTTCCTAACCCCGGAGTGTGAAAAAATGTGATTTTCTTGACCCCGGGAGTGTGAAAAAAATTAAATTTTCCTGACCCCGGGAGTGTAAATATATCCAATTTACTTGACCCCGGGAGTGTGAAAAAAATTAAATTTTCCTGACCCCGGCAGTGTGAAAAAAACCCAATTATCCTGACCCCGGCAGTTTGAAAAAAATCTGATTTTCCTGACCCTGGGAGTGTGAAAAAAATTAAATTTTCCTGACCCCGGCAGTGTGAAAAAAACCCAATTTTCCTGACCCCGGGAGTTTGAAAAAAATCTGATTTTCCTGACCCCGGGAGTGTGAAAATATCCGATTTTCCTGACCCCGGGATTGGGAAAGAAATCCAATTTTCCTGACCACGGAAGTATGAAAAATGTGATTTTCTTGACCCCGGGAGTGTGGAAAAAACCCAATTATCCTGACCCCGGGAGTTTGAAAAAAAAATCCAATTTTCCTGACCCCGGGAGTATGAAAATATCCAATTTTCCTGACACCGGGAGTGTGAAAATATGCGATTTTCCTGACCCCAGGAGTGTGAAAAAAATCAGAATTTCCTGACCCCGGGAGTTTAAAAAAATCTGATTTTCCTGACCCCGGGAGTGTGAAAATATCCGATTTTCCTGACCCCGGGAGTGTGAAAAAAATCCAATTTTCCTGACCCTGGGAGAGTGAAAAATGTTATTTTCTTGACCCCGGGAGTGTGAAAAAAAATCAGAATTTTCTGACCCCGGGAGTGTGAAAAAATGTGATTTTCTTGACCCCGGGAGTGTGAAAAAAACCCAATTTTCATGACCCGGTGAGTGTGAAAAAAATCTGGTTTTCCTTACCCCGGGAGTGTGAAAAATGTGATTTTCCTAACACCGGGAGTGTGAAAAAAAATCAGAATTTTCTGACCCCGGGAGTGTGAAAAAATGTGATTTTCTTGACCCCGGGAGTGTGAAAAAAAATCAGAATCTCCTGACCCCGGGAGTGTGAAAAAAATGTGATTTTCTTGACCCCGGGAGTGTGAAAAAAATCCAATTTTCCTGACACTGGGAGTTTGAAAAAAATCTGGTTTTCCTGACCCCGGGTGTATGAAAATATCCATTTTTCCTGACCCCGGGAGATTGAAAATATCCAATTTTCCTGACCCCGGGATTGTGAAAGAAATCCAATTTTCCTGACCCCGGGAGTGTGAAAAATGTGATTTTCTTGACCCCGGGAGTGTGAAAAAAACCCAATTTTCCTGACCCCGTGAGTGTGAAAAAAACCCCATTTTCCTAACACCGGGAGTGTGAAAAAAATCAGAATTTCCTGACCCCGGGAGTGTGAAAAAATCTGATTTTCCTGACCCCGGGAGTGTGAAAAAAATTAAATTTTCCTGACCCCGGCAGTGTGAAAAAAACCCAATTTTCCTGACCCCGGGAGTTTGAAAAAAATCTGATTTTCCTGACCCCGGGAGTGTGAAAATATCCGATTTTCCTGACCCCGTGAGTTTGAAAAAAACCCCATTTTCCGAACACCGGGAGTGTGAAAAAAATCAGAATTTCCTGATTCCGGGAGTGTGAAAAAATGTGATTTTCTTGACCCCGGGAGTGTGAAAAAAATCAGAATCTCCTGACCCCGGGAGTGTGAAAAAATGTGATTTTCTTGACCGCGGGAGTGTGAAAAAAATCAGAATCTCCTGACCCCGGGAGTGTGAAAAAATGTGATTTTCTTGACCCCGGGAGTGTGGAAAAAACCCAATTTTCCTGACCCCGGGAGTTTGAAAAAAATCCAATTTTCCTGACCCCGGGAGTATGAAAATATCCAATTTTCCTGACACCGGGAGTGTGAAAATATGCGATTTTCCTGAACCCAGGAGTGTGAAAAAAATCAGAATTTCCTGACCCCGGGAGTTTAAAAAAATCTGATTTTCCTGACCCCGGGAGTGTGAAAATATCTGATTTTCCTGACCCCGGGAGTGTGAAAAAAATCAGATTTTCCTGACCCCGGGAGAGTGAAAAATGTTATTTTCTTGACCCCGGGAGTGTGAAAAAAATCAGAATCTTCTGAACCCGGGAGTGTGAAAAAATGTGATTTTCTTGATCCCGGGAGTGTGAAAAAACCCAATTTTCCTGACCCGGTGAGTGTGAAAAAAATCTGGTTTTCCTGACCCCGGGAGTGTGAAAAAAATCCAATTTTCCTGACCCCGGGAGTGTGAAAAATGTGATTTTCCTAACACCGGGAGTGTGAAAAAAAATCAGAATTTTCTGAACCCGGGAGTGTGAAAAAATTCCAATTTTCCTGACCCCGGGAGTGTGAAAAAAATCCAATTTTCCTGACCCCAGGAGTGTGAAAAAAGATCCAATTTTCCTGACCCGGGGAGTTTGAAAAAAATCTGATTTTCCTGAACCCGGGAGTTTGAAAATATCCGATTTTCCTGACCCCGGGATTGTGAAAAATATCAGAATTTCCTGACCCCGTGAGTGTGAAAATATCTGATTTTCTTGACCCCTGGAGTGTGAAAAAAATTAAATTCTTCTGACCCCGGGAGTGTGAAATATGTGATTTTCCTAACACCGGGAGCGTGGAAAAAAATCAGAATTTCCTGACCCCGTGAGTGTGAATAAATGTGATTTTTCTGACCCCAGGAGTGTGAAAAAAATCAGAATCTCCTGAACCCGGGAGTGTGAAAAAATGTGATTTTCTTGACCGCGGGAGTGTGGAAAATATCAGAATTTCCTGACCCCGGGAGTGTGAAAAAAAATCTGATTTTCCTGACCCCGGGAGTGTGAA
Organism: Bradypodion ventrale; assembly: GCA_035047345.1. NCBI lineage: Eukaryota > Metazoa > Chordata > Lepidosauria > Squamata > Chamaeleonidae > Bradypodion > Bradypodion ventrale. The sequence continues at coordinate 20,264,867 of JAWDJE010000009.1, read as the reverse complement.
AATATCCGATTTTCCTGACCCCGGGAGTGTGAAAAATATCAGAATTTCCTAACCCCGGAGTGTGAAAAAATGTGATTTTCTTGACCCCGGGAGTGTGAAAAAAATTAAATTTTCCTGACCCCGGGAGTGTAAATATATCCAATTTACTTGACCCCGGGAGTGTGAAAAAAATTAAATTTTCCTGACCCCGGCAGTGTGAAAAAAACCCAATTATCCTGACCCCGGCAGTTTGAAAAAAATCTGATTTTCCTGACCCTGGGAGTGTGAAAAAAATTAAATTTTCCTGACCCCGGCAGTGTGAAAAAAACCCAATTTTCCTGACCCCGGGAGTTTGAAAAAAATCTGATTTTCCTGACCCCGGGAGTGTGAAAATATCCGATTTTCCTGACCCCGGGATTGGGAAAGAAATCCAATTTTCCTGACCACGGAAGTATGAAAAATGTGATTTTCTTGACCCCGGGAGTGTGGAAAAAACCCAATTATCCTGACCCCGGGAGTTTGAAAAAAAATCCAATTTTCCTGACCCCGGGAGTATGAAAATATCCAATTTTCCTGACACCGGGAGTGTGAAAATATGCGATTTTCCTGACCCCAGGAGTGTGAAAAAAATCAGAATTTCCTGACCCCGGGAGTTTAAAAAAATCTGATTTTCCTGACCCCGGGAGTGTGAAAATATCCGATTTTCCTGACCCCGGGAGTGTGAAAAAAATCCAATTTTCCTGACCCTGGGAGAGTGAAAAATGTTATTTTCTTGACCCCGGGAGTGTGAAAAAAAATCAGAATTTTCTGACCCCGGGAGTGTGAAAAAATGTGATTTTCTTGACCCCGGGAGTGTGAAAAAAACCCAATTTTCATGACCCGGTGAGTGTGAAAAAAATCTGGTTTTCCTTACCCCGGGAGTGTGAAAAATGTGATTTTCCTAACACCGGGAGTGTGAAAAAAAATCAGAATTTTCTGACCCCGGGAGTGTGAAAAAATGTGATTTTCTTGACCCCGGGAGTGTGAAAAAAAATCAGAATCTCCTGACCCCGGGAGTGTGAAAAAAATGTGATTTTCTTGACCCCGGGAGTGTGAAAAAAATCCAATTTTCCTGACACTGGGAGTTTGAAAAAAATCTGGTTTTCCTGACCCCGGGTGTATGAAAATATCCATTTTTCCTGACCCCGGGAGATTGAAAATATCCAATTTTCCTGACCCCGGGATTGTGAAAGAAATCCAATTTTCCTGACCCCGGGAGTGTGAAAAATGTGATTTTCTTGACCCCGGGAGTGTGAAAAAAACCCAATTTTCCTGACCCCGTGAGTGTGAAAAAAACCCCATTTTCCTAACACCGGGAGTGTGAAAAAAATCAGAATTTCCTGACCCCGGGAGTGTGAAAAAATCTGATTTTCCTGACCCCGGGAGTGTGAAAAAAATTAAATTTTCCTGACCCCGGCAGTGTGAAAAAAACCCAATTTTCCTGACCCCGGGAGTTTGAAAAAAATCTGATTTTCCTGACCCCGGGAGTGTGAAAATATCCGATTTTCCTGACCCCGTGAGTTTGAAAAAAACCCCATTTTCCGAACACCGGGAGTGTGAAAAAAATCAGAATTTCCTGATTCCGGGAGTGTGAAAAAATGTGATTTTCTTGACCCCGGGAGTGTGAAAAAAATCAGAATCTCCTGACCCCGGGAGTGTGAAAAAATGTGATTTTCTTGACCGCGGGAGTGTGAAAAAAATCAGAATCTCCTGACCCCGGGAGTGTGAAAAAATGTGATTTTCTTGACCCCGGGAGTGTGGAAAAAACCCAATTTTCCTGACCCCGGGAGTTTGAAAAAAATCCAATTTTCCTGACCCCGGGAGTATGAAAATATCCAATTTTCCTGACACCGGGAGTGTGAAAATATGCGATTTTCCTGAACCCAGGAGTGTGAAAAAAATCAGAATTTCCTGACCCCGGGAGTTTAAAAAAATCTGATTTTCCTGACCCCGGGAGTGTGAAAATATCTGATTTTCCTGACCCCGGGAGTGTGAAAAAAATCAGATTTTCCTGACCCCGGGAGAGTGAAAAATGTTATTTTCTTGACCCCGGGAGTGTGAAAAAAATCAGAATCTTCTGAACCCGGGAGTGTGAAAAAATGTGATTTTCTTGATCCCGGGAGTGTGAAAAAACCCAATTTTCCTGACCCGGTGAGTGTGAAAAAAATCTGGTTTTCCTGACCCCGGGAGTGTGAAAAAAATCCAATTTTCCTGACCCCGGGAGTGTGAAAAATGTGATTTTCCTAACACCGGGAGTGTGAAAAAAAATCAGAATTTTCTGAACCCGGGAGTGTAAAAAAATTCCAATTTTCCTGACCCCGGGAGTGTGAAAAAAATCCAATTTTCCTGACCCCAGGAGTGTGAAAAAAATCCAATTTTCCTGACCCAGGGAGTTTGAAAAAAATCTGATTTTCCTGAACCCGGGAGTTTGAAAATATCCGATTTTCCTGACCCCGGGATTGTGAAAAATATCAGAATTTCCTGACCCCGTGAGTGTGAAAATATCTGATTTTCTTGACCCCTGGAGTGTGAAAAAAATTAAATTCTTCTGACCCCGGGAGTGTGAAATATGTGATTTTCCTAACACCGGGAGCGTGGAAAAAAATCAGAATTTCCTGACCCCGGGAGTGTGAATAAATGTGATTTTCCTGACCCCAGGAGTGTGAAAAAAATCAGAATCTCCTGAACCCGGGAGTGTGAAAAAATGTGATTTTCTTGACCCCGGGAGTGTGAAAAATATCAGAATTTCCTGACCCCGGGAGTGTGAAAAAAATCTGATTTTCCTGACCCCGGGAGTGTGAAAATATCCGATTTTCCTGACCCCGGGAGTGTGAAAAATATCAGAATTTCCTGACCCCGGGAGTGTGAAAAAATGTGTTTTTCTTGACCCTGGGAGTGTGAAAAAAATTAAATTTTCCTGACCCCGGGAGTGTGAAAAAAACCCCATTTTCCTGACCCCGGGAGTTTGAAAAAAATCTGATTTTCCTGACCCCGGGAGTGTGAAAATATCCAATTTTCCTGACCCCGGGATTGTGAAAGAAATCCAATTTTCCTGACCCCGGGAGTGTGAAAAATGTGATTTTCTTGACACCGGGAGTGTGAAAAAAACCCAATTTTCCCGACCCCGTGAGTGTGAAAAAAATCTGGTTTTCCTGACCCCGGGAGTGTGAAAAAAATCAGAATTTCCTGACCCCGGGAGTGTGAAAAAATGTGATTTTCTTGACCCCGGGAGTGTGAAAAAATTTAGAATCTCCTGACCCCGGGAGTGTGAAAAAATGTGATTTTCTTGACCGCGGGAGTGTGAAAAAAATCAGAATCTCCTGACCCCAGGAGTGTGAAAAAATGTGATTTTCTTGACCCCGGGAGTGTGGAAAAAACCCAATTTTCCTGACCCCGGGCGTTTGAAAATATCCAATTTTCCTGACACCGGGAGTGTGAAAATATGCGATTTTCCTGACCCCGGGAGTGTGAAAAAAATCAGAATTTCCTGACCCCGGGAGTTTAAAAAAATCTGATTTTCCTGACCCCGGGAGTGTGAAAATATCCGATTTTCCAGACCCCGGGAGTGAGAAAAAAATCCAATTTTCCTGACCCCAGGAGTGTGAAAAAAATCCAATTTTCCTGACCCGGGAATTTTGAAAAAAATCTGATTTTCCTGAACCCGGGAGTTTGAAAATATCCGATTTTCCTGATCCCGGGATTGTGAAAAATATCAGAATTTCCTGACCCCGTGAGTGAGAAAATATCTGATTTTCTTGACCCCTGGAGTGTGAAAAAAATTAAATTCTTCTGACCCCGGGAGTGTGAAAAATGTGATTTTCCTAACACCGGGAGCATGCAAAAAAATCATAATTTCCTGACCCCGTGAGTGTGAATAAATGTGATTTTCCTGACCCCAGGAGTGTGAAAAAAATCAGAATCTCCTGAACCCGGGAGTTTGAAAAAATGTGATTTTCTTGACCGCGGGAGTGTGGAAAATATCAGAATTTCCTGACCCCGGGAGTGTGAAAAAAAATCTGATTTTCCTGACCCCGGGAGTGTGAAAATATCCGATTTTCCTGACCCCGGGAGTGTGAAAAATATCAGAATTTCCTAACCCCGGAGTGTGAAAAAATGTGATTTTCTTGACCCCGGGAGTGTGAAAAAAATTAAATTTTCCTGACCCCGGGAGTGTAAATATATCCAATTTACTTGACACCGGGAGTGTGAAAATATGCGATTTTCCTGACCCCGGGAGTGTGAAAAAAATCAGAATTTCCTGACCCCGGGAGTTTAAAAAAATCTGATTTTCCTGACCCCGGGAGTGTGAAAATATCCGATTTTCCAGACCCCGGGAGTGAGAAAAAAATCCAATTTTCCTGACCCCAGGAGTGTGAAAAAAATCCAATTTTCCTGACCCGGGAATTTTGAAAAAAATCTGATTTTCCTGAACCCGGGAGTTTGAAAATATCCGATTTTCCTGATCCCGGGATTGTGAAAAATATCAGAATTTCCTGACCCCGTGAGTGAGAAAATATCTGATTTTCTTGACCCCTGGAGTGTGAAAAAAATTAAATTCTTCTGACCCCGGGAGTGTGAAAAATGTGATTTTCCTAACACCGGGAGCATGCAAAAAAATCATAATTTCCTGACCCCGTGAGTGTGAATAAATGTGATTTTCCTGACCCCAGGAGTGTGAAAAAAATCAGAATCTCCTGAACCCGGGAGTTTGAAAAAATGTGATTTTCTTGACCGCGGGAGTGTGGAAAATATCAGAATTTCCTGACCCCGGGAGTGTGAAAAAAAATCTGATTTTCCTGACCCCGGGAGTGTGAAAATATCCGATTTTCCTGACCCCGGGAGTGTGAAAAATATCAGAATTTCCTAACCCCGGAGTGTGAAAAAATGTGATTTTCTTGACCCCGGGAGTGTGAAAAAAATTAAATTTTCCTGACCCCGGGAGTGTAAATATATCCAATTTACTTGACCCCGGGAGTGTGAAAAAAATTAAATTTTCCTGACCCCGGCAGTGTGAAAAAAACCCAATTATCCTGACCCCGGCAGTTTGAAAAAAATCTGATTTTCCTGACCCCGGGAGTGTGAAAAAAATTAAATTTTCCTGACCCCGGCAGTGTGAAAAAAACCCAATTTTCCTGACCCCGGGAGTTTGAAAAAAATCTGATTTTCCTTACCCCGGGAGTGTGAAAATATCCGATTTTCCTGACCCCGGGATTGGGAAAGAAATCCAATTTTCCTGACCCCGGGAGTATGAAAAATGTGATTTTCTTGACCCCGGGAGTGTGGAAAAAACCCAATTATCCTGACCCCGAGAGTTTGAAAAAAAATCCAATTTTCCTGACCCCGGGAGTATGAAAATATCCAATTTTCCTGACACCGGGAGTGTGAAAATATGCGATTTTCCTGACCCCAGGAGTGTGAAAAAAATCAGAATTTCCTGACCCCGGGAGTTTAAAAAAATCTGATTTTCCTGACCCCGGGAGTGTGAAAATATCCGATTTTCCTGACCCCGGGAGTGTGAAAAAAATCCAATTTTCCTGACCCTGGGAGAGTGAAAAATGTTATTTTCTTGACCCCGGGAGTGTGAAAAAAAATCAGAATTTTCTGACCCCGGGAGTGTGAAAAAATGTGATTTTCTTGACCCCGGGAGTGTGAAAAAAACCCAATTTTCATGACCCGGTGAGTGTGAAAAAAATCTGGTTTTCCTTACCCCGGGAGTGTGAAAAATGTGATTTTCCTAACACCGGGAGTGTGAAAAAAAATCAGAATTTTCTGACCCCGGGAGTGTGAAAAAATGTGATTTTCTTGACCCCGGGAGTGTGAAAAAAAATCAGAATCTCCTGACCCCGGGAGTGTGAAAAAAATGTGATTTTCTTGACCCCGGGAGTGTGAAAAAAATCCAATTTTCCTGACACTGGGAGTTTGAAAAAAATCTGGTTTTCCTGACCCCGGGTGTATGAAAATATCCATTTTTCCTGACCCCGGGAGATTGAAAATATCCAATTTTCCTGACCCCGGGATTGTGAAAGAAATCCAATTTTCCTGACCCCGGGAGTGTGAAAAATGTGATTTTCTTGACCCCGGGAGTGTGAAAAAAACCCAATTTTCCTGACCCCGTGAGTGTGAAAAAAACCCCATTTTCCTAACACCGGGAGTGTGAAAAAAATCAGAATTTCCTGACCCCGGGAGTGTGAAAAAATCTGATTTTCCTGACCCCGGGAGTGTGAAAAAAATTAAATTTTCCTGACCCCGGCAGTGTGAAAAAAACCCAATTTTCCTGACCCCGGGAGTTTGAAAAAAATCTGATTTTCCTGACCCCGGGAGTGTGAAAATATCCGATTTTCCTGACCCCGGGATTGGGAAAGAAATCCAATTTTCCTGACCCCGGGAGTATGAAAAATGTGATTTTCTTGACCCCGGGAGTGTGGAAAAAACCCAATTATCCTGACCCCGGGAGTTTGAAAAAAATCCAATTTTCCTGACCCCGGGAGTATGAAAATATCCAATTTTCCTGACACCGGGAGTGTGAAAATATGCGATTTTCCTGACCCCGGGAGTGTGAAAAAAATCAGAATTTCCTGACCCCGGGAGTTTAATAAAATCTGATTTTCCTGACCCCGGGAGTGTGAAAATATCCGATTTTCCTGACCCCGGGAGTGTGAAAAAAATCCAATTTTCCTGACCCCGGGAGAGTGAAAAATGTTATTTTCTTGACCCCGGGAGTGTGAAAAAAAATGAGAATTTTCTGACCCCGGGAGTGTGAAAAAATGTGATTTTCTTGACCCCGGGAGTGTGAAAAAAACCCAATTTTCATGACCCGGTGAGTGTGAAAAAAATCTGGTTTTCCTTACCCCGGGAGTGTGAAAAATGTGATTTTCCTAACACCGGGAGTGTGAAAAAAAATCAGAATTTTCTGACCCCGGGAGTGTGAAAAAATGTGATTTTCTTGACCCCGGGAGTGTGAAAAAAAATCAGAATCTCCTGACCCCGGGAGTGTGAAAAAAATGTGATTTTCTTGACCCCGGGAGTGTGAAAAAAATCCAATTTTTCTGACACTGGGAGTTTGAAAAAAATCTGGTTTTCCTGACCCCGGGTGTATGAAAATATCCATTTTTCCTGACCCCGGGAGATTGAAAATATCCAATTTTCCTGACCCCGGGATTGTGAAAGAAATCCAATTTTCCTGACCCCGGGAGTGTGAAAAATGTGATTTTCTTGACCCCGGGAGTGTGAAAAAAACCCAATTTTCCTGACCCCGTGAGTGTGAAAAAAACCCCATTTTCCTAACACCGGGAGTGTGAAAAAAATCAGAATTTCCTGACCCCGGGAGTGTGAAAAAATCTGATTTTCCTGACCCCGGGAGTGTGAAAAAAATTAAATTTTCCTGACCCCGGCAGTGTGAAAAAAACCCAATTTTCCTGACCCCAGGAGTTTGAAAAAAATCTGATTTTCCTGACCCCGGGAGTGTGAAAATATCCGATTTTCCTGACCCCGGGATTGGGAAAGAAATCCAATTTTCCTGACCCCGGGAGTATGAAAAATGTGATTTTCTTGACCCCGGGAGTGTGGAAAAAACCCAATTATCCTGACCCCGGGAGTTTGAAAAAAATCCAATTTTCCTGACCCCGGGAGTATGAAAATATCCAATTTTCCTGACACCGGGAGTGTGAAAATATGCGATTTTCCTGACCCCGGGAGTGTGAAAAAAATCAGAATTTCCTGACCCCGGGAGTTTAATAAAATCTGATTTTCCTGACCCCGGGAGTGTGAAAATATCCGATTTTCCTGACCCCGGGAGTGTGAAAAAAATCCAATTTTCCTGACCCCGGGAGAGTGAAAAATGTTATTTTCTTGACCCCGGGAGTGTGAAAAAAAATCAGAATTTTCTGACCCCGGGAGTGTGAAAAAATGTGATTTTCTTGACCCCGGGAGTGTGAAAAAAAATCAGAATCTCCTGACCCCGGGAGTGTGAAAAAAATGTGATTTTCTTGACCCCGGGAGTGTGAAAAAAATCCAATTTTCCTGACACTGGGAGTTTGAAAAAAATCTGGTTTTCCTGACCCCGGGTGTATGAAAATATCCATTTTTCCTGACCCCGGGAGTGTGAAAATATCCAATTTTCCTGACCCCGGGATTGTGAAAGAAATCCAATTTTCCTGACCCCGGGAGTGTGAAAAATGTGATTTTCTTGACCCCGGGAGTGTGAAAAAAACCCAATTTTCCTGACCCCGTGAGTGTGAAAAAAACCCCATTTTCCTAACACCGGGAGTGTGAAAAAAATCAGAATTTCCTGACCCCGGGAGTGTGAAAAAATGTGATTTTCTTGACCCCGGGAGTGTGAAAAAATTTAGAATCTCCTGACCCGGGAGTGTGAAAAAATGTGAATTTCTTGACCGCGGGAGTGTGAAAAAAATCAGAATCTCCTGACCCCAGGAGTGTGAAAAAATGTGATTTTCTTCACCCCGGGAGTGTGAAAAAAATCCAATTTTCCTGACACTAAGAGTTTGAAAAAAATCTGGTTTTCCTGACCCCGGGTGTATGAAAATATCCATTTTTCCTGACCCCGGGAGTGTGAAAATATCCAATTTTCCTGACCCCGGGATTGTGAAAGAAATCCAATTTTCCTGACCCCGGGAGTGTGAAAAATGTGATTTTCTTGACCCCGGGAGTGTGAAAAAAACCCAATTTTCCTGACCCCGTGAGTGTGAAAAAAACCCCATTTTCCTAACACCGGGAGTGTGAAAAAAATCAGAATTTCCTGACCCCGGGAGTGTGAAAAAATCTGATTTTCCTGACCCCGGCAGTGTGAAAAAAACCCAATTTTCCTGACCCCGGGAGTTTGAAAAAAATCTGATTTTCCTGACCCCGGGAGTGTGAAAATATCCGATTTTCCTGACCCCGGGATTGGGAAAGAAATCCAATTTTCCTGACCCCGGGAGTATGAAAAATGTGATTTTCTTGACCCCGGGAGTGTGGAAAAAAACCAATTATCCTGACCCCGGGAGTTTGAAAAAAATCCAATTTTGCTGACCCCAGGAGTATGAAAATATCCAATTTTCCTGACACCGGGAGTGTGAAAATATGCGATTTTCCTGACCCCGGGAGTGTGAAAAAAATCAGAATTTCCTGACCCCGGGAGTTTAAAAAAATCTGATTTTCCTGACCCCGGGAGTGTGAAAATATCCGATTTTCCTGACCCTGGGAGTGTGAAAAAAATCCAATTTTCCTGACCCCGGGAGAGTGAAAAATGTTATTTTCTTGACCCCGGGAGTGTGAAAAAAAATCAGAATTTTCTGACCCCGGGAGTGTGAAAAAATGTGATTTTCTTGACCCCGGGAGTGTGAAAAAAACCCAATTTTCCGGACCCGGTGAGTGTGAAAAAATCTGGTTTTCCTTACCCCGGGAGTGTGAAAAATGTGATTTTCCTAACACCGGGAGTGTGAAAAAAATCAGAATTTTCTGACCCCGGGAGTGTGAAAAAATGTGATTTTCTTGACCCCGGGAGTGTGAAAAAAAATCAGAATCTCCTGACCCCGGGAGTTTGAAAAAAAATCTGGTTTTCCTGACACCGGGAGTATGAAAATATCCAATTTTCCTGACCCCGGGAGTTTGAAAAAAAATTCAATTTTCCTGACCCGTGGAGTTTGAAAAAAATCTGATTTTCCTGAACCCGGGAGTTTGAAAATATCCGATTTTCCTGACCCTGGGAGTGTGAAAAATATCAGAATTTCCTGACCCCGCGAGTGTGAAAATATCTGATTTTCTTGACCCCGGGAGTTTGAAAAAAATTAAATTCTTCTGACCCCGGGAGTGTGAAAAAATGTGATTTTCTTGACCCAGGGAGTGTGAAAAAAATCCAATTTTCCTGACCCCGGGAGTGTGAAAAAAATCCAATTTTCCTGACCCCGGGCGTGTGAAAAAAATCTGATTTTTCTGACCCCGGGAGTGTTAAAAAAATCTGATTTTCCTGACCGCGGGAGTGTGAAAATATCCGATTTTCCAGACCCCGGGAGTGTGAAAAATATCAGAATTTCCTGACCCCGGGAGTGTAAAAAAAAGTAAATTTTCCTGACCCCGGGAGTGTGAAAATATCTGATTTTCTTGATCCCAGGAGAGTGAAAAAAATTAAATTCTCCTGACCCCGGGAGTGTGAAAAAATCCACTTTTTCTGACCCCGGGAGTGTGAAAAATGTGATTTTCCTAACACCGGGAGTGTGAAAAAAATCAGAATTTCCTGACACCGGGAGAGTGAAAAAATGTGATTTTCTTGACCACGGGAGTGTGAAAAAAATAGAATCTACTGGACCCGGGAGTGTGAAAAAATGTGATTTTCTTGACCCTGGGAGTGTGAAAAAATCAGAATCTCCTGAACCCGGGAGGGTGAATAAATCCAATTTTCCTGACACCGGGAGTGTGAAAAAAATCCAATTTTCCTGACCCCGGGAGTGTGAAAAAAATCCAACTTTCCTGACCCCAGGAGTGTGAAAAAAATCCAATTTTCCTGACCCGGGGAGTTAAAAAAAAATCTGATTCTCCTGACCCTGGGAGTGTGAAAAATGTGATTTTCCTAACACCGGGAGTGTGAAAAAAACCAGAATTTCCTGACCCCGGGAGTTTGAAAAAATGTGATTTTCTTGACCCTGGGAGTGTGAAAAAAATCAGAAATTCCTGAACCCGGGGGTGTGAAAAAATGTGATTTTCTTGACCCCGGGAGAGTGAAAAAAATCCAATTTTTCTGACCCCGGGAGTGTGAAAAAAATCCAATTTTCCTGACCCCGGGCGTGTGAAAAAAATCTGATTTTCCTGACCCCGGGAGTGTTAAAAAAATCTGATTTTCCTGACCCCGGGAGTGTGAAAAAAACCCAATTTTCCTGACCCCGGGAGTGTGAAAAATATAAGAATTTCCTGACCCCGGGAGTGTGAAAAATGTGATTTTCTTGAACCCGGGAGTGTGGAAAAAACCCAATTTTCCTAACACCGGGAGTTTAAAAAAATCAGAATTTCCTGACCCCGGGAGTGTGAAAAAATGTGATTTTCTTGACCCCGGGAGTGTGAAAAAAATCAGAATCTCCTGACCTCGGGAGTGTGAAAAAATGTGATTTTCTTGACCGCGGGAGTGTGAAAAAAACCCAATTTTCCTGACCCCGGGAGTTTGAAAAAAAATCTGGTTTTCCTGACACCGGGAGTATGAAAATATCCAATTTTCCTGACACCGGGAGTGTGAAAAAAAATTCAATTTTCCTGACCCGGGGAGTTTGAAAAAAATCTGATTTTCCTGAACCCGGGAGTTTGAAAATATCCGATTTTCCTGACCCTGGGAGTGTGAAAAATATCAGAATTTCCTGAACCCACGAGTGTGAAAATATCTGATTTTCTTGACCCCGGGAGTGTGAAAAAAATTAAATTTTCCTGACCCCGGAAGTGTGAAAAAAACCCAATTTTCCTGACCCCGGGAGTGTGAAAAAAATCCAATTTTCCTGACCCCAGGAGTGTGAAAAATGTGATTTTCTTGAACCCGGGAGTGTGAAAAAAACCCAATTTTCCTGACCCCGGGAGTGTGAAAATATGCGATTTTCCTGACCCCGGGAGTGTGAAAATATCTGATTTTCTTGATCCCGGGAGTGTGAAAGAAAATTAAATTCTCCTGACCCCAGGAGTGTGAAAAAATCCACTTTTTCTGACCCCGGGAGTGTGAAAAATATGATTTTCCTAACACCGGGAGTGTGAAAAAAATCAGAATTTCCTGACCCCGGGAGTGTGATATAATGTGATTTTCTTGACCCCGGGAGTGTGAAAAAATCAGAATCTCCTGAACCCGGGAGTGTGAAAAAATCCAATTTTCCTGACACCTGGAGTGTGAAAAAAATCCAATTTTCCTGAACCCGGGAGTGTGAAAAAAATCCAATTTTCCTGAACCCGGGAGTGTGAAAAAAATCCAATTTTCCTGACCCGGGGAGTTTGAAAAAAATCTGATTCTCCTGACCCTGGGAGTGTGAAAAATGTGATTTTCCTAACACTGGGAGTGTGAAAAAAACCAGAATTTCCTGACCCCGGGAGTTTGAAAAAATGTGATTTTCTTGACCCCGGGAGTGTGAAAAAAATCAGAATCTCCTGAACCCGGGAGTGTGAAAAAATGTGATTTTCTTGACCCCGGGAGTGTGAAAAAAACCCAATTTTCCTGACCCTGGGAGTGTGAAAAAAATCCAATTTTCCTGACCCCGGGAGTTTGAAAAATATCAGAATTTCCTGACCCCGGGAGTGTGAAAAATGTGATTTTCTTGAACCCGGGAGTGTGAAAAAAACCCAATTTTCCTGACCCCGGGAGTGTGAAAAAAAATCCAATTTTCCTGACCCCGGGAGTGTGAAAAATGTCAGAATTTCCTGACCCCGGGAGTGTGAAAAATGTGATTTTCTTGAACCCGGGAGTTCAAAAAACCCCAATCTTCCTGTCCCCAGGAGTGTGAAAAAATGTGATTTTCTTGACCCCGGGAGTGTGAAAAAAATCAGACTCTCCTGACCCCGGGAGTGTGAAAAAATGTGATTTTCCTGACCCCGGGAGTTTGAAAAAAATCTGGTTATCCTGATCCCGGGAGTATGAAAATATCCAATTTTCCTGACACCGGGAGTGTGAAAATATGCGATTTTCCTAACCCCGGGAGTGTGAAAAAAATCAGAATTTCCTGACCCCGGGAGTTTTAAAAAATCTGATTTTCCTGACCCCGGGAGTGGGAAAATATCCGATTTTCCTCACCCCGGGAGTGTGAAAAAAATCCAATTTTCCTGACCCCGGGAGTGTGAAAAATGTGATTTTCTTGACCCCGGGAGTGTGAAAAAAACCCAATTTTCCTGAACCCGGGAGTGTGAAAAAACCCAATTTTCCTGACCCCGGGAGTTTGAAAAAAAATCCAATTTTCCTGACCCCGGGAGTATGAAAATATCCAATTTTCCTGACACCGGGAGTGTGAAAATATGCGATTTTCCTGACCCCGGGAGTGTGAAAAAAATCCAATTTTCCTGACCCCGGGAGTGTGAAAAATGTGATTTTCTTGACCCTGGGAGTGTGAAAAAAATCAGAATCTTCTGAACCCGGGAGTGTGAAAAAATGTGATTTTCTTGACCCCGGGAGTGTGAAAAAAACCCAATTTTCCTGACCCCGGGAGTGTGAAAAATATAAGAATTTCCTGACCCCTGGAGTGTGAAAAATGTGATTTTCTTGAACCCAGGAGTGTGAAAAAAAAGCAATTTTCCTGACCCCGGGAGTGTGAAAAAAATCCAATTTTCCTGACCCCAGGAGTGTGAAAAATGTGATTTTCTTGAACCCGGGAGTGTGAAAAAAAACCCAATTTTCCTAACACCGGGAGTTTAAAAAAATCAGAATTTCCTGACCCCGGGAGTGTGAAAAATATAAGAATTTCCTGACCCCGGGAGTGTGAAAAATGTGATTTTCTTGAACCCGGGAGTGTGAAAAAAAACCCAATTTTCCTAACACCGGGAGTTTAAAAAAATCAGAATTTCCTGACCCCGGGAGTGTGAAAAAATGTGATTTTCTTGACCCCGGGAGTGTGAAAAAAATCAGAATCTCCTGACCCCGGGAGTGTGAAAAAATGTGATTTTCTTGACCGCGGGAGTGTGAAAAAAACCCAATTTTCCTGACCCCGGGAGTTTGAAAAAAAATCTGGTTTTCCTGACCCGGGGAGTTTGAAAAAAATCTGATTTTCCTGAACCCGGGAGTTTGAAAATATCCGATTTTCCTGACCCTGGGAGTGTGAAAAATATCAGAATTTCCTGACCCCGCGAGTGTGAAAATATCTGATTTTCTTGACCCCGGGAGTGTGAAAAAAATTAAATTCTTCTGACCCCGGGAGTGTGAAAAAATGTGATTTTCTTGACCCAGGGAGTGTGAAAAAAATCAGAATCTCCTGAACCCGGGAGTGTGAAAAAATGTGATTTTCTTGACCCCGGGAGTGTGAAAAAAATCCAATTTTCCTGACCCCGGGCGTGTGAAAAAAAATCCAATTTTCCTGACCCCGGGCGTGTGATAAAAATCTGATTTTTCTGACCCCGGGAGTGTTAAAAAAATCTGATTTTCCTGACCGCGGGAGTGTGAAAATATCCGATTTTCCAGACCCCGGGAGTGTGAAAAATATCAGAATTTCCTGACCCCGGGAGTGTAAAAAAAAGTAAATTTTCCTGACCCCGGGAGTGTGAAAATATCTGATTTTCTTGATCCCGGGAGAGTGAAAAAAATTAAATTCTCCTGACCCCGGGAGTGTGAAAAAATCCACTTTTTCTGACCCCGGGAGTGTGAAAAATGTGATTTTCCTAACACCGGGAGTGTGAAAAAAATCAGAATTTCCTGACACCGGGAGAGTGAAAAAATGTGATTTTCTTGAACCCGGGAGTGTGAATAAAATAGAATCTACTGGACCCGGGAGTGTGAAAAAATGTGATTTTCTTGACCCTGGGAGTGTGAAAAAATCAGAATCTCCTGAACCCGGGAGGGTGAATAAATCCAATTTTCCTGACACCGGGAGTGTGAAAAAAATCCAATTTTCCTGACCCCGGGAGTGTGAAAAAAATCCAATTTTTCTGACCCCGGGAGTGTGAAAAAAATCCAATTTTCCTGACCCTGGGCATGTGAAAAAAATCTGATTTTCCTGACCCCGGGAGTGTTAAAAAAATCTGATTTTCCTGACCCCGGGAGTGTGAAAAAAAACCCAATTTTCCTGACCCCGGGAGTGTGAAAAATATAAGAATTTCCTGACCCCGGGAGTGTGAAAAATGTGATTTTCTTGAACCCGGGAGTGTGAAAAAAACCCAATTTTCCTGACCCCAGGAGTGTGAAAAATGTGATTTTCTTGAACCCGGGAGTGTGAAAAAAACCCAATTTTCCTGACCCCGGGAGTGTGAAAATATGTGATTTTCCTGACCCCGGGAGTGTGAAAAAAATCCAATTTTCCTGACCCCAGGAGTGTGAAAAATGTGATTTTCTTGACCCTGGGAGTGTGAAAAAAATCAGAATCTTCTGAACCCGGGAGTGTGAAAAAAACCCAATTTTCCTGACCCCAGGAGTGTGAAAAATATAAGAATTTCCTGACCCCGGGAGTGTGAAAAATGTGATTTTCTTGAACCCGGGAGTGTGAAAAAAACCCAATTTTCCTAACACCGGGAGTTTAAAAAAATCAGAATTTCCTGACCCCGGGAGTGTGAAAAAATGTGATTTTCTTGACCCCGGGAGTGTGAAAAAAATCAGAATCTCCTGACCCCGGGAGTGTGAAAAAATGTGATTTTCTTGACCGCGGGAGTGTGAAAAAAACCCAATTTTCCTGACCCCGGGAGTTTGAAAAAAAATCTGGTTTTCCTGACACCGGGAGTATGAAAATATCCAATTTTCCTGACCCCGGGAGTTTGAAAAAAAATTCAATTTTCCTGACCCGGGGAGTTTGAAAAAAATCTGATTTTCCTGAACCCGGGAGCTTGAAAATATCCGATTTTCCTGACCCTGGGAGTGTGAAAAATATCAGAATTTCCTGACCCCGCGAGTGTGAAAATATCTGATTTTCTTGACCCCGGGAGTGTGAAAAAAATTAAATTCTTCTGACCCCGGGAGTGTGAAAAATGTGATTTTACTAACACTGGGAGCGTGCAAAAACTCAGAATTTCCTGACCCCGGGAGTGTGAAAAAATGTGATTTTCTTGACCCAGGGAGTGTGAAAAAAATCACAATCTCCTGAACCCGGGAGTGTGAAAAAATGTGATTTTCTTGACCCCGGGAGTGTGAAAAAAATCCAATTTTCCTGACCCCGGGAGTGTGAAAAAAATCCAATTTCCTGACCCCGGGCGTGTGAAAAAAATCTGATTTTTCTGACCCCGGGAGTGTTAAAAAAATCTGATTTTCCTGACCGCGGGAGTGTGAAAATATCCGATTTTCCTGACCCCGGGAGTGTGAAAAATATCAGAATTTCCTGACCCCGGGAGTGTAAAAAAAAGTAAATTTTCCTGACCCCGGGAGTGTGAAAATATCTGATTTTCTTGATCCCGGGAGAGTGAAAAAAATTAAATTCTCCTGACCCCGGGAGTGTGAAAAAATCCACTTTTTCTGACCCCGGGAGTGTGAAAAATGTGATTTTCCTCACACCGGGAGTGTGAAAAAAATCAGAATTTCCTGACACCGGGAGAGTGAAAAAATGTGATTTTCTTGACCCCGGGAGTGTGAAAAAAATAGAATCTACTGGACCCGGGAGTGTGAAAAAATGTGATTTTCTTGACCCTGGGAGTGTGAAAAAATCAGAATCTCCTGAACCCGGGAGGGTGAATAAATCCAATTTTCCTGACACCGGGAGTGTGAAAAAAATCCAATTTTCCTGACCCCAGGAGTGTGAAAAAAATCCAATTTTCCTGACCCGGGGAGTTTAAAAAAAATCTGATTCTCCTGACCCTGGGAGTGTGAAAAATGTGATTTTCCTAACACCGGGAGTGTGAAAAAAACCAGAATTTCCTGACCCCGGGAGTTTGAAAAAATGTGATTTTCTTGACCCTGGGAGTGTGAAAAAAATCAGAAATTCCTGAACCCGGGGGTGTGAAAAAATATGATTTTCTTGTCCCCGGGAGTGTGAAAAAAATTAAATTTTCCTGACCCCGGCAGTGTGAAAAAAACCCAATTTTCCTGACCCCGGGAGTTTGAAAAAAATCTGATTTTCCTGACCCCGGGAGTGTGAAAATATCCGATTTTCCTGACCCCGGGATTGGGAAAGAAATCCAATTTTCCTGACCCCGGGATTATGAAAAATGTGATTTTCTTGACCCTGGGAGTGTGGAAAAAACCCAATTATCCTGACCCCGGGAGTTTGAAAAAAATCCAATTTTCCTGACCCCGGGAGTATGAAAATATCTAATTTTCCTGACACCGGGAGTGTGAAAATATGCGATTTTCCTGACCCCGGGAGTGTGAAAAAAATCAGAATTTCCTGACCCCGGGAGTTTAAAAAAATCTGATTTTCCTGACCCCGGGAGTTTGAAAAAAAATCTGGTTTTCCTGACCCGGGGAGTTTGAAAAAAATCTGATTTTCCTGAACCCGGGAGTTTGAAAATATCCGATTTTCCTGACCCTGGGAGTGTGAAAAATATCAGAATTTCCTGACCCCGCGAGTGTGAAAATATCTGATTTTCTTGACCCCGGGAGTGTGAAAAAAATTAAATTCTTCTGACCCCGGGAGTGTGAAAAAATGTGATTTTCTTGACCCAGGGAGTGTGAAAAAAATCAGAATCTCCTGAACCCGGGAGTGTGAAAAAATGTGATTTTCTTGACCCCGGGAGTGTGAAAAAAATCCAATTTTCCTGACCCCGGGCGTGTGAAAAAAATCCAATTTTCCTGACCCCGGGCGTGTGATAAAAATCTGATTTTTCTGACCCCGGGAGTGTTAAAAAAATCTGATTTTCCTGACCGCGGGAGTGTGAAAATATCCAATTTTCCAGACCCCGGGAGTGTGAAAAATATCAGAATTTCCTGACCCCGGGAGTGTAAAAAAAAGTAAATTTTCCTGACCCCGGGAGTGTGAAAATATCTGATTTTCTTGATCCCGGGAGAGTGAAAAAAATTAAATTCTCCTGACCCCGGGAGTGTGAAAAAATCCACTTTTTCTGACCCCGGGAGTGTGAAAAATGTGATTTTCCTAACACCGGGAGTGTGAAAAAAATAGAATCTACTGGACCCGGGAGTGTGAAAAAATGTGATTTTCTTGACCCTGGGAGTGTGAAAAAATCAGAATCTCCTGAACCCGGGAGGGTGAATAAATCCAATTTTCCTGACACCGGGAGTGTGAAAAAAATCCAATTTTCCTGACCCCGGGAGTGTGAAAAAAATCCAATTTTTCTGACCCCGGGAGTGTGAAAAAAATCCAATTTTCCTGACCCCGGGCGTGTGAAAAAAATCTGATTTTCCTGACCCCGGGAGTGTTAAAAAAATCTGATTTTCCTGACCCCGGGAGTGTGAAAAAAACCCAATTTTCCTGACCCCGGGAGTGTGAAAAATATAAGAATTTCCTGACCCCGGGAGTGTGAAAAATGTGATTTTCTTGAACCCGGGAGTGTGAAAAAAACCCAATTTTCCTGACCCCAGGAGTGTGAAAAATGTGATTTTCTTGAACCCGGGAGTGTGAAAAAAACCCAATTTTCCTGACCCCGGGAGTGTGAAAATATGTGATTTTCCTGACCCCGGGAGTGTGAAAAAAATCCAATTTTCCTGACCCCAGGAGTGTGAAAAATGTGATTTTCTTGACCCTGGGAGTGTGAAAAAAATCAGAATCTTCTGAACCCGGGAGTGTGAAAAAAACCCAATTTTCCTGACCCCAGGAGTGTGAAAAATATAAGAATTTCCTGACCCCGGGAGTGTGAAAAATGTGATTTTCTTGAACCCGGGAGTGTGAAAAAAACCCAATTTTCCTAACACCGGGAGTTTAAAAAAATCAGAATTTCCTGACCCCGGGAGTGTGAAAAAATGTGATTTTCTTGACCCCGGGAGTGTGAAAAAAATCAGAATCTCCTGACCCCGGGAGTGTGAAAAAATGTGATTTTCTTGACCGCGGGAGTGTGAAAAAAACCCAATTTTCCTGACCCCGGGAGTTTGAAAAAAAATCTGGTTTTCCTGACACCGGGAGTATGAAAATATCCAATTTTCCTGACCCCGGGAGTTTGAAAAAAAATTCAATTTTCCTGACCCGGGGAGTTTGAAAAAAATCTGATTTTCCTGAACCCGGGAGTTTGAAAATATCCGATTTTCCTGACCCTGGGAGTGTGAAAAATATCAGAATTTCCTGACCCCGCGAGTGTGAAAATATCTGATTTTCTTGACCCCGGGAGTGTGAAAAAAATTAAATTCTTCTGACCCCGGGAGTGTGAAAAATGTGATTTTACTAACACTGGGAGCGTGCAAAAACTCAGAATTTCCTGACCCTGGGAGTGTGAAAAAATGTGATTTTCTTGACCCAGGGAGTGTGAAAAAAAATCAGAATCTCCTGAACCCGGGAGTGTGAAAAAATGTGATTTTCTTGACCCCGGGAGTGTGAAAAAAATCCAATTTTCCTGACCCCGGGAGTGTGAAAAAAATCCAATTTTCCTGACCCCGGGCGTGTGAAAAAAATCTGATTTTTCTGACCCCGGGAGTGTTAAAAAAATCTGATTTTCCTGACCGCGGGAGTGTGAAAATATCCGATTTTCCTGACCCCGGGAGTGTGAAAAATATCAGAATTTCCTGACCCCGGGAGTGTAAAAAAAGTAAATTTTCCTGACCCCGGGAGTGTGAAAATATCTGATTTTCTTGATCCCGGGAGAGTGAAAAAAATTAAATTCTCCTGACCCCGGGAGTGTGAAAAATGTGATTTTCCTCACACCGGGAGTGTGAAAAAAATCAGAATTTCCTGACACCGGGAGAGTGAAAAAATGTGATTTTCTTGACCCCGGGAGTGTGAAAAAAATAGAATCTACTGGACCCGGGAGTGTGAAAAAATGTGATTTTCTTGACCCTGGGAGTGTGAAAAAATCAGAATCTCCTGAACCCGGGAGGGTGAATAAATCCAATTTTCCTGACACCGGGAGTGTGAAAAAAATCCAATTTTCCTGACCCCGGGAGTGTGAAAAAAATCCAATTTTCCTGACCCCAGGAGTGTGAAAAAAATCCAATTTTCCTGACCCGGGGAGTTTAAAAAAAATCTGATTCTCCTGACCCTGGGAGTGTGAAAAATGTGATTTTCCTAACACCGGGAGTGTGAAAAAAACCAGAATTTCCTGACCCCGGGAGTTTGAAAAAATGTGATTTTCTTGACCCTGGGAGTGTGAAAAAAATCAGAAATTCCTGAACCCGGGGGTGTGAAAAAATATGATTTTCTTGTCCCCGGGAGTGTGAAAAAAATTAAATTTTCCTGACCCCGGCAGTGTGAAAAAAACCCAATTTTCCTGACCCCGGGAGTTTGAAAAAAATCTGATTTTCCTGACCCCGGGAGTGTGAAAATATCCGATTTTCCTGACCCCGGGATTGGGAAAGAAATCCAATTTTCCTGACCCCGGGATTATGAAAAATGTGATTTTCTTGACCCCGGGAGTGTGGAAAAAACCCAATTATCCTGACCCCGGGAGTTTGAAAAAAATCCAATTTTCCTGACCCCGGGAGTATGAAAATATCCAATTTTCCTGACACCGGGAGTGTGAAAATATGCGATTTTCCTGACCCCGGGAGTGTGAAAAAAATCAGAATTTCCTGACCCCGGGAGTTTAAAAAAATCTGATTTTCCTGACCCCGGGAGTGTGAAAATATCCGATTTTCCTGACCCCGGGAGTGTGAAAAAAATCCAATTTTCCTGACCCCGGGATAGTGAAAAATGTTATTTTCTTGACCCCGGGAGTGTGAAAAAAAATCAGAATTTTTTGACCCTGGGAGTGTGAAAAAATGTGATTTTCTTGACCCCGGGAGTGTGAAAAAAACCCAATTTTCCTGACCCGGTGAGTGTGAAAAAAATCTGGTTTTCCTTACCCCGGGAGTGTGAAAAATGTGATTTTCCTAACACCGGGAGTGTGAAAAAAAATCAGAATTTTCTGACCCCGGGAGTGTGAAAAAAATCCAATTTTTCTGACCCCGGGAGTGTGAAAAAAATCCAATTTTCCTGACCCCGGGCGTGTGAAAAAAATCTGATTTTTCTGACCCCGGGAGTGTTAAAAAAATCTGATTTTCCTGACCGCGGGAGTGTGAAAATATCCGATTTTCCTGACCCCGGGAGTGTGAAAAATATCAGAATTTCCTGACCCCGGGAGTGTAAAAAAAGTAAATTTTCCTGACCCCGGGAGTGTGAAAATATCTGATTTTCTTGATCCCGGGAGAGTGAAAAAAATTAAATTCTCCTGACCCCGGGAGTGTGAAAAAATCCACTTTTTCTGACCCCGGGAGTGTGAAAAATGTGATTTTCCTCACACCGGGAGTGTGAAAAAAATCAGAATTTCCTGACACCGGGAGAGTGAAAAAATGTGATTTTCTTGACCCCGGGAGTGTGAAAAAAATAGAATCTACTGGACCCGGGAGTGTGAAAAAATGTGATTTTCTTGACCCTGGGAGTGTGAAAAAATCAGAATCTCCTGAACCCGGGAGGGTGAATAAATCCAATTTTCCTGACACCGGGAGTGTGAAAAAAATCCAATTTTCCTGACCCCGGGAGTGTGAAAAAAATCCAATTTTCCTGACCCCAGGAGTGTGAAAAAAATCCAATTTTCCTGACCCGGGGAGTTTAAAAAAAATCTGATTCTCCTGACCCTGGGAGTGTGAAAAATGTGATTTTCCTAACACCGGGAGTGTGAAAAAAACCAGAATTTCCTGACCCCGGGAGTTTGAAAAAATGTGATTTTCTTGACCCTGGGAGTGTGAAAAAAATCAGAAATTCCTGAACCCGGGGGTGTGAAAAAATATGATTTTCTTGTCCCCGGGAGTGTGAAAAAAATTAAATTTTCCTGACCCCGGCAGTGTGAAAAAAACCCAATTTTCCTGACCCCGGGAGTTTGAAAAAAATCTGATTTTCCTGACCCCGGGAGTGTGAAAATATCCGATTTTCCTGACCTCGGGATTGGGAAAGAAATCCAATTTTCCTGACCCCGGGATTATGAAAAATGTGATTTTCTTGACCCCGGGAGTATGGAAAAAACCCAATTATCCTGACCCCGGGAGTTTGAAAAAAATCCAATTTTCCTGACCCCGGGAGTATGAAAATATCCAATTTTCCTGACACCGGGAGTGTGAAAATATGCGATTTTCCTGACCCCGGGAGTGTGAAAAAAATCAGAATTTCCTGACCCCGGGAGTTTAAAAAAATCTGATTTTCCTGACCCCGGGAGTGTGAAAATATCCGATTTTCCTGACCCCGGGAGTGTGAAAAAAATCCAATTTTCCTGACCCCGGGAGAGTGAAAAATGTTATTTTCTTGACCCCGGGAGTGTGAAAAAAAATCAGAATTTTTTGACCCCGGGAGTGTGAAAAAATGTGATTTTCTTGACCCCGGGAGTGTGAAAAAAACCCAATTTTCCTGACCCGGTGAGTGTGAAAAAAATCTGGTTTTCCTTACCCCGGGAGTGTGAAAAATGTGATTTTCCTAACACCGGGAGTGTGGAAAAAAATCAGAATTTTCTGACCCCGGGAGTGTGAAAAAATGTGATTTTCTTGACCCCGGGAGTGTGAAAAAAAATCAGAATCTCCTGACCCCGGGAGTGTGAAAAAAATGTGATTTTCTTGACCCCGGGAGTGTGAAAAAAATTCAATTTTCCTGACACTGGGAGTTTGAAAAAAATCTGGTTTTCCTGACCCCGGGTATATGAAAATATCCATTGTTCCTGACCCCGGGAGTGTGAAAATATCCAATTTTCCTGACCCCGGGAGTGTGAAAAAACCCAATTTTCCTGACCCCGGGAGTGTGAAATAATCCAATTTTCCTGACCCCGGGAGTGTGAAAAAAATACAATTTTCCTGACCCCGGGAGTGTGAAAAAAACCCCATTTTCCTAACACCGGGAGTGTGAAAAAAATCAGAATTTCCTGACCCCGGGAGTGTGAAAAAATGTGATTTTCTTGACCCCGGGAGTGTGAAAAAATTTAGAATCTCCTGACCCCGGGAGTGTGAAAAAATGTGATTTTCTTGACCGCGGGAGTGTGAAAAAAATCAGAATCTCCTGACCCCAGGAGTGTGAAAAAATGTGATTTTCTTGACCCTGGGAGTGTGGAAAAAACCCAATTTTCCTGACCCCGGGCGTTTGAAAATATCCAATTTTCCTGACACCGGGAGTGTGAAAATATGTGATTTTCCAGACCCCGGGAGTGAGAAAAAAATCCAATTTTCCTGACCCCAGGAGTGTGAAAAAAATCCAATTTTCCTGACCCGGGAATTTTGAAAAAAATCTGATTTTCCTGAACCCGGGAGTTTGAAAATATCCGATTTTCCTGATCCCGGGATTGTGAAAAATATCAGAATTTCCTGACCCCGTGAGTGTGAAAATATCTGATTTTCTTGACCCCTGGAGTGTGAAAAAAATTAAATTCTTCTGACTCCGGGAGTGTGAAAAATGTGATTTTCCTAACACCGGGAGCATGCAAAAAAATCAGAATTTCCTGACCCCGTGAGTGTGAATAAATGTGATTTTCCTGACCCCAGGAGTGTGAAAAAAAATCAGAATCTCCTGAACCCGGGAGTGTGAAAAAATGTGATTTTCTTGACCCCGGGAGTGTGGAAAATATCAGAATTTCCTGACCCCGGGAGTGTGAAAAAAAAATCTGATTTTCCTGACCCCGGGAGTGTGAAAATATCCGATTTTCCTGACCCCGGGAGTGTGAAAAATATCAGAATTTCCTAACCCTGGAGTGTGAAAACATGTGATTTTCTTGACCCCGGGAGTGTGAAAAAAACCCCATTTTCCTAACACCGGGAGTGTGAAAAAAATCAGAATTTCCTGACCCCGGGAGTGTGAAAAAATGTGATTTTCTTGACCCCGGGAGTGTGAAAAAATTTAGAATCTCCTGACCCCGGGAGTGTGAAAAAATGTGATTTTCTTGACCGCGGGAGTGTGAAAAAAATCAGAATCTCCTGACCCCAGGAGTGTGAAAAAATGTGATTTTCTTGACCCTGGGAGTGTTGAAAAAACCCAATTTTCCTGACCCCGGGCGTTTGAAAATATCCAATTTTCCTGACACCGGGAGTGTGAAAATATGTGATTTTCCAGACCCCGGGAGTGAGAAAAAAATCCAATTTTCCTGACCCCAGGAGTGTGAAAAAAATCCAATTTTCCTGACCCGGGAATTTTGAAAAAAATCTGATTTTCCTGAACCCGGGAGTTTGAAAATATCCGATTTTCCTGATCCCGGGATTGTGAAAAATATCAGAATTTCCTGACCCCGTGAGTGTGAAAATATCTGATTTTCTTGACCCCTGGAGTGTGAAAAAAATTAAATTCTTCTGACTCCGGGAGTGTGAAAAATGTGATTTTCCTAACACTGGGAGCATGCAAAAAAATCAGAATTTCCTGACCCCATGAGTGTGAATAAATGTGATTTTCCTGACCCCAGGAGTGTGAAAAAAATCAGAATCTCCTGAACCCGGGAGTGTGAAAAAATGTGATTTTCTTGACCCCGGGAGTGTGGAAAATATCAGAATTTCCTGACCCCGGGAGTGTGAAAAAAAAATCTGATTTTCCTGACCCCGGGAGTGTGAAAATATCCGATTTTCCTGACCCCGGGAGTGTGAAAAATATCAGAATTTCCTAACCCTGGAGTGTGAAAACATGTGATTTTCTTGACCCCGGGAGTGTGAAAAAAATTAAATTTTCCTGACCCCGGGAGTGTAAATATATCTAATTTACTTGACCCCGGGAGTGTGAAAAAAATTAAATTTTCCTGACCCCGGCAGTGTGAAAAAAACCCAATTTTCCTGACCCCGGCAGTTTGAAAAAAATCTGATTTTCCTGACCCCGGGAGTGTGAAAAAAATTAAATTTTCCTGACCCCGGCAGTGTGAAAATAACCCAATTTTCCTGACCCCGGGAGTTTGAAAAAAATCTGATTTTCCTGACCCCGGAAGTGTGAAAATATCCGATTTTCCTGACCCCGGGATTGGGAAAGAAATCCAATTTTCCTGACCCCGGGAGTATGAAAAATGTGATTTTCTTGACCCCGGCAGTGTGGAAAAAACCCAATTATCCTGACCCCGGGAGTTTGAAAAAAATCCAATTTTCCCGACCCCGGGAGTATGAAAATATCCAATTTTCCTGACACCGGGAGTGTGAAAATATGCGATTTTCCTGACCCCGGGAGTGTGAAAAAAATCAGAATTTCCTGACCCCGGGAGTTTAAAAAAATCTGATTTTCCTGACCCCGGGAGTGTGAAAATATCCGATTTTCCTGACACCGGGAGTGTGAAAAAAATCCAATTTTCCTGACCCCGGGAAAGTGAAAAATGTTATTTTCTTGACCCCGGGAGTGTGAAAAAAATCAGAATTTTCTGACCCCGGGAGTGTGAAAAAATGTGATTTTCTTGACCCCGGGAGTGTGAAAAAACCCAATTTTCCTGACCCGTGAGTGTGAAAAAAATCTGGTTTTCCTTACCCCGGGAGTGTGAAAAATGTGATTTTCCTAACACCGGGAGTGTGAAAAAAAATCAGAATTTTCTGACCCTGGGAGTGTGAAAAAATGTGATTTTCTTGACCCCAGGAGTGTGAAAAAAAATCAGAATCTCCTGACCCCGGGAGTGTGAAAAAAATGTGATTTTCTTGACCCCGGGAGTGTGAAAAATATCCAATTTTCCTGACACTGGGAGTTTGAAAAAAATCTGGTTTTGCTGACCCCGGGTGTATGAAAATATCCATTTTTCCTGACACCGGGAGTGTGAAAATATGCGATTTTCCTGACCCCGGGAGTGTGAAAAAATCAGAATTTCCTGACGCCGGGAATTTAATAAAATCTGATTTTCCTGACCCCGGGAGTGTGAAAATATCCGATTTTCCTGACCCCAGGAGTGTGAAAAAAATCCGATTTTCGTGACCCCGGGAATTTGAAAAAATCTGATTTTCCTGACCCCGGGAGTGTAAATATATCCGATTTTCTTGACCCCGGGAGTGTGAAAAAAATTAAATTCTCCTGACCCCCGGAGTGTGAAAAAATGTGATTTACTTGACCCCGGGAGTGTGAAAAAATTTACAATTTCCTGACCTCGGCAGTGTGAAAAAAACTAAATTTAACTGACCCCGGGAGTGTGAAAATATCTGATTTTCTTGACCCCGGGAGTGTGGAAAAAATAAAATTCTCCTGACCCCGGGAGTGTGAAAAATTCCACTTTTCCTGACCTCTGGAGTGTGAAAAATGTGATTTTCCTAACACCGGGAGTGTAAAAAAAAATCAGAATTTCCTGACCCCGGGAGTGTGAAAAAATGTGATTTTCTTGACCCCGGGAGTGTGAAAAAAATTAAATTTTCCTGACCCCAGGAGTGTAAATATATCTAATTTACTTGACCCCGGGAGTGTGAAAAAAATTAAATTTTCCTGACCCCGGCAGTGTGAAAAAAACCCAATTTTCCTGACCCCGGCAGTTTGAAAAAAATCTGATTTTCCTGACCCTGGGAGTGTGAAAAAAGTTAAATTTTCCTGACCCCGGCAGTGTGAAAATAACCCAATTTTCCTGACCCCGGGAGTTTGAAAAAAATCTGATTTTCCTGACCCCGGGAGTGTGAAAATATCCGATTTTCCTGACCCCGGGATTGGGAAAGAAATCCAATTTTCCTGACCCCGGGAGTATGAAAAATGTGATTTTCTTGACCCCGGCAGTGTGGAAAAAACCCAATTATCCTGACCCCGGGAGTTTGAAAAAAATCCAATTTTCCCGACCCCGGGAGAATGAAAATATCCAATTTTCCTGACACCGGGAGTGTGAAAATATGCGATTTTCCTGACCCCGGGAGTGTGAAAAAAATCAGAATTTCCTGACCCCGGGAGTTTAAAAAAATCTGATTTTCCTGACCCCGGGAGTGTGAAAATATCCGATTTTCCTGACACCGGGAGTGTGAAAAAAATCCAATTTTCCTGACCCCGGGAGAGTGAAAAATGTTATTTTCTTGACCCCGGGAGTGTGAAAAAAAATCAGAATTTTCTGACCCCGGGAGTGTGAAAAAATGTGATTTTCCTGACCCCGGGAGAGTGAAAAATGTTATTTTCTTGACCCCGGGAGTGTGAAAAAAAATCAGAATTTTCTGACCCCGGGAGTGTGAAAAAATGTGATTTTCTTGACCCCGGGAGTGTGAAAAAACCCAATTTTCCTGACCTGGTGAGTGTGAAAAAAATCTATTTTTCCTTACCCCGGGAGTGTGAAAAATGTGATTTTCCTAACACCGGGAGTGTGAAAAAAATCAGAATTTTCTGACCCTGGGAGTGTGAAAAAATGTGATTTTCTTGACCCCAGGAGTGTGAAAAAAAATCAGAATCTCCTGACCCCGGGAGTGTGAAAAAATGTGATTTTCTTGACCCCGGGAGTGTGAAAAAAATCCAATTTTCCTGACACTGGGAGTTTGAAAAAAATCTGGTTTTCCTGACCCCGGGTGTATGAAAATATCCATTTTTCCTGACACCGGGAGTGTGAAAATATGCGATTTTCCTGACCCCGGGAGTGTGAAAAAATCAGAATTTCCTGACGCCGGGAATTTAATAAAATCTGATTTTCCTGACCCCGGGAGTGTGAAAATATCCGATTTTCCTGACCCCAGGAGTGTGAAAAAAATCCGATTTTCGTGACCCCGGGAATTTGAAAAAATCTGATTTTCCTGACCCCGGGAGTGTAAATATATCCGATTTTCTTGACCCCGGGAGTGTGAAAAAAATTAAATTCTCCTGACCCCCGGAGTGTGAAAAAATGTGATTTACTTGACCCCGGGAGTGTGAAAAAATTTACAATTTCCTGACCTCGGCAGTGTGAAAAAAACTAAATTTAACTGACCCCGGGAGTGTGAAAATATCTGATTTTCTTGACCCCGGGAGTGTGGAAAAAATAAAATTCTCCTGACCCCGGGAGTGTGAAAAATTCCACTTTTCCTGACCTCTGGAGTGTGAAAAATGTGATTTTCCTAACACAGGGAGTGTAAAAAAAAATCAGAATTTCCTGACCCCGGGAGTGTGAAAAAATGTGATTTTCTTGACCCCGGGAGTGTGAAAAAAATCAGAATCTCCTGAACCCGGGAGTGTGAAAAAATGTGATTTTCTTGACCCCGGGAGTGTGAAAAAACCCAATTTTCCTGACCCCGGGAGTGTGAAATAATCCAATTTTCCTGACCCCGGGAGTGTGAAAAAAATACAATTTTCCTGACCCCGGGAGTGTGAAAAAAACCCCATTTTCCTAACACCCGGAGTGTGAAAAAAATCAGAATTTCCTGACCCCGGGAGTGTGAAAAAATGTGATTTTCTTGACCCTGGGAGTGTGAAAAAATTTAGAATCTCCTGACCCCGGGAGTGTGAAAAAATGTGATTTTCTTGACCGCGGGAGTGTGAAAAAAATCAGAATCTCCTGACCCCAGGAGTGTGAAAAAATGTGATTTTCTTGACCCTGGGAGTGTGGAAAAAACCCAATTTTCCTGACCCCGGGCGTTTGAAAATATCCAATTTTCCTGACACCGGGAGTGTGAAAATATGTGATTTTCCAGACCCCGGGAGTGAGAAAAAAATCCAATTTTCCTGACCCCAGGAGTGTGAAAAAAATCCAATTTTCCTGACCCGGGAATTTTGAAAAAAATCTGATTTTCCTGAACCCGGGAGTTTGAAAATATCCGATTTTCCTGATCCCGTGATTGTGAAAAATATCAGAATTTCCTGACCCCGTGAGTGTGAAAATATCTGATTTTCTTGACCCCTGGAGTGTGAAAAAAATTAAATTCTTCTGACCCCGGGAGTGTGAAAAATGTGATTTTCCTAACACCGGGAGCATGCAAAAAAATCAGAATTTCCTGACCCTGTGAGTGTGAATAAATGTGATTTTCCTGACCCCAGGAGTGTGAAAAAAATCAGAATCTCCTGAACCCGGGAGTGTGAAAAAATGTGATTTTCTTGACCCCGGGAGTGTGGAAAATATCAGAATTTCCTGACCCCGGGAGTGTGAAAAAAAATATCTGATTTTCCTGACCCCGGGAGTGTGAAAATATCCGATTTTCCTGACCCCGGGAGTGTGAAAAATATCAGAATTTCCTAACCCTGGAGTGTGAAAACATGTGATTTTCTTGACCCCGGGAGTGTGAAAAAAATTAAATTTTCCTGACCCCGGGAGTGTAAATATATCCAATTTACTTGACCCCGGGAGTGTGAAAAAAATTAAATTTTCCTGACCCCGGCAGTGTGAAAAAAAACCCAATTTTCCTGACCCCGGCAGTTTGAAAAAAATCTGATTTTCCTGACCCCGGGAGTGTGAAAAAAATTAAATTTTCCTGACCCCGGCAGTGTGAAAATAACCCAATTTTCCTGACCCCGGGAGTTTGAAAAAAATCTGATTTTCCTGACCCCGGGAGTGTGAAAATATCCGATTTTCCTGACCCCGGGATTGGGAAAGAAATCCAATTTTCCTGACCCCGGGAGTATGAAAAATGTGATTTTCTTGACCCCGGGAGTGTGGAAAAAACCCAATTATCCTGACCCCGGGAGTTTGAAAAAAATCCAATTTTCCCGACCCCGGGAGTATGAAAATATCCAATTTTCCTGACACCGGGAGTGTGAAAATATGCGATTTTCCTGACCCCGGGAGTGTGAAAAAAATCAGAATTTCCTGACCCCGGGAGTTTAAAAAAATCTGATTTTCCTGACCCCGGGAGTGTGAAAATATCCGATTTTCCTGACACCGGGAGTGTGAAAAAAATCCAATTTTCCTGACCCCGGGAGAGTGAAAAATGTTATTTTCTTGACCCCGGGAGTGTGAAAAAAAATCAGAATTTTCTGACCCCGGGAGTGTGAAAAAATGTGATTTTCTTGACCCCTGGAGTGTGAAAAAAACTTAAATTCTTCTGACAACGGGAGTGTGAAAAATGTGATTTTCCTAACACCGGGAGTGTGAAAAAAAATCAGAATTTTCTGACCCCGGGAGTGTGAAAAAATGTGATTTTCTTGACCCCAGGAGTGTGAAAAAAAATCAGAATCTCCTGACCCCAGGAGTTTGAAAAAAATGTGATTTTCTTGACCCCGGGAGTGTGAAAAAAATCCAATTTTCCTGACACTGGGAGTTTGAAAAAAATCTGGTTTTCCTGACCCCGGGTGTATGAAAATATCCATTTTTCCTGACACCGGGAGTGTGAAAATATGCGATTTTCCTGACCCCGGGAGTGTGAAAAAATCAGAATTTCCTGACGCCGGGAATTTAATAAAATCTGATTTTCCTGACCCCGGGAGTGTGAAAATATCTGATTTTCCTGACCCCAGGAGTGTGAAAAAATCCGATTTTCCTGACCCCGGGAATTTGAAAAAATCTGATTTTCCTGACCCCGGGAGTGTAAATATATCCGATTTTCTTGACCCCGGGAGTGTGAAAAAAATTAAGTTCTCCTGACCCCCGGAGTGTGAAAAAATGTGATTTACTTGACCCCGGGAGTGTGAAAAAATTTACAATTTCCTGACCTCGGCAGTGTGAAAAAAACTAAATTTAACTGACCCCGGGAGTGTGAAAATATCTGATTTTCTTGACCCCGGGAGTGTGGAAAAAATAAAATTCTCCTGACCCCGGGAGTGTGAAAAATTCCACTTTTCCTG
Source organism: Bradypodion ventrale (assembly GCA_035047345.1). Classification (NCBI taxonomy): domain Eukaryota; kingdom Metazoa; phylum Chordata; class Lepidosauria; order Squamata; family Chamaeleonidae; genus Bradypodion; species Bradypodion ventrale. The sequence goes on along the minus strand of JAWDJE010000009.1, from coordinate 20,234,574 downwards.
ACCTCTGGAGTGTGAAAAATGTGATTTTCCTAACACCGGGAGTGTAAAAAAAAATCAGAATTTCCTGACCCCGGGAGTGTGAAAAAATGTGATTTTCTTGACCCCGGGAGTGTGAAAAAAATCAGAATCTCCTGAACCCGGGAGTGTGAAAAAATGTGATTTTCTTGACCCCGGGAGTGTGAAAAAACCCAATTTTCCTGACCCCGGGAGTGTGAAATAATCCAATTTTCCTGACCCCGGGAGTGTGAAAAAAATACAATTTTCCTGACCCCGGGAGTGTGAAAAAAACCCCATTTTCCTAACACCGGGAGTGTGAAAAAAATCAGAATTTCCTGACCCCGCGAGTGTGAAAATATCTGATTTTCTTGACCCCGGGAGTGTGAAAAAAATTAAATTCTTCTGACCCCGGGAGTGTGAAAAAATGTGATTTTCTTGACCCAGGGAGTGTGAAAAAAATCAGAATCTCCTGAACCCGGGAGTGTGAAAAAATGTGATTTTCTTGACCCCGGGAGTGTGAAAAAAATCCAATTTTCCTGACCCCGGGCGTGTGAAAAAAATCCAATTTTCCTGACCCTGGCCGTGTGATAAAAATCTGATTTTTCTGACCCCGGGAGTGTTAAAAAAATCTTATTTTCCTGACCCCGGGAGTGTGAAAATATCCGATTTTCCAGACCCCGGGAGTGTGAAAAATATCAGAATTTCCTGACCCCGGGAGTGTAAAAAAAAGTAAATTTTCCTGACCCCGGGAGTGTGAAAATATCTGATTTTCTTGATCCCGGGAGAGTGAAAAAAATTAAATTCTCCTGACCCCGGGAGTGTGAAAAAATCCACTTTTTCTGACCCCGGGAGTGTGAAAAATGTGATTTTCCTAACACCGGGAGTGTGAAAAAAATCAGAATTTCCTGACACCGGGAGAGTGAAAAAATGTGATTTTCTTGACCCCGGGAGTGTGAAAAAAATAGAATCTACTGGACCCGGGAGTGTGAAAAAATGTGATTTTCTTGACCCTGGGAGTGTGAAAAAATCAGAATCTCCTGAACCCGGGAGGGTGAATAAATCCAATTTTCCTGACACCGGGAGTGTGAAAAAAATCCAATTTTCCTGACCCCGGGAGTGTGAAAAAAATCCAATTTTTCTGACCCCGGGAGTGTTAAAAAAATCCAATTTTCCTGACCCCGGGCGTGTGAAAAAAATCTGATTTTCCTGACCCCGGGAGTGTTAAAAAAATCTGATTTTCCTGACCCCGGGAGTGTGAAAAAAACCCAATTTTCCTGACCCCGGGAGTGTGAAAAATATAAGAATTTCCTGACCCCGGGAGTGTGAAAAATGTGATTTTCTTGAACCCGGGAGTGTGAAAAAAACCCAATTTTCCTGACCCCAGGAGTGTGAAAAATGTGATTTTCTTGAACCCGGGAGTGTGAAAAAAACCCAATTTTCCTGACCCCGGGAGTGTGAAAATATGTGATTTTCCTGACCCCGGGAGTGTGAAAAAAATCCAATTTTCCTGACCCCAGGAGTGTGAAAAATGTGATTTTCTTGACCCTGGGAGTGTGAAAAAAATCAGAATCTTCTGAACCCGGGAGTGTGAAAAAAACCCAATTTTCCTGACCCCAGGAGTGTGAAAAATATAAGAATTTCCTGACCCCGGGAGTGTGAAAAATGTGATTTTCTTGAACCCGGGAGTGTGAAAAAAACCCAATTTTCCTAACACCGGGAGTTTAAAAAAATCAGAATTTCCTGACCCCGGGAGTGTGAAAAAATGTGATTTTCTTGACCCCGGGAGTGTGAAAAAAATCAGAATCTCCTGACCCCGGGAGTGTGAAAAAATGTGATTTTCTTGACCGCGGGAGTGTGAAAAAAACCCAATTTTCCTGACCCCGGGAGTTTGAAAAAAAATCTGGTTTTCCTGACACCGGGAGTATGAAAATATCCAATTTTCCTGACCCCGGGAGTTTGAAAAAAATTCAATTTTCCTGACCCGGGGAGTTTGAAAAAAATCTGATTTTCCTGAACCCGGGAGTTTGAAAATATCCGATTTTCCTGACCCTGGGAGTGTGAAAAATATCAGAATTTCCTGACCCCGCGAGTGTGAAAATATCTGATTTTCTTGACCCCGGGAGTGTGAAAAAAATTAAATTCTTCTGACCCCAGGAGTGTGAAAAATGTGATTTTACTAACACTGGCAGCGTGCAAAAACTCAGAATTTCCTGACCCCGGGAGTGTGAAAAAATGTGATTTTCTTGACCCAGGGAGTGTGAAAAAAATCAGAATCTCCTGAACCCGGGAGTGTGAAAAAATGTGATTTTCTTGACCCCGGGAGTGTGAAAAAAATCCAATTTTCCTGACCCCGGGAGTGTGAAAAAAATCCAATTTTCCTGACCCCGGGCGTGTGAAAAAAATCTGATTTTTCTGACCCCGGGAGCGTGCAAAAAAATCAGAATTTCCTGACCCCGGGAGTGTGAATAAATGTGATTTTCCTGACCCTAGGAGTGTGAAAAAAATCAGAATCTCCTGAACCCGGGAGTGAGAAAAAATGTGATTTTCTTGACCCCGGGAGTGTGAAAAATATCAGAATTTCCTGACCCCGGGAGTGTGAAAAAATATGATTTTCCTGACCCCGGGAGTGTAAATATATCCAATTTACTTGACCCCGGGAGTGTGAAAAAAAATTAAATTTTCCTGACCCCGGCAGTGTGAAAAAAAACCCAATTTTCCTGACCCCGGGAGTTTGAAAAAAATTTGATTTTCCTGCCACCGGGAGTGTGAAAATATCCGATTTTCCTGACCCCGGGATTGTGAAAGAAATCCAATTTTCCTGACCCCGGGAGTGTGAAAAATGTGATTTTCTTGACCCCTGGAGTGTGAAAAAAACCCAATTTTCCTGACCCCGGGAGTTTGAAAAAAATCTGATTTTCCTGACCCCGGGAGTGTGAAAGAAATCCAATTTTCCTGACCCCGGGAGTGTGAAAAAATGTTATTTTCTTGACCCCGGGAGTGTGAAAAAACCCCAATTTTCCTGACCCCGGGAGTGTGAAAAAAACCCCATTTTCCTAACACCGGGAGTGTGAAAAAAATCAGAATTTCCTGACCCCGGGAGTGTGAAAAAATATTATTTTCTTGACCCCGGGAGTGTGAAAAAAATCAGAATCTCCTGACCCCGGGAGTGTGAAAAAATGTGATTTTCTTGACCGCGGCAGTGTGAAAAAAATCAGAATCTCCTGACCCCGGGAGTGTGAAAAAATGTGATTTTCTTGACCCCGGGAGTGTGGAAAAAACCCAATTTTCCTAACCCCGGGAGTTTGAAAAAAATCCAATTTTCCTGACACGGGGAGTATGAAAATATCCAATTTTCCTGACACCGGGAGAGAGAAAATATGCGATTTTCCATTACCCGGGAGTGTGAAAAAAATCAGAATTTCCTGACCCCGGGAGTTTAAAAAAATCTGATTTTCCTGACCCCGGGAGTGTGAAAATATCCGATTTTCCTCACCCCGGGAGTGTGAAAAAAATCCAATTTTCCTGAACCTGGGAGAGTGAAAAATGTTATTTTCTTGACCCCGGGAGTGTGAAAAAAATCAGAATCTTCTGAACCCGGGAGTGTGAAAAAATGTGATTTTCTTGATCCCGGGTGTGTGGAAAAACTCAATTTTCCGGACCCGGTGAGTGTGAAAAAAATCTGGTTTTCCTGACCCCGGGAGTGTGAAAAAAATCCAATTTTCCTGACCCCGGGAGTGTGAAAAATGTGATTTTCCTAATACCGGGCGTGTGAAAAAAAACAGAATTTTCTGACCCCGGGAGTGTGAAAAAAATCCAATTTTCCTGACCCCGGTAGTGTGAAAAAAATCCAATTTTCCTGACCCCAGGAGTGTGAAAAAAATCCAATTTTCCTGACCCGGGGAGTTTGAAAAAAATCTGATTTTCCTGAACCCGGGAGTTTGAAAATATCCGATTTTCCTGACCCCGGGAGTGTGAAAAAAATCCAATTTTCCTGACCACGGGAGTGTGAAAAATGTGATTTTCCTAACACCGGGAGTTTGACAAAAAATCAGAATTTTCTGAACCCGGGAGTGTGAAAAAATGTGATTTTCTTGACCGCGGGAGTGTGAAAAAAATCAGAATCTCCTGACCCCGGGAGTGTGAAAAAATGTGATTTTCTTGACCCCGGGAGTGTGGAAAAAACCCAATTTTCCTGACCCCAGGAGTTTGAAAAAAATCCAATTTTCCTGACCACGGGAGTATGAAAATATCCAATTTTCCTGACACCGGGAGTGTGAAAATATGCGATTTTCCTGACCCCAGGAGTGTGAAAAAAATCCAATTTTCCTGACCCGGGGAGTTTAAAAAAATCTGATTTTCCTGACCGCGGGAGTGTGAAAATATCCGATTTTCCTGACCCCGGGAGTGTGAAAAAAATCCAATTTTCCTGACCACAGGAGTGTGAAAAAAATCCAATTTTCCTGACCCGGGGAGTGTGAAAAAAATCTGATTTTCCTGAACCCGGGAGTTTGAAAATATCCGATTTTCCTGACCCCGGGATTGTGAAAAATATCAGAATTTCCTGACCCCGTGAGTGTGAAAATATCTGATTTTCTTGACCCCTGGAGTGTGAAAAAAATTAAATTCTTCTGACCCCGGTAGTGTGAAAAATGTGATTTTCCTAACACCGGGAGCGTGCAAAAAATCAGAATTTCCTGACCCCGGGAGTGTGAATAAATGTGATTTTCCTGACCCCAGGAGTGTGAAAAAAATCAGAATCTCCTGAACCCGGGAGTGTGAAAAAATGTGATTTTCTTGACCCCGGGAGTGTGAAAAATATCAGAATTTCCTGACCCCAGGAGTGTGAAAAAAATCCTATTTTCCTGACCCCGGGAGTGTAAATATATCCAATTTACTTGACCCCGGGAGTGTGAAAATATCCAATTTTCCTGACCCCGGGAGTGTGAAAAATATCAGAATTTCCTGACCCCGGCTGTGTGAAAAAATGTGATTTTCTTGACCCCGGGAGTGTGAAAAAAATTAGAATCTCATGAACCCGGGAGTGTGAAAAAATGTGATTTTCTTGACCGCGGGAGTGTGAAAAAAATCAGAATCTCCTGACCCCGGGAGTGTGAAAAAATGTGATTTTCTTGACCCCGGGAGTGTGGAAAAAACCCAATTTTCCTGACCCCAGGAGTTTGAAAAAAATCCAATTTTCCTGACCACGGGAGTATGAAAATATCCAATTTTCCTGACACCGGGAGTGTGAAAATATGCGATTTTCCTGACCCCGGGAGTGTGAAAAAAATCAGAATTTCCTGACCCCGGGAGTTTAAAAAAATCTGATTTTCCTGACCGCGGGAGTGTGAAAATATCCGATTTTCCTGACCCCGGGAGTGTGAAAAAAATCCAATTTTCCTGTCCCCAGGAGTGTGAAAAAAATCCAATTTTCCTGACCCGGGGAGTTTGAAAAAAATCTGATTTTCCTGACACGGGGAGTATGAAAATATCCAATTTTCCTGACACCGGGAGAGTGAAAATATGCGATTTTCCATTACCCGGGAGTGTGAAAAAAATCAGAATTTTGTGACCCCGGGAGTTTAAAAAAATCTGATTCTCCTGACCCCGGGAGTGTGAAAAAATGTGATTTTCTTGACCCCGGGAGTGTGGAAAAAACACAATTTTCCTGACCCCAGGAGTTTGAAAAAAATCCAATTTTCCTGACCACGGGAGTATGAAAATATCCAATTTTCCTGACACTGGGAGTGTGAAAATATGCGATTTTCCTGACCCCGGGAGTGTGAAAAAAATCAGAATTTCCTGACCCCGGGAGTTTAAAAAAATCTGATTTTCCTGACCGCGGGAGTGTGAAAATATCCGATTTTCCTGACCCCGGGAGTGTGAAAAAAATCCAATTTTCCTGTCCCCAGGAGTGTGAAAAAAATCCAATTTTCCTGACCCGGGGAGTTTGAAAAAAATCTGATTTTCCTGAACCCGGGAGTTTGAAAATATCCGATTTTCCTGACCCCGGGATTGTGCAAAATATCAGAATTTCCTGACCCCGTGAGTGTGAAAATATCTGATTTTCTTCACCCCTGGAGTATGAAAAAAATTCTTCTGAGCCAGGGAGTGGGAAAAATGTGATTTTCCTAACACCGGGAGCGTGCAAAAAAATCAGAATTTCGTGACCCCGGGAGTGTGAATAAATGTGATTTTCCTGACCCCAGGAGTGTGAAAAAAAATCAGAATCTCCTGAACCCGGAAGTGTGAAAAAATGTGATTTTCTTGACCCCGGGAGTGTGAAAAATATCAGAATTTCCTGACCCCGGGAGTGTGAAAAAAATCTGATTTTCCTGACCCCGGGAGTGTGAAAATATCCAATTTTCCTGACCCCGGGAGTGTGAAAAATATCAGAATTTCCTGACCCCGGGAGTGTGAAAAAATGTGATTTTCTTGACCCCGGGAGTGTGAAAAATTTTCCTGACCCCGGGAGTGTAAATATATCCAATTTACTTGACCCCGAGAGTGTGAAAAAAATTAAATTTTCCTAACCCCAGCAGTGTGAAAAAAACCCAATTTTCCTGACCCTGGGAGTTTGAAAAAAATCTGATTTTCCTGACCCCGGAAGTGTGAAAATATCCGATTTTCCTGACCCCGGGATTGTGAAAGAAATCCAATTTTCCTGACCCCGGGAGTGTGAAAAAAACCCCATTTTCCTAACACCGGGAGTGTGAAAAAATCAGAATTTCCTGACCCCGGGAGTGTGAAAAAATGTGATTTTCCTGACCCCGGGAGTGTGAAAAAATGTGATTTTCTTGACTGCGGGAGTGTGAAAAAAATCAGAATCTCCTGACCCTGGGAGTGTGAAAAAATGTGATTTTCTTGACCCCAGGAGTGTGGAAAAAACCCAATTTTCCTGACCCTGGGAGTTTGAAAAAAATCCAATTTTCCTGACCACGGGAGTATGAAAATATCAAATTTTCCTGACACCGGGAGTGTGAAAATATGCGATTTTCCTGACCCCGGGAGTGTGAAAAAAATCAGAATTTCCTGACCCCGGGAGTTTAAAAAAATGTGATTTTCCTGACCGCGGGAGTGTGAAAATTTCCGATTTTCCTGACCCCGGGAGTGTGAAAAAAATCCAATTTTCCTGACCCCAGGAGTGTGAAAAAAATCCAATTTTCCTGACCCGGGGAGTTTGAAAAAAATCTGATTTTCCTGAACCCGGGAGTTTGAAAATATCCGATTTTCCTGACCCCGGGATTGTGAAAAATATCAGAATTTCCTGACCCCGTGAGTGTGAAAATATCTGATTTTCTAGACCCCTGGAGTGTGAAAAAATTAAATTCTTCTGACCCCGGTAGTGTGAAAAATGTGATTTTCCTAACACCGGGAGCGTGCAAAAAAATCAGAATTTCCTGACCCCGGGAGTGTGAATAAATGTGATTTTCTTGACCCCAGGAGTGTGAAAAAAATCAGAATCTCCTGAACCCGGGAGTGTGAAAAAATGTGATTTTCTTGACCCCGGGAGTGTGAAAAATATCAGAATTTCCTGACCCCAGGAGTGTGAAAAAAATCCGATTTTCCTGACCCCGGGAACTTGAAAAAATCTGATTTTCCTGACCCCGGGAGTGTAAATATATCCGATTTTCTTGACCCCGGGAGTGTGAAAAAAATCAGAATCTCCTGAACCCGGTAGTGTGTAAAAATGTGATTTTCTTGACCCCGGGAGTATGAAAAAAATCCAATTTTCCTGACCCCGGGAGTGTGAAAAAAATCCAATTTTCCTGACCCCGGGAGTGTGAAAAAAAATCCAATTTTCCTGACTCGGGGAGTTTGAAAAAAATCTGATTTTCCTGAACCCCGGAGTTTGAAAATATCCGATTTTCCTGACCCCGGGATTGTGAAAAATATCAGAATTTCCTGACCCCGTGAGTGTGAAAATATCTGATTTTCTTGACCCCTGGAGTGTGAAAAAAATTTAAATTCTTCTGATCCCGGGAGTGTGAAAAATGTGATTTTCCTAACACCGGGAGCGTGCAAAAAAATCAGAATTTCCTGACCCCGGGAGTGTGAATAAATGTGATTTTCCTGACCCAGGGAGTGTGAAAAATATCAGAATTTCCTGACCCCGGGAGTGTGAAAAAATATGATTTTCCTGACCCCGGGAGTGTAAATATATCCAATTTACTTGACCCCGGGAGTGTGAAAAAAATTAAATTTTCCTGACCCCGGCAGTGTGAAAAAAAACCCAATTTTCCTGACCCCGGGAGTTTGAAAAAAATCTGATTTTCCTGACACCGGGAGTGTGAAAATATCCGATTTTCCTGACCCCGGGATTGTGAAAGAAATCCAATTTTCCTGACCCCGGGAGTGTGAAAAATGTGATTTTCTTGACCCCTGGAGTGTGAAAAAAAACCCAATTTTCCTGACCCCGGGAGTTTGAAAAAAATCTGATTTTCCTGACCCCGGGAGTGTGAAAGAAATCCAATTTTCCTGACCCCGGGAGTGTGAAAAATGTGATTTTCTTGACCCCGGGAGTGTGAAAAAAACCCAATTTTCCTGACCCCGGGAGTGGGAAAAAAACCCCATTTTCCTAACACCGGGAGTGTGAAAAAAATCAGAATTTCCTGACCCCGGGAGTGTGAAAAAATGTTATTTTCTTGACCCCGGGAGTGTGAAAAAAATGAGAATCTCCTGACCCCGGGAGTGTGAAAAAATGTGATTTTCTTGACCGCGGCAGTGTGAAAAAAATCAGAATCTCCTGACCCCGGGAGTGTGAAAAAATGTGATTTTCTTGACCCCGGGAGTGTGGAAAAAACCCAATTTTCCTGACCCCGGGAGTTTGAAAAAAATCCAATTTTCCTGACACGGGGAGTATGAAAATATCCAATTTTCCTGACACCGGGAGAGTGAAAATATGCGATTTTCCATTACCCGGGAGTGTGAAAAAAATCAGAATTTCCTGACCCCGGGAGTTTAAAAAAATCTGATTTTCCTGACCCCGGGAGTGTGAAAATATCCGATTTTCCTCACCCCGGGAATTTGGAAAAAACCCAATTTTCCTGAACCTGGGAGAGTGAAAAATGTTATTTTCTTGACCCCGGGAGTGTGAAAAAAATCAGAATCTTCTGAACCCGGGAGTGTGAAAAAATGTGATTTTCTTGATCCCGGGTGTGTGAAAAAACCCAATTTTCCGGACCCGGTGAGTTTAAAAAAATCTGGTTTTCCTGACCCCGGGAGTGTGAAAAAAATCCAATTTTCCTGACCCCGGGAGTGTGAAAAATGTGATTTTCCTAATACCGGGCGTGTGAAAAAAAATCAGAATTTTCTGACCCCGGGAGTGTGAAAAAAATCCAATTTTCCTGACCCCGGGAGTGTGAAAAAAATCCAATTTTCCTGACCCCAGGAGTGTGAAAAAAATCCAATTTTCCTGACCCGGGGAGTTTGAAAAAAATCTGATTTTCCTGAACCCGGGAGTTTGAAAATATCCGATTTTCCTGAACCCGGGAGTGTGAAAAAAATCCAATTTTCCTGACCACGGGAGTGTGAAAATATCTGATTTTCTTGATCCCTGGAGTGTGAAAAAAACTTAAATTCTTCTGACAACGGGAGTGTGAAAAATGTGATATTCCTAACACCGGGAGCGTGCAAAAAAATCAGAATTTCCTGACCCCGGGAGTGTGAATAAATGTGATTTTCCTGACCCCAGGAGTGTGAAAAAAATCAGAATCTCCTGAACCCGGAAGTGTGAAAAAATGTGATTTTCTTGACCCCTGGAGTGTGAAAAAATTAAATTTTCCTGACCCCGGGAGTGTGAAAAAAACCCAATTTTCCTGACCCCGGGAGTTTGAAAAAAAATCTGATTTTCCTGACCCCGGGAGTGTGAAAATATCCGATTTTCCTGACCCCAGGATTGTGAAAGAAATCCAATTTTCCTGACCCCGGGAGTGTGAAAAATGTGATTTTCTTGACCCCGGGAGTGTGAAAAAAACCCAATTTTCCTGACCCCGGGAGTGTGAAAAAAACCCCATTTTCCTAACACCGGGAGTGTGAAAAAAATCAGAATTTCCTGACCCCGGGAGTGTGAAAAAATGTTATTTTCTTGACCCCGGGAGTGTGAAAAAAATCAGAATCTCCTGACCCCGGAAGTGTGAAAACATCCGATTTTCCTAACACCGGGAGTGTGAAAAAAATCAGAATCTCCTGACCCCGGGAGTGTGAAAAAATGTGATTTTCTTGACCCCGGGAGTGTGGAAAAAACCCAATTTTCCTGACCCCGGGAGTTTGAAAAAAATCCAATTTTCCTGACCCCGGGAGTGTGAATAAATGTGATTTTCCTGACCCCAGGAGTGTGAAAAAAATCAGAATCTCCTGAACCCGGGAGTGTGAAAAAATGTGATTTTCTTGACCCCGGGAGTGTAAAAAATATCAGAATTTCCTGACCCCAGGAGTGTGAAAAAAATCCGATTTTCCTGACTCCGGGAGTGTAAATATATCCAATTTACTTGACCCCGGGAGTGTGAAAAATGTGATTTTCCTAACACCGGGAGTTTGACAAAAAATCAGAATTTTCTGAACCCGGGAGTGTGAAAAAATGTGATTTTCTTGACCGCGGGAGTGTGAAAAAAAATCAGAATCTCCTGACCCCAGGAGTGTGAAAAAATGTGATTTTCTTGACCCCGGGAGTGTGGAAAAAACCCAATTTTCCTGACCCCAGGAGTTTGAAAAAAATCCAATTTTCCTGACCACGGGAGTATGAAAATATCCAATTTTCCTGACACCGGGAGTGTGAAAATATGCGATTTTCCTGACCCCGGGAGTGTGAAAAAAATCAGAATTTCCTGACCCCGGGAGTTTAAAAAAAATCTGATTTTCCTGACCGCGGGAGTGTGAAAATATCCGATTTTCCTGACCCCGGGAGTGTGAAAAAAATCCAATTTTCCTGACCCCAGGAGTGTGAAAAAAATCCAATTTTCCTGACCCGGGGAGTTTGAAAAAAATCTGATTTTCCTGAACCCGGGAGTTTGAAAATATCCAATTTTCCTGACCCCGGGATTGTGAAAAATATCAGAATTTCCTGACCCCGTGAGTGTGAAAATATCTGATTTTCTTGACCCCTGGAGTGTGAAAAAAATTAAATTCTTCTGACCCCGGTAGTGTGAAAAATGTGATTTTCCTAACACCGGGAGTGTGAAAAAAATCAGAATTTCCTGACACCGGGAGAGTGAAAAAATGTGATTTTCTTGACCCCGGGAGTGTGAAAAAAATAGAATCTACTGGACCCGGGAGTGTGAAAAAATGTGATTTTCTTGACCCTGGGAGTGTGAAAAAATCAGAATCTCCTGAACCCGGGAGGGTGAATAAATCCAATTTTCCTGACACCGGGAGTGTGAAAAAAATCCAATTTTCCTGACCCCGGGAGTGTGAAAAAAATCCAATTTTTCTGACCCCGGGAGTGTTAAAAAAATCCAATTTTCCTGACCCCGGGCGTGTGAAAAAAAATCTGATTTTCCTGACCCCGGGAGTGTTAAAAAAATCTGATTTTCCTGACCCCGGGAGTGTGAAAAAAACCCAATTTTCCTGACCCCGGGAGTGTGAAAAATATAAGAATTTCCTGACCCCGGGAGTGTGAAAAATGTGATTTTCTTGAACCCGGGAGTTTGAAAAAAACCCAATTTTCCTGACCCCAGGAGTGTGAAAAATGTGATTTTCTTGAACCCGGGAGTGTGAAAAAAACCCAATTTTCCTGACCCCGGGAGTGTGAAAATATGTGATTTTCCTGACCCCGGGAGTGTGAAAAAAATCCAATTTTCCTGACCCCAGGAGTGTGAAAAATGTGATTTTCTTGACCCTGGGAGTGTGAAAAAAATCAGAATCTTCTGAACCCGGGAGTGTGAAAAAAACCCAATTTTCCTGACCCCAGGAGTGTGAAAAATATAAGAATTTCCTGACTCCGGGAGTGTGAAAAATGTGATTTTCTTGAACCCGGGAGTGTGAAAAAAACCCAATTTTCCTAACACCGGGAGTTTAAAAAAATCAGAATTTCCTGACCCCGGGAGTGTGAAAAAATGTGATTTTCTTGACCCCGGGAGTGTGAAAAAAATCAGAATCTCCTGACCCCGGGAGTGTGAAAAAATGTGATTTTCTTGACCGCGGGAGTGTGAAAAAAACCCAATTTTCCTGACCCCGGGAGTTTGAAAAAAAATCTGGTTTTCCTGACACCGGGAGTATGAAAATATCCAATTTTCCTGACCCCGGGAGTTTGAAAAAAATTCAATTTTCCTGACCCGGGGAGTTTGAAAAAAATCTGATTTTCCTGAACCCGGGAGTTTGAAAATATCCGATTTTCCTGACCCTGGGAGTGTGAAAAATATCAGAATTTCCTGACCCCGCGAGTGTGAAAATATCTGATTTTCTTGACCCCGGGAGTGTGAAAAAAATTAAATTCTTCTGACCCCGGGAGTGTGAAAAATGTGATTTTACTAACACTGGCAGCGTGCAAAAACTCAGAATTTCCTGACCCCGGGAGTGTGAAAAAATGTGATTTTCTTGACCCAGGGAGTGTGAAAAAAATCAGAATCTCCTGAACCCGGGAGTGTGAAAAAATGTGATTTTCTTGACCCCGGGAGTGTGAAAAAAATCCAATTTTCCTGACCCCGGGAGTGTGAAAAAAATCCAATTTTCCTGACCCCGGGCGTGTGAAAAAAATCTGATTTTTCTGACCCCGGGAGCGTGCAAAAAAATCAGAATTTCCTGACCCCGGGAGTGTGAATAAATGTGATTTTCCTGACCCTAGGAGTGTGAAAAAAATCAGAATCTCCTGAACCCGGGAGTGAGAAAAAATGTGATTTTCTTGACCCCGGGAGTGTGAAAAATATCAGAATTTCCTGACCCCGGGAGTGTGAAAAAATATGATTTTCCTGACCCCGGGAGTGTAAATATATCCAATTTACTTGACCCCGGGAGTGTGAAAAAAAATTAAATTTTCCTGACCCCGGCAGTGTGAAAAAAAAACCAATTTTCCTGACCCCGGGAGTTTGAAAAAAATTTGATTTTCCTGCCACCGGGAGTGTGAAAATATCCGATTTTCCTGACCCCGGGATTGTGAAAGAAATCCAATTTTCCTGACCCCGGGAGTGTGAAAAATGTGATTTTCTTGACCCCTGGAGTGTGAAAAAAACCCAATTTTCCTGACCCCGGGAGTTTGAAAAAAATCTGATTTTCCTGACCCCGGGAGTGTGAAAGAAATCCAATTTTCCTGACCCCGGGAGTGTGAAAAAATGTTATTTTCTTGACCCCGGGAGTGTGAAAAAACCCCAATTTTCCTGACCCCGGGAGTGTGAAAAAAACCCCATTTTCCTAACACCGGGAGTGTGAAAAAAATCAGAATTTCCTGACCCCGGGAGTGTGAAAAAATGTTATTTTCTTGACCCCGGGAGTGTGAAAAAAATCAGAATCTCCTGACCCCGGGAGTGTGAAAAAATGTGATTTTCTTGACCGCGGCAGTGTGAAAAAAATCAGAATCTCCTGACCCCGGGAGTGTGAAAAAATGTGATTTTCTTGACCCCGGGAGTGTGGAAAAAACCCAATTTTCCTAACCCCGGGAGTTTGAAAAAAATCCAATTTTCCTGACACGGGGAGTATGAAAATATCCAATTTTCCTGACACCGGGAGAGAGAAAATATGCGATTTTCCATTACCCGGGAGTGTGAAAAAAATCAGAATTTCCTGACCCCGGGAGTTTAAAAAAATCTGATTTTCCTGACCCCGGGAGTGTGAAAATATCCGATTTTCCTCACCCCGGGAGTGTGAAAAAAATCCAATTTTCCTGAACCTGGGAGAGTGAAAAATGTTATTTTCTTGACCCCGGGAGTGTGAAAAAAATCAGAATCTTCTGAACCCGGGAGTGTGAAAAAATGTGATTTTCTTGATCCCGGGTGTGTGGAAAAACTCAATTTTCCGGACCCGGTGAGTGTGAAAAAAATCTGGTTTTCCTGACCCCGGGAGTGTGAAAAAAATCCAATTTTCCTGACCCCGGGAGTGTGAAAAATGTGATTTTCCTAATACCGGGCGTGTGAAAAAAATCAGAATTTTCTGACCCCGGGAGTGTGAAAAAAATCCAATTTTCCTGACCCCGGTAGTGTGAAAAAAATCCAATTTTCCTGACCCCAGGAGTGTGAAAAAAATCCAATTTTCCTGACCCGGGGAGTTTGAAAAAAATCTGATTTTCCTGAACCCGGGAGTTTGAAAATATCCGATTTTCCTGACCCCGGGAGTGTGAAAAAAATCCAATTTTCCTGACCACGGGAGTGTGAAAAATGTGATTTTCCTAACACCGGGAGTTTGACAAAAAATCAGAATTTTCTGAACCCGGGAGTGTGAAAAAATGTGATTTTCTTGACCGCGGGAGTGTGAAAAAAATCAGAATCTCCTGACCCCGGGAGTGTGAAAAAATGTGATTTTCTTGACCCCGGGAGTGTGGAAAAAACCCAATTTTCCTGACCCCAGGAGTTTGAAAAAAATCCAATTTTCCTGACCACGGGAGTATGAAAATATCCAATTTTCCTGACACCGGGAGTGTGAAAATATGCGATTTTCCTGACCCCAGGAGTGTGAAAAAAATCCAATTTTCCTGACCCGGGGAGTTTAAAAAAATCTGATTTTCCTGACCGCGGGAGTGTGAAAATATCCGATTTTCCTGACCCCGGGAGTGTGAAAAAAATCCAATTTTCCTGACCACAGGAGTGTGAAAAAAATCCAATTTTCCTGACCCGGGGAGTGTGAAAAAAATCTGATTTTCCTGAACCCGGGAGTTTGAAAATATCCGATTTTCCTGACCCCGGGATTGTGAAAAATATCAGAATTTCCTGACCCCGTGAGTGTGAAAATATCTGATTTTCTTGACCCCTGGAGTGTGAAAAAAATTAAATTCTTCTGACCCCGGTAGTGTGAAAAATGTGATTTTCCTAACACCGGGAGCGTGCAAAAAATCAGAATTTCCTGACCCCGGGAGTGTGAATAAATGTGATTTTCCTGACCCCAGGAGTGTGAAAAAAATCAGAATCTCCTGAACCCGGGAGTGTGAAAAAATGTGATTTTCTTGACCCCGGGAGTGTGAAAAATATCAGAATTTCCTGACCCCAGGAGTGTGAAAAAAATCCTATTTTCCTGACCCCGGGAGTGTAAATATATCCAATTTACTTGACCCCGGGAGTGTGAAAATATCCAATTTTCCTGACCCCGGGAGTGTGAAAAATATCAGAATTTCCTGACCCCGGCTGTGTGAAAAAATGTGATTTTCTTGACCCCGGGAGTGTGAAAAAAATTAGAATCTCATGAACCCGGGAGTGTGAAAAAATGTGATTTTCTTGACCGCGGGAGTGTGAAAAAAATCAGAATCTCCTGACCCCGGGAGTGTGAAAAAATGTGATTTTCTTGACCCCGGGAGTGTGGAAAAAACCCAATTTTCCTGACCCCAGGAGTTTGAAAAAAATCCAATTTTCCTGACCACGGGAGTATGAAAATATCCAATTTTCCTGACACCGGGAGTGTGAAAATATGCGATTTTCCTGACCCCGGGAGTGTGAAAAAAATCAGAATTTCCTGACCCCGGGAGTTTAAAAAAATCTGATTTTCCTGACCGCGGGAGTGTGAAAATATCCGATTTTCCTGACCCCGGGAGTGTGAAAAAAATCCAATTTTCCTGTCCCCAGGAGTGTGAAAAAAATCCAATTTTCCTGACCCGGGGAGTTTGAAAAAAATCTGATTTTCCTGACACGGGGAGTATGAAAATATCCAATTTTCCTGACACCGGGAGAGTGAAAATATGCGATTTTCCATTACCCGGGAGTGTGAAAAAAATCAGAATTTTGTGACCCCGGGAGTTTAAAAAAATCTGATTCTCCTGACCCCGGGAGTGTGAAAAAATGTGATTTTCTTGACCCCGGGAGTGTGGAAAAAACACAATTTTCCTGACCCCAGGAGTTTGAAAAAAATCCAATTTTCCTGACCACGGGAGTATGAAAATATCCAATTTTCCTGACACTGGGAGTGTGAAAATATGCGATTTTCCTGACCCCGGGAGTGTGAAAAAAATCAGAATTTCCTGACCCCGGGAGTTTAAAAAAATCTGATTTTCCTGACCGCGGGAGTGTGAAAATATCCGATTTTCCTGACCCCGGGAGTGTGAAAAAAATCCAATTTTCCTGTCCCCAGGAGTGTGAAAAAAATCCAATTTTCCTGACCCGGGGAGTTTGAAAAAAATCTGATTTTCCTGAACCCGGGAGTTTGAAAATATCCGATTTTCCTGACCCCGGGATTGTGCAAAATATCAGAATTTCCTGACCCCGTGAGTGTGAAAATATCTGATTTTCTTCACCCCTGGAGTATGAAAAAAATTCTTCTGACCCAGGGAGTGGGAAAAATGTGATTTTCCTAACACCGGGAGCGTGCAAAAAAATCAGAATTTCGTGACCCCGGGAGTGTGAATAAATGTGATTTTCCTGACCCCAGGAGTGTGAAAAAAAATCAGAATCTCCTGAACCCGGAAGTGTGAAAAAATGTGATTTTCTTGACCCCGGGAGTGTGAAAAATATCAGAATTTCCTGACCCCGGGAGTGTGAAAAAAATCTGATTTTCCTGACCCCGGGAGTGTGAAAATATCCAATTTTCCTGACCCCGGGAGTGTGAAAAATATCAGAATTTCCTGACCCCGGGAGTGTGAAAAAATGTGATTTTCTTGACCCCGGGAGTGTGAAAAATTTTCCTGACCCCGGGAGTGTAAATATATCCAATTTACTTGACCCCGAGAGTGTGAAAAAAATTAAATTTTCCTAACCCCAGCAGTGTGAAAAAAACCCAATTTTCCTGACCCTGGGAGTTTGAAAAAAATCTGATTTTCCTGACCCCGGAAGTGTGAAAATATCCGATTTTCCTGACCCCGGGATTGTGAAAGAAATCCAATTTTCCTGACCCCGGGAGTGTGAAAAAAACCCCATTTTCCTAACACCGGGAGTGTGAAAAAATCAGAATTTCCTGACCCCGGGAGTGTGAAAAAATGTGATTTTCCTGACCCCGGGAGTGTGAAAAAATGTGATTTTCTTGACTGCGGGAGTGTGAAAAAAATCAGAATCTCCTGACCCTGGGAGTGTGAAAAAATGTGATTTTCTTGACCCCAGGAGTGTGGAAAAAACCCAATTTTCCTGACCCTGGGAGTTTGAAAAAAATCCAATTTTCCTGACCACGGGAGTATGAAAATATCAAATTTTCCTGACACCGGGAGTGTGAAAATATGCGATTTTCCTGACCCCGGGAGTGTGAAAAAAATCAGAATTTCCTGACCCCGGGAGTTTAAAAAAATGTGATTTTCCTGACCGCGGGAGTGTGAAAATTTCCGATTTTCCTGACCCCGGGAGTGTGAAAAAAATCCAATTTTCCTGACCCCAGGAGTGTGAAAAAAATCCAATTTTCCTGACCCGGGGAGTTTGAAAAAAATCTGATTTTCCTGAACCCGGGAGTTTGAAAATATCCGATTTTCCTGACCCCGGGATTGTGAAAAATATCAGAATTTCCTGACCCCGTGAGTGTGAAAATATCTGATTTTCTAGACCCCTGGAGTGTGAAAAAATTAAATTCTTCTGACCCCGGTAGTGTGAAAAATGTGATTTTCCTAACACCGGGAGCGTGCAAAAAAATCAGAATTTCCTGACCCCGGGAGTGTGAATAAATGTGATTTTCTTGACCCCAGGAGTGTGAAAAAAATCAGAATCTCCTGAACCCGGGAGTGTGAAAAAATGTGATTTTCTTGACCCCGGGAGTGTGAAAAATATCAGAATTTCCTGACCCCAGGAGTGTGAAAAAAATCCGATTTTCCTGACCCCGGGAACTTGAAAAAATCTGATTTTCCTGACCCCGGGAGTGTAAATATATCCGATTTTCTTGACCCCGGGAGTGTGAAAAAAATCAGAATCTCCTGAACCCGGTAGTGTGTAAAAATGTGATTTTCTTGACCCCGGGAGTGTGAAAAAAATCCAATTTTCCTGACCCCGGGAGTGTGAAAAAAATCCAATTTTCCTGACCCCAGGAGTGTGAAAAAAATCCAATTTTCCTGACTCGGGGAGTTTGAAAAAAATCTGATTTTCCTGAACCCCGGAGTTTGAAAATATCCGATTTTCCTGACCCCGGGATTGTGAAAAATATCAGAATTTCCTGACCCCGTGAGTGTGAAAATATCTGATTTTCTTGACCCCTGGAGTGTGAAAAAAATTTAAATTCTTCTGATCCCGGGAGTGTGAAAAATGTGATTTTCCTAACACCGGGAGCGTGCAAAAAAATCAGAATTTCCTGACCCCGGGAGTGTGAATAAATGTGATTTTCCTGACCCCGGGAGTGTGAAAAATATCAGAATTTCCTGACCCCGGGAGTGTGAAAAAATATGATTTTCCTGACCCCGGGAGTGTAAATATATCCAATTTACTTGACCCCGGGAGTGTGAAAAAAATTAAATTTTCCTGACCCCGGCAGTGTGAAAAAAAACCCAATTTTCCTGACCCCGGGAGTTTGAAAAAAATCTGATTTTCCTGACACCGGGAGTGTGAAAATATCCGATTTTCCTGACCCCGGGATTGTGAAAGAAATCCAATTTTCCTGACCCCGGGAGTGTGAAAAATGTGATTTTCTTGACCCCTGGAGTGTGAAAAAAAACCCAATTTTCCTGACCCCGGGAGTTTGAAAAAAATCTGATTTTCCTGACCCCGGGAGTGTGAAAGAAATCCAATTTTCCTGACCCCGGGAGTGTGAAAAATGTGATTTTCTTGACCCCGGGAGTGTGAAAAAAACCCAATTTTCCTGACCCCGGGAGTGGGAAAAAAACCCCATTTTCCTAACACCGGGAGTGTGAAAAAAATCAGAATTTCCTGACCCCGGGAGTGTGAAAAAATGTTATTTTCTTGACCCCGGGAGTGTGAAAAAAATGAGAATCTCCTGACCCCGGGAGTGTGAAAAAATGTGATTTTCTTGACCGCGGCAGTGTGAAAAAAATCAGAATCTCCTGACCCCGGGAGTGTGAAAAAATGTGATTTTCTTGACCCCGGGAGTGTGGAAAAAACCCAATTTTCCTGACCCCGGGAGTTTGAAAAAAATCCAATTTTCCTGACACGGGGAGTATGAAAATATCCAATTTTCCTGACACCGGGAGAGTGAAAATATGCGATTTTCCATTACCCGGGAGTGTGAAAAAAAATCAGAATTTCCTGACCCCGGGAGTTTAAAAAAATCTGATTTTCCTGACCCCGGGAGTGTGAAAATATCCGATTTTCCTCACCCCGGGAATGTGGAAAAAACCCAATTTTCCTGAACCTGGGAGAGTGAAAAATGTTATTTTCTTGACCCCGGGAGTGTGAAAAAAATCAGAATCTTCTGAACCCGGGAGTGTGAAAAAATGTGATTTTCTTGATCCCGGGTGTGTGAAAAAACCCAATTTTCCGGACCCGGTGAGTTTAAAAAAATCTGGTTTTCCTGACCCCGGGAGTGTGAAAAAAATCCAATTTTCCTGACCCCGGGAGTGTGAAAAATGTGATTTTCCTAATACCGGGCGTGTGAAAAAAAATCAGAATTTTCTGACCCCGGGAGTGTGAAAAAAATCCAATTTTCCTGACCCCGGGAGTGTGAAAAAAATCCAATTTTCCTGACCCCAGGAGTGTGAAAAAAATCCAATTTTCCTGACCCGGGGAGTTTGAAAAAAATCTGATTTTCCTGAACCCGGGAGTTTGAAAATATCCGATTTTCCTGAACCCGGGAGTGTGAAAAAAATCCAATTTTCCTGACCACGGGAGTGTGAAAATATCTGATTTTCTTGATCCCTGGAGTGTGAAAAAAACTTAAATTCTTCTGACAACGGGAGTGTGAAAAATGTGATATTCCTAACACCGGGAGCGTGCAAAAAAATCAGAATTTCCTGACCCCGGGAGTGTGAATAAATGTGATTTTCCTGACCCCAGGAGTGTGAAAAAAATCAGAATCTCCTGAACCCGGAAGTGTGAAAAAATGTGATTTTCTTGACCCCTGGAGTGTGAAAAAATTAAATTTTCCTGACCCCGGGAGTGTGAAAAAAACCCAATTTTCCTGACCCCGGGAGTTTGAAAAAAAATCTGATTTTCCTGACCCCGGGAGTGTGAAAATATCCGATTTTCCTGACCCCAGGATTGTGAAAGAAATCCAATTTTCCTGACCCCGGGAGTGTGAAAAATGTGATTTTCTTGACCCCGGGAGTGTGAAAAAAACCCAATTTTCCTGACCCCGGGAGTGTGAAAAAAACCCCATTTTCCTAACACCGGGAGTGTGAAAAAAATCAGAATTTCCTGACCCCGGGAGTGTGAAAAAATGTTATTTTCTTGACCCCGGGAGTGTGAAAAAAATCAGAATCTCCTGACCCCGGAAGTGTGAAAACATCCGATTTTCCTAACACCGGGAGTGTGAAAAAAATCAGAATCTCCTGACCCCGGGAGTGTGAAAAAATGTGATTTTCTTGACCCCGGGAGTGTGGAAAAAACCCAATTTTCCTGACCCCGGGAGTTTGAAAAAAATCCAATTTTCCTGACCCCGGGAGTGTGAATAAATGTGATTTTCCTGACCCCAGGAGTGTGAAAAAAATCAGAATCTCCTGAACCCGGGAGTGTGAAAAAATGTGATTTTCTTGACCCCGGGAGTGTAAAAAATATCAGAATTTCCTGACCCCAGGAGTGTGAAAAAAATCCGATTTTCCTGACCCCGGGAGTGTAAATATATCCAATTTACTTGACCCCGGGAGTGTGAAAAATGTGATTTTCCTAACACCGGGAGTTTGACAAAAAATCAGAATTTTCTGAACCCGGGAGTGTGAAAAAATGTGATTTTCTTGACCGCGGGAGTGTGAAAAAAAATCAGAATCTCCTGACCCCAGGAGTGTGAAAAAATGTGATTTTCTTGACCCCGGGAGTGTGGAAAAAACCCAATTTTCCTGACCCCAGGAGTTTGAAAAAAATCCAATTTTCCTGACCACGGGAGTATGAAAATATCCAATTTTCCTGACACCGGGAGTGTGAAAATATGCGATTTTCCTGACCCCGGGAGTGTGAAAAAAATCAGAATTTCCTGACCCCGGGAGTTTAAAAAAAATCTGATTTTCCTGACCGCGGGAGTGTGAAAATATCCGATTTTCCTGACCCCGGGAGTGTGAAAAAAATCCAATTTTCCTGACCCCAGGAGTGTGAAAAAAATCCAATTTTCCTGACCCGGGGAGTTTGAAAAAAATCTGATTTTCCTGAACCCGGGAGTTTGAAAATATCCGATTTTCCTGACCCCGGGATTGTGAAAAATATCAGAATTTCCTGACCCTGTGAGTGTGAAAATATCTGATTTTCTTGACCCCTGGAGTGTGAAAAAAATTAAATTCTTCTGACCCCGGTAGTGTGAAAAATGTGATTTTCCTAACACCGGGAGCGTGCAAAAAAATCAGAATTTCCTGACCCCGGGAGTGTGAATAAATGTGATTTTCCTGACCCCAGGAGTGTGAAAAAAAATCAGAATCTCCTGAACCCGGGAGTGTGAAAAAATGTGATTTTCTTGACCCCGGGAGTGTGAAAAATATCAGAATTTCCTGAACCCAGGAGTGTGAAAAAAATCCGATTTTCCTGACCCCGGGAGTGTAAATATATCCAATTTACTTGACCCCGGGAGTGTGAAAATATCCAATTTTCCTGACCCCGGGAGTGTGAAAAATATCAGAATTTCCTGACCCCGGCTGTGTGAAAAAATGTGATTTTCTTGACCCCGGGAGTGTGAAAAAAATTAGAATCTCCTGAACCCGGGAGTGTGAAAAAAAGTGATTTTCTTGAACGCGGGAGTGTGAAAAAAATCAGAATCTCCTGACCCCGGGAGTGTGAAAAAATGTGATTTTCCTGACCACGGGAGTATGAAAATATCCAATTTTCCTGACACCGGGAGTGTGAAAATATGCGATTTTCCTGACCCCGGGAGTGTGAAAAAAATCAGAATTTCCTGACCCCGGGAGTTTAAAAAAATCTGATTTTCCTGACCGCGGGAGTGTGAAAATATCCGATTTTCCTGACCCCGGGAGTGTGAAAAAAATCCAATTTTCCTGTCCCCAGGAGTGTGAAAAAAATCCAATTTTCCTGACCCGGGGAGTTTGAAAAAAATCTGATTTTCCTGACACGGGGAGTATGAAAATATCCAATTTTCCTGACACCGGGAGAGTGAAAATATGCGATTTTCCATTACCCGGGAGTGTGAAAAAAATCAGAATTTCCTGACCCCGGGAGTTTAAAAAAATCTGATTTTCCTGACCCCGGGAGTGTGAAAATATCCGATTTTCCTCACCCCGGGAGTGTGAAAAAAATCCAATTTTCCTGAACCTGGGAGAGTGAAAAATGTTATTTTCTTGACCCCGGGAGTGTGAAAAAAATCAGAATCTTCTGAACCCGGGAGTATGAAAAAATGTGATTTTCTTGATCCCGGGTGTGTGAAAAAACCCAATTTTCCGGACCCGGTGAGTGTGAAAAAAATCTGGTTTTCCTGACCCCGGGAGTGTGAAAAAAATCCAATTTTCCTGACCCCGGGAGTGTGAAAAATGTGATTTTCCTAATACCGGGCGTGTGAAAAAAATCAGAATTTTCTGACCCCGGGAGTGTGAAAAAAATCCAATTTTCCTGACCCCGGGAGTGTGAAAAAAATCCAATTTTCCTGACCCCAGGAGTGTGAAAAAAATCCAATTTTCCTGACCCGGGGAGTTTGAAAAAAATCTGATTTTCCTGAACCCGGGAGTTTGAAAATATCCGATTTTCCTGACCCCGGGAGTGTGAAAAAAATCCAATTTTCCTGACCACGGGAGTGTGAAAAATGTGATTTTCCTAACACCGGGAGTTTGACAAAAAATCAGAATTTTCTGAACCCGGGAGTGTGAAAAAATGTGATTTTCTTGACCGCGGGAGTGTGAAAAAAATCAGAATCTCCTGACCCCGGGAGTGTGAAAAAATGTGATTTTCTTGACCCCGGGAGTGTGGAAAAAACCCAATTTTCCTGACCCCAGGAGTTTGAAAAAAATCCAATTTTCCTGACCACGGGAGTATGAAAATATCCAATTTTCCTGACACCGGGAGTGTGAAAATATGCGATTTTCCTGACCCCGGGAGTGTGAAAAAAATCAGAATTTCCTGACCCCGGGAGTTTAAAAAAATCTGATTTTCCTGACCGCGGGAGTGTGAAAATATCCGATTTTCCTGACCCCGGGAGTGTGAAAAAAATCCAATTTTCCTGACCCCAGGAGTGTGAAAAAAATCCAATTTTCCTGATCCGGTGAGTTTGAAAAAAATCTGATTTTCCTGAACCCGGGAGTTTGAAAATATCCGATTTTCCTGACCCCGGGATTGTGAAAAATATCAGAATTTCCTGACCCCGTGAGTGTGAAAATATCTGATTTTCTTGACCCCTGGAGTGTGAAAAAAATTAAATTCTTCTGACCCCGGTAGTGTGAAAAATGTGATTTTCCTAACACCGGGAGCGTGCAAAAAAATCAGAATTTCCTGACCCCGGGAGTGTGAATAAATGTGATTTTCCTGACCCCAGGAGTGTGAAAAAAATCAGAATCTCCTGAACCCGGGAGTGTGAAAAAATGTGATTTTCTTGACCCCGGGAGTGTGAAAAATATCAGAATTTCCTGACCCCAGGAGTGTGAAAAAAAATCCGATTTTCCTGACCCCGGGAGTGTAAATATATCCAATTTACTTGACCCCGGGAGTGTGAAAATATCCAATTTTCCTGACCCCGGGAGTGTGAAAAATATCAGAATTTCCTGACCCCGGCTGTGTGAAAAAATGTGATTTTCTTGACCCCGGGAGTGTGAAAAAAATTAGAATCTCCTGAACCCGGGAGTGTGAAAAAATGTGATTTTCTTGACCGCGGGAGTGTGAAAAAAATCAGAATCTCCTGACCCCGGGAGTGTGAAAAAATGTGATTTTCTTGACCCCGGGAGTGTGGAAAAAACCCAATTTTCCTGACCCCAGGAGTTTGAAAAAAATCCAATTTTCCTGACCACGGGAGTATGAAAATATCCAATTTTCCTGACACCGGGAGTGTGAAAATATGCGATTTTCCTGACCCCGGGAGTGTGAAAAAAATCAGAATTTCCTGACCCAAGGAGTTTAAAAAAATCTGATTTTCCTGACCGCGGGAGTGTGAAAATATCCGATTTTCCTGACCCCGGGAGTGTGAAAAAAATCCAATTTTCCTGTCCCCAGGAGTGTGAAAAAAATCCAATTTTCCTGACCCGGGGAGTTTGAAAAAAATCTGATTTTCCTGAACCCGGGAGTTTGAAAATATCCGATTTTCCTGACCCCGGGATTGTGAAAAATATCAGAATTTCCTGACCCCGTGAGTGTGAAAATATCTGATTTTCTTGACCCCTGGAGTATGAAAAAAATTAAATTCTTCTGACCCCGGGAGTGTGAAAAATGTGATTTTCCTAACACCGGGAGCGTGCAAAAAAATCAGAATTTCCTGACCCCGGGAGTGTGAATAAATGTGATTTTCCTGACCCCAGGAGTGTGAAAAAAATCAGAATCTCCTGAACCCGGGAGTGTGAAAAAATGTGATTTTCTTGACCCCGGGAGTGTGAAAAAAACCCCATTTTCCTAACACCGGGAGTGTGAAAAAAATCAGAATTTCCTGACCCCGGGAGTGTGAAAAAATGTTATTTTCTTGATCCCGGGAGTGTGAAAAAAATCAGAATCTCCTGACCCCGGGAGTGTGAAAAAATGTGATTTTCTTGACCCCGGGAATGTGGAAAAAACCCAATTTTCCTGACCCCGGGAGTTTGAAAAAAATCCAATTTTCCTGACACGGGGAGTATGAAAATATCCAATTTTCCTGACACCGGGAGAGTGAAAATATGCGATTTTCCATTACCCGGGAGTGTGAAAAAATTAGAATTTCCTGACCCCGGGAGTTTAAAAAAATCTGATTTTCCTGACCCCGGGAGTGTGAAAATATCCGATTTTCCTCACCCCGGGAGTGTGAAAAAAAATCCAATTTTCCTGAACCTGGGAGTGTGAAAAATGTTATTTTATTGACCCCGGGAGTGTGAAAAAAATCAGAATCTTCTGAACCCGGGAGTGTGAAAAAATGTGATTTTCTTGATCCCGGGTGTGTGAAAAAACCCAATTTTCCGGACCCAGTGAGTGTGAAAAAAATCTGGCTTTCCTGACCCCGGGAGTGTGAAAAAAATCCAATTTTCCTGACCCCGGGAGTGTGAAAAATGTGATTTTCCTAATACCAGGCGTGTGAAAAAAATCAGAATTTTCTGACCCCGGGAGTGTGAAAAAAATCCAATTTTCCTGACCCCGGGAGTGTGAAAAAAATCCAATTTTCCTGACCCCAGGAGTGTGAAAAAAATCCAATTTTCCTGACCCGGGGAGTTTGAAAAAAATCTGATTTTCCTGAACCCGGGAGTTTGAAAATATCCGATTTTCCTGACCCCGGGAGTGTGAAAAAAATCCAATTTTCCTGACCACGGGAGTGTGAAAAATGTGATTTTCCTAACACCGGGAGTTTGACAAAAAATCAGAATTTTCTGAACCCGGGAGTGTGAAAAAATGTGATTTTCTTGACCGCGGGAGTGTGAAAAAAATCAGAATCTCCTGACCCCGGGAGTGTGAAAAAACTGTGATTTTCTTGACCCCGGGAGTGTGGAAAAAACCCAATTTTCCTGACCCCAGGAGTTTGAAAAAAATCCAATTTTCCTGACCACGGGAGTATGAAAATATCCAATTTTCCTGACACCGGGAGTGTGAAAATATGCGATTTTCCTGACCCCGGGAGTGTGAAAAAAATCAGAATTTCCTGACCCCGGGAGTTTAAAAAAATCTGATTTTCCTGACCGCGGGAGTGTGAAAATATCCG
Source organism: Bradypodion ventrale (assembly GCA_035047345.1). NCBI lineage: Eukaryota > Metazoa > Chordata > Lepidosauria > Squamata > Chamaeleonidae > Bradypodion > Bradypodion ventrale. Next base: position 20,208,645 of record JAWDJE010000009.1, on the reverse strand, counting down.
ATTTTCCTGACCCCGGGAGTGTGAAAAAAATCCAATTTTCCTGACCCCAGGAGTGTGAAAAAAATCCAATTTTCCTGACCCAGGGAGTTTGAAAAAAATCTGATTTTCCTGAACCCGGGATTTTGAAAATATCCGATTTTCCTGACCCCGGGATTGTGAAAAATATCAGAATTTCCTGACCCCGTGAGTGTGAAAATATCTGATTTTCTTGACCCCTGGAGTGTGAAAAAAATTAAATTCTTCTGACCCCGGTAGTGTGAAAAATGTGATTTTCCTAACACCGGGAGCGTGCAAAAAAATCAGAATTTCCTGACCCCGGGAGTGTGAATAAATGTGATTTTCCAGACCCCAGGAGTGTGAAAAAAATCAGAATCTCCTGAACCCGGGAGTGTGAAAAATGTGATTTTCTTGACCCCGGGAGTGTGAAAAATATCAGAATTTCCTGACCCCAGGAGTGTGAAAAAAATCCGATTTTCCTGACCCCGGGAGTGTTAATATATCCAATTTACTTGACCCCGGGAGTGTGAAAATATCCAATTTTCCTGACCCCGGGAGTGTGAAAAATATCAGAATTTCCTGACCCCGGCTGTGTGAAAAAATGTGATTTTCTAGACCCCGGGAGTGTGAAAAAAATTAGAATCTCCTGAACCCGGGAGTGTGAAAAAATGTGATTTTCTTGACTGCGGGAGTGTGAAAAAAATCAGAATCTCCTGACCCCGGGAGTGTGAAAAAATGTGATTTTCTTGACCCCGGGAGTGTGGAAAAAACCCAATTTTCCTGACCCCGGGAGTTTGAAAAAAATCCAATTTTCCTGACCACGGGAGTATGAAAATATCCAATTTTCCTGACACCGGGAGTGTGAAAATATGCGATTTTCCTGACCCCGGGAGTGTGAAAAAAATCAGAATTTCCTGACCCCTGGAGTTTAAAAAAATCTGATTTTCCTGACCGCGGGAGTGTGAAAATATCCGATTTTCCTGACCCCGGGAGTGTGAAAAAAATCCAATTTTCCTGTCCCCAGGAGTGTGAAAAAAATCCAATTTTCCTGACCCGGGGAGTTTGAAAAAAATCTGATTTTCCTGAACCCGGGAGTTTGAAAATATCCGATTTTCCTGACCCCGGGATTGTGAAAAATATCAGAATTTCCTGACCCCGTGAGTGTGAAAATATCTGATTTTCTTGACCCCTGGAGTATGAAAAAAATTAAATTCTTCTGACCCCGGGAGTGTGAAAAATGTGATTTTCCTAACACCGGGAGCGTGCAAAAAAATCAGAATTTCCTGACCCCGGGAGTGTGAATAAATGTGATTTTCCTGACCCCAGGAGTGTGAAAAAAATCAGAATCTCCTGAACCCGGGAGTGTGAAAAAATGTGATTTTCTTGACCCCGGGAGTGTGAAAAATATCAGAATTTCCTGACCCCAGGAGTGTGAAAAAAATCCGATTTTCCTGACCCCGGGAGTGTAAATATATCCAATTTACTTGACCCCGGGAGTGTGAAAATATCCAATTTTCCTGACCCCGGGAGTGTGAAAAATATCAGAATTTCCTGACCCCGGCTGTGTGAAAAAATGTGATTTTCCTGACCCCAGGAGTGTGAAAAAAATCAGAATCTCCTGAACCCGGGAGTGTGAAAAAATGTGATTTTCTTGACCCCGGGAGTGTGAAAAAAACCCCATTTTCCTAACACCGGGAGTGTGAAAAAAATCAGAATTTCCTGACCCCGGGAGTGTGAAAAAATGTTATTTTCTTGATCCCGGGAGTGTGAAAAAAATCAGAATCTCCTGACCCCGGGAGTGTGAAAAAATGTGATTTTCTTGACCCCGGGAGTGTGGAAAAAACCCAATTTTCCTGACCCCGGGAGTTTGAAAAAAATCCAATTTTCCTGACACGGGGAGTATGAAAATATCCAATTTTCCTGACACCGGGAGAGTGAAAATATGCGATTTTCCATTACCCGGGAGTGTGAAAAAATTAGAATTTCCTGACCCCGGGAGTTTAAAAAAATCTGATTTTCCTGACCCCGGGAGTGTGAAAATATCCGATTTTCCTCACCCCGGGAGTGTGAAAAAAAATCCAATTTTCCTGAACCTGGGAGAGTGAAAAATGTTATTTTATTGACCCCGGGAGTGTGAAAAAAATCAGAATCTTCTGAACCCGGGAGTGTGAAAAAATGTGATTTTCTTGATCCCGGGTGTGTGAAAAAACCCAATTTTCCGGACCCGGTGAGTGTGAAAAAAATCTGGCTTTCCTGACCCCGGGAGTGTGAAAAAAATCCAATTTTCCTGACCCCGGGAGTGTGAAAAATGTGATTTTCCTAATACCAGGCGTGTGAAAAAAATCAGAATTTTCTGACCCCGGGAGTGTGAAAAAAATCCAATTTTCCTGACCCCGGGAGTGTGAAAAAAATCCAATTTTCCTGACCCCAGGAGTGTGAAAAAAATCCAATTTTCCTGACCCGGGGAGTTTGAAAAAAATCTGATTTTCCTGAACCCGGGAGTTTGAAAATATCCGATTTTCCTGACCCCGGGAGTGTGAAAAAAATCCAATTTTCCTGACCACGGGAGTGTGAAAAATGTGATTTTCCTAACACCGGGAGTTTGACAAAAAATCAGAATTTTCTGAACCCGGGAGTGTGAAAAAATGTGATTTTCTTGACCGCGGGAGTGTGAAAAAAATCAGAATCTCCTGACCCCGGGAGTGTGAAAAAATGTGATTTTCTTGACCCCGGGAGTGTGGAAAAAACCCAATTTTCCTGACCCCAGGAGTTTGAAAAAAATCCAATTTTCCTGACCACGGGAGTATGAAAATATCCAATTTTCCTGACACCGGGAGTGTGAAAATATGCGATTTTCCTGACCCCGGGAGTGTGAAAAAAATCAGAATTTCCTGACCCCGGGAGTTTAAAAAAATCTGATTTTCCTGACCGCGGGAGTGTGAAAATATCCGATTTTCCTGACCCCGGGAGTGTGAAAAAAATCCAATTTTCCTGACCCCAGGAGTGTGAAAAAAATCCAATTTTCCTGACCCAGGGAGTTTGAAAAAAATCTGATTTTCCTGAACCCGGGATTTTGAAAATATCCGATTTTCCTGACCCCGGGATTGTGAAAAATATCAGAATTTCCTGACCCCGTGAGTGTGAAAATATCTGATTTTCTTGACCCCGGGAGTGTGAAAAAAATTAAATTCTTCTGACCCCGGTAGTGTGAAAAATGTGATTTTCCTAACACCGGGAGCGTGCAAAAAAATCAGAATTTCCTGACCCCGGGAGTGTGAATAAATGTGATTTTCCAGACCCCAGGAGTGTGAAAAAAATCAGAATCTCCTGAACCCGGGAGTGTGAAAAATGTGATTTTCTTGACCCCGGGAGTGTGAAAAATATCAGAATTTCCTGACCCCAGGAGTGTGAAAAAAATCCGATTTTCCTGACCCCGGGAGTGTTAATATATCCAATTTACTTGACCCCGGGAGTGTGAAAATATCCAATTTTCCTGACCCCGGGAGTGTGAAAAATATCAGAATTTCCTGACCCCGGCTGTGTGAAAAAATGTGATTTTCTAGACCCCGGGAGTGTGAAAAAAATTAGAATCTCCTGAACCCGGGAGTGTGAAAAAATGTGATTTTCTTGACTGCGGGAGTGTGAAAAAAATCAGAATCTCCTGACCCCGGGAGTGTGAAAAAATGTGATTTTCTTGACCCCGGGAGTGTGGAAAAAACCCAATTTTCCTGACCCCAGGAGTTTGAAAAAAATCCAATTTTCCTGACCACGGGAGTATGAAAATATCCAATTTTCCTGACACCGGGAGTGTGAAAATATGCGATTTTCCTGACCCCGGGAGTGTGAAAAAAATCAGAATTTCCTGACCCCTGGAGTTTAAAAAAATCTGATTTTCCTGACCGCGGGAGTGTGAAAATATCCGATTTTCCTGACCCCGGGAGTGTGAAAAAAATCCAATTTTCCTGTCCCCAGGAGTGTGAAAAAAATCCAATTTTCCTGACCCGGGGAGTTTGAAAAAAATCTGATTTTCCTGAACCCGGGAGTTTGAAAATATCCGATTTTCCTGACCCCGGGATTGTGAAAAATATCAGAATTTCCTGACCCCGTGAGTGTGAAAATATCTGATTTTCTTGACCCCTGGAGTATGAAAAAAATTAAATTCTTCTGACCCCGGGAGTGTGAAAAATGTGATTTTCCTAACACCGGGAGCGTGCAAAAAAATCAGAATTTCCTGACCCCGGGAGTGTGAATAAATGTGATTTTCCTGACCCCAGGAGTGTGAAAAAAATCAGAATCTCCTGAACCCGGGAGTGTGAAAAAATGTGATTTTCTTGACCCCGGGAGTGTGAAAAATATCAGAATTTCCTGACCCCAGGAGTGTGAAAAAAATCCGATTTTCCTGACCCCGGGAGTGTAAATATATCCAATTTACTTGACCCCGGGAGTGTGAAAATATCCAATTTTCCTGACCCCGGGAGTGTGAAAAATATCAGAATTTCCTGACCCCGGCTGTGTGAAAAAATGTGATTTTCTTGACCCCGGGAGTGTGAAAAAAATTAGAATCTCCTGAACCCGGGAGTGTGAAAAAATGTGATTTTCTTGACCGCGGGAGTGTGAAAAAAATCAGAATCTCCTGACCCCGGGAGTGTGAAAAAATGTGATTTTCTTGACCCCGGGAGTGTGGAAAAAACCCAATTTTCCTGACCCCAGGAGTTTGAAAAAAATCCAATTTTCCTGACCACGGGAGTATGAAAATATCCAATTTTCCTGACACCGGGAGTGTGAAAATATGCGATTTTCCTGACCCCGGGAGTGTGAAAAAAATCAGAATTTCCTGACCCCGGGAGTTTAAAAAAATCTGATTTTCCTGACTGCGGGAGTGTGAAAATATCCGATTTTCCTGACCCCAGGAGTGTGAAAAAAATCCAATTTTCCTGACCCGGGGAGTTTGAAAAAAATCTGATTTTCCTGAACCCGGGAGTTTGAAAATATCCGATTTTCCTGACCCCGGAATTGTGAAAAATATCAGAATTTCCTGACCCCGTGAGTGTGAAAATATCTGATTTTCTTGACCCCTGGAGTATGAAAAAAATTAAATTCTTCTGACCCCGGGAGTGTGAAAAATGTGATTTTCCTAACACCGGGAGCGTGCAAAAAAATCAGAATTTCCTGACCCCGGGAGTGTGAATAAATGTGATTTTCCTGACCCCAGGAGTGTGAAAAAAAATCAGAATCTCCTGAACCCGGAAGTGTGAAAAAATGTGATTTTCTTGACCCCGGGAGTGTGAAAAATATCAGAATTTCCTGACCCCGGGAGTGTGAAAAAAATCTGATTTTCCTGACCCCGGGAGTGTGAAAATATCCAATTTTCCTGACCCCGGGAGTGTGAAAAATATCAGAATTTCCTGACCCCGGGAGTGTGAAAAAATGTGATTTTCTTGACCCCGGCAGTGTGAAAATATCCGATTTTCCTGACCCCGGGATTGTGAAAGAAATCCAATTTTCCTGACCCCGGGAATGTGAAAAATGTGATTTTCTTGACCCCGGGAGTGTGAAAAAAACCCAATTTTCCTGACCCCGGGAGTGTGAAAAAAACCCCATTTTCCGAACACCGGGAGTGTGAAAAAAATCAGAATTTCCTGATTCCGGGAGTGTGAAAAAATGTGATTTTCTTGACCCCGGGAGTGTGAAAAAAATCAGAATCTCCTGACCCCGGGAGTGTGAAAAAAATCAGAATTTCCTGACCCCGGGAGTTTAAAAAAATGTGATTTTCCTGACCGCGGGAGTGTGAAAATTTCCGATTTTCCTGACCCCGGGAGTGTGAAAAAAATCCAATTTTCCTGACCCCAGGAGTGTGAAAAAAATCCAATTTTCCTGACCCGGGGAGTTTGAAAAAAATCTGATTTTCCTGAACCCGGGAGTTTGAAAATATCCGATTTTCCTGACCCCGGGATTGTGAAAAATATCAGAATTTCCTGACCCCGTGAGTGTGAAAATATCTGATTTTCTAGACCCCTGGAGTGTGAAAAAAATTAAATTCTTCTGACCCCGGTAGTGTGAAAAATGTGATTTTCCTAACACCGGGAGCGTGCAAAAAAATCAGAATTTCCTGACCCCGGGAGTGTGAATAAATGTGATTTTCTTGACCCCAGGAGTGTAAATATATCCGATTTTCTTGACCCCGGGAGTGTGAAAAAAATCAGAATCTCCTGAACCCGGTAGTGTGTAAAAATGTGATTTTCTTGACCCCGGGAGTGTGAAAAAAATCCAATTTTCCTGACCCCGGGAGTGTGAAAAAAATCCAATTTTCCTGACCCCAGGAGTGTGAAAAAAATCCAATTTTCCTGACTCGGGGAGTTTGAAAAAAAATCTGATTTTCCTGACCCCGGGATTGTGAAAAATATCAGAATTTCCTGACCCCGTGAGTGTGAAAATATCTGATTTTCTTGACCCCTGGAGTGTGAAAAAAATTAAATTCTTCTGACCCTGGGAGTGTGAAAAATGTGATTTTCCTAACACCGGGAGCGTGCAAAAAAATCAGAATTTCCTGACCCTGGGAGTGTGAATAAATGTGATTTTCCTGACCCCAGGAGTGTGAAAAAAAATCAGAATCTCCTGAACCCGGGAGTGTGAAAAAATGTGATTTTCTTGACCCCGGGAGTGTGAAAAATATCAGAATTTCCTGACCCCGGGAGTGTGAAAAAATGTGATTTTCCTGACCCCGGGAGTGTAAATATATCCAATTTACTTGACCCCGGGAGTGTGAAAAAAATTAAATTTTCCTGACCCCGGCAGTGTGAAAAAAACCCAATTTTCCTGACCCCGGGAGTTTGAAAAAAAATCTGATTTTCCTGACACCGGGAGTGTGAAAATATCCGATTTTCCTGACCCCGGGATTGTGAAAGAAATCCAATTTTCCTGACCCCGGGAATGTGAAAAATGTGATTTTCTTGACCCCGGGAGTGTGAAAAAAACCCAATTTTCCTGACCCCGGGAGTGTGAAAAAAACCCCATTTTCCGAACACCGGGAGTGTGAAAAAAATCAGAATTTCCTGATTCCGGGAGTGTGAAAAAATGTGATTTTCTTGACCCCGGGAGTGTGAAAAAAATCAGAATCTCCTGACCCCGGGAGTGTGAAAAAATGTGATTTTCTTGACCGCGGGAGTGTGAAAAAAATCAGAATCTCCTGACCCCGGGAGTGTGAAAAAATGTGATTTTCTTGACCCCGGGAATGTGGAAAAAACCCAATTTTCCTGACCCCGGGAGTTTGAAAAAAATCCAATTTTCCTGACCCCGGGAGTATGAAAATATCCAATTTTCCTGACACCGGGAGTGTGAAAATATGCGATTTTCCTGAACCCGGGAGTGTGAAAAATATCAGAATTTCCTGACCCCGTGAGTGTGAAAATATCTGATTTTCTCGACCCCGGGAGTGTGAAAAAAACCCAATTTTCCTGACCCCGGGAGTGTGAAAAAAACCCCATTTTCCGAACACCGTGAGCGTGAAAAAAATCAGAATTTCCTGATTCCGGGAGTGTGAAAAAATGTGATTTTCTTGCCCCCGGGAGTGTGAAAAAAATCAGAATCTCCTGACCCCGGGAGTGTGAAAAAATGTGATTTTCTTGACCGCGGGAGTGTGAAAAAAATCAGAATCTCCTGACCCCGGGAGTGTGAAAAAATGTGATTTTCTTGACCCCGGGAGTGTGGAAAAAACCCAATTTTCCTGACCCCGGGAGTTTGAAAAAAATCCAATTTTCCTGACCCCGCGAGTATGAAAATATCCAATTTTCCTGACACCGGGAGTGTGAAAATATGCGATTTTCCTGAACCCGGGAGTGTGAAAAATATCAGAATTTCCTGACCCCGTGAGTGTGAAAATATCTGATTTTCTTGACCCCTGGAGTGTGAAAAAAATTAAATTCTTCTGACCCCGGGAGTGTGAAAAATGTGATTTTCCTAACACCGGGAGCGTGCAAAAAAATCAGAATTTCCTGACCCTGGGAGTGTGAATAAATGTGATTTTCCTGACCCCAGGAGTGTGAAAAAAAATCAGAATCTCCTGAACCCGGGAGTGTGAAAAAATGTGATTTTCTTGACCCCGGGAGTGTGAAAAATATCAGAATTTCCTGACCCCGGGAGTGTGAAAAAATGTGATTTTCCTGACCCCGGGAGTGTAAATATATCAAATTTACTTGACCCCGGGAGTGTGAAAAAAATTAAATTTTCCTGACCCCGGCAGTGTGAAAAAACCCCAATTTTCCTGACACCGGCAGTTTGAAAAAAATCTGATTTTCCTGACCCCGGGAGTGTGAAAAAAATTAAATTTTCCTGACCCCAGCAGTGTGAAAAAAAACCCAATTTTCCTGACCCCGGGAGTTTGAAAAAAATCTGATTTTCCTGACACCGGGAGTGTGAAAATATCCGATTTTCCTGACCCCGGGAGTGTGAAAAAATGTGATTTTCTTGACCGCGGGAGTGTGAAAAAATCAGAATCTCCTGACCCCGGGAGTGTGAAAAAATATGATTTTCTTGACCCCGGGAGTGTGGAAAAAACCCAATTTTCCTGACCCCGGGAGTTTGAAAAAAATCCAATTTTCCTGACCCCGGGAGTATGAAAATATCCAATTTTCCTGACACCGGGAGTGTGAAAATATGCGATTTTCCTGAACCCGGGAGTGTGAAAAATATCAGAATTTCCTGACCCCGGGAGTGTGAAAAAAATCTGATTTTCCTGACCCCGGGAGTGTGAAAATATCCAATTTTCCTGACCCCGGGAGTGTGAAAAATATCAGAATTTCCTGACCCCGGGAGTGTGAAAAAATGTGATTTTCTTGACCCCGGGAGTGTGAAAAAAATTAAATTTTCCTGACCCAGGGAGTATAAATATATCCAATTTACTTGACCCCGGGAGTGTGAAAAAAATTAAATTTTCCTGACCCCGGCAGTGTGAAAAAAACCCAATTTTCCTGACCCTGGGAGTTTGAAAAAAATCTGATTTTCCTGACCCCGGAAGTGTGAAAATATCCGATTTTCCTGACCCCGGGATTGTGAAAGAAATCCAATTTTCCTGACCCCAGGAGTGTGAAAAAAACCCCATTTTCCTAACACCGGGAGTGTGAAAAAAATCAGAATTTCCTGACCCCGGGAGTGTGAAAAAATGTGATTTTCTTGATCCCGGGAGTGTGAAAAAAATTAGAATCTCCTGACCCCGGGAGTGTGAAAAAATGTGATTTTCTTGACCGCGGGAGTGTGAAAAAGATCAGAATCTCCTGACCCCGGGAGTGTGAAAAAATGTGATTTTCTTGACCCCAGGAGTGTGGAAAAAACCCAATTTTCCTGACCCTGGGAGTTTGAAAAAAATCCAATTTTCCTGACCACGGGAGTATGAAAATATCCAATTTTCCTGACACCGGGAGTGTGAAAATATGCGATTTACTTGACCCCGGGAGTGTGAAAAAAACCCAAAAAATGTGATTTTCCTGACCCCGGGAGTGTAAATATATCCAATTTACTTGACCCCGGGAGTGTGAAAAAAATTAAATTTTCCTGACCCCGGCAGTGTGAAAAAAAACCCAATTTTCCTGACCCCGGGAGTTTGAAAAAAATCTGATTTTCCTGACACCGGGAGTGTGAAAATATCCGATTTTCCTGACCCCGGGATTGTGAAAGAAATCCAATTTTCCTGACCCCGGGAATGTGAAAAATGTGATTTTCTTGACCCCGGGAGTGTGAAAATATCCGATTTTCCTGACCCCGGGATTGTGAAAGAAATCCAATTTTCCTGACCCCAGGAGTGTGAAAAAAACCCCATTTTCCTAACACCGGGAGTGTGAAAAAAATCAGAATTTCCTGACCCCGGGAGTGTGAAAAAATGTGATTTTCTTGATCCCGGGAGTGTGAAAAAAATTAGAATCTCCTGACCCCGGGAGTGTGAAAAAATGTGATTTTCTTGACCGCGGGAGTGTGAAAAAAATCAGAATCTACTGACCCCGGGAGTGTGAAAAAATGTGATTTTCTTGACCCCAGGAGTGTGGAAAAAACCCAATTTTCCTGACCCTGGGAGTTTGAAAAAAATCCAATTTTCCTGACCACGGGAGTATGAAAATATCCAATTTTCCTGACACCGGGAGTGTGAAAATATGCGATTTACTTGACCCCGGGAGTGTGAAAAAAATTAAATTTTCCTGACCCCGGCAGTGTGAAAAAAAACCCAAAAAATGTGATTTTCCTGACCTCGGGAGTGTAAATATATCCAATTTACTTGACCCCGGTAGTGTGAAAAAAATTAAATTTTCCTGACCCCGGCAGTGTGAAAAAAAACCCAATTTTCCTGACCCCGGGAGTTTGAAAAAAATCTGATTTTCCTGACACCGGGAGTGTGAAAATATCTGATTTTCCTGACCCCGGGATTGTGAAAGACATCCAATTTTCCTGACCCCGGGAATGTGAAAAATGTGATTTTCTTGACCCCGGGAGTGTGAAAAAAACCCAATTTTCCTGACCCCGGGAGTGTGAAAAAAACCCCATTTTCCGAACACCGGGAGTGTGAAAAAAATCAGAATTTCCTGATTCCGGGAGTGTGAAAAAATGTGATTTTCTTGACCCCGGGAGTGTGAAAAAAATCAGAATCTCCTGACCCCGGGAGTGTGAAAAAAATCAGAATTTCCTGACCCCGGGAGTTTAAAAAAATGTGATTTTCCTGACCGCGGGAGTGTGAAAATTTCCGATTTTCCTGACCCCGGGAGTGTGAAAAAAATCCAATTTTCCTGACCCCAGGAGTGTGAAAAAAATCCAATTTTCCTGACCCGGGGAGTTTGAAAAAAATCTGATTTTCCTGAACCCGGGAGTTTGAAAATATCCGATTTTCCTGACACCGGGATTGTGAAAAATATCAGAATTTCCTGACCCCGTGAGTGTGAAAATATCTGATTTTCTAGACCCCTGGAGTGTGAAAAAAATTAAATTCTTCTGACCCCGGTAGTGTGAAAAATGTGATTTTCCTAACACCGGGAGCGTGCAAAAAAATCAGAATTTCCTGACCCCGGGAGTGTGAATAAATGTGATTTTCTTGACCCCAGGAGTGTAAATATATCCGATTTTCTTGACCCCGGGAGTGTGAAAAAAATCAGAATCTCCTGAACCCGGTAGTGTGTAAAAATGTGATTTTCTTGACCCCGGGAGTGTGAAAAAAATCCAATTTTCCTGACCCCGGGAGTGTGAAAAAAATCCAATTTTCCTGACCCCAGGAGTGTGAAAAAAATCCAATTTTCCTGACTCGGGGAGTTTGAAAAAAAATCTGATTTTCCTGACCCCGGGATTGTGAAAAATATCAGAATTTCCTGACCCCGTGAGTGTGAAAATATCTGATTTTCTTGACCCCTGGAGTGTGAAAAAAATTAAATTCTTCTGACCCTGGGAGTGTGAAAAATGTGATTTTCCTAACACCGGGAGCGTGCAAAAAAATCAGAATTTCCTGACCCTGGGAGTGTGAATAAATGTGATTTTCCTGACCCCAGGAGTGTGAAAAAAAATCAGAATCTCCTGAACCCGGGAGTGTGAAAAAATGTGATTTTCTTGACCCCGGGAGTGTGAAAAATATCAGAATTTCCTGACCCCGGGAGTGTGAAAAAATGTGATTTTCCTGACCCCGGGAGTGTAAATATATCCAATTTACTTGACCCCGGGAGTGTGAAAAAAATTAAATTTTCCTGACCCCGGCAGTGTGAAAAAAAACCCAATTTTCCTGACCCCGGGAGTTTGAAAAAAATCTGATTTTCCTGACACCGGGAGTGTGAAAATATCCGATTTTCCTGACCCCGGGATTGTGAAAGAAATCCAATTTTCCTGACCCCGGGAATGTGAAAAATGTGATTTTCTTGACCCCGGGAGTGTGAAAAAAACCCAATTTTCCTGACCCCGGGAGTGTGAAAAAAACCCCATTTTCCGAACACCGGGAGTGTGAAAAAAATCAGAATTTCCTGATTCCGGGAGTGTGAAAAAATGTGATTTTCTTGACCCCGGGAGTGTGAAAAAAATCAGAATCTCCTGACCCCGGGAGTGTGAAAAAATGTGATTTTCTTGACCGCGGGAGTGTGAAAAAAATCAGAATCTCCTGACCCCGGGAGTGTGAAAAAATGTGATTTTCTTGACCCCAGGAATGTGGAAAAAACCCAATTTTCCTGACCCCGGGAGTTTGAAAAAAATCCAATTTTCCTGACCCCGGGAGTATGAAAATATCCAATTTTCCTGACACCGGGAGTGTGAAAATATGCGATTTTCCTGAACCCGGGAGTGTGAAAAATATCAGAATTTCCTGACCCCGTGAGTGTGAAAATATCTGATTTTCTCGACCCCGGGAGTGTGAAAAAAAACCCAATTTTCCTGACCCCGGGAGTGTGAAAAAAACCCCATTTTCCGAACACCGGGAGTGTGAAAAAAATCAGAATTTCCTGATTCCGGGAGTGTGAAAAAATGTGATTTTCTTGACCCCGGGAGTGTGAAAAAAATCAGAATCTCCTGACCCCGGGAGTGTGAAAAAATGTGATTTTCTTGACCGCGGGAGTGTGAAAAAAATCAGAATCTCCTGACCCCGGGAGTGTGAAAAAATATGATTTTCTTGACCCCGGGAGTGTGGAAAAAACCCAATTTTCCTGACCCCGGGAGTTTGAAAAAAATCCAATTTTCCTGACCCCGCGAGTATGACAATATCCAATTTTCCTGACACCGGGAGTGTGAAAATATGCGATTTTCCTGAACCCGGGAGTGTGAAAAATATCAGAATTTCCTGACCCCGTGAGTGTGAAAATATCTGATTTTCTTGACCCCTGGAGTGTGAAAAAAATTAAATTCTTCTGACCCCGGGAGTGTGAAAAATGTGATTTTCCTAACACCGGGAGCGTGCAAAAAAATCAGAATTTCCTAAACCCGGGAGTGTGAATAAATGTGATTTTCCTGACCCCAGGAGTGTGAAAAAAATCAGAATCTCCTGAACCCGGGAGTGAGAAAAAATGTGATTTTCTTGACCCCTGGAGTGTGAAAAATATCAGAATTTCCTGACCCCGGGAGTGTGAAAAAATGTGATTTTCCTGACCCCGGGAGTGTAAATATATCCAATTTACTTGACCCCGGGAGTGTGAAAAAAATTAAATTTTCCTGACCCCGGCAGTGTGAAAAAACCCCAATTTTCCTGACACCGGCAGTTTGAAAAAAATCTGATTTTCCTGACCCCGGGAGTGTGAAAAAAATTAAATTTTCCTGACCCCAGCAGTGTGAAAAAAAAACCAATTTTCCTGACCCCGGGAGTTTGAAAAAAATCTGATTTTCCTGACACCGGGAGTGTGAAAATATCCGATTTTCCTGACCCCGGGATTGTGAAAGAAATCCAATTTTCCTGACCCCGGGAATGTGAAAAATGTGATTTTCTTGACCCCGGGAGTGTGAAAAAAACCCAATTTTCCTGACCCCGGGAGTGTGAAAAAAACCCCATTTTCCGAACACCGGGAGTGTGAAAAAAATCAGAATTTCCTGATTCCGGGAGTGTGAAAAAATGTGATTTTCTTGACCCCGGGAGTGTGAAAAAAATCAGAATCTCCTGACCCCGGGAGTGTGAAAAAATGTGATTTTCTTGACCGCGGGAGTGTGAAAAAATCAGAATCTCCTGACCCCGGGAGTGTGAAAAAATATGATTTTCTTGACCCCGGGAGTGTGGAAAAAACCCAATTTTCCTGACCCCGGGAGTTTGAAAAAAATCCAATTTTCCTGACCCCGGGAGTATGAAAATATCCAATTTTCCTGACACCGGGAGTGTGAAAATATGCGATTTTCCTGAACCCGGGAGTGTGAAAAATATCAGAATTTCCTGACCCCGGGAGTGTGAAAAAAATCTGATTTTCCTGACCCCGGGAGTGTGAAAATATCCAATTTTCCTGACCCCGGGAGTGTGAAAAATATCAGAATTTCCTGACCCCGGGAGTGTGAAAAAATGTGATTTTCTTGACCCCGGGAGTGTGAAAAAAATTAAATTTTCCTGACCCAGGGAGTATAAATATATCCAATTTACTTGACCCCGGGAGTGTGAAAAAAATTAAATTTTCCTGACCCCGGCAGTGTGAAAAAAACCCAATTTTCCTGACCCTGGGAGTTTGAAAAAAATTAAATTTTCCTGACCCCGGAAGTGTGAAAATATCCGATTTTCCTGACCCCGGGATTGTGAAAGAAATCCAATTTTCCTGACCCCAGGAGTGTGAAAAAAACCCCATTTTCCTAACACCGGGAGTGTGAAAAAAATCAGAATTTCCTGACCCCGGGAGTGTGAAAAAATGTGATTTTCTTGATCCCGGGAGTGTGAAAAAAATTAGAATCTCCTGACCCCGGGAGTGTGAAAAAATGTGATTTTCTTGACCGCGGGAGTGTGAAAAAAATCAGAATCTCCTGACCCCGGGAGTGTGAAAAAATGTGATTTTCTTGACCCCAGGAGTGTGGAAAAAACCCAATTTTCCTGACCCTGGGAGTTTGAAAAAAATCCAATTTTCCTGACCACGGGAGTATGAAAATATCCAATTTTCCTGACACCGGGAGTGTGAAAATATGCGATTTACTTGACCCCGGGAGTGTGAAAAAAATTAAATTTTCCTGACCCCGGCAGTGTGAAAAAAAACCCAAAAAATGTGATTTTCCTGACCCCGGGAGTGTAAATATATCCAATTTACTTGACCCCGGGAATGTGAAAAAAATTAAATTTTCCTGACCCCGGCAGTGTGAAAAAAAACCCAATTTTCCTGACCCCGGGAGTTTGAAAAAAATCTGATTTTCCTGACACCGGGAGTGTGAAAATATCCGATTTTCCTGACCCCGGGATTGTGAAAGAAATCCAATTTTCCTGACCCCGGGAATGTGAAAAATGTGATTTTCTTGACCCCGGGAGTGTGAAAATATCCGATTTTCCTGACCCCGGGATTGTGAAAGAAATCCAATTTTCCTGACCCCAGGAGTGTGAAAAAAACCCCATTTTCCTAACACCGGGAGTGTGAAAAAAATCAGAATTTCCTGACCCCGGGAGTGTGAAAAAATGTGATTTTCTTGATCCCGGGAGTGTGAAAAAAATTAGAATCTCCTGACCCCGGGAGTGTGAAAAAATGTGATTTTCTTGACCGCGGGAGTGTGAAAAAAATCAGAATCTCCTGACCCCGGGAGTGTGAAAAAATGTGATTTTCTTGACCCCAGGAGTGTGGAAAAAACCCAATTTTCCTGACCCTGGGAGTTTGAAAAAAATCCAATTTTCCTGACCACGGGAGTATGAAAATATCCAATTTTCCTGACACCGGGAGTGTGAAAATATGCGATTTACTTGACCCCGGGAGTGTGAAAAAAATTAAATTTTCCTGACCCCGGCAGTGTGAAAAAAAACCCAAAAAATGTGATTTTCCTGACCCCGGGAGTGTAAATATATCCAATTTACTTGACCCCGGGAGTGTGAAAAAAATTAAATTTTCCTGACCCCGGCAGTGTGAAAAAAAACCCAATTTTCCTGACCCCGGGAGTTTGAAAAAAATCTGATTTTCCTGACCCCGGGAGTGTGAAAAAAATTAAATTTTCCTGACCCCAGCAGTGTGAAAAAAAACCCAATTTTCCTGACCCCGGGAGTTTGAAAAAAATCTGATTTTCCTGACACCGGGAGTGTGAAAATATCCGATTTTCCTGACCCCGGGATTGTGAAAGAAATCCAATTTTCCTGACCCCAGGAATGTGAAAAATGTGATTTTCTTGACCCCGGGAGTGTGAAAAAAACCCAATTTTCCTGACCCCGGGAGTGTGAAAAAAACCCCATTTTCCGAACACCGGGAGTGTGAAAAAAATCAGAATTTCCTGATTCCGGGAGTGTGAAAAAATGTGATTTTCTTGACCCCGGGAGTGTGAAAAAAATCAGAATCTCCTGACCCCGGGAGTGTGAAAAAAATCAGAATTTCCTGACCCCGGGAGTTTAAAAAAATGTGATTTTCCTGACCGCGGGAGTGTGAAAATTTCCGATTTTCCTGACCCCGGGAGTGTGAAAAAAATCCAATTTTCCTGACCCCAGGAGTGTGAAAAAAATCCAATTTTCCTGACCCGGGGAGTTTGAAAAAAATCTGATTTTCCTGAACCCGGGAGTTTGAAAATATCCGATTTTCCTGACACCGGGATTGTGAAAAATATCAGAATTTCCTGACCCCGTGAGTGTGAAAATATCTGATTTTCTAGACCCCTGGAGTGTGAAAAAAATTAAATTCTTCTGACCCCGGTAGTGTGAAAAATGTGATTTTCCTAACACCGGGAGCGTGCAAAAAAATCAGAATTTCCTGACCCCGGGAGTGTGAATAAATGTGATTTTCTTGACCCCAGGAGTGTAAATATATCCGATTTTCTTGACCCCGGGAGTGTGAAAAAAATCAGAATCTCCTGAACCCGGTAGTGTGTAAAAATGTGATTTTCTTGACCCCGGGAGTGTGAAAAAAATCCAATTTTCCTGACCCCGGGAGTGTGAAAAAAATCCAATTTTCCTGACCCCAGGAGTGTGAAAAAAATCCAATTTTCCTGACTCGGGGAGTTTGAAAAAAAATCTGATTTTCCTGACCCCGGGATTGTGAAAAATATCAGAATTTCCTGACCCCGTGAGTGTGAAAATATCTGATTTTCTTGACCCCTGGAGTGTGAAAAAAATTAAATTCTTCTGACCCTGGGAGTGTGAAAAATGTGATTTTCCTAACACCGGGAGCGTGCAAAAAAATCAGAATTTCCTGACCCTGGGAGTGTGAATAAATGTGATTTTCCTGACCCCAGGAGTGTGAAAAAAATCAGAATCTCCTGAACCTGGGAGTGTGAAAAAATGTGATTTTCTTGACCCCGGGAGTGTGAAAAATATCAGAATTTCCTGACCCCGGGAGTGTGAAAAAATGTGATTTTCCTGACCCCGGGAGTGTAAATATATCCAATTTACTTGACCCCGGGAGTGTGAAAAAAATTAAATTTTCCTGACCCCGGCAGTGTGAAAAAAAACCCAATTTTCCTGACACCGGGAGTTTGAAAAAAATCTGATTTTCCTGACACCGGGAGTGTGAAAATATCCGATTTTCCTGACCCCGGGATTGTGAAAGAAATCCAATTTTCCTGACCCCGGGAATGTGAAAAATGTGATTTTCTTGACCCCGGGAGTGTGAAAAAAACCCAATTTTCCTGACCCCGGGAGTGTGAAAAAAACCCCATTTTCCGAACACCGGGAGTGTGAAAAAAATCAGAATTTCCTGATTCCGGGAGTGTGAAAAAATGTGATTTTCTTGACCCCGGGAGTGTGAAAAAAATCAGAATCTCCTGACCCCGGGAGTGTGAAAAAATGTGATTTTCTTGACCGCGGGAGTGTGAAAAAAATCAGAATCTCCTGACCCCGGGAGTGTGAAAAAATGTGATTTTCTTGACCCCGGGAATGTGGAAAAAACCCAATTTTCCAGACCCCGGGAGTTTGAAAAAAATCCAATTTTCCTGACCCCGGGAGTGTGAAAAATATCAGAATTTCCTGACCCCGCGAGTGTGAAAATATCTGATTTTCTTGACCCCGGGAGTGTGAAAAAAAGTAAATTCTTCTGACCCCGGGAGTGTGAAAAAATGTGATTTTCTTGACCCAGGGAGTGTGAAAAAAATCAGAATCTCCTGAACCCGGGAGTGTGAAAAAATGTGATTTTCTTGACCCCGGGAGTGTGAAAAAAATCCAATTTTCCTGACCCCGGGCGTGTGAAAAAAATCCAATTTTCCTGACCCTGGGCGTGTGAAAAAAATCTGATTTTTCTGACCCCGGGAGTGTTAAAAAAATCTGATTTTCCTGACCGCGGGAGTGTGAAAATATCCGATTTTCCAGACCCCGGGAGTGTGAAAAATATCAGAATTTCCTGACCCCGGGAGTGTAAAAAAAAGTAAATTTTCCTGACCCCGGGAGTGTGAAAATATCTGATTTTCTTGATCCCGGGAGAGTGAAAAAAATTAAATTCTCCTGACCCCGGGAGTGTGAAAAAATCCACTTTTTCTGACCCCGGGAGTGTGAAAAATGTGATTTTCCTAACACCGGGAGTGTGAAAAAAATCAGAATTTCCTGACACCGGGAGAGTGAAAAAATGTGATTTTCTTGACCCCGGGAGTGTGAAAAAAGTAGAATCTACTGGACCCGGGAGTGTGAAAAAATGTGATTTTCTTGACCCTGGGAGTGTGAAAAAATCAGAATCTCCTGAACCCGGGAGGGTGAATAAATCCAATTTTCCTGACACCGGGAGTGTGAAAAAAATCCAATTTTCCTGACCCCGGGAGTGTGAAAAAAATCCAATTTTTCTGACCCCGGGAGTGTGAAAAAAATCCAATTTTCCTGACCCCGGGCGTGTGAAAAAAATCTGATTTTCCTGACCCCGGGAGTGTTAAAAAAATCTGATTTTCCTGACCCCGGGAGTGTGAAAAAAACCCAATTTTCCTGACCCCGGGAGTGTGAAAAATATAAGAATTTCCTGACCCCGGGAGTGTGAAAAATGTGATTTTCTTGAACCCGGGAGTGTGAAAAAAACCCAATTTTCCTGACCCCAGGAGTGTGAAAAATGTGATTTTCTTGAACCCGGGAGTGTGAAAAAAACCCAATTTTCCTGACCCCGGGAGTGTGAAAATATGTGATTTTCCTGACCCCGGGAGTGTGAAAAAAATCCAATTTTCCTGACCCCAGGAGTGTGAAAAATGTGATTTTCTTGACCCTGGGAGTGTGAAAAAAATCAGAATCTTCTGAACCCGGGAGTGTGAAAAAATGTGATTTTCTTGACCCCGGGAGTGTGAAAAAAACCCAATTTTCCTGACCCCGGGAGTGTGAAAAATATAAGAATTTCCTGACCCCGGGAGTGTGAAAAATGTGATTTTCTTGAACCCGGGAGTGTGAAAAAAACACAATTTTCCTAACACCGGGAGTTTAAAAAAATCAGAATTTCCTGACCCCGGGAGTGTGAAAAAATGTGATTTTCTTGACCCCGGGAGTGTGAAAAAAATCAGAATCTCCTGACCCCGGGAGTGTGAAAAAATGTGATTTTCTTGACCGCGGGAGTGTGAAAAAAACCCAATTTTCCTGACCCCGGGAGTGTGAAAAATATAAGAATTTCCTGACCCCGGGAGTGTGAAAAATGTGATTTTCTTGAACCCAGGAGTGTGAAAAAAAAGCAATTTTCCTGACCCCGGGAGTGTGAAAAAAATCCAATTTTCCTGACCCCAGGAGTGTGAAAAATGTGATTTTCTTGAACCCGGGAGTGTGAAAAAAACCCAATTTTCCTGACCCCGGGAGTGTGAAAAATATAAGAATTTCCTGACCCCGGGAGTGTGAAAAATGTGATTTTCTTGAACCCGGGAGTGTGAAAAAAAACCAATTTTCCTAACACCGGGAGTTTAAAAAAATCAGAATTTCCTGACCCCGGGAGTGTGAAAAAATGTGATTTTCTTAACCCCGGGAGTGTGAAAAAAATCAGAATCTCCTGACCCCGGGAGTGTGAAAAAATGTGATTTTCTTGACCGCGGGAGTGTGAAAAAAACCCAATTTTCCTGACCCCGGGAGTTTGAAAAAAAATCTGGTTTTCCTGACCCGGGGAGTTTGAAAAAAATCTGATTTTCCTGAACCCGGGAGTTTGAAAATATCCGATTTTCCTGACCCTGGGAGTGTGAAAAATATCAGAATTTCCTGACCCCGCGAGTGTGAAAATATCTGATTTTCTTGACCCCGGGAGTGTGAAAAAAATTAAATTCTTCTGACCCCGGGAGTGTGAAAAAATGTGATTTTCTTGACCCAGGGAGTGTGAAAAAAATCAGAATCTCCTGAACCCGGGAGTGTGAAAAAATGTGATTTTCTTGACCCCGGGAGTGTGAAAAAAATCCAATTTTCCTGACCCCGGGCGTGTGAAAAAAATCCAATTTTCCTGACCCCGGGCGTGTGAAAAAAATCTGATTTTTCTGACCCCGGGAGTGTTAAAAAAATCTGATTTTCCTGACCGCGGGAGTGTGAAAATATCCGATTTTCCAGACCCCGGGAGTGTGAAAAATATCAGAATTTCCTGACCCCGGGAGTGTAAAAAAAAGTAAATTTTCCTGACCCCGGGAGTGTGAAAATATCTGATTTTCTTGATCCCGGGAGAGTGAAAAAAATTAAATTCTCCTGACCCAGGGAGTGTGAAAAAATCCACTTTTTCTGACCCCGGGAGTGTGAAAAATGTGATTCTCCTAACACCGGGAGTGTGAAAAAAATCAGAATTTCCTGACACCGGGAGAGTGAAAAAATGTGATTTTCTTGACCCCGGGAGTGTGAAAAAAATAGAATCTACTTGACCCGGGAGTGTGAAAAAATGTGATTTTCTTGACCCTGGGAGTGTGAAAAAATCAGAATCTCCTGAACCCGGGAGGGTGAATAAATCCAATTTTCCTGACACCGGGAGTGTGAAAAAAAATCCAATTTTCCTGACCCCGGGAGTGTGAAAAAAATCCAATTTTCCTGACCCCAGGAGTGTGAAAAAAATCCAATTTTCCTGACCCGGGGAGTTTAAAAAAAATCTGATTTTCCTGACCCCGGAAGTGTTAAAAAAATCTGATTTTCTGACCCCGGGAGTGTGAAAAAAACCCAATTTTCCTGACCCCGGGAGTGTGAAAAATATAAGAATTTCCTGACCCCGGGAGTGTGAAAAATGTGATTTTCTTGAACCCGGGAGTGTGAAAAAAACCCAATTTTCCTGACCCCAGGAGTGTGAAAAATGTGATTTTCTTGAACCCGGGAGTGTGAAAAAAACCCAATTTTCCTGACCCCGGGAGTGTGAAAATATGTGATTTTCCTGACCCCGGGAGTGTGAAAAAAATCCAATTTTCCTGACCCCAGGAGTGTGAAAAATGTGATTTTCTTGACCCTGGGAGTGTGAAAAAAATCAGAATCTTCTGAACCCGGGAGTGTGAAAAAATGTGATTTTCTTGACCCCGGGAGTGTGAAAAAAACCCAATTTTCCTGACCCCGGGAGTGTGAAAATATCTGATTTTCTTGATCCCGGGAGAGTGAAAAAAATTAAATTCTCCTGACCCAGGGAGTGTGAAAAAATCCACTTTTTCTGACCCCGGGAGTGTGAAAAATGTGATTCTCCTAACACCGGGAGTGTGAAAAAAATCAGAATTTCCTGACACCGGGAGAGTGAAAAAATGTGATTTTCTTGACCCCGGGAGTGTGAAAAAAATAGAATCTACTTGACCCGGGAGTGTGAAAAAATGTGATTTTCTTGACCCTGGGAGTGTGAAAAAATCAGAATCTCCTGAACCCGGGAGGGTGAATAAATCCAATTTTCCTGACACCGGGAGTGTGAAAAAAAATCCAATTTTCCTGACCCCGGGAGTGTGAAAAAAATCCAATTTTCCTGACCCCAGGAGTGTGAAAAAAATCCAATTTTCCTGACCCGGGGAGTTTAAAAAAAATCTGATTTTCCTGACCCCGGAAGTGTTAAAAAAATCTGATTTTCTGACCCCGGGAGTGTGAAAAAAACCCAATTTTCCTGACCCCGGGAGTGTGAAAAATATAAGAATTTCCTGACCCCGGGAGTGTGAAAAATGTGATTTTCTTGAACCCGGGAGTGTGAAAAAAACCCAATTTTCCTGACCCCAGGAGTGTGAAAAATGTGATTTTCTTGAACCCGGGAGTGTGAAAAAAACCCAATTTTCCTGACCCCGGGAGTGTGAAAATATGTGATTTTCCTGACCCCGGGAGTGTGAAAAAAATCCAATTTTCCTGACCCCAGGAGTGTGAAAAATGTGATTTTCTTGACCCTGGGAGTGTGAAAAAAATCAGAATCTTCTGAACCCGGGAGTGTGAAAAAATGTGATTTTCTTGACCCCGGGAGTGTGAAAAAAACCCAATTTTCCTGACCCCGGGAGTGTGAAAATATCTGATTTTCTTGATCCCGGGAGAGTGAAAAAAATTAAATTCTCCTGACCCAGGGAGTGTGAAAAAATCCACTTTTTCTGACCCCGGGAGTGTGAAAAATGTGATTCTCCTAACACCGGGAGTGTGAAAAAAATCAGAATTTCCTGACACCGGGAGAGTGAAAAAATGTGATTTTCTTGACCCCGGGAGTGTGAAAAAAATAGAATCTACTTGACCCGGGAGTGTGAAAAAATGTGATTTTCTTGACCCTGGGAGTGTGAAAAAATCAGAATCTCCTGAACCCGGGAGGGTGAATAAATCCAATTTTCCTGACACCGGGAGTGTGAAAAAAAATCCAATTTTCCTGACCCCGGGAGTGTGAAAAAAATCCAATTTTCCTGACCCCAGGAGTGTGAAAAAAATCCAATTTTCCTGACCCGGGGAGTTTAAAAAAAATCTGATTTTCCTGACCCCGGAAGTGTTAAAAAAATCTGATTTTCTGACCCCGGGAGTGTGAAAAAAACCCAATTTTCCTGACCCCGGGAGTGTGAAAAATATAAGAATTTCCTGACCCCGGGAGTGTGAAAAATGTGATTTTCTTGAACCCGGGAGTGTGAAAAAAACCCAATTTTCCTGACCCCAGGAGTGTGAAAAATGTGATTTTCTTGAACCCGGGAGTGTGAAAAAAACCCAATTTTCCTAACACCGGGAGTTTAAAAAAATCAGAATTTCCTGACCCCGGGAGTGTGAAAAAATGTGATTTTCTTGACCCCGGGAGTGTGAAAAAAATCAGAATCTCCTGACCCCGGGAGTGTGAAAAAATGTTATTTTCTTGACCGCGGGAGTGTGAAAAAAACCCAATTTTCCTGACCCCGGGAGTTTGAAAAAAAATCTGGTTTTCCTGACACCGGGAGTATGAAAATATCCAATTTTCCTGACCCCGGGAGTTTGAAAAAAAATTCAATTTTCCTGACCCGGGGAGTTTGAAAAAAATCTGATTTTCCTGAACCCGGGAGTTTGAAAATATCCGATTTTCCTGACCCTGGGAGTGTGAAAAGTATCAGAATTTCCTGACCCCGCGAGTGTGAAAATATCTGATTTTCTTGACCCCGGGAGTGTGAAAAAAATTAAATTCTTCTGACCCCGGGAGTGTGAAAAATGTGATTTTACTAACACTGGGAGCGTGCAAAAACTCAGAATTTCCTGACCCCGGGAGTGTGAAAAAATGTGATTTTCTTGACCCAGGGAGTGTGAAAAAAATCAGAATCTCCTGAACCCGGGAGTGTGAAAAAATGTGATTTTCTTGACCCCGGGAGTGTGAAAAAAATCCAATTTTCCTGACCCCGGGAGTGTGAAAAAAATCCAATTTTCCTGACCCCGGGCGTTTGAAAAAAATCTGATTTTTCTGACCCCGGGAGTGTTAAAAAAATCTGATTTTCCTGACCGCGGGAGTGTGAAAATGTCCGATTTTCCTGACCCCGGGAGTGTGAAAAATATCAGAATTTCCTGACCCCGGGAGTGTAAAAAAAAGTAAATTTTCCTGACCCCGGGAGTGTGAAAATATCTGATTTTCTTGATCCCGGGAGAGTGAAAAAAATTAAATTCTCCTGACCCCGGGAGTGTGAAAAAATCCACTTTTTCTGACCCCGGGAGTGTGAAAAATGTGATTTTCCTCACACCGGGAGTGTGAAAAAAATCAGAATTTCCTGACACCGGGAGAGTGAAAAAATGTGATTTTCTTGACCCCGGGAGTGTGAAAAAAATAGAATCTACTGGACCCGGGAGTGTGAAAAAATGTGATTTTCTTGTCCCTGGGAGTGTGAAAAAATCAGAATCTCCTGAACCCGGGAGGGTGAATAAATCCAATTTTCCTGACACCGGGAGTGTGAAAAAAATCCAATTTTCCTGACCCCGGGAGTGTGAAAAAAATCCAATTTTCCTGACCCCAGGAGTGTGAAAAAAATCCAATTTTCCTGACCCGGGGAGTTTAAAAAAAATCTGATTCTCCTGACCCTGGGAGTGTGAAAAATGTGATTTTCTTAACACCGGGAGTGTGAAAAAAACCAGAATTTCCTGACCCCGCGAGTGTGAAAATATCTGATTTTCTTGACCCCGGGAGTGTGAAAAAAATTAAATTCTTCTGACCCCGGGAGTGTGAAAAATGTGATTTTACTAACACTGGGAGCGTGCAAAAACTCAGAATTTCCTGACCCCGGGAGTGTGAAAAAATGTGATTTTCTTGACCCAGGGAGTGTGAAAAAAATCAGAATCTCCTGAACCCGGGAGTGTGAAAAAATGTGATTTTCTTGACCCCGGGAGTGTGAAAAAAATCCAATTTTCCTGACCCCGGGAGTGTGAAAAAAATCCAATTTTCCTGACCCCGGGCGTTTGAAAAAAATCTGATTTTTCTGACCCCGGGAGTGTTAAAAAAATCTGATTTTCCTGACCGCGGGAGTGTGAAAATGTCCGATTTTCCTGACCCCGGGAGTGTGAAAAATATCAGAATTTCCTGACCCCGGGAGTGTAAAAAAAAGTAAATTTTCCTGACCCCGGGAGTGTGAAAATATCTGATTTTCTTGATCCCGGGAGAGTGAAAAAAATTAAATTCTCCTGACCCCGGGAGTGTGAAAAAATCCACTTTTTCTGACCCCGGGAGTGTGAAAAATGTGATTTTCCTCACACCGGGAGTGTGAAAAAAATCAGAATTTCCTGACACCGGGAGAGTGAAAAAATGTGATTTTCTTGACCCCGGGAGTGTGAAAAAAATAGAATCTACTGGACCCGGGAGTGTGAAAAAATGTGATTTTCTTGTCCCTGGGAGTGTGAAAAAATCAGAATCTCCTGAACCCGGGAGGGTGAATAAATCCAATTTTCCTGACACCGGGAGTGTGAAAAAAATCCAATTTTCCTGACCCCGGGAGTGTGAAAAAAATCCAATTTTCCTGACCCCAGGAGTGTGAAAAAAATCCAATTTTCCTGACCCGGGGAGTTTAAAAAAAATCTGATTCTCCTGACCCTGGGAGTGTGAAAAATGTGATTTTCCTAACACCGGGAGTGTGAAAAAAACCAGAATTTCCTGACCCCGGGAGTTTGAAAAAATGTGATTTTCTTGACCCTGGGAGTGTGAAAAAAATCAGAATCTCCTGAACCCGGGGTGTGAAAAAATGTGATTTTCTTGACCCCGGGAGTGTGAAAAAAATCCAATTTTTCTGACCAAGGGAGTGTGAAAAAAATCCAATTTTCCTGACCCCGGGCGTGTGAAAAAAATCTGATTTTCCTGACCCCGGGAGTGTTAAAAAAATCTGATTTTCCTGACCCCGGGAGTGTGAAAATATCCGATTTTCCTGACCCCGGGAGTGTGAAAAATATCAGAATTTCCTGACCCCGGGAGTGTGAAAAAAATTAAATTTTCCTGACCCCGGGAGTGTGAAAATATCTGATTTTCTTGATCCTGGGAGTGTGAAAAAATTAAATTCTCCTGACCCCAGGAGTGTGAAAAAATCCACTTTTTCTGACCCCGGGAGTGTGAAAAATGTGATTTTCCTAACACCGGGAGTGTGAAAAAAATCAGAATTTCCTGACCCCGGGAGTGTGATAAAATGTGATTTTCTTGACCCCGGGATTGTGAAAAAAATAGAATCTACTCGACCCAGGAGTGTGAAAAAATGTGATTTTCTTGACCCTGGGAGTGTGAAAAAATCAGAATCTCTTGAACCCGGGAGTGTGAAAAATCCAATTTTCCTGACAGAAATTCCTGAACCCGGGGGTGTGAAAAAATGTGATTTTCTTGACCCCAGGAGAGTGAAAAAAATCCAATTTTTCTGACCCCGGGAGTGTGAAAAAAATCCAATTTTCCTGACCCCGGGCGTGTGAAAAAAATCTGATTTTCCTGACCCCGGGAGTGTTAAAAAAATCTGATTTTCCTGACCCCGGGAGTGTGAAAAAAACCCAATTTTCCTGACCCCAGGAGTGTGAAAAATGTGATTTTCTTGAACCCGGGAGTGTGAAAAAAACCCAATTTTCCTGACCCCGGGAGTGTGAAAATATGCGATTTTCCTGACCCCGGGAGTGTGAAAAAAATCCAATTTTCCTGACCCCAGGAGTGTGAAAAATGTGATTTTCTTGACCCCGGGAGTGTGAAAAAAATCAGAATCTCCTGACCCCGGGAGTGTGAAAAAATGTGATTTTCTTGACCGCGGGAGTGTGAAAAAAACCCAATTTTCCTGACCCCGGGAGTTTGAAAAAAAAATCTGGTTTTCCTGACACCGGGAGTATGAAAATATCCAATTTTCCTGACCCCGGGAGTTTGAAAAAAAATTCAATTTTCCTGACCCGGGGAGTTTGAAAAAAATCTGATTTTCCTGAACCGGGAGTTTGAAAATATCCGATTTTCCTGACCCTGGGAGTGTGAAAAATATCAGAATTTCCTGACCCCGCGAGTGTGAAAATATCTGATTTTCTTGACCCCGGGAGTGTGAAAAAAATTAAATTCTTCTGACCCCGGGAGTGTGAAAAATGTGATTTTACTAACACTGGGAGCGTGCAAAAACTCAGAATTTCCTGACCCCGGGAGTGTGAAAAAATGTGATTTTCTTGACCCAGGGAGTGTGAAAAAAATCAGAATCTCCTGAACCCGGGAGTGTGAAAAAATGTGATTTTCTTGACCCCGGGAGTGTGAAAAAAATCCAATTTTCCTGACCCCGGGAGTGTGAAAAAAAACCAATTTTCCTGACCCCGGGCGTGTGAAAAAAATCTGATTTTTCTGACCCCGGGAGTGTTAAAAAAATCTGATTTTCCTGACCGCGGGATTGTGAAAATATCCAATTTTCCTGACCTTGGGAGTGTGAAAAATATCAGAATTTCCTGACCCCGGGAGTGTAAAAAAAAGTAAATTTTCCTGACCCCGGGAGTGTGAAAATATCTGATTTTCTTGATCCCGGGAGAGTGAAAAAAATTAAATTCTCCTGACCCCGGGAGTGTGAAAAAATCCACTTTTTCTGACCCCGGGAGTGTGAAAAATGTGATTTTCCTCACACCGGGAGTGTGAAAAAAATCAGAATTTCCTGACACCGGGAGAGTGAAAAAATGTGATTTTCTTGACCCCGGGAGTGTGAAAAAAATAGAATCTACTGGACCCGGGAGTGTGAAAAAATGTGATTTTCTTGACCCTGGGAGTGTGAAAAAATCAGAATCTCCTGAACCCGGGAGGGTGAATAAATCCAATTTTCCTGACACCGGGAGTGTGAAAAAAATCCAATTTTCCTGACCCCGGGAGTGTGAAAAAAATCCAATTTTCCTGACCCCAGGAGTGTGAAAAAAATCCAATTTTCCTGACCCGGGGAGTTTAAAAAAAATCTGATTCTCCTGACCCTGGGAGTGTGAAAAATGTGATTTTCCTAACACCGGGAGTGTGAAAAAAACCAGAATTTCCTGACCCCGGGAGTTTGAAAAAATGTGATTTTCTTGACCCTGGGAGTGTGAAAAAAATCAGAATCTCCTGAACCCGGGGTGTGAAAAAATGTGATTTTCTTGACCCCGGGAGTGTGAAAAAAATCCAATTTTTCTGACCAAGGGAGTGTGAAAAAAATCCAATTTTCCTGACCCCGGGCGTGTGAAAAAAATCTGATTTTCCTGACCCCGGGAGTGTTAAAAAAATCTGATTTTCCTGACCCCGGGAGTGTGAAAATATCCGATTTTCCTGACCCCGGAAGTGTGAAAAATATCAGAATTTCCTGACCCCGGGAGTGTGAAAAAAATTAAATTTTCCTGACCCCGGGAGTGTGAAAATATCTGATTTTCTTGATCCTGGGAGTGTGAAAAAATTAAATTCTCCTGACCCCAGGAGAGTGAAAAAATCCACTTTTTCTGACCCCGGGAGTGTGAAAAATGTGATTTTCCTAACACCGGGAGTGTGAAAAAAATCAGAATTTCCTGACCCCGGGAGTGTGATAAAATGTGATTTTCTTGACCCCGGGATTGTGAAAAAAATAGAATCTACTCGACCCAGGAGTGTGAAAAAATGTGATTTTCTTGACTCTGGGAGTGTGAAAAAATCAGAATCTCTTGAACCCGGGAGTGTGAAAAATCCAATTTTCCTGACAGAAATTCCTGAACCCGGGGGTGTGAAAAAATGTGATTTTCTTGACCCCAGGAGAGTGAAAAAAATCCAATTTTTCTGACCCCGGGAGTGTGAAAAAAATCCAATTTTCCTGACCCCGGGCGTGTGAAAAAAATCTGATTTTCCTGACCCCGGGAGTGTTAAAAAAATCTGATTTTCCTGACCCCGGGAGTGTGAAAAAAACCCAATTTTCCTGACCCCAGGAGTGTGAAAAATGTGATTTTCTTGAACCCGGGAGTGTGAAAAAAACCCAATTTTCCTGACCCCGGGAGTGTGAAAATATGCGATTTTCCTGACCCCGGGAGTGTGAAAAAAATCCAATTTTCCTGACCCCAGGAGTGTGAAAAATGTGATTTTCTTGACCCCGGGAGTGTGAAAAAAATCAGAATCTCCTGACCCCGGGAGTGTGAAAAAATGTGATTTTCTTGACCGCGGGAGTGTGAAAAAAACCCAATTTTCCTGACCCCGGGAGTTTGAAAAAAAAATCTGGTTTTCCTGACACCGGGAGTATGAAAATATCCAATTTTCCTGACCCCGGGAGTTTGAAAAAAAATTCAATTTTCCTGACCCGGGGAGTTTGAAAAAAATCTGATTTTCCTGAACCGGGAGTTTGAAAATATCCGATTTTCCTGACCCTGGGAGTGTGAAAAATATCAGAATTTCCTGACCCCGTGAGTGTGAAAATATCTGATTTTCTTGACCCCGGGAGTGTGAAAAAAATTAAATTCTTCTGACCCCGGGAGTGTGAAAAATGTGATTTTACTAACACTGGGAGCGTGCAAAAACTCAGAATTTCCTGACCCCGGGAGTGTGAAAAAATGTGATTTTCTTGACCCAGGGAGTGTGAAAAAAATCAGAATCTCCTGAACCCGGGAGTGTGAAAAAATGTGATTTTCTTGACCCCGGGAGTGTGAAAAAAATCCAATTTTCCTGACCCCGGGAGTGTGAAAAAAATCCAATTTTCCTGACCCCGGGCGTGTGAAAAAAATCTGATTTTTCTGACCCCGGGAGTGTTAAAAAAATCTGATTTTCCTGACCGCGGGATTGTGAAAATATCCAATTTTCCTGACCTTGGGAGTGTGAAAAATATCAGAATTTCCTGACCCCGGGAGTGTAAAAAAAGTAAATTTTCCTGACCCCGGGAGTGTGAAAATATCTGATTTTCTTGATCCTGGGAGAGTGAAAAAAATTAAATTCTCCTGACCCCGGGAGTGTGAAAAAATCCACTTTTTCTGACCCCGGGAGTGTGAAAAATGTGATTTTCCTCACACCGGGAGTGTGAAAAAAATCAGAATTTCCTGACACCGGGAGAGTGAAAAAATGTGATTTTCTTGACCCCGGGAGTGTGAAAAAAATAGAATCTACTGGACCCGGGAGTGTGAAAAAATGTGATTTTCTTGACCCTGGGAGTGTGAAAAAATCAGAATCTCCTGAACCCGGGAGGGTGAATAAATCCAATTTTCCTGACACCGGGAGTGTGAAAAAAATCCAATTTTCCTGACCCCGGGAGTGTGAAAAAAATCCAATTTTCCTGACCCCAGGAGTGTGAAAAAAATCCAATTTTCCTGACCCGGGGAGTTTAAAAAAAATCTGATTCTCCTGACCCTGGGAGTGTGAAAAATGTGATTTTCCTAACACCGGGAGTGTGAAAAAAACCAGAATTTCCTGACCCCGGGAGTTTGAAAAAATGTGATTTTCTTGACCCTGGGAGTGTGAAAAAAATCAGAATCTCCTGAACCCGGGGTGTGAAAAAATGTGATTTTCTTGACCCCGGGAGTGTGAAAAAAATCCAATTTTTCTGACCCAGGGAGTGTGAAAAAAATCCAATTTTCCTGACCCCGGGCGTGTGAAAAAAATCTGATTTTCCTGACCCCGGGAGTGTTAAAAAAATCTGATTTTCCTGACCCCGGGAGTGTGAAAATATCCGATTTTCCTGACCCCGGGAGTGTGAAAAATATCAGAATTTCCTGACCCCGGGAGTGTGAAAAAAATTAAATTTTCCTGACCCCGGGAGTGTGAAAATATCTGATTTTCTTGATCCTGGGAGTGTGAAAAAATTAAATTCTCCTGACCCCAGGAGTGTGAAAAAATCCACTTTTTCTGACCCCGGGAGTGTGAAAAATGTGATTTTCCTAACACCGGGAGTGTGAAAAAAATCAGAATTTCCTGACCCCGGGAGTGTGATAAAATGTGATTTTCTTGACCCCGGGATTGTGAAAAAAATAGAATCTACTCGACCCAGGAGTGTGAAAAAATGTGATTTTCTTGACCCTGGGAGTGTGAAAAAATCAGAATCTCTTGAACCCGGGAGTGTGAAAAATCCAATTTTCCTGACAGAAATTCCTGAACCCGGGGGTGTGAAAAAATGTGATTTTCTTGACCCCAGGAGAGTGAAAAAAATCCAATTTTTCTGACCCCGGGAGTGTGAAAAAAATCCAATTTTCCTGACCCCGGGCGTGTGAAAAAAATCTGATTTTCCTGACCCCGGGAGTGTTAAAAAAATCTGATTTTCCTGACCCCGGGAGTGTGAAAAATGTGATTTTCTTGAACCCGGGAGTGTGAAAAAAACCCAATTTTCCTGACCCCGGGAGTGTGAAAATATGCGATTTTCCTGACCCCGGGAGTGTGAAAAAAATCCAATTTTCCTGACCCCAGGAGTGTGAAAAATGTGATTTTCTTGACCCTGGGAGTGTGAAAAAAATCAGAATCTTCTGAACCCGGGAGTGTGAAAAAATGTGATTTTCTTGACCCCGGGAGTGTGAAAAAAACCCAATTTTCCTGACCCCGGGAGTGTGAAAAATATAAGAATTTCCTGACCCCGGGAGTGTGAAAAATGTGATTTTCTTGAACCCGGGAGTGTGAAAAAAACCCAATTTTCCTAACACCGGGAGTTTAAAAAAATCAGAATTTCCTGACCCCGGGAGTGTGAAAAAATGTGATTTTCTTGACCCCGGGAGTGTGAAAAAAATCAGAATCTCCTGACCCCGGGAGTGTGAAAAAATGTGATTTTCTTGACCGCGGGAGTGTGAAAAAAACCCAATTTTCCTGGCCCGGGGAGTTTGAAAAAAATCTGATTTTCCTGAACCGGGAGTCTGAAAATATCCGATTTTCCTGACCCTGGGAGTGTGAAAAATATCAGAATTTCCTGACCCCGCGAGTGTGAAAATATCTGATTTTCTTGACCCCGGGAGTGTGAAAAAAATTAAATTCTTCTGACCCCGGGAGTGTGAAAAATGTGATTTTACTAACACTGGGAGCGTGCAAAAACTCAGAATTTCCTGACCCCGGGAGTGTGAAAAAATGTGATTTTCTTGACCCAGGGAGTGTGAAAAAAATCAGAATCTCCTGAACCCGGGAGTGTGAAAAAATGTGATTTTCTTGACCCCGGGAGTGTGAAAAAAATCCAATTTTCCTGACCCCGGGAGTGTGAAAAAAATCCAATTTTCCTGACCCCGGGCGTGTGAAAAAAATCTGATTTTTCTGACCCCGGGAGTGTTAAAAAATCTGATTTTCCTGACCGCGGGAGTGTGAAAATATCCAATTTTCCTGACCTTGGGAGTGTGAAAAATATCAGAATTTCCTGACCCCGGGAGTGTAAAAAAAAGTAAATTTTCCTGACCCCGGGAGTGTGAAAATATCTGATTTTCTTGATCCTGGGAGAGTGAAAAAAATTAAATTCTCCTGACCCCGGGAGTGTGAAAAAATCCACTTTTTCTGACCCCGGGAGTGTGAAAAATGTGATTTTCCTCACACCGGGAGTGTGAAAAAAATCAGAATTTCCTGACACCGGGAGAGTGAAAAAATGTGATTTTCTTGACCCCGGGAGTGTGAAAAAAATAGAATCTACTGGACCCGGGAGTGTGAAAAAATGTGATTTTCTTGACCCTGGGAGTGTGAAAAAATCAGAATCTCCTGAACCCGGGAGGGTGAATAAATCCAATTTTCCTGACCCCGGGAGTGTGAAAAAAATCCAATTTTCCTGACCCCAGGAGTGTGAAAAAAATCTGATTCTCCTGACCCTGGGAGTGTGAAAAATGTGATTTTCCTAACACCGGGAGTGTGAAAAAAACCAGAATTTCCTGACCCCAGGAGTTTGAAAAAATGTGATTTTCTTGACCCTGGGAGTGTGAAAAAAATCAGAAATTCCTGAACCCGGGGGTGTGAAAAAATGTGATTTTCTTGACCCCGGGAGAGTGAAAAAAATCCAATTTTTCTGACCCCGGGAGTGTGAAAAAAATCCAATTTTCCTGACCCCGGGCGTGTGAAAAAAATCTGATTTTCCTGACCCCGGGAGTGTTAAAAAAATCTGATTTTCCTGACCCCGGGAGTGTGAAAATATCCGATTTTCCTGACCCCGGGAGTGTGAAAAATATCAGAATTTCCTGACCCCGGGAGTGTGAAAATATCTGATTTTCTTGATCCTGGGAGTGTGAAAAAATCAGAATCTCCTGAACCCGGGAGGGTGAATAAATCCAATTTTCCTGACACCGGGAGTGTGAAAAAAATCCAATTTTCCTGACCCCGGGAGTGTGAAAAAAATCCAATTTTCCTGACCCCAGGAGTGTGAAAAAAATCTGATTCTCCTGACCCTGGGAGTGTGAAAAATGTGATTTTCCTAACACCGGGAGTGTGAAAAAAACCAGAATTTCCTGACCCCGGGAGTTTGAAAAAATGTGATTTTCTTGACCCTGGGAGTGTGAAAAAAATCAGAAATTCCTGAACCCGGGGGTGTGAAAAAATGTGATTTTCTTGACCCCGGGAGAGTGAAAAAAATCCAATTTTTCTGACCCCGGGAGTGTGAAAAAAATCCAATTTTCCTGACCCCGGGCGTGTGAAAAAAAATCTGATTTTCCTGACCCCGGGAGTGTTAAAAAAATCTGATTTTCCTGACCCCGGGAGTGTGAAAATATCCGATTTTCCTGACCCCGGGAGTGTGAAAAATATCAGAATTTCCTGACCCCGGGAGTGTGAAAATATCTGATTTTCTTGATCCTGGGAGTGTGAAAAAAATTAAATTCTCCTGACCCCAGGAGTGTGAAAAAATCCAATTTTCCTGACCCCGGGAGTGTGAAAAAAATCCAATTTTCCTGACCCGGGGAGTTTAAAAAAAATCTGATTCTCCTGACCCTGGGAGTGTGAAAAATGTGATTTTCCTAACACGGGAGTGTGAAAAAAACCAGAATTTCCTGACCCCGGGAGTTTGAAAAAATGTGATTTTCTTGACCCTGGGAGTGTGAAAAAAATCAGAAATTCCTGAACCCGGGGGTGTGAAAAAATGTGATTTTCTTGACCCCGGGAGAGTGAAAAAAATCCAATTTTTCTGACCCCGGGAGTGTGAAAAAAATCCAATTTTCCTGACCCCGGGCGTGTGAAAAAAATCTGATTTTCCTGACCCCGGGTGTGTTAAAAAAATCTGATTTTCCTGACCCCGGGAGTGTGAAAATATCCGATTTTCCTGACCCCGGGAGTGTGAAAAATATCAGAATTTCCTGACCCCGGGAGTGTGAAAATATCTGATTTTCTTGATCCTGGGAGTGTGAAAAAAATTAAATTCTCCTGACCCCAGGAGTGTGAAAAAATCCACTTTTTCTGACCCCGGGAGTGTGAAAAAAACTCCAATTTTCCTCACCCGGGGAGTTTGAAAAAATCTGATTCTCCTGACCCTGGGAGTGTGAAAAATGTGATTTTCCTAACACCGGGAGTGTGAAAAAAACCAGAATTTCCTGACCCCGGGAGTTTGAAAAAATGTGATTTTCTTGACCCTGGGAGTGTGAAAAAAATCAGAAATTCCTGAACCCGGGGGTGTGAAAAAATGTGATTTTCTTGAACCCGGGAGTGTTAAAAAAATCCAATTTTCCTGACCCCGGGAGTGTGAAAAAAATCCAATTTTCCTGACCCAGGCGTGTGAAAAAAATCCAATTTTCCTGACCCCGGGAGTGTGAAAAAAACTCCAATTTTCCTCACCCGGGGAGTTTGAAAAAATCTGATTCTCCTGACCCTGGGAGTGTGAAAAATGTGATTTTCCTAACACCGGGAGAGTGAAAAAAACCAGAATTTCCTGACCCCGGGAGTGTGAAAAAATGTGATTTTCTTGACCCAGGGAGTTTGAAAAAAATCTACTCGACCCTGGAGTGTGAAAAAATGTGATTTTCTTGACCCTGGGAGTGTGAAAAAATCAGAATCTCTTGAACCCGGGAGTGTGAAAAATCCAATTTTCCTGACACTGGGAGTGTGAAAAAAATCCAATTTTCCTGACCCCGGGAGTGTGAAAAAAATCCAATTTTCCTGACCCCGGGAGTGTGAAAAAAAACTCCAATTTTCCTCACCCGGGGAGTTTGAAAAAATCTGATTCTCCTGACCCTGGGAGTGTGAAAAATGTGATTTTCCTAACACCGGGAGTGTGAAAAAAACCAGAATTTCCTGACCCCGGGAGTGTGAAAAAATGTGATTTTCTTGACCCAGGGAGTTTGAAAAAAATCAGAATCTCCTGAACCCGGGAGTGTGAAAAAATGTGATTTTCTTGAACCCGGGAGTGTTAAAAAAATCCAATTTTCCTGACCCCGGGAGTGTGAAAAAAATCCAATTTTCCTGACCCGGGAGTGTGAAAAATATCAGAATTTCCTGACCCCGGGAGTGTAAAAAAAAGTAACTTTTCCTGACCCCGGGAGTGTGAAAATATCTGATTTTCTTGATCCCGGGAGAGTGAAAAAAATTAAATTCTCCTGACCCCGGGAGTGTGAAAAAATCCACTTTTTCTGACCCCGGGAGTGTGAAAAATGTGATTTTCCTAACACCGGGAGTGTGAAAAAAATCAGAATTTCCTGACACCGGGAGAGTGAAAAAATGTGATTTTCTTGACCCCGGGAGTGTGAAAAAAATAGAATCTTCTGGACCCGGGAGTGTGAAAAAATGTGATTTTCTTGACCCTGGGAGTGTGAAAAAATGAGAATCTCCTGAACCCGGGAGGGTGAATAAATCCAATTTTCCTGACACCGGGAGTGTGAAAAAAATCCAATTTTCCTGACCCCGGGAGTGTGAACAAAATCCAATTTTCCTGACCCCAGGAGTGTGAAAAAAATCCAATTTTCCTGACCCGGGGAGTTTAAAAAAAATCTGATTCTCCTGACCCTGGGAGTGTGAAAAATGTGATTTTCCTAACACCGGGAGTGTGAAAAAAACCAGAATTTCCTGACCCCGGGAGTTTGAAAAAATGTGATTTTCTTGACCCTGGGAGTGTGAAAAAAATCAGAAATTCCTGAACACGGGGGTGTGAAAAAATGTGATTTTCTTGACCCCGGGAGAGTGAAAAAAATCCAATTTTTCTGACCCTGGGAGTGTGAAAAAAATCCAATTTTCCTGACCCCGGGCGTGTGAAAAAAAATCTGATTTTCCTGACCCCGGGAGTGTTAAAAAAATCTGATTTTCCTGACCCCGGGAGTGTGAAAAAAACCCAATTTTCCTGACCCCGGGAGTGTGAAAAATATAAGAATTTCCTGACCCCGGGAGTGTGAAAAATGTGATTTTCTTGAACCCGGGAGTGTGAAAAAAACCCAATTTTCCTGACCCCGGGAGTGTGAAAAAAATCCAATTTTCCTGACCCCAGGAGTGTGAAAAATGTGATTTTCTTGAACCCGGGAGTGTGAAAAAAACCCAATTTTTCTGACCCCGGGAGTGTGAAAATATGCGATTTTCCTGACCCCGGGAGTGTGAAAAAAATCCAATTTTCCTGACCCCAGGAGTGTGAAAAATGTGATTTTCTTGACCCTGGGAGTGTGAAAAAAATCAGAATCTTCTGAACCCGGGAGTGTGAAAAAATGTGATTTTCTTGACCGCGGGAGTGTGAAAAAAACCCAATTTTCCTGACCCCGGGAGTGTGAAAAATATAAGAATTTCCTGACCCCGGGAGTGTGAAAAATGTGATTTTCTTGAACCCGGGAGTGTGAAAAAAACCCAATTTTCCTAACACCGGGAGTTTAAAAAAATCAGAATTTCCTGACCCCGGGAGTGTGAAAAAATGTGATTTTCTTGACCCCGGGAGTGTGAAAAAAATCAGAATCTCCTGACCCCGGGAGTGTGAAAAAATGTGATTTTCTTCACCGCAGGATTGTGAAAAAAACCCAATTTTCCTGACCCCGGGAGTTTGAAAAAAAATCTGGTTTTCCTGACATCCGGAGTATGATAATATCCAATTTTCCTGACCCCGGGAGTGTGAAAAAAAATTCAATTTTCCTGAACCCGGGAGTTTGAAAATATCCGATTTTCCTGACCCTGGGAGTGTGAAAAATATCAGAATTTCCTGACCCCGCGAGTGTGAAAATATCTGATTTTCTTGACCCCGGGAGTGTGAAAAAAATTAAATTCTTCTGACCCCGGGAGTGTGAAAAATGTGATTTTCCTAACACTGGGAGCGTGCAAAAACTCAGAATTTCCTGACCCTGGGAGTGTGAAAAAATGTGATTTTCTTGACCCTGGGAGTGTGAAAAAAATCAGAATCTCCTGAACCCGGGAGTGTGAAAAAATGTGATTTTCTTGAACCCGGGAGTGTGAAAAAAATCCAATTTTTCTGGCCCCGGGAGTGTGAAAAAAATCCAATTTTCCTGACCCCGGGCGTGTGAAAAAAATCTGATTTTTCTGACCCCGGGAGTGTTAAAAAAATCTGATTTTCCTGACCGCGGGAGTGTGAAAATATCCGATTTTCCTGACCCCGGGAGTGTGAAAAATATCAGAATTTCCTGACCCCGGGAGTGTCAAAATATCTGATTTTCTTGACCCCGGGAGTGTGAAAAAAATCAGAATCTCCTGAACCCGGGAGTGTGAAAAAATGTGATTTTCTTGACCCCGGGAGTGTGAAAAAAATCTAATTTTCCTGACCCCGGGAGTGTGAAAAAAATCCAATTTTCCTGACCCCGGGCGTGTGAAAAAAATCTGATTTTACTGACCCCGGGAGTGTTAAAAAAATCTGATTTTCCTGACCGCGGGAGTGTGAAAATATCCGATTTTCCTGACCCCGGGAGTGTGAAAAATATCAGAATTTCCTGACCCCGGGAGTGTAAAAAAAAGTAAATTTTCCTGACCCCGGGAGTGTGAAAATATCTGATTTTCGTGATCCCGGGAGAGTGAAAAAAATTAAATTCTCCTGACCCCGGGAGTGTGAAAAAAATCCACTTTTTCTGACCCCGGGAGTGTGAAAAATGTGATTTTCCTAACACCGGGAGTGTGAAAAAAATCAGAATTTCCTGACACCGGGAGAGTGAAAAAATGTGATTTTCTTGACCCTGGGAGTGTGAAAAAATCAGAATCTCC
Organism: Bradypodion ventrale; assembly: GCA_035047345.1. Classification (NCBI taxonomy): domain Eukaryota; kingdom Metazoa; phylum Chordata; class Lepidosauria; order Squamata; family Chamaeleonidae; genus Bradypodion; species Bradypodion ventrale. The sequence continues at coordinate 20,171,299 of JAWDJE010000009.1, read as the reverse complement.
TGAACCCGGGAGGGTGAATAAATCCAATTTTCCTGACCCCGGTAGTGTGAAAAAAATCCAATTTTCCTGACCTCGGGAGTGTGAAAAAAATCCAATTTTCCTGACCCGGGGAGTTTAAAAAAAATCTGATTCTCCTGACCCTGGGAGTGTGAAAAATGTGATTTTCCTAACACCGGGAGTGTGAAAAAAACCACAATTTCCTGACCCCGGGAGTTTGAAAAAATGTGATTTTCTTGACCCCGGGAGTGTGAAAAAAATCAGAATCTACTCGACCCGGGAGTGTGAAAAATGTGATTTTCTTGACCCTGGGAGTGTGAAAAAATCAGAATCTCTTGAACCCAGGAGTGTGAAAAATCCAATTTTCCTGACACCGGGAGTGTGAAAAAAATCCAATTTTCCTGACCCCGGGAGTGTGAAAAATATAAGAATTTCCTGACCCCGGGAGTGTGAAAAATGTGATTTTCTTGAACCCGGGAGTGTGAAAAAAACCCAATTTTCCTAACACCGGGAGTTTAAAAAAATCAGAATTTCCTGACCCCGGGAGTGTGAAAAAATGTGATTTTCTTGACCCCGGGAGTGTGAAAAAAATCAGAATCTCCTGACCCCGGGAGTGTGAAAAAATGTGATTTTCTTGACCGCGGGAGTGTGAAAAAAACCCAATTTTCCTGACCCCGGGAGTTTGAAAAAAAATCTGGTTTTCCTGACACCGGGAGTATGAAAATATCCAATTTTCCTGACCCCGGGAGTGTGAAAAAAAAATTCAATTTTCCTGACCCGGGGAGTTTGAAAAAAATCTGATTTTCCTGAACCCGGGAGTTTGAAAATATCCGATTTTCCTGACCCTGGGAGTGTGAAAAATATCAGAATTTCCTGACCCCACGAGTGTCAAAATATCTGATTTTCTTGACCCCGGGAGTGTGAAAAAAATCAGAATCTCTTGAACCCGGGAGTGTGAAAAAATGTGATTTTCTTGACCCCGGGAGTGTGAAAAAAATCTAATTTTCCTGACCCCGGGAGTGTGAAAAAAATCCAATTTTCCTGACCCCGGGCGTGTGAAAAAAATCTGATTTTACTGACCCCGGGAGTGTTAAAAAAATCTGATTTTCCTGACCGCGGGAGTGTGAAAATATCCGATTTTCCTGACCCCGGGAGTGTGAAAAATATCAGAATTTCCTGACCCCGGGAGTGTAAAAAAAAGTAAATTTTCCTGACCCCGGGAGTGTGAAAATATCTGATTTTCGTGATCCCGGGAGAGTGAAAAAAATTAAATTCTCCTGACCCCGGGAGTGTGAAAAAATCCACTTTTTCTGACCCCGGGAGTGTGAAAAATGTGATTTTCCTAACACCGGGAGTGTGAAAAAAATCAGAATTTCCTGACACCGGGAGAGTGAAAAAATGTGATTTTCTTGACCCTGGGAGTGTGAAAAAATCAGAATCTCCTGAACCCGGGAGGGTGAATAAATCCAATTTTCCTGACCCCGGTAGTGTGAAAAAAATCCAATTTTCCTGACCTCGGGAGTGTGAAAAAAATCCAATTTTCCTGACCCGGGGAGTTTAAAAAAAATCTGATTCTCCTGACCCTGGGAGTGTGAAAAATGTGATTTTCCTAACACCGGGAGTGTGAAAAAAACCACAATTTCCTGACCCCGGGAGTTTGAAAAAATGTGATTTTCTTGACCCCAGGAGTGTGAAAAAAATCAGAATCTCCTGAACCCGGGGGTGTGAAAAAATGTGATTTTGTTGACCCCGGGAGTGTGAAAAAAATAGAATCTACTCGACCCGGGAGTGTGAAAAATGTGATTTTCTTGACCCTGGGAGTGTGAAAAAATCAGAATCTCTTGAACCCGGGAGTGTGAAAAATCCAATTTTCCTGACACCGGGAGTGTGAAAAAAATCCAATTTTCCTCACCCGGGGAGTTTGAAAAAAATCTGATTCTCCTGACCCTGGGAGTGTGAAAAATGTGATTTTCCTAACACTTGGAGTGTGAAAAAAATCAGAATTTCCTGACCCCGGGAGTTTGAAAAAATCTGGTTTTCCTGACCCCGGGAGAACGAAAATATCCAATTTTCCTGACCCTGGGAGTGTGAAAATATGCGATTTTCCTGACCCCGGGAGTGTGACAAAAATCAGAATTTCTTGACCCCGGGACTTTAAAAAAATCTGATTTTCCTGACCCCGGGAGTGTGAAAATATCCGATTTTCCTGACCCCGGGAGTGTGAAAAAAATCCAATTTTACTGACCCCGGGAGTGTGAAAAATGTGACTTTCTTGACCCCGGGATTGTGAAAAAAATCAGAATCTTCTGAACCCGGGAGTGTGAAAAAATGTGATTTTCTTGACCCCGGGTGTGTGAAAAAAAAACCCAATTTTCCTGACCCCGGGAGTGTGAAAAAAATCCAATTTTCCTGACCCTGGGAGTGTGAAAAATATCAGAATTTCCTGACTCCGGGAGTGTGAAAAATGTGATTTTCTTGAACCCGGGAGTGTGAAAAAAATCCAATTTTCCTGACCCCGGGAGTGTGAAAAAAATCCAATTTTCCTGACCACGGGAGTGTGAAAAATATCAGAATTTCCTGACCCCGGGAGTTTGAAAAAATGTGATTTTCTCGATCCCGGGAGTGTGAAAAATATTAAATTCTCCTGACCCCGGGAGTGTGAAAAAAATCCAATTTTCCTAACCCCGGGAGTGTGAAAAAATCCAGAATTTCCTGACCCCGGGAGTGTGAAAAAATGTGATTTTCTTGACCCCGGGAGTGTGAAAATAATCAGAATCTCCTCATCCCGGGAGTGTGAAAAAATGTGATTTTCTTGACCCCGGGAGTGTGAAAAAACCCCAATTTTCCTGACCCCGGGAGTTTGAAAAAAATCTGGTTTTCCTGACCCCGGGAGTATGAAAATATCCAATTTTCCTAACACCGGGAGTGTGAAAATATGCGATTTTCCTGACCCCGGGAGTGTGAAAAAAATCAGAATTTCCTGACCCCCGGGATTTTAAAAAAATCTGATTTTCCTGACCCCGGGAGTGTGAAAATATCCGATTTTCCTGACCCCGGGAGTGTGAAAAAAATCCGATTTTCCTGACCTCGGGAATTTGAAAAAATCTGATTTTCCTGACACCGGGAGTGTAAATATATCCTATTTTCTTGACCCCGGGAGTGTAAAAAAATTAAATTCTCCTGACCACGGGAGTGTGAAAAAATGTGATTTTCCTAACACCGAGAGTTTGAAAAAAATCAGAATTTCCTGACCCCGGGAGTTTGAAAAAATGTGATTTTCTTGACCCCGGGAGTGTGAAAAAAATCTGATTTTCCTGACCCCGGGAGTGTGAAAATATCCGATTTTCTTGACCCCGGGAGTGTGAAAAAAATTAAATTCTCCTGACCCTGGGAGTGTGAAAAATGTGATTTTCCTAACACCGGGAGTGTGAAAAAAATCAGAATTTCCTGACCCCGGGAGTTTGAAAAAATGTGATTTTCTTGACCCCGGGAGTGTGAAAAAATCAGAATCTCCTGAACCCGGGAGTGTGAAAAAATGTGATTTTCTTGACCCCAGGAGTGTGAAAAAAACCCAATTTTCCTGACCCTGGGAGTGTGAAAAAAATTCAATTTTCCTGACCCCGGGAGTGTGAAAAATATCAGAATTTCCTGACCCCGGGAGTTTGAAAAATGTGATTTTCTTGAACCTGGGAGTGTGAAAAAAAATCCAATTTTCCTAACCCCGGGAGTGTGAAAAATATTAAATTCTCCTGACCCCGGGAGTCTGAAAAAAATCCAATTTTCCTGACCCCGGGAGTGTGAAAAATGTGATTTTCCTAACACCGGGAGTGTGAATAAAATCAGAATTTCCGGACCCCGGGAGTGTGAAAAAATGTGATTTTCTTGACCCCGAGAGTGTGAAAAAAATCAGAATCTCCTGACCCTGGGAGTGTGAAAAAATGTGATTTTCTTGTCCCCGGGAGTGTGAAAAAAACCCAATTTTCCTGACCCCGGGAGTGTGAAAAAAATCCAATTTTCCTGACCCCGGGAGTGTGAAAAAAATCCAATTTTCCTGACCCCGGGAGTGTGAAAAATATCCGATTTTCCTGACCCCGGGAGTGTGAAAAAAATCCAATTTTCCTGACCCCGGGAGTGTGAAAAATGTGACTTTCTTGACCCCGGGAGTGTGAAAAAAATCAGAATCTTCTGAACCCGGGAGTGTGAAAAAATGTGATTTTTTTGACCCCGGGTGTGTGAAAAAAAACCCCAATTTTCCTGACCCCGGGAGTGTGAAAAAAATCCAATTTTCCTGACCCTGGGAGTGTGAAAAATATCAGAATTTCCTGACCCCGGGAGTGTGAAAAGTGTGATTTTCTTGAACCCGGGAGTGTGAAAAAAACCCAATTTTCCTGACCCCGGGAGTGTGAAAAAAATCCAATTTTACTGACCCCGGGAGTGTGAAAAAAACCAATTTTCCTGACCACGGGAGTGTGAAAAATATCAGAATTTCCTGACCCCGGGAGTGTGAAAAAATGTGATTTTTTTGAACCCGGGAGTGTGAAAAATATTAAATTCTCCTGACCCCGGGAGTGTGAAAAAAATCCAATTTTCCTGACCCCGGGAGTGTGAAAAATGTGATTTTCCTAACACCGGGAGTGTGAAAAAAATCCAATTTTCCTGACCCTGGGAGTGTGAAAAATATCAGAATTTCCTGACCCCGGGAGTGTGAAAAATGTGATTTTCTTGAACCCGGGAGTGTGAAAAAAAACACCAATTTTCCTGACCCCGGGAGTGTGAAAAAAATCCAATTTTCCTGACCCCGGGAGTGTGAAAAAAATCCAATTTTCCCTACCACGGGAGTGTGAAAAATATCAGAATTCTCCTGACACCGGGAGTGTGGAAAAATGTGATTTTCTTGATCCCGGGAGTGTGAAAAATATTAAATTCTCCTGACCCCGGGAGTGTGAAAAAAATCCAATTTTCCTGACCCCGGGAGTGTGAAAAATGTGATTTTCTTGACTCCGGGAGTGTGAAAAAAATCAGAATCTTCTGAACCCGGGAGTGTGAAAAAATGTGATTTTCTTGACCTCGGGAGTGTGAAAAAAACCCAAATGTCCTGACCCTGGGAGTGTGAAAAAAATCCAATTTTCCTGACCCCGGGAGTGTGAAAAATATCAGAATTTCCTGACCCCGGGAGTGTGAAAAATGTGATTTTCTTGAACCCGGGAGTGTGAAAAAAATCCAATTTTCCTGACCCCAGGAGTGTGAAAAATATCAGAATTTCCTGACCCCGGGAGTGTGAAAAATGTGATTTTCTTGAACCCGGGAGTGCAAAAAAACCAAATCTTCCTGACCCCAGGAGTGTGAAAAAAATGTGATTTTCTTGACCCCGGGAGTGTGAAAAAAATCAGAATCTCCTGACCCCGGGAGTGTGAAAAAATGTGATTTTCCTGACCCCGGGAGTTTGAAAAAAATCTGGTTATCCTGATCCCGGGAGTATGAAAATATCCAATTTTCCTGACACCGGGAGTGTGAAAATATGCGATTTTCCTGACCCCGGGAGTGTGAAAAAAATCAGAATTTCCTGACCCCGGGAGTTTAAAAAAATCTGATTTTCCTGACCCCAGGAGTGGGAAAATATCCGATTTTCCTCACCCCAGGAGTGTGAAAAAAATCCAATTTTCCTGACCCCAGGAGTGTGAAAAATGTGATTTTCTTGACCCCGGGAGTGTGAAAAAAAAATTCAATTTTCCTGACCCGGGGAGTTTGAAAAAAATCTGATTTTCCTGAACCCGGGAGTTTGAAAATATCCGATTTTCCTGACCCTGGGAGTGTGAAAAATATCAGAATTTCCTGACCCCACGAGTGTCAAAATATCTGATTTTCTTGACCCCGGGAGTGTGAAAAAAATCAGAATCTCCTGAACCCGGGAGTGTGAAAAAATGTGATTTTCTTGACCCCGGGAGTGTGAAAAAAATCTAATTTTCCTGACCCCGGGAGTGTGAAAAAAATCCAATTTTCCTGACCCCGGGCGTGTGAAAAAAATCTGATTTTACTGACCCCGGGAGTGTGAAAAAAATCTGATTTTCCTGACCGCGGGAGTGTGAAAATATCCGATTTTCCTGACCCCGGGAGTGTGAAAAATATCAGAATTTCCTGACCCCGGGAGTGTAAAAAAAAGTAAATTTTCCTGACCCCGGGAGTGTGAAAATATCTGATTTTCGTGATCCCGGGAGAGTGAAAAAAATTAAATTCTCCTGACCCCGAGAGTGTGAAAAAATCCACTTTTTCTGACCCCGGGAGTGTGAAAAATGTGATTTTCCTAACACCGGGAGTGTGAAAAAAATCAGAATTTCCTGACACCGGGAGAGTGAAAAAATGTGATTTTCTTGACCCTGGGAGTGTGAAAAAATCAGAATCTCCTGAACCCGGGAGGGTGAATAAATCCAATTTTCCTGACCCCGGTAGTGTGAAAAAAATCCAATTTTCCTGACCTCGGGAGTGTGAAAAAAATCCAATTTTCCTGACCCGGGGAGTTTAAAAAAAATCTGATTCTCCTGACCCTGGGAGTGTGAAAAATGTGATTTTCCTAACACCGGGAGTGTGAAAAAAACCACAATTTCCTGACCCCGGGAGTTTGAAAAAATGTGATTTTCTTGACCCCGGGAGTGTGAAAAAAATAGAATCTACTCGACCCGGGAGTGTGAAAAATGTGATTTTCTTGACCCTGGGAGTGTGAAAAAATCAGAATCTCTTGAACCCGGGAGTGTGAAAAATCCAATTTTCCTGACACCGGGAGTGTGAAAAAAATCCAATTTTCCTGACCCCGGGAGTGTGAAAAATATAAGAATTTCCTGACCCCGGGAGTGTGAAAAATGTGATTTTCTTGAACCCGGGAGTGTGAAAAAAACCCAATTTTCCTAACACCGGGAGTTTAAAAAAATCAGAATTTCCTGACCCCGGGAGTGTGAAAAAATGTGATTTTCTTGACCCCGGGAGTGTGAAAAAAATCAGAATCTCCTGACCCCGGGAGTGTGAAAAAATGTGATTTTCTTGACCGCGGGAGTGTGAAAAAAACCCAATTTTCCTGACCCCGGGAGTTTGAAAAATAATCTGGTTTTCCTGACACCGGGAGTATGAAAATATCCAATTTTCCTGACCCCGGGAGTGTGAAAAAAAATTCAATTTTCCTGACCCGGGGAGTTTGAAAAAAATCTGATTTTCCTGAACCCGGGAGTTTGAAAATATCCGATTTTCCTGACCCTGGGAGTGTGAAAAATATCAGAATTTCCTGACCCCACGAGTGTCAAAATATCTGATTTTCTTGACCCCGGGAGTGTGAAAAAAATCAGAATCTCCTGAACCCAGGAGTGTGAAAAAATGTGATTTTCTTGACCCCGGGAGTGTGAAAAAAATCTAATTTTCCTGACCCCGGGAGTGTGAAAAAAATCCAATTTTCCTGACCCCGGGCGTGTGAAAAAAATCTGATTTTACTGACCCTGGGAGTGTTAAAAAAATCTGATTTTCCTGACCGCGGGAGTGTGAAAATATCCGATTTTCCTGACCCCGGGAGTGTGAAAAATATCAGAATTTCCTGACCCCGGGAGTGTAAAAAAAAGTAAATTTTCTTGACCCCAGGAGTGTGAAAATATCTGATTTTCGTGATCCCGGGAGAGTGAAAAAAATTAAATTCTCCTGACCCCGGGAGTGTGAAAAAATCCACTTTTTCTGACCCCGGGAGTGTGAAAAATGTGATTTTCCTAACACCGGGAGTGTGAAAAAAATCAGAATTTCCTGACACCGGGAGAGTGAAAAAATGTGATTTTCTTGACCCTGGGAGTGTGAAAAAATCAGAATCTCCTGAACCCGGGAGGGTGAATAAATCCAATTTTCCTGACCCCGGTAGTGTGAAAAAAATCCAATTTTCCTGACCTCGGGAGTGTGAAAAAAATCCAATTTTCCTGACCCGGGGAGTTTAAAAAAAATCTGATTCTCCTGACCCTGGGAGTGTGAAAAATGTGATTTTCCTAACACCGGGAGTGTGAAAAAAACCACAATTTCCTGACCCCGGGAGTTTGAAAAAATGTGATTTTCTTGACCCCGGGAGTGTGAAAAAAATCAGAATCTCCTGAACCCGGGGGTGTGAAAAAATGTGATTTTCTTGACCCCGGGAGTGTGAAAAAAATAGAATCTACTCGACCCGGGAGTGTGAAAAATGTGATTTTCTTGACCCTGGGAGTGTGAAAAAATCAGAATCTCTTGAACCCAGGAGTGTAAAAAATCCAATTTTCCTGACACCGGGAGTGTGAAAAAAATCCAATTTTCCTGACCCCGGGAGTGTGAAAAATATAAGAATTTCCTGACCCCGGGAGTGTGAAAAATGTGATTTTCTTGAACCCGGGAGTGTGAAAAAAACCCAATTTTCCTAACACCGGGAGTTTAAAAAAATCAGAATTTCCTGACCCCGGGAGTGTGAAAAAATGTGATTTTCTTGACCCCGGGAGTGTGAAAAAAATCAGAATCTCCTGACCCCGGGAGTGTGAAAAAATGTGATTTTCTTGACCGCGGGAGTGTGAAAAAAACCCAATTTTCCTGACCCCGGGAGTTTGAAAAAAAATCTGGTTTTCCTGACACCGGGAGTATGAAAATATCCAATTTTCCTGACACCGGGAGTGTGAAAAAAAATTCAATTTTCCTGACCCGGGGAGTTTGAAAAAAATCTGATTTTCCTGAACCCGGGAGTTTGAAAATATCCGATTTTCCTGACCCTGGGAGTGTGAAAAATATCAGAATTTCCTGACCCCACGAGTGTCAAAATATCTGATTTTCTTGACCCCGGGAGTGTGAAAAAAATCAGAATCTCTTGAACCCGGGAGTGTGAAAAAATGTGATTTTCTTGACCCCGGGAGTGTGAAAAAAATCTAATTTTCCTGACCCCGGGAGTGTGAAAAAAATCCAATTTTCCTGACCCCGGGCGTGTGAAAAAAATCTGATTTTACTGACCCCGGGAGTGTTAAAAAAATCTGATTTTCCTGACCGCGGGAGTGTGAAAATATCCGATTTTCCTGACCCCGGGAGTGTGAAAAATATCAGAATTTCCTGACCCCGGGAGTGTAAAAAAAAGTAAATTTTCTTGACCCCAGGAGTGTGAAAATATCTGATTTTCGTGATCCCGGGAGAGTGAAAAAAATTAAATTCTCCTGACCCCGGGAGTGTGAAAAAATCCACTTTTTCTGACCCCGGGAGTGTGAAAAATGTGATTTTCCTAACACCGGGAGTGTGAAAAAAATCAGAATTTCCTGACACCGGGAGAGTGAAAAAATGTGATTTTCTTGACCCTGGGAGTGTGAAAAAATCAGAATCTCCTGAACCCGGGAGGGTGAATAAATCCAATTTTCCTGACCCCGGTAGTGTGAAAAAAATCCAATTTTCCTGACCTCGGGAGTGTGAAAAAAATCCAATTTTCCTGACCCGGGGAGTTTAAAAAAAATCTGATTCTCCTGACCCTGGGAGTGTGAAAAATGTGATTTTCCTAACACCGGGAGTGTGAAAAAAACCACAATTTCCTGACCCCGGGAGTTTGAAAAAATGTGATTTTCTTGACCCCGGGAGTGTGAAAAAAATCAGAATCTCCTGAACCCGGGGGTGTGAAAAAATGTGATTTTCTTGACCCCGGGAGTGTGAAAAAAATAGAATCTACTCGACCCGGGAGTGTGAAAAATGTGATTTTCTTGACCCTGGGAGTGTGAAAAAATCAGAATCTCATGAACCCAGGAGTGTAAAAAATCCAATTTTCCTGACACCGGGAGTGTGAAAAAAATCCAATTTTCCTGACCCCGGGAGTGTGAAAAATATAAGAATTTCCTGACCCCGGGAGTGTGAAAAATGTGATTTTCTTGAACCCGGGAGTGTGAAAAAAACCCAATTTTCCTAACACCGGGAGTTTAAAAAAATCAGAATTTCCTGACCCCGGGAGTGTGAAAAAATGTGATTTTCTTGACCCCGGGAGTGTGAAAAAAATCAGAATCTCCTGACCCCGGGAGTGTGAAAAAATGTGATTTTCTTGACCGCGGGAGTGTGAAAAAAACCCAATTTTCCTGACCCCGGGAGTTTGAAAAAAAATCTGGTTTTCCTGACACCGGGAGTATGAAAATATCCAATTTTCCTGACCCCGGGAGTGTGAAAAAAAATTCAATTTTCCTGACCCGGGGAGTTTGAAAAAAATCTGATTTTCCTGAACCCGGGAGTTTGAAAATATCCGATTTTCCTGACCCTGGGAGTGTGAAAAATATCAGAATTTCCTGACCCCACGAGTGTCAAAATATCTGATTTTCTTGACCCCGGGAGTGTGAAAAAAATCAGAATCTCTTGAACCCGGGAGTGTGAAAAAATGTGATTTTCTTGACCCCGGGAGTGTGAAAAAAATCTAATTTTCCTGACCCCGGGAGTGTGAAAAAAATCCAATTTTCCTGACCCCGGGCGTGTGAAAAAAATCTGATTTTACTGACCCCGGGAGTGTTAAAAAAATCTGATTTTCCTGACCGCGGGAGTGTGAAAATATCCGATTTTCCTGACCCCGGGAGTGTGAAAAATATCAGAATTTCCTGACCCCGGGAGTGTAAAAAAAAGTAAATTTTCCTGACCCCGGGAGTGTGAAAATATCTGATTTTCGTGATCCCGGGAGAGTGAAAAAAATTAAATTCTCCTGACCCCGGGAGTGTGAAAAAATCCACTTTTTCTGACCCCGGGAGTGTGAAAAATGTGATTTTCCTAACACCGGGAGTGTGAAAAAAATCAGAATTTCCTGACACCGGGAGAGTGAAAAAATGTGATTTTCTTGACCCTGGGAGTGTGAAAAAATCAGAATCTCCTGAACCCGGGAGGGTGAATAAATCCAATTTTCCTGACCCCGGTAGTGTGAAAAAAATCCAATTTTCCTGACCTCGGGAGTGTGAAAAAAATCCAATTTTCCTGACCCGGGGAGTTTAAAAAAAATCTGATTCTCCTGACCCTGGGAGTGTGAAAAATGTGATTTTCCTAACACCGGGAGTGTGAAAAAAACCACAATTTCCTGACCCCGGGAGTTTGAAAAAATGTGATTTTCTTGACCCCGGGAGTGTGAAAAAAATCAGAATCTCCTGAACCCGGGGGTGTGAAAAAATGTGATTTTCTTGACCCCGGGAGTGTGAAAAAAATAGAATCTACTCGACCCGGGAGTGTGAAAAATGTGATTTTCTTGACCCTGGGAGTGTGAAAAAATCAGAATCTCTTGAACCCGGGAGTGTGAAAAATCCAATTTTCCTGACACCGGGAGTGTGAAAAAAATCCAATTTTCCTGACCCCGGGAGTGTGAAAAAAATCCAATTTTCCTGACCCCGGGAGTGTGAAAAAAATCCAATTTTCCTCACCCGGGGAGTTTGAAAAAAATCTGATTCTCCTGACCCTGGGAGTGTGAAAAATGTGATTTTCCTAACACTTGGAGTGTGAAAAAAATCAGAATTTCCTGACCCCGGGAGTTTGAAAAAATCTGGTTTTCCTGACCCCGGGAGAACGAAAATATCCAATTTTCCTGACCCTGGGAGTGTGAAAATATGCGATTTTCCTGACCCCGGGAGTGTGACAAAAATCAGAATTTCTTGACCCCGGGACTTTAAAAAAATCTGATTTTCCTGACCCCGGGAGTGTGAAAATATCCGATTTTCCTGACCCCGGGAGTGTGAAAAAAATCCAATTTTACTGACCCCGGGAGTGTGAAAAATGTGACTTTCTTGACCCCGGGATTGTGAAAAAAATCAGAATCTTCTGAACCCGGGAGTGTGAAAAAATGTGATTTTCTTGACCCCGGGTGTGTGAAAAAAATCCAATTTTCCTGACCCTGGGAGTGTGAAAAATATCAGAATTTCCTGACTCCGGGAGTGTGAAAAATGTGATTTTCTTGAACCCGGGAGTGTGAAAAAAACCCAATTTTCCTGACCCCGGGAGTGTGAAAAAAATCCAATTTTCCTGACCCCGGGAGTGTGAAAAAAAATCCAATTTTCCTGACCACGGGAGTGTGAAAAATATCAGAATTTCCTGACCCCGGGAGTTTGAAAAAATGTGATTTTCTCGATCCCGGGAGTGTGAAAAATATTAAATTCTCCTGACCCCGGGAGTGTGAAAAAAATCCAATTTTCCTAACCCCGGGAGTGTGAAAAAATCCAGAATTTCCTGACCCCGGGAGTGTGAAAAAATGTGATTTTCTTGACCCCGGGAGTGTGAAAAAAATCAGAATCTCCTCATCCCGGGAGTGTGAAAAAATGTGATTTTCTTGACCCCGGGAGTGTGAAAAAACCCCAATTTTCCTGACCCCGGGAGTTTGAAAAAAATCTGGTTTTCCTGACCCCGGGAGTATGAAAATATCCAATTTTCCTAACACCGGGAGTGTGAAAATATGCGATTTTCCTGACCCCGGGAGTGTGAAAAAAATCAGAATTTCCTGACCCCCGGGAATTTGAAAAAATCTGATTTTCCTGACACCGGGAGTGTAAATATATCCTATTTTCTTGACCCCGGGAGTGTAAAAAAATTAAATTCTCCTGACCATGGGAGTGTGAAAAAATGTGATTTTCCTAACACCGAGAGTTTGAAAAAAATCAGAATTTCCTGACCCCGGGAGTTTGAAAAAATGTGATTTTCTTGACCCCGGGAGTGTGAAAAAAATCTGATTTTCCTGACCCCGGGAGTGTGAAAATATCCGATTTTCTTGACCCCGGGAGTGTGAAAAAAATTAAATTCTCCTGACCCTGGGAGTGTGAAAAATGTGATTTTCCTAACACCGGGAGTGTGAAAAAAATCAGAATTTCCTGACCCCGGGAGTTTGAAAAAATGTGATTTTCTTGACCCCGGGAGTGTGAAAAAATCAGAATCTCCTGAACCCGGGAGTGTGAAAAAATGTGATTTTCTTGACCCCAGGAGTGTGAAAAAAACCCAATTTTCCTGACCCTGGGAGTGTGAAAAAAATCCAATTTTCCTGACCCCGGGAGTGTGAAAAATATCAGAATTTCCTGACCCCGGGAGTTTGAAAAATGTGATTTTCTTGAACCTGGGAGTGTGAAAAAGAAATCCAATTTTCCTAACCCCGGGAGTGTGAAAAATATTAAATTCTCCTGACCCCGGGAGTCTGAAAAATATCCAATTTTCCTGACCCCGGGAGTGTGAAAAATGTGATTTTCCTAACACCGGGAGTGTGAATAAAATCAGAATTTCCGGACCCCGGGAGTGTGAAAAAATGTGATTTTCTTGACCCCGAGAGTGTGAAAAAAATCAGAATCTCCTGACCCCGGGAGTGTGAAAAAATGTGATTTTCTTGACCCCGAGAGTGTGAAAAAAATCTGGTTTTCCTGACCCCGGGAGTATGAAAATATACAATTTTCCTGACCCTGGGAGTGTGAAAATATGCGATTTTCCTGACCCCGGGAGTGTGACAAAAATCAGAATTTCCTGACCCCGGGACTTTAAAAAAATCTGATTTTCCTGACCCGGCGAGTGTCAAAATATCCGATTTTCCTGACCCCGGGAGTGTGAAAAAAATCCAATTTTCCTGACCCCGGGAGTGTGAAAAATGTGACTTTCTTGACCCCGGGAGTGTGAAAAAAATCAGAATCTTCTGAACCCGGGAGTGTGAAAAAATGTGATTTTTTTGACCCCGGGTGTGTGAAAAAAAACCCCAATTTTCCTGACCCCGGGAGTGTGAAAAAAATCCAATTTTCCTGACCCTGGGAGTGTGAAAAATATCAGAATTTCCTGACCCCGGGAGTGTGAAAAGTGTGATTTTCTTGAACCCGGGAGTGTGAAAAAAACCCAATTTTCCTGACCCCGGGAGTGTGAAAAAAATCCAATTTTACTGACCCCGGGAGTGTGAAAAAAACCAATTTTCCTGACCACGGGAGTGTGAAAAATATCAGAATTTCCTGACCCCGGGAGTGTGAAAAAATGTGATTTTTTTGAACCCGGGAGTGTGAAAAATATTAAATTCTCCTGACCCCGGGAGTGTGAAAAAAAATCAAATTTTCCTGACCCCGGGAGTGTGAAAAATGTGATTTTCCTAACACCGGGAGTGTGAAAAAAATCCAATTTTCCTGACCCTGGGAGTGTGAAAAATATCAGAATTTCCTGACCCCGGGAGTGTGAAAAATGTGATTTTCTTGAACCCGGGAGTGTGAAAAAAACCCAATTTTCCTGACCCCGGGAGTGTGAAAAAAATCCAATTTTCCTGACCCCGGGAGTGTGAAAAAAATCCAATTTTCCTGACCCCGGGAGTGTGAAAAATATCCGATTTTCCTGACCCCGGGAGTGTGAAAAAAATCCAATTTTCCTGACCCCGGGAGTGTGAAAAATGTGACTTTCTTGACCCCGGGAGTGTGAAAAAAATCAGAATCTTCTGAACCCGGGAGTGTGAAAAAATGTGATTTTTTTGACCCCGGGTGTGTGAAAAAAAACCCCAATTTTCCTGACCCCGGGAGTGTGAAAAAAATCCAATTTTCCTGACCCTGGGAGTGTGAAAAATATCAGAATTTCCTGACCCCGGGAGTGTGAAAAGTGTGATTTTCTTGAACCCGGGAGTGTGAAAAAAACCCAATTTTCCTGACCCCGGGAGTGTGAAAAAAATCCAATTTTACTGACCCCGGGAGTGTGAAAAAAACCAATTTTCCTGACCACGGGAGTGTGAAAAATATCAGAATTTCCTGACCCCGGGAGTGTGAAAAAATGTGTTTTTTTTGAACCCGGGAGTGTGAAAAATATTAAATTCTCCTGACCCCGGGAGTGTGAAAAAAATCCAATTTTCCTGACCCCGGGAGTGTGAAAAATGTGATTTTCCTAACACCGGGAGTGTGAAAAAAATCCAATTTTCCTGACCCTGGGAGTGTGAAAAATATCAGAATTTCCTGACCCCGGGAGTGTGAAAAATGTGATTTTCTTGAACCCGGGAGTGTGAAAAAAAAAACCAATTTTCCTGACCCCGGGAGTGTGAAAAAAATCCAATTTTCCTGACCCCGGGAGTGTGAAAAAAATCCAATTTTCCTGACCACGGGAGTGTGAAAAATATCAGAATTCTCCTGACACCGGGAGTGTGGAAAAATGTGATTTTCTTGATCCCGGGAGTGTGAAAAATATTAAATTCTCCTGTCCCCGGGAGTGTGAAAAAAATCCAATTTTCCTGACCCCGGGAGTGTGAAAAATGTGATTTTCTTGACTCCGGGAGTGTGAAAAAAATCAGAATCTTCTGAACCCGGGAGTGTGAAAAAATGTGATTTTCTTGACCTCGGGAGTGTGAAAAAAACCCAAATGTCCTGACCCTGGGAGTGTGAAAAAAATCCAATTTTCCTGACCCCGGGAGTGTGAAAAATATCAGAATTTCCTGACCCCGGGAGTGTGAAAAATGTGATTTTCTTGAACCCGGGAGTGTGAAAAAAACCCAATTTTCCTGACCCCGGGAGTGTGAAAAAAATCCAATTTTCCTGACCCCAGGAGTGTGAAAAATATCAGAATTTCCTGACCCCGGGAGTGTGAAAAATGTGATTTTCTTGAACCCGGGAGTGCAAAAAAACCAAATCTTCCTGACCCCAGGAGTGTGAAAAAAATGTGATTTTCTTGACCCCGGGAGTGTGAAAAAAATCAGAATCTCCTGACCCCGGGAGTGTGAAAAAATGTGATTTTCCTGACCCCGGGAGTTTGAAAAAAATCTGGTTATCCTGATCCCGGGAGTATGAAAATATCCAATTTTCCTGACACCGGGAGTGTGAAAATATGCGATTTTCCTGACCCCGGGAGTGTGAAAAAAATCAGAATTTCCTGACCCCGGGAGTTTAAAAAAATCTGATTTTCCTGACCCCGGGAGTGGGAAAATATCCGATTTTCCTCACCCCGGGAGTGTGAAAAAAATCCAATTTTCCTGACCCCAGGAGTGTGAAAAATGTGATTTTCTTGACCCCGGGAGTGTGAAAAAAACCCAATTTTCCTGACCCCGGGAGTTTGAAAAAAAATCCAATTTTCCTGACCCCGGGAGTATGAAAATATCCAATTTTCCTGACACCGGGAGTGTGAAAATATGCGATTTTCCTGACCCCGGCAGTGAGAAAAAAATCCAATTTTCCTGACCCCGGGAGTGTGAAAAATGTGATTTTCTTGACCCCGGGAGTGTGAAAAAAATCTGAATCTTCTGAACCCGGGAGTGGGAAAAAATGTGATTTTCTTGACCCCGGGTGTGTGAAAAAAACCCAATTTTCCTGACCCCGGGAGTGTGAAAAATATAAGAATTTCCTGACCCCGGGAGTGTGAAAAAAACCCAATTTTCCTGACCCCGGGAGTGTGAAAAATATAAGAATTTCCTGACCCCGGGAGTGTGAAAAATGTGATTTTCTTGAACCCGGGAGTGTGAAAAAAACCCAATTTTCCTAACACCGGGAGTTTAAAAAAATCAGAATTTCCTGACCCCGGGAGTGTGAAAAAATGTGATTTTCTTGACCCCGGGAGTGTGAAAAAAATCAGAATCTCCTGACCCCGGGAGTGTGAAAAAATGTGATTTTCCTGACCCCGGGAGTTTGAAAAAAATCTGGTTATCCTGATCCCGGGAGTATGAAAATATCCAATTTTCCTGACACCGGGAGTGTGAAAATATGCGATTTTCCTGACCCCGGGAGTGTGAAAAAAATCAGAATTTCCTGACCCCGGGAGTTTAAAAAAATCTGATTTTCCTGACCCCGGGAGTGGGAAAATATCCGATTTTCCTCACCCCGGGAGTGTGAAAAAAATCCAATTTTCCTGACCCCGGGAGTGTGAAAAATGTGATTTTCTTGACCCCGGGAGTGTGAAAAAAACCCAATTTTCCTGACCCCGGGAGTGTGAAAAAACCCAATTTTCCTGACCCCGGGAGTTTGAAAAAAATCCAATTTTCCTGACCCCGGGAGTATGAAAATATCCAATTTTCCTGACACCGGGAGTGTGAAAATATGCGATTTTCCTGAACCCGGGAGTGAGAAAAAAATCCAATTTTCCTGACCCCGGGAGTGTGAAAAATGTGATTTTCTTGACCCCGGGAGTGTGAAAAAAATCAGAATCTTCTGAACCCGGGAGTGTGAAAAAATGTGATTTTCTTGACCCCGGGTGTGTGAAAAAAACCCAATTTTCCTGACCCCGGGAGTGTGAAAAATATAAGAATTTCCTGACCCCGGGAGTGTGAAAAATGTGATTTTCTTGAACCCGGGAGTGTGAAAAAAACCCAATTTTCCTAACACCGGGAGTTTAAAAAAATCAGAATTTCCTGACCCCGGGAGTGTGAAAAAATGTGATTTTCTTGACCCCGGGAGTGTGAAAAAAATCAGAATCTCCTGACCCCGGGAGTGTGAAAAAATGTGATTTTCTTGACCGCGGGAGTGTGAAAAAAACCCAATTTTCCTGACCCCGGGAGTTTGAAAAAAAATCTGGTTTTCCTGACACCGGGAGTATGAAAATATCCAATTTTCCTGACCCTGGGAGTGTGAAAAAAAATTCAATTTTCCTGACCCGGGGAGTTTGAAAAAAATCTGATTTTCCTGAACCCGGGAGTTTGAAAATATCCGATTTTCCTGACCCTGGGAGTGTGAAAAATATCAGAATTTCCTGACCCCACGAGTGTCAAAATATCTGATTTTCTTGACCCCGGGAGTGTGAAAAAAATCAGAATCTCCTGAACCCGGGAGTGTGAAAAAATGTGATTTTCTTGACCCCGGGAGTGTGAAAAAAATCTAATTTTCCTGACCCCGGGAGTGTGAAAAAAATCCAATTTTCCTGACCCCGGGCGTGTGAAAAAAATCTGATTTTACTGAACCCGGGAGTGTTAAAAAAATCTGATTTTCCTGACCGCGGGAGTGTGAAAATATCCGATTTTCCTGACCCCGGGAGTGTGAAAAATATCAGAATTTCCTGACCCCGGGAGTGTAAAAAAAAGTAAATTTTCCTGACCCCGGGAGTGTGAAAATATCTGATTTTCGTGATCCCGGGAGAGTGAAAAAAATTAAATTCTCCTGACCCCGGGAGTGTGAAAAAATCCACTTTTTCTGACCCCGGGAGTGTGAAAAATGTGATTTTCCTAACACCGGGAGTGTGAAAAAAATCAGAATTTCCTGACACCGGGAGAGTGAAAAAATGTGATTTTCTTGACCCTGGGAGTGTGAAAAAATCAGAATCTCCTGAACCCGGGAGGGTGAATAAATCCAATTTTCCTGACCCCGGTAGTGTGAAAAAAATCCAATTTTCCTGACCTCGGGAGTGTGAAAAAAATCCAATTTTCCTGACCCGGGGAGTTTAAAAAAAATCTGATTCTCCTGACCCTGGGAGTGTGAAAAATGTGATTTTCCTAACACCGGGAGTGTGAAAAAAACCACAATTTCCTGACCCCGGGAGTTTGAAAAAATGTGATTTTCTTGACCCCGGGAGTGTGAAAAAAATCAGAATCTCCTGAACCCGGGGGTGTGAAAAAATGTGATTTTCTTGACCCCGGGAGTGTGAAAAAAATAGAATCTACTCGACCCGGGAGTGTGAAAAATCCAATTTTCCTGACACCGGGAGTGTGAAAAAAATCCAATTTTCCTGACCCCGGGAGTGTGAAAAAAATCCAATTTTCCTGACCCCGGGAGTGTGAAAAAAATCCAATTTTCCTCACCCGGGGAGTTTGAAAAAAATCTGATTCTCCTGACCCTGGGAGTGTGAAAAATGTGATTTTCCTAACACTTGGAGTGTGAAAAAAATCAGAATTTCCTGACCCCGGGAGTTTGAAAAAAATCTGGTTTTCCTGACCCCGGGAGAACGAAAATATCCAATTTTCCTGACCCTGGGAGTGTGAAAATATGCGATTTTCCTAACACTTGGAGTGTGACAAAAATCAGAATTTCTTGACCCCGGGACTTTAAAAAAATCTGATTTTCCTCACCCCGGAAGTGTGAAAATATCCGATTTTACTGACCCCGGGAGTGTGAAAAATGTGACTTTCTTGACCCCGGGATTGTGAAAAAAATCAGAATCTTCTGAACCCGGGAGTGTGAAAAAATGTGATTTTCTTGACCCCGAGTGTGTGAAAAAAATCCAATTTTCCTGACCCTGGGAGTGTGAAAAATATCTGAATTTCCTGACTCCGGGAGTGTGAAAAATGTGATTTTCTTGAACCCGGGAGTGTGAAAAAAACCCAATTTTCCTGACCCCGGGAGTGTGAAAAAAATCCAATTTTCCTGACCCCGGGAGTGTGAAAAAAATCCAATTTTCCTGACCACGGGAGTGTGAAAAATATCAGAATTTCCTGACCCCGGGAGTTTGAAAAAATGTGATTTTCTCGATCCCGGGAGTGTGAAAAATATTAAATTCTCCTGACCCCGGGAGTGTGAAAAAAATCCAATTTTCCTAACCCCGGGAGTGTGAAAAAATCCAGAATTTCCTGACCCCGGGAGTGTGAAAAAATGTGATTTTCTTGACCCCGGGAGTGTGAAAAAAATCAGAATCTCCTCATCCCGGGAGTGTGAAAAAATGTGATTTTCTTGACCCCGGGAGTGTGAAAAAACCCCAATTTTCGTGACCCCGGGAGTTTGAAAAAAATCTGGTTTTCCTGACCCCGGGAGTATGAAAATATCCAATTTTCCTAACACCGGGAGTGTGAAAATATGCGATTTTCCTGACCCCGGGAGTGTGAAAAAAATCAGAATTTCCTGACCCCCGGGATTTTAAAAAAATCTGATTTTCCTGACCCCGGGAGTGTGAAAATATCCGATTTTCCTGACCCCGGGAGTGTGAAAAAAATCCGATTTTCCTGACCTCGGGAATTTGAAAAAATCTGATTTTCCTGACACCGGGAGTGTAAATATATCCTATTTTCTTGACCCCGGGAGTGTAAAAAAATTAAATTCTCCTGACCACGGGAGTGTGAAAAAATGTGATTTTCCTAACACCGAGAGTTTGAAAAAAATCAGAATTTCCTGACCCCGGGAGTTTGAAAAAATGTGATTTTCTTGACCCCGGGAGTGTGAAAAAAATCTGATTTTCCTGACCCCGGGAGTGTGAAAATATCCGATTTTCTTGACCCCGGGAGTGTGAAAAAAATTAAATTCTCCTGACCCTGGGAGTGTGAAAAATGTGATTTTCCTAACACCGGGAGTGTGAAAAAAATCAGAATTTCCTGACCCCGGGAGTTTGAAAAAATGTGATTTTCTTGACCCCGGGAGTGTGAAAAAATCAGAATCTCCTGAACCCGGGAGTGTGAAAAAATGTGATTTTCTTGACCCCAGGAGTGTGAAAAAAACCCAATTTTCCTGACCCTGGGAGTGTGAAAAAAATCCAATTTTCCTGACCCCGGGAGTGTGAAAAATATCAGAATTTCCTGACCCCGGGAGTTTGAAAAATGTGATTTTCTTGAACCTGGGAGTGTGAAAAAAAATCCAATTTTCCTAACCCCGGGAGTGTGAAAAATATTAAATTCTCCTGACCCCGGGAGTCTGAAAAATATCCAATTTTCCTGACCCCGGGAGTGTGAAAAATGTGATTTTCCTAACACCGGGAGTGTGAATAAAATCAGAATTTCCGGACCCCGGGAGTGTGAAAAAATGTGATTTTCTTGACCCCGAGAGTGTGAAAAAAATCAGAATCTCCTGACCCCGGGAGTGTGAAAAAATGTGATTTTCTTGACCCCGAGAGTGTGAAAAAAATCTGGTTTTCCTGACCCCGGGAGTATGAAAATATACAATTTTCCTGACCCTGGGAGTGTGAAAATATGCGATTTTCCTGACCCCGGGAGTGTGACAAAAATCAGAATTTCCTGACCCCGGGACTTTAAAAAAATCTGATTTTCCTGACCCGGCGAGTGTCAAAATATCCGATTTTCCTGACCCCGGGAGTGTGAAAAAAATCCAATTTTCCTGACCCCGGGAGTGTGAAAAATGTGACTTTCTTGACCCCGGGAGTGTGAAAAAAATCAGAATCTTCTGAACCCTGGAGTGTGAAAAAATGTGATTTTTTTGACCCCGGGTGTGTGAAAAAAAACCCCAATTTTCCTGACCCCGGGAGTGTGAAAAAAATCCAATTTTCCTGACCCTGGGAGTGTGAAAAATATCAGAATTTCCTGACCCCGGGAGTGTGAAAAGTGTGATTTTCTTGAACCCGGGAGTGTGAAAAAAACCCAATTTTCCTGACCCCGGGAGTGTGAAAAAAATCCAATTTTACTGACCCCGGGAGTGTGAAAAAAACCAATTTTCCTGACCACGGGAGTGTGAAAAATATCAGAATTTCCTGACCCCGGGAGTGTGAAAAAATGTGATTTTTTTGAACCCGGGAGTGTGAAAAATATTAAATTCTCCTGACCCCGGGAGTGTGAAAAAAATCAAATTTTCCTGACCCCGGGAGTGTGAAAAATGTGATTTTCCTAACACCGGGAGTGTGAAAAAAATCCAATTTTCCTGACCCTGGGAGTGTGAAAAATATCAGAATTTCCTGACCCCGGGAGTGTGAAAAATGTGATTTTCTTGAACCCGGGAGTGTGAAAAAAACCCAATTTTCCTGACCCCGGGAGTGTGAAAAAAATCCAATTTTCCTGACCCCGGGAGTGTGAAAAAAATCCAATTTTCCTGACCCCGGGAGTGTGAAAAATATCCGATTTTCCTGACCCCGGGAGTGTGAAAAAAATCCAATTTTCCTGACCCCGGGAGTGTGAAAAATGTGACTTTCTTGACCCCGGGAGTGTGAAAAAAATCAGAATCTTCTGAACCCGGGAGTGTGAAAAAATGTGATTTTTTTGACCCCGGGTGTGTGAAAAAAAACCCCAATTTTCCTGACTCCGGGAGTGTGAAAAAAATCCAATTTTCCTGACCCTGGGAGTGTGAAAAATATCAGAATTTCCTGACCCCGGGAGTGTGAAAAGTGTGATTTTCTTGAACCCGGGAGTGTGAAAAAAACCCAATTTTCCTGACCCCGGGAGTGTGAAAAAAATCCAATTTTACTGACCCCGGGAGTGTGAAAAAAACCAATTTTCCTGACCACGGGAGTGTGAAAAATATCAGAATTTCCTGACCCCGGGAGTGTGAAAAAATGTGATTTTTTTGAACCCGGGAGTGTGAAAAATATTAAATTCTCCTGACCCCGGGAGTGTGAAAAAAATCCAATTTTCCTGACCCCGGGAGTGTGAAAAATGTGATTTTCCTAACACCGGGAGTGTGAAAAAAATCCAATTTTCCTGACCCTGGGAGTGTGAAAAATATAAGAATTTCCTGACCCCGGGAGTGTGAAAAATGTGATTTTCTTGAACCCGGGAGTGTGAAAAAAACCCAATTTTCCTAACACCGGGAGTTTAAAAAAATCAGAATTTCCTGACCCCGGGAGTGTGAAAAAATGTGATTTTCTTGACCCCGGGAGTGTGAAAAAAATCAGAATCTCCTGACCCCGGGAGTGTGAAAAAATGTGATTTTCTTGACCGCGGGAGTGTGAAAAAAACCCAATTTTCCTGACCCCGGGAGTTTGAAAAAAAATCTGGTTTTCCTGACACCGGGAGTATGAAAATATCCAATTTTCCTGACCCTGGGAGTGTGAAAAAAAATTCAATTTTCCTGACCCGGGGAGTTTGAAAAAAATCTGATTTTCCTGAACCCGGGAGTTTGAAAATATCCGATTTTCCTGACCCTGGGAGTGTGAAAAATATCAGAATTTCCTGACCCCACGAGTGTCAAAATATCTGATTTTCTTGACCCCGGGAGTGTGAAAAAAATCAGAATCTCCTGAACCCGGGAGTGTGAAAAAATGTGATTTTCTTGACCCCGGGAGTGTGAAAAAAATCTAATTTTCCTGACCCCGGGAGTGTGAAAAAAATCCAATTTTCCTGACCCCGGGCGTGTGAAAAAAATCTGATTTTACTGAACCCGGGAGTGTTAAAAAAATCTGATTTTCCTGACCGCGGGAGTGTGAAAATATCCGATTTTCCTGACCCCGGGAGTGTGAAAAATATCAGAATTTCCTGACCCCGGGAGTGTAAAAAAAAGTAAATTTTCCTGACCCCGGGAGTGTGAAAATATCTGATTTTCGTGATCCCGGGAGAGTGAAAAAAATTAAATTCTCCTGACCCCGGGAGTGTGAAAAAATCCACTTTTTCTGACCCCGGGAGTGTGAAAAATGTGATTTTCCTAACACCGGGAGTGTGAAAAAAATCAGAATTTCCTGACACCGGGAGAGTGAAAAAATGTGATTTTCTTGACCCTGGGAGTGTGAAAAAATCAGAATCTCCTGAACCCGGGAGGGTGAATAAATCCAATTTTCCTGACCCCGGTAGTGTGAAAAAAATCCAATTTTCCTGACCTCGGGAGTGTGAAAAAAATCCAATTTTCCTGACCCGGGGAGTTTAAAAAAAATCTGATTCTCCTGACCCTGGGAGTGTGAAAAATGTGATTTTCCTAACACCGGGAGTGTGAAAAAAACCACAATTTCCTGACCCCGGGAGTTTGAAAAAATGTGATTTTCTTGACCCCGGGAGTGTGAAAAAAATCAGAATCTCCTGAACCCGGGGGTGTGAAAAAATGTGATTTTCTTGACCCCGGGAGTGTGAAAAAAATAGAATCTACTCGACCCGGGAGTGTGAAAAATCCAATTTTCCTGACACCGGGAGTGTGAAAAAAATCCAATTTTCCTGACCCCGGGAGTGTGAAAAAAATCCAATTTTCCTGACCCCGGGAGTGTGAAAAAAATCCAATTTTCCTCACCCGGGGAGTTTGAAAAAAATCTGATTCTCCTGACCCTGGGAGTGTGAAAAATGTGATTTTCCTAACACTTGGAGTGTGAAAAAAATCAGAATTTCCTGACCCCGGGAGTTTGAAAAAAATCTGGTTTTCCTGACCCCGGGAGAACGAAAATATCCAATTTTCCTGACCCTGGGAGTGTGAAAATATGCGATTTTCCTAACACTTGGAGTGTGACAAAAATCAGAATTTCTTGACCCCGGGACTTTAAAAAAATCTGATTTTCCTCACCCCGGAAGTGTGAAAATATCCGATTTTACTGACCCCGGGAGTGTGAAAAATGTGACTTTCTTGACCCCGGGATTGTGAAAAAAATCAGAATCTTCTGAACCCGGGAGTGTGAAAAAATGTGATTTTCTTGACCCCGGGTGTGTGAAAAAAATCCAATTTTCCTGACCCTGGGAGTGTGAAAAATATCAGAATTTCCTGACTCCGGGAGTGTGAAAAATGTGATTTTCTTGAACCCGGGAGTGTGAAAAAAACCCAATTTTCCTGACCCCGGGAGTGTGAAAAAAATCCAATTTTCCTGACCCCGGGAGTGTGAAAAAAATCCAATTTTCCTGACCACGGGAGTGTGAAAAATATCAGAATTTCCTGACCCCGGGAGTTTGAAAAAATGTGATTTTCTCGATCCCGGGAGTGTGAAAAATATTAAATTCTCCTGACCCCGGGAGTGTGAAAAAAATCCAATTTTCCTAACCCCGGGAGTGTGAAAAAATCCAGAATTTCCTGACCCCGGGAGTGTGAAAAAATGTGATTTTCTTGACCCCGGGAGTGTGAAAAAAATCAGAATCTCCTCATCCCGGGAGTGTGAAAAAATGTGATTTTCTTGACCCCGGGAGTGTGAAAAAACCCCAATTTTCGTGACCCCGGGAGTTTGAAAAAAATCTGGTTTTCCTGACCCCGGGAGTATGAAAATATCCAATTTTCCTAACACCGGGAGTGTGAAAATATGCGATTTTCCTGACCCCGGGAGTGTGAAAAAAATCAGAATTTCCTGACCCCCGGGATTTTAAAAAAATCTGATTTTCCTGACCCCGGGAGTGTGAAAATATCCGATTTTCCTGACCCCGGGAGTGTGAAAAAAATCCGATTTTCCTGACCTCGGGAATTTGAAAAAATCTGATTTTCCTGACACCGGGAGTGTAAATATATCCTATTTTCTTGACCCCGGGAGTGTAAAAAAATTAAATTCTCCTGACCACGGGAGTGTGAAAAAATGTGATTTTCCTAACACCGAGAGTTTGAAAAAAATCAGAATTTCCTGACCCCGGGAGTTTGAAAAAATGTGATTTTCTTGACCCCGGGAGTGTGAAAAAAATCTGATTTTCCTGACCCCGGGAGTGTGAAAATATCCGATTTTCTTGACCCCGGGAGTGTGAAAAAAATTAAATTCTCCTGACCCTGGGAGTGTGAAAAATGTGATTTTCCTAACACCGGGAGTGTGAAAAAAATCAGAATTTCCTGACCCCGGGAGTTTGAAAAAATGTGATTTTCTTGACCCCGGGAGTGTGAAAAAATCAGAATCTCCTGAACCCGGGAGTGTGAAAAAATGTGATTTTCTTGACCCCAGGAGTGTGAAAAAAACCCAATTTTCCTGACCCTGGGAGTGTGAAAAAAATCCAATTTTCCTGACCCCGGGAGTGTGAAAAATATCAGAATTTCCTGACCCCGGGAGTTTGAAAAATGTGATTTTCTTGAACCTGGGAGTGTGAAAAAAAATCCAATTTTCCTAACCCCGGGAGTGTGAAAAATATTAAATTCTCCTGACCCCGGGAGTCTGAAAAATATCCAATTTTCCTGACCCCGGGAGTGTGAAAAATGTGATTTTCCTAACACCGGGAGTGTGAATAAAATCAGAATTTCCGGACCCCGGGAGTGTGAAAAAATGTGATTTTCTTGACCCCGAGAGTGTGAAAAAAATCAGAATCTCCTGACCCCGGGAGTGTGAAAAAATGTGATTTTCTTGACCCCGAGAGTGTGAAAAAAATCTGGTTTTCCTGACCCCGGGAGTATGAAAATATACAATTTTCCTGACCCTGGGAGTGTGAAAATATGCGATTTTCCTGACCCCGGGAGTGTGACAAAAATCAGAATTTCCTGACCCCGGGACTTTAAAAAAATCTGATTTTCCTGACCCGGCGAGTGTCAAAATATCCGATTTTCCTGACCCCGGGAGTGTGAAAAAAATCCAATTTTCCTGACCCCGGGAGTGTGAAAAATGTGACTTTCTTGACCCCGGGAGTGTGAAAAAAATCAGAATCTTCTGAACCCTGGAGTGTGAAAAAATGTGATTTTTTTGACCCCGGGTGTGTGAAAAAAAACCCCAATTTTCCTGACCCCGGGAGTGTGAAAAAAATCCAATTTTCCTGACCCTGGGAGTGTGAAAAATATCAGAATTTCCTGACCCCGGGAGTGTGAAAAGTGTGATTTTCTTGAACCCGGGAGTGTGAAAAAAACCCAATTTTCCTGACCCCGGGAGTGTGAAAAAAATCCAATTTTACTGACCCCGGGAGTGTGAAAAAAACCAATTTTCCTGACCACGGGAGTGTGAAAAATATCAGAATTTCCTGACCCCGGGAGTGTGAAAAAATGTGATTTTTTTGAACCCGGGAGTGTGAAAAATATTAAATTCTCCTGACCCCGGGAGTGTGAAAAAAATCAAATTTTCCTGACCCCGGGAGTGTGAAAAATGTGATTTTCCTAACACCGGGAGTGTGAAAAAAATCCAATTTTCCTGACCCTGGGAGTGTGAAAAATATCAGAATTTCCTGACCCCGGGAGTGTGAAAAATGTGATTTTCTTGAACCCGGGAGTGTGAAAAAAACCCAATTTTCCTGACCCCGGGAGTGTGAAAAAAATCCAATTTTCCTGACCCCGGGAGTGTGAAAAAAATCCAATTTTCCTGACCCCGGGAGTGTGAAAAATATCCGATTTTCCTGACCCCGGGAGTGTGAAAAAAATCCAATTTTCCTGACCCCGGGAGTGTGAAAAATGTGACTTTCTTGACCCCGGGAGTGTGAAAAAAATCAGAATCTTCTGAACCCGGGAGTGTGAAAAAATGTGATTTTTTTGACCCCGGGTGTGTGAAAAAAAACCCCAATTTTCCTGACCCCGGGAGTGTGAAAAAAATCCAATTTTCCTGACCCTGGGAGTGTGAAAAATATCAGAATTTCCTGACCCCGGGAGTGTGAAAAGTGTGATTTTCTTGAACCCGGGAGTGTGAAAAAAACCCAATTTTCCTGACCCCGGGAGTGTGAAAAAAATCCAATTTTACTGACCCCGGGAGTGTGAAAAAAACCAATTTTCCTGACCACGGGAGTGTGAAAAATATCAGAATTTCCTGACCCCGGGAGTGTGAAAAAATGTGATTTTTTTGAACCCGGGAGTGTGAAAAATATTAAATTCTCCTGACCCCGGGAGTGTGAAAAAAATCCAATTTTCCTGACCCCGGGAGTGTGAAAAATGTGATTTTCCTAACACCGGGAGTGTGAAAAAAATCCAATTTTCCTGACCCTGGGAGTGTGAAAAATATCAGAATTTCCTGACCCCGGGAGTGTGAAAAATGTGATTTTCTTGAACCCGGGAGTGTGAAAAAAAAACCAATTTTCCTGACCCCGGGAGTGTGAAAAAAATCCAATTTTCCTGACCCCGGGAGTGTGAAAAAAATCCAATTTTCCTGACCACGGGAGTGTGAAAAATATCAGAATTCTCCTGACACCGGGAGTGTGGAAAAATGTGATTTTCTTGATCCCGGGAGTGTGAAAAATATTAAATTCTCCTGACCCCGGGAGTGTGAAAAAAATCCAATTTTCCTGACCCCGGGAGTGTGAAAAATGTGATTTTCTTGACTCCGGGAGTGTGAAAAAAATCAGAATCTTCTGAACCCGGGAGTGTGAAAAAATGTGATTTTCTTGACCTCGGGAGTGTGAAAAAAACCCAAATGTCCTGACCCTGGGAGTGTGAAAAAAATCCAATTTTCCTGACCCCGGGAGTGTGAAAAATATCAGAATTTCCTGACCCCGGGAGTGTGAAAAATGTGATTTTCTTGAACCCGGGAGTGTGAAAAAAACCCAATTTTCCTGACCCCGGGAGTGTGAAAAAAATCCAATTTTCCTGACCCCAGGAGTGTGAAAAATATCAGAATTTCCTGACCCCGGGAGTGTGAAAAATGTGATTTTCTTGAACCCGGGAGTGCAAAAAAACCAAATCTTCCTGACCCCAGTAGTGTGAAAAAAATGTGATTTTCTTGACCCCGGGAGTGTGAAAAAAATCAGAATCTCCTGACCCCGGGAGTGTGAAAAAATGTGATTTTCCTGACCCCGGGAGTTTGAAAAAAATCTGGTTATCCTGATCCCGGGAGTATGAAAATATCCAATTTTCCTGACACCGGGAGTGTGAAAATATGCGATTTTCCTGACCCCGGGAGTGTGAAAAAAATCAGAATTTCCTGACCCCGGGAGTTTAAAAAAATCTGATTTTCCTGACCCCGGGAGTGGGAAAATATCCGATTTTCCTCACCCCGGGAGTGTGAAAAAAATCCAATTTTCCTGACCCCAGGAGTGTGAAAAATGTGATTTTCTTGACCCCGGGAGTGTGAAAAAAACCCAATTTTCCTGACCCCGGGAGTTTGAAAAAAATCCAATTTTCCTGACCCCGGGAGTATGAAAATATCCAATTTTCCTGACACCGGGAGTGTGAAAATATGCGATTTTCCTGACCCCGGCAGTGAGAAAAAAATCCAATTTTCCTGACCCCGGGAGTGTGAAAAATGTGATTTTCTTGACCCCGGGAGTGTGAAAAAAATCTGAATCTTCTGAACCCGGGAGTGTGAAAAAATGTGATTTTCTTGACCCCGGGTGTGTGAAAAAAACCCAATTTTCCTGACCCCGGGAGTGTGAAAAATATAAGAATTTCCTGACCCCGGGAGTGTGAAAAAAACCCAATTTTCCTGACCCCGGGAGTGTGAAAAATATAAGAATTTCCTGACCCCGGGAGTGTGAAAAATGTGATTTTCTTGAACCCGGGAGTGTGAAAAAAACCCAATTTTCCTAACACCGGGAGTTTAAAAAAATCAGAATTTCCTGACCCCGGGAGTGTGAAAAAATGTGATTTTCTTGACCCCGGGAGTGTGAAAAAAATCAGAATCTCCTGACCCCGGGAGTGTGAAAAAATGTGATTTTCCTGACCCCGGGAGTTTGAAAAAAATCTGGTTATCCTGATCCCGGGAGTATGAAAATATCCAATTTTCCTGACACCGGGAGTGTGAAAATATGCGATTTTCCTGACCCCGGGAGTGTGAAAAAAATCAGAATTTCCTGACCCCGGGAGTTTAAAAAAATCTGATTTTCCTGACCCCGGGAGTGGGAAAATATCCGATTTTCCTCACCCCGGGAGTGTGAAAAAAATCCAATTTTCCTGACCCCGGGAGTGTGAAAAATGTGATTTTCTTGACCCCGGGAGTGTGAAAAAAACCCAATTTTCCTGACCCCGGGAGTGTGAAAAAACCCAATTTTCCTGACCCCGGGAGTTTGAAAAAAATCCAATTTTCCTGACCCCAGGAGTATGAAAATATCCAATTTTCCTGACACCGGGAGTGTGAAAATATGCGATTTTCCTGAACCCGGGAGTGAGAAAAAAATCCAATTTTCCTGACCCCGGGAGTGTGAAAAATGTGATTTTCTTGACCCCGGGAGTGTGAAAAAAATCAGAATCTTCTGAACCCGGGAGTGTGAAAAAATGTGATTTTCTTGACCCCGGGTGTGTGAAAAAAACCCAATTTTCCTGACCCCGGGAGTGTGAAAAATATAAGAATTTCCTGACCCCGGGAGTGTGAAAAATGTGATTTTCTTGAACCCGGGAGTGTGAAAAAAACCCAATTTTCCTAACACCGGGAGTTTAAAAAAATCAGAATTTCCTGACCCCGGGAGTGTGAAAAAATGTGATTTTCTTGACCCCGGGAGTGTGAAAAAAATCAGAATCTCCTGACCCCGGGAGTGTGAAAAAATGTGATTTTCTTGACCGCGGGAGTGTGAAAAAAACCCAATTTTCCTGACCCCGGGAGTTTGAAAAAAAATCTGGTTTTCCTGACACCGGGAGTATGAAAATATCCAATTTTCCTGACCCTGGGAGTGTGAAAAAAAAATTCAATTTTCCTGACCCGGGGAGTTTGAAAAAAATCTGATTTTCCTGAACCCGGGAGTTTGAAAATATCCGATTTTCCTGACCCTGGGAGTGTGAAAAATATCAGAATTTCCTGACCCCACGAGTGTCAAAATATCTGATTTTCTTGACCCCGGGAGTGTGAAAAAAATCAGAATCTCCTGAACCCGGGAGTGTGAAAAAATGTGATTTTCTTGACCCCGGGAGTGTGAAAAAAATCTAATTTTCCTGACCCCGGGAGTGTGAAAAAAATCCAATTTTCCTGACCCCGGGCGTGTGAAAAAAATCTGATTTTACTGACCCCGGGAGTGTGAAAAAAATCTGATTTTCCTGACCGCGGGAGTGTGAAAATATCCGATTTTCCTGACCCCGGGAGTGTGAAAAATATCAGAATTTCCTGACCCCGGGAGTGTAAAAAAAAGTAAATTTTCCTGACCCCGGGAGTGTGAAAATATCTGATTTTCGTGATCCCGGGAGAGTGAAAAAAATTAAATTCTCCTGACCCCGAGAGTGTGAAAAAATCCACTTTTTCTGACCCTGGGAGTGTGAAAAATGTGATTTTCCTAACACCGGGAGTGTGAAAAAAATCAGAATTTCCTGACACCGGGAGAGTGAAAAAATGTGATTTTCTTGACCCTGGGAGTGTGAAAAAATCAGAATCTCCTGAACCCGGGAGGGTGAATAAATCCAATTTTCCTGACCCCGGTAGTGTGAAAAAAATCCAATTTTCCTGACCTCGGGAGTGTGAAAAAAATCCAATTTTCCTGACCCGGGGAGTTTAAAAAAAATCTGATTCTCCTGACCCTGGGAGTGTGAAAAATGTGATTTTCCTAACACCGGGAGTGTGAAAAAAACCACAATTTCCTGACCCCGGGAGTTTGAAAAAATGTGATTTTCTTGACCCCGGGAGTGTGAAAAAAATAGAATCTACTCGACCCGGGAGTGTGAAAAATGTGATTTTCTTGACCCTGGGAGTGTGAAAAAATCAGAATCTCTTGAACCCGGGAGTGTGAAAAATCCAATTTTCCTGACACCGGGAGTGTGAAAAAAATCCAATTTTCCTGACCCCGGGAGTGTGAAAAATATAAGAATTTCCTGACCCCGGGAGTGTGAAAAATGTGATTTTCTTGAACCCGGGAGTGTGAAAAAAACCCAATTTTCCTAACACCAGGAGTTTAAAAAAATCAGAATTTCCTGACCCCGGGAGTGTGAAAAAATGTGATTTTCTTGACCCCCGGGAGTGTGAAAAAAATCAGAATCTCCTGACCCCGGGAGTGTGAAAAAATGTGATTTTCTTGACCGCGGGAGTGTGAAAAAAACCCAATTTTCCTGACCCCGGGAGTTTGAAAAATAATCTGGTTTTCCTGACACCGGGAGTATGAAAATATCCAATTTTCCTGACCCCGGGAGTGTGAAAAAAAATTCAATTTTCCTGACCCGGGGAGTTTGAAAAAAATCTGATTTTCCTGAACCCGGGAGTTTGAAAATATCCGATTTTCCTGACCCTGGGAGTGTGAAAAATATCAGAATTTCCTGACCCCACGAGTGTCAAAATATCTGATTTTCTTGACCCCGGGAGTGTGAAAAAAATCAGAATCTCCTGAACCCGGGAGTGTGAAAAAATGTGATTTTCTTGACCCCGGGAGTGTGAAAAAAATCTAATTTTCCTGACCCCGGGAGTGTGAAAAAAATCCAATTTTCCTGACCCCGGGCGTGTGAAAAAAATCTGATTTTACTGACCCCGGGAGTGTTAAAAAAATCTGATTTTCCTGACCGCGGGAGTGTGAAAATATCCGATTTTCCTGACCCCGGGAGTGTGAAAAATATCAGAATTTCCTGACCCCGGGAGTGTAAAAAAAAGTAAATTTTCCTGACCCCGGGAGTGTGAAAATATCTGATTTTCGTGATCCCGGGAGAGTGAAAAAAATTAAATTCTCCTGACCCCGGGAGTGTGAAAAAATCCACTTTTTCTGACCCCGGGAGTGTGAAAAATGTGATTTTCCTAACACCGGGAGTGTGAAAAAAATCAGAATTTCCTGACACCGGGAGAGTGAAAAAATGTGATTTTCTTGACCCTGGGAGTGTGAAAAAATCAGAATCTCCTGAACCCGGGAGGGTGAATAAATCCAATTTTCCTGACCCCGGTAGTGTGAAAAAAATCCAATTTTCCTGACCTCGGGAGTGTGAAAAAAATCCAATTTTCCTGACCCGGGGAGTTTAAAAAAAATCTGATTCTCCTGACCCTGGGAGTGTGAAAAATGTGATTTTCCTAACACCGGGAGTGTGAAAAAAACCACAATTTCCTGACCCCGGGAGTTTGAAAAAATGTGATTTTCTTGACCCCGGGAGTGTGAAAAAAATCAGAATCTCCTGAACCCGGGGGTGTGGAAAAATGTGATTTTCTTGACCCCGGGAGTGTGAAAAAAATAGAATCTACTCGACCCGGGAGTGTGAAAAATGTGATTTTCTTGACCCTGGGAGTGTGAAAAAATCAGAATCTCTTGAACCCAGGAGTGTGAAAAATCCAATTTTCCTGACACCGGGAGTGTGAAAAAAATCCAATTTTCCTGACCCCGGGAGTGTGAAAAATATAAGAATTTCCTGACCCCGGGAGTGTGAAAAATGTGATTTTCTTGAACCCGGGAGTGTGAAAAAAACCCAATTTTCCTAACACCGGGAGTTTAAAAAAATCAGAATTTCCTGACACCGGGAGTGTGAAAAAATGTGATTTTCTTGACCCCGGGAGTGTGAAAAAAATCAGAATCTCCTGACCCCGGGAGTGTGAAAAAATGTGATTTTCTTGACCGCGGGAGTGTGAAAAAAACCCAATTTTCCTGACCCCGGGAGTTTGAAAAAAAATCTGGTTTTCCTGACACCGGGAGTATGAAAATATCCAATTTTCCTGACCCCGGGAGTGTGAAAAAAAATTCAATTTTCCTGACCCGGGGAGTTTGAAAAAAATCTGATTTTCCTGACCCGGGGAGTTTAAAAAAAATCTGATTCTCCTGACCCTGGGAGTGTGAAAAATGTGATTTTCCTAACACCGGGAGTGTGAAAAAAACCACAATTTCCTGACCCCGGGAGTTTGAAAAAATGTGATTTTCTTGACCCCGGGAGTGTGAAAAAAATCAGAATCTCCTGAACCCGGGGGTGTGGAAAAATGTGATTTTCTTGACCCCGGGAGTGTGAAAAAAATAGAATCTACTCGACCCGGGAGTGTGAAAAATGTGATTTTCTTGACCCTGGGAGTGTGAAAAAATCAGAATCTCTTGAACCCAGGAGTGTGAAAAATCCAATTTTCCTGACACCGGGAGTGTGAAAAAAATCCAATTTTCCTGACCCCGGGAGTGTGAAAAATATAAGAATTTCCTGACCCCGGGAGTGTGAAAAATGTGATTTTCTTGAACCCGGGAGTGTGAAAAAAACCCAATTTTCCTAACACCGGGAGTTTAAAAAAATCAGAATTTCCTGACCCCGGGAGTGTGAAAAAATGTGATTTTCTTGACCCCGGGAGTGTGAAAAAAATAGAATCTACTCGACCCGGGAGTGTGAAAAATGTGATTTTCTTGACCCTGGGAGTGTGAAAAAATCAGAATCTCTTGAACCCGGGAGTGTGAAAAATCCAATTTTCCTGACACCGGGAGTGTGAAAAAAATCCAATTTTCCTCACCCGGGGAGTTTGAAAAAAATCTGATTCTCCTGACCCTGGGAGTGTGAAAAATGTGATTTTCCTAATACTTGGAGTGTGAAAAAAATCAGAATTTCCTGACCCCGGGAGTTTGAAAAAATCTGGTTTTCCTGACCCCGGGAGAACGAAAATATCCAATTTTCCTGACCCTGGGAGTGTGAAAATATGCGATTTTCCTGACCCCGGGAGTGTGACAAAAATCAGAATTTCTTGACCCCGGGACTTTAAAAAAATCTGATTTTCCTGACCCCGGGAGTGTGAAAATATCCGATTTTCCTGACCCCGGGAGTGTGAAAAAAATCCAATTTTACTGACCCCGGGAGTGTGAAAAATGTGACTTTCTTGACCCCGGGATTGTGAAAAAAATCAGAATCTTCTGAACCCGGGAGTGTGAAAAAATGTGATTTTCTTGACCCCGGGTGTGTGAAAAAAAAACCCAATTTTCCTGACCCCGGGAGTGTGAAAAAAATCCAATTTTCCTGACCCTGGGAGTGTGAAAAATATCAGAATTTCCTGACTCCGGGAGTGTGAAAAATGTGATTTTCTTGAACCCGGGAGTGTGAAAAAAACCCAATTTTCCTGACCCCGGGAGTGTGAAAAAAATCCAATTTTCCTGACCCC
The DNA here is from genome assembly GCA_035047345.1 of Bradypodion ventrale. NCBI lineage: Eukaryota > Metazoa > Chordata > Lepidosauria > Squamata > Chamaeleonidae > Bradypodion > Bradypodion ventrale. The sequence continues at coordinate 20,137,078 of JAWDJE010000009.1, read as the reverse complement.
GGGAGTGTGAAAAAAATCCAATTTTCCTGACCACGGGAGTGTGAAAAATATCAGAATTTCCTGACCCCGGGAGTTTGAAAAAATGTGATTTTCTCGATCCCGGGAGTGTGAAAAATATTAAATTCTCCTGACCCCGGGAGTGTGAAAAAAATCCAATTTTCCTAACACCGGGAGTGTGAAAAAAACCACAATTTCCTGACCCCGGGAGTTTGAAAAAATGTGATTTTCTTGACCCCAGGAGTGTGAAAAAAATCAGAATCTCCTGAACCCGGGGGTGTGAAAAAATGTGATTTTGTTGACCCCGGGAGTGTGAAAAAAATAGAATCTACTCGACCCGGGAGTGTGAAAAATGTGATTTTCTTGACCCTGGGAGTGTGAAAAAATCAGAATCTCTTGAACCCGGGAGTGTGAAAAATCCAATTTTCCTGACACCGGGAGTGTGAAAAAAATCCAATTTTCCTCACCCGGGGAGTTTGAAAAAAATCTGATTCTCCTGACCCTGGGAGTGTGAAAAATGTGATTTTCCTAACACTTGGAGTGTGAAAAAAATCAGAATTTCCTGACCCCGGGAGTTTGAAAAAATCTGGTTTTCCTGACCCCGGGAGAACGAAAATATCCAATTTTCCTGACCCTGGGAGTGTGAAAATATGCGATTTTCCTGACCCCGGGAGTGTGACAAAAATCAGAATTTCTTGACCCCGGGACTTTAAAAAAATCTGATTTTCCTGACCCCGGGAGTGTGAAAATATCCGATTTTCCTGACCCCGGGAGTGTGAAAAAAATCCAATTTTACTGACCCCGGGAGTGTGAAAAATGTGACTTTCTTGACCCCGGGATTGTGAAAAAAATCAGAATCTTCTGAACCCGGGAGTGTGAAAAAATGTGATTTTCTTGACCCCGGGTGTGTGAAAAAAAAACCCAATTTTCCTGACCCCGGGAGTGTGAAAAAAATCCAATTTTCCTGACCCTGGGAGTGTGAAAAATATCAGAATTTCCTGACTCCGGGAGTGTGAAAAATGTGATTTTCTTGAACCCGGGAGTGTGAAAAAAACCCAATTTTCCTGACCCCGGGAGTGTGAAAAAAATCCAATTTTCCTGACCCCGGGAGTGTGAAAAAAATCCAATTTTCCTGACCACGGGAGTGTGAAAAATATCAGAATTTCCTGACCCCGGGAGTTTGAAAAAATGTGATTTTCTCGATCCCGGGAGTGTGAAAAATATTAAATTCTCCTGACCCCGGGAGTGTGAAAAAAATCCAATTTTCCTAACCCCGGGAGTGTGAAAAAATCCAGAATTTCCTGACCCCGGGAGTGTGAAAAAATGTGATTTTCTTGACCCCGGGAGTGTGAAAAAAATCAGAATCTCCTCATCCCGGGAGTGTGAAAAAATGTGATTTTCTTGACCCCGGGAGTGTGAAAAAACCCCAATTTTCCTGACCCCGGGAGTTTGAAAAAAATCTGGTTTTCCTGACCCCGGGAGTATGAAAATATCCAATTTTCCTAACACCGGGAGTGTGAAAATATGCGATTTTCCTGACCCCGGGAGTGTGAAAAAAATCAGAATTTCCTGACCCCCGGGATTTTAAAAAAATCTGATTTTCCTGACCCCGGGAGTGTGAAAATATCCGATTTTCCTGACCCCGGGAGTGTGAAAAAAATCCGATTTTCCTGACCTCGGGAATTTGAAAAAATCTGATTTTCCTGACACCGGGAGTGTAAATATATCCTATTTTCTTGACCCCGGGAGTGTAAAAAAATTAAATTCTCCTGACCACGGGAGTGTGAAAAAATGTGATTTTCCTAACACCGAGAGTTTGAAAAAAATCAGAATTTCCTGACCCCGGGAGTTTGAAAAAATGTGATTTTCTTGACCCCGGGAGTGTGAAAAAAATCTGATTTTCCTGACCCCGGGAGTGTGAAAATATCCGATTTTCTTGACCCCGGGAGTGTGAAAAAAATTAAATTCTCCTGACCCTGGGAGTGTGAAAAATGTGATTTTCCTAACACCGGGAGTGTGAAAAAAATCAGAATTTCCTGACCCCGGGAGTTTGAAAAAATGTGATTTTCTTGACCCCGGGAGTGTGAAAAAATCAGAATCTCCTGAACCCGGGAGTGTGAAAAAATGTGATTTTCTTGACCCCAGGAGTGTGAAAAAAACCCAATTTTCCTGACCCTGGGAGTGTGAAAAAAATTCAATTTTCCTGACCCCGGGAGTGTGAAAAATATCAGAATTTCCTGACCCCGGGAGTTTGAAAAATGTGATTTTCTTGAACCTGGGAGTGTGAAAAAAAATCCAATTTTCCTAACCCCGGGAGTGTGAAAAATATTAAATTCTCCTGACCCCGGGAGTCTGAAAAAAATCCAATTTTCCTGACCCCGGGAGTGTGAAAAATGTGATTTTCCTAACACCGGGAGTGTGAATAAAATCAGAATTTCCGGACCCCGGGAGTGTGAAAAAATGTGATTTTCTTGACCCCGAGAGTGTGAAAAAAATCAGAATCTCCTGACCCTGGGAGTGTGAAAAAATGTGATTTTCTTGTCCCCGGGAGTGTGAAAAAAACCCAATTTTCCTGACCCCGGGAGTGTGAAAAAAATCCAATTTTCCTGACCCCGGGAGTGTGAAAAAAATCCAATTTTCCTGACCCCGGGAGTGTGAAAAATATCCGATTTTCCTGACCCCGGGAGTGTGAAAAAAATCCAATTTTCCTGACCCCGGGAGTGTGAAAAATGTGACTTTCTTGACCCCGGGAGTGTGAAAAAAATCAGAATCTTCTGAACCCGGGAGTGTGAAAAAATGTGATTTTTTTGACCCCGGGTGTGTGAAAAAAAACCCCAATTTTCCTGACCCCGGGAGTGTGAAAAAAATCCAATTTTCCTGACCCTGGGAGTGTGAAAAATATCAGAATTTCCTGACCCCGGGAGTGTGAAAAGTGTGATTTTCTTGAACCCGGGAGTGTGAAAAAAACCCAATTTTCCTGACCCCGGGAGTGTGAAAAAAATCCAATTTTACTGACCCCGGGAGTGTGAAAAAAACCAATTTTCCTGACCACGGGAGTGTGAAAAATATCAGAATTTCCTGACCCCGGGAGTGTGAAAAAATGTGATTTTTTTGAACCCGGGAGTGTGAAAAATATTAAATTCTCCTGACCCCGGGAGTGTGAAAAAAATCCAATTTTCCTGACCCCGGGAGTGTGAAAAATGTGATTTTCCTAACACCGGGAGTGTGAAAAAAATCCAATTTTCCTGACCCTGGGAGTGTGAAAAATATCAGAATTTCCTGACCCCGGGAGTGTGAAAAATGTGATTTTCTTGAACCCGGGAGTGTGAAAAAAAACACCAATTTTCCTGACCCCGGGAGTGTGAAAAAAATCCAATTTTCCTGACCCCGGGAGTGTGAAAAAAATCCAATTTTCCTGACCACGGGAGTGTGAAAAATATCAGAATTCTCCTGACACCGGGAGTGTGGAAAAATGTGATTTTCTTGATCCCGGGAGTGTGAAAAATATTAAATTCTCCTGACCCCGGGAGTGTGAAAAAAATCCAATTTTCCTGACCCCGGGAGTGTGAAAAATGTGATTTTCTTGACTCCGGGAGTGTGAAAAAAATCAGAATCTTCTGAACCCGGGAGTGTGAAAAAATGTGATTTTCTTGACCTCGGGAGTGTGAAAAAAACCCAAATGTCCTGACCCTGGGAGTGTGAAAAAAATCCAATTTTCCTGACCCCGGGAGTGTGAAAAATATCAGAATTTCCTGACCCCGGGAGTGTGAAAAATGTGATTTTCTTGAACCCGGGAGTGTGAAAAAAACCCAATTTTCCTGACCCCGGGAGTGTGAAAAAAATCCAATTTTCCTGACCCCAGGAGTGTGAAAAATATCAGAATTTCCTGACCCCGGGAGTGTGAAAAATGTGATTTTCTTGAACCCGGGAGTGCAAAAAAACCAAATCTTCCTGACCCCAGGAGTGTGAAAAAAATGTGATTTTCTTGACCCCGGGAGTGTGAAAAAAATCAGAATCTCCTGACCCCGGGAGTGTGAAAAAATGTGATTTTCCTGACCCCGGGAGTTTGAAAAAAATCTGGTTATCCTGATCCCGGGAGTATGAAAATATCCAATTTTCCTGACACCGGGAGTGTGAAAATATGCGATTTTCCTGACCCCGGGAGTGTGAAAAAAATCAGAATTTCCTGACCCCGGGAGTTTAAAAAAATCTGATTTTCCTGACCCCAGGAGTGGGAAAATATCCGATTTTCCTCACCCCAGGAGTGTGAAAAAAATCCAATTTTCCTGACCCCAGGAGTGTGAAAAATGTGATTTTCTTGACCCCGGGAGTGTGAAAAAAACCCAATTTTCCTGACCCCGGGAGTTTGAAAAAAATCCAATTTTCCTGACCCCGGGAGTATGAAAATATCCAATTTTCCTGACACCGGGAGTGTGAAAATATGCGATTTTCCTGACCCCGGCAGTGAGAAAAAAATCCAATTTTCCTGACCCCGGGAGTGTGAAAAATGTGATTTTCTTGACCCCGGGAGTGTGAAAAAAATCAGAATCTTCTGAACCCGGGAGTGTGAAAAATGTGATTTTCTTGACCCCGGGTGTGTGAAAAAAACCCAATTTTCCTGACCCCGGGAGTGTGAAAAATATAAGAATTTCCTGACCCCGGGAGTGTGAAAAATGTGATTTTCTTGAACCCGGGAGTGTGAAAAAAACCCAATTTTCCTAACACCGGGAGTTTAAAAAAATCAGAATTTCCTGACCCCGGGAGTGTGAAAAAATGTGATTTTCTTGACCCCGGGAGTGTGAAAAAAATCAGAATCTCCTGACCCCGGGAGTGTGAAAAAATGTGATTTTCCTGACCCCGGGAGTTTGAAAAAAATCTGGTTATCCTGATCCCGGGAGTATGAAAATATCCAATTTTCCTGACACCGGGAGTGTGAAAATATGCGATTTTCCTGACCCCGGGAGTGTGAAAAAAATCAGAATTTCCTGACCCCGGGAGTTTAAAAAAATCTGATTTTCCTGACCCCGGGAGTGGGAAAATATCCGATTTTCCTCACCCCGGGAGTGTGAAAAAAATCCAATTTTCCTGACCCCGGGAGTGTGAAAAATGTGATTTTCTTGACCCCGGGAGTGTGAAAAAAACCCAATTTTCCTGACCCCGGGAGTGTGAAAAAACCCAATTTTCCTGACCCCGGGAGTTTGAAAAAAATCCAATTTTCCTGACCCCGGGAGTATGAAAATATCCAATTTTCCTGACACCGGGAGTGTGAAAATATGCGATTTTCCTGAACCCGGGAGTGAGAAAAAAATCCAATTTTCCTGACCCCGGGAGTGTGAAAAATGTGATTTTCTTGACCCCGGGAGTGTGAAAAAAATCAGAATCTTCTGAACCCGGGAGTGTGAAAAAATGTGATTTTCTTGACCCCGGGTGTGTGAAAAAAAACCAATTTTCCTAACACCGGGAGTTTAAAAAAATCAGAATTTCCTGACCCCGGGAGTGTGAAAAAATGTGATTTTCTTGACCCCGGGAGTGTGAAAAAAATCAGAATCTCCTGACCCCGGGAGTGTGAAAAAATGTGATTTTCTTGACCGCGGGAGTGTGAAAAAAACCCAATTTTCCTGACCCCGGGAGTTTGAAAAAAAATCTGGTTTTCCTGACACCGGGAGTATGAAAATATCCAATTTTCCTGACCCTGGGAGTGTGAAAAAAAAATTCAATTTTCCTGACCCGGGGAGTTTGAAAAAAATCTGATTTTCCTGAACCCGGGAGTTTGAAAATATCCGATTTTCCTGACCCTGGGAGTGTGAAAAATATCAGAATTTCCTGACCCCACGAGTGTCAAAATATCTGATTTTCTTGACCCCGGGAGTGTGAAAAAAATCAGAATCTCCTGAACCCGGGAGTGTGAAAAAATGTGATTTTCTTGACCCCGGGAGTGTGAAAAAAATCTAATTTTCCTGACCCCGGGAGTGTGAAAAAAATCCAATTTTCCTGACCCCGGGCGTGTGAAAAAAATCTGATTTTACTGACCCCGGGAGTGTGAAAAAAATCTGATTTTCCTGACCGCGGGAGTGTGAAAATATCCGATTTTCCTGACCCCGGGAGTGTGAAAAATATCAGAATTTCCTGACCCCGGGAGTGTAAAAAAAGTAAATTTTCCTGACCCCGGGAGTGTGAAAATATCTGATTTTCATGATCCCGGGAGAGTGAAAAAAATTAAATTCTCCTGACCCCGAGAGTGTGAAAAAATCCACTTTTTCTGACCCCGGGAGTGTGAAAAATGTGATTTTCCTAACACCGGGAGTGTGAAAAAAATCAGAATTTCCTGACACCGGGAGAGTGAAAAAATGTGATTTTCTTGACCCTGGGAGTGTGAAAAAATCAGAATCTCCTGAACCCGGGAGGGTGAATAAATCCAATTTTCCTGACCCCGGTAGTGTGAAAAAAATCCAATTTTCCTGACCTCGGGAGTGTGAAAAAAATCCAATTTTCCTGACCCGGGGAGTTTAAAAAAAATCTGATTCTCCTGACCCTGGGAGTGTGAAAAATGTGATTTTCCTAACACCGGGAGTGTGAAAAAAACCACAATTTCCTGACCCCGGGAGTTTGAAAAAATGTGATTTTCTTGACCCCGGGAGTGTGAAAAAAATAGAATCTACTCGACCCGGGAGTGTGAAAAATGTGATTTTCTTGACCCTGGGAGTGTGAAAAAATCAGAATCTCTTGAACCCGGGAGTGTGAAAAATCCAATTTTCCTGACACCGGGAGTGTGAAAAAAATCCAATTTTCCTGACCCCGGGAGTGTGAAAAATATAAGAATTTCCTGACCCCGGGAGTGTGAAAAATGTGATTTTCTTGAACCCGGGAGTGTGAAAAAAACCCAATTTTCCTAACACCGGGAGTTTAAAAAAATCAGAATTTCCTGACCCCGGGAGTGTGAAAAAATGTGATTTTCTTGACCCCGGGAGTGTGAAAAAAATCAGAATCTCCTGACCCCGGGAGTGTGAAAAAATGTGATTTTCTTGACCGCGGGAGTGTGAAAAAAACCCAATTTTCCTGACCCCGGGAGTTTGAAAAATAATCTGGTTTTCCTGACACCGGGAGTATGAAAATATCCAATTTTCCTGACCCCGGGAGTGTGAAAAAAAATTCAATTTTCCTGACCCGGGGAGTTTGAAAAAAATCTGATTTTCCTGAACCCAGGAGTTTGAAAATATCCGATTTTCCTGACCCTGGGAGTGTGAAAAATATCAGAATTTCCTGACCCCACGAGTGTCAAAATATCTGATTTTCTTGACCCCGGGAGTGTGAAAAAAATCAGAATCTCCTGAACCCGGGAGTGTGAAAAAATGTGATTTTCTTGACCCCGGGAGTGTGAAAAAAATCTAATTTTCCTGACCCCGGGAGTGTGAAAAAAATCCAATTTTCCTGACCCCGGGCGTGTGAAAAAAATCTGATTTTACTGACCCCGGGAGTGTTAAAAAAATCTGATTTTCCTGACCGCGGGAGTGTGAAAATATCCGATTTTCCTGACCCCGGGAGTGTGAAAAATATCAGAATTTCCTGACCCCGGGAGTGTAAAAAAAAGTAAATTTTCTTGACCCCGGGAGTGTGAAAATATCTGATTTTCGTGATCCCGGGAGAGTGAAAAAAATTAAATTCTCCTGACCCCGGGAGTGTGAAAAAATCCACTTTTTCTGACCCCGGGAGTGTGAAAAATGTGATTTTCCTAACACCGGGAGTGTGAAAAAAATCAGAATTTCCTGACACCGGGAGAGTGAAAAAATGTGATTTTCTTGACCCTGGGAGTGTGAAAAAATCAGAATCTCCTGAACCCGGGAGGGTGAATAAATCCAATTTTCCTGACCCCGGTAGTGTGAAAAAAATCCAATTTTCCTGACCTCGGGAGTGTGAAAAAAATCCAATTTTCCTGACCCGGGGAGTTTAAAAAAAATCTGATTCTCCTGACCCTGGGAGTGTGAAAAATGTGATTTTCCTAACACCGGGAGTGTGAAAAAACCCACAATTTCCTGACCCCGGGAGTTTGAAAAAATGTGATTTTCTTGACCCCGGGAGTGTGAAAAAAATCAGAATCTCCTGAACCCGGGGGTGTGAAAAAATGTGATTTTCTTGACCCCGGGAGTGTGAAAAAAATAGAATCTACTCGACCCGGGAGTGTGAAAAATGTGATTTTCTTGACCCTGGGAGTGTGAAAAAATCAGAATCTCTTGAACCCAGGAGTGTGAAAAATCCAATTTTCCTGACACCGGGAGTGTGAAAAAAATCCAATTTTCCTGACCCCGGGAGTGTGAAAAATATAAGAATTTCCTGACCCCGGGAGTGTGAAAAATGTGATTTTCTTGAACCCGGGAGTGTGAAAAAAACCCAATTTTCCTAACACCGGGAGTTTAAAAAAATCAGAATTTCCTGACCCCGGGAGTGTGAAAAAATGTGATTTTCTTGACCCCGGGAGTGTGAAAAAAATCAGAATCTCCTGACCCCGGGAGTGTGAAAAAATGTGATTTTCTTGACCGCGGGAGTGTGAAAAAAACCCAATTTTCCTGACCCCGGGAGTTTGAAAAAAAATCTGGTTTTCCTGACACCGGGAGTATGAAAATATCCAATTTTCCTGACCCCGGGAGTGTGAAAAAAAATTCAATTTTCCTGACCCGGGGAGTTTGAAAAAAATCTGATTTTCCTGAACCCGGGAGTTTGAAAATATCCGATTTTCCTGACCCTGGGAGTGTGAAAAATATCAGAATTTCCTGACCCCACGAGTGTCAAAATATCTGATTTTCTTGACCCCGGGAGTGTGAAAAAAATCAGAATCTCTTGAACCCGGGAGTGTGAAAAAATGTGATTTTCTTGACCCCGGGAGTGTGAAAAAAATCTAATTTTCCTGACCCCGGGAGTGTGAAAAAAATCCAATTTTCCTGACCCCGGGCGTGTGAAAAAAATCTGATTTTACTGACCCCGGGAGTGTTAAAAAAATCTGATTTTCCTGACCGCGGGAGTGTGAAAATATCCGATTTTCCTGACCCCGGGAGTGTGAAAAATATCAGAATTTCCTGACCCCGGGAGTGTAAAAAAAAGTAAATTTTCCTGACCCCGGGAGTGTGAAAATATCTGATTTTCGTGATCCCGGGAGAGTGAAAAAAATTAAATTCTCCTGACCCCGGGAGTGTGAAAAAATCCACTTTTTCTGACCCCGGGAGTGTGAAAAATGTGATTTTCCTAACACCGGGAGTGTGAAAAAAATCAGAATTTCCTGACACCGGGAGAGTGAAAAAATGTGATTTTCTTGACCCTGGGAGTGTGAAAAAATCAGAATCTCCTGAACCCGGGAGGGTGAATAAATCCAATTTTCCTGACCCCGGTAGTGTGAAAAAAATCCAATTTTCCTGACCTCGGGAGTGTGAAAAAAATCCAATTTTCCTGACCCGGGGAGTTTAAAAAAAATCTGATTCTCCTGACCCTGGGAGTGTGAAAAATGTGATTTTCCTAACACCGGGAGTGTGAAAAAAACCACAATTTCCTGACCCCGGGAGTTTGAAAAAATGTGATTTTCTTGACCCCGGGAGTGTGAAAAAAATCAGAATCTCCTGAACCCGGGGGTGTGAAAAAATGTGATTTTCTTGACCCCGGGAGTGTGAAAAAAATAGAATCTACTCGACCCGGGAGTGTGAAAAATGTGATTTTCTTGACCCTGGGAGTGTGAAAAAATCAGAATCTCTTGAACCCGGGAGTGTGAAAAATCCAATTTTCCTGACACCGGGAGTGTGAAAAAAATCCAATTTTCCTGACCCCGGGAGTGTGAAAAAAATCCAATTTTCCTGACCCCGGGAGTTTGAAAAAATCTGGTTTTCCTGACCCCGGGAGAACGAAAATATCCAATTTTCCTGACCCTGGGAGTGTGAAAATATGCGATTTTCCTGACCCCGGGAGTGTGACAAAAATCAGAATTTCTTGACCCCGGGACTTTAAAAAAATCTGATTTTCCTGACCCCGGGAGTGTGAAAATATCCGATTTTCCTGACCCCGGGAGTGTGAAAAAAATCCAATTTTACTGACCCCGGGAGTGTGAAAAATGTGACTTTCTTGACCCCGGGATTGTGAAAAAAATCAGAATCTTCTGAACCCGGGAGTGTGAAAAAATGTGATTTTCTTGACCCCGGGTGTGTGAAAAAAATCCAATTTTCCTGACCCTGGGAGTGTGAAAAATATCAGAATTTCCTGACTCCGGGAGTGTGAAAAATGTGATTTTCTTGAACCCGGGAGTGTGAAAAAAAACCCAATTTTCCTGACCCCGGGAGTGTGAAAAAAATCCAATTTTCCTGACCCCGGGAGTGTGAAAAAAAATCCAATTTTCCTGACCACGGGAGTGTGAAAAATATCAGAATTTCCTGACCCCGGGAGTTTGAAAAAATGTGATTTTCTCGATCCCGGGAGTGTGAAAAATATTAAATTCTCCTGACCCCGGGAGTGTGAAAAAAATCCAATTTTCCTAACCCCGGGAGTGTGAAAAAATCCAGAATTTCCTGACCCCGGGAGTGTGAAAAAATGTGATTTTCTTGACCCCGGGAGTGTGAAAAAAATCAGAATCTCCTCATCCCGGGAGTGTGAAAATATGTGATTTTCTTGACCCCGGGAGTGTGAAAAAACCCCAATTTTCCTGACCCCGGGAGTTTGAAAAAAATCTGGTTTTCCTGACCCCGGGAGTATGAAAATATCCAATTTTCCTAACACCGGGAGTGTGAAAATATGCGATTTTCCTGACCCCGGGAGTGTGAAAAAAATCAGAATTTCCTGACCCCCGGGATTTTAAAAAAATCTGATTTTCCTGACCCCGGGAGTGTGAAAATATCCGATTTTCCTGACCCCGGGAGTGTGAAAAAAATCTGATTTTCCTGACCTCGGGAATTTGAAAAAATCTGATTTTCCTGACACCGGGAGTGTAAATATATCCTATTTTCTTGACCCCGGGAGTGTAAAAAAATTAAATTCTCCTGACCACGGGAGTGTGAAAAAATGTGATTTTCCTAACACCGAGAGTTTGAAAAAAATCAGAATTTCCTGACCCCGGGAGTTTGAAAAAATGTGATTTTCTTGACCCCGGGAGTGTGAAAAAAATCTGATTTTCCTGACCCCGGGAGTGTGAAAATATCCGATTTTCTTGACCCCGGGAGTGTGAAAAAAATTAAATTCTCCTGACCCTGGGAGTGTGAAAAATGTGATTTTCCTAACACCGGGAGTGTGAAAAAAATCAGAATTTCCTGACCCCGGGAGTTTGAAAAAATGTGATTTTCTTGACCCCGGGAGTGTGAAAAAATCAGAATCTCCTGAACCCGGGAGTGTGAAAAAATGTGATTTTCTTGACCCCAGGAGTGTGAAAAAAACCCAATTTTCCTGACCCTGGGAGTGTGAAAAAAATCCAATTTTCCTGACCCCGGGAGTGTGAAAAATATCAGAATTTCCTGACCCCGGGAGTTTGAAAAATGTGATTTTCTTGAACCTGGGAGTGTGAAAAAAAATCCAATTTTCCTAACCCCGGGAGTGTGAAAAATATTAAATTCTCCTGACCCCGGGAGTCTGAAAAATATCCAATTTTCCTGACCCCGGGAGTGTGAAAAATGTGATTTTCCTAACACCGGGAGTGTGAATAAAATCAGAATTTCCGGACCCCGGGAGTGTGAAAAAATGTGATTTTCTTGACCCCGAGAGTGTGAAAAAAATCAGAATCTCCTGACCCCGGGAGTGTGAAAAAATGTGATTTTCTTGACCCCGAGAGTGTGAAAAAAATCTGGTTTTCCTGACCCCGGGAGTATGAAAATATACAATTTTCCTGACCCTGGGAGTGTGAAAATATGCGATTTTCCTGACCCCGGGAGTGTGACAAAAATCAGAATTTCCTGACCCCGGGACTTTAAAAAAATCTGATTTTCCTGACCCGGCGAGTGTCAAAATATCCGATTTTCCTGACCCCGGGAGTGTGAAAAAAATCCAATTTTCCTGACCCCGGGAGTGTGAAAAATGTGACTTTCTTGACCCCGGGAGTGTGAAAAAAATCAGAATCTTCTGAACCCGGGAGTGTGAAAAAATGTGATTTTTTTGACCCCGGGTGTGTGAAAAAAAACCCCAATTTTCCTGACCCCGGGAGTGTGAAAAAAATCCAATTTTCCTGACCCTGGGAGTGTGAAAAATATCAGAATTTCCTGACCCCGGGAGTGTGAAAAGTGTGATTTTCTTGAACCCGGGAGTGTGAAAAAAACCCAATTTTCCTGACCCCGGGAGTGTGAAAAAAATCCAATTTTACTGACCCCGGGAGTGTGAAAAAAACCAATTTTCCTGACCACGGGAGTGTGAAAAATATCAGAATTTCCTGACCCCGGGAGTGTGAAAAAATGTGATTTTTTTGAACCCGGGAGTGTGAAAAATATTAAATTCTCCTGACCCCGGGAGTGTGAAAAAAAATCAAATTTTCCTGACCCCGGGAGTGTGAAAAATGTGATTTTCCTAACACCGGGAGTGTGAAAAAAATCCAATTTTCCTGACCCTGGGAGTGTGAAAAATATCAGAATTTCCTGACCCCGGGAGTGTGAAAAATGTGATTTTCTTGAACCCGGGAGTGTGAAAAAAACCCAATTTTCCTGACCCCGGGAGTGTGAAAAAAATCCAATTTTCCTGACCCCGGGAGTGTGAAAAAAATCCAATTTTCCTGACCCCGGGAGTGTGAAAAATATCCGATTTTCCTGACCCCGGGAGTGTGAAAAAAATCCAATTTTCCTGACCCCGGGAGTGTGAAAAATGTGACTTTCTTGACCCCGGGAGTGTGAAAAAAATCAGAATCTTCTGAACCCGGGAGTGTGAAAAAATGTGATTTTTTTGACCCCGGGTGTGTGAAAAAAGACCCCAATTTTCCTGACCCCGGGAGTGTGAAAAAAATCCAATTTTCCTGACCCTGGGAGTGTGAAAAATATCAGAATTTCCTGACCCCGGGAGTGTGAAAAGTGTGATTTTCTTGAACCCGGGAGTGTGAAAAAAACCCAATTTTCCTGACCCCGGGAGTGTGAAAAAAATCCAATTTTACTGACCCCGGGAGTGTGAAAAAAACCAATTTTCCTGACCACGGGAGTGTGAAAAATATCAGAATTTCCTGACCCCGGGAGTGTGAAAAAATGTGATTTTTTTGAACCCGGGAGTGTGAAAAATATTAAATTCTCCTGACCCCGGGAGTGTGAAAAAAATCCAATTTTCCTGACCCCGGGAGTGTGAAAAATGTGATTTTCCTAACACCGGGAGTGTGAAAAAAATCCAATTTTCCTGACCCTGGGAGTGTGAAAAATATCAGAATTTCCTGACCCCGGGAGTGTGAAAAATGTGATTTTCTTGAACCCGGGAGTGTGAAAAAAAAAACCAATTTTCCTGACCCCGGGAGTGTGAAAAAAATCCAATTTTCCTGACCCCGGGAGTGTGAAAAAAATCCAATTTTCCTGACCACGGGAGTGTGAAAAATATCAGAATTCTCCTGACACCGGGAGTGTGGAAAAATGTGATTTTCTTGATCCCGGGAGTGTGAAAAATATTAAATTCTCCTGTCCCCGGGAGTGTGAAAAAAATCCAATTTTCCTGACCCCGGGAGTGTGAAAAATGTGATTTTCTTGACTCCGGGAGTGTGAAAAAAATCAGAATCTTCTGAACCCGGGAGTGTGAAAAAATGTGATTTTCTTGACCTCGGGAGTGTGAAAAAAACCCAAATGTCCTGACCCTGGGAGTGTGAAAAAAATCCAATTTTCCTGACCCCGGGAGTGTGAAAAATATCAGAATTTCCTGACCCCGGGAGTGTGAAAAATGTGATTTTCTTGAACCCGGGAGTGTGAAAAAAACCCAATTTTCCTGACCCCGGGAGTGTGAAAAAAATCCAATTTTCCTGACCCCAGGAGTGTGAAAAATATCAGAATTTCCTGACCCCGGGAGTGTGAAAAATGTGATTTTCTTGAACCCGGGAGTGCAAAAAAACCAAATCTTCCTGACCCCAGGAGTGTGAAAAAAATGTGATTTTCTTGACCCCGGGAGTGTGAAAAAAATCAGAATCTCCTGACCCCGGGAGTGTGAAAAAATGTGATTTTCCTGACCCCGGGAGTTTGAAAAAAATCTGGTTATCCTGATCCCGGGAGTATGAAAATATCCAATTTTCCTGACACCGGGAGTGTGAAAATATGCGATTTTCCTGACCCCGGGAGTGTGAAAAAAATCAGAATTTCCTGACCCCGGGAGTTTAAAAAAATCTGATTTTCCTGACCCCGGGAGTGGGAAAATATCCGATTTTCCTCACCCCGGGAGTGTGAAAAAAATCCAATTTTCCTGACCCCAGGAGTGTGAAAAATGTGATTTTCTTGACCCCGGGAGTGTGAAAAAAACCCAATTTTCCTGACCCCGGGAGTTTGAAAAAAATCCAATTTTCCTGACCCCGGGAGTATGAAAATATCCAATTTTCCTGACACCGGGAGTGTGAAAATATGCCATTTTCCTGACCCCGGCAGTGAGAAAAAAAACCAATTTTCCTGACCCCGGGAGTGTGAAAAATGTGATTTTCTTGACCCCGGGAGTGTGAAAAAAATCTGAATCTTCTGAACCCGGGAGTGTGAAAAAATGTGATTTTCTTGACCCCGGGTGTGTGAAAAAAAACCCAATTTTCCTGACCCCGGGAGTGTGAAAAATATAAGAATTTCCTGACCCCGGGAGTGTGAAAAAAACCCAATTTTCCTGACCCCGGGAGTGTGAAAAATATAAGAATTTCCTGACCCCGGGAGTGTGAAAAATGTGATTTTCTTGAACCCGGGAGTGTGAAAAAAACCCAATTTTCCTAACACCGGGAGTTTAAAAAAATCAGAATTTCCTGACCCCGGGAGTGTGAAAAAATGTGATTTTCTTGACCCCGGGAGTGTGAAAAAAATCAGAATCTCCTGACCCCGGGAGTGTGAAAAAATGTGATTTTCCTGACCCCGGGAGTTTGAAAAAAATCTGGTTATCCTGATCCCGGGAGTATGAAAATATCCAATTTTCCTGACACCGGGAGTGTGAAAATATGTGATTTTCCTGACCCCGGGAGTGTGAAAAAAATCAGAATTTCCTGACCCCGGGAGTTTAAAAAAATCTGATTTTCCTGACCCCGGGAGTGGGAAAATATCCGATTTTCCTCACCCCGGGAGTGTGAAAAAAATCCAATTTTCCTGACCCCGGGAGTGTGAAAAATGTGATTTTCTTGACCCCGGGAGTGTGAAAAAAACCCAATTTTCCTGACCCCGGGAGTGTGAAAAAACCCAATTTTCCTGACCCCGGGAGTTTGAAAAAAATCCAATTTTCCTGACCCCGGGAGTATGAAAATATCCAATTTTCCTGACACCGGGAGTGTGAAAATATGCGATTTTCCTGAACTCGGGAGTGAGAAAAAAATCCAATTTTCCTGACCCCGGGAGTGTGAAAAATGTGATTTTCTTGACCCCGGGAGTGTGAAAAAAATCAGAATCTTCTGAACCCGGGAGTGTGAAAAAATGTGATTTTCTTGACCCCGGGTGTGTGAAAAAAACCCAATTTTCCTGACCCCGGGAGTGTGAAAAATATAAGAATTTCCTGACCCCGGGAGTGTGAAAAATGTGATTTTCTTGAACCCGGGAGTGTGAAAAAAACCCAATTTTCCTAACACCGGGAGTTTAAAAAAATCAGAATTTCCTGACCCCGGGAGTGTGAAAAAATGTGATTTTCTTGACCCCGGGAGTGTGAAAAAAATCAGAATCTCCTGACCCCGGGAGTGTGAAAAAATGTGATTTTCTTGACCGCGGGAATGTGAAAAAAACCCAATTTTCCTGACCCCGGGAGTTTGAAAAAAAATCTGGTTTTCCTGACACCGGGAGTATGAAAATATCCAATTTTCCTGACCCTGGGAGTGTGAAAAAAAATTCAATTTTCCTGACCCGGGGAGTTTGAAAAAAATCTGATTTTCCTGAACCCGGGAGTTTGAAAATATCCGATTTTCCTGACCCTGGGAGTGTGAAAAATATCAGAATTTCCTGACCCCACGAGTGTCAAAATATCTGATTTTCTTGACCCCGGGAGTGTGAAAAAAATCAGAATCTCCTGAACCCGGGAGTGTGAAAAAATGTGATTTTCTTGACCCCGGGAGTGTGAAAAAAATCTAATTTTCCTGACCCCGGGAGTGTGAAAAAAATCCAATTTTCCTGACCCCGGGCGTGTGAAAAAAATCTGATTTTACTGAACCCGGGAGTGTTAAAAAAATCTGATTTTCCTGACCGCGGGAGTGTGAAAATATCCGATTTTCCTGACCCCGGGAGTGTGAAAAATATCAGAATTTCCTGACCCCGGGAGTGTAAAAAAAAGTAAATTTTCCTGACCCCGGGAGTGTGAAAATATCTGATTTTCGTGATCCCGGGAGAGTGAAAAAAATTAAATTCTCCTGACCCCGGGAGTGTGAAAAAATCCACTTTTTCTGACCCCGGGAGTGTGAAAAATGTGATTTTCCTAACACCGGGAGTGTGAAAAAAATCAGAATTTCCTGACACCGGGAGAGTGAAAAAATGTGATTTTCTTGACCCTGGGAGTGTGAAAAAATCAGAATCTCCTGAACCCGGGAGGGTGAATAAATCCAATTTTCCTGACCCCGGTAGTGTGAAAAAAATCCAATTTTCCTGACCTCGGGAGTGTGAAAAAAATCCAATTTTCCTGACCCGGGGAGTTTAAAAAAAATCTGATTCTCCTGACCCTGGGAGTGTGAAAAATGTGATTTTCCTAACACCGGGAGTGTGAAAAAAACCACAATTTCCTGACCCCGGGAGTTTGAAAAAATGTGATTTTCTTGACCCCGGGAGTGTGAAAAAAATCAGAATCTCCTGAACCCGGGGGTGTGAAAAAATGTGATTTTCTTGACCCCGGGAGTGTGAAAAAAATAGAATCTACTCGACCCGGGAGTGTGAAAAATGTGATTTTCTTGACCCTGGGAGTGTGAAAAAATCAGAATCTCTTGAACCCGGGAGTGTGAAAAATCCAATTTTCCTGACACCGGGAGTGTGAAAAAAATCCAATTTTCCTGACCCCGGGAGTGTGAAAAAAATCCAATTTTCCTGACCCCGGGAGTGTGAAAAAAATCCAATTTTCCTCACCCGGGGAGTTTGAAAAAAATCTGATTCTCCTGACCCTGGGAGTGTGAAAAATGTGATTTTCCTAACACTTGGAGTGTGAAAAAAATCAGAATTTCCTGACCCCGGGAGTTTGAAAAAATCTGGTTTTCCTGACCCCGGGAGAACGAAAATATCCAATTTTCCTGACCCTGGGAGTGTGAAAATATGCGATTTTCCTGATCCCGGGAGTGTGACAAAAATCAGAATTTCTTGACCCCGGGACTTTAAAAAAATCTGATTTTCCTGACCCCGGGAGTGTGAAAATATCCGATTTTCCTGACCCCGGGAGTGTGAAAAAAATCCAATTTTACTGACCCCGGGAGTGTGAAAAATGTGACTTTCTTGACCCCGGGATTGTGAAAAAAATCAGAATCTTCTGAACCCGGGAGTGTGAAAAAATGTGATTTTCTTGACCCCGGGTGTGTGAAAAAAATCCAATTTTCCTGACCCTGGGAGTGTGAAAAATATCAGAATTTCCTGACTCCGGGAGTGTGAAAAATGTGATTTTCTTGAACCCGGGAGTGTGAAAAAAACCCAATTTTCCTGACCCCGGGAGTGTGAAAAAAATCCAATTTTCCTGACCCCGGGAGTGTGAAAAAAATCCAATTTTCCTGACCACGGGAGTGTGAAAAATATCAGAATTTCCTGACCCCGGGAGTTTGAAAAAATGTGATTTTCTCGATCCCGGGAGTGTGAAAAATATTAAATTCTCCTGACCCCGGGAGTGTGAAAAAAATCCAATTTTCCTAACCCCGGGAGTGTGAAAAAATCCAGAATTTCCTGACCCCGGGAGTGTGAAAAAATGTGATTTTCTTGACCCCGGGAGTGTGAAAAAAATCAGAATCTCCTCATCCCGGGAGTGTGAAAAAATGTGATTTTCTTGACCCCGGGAGTGTGAAAAAACCCCAATTTTCCTGACCCCGGGAGTTTGAAAAAAATCTGGTTTTCCTGACCCCGGGAGTATGAAAATATCCAATTTTCCTAACACCGGGAGTGTGAAAATATGCGATTTTCCTGACCCCGGGAGTGTGAAAAAAATCAGAATTTCCTGACCCCCGGGATTTTAAAAAAATCTGATTTTCCTGACCCCGGGAGTGTGAAAATATCCGATTTTCCTGACCCCGGGAGTGTGAAAAAAATCCGATTTTCCTGACCTCGGGAATTTGAAAAAATCTGATTTTCCTGACACCGGGAGTGTAAATATATCCTATTTTCTTGACCCCGGGAGTGTAAAAAAATTAAATTCTCCTGACCACGGGAGTGTGAAAAAATGTGATTTTCCTAACACCGAGAGTTTGAAAAAAATCAGAATTTCCTGACCCCGGGAGTTTGAAAAAATGTGATTTTCTTGACCCCGGGAGTGTGAAAAAAATCTGATTTTCCTGACCCCGGGAGTGTGAAAATATCCGATTTTCTTGACCCCGGGAGTGTGAAAAAAATTAAATTCTCCTGACCCTGGGAGTGTGAAAAATGTGATTTTCCTAACACCGGGAGTGTGAAAAAAATCAGAATTTCCTGACCCCGGGAGTTTGAAAAAATGTGATTTTCTTGACCCCGGGAGTGTGAAAAAATCAGAATCTCCTGAACCCGGGAGTGTGAAAAAATGTGATTTTCTTGACCCCAGGAGTGTGAAAAAAACCCAATTTTCCTGACCCTGGGAGTGTGAAAAATATCAGAATTTCCTGACCCCGGGAGTTTGAAAAATGTGATTTTCTTGAACCTGGGAGTGTGAAAAAAAATCCAATTTTCCTAACCCCGGGAGTGTGAAAAATATTAAATTCTCCTGACCCCGGGAGTCTGAAAAATATCCAATTTTCCTGACCCCGGGAGTGTGAAAAATGTGATTTTCCTAACACCGGGAGTGTGAATAAAATCAGAATTTCCGGACCCCGGGAGTGTGAAAAAATGTGATTTTCTTGACCCCGAGAGTGTGAAAAAAATCAGAATCTCCTGACCCCGGGAGTGTGAAAAAATGTGATTTTCTTGACCCCGAGAGTGTGAAAAAAATCTGGTTTTCCTGACCCCGGGAGTATGAAAATATACAATTTTCCTGACCCTGGGAGTGTGAAAATATGCGATTTTCCTGACCCCGGGAGTGTGACAAAAATCAGAATTTCCTGACCCCGGGACTTTAAAAAAATCTGATTTTCCTGACCCGGCGAGTGTCAAAATATCCGATTTTCCTGACCCCGGGAGTGTGAAAAAAATCCAATTTTCCTGACCCCGGGAGTGTGAAAAATGTGACTTTCTTGACCCCGCTAGTGTGAAAAAAATCAGAATCTTCTGAACCCGGGAGTGTGAAAAAATGTGATTTTTTTGACCCCGGGTGTGTGAAAAAAAACCCCAATTTTCCTGACCCCGGGAGTGTGAAAAAAATCCAATTTTCCTGACCCTGGGAGTGTGAAAAATATCAGAATTTCCTGACCCCGGGAGTGTGAAAAGTGTGATTTTCTTGAACCCGGGAGTGTGAAAAAAACCCAATTTTCCTGACCCCGGGAGTGTGAAAAAAATCCAATTTTACTGACCCCGGGAGTGTGAAAAAAACCAATTTTCCTGACCACGGGAGTGTGAAAAATATCAGAATTTCCTGACCCCGGGAGTGTGAAAAAATGTGATTTTTTTGAACCCGGGAGTGTGAAAAATATTAAATTCTCCTGACCCCGGGAGTGTGAAAAAAATCAAATTTTCCTGACCCCGGGAGTGTGAAAAATGTGATTTTCCTAACACCGGGAGTGTGAAAAAAATCCAATTTTCCTGACCCTGGGAGTGTGAAAAATATCAGAATTTCCTGACCCCGGGAGTGTGAAAAATGTGATTTTCTTGAACCCGGGAGTGTGAAAAAAACCCAATTTTCCTGACCCCGGGAGTGTGAAAAAAATCCAATTTTCCTGACCCCGGGAGTATGAAAAAAATCCAATTTTCCTGACCCCGGGAGTGTGAAAAATATCCGATTTTCCTGACCCCGGGAGTGTGAAAAAAATCCAATTTTCCTGACCCCGGGAGTGTGAAAAATGTGACTTTCTTGACCCCGGGAGTGTGAAAAAAATCAGAATCTTCTGAACCCGGGAGTGTGAAAAAATGTGATTTTTTTGACCCCGGGTGTGTGAAAAAAAACCCCAATTTTCCTGACCCCGGGAGTGTGAAAAAAATCCAATTTTCCTGACCCTGGGAGTGTGAAAAATATCAGAATTTCCTGACCCCGGGAGTGTGAAAAGTGTGATTTTCTTGAACCCGGGAGTGTGAAAAAAACCCAATTTTCCTGACCCCGGGAGTGTGAAAAAAATCCAATTTTACTGACCCCGGGAGTGTGAAAAAACCAATTTTCCTGTCCACGGGAGTGTGAAAAATATCAGAATTTCCTGACCCCGGGAGTGTGAAAAAATGTGATTTTTTTGAACCCGGGAGTGTGAAAAATATTAAATTCTCCTGACCCCGGGAGTGTGAAAAAAATCCAATTTTCCTGACCCCGGGAGTGTGAAAAATGTGATTTTCCTAACACCGGGAGTGTGAAAAAAATCCAATTTTCCTGACCCTGGGAGTGTGAAAAATATCAGAATTTCCTGACCCCGGGAGTGTGAAAAATGTGATTTTCTTGAACCCGGGAGTGTGAAAAAAAAAACCAATTTTCCTGACCCCGGGAGTGTGAAAAAAATCCAATTTTCCTGACCCCGGGAGTGTGAAAAAAATCCAATTTTCCTGACCACGGGAGTGTGAAAAATATCAGAATTCTCCTGACACCGGGAGTGTGGAAAAATGTGATTTTCTTGATCCCGGGAGTGTGAAAAATATTAAATTCTCCTGACCCCGGGAGTGTGAAAAAAATCCAATTTTCCTGACCCCGGGAGTGTGAAAAATGTGATTTTCTTGACTCCGGGAGTGTGAAAAAAATCAGAATCTTCTGAACCCGGGAGTGTGAAAAAATGTGATTTTCTTGACCTCGGGAGTGTGAAAAAAACCCAAATGTCCTGACCCTGGGAGTGTGAAAAAAATCCAATTTTCCTGACCCCGGGAGTGTGAAAAATATCAGAATTTCCTGACCCCGGGAGTGTGAAAAATGTGATTTTCTTGAACCCGGGAGTGTGAAAAAAACCCAATTTTCCTGACCCCGGGAGTGTGAAAAAAATCCAATTTTCCTGACCCCAGGAGTGTGAAAAATATCAGAATTTCCTGACCCCGGGAGTGTGAAAAATGTGATTTTCTTGAACCCGGGAGTGCAAAAAAACCAAATCTTCCTGACCCCAGTAGTGTGAAAAAAATGTGATTTTCTTGACCCCGGGAGTGTGAAAAAAATCAGAATCTCCTGACCCCGGGAGTGTGAAAAAATGTGATTTTCCTGACCCCGGGAGTTTGAAAAAAATCTGGTTATCCTGATCCCGGGAGTATGAAAATATCCAATTTTCCTGACACCGGGAGTGTGAAAATATGCGATTTTCCTGACCCCGGGAGTGTGAAAAAAATCAGAATTTCCTGACCCCGGGAGTTTAAAAAAATCTGATTTTCCTGACCCCGGGAGTGGGAAAATATCCGATTTTCCTCACCCCGGGAGTGTGAAAAAAATCCAATTTTCCTGACCCCAGGAGTGTGAAAAATGTGATTTTCTTGACCCCGGGAGTGTGAAAAAAACCCAATTTTCCTGACCCCGGGAGTTTGAAAAAAATCCAATTTTCCTGACCCCGGGAGTATGAAAATATCCAATTTTCCTGACACCGGGAGTGTGAAAATATGCGATTTTCCTGACCCTGGCAGTGAGAAAAAAATCCAATTTTCCTGACCCCGGGAGTGTGAAAAATGTGATTTTCTTGACCCCGGGAGTGTGAAAAAAATCTGAATCTTCTGAACCCGGGAGTGTGAAAAAATGTGATTTTCTTGACCCCGGGTGTGTGAAAAAAACCCAATTTTCCTGACCCCGGGAGTGTGAAAAATATAAGAATTTCCTGACCCCGGGAGTGTGAAAAAAACCCAATTTTCCTGACCCCGGGAGTGTGAAAAATATAAGAATTTCCTGACCCCGGGAGTGTGAAAAATGTGATTTTCTTGAACCCGGGAGTGTGGAAAAAACCCAATTTTCCTAACACCGGGAGTTTAAAAAAATCAGAATTTCCTGACCCCGGGAGTGTGAAAAAATGTGATTTTCTTGACCCCGGGAGTGTGAAAAAAATCAGAATCTCCTGACCCCGGGAGTGTGAAAAAATGTGATTTTCCTGACCCCGGGAGTTTGAAAAAAATCTGGTTATCCTGATCCCGGGAGTATGAAAATATCCAATTTTCCTGACACCGGGAGTGTGAAAATATGCGATTTTCCTGACCCCGGGAGTGTGAAAAAAATCAGAATTTCCTGACCCCGGGAGTTTAAAAAAATCTGATTTTCCTGACCCCGGGAGTGGGAAAATATCCGATTTTCCTCACCCCGGGAGTGTGAAAAAAATCCAATTTTCCTGACCCCGGGAGTGTGAAAAATGTGATTTTCTTGACCCCGGGAGTGTGAAAAAAACCCAATTTTCCTGACCCCGGGAGTGTGAAAAAACCCAATTTTCCTGACCCCGGGAGTTTGAAAAAAATCCAATTTTCCTGACCCCAGGAGTATGAAAATATCCAATTTTCCTGACACCGGGAGTGTGAAAATATGCGATTTTCCTGAACCCGGGAGTGAGAAAAAAATCCAATTTTCCTGACCCCGGGAGTGTGAAAAATGTGATTTTCTTGACCCCGGGAGTGTGAAAAAAATCAGAATCTTCTGAACCCGGGAGTGTGAAAAAATGTGATTTTCTTGACCCCGGGTGTGTGAAAAAAACCCAATTTTCCTGACCCCGGGAGTGTGAAAAATATAAGAATTTCCTGACCCCGGGAGTGTGAAAAATGTGATTTTCTTGAACCCGGGAGTGTGAAAAAAACCCAATTTTCCTAACACCGGGAGTTTAAAAAAATCAGAATTTCCTGACCCCGGGAGTGTGAAAAAATGTGATTTTCTTGACCCCGGGAGTGTGAAAAAAATCAGAATCTCCTGACCCCGGGAGTGTGAAAAAATGTGATTTTCTTGACCGCGGGAGTGTGAAAAAAACCCAATTTTCCTGACCCCGGGAGTTTGAAAAAAAATCTGGTTTTCCTGACACCGGGAGTATGAAAATATCCAATTTTCCTGACCCTGGGAGTGTGAAAAAAAAATTCAATTTTCCTGACCCGGGGAGTTTGAAAAAAATCTGATTTTCCTGAACCCGGGAGTTTGAAAATATCCGATTTTCCTGACCCTGGGAGTGTGAAAAATATCAGAATTTCCTGACCCCACGAGTGTCAAAATATCTGATTTTCTTGACCCCGGGAGTGTGAAAAAAATCAGAATCTCCTGAACCCGGGAGTGTGAAAAAATGTGATTTTCTTGACCCCGGGAGTGTGAAAAAAATCTAATTTTCCTGACCCCGGGAGTGTGAAAAAAATCCAATTTTCCTGACCCCGGGCGTGTGAAAAAAATCTGATTTTACTGACCCCGGGAGTGTGAAAAAAATCTGATTTTCCTGACCGCGGGAGTGTGAAAATATCCGATTTTCCTGACCCCGGGAGTGTGAAAAATATCAGAATTTCCTGACCCCGGGAGTGTAAAAAAAAGTAAATTTTCCTGACCCCGGGAGTGTGAAAATATCTGATTTTCGTGATCCCGGGAGAGTGAAAAAAATTAAATTCTCCTGACCCCGAGAGTGTGAAAAAATCCACTTTTTCTGACCCTGGGAGTGTGAAAAATGTGATTTTCCTAACACCGGGAGTGTGAAAAAAATCAGAATTTCCTGACACCGGGAGAGTGAAAAAATGTGATTTTCTTGACCCTGGGAGTGTGAAAAAATCAGAATCTCCTGAACCCGGGAGGGTGAATAAATCCAATTTTCCTGACCCCGGTAGTGTGAAAAAAATCCAATTTTCCTGACCTCGGGAGTGTGAAAAAAATCCAATTTTCCTGACCCGGGGAGTTTAAAAAAAATCTGATTCTCCTGACCCTGGGAGTGTGAAAAATGTGATTTTCCTAACACCGGGAGTGTGAAAAAAACCACAATTTCCTGACCCCGGGAGTTTGAAAAAATGTGATTTTCTTGACCCCGGGAGTGTGAAAAAAATAGAATCTACTCGACCCGGGAGTGTGAAAAATGTGATTTTCTTGACCCTGGGAGTGTGAAAAAATCAGAATCTCTTGAACCCGGGAGTGTGAAAAATCCAATTTTCCTGACACCGGGAGTGTGAAAAAAATCCAATTTTCCTGACCCCGGGAGTGTGAAAAATATAAGAATTTCCTGACCCCGGGAGTGTGAAAAATGTGATTTTCTTGAACCCGGGAGTGTGAAAAAAACCCAATTTTCCTAACACCAGGAGTTTAAAAAAATCAGAATTTCCTGACCCCGGGAGTGTGAAAAAATGTGATTTTCTTGACCCCGGGAGTGTGAAAAAAATCAGAATCTCCTGACCCCGGGAGTGTGAAAAAATGTGATTTTCTTGACCGCGGGAGTGTGAAAAAAACCCAATTTTCCTGACCCCGGGAGTTTGAAAAATAATCTGGTTTTCCTGACACCGGGAGTATGAAAATATCCAATTTTCCTGACCCCGGGAGTGTGAAAAAAAATTCAATTTTCCTGACCCGGGGAGTTTGAAAAAAATCTGATTTTCCTGAACCCGGGAGTTTGAAAATATCCGATTTTCCTGACCCTGGGAGTGTGAAAAATATCAGAATTTCCTGACCCCACGAGTGTCAAAATATCTGATTTTCTTGACCCCGGGAGTGTGAAAAAAATCAGAATCTCCTGAACCCGGGAGTGTGAAAAAATGTGATTTTCTTGACCCCGGGAGTGTGAAAAAAATCTAATTTTCCTGACCCCGGGAGTGTGAAAAAAATCCAATTTTCCTGACCCCGGGCGTGTGAAAAAAATCTGATTTTACTGACCCCGGGAGTGTTAAAAAAATCTGATTTTCCTGACCGCGGGAGTGTGAAAATATCCGATTTTCCTGACCCCGGGAGTGTGAAAAATATCAGAATTTCCTGACCCCGGGAGTGTAAAAAAAAGTAAATTTTCCTGACCCCGGGAGTGTGAAAATATCTGATTTTCGTGATCCCGGGAGAGTGAAAAAAATTAAATTCTCCTGACCCCGGGAGTGTGAAAAAATCCACTTTTTCTGACCCCGGGAGTGTGAAAAATGTGATTTTCCTAACACCGGGAGTGTGAAAAAAATCAGAATTTCCTGACACCGGGAGAGTGAAAAAATGTGATTTTCTTGACCCTGGGAGTGTGAAAAAATCAGAATCTCCTGAACCCGGGAGGGTGAATAAATCCAATTTTCCTGACCCCGGTAGTGTGAAAAAAATCCAATTTTCCTGACCTCGGGAGTGTGAAAAAAATCCAATTTTCCTGACCCGGGGAGTTTAAAAAAAATCTGATTCTCCTGACCCTGGGAGTGTGAAAAATGTGATTTTCCTAACACCGGGAGTGTGAAAAAAACCACAATTTCCTGACCCCGGGAGTTTGAAAAAATGTGATTTTCTTGACCCCGGGAGTGTGAAAAAAATCAGAATCTCCTGAACCCGGGGGTGTGGAAAAATGTGATTTTCTTGACCCCGAGAGTGTGAAAAAAATAGAATCTACTCGACCCGGGAGTGTGAAAAATGTGATTTTCTTGACCCTGGGAGTGTGAAAAAATCAGAATCTCTTGAACCCAGGAGTGTGAAAAATCCAATTTTCCTGACACCGGGAGTGTGAAAAAAATCCAATTTTCCTGACCCCGGGAGTGTGAAAAATATAAGAATTTCCTGACCCCGGGAGTGTGAAAAAAATCCAATTTTCCTCACCCGGGGAGTTTGAAAAAAATCTGATTCTCCTGACCCTGGGAGTGTGAAAAATGTGATTTTCCTAACACTTGGAGTGTGAAAAAAATCAGAATTTCCTGACCCCGGGAGTTTGAAAAAATCTGGTTTTCCTGACCCCGGGAGAACGAAAATATCCAATTTTCCTGACCCTGGGAGTGTGAAAATATGCGATTTTCCTGACCCCGGGAGTGTGACAAAAATCAGAATTTCTTGACCCCGGGACTTTAAAAAAATCTGATTTTCCTGACCCCGGGAGTGTGAAAATATCCGATTTTCCTGACCCCGGGAGTTTGAAAAAATCTGGTTTTCCTGACCCCGGGAGAACGAAAATATCCAATTTTCCTGACCCTGGGAGTGTGAAAATATGCGATTTTCCTGACCCCGGGAGTGTGACAAAAATCAGAATTTCTTGACCCCGGGACTTTAAAAAAATCTGATTTTCCTGACCCCGGGAGTGTGAAAATATCCGATTTTCCTGACCCCGGGAGTGTGAAAAAAATCCAATTTTCCTGACCCCGGGAGTGTGAAAAAAATCCAATTTTACTGACCCCGGGAGTGTGAAAAATGTGACTTTCTTGACCCCGGGATTGTGAAAAAAATCAGAATCTTCTGAACCCGGGAGTGTGAAAAAATGTGATTTTCTTGACCCCGGGTGTGTGAAAAAAATCCAATTTTCCTGACCCTGGGAGTGTGAAAAATATCAGAATTTCCTGACTCCGGGAGTGTGAAAAATGTGATTTTCTTGAACCCGGGAGTGTGAAAAAAACCCAATTTTCCTGACCCCGGGAGTGTGAAAAAAATCCAATTTTCCTGACCCCGGGAGTGTGAAAAAAATCCAATTTTCCTGACCACGGGAGTGTGAAAAATATCAGAATTTCCTGACCCCGGGAGTTTGAAAAAATGTGATTTTCTCGATCCCGGGAGTGTGAAAAATATTAAATTCTCCTGACCCCGGGAGTGTGAAAAAAATCCAATTTTCCTAACCCCGGGAGTGTGAAAAAATCCAGAATTTCCTGACCCCGGGAGTGTGAAAAAATGTGATTTTCTTGACCCCGGGAGTGTGAAAAAAATCAGAATCTCCTCATCCCGGGAGTGTGAAAAAATGTGATTTTCTTGACCCCGGGAGTGTGAAAAAACCCCAATTTTCCTGACCCCGGGAGTTTGAAAAAAATCTGGTTTTCCTGACCCCGGGAGTATGAAAATATCCAATTTTCCTAACACCGGGAGTGTGAAAATATGCGATTTTCCTGACGCCGGGAGTGTGAAAAAAATCAGAATTTCCTGACCCCCGGGATTTTAAAAAAATCTGATTTTCCTGACCCCGGGAGTGTGAAAATATCCGATTTTCCTGACCCCGGGAGTGTGAAAAAAATCCGATTTTCCTGACCTCGGGAATTTGAAAAAATCTGATTTTCCTGACACCGGGAGTGTAAATATATCCTATTTTCTTGACCCCGGGAGTGTAAAAAAATTAAATTCTCCTGACCACGGGAGTGTGAAAAAATGTGATTTTCCTAACACCGAGAGTTTGAAAAAAATCAGAATTTCCTGACCCCGGGAGTTTGAAAAAATGTGATTTTCTTGACCCCGGGAGTGTGAAAAAAATCTGATTTTCCTGACCCCGGGAGTGTGAAAATATCCGATTTTCTTGACCCCGGGAGTGTGAAAAAAATTAAATTCTCCTGACCCTGGGAGTGTGAAAAATGTGATTTTCCTAACACCGGGAGTGTGAAAAAAATCAGAATTTCCTGACCCCGGGAGTTTGAAAAAATGTGATTTTCTTGACCCCGGGAGTGTGAAAAAATCAGAATCTCCTGAACCCGGGAGTGTGAAAAAATGTGATTTTCTTGACCCCAGGAGTGTGAAAAAAACCCAATTTTCCTGACCCTGGGAGTGTGAAAAAAATCCAATTTTCCTGACCCCGGGTGTGTGAAAAATATCAGAATTTCCTGACCCCGGGAGTTTGAAAAATGTGATTTTCTTGAACCTGGGAGTGTGAAAAAAAATCCAATTTTCCTAACCCCGGGAGTGTGAAAAATATTAAATTCTCCTGACCCCGGGAGTCTGAAAAAAATCCAATTTTCCTGACCCCGGGAGTGTGAAAAATGTGATTTTCCTAACACCGGGAGTGTGAAAAAAATCAGAATTTCCTGACACCGGGAGAGTGAAAAAATGTGATTTTCTTGACCCTGGGAGTGTGAAAAAATCAGAATCTCCTGAACCCGGGAGGGTGAATAAATCCAATTTTCCTGACCCCGGTAGTGTGAAAAAAATCCAATTTTCCTGACCTCGGGAGTGTGAAAAAAATCCAATTTTCCTGACCCGGGGAGTTTAAAAAAAATCTGATTCTCCTGACCCTGGGAGTGTGAAAAATGTGATTTTCCTAACACCGGGAGTGTGAAAAAAACCACAATTTCCTGACCCCGGGAGTTTGAAAAAATGTGATTTTCTTGACCCCGGGAGTGTGAAAAAAATCAGAATCTCCTGAACCCGGGGGTGTGGAAAAATGTGATTTTCTTGACCCCGGGAGTGTGAAAAAAATAGAATCTACTCGACCCGGGAGTGTGAAAAATGTGATTTTCTTGACCCTGGGAGTGTGAAAAAATCAGAATCTCTTGAACCCAGGAGTGTGAAAAATCCAATTTTCCTGACACCGGGAGTGTGAAAAAAATCCAATTTTCCTGACCCCGGGAGTGTGAAAAATATAAGAATTTCCTGACCCCGGGAGTGTGAAAAATGTGATTTTCTTGAACCCGGGAGTGTGAAAAAAACCCAATTTTCCTAACACCGGGAGTTTAAAAAAATCAGAATTTCCTGACCCCGGGAGTGTGAAAAAATGTGATTTTCTTGACCCCGGGAGTGTGAAAAAAATCAGAATCTCCTGACCCCGGGAGTGTGAAAAAATGTGATTTTCTTGACCGCGGGAGTGTGAAAAAAACCCAATTTTCCTGACCCCGGGAGTTTGAAAAAAAATCTGGTTTTCCTGACACCGGGAGTATGAAAATATCCAATTTTCCTGACCCCGGGAGTGTGAAAAAAAATTCAATTTTCCTGACCCGGGGAGTTTGAAAAAAAATCTGATTTTCCTGAACCCGGGAGTTTGAAAATATCCGATTTTCCTGACCCTGGGAGTGTGAAAAATATCAGAATTTCCTGACCCCACGAGTGTCAAAATATCTGATTTTCTTGACCCCGGGAGTGTGAAAAAAATCAGAATCTCTTGAACCTGGGAGTGTGAAAAAATGTGATTTTCTTGACCCCGGGAGTGTGAAAAAAATCTAATTTTCCTGACCCCGGGAGTGTGAAAAAAATCCAATTTTCCTGACCCCGGGCGTGTGAAAAAAATCTGATTTTACTGACCCCGGGAGTGTTAAAAAAATCTGATTTTCCTGACCGCGGGAGTGTGAAAATATCCGATTTTCCTGACCCCGGGAGTGTGAAAAATATCAGAATTTCCTGACCCCGGGAGTGTAAAAAAAAGTAAATTTTCCTGACCCCGGGAGTGTGAAAATATCTGATTTTCATGATCCCGGGAGAGTGAAAAAAATTAAATTCTCCTGACCCCGGGAGTGTGAAAAAATCCACTTTTTCTGACCCCGGGAGTGTGAAAAATGTGATTTTCCTAACACCGGGAGTGTGAAAAAAATCAGAATTTCCTGACACCGGGAGAGTGAAAAAATGTGATTTTCTTGACCCTGGGAGTGTGAAAAAATCAGAATCTCCTGAACCCGGGAGGGTGAATAAATCCAATTTTCCTGACCCCGGTAGTGTGAAAAAAATCCAATTTTCCTGACCTCGGGAGTGTGAAAAAAATCCAATTTTCCTGACCCGGGGAGTTTAAAAAAAATCTGATTCTCCTGACCCTGGGAGTGTGAAAAATGTGATTTTCCTAACACCGGG
This sequence comes from Bradypodion ventrale, assembly GCA_035047345.1. Taxonomy (NCBI): domain Eukaryota; kingdom Metazoa; phylum Chordata; class Lepidosauria; order Squamata; family Chamaeleonidae; genus Bradypodion; species Bradypodion ventrale. The sequence continues at coordinate 20,107,153 of JAWDJE010000009.1, read as the reverse complement.
AGTGTGAAAAAAACCACAATTTCCTGACCCCGGGAGTTTGAAAAAATGTGATTTTCTTGACCCCGGGAGTGTGAAAAAAATCAGAATCTCCTGAACCCGGGGGTGTGAAAAAATGTGATTTTCTTGACCCCGGGAGTGTGAAAAAAATAGAATCTACTCGACCCGGGAGTGTGAAAAATGTGATTTTCTTGACCCTGGGAGTGTGAAAAAATCAGAATCTCTTGAACCCGGGAGTGTGAAAAATCCAATTTTCCTGACACCGGGAGTGTGAAAAAAATCCAATTTTCCTGACCCCGGGAGTGTGAAAAAAATCCAATTTTCCTGACCCCGGGAGTGTGAAAAAAATCCAATTTTCCTCACCCGGGGAGTTTGAAAAAAATCTAATTCTCCTGACCCTGGGAGTGTGAAAAATGTGATTTTCCTAACACTTGGAGTGTGAAAAAAATCAGAATTTCCTGACCCCGGGAGTTTGAAAAAATCTGGTTTTCCTGACCCCGGGAGAACGAAAATATCCAATTTTCCTGACCCTGGGAGTGTGAAAATATGCGATTTTCCTGACCCCGGGAGTGTGACAAAAATCAGAATTTCTTGACCCCGGGACTTTAAAAAAATCTGATTTTCCTGACCCCGGGAGTGTGAAAATATCCGATTTTCCTGACCCCGGGAGTTTGAAAAAATCTGGTTTTCCTGACCCCGGGAGAACGAAAATATCCAATTTTCCTGACCCTGGGAGTGTGAAAATATGCGATTTTCCTGATCCCGGGAGTGTGACAAAAATCAGAATTTCTTGACCCCGGGACTTTAAAAAAATCTGATTTTCCTGACCCCGGGAGTGTGAAAATATCCGATTTTCCTGACCCCGGGAGTGTGAAAAAAATCCAATTTTCCTGACCCCGGGAGTGTGAAAAAAATCCAATTTTACTGACCCCGGGAGTGTGAAAAATGTGACTTTCTTGACCCCGGGATTGTGAAAAAAATCAGAATCTTCTGAACCCGGGAGTGTGAAAAAATGTGATTTTCTTGACCCCGGGTGTGTGAAAAAAATCCAATTTTCCTGACCCTGGGAGTGTGAAAAATATCAGAATTTCCTGACTCCGGGAGTGTGAAAAATGTGATTTTCTTGAACCCGGGAGTGTGAAAAAAACCCAATTTTCCTGACCCCGGGAGTGTGAAAAAAATCCAATTTTCCTGACCCCGGGAGTGTGAAAAAAATCCAATTTTCCTGACCACGGGAGTGTGAAAAATATCAGAATTTCCTGACCCCGGGAGTTTGAAAAAATGTGATTTTCTCGATCCCGGGAGTGTGAAAAATATTAAATTCTCCTGACCCCGGGAGTGTGAAAAAAATCCAATTTTCCTAACCCCGGGAGTGTGAAAAAATCCAGAATTTCCTGACCCCGGGAGTGTGAAAAAATGTGATTTTCTTGACCCCGGGAGTGTGAAAAAAATCAGAATCTCCTCATCCCGGGAGTGTGAAAAAATGTGATTTTCTTGACCCCGGGAGTGTGAAAAAACCCCAATTTTCCTGACCCCGGGAGTTTGAAAAAAATCTGGTTTTCCTGACCCCGGGAGTATGAAAATATCCAATTTTCCTAACACCGGGAGTGTGAAAATATGCGATTTTCCTGACGCCGGGAGTGTGAAAAAAATCAGAATTTCCTGACCCCCGGGATTTTAAAAAAATCTGATTTTCCTGACCCCGGGAGTGTGAAAATATCCGATTTTCCTGACCCCGGGAGTGTGAAAAAAATCCGATTTTCCTGACCTCGGGAATTTGAAAAAATCTGATTTTCCTGACACCGGGAGTGTAAATATATCCTATTTTCTTGACCCCGGGAGTGTAAAAAAATTAAATTCTCCTGACCACGGGAGTGTGAAAAAATGTGATTTTCCTAACACCGAGAGTTTGAAAAAAATCAGAATTTCCTGACCCCGGGAGTTTGAAAAAATGTGATTTTCTTGACCCCGGGAGTGTGAAAAAAATCTGATTTTCCTGACCCCGGGAGTGTGAAAATATCCGATTTTCTTGACCCCGGGAGTGTGAAAAAAATTAAATTCTCCTGACCCTGGGAGTGTGAAAAATGTGATTTTCCTAACACCGGGAGTGTGAAAAAAATCAGAATTTCCTGACCCCGGGAGTTTGAAAAAATGTGATTTTCTTGACCCCGGGAGTGTGAAAAAATCAGAATCTCCTGAACCCGGGAGTGTGAAAAAATGTGATTTTCTTGACCCCAGGAGTGTGAAAAAAACCCAATTTTCCTGACCCTGGGAGTGTGAAAAAAATCCAATTTTCCTGACCCAGGGTGTGTGAAAAATATCAGAATTTCCTGACCCCGGGAGTTTGAAAAATGTGATTTTCTTGAACCTGGGAGTGTGAAAAAAAATCCAATTTTCCTAACCCCGGGAGTGTGAAAAATATTAAATTCTCCTGACCCCGGGAGTCTGAAAAAAATCCTGACCCCGGGAGTGTGAAAAATGTGATTTTCCTAACACCGGGAGTGTGAATAAAATCAGAATTTCCGGACCCCGGGAGTGTGAAAAAATGTGATTTTCTTGACCCCGAGAGTGTGAAAAAAATCAGAATCTCCTGACCCCGGGAGTGTGAAAAAATGTGATTTTCTTGTCCCCGGGAGTGTGAAAAAAACCCAATTTTCCTGACGCCGGGAGTTTGAAAAAAATCTGGTTTTCCTGACCCCGGGAGTATGAAAATATACAATTTTCCTGACCCTGGGAGTGTGAAAATATGCGATTTCCCTGACCCCGGGAGTGTGACAAAAATCAGAATTTCCTGACCCCGGGACTTTAAAAAAATCTGATTTTCCTGACCCGGCGAGTGTCAAAATATCCGATTTTCCTGACCCCGGGAGTGTGAAAAAAATCCAATTTTCCTGACCCCGGGAGTGTGAAAAATGTGACTTTCTTGACCCCGGGAGTGTGAAAAAAATCAGAATCTTCTGAACCCGGGAGTGTGAAAAAATGTGATTTTTTTGACCCCGGGTGTGTGAAAAAAAACCCCAATTTTCCTGACCCCGGGAGTGTGAAAAAAATCCAATTTTCCTGACCCTGGGAGTGTGAAAAATATCAGAATTTCCTGACCCCGGGAGTGTGAAAAGTGTGATTTTCTTGAACCCGGGAGTGTGAAAAAAACCCAATTTTCCTGACCCCGGGAGTGTGAAAAAAATCCAATTTTACTGACCCCGGGAGTGTGAAAAAAACCAATTTTCCTGACCACGGGAGTGTGAAAAATATCAGAATTTCCTGACCCCGGGAGTGTGAAAAAATGTGATTTTTTTGAACCCGGGAGTGTGAAAAATATTAAATTCTCCTGACCCCGGGAGTGTGAAAAAAATCAAATTTTCCTGACCCCGGGAGTGTGAAAAATGTGATTTTCCTAACACCGGGAGTGTGAAAAAAATCCAATTTTCCTGACCCTGGGAGTGTGAAAAATATCAGAATTTCCTGACCCCGGGAGTGTGAAAAATGTGATTTTCTTGAACCCGGGAGTGTGAAAAAAACCCAATTTTCCTGACCCCGGGAGTGTGAAAAAAATCCAATTTTCCTGACCCCGGGAGTGTGAAAAAAATCCAATTTTCCTGACCCCGGGAGTGTGAAAAATATCCGATTTTCCTGACCCCGGGAGTGTGAAAAAAATCCAATTTTCCTGACCTCGGGAGTGTGAAAAATGTGACTTTCTTGACCCCGGGAGTGTGAAAAAAATCAGAATCTTCTGAACCCGGGAGTGTGAAAAAATGTGATTTTTTTGACCCCGGGTGTGTGAAAAAAAACCCCAATTTTCCTGACCCCGGGAGTGTGAAAAAAATCCAATTTTCCTGACCCTGGGAGTGTGAAAAATATCAGAATTTCCTGACCCCGGGAGTGTGAAAAGTGTGATTTTCTTGAACCCGGGAGTGTGAAAAAAACCCAATTTTCCTGACCCCGGGAGTGTGAAAAAAATCCAATTTTACTGACCCCGGGAGTGTGAAAAAAACCAATTTTCCTGACCACGGGAGTGTGAAAAATATCAGAATTTCCTGACCCCGGGAGTGTGAAAAAATGTGATTTTTTTGAACCCGGGAGTGTGAAAAATATTAAATTCTCCTGACCCCGGGAGTGTGAAAAAAATCCAATTTTCCTGACCCCGGGAGTGTGAAAAATGTGATTTTCCTAACACCGGGAGTGTGAAAAAAATCCAATTTTCCTGACCCTGGGAGTGTGAAAAATATCAGAATTTCCTGACCCCGGGAGTGTGAAAAATGTGATTTTCTTGAACCCGGGAGTGTGGAAAAAAAAAACCAATTTTCCTGACCCCGGGAGTGTGAAAAAAATCCAATTTTCCTGACCCCGGGAGTGTGAAAAAAATCCAATTTTCCTGACCACGGGAGTGTGAAAAATATCAGAATTCTCCTGACACCGGGAGTGTGGAAAAATGTGATTTTCTTGATCCCGGGAGTGTGAAAAATATTAAATTCTCCTGACCCCGGGAGTGTGAAAAAAATCCAATTTTCCTGACCCCGGGAGTGTGAAAAATGTGATTTTCTTGACTCCGGGAGTGTGAAAAAAATCAGAATCTTCTGAACCCGGGAGTGTGAAAAAATGTGATTTTCTTGACCTCGGGAGTGTGAAAAAAACCCAAATGTCCTGACCCTGGGAGTGTGAAAAAAATCCAATTTTCCTGACCCCGGGAGTGTGAAAAATATCAGAATTTCCTGACCCCGGGAGTGTGAAAAATGTGATTTTCTTGAACCCGGGAGTGTGAAAAAAACCCAATTTTCCTGACCCCGGGAGTGTGAAAAAAATCCAATTTTCCTGACCCCAGGAGTGTGAAAAATATCAGAATTTCCTGACCCCGGGAGTGTGAAAAATGTGATTTTCTTGAACCCGGGAGTGCAAAAAAACCAAATCTTCCTGACCCCAGGAGTGTGAAAAAAATGTGATTTTCTTGACCCCGGGAGTGTGAAAAAAATCAGAATCTCCTGACCCCGGGAGTGTGAAAAAATGTGATTTTCCTGACCCCGGGATTTTGAAAAAAATCTGGTTATCCTGATCCCGGGAGTATGAAAATATCCAATTTTCCTGACACCGGGAGTGTGAAAATATGCGATTTTCCTGACCCCGGGAGTGTGAAAAAAATCAGAATTTCCTGACCCCGGGAGTTTAAAAAAATCTGATTTTCCTGACCCCGGGAGTGGGAAAATATCCGATTTTCCTCACCCCGGGAGTGTGAAAAAAATCCAATTTTCCTGACCCCAGGAGTGTGAAAAATGTGATTTTCTTGACCCCGGGAGTGTGAAAAAAACCCAATTTTCCTGACCCTGGGAGTTTGAAAAAAATCCAATTTTCCTGACCCCGGGAGTATGAAAATATCCAATTTTCCTGACACCGGGAGTGTGAAAATATGCGATTTTCCTGACCCCGGCAGTGAGAAAAAAATCCAATTTTCCTGACCCCGGGAGTGTGAAAAATGTGATTTTCTTGACCCCGGGAGTGTGAAAAAAATCTGAATCTTCTGAACCCGGGAGTGTGAAAAAATGTGATTTTCTTGACCCCGGGTGTGTGAAAAAAACCCAATTTTCCTGACCCCGGGAGTGTGAAAAATATAAGAATTTCCTGACCCCGGGAGTGTGAAAAATGTGATTTTCTTGAACCCGGGAGTGTGAAAAAAACCCAATTTTCCTAACACCGGGAGTTTAAAAAAATCAGAATTTCCTGACCCCGGGAGTGTGAAAAAATGTGATTTTCTTGACCCCGGGAGTGTGAAAAAAATCAGAATCTCCTGACCCCGGGAGTGTGAAAAAATGTGATTTTCCTGACCCCGGGAGTTTGAAAAAAATCTGGTTATCCTGATCCCGGGAGTATGAAAATATCCAATTTTCCTGACACCGGGAGTGTGAAAATATGCGATTTTCCTGACCCCGGGAGTGTGAAAAAAATCAGAATTTCCTGACCCCGGGAGTTTAAAAAAATCTGATTTTCCTGACCCCGGGAGTGGGAAAATATCCGATTTTCCTCACCCCGGGAGTGTGAAAAAATCCAATTTTCCTGACCCCGGGAGTGTGAAAAATGTGATTTTCTTGACCCCGGGAGTGTGAAAAAAACCCAATTTTCCTGACCCCGGGAGTGTGAAAAAACCCAATTTTCCTGACCCCGGGAGTTTGAAAAAAATCCAATTTTCCTGACCCCGGGAGTATGAAAATATCCAATTTTCCTGACACCGGGAGTGTGAAAATATGCGATTTTCCTGAACCCGGGAGTGAGAAAAAAATCCAATTTTCCTGACCCCGGGAGTGTGAAAAATGTGATTTTCTTGACCCCGGGAGTGTGAAAAAAATCAGAATCTTCTGAACCCGGGAGTGTGAAAAAATGTGATTTTCTTGACCCCGGGTGTGTGAAAAAAACCCAATTTTCCTGACCCCGGGAGTGTGAAAAATATAAGAATTTCCTGACCCCGGGAGTGTGAAAAATGTGATTTTCTTGAACCCGGGAGTGTGAAAAAAACCCAATTTTCCTAACACCGGGAGTTTAAAAAAATCAGAATTTCCTGACCCCGGGAGTGTGAAAAAATGTGATTTTCTTGACCCCGGGAGTGTGAAAAAAATCAGAATCTCCTGACCCCGGGAGTGTGAAAAAATGTGATTTTCTTGACCGCGGGAGTGTGAAAAAACCCAATTTTCCTGACCCCGGGAGTTTGAAAAAAAATCTGGTTTTCCTGACACCGGGAGTATGAAAATATCCAATTTTCCTGACCCTGGGAGTGTGAAAAAAAAATGCAATTCTCCTGACCCGGGGAGTTTGAAAAAAATCTGATTTTCCTGAACCCGGGAGTTTGAAAATATCCGATTTTCCTGACCCTGGGAGTGTGAAAAATATCAGAATTTCCTGACCTCACGAGTGTCAAAATATCTGATTTTCTTGACCCCGGGAGTGTGAAAAAAATCAGAATCTCCTGAACCCGGGAGTGTGAAAAAATGTGATTTTCTTGACCCCGGGAGTGTGAAAAAAATCTAATTTTCCTGACCCCGGGAGTGTGAAAAAAATCCAATTTTCCTGACCCCGGGCGTGTGAAAAAAATCTGATTTTACTGACCCCGGGAGTGTGAAAAAAATCTGATTTTCCTGACCGCGGGAGTGTGAAAATATCCGATTTTCCTGACCCCGGGAGTGTGAAAAATATCAGAATTTCCTGACCCCGGGAGTGTGAAAAATGTGATTTTCTTGAACCCGGGAGTGCAAAAAAACCAAATCTTCCTGACCCCAGGAGTGTGAAAAAAATGTGATTTTCTTGACCCCGGGAGTGTGAAAAAAATCAGAATCTCCTGACCCCGGGAGTGTGAAAAAATGTGATTTTCCTGACCCCGGGATTTTGAAAAAAATCTGGTTATCCTGATCCCGGGAGTATGAAAATATCCAATTTTCCTGACCCCGGGAGTATGAAAATATGCGATTTTCCTGACCCCGGGAGTGTGAAAAAAATCAGAATTTCCTGACCCCGGGAGTTTAAAAAAATCTGATTTTCCTGACCCCGGGAGTGGGAAAATATCCGATTTTCCTCACCCCGGGAGTGTGAAAAAAATCCAATTTTCCTGACCCCAGGAGTGTGAAAAATGTGATTTTCTTGACCCCGGGAGTGTGAAAAAAACCCAATTTTCCTGACCCCGGGAGTTTGAAAAAAATCCAATTTTCCTGACCCCGGGAGTATGAAAATATCCAATTTTCCTGACACCGGGAGAGTGAAAAAATGTGATTTTCTTGACCCTGGGAGTGTGAAAAAATCAGAATCTCCTGAACCCGGGAGGGTGAATAAATCCAATTTTCCTGACCCCGGTAGTGTGAAAAAAATCCAATTTTCCTGACCTCGGGAGTGTGAAAAAAATCCAATTTTCCTGACCCGGGGAGTTTAAAAAAAATCTGATTCTCCTGACCCTGGGAGTGTGAAAAATGTGATTTTCCTAACACCGGGAGTGTGAAAAAAACCACAATTTCCTGACCCCGGGAGTTTGAAAAAATGTGATTTTCTTGACCCCGGGAGTGTGAAAAAAATCAGAATCTCCTGAACCCGGGGGTGTGAAAAAATGTGATTTTCTTGACCCCGGGAGTGTGAAAAAAATAGAATCTACTCGACCCGGGAGTGTGAAAAATGTGATTTTCTTGACCCTGGGAGTGTGAAAAAATCAGAATCTCTTGAACCCGGGAGTGTGAAAAATCCAATTTCCCTGACACCGGGAGTGTGAAAAAAATCCAATTTTCCTGACCCCGGGAGTGTGAAAAAAATCCAATTTTCCTGACCCCGGGAGTGTGAAAAAAATCCAATTTTCCTCACCCGGGGAGTTTGAAAAAAATCTGATTCTCCTGACCCTGGGAGTGTGAAAAATGTGATTTTCCTAACACTTGGAGTGTGAAAAAAATCAGAATTTCCTGACCCCGGGAGTTTGAAAAAATCTGGTTTTCCTGACCCCGGGAGAACGAAAATATCCAATTTTCCTGACCCTGGGAGTGTGAAAATATGCGATTTTCCTGACCCCGGGAGTGTGACAAAAATCAGAATTTCTTGACCCCGGGACTTTAAAAAAATCTGATTTTCCTGACCCCGGGAGTGTGAAAATATCCGATTTTCCTGACCCCGGGAGTGTGAAAAAAATCCAATTTTACTGACCCCGGGAGTGTGAAAAATGTGACTTTCTTGACCCCGGGATTGTGAAAAAAATCAGAATCTTCTGAACCCGGGAGTGTGAAAAAATGTGATTTTCTTGACCACGGGTGTGTGAAAAAAATCCAATTTTCCTGACCCTGGGAGTGTGAAAAATATCAGAATTTCCTGACTCCGGGAGTGTGAAAAATGTGATTTTCTTGAACCCGGGAGTGTGAAAAAAACCCAATTTTCCTGACCCCGGGAGTGTGAAAAAAATCCAATTTTCCTGACCCCGGGAGTGTGAAAAAAATCCAATTTTCCTGACCACGGGAGTGTGAAAAATATCAGAATTTCCTGACCCCGGGAGTTTGAAAAAATGTGATTTTCTCGATCCCGGGAGTGTGAAAAATATTAAATTCTCCTGACCCCGGGAGTGTGAAAAAAATCCAATTTTCCTTACCCCGGGAGTGTGAAAAAATCCAGAATTTCCTGACCCCGGGAGTGTGAAAAAATGTGATTTTCTTGACCCCGGGAGTGTGAAAAAAATCAGAATCTCCTCATCCCGGGAGTGTGAAAAAATGTGATTTTCTTGACCCCGGGAGTGTGAAAAAACCCCAATTTTCCTGACCCCGGGAGTTTGAAAAAAATCTGGTTTTCCTGACCCCGGGAGTATGAAAATATCCAATTTTCCTAACACCGGGAGTGTGAAAATATGCGATTTTCCTGACCCCGGGAGTGTGAAAAAAATCAGAATTTCCTGACCCCCGGGATTTTAAAAAAATCTGATTTTCCTGACCCCGGGAGTGTGAAAATATCCGATTTTCCTGACCCCGGGAGTGTGAAAAAAATCCAATTTTCCTGACCTCGGGAGTGTGAAAAATGTGACTTTCTTGACCCCGGGAGTGTGAAAAAAATCAGAATCTTCTGAACCCGGGAGTGTGAAAAAATGTGATTTTTTTGACCCCGGGTGTGTGAAAAAAAACCCCAATTTTCCTGACCCCGGGAGTGTGAAAAAAATCCAATTTTCCTGACCCTGGGAGTGTGAAAAATATCAGAATTTCCTGACCCCGGGAGTGTGAAAAGTGTGATTTTCTTGAACCCGGGAGTGTGAAAAAAACCCAATTTTCCTGACCCCGGGAGTGTGAAAAAAATCCAATTTTACTGACCCCGGGAGTGTGAAAAAAACCAATTTTCCTGACCACGGGAGTGTGAAAAATATCAGAATTTCCTGACCCCGGGAGTGTGAAAAAATGTGATTTTTTTGAACCCGGGAGTGTGAAAAATATTAAATTCTCCTGACCCCGGGAGTGTGAAAAAAATCCAATTTTCCTGACCCCGGGAGTGTGAAAAATGTGATTTTCCTAACACCGGGAGTGTGAAAAAAATCCAATTTTCCTGACCCTGGGAGTGTGAAAAATATCAGAATTTCCTGACCCCGGGAGTGTGAAAAATGTGATTTTCTTGAACCCGGGAGTGTGGAAAAAAAAAACCAATTTTCCTGACCCCGGGAGTGTGAAAAAAATCCAATTTTCCTGACCCCGGGAGTGTGAAAAAAATCCAATTTTCCTGACCACGGGAGTGTGAAAAATATCAGAATTCTCCTGACACCGGGAGTGTGGAAAAATGTGATTTTCTTGATCCCGGGAGTGTGAAAAATATTAAATTCTCCTGACCCCGGGAGTGTGAAAAAAATCCAATTTTCCTGACCCCGGGAGTGTGAAAAATGTGATTTTCTTGACTCCGGGAGTGTGAAAAAAATCAGAATCTTCTGAACCCGGGAGTGTGAAAAAATGTGATTTTCTTGACCTCGGGAGTGTGAAAAAAACCCAAATGTCCTGACCCTGGGAGTGTGAAAAAAATCCAATTTTCCTGACCCCGGGAGTGTGAAAAATATCAGAATTTCCTGACCCCGGGAGTGTGAAAAATGTGATTTTCTTGAACCCGGGAGTGTGAAAAAAACCCAATTTTCCTGACCCCGGGAGTGTGAAAAAAATCCAATTTTCCTGACCCCAGGAGTGTGAAAAATATCAGAATTTCCTGACCCCGGGAGTGTGAAAAATGTGATTTTCTTGAACCCGGGAGTGCAAAAAAACCAAATCTTCCTGACCCCAGGAGTGTGAAAAAAATGTGATTTTCTTGACCCCGGGAGTGTGAAAAAAATCAGAATCTCCTGACCCCGGGAGTGTGAAAAAATGTGATTTTCCTGACCCCGGGATTTTGAAAAAAATCTGGTTATCCTGATCCCGGGAGTATGAAAATATCCAATTTTCCTGACACCGGGAGTGTGAAAATATGCGATTTTCCTGACCCCGGGAGTGTGAAAAAAATCAGAATTTCCTGACCCCGGGAGTTTAAAAAAATCTGATTTTCCTGACCCCGGGAGTGGGAAAATATCCGATTTTCCTCACCCCGGGAGTGTGAAAAAAATCCAATTTTCCTGACCCCAGGAGTGTGAAAAATGTGATTTTCTTGACCCCGGGAGTGTGAAAAAAACCCAATTTTCCTGACCCTGGGAGTTTGAAAAAAATCCAATTTTCCTGACCCCGGGAGTATGAAAATATCCAATTTTCCTGACACCGGGAGTGTGAAAATATGCGATTTTCCTGACCCCGGCAGTGAGAAAAAAATCCAATTTTCCTGACCCCGGGAGTGTGAAAAATGTGATTTTCTTGACCCCGGGAGTGTGAAAAAAATCTGAATCTTCTGAACCCGGGAGTGTGAAAAAATGTGATTTTCTTGACCCCGGGTGTGTGAAAAAAACCCAATTTTCCTGACCCCGGGAGTGTGAAAAATATAAGAATTTCCTGACCCCGGGAGTGTGAAAAATGTGATTTTCTTGAACCCGGGAGTGTGAAAAAAACCCAATTTTCCTAACACCGGGAGTTTAAAAAAATCAGAATTTCCTGACCCCGGGAGTGTGAAAAAATGTGATTTTCTTGACCCCGGGAGTGTGAAAAAAATCAGAATCTCCTGACCCCGGGAGTGTGAAAAAATGTGATTTTCCTGACCCCGGGAGTTTGAAAAAAATCTGGTTATCCTGATCCCGGGAGTATGAAAATATCCAATTTTCCTGACACCGGGAGTGTGAAAATATGCGATTTTCCTGACCCCGGGAGTGTGAAAAAAATCAGAATTTCCTGACCCCGGGAGTTTAAAAAAATCTGATTTTCCTGACCCCGGGAGTGGGAAAATATCCGATTTTCCTCACCCCGGGAGTGTGAAAAAATCCAATTTTCCTGACCCCGGGAGTGTGAAAAATGTGATTTTCTTGACCCCGGGAGTGTGAAAAAAACCCAATTTTCCTGACCCCGGGAGTGTGAAAAAACCCAATTTTCCTGACCCCGGGAGTTTGAAAAAAATCCAATTTTCCTGACCCCGGGAGTATGAAAATATCCAATTTTCCTGACACCGGGAGTGTGAAAATATGCGATTTTCCTGAACCCGGGAGTGAGAAAAAAATCCAATTTTCCTGACCCCGGGAGTGTGAAAAATGTGATTTTCTTGACCCCGGGAGTGTGAAAAAAATCAGAATCTTCTGAACCCGGGAGTGTGAAAAAATGTGATTTTCTTGACCCCGGGTGTGTGAAAAAAACCCAATTTTCCTGACCCCGGGAGTGTGAAAAATATAAGAATTTCCTGACCCCGGGAGTGTGAAAAATGTGATTTTCTTGAACCCGGGAGTGTGAAAAAAACCCAATTTTCCTAACACCGGGAGTTTAAAAAAATCAGAATTTCCTGACCCCGGGAGTGTGAAAAAATGTGATTTTCTTGACCCCGGGAGTGTGAAAAAAATCAGAATCTCCTGACCCCGGGAGTGTGAAAAAATGTGATTTTCTTGACCGCGGGAGTGTGAAAAAACCCAATTTTCCTGACCCCGGGAGTTTGAAAAAAAATCTGGTTTTCCTGACACCGGGAGTATGAAAATATCCAATTTTCCTGACCCTGGGAGTGTGAAAAAAAAATGCAATTCTCCTGACCCGGGGAGTTTGAAAAAAATCTGATTTTCCTGAACCCGGGAGTTTGAAAATATCCGATTTTCCTGACCCTGGGAGTGTGAAAAATATCAGAATTTCCTGACCTCACGAGTGTCAAAATATCTGATTTTCTTGACCCCGGGAGTGTGAAAAAAATCAGAATCTCCTGAACCCGGGAGTGTGAAAAAATGTGATTTTCTTGACCCCGGGAGTGTGAAAAAAATCTAATTTTCCTGACCCCGGGAGTGTGAAAAAAATCCAATTTTCCTGACCCCGGGCGTGTGAAAAAAATCTGATTTTACTGACCCCGGGAGTGTGAAAAAAATCTGATTTTCCTGACCGCGGGAGTGTGAAAATATCCGATTTTCCTGACCCCGGGAGTGTGAAAAATATCAGAATTTCCTGACCCCGGGAGTGTGAAAAATGTGATTTTCTTGAACCCGGGAGTGCAAAAAAACCAAATCTTCCTGACCCCAGGAGTGTGAAAAAAATGTGATTTTCTTGACCCCGGGAGTGTGAAAAAAATCAGAATCTCCTGACCCCGGGAGTGTGAAAAAATGTGATTTTCCTGACCCCGGGATTTTGAAAAAAATCTGGTTATCCTGATCCCGGGAGTATGAAAATATCCAATTTTCCTGACCCCGGGAGTATGAAAATATGCGATTTTCCTGACCCCGGGAGTGTGAAAAAAATCAGAATTTCCTGACCCCGGGAGTTTAAAAAAATCTGATTTTCCTGACCCCGGGAGTGGGAAAATATCCGATTTTCCTCACCCCGGGAGTGTGAAAAAAATCCAATTTTCCTGACCCCAGGAGTGTGAAAAATGTGATTTTCTTGACCCCGGGAGTGTGAAAAAAACCCAATTTTCCTGACCCCGGGAGTTTGAAAAAAATCCAATTTTCCTGACCCCGGGAGTATGAAAATATCCAATTTTCCTGACACCGGGAGAGTGAAAAAATGTGATTTTCTTGACCCTGGGAGTGTGAAAAAATCAGAATCTCCTGAACCCGGGAGGGTGAATAAATCCAATTTTCCTGACCCCGGTAGTGTGAAAAAAATCCAATTTTCCTGACCTCGGGAGTGTGAAAAAAATCCAATTTTCCTGACCCGGGGAGTTTAAAAAAAATCTGATTCTCCTGACCCTGGGAGTGTGAAAAATGTGATTTTCCTAACACCGGGAGTGTGAAAAAAACCACAATTTCCTGACCCCGGGAGTTTGAAAAAATGTGATTTTCTTGACCCCGGGAGTGTGAAAAAAATCAGAATCTCCTGAACCCGGGGGTGTGAAAAAATGTGATTTTCTTGACCCCGGGAGTGTGAAAAAAATAGAATCTACTCGACCCGGGAGTGTGAAAAATGTGATTTTCTTGACCCTGGGAGTGTGAAAAAATCAGAATCTCTTGAACCCGGGAGTGTGAAAAATCCAATTTCCCTGACACCGGGAGTGTGAAAAAAATCCAATTTTCCTGACCCCGGGAGTGTGAAAAAAATCCAATTTTCCTGACCCCGGGAGTGTGAAAAAAATCCAATTTTCCTCACCCGGGGAGTTTGAAAAAAATCTGATTCTCCTGACCCTGGGAGTGTGAAAAATGTGATTTTCCTAACACTTGGAGTGTGAAAAAAATCAGAATTTCCTGACCCCGGGAGTTTGAAAAAATCTGGTTTTCCTGACCCCGGGAGAACGAAAATATCCAATTTTCCTGACCCTGGGAGTGTGAAAATATGCGATTTTCCTGACCCCGGGAGTGTGACAAAAATCAGAATTTCTTGACCCCGGGACTTTAAAAAAATCTGATTTTCCTGACCCCGGGAGTGTGAAAATATCCGATTTTCCTGACCCCGGGAGTGTGAAAAAAATCCAATTTTACTGACCCCGGGAGTGTGAAAAATGTGACTTTCTTGACCCCGGGATTGTGAAAAAAATCAGAATCTTCTGAACCCGGGAGTGTGAAAAAATGTGATTTTCTTGACCACGGGTGTGTGAAAAAAATCCAATTTTCCTGACCCTGGGAGTGTGAAAAATATCAGAATTTCCTGACTCCGGGAGTGTGAAAAATGTGATTTTCTTGAACCCGGGAGTGTGAAAAAAACCCAATTTTCCTGACCCCGGGAGTGTGAAAAAAATCCAATTTTCCTGACCCCGGGAGTGTGAAAAAAATCCAATTTTCCTGACCACGGGAGTGTGAAAAATATCAGAATTTCCTGACCCCGGGAGTTTGAAAAAATGTGATTTTCTCGATCCCGGGAGTGTGAAAAATATTAAATTCTCCTGACCCCGGGAGTGTGAAAAAAATCCAATTTTCCTTACCCCGGGAGTGTGAAAAAATCCAGAATTTCCTGACCCCGGGAGTGTGAAAAAATGTGATTTTCTTGACCCCGGGAGTGTGAAAAAAATCAGAATCTCCTCATCCCGGGAGTGTGAAAAAATGTGATTTTCTTGACCCCGGGAGTGTGAAAAAACCCCAATTTTCCTGACCCCGGGAGTTTGAAAAAAATCTGGTTTTCCTGACCCCGGGAGTATGAAAATATCCAATTTTCCTAACACCGGGAGTGTGAAAATATGCGATTTTCCTGACCCCGGGAGTGTGAAAAAAATCAGAATTTCCTGACCCCCGGGATTTTAAAAAAATCTGATTTTCCTGACCCCGGGAGTGTGAAAATATCCGATTTTCCTGACCCCGGGAGTGTGAAAAAAATCCGATTTTCCTGACCTCGGGAATTTGAAAAAATCTGATTTTCCTGACACCGGGAGTGTAAATATATCCTATTTTCTTGACCCCGGGAGTGTAAAAAAATTAAATTCTCCTGACCACGGGAGTGTGAAAAAATGTGATTTTCCTAACACCGAGAGTTTGAAAAAAATCAGAATTTCCTGACCCCGGGAGTTTGAAAAAATGTGATTTTCTTGACCCCGGGAGTGTGAAAAAAATCTGATTTTCCTGACCCCGGGAGTGTGAAAATATCCGATTTTCTTGACCCCGGGAGTGTGAAAAAAATTAAATTCTCCTGACCCTGGGAGTGTGAAAAATGTGATTTTCCTAACACCGGGAGTGTGAAAAAAATCAGAATTTCCTGACCCCGGGAGTTTGAAAAAATGTGATTTTCTTGACCCCGGGAGTGTGAAAAAATCAGAATCTCCTGAACCCGGGAGTGTGAAAAAATGTGATTTTCTTGACCCCAGGAGTGTGAAAAAACCCAATTTTCCTGACCCTGGGAGTGTGAAAAAAATCCAATTTTCCTGACCCCGGGAGTGTGAAAAATATCAGAATTTCCTGACCCCGGGAGTTTGAAAAATGTGATTTTCTTGAACCTGGGAGTGTGAAAAAAAATCCAATTTTCCTAACCCCGGGAGTGTGAAAAATATTAAATTCTCCTGACCCCGGGAGTCTGAAAAAAATCCAATTTTCCTGACCCCGGGAGTGTGAAAAATGTGATTTTCCTAACACCGGGAGTGTGAATAAAATCAGAATTTCCGGACCCCGGGAGTGTGAAAAAATGTGATTTTCTTGACCCCGAGAGTGTGAAAAAAATCAGAATCTCCTGACCCCGGGAGTGTGAAAAAATGTGATTTTCTTGTCCCCGGGAGTGTGAAAAAAACCCAATTTTCCTGACGCCGGGAGTTTGAAAAAAATCTGGTTTTCCTGACCCCGGGAGTATGAAAATATACAATTTTCCTGACCCTGGGAGTGTGAAAATATGCGATTTTCCTGACCCCGGGAGTGTGACAAAAATCAGAATTTCCTGACCCCGGGACTTTAAAAAAATCTGATTTTCCTGACCCGGCGAGTGTCAAAATATCCGATTTTCCTGACCCCGGGAGTGTGAAAAAAATCCAATTTTCCTGACCCCGGGAGTGTGAAAAAAATCCAATTTTCCTGACCACGGGAGTGTGAAAAATATCAGAATTCTCCTGACACCGGGAGTGTGGAAAAATGTGATTTTCTTGATCCCGGGAGTGTGAAAAATATTAAATTCTCCTGACCCCGGGAGTGTGAAAAAAATCCAATTTTCCTGACCCCGGGAGTGTGAAAAATGTGATTTTCTTGACTCCGGGAGTGTGAAAAAAATCAGAATCTTCTGAACCCGGGAGTGTGAAAAAATGTGATTTTCTTGACCTCGGGAGTGTGAAAAAAACCCAAATGTCCTGACCCTGGGAGTGTGAAAAAAATCCAATTTTCCTGACCCCGGGAGTGTGAAAAATATCAGAATTTCCTGACCCCGGGAGTGTGAAAAATGTCATTTTCTTGAACCCGGGAGTGTGAAAAAAACCCAATTTTCCTGACCCCGGGAGTGTGAAAAAAATCCAATTTTCCTGACCCCAGGAGTGTGAAAAATATCAGAATTTCCTGACCCCGGGAGTGTGAAAAATGTGATTTTCTTGAACCCGGGAGTGCAAAAAAACCAAATCTTCCTGACCCCAGGAGTGTGAAAAAATGTGATTTTCTTGACCCCGGGAGTGTGAAAAAAATCAGAATCTCCTGACCCCGGGAGTGTGAAAAAATGTGATTTTCCTGACCCCGGGAGTTTGAAAAAAATCTGGTTATCCTGATCCCGGGAGTATGAAAATATCCAATTTTCCTGACACCGGGAGTGTGAAAATATGCGATTTTCCTGACCCCGGGAGTGTGAAAAAAATCAGAATTTCCTGACCCCGGGAGTTTAAAAAAATCTGATTTTCCTGACCCCGGGAGTGGGAAAATATCCGATTTTCCTCACCCCGGGAGTGTGAAAAAAATCCAATTTTCCTGACCCCAGGAGTGTGAAAAATGTGATTTTCTTGACCCCGGGAGTGTGAAAAAAACCCAATTTTCCTGACCCCGGGAGTTTGAAAAAAATCCAATTTTCCTGACCCCGGGAGTATGAAAATATCCAATTTTCCTGACACCGGGAGTGTGAAAATATGCGATTTTCCTGACCCCGGCAGTGAGAAAAAAATCAGAATTTCCTGACCCCGGGAGTTTAAAAAAATCTGATTTTCCTGACCGCGGGAGTGTGAAAATATCCGATTTTCCTGACCCCGGGAGTGTGAAAAAAATCAGAATTTCCTGACCCCGGGAGTTTGAAAAAATGTGATTTTCTTGACCCCGGGAGTGTGAAAAAAATCTGATTTTCCTGACCCCAGGAGTGTGAAAATATCCGATTTTACTGACCCCGGGAGTGTGAAAAAAATTAAATTCTCCTGACCCTGGGAGTGTGAAAAATGTGATTTTCCTAACACCGGGAGTGTGAAAAAAATCAGAATTTCCTGACCCAGGGAGTTTGAAAAAATGTGATTTTCTTGACCCTGGGAGTGTGAAAAAATCAGAATCTCCTGAACCCGGGAGTGTGAAAAAATGTGATTTACTTGACCCCAGGAGTGTGAAAAAAACCCAATTTTCCTGACCCTGGGAGTGTGAAAAATATCAGAATTTCCTGACCCCGGGAGTTTGAAAAATGTGATTTTCTTGAACCTGGGAGTGTGAAAAAAAATCCAATTTTCCTAACCCCGGGAGTGTGAAAAATATTAAATTCTCCTGACCCCGGGAGTCTGAAAAAAATCCAATTTTCCTGACCCCGGGAGTGTGAAAAATGTGATTTTCCTAACACCGGGAGTGTGAATAAAATCAGAATTTCCGGACCCCGGGAGTGTGAAAAAAATCCAATTTTACTGACCCCGGGAGTGTGAAAAAAACCAATTTTCCTGACCACGGGAGTGTGAAAAATATCAGAATTTCCTGACCCCGGGAGTGTGAAAAAATGTGATTTTCCTAACACCGAGAGTTTGAAAAAAATCAGAATTTCCTGTCCCCGGGAGTTTGAAAAAATGTGATTTTCTTGACCCCGGGAGTGTGAAAAAAATCTGATTTTCCTGACCCCGGGAGTGTGAAAATATCCGATTTTCTTGACCCCGGGAGTGTGAAAAAAATTAAATTCTCCTGACCCTGGGAGTGTGAAAAATGTGATTTTCCTAACACCGGGAGTGTGAAAAAAATCAGAATTTCCTGACCCCGGGAGTTTGAAAAAATGTGATTTTCTTGACCCCGGGAGTGTGAAAAAATCAGAATCTCCTGAACCCGGGAGTGTGAAAAAATGTGATTTTCTTGACCCCAGGACTGTGAAAAAAACCCAATTTTCCTGACCCTGGGAGTGTGAAAAAAATCCAATTTTCCTGACCCCGGGAGTGTGAAAAATATCAGAATTTCCTGACCCCGGGAGTTTGAAAAATGTGATTTTCTTGAACCTGGGAGTGTGAAATAAAATCCAATTTTCCTAACCCCGGGAGTGTGAAAAATATTAAATTCTCCTGACCCCGGGAGTCTGAAAAAAATCCAATTTTCCTGACCCCGGGAGTGTGAAAAATGTGATTTTCCTAACACCGGGAGTGTGAATAAAATCAGAATTTCCGGACCCCGGGAGTGTGAAAAAATGTGATTTTCTTGACCCCGAGAGTGTGAAAAAAATCAGAATCTCCTGCCCCCGGGAGTGTGAAAAAATGTGATTTTCTTGTCCCCGGGAGTGTGAAAAAAACCCAATTTTCCTGACGCCGGGAGTTTGAAAAAAATCTGGTTTTCCTGACCCCGGGAGTATGAAAATATACAATTTTCCTGACCCTGGGAGTGTGAAAATATGCGATTTTCCTGACCCCGGGAGTGTGACAAAAATCAGAATTTCCTGACCCCGGGACTTTAAAAAAATCTGATTTTCCTGACCCGGCGAGTGTCAAAATATCCGATTTTCCTGACCCCGGGAGTGTGAAAAAAATCCAATTTTCCTGACCCCGGGAGTGTGAAAAATGTGACTTTCTTGACCCCGGGAGTGTGAAAAAAATCAGAATCTTCTGAACCCGGGAGTGTGAAAAAATGTGATTTTTTTGACCCCGGGTGTGTGAAAAAAACCCCCAATTTTCCTGACCCCGGGAGTGTGAAAAAAATCCAATTTTCCTGACCCTGGGAGTGTGAAAAATATCAGAATTTCCTGACCCCGGGAGTGTGAAAAGTGTGATTTTCTTGAACCCGGGAGTGTGAAAAAAACCCAATTTTCCTGACCCCGGGAGTGTGAAAAAAATCCAATTTTACTGACCCCGGGAGTGTGAAAAAAACCAATTTTCCTGACCACGGGAGTGTGAAAAATATCAGAATTTCCTGACCCCGGGAGTGTGAAAAAATGTGATTTTTTTGAACCCGGGAGTGTGAAAAATATTAAATTCTCCTGACCCCGGGAGTGTGAAAAAAATCAAATTTTCCTGACCCCGGGAGTGTGAAAAATGTGATTTTCCTAACACCGGGAGTGTGAACAAAATCCAATTTTCCTGACCCTGGGAGTGTGAAAAATATCAGAATTTCCTGACCCCGGGAGTGTGAAAAATGTGATTTTCTTGAACCCGGGAGTGTGAAAAAAACCCAATTTTCCTGACCCCGGGAGTGTGAAAAAAATCCAATTTTCCTGACCCCGGGAGTGTGAAAAAAATCCAATTTTCCTGACCCCGGGAGTGTGAAAAATATCCGATTTTCCTGACCCCGGGAGTGTGAAAAAAATCCAATTTTCCTGACCCCGGGAGTGTGAAAAATGTGACTTTCTTGACCCCGGGAGTGTGAAAAAAATCAGAATCTTCTGAACCCGGGAGTGTGAAAAAATGTGATTTTTTTGACCCCGGGTGTGTGAAAAAAACCCCCAATTTTCCTGACCCCGGGAGTGTGAAAAAAATCCAATTTTCCTGACCCTGGGAGTGTGAAAAATATCAGAATTTCCTGACCCCGGGAGTGTGAAAAGTGTGATTTTCTTGAACCCGGGAGTGTGAAAAAAACCCAATTTTCCTGACCCCGGGAGTGTGAAAAAAATCCAATTTTACTGACCCCGGGAGTGTGAAAAAAACCAATTTTCCTGACCACGGGAGTGTGAAAAATATCAGAATTTCCTGACCCCGGGAGTGTGAAAAAATGTGATTTTTTTGAACCCGGGAGTGTGAAAAATATTAAATTCTCCTGACCCCGGGAGTGTGAAAAAAATCCAATTTTCCTGACCCCGGGAGTGTGAAAAATGTGATTTAACTAACACCGGGAGTGTGAAAAAAATCCAATTTTCCTGACCCTGGGAGTGTGAAAAATATCAGAATTTCCTGACCCCGGGAGTGTGAAAAATGTGATTTTCTTGAACCCGGGAGTGTGAAAAAAACCCAATTTTCCTAACACCGGGAGTTTAAAAAAATCAGAATTTTCTGACCCCGGGAGTGTGAAAAAATGTGATTTTCTTGACCCCGGGAGTGTGAAAAAAATCAGAATCTCCTGACCCCGGGAGTGTGAAAAAATGTGATTTTCTTGACCGCGGGAGTGTGAAAAAAACCCAATTTTCCTGACCCCGGGAGTTTGAAAAAAAATCTGGTTTTCCTGACACCGGGAGTATGAAAATATCCAATTTTCCTGACCCTGGGAGTGTGAAAAAAAAATTCAATTTTCCTGACCCGGGGAGTTTGAAAAAAATCTGATTTTCCTGAACCCGGGAGTTTGAAAATATCCGATTTTCCTGACCCTGGGAGTGTGAAAAATATCAGAATTTCCTGACCCCACGAGTGTCAAAATATCTGATTTTCTTGACCCCGGGAGTGTGAAAAAAATCAGAATCTCCTGAACCCGGGAGTGTGAAAAAAATGTGATTTTCTTGACCCCGGGAGTGTGAAAAAAATCTAATTTTCCTGACCCCGGGAGTGTGAAAAAAATCCAATTTTCCTGACCCCGGGCGTGTGAAAAAAATCTGATTTTACTGACCCCGGGAGTGTTAAAAAAATCTGATTTTCCTGACCGCGGGAGTGTGAAAATATCCGATTTTCCTGACCCCGGGAGTGTGAAAAATATCAGAATTTCCTGACCCCGGGAGTGTAAAAAAAAGTAAATTTTCCTGACCCCGGGAGTGTGAAAATATCTGATTTTCATGATCCCGGGAGAGTGAAAAAAATTAAATTCTCCTGACCCCGAGAGTGTGAAAAAATCCACTTTTTCTGACCCCGGGAGTGTGAAAAATGTGATTTTCCTAACACCGGGAGTGTGAAAAAAATCAGAATTTCCTGACACCGGGAGAGTGAAAAAATGTGATTTTCTTGACCCTGGGAGTGTGAAAAAATCAGAATCTCCTGAACCCGGGAGGGTGAATAAATCCAATTTTCCTGACCCCGGTAGTGTGAAAAAAATCCAATTTTCCTGACCTCGGGAGTGTGAAAAAAATCCAATTTTCCTGACCCGGGGAGTTTAAAAAAAATCTGATTCTCCTGACCCTGGGAGTGTGAAAAATGTGATTTTCCTAACACCGGGAGTGTGAAAAAAACCACAATTTCCTGACCCCGGGAGTTTGAAAAAATGTGATTTTCTTGACCCCGGGAGTGTGAAAAAAATAGAATCTACTCGACCCGGGAGTGTGAAAAATGTGATTTTCTTGACCCTGGGAGTGTGAAAAAATCAGAATCTCTTGAACCCGGGAGTGTGAAAAATCCAATTTTCCTGACACCGGGAGTGTGAAAAAAATCCAATTTTCCTGACCCCGGGAGTGTGAAAAATATAAGAATTTCCTGACCCCGGGAGTGTGAAAAATGTGATTTTCTTGAACCCGGGAGTGTGAAAAAAAACCCAATTTTCCTAACACCGGGAGTTTAAAAAAATCAGAATTTCCTGACCCCGGGAGTGTGAAAAAATGTGATTTTCTTGACCCCGGGAGTGTGAAAAAAATCAGAATCTCCTGACCCCGGGAGTGTGAAAAAATGTGATTTTCTTGACCGCGGGAGTGTGAAAAAAACCCAATTTTCCTGACCCCGGGAGTTTGAAAAATAATCTGGTTTTCCTGACACCGGGAGTATGAAAATATCCAATTTTCCTGACCCCGGGAGTGTGAAAAAAAATTCAATTTTCCTGACCCGGGGAGTTTGAAAAAAATCTGATTTTCCTGAACCCGGGAGTTTGAAAATATCCGATTTTCCTGACCCTGGGAGTGTGAAAAATATCAGAATTTCCTGACCCCACGAGTGTCAAAATATCTGATTTTCTTGACCCCGGGAGTGTGAAAAAAATCAGAATCTCCTGAACCCGGGAGTGTGAAAAAATGTGATTTTCTTGACCCCGGGAGTGTGAAAAAAATCTAATTTTCCTGACCCCGGGAGTGTGAAAAAAATCCAATTTTCCTGACCCCGGGCGTGTGAAAAAAATCTGATTTTACTGACCCCGGGAGTGTTAAAAAAATCTGATTTTCCTGACCGCGGGAGTGTGAAAATATCCGATTTTCCTGACCCCGGGAGTGTGAAAAATATCAGAATTTCCTGACCCCGGGAGTGTAAAAAAAAGTAAATTTTCCTGACCCCGGGAGTGTGAAAATATCTGATTTTCGTGATCCCGGGAGAGTGAAAAAAATTAAATTCTCCTGACCCCGGGAGTGTGAAAAAATCCACTTTTTCTGACCCCGGGAGTGTGAAAAATGTGATTTTCCTAACACCGGGAGTGTGAAAAAAATCAGAATTTCCTGACACCGGGAGAGTGAAAAAATGTGATTTTCTTGACCCTGGGAGTGTGAAAAAATCAGAATCTCCTGAACCCGGGAGGGTGAATAAATCCAATTTTCCTGACCCCGGTAGTGTGAAAAAAATCCAATTTTCCTGACCTCGGGAGTGTGAAAAAAATCCAATTTTCCTGACCCGGGGAGTTTAAAAAAAATCTGATTCTCCTGACCCTGGGAGTGTGAAAAATGTGATTTTCCTAACACCGGGAGTGTGAAAAAAACCACAATTTCCTGACCCCGGGAGTTTGAAAAAATGTGATTTTCTTGACCCCGGGAGTGTGAAAAAAATAGAATCTACTCGACCCGGGAGTGTGAAAAATGTGATTTTCTTGACCCTGGGAGTGTGAAAAAATCAGAATCTCTTGAACCCGGGAGTGTGAAAAATCCAATTTTCCTGACACCGGGAGTGTGAAAAAAATCCAATTTTCCTGACCCCGGGAGTGTGAAAAATATAAGAATTTCCTGACCCCGGGAGTGTGAAAAATGTGATTTTCTTGAACCCGGGAGTGTGAAAAAAACCCAATTTTCCTAACACCGGGAGTTTAAAAAAATCAGAATTTCCTGACCCCGGGAGTGTGAAAAAATGTGATTTTCTTGACCCCGGGAGTGTGAAAAAAATCAGAATCTCCTGACCCCGGGAGTGTGAAAAAATGTGATTTTCTTGACCGCGGGAGTGTGAAAAAAACCCAATTTTCCTGACCCCGGGAGTTTGAAAAATAATCTGGTTTTCCTGACACCGGGAGTATGAAAATATCCAATTTTCCTGACCCCGGGAGTGTGAAAAAAAATTCAATTTTCCTGACCCGGGGAGTTTGAAAAAAATCTGATTTTCCTGAACCCGGGAGTTTGAAAATATCCGATTTTCCTGACCCTGGGAGTGTGAAAAATATCAGAATTTCCTGACCCCACGAGTGTCAAAATATCTGATTTTCTTGACCCCGGGAGTGTGAAAAAAATCAGAATCTCCTGAACCCGGGAGTGTGAAAAAATGTGATTTTCTTGACCCCGGGAGTGTGAAAAAAATCTAATTTTCCTGACCCCGGGAGTGTGAAAAAAATCCAATTTTCCTGACCCCGGGCGTGTGAAAAAAATCTGATTTTACTGACCCCGGGAGTGTTAAAAAAATCTGATTTTCCTGACCGCGGGAGTGTGAAAATATCCGATTTTCCTGACCCCGGGAGTGTGAAAAATATCAGAATTTCCTGACCCCGGGAGTGTAAAAAAAAGTAAATTTTCCTGACCCCGGGAGTGTGAAAATATCTGATTTTCGTGATCCCGGGAGAGTGAAAAAAATTAAATTCTCCTGACCCCGGGAGTGTGAAAAAATCCACTTTTTCTGACCCCGGGAGTGTGAAAAATGTGATTTTCCTAACACCGGGAGTGTGAAAAAAATCAGAATTTCCTGACACCGGGAGAGTGAAAAAATGTGATTTTCTTGACCCTGGGAGTGTGAAAAAATCAGAATCTCCTGAACCCGGGAGGGTGAATAAATCCAATTTTCCTGACCCCGGTAGTGTGAAAAAAATCCAATTTTCCTGACCTCGGGAGTGTGAAAAAAATCCAATTTTCCTGACCCGGGGAGTTTAAAAAAAATCTGATTCTCCTGACCCTGGGAGTGTGAAAAATGTGATTTTCCTAACACCGGGAGTGTGAAAAAAACCACAATTTCCTGACCCCGGGAGTTTGAAAAAATGTGATTTTCTTGACCCCGGGAGTGTGAAAAAAATCAGAATCTTCTGAACCCGGGAGTGTGAAAAAATGTGATTTTTTTGACCCCGGGTGTGTGAAAAAAACCCCCAATTTTCCTGACCCCGGGAGTGTGAAAAAAATCCAATTTTCCTGACCCTGGGAGTGTGAAAAATATCAGAATTTCCTGACCCCGGGAGTGTGAAAAGTGTGATTTTCTTGAACCCGGGAGTGTGAAAAAAACCCAATTTTCCTGACCCCGGGAGTGTGAAAAAAATCCAATTTTACTGACCCCGGGAGTGTGAAAAAAACCAATTTTCCTGACCACCGGAGTGTGAAAAATATCAGAATTTCCTGACCCCGGGAGTGTGAAAAAATGTGATTTTTTTGAACCCGGGAGTGTGAAAAATATTAAATTCTCCTGACCCCGGGAGTGTGAAAAAAATCAAATTTTCCTGACCCCGGGAGTGTGAAAAATGTGATTTTCCTAACACCGGGAGTGTGAAAAAAATCCAATTTTCCTGACCCTGGGAGTGTGAAAAATATCAGAATTTCCTGACCCCGGGAGTGTGAAAAATGTGATTTTCTTGAACCCGGGAGTGTGAAAAAAACCCAATTTTCCTGACCCCGGGAGTGTGAAAAAAATCCAATTTTCCTGACCCCGGGAGTGTGAAAAAAATCCAATTTTCCTGACCCCGGGAGTGTGAAAAATATCCGATTTTCCTGACCCCGGGAGTGTGAAAAAAATCCAATTTTCCTGACCCCGGGAGTGTGAAAAATGTGACTTTCTTGACCCCGGGAGTGTGAAAAAAATCAGAATCTTCTGAACCCGGGAGTGTGAAAAAATGTGATTTTTTTGACCCCGGGTGTGTGAAAAAAACCCCCAATTTTCCTGACCCCGGGAGTGTGAAAAAAATCCAATTTTCCTGACCCTGGGAGTGTGAAAAATATCAGAATTTCCTGACCCCGGGAGTGTGAAAAGTGTGATTTTCTTGAACCCGGGAGTGTGAAAAAAACCCAATTTTCCTGACCCCGGGAGTGTGAAAAAAATCCAATTTTACTGATCCCGGGAGTGTGAAAAAAACCAATTTTCCTGACCACGGGAGTGTGAAAAATATCAGAATTTCCTGACCCCGGGAGTGTGAAAAAATGTGATTTTTTTGAACCCGGGAGTGTGAAAAATATTAAATTCTCCTGACCCCGGGAGTGTGAAAAAAATCCAATTTTCCTGACCCCGGGAGTGTGAAAAATGTGATTTTCCTAACACCGGGAGTGTGAAAAAAATCCAATTTTCCTGACCCTGGGAGTGTGAAAAATATCAGAATTTCCTGACCCCGGGAGTGTGAAAAATGTGATTTTCTTGAACCCGGGAGTGTGAAAAAAACCCAATTTTCCTAACACCGGGAGTTTAAAAAAATCAGAATTTTCTGACCCCGGGAGTGTGAAAAAATGTGATTTTCTTGACCCCGGGAGTGTGAAAAAAATCAGAATCTCCTGACCCCGCGAGTGTGAAAAAATGTGATTTTCTTGACCGCGGGAGTGTGAAAAAAACCCAATTTTCCTGACCCCGGGAGTTTGAAAAAAAATCTGGTTTTCCTGACACCGGGAGTATGAAAATATCCAATTTTCCTGACCCTGGGAGTGTGAAAAAAAAATTCAATTTTCCTGACCCGGGGAGTTTGAAAAAAATCTGATTTTCCTGAACCCGGGAGTTTGAAAATATCCGATTTTCCTGACCCTGGGAGTGTGAAAAATATCAGAATTTCCTGACCCCACGAGTGTCAAAATATCTGATTTTCTTGACCCCGGGAGTGTGAAAAAAATCAGAATCTCCTGAACCCGGGAGTGTGAAAAAATGTGATTTTCTTGACCCCGGGAGTGTGAAAAAAATCTAATTTTCCTGACCCCGGGAGTGTGAAAAAAATCCAATTTTCCTGACCCCGGGCGTGTGAAAAAAATCTGATTTTACTGACCCCGGGAGTGTGAAAAAAATCTGATTTTCCTGACCGCGGGAGTGTGAAAATATCCGATTTTCCTGACCCCGGGAGTGTGAAAAATATCAGAATTTCCTGACCCCGGGAGTGTAAAAAAAAGTAAATTTTCCTGACCCCGGGAGTGTGAAAATATCTGATTTTCATGATCCCGGGAGAGTGAAAAAAATTAAATTCTCCTGACCCCGAGAGTGTGAAAAAATCCACTTTTTCTGACCCCGGGAGTGTGAAAAATGTGATTTTCCTAACACCGGGAGTGTGAAAAAAATCAGAATTTCCTGACACCGGGAGAGTGAAAAAATGTGATTTTCTTGACCCTGGGAGTGTGAAAAAAATCAGAATCTCCTGAACCCGGGAGGGTGAATAAATCCAATTTTCCTGACCCCGGTAGTGTGAAAAAAAATCCAATTTTCCTGACCTCGGGAGTGTGAAAAAAATCCAATTTTCCTGACCCGGGGAGTTTAAAAAAAATCTGATTCTCCTGACCCTGGGAGTGTGAAAAATGTGATTTTCCTAACACCGGGAGTGTGAAAAAAACCACAATTTCCTGACCCCGGGAGTTTGAAAAAATGTGATTTTCTTGACCCCGGGAGTGTGAAAAAAATAGAATCTACTCGACCCGGGAGTGTGAAAAATGTGATTTTCTTGACCCTGGGAGTGTGAAAAAATCAGAATCTCTTGAACCCGGGAGTGTGAAAAATCCAATTTTCCTGACACCGGGAGTGTGAAAAAAATCCAATTTTCCTGACCCCGGGAGTGTGAAAAATATAAGAATTTCCTGACCCCGGGAGTGTGAAAAATGTGATTTTCTTGAACCCGGGAGTGTGAAAAAAACCCAATTTTCCTAACACCGGGAGTTTAAAAAAATCAGAATTTCCTGACCCCGGGAGTGTGAAAAAATGTGATTTTCTTGACCCCGGGAGTGTGAAAAAAATCAGAATCTCCTGACCCCGGGAGTGTGAAAAAATGTGATTTTCTTGACCGCGGGAGTGTGAAAAAAACCCAATTTTCCTGACCCCGGGAGTTTGAAAAATAATCTGGTTTTCCTGACACCGGGAGTATGAAAATATCCAATTTTCCTGACCCCGGGAGTGTGAAAAAAAATTCAATTTTCCTGACCCGGGGAGTTTGAAAAAAATCTGATTTTCCTGAACCCGGGAGTTTGAAAATATCCGATTTTCCTGACCCTGGGAGTGTGAAAAATATCAGAATTTCCTGACCCCACGAGTGTCAAAATATCTGATTTTCTTGACCCCGGGAGTGTGAAAAAAATCAGAATCTCCTGAACCCGGGAGTGTGAAAAAATGTGATTTTCTTGACCCCGGGAGTGTGAAAAAAATCTAATTTTCCTGACCCCGGGAGTGTGAAAAAAATCCAATTTTCCTGACCCCGGGCGTGTGAAAAAAAATCTGATTTTACTGACCCCGGGAGTGTTAAAAAAATCTGATTTTCCTGACCGCGGGAGTGTGAAAATATCCGATTTTCCTGACCCCGGGAGTGTGAAAAATATCAGAATTTCCTGACCCCGGGAGTGTAAAAAAAAGTAAATTTTCCTGACCCCGGGAGTGTGAAAATATCTGATTTTCGTGATCCCGGGAGAGTGAAAAAAATTAAATTCTCCTGACCCCGGGAGTGTGAAAAAATCCACTTTTTCTGACCCCGGGAGTGTGAAAAATGTGATTTTCCTAACACCGGGAGTGTGAAAAAAATCAGAATTTCCTGACACCGGGAGAGTGAAAAAATGTGATTTTCTTGACCCTGGGAGTGTGAAAAAATCAGAATCTCCTGAACCCGGGAGGGTGAATAAATCCAATTTTCCTGACCCCGGTAGTGTGAAAAAAATCCAATTTTCCTGACCTCGGGAGTGTGAAAAAAATCCAATTTTCCTGACCCGGGGAGTTTAAAAAAAATCTGATTCTCCTGACCCTGGGAGTGTGAAAAATGTGATTTTCCTAACACCGGGAGTGTGAAAAAAACCACAATTTCCTGACCCCGGGAGTTTGAAAAAATGTGATTTTATTGACCCCGGGAGTGTGAAAAAAATCAGAATCTCCTGAACCCGGGGGTGTGAAAAAATGTGATTTTCTTGACCCCGGGAGTGTGAAAAAAATAGAATCTACTCGACCCGGGAGTGTGAAAAATGTGATTTTCTTGACCCTGGGAGTGTGAAAAAATCAGAATCTCTTGAACCCGGGAGTGTGAAAAATCCAATTTTCCTGACACCGGGAGTGTGAAAAAAATCCAATTTTCCTGACCCCGGGAGTGTGAAAAAAATCCAATTTTCCTGACCCCGGGAGTGTGAAAAAAATCCAATTTTCCTCACCCGGGGAGTTTGAAAAAAATCTGATTCTCCTGACCCTGGGAGTGTGAAAAATGTGATTTTCCTAAAACTTGGAGTGTGAAAAAAATCAGAATTTCCTGACCCCGGGAGTTTGAAAAAATCTGGTTTTCGTGACCCCGGGAGAACGAAAATATCCAATTTTCCTGACCCTGGGAGTGTGAAAATATGCGATTTTCCTGACCCCGGGAGTGTGAAAAAAATCAGAATTTCCTGACCCCGGGAGTTTAAAAAAATCTGATTTTCCTGACCCCGGGAGTGTGAAAATATCCGATTTTCCTGACCCCGGGAGTGTGAAAAAAATCCAATTTTACTGACCCCGGGAGTGTGAAAAATGTGACTTTCTTGACCCCGGGATTGTGAAAAAAATCAGAATCTTCTGAACCCGGGAGTGTGAAAAAATGTGATTTTCTTGACCACGGGTGTGTGAAAAAAATCCAATTTTCCTGACCCTGGGAGTGTGAAAAATATCAGAATTTCCTGACTCCGGGAGTGTGAAAAATGTGATTTTCTTGAACCCGGGAGTGTGAAAAAAACCCAATTTTCCTGACCCCGGGAGTGTGAAAAAAATCCAATTTTCCTGACCCCGGGAGTGTGAAAAAAATCCAATTTTCCTGACCACGGGAGTGTGAAAAATATCAGAATTTCCTGACCCCGGGAGTTTGAAAAAATGTGATTTTCTCGATCCCGGGAGTGTGAAAAATATTAAATTCTCCTGACCCCGGGAGTGTGAAAAAAATCCAATTTTCCTTACCCCGGGAGTGTGAAAAAATCCAGAATTTCCTGACCCCGGGAGTGTGAAAAAATGTGATTTTCTTGACCCCGGGAGTGTGAAAAAAATCAGAATCTCCTCATCCCGGGAGTGTGAAAAAATGTGATTTTCTTGACCCCGGGAGTTTTAAAAAAACCCCAATTTTCCTGACCCCGGGAGTTTGAAAAAAATCTGGTTTTCCTGACCCCGGGAGTATGAAAATATCCAATTTTCCTAACACCGGGAGTGTGAAAATATGCGATTTTCCTGACCCCGGGAGTGTGAAAAAAATCAGAATTTCCTGACCCCCGGGATTTTAAAAAAATCTGATTTTCCTGACCCCGGGAGTGTGAAAATATCCGATTTTCCTGACCCCGGGAGTGTGAAAAAAATCCGATTTTCCTGACCTCGGGAATTTGAAAAAATCTGATTTTCCTGACACCGGGAGTGTAAATATATCCTATTTTCTTGACCCCGGGAGTGTAAAAAAATTAAATTCTCCTGACCACGGGAGTGTGAAAAAATGTGATTTTCCTAACACCGAGAGTTTGAAAAAAATCAGAATTTCCTGACCCCGGGAGTTTGAAAAAATGTGATTTTCTTGACCCCGGGAGTGTGAAAAAAATCTGATTTTCCTGACCCCGGGAGTGTGAAAATATCCGATTTTCTTGACCCCGGGAGTGTGAAAAAAATTAAATTCTCCTGACCCTGGGAGTGTGAAAAATGTGATTTTCCTAACACCGGGAGTGTGAAAAAAATCAGAATTTCCTGACCCCGGGAGTTTGAAAAAATGTGATTTTCTTGACCCCGGGAGTGTGAAAAAATCAGAATCTCCTGAACCCGGGAGTGTGAAAAAATGTGATTTTCTTGACCCCAGGAGTGTGAAAAAAACCCAATTTTCCTGACCCTGGGAGTGTGAAAAAAATCCAATTTTCCTGACCCCGGGAGTTTGAAAAATATCAGAATTTCCTGACCCCGGGAGTTTGAAAAATGTGATTTTCTTGAACCTGGGAGTGTGAAAAAAAATCCAATTTTCCTAACCCCGGGAGTGTGAAAAATATTAAATTCTCCTGACCCCGGGAGTCTGAAAAATATCCAATTTTCCTGACCCCGGGAGTGTGAAAAATGTGATTTTCCTAACACCGGGAGTGTGAATAAAATCAGAATTTCCGGACCCCGGGAGTGTGAAAAAATGTGATTTTCTTGACCCCGAGAGTGTGAAAAAAATCAGAATCTCCTGACCCCGGGAGTGTGAAAAAATGTGATTTTCTTGTCCCCGGGAGTGTGAAAAAAACCCAATTTTCCTGACGCCGGGAGTTTGAAAAAAATCTGGTTTTCCTGACCCCGGGAGTATGAAAATATACAATTTTCCTGACCCTGGGAGTGTGAAAATATGCGATTTTCCTGACCCCGGGAGTGTGACAAAAATCAGAATTTCCTGACCCCGGGACTTTAAAAAAATCTGATTTTCCTGACCCGGCGAGTGTCAAAATATCCGATTTTCCTGACCCCGGGAGTGTGAAAAAAATCCAATTTTCCTGACCCCGGGAGTGTGAAAAATGTGACTTTCTTGACCCCGGGAGTGTGAAAAAAATCAGAATCTTCTGAACCCGGGAGTGTGAAAAAATGTGATTTTTTTGACCCCGGGTGTGTGAAAAAAACCCCCAATTTTCCTGACCCCGGGAGTGTGAAAAAAATCCAATTTTCCTGACCCTGGGAGTGTGAAAAATATCAGAATTTCCTGACCCCGGGAGTGTGAAAAGTGTGATTTTCTTGAACCCGGGAGTGTGAAAAAAACCCAATTTTCCTGACCCCGGGAGTGTGAAAAAAATCCAATTTTACTGACCCCGGGAGTGTGAAAAAAACCAATTTTCCTGACCACGGGAGTGTGAAAAATATCAGAATTTCCTGACCCCGGGAGTGTGAAAAAATGTGATTTTTTTGAACCCGGGAGTGTGAAAAATATTAAATTCTCCTGACCCCGGGAGTGTGAAAAAAATCAAATTTTCCTGACCCCGGGAGTGTGAAAAATGTGATTTTCCTAACACCGGGAGTGTGAAAAAAATCCAATTTTCCTGACCCTGGGAGTGTGAAAAATATCAGAATTTCCTGACCCCGGGAGTGTGAAAAATGTGATTTTCTTGAACCCGGGAGTGTGAAAAAAACCCAATTTTCCTGACCCCGGGAGTGTGAAAAAAATCCAATTTTCCTGACCCCGGGAGTGTGAAAAAAATCCAATTTTCCTGACCCCGGGAGTGTGAAAAATATCCGATTTTCCTGACCCCGGGAGTGTGAAAAAAATCCAATTTTCCTGACCCCGGGAGTGTGAAAAATGTGACTTTCTTGACCCCGGGAGTGTGAAAAAAATCAGAATCTTCTGAACCCGGGAGTGTGAAAAAATGTGATTTTTTTGACCCCGGGTGTGTGAAAAAAACCCCCAATTTTCCTGACCCCGGGAGTGTGAAAAAAATCCAATTTTCCTGACCCTGGGAGTGTGAAAAATATCAGAATTTCCTGACCCCGGGAGTGTGAAAAGTGTGATTTTCTTGAACCCGGGAGTGTGAAAAAAACCCAATTTTCCTGACCCCGGGAGTGTGAAAAAAATCCAATTTTACTGACCCCGGGAGTGTGAAAAAAACCAATTTTCCTGACCACGGGAGTGTGAAAAATATCAGAATTTCCTGACCCCGGGAGTGTGAAAAAATGTGATTTTTTTGAACCCGGGAGTGTGAAAAATATTAAATTCTCCTGACCCCGGGAGTGTGAAAAAAATCCAATTTTCCTGACCCCGGGAGTGTGAAAAATGTGATTTTCCTAACACCGGGAGTGTGAAAAAAATCCAATTTTCCTGACCCTGGGAGTGTGAAAAATATCAGAATTTCCTGACCCCGGGAGTGTGAAAAATGTGATTTTCTTGAACCCGGGAGTGTGAAAAAAAAAACCAATTTTCCTGACCCCGGGAGTGTGAAAAAAATCCAATTTTCCTGACCACGGGAGTGTGAAAAAAATCCAATTTTCCTGACCACGGGAGTGTGAAAAATATCAGAATTCTCCTGACCCCGGGAGTGTGGAAAAATGTGATTTTCTTGATCCCGGGAGTGTGAAAAATATTAAATTCTCCTGACCCCGGGAGTGTGAAAAAAATCCAATTTTCCTGACCCCGGGAGTGTGAAAAATGTGATTTTCTTGACTCCGGGAGTGTGAAAAAAATCAGAATCTTCTGAACCCGGGAGTGTGAAAAAATGTGATTTTCTTGACCTCGGGAGTGTGAAAAAAACCCAAATGTCCTGACCCTGGGAGTGTGAAAAAAACCCAATTTTCCTGACCCCGGGAGTGTGAAAAATATCAGAATTTCCTGACCTCGGGAGTGTGAAAAATGTGATTTTCTTGAACCCGGGAGTGTGAAAAAAACCCAATTTTCCTGACCCCGGGAGTGTGAAAAAAATCCAATTTTCCTGACCCCAGGAGTGTGAAAAATATCAGAATTTCCTGACCCCGGGAGTGTGAAAAATGTGATTTTCTTGAACCCGGGAGTGCAAAAAAACCAAATCTTCCTGACCCCAGGAGTGTGAAAAAATGTGATTTTCCTGACCCCGGGAGTTTGAAAAAAATCTGGTTATCCTGATCCCGGGAGTATGAAAATATCCAATTTTCCTGACACCGGGAGTGTGAAAATATGCGATTTTCCTGACCCCGGGAGTGTGAAAAAAATCAGAATTTCCTGACCCCGGGAGTTTAAAAAAATCTGATTTTCCTGACCCCGGGAGTGGGAAAATATCCGATTTTCCTCACCCCGGGAGTGTGAAAAAAATCCAATTTTCCTGACCCCAGGAGTGTGAAAAATGTGATTTTCTTGACCCCGGGAGTGTGAAAAAAACCCAATTTTCCTGACCCCGGGAGTTTGAAAAAAATCCAATTTTCCTGACCCCGGGAGTATGAAAATATCCAATTTTCCTGACACCGGGAGTGTGAAAATATGCGATTTTCCTGACCCCGGCAGTGAGAAAAAAATCCAATTTTCCTGACCCCGGGAGTGTGAAAAATGTGATTTTCTTGACCCCGGGAGTGTGAAAAAAATCAGAATCTTCTGAACCCGGGAGTGTGAAAAAATGTGATTTTCTTGACCCCGGGTGTGTGAAAAAAACCCAATTTTCCTGACCCCGGGAGTGTGAAAAATATAAGAATTTCCTGACCCCGGGAGTGTGAAAAATGTGATTTTCTTGAACCCGGGAGTGTGAAAAAAACCCAATTTTCCTAACACCGGGAGTTTAAAAAAATCAGAATTTCCTGACCCCGGGAGTGTGAAAAAATGTGATTTTCTTGACCCCGGGAGTGTGAAAAAAATCAGAATCTCCTGACCCCGGGAGTGTGAAAAAATGTGATTTTCCTGACCCCGGGAGTTTGAAAAAAATCTGGTTATCCTGATCCCGGGAGTATGAAAATATCCAATTTTCCTGACACCGGGAGTGTGAAAATATGCGATTTTCCTGACCCCGGGAGTGTGAAAAAAATCAGAATTTCCTGACCCCGGGAGTTTAAAAAAATCTGATTTTCCTGACCCCGGGAGTGGGAAAATATCCGATTTTCCTCACCCCGGGAGTGTGAAAAAAATCCAATTTTCCTGACCCCGGGAGTGTGAAAAATGTGATTTTCTTGACCCCGGGAGTGTGAAAAAACCCAATTTTCCTGACCCCGGGAGTTTGAAAAAAATCCAATTTTCCTGACCCCGGGAGTATGAAAATATCCAATTTTCCTGACACCGGGAGTGTGAAAATATGCGATTTTCCTGACCCCGGGAGTGAGAAAAAAATCCAATTTTCCTGACCCCGGGAGTGTGAAAAATGTGATTTTCTTGACCCCGGGAGTGTGAAAAAAATCAGAATCTTCTGAACCCGGGAGTGTGAAAAAAACCCAATTTTCCTGACCCCGGGAGTGTGAAAAATATAAGAATTTCCTGACCCCGGGAGTGTGAAAAATGTGATTTTCTTGAACCCGGGAGTGTGAAAAAAACCCAATTTTCCTAACACCGGGAGTTTAAAAAAATCAGAATTTCCTGACCCCGGGAGTGTGAAAAAATGTGATTTTCTTGACCCCGGGAGTGTGAAAAAAATCAGAATCTCCTGACCCCGGGAGTGTGAAAAAATGTGATTTTCCTGACCCCGGGAGTTTGAAAAAAAATCTGGTTTTCCTGACACCGGGAGTATGAAAATATCCAATTTTCCTGACCCCGGGAGTGTGAAAAAAAATTCAATTTTCCTGACCCGGGGAGTTTGAAAAAAATCTGATTTTCCTGAACCCGGGAGTTTGAAAATATCCGATTTTCCTGACCCTGGGAGTGTGAAAAATATCAGAATTTCCTGACCCCACGAGTGTGAAAATATCTGATTTTCTTGACCCCGGGAGTGTGAAAAAAACCAGAATCTCCTGAACCCGGGAGTGTGAAAAAATGTGATTTTCTTGACCCCGGGAGTGTGAAAAAAATCTAATTTTCCTGACCCCGGGAGTGTGAAAAAAATCCAATTTTCCTGACCCCGGGCGTGTGAAAAAAATCTGATTTTTCTGACCCCGGGAGTGTTAAAAAAATCTGATTTTCCTGACCGCGGGAGTGTGAAAATATCCGATTTTCCTGACCCCGGGAGTGTGAAAAATATCAGAATTTCCTGACCTCGGGAGTGTAAAAAAAAGTAAATTTTCCTGACCCCGGGAGTGTGAAAATATCTGATTTTCTTGATCCCGGGAGAGTGAAAAAAATTAAATTCTCCTGACCCCGGGAGTGTGAAAAAATCCACTTTTTCTGACCCCGGGAGTGTGAAAAATGTGATTTTCCTAACACCGGGAGTGTGAAAAAAATCAGAATTTCCTGACCCCGGGAGTTTGAAAAAATGTGATTTTCTTGACCCCGGGAGTGTGAAAAAATCAGAATCTCCTGAACCCGGGAGTGTGAAAAAATGTGATTTTCTTGACCCCAGGAGTGTGAAAAAAACCCAATTTTCCTGACCCTGGGAGTGTGAAAAAAATCCAATTTTCCTGACCCCGGGAGTGTGAAAAATATCAGAATTTCCTGACCCTGGGAGTGTGAAAAATGTGATTTTCTTGAACCTGGGAGTGTGAAAAAAAATCCAATTTTCCTAACCCCGGGAGTGTGAAAAATATCAGAATTTCCTGACCCCAGGAGTGTGAAAAAATGTGATTTTTTTGAACCCGGGAGTGTGAAAAATATTAAATTCTCCTGACCCCGGGAGTCTGAAAAAAAGCCAATTTTCCTGACCCCGGGAGTGTGAAAAATGTGATTTTCCTAACACCGGGAGTGTGAATAAAATCAGAATTTCTGGACCCCGGGAGTGTGAAAAAATGTGATTTTCTTGACCCCGGGAGTGTGAAAAAAATCAGAATCTCCTGACCCCGGGAGTGTGAAAAAATGTGATTTTCTTGACCCCGGGAGTGTGAAAAAAACCCAATTTTCCTGACCCCGGGAGTTTGAAAAAAAATCTGGTTTTCCTGACCCCGGGAGTATGAAAATATCCAATTTTCCTGACCCTGGGAGTGTGAAAATATGCGATTTTCCTGACCCCAGCAGTGTGACAAAAATCAGAATTTCCTGACCCCGGGACTTTAAAAAAATCTGATTTTCCTGACCCCGGGAGTGTCAAAATATCCGATTTTCCTGACCCCGGGAGTGTGAAAAAAATCCAATTTTCCTGACCCCGGGAGTGTGAAAAATGTGACTTTCTTGACCCCGGGAGTGTGAAAAAAATCAGAATCTTCTGAACCCGGGAGTGTGAAAAAATGTGATTTTTTTGACCCTGGGTGTGTGAAAAAAAAACCCAATTTTCCTGACCCCGGGAGTGTGAAAAAAATCCAATTTTCCTGACCCCGGGAGTGTGAAAAATGTGACTTTCTTGACCCCGGGAGTGTGAAAAAAATCAGAATCTTCTGAACCCGGGAGTGTGAAAAAATGTGATTTTTTTTGACCCCGGGTGTGTGAAAAAAAAACCCAATTTTCCTGACCCCGGGAGTGTGAAAAAAATCCAATTTTCCTGACCCTGGGAGTGTGAAAAATATCAGAATTTCCTGACCCCGGGAGTGTGAAAAGTGTGATTTTCTTGAACCCGGGAGTGTGAAAAATATTAAATTCTCCTGACCCCGGGAGTGTGAAAAAAATCCAATTTTCCTGACCCCGGGAGTGTGAAAAATGTGATTTTCCTAACACCGGGAGTGTGAAAAAAATCCAATTTTCCTGACCCTGGGAGTGTGAAAAATATCAGAATTTCCTGACCCCGGGAGTGTGAAAAATGTGATTTTCTTGAACCCGGGAGTGTGAAAAAAACCCAATTTTCCTGACCCCGGGAGTGTGAAAAAAATCCAATTTTCCTGACCACGGGAGTGTGAAAAATATCAGAAATCTCCTGACCCCGGGAGTGTGAAAAAATGTGATTTTCTTGATCCCGGGAGTGTGAAAAATATTAAATTCTCCTGACCCCGGGAGTGTGAAAAAAATCCAATTTTCCTGACCCGGGGAGTGTGAAAAATGTGATTTTCCTAACACCGGGAGTGTGAAAAAATCCAGAATTTCCTGACCCCGGGAGTGTGAAAAAATGTGATTTTCTTGACCCCGGGAGTGTGAAAAAAATCAGAATCTCCTCATCCCGGGAGTGTGAAAAAATGTGATTTTCTTGACCCCGGGAGTGTGAAAAAAACCCAATTTTCCTGACCCCGGGAGTTTGAAAAAAATCCAATTTTCCTGACCCCGGGAGTATGAAAATATCCAATTTTCCTGACACCGGGAGTGTGAAAATATGCGATTTTCCTGACCCCGGCAGTGAGAAAAAAATCCAATTTTCCTGACCCCGGGAGTGTGAAAAATGTGATTTTCTTGACCCCGGGAGTGTGAAAAAAATCAGAATCTTCTGAACCCGGGAGTGTGAAAAAATGTGATTTTCTTGACCCCGGGTGTGTGAAAAAAACCCAATTTTCCTGACCCCGGGAGTGTGAAAAATATAAGAATTTCCTGACCCCGGGAGTGTGAAAAATGTGATTTTCTTGAACCCGGGAGTGTGAAAAAAACCCAATTTTCCTAACACCGGGAGTTTAAAAAAATCAGAATTTCCTGACCCCGGGAGTGTGAAAAAATGTGATTTTCTTGACCCCGGGAGTGTGAAAAAAATCAGAATCTCCTGACCCCGGGAGTGTGAAAAAATGTGATTTTCCTGACCCCGGGAGTTTGAAAAAAATCTGGTTATCCTGATCCCGGGAGTATGAAAATATCCAATTTTCCTGACACCGGGAGTGTGAAAATATGCGATTTTCCTGACCCCGGGAGTGTGAAAAAAATCAGAATTTCCTGACCCCGGGAGTTTAAAAAAATCTGATTTTCCTGACCCCGGGAGTGGGAAAATATCCGATTTTCCTCACCCCGGGAGTGTGAAAAAAATCCAATTTTCCTGACCCCGGGAGTGTGAAAAATGTGATTTTCTTGACCCCGGGAGTGTGAAAAAACCCAATTTTCCTGACCCCGGGAGTTTGAAAAAAATCCAATTTTCCTGACCCCGGGAGTATGAAAATATCCAATTTTCCTGACACCGGGAGTGTGAAAATATGCGATTTTCCTGACCCCGGGAGTGAGAAAAAAATCCAATTTTCCTGACCCCGGGAGTGTGAAAAATGTGATTTTCTTGACCCCGGGAGTGTGAAAAAAATCAGAATCTTCTGAACCCGGGAGTGTGAAAAAAACCCAATTTTCCTGACCCCGGGAGTGTGAAAAATATAAGAATTTCCTGACCCCGGGAGTGTGAAAAATGTGATTTTCTTGAACCCGGGAGTGTGAAAAAAACCCAATTTTCCTAACACCGGGAGTTTAAAAAAATCAGAATTTCCTGACCCCGGGAGTGTGAAAAAATGTGATTTTCTTGACCCCGGGAGTGTGAAAAAAATCAGAATCTCCTGACCCCGGGAGTGTGAAAAAATGTGATTTTCCTGACCCCGGGAGTTTGAAAAAAAATCTGGTTTTCCTGACACCGGGAGTATGAAAATATCCAATTTTCCTGACCCCGGGAGTGTGAAAAAAAATTCAATTTTCCTGACCCGGGGAGTTTGAAAAAAATCTGATTTTCCTGAACCCGGGAGTTTGAAAATATCCGATTTTCCTGACCCTGGGAGTGTGAAAAATATCAGAATTTCCTGACCCCACGAGTGTGAAAATATCTGATTTTCTTGACCCCGGGAGTGTGAAAAAAACCAGAATCTCCTGAACCCGGGAGTGTGAAAAAATGTGATTTTCTTGACCCCGGGAGTGTGAAAAAAATCTAATTTTCCTGACCCCGGGAGTGTGAAAAAAATCCAATTTTCCTGACCCCGGGCGTGTGAAAAAAATCTGATTTTTCTGACCCCGGGAGTGTTAAAAAAAATCTGATTTTCCTGACCGCGGGAGTGTGAAAATATCCGATTTTCCTGACCCCGGGAGTGTGAAAAATATCAGAATTTCCTGACCTCGGGAGTGTAAAAAAAAGTAAATTTTCCTGACCCCGGGAG
The DNA here is from genome assembly GCA_035047345.1 of Bradypodion ventrale. Lineage (NCBI taxonomy): Eukaryota > Metazoa > Chordata > Lepidosauria > Squamata > Chamaeleonidae > Bradypodion > Bradypodion ventrale. The sequence goes on along the minus strand of JAWDJE010000009.1, from coordinate 20,067,748 downwards.
TGTGAAAATATCTGATTTTCTTGATCCCGGGAGAGTGAAAAAAATTAAATTCTCCTGACCCCGGGAGTGTGAAAAAATCCACTTTTTCTGACCCCGGGAGTGTGAAAAATGTGATTTTCCTAACACCGGGAGTGTGAAAAAAATCAGAATTTCCTGACACCGGGAGAGTGAAAAAATGTGATTTTCTTGACCCTGGGAGTGTGAAAAAAATCAGAATCTCCTGAACCCGGGAGGGTGAATAAATCCAATTTTCCTGACCCCGGTAGTGTGAAAAAAATCCAATTTTCCTGACCCCGGGAGTGTGAAAAAAATCCAATTTTCCTGACCCGGGGAGTTTAAAAAAAATCTGATTCTCCTGACCCTGGGAGTGTGAAAAATGTGATTTTCCTAACACCGGGAGTGTGAAAAAAACCACAATTTCCTGACCCCGGGAGTTTGAAAAAATGTGATTTTCCTGACCCCGGGAGTGTGAAAAAAATCAGAATCTCCTGAACCCGGGGGTGTGAAAAAATGTGATTTTCTTGACCCCGGGAGTGTGAAAAAAATAGAATCTTCTCGACCCGGGAGTGTGAAAAATGTGATTTTCTTGACCCTGGGAGTTTGAAAAAATCAGAATCTCTTGAACCCGGGAGTGTGAAAAATCCAATTTTCCTGACACCGGGAGTGTGAAAAAAATCCAATTTTCATGACCCCGGGAGTGTGAAAAAAGTCCAATTTTCCTGACCCCGGGAGTGTGAAAAAAATCCAATTTTCCTCACCCGGGGAGTTTGAAAAAAATCTGATTCTCCTGACCCTGGGAGTGTGAAAAATGTGATTTTCCTAACACTGGGAGTGTGAAAAAAATCAGAATTTCCTGACCCCGGGAGTTTGAAAAAATGTGATTTTCTTTACCCCGGGAGTGTGAAAAAAATCAGAATCTCCTGAACCCGGGAGTGTGAAAAATGTGATTTTCTTGACCCCGGGAGTGTGAAAAAAACCCAATTTTCCTGACCCTGGGAGTGTGAAAAATATCAGAATTTCCTGACCCCGGGAGTGTGAAAAATGTGATTTTCTTGAACCTGGGAGTGTGAAAAAAATCCAATTTTCCTAACCCCGGGTGTGTGAAAAATATCAGAATTTCCTGACCCCGGGCGTGTGAAAAAAATCTGATTTTTCTGACCCCGGGAGTGTTAAAAAAAATCTGATTTTCCTGACCGCGGGAGTGTGAAAATATCCGATTTTCCTGACCCCGGGAGTGTGAAAAATATCAGAATTTCCTGACCCCGGGAGTGTGAAAAATGTGATTTTCTTGAACCTGGGAGTGTGAAAAAAATCCAATTTTCCTAACCCCGGGTGTGTGAAAAATATCAGAATTTCCTGACCCCGGGAGTGTGAAAAAATGTGATTTTTTTGAACCCGCGATGTGAAAAATATTAAATTCTCCTGACCCCGGGAGTCTGAAAAAAATCCAATTTTCCTGACCCCGGGAGTGTGAAAAATGTGATTTTCCTAACACCGGGAGTGTGAATAAAATCAGAATTTCCGGACCCCGGGAGTGTGAAAAAATGTGATTTTCTTGACCCCGGGAGTGTGAAAAAAATCAGAATCTCCTGACCCCGGGAGTGTGAAAAAATGTGATTTTCTTGACCCCGGGAGTGTGAAAAAAACCCAATTTTCCTGACCCCGGGAGTTTGAAAAAAATCTGGTTTTCCTGACCCCGGGAGAATGAAAATATCCAATTTTCCTGACCCTGGGAGTGTGAAAATATGCGATTTTCCTGACCCCGGGAGTGTGACAAAAATCAGAATTTCCTGACCCCGGGACTTTAAAAAAATCTGATTTTCCTGACCCCGGGAGTGTCAAAATATCCGATTTTCCTGACCCCGGGAGTGTGAAAAAAATCCAATTTTCCTGACCCCGGGAGTGTGAAAAAAATCCAATTTTCCTGACCCTGGGAGTGTGAAAAATATCAGAATTTCCTGACCCCGGGAGTGTGAAAAATGTGATTTTCTTGAACCCGGGAGTGTGAAAAAAACCCAATTTTCCTGACCCCGGGAGTGTGAAAAAAATCCAATTTTCCTGACCCCGGGAGTGTGAAAAAAATCCAATTTTCCTGACCACGGGAGTGTGAAAAATATCAGAATTTCCTGACCCCGGGAGTTTGAAAAAATGTGATTTTCTTGATCCCGGGAGTGTGAAAAATATTAAATTCTCCTGACCCCGGGAGTGTGAAAAAAATCCAATTTTCCTGACCCCGGGAGTGTGAAAAAATCCAGAATTTCCTGACCCCGGGAGTGTGAAAAAATGTGATTTTCTTGACCCCGGGAGTGTGAAAAAAATCAGAATCTCCTCATCCCGGGAGTGTGAAAAAATGTGATTTTCTTGACCCCGGGAGTGTGAAAAAAACCCAATTTTCCTGACCCCGGGAGTTTGAAAAAAATCTGGTTTTCCTGACCCCGGGAGTATGAAAATATCCAATTTTCCTGACACCGGGAGTGTGAAAATATGCGATTTTCCTGACCCCGGGAGTGTGAAAAAAATCAGAATTTCCTGACCCCGGGATTTTAAAAAAATCTGATTTTCCTGACCCCGGGAGTGTGAAAATATCCGATTTTCCTGACCCCGGGAGTGTGAAAAAAATCCGATTTTCCTGACCTCGGGAATTTGAAAAAATCTGATTTTCCTGACACCGGGAGTGTAAATATATCCTATTTTCTTGACCCCGGGAGTGTAAAAAAATTAAATTCTCCTGACCCCGGGAGTGTGAAAAAATGTGATTTTCCTAACACCGGGAGTTTGAAAAAAATCAGAATTTCCTGACCCCGGGAGTTTGAAAAAATGTGATTTTCCTGACCCCGGGAGTGTGAAAAAAATCAGAATCTCCTGAACCCGGGGGTGTGAAAAAATGTGATTTTCTTGACCCCGGGAGTGTGAAAAAAATAGAATCTTCTCGACCCGGGAGTGTGAAAAATGTGATTTTCTTGACCCTGGGAGTTTGAAAAAATCAGAATCTCTTGAACCCGGGAGTGTGAAAAATCCAATTTTCCTGACACCGGGAGTGTGAAAAAAATCCAATTTTCATGACCCCGGGAGTGTGAAAAAAATCCAATTTTCCTGACCCCGGGAGTGTGAAAAAAATCCAATTTTCCTCACCCGGGGAGTTTGAAAAAAATCTGATTCTCCTGACCCTGGGAGTGTGAAAAATGTGATTTTCCTAACACTGGGAGTGTGAAAAAAATCAGAATTTCCTGACCCCGGGAGTTTGAAAAAATGTGATTTTCTTTACCCCGGGAGTGTGAAAAAAATCAGAATCTCCTGAACCCGGGAGTGTGAAAAATGTGATTCTCTTGACCCCGGGAGTGTGAAAAAAACCCAATTTTCCTGACCCTGGGAGTGTGAAAAATATCAGAATTTCCTGACCCCGGGAGTGTGAAAAATGTGATTTTCATGAACCTGGGAGTGTGAAAAAAATCCAATTTTCCTAACCCCGGGTGTGTGAAAAATATCAGAATTTCCTGACCCCGGGCGTGTGAAAAAAATCTGATTTTTCTGACCCCGGGAGTGTTAAAAAAAATCTGATTTTCCTGACCGCGGGAGTGTGAAAATATCCGATTTTCCTGACCCCGGGAGTGTGAAAAATATCAGAATTTCCTGACCCCGGGAGTGTGAAAAATGTGATTTTCTTGAACCTGGGAGTGTGAAAAAAATCCAATTTTCCTAACCCCGGGTGTGTGAAAAATATCAGAATTTCCTGACCCCAGGAGTGTGAAAAAATGTGATTTTTTTGAACCCGCGATGTGAAAAATATTAAATTCTCCTGACCCCGGGAGTCTGAAAAAAATCCAATTTTCCTGACCCCGGGAGTGTGAAAAATGTGATTTTCCTAACACCGGGAGTGTGAATAAAATCAGAATTTCCGGACCCCGGGAGTGTGAAAAAATGTGATTTTCTTGACCCCGGGAGTGTGAAAAAAATCAGAATCTCCTGACCCCGGGAGTGTGAAAAAATGTGATTTTCTTGACCCCGGGAGTGTGAAAAAAACCCAATTTTCCTGACCCCGGGAGTTTGAAAAAAATCTGGTTTTCCTGACCCCGGGAGAATGAAAATATCCAATTTTCCTGACCCTGGGAGTGTGAAAATATGCGATTTTCCTGACCCCGGGAGTGTGACAAAAATCAGAATTTCCTGACCCCGGGACTTTAAAAAAATCTGATTTTCCTGACCCCGGGAGTGTCAAAATATCCGATTTTCCTGACCCCGGGAGTGTGAAAAAAATCCAATTTTCCTGACCCCGGGAGTGTGAAAAAAATCCAATTTTCCTGACCCTGGGAGTGTGAAAAATATCAGAATTTCCTGACCCCGGGAGTGTGAAAAATGTGATTTTCTTGAACCCGGGAGTGTGAAAAAAACCCAATTTTCCTGACCCCGGGAGTGTGAAAAAAATCCAATTTTCCTGACCCCGGGAGTGTGAAAAAAATCCAATTTTCCTGACCACGGGAGTGTGAAAAATATCAGAATTTCCTGACCCCGGGAGTTTGAAAAAATGTGATTTTCTTGATCCCGGGAGTGTGAAAAATATTAAATTCTCCTGACCCCGGGAGTGTGAAAAAAATCCAATTTTCCTGACCCCGGGAGTGTGAAAAAATCCAGAATTTCCTGACCCCGGGAGTGTGAAAAAATGTGATTTTCTTGACCCCGGGAGTGTGAAAAAAATCAGAATCTCCTCATCCCGGGAGTGTGAAAAAATGTGATTTTCTTGACCCCGGGAGTGTGAAAAAAACCCAATTTTCCTGACCCCGGGAGTTTGAAAAAAATCTGGTTTTCCTGACCCCGGGAGTATGAAAATATCCAATTTTCCTGACACCGGGAGTGTGAAAATATGCGATTTTCCTGACCCCGGGAGTGTGAAAAAAATCAGAATTTCCTGACCCCGGGATTTTAAAAAAATCTGATTTTCCTGACCCCGGGAGTGTGAAAATATCCGATTTTCCTGACCCCGGGAGTGTGAAAAAAATCCGATTTTCCTGACCTCGGGAATTTGAAAAAATCTGATTTTCCTGACACCGGGAGTGTAAATATATCCTATTTTCTTGACCCCGGGAGTGTAAAAAAATTAAATTCTCCTGACCCCGGGAGTGTGAAAAAATGTGATTTTCCTAACACCGGGAGTTTGAAAAAAATCAGAATTTCCTGACCCCGGGAGTTTGAAAAAATGTGATTTTCTTGACCCCGGGAGTGTGAAAAAAATCTGATTTTCCTGACCCCGGGAGTGTGAAAATATCCGATTTTCTTGACACCGGGAATGTGGAAAAAAATTAAATTCTCCTGACCCTGGGAGTGTGAAAAATTTGATTTTCCTAACACCGGGAGTGTGAAAAAAATCAGAATTTCCTGACCCCGGGAGTTTGAAAAAATGTGATTTTCTTGACCCCGGGAGTGTGAAAAAATCAGAATCTCCTGAACCCGGGAGTGTGAAAAAATGTGATTTTCTTGACCCCAGGAGTGTGAAAAAAACCCAATTTTCCTGACCCTGGGAGTGTGAAAAAAATCCAATTTTCCTGACCCCGGGAGTGTGAAAAATATCAGAATTTCCTGACCCCGGGAGTGTGAAAAATGTGATTTTCTTGAACCTGGGAGTGTGAAAAAAAATCCAATTTTCCTAACCCCGGGAGTGTGAAAAATATCAGAATTTCCTGACCCCGGGAGTGTGAAAAAATGTGATTTTTTTGAACCCGGGAGTGTGAAAAATATTAAATTCTCCTGACCCCGGGAGTCTGAAAAAAAGCCAATTTTCCTGACCCCGGGAGTGTGAAAAATGTGATTTTCCTAACACCGGGAGTGTGAATAAAATCAGAATTTCTGGACCCCGGGAGTGTGAAAAAATGTGATTTTCTTGACCCCGGGAGTGTGAAAAAAATCAGAATCTCCTGACCCCGGGAGTGTGAAAAAATGTGATTTTCTTGACCCCGGGAGTGTGAAAAAAACCCAATTTTCCTGACCCCGGGAGTTTGAAAAAAAATCTGGTTTTCCTGACCCCGGGAGTATGAAAATATCCAATTTTCCTGACCCTGGGAGTGTGAAAATATGCGATTTTCCTGACCCCAGCAGTGTGACAAAAATCAGAATTTCCTGACCCCGGGACTTTAAAAAAATCTGATTTTCCTGACCCCGGGAGTGTCAAAATATCCGATTTTCCTGACCCCGGGAGTGTGAAAAAAATCCAATTTTCCTGACCCCGGGAGTGTGAAAAATGTGACTTTCTTGACCCCGGGAGTGTGAAAAAAATCAGAATCTTCTGAACCCGGGAGTGTGAAAAAATGTGATTTTTTTGACCCTGGGTGTGTGAAAAAAAAACCCAATTTTCCTGACCCCGGGAGTGTGAAAAAAATCCAATTTTCCTGACCCCGGGAGTGTGAAAAATGTGACTTTCTTGACCCCGGGAGTGTGAAAAAAATCAGAATCCTCTGAACCCGGGAGTGTGAAAAAATGTGATTTTTTTTGACCCCGGGTGTGTGAAAAAAAAAACCAATTTTCCTGACCCCGGGAGTGTGAAAAAAATCCAATTTTCCTGACCCTGGGAGTGTGAAAAATATCAGAATTTCCTGACCCCGGGAGTGTGAAAAGTGTGATTTTCTTGAACCCGGGAGTGTGAAAAATATTAAATTCTCCTGACCCCGGGAGTGTGAAAAAAATCCAATTTTCCTGACCCCGGGAGTGTGAAAAATGTGATTTTCCTAACACCGGGAGTGTGAAAAAAATCCAATTTTCCTGACCCTGGGAGTGTGAAAAATATCAGAATTTCCTGACCCCGGGAGTGTGAAAAATGTGATTTTCTTGAACCCGGGAGTGTGAAAAAAACCCAATTTTCCTGACCCCGGGAGTGTGAAAAAAATCCAATTTTCCTGACCACGGGAGTGTGAAAAATATCAGAAATCTCCTGACCCCGGGAGTGTGAAAAAATGTGATTTTCTTGATCCCGGGAGTGTGAAAAATATTAAATTCTCCTGACCCCGGGAGTGTGAAAAAAATCCAATTTTCCTGACCCGGGGAGTGTGAAAAATGTGATTTTCCTAACACCGGGAGTGTGAAAAAATCCAGAATTTCCTGACCCCGGGAGTGTGAAAAAATGTGATTTTCTTGACCCCGGGAGTGTGAAAAAAATCAGAATCTCCTCATCCCGGGAGTGTGAAAAAATGTGATTTTCTTGACCCCGGGAGTGTGAAAAAAACCCAATTTTCCTGACCCCGGGAGTTTGAAAAAAATCTGGTTTTCCTGACCCCGGGAGTATGAAAATATCCAATTTTCCTGACACCGGGAGTGTGAAAATATGCGATTTTCCAGACCCCGGGAGTGTGAAAAAAATCAGAATTTCCTGACCCCGGGATTTTTAAACAATCTGATTTTCCTGACCCCGGGAGTGTGAAAATATCCGATTTTCCTGACCCCGGGAGTGTGAAAAAAATCCAATTTTCCTGACCTCGGGAATTTGAAAAAATCTGATTTTCCTGACACCGGGAGTGTAAATATATCCGATTTTCTTGACCCCGGGAGTGTAAAAAAATTAAATTCTCCTGACCCCGGGAATGTGAAAAAATGTGATTTTCCTAACACCGGGAGTTTGAAAAAAATCAGAATTTCCTGACCCCGGGAGTGTGAAAAAATGTGATTTTCTTGACCCCGGGAGTGTGAAAAAAATCAGAATCTCCTCATCCCGGGAGTGTGAAAAAATGTGATTTTCTTGACCCCGGGAGTGTGAAAAAAACCCAATTTTCCTGACCCCGGGAGTTTGAAAAATGTGATTTTCCTAACACCGGGAGTGTGAAAAAATCAGAATTTCCTGACCCCGGGAGTGTGAAAAAATGTGATTTTCTTGATCCCGGGAGTGTGAAAAATATTAAATTCTCCTGACCCCGGGAGTGTGAAAAAAATCCAATTTTCCTGACCCCGGGAGTGTGAAAAATGTGATTTTCCTAACACCGGGAGTGTGAAAAAAATCAGAATTTCCTGACCCCGGGAGTGTGAAAAAAAACCAATTTTCCTGACCCTGGGAGTGTGAAAAAAATCCAATTTTCCTGACCCCGGGAGTGTGAAAAATATCAGAATTTCCTGACCCCGGGAGTGTGAAAAATGTGATTTTCTTGAACCCGGGAGTGTGAAAAAAACCCAATTTTCCTGACCCCGGGAGTGTGAAAAAAATCCAGTTTTCCTGACCCCGGGAGTGTGAAAAAAATCCAATTTTCCTAACCCCGGGAGTGTGAAAAATATCAGAATTTCCTGACCCCGGGGGTGTGAAAAAATGTGATTTTCTTGACCCCGGGAGTGTGAAAAATATCAGAATCTCCTGACCCCGGGAGTGTGAAAAAATGTGATTTTCTTGACCCTGGGAGTGTGAAAAAACCCCAATTTTCCTGACCCCGGGAGTTTGAAAAAAAAATCTGGTTTTCCTGACCCCGGGAATTTGAAAAAATCTGATTTTCCTGACCCCGGGAGTGTAAATATATCCGATTTTCTTGACCCCTGGAGTGTAAAAAAATTAAATTCTCCTGACACCGGGAGTGTGAAAAAATGTGATTTTCCTAACACCGGGAGTTTGAAAAAAATCAGAATTTCCTGACCCCGGGAGTTTGAAAAAATGTGATTTTCTTGACCCCGGGAGTGTGAAAAAATCTGATTTTCCTGACCCGGGAGTGTGAAAATATCCGATTTTCTTGACCCCGGGAGTGTGAAGAAAATTAAATTCTCCTGACCCTGGGAGTGTGAAAAATGTGATTTTCCTAACACCGGGAGTGTGAAAAAAATCAGAATTTCCTGACCCCGGGAGTTTGAAAAAATTTGATTTTCTTGACCCCGGGAGTGTGAAAAAATCAGAATCTCCTGAACCCGGGAGTGTGAAAAAAAAACCCAATTTTCCTGACCCCGGGAGTGTGAAAAAAATCCAATTTTCCTGACCCTGGGAGTGTGAAAAATATCAGAATTTCCTGACCCCGGGAGTGTGAAAAATGTGATTTTCTTGAACCCGGGAGTATGAAAAAAACCCAATTTTCCTGACCCCGGGAGTGTGAAAAAAATCCAATTTTCCTGACCCCGGGAGTGTGAAAAAATCCAATTTTCCTGACCACGGGAGTGTGAAAAATATCAGAATTTCCTGACCCCGGGAGTGTGAAAAAAATGTGATTTTCTTGATCCCGGGAGTGTGAAAAATATTAAATTCTCCTGACCCCGGGAGTGTGAAAAAAATCCAATTTTCCTGACCCCGGGAGTGTGAAAAATGTGATTTTCCTAACACCGGGAGTGTGAAAAAATCCAGAATTTCCTGACCCCGGGAGTGTGAAAAAATGTGATTTTCTTGACCCCGGAAGTGTGAAAAAAATCAGAATCTCCTCATCCCGGGAGTGTGAAAAAATGTGATTTTCTTGACCCCGGGAGTGTGAAAAATGTGATTTTCCTAACACCGGGAGTGTGAAAAAATCCAGAATTTCCTGACCCCGGGAGTGTGAAAAAATGTGATTTTCCTGTCCCCGGGAGTGTGAAAAAAATCAGAATCTCCTCATCCCGGGAGTGTGAAAAAATGTGATTTTCTTGACCCCGGGAGTGTGAAAAAAACCCAATTTTCCTGACCCCGGGAGTTTGAAAAAAATCTGGTTTTCCTGACCCCGGGAGTATGAAAATATCCAATTTTCCTGACACCGGGAGTGTGAAAATATGCGATTTTCCTGACCCCGGGAGTGTGAAAAAAATCCGATTTTCCTGACCCCGGGAATTTGAAAAAATCTGATTTTCCTGACCCCGGGAGTGTAAATATATCCGATTTTCTTGACCCCTGGAGTGTAAAAAAATTAAATTCTCCTGACACCGGGAGTGTGAAAAAATGTGATTTTCCTAACACCGGGAGTTTGAAAAAAATCAGAATTTCCTGACCCCGGGAGTTTGAAAAAATGTGATTTTCTTGACCCCGGGAGTGTGAAAAAATCTGATTTTCCTGACCCGGGAGTGTGAAAATATCCGATTTTCTTGACCCCGGGAGTGTGAAGAAAATTAAATTCTCCTGACCCTGGGAGTGTGAAAAATGTGATTTTCCTAACACCGGGAGTGTGAAAAAAATCAGAATTTCCTGACCCCGGGAGTTTGAAAAAATTTGATTTTCTTGACCCCGGGAGTGTGAAAAAATCAGAATCTCCTGAACCCGGGAGTGTGAAAAAAAAACCCAATTTTCCTGACCCTGGGAGTGTGAAAAAAATCCAATTTTCCTGACCCCGGGAGTGTGAAAAATATCAGAATTTCCTGACCCCGGGAGTGTGAAAAAATTTGATTTTCTTGACCCCGGGAGTGTGAAAAAATCAGAATCTCCTGAACCTGGGAGTGTGAAAAAAACCCAATTTTCCTGACCTCGGGAGTGTGAAAAAAATCCAATTTTCCTGTCCCCGGGAGTGTGAAAAAAATCCAATTTTCCTAACCCCGGGAGTGTGAAAAATATCAGAATTTCCTGATCCCGGGAGTGTGAAAAAATGTGATTTTCTTGAACCCGGGAGTGTGAAAAATATTAAATTCTCCTGACCCCGGGAGTGTGCAAAAAATCCAATTTTCCTGACCCCGGGAGTCTGAAAAATGTGATTTTCCTAACACCGGGAGTGTGAAAAAAATCAGAATTTCCTGACCCCGGGAGTGTGAAAAAATGTGATTTTCTTGACCCCAGGAGTGTGAAAAAAATCAGAATCTCCTGACCCCGGGAGTGTGAAAAAATGTGATTTTCTTGACCCCGGGAGTGTGAAAAAAACCCAATTTTCCTGACCCCGGGAGTTTGAAAAAATCTGGTATTCCTGACCCCGGGTGTATGAAAATATCCAATTTTCCTGACACTGGGAGTGTGAAAATATGCAATTTTCCTGACCCCGGGAGTGTGAAAAAAATCAGAATTTCCTGACCCCGGGAGTTTAAAAAAATCTGATTTTCCTGACCCCGGGAGTGTGAAAATATCCGATTTTCCTGACCCCGGGAGTGTGAAAAAAATCCAATTTTCCTGACCCCTGGGAGTGTGAAAAATGTGATTTTCTTGACCCCGGGAGTGTGAACAAAATTAGAATCTTCTGAACCCGGTAGTGTGAAAAAATGTGATTTTCTTGACCCCGGGAGTGTGAAAAAAACCCAATTTTCCTGACCCCGGGAGTGTGAAAAAAATCCAATTTTCCTGACCCCGGGAGTGTGAAAAATATCAGAATATCCTGACCCCGGGAGTGTGAAAAATGTGATTTTCTTGAACCCGGGAGTGTGAAAAAAACCCAATTTTCCTGACCCCGGGAGTGTGAAAAAAATCCAATTATCCTGACCCCGGGAGTGTGAAAAAATGTGATTTTCTTGACCCCAGGAGTGTGAAAAAAATCAGAATCTCCTGACCCCGGGAGTGTGAAAAAATGTGATTTTCTTGACCCCGGGAGTGTGAAAAAAATCCAATTTTCCTGACCCCGGGAGTTTTAAAAAAATCCAATTTTCCTGACCCGGGGAGTATGAAAATATCCAATTTTCCTGACACCCAGAGTGTGAAAATATGCGATTTTCCTGACCCCGGGAGTGTGAAAAAAATCAGAATTTCCTGTCCCCGGGAGTTTAAAAAAATCTGATTTTCCTGACCCCAAGAGTGTGAAAATATCCGATTTTCCTGACCCCGGGAGTGTGAAAAAAATCCGATTTTCCTGACCCCGGGAATTTGAAAAAATCTGATTTTCCTGACCCCGGGAGTGTAAATATATCCGATTTTCTTGACCCCGGGAGTGTGAAAAAAATTAAATTGTCCTGACCCCGGGAGTGTGAAAAAATGTGATTTACTTGACCCAAGGGGGTGTGAAAAAAATTAAATTTTCCTGACCCCGGCAGTGTGAAAGAAACCCAATTTTCCTGACCCCGGGAGTTTGAAAAAAATCTGATTTTCCTGACCCCGGGAGTGTGAAAAAATGTGATTTTCTTGACCCCTGGAGTGTGAAAAAAACTAAATTCTCCTGACCCCGGGAGTGTGAAAAATTGCACTTTTCCTGACCCCGGGTGTGTGAAAAAATGTGATATTCCTAACACCGGGAGTGTGAAAAAACTCAGAATTTCCTGACCCCGGGAGTTTGAAAAAATGTGATTTTCTTGACTCCGGGAGTGTGAAAAAAATCTGATTTTCCTGACCCCGGGAGTGTGAAAATATCCGATTTTCTTGACCCTCGGAGTGTGAAAAAAATTAAATTCTCCTGACCCTGGGAGTGTGAAAAATGTGATTTTCCTAACACCGGGAGTGTGAAAAAAATCAGAATTTCCTGACCCCGGGAGTTTGAAAAAGTGTGATTTTCTTGACCCCGGGATTGTGAAAAAAATCAGAATCTCCTGAACCCGGGAGTGTGAAAAAATGTAATTTTCTTGACCCCGGGAGTGTGAAAAAATGTAATTTTCCTGACCCCGGGAGTGTGAAAAAAAAACCAATTTTCCTGACCCTGGGAGTGTGAAAAAAATCCAATTTTCCTGACCCCGGGAGTGTGAAAAATATCAGAATTTCCTGACCCCGGGAGTGTGAAAAATGTGATTTTCTTGAACCCGGGAGTGTGAAAAAAACCCAATTTTCCTGACCCCGGGAGTGTGAAAAAAATCCAATTTTCCTGACCCCGGGAGTGTGAAAAAAATCCAATTTTCCTGACCACGGGAGTGTGAAAAATATCAGAATTTCCTGACCCCGGGAGTTTGAAAAAATGTGATTTTCTTGATCCCGGGAGTGTGAAAAATATTAAATTCTCCTGACCCCGGGAGTGTGAAAAAAATCCAATTTTCCTGACCCCGGGAGTGTGAAAAAATCCAGAATTTCCTGACCCCGGGAGTGTGAAAAAATGTGATTTTCTTGACCCCGGGAGTGTGAAAAAAATCAGAATCTCCTCATCCCGGGAGTGTGAAAAAATGTGATTTTCTTGACCCCGGGAGTGTGAAAAAAACCCAATTTTCCTGACCCCGGGAGTTTGAAAAAAATCTGGTTTTCCTGACCCCGGGAGTATGAAAATATCCAATTTTCCTGACACCGGGAGTGTGAAAATATGCGATTTTCCTGACCCCGGGAGTGTGAAAAAAATCAGAATTTCCTGACCCCGGGATTTTAAAAAAATCTGATTTTCCTGACCCCGGGAGTGTGAAAATATCCGATTTTCCTGACCCCGGGAGTGTGAAAAAAATCCGATTTTCCTGACCTCGGGAATTTGAAAAAATCTGATTTTCCTGACACCGGGCGTGTAAATATATCCTATTTTCTTGACCCCGGGAGTGTAAAAAAATTAAATTCTCCTGACCCCGGGAGTGTGAAAAAATGTGATTTTCCTAACACCGGGAGTTTGAAAAAAATCAGAATTTCCTGACCCCGGGAGTTTGAAAAAATGTGATTTTCTTGACCCCGGGAGTGTGAAAAAAATCTGATTTTCCTGACCCCGGGAGTGTGAAAATATCCGATTTTCTTGACCCCGGGAGTTTGAAAAAAATTAAATTCTCCTGACCCTGGGAGTGTGAAAAATGTGATTTTCCTAACACCGGGAGTGTGAAAAAAATCAGAATTTCCTGACCCCGGGAGTTTGAAAAAATGTGATTTTCTTGACCCCGGGAGTGTGAAAAAATCAGAATCTCCTGAACCCGGGAGTGTGAAAAAATGTGATTTTGTTGACCCCAGGAGTGTGAAAAAACCCAATTTTCCTGACCCTGGGAGTGTGAAAAAAATCCAATTTTCCTGACCCCGGGAGTGTGAAAAATATCAGAATTTCCTGACCCCGGGAGTGTGAAAAATGTGATTTTCTTGAACCTGGGAGTGTGAAAAAAAATCCAATTTTCCTAACCCTGGGAGTGTGAAAAATATCAGAATTTCCTGACCCCGGGAGTGTGAAAAAATGTGATTTTTTTGAACCCGGGAGTGTGAAAAATATTAAATTCTCCTGACCCCGGGAGTCTGAAAAAAAGCCAATTTTCCTGACCCCGGGAGTGTGAAAAATGTGATTTTCCTAACACCGGGAGTGTGAATAAAATCAGAATTTCCGGACCCCGGGAGTGTGAAAAAATGTGATTTTCTTGACCCCGGGAGTGTGAAAAAAATCAGAATCTCCTGACCCCGGGAGTGTGAAAAAATGTGATTTACTTGACCCCGGGAGTGTGAAAAAAACCCAATTTTCCTGACCCCGGGAGTTTGAAAAAAATCTGGTTTTCCTGACCCCGGGAGTATGAAAATATCCAATTTTCCTGACCCTGGGAGTGTGAAAATATGCGATTTTCATGACCCCGGGAGTGTGACAAAAATCAGAATTTCCTGACCCCGGGACTTTAAAAAAATCTGATTTTCCTGACCCCGGGAGTGTCAAAATATCCGATTTTCCTGACCCCGGGAGTGTGAAAAAAATCCAATTTTCCTGACCCCGGGAGTGTGAAAAATGTGACTTTCTTGACCCCGGGAGTGTGAAAAAAATCAGAATCTTCTGAACCCGGGAGTGTGAAAAAATGTGATTTTTTTGACCCCGGGTGTGTGAAAAAAAAACCCAATTTTCCTGACCCCGGGAGTGTGAAAAAAATCCAATTTTCCTGACCCTGGGAGTGTGAAAAATATCAGAATTTCCTGACCCCGGGAGTGTGAAAAGTGTGATTTTCTTGAACCCGGGAGTGTGAAAAAAACCCAATTTTCCTGACCCCGGGAGTGTGAAAAAAATCCAATTTTACTGACCCCGGGAGTGTGAAAAAAACCAATTTTCCTGACCACGGGAGTGTGAAAAATATCAGAATTTCCTGACCCCGGGAGTGTGAAAAAATGTGATTTTTTTGAACCCGGGAGTGTGAAAAATATTAAATTCTCCTGACCCCGGGAGTGTGAAAAAAATCCAATTTTCCTGACCCCGGGAGTGTGAAAAATGTGATTTTCCTAACACCGGGAGTGTGAAAAAAATCCAATTTTCCTGACCCTGGGAGTGTGAAAAATATCAGAATTTCCTGACCCCGGGAGTGTGAAAAATGTGATTTTCTTGAACCCGTGAGTGTGAAAAAAACCCAATTTTCCTGACCCCGGGAGTGTGAAAAAAATCCAATTTTCCTGACCACGGGAGTGTGCAAAATATCAGAAGTCTCCTGACCCCGGGAGTGTGAAAAAATGTGATTTTCTTGATCCCGGGAGTGTGAAAAATATTAAATTCTCCTGACCCCGGGAGTGTGAAAAAAATCCAATTTTCCTGACCCGGGGAGTGTGAAAAATGTGATTTTCCTAACACCGGGAGTGTGAAAAAATCCAGAATTTCCTGACCCCGGGAGTGTGAAAAAATGTGATTTTCTTGACCCCGGGAGTGTGAAAAAAATCAGAATCTCCTCATCCCGGGAGTGTGAAAAAATGTGATTTTCTTGACCCCGGGAGTGTGAAAAAAACCCAATTTTCCTGACCCCGGGAGTTTGAAAAAAATCTGGTTTTCCTGACCCCGGGAGTATGAAAATATCCAATTTTCCTGACACCAGGAGTGTGAAAATATGCGATTTTCCTGACCCCGGGAGTGTGAAAAAAATCAGAATTTCCTGACCCCGGGATTTTTAAAAAATCTGATTTTCCTGACCCCGGGAGTGTGAAAATATCCGATTTTCCTGACCCCGGGAGTGTGAAAAAAATCCAATTTTCCTGACCTCGGGAATTTGAAAAAATCTGATTTTCCTGACACCGGGAGTGTAAATATATCCTATTTTCTTGACCCCGGGAGTGTAAAAAAATTAAATTCTCCTGACCCCGGGAATGTGAAAAAATGTGATTTTCCTAACACCGGGAGTTTGAAAAAAATCAGAATTTCCTGACCCCGGGAGTTTGAAAAAATGTGATTTTCTTGACCCCGGGAGTGTGAAAAAAATCTGATTTTCCTGACCCCGGGAGTGTGAAAATATCCGATTTTCTTGACCCCGGGAGTGTGAAAAAAATTAAATTCTCCTGACCCTGGGAGTGTGAAAAATGTGATTTTCCTAACACCGGGAGTGTGAAAAAAATCAGAATTTCCTGACCCCGGGAGTTTGAAAAAATGTGATTTTCTTGACCCCGGGAGTGTGAAAAAATCAGAATCTCCTGAACCCGGGAGTGTGAAAAAATGTGATTTTCTTGACCCCAGGAGTGTGAAAAAAACCCAATTTTCCTGACCCTGGGAGTGTGAAAAAAATCCAATTTTCCTGACCCCGGGAGTGTGAAAAATATCAGAATTTCCTGACCCCGGGAGTGTGAAAAATGTGATTTTCTTGAACCTGGGAGTGTGAAAAAAATCCAATTTTCCTAACCCCGGGAGTGTGAAAAATATCAGAATTTCCTGACCCCGGGAGTGTGAAAAAATGTGATTTTTTTGAACCCGGGAGTGTGAAAAATATTAAATTCTCCTGACCCCGGGAGTCTGAAAAAAAGCCAATTTTCCTGACCCCGGGAGTGTGAAAAATGTGATTTTCCTAACACCGGGAGTGTGAATAAAATCAGAATTTCCGGACCCCGGGAGTGTGAAAAAATGTGATTTTCTTGACCCCGGGAGTGTGAAAAAAATCAGAATCTCCTGACCCCGGGAGTGTGAAAAAATGTGATTTACTTGACCCCGGGAGTGTGAAAAAAACCCAATTTTCCTGACCCCGGGAGTTTGAAAAAAATCTGGTTTTCCTGACCCCGGGAGTATGAAAATATCCAATTTTCCTGACCCTGGGAGTGTGAAAATATGCGATTTTCCTGACCCCGGGAGTGTGACAAAAATCAGAATTTCCTGACCCCGGGACTTTAAAAAAATCTGATTTTCCTGACCCCGGGAGTGTCAAAATATCCGATTTTCCTGACCCCGGGAGTGTGAAAAAAATCCAATTTTCCTGACCCCGGGAGTGTGAAAAATGTGACTTTCTTGACCCCGGGAGTGTGAAAAAAATCAGAATCTTCTGAACCCGGGAGTGTGAAAAAATGTGATTTTTTTGACCCCGGGTGTGTGAAAAAAAACCCCAATTTTCCTGACCCCGGGAGTGTGAAAAAAATCCAATTTTCCTGACCCTGGGAGTGTGAAAAATATCAGAATTTCCTGACCCCGGGAGTGTGAAAAGTGTGATTTTCTTGAACCCGGGAGTGTGAAAAAAACCCAATTTTCCTGACCCCGGGAGTGTGAAAAAAATCCAATTTTACTGACCCCGGGAGTGTGAAAAAAACCAATTTTCCTGACCACGGGAGTGTGAAAAATATCAGAATTTCCTGACCCCGGGAGTGTGAAAAAATGTGATTTTTTTGAACCCGGGAGTGTGAAAAATATTAAATTCTCCTGACCCCGGGAGTGTGAAAAAAATCCAATTTTCCTGACCCCGGGAGTGTGAAAAATGTGATTTTCCTAACACCGGGAGTGTGAAAAAAATCCAATTTTCCTGACCCTGGGAGTGTGAAAAATATCAGAATTTCCTGACCCCGGGAGTGTGAAAAATGTGATTTTCTTGAACCCGGGAGTGTGAAAAAAACCCAATTTTCCTGACCCCGGGAGTGTGAAAAAAATCCAATTTTCCTGACCACGGGAGTGTGAAAAATATCAGAAGTCTCCTGACCCCGGGAGTGTGAAAAAATGTGATTTTCTTGATCCCGGGAGTGTGAAAAATATTAAATTCTCCTGACCCCGGGAGTGTGAAAAAAATCCAATTTTCCTGACCCGGGGAGTGTGAAAAATGTGATTTTCCTAACACCGGGAGTGTGAAAAAATCCAGAATTTCCTGACCCCGGGAGTGTGAAAAAAATGTGATTTTCTTGACCCCGGGAGTGTGAAAAAAATCAGAATCTCCTCATCCCGGGAGTGTGAAAAAATGTGATTTTCTTGACCCCGGGAGTGTGAAAAAAACCCAATTTTCCTGACCCCGGGAGTTTGAAAAAAATCTGGTTTTCCTGACCCCGGGAGTATGAAAATATCCAATTTTCCTGACACCGGGAGTGTGAAAATATGCGATTTTCCAGACCCCGGGAGTGTGAAAAAAATCAGAATTTCCTGACCCCGGGATTTTTAAAAAATCTGATTTTCCTGACCCCGGGAGTGTGAAAATATCCGATTTTCCTGACCCCGGGAGTGTGAAAAAAATCCAATTTTCCTGACCTCGGGAATTTGAAAAAATCTGATTTTCCTGACACCGGGAGTGTAAATATATCCGATTTTCTTGACCCCGGGAGTGTAAAAAAATTAAATTCTCCTGACCCCGGGAATGTGAAAAAATGTGATTTTCCTAACACCGGGAGTTTGAAAAAAATCAGAATTTCCTGACCCCGGGAGTGTGAAAAAATGTGATTTTCTTGACCCCGGGAGTGTGAAAAAAATCAGAATCTCCTCATCCCGGGAGTGTGAAAAAATGTGATTTTCTTGACCCCGGGAGTGTGAAAAAAACCCAATTTTCCTGACCCCGGGAGTTTGAAAAATGTGATTTTCCTAACACCGGGAGTGTGAAAAAATCAGAATTTCCTGACCCCGGGAGTGTGAAAAAATGTGATTTTCTTGATCCCGGGAGTGTGAAAAATATTAAATTCTCCTGACCCCGGGAGTGTGAAAAAAATCCAATTTTCCTGACCGCGGGAGTGTGAAAAATGTGATTTTCCTAACACCGGGAGTGTGAAAAAAATCAGAATTTCCTGACCCCGGGAGTGTGAAAAATGTGATTTTCTTGAACCCGGGAGTGTGAAAAAAACCCAATTTTCCTGACCCCGGGAGTGTGAAAAAAATCCAGTTTTCCTGACCCCGGGAGTGTGAAAAAAATCCAATTTTCCTAACCCCGGGAGTGTGAAAAATATCAGAATTTCCTGACCCCGGGGGTGTGAAAAAATGTGATTTTCTTGACCCCGGGAGTGTGAAAAATATCAGAATCTCCTGACCCCGGGAGTGTGAAAAAATGTGATTTTCTTGACCCTGGGAGTGTGAAAAAACCCCAATTTTCCTGACCCCGGGAGTTTGAAAAAAAAATCTGGTTTTCCTGACCCCGGGAGTATGAAAATATCCAATTTTCCTGACACCGGGAGTGTGAAAATATGCAATTTTCTGACCCCGGGAGTGTGAAAAAAATCAGAATTTCCTGACCCCGGGAGTTTAAAAAAATCTGATTTTCCTGACCTCGGGAGTGTGAAAATATCCGATTTTCCTGACCCCGGGAGTGTGAAAAAAATCCAATTTTCCTGACCCCGGGAGTGTGAAAAATGTGATTTTCTTGATCCCGGGAGTGTGAAAAAATTAAATTCTCCTGACCCTGGGAGTGTGAAAAAATCCACTTTTCCTGACCCCGGGAGTGTGAAAAATGTGATTTTCCTAACACCGGGAGTGTGAAAAAAATCAGAATTTCCTGAACCCGGGAGTGTGAAAAAATGTGATTTTCTTGACCCCGGGAGTGTGAAAAAATAGAATGCACTGGACCCGGGAGTGTGAAAAAATGTGATTTTCTTGACCCTGGGAGTGTGAAAAAAATCAGAATCTCCTGAACCCGGGAGTGTGGAAAAATCCAATTTTCCTGACCACGGGAGTGTGAAAAAAATCCAATTTTCCTGACCCCGGGAGTGTGAAAAAAATCCAATTTTCCTGACCCCGGGAGTGTGAAAAAAAATCCAATTTTCCTGACCCGGGGAGTTTGAAAAAAATCTGATTTTCCTGAATCCGGGAGTGTGAAAATATCTGATTTTCCTGACCCCGTGAGTGTGAAAAATATCAGAATTTCCTGACCCCGTGAGTGTGAAAAAGTGATTTTCTTGACCCTGGGAGTGTGAAAACAATTAAATTTTCCTGACCCCGGGAGTGTGGAAATATCTGATTTTCTTGACCCCGTGAGTGTGAAAAAAATTAAATTCTCCTGACCCTGGGAGTGTGAAAAATGTGATTTTCGTAACACCGGGAGTTTGAAAAAATGTGATTTTCTTGACCCCGGGAGTGTGAAAAATATCAGAATTTCCTGACCCCGGGAGTGTGAAAAATGTGATTTTCTTGAACCTGGGAGTGTGAAAAAAATCCAATTTTCCTAACCCCGGGAGTGTGAAAAATATCAGAATTTCCTGACCCCGGGAGTGTGAAAAAATGTGATTTTTTTGAACCCGGGAGTGTGAAAAATATTAAATTCTCCTGACCACGGGAGTCTGAAAAAAATCCAATTTTCCTGACCCCGGGAGTGTGAAAAATGTGATTTTCCTAACACCGGGAGTGTGAAAAAAATCAGAATCTCCGGACCCCGGGAGTGTGAAAAAATGTGATTTTCTTGACCCCGGGAGTGTGAAAAAAATCAGAATCTCCTGACCCCGGGAGTGTGAAAAACTGTGATTTTCTTGACCCCGGGAGTGTGAAAAAAACCCAATTTTCCTGACCGCGGGAGTTTGAAAAAAATCTGGTTTTCCTGACCCCGGGAGTATGAAAATATCCAATTTTCCTGACCCTGGGAGTGTGACAAAAATCAGAATTTCCTGACCCCGGGACTTTAAAAAAATCTGATTTTCCTGACCCCGGGAGTGTGAAAATATCCGATTTTCCTGACCCCGGGAGTGTGAAAAAAATCCAATTTTCCTTACCCCGGGAGTGTGAAAAATGTGACTTTCTTGACCCCGGGAGTGTGAAAAAAATCAGAATCTTCTGAACCCGGGAGTTTGAAAAAATGTGATTTTCTTCACCCCGGGTGTGTGAAAAAAAAACCCAATTTTCCTGACCCCGGGAGTGTGAAAAAAATCCAATTTTCCTGACCCTGGGAGTGTGAAAAATATCAGAATTTCCTGACCCCGGGAGTGTGAAAAATGTGATTTTCTTGAACCCGGGAGTGTGAAAAAAACCCAATTTTCCTGACCCCGGGAGTGTGAAAAAAATCCAATTTTCCTGACCCCGGGAGTGTGAAAAAATCCAATTTTCCTGACCACGGGAGTGTGAAAAATATCAGAATTTCCTGACCCCGGGAGTGTGAAAAAATGTGATTTTCTTGATCCCGGGAGTGTGAAAAATATTAAATTCTCCTGACCCCGGGAGTGTGAAAAAAATCCAATTTTCCTGACCCCGGGAGTGTGAAAAATGTGATTTTCCTAACACCGGGAGTGTGAAAAAATCCAGAATTTCCTGACCCCGGGAGTGTGAAAAAATGTGATTTTCTTGACCCCGGAAGTGTGAAAAAAATCAGAATCTCCTCATCCCGGGAGTGTGAAAAAATGTGATTTTCTTGACCCCGGGAGTGTGAAAAATGTGATTTTCCTAACACCGGGAGTGTGAAAAAATCCAGAATTTCCTGACCCCGGGAGTGTGAAAAAATGTGATTTTCCTGACCCCGGGAGTGTGAAAAAAATCAGAATCTCCTCATCCCGGGAGTGTGAAAAAATGTGATTTTCTTGACCCCGGGAGTGTGAAAAAAACCCAATTTTCCTGACCCCGGGAGTTTGAAAAAAATCTGGTTTTCCTGACCCCGGGAGTATGAAAATATCCAATTTTCCTGACACCGGGAGTGTGAAAATATGCGATTTTCCTGACCCCGGGAGTGTGAAAAAAATCCGATTTTCCTGACCCCGGGAATTTGAAAAAATCTGATTTTCCTGACCCCGGGAGTGTAAATATATCCGATTTTCTTGACCCCGGGAGTGTAAAAAAATTAAATTCTCCTGACACCGGGAGTGTGAAAAAATGTGATTTTCCTAACACCGGGAGTTTGAAAAAAATCAGAATTTCCTGACCCCGGGAGTTTGAAAAAATGTGATTTTCTTGACCCCGGGAGTGTGAAAAAAATCTGATTTTCCTGACCCGGGAGTGTGAAAATATCCGATTTTCTTGACCCCGGGAGTGTGAAGAAAATTAAATTCTCCTGACCCTGGGAGTGTGAAAAATGTGATTTTCCTAACACCGGGAGTGTGAAAAAAATCAGAATTTCCTGACCCCGGGAGTTTGAAAAAAATTGATTTTCTTGACCCCGGGAGTGTGAAAAAATCAGAATCTCCTGAACCCGGGAGTGTGAAAAAAAACCCAATTTTCCTGACCCTGGGAGTGTGAAAAAAATCCAATTTTCCTGACCCCGGGAGTGTGAAAAATATCAGAATTTCCTGACCCCGGGAGTGTGAAAAAATTTGATTTTCTTGACCCCGGGAGTGTGAAAAAATCAGAATCTCCTGAACCCGGGAGTGTGAAAAAAACCCAATTTTCCTGACCTCGGGAGTGTGAAAAAAATCCAATTTTCCTAACCCCGGGAGTGTGAAAAATATCAGAATTTCCTGATCCCGGGAGTGTGAAAAAATGTGATTTTCTTGAACCCGGGAGTGTGAAAAATATTAAATTCTCCTGACCACGGGAGTCTGAAAAAAATCCAATTTTCCTGACCCCGGGAGTCTGAAAAATGTGATTTTCCTAACACCGGGAGTGTGAAAAAAATCAGAATTTCCTGACCCCGGGAGTGTGAAAAAATGTGATTTTCTTGACCCCGGGAGTGTGAAAAAAATCAGAATCTCCTGACCCCGGGAGTGTGAAAAAATGTGATTTTCTTGACCCCGGGAGTGTGAAAAAAACCCAATTTTCCTGACCCCGGGAGTTTGAAAAAATCTGGTTTTCCTGACCCCGGGTGTATGAAAATATCCAATTTTCCTGACACTGGGAGTGTTAAAATATGCAATTTTCCTGACCCCGGGAGTGTGAAAAAAATCAGAATTTCCTGACCCCGGGAGTTTAAAAAAATCTGATTTTCCTGACCCCGGGAGTGTGAAAATATCCGATTTTCCTGACCCCGGGAGTGTGAAAAAAATCCAATTTTCCTGACCCCTGGGAGTGTGAAAAATGTGATTTTCTTGACCCCGGGAGTGTGAACAAAATTAGAATCTTCTGAACCCGGTAGTGTGAAAAAATGTGATTTTCTTGACCCCGGGAGTGTGAAAAAAACCCAATTTTCCTGACCCCGGGAGTGTGAAAAAAATCCAATTTTCCTGACCCCGGGAGTGTGAAAAATATCAGAATATCCTGACCCCGGGAGTGTGAAAAATGTGATTTTCTTGAACCCGGGAGTGTGAAAAAAACCCAATTTTCCTGACCCCGGGAGTGTGAAAAAAATCCAATTATCCTGACCCCGGGAGTGTGAAAAAATGTGATTTTCTTGACCCCAGGAGTGTGAAAAAAACCCAATTTTCCTGACCCCGGGAGTGTGAAAAAAATCCAATTTTCCTGACCCCGGGAGTGTGAAAAAAATCCAATTTTCCTGACCCCGGGAGTGTGAAAAGTGTGATTTTCTTGAACCCGGGAGTGTGAAAAAAACCCAATTTTCCTGACCCCGGGAGTGTGAAAAAAATCCAATTTTACTGACCCCGGGAGTGTGAAAAAAACCAATTTTCCTGACCACGGGAGTGTGAAAAATATCAGAATTTCCTGACCCCGGGAGTGTGAAAAAATGTGATTTTTTTGAACCCGGGAGTGTGAAAAATATTAAATTCTCCTGACCCCGGGAGTGTGAAAAAAATCAAATTTTCCTGACCCCGGGAGTGTGAAAAATGTGATTTTCCTAACACCGGGAGTGTGAAAAAAATCCAATTTTCCTGACCCTGGGAGTGTGAAAAATATCAGAATTTCCTGACCCCGGGAGTGTGAAAAATGTGATTTTCTTGAACCCGGGAGTGTGAAAAAAACCCAATTTTCCTGACCCCGGGAGTGTGAAAAAAATCCAATTTTCCTGACCCCGGGAGTGTGAAAAAAATCCAATTTTCCTGACCCCGGGAGTGTGAAAAATATCCGATTTTCCTGACCCCGGGAGTGTGAAAAAAATCCAATTTTCCTGACCCCGGGAGTGTGAAAAATGTGACTTTCTTGACCCCGGGAGTGTGAAAAAAATCAGAATCTTCTGAACCCGGGAGTGTGAAAAAATGTGATTTTTTTGACCCCGGGTGTGTGAAAAAAACCCCCAATTTTCCTGACCCCGGGAGTGTGAAAAAAATCCAATTTTCCTGACCCTGGGAGTGTGAAAAATATCAGAATTTCCTGACCCCGGGAGTGTGAAAAGTGTGATTTTCTTGAACCCGGGAGTGTGAAAAAAACCCAATTTTCCTGACCCCGGGAGTGTGAAAAAAATCCAATTTTACTGACCCCGGGAGTGTGAAAAAAACCAATTTTCCTGACCACGGGAGTGTGAAAAATATCAGAATTTCCTGACCCCGGGAGTGTGAAAAAATGTGATTTTTTTGAACCCGGGAGTGTGAAAAATATTAAATTCTCCTGACCCCGGGAGTGTGAAAAAAATCCAATTTTCCTGACCCCGGGAGTGTGAAAAATGTGATTTTCCTAACACCGGGAGTGTGAAAAAAATCCAATTTTCCTGACCCTGGGAGTGTGAAAAATATCAGAATTTCCTGACCCCGGGAGTGTGAAAAATGTGATTTTCTTGAACCCGGGAGTGTGGAAAAAAAAACCAATTTTCCTGACCCCGGGAGTGTGAAAAAAATCCAATTTTCCTGACCACGGGAGTGTGAAAAAAAATCCAATTTTCCTGACCACGGGAGTGTGAAAAATATCAGAATTCTCCTGACCCCGGGAGTGTGGAAAAATGTGATTTTCTTGATCCCGGGAGTGTGAAAAATATTAAATTCTCCTGACCCCGGGAGTGTGAAAAAAATCCAATTTTCCTGACCCCGGGAGTGTGAAAAATGTGATTTTCTTGACTCCGGGAGTGTGAAAAAAATCAGAATCTTCTGAACCCGGGAGTGTGAAAAAATGTGATTTTCTTGACCTCGGGAGTGTGAAAAAAACCCAAATGTCCTGACCCTGGGAGTGTGAAAAAAACCCAATTTTCCTGACCCCGGGAGTGTGAAAAATATCAGAATTTCCTGACCTCGGGAGTGTGAAAAATGTGATTTTCTTGAACCCGGGAGTGTGAAAAAAACCCAATTTTCCTGACCCCGGGAGTGTGAAAAAAATCCAATTTTCCTGACCCCAGGAGTGTGAAAAATATCAGAATTTCCTGACCCCGGGAGTGTGAAAAATGTGATTTTCTTGAACCCGGGAGTGCAAAAAAACCAAATCTTCCTGACCCCAGGAGTGTGAAAAAATGTGATTTTCCTGACCCCGGGAGTTTGAAAAAAATCTGGTTATCCTGATCCCGGGAGTATGAAAATATCCAATTTTCCTGACACCGGGAGTGTGAAAATATGCGATTTTCCTGACCCCGGGAGTGTGAAAAAAATCAGAATTTCCTGACCCCGGGAGTTTAAAAAAATCTGATTTTCCTGACCCCGGGAGTGGGAAAATATCCGATTTTCCTCACCCCGGGAGTGTGAAAAAAATCCAATTTTCCTGACCCCAGGAGTGTGAAAAATGTGATTTTCTTGACCCCGGGAGTGTGAAAAAAACCCAATTTTCCTGACCCCGGGAGTTTGAAAAAAATCCAATTTTCCTGACCCCGGGAGTATGAAAATATCCAATTTTCCTGACACCGGGAGTGTGAAAATATGCGATTTTCCTGACCCCGGCAGTGAGAAAAAAATCCAATTTTCCTGACCCCGGGAGTGTGAAAAATGTGATTTTCTTGACCCCGGGAGTGTGAAAAAAATCAGAATCTTCTGAACCCGGGAGTGTGAAAAAATGTGATTTTCTTGACCCCGGGTGTGTGAAAAAAACCCAATTTTCCTGACCCCGGGAGTGTGAAAAATATAAGAATTTCCTGACCCCGGGAGTGTGAAAAATGTGATTTTCTTGAACCCGGGAGTGTGAAAAAAACCCAATTTTCCTAACACCGGGAGTTTAAAAAAATCAGAATTTCCTGACCCCGGGAGTGTGAAAAAATGTGATTTTCTTGACCCCGGGAGTGTGAAAAAAATCAGAATCTCCTGACCCCGGGAGTGTGAAAAAATGTGATTTTCCTGACCCCGGGAGTTTGAAAAAAATCTGGTTATCCTGATCCCGGGAGTATGAAAATATCCAATTTTCCTGACACCGGGAGTGTGAAAATATGCGATTTTCCTGACCCCGGGAGTGTGAAAAAAATCAGAATTTCCTGACCCCGGGAGTTTAAAAAAATCTGATTTTCCTGACCCCGGGAGTGGGAAAATATCCGATTTTCCTCACCCCGGGAGTGTGAAAAAAATCCAATTTTCCTGACCCCGGGAGTGTGAAAAATGTGATTTTCTTGACCCCGGGAGTGTGAAAAAACCCAATTTTCCTGACCCCGGGAGTTTGAAAAAAATCCAATTTTCCTGACCCCGGGAGTATGAAAATATCCAATTTTCCTGACACCGGGAGTGTGAAAATATGCGATTTTCCTGACCCCGGGAGTGAGAAAAAAATCCAATTTTCCTGACCCCGGGAGTGTGAAAAATGTGATTTTCTTGACCCCGGGAGTGTGAAAAAAATCAGAATCTTCTGAACCCGGGAGTGTGAAAAAAACCCAATTTTCCTGACCCCGGGAGTGTGAAAAATATAAGAATTTCCTGACCCCGGGAGTGTGAAAAATGTGATTTTCTTGAACCCGGGAGTGTGAAAAAAACCCAATTTTCCTAACACCGGGAGTTTAAAAAAATCAGAATTTCCTGACCCCGGGAGTGTGAAAAAATGTGATTTTCTTGACCCCGGGAGTGTGAAAAAAATCAGAATCTCCTGACCCCGGGAGTGTGAAAAAATGTGATTTTCCTGACCCCGGGAGTTTGAAAAAAAATCTGGTTTTCCTGACACCGGGAGTATGAAAATATCCAATTTTCCTGACCCCGGGAGTGTGAAAAAAAATTCAATTTTCCTGACCCGGGGAGTTTGAAAAAAATCTGATTTTCCTGAACCCGGGAGTTTGAAAATATCCGATTTTCCTGACCCTGGGAGTGTGAAAAATATCAGAATTTCCTGACCCCACGAGTGTGAAAATATCTGATTTTCTTGACCCCGGGAGTGTGAAAAAAACCAGAATCTCCTGAACCCGGGAGTGTGAAAAAATGTGATTTTCTTGACCCCGGGAGTGTGAAAAAAATCTAATTTTCCTGACCCCGGGAGTGTGAAAAAAATCCAATTTTCCTGACCCCGGGCGTGTGAAAAAAATCTGATTTTTCTGACCCCGGGAGTGTTAAAAAAAATCTGATTTTCCTGACCGCGGGAGTGTGAAAATATCCGATTTTCCTGACCCCGGGAGTGTGAAAAATATCAGAATTTCCTGACCTCGGGAGTGTAAAAAAAAGTAAATTTTCCTGACCCCGGGAGTGTGAAAATATCTGATTTTCTTGATCCCGGGAGAGTGAAAAAAATTAAATTCTCCTGACCCCGGGAGTGTGAAAAAATCCACTTTTTCTGACCCCGGGAGTGTGAAAAATGTGATTTTCCTAACACCGGGAGTGTGAAAAAAATCAGAATTTCCTGACACCGGGAGAGTGAAAAAATGTGATTTTCTTGACCCTGGGAGTGTGAAAAAAATCAGAATCTCCTGAACCCGGGAGGGTGAATAAATCCAATTTTCCTGACCCCGGTAGTGTGAAAAAAATCCAATTTTCCTGACCCCGGGAGTGTGAAAAAAATCCAATTTTCCTGACCCGGGGAGTTTAAAAAAAATCTGATTCTCCTGACCCTGGGAGTGTGAAAAATGTGATTTTCCTAACACCGGGAGTGTGAAAAAAACCACAATTTCCTGACCCCGGGAGTTTGAAAAAATGTGATTTTCCTGACCCCGGGAGTGTGAAAAAAATCAGAATCTCCTGAACCCGGGGGTGTGAAAAAATGTGATTTTCTTGACCCCGGGAGTGTGAAAAAAATAGAATCTTCTCGACCCGGGAGTGTGAAAAATGTGATTTTCTTGACCCTGGGAGTTTGAAAAAATCAGAATCTCTTGAACCCGGGAGTGTGAAAAATCCAATTTTCCTGACACCGGGAGTGTGAAAAAAATCCAATTTTCATGACCCCGGGAGTGTGAAAAAAGTCCAATTTTCCTGACCCCGGGAGTGTGAAAAAAATCCAATTTTCCTCACCCGGGGAGTTTGAAAAAAATCTGATTCTCCTGACCCTGGGAGTGTGAAAAATGTGATTTTCCTAACACTGGGAGTGTGAAAAAAATCAGAATTTCCTGACCCCGGGAGTTTGAAAAAATGTGATTTTCTTTACCCCGGGAGTGTGAAAAAAATCAGAATCTCCTGAACCCGGGAGTGTGAAAAATGTGATTTTCTTGACCCCGGGAGTGTGAAAAAAACCCAATTTTCCTGACCCTGGGAGTGTGAAAAATATCAGAATTTCCTGACCCCGGGAGTGTGAAAAATGTGATTTTCTTGAACCTGGGAGTGTGAAAAAAATCCAATTTTCCTAACCCCGGGTGTGTGAAAAATATCAGAATTTCCTGACCCCGGGCGTGTGAAAAAAATCTGATTTTTCTGACCCCGGGAGTGTTAAAAAAAATCTGATTTTCCTGACCGCGGGAGTGTGAAAATATCCGATTTTCCTGACCCCGGGAGTGTGAAAAATATCAGAATTTCCTGACCCCGGGAGTGTGAAAAATGTGATTTTCTTGAACCTGGGAGTGTGAAAAAAATCCAATTTTCCTAACCCCGGGTGTGTGAAAAATATCAGAATTTCCTGACCCCGGGAGTGTGAAAAAATGTGATTTTTTTGAACCCGCGATGTGAAAAATATTAAATTCTCCTGACCCCGGGAGTCTGAAAAAAATCCAATTTTCCTGACCCCGGGAGTGTGAAAAATGTGATTTTCCTAACACCGGGAGTGTGAATAAAATCAGAATTTCCGGACCCCGGGAGTGTGAAAAAATGTGATTTTCTTGACCCCGGGAGTGTGAAAAAAATCAGAATCTCCTGACCCCGGGAGTGTGAAAAAATGTGATTTTCTTGACCCCGGGAGTGTGAAAAAAACCCAATTTTCCTGACCCCGGGAGTTTGAAAAAAATCTGGTTTTCCTGACCCCGGGAGAATGAAAATATCCAATTTTCCTGACCCTGGGAGTGTGAAAATATGCGATTTTCCTGACCCCGGGAGTGTGACAAAAATCAGAATTTCCTGACCCCGGGACTTTAAAAAAATCTGATTTTCCTGACCCCGGGAGTGTCAAAATATCCGATTTTCCTGACCCCGGGAGTGTGAAAAAAATCCAATTTTCCTGACCCCGGGAGTGTGAAAAAAATCCAATTTTCCTGACCCTGGGAGTGTGAAAAATATCAGAATTTCCTGACCCCGGGAGTGTGAAAAATGTGATTTTCTTGAACCCGGGAGTGTGAAAAAAACCCAATTTTCCTGACCCCGGGAGTGTGAAAAAAATCCAATTTTCCTGACCCCGGGAGTGTGAAAAAAATCCAATTTTCCTGACCACGGGAGTGTGAAAAATATCAGAATTTCCTGACCCCGGGAGTTTGAAAAAATGTGATTTTCTTGATCCCGGGAGTGTGAAAAATATTAAATTCTCCTGACCCCGGGAGTGTGAAAAAAATCCAATTTTCCTGACCCCGGGAGTGTGAAAAAATCCAGAATTTCCTGACCCCGGGAGTGTGAAAAAATGTGATTTTCTTGACCCCGGGAGTGTGAAAAAAATCAGAATCTCCTCATCCCGGGAGTGTGAAAAAATGTGATTTTCTTGACCCCGGGAGTGTGAAAAAAACCCAATTTTCCTGACCCCGGGAGTTTGAAAAAAATCTGGTTTTCCTGACCCCGGGAGTATGAAAATATCCAATTTTCCTGACACCGGGAGTGTGAAAATATGCGATTTTCCTGACCCCGGGAGTGTGAAAAAAATCAGAATTTCCTGACCCCGGGATTTTAAAAAAATCTGATTTTCCTGACCCCGGGAGTGTGAAAATATCCGATTTTCCTGACCCCGGGAGTGTGAAAAAAATCCGATTTTCCTGACCTCGGGAATTTGAAAAAATCTGATTTTCCTGACACCGGGAGTGTAAATATATCCTATTTTCTTGACCCCGGGAGTGTAAAAAAATTAAATTCTCCTGACCCCGGGAGTGTGAAAAAATGTGATTTTCCTAACACCGGGAGTTTGAAAAAAATCAGAATTTCCTGACCCCGGGAGTTTGAAAAAATGTGATTTTCCTGACCCCGGGAGTGTGAAAAAAATCAGAATCTCCTGAACCCGGGGGTGTGAAAAAATGTGATTTTCTTGACCCCGGGAGTGTGAAAAAAATAGAATCTTCTCGACCCGGGAGTGTGAAAAATGTGATTTTCTTGACCCTGGGAGTTTGAAAAAATCAGAATCTCTTGAACCCGGGAGTGTGAAAAATCCAATTTTCCTGACACCGGGAGTGTGAAAAAAATCCAATTTTCATGACCCCGGGAGTGTGAAAAAAATCCAATTTTCCTGACCCCGGGAGTGTGAAAAAAATCCAATTTTCCTCACCCGGGGAGTTTGAAAAAAATCTGATTCTCCTGACCCTGGGAGTGTGAAAAATGTGATTTTCCTAACACTGGGAGTGTGAAAAAAATCAGAATTTCCTGACCCCGGGAGTTTGAAAAAATGTGATTTTCTTTACCCCGGGAGTGTGAAAAAAATCAGAATCTCCTGAACCCGGGAGTGTGAAAAATGTGATTCTCTTGACCCCGGGAGTGTGAAAAAAACCCAATTTTCCTGACCCTGGGAGTGTGAAAAATATCAGAATTTCCTGACCCCGGGAGTGTGAAAAATGTGATTTTCATGAACCTGGGAGTGTGAAAAAAATCCAATTTTCCTAACCCCGGGTGTGTGAAAAATATCAGAATTTCCTGACCCCGGGCGTGTGAAAAAAATCTGATTTTTCTGACCCCGGGAGTGTTAAAAAAAATCTGATTTTCCTGACCGCGGGAGTGTGAAAATATCCGATTTTCCTGACCCCGGGAGTGTGAAAAATATCAGAATTTCCTGACCCCGGGAGTGTGAAAAATGTGATTTTCTTGAACCTGGGAGTGTGAAAAAAATCCAATTTTCCTAACCCCGGGTGTGTGAAAAATATCAGAATTTCCTGACCCCAGGAGTGTGAAAAAATGTGATTTTTTTGAACCCGCGATGTGAAAAATATTAAATTCTCCTGACCCCGGGAGTCTGAAAAAAATCCAATTTTCCTGACCCCGGGAGTGTGAAAAATGTGATTTTCCTAACACCGGGAGTGTGAATAAAATCAGAATTTCCGGACCCCGGGAGTGTGAAAAAATGTGATTTTCTTGACCCCGGGAGTGTGAAAAAAATCAGAATCTCCTGACCCCGGGAGTGTGAAAAAATGTGATTTTCTTGACCCCGGGAGTGTGAAAAAAACCCAATTTTCCTGACCCCGGGAGTTTGAAAAAAATCTGGTTTTCCTGACCCCGGGAGAATGAAAATATCCAATTTTCCTGACCCTGGGAGTGTGAAAATATGCGATTTTCCTGACCCCGGGAGTGTGACAAAAATCAGAATTTCCTGACCCCGGGACTTTAAAAAAATCTGATTTTCCTGACCCCGGGAGTGTCAAAATATCCGATTTTCCTGACCCCGGGAGTGTGAAAAAAATCCAATTTTCCTGACCCCGGGAGTGTGAAAAAAATCCAATTTTCCTGACCCTGGGAGTGTGAAAAATATCAGAATTTCCTGACCCCGGGAGTGTGAAAAATGTGATTTTCTTGAACCCGGGAGTGTGAAAAAAACCCAATTTTCCTGACCCCGGGAGTGTGAAAAAAATCCAATTTTCCTGACCCCGGGAGTGTGAAAAAAATCCAATTTTCCTGACCACGGGAGTGTGAAAAATATCAGAATTTCCTGACCCCGGGAGTTTGAAAAAATGTGATTTTCTTGATCCCGGGAGTGTGAAAAATATTAAATTCTCCTGACCCCGGGAGTGTGAAAAAAATCCAATTTTCCTGACCCCGGGAGTGTGAAAAAATCCAGAATTTCCTGACCCCGGGAGTGTGAAAAAATGTGATTTTCTTGACCCCGGGAGTGTGAAAAAAATCAGAATCTCCTCATCCCGGGAGTGTGAAAAAATGTGATTTTCTTGACCCCGGGAGTGTGAAAAAAACCCAATTTTCCTGACCCCGGGAGTTTGAAAAAAATCTGGTTTTCCTGACCCCGGGAGTATGAAAATATCCAATTTTCCTGACACCGGGAGTGTGAAAATATGCGATTTTCCTGACCCCGGGAGTGTGAAAAAAATCAGAATTTCCTGACCCCGGGATTTTAAAAAAATCTGATTTTCCTGACCCCGGGAGTGTGAAAATATCCGATTTTCCTGACCCCGGGAGTGTGAAAAAAATCCGATTTTCCTGACCTCGGGAATTTGAAAAAATCTGATTTTCCTGACACCGGGAGTGTAAATATATCCTATTTTCTTGACCCCGGGAGTGTAAAAAAATTAAATTCTCCTGACCCCGGGAGTGTGAAAAAATGTGATTTTCCTAACACCGGGAGTTTGAAAAAAATCAGAATTTCCTGACCCCGGGAGTTTGAAAAAATGTGATTTTCTTGACCCCGGGAGTGTGAAAAAAATCTGATTTTCCTGACCCCGGGAGTGTGAAAATATCCGATTTTCTTGACACCGGGAATGTGGAAAAAAATTAAATTCTCCTGACCCTGGGAGTGTGAAAAATTTGATTTTCCTAACACCGGGAGTGTGAAAAAAATCAGAATTTCCTGACCCCGGGAGTTTGAAAAAATGTGATTTTCTTGACCCCGGGAGTGTGAAAAAATCAGAATCTCCTGAACCCGGGAGTGTGAAAAAATGTGATTTTCTTGACCCCAGGAGTGTGAAAAAAACCCAATTTTCCTGACCCTGGGAGTGTGAAAAAAATCCAATTTTCCTGACCCCGGGAGTGTGAAAAATATCAGAATTTCCTGACCCTGGGAGTGTGAAAAATGTGATTTTCTTGAACCTGGGAGTGTGAAAAAAAATCCAATTTTCCTAACCCCGGGAGTGTGAAAAATATCAGAATTTCCTGACCCCAGGAGTGTGAAAAAATGTGATTTTTTTGAACCCGGGAGTGTGAAAAATATTAAATTCTCCTGACCCCGGGAGTCTGAAAAAAAGCCAATTTTCCTGACCCCGGGAGTGTGAAAAATGTGATTTTCCTAACACCGGGAGTGTGAATAAAATCAGAATTTCTGGACCCCGGGAGTGTGAAAAAATGTGATTTTCTTGACCCCGGGAGTGTGAAAAAAATCAGAATCTCCTGACCCCGGGAGTGTGAAAAAATGTGATTTTCTTGACCCCGGGAGTGTGAAAAAAACCCAATTTTCCTGACCCCGGGAGTTTGAAAAAAAATCTGGTTTTCCTGACCCCGGGAGTATGAAAATATCTAATTTTCCTGACCCTGGGAGTGTGAAAATATGCGATTTTCCTGACCCCAGCAGTGTGACAAAAATCAGAATTTCCTGACCCCGGGACTTTAAAAAAATCTGATTTTCCTGACCCCGGGAGTGTCAAAATATCCGATTTTCCTGACCCCGGGAGTGTGAAAAAAATCCAATTTTCCTGACCCCGGGAGTGTGAAAAATGTGACTTTCTTGACCCCGGGAGTGTGAAAAAAATCAGAATCTTCTGAACCCGGGAGTGTGAAAAAATGTGATTTTTTTGACCCTGGGTGTGTGAAAAAAAAACCCAATTTTCCTGACCCCGGGAGTGTGAAAAAAATCCAATTTTCCTGACCCCGGGAGTGTGAAAAATGTGACTTTCTTGACCCCGGGAGTGTGAAAAAAATCAGAATCTTCTGAACCCGGGAGTGTGAAAAAATGTGATTTTTTTTGACCCCGGGTGTGTGAAAAAAAAACCCAATTTTCCTGACCCCGGGAGTGTGAAAAAAATCCAATTTTCCTGACCCTGGGAGTGTGAAAAATATCAGAATTTCCTGACCCCGGGAGTGTGAAAAGTGTGATTTTCTTGAACCCGGGAGTGTGAAAAATATTAAATTCTCCTGACCCCGGGAGTGTGAAAAAAATCCAATTTTCCTGACCCCGGGAGTGTGAAAAATGTGATTTTCCTAACACCGGGAGTGTGAAAAAAATCCAATTTTCCTGACCCTGGGAGTGTGAAAAATATCAGAATTTCCTGACCCCGGGAGTGTGAAAAATGTGATTTTCTTGAACCCGGGAGTGTGAAAAAAACCCAATTTTCCTGACCCCGGAAGTGT
Organism: Bradypodion ventrale; assembly: GCA_035047345.1. NCBI lineage: Eukaryota > Metazoa > Chordata > Lepidosauria > Squamata > Chamaeleonidae > Bradypodion > Bradypodion ventrale. The sequence continues at coordinate 20,033,775 of JAWDJE010000009.1, read as the reverse complement.
GAAAAAAATCCAATTTTCCTGACCACGGGAGTGTGAAAAATATCAGAAATCTCCTGACCCCGGGAGTGTGAAAAAATGTGATTTTCTTGATCCCGGGAGTGTGAAAAATATTAAATTCTCCTGACCCCGGGAGTGTGAAAAAAATCCAATTTTCCTGACCCGGGGAGTGTGAAAAATGTGATTTTCCTAACACCGGGAGTGTGAAAAAATCCAGAATTTCCTGACCCCGGGAGTGTGAAAAAATGTGATTTTCTTGACCCCGGGAGTGTGAAAAAAATCAGAATCTCCTCATCCCGGGAGTGTGAAAAAATGTGATTTTCTTGACCCCGGGAGTGTGAAAAAAACCCAATTTTCCTGACCCCGGGAGTTTGAAAAAAATCTGGTTTTCCTGACCCCGGGAGTATGAAAATATCCAATTTTCCTGACACCGGGAGTGTGAAAATATGCGATTTTCCAGACCCCGGGAGTGTGAAAAAAATCAGAATTTCCTGACCCCGGGATTTTTAAAAAATCTGATTTTCCTGACCCCGGGAGTGTGAAAATATCCGATTTTCCTGACCCCGGGAGTGTGAAAAAAATCCAATTTTCCTGACCTCGGGAATTTGAAAAAATCTGATTTTCCTGACACCGGGAGTGTAAATATATCCGATTTTCTTGACCCCGGGAGTGTAAAAAAATTAAATTCTCCTGACCCCGGGAATGTGAAAAAATGTGATTTTCCTAACACCGGGAGTTTGAAAAAAATCAGAATTTCCTGACCCCGGGAGTGTGAAAAAATGTGATTTTCTTGACCCCGGGAGTGTGAAAAAAATCAGAATCTCCTCATCCCGGGAGTGTGAAAAAATGTGATTTTCTTGACCCCGGGAGTGTGAAAAAAACCCAATTTTCCTGACCCCGGGAGTTTGAAAAATGTGATTTTCCTAACACCGGGAGTGTGAAAAAATCAGAATTTCCTGACCCCGGGAGTGTGAAAAAATGTGATTTTCTTGATCCCGGGAGTGTGAAAAATATTAAATTCTCCTGACCCCGGGAGTGTGAAAAAAATCCAATTTTCCTGACCCCGGGAGTGTGAAAAATGTGATTTTCCTAACACCGGGAGTGTGAAAAAAATCAGAATTTCCTGACCCCGGGAGTGTGAAAAAAAACCAATTTTCCTGACCCTGGGAGTGTGAAAAAAATCCAATTTTCCTGACCCCGGGAGTGTGAAAAATATCAGAATTTCCTGACCCCGGGAGTGTGAAAAATGTGATTTTCTTGAACCCGGGAGTGTGAAAAAAACCCAATTTTCCTGACCCCGGGAGTGTGAAAAAAATCCAGTTTTCCTGACCCCGGGAGTGTGAAAAAAATCCAATTTTCCTAACCCCGGGAGTGTGAAAAATATCAGAATTTCCTGACCCCGGGGGTGTGAAAAAATGTGATTTTCTTGACCACGGGAGTGTGAAAAATATCAGAATCTCCTGACCCCGGGAGTGTGAAAAAATGTGATTTTCTTGACCCCGGGAGTGTGAAAAAAATCAGAATCTCCTCATCCCGGGAGTGTGAAAAAATGTGATTTTCTTGACCCCGGGAGTGTGAAAAAAACCCAATTTTCCTGACCCCGGGAGTTTGAAAAATGTGATTTTCCTAACACCGGGAGTGTGAAAAAATCAGAATTTCCTGACCCCGGGAGTGTGAAAAAATGTGATTTTCTTGATCCCGGGAGTGTGAAAAATATTAAATTCTCCTGACCCCGGGAGTGTGAAAAAAATCCAATTTTCCTGACCCCGGGAGTGTGAAAAATGTGATTTTCCTAACACCGGGAGTGTGAAAAAAATCAGAATTTCCTGACCCCGGGAGTGTGAAAAAAAACCAATTTTCCTGACCCTGGGAGTGTGAAAAAAATCCAATTTTCCTGACCCCGGGAGTGTGAAAAATATCAGAATTTCCTGACCCCGGGAGTGTGAAAAATGTGATTTTCTTGAACCCGGGAGTGTGAAAAAAACCCAATTTTCCTGACCCCGGGAGTGTGAAAAAAATCCAGTTTTCCTGACCCCGGGAGTGTGAAAAAAATCCAATTTTCCTAACCCCGGGAGTGTGAAAAATATCAGAATTTCCTGACCCCGGGGGTGTGAAAAAATGTGATTTTCTTGACCACGGGAGTGTGAAAAATATCAGAATCTCCTGACCCCGGGAGTGTGAAAAAATGTGATTTTCTTGACCCTGGGAGTGTGAAAAAACCCCAATTTTCCTGACCCCGGGAGTTTGAAAAAAAAATCTGGTTTTCCTGACCCCGGGAGTATGAAAATATCCAATTTTCCTGACAACGGGAGTGTGAAAATATGCAATTTTCCTGACCCCGGGAGTGTGAAAAAAATCAGAATTTCCTGACCCCGGGAGTTTAAAAAAATCTGATTTTCCTGACCTCGGGAGTGTGAAAATATCCGATTTTCCTGACCCCGGGAGTGTGAAAAAAATCCAATTTTCCTGACCCCGGGAGTGTGAAAAATGTGATTTTCTTGATCCCGGGAGTGTGAAAAAAAATTAAATTCTCCTGACCCTGGGAGTGTGAAAAAATCCACTTTTCCTGACCCCGGGAGTGTGAAAAATGTGATTTTCCTAACACCGGGAGTGTGAAAAAAATCAGAATTTCCTGACCCCGGGAGTGTGAAAAAATGTGATTTTCTTGACCCTGGGAGAGTGAAAAAATAGAATGCACTGGACCCGGGAGTGTGAAAAAATGTGATTTTCTTGACCCTGGGAGTGTGAAAAAAATCAGAATCTCCTGAACCCGGGAGTGTGGAAAAATCCAATTTTCCTGACCACGGGAGTGTGAAAAAAATCCAATTTTCCTGACCCCGGGAGTGTGAAAAAAATCCAATTTTCCTGACCCCGGGAGTGTGAAAAAAAATCCAATTTTCCTGACCCGGGGAGTTTGAAAAAAATCTGATTTTCCTAAATCCGGGAGTGTGAAAATATCTGATTTTCCTGACCCCGTGAGTGTGAAAAATATCAGAATTTCCTGACCCCGTGAGTGTGAAAAAGTGATTTTCTTGACCCTGGGAGTGTGAAAACAATTAAATTTTCCTGACCCCCGGAGTGTGGAAATATCTGATTTTCTTGACCCCGTGAGTGTGAAAAAAATTAAATTCTCCTGACCCTGGGAGTGTGAAAAATGTGATTTTCGTAACACCGGGAGTTTGAAAAAATGTGATTTTCTTGACCCCGGGAGTGTGAAAAATATCAGAATTTCCTGACCCCGGGAGTGTGAAAAATGTGATTTTCTTGAACCTGGGAGTGTGAAAAAAATCCAATTTTCCTAACCCCGGGAGTGTGAAAAATATCAGAATTTCCTGACCCCGGGAGTGTGAAAAAATGTGATTTTTTTGAACTCGGGAGTGTGAAAAATATTAAATTCTCCTGACCGCGGGAGTCTGAAAAAAATCCAATTTTCCTGACCCCGGGAGTGTGAAAAATGTGATTTTCCTAACACCGGGAGTGTGAAAAAAATCAGAATCTCCAGACCCCGGGAGTGTGAAAAAATGTGATTTTCTTGACCCCGGGAGTGTGAAAAAAATCAGAATCTCCTGACCCCGGGAGTGTGAAAAACTGTGATTTTCTTGACCCCGGGAGTGTGAAAAAAACACAATTTTCCTGACCGCGGGAGTTTGAAAAAAATCTGGTTTTCCTGACCCCGGGAGTGGGAAAATATCCGATTTTCCTCACCCCGGGAGTGTGAAAAAAATCCAATTTTCCTGACCCCGGGAGTGTGACAAAAATCAGAATTTCCTGACCCCGGGACTTTAAAAAAATCTGATTTTCCTGACCCCGGGAGTGTGAAAATATCCGATTTTCCTGACCCCGGGAGTGTGAAAAAAATCCAATTTTCCTGACCCCGGGAGTGTGAAAAATGTGACTTTCTTGACCCCGGGAGTGTGAAAAAAATCAGAATCTTCTGAACCCGGGAGTTTGAAAAAATCCAATTTTCCTGACCACGGGAGTGTGAAAAAAATCCAATTTTCCTGACCCCGGGAGTGTGAAAAAAATCCAATTTTCCTGACCCCGGGAGTGTGAAAAAAAATCCAATTTTCCTGACCCGGGGAGTTTGAAAAAAATCTGATTTTCCTAAATCCGGGAGTGTGAAAATATCTGATTTTCCTGACCCCGTGAGTGTGAAAAATATCAGAATTTCCTGACCCCGTGAGTGTGAAAAAGTGATTTTCTTGACCCTGGGAGTGTGAAAACAATTAAATTTTCCTGACCCCCGGAGTGTGGAAATATCTGATTTTCTTGACCCCGTGAGTGTGAAAAAAATTAAATTCTCCTGACCCTGGGAGTGTGAAAAATGTGATTTTCGTAACACCGGGAGTTTGAAAAAATGTGATTTTCTTGACCCCGGGAGTGTGAAAAATATCAGAATTTCCTGACCCCGGGAGTGTGAAAAATGTGATTTTCTTGAACCTGGGAGTGTGAAAAAAATCCAATTTTCCTAACCCCGGGAGTGTGAAAAATATCAGAATTTCCTGACCCCGGGAGTGTGAAAAAATGTGATTTTTTTGAACTCGGGAGTGTGAAAAATATTAAATTCTCCTGACCGCGGGAGTCTGAAAAAAATCCAATTTTCCTGACCCCGGGAGTGTGAAAAATGTGATTTTCCTAACACCGGGAGTGTGAAAAAAATCAGAATCTCCAGACCCCGGGAGTGTGAAAAAATGTGATTTTCTTGACCCTGGGAGTGTGAAAAAAATCAGAATCTCCTGAACCCGGGAGTGTGGAAAAATCCAATTTTCCTGACCACGGGAGTGTGAAAAAAATCCAATTTTCCTGACCCCGGGAGTGTGAAAAAAATCCAATTTTCCTGACCCCGGGAGTGTGAAAAAAAATCCAATTTTCCTGACCCGGGGAGTTTGAAAAAAATCTGATTTTCCTAAATCCGGGAGTGTGAAAATATCTGATTTTCCTGACCCCGTGAGTGTGAAAAATATCAGAATTTCCTGACCCCGTGAGTGTGAAAAAGTGATTTTCTTGACCCTGGGAGTGTGAAAACAATTAAATTTTCCTGACCCCCGGAGTGTGGAAATATCTGATTTTCTTGACCCCGTGAGTGTGAAAAAAATTAAATTCTCCTGACCCTGGGAGTGTGAAAAATGTGATTTTCGTAACACCGGGAGTTTGAAAAAATGTGATTTTCTTGACCCCGGGAGTGTGAAAAATATCAGAATTTCCTGACCCCGGGAGTGTGAAAAATGTGATTTTCTTGAACCTGGGAGTGTGAAAAAAATCCAATTTTCCTAACCCCGGGAGTGTGAAAAATATCAGAATTTCCTGACCCCGGGAGTGTGAAAAAATGTGATTTTTTTGAACTCGGGAGTGTGAAAAATATTAAATTCTCCTGACCGCGGGAGTCTGAAAAAAATCCAATTTTCCTGACCCCGGGAGTGTGAAAAATGTGATTTTCCTAACACCGGGAGTGTGAAAAAAATCAGAATCTCCAGACCCCGGGAGTGTGAAAAAATGTGATTTTCTTGACCCCGGGAGTGTGAAAAAAATCAGAATCTCCTGACCCCGGGAGTGTGAAAAACTGTGATTTTCTTGACCCCGGGAGTGTGAAAAAAACACAATTTTCCTGACCGCGGGAGTTTGAAAAAAATCTGGTTTTCCTGACCCCGGGAGTGGGAAAATATCCGATTTTCCTCACCCCGGGAGTGTGAAAAAAATCCAATTTTCCTGACCCCGGGAGTGTGACAAAAATCAGAATTTCCTGACCCCGGGACTTTAAAAAAATCTGATTTTCCTGACCCCGGGAGTGTGAAAATATCCGATTTTCCTGACCCCGGGAGTGTGAAAAAAATCCAATTTTCCTGACCCCGGGAGTGTGAAAAATGTGACTTTCTTGACCCCGGGAGTGTGAAAAAAATCAGAATCTTCTGAACCCGGGAGTTTGAAAAAATGTGATTTTCTTCACCCCGGGTGTGTGAAAAAAAAACCCAATTTTCCTGACCCCGGGAGTGTGAAAAAAATCCAATTTTCCTGACCCTGGGAGTGTGAAAAATATCAGAATTTCCTGACCCCGGGAGTGTGAAAAATGTGATTTTCTTGAACCCGGGAGTATGAAAAAAACCCAATTTTCCTGACCCCGGGAGTGTGAAAAAAATCCAATTTTCCTGACCCCGGGAGTGTGAAAAAATCCAATTTTCCTGACCACGGGAGTGTGAAAAATATCAGAATTTCCTGACCCCGGGAGTGTGAAAAAAATGTGATTTTCTTGATCCCGGGAGTGTGAAAAATATTAAATTCTCCTGACCCCGGGAGTGTGAAAAAAATCCAATTTTCCTGACCCCGGGAGTGTGAAAAATGTGATTTTCCTAACACCGGGAGTGTGAAAAAATCCAGAATTTCCTGACCCCGGGAGTGTGAAAAAATGTGATTTTCTTGACCCCGGAAGTGTGAAAAAAATCAGAATCTCCTCATCCCGGGAGTGTGAAAAAATGTGATTTTCTTGACCCCGGGAGTGTGAAAAATGTGATTTTCCTAACACCGGGAGTGTGAAAAAATCCAGAATTTCCTGACCCCGGGAGTGTGAAAAAATGTGATTTTCCTGTCCCCGGGAGTGTGAAAAAAATCAGAATCTCCTCATCCCGGGAGTGTGAAAAAATGTGATTTTCTTGACCCCGGGAGTGTGAAAAAAACCCAATTTTCCTGACCCCGGGAGTTTGAAAAAAATCTGGTTTTCCTGACCCCGGGAGTATGAAAATATCCAATTTTCCTGACACCGGGAGTGTGAAAATATGCGATTTTCCTGACCCCGGGAGTGTGAAAAAAATCCGATTTTCCTGACCCCGGGAATTTGAAAAAATCTGATTTTCCTGACCCCGGGAGTGTAAATATATCCGATTTTCTTGACCCCTGGAGTGTAAAAAAATTAAATTCTCCTGACACCGGGAGTGTGAAAAAATGTGATTTTCCTAACACCGGGAGTTTGAAAAAAATCAGAATTTCCTGACCCCGGGAGTTTGAAAAAATGTGATTTTCTTGACCCCGGGAGTGTGAAAAAATCTGATTTTCCTGACCCGGGAGTGTGAAAATATCCGATTTTCTTGACCCCGGGAGTGTGAAGAAAATTAAATTCTCCTGACCCTGGGAGTGTGAAAAATGTGATTTTCCTAACACCGGGAGTGTGAAAAAAATCAGAATTTCCTGACCCCGGGAGTTTGAAAAAATTTGATTTTCTTGACCCCGGGAGTGTGAAAAAATCAGAATCTCCTGAACCCGGGAGTGTGAAAAAAAAACCCAATTTTCCTCACCCCGGGAGTGTGAAAAAAATCCACTTTTCCTGACCCTGGGAGTGTGAAAAATATCAGAATTTCCTGACCCCGGGAGTGTGAAAAATGTGATTTTCTTGAACCCGGGAGTATGAAAAAAACCCAATTTTCCTGACCCCGGGAGTGTGAAAAAAATCCAATTTTCCTGACCCCGGGAGTGTGAAAAAATCCAATTTTCCTGACCACGGGAGTGTGAAAAATATCAGAATTTCCTGACCCCGGGAGTGTGAAAAAAATGTGATTTTCTTGATCCCGGGAGTGTGAAAAATATTAAATTCTCCTGACCCCGGGAGTGTGAAAAAAATCCAATTTTCCTGACCCCGGGAGTGTGAAAAATGTGATTTTCCTAACACCGGGAGTGTGAAAAAATCCAGAATTTCCTGACCCCGGGAGTGTGAAAAAATGTGATTTTCTTGACCCCGGAAGTGTGAAAAAAATCAGAATCTCCTCATCCCGGGAGTGTGAAAAAATGTGATTTTCTTGACCCCGGGAGTGTGAAAAATGTGATTTTCCTAACACCGGGAGTGTGAAAAAATCCAGAATTTCCTGACCCCGGGAGTGTGAAAAAATGTGATTTTCCTGTCCCCGGGAGTGTGAAAAAAATCAGAATCTCCTCATCCCGGGAGTGTGAAAAAATGTGATTTTCTTGACCCCGGGAGTGTGAAAAAAACCCAATTTTCCTGACCCCGGGAGTTTGAAAAAAATCTGGTTTTCCTGACCCCGGGAGTATGAAAATATCCAATTTTCCTGACACCGGGAGTGTGAAAATATGCGATTTTCCTGACCCCGGGAGTGTGAAAAAAATCCGATTTTCCTGACCCCGGGAATTTGAAAAAATCTGATTTTCCTGACCCCGGGAGTGTAAATATATCCGATTTTCTTGACCCCTGGAGTGTAAAAAAATTAAATTCTCCTGACACCGGGAGTGTGAAAAAATGTGATTTTCCTAACACCGGGAGTTTGAAAAAAATCAGAATTTCCTGACCCCGGGAGTTTGAAAAAATGTGATTTTCTTGACCCCGGGAGTGTGAAAAAATCTGATTTTCCTGACCCGGGAGTGTGAAAATATCCGATTTTCTTGACCCCGGGAGTGTGAAGAAAATTAAATTCTCCTGACCCTGGGAGTGTGAAAAATGTGATTTTCCTAACACCGGGAGTGTGAAAAAAATCAGAATTTCCTGACCCCGGGAGTTTGAAAAAATTTGATTTTCTTGACCCCGGGAGTGTGAAAAAATCAGAATCTCCTGAACCCGGGAGTGTGAAAAAAAAACCCAATTTTCCTGACCCTGGGAGTGTGAAAAAAATCCAATTTTCCTGACCCCGGGAGTGTGAAAAATATCAGAATTTCCTGACCCCGGGAGTGTGAAAAAATTTGATTTTCTTGACCCCGGGAGTGTGAAAAAATCAGAATCTCCTGAACCTGGGAGTGTGAAAAAAACCCAATTTTCCTGACCTCGGGAGTGTGAAAAAAATCCAATTTTCCTGTCCCCGGGAGTGTGAAAAAAATCCAATTTTCCTAACCCCGGGAGTGTGAAAAATATCAGAATTTCCTGATCCCGGGAGTGTGAAAAAATGTGATTTTCTTGAACCCGGGAGTGTGAAAAATATTAAATTCTCCTGACCCCGGGAGTGTGCAAAAAATCCAATTTTCCTGACCCCGGGAGTCTGAAAAATGTGATTTTCCTAACACCGGGAGTGTGAAAAAAATCAGAATTTCCTGACCCCGGGAGTGTGAAAAAATGTGATTTTCTTGACCCCAGGAGTGTGAAAAAAATCAGAATCTCCTGACCCCGGGAGTGTGAAAAAATGTGATTTTCTTGACCCCGGGAGTGTGAAAAAAACCCAATTTTCCTGACCCCGGGAGTTTGAAAAAATCTGGTATTCCTGACCCCGGGTGTATGAAAATATCCAATTTTCCTGACACTGGGAGTGTGAAAATATGCAATTTTCCTGACCCCGGGAGTGTGAAAAAAATCAGAATTTCCTGACCCCGGGAGTTTAAAAAAATCTGATTTTCCTGACCCCGGGAGTGTGAAAATATCCGATTTTCCTGACCCCGGGAGTGTGAAAAAAATCCAATTTTCCTGACCCCTGGGAGTGTGAAAAATGTGATTTTCTTGACCCCGGGAGTGTGAACAAAATTAGAATCTTCTGAACCCGGTAGTGTGAAAAAATGTGATTTTCTTGACCCCGGGAGTGTGAAAAAAACCCAATTTTCCTGACCCCGGGAGTGTGAAAAAAATCCAATTTTCCTGACCCCGGGAGTGTGAAAAATATCAGAATATCCTGACCCCGGGAGTGTGAAAAATGTGATTTTCTTGAACCCGGGAGTGTGAAAAAAACCCAATTTTCCTGACCCCGGGAGTGTGAAAAAAATCCAATTATCCTGACCCCGGGAGTGTGAAAAAATGTGATTTTCTTGACCCCAGGAGTGTGAAAAAAATCAGAATCTCCTGACCCCGGGAGTGTGAAAAAATGTGATTTTCTTGACCCCGGGAGTGTGAAAAAAATCCAATTTTCCTGACCCCGGGAGTTTTAAAAAAATCCAATTTTCCTGACCCGGGGAGTATGAAAATATCCAATTTTCCTGACACCCAGAGTGTGAAAATATGCGATTTTCCTGACCCCGGGAGTGTGAAAAAAATCAGAATTTCCTGTCCCCGGGAGTTTAAAAAAATCTGATTTTCCTGACCCCAAGAGTGTGAAAATATCCGATTTTCCTGACCCCGGGAGTGTGAAAAAAATCCGATTTTCCTGACCCCGGGAATTTGAAAAAATCTGATTTTCCTGACCCCGGGAGTGTAAATATATCCGATTTTCTTGACCCCGGGAGTGTGAAAAAAATTAAATTGTCCTGACCCCGGGAGTGTGAAAAAATGTGATTTACTTGACCCAAGGGGGTGTGAAAAAAATTAAATTTTCCTGACCCCGGCAGTGTGAAAGAAACCCAATTTTCCTGACCCCGGGAGTTTGAAAAAAATCTGATTTTCCTGACCCCGGGAGTGTGAAAAAATGTGATTTTCTTGACCCCTGGAGTGTGAAAAAAACTAAATTCTCCTGACCCCGGGAGTGTGAAAAATTGCACTTTTCCTGACCCCGGGTGTGTGAAAAAATGTGATATTCCTAACACCGGGAGTGTGAAAAAACTCAGAATTTCCTGACCCCGGGAGTTTGAAAAAATGTGATTTTCTTGACTCCGGGAGTGTGAAAAAAATCTGATTTTCCTGACCCCGGGAGTGTGAAAATATCCGATTTTCTTGACCCTCGGAGTGTGAAAAAAATTAAATTCTCCTGACCCTGGGAGTGTGAAAAATGTGATTTTCCTAACACCGGGAGTGTGAAAAAAATCAGAATTTCCTGACCCCGGGAGTTTGAAAAAGTGTGATTTTCTTGACCCCGGGATTGTGAAAAAAATCAGAATCTCCTGAACCCGGGAGTGTGAAAAAATGTAATTTTCTTGACCCCGGGAGTGTGAAAAAATGTAATTTTCCTGACCCCGGGAGTGTGAAAAAAAAACCAATTTTCCTGACCCTGGGAGTGTGAAAAAAATCCAATTTTCCTGACCCCGGGAGTGTGAAAAATATCAGAATTTCCTGACCCCGGGAGTGTGAAAAATGTGATTTTCTTGAACCCGGGAGTGTGAAAAAAACCCAATTTTCCTGACCCCGGGAGTGTGAAAAAAATCCAATTTTCCTGACCCCGGGAGTGTGAAAAAAATCCAATTTTCCTGACCACGGGAGTGTGAAAAATATCAGAATTTCCTGACCCCGGGAGTTTGAAAAAATGTGATTTTCTTGATCCCGGGAGTGTGAAAAATATTAAATTCTCCTGACCCCGGGAGTGTGAAAAAAATCCAATTTTCCTGACCCCGGGAGTGTGAAAAAATCCAGAATTTCCTGACCCCGGGAGTGTGAAAAAATGTGATTTTCTTGACCCCGGGAGTGTGAAAAAAATCAGAATCTCCTCATCCCGGGAGTGTGAAAAAATGTGATTTTCTTGACCCCGGGAGTGTGAAAAAAACCCAATTTTCCTGACCCCGGGAGTTTGAAAAAAATCTGGTTTTCCTGACCCCGGGAGTATGAAAATATCCAATTTTCCTGACACCGGGAGTGTGAAAATATGCGATTTTCCTGACCCCGGGAGTGTGAAAAAAATCAGAATTTCCTGACCCCGGGATTTTAAAAAAATCTGATTTTCCTGACCCCGGGAGTGTGAAAATATCCGATTTTCCTGACCCCGGGAGTGTGAAAAAAATCCGATTTTCCTGACCTCGGGAATTTGAAAAAATCTGATTTTCCTGACACCGGGCGTGTAAATATATCCTATTTTCTTGACCCCGGGAGTGTAAAAAAATTAAATTCTCCTGACCCCGGGAGTGTGAAAAAATGTGATTTTCCTAACACCGGGAGTTTGAAAAAAATCAGAATTTCCTGACCCCGGGAGTTTGAAAAAATGTGATTTTCTTGACCCCGGGAGTGTGAAAAAAATCTGATTTTCCTGACCCCGGGAGTGTGAAAATATCCGATTTTCTTGACCCCGGGAGTTTGAAAAAAATTAAATTCTCCTGACCCTGGGAGTGTGAAAAATGTGATTTTCCTAACACCGGGAGTGTGAAAAAAATCAGAATTTCCTGACCCCGGGAGTTTGAAAAAATGTGATTTTCTTGACCCTGGGAGTGTGAAAAAATCAGAATCTCCTGAACCCGGGAGTGTGAAAAAATGTGATTTTGTTGACCCCAGGAGTGTGAAAAAAACCCAATTTTCCTGACCCTGGGAGTGTGAAAAAAATCCAATTTTCCTGACCCCGGGAGTGTGAAAAATATCAGAATTTCCTGACCCCGGGAGTGTGAAAAATGTGATTTTCTTGAACCTGGGAGTGTGAAAAAAAATCCAATTTTCCTAACCCCGGGAGTGTGAAAAATATCAGAATTTCCTGACCCCGGGAGTGTGAAAAAATGTGATTTTTTTGAACCCGGGAGTGTGAAAAATATTAAATTCTCCTGACCCCGGGAGTCTGAAAAAAAGCCAATTTTCCTGACCCCGGGAGTGTGAAAAATGTGATTTTCCTAACACCGGGAGTGTGAATAAAATCAGAATTTCCGGACCCCGGGAGTGTGAAAAAATGTGATTTTCTTGACCCCGGGAGTGTGAAAAAAATCAGAATCTCCTGACCCCGGGAGTGTGAAAAAATGTGATTTACTTGACCCCGGGAGTGTGAAAAAAACCCAATTTTCCTGACCCCGGGAGTTTGAAAAAAATCTGGTTTTCCTGACCCCGGGAGTATGAAAATATCCAATTTTCCTGACCCTGGGAGTGTGAAAATATGCGATTTTCCTGACCCCGGGAGTGTGACAAAAATCAGAATTTCCTGACCCCGGGACTTTAAAAAAATCTGATTTTCCTGACCCCGGGAGTGTCAAAATATCCGATTTTCCTGACCCCGGGAGTGTGAAAAAAATCCAATTTTCCTGACCCCGGGAGTGTGAAAAATGTGACTTTCTTGACCCCGGGAGTGTGAAAAAAATCAGAATCTTCTGAACCCGGGAGTGTGAAAAAATGTGATTTTTTTGACCCCGGGTGTGTGAAAAAAAACCCCAATTTTCCTGACCCCGGGAGTGTGAAAAAAATCCAATTTTCCTGACCCTGGGAGTGTGAAAAATATCAGAATTTCCTGACCCCGGGAGTGTGAAAAGTGTGATTTTCTTGAACCCGGGAGTGTGAAAAAAACCCAATTTTCCTGACCCCGGGAGTGTGAAAAAAATCCAATTTTACTGACCCCGGGAGTGTGAAAAAAACCAATTTTCCTGACCACGGGAGTGTGAAAAATATCAGAATTTCCTGACCCCGGGAGTGTGAAAAAATGTGATTTTTTTGAACCCGGGAGTGTGAAAAATATTAAATTCTCCTGACCCCGGGAGTGTGAAAAAAATCCAATTTTCCTGACCCCGGGAGTGTGAAAAATGTGATTTTCCTAACACCGGGAGTGTGAAAAAAATCCAATTTTCCTGACCCTGGGAGTGTGAAAAATATCAGAATTTCCTGACCCCGGGAGTGTGAAAAATGTGATTTTCTTGAACCCGGGAGTGTGAAAAAAACCCAATTTTCCTGACCCCGGGAGTGTGAAAAAAAATCCAATTTTCCTGACCACGGGAGTGTGAAAAATATCAGAAGTCTCCTGACCCCGGGAGTGTGAAAAAATGTGATTTTCTTGATCCCGGGAGTGTGAAAAATATTAAATTCTCCTGACCCCGGGAGTGTGAAAAAAATCCAGTTTTCCTGACCCGGGGAGTGTGAAAAATGTGATTTTCCTAACACCGGGAGTGTGAAAAAATCCAGAATTTCCTGACCCCGGGAGTGTGAAAAAATGTGATTTTCTTGACCCCGGGAGTGTGAAAAAAATCAGAATCTCCTCATCCCGGGAGTGTGAAAAAATGTGATTTTCTTGACCCCGGGAGTGTGAAAAAAACCCAATTTTCCTGACCCCGGGAGTTTGAAAAAAATCTGGTTTTCCTGACCCCGGGAGTATGAAAATATCCAATTTTCCTGACACCGGGAGTGTGAAAATATGCGATTTTCCAGACCCCGGGAGTGTGAAAAAAATCAGAATTTCCTGACCCCGGGATTTTTAAAAAATCTGATTTTCCTGACCCCGGGAGTGTGAAAATATCCGATTTTCCTGACCCCGGGAGTGTGAAAAAAATCCAATTTTCCTGACCTCGGGAATTTGAAAAAATCTGATTTTCCTGACACCGGGAGTGTAAATATATCCGATTTTCTTGACCCCGGGAGTGTAAAAAAATTAAATTCTCCTGACCCCGGGAATGTGAAAAAATGTGATTTTCCTAACACCGGGAGTTTGAAAAAAATCAGAATTTCCTGACCCCGGGAGTGTGAAAAAATGTGATTTTCTTGACCCCGGGAGTGTGAAAAAAATCAGAATCTCCTCATCCCGGGAGTGTGAAAAAATGTGATTTTCTTGACCCCGGGAGTGTGAAAAAAACCCAATTTTCCTGACCCCGGGAGTTTGAAAAATGTGATTTTCCTAACACCGGGAGTGTGAAAAAATCAGAATTTCCTGACCCCGGGAGTGTGAAAAAATGTGATTTTCTTGATCCCGGGAGTGTGAAAAATATTAAATTCTCCTGACCCCGGGAGTGTGAAAAAAATCCAATTTTCCTGACCGCGGGAGTGTGAAAAATGTGATTTTCCTAACACCGGGAGTGTGAAAAAAATCAGAATTTCCTGACCCCGGGAGTGTGAAAAAAAACCAATTTTCCTGACCCTGGGAGTGTGAAAAAAATCCAATTTTCCTGACCCCGGGAGTGTGAAAAATATCAGAATTTCCTGACCCCGGGAGTGTGAAAAATGTGATTTTCTTGAACCCGGGAGTGTGAAAAAAACCCAATTTTCCTGACCCCGGGAGTGTGAAAAAAATCCAGTTTTCCTGACCCCGGGAGTGTGAAAAAAATCCAATTTTCCTAACCCCGGGAGTGTGAAAAATATCAGAATTTCCTGACCCCGGGAGTGTGAAAAAATGTGATTTTCTTGACCCCGGGAGTGTGAAAAATATCAGAATCTCCTGACCCCGGGAGTGTGAAAAAATGTGATTTTCTTGACCCTGGGAGTGTGAAAAAACCCCAATTTTCCTGACCCCGGGAGTTTGAAAAAAAAATCTGGTTTTCCTGACCCCGGGAGTATGAAAATATCCAATTTTCCTGACACCGGGAGTGTGAAAATATGCAATTTTCTGACCCCGGGAGTGTGAAAAAAATCAGAATTTCCTGACCCCGGGAGTTTAAAAAAATCTGATTTTCCTGACCTCGGGAGTGTGAAAATATCCGATTTTCCTGACCCCGGGAGTGTGAAAAAAATCCAATTTTCCTGACTCCGGGAGTGTGAAAAATGTGATTTTCTTGATCCCGGGAGTGTGAAAAAATTAAATTCTCCTGACCCTGGGAGTGTGAAAAAATCCACTTTTCCTGACCCCGGGAGTGTGAAAAATGTGATTTTCCTAACACCGGGAGTGTGAAAAAAATCAGAATTTCCTGACCCCGGGAGTGTGAAAAAATGTGATTTTCTTGACCCCGGGAGTGTGAAAAAATAGAATGCACTGGACCCGGGAGTGTGAAAAAATGTGATTTTCTTGACCCTGGGAGTGTGAAAAAAATCAGAATCTCCTGAACCCGGGAGTGTGGAAAAATCCAATTTTCCTGACCACGGGAGTGTGAAAAAAATCCAATTTTCCTGACCCCGGGAGTGTGAAAAAAATCCAATTTTCCTGACCCCGGGAGTGTGAAAAAAAATCCAATTTTCCTGACCCGGGGAGTTTGAAAAAAATCTGATTTTCCTGAATCCGGGAGTGTGAAAATATCTGATTTTCCTGACCCCGTGAGTGTGAAAAATATCAGAATTTCCTGACCCCGTGAGTGTGAAAAAGTGATTTTCTTGACCCTGGGAGTGTGAAAACAATTAAATTTTCCTGACCCCGGGAGTGTGGAAATATCTGATTTTCTTGACCCCGTGAGTGTGAAAAAAATTAAATTCTCCTGACCCTGGGAGTGTGAAAAATGTGATTTTCGTAACACCGGGAGTTTGAAAAAATGTGATTTTCTTGACCCCGGGAGTGTGAAAAATATCAGAATTTCCTGACCCCGGGAGTGTGAAAAATGTGATTTTCTTGAACCTGGGAGTGTGAAAAAAATCCAATTTTCCTAACCCCGGGAGTGTGAAAAATATCAGAATTTCCTGACCCCGGGAGTGTGAAAAAATGTGATTTTTTTGAACCCGGGAGTGTGAAAAATATTAAATTCTCCTGACCACGGGAGTCTGAAAAAAATCCAATTTTCCTGACCCCGGGAGTGTGAAAAATGTGATTTTCCTAACACCGGGAGTGTGAAAAAAATCAGAATCTCCGGACCCCGGGAGTGTGAAAAAATGTGATTTTCTTGACCCCGGGAGTGTGAAAAAAATCAGAATCTCCTGACCCCGGGAGTGTGAAAAACTGTGATTTTCTTGACCCCGGGAGTGTGAAAAAAACCCAATTTTCCTGACCGCGGGAGTTTGAAAAAAATCTGGTTTTCCTGACCCCGGGAGTATGAAAATATCCAATTTTCCTGACCCTGGGAGTGTGACAAAAATCAGAATTTCCTGACCCCGGGACTTTAAAAAAATCTGATTTTCCTGACCCCGGGAGTGTGAAAATATCCGATTTTCCTGACCCCGGGAGTGTGAAAAAAATCCAATTTTCCTTACCCCGGGAGTGTGAAAAATGTGACTTTCTTGACCCCGGGAGTGTGAAAAAAATCAGAATCTTCTGAACCCGGGAGTTTGAAAAAATGTGATTTTCTTCACCCCGGGTGTGTGAAAAAAAAACCCAATTTTCCTGACCCCGGGAGTGTGAAAAAAATCCAATTTTCCTGACCCTGGGAGTGTGAAAAATATCAGAATTTCCTGACCCCGGGAGTGTGAAAAATGTGATTTTCTTGAACCCGGGAGTGTGAAAAAAACCCAATTTTCCTGACCCCGGGAGTGTGAAAAAAATCCAATTTTCCTGACCGGGAGTGTGAAAAAATCCAATTTTCCTGACCACGGGAGTGTGAAAAATATCAGAATTTCCTGACCCCGGGAGTGTGAAAAAATGTGATTTTCTTGATCCCGGGAGTGTGAAAAATATTAAATTCTCCTGACCCCGGGAGTGTGAAAAAAATCCAATTTTCCTGACCCCGGGAGTGTGAAAAATGTGATTTTCCTAACACCGGGAGTGTGAAAAAATCCAGAATTTCCTGACCCCGGGAGTGTGAAAAAATGTGATTTTCTTGACCCCGGAAGTGTGAAAAAAATCAGAATCTCCTCATCCCGGGAGTGTGAAAAAATGTGATTTTCTTGACCCCGGGAGTGTGAAAAATGTGATTTTCCTAACACCGGGAGTGTGAAAAAATCCAGAATTTCCTGACCCCGGGAGTGTGAAAAAATGTGATTTTCCTGACCCCGGGAGTGTGAAAAAAATCAGAATCTCCTCATCCCGGGAGTGTGAAAAAATGTGATTTTCTTGACCCCGGGAGTGTGAAAAAAACCCAATTTTCCTGACCCCGGGAGTTTGAAAAAAATCTGGTTTTCCTGACCCCGGGAGTATGAAAATATCCAATTTTCCTGACACCGGGAGTGTGAAAATATGCGATTTTCCTGACCCCGGGAGTGTGAAAAAAATCCGATTTTCCTGACCCCGGGAATTTGAAAAAATCTGATTTTCCTGACCCCGGGAGTGTAAATATATCCGATTTTCTTGACCCCGGGAGTGTAAAAAAATTAAATTCTCCTGACACCGGGAGTGTGAAAAAATGTGATTTTCCTAACACCGGGAGTTTGAAAAAAATCAGAATTTCCTGACCCCGGGAGTTTGAAAAAATGTGATTTTCTTGACCCCGGGAGTGTGAAAAAAATCTGATTTTCCTGACCCGGGAGTGTGAAAATATCCGATTTTCTTGACCCCGGGAGTGTGAAGAAAATTAAATTCTCCTGACCCTGGGAGTGTGAAAAATGTGATTTTCCTAACACCGGGAGTGTGAAAAAAATCAGAATTTCCTGACCCCGGGAGTTTGAAAAAAATTGATTTTCTTGACCCCGGGAGTGTGAAAAAATCAGAATCTCCTGAACCCGGGAGTGTGAAAAAAAACCCAATTTTCCTGACCCTGGGAGTGTGAAAAAAATCCAATTTTCCTGACCCCGGGAGTGTGAAAAATATCAGAATTTCCTGACCCCGGGAGTGTGAAAAAATTTGATTTTCTTGACCCCGGGAGTGTGAAAAAATCAGAATCTCCTGAACCCGGGAGTGTGAAAAAAACCCAATTTTCCTGACCTCGGGAGTGTGAAAAAAATCCAATTTTCCTAACCCCGGGAGTGTGAAAAATATCAGAATTTCCTGATCCCGGGAGTGTGAAAAAATGTGATTTTCTTGAACCCGGGAGTGTGAAAAATATTAAATTCTCCTGACCCCGGGAGTGTGCAAAAAATCCAATTTTCCTGACCCCGGGAGTCTGAAAAATGTGATTTTCCTAACACCGGGAGTGTGAAAAAAATCAGAATTTCCTGACCCCGGGAGTGTGAAAAAATGTGATTTTCTTGACCCCGGGAGTGTGAAAAAAATCAGAATCTCCTGACCCCGGGAGTGTGAAAAAATGTGATTTTCTTGACCCCGGGAGTGTGAAAAAAACCCAATTTTCCTGACCCCGGGAGTTTGAAAAAATCTGGTTTTCCTGACCCCGGGTGTATGAAAATATCCAATTTTCCTGACTCTGGGAGTGTTAAAATATGCAATTTTCCTGACCCCGGGAGTGTGAAAAAAATCAGAATTTCCTGACCCCGGGAGTTTAAAAAAATCTGATTTTCCTGACCCCGGGAGTGTGAAAATATCCGATTTTCCTGACCCCGGGAGTGTGAAAAAAATCCAATTTTCCTGACCCCTGGGAGTGTGAAAAATGTGATTTTCTTGACCCCGGGAGTGTGAACAAAATTAGAATCTTCTGAACCCGGTAGTGTGAAAAAATGTGATTTTCTTGACCCCGGGAGTGTGAAAAAAACCCAATTTTCCTGACCCCGGGAGTGTGAAAAAAATCCAATTTTCCTGACCCCGGGAGTGTGAAAAATATCAGAATATCCTGACCCCGGGAGTGTGAAAAATGTGATTTTCTTGAACCCGGGAGTGTGAAAAAAACCCAATTTTCCTGACCCCGGGAGTGTGAAAAAAATCCAATTATCCTGACCCCGGGAGTGTGAAAAAATGTGATTTTCTTGACCCCAGGAGTGTGAAAAAAATCAGAATCTCCTGACCCCGGGAGTGTGAAAAAATGTGATTTTCTTGACCCCGGGAGTGTGAAAAAAACCCAATTTTCCTGACCCCGGGAGTTTTAAAAAAATCCAATTTTCCTGACCCGGGGAGTATGAAAATATCCAATTTTCCTGACACCTAGAGTGTGAAAATATGCGATTTTCCTGACCCCGGGAGTGTGAAAAAAATCAGAATTTCCTGTCCCCGGGAGTTTAAAAAAATCTGATTTTCCTGACCCCGAGAGTGTGAAAATATCCGATTTTCCTGACCCCGGGAGTGTGAAAAAAATCCGATTTTCCTGACCCCGGGAATTTGAAAAAATCTGATTTTCCTGACCCCGGGAGTGTAAATATATCCGATTTTCTTGACCCCGGGAGTGTGAAAAAAATTAAATTCTCCTGACCCCGGGAGTGTGAAAAAATGTGATTTACTTGACCCAAGGGGGTGTGAAAAAAATTAAATTTTCCTGACCCCGGCAGTGTGAAAAAAACCCAATTTTTCTGACCCCGGGAGTTTGAAAAAAATCTGATTTTCCTGACCCCGGGAGTGTGAAAAAATGTGATTTTCTTGACCCCTGGAGTGTGAAAAAAACTAAATTCTCCTGACCCCGGGAGTGTGAAAAATTGCACTTTTCCTGACCCCGGGTGTGTGAAAAAATGTGATATTCCTAACACCGGGAGTGTGAAAAAACTCAGAATTTCCTGACCCCGGGAGTTTGAAAAAATGTGATTTTCTTGACTCCGGGAGTGTGAAAAAAATCTGATTTTCCTGACCCCGGGAGTGTGAAAATATCCGATTTTCTTGACCCTCGGAGTGTGAAAAAAATTAAATTCTCCTGACCCTGGGAGTGTGAAAAATGTGATTTTCCTAACACCGGGAGTGTGAAAAAAATCAGAATTTCCTGACCCCGGGAGTTTGAAAAAATGTGATTTTCTTGACCCCGGGATTGTGAAAAAAATCAGAATCTCCTGAACCCGGGAGTGTGAAAAAATGTAATTTTCTTGACCCCGGGAGTGTGAAAAAATGTAATTTTCCTGACCCCGGGAGTGTGAAAAAAAACCAATTTTCCTAACCCTGGGAGTGTGAAAAATATCAGAATTTCCTGACCCCGGGAGTGTGAAAAATGTGATTTTCTTGAACCCGGGAGTGTGAAAAAAACCCAATTTTCCTGACCCCGGGAGTGTGAAAAAAATCCAGTTTTCCTGACCCCGGGAGTGTGAAAAAAATCCAATTTTCCTAACCCCGGGAGTGTGAAAAATATCAGAATTTCCTGACCCCGGGGGTGTGAAAAAATGTGATTTTCTTGACCCCGGGAGTGTGAAAAATATCAGAATCTCCTGACCCCGGGAGTGTGAAAAAATGTGATTTTCTTGACCCTGGGAGTGTGAAAAAACCCCAATTTTCCTGACCCCGGGAGTTTGAAAAAAAAATCTGGTTTTCCTGACCCCGGGAGTATGAAAATATCCAATTTTCCTGACACTGGGAGTGTGAAAATATGCAATTTTCCTGACCCCGGGAGTGTGAAAAAAATCAGAATTTCCTGACCCCGGGAGTTTAAAAAAATCTGATTTTCCTGACCCCGGGAGTGTGAAAATATCCGATTTTCCTGACCCCGGGAGTGTGAAAAATGTGATTTTCTTGACCCCGGGAGTGTGAACAAAATTAGAATCTTCTGAACCCGGTAGTGTGAAAAAATGTGATTTTCTTGACCCCGGGAGTGTGAAAAAAAAACCAATTTTCCTGACCACGGGAGTGTGAAAAAAATCCAATTTTCCTGACCCCGGGAGTGTGAAAAAAATCCAATTTTCCTGACCCCGGGAGTGTGAAAAAAAATCCAATTTTCCTGACCCGGGGAGTTTGAAAAAAATCTGATTTTCCTGAATCCGGGAGTGTGAAAATATCCGATTTTCCTGACCCCGTGAGTGTGAAAAATATCAGAATTTCCTGACCCCGTGAGTGTGAAAAAGTGATTTTCTTGACCCCGGGAGTGTGAAAACAATTAAATTTTCCTGACCCCGGGAGTGTGGAAATATCTGATTTTCTTGACCCCGTGAGTGTGAAAAAAATTAAATTCTCCTGACCCTGGGAGTGTGAAAAATGTGATTTTCGTAACACCGGGAGTTTGAAAAAATGTGATTTTCTTGACCCTGGGAATGTGAAAAAAATCAGAATCTCCTGAACCCGGGAGTGTGAAAAAATGTGATTTTCTTGACCCCGGGAGTGTGAAAAAAAACCAATTTTCCTGACCCTGGGAGTGTGATAAAAATCCAATTTTCCTGACCCCGCGAGTGTGAAAAAAAAATTCAGAAATTCATTTTCCCTATTCGAATTTTTAGCGTGTGAAAATTCAATTTCCCGATGGTAATTTTTTCTTGAGTTTGGAACAATCCATGTTTTCGATGTAATACAGTATCCTGTATTTGCCGGGAAATTTCCCCCTGTCAAGTATCCAGTTTTTGCTGGGAAATTTTCCCCTGTCAAGTATCCTGTTTTCGCCAGGAAATTTCCCCCCTGTCAAGTATCGTGTATTTGCCAGGAAATTTCCCCCCTGTCAAGTATCCTGTATTTGCTGGGAAATTTTCCCGGTCAAGTATCCTGTATTTGCTGGGAAATTCCCCCCTGTCAAGAATCCGGACATTGCCGGGAAATTCCCCGTCAAGAATCCTTACTCTTTACTCTTTTTTAATATAATTTTATTTATTTCTGAAAAGCAAAAAAGTACAACTAACAGACATACAGAAAAGAATAACAATACAATACAGTATTACATCAAATTCATAAAAGATACATGATAATAGTTGAGCTAATTATTTGCAATATAGCCCACAATATTGAATGCCCACATTATGAGTTATTACTATAACCATAACAATCCTAAAAACTTTCAATACTACAACTGTTTTTTATTTCTTTACTAATTACACATCACCCTGTGAATATTTACAATGCCCGGAGAGTTTAGTATCTATATCATCTCCAAAAACCACTTTGAGATGGTACAGGTCCAAAACTGTCCCTTGCCATAAGAGAGTGATCCACAAACGGCTTCCAAATACTCCAAAACCTATTTTCTTTTAATTTATCCCTTTTTACTTTAATCTCCCATGTCAGTTTGTCATTCAATGCTAAGCTCCACATTTCCTTATACCACTCTCCGATCTGTATAACTACATCATTTTTCCAATTTCTGGCTATGCATTGTCTACCTGTAGTTAACATAATTTCCAATACTTTTTCCTCCTTATTCAAACCCATGCCTTCCACATTTGTTAATAGGATGGTACCTGACACCAGCTTTATTCTTTTACCCATTATTTCACCAAACTCCCCTTCTATTCTTCTCCAAAAATCCCTTATTTTTTTACAACTCCACCACATGGGTTCATATGTTCTATCCGTTTCCTTGCATCTCCAGCATAAATTATCCCTTTTATTATCCATCTGATGAAGCCTCAATGGTGTCAAGTACCATTGCCACAACATTTTAAAATTATGTTCCTTAATTCTTACAGACATTGTTCTCATTATCCTCTTTTTCCATTTGTTCCTCCATTCAACCTCCCCTATTTTTATATTCAAATTTTGTTCCCACTTCCGTTTCAAATCTTCCTGTGGATCTATACCCTTATTCAATATGATATAAAGTTTGCTTACTAGACCCTTAATATTCTTTTCCCCTTTTCTAATCTAAATTTAATACCAGTTCTTCAAATTCGGTCTTTGCTCTATCTATCCCTACTTCCCTTCTATATTTTTTATTCCAATTTGTTGTTGTTGTTCAGTCGCACAGTCGATTCCGACTCTTTGCGACCCTATGGACCATCGCTCTCCAGGCACCTCTGTCCTGCACCATCCTCCTTAGTCCACACAGCCCCGTGCCCATTGTGTCTACAATACCATCTAGCCATCTCATCTTTGGCCGTCCCCTTCTTCTTTTGCCCTCCACCTTCCCCAGCATCAAGGCCTTCTCAAGTGAATCCTCTCTTCTCATTTGATGTCCAAAATACTTCAACTTCATCTTTGTTATTTGTCCTTCTAAGGAGCACTCAGGGCTAATCTCTTCTAATATTGACCTATTTGTTCAGGGGACTCTCAAAACTCTCCTCCAGCACCACATCTCAAAGGCATCTATTTTTCTTCGCTCAGCCTTTCTAATGGTCCAGCTCTCACAGCCATACATTACCACCGGAAATACCATTGCTTTGACTATGCGGACCTTTGTTTGCAGTGAGATATCTCTACTTTTCACTATGTTCCCCAGGTTTTTCATAGCTTGTCTCCCAAGAATTAGTCGCCTTTTTATTTCATGGCTGCAATCCCCATCTGCAGAGATCTTGGATCCTAAGAAAGTAAAATCTGTTACTGCTTCTACTTCTTCCCCATCTATTTTCCAGGGACTTATAGCGCCTGTTGCCATTATCTTGGTTTTCTTGATATTGAGTCTCAGGCCAGCTTTTGCACTCTCTTCTTTCAACCTAATCAGGAGCTTCTTTAGGTCTTCTTCACTTTCTGCCATTAGGGTGGTATCATCTGCATATCTCAAATTGTTGATGTTTCTCCCAGCAATTTTGATCCCATATGGTGATTCCTCCATCCCTGCATTGCGCATTATGTGCTCTGTGTATAAGTTGAATAAGCAGGGTGACAGAATGCAGCCTTGTCTTACTCCTTTTCCTATTCCAAACCACTCCGTCATTCCATACTCTGTCCTAACTGTTGCTTCTTGACTCATGTACAGATTTCTCATGAGACATATGAGGTGTTCTGGTATTCCCATCTCTTTAATTACTTGCCACATTTTGTTGTGGTCCACACAATCAAAGGCCTTGGTGTAGTCAATGAAACAGAAGTAAGCTTATTTCTGGTATTCCTTTGTTTTCTCCATGATCCAACGTATGTTGGCAATGTGATCTCTGGTCCCCCTGCCTCTTCTGAATCCAGCCTGCACCTCTGGTAGTTCTCTTTCTACATGCTGCTGTAGTCTATCCTGCATTATCTTGAGCATCACTTTGCTGGCTTGTGGGATGAGCGCAATTGTTCGATAATTTGAACATTCTTTGGCATTGCCCTTTTTTGGGATTGGGACATATACTGATCTTTTCCAATCCTGTGGCCACTGTTTCGTTTTCCAAATCTGCTGGCATAAAGCATGTAGTAGCTTGATTCCATCATCTTTTAGGGCTTTGAAGAATTCAACTGGGATACCATCATATCCACTGGCTTTGTTATTTGCCGTGCTTTTTAGGGCCTTTCTGACTTCACTCTCTAGGATGTCTGGTTCAAGTTTAATTTCCCCCTCATTGTTATTATCCGCGGTGTTTAGGTCTTTTTTGTAGAGTTCCTCTGTGTACTCTTTCCATCTTTTCTTTATCTCTTCTGCATCCGCTAACTCTTTGCCATCTTTGTCTTTTATCGTGATCATTTTTGCTTTGAACGTTCCCTTGACTTCCCCAATTTTTTTAAAGAGATCTCTAGTCCTGCCTGTTGTGTTGTTTTCCTCTATTTCTTTGCACTGTTCATTTAGGTAGCTTTCCTTATCTCTCCTTGCTTTTCTTTGAAATTCTTTATTTAAGTGATTGTATTTTTTCCTTTCTCCTTTGCCTTTTGCGTTCCTTCTTTCCTCTGCTATTTTAAGAGCCTCATCCGACAACCACTTTGCTTTCTTGCGCTTCTTTTCTTTTGGTATAGTTTTCCTTGCTGCCTCCTGCATAATGTCTCTCATCTCTGTCCATAATTCCTCTGGTACTCTGTCTGTCTGGTCCAGACCATTGAATCTGTTCCTCACCTCCACCGTGTATTCCTTGGGTATGTTGTCTAGATCATATCTATCCGGCCTATTAGTTTTCCCTATTTTCTTCAGTCTGAGCCTGAATTTTGCAATCAGTAGATTGTGATCTGAGCCACAGTCCGCTCCAGGTCTTGTTTTTGCTGACTGTATGGAGGTTCTCCATCTTTGGCTGCAGAGTATGTAGTCAATTTGGTTTCGATGTTGGCCATCTGGTGATGTCCATGTGTAGAGTCTCCTCTTGTGTTGCTGGAAAAGGGTGCTTGCTATGACTAGTGTGTTATCTTGGCAGAACTCTATCAGTCTTTGCCCTGCTTCGTTTTGTGTTCCCAGACCAAACTTGCCTGTTATTCCGTCCACTTTTTGATTTCCTACTTTTGCATTCCAGTCTCCTAAGATAATGTGGACATCGTTTCTTGGTGTCTGTTCTATAAGATGTTGTAGGTCCTCATAGAACTGGTCTACTGTGGCTTGATCTGGACTGGTAGTTGGTGCATATATTTGGATTACAGTGATATTAAATGGTTTGCCTTGTAGTCTGACTGACATCATTCTATCATTTTTGAGATTGTATCCCATTACTGCTTTTCTCACTCTTTTATTTACAATTATGGCCACTCCATTTCTTCTGAGGTTTTCTTGTCCACAGTAGTAGACATGATGGTTTCCAGAGCTGAATTCGCCCATACCTGTCCATTTTAGCTCACTGATTCCCAAGATGTCAATACTTATTCTTTCCATTTCCTTTTTTACCACTTCCAGCTTTCCTTGGTTCATAGATCTTACATTCCATGTCCCTATGCAATATTGTTCCTTACAACACTGTATTTCTCCTCCCCCTTTCCTGCCCATCCCTTTCTGTCCATCTAATGTGCTGAGCATCCTTCCTGTTTCCTCTGATTTGTCCCTTTGTTTTGCCTTTGCTTTGGTCAATAGGGTTTTCTTGGCAAACTCCCTGGCATGCTTTGCCGGTTTCTACGCCATTCCCCCCCATCATACATATTATCACAGTTTAAAACAAGGTAACATCATCATGCATATTATCACAGTTTAGAACACCGTATCAGTTTAGAACTGATGTCAGCCAGCTCTAAACTGACACAGTGACACAGTCACTATGTCAGTTGCTATAAGTCATCTATGTTCAGTCAACTATATTATTTCAGTTCAATTACTGATCCCTTGCATGCATGCAGCAGCTCTCGCCTCCCTTTGGCTGTGAAAAGTTGGTTAAAGGCTCCAACTCAGGCCTCACTGTGATGGTGGCTACGGATGGTGTCTTCTGGGGGTGGTCGAGGGTCTTCTGTGTCTGCAGTGTCTGTAGTGTCAGCGCGGCCCTTCCTCTTTGCCCTCTGGGGTGTTGCTACTTTAGGAGGACTCCCGTGGGCCTCTGGATGGTTACTGGGCAGTTGGGGCCTGTGTCCTTCTCTGCCTCTTACTTCCTTGCACCCAGGTTTTAGGATGGGGTGGGGGGGAGGGGCCGATTCTTCACTCACCTCCCCCCAAGGCCTCCGGATGGTAACTGGTTAGTTGAGGCCTAGGTCTTTCTCTGCCTCTTCCTTCCTTGCACCCAGGTTTTAGGATGGGGTGGGGGGAGGGGCCAATTCTTCACTCACCTCCCCCCAAGGCCTCCGGATGGTAACTGGTTAGTTGAGGCCTAGGTCTTTCTCTGCCTCTTCCTTCCTTGCACCCAGGTTTTAGGATGGGGTGGGGGGGAGGGGCCGATTCTTCACTCACCTCCCCCCAAGGCCTCCGGATGGTAACTGGTTAGTTGAGGCCTAGGTCTTTCTCTGCCTCTTCCTTCCTTGCACCCAGGTTTTAGGATGGGGGGGAGGGGCCGATTCTTCACTCACCTCCCCCCAAGGCCTCCGGATGGTAACTGGTCAGTTGAGGCCTAGGTCTTTCTCTGCCTCTTCCTTCCTTGCACCCAGGTTTTAGGATGGGGTGGGGGAGGAGCCGATTCTTCACTCACCTCCCCCCAAGGCCTCCGGATGGTAACTGGTTAGTTGAGGCCTAGGTCTTTCTCTGCCTCTTCCTTCCTTGCACCCAGGTTTTAGGATGGGGTGGGGGGGAGGGGCCGATTCTTCACTCACCTCCCCCCAAGGCCTCCGGATGGTAACTGGTTAGTTGAGGCCTAGGTCTTTCTCTTCCTTCCTTGCACCCAGGTTTTAGGATGGGGGGGAGGGGCCGATTCTTCACTCACTTTAGTGTCTTGCACAGAAGACAAAGAAGGAGTCGCAGGAAGGACTAACACAGGTTTATTCATTGATGGTCAGTATGAACATGAGGTAATGGCGGAGGTACATCTCATTATATACGGTAATACAATACATTTGAATCTTGTTGCACGGTAGCTTATTGGCTGCTACCGGCGTGGCCTTGCCCAGGTCACGCCTCTCTTCTGTAGTTGTTTTCTGTAGCTCCTGATCATGTGGGGAAATTCCCGCGGCTGTTCGTGATTTGGGCAATGTGAACCATGTGAGACTGAACGCTCGCAGCTGCCCTCTATGGGCGGCTTGCTCGCGTTCCTTAACAGCTGAGATACATTGTTATTGTGGACTGGTTACATTCATATATTTAAAGTAACATTGTACATGCATACATAACATCCCTCCCCCCTAGGATGGGACGAAGTCCCTCAACCATTGTGGCTTGCTGCACGTGCGCCTGGGGCTTGCGGCCGCTTGACTTAACACAGGGGAGCCGGCGGCTTCCTGCCCTGCAATGGAAAGAGGGGACTCGTTAGCGGCTCTGTGCGGCGTCTGTGGTAACCTTGCATTGGGGGATGGGAATGGAATGAATAGTTGGGACGTGAATCCCTGCCTACCGTTTGAGGAGTTTGGGGACCCCCCCAGTACGAATCTCGGGACCGACGAAGAGGCCCTCGTGGCCTCGCCACCCCCCGCTGCCTGTCCGGGTGTGCTAGAGACTGTGGTGGGCGGACTCGCCCCTGTTGCCTGTCTTGGGGGTGTTGGTCTCCGGGGAGCAGGAGCAATGGTATACTCTAACACAAAAGGGCTAGGGGGACTGGAAGTACCAGGGGCTGAACTGAAACCCCTCTTCTCGCTAGGACGGGTGGGGGACCACTCCGCTACACCCCCCTGGTACTGCAACTCATAATCATCATCAAACTGATCCCTCTCTTTCAAAGTATCCTCCTCTGTGTTTGGGAACCCAGGATACGCATTTGTATCTGCGGGTTTCGCCGTGTCTCCCCCTTGGGTAATGCGGGTGGGGGAGGACCCTAACGCTGATTTCCCCTCGCCGGTGACTCGCCTTCGGAGTTGGTCGGCATGCCTCCTCCAGAGTAGACCTGAACTAGTCTCGACCCTGTAGGATACCGGCCCCGTTTGCTCAACAATTGTCCCTGGCACCCATGCTGGCCCCGAGGCCGCGTAGTTCCTGCAGTGAACCGGGTCCCCTACCAAAAAACTTTTGGAGCTCTCTCCCCCTATGCTTATATTTCTCCCTTCATCCTCCACCCTGGACGGATCCATCCAGTCAAAAAGTGTTACCGGACGCCTCCTCATGAGGAGTTCGGCTGGGGAAAAGCCTGACGCTAAGGGGGTTGTCCTGTAGCAGATGAGGAACTGGCACAGATGCAGGTTCAACTCACCGGGACCCATGCGCCACAGTGCGTCTTTCGTAGTGCGCACTTGGCGCTCTACCTGACCGTTTGTGGCGGGGTGAAACGGGGCAGCGGTTATGTGCTTGACAGCGTTCCTCTCCATAAATGTTTTGAACTCTGCCGACGTGAAGGTACTAGCGTTATCGCTTACAAGGACATCGGGCAGGCCGAAGCAGGCAAACAGCTTGCGCAACTGTTTAATGGTTGCGGCAGAGGAAGTGCTGTTCAAGGGGATTACCTCCAACCACTTGGAGTAGGAGTCGACGATTAGGAGAAACAAGGACCCGCGGAAAGGGCCAGCGAAGTCGACATGGATCCGGGACCATGGCCCGCGGGCCATATCCCATTCCCTATGGGGTAACCGGGACTCCTCGAGTCGAGAGCTCTGGCAGCTCTCGCACGTGCCCACTAAGCGCTCTATGTCTCCGTCTATCTGGGGCCACCAAAAGAAACTCCTGGCCAGAGCCTTGGAGCGTACGATCCCGGGGTGGCTGGTGTGCAGTAGCCTCAGCACCTTGGCCCTCAGCTTCTCTGGGATAACCACCCGCTGGCCCCAGAGTAAGCAGCCCCTTTCCAGAGAAAGCTCTACTCTGCGCCTGAAAAACGGCTTGAAATGTTCCTCGGGGGGAGAGACGGGCCACCCTTTCCTCACCCAGGAACTAACTTGGGCCAGGATCTTGTCGGCCGCCGTGGCCTTGGCGAGGTCGGCCGGCACAATTGGGGGTGAGTCGAGAGACTCAATCAGCAGGACTTGGTGTTCCTGCTCTACCTCGCATGTGGGATCCCCTAAACTAGGGAGAGGGGATCGGGACAGGGCGTCTGCATGGGAGATCTCCTTCCCTGGGCGATAGACTAGCTCATATTAGTAGGCGTTGAGAAAAATGGCCCAACGCAACATCCTGGGGGATAGAATTTGTGGGGTGGGTTTGCCGGTAGTGAAGATCCCCAGAAGCGGCTTGTGATCCGTCACTACCGTAAACTCGCGGCCGTATAGGAAATCGTGGAACTTCTTTGTTCCCGCGGTTATTGCTAGGGCCTCCCTATCTGTTTGCGCGTAATTGCGCTCGGCCTTCGAGAGGGACCTTGAGTAGTAAGCCACCGGGGCTTCCCTTCCGCTCTCCAACACGTGGCACAGGACCGCCCCCACCCCCACCGGGGACGCATCACAGACTAGCACCACTGGTTTTTTCGGATCGAAGTGGGTCAGGATCGCATCCGAAGACAGGAGTGACTTGAGCTCTTTGAATGCCCTCTCCTGCTTGTCCCCCCACCGCCAAACTGCATCCTTCTTAAGTAACGCGTGCAGTGGCTCCGCGACCGATGCCTTCTGAGGCAGGAAGGAGTGATAGAAATTTAGGAGCCCTAGGAATGACTGCAGCTCTGGTTTCGCGGTGGGGCAAGGGGCGTCTCTCATGGCCGCTACCTTGGATTCGGAGGGTTTGATTCCTTCCGGTGTTACCTTAAACCCTAGGAACTCTACCTCCCTCGCGAAGAATACGCACTTGTCCCTCCTCAATCGAAGTCCTGCCCTCTCGAACACTGAGAGAACCCCATCTAGCCTCTTTGCTAGCTCTAGTTCGCTCCCCGCTGTTATCAACACGTCGTCGAAGTATGGGAGAACGCCTGGAAGCCCCTTTAAAAGGCGTTCCACGAGGGACTGGAAAATTCCGGGGGCCGAATTCACGCCGAATTGAAGGCGCGTTACCTTAAACGCCCCCTTGTGCGTTACGATTGTTTGCGCGGCGGCAGCAGCCGGGGTTACAGAGAGCTGCTGGTATGCCTGGGCCAGATCTAGCTTGGCGAAACACCTCCCCCTATGTAACATGGCCAGCAAGTGGCTGACCACGGGCACTGGGTATGCATTTGGCCGAATGGCCTTATTTATCGTACATTTATAGTCCGCACAAATCCTGACCTCCCCATTGGACTTGAGGGCTGTAACAATCGGCGTTTCCCACTCCGCCGAGTCGACTGGAACCAAAATCCCCTGCCCCACCAATTTGTCCAGTTCCGCCTCAATCTTGTCCTTGAGGGCGAAGGGCACTCTCCTTGGCTTGAGGCGGATGGGCCGGATTTCTGGGTCCAGCTCAAAGGAAACCGGGGGCCCCTTCTATTTCCCGAGCCCCTTCTTGAAAATGTCCGGGTGTGCGTTGCACACGTCCCGCATTGGGTCAGTCTCGATGGCGTTAATGCCGGACAGTTCGATCCCCAGGGGAGCAAACCACTGCGTTCCCAAAAGGCAGCACCTCCCCCCTTTTAGGACCACTAGGGGCAGTTTTTCGGAGTAGCTTTTGAACTTCACCTTGAAATTCCCCACCCCCAACACTGGGATCCCATTTCCCTGTACGTCCCTTAGATTGGATCTCATGGCCCGCAGTTTGGGCCGCTTCTCTGGGGGAATGCGCATAAACTCTTTTTGGGACAGGATGAAATAAGAAGACCCCGAGTCTATCTCCATCCTCACTGGGACCCCCTGCAACAGTACCTCTATGAAGAACCGCCGGTGCTCCAGGCCCACGCGGTTCACGCCTTCCTCGCTGTAGCCGGCTGAGACCTTCCTGGTGCCGGCCGCCTTTCGTTGGTGTGTCTGGGGATGGCTGGAACTGCCCTTGTCCTCGACTCGCCCGCACCTGCATACTCAGGCGATGTGCCCCTTTCGGCCGCAGTTGTGGCACTCGGCCTTCCGGAACGGGCACCTCGTGTGGTCGTGGGCCGCCCCACAACCGTCGCAGCGGCGGCCTTGCCGTTCTCGGGTCTGCTGCTTTTCACCCCGCTTCTTGATCCTCTGGACATCGTCGTCCTCGCTGGAGTAGGGGTCCGCTGTCGTGGACGACTACTCGGATGACGTTGGTGTGGCAGCGGGCGGCTTGGGGGCCTGCCAGGCCATCTTCGCTGGTGTCCGCCGGGCCACCTGCACTGGTGACTTGGCCCTCTCGGACGTGGCCCCTCGAGACTTGAATAGTCGGACGCCGCTCCTGGCCTCCTCGGCTGCTTGGGCCTCCCGCAGTACCTCGTTGGACGTGAGGCGATGGTCACGGGTCATGAGCCTCCTCTGAAGCTCCTCGTCCCGCAAACCACACAGCATGCGGTCACGGAGGGCCTGGTCCAGGTCGTCCCACTGGCAATGCACCGCTGCGAGCCTGAGGGCCGCCGTGTAGGCGGACACGGATTCGCCCGGTCGCTGGTCTCGCCTGTGGAACACGACCCGGGCTGGGAAGATCAAGACAGGCGGCTGGAAGTGCTCACGCAGCCTCTCCAGGATACGGTCAATGGGCACCTCGTCCAACTTCCGGGGGGCCACCAGGGTCATCAGGATCCGCAGCGTGGCCGGCCCCACCTGAGCCAGGAAGTGGGAGCGCATTTTTGCGTCGTCGTCGACGCCTGTTGCCTCCATTGCATGCCGAAACTGGCACTCGTAGAGCTCCCATTGTTCGGGCTCGCTGACATCGAACTGGTACGGCTTGACCTTGGGATTCGCCATTGATCCCACCTTCGTCGCCAATTTAGTGTCTTGCACGGAAGACAAAGAAGGAGTCGCAGGAAGGACTAACACAGGTTTATTCATTGATGGTCAGTATGAACATGAGGTAATGGCGGAGGTAATCTCATTATATACGGTAATACAATACATTTGAATCTTGTTGCACGGTGGCTTATTGGCTGCTACCGGCGTGGCCTTGCCCAGGTCACGCCTCTCTTCTGTAGTTGTTTTCTGTAGCTCCTGATCATGTGGGGAATTTCCCGCGGCTGTTTGTGATTTGGGCAATGTGAACCATGTGAGACTGAACGCTCGCAGCTGCCCTCTATGGGCGGCTTGCTCGCGTTCCTTAACAGCTGAGATACATTGTTATTGTGGACTGGTTACATTCATATATTTAAAGTAACATTGTACATGCATACATAACACTCACCTCCCCCCAAGGCCTCCGGATGGTAACTGGTCAGTTGAGGCCTAGGTCTTTCTCTGCTTCTTCCTTCCTTGCACCCAGGTTTTAGGATGGGGTGGGGGGGAGGGGCTGATTCTTCACTCACCTCCCCCCAAGGCCTCCGGATGGTAACTGGTTAGTTGAGGCCTAGGTCTTTCTCTGCCTCTTCCTTCCTTGCACCCAGGTTTTAGGATGGGGTGGGGGGAGGGGCCGATTCTTCACTCACCTCCCCCCAAGGCCTCCGGATGGTAACTGGTCAGTTGAGGCCTAGGTCTTTCTCTGCCTCTTCCTTCCTTGCACCCAGGTTTTAGGATGGGGGGGAGGGGCCGATTCTTCACTCACCTCCCCCCAAGGCCTCCAGATGGTAACTGGTCAGTTGAGGCCTAGGTCTTTCTCTGCCTCTTCCTTCCTTGCACCCAGGTTTTAGGATGGGGGGGAGGGGCCGATTCTTCACTCACCTCCCCCCAAGGCCTCCGGATGGTAACTGGTCAGTTGAGGCCTAGGTCTTTCTCTGCCTCTTCCTTCCTTGCACCCAGGTTTTAGGATGGGGTGGGGGGAGGGGTAATTATTCCAATTACCCACCTTTAATTACTGAAACCAACCCAATTTTAACTTTTCAAATTTTTTTCTCTCTTGGTATCATCATCACAAACTTTTAACCAGTCCTTCAGTAAGAACATCTCATTTTTATCCAATATTTCCTTTTTTTCGTTATCTAATTTTATTGGAAAACACACCATATCAGTCAATTCCAAGATTGGAGAGAGATTTGGGACCATATCTTTCTTTACTTTTTTCCACACCTCCATGAGCCCTCTCATCATAGTATTATTTGACTTTTTCGGCTTGTCCTTTATTCCCAAGAAGAACATATTACCAATATTTCTATACTCTTTCATCTTCAATTCCTCCCAAATTGCCTTTTCTCTTGCCAAGATCTTCACAACATTCTTGATTTGGAATGCTCGATAGTATGCTAACGAATTTGGCATGCCCAAAGCCCCTTCTTTCTGAGATAAGTACCAGAGCTTCTTTGAAAGTCTAGATTTTTTACCTCCATTACAGAAACTATTAAACATCTTTTGAAACTCATTAATTTCCTTCTCCTTCAAGTGGATCGCTAGTGCAACAAATAAAAATACAGGATACTTGACGGGGGATAAATTTCCCAGAAAATACAGGATACTTGACAGGGGGAAATTTCCCGGAAAATACAGGATACTTGACAGGGGAAAAATTCCCCAGAAAATGCAGGATACTTGACAGGATGAAATTTCCTGGCAAAAAACTGGATACTTGACAGGGGGAAAGTTTGCCAGAAAATACAGGATACTTGAAAGGTTGGAAATTTCCCGGCAAATACAGTTCTGCTGATAAAACTTCTAGATTATATTTCTCATTCACTGACTACAGTGAACATTCTGAGTGGTGGGCACCGTAATGTTACAATGCAGAACTGGACACAGCTAAATCCTTCAAGGAAAATTTTAAGGGAAATTTTCATTACTCTATTTGTTTTTCCCCTGGATACTTGACAGGGGGATATTTCCCAGAAAATACAGTATACTTGACAGGGGGAAATTTCCCGGAAAATACAGGATACTTGACAGGGAAAATTTCCTGTCAAATACAGGATACTTGACAGGGTGGAAATTTCCTGGCGAAAACAGGATACTTGACAGGGGGATATTTCCCGGCAAATACAGAACACTTGACGGGGGGAAATTTCCCAGAAAATACTGGATACTTGACAGGGGGGAAATTTCCCGGCAAATACAGTATACTTGACAGGGCGAAAATTCCTGGCAAAAACTGGATACTTGACAGGGGGAATTTTCCCCTGAAAATACAGGATACTTGACAGGGGTGAAATTTCCCCGCAAATACAGTATACAGACCTGGACACAGCTAAATCCTTCAAGGAAACTTTTAAGGGAAATTTTCATTACTGTAATTATAGAACACCAAGAATATTTGACACAGCTGTTTTAATAAACTGGGGAGCTAAAAGTTCTTCTGATAAAACTTCTAATAGGCACTAAACAGCACTGAGGTTGTTTTTTGTTGTTGTTGTTTTGGGGGACGTTTGAAACAAAGTTCTTGTCAATACAGTAATCAGAGTCAATTTCAGACTAGATACTCTTTTATTATTTCAAGACTAGTTGGCATGGTGACTTTTTTACCTTATACTGGTTCCTTTTGGAGTACAAGCCTGGGAGAAGCATGGAAAATATAAGCAGCCATGAAATATGTGAACACATATTATTTTTAACACATATTATTATGTAAAGTAGTCAGTGAATGAGAAATATAATCTAGAAGTTTTATCAGAAGAACTTCTGATGTAAAGCAAAAAGTCTGGTGTTCACACATAATGATTAGATTGTTTTATACAGTGTAATGTTCTAGATTATATTTCTCATTCACTGACTACAGTGAACATTCTGAGTGGTGGGCACCGTAATGTTACAATGCAGAACTGGACACAGCTAAATCCTTCAAGGAAAATTTTAAGGGAAATTTTCCTTACTGTATTTGTCTTTCCCACCTGCTTCCTGTTTTGTAGTGATAGTTTTAATTTTAATATTTTAAGTTGTCCTGAAAGTAGGTTATATCTTGGTGTTGTACATGAAACTTTTTAAAATATATGTGTTACAATACTGTAATTATAGAACACCAAGAATATTTGACACGGCTGTTATAATAAACTGGGGAGCTAAAAGTTCTTCTGATAAAACTTCTAGATTATATTCAGAAACATGCTGGAGTTTCTGTCCCAGTGCAATATACGTGGGGATTGGTCAGAAATTGTCTTCAAACACTGAATCCACGAAATATTCTTTTGTCCCAGAGGCTTGCTGCCCCACTGCCACAGCTTTTGCCACTAGCCAAGGG
Source organism: Bradypodion ventrale (assembly GCA_035047345.1). Classification (NCBI taxonomy): domain Eukaryota; kingdom Metazoa; phylum Chordata; class Lepidosauria; order Squamata; family Chamaeleonidae; genus Bradypodion; species Bradypodion ventrale. Next base: position 19,998,420 of record JAWDJE010000009.1, on the reverse strand, counting down.
AGAGCCTCTGTCCCCTCTGCCCCCCCACCATATGGGAAACAACAGCATGAGCCCCCTGATGGAGGTGGGGGTGGAGGTGGAGATGGTACATTATATCCTGCTTTACAGCAATCAAGCGCTCTTAGCCCTACAAAAACACCTTTCTCTGCTGCTTTAACTGCAGCTGTGCTGGATATGGAACCTGCTGAGGTATACCCAGTGATTAGAGGGGCTCCGGCAATTGAAAATGCTCCTGCAATTCCAGATAGATATGAAACCCTCCATTACAAATATCTGAAGGAACTGAAAGTCAGCATACGTGACTATGGGGTTAATGCACCTTTCACAAAAGCTCTGTTAGAAGCCATTGCTTCTCAAAAATTGATACCAGCTGATTGGAAACAGATGATCAAAGCACTCCTGCCCCCTGCAGAAGCCATGCTCTGCTTGCAGGAGTGGAGGGATGTAGCTTGGGAGTTACATCACACACGCCCTGCTCTCACGATGTACATGTTATGTGGGGAGGGAAATTTTGCCAACCCCACACAGCAGTTGGCACTCACTGATGCCCAGTTGGGAGATATTGCACAGATAGTCATGCGTGCCTGGAGTAAGATTCCTTCCCAGGGGGACAGTTCGGTTGCTGGGTTTGCAGCGATTAGGCAGGGGCCTAAAAAGGACTACACTGAATTCATTAACAGACTCATGACTGCCCTCAACCGCCAAGTGGAAAATGTCCCAGCACAGGAAATGCTCATGAAACAACTGGCTTTTGAAAATGCCAATGAGGATTGCAAGGGTGCTCTGACAGCTGTTTATGCTCGACCAGGCACAATGATAGCAGACATGATGAAAGTTTGCCAAAATGTGGGGATCCACAGCTACAAGGCTCAACTTCTGGCAGCTGCAGTTCAGTTGCTCACAACTCAGGCCCAAAACAAACGTTGTTTTGGTTGTGGGAAATAAGGGCATTTTAAGGCACAATGTCGCTCCTCTCAAAAGCCAACAGCACGTCCTTCAAGGAAATGCCCCATTTGTCAGAAGGGGTACCATTGGGCCAATCAGTGCCGCTCAAATCCTAACGCCAACCCCTCGGCTGCTCAGCACAAAGACTCCGGATCTTCTCCACAGCAGCAGGGAAATGGGATTGCGGAAATGGGATTGAGGAGGTTTTGGAAGAGATGGAGGAAGATATGGAACTTGCCCAAGAAATGATCTCACGATATAGAAAGAAACATCCTTTAAAAGAAGGACTAATAATGAGGTTATCTAAGGACTGTACCTTTACTGTGCCCTGTGTGGAGGCTCTTCCCACACTGGTTGATGATGTTGTTCCCCAGGGCATGGTGGGCATTGTTCTTCCTTGCCCAGACGCCTTGCCCGCTTCTGTACACATTGCAGCAGGGTTAGTTACACCGGGTCACCGAGAAATTGTCATCCCTGCATCAGCCTCGCAACATCTCACCCTGCCTAAGGGACAACCTGTAGGACGTCTTCATCTGCTCCCTCGAGGGCCCCCTGTAACTCCATCCCAGGAGGGGACTGTAACAGCGGCTATGGCTGTGATACAAATCACCGAGGATAGACCGACCTGCTCGCTGATTATGGGTGGACGATCAGTGTCTGGACTAATCGATACAGGAGCTGATATTTCAGTGGTGGCAAAAAAGGATTGGCCAACTGGATGGGCCGGCCGCCCCTGTAGGGAGGTTTTTGGGCGGGTACGAACCAGCACAGCAGAGTGTTCATCCAATTGTCTTTGAGACCTCAGGGGGAACGAAAGTTTCTCTTCACCCACTGATTATGGACATTCCTATTACCCTGTGGGGCTAAAACAGGGTAATGGCTAAAACAGGGTGTACCTTGCAGACAAATTTTTGATACGGGTCTCCCCTGCCGGTGTGGACATATCAATGGCCGCTCTCAAGAAAAAAGCTCCAGGCAGCAGAGGCCCTTATACAGGAGCAATTAAATCTGGGACATATTCAAACAACCACTAGTCCTTGGAACTCTCTGATTTTTGTGGTGAAAAAGAAGTCTGGAAAATGGAGATTGTTGCATGATTTGAGAAAAGTTAATGAGCACATATTGCCAATGGGACCTCTACAATCTGGACTCCCTAATCCGAACATGGTTCCTGAAGATCACCAACTCATGGTCATAGATTTGAAGGACTGTTTTTATACAATCTTGCTAGCGCCGCAAGATAGAGAAAAATTTGCATTTACATTGCCAGTATACAATAATGAACATCCTACTCAACGGTTTGAATGGTGTGTCTTGCCTATGGGTATGGCATCTCGCCGACTCTATGCCAACATTTTGTGAACATGGCTTGGAACCTTTCAGACAACGTCACCCAGAGGTTAAAGTCTATCACTACACAGATGACATTTTATTGCATGGTCCACAAGTCACGGAGAAACACCTGCAGGACCTAGCAGACATTTTGCAACAAGCGGGCTTAATAATAGCTCCTGGAAAAGTGCAGCGGATGTATCCATTCCAATATCTGGGACATAGGCTTTCAGCTACAGCTTCAACACCGCTGTTGCCAACAATAGCTATTCCAGAGCAGTTCATTCTTGTACAATTGCAACAATTGCTAGGGAACATAAATTGGGCTCGTCCCTTCTTGTCCCTGAGCACTGAGGAACTGTCACCACTCTTTGCTGCTCTTTCTGGACACACTTCTCCAGCGGACATCATCCCCTGCACAACGGAGATGCGTACAGCTCTTCACCACCTCAACGAAAAGCTACATACCATCGCTGTGGATCGGGTGCCCTCAGGCACCATCGCGCTGGCATGCACTCTTCTTCCCACACCGAGGCTGCCCACTGCTGTTTTGTTTGCACCTGTCAACGCTCAGAAGGTGGCCATCGTGGAATGGCTTCACTTGGTGCACACTCCCTCAAAAAACTGTTATCGCCTGCCTGATGCGCTTGCTGATCTTTTCCTTAAATGCCGTACTAGGGCAAAGCATTTGACTGGCTATGACGTTGACTTTGTTTGTTTTCCCCTTTCACAGGACCAGCTAACTGCCTTACTACAGCATTCTGAGGCATTTCAGGTGGCCATGGCGGACTTTGTGGGACAAGTTAAATTTAACCCCCCCAAAGATAAGCAGTTTACCTTGCTGAATCTCACTTCTTACTCTCTGTCATCCCCGCTTTCCCTGCAACCCATCTTGCATGCCATTACTCTTTTCTCGGATGGCTCCCCCTCCCGTGGAGTCCTTACATGGCAGGGTCCTACAGGGGAATGGGAAGTTGTTTTTACAGAACCTCAATCATCAGCTCAGCGGTCGGAGCTGGCGGCGGTCATACTTGCTTTTTCTACATTTTCTGATGTGCCTTTCAACCTGATTGTGGATACTCAATATGTTTACCGCCTTATTTTTACTCTAGCTCAAGCGTATTTGTCTCCATCGATGGATAGGGATCTTTTTGCTTTATTCCAACAGCTTCAAGGTTTTCTTTCCAACCGTACAATTCCATTCTTCATTGCCCACATACGTTCTCACACGAGGATCCCAGGATATTTGACTGAGGGCAATGCACGAGCAGATTCTGCTCTCCGGGACTCTGCTGAGGTTTTTCTCTCTTTGACAACCCCATTGAAAGTCATGCAATGTTTCATCTATCTGCTAAGGTTTTGCATAAACGATTTTCCATTCCTATGTCACAGGCTAGAGATATTGTGTCATTCTGTGCTTCCTGTACGAAGTCTCCTATATTCCTGCCATTTGATGCTGTTAATCCTCGAGGAACAGAAGCCAATCAGCTATGGCAGATGGATGTCACGCAAGTACCTGCTTTGGCTCCGCTTTCTAAGTTACATGTGATTGTTGATACCTTCTCTGGATTTATATGGGCTACACCCTTACGGGGGGAAACATCCAGACATGTTACACAACATTGCATTCGTTCTTTTGCAGTAATGGGTAAACCTAAAAGCCTTAGGACAGACAATGCGCCATTATATGTTTCTTCTGCCTTTCAGGACTTTTGCCGTCAATGGGACATTAAGTTAACCCATGGAATACCCTATAACTCGACTGGGCAGGCGATTGTTGAAAGAGCTCACCTGACATTCAAGAATTTGTTACACAAGCAAGTGGGAGATAGAGGGGTTCCTGTGGCTGAAATACCTACAGCTGTTGCTAAAGTACTGTATACTCTTAATTTTCTTCTTGCTCCCCATAACAGGTCACACTCTCCAGTCGAATTGCATTTCAGGACCGAGGAGTGTCTTCCTAAGCCATTGGTCGTTTATCGGCAACAACCGGATCCTGAGTGGAAGGGTCCTGTGCCTCTTATCAACTGGGGACAAGGATACACAGCTGTTTCTACTACCTCAGGGCCTGTGTGGATACCTGCCCGAGCGATCCGCCCATGGAGAGAAAAGAAGGTTACTCAGCTCCAGGATGGTGGTTCACCAGTAAACTAAATTTGCTGACATTTGTTCTTTTCTTTCTTACTGCGCTTCCAGCTGTAAGAACAATGATTCATGGGGGAAACCCCAACTTTTGGCTTCACCACGCTAACTATATGTTTGATGTTCATGGTAAGAAAGCAACGTTATACTATGATCATCCACTGGCAGTGTCTCAAATGGCCTTCCTTCCGGCATTGTTCAACACGCCTGAGTTGGTTATCTGACACTTGCAACATATTGACAGGTCTACCCTCTTCTCAAACCCCCCGGAACAATTTAACAACACCCGTTGGTAAAGCATGACATTCAAGAAATACACTAAAGGGCTTTGTTTCTGCTGTCATAGTTCTGGGGTCTGGAATAGTAAATGGAAGTACTGGACTCAAGCAAAAAGGGTTTTGCGGAATGTAGGCAATTATACGGGATGTGATGATTATTTTTGGTTATGGGGTAGTTATAACAGTTCTTATAAGCTTAATTATACCTTGTTTAACACTACTATTGAGGATATATATGATGTATTTCCTATGTTTACTCCTGATTATTCTGCTATAGCTACTGGTTCAATTTGTAATGGATGGCAAATTAAGGATCCCAACATGTGGTTCTTTTTTAATGGAGTTGCCATGAATTTCCACCCAGGACAATATCAATGTGCAGCATTGGGTTATTTTACCTTACCCGTACAAGTGCAAATGCCGCTTCAGGCTGATGCACGTCGCCGGAGGACTGTGGCCGGCCCGATGGGTTTTGGTTGCAATGATGAAGTGATAATCGATGTTCAGCTTTCTGATGGTAGCTCCTGGGGGAGAGCTATAGGGAGTGTTATCACTGGAGCACTCACCTTGGGATCGTACCCTGGTGTCATTTCCCAGGAGAATAGAAGGTCCATTTTGGGACTCACCTGTAGGCTGGAGAAATCAATCAACGCCACAGGGAGGTTTATACGGGATCTTCAAATGGAAATCACTGAGCTCCATCAAGATCAAATGCAAGACAGACTGGCCATAGATTACCTATTAGCAAAATCCGGAGGATTTTGTAAACTGGTCAGGAACCAGGGGTGTCAGGTGAAATTCCAGGATCTGAATAATACTATTGAGAAAGAACTCCAGGATTTACAGGAGAGCATTACTAATAATGTACACACTGATGTTAATCTCTTTGATTGGATGACTTCTTGGTTGCCTGATCTGTCTGTCCTTAGACAAGTTTTCTTTTATGGGGTCATTGCCATTATTTGCCTTATATTTTTATGTTTTTGCATTTATTGTATTCCTAATCTTATTTCTATGTGTAATGCATGTCCACCGCGTAGAAGGGAGACATCTGGTTTTGCAAGATGGCAATTATACTTGACGAGGTATCATCCTCTGGAACAAGGTACCAGGAGTCAGGAGGGGTACAATGTCCAGGAGGACAGTGATGACGAATATGGAGGAGTAGTTATGGAGTATGCAGGGGTATAATTGGCCGTCCTTCTCTCAACATTAAAATGAAAAAGGAGGACATGTGGGAATCTGTCTGGTTTAAAACTGCCTTAACCTGCCTGTATTGCCTTTCTGTGTGTTTCTGAGTCTATGGACTGTGTGACGTGAGACAATGCTTGCTTTGGTACATGCGCAGACAGTGTGAAAAATGCTGATTCACCCTCCATATATGGGTCGGAGATTCTGATAGGCTGATGTGTGTGTGACTCATGTATCTTATACTCTGTTTTTAATAAAGAGACGCCATTATTCCTTTGTTGAGCTCTAACGATTGTAGCTGTGTAATTCATTCTATCTCTATTTCTTCCCTATTCTCCCTAATGGAGCTGGCCCTCCATTTAGGATTCCTAATTCTCTCTCTCTCTCGCTGTGGCTATAAACTGCTCTGAGTCATGCTGATAAAATCTCTGCAAGAGTGGTCATTCTGTCAGTGCTACGGAACAAGGTTCTTCATACACTACATGTTAACCATTGTCCGGTCGAAGGCGCAAGCTCATAGTTACTTCTGGTGGCTCAGATTAAACCTCAACATCGAGGCATGGGTCAGGCATTGTCAGGCTTCCCGGCCGGAGGAGACATGTCTGGTTGCGAGTCCACATCAACTTCACAGGTCCCTTCAGGGGAGCCACATTTCTAGTCATTGTAGATTCATATTCCAAATGGTTGGAAATAGTTCTCATGTCTAGGACTTCCTCTGCGGTCACGATTTGCAAGCTAAGGTGAGTGTTTTGTCCTTTTGGTTTACCCGACATAATTGTGTCCAATAATGCGTCGACCTTCATGTCGGCAGAGTTCCAAGATTTTCTTTGCCATAATGGCATCAGGCATATTTACTGCCACACCTTTCCACCCCGCGACAAATGAACAGATCGAAAGACATGTCCAAACTGTCAAAGATATACTTAAGCGCATGGGGGCTAGAGACCTAGAATTAAATCTATGCCTGTTCTTATTGTCCTACAGGATCACCCCCCCCTGGCGTCAGGGCTTTCGCCAGCCGAATCTCTTAATGAAGAGAAAATTGTCCACGGTCTTGGAATGCTTGGATCCCCACCATCTAGAGCAGTGGTTCCAAAGTGGGGCATACGCCCCATGAAGGACTTCAGTTCCCAGAAGCCTAAGTCAGTACACTTGCTGACCAGTGCTTTGGGGAATAGACTTAGGCTTCTGGGAATTGAAGTCCACAAACTAAAGTTTGGGAAACACTGATCTAGAGGATAGGGGTCTCAACATTGGCATTGCTAATGCAAAGGGTTTTGCAGTCAGGCAGCCAGTCCATTGCTGGAATTAGGCCCCCAGATCCCCATGGTTGGGAGGTGGGGACTTAGAACAAACAGTTCCAGTGTCATACAGTTCCAGTTGGACAATGGCACAGTGTAGAGAAGGCACACTGACCCAATTTCGCCATGAGTGCCTAGTCAGAATGTGAGTATAGAAAGGGAGTCACAAAGGGAAGCCACTGCTACCAATGAGCAGGATTTTGAGTTGGAGCTCTTCAGCGACCCACTGCCCTCCATACCAGTACCCCCTTCACCCGGGACTCCACCGGAGGCACCAGGAGTAGAAGCAGCAACCAAGGCTGCACCTAGTTCACCGTCCGCTCTAAAACCAGTGAGGGTTCACACAGAGCCGGTACCAAGACCTGAGATTCTCAGTCACCCCAAACAGACTTGCAGTCCGCCCAAACATTGGGGAGATTATGTTCCTCACTAAGAGGGGAGGGATGTTGTGTCCAAAGCCTAATTCTATTTCAAAGGTCAAACCACACCGAAAGTAAAGTACAGAAGTGCACCCTTTCTAAAGGTGCAAAAATTCAAATACATGTCAAAGCGGGAAATGTTGAACTTTGTTTGTGCTCTGGAAGCCCACCTAAATGTATCTTGTTTTATAACGGTCAAATCACTGTATATATAGAGGCCACCCCTGTACATAGTCCCCAGTCCAAAGTATGACCTGAATAAATTACTGAGTTTAACCCAATCTTGCTGGTTAGAGTACTTCTTGTTCTGGACTCAACACACAGGTTTGTCACCACTGGCTCAGTTCTATCCATGCTGAAAATTCCTGTGACTATTGAATCTGTTTCTTGTTTTTTTACAGATAAAATACCTGTTTCTAAATACAAACATTCAGACATCTGAACCCCTCCCTTCAGTCTGTGGTACAGCTACACTCAGTTTCAACACCTTAGTGAACACTAGGGCAAAGCCTCTCTAGAGACATAAACAGCTGTTGGATCTCTTTGAAATCACTATCCCCAGAATCTGGGAAAGGTCAAGCTTAGATTTTCTTTTCTACCTGTGATGCACAGTATTGCAATAAGACACGAGGCAGCCGTGTGACGAAGTCCAGCCCCAACTGGAGTAGGGAGAAGGCATTTATTCCCTGCCTAGGGGCAAGACGCGTGTCTAAAACAATCGTGCCATCCCCTGTACAGAAGGCCTGCGTGCATGGCATTCTCATGAAAATCCGTGTCTGGAAGGCTACTCTGAGGCTACCCCGAGGTTAATGGAAAAACCCGCACTTAATTGCCTTGGGCTGACGAGACCCATTGTTCCTGCCCTAATCTCGGGGCCTATGTGGATTGACACCGGGCACCTAATCTTGGCCCTAGTTCGCCCCTGTCTGCCTGCCTAACTCTGTTTGCACTTAGCCTAAGTTTGTTTTATTCCTAGCTTATCTGTTTGTTCCCCAATTTCCTTCCCTGCTGAGCATGGCCCCAAGTAACTTGGGGACTGGCTTCTGAGTCTGTGGACATCGGGCGCACCCCTTGGGAAAGATTTAATATCTAATTAATGTGGGCACCCCACATTTCCCCCTTTTTCACTGTTTAAATCAGCTTGGATGAGGGCTCGATAGATGTAAGGCATGATCTTCTTGGGCGGCAATTTCTCTTTGGGCTTCCACCATGAGGTACACATTGATATGAGTGATGGGATGCACTGCGCGAATCAGCAAAGCATAATCCCAACAACTATGATTATAGCTATGGTCTGGAGCGCTGTTTGCATCCACCCTCAGGGCACCCAAGACCACAATGTGTTCCACCAAGCCCAATTTGTGACCTCTTTGATGTTTTTGACTATGGTGTCTAGTTCGGTTATTGCCCGTCAGGTTAAAGCAACTCATGTCACGGACCGACTCGCAACTCAAATGGTGTAACAGCAGCAGATAATCAATAGCTATGCGGTTGTCTAAGTTCAGCCTGCTCCTGGTTTAACATCGCAATGGCTGATGAGGTGTGATTAATTGCTTTGGCTAACGCGCACGCTAGTTGGCTGATTCAGCACGCATTGCCGACCGTTAACCCCCACCAAGCTGACAGCCAGGGAAACATATTCTGCCTTGCTGAGCAGGGCGGTATCACTATTGCATGTCTCGTCTAGCTGGACCTCTCTCCGCTTAAGCCGTTCTGGCTTTTGGGTCAACATATCCCTCCCCGGGAGCACCAAGGTCAGGCGGCTCACACAACAGTATGAGTCTGACAGATTGGCTGGTATATAGTTCCATTCTTTTGATTGCACGTGAAGAACCATCCCAGAAGCTGAATGATGTGGGCATACACATAACTAATTGTCTCTCATTTGGCACATTTCCAAGTCTCTTTCCCTGGGTTCAAGCAAAAGTGGTGTGGGTCTTTGGCTGTGGAGCAGCCCACTATTCTGGCACGTGGTGTTTTGGCTGATGGCCACCCGAGGTGTGTAAAGGGTGACTGCACCGGCCGGCAGGGTCTTTGTCACATGAGTACCCCAGTTTGCATAAGTCCCATAAGTGATCTTGTGATGGTGGCAGAATGAACACAACCACTCAGTGTCTCCGGCCTGTTCTCCCGGCACTCGGCACACCAGAATCAGGCAGGTACTCAAAAGAGATGCAGTGTCCATGGTTTGTTGCAGGCAAAAGTCAGATTGATTGACAAGTCCGGCTAATTTCTCCCAAATATTATACTGCATTCTAGCTGTCAGGTCCCCACTAGATACCTGGACTCCTCCCCCCACAAGCAAAAGGAAGATCATGACAATCATCAGTGAATTGTAGGTGATTTGGGCTAACACCCCAGCCACCATGTTTTGTGGGGTGGGCTCGGTGTTTTGCTCCCTCAGGGTCACTCTCGGTTCTGGTCTCACTCTGAGTCGTCTGCTCCATCTCCATCCTGTCATCAGGCTCACTCCTTCCATCTCAGGCAGGAGGTTCTGTGTCGCTCTGGCCCATGCCATGCTGCTTGAAATGCAGCTTCACGCAATGACTCGGTACCCAGAATGGAACTGCAGGAGACATAATCAATGCGTACCATCTCCCCCATGTTATTAGCGGTGCCAGACCATTAGCGGTGCCAGATCCCTCCAGGAGGGATCTGGCAGTACCCTGAAGTGAACCATAGGGTGCGGGAGAACCTCCTGCCATCTGAAATGCTTCTCCTGAGGAGTGCAGTCCAAAAAAATGTTGAGGCAATTGTATGTGAATAATACTTTGTGCAGGCGTTGTTGCGCCTGGCCCTGATTTTTGGAGGTGACTATCTCCTCCTTCTTTGTTTCTCAATATAGGACTTTAACGTCCGGTTTAACCATTCAACAATTGCTTGTCCTTGAGGGTTGTATGGAATCCCGAATGTGTGTTTTATATCCCAAATTGCTAGAAATTATGCCAATTGTTTGGAGCTATAGGCCGGCCCGTTGTCGGTTTTTATGACTTGCTCATGACCACAAAACAGGTTAAAAGATGGACCTCAACGTGAGGGCAGTTTCTCCTTTCTGGGCCGTAGCCCAGGTAAATTGCAAATAAGTGTCAATGGAGACATGCATATACTGCCATCTCCCAAACTCTGGGACGTGCGTGACATGCATTTGCCAAATCTGATTAGATCCCGTCCCTCGTGGGTTGATCCCCACAAGGGCCCCCTGGCGCCCCCGCACACTGTGGGCAGGAGTGCATGATTCCCTGCACCTGTGACAATGGGAGGTTAAATTGCCATGCCAACACCTTGGCGTTCTGATGAAAAAAATGCATGCCTTTGTATGGTGGTCGTAAAGACACCCGTTACCAACTTCTGGTGGATTTTCCTAGCGGCCGCAATGGCCCTGCTGTTTCCCCCTGAAATGGGACCAGGTAAATCCTGGTGACTCCTAATGTGGGCTACATACAGGGATTCCCTGTGATGCCACAGGTGAAATTGCATGGTCAAAAATAGTCTTAAAAGATTCTTGTCAATGGCAGGAATGATGTAGGCTCCCGGTAGGTTGTGGACCAAGTCCCTAACAAACTGACTGTCTGTTAACGATGTTTAGTGGCTCCCTAGTGAATGTCTTTAAAGCGAGGTTTACTGCTGCCAATTCCACTCTCTGTGCTAACTTCTGCGGAAGTGTCAGCAGCGTTTTCCAGATTGCCCCTTCTTGCCAAGTGAGAACTCCGTACATTCTTCCCCCATTGGTAAATACTGTCCTGGCCCCCTGAATGGGGATCATGGACAACATGCCCTGTAATCTGATGGTCTGGGTTTGAAGTGAGACAAGTCTGGGGTCCTTAGGCAAGTGGAATGCCAGGTTCCCTGTGAACCCTTCTCATGCTATGGGTAGGGTGTCTCCCAACTGCATCAACTGCTGCATTTGCTCCTTATTGAATGGTACAATGATCTTGGCTAAGTCGTATCCTGAAATGTCCCTTGCTCTTAGTCGCCCTTTATGAATCGTGTGGCTACCAACTCTTGGGGGGAAATGATGTTCTTGGATGTGGTGTTGGGTAAGTACATCCACTCCATGATTTTCATCCCCCTGTCTGAGTCTACACCTAGTGGCGACCTGTTGACCCAAATCAACAGGTAATCTCCTCTGATTACTTCCTTACCCCCACCTGGCAGGTGATATGGAATCATGATCAGTTGCACTACCGAGTCCTCTTTGCTAATTGTCTGGGACAGGGTGTTTCCATAGCTGCACCTTGATGATGCCTGTGTAATCTGAATCTATAACCCCCGGGATCGCAAAGATCCCCTTTTTCCTGTGCTACTGCAAGGCAAGACTAATCCTACTGTTCCCTGGGGCAGGGAACCTTTATACTGGGTGTTAACTAATTTGACTATGCCTGGCAGATCGCAAGTAATGTCCTCCTGGCACTCTAGGTCTGTGCCTCGGAAATGTTGGGGGTGGTTATTGGGTCATATCCTCTGGGGCTTCCAGAGTGGGGATTGCCTCTGTTTGGACCGGGGCCAGAGACATACCCACGGTCCGGTTTCCCAAAGCCTGGCACTGGTTGGCCCAATAGTAGCCATTGTGGCACCTTTGGCATTTGGTGGAGGGTTTGCTGCCTTGCCTTGGCCTATACTCTTTGGTGAAATGCCCCATCTTCCCACAGTGGAAGCAAGCTCCCTTGGGTCTATTCCCTCCTTGCATGCCACTAACAGTCCCATTTTATAGGAGTCTGTCTCGACGTCCATGCAAGCTCGGATCATGTCCATGAGAGTCAAATCGGTTCTGTGGCCCATTGCCTGAAGTATTTTGTGGCAGTCTACATTGCCATTGTCTTTCACCAGCTTCATCATAAGCTCTTCCTGAGCCTTCAGGTTATCAATCTTCTAGCCGGTTGATAAAGTCCATGTAGGGCTCTGTTTGATGGTCATTTAATTTTTGGCATCCTTGCCAATGGCGGGCACCTTGAGAAATGCCTTGAAGGCAGCCTCCAAAGCCAATTGGAGTGTGGCGGTTGGCAGGACGGACTGCGCCTGGATGGTGTCGAACGCACCTGACCATATAGTTGGTCAGGAATTACTGCGCCTCCCATCCGGGCAGCCCTAGCTTGCACCTCCAGTCTGTGCTCGCTCTCCCACAATAAGTACTGACTGGGGTTCAGCATCATCCTCATCGTCACTTTCCAGTCATGAGGAATGAGCGTCATGGATTCCCACAGCTGTTGTATCGTGCCCCTAGTAAACCTGCTCTGAAGCCCTAGTAAACCTGCTCTGAAGTAATGGCTTTGTGGATCTCCGCAAGCAACTTGTACGGAATGGGCATGTAGACGGCGGTCTGTTCACTTGAAAGTGCATCTGCCTCTATGCGGACTGGGCATAACTGAAGTTCGGCCAGTTCTGCTGCCGACAATTCCCGCTTGCGTATTCTGCCTCTACCATCTGCTGGAAAGGACTCTTGACAGCCCTGGAGGTGCCTGCACTTTCTAGGCTTCCACGCACCCCCGCGGCCCCTGCAGTAGCCATGGAGGGGGAGTCCTCCAAGCCCCCATGCTTTAATTTGATGGTTGGGTAGAGACGCGGTGGGGCTGAGGGTTTTGAATAGACTGGGGGGTTCTCGGTCTCTACCCAGGCTAGACTCACGGCCATAATTACTTGCTGACACTTGCTTCAAGCCCCTATGATTTTAGGGGGAGCTCGGGGTTCCTTCTGCAAGCACCTTCCTACTTTTTTCCATACCTCTGGATCCATCATGAACAAGCAGTGTTCCCCCATGTATGCCACTAATTCCGCTAGCTCTCTCTTCCCTAACTCTATCTTGTGCTGCCTAGCCAGGCCTTTGAGCTTCCCAATGTGAGCTCACTGTCTAACAGATGAAGAAGCCCTCATACTACCTGAAAGGGTCCCTGAAGTTGCCTCCGCAGAATGACTGGCACGCCGGAGGTAGTAAGGCAGGGCGGATACACAGGACCATGTCCCTCGGGTATAGTGGCGGCGGTTCCTTGCTGTGGGTTGTCGGGTCTGCCTTCACTGCTGAGGATCGCATCTGCCCTTGCTTCCAATTACATCGGGTTCACCAGAAGTTGCAATGAGACACGGGAGGCGGCCATGTAGTGAAATCCAGCCCCGAACGGTGTCAGGAGAATGTATTTATTCCCTGACTAGGGGCAAGACGCATGTCTAAGACAAGAAGGCTTGCGTGCATGGCAAGAAGGCTTGCATGCATGGCATTCTCATGAAACCCGTGTCTGGAAGGCTACTCTGAGGCTACCCCGAGGTTAATGGTAAACCCACACTTAATTGCCTTGGGCTGGCGAGACCCTTTGTTCCTACCCTAATCCCTATGTGGATTGACCCCGAGCACCTAATCTTGGCCCTTGTTTGCCCCTATCTGCCTGCCTAACTCTATTTGCCCCTAGCTTTTGTTTATTCCTAGCCTATCCGTTTGTTCCCCAATTTCCTCTCCTGCCGAGCACTCTCCCTCAGGAGAGATTTAATATCTAATTAATGTGGGCATCCCACAGCACAGCAGACAAGATACAAAACTGAAAATTTAAAAATCCATCGGGTTGGATTAAACAGTTTTATTACAGTAAATCTATTGAAATCATAAAAGAAGTTCCAATGGTTTATGTAGTTCTACTGGAACCACAAGGAGCACAGCGGCACAGTGGTTAAGCTTGACAACCAGAAGGTCAGAAGGTCAGCAGCTTGAGACCCAAGTGCTGCACGATGGAGTGAGCTCCTGTTATATGTTCTTGCTCTTGCCAACCCATTCATTTGAAAGCAAGAAATTTCAAGTAGATAAACATTTACTGCTTTGGTGGGAAAGGTAACAGTATTGTGCACATTACAGCATCTAGTCATGCCTGCCACGTGACCACAGAAATGTCTGTAGACATTTGGCTAGAAAGGGCACCACCCCTAGAGTTGGACACAACTGGCTTTAACTTTATCTTACTGTAAGCATAGTTAAGCCTGAATATATGCTATCATCTTTTTCTCCCTCTTGATATATTAATGGGTGAGGTCCTCTTGAAGTGATTAGGATGTTTTAGGATATTTTGTTGATGGGGATGTGGAGAAGAATAATCAAATTTCTTACCCAAATAGAGTGTGTGTGTGTGTGTGTGTGTGTGTGTGTGTGTGTGTGTGTGTGTGTGTGTGTGTGTGTGTGTGTGTGTGTGCTCGGCAGGAGAGGAAATTGGGGAACAAACGGATAGGCTAGGAATAAACAAAAGCTAGGGGCAAATAGAGTTAGGCAGGCAGATAGGGGCAAACAAGGGCCAAGATTAGGTGCTCGGGGTCAATCCACATAGGGATTAGGGTAGGAACAAAGGGTCTCGCCAGCCCAAGGCAATTAAGTGTGGGTTTACCATTAACCTCGGGGTAGTCTCAGAGTAACCTTCCAGACATGGGTTTCATGAGAATGCCATGCATGCAAGCCTTCTTGCCATGCACGCAAGCCTTCTTGTCCTAGACCTGCGTCTTGCCCCTAGTCAGGGAATAAATACATTCTCCCGACTCCGTTCGGGGCTGGATTTCACTACATGGCCGCCTCCCGTGTCTCATTGCAACTTCTGGTGAACCCGATGTAATTGGAAGCAAGGGCAGATGCGATCCTCAGCAGTGAAGGCAGACCCGACAACCCACAGCAAGGAACCGCCGCCACTATACCCGAGGGACATGGTCCTGTGTATCCGCCCTGCCTTACTACCTCCGGCGTGCCAGTCATTCTGCGGAGGCAACTTCAGGGACCCTTTCAGGTAGTATGAGGGCTTCTTCATCTGTTAGACAGTGAGCTCACATTGGGAAGCTCAAAGGCCTGGCTAGGCAGCACAAGATAGAGTTAGGGAAGAGAGAGCTAGCGGAATTAGTGGCATACATGGGGGAACACTGCTTGTTCATGATGGATCCAGAGGTAGAATAGAATAGAATAGAAATTTTAATTTATATACCGCAATTCTCAGCCCAAGGACCGACTCAATGCGGTTTACAAGTTAGAAATACAACATAATAATACAACATAATAATCCCACAAAAAATACAATATATCACAATGCATTACAATACATTCAATACAATTCATTAAACAGTTACACCAAATGCAAAGTGCAAAAGCAAATACAGATATAAATTATACAAACTACCATTAAGTACAGTACTGAATCCCAAGAACGATTGCCCAAACCCTCAGTTCCCTCCCGTCCATGAGAGAACCCCTGGCTTCGAAACATTCTCACCAAGGCCCTAAAGCCCCCACTACTGGGAAAACAGTTCCAGCTGGGCTCCCACCTTCCCTGACCGGGCGGGCCAGGGAAGGGAGCTGAAGATGTAGCGCGGCTCTCGGGCTTGGTGGCGGCGGCTATTCATAGCCCCGCGTCCGGCAATCAGTCCCAGCTGGGCTCCCACCTTCCCTGACCGGGCGGGCCAGGGAAGGGAGCTGAAGATGTAGCGCGGCTCTCGGGCTCGGTGGCGGCGGCTATTCATAGCCCCGCATCCGGCAATCAGTTCCAGCTGGGCTCCCACCTTCCCTGACCGGGCGGGCCAGGGAAGGGAGCCGAAGATGTAGCGCGGCTCTCAGGCTCGGTGGCGGCGGCTATTCATAGCCCCGCATCCGGCAATCAGTCCCAGCTGGGCTCCCACCTTCCCTGACCGGGCGGGCCAGGGAAGGGAGCCGAAGATGTAGCGCGGCTCTCGGGCTCGGTGGCGGCGGCTATTCATAGCCCCGCATCCGGCAATCAGTTCCAGCTGGGCTCCCACCTTCCCTGACCAGGTATGGAAAAAAGTAGGAAGGTGCTTGCAGAAGGAACCCCGAGCTCCCCCTAAAATCATAGGGGCTTGAAGCAAGTGTCAGCAAGTAATTATGGCCGTGAGTCTAGCCTGGGTAGAGACCGAGAACCCCCCAGTCTATTCAAAACCCTCAGCCCCACCGCGTCTCTACCCAACCATCAAATTAAAGCATGGGGGCTTGGAGGACTCCCCCTCCATGGCTACTGCAGGGGCCGCGGGGGTGCGTGGAAGCCTAGAAAGTGCAGGCACCTCCAGGGCTGTCAAGAGTCCTTTCCAGCAGATGGTAGAGGCAGAATACGCAAGCGGGAATTGTCGGCAGCAGAACTGGCCGAACTTCAGTTATGCCCAGTCCGCATAGAGGCAGATGCACTTTCAAGTGAACAGACCGCCGTCTACATGCCCATTCCGTACAAGTTGCTTGCGGAGATCCACAAAGCCATTACTTCAGAGCAGGTTTACTAGGGCTTCAGAGCAGGTTTACTAGGGGCACGATACAACAGCTGTGGGAATCCATGACGCTCATTCCTCATGACTGGAAAGTGACGATGAGGATGATGCTGAACCCCAGTCAGTACTTATTGTGGGAGAGCGAGCACAGACTGGAGGTGCAGGCTAGGGCTGCCCGGATGGGAGGCGCAGTAATTCCTGACCAACTATATGGTCAGGTGCGTTCGACACCAACCAGGCGCAGTCCGTCCTGCCAACCGCCACACTCCAATTGGCTTTGGAGGCTGCCTTCAAGGCATTTCTCAAGGTGCCCGCCATTGGCAAGGATGCCAAAAATTAAATGACCATCAAACAGAGCCCTACATGGACTTTATCAACCGGCTAGAAGATTGATAACCTGAAGGCTCAGGAAGAGCTTATGATGAAGCTGGTGAAAGACAATGGCAATGTAGACTGCCACAAAATACTTCAGGCAATGGGCCACAGAACCGATTTGACTCTCATGGACATGATCCGAGCTTGCATGGACGTCGAGACAGACTCCTATAAAATGGGACTGTTAGTGGCATGCAAGGAGGGAATAGACCCAAGGGAGCTTGCTTCCACTGTGGGAAGATGGGGCATTTCACCAAAGAGTATAGGCCAAGGCAAGGCAGCAAACCCTCCACCAAATGCCAAAGGTGCCACAATGGCTACTATTGGGCCAACCAGTGCCAGGCTTTGGGAAACCGGACCGTGGGTATGTCTCTGGCCCCGGTCCAAACAGAGGCAATCCCCACTCTGGAAGCCCCAGAGGAGATGACCCAATAACCACCCCCAACATTTCCGAGGCACAGACCTAGAGTGCCAGGAGGACATTACTTGCGATCTGCCAGGCATAGTCAAATTAGTTAACACCCAGTATAAAGGTTCCCTGCCCCAGGGAACAGTAGGATTAGTCTTGCCTTGCAGTAGCACAGGAAAAAGGGGATCTTTGCGATCCCGGGGGTTATAGATTCAGATTACACAGGCATCATCAAGGTGCAGCTATGGAAACACCCTGTCCCAGACAATTAGCAAAGAGGACTCGGTAGTGCAACTGATCATGATTCCATATCACCTGCCAGGTGGGGGTAAGGAAGTAATCAGAGGAGATTACCTGTTGATTTGGGTCAACAGGTCGCCACTAGGTGTAGACTCAGACAGGGGGATGAAAATCATGGAGTGGATGTACTTACCCAACACCACATCCAAGAACATCATTTCCCCCCAAGAGTTGGTAGCCACACGATTCATAAAGGGCGACTAAGAGCAAGGGACATTTCAGGATACGACTTAGCCAAGATCATTGTACCATTCAATAAGGAGCAAATGCAGCAGTTGATGCAGTTGGGAGACACCCTACCCATAGCATGAGAAGGGTTCACAGGGAACCTGGCATTCCACTTGCCTAAGGACCCCAGACTTGTCTCACTTCAAACCCAGACCATCAGATTACAGGGCATGTTGTCCATGATCCCCATTCAGGGGGCCAGGACAGTATTTACCAATGGGGGAAGAATGTACGGAGTTCTCACTTGGCAAGAAGGGGCAATCTGGAAAACGCTGCTGACACTTCCGCAGAAGTTAGCACAGAGAGTGGAATTGGCAGCAGTAAACCTCGCTTTAAAGACATTCACTAGGGAGCCACTAAACATCGTTAACAGACAGTCAGTTTGTTAGGGACTTGGTCCACAACCTACCGGGAGCCTACATCATTCCTGCCATTGACAAGAATCTTTTAAGACTATTTTTGACCATGCAATTTCACCTGTGGCATCACAGGGAATCCCTGTATGTAGCCCACATTAGGAGTCACCAGGATTTACCTGGTCCCATTTCAGGGGGAAACAGCAGGGCCATTGCGGCCGCTAGGAAAATCCACCAGAAGTTGGTAACGGGTGTCTTTACGACCACCATACAAAGGCATGCATTTTTTTCATCAGAACGCCAAGGTGTTGGCATGGCAATTTAACCTCCCATTGTCACAGGTGCAGGGAATCATGCACTCCTGCCCACAGTGTGCGGGGGCGCCAGGGGGCCCTTGTGGGGATCAACCCACGAGGGACGGGATCTAATCAGATTTGGCAAATGCATGTCACGCACGTCCCAGAGTTTGGGAGATGGCAGTATATGCATGTCTCCATTGACACTTATTTGCAATTTACCTGGGCTACGGCCCAGAAAGGAGAAACTGCCCTCACGTTGAGGTCCATCTTTTAACCTGTTTTGTGGTCATGAGCAAGTCATAAAAACCGACAACGGGCCGGCCTATAGCTCCAAACAATTGGCATAATTTCTAGCAATTTGGGATATAAAACACACATTCGGGATTCCATACAACCCTCAAGGACAAGCAATTGTTGAATGGTTAAACCGGACGTTAAAGTCCTATATTGAGAAACAAAGAAGGAGGAGATAGTCACCTCCAAAAATCAGGGCCAGGCGCAACAACGCCTGCACAAAGTATTATTCACATACAATTGCCTCAACATTTTTTTGGACTGCACTCCTCAGGAGAAGCATTTCAGATGGCAGGAGGTTCTCCCGCACCCTATGGTTCACTTCAGGGTACTGCCAGATCCCTCCTGGAGGGATCTGGCACCGCTAATGGTCTGGCACCGCTAATAACATGGGGGAGATGGTACGCATTGATTATGTCTCCTGCAGTTCCATTCTGGGTACCGAGTCATTGCGTGAAGCTGCATTTCAAGCAGCATGGCATGGGCCAGAGCGACACAGAACCTCCTGCCTGAGATGGAAGGAGTGAGCCTGATGACAGGATGGAGATGGAGCAGACGACTCAGAGTGAGACCAGAACCGAGAGTGACCCTGAGGGAGCAAAACACCGAGCCCACCCCACAAAACATGGTGGCTGGGGTGTTAGCCCAAATCACCTACAATTCACTGATGATTGTCATGATCTTCCTTTTGCTTGTGGGGGGAGGAGTCCAGGTATCTAGTGGGGACCTGACAGCTAGAATGCAGTATAATATTTGGGAGAAATTAGCCGGACTTGTCAATCAATCTGACTTTTGCCTGCAACAAACCATGGACACTGCATCTCTTTTGAGTACCTGCCTGATTCTGGTGTGCCGAGTGCCGGGAGAACAGGCCGGAGACACTGAGTGGTTGTGTTCATTCTGCCACCATCACAAGATCACTTATGGGACTTATGCAAACTGGGGTACTCATGTGACAAAGACCCTGCCGGCCGGTGCAGTCACCCTTTACACACCTCGGGTGGCCATCAGCCAAAACACCACGTGCCAGAATAGTGGGCTGCTCCACAGCCAAAGACCCACACCACTTTTGCTTGAACCCAGGGAAAGAGACTTGGAAATGTGCCAAATGAGAGACAATTAGTTATGTGTATGCCCACATCATTCAGCTTCTGGGATGGTTCTTCACGTGCAATCAAAAGAATGGAACTATATACCAGCCAATCTGTCAGACTCATACTGTTGTGTGAGCCGCCTGACCTTGGTGCTCCCGGGGAGGGATATGTTGACCGAAAAGCCAGAACGGCTTAAGCGGAGAGAGGTCCAGCTAGACGAGACATGCAATAGTGATACCGCCCTGCTCAGCAAGGCAGAATATGTTTCTCTGGCTGTCAGCTTGGTGGGGGTTAACGGTCGGCAATGCGTGCTGAATCAGCCAACTAGCGTGCGCGTTAGCCAAAGCAATTAATCACACCTCATCAGCCATTGCGATGTTAAACCAGGAGCAGGCTGAACTTAGACAACCGCATAGCTATTGATTATCTGCTGCTGTTACACCATTTGAGTTGCGAGTCGGTCCGTGACATGAGTTGCTTTAACCTGACGGACAACTCTCACAAGGTCCAGAGCCGAATAACCGAACTAGACACCATAGTCAAAAACATCAAAGAGGTCACAAATTGGGCTTGGTGGAACACATTGTGGTCTTGGGTGCCCTGAGGGTGGATGCAAACAGCGCTCCAGACCATAGCTATAATCATAGTTGTTGGGATTATGCTTTGCTGATTCGCGCAGTGCATCCCATCACTCATATCAATGTGTACCTCATGGTGGAAGCCCAAAGAGAAATTGACGCTCAAGAAGATCATGCCTTACATCTATCGAGCCCTCATCCAAGCTGATTTAAACAGTGAAAAAGGGGGAAATGTGGGGTGCCCACATTAATTAGATATTAAATCTTTCCCAAGGGGTGCGCCCGATGTCCACAGACTCAGAAGCCAGTCCCCAAGTTACTTGGGGCCATGCTCAGCAGGGAAGGAAATTGGGGAACAAACAGATAAGCTAGGAATAAAACAAACTTAGGCTAAGTGCAAACAGAGTTAGGCAGGCAGACAGGGGCGAACTAGGGCCAAGATTAGGTGCCCGGTGTCAATCCACATAGGCCCCGAGATTAGGGCAGGAACAATGGGTCTCGTCAGCCCAAGGCAATTAAGTGCGGGTTTTTCCATTAACCTCGGGGTAGCCTCAGAGTAGCCTTCCAGACACGGATTTTCATGAGAATGCCATGCACGCAGGCCTTCTGTACAGGGGATGGCACGATTGTTTTAGACACGCGTCTTGCCCCTAGGCAGGGAATAAATGCCTTCTCCCTACTCCAGTTGGGGCTGGACTTCGTCACACGGCTGCCTCGTGTCTTATTGCAATACTGTGCATCACAGGTAGAAAAGAAAATCTAAGCTTGACCTTTCCCAGATTCTGGGGATAGTGATTTCAAAGAGATCCAACAGCTGTTTATGTCTCTAGAGAGGCTTTGCCCTAGTGTTCACTAAGGTGTTGAAACTGAGTGTAGCTGTACCACAGACTGAAGGGAGGGGTTCAGATGTCTGAATGTTTGTATTTAGAAACAGGTATTTTATCTGTAAAAAAACAAGAAACAGATTCAATAGTCACAGGAATTTTCAGCATGGATAGAACTGAGCCAGTGGTGACAAACCTGTGTGTTGAGTCCAGAACAAGAAGTACTCTAACCAGCAAGATTGGGTTAAACTCAGTAATTTATTCAGGTCATACTTTGGACTGGGGACTATGTACAGGGGTGGCCTCTATATATACAGTGATTTGACCGTTATAAAACAAGATACATTTAGGTGGGCTTCCAGAGCACAAACAAAGTTCAACATTTCCCGCTTTGACATGTATTTGAATTTTTGCACCTTTAGAAAGGGTGCACTTCTGTACTTTACTTTCGGTGTGGTTTGACCTTTGAAATAGAATTAGGCTTTGGACACAACATCCCTCCCCTCTTAGTGAGGAACATAATCTCCCCAATGTTTGGGCGGACTGCAAGTCTGTTTGGGGTGACTGAGAATCTCAGGTCTTGGTACCGGCTCTGTGTGAACCCTCACTGGTTTTAGAGCGGACGGTGAACTAGGTGCAGCCTTGGTTGCTGCTTCTACTCCTGGTGCCTCCGGTGGAGTCCCGGGTGAAGGGGGTACTGGTATGGAGGGCAGTGGGTCGCTGAAGAGCTCCAACTCAAAATCCTGCTCATTGGTAGCAGTGGCTTCCCTTTGTGACTCCCTTTCTATACTCACATTCTGACTAGGCACTCATGGCGAAATTGGGTCAGTGTGCCTTCTCTACACTGTGCCATTGTCCAACTGGAACTGTATGACACTGGAACTGTTTGTTCTAAGTCCCCACCTCCCAACCATGGGGATCTGGGGGCCTAATTCCAGCAATGGACTGGCTGCCTGACTGCAAAACCCTTTGCATTAGCAATGCCAATGTTGAGACCCCTATCCTCTAGATCAGTGTTTCCCAAACTTTAGTTTGTGGACTTCAATTCCCAGAAGCCTAAGTCTATTCCCCAAAGCACTGGTCAGCAAGTGTACTGACTTAGGCTTCTGGGAACTGAAGTCCTTCATGGGGCGTATGCCCCACTTTGGAACCACTGCTCTAGATGGTGGGGATCCAAGCATTCCAAGACCGTGGACAATTTTCTCTTCATTAAGAGATTCGGCTGGCGAAAGCCCTGACGCCAGGGGGGGGGTGATCCTGTAGGACAATAAGAACAGGCATAGATTTAATTCTAGGTCTCTAGCCCCCATGCGCTTAAGTATATCTTTGACAGTTTGGACATGTCTTTCGATCTGTTCATTTGTCGCGGGGTGGAAAGGTGTGGCAGTAAATATGCCTGATGCCATTATGGCAAAGAAAATCTTGGAACTCTGCCGACATGAAGGTCGACGCATTATTGGACACAATTATGTCGGGTAAACCAAAAGGACAAAACACTCACCTTAGCTTGCAAATCGTGACCGCAGAGGAAGTCCTAGACATGAGAACTATTTCCAACCATTTGGAATATGAATCTACAATGACTAGAAATGTGGCTCCCCTGAAGGGACCTGTGAAGTTGATGTGGACTCGCAACCAGACATGTCTCCTCCGGCCGGGAAGCCTGACAATGCCTGACCCATGCCTCGATGTTGAGGTTTAATCTGAGCCACCAGAAGTAACTATGAGCTTGCGCCTTCGACCGGACAATGGTTAACATGTAGTGTATGAAGAACCTTGTTCCGTAGCACTGACAGAATGACCACTCTTGCAGAGATTTTATCAGCATGACTCAGAGCAGTTTATAGCCACAGCGAGAGAGAGAGAGAATTAGGAATCCTAAATGGAGGGCCAGCTACATTAGGGAGAATAGGGAAGAAATAGAGATAGAATGAATTACACAGCTACAATCGTTAGAGCTCAACAAAGGAATAATGGCGTCTCTTTATTAAAAACAGAGTATAAGATACATGAGTCACACACACATCAGCCTATCAGAATCTCCGACCCATATATGGAGGGTGAATCAGCATTTTTCACACTGTCTGCGCATGTACCAAAGCAAGCATTGTCTCACGTCACACAGTCCATAGACTCAGAAACACACAGAAAGGCAATACAGGCAGGTTAAGGCAGTTTTAAACCAGACAGATTCCCACATGTCCTCCTTTTTCATTTTAATGTTGAGAGAAGGACGGCCAATTATACCCCTGCATACTCCATAACTACTCCTCCATATTCGTCATCACTGTCCTCCTGGACATTGTACCCCTCCTGACTCCTGGTACCTTGTTCCAGAGGATGATACCTCGTCAAGTATAATTGCCATCTTGCAAAACCAGATGTCTCCCTTCTACGCGGTGGACATGCATTACACATAGAAATAAGATTAGGAATACAATAAATGCAAAAACATAAAAATATAAGGCAAATAATGGCAATGACCCCATAAAAGAAAACTTGTCTAAGGACAGACAGATCAGGCAACCAAGAAGTCATCCAATCAAAGAGATTAACATCAGTGTGTACATTATTAGTAATGCTCTCCTGTAAATCCTGGAGTTCTTTCTCAATAGTATTATTCAGATCCTGGAATTTCACCTGACACCCCTGGTTCCTGACCAGTTTACAAAATCCTCCGGATTTTGCTAATAGGTAATCTATGGCCAGTCTGTCTTGCATTTGATCTTGATGGAGCTCAGTGATTTCCATTTGAAGATCCCGTATAAACCTCCCTGTGGTGTTGATTGATTTCTCCAGCCTACAGGTGAGTCCCAAAATGGACCTTCTATTCTCCTGGGAAATGACACCAGGGTATGATCCCAAGGTGAGTGCTCCAGTGATAACACTCCCTATAGCTCTCCCCCAGGAGCTACCATCAGAAAGCTGAACATCGATTATCACTTCATCATTGCAACCAAAACCCATCGGGCCGGCCACAGTCCTCCGGCGACGTGCATCAGCCTGAAGCGGCATTTGCACTTGTACGGGTAAGGTAAAATAACCCAATGCTGCACATTGATATTGTCCTGGGTGGAAATTCATGGCAACTCCATTAAAAAAGAACCACATGTTGGGATCCTTAATTTGCCATCCATTACAAATTGAACCAGTAGCTATAGCAGAATAATCAGGAGTAAACATAGGAAATACATCATATATATCCTCAATAGTAGTGTTAAACAAGGTATAATTAAGCTTATAAGAACTGTTATAACTACCCCATAACCAAAAATAATCATCACATCCCGTATAATTGCCTACATTCCGCAAAACCCTTTTTGCTTGAGTCCAGTACTTCCATTTACTATTCCAGACCCCAGAACTATGACAGCAGAAACAAAGCCCTTTAGTGTATTTCTTGAATGTCATGCTTTACCAACGGGTGTTGTTAAATTGTTCCGGGGGGTTTGAGAAGAGGGTAGACCTGTCAATATGTTGCAAGTGTCAGATAACCAACTCAGGCGTGTTGAACAATGCCGGAAGGAAGGCCATTTGAGACACTGCCAGTGGATGATCATAGTATAACGTTGCTTTCTTACCATGAACATCAAACATATAGTTAGCGTGGTGAAGCCAAAAGTTGGGGTTTCCCCCATGAATCATTGTTCTTACAGCTGGAAGCGCAGTAAGAAAGAAAAGAACAAATGTCAGCAAATTTAGTTTACTGGTGAACCACCATCCTGGAGCTGAGTAACCTTCTTTTCTCTCCATGGGCGGATCGCTCGGGCAGGTATCCACACAGGCCCTGAGGTAGTAGAAACAGCTGCGTATCCTTGTCCCCAGTTGATAAGAGGCACAGGACCCTTCCACTCAGGATCCGGTTGTTGCCGATAAACGACCAATGGCTTAGGAAGACACTCCTCGGTCCTGAAATGCAATTCGACTGGAGAGTGTGACCTGTTATGGGGAGCAAGAAGAAAATTAAGAGTATACAGTACTTTAGCAACAGCTGTAGGTATTTCAGCCACAGTAACCCCTCTATCTCCCACTTGCCTGTGTAACAAATTCTTGAATGTCAGGTGAGCTCTTTTAACAATCGCCTGCCCAGTCGAGTTATAGGGTATTCCATGGGTTAACTTAATGTCCCATTGACGGCAAAAGTCCTGAAAGGCAGAAGAAACATATAATGGCGCATTGTCTGTCCTAAGGCTTTTAGGTTTACCCATTACTGCAAAAGAACGAATGCAATGTTGTGTAACATGTCTGGATGTTTCCCCCCGTAAGGGTGTAGCCCATATAAATCCAGAGAAGGTATCAACAATCACATGTAACTTAGAAAGCAGAGCCAAAGCAGGTACTTGCGTGACATCCATCTGCCATAGCTGATTGGCTTCTGTTCCTCGAGGATTAACAGCATCAAATGGCAGGAATATAGGAGACTTCGTACAGGAAGCACAGAATGACACAATATCTCTAGCCTGTGACATAGGAATGGAAAATCGTTTATGCAAAACCTTAGCAGATAGATGAAACATTGCATGACTTTCAATGGGGTTGTCAAAGAGAGAAAAAACCTCAGCAGAGTCCCGGAGAGCAGAATCTGCTCGTGCATTGCCCTCAGTCAAATATCCTGGGATCCTCGTGTGAGAACGTATGTGGGCAATGAAGAATGGAATTGTACGGTTGGAAAGAAAACCTTGAAGCTGTTGGAATAAAGCAAATAGATCCCTATCCATCGATGGAGACAAATACGCTTGAGCTAGAGTAAAAATAAGGCGGTAAACATATTGAGTATCCACAATCAGGTTGAAAGGCACATCAGAAAATGTAGAAAAAGCAAGTATGACCGCCGCCAGCTCCGACTGCTGAGCTGATGATTGAGGTTCTGTAAAAACAACTTCCCATTCCCCTGTAGGACCCTGCCATGTAAGGACTCCACGGGAGGGGGAGCCATCCGAGAAAAGAGTAATGGCATGCAAGATGGGTTGCAGGGAAAGCGGGGATGACAGAGAGTAAGAAGTGAGATTCAGCAAGGTAAACTGCTTATCTTTGGGGGGGGGGGGTTAAATTTAACTTGTCCCACAAAGTCCGCCATGGCCACCTGAAGTGCCTCAGAATGCTGTAGTAAGGCAGTTAGCTGGTCCTGTGAAAGGGGAAAACAAACAAAGTCAATGTCATAGCCAGTCAAATGCTTTGCCCTAGTACGGCATTTAAGGAAAAGATCAGCAAGTGCATCAGGCAGGCGATAACAGTTTTTTGAGGGAGTGTGCACCAAGTGAAGCCATTCCACGATGGCCACCTTCTGAGCGTTGACAGGTGCAAACAAAACAGCAGTGGGCAGCCTCGGTGTGGGAAGAAGAGTGCATGCCAGCGCGATGGTGCCTGAGGGCACCCGATCCACAGCGATGGTATGTAGCTTTTCGTTGAGGTGGTGAAGAGCTGTACGCATCTCCGTTGTGCAGGGGATGATGTCCGCTGGAGAAGTGTGTCCAGAAAGAGCAGCAAAGAGTGGTGACAGTTCCTCAGTGCTCAGGGCCAAGAAGGGACGAGCCCAATTTATGTTCCCTAGCAATTGTTGCAATTGTACAAGAATGAACTGCTCTGGAATAGCTATTGTTGGCAACAGCGGTGTTGAAGCTGTAGCTGAAAGCCTATGTCCCAGATATTGGAATGGATACATCTGCTGCACTTTTCCAGGAGCTATTATTAAGCCCGCTTGTTGCAAAATGTCTGCTAGGTCCTGCAGGTGTTTCTCCGTGACTTGTGGACCATGCAATAAAATGTCATCTGTGTAGTGATAGACTTTAACCTCTGGGTGACGTTGTCTGAAAGGTTCCAAGCCATGTTCACAAAATGTTGGCATAGAGTCGGCGAGATGCCATACCCATAGGCAAGACACACCATTCAAACCGTTGAGTAGGATGTTCATTATTGTATACTGGCAATGTAAATGCAAATTTTTCTCTATCTTGCGGCGCTAGCAAGATTGTATAAAAACAGTCCTTCAAATCTATGACCATGAGTTGGTGATCTTCAGGAACCATGTTCGGATTAGGGAGTCCAGATTGTAGAGGTCCCATTGGCAATATGTGCTCATTAACTTTTCTCAAATCATGCAACAATCTCCATTTTCCAGACTTCTTTTTCACCACAAAAATCAGAGAGTTCCAAGGACTAGTGGTTGTTTGAATATGTCCCAGATTTAATTGCTCCTGTATAAGGGCCTCCGCTGCCTGGAGCTTTTTTCTTGAGAGCGGCCATTGATATGTCCACACCGGCAGGGGAGACCCGTATCAAAAATTTGTCTGCAAGGTACACCCTGTTTTAGCCATTACCCTGTTTTAGCCCCACAGGGTAATAGGAATGTCCATAATCAGTGGGTGAAGAGAAACTTTCGTTCCCCCTGAGGTCTCAAAGACAATTGGATGAACACTCTGCTGTGCTGGTTCGTACCCGCCCAAAAACCTCCCTACAGGGGCGGCCGGCCCATCCAGTTGGCCAATCCTTTTTTGCCACCACTGAAATATCAGCTCCTGTATCGATTAGTCCAGACACTGATCGTCCACCCATAATCAGCGAGCAGGTCGGTCTATCCTCGGTGATTTGTATCACAGCCATAGCCGCTGTTACAGTCCCCTCCTGGGATGGAGTTACAGGGGGCCCTCGAGGGAGCAGATGAAGACGTCCTACAGGTTGTCCCTTAGGCAGGGTGAGATGTTGCGAGGCTGATGCAGGGATGACAATTTCTCGGTGACCCGGTGTAACTAACCCTGCTGCAATGTGTACAGAAGCGGGCAAGGCGTCTGGGCAAGGAAGAACAATGCCCACCATGCCCTGGGGAACAACATCATCAACCAGTGTGGGAAGAGCCTCCACACAGGGCACAGTAAAGGTACAGTCCTTAGATAACCTCATTATTAGTCCTTCTTTTAAAGGATGTTTCTTTCTATATCGTGAGATCATTTCTTGGGCAAGTTCCATATCTTCCTCCATCTCTTCCAAAACCTCCTCAATCCCATTTCCGCAATCCCATTTCCCTGCTGCTGTGGAGAAGATCCGGAGTCTTTGTGCTGAGCAGCCGAGGGGTTGGCGTTAGGATTTGAGCGGCACTGATTGGCCCAATGGTACCCCTTCTGACAAATGGGGCATTTCCTTGAAGGACGTGCTGTTGGCTTTTGAGAGGAGCGACATTGTGCCTTAAAATGCCCTTATTTCCCACAACCAAAACAACGTTTGTTTTGGGCCTGAGTTGTGGGCAACTGAACTGCAGCTGCCAGAAGTTGAGCCTTGTAACTGTGGATCCCCACATTTTGGCAAACTTTCATCATGTCTGCTATCATTGTGCCTGGTCGAGCATAAACAGCTGTCAGAGCACCCTTGCAATCCTCATTGGCATTTTCAAAAGCCAGTTGTTTCATGAGCATTTCCTGTGCTGGGACATTTTCCACTTGGCGGTTGAGGGCAGTCATGAGTCTGTTAATGAATTCAGTGTAGTCCTTTTTAGGCCCCTGCCTAATCGCTGCAAACCCAGCAACCGAACTGTCCCCCTGGGAAGGAATCTTACTCCAGGCACGCATGACTATCTGTGCAATATCTCCCAACTGGGCATCAGTGAGTGCCAACTGCTGTGTGGGGTTGGCAAAATTTCCCTCCCCACATAACATGTACATCGTGAGAGCAGGGCGTGTGTGATGTAACTCCCAAGCTACATCCCTCCACTCCTGCAAGCAGAGCATGGCTTCTGCAGGGGGCAGGAGTGCTTTGATCATCTGTTTCCAATCAGCTGGTATCAATTTTTGAGAAGCAATGGCTTCTAACAGAGCTTTTGTGAAAGGTGCATTAACCCCATAGTCACGTATGCTGACTTTCAGTTCCTTCAGATATTTGTAATGGAGGGTTTCATATCTATCTGGAATTGCAGGAGCATTTTCAATTGCCGGAGCCCCTCTAATCACTGGGTATACCTCAGCAGGTTCCATATCCAGCACAGCTGCAGTTAAAGCAGCAGAGAAAGGTGTTTTTGTAGGGCTAAGAGCGCTTGATTGCTGTAAAGCAGGATATAATGTACCATCTCCACCTCCACCCCCACCTCCATCAGGGGGCTCATGCTGTTGTTTCCCATATGGTGGGGGGACAGAGGGGACAGAGGCTCTCCCTTGGCTAGTGGCAAAAGCTGTGGCAGTGGGGCAGCAAGCCTCTGGGACAAAAGAATATTTCGTGGATTCAGTGTTTGAAGACAATTTCTGACCAATCCCCACGTATATTGCACTGGGACAGAAACTCCAGCATGTTTCTAAAATCATTTCCAACCCTGTCCCATGTTTTTAGATCAAGACTGCCCTCTCATGGAAACCAAGGGAAAACATTTTCTATAGTCTGAAGTAATTCCTGCACCTCTGTGGCATCTGCTCTTTGTCCATTCTTATGCAAAAGATAAAGCAAATCTTTACAAAACTTCTGTTGCGGTGACGTAAAAACACCCCCCATTTCACTCACCCTGTTTTGCCTACGATGTCTTCAGGCGCCTGGAGACCTTTTCCCTGGTCGAATGAGTGAGACCTTCTCCAGTCGCCGTAGGAGGTGTTAATTTGTTAATTGCAGTATCGGACTTCAAAGGTTTTCATTCAAAGCCTCACACGGGGCACCACTTGTAGAGATTTTATCAGCATGACTCAGAGCAGTTTATAGCCACAGCGAGAGAGAGAGAATAAGGAATCCTAAACAGAGGGCCAGCTCCATTAGGGAGAATAGGGAAGAAATAGAGATAGAATGAAAGCGCGGCGCCAAAATGGCCGCCACGCTCTTTGCTGGCGCCCCCCAACCCAGACTCAGACATTCGGGTGAGTTAGGGGGCGTGGCCACCCCTCTATAAAAGGGGTGGCCATGAGGCAGCCGAGCTGCCATTTTAGAAATAGCGATGGAGAGGAGAAGTTTTCTCTGTCGCTGTTTGTTTCCTAAGCAGCGCCACAGTGGCTCAAGTGGTT
The DNA here is from genome assembly GCA_035047345.1 of Bradypodion ventrale. Classification (NCBI taxonomy): domain Eukaryota; kingdom Metazoa; phylum Chordata; class Lepidosauria; order Squamata; family Chamaeleonidae; genus Bradypodion; species Bradypodion ventrale. The sequence continues at coordinate 19,967,870 of JAWDJE010000009.1, read as the reverse complement.
AAGACGCTGAGCTTGACGAGTTGCCTCCCAAGCGGAGGGCTGCGGCGACCGAGCTACGGCCAAGGGGGAGGAATTTGCCTGCGATGGGCAGGGGACAGCAGTTGGGTCGGAGGACCGTGGCTGCGCCCCTGCAATGGAGCAGGACAACACCTTTACCACCATTACCGGTGGGATGGGGCAGATTGGGATATTGCCATCGGCTCTCCAGCCTCAGGCCGGCCCTTCAGGGGTTTCGGCCCTCGGCCCGCAGTTGCCGGCCATGGGTCGGAATGATTGGGGGAGAGCCTGGTGCTGGCACACAGTATGTTTTACCCCCTCAGGGGCTGGGGTTTTGGGCATTGTCCTATTCTGGCCCAGAATCTCAAATTGGGGCCCCTGGCCCAATACCTAGCGGGCCGTACGGCCCACCTGGCCCACCTTATACTGGGGGTTTCCGTGGCAGGGGATGCCTGGTTAGCACGTTTAGCTGTGCTGGAGGCATCCTTGGCAATTCAGTGTGTGTGTGGGGGGGTCCTTCCCTATCTACCGGGGCCCTTCGTGTCTGACGGCTACTTCGACTGCTGCCACACTGCAACAGGCGGCCAGCCGGGTTGAGCTGCTTGAGACACTCCGGCCTGTGCCTGCCGCCGTCTTGCAGCTTCCTGTTTGTCCAGGACTGCAACTGGGGAGTGGTCGGGTGTGGCCCCAGAGCTCGATTTCGATCGCGGGCTCCGACGCCCGCCGTGGGCCGGAACCCCCAGTGGGGGCGGCTCACGGGGGTGCAACTGGTGAGTATTAGGTTCAAGTTGAACACACCCACATCACAGTCCACTTCCAGCGGTGGGGTTCAGTGGTCATGGCCTCGCCAATTTGAGGCTAGTGGGCATCAGTTGCCAGCCTATCTCAGTGCCCCTTGGTTGCATTGTGGCACGACGTTGGGGGTGGGAGTTTCTGCCCCTGGGGCAGTACGTGGCATCGCAGGGGCTGTACAGGTCCCACTGCGTATGCCCCGTGTACATCATGTGCCGGTGATGGCCTTGCCGACGACTGGTTATTCCTTGCCCCCTGGTTATCATGTGTCCCAGGTCATGAGGGAAAAGATTTGGTGGGGGGAGTACGTGGATATATTCTCCCTATGAACTGAGAGCCCAATAAGGATTGGAGGTACGGACAGGAGGACAGAGACATTGTGTGGTCCCGCCGTAGTAAGCCACTATGCACTGGAGTGTCCGCCCCCGGGACAGTGCTGAGCATCTCAGGGGCTGTCCGGGTCCTGCTACGCATGCCCTTTATACAGAATGTGCCGTCGAGTGCTTTGCCGACAGCCGGCTATTGCCTGGGAGATTATTGGCCACAGGCCATGAGGGGTAAGGGCTGGAGGGGGACATGTGGATATTCTCCCTATTGAACTGCGAGCCCACTAGGAGGAGAGAGGGGGACAGGGCGACTGAGACGAAAAGATGTCCCATCGTCGTGAGCCACCGCGTACCTTGGGTCAACTGGTTGTCGGCATACCTTGTACGTATGGTGGTGTGCCGCAGGGCTTACCTGCTTGGGCCATCCTGATTCTTCCGTCCATCGCTAATATTTGCAGGGCGATGGTTGATTAGATGGGCCCGTGGCAGTTGGCTTAAGGTGAGGAATGTGGATGAGGGTGGCCCTATACCCTGAGGGGAGGTGGGATGAGCCCTGTCAGCAAGTGTGCTCGTGTACATCACTCCCACGTGACTGGTGCCTGGTGATCGGTACCATGGTGGTCATGCTGAGCAGCGGGCTGCTCAGACTCAGGCTCCACGCTAACTGGTCGGGCAGGGGGTTCCTATCCACCTGCTGTGTGCGGCCTGCTCAGCTGACGATGCGTGTACTAAGCGCCACGGTCATTACCGACTTCGTGTCCCCTTTTGCGCTGGCCCTCACGCCGCCTCTGCGTGCCCGCGGGTTGGTGGGTTTCGGGGCAGAGGTAGGGGTGCACAGGGGCGATCAGAGCTCCATCGGAAGCAACTAACCTTGTCATAAGTCCCCCCGCCCCAATTAGTATAGTCAGCCTGGAGAGATGGCACTCAGTTCATCCAAGAAGGGATGGGGCGGGATACCTGCTGGACGGTTTTCAATGGGGGCTTTTGTATCCATTCGGGGGTGTTGGGGGGTCCCAGGATGCTACTAATCTGGTTCCCTTGCAGGGTAACAAAGAGGGGGCTCCACTGTGCACAGCTAAGGGAGTTGGGGCTATGAGAGTAGCGGGGGGCCTTCTTTGAACCACCTTTCCTAAGTCGAATGTCTCCCCCATGAAGCTCGTCCTGAGCTAGAGCTAGGGTGAATGTCATTTCATACTCCATTCAGCTTACCCTGTGGGTTCCCCATTCAGGGATGCCATTCCTGATGACCTTGTTCGGTCAGGTACTCGTAGTTGGTTCGGCTAGTATGGGTGGCACGCTCACGCAATCCTGGTGCTGTTCTGGCACAGTGTGATATGCACTCGGCTTTCAGATTATTGCCAATGCACCCAATGATTTAGACCTAGTGGGTTTCTTTAGGTTCCAAGGGGAATTTTACTTAGGTAAGGCCAACCCCCTTCTGACTGAGTTAATTCATGTTCAGCACTCGACCGATTGGGGACTTTCATTCACTGGCCATTTGCTCACAGGTCGGGGTCTCGGTCTCTAGCCCATTACCTCGACGACTTTTGGTTCGGTGGTGAACGGGGCTTGGACACGTGCACGCGTCTCCTCATTACAATTCAGACACTCAGGTCGGAACTGGGTGTCCCCTTGGCGCCTGAATAGACTGAGGTCCCATCTACTAAGCTCACATTTCTGAATCGACTCTGTCGCGCGGGCATCCGGGTTAACCATGAATACGGTGGCTTGGATCTCCGCGGCGATTTTGGCATTGATTGCCAAACATAAAGTGTGCCCTCGTGAGCTGCAGTTAATTCATGGCCACCTTAATTTTGGTCTGGTCTGGCTCAAATTACTCCTGGGTTTAACTGGGTCTCTTCCTGGAGATCAGACCTGATGGTCTGCCCTAGATTTCAAGTACGGTCGGATAACTCCGGCTCCCGGACTTATGGGGGTTTACTCTGAGGGTGGGTGCACGGATCGCCTCCGCGATCTTACCTTCCTTGCGTTTTTTCCCATTTTGGAGAGCACTGATGCTATGGTGCAATGAGTGGGCCTACTCAGTGGTCCAATTTCGGTGTGACAATGTGGCAGTGGTGCACATTGTCAACACCCAGACATGCAAATCCCCCAGGGTCATGACATTAGTTTGTCTATTCTTTTGAGAAGCCTATGCCTAAATGTGCTGTTCTAGGCCGGACATGTTCTAGGTATTAATAATGACATTCCTGCTCCTTTCCCCCACCTGCAGATCCCCCGGTTCCGTGCCTTACTCCGGAAGCAGAGGAATTCCACTCGCCACTTTTGGCCGATAGCTGGGCGTTTGGCAAGGGGAGGTGAACCGGGCATGTCATTGGCATCTCGCACGCGTAAGGCGTATCACCTTGCGTTCATGTGTCGTGTTTGGGAGGGGTGGACACGGGAATGTGTCCGCCGCCCGTACACGCGTTACCCCTGTTCCCAGAGTTTCTGACCCACCTTCCACGAGGCTGGCATTACTTATGTACAGATAGGTGTGAGGTGGCTCTTGGCCACGCAGCTACCACGGTAGCCTTTTTGGAGCACTCCGCATCAGTGAGTGGGTGCCAGAGTGGCTGCCACCTGTGTAAGGCGGATGTGTCTTGTAGGGCACTGGAACTCGAAGATGTCTCTGTCACACATGAGTGGGCTCAAGTGGGGATACGGTCCTCACGGGTTATTCAGCACGGTGTAGGCAGTGGTGTATACTGCTACGAAGTTTTTGAGACATCTGTCCGGTTGGTGCCCTACATAATTTTTGACAGTGCCTGCTGCGCGCCCCAGCCTGTTTTCTGCCACCGGGATGGGTCTACCCTTACCATAGTAAAGTCCCTGAGGGTGATCGGTGCCGCGTTTCGCGGTGTGGGGCCCGTTTTGGCACCCATTTACTTAAGATAGGCGTCGCGTTGATTGCGGCTACGTTTAGGGTACTCGGAGGTGGATATGCGTGTACGCGCAATTTCAGATATGTACGTCCCCTCACTGTACGAGTACCTAGTTAGGTCCTTAAACTTTTTCTCCTCTTTTACAGATCCTAGGGGTCTCAACACATCGGTGGCAGGGGGCTAGTGGGCCGCAGCTATGTACACTGGGCAGCAGTATATGCTGCAGCGACAGAGAGTGGACCCCGACTGGGCTGTGTGCATCCGCATGTATGCGATGGTATGGTATGCGCGGCACATGGGGGCGGGAACTGTGGCCATTCCTGCTGTCTGTCGGGGATGCTGGACTGCCCAATGTTTTACAGGCACCTTGGCGGCATTGATCTTATACGGATCACTGCTGTTACTAAACTGTCGAGGGGCTGTGACCTGGCATTTTATGTCACGTATGGCTTACATACGGTCGCTATGGTCTAACATCGTGCCGAGATACCAATTTAGGGGAGATGCGGATCTCCCTAGTTCGGACTGTTCCGGCAGTCAGTGGACGGGGCTGTGGCTCCGTCCCGTCCTGAGCATGGCTGTGAGACGGCCATTGGATAATTTACAAGAAATGTCTTCTCCTGTTCAAAGAAATCATCTATCTCCTTAACCCCAGAAAAAAGAACTTCATCAGCGCTCTTTGCCACAATTTTGAAGAAGCCACCAAATAGGCTTATACAAAAATTTTGCTGGTAGGCAGGAGAAGGGGTCCACCTGTCGGCTGGAGGTATGTACCTCGTTCTGGGTGTGATGCAAGCAGGCCTGGCGACCGAGCTGACGGTCTTGGGGGGGGGTGAGTCATCATGGATGCCTCCCCGTGTGGCGGGTAGCACTGGTAAGGTAAATATTTATGACCCACAGGTATCCGGCAGGTTCGCAATTGACTGGCCAACACTTAGACAGGTACAGGTGTAATAACGTTGACCGGTCAACGACGAACCAGGCAAGGGGGTGATGGCAGGAGCTCTTCAGCATGCATCACCCCGTGATTTGACGGATACACGTCAGAGGGTGGGGTCAGTAGATAGTTTATTGACCACGGTCAACAATTTGTTTGTCTCAACAAACAAATGGATACAAATGGATACATTGTAGCCAATTGCCATTGGCAATTTTGGGAGGAACCTTACCAGTGTTACTGCGGCCTGCTTGCCTTAAGAATTATAATTGGCTGAGTACCAATTGAGAGTTATAATTCGGACTAGGGCATTATTCAATAAATGTGGCCCAATGCCTTTATCCATATACCGGTGTCTGAGTCTTTCTTTGGGGGGTGCGCCTGCAATGAAAGCGCGGCACCAAAATGGCCGCCGCGCTCTTTGCTGGTGCCCCCCCACCCGGACTCAGACATCCGGGTGAGTTAGGGGGCGTGGCCACCCCTCTATAAAAGGGGTGGCCATGAGGCAGCCGAGCTGCCATTTTAGAAATAGCGAAAGAGAGGAGAAGTTTTTCCCTCCACCCCCTCCCTAGTGAACAGTATGATATTTTTGGTCGCTTCAGGGCCGGGTGGGAATTTTTGGCCTGAACCTACAATTGGCCTCCGGGTTCTGGCTTTTTTGCCCATCCCATACTGTTGCTACAGTTTGATATAGGGGTTTTTGCTCTTGACTTTGGTCACATGGGCGGGTAGCACTGGTAAGGTAAATATTTATGACCCACAGGTATCCGGCAGGTTTGCAATTGACTGGCCAACACTTAGACAGGTACAGGTGTAATAACGTTGACCGGTCAACAACGAACCAGGCAAGGGGGTGATGGCAGGAGCTCTTCAGCATGCATCACCCCGTGATTTGACGGATACACGTCAGAGGGTGGGGTCAGTAGATAGTTTATTGACTACGGTCAACAATTTGTTTGTCTCAACAAATTGATACAAATGGATACATTGTAGCCAATTGCCATTGGCAATTTTGGGAGGAACCTTACCAGTGTTACTGCGGCCTGCTTGCCTTAAGAATTATAATTGGCTGAGTACCAATTGAAAGTTATAATTCGGACTAGGGCATTATTCAATAAATGTGGCCCAATGCCTTTATCCATATACCGGTGTCTGAGTCTTTCTTTGGGGGGTGCGCCTGCAATGAATTACACAGCTGCAATCGTTAGAGCTCAACAAAGGAATAATGGCGTCTCTTTATTAAAAACAGAGTATAAGATACATGAGTCACACACACATCAGCCTATCAGAATCTCCGACCCATATATGGAGGGTGAATCAGCATTTTTCACACTGTCTGCGCATGTACCAAAGCAAGCATTGTCTCACGTCACACAGTCCATAGACTCAGAAACACACAGAAAGGCAATACAGGCAGGTTAAGGCAGTTTTAAACCAGACAGATCCCCACACACTCTGTGCCCCCATACCAAGCAACCTCACTCTAGGGACAGCTCGCTACGTTTACTATAAAAGACTTTGAACTTTTCAGAGACTGGTGGCAACACACATTGAAACCTATGACAGGAGGGGATCCTTCCTTGTTTCAGCCACGATGTCCACAGTGGACACTGGCAGGGAGTCTAACACCTCTAACATGAGGACCTGATAGTCTGTTTCAATCTTGCCCACAATTGCTACTGAGGACCTGGACAGTGCATCCGCAATACTGATACTGGCACCTGGGCTATGCTGTAGGTCAAACTGGTATCATACCTGTCAAGTTTTGGATTTGAAAATAAGGGAAATTTTGGCCACACCCCTCTGTGGGTGTGGCCAAATCTGTGGGCATGGCCAAATATAGTCATGTGACTTGCTGAGCTCTAGTCATGCCTGCCACATGGCCATGAAAATGTCTGCAAACACAGACATTGGCTGTAAATGGAGATGAGCACTGGACCCTAGAGTTGGATACGACTGGCAGATTTTACTTTCTTAGGATCAAAGATCGCTGCAGATGGTGATTGCAGCCATGAAATAAAAAGGCAACTGATGCTTGGGAAACAAGCTATGAGAAACCTGGGGAACATAGTTAAAAGTAGAGGCATCACCTTGCAAACAAAAAATTGCATAGTCAAAGCAATGGTATTCCTGGTGGTAATGTATGGGTGTGAGAGCTGGACCATTAAGGAAGCTGAGCGCAGAAAAATAGATGCCTTTGAAATGTGGTGTTAGAAATAGGTCGATCCTAGTAGAAATCAACCATGACTGCTCATTAAAGGTCAAATAGTAAAGATGATGCTTAAGTACTTTGGACATCAAATGAGAAGAGAGGATTCACTTGAGAAGGCCTTGATGCTGGGAAAGGTGGAGGACAAAAGAAGGGGGTGGCCAAAAATAAGATGGCTAGATGGTATTGTAGATGCAATGGGCACAAAGCTGTGTGGGCCAAAGAACCCTTTCTCCATCTTCTTGGGGGACTTTTGTTTTCTTTCTTGTTTACTCAGTGGCTTAAGTGACTAAAATACTGACTGGGAGTAAGGGATTAATTCCCCCCCTCTCTCTCATATAGTGATCAGGCAACACCCCCCCCCCAATTAGTGTGGAAGAACAAGGGATTAATTCCCCCCTCTCTCTCATATAGTGATCAGGCAATCAGGCAACACCCCCCAATTAGTGTGGAGGAGCAAGGGATTAATTCTCCCCTCTCTTTCTCTCATATAGTGATCAGGCAAAAAAAAAACCTGATTTGCCCCTGCATATATGAAATATATTGCTCACCTAGAGTAGACTCCTGCTCCCAGCAGCCAAAATGAAGCAGCCTCCATATTGGCCATGTGGCAGGAGGAAAATGAAACAGAAACTACAGAACATCCTCCCCACCTTCTCTCCCTCTCCTTCCACAAGCAAAAAGCTTGTGACCTCTGGTAGCCAGAAAAAATACTGCAGCTTTGCCTGTGAGGGCTCTAGTCAGGATATTTTTTTAAAAAAATAAGGGGAAATATGGTGAATTTAATAAAACGGGAGGGGCGGGAAGAAGGGTAAAAATAAAGGGTTTCCTGGGGAAAATGGGATAGTTGACAGGTATGACCGGTATGTCTGTAGGAACATTGCCCAGTGCAGCATATGTGGCAACAGGATTTGGGGAGTAGGTTTGTGTGGCACGAAAATGCCTAACAATGGCTTGTGATTGGTGACAATCGTAAAAGCCCTTCCGTAGATGAAATTGTGAAATTTCTTAGTACCGGCGATTATAAGTGACAGGCACTTCTTTCCCCAGGTTGTGGCAAAGCACAGCCCCTACCCCCACAGGCCATACCAGGATAAGGGGCTTCCGGGGGTCATAATGCGTAAGGACAGCATCTGATGATAAGTTTCTTGACCTCACGGAATGCTTTGTCCTGGGTAGGACTCCACCGCCACACAGTTTGTTTCTTTAGTAACTGGTGCAGTGGTTCGGCTACAGTGGCCTTTCAAGGTAGAAATGAATGATAGTTCAGGAGCCCCAAAAAGGCCTGAAGTTCAGTTTTTGAAGTTGGACGGGGAGCCTCCCACACAGCTTTCACCTTGGCATCAGAGGGCTTGACGCCTTCAGAGGTGATTTTGAAACCCAAGAACGCAGCCTCCCATGCAAAAAAACAAAAAACCAACACTTTTCTTTCTTTACACGTAAACCTGCAGCTTGAAATTGTTCCAACACTTTACTTAGTTTGGACACAAGTTCCACCCTGTTCTCCCCAGCAATCACTACATCATCAAAATAAGGCAGAACCCCAGGGAGACCCTTCAGCAACCTTTCAACCAGGGCCTGGAAAATTCCAGGTGCAGCATTGACACCAAATTGTAGATGCTTAACACGAAATGGGTGTTAATGGGTGGTGATGGTTTGACACAATGCGGACTCGGGGGTAACCGGCAACTGTTGATATGCCTGAGCTAAGTCCAATTTAGTAAAACACTTGCCACCGTGGAGGGCGGCTAACAGGTGACTGACCACCAGAACAGGATAATCGTTAGTGCGGATATCTTTATTAATTGTGCATTTATAGTCCGCACAGATGCCGATGTCCCCATTTTCCTTGAGTGCAGTGACAATGGGGGTCTCCCACAGAGCAGAGTCCACTGGCTCCAGAATGCCCTGAGCAACCAGTTTGTCAAGTTCCACGTCAATGCATGGAGTTTAAGCACAAAAGGCAGCCATTGAGACTTTATATGAATGGGCTGGACAGTTGGATCCAGTTCGAAGTTAACAGGGGGCTCTTTTAATGTACCCAGTCCTGAACGAAAAACATGCAGTTTGAATGGGGTCAGCCTGAACCACATTAATCCCTGAAAATGCATTACCCAGGGACCCAAACCACTGTACCCCCAAGAGATTATTCATACCAGCCTTCACCACGACCAGAGGATGTTTTGCTGAAATGCCTTTGAAGCGCATGTCAAATGTGCCAAACCCGAGGACAGGAATGTGCCAGGCTTGCACATCGCTCAACAGGACCTGGAGGGCCCACAACTTTGGATGGACAGCAGGAGGAATTCGGAAGAATTCTTTTTGTGAGATGATAGAGTATGATGTACCCGACTTGATCTCCATCTTGATGGGGCACCCATGTAGGTGGATGTCAACGAAGAACCTTTCAGACAACTGCCCGGACACCTTCTGGACACTGCTCTCTGTCTTGTGTAGACCTTGGAGATTGGGTGCTTCCACCAGCAATGACCCTTGTCACCCGGATGACCCTCTAACCATTGACAGCACAATGTGCCCATTCCTACCGCACTTGTGGCACTCAGCAGTCTTGAAGGGGCATTGGGCGTGTAGATGTCTGCCCCCGCAGCCTTGACACGGAGCGACAACACCCTTGGTAGTCTTGGCAGGCTTCTGACAAACCTTGTCTATGTTGTCCCCTTCCTTGCTGTCATCTGAGGATGATGATGAACATGGAACAGCATTGCTTTTGGATGGTTGATTCTTTGTGACCTGGATTGGAAGAATTTCACCCCGGCATCCACAGCTTCTGATGCCAGGACCTCTTTCAGCACTTTGGCAAAAGTCAATGTGTCCCTCTTTACCAGCCTACGCTGGGCTGCCTCGTCTCTGTAGGAATCTGATTCATGTAAAGATAATCAATCAGCCTCATTAGCAGCAGTTTACAGCCCCAGATCTTTTAAGAGAGCGTTAAAAGGTCTGATGAAGTCCAGCTTCATTAGACCGAGTAAGCAGGGAAAAGAGATAGAGAGAAAGGCAGAGAGCAAAGCATACACACACGACTGCAGTTTGGCTGAACAAAGGATAATAATGGCTTCTCTTTATTCAAGCAGAGTATAACAGAAACGAAACTTAAGCTATATAGCCAATCAGAAAGTCAGACCCCAAATAAGGAGAATACTTTTTCACTATTCTACGCATGCCCAAAAACCAGCGTTGTCTCTCATGCAAGCAAAGAGGCCTTTGTTTACAAAATGTGTCAGAGACAGCCTGACAGAATCCAGATACATTCCCACATGTCCTCCTTTTTCATTAAAATTTGAGAGAGAGAGAGACGGCTAATCATACCCCTGCATGTCATCATACTCCATAACTACTCCTCCATATACATCATCACTGTCCTCCTGGACATCGTACCCCTCCTGACTCATGGTACTTTGTTCCGGAGGAGGATACCTCATTGAGTACAATTGCCGTCGTGCAAAACTCGATGTCTCCCTTCTACGCAGTGGACATGTGTTACACATAGAAATAAGATTAGGAATACAATAAATGCAAAAACACAAAGGTATAAAGCAGATAATAATAATAAACCCATAAAAGAAAACTTGTCTAAGGACAGATAAATCAGGCAACCAAGAAGTCACCCAATCAAAGAGATTAACATCAGTGCGTACATTGTTAATAATGCTCTCCTGTAAATTCTGAAGTTCTTTCTCAATAGTATTATTCAGATCCTGGAATTTTACCCGACATCCCTGGTTCCCGACCAGTTTACAAAATCCTCCGGATTTTGCTAACAGGTAATCTATGGCCAGTCTGTCCTGCATTTGGTCTTGATGAAGCTCAGTGATTTCCATTTGAAGATCCCGTATGACCCTCCCTGTGGCATTGATTGATTTCTCCAGCCTACAGGTGAGTCCCAAAATGGACCTTCTATTCTGCTGGGAAATGACACCAGGGTATGATCCCAATGTGAGTGCTCCAGTGATAGCACTCCCTATAGCTCTCCCCCAGGAGCTACCATCAGAAAGCTGAACATCGATTATCACTTCATCATTGCAACCAGAACCCATCGGGCCGGCAGCAGCTCTCCGGCGCCGTGCATCTGCCTGAAGCGGCATTTGCACTTGTACGGGTAAGGTAAAATAACCCAATGCTGCACATTGATATTGTCCTGGGTGGAAATTCGTGGCAACTCCATTAAAAAAGAACCACATGTTGGGATCCTTGATTTGCCATCCATTGCAAATTGAACCACTATCTATAGCAGAATAATCAGGAGTAAACATAGGAAACACATCATATATATCTTCAATAGTAGTGTTAAACAAGGTATAATTAAGCTTATAAGAACTGTTATAACTACCCCATAACCAAAAATAATCATCACATCCCGTATAATTGCCTACATTCTGCAAAACCCTTTTTGCTTGAGTCCAGTGCTTCCATTTACTATTCCAGACTCCAGAACTATGACAGCAGAAACAAAGTCCTTTAGTGTATTTCTTGAATGTCATGCTTCGCCAGCGGGTGTTGTTAAATTGTTCTGGTGGATTAGAGAAGAGTGTAGACCTATCAAGATGTTGCAAATGTCCAATAACCAACTCTGGCGTATTGAACAATGCCGGAAGAAAGGCCATTTGAGACACTGCCAGTGGATGCTCATAGTATAACGTTGCATTCTTACCATGAACTTCAAACATATAGTTAGCATGACGAATCCAAAAGTTGGGGTTGCCCCCATGAGGTATTGTTCTTACAGCTGGAAGCACAGTAAGAAAGAAAAGAACAAATGTCAGCACATTTAGTTTACTGGTGAACCACCATCCTGGAGCTGAGTAACCTTTTTCTCTCTCCATGGGCGGATCGCTCAAGCAGGAATCCTTCCACTCAGGATCCCCTTGTTGCCAATAAACGACCAATGGCTTAGGAAGACACTCCCATAAGAAACAGGAGCATGCCCTGTTATTACTAGTACCATGTAACTAAACATGAAACATGCCTGATGTATAACACAAATGCAATGTCACAAACCCATTTACATGTGTAGGGTACTGAAAACTCTTCCATGTACTTCTGGAGGTACCTTGAGAAATGCAGTTTCATAAGGTAAAACATAACATAAGCAAAGACAGGTCTTTCCCCTGCAAGAGAATAAGCAAAACATTTAAGCATGAACAAAACATGAACATTTCTCTTCTTCCTTACATGAAGTAGGTCTCCATTGCATTCAATAACTTAAAACCAGCATAGCATGGTAAATCAATACAGTACAAATATCATTAGAGCATTTCACACTCATAGCATGAGCAGGTTGCTTAAAAAAGGTTTGCAGGTTTTAAAATGCAAACAAAGCCAATTCTTCTTTACAGTCCACACAAACTTTTTTCCTTTTAGTCCAATTAAAATGTCCAAATTAAAAGTCCAAATGTTGATTAAGCTTTCTTCTTAAACACTTAAACAAACACTATCTTCTCTCCAGCACAGTTCTTGGCATGGCAAGTTGAAATTAAGCCATAAATTAACTCTCACTGAATTCACAAGACACCCAGACCCCCCTTTTCAGCTTTTCAGGCAAACACACATTCCTTCATGCTCCAGCCACACCCATCTGCATTAAGGCAGGCCGATGAGGTGTGAAGGCACAAAGAACAAATTCTCCAGAAGTTGCAAGTAATTTCACACAGAAGAAAATCACAGGGAATTCCAAGTTGCTTTCCCTGCAATCCTGATGCTGAAACTTGGAACAGCTCACTCTGGATCTCTTTGTTTGAGGGTTGGGCAGTTCAATATTTTCTCCCTCCTTGTATTTTTGCAACAGCCTGCTGTCCATCGAGGAAGGATTCACCCCCCCTCTTCCTCTGGATTTCTTTCATTTGCAGCATCTGATTCTCAACCTTATGACAAACTGCATCTGTTAGTTTGTACTTGCACCCCTTTCTGGTCTTGGGTTTTGTGCATTCCTCCTTTGGGCCATCCTTCCACTTCTGTAGGATCTTCCTGCCCAAACGTGAGGTATCAAGTTTACTACTCAGCTTCTCCTGCTTTTGTGATGAGGGTTGCTTCACGGGGGGGGGGGGGGGGGCTGAGATCTCCTATGCTGCTCTTTGAAACACACTCCTTGCTTCCTGCCACTCTGCATGCATTAACAGCTTCAATCTGTGATGAGGTCCCCACCATTTGTTCCCCATCAGCTGGCACTAGTTGTTTTTTAGACTTGGCAGGCAGTATTGCAGCAGTGAACAGGTCTTTTGTAGGGCTAAAAGTGCTTGATTGCTGCAAGGCAGGATATAATGTCCCATCTTCTTTTCCACCCCCATCCTCATCAGGGGGCTGTTGTTTCTCATATGATGGAGGGGCAGTTGGACTCCCTCCCTTGGCTGGAGGCAAAAGCTGTGGGAGGGGGCCATCAAGCCTCTGTGAGAACAACATATTCTTTGGAGTGAGTCTCTGAAGGCAGTTTCTAACTTCCTCCCATGTAAATAGCACTGAAACAGAAAGTCTCTCATGCTTTTGCAATGCATTTCCAATTTGATTCCACTGTTTTAAGTCCAAACATTCATATTTAAACCAATGACAGTTTTTTTCTATAGCTTTGACCAGCTGTTGTATCTCCTTCTCATCAGCTCGTTTCCCATTGTTATTCAAAAGATCTGAGATATCTTTACAAAGTTCCTGCATTTGCGACGCCAGCACACATCCCATAATTAAATTGTTTTTCACTCACCCTTTTGTGATGTTTTCTCAAGCGCTTGATTTATGACCTTCCCGGTCGGACCTTTTTGCCTGGTCGTAGGTGAATGAGACCTTGTCCCCGGTCGCCAATTATGAGGTGCTAATTGCTGTTTGCTGCTTCAAAGCATTCCTTTGAATTTCATTCAAATGGCCTTACCACGGAGCACCAGTTGTAGGAATCTGATTCATGTAAAGATAATCAATCAGCCTCATTAGCAGCAGTTTACAGCCCCAGATCTTTTAAGAGAGCGTTAAAAGGTCTGATGAAGTCCAGCTTCATTAGACGGAGTAAGCAGAGAAAAGAGATAGAGAGAAAGGCAGAGAGCAAAGCATACACACACGACTGCAGTTTGGCTGAACAAAGGATAATAATGGCTTCTCTTTATTCAAGCAGAGTATAACAGAAATGAAACTTAAGCTATATAGCCAATCAGAAAGTCAGACCCCAAATAAGGAGAATACTTTTTCACTATTCTACGCATGCCCAAAAACCAGCGTTGTCTCTCATGCAAGCAAAGAGGCCTTTGTTTACAAAATGTGTCAGAGACAGCCTGACAGAATCCAGATACATTCCCACAGTCTCTGAGGCCCAGGAGGAGCTGGTCCCAGAGGGCCTCATCCAGGTTGTGCCACTGGCTTGGCACGGCAGCATGGTGGAAGGCTGCAGCATAATCGGTGACCAATTCTCCAACTTTCTGGTCTCAACGGTAGAATGCCAGTCTTGCCGGGAAAATGGAGACTTTGGGCCTGAAGTGATTCAGGAGGATGGCTAGGATGTCTGCCAGTGGGATGTCCTTTAGGGCCCATGGCAGCAGCAGATGCATGATCAGCTCTATCATGGGCAACCTGCAACAGGCCAGGAATGATGCCTTCTGTCATTCGTCCCCCTTGATCTTCTCCGCGACTACTAAGTTCTCGAACTGGATTTGGTACATGGGTCATTTCTTCGGGTTGGAGATGTTGAAAACAGAGCCTATCTTCGTAGGGAGGGAAACCGAAGAATTAAGCAAGATAGAAATAACCAGGGAGGAGGTCCTTACATGTCTTGTTAAGCTAAACACTAACAAATCCCCAGGACCAGATGGCATCCATCCACGAGTTCTCAGGGAACTTAAAGATGAAATTGCTGATATCCTAGCCAAAATATATAATCTTTCCCTCAAATCAGGCTTTGTGCCTGATGACTGGAAGGTAGCGAATGTAACACCAATTTTCAAAAAAGGATCCAGGGGTGATCCAGGAAATTACCGGCCTGTCAGTTTGACATGTGTCCCAGGTAAAGTGATGGAAACCATCCTAAAAGACAGAATTAATAGTTACATAGAAGAGAAGGCACTGCTAAAGGAGAGCCAACATGGCTTTTGCAAGGGCAAATCATGCCTCACTAATCTGTTGGAATTTTTTGAGAGTGTCAACAAGCATGTGGATAAGGGGGATCCAGTTGACATTGTTTATCTGGACTTTCAGAAGGCTTTTGACAAGGTCCCACACCAAAGGCTCTTGAATAAACTTACCAGTCATGGAATAAAGGGACAGGTCTTGTCCTGGATCAGCAACTGGCTAAGGGACAGGAAACAGAGGGTAGCACTAAATGGACACTTCTCCAAGTGGAGGGAAGTAAAGAGTGGGGTCCCCCAAGGTTCAGTACTGGGACCCCTGCTTTTCAACCTCTTCATAAATGATCTAGAGGTAGGAGTAAAAAGCAAGGTAGCCAAATTTGCTGACGACACTAAATTATACAGGGTAGTGAAAACTGTGAGAAATTGTGAAGAGCTCCAGAGGGATCTCTTGACACTGGGGGAGTGGGCAAAACAGTGGCAAATGAGCTTCAACATCAGTAAGTGCAGAGTGATGCATGTTGGGGCAAAAAAACCCAATTACATTTATAAACTGATGGGGTCTGAACTCTCTGCGACAAACCAGGAAAGGGACCTTGGTGTCCTGGTGGACAGCTCAATGAAGGTGTCAACCCAGTGTGCCTCAGCAGTGAAAAAAGCAAACTCAATGTTAGGGATCATTAGGAAGGGTATAGAAAATAAGTCAGCAAGTGTCATTTTGCCTCTTTATAAATCTATGGTGAGGCCCCATCTGGAATATTGTGTACAGTTCTGGTCGCCATACCTCCAGAAGGATATTATGGAGTTGGAGAAAGTACAGAGGAGGGCAACCAGAATGATTAGGGGACTGGAACACCTTCCTTACCATCTGAGGCTGCAACGGTTGGGCCTTTTCACTCTTGAACGACGGCGTCTAAGAGGTGACCTGATTGAAGTTTATAAAATCATGCACGGTGTGGACAAGGTAGATAAGGAAAAACTGTTTTCCCTATCGCACAACACTAGAACTAGGGGACACTCCATGAAACTTTTGGGTACTAGTTCTCAAACAAATAAGAGAAAGTACTTTTTCACCCAGAGGATTACTGGTCTATGGAACTCCCTGCCAGAAGAAGTGGTGACAGCTGTCAGTCTTCACAGCTTTAAGAAAGGATTAGACAAGTTCATGGAGGACAAGGCTATCAATGGCTATAATTATGGCTACCTAAGGACAGCCTCCGGGTTGGAGAGATAGGCAGGATATCTCTCAATGCCATTTCCAGGGAATCCTAAGCAGGTGAGGGCATCTCCTTGGGAATACCCTGAAGGAAATGGTGAGCCACTGTGTGAGACAGAATGCTGGACTGGATGGGCTGTGGCCTGTTCCAGCAAGGCTGTTCTTATGTTCTTATGAATGGTCCCATGGAAAATGTAGTGGTGGCTGCCATCCCATCCTCGTTGCCAATGTTGAGTCCGGAACAAGAAGTACTCTAACCAGCAGGATTGGGTTAAACTCAGTGATTCTTTATTCAGCTCATACTTCAGACTGGGGACTATGTACAGGGTTGGCCTCTATATATACAGTAATTTGACCATTACAAAACAAGATATATTTAGGCGGGCTTCTGGAGGACAAACAAACTTCAACATTTCCCACTTTGACATGTATTTGAATTTCGCGCCTTTAGAAAGGGTGCACTTCTGTACTTTAGTTTTGGCGCAGTTTGACCTTTGAAATAGAATTAGGCTTTGGACACAAACTATGGCCATGTGTCACAGATGGCATGCAGAGCCCTCGCTGTTGGCATGCATGCTGTTACCCCAGCACAGAGTTTGCACCGCCTCTCTGCCCAGCAGCCCAATGGGAGCACTTCCTCCCTCTCCCAGCAAAGTTCACTCTGCCCAGCAGCCCAATGGGAGCGCTTCTCTCCTCCGAGGATAGAGTTCACCCTGCCCCTCTGTTTGGGCACTTAGTCTCTAGAAGGTTTGCCATCACTGAACTAAGCCTTGTCTATTAGATCTTTAAAATATGGATCCATTTCAAAAATGAGTTGGCAATTCCTCATTAGCGTGGCTGA
The DNA here is from genome assembly GCA_035047345.1 of Bradypodion ventrale. NCBI lineage: Eukaryota > Metazoa > Chordata > Lepidosauria > Squamata > Chamaeleonidae > Bradypodion > Bradypodion ventrale. The sequence goes on along the minus strand of JAWDJE010000009.1, from coordinate 19,950,613 downwards.
ACACTACATTTTCCAGAGTGAAATGCTTTGAGCCCACGGCCAGACTTAGTTTTTCTGTTAGTTTTGTTTTACCTCATATCTGAAGTTTTAAAATCTCAATCCTAGAAATGAGGAATTTGTGGATTCTTATAAATTCTGGAAAAAAACCAAACAAATCTGTCACACATTTCTAATGTATGAGACTATTTCCCCTTTTTCATTTTTCCTATAGGTGATCCAGGTAGATGATCCAGGTAGGTCATTACTTCTCAATATTGACTTTTTATCCTGAAAAGTGGGATACATCAGTTATATAAATCAGTTTGGCAAATGATAGAGATAAATATTCCAAAATATATGTTAGCATATAACACACGTATATGTAAAGAAAAAAAATCATTAGTTAAACTTCCTTTCTTTTGTACAGTTTCTCAGGCAACCTCCATGTTCAAGCTTCTTTTTATTTAATTATTAAATGGCATAATGCATTAGCTTGACCTTTTCGGTATACTACTGGGTGGCCATTTCACTATTTCTTATGTTAATTCCTGAATTCCATAGGGAATATACAAAATGGCAAAGATATTTCAAATGCTTAAGATTAAAATGCCCCAAAAATACTTTATACTGGTTTCAGTTAAAAATGAGCACCTCGTGAGACACACATTTTTATGTCATAATAATGCTGTCATATAATACTGGTAAAACACTTTGGTTTTTTTTGTGTTTTTTGCATTTTGAGAAGTGCTGTGTATCTTGGTTCTACTGACCTCTAAGGTAGCATACTGATCAGCACATCAGAAATCCAATTCATTGATTGGAGCCTGCAAGAAAGCTTCAGATAATTCACTGTCAACATTATAGAAACAAAACTGTATAAACAGCATAAACCAGGAGTTCTCAACCTTTTTAAACCAGGGGGTGGGTCACACTCCTTCAGATGGCTTTGGGAGCCAGATGGCCATTTTGCCCTTCCTCTACCACATGGCACTTCCTGGTGTGGTGGAGGCGGTGGGGGGGTGTTATGTATGCATGTACAATGTCTCTTTAAATGTATGAATGTAACCAGCCACAATCACAATGTATCTCAGCTGCTAAGGAACGCGAGCAAGCCGCCCATAGAGGGCAGCTGCGAGCGTTCAGTCTCACATGGTCCACATTCCCCAAATCACGAACAGCCGCGGGAGATTCCCCGCATGACAAAGGACTACAGAAAACAACTACAAGAAGAGAGGCGTGACCTGGGCGAGGCCACGCCGGTAGCAGCCAATGAGCTACCGTGCAACCAGATTCAAATGTATTATGTACTGTATATAATGAGATGTACCTCCGCCATTACCACATGTTCATACTGACCATCAATGAATAAACCTGTGTTAGTCCTTCCTGCGACTCCTTCTTTGTCTCCCGTGCAAGACACTAAATTGGCGACGAAGGTGGGATAGATGGCGAATCCCAAAGTCAAGCCGTACCAGTTCGATGTCAGCGAACCCGAGCAGTGGGAGCTCTACGAGTGCCAGTTTCGGCACACGATGGAGGCCGCCGGCATCGACGACGACGCGAAAATGCGCTCGCATTTCCTGTCCCAGGTGGGACCGGCCGCGATGCGGATCTTGATGACCCTCGTGGCCCCCCGAAAGGTGGATGAAGTGCCCATCCACCGCATCCTGGAGAAGCTTCGTGAGCATTTCCAACCGCCGGTCTCAATCTTCCCAGCCCGGGTCGTGTTCCACCGGCGAGACCAGCGCCCAGGCGAATCCGTGTCTGCCTACGCGGCGGCCCTCCGGCTGGCAGCGGTGCACTGCCAATGGGACGACCTGGACCAGGCCCTCTGAGACCACATGTTGTGCGGTTTGGGGGACAAGGAGCTGCAGAGGCGCCTGATGACCCGCGACAGCCGCCTCACGTTCAACGAGGTACTGCGGGAGGCCCAAGCAGCCGAGGAGGCCAGGAGCGGGGTCAGGCTGTTTAAGTCCCGAGGGGCCGCGGCCGAGAGGGCCAAGTCGCCAGTGCAAGCGGTCCGGCGGACACCAACAAAGACTGCCTGGCGGGCCCCCAAGCCGCCCGCCGGCTCACCAGCGATATCTGAGGAGTCGTCTACGACGGCAGACCCCTGTTCCAGCGAGGAGGATGACGTCCAGCGGATACAGAAGTGCGGGGAGAAGCGTGAGACCTGCGACAGGCAAGACCGCCGTTGCGACGGTTGTGGGGCGCCCCACGACCACACGAGGTTCCCGTTTCGCAAGGCCGAGTGCCACAACTGCGGCCGGAGAGGGCACATCGCCAGAGTTTGCAGGCGCGGACGGACCGAGGACAGGAGCGGCCCAAGTCACCCCCGGGGACACCAGCGTAAGGCGACCGGCACGAGGAAGGTCTCAACCGGTTTCGACGAGGAAGGCGTCAACCGCGTGGGACTGGAGCACCGACGTTTTTTCATTGAGGTACAGTTACAGGGGCTCCCAGTGAGAATGGAGATAGACTCGGGGTCATCCTATTCTATCCTATCCCAGAGAGAGTACATGCGCATTCCCCCAGAGGCGCGGCCCAAACTGCGGGCCTTAAGGTCAAACTTGCGGGACGTGCAGGGAAATGGGATCCCAGTGTTGGGGGTGGGAAAGTTCAAAGTAAAATTCAAGAACTACTCCGAGAGACTGCCCCTAGTCGTCCTCAAGGGGGGGAGATGCTGCCTTCTGGGAACGCAGTGGTTTGCTCCCCTGGGAATCGAACTGTCCGGCATTAATGCCATAGAGACTGACCCAATGCGGGATGTGTGCAATGCGCACCCGGACGTTTTCAAAAAGGGACTCGGAACGTACAGGGGCCCCCCAGTCTCTTTTGAACTGGACCCAGAGATCCGGCCCATCCGCCTCAAGCCAAGGAGAGTGCCATTCGCCCTAAAGGACAAGATCGAGGCGGAACTGGACAAACTGGTGGGGCAGGGGATTTTGGTTCCAGTTGATTCGGCGGAATGGGAAACGCCGATTGTTACGGCCCTGAAATCAAACGGGGAGGTCAGGATTTGTGCGGATTATAAATGTACGATTAATAAGGCCATTCAGCCAAATGCATACCCGGTGCCTGTGGTCAGACACCTACTGGCCACGTTACATGGGGGGAGGTGTTTCGCCAAGCTAGACTTAGTGCAGGCATATCAGCAGCTCTCGGTAATCCCAGCTGCTGCCGCCGCACAGACGATTGTAACCCACAAGGGAGCCTTTAAAGTGACGCGCCTCCAGTTTGGCGTGAATTCGGCCCCCGAGATTTTCCAAGCCCTCGTGGAACGCCTATTAAAGGGACTCCCAGGTGTTCTCCCCTACTTCGACGATGTCCTGATAACAGCGAGGAGCGAGGCAGAGCTAGCCAGGAGGTTAGATGGGGTCCTCTCAGTTTTCGAAAAAGCAGGGCTTCGCCTTCGAAAAGACAAATGCGTATTTTTCGCAAGAGAGGTCGAATTCCTCGGGTTTAAGGTAACCCCAGAGGGAATTCGCCCCTCGGAGTCTAAGGTCGCGGCCGTAAAAAATGCCCCCTGCCCCACCGCAAAGCCAGAGTTGCAGTCTTTCCTAGGGCTCCTCAATTTTTATCACTCATTTCTGCCAAGAAAGGCATCGGTCGCGGAGCCACTGCACGCCCTACTAAAAAAGGATGCAGCTTGGCGGTGGGGGGACAGGCAGGAGAAAGCATTTAAGGAGCTAAAGTCACTCCTTTCCTCGAATGCTGTCCTGACCCACTTCGATCCGAGAAAACCAGTGGTTCTAGTATGTGATGCGTCCCCGGTGGGGGTGGGGGCGGTCCTGTGCCACGTGCTAGAGAGCGGGCGGGAGGCCCCGGTGGCGTACTATTCAAGGTCCCTTTCAAAGGCTGAGCGCAATTACGCGCAAACGGATAGGGAGGCCCTAGCCATAATTGCGGGAACGAAAAAGTTCCATGACTTTTTGTATGGCCGCGAGTTTACGGTGGTGACTGATCACAAGCCGTTGCTGGGGATCTTCACTACCGGCAAACCAACCCCCCAAATTTTATCCCCCAGGATGCTGCGTTGGGCTATATTCCTCAACGCTTACCAGTACGAGCTGATTTACCGCCCAGGGAAGGAGATCTCCCATGCAGACGCACTATCCTGATCCCCTCTCCCTAGCCTAGGAGACCCCACATGCGAGGTGGAGCAGGACCACCAAGTCCTGCTGATCGAAGCCCTCGACTCACCCCCCATTGTTCCGGCCGACCTCGCCAAGGCGACGGCGGCCGACAAGACCCTAGCCCAAGTCAGCTCCTGGGTTAGAAAAGGGTGGCCCACTACTCCCCCGGGTGAGGAATTCCAGCCGTTTTGCAGACGCAGAGTGGAGCTCTCCCTGGAAAGGGGTTGCTTACTCTGGGGACAGCGGGTAGTCATTCCCGAAAAGTTGAGGGCCAGGGTGCTAAAGCTACTGCACACCAGTCACCCGGGAATCGTGCGCTCCAAGGCCCTAGCCAGGAGTTTCGTTTGGTGGCCCAAGATAGACGCAGATATAGAACGGTTAGTGGGCACGTGCGAGAGCTGCCAGAGCTCTCGGCCCGAGGAATCCAAGCTACCCCACAGGGAATGGGACACGGCCCGTGGGCCATGGTCCAGGATTCACGTCGACTTCGCTGGCCCTTTCCGCGGGGCCACGTTCCTACTGGTAGTCGACTCCTACTCCAAGTGGTTGGAGGTAATCCCTATGAGCAGCACCTCCTCCGCGGCAACCATTAGGCAGTTGCGCAAGCTTTTTGCCTGCTTCGGCCTGCCAGACGTTCTCGTGAGCGATAACGCGAGTACCTTCACGTCTGCAGAGTTCAAAACGTTCATGGAAAGAAACGCAATTAGGCACATCACAGCTGCCCCGTTCCACCCCGCCACAAACGGTCAGGTAGAGCGCCAAGTGCGCACTACGAAAGACGCACTGCGGCGCATGGGTCCCGGTGAGTTGAACCTGCATCTGTGCCAGTTCCTCATCTGCTACAGGACAACCCCCTTAGCCTCAGGTTTTTCCCCAGCCGAACTCCTCATGAGGAGGCGTCCGGTAACACTTTTTGACCGGATGGATCCGTCCAGGGTGGAGGACGAAGGGAAGAATATAAGCATGGGGGGAGGGAGCTCCAAAAGTTTTGCGATAGGGGACCTGGTTCACTGCAGAAACTACGCGGCCTCGGGACCAGCGTGGGTACCGGGCACAATTGTGGAGCAAACGGGGCCGGTATCCTATAGGGTCGAAACCAATTCAGGTCTACTTTGGAGAAGGCACGCCGACCAACTCAGAAGGCGAGTCACAGGGGAGGGGGCATCAGCGTTAGGGTCCTCCCCCACCCGCGTTACCCAAGGGGGAGACACGGCGGAACCCACGGATACAAACGCGTATCCTGGGTTCCCATCCACAGAGGAGGATACTTTGAAAGAGAGGGATCAGTTTAGTAATGATTTTGATTTTCCGTACCAGGGGGAGTTAGCGGAGTGGTCCCCCACCCCTCCTAGCGAGAAGAGGGGTTTCAGTTCAGCCCCTGGTACCTCCAGCCCCCCCCCCGGTTCCTGCATCCTAGAGTACACCATAGCTCCGGCCCCTAAAAGACAGGCAGCCGGCGGGAGCTCGCCCGCCCCCGCCGCAATCTCCCGAACTCCCGAACGGACAGCAGGCGGTGACGGGACCGCGAGGGCATCCTCGTCGGTCCCGAGGTTCGTGCTGGGAGGGTCCCCGGGCTCCTCAGGAAATAGACAGGGGTTCACTTCCCAGCTGTTCATTCCATTCCCGTCCCCCAAGACAAGGGCATCGCAAGCTCCCCACAGAACCACTAACGAGTCTCCATTTTCCGTTGCAGGACGAGACTCCACAGAGCCAGGAGTCACAGGCTCCCCTGTATTAGGTCAGGCGGCCGCACGCCCCAGGCGCACTTGCGGCAAGCCACAATGGTTGAGGGACTTCGTCCCATCCTAGGGGGGAGGGATGTTATGTATGCATGTACAATGTCTCTTTAAATGTATGAATGTAACCAGCCACAATCACAATGAATCTCAGCTGCTAAGGAACGCGAGCAAGCCGCCCATAGAGGACAGCTGCGAGCGTTCAGTCTCACATGGTCCACATTCCCCAAATCACGAACAGCCGCGGGAGATTCCCCGCATGACAAAGGACTACAGAAAACAACTACAAGAAGAGAGGCGTGACCTGGGCGAGGCCACGCCGGTAGCAGCCAATGAGATACCGTGCAACCAGATTCAAATGTATTATGTACTGTATATAATGAGATGTACCTCCGCCATTACCACATGTTCATACTGACCATCAATGAATAAACCTGTGTTAGTCCTTCCTGCGACTCCTTCTTTGTCTCCCGTGCAAGACACTAAAGGGGGTTACATGAAATGGTGTTGCAGGCCACATCCAGCCCATGGGCAGTAGGTTGAGAATCCCTGGCACAAACCGTAAAGCAGGGGAAACATGCAGAAGGAATCAGTTTAAGGATCATGGCAGGTGTTAAGAATACTGGGAAAGGAAGTATTAAAAAAGCAGAAAATGTAAAATATGTGAATTTGAACTATCATAAATGTGGGGAAATATTGGTACAGGTTTGATGTCATAACAGGTGGGGAGTTTCTGTTGATATTAATGGGAACTTCCCTATTGCTCCAATGCCTTCATTTTGGAAGACAAAGCAATTGAGCAGGGGGTTGGACTCAATGGCCTAAAAGGCCCCTTCCAACTCAGTCATTCTAAAATCTCCCTTTGCTCTTTGTAAGGAAAAATGGGATTAGACATGAAATAAACAAAACTTTTTTATTTCATGTCTAACATATTCATATGGACATGCTTCCACTAGACGTGTGATTCATTTCTGCTGCAAAATCTCACCACCTTTCTTATCCCAGTTCTGTATTATGCAAAGTTAGTCGCAACTAGGAGGTGTACGTTTTGTGTACTATCAGGCCACTGAGCTAAAAGAATTTATCATGTAACCTACACAGCTGTTTCTAATCTAGACCAAGTTACGCTTATGAAACCTGTTTCATCTGTTTTTCCCATGCTTGGATCATACATCATTTGAGCCTACACTTATCTATGTGTGAAAGATCTTCTCTTCTACAAGACTGTTCTTGTTCATTTTAGGCATCTTTCCAAAACACATGCATTTTTGTTCCCATTGACTGAAATATGCTTATAAGCTTTTTTCAAACATACACGTTTCTTTGCTTGATTTTTTCATCTCTAAAGAAAGTTATATTTTTATTTACCAAATTGAGAGGATAGAAAATTACTGTTTTTATAAAGTAATGCAAATCAGAAGACCTTTCCTTCCTTGTCCATACTTGTAAAACAACCACTTTTACATTGACAACTTCATAGGAATTTTTTGGAATAGTAGCCGTGATATACATTCTTGATATCCATGCTTGTCTGTCATTCATTGCTTTGTGAGCTATTTGCCTTGTGATAGTCAAGTCCACTTGTACCAATATTTCCCCACATTTATGATAGTTCAAATTCACATATTTTGCATTTTCTGCTTTTTTAATACTTCCTTTCCCAGTATTCTTAACACCTGCCATGATCCTTAAACTGATTCCTTCTGCATGTTTCCCCTGCTTTTCGGTGATATCTTGACCCCCTGCATATGGTGCATATAAACTGTTGCAGTGGCCCACGGAAAGGGTCACCTGGTGCGGTAGGGGCCCACGGAGGTCGGGGTGACTGGCCGCAAGGGAAGGCACGTGAGACGAATGTGCGGTAAAAGTCCAGTCCCGATCTGTCTCGGGTGGGCGTATTTATTACCCTGCCTCGAGGGTTATGTGCCTAAGGTGCACGTGACCTCGTTACAGAAGGCTTTTGCAGGCGCACCCCCCAAAGAAAGACTCAGACACTTGTAATTATTTAAGGCAAGCAGGCCGAAGTAACACTGGTAAGGTTCCTATTACCCCTGTACCTGTCTAAGTGTTGGCCAGCCAATTGCGAACCTGCCGGATACCTATGGGTCATAAATCTTTACCTTACCAGTGCTACCCGCCAAAGTGACCAAAGTCAACTTACCCCTAGCACTAGCAACAGTGTGGGATGGGCAAAAAAGCCAGAACCAAAGGGCCAATTGTAGGTTCAGGCCAAAAATTCCCACCGGGCCCCGAAGCGACCAAAAATCACACTGTTCACTAGGGAGGGGGTGGAGGGGAAAACTTCTCCGCTCCGTCGCAAATCTAAAATGGCACCTCGGCTGCCTCGTGGCCACCCCTTTTATAGAGGGGTGGCCTTGCCCCCTAACTCACCCGGATGTCTGAGTCCGGGGGGGCCCACAAAGAGTGCGGCGGCTATTTTGGCGCCGCACTTTCATTGCAGGCGCACCCCCCAAAGAAAGACTCAGACACCGGTATATGGATAAAGGCATCGGGCCACTTTTATTGAATAATGCCCTAGTCCGAATTATAACTTTCAATTGGTGTAATCATCCAATTGTAATTCTTTAAGGCAAGCAGGCCGAATTAACACTCCCAAAATGCCATGGCAATTGGCTACATGTAACTATTTGTATCAATGTGTTTGTTGACACAAACAAATTGTTGACCGGAGTCAATAAACTCTCTACTGACCCCACCCTATGACGTGTATCCGTTAAATATCAAGGTGATGCAGGCTGTTAAGCTCCTGCCATCACCCCTTGCCTGGTTCGTCCTTGACCGGCCAAAGCTATTACCCCTGTACCTGTCTAAGTGTTGGCCAGTCAATTGCGAACCTGCCGGATACCTATGGGTCATAAATCTTTACCTTACCAGTGCTACCCACCACACGGGGAGGCGTCCATGATGACTCACCGCCCCCCCCAGACCGTCAGCTCGGTCGCCAGGCCTGCTTGCAAATCTTCCAGAAAGAGGTACATACCTGTACCCGACAGGTGGACCCCATATCCTGCCTACCGGCAAAAGTTTTTGAAGCCTATTCGCAGATTTCGAATGGCTATCTCCAAGCCATGCTCAGCAAGGGACCGGGCAACAGCCCTGTCCACTGACCGCCGGAACGGTCTGAACCACGGAGATCCATGTCTCCTCTAAATCGGTGTCTTGGCATGATGTTAGACCATAGCTACCGTGTGTAAGCCATACATGATATAAAACACCAGGTCACTGCACCTTGACAGTTTAAGGAAAGGTCAGTGATCCGTATAAGATCATTGCCGCCGAGGTGCAGAATAAGAACATCGGGCGGTCCAGCATCCCTGATGGACATCAGGAATGGCAACAGTTCCCGCCCCCTCGTGCCGCGCATACCATACATACCATACCGCGCATACCATACATACCATACCATATCATACGTGCGGATGCACGCAGCCCGAGCTGGGGTCCACACTCTGTCACCGCAGCATATACTGCTGCCCAGTGTACATAGCTGCGGCCCACCAGCCCCACTGCCACCGGTGTGCGGAGACACACAGGATCTGTAAAAGAGGAGAAGAGGTTAAGGACATAACTAGGTACTCATACAGTGAGGGGACATACATATAGGAAAATTACGCGCACCCCCCCGCATGCCCACATATATCCGCCTCCGAGTACCCCAAACGTAGCCGCAGTCAACGCGACGCCTATCCTAAATAAATGGGTGCCAAAACGGGCCCCACACTGTGAAGCGCGGTACTGGTCACCCTCCGTAACTTTACTTTGGTACGGGTAGACCCATCCTGGTGGCAGAAAAACAGGCTGGGGCACCCAGCAGACACTGCCAAAAACTCATGTAGGGCACCAACTGGACAGATGTCTTCAATGGAACCTCGTAGCAGTCTAACTCCACTGCCTACGCTGTGCTGAACAACCTTTGAGGACCGTATCCCCAATTGAGCCCAATCATGCGTGACATAGACATCGTCGAGTTCCAGTGCCCTACGAGACACATCCGCCTTACACAATGGTACCAACTCTGGTACCAACTCACTGATGCGGAGCGCTCCAAAAAAGGCTACCATGGTAGCTGCGTGACCAAGAGCCACCTCATACCTATCATAACATAAGTTATGCCAGCCTCATGCAAGGTGGGTCAAAACACCTGGTGAATTCGGGTAACGTGTGTCCGGGCGGCGGACACGTTCACGTGTCCACCCCTCCAAAACACGACGCATGTGGAAGTCATTCACGCAGTCATTGAAGCCCCTCACTTTGGCCATAAATGCCAGTGCCAAAAGCCTAGAGGCTATAGTATGGGGGGGAGCAAGCCCTGACTGTGAAGATAAACCATGTATTGTAAAACCTGGTCCACTGGTATTAGCCACACTTCAGGCAACTGTAGTTGCTCGTAAAAGGTTCTAAATTGTATGAAAGCATGTTGATACGCCTTACGCGTGCGAGGTGCCAATGACATGCCGATCGCCCGGTTCACCTCTCCTCGCCAAACGTCCAAATCTTGGCCGGGAGTGGCGAGGGGAATTCCTCTGCTTCCGGAGCCAAGGCACAGAACCGGGGGATCTGCAGGCGGATAAAGCATCAGCAATAACATTATTAATACCTGGTACATGTCTGGCCCTGAACAGCACATTTAGGCGTAGGCTTCTCAAAACGAATTGACGAACCAATGCCATGACCCTGGGGGATTTGGACGTCTGGGCGTTGACAATGTGCACCACTGCCGCATTGTCACACCAAAAATGGACCACTGTGTTGGCCCACTTGTCGCCCCATAGCATCAGTGCTCCCAAAATGGGAAGAAACTCAAGGAAGGTAAGATCGCGGAGGCGATCCATGTCAAGCCATGCGTGAGGCCATCGGCCGTAAGCCCACCTCCCCTCAAAATAAATCCCATAATCCAGGGAGTCGGAGGAATCCGACTGTACTTGAAATTTAGGGCAGACCATAAGGTCTGATCTCCAGAAAGAGACCCCGTTAAAATCATGGAGGAATGTGAGCCAAACCAGAAGGTCTGCCCGTATGCCCCTGGTAAGTCGGTCCCTGTGGTGGCATTTTAACAGGCCGGCCATGACATCACACAGACGCCTGGCAAATGCTCTGCCAGGTGTCACCACCCTGCAGGCAAAGTTAAGGTGGCCATGAAGTACCTGCAGCTCACGAAGGGACACTTTACGCTTGGCAATCAATGCCAAATTCGCCATGGAGATCCGGGTCACCTTATCCATGGGTAACCTGGATGCCTGTGCGACAGTGTCAATTTCAATGCCCAGAAAGGTGAGCTTGGTAGCTGGGCCCTTGGTCTTTTCAGGCACTAAGGGGACACCCAGTTCCTGCATTAGCGTCTGAAATGTAGTGAGGAGACGCGTACACGTGTCCAAGCCCCGTTCACCCCCAAACAAAAAGTCATCGAGGTAATGGGCTACAGACTGGGACCCTGACCTGTGAACAAAGGCCCACTGGAGGAAAGTGCTAAATCGTTCGAATGCCAAACATGAAATAGAGCAGCCAAAAGGCATGGCCTTATCTACGTAAAATTTTTCTTGGAAACGAAAACCCAACAGCTCAAAAATCCCCTGGGTGCACTGGCAGTAATCGGAATGCCGATTTAATATCTCACTTTGCCAGGAGGGCACCGGGACCACATGAGCGTACCATCTGTAGGGGCTGATCAAACGACGTGTACCTGACTGGAGCCAAGGTCATCAGGAATAGCGTCATTGACCGAAGAACCCGCAGGGTAAGATAGATGGTGGATTAGACGAAATTCACCTGGGGTCTTTTTCGGTACTAGCCCCAGAGGGGAGACCTTCAAATTAGGGAATGGTGGTTCCGTAAAGGGGCCCGCTACTCTCATAGCCTTAACTTCCTTAGCTATGCTTCGTGCAGCAACCTCCTTATTAACTTTCAAAGAAAGTAAGTTCGGAGCGTCCTGGGTCCCCGAACACCCTTAAATGGAATACGAAAGCCCAACTAGAAACCCTCCAGCAGGTACCTCACATCATCCCTTCTTGGATAAGCTGAGAGCCATCGCTCCAGCATGTGGACATTAATTGGGGAGGGGGCCTTTTGCATGGCTAGCTCCTTCAGAGGGAGCTCTGACCACCCTTTGTCCACCCCTACCTCTGTCTCGTAACCCACCAGCCCGCGGGCACGCGGAGGCGGCGTGGGGGCCAGAGCAAGAGGAACACTCGTGTCGGAAATGACACTGACGCTTACTACACATGCTGTTAGCTGAGAAGCTCCAACACAGCAGGCGGGCTGGAACCCCCTGCCCTGCCGGTTGGCGGGGAGCCTGTGGTGCAGCAGCCCGCTGCACGGCATGGCCAGAATGGTACCCATCACCAGGCGCCGGACGCGTGTGAGTCATATACAAGAGCCCCAATTGCTGACAGGGCTCATCCCACCTCATTTCAGGGTGTAGGGCCACCCTCATCCTAAATTCCTCATCGTAAGCCAACCACGATGGGCCAGGGAAATCAACCATCGCCCTGTAAATATTGTCAAGGTATTGACCCATCGGAATGGCCACATCAGGCCGGGCCCTGAGGTATACCGCCATATATATATATATATATATATATATATATATATATATATATATATATATATATATATATATATATATATATATATATATATATATATATATATATATATATATATATATATATATATATATATATATGAGGTATGGCGGCAACCAGGTAGCCCAGGTGCGAGGTGGCTTACGACGACGGGACAGGTGTTTGTCTCTGTCATCCTGTCCCTCCCTCTCCTCCTTAGTGGGCTCACGGTTCAAGAGGGAGAAAATATCAACGTACTCCCCTCGCCAAATCTTTTCCCTCGTGACCTGTGACAAATGATCACCCAGGGGCAAGGAATACCCAGCCGTCGGCAAAGCCATCGATGGCACATTTTGGATGGAAGGTATGCGCAGCGGGCCCTGAACAGCCCCTGCGATGCTCAGCATACCCTCAGGGGCGGACACCCCTGCCCTGAACAAGGGACCATTTGGCAACCAGGGGTTAATGGGGCAGTGTGGAAGCAGCTGCCCATCCGCATTAACTTGACGTGGCCAGGGGCACTGAACCCCCCCAGTGTAAGTGGACAGTGTCAGTGGTGCACTAAATTGAACCCGATACTCACTAGTCGCACCCCCGTGAGCCACCGGCTCACGGTGGGTGTCGGAGCTCGCGACTGGCATCGAGCTCGGGACCACACCTGACTGCTCCCAGCTGGTACATCTGGTCGAATGGAAAGCTGCGAGGCACCAGCCGGGGCTGGCCGGATAGCCTCAAGCAGCTCGACCCTGTTGGCCGCCCGCTGGAGAGTCGCGGCCGATGAGTTGGCCGGGATCGACGAAGGGGCCGCAGTTGAAGTAGCGGTTGCGCCCCCATCGGAAGGTGGCTGGGCAATGCCCAATGATGCTTCCGGCACTGCTATACGTGCTATTAGTGCATCCACTGCCTCCGAGCCCCCAGTGTAAGGTGGGCCGGGTGGGCCGGACGGCCCACTAGGCAGTTGGTGAAATGGAAACCCAAAAGGGGATCCGGGGCCAGAATAGGGCCATGCCCAGAACTCTGGCCCATGGGGGCCGGAGGAACGGTGGGGCGGAAACCCGCACCAGGCCCCCGTGGGCCACCTTGTCCTGGGCCCTGCAAAGGCCTGCCTAGGGCCGAAGCCCCCAAGGGGCCAGCCTGTGCCAGCCCAGCCAGGAAGCTGGTGCCTGGCTGCCAGGCGGGAGCCTGATCGGCCCCACTGGTAGCAGTGGGCAAGTGCCGCACGCTGCCCTGCCGTGGGGGCGCAGCCCTGGTCCTCCGACCCGCAGGCTGCCCCCGTCTGATGAAGGCTTCATTGCCGTGGCCCTGCGCTTGGGAGCCATGTCTCCCCAAGATACAAGGTCTGATCGCCATAGGATCCCTGTCCAGGGATCGGATCCTGAGCCCGAAGTACCGCGGTAGCGAAAACCGGGCCGGGTACGAAGGGCGAGCTAAAGAAGAGAGCGCGACGGAGAAAACTTCTCCGCTCCGTCGCGAATCTAAAATGGCAGCTCAGCTGCCTCGTGGCCACCCCTTTTATAGAGGGGTGGCCACGCCCCCTAACTCACCCGGATGTCTGAGTCCGGGTGGGGGCCCCCGCAAAGAGCGCAGCGGCCATTTTGGTACTACGCTTTCATTGTATACGTGGCATTTCGCTGACCAAGTTACATTCATCAGCTCTTGGAAGTTACTCGGAAGTTACTGAGTACCTTGGACCTCCGCTGAGGAACTAATTAACCGGGTTGGCGAAACCCATTGGCAACTAAACTTAATTAACTTGTCCAACGCGGCTTGTTTGCCCAACTAAGCCGGCGGACGTGAGTTAGATATTGTGCATTACCTGGGTTAGGTATCTGTGCATTAACTTGGGTTCATCACCTTATGACATTTGCCCTACTTCTCTCAGAGCCTCCAGCCAAGGCAATATGAATCATTCCATAACTATCAATTATAGCCCGTACCCTTTGAACTATGACTCCTTTGTCTGAAGAAGTGGACTTGATCCATGAAAGCTCACAGTAAAAATATAGTAGTCTTTAAAGTGCTGCAGTTTTTTTCTTTTTGTTTGTTTTCTGATATGCCTGAACTTCTTAGGACTTACAGACTCCATATATGTGTGTGGAAAAATCCTCCCCTTATCTCTGTGGTTCATTCATTTGCCCATAAATGGATACAACTAGTGGCAGCATTCCAACAACAATGATTTTAAAAAGGAGACAAAAACACAGGGTCATGGTGTCAAATTAGTGGAGTAGCTCTCCATAAACCTCTCTGAATAGCAATGTTTTAGGAGCTTCTTAAAATTCTGTAGGGAGGGAGTCAAGTGTACTGACTGTGGGAGGGAGTTTCATAATTCTGAAAACTCAACAAAGAAGATCCTATTTCTAGTTATTGTCTTTTTGGCCTTTCTTCGAGTAAGCACTTAGAAATGCAGGGTTGTAGAGGACTGAGTAAAATGGGTAGTAGAACCCTGGAAAAGATGCTCTAACAAGCAACAAGGTTCCAAACTATTTTGGGCTTTATATGTTAATACTGTAGCAGCTGAGGGGTAACAAGATAGATACTCAAAGTTCCGTATTTGAAAAAGTAATGTCTTTTATGTATATAACTCCCAAAAAACTGAACGTAAAATGTTCCACCATGGGCTAAATAAAAATCTTCTTATGTAAAGGCTGTACCAGAATCTTTTTTTGATGTATTTAACAAAACAATTTCCACTGTGTGTAATAAATCAATTTGTTCACTTAAGACAGCTGCTGCAACTGTTTCAAAGTCGATACTTGTAGGAATCGGGGCCGCTGAGGGCCGTAGGTCCCGGAGGAGACTGATCAAGGAACGATACGAGGCAGTATGGAGGAGAATAAGATCAGTAGTTTATTGAGGAAAAGACATCACCTTTTATAGATCAGAAGGCAAGGTAGAAAAAACCATCACCCAACAGTAAATCACATCACCTATTTACTCAGGTTAATTGGGAATCTCTCTTGGGGAAGTTAATTAGTCCGGGCAAACATAGACTGGGAAAACACCATTGTTTTGGGCTTAGGAGCTGGGTAAACGTGGCCACTATTTGCGCCAGGGATTTACGCTAAGCTCGGAGATGAATGTTTGCCTAATTATGTTACAGGGGTTAGCGATCTGCTTACTTGGCAGAGTCTTAGGTCAGGTCAAGGAATTGGGTGAATCAAACCCTATAATTTATCCACCCCCCTTAATTTGGGTGCTCGCAGAGCCCACGGGCCAGGGAGCCTTTCTCACCGAAGTGGCCTCTGCCGGGCCGTTCCGTGCCCATTGGGGCACGGGGAAACCACACATACTAGTTAATTCAACTTTTCTGAACTTATTGTTCCTTCTTCAGGAAATCTACATGGAAAGCCATCAGATTTGCCTATCACAGCAATTAGGTCAACTACCTTATTCTGGACCAGCTGAAGCTTCCTTATCAGCTTCAAGGGTTAATATTTAACCAACTTAAAGTCAGCTTGCTATTTATAATATGAAATTGGAACTCCAACAATATTAAAATGCAAAACCTTAAAGGCAAATTCATCACTTAAAAATGAAAATCCAGTCTAAATACTACATTATTCAGCCATTCAAAGACTGGGACCCACAATCCCTCATTGACAGGACTGAGTCAGGGGTTCCCAACCTTTTCAAGACAGGGGCCAGGTCACGCTCTCTCAGTCAGCTTTGAGGGCTGGATGACCATTTTGCCCTGCCTGCATGATGGGGTGACCACTTTGTCCAAATAGCTTCAAAAGGGTGGCAATTTTGTTTCTTGAATGCCCTTAGGGGTAGGGGCACATGAAATGGCACCACGGGCCGGATCTGGCCCACAGGCCTTAGGTTGGGAACACCTGACATACTGTACACCGAAAATAAACTATCACATTCCAAAATATAGTAGCCACTTGTTGTACTCAGGTGACAACAAAAGATTGTTGTATAGCCAGAAAGGCCTCCTGATAGTCATAGCAGGAATGTGGCCTTCTTTGATTTGAATTTTGTTGCTATTCTACAAATCCCACCCAAATTTTCTTCCCATCTTTCACACTAGGTTGAAAATCTTGGGTGTTTTCCCCAAGGTCACACATGATGGCTCCTCCAAGATGTATAGTGGAGAACTGAATTCCCATCCTCTGGCTCTGCTTCTACATCCCAGCTTCTACAAGACCTTGCATTATAAACTTAGTCTCACATCTTTGTCTTGCTTCAGTAGTCCCTTGTATGGGAAAATATAAGTGAGAAGCAAATGGTTCTTGCAATTTAGCCAACTTTCAGAGGCCATAATTAATAAAAAAATTCTCCTTTTCTCAGCTCTAAAAGTTATTTAAAACAGCTTCTGGCAGTTTTTGGGATCATTGGGACCATTCTTCAGTGAAAATAACTGCATTGGACCAATTGAGGAATATCTGACCATATTTATCCACAAAGAATTGTCCTAGAAATCATCCTTCATTTAAAAATTAACATTCTTCCAGGATAAGGAATACCATTCTATAATAGGAATCTATTTTGTGAACATTACATATGTATATGTTTGATGTGTCAATTGGTTAATTGGGGCTAACCAATGAATATTAATCTGAGATTTAGCTGGCAAATACATCTAATCTATTCTAATGTGATGGGCTTTAAATGTCAAGGTGCCAATAATTTGTTGTTCAGACCTTGCAAACTGTAATTTTATTGAATCTCTAGGGGCACCGTTGGGGTTCATTTCAATCTATCTTTGAAGCATTAACCTTTTGTGCTTAAATGTGGTTAATTTCAATCAAAATATGCCTGCAAGCGTATCCCCCAATTATTCATATTTGTCTCTGAGTACTGTAATGGGTTTGATCCACACAAGAGTGAACACAGATTGTAACTGAAGAGTTTTACCATGCATTCATTAGCATCTTCCTCACTTAAACCAGAGGCCAAAATCCAATTGAAAACATAACCGGTGGAAGTTCTAAAAAAGTATAATCTTCAACTGTGAATTGCTGCAATTTAAGAGGTTGCAATATAAACATTCGTCCATTGTCCCCCAAATCACCCAACCGATACCAAATTCAGAGCTGGGATTTATACCAACAGACATGTGCCAGTGAGTATGACTAGCAGGATTTTAGCCAATAAGATTTAAAGCAGTCTAAATTCCATGACTAAATCATACTAAATATATATATTAAGGACTCACATTTTTCCATTTGTCTAGCTAAGCCCAGGGATACCAACTGGTGACTAATCAAAACCATGCTACTGCTTTTTAGCCGCCTAGGCAACAGATATTTATCACAACTTCACATTTTGCACATTTATTAAAATGCACAAAAATCAGTTGTAAAAATGTGGAAAATCTTTCCAAAGCCTGATTGTGTGAGGAGAGGGGGAGTAAAAAATTCACGACCTTGTGTTATGATGACAATGGATGCACTGCATGGACATAGCATGTGGATGTGATTTGCTGCTCCCTCCCTTGGGACATGTGGTGACAACTTACAGGCTGGGTGGTGGGGAGGAGCCAGGTACCATATATAAGGGTGGCTCCTTCCCGCCTTGCCCTCTCTCTTCTTCTGCAACTGCTATGAACAATTGTCCCTCCTTCCTTTTCATCTAAGTATGATTTATTGGTCGCTTCGTGGCCAGGTGGAAATTGCCATTTACCACACTACCGCCACAGTGACTGGTTTACAATGGAAATCCTCAACCTCCCACATACTGTATAAGTATGGGGTGGGCAAAAACACCACCACAAGTGCCAGTCAGTGGCAATGAAAAAATCCCACCCGGCCCCAAAGCGACCAATAAATCATAGATGAAAAGGAGGGAGGGGCAATTGTTCATAGTAGTTGCAGAAGAAGAGAGAGGGTGAGGCGGAAAGGAGCCACCCTTATATACTTGCCACTGTTGGAACTCAGAGGTGGGCTCAGAAATAAAAGCCAAACAGCTGCATTTCCCCTTTAGCTGCATAGAGACCATTCTTTCCCACCACTGGAGGGAGATGTATCCCCACTGGAAAAGCAAAATGTTGCTTGGAGGGAGATGTATCCCCACTGGAAAAGCAAAATGAATGCAGGGATCATGCCAAACATCCCCATGGCTTCAAGCGGCTTTTAAAAACCTGCTCTATGCTAACTCGGAGGAGCCCTAATTCAGAGTTTAGTTATTATTTAGTTATTTTTCTGATTTATATCCAAATACTGCAGTGGCTCAAGTCGCTAAGACGCTGACTGGGAAGCGGAAGGTCAGCAGTTCGATTCCAGAGTACTGCAGGACGGAAATGAGCTCCCGTCTTCATCCCAGCTCCTGCCAGCCTAGCAGTTCGAAAGCAAGAAATTGCAAGTAGATAAATAGGGACCACTTCGGTGGGAAGGTAACAGCGTTCCGTGCGCTCCGGTGTCTAGTCATGCCTGCCACATGACCACGGAAATGTCTGCAGAAGCAGACAGCGCTGGCTCTTCGGCTTAGAAACAGAGATGAGCACTGCACCCTAGAGTCGGATACAACTGGCTTTCGAGCAAGGGAAACCTTTACCTTTACTACAGAAATAGTTTCTATCCAAATAGAGTTTCTATCCATACAGAATCTTCTATTGTCTTCTTCATCATCCTCATCACTCTTATGTTTGCAAGATGTTACTGTCAATGAAAGGACATTCATAATTCATAGAGTCACCATAAAACACAAGTGACTTGAGGGCACATTAAAAACAGCTAGGAATGACCCGTAATGTGAAACCTTATAGATCCAAGCATCATATTGCATCCAATGGCATCGAAATAATTACTTACACCATTGTTGAATTCAATAATCCATATCCTACTTCTGTGATGTAATTTAAATACATTTCCATAAAGAACATTTTAAAACACATTTCACTTTTCATGCTACAGAGCTCCTTTATCAGTGTTGCAATTAATAGCAGGCATGGGAGCCATCACAAAGATGACACATCGTTATTTTTCCTTGATTGAATGTCTGCCCTGGAGACTTGGCCTGCAATTCAGAGCTCACATTGTGTTACTTCTTATATTCTTGCCTGGCATTGCTTGCTTGAGTAATTGTCATTTTCATGGTCTGAAATATTTTAAAATGCACTACTGCTGTAGAACAGCTGTCTGTTCATGAAAGATACAAAAGAAATCCTTTGCTTTTGATGAAAGACTAGATCCCTCACTTCAAAACTCCACTTCATTAGTAAACACATTGTTTAGTTCTTTTTGAAAAGGAAAGGAAATGCTGTGATTTTAAATACGTTAAGTTAAATTTATAGTACGTGAAGGTGTCTCGGCATTTTGAAGCTTGGATTTTGTGCTGCAGATATTGAAAAGAGGAGAAAAGCTCAGTTATTGCTGTTGGCAGACCTGACTTAGGCGCCTTTAAGGTGCAGCAGTTCGCGGCACAGGCAGGGAAGCCCCAATGGCTAGTGGGCTGAGCAGGGTGGCTTTCTCGAGGTTTGGCAGAGAAAAACTTTGTCCAGATAGCCTAGCTCATAGGTTCGCAGAGAAATGGTGATCTTAGACTAACTATGCAGGGCATACCTGTCAAGTATCCCATATTGGCCGGGATTTCCCGTATTCCAGTGCTCGTTCCTCCCCTTTCCCACCGCCGTCCTGTATTTTGAACAGCGGGGAAAGGGGTTATTGTGCATGCATGCCCATCAGAGGCAGCGGTGCGCATGTGCAAAGGGGTTCTGCGCATGTGCAAAGGAGTTGTTGCTGCACATGTGTGCCCAGGCCAGAGCAGTTCCTGTATTTTTCAGAGCCGCACTTGATGGGTATGACACAGGGAAAATTAACTGCAAAGACCCCTGGGATGGAAAATGCCACTTTCTCATGCGAAAATCACCCTTATCTTGTGTGTGGGGAGCTTCCAGCCTTGGCAGTGTAAAGAAGGTGCATGGGGGTGAAACTTCTGTTACCTCCTTTGTAGCAACCACTCACTGTCTCCGGGAATGTGGAGTGAGGTTGTTTGTTCTGGATAACAGACCCCACGTAGGTGACAAAATTAGACACAGTCCTCCTTGTAGAATAAGACCTTATTCTTTTAAAGTTCTTTTAAAGTCCTCAATTTGCCCCAGGTTGCAAAAGAAGCAAAAAGTGACAAACTAAGTCTGTTTTATCAGTTTATTGGAAAAATAGCAAAGTCCAATAAATGCAGAATATAGAAAAATGACTACTAACTAAACTAAATATAAAGCTAAGACATTTATTTCGTCCCTAAGAAAAGAAATAGAAAGGTATAAGCTAA
Organism: Bradypodion ventrale; assembly: GCA_035047345.1. NCBI lineage: Eukaryota > Metazoa > Chordata > Lepidosauria > Squamata > Chamaeleonidae > Bradypodion > Bradypodion ventrale. The sequence goes on along the minus strand of JAWDJE010000009.1, from coordinate 19,929,964 downwards.
CACTTACCTAAAGTAAAGTGCGGTGGTCTGTGCCACCCCATGCGAGATGGCGCATAGTGAGGCCCATCGAGATGACAAATGAAATGGGCTCTCTCTGCATTTCAAAAGGACCCATTTTCTTAAGAAAAGAGCTAGGTTTTTATACCTTTCTCTATGGGAAAATTGACCACTCAAAGTGACAGTTTCGTATGTAGATAAAAGATAGCAGGTGGTTCTATGTTCCCATCTCACTTCGTGAGAGTGGACCATCTCTTTGTTCTGTTCCCAGAGCTTGGCCTTGGGAAAAGAACAAGAGGTGCTTTCCCAGGTCTTGGGTAAAATGGTGGAGTGTGTTAGGTATTGGGGTATGCAGCCAATGTGGTTTGCCTGTGTGTACTTGTAGCAGAGAAAAGCGGCAAAGATGTGAACACGCAGCATCAGCGGGAGTGGAATCTCACACAGACAAGCAGCAGTCAGTATAAAGGCAAACATAGGAGAAAAACACAGGCTTGACTGAGATAGCTCTCAGCAATGTTGGCAAAAGTCTGAAGCAGATAATAGTCCAAGCAGAGCAGAATGCATACAAGCAAACTCAAAAGCAAGTCTTAAAGCAAATAGCCTTTTGCAGGTATTACCTCCGAAGCAGTAAGTAGCTTTGTGGCAAGGGCAAAAGCCACCAGTCCTCTTCTCAGGAACAAACGGAGATAATAGTGAGCCAAGTCAGCAGTTCCAGGCAAGCAGTTCAGTTGAGCCAGCAGTCAGCCAAAGTAAGCCAGCCAAGTATAGGAAGCCAGTAAGCAAAGGAAACCTTGAGGCCAGTAAGGCGAGGAAGCCAAATGCTCAACTGCAAGCACTCCTAAAATAGTTGAGAACTGCTGAGTCACTCTGTAAGCAGATACAGCTGGGACACAACACAGAGGAACTCTTAAAGTGGAACTGCGATTCAATACAATACTAGTGAAGGGACTCCAAGTCCTATCATCCTGACATTCTCCTCCTATTGTATGTAGTGCAGTAAGGAACAATCAGAACATGTACAGCATACATACGATACATTTACATCAACACTCTTGGACCCAATGTTTTACAGAGAAAATCGTGTCTATCAGCAGTAAGAGCTTTCGTGAAGAGATCAGCTTGTCTTGGACACATTGTCTTACATTCAAGTACCGGATATCTGTGTAACATGACCTGCCCCTAACGCCAGGATTGGTTGCTGCAGCAATCGTGGCTTGATTATCTTCATGCACAGTTATAGGGGATGATATTTTTATGCCAAAATCACATAACAACTGTTTAAAGCAAACTGTTTAATTACACGTGAGTGAAAGACATGAAAACTCTGATTCCATGGTTGACAGACTATTATGATGATGTGAATCAAAGATCCACCAAAGAACACTGCAAAACCAGATGTAGATATCCTGGTCTCCATATCAGAGGCGAATGATGCATCTGAAAAGATCTCTAACCTCAAATCCTTGTTGGGTTCTAAACACAAAGCATAGTTGTCAGTCTTGACAGCTTTAAGAAAGGATTAGACAAGTTCATGGAGGACAAGGCTATCAATGGCTATAATTATGGCTACCTAAGGACAACCTCCGGGTTGGAGAGATAGGCAGGATATCTCTCAATGCCATTTCCAGGGAATCCTAAGCAGGTGAAGGCATCTGCTTGGGAATACCCTGAAGGAAATGGTGAGCCACTGTGTGAGACAGAATGCTGGACTGGATGGGCTGTGGCCTGTTCCAGCAAGGCTGTTCTTATGTTCTTATGTACCTTTTGGTGGCTTGCCAGTGTTTCTCACACAGACTGTCACACTTCCTAGCCAGTTGGTTGACGGCATAGGAGATGTCTGGCCGCGTCCAATGGGCCAAGTGTCCTAGACTACCCAACAGAGATTGATATAGTGTCCTGTCAAATGCGGGACTGTCTGAGATGTCATGGCAGAACATCATAGTCATAAGGAGTCCTGACTGGTTTGCACTCATTCATCAGCTGAGCTATCTTGTCAGTTTGAGATAGCTTGAATCCATTGGGAGTTTTGGTAACATTGATCCCCAAATAATTCTTTATGTCACCTAAATCCCTTAACTTAAACTTCTTCCTCAACAGGGCAATGATACTTAAGGAAACATCAACAGTAGGTGAAATCACAGCGATGTCGTCTGTGAACAATACAAGATATTGATTATAGTAATTGATTTTACGTGTTAGTAGACATGAATCAGCTTTTGCTTGCACAAAATAAAGTGATGGAAACCATCCTAAAAGATAGAATTAATAGGTACATAGAAGAGAAGGCGCTGCTAAAGGAGAGCCAACATGGCTTTTACAAGGGCAAATCATGCCTCACTAATCTGTTGGAATTTTTTGAGAGTGTCAACAAGCATGTGGATAAGGGGGATCCAGTTGACATTGTTTATCTGGACTTTCAGAAGGCTTTTGACAAGGTCCCACACCAAAGGCTCTTGAATAAACTTACCAGTCATGGAATAAAGGGACAGGTCTTGTCCTGGATCAGCAACTGGCTAAGGGACAGGAAACAGAGGGTAGCACTAAATGGACACTTCTCCAAGTGGAGGGAAGTAAAGAGTGGGGTCCCCCAAGATTCAGTACTGGGACCCCTGCTTTTCAACCTCTTCAAAAATGATCTAGAGGTAGGAGTAAAAAGCAAGGTAGCCAAATTTGCTGACGACACTAAATTATACAGGGTAGTGAAAACTGTGAGAGATTGTGAGGAGCTCCAGAGGGATCTCTCGACACTGGGGGAGTGGGCAAAACAGTGGCAAATGAGTTTCAACATTAGTAAGTGCAGAGTGATGCATGTTGGGGCAAAGAACCCCAATTACATTTATAAACTGATGGGGTCTGAACTCTCTGCGACAAACCAGGAAAGGGACCTTGGTGTCCTGGTGGACAACTCAATGAAGGTGTCAACCCAGTGTGCCTCAGCAGTGAAAAAAGCAAACTCAATGCTAGGGATCATTAGGAAGGGTATAGAAAATAAGTCAGCAAGTGTCATTTTGCCTCTTTATAAATCTATGGTGAGGCCCCATCTGGAATACTGTGTACAGTTCTGGTCGCCATACCTCCAGAAGGATATTATGGAGCTGGAAAAAGTGCAGAGGAGGGCAACCAGAATGATTAGGGGACTGGAACACCTTCCTTACCATCTGAGGCTGCAACGGTTGGGCCTCTTCGCTCTTGAACGACGATGTCTAAGAGGTGACCTGATTGAAGTTTATAAAATCATGCACGGTGTGGACAAAGTAGATAAGGAAAAACTGTTTTCCCTATCGCATAACACTAGAACTAGGGGACACTCCATGAAACTTTTGGGTACTAGTTCTCAAACAATAAGAGAAAGTACTTTTTCACCCAGAGGATTACTGGTCTATGGAACTCCCTGCCAGAAGAAGTGGTGACAGCTGTCAGTCTTGACAGCTTTAAGAAAGGATTAGACAAGTTCATGGAGGACAAGAGTATCAATGGCTATAATTATGGATACTTAAGGACAACCTCCGGGTTGGAGAGATAGGCAGGATATCTCTCAATATCATTTCCAGGGAATCCTAAGCAGACATCTGCTTGGGAATACCCTGAAGGAAATGGTGAGCCACTGTGTGAGACAGAATGCTGGACTGGATGGGCTGTGGCCTGTTCCAGCAAGGCTGTTCTTATGTTCTTATGTTCTTATTTCATTGAAGAACAATAGGCTAAGCCTTTGCCTATCACTTTGAGTTGCCAACCTGTTGTGTCTGAAACAGTATACCTTTAAGTAATGTAACACTCGAATGAGTAGATATAATAACCACCAGCTGTAACACTGTAACCTTCTGTATCAGGACGCGAGCTAGTGACCTCTAGGGGGCAATAGCGAGCACCCAGCTCACATGGTTCCAATTCCCCAAACAACTACAGCGCGGGAAGATTCCCGCCGCCACCTCACCTGGACAAGAAGGGCGTGACGGGGAATGACGTCACGCAGACAGCAGCCAATGGGCTATCGAGGAGCCACTTTCAAATGTATAGTCACAGTATATATTGAGCTGTTCATCCACCATTACCACATGTTCCCCTGGACCATCATGCAATAAAGATGTGTTAAGCCAACCCTTCGGCTGTTTCTATTGTCTTGGTTCTCATACACTAAACTGGCGACGAGGATGGGATAATGGATCCCCACGGAATCAAGACAATGCAGGCCGGTTTCAACATCAACAAACCGGAAGAATGGGAGCTCTTCGAAATGGACTTCCAAAGCGCACTGATGGTGTCCGACATCTCAGACGAGGGGAAGAAGAGGGCCATCCTCATCCGGATGCTCGGGTTTCCCGCCATGAAGGTATTGGTGGACCTGGTGTCTCCGAAGAAGGTGAACGAAGTGCCGGGTCAAGCAGCTCCTGAAAGCGATGCGCGACCATTTCCAGCCCTCGGTTTCGATGTTCTCGGCTCGGGACGCGTTCTGGAAGAGAGTCCAGGTGCCAGGTGAGTCCGTGGCTGCCTTTGCAGCGGCCCTCCGGTTGGCCGCCGGCCCATGCAAATGGGAGAACCTGGAAATCGCCCTCAGGGACCGCATGCTGTGCGGCCTGTGGGACGAGGAGGTTCAGCGAAAGCTGATGAACCAGGAGCCGCCCCCGACGCTGCATGAGGTCGTGAAGGAGGCGCAGGCGGCGGAAGCCATGAGAGCCGGGGTTAAGGGGTTCAGAGCAAGGCCCCCACAACCCGACAAGGCAGCGGGCTCGGTGCAAGCGGCCAGGCAGGTGCCACACTCCTCCATGGAGAGCAGCGAGGACGAGGATGTCCGGAAGGTGCGGAAGGATGGCCGACGCTGCGACGGCTGCGGGGCGGCCCATGACTGCATCAAGTGCCCTTTCCGGAAGGCCGAGTGCCACAACTGTGGGCGTCGAGGGCACATAGCCAAGGTTTGCAGATGGCGGCGCAGAGACCAGAAAGGCTCGACAGACCGCTCGCCGAGGATCCAGGAAGGCGTCCGGCCCTCGAGGAAGCAGGACGGCGTGGGCCGCATCTCCGACGACAGCGGCGACGACACCGCAGTCCACAGCGTGTCCTTAGGACACCCCCGCTATTTTGTTGAGGTACTGGTGCAAGGGCCCCCCGTTAAGATGGAGATAGACTCGGGTTCCTCATATTCAATCATTTCCCAGAGGGAGTTTTTGGGAATTTCCCCAAACGTGCGGCCCAAGCTCAGAGCACTGAGGTCTACGCTGCGGGACGTACAGGGAAATAGCATTCCGGTGTTGGGGGTTGGAAAATTCAAGGTCCAATACAAGCAACGCACCGCGGAACTTCCCCTGGTTGTTCTCAAGGGGGGGAGTTGTTGTCTCCTCGGGACTCAATGGTTTAAGCCCCTGGGTTTGTTCATGGGGGGGGGTGCATGCCGTTGGGACTGACCCAATACAGGAGGTGTGTGATGTGCATCCCGAAGTGTTCAAGAAGGGACTTGGAAAATTCAAGGGACCCCCAGTTGCGTTCGACCTGGACCCGGAGGTCCGCCCAATAAGACTCAAACCGCGCAGAGTGCCTTTTGCGCTCAAGGACAAGATAGAGGCGGAACTGGACAAATTGGTGGGCCAGGGGATCCTTGTTCCTGTTGATTCCGCGGAGTGGGAAACTCCGATTGTAACAGCGCTGAAGGCCAATGGGGAGGTTCGAATATGCGCTGATTACAAATGTACCATTAATAAGGCGATACGCCCAAATGCGTATCCGGTGCCGGTAGTCAGCCACCTGTTGGCCAGGTTACATGGGGGAAAGTGTTTCGCAAAGCTTGACCTGGCGCAGGCATACCAGCAGCTCTCGGTAACCCCAGCTGCAGCTGCTGCGCCATGTGAAATGCACCCAGGCCAAAATGTAAAGCCGAATTGCAATCATTTCTAGGATTGTTAAACTTCTATCATGCTTTTCTCCATTGCAAAGCCTCAGTTGCCGAACCATTACATCAGCTTCTTAAGAAAGATACTGTTTGGCACTGGGGCCATTGCCAGGAGAAAGCGTTCCTAGAACTTAAAAGGCTGCTATCTTCGGATGCTGTATTAACTCATTTTGATCCTAACAAGGCAGTTGTACTTGTGTGTGATGCATCCCCTGTGGGGGTGGGAGCTGTGTTATGCCATGTACTAAATGATGGGAGGGAAGCCCCCGTAGCATTCTATTCCCGTTCACTCTCAAAGCCTGAGAAAAATTATGCTCAGACAGACAGGGAGGCGTTGGCAATCGTGGCTGGCACTAAGAAATTCCACGATTACCTTTACGGAAGACCTTTTACCATCGTAACTGACCACAAGCCCCTCCTTGGAATCTTTGTGAACAGGAAGCCCACGCCTCAAATTCTGACCCCAAGGATGTTGTATTGGGCAATTTCCCTAAATGCATACAATTTTACTTTGATGCACAGGCCCGTCTTGTAGAACAAATGGTCGGCACTTGTGCCAGTTGTCAATCCTCTCGCCCAGACCAATCCCACCTTTCCTCTCGGGAATGGGATTCTGCTCAGGGCCCGTGGTCCAGGTTGCACATAGATTTTGCAGGTCCATTTAGGGGTGCCCTATTTTTGTTGGTTGTGGATTCATTCTCTAAGTGGCTGGAAGTGATTAGGGTGCCTAATACCACTTCAGCCACCACGATAATACACCTAAGAAGGCTGTTTGTAGCATTTGGACTTCCAGATGTGCTAGTGTCCGACAACGTGTCCATGTTCACATCTGCAGAATTCCAATCCTTCATGGAAAGGAATGCAATTAGGCACATCACTGCTGCCCCATTCCACCCAGCCACCAATGGTCAGGTAAAGCAGCAGGTCTGCACAACTAAAGACGTGTTTCGGCATATGGGTGAAGGGGATTTGGAGCTCCAGTTATGCCAGTTTCTTTTCACATATAGGCTCACCCCCCTTGCCTCAGAGCTGTCCCCTGCTGAATTGCTCCAGCGAAGGAAACTGTCATCCTTGCTGTCATCCTTGACCTCTAGGGTAGAGGACAAAGGCACAAATATAGCAATCCAACACCAGAAGGGTTTCTCGTCCGGAGTTATGCAGCTGGTGGTCCTACGTGGGTGCCCGGGGTTGTGATAGATCAGACTGGTCCTGTTTCTTACAGAATCGAAACAGCCACTGGTCTGATCTGGAGGAGGCACGTGGATCAATTGAGACCCAAAGTACTGGACCCACAAGACGAATACAGATGCTAGGGTTGGCCCCCACCCGTTTAAACCCAGGGGGCAGAGGTAATAGTTAGCAGCCAGTCAATATTGACCCAGAAGTGTCTTCTAGGAACCGATTTCAAGGGGAATTTGTGGAATACTCCCCTATTCCATGTGTACCCCTACACTGTCCCAGCCTAGCACTCTGGATTCCTTTATTGAGGATGACCAAATTTGTTTGGTGTCGCCCTCCACTCTTAGTACACACAGGACGGACCCTGAGTTGTCTTATTCATCCACAGAATTAGATTTTGGTTTTGAGCGATTCCCTGCTCCTCCATCTGACAAACGGGGCTTTAATTTGGGTTTACAATCCTCCCCCTCTAGTCAATCCCTCACTCCAGTCAGGTCGCCCATCCTACGAGCCCCTTAACCGGCTCAGCCAAGCATCCGACCCAGAGGGAAACTAGACCGCCATCCTGGTTAAAGGATTTTGTTTTTACCTAGGGGGGAAGAATGTTATGTATGTTAACTGTGTTTTCTGACAGGAGCGGAATGTATCTTTTCTCATGTATCTATTCTTATGCAAATAAGTAGATTGAAAATGTGCACACTGTTAGCCAATGGGCTTGTTGTAGGAGCGGAATGCATCTTTTCTCATGTATCTATTCTTATGCAAATAAGTGGATCGAAAATGTGCACACTCTGTTAGCCAATGGGCTTGCTGTATTATTGTTACTGTTTATAGTGTATATAAGTCCGAGTTTTGCCCCATCCAAACTGTGTTCAAACCCCACTATTAAAGAGCTATTTACTTCACTCGTCTGCTTCTTCATTCCCTGAACACAAAAAGCGGTCCAGCCCTAGACCCCTCCACAAAGGATTTCTGCTTTGTGGGCAGGGCTGGACTGTCATGTATGCGCAGTCCCAGGGTTCCTGGACTGTGGTGCATGTGCAGTCCCATTTCAGGCCGCCAGTCTCTGTGGCAGGTGGGGGTGCCCCCCTAGCATCCCCTTTTCAGGTGCAAGGAACCCGAGGTGGGCTGCCAGTCCCCTGTGCTGGACATCCCAGGCATGCCAGGTAGGTGTGTGTGCAGTTTCCTGTGCATTCAGTACAGGGGTGTCATTTTGTATGAAGACTATACAACACAACACCTTTGTTTTATTTATATAGATTGGCACCATGGGGTGGGTTGGGGGGGCTGTTGAATAGGAAACCTTGGCACTCCAGGTGTTCTTGGACTTCAATTGCCAGAAGCCCAAGTCAGTACTCCTGCTATTCAGGGCTTCTGGGAATTGAAGTCCAAGAACACCTGTGGCACCAAGGTTGGCCATCACTGCTATTGGAGAGCCAAAGTGTTGGCCTTGCAACATGATTTTCAAGAGGGGCAACAATGTCACACTCACATATATAACATTGGCACCTCGGGGTGGGGTGGGCTGTTAGCTCAGGATGGGGTATTTGCCCCCCTTCGGACCCCCCTGGCTATGTCCATGTCCATGGAGCTTTGTAAGAAACCAAAACAAGACCAAGCTTGAAGTGGTTTGTTAGACATGCTCCCAGTGAATGTCATCTGGAAAGCATTTCTTGGCTGGTACGTGCACTCAGGTTTGAACACTGTCCTTCAAACACTATCTCAATAGTGTTTGGTCCTTGAAGTAAATAGGATGTTTCAAATTACTTGATGACAACAGTCTTGAGGTGAGATTGGAACTGCATATACCCTACCCACAGCTTCCAGTTTTTACGAGGAGTGGACACCAACAATGAGTTTTCTCCTGAGTTTAATTCCATTGACCTGATCGGATTGTTTTTCTCACTAAGACCAGTGCAGAATTACAATGACTAGACTGAATTGCTGTGGAGTTTTGGAAGTCAATAAGCAAATACCTCTAATATCGACATATAAAACTTGAACATTTGTATGGTGGGAGTTTTTGTACATCTAGCTACACATATGAAGGTTTCTATAGGCACTGAGAACCAAGTCTTGGAAGGCTCAAACTCTACATGCAAAGATTATGTCCCTGCAGGTATTCATGGTGATCAGGGAATTTAACTAGTTTGGCTGTATGATGTGAGAGAAAAGCGGATCATCTTGTCCCTGTTCATCATGAAAAAATGTTTTTCAATAGGACTTATGCTATTGATGTCAATTTCAGTCAGAACCAGACAACCTCCCTGTGTTAATAGGCTTCAATGGACCCCAGCCTAGCACTGTATGATCTCTTTGATTTTGCCACTGAATTTCAGCAGCAACTATGATAACCTTTTATAGTAGACTGAAGAAGGAAGGAGGTGGGCAAGAAGAAGCAAGAAACAACTCTTCCAATTGGACAGTGATGGCCAACCTTGGCACTCCAGGTGTTCTTGGACTTCAATTGCCAGAAGCCCAAGTCAGCACTCCTGCTAATCAGGGCTTCTGGGAATTGAAGTCCAAGAACACCTGAGGTGCCAAGGTTGGCCATCACTGCTATGGGAGAACCAAAGGGTTGGTCTTGCAACATGATTTCAGTGGTGGTGGCAGGACAGTAGAGGTAGTAGCAAGAAAAAGGCCTTGGGTCAAATGTATCCAGTGGCCCACATGCAGCCACATGAATTTAGCATATATTATTTGCTGAGACAGAAGTATGGGACATTGTCCCATTTTTCATTTCACATCAGAAAGAAAATTGTCTTGCCAGACCTACTCATCTCTCTCTCAATTCTACACTGCTCACTGTTTGGTTTTGATAACTGAGATAAGTGCCTTTCATCCTTTCAAGTGATCTTACCTCTGTGACATAGAAATCTGTTCTGTGGTATGTTAAATATATGCATCAAAGCAGGCTTGGCTTTATTTCTATGGCAATTTCACAGGGTCGCCCCCCTCATTTTAAAAAAAACCCCTTTATAAAGAGTTCAATGTTTGATATTTATTTGAACTTCCAGAAATAGGTAATATAGGATAATTTCTGATGAAAACTGCTGAGATAGTTCACACAAGACATGATGAGGGTCACATGTAGTCTGGACAGGACAGAATGGAAAGTACTATGGAAGACAGGTGTAGATATTCCCTCGCAACCCGTGAAATAGAAAGGCAGGACACAGTCATTTTGGTATAAAATACTTGGGCCACAATTTTATTGAAAACACTAGCATAGTTTGCCCAGCTGGGCTGTTTTAAATTGTATTGGAAGGTTTTTCTTTTGTTAATGTTTATACAAATGAGGTTAGTCTGTAATTGTGATTTTTAAAATGTTTATTTATGCACACGGGCTGTTATAAACTGTGATCAGATTTTTTTGGGTTTGTTTTTGTGGATTAAAAAAAGAGGAAAGGATGATATAATTTTTTACAATTATTTTATTTAACCAAATAATGTTTTAGTATGTGAATTTTTAAAAAATAGTTGTATCTTGGATAATAATTTTAAAAATGTGAAAGTACTTTTTTTTACATTCAATGTTTTTAAACTGTGTTTAGATGTTTCAGGGTTTTTTTGAGTGAAAACTCTACACAGTATTTTAGAAATGTTTTTATTTTATTATTGTGTGATTTGTTTGTGATTTGTGTGAATGTGTGATGCAATGTTATGTTTTTGACTGTTTTTTCTCTTGTGGCCTCTGGGTGGGGCTGTTGAGTATTTCTTTTACTATGACTGTTTTTTCTCTACTGGCCTCTGGGTGGCGGTTCTTCCGGTAAGTAGTCTCTTTCTTTCCTCATTTCAGTTCTGGCCGTCGTGGAGGAAGGATGTCTGCTGGTAAGTTGGCTGGTTTAATTTCTTTTGGGGTTTTGGTTTGTTTTTGAATGTTTTTGTTTGGGTTTTGTGTGATTTTTTTTAAATTAATGGTTTATTTATTGTAATTATTTTGGTGGTTTTTTTTGTTTTTTTCTCTTTTCAAGGGGACCCAAGCCACCAGTGCCTTGGCCACCACTTGAAAGCGAAACATTTTCTTTTCCACGGCCTGGGCTTGCTGGCTGGGCCGTGGGGACCTGACCGCTGGTTTTTTTCCTTCCCCCGGCCTGAGCTTGCTGGCCGGGCCGGGGCAAGGCCAGCGCTGGGGGGCGTTGTGGGGGGTGTACCTCCCCATGGCCTTGCCTTGCTGGCTGGGCTGCAGGAATCCATGTGGCATGGGGGGGTTCCTTCCTGAGGCCTGGCTTTGCTGGCTGGGCAGCAGGAAGCCATGGGGTGGGGGGTTTCCTTCCCGCAGCCATGCCTTGGTGGCTGGGCCGCAGGAAGCCATGCATTCAGGGGAGGGGGGTTTCCTTCCCGTGGCCTTGCCTTGCTGGCTGGGCTGCGGGAAGCCATGCGGCAGGGGGTATTTCCTTCCCGCGGCCTTGCCTTGCTGGCTGGGCTGCGGAAAGCCATGTGGCGCAGGGGGGTTTCCTTCCCACGGCCTGGCTTTGCTGGCTGGGCTGCGGGAAGGCCTGTGGCGCGTCTGTGAGGCGCTGCGTCTGCCTGCGGCGGACTTGCCCTCATGTTGGGTTTTTTATTTTTATTTTTCATGCACCAGCTTCCTCAGCGTTCTATGCGCTCATGGCGCACAGGACACTGGGGCTTGTAGTTTGCTGTTTGCGTTTTCGGTTTCTGCAGCATTTTTTTCTGCGGCTTCTTTTTGATTGGCCGCAGCGCATTTCTGAATGTTCCTTTTGCTCGCACCTTCTCAGCCTGATTGGCTGTGGCGCGGTGCGGCCCAAGGAACATTGTGAAATGGAGTCCTTTTCCTTTGCTTGTGTTCGGGGGGCTCCTGCCCCACTGGCACATTTCTCAACCCCCCAGTTACCTCCGTAACCCAGTTCGGGCGAGTGCACGAATGCTTGGTCGGGGCTCGTGGGACCTGGCTAAACATCCTTTGTCAAATCACAACTGTTAACGCACAGATTTATAGGTATAGATTTAACTCTTAACCTGAAGTAAAGCCTGGTAGTGCTACATACCTGGTAAGTTAAATAGATTGTAGACTGACTAAAGCAGGGTTCCCAGGTTCCCAACCTTTTGAAGCCAGGGACCAGGTCAAACTCTCTCAGTCAGCTTCAAGGGCCGGGCCACCGGACAGCCATTTTGCCCTGCCTGCATGATGGGGGTAGCCATTTTGTTCCAACAACTTCAAAGGGATGGCCATTTTGTTTCTCAAATGCCCTTGGAGGAGGCATATGAAATGGAACCATGGGCCCGATCCGGTCCACAGGCCTTAGGTTGGGAACCCCTCGACTAAAGTAAATAAGTATATATACTGTCCTACTGGGTGAAGGGTTAACATAGTATTGTTGTATAATGTTCTTGTTGTTTATTTCAATCTTTTGTTGTCTTTATTTTGTATTATTAAAATATCTATTTAAACAATTATAAAGGCCTCCAAATCCCAACACTACTACCTAAAAAAGGTCCCTAATCTAAGTAAAAAATAAAGCCAAATAACAAACTACAATTTAAGGCTGAAACCAGCACCAGCTACATTACCTAGCGCTGAAAAGAAAGCCCACAAAACCAAAACAAAATCTAATATTATACAACGAAATGAATAAATAACCAATAGTATTAAAAAAACCACTTTTGCCACCAGAAATTGCTGTAAATCCAACTTTTAATACAACACATTCTCAATTTTCCTCTCCTCATGACACACAAGTCATGTGGAGGCTTATTGTGTTTTTTAAAAAAACAAAAAACAAAGGCAGTCTACTGAGTTAACTGAATTTTGCTCAATAATCTATTGACAAGTAAGACAGAATATGTCCAACATTTCTCTTTTATCTTGATTGTCTATTCCTACAGGCAATTCAGATGATAGCTGCATGCTGTACAAGTCACATAAGGCAGATTCTAATATTGATCTGAGTTCTTTTTCTGAATATGATTTGCATTCTTGAGCCCGTTCTGAACACTTTTGCCTCCACGGGCCATGATTTACATTTGTTAAGTCTGGCTGTTTCATCTGAAAGCAAACCTGGGGAGGGAAAAAATAACCACATTTCTCTCTAATCTTTGTTGATCAAGACATCTGGGAATAACTCTTCCTCTCATGCATGCTTGAGGAAAGGAAGGCTTCAAGTAAGTGAGTGCTAGCAGAAGTTTTAGAGACTTTTATTTATGGATGAGAAAATAGAAAGTGTCTTTCTTCTCCTAAAACTAGCTCTAAAGAAACTAATTATGAGATACCATCATAATGCTGAAATAGCACAACAAAACATTTATTTTGAGATCCAAAGAAGGGATAGGTATTTAAGTACAGACTGACAGAAGTGGAGAAGGTTGTTCTCTCACTGTTGGTGGAGTAATCCACCATAGCTGAAGAAAAAAGCCACTGTTTGGATTAAAGTAGAGACAGGGGACCTGACTGCCTTTGTCTGAAATCCATGGGGCCCCCTCCTTGTTCCCCACTTCCAGACTGCAAATAGCTTTAGGAAATAAGTCACATTCTGAGTAGGCACAGAAGCCATCTGGTCACAATCCTTCCTCTTTGGAGGGGTGTGACATATGTCTTTGAAGAACATAGAGATGGCAATTCAGAAATAATAGATATAATTTATTGGATGCCTTTGAACTGTGGTGCTGGAGGAGACTTTTGAGAGCCCCCTGGGCTGCAAGGAGATCAAATCAGTCAAACCTAAAGCAAATCAACCCTGACTGCTCCTTGGAGGAACAAATACTGAAAGTGAAGCTCAAGTACTCTGGCCATCAAATGAAAAGAGAGGACTCACTGGAGAAGGCCCTGATGCTGGGAAAGATTGAAGGCAAAAGGAGAAAGGGGCAGCAGAGGATGAAAGGGCTAAATGGCATTGTTGACACAGTGTGTGTAGATCTGGGTGGGCTACAGAGAATGGTAGATGACAGAGGAGCCTGGTGTGCGGTGGTCCAAGGGGTCGCAAAGGGTCGGACTCGACTGTGCGACTGAACAAATTATTTCTGAATTGCCATCTACCTGTACACATCTCTAGCACATAATCTTTATGTAATACTGTTGGAGATTGCTGATCCATTTATATGAATTTAGATATGATTGATACATAAATAGGAATGTTGGCTGTTTTAAAAATACTGACAGTTGGAGAATGACAGTTATAGAAGTGAGTCTGCTGTTAGCTCTGAAAGAATGAGGTTGTAGGGTCTGAGGTCTCTCTCTCATATTTCTGTGTGGTGAAATGTCAATGGTTAAAGTTTTCTGTAAATAGTTAATATTTGTTCAAATATATTAAATTACAATTCATTTTAAGAAAAAGTCTTCTCATCATTTTTATCATCTACTCATTCACACTATATATTTTTTTTCATGACAGTTGGTAGCAGAGGATGTTTTTTCTCTATTAGACTGACCCTGAAAGACTTTTAAAAGAATTGTATATAGATAGGCTGTTAGTGAAATGGAGAAGAAAAGCCAGTTTCTCCATCAGGACAGCAAGAATGTGACAGAAAAGTTTCAGAGAACCAAACCTGGCTAGCCACAGATTTTACTGGTCTTCAATTTCTGGCCTAGGTCGCATCTCAGGTGACATATTTTCCAGAAGATAATTTAAATATGGCAAATGTGCACAAGGTACATATACCAGGCATTGAGGCCATGGAAGAACCAGTTGATTTTTACCTCAGACAAGCGACACCTCAGCAGTTAATGGAGGAGCTTCAAAGATCCCTGAGGCTGTCTTCATGTAAAGATGCTCATGAAAACGTTTTTGTTCCTGAGGTGACAAGTGAAGTCACAGCTCCGAGGAAACCTGTCATGAGCATGAAACTGGCATCTGATCCAGTTGTGAGGCCAAAAATTTGGAAGCACAGAGGGATGACTGAAAGTTCAAGCCTCCATGATGATATTCTCCCTGAGGCAGTTCTATCTCCAGGTTTGCTGGCAGGGCCAGAGATGAGGAAGATGTCTTCCTCAAAAGTTTGCAGCTCTGAGGTGATGCAGAATGCTGGAACCCCAGCTGAGGCGATCAAGAAACCTCTTGATGTGGCAGCTGTGCTCAAGAACATGGCAGCATCATTAGCTGACCTTACTACTGCATTTCAGAGAGAACTTCAGCCTGCGTCAAAAGTGTTTTTCCCTTCAGAAGCATCATTCTGGGAGACTCCAGAGGCTTCAGCTCAAGCTGCATTTCCTGAGAGATCTCCAAGGCATGGAAATCAATTTCTTCATCCTCCAGAGTGTGATGCGATTTCAGAGTCTTCAGAGGACATTCAAGCTTCCAAACATAGTAAAGCAAGAATTTTTCAAGAAAGGTTTTCCCCTGGTGAGATCCAGGGTGAAATGAGAGTGAAGAAAGAAACTTCAACTGAAGAAAGAAAAAAAATGTTTCAAATTTTCTAATAGAGAACTGTTCAAGATTGACAGCAAAAGACTGAAAATAAAAATGTTCTTGGTATAAATATTATTTTGAAAATAATTTAAATGTGCGAGAGTCTTTGCAACAAATTTCAAGGTTTCCAGGTAGCAATGCAAGTAATTTGCACGTGCAGAAACTAAAATTATCTGGGGAAAATTATAAGAAATGGGCAAATTAAATTTCAATGGTTCTTTTAAGGGAGGGAACATTAGGGATGATTTTAAATCCTCCAGATGAACCATGGTCTCATGAGGTAAATCAGCTGCATTTGAGAACATATGGAACCATGATGGAATTCCATTGATAGTGCTCTTTATCTGAGGATTCCTCATGGAAAAAAGGTGCAAGATATTTGGAATCTTTTATACCAGAGGTATCATAATAAATCGAAGGGTGCAACTAGCAGGCTTTCAAGGGAGTTCTATAATACTAAATTAAAGCCTGGGGGAAATGTTGGTGAACATGCATGTAACATGATTGCTATGAGGGCTGAACTTGCAAGTAGAGGCCACATGATTGAAGATGAAATAGTGATAGTCATAATTTTAGGTTCATTAGACTCTAGCTGGTCAAATTTTATCACTTACATAGATTCTATGAACCCTGAATTATTGACAGTGGAGGATCTATTATCAAAATTGATTGAAGAGGATTGCAAGCGCAAGGATAGAGCACCTCCTGCTAAGACAGAATTTAAGCCTCCCAGGAGACAAATGTTCATAGAAAAAATAAATAATGTTCCCAGGTGTTTTGAATGAGGATCTAAAGGCCACATTAAGAAAAACTGTCCTAAAAAGTCTCCTCAAATGCAATTCAAAGGAAAAAAAAGTGGACCAAAAGATCTCACAGGTAAATGGTGCAAAGGCCAAAGGTCACAATGCACCAAGCCAAGCCACTTATGGTTGTTGGATTCTGGGGCTATTACCCATGCTGCATGTGATGATCATGTGTTCGAGTCTATACATGAATCAAATTCTACAGTACAGGTAGCAACTGGTTTGAGTGCTAAGGTGGAAGGTGAAGGAGCTGTGTATATAACTGAAGTATTCATACCTAGTTTTAAAAATAACATTTTAAGTGTTGTGCAACTCGTAAAAGATGGATATAAGGTAATTTTTGAAGAGGGAAACAGTAATATATTTCATGGTAACGAAATAGTAGCTGATATTATTGTTGTAAATGATTTACATTATTTAAAGCCCAAACTCAGGGCAGAAATTGTAAAGAAAGTGGGTGGTAATTCTGTGTCTAATAAAGGAACAGAAGGGGTTATATTGGAGAGTCACACCCAGGCAAAGAGTCTTACATCTGGGAAATCTTCCCAAAAATACCCTAAAAACAAAGGAGTGAAGAATATTGAAATTGACCTACCCCTGATGATGAGGAACAGTTACTCCATAGGTGTATGGGACATGCGAGTTTTCCAGTGATCAAGAAGATGCTCGACTACTCTGAAGGGCTCAAGCTAAAAGGCTGTGATGTCTTTTTCGACTGTTCTGTTTGTAAGGCAGCCAAATCTAAGACAGCAGCCACACCAAAGTGCTCTACTCATAGGGCAAAACACAATTTTGAGCCAGTGCATATCGATATCGTAGGCCCATTGCCGCCTCCATTGAACAAAAACAAATATTTCCTGACAGTTGTAGACGACCGTAGCCGATACAGCTATGTTTACCTGATGCATGAGAAGTCTGAGGCCTTTCTCAAATTTTAAAAAAATATAATCAGGTTTTGGTTCAACATAAAACTAGAGTTGCACAGGTCAGGAGTGACCGAGGGACAAAATTTATGTCCCGGGAGTTCCAGACCTGGATGGAACAGGTTGGAATTTGACACCAAAAGACAACTTAATTTTCTCCAAATCAGAATGGGGTGGCTGAGAGAAAAAATGGAGTTCTGCAAACAATAATGCACAGCGTCCTGAAGGATGCTGATGTTGGCATGGGCTATTGGGCAGAGGCTATACTCTATGCCAACTATACACACAATAGGACTTGGAATAGTGTGATAGACCAGACTCCTTATTTTCTGGTTAATGACAGGAAACCTCACCTCGGGCACTTACACATTTTTGGATCATTTGGGTGGGTGCATATCCCTAAGCAACAAAGGCGAAAGGGAGATGTGGTTTCAAAAAGATTGTGTTTCCTGGGATATGCTCCTGGCACTAGAGCATATCATTTTTTGGACAGGGGAGGCAGAGTGGTAGTTTCGTGCTCTGCAAATTTTGAGGAGGATGTCGGATGATCCTGAACATCATGTTTTGCATAAGGACATCACTCCCTCTGTAACCCCTGGTACTACTTCAACACCTAGTAGGCAGGAACCAATTAGACAAGATGCTAATGCACCAACACCAGGTGTTGATACATTGGTAAGGGTTTCAAGGCCATGCACTCCAAATGATAGTCAGAGCAGTAGTGACGGGAAACAAGTACGTAGGTCTGAACACACTAACAAGGGTAAACCACCCAAGAAATGTGAAATTGGACGGGTTGCCTTATTTAATAACATCACTACTGTCCCAAAAACCTACTCTGATGTGTTCCCAGCATCAAGGCTTTCTCAAGTGAATCCTCTCTTCACATATGACTCTCCGCCCCCCCGACCGCCAACTTGGCCGCCAGGCCCGCCTGCAAGGAAGCCAAGAAACGATCCATGCCTCTCGCCGAGAGGTGAACTCCGTCACTGCGATACAGGCCAGCATCTCAAATACTGATGGCCGGATGGTCCACCACGGTACCCAAGCCGTGGTCACCAAAGAAACGGGCAACAGCCCGGTTAACAGACTGCCGGGCCCAGTCAATGTGGCGCGGATTGCCGCCCCCCTGGAAAAAGGACCGTGGGACAATAGAAGACCAGACCAAGTGGGTGCGTGGCCACCAACACCTTAAGAAGCCAAAATCCCTACGAATGGCAATAATCAAGCCCAAGCCCGCAATTTCGCCCAAATCGTTACCACCCAAATGGACCAAAAGAATATCGGAAGGGGAAGAGGCCTCGAGGGGAAAAAGGAAAGGGAGAAACTGGTGCCACTGCATCCCACAAACGCCATGCCAAGCGAGGTGTGCCAGGGTCTGCAGGCCAAGGTGAGAACCCCAATGGGAGGCCGACGCGTGGCAAGTCGCCCAAAATATATAGCTATGGCCCACGATCCAAACGGACAGCAGAGAAGTACGGAGAACAGGAGCTGCAAGAAAAGAGAAACAAGTGGCAACGGGCATTCAACAAAACATAGGGCGCACATACGAGCGAAAGCGAGCGGAACCCTACCTACCCATCCTACGAATGTCATCCTCCAAGTAACCAAAAAGGGCAGCCGTCGACGTGGCGCCTATACGAAAGGAATGTGTGCCATACCTGGCCCCGGGGAGGCCGAGGCCAGCTAGAGCAGAGCCCGTGATCCACCAGAACTGATACTTAGTAAGTGGCCGCCCATCCTGGTGCATAAAGAGAGGACCATGTGCAGAACCCCGGACTGCCAAAAAGGCCGGCAAGGCAGCCACCGGGCAGATCGCAGGGAAACTACAACGGAAGAGCGACACAAAACAACCCATACCCTGCTGGTCCGACTTAGAGAAGCGAATGTGCAATCGGGCAGAACGCTGCTTGAGAGTGATGTCGCCGAACTCGAGGCACCTACGGGAGCAGTCATTGCGAGAAAGAGGCACCAACTCGCTGATCCGCAAAGCCCCAAAAAAGGCTACCGTAGTGGCTGAGGGAAAAAGGGCGGCCTCATACTGGTTGAAACAAAGGGACGACCAGGCCCGAGCCAAGCAGGCAAGAAGAGCCGGTGTCACAGGCTGCTGGGCGATGGCCCCGCTCCCAGGACCAACCGTCCAGGACCCTACGAACCCTAAAATCAGTCGTGGTATCCCCGAAACCCCGGGCCTTGGCAGCAAACACCAAGGCCGAAAGGCGGCTGGCTATGGTGCGCGGCGCCAACCCACCATCATGCAGATGAACCATAAATTGCAATAGGTAATCCACCGGTATGGGCCACGTGTCCGGAAGCAACACAGACTGGCGAAACTCCCGGAAGGACCAAAAAGCAGTGTCATATGCCCTGCAAGTACGGTCGGCCAGGGACAGGCCTATCGCCCAGGACGCTTCAAGTTGCCAAACGTCCACACCTCGCTGGGCAATGGGGAGGGAAGTTCGTCGGCCCCCGGCATGAGTACCCGGAATCGAGGGATCTGTAAGAGGGACAAAGCATCAGCTGTACTGTTGTCAAGACCCGGCACATGCCGGGCTCTGAAAATAATGTTGTAGCGCAAGGAGGCAATACAAAGTGGCGGACAAGCGACATTACCCTGGGAGAATGGGACATCTGGACATTAACAATGCGCATGACAGCTGCATTGTCGCACCAGAAGTGAACCACTGAATCCCTCCACAAGTGGCCCCAGTGCACAAGCGCACCCAGGATAGGGAAGAACTCCAGGAAGGTCAAGTCCCGGAGAATGTCCATACCCTGCCATGCGTCTGGCCAACTGCCGCAGCACCAGTGCCCATCAAAATAGATGCCATAACCCAGGGTGCCAGAGGCATCGGAATGCACCTGGAAGCCAGGGGCCAGAGCAAGTTCACGGCACCAGAAGGAAACCCCATTGAAATCAGACAAAAAGTCAAGCCAGACCAAGAGGTCGGCCCGCATGCTGCACGACACCCGAACCCTGTGATGCCTCCTGGAAAGCCCAACCATGGCATCTCACAGGCGATGGGCAAAAGCCCTGCCGGGCGCCACGACCCTACAGGCAAAGTTGAGGCATCCATGAAGCACCTGGAGGTTGTGAAGGGACACCTTGCACCTAGGCAACATGGCTGAGATAGCCTCGGATACGTGGGCGACCTTATCCATGGGTAGACTGGAGGTCTGCCTAACTGTGTCAAGCGAGATGCCCAGGAAGGTAAGGGTAGTGGCCGGGCCCTCCGTCTTCTCCTGAGCCAAGGGGACACCCAGCTCCGCCATGAGTTCCTGGAATACGTGGAGCAGCCACTCACACGCACCAGACCGGCCCACGCCCCTGAACAAAAAGTCGTCCAGATAGTGCGACACTGAGCAGGAGCCGGAGCCGCGAACAAAGGCCCAGGTACAAAAAGGTACTAAAGCGCTCGAAGGCCGAACAGGATATCGAGCAGCCAAAGGGCATGGCCTTGTCTACAAAATACTGGCCTTCGAACCTGAAACCCAAGAGCTCAAAATCAGCAGGGTGGACCGGGAGCAGTCAGAAAGCTGACTTAATATCGCACTTGGCGATCAACACCCCAGGGCCGCAGGCGTGAACCATGGACACCACCTCATCAAAGGACGTATACCGAACAGAACAAAGGTTTCTGGTATGGCGTCATTCACCGATGAGCCCGCCGGGTAGGACAAATGATGGAGGAGGCGGAAGTCCCCCGAGGACTTCTTAGGGACCAAACCCAAGGGAGAAACCTTCAAATTAGGAAACAGGGGGGGGGTAGCAAAAGGGCCCGCCACCCGACCTATGCGGACCTCCTTAAAAATCGCATCCCTAGCCAAATCCTCCCTACCCCAAAGAGAGAGCAAATTAGGCGCATCCTGCAGGGCACGTGGGCCCACAAAAGGAATGTGGAAACCCTCAGAGAAACCCGCCCAATGGTAGTCAGCATCCACCCGCCTGGGGTAAAGCCGGAGCCAACGGTCGAGGGCCGGGAGATTAATTGGGGAGGGGCCCTTTTGAAGGTGGAGGTTGATCACCGGGGGCATGGGCCGGGCCCTGCCCACGGCCCCTGCCCCTAGGTCCTGAAAAACGGGTGCAGGCGGAAGCGGGATGGGGTCCACCGCAGGCAGAGCACTCATGCCTCTATCGGAATGGACGCCATGAACACCCACCTGGGGACGAGTAACTCCAGCACAGCAGGTGGGGTAGAACCTCCTGCCCCGCCAGCTGGCGGGGAGACTGCGCCGGGCCAGTACGCTGAACCGCGTGACTGCTATGACAATGGTCACTGGTCATCAGGCAGGAAGGTGTCATATGGAGCAACCACAACAATTGATCAGGCTGGTCCCACAGCATCTCAGGATGCAATGCCGCATGCATACGGAATTCCTCATCATAGGCCAGCCAAGACTGGCCTGGGAAATCAACGTACGCTCGATAGATAAGGTTGAGATACTGGAGCAGAGGGAGGGCCAAATCCGGGCTGGCCCTAATGGACACCGCTGCATAGATCAGATAAGCCAGCAACCAGTTAGCCCAAGTCCGGGCAGGTTTGCGACGATGGGCCAACTCCTTATCCCGATCATCCTCCTGCTCCCTCTCCTCCTTAGTGGTTTCCCGATTTAAAAGACTAAAAAATCAACATACTCCCGGTGCCAAATCTTGTCGCGAGTGGCAGGGAGCAAGTGATCGCCCAAAGGGAAAGCCCTGCCTGCAGTCGGAAAGGCTGGCAGCGGGACAGTCTGATAGGCAGCATTAACGGGTGGGCCGTAGGGCCAAATCGTGTAAGGCACAGCAGAGCCCACCGGGGAAACCCCAGGCAAAGGGTAAGGAGCACGCCAGGGCATGGCGGGAGGAGTCGGGGGTGAAGGCAGGTACGGGGGCCACTGCCGGCCCGGAGCGCTTGGGGCCGAGTGCTGTGGCCAAGGCCAAATGCCAGCAGGCACCTCCGGAGAAAGCCCAGGGGCAGGTGTGCTCAAATGACCCAAATTCTCACCAGGTGCACCCACGGCCGCCGCCCCCACTTGGGGTTCCAGCTGCCAATGGGCCTCAATGCGGTTGAGGAGAGCTGAATCCTGCCCCAGGGCACTATGGGCTGTGGGCCGGGCCAACAACGGCCCAGGGGCTGTGGCCTGAAAAAGGGGCGCCGGGGCTGCAGCCATCACGCGGGATCTCCAACGCGGAGGCGGACCCGGTGAGGTCAGCGAAGCGCCCTGCTTGCAGAGGGCGGGACTGCCCCGCATGGAAATGCCAGGGGGCCGAGAGCCGGAAGGCGAACCTGGTGCAGAAGCCGGGAGCAATGGCCTGCGATGGGCCCCACCCCGGTGCGTAGTAATGCCCAGGGGGGAGGAGAGGCTGAAGACGGGCCTGGCACAGAAACCGTGGCCTGAGCACTGCAGCGGGAGCCGCCCCTGTGGGCCGCACTCTGTGGCTGCGGGCTGCGCCCGGAGGCCCTCCGCCTGGGGGCCATGGAAAAGGGGCACCGCTGAAGAGGCGCCAAAAAGGCTGGACCGCGGCCAAATGCCGCAGGAGAAAACCACGCGGCAAAAGGCAGGAGGCCCAAGCCGCAGAGGGAGCCGCGGCGAACTGCTGCGGGGAAACAAAAACAAAAGCCACACGGCGAGGTAGAAGACATGGGCCGCGTGGAAGCTGAGCCAACGGGGAGCAGGCAAACGCTGCCTGGCCCCTTCTTTAAGGAGGCCGGCCCCACCTCTTCCGTCTCATGCCAGCAAAGCGCGCGGCAGCAGATTCGCTCCGCCGCGCGTCCCTTATCTTGGTTTTCTTGATGTTGAGTCTCAAGCAAGCTTTTGCACTCTCTTCTTTCAACCTAGTCAGGAGCTTCTTTAGGTCTTTCTCACTTTCTGCCATCAGGGTAGTATCTCAAATTGTTGATGTTTCTCCCAGCAATTTTGATCCCATATTGTGATTCCTCCATCCCTGCATTCTGCATTATGTGCTCTGTGTATAAGTTGAATAAGCAGGTTGATAAAATGCAGCCTTGTCTTACTCCTTTTCCTATTCTGAACCCCTCCGTCATTCCGTATTCTGTCCTAACTATTGCTTCTTGACTCATGTACAGATTTCTCATGAGGCATATAAGGTGTTCTGGTATTCCCATCTCTTTAATTACTTGCCACATTTATCTACTTGGAATTTCTTGCTTTCAAACTGCTAGGTTGGCAGGAGCTGCGACAGAGACAGGCACTCAATCCATCATGCAGTAAATCACTAAGACCTGTCCTCGACCTCTCCTTTTTTGAATTCAAATGTATTTGTATTGGTTCAAGCAGTTTGATCTCTTGAACTGCTGTAGAGGGGGCTGTGGCCATTCTATTTGAAGCCATTCTAACAGAGGCAGGGCAGTGGGGAATCTGGATGCTGTTCATGGGCGTCGGAAGTGGGGGGCAAGGAGGGCAGAAGCCCTTCCGAATTTGACATGCAGCCATGGGCCCTTTTGGAGCTGTATCACGGAGCCAAGGAAACCGACCCATATTAAGGTATATAAGGATTCCATATATATCTTAATATGAGTTGGTTTCCTTGGCTCCATTGTCTTTCCCTTGAGGCTTTCTCAAGTGAATCCTCTGCCTGTAGATACACACCTAACTCACCACCATTGCCGTGACCTTCGTTTCCCTCCCCCAGAAACTAGTATTGAAGAGAGTAAACCGGACCAATAAAAAAAGACAAAAAACGTTGTGGCACCTTAAAGACTTAAGTCCTGTAGTCTTTAGGTAAAGGTAAAGGTTTCCCTTGCTCAAAAGCCAGTTGTATCTGACTCTAGGGTTCAGTACTCATCTCTGTTTCAAAGCCAAATAGCCAGCGCTTGTCTTCTTCTGCAAACATTTCCATGGTCATGTGGCAGGCATGACTAGACACCGGAGTGCACAGAAAAACAAAACAGTGGCCACAGGATTGGAAAAGATCAGTATACGTTCCAATCCCAAAAAAGGGCAATGCCAAAGAATGTTCAAATTATCGAACAATTTGCCAAAGAATGTTCAAATTATCGAACAATTGCACTCATCCCACACGCCAGCAAGGTGATGCTCAAGATAATACAGGATAGACTTTAGCAGCATGTGGAGAGAGAATTACCAGAGGTGCAGGGTGGTTTCAGAAGAGGCAGGGGGACTAGAGACCACATTTCCAACATACGTTGGATCATGGAGAAAACAAAGGAATACCAGAAACAAGTGTACTTTTGTTTTATTGACTACACCAAGGCTTTTGACTGTGTGGACCACAAGATGTGGCAAGTAATTAAAGAGATGGGAATACCAGAGCACATCATATGCCTCATGAGAAATCTGTACATGAACCAAGAGGCAACAGTTAGGACCGAGCACGGAATGACAGAGTGGTTTGGAATAGGAAAAGGAGTGAGACAAGGTTGCATTTTATCACCCTGCTTGTTCATTACCGAACCCACTCCCTAATAAGAGACGGACACCTGTGTTGGATTTAAAATTGGGCCACTTTATTTAACTTATAACTTTACTTAACTGTTGTTAAGGCAAACGGGCTGAAATAGGACTGGTAAGGACTAGTTGTTATTTCCTATCTTAATTAGATACAATGTATCAATTTGTTTACTTAATTAAACAAATTGTTGTTGACCCCAACCAGAAGCGCAAATGGTTAACCTCTGCTTCTGACGTACATCCGGTGAACTATAAGGTTTTGCAAGCTGTGTATAGTATAACATCGCCTTGTTCGTGGTCCACATTTGATAGGCCATCCAACTTTCCCTCTACCTTGTCCTTCTGATGGCCAACCCACTGCATACCTGCCGGATTCGTAGGGGTCCTCCAGTTTCTCCTTACCAGTGCTAGCCGCCAAAGTGACCAGTAGAATAACACAACAAAAGAGACCCTATAACTCAACCATCAGCAGCAGTGTGGGATGGGCGAAAAAAACAAGAACCGAACGGCCAATGCAGGTTCAAGCAAAAATTCCCATCCGGCCCCCAAGCGACCACAAGTAAGCCACACTGTCACCTAGGGAGGGGGTGGAGGGCAAATGTGTCCTGGCCCAGCCGATCTTAAGAATGCCGACAGGGCGTGCCGAGTCTCCCCTCTTAAAGGGGAGCTCGGCTCCACCCCTCCATTGGCCCTGTGCCCGTCTATAAGGGGGCGGGGCCGGCAAAGTGCACGGCAGCCTGATTCCGGCCGCTGAGCATCCCTTGCCGAACCCACTCCCCAATAAGAGACGGACACCTGTGTTGGATTTAAAATGGGGCCACTTTATTTAATTTATAACTTTACTTAACCAACAGTTAAGGCAAACGGGCCGAAATAGCACTGGTAAGGACTAGTTGTTATTTCCTATCTTAAATAGATACAATGTATCAATTTGTTTACTTAATTAAACAAATTGTTGTTGACCCCAACCAGAAGTGCAAATCGTTAACCTCTGCTTCTGACGTACAACCTATAAGGTTTTGCAAGCTGTGTATAGCATAGCATCGCCTTGTTCGTGGTCCACATTTGATTGGCCATCCAATCCCTCTACCTTGTCCTTCTGATGGCCAACTCACTGCGTACCTGCCGGATTCGTAGGGGTCCTCCAGTTTCTCCTTACCAGTGCTAGCCGCCACATGGGGAGGAGTCTTCGACATCTCGCTGCCCCCTCTGACCGACCGCTCGGTCACCAGGCCCGCTTGCCAGTAAGCCACAATCAGTACCATGCCCCCGTGCAGAAAGGAGCACTCCAGGGCTGCGATGCAACTGGCATCCTCAAAATGGATCATGTGGAGCTCCACCACGGTCCCCAAAAATCTGGACCTGGGGCCAGCGTTGGCTAAAACCATGCCAGTGACCTGGCCTGCTCCATAGTTCAGACCTGGGGCCAGTGTTGGCTAAAACCATGCCAGTGACCTGGCCCCCTCCGTAGTTCAGACCTGGGGCCAGCGTCAGCTAAAACCATGCCAGTGACCTGGCCCCATCCATAGGTCGTACCTGGAGGCCAGCATTGGCTGCATCCACGCCAGTGACCTGGCCTCCTCCAATAGTTCAAAAATTGGGGCCAGCGTTGACTAAAACCACGTCAACGACCTGGCCCCATCCATAGGTCGGACTTGGGGGCCACTATCGGCCAAAACCACCCCAGTGACCTGGCCCCCTCCATAGATCGGACCTGCGGCCAGTGTTGGCCCAATCCACACCAGTGACCTGGCCAAGGTCACCAGCACTGAGATGGATATCCAAAATATTAGGTGGACTGGAATTGCCAGTAGATAGAACCAAAAAGGGGGGTAAACATGCCATCTCATTCCATGTAACCAGCGCCACATCAGATGCGCTACAGCGAAGCCCCAGGTGCATGCCCACGTTTGCGAAATAGCGTGACGGGCATCCCCAACTTGTAGCTGTGGCCAACAAGCCGTGCCATAGCGTCCAGATGCTCAGGAGCTGAAATAGAGAACAGAAAGACAAGTGCCAGCGGGGTGCCATTGCAACATGGGGCGAACATATAAACGAAGGCAAACACCCCAAAGACTGCATCTATCAATGCAGCACCCATATGGGATGAATAGGCACCATGCCGAAGCCCCGGGAGGCAGGGTTGGCAAGGGGGGGCACCAGTAACCCCCCAGAACTGGTAGCATATCAAAGGTAATCCATCTTGGTGGCAAAAGCTGGGCCCTTGGGTGGTACCCTGGATAGCCAAAAGGGGTGTCAAAGCTAGCGCCAGGAGAATGACTCGTGATGTCCCATTAACCCTGGACATGACTGCCAAAGCTAGGCAGACAGGCGCCCGACAATGGTACAGGTAGCCAATCAACTATTGTGTAAGTGCACCATGTATTGAAGAACATGGTCAACCAGCACGGCCACGAGACCGGCAGAGGTACAACCTGGCAGAATGTAAGAAAAGCCTGAGAAGCTCGTTGATATGCCCTAAGGGTGTGGCCGGGAAGGGACGGGCCCGTGGCCCTGTTCCCTTCACCTCCCGATGTCGCCAACTGGTCCTAAAGTGGAGAGGCAAGGTACTAGGCCCTTGGCGCTAGTGCCTGAAGCCGGGCAATCTGCACACAGGATAAGGCATCAGCAATACCATCATAGATGCCTGGGATATGACTAGCCTTAAAGAAAAATTAGTATGGCGTGAGTAGTGCATTACAAACTGGCGGGCAAGGAACATAACCCTGTGCAAATGAGAGGTGCGGGGGTACAATGTGCACTACTCCTCCCTAGCCGTCCTAGTGAGCAATAGACTGACAAATTAACACCCTTGGCGTAGGATGCTATCGCCGGTGGCCATAAGGGGGTGATCCCTGACTAACAGGAAATACCGACCATAGGGTAGGACGGCCACGGGAAATAACGGGTGCACCCCTGGCCGTTGAGCCGCAGGAGCCGTGAGCCAACAAGGTGTGTGTCGTGCACTCAGTTAACCGCCATACTCACCAGATGCACTTGCTGCAGCTGCCCCCACTGGGAGTTCCAGCTGCCGACAAGCGTCGGGGCTCATGACCGGAGTAGAGCCCATCGGACCGTAAATGGCGATGGCATATCCGGGTCAGAGGGCAACCTAGCAGCTCCAAGTAGGTCAAACCCCCTCAGAAGAAAAAGCCCCCCCGACGCAGCGCTAATCTGAGTAAAAGCCGAAGAGCCTGATTGTCGGCTGCCGCAGGCGGGAGGATCAAACTCACAACCTTTGGGGTGCAGGGCAGCAGTGTACCATTACGCCACAAGGACACTGTATCCGTGGCCACGTGGTTGGCATAACTAGCCACCAGAGCGCACGAACGCTGTTGCACTCGCCACTAATCGGACCCTGCTGTCCATTTAAAATGTCCTGCTGAGAACCATTAGGTGGGCAGGAACTGGGACAAAGATAGGAGTTCACTCCATTCGGCAGTACCCTGGAATCGAACTGCGGACCTAACGCCTTCCAGCCAGCATCCCAGTACCTGAGCCACTGCAGTCCCTGAAAGAGCGCCTAAATTGGGCCGAAGCACCCGCCCCCTGGATCCTCAAAATGGGAGCTAATACCGTCCTGCAGTACTCGGGAATCGAACTGCTGCCCTTCCGCCTCCCAATCAGTGTCTTAGCCACTTGAGCCACTGCAGCTACTTGCGGGCCCCGACAGTCATGAAAGGCTCCAGGCCTTACCGGGCGCAGGGTAGGCCCTACTGTGTGGCGCTGCGGGCCCTGTAGGCCCTGTGAGGAGCCCTCCAGGGGGCCTGCCCGAAGCTGGGCAGGCTCTCCTATTTGGCACCAATATGGCACCCGGCAGCATGAAAAGGTGACCAAGCGCCGTCGCCCGGCTCGGCCGAGCAGCGGAGGCGAAAGTGCCCCCCCAGCCGGCCGAGCCATCCCCGGGGCAGCCTGTGCAATGTCACACACCTAGGCCGCTCGGCATCGCTCACTTTGATCGGCTGGGCAAAGGAACAAATGTGTCCTGGCTCAGCCGATCTTAAGAATGCCGACGGGACGTGCCGAGTCGCCCCTCTTAAAGTGGAGCTCGGCTCCGCCTCTCCATCGGCCCCGTGCCCATCTCTAAGGGAGCAGGGCCGGCAAAGCGCGTGGCAGCCTGATTCAAGCCGCCGCGCATCCCATCTATACACAGAGCACATAATGTGCAATGCAGGGATAGAGGAATCACAGTATGGGATCAAAATTGCTGGGAGAAACATCAATAATTTGAGATATGCAGACGATACCACCCTAATGGCAGAAAGTGAGGAAGACCTAAAGAACCTCTTGATTGGATTGAAGGAGGAAAGTGCAAAAGCTGGCTTGAGACTTAATATTAAGAAAACCAAGATAATGGCAACAGGTCCGATCAGTTCCTGGAAAATAGATGGGGAAGAAGTAGAAGCAGTGACTGATTTTACTTTCCTGGGATCTAAGATCACTGCAGATGGTGACTGTAGCCATGAAATAAAAAGATGACTAATTATGGGGAGACAAGCTATGAGAAACCTGGGGAATATAGTGAAAAGCAAAGACATCACCTTGAAAACAAAAATTCGCATAATCAAAGCAATGGTATTCCCAGTGGTAATGTATGTGTGTGAGAGCTGGACCATTAGGAAGGCTGAGTGCAGAAGAATAGATGCCTTTGAGATGTGGTGTTGGAGGAGAGTCCTGAGTGTCCCTTGGACAGCAAAGAGAACAAACAGGTCAATACTGGAGGAAATCAAACCTGACTGTTCATTAGAGGGACAAATAGTGAAGATGAAGCTAAAGTACTTTTGACATCAAATGAGAAGGGAGGACTCACTTGAGAAGGCTCTGATGCTGGGAAAGGTAGAGGGCAAGAGAAGAAGAGGATGTCCAAAGATGAGATGGCTAGATGATATTGTAGACACAGTGGGCTCAGAGCTGGGCAGGCTGAGGAGGAGGATGGAGGACAGAGGTGCCTGGAGGAAAATGGTCCATGGGGTCGCAAAGGATCGGAATTGACTGTGCGACTAAACAACACAACATATCTATCTATCTAATCTATCTATCTCTCTCTGTGTGTGTATCTCTATCTATCTATCTATATCTATCTATCTATCTATATCTCTATCTATCTCTATCTATATAAAAAATTCTGTATTGCTAAATAAAACTGATTGTTGAAATTGAAGTAGCTCATTTTAATTCCTTAAATCTTAAACCTTACAGCTGTATCTCTGGTTGAGTTGAGACACACCCATGGTCACTATTTGGCTTATTTTTTCATAATTTTGGTCACTTTTTCCATGCTGACAAGTCACTCTTTGTTTACTTTTTTTTTTTTACAATTTTTGTCACTTTTTCAACTATTTTGGACAAAGTTGGTTGGTGGGAGCCCTGCAGTTCATAAAAATTCCAAAACAGATCCAAAACCCTTCCTGGTAAATTGGGAATTTTTCAGTACACCTTTCGTCAGGGATCTAGGAATACAAATAATAACAACAATTTTAACAGTAATTTACATATATACATATTTACAATAAGGTTCTCGGAATAATTTTTAAATAGTAGCCAAATTTTTAAATAGTACTGCCGAACGAATATCAGATGAAATAAAAGATCATTACATGTATTAACTTGATTGAAGTATAAACTTGAATATTAATTATTAAATTTTAAATTGTATTTTAATTGTGCCCCAAGCCTCACAAGTAAACTCTTTCTGTGCTGACGGACGCCGAAATACTAGGTCTAACAAACGTATTTAAAGCTACATAAGAAGTAATCGAAGCAAGCTGTAAGCAAACATTCTAAGGCTGATTACAAAAAAAAAAAAACAGGAGTAATCCAGCTCCATATTGAGCCCATCTGGATATTGGGTCTTAAAGTGATGAATATAATATGGTTCTCTTTTTAACAAGGGTCATTCAACATCAATGTGAGAGAAAGGAATGGATTGGCAAACTTCTAAGGCAACAAATTTCAGATCGCGATCACTGTGTCTCTTCTTTATAAAATGGTTAACAAGGGGGGCTTGGGTATTCCCTGATCGAATTTTCGACCTTTGTTCGCCCACCCTGGTCCTCAGTTCCCAAGTAGTTAGCCCCACATAGCCTAGACCACAGGTACACACCAGGAGGTATACAACATTTTTGCTTTTACATGTGGTAAGACATTGAAGTGTATGAGAGAAATCACTTCCTGGAATGGTAACCTTCTTGGTTTGCCAAGCTAGGTTGCATTGTATGCATCCATCACACCTATAGTGCCCTGTAGCAATCAGGACAGTGGGTTAAAGTCGTGCCCCCTGATCTGATGAGGTAACTATCTGCCTAATTGACTTTGTCTTCCTAAAACCAATCATTGGTTTCTCTGCGCAACCCGGAAGGTGCTGGATGATGTGCCAAAATTTGTTGACTGTGTTTTTAATTTTCCCTGCCAATGGGGAATATTCAAAAGAACAATTTATCTTGTTAATACCAGGTCTATTCTTCTTTGTAAACAATTGTTCTCTGGGCATGGCACAAGCTTTATTCCAATTCTTGGACACAACCTGTTCTGGGTAACCTTTTTGATATAAGAATTTACAAATGTTGTTAGCAGACTCTAAAAAAATGGAGTCTGTGGTGGAGTTACGTTTTGCTCTAAGAAAAAGACCAAAAGGTAGGTTATTCTTCAGGTGATGTGGGTGATAGGAGGAATAATTCAAATAAGAATTTCTATCAGTTGGCTTTCTATAAAGCTTGATCCTGACCCTTGATAGATAGGCGGTCACATCTAAAAATGGTATGGCTAGGTCATTTGTGTTAGCAGTAAATATTAAGTTAGGGTTGAGACCATTAATCCAATCAAGAAACTGAGGTACTATGTCAAATCATCAAAAATAAAAAAACAAATCATCAATAAATCGTTTGTATGAAATAACATGTTGTAGAACCAGATTAGGGTCAGAACGAAAAATAAATTCTTGCTCAAAATTAATCATATAAATGTTTGCCAAGCTTTGCACAACTGCGCTACCCATAGCCAGACCTCAGGCCTGTAAACCTAAAATAATTGTTATCCAAAATAATATCCAACAAATCGAGTAAAAAGTGAGTGGGGTGTGTGTGTAAGTCCAAAACCAATTGTGCTATTGTTCTAATCTCATTCAATGGCATATTGGTGTATAGCGCTTGGATGTCCAAGGTGAGAAACCCACCCCCAACTGGAACGAAAATCCCTTCTATCTGAGAAATGAAGTCAGTCGTGTTTTGAACAAAGGATGTAGTATTAAAGGATTAATGTGATAATCCAAAAACTTAGAAAGGGGTTCTAACAGGGAATTAATAGAAGAAATAATAGGTCTGCCAGAGACTAAACCATCTGGACTTTTGTCTTTATGTATTTTTGGTAATAATTAATATTCAAGTTTATACTTTGTTAGGTGTTGTGGTCTGGTTCGAATCATGCAGAGTTAAGCATTTAGCTTTTGGCAGCAGTGGCGGTGCCTGTCCCAGACAATAACAAGCAGATATGCAGAGTAACAGTGAAACAGAAAAGGCTTTTACTCAGAAGAATAGTTCATAAAGATAACAACAGATTCCTCTCTGGCAGATAAACAGTCTGTAAGTCCTTGTGAGCACTACTTTAAGTCCTGAGGCACAGTAAAAGTACTCACTGCAACTCCAGCCTTCTCCTGGTTGGCTGTAGATTGGGCAAAACCCTTTTTGTCCAGGCTTGTTCCTTCGGTTGAGTTCCAGACCTCTGAAGACTGCTCTGGCTCTTTCTCTCCTCCAGAGAGTGTCAGCAAAGCCAGCAGCATTTTCCTCCAGGCAAAACAGTGATGTCCATAAGGCAGTAAAGCTAGCAAGCTGTCCGGTTAGCATGCATCCAGTAGTTTAGGCATACAGCCGTTTTTGGCACAAAGGGTTTTGGCATGAAGGTAAAGGTGGCTACTGAGAAGCCCTAATTTATACATGATATTCTGCTCAGTCACCCACACAGTAGATTCAGCTGGGTGCTGCTCTGCAGAAACCCTTAAAGACATAGTTTCATGTATCTTACACAATTACTACTCACATGTATACATTACATCCCTATCATACTTCAATCAAGTTAACACAGGAAATGATCTTTTATTTCATCTGATATTTGTGCTACAGGTTACTATTTAAAAATGATTCTAAGAACCTTATTGTAAATATGTATATATGTACATTACTGTTAAAATTGTTATTATTATTTGTATTCTTAGATCCCTGACGAAAGGTGTACTAAAAAATTCCCAATTTACCAGGATGGGTTTTGATTCTGTTTTGGAATTTTTATGAACTGTGATTAAAACAGCTCTTTATTTTGGAATTATTGCCTCTTACGGTTTTCTCGACTGCTTTTGATTTACTGTTTGGCCCTGTCTTCTTGCTAAGGGCTTTGCTCAGGTCACAGAAATCGATGGTTGCCATTCTGTTCCCTTTGATGTGGTATACCTTCCTATAATTTATTTTGCTCTAACAGAGAAATAAATGTTTATATGGTCCTGTTTTCGGAGGGGAGGGTGATCTCCATTACTCAAACTCTCTTAATTCCAGAGAACATTTAAATTAATGAGATCATGTTGTGTTTTTTTTAGTTGCAATCTTTAATTCACTCGCACGATAAAATAAACATAATATAAAATGTGTAATCACAAAAATTTGCCCCCAACATACCATGAATCTTATTTAGCTGTTTGTTGTGTGAAATAGTGGTTAGAATGCTGGACTTGACCAGTTTCAACTACCACCTAGTCTTGATACTCTTTGGGTAACTTTCAACCACCCTTTCTCAGTCTAGACTCCAGGTGACAATAAAGATATGCATGAGGGAGAGATTTGCCCATTCAGCTATACCTGTAATATTTTCAGATAAAAGTCAGAAATATGACTTAAACATCTGTAAAACACTTCCTAATTTAAAACTTTTTGATAACATTAAAGTGGCATAATGAAAAATAATAACCAACTGAAGTAAAATAATATTTAAATATTTAAACAGTCATAGAATCATAGAATTACTGAGTTGGCTACAAAGCTATCAAGTCCAATCGTTGCTCAGTGCAGGAATACAAATCAAAGCAGATCTGACAGATGGTTTTTCAACTGTCAAGTTGTAACAGTAGTTCACAAAATCAGATTATATACTTGGCAAATAAAGAGAATTTCAGTAGACTCTTAAAGGACTATCTTGTGGCTACTCCAGAGCTCTTCATCAACAGATTGTTCCTAAAACAAATATCGACATTGAAAAGACCCTTTCCCCAGACATCTGTGTAATTTCCTGCTGAAATTGTCCATATACATAAATTACATAATGCTAGACACTAATTTGGCAGTGTACAAATATTATAGACAAACTAACTTAATCTGTGGGTATGTGTAAAGGCAAAGTCATATCAACTTTAACTCAAAGTCCAGCCACTTTCAGTTTTTATTTAAGAATGTATTATCAGACTCCAAACCAGTGTACTGTATGCTGAATAGATTGATTTACCCATTTTGGATCAGCCCTGTCTTTTCCCACAGAGCACTGTGCTCCCAAAGTATTCAAAACTCATTGTTAGCTGACACTCTTATCTGAGTATACATTTTTCCTGGAAGTCATTTTTGCAGTTGATGGATGTGTCTTTGGTAACTCAATAAACCAATCCCGGCATGAAACACACAACCATACACATTACACTGAATACATGGTGGAGGACGTAGTTGAGTTTGATGAAGCTTCCGTGCTTGTCGTTTAGCCTCTTCATGTCTGCGGCATTCTCCTTCGAAGTGATCAGTAGCAGCAGAGATGGTTAAGAAATTTTTCCTAATATTCACCCTGTATCTGACATCTGTAGTTTTAGCCCATTATTATGCATCCTACACTCTGGGATGATGGAGAACAGATCCTACCCCTCCTCTTTAGGACCATCTTTCAGGTACAGTGATACCTCATACAACGTCCAAACTTGGTTCCACAAGTTTGGACTTTATACGGATTTGGACTTTGTATGAGACATGCAAAATCCCAGCCGCGATGCCTCATACAACGTCCAAATCCTTGCCGCGATGCCTCATACAACGTCATTTCCATAGAGATACATTGTACTGTAACAGCACAGACTTGGTATCACTGAAACCTGGTGGACGGATGATAACCAATGGGATACAGTTATCCCAGGTTACAAACTGTACAGGAAGGATAGGAAGGGGCAAACAGGAGGTGGTGTAGCCTTGTATGTCAAAGAAGTGATAAAATCGTATGAATTGGAATATCTAGGTGATTTGGAGTCACCATTAGAAGCTCTGTGGGTAAGAGTACCAGGCCACAAGGATGGTCTAACAGTAGGCATATACTATCGGCCTCCGACCCAAACTCTTGAGGGAGACTGGCAGTTGGAGAATGTTGTAAAGGAGGCATCCAGGAAGGGAAGCCTGGTTATAATGGG
Source organism: Bradypodion ventrale (assembly GCA_035047345.1). Classification (NCBI taxonomy): domain Eukaryota; kingdom Metazoa; phylum Chordata; class Lepidosauria; order Squamata; family Chamaeleonidae; genus Bradypodion; species Bradypodion ventrale. The sequence goes on along the minus strand of JAWDJE010000009.1, from coordinate 19,894,988 downwards.
GGACTTCAATTACCCTCACATAGACTGGGTGAACTGTTGTTCAGCACATGATAAAGAGATAAAGTTCCTAGATATGCTCAATGATTGTTCCCTGGGACAGATGGTTGAAGACCCAACTAGAGGTTCAAGAATCCTTGACTTGATTCTGAGTAATACTCAGGATCTGGTGCAAGATGTTAATGTGACTGATCCAATAGGGAACAGTGACCACAACTCAATTATGTTTAACTTGATCATAGACCGCAAGTCACTGATAAAATCTAACACAGAGACCTTAAATTTTCAAAAAGGAAATTTCCCAAAGATGAGGAAACTAGTAAAAAAGAAACTGAAAGGGAAAATTGAGAGAGTCCAAACACTCCAAGAGGCATGGAGGCTGTTTACAAAAACAATAACAGAGGCTCAATTGGAATGCATACCCAAAAGGAAAAAGGGCACTGCCAGGTCCAAGAGGACTCCGATGTGGCTTACAGGAGCTGTTCGGGAAGTGATCAAGAGCAAGAAAAGCTCATTTAGAAGATGGAAGGCTTGTCCAAATAAGGACAGCAGGCAGAAACATAAATTCTGGCAGAACAAATGCAAGGCAACAATCAGGAAAGCAAAGCAAGACTTTGAGGAGCGTATAGCTAAAAATACTCAGAGAAATAACAAAGACTTCTTTAAGTACATTAGAAGTAAGAACCCAACTAGGAAGGCCATTGGACCATTAGATGACAATGGAAGGCAAGGGGTTATTAAAGAGGAAACAGAGATTGCAGAGAGACTCAATGAATTCTTTGCTTCAGTATTCACTGAAGAAGACAGAGACCACATGCCCAAAACAGAGCCTATCTTCGTAGGGAGGGAAACCGAAGAATTAAGCAAGATAGAAATAACCAGGGAGGAGGTCCTTGCATGTCTTGTTAAGCTAAACACTAACAAATCCCCAGGACCAGATGGCATCCATCCACGAGTTCTCAGGGAACTTAAAGATGAAATTGCTGATATCCTAGTCAAAATATATAATATTTCCCTCAAATCAGGCTTTGTGCCTGATGACTGGAAGGTAGCGAATGTAACACCAATTTTCAAAAAAGGATCCAGGGGTGATCCAGGAAATTACCGGCCTGTCAGTTTGACATGTGTCCCAGGTAAAGTGATGGAAACCATCCTAAAAGATAGAATTAATAGGCACATAGAAGAGAAGGCGCTGCTAAAGGAGAGCCAACATGGCTTTTGCAAGGGCAAATCATGCCTCACTAATCTGTTGGAATTTTTTGAGAGTGTCAACAAGCATGTGGATAAGGGGGATCCAGTTGACATTGTTTATCTGGACTTTCAGAAGGCTTTTGACAAGGTCCCACACCAAAGGCTCTTGAATAAACTTACCAGTCATGGAATAAAGGGACAGGTCTTGTCCTGGATCAGCAACTGGCTAAGGGACAGGAAACAGAGGGTAGCACTAAATGGACACTTCTCCAAGTGGAGGGAAGTAAAGAGTGGGGTCCCCCAAGGTTCAGTACTGGGACCCCTGCTTTTCAACCTCTTCATAAATGATCTAGAGGTAGGAGTAAAAAGCAAGGTAGCCAAATTTGCTGACGACACTAAATTATACAGGGTAGTGAAAACTGTGAGAGATTGTGAAGAGCTCCAGAGGGATCTCTTGACACTGGGGGAGTGGGCAAAACAGTGGCAAATGAGCTTCAACATCAGTAAGTGCAGAGTGATGCATGTTGGGGCAAAAAACCCCAACTACATTTATAAACTGATGGGGTCTGAACTCTCTGCGACAAACCAGGAAAGGGACCTTGGTGTCCTGGTGGACAGCTCAATGAAGGTGTCAACCCAGTGTGCCTCAGCAGTGAAAAAAGCAAACTCAATGTTAGGGATCATTAGGAAGGGTATAGAAAATAAGTCAGCAAGTGTCATTTTGCCTCTTTATAAATCTATGGTGAGGCCCCATCTGGAATATTGTGTACAGTTCTGGTCGCCATACCTCCAGAAGGATATTATGGAGTTGGAGAAAGTACAGAGGAGGGCAACCAGAATGATTAGGGGACTGGAACACCTTCCTTACCATCTGAGGCTGCAACGTTTGGGCCTTTTCACTCTTGAACGACGGCGTCTAAGAGGTGACCTGATTGAAGTTTATAAAATCATGCACGGTGTGGACAAGGTAGATAAGGAAAAACTGTTTTCCCTATCGCACAACACTAGAACTAGGGGACACTCCATGAAACTTTTGGGTACTAGTTCTCAAACAAATAAGAGAAAGTACTTTTTCACCCAGAGGATTACTGGTCTATGGAACTCCCTGCCAGAAGAAGTGGTGACAGCTGTCAGTCTTCACAGCTTTAAGAAAGGATTAGACAAGTTCATGGAGGACAAGGCTATCAATGGCTATAATTATGGCTACCTAAGGACAACCTCCGGGTTGGAGAGATAGGCAGGATATCTCTCAATGCCATTTCCAGGGAATCCTAAGCAGGTGAAGGCATCTCCTTGGGAATACCCTGAAGGAAATGGTGAGCCACTGTGTGAGACAGAATGCTGGACTGGATGGGCTGTGGCCTGTTCCAGCAAGGCTGTTCTTATGTTCTTATGAAGACTTCAGGGCAAAGTCAAGGAAATAGACAACTGACAGAACTTTAAGAAATCATTGTCTAAAGGCTAAAAACATTACAAAAACATGTCAAAGAACCCTGATTGTCCAAGAACCTGAAGAATGCTGCAAAAATCCCAGGAATGCTTCTAAAAATTATGACAAAAAAATTTAAAAAAATCCAAAATCGTGCTCAAAACCACTCCTAAACACTCTTCGCCTCATGCAAAACCCACAAGAGCAATGCACACGTGTGTCCTGCCTTTTATACTGCCCAGGCACAATGCAACCTGGGAAAAACCCAATGCCTCATACAAAGTCACACGACTTTGTATGAGGCAACTTTTTTCAAGGAATTAGGCGATGTTGTATGAATCCGATGTTGTATGAAGCAGACTTTGTATGAGGTATTACTGTATGTGAAGAGTGCTATCTTCTCAGTCTCATTTTCTCAAGGCTAAACATGCCCAGTTCCTTCAATTTTTCCTCATATGGCTTGGTTCTCTGATCATCCTTGTTGCTCTTTTCTTTACCTGCTCTAATTTGTTTGCATCCTTTTAAAGTGTGGTGCCAAGAATTGGACACTCTAGATGTGGTCTAACTAGTGCTGAACAGAGGGGGACTAGTAGTACCTCACAGATTTTGGACACTATACATCTGTTAATGCAGCCTAAAACAGCATTTGCCTTTTTTGCAGCCACATCACACTGTTGACTCATATTTAGCCTGTGATCTACAACAATTCCAATATACTTCTCACATGTAGTATAACTGAGAAAACCATTCCCTATTTTTAATTGTGCATTTGGGTTTTTGTTCCCTAGGTGTATAACTTTGTACTTATCCCTGTTAAATTTCATTCTGTTAGTAGTAACAGCTACCAGTTTAAAATAGTTAAACAGCTATCAGTTTAAAGATAGAAGACTTAAAGTATTGGTGCTAATGAGAGCTTTTTTTTAAAAAAACCCCACAAGAGTCATAATTTTAGTAATTTTGTACTGAAGATTGCAGAATTCCAAATTTATTTGGCATGGAGCTATATGGATGTCCTACTGGAGAAAGTACCACACCTGAAACTAAAAGATCCAACCCACTTACGTCAGGTTGCAGAGAAAGGCATCTCCTTTAGATAGAGGAGCATGGACAGGATTATATGGGGGAAGGGAAGCCCTTTATAACTGGATCTTAGTTTTCATAAATTTTGATCTTAGCTCAATACATATATATAAGGTAGCATTGGGAGAGCACAGTTTGATACCATGACTTGTGGAGTCCCTCAGAGAGCTATTTTATCCAGGGGTGCCCAACTACGGCCTGTGGACAGGATCCAGCTCCTGACGCCAAATCATCCAGCCCTCGACACCCTCGTCACTCCTGGAAGTGGAAGTAAAACATGTACGGGCATGTTTTACTTCTGCTTCCAGGAGTGACAATGGGTGTTGGGGGCCAAATGAATTGGCTGACCCCCTGAACCACATGACCAGCCCACAGCCCAAAAGGTTTGGGCACCTCTGCTCTTATCCATTATTTACCATTTATATAAAGCTGCTTGGAGAGATCATTTGGTGCTTGGGAAGTGAGGTGCCACCAATATACTGATTTACCCTACCTCTATCATCTCTCTGTTGAGTATTCTAGTACAACCCCTGTGCCCAGGGACAGGAAAGACTAGCTAGATCTAAAGGAAGTGGTTTTGCATTGTTTACCTCTAATTACAATTAGAAAGGTTCTTTCCTGCCTCAGGGATCACCTGACTCTATTTGCATGTGTTAAGGCCTTTGTTTTGCTCTTGCAAAAGCTTCTCCATCTTCCAGGTCATATGGCTGGGGAAAAAAGACTTTACTTTATTTCTTTCTAAACCAACTTCATCCAGACTCCTAAGCATATGTATCATCTGACCTCGAGTAAATGATATTTTTCTTTGCAGGCGCACCCACCCAAACAAAGACTCAGACACCAGTATTGGATTAAAGGCATCGGGCCACTTTTATTGAATAATGCCCTAGTCCGAATTATCACTTTCAATTGGTGTATCATCCAATTGTAATTCTTTAAGGCAAGCAGGCCGCAGTAGCACTGGTAAGGTTCTACCCTAAATGCCAATGGAAATTGGCTACATGTATCAATTTGTATCAATTTGTTTGTTGACACAAACAAATTGTTGACCGGAGTCAATATACTATCTACTGACCCCACCCTATGACGTGTATCCGTTCAAATATCAAGGTGATGCAGGCTGTGAAGCTCCTGACATCACTCCTTTCATAGTTCGCCCTTGACCGGCCAAACCTGTTTCCCCTGTACCTATCTACGTGTTGGCCAGTCAATGCGAACCTGCCGGATACCTATGTGTCATAAACCTTTACCTTACCCAGTGCTACCCGCCAAAAGTGACCAAAGTCAACTTACCCCGTATCTCAAATGCTAGCGACAGTGTGGGATGGGTGAAAAAGCAAGAACCAAAGGGCCAATGTAGGTTCAAGGAAAAAATTCCCACCCGGCCCCGAAGCGACCAGAAAATCACACTGTCCACTAGGGAGGGGGTGGAGGGAAAAACTTCTCCGCTCCGTCGCTTTGCAAAATGGCAGCCAGGCTGCCTCGTGGCCACCCCTTTTATGGAGGGGTGGCCACGCCCCCTAACTAACCCAGATGTCCGAGTCCGGGTGAGTGGGCCCCCCGCAAAGAGCATGACGGCCATTTTGGCGCCACGCTTGCATTGCAGGCGCACCCATCCAAATAAAGACTCAGACACCAGTATTGGATTAAAGGCATCGGGCCACTTTTATTGAATAATGCCCTAGTCCGAATTATCACTTTCAATTGGTGTATCATCCAATTGTAATTCTTTAAGGCAAGCAGGCCGTAGTAGCACTGGTAAGGTTCTACCCTAAATGCCAATGGAAATTGGCTACATGTATCAATTTGTATCAATTTGTTTGTTGACACAAACAAATTGTTGACCGGAGTCAATACTGACCCCACCCTATGACGTGTATCTGTTCAAATATCAAGGTGATGCAGGCTGTGAAGCTCCTGACATCACCCCTTTCATAGTTCGCCCTTGACCGGCCAAACCTGTTTCCCCTGTACCTATCTACGTGTTGGCCAGTCAATGCGAACCTGCCGGATACCTATGTGTCATAAACCTTTACCTTACCCAGTGCTACCCGCCACACGGGGAGGAGTCCATGATGACTCACCGCTCCCCCCTCAGACCGTCACCTCGGTCACCAGGCCTGCTTGCACAACTTCCAGAAAGAGGTTCATACCTCTGGCTGACAGGTGGACCCCATTTCCTGCCTACAGGTCAAATTTTTTTACAAGCCTATCCCCGGATGTCTACTGGCTGTCCCAAGCCATTCTCAGCAAGGATCCGGGCAACAGCCCTGTCCACTGACCGCCGGGGACGGTCCAAACCACGGAGGACCATGTCTCCTCTAAAACGGTGTCTCGGCACGATGTTAGACCATGGCAACCGTGTGTACGGCCATAAATGATGTAAAAAAGGCCAGGTCACTGCACCTCGACATTTTAAGGAAAGGTCAGTGATCCGTGTGAGATCATCGCCGCCGAGGTGCAGCATAAGAACATCAGGCGGTCCAGCATCCCTGATGGACATCAGGAATGGCAACAGTTCCCGCCCTTCCATGCCGCGCATACCATACGATGTATCCGCATACGTGCGGATACACGTAGCCCGAGCTGGGGTCCATACTCTGTTGCCGCAGCATATTCTGCCGCCCAGTGTACATAGCTGCGGCCCACCAGCCCCACTGCCACCGGTGTGCGGATGCACACAGGGTCTGTAAAAGAGGAAAAGGAAGTAAGGACATAACTAGGTACTCATACAGTGAGGGGACGTACATAAAAGGGAAATACGCGCAAACCCCCCACGTGCCCACACATATCTGCCTCCGAGTACCCAAACGCAGCCGTGGTCAACGCGACGCCTATCCTAAATGAATGGGTGCCATAACGGGCCCCACACTGTGAAGCGCGGTACCGGTCACCCTACAGAACTTAAATTTGGTAAAGGAAGACCCATCATGGTGGCAGAAAAAACAGGGCAGGGCGCGCAGCAGGCACTGTCAAAACTGTATGTAGGGCACCAACCGGACAGATGTCAGTAATTGTACATCATAGCAGTCGACACCACTGCCTACTCCATGCTGATCGGCCTTTGAGGAACAAATCCTCCACTGAGCCCACACCTGGTTGATAGGAACATCTCCGAGTTCCAGTGCCCTACAAAAAACGTCCCCCTTCAACCATGGGACCAGCTCGCTGAGTAATCGAGCTCCAGAAAAAGCTACAGCGGTAGCTGCATGAAAAGAGACTCCTCCTACCTACTGCAACCTCATCTATGCCAACCTTGTGCAAGGTGGGTCATAATATCTGTGAGAATAGGGTGACGTGTGTCTGGGCGGCAACCACGTACACGTGTCCACCCGTCATCATCTATGCCAACCTTGTGCAAGGTGGGTAATAATCTCCATGAGAATAGGGTGACGTGTGTCCGGGCGGCGGCCATGTATACGTGTCCACCCGTCGATTGCATGGTGTATGCAAAAAAAACCTCGCATAGTCAGGAAAAAATCCCGTGCCCTGGCCATGAATATCAAGGCGTAAAGCCTGGTGGCTATGGTACGTAGAGCCAACGCCAGATCATAAGGGCAGATGATACATTATAAAACCTAGGTGACCAATGGCGGCTACATGTTTGGGCAATTGCCTTTGCCCACAAAATACTCTAAAGCGAAGGAGTGGATGCTGATGCGCCGTGCGCATGTGAGTTGCCAAGGCATGCCACTCGCCCGGTTCACGTCTCCTTGCCAAATGACCATATCTCAGGCAGGAGTGGAGAGGGTAGTTCCCAAGCGTCTGTAGCACAGTCACGGAACCGGGAGATCTGCAGGCGGGATAAAGCATCAGCAATATCGTTATTAATGCCTGGCACATGTTTGGCCCTAAGGAGCGCCTTAAAGTGCAGGACCCAAGAACAATAGGCGAGCTAAGGCCATGACTCCGGTGGCTTTAAACGTTTGGGCACTGACAACATGCATACCACAGCATTGCGACACCAACAGCGAGGCACAGAATTAAGCCATCTGTCCTCCCAGAGCCTAAAGGGGACCCAGAATTGAGAAAAAATTTCGGAAACGTAAGATCGCGTAAGTGATCTGGGGCCAATGGGGCCAATGACCATAGGCACACTGTCCTTAAATAAATCCCCCCACCCCAATGAGCTGGAGGCATCCGACTGTAGTAGGAACTGGGGCTGACCAAAAGCTCATGCCTCCAAAAGGAGACAGCATGAAAGTCCTGGGGAATGTGAGTCAAACCAACAGGTCCACTCGTAGACCCCTAATCAGCTGTACCCTGCGGTGCCGTTTATCAAGACCCGCCATAGTGTGTCCTAGACACCAGGCGAAGGCACTGCCTGGTGTTACCACTCTGCAGGCGAAGTTGATGTGGCCATGCATCACCTGCGACTCTCGGAGAGGCACCTTCCACCTGGCAACAGTGCCACAGTGCAGCATGGGCCGCTCCCCCTGACCGACAATTCGGTTACCTGGCCCTATTGCACGTTATTCAAAAGAAAGGTGCATCCACTTGTTGACCGGTGAACCCCATCTCCAGAATACAGGCCAGATACCTGTAACCCTATCCCCAGGCGACAAATGGCTGTCCCAAAGCCATTCTAGACCAGGAACCAGGCAACAGCCCTGTCCCCTGACCGTCGGGCACGGTCCGACCACTGGGTCAAAGTCTCACCTATGATATTGCCTTGGCATGATGTATGACCATAGCAATCGTGTAGACGGCCATAAATGGCCAAAAAACGCCAGGTCACTGCACTTGGAAGTCTATAAGTCCGGGCTAGCAATCCATGCACATCACCGCCTCCGAGGTGCAGAATTAAAACATGTGGCAGCCCAGCATCCCCAATGGACATCAGGGATGTCAACAGTTCCAGCCACCTAAATGCCGTGCACACCATACCACTGCATACGCGCGGGTACGCGTAGCCCGAGGTGGGGTCCCCATGTTGTCAAAGCAGCATACTGTGCCGCCCCGGTGCACAGAATTGTGGCCCACAAGCCACACTACTACCAGTGTGCGGAAACACACAGGGTCTGAAAAATCAGGAGGGGGAATAAAGGGCAGAACGAGACACTCATTCAGTGAAGAGACGGACAGACAGAAAAATTGGGCAAACCCCCACCTGCCCATGCAACATATGTCAGGCTCCAGGCACCCAAACGCAGCCACAGTTAATGCGGCGCCTAACCGGAAGGAATGGGTACCAATTCTAGTTCAGTAAGGGTAGACCCGGCTTGGTAGCAAACGACAGGCCAGGGCGTGAACCACGCGCTGCCACAAAAACCTGGGGGGAAGCAACTGGACCTATGGCAGCGCCAGGCTGGTACCCTCTTCCAGCTGATCGGCCCTTGAGGAGCGAAGCCTCCACAGAGCTCACTCCTAATCGAGCAGCACATAATCCATTTCGAGTGCCCTGCAAAAACACGTTCCCTGTTGAAGATGGCAGCAGCTAACTTAATCTGAGAGCTCCAGATCAAGGGACAAATGTGGTTGCCCGAAAGTAGGCCCTCCATACGGAGCATAAGCGCTGCCACGTAGGAGTCATATATTTTAACTACAAGTGCTAGCAGGGCTCATTGCTGGCATCTCAGGGTGAAGGGCGGCCCTAATCATAAGGTATTGACCTAAGCTAACCATGACGGGCCAGGGAAAAACCACCACAGCCCGGTAATCATTGTCCAAGCACTGGACCATTGTGATGGCCAAACCAGGACGGGCCCTTACATATCCTGCCACGGATGCCCAATAGGCCAATTGGCGCATAGGGAGGCAGCTTGCTGCAACGGGGCAACTCCTTGTCCCTGTCGTCCTGCCCCTCAATGCCCTCATCAGTGTGTTAACGTTGCAGGAGGGAAAAATGTGAATATATCCCCCAAGTCCCATAGTCTTGCTAATAGCCCAGGAGAAATGGTCACCCAGGGGTATAGAGTAACCGGCCGTTGGCAGAACCACCGTTGGCACGGATTAGAGTGAGTAAATGCATAATCGGCCCTTCAGGCCCCAGAGAAATTAAGTAAAAACATAGGAGCGGTCACCCCAGTAAGAACCAGGATGTAATTGGCCTGTTGCGACCATGGCCACTATACCCCCCCAGCGTGATGAGCTAGTGTCACAGGTGTGCTGATTTGACCAGGATACTCACACGGTGCACCCCCACAGGCCACCCCCACTGGGGGTTCCGGCCTGTGGTGGGCGTCGGAGCTCGCGATGGCCCTTGAGCTCTGTGTCCCCGTGCGTCCAGGCTGGATGGGGAGCCGTGAGGCGCCTGCCTGCGCTGGCCTGATGGCCTTCAGCAGCTCAACCCTGTTGGCAGCCCACTGCGCAGCCATGGCCGGCCTGTGGGCCGGAACCGCCGAGTTGGCACGCCCACCATCGAAGGTGGTGGAGCAATGTCCATTGATGCCCTTAGTGCCAAATTGCGGGCAGGGAAGCATCTACAGCATCTAACCCACCGGGACAAGGTGGGCTGGATGGGCCGGATGGCCCAACCGGGTGATTGATGTGGGATAAACCCATGTGATAATCCTCGGCCAGAACAGGGGGATGCCCAGTAATCCGGCCCATGAAGTGCAGGAATGATGGCAGGGCGGAAACCCGCACCGTGCCCAAGTGGGCCGCTATGCCCCAAGGGGGGCAAAGAAGCAGCGGGGGTAAGAACCCCAGTGGAGCAGGCCTGTGCCTGCCTGGTGGCACTCCCCCCCAAAATAGAGGGGGTGGACTGAGCCCCCCCCAGGCGCGACCAAGGGGGCCGCCTGAGTAAAGAGTATCCCTTCCTGCAGTACTCAGGAATCGAACTGCTGACCTTCTGCCTCCCAGTCAGCATCTTAGCCACCTGAGCCACTGCAGTCCGGTGCTGATCGGAGGAAGGGAAACCTCCGATCAAGGGTTTTAAAAGAGAGAGACACATAAATGTCTCTCCCCTGAAAATAGTAACAAAAGGAGCCTCCAAAGAGGCTAGCAGGGGAGGAAGCGACGGAGCAAACTTCTCCGCTCCGTCGCTTCGCAAAATGGCAGCCAGGCTGCCTCATGGCCACCCCTTTTATGGAGGGGTGGCCACGCCCCCTAACTAACCCGGATGTCCGAGTCCGGGTGGGTGGGCCCCCCGCAAAGAGCACGGTGGCCATTTTGGCACCGCGCTTGCATTCTCTCATGTATCTAGTCCAAGTGTGTTAATAACTGGGCTAAAAAGGGGTGAACTGAAAAATTTGCATTCGAACATAAAACTGCCTAAAAACTGCTCCACTTCTCTGTACTGCTGCTACAAATAACACATCCTAAGCCAAAACCAGTAATTGACAGCCAAAAAACTTGTCGGTCTAAAGAAGAACCAGCAGGTGCAAATTCTACTGGTAAAAGAAAAAAGAAGACAGTAGAGATTATGACAGTGAAGCCAAATCCTTAGGCTCCTCTTATAGATCTGAATCAATGAGGGAGAATAGACTGTAAGTGTTCCAAGTTTGGGAGTCAGCTTAAAATTGTTGTAAGTTTGATCTTCTGGAAGCTGTGGAAGCTTCATGTTTTCTTAAACATCATTAGATAACTTAGCTCTAGAAGTACAACTTTAATACTATAAGAATTTGGCCATTTTGCTAACACTGGTAAGCTTTGCATTCGCCATTCCTTTGGAATTATTTATTCAATTAATATTAATTTTAGTTACAAATCTACCGGTAAATGTGGAAGTGCTTCTGCATATTTAGGCCCACACTCTATTTTCAAGCTGTATGTTCTGTTTTCATAATTTGTTATTGGTAGTGTTGGGGTCTGAAAGCTATTCCTTCAGACCAGGCTTGTCAGATATCAGTCCAATAATCAATCAGACAAGAAGAGATCAATCACAGAATCTTTTATTTGGCCAATTAACAATACTGGGCAATACACTTCATTATGATACAGGAAAAGTGCAGCAACAGCCTCACACTTTCTTGCAAGTCTTCTTTTATACCACCTCCAAAGTTTCTCTCTTACTCCTCCCTGAATTTTCTACCCTCTTCATGTACCTGAGACCTTAGAACAGACATTCGTTTAGAACAAAGACTTGTTATACTCTGAGCAAAAGCAGTCACATGACCACATGTGCTGCATCCATATGTTCCTAAGGAAACCATTCAGGTTATTACAAGCAATAACATTATTACATGTAGCAGTGATTATTAGCTTGACCCAAGATCACCCCAAAATCATATATTGTATTATTTAATATAAAAGGATTCTGAGCTGGGGTGACAGAGAATTATTGCCCGGCCTGGCTTTTTCTCTGAGAGGTTAATGGCACACTATTCGATCTTGCAACAGTCTATCTTTGTGTAGATTGCAACGTGGAGGAATCCTTAATTAACTAAGCAGGGCAAACAAACCTGTGAACTTAATTTACCAGAGCTTGACTCTTGACTTGGGTCACCCTAATCTCTATTGTTTCGCTTGTGTAATTAATCAATTACCAAACCTGTTCGTTTGCTTTTCCTGGAACTTTGGCCAAGGAAATCCCTTCAGTCAACAACAGCCAAAGTAATTACATCTGTTACCTATTAAGCACATCCGCAGTGTTATTCTTTTGTTATTCAGTAGTTAGCTATTTTAGTTAGCCTATGCTATTTTTTGCTTACAAAATGTTGTCGAAAATAAACTATTTTAGCCATAAAATTGACGGACGTCTACCAGTCAATTTTCTCTGCTGGAAAGGCATCTAGCAACAATTACATACATATTGATTGACTGATTGATTAGTTGATTTATTTATTGATCCCATCATTAGCCCAATAATCATGCCCATCCACCTTGTAAGCATGTTGTTTTCATTGTTCAAGGATCCAAATTACTTTTTCAGTCCAATTTCTTCTTGCAAAAGCTGTCCACTTGCAGAAGTTGCTAGCTTTTCCTTTTTAATCCAGGATGAGAAAATCTACAGCAATCCTTGATTCCTATCCACCCTTGTCAGACTACATATATTCTGAGTTTAGGCAGTTGATTTTGGTACCTGAAACAGAAAACCCCATAAGCATCTACTGATTTTATGGCGTGTGTGTGTATATATAACACTACAATAAATTTAATAATTAACAGGTTGTCATAGTTTCCAGACACACCAATTCCTAAGGCCTTAGGGTTGGCCTTATCAATTTCCTGACAATCATAAATAATCAGAGCATAACAAAACCTTGTCAACACTTAAGACAACATCACATTCTTGTCTGCTGGGGGATAAAATATGCAATGCATTTACTCCCCCCCACGCACCCAACTTTATCATTACATTCTTCTCCAAATATAATTGGTGTTACAGTAAAACTCCAGGTTATGACAGAGGTCCGTTCCATCAGCCTCCGCTGTAACCCAAAAAATTGTAAACCGAAACATCCATAGGGATGCACTGAATTTTTTTAAATAACAGTCCTGAATTGATAATTGTAAACAAAAAAAATCATTAAAAATTTGTAAACTGAGATGGCATTTCCATAGGATTTGCCATTGTAAACTGCAGCAAACTTAAACCGAGGCAGTTGTAATCCAGGTTTTTACTGTATTTGCAAAAAGAATCAATTACACCAAGAGTTTCTAAAGAGTTTGTCATTTTCCACTCAATATAATTCCCCAATTTGTTTTCATTCTTCTTCTTTAATTAAATACTCCTTCGTACATCTCCGCTCAGACAGAAGATGCTAAGAAGATGTAAAAACCTGTCAATTAAATTATCTTATCAAATTCATGAAGGCTATTTAGCAGATCAATTGTAAGAAGAAAAGATTAATGTCTTTGAATGTAAAGAAAAAGCACCTAATCACATTGGTGAAGGATCAGTCTGCTGAATAAGTGCTTTAATCTTTGGAATTTCTTTTAGTAATTTAATAATGGCACATAAAGTGAGATAATGAATACTATGCAGTATGATGATTATTTTTTATGACTAAAGCAAGGAATGTTGTATGCACTTAAAGAAATATAATCAACTCACAAAAACATTTGCAACTGTATTTTATCCATGTGATTGCTTCCAAACCAAACTCAGCATTTGTTCAAAAGAAATGGCCAGAATCCTATTAGTTATTTCATGAGCATCTTAGCTGTGAATTGCCACATTACAAAGTTGGCATAGGCAATTGCTATATTGGCACCCACTGTGTGACATAGTGTGTGACAGCAAATGTCTACACTGACTGTTCAATGTAAAGTAGTTTACAGTTAAAATGTAAGCCAAAAGAGTTTTCACCAATATAATGTCTCTTTTACATGTCTGGCCTGACATCCTGCTACAGTAATGGAGTAGACCATACAGCCAGCGACTCAACGCCGAGTGTTGGGCAACGGTAAATAACCTGACTCTCTAAAGGGGTCAATAGCTAAGGGTGGATAAGCCCCTTTAGGTATTGTGATGGTGCCCTCAGTTGTTGGGATCCGATTCATTTAGAGATAAGATCAGTCTCCTTAAAGGCAGTTTACAGCTTCAGTTAAACAGAGGAAAGTTAAGAGTTAGGAAATCTAGCGAAGGCCAGCTTCATTAGGCTTTTTGTAGGGAGGAACAGAGATAGAGAAATAAGGAGGAAACAGACACACGACTGCTCTCTTAGCTGAACAAAGGCATAATCATGGCTTCTCTTTATTCAAGCAGAGTATAGCAGAAACGAAACTTAAGCTACATAATCAATCAGAAAGTCAGAATCCAAATAAGGAGAGATAAGGAGAATAGCAAGCAAAGAGGCTTTTGTTTATAAAATGTGTCAGAGGCAGCCTGACAGAATCCAGATACATTCCCACATGTCCTCCTTTTTCATTTAAATTTGAGAGAGAGAGAGACGGCTAATCATACCCCTGCATGTCATCATACTCCATAACTACTCCTCCATATACATCATCACTGTCCTCCTGGACATCTTACCCCTCCTGACTCCTGGTACCTTGTTCCGGAGGATGATACCTCATTGAGTACAATTGCCGTCGTGCAAAACCTGATGTCTCCCTTCTACGCAGTGGACATGTGTTACACATAGAAATAAGATTAGGAATACAATTAATGCAAAAACACAAAGGTATAAGGCAGATAATAATAATAAACCCATAAAAGAAAACTTGTCTAAGGACAGATAAATCAGGCAACCAAGAAGTCACCCAATCAAAGAGATTAACATCAGTGCGTACATTGTTAGTAATGCTCTCCTGTAAATTCTGAAGTTCTTTCTCAATAGTATTATTCAGATCCTGGAATTTTACCCGACATCCCTGGTTCCCGACCAGTTTACAAAATCCTCCGGATTTTGCTAACAGGTAATCTATGGCCAGTCTGTAAGGTAAAATAACCCAATGCTGCACATTGATATTGTCCTGGATGGAAATTCGTGGCAACTCCATTAAAAAAGAACCACATGTTAGGATCCTTAATTTGCCATCCATTGCAAATTGAACCACTATCTATAGCAGAATAATCAGGAGTAAACATAGGAAATACATCATGTATATCTTCAATAGTAGTGTTAAACAAGGTATAATTAAGCTTATAAGAACTGTTATAACTACCCCATAACCAAAAATAATCATCACAACCCGTATAATTGCCTACATTCTGCAAAACCCTTTTTGCTTGAGTCCAGTACTTCCATTTACTATTCCAGACTCCAGAACTATGACAGCAGAAACAAAGTCCTTTAGTGTATTTCTTGAATGTCATGCTTCGCCAGCGGGTGTTGTTAAATTGTTCTGGAGGATTAGAGAAGAGTGTACATCTATCAATATGTTGCAAATGTCCAATAACCAACTCTGGCGTGTTGAACAATGCCGGAAGAAAGGCCATTTGAGACACTGCCAGTGGATGCTCATAGTATAACGTTGCATTCTTACCATGAACCTCAAACATATAGTTAGCATGACGAATCCAAAAGTTGGGGTTGCCCCCATGAGGCATTGTTCTTACAGCTGGAAGCACAGTAAGAAAGAAAAGAACAAATGTCAGCACATTTAGTTTACTGGTGAACCACCATCCTGGAGCTGAGTAACCTTCTTCTCTCTCCATGGGCGGATCGCTCGAGCAGGAATCCACACAGGTCCTGAGGTTGTAGAAACCGCTGCGTATCCTCGTCCCCAGGTGATTAGAGGTACAGGACCCTTCCACTCAGGATCGGGTTGCTGCCGATAAACGACCAATGGCTTAGGAAGACACTCCTCAGTCCTGAAATGCAATTCGACTGGAGAGTGTGACCTGTTATGGGGAGCAAGAAGAAAATTAAGAGTATACAGTACTTTAGCAACAGCTGTAGGTATTTCAGCCACAGGAACCCCTCTATCTCCCACTTGCTTGTGTAACAAATTTTTGAATGTCAGGTGGGCTCTTTCAACAATCGCCTGTCCAGTCGAGTTATAGGGTATTCCATGGGTTAGCTTAATGTCCCACTGACGGCAAAAGTCCTGAAAGGCAGAAGAAACATATGATGACCCATTGTCTGTCTTAAGGCTTTTAGGTTTACCCATTACCGCAAACGAACGAATGCAATGTTGTATAACATGTCTGGATGTTTCACCCCATAAGGGTGTAGCCCATATAAATCCAGAGAAGGTATCAACAGTCACATGTAACTTAGAAAGCGGAGCCAAAGCAGGTACTTGCGTGACATCCATCTGCCATAGCTGATTAGCTTCTGTTCCTCGAGGATTAACAGCATCAAATGGCAGGAATATAGGAGACTTCGTACAGGAAGCACAGGATGATACAATGTCTCTAGCCTGTGACATAGGAATGGAAAATCGTTTATGCAAAACCTTAGCAGATTGATGAAACATTGCATGACTGTCAATGGGGTTGTCAAAGAGAGAAAAAACCTCAGCAGAGTCCCGGAGAGCAGAATCTGCTCGTGCATTGCCCTCCGTCAAATAACCTGGGATCCTTGTGTGAGAGCGTATGTGGGCAATAAAGAATGGGACCGTACGGTTAGAAAGAAAACCTTGAAGCTGTTGGAATAAAGCAAAAAGATCCCTATCCATCGATGGAGACAAATAAGCTTGAGCTAAAGTAAAGACAAGGCGGTAAACATATTGAGTATCCACAATCAGGTTAAAAGGCACATCAGAAAACGTAGAGAAAGCAAGTATGACCGCTGCCAGTTCCGACCGCTGGGCCGATGCTTGAGGTCCTGTAAAAACAACCTCCCATTCCCCAGTAGGACCCTGCCATGTAAGGACTCCACGGGAGGGGGAGCCATCCGAGAAAAGAGTAACGGCATGCAAGATAGGTTGCATGCAAAGCGGGGATGACAGGGAGTAAGAAGTGAGATTCAGCAAGGTAAGCCGCTTATCCTTGGGGGGGTTAAATTTAACTTGTCCCACAAAGTCCGCCATGGCCACCTGAAATGCCTCAGAATGCTGTAGCAAGGCGGTTAGCTGATCCTGCGAAAAAGGAAAGCAAACAAAGTCAACGTCATAGCCAGTCAAATGCTTTGCCCTAGTACGGCATTTGAGGAAAAGATCAGCAATCGCATCAGGCAGGCGATAACAGTTTTTCGAGGGAGTGTGCGCCAAGTGTAGCCATTCCATGATGGCCACCTTCTGAGCGTTGACAGGCGCGAACAAAACCGCAGTGGGCAGCCTCGGTGTAGGAAGAAGAGCGCATGCCAGCGCAATGGTGCCTGAGGGCACCCGATCCACAGTGATGGTATGCAGCTTTTCGTTGAGGCGTTGAAGAGCTGTACGTATCTCCGTTGTGCAGGGAATGATGTCCGCTGGAGAAGTGTGTCCAGAAAGAGCAGCAAAGAGTGGTGACAGTTCCTCCGTGCTCAGGGCCAAGAAAGGACGAGCCCAATTTATGTTCCCTAGCAATTGTTGCAATTGTACAAGAGTGAACTGCTCTGGAATAGCTATTGTTGGCAATAGCGGAGTTGAAGCTGTAGCTGAGAGCCTATGTCCCAGATATTGGAATGGATACATCTGCTGTACTTTTTCAGGAGCTATGATCAAGCCCACTTGTTGCAAAATGTCTGCTAAGTCCTGCAGGTGTTTCTCCGTGACTTGTGGACCATGCAATAAAATGTCATCTGTGTAATGATAGACTTTAACCTCTGGATGACGTTGCCTGAAAGGTTCCAAAGCCTTGTTCACAAAATGTTGGCATAGAGTCGGCGAGTTGGCCATACCCATAGGCAAGACACACCATTCAAACCGTTGAGTAGGATGTTCATTATTGTATACTGGCAATGTAAATGCAAATTTTTCTCTGTCTTGTGGCGCTAGCAAGATTGTATAAAAACAGTCCTTCAAATCTATAACCATGAGTTGATGATCTTCCGGAATCATGTTTGGATTAGGAAGTCCAGATTGTAGAGGTCCCATTGGCAAGATGTGCTCATTAACTTTTCTCAAATCATGCAACAATCGCCATTTTCCAGACTTCTTTTTCACCACAAAAATTGGAGAGTTCCAAGGACTAGTGGTTGTTTGAATATGTCCCAGATTTAATTGCTCCTGTACAAGGGCCTCCGCCGCCTGGAGCTTTTCTCTTGAGAGCGGCCATTGATCCGTCCACACTGGCGGGGTGTTTTTCCATTGTAGTGGAAGTGCATGCAACGGCGCTGCAGGGGAGGCCCGTATCAAAAATTTGTCTGCAAGGTACACCCTGTTTTAGCCAGGAGATCCCGGCCCCACAGAGTAATAGGAATATCCATAATCTGGGGGTGAAGAGAAACTTTTGTTCCCCCTGAGGTCTCAAAGACGATTGGATGAACACTCTGCTGTGCTGGCTCATACCCGCCCACCCCATAAACTTCCCTACAGGGGCGGACGGCCCATCCAGTCGGCCAATCTTTTTTTGCCACCACTGAAATATCGGCTCCTGTATCGACCAATCCAGACACTGAACGTCCACCCATAATCAGCGAGCGGGTCGGTCTATCCTCGGTGATTTGTATCACCGCCATAGCTGCTGTTACAGTCCCCTCCTGGGATGGAGTTACAGTGGTCCCTAGTGGGAGCAGATGAAGGCGTCCTACAGGTTGTCCCTTAGGCAGGGTGAGATGTTGCGTGGCTGATGCAGGGATGACAATTTCTTGGTGACCCAATGTAACTGACCCTGCTGCAATGTGTACAGAAGCGGGTAAGGCGTCTGGGCAAGGAAGAACGATGCCCATCATGCCCTGGAAATTAACATCATCAACCATTGTGGGAAGAGCCTCCACACACCCTGGCATAGTAAAAATACAGTCCTTAGATAACCTCAATAAAAGTCCTTCTTTTAGAGGATGGTTTTTTCTATATCGTGAAATCATTTCTTGGGCAAGTTCCTTATCTTCTTCCAAAACCTCCGCTATTGCTTCCTCACTGACCTCTGGTAGCCCTATTATTTTGCCTGGGCCCGAGCCTGGCCCGCACTCCCATTTCCCTGCTGCTGTGGAGAAAAGTCAGAGTCTTTGTGCTGAGCAGCTGAGGGGTTGGCATTAGGATTTGAGCGGCACTGATTGGCCCAATGGTACCCTTTCTGACAAATGGGACACTTCCTTGAAGGGCGTGCTGCCTGCTTTTGAGAGAAGCGACATTGTGCTTTAAAATGTCCTTCTTTTCCACAGCCAAAACAACGTTTGTTTTGAGCCTGAGTTGTGGGCAATTGAACTGCATCTGCCAGAAGTTGAGCCTTGTAACTGTGAGTCCCCACATTTTGACAAACTTTCATCATGTCTGCTATAGATGTTCCTGGCCTAGCATAAACAGCTGTCAGAGCCCCTTTACAATCCTCATTGGCATTTTCAAAAGCCAGTTGTTTCATGAGCATTTCCCGTGCCGGGACATTTTCCACCTGGCGGCTGAGCAGTCATGAGTCTGTTAATAAACTCAGTGTAATCCTCTTTAGGGCCCTGCCTGATTGCTGCAAACCCAGCAACTGAGCTATCTCCTTTGGAAGGAATCTTACTCCAGGCACGCATGACTATCTGTGCAATATCTCCCAACTGGGCATCAGTGAGTGCCAACTGCTGTGTGGGGTTGGCAAAATTTCCCTCCCCGCATAACATATCCCTCGTGAGTGCAGGGCGTGTATGGTGTACCTCCCAAGCCACATCCCTCCACTCTTGCAAGCAGAGCATTGCTTCTGCAGAAGGCAGGAGTGCTTTGATCATCTGTTTCCAATCCACTGGTAGCAATTTTTGAGAAGCAATGGCTTCCAACAAGGCTTTTGTAAAAGGTGCATTAAACCCATAGTCACGTATGCTGACTCTTAGTTCCTTCAGATATTTGTAATGGAGGGTTTCATATCTATCTGGGACTGCCAGTGCATTGCCCACAGCCGGAGCCCCCCTTATCACTGGGTATATCTCAGGAGATTCCACATCCAGCACAGCTGCCGTTAAAGCAGCAGAGAATTGTGTTTTGGTAGGGCTAAAAGTGCTTGATTGCTGCAAGGCAGGATATAATGTCCCATCTTCTTTTCCACCTCCACCCCCATCAGGGGGCTGTTGTTTCTCATATGATGGAGGGGCAGTTGCCATAGCCCCCCCTTTATCTGGAGGCAAAAGCTGTGGGAGGGGACCATCAAGCCTCTCATTCTTTGGAGTGAGTCTCTGAAGGCAGTCTCTAACTTCCTCCCATGTAAATAATACTGATACAGAAATTCCATTATGCTTCTGCATTTCTCTCCCGATCTGTTTCCACTGTTTTAAGTCCAGACATTCATCAAATTTAACCCAAGGACTGATTTTTTCTATAGCTTTAACCAGCTGCTGTATCTTCTTCTCATCAGCCTTTCGCCCATTGTTAATCAAAAGATCTGAGATATCTTTACAAAGTTCCTGCATTTGCGAAGTAAGCACACATCCCATAATTAAAAAAAATATTTTTCTTTTTCTTTTTTCACTCACCCTGTGTGGGACCCAATGTAGAATTGGATGAATTTCGAGCGCTCGAATGACCTTTCCTCTGGTCGCGAGTGAGTGAAGACCTTGTCCGGTCGCAATTATGAGGTGCTAATTAGATGCTAATTGCTGTTCGCTGAAGCAGATCTCTTCAAAGCATTCCTTTGAATTTCATTCAATCGCCTCACCACGGAGCACCACTTGTTGGGATCCGATTCATTTAGAGATAAGATCAGTCTCCTTAAAGGCAGTTTACAGCTTCAGTTAAACAGAGGAAAGTTAAGAGTTAGGAAATCTAGCGAAGGCCAGCTTCATTAGGCTTTTTGTAGGGAGGAACAGAGATAGAGAAATAAGGAGGAAACAGACACATGACTGCTCTCTTAGCTGAACAAAGGCATAATCATGGCTTCTCTTTATTCAAGCAGAGTATAGCAGAAACGAAACTTAAGCTACATAATCAATCAGAAAGTCAGAACCCAAATAAGGAGAGATAAGGAGAATAGCAAGCAAAGAGGCTTTTGTTTATAAAATGTGTCAGAGGCAGCCTGACAGAATCCAGATACATTCCCACACTCAGTGGAAGAAATGTCACTGGAAACCATCATATTGGGCCAAATAGCAAAATGAACAGAGGAGGAACTCTAATTCCCAATGGTCATGGAGGCAGATGCCAGATGGACTGGATGTGAAGGCGCACCTTGTCCATAACCTCAAGGCTGCGGTAGTCCATTGCGGTCCTGGTGTTAAATCCTACATGTCTCATTTCATTTGTGCCACAGGAGATGGCTTCCTTGAAGCTGACTGAGAGAGCATGACCCAGCCCCCGGAT
This sequence comes from Bradypodion ventrale, assembly GCA_035047345.1. Taxonomy (NCBI): domain Eukaryota; kingdom Metazoa; phylum Chordata; class Lepidosauria; order Squamata; family Chamaeleonidae; genus Bradypodion; species Bradypodion ventrale. The sequence continues at coordinate 19,873,660 of JAWDJE010000009.1, read as the reverse complement.
TGAAAAAGTTGGGAATCCCTGCTTTAGGTACTTATTTGGTAGTTGTCTGATGTTTTATATTGTTATTACTTATTTAATTGTTTGTACACCACCCAGAGTGGGAAGTATCCCAGATGGGCGATATACAAATTTAATAAATAAAGCCACTACTGGTCAAAATAGAACTTAGTCTAGATAGAGAAATGCTTACAGGATGGTTTATAAATCAGTATAAATGTCTACAAGATACCCTCGTGTTCACTACCATCCATGATGATTGCTTTGTATTTGGATGAGGAGTGGTTGACTGGTTGTTGTTTTACGAGTCAGTTTCTGAGATTTTACCTTGCTTGGTGTCTCTATGCTTGTGGTACTATATGAATGGTGCTATTTTGTGTGTGAATAAAGTTCATCTTGACTGCTGTCATTGATTTTGTCAACATATTGACTGTCCTTTGCTATCTAAATCTTGGCTTTCTTTTTCCTATGATACTATGCAGCAATATTGGGCCATTTCCTGGCATTTTAAACCATGGAAACAGAAGCACAATAACCCAGAAAAATAAATCAAAGGGTTATTGTTGTTGTTGTTTTTGATGAACTGAATTTCAATAAATTTCACAGTCTCACACTGGCAAGAAGAATTTTAAGCTAAACGTGGTGATATTTTTGGTCCCTTTGTTGATCCCTTTTGCCACTCTTTCTTCCTCATATTGAAATGTTGTTGCTTAGATCCAATCAGGGACTAAATTTGGCCTTTGGTTGGAAAAGGGTTCTTCACCTTCACTTAGTATAAGGTCTGCCAGTAGGCTATGATATTTCCTCACCAGAAAGTAGACACTCTACTTAGCTATTGACCCCACTCTAAGGTGGTTCACATTCAAAAAGTTATGCATATAGACTTTGCATCCAGAAGGAAGTCCAAGGTCATCCTCTCAGCATCATAAAAAGATTAGATTACAGATGATATGAAAAGGCACTTTGCCTGAATACCAAGACTGACAATAGTTTTAACTCTCAACAAGAAAGTTCCTATGAAGAGGTATAGTCCAAAATTCATTCAGGTTTTTGTGGGTTGCCCAAGTCACTGATTGGACATCAACCTTTCCCAATGGGCTTGTCAGGCTATGCAAACAAGCTCGAGACCAACCTGGCTCGACCAGAAAGGAAATTGGGTATGGGCTGATAAGTAATAGGGAGCAATAGCGACTCCATGTTTCCTTGGCTGAGGGCACTGAGAGAAGTAGGACAAATGTCAGGAGGTAAGAGACACAAGGTCTCGTAAACAGCATACAGTATCTGGCTCACGTCCACGGACTGAGCTGAGCAAAAGCAAACTGCAGCTAGACCAAACAAGCTATGCATAGGTACACAGAGTCTTCTAGGACTGAGATAAGGCAGGAACAGTGAGTCTCGCTACATCTGTTGATTATTCTGCCTATGGCGAACCTAGGCACGCAGTACTTTCTTATGCTGACAAATGTGCCTTAGTCAGCAACATGCTACGTAAGCAAGCCTTCTGTAATAGGGGTCATGTGCAGTCTGTGCGCAAGTGATCCAGAACGCAAGCTAATAAATATAGACCACCCGAGGACTCGGGACTGGCTTTTACCATTACACTTCAGTCTCGCGTGCCTTCCTTGAGTTCAGCACCTCGACTCCCACAGACCATTACAACAGGTTTCCATTCATGTTTTTATTTTAGCCACTAACATAATTGGAGATTTTCATAAAATATTTGTTTTTTTTAACTTAAATTTAATTTGGAATAAACCAGAAATACTAAACTCATGTAAAGAAGCCAGTTTTTGTGCCACTCAGCTGTTAAGGAAATGGGTTTGAATTCCTTTAGTGGCTAGACAGAAACAGACAAAAGAGGCTGTCATATAAACAACAGAGTGCACTTGTCATCTACTATACCAGAAGACAATTCTCAATGCTAAAAATAGTTCAGCTATGAAATACTGTCTCAAGAAGGGTGTAATCTCTTTTCCTGTAGACGTTCAAACAACCTAGATGTTCTTCCAACAGAGGTGCTGTACAGAGGTGCTGGCTCTTCCTGATATCAAATTTTACCCATATTGCTACTATGCATGTTGTGTATGTAACTTAAATAGTGCTTTAAACAGTTTGTAATTATTATTACGGGATCAGGGTGATCCTTCATTTTGTCTTCTTCATGGTACTAAGTTATCGCGGGACTTGCATTCACGCCTTTTCTAATGAGACGCGTGAAGTCTCCCCAGTCTCCGGTCACTCCACGATCACCCCATTTAGAGTATGAGAACCAAGACAATAGAAACAGCTGAAAGGTTGGCTTAACACATCTTTATTGCATGATGGTCCGGGGGAACATGTGGTAATGGCGGATGAACAGCTCAATATATACTGTGGCTATACATTTGAATGTGGCTCCTCGATAGCCCATTGGCTACTGTCTGCGTGATGTCATTCCCCGTCACGCCCTTCTTGTCCAGGTGAGGTGGTGGCGGGAATCTTCCCGCGCTGTAGGTATTTGGGGAATTGGAACCATGTGAGCTGGGCGCTCGCTATTGCCCCTAGTGGTCACTAGCTCGCGTCCTGATACAGAAGGTTACAGTGTTACAGCTGGTGGTTATTATATCCACTCATTCGAGTGTTACATTACTTAAAGGCACAATATTCCAAACACAACATCCCTCCCCCCTAGGATGAGACGAAGTCTCTCATCCAATATGGTTTATTGCAAGCGCGTTTTGGGCGCAAGGCTGGCTGGCTTGTCCCAGGGGCGCTATCACTTCTGTGTTCCCTGGTCTCTTGTCCTGCAATGGGAGAGGGAGACTCGTTAACGACTTGCCGCGGATCCGCGGCTTTCGGGGTAGGGGTAAACTCCATTGTGGGAAAACCGGGGGCACTGGGGGCTAACGAAAAACCCCACTTCTCGCCTGGATGGGTGGGGGACCACTCCGAAACCCCCCCCCCCGGTTTTGTAACTCAAACTCAAAATCATCTTCTGGGGTATCTGTGGGGGTATCCCTCAGGATATCTATGGGGACAAACTTATTCCCTTCCCCCCTTGGTGGCTGAACGGGTGGGGGAGAACCCTAACGTTGAATCCTGTTCCGCGCTGTCCGCGCTCTGGTTTCCAGAGACCCGGCGCCGGAGTTGGTCTGCGTGCCGCCTCCAGAGTAGACCTGTGCTGGTCTCTACGCAATACGACACGGGACCCGTTTGCCCAATGACTACACCTGGAACCCAGGCTGGCCCTGTGCTAGCGTAGTTTCTGCAATGGACCGGGGCGCCTATTTCGAAACTCTTCGTGCCCGCTAACCCGGTTCCTCCCAGTGTCTTCCACCCTCGTAGGGTCTAGCCTGGTCAGTACCGTAGTCAGCTTTCTGCGCATTAGGAGCTCTGCAGGCGAGTATCCTGACGCTAGGGGGGTCACCCTATATCCCAGCAAAAACTGGCACAACTGCAGGTTTAAATCCCCGGGGCCCATGCGCCTCAGCGCGTCTTTGGTGGTACGCACGAGGCGTTCTACCTGGCCATTCGTCGCCGGGTGGAAAGGCACGGAGGTGATGTGCCAGATGGCGTTGATGTCGGTGAATGCCCTGAATTCGGCGGACGTGAAGCAACTAGCGTTATCGCTAACAAGTGTGTCGGGTATACCGAACGAACTGAACACCCTGCACAATTGTTTAATTGTTGCGGCTGAGGAGGTGTTCGCAACTGGGATAACCTCTAACCACTTGGAGTAAGCATCCACTATGAGGAGGAAAAGCGACCCTCTGAAAGGGCCCGCAAAATCAATGTGCACGTGGGACCACGGCCCCTTTGCCACATCCCATTCCCTGTGCGGAAGTCGAGCCCCTTCGGGCCGGGAGTTTTGGCAATTCTCGCAAGTGCCCACCATGTGCTCGATATCGGCGTCCAACTGGGGCCACCAGAAGTAGCTCCTGGCCAGTGCCTTGGAGCAGACAATTCCAGGGTGGCTGACTAGCTCTCAGGGATTCAGGGACGATTACCCGCTGGCCCCACAGGAGGCACCCCCTCTCCATGGACAGTTCTAGCTTTTTCCTAAAAAATGGGGTGAACTCCGCCGCCGGGGAGGACGTTGGCCACCCTTTCTGCACCCAAGAACTGACCAGGGCCAACATCTTGTCCTTGCCCGTCGCCTTGGCGATCTCTGCGGACACTATGGGGGGTGAATCTAGGACCTCTATCATGAGCACTTGGTGGTTTTGTTCCACCTCACACACGTGGCTGCTTGTGTGGGGGAGGGGTGACCTCGACAGGGCGTCCGCGTGGCTTATGTCCTTTCCAGGGCGATACACCAGCGCGTTCTGGTACGCGTTTAAAAAAATGGCCCACCTGAGCATCCTAGGGGACAGAATCTGTGGCGTGGGCTTGTCTGCGGTAAAAATGCCTAGCAGGGGCAGTCACGATGGTGAAGGGGCGGCCATAGAGGAAGTCGTGGAACTTATTCGTCCCAGCAATTATCGCTAATGCCTCCCTGTCTGTCTGTGCGTAGTTACCCTCTGCCTTAGACAGGGACCTGGAGTAGAACGCCACCGGGGCCTCCTGCCCGTTTTCCAACACGTGGCACAGAACCGCCCCCACCCCCACTGGGGATGCATCACATATCAGAACCACTGGTTTCTTGGGGTCAAAATGGGTTAATATGGCGTCTGAGGATAAGAGTTGCTTCAGCTCATTGAATGCCCTCTCCTGGCTCTCGCCCCATTTCCACGCCTCGACCTTTTTTAGTAACTTATGAAGCGGCTCTGCTACCGACGCCTTCCTAGGCAGGAAGGAATGGTAGAAGTTTAAGAGCCCCAGGAACGACTGCAATTCGGGCTTGGAGGTGGGGCGAGGAGCATTTTGAACTGCGGCCACCTTTGATTCGGAGGGTTTGATGCCTGCAGGGGTTACCCGAAAACCCAGGAACTCAACCTCTTTTGCGAAGAAGACGCATTTGTCTTTCCGCAACCACAACCCCGCCTTTTCAAATATCGTCAGTACTTTGTCTAGCCTCTCAGCCAATTCTGACTCGCTCCCCCCGTTATCAATACGTCATCAAAGTATGGCAAAACCCCCTCCAGACCCTTTAAGAGGCGTTCCACGAGCGATTGGAAGATGCGTGGCGCCGAGTTCACGCCGAACTGTAGGCGCGTCACCTGGAACGCCCCCTTATGAGTGACTATCGTCTGCGCAGCAGCTGCAGCTGGGGTTACCGAGAGCTGCTGGTATGCCTGCGCCAGGTCAAGCTTTGTGAAACACTTTCCCCCATGTAACCTGGCCAACAGGTGGCTGACTACCGGCACCGGATACGCATTTGGGCGTATCGCCTTATTAATGGTACATTTGTAATCAGCGCATATTCGAACCTCCCCATTGGCCTTCAGCGCTGTTACAATTGGAGTTTCCCACTCCACGGAATCAACAGGAACAAGGATCCCCTGGCCCACCAATTTGTCCAGTTCTGCCTCTATCTTGTCCTTAAGTGCAAAAGGCACTCTGCGCGGTTTGAGTCTTATTGGGCGGACCTCCGGGTCCAGGTCGAACGCAACTGGGGGCCCCTTGAATTTTCCGAGTCCCTTCTTGAACACTTCGGGATGCGCGTTACACACCTCCTGTATTGGGTCAGTCCCAACGGCATGCACCCCCCCAATGAACAAACCCAGGGGCCTAAACCATTGAGTCCCGAGGAGGCAACAACTCCCCCCCTTGAGAACAACCAGGGGATGTTCCGTGGCGTGTTGCTTGTATTGGACCTTGAATTTTCCAACCCCCAACACCGGAATGCTATTTCCCTGCACGTCCCGCAGCGTAGACCTCAGTGCTTTGAGCTTGGGCCGCACGTTGGGGGAAATTCCCAAAAACTCCCTCTGGGAAATGATTGAATATGAGGAACCCGAGTCTATCTCCATCTTAACGGGGACCCCTTGCACCAGTACCTCAACAAAATAACGTGGGTGTCCTAAGGACACGCTGTGGACTGCCGTGTCATCGGCGCTGTCGTCGGAGATGCGGCCCACGCCGTCCTGCTTCCTCGAGGGCCGGACGCCTTCCTGGTTTTTCGGTGAGCGGTCTGTTGAGCCTTTCTGGTCTCTGCGCCGCCGTCTGCAAACCTTGGCTATGTGGCCTCGGCGCCCGCAGTTGTGGCACTCGGCCATCCTGAACGGGCACTTGATGCGGTCATGGGCTGCCCCGCAGCCATCGCAACGCCGGCCATCCTTCCGCACCTTCCGGATGTCCTCGTCCTCGCTGCTCTCCGTGGAGGAGTGTGGTGCCCGCCTGGCCACTTGCACCGAGTTCGCTGCCTTGTCGGGTTGTGGGGGCCTTGCTCTGAACCCCTTAACCCCGGCCCTCATGGCTTCCGCCGCCTGCGCCTCCTTCACGACCTCTTGCAGCGTCAGGCGCGGCTCCTTGTTCATCAGCTTTCGCTGAACCTCCTCGTCCCACAGGCCGCACAGCATGCGGTCCCTGAGGGCGATTTCCAGGGTCTCCCACTTGCATGGGCCGGCGGCCAACCGGAGGGCCGCTGCAAAGGCAGCCACAGACTCACCAGGCGCCTGGACTCTCTTCCAGAACGCGTCCCGAGCCAAAAACATTGAAACCGAGGGCTGGAAATGGTCGCGCATCGCCTTCAGGAGCTGCTTGACCGGCACTTCGTTCACCTTCTTCGGAGACACCAGGTCCACCAATACCTTCATGGCGGGGAACCCGAGCATCCTGATGAGAATGGCCCTCTTCTTCCCCTCGTCTGAGATGTCGGACACCATCAGTGCGCTTTGGAAGTCCATCTCGAAGAGCTCCCATTCTTCCGGTTTGTTGATGTTGAAACCGGCCTGCGTTGTCTTGATTTCGTGGGGATCCATTATCCCACCTTCGTCGCCAATTTAGAGTATGAGAACCAAGACAATAGAAACAGCTGAAAGGTTGGCTTAACACATCTTTATTGCATGATGGTCCGGGGGAACATGTGGTAATGGTGGATGAACAGCTCAATATATACTGTGGCTATACATTTGAATGTGGCTCCTCGATAGCCCATTGGCTACTGTCTGCGTGACATCATTCCCCATCACGCCCTTCTTGTCCAGGTGAGGTGGTGGCGGGAATCTTCCCGGGCTGTAGGTATTTGGGGAATTGGAACCATGTGAGCTGGGCGCTCGCTATTGCCCCTAGTGGTCACTAGCTCGCATCCTGATACAGAAGGTTACAGTGTTACAGCTGGTGGTTATTATATCCACTCATTCGAGTGTTACATTACTTAAAGGCACAATATTCCAAGCACAACACCCCACTTCTCTCCCAACCAATCCTGTTGTTTCCCGCCCGAATGTATCCATTGTATATTGTATATAAGGTGCTGCTGCGCCATTGCTGTTCATGTTCAGTTTGTTTACAATAAAGTTGTGTTTGGCCCTGTTATGCTGGAGGCTTCTCTTCAATTCCCGAACATCAAAATGCACATAATGTGTGCTGAACCCTTCTTGTAATCACAATGGGAAGCTTCTCAGCATGGTGGGCAAAGAATTTGAGTTCACACAGTTCTATTTCACTGTTCATTATTTCCTTCATCATTATGACAAATCACCTTCTATTGGGGTACAGAAATGCAACAGTAACAATGTTATTATTATTTTTAAAAAAGAAGTGGAAGAGAAACATAGGAATTCCACAGAAATTATTTACTCTGTTTTTTCAAAAACCCACCATATATTAAAAGGTTAACAAATATCATCCCTTTAAATTTCTTCTCCATTTTCTAGCAGCAAACTGGAAGTGGAACATGAGGGATTTTTTCAAGGCTTATTGACAAAATTTATCCTGAGAGTCAGGGTGTTTGTACATTGCCACATGTGGAAGCACAATTGTTCTATATGAAAAAGAAGAGTGTTTAATGGCTCTGAAGACAGTTATGGGGTGGTGGTAATAAATTTTACTAATTTTGACATTAAGTAGCCCATTGTACCAATTTCTAGTCCAGGAATGTTTTTCATCATATGAGGGCAGGAACTGGGGAGAGGGTCAGATTTATACATGTTGATACATCCTTGAGGCCCACATTTATGACAGCCACAGGTGCATTTATGGCAGCATTATGCACGTGCGCGGGTGCGTTTTACTTCTGCTTCCAGTGGGAGGAACCACATGACTGACACACTCAACCACATGATCAGCCTGTGGCACAAAAATTTTGGGCACCCCTGATGTACAGCCTCATCCTTCCATCCACTTCTTGCCTTCATAATAACCAAAACACTGTCGTGTTTATTCAGATTTATGCCTTTCCAGGATATTCTAGGTAAACAGTATTCAAAAATCATTTACTGTACCTTTCTTCCCGGAATGCACTGAGACATTACAATTTGCCCTAGAACCCAAAGCTTTGTTTTTCTCTTGTTAAGCACAATGGAGAATTGTACTGCTGACCCTCTGCTGCAGCAGCCAGGTGGAGGAGCTATCCAGCTAACTATTACATTCATATATTCAGACACAAATATCTGAACCTGGTTCAATTCACAACACAGAAGCAATCAGACTGCATGTTGAAACACTTTCAATGAACACCTGGTTGAGAGATAATCAGAAGAGTTCATTAAATTCATATGCAAATGAAATAAAAAATAACAAACAAATTTTTGTAAATTTGGTTAACAGATTGCAGCAAGTTAGGAAATTGAGCCTGTGGTGTAAATGAAGAGTAAGCACCAAGGACATTGATGGAAGGGCAAAGGGTAAAAAAAATCCATCAAGATAAATAAAAAAAAACAGGATAAAACTCAGAGTAGACAAATGTCCTTAGAGCTGGTCTCTATGTCTGCAAGTGTGCTGCATGAAGGCCAGCATTGAGAACAACCTCAAGGCTGGGCTTTCATTGCAGAAGAATAGAAAGAGACCTAGAAGCAATGATATCATTGGATATTCATCCTTATCTGACTCGCACTATCCATTGCCCTAGTGCAGTGATGGTGAACCTTGGCACTCCAGCTGTTCTTAAACTTCAATACTCAGGAGCCCTGATCAGCAGAAGTGCTGACTTGGGCTTCAGGGAACTGAAGTCCAAGAGCACCTGGAGTACCAAGGTTCGCCACCATGACTGTATAGCAATCTAGAATAGAATATGGACCAGTTCAGCAGTTAAAGACCTGAGTGCCTTACTACAGTGAGCTCCCATCTCTGGAGTGCCAAGGTTTGTCATCACGGCCCTAGTGCAGGGTTCATCAAACTTGCTTCTCCAGGTGTCTTAGACTTCAATTACCAGAAGCCCAAGTCAGCACACCTGCTGATCAGGGCTTCTGGGAATTGAAGTCCAAGAACACCTCCCGCAGCTGTGGAGGAGCCCTGCCCTCCTCTCCTGTCCCCTGCGGAGAGGAGTTAAAGGGCCGTGGGCTGCTGGGCCAGAGACCACTGTCGGCCCGAGGACTGTCTCCCGCAGCTGTGGAGGAGCCCCGCCTGTTGTAATGGTCCATGGGAGTCGAGGTGCTGAACTCAAGGAAGGTACGCGAGACTGATGTATGATGGTAGAAGCCAGCCCCGAGTTCTCGGGTGGTCTATATTTATTAGCTTGCATTCTGGATCACTTGCTCACAGACTGCACATGACCCCTATGTTGCTTACGTAGCATGTTGCTGGCTAAGGCACATTTGCCAGCCTAGGAAAGTACTGCATGCCTAGTTTCGACATAGGCAGAATAATCAGCAGATGTAGCAAGACTTACTGTTCCTGCCTTATCTTGGTCCTAGAAGACTGTGTACCTATGCATAGCTATTTTGTCTAGCTGTGGTTTGCTTTTGCTCTGCTCAGTTCGTGGACGTGAGCCAGACACTGTATGCTGTTTACTAGGCATTGTGACATTTGGCTGACTTCTGTCCCACTACTTTCAGTGCCCTCAGCCAAGGAAACATGGAGTCGCTGTTGCTCCCTATTACTTATTTGCCCGTACCCAATCGCCTTTCCAGTCGAGCCAGGATGGTCTCGGGATTGTTTGCAAAGCCTGACAAACCAATTGGGAAAGGTAGCTGTCCAATTAGTGGCCTGGCCAACCCACACCCGCCCTCCTCTCCCGTCCCTTGCGGAGAGGGGTTAAAGGGCCGTGGGCTGCCGGGCCGGAGACCACCGTCGGCCCAAGAACTGTCTCCCGCAGTTATGGAGGGGCCCCACCCTCCTCTCCCGTCCTTTGCGGAGAGGAGTTAAAGGGCCGTGGGCTGCTGGGCTGGAGACCACTGTCAGCCCGAGGACTGTCTCCTGCAGCTGTAGAGGAGGCCCCGCCCTTATTTTCCCTTGCGCTTCTGGACCCCGCCTTGGACCAACATGTAAAAGCTGTTGCCGTAGCAGGTGGCAGGATCTTCCACCACTACCGCTCATGGACTCGCCTCGGTGGAGGCAAGGAGGTCCGCCGGCTAGAAGTGCTAGGACCTGCGCAATTGCCGGTGTTCCCATCTCCCGGGTTTGGAAGGACTTGGGTGAAAAAGGATTTTGCTGTGGTACATCTTTATGCTACTGTTGCTGTTTTGGCAGTCTGAATGTTGTTGAGTGCTTTTTATAGTGTATTATATTATAGTTGATATGTCTTTGCTATTGTATTGTACTCTGTGGGCTTGAATTTTTCGCATACTATATTTCTGGGGACTCTTATTTATTATTGTCATATTGATATTGACTGTATAGATTATGCTGTATTGCTATGTACTTATTTATTTTGTATATTGGTGATTATTGTTTTGTTATTGCTGCTGCTTAGATCCTGTATTTTTCTATTTTGTATTGTATACTTATTGTTGTTAACTGCCTTGAGTTGCCCGTTGGGTAAGAAAGGCGGTATAGAAATAAAACTTCAATCAATTCATTCAATCAATCAATACCTGGAGAGCTAAATTTGCAGACCCCTGCCCTAGTGGGACCTTTAAATACAACAGCACTGCTTTTATTCTGACACTTATCCATTTAGATATTAACATTCTTACAGGGTTTTGTTAAAATAGTCAATTGGTGGTATATTACCGAGCAGTAAAATAGATTTGGTTTTGTTGTAGGTTTTTTTTCTAGAGTCTTCCCTTTATATTATTGAGTTTACACAGGTGCTTTCTTCAGATGCACTTGAACAACATAATAAGCTGCAAACATTTGATGAGATAGTTTAATTGCCAGCTTTTATGTACTTTCTTAATAGAGATGTATTCTTCGGGGGGGGGGGATAGAATTGAATGCAGATCCTAGCAGAAACAATTCTGTAGCAAAACTGTGGAACCTAAATGGGAAAGCATTTGAGTTTTTCTTTTTAAAAATTAGATTCAGAGCTTCAGAACTGTTTGAAAGCCTGGCTTAGAAGGCATCGATCCAGAGCCCAGATTTTATTATCTGCTCATAGGTTTTTACAATTTACATACAGAACTGATTATTGAGTTTCAGTCAGTCAACGTCACCTTGAACTATCAAACCACATGCCTTTCTTTTTTAAAAACATAATTTTTATTAAGTTTTGCAAAAGATAACAAAAATACTTTGAAAATAAAAATATAACATATTTGGGTATGATACAAACTTACAATACAAATGCTCCATTTCAAATAATAAAGCACCACCACCAACTAAAGATACAAAAAACATACTAATAAAGACAATAATACAGAAAAATAAAGAGACTAGCGTATATTCCTTACATGTTTATTTTAACCTTACTATTTAAACTTGTAATGTTTATCTGAAATTTACTCTATCTTGAAACAAAACCCAAACATAAAATATATAAATCTGGTGATATATACAATACCTTGGTTGTTACAATACTACCCTGCATTCAAATTATAACCAGAAACCCATTTGATATGGTGCTGGTCTGCCCCCTTTATCATCTAATAATGTGAAATCCAGGAAGGGTCTCCATATGCTTCCAAATATATTTTTACCAGCCATGCCTTTTTTAAACTTTCAATTCCCATGTTAACTTATCATTTAATACCGTTTGCCACATTTCTCTATACCATTCCTTAATTTCAACTGTAAAGTCATTCTTCCAATTCCTTGTGATACATTGTCTCGCTAAAGTACCGTATTTTCCGGCGTATAAGACGACTGGGGGTATAAAACGACCCCCAACTTTTCCAGTTAAAATATAGACTACCCCTCTTCCAATGCACACCAAATAAAAATTAACCCACACTCAACCAAGACGCGCAGCCCTCCGAGTCGAATGGGCAGGTTCTGGTGGAGAGCCAATCCACGCTCACGTTCTCCTCGAGGTACAGGAAGATGTGTGCAGCTTGCTTCCCCTTGCATCATACTACCCACACAGAGCAGGGACTCGGCCGCGGCACCCCCCACCATATGCGCCGGACATATGAAACAAGGGGAAACAAGCTGCAGTTAAGTACCTGTCCTATAAGACGACCCCCGACTTTGGCACAGATTTTTCGGGGTTAAAAAGTAGTCTTATACGCCAGAAAATACAGTAAGTATTATTGTTAACAGTTCCTTTTTATTCTCATCTATGTTCAACTCCATCAATAGGGCGGTACCTGACTCCAGTTTAACACTTATACCCATCATTTCCGATACTTCTCTTTCTATTTTTACCCAAAAATCTTTAACCACCTCACAACTCCACCACATATGTTCGTAAGTCCCCATTGCAGATTTACATCTCCAACACATTTTTGAATTATTACGATCCATCTGGTTTAGCCTAACTGGTGTTGGGTACCACCTCCACATTTTATAATTATGTTCTTTAATTCTAACAGACATGGTTCTCATGACCCTTTTCTTCCATTTGTTCCTCCAATTTATATCTGAGATTTTGATGTTCAAATCTTTTTCCCAAATTGTTCTTAATATTTCCTGTGCTCCACCATCCTCATTCAAATTCCTATATAATTTGCTAACAAGACCCTTGACTCCTATTTCTCCCTTTCTTATTTTAAATACCAACTCCTCAAAGTCTGTCCTGTCTCTTGTTAAACTAGTTTCTAAAACATTTTTTATTCCAATTATTCACTAAGGCAATTTGAAACCAGTTCAAGTTCATTTGTCTATATAACTCCAATCTTTTATCTTTATTCTTACAAATCCGAATCCAATCCTTCAGCAGGAATACATCATTTTTAAGAAGCACTTCTATCACATCCCTATCAATCTTCACAGGGAAATTTCTCAAGTCTTCCAATTCGATAATTGGGGATACATCTGGGGCTAAATTCTTCTTCATTCACTTCCATAAATCCAAAATTGTTTTAATCATTCTGTTTTTGGGCCTAATCTTTATTACCTCCCTGTCCAAAAAAGCTGATTTACCTACTTGGTTCACCTCCTTCATCTCAATTTTCTCCCATATTACTTCTTCCTTCATTAAGATTTTCACCACATTTTTTAACTGAAAGGCCTTACAATAGTTTCCAATATTTGGTATACCCAACCCACCCTCTTTCTGTGGTAAATACCACAAGCTTTTTGATATTCTTGGTCTCTTACCTCCGTTACAATAGTCGTTGAAAATGTTCTGAAAGTCTTTTACCTCCTTTTCCTTGAGTTATATCGGCAGAGCATCAAACAAAAAGTTGAGTCTCGGTAATAATTTCATTTTACACAGTGCAACTCTGCCGAACCAAGACAAGTTTAATCTCTTATATTGTTGAATTTTCTCTTTCATTTCCCTTTTCTGCTTTTCATAGTTTAATTTTTTTAATTCTTCTAATTTATTTGATATATTTATCCCCAAATATTTCAAACTATCTTTAGCCTGAATATGATACTTAACTTTAATTTCCCTCTGTCCTTTTTATTGACATTACAAAATATTATTTCTGATTTGTCCCAATTTATTCTTAATCCTGTCATTTCCCCAAACTCCTTAAAATGGCATTGGACTTTCTCTAAAGCTCTATTTGGGTTTTTCATAATTATTAAAGTATCATCTGCATACAGGCTAATTTTATTCCCTTCCACCCCTTCATTATATTTATCTTCCCTTATTACGTTCGCCAACAATTCCATTGCCATAATAAACAAAATTGGTGACAGCGGACAACCTTGTCGGGTTCCAGCTTTGAGCTCTACCTCCTCCATAAAAGCTTCATTTACCCTCACCTTAGCAGTGCCATGTTGATATAATTTATCTATAATCTTTTTAAATTTTGTTCCAAACCCATAATTCTTTATAATCTCTTTAATTGTAACCTATTGAAGCGAATCAAATGCTTTATATATATCTAGTGATAATAATCACACTTTCTCTTAATTCTGAGTTGTTACGTCCATTAAATCTACCACCCTCCTTGTTAAATCCGCCATCTGTCTCCCCTTCAAAAACCCTGCTTGATCCTTGTCTATATAGCCCGTCATAAAACTATTCAGCCTTACACTTATTTTTCACAAGTGTATAATTCATATTCTAGACTGGACTATATATTTGTTACAGATAATATGGTCAAGAATTTGGAAGATATGGAAGTATGTATCTTTAAGGAATCAGACCATGCAAAAGTGTTGGTGGAATTAAATTTGGAAGGAGTAGTTCAGAGGAGAAATAATTGGAGATATGATATAAATTTATTTAAAGATTCTAAGAACAAATAATGAAAAATTGGGAAGAGACCTGGCAATGGAATGACATGGGGGAGGTAAATTATAAAGTGGTATGGGACACCATGAAGTTGGTATTTAGAAGAGAATGTATTAAATTACTTAGTATTAAAAATAGACAAATGAGGAATAAACAACTTGAGTTGGAGATAGAAATTAGGCAGCTTCAAGAAGAGCATGTTAAGACCAAAAAGGTAAAGATTTATGACAGGTTACAGAGATTAAAAGCTGAATTGATAGGGAAATATATAGAACAGATGATCTTGCTCACCAGTTTCTCTCTTCTTTTCACTTTGCAGGCTCCAACCGTGCTTGACGTCTGGTTGCCCCTGACTGCGTTGCCTTTGTCTGGTGTTGTTCCGCCCTTCGGGGGGCAATTTTTCTCATTTTATATGAATGGGGGTCCCCAATCCGCTTGGTCGGGCTGGGTGGGTCAGAGGTCTGTTTCTTTCCTCCGTGTGGCGGTTATTGCGGGTTATGCCCTAGTTCAGTATTGCCAACAGAAAGGCATCACTTAGGGGTGTGGCCTATGACTTCAGGATTAACCTTCTAACTGGTTCGGCTTATCGGTAAGCCTTACCATTTCCGGCACTATTCTGTCCCCGTGCATTTAATTGGTTATGAATAAAGTGTTCATGTTTTAACTCCACTCCTGGTGCATGCCATTTCCCATAGGAATGCATTGAAAACCAATTAATCTGTTCTGGGAAAAAAAATCTTAAACCAAGCCAATATTTTCTGTGGATTTCCTTTTGTTATGCAATTTTTATGTTAACCAAGCAATTTGTTAACCTAGGTTCCACTGTACATTTTGAATGCATGAGGGGAAAACTTAGGGATTACCTTCCAAGAGATCAGAAGCAGTAAAATCAACTTTTATCTCCTTTTTGAGTAACAAGCAATGATTCTTGCAATCAGATAAAAACGTCTGACATGTAGCAAGTAACAGGGGCCCAACTTCCATTTTCATCTCCTACCTAAAGTGAAGAGTCTCAAAGTCAACTCAGAGGCTGCAGCTAGTATGTAATTAGAAGCGGAAAACATTTTACTCAACTACCAACAAGTAACACATAGTTACTTTCAAAAGTTACTTTTGAGGGCATTGTAAGGCATTTTAGAAGAATTCTAACAAGAATTTTTCAGGTTTTATGCCATCATTTTATCACTCCTAGGGCAAGGAAAATATTCTTGGTGGTTTATATATTTATAAATATTTCTAAACTGAAATATCAACACATACACCTAAAGCCAATGTTTGCATTCCCCTTAAAACTCTCTTAAATGTTTCTTTCTTTCTTTCTTTTTTTAAAAAACAGCTGGCTGCCAAAAGTAGTGATTTGCTACCAACAAATAAACCTGGAGTTCTCAACCTTTTTAAGCCGGGGGCTGGGTCATGTTTCCTCATACAGCTTCGGGGGCAGGACAGCCATTTTCCCCTTCCTCCACCACATGGCACATTCTGGTGTGGTGGAGGCAGTGGGGAGCCACATGAAATGGTGCTATGGGCTACATCCAGTCTGCAGGCTGCAGGATGAGAATCCCTGAAATAAACAAACAAAAACAGTGATGCATATCTTTGATGTTTGCAGATTGATACGCAGTAGCCAGCAATCAGGGGCCAAACACATCTTTATTGGAATGTAGTCAATCTGAACATGAGGTCAATGGCGGAGCAATGCTCCTTATATACAACAGGTAATGATTCAAACCTGGCGCGGAGCCGCATGATTGGTCCCTACAGGTAAACAGCCAGGTGACAACACTTGATTAGGTAATGAGTAAATAATACCTACATCTACGGCGGGAACGCAGTCCTGCGCTATCTACACAAGAGGAGTATTTACATAAGGGAAAAAGGGAGGGGGAAATGGAGGATCGCTAGATCCGATTTCATTCACATTTCACTTGCGTTATATGTTTGCTCTCGATCACAGTTACATACACAACAATATCCCAGATACTTCCTCATCTTATTGCAGTAATTCTAAACTTATTTTGTGAAAAGTTGTTTAGAGATTCTGATTTACAGTGTTTAGCTTTCTCTAAAGCCATTTGCTTTGTTAGTTTAATTGATTGATTTCCTACAGATTAAGTGCTTCCTAGTTTCCAGCTATATTAGTTGGTGATAGGAAGCAGTCTGGGTGTGTGTGGCTAAGATGTGCTGAGAGCAAGATGTGTTTCGTCTCGGCTCGCGCAGAAATGGGGAGAAAAAGCAAATTTTAAAGCAAACCTATCCGACGGGCTGTCTTAAAAATATAAAATCCGGATTTCTGAGGTGCTTTGGACAACAAAGAGGTGCGGCGCGGGCTTGAAGTCTGAAAATTAAGTGGTAAATGAGGCGGTAAGTGAGGCATGGCGAAAGTCGGGCCAAACGAGCCGCTTCAGATTTGGATTCGGACGGGAGCTCAGCGCTTGGAAATAGTGGAGGATAAGCACAAGGAAATCAAGGATTCGATTTAAACTTTGGAGCAGTGGTGGCGGAGGTGAGATCCCCCCCGTAATAGTGGGTTGTAAAGTGTAAATGAGTACGGAGGTTTCGATTTGAGAGGGGGAAGAAGGAACAATGGTGGAGGGTCAGTTTTAAAATGGAAACTTAGGAGAACAGGGAGGAAAAGTGGCTTGTATGGTGAAGAAAATGGAGAACAACGAGGACTGAGGCCATCGAGTGACCAGCAAATTATAAAAAAGGGGAAAGTTAGAAAGGTCTTAAGAACTATTTGAACTCGGTTGGCATTGCATAAACACGGAAAGCGGTCACTTGGGGCAGCATAGAAAGTGAAGGACCTCACTCGGATATCGCCATTGCTGATTTGGAATTGTGGTCAGTGCAGCCGGTTTGGAAATTTTTCATGGGGCAAACTGGATTATAGTTTTGGGTTATTTTTTGGCAGCTTTGGGCTCGAAGAAACCTATTTCTTGGCCTACAACATTCTTGGTTTATTAATTGTGGATTTGTGGATTTTCCACCCTCATTCTTTTTGCTTTGGTACTCCTTCACACTGGGATTTTGGATATATTGTAAACGGAACTCTGAGTTGAAACAATATAACAATATAACAAGGGGCTGGCTAGTAAGCTTGGATTATAAAGATGCGTGGAACTTGGATACTATAATAAAGAAGAAGATCTTGAGTGGATTATAAGGCACATTGGCTGCATTGTGGATTACAATTTTTCATCTTTCCACTTGGGTTTTTTTATTTTTTTCTTGTCAGCCTGGGAAAGTGAAGTTGGGTTTTTGGGATATTTTTTCCCATCTCATCACCTTTGTTTTGGATATACAGTGGTTGGAAATTCCAAAAGATTGTGGTACGAGAGTGTGGGAGTGCTGGAGCAGTTTCAAGGAAAGAGTTCAGCAAGAGCTAAGAGTGTTGCAGCATTAAAGCTGCTGGTTGAAGTCACCATGGATAAGGTTACAAGGGGAAAGGCAAAGGAGGAGAAGCCTGTGGTGAAATCTAAGAGGAAAGATAAAGTACCAGTTGAGGAGGCTCCCCCATCATCATCACCATCACCTGAACCTTATGATCAGACTCAAATAATGGTTGAATTTGGTAAATTGTTTCAGGAATTTGAGAAGATGGAAGAGGCAAGAGTGAAGGATAAAAATGAAATTTTGAAAAAACAGGACAAAGTGGTTACAACGGTTATGGATTTTTCCAAAAAAGTAGATTTAAGCTTACAAAAAATAGAGGGAAATGTTAAGTTGATGCAAAATGGGGTAAAATCTATGAAAGGGGAAATAAAAGGGATACAGGAGGAAATGAAGGAGAATAAGTTGAAAGTGGATGAACATGAAAAAAAGATTGATGTCATGGAAGAATTGATGAGAAAACAGAACATTGTGATACGCCATATGTTGGTAAGAACGCCAGACCAGCTAAGAGATAGAATTGTTCAATGGTTAAACAATCTGAAATTGGGGAAGGATTTTGTACAGGAGGATATTGTAAGTGCATATAGAGTGGGTCCGAGAAGGGGTAAAGATGCTCAAAGAAACATCTTGGTTAAATTTGCAAATTGGGGAGACAAGCTCAAAGTAATGGCATTTCTAAAACAAGCTGGTTCTGGCGCTCTGAAAATTGATGGGTCTGATGTGGAAGTATATAATATTTCTATTAAAGAATGTGTTTGGAGGTATAAGATGAAACCAGTAACTAAATTGTTGATGAAAAAAGGTGTAAGATACAATTGGCAATTTCCACAACAGTTAAGATTCTTCTTTTTTTAAAAAAATTTTTTTTAAATTTTCAAAAATTTATTTCTCGATACACGTCCAATAATTAAAAAACAAGAGATAACAAACAGAACAATATAAGAAAATAAAAGACAAAATACACAGTAATATAAATAAGCAAAGAAAGAGAGAACAGGAAAAAAAAAAGAAACAGAACAAAATATCACCACGTGCTATATACAATGCTACGGAGACAGAATTTCCCCTTTTATCTATTATCATCCCAAAAATGCAATATAATCTGGCACCGGCAGTTGCCCATGACCATTAATCAAGGTATAATCTATCAAACATTTCCAAATTTCCTGAAATTTGCTTTCTTTAATTAACCCTTTTCTTAAATTTAACTCCCAGGTGAGCTTATCATTCAGCGCAGTATTCCACAACTCCTTATACCAATCCTCTATTTTTGGGGTAACATCACATTTCCAATATCGCGCTATACACTGTCTAGCACTGGATAACATAATTGCTAATAATTCCCTTTTTTGTTGCTCTACCACCTCCACATCTGTTAACAAAATTAAAATTACATCCAATTTCATTCTTACATCTAGAATTCTCCCAATTTCGTGTTCCACCTTCAACCAGAATGACTTCGTCTCTTTACACCCCCACCACATATGCTCATATGTTCCAATTTCCCCCTTACACCTCCAACAAAATTTCGACTTTGTATTGTCAATTTGGTATAGTCGTACCGGAGTCAAGTACCACTTCCACAATAATTTATAATTGTGCTCTTTTATTCTTACAGACAAAGACCTCATTATTCTCCTTTTCCATTTAGCATTCCACTGCTCGTCTGTAATTATGATATTCAAATCTAGCTCCCATGTTTCTTTTAAAGCTTTCTGATGCTGATCTGAGTCATCTAAAACCTTATATATTTTGCTTACTAACCCCTTAACTTTTACCTGCCCACTTTTTAGACTAAGTACCAACTCTTCAAATTTCGTCCGCTCCCTATCCAAGCTCATTTCATCTAAATATCTTTTATTCCAACTGTCAATAGACATCAATTGAAGCCAATTCAATTTAAGTTGTCTACCTATATCTAACTTTCTTTCCTTGTCTCTACATGCTGTTATCCAATCCTTTAATAGAGTTATATTATTCTTATTCAATACTTCTTCTACGCTCCTATCCATTCTCAGTGGGAATGATTTCATATCACTCAGGCCTAATATTGGGGACAACCCTGGTGCCAATTTATTTTTCAGTAATGTCCAAGTTTTTAAAAGAGCTTTTAACAATTTATTTGTAGCATTAATTTTTGCTTTCCCTTTGCCCAAAAACATTAATATTTCTTCACCAAGTTTCTCTCGCAATTCAATTTTTCCCCAAATCGATTCTTCTTTCACTAAAATTTTACAAATATTCTTCAGTTGAAATGCCCAATAATAATTTTTAATATTTGGAATTCCTAACCCGCCCTTTTTTTGTGATGAATACCATAAAAACTTTGGTATCCTGGCCTTTTTTCCACCGTTACAAAAATTATTTAATATAGTTTGAAAAACCTTTAATTCCTTCTCTTTCATATATATTTGCAGGGTATCAAATAAGAAATTTAATTTGGGTAAAAGCTTCATTTTACATAGCGAAACGCGTCCAAACCACGACAAATTTAGCTTCTTATACCGTAAAATCATTTCTTTTAATTCTTTTTCCAATTTATCATAATTTAACCTTTTTAAATCATCATATTTATTTGAAATGTTTATCCCCAGGTATTTTATATTATCTCTAATTTGTATTTTAAATTTAGCCTTTAAACTTTCTTGTATGTCCAAATCCACATTAAAAAGAATTGCTTCTGACTTATCCCAGGTTACCTTAAGTCGCGTCACCCTTTGAAATTCCTCTAAATGCCCATATATCTTCCCTAGTGTATTCTGTGGATTTTTTATTGTTATTAGGGTGTCATCAGCATATTGGCTAATTTTTATACCTTCAATTCCAATTAATTCCTTATCTTCCCTTATTACATTATCTAACAATTCCATGGCCATTATAAATAAAGATGCCGACAATGGATCTCCTTGCCTTGTGCCCGCTTCCAATTTAATCTCCCCTGTTAATTCCTCATTTAATTTAACCCTAGCCGAGCCTTGCTGATACAACTGCTCAATTACCCCACAAAATTTTTGTCCGAATCCATATTTCTTTATAATTTCCTTTATAGTTATCCATTGGATCGAGTCAAAAGCTTTGAATATATCCAGGGAGAAGAAACCCACATGCTCCTCTTGTTCCTGAGCAATAATTGTCAAGTCAACCATCCTTCTCGTCAAATCCGACATATACCGATCTCTCATAAATCCCACTTGATCCTTATTAATGTATTTGCCACTAAAATTATTCAATCTATTAGCTAAAATGGCCGCAAAAATTTTTGCGTCCTGATTCATCAGGGAAATCGGTCTATAGGATTCAATTTTTTCCAGATTTTTCCCTACCTTTGGAATTAAAATTATAATTGTACTATACCACGATTTAGGAACTCTCCCTCCCTCCAAAATATAATTAAAAATCCTTTCCATTTTTGGTAACAGCATCTCTTTAAAATCTTTATAAAACTCCACCGATAAACCATCCTCGCCTGGAGCCTTGCCTATCCTTAACCTTTTTATGACCTCCTTTATTTCCTTTTGTGTTATCTTTTCATCCATGTAACTCCTATGCTCCAAGCTTAAATTTATTCTTGACCACTTATCTAAATATCGCTCTAATTCATCCGTATTTACGTCCTTCCTCGAATACAATTCCTGATAAAAAGCCTTGACAATTTGAATTTTATCTACTAACTTATTACACCTTCTGCCATACTTATCTATCAAAACTGAAATTCCTCTTTTATCTTTCTTTTCTTCAGCGGCTCTAGCTAATAGCTTAGAATTTTTATTACTGTACTCGAAGTAATCTCTTTTCAAATAAATTAAATTCTTCTTTACCTTTTCAATATCTTTTTCAATAAATTCTCTTTTTAATTTTTGCATTTTATCGAATATGTCCCTATCTCCCGTTCTTGCATGAATATCCTGCAACTTCTTTATTTCGCCCTCTAACTCTTTTTCCTTTTCCTTATTTTGCCTATTATTAATACAAGAGAGCCTAATGCTTTCTCCCCTGAATATTGCCTTCATGGTATCCCATAATATTCCATCATTTACATCCTTTGTATCATTAATTTCCCAGCACTCTTCCCATCTTTTTATTATCGTTTCCTTACTCTTTTGATCTCTATATAACCTTGTATCATAGCTCCATGTACCCCTTTTTTGTTTGTCATCACTTAGTTTAAATTCTGTAATTATTTTAGCGTGATCAGATTCCTTAATCATACCAATTTCAATATTTTCAACCTTATCTATCATACTTTCTGAAGCCAAAACATAGTCAATTCGTGAATAAGAATTGTGCACGTGCGAAAAAAATGTATATCCCCGTTCTGAGCCTCTAATTTTCCTCCAAACATCCTGTAATCCCGTTATTTTTAACCACCTATCCATCACCCTATTAGTACATGTACGCTTAGCCACATTTGTAGTATCCAAACCTGATCTGATCAAATTAAAATCTCCAACCATTATTAACTTGGACACCCTTTCTGATTCTATACTTTGATACACCTTATCTAAAAAATTCCTCCTGTTTTTCGTTTGGCGCGTATACATTAACAAAGGTTATATCCTCATTATTAATAAATCCCCTTGTTATAAGAAATCTCCCTTCTGGATCTACAACTGTCTTTACTTTTGTAAATCCTAACTTTTTTGATATTAATATGGCAACCCCTCTTGCCTTAGACGTACCCAATGCCTTCTCATAATATTCTATCCCCTTTATATACAATTTATTTACATCCTCACTTTTTTGATGCGTTTCTTGTAAGCATATCACATCTGGCCTATCTTTCCTAATTACCGCTTCCAAACGTTTCCTCTTAATAATACTGCCCGTGCCTTTCACATTCCATGATAACACCCTAATCGATTTCATAATTCTTTATTATTTTTCGCTTGCTACAATTCCATCTCCTACAAGCATGTGCTAATCCAACCCACAAAACATAAGCAAACAGCTGAACACAAAACATAAAACAATAAATCATCACCCTCCCCGCCATTTCGAAACGAAAAAGAAAAACACCCCTGCCAAACAAGGGGGGAGGGGGGAGGGGAGACAACACTCACAAACCAAACCACCACTTCTCCTGCCTAATTACCCATTCTAAATACTATTTAATTTTTCATGCCACCATTTCCACATGAGGATTCTATCATCGCTTTATATTGTGCCTTACAGTTACTTCAATTGCAATTTTTACACCGTTATATCATTCAACTTCACATTCCTTCCAGAAACATTTTCCTTCAAAAACGTAACAGTTTAGCATTATATATCCACATTTGTGGCTCCCCTTTCCAGGCAGTGGTGAGAGAAACGATGTGCTCAGTCTGCCATGATGCTCCTCCCCCCAAGATTCTTCTATGAAAAAAAATGCAGGTGATTGATGCAGGGACTGATGCACTGGAATATTTGAGTTTACTTGATCTGGTCAAGGCGGGTTCAAATGAGTGGTTAGCTTTGAGAAAAGAACTACTGGACTCGGGAGCTATAAGAAGAGATTATGAGGGAGCAGATGAGGGTGGTGCCACAGGAGGAGGGCAGTCAGGAGGAGTAGAAGAGGAATTATCATTAATTGTGGTTACTTTGGCCAAGTAAAGGGTAGAAAGAAAAAGAAAGAAAAAGGATTGCATGTATGAATTTTTATATAAGACTAGCAGAGATTGCCCGGCGGTGCTGGGCTGTTTTAAATTGTTTTGGAACTTTTTTTATGTGTATTGTTATATAAAAAGACTTTAAATTGTGTTGGATAGTAAAGGGTTTTGTTCTTTTTTCTTGAACAAATGGTGCCGGGCAGTTTTAAATGGTGTTGAAAGGTTTTGTGATTTTTAAAATGTTTATTTATACGCGTGGGCTGTTATAAACTGTGATCAGCTTTTTTTGGTTTGTTTTTTGGATTAAAAAAAGGAGGAAAGGATGATATAATTTTTTACAAATTTTTTTAACCAAATAATGTTTTACTATGTGAATTTTTAAAAAATAGTTGTACCTTGGATAATAATTTTAAAAATGTGTAAGTATGTGTTTTTTTAATTCATTGTTTTTAAATTGTGCTTAGATGTTTGTTTTTTGAGTGAAAACTGTACACAGGATTTAAGAAATGTTTTAGAAACTTTAGATTTTTTTGTGAATATTTTTGACTGTTTTTTCTCCTGTGGCCTCTGGGTGCTGCTGCTGAGGTTTTCTTTTACTTTGACTGTTTTTCTCTACTGGCCTCTGGGTGTCGCTTCTTCCGGTAAGTAGTCTCTTTCTTTCCTCATTTCAGTTCCGGACATTGTGGAGGAAGGTCGTTTGGGTGAGTTCTCTGGTTTAATTTCTTTTGGGGGTTTGTAGTGTTACTTTTTTTTTGGGGGGGGTTCTGTGTGTTTCTTCTTGGTGTTATTTTTGGGTTTGATTTTGGTTATTTTTGGATGTTTTTGTTTGTGATTTTTTTTGAATTACTGGTTTATTTTTGGGGTAAGTAAAGTCAGCGGGCATAGCGCCGTCTGCTAGCTTTGCTTACCTGGGAATGGGTTCACTTTCAAGGGGGGGGCAAGGCACCATTGCCTTTGCCCCTGCTTGAAAGCAAAAAACTTTTGGGGTAAGTAAAGTCAGCGAGCAGAGTGCCATCCGCTGGCTTTGCTTACCTGGGAATGGGTTTATTTTCAAGGGGGGGAAAAAGGCACCATTGCCTTTGCCCCCGCTTGAAAGCGAAAAACGTTTGGGGTAAGTAAAGTCAGCGGATGGAGCGCCATCCTCTGGCTTTGCTTACCTGGGAATGGGTTCACTTTCAAGAGTTGGCGAAGGCAATGATGCCTTCGCCCTCCCTTGAAAGCGAAACACTTACTCGGAAAGTAAAGGCGGAGCGCCAGTCCAGTGCCTTTGCTTTGTGGAGGAATTGTTTCACTTTCAAGGAGGGGAAGGCAATGATGCCTTTGCCCTCCCTTGAAAGCGAAACACTTACTCGGAAAGTAAAGGCACCAGGCAGAGCACCATCCGGTTCCTTTGCTTTCTGGAGGAATTGTTTTGCTTTCAAGGGGGGGGGCAAGGCATCAATACCTTCCCCCCTTGAACTCCCTCTGTTGTTGTGGTTTTTTTCCACCCTGGCTCAACTTTTGTTGAGGCCGGTGGTGGTCTTGCCATGTCTTCGGCGGGGAAGCGTGGAGGAGAGGGAGTCTCTCTCCTCCCCGTTGCTCCGTGCAAGAAGGCCGGTGGCTTCTTGCACCAGCCTTGCGTGGCTTTGAGGCACTGAGTCCGCCTGCAGTGGACTTGCACTTCCAATGTGTTTTTTATTTTTATTTTTCGCACACCGGCTTTCTCAGAGTTCTGCGCGCTCATGGTGCGCAGGACTCTGGGGCTTGTAGTTTTGTGTTTGTGGTTTCTGTTTGTGCAGTGGTTTTTTATGTGGCTTGTTTTTGATTGGCCGTGGTGTGTTTCTCAACGTTCTTTTTGCTCGCGCCTCTCAGCCAGATTGGCTGTGGCACGCGGCACGGCGCAAGGAACGTTGGGAATTGAAGTTCTTTCTTTTTGTTGGGGTTCGTGGGTCTCCTGCCCCACTGGTGCATTTCTCCAACCCCCAGTAACCTCCGTACCCAGTTTGGGCGAGTGCACGAATGCTTGGTATGGGCTAGTAGAGCCTGGCTAAAGATCCTTTGTCAAATCACAATGGTTAACACTCAGATTCATAGGTATAATGTTTTTACAAATTTGTTTTTATAATGGGGATGGTGCGCTTGAGCATTAACTACCATGTACATCTTGCATGTTCCCCCCTCCCCCTTTGGAGGATGAAGGCAGCTTTTTTTGATGAAGAAAGTGGGGAGGTTGATATTGTGTGTTTTTTGTTTGATGTTTTATTTTAATTATTGTGGGTTAGAGGTAGCACGCCTAATGGAGAGCTCGGAAGAGGCAGACGAGGGTGGTAAATCAAAACATGAGAAGTATTAAAGTTTTAACATGAAATGTAAAAGGTACAGGATCTGTGCTTAAGAGGAAGAGGATAGAATCAGCATTGAGGAAGGATAGACCGGACATAGTCTTTCTACAGGAAACTCATCAAAAATCTCAGGATAGAAACAATTTTTTTTTAGGTTGGATGCAACATTATGAAAAGGCATTTGGTACAACAAAAGCAAGAGGAGTCGCAGTTTTGATTTCTACTAGATTGGGGTTCGAGATAACAAAAAGTATCTCGGATCCAGAAGGTAGATATTTGATAGTAAAAGGGAAGATAGATGATGAGGAAATAACTTTGGTGAATATATATACTCCAAATGAACATCAAGCGGAATTTTTAGGAAAAATCCGTAAAATTGTGGTAATAGAAAAATCGGTAAAGATGATAGTGGCAGGCGACTTTAATTTAGTAAGATCAAATTTGGACTGTACAAATATAACAAGGTGTGGAACAGGTATTAAAGGGAAGATTTTGGATAATTGGATGGCAGTATTAGGCCTGAAGGATTCTTGGAGAGAGATTAAGGGGTCAGAAAGGGCTTACTCTTATTTTTCACATGTTCATAACTCCTATTCTAGAATAGACTATGTATTTGTAACTGAAAATATGATTAAAAATATGGAAGAGATTGAAATTGGAATTTTTAAGGAATCAGATCATGCCAAAGTGGTTTTGGAATTGAGTCTACAGAAAGAAATTAAAAGGAGGAGGAAATGGAGATATGATGTTAATTTATTTAAAGATCAAAAGTGTAAAGAACAAATTATAGGGAGTTGGATGGAAAGGTGGCAATGGAATAATAATGATGAGGTAAATTTTAATATGGTCTGGGATGCTATGAAGGTTTTCAGAGGTGAAAGTATAAAGTTGGCAAGTAATAGATATAAAAAGTATAAGCTAGCACAGGATGAAAGTTAAAAGGAGATAAAGCGGTTACAGGAGGAGCATTCAAAGAGGAAGGATAAGAAGATATTTGTCAAATTACAAAGATTGAAGGCTGAATTGGTTGGTAAAGATATAGAGAAGGTAAAAAGAGATTTGATTTACTTTGAATATAGCAATAAAAATTCAACATTATTGGCAAAAGGGGCAAAAGACAAAAAGGAAAAAAGAGAAATTGGAGTTTTGGTCGATAACCAAGGGACAAGATGTAATAAGGTTAGAGATAAATGTAAAATTGTGAAGGATTTTTATCAAGCTTTGTATGCAAAAAAGAGATAGATGTGGAGAAGCTTAAAAAGCAATTAGAGAAACAAATAATGACTGGAATAAAACAGGAACATAGGGATAAAATGGAAGAACAAGTCTCAGAAAAGGAGGTAAAGGAGGTAATTACGGGTTTGAAGCTGGGGAAAGCTCCGGGAGAGGATGGATTGCCAGCTGATTTTTATAAGGAATTTAAAGATGTTGTGGTACCAAAGTTGGTAAAATTATATAACTATATGGGGGACAAATCCCGACTTCATGGTATAGGACCACGATTGTACTGTTGCCAAAACCTGGAAAGAATTTAGAGAAAGTGGAACCCTACAGACCAATCTCTCTCATAAATCAGGATGCCAAGATCTTCACAGCAATATTGGCTAATCGTTTAAATAAATTTATGGGTGATTATATACATTTTAGATCAAGTGGGATTTTTAAAAGGGAGACACATGGCAGATTTGACTAGAAGAGTTTTAGATTTAATATATAATGTGAATCAAACAAAAGAAAAAGTCGGATTAATATTTTTGGACATTTTTAAGGCATTTGACTCCCTACAATGGATTTCGATTAAGGAAATAATTAAAAGCTATGGATTCGGTGATAAATTTAGAAGGGTAATAGATTTATTATATCAGAAAGGAATAGCTAGTGTTAGAGTAAATGATGAGTTCACAGATGAGGTAAAATTAGAGGCGGGTACTAGACAGGGTTGTCCCTTGTCCCCTGTATTGTTTATCATGGCAATGGAGATATTGGCAAAAGCTATAAGAGAGGATGGAAAAATAGAAGGGATAATGGGGAACAAAATAAGTATGTATGCAGATGACACATTGATAATTGCAAAACATCCGGAGAGGGTTATGAATAGAATTAGAACACAATTTAGGGACTTTGAGGAGATTACGGGTTTGAAGATTAACTGGGATAAATCGGAAATGTTGTTGTGTAACACGGGAGAAGAGGAGAGGAGGAAGATAAAGGGAATGAGTAATATCCAAATTAAAGATAAGTTGAAATACCTGGGTATAATTATATCTAATAGATTGGAAAAGTTTAAAAGATTGAATTATGATAGTTTGAAAATGGAAATTAAGACAAGAATATAAAGTTTTCAAAAGGTGAAATTGTCATGGTTTGGGAGAATTGCACTTACCAAAATGATGTTGTTACCTAGAATTAATTTTTTTATTTGATGCATTAGCAATTCAATTGAAGGACAAGGAAATTAATGAGTTTCAAAAGTTGTTTAATAACTTTTGTAATGGGGGAAAAAAGTCCAGACTACCAAAAAAATTTATGGTATTTACCTCAAAAAGAAGGAGGTTTAGGAATGCTGAATTTAGTGGCATATTACCGTGCCTTTCAAATTAAGAATTTTGTGAAGATCTTGGCAAGAGAAAAAGTAATTTGGGAGGAGATTGAGATGAAAGATTATAGGAACATAGGTAAAACGATCTTTTTGGGAGGAAGAATGGGGAAAATAGTTACTAATAATACAATGATGAGGGGATTGATGAATGTGTGGAAAAAATTAAAGAAGGATCTGGCCCCGAATATTTCTCCAATTTTGGAATTGGCAGACATGGCAAGTTTTCCGTTGAAAATAGATAAAGAAATAATAGAAATATTGGATAAAAATGAAGTTTTCTTGGTGAAACACTGGTTACGGATCTGTGGAGATGAAAGTAGAAAGAAAACGCTATTCAAACAATTGAAAATGAATTGGTTTCAGATACTGAGGGTATGGTAAATATTTGAGAATGGTAAATATTTGAGAGAATTTGATGTAGATAGAGAAAAGACGGAATTTGAAGAGTTGGTGTTAAAAATCAGAAAAGGTGATAGAAATATTAAGGGTTTAGTTAGCAAACTGTATAGTTTAATAAATAGGGAGGGTGATCCGCAGGAGGATTTGAAACAAAGGTGGGGACAGGATCTGAATATAAGGATAGAAAAAGATGCTTTGAGAAACAAATGGAAAAAGAGGATAATGAGAACTATGTCGGTTAGAATTAAAGAGCATAATTTTAAAATGTTATGGAGGTGGTATGTGACACCAGTGAGGTTACATCAGATTGATAATAAAAAGGATAAGTTATGTTGGAGATGTAAAGACACAATAGGAACTTATGAACACATGTGTTGGGGTTGTAAGGTGATAAAGGATTTTTGGGTAAGAATTGAAAAAGAGATTAGTGAAATAATGGGGAAAAATCGAACTGGAGTCAGATACCACCATGTTAACAAATGTGGAACGTATTAATTTAAATAGGAATAAGAAAGAATTACTCTAAATAATGCTTACAACGGGCAGACAATGTATTGCAAGAAATTGGAAAAATGACATAATTATATTATGTGGAATTTAGCATTGAATGATATGTGGAATTTAGCATTGAATGATAAATTAACATGGGGAAAAAAGAAAAAAAAGGGCATTATGAGAGAGAATAGATTTTGGAATATTTGGAAACTTTTTGTGGATCACTCACTTATGAATGTTGAATCTAACAGACCTGTACCCGAACAAAGAAGTT
The DNA here is from genome assembly GCA_035047345.1 of Bradypodion ventrale. Lineage (NCBI taxonomy): Eukaryota > Metazoa > Chordata > Lepidosauria > Squamata > Chamaeleonidae > Bradypodion > Bradypodion ventrale. The sequence goes on along the minus strand of JAWDJE010000009.1, from coordinate 19,844,064 downwards.
TCTGGATATAAAATATGAGTCACTCTGAGTTCTCCAGGGCATTGTAAATAAGCACTGGGTGTGAATTAAGTATTATGTTGTTTTCATTTTTATGGAGTTGCAGCACAAAGAGTATTGAATTACAAAAAAGTGTATATGATTTAGTAATGTTAGCAGTTATGTTTGTTAAATCTAAAGATACTTAAAAAGTGTATTAGGATAGACTGTATTTTTCTTTCTTTTTTGGATGTTTATTTTTGTATTTTTATATGTACTGTTTTATATTTGCATTGTTTTATATTTGTATTTGTCTTAAAAAATCAATAAAAATTATTTTAAAAAAAGGTAGCAGTATGAGTGAAGAATTTATGCAAAATATCAAGCCTCTTGCAAACAAGATGACCTCATGTCATTCAGTGGTAGGTGTACATCCATTGGTGCTTCACAAATGATATCTCTAGGAGCAGCAAACTGACATTAAAGAAAGAGTTCTTATTTTTTAATTTTAGGGATATCACAACTTTGTCTTATTGTGTACATGTGTGCACTTTTGACTAGCACCAATATGCCACTGCTGGTGCATCATTCCTGCTGTGCCATAACAACTCTACAAAGGAACCCTCGCCTTTGTTTTAAATGCAAAAGCAGGAACAATGTCTAAGCAGAATATATTTCTATTGCATGTCGGCTAAAATAATGTAAAGAACTAATGCTCAGTCAGACAGGACCACACAAGCCACTTCAGCCACACCTGCAAGATAGTAATTGACAAATACCAAAAAACAAATGACTTTTAGCATGATTCAATCAAGGACTAGAAAAAGTGCAACAGGGTACCCACTCTCAGCAAGAGAAAACAAACTGTAAAAAGATGCTACTGAGAGTATAGCTAAAGGTAAGGTAAAGGTTTCCCTTGCTCTAAAGCCAGTCGTATCCAACTCTAGGGATCAGTGCTCATCTCTGTTTCAAAGCTGAAGAGCCAGCACTGTCTGCTTCTGCAGACGTTTCCGTGGTCATGTGGCAGGGATGACAAGACACTGGAGCGCACGGAGCGCTGTTACCTTCCTCTTCTTCTTGTGCCATATCCAATTCAGAATATTGGCTATCATCATGGTGATCAGCTATGTCCCGGGAACAACATAATGCATTGGCCTTCCATTTGCCTTTTGCATCGCAGCATGATACCCATACCACTGACCCTGTTCCATGAGTCACTTTCTGATCCTGAGCCCTTTTGGCATACATCAGGCCCCAGTCCAGGATTGATGAAGCTGCTGCCCTCCATCAAGATGGATTCAAGTTGGATTTAATCCATTTGGAGACCATCACCCTTCCCTGTGGACTTCGCCAGTCAAGACCATTGGTCCAGTCAGGGTTGTCAGGTTAGCTAACCGCCGCCTGACAATTGGCACTGGCTTGCTGGCAGTATGATCTATTCTATTACCATAACATGATAACCTGGCCAGACTGGCTATAATTATTACTGAAAAGTAAAGCCAATCCATTCTACAAGGGAAAAGCATAGATAAGCATATAGCAAACAAATCCCCAAAAAATAATAACACAATTATTTGAGTTCTCAACCTTTTAAAGCCATGCTCCCTCAGACAGCTTTGGGGGCCGGGCGGCCATTTTGCCCTTCCTCCACCACATGGAATTTTCAGGTGTGGTGGAGATGGTCCACATGAAATAGCACCGTGGGCCACATCCAGCTTGTGAGCCGCAGGTTGAAAATCCCTGATCTAACCTATTGTTTGCGAATTTTTGTTTTCAAGGTAATGTCTCTGCTTTTCACTATATTCCCCAGGTTTCTCATAGCTTGTCTTCCCATAATCAGTCGTCTTTTTATTTCATGGCTACAGTCGCCATCTGCAGTGATATTAGATCCTAGGAAAGTAAAATCTGTAACTGCTTCTACTTCTTCCCCATCTGTTTTCCAGGGACTACTCGGACCTGTTGCCATTATCTTGGTTTTCTTGATATTAAGTCTCAAGCCAGCTTTTGCACTCTCCTCCTTCAATCCAATCAAGAGGTTCTTTAGGTCTTCCTCACATTTTGCCATTAGGGTGGTATTGTCTGCATATTTCATATTGTTGATGTTTCTCCCAGCATTTTTGATCCCATATTGTGATTCCTCCATCCCTGCATTGCACATTATGTGCTCTGCGTGTAGATTATCATTCTGTGTTCTGTCCTAACTGTTGCTTCTTGGTTCGTGTACAGATTTCTCATGAGGCATATGAGGTGTTCTGGTATTCCCATCTCTTTAATTACTTGCCACATTTTGTTGTGGTCCACACAGTCAAAAGCCTTGGTGTAGTCAATAAAACAAAAATATACTTGTTTCTGGTATTCCTTTGTTTTCTCCATGATCCAACGTATGTTGGCAATGTGGTATCTAGTCCCCCAGCCTCTTCTGAAACTGGCCTGCACCTCTGGTTGTTCTCTCTCCACATGTTGCTGAAGTCTACCCTGTATTATCTTGAGTATCATCTTGTTGGCATGCGGGATGAGCACAATTGTTCGATAATTTGAGCATTCTTTGTCATTGCTTTTTTTTGGGATTGGAACGTACACTTATCTTTTCCAGTCCTGTTGCTACTGTTTTGTTTTCCAAATTTGCTGGCATATTGAATGCAGTAGTTGATTCCATTATCTTTTAGGGCTTTGAAAAATTCAACTGGGATACCATCATTTCCACTAGCTTTATTGTTTGCAGTGCTTTTTAGGGCCTTTCTGACTTCACTCTCCAGAATGTCTGGTTCAAGTTCAAATTTCTCATTATTGTTATTATCAGGAGTGTTGAGGTCCTTTTTGTAGAGTTCCTCTGTGTACTCTTGCCATCTTTTTTTACCTCTTCTGAATCAGTTAACTCCTTTCTCTCTTTGTTCCTTATCATGGTCATTTTTGCTTTAAATGGTCCCTTGATTTCCCCATTTTTTTTGAAAAGATCTCTAGTCCTGCCTCTTTTGTTGTTTTCCTCCATTTCTTTGCACTTTTCGTTCTGGTAGTTTTCCTTATCCCTCCTTGCTTTTCTTTGGAATTCTGTATTCAGGTGATTGTATTTTGTTCTTTCTCCTTGGACTTTTGCATTCCATCTTTTCTCTGCTATTTTAAGGGTCTCATCAGACAACCACTTTGCTTTCTTACGCTTCTTTTCTTTTGGTATGGTTTCTCTTGCTGTCCCACGTTTCTGTCCAAAATTCTTCTGGTTCTCTGTCTATCAGATACAGGACATTAAATCTATTCATGACCTCCACCGTGTATTCTTTATGGATGTTGTGTAGGTCATATCTGTCTGGTCTAATTTGTCTTCCCCATTTGCTTTAGTCTAAGCCTGAATTTTGCGATCAGTAGGTTGTGATCTGAGCCACAGTCTGCTCCAGGTCTCGTGTTTGCTGACTGAATGGGGGTTCTCCATCTTTGACTGCAGAGTATGTAATCAATCTCGTTTCAATGCTGGCCTTCTGGTGATGTCTATGTGTAAAGTCGCCTCTTGTGGCTGTTTGCTATGACTAGTGCATTCTCTTGGTAGAACTCTATCAATCTTTGCCCTGCTTCATTCTGTGTTCCAAGACCAAACTTGCCTGTTATTCCATTTACTTTTTGATTTCCTACTTTAGCATTCTAATCTCCTAAAATAATGTGGACATCATTTCTTGGTGTCTGTTCTATGAGATGTTATAGGTCCTCATAGAACTGGTCAACTGTGGCTTCATCTGCACTAGTGGTTGGTGCATAGACTTGGATTACAGTGATATTGAAAGGTTTGCCTTGGATTCTGACTGACATCATTCTATCATTTTGAGGTTATATCCCATTACTGCTTTCCTCACTCTTTTGTTGACAATTATAGCTACTCCATTTTTTCTGAGGTTTTCTTGCCCACAGTAGTAGATATGATGGTTTCTAGGGCTGAATTCACCAATCCCTGTCCATTTTAACTCACTGATACCCAGGATGTCAATGCTTATTCTTTCCATCTCGTTTTTAACCACTTCCAGTTTTCCTAGATTCATAGATCTCACATTCCATCCCCTTGTTTTGCCTTTTGTTTTCCCTATGTAGTATTGTTCCCTGCAACACTGTATTTCTCCTCTCCCTTTCATGTTCCTCCCCTTTTTCAGTTCTGGTGTGCTGAGCATCCCCTTGTTTTGCCTTTTGTTTTGGTCCATAGGGTTCTCTTGGCAAACTTTGTGGTGTGCTCTACGCCAGTTTCTTCCCATCACACATGTTATCACAGTTTAAAAACAGTTTTAAAACAAAGTATTATCATGCACAATATCACAGTTTATCACACAGTATCAAGGTAAAAGTTAAACTAATTCATGAAGGTAAAAGATGAACTAATTAATGAAAGGGAAAAAATAAAAAAATAAAAAGTCCACTATATCAAGTTTCTATGTAAGTCAGTTTCTTGTAAAGTCACTATGTCAGTTGCTATGTCATCTATGTTAAGTCAACTATATTATTTCAGTTTGATTACTTATCCTTTGAATGCTTGCAGCAGTTCTCGCCTCCCTTCGGCAGTGCGGCCCTTCTTTGCCCTCTGGGGTGTTGCTACTCTAGGAGGACTCCCCCGGGCCTCTGGATGGTAACTGGGCAGTTGAGGCCTGTGTCTCTTTCTGCTGCCTTTTCCTTCTCTGACCCCAGGTTTTTGGATGGGGTGTGGGGGAGAGTGGCAAGAATCTTCACTCTCCTCCCCTGGGCCTCTGGATAGTACCTGGGAGTTGAGGCCTGTGTCTTTCTCTGCTGCCTTTTCCTTCTGACCCCAGGTTTTTGGATGGGGGGAGAGGGGCAAGATTCTTCACTCACCTACCCTGGGCCTCTGGATGGTAACTGGGCAGTTGAGGCCTGTGTCTTTCTCTTGCTGCCATTTCCTTCTCTGACCCAGATTTTTGGATGGGGTGGGGGTAGGGGCCAGATTCTTCACTTCCCCTGGGCCTCTGGATGATAACTGGAAGTTGAGGCCTGTGTCTTTCTCTGCTGCCTTTTTCTTCTCTGACTCCAGGTTTTCGGATGGGTGGCGGCGGCAAGATTCTTCACTCACCTCTTCCGGGCCTATAGATGGTAACTGGACAGTTGAGGCCTGTGTCTTTCTCTGCTGCCTTTTCCTTCTCTGACCCCAGGTTTTTGGATGCAGGGAGGGGCAAAATTCTTCACTCACCTCCCCTGGGCCTCTAGATGGTAATTGGGCAGTTGAGGCCTGTGTCTTTCTCTGCTATATTTTCCTACTCTGACCCTAGGTTTTTTGATGGAGGGGGGGAGTGGCAAAATTCTTCACTCACCTTCCCTGGGCCTCTGGATGGTAATTGGGCAGTTGAGGCCTGTGTCTTTCTCTGCTGCCTTTTCCTTCTCTGACCCCAGGTTTTTTGATGGGTGGTGGTGGCTGCAAGATTCTTCACACACGTCCCCTGGGCCTCTAGATGGTAACTAGGCAGTTGAGGCCTGTGTCTTTTTCCTCTGCCTTTTCCTTCTCTGACCCCAGGTTTTTGGATGGGGGGGGAGTAGCAAGATTCTTCACTCACCTCCTCTGGGACTATGGATGGTAACTGGGCAGTTGAGGCCTGTGTCTTTCTCTTCTGCCTTTTCCTTCTCTGACCCAAGGTTTTTGGATGGGTGGTGGTGGCGGCAAGATTCTTCACTCACCTACCCCAGGCCTTTGGATGGTAACTGGGCAGTTGAGGCCTGTGTCTTTCTCTGCTGTCTTTTCCTTCTCTGACCCCAGGTTTTTTGATGGAGTGGCGTGGGGGGGGGGAGGAGATTCTACACTCACCTCTCCTGGGCCTCTGGATGGTAACTGGGCAGTTGAGGACTCTATGACCCTAGGTTTTTGGATGGGTGGTGGCGGCGGCAAGATTCTTCACTCTCCTCCCCCAGGCCTCTAGATGGTAACTGGGCAGTTGAGGCCTGTGTCTTTCTCTGCTGTCTTTTCTTTCTCTGACCCCAGGTTGTTTTATGGGTGGCAGTGGCGGCAAGATTCTTCACTCACCTCTCCTAGGCCTCTGGATGATAACTGGCATGCTATCAAATCCATTCTGAGTTATGTTGACCCTTTTTTATGTTTTTCCTTGGTTTATGTGGCATGATGAATACAATTAAAGTTAAGGATAGTAGGCTTCCTATGAAAAAGCAAACAGCACCTAGGGCACATCTTGCATTTCCATTTGCAATAGAACAATCTTCTGAGTCAGAGAATCTCAAAGTCTAATCAGATGCTACAGTTGCTATGTCATCAGAAAAGGGAAACATGTTAAGGTTTCAGTGCCTCATTTCTCCCCTAGCATCATGTTGGGAAGTGAGAATATCAAATAAGCACCTGTTTTAGTCATGATGACCAATCATCAAACAAAGCAAGCTGATTCAAAAGCTAACATAAATTGTAAAAGCTCATAGGATTAAAATCAAATACCTTCTATTTAACATTGCTTTCTTTCCTATAATTGTTTATACTGAAGCCTGAGTCTTAACATGGCATGTTCATTCTGGTCAGACATAGCATGTACTTTCTGCATCTGTCTGCTCAACTTCTTTCTCAATGTATTCTACATTGTCTATCAAACCACAGAAACTTTTTATATTCTATCTGCTTGAAAATATCATCTCTCTCTTATGTTAATCCTTTATAGAATTCTTGCTTCTTTTGGTCTTAGGTGGAAAACAATTCCACTTAGGGGAAGGATCTTTCTTGTAATCCCCAATTCCTATCTGAGACTCATTTCCTGATTTAAATTTTCTCTCTACTGGGTCTCTTGAATCCTTTGTATCTTGACCATCAAGAGCTGCCATATATACCTGTAGGTGGGTTCCTGTATTTTTTTCCCAGCGTATAAGATCTTTTCTGCCTCTATTATCTATTTCTAACTGATTTTTTCCCATGTTGTTCTTCTTAATTTATTCTTTACCAAGTTCAAGATTTTTATTGTTGTTCAGACTCACAGTCGATTCCGACCCTTTGCGACCCTATGGACCATTGCCCTCCAGGCACCTCTGTCCTACACGTCCACCATCCTCCTCAACCCACCAGCTCTGTGCCCATTGCATCTACAATAACATCTAGCCATCTCATTTTTGGCTGCCCCCTCCTTCTTTTGCCTTCTACCTTTCCCAGCATCAAGGCTTTCTCAAGTGAATCCTCTCTTCTCATTTGATGTCAAGATATAGGGTGCATTTTTTAAAAAAATCTAGGAGATACCATATATAAACATATTTTTTATAAAGTCTGACTTTCTACAATAAATTTTCTAACTATTTGAGATTTCTTTAAAGTAACAACCACTCCTTCATATCATAATTAGAAAATATAATATATATTCAATATTGGTACTGTTTGCTGTTCATTTCTCCAAGTTCAATTACTTCCAACAATTGTTTCAGGTGGTCGTAATTTACATTGTCTCTGCATTCATGTTCCCTTGGAGTTTAGAAAGTTTGAAAGGACTGCCTCATGCTGCAAAAGCCAAAGTTTCTAATTGTGGCTCAACAAAAATCTCTGCCTGGTTAGCTATATCATCTATTTCCTGTTCAAAGTTATTTCCCGTCATTTTGTTTCTTGGCTCCTGATCTTGGAAAACATATTGCCATGGATCATTTATTTCATTAGACTTGCACTTGTCAGCCCTTTCTTCACTTTACACTTTCCATCTTTAATCAACTTTCCCATAGACTTTTCAAGCTGCGACGTCTTGAGTTTCTTATTAATTTAAATAATTTATCATTTTCATTCTACTATCACAATATCTTACCTCAGGAATTGCCTTTCTCTTTTTTATTTCCCTTGGATCCTATATATTTAAACTCCCCTGCTCTTAACTGACTTCTACTGAGGACATTTAATTATCCTTTTATTGTTGACTATTTACATTTTTCTGTTAAATAGACTCTGATTTTATTTCTTTTCCTAATAAACCTATATATCCCTTGTTTACATGTTTACCATGTTTAAGACTGCACTTCACCTCATTCTCAATCTCAATTAACTGTTCAGTCATTAATTTGTCATGCTTACTTTCCAAATCACTTGCTCCTTGACTAAAAAAGTTCCCCTTCTCAGCTGATGACAGAGAATGCATTTCTGGTTCAAACACCAGCTTGTCTAATAATTTATCTAATGAGATCCGATGAATCTTGAGTTATCATCTTGGAAAAATTATCAGCACTGGCCATCTCAGAGGCAAGATCTCTAACATCCTCATCTAACATCACCAAGCATAACACACCTGTGGCCAATAAACCAAACTAATATAAAGTTAGAGCATCTTTTTTTCATTTCCCTCTACTTCCTGGGTTAAAAGAAATTATGGGATAATAGTTTGAAATGTTGCTTTCTGTTTCTCAGATTAGATTTCAACTGGCAACAATTAATGCCCCTACATTGCATAGTTAAAGAATAATGCAACTCAAATGTTCACTAGTGTAAACAAGTCATACGAACATAAGAAAAGCCTTGCTGGAACAGGCCACAGCCCATCCAGTCCAGCATTCTGTCTCACACAGTGGCTCACCATTTGCTTCAGGGTATTCTTGATTCTTCTCCCCAAGCTAAGGTAAGACCATGAAATAAAGAAAGCTCCAATACCTTGGGCTTATCATGAAGAACAACATAAAGTATAGCATACTCCATCTCATTATGCAAGGGAAGATCCTTGGATGGACCTCATGGCTGGAGAACCTGAGAGACTGGTGTGGAATGTCCTCAGAAGAACTGTTCTGAGTTAAGAGCAGGAAGACCTTCGCCATGATGATAGCCAATATCCAGAATGGATGTGACACTCAAAGAAGAAGAAGGTGAGGTAAAGATCACCCTTGCTTGAAAGCCAGTCATATCCAGTGGTGTGCTCAAAAAAATTACTATCAACACTATGGGTGTGGTATGGTGGGCGTGGCCAGAGGGAAAGCTCTGCGTTGTACCTGAATTAGAACTACTTTATTTCAAAACTTGGATGGGCGGGGCCAGTCAGAATTTCTGCTACTGGTTTTGGTGAACTGGTGTGAACCTGCTGATGCCCACCACTGATGGTATCTGACCCCGTTTATGACCAAAGAAATAGCACTGTCTGCATTTGCAGACATTTCTGTGGACATGTGGCAGGCGGGACTAAACATCAGAGTGCACAGAACACTTTTTTCCTTCCTACTGGAGTGGTACTTATTTATCTACTTGCAATTTCTTGCTTTCAAACTGCTAGGTTGGAGTAGCTGGGAGAGAGATGGGAGCGCACTCCATCGTGCAGCACTCGGGTCTAGAATTGCTGGCCTGCCGACCTCCCAGTCATCAAGTTCAGTGTCTAAGCCATTGCAGTCCCCTGCAAGCTAAGGTAGTGTTGTATCCAAGCATTAATTGTTATAACTGCTTGAGCACCGTAAAGTCTACGGCGCTATTGCGTGCCTTTTTACAAAGGTGCCATTTTCAAATGTCTGTCAAAAATAGCTGATTCGTCAGTACAAACTTTCCCGCTTCCCCGGAAGCCTGCCGAAATGTATCAACCTGTGTAACTGCCATTCTCACTGTATATAATCTGGCCATCTTGTACATGTTCCCCAGTCTGGTATTATGAGCTGAATAATAAATCACTGTGTTTGACCTGATCCTGCTGGTCAGAATACTTCTTAAGTGCCGGACTCAACATTGGCGACAAAGGTGGGATACAATGGCTGCCATCATTCCTGTTCTGTTTGGGCCATTCGAGACGTCCAGACCAGACTCATGGCCTATGTACGAGGTCCAGTTTGACAACTACGTGATCTCGCAAAAGATTATGGGCGAGGGGTTGCAGAAGGCTATGTTATTGGCTCATTGCGGGCTAACAACGCTAGAGCTGATCACTGACTTGCTTCTGCCGAGACTGTTAAGGGACACCCCTCTGAGAGACATTTTGACTGTCCTCTGGGGCCACTTTAAGCCTAAAACTTCAATTTTTCTGGCCCGGGTGGCCTTTTACAGAAGGGACCAGAAGGCCGGGGAATTGGTCGCTGAGTATGTGGCTGCTCTCTGCCACGCTGCAGTTCCCTGCAAGTGGGAAAACCTCGACATTGCTCTCCTAGACAGGCTCGTTGTAAGCCTCAGGGACGAGGCTACACAACATTGCCTTATGAAAAGGGATGCCCTGACGTTTGCCCAGGTTCTAAAGGAGGCTCAGGCAGCTGAGGTTGCCATTGCTGGGGTGCAGTTCCTGTAGGCTACATCCACAGCGCCAGTCCAGAGGGCATCAGCTGTCCAGCTGCAACGCTTGTCCAGCCCATCTGCATCGTCAGTCAGCTCCAAAGAGGGGGACTACGTTGCTAAAGTGCATCACAGAAGTTTGGGCCAGGCCAAGGGCACCGTTGTGCCATGCCAAGGTTGCAGTAGCAGACACCTCCATACCCAATGCCCCTTAAAGGTTGCTGAATGTCACAGTTGTGGGAGGAAGGAGCACATTGCCAGAGTGTGCCGCCAACGCACTGGGGTGCCATCCGGGAACAATGTCTGTCAAGGAGCAGCTCATCTCCAAGGTCTTCGCCAGTGATGACTCCAGTTCTAGTTCCAGAGTGCATGCTGTCTCCAACAGATTCTTCGTGGGAGTACACCTGCAGGGTTGCCCATTCCAAATGGAGATCAACTCGGGATCATCTTTCTCTATCATCACACAGAAGGAGTTTTTCCGGCTCCCTCCTGCTGACTGCCCAAAGTTGCGGGCCCTCAAGGTCAGGTTAAGTGATGTGCAGGGCCGCCACATCCCTGTGCTTGGCGTCAGCACTTCACATGTGAGGTTCAAGTCGCTGACAGCCAATTTGTGCCTTGTTGTGGTCAAGGCAGGTTCGGGCCCCTGATTATTGCTTTTTCAGGTATTGGGGAGGCTGATACCATTCAGTCAACATGTGAGCACTACCCAGATGTATTCCTCCCAGGTCTGGGTACGTTCAAGGGGGCCCCTGTTCATTTTGAACTTGATCCTTCTGTTCAGCCCATTAGGCTGAAGCCCCACCAGGTGCCCTTTGCACTAAAGGACAGGATTAAGGCCGAACTAGACAAACTAATTGCGCAGGGCATTTTGGAGCTGGTGGACTCAGCTCCATGGGAGACGCCGATCGTCACGGCCATCAAGTCCAATGTTGACATCTGCATATGTGCGGATTATAAATGTACAATAAATAAAGCAATCCACCTGAACTCTTACCCGGTGCCAGTCGAGAGTCACCTACTGGCTATGCTTCATGGAGGACACTGTTTTGTTAAACTAGACTTGGCGCAGGCATACCAGCAGTTGCCTGTCACTCTGGAATCCGCTTTGTGTCAGACTATTACCACACACAATGGTGCATTTAAAATGAAAAGATTACAATTCGGTGTCAACGCGGCCCCAGGTATTAGTGGGAAAATTGCTAAAAGGTCTTCCGGGTGTTCTGCCATACTTTGATGATGTGTTGATTGCGGGAAAGACAGGGGGGATTTTGCCAAGAAATTAGGTAAGATACTTGAATGTTTTCATAATGCTGGGCTTAGAGTCAAGAAAGAAAAATGTTTTCTTTTTTTGCTACGGAAGTAGATTGTCTGGGTTTCAAGGTTACCCCAGAAGGCCCTCTGACTCTAAAGTGAAAGTGGTCTGGGATGCTCCGTGACCAAATTCAAAAAGTGAGTTGCAAGCATTCCTTGGGCTCCTGAACTTTTACGATGCATTTCTACCTCAAAAGGCCACTCTGCATCAACTGCTTCGGAAGCATGTAGTTTGGCATTGGGGTCCCCAAGACAAGGCGTTTTGGGAAGTTAAGAGGCTTCTTACTTCTGACGCCGTCTTCACACATTTTGACCCTTTACAAAGGCGCCATTTTCAAATGTCTGTCAAAAATAGCTGATTCGTCAGTACAAACTTCCCCGGTTCCCTGGAAGCCCGCCAAAATGTATCAACCTGTGTAACTGCCATTATCACTGTATATAAGCTGGCCACCATATACATGTTCCCCAGTCTGGTGTTATGATCCAATCCTGCTGGTCAGAATACTTTTTAAGTGCCATACTCATCAGGTATCCATGCCTAATATAGATGACTTTCAGCCACTGAATTCCGTAGGTGTATCCAAACTTCCCTTTACTCCACAGACTCCCTTTCAGCAGTTTTTGCCTCTGGCAATATCGCCCTGCAGTGACCTCAGTTCTCTGTGGCAAAAAACAGTTCCAATTGACTCGGGGTAGAGAGGAGGAGAAAGGAAATGCAGGGTGAGGAGCAAATAAGGATGAGGGAGACAGAAAAAGAGGGCAGAACTACTTGGGCTGCATTCCCTCTCTTAAGAAGCAAAATTAGACAGGCAGAGCCACAAAGCAGCTCAAAAGTCCACAAGTGTATACAAGTCTCTTGTAAAGCTGTGAAAGACTCTGAAAACAAAAGAAAGAGCCTATTTCATGTCTTTCCAATTTGAGTTAGTATAAAAGCCCCATCTCTAGTGAAAACAACAATCAGGTGGCAGGATATTACAAAGGCCAGCATAATATGCTATTCTCAGAATGCCAGAAATGCAAAGATATACCTAGAAATCAAAGAACCATAGAATCATAAAATAATGGAATTACAAAGGGCCTATGAGGTCATTGAATCCAACCTCCTGCTCCAGGCAGAAATCCAAATCAAAGTATATCTTCAAATTTGTCAACGTTTTAATGTGTGGTATCCAGAACTGGACACAGTACTCAAGATGGGACCTCACCAGTGCCAAACTAATTTTTAACAGGATTTGATTAGTATTCTTCTGTCAATGCAGTCTAAAATAGTATTTGCTATTTTGCAAACACATTGAATTGTTGGCTAGTATTCAGTTTTAATCTACATTTCCAAGATCTTTCTCACTTGTAATATTACTGAGCCATTTTGCCCCCACCTTGTAATTATCAAGATCTTTTTGAATTTTGTTTCTGTCATAATCACTCTATGAGTATGATTCTGTAACTTTATATCCACTTGACATTTATTCAACGCAGCCACACATCGAGTTAACATTATTGTTCTATCCAGTCCACACCTAGTTAACCAATTAATATCATGGGGAATTTCTCGAAAGCATTGATGAATTCAAGGTATATTAGTTCTATAGCATTCCCACTGTCTATCAAAGAGATTACCCAATCAAAAATATAAGAATAGTCTGGAATGATTTTTCTTAATAAACACATGTTGTCTTCTAGCTATTATAGCATTGTTTTCAAAATGTTGCAGAGTGATCTGTTATCCAGAACTTTCCCTGGGATTGATGTCAGGTCAACTGGCTTCCCTTCCCAAGTTCTTCCCTTTTGAAGACATGGATAACATTAGACCTCTATTCATCCAGCATTTCATCCATCCTCCACAATTTCGAGAAAATAATAAACAGTGGTTCCGAGAATTCTTCAGTGGTTTCCTTCAACATTCTTGAATGCAGTTCATCAAGCCATGGCAATTTGAACTTGTTCAAAATTATAAGGTATTACTTGACTGTATGTTTATCAATCTCATGCTATAATCCTGTCCCCTCCACTTGTATGCTTGGAGAGTCTTTAGGAAAAGACTGAGCTAAAGTAGGAATCCAGTGCTTTCTGTGATATGAACTCTAGAGAGAGTGCTTTTACTATGAGGAATTATTACAAAATCAATAATGAAGACACTCTTTGTCATTGTTATTGTTTTTCTATCCTAATTAAATAGCTGAGCTACTATTTTTGGTCTCTATCTTTTGCTACCCATGTACCCAACAAATACTTTTTGGTTGCTTTTTATCATCTCTTGCTAACCTCAGCTCATTTTCAACTTTTGCCTTCCTAACACCATCCCTACAATTCTTAGCTATGTGTCTGTACCCTTCCTTTGAAGCTTGCTCTTCCTTCCACTTCCTATGTGTGACATTTTTTGTTTTTAGCTCCACTCTTAACTTTTTAGCAGAGACTGCATTTGTCCTTTCTGTTGTCTTCCAGTTTTCTTTCATATTGGAATTGTTTGTAGTTGTGTCTTTAGAATTTCCTTTTTTAGAAACTCCCATCCAACTGATAGCTTTTCCTGCCATGGTACTTTATCCATCATTGTTCTGTGTTTATTAAAACTGGCTCTCCTAAAATCAAAGAGAAGTCAAGAAAGGTAAGCAATTGGGGGAAAGACCTTGAGGCAAATTAGAAGAGAAAATATACAAGAGTTAAGGGAGTTAATTTTGAAGAAGCAGCTCAGTCAAGCAACTGGAAAATTTCCTTGGGGAAAGAATTGTGTAGCACCATAGTTGGATAAATTCCAGGGAAAGTTTAAAATTGTGTCCAAACTCCTGTTCTCAGAGGAGTGCCAGAGGCTGAATTCATTTGGTGTGCCATATGAGCATCCATGTGGACAATTTGACCTTTAACTGAGGGAGAAAAGAAGTTTCCACTTTACATTTTTCTGACTAAGGGTATTTCTATTCATAATTATTCATATACTATTTTATTTATTTATTTACTTAAGATACTTCTATCCCGCTTCCCTCACTCGAGTGACCCGAAGCAGCTCAACAACATGATTAGAAACAACAATAAAATAATTTAAGTAAAACCCCCCCCATCAATAGCCTAATTAAAACCCATTTTAAAACCATCTAAAAATATTCCTTTCCTCCCACCACAGTTAAAAGAGCTGTCAGGACAGAAACCCATATAGGCTAAACTAGCATATTTGTGCCCGGCCAGCCGGACAGTTTTTATTTGTGTTTTTTTTTGTTAGGGGTGGTTTGGGTGGGGGTGTTTTGCATTTGTGGTTTGTGACTTTATTTAATTTATATTTGCCATTTTAATTCTGATTATGTTCACTTATTTTGACTGTTTTTACTTTTCCGGCCTCTAGGTGGGGCTGTTATTAGGATTTTTGCCAGGCAGGTCTTCGGTTTTTGTTTTTGTTTTGGTTAGGGATGGTTTGGGTGGTGGCGATTTGAATGTTAATAAATCAATTAGTAATTTCATCATGTTTTCCCAGCCTCAAACGGTTTCTTTTTTGCAACATTTACTGTACCGTTTGGCCACTGTTTCTACATCTTCCTTTAAGAAGCATAACAACTTTAGAGAAAACGTTTATGAGGATGGTGTATGCTTTGATAAGTAAAGAAGTGAAGTATGCACAGTGCAACACTATGATGTCTCCTTCCAGCATCATTTATTTTATAATGTACTAAGTGACACATTCGGCTTTTGTAACACATCAAATTTTCTGAACTAGTTCTTAGGTTTTATAGCATCCTGAATGTCATCAGACGCCCTGATCAGAAGAGTCCTTAAGAATTCAGAAATCCCTAGCGAAACAATCATCTAAGTTCAGCAATTATGCACTATTTCAGGTTATGATTATGCACAGTGTCTCTGTTAGTCCCACAGAAATAAACCTTTTATTGTTGTTCGTAATGTGTTCGTTTTGAACACAGCTCAATGAAACTCTACTTTTGCCTCCAGGCATAACTGCAGAATTTAAAAGTTTCAAAAGTTCTTTGGGGAGAGAAAAAGAAAGAAATTTTTCAGCTTTGAGATGTCACTAACTGATGGATAAGGCCAGAAGGTCAAATGACCAGTTTGCCAAATCCAAAAATGGCTGGATCATTAAGTCATAAAGTATGTTCTTCATTGCATTTTGGGGATTTTATTTTATTTTGTGTCATGAATCAGACTAGAAATCTATTCAAGCATTTTGGCTAAATCCAATTGTGATTCCTAACTAATCCCACTGAATCAATGGGATTTAGGTACTGATTTATCAAAATCTTGTTGATTCAGTCTTAATCTATAAAATATAGTTTTGTTTTTGCTTTCTGTGTGTGTATATGCTTTTTATTTTTGACACATAAAACAATCCATTTACACCAAAGCACAACATAATAACAAATAATAGCACAAACTATTGTACCCACAACAACCTTTGGGGGTTCCCAACCTTTTCAAGATGGGAGCCGGGTCACGTTCTCTCAGTCAGCTTTGAGGGCTGGATGGCCATTTTGTCCTGCCTGCATGATAGGGTGGCTATTTTATCCCAACAGCTTCAAAGGGGGTGGACATTTTGTTTCTCGAATGCCCTTGGAGAGGGGGCCCGCATGAAATGGCACTGTGGGCCAGATCCGGCCCATGGACCTTAGATTGGGAACCCCTGCTTTAGAATATATATATATTATTTTTCTTTCCTTTCACTTCTTTTTTTCAGTTGCCAAATCCAATTCTCTCCAAAAATACATTGTTTCAAAGTCTGACTTCTGACCTTTCCCCTTCAATAGGACAATTTTAATAAAATCTCCTCATATACCTTTAAATCTATTAATTGTTGACAATCCTGTCTTTAATTTAATCTCACATATTAATTGATGATTTATAGCTAAATTAAAGTTTTTTACACTATTAATCAAGTTGAAACTCATGTCCCACTTTCCAGTTTTTGCTATAATTAATCTTGCTGCAGTTACCAAATTGTTGTTGTTGTTGTGCCTTTTCAATTGAAGCTGGACAACAGTGTTATTTTTGCACATGCATCATGTTATACAGTATACATAAAATCTCATTCATTTCATTAAAACCAATGTTCCAACTTTCTGAAAACCCTCACATTCCCACCATACATGAAAATAGGTACCTGTTGTGTATTGAATGTAAATATGTCTGCCATTTTGGGTTCCTTCACCAGCTAAAGTAACGAGATTGGGCTTTGCGCCATTATGCCTTGAGAAGCGCGAACTGTAATTAATCCAGGTCACCCCATTTATCTCCTGAGTTGTATCAGCCAATCCTGTGGATTCCCGCCTAAATGTAACTAGCCTTACCTATATATAAGTCGCTGTGGAACAGTTGAAATTGTGTTCTTATCCCTGAATAAAGTTATATGTTTGGCCCGTTATGCTGGCTGCTGCTCGTTATTTCAAGAACACTAAATTTGCGACGAGGATGGGATGGCGTCCCACAAGAATTCCGCTGGTCCTTTCGACATTGCAATGCCAGAAAAATGGGTCCTCTATGAGAAGCAATTAAAACATGC
Organism: Bradypodion ventrale; assembly: GCA_035047345.1. Taxonomy (NCBI): domain Eukaryota; kingdom Metazoa; phylum Chordata; class Lepidosauria; order Squamata; family Chamaeleonidae; genus Bradypodion; species Bradypodion ventrale. The sequence goes on along the minus strand of JAWDJE010000009.1, from coordinate 19,827,121 downwards.
CATGGCGGCTGAGAAAATCATAGAGGAAGACCTGAAGTGTTCATGTTTCCTGGCAAGATGTGGCCTGGCTACTCTCGAGCTGGCCATTCATTTGGTGTTGCCAAGGGATATCGACGATGTTCCCCTCACTGATATCCTGATGGCCCTGAGAAACCATTTCCAGCCAAGGGTCTCAATTTTCCTCGCCCGGGTCATGTTTCACTGCCTTGACCAACGCCCCGGGGAGTCTGCGGCTGACTATGCTGCCGCCCTTTGACTAGCAGTTGCCCCTTGTCAGTGGCCGAACATCGAGGATGCCCTCCATGATCACCTGCTAGCCAGACTTCAGGATGAAGAGGCCCAACGCAGGCTGATGACCCGTGACACACTCACCTTCAAGTCCGTGTTGAAAGAGGTGTTGGAATCCAAGGCGGACAGGTCGGGGGTAAAGTCCTTCAAGCAACAGTCTGTCACCTCTGGGGCTCCGGAGTCTGTTGTACAGGCCCACTGCTGTTCGTCATCATCATGTTTGTCTTCGTCAGGGTCGCCAGTATCATCGTCCACGTCCGGGTCCACTGATGAGGACAGAGGGGTCGGAAAAGTCCAAAGAAAGAAGGAGAAGCATGCTCCAAGAGTCCAGAAATGGTGCGATGGCTGTGGGAACAAGCATGAACATCAAAAGTGCCCATTCCGGAAGGCAGATTGCCACCATTGCAGCAAGCGAGAGCACATTGCAAAGGTGTGCCGCCAGATGAGCATACATATCCCAGCATCGGACAAGTGCCCGAGGAAACCGGGAGTGTCCATCTCCAAGATCTCCACATCGGAGAATCCCTACAGCAACATGTCCAATGTGACCGGCCGGTTCTTTGCTGAGTTGCAGTTGCAAGACGTACTGATTCACATGGAGGTGGACTCGGGTACATCTTATTCCATTTTGCCTCAAAAGGATTACTTAAAAATTCCCCCCGCCTCGCGGCCAAAGTTGCGGGCATTGAAGATGTCCCTCCGAGATGTTCAAGGGTGCCACATACCCATTCTGGGGGTGGGGAACTTTTCTGTACACAAGTTGCCCCTTGTGGTGGTGAAGCAAGGAACTAACTGTTTGCTGGGAGTTCAGTGGTTCAACTGTATATAAATGCTGTGAGTTCTGACCCAGTGCTGGACATTTGCAATGCGCACCCAGAGGTTTTCAAGAAAGGACTTGGTACTTATGGGGGCACTCGGTCTCATTTGAACTTGACCCGGCCGTATGGCCCATCCGCCTTAAACCACGCCGCGTCCCTTTAATCCTTAAGGACAAGATAGAAGCGGAAATAGATAAGCTTGTGGGTCAAGGTATTTTGGTTCCTGTTGATTCTGCAGAGTGGGAGACCCCTATTGTAACAGCCATAAAGGCAAATGGGGAGGTTAGACCTCAAGTGCATGATCAACAAAGCCATTCGGCCCAATGCATACCTGGTCCCTGTTGTAAGCCACCTGCTAGGTACGTTACATGGGGGAAAGTGTTTTGCTAAATTAGATTTAGCCCAGGCTTACCAGCAGCTGATGGTTACACCTGCTGTTGCTGTAATACAAACGATAGTCACCCATAAAGGGGCTTTCAAAGTCACACATTTACAATTCGGGTCAATGCAGCCCCCGGTATATTTCAGTCGCTCGTAGAGCATTTACTTAAGGGTCTCCCCGGGGTTCTTCCCTATTCAACAACATTTTAATTACTGCGGGGGATGAATTCGAACTTGCAGAGAGGTTGGACTGGGTTTTTCAAAGGTTTGAGAAGGCAGGGCTTGGTTTATGTAAAGACAAATGTGTATTCTTTGCTAAGGAGTTTGAAGTTCTTGGGTTCAAAATAACTTCCGAGGGGGTCAAACCCTTAGACTCTAAGGTCTCCGCTGTCCATAATGCCCCCCGGCCATCTTCTAAGTCCAAATTACAGTCCTTCCTGGGCCTGCTAAACTTTTATCACTCCTTCCTACCCATGAAGGTGTCTGTAGCCAAGCCGCTTCATCGCCTTCTCAAGAAAGACGTGGTTTGGTGGTGGGGGCAGAGCCAAGAAAAGGCATTCAAAGAGTTAAAGGAGCTGTTGTCCTCTGAGGCAGTCCTCACTCATTTCGACCCTTGAAAGCCCTGCTGCCTTGCATCTAAAAGTCCTCAAACTTCTTCACATCAGCCATCCTGGAATCGTGCACTCCAAAGTCTTGGCAAGGAGCTATTTTTGGTGGCCGTAAGTGCATCTTGAGATAGAGCAGTTAGTGGCCACTTGCAATAGCTGTCAGAGTTCCCAGTCTGAGGAGTCCTGACTTCCCTCTTGGGAATGGGACACATGGACACGTGGATTTTGCCAGTCCGTTTCGAGGCATCTTATTCCTTCTAGTGGTTGATGCATTTTCAAAATGGTTGGATGTAATTCCTGTCCCAAGTACTATGTCAGCTGTGACTATTAAGCAACTACGCAAGCTTTTCAGCTGTTTCGGACTGCTGGATGTGCTTGTTTCCAACAACGGCACTACTTTTACATCTGTCGAGTTTCAGGTGTTTCTCGAGAGAAACGCCATCTGGCATGTCACTTCTGTCCTGTTTCACCCTGCCACCAATGGTCAGGTTGAGCGGCAGGTCTGCACAACTAAGGAAGCTTTACGACGTATGGGGCAGGGGGACATTGAGCTGCAGCTCTGACAATTTCTTTTAACCTATCTGGTTACCCCCCCCCCCCCCGGCCTCGGGTCTGTCTCCAGCTGACATCCTCATGCACAGAAAACCAACCACCTTGTTGGACAGGTTGGATCCTTCCAGGGTGGAGGATAGGGGGGTTAACATAGAAATTAGGCAGAAAAGGGGTTTGCGGTATGGGATCCTGTGCACTGCCAGAATTATGTTGAAGGAGGACCAGCTTGGGTTCCAGGTACCATATTAGAGCAAATGGGACCAGTCTCCGACCAGGTAAAATTGGAAAATGGCCTTCTTTGGCGGCGGCATGCTGACCAAATCAGGCATAGAGTAAAGGACCAGTCACTGGAAGGAAAGGGAGAAACACTGGATTTTGGGGTACCCTCAGCCGATGGAACTCTCAATAGTTCCACATTAGGGTCCTCCCCCACTCGCTTTTTCCAAGGGGAGATGAAGAGGGCCCAGCCTCTAAGCGAGCATCTTTGTTTCTTTCGAAGGACTCACAGGTGCCTGATAATTCTTCTATTGCTTTACAGGATCGGGGAGAGTTTTTCGAGTGTTCCCCTACTCATCCATGCGAGAAATAGGGTTATGATTTCTCCCCTGGGGCTCCCCATCCTCCTGTGTTTAAGTCTACCCAAGATCATACCCAAGAGAGATTTTTGTGTTGTCACCCCCTACTCATGGTAAAAGTTCTGTTTAGTTCTTCCCCCCTTGGATTGTGGTTATGAGTTAGAGCGTTTCCCTGCTCAATCCTCTACAAAATGGGACTATGTATTGGTTTCTCCCCTTTCTATTTCAAGTTCTGAAGCGGGTAATTGCTCCTGACATGCTATTAGTCCTAGCAGTTTCCCCGTTGCGGGAAATCCACTGCCTTCCCCAGCTATCCCTAGGGCTCAGCAACCGGACCAGATATCGGTGAGGCCCAAAAGATGTTGTGGGCCCCCTCAATGGTTACAGGACTTTGTTCAATCCTAGGGGGGAGGGATGTTGTGTATTGAATGTAAATATGTTTGCCATTTTGGGTTCCTTCACCAGTTAAAGTAACGTGAGATTGGGATTCGCGCCATTATGCCTCGAGAAGCATGAACTGTAACTAATCCAGGTCACCCCATTTCTCTCCTGAGTTGTATCAGCCAATCCTGTGGATTCCCGCCTAAATGTAACTAGCCTTACCTATATATAAGTTGCTGTGGCGCAGTTGAAATTGTGTTCTTATCCCCAAATAAAGTTATGTGTGTGGCCCGTTATGCTGGCTGCTGCTCGTTATTTCAAGAACACTAAAGTACCACTATCCTGATTACACTTCCAACATATTACAGAACATTTTAAATCATATTTTGAATCAAAGCAGTTCATTTTACTGGTGCATATCCTCCTTAACAACGGCTAGCAGATGTCCTTTAGAAAATCATAACTATAACAAGGGACTGTACATAAAATATTTGTTAATCTAGCTTTACTCCAATACTGTGCAAAAGTCTTAGGCCTCCACCACCTGATATGAGGAAAATTCAATAATAATAATAATAATAATAATAATAATAATAATAATAATAATAATAATAATAATAATAATAATAATAATAATAATAATAATAATAATAATAATAATAATAAGTTTTATTTCTATCCCGCTTTCCTGGCACAGGTGCCACTTAAAGCGGCTTACTATATATATATATATATATATATATATATATATATATATATATATATATATATATATATATATATATATATATATATATATATATATATATATATATATATATATATATATATATATATATATATATAAAATTAGTTACAAAAAAGATTGAAAATTAACACATTGTAAGTAAAAAGTCCCATACAATTAATTTCAAAAAGAAATACAAGCCCCATACTGCCCCCCTCCAGCAGTACCACCCAGAAGCTCCCACTTCCCTGCGGCCAATGCTGGGCCAGGGAAGCGGCTTGGGTGATGGCTGCTTCCCTCCCCCATGCTTGCGGGCATCCCTCTTCTGACCCCTGGCCAGACAGGACCAGGGGGGAGGGGACAGCGTCCACAGGTGCCACCAATTCCTTCCCTGCGCTGATGGTGAGAGCGATGGGGAGACTCAGCAAGGTCTGGACATGATGGAAGTCCTCTGATACTGTGGGCATCCCTGAAAAATGGGGGCTGGCGACGGCGGTGTCCTTTTCTGCTCTCTGGGCGGCCGGGCCCGGAGAGCAAAGGCAGCTGAGTGGTGGTGGCGGCTCCCACCTGTCTCCACTCCCGGGAGCCGATGGTATGGACTCCCGGGCGAGACAGGGAGCTTTTCGAGGGGCCAGCATCAGCAGTGTCCTTTTCTGCTCTCCAGGAGGGTGGGCCCGGAGAGCGAAGGCAGCTGAGTGACGGTGGTGGCTCCCACCTGTCTCCACTCCCAGGAGCCGATGGTGTGGACTCTCGGGTGAGACAGGGAGCTTCTCCTGTCTCACCTGGGACAGTAGATTTGATTTGTGATTTGGTGGGTTATATCTCACCCCCTAAGCCACCTAGACACACCAAAATTGGAGATAGTCTTCTGCTGACTCTTCTCCAGGTTTGGTGAAGTTTGAGTTAGGGTGCCCAAGTTATGTCTCCCCAAATCACTCATTAATTTTCCCCCGAACCAGCTGGTGGTGGCCTAAGAATTTAGCACGGTACTTTATACTTTATTTATATGAATGTCTGAAGTACTATTATGAACTTTTGTTTGATTCTGTATGTTGATTTTTAATATGATTAATAAAAAAGAATGAAAGAGGGTGGTCTGACCACTGGGTGGTAAAAAGAGGTGGGTGAGTCCCAGCGAGTTCATTAGGAGATATGGGGCAAAGCCAAAATATCATCCACTGTGGTTCAGGATAAGAAGGTGGCTCTGGGCTTGCTCTTCTCAAGTAAAGTGCAGGAATGGTGCTATGCTGATGTTTTTCTTGTCGTTGTAAAATAATATAACCTCTGATTTACTCCAATTAATCTTCATTACCCCATTAATCTATGTTTGAAGATTATTTTTAGTCATTTCAGAAGCACAGAAAGGTGCTTTCTGGGTTGGAAGGAGTTTTGCTGGAGGAACCCCACTCAGGGGATGCCAGAATGAAGTTCCTTTCATGTCCCCAAAATCTTTTCCCACTGTAGTGGTCCCTATTTTGATGCAAAATGAACAAATGCTACTTTCACATTACATGAAAACAGATTGATTTCTCATCTGTTCAGCTACATTCATATTTTGTTTTGTTTTCTTACCTTCTTGCTTTATCTTTTAAAAAATACTAGAAACTATCACATATTTCAGACACTCATTTCACCAACTGTTCTCCCCGATCAGACAAAGATAGACTTCCCTATGTACAAAAAAAGCAATGTGTCCTGAAAATGACAAATGATTTCCCCCGCTATTGTTCTGTTCTTATAGTCCTTATCCAGTAGGAAAAATATAATGCATTGGGGGTGGGAGGGACAAGTCAAGTCTACCTCAAAGAACAACACACCTTTCCTATTGCCAAATATTTTAGAAAAGGGGTTCTCAACCATTCAGTACCATGGGCCAGACCATGCCCACTCAGACAGCTGAGCAGGCTGGACACATGGGTTCCCCCTGCCACAAATGCTGCCGTAAACTGTGGTGGGCATGTTTGCGCATGCACAGGCACATTTATGGCTGTCATAAACATGCCCACTTCCACAGTTGTCACTGTGGGCCAGATGGAATGGTGCTAGAGGTTGGGGCCAGCCCATGGGTCATAGGTTGTGATCCCCTCTTTTAGAACCTTGTGTAACTTTGTGGTTTTCTGGAACCCTCTGAAGTTCAACTACGTTTTCAGCTAAGCATAGTGGTTGTCCTGGGTGACAAGAGTTGGCTGATGTGGAGTGGCAAGTAGGAAAAAGGTATTCCCTTTTATGGTACATTTTCCTCACAGAAATGAGACTGCTTCTATTTTCAGGTAAAGTCTTCAGAGGTGATGCTACAACAAAATAAAGATAACTTTCTCTTCCCTTCCTTTGGTATCTGCCCACACTTACAATTCTTTCTTTCTTTCTTTCCTTTTCAGAATATTAGTTTTCATATAACTTGAGTCTCCATACACCCTTCCTTACAGCTAAAGCACTGGCAAATTCTTCCATCTTCTGGGAAACAATTTGTTTGTATCTCCCTCTGCTTTTAAGGCTCTTGCATTTTTAGCCTTCAGCTTGTTCACTTGAGTGAGTGGTATATCTCTAAAAATAGATGGTTTGTTAGTGGTACTTTCAATACAGCTACTAATTATAAAGACTCAAGTTATATGAAAACTAATATTCTGAAAAGGAAAGAAAGAAAGATGTGAGTTGAATAAATTGTGATGATTTTATGCGCTATCTCTATCTATCTATCTATGTATCTATCTAGAGAGCACAAAAATATCTATCTATTTAAGTACTCTCTCGATAGATAGATAGATAGATCTATATCTATATCTACACACACTTATGTAACAAACAATTGTTAAGTAACAAAATTGGATGCTACAACTTGTACCCCTGAGTTCATTTCACCAGCTTTAAAATGTCTATTTGACAGGACTGAGAATGAAGTCCTAGTTATATTTATCCACTGAAGTAGGGCATCCAAAAATAGAAGAATTAGCTCCACATATATAGTCTCTAAAACCCTAAAATATTATACAAAATTCAAATGTAAAAGATCACGTTGTGGATTCACCCTTCCAGTGCCCCTCCTGCACAAACATATTGAAATTCTACTGTCTAAACCAAGGTGGGAAGAGAGTGATCCTCCTCCATGAGAACAGAAGTTCCTTCCTCTCCTACTCTCCTTCTCTTTCTAACTTAAATCCTGATGCACAGCCTCTTCCTAGATTTACCCCAACCAATGGATTGAGGCCAAAATATCCACAGGGGTTACAAAAACTGCAACATTGCTGGTGAGATGAACAGAGACATCATGGTGACATGTTACAGCTTCTTCTCCTTTCACATGTAGGTCAGACTTTAAACTGCCAAACTGAAGCCACATTCTTGGCTTTGTTTTGGCCAAACTAAAATCCTCATCGGTACATGTTTCCAGTAGTTACTGCCAGTTCAGCAGATGATCTGGATTCTGTATCTCTTCACATTGCATCCCCCACTTGAGCATTTTGGTCTCACATTTAGGCACTCCAACTATTCAGGGTCCTCTAAGTGACTTAATGAAGGTTGAGTGCCTCAGCCATATCCTCCTTTAATGATATTCCTTGTTCAGAGAGCTCCTTCCTCCATCTTCTAATTTGGTTTTGCTCTTGTGTACCCTGAAGAAAGTTTGTTCTTGCCATAAAGCTCTTCTTTAATTTGAGTCAGTGGACTCCACAGAGGATGTGGAGGGCCATTCTCTTGCTTAGTTCTTTCAGCATCCGCTGGCACTTCTCTCCTCTTAGGTGGAGCAATACCAATGAGACAATCTATTTTCTCAACTATTGTAGGTTTGAGGCATCCTGTCACTATGCACATTGTTTCATTAACAGTGATATCAACTTGTTTCACATGTGTAGATGCAATCCATACTGGAGCAGCATACTCTGTCGCAGAGATGTTCAGGGCCAAAGCTGATGTACACCGTGTGATAGTTCCTCTTATTAATTTTAGCTTTGGTATGTGTTACAGTTGAGAAAACTGTAGTTAAATTTCAAAGTAATATTAGAGATAGGTCACTCTGCATGCCACATGCTGTCCAGTCATATCCATGATAATTAAATTTCTTTAGTGTCTTGCACGGAAGACAAAGAAGGAGTCGCAGGAAGGACTAACACAGGTTTATTCATTGATGGTCAGTATGAACATGTGGTAATGGCGGAGATACCTCACATTATATACAGTGGTACAATACATTTGAATCTTGCTGCACGGTAGCTCATTGGCTGCTACCGGCGTGACGTCGTCCTGGTCACGCCCATCTTCAGTGGTGGGTCAGTAGTAGTTTGCTATTGCGGGGAGTTCCCGCGGCTGCAGGTGATTTGAGGAATGGGAACCATGTGAGTTGAACACTCGCAGCTGCCCTCTATGGGCAGCTTACTCGCGTTCCTTTACAGCTGTGCTACATTGTAATTGTGGTCAGGTTACATTCATACATTTCTTAAAGCAGCATTGTACAAGGTTACAATCATACATCTCTTAAGCAGCATTGTACATACATAACATCCCTCCCCCCTAGGATGGGATGAAGTCCCTCAACCATTGTGGCTTGCCGCACGTGCGCCTGGGGTGTGCGGCCGCTTGCCTTAACACAGGGGAGCCGGGGGCTCCTGGTTCCGCGGAGTCCTGCCCTCCAATGGAAAGGGGGGACTCATTACTGGCTCGGTGTGGCGTCTGCAGTAACCTTGCATTGGGGGACGGGAATGGAATGAACAGTTGGGAAGTGAATCCCTGCCTACCGTTTGAGGAGTTTGGGGACCCCCCCAGAACGAATCTCGGGACCGACGAAGAGGCCCTCGCGGCCTCGCCACCCCCCCGTTACCTGTCCGGGAGTTCTGGAGACTGTGGTGGGCGGACTCACCCCCATTGCCTGTCTTGGGGGTGTTGGTCTCCGGGGAGCTGGAGCTATGGTGTACTCTAAAACAAAAGGGCTAGGGGGACTGGAAGTACCAGGGGCTGAACTGAAACCCCTCTTCTCAGTGGCAAATGAGCTTCAACATCAGTAAGTGCAGAGTGATGCATGTTGGGGCAAAAAACCCCAATTACATTTATAAACTGATGGGGTCTGAACTCTCTGCGACAAACCAGGAAAGGGACCTTGGTGTCCTGGTGGACAGCTCAATGAAGGTGTCAACCCAGTGTGCCTCAGCAGTGAAAAAAGCAAACTCAATGTTAGGGATCATTAGGAAGGGTATAGAAAATAAGTCAGCAAGTGTCATTTTGCCTCTTTATAAATCTATGGTGAGGCCCCATCTGGAATATTGTGTACAGTTCTGGTCGCCATACCTCCAGAAGGATATTATGGAGTTGGAGAAAGTACAGAGGAGGGCAACCAGAATGATTAGGGGACTGGAACACCTTCCTTACCATCTGAGGCTGCAACGGTTGGGCCTTTTCACTCTTGAACGACGGCGTCTAAGAGGTGACCTGATTGAAGTTTATAAAATCATGCACGGTGTGGACAAAGTAGATAAGGAAAAACTGTTTTCCCTATCGCACAACACTAGAACTAGGGGACACTCCATGAAACTTTTGGGTACTAGTTCTCAAACAAATAAGAGAAAGTACTTTTTCACCCAGAGGATTACTGGTCTATGGAACTCCCTGCCAGAAGAAGTGGTGACAGCTGTCAGTCTTGACAGCTTTAAGAAAGGATTAGACAAGTTCATGGAGGACAAGAGTATCAATGGCTATAATTATGGCTACCTAAGGACAACCTCCGGGTTGGAGAGATAGGCAGGATATCTCTCAATGCCATTTCCAGGGAATCCTAAGCAGGTGAAGGCATCTGCTTGGGAATACCCTGAAGGGAATGGTGAGCCACTGTGTGAGACAGAATGCTGTACTGGATGGGCTGTGGCCTGTTCCAGCAAGGCTGTTCTTATGTTCTTATGTTCTTATGTTCTCGCTAGGACGGGTGGGGGACCACTCCGCTACACCCCCCTGGTACTGCAACTCATAATCCTCATCAAACTGATCCCTCTCTTTCAAAGTATCCTCCTCTGTGGTTGGGAACCCAGGATATGCGTTTGTATCCGCGGGTTCCGCCATGTCTCCCCCTTGGGTAATGCGGGTGGGGGAGGACCCTAACGCTGATTCCCCCTCACCGGGGGACTTTTGGAGCTCTCCCCCCCATGCTTATATTTCTCCCTTCATCCTCCACCCTGGACGGATCCATCCGGTCAAAAAGTGTTACCGGACGCCTCCTCATGAGGAGTTCGGCTGGGGAAAAACCTGAAGCTAAGGGGGTTGTCCTGTAGCAGATGAGGAACTGGCACAGATGCAGGTTCAACTCACCGGGACCCATGCGCCGCAGTGCGTCTTTCGTAGTGCGCACTTGGCGCTCTACCTGACCATTTGTGGCGGGGTGAAACGGGGCAACGGTTATATGCCTGACGGCGTTCCTCTCCATGAACGTCTTGAACTCTGCCGACGTGAAGGTACTAGCGTTATTGCTTACAAGGACGTCTGGCAGGCCGAAGCAGGCAAAAAGCTTGTGCAACTGTTTAATGGTTGCGGCAGGGGAAGTGCTGTTCATGGGGATTACCTCCAACCACTTGGAGTAGGAGTCGACTACCAGTAGAAACAGGGACCCGCAGAAGGGGCCGGCGAAGTCGACATGGATTCGGGACCATGGCCGCGGGCCGTCTCCCATTCCCTATGGGGTAACCGGGACTCCTCGGGCCGAGAGCTCTGGCAGCTCTCACACGTGCCCACTAAACGCTCTATGTCTCCGTCTATCTGGGGCCACCAGAAGAAACTCCTGGCCAGAGCCTTGGAGCGCACGATCCCGGGGTGGCTGGTATGCAGTAGCCTCAGCACCTTGGCCCTCAGTTTCTCTGGGATAACCACCCGCTGGCCCCAGAGTAAGCAACCCCTTTCCAGAGAGAGCTCTACTCTGCGCCTGAAAAACGGCTTGAACTGTTCCTCGGGGGGAGAGGTGGGCCACCCTTTTCTAACCCAGGAACTAACTTGGGCCAGGATCTTGTCGGCCGCCGTGGCCTTGGCGAGGTCGGCCGGCACAATTGGGGGTGAGTCGAGGGACTCAATCAGCAGGACTTGGTGTTCCTGCTCTACCTTGCATGTGGGGTCCCCTAAACTAGGGAGAGGGGATCGGGACAGGGCGTCCGCATGGGAGATTTCCTTCCCTGCACGTCCCGTAGATTGGATCTCATGGCCCGCAGTTTGGGCCGCTTCTCTGGGGGAATGCGCATAAATTCTTTTTGGGACAGGATGGAGTAAGATGACCCCGAGTCTATCTCCATCCTCACTGGGACCCCTTGCAACAGTACCTCTATGAAAAAACGCCGGTGCTCCAGGCCCACGCGGTTCACGCCTTCCTCGCTCTAGCTGGCTGAGACCTTCCTGGTGCCGGCCGCCTTTCGTTGGTGCGTCTGGGAGTGGCTGGAACTGCCCTTGTCTTCGACTCGCCCGCGCCTGCATACTCGGGCGATGTGTCCTTTTCGGCCGCAGTTGTGGCACTCGGCCTTTCGGAACAGGCACCTCGTGCGGTCGTGGGCCGCCCCACACCTGTCGCAGCGGCGGTCCTGCAGTTCACGGGTCTGCCGCTTCTCACCTCGCTTCTTGATCCTCTGGACGTCGTCGTCCTCGCTGGAGTAGGGGTCCGCTGTCGTGGACGACTCCTCGGACGACGTTGGTGCGGCGGCGGGCGGCTTAGGGGCCCGCCAGGCCGTCTTCACTGGTGTCCGCCGGGCTGCCTGCACTGGTGACTTAGCCCTCTCGGATGTGGCCCCTCGGGACTTGAACAGCCGGACTCCGCTCCTGGCCTCCTCGGCTGCTTGGGCCTCCCGCAGTACCTCATTGAACGTGAGGCGATGGTCGCGGGTCATGAGCCTCCTCTGAAGCTCCTCGTCCCTCAAACCGCACAGCATGCGGTCACGGAGGGCCTGGTCCAGGTTGTCCCACTGGCAGTGCACTGCTGCAAGCCTGAGGGCCGCCGCGTAGGCGGACACGGATTCGCCCGGTCGCTGGTCTCGCCTGTGGAACGCGACCCGGGCTGGGAAGATCGAGACGGGCGGCTGGAAATGCTTACGCAGCCTCTCCAGGATACGGTCGATGGGCACCTCGTCCACCTTCTGGGGGGCCACCAGGGTCATCAGGATCCGCAGCGTGGCCGGCCCCACCTGAGCCAGGAAGTGGGAGCGCATCTTCGCGTCATCGTCGACGCCTGCGGCTTCCATTGCGTGCCGAAACTGGCACTCGTAGAGCTCCCATTGTTCGGGCTCGCTGACATCGAACTGGTATGGCTTGACCTTGGGATTCGCCATCGATCCCATCCTCGTCACCAATTTAGTGTCTTGCACGGAAGACAAAGAAGGAGTCGCGGGAAGGACTAACACAGGTTTATTCATTGATGGTCAGTATGAACATGTGGTAATGGCGGAGATACCTCACATTATATACAGTGGTACAATACATTTGAATCTTGCTGCACGGTAGCTCATTGGCTGCTACTGGCGTGACGTCGTCCTGGTCACGCCCATCTTCAGTGGTGGGTCAGTAGTAGTTTGCTATTGCGGGGAGTTCCCGCGGCTGCAGGTGATTTGAGGAATGGGAACCATGTGAGTTGAACACTCGCAGCTGCCCTCTATGGGCAGCTTACTCGCGTTCATTTACAGCTGTGCTACATTGTAATTGTGGTCAGGTTACATTCATACATTTCTTAAAGCAGCATTGTACAAGGTTACAATCATACATCTCTTAAGCAGCATTGTACATACATAACAATTTCTCTACGAATTAATGATTTCTAAGTGTCTGGCTGGACATCCCACTACGGTAATGGAGTAGACCGTACAGCCAGAGACTCAACAGCGAGTGTTGGGTGGTAGTAAATAACCTGACTCACTAAAGGTGCCAATCTTTCACATCCATATACAGCATAGCAGTGAAACCCCAGAATTTGAAAAATGCATACCCCATTTTATTTCTTATTTTGTATCTCTTATTAATAAAGTTATTTTGTTTATTTTCTTTACAATAAAGTTGTTGCATTTATTTTATTTTGCCACCCACATTTAGGATTGATTAGGCTTATGTGTACACAAGCACCACTCTGACCATGCACCCATTCACACACACGCTTGAAGGTATATACTGCAAGGGTTGATTTTTAATAAATTTATGAAGATCTCAAACCACTACTTACAAGGGCCATGGAAAGGGGGAAGCCCCCCTTTTCCTCTCTCTATCTCCCCTTTCTAAGCCAAGCTTTGGCAGAGGCTCTGGAGACTGCAGTGTGGTTTAAAATGTGTCTTCCCTTTCTGCCCAATAGACACAGCAGACTTGGCTCCTTTCAATCCTAATAAATATTATTTCATTGGCAGTTATACCTGGGTTGTCAGATAAATTAACAAAAATGTTTTCAAATACCTGGAACTGTTCTATTCAAACTAGAATCTCCTAACTTCCTCTTCATATGCTTAGACCATATTGAGGCAAGTCCAAGGGCTTTCCATTGTAAAGCCAGGAACTCACCTCCACCTTTCCTCTAAAGTTAAAGATTAATTATTTCTTCTGTTGCTTTTCTCTGTCTCTCCATTATCGTGACAGATCAGAAATTAGCATATGTACCCAGTGCTGGCTGGGAAACTGCCCTGGGCATCTTCACTAAAACTCCTACTTGGGGGATGCAATTAAATGAACATACAGAGTTTTTAATAAAAAGGATAATGAAGGTTTCTTTTATTTGCCTTGCCCTGTATAAAACAATATTATTTTGGTCTTCCTTATAAACTGCTATAAGAAGGTAAACTAACATTTTAAACTTGCTTCATGTCTTAGAAGGTCAAAATGAAAAGGAATTGGTGCTGCAATCTGACTGTTTGGAGAAACCCAGAGGGGCCAACACACCCATTCTAAATTTCCTGGGAGTCAACAGAAAAGACAAACAGCTTTAAATCTTTTTCAAGTAATCTTGCATTGATTCTTTCACCTGTACCTCTGGCCTGTATTGTTTTTGGGTTTTGTAATTATCATATGTAAACTGTGAGGGTTGGGTTCTGTCTGGGAACAGGAAAAGGATTATTTACTATTTTTGGGTGGGGATAGAATGCTCACCACAAAGTACGTGCCCTACCCTGATGTCCATCCACAAGCCCATTGGTCAACTTGTATCCTGCATATGGAATCTGGACTTCTGATTTGTGCCAAATTACAATCCTCACTCCCATTGGATGCCCCATTGGAGGAAGCCACTGCATACAGTCTGGTGCTGGTCTTTGTTTTATCATTGTAAATCTTTTATTTTGTAATTAACAGAAAGAGGTTAAGGTTTAAGGTTAGTTCTCTTGGGTAAAGGGTATATAAATCGCCTGCTAGCATTGGGTCAGTAGTAACTCTGGAACCAAAAAGAGCTGCTCACTTGGGGGAAACTTTCATTAGGCAAAAGTTGAGATCAGGGCTTTGACCAGCACCTGGCCAGTGATGATTAAACTCCTTTTCAATAAACTTAATTTAATTTTGCCTTAAAAAAAGCCTCCTTGTTCCTGGGATAAGGGATCCACCAGCGATCGAACTGAGAGTTGTAGCTGTGATCCAGACCCCGAAAGCTCCTGCAACAACCATAAAGGGGCAGCAATTTTTCTGGTAACAGCAGTGTTGGCAAACTTTGGCACTCCAGCTGTTCTTGAACTTCAATTGCCAGAAGCCCTGATCAATAGGAGTGCTGACTTGGGCTTCTGGTAATTGAAGTCAAAGAACACCTGGAGTACCAAGGTTCACCATCATGGCAGTATAGCAATCCAGAATAGAATAATATGGACCAGTTCAGCAGTTCGAGACTCGAGTGCTGCATGATGGAGTGAGCTCCCAGCTCTGTCCCAGCTCCTGCCAACCTAGCAGTTCAAAAGCACAAAATTGCAAGTAGATACTACTTCAGTGGGAAGGTAATAGCATTCCGTGCACGTCATGCTTGTTTAGTCATGCCTGCCACATGTCCATGGAAGTGTCTGCAGATGCAGACATCACTGGCTCTTTGGCTATAAACAGAGATGAGCACTGAACCCTAGTGTCAGATATGACTGGCTTTTGAGCAAGCATGGCCTTTACCTGCCTAAGGCATCACCAATGATCATTTGCTATTTTCAAGCACTGAATGATTATCATTGTGCTTCTTCCTGTTCATAAAAAGTTAAAAAAGCATGTCCTCTTGGTTTCAACAAGGGATCAAGGTCCATATTAGTATTGGAGCGGCCAGCATAAAAGAACAAGAAATGCTTCTTTCTCTTTTTTTAAACCCAAAAGATATTTCCATTTTAATGAAGTTTCTTAATCCTGAAGAGCACTTAACCTTATGGTGGTATCTTGGCGACACTACTGATGGGAACAGCAAAGATAGTTGACCTGCCAGCCACACAATAGCTTGGCAATGAAATTAATATACTGTACTTATGAATACCAAACTACTAGCAAATCATTTCCATTAAACTAACAATGGGGAATTCTGTAAGCAGCAAACAAAGCTAATGCAAACATAATGTGAACGGAAAAGACACAGAATTTTAATGCTGTCCAGAACAGTACATGTGTTGTGCTATGACTCACCTTATATTTCATGTGATGAGTTCACAATCTGGTGGACCTCTCCTGAATTTAGGTAAAGGTAAAGATCACCCTTGCTCGAAAGCCAGTCGTATCTGCGTTTTGCAGATGTTTCCATGAATATGTGGCAGGCATGCCTAGACACTGGAGTGCACAGAACGCTGTTTACCTTTCTACCAAAGTGGTCCCTTTTTATCTACTTGCAATTTCTTGCTTTCAAACTGCTAGGATGGAGGAGCTGGGACAGAGATGGGTGCTCAAAGCGCCATGCAGTACCTGGGTCTCGAACTGCTGAACTGGTCCATATTGTTCTATTCTGGATTGCTATACTGCCATGATGGTGAACCTTGGTACTCCAGGTGTTCTTTGACTTCAATTACCAGAAGCCCAAGTCAGCACTCCTATTGATCAGGGCTTCTGGCAATTGAAGTTCAAGAACAGCTGGAGTGCCAAAGTTTGCCATCACTGCTGTTACCAGAAAAATTGCTGCCCCTTTATGGTTGTTGCAGGAGCTTTCGGAGTCTGGAACACAGCTACAACTCTCGGTTCGATCGCTGGTGGATCCCTTATCCCAGGAATAAGGAGGCTTTTTTAAGGCAAAATTAAATTAAGTTTATTGAAAAGGAGTTTAATCATCACTGGCCAGGTGCTGGTCAAAGCCCTAATCTCAACTTTTGCCTAATCAAAGTTCCCCCCAAGTGAGCAGCTCTTTTTGGTTCCAGAGTTACTACTGACCCAATGCTAGCAGGCGATTTATATACCCTTTACCCAAGAGAACTAACCTTAAACCTTAACCTCTATCTGTTAATTACAAAATAAAAGACTTACAATGATAAAACAAAGACCAGCACCAGACTGTATGCAGTGGCTTTCTCCAATGGGGCATCCAATGGGAGTGAGGATTGTAATTTGGCACAAACCAGAAGTCCAGATTCCATATGCAGGATACAAGTTGACCAATGGGCTTGTGGATGGACATCAGGGTAGGGCACGTACTTTGTGGTGAGCATTCTATCCCCACCCAAAAATAGTAAATAATCCTTTTCCTGTTCCCAGACAGAACCTAACCCTCACAGTTTACATATGATAATTACAAAACCCAAAAACAATACAGGCCAGAGATACAGGTGAAAGAATCAATGCAAGATACTTGAAAAAGAATTAAAGCTGTTTGTCTTTTCTGTTGACTCCCAGGAAATTTAGAATGGGTGTGTTGGCCCCTTTGGGTTTCTCCAAACAGTCAGCATCTTAACCACCTGAGCCGCTGCACTCACATGCAATAAAATGAACTGGTTTATTGTTCTGGGTAGGGAAACCCCAAAATGATTTGTTGCCTGAAGAACAGAACAAAATGATGTTTCCATGTACAAATGTTGACTGATCATGCAGTTAAATATTTTAACTGCTTTTGGAACAGCAGACAACTTGAGGAACAGCATAAAGCAAGCAGTATGTTAGCTTAGGAGGCATAGCACACAACATTCCCCTCTAATACATTTCACCTACCTCTCATCAGCTGCTTCTTGAGGCAATTGTCTCACTCTGCCCAAACATTGGTGCCAGCCATGATTGTGTTTCCTGGAGACACAGGTCCAAAGAGGCAAATAGGTTATCCTTTATTATCATTTGTGCACTACTTTCTCAGAGATCTTAAAAAACCTTGGGAAGAACAATATGGGTATAGCGTTCTTTAGATGAGAAAGTACTGGCAACTTCTTGTGCTTCTGTAATATTTCCCTTTTTCTTAAATGTGGTAAAGGTCACCCTTGCTCAAAAGATGGTTGTATCTGAGTCTAGGCCAGGGTTTGGTGCTCATATCCATTTACAGCCAAACAGACAGTGCTGTCTACATCTGCAGATGTTTCCATGGTCATGCAGCAGGCATGACTAAATACTGGAGTGCACGGAATGCTGTTACGTTCCCACTGAAGCAGTATCTACTTGCAATTTCTTGCTTTCAAACTGCTAGGTTGGCAGGAACTGGGACAGAGATGGAAGCTCACTCTGTTGTGCAGCACTCAGGTCTCAAACTGCTGATCTGTCAACCTTCCAGTAATCAAGTTTAGCATCTTAATCACTGAGCCACTGCAGTCCTTATAAATGTGTTAGTGGAGCAGATTTTTAACATACAGATTTGTTGCCGTCATACTCACAACAGATCTCCAAAATAGCAGAAGAAGGATTGGCCAGAAGCTGTAACAAAGCTTCCTGGTGAGACTTCAATGTTTTGAACTTCAGCTTGTAGCATTTCCAGCCACCATGGGCATTGGGGTATTGTTGTGTATAGAGCTTAATATGTATTTGCATTATTAATATGGTCTGAAGTCTCGCAAGACTTCAGGGAGGCTCGAGAGTTCTGAACGAGAAATGCTCAAGGCAGAGCTGTTAACAGAACAAATGGGTTTCAACTGTCAGTTACTGCCCAGAATAGCTAAGGACTGGAGGTTGTTGTTCGCTCTTGTTACCTGTGTTGAATAAAAGTTGTGTTGGCTGTATTGCTGTCTGCTGCTTTTCATTCTCCGGATTTGAAATTGGCGACTAAGTTGGGGTGGCAGCCCACAAGTTTTCAATTGGTCCATTTGTGATTTCTGAACTGGAGAAATGGAGCTTGTATGAGAAGCAATTGAAACATGCGATGGCTGCCGAGAAAATTGAAGATCCAGAACAGCAACGATATTGTTTCCTAGCTGGCTATGGATTGAATACACTAGAACTGGCCATTCATCTTTTTTTTGCCATGGGAGATTGATGAGGTGCCGTTGAGAGATATTCTGTCCACACTTAGGAGTCATTTTCAGCCCAAAGTGTCGATCTACCCCGCCCGGGTTGCTTTCCATCGGCGTGATCAAAAACCAGGGGAGTCCGTGGCTGAATATGCCACTGCTTTACGTCTTGCAGCTGCACCCTGTCAGTGGTCAGACATCGAAGAGGCACTCCGTGACCATCTACTTGTTGGCCTGAGGGATGAGGAGGTCCAACGTCGACTAATGGCTAGAGAGACATTTACGTTCAAATCAGTGCTCAAAGAGGCATTGGCGTATGAGACAGTTCAGTCAGGTGTGCAGTCTTTCAAAGGAAAGACAGTGGCGAGGGTAAGTGAAGAGTCGGCTGTACAGGCCCAGAGCTATTTGTCGTCTTCCTCGTCATCTTCAGCGTCCGTGTCACTGAGTGGGGACGAGGGAGAGGTTGCCAGGATTGGCAAGAAGACTCAGAAGAAGAAGGAGAAAAAACCCTGGGAAAGTGCGATGGATGTGGAGGTTGTCACCATCGATCAACGTATCCATTTTGGAAGACAGAGTGTTTTCAATGCAGAAAGAAGTGCCATATTGCAAAGGTTTGCAAACAGAAAAAAACTGGTCACGGTAGAGAGTTTCGCCGATGGAGTGAAAAGAGTCCCATTGGAAAAGTTGCAGCCGTGAAAAACACATAAACCAAGGTCGCTGAAATAACTGGATGTTTCATCATAAATCTTTGCCTGCAAGGCCACCATCAACAAATGGAAGTACATTCGGGTACGTCCTTTTCAATTCTGCTTCAGCGGGAGTTCCTGAAAATTCCACCAGCCGATCGTCCCAAGCTGCGGGCATTGGAGGCATCACTTCGCAATGTGCAGGGGCGCCAGATTCCCACCTTGGGGGTGCGGAACTTCAGAGTCCAATTCAAAAACTTTGATGTGAGACTACCTCTGGTAGTGGTTAAGCAGGGCACAAATTGTCTGTTGGGGGTGCAATGGTTCGAACCATTAGGCATTAAGCTATCTGGCATTAATTCTGTGGGGACTGATCCAGTAAAAGATGCTTGCAATGCACATCCGGAGGTTTTTGGAAAGGGTCTGGGCAGGTTTGTGGGAACCCCTGTGTCTTTTGAGTTGGATCCATCAGTTCTGCTGGTCCGGATGAAGCCCAGACGAGTTCCATTCACGTTTAAAGAGAAAATAGAGGCAGAACTGGGCAAGTTAGTAGCCCAGGGAATCCTGGTGCCTGTGGATTCAGCCCCCTGGGAAACACCTATAGTAATTGCCTTGAAATCAAATGGGACCGTGCACATTTGCGCTAATTATAAATATACTATTAATAAGGCCATTAGGCCAAATGCGTATCTGGTACCAGTAATTAGCCATTTACTTGCTACATTACATGGGGGCAAATGTTTTGTGAAACTGGACCTGGCACAGGTGTATCAACAACTGCCGGTGATGCCAGAGGCAGCGCTGTGTCAAACAATAGTAACACATAGAGGGGCATTTAAGGTTACCCGGCTGCAATTCGGCATGAATGCTGCCCTGGGTATTTTTCAGTCCCTGGTGGAGCGAATACTTAAGGGTCTGCCAGGGGTTGTCCCTTAGTTTGATGACGTTCTAATTACTGCAAGGGACAGGGACGAATTGGCCCAAAGGTTAGATCGGGTTCTACAAAAATTTCAGGATGCGGGGCTAAGAGTAAAGCGGGGAAAATGTGTTTTTTACCCGTGAGGTGGAGTTTTTGGGGTATAAGATTACGCCTGAAGGAGTTAAGCCCTCAGATGCGTAAGTAAAGGCCATTTGGGATGCCCCCCGCCCATCATCAAAATCTGAATTACAAGCCTTTCTAGGGTTACTAAATTTTTATCATGCCTTCTTGCCCCACAAAGCAACCATGGCTGAACCACTGCACAGCCTTCTAAAGAAAAATGTAGCTTGGAGTTGGGGGAAAGAGTTTTACAAACATCGCATATCAGCCATCCGGGGATCGTTCGCTCCAAGGCATTGGCCAGGAGCTATTTTTGGTGGCCCAAAATAGATTCAGACATTGAATTGTGGGGTGGTTGCTGCCAAGACTGTCAAGTCTTCCGACCAGAAGAATTGTGGTTGCCTTCCTGAGAGTGGGACACAGCAAAGGGGCCCTGGTCTAGGGTTCATATAGATTTTGCTGGGCTATTTCTGGGTACCATTTTTCTAATTGCAGTATATGCATTTTCTAAATGGTTGGAAGTTATTCCAGTGCCAAGTACCACGTTGGCTACTACCATTAAATTCCTGTGCCGACTATTCAGCACGTTCGGGTTGCCAGATGTGCTAGTTTCTGATAACGCTAGTTCTTTTATGTCTAGTGAGTTTCAAGCTTTATTTAAGAGAAATGGAATTAAGCACATTATGTCGACCCCATTCCACCCAGCCACCAATGGATTAGCCGATAGACAAGTCCAAAGTACTAAGGAAGCTCTTAGGCATATGGGTCAGGGAGATTTGGAATTGCAACTTTGCCAATTTTTGTTAACGTATAGAATTACTCCTCTGAGTTCTGAGTATTCTCCTGCTGATTTATTAATGCACCGGAAGTTGACAACAATTTTTGATACATTAGACCCCAAAAGGGTGGATGACAGAGGGGTAAATATTGGGATGAGTAATAATAAGGAATTTGATGTGGGAGATGGAGTATATTGTCGGAACTATGCTGGGGGGCCGGCATGGTCCGAAGGTACAATTATTGAACAAACAGGGCCCGTCTCATACAGGGTTGAGATGGAAAACAGTCTCATCTGGCGCAGACACGTTGATCAAATGAGACGTAGGGTTTCTGATACAGGGGGCACACAACCAAGGGAGATAGGGTTGCAAGGCACTCTGGAAAGTCAAGCAGAGGACCAAACCTGGAAAGGTTCCAGGTTAGAGAGTTCCCCCGCTAGTTTGTTACAAGAGAGGGAAACAAACCTATCTGATGTTGTTTCCCCTTTAGGGGGTAGCTCTGATCGTGACATGTTCGTCTCGGAGTTTTTTCAGCAGGGAATTGCAAGGAGCCAAGAGGGTGAAGATCAAGAGTTATCCCCCCAGGTTTCTCAACAGTCTAATTTTAAGGGGAAATCATTGGGGAGTGCTGTTGAGTGTCCCTCCACTTCTTTATGCCAAGTTGACCATTCGGCTGTGTCTCAGGGGGCTGGTAACAATGTTCTGGGTGGGCAGAAGAGGAGCAGGAAAGAGGCACCTTTCTCATCTGTGCTGCCCCCCCCCCCCCGGGACTTTTGTCCACCTAAGGGTCTTCGCCGCGTCTCTCCTGGGCTCATTCCACCGGCCCAGGATGGGAGATGAGCGACAGCTGAGGCCGCCGGCAGTCCGTTCCCTCCTCTTCCACCCGCCAGGAGGGCTTCAAAAGAGAGCAGGAGCAGCTGCAGCTGGTTACGGACATTCAACCTTTGGCTATGTTGCGGACTTTGGCAGCTGAAGACACTCTTAGGCTTATTAAGGTCGTTGAGCTTGGGCTCCGACCTCCCCCCCCCTTGGATCTTTTTGCTTATTCTGATTTAACTTGTACTGTATGGTTCCTGACTTTGTTTTTTCTTCCCCCATTGTATTTATGCATTATGTTTTACTGTAATTGATATGTTGTATCATTGACATTTTGCATCTTATTTGTATATTGCTTTGTATTATTTGTATCGTATTTTGTATTGTTTAGCATTATTATTGTAAACCGCTTCGAGTTCCCTTTTCGGGGAGTAAAGCGGTATAGAAATCTAAACAATAAATAAATAAATAAATAAATAAATAAATAAATAAATAAATAAATAAATAAATAAATAAATAAATAAATAAATAAATAAATAAATAAATAATTCAGGGGAGCCTAGAATGTTAGACTCTGTGTTGGCGTCTATGCCCGAATCAGGAACTGAGGGTTCATGGTATGGCTCTGGTCGGCCCAAACGTGATTGTGGTCCTCCCAAATGGTGGAAAGACTATACTACAATTCGGGGAAGGGGAGAATGTTGTGTATAGAGCTTAATATATATTTGCATTATTAATATGGTCCGAAGTCTCGCGAGACTTCAGGGAGGCTTGAGAGTTCTGAACGAGAAGTGTTCAAGGCAGAGCTGTTAACGGAACAAATGGGTTTCAACTGTCTGTTACTGCTCAGAATAGCTAAGGACTGGAGGTTGTTGTTGTTCGCTCTTATTACCTGTGTTGAATAAAAGTTGTGTTGGCTGTATTGCTGCGTGCTGCTATTCATTCTCTGGATTTGAAAGGTATGCAATCCCTCTCTGTCTTTTGTGTCCTGATCAGACCCTGGACTGCCAAAATGAAGCCACTTTCTTTGCTTTGTCATTGCTCAAAGGCCAAAGGCAAGTCTTCATTGGTGCATGTCTCTGGTAGAAATCGGCAGACCAGCAAATGGGCCGGACTCTGTGTCTCTCCACATCACCATGTGTTGTTGTCCACCACCAGTCCCCACTTGAGCATGTTGGTCTTGCCTTTAGGGACTACAGCCTTCATCCTATTCAGGGTCCTCCAGATGATGTAGGGGAGATTGAGATCTTCAGCTATATCCACCTTTAATTGTGTTCCTTTCCCAATGAGCTCCTTCCTCCATCTTTTAATTTGGTTTTACTCTTGTGTACCCTCAAGAATATTTGTTCTTTCCATAAAGCTCTTCCTGGATCTGAGCTGGCAGACTTGAGGCTCATATCCATTCAGAGGGTGTAGAGGGTCATTTTCTTGCTTAGTTCAGTCGATGCAATGTCAGTTTAGGACTCAGAAGTCCCAGGACCCAGGACTCAGAAGACGCTTGACTGTAGAAACTCATTGAATGGGCTAAAACCATTCCTTATGCCACGTTACCTTGAAAGCCTCATTTGGGTCTCTCTAAGTCAGTTCTGACTTAACAAAAGATGCATGGAGTAAAATATCTGTCTGAGGCCTTTCTCCAGTTTTCTATAGAAATAGGCTAAAAGTGACAAGAAGTTGTTAAATATAAGACTGGTGAGAGATTGGTGTAATGGGCAAAGTGTCAGATTAGAACTCAGAAGACCTTAATTGAAATCTCCAGACAGCTGTGGCGACTCACTGGTGGGTGACAATGTTCTTCTTCTTCCATGTCTAGGCCAGACGTAAAACTGGCAAAATGAAGCCACAATTTGGTGGGTTCATTCTGCAGTTCCTTTTGCCTGACCTAGTGTGAGAAAAATTAGTCAGCAACACAAGGTAACACAGGGCTGCCGTTACCAGAGTATGCCCAATTGTGGTTAAAAAATACCACAGTCTTCAAGGAGGATCTTTCTGTGTATCCCAATGACAGTGTTAAACTGCTTGTTCTCACATATTTTGAACTTCCTCTCAGGGTTTCCATCATTTGAAAGCAACTTGACAACATATAGCAATTAGCAATTACACCTATATACTGCTCCATAGCACTTAGAGTACTCTCTGGGTGGTTCAGGAGGTAATTAGCATTTTGTCCCCAACAAGCTGTTAATATAATATATGTAAATATTATGCTATTCAGGTTATATGTATCATCGTTGAATTGTTAAATATGTTTTACTAGAATTTGTATGTGTATTTAAGAATGAATGGCTGGTCTTATTTGCATAAGATAACATGTGTAACCAATCAGATTGTGTCTAGTGTCAGACAAAAGGTTCTTAGATAGTTATCTGTTAAATGTAAGGTTAAGTGTCAGTTATGCTTCAATTAGTCTACTGTTAGTCTGTTCTTAATCTGTAACAATTAACTCATTAAGAAGATGTTAGGAAGCTGATACATGCCTGTGAAACACAAAGCAAATGTATTCAAAGCCAAAAGTTCTATTATTGTTTGTTTATTCTAGCATGTTTAAAGTAAACATTCTCAAAGTTTACTATTACTATGACTGATTATTTTTCACTCACTGTCATATACTCTGTTGCATTTTTCTCTCTTTCTCTCTTCATGCTTAATCTGCTACACAAGCTGGGTAATCATTTTACAGACCTTGGAAAAAGGGAAGGCTCAATCAACCTTGATCCCATCAGGTTCAAACTCAGATCATGAGTAGGATTTTGCTTGCAAAACAACTGTGCCACCAGGACTCTCTCATATTTATAGCAATATCTTAGGTGGAGAGATGGCAGTGATGATGTCTTTATATCTTTATGGAGGCCTGAACTCAGGTCAGTCCAGCTTTGGACGTACAAAGTAACTATTTCCCTACATTGGGGAATTTAAACTAAACAATGTGATGCTACTTGCATGACTAAACATATTTATTTATTTAATCAATTTGCATAGCCACCCCAATCGACATGTGACTCTGGGCGGCGCACATAAAATCCCCAACGTTTAAACTATAAAATCCCTTAAAATTCCTAAAAACACTGAAAAACTACCTCTCACCCTCACCAATTAAAAATCTAGTTAAATACTTTTAAAAACACGAGTGATCCTGTGCTAAATGAGCAAGGGGGTGGTTCTCCTTCTCCACCTCCCCACACCTACCCTGCAAGCCAGGTTTTCAGCTCTTTCCTAAAGGGCAGCAGCTCTGTCTGGAGACGTAGTTCAACTGGCAGGAGGTTCCATAGGACCGGAGCGGATACCAAAAGGGCTCTTCTTCTAGGGAGAGACGTTGGTATTTTTAAAGAGCCCCACCGGTCCACTCTAGTGGGACGGGCCGATATCCTTGGGGTGATTTCACCAAATGACAGATTCCAAGATGATAACAATGTCCAAAAGAGGACGTCTCTCCCTGAGACCCTTTGCTAGATTCAATTGCCAACTGACTTGGAAGTAAACCAAACAAGAAAACGTTTGACCTGAAGGAACCTCCTGAAGATTATTTGGTAGCAAAGGTTGATATCTATAGACCATGTGTTGTCTGATCAATTAGTTTCTAAGAAATAGAAGAGATTGAGCAGTGTTTTGCTGCGGTAAGCCACTGTCCCTAGTGAGCATCTGGCAGGCATCATAAGGGAAAAGAAGAGGTGAAATATTAGGAACAAAGCATGAGAACAGATAAAAACAAGATAAAAATAGCTTAAGGAGAAAGAAATGGGAAGTATAACATCTTTGCTGCAGGTGTGAATTGCTGTTCCTTGGTGTTACATCTCAGTAAACAGAAAGCATGCTTGTTGGAGTGTGACTGCTTTCCAATTGGGGAAGCAACGTGCTGTGACTGGTAACAGGATGCTCTCTCAGCCATTTCTATGAAAGAGAGTGACAGACAGACTAAGAGAAGTACCGTCAGCCTTTCTACAAATGTTAACATTTTACAATATCTAATCCTCAGAGCATCATTTGTTTTATATCTGCACATCTTGGACTAGATCAGGTGGAACATCTGAGACATAGGATTCATCATTTCTCCTGAATCTCCTGCCAAATAACTGTACTGCATAACTGCACTGTATGAACAAGAAAAAAGAAATTCTCTATTCCTTTCTTGTACAATAAAGGTTTCCCTTGCTCGAAAGCCAGCCGTATCCGACTCTAGGGTTCAGTGCTCATCTCTGTTTCAAAGCCGAAGAGCCAGCGCTGTCTGCTTCTGCAGATGTTTCCGTGGTCATGTGGCAGGCATGACCAGACACCGAGAGCACAGATTGCTGTTTACCTTTCCCACTAAAGTGGTACCTATTTATCTACTTGCAATTTCTTGCTTTTGAACTGCTTGGTTGGCAGGAGCTGGGACAGAGACGGGAACTCATTCCATCCTGCAGCCGGGAATCGAACTGCTGACCCACAATAGGTGGGGGTGAATCTTTTTGGGGGGTTACAGGCCAGACTCCAACACAGCATCTCATCACTATCTAGAAGGCAATACCACCCCCCACAATTCCTGCTATCAGACATTCCCTCACTGAAGTATCACTAACAGCTTTTCTAGCTTTGAGTACCTTCTCTTTGCCAAGGCGTGGAAGATAAAGAGATAAGGAAAGCTATGTACACTCAGCAAGAATCTCAAGAATGGACTGGACCACATTTTGTGTGTCCCCTTCAAGGGAAAGAGAAGCTGCTAGTACAGATCTACAGATTTGTTTGTTTATTTTAAAATATGACAGAACAACCATGCAGTTGCTTTGCCACATATACAGTTCACATCAAAATAAAACCAACGGTGCCACCACAGGTCTGCTGAAATTTGGAAAGGTTTACAACCATAGTTGAATTTTTCTTCATATTATAGTTTTTTTGCCAAATAATTTATTCTCTTTATTATTTAAAGCATTTCCTTATCACTTTTCTGCTCAACAGAAATTTACCATAGCAATTTATCAATGGTGAACCAATTAGACATCTTCCAAAATAGATTTAAACATTCTTTAAAAGCAGATCGAAGAGTAAACAAGCCAAGCCAAA
The DNA here is from genome assembly GCA_035047345.1 of Bradypodion ventrale. Classification (NCBI taxonomy): domain Eukaryota; kingdom Metazoa; phylum Chordata; class Lepidosauria; order Squamata; family Chamaeleonidae; genus Bradypodion; species Bradypodion ventrale. The sequence continues at coordinate 19,800,158 of JAWDJE010000009.1, read as the reverse complement.
TAAAAAGTCAAAAAACATTGTGACACCTTAAAGACTAACTCATGTATTTTAATGTTAGCTTTCGTGGATCAAGTCCACTTTGTCGGACATAAGAGTGGGACTTCATGGCATTAATTTATACATATCAAGCACAGAGCAAAATAAACATTGTGGTATTAAACATCCTCAGTTAACATGAGTTAATTGAGGATGGTGTGAGTGACCTAGACAGAGGTCAATATTAGAAGAGATTAGCCCTGACTGCTCCTTAGAAGGACAAATAACAAATATGAACCTGAAGTTACTTTGGACATCAAATGAGAAGGGAGGATTCACTTGAGAAGGCATTGATGCTGGGAAGGGTGGAGGGCAAAAGAAGAAGGGGACGGCCAAGGATGAGATGGCTAGATGGCATCGTGGACGCAGTAGGCTCAGGGCTGGGCGGGATGAGGAGGATGATAGAGGATAGAGGTGCCTGGAGGGCAATGGTACATGGGGTCGCAAAGAGTCGGAATCGACTGTGTGACTGAACAACAACAACCTTCACAGAACAAACTTCAGGGGGATAGTTCCCAGGCCACTTCATAGAACAGGATGGGTAACTGGCCTCTGGCTATGTCACTCACACCATCCTCAATTAACTCATTAGCAGATATGTAATGCCCCAATGTTTATTGCAGGCGCACCCCCCCAATAACGGACACAGACAACATTGAAAGTGGATAACAGCATAGGGCCACATTTATTGATTCAATGCCCTAGTCCGAATTATAAATTTGTATTGGTAAAACGACCAATCATAATTCCTAAGGCAAGCAGGCCGAAGTAACACTGGTAAGGTACCACCCCAAAATTGCCAACGGCAATTGGTTACAATGTATCAATTTGTATCAATTTGTTTGTTGACAACAAACAAATTGTTGACCGTAGTCAATAACTAACTCATGACCCCACCCTCTGACGCGTATCCGTGAAATCACAGGGGTGATGCATGCTGGTTAGCAATCGTCATCACCCCATCGCCTGGTTCGTCGTTGACCGGACAACGTTTAACTAATTTATTCCTGTCTAGTGTTGTCCAGTCAATTGCGAACCTGCCGGATACTTGTGGGTCATACTCTTTACCTTACCAGTGCTACCCGCCAATGTGACCAAAGTCAACATTAGGAACACAGAAAGACCCCTATATCAAACCATAGCAACAGTGTGGGATGGGCGAAAAAACCAGGACCCGGAAGCCAATATGGGTCCCAGCCAAAAATTCCCACCCGGCCCCGAAGCGACCAAAATATCACACTGTTAACTAGGGAGGGGGTGGAGGGGAAAAGACTTCTCCGCTCCGTCGCTGAGGTAAAATGGCAGCTCTGCTGCCTCGTGGCCACCCCTTTTATAAGGGAGCTGGCCACGCCCCTAACTACCCGGATTCTCTGTCCTGTGGGGGGGGCCCGCAAAGGGCGCGGCGGCCATTTTGGCGCCGCGCTTGCATTGCAGGCGCACCCCCCCAATAACGGACACAGACAACATTGAAAGTGGATAACAGCATAGGGCCACATTTATTGATTCAATGCCCTAGTCCGAATTATAAATTTGTATTGGTAAAACGACCAATCATAATTCCTAAGGCAAGCAGGCCGAAGTAACACTGGTAAGGTACCACCCCAAAATTGCCAACGGCAATTGGTTACAATGTATCAATTTGTATCAATTTGTTTGTTGACAACAAACAAATTGTTGACCGTAGTCAATAACTAACTCATGACCCCACCCTCTGACGCGTATCCGTGAAATCACAGGGGTGATGCATGCTGGTTAGCAATCGTCATCACCCCATCGCCTGGTTCGTCGTTGACCGGACAACGTTTAACTAATTTATTCCTGTCTAGTGTTGTCCAGTCAATTGCGAACCTGCCGGATACTTGTGGGTCATACTGTTTACCTTACCAGTGCTACCCGCCACACGGAGGGGCTTCAAAGAAGACCTGACGCCCCCACCCAGACCGTCAGCTCGGTCGACAGGCCTGCTCGCCAATCACCTAACAGGAGGTCCATACCTCCTCGCGACAGATGGACCCCATCCCCTGCGTACAAGTCAGAATTTTGTAGACTAATATCAGGGTGATGACTGACCCGTCCCCAAGCCCTGTTGACAAGAAACCGCGCCACCGCCCTGTTGACCGTGCGCCTAGCGCGGTCAAGGGCCAGGAGGTGAACGCCCCCTCTATAAGAAAGGCGCGGGATAATGTCCGACCAAACTAGGGTTGTGACAGGCCAGACATAATGCAAGTAGGCGAGGTCCTCGCAAATCGCATGCTTGAGCGATAAGCCGGTGACCTGGCACAAATCATTGCCCCCAAGGTGGATGATGAGAATGTCAGGCGGGTCAGCACTCAGGCCAGAAAAAGGAAAGGCCGCAGCTCCCGCCATAACATCCCAGGCTTACCATGCCATGTGAGACTGGAGTGTTCACCCAGTCCCAGTCGGGGTCCCCAATCTGTCGCCGCAGCGTAACGCGCTGCCCTGTGCACATAGCTGTGGCCCACCAGCCATACTGTCACCGGTGTAATACGACACCCAGGGTCTGTAAGAAAATTGAGAAAAATTGAGAAAAAGATGGTAAGGTGACTGGATTGGTACTCATGGCGGAAGTGGGCGCACATAAAACTGAAAACATTGCGAGCCCCACCTCCCCATGCTGCGTATGTCAGCCCCAGAGTACCCAAAAGCAGCTGCTGTAGAGGCTGCACCAGTACGGAATAAATGTGTGCCATAACGGGCACCTGGTAGGCCCACCCTGGTGAGGGCTCTGCCTGTCACCTTCCAAAACTGAAATTTAGTAAGGGGAGACCCATCTTGGTGACAGAAAAACGGGCCGTGGTGCATGCCACGCAGTGCCAGGAACTCCTGTAGGGCACCAACCGGACAGATGTCTGCCAAAGAACACCGTAGCAGTCTTACACCACTGCCTACGCCATGCTGATCTGTCGTAGAGGAGCATATCCTCAACTGGGCCCAGTCTTTGGCAACATAGACATCCTCGAGTTCCAGTGCCCTACAACTTGCATCCGCCTTATACAGCATCTCAAGCTCGCCGGTGCGGAGCGCTCCAAAAAAGGCCACCGTTGTAGCCGCATGAAGTGGGCTGCCTCATTTCCAAAACAGAGGCCAGGCCAGCCCCGGGCCAATTGGGTAAAAACCCTGGGAAAATCTTGCATCCGCCTTACTCAGCATCTCAAGCTCGCCGATGCGGAGGGCTCCAAAAAGGCCACCGTTGTAGCCGCATGAAGTGGGCTGCCTCATTTATCAAAACTGAGGCCAGGCCAGCCCCGGGCCAATTGGGTAAAAAACCCTGGGAAAATCTTGCATCCGCCTTACTCAGCATCTCAAGCTCGCCGATGCGGAGGGCTCCAAAAAAGGCCACCGTTGTAGCCGCATGAAGTGGGCTGCCTCATCTATCAAAACAGAGGCCAGGCCAGCCCCGGGCCAACTGGGTAAAAAACCCCTGGGTAAATGGGGTGGCGGTCGCCCGGGAAACGCCCGCGCACGTGCACCCACCCCTCCCAAACATGTCTCACCCGGAAGTCATTGGTGCTGGCCACACGACCTCCCACTTTGGCCATAAAAGCCAACCCGACAGCTGAGATGCTATGGTGCGTGGTGCAAGGCCCTGGGCATACAGGTAAACCATGAACCGCAGAACATGGGCTACTGGGATCGGCCAGGTTCCTGGCAGTCAGAATCAGGTAAATAATACTCTGAAGGAACTAAATGCGTGGTGGTACGCCTTACTCATGCCTGGCGCTAGTGACAGGCCAATCGCCCGGTTCACCTCTCCTTGCCAACGTTCCATCTCTCGTCCGGGAGTGGCAAGGGAAATTCCTCCGCATCCGGGGGCCGAGGCACGGAACCGGGAGATCTGCAGGCGGGACAAAGCAGCAGCAATATCATTATCAACCCTTGGGACATGCCTGGCCCTGAAGGGAACGTTGAGGCACAGGTTGCATAACACAAACCAACGCACTAGCTCCACAACCCCGGGCAATTTGGAAATCTGTGCAGTGACGATGCGGACCACAGCCGCGTTGCCATGCCAAAATTGAACAACCGAGTTGGCCCACTGTTTGCCCCATAGTATCAAAGCACCCAGGATAGGGAAACATTCCAGCTACGTGAGACCATGCAGGCCACCCTTGCCTGCCCAGGATGGTGGCCACCCACCATAGGCCCACTTCCAATTGAAGTACATCCCATAAACCCAGGAATCCTGAGGCATCGGACTGCATCTGAAATCAAGGGGGAGCCAGGAGATCAGACCCCAAAATGACACCCCGTTGAACTACCTCTGGATCTATGGGCGGACAAGCATGCCTGCCCCGATACCCCGGGTAAATCTGAGCCTGTGGTGGGGCCTGAATAATCCCGCCATGGCGTCGCCCCAGCGCAGAGCAAATGCCCTGCCCGGTGCGACGACCCTGCCAGCAAAACTGGGGTGACCATATAGCACCAGAAGTTCCCTCAGTGATGCCATGCGCTCGGCCAGCAAGACCTTGACAAGGGCCACTAGCCTTGACACCTTATCCCGCTGCAACCTAGAATCTTGCGCTACCGTGTTACTCTCCACCCCAGGAATACTAGCTGTGAAGATGGGCCCTCGGTCTTTTCGGGCGCTAAAGGGACACCAGTTCCTCCATTAGCGTCTGAAATGTGTTGAGGAGACGTGTGTACGTGTCCCAGCCCCGTTCAGCCCCGAATAAAACCATCCAGGGAATGGGCTAGAGACCGAGACCCTGACCTGCGGACAAAAGCGCAATCTAGGGAAGTGGTGAAACGCTCGAATACCGAGCCCCAATGGAATAGCCAAAAGGCATGGCATCATTGAAATAATATGCTCCCCGGGACGGGGGTGCAGGGACAGGGCCAACGACCCTGCCCGCATGGACCCTATGTCAAAGCTGGCAGAAGCCACCTCCTCCCTCCCCTTAAGGGATAAAAGGTTGGGGGCATCCTGAGGGAACCTATTACCCATGAAAGGGATCCGGAACCCCTGCCTAGAACCTTGAAGGAGATAACCTGCATCCTCTCCCTTCGGGTACCGTGTGAGCCAACGCTCCAACATGTCCACCTTAAATGGGAAGGGAGCCCTTCGGTGAACTAGATCCATCTGCGGCAGTCTTGCCAGCCCCCGTCTGCCCCACCCTCTGCCCCGCATCCTTCTAGGCCTGGGACAGGCAGAGGCCGCATGGGGGCCAACACAGGTGGGACACTCCTGCCTGTATTTGCAAGTCTTCCCATTAAAGGAGCCATTGGACAATAAAGTCCAGCACAGCAGGCGGGCTGTAACCCCCCGCCCCGCCCCCTGGCAGGTGACCTGTGCTGGGGCCGCCCGCTGAACCGCATGCCCACAATGGTATATCTCCCCGGGTGCAGGGCGCGTGGGCGTAACGTACAAAAGCCGCAGCCTCTGGCCTGGCTCATCTCGCCTAATCTCGGGGCGCGGTGAAATCCGCCAACGGCATTCCTCGTCACAAGCCAACCACGCTGGGCCCGGAAAGTAAACCATCGCCCGGTAGGAGTTGTCCAAATACTGGACCATCGGAATTGCCAGATCCGGCCGGGCCCTAAGGTACACCGCCATGCATATGATGCAGGCCGGCAACCATTTGGCCCACATACTTGGTGGCTTGCGACAACGTGCCTGCCACTATCCTTCTCATTCTGCCCCTCCCTCTCTCCTTGGTGGGCACACTGTTTAGGAGTGAGAAGATATCCACGTACTCCCCCCCGCCAAATTTACCCTCTGGCAGCCTGTGCCAAGTAGTCACTCATCGGTAAGGAATAGGGGCTTGGACCAACCCGACCACCCAAAACATTCCCCTAAGGGTAGGGAACACCCCCCACCACGGGGCCCTGGGTGTTAGCTGTCATCGCCGGGGAGGCGTCAGCGGGTGCACCGCCACACCACCCACGCAAGGCCAAGGCCATTGGAAAGCCCCCCCCCCCATATTGGGAATGTGTGTGGATGTACTCGCTTACACCGTATACTCACATGCCGCACCCCCGCGGGCCGCCCCCACCGGGGGTTCCGGCCCACTGAGGGCGTCGGAGCTCACGACCGACGTAGAGCTCATCATCGGGGGACCTGCACCTGGCTGCTGGCTGGGGAGCTGCGAGGCAGTGGCCAAAACCGCGCCAAGCGCCTGCAGCAGCTCAACCCTCCCTGTCGGCTGTTGTCCTCCTGCCGACAGCGCCTCAAAAGGAACCCCAAAGGAGGGGGGCCCCCGCCTAACTTCTACGTTGACCTGGGGCCAAGGGCCGGCTGGCCCGCCTGGTCCAGGCGTGGGTACAGGTCCCTGTACCCCAGGACCCGAATATGGCCATTGGCCAGCACCGAAGCCCGGCAGGGTCGGTGGATAAACCTGCCAAGGCAGGGGGCCGCACCACCCCCCAAGGCTAGAGGGCCCCGGGAGAGGCTGCGACCCAAGAGGAGTAGGCCCAACAGGGTGGGCAGGTGGAGGAGCGGCGTCCACCGCTCGCGGGCCGCGGGCCGGAACCCCTTCCGCGCCCGCACTCTGGTCGCCCATTCCGGGCCAAGGGGCAATAGACCCCATTCCGCCGGCCCCGGCAGGGGCGGGCAAAGGCGGCTGCTGAGGAGGCGGCACCGCGGTCCTCCAACCTGGGTTGCGCCTCCTAACCGCGCGAGCTGCACTCGAAGCTGCCTTCTTCTTCGAAGGCATCTCCACCGAAGCAAAGGGAAGCCAGCAAGGCAGAATCGCTACCCAAAAGGCTTCCCGGTAGGCTCAAGAGCGACGGAGACACAGGGGAAAAGACTTCTCCGCTCCGTCGCTGAGGTAAAATGGCAGCTCTGCTGCCTCGTGGCCACCCCTTTTATAAGGGAGCTGGCCACGCCCCTAACTACCCGGATTCTCTGTCCTGTGGGGGGGGGCCCGCAAAGGGCGCGGCGGCCATTTTGGCGCCGCGCTTGCATTTTGCATCCATCTAGTAACCATTAACAGAACCAAACTTCACAGCTATCACTTTGAACCCCAATCCAGATGTTCTGTCATTACTGGTTGTAAATAGTCACACTGATTTGCAAAGTTATGTGATGAATAGAAATCCAGGTTTGTGTTTTTGTTAAACTATACTGGAAATCTTTGTGTGTTGTTCACTGAAGGGGTGGTGGCAATGATGTATTCTGCGTTGGTACTGGACAAGTATTGTGTTTAGCCATAACAATCTGACCTTGTGTTCTGTGAGAAAAGAAACCAAAATTTTGATGGACATTGGAGTACTGTGTAGTGATTGGCTGGAATCCTTGAGAGGAAGGCCAAGAGGGTGGAACTTGTTGGAGGAGAGAGGACAGTCCTTTTGCCTTTTGCTCTTTTGCTGTGTAAGTAATTCTTTGGGAGTTCTTTGAACTCAGCAATCATGTAGTCTTTTAAACTAGAGGATGAAGTCCTTTAGGGCTTCCACACTTAGAAAGGTTTTCATTGTTTTCAATATGCTTTACTGAATTAAAGATACTTCATTTGCCTAAGATATCTTTTTGATTCTGTAACCTGTTATTCTACAATATAACATCATCATTTTAAAGACATTGAAGTGACTGGAGTTGTATAATTTTCTATCTGCTACCTTTCTAGCTGCCTGACTTAGGTCAGGATCTGTAAGAAGGCAAGCTAAATCCTGGATTGCTTAGCTTCAGGGCATCAATTCAGGTGCATTCCCACTTGGGAGTAATGGGACCATGACAAGTTATCTGTTATGCCAACCAACCATTGTGTACCTCTGTGCTAGATATATATATATATATATAAGTTAATGCCCATGAAGTCACACTCTTATGTCTGACAAAGTGGACTTGATCCATGAAAGCTAACATTAAAATACAAGAGTTAGTCTTTAAGGTGCCACACATTTTTGTCTTTTGTTATTTTGTTTACTGTCTGATATCCTTGCACAGACTAACAAGGCTACCACTTTTTTAAAAAAATTAAAAGCAGAGTGTTGCATTCTCCAAAAGCCCATTTGAAAGGGAAGTAGGACTCACAGTCCCAGAGATCAAGGACAGTTTAAAACATTACAGTCTTAAATGTTTTATCAACAGATAAAGTCAGCTCAAAATCTTTTAAGAAGAGTTCTTCAACGAAGGCCCTGTCTTGTTTATCCACATAGCCAGCTTCTCAGAGCAACGGAAAATGCAACAGGATTTCTGTGAAAGTTGTCAAGTGGGAAGAAGATACATATGAGAGGAGGCAGTCTTTCAGACAGCCTGACCTGCAAACATTTGGAGCTTTTTAGATCAAAACTAGTAAACAGAGCAGTTACTCCATTCTGTGTTAGCTGTGATTTCCAAACACTTTCAAGGGTAGCCCTATAAGAATGTATTTAATTGGGAGATAATAAAGAATGAATGAATTGAGGCATCTGTTAAGGAAATGTTAAGACTTGACGGGGAGTTCGGGGTTTGAGAGGACATTCATGATCATTTGGCTGTGACTTATTTCCTTTATCCGCACAGTCTCTTTACAGCCAATTGTCACCTCACCGATCAGAACCCTTGCCAGCCAACTGAATTCCACCTATCACTTCCAGAGTATGCGGTTTTAGTGTGATAGCATGTAGGTTAAGCAGAGAGCAAGGTACGTAGACAGAACCTGAGAAATAGACATCAACTCTCAAAGAGCATTTATTTTCCAATAGGCAATTTCATCAAAGTACAGTAATACCTCATACAACGTCCGCTTCATAGAATGTCGGATCCATACAACGTCGCCCAATTCTGGGGGAAAAGATGCCTCATACACTGTCGCCGGACGTTGTATGAGGCATTAGGAGCCGGGTGGGAGCGAAACTGGCCCCAGCTGTGAGGTGGCCAGAGAAGCGACCATGGAGGAATCCCCCAAAATATCCAAGCGGCCACGAGCACCTTCGCCCGAGGACAGGAGGAATGGGGTGAGGAGGAGGAATGGTGCTTCCGGGGCGGCAGCGGGAGACCTGACGAGTCTCCTCCTCTTCGGGCACTGGTTGCTTCTCTTGCTCCCGCCGGCGAGTCTCGCTCCCACCTACCCGCTCTCAACCAAGGGTCGCTTCCCTGGCGAGAACAGGGAAGGGAAGCAAGAGGCAGCGTGGCGCATAAGAAGATCAGCCACGCCGGAGTCTCGCTTCCCTTCCCCGCTCTCAACCAAGGGTTGCTTCCCTGGCGAGAGCGGGGAAGGGAAGCAAGAGGCAGCGTGGCACATAAGAAGACCAGCCATGCCGGAGTCTCGCTTCCCTTCCCCGCTCTCAACCAAGGGACGCTTCCCTGGTGAGAGCAGGGAAGCGATTGAGACAAAGTTGCTGTGACTTTGTATGAGGCATTGGGGGTTTTCCCAGGCTGCATTGTGCCTGGAGAGTATAAAAGGCAGGACACATGCATGCATTGCTCTTGAGTTGAAGAGTGGGGAGGTGGATGGGGGAGGGAAATTTTTTGGTGGGGTAGGCATTTGTTTGGTGTTTGCTCTTGTGGTTTTTAAAAACAGATTGCATGCTCCATAATTTCTCCTATGTTGGTCTTTTTTGGGGGGGTGGGCAATTGTTTGGTGTTTGCTGCTGTTTGGATGATTAACACTGTGCTGAATGATGTTGGCATCCATTTTGTCCTTTCTTCCATCCAGTAATTGTTTACAGTAGCTTGTACAAAATGGATGATCGGCCGCATGACTGCAGGTTAACCCTGTGCTGCATGATGGGACATGTTAACTTTTAAACCTGCACATCATAAAGTTTTCAAAAGTTAAAAACTTGTTGTATGGTTTGTCCCCTAAAATCAGGGATGTTTGAAATGTTTTTGTAATGTATTTAGCCTTTAGACAATGATTTCTTAAAGTTCTGTCAGTTTCCTTTGTGTTTCCTTGACTTTGCTGTTACAGTATAGTGAATCTCTATGTAAACGACATTGTACGAGGCATCGCAGCAAGGATTTGGACGTTGTATGAGGCATCACGGATATGATTTTGCATGCTTCATACAAAGTCCAAATGCGTATAAAGTCCAAACTTGTGGAACCAAGTTTGGACATTGTATGAGGTATCACTGTATAAAGAAATGTGCCTAATGGGAAGAAGTATATTTTTTAAGGACTAGAAGGATTGGAGAAAAGTTGGAGAGAAATAAAATATTACTCCCAAATACTGTATATTTTTCTAATGATCATCACATGCCCAACTGGACTTGTGGAAAAATTAATTCTAATGGCTCTCAGAGGGATCTTGCCATCCAACTATTAATTACTGCTCTGTTGTCACCAGGGCTGCCATCAGAAATTTCTGGGCCCCGTACTGAGCAATCCTATTGCCCTCCCCCACACTTTTCTCTCTCCTTGCATTGGGGCGGCGGGGGCGGGTGGAATACACAATTTCCCAAAAGAAGTCGTTGGGCAGTTGTATCCAACTTTAGAGTTAAGTGCTCATCTCTGATTACAGTCCGATGCAATGAAAGGGGCCAAACGGTAATATATAGGAAATGGACAAAAAAACGTTTGTATCTGGCAAAAACATAGTAAAAGTACGAAGAGTAGTTTTGGATGAAATTGAGAAAATGGAATTGAGTAAACTTAAGGTAAACACAATTTGTCTATCCAGGATGTTAACATAGTACAGGAGCTCGGACGGGATGAGTCGATTGTTATAAAACCAGCAGATAAAGGGGGAGGGGTCGTGGTAATGATTAGAAGCGACTACATCAAAGAGGTAAACAGATGGTTATCTGACCCAACCTTCTATAAAAAACTTTTAAGTGACCCCACAGTTGAAATTGGAAACATCATTAGGATTGTGCTGTCTAAAGGTTTAGCACTCAACTATATTTCGGAAAAAACTTATAAATTTTTATTGAAGGAGTATCCAAGAATCCCCATTTTTTACATATTACCAAAAATCCATAAAATCAGTGACGCTCGTGAGCGGATACCTGGATGCCCAATAGTATCAGGGGTGGGGTCCAATCTTTTTTTTAAAAATTTGTTTATTTTAAAAAATTTTATTTCTCGATACACATCCAATAATTAAAAAAACAAGAGATAACACACAGAACAATATAAGAAAATAAAGGACAAAATATACAATAATATAAATAAGCAGAGAAGGAGAAAAAAAAAGAAACAGAGCAAAATATCACCACGTGCTATATACAATGCTACGGAGACAGAATTTCCCCTTTTATCTATTATCGTCTCAAAAATGCAATGTAATCCGGCACCGGCAATTGCCCATGACCATTAATCAAGGTATAATCTATCAAACATTTCCAAATTTCCTGAAATTTGCTTTCATTAATTAATAGAAGCAGTCTTGACAGCTTTAAGAAAGGATTAGACAAATTCATGGAGGACAAGGCTATCAATGGCTATAATTATGGCTACCTAAGGACAACCTCCGGGTTGGAGAGATAGGCAGGATATCTCTCAATGCCATTTCCAGGGAATCCTAAGCAGGTGAAGGCATCTCCTTGGGAATACCCTGAAGGAAATGGTGAGCCACTGTGTGAGACAGAATGCTGGACTGGATGGGCTGTGGCCTGTTCCAGCAAGGCTGTTCTTATGTTCTTATGTTCTTATGTAACCCTTTTCTTAAATTTAACTCCCAGGTGAGCTTATCATTCAGCGCAGTATTCCACAACTCCTTATACCAATCCTCTATTTTTGGGGTAACATCACATTTCCAATATCGCGCTATACACTGTCTAGCACTGGATAACATAATTGCTAATAATTCCCTTTTTTGTTGCTCTACACCTCCACATCTGTTAACAAAATTAAAATTACATCCAATTTCATTCTTACATCTAGAATTCTCCCAATTTCGTGTTCCACCTTCAACCAGAATGACTTCGTCTCTTTACACCCCTACCACATATGCTCATATGTTCCAATTTCCCCCTTACACCTCCAACAAAATTTCGACTTTGTATTGTCAATTTGGTATAGTCGTACCGTGGTCAAGTACCACTTCCACAATAATTTATAATTGTGCTCTTTTATTCTTACAGACAAAGACCTCATTATTCTCCTTTTCCATTTAGCATTCCACTGCTCGTCTGTAATTATGATATTCAAATCTAGCTCCCATGTTTCTTTTAAAGCTTTCTGATGCTGATCTGAGTCATCTAAAACCTTATATATTTTGCTTACTAACCCCTTAACTTTTACCTGCCCACTTTTTAGACTAAGTACCAACTCTTCAAATTTCGTCCGCTCCCTATCCAAGCTCGTTTCATCTAAATATCTTTTATTCCAACTGTCAATAGACATCAATTGAAGCCAATTCAATTTAAGTTGTCTACCTAAATCTAACTTTCTTTCCTTGTCTCTACATGCTGTTATCCAATCCTTTAATAAAGTTATATTATTCTTATTCAATACTTCTTCTAATCTCCTATCCATTCTCAGTGGGAATGATTTCATATCACTCAGGCCTAATATTGGGGACAACCCTGGTGCCAATTTATTTTTCAATAATGTCCAAGTTTTTAAAAGAGCTTTTAACAATTTATTTGTAACATTAATTTTTACTTTCCCTTTGCCCAAAAACATTAATATTTCTTCACCCAGTTTCTCTCGCAATTCAATTTTTCCCCAAATCGATTCTTCTTTCACTAAAATTTTACAAATATTCTTCAATTGAAATGCCCAATAATAATTTTTAATATTTGGAATTCCTAGCCCGCCCTTTTTTTGTGATGAATACCATAAAAACTTTGGTATCCTGGCCCTTTTTCCACCGTTACAAAAATTATTTAATATAGTTTGAAAAACCTTTAATTCCTTCTCTTTCATATATATTTGCAGGGTATCAAATAAGAAATTTAATTTGGGTAAAAGCTTCATTTTACATAGCGAAACGCGTCCAAACCACGACAAATATAGCTTCTTATACCGTAAAATCATTTCTTTTAATTCTTTTTCCAATTTATCATAATTTAACCTCTTTAAATCATCGTATTTATTTGAAATGTTTATCCCCAGGTATTTTATATTATCTCTAATTTGTATTTTAAATTTAGCCTTTAAACTTTCTTGTATGCCCAAATCCACATTAAAAAGAATTGCTTCTGACTTATCCCAGTTTACCTTAAGTCCCGTCACCCTTTGAAAGTCCTCTAAATGCCCATATATCTTCCCTAGTGCATTCTGTGGATTTTTTATTGTTATTAGGGTGTCATCAGCATATTGGCTAATTTTTATACCCTCAATTCCAATTAATTCCTTATCTTCCCTTATTACATTAGCTAACAATTCCATGGCCATTATAAATAAAGATGCCGACAATGGATCTCCTTGCCTTGTGCCCGCTTCCAATTTAATCTCCCCTGTTAATTCCTCATTTAATTTAACCCTAGCCAAGCCTTGCTGATACAACTGCTCAATTACCCCACAAAATTTTTGTCCGAATCCATATTTCTTTATAATTTCCTTTATAGTTATCCATTGGATCGAGTCAAAAGCTTTGGATATATCCAGGGAGAAGAAACCCACATGCTCCTCTTGTTCCTGAGCAATAATTGTCAAGTCAACCATCCTTCTCATCAAATCCGACATATACCGATCCCTCATAAATCCCACTTGATCCTTATTAATGTATTCGCCACTAAAACTATTCAATCTATTAGCTAAAATTGCCGTAAAAATTTTTGCGTCCTGATTCATCAGGGAAATCGGTCTATAGGATTCAATTTTTTCCAGATTTTTCCCTACCTTTGGAATTAAAATTATAATTGTACTATACCACGATTTAGGAACTCTCCCTCCCTCCAAAATATAATTAAAAATCCTTTCCATTTTTGGTAACAACATCTCTTTAAAGTCTTTATAAAACTCCACCGATAAACCATCCTCGCCTGGAGCCTTGCCTATCCTTAACCTTTTTATAACCTCCTTTATTTCCTTTTGTGTTATCTTTTCATCCATATAACTCCTATGCTCCAAGCTTAAATTTATTCTTGACCACTTATCTAAATATCGCTCTAATTCATCCTTATTTACGTCCTTCCTCGAATACAATTCCTGAAAAAAAGCCTTGACAATTTGAATTTTATCTACTAACTTATTACACCTTCTACCATACTTATCTATCAAAACTGAAATTCCTCTTTTATCTTTCTTTTCTTCAGCCGCTCTAGCTAATAGCTTAGAATTTTTATTACTGTACTCGAAGTAATCTCTTTTCAAATAAATTAAATTCTTCTTTACCTTTTCAATATCTTTTTCAATAAATTCTCTTTTTAATTTTTGCATTTTATCGAATATGTCCCTATCTCCCGTTCTTGCATGAATATCCTGCAATTTCTTTATTTCGTCCTCTAACTCTTTTTCCTTTTCCTTATTTTGCCTATTATTAATACAAGAGAGCCTAATGCTTTCTCCCCTGAATATTGCCTTCATGATATCCCATAATATTCCATCATTTACATCCTTTGTATCATTAATTTCCCAGCACTCTTCCCATCTTTTTATTATCGTTTCCTTACTCTTTTGATCTCTATATAACCTTGTATCATAGCTCCATGTACCCCTTTTTTGTTTTTCATCACTTAGTTTAAATTCCGTAATTATTTTAGCGTGATCAGATTCCTTAATCATACCAATTTCAATATTTTCAACCTTATCTATCATACTTTCTGAAGCCAAAACATAGTCAATTCGTGAATAAGAATTATGCACGTGCGAAAAAAATTTATATCCCCGTTCTGAGCCTCTAATTTTCCTCCAAACATCCTGTAATCCCGTTATTTTTAACCACCTATCCATCACCCTATTAGCACATGTACGCTTAGCCACATTTGTAGTATCCAAACCTGATCTGATCAAATTAAAATCTCCAACCATTATTAACTTGGACACCCTTTCTGATTCTATACTTTGATACACCTTATCTAAAAATTCCTCCTGTTTTTCGTTTGGCGCATATACATTAACAAAGGTTATATCCTCATTATTAATAAATCCCCTTGTTATAAGAAATCTCCCTTCTGGATCTACAACTGTCTTTACTTTTGTAAATCCTAACTTTTTTGATATTAATATGGCAACCCCTCTTGCCTTAGACGTACCCAATGCCTTCTCATAATATTCTATCCCCTTTATATACAATTTATTTACATCCTCACTTTTTTGATGCATTTCTTGCAAGCATATCACATCTGGCCTATCTTTCCTAATTACCGCTTCCAGACGTTTCCTCTTAATAATACTGCCGGTGCCTTTCACATTCCATGATAACACCCTAATCGATTTCATAATTCTTTATTATTTTTCGCTTGCAACAATTCCATCTCCTACAAGCATGTGCTAATCCAACCCACAAAACATAAGCAAACAGCTGAACACAAAACATAAAACAATAAATCATCACCCTCCCCGCCATTTCGAGACGAAAAAGAAAAACACCCCTGCAAAACAAGGGGGAAGGAGGGAGGGGAGACAACACTCACAAACCAAACCACCACTTCTCCTGCCTAATTACCCATTCTAAATACTATTTAATTTTTCATGCCACCAATTCCACATGAGGATTCTATCATCGCTTTATATTGTGCCGTACAGTTACTTCAATTGCAATTTTTACACCGTTATATCATTCCACACTACCTTGTTCACCCTGGCTAGACAACGCCACCCTCATATCCTTCATCCGCTCTTCCTCTTCCCTGTCATATGTTGTGTAAACCCCTGCTATTATCAGCTCCTCTTTAAGATCTTCCCATTCCTTGGAGTTTCGGTCAATTATCTTTGCCTCTGCAAGTATGTCTAAGACATATGACCCATCCCTCAACACGTATGATTTTCCAGATACTATGAATTTTAGCTTTTTTAAGGCAAGCCAAAAATAAACAATTCCTTTTTCCCTCAACTTCCTGGTTACTGGTTTGATTTGTGTTCTCCATGTTCTCTCGCCAATAGAAATATCATTATAGATCTCTATACTATTCCCTTCCATTTTCAATATACTTGACCCAGATTTCCTGATATGTCGCATTAACATCACCTTCAAACCTTCACTAGCAAACCTCAATAGCACATTTCTGTCTGCTGTATTATGCTTCTTAGATCCTAATCTATGCACACTTAATACATCCTCAGCCTCGAACTTCCTATCCATACCTAAATCATTTAACCAACTCATTATTCTGGCCTTCAGCTGATCAGGGCGGGCCTCAGAAACATGCCTAATTATAATATTTCTTTTTCTAGATTGGTCTTCAAGTAACTCCAGTCTCACTTCATGATCATCCACTTTTACTTCTCTCCCTTTAGCTTTTTCCTGCACCTCTTGGACATGTCTCTTTACATTTTCAACCTCCTTTGAAATTGAACCCATTCCTTCTTTTACATCATTCACCTCTTCCATTATCTTGGCAATTTCAACTTTAGCTGATTCCATCAAACCTGTCACCACTGACAGCATTTTTTGCTGAAAAGCCTCAAAACTCTCTTGCTGCAGTTTAATAAATTCTTGATTATCCCTCGCTCGCTGCTCTTCTAAATTTTGGAACTTGGTCTGAAGATACTTCTCAAGACTATCTAATCTCATTTCAATTGAGCCTCTACATTCATTCACATCAGGGCTATCCCCTTCCACACTTTCCTCTACACCTCCTTCTATTACTTTCTTTTTTATAGCTCCCCGAGCATTGGCCTCTTTAAATTCAATTTGCTGATCTTCTTGATTTATATCTAACTGTTGTAATTGCTGTATCTATTGTACTTTCTTCTTTGCTGCCATGCTTGCTCTAAGCCTATCCTGCTCCTCAGCTTCCAAAATTTCGTCCTTTAAGGACTTCCTTCGTTCCTCACCACCTGCTCTTACTAATCTACCTGTTCTTATCCAAATTGGATCTATTTCTATCTCTTCTCTCTGCTGCTTTCTTTTTTCTTTTCGACTCATTCACTCTATTCTAAAATAGTCCTAACCAGGTCTACACAACTTTATCCACGCTTTTAGCCAATACCCTATACAATTATCACCTTATGCCCCAATACATAAACAACCATAGTTTACAATCCCTTTTATAATTAACTTCAACCACTATGGACTTCCAAGTTAATCCAGCTCATTACTCTACACAAGGCAAGTATACAAAACACATGTCTTGAAGAAAGAGGAAAAAAATTGTTCCTATAGTCCAACCAGTTGAGCAGTACACAGCTGCACTTGATGATAAAGCAACTCCAGGGCTAGCCTTGATTTTATCACTGTCCTTGGCACAGCAGCTGTGAAAACTAATTTTCTTTTTCCCCCCACTTTCTTTCTTCTTTCTGCCACAGTCAAAATCACAGTCACAAATTGCTCTCCACCGCTTAAGCACCAGCTCTATTTTACACCCCCACAATGGTCCAATGATCAGGGCTCATGGAAGGACCCTGCCCAACAGTCAATCAAACACAATATCCTCTGCCCTTCCAGCACACCACTTGTAAAACAAGTTCAACACAATCCAAGTCCAAGTTCCAAGGATAGAAGAAATAACACTCCTTGAGGACTTCCACACTTTCAGCCAACGTTCAGTAGTATTTTCGGGGGACGCACATCCAACCAATGCACTGGTCAACACGGGCTGCCCAGACTCCTGCTCCGGATTAGGGCCCTTTGGGATCAATTGGGACTCACTTCCGCACCCCCCAATTGACTCCCCTCAGACCTCTATCCCCACAGAGTAACGACTCCTTCTCCGCCCGACACAACCAGAGCACTCTCCTGACCACTTTGCGTTCCAGTGTCCCCAAACTCCAAGCGGCGCCGAGACTTCAGCCGCCCACAAAAGCGCTTCTCCTTGCCGAGACCTCCCTCCTAAACTCCGTCCTCTGTTCTCCGGCAGCGCCACTCCAGCCGAGACCAAAATTGTTATTTCCTTCCACCCTGGAACTCTGCACGCGAGATCGTGCTCGGCTCTCCTCCTTTCTCCTCTGCTCCACTCCGCCACTCGAGTCTCCTCCAAGCGCTGCCGAACCCCAGATTTTGCCAAGATTCACTTCTCTCGAACACAGCTATTGCCAGCTCCCAAGGAAGCGCTTCTCTTTGCTGTCACCTCTGCTCGTAAACTCCATTCTCCAACAGCACCACTAACTCGGCTCTCTGCACTTGAGAAACAGCTGCAACAGTTTTACTCTTTTCCGTTGTCCTCCAGGCTCCAAATACCTCCAAATACCTCCAGTTACAATCTACCAACTTCACATTCCTTCCAGAAACATTTTCCTTCAAAAACGTAACAGTTTAGCATTATATATCCACATTTGTGGCTCCCCTTTCCAGGCAGTGGTGAGAAAAACGATGTGCTCAGTCTGCCATGATGCTCCTCCCGGTGGGGTCCAATCTTGAGCCAATCAGTCAATTTATAGATCATCACATTAGGGACTTTACCAGGGACACCGTTTCTTTTGTACGGGACTCGGCTGATTTTATTGCACAGGTGGAGGGTTTTGTTTTTCCAGAGAGGGGTGGTTTGGTTACGGCAGATGTCACTGCACTATATACTAATATTCCATTTGAAGAGGCTAGATAGGTAGCCCAGGATACATTACTAACACACAAACTACAACAACCCACCCATTTTTTGATTGATCTGTTAGAAATTTGTTTAGAAAAAAATTATTTCCGGTTTGATCAGGATTTTTATTTACAGGTTAAAGGAGTGGCCATGGGTTCGCCCATGGCGCCCAGTTTAGCTAATTTATACATGATTTCTTTTGAGCACTATTTTGAACCCACACACAAACCCTTTTTTTCCACCACATGTTTTTTGTTTAAAAGATTTATAGATGACTTGTTTTTTGTCTTTGATGACTACAGCCGTATTCCCGAGTTTATATTATGGTTGAATACACAAAATTCCAATTTGAAATTTACTCACAGTATGGACAGAACTGCTCTATCTTTTTTAGATTTAACTGTTTATGTTGCAGATGACCACAGACTTAAAATGAAATTATTTTTAAAAAGTACTGACAGAAATACTTACCTGCCGTATGAGTCCTATCATCCACCACATTTACGGAATAACATCCCTTATGGAATTTTTGCAAGGGCTAAACGCAACTCATCAAGCACACAAGATTTTCAGGGAGCGGTTGCCAGCATTAAGGAGAATTTGTTAAACAGGGGGTACCCGGTACATATAATCGAGAATTCTTTGTCCAAGGTTAAACGGATTTCAAGGGATAACCTTCTGGCAAGGCAAGAAAGAACTAGTAAACAGGGGATCCAATGGTCTATAGATTATTCACCCAGATCGGGAGACATCAAGAAGATCATTAACAGGTACTGGTTTTTACTTTCTGACATTCTGGGATGCGATGAGAAACATATGATTGGACTCAGAAGAATGAGAACGGTAGGCAATTTGATTACTAGGGCAGATGCAGCATCACGGAACAGGCTTCGAACCAGCCTAGTTAAGGGACATCACAGGTGTGGTTATTGTGTGGTTTGCAGGTTTGCATGGGAGACTCAATGTATAGATTTTCCTGAGCTGAACTTTCGCAAGACTCTTAGTTTTTTCAGTAATTGTAACAGCCAAAATTGTGTGTACCTTTGGATCTGCCCCTGTGGACTCAAATATGTGGGTAAGTGCTCACGAAAATTGAAAATTAGGTTGTCGGAACATCATTCGAGAATTAGAGGCCAGGTGGAACAAGCACCATTGGTCAGTCATTATATCAAGAAAAACCATCAGGACACTGACTTTAGATTCGTGGTTCTGGAGAAACTGAGTGTAACTAGTGGGACTGGAGTTAACATTGAACAACTATTATTACAGAAAGAGGCATCCTATATACATAGACTAAATACTTTATTTCCGAAAGGTTTAAATTGCAAATTGGACCTCTCTTGTTTTCTGTAAGCACTTAGTATTGTACACCTGATATGATTTACTTATTATGACATCAACATTATGCTGAGGAGACAGGTGGAGTCAGTTGAGCCTATTTAAGTGTTAAGATCAGGATACAGGGCAACGTCCCAGAATACCATAGAGAAACTACGAAAGAGATAGAGAGGATGCATTATAAGGTATTGTAAGCAGATAGGAATGTTCTGTATAAGCTTACTCATGCATGTTTGTATCTTCGTGTTGGTAATTTACATGTTATATTTTATGTAACCTTACAGATAAACATAATTACTCCCCTGATGAAATATAATTGAAATGTCTAATTAACCGGATAGACGTCGGGAGTATGGAAGAATTTATTGAGAGCCATGACTCCTCTTAATAGTAACTTTGAAGCCTCGTTTGAGGAACTGGAATAGGATTTTTCAGAATTTCAAAGACTGTTTTATGTAGAACAACAACGATAATAGATTAAGAGAATTTATCTGTTTTTGGTTACCTTATATCTTGCTGAAGTTCAAGCAGATTTTTTGAGTTATTTATAATACAAAGATTCAGTATTACAAATCTTTCTGGCTTTGTGTGGACTTATTTATATTGAATGGATTATATGGTGACAAGCTGAGAACTTTTACTATATTTTTGCCAGATACAAACTTTTTTTTGTCCATCCCTGATTACAGCCAAAGAGCCAGTGGCCTTGATCGACAAAAGCTCACATTAAAATACAGCAGTGAGTCTTTAAGCCTTGCTTGAAAGCCAGTTGTATCCAACTTTAGAGTTCAATGCTCATCTCTGATTACAAAGAGCCAGTGGCCTTGATCCACAAAAGCTCACATTAAAGTACAACAGTTAGTCTTTAAGGTGCCACACATTATGCCCAAAAAACAGACTTTTATATCAACACAAATATAATTTAAAGGTAAACGTTTCCTTTGCTCGGAAGCCAGTCGTATCCAACTCTCTGTTTAAAAGCCGAAGAGCCAGTGTTGTCTGCTTCAGCAGACATTTCCATGGTCATGTGGCAGGCATGACTAGACACTGGAGCGCACGGAACGCTGATACCTTCCCACCAAAGTGGTCCCTATTTATCTACTTGCAATTTCTTGCTTTCAAACTGCTACGTTGGCAGGAGCCGGGACAAAGATGGGAGCTCATTCCGTCCTGCAGTACTTGGGAATTGAACTGCTGACCTTCCGCCTCCCAGTCAGTGTCTTAGCCACTTGAGCCACTGCAGTCCTTATGAACACAGTTTTGCGCCACCAGGGCTCAGAAAGAAAGGAAGGAAGGAAGAAAGGAAGGAAGGATGGAAGAAAGAAAGAAAGGAAGGAAGGATGGAAGAAAGGAAAGAAGGATGGAAGGATGGAAGAAAGAAAGGAAGGAAGAATGGATGGAAGGATGGAAGGAAGAAAGGAAGGAAGAAAGGAAGGATGGATGGAAGAAAGGAAGAAAGGATGGATGGAAGAAAGAAAGAAAGGAAGGAAGAAATGATGGAAGAAAGGAAGGATAGAAGGAAGAAAGAAAGGAAGGAAGGAAGAAAGGATGGAAGAAAGAAAGAAAGGAAGGAAGAATGGATGGAAGGATGGAAGGAAGAAAGGAAGGATGGAAGGAAGAAAGAAAGGAAGGATGGAAGGAAGAAAGGAAGGAAGAGTGGATTAGTGAAGATAGATAGATAGACAGGCGGATGGACGGATGGACCCACCTGGGATGGGAGGGGGCAGGCTAAAGAACAACAGTGGCCCACCTGAACTGCCGGGAGGGGGGCCCGACCACCCACCCTTGCTCTGTTTCCTGCCCCCCACCCCACCCCCCCCCCCCCGCGGGCAGGCAGTCCACAATGACGCCAGGCTTACCTGGCAGTCGTGGGGTGTTTTGCCTGGCATTATAGCAGGGGCATGGTGGGCAGAGGCCACGATGGCTGGCAGCGTGCACGGAAGCGCCCACCTGGTCCAGGTGGTGGTGGTGGTGGCCGGCACACACCCTGCGGCTTCCCGCTGCTGCACTCAGCCCCGGGGCCCGGCCCTCCTCATGGGCTGAAGGCAGGCGAGAAGAAGCAGTCACTTCCGCTCTCCTTTGCCAGCAGGGGAATGGGCGGGTGTTGAGCGTCGGGCTTCTTCCTGCCTCACTGACGGGGTGTCCCAGATTGGACTCACCAGCCTGAAGCCTGAAGGCAAGCAAGCCTCCAGATCGAGGCAGGGGGCCCTCTGGCAGGATATGCGCAATGGCGCCATGCGCTACGATTTAAAATAAAATTAAAAAGTTTTAAAAAGTTTTTTTTTAAGTTTTAAAAAATGGGTTGCCCACTGTGGGGCCCCTTGCCAGCTCCGGGCCTGGGACGGGAGTCCTGGTTGTACCTCCCTGACGGTGGCCCTGGTTATTACTCTCTCTCTCCAAGAAGTAAACAGCTTTTAAGTAAATAAATCAGCCAGAGAGGTTTTGAAATGGAAAAAGAGAATTTTATCTAAGTTATTCTGTCAAAGCTCAACAAAATACAATTACACATGATTATGGTACATCATAATAATGCATATATGCATGGTCTTGGTTCCATTGGATCCAAGGACTTAGATAAGAGATGTAGCTAGCCTTATATGTAGAGCCTTTAATGAACACACATGTTCTTCAGTCCAGATGGTATTCCAAGGGCGTTAGGCGTTTTCACCTTTATCTTGATGTTACATATTCTAGCTTACATGTACAGTGGTAAACATGTCTGCTTATTTCAGATAAGACCCTTTTGGGTGTGTTCTACAGCAAGTTTAGCAGTAAACAACTTTCAACTAGAGAGGCCTTCTTAAATCCAAGATGGCTCTGCTTAAGCTTTTGTATGCATTGCTTTGTAAAGGAATATGTTAACACATATAAAAATATACTTAATTAACGTGATAGTATCAGTCCTCCCTTTTGTTCACATATGATCCTTTTACAAAGCAATGTTCAATATGATTTCAAAACAATTTACCTTAAAATAAAATACAGCCTTATTTCATCAAATCAAATCAAATCCTGATATATATATATATATATATATATATATATATATATATATATATATATATATATATATATATATATATATATATATATATATATATATATATATATATGGTCAAAACTCTATCTAAACACTATGCATTCAATAAAATCTTAACTTCCTATTAGTTTCAAAATTAAAAACAATATCATGTAATATGCATTATCTGATCAGTAATTATCAATAATTGCCAAGGCTGCAGGACAGAACAGAAAACATTGCTAAATTTACTAAAATAATCCCCCTAACAACTTTCCCCCAAAATACTAGCGTCAGAATCAAAGACATTAATTCAAAACTTTCTAAACAATGTGAAAATGTTAGGCATGCAATATTTAAAAGCAAAACAAAGTCACTGTTTAACACGCAAGTTGCGTGTTATGTTTATCTGTAAGGTTACATAAAATATAACACGCAAGTTGCTTCGCTCGCACCAAAGAATGTGGATTTAATGTGGATTAATTGAAATATTGAATGAGAAACTGCATGAAATGAAGGGTGAGAATCTCCGAATCTTATAAGATTGAACTGAGATTGGCAAAAGTTCGAAGCCCGAGGATTGGGGGTGGGGGTGGGGGTGAGAAAGACGCAGCATAGGCTGCGTTACTCGAGCCACTCTGAGGTCGGTCGAAGAACTTTGCATTTCAAAGTGGGGTTTTTATTGAAAGAGTGTTGATTAACAAAAGAAAAGAAAAGACCAAGGAGGCGGCGGCAGTTGATGAGGGGTTTTGGAGTTGAATGGAGAATGCCAGTGAAGCCTAAGTAAGTGCCGAGGGGAGCAAAAGTTGGGAAAGAAGGAGGAAGATGGGATGGAATAATGGCGCTGTTGATCTGGAAAGGGAAAGTTAAGACTGGAAAAGTATGGCGAGACTGGAATGAGAGGGGATGGACCGAGAGGAATTGGAGGTACTGTTGGAGCGTGTGAGTGTGTGAAGAGGTGGGAAGGCAAATTGAAGAAGTTTGTTGCTGGACTTTGAATAAAGAAGAATTTGGTGGTGTGGTCTGGCAGAGAAGGTTGAGTGGATCGACCTGGGAAACCGCGGCTGTGGTCTGGTTTATAAAAAGGGGTTAATGGAGTAGCTGATTTTTTGAGCCAAGATTTCTGCTTATAAGTCCACAAACCTAACAAGAGAAGTAGTTATATTTTAAAGCTGCGTTTCTGTTATGGATACTAAGTTACATCATCTCTTTCTCTGAACTTTTGCTTGGATTTTTTGGAGATTTCTCTGGGCTTTTTTTTGTGGATGGAACAGACTTTGAATGAACACGGATACAAGTTTGTTGCAGCTGAACTACAAAATTGGATTATAAGGCTTCTGCTATTGCTATTTTGGATTGGTCTTCCTCCCTTGTTAGGGGATATATAATTCTTCTCTGCTTCACTGTGGATTACAAATTTTTATTTTATTTTATTTTCCCCTTCATCTCTGGATTGTGTGAGAGAAAGTGCTGATACTTTTTGGTGACTTTCTTTGCTCTCTCCCCACTGCTTATTTGGATACTTAGTGGCTGAAGTTTCCATTTGAGCCTACGATACTGGGATACACTGAGGGAGATATATTGTTGTCAATTTTGTAGCTAAACCTAAGAAATTGGATTGCAATTGTATCAGCAGAAGAGCTCCTGACATATTTAAAGTTGGATATTAATGGTTCATTGATTTTTTTTGAGCTGGAATTAATTATAAAGGATTGGGTGGCTTCAATCAAGGCTTGATGGATGTAAGCAACCCCCCCCCCCTTTTCTGTAATACAATTGTTGGAGGGTGTAAGGATCTACAAGTAAAATAGCAGCTGTTGGTGGATTACAATAAAGAATTGGGTTTCCATGTTTTGGACATAAAGTGTGAGAGTCTATAAAAGCTTCAACCAAGCTCGTAGATTCGAATTGGGTCAAGCTGAGAGCTCTGGCTTGTTTGAACTCTGGAACAGTTTCAAGGAGAGGCTTTTGTGGGACTCAAAAGAATCACTGCATTGAAACTATTATTTGACATTACAATGGATGAAGCTGCAAGGAGCAAGAGGAAGGAGGAGGAGGTTGTGAAACCTAAGAGAAAAGATAAACCAGCAGCTGTGGGGACGCCTTCATCATCGCCGGAACCAACTGCTTTTGATCAGACTCAAATAATGGTTGAATTTGGTAAACTGTTCCAGAAATTCGAAAGGATGGATGAAGCAAGGATGAAAGATAAAAATGAAATTCTGGGAAAACAGGATAAATTGGCTGGAATGGTTATTGATTTCTCTAAAAAAGTCGAATTAAACATTCATAAGTTAGAGGGCAATGTTAAATTGATGCAAAATGATATGAAAGTGATGAAAGGGGAAATGAAAGGGATACAGGAAGAGGTGAAGGAAAATAAGGTGAAAATGGATGAGCATGAAAAAGGGATAGCTGTGATGGAAGAAATTATGAGAAAACAGAATATTGTGATTCGCCATATGAATGCCAGACCAGCTAAGAGACAGAATTGTTGATTGGTTAAACAAACTGAAAATAGGGATAGATTTTGTTAATGAGGACATTGTAAGTGCTTACAAAGTGGGACCAAGAAGGGGGAAAAATGATTACAGGAATGTTTTGGTTAAATTTGCAAATTGGGGGGATAAGCTGAAGGTAATGGCCTTCTTAAAACAAGCTGGTTCTGGTGCTTTGAAAATAAATGGAAATGATGTGGAGGTATATAATGACATTGCTATTAACGAACGTGGTTGGAGATATAAGATGAAACCTGTAACAAAATTACTGATGAAAAAAGGGATGAAATACAATTGGTGGTTTCCACAGCAGTTAAGATTCTTCCATTACAGAAAAATGCAGGTGATTGATGCAGGAACAGATGCATTGGAGTATTTGTTTTTTTAAAAAAAATTGTTTTAATTTTAAAGCTTTTATTAAGAACTGAAGTAATACAAAAACAAATAATGAAAATAATACAAAAAATAATACAGTAACAAATCTATACATTATAAAAAAATACCCAAAGCAATAAAACAATATAATCCGACCACCTGTGCTCTGTCAGGGGATGTCGGCAGGGGTTTCTTGACCATTTGCCTTCAATTCTATTTCCAAAATTGGATCATGTCAGGGCTTGGGTTAAACTTGTTATCACCTAATAAAGTGAAGTTGACAAAGGAACCCCAAATCTCCCAAAATGGTGTCTTTATTGGTAACCCCTTTTTCTGGTGAACTTGGATAGTTAATTTCTCATTGAGAGCCAATTGCCAAACATCTGCGTACCATCTAACTTTACTAATATTAGTTCCACTCTTCCATTCCTTGGCAATTAGCTGTCTGGCTACCATCAATAAAGATAACAATAATTCTTTTTTATTATTTTCCAGATGTAAATCGTCCACTTCACCTAATAATACTATCTTTGGACTTAGCACTATTGTTATTTTTAATATTTTATTCAATTCCTCTTCTATAGCATCCCAGAAATTCCTCATTTTATCACACAGCCACCACATATGAATGTAAGTCCCTTTTCCTTTATTACATCTCCAGCATAAATCAGAGTTCTTATTGTTTATTAAATGTAATTTGGCTGGAGTGAGATACCACCTCCAAAGTACTTTACAATTATGTTCTTTTTCCTTTATTGATAGTGATTTCATACTTCTCTGGGTCCATTTCTTTTTCCAGTTCTCATCTTTTATTATAATTCCCAAATCCTCCTCCCAAATTTTTTTAAGCCAATGCTGAGTATCTTCACTAGAATTTAACAACTAATAAATCTTACCCACTAAACCTTTTAAATTCTTTTTACCATTCCTTACTTCAAGAGTCAGATTTTCGAAGGGGGTTGATGCCCGATTTATTGTACTGTTTTCCCTCATCTTTCTATTCCACGCCTCCATCTGGAGTTCTTGCAGCCAATTTAAGACTAACTCCACATAAATACTTTTTCTTTGGAAGATGGTATTACAATTATCAATCCAATCCGTGATTAATAGAGCTTTTTTGCGTGTTAAAATTTCTCTTGTACTTATTGTTACCTCTAAAGGACAATTTTGTTGGTCTAGAATTTCCATTATGGGCGAAGAATTTGCAGATAATATTGGTTTTAATCCTTTCCATATTCTAAATATATTCTTTAAAGAAAAATTACAAAATTGGGGATTAGTTCTTATCTCACCTAAAAATAATTCACCCTTCCAATTTCTAAACTCTATATAATCTAATTCATACGTTTGCGCACAATTTTGATTTAACAGTTTAATAATTCTCTTTAAATTAAAAGCTCTGTAATAGAGTTTAACATTCGGGATATTTAGCCCTCCCAACTTGTTTTTTAAATACCATAAACTTTTATTAATTCTTGGCTTTTTTCCGTTATTACAGATTTCATTTATCAATTTCTGTCAGATTTTAAGCTCTGTTTCTTTTATTTGTATTGGTAAATTTTCAAATAAAAAGTTTAGCTTTGGCATAATTTTCATCCTGCACAAATTTATCATCCCAAACCATGATATTTTCAATGATTTCCATTGATCCTTAATTCTTTTTATTTCCTCTTTTAACTTATTAAAGTTGATCTTATACAAATCCTTAACTTCATCTGACACCATTATTCCCAAATATCTCATTCTATCTCTTATTTTAAATTTATATTTCTCCATTACTTTCTTCTTTTCCCCCTCCGATAAATTACAAGTAATAGCTTCTGTTTTATTCCAATTTATTTTTAATCCTGTAACTTGCTCGAATAACTTCAGGTGATGTTGAATTTTATTAATATTTAGAAGAGGGTCCTTGACCACTAGCAAGGTGTCATCTGCAAATAGACTAATTTTTTTGTTTTTAACACCTGTCAAACTTTCATCTTGTCGAATACTTCTTGCTAACAACTCCATTGCTAGAATGAAAAGTGATGGGGAGAGCGGTACCAGCCTTAATCTCAATTTCCCCACTTAACCTATTATTCATTTTTATTCTTGTCACCGAATCATTATATAATTGATTAATTGCATGTTTAAATTTAGAACCAAACTCTAATCTGCAACATATTTTTTTAATAGTAGACCACTGAATAGAGTCAAATGCTTTGTAGATATCTAGTGCCAAAATACAAACTTTTTCCTTACTCTTTTTAACCAAATCTATAATATTGACTAACCTACTTATCAGTCCCTCCATCTGTCTGCCCTTCAAAAAACCAGCTTGGTCCTCTCCTATATAAAAGCTTAAAAAGCTATTAAGTCTGTTATTCAATAAAGAGGTGAATATCTTAGCGTCCTGATTTAATAAGGAGATAGGGTGGTAGGCATCAATTTTTTCCCTATCTTTACCCGGTTTTGGGATCAATACCATAATTGAATGACTCCAGGATTTTTGCATATTTCCCCCCTCTAATATATAATTATACAGTTTCTTTAATTTGGGAATCATTACTTCCTGACATTGTTTATATATTTCCGATGGAAAACCATCTTCACCTGGTGCTTTGTCATTTTTAAAGTTTTTAATCACTATTTCAATTTCTTTATCTTGAATTTCTTGCTCCATATAATCTGAGTGTTGTTTTTTTAATTTTATATTTAAATTTTGATCTAAAAAAGTTCCTAAATTTGTCACATTAACAGACTTTTCTTTGTATAAATCCGCAAAGAACTTTTCTGCAATATGGAGTTTCCCCTCTAGTTTATGTACTATGAGACCATCCTCATCTGCCAGAGCTTCTATTTGTCTCTTGATCTTCTTATTTTTTGCTCTTTTTGCTAAAGTTTTCATATCCTTACTATTAAATTCAAAGTCATTTCTCTTTAGATATACCAAATCTTTTCTTGCTTTGTCAATTTCTAAACCTATTACCTCTTTTCTTAAAGACTGAAGTTTATTCCAATTCCTCTCATAACCATCCTCTGCATGTCTTCTTTCTAATTCTTTTAATTCTTGTTCTCTTTTAACTATATTCCTATTTAATTCTCTATCAATAATAATTTTTTCCTGAATGCAGTCTCCCCTTAATACCGCTTTCATGGCATCCCATAAAATATGTGGTGCCACTTCACCCGTATCATTGATCTCCCATTTTTCTATCCATTTGTCCATCAATCTTTTCTTTATCACTTTATTATTTAGAAGTTTTGTGTCAAACCTCCATATATTACTTTTTGAAACATCCTTTCCTAAATTAATTTCCAAAGTGATTGGGGTATGATCTGACAACTTAAACATGCCTATTTTAAATCCTTCCAAATTGTGTGAAAGGTTCTCTGATACCATAAAATAATCTAATCTGGAATATGTTCTTGACACTGAGGAGAAGAAGGTAAATCCCTTTTCCTTTCCTTTCATATATCTCCAAGTATCTGTAAGATTTAGCTTCTTCATCCACCTGTCAAGTATATTGAATTGACCTTTCCTATAGTTGGAATAATTGGAAACATCAGTCACAGCTCTTGTTAAATTAAAGTCTCCACCTAGTATCAAGTTTGGTGATCTTTCTTTTTTTATAATTGGTAAAATCTTATCTAAAAAGAAACCTTGATTTTTGTTTGGAGCATAAATGTTTACCAAGGTATATTCATCATCTTCAATCTTACCCTTAATTAGCTAAAACCTTCCCTCTTTATCACATATATTCTTGGACATTATAAACCCCAGCTTATTCACTATTATGGTAGCTATACCTCTAGAATTTGAGGTTCCCAAACATTTTTCATATATATCGGTTCCCTTTACATAAATATTATTTTTATTTACATTTTTGATGAGTCTCTTGAAGAAATATAACATCTGCTTTCTCTCTGTTCAAAATTACCTCTAGTCTTTTTCTCTTAATTTGATTCCCCAGGCCCTTAACGTTGTATGATATAATTTTTAATCTCCTTGACATGAGGGAGTATTGGTCTTATTACCCTCACCGACAGTTCCCCAACATTGAAAGAAAAAAGAAAAATAGTGGGGAGAAATTAAAAAACTACAAAAAAAGTTCTCTTTCATCCATTTTAATTTACTTCTATCAACCTTTGAATTCCATGTGTAAAGAAAAAAACTTAACAATAACAAAAATGAGAAAAGAATTCTCAAACCCCCCCCCCCCACTTTCCTAGTCGGAAAGCAACCTTTGACATCCAAAGTTGGGGGGGGGGGAACGTTAAGCAAAAAAATAACATTCTGACAGACAGCCGTTGCATGTTCAATATCTATTTTTACAAACTTAAAGATTAATATATTTTCAATAGACCATTTAATAAAATGAATGACCAAACCATTTAATTACCTCCCTCCGCCCCCAACATTTCTTCGTCTTCCACCTCATCTTCCTGCTCCTTCATCTTTGAAGTTAGTGACTCCTTTAGAGATTGCCAGTCCTTTGAACCCTTCTCTATAATATTTGCACTTATAAGTATGTCCAACATTTGAGGAGTTTCCCTTAATACAAAATTTTTCCCTTGATTCATGAATCTTAATTGTTTGGATGGCCTCCAATTATATTTAATGCCCTTGTCTCTTAATATTTTAGTCACTGGTTTTAAACGTGACCTCCAGACCCGTTATTCCAATGATATGTCATTGTATACTTCTACTGTTATGGATTCCATTTTTAGGGCTTCTTGACCTAAAGATTTAATTCAATTCATCAATTTTAATTTTAAGCCCAAATTAACAAATTTCACCAGGACATTTCGCACTCCACCTCCATTGGTTTTTTTTTTGGCCTAATCTATATATGCTCACTATTTCTTCCGGACCCACATTCTCCCCTAAATTTAATCCATTCAGCCAATTTAAAAATCTCTGTCTTAAATCATCTGGATTACCCTCCGGGATATGTCTGATCACCATATTATTTTTTCTCAATTGATCTTCCAGATAACCCAAACATTTTTCCTGATCTGACCACTTGTCCTCTGTAGAATTCACTCTCACCTTCATTTCTTTCATATCATGATGTAATTCCCACACTTCCTTTCCAATGGCATTTACCCCTTCTTTCAAATCCTCTATCTCCTTAATCAAATTTGTACATTCTACTTTAGTTGATTTAATTACTTTTGAAATAGTGTCTTTAATCTCCATTTGAAATCTTTTATTATCTAACAATCTTTGTTCTTCCATATCTTGAAGCTTTGTTTGTAGTGCCTGCTCCAATTTATTAAATCTAGACTCTAAGTTTCCCTTTAAATCTTTCATATTGGAAGTTGAAGTCTTATCCATCTCTGCCCCCTCCTCTACATCTGAATCCTTATTTTGGACAGATGGTAGATCCATTAGAGTAACCTGTGTTTTTAAAGTTCCTGCCCTTCTCATTCCTTCTAACCCCCCACCCCAATCCTCCTGTTGCTTTTCCTGAATCTCTTGTTGCAATTATTTACTCCTTCTTTCTTCTACTTTCTTTTTTAATTGTTCCAAATCAAATATCTCATCAACTTCTTCCCTCGATGATCTTCTTCTACTTTCTTCTTGCTCCTTTCTTATTAATCTTTTATCTCTCACCCAAGATGGATCCTGATTTGGTGCCTTTACCCTCTTACTCATTAAACAATCATCAACCACTCTTATATAGAAGGAAAAAGAGAGAGAAAATCAGCATAAATAGGTAACAATGTCAACACCAATAATGCTTAAGGGTATATGTCAGAATACAGCAGATAAGGGGTTAAGAGAAGGGGGAGGTAATACAAATGTAACCCAGAGTGTAGAAAGACCATTAATATGGGTTGTCTAGAAAGTACCCAAAATATATAAACAGGAGTTTATGTCCCTTTTTCAACTTATTTTCCTTTCCTTCTTCCACTTTAAGTGCTATATAGAAATGGGAAAAAAATGTCAAAGTACAGTTTGTCGTCTGCTCCGATAGCACTCAGTAACCTTGTAACTCCAAGCGAAGGAATGCAGGGGAGGGAGGCTGCAGTCCAATCACCACTTTGATAACAAAGGCTGCTGACGGCTGTTCAAAGTATAATGAAACAAACTATCTCGCTTGATGTTGCAGAGTCTTGTAATTCCCTGTCTCCTTGCAGCTGCCAGCTCCAATTTTAAGATGAGTTTATAACAAAAATAGCATCCAATATCACCATAGTAACCAAAGTTTTGCCCAAACTGTAACTTTGTTGTGATATCAATGAATCGGAGGTTGCTGACTCAAACCAGGCAAGAACCGTCCCTGGAACTTTCCTCTCCCCTCTGAACACACATCTTCAATCTCTCTCCTTTTCTGTCACATTAGAACAAATTAGCTCCAAATAGCTCAGTCCATGAACAATTCTCCCTCGAATCCAGGCACGGGTCGCTCCTCAACTCTCACTCTGTCTCTTCAATCAATCCAGCCAGTTCCCCCGCTCGTCAGCACTTCTGTCGACCCAAACTATGCAGCCTTGTTTAAACAAAGCTGGATCAGTAACTTTGCTGACTTGGTCTCTTATTTTTCTCAGTTCTCAGAGCCGTGACACTTCCAGGATGGTATATAAAGGAAAAAAAGGCTTCCTTCGGTCGGCCGATCCCTGCAGACCACCACTTGAATTAGTCTTCACCACCTCTATTCCCCCCGACAGATCAAATCTATCCGGACTTACCAGATCTCTTTGTGTCTGGGGGGATCCGAGGCTCCGAGGCTCTGTGCGAGCCAACTTCAACCTCAAGGATGGAGGGGGAGGAATCAGTCTCTCCTCTCTAATATCTTCGCCACTCCGCCATATTCCGTCAGGATGCCGATGGCTCCTTAAGCCCACCGTTTACAATCCTTCAGAGATCTAAGCAATCTTAAGCCTTTAACCACTCCAAGTTTGATCATTCAATAGTAAAATATTTAAAGAAAGGATATTAGATCTTATTTGGTCTGCATGCTCGCATTCACCACTCCTTTTTCCGTTCTTCACGGCTCACCCTTCAGCAAGTAACGGGAAACCCATCTTCCTACTCCACCATGATGCCACGCCCCCCCGCATTGGAGTATTTGACCTTACTGGATTTGGTTAAGGCGGGTTCAAACGAGTGGGTGGAGCTAAGGAAAGATCTGTTGGGGTTGGGAGGGATAAGGAGGGATTATGGTGAAGCAGATGAGGGGGGTGCTGCAGGAGGAGAGCAACCAGGTGGAGCAGAAGATGACCTATCATTGATTGTGGTGGAGGAAGAGCCAAGCAAAGGATAGAAGGAAAAAAGGAATGAAAGTAAGAATTCTTATAGGGGAAGAGTTTTGTCTTTACAATGTGGAAGGTGCGCTTGAGCCATAACTACCATGTGCATCTTACACGTTCCCCCCTCCCCCCTTTGGATCACGAAGGTGACCTTTTTTTCTTGAAGAAGAAAGTGGGGAGGGTAGTAATGAGTGTTTTTTGTGGTAAGTTTTGTTATAGTTTTTTAGGGTTAGTTGGTAGCACACCCAAGGGAGAGCTCAGAAGTGGTAGAAGAGGGTGTTTAATTGATAATGAAGGGTATTAAAGTGTTAACGTGGAATGTAAAAGGTACAGGATCTGTGGTCAAGAGGAAGAGGATAGAACTAGCGTTGAGGAAGGACAGACCGGACATAGTATTTCTACAGGAAACTCATCAAAAATCTCAAGATACAAATAAAATTGTTCTTGGTTGGATGCAACATTATGAAAAGTCATATGGTACATCAAAAGCAAGAGGAGTCGCAATTTTGATTTCTGTTAAATTGGGGTTCGAGAAAATGAACAGTATTTCGGACCCAGAGGGGAGATATTTGATAGTAAAAGGGAAAATAGATGATGAGGAAGTAACCCTGATGAATATATATGCCCCAAATGAACATCAAGCTGGATTTTTAGAAAAAGTGCGCAAAATTTTGGTAATAGAAAAATCAGTAAAGACGATTGTGGCCAGTGACTTTAATTTAGTAAGATCAAATTTGGATTGTAAAATATTTTAAGGTGTGAAAAAGGCATTAAAGGACAGATTTTGGATAACTGGATGATTTCTTTAAATTTGAAAGATTCGTGGAGAGAGGTTAAGGGATCAGAAAGGGCATATTCATATTTTTTGCATGTTCATAACTCATATTCTAGAATTGACTATATATTTGTAACTGAAAATATGGTCAAAAATATGGAGGAGATTGAAATCGGAATTTTTAAGGAGTCAGACCAAGCTAAGGTGATTCTAGAATTGAGTTTACAGAGTGAAAGTAGAAAGACAAGGAGATGGCGATATGATGTTAATTTATTTAAAGACCAAAAATGTAAAGAACAAATTATGGAGAGTTGGAAGGAAAGTTGGCATTGGAATGATAATGGTGAGGTAAATTTTAATGTGGTCTGGGATGCCATGAAGTCGGTTTTTAGAGGAGAGTGTATTAAGTTGGCAAGTAATAGATGTAAAAAGCATAAGTTAGCACAGGATAAAATTTAAAGCGAGATAAAGCAGTTACAGGAGGAACATTCAAAGATGAAGGATAAAATGGTATTTGGTAATCTACAAAGATTGAAGGCTGAATTGGTAGGCAAAGATAAAGAAAAAGTGAAAAGAGATTTGATTTATCTAAAAAGAGAATATTTTGAATATAGTAATAAAAATTCAAAATTATTAGCAAAAGCAGCAAAAAATAAAAGGGAAAAAAGGGAAATTGGTGTTTTGATTAATAATCAAGGGATAAGATGTAATAAGATAAGAGATAAATGTAAAATTGTGAAAGATTTTTATCAAGCTTTATATGCAAGAAAAGAAATAGATGTGGAGAAGCTTAAAAAACAGCTAGAGAAGCAAATGGTGAGTAGAATAAAACAGGAGCATAGGGACAGAATGGAAGAACAAGTATCAGAAAAGGAAGTAAAAGAGGTAATTGTGGGCTTGAAATTGGGGAAAGCTCCTGGGGAGGATGGGCTACCTGCTGACTTTTATAAGGAATTTAAAGATACAATAGTACCAAAGTTGGTTAAACTATATAATCATATATTGGATGGTGGGCAAATTCCGACTTCATGGTATAGGACCACAATTGTATTATTGCCAAAACTCGGGAAGAATTTAGAAAAAGTAGAATCATATAGACCAATTTCGCTTATAAACCAAGATGCCAAGATCTTCACAGCAATACTGGCTAATCGTTTAAACAACTTTATGGATAACTATATAAATTTAGATCAAGTGGTTTTTTTGAAGGGGATGCATATGGCAGATTTGACTAGAAGAGTGTTAGATTTAATAGATATTGTGAGTCAAACGAAAGAAAAAGTGGGATTAATATATTTGGATATTTTAAGGCATTTGACTCCCTACAATGAATTTCAATTAAGGAATAATAAAAAGTTATGGATTTGGCGATAAATTTAGAAGGGTAATTGATCGATTATATCAACATGGAATAGCCAATGTTAGAGTAAACAACATAACTATAAAATGTTATGGAGGTGGTATCTGACTCCAGTTAGGTTACATCAAATCGATAATAAACGGGATAAAATGTGTTGGAGATGTAAGGATACAGTAGGAACTTATGAGCACATGTGGTGGAGTTGCATCGTGGTAAAGGATTTTTGGAAAAGAATTGAAAAGGAGATTGGAGAAATATTGGGTAAGAAAATCAAGCTGGGATCGGGTACCACTATGTTAACAAATGTGGAAGGTACTAATTTAAATAAGGATGAGAAAGAATTATTTGAAATAATGCTTACGACGGGTAGACAATGTATTGCTAGAAATTGGGGAAATGACATACGCATACAGACAGAGGAGTGGTATAAAGAAATGTGGAATTTAGC
Organism: Bradypodion ventrale; assembly: GCA_035047345.1. Lineage (NCBI taxonomy): Eukaryota > Metazoa > Chordata > Lepidosauria > Squamata > Chamaeleonidae > Bradypodion > Bradypodion ventrale. Next base: position 19,764,608 of record JAWDJE010000009.1, on the reverse strand, counting down.
ATTGAATGATAAACTAACATGGGAGATAAAAGAAAATAAGGGTAGCTTGAGAGAGAACAGATTCTGGAAAATATGGAAACCTTTTGTGGATCACTCACTTATGGGTGTTGAAAGTAACAGACCTGTACCGGAACAAAGTAGTTTTTGGAGATAAAATAATGAGTCACTCTGAGCTCTCCTGGGCAATGTAAATAAACACGGGGTGTGTATATTATTGTTTTTGTTATTGTTTCCTATCCGAATTGGTAATGAATTGAATAAAAATGTGTATGACTCAGTAGTACTAGTAATCAAGTAATATTAAAAAGAAGGCTTTGAGTTAAGGGTAACAATACTTACTGTGTCATATTTAAGCGAATATATTTTTAAGGGTGGCATTAATGCATTTGAAATATAATGATAGATGAAAAATGTGTTAGGATAGGTTGTATCTTTTTTGTTCATTGACTGTTTTCTTTTGTTTATTTAGTATTTTAGTGTATTTTTTATTATTAGTATTTTTTATTATGTATTATTGTGTATTTGTTGAAAAATTCTAATAAAAATTACTTAAAAAATAAAAAAAAATACTTGCTGTAGATTCATCTTTGTAGACATCTGCAGGGGCCCTTCTCCTGAAAAATGGAAACAGGTGCATTTTTGTCCCATTAGGTGTGGTGATGAGTTCAAATTCTGTCCAGTGTCTCCTCCTTCTTTCGTGTTCTGATCTTGTGCTGCTGTTTCTCAAACGCAAGTTCTTTATCGGTGCAGGCATCTGATGGTAATCTTTAAGGTCTATTAAGGGTTTTTAATGTTTTTAATGTTTTCACTGTTGTTATGCCGCCCAGAGTCATCTGTTCAATTTGGGTGGCAATATATAAATTTGAATAATAAATAAATAAATAAATGCTTTATTGGCAGATTTCTTTGATCAGCCAACAGAAAAGCATTCTGCCAGTATAAAGGTATATCTGCCAACTAGAAGAGGCTTATACCAAATCTTTAGCTCTATAATCAGTGTATGTCAGTTACATTTTCACTGTCCATGGGTGAATTCAATGTTTGCCCTTATAAAACACCAGTTTCCTGTCTCTTTCTATGTTACCATCTCAGTCCCTGGAGGGTTGGGTGCCATAATGGCAAGTCTCCATCTCTTCCTCACTGTGAAGATTAGTTGTTCTTGAACAAGGTCCAGTCCCTCTCTGATGTTACTCATCCACATTCTACTTCTTCCACATTTGCCCTCAATCTTCCCTCCAATGATTTATTGCTGTATATTATATTTGTCATGATGAATTATGCATCCAAGATAGGTGAGCTTGAGTTTCTTAATAACCAACTCTATTTCATTTTGTTTTCCTATCTGATGTACTTCTTCATGTGAAGGGTTCTTTCATATGTTCTTATTTCAAAACATTTCTACTATTGAGCACTTCCTTCTAAATAGTCAAACTCTCACATCCGTAACAGGAGTGTTGGCCATATATCATGCTTCAGCATCCTTTGTCTCAAGGATATATTTAGCTGTTTGTTACACATTATTTTCTTCATCTTCATAGAAGTTGTTCTATCTATCAATCTTAGCTTTACTGTATTTCTATACTGTAGTCTATGTGGTTGCTAACTGACCATCTGAGATATACATATTTGTCTATTTGGTCTATGTGTGATTAAGACTGATATTATTCCTACTTATTACCACTGATTTTGCTCTCTCTCTTTTGGCATTGATTGACAGTCTTGTTCTTTCTTCTGTGACCCAATCTAAAAATATTTAACTTTAGTTCTTCTCGTTTGAAATTCTATTTAGTTCTTGTGCTGCTAATCAATATATTTTCAACTCACTGTGCTGTAAGTAGAGAACTCTGGTACTTTTACTTTGCTATAGGACTTTGGATTGTTCTTTGTACAGTATTTTAAAAATCTAATCTGGGATTTTCTGCCTCATTATTGGTAATCTTTTGATGTCATTCCAGTTCATTATCAGCAAAGCAGAGTCAAATGTAAGACATCGTATCTGTAATGAAAGTATTGTGGTTTGGAATGAAAGCATTGTGTATTGAAATAGAGGTATTGTGCTGTCTGTTAGGAATTGCAGAGCAAGCCTTCGGGTTGGAAGGCCGCAGCAGAAGGCTGAGGACACAGTGGATAACACAGTGAACGAAGCAGATACACTCTGTTGTGCAAAGAGTTATTTTACTGGTGGTAAAAACAAAGGTTTATGGTTTCCTAAAGGTATGTACAATAACAGCGGTAGTTTCAAAAGTAAACAAGATAGCTTTTCCTCTTCTTACCAGTCAGTTCAGTCACTGAGGTAAACAGTCCAAGGATACATAGTCCAATAAGCAAAGCAAAGTACAAAGCAGCAATCTGTAAGCTTGCATAGCAGCAACAAAACAGTCAGCGTTCAGCTTTTTTAATATATTTTTTTATTAATCTCTCTATATCCTAACATCTCACCGACTAAACAGAATAGATTGACACATGGATAGCACTCCTATTGAAATCAATTATTCTTTGGATTTCACAGATTTCTGAATTTTGTAATGGGATTATTGTCTTGAAGATATACCAACAGGTAATGCTAATCATACATTTTAGGATCTAATGTATTACATGCATGCATGTAGATATATTTTATCATGTACTGAAAACATAAAGATATGCAGGGATTGTTAACTCTTCCAGATATTGCTAGACTGTAATTATAATGCTAATTCAGAACTGCCTAGTCTGGTTTGGTAGTTCAAAGTAAATATATATATATATATATATATATATATATATATATATATATATATATATATATATATATATATATATATATATATATATATATATATATATATATATATATATATATATATATATATATATATATATATATATATATATATATATATATCTGGAGGGCTATGGTTCCCCTTCCCATTTAACATATATTTGGAATAGACCCTAGTTAACACCACCATATCACTCTGAACATGCTAATCTTATATTATTTTAGATGTTAAGCAGTGCTGGACCTGGTGATCAATTGTATGGGAGAGCAATACTGGTGCTGTCTTGGAGAAGGGTCCTAGCTTTGTGGTAGAGAAATTGCTTTGCTTTGCAGAAGTAACCAAGTTCAATCCCAAGCATATCCAAGTAGTATGAGGAAAAACTCCTGCCACAAACCTTGAAGGTGCCAGTTCAAGCTGACATGCCAGGCTGGATGAACCAGTGATCCAACAGCATACAAAAATTACATGCATTCCTTCTTAATTATAGTGAGTTTTTTTAAAATCATGGATCCCAATATTCAAATCACAAAAGCAGGGGCTAGTTTTTCCATATAAGCTTCTTTCCTAAGACTGCAACCCACACTCTTTTCAGATACTTCTCTAGTTTAAAAAAAGGAGAAGTGAAAATAAAACATAAACATATGGCTTGTTCGGCACAGAACAATGAATCACTGGTGTCATGCTAATTAAAGAGCTACTATTACATTACTTCCTTCAGGGCTCATTTTATAATTTTTTAGGATTATACCACATTGATTATTTTAGACCCCTTTTAATTTCTTAGTATTTAATGAAGCTAGGGAATCATGTATATATAATTCAAGTATGAAAAAAATTAAATTAGTAGGAAAGTTGATCCAGCAATTTCATTAGCGGATAAAGGAACACCGCCAAAAATGCCTACACAGCTTGCAACTAGCATATAAAAGTTCTCCTTTTGCTTTCTTTGGATTTCAAAATAATATTTGTATTCCAGCTATTATACAGCATTCTAACATCTTATTGATTTAACAGAATAGATTGACACATGGATAGCAATCCTAGTGAAATAAATTGGAGTTTAAAAGTGCTTGCCTTTAATTGGACCATTTATGTATTATAATGTACTAGTTGAGGACCCTAGGTTGCCCAGGGATGCTCCGCATGGGGGTCCCCGTCTGGCTTGTGGTTCTCTGTTGTTCCCAAGCCACCCCCGACACCATCTTTCACCCCCGGCCCTGCCAGGCCCTGTCCCTGCAGCCCTCGCCGGGCGGCGGCCCAAATGTCTTCCCCACTGCCGCACATGCACACTCCTGTAGGCTGCTCTGTGAGCAGCCATGAGGAGGGAGGCCATTGCCGCTGTTACCGCGCTGGCATGCATGTCGCCTGTCTTTCCACCCCCACCGGTCCCCCTTGCCTTGCTGTGCTCTCGATTGGCTGTTCCCAGCTCTGCATTCTGGAGGGCACCTTCAAGGTTTGTGGCAGGAGTTTTTCCTCATACTACTTGGATATGCTTGGGATTGAACTTGGTTCCTTCTGCAAAGCAAGAAGGAATGGCGATGTGGGACGGCCTGTCAATCTTGTTCGTGCCCCTTTTTCTTTTGACGTGTAGGCGCTGCCACCGAAGGAAGCTGTGGCTGTGTTATGTATGTACAATGTTGCTTTAAGAGATGTTACCTTGAAATGCATGAATGTAACCTGACCACAATTACAATGTAGCCCAGCTGTAAAGGAACGCGAGTTAGCTGTCCATAGGGGGCAGCTGCGAGCGTTCACCTCACATGGTTCACATTCCCCAAATCACCAACAGCCGCGGGAACTTTCCCGCCTCCTCAAAGAACCACAGAAGAGAGGCGTGACCCCGACGATGTCACGCCGGTAGCAGCCAATAAGCTACCGTGCAGCAAGATTCAATTGTGTTGTGTACTGTATATAATGTGAGATATCTCCGCCATTACCACATGTTCATCCTGATCATCAACCAATAAACCTGTGTTAGTCCTTCCTGCGACTCCTTCTTTGTCTTCCGTGCAAGACACCAAATTGGCGACGAAGGTGGGATAGATGGCGAATCCCAAGGTCAAGCCGTACCACTTCGATGTCAGCGAGCCCGAGCAATGGGAGCTCTACGAGTGCCAGTTTCGGCATGCAATGGAAGCCACAGGCGTCGACGACGACGCAAAAATGCGCTCCCACTTCCTGGCTCAGGTGGGGCCAGCCACGCTGCGGATCCTGATGACCCTGGTGGCCCCCCAGAAGGTAGACGAGGTGCCCATCGACCGGATCCTGGAGAGGCTGCGTGAGCACTTCCAACCGCCTGTCTCGATCTTCCCAGCCCGGGTCGCGTTCCACAGGCGAGACCAGCGACCGGGCGAATCCGTGTCCGCCTACGCGGCGGCCCTCAGGCTTGCAGCGGTGCATTGCCAGTGGGACGACCTGGACCAGGCCCTCCGTGACCGCATGCTGTGTGGTTTGAGGGACGAGGAGCTTCAGAGGAGGCTCATGACCCGCGACCATCGCCTCACTTTCAACGAGGTACTGCGGGAGGCCTAAGCAGCCGAGGAGGCCAGGAGCGGTGTCCGGTTATTCAAGTCTCGAGGGGCCACGTCCGAGAGGGCCAAGTCACCAGTGCAGGCGGCCCGGTGGACACCAGTGAAGACGGCCTGGCGGGCCCCCAAGCCGCCCGCCGCCACACCAACGTCGTCCGAGGAGTCGTCCACCACAGCGAATCCCTACTCCAGCGAGGACGACGACGTCCAGAGGATCAAGAAGCGAGGTGAGAAGCAGCAGACCCGTGAACAGCAGGACCGCCGCTGCGATGGTTGTGGGGCGGCCCACGACCGCACGAGGTGCCCGTTCCGGAAGGCCGAGTGCCACAACTGCGGCCGAAAGGGACACATCGCCCGAGTGTGCAGGCGTGGGCGAGTCGAGGACAAGGGCAGTTCCAGCCATCCCCAGATGCACCAACAAAAGGCGGCCGGCACCAGGAAGGTCTCAGCCGGCTACAGCGAGGAAGGCGTGAACCGCGTGGGCCTGGAGCACCGGCGGTTCTTCGTAGAGGTACTGTTGCAGGGGGTCCCAGTGAGGATGGAAATAGACTTGGGGTCTTCCTATTCCATCCTGTCCCAAAAAGAGTTTATGCGCATTCCCCCAGAGAAGCGGCCCAAACTGCGGGCCATGAGATCCAATCTACGGGATGTGCAGGGAAATGGGATCCCAGTGTTGGGGGTGGGGAACTTCAGGGTAAAGTTCAAGAGCTACTCCGAGAAACTGCCCCTAGTGGTCCTTAAAGGGGGGAGGTGCTGCCTTTTGGGAACGCAGTGGTTTGCTCCCCTGGGGATTGAACTGTCCGGCATTAACGCCATCGAGACTGACCCAATGCGGGACGTGTGCAATGCACACCCGGATGTTTTCAAGAAGGGGCTCGGGAAATACAAGGGGCCCCTGGTTTCCTTTGAGCTGGACCCAGAAATCCGGCCCATCCGCCTCAAGCCAAGGAGAGTGCCCTTAGCCCTCAAGGACAAGATTGAGGCGGAACTGGACAAATTGGTGGGGCAGGGGATTTTGGTTCCAGTCGACTCGGCGGAGTGGGAAACGCCGATTGTTACAGCCCTCAAGTCCAATGGGGAGGTCAGGATTTGCGCGGACTATAAATGTACGATAAATAAGGCCATTCGGCCAAATGCATACCCAGTACCCGTGGTCAGCCACTTGCTGGCCACGTTACATGGGGGGAGGTGTTTCGCCAAGCTAGATCTGGCCCAGGCGTACCAGCAGCTCTCTGTAACCCCGGCTGCTGCCACCGCGCAAACAATCGTAACACACAAGGGGGCGTTTAAGGTAACGCGCCTTCAATTTGGCGTGAATTCGGCCCCCGGAATTTTCCAGTCCCTCGTGGAACACCTTTTAAAGGGGCTTCCAGGCGTCCTCCCATACTTCGACGTGTTGATAACAGCGGGGAGCGAATTAGAGTTAGCGAAGAGGCTAGATGGGGTTCTCTCAGTGTTCGAGAGGGCAGGACTTCGATTGAGGAGGGACAAGTGCGTATTCTTCGCGAGGGAGGTAGAGTTCCTAGGGTTTAAGGTAACCCCGGACGGAATCAAACCCTCCGAATCCAAGGTAGCGGCCGTGAGAGACGCCCCTCGCCCCACCGCGAAACCGGAGCTGCAGTCATTCCTAGGGCTCCTTAATTTCTATCACTCCTTCCTGCCTCGGAAGGCATCGGTCGCGGAGCCACTGCACGCGTTACTTAAGAAGGATGCGGTTTGGCGGTGGGGGGACAAGCAGGAGAGGGCATTCAAAGAGCTCAAGTCACTCCTGTTCTCGGATGCGGTCCTGACCCACTTCGATCTGAAAAAACCAGTGGTGCTAGTCTGTGATGCGTCCCCGGTGGGGGTGGGGGCGGTCCTGTGCCACGGGTTGGAGAGCGGGAGGGAAGCCCCGGTGGCGTACTACTCAAGGTCCCTCTCGAAGGCCGAGCGCAATTACGCGCAAACAGATAGGGAGGCCCTAGCAATAATCGCGGGAACAAAGAAGTTCCACGACTTCCTATACGGCCGCGAGTTTACGGTAGTGACGGATCACAAGCCGCTTCTGGGGATCTTCACTACCGGCAAACCCACCCCACAAATTCTATCCCCTAGGATGTTGCGTTGGGCCATTTTTCTCAACGCCTACCAATATGAGCTAGTCTATCGCCCAGGCAAGGAGATCTCCCATGCGGACGCCCTGTCCCGGTCCCCTCTCCCTAGCTTAGGGGATCCCACATGCGAGGTAGAGCAGGAACACCAAGTCCTGCTGATTGAGTCTCTCGACTCACCCCCAATTGTGCCGGCCGACCTCGCCAAGGCCACGGCGGCCGACAAGATCCTGGCCCAAGTTAGTTCCTGGGTGAGAAAAGGGTGGCCCGTCTCTTCCCCCGAGGAACATTTCAAGCCGTTTTTCAGACGCAGAGTAGAGCTTTCTCTGGAAAGGGGCTGCTTACTCTGGGGCCAGCGGGTGGTTATCCCAGAGAAGCTGAGGGCCAAGGTGCTGAGGCTACTGCACACCAGCCACCCCGGGATCGTGCGCTCCAAGGCTCTGGCCAGGAGCTTCTTTTGGTGGCCCCAGATAGACGGAGACATAGAGCGTTTAGTGGGCACGTGCGAGAGCTGCCAGAGCTCTCGGCCCGAGGAGTCCCGGTTACCCCATAGGGAATGGGATACGGCCCGCGGGCCATGGTCCCGGATCCATGTCGACTTCGCTGGCCCTTTCCGCGGGTCCTTGTTTCTCCTAGTCGTCGACTCCTACTCCAAGTGGTTGGAGGTAATCCCCATGAACAGCACTTCCTCTGCCACAACCATTAAACAGTTGCGCAAGCTGTTTGCCTGCTTCGGCCTGCCCAACGTCCTTGTAAGCGATAACGCTAGTACCTTCACGTCGGCAGAGTTCAAAACATTTATGGAGAGGAACGCCGTCAAGCACATAACCGCTGCCCCGTTTCACCCCGCCACAAACGGTCAGGTAGAGCGCCAAGTGCGCACTACGAAAGACGCACGGCGGCGCATGGGTCCCGGTGAGTTGAACCTGCATCTGTGCCAGTTCCTCATCTGCTACAGGACAACCCCCTTAGCGTCAGGTTTTTCCCCAGCCGAACTCCTCATGAGGAGGCGTCCGGTAACACTTTTTGACCGGATGGATCCGTCCAGGGTGGAGGATGAAGGGAGAAATATAAGCATAGGGGGAGGGAGCTCTAAAAGTTTTTCGGTAGGGAACCCGGTTCACTGCAGGAACTACGCGGCCTCGGGGCCAGCGTGGGTGCCAGGGACAATTGTTGAGCAAACGGGGCCGGTATCCTACAGGGTCGAGACTAGTTCAGGTCTACTCTGGAGAAGGCATGCCGACCAACTCAGAAGGCGAGTCACCGGGGAGGGGGAATCAGCGTTAGGGTCCTCCCCCACCCGCATTACCCAAGGGGGAGACACAGAGGAGGATACTTTCAAAGAGAGGGATCAGTTTGACGAGGATTATGAGTTGCAGTACCAGGGGGGTGTAGCGGAGTGGTCCCCCACCCGTCCTAGCGAGAAGAGGGGTTTCAGTTCAGCCCCTGGTACTTCCAGTCCCCCTAGCCCTTTTGTTTTAGAGTATACCATAGCTCCTGCTCCCCGGAGACCAACACCCCCAAGACAGGCAACAGGGGCGAGTCCGCCCACCACAGTCTCTAGAACGCCCGGACAGGCAGCGGGGGGTGGCGAGGCCACGAGGGCCTCTTCGTCGATCCCGAGTTTCGTACTGGGGGGGTCCCCAAACTCCTCAAATGGTAGGCAGGGATTCACTTCCCAACTATTCATTCCATTCCCGTCCCCCAATGCAAGGTTACCACAGACGCCACACCGAGCCACTAATGAGTCCCCCCTTTCCATTGCAGGGCAGGACTCCGCGGAACCAGGAGCCGCCGGCTCCCCTGTGTTAAGTCAAGCGGCCGCACGCCCAAGGCGCACGTGCGGCAAGCCACAATGGTTGAGGGACTTCGTCCCATCCTAGGGGGGAGGGATGTTATGTATGTACAATGTTGCTTTAAGAGATGTTACCTTGAAATGCATGAATGTAACCTGACCACAATTACAATGTAGCCCAGCTGTAAAGGAACGCGAGTTAGCTGTCCATAGGGGGCAGCTGCGAGCGTTCACCTCACATGGTTCACATTCCCCAAATCACCAACAGCCGCGGGAACTTTCCCGCCTCCTCAAAGAACCACAGAAGAGAGGCGTGACCCCGACGATGTCACGCCGGTAGCAGCCAATAAGCTACCGTGCAGCAAGATTCAATTGTGTTGTGTACTGTATATAATGTGAGATATCTCCGCCATTACCACATGTTCATCCTGATCATCAACCAATAAACCTGTGTTAGTCCTTCCTGCGACTCCTTCTTTGTCTTCCGTGCAAGACACCAAAGGCTGCTAACGCGGGCACAACCCAGTGTTTGGCGGCAGCGGTGATGGTGGCCCTGGTGTCTTCCCCGCCACTGCACGCACACACCACGGCAGGCCACTCCTGTGAGTGGCTGCAAGGAGAGAGGCCATTGCAACTGTTACCAGAGTTGCAGTACTTCCCTCCGATTCTCTCTTTTCCCCCCTCCCTTCATTTCTTTTTCCTTCCATCCTCTCCCTTGCCCGCGATCCAGTTTGGCAAGGGTGTGTGTGCAAATGTTTGCTCATTCTCTTAAACAAACGTGTACCAGTAAGCCCTGGTGCCAGTTGGAAGTGGGGGAGAAGAAGTGAGCGTCCAGGATTTAAACCATTTAATATTGCTTGCTTTTCCTCTTGAAGAAGCATAGCAGTTCCCCGAGACGTCGGCCAGCAACCTAAGGGATGGCAAACCTATGTATTATGCTCAATAGCTACAAGAAATTAAGCAATCTAGTTAATTGGCTCAGAATGATGGGTTTCTTTTTTATTTCTTCCTCTGACATCTTAGTAGGGTGTATTTGATTACTCTTTTGCCTGTACTAGCAGCACATGTGAGGAACGTGTGATAAGTGCCCAAGGTAGTTTAAAACCAGGAGGTCCAGCCCATTGTATGGAAAGAGGCATTCTTGTCTGGAAAAAACCCTGCAAAGTCTTCACTTTCATGCTGGTTGCTGACCATAATAAATAAATTCAGTTCTTCACCCTCTTTGTCAAGCTGTAGGTTACAGATAGCTGTCATTAGAAGCTGAAATCCATTCATGTTTTATGATTAAGCAACCATACTTATCAATAAGGATGCAAATTATCTCCAGATGAATATGTTAGTTTGGCATTATTGTGGTTTAAAATGTTAAACCAGAAAAGATGTGATGCAATTGCAAGCAGAGGGAGAAAGAGAGAGAGTCTAAGGAAGAGGCTGAGCTGGCATCAGTGAAGGAGGACAGTACAGTATGCAACTCACTTGAAGAAACAAGTGAACCTTGCCGGACCCACTCCCCCAATAGACGGACAACAGTGCTGGGATTAAAACTGGGCCACTTTGTTATTTGTAATTCAACAATGCAAGCGGGCCGCCATAGCACTGGTAAGGAGGAATGGTTATAACCAATTATATCGACCCCAAACAGAAGCGCAAATGCAAGCGCGGCGCCAAAATGGCCGCCGCGCTCTTTGCGGGGGGGGCCCCCACAGGACAGAGAATCCGGGTAGTTAGGGGCGTGGCCAGCTCCCTTATAAAAGGGGTGGCCACGAGGCAGCCGAGCTGCCATTTTACCTCAGCGACGGAGCGGAGAAGTCTTTTCCCTGTGTCTCCGTCGCTCTTTAGCTTACCGGGAAGCCTTTGGTAGCGATTCTTCCTTTTCAGCTTCCCTTTGCTTCAGGAGAGATGCCTTCGAAGAAGAAGGCAGCTTCGAGTGCGGCTCGCGCTGTTAGGAGGCGCAACCCAGGTCGGAGGACCGCGGTGCCGCCTCCTCAGCAGCCGCCTTCGCAGGCCCCGGCCGGGGCTAGCGGAATGGGGTCTATTGCCCCTTGGCCCGGAGTGGGCGAACAGAATACGGGCGCGGAAGGGGTTCCGGCCCACGGCCCGCGAGCGGTGGACACCGCTCCTGCACCTGCCCACCCTGTTGGGCCTGCTGCTCTTGGGTCGCAGCCTCCCCCTGGGCCCTCTAGCCTTGGGGGGTGGTGCGGCCCCCCGCCTTGGCAGGTTTCTCCACCGACCCTGCCGGGCTTCGGTGCTGGCCAATGGCCATATTCGGGTCCTGGGGTACAGGGACCTGTACCCACGCCTGGACCGGGCGGGCCGGCCGGCCCTTGGCCCCAGGTCGACGTGGCAGCCTTACTGGCCCGTATTGCGGCCCTGGAAGCGTCGTTGGCTCGGGCCAGTCAGGCGGGGGCCCCCTTTGGGGCCCCTTTTGCGGCGCTGTCGGCAGGAGGACAACAGCCGACAGGGAGGGTTGAGCTGCTGCAGGCGCGTGGCGCGGTTTCGGCCACTGCCTCGCAGCTCCCCAGTCAGCAGCCAGGTGCGGGTCAGGCCCCGGTGATGAGCTCTACGTCGGTCGTGAGCTCCGACGCCCCCAGTGGGCCGGAACCCCCGGTGGGGGCGGCCCGCGGGGGTGCAGCATGTGAGTATACGGTGCAAGTGAGTACATCCACACACATTCCCAATATGGGGGGGGCTTTTCAATGGCCTTGGCCTCGCGCGGGTGGGGCGGGGGCCACGCTGTCGGCACCCCACCCGGCGACGACGACTGCCACCCTGGGCAATGGGGTGGGTACTTGTTCTTACACTGCGGGGAATGTCCTGGGGGTGGCTGGGCTAGCTCAGCCCCCTTTTCCTATGGCTGCGGTGCCTTTTTCGGCTTTGCCAACGGCGGGGTATTCCTTGCCACTGGGTGATCACTTGGCACAGACTACCAGAGAAAAGATATGGCGGGGGGAGTATGTTGATATCTTCTCACTCCACCAAGGAGGAAAGGGAGGGACAGGAGGGACAGGATGAGAAGGATAAGGAGCAGGCACGTCGCCGTAAGCCGCCACGTACCTGGGCCAACTGGCTCCCTGCTTATTTAATATACATGGCGGTGTACTTGAGGGCGCGGCCGGATTTGGCTATTCCCATGGTCCAATATTTGGACAACATATATAGGGCGATGGTGGATTTCCCAGGCCCCTCGTGGTTAGCCTATGACGAGGAATTCCGTATGAGGATTCCCCTTCACCCCGAAATGAGATGGGACGAGCCGTGCCAGAGGCTTTGGCTTTTGTACATGACGCCCACACGCCCAGCCCCGGGGGATAGATACCATTGTGGACATGCGGTCCAGCGAGCAGCTCCGGCCCAGGTTACCCGCCAAGCGGCGGGGCAGGGGGTTCCAGCCCGCCTGCTGTGCTGGACTTTCTCGTCCAATGGTTCCTGTAATAGGAAGAATTGCAAGTACAGGCATGAGTGTCCCACATGTTCGGGCCCCCACGCAGCCTCCGCCTGTCCCAGGCCTGGAGGGACACGGGGCAGAGGGAGGGGCAGACAGTGGGCTGGCAAGACTGCCACGGATGGAGCTGGTTCTCCAAAAGGCCCCCTCCCCAATTAATGTGGACATGCTGGAGCGTTGGCTCGCATCGTACCCGAAGGGGGAGGATGGGGAGTATCTCCTTCAGGGTTTTAGGCAGGGATTCCGTATCCCTTTCATGGGTGATAGGTCCCCTCAGGATGCCCCCAACCTTTTATCCCTCAGAGGGAGGGAGGACGTGGCTGCGGCCAGCATTAAAAAGGAGTTAGATGCGGGCAGGGTCGCTGGACCTTTCCCTGCACCCCCGTTTCCCAATCTTAAGGTGTCGCCACTGGGCTTGGTCCCCAAAAAGTCCCTAGGCGAGTTTCGCCTTATTCATCATTTGTCCTACCCAGCAGGCCGATCGGTCAATGATGCTATCCCTGATGACCTTTGTTCAGTCAGGTATACATCGTTTGACCAGGCGCTGCGCATGGTGCGCTCTTGTGGCCCGGGTGCCCTGCTTGCCAAGTGCGACATTAAGTCGGCTTTTCGCCTTTTGCCAGTGCATCCGGGCGACTTTGAGTTGCTGGGTTTCAAATTTAAGGGTGATTATTATTTTGATAAGGCCATGCCTTTTGGCTGTTCCATATCATGTTCGGCCTTCGAGCGTTTTAGTACCTTCTTAGAGTGGGCTTTCGTCCGCAGGTCAGGGTCCCGGTCTGTAGCCCATTACCTGGATGACTTTTTATTCGAGGGTGAACGGGGCTGGGACACGTGCACACGTCTCCTCAACACATTTCAGACGCTAATGCAGGAACTCGGTGTCCCTTTAGCGCCCGAAAAGACCGAGGGCCCATCTACCAAGCTAGTATTTCTGGGGGTGGAGATTGACACAGTAGCGCAGGCTTCTAGGTTGCCGGGCGATAAGGTGTCCAGGATAGTGGCCCTTATCTCGGATTTGCTGGCCAAGCGCAAGGCATCACTGAGGGAACTGCAGGTGCTACATGGTCACCTCAATTTTGCTTGCAGGGTGGTCGCACCGGGCAGGGCTTTTGCCCGGCGCTTATGCGACGCCATGGCAGGGTTATCCAGGCCCCACCATAGAGTTAGGCTTACCCGGGGAATCAGGGCAGACATGTTTGTCTGGTTGCAATTCCTGAGGGAGTTCAATGGGGTCTCATTTTGGAGGTCTGACCTCCTGGCATCCCCCAATTTTCAGATCCAGTCTGATGCCTCAGGATCCCTGGGTTATGGGATGTACTTCAATGGGAAGTGGGCCTATGGTGGGTGGCCACCGGCCTGGGCAGGCACGGGTCGCCTGCGGGATCTCACATACCTGGAATTTTTCCCTATTCTGGGGGCTTTGATGCTATGGGGCGAGCAGTGGGCTAATTCGGTTGTGCATTTCTGGTGTGACAATGCTGCTGTTGTCCACATTGTCAATGCACAGACTTCCAAATCGCCCAGGGTCATGGAACTAGTGCGCCATTTTGTGTTGCGCTGCCTGCGCCTCAATGTCTTGTTCAGGGCCAGGCTTGTTCCAGGGATTAATAATGATATTGCTGACGCTTTGTCCCGCCTGCAGATCTCCCGGTTCCGCGCCTTGGCCCCGGATGCGGAGGAATTTCCCTCGCCACTCCCGGACGAGATGTGGACTATTGGCAAGGAGAGGTGAACCGGGCGATTGGCCTGTCACTAGCGCCACGCACGCGTAAGGCGTATCAACAAGCATTCAATTCTTACAGAGCATTTTCTGCTCAATTTCACCTGCCAGAGACCTGGCCTATCCCGGTGGACCATGTTCTGCGGTTCATGGTTCACCTGCATGCACAGGGCCTCGCACCTCGCACCATAGCATCCAAGCTCTCGGCGTTGGCTTTTATGGCCAAAGTGGGAGGTCATGTGGACAGCACCTCTGACTTCCGTGTGAGACATGTTTTGGAGGGGTGGGTGCGCGAGCGCGGGCGTTGCCCGGACGACCGGCACCCTATTTCCCCAGGGGTTCTTACCCAGTTGGCCCGGGGCTGGCCAGGCCTCTGTTTTGATCATTATGAGGCAGCCCTTTTCCATGCAGCCACAACGGTGGCATTTTTTGGAGCGCTCCGCATCAGCGAACTTGTGATGCTGTCTAAGGCGGATGCAAGTTGTAGGGCACTGGAACTCGAAGATGTCTATGTCGCCAAAGACTGGGCTCAGTTGAGGATACGCTCCTCTAAAACAGATCAGCATGTCGTAGGCAGTGGTGTAAGACTGCTACGGTGTTCTTTGGCAGACATCTGTCCGGTTGGTGCCCTACGGGAGTACCTGGCACTGCGTGGCATGCACCACGGCCCGTTTTTCTGTCACCAAGATGGGTCTCCCCTTACTAAATTTCAGTTTTGGCAGGTGACAGGCAGAGCCCTCACCAGGGTGGGCCTACCAGGTGCCCGTTATGGCACACATTCATTCCGTATTGGTGCAGCCTCTACAGCAGCTGCTTTTGGGTACTCTGGGGCTGACATACGTAGCATGGGGAGGTGGGGCTCGCAATGTTTTCAGTTTTATGTGCGCCCACTCCCGCCATGAGTACCAACCCAGTCACCTTACTGCCTTTTTTCTCAATTTTATTACAGACCCTGGGTGTCGTATTACACCGGTGACAGTATGGCTGGTGGGCCACAGCTATGTGCACAGGGCAGCGCGTTACGCTGCGGCGACAGAGTGGGGACCCCGACTGGGACTGGGTGAACACGCCAGTCTCACATGGCATGGTAAGCCTGGGATGTTATGGCGGGAGCTGCGGCCTTTCCTTTTTTCTGGCCTGGGTGCTGACCCGCCTGACATTCTCATCATCCACATGGGGGGCAATGATTTGGGCCAGGTTACCGGCTTATCGCTCAAGCATGCGATTTGCGAGGACCTCGCCTACTTGCATTATGTCTGGCCTGCCACAACCCTGGTTTGGTCGGACATTGTCCCGCGACATTCTTATAGAGGAGGCGTTAACCTCCTGGCCCTTGACCGCGCTAGGCGCACAGTCAATAGGGCGGTGGCGCGGTTTCTTGCCGACAGGGCTTGGGGACGGGTCAGTCATCACCCCGCTATTAGCTTACAAAATTATGACTTGTACGCAGGGGATGGGGTCCATCTGTCGCGAGGAGGTATGGACCTCCTGTTGGGTGATTGGCGAGCAGGCCTGTTGACCGAGCTGACGGTCTGGGGGGGGCGTCAGGCCTTCTTTGAAGCCCCTCCGTGTGGCGGGTAGCACTGGTAAGGTAAACAGTATGACCCACAGGTATCCGGCAGGTTCGCAATTGACTGGACAACACTAGACAGGAATAAATTAGTTAAACGTTGTCCGGTCAACGATGAACCAGGCGACGGGGTGATGACGATAGCTAACCAGCATGCATCACCCCGTGATTTCACGGATACGCGTCAGAGGGTGGGGTCATGAGTTAGATATTGACTACGGTCAACAATTTGTTTGTTGTCAACAAACAAATTGATACAAATTGATACATTGTAACCAACTGCCGTTGGCAATTTTGGGGTGGTACCTTACCAGTGTTACTTCGGCCTGCTTGCCTTAAGAATTATGATTGGTCGTTTTACCAATACAAATTTATAATTCGGACTAGGGCATTGAATCAATAAATGTGGCCCGATGCTGTTATCCACTTTCAATGTTGTCTGTGTCCGTTATTGGGGGGTGCGCCTGCAATGACCAAACCTCTGCTTCTGACGTGTGTCCGGTGAACCGGAAGGATTTGCAAGCTGTATCTAGCATAGCATCACCTTGTTCCTGAGCACACACGATTGGCCAGTCGCTGTACCTCTATCTTATCCTTCCTGTGGCCAACCGAGTGTGCTCCTGCCGGACTCGTAGGGGTCACCCAGTGCCTCCTTACCAGTGCTAACCACCAAGCGACCAAAAAGGGAACCAAAACTACCCCGTAACTAGCCCAACAGTGACAGTGTGCGATGGGCGAAAATGCCAAGTACCAAAAGGCCAATCTAGGTTCAAGCAAAAATTCCCATCTGGCCCCGAAGCGACCAAAATAATCACACTGCGACCCAGGGTGGGGGTGGAGGGCAAACGCTGCCTGGCCCAGTCGGCAAGAAGGCAGAAGGGCAGCCCGAGCCCCTCTTTTAAGGAGGCCAGCCCTGCCTCTTCCACCTCGTGCCGTCTCCCATGGGGGAGGAGCCAGCAAAGCGCGCGGTGGCAGATCTGCGCTGCTGCGCGTCCCTTTGTTGCCTTTCATGCTGCAAAATGTCTGATTAAATCATCAAACTCTGTGCTGTTTAGAGGGACTATTTTGCAGCCAGGATTGTGGTGGCTCAGTGGTTAAGAAGCTCGCCTTGTTAGCTGGAAAGTTGGCAAGTCAGCAGTTAAAGACCTGAGTACTGCATGACAGAATGAGCGCCCATCTCTGTCCCAACTCCTGCCAACCTAGCAAGAAATTGCAAGCAGATAAATTATAGGGACCACTTCAGTGGGAAAAAATCATGGGGACATGAAAGGAACCTCCTTTGGGCATCCCGTGAGCCTAGTTCCTCCAGCAAAACTATTTTCAACCCAGAATAATTTTTGACATGAAATTATTATTATTTCACAGCCAGGCCCTCTGTAGGCCCCAGAGTCATTGAAAGAGGAGGAAGTCCAGAAGAGATAGAGAAAGGAAAAGGTAGGTAATAGAAAGTTATAAATTGGGTTTGTTTCTGAGCAGGGAGTTTCCTGGGGGGGGGGGCGGACAGAGACACCCCCCATCCTCCACAGTTTGGGGGCGATTGCAACGTCGGTGGGGGAGTCACCCTTCCCTTATTTCCCTCTTTCTTTCTTTTTCTTTCTTTCCTTTCTTTCATTTCTTCCCTTCGTTTTATTCTGTGCAAGTGCATCAGAGAGTAAAGACAACAGAAAGACAAAAACGTGGCATCTTAAAGACTAACTGCTGTATTTTAATGTGAGCTTTTGTGGATCAAGTCCACTGGCTCTTTGGCTGTAATCAGAGATGAAAACAAAAACACTGTGGCAAAGCAGTGTCAATATCCTACTCACAAAAAAACTGCTTGTGGCTCTGTTATGTAAAGTTCATAATTTTTATTTCAAACACACTTGGTCTTGTATATTCCTTCAAATTTCTTGTTCAATATCTTGGACAAAATATATATTTGAAATAGGTGCAATCAACAAAGGAGTCTTCTATGTGCCCAAAAAGTATGTCTCACATTCTCTTGTAAATCCTCACATTGAACAAGTATTTTGTACTATGGTTGGGGGGACTTAATCAACATCTAAAATTCACTGCACAATCAGACAGGAGAGCTCTTCCATTTTTGGATTTAATGGTTTTCATAAATAGTGAACAGAGAATAAATATGCGATTATATAACAACCTACTGATTTGTGGATCACCATATTAATCAATATTCGAGATTGACGCCGTCATATATTCGTGATTCCACAGATTTTATAAAACAAGTGGAGGGCATGAAAGTACCAAAACTAGGGGGCATAATTACCTTGGATGTTGAGTCTCTGTACTCAAACATTCCTGTTGAGGAGGCTAGGAGGGTAGTAGAAAAGGTTTTGGAGAATAGGACCATACAGAAGCCTCCGACTGACTTTTTACTAGATTTGCTGGACTTATGCCTTGAGAAAAACTTTTTCAGATTTGAAAGAGAGTTCCATTTACAAATCAGCGGAGTCGCGATGGGCAGTCCAATAGTGCCATCTGTGGCCAACATATATATGTCGGATTTTGAGATTAACACCATCTTAAATCCGGTCATGAATCCTTTCTATAAATACATAGTGGTATACTGAAGATTTATAGACGACTTATTTTTGGTATTGAGTGATTTTGGAATAGTTTCAGATTTTGTACTATGGTTGGGGGGACTTAATCAACATCTAAAATTCACTGCACAATCAGACAGGAGAGCTCTTCCATTTTTGGATTTAATGGTTTTCATAAATAATGAACAGAGAATAAATATGCAATTATATAACAACCTACTGATCACAATGCATATCTAGAATTCAGATCTTTCCATCCGAGCCATTTAAGGAGGAATATACCTTTTAGTCTTTTTGCGAGGGCTAAAAGAAATTCTACATTGAATATGGACTTTGCAACAGCTGCTGTCAATATACATGATAAATTGACATCTAGGGGTTATCCTAGAGAAGTGATTCAACAAGCACGAGGTAGAGTAGAACGAACTCCCAGGAGCGATTTTTTTGAGAGAAAAAAGCCAGTAGAGAATAGGAGGATTTTTTGGTCGGTAGAGTATATGCCATTGGCCAACAAAATTAAAAAAATCATCAGAAAACATTGGTATCTAATTGCAGACATTCCAGGTTGTGAACTACATCCGACTATTGGCTTTAGAAAGACACGCACCATAGGTAATATGGTTATGCGCAGTGGTAGCTTGGCTAAGGTTCCTTCTACAGATTTAATTGTGGGGCATTATAGATGTCAGAACTGTTCTTATTGTAAGTTTTCATGGGAAACAAAAGAAGTTAACATTCCACATTTGGGTTTCACCCATACTTAGCGGTCATTTTCCAATTGCAAGACAGCTTTCTGTGTGTATCTGTGGATATGTGGGTATGCCCTGTTCTATGTGGGGAAGACTTCCCGGCCAATCAGAAATAGGCTAGCTGAACAAAGAAGTAGAATCAGGAATCGCAATTTGTTAGCCCCTCTTGTACAATATTATGTTGAAAAAACCCACTCCGACAATGATTTCAAATTTGTAATTATTGAAACAGTCAAAATGGAATGATACAACAGGGTGGATTTGGACCGTTTACTCCTCCAAAGAGAGTCATTTTATATTCATAAATTTCAAACTCTTTCACCGAAGGGCTTGAACCAGGAGATAGACTATAGCTGAATATTAGGAGTTTCAGCACTCCAGAGAAAGAGGTTTATCTGCATTGTACTGATTCATTATTATGAACAGGATTAGGACCGATTGTGAACACAGGTGTTTTGAATAATTGTTTTGAGAGTATAAGTACACTAGGGTTCAGTCATCATATAACGTTCTGGCACTAAAAGAATTACACTAGAGGCCATTAGAACACGAAAATAGGTAAGAATCTTATTATAATGTGATTATATTATTAAATGTAGACTCATGATGATGTTCTAATGCCAGTAGAAGACACTAAATGATATTATGATTTGTATCTTGTACAGAGTTATATTTTCCTGAGGAAGAAAAATCAAAAAATTTATGAACCGGCTAGATTTTGGAATTTGATAATAAGAAACATATAACAGAACTTGTTCAATGTGAGGATTTACAAGAGAATGTGAGACATACTTTTTGGGCACATAGAAGACTCCTTTGTTGATTTCACCTATTTCAAATATATATTTTGTCCAAGATATTGAACAAGAAATTTGAAGGAATATACAAGACCAAGTGTGTTTGAAATAAAAATTATGAACTTTACATAACAGAGCCACAAGCAGTTTTTTTGTGAGTGTAATCAGAGATGAGCACTGCACCCTAGAGTTGGATATGACTGGCTTTCGAGCAAGGCCAACCTTTACCTTTAGCTAATAACAGAAGATCCCTGATTGTTATTCAAAACTGCTGTGAGGTTTTGCCTCTGTTAATTGCAAGTGGTTAGCAAAGGTGTCCCTTCCTCAAAAGCCAGTTGTATCCGACTCTAGGGTGCAGTGCTCATCTCCATTTACAGCCAAAGAGCCAGTGCTGTCTGTAAATGTTTTAATGGCCATGTGGCAGCCTACTCAGTCACATGACCATCCCCAGCAAGTCACATGGCCACCCTAGCAAGTCATATGCTCAAGTCACATGCTCACCGATTTGGCCACGCCCACTGATTTGGCCACACCCACAAAATTCCCCTTATTTTCAAAACCAAAACTTGACAGGTATGATCCAAAGTGAGGAAATCAATTCCAATAAACTCCATATTCTTCCTCGTACTGTCTCATCCCATGGCCCGTGGTCACAGATACTAGGAAATGTAGTACAGAAGCATCTAGAGGCCTAAGCTTGAAAACCATTCTCTAGAACATGGGCGCTTTAGTGTATGGGACCAAAGACAACGAACAGCCGAAAGGTTGGCTTAACACAGGTTTATTGCATGATGATCCAGGGGAACATAAGGTAATGGCGGATGGGTAGCTCAATATATACAGTGGCTATACATTTGAATGTGGCTCCTCGACAGTCTATTGGTTACTGTCCGCGTGACGTCACAGACGGTCACGCCCTTCTTGTCCAGGTGTAGGTGATGGCGGGAATCTTCCCGCGCTGTTGTTTGCTGGTGAGTCTGGGCCAGGAGAGCTTGAACGCTCGCTATTGCCACCAGGTGGTCATTAGCTCGCGTCCTATTGCAAGGGCTACAATTAAGCAGCTGCTGGTTATAATGTTACACAAGCATGGTTGCATTGGATACACGTGAATGAATACATTGTAAAAAGGTACAGTACGGAACACAACATCCCTCCCCCCTAGGATGGGACGAAGTCCCTCAGCCAAGATGGCTTATTGCAAACGCGTTTGGGCCGCGATGTGGGCTGACCTGCCCCAGGGGCGCTACTGCTTCCTCGTTCCCTGGTCCCTTGTCCTGAAATGGGAGAGGGAGACTTGTTAGCGGCTTGCCGTGGTTTGGCGGTTTTGGGGGAAGGGAAAAACTCCATTGTGGGCAGACCGGAGACACTTGGGGCTAACGAAAAACCCCTCTTCTTGCTTGGACGGGTGGGGGACCAATCCGCAAAACTTCCCCAGTTCTGAAAATCAAAATCTAAATCTGCTGGGGTATCCGTATTAGTGGGGAGATCCCGCGGGATATCTATGAGGACAGATTCCCTTTCCTCCCCCCTTGGTGGGGACTCATG
The DNA here is from genome assembly GCA_035047345.1 of Bradypodion ventrale. NCBI lineage: Eukaryota > Metazoa > Chordata > Lepidosauria > Squamata > Chamaeleonidae > Bradypodion > Bradypodion ventrale. The sequence continues at coordinate 19,743,061 of JAWDJE010000009.1, read as the reverse complement.
GCCCCCCTTTCCTCCCCCTTGGGCTGAACGGGTGGGGGAGAACCCTAACGCTGAATCTTGTTTCTCGCGGTCCATGCCCTGCTCGCCGGGGATCCTGCGCCGGAGCTGGTCTGCGTGCCGCCTCCAGAGTAGACCGGTGCCGGTCTCGACGCGGTACGAGACAGGGCCGGTCCGCCCTAGGATGACACCCGGTACCCAGGCAGGACCCGCGCTGGCATAATTCCTGCAATACACGGGGGCACCCACATCGAAACTCTTTGTGTCCTCTATCCCAATGTTCTTCCCCTTGTCCCCTACTCTTGTGGGGTCTAGCCTAGTTAGTATGGTGGTCAGCTTCCTGCGCATCAGCAGCTCTGCGGGGGAGTATCCTGACGCTAGGGGAGTCACTCTGTAACCTAGCAGAAACTGGCACACTTGATGGTTTAGGTCCCCGGGCCCCATGCGCCGCAGCGCGTCCTTGGTGGTGCGCACGAGGCGCTCTACTTGGCCGTTTGTGGCAGGGTGAAAAGGGGCGGAGGTGATGTGCCGAATGGCGTTGATTTCTGTGAATGCCCTGAACTCAGAGGACGTGAAGCAACTTGCGTTGTCGCTTACGAGGGTGTCGGGTAAACCGAACGTGGAAAAGACCCTCCACAAATGCTTAATGGTTGTGGCCGTAGACGTGCTTGTAACCGGAATGACCTCCAACCACTTGGAGAAGGCATCCACCACAAGGAGAAACAGCGTCCCACGGAACGGGCCAGCAAAGTCTACATGAACTCGGGACCACGGCCCCTTCGCCACGTCCCACTCCCTGTGAGGCAGGCGGGCTTCTTCTGGCCTGGAACTTTGGCAGGGCTCACAAGTGCCGACCATGTGCTCAATGTCGGCGTCTAGCTGGGGCCACCAGAAGTAGCTCCGTGCCAGGGCTTTGGAGCGCACAATCCCAGGGTGACTGACGTGCAGGAGTTTGAGTACCCTCGGCCGTAAGGACGCCGGGATCACTACTCGCTGGCCCCACAGAAGGCACCCCCTCTCAAGGGACAACTCTAACTTCTTTCGGAAAAATGGGTCAAACTCCGCTGCCGGGGAGGACGCTGGCCACCCTTTCTGCACCCAGGAGCTAACCCTTGCTAAAATGTTGTCCTTGCCGGTCGCCTTGGCGATGTCGGCGGGCAGTATTGGGGGCGAGTCGAGGACTTCTATCATCAGCACCTGATGGTCTGGCTCCTCCCCGCCCACGTGGCTGTTCTCCTGGGGAAGGGGGGACCTCGATAGAGCGTCCGCATGGCTGATCTCCCTCCCGGGCCTGTACACTAACGCGTGCTGATACGCGTTGAGAAAAATGGCCCACCTTAGCATCCTAGGGGACAGGATCTGTGGCGTGGGCTTATCTGCGGTAAAGATGCCTAGCAGGGGCTTGTGATCGGTTACGATTGTGAAGGGGCGGCCATACAGGAAGTCGTGGAACTTTTTTGTTCCCGCAATTATTGCTAATGCTTCCCTGTCGGTCTGGGCGTAGTTTCTCTCCGCTTGGGACAGGGACCTGGAATAGAACGCTATCGGGACCTCCCTTCCGCTTTCCAGCACGTGGCACAGCACCGCCCCCACCCCCACCGGGGATGCATCACAGATCAGGACCACTGGCCGCTTGGGGTTGAAATGGGTGAGGATGGCGTCCGACGCCAGAAGTTGCTTTAGCTCATTAAATGCCCTCTCTTGCTGGTCGCCCCACTTCCATGCCTCGTCCTTTTTAAGCAGCCTGTGCAACGGCTCGGCCACGGCTGCTTTCCGGGGAAGGAAGGAGTGATAAAAGTTCAGCAACCCTAGGAACGACTGCAACTCGGGCTTGGAGGTGGGGCGAGGGGCTTGCTTGATGGCAGCTACCTTAGACTTGGACGGCCTTATTCCCTCAGGAGTGACACGGAACCCTAGGAATTCGACCTCGGTCGCGAAGAAGACGCATTTGTCTTTTCGCAGTCTCAACCCCGCCTTTTCGAATATCGCCAGGACCTTGCCCAACCTCTTTGCCAATTCGGCCTGACTCCCCCCCGTTATCAATACGTCATCAAAATAAGGCAACACCCCCTCGAGCCCCTTCAGGAGGCGTTCCACGAGTGACTGGAAAATTCCAGGCGCCGAGTTTACGCCGAATTGAAGGCGTGTCACCTGGAACGCCCCCTTATGGGTGACTATAGTTTGTGCAGCAGCGGCAGCTGGGGTCACCGAGAGCTGCTGGTAGGCTTGTGCTAAGTCGAGCTTAGCGAAACACTTTCCCCCATGTAACTTGGCCAGCAAATGGCTGACTACCGGCACCGGATACGCATTAGGGCGAATGGCCTTGTTGATGGTGCACTTGTAATCAGCGCATATGCGCACCTCCCCGTTGGCCTTCAGTGCTGTTACAATTGGAGTTTCCCACTCCGCAGAATCAACAGGAACAAGAATCCCCTGGCCCACCAATTTGTCCAGTTCCGCCTCTATTTTGTCCTTGAGCGCAAATGGCACCCGGCGCGGTTTGAGTCTTATTGGGCGGATCTCAGGGTCTAGGTCGAATGCTACTGGGGGTCCCTTAAATTTCCCAAGTCCCTTTTTGAAGACTTCGGGGTGCGCGTCGCACACCTCCTGAATCGGGTCAGTCCCAACGGCAACGGCGTGCACCCCCCCAATGAACAACCCCAGGGGCTGGAACCATTGAGTCCCGAGGAGGCTGCAATTCCCCCCTTTGAGAACAACTAGGGGGAGAGTCGCGGCGTGTTTCTTAAATTGGACCTGAAAATTCCCAACCCCCAACACCGGAATGCAGTTCCCTTGCACGTCCCGTAGCGTGGACCTCAAAGCTTTGAGTTTGGGCCGCACGTGGGGGGCAATTTTCAGAAACTCCTTCTGGGGAATGATGGAATATGAGGAACCCGAGTCAATTTCCATCCTAATGGGGGCCCCTTGTACTAGTACCTCAACAAAATAACGGGGGTGTCCCGCGGACACGCTGAACACTGGTGCGTCGTCCTCGCTGTCGTCGGCGATGCGGCCCACGCCGTCTCGCTTCCTCGTGGCCTGGGTGCCGTCCTTGGGTCTCGTCGCGCGGTCTCTCGAGCTCTTCCGGGCCTCGCGCCGTTTCCTGCAGACCTTGGCGATGTGTCCGCGGCGGCCGCAGTTGTGACACTCGGCCTTCCTGAAGGGACATTTGGCGCGGTCGTGGTTCGCTCCGCAGCCGTCGCAACGCCGGCCTTCTTTCCGGACCTTCCGGACGTCCTCGTCGTCGCTGCTCTCCGCGGACGACTTCGAAACTCGCCGGGCCGCGTGCACCGAAACGTGCACCGAAGTCTCTGCCTTGCCTGTCTTTGGCCGCCAGTCCTGGAGCTCCTGGACCCCGGCCTTCGTAGCTTCCGCGGCTTGTGCCTCCTTCAGGACCTCCTGCAATGTGGGGGGTGGCTCGCGGTTCATCAATGTGCGCTGAGTTTCGGCATCGCTCAGGCCGCACAGCACGCAGTCTCTTAGTGTGATTTCTGCGTTCTCCCATTTGCATGGGCCGGCCGCCAGTCGCAGGGCCGCTGCGAAGTCGGCGACCGTCTCCCCGGGTGCTTGGACTCGCCTCCAAAACGCGCTCCGAGCGGGGAACATCACCGTCGAGGGCCGGAAGTACTCACGCAGCATGTGCATGAGCTCTTTCACCTTGAATTCGCTCGCCCTCCTCGGCGCGATCAGGTCCACCAAGACCCTCTTGGTGTCTGGCCCCAGCATCCGGGTGAAGATGGCCCTTTTCTTTGCCTCATCCGTGACTTCGGATTCCACCAGGGCTCCCTGGAAGTCCATCTCGAAGATGTCCCAGTCTGCCGGTCTCCTGATTTCGAAACCGGCGCATGTCTTGGTCCCGTGGGCAGCCATATCCCACCTTCGTCGCCAATTTAGTGTATGGGACCAAAGACAACGAACAGCCGAAAGGTTGGCTTAACACAGGTTTATTGCATGATGATCCAGGGGAACATAAGGTAATGGCGGATGGGTAGCTCAATATATACAGTGGCTATACATTTGAATGTGGCTCCTCGACAGTCTATTGGTTACTGTCCGCGTGACGTCACAGACGGTCACGCCCTTCTTGTCCAGGTGTAGGTGATGGCGGGAATCTTCCCGCGCTGTTGTTTGCTGGTGAGTCTGGGCCAGGAGAGCTTGAACGCTCGCTATTGCCACCAGGTGGTCATTAGCTCGCGTCCTATTGCAAGGGCTACAATTAAGCAGCTGCTGGTTATAATGTTACACAAGCATGGTTGCATTGGATACACGTGAATGAATACATTGTAAAAAGGTACAGTACGGAACACAACAGGCGCCCAATTAACCCAGCCCTCACCGCCCACACCGCTTCTACAGTGGAAGTAAAACACATGTGCACATGCACAGAATGCACCCACGCATGCGCAGAATGCTGCTGTAAATTACTCGCAACTAGGGTTGCCATAATTGGCTCCCACCAAACCCGGACAGCCATCCATGTGACATCATTTTATTCTTCAAACTGAGCATGTGTCACAGAGACCACAGCTCTAAGATCCCACAGAATCCCCGTCCAGGGTTGGCAGCCACCATCACTTTAAAAAAAGCTGTAGTCAAGAGGTTGTTTTCCATATGATTCTTCTTGCAAAATATTATTCTTGATGGTTCTATTTTTATTTCTTTTCCCATCTCTGCCCCAGCTCCTGCCAACCTAGCTGTTCGAAAGCAAGAAATTGCAAGTACTGTAGATAAATAGGGACCACTTTGGTGGGAAGGTAAACAGCATCCCATGCACTCTGCTGTCTAGTCATGCCTGCCACATGACCATGGAAACATCTGCAGAGACAGACTGCACTGGCTCTTCAGCTATGAAGCAGAGATGAGCACTGAACCCTAGAGTTGGATACGACTGGTTTTGGAGCAAGGGAGACCTTGACCTTTTCCTTACTGCCCACCATAGCACTAAGAAGAGCCTCACAGGTTAATTAGCATTTTGCTCCCAACATGCTGGAGACTCATTTGACCAACATCAAAGGCTGAGTCATCCTGGATCCTCATCAGGATCGAACTCACAACTTTCTGGCTTCAGTATAGCAGTTTAAAAACACACACAAGCATCCCTCCTTCACCCATACAGTGGAACCAAGCCAAAACTGCAGTGAAGGAAAGAGTTTTCCCCACTGGTTTGCCTTCCAGCAGTCTGTGGGGAATCCAAAACAGCCTCATCAGCTCCCTCTTACCTTCTAGCCTCAGAGAGGCACTCGGGGTGCCTCTGCATTTGCCCACCCCCTCAAAAGGAAGACGTGGTCTCCTACCTGTTCACGCTGGTTGTGGAGGAAAAGCATCTCCCCCTGAATTCCTGATAAAAGTTGTGGCAGCCATCTTGCTTTTTTGGACTTCAATTCCCAGAAAGCCAAAGCTTCCTGTAAAAATACATGCAGCGGCCATTTTATTGTACTGTACTGTACTGTACAGGAAGCTTTGGTATTGGCTTTCTGGGAATTGAAGTCCCAAAAAGCAAAAAGCAAGATGGCCACCACAACTTTTAATCAGCTGTTTGTCGGGGCAGGGGAGGGGGAGATTTTTGTGAACAGGTAGGAGACCACGTCGTCCTTTTGGGGGTGGGTGGGCTTCTGGAATTTGAAGTCCAAGAGCAGCTGGAGAGCCAAGGTAAGACACATTCTGTGGATTGGCTGCGTAAGCGGGAATTATTTAATATTAATCATTCCCCTCCTGAGAGGTTCATTCACCAGCCACAGCTGAAGCATGAGTCAGGGCAAGACTTCAGGGCAAGACTTCCAAACGTGGAAGCATGGGTCTTTCTGGAGAGGTAGATAAGATGGAATACACATTCCTTAGCTGCTCCCTGACTGACTTGGCAACATCCTGGTCTTTGCATAACAATAACCACAAGATGCTTCTCTGAGTTAAAGTAGGTCAGTTAGAGCCAGGGAAACAGATGTTACTTTAGATTAGAGTAGACCTTTTCCTATAGTGTAAATATGATGTAAAATATGCTTAGCAAAGAGGGCCAATCTGTAACCTAGGGGCGTCGACCATCTCAGAGTCGCTCCGCCCATAGGGAGGGTAATAAAATATTTTTGCCCTCCTCAATTCGAGGCTGGACCACCATATCCCAGGCTCCACGTGTCTTTATTCCAGCACAGCAGGGTTCTGCATTAGAACAACATTCTTTTAGATGTTTTTTCTTGACGGCGACTCCTTCACCCCGTGAATATCCCGGGAAATCGGGGCATATGGCAACTCTACTGCAACTGACGTAAATGCATTTACGACAGCCTCGGGTCATTTACAGCAGCGTTCTGCACACACGCATGCACATGACTGGCCCATGGCCTGAAAAGTTTGGGCAGCTAGCTATCATGTTAAAGAACATCAACCAAGCCTGAAACTACTATCTGCACATTAATGCACCTAAAATGAGGTTTGCATCTTCCTCCAAGCACTAGGAAGTATTTTTAATTTGGCTGTAACTGACTGTGTTTTCCCTACAGTGCAAAACTACAGTTTATCTCAAATGAGTCTGATACAGGACCCTGCTATGTCTCTGTTTCCCTCCAAGCTGAAGCAATCTGCATAAGATGTGGGGCGGTTTAGAGGTAGTGGTTGGTAAAATAAAGGTAAAGGTTTCCCTTGCTCGAAAGCCAGTTGTATCCGACTCTAGGGTTCAGTGCTCATCTCTGTTTCAAAGCCGAAGAGCCAGCACTGTCTGCTTCTGCAGATGTTTCCATGGTCATGTGGCAGGCATGACTAGACACATGAAACCTGCCACCCTAGACTGAGTACAGTGCTGGAGCCTTCATTTTGGAGCATCCATTAAAAACAGACCTTAGACTAGTTCATCTGGCCATGATTTCTAGGACCACTCTGTTCCTTCTGTACCCTTTTTCAGCTTTGGCATGCCCAGTCTGATGAAGCGTTCTGAAGGAACAAACCTGGGTCCTGTCAGTGAAATCTTCATAGTCTAATAATGTATTGTCCACCTTTATTTTTTGGATTGTGTATGAGGATTGCATGGCTCACCACCATCACCAACCAACGCCCAACTTTTCTTTTTCTCTTCATGAGCTTGGCTGAGAAGCTGCTCAAATCAAGTGGATGTGCTTGTTTACTTCCCCTCCCCCCTTTTACCTACTTTATACAGACCTGAAATAATTTCCACTAAACAACTGTCACTTCAAATATTGCACTGCCATTTTGTCAAGGTACATTTCAGTTTCTTTTCTGAAACTGTGTGTGTTGCTAAGGTCATAATTAACTGGCATGCAGATTTCTCCTTGCAAAGGAGGTGGGCAAGAAAAGCTTGATTCACTTGGATGCCCCACAATTACATTCATTTTATAAATATTTTTGAAAAATTGATTGGCCTGTCATGTTTCTACTTCACATGGCAGAATATGATTATATTATGATTAAGAGACACATTTTTCTTTGACAGTGAAGTGCACAGTTTGAAGAGAGCACTAATTATGGGCTCAGTTTCTTGGAGAGCTTAAATATAACACATTGAATACTGTGACAAGGTTTTTATTTTAAGCCCTTTTAATTGCTGTCTCATCATATATTTTGTGGGTTTTGTGTGTGTGTGTGTGTGTTTAGTGTAACATTCACTTGATTATTCTTCCTTTCTATATTTAAAAGGGAAGGAGGAAACCCACATTAAATCTATTATATACTGAGGTCAGTAGAATGAACGAGGGAAGTGAGAACATCCTTCAAGGTCTATCATCAGAGCTGGTCCCACTATGAGACAGAATCTGCTGGCTGCCACAAGCAAATGATTTGGAATGTCACAGGAAACATAAGACAGTTATTTGTTTTTTGTTTTTTGCAGGGGTTGAAGGCGGGTGGGCATCAGCAGGTTCGCACCAGTTTGCCAGAACCGGTAGCAGAAATTCTGACTGGCCTGCCCCATCCAAGTTTTGAAATAAAGTAGTCCTAATTCAGGTGCTTCAGGGACTGCAGTGGCTTAAGTGGCTAAAATGCTGACTGGGAGACGGAAGGTCAGCAGTTTGATTCCCGAGTACTGCAGGATGGAATGAGCTCTCATCTTTGTCCCAGCTCCTGCCAACCTCGCAGTTTGAAAGCAAGAAATTGCAAGTAGATAAATAGGGACCACTTCGGTGGGAAGGTAACAGCGTTCTGTGTGCTCCGGTGTCTAGTCATGCCTGCCACATGGCCATGGAAACGTTTGCAGAAGCAGACAGTGTTGGTTCTTCGGCTTTGAAACAGAGATGAGCACTAAACCCTAGAGTCGGATACAACTGGCTTTCGAGCAAGGGAAACCTTTACCTTTACCTTAATTTCGGTGCAACACAGGGCTTCGCTCCGGCCACGGCCACCATACCACACCCACAGTGTGGTAGTAAATTTTTTTGGAGCCCACCATTGGTTGAAGGGAGGTCTATCTTGCATTTTCAGTCACTGGCACTGAAATTGGTCTTAGAACATTTACATCAGGGATTATCAACCTGCAGTCCGTGGGCCGGATGGAACCCATGGCACCATTTCATGTGACCCACCACCACCTCTACCATACCAGGAAGTGCCATGAGGTGGAGGTAGGGCAACATGGCCATCCGGCCCCCGAAGCTGCCCAGCTTTAAAAGGTTGAGAACTCCTGATCTACATCTTGATTTTTGAATAGGAAGAAATGACCACAAAGTGCCTCAGACAGCACTTTGGTTTAGTGGAGATTTGAATCTTTGTCACCCACTCTACAGCCACTGTGTCATATCGCTACTGGTGTTAGGTCTGACCAGAAAGCCCAACTTTTCATTTATTTGGCACAAAGAGGACAGTCTGGCCTGTGAAATTGAGTCTCTGCCACCATTTTAACACTCTCATAACCTTGGATGTTTTCCATCTCTGAAGTTGCTATACAGATTTTTAAAAGACATAATTTTTAATTTCTGTATGGTTGCTGCACTTATTTTCCTACATTTAATCTTTAACATAACTGTAAAACAGGGATTCTCAACCTGCAGCCCATGAGCCAGATGCGGCCTGTGGCTCCATTTCATGTCCCCACCCCCGTAAATGCCCCTGAAGCTGTATGAGGGAACGTGACCTGGCCCCTGGCTTAAAAAGGTTGAGAACTTCTGTAATATATTGTATTTTTTTTACTAAACACATACCTATTAAGTAATAATAATAAAAGTATAGTTCAGTAGTTTCATGTTAACTGCTTCATGTTCTTGGCTGTAGTCTTTATTTGGGTTGATGACAACACCTATTTCCTTTTTTAATGTCATATATGCAAAACAAAATTCAATAACATTTCATGACTGCATAATTGTTTACAATGGCATAGATTTTGGCTTGCAAACTCTAAGCGAGAGATCATTGAAGCATTCTGGCTTTGAAGCCCTTAAACTCTGTGTTTGTAAGCCGGATAGTTGACACATCAACTGGAATTCAATTGGTGTTGCATTTCTCCTGCACAGTTGGGCACATGACCAAGTATACAACCAAGATAACCCCAGCACCTCATCAGCTAGCCTCAATTAGCCATAGTATGTTACCACAATGTTAAGTGAACACTAACAGAATTATCCTCCAAATTTGTGCCATAATGGCTTCTTCTTCTATATCTAGGCTAGACATAAAACTGCCAAAATAAAGCCACCTTTTGGTGAGTTCCTTTCACCTGACCTAGTGTCAGAAAAATTAGTTAGCACATGGTGGCCATTGCTTGTGGTGCACCTGGTTGTGGTTCAAAAATACCACAATCTTCAAGATGGCTCTTTCTGTGTACCCTACCATAATGGCTGAAATTCTGTAAGTCACCACTAGAGGAGGTACAATTAATCAGTGAGGATTTGGTGAGTCAACTCTTTCTTAAAGACCTTGGACCTATTCAAGATGCAACTTACTATACCAGGTAAAGTTCGCTTTTGCTTGAAAGCCAGTCATATCCAACTCTGGGATTCAGTGCTCATCTCTGTTTATTGCCAAAGAGCCAGCGCTGTCTGCATCTGCAGACATTTCCGTGGACATGTGGCAGGCACGCCTTGACACCGGATTGCACAGAACACTGTTTACCTTCCCACCGAAGTGGCCCCTATTTATCTATTTGCAATTTCTTGCTTTCGAACTGCTAGCTTGGCAGGAGCTGGGACAGAGATGGGAGCTCACTCCGTCATGCAGTACCTGGGAATCGAACTCCGACCTTCCAGTCAGCAAATTTGGTATCTTAACCACTTGAGCCACCACAGTCCCTAACTTACTATACTAAGAGCCGTTATATTTCTCTGTTGTTAGTGTACCATAAAGAATCTATATTTCAGAGTTAAATAAAATTTTGCTGTTGTGATTTTTTAAATTAATCACTATCTCAAATAGATTGCAGCTCCAATAAACTGCATCTTTTACTGCATTGTCTCAAAAGATTTGTGAACACAGCAACATCAGTGATTCTTCCTTAAAGTTCCTGTATGTAGGTAGGCTACTTTCGTGTTCAGGGAATGAAGAAGCAGACGAGTGAAGTAGTGAAATTCAGCTCTTTAATAGTGGGGTTTGAACACAGTTTGGATGGGGCAAAACTCGGACTTATATACACTATAAACAGTAACAGTAACAATAATACAACAAGCCCATTGGCTAACAGAGTGTGCACATTTTCGATCCCCTTATTTGCATAAGAATAGATACATGAGAAAAGATACATTCCGCTCCTGTCAAAAAACACAGTTAACATACATAACAGCTACCTAAATGATTCATGAACAGCCAAATCAATAAAAGCAACCACTGATGCTGAAAATCTCTTTTGATGTGAAGCCTCCCAGATTGCCTTTCCTGTACCTGCCTAACGTTCAAAATAAGCAATGAAGAAAGGAGATGGAAGATTAATCTCAGGGTGGCTTGTCCTCCTGATAGAGGCAGAATTTCCTGAGAAAGAACCTTTGGTTTGTTTGATAGACAAGCTAAAAGATGGGTGAGATTTGTTGCATGATGATAAATAGTTTATATAACAAAAATTGAGTGGCTGAAGAACTTTCTGTGGGGGTATCATGTCCCAATCACTGGTATCATACAGCTTCCAACTAATAGAGCAAGGATGGACTGTTTTGGTCTTTCCTCTTTTCCTCCTTTCCTACTGCCTTCAATGTTTCCTAGTGCCACTATCTTTTCCAGTGAGTCTTATCTTTGCTGTACCCACACCCCAATAACGACACGGACACAGACCTTGGATTTAAAATTGGGCCATATTTATCTAAATTCAAACAAGGCCTACCTTAACAATGGTTAAGGATCAAACGGGCCGAAATAGCACTGGTAAGGGGCAAATCCAATTGGCATCCTAATTAACTGGCTCCCACACCTTGCTACTGCGGTAACAATGTGGGAGCCCCTGCCAAACAACCAGCTTCAGCGAAAGCGTGTTGTTGACCTAATCTAGGTGTTACCTATTTAAGTAAGTTGGCTGGCCATACAAGTTTGGCTAACCTTGTCTGCCCTATGGCAAACCAACTGGATTCCCCCTGTTAAGTAGTAATGCAGTTGCCCCTCACCAGTGCTATTCGCCGCACGGGGAGAAGTTCACTGACTCACCGCCCCACCAAGGCCGCAAACGGCGAAAAGGCCCGTTTGTAAGGAGGACAAAAACAGGTCCATACCCCTGTCAGACAAATGTACCCCATCAGCCCGATACAGGCTGGCATCCTGTATGCGTATGAGCAGATGAAGGACGACTGTCCCCAATGCATTGGCATACATATAATGGGCCACTGCCCTGTTGACCGACCTGCGGGCCTGGTCAACACCACATGGATCAATTCCACCCCGGTAAGATACTCGCAGTATCATTTGAGACCAAATGATCTGCGCCTGTGGCCAGGACTGACCCAACAGGGTCAGATCTCTCCGGATGGCACATGCCAAGTCCAAGCCCGTAACTTGAGCCAAGTCATTTCCGCCCAGGTGTACAACGAGGACATCAGGAGGGCATTGGTCTTCCATAGACCTGAGAAAGGGTATCAACGAATGCCAACGCATGCCGCGAAATCCAAACCAACGCAGCAGCGCCACTGCGCCGATGCCCAAATGCGGCCCCCATGAAGTAGACACAGCGTAGCGAACAGCCCAGTAAACATAGCTGTGCCCGATGATCCAGACCCTCGCGGGAGTCCTGAGGGCAGCCGGAGCTGAAAGAAAAAGAAAGAAAAATGCACGAGCAAAGTGCTACTGGGACAGTGGCTGCCCATACGTACGGAAACGTCCCGACCCCCACCTGCCCATGGAGTGGATCGCTTCATCGGTGTAACCACACGCAGCCGCAGTGGACGCAGCGCCAATCCGGAAGGAATGGGTCCCAAAACACACACCCCCGCCAAGCCCAACCTACCCAATGCAGTCCCAGTAACTTTCCAAAAATTGGTACCTGGTCAACGGGTAGGCGTCCGAATGACAGAAAAAGGGGAGGCCCTGTGACAAATCTCGTAATGCTAAAAAGGCATGGAGTGCCCATACTGGGCAAATGACGGGGTTGCTACAGTGTACAGCATGAGCATGCTGCCCTTGCCCAGCTGGTCGGTTTTAGAGAAACGAATGGAGAGCTGCAACCATTCGTGCATGACGGACACATCAGCCAGTTCCAGAGCCCGGTGTGAGGTGTTATTGTGAGATCCCACTACCAGCTCGCTGACCCGGAGTGCACCAAAAATTGCCATCAAGGTAAGCGCATGAAACAGCAGACTTCTTAATAATCCCTGCAGATCACCGGCCAAACGCCGGCCAACTGGTGGAGCACCACTGGGGGAATAGGGCACTGAGTGCCAGGGTGGGGGCCGTGTTCGTGGGCCCACCCTTCCAGAACCCTACGGACCCTAAAATCAGAAGTGACATCTGGAATACCCTGAACCTTCGAATAAATGCCAATACTGAAAGGCGGCCTGCGATAGTCCTGGGCGCCAACACCGTGGCGTGGAGGCGCACCATGAATTGTAAAAGGTGATCAACAGGGACAGGCCAAACCAGTGGGAGGGAAGCCTTGCGGCGGAATGCCTCAAAGGCTCTGTGCGTGAGCGTGTACGCCTTACGGGTGCTGCTGGCCAGCGAAAGACCAATGGCACGGTTCACCCCTCCACGCCAAACCTCCACATCTTGGCCGGGAGTGACAGGGGCAGGTCTTCGGCCTCCGGCGCCGGAGTCCGGAACCGATCTACCTGTAGGCGAGACAAAGCATCAACAATATCATTCGTGATACCCGGGACGTGTCTAGCATTAAATAGTATGTTTAGGCGCAATGCGCACAACACAAAATGACAGACCATGGCCATCACTCTAGGAGGGCGTGACGTTTGGGAATTGACAATGTGGACAACAGACACATTGTCACACCAGAAATGGACTACCGAGTTAGTCCAAGCTTCACCCCAGAGCAATAGTGCCCCCCAAATAGGAAAGAATTCCAGGAAGGTCAGGTCACAGAGTACGGCAGTACCCTGCCATGACTCCGGCCACCTGCCATATGACCAGTGACTGTCAAAGTACATCCTGTAGCCGAACGCTCCGGATGCATCTGACTGAACCTGGAAAACGGGAGTCGCTACACGTTCGTCATGCCAAAATGAAACCCCATTATAACCCGAAAGGAATCCCAGCCACACCTGCAGGTCGTCCCGGTTACCCCTGGTCAATCGAACCCTGTGGTGTGATCCGGATAACCGAACCATGGCGTCACACAGGCGCCTGGCAAAAGCCCGGCCGGGCTCAATAACCCGGCAAGTGAAGTTGAGGTAACCATGAAGCACCTGGAGGTCATGTAGGGATGCCTTACGCTCGGCTAACAAGGCATGAATGGCCCCCGAGATGCGGGTTATTCTGTCTGTGGGCAACCTGGAGGCCTGGGCGACCTTATAAATATCGACCCCAAAGGAACACTAAATTAGTGGAGGGACCGTCGGTCTTCTCCGGAGCCAATGGCACCCCCAATTCGGCCATGAGCTCCTGAAATGCAGCCAACAGGCGCACACACTCGCCCGAGGCTGCGGGAGTCGCAAACAAAAAGTCATCCAGGTAGTGGGACACTGATCGAACCCCTGAACGGCATTCGAAGGCCCAATGCAAGAATGAACTGAAGCGCTCGAATGCCGAGCAAGAGACAGAACATCAAAAGGGCATGGCCTTGTCCAGAAAATACTGTCCCTGGAAACGAAAACCCAGCAACTCAAAATCATCCTGGTGGACAGGCAGGAGGCGGAAGGCCGACATGATGTCACATTTTGCCATCAGAGCCCCCCGGCCGCAGGCCCAGACCATGCTGAGAGCCTGGTCGAACGAAGTATACCGGACGGAGCAGAGCTCGTCCGGGATAGCATCGTTCACCGGTTTGCTGGCTGGGTATGACAAGTGGTGAATCAGACGGAATTCACCCTGAACCTTCTTTGGGACAAAAGCCAGTGGGGACACTTTAAAATTGTGGAAAGGGGGAGCCGCAAAAGGACCAGCAACCCGGCCCTCTTGGACCCCCTTGAATATCTTGGAGCGGGCAATTTGTTCCATACCCCTCAATGAAATCAAATTAGGTGCATCCTGGGGTGAGCGCGCCCCCACAAACGGGATCCTAAACCCCTCAGAGAAGCCGGACCAGATATACTCAGCATCCTCCCGCTTGGGGTAGACGCGCAGCCATCACCCTAAAACATCCAACCTAATTGGGGAGGGGGCCTTTAGCAGCTGATGCTGGGTCGGCATTAGCCCAGTTGGTCCCTTGCTATCCCCTGCCCCTCCCCCGGAATCCCCCAGACCTAGTGCAGGCAGTTGCCAGGTGCGGTCCAGAGCAGTTAGGACATGCGTGCCTAAACCTGCACTGTCTGCAGGAGCATCCGGCCGCCGACGAGTAGCTCCAGCACAACAGGGGAGGGTGAATCCCCTGCCCCGCCGGCGGGCGGGGAGATAGTGCTGCACCGGGACGCTGAACTGCGTGACCCGAATGGAACCGGTCGCCAGGGCTGGGCGGGACGGGGTCATATAATATAACTACAAAAGCTGGTTGGGCTCATCCAGCGCATCTCCAGGTGAAGCGTGGCCCGCATATGAAACTTCTCGTCGTACGCCAACCACGATTGACCTGGGTAATCCACATAGGCTCGATAAATAATATCGAGGTATTGGAAAAGGGGGATAGCCAAATCCGGGCAAGCCCTGAGGGACACCACCGCATAAATGAGGTATGCAGGCAACCAGTTGACCCAAGTGCGCGACGGTTTGCGACGGCAGGCAACTCCTTATCCTGATCGTCCTGTTTGTCCTTTCCCTCCTGAGTAGGTTCCCTGTTCAAGAGGCTGAACAGGTCAACACACTCCCTTCGCCAAATCTTATCCCTTGTAGCGGGAAGTAAGTGATCACCGAGGGGTAGAATGACCCCCCCCAGTGGGCAGGACTGATGAGAGAACGGTATGGTAACCGGTATTCATTGGTGGGCCGTAATGCCAAACCGTGTAGGGCAATTGCGGGGTAACAATGGAGCTGGCCTGAGGCAGCGGAGGGTACGAGGCTCTCCATCCCCCCCGCTAGTGGCTGCCCAGCCATAATAGGTGGCACCTGTGGTGCCAAGGGGGTTGCATTCTGACCAGTAGGCCACGGCCAGGCGGTGGGCACTGGCAGGGACCCAGTATGTGAGTATAAGTGTCTAACTTGACCACCATACTCACCTGTCGCCACCCCTCCAGCCACCCGCAGCGGGGGTTCCGGCTGGACAGGGGCGCCGGAGCTCCGGATCGAATTGGAGCTCACCCCTTACGTCGCAGGAGAAGCATGAGGATCCGGCACGGCCCCGGACACCCGAAGAGGGGCACCAGAGGTACTGGGTGGTGGGCTGCCTGCCGAGGCATGCAGCAGGGCCGCCTCCAGCCACTCCAGCCGCGAGTTAATGGAGGCTGAGTGCGAGGGGTATGAGGCAAAGCGGGCCTCTAAAGGCACCTGGGACTGGGGGTCTCGCAGTCCCTGGAGCGCCGGTAGCACGGGGCACAATGGGGGTGATCCCACCCGAAGCCCCATCTAGGGCCAGAGCGGGTAGGTCCCCAGCCGGGGATTCACGTCCCACCACCCTGCGGGCCCTGCGGGGTGGGGGAGGGAGCTCCGGTGGCTGCGGCACGCCTTTGCGCATCCGAGGTGCATGCTGGCGTTGTGCCGCCGAGGCCTTCTTCGGCGCCATGCACGCCGAGGAGCGAGGCTCATGGTCCGTGTCCGTTCCCAGACGACGGGCCACTGCGCAGGAGTGCGCGCCGCAAGCCTTGCTGCGCAGGCTGTAGGCGCGGAGGAGGGAAGGTGCACGGTCCCCCACCCGTTCCCGGGTGGAGGGCCGGCGCCGAGGCAAGACGAGCGAGGCTCATCCGAAGCACCGAGCCGGCCGGCTCGACAACGAGAAGGCTGCTGTGGATTGGCTGGGCACGGCAAACGTGCCTTGGGCCCAGCCGAATTAGAAAGGAGCGGGGTGATTGGCTCGGCCACCCCTTATAAAGGGGAAGCCGACCACGCCCCATCTCCATTTTGCTGCGCCCGTGCCTCAGGGCGGGGCCAGCAAAGGGCACGGTGGCCATTTTGCCGCCACACATCCCTTCTTATGATGCACCCAAAGTACAACAGCCTCAGTGTTATCATTTTTGTCTCCAGACATCATTCTGGCTTGATTTGAACTAACACCCAATGGTTAGTCTTTCTGACAGTCCAAAGTATCCACAAAAGCTTTCCTTCAGCACCACATTTCAAATGAGTTCATTTTTTGTGTGTCAACTTTCTTCGCTCTTTAGGTTCTGCATCCATACACAGTAATTGGAAATACAATAGCATGGATGATCTTGGCATTGGCCTCCAATGACACATCCCTGTAATTCATCATTTCTAATCCCTCCGCAGCTGCTATTTTTAATCTTCCGATTTCTTGGCGGTAGTCTTTATTTGGGTTGATGGCTGAAACAAGGTATGCAACTTTTTTTTAACAAGTTCAGTTTCTTTGTTATCAACATTAATATTGTGTAGTTCTGCTATTTAAAAAGTCCTGTAATGTTCTGCTACTGTCCTGCTTTTACAATTTCTTTTTTCACTTTCATCAGGAGTAATTTCAAGCTATTCCTGGTTTTCTTACATTACTGATCTTTCTTCCACCAATTTTCATTCCTTCTTCATCTGAACCTAATCCAGTTTTCTGTATATGTTCTGAGTAGAGACTGAACAGATAGGATGCCCTGTCTCCACGGGGAGACTGGATCCATTAGAATCATCCACCCTCAAAGGCTACTGGATCCTCAGGGGTTCCAGGATGCCTTAGAAGGATTTCCAACTAATTTGGCTGGTATTCCTGTTGAAGCCTGGGTTGCCAAATATTATACAGATGTGATCCTAGCTGATATGGTCACCCCCAAATGCCCTATGTAATGCAGAGATTAACCCTATCCATGGTTTATGGACAAACTTTAGACCAGTGTTTCCCAATCTTTGGTTTTTGAACTTCAATCCCCAGAAGCCTAAGTCAATTCACCAAAGCACTGATCAGCTAATGTACTGACAGGCTTCTGGGAATGGAGGTCCCCTTGTGGGGCATGGGCCCCACATTGGGAACCACTACTTTAGTCAATGAAGCAGAGAGAAAAGGGACTAGAGAGCAGTTGGAAACTAGCTCCCTTGGCTGAGAATTTGGTTGTTGTGAAGAAATTGTCTGGCAAATACATTAATGCATTAAGAGTGTCAAAGAGGAACTATCATATCAAAATAATCAATGAGATCCCTAGTCATCAGGCAGTGCTCTAATAAGTTATCTCTGACCTCACAGTAACTGGGCAAAAAAATTGGACTGAATCAATTTACTCAACATTATATAACCAATTTGCAGTTCATTTTAGAGCTAAAATCAAAACCCTCTGATAAATCTTCACACAACTCTGTCACCCCTTCTCCTTTTGCCTTCAATCTTTCCTAGCATCAGGCTGTCTCCAGTGAGTCCTATCTTCTCACTTGTTGGCCAAAGTATTTGAGTTTAAGCTTCAGTATCTCTCATTCCAAGAAACAGTCAGGGTTTATTTACTTTAGGAATGATTGTTGTGATCTGTTTGCAGTCCATGAGACTCTCAAAAATCTTCTCTGGCAACGCTGTTTAAAGGAGTCTATTCTTCTGTGCTCAGCCTTCCTTAGGATTCGGTTCTCACAGCCATACATTACTATTAGGAAGACCATAGCTGTAACTATACAAACTTTTGTTAGCAGGGCGATTTGTACTTTTTATTATGCTGCCTAGGTTTGCCATAGCTTGCCTCCCAAGGAGTTAGCATCTTTTTATTTCATGGCTGTATGTTGCTGTGATGCCTTCTCAGCAGATAGAAATGACTGGCAGGCGGACTTCATGGGTAAAGGGTTACGGCTCAAGAAGTTTATTTTCTACAACATTTTATAAGCAAAAAATAGCATAGGCTAACTAAAATAGCTAACTTACTGAATAACAGCAGAATTACCTTGCGGACGTGCTTAATAAGTAACGGAAGTAAATTAGTTTGGCTGTTGTTGACTGAAGGGATTTCCTTGGCCAAAGTTCCAGGAAAACAAACAGATAGGACTAGTTGTTTACGTGCCTTAGCAACTAACAGGCTATAATTGCCTAGCCAGTGTTGACAGGAAGATTTCTTGACCAAATGTTCCTAGAAATGTCACGGAACCAGTTGGTTAATCTTTAGAGCATACACGTGAAACAATGGGGATTAGTCTGAACCCAAGTCAGAGGTTCATACCTCGGCCAAACAAGAAGACAGGTCTATTTACCCTGCTTAATTAGTTAAGAATTCTAGCCCACTGTGATTCCCCCGCCTGGGGAACTGTTTTTGAGTTAAGGGCATACCATTAAAACTCCTCAGAGAAAATTTCTCTCTGCCCCAGCGGGCTGGGATCCTTTATATTAACTAATATAATATATGATTTTAGGGTGATCTTGGGTACACTAATTATAATCACTACATACTTCCCCTTTTTCTGTTTTAATTGCAGGGAATGAGATGTTGGTATTTGACATCTTTCATAGCTTTGTGCAATGATGGTTCCTTGTACTTACTTTGACATACAGAATTGCACCTGCCCAACATCTGTGGAACGCATTGAAATAAACAGCATCCCATAATCAGGATAACGATAATCAATATAGCATATTTTACCAACTTTTGTAACCAATCCATTGAGGGAAGCCACAGGCTATCCCAGAACGATGTCAACAAATTGTCTGTATGAACATTGTTTTTAAAGACGTCTTGTAAGTTATGTAACTCGTGTTCAGTGGAACTGTTTAAGTCATGATATTTCAATTCACACCCTCGTTTACCAATTATTTTGTAGAACCCACCTTGCTTTGCCAGCAGGTAATCTAAAGCCATTCTATGCTGCATCATTATTTGATTGAGTTCCTCCGATTCTAACTAGAGGTCTCTAACCTTTTCCCCCTAGTGTTAACAGTTTTTTCTAAGCGGCAGGTGAGTCCTATAATATAGACTTACGATTTTCCTGCACTATAATACCTGGGTAAGATCCAAGAGTCAAAGCTCCTGTGATGGCAGCAATAATGGCTCTACCTCCTGTGGATGAGGACTTACTGAGCTGAACATCAGTAATTACTTCGTCAGAACACTGTGGTCCTAGCATTCCCATAACTTTGCGTCATTTACGGTGTTGAAGAAGAAAGGGGAACTACTGGCTTTTCTACCTTAGTGAATGTACCGTGATGTTGTGTTTCTGCCTGTTCTGGTTTTATGACCTATACTGGGAATGTGAGGTACCCTAAGCCAGCACATTTGTAATCGCCGGGGTGGTAATTTGTGGTGACACCTTGAAAGAAAAACCACAAATTCGGATCTCGTAGTTGCCATCCTGTACATATGTTTTCAGCCCTTTGTAATGTTTGGATTGTGATGCAGAATAACCATATATATCTACCCATGTTGACTGTAACCTGTCAATAGTACCATTGTAAGTTTTGTTATAATTGCCATATAACCAAAAGTAATCAGTACATCCAGTATAATTTTTAAGTCCATGCAAAGTCTTTTTAATTTGTTACCAGAAAACCCAATAGAGAGCCCATGTTCCACAACTCCAACAACAGTAACATATGCCTTTAGTGTATGAACTATACTTCATGTATCTCCATGGCACCTCATTCAACTCATGAGGCGCTAGTGAAAATAAACTGTCCAGTTGATTGACTCTTTGTGTCTCATCTAAAATTATAGCAGGTTGATTAAGAAGTGTTGGCATAAAGGCGACATTTGATACAGTTACTGGGTTTTCATAGATCAATGTAGCATCCTTGCCATGAATTTGGAACATATAATGAGCATGTCTAATCCAAATGTTAGGGCTGTGTCCATTGCGCTGGTGTTCTGATACATTTCTAACCTGAAATTCCTCGAGTTGCATTCTGCTTGCAACTTGTGCATGTGTGTGAGGTTGCACTGGTTGCCCTCTGAAGGTTCGGATCCTGGAGCATCGCTCTCGGATCCGGAGCCACTTACTCTCTGCGCCTCTATTGTCTCATTTTCTTGATAATAACCATAATGAAGATGACCTAAAATTCATTGCACTAGAAAAGATACTTCCCAATATGTATGACAAAATGGATATGAACAACAAATTATTACGGAGGGAAGCTCATTTCATTCATTCATTTAAATCATTAGTACCATTAGGATTAAATTCGGATCAGGATCTTAGCTGCTGCTTGTAAATTGTTGAATTGGTAATATAATACTGTGAAAAACCTCATTGTTGCTTTAAGAATTTTCAGTGTTCCCTAGCATGATTACACCTGGCCTTGGTAGAGTGAGAATATAAGCAGTCCTTTTGACTGCCTTAATAATGTCTAAGGCTAATAGAACTCTACCATAAAGCCTGACGCGAATGAAATAAAGAATAACAATTATATTTTTCATTGAAATTATACCTTGAGGTAAGTTAAATTTATTCGATTGTAACATGCTTGTAAATATGTATAAATATGTATATAATATACTCATAACTGTACTTAATAATTGTAGTTATACTATTGTTTCTGCACCATTGTAAATATCGTAATGTTGTATCATTGTAGAAAACCAGCGGAAGATTCTCGAAAAGCTGTAAACCAGAGAGCTTTGTTTTCTCTCAGCCAGTGAGGCATTTATTTTCCTGCAGTAAAGGATTTTTGTTGGATGGAATTTCATCTTTGTCTTCTTGATTCTTAGCTCCATCCTGCCATTGTTTTCTTATCTGTAATAAACATCTGGCTGGTGAAAAGGTACTGCACTGCAAAAATGTAACTCCTGCGGAGAAAAATCTGAAAAAGGTAAATTTAAAGTATTATGTGTAAATCGAACAATATATAGCCTTCTTTGAAAGTTGAGGAGGGACCTACCCACCTCACCCATCCGTTTTTGTTTTTCTAAAAGAGTTTTGAGTGTGTGGTTGGTCCATTCTACAATGGCTTGACCTGTTGAATTGTATGGGATACCATGAGTTAATTTGATATCCCATGTGCGGCAGAACTCCGCAACGGCCTTGGAAATGTAGGCGGGACCGTTATCTGTCTTAATAGCCTCTGATTTGCCTAATATTCCAACGCAAGCAAGTAAATGGTTTTGCACATGATTAGCATTTTCTCCTTTTTGAGCCGTGGCCCAAACATAATGAGAATAAGTATCCACTGTAACATGTATGTATTTCCACTTCCCAAACTCGGGATAGTGTGTTACATCCATTTGCCATAGTTGATTGGCTTTAAAGCCGCCGGGGTTAACCCCCCATTCCGGAGCGCATTGCATTCCGGCGCAATGTGGACATGATTGGACTATTTGCTGTGCTTGTGTGATAGGCAGATCGAACTGCTTCGCCAAAACTTTTGCGTTTTGATGGAAAAAAGAGTGGCTTAGGATTGGTGTTTCGAACACACCGCCTGTCATTTTTACTGCTCGGTCTTCCCAGTCATTGTCTTCCGACAAAGAACCTGGTAAACCTTGATGGCTTCGAATGTGTGCCACATATAAACTGTGAGTTCGTTGATGCATCAAATACTGTAGGGAAAGAAACAATGCCATTAGATTGTTATCAATTGCGAGCATGATGTCCTGGCAATTGGTAAACCAGATTCTTCACATACATGCTGTCTGTAATAATGTTCAATTCCTGCTTGGGAAACAATTGAAGGGCCAAAATGACTGCTGCCACTTCAGCTCTTTGGACTGATTTTTGTGGCATGGTGAGTTTGATTTCCTATTTCTCCGATGCCTGCCAAGTAACCACCCCACGTGTTTTACTGCCGTCTGTGAAGACTGTCAATGATTCCTTTAAAGGCTGTTCCATGAGGATGGAACTTAGCATGATAGCATCTGTTTGCACACAAATAAGTCGTTTGTCCTTTGGGTAATGAAAACCTATTTCCCCCATGAATCCTTCGAGAGCAATGGAGAGCGCGTCTCCATTTGCCATTAAGTTTGTGACTCGCTCCTTGCTAATTGGCAAAACTATTTCTCAGGCATCATGCCCTGTAAGATCCTTAGCACTGATGTGTCCCTTTTGAATCAAGTCAGCTAACATTTCTACAGGGGAAAGTATGTTCCTTGCTGGTGTGTGTGGCAAATATATCCATTTTACCAAAAAGCAGTGTCCCTTTCTCTCTTGTTGCCCAAAACTGCACAATATGTCTTTGTAGTGGTAACAATGAAAAGATCAAGTGGTTGCTTGGGTTCTGGGACCCGATCTACCCAGATCTCGGCCAGAGCTGCATTAACGTGCTTTATAGCTTCTTTTGCAGCAGCCGTGATGCTTATTTTGTCAGCAGGCTGTTTCCCTTTTGTTAGAAGGTGAAACAGGGCGCTGAGTGTCTCCGTGGATAGCTTGAAATAGGGTCGTGCCCAATTCAGCGTACCCAAGAGTTGTTGCAGTTCAACATACGAAATTGAATCCCTGATTTTTATGCATGGTATAGTGGGAGTTGAATAAGCTTGCATCAGCTTATGTCCTAGGTACAGATAATGTTGCTCTTGCTGAACCTTTTCTGGGGCTATGATTAGCCCGTAAGGCTTCAGTGAGTCCTCTAGTTCCCCAATCCATTGTGGGGGGATCCTGGACCCACAAACCAAAATATCATTCCCTGCATTTTTTGAGAGCATTGTGCACAAAAATTTGACATATCGTTGGTGAATTGAGCATTCCCATCAGCAACATTTTCCAATGGAAATGGAGAGTGGGCTCTTTGTGATTGGCTACTGGCACCATAAAAGCAAATTTCTCACGATCCTGAGGACTCAATGGAATGGTGTAAAAGCAGTCCTTCAGATCAATAATTAAAATTTCCCAATCTCTGGGAATCATGTTAGGATTTGGTATGCTACACTGCAACGCTCCCATGGGTTGAATGCATTTGTTGATGCCTCTCAAGTCATGCAAAAGTCACCACTTGCCAGATTTCGAATTAATGACAAAAATTGGGGAGTTCCACAGTGAAGTGGATGGCTCAATGTGGCCTGCATCTAGCTGTTCTTTAACCAATTTCTTTAGCGCTACCAATTTCTCCCCCGCTATGGGCCATTGTTCTATCCAAAAAGGTTTCTTGACTATCCATTTCAGGGGAAGAGCTGTATGACTCATTCTAATTTATGGGTGGCAGATTACTGCACAAGCAAATCTCTACCCCACAAATTGACATGAATTGGAGGAACGCGAGTTCTGAGTACCACTTGGGTTGGTGAATCAGCTGTGGTGGCTGTCAGCCAAGACCATCTCTAAAAAGTGTCCAACTTTCCTCCAACCCCCCACACCTTATCTACTTCCTCCAAAGGCCAGTCTTGGGGTCACTCGTGTTGGTGACATCTGCTCCAGTATTGAGCAGGCCCACAAATGGTCTTTTGTTAAGAAATATCTTCAGTTGGGGGCGCTTCTTTCCAATAGGCTTTGTGATCACTAATACCGCTGACTCTTCTTCACGTTCTCTAATATTGGGCCAAGTTGGGTCTATGATCCCTCCAGAATCACTTCTAGGAGCCAAGCCTCCTGCAGGGAGGATGAAAGGTAGCATAATCAGTTGTGCCACTGATTCTCCTTTCTTGATCGTTTGAGGCATGGTAGTCCAGATCTGCATCTGAACAATACCCTCATTGTCCAAGTCAATTACTCCCAGAAATATGAAAATGCCTTTCTTGCCTGATTCTATGCGGGGAAGGATGAGGCCAAAAACATCAAAAGGAAATGGGCCAAAAATTTGGGACTCTGCAGTGTAAACTTGCCCTGGCAGTGCCAGCTGAATGTCTTCCAGCACCACCAGTTCAATACCCACACTGCTCCATGTCTCGGGCGGGGTGTTGAAACTGTCTGTTTTCCTTTCTGGGTAGCCTTTTCTAAATCTCTGTTTACTCCTGGGCCAGAGACCGGCCCATTCGGAAGTTTCCCGACTCCTGAACATTCCTGCACTCTCTTGCCCAGTGAAAACCTTTGTTGCATTTTGGGCAAACCTTGGATGGTTTCGATTGCTGACCTCCTCCTTTGAATCTAGAATTGGTATTGCTATTGCCGCTGCTATCTGAATTGCTGTTGCCTTTGCCGCTGCTGCCTGCATTATTGTTGCCTCTCCTCCCCCTTACAACAATCCCTTTGCATATGACCCGGCTTGCCACAACTGAAACAATTGCCTCGGAACCCTGAGCGTCCCCCTGGTCCTTGGCCCTGTACCGCCGCTGTCAGCAGCCCCATTTGGTACGACTGTGTTCCGATATCCTGGCAAGCCCGAATCATATCTGTCAAAGAGATGTCGGGATGATGGCCCAATGCCTGCAACACCTGCCTGCAATCTAAATTCGCATTGTCCTTTGCTAACTTCAACATGAGTTCTTGCTGTGCTTCCTCATTATCGATCTGTTGCTTAATCTCTATCTCAAGCCTGTTTATGAAGTCCATGTAAGGTTCTTGCGGTCCTTGCTTTATGGTAGTGTAGCTTTTAGCGGGCTTCCTGCTGGCTGGTACCTTCTGATAGGCTTTATAGGCACATTTACTAGCTACAGCCAATGTTGCCTGAGGAATGAAGGTTTATGGCTGCAAATGCGCCGGCACCACAGAGCTCATCTGCTGTGTACAACCCCCCTGCCCGAGCCACTCTCCTTTGGGCTTCTAACCTATATTCACTGTCCCAGATGAGAAACTGACTTGGGGAAAGCATCATTCTCATTGTGTCCCGCCAACCCCGAGGGATGAGAATATGAGTGTGACAGAGCATCTCAAAAAGACCTCTCACAAACGTGCTTTGAAGCCCCATGTCTCTGAATGCTGTCCTTATTTCAGCAAGCAATTTGTAGGGCATAGCAATGTTTTGAACAAAAAGTCCACCCTGGGGATTAGGGGTATACTGGAGGGGACAGATCTGTAACAGTTCACCTAACTCTTCTGTGCTCAACTCACCCTTCGCTGCTTCATTCTCAACCATGGCTTGGAAAGCACTCCTATTCTCCCTTCGTTTTCCAAGGGGGTCCACTGCCCTGGCATGGGAACCGACGCCAAAGGGGGCAAGATTGATGGAGATGGTGGCAACATATGCGGAATTTGCTGCTGCTCCAAGTGATATGCTGGGGGAGGGGCAGAGGGTATGATTGAAGCAGCAGAAATCCCGCCAGCCGTATGTGTGCCAAGTTGCTCAAGGGCTTCTTTACATTTTAGCCAGACTATAAGAATATCAGCTGGTGCCCTGGGTTCCTCATACAACGTAATTCCTACCCTCACTCAGACCTCAAGATGGAATGACCAGGGACAGCGTTCACTAATAACTAGGAGCATGCGTTGTATCTGCCCTATGGGGACTCTCCTCCCTGCCTTTTTGAGCAAATACCCCAGCTCCTCAGCAAATTCCTTTTGGGAATTTGATGGTGAACCACCCATACTCACCATGGGGGGTTCTTCTTTGAAGAATGATTGGGTTCTTTTGAAGAACGATGGGGTTCCTTAACAGGGAATGAATCGGCGCACCTCACTCACAGGGGTCCCTCCTGGACAAATGAGTTATGGCGTGTTCAAGTCCTGGTCGCCTGGATCTGCCTCCGTGATGTTCCTGGCTCTTCGCATGAGCCCTTCAGTCTTTCATCTGTTTCCCGCTGTCAGCTTGCGTTCAGCTTCGTGCAAGCTTGCCTTACATAAGAACATAAGAACAGCCTTGCTGGAACAGGCCACAGCCCATCCAGTCCAGCATTCTGTCACACACAGTGGCTCACCATTTGCTTCAGGGTATTCCCAAGCAGATGCCTTCACCTGCTTAGGATTCCCCGGAAATGGCATTGAGAGATATCCTGCCTATCTCTCCAACCCGGAGGTTGTCCTTAGGTATCCATAATTATAGCCATTAATACCCTTGTCCTCCATGAACTTGTCTAATCCTTTCTTGAAGCTGTCAAGACTGACAGCTGTCACCACTTCATCTGTCAGGGAGTTCCATAGACCAGTGATCCTCTGGGTTAAAAAGTACTTTCTCTTATTTGTTTGAGAACTTGTACCCAAAAGTTTCATGGAGTGCCCCCTAGTTCTAGTGTTATGCGATAGGGAAAACAGTTTTTCCTTATCTGCTTTGTCCACACCGTGCATGATTTTATAAACTTCAATCAGGTCACCTCTTAGACACTGTTGTTCAAGAGTGAAGAGCCCAACCGTTGCAGCCTCAGATGGTAAGGAAGGTGTTCCAGTCGCCTAATCATTTTGGTTGCCCTCCTCTGCACTTTTCCCAGCTCCATAATATCCTTCTGGAGATATGGCAACCAGAACTGTACACAGTATTCCAGATGGGGCCTCACCATAGATTTATAAAGAGGCAAAATGACACTTGCTGACTTATTTTCTATACCCTTCCTAATGATCCCTAGCATTGAGTTTGCTTTTTTCACTGCTGAGGCACACTGGGTTGACACCTTCATTGAGCTGTCCACCAGGACACCAAGGTCCCTTTCCTGGTTTGTCACAGAGAGTTCAGAACCCATCAGTTTATAAATGTAATTGTTTTTTTGCCCCAACATGCATCACTCTGCACTTACTAATGTTGAAGCTCATTTGCCACTGTTTTGCCCACTCCCCCAGTGTCAAGAGATCCCTCTGGAGCTCCTCACAATCTCTCACAGTTTTCACTACCCTGTATAATTTAGTGTCGTCAGCAAATTTGGCTACCTTGCTATTTATTCCTACTTCTAGATCATTTATGAAGAGGTTGAAAAGCAGGGGCCCCAGTACTGAACCTTGGGGGACCCCACTCTTTACTTCCCTCCGCTTGGAGAAGTGTCCATTTAGTGCTACCCTCTGTTTCCTGTCCCTTAGCCAGTTGCTGATCCAGGACAAGACCTGTCCCTTTATTCCATGACTGGTAAGTTTATTCAAGAGCCTTTGGTGTGGGACCTTGTCAAAAGCCTTCTGAAAGTCCAGATAAACAATGTCAACTGGATCCCCCTTATCCACATGCTTGTTGACACTCAAAAAATTCCAACAGATTAGTGAGGCATGATTTGCCCTTGCAAAAGCCATGTTGGCTCTCCTTTAGCAGCGCCTTCTCTTCTATGTGCCTATTAATCCTATCTTTTAGGATGGTTTCCATCACTTTACCTGGGACACATGTCAAACTGACAGGTCGGTAATTTCCTGGATCACCCCTGGATCCTTTTTTAAAAATTGGTGTTACATTCGCTACCTTCCAGTCATCAGGAACAAAGCCTGATTTGAGGGAAAGATTACATATTTTGGCTAGGAGATCAGCAATTTCATCTTTAAGTTCCCTGAGAACTCATGGATGGGTGTCATCTGGTCCTGGTGATTTGTTAGCATTTAGTTTAACAAGACATGCAAGGACCTCCTCCCTGGTTATTTCTATCTGGCTTAATTCTTCGTTTTCCCTCACTACAAAGATAGGCTCTGTTTTGGGCATGTGGTCCCTGTCTTCTTCAGTGAATACTGAAGCAAAGAATTCATTGAGTCTCTCTGCAATCTCTGTTTCCTCTTTAATAACCCCTTGCCTTCCATTGTCATCTAATGGTCCAATGGCCTTCCTAGTTGGGTTCTTACTTCTAATGTACTTAAAGAAGTCTTTGTTATTTCTCTGAGTATTTTTAACTATACGCTCCTCAAAGTCTTGCTTTACTTTCTTGATTGTTGCCTTGCATTTGTTCTGCCAGAATTTATGTTTCTGCCTGCTGTCCTCATTCGGACAAGCCTTCCATCTTCTAAATGAGCTTTTCTTGCTTTTGGTCATTTCCCGAACAGCTCCTGTAAGCCACATCGGAGTCCTCTTGGACCTGGCAGTGCCCCTTTTCCTTTTGGGTATGCATTCCAATTGGTCCTCTGTTATTGTTTTTGTAAACAGCCTCCATGCCTCTTGGAGTGTTTGGACTCTCTCAATTTTCCCTTTCAGCTTCTTTTTTACTAGTTTCCTCATCTTTGGGAAATTTCCTTTTTGAAAATTTAAGGTCTCTGTGTTAGATTTTATCAGTGACTTGCGGTCTATGATCAAGTTAAACATAATTGAGTTGTGGTCACTGTTCCCTATTGGATCAGTCACATTAACATCTTGCACCAGATCCTGAGTATTACTCAGGATTACAAGTCAAGGATTCTTGTACCTCTAGTTGGGTCTTCAACCATCTGTCCCAGGGAACAATCATTTAGCATATCTAGGAACTTTATCGCTTTATCATGTGCTGAACAACCGTTCACCCAGTCTATGTGAGGGTAATTGAAGTCTCCCATTATAACCAGTCTTCCCTTCTTGGATGCCTCCCTTACAGCATTCTCCAACTGTCAGTCTCCCCCAGGAGTTTGGGTTGGAGGCCTTATTCTCAAGTAAAAAATAAATGCCTTACGCTAAAAAGTGCCCCACGTTGGGCACCATTTGTTGCTATGATGCCTTCTCAGCAGATAGAAATGACTGGCAGGCAGACTTCATGGGTAAAGGGTTGCACCTCAAGAAGTTTATTTTCTACAACATTTTATAAGCAAAAAATAGCATAGGCTAACTAAAATAGCTAACTTACTGAATAACAGCAGAATTACCCTGCGGATGTGCTTAATAGGTAACAGAAGTAAATTAGTTTGGCTGTTGTTGACTGAAGGGATTTCCTTGGCCAAAGTTCCAGGAAAACAAACAAATAGGACTAGTTGTTTACGTACCTTAATAACTAACAAGCTATAATTGCCTAGCCAGTGTTGACAGGAAGATTTCTTGACCAAAGATTCCTGGAAAAGTCACGGAACCAGTTGGTTAATCTTTAGAGCATACACATGAAACAATGGGGATTAGTCTGAACCCAAGTCAGAGGTTCATACCTCGGCCAAACAAGAAGACAGGTCTATTTACCCTGCTTAATTAGTTAAGAATTCTAGCCCACTGTGATTCCCCTCGCCTGGAGAACTGTTTTTGAGTTAAGGGCATACCATTAAAACTCTTCAGAGAAAATTTCTCTCTGCCCCAGTGGGCTGGGATCCTTTATATTAAATAATATAACATATGATTTTAGGGTGATCTTGGGTACATACTAATTATAATCACTACAGCTGTAGTCACCGTTTGCAGTGATCTTATCTCTGGCTCCTCGCACTAGGCAAAACTATGTCAGGGTCCTCCATGACTTTGCCAGCTTCAGAGTGAGTTCAAGCTTGTCTGATCAGGGGCCAGTGTGATACAATAAAGGTGGGGCTTTGTTCCCCAATTCATACAAAGTAAGCTGCCAGAAATTGTTTTTAGAGCCAAGTTTTGAGATGTTGCTGATTCCTACAAGAATAACAGGCAAAGGTAAATGATTGAGAGATATTTAAGAGAACAATGCTATCAGTATTTTATTTGAATGTCTGAATTGTTTCAAGGGGATGGGGTTCATTTATCACCTTAGAATAATAACAGTTCTGTGATAGACCAACATTGGGGTGTCAAGGATTTTTTTAGATGGCCTGGATAGGATCAGAATACAGTACTGTACTAGATTTTTAAGCCTGCCCCCTGAAGAGGCAACAATGTGGACTTTTAGGTATGGATTGTAAATTCCCAAAGGCACCATTTTGTGAAGGAGGTCTCAATAGATTTGCCTCTAAAAATAAGCTGGCTGCTGTTACATAGTAATTTGTGACAAGGCAAGGGTGGCAGTTGAGGAAATTCTTGCCTCTGGCCTAGATTTTGCATTTAGGTAAAAGGTAAAGGTCGCCCTGGCTCAAAAGCCAGTGATATCTGATTCTAGGGTTCAGTATTCATCTCTGTTTATAGCCAAAGTCTGCATCTGCAGACGTTTCCGTGAGAATGTGGCAGGCATGCCTCAACACCAGAGTGCACGGAATGCTGTTTACCTTCCCACCAAAGTGGTACCTGTTTATCTACTTGTGATTTCTTATTTTTGAACTGCTATGTTGGCAGGAGCTGGGACTGAGACAGGAGCTCACTCCATCACGCAGTACTTGGGAATCAAACTCCGACCTTCTATTCATCTAGTTCAGCATCTTAACCACTTGAGACCCTAATTTAGGAAGAAGATGGGAGATTTACAGTTAATAAAGGTATGGTCCAGTTAGTAAACTCCATATGTTGGGTCTTGTTTCTTTTTTTCTGGAGCAGGGGACACAAATTACGATAACACCACGATGTAGTTTCATTCTCCCTTAGAAAAATCCCCATGGACACTCTTGCCAATGTCAGCCCATTCTGTTTCTTTAACAGGTTACAAATGTGGGAGAAAATGAAACAAACAGATTGGCCAGCTCATGTAAACATAACCCCAATCCAAGTCATTTGATTGCTTGAGACAATCCAACAAATCAAGATTTATAGTATTGAAAGAATACTGTTCATTTAAACACCTGAAAATCCCACTTCAAATAGAATTATAGCAAGAAAAATTAAAATAGCTAATAATATCCTATCATTTAATGGAACCACAAAAATCTGCTACTTAAGGTATTTGCCTCACTTTGTTTAGTTGTCACTAAAAATCAAGATCTCAATTTATCAAAATACATGTGCTTGATTGGCAAAGCAACACAAGAGGTTAATTATGTGGTCCACTGAGATTCTCAGAAATGTCCAAGGATTCTGATGTGGTTGAGGAAGTTGGAGAACCCCTGCTTTTGGAGAACCCCACATGGTGTGTAAATACATTTATCCCCCTACTCTCATTTAATATATTTATTCTTATGAGCTGCTGTAGTAAAGAAACAGCAAGATGTATCTGAAGCAGAACAGCACAAACAGCAGAGGGAATATTTTGCCAAGTTAAGAGAGTAAATAAAGTCAAACTGTTTAATATTCCATCTCATTTCCAAACAAATGTCTTCTATTGGTGTCCCTCTTCTCTTTTCCTTTCAGCAAATATTTGAGATACTGAATTCTGCAGTCATGACTATTCATTGAGACTCAATTCCCATGACAAAGAAACTAAACCTTGCTATTGATCTGAATATGTGTGCATGAGCACAATTACTGTACTTCTGTTCTGCAGCAATAGGAAAGACACCCAGAAACCACTGAGACATATAAGAGGAAATATTAAAGCTGGCTTATCTTATGCTTCTTGAGAAAGGAGCTGGAACATATGCCACATTCTTGATATCTCAACATGTGATAACTTGGGGTTTGCTGCCTGGAAACTAAAGGCATGAGACGATCTTATATAGAGAAATAAATTGTACTTTGAGAAAATGTGAAGCTACTGTATCTGAATAGGTCAGAGGTTTAGGTACCTGGCTGCAGAGCCAAAAGCGGGGACTTCGATTCCCCATTCTGTGTCTTTGACTTGAGCTGGATTTGATGATCTGTAGGGTCCTTTCTAGTTCTGCATTTCTAACATGATGATTAGGATAATGTTGATGTTGAATATGTTGCTGTTGTTGTTGTTGTGGTGGTGGTGGTGGTGACTGTGACAATCTGTAGATTCCATATGTAGTACATATTTATGTTTGCAAGTCATCTCTTGACAGCAAAGTCATCCCCTGATAAGCAGATATATGCATTCGAGGATTTAGTCAATCAAACAGGATAACATCAGTATTCCTAATTTTGGTGATAAAAATTGGAGGATTTGTGGTGTAATGGTTACAGTGTTGGTTCGGATACTGTAACCAATCAGCTAGCTCCCCCGGTAGCTTAGTAGTTAAGGCGCTAGGCTTGGAGACCGGAAAGACAGGTTTAATTCCCGAGAGATGCACATGAAAGAAGCCTCATTTGGGCGTCCCCTGAAAAACCCAACAAAGGTGTGCCAGCTCCCCACCTCTACTACCTTACAAGAGCATCACTTGTAAATGAGCCAGCAACCTGGGAGGAAGTTGAGCAGATGCAGGTATCTGAAGCCACCAGATGGAGAAAAGCTGCAAGGAATAGATGGAAGCATTGCACATAAACAAGATGTGGACACTGACTAAGTTACCATCAGGAAAGAAAGCCTGCAAGTGGACTTTCAAGCTGAAATAAGGTACAGACGGAGAAGTGGAGCACTGCAGGGCAAAGCTAGTTGCCAAGGGCTTCCTACAGGAATATGGAGAAAACTTTGGTGAAACCTTTGTTCTTGTTGTCAAGCAAACTGCAAGAATGCTCCTGAGTGTGGTAGCCCAAACATTTTTGGACTGCGGGCTGGTCACGTGGTTCAGCGGGCCGGTCACATGGTTCCTCCCACCAGAAGTGGAAGCAAAACACACCTTGCAATCTGTTTTGCAACAGGATGAGATAGATTTTAAGCTGACATTTTCTCTGCATAAACCTCACAATTTTTCCATGTAGAAACGCAGTCCTGACATCTACGTGTTGGACTTGCATCTTTCTAGAACAGGGGTGGCCAAACTATGGCCTGTGGGCCATATCTGGCCCCCAACACCAATTCATCCAGCCCGCGCCACCCTTGTCGCTTCTGGAAGCAGAAGTAAAATGCGCGGGCTGGATGAATTGGTGTCAGGGGCCGGATCTGGCTCACAGGCCATAGTTGGGCCACCCCTGCTCTAGAAAGATGCAAGTCCAACACCTAGATGTCAGGGCTGTGTTTCTACATGGAAAGATTGTGAAGAGGCTGTACATGGAACAGCCTTCTGGCTTCATTAAACAGAAACAATCTGATTTAGTCTGCGCACTAAAGAAAAGCCTTTATGGGCTGAAGCAAGCTGCTCAGGCCTGGAATGAGAAATTGAACAAGATGGTGCTGCAACAAGGTTCCATGCAAGATGAGGCAAATTAATGCTTATATACCAAAAGCAGAAATTGACACTTAACTTTTATTCTTGTTTATGTTGGTGACCTAACTGAGACTACTCTAAGTGAAACTGAGTGCAAAGAGATTGCACACCATCTTAAGGAAGAGTTAGAAACTAAAAGTGTTAGGAGATGCAACCGATTATTGCACCTTAACATCTAAAGAGAAGCAGATGGGTCAGAAGCAAAAGATAGTTGACATTAGGCCTCCAAAATGCCCACATTGTTACAATATCCACACAAACAGAGAGGAAAGCAAGTCTCTACCGAACAAAAGTAATTACATTTATTTATTTAGTTTATGGCAGTCTATTAAGAAAAGTTAAAACTTGAGACTTGTATATATTTAGCCAGGAGATGATATTGATTATCTGGCTGCCAGCGAGTGCTAGTTCTATTAGTGTCACCCACAGTGGTGGGCATCAGCAGGTTCGCACCAGTTCATCAGAACCGGTAGCAGAAATTCTGTTTGGCCCCGCCCATCCAAGCTTTGAAATAAAGTAGTCCTAATTTGGGTGCAATGCAGGGCAATCCCCCTGGCCATGCCCAGCATACCACACCCACAGTGTGGTAGTAATTTTTTTTGGAGCCCACCACTGGTTCCCCAGGGTACACCACGAAGAAGCAAACTAGCTTTACACTGCATAGTAATTATAGAACAACTATAAGAAAGCTTTTGTACCTGACAATCATTACCAGAACAGACATAGTTACTGCTATAGGAATACTCCCCCGTGCCCCTCCTGGTTGGGGGGTCAGTGAGGAGGAAGCCCCAGTCGGCAACCCCAAGACCAGCCTCACCGCTGCCTCCAATGCCTCTGCCACCAACACTACTGCACCTCGGCAGCTCTGAAGGTGGGGAGGAGGAGGGTGAAATGGGCCGAGAGGCTTAAATGCCGCCAGCAGCGCCACCACCACTTTCTCCTCCCCCGTGCCCCTCCTGGTTGGAGGGTCAGCGAGGAGGAAGCCCCGGTTGGCGACCCTGAGACCAGGCTCACCGCTGCCTCCACTGCCTCTGCTGCCACCACCTGCGCCTCGGCAGCTCCGAAGGTGGGGGAAGGAGGGCAAAACTTTCCCCAGCTTCGTGGGCCAAGAGGCTTAAATGCCGCCGCTGGTGCCACCACCTCCTCCTCTTTCCCCTCCCCTCCTGGTTGGGGGGTCAGCGAGGAGGAAGCCCTGGTCAGCTACCCTGAGACTAGCCTCACCGCTGCCTCCAACGCCTCTGCTGCCAACACCCGCTGGCCCTGATAAAGTGGACAGGCTCCTTGGAGCTGTGTGTGATACCACTTGATTACTAGATCACTGTCCCGCGTGGCTGGTTAGAGCGGCCAAGGCTACAATGGGCAGTTGGGTCGGTGCAATGGTGAATGCCTCTCTGCTCAACTTGTTGCTTTAATGCTCACCTTCCTCTGCTGACAGTCTGGATGAAGATTCCTGCGTCTTCCAAAAGCTGCTACCAATTTCCATTGCAGGCACACACCCCCCCCAATGATGGACTCAGACACAAATGAAAGTGGATAACGGCATGGGCCACATTTATTGATTCAAGCCCTAGTCCGAATTATAAATTTCTATTGGTAAAACGACCAATCATAATTCTTAAGGCAAGCAGGCCGAAGTAACACTGGTAAGGTACCACCCAAAATTGCCAACGGCAATTGTTACAATGTATCTATTTGTATCAATTTGTTTGTTGACAACAAACAAATTGTTGACCGTAGTCAATATCTAACTAATGACCCCACCCTCTGACGTGTATCCGCAAAATCAGGGGGTGATTCCAGCTGTCTAGTGGTAACCATCACCCCCTCGCCTGGTTCGTCGTTGACCGGACAACGTTTAAACAACTTATGCCTATCTAGTGTTTTCCAGTCAATTGCAAACCTGCCGGATACCTGTGGGTCATAAATGTTTACCTTACCAGTGCTACCCGCCAATGTGACCAAAGTCAACAGTAGCACAGACAAACCCCTATATCAAACCATAGCAACAGTGTGGGATGGGCGAAAAAGCCAGGACTCAAAGGCCAATTGCGAGTCCCAGCCAAAAATTCCCACCCGGCCCCAAAGCGACCAAGAAATCACACTGTTAACTAGGGAGGGGGTGGAGGGGAAAAACTTCTCCGCTCCGTCGGTTCGCCAAAATGGCAGCACGGCTGCCTCGTGGCCAGCCCCTTTTATTAGGGTGCTGGCCACGCCCCTAACTACCCGGATGGTTTTGTCCGGTGGGGGGGGCCCGCAAAGAGCGCGGCGGCCATTCTGGCGCCGCGCTTCCATTGCAGGCGCACCCCCCCAATGATGGACTCAGACACAAATGAAAGTGGATAACGGCATGGGCCACATTTATTGATTCAAGCCCTAGTCCGAATTATAAATTTCTATTGGTAAAACGACCAATCATAATTCTTAAGGCAAGCAGGCCGAAGTAACACTGGTAAGGTACCACCCAAAATTGCCAACGGCAATTGTTACAATGTATCTATTTGTATCAATTTGTTTGTTGACAACAAACAAATTGTTGACCGTAGTCAATATCTAACTAATGACCCCACCCTCTGACGTGTATCCGCAAAATCAGGGGGTGATTCCAGCTGTCTAGTGGTAACCATCACCCCCTCGCCTGGTTCGTCGTTGACCGGACAACGTTTAAACAACTTATGCCTATCTAGTGTTGTCCAGTCAATTGCGAACCTGCCGGATACCTGTGGGTCATAAATGTTTACCTTACCAGTGCTACCCGCCACCCGGAGAGGCTTCAATAAAGGCTCGACGCCCCCCCCCAAGACCGTCAGCTCGGTCGACAGGCCTGCTCGCCAATCACTCAGCAGGAGGTCCATACCTCCTCGCGACAGATGGGCCCCCTCCCCTGAATAAAGCTCATAATTTTGCAGACTGATGATGGGGAGGCGAATGACGCGTCCCCAACCCATATCAAAAAGGAACCGGGCAATAGCCCTGGAGCGACGAGCCCGGTCAAGCGCCTGGAGGCCAAACGCTCCCCTGTAAGCGTACTGTGGTATCATGTCCGACCAATGAGGGATGTGGCAGGCCACACATAATGCGAGTAGGCCAGGTGACTGCAAATCGCAGGTTTCCGCGATAGGCCAGTGACCTGTCCGAAACCATTGCCCCCAAGGTGAATAACCAGGACATCAGGCGAGTCAGCATCCCTGATGTAGAAAAGGAATGGCAACAGTTCCCGCCATAACATGCCGCGCTTACCACACCACCTAAGATGTGCGGATGCACCCAGTCCCAGTCGGGGTCCCACTCTGTCGCCGCAGCGTAACGCGCTGCCCTGTGCACGTGGCAACGGCCCACCAGCCCTACTGTCACCGGTGTAAAACGACACCCAGGGTCTGTCAAGGAAAAAAGGGGGGTGAGAAACATTGCAGTGACTAAACTGGTACTCACGGTTGAAGAGGGTGAACACAAAACTGAAAACAATGTGATCCCCACCTTCCCATGCGGCGTATTTCAGCCCCAGAGTACCCAAAAGTAGCCGCAGTAGAAACCGCCCCCATCCTGCAGGAATGGCTGAGTGAGGGGAGACCCACCCTGGTGACAGAAAAACGGGGCATGGTGCGTGCCACACAGTGCAAGAAACTCCTGTAGGGCACCAACCGGACAGATGTCTTCCAAGGAACATCGTAGCAGTATTACTCAACTGCCTACGCCGTGCTGACCTGTTTTAGAGGAGCATATCCTCAACTGAGCCCAATCATAGACATCTTCGAGTTCCAGTGCCCTACGACTTGCATCCGCCTTAGACAACATCATAAGCTCGCTGATGCGGAGCGCTCCAAAAAAGGCCACCGTTGTAGCCGCACGAAACAGGGCTGCCTCATACCTATCGAAACATAGGTCATGCCAGCCTCGTGCCAGTTGGGTAAGTACCCCAGGGGAAATTGGGTGACGGTCGTCCAGGCAACGCCCACGTTCCCGCACCCCCCCCTCCAAAACATGTCTCACACGGAAATCAGCGGTACTGTCCGCGTGACCTCCCACCTTGGCCATAAAAGCCAGCGCTGATAGCCTAGATGCTATGGTGTGGGGTGCCAGGCCCTGGGCGTGCAGGTAAACCATGAAACGGAGGATGTGGGCCACTGGGATCGGCCAGGTATCTGGCAGGCGAGATTGGGAACAAAAGGTCCGAAATGCAACCAACGCGTGGTGATACGCCTTACGCGTGCGTGGCGCCAGTGACATGCCTATCGCCCGGTTCACCTCTCCTTGCCAATGGTCCATATCTCCTGCGGTAGTGGCGAGGGAAATTCCTCCGCATCCGGAGCCAAGGCACGGAACCAGGAGATCTGCAGGCGGGACAAAGCGTCAGCAATATCATTATTCACCCCCAGGACATGCCTGGCTCTGAACAGTACATTGAGGCGCAGGCTGCACAATACAAACTGGCGCACAAGATCCATGACCTTGGGAGATTTAAAGGTCTGTGAGTTGACAATGTGAACAACAGCCGCATTGTCACACCAGAAATGCACCACAGAGTTGGCCCACTCCTCACCCCATAGCATCAAAGGCCCCCAGTATGGGAAAAAATTCCAAATATGTGATATCCCTCAGGCGACCCGTGCCTGACCAGGCTGGTGGCCATCCACCATATGCCCACTTCCCATTGAAGTACATCCCATAACCAAGGGATCCCGAGGCATCAGACTGAATTTGAAATTGGGGCGAAGCCAGGAGGTCAGACCTCCAAAATGAGACCCCATTGAACTCCCTCAGGAACTGGAGCCATACGTGCAGATCTGCCCTGATGCCCCGTGTCAATCTCGCCCTATGATGGGGCCTGGATAAGCCTGCCATGGCGTCGCACAAGCGCCGAGCAAATGCCCTGCCAGG
Source organism: Bradypodion ventrale (assembly GCA_035047345.1). Classification (NCBI taxonomy): domain Eukaryota; kingdom Metazoa; phylum Chordata; class Lepidosauria; order Squamata; family Chamaeleonidae; genus Bradypodion; species Bradypodion ventrale. Next base: position 19,705,027 of record JAWDJE010000009.1, on the reverse strand, counting down.
TGCGACCACCCTGCAAGCGAAATTGAGATGTCCATGTGGCACCTACAATCCCCGAAGGGATGCCTTGTGCTTAGCCAGCAAGTCCGATATAAGGGCCACTATCCTTGACACCTTGTCTGCGGGCAACCTAGACGCCTGCGCTACCGTGTCAATTTCCACCTCCAGGAATATTAACTTATTAGACGGGCCTTCGGTCTTTTCGGGCGCTAAAGGGACACCGAGTTCCTCCATTAGCGTCTGAAATGTGTTGAGGAGATGTGTGCACGTGTCCCAGCCCCATTCACCCCCGAATAAAAAGTCATCCAGGTAATGGGCTACAGACCGAGACCCTGACCTACGGACAAATGCCCACTGCAGGAAGGTACTGAAACGCTCGAAAGCCGAGCAGAATATGGAACAGCCGAATGGCATGGCTTTGTCAAAATAATATTCACCCCGGAATTTGAAACCCAGCAACTCGAAGTCACCCGGGTGCACGTGCAAAAGGCGAAACGCCGACTTAATGTCACACTTAGCCAACAGTGCACCCGGGCCACATGAGCGCACCATGCGCAATGCCTGGTCAAAGGATGTATACCCGACAGAACAAAGGTCATCAGGGATAGCATCATTGACCGAGTGGCCGGCTGGGTAGGACAAATGGTGAATCAGGCGGAACTCGCCCAGGGACTTCTTGGGCACTAGTCCTAGCGGAGACACTGTAAGGTTGTGGAACGGGGGTGCGGGGAAAGGGCCAGCGACCCTGCCCGCAGCAATCTCCTTATTAATGCTGGCGGCAGCCACCTCCTCCCTTCCCCTAAGTGACGAAAGGTTAGGTGCATCCTGCGGTGACCTATCCCCCGTGAAAGGAATACGAAAACCCAGTTGAAAACCCTGAAGGAGGTACACAGCGTCTGCTCTCCTCGGGTACAATGCGAGCCAACTCTCCAGCATTTCGACATTAATCGGGGAGGGGGCCTTTTGGTGAACCCGCTCCCTCCATGGCAGTCTTACCTGCCCCTTGTCCGCCCCTACCCCTGCCCCCGTATCCTCCCGGCCTGGGACAGGCGGAGGCAGCATGGGGGCCAGAACAAGAGGGGCACTCATGCTTGTACTTGCAATTTTTCCTGTTGCAAGAACCATTGGACGAGAAGGTCCAGCACAGCAGGCGGGCTGGAACCCCCTGCCCCGCCACTTGGCGGGGTACCTGTACCGGGGCCGCTCGTTGGACCGCATGTCCACAATGGTATCTCTCCCCAGGCGCCGGGCGCGTGGGGGTCATATACAGAAGCCACAGCTTCTGGCAGGGCTCATCCCACCTCATCTCTGGGTGCAGTGGAATCCTCATGCTGAATTCTTCATCATAAGCCAGCCATGACGGACCCGGGAAGTCAACCATAGCCCGGCAAATATTGTCCAGATACTGGACCATAGGGATAGCCAAATCCGGCCTAGCCCTGAGGTAAACGGCCATGTAAATCAGGTACGCTGGCAACCAATTTGCCCACGTGAATGGCGGCTTACGACGACGTGCCTGCTCCTTATCCTTCTCGTCCAGCCCTTCCCTCTCTTCCTTGGTCAGCTCCCTATTTAGAAGGGAGAAGATATCTACATACTCGCCCCTCCAAATCTTTTCCTTGGTAGACTGGGCCAAATGGTCCCCCAAGGGCAAGGAATACCCTGCTGTTGGCAAAGCCGACACCGGCACTGAGGGAACTACGGGCAAAGGAAAATGAGCCTGAGCCAGCCCGGGGATTCCCAACACATTTTCAGCACGTTGGGGGCACCACCCCGACCCCGGCCCTGTGTCACGGGCAAAGTCGCTGGGTGGGCCGGGGGCCATTGGGCCGCCGGGCCGCCCGAGCGAGGCCAAGGCCATTGAACAGCCCCCCCAAGGAAGTCAGTTGTGTGGGTGCATTAGCTTGGACTGCATACTCACCCGCTGCACCCCCGCGGGCCGCCCCCACCGGGATTCCGGCCCGCTGGGGGCGTCGGAGCTCACGACCGAAGCTGAGCTCGTCGACGGGGCCAGACCAGCACCAGACTGCTGCACCTGTGGGGTGGGGAGCTGCGAGGCAGTGGCCACCACCGGCCCGCGCGCCTCAGGCGGCTCAACCCGACCCATCGCCGGCCGCTGTTCGGCGGCCAAAGGGGGCACCTGAAAACCTAGAGACACCCCTGTTTGGTTGGCCCTTGCCAAGGACGCTTCAAGGGCCGCCACCCGGGCCAGGAGGGCCTCCACATCGACATAGGCCCCGGCCCCAACAGGGGGCAATTGGGCAACCGGCCCATAATTCACGGGTACCTGTCCAGGTCCCTGAGCCCCAGGGGCCAGATAAGGCCAAGAGCCCATGCTCAGCCCCTGGGGAGCCGTGGGAACGCCCTGCAAAGGCAGGGAACCCAACCACCCTCCGTGGCTCGCACCCCCCATAGGGAATAGCGCACCCGGGCAAGAGGGCCCCGCCGCACAGACCATGGCAGGGGCCAAGGGCCGAGGCCCCGTCCGGGGCAGCAGGTATGCTCCGCGCATCAGGCCAAGGAGCTACCAATCCCATCCCACCGTTCCCGGTGGGGTCTGCTAAAGGTGGCTGCGGAACGGGCGCAGTCGCGGTCCTCCGACCCGGCTGACGCCTCCGCGCCGATCGAGCCACGTTCGCGGCTGCCTCCTTCTTCGAGGGCATGGCTAAGGTAGCTAGGAAGCCTAAAACAAGAGAAAGCTGCCCAAAAAGGCTTCCCCCAAGAGGACACGAGCGACGGAGGTAAGGAGGAAAGAAAAACTTCTCCGCTCCGTCGGTTCGCCAAAATGGCAGCACGGCTGCCTCGTGGCCAGCCCCTTTTATTAGGGTGCTGGCCATGCCCCTAACTACCCGGATGGTTTCGTCCGGTGGGGGGGGCCCGCAAAGAGCGCGGCAGCCATTTTGGCGCCGCGCTTCCAATCTTCCCTTCGTGGGGAAGGTGTTGGAAAAAGCAGTGGCATGGCAGCTCCAGGGGGACCCATTTCAGTCAGGATTCAGGCCCTGTTATGGTACCGAGACTGCATTGGTTGCACTCTTGGATGATCTCTGGCAGGAGCGGGACAAGGGTAATCCCTTAGTTCTTGCTCTTTTTGACCTCTCAGTGGCTTTCAATATCGTCAACCACGGTATCCTTCTTGGCCGGCTCTGAGGATTGGGGGCCCAGGGCACTGTGCTGTCCTGGTTTTCCTCATTTCTGAGGGACCGGACTAAGTCGGTGTCTTTAGGGAGCAAGTTGTCCAGCCCTCGGTCTCTCCCATGTGGGGTACCAATGGGCTCGGTACTTTCGCCTCTGCTGTTTAACATCTACATGAAACCGCTGGGGGAGATAATTCATTCCCATGGGTTGAGGTATCATCAGTATGCAGATGATACCCAACTGTACATCTTGGCCCATGGGGACCTGAGTGATGCAGTCAAAGTCCTAACCAGGTGTCTAGAGGCTGTTCGGGTCTGGATGGGGGACAACGGGCTTCAGCTGAATCCTGGCAAGACTGAGTGGCTTTGGGTTCGGGGGCCGTGCTATCCCAGGAGCTACCATCTTTGGTTCTGGATTTCATTTCATTCATTCATTTCATTTATTCGATTTATATCCCGCCCTACTTAGCCAGGGCCAACTCAGGGCGGCTTACAACAAGTAAATTAAATACAATATAACAAGAGAAAACAATATAAACACACAAAACACAATAGTATACAATTACAAATCAACAACTGCAGAATTAAATATACAATCAATGCAAAAAGACTAGTCTATAAACAACAGCATCCTAAAATATACCACAAAAATTCCAACTAACAAAGTAGCACAGCATAAAATCAATATGCATTACAAAATTCAATATACAAATAATCAAAAAAATTCAGCACAATTATCACAATCCCATAAAGGTTGTGTCCTTACGGTTCCCACAGAGCCCAAAGTTCCACACTCTCAACAGACTGGGAAAAAAGCTCTGCTCTCTGTGCCCCAAAGTCAGGTGTTAGTGAGCACAAAACAGGTCCCCTCGTTGCTGTGAGGAGATGGTGCAGATGCTACCACTCCCTCCAGAACGAGGCATGTGTGCGGTGGCCTCAGAGGCAGCAGAGGCAAAGTTCTTTTAAAGTTGCCTGCCTCCATCTCACAGCTGTTTCTGCCCTTCTCCAGCCAGGCTGACTGGGAAGGGATGAGGCATGCGTCTGGTGGCCTCAGAGGCAGCAGAGACAAAGTTCTTTTAAAGTTGCCTGCCTCCCTCTCACAGGTGTTTCTGCCCTTTTCCAGCCAGGCTGACTGGGAAGGGACAAGGCAAGCGTCCGGTGGCCTCAGAGGCAGCAGAGACAAAGTTCTTTTAAAGTTGCCTGCCTCCATCTCACAGCTGTTTCTGCCCTTCTCCAGCCAGGCTGACTGGGAAGGGACGAGGCAAGCGTCCGGTGGCCTCAGAGGCAGCAGAGGCAAAGTTCTTTTAAAGTTGCCTGCCTCCATCTCATAGCTGTTTCTGCCCTTCTCCAGCCAGGCTGACTGGGAAGGGACGAGGCATGCGTCCGGTGGCCTCAGAGGCAGCAGAGACAAAGTTCTTTTAAAGTTGCCTGCCTCCCTCTCACAGGTGTTTCTGCCCTTTTCCAGCCAGGCTGACTGGGAAGGAACGGGGCATCGCTGCCTCAGACAGATCTGGTGCGTACGTTGGGGGTCCTCCTGGACTTGTGGCTACTGCTCAAAGAGCAGGTGGCAACCGTAGCTAGGAGGGCCGTTGCACAGTTTTGTGTCATCTACCAATTATGCCTGCTCCTGGACCGGGACTCCTTGCTCATGGTCACTCATGCTCTGGTCACCTCCAGATTGGATTATTGCAACACGCTCTACATGGGGCTTCCCTTGACGACCATTCAGAGGCTTCAGCTGGTCCAGAATGCAGCTGCCTGGGTTGTGATGGGGTACGGGCATTATACCTCTGCCTCGCTGCTGCTTTGGGAGCTGCATTGGTTGCCAGTGTGCCTCCGGGTGCAATTCAAGGTGCTGGTTTTGACTTTTTTTGACTTTTTTAAATTTTATAAATTTTATTAAACACAGATTGACAGTATAACACCAAAATAAATAAATAAATAAGTGACTGTAGAATAGAACATACACAAGTCAATTCATGCTTTCGCATTGCTCAAGATTGTTATATTTCCGAGTCTTATGGTACAGGGTCTTGAAAAACAATCGAAAATAAGAAAAGGGGGAAGGAAAGCTGTGAGGGGCCCGATCCAACATATGGATAAAGAAAGCATCCTTGCTTCAGTTGGGGTTGGCAGCGGGGGGTTCAGACCATAGTACTTTATGACTCTTTCCAAAAAAGGAGTGTATCATGGCCTGGTTTAAACCCTTTCCCATCAGATAGTGCATGATCAACAAAGGGTTTCCATATATCCAAGAAAAGGGTCTTCACCATCATCACTTTCTTTGATGAACTTGCATAGTTAATTTTTCATTAAGTACTAATTGCCACACATCTTCCCCCTTTCCAATCTTTGGCAATTAATTGTCTTGCGACCATTAATAATGGCAACAATAACTCTTTTTTTGTATGTTCCAAATTTAGTTTCTCAAGTTCCCCCAGTATAGCTAACTTTGGGCTTAATACAATTGTTGTATTTAATATTTTATTCAATTCATCTTCTATTGCTTTACAAAATTTTCTTAATTGGTTGCATGGCCACCACATATTGGTTGCATGGCCACCCTTTCTCACTATTACACCTCCAGCATAAATCATTAAATGTAGTTTGACCGGGATAAGATACTATCTCCATAGAACTTTACAATGGTGTTCTTTTTCCTTAATTGACATTTCTATGAATCCATTTTTTCCCAATCCGCGTCTTTAATTGAGATTCCCAGTTCCTCCTCCCAAAATGTTTTAAGCGATTGTTAAGATTCCTCACCGGAATTTAACAATTGATATGTAATATTTTATCTACTAATCCATTTAATTTCTTTTTATCCTGTCTTACCTCAAGAACCAACTCTTCAAATGGAGTTATTGCCCTGTTTATTATAATATTTTTCCTCATGCAGTTATCCCAAGCTTCCATCTGCAATTCTTGTAACCAACTTAACTTCAATTTATTATATATAATTTTTCTGTTGTGGTAATTATTGCATTTTTCAAACCATTGTGAAAGTAATAAAATCTTATTGTGTAGTTAAAAAAGGGACTGCAGTGGCTCAAGTGGCTAATACGCTGACTGGGAAGCGGAAGGTCAGCAGTTCAATTCCCGAGTACTGCAGGATGGAAATGAGCTCCCGTCTTCGTCCCAGCTCCTGGCAACTTAGCAGTTCGAAAGCAAGAAATTGCAAGTAGATAAATAGGGACCACTTCGGTGGGAAGGTAACAGCGTTCTGTGTCTAGTCATGCCTGCCACATGACCACGGAAACGTCTGCAGAAGCAGACAGCACTGGCTCTCCGGCTTAGAAACAGAGGTGAGCACTGCACCCTAGAGTCGGATACGACTGGCTTTCGAGCAAGGGAAACCTTTACCTTCGTTAAATATCTCTTATTTTTGTTACTAATTCTAACGGACAGTCTTGGATATCTAAAATGTTAATTACAGGTGAATGGTTCGGAGCCAGTTTTGTTTTCAAACCTTTCCATAATTTAAGTAAGTTTTTAAAAGAGAAATTGCAAATTGGTGGATTGATCTTCAATTGGCCTAAAAATAATTCTCCCTTCTATTTCTTAAACTCTATATGTTCTGTTTCTTTACTCTGATCGCATAGCAGGCTTAATAATTTTATTATTCTTTTCAAATTAAATACTCTACAGTAATTTTTAACATTTGGGATATTTAATCCTCTAAATTTGTTCTTTGTATACCATAAACCTTTGCTGATTCTTGGCTTTTCTCCAGCGTTACACAAGTCATTTATCAATTTTTGCCAAATTTTAAGCTCTGTCTCTTTTATTTTGATTGGCAAGTTTTCTAATAAAAAATTTAACTTTGGCATGATTTTCATCTTGCACAAATTACTTTTCCCAAACCATGATAATTTTAACAGTTTTAATTGTTCCATAGTTAACTTTAATTCATTTCTTAATTTATTGAAATTAATGTTATATAGGTCTTTAACCTCCTCCGTCACCATTATTCCCAAGTATTTCAGGTTACCTTTTATTATGAATTCGAATTTCTCCGTAATCATCTTTTTTCCAGCATCCGATAAATTGCATTTAATAGCTTCTATTTTGTACCAATTAATCTTTAAACCAGTGACTTCCTCAAATGTAATTAGATATCTAAATTTAGAGCCAAATTTTAATTTAGAACATATTTCTCTTATAGCAAACCACTGAATAGAATCAAAGGCTTTGTAGATGTCTAGCGCTAATATACAGACTTTTCTTTACTATTTTTATCGAATCAATAATGTTGACTAACCTATTCATCAGTCTTTGTATCTTATAAAGCCTGCTTGATCTTCTTCAATATAGTATTTTAAGAATTTATTAAGACGGTTATTCAAAAAAGATGTATATATCTTGGCATCTTGGTTTAATAGGGAAATAGGGTGGTAATTGACTATCTTTTCCTTGTCTTTACCCGGTTTTGGGATTAATACCGTAATTGATCGAGTCCAGGAATTAGGTATATCTCCTCCCTCCAATATATAGTTGTATAAGTTCCTCAATTTAGGGATCATTACTTCTTGACATAGCTTATAAATCTCTGATGGAAATCCATCTTCTCCTGGCACTTTGTCGTTTTTTAATTTTCTAATTACAGCTTCGATTTCCTTATCGCCTATCTCCTGCTCCATTTATTCTATGTGTTCTTCTTTTAATTGAACATTTTGGTTTTTGTCTGAATAAGATCTTAATTTTGTTATATCAACTACCTTTTCCTTGTATAGATCTGAGAAAAATTATTCTGCCATTTGGAGGTTATCCTCTATTTTATAAGCTATCGAACCATTATTATCTATCAGGGCTTCTATTTGTCTCTTACTCTTTTTATGTTTTGCTTTTTTTGCTAAACTTCTCATGTCCTTATTATTAAATTCAAAATTATTTCTTTTTAAATAAGCCATATCTTTTCTTGCCTTTTCAATTTCTAAACTTATTGCCTCTTTTCTTAATGTTTGCAGATTATTCCATAACACCTCACTACCAGTGTCCACATGCCTTTTCTCTAGATCTCTTAGTTCTTGTTCTCTTTTCACTACCTTCTTGTTCATTTCTTTATCATTAATAATTTTCTCTTGAATACATTCACCCCTCAACACTGCTTTCATGGCATCCCACAAAATAGACTGCACCACCTCACCCGTATCGTTAAATTCTCATTTTTCTGACCAACTATCCATCAATCTTCTTATACGATTGTTACTAAGAAGTTTAGTATCTAGTCTCCATAAATTGCTTTTAGCAGCATCTCTTTTTAGATTGATGTCTAAGGTAATCATCGTGTGGTCTGATAATTTAAGGGTGCCTATCTTAAAATCTTTTAAATTTTGTAGTAAGTTCTCAGACACTAAAAAATAATCAATTTGGGAGTAGGACTTGTACATTGGGGAAAAGAATATGAATGCCTTTTCCTTATCTTTTAACATTCTTCATGCGTCTTTAACCTTCAATTTGTCCATCCATCTATCTAGTATTTTAAATTGACTTTTCCTGTAATAGGAGGAGTTTGACCTTGTCAGGCCTTGTCAGGTTAATGTCACCTCCTATTATTAAGTTTGGCGATCTTTCCTTATTAATAATTGGTAGAATTTTGTCTAGAAATGGTCCTTGGTCTTTATTTGGTACATATATGTTTATTAGAGTATATTCCTTGTTGTCGATTTTGCCATTGATTAACTGAAATCTTCCCTCTCTGTCATTAATACTTTTAGACATCGTAAAACCTAGTTTAATTGATATTAAAGTAGCCACTCCTCTTGAGTTCAATGTTCCCAAACACTATTCATAAATCTCTGTTCCCTTCACATAGAGGTTATTTTTGTTTTCACATTTTTGGTGTGTTTCCTGGAGGAAGATGATATCTGCTTTTTCTCTTTTCAAAATCCCTTCTAATCTCTTCCTCTTAATTTGATTTCCTAAGACCTTAACGTTCCATGATATAACTTTTATACTACTCGGCATGTAAAATTGTTGGTCATTTTGCCCCCGCTGTCATATCCCCAATGTTGAAATGAAGAAAAATAAAAAAATAAAAAATTAAGAAACATACTTTCCTCTCTTGTGTCCATTATACCCCTACTATCTCTTGTACCCCCATGTGAAAAAACCTCTAATAAAAAGTGGAAAAAATCACTACCCCCCCCCCACTTTCCTAGCTGAAAAGCAACCTTTGAAATCCAAAATTGGGGGGTAGCACGTGACAAACAACAAACAAACCATCCTACCTATATCTATATCTATATCTATATCTATATCTATATCTATATCTATCTATCTATATCTATCTATCTATCTATATCTATCTATCTGTCTGTCTGTCTGTCTGTCTATTATATCTATCTATCTATATCTATATCTATACCTATATATCTATCTATCTATCTATCTATCTATCTATCTATATATATATATATAGAGAGAGAGAGGTAGGATGGTTTGTTTGTTGTATATATATCCGTTACTTGTTCATAATTTTTATTTCATACTAAAATGATAAAATGATACTGTTTCTTCAGTCATCTCAGATGAATCTTGTGGATGACCCTTTCATTTAGATCCCTACCTCCGCCCCTAAGACCTCCCCATCCTCCTCCTCAACTTCTTGATCTCCCATCACTAAAGTAAGAGCGTCTTTGAGAAGCCTCCATTCATTTGAGTCTTTCTCAATTATATTTGCATCTACTAGAGTGCCCATAGCCTGAGAGACCTCCCTCACCAGGACATTTTTTCCTTGATTCATAATTCTTAATTGCTTGGGTGGCCTCCAGTTGTATTTAATGCCCTTATCTCTTAGTGTCTTTGTAACTGGTTTTAATTGAGACCTCCAAATATGTTCATCCAGGGCTATATTGTTATAGGCTTCGATATTTATGGATTCCAATTTTAAGGCTCCTTGCCCTAGAGACTTTATATAATTCATCAATTTTAACTTTAAGGCCAGGTTAACAAATTTGACTAAGACATTTCTCACTCCATCTCTGTTTTTTCTTGGACCTAATCTATAGGCACTTGCAATTTCTTCTGGCCCCAAATTATCCCCTAATTTTAACCAATGTAACAAGGTCATCAATCTTTGTTTTAGATTATCTGGATTTTGCTCCGGTATATTCCTAATCACAACATTATTTCTTCTCATTTGTTCTTAAAAAAAAAACTAACCTTCTATCTTGGTCTGTCAGTCTTTCCTCTCTAGTATTAACTTTCTCTTTCATTTCTTTAATATCATGGAGTAATTCCCAAACTTCCTTACCTATAGCATTTACCCCCTCTTTCAAATTTTCTATCTCCTGAATCAGATTGGTGCATTCTGATTTGGTGGTTTTGATTACTTTTGAAATGGTTCTTTTATCTCTCTTTGAAATTTCTGGTTATCTATTACTCTTTGTTCTTCCATACTCTGAAGCTTAATTTGCAATGCTTGTTCCAACTTGTCAAATCTGGACTCTAAATTTTCTTTTAAATCATTCATATTTAAGATTGAGGCCTTGTCAATAACTAATTCTTCCTCAGCACTTGTTCCTTTGCTCGGGACACTTGAGGATTCCTTCTGTGATGCTTGGGCTCCTGGTAATCCTTCCTTGCTCATCTTCTCTAACCTCTCCCCCTCCCCCTCCTGGTGTAACTTTGGAGAATCTAGTTGTTGTTTTTTACGTTTCCTTTCCTCCACCTTCTTTTGGAGTTGTTCTCAATCATTTATCTCATCTATCTCCTCCCATTGGACCAGGGTACTTAAGAGACCGCATTACCCCAAGGCATTCAGCCCGTCTTACAAGGGCAGACAGGAGAGGCTCCATAGTGGTCCCATGTACAAGAGTTCAGCTGACTGGGACCAGAAGGAGAGCCTTCTCGGTGTCTGCCCTGGCCCTGTGGAACCTCCTTCCACCTGAACTGTGCCTAGAAACTGAGCTCCTCCAGTTCAGGAAGGCACTTAAAATATGGCTGTGCTAGTAGGTGTGGGGCATGTCAGGCACATCCCATTCCCACTGGTTGGTGTAGCCTGTGTAACCTGCATAGCTGCCTTATGTACTTGGAGTGACTGGGCTATGCCTTATGTGATTCCACTTCTGCCTATTGCTCTGTTGTCCGTCCCCCCCACACACAAACCTTATCCTGTCCTACCTCGTCCTCTTTTTTAATGGGTTAGGGAGGATTTTAGTTTGTCAAAAAAAAATTAAATTTGTACTTTTTTACTCATTTTTGTTGGTTTGTAACTATGTTTTTAAACAATGTCTTAATTGATGTTTTTTAATCAATGCTTTGCCTTGATGGTTTTATAATATGTTGTAGGCCGCCTTGAGTCATCTTGTGATGAGGAAGGTGGGATAGAAATACCATAATAAATAAATAAATAAATAAATAAATAAAATACTGAAAAAGGGACTGCAGTAGCTCAAGTAGTTAAGACTCTGAACTTGACAACTGGAAGGTCAGCAGGTCAGCAGTTCAAAACGCAAGTGCTGCATGGTAGAGTGAGCTCTCATCTCTGTCCCAGCTCTTGCCAACCTAGTAGTTTGAAAGCAAGAAATTGCAAGGAGATAAATAAGGACCACTTCGGTGGGAAGGTAAACAGCGTTCTGTGTACTCCAGTGTCTAGTCATGCCTGCCACATGTCCACAGAAACATCTGCAGACACAGATAGTGCTGGCTCTTTGGCTATAAAGAGAGATGAGTACTGAATCCTGGAATCGGATATGACTGGCTTTTGAGCAAGGGTGACCTATCGGAATACTGAACAGAAAAGTTAGATTGCCAACAAAGGTTGATTGGACAAGATGTAAAAAGAATAGCTAGATAGTTGAAAGGATGGTGGGCTTTAACTTTAGACTGGCAGCTAGTAAAATCCCAAACTAGCAGTATATATTGATACAGACTGAGCAGAGAATAATACTAATGAAAGCGCGGCGCCAAAATGGCCACCGTGCTCTTTGCGGCCTCCCCCCGGACTCAGACATCCGGGTGAGTTAGGGGGCGTGGCCACCCCTCTATAAAAGGGGTGGCCACGAGGCAGCTGAGCTGCCATTTTAAAATTGCGACGGAGAGGAGAAGTTTTCTCCATCGCATTCTCCTTCCCAGCCTTCGGGTCGGAGGACCAGGGCTGCGCCCCCACGGCAGGGCAGTGACAGACCCTTGCCCACTGGTACCAGTGGGGCCGGTCAGGCTACCACTTGGCAGCCGGGTGCCAGCTTCATGTCTGGGCAGGTCCAGGCTGGCCCCTCGGGGGCTTTGGCCCTGAGCGCTCCTTTGCAGGGTCCAGGACAGGTTGGCCCAGGGGGGCCTGGTGCAGGTGTCCGCCCCACAGCTCCTCCGCCCCCCACGGGCCTGAGTTCTGGGCATGGCCCTATTCTGGCCCTGGCTCCCCTTTTGGGTTGCCTTTGTCCCAACTGCCTGGTGGGCCGTCCGGCACACCCGGCCCACCTTACACTGGGGGCTCTGAGGCAGTGGATGCTTTGATTGCACGTATAGCAGTGCTGGAAGCATCTTTGGGCATTGCCCAGCCACCTTCTGAGGGGGGTGCTACCGCTTCTTCAACAGGGGCCCCTTCGTCGACCCGGCCAACTTGCCGGCCGGGATGCTTCAGCGGGCGGCCAACCGGGTTGAGCTGCTGGAGGCTGTCCGGCCAGCACCGGCTGGTGCCTTGCAGCTCCCCGTCCGTCCCGATGTACAGGCTGGGAGCAGCCAGGGGTGGTCCCAGAGCTCGATTCAGGTCGCGAGCTCCGACGCTTACCGTGGGCCGGAACCCCCGGTGGGGGCGGCTCATGGGGGTGCGACTAGTGAGTATCAGGTTCAATTTAGTGCATCACCACCACTGTCCACTTACACTGGGGGGGTTCAGTGGCCATGGCCACATCAACTTGATGCGGGTGGGCAGCAGTTATCACATTATCCCAGTAACCCCTGGTTCCAAAATGGTCCCTCGTTGAGGGCGGGGGTGTCCGCCCCTGGGGCCGTGCTGAGCTTCGCAGGGGCCGTCCAGGTCCCGCTGCGTATACCCGCTATACAGAATGTGCCGTCAATGGCTTTGCCGACGGCTGGTTATTCTTTGCCCTGGGTGATCATTTGTCTCAGGTCACGAGGGATAAGATTTGGCGAGGGGAGTGAGTAGATATATTCTCCCTATTGAACCATGAGCCCACTAAGGAAGAGAGGGAGGGACAGGACGACAGAGACAAAGAGCTGTCCTGTCGTCGTAAGCCACCGCGCACCTGGGCCAACTGGTTGCCGGCATATCTTATATATATATGGCGGTATACCTGAGGGCCTGGCCCGACCTGGCCATTCCTATGATCCAATACTTGGACAATATTTATAGGGCGATGGTCGATTTCCCTGGCCCGTCGTGGCTGGCTTACGATGAGGAATTTAGAATGAGGGTGGCCTTACACACCGAGATGAGGTGGGATGAGCCTTGCCAGAAATTGTGGCTCTTGTACATGACTCCCACGCGCCCGGCGCCTGGGGATAGGTACCATTGTGGCCATGCTGTGCAGTGAGCTGCTCCAACACAGGCTCCCCGCCAGCCGGCGGGGCAGGGGGTTCCAGCCCGCTTGCTGTGTTGGAGCTTCTCAGCTAATGGCGTGTGCAATAAGCGACAGTGTCGTTTCCGACACAAGTGTCCCTCTTGCGCTGGCCCCCACGCCGCCTCCGCGTGCCCGCGGGCTGGAGGGTCACGGGGCAGAGGTAGAGGTGGACAAGGGGCGGTCAGGGCTTCCTCTGATGGAGCTAGCCACTCAAAAGGCCCCCTCCCTAATTAATGTTTATATGCTGGAGCGATGGCTCTCAGCTTATCCAAGAAGGGAGGATGCGAGCTACCTACTGGAGGGTTTCCAGTGGGGCTTTCGTATTCCGTTCAGAGGGGTTCGAGGACCCCAAGATGCCCCTAATTTAATTTCCTTGAAAGGCAATGAGGAGGTGGCTGCACTGAGCATTGCTAAAGAAGTGGAGGCTATGAGGGTAGCGGGCCTCTTCTCTGAACCACCTTTCCCTAACTTGAAGGTCTCCCCTCTGGGGTTAGTACCTAAGAAGACCCCAGGTGAATTTCGTTTAATCCACCACCTGTCATACCCTGCGGGTTCTTCGGTCAATGATGCGATTCCTGATGACCTTTGTTCGGTCAGATACACGTCGTTTGACCAGGCCCTACGGATGGTACGCTCATGTGGTCCCGGTGCCCTCCTGGCAAAATGTGACATTAAATCGGCATTCCGATTACTGCCAGTGCACCCAGGGGACTTTGAGCTGTTGGGTTTTAGATTCCAAGGGAAGTTCTATGTAGATAAGGCCATGCCTTTTGGCTGCTCTATTTCATGTTCGGCATTCGAACGTTTTAGCACTTTTCTTCAGTGGGCCTTTGTTTGCAGGTCAGGGTCTCGGTCTGTAGCCCATTACCTCGATGACTTTTTGTTCGGGGGTGAACGGGGCTCGGACAGGTGCACGCGTCTCCTCACTACATTTCAGATGCTAATGCGGGAACTGGGTGTCACCTTAGCGCCCGAAAAGACCGAGGGCCCAGCTACTAAGCTCACTTTTCTAGGAATTGAAATTGACACGGTCGCACAGGCATCCAGGTTACCCATGGATAAGGTCACCTGGATCTCCGCGACGATTTTGGCATTGATGGCCAAACGTAAAGTGTCCCTTCGTGAGCTACAGGTACTTCATGGCCATCTTAACTTTGCCTGCAGGTTGGTGACACCCGGCAGAGCATTTGCCCGGCGCCTGTGTGACGCCATGGCTAGGCTGTTAAAGCGACACCACAGGGTCCGACTGACCAGGGGCATACGGGCGGACCTTTCGGTTTGGCTTACATTCCTACGGGATTTTAACAGGGTATCTTTCTGGAGATCAGACCTTATGGTCTGCCCTAGATTTCAAGTACAGTCGGATGCCTCCGGCTCCCTGGGATATGGGATTTATTTTGAGGGGAGGTGGGCTTATGGACGATGGCCTCAAGCATGGCTTGGCACGGATCGCCTCCGCGATCTTACCTTCCTCGAGTTCCTTCCCATCCTGGGAGCTTTGATGCTATGGGGTGAGGAGTGGGCCAACTCAGTGGTGCATTTTTGGTGTGACAATGCGGCAGTGGTGCACATTGTCAACACTCAGACGTCCAAATCACCTAGGGTTATGGCATTGGTTCGTCAATTCGTGTTAAGGAGCCTACGCCTCAATGTGCTGTTTAAGGCCAGACATGTTCCAGGCATTAATAATGATATTGCTGATGCTTTATACCGCCTGCAGATCTCCCAGTTCCGTGCCTTGGCTCCGGAAGCAGAGGAATTTCCCTCGCCACTCCCGGCCGAGATTTGGACGTTTGGCGAGGAGAGGTGAACCCGGCGATAGGCATGTCATTGGCACCTCGCACGCATAAGGCGTATCAACATGCTTTTGTACAATTTAGAACCTTTTGTCAGCAACTACAGTTGCCTGAAGTGTGGCCCATACCAGTCAAACAGGTTTTACAATTTATGGTCTATCTTCACAGTCAGGGTCTGGCTCCTCATACTATAGCATCCAGGCTGTCGGCACTGGCATTTATGGCCAAAGTGAGGGGCTTCGCTGACTGCGTGAATGATTTCCGCATACGTCTTGTTTTGGAGGGGTGGACACGGGAACGTGGCCGCCGCCCGGACACTCGTCACCCAATTTCACCAGAGGTCCTGACCCACCTTGCATGAGGCTGGCATAACTTGTGTTATGATAGGTATGAGGTGGCTCTTTTTCAAGCGGCTACCACGGTGGCCTTCTTTGGAGCGCTCCGCATCAGTGAGTTGGTACCACTGTCTAAGGCGGATGTGACTCGTAGGGCACTGGAACTCGACGATGTCTATGTCACTAAGGAGTGGGCTCAGTTGAGGATACGGTCCTCAAAGGTTGATCAGCACAGCGTAGGCAGTGGAGTTAGACTGCTACGATGTTCTATTGAAGACATCTGTCCAGTTGGTGCCCTACATGAGTTTTTGGCAGTGCGTGGCGTGCACCATGGCCCGTTTTTCTGCCACCAGGATGGGTCTCCCCTGACTAAATTCCAATTTTGGAAGGTGACCGGTATGGCACTAACCAGTGTGGGCCTCTCTGGGGCTCGTTACAGCACCCATTCATTTAGGATAGGCGCTGCATCAACTGCGGCTGCGTTTGGGTACTCTGAGGCTGATATACGCCGGATGGGAAGATGGGGATCCATGCGTTTTGCATTGTACGTCCGCCCACTTCAGGTATGAGTACCAGTTAAGTCATTCTTCTCTTTTCTTCTTTTACAGACCCTGTGTGTACCCGCACACCGGTGGCAGTATGGCTGGTGGGCCACAGTTTTGTGCACTGGGCAGCACAGTATGCTGTGACAACAGAGTGGGGACCCCAGCTTGGACTACGTGCAACCGCACGTATGCGTTGGTACGGTAAGCGCGGAATGAGATGGCGGGAACTGTTGCCATTCCTGTTTTCCATCAGGGATGCTGAACCGCCTGATGTCCTTGTACTGCACCTCAGTGGCAATGACCTTGCCCAGGTCACTGGCCTTTCCTTAAAATTCACGATCTGCAGTGACCTAGCCTATTTGCATTATGTTTGGCCATCCACACGGCTGCTATGGTCGGACATCGTGCCGTGACATAATTACAGGGGAGGTATTGACCTCTGTGCCCTTGACCGCACTCGCCGCTCGGTGAACAGGGCTGTTGCCCGGTTCTTGAGAGACAAGGGTTTGGGGACGGCCATCCGGCACCCCAGGATAAGTTTGCAAAATTATGATCTCTATGCAGGGGATGGGGTCCCCCTGTCGGCTAGAGGGATGAACCTCTTTCTGGAAGATTTGCAAGCAGGCCTGGTGACCGAGCTGACGGTCGGGGGGGGCGGTGAGTCATCATAGACGCCTCCCCGTGTGGCGGGTAGCACTGGTAAGGTAAAGATTTATGACCCATAGGTATCCGGCAGGTTCGCAATTGACTGGCCAACACTTAGACAGGTACAGGGGTAATAGTTTGGCCGGTCAAGGACGAACCAGGCAAGGGGTGATGGCAGGAGCTTAACAGCCTGCATCACCTTGAGATTTAACGGATACACGTCATAGGGTGGGGTCAGTAGATAGTTGATTGACTCCGGTCAACAATTTGTTTGTGTCAACAAACAAATTGATACAAATAGTTACATGTAGCCAATTGCCATTGGGATTTTGGGAGGAACCTTACCAGTGTTACTGCGGCCTGCTTGCCTTAAAGAATTACAATTGGATGAATACACCAATTGAAAGTTATAATTCGGACTAGGGCATTATTCAATAAAAGTGGCCCGATGCCTTTATCTATATACCGGTGTCTGAGTCTTTCTTTGGGGGGTGCACCTGCAATGGTTTCCTGTGCATATATGGTGAGGGTCCTGTTTCTTGAGGTAGTCACAAACAAGATGTTGTAGCTTTGTCTTCCATAGAATCTGAATTCATTGCTGGAGCATGCAGAAACCTCCTATGGCCGGAGAAGCCCCCGAATGACTTTGGGGTTAAAGGAACAGATGCTGATCCAAATGATGGAAGACAAACAGAGCTGCCTCCAGCTGTCACAAAATGAGAAGATGAATGCATACACCAAACACATTGTTGTGAAATACCACTTGGTGAACCACATGATTAAGGAAGGTGTTGTCAAGATGATCTATTGTCCCATCACAGGAGACCACAGGGATAACAACAGACACCGTGACCAAGCTTTTAAGAGACCATTTCCAGAATTTGCAAGATGAGACTTCAAGAGGGTGGCTGCATGCAAGTTTGAGAAGAGACATTGAGAAGAGAACTTGGAGTTTATTATAACCTCAGATGCAGCCTGTACTTGGAGTGACTGGAAACAACCTTTCTGGGCTGTGGTTACTATCAATCCA
Organism: Bradypodion ventrale; assembly: GCA_035047345.1. NCBI lineage: Eukaryota > Metazoa > Chordata > Lepidosauria > Squamata > Chamaeleonidae > Bradypodion > Bradypodion ventrale. The sequence continues at coordinate 19,687,022 of JAWDJE010000009.1, read as the reverse complement.
ACATTATCCATCCAACACTAACAAATCCATCCAGCACTGAACAAACTTTCCTTCAAATCTTTGAACTCTCTATACTCTGTATTATTTCCCCCTCTTTTTTGTTGTTTGGTCTCACTTATCTCAGTCACCCTTGCTCGAAAGCCAGTCATATCCGACTCTCGAGTTTGATGCACATCTCTATTTATAGCCACAGAGCCAGCACTGTCTGCGTTGGCAGACGTTTCCATGGACATGTGGCAAGCATGCCTCGCCACGAGTGCATGGACTGCTGTTTACCTTCCCACCAAAGTGGTACCTATTTATCTACTTGTAATTTCTTGCTTTTGAACTGCTAGGTTTGCAGGAGCTGGGACAGAGATGGGAGCTCACTCTGTCACGCAGTACTCAGTTCTTGAACTGCCGACCTTCCAGTTTTCAAGCTCAGTGTTTTAACCACTAAGCTGCTGCAGTCCCCAACCACAGTAACATATCCCATTTTCTCCTAAAATTTTATTTAATAACTTTCTTCTAAAAAAATTGTTTAATAGCACCAATAGTCTAAAGAGTAATAAAATGTTTAACTTAATGGCCAGAATCCTGGTGGATTAATGCAATGAAACAAGCAATCATACAAGTGCATTGTCAGCCTGCTGTTTTGATCTTTTGGTTTGCTAGAGCAAGGAAACTTAGTTCACTTAGTCATGCGGTTGGCTGCAACAGACAACAAGCTAGAAGGGGAAAACTAATACACAATTATTAAGATTTTGGCCAAAGAATTTAAAATGTTATCCACAAACATTGCTATCAAATAAATAACATTTTGAGATTTGTTAACTAAAATCTTACAGAATTATGTCATTAGTTCTAACATTCCAAGTTATGAGGCATACTATCTAACACTGTAAATAATCTTTAAATGCGGCCACAGTGGCTTAGTGGTTAAGACACTGAACTTGATGACCGGAAGGTTGGAAGGTCAGCAGTTTGAGACTCGAGTGCTGTGTGGCAAAGTGAGCTCCCATCTCTGTCTCAGCTCCTGCCAACCTATCAGTTCAAAAGCAAGAAATTGCAAGTAGATTAATAGGTACCACTTCAGGAAGGAAAGGTAACAGCTTTCTGTATGCTCCAGCATCTAGTAATGCCTGCCAAATGATCACAGAAATGTCTTTGGCTGTAAATGGAGATGAGAACTGACTCCTAGAGTCGAAGATGACTGGCTTTTGAGCAAGGGAGACCTTTACCATTACCTACCTTTACCTATGGGCAGTGTTGATGGATGAACAAGGAACCATGGGGTCAATTAGTCAGGAGCACAGGACAAAACAGATGGGCAAAGTCAAGAGGCAAATCAGATGTGAAGGCTGGTCAGCAATGAAAGGTAAGATAAATATTCTTCCTTCTTTTGCTTTCGATTTTCAAGGTTAATCACTCACACATACACACACACTCTCTCTCTCTCTAATACTTCTTTATTGATCAATGGGCTGTTACTGTTAGAGGAAAAGTCAGAAACACCAGTCAGAAGCTTCATCATACTTTACTTCAGCCGTAGGTAACATACTGCCAGTGTTGCTGGGTGTTTATTTTTTAACTAGCTCAGTCCTTTGACCTTGAAATGGCACATTCCTCCTTACTGTTTATCCAAAACACCCCCATTTAGAAGTGTTGTTATTGTGTTATTGAATAGTGAGTGTTTCCTGCTTAATTGATGGAAGCAAGAAGGCTGCTATTGAGCTTTAACTCAATCTCATCCATTTCTACAACTCAGCAGGTCAAGTGTAGATTAAGCTCAAGAGTGACTATAGCATTTCTTCTTGTTATTTATTGAATCATGTCAAGTCTGGTGCTTTGGTGGGTAGATTACAAACTCTTGTTTCAAACTTCTTGCTCAGAGCCCGTGTGAGATCAGGAAGCCAGCCATGTCTCACATGGTGTAGGAAGCAATGGAGTGATGCTGACACAAATGCTTCTGTGCCCCTCAGTATGAAATCCCTTTTCAGGTTCAAAAATGGAGTGAGCAATGTGTCCCATTCTTTTGCCTCACAATGAAATGAAATAACAATCTGGTGAAAAAGAAAGAAGGCTTTGCCCCTCCTATTGGGTTGGTAGCCAGGATCTGGAGTAGTTCTCATTATTATGAAAATGAAATGTATTAGTCTTCCTGATCACTATGCAGAAGGCTTCCATTGGTATCATGTTGTTGTTGTTGTTGTCTTCCACACAGCTCCAAACAGCAGGGCTGCCATCAGAAATTCCTGGGCCCTGTACTGAGCAATCCTATTGGGGGCCCCCAACACACACATTTTGGCCACGCCCCTCTGTGGGTGTGGTCAAATCTATGGGCATGGCAAAATTTGGCCATGTTTCATGCCTACCACTGGAAAAACCGTTTGAGGCAGAATAAAATCAGAATCTTCAAATGAAATGGTTGTGGAGTCTATATATTTAATCCAAAAGGTAATAAATCATAGTAAATGTCTCTTGTTAATCTCACAGAGAAATCATTCAAAAATCCTTTCAAAAGTCCAAATATAAATTATTGTTTCCTTAACAGAGAAAATAATTCAAGGTGGATGTTGTAAATTGTAAACAGTTCTAGTAATCCATTCTAGTAATCCAATAAATCTTAATCTACTTGTGGACCATCACCCTTCCCTGTGGATTTCAACACCCAAGGACATTAGTCCTCAGGGTGGTCATTAGTTAACCGCCACCTGATACTCAGCATTGAGTTACTGGCAGTATGATCTACTCTATTACCATAGCAGGATAACCTGGCCAGACACTATAACAGTTTCTGGAAGGCCATAAAGTGGTCATGTTGAGTCTAGAGCAGTTTTCCAAACTTTGGTTCTTGGACTTCACTTCCCAGAAGCCAAAGTCAATTACCCAAAGCACTGATCAGCCAATGTAATGACTGAGGTTTCTGGGCCCCATAATGGGAACCACTGGTCTAAAGCATTTGTTTCACACATAGTAGTTCTGAGATTGTTATGTATGCATGTACAATGTTACTTTAAATATATGATTGTAACCAGTCCACAATCACAATGTATCTCAGCTGTTAAGGAACGCGAGCAAGCCGCCCATAGAGGGCAGCTGCGAGCGTTCAGTCTCACATGGTCCACATTGCCCAAATCACGAACAGCCGCGGGAAATTCCCCACATGATCAGGAGCTACAGAAAACAACTGCAGAAGAGAGGCGTGGCCTGGGCGAGGCCACGCCGGTAGCAGCCAATAAGCTACCGTGCAACAAGATTCAAATGTATTGTGTTATAGTATATAATGAGATGTACCTCCGCCATTACCTCATGTTCATACTAACCATCAATGAATAAACCTGTGTTAGTCCTTCCTGCGACTCCTTCTATGTCTTCCGTGCAAGACACCAAAGAGATTCTGTAGCATCTCCAGCCAAAAGAATCAGGAAGCAAGTGTTATGTACTGCTTCTGCCTGAAATCCAGAATAACCCACCCAGATACTGGATGGCTGGTGAAAGGCTTACCTGTTATAAATCAGCTTTCATTGTCTCACTACATTCACCTGCTGTCTGCTTAATGTGTTGGTCCTCTACTACTGTTTTCCACATGTGTATGTGCATTCCTATGGGTCTTATCCTGCTATGTACTTTTACCTGTACAACAGGAGAGATGTCATTGGCTGTTGCAGATTGCTACTAATTACAGGATTCCTTTCTATTTCAGGTTGCATACAACTTCGAGGTATTGTGGCCAATTACATCTCAAAATTGGGGAAAAGGGCATTCTTTAATTAGAGGCTAATTGCTGCCGCAAGTGACATCACAGACATTATGCAGCTGAAGCTTCACAAGCCAATTTTACTTAATTGTCTTGTTCATCAGTTTGATCTGTTCTTGATAACTTGCAAATAAATGGGTCTATTATATCCACAGAGGAACATTGTCCCCTCCCTTCATGTACAAATATAGCAAAACTGGGTAGGGGGTTGGATAAGTGTGAATATTCATTTGCAACCCCTGACACACCTTAAAAACCTTGTGGACAAAAGGTTGTGTACCTCTGTTGTGATGAATTCATTTGTTATAATGAGTTGTCCTTCTGTCTGTCTGTCTCTGAATGAATGAACGAATGAATGAGCAAAAAGATTAAGTGAATAATTGCAAACAAGTTTCTTGCCTAATCCATGAGAAAAAAGAAAGGAATACTAAACAAAGAACAAAAGAGGACACCTGACTTCTATAAAAGTACAGTAAAACCCCGATTTATGTATGCATTGATTTAAGTAAAAATCAACTTGTGTAATAATTTTTTTGTGGAAAACTCATCTCGTTTTATGCAAATAAATCATTTTACGTTAGGGGTTTTCTTGCATCTTGTAATTCTAAAACGGCACTCGCTGCCATTTTAAACTCTGTAATCACTGCCCTGCATAATTTTAGAGTTAAAAATTCCACCCTGTGCCACCCACCCCCATCACTGGAAGTTGCAAGACATCACTTACCGTGGTGGCGACGGTGGAGGCAGCACCAATGATTATGGCACTTTTGCCACATTTTTCGAAGTCCCCGCTGCTTCTACTGGCACTGGCGGAGCATGGGGGTCATGTCTACTCATTTGCACTCTTCGTCCAAGGTTTCTCTGCCACGTGCTTTGGCTGGGAGTGCGCATCAGGCGAGGACTGCTGGAAGGGCTTCTCCATTGCCTGGGACTCTGGAGGCCAGCTGGAACAACAACTGCAGGCATCAGGGCAGACTTCAACACCGGCGTTCTGAGCCCTCCCTCCCTCCTCCTCCCTATGCCTTGGCCTTGAGCAGGGATTTAAAGGGAGGCTATGCTGGAGGGGCTTCTCCATTGCCTGGGACTCTGGAGGCCAGCTGGAGCAACTGCAGGCATCAGGGCAGCCTCCAACACCGGCGTCCTGAGCCCTCCCTACCTCCTCCTCCCTATGCCTTGGCCTTGAGCAGGGGTTTAAAGGGAGGCTATGCTGGAAGGGCTTCTCCATTGCCTGGGACTCTGGAGGCCAGCTGGAACAACTGCAGGCATCAGGGCAGCCTCCATCACCGGCGTCCTGAGCCCTCCCTCCCTCCTCCTCCCTATGCCTTGGCCTTGAGCAGGGGTTTAAAGAGAGGCTATGCTGGAGGGGCTTCTCCATTGCCTGGGACTCTGGAGGCCAGGTGGAACAACTGCAGGCATCAGGGCAGCCTCCAACACCGGCGTCCTGAGCCCTCCCTCCCTCCTCCTCCCTATGCCTTGGCCTTGAGCAGTGGTTTAAAGGGAGGCTATGCTGGAGGGGCTTCTCCATTGCCTGGGACTCTGGAGGCCAGCTGGAACAACAACTGCAGGCATCAGGGCAGCCTCCAACACCGGCGTCCTGAGCCCTCCCTCCCTCCTCCTCCCTATGCCTTGAGTGGAGGAGGTGGGGAGTTGAAAGTTCTACGGCCCACTGGGGGCGATGGAGGGGAGATATGGGCCAAAAGGGGGGAGGAGATGGTGGAGGGAGGGAGGGAGAGTTAGAAGGATTGAGGGACTAACTTGCCTGCCAGGGAATAGCAGCAGCAGTCTGTCTGGGGCTGGCTTCGAGGTCCATGGGGATAAAATTAAGGTGACGATTCGAGATGGCTTTGAAAAGCCGGCCCACTACCGTCGCTACTGTGGGTGGAATGTCTCACCCCAGTTGAGGGCTCAAGGTAGATTTGGAAGAATGCCCCACCACTTCCATCACCGCCGGAGCCTTGCGGAGGGTGGTGGGGGGAGTGGGTGGGGCGGTTTTATATGGGGGTGGGAGGGAGGGAGGGAGGGAGAGACTGCCCGGCCAGCCAGGAAGGAGAGGCAGCATTCTGTCCAAGGCAATCAGGGAGGCTCCGGAGGCCAATATAGAGGTTGTGATGGGCTTGGGGCGATATAGCGGGTACTGAGGGGCGGGCCGCACTCGGGGAATGCGGGGCAGATGCTTAGTATCTGTCCCTCGTTCCAGCCCCCCCGGTTACACCTCTAGGTCCTGAGCAGCTGACCCAGGGTGACCCTGCCCTTAGGCTGCTGCTGATGAATGCCAGGTCGGTATGTAATAAGGCCCCCCTGATACAAGATTCCATTATGGGGGAGCGGGCCGACCTGGCATGTATCACTGAGACCTGGCTGAGACCAGAGGATGGGGTTCCTCTGTCAGAAATGTGTCCAGCTGGGTTCAGTATTTGGCACCAGCCTAGGGATGAGGGTAAGAGCGGTGGCGTTGCCATCATAGCCAGGAAGTCACTGGGAGTCGCCAGGGCTACCGCTCCACAAATTCTGGGTTGTGAGGCCCTGCTTCTGCGTCTGGGCTCTAAGGGTCAGTTGGGACATAAGAACATAAGAACATAAGAACAGCCTTGCTGGAACAGGCCACAGCCCATCCAGTCCAGCATTCTGTCTCACACAGTGGCTCACCATTTCCTTCAGGTTATTCCCAAGGAGATGCCTTCACCTGCTTAGGATTCCCTGGAAATGGCATTGAGAGATATCCTGCCTATCTCTCCAACCCGGAGGTTGTCCTTAGATAGCCATAATTATAGCCATTGATACACTTGTCCTCCATGAACTTGTCTAATCCTTTCTTAAAGCTGTCAAGACTGACAGCTGTCACCACTTCTTCTGGCAGGGAGTTCCATAGACCAGTAATCCTCTGGGTGAAAAAGTACTTTCTCTTATTTGTTTGAGAACTAGTACCCAAACGTTTCATGGAGTGTCCCCTAGTTCTAGTGTTGTGCGATAGGGAAAACAGTTTTTCCTTATCTATTTTGTCCACACCGTGCATGATTTTATAAACTTCAATCAGGTCACCTCTTAGACGCCGTCGTTCAAGAGTGAAAAGGCCCAACCGTTGCAGCCTCAGATGGTAAGGAAGGTGTTCCAGTCCCCTAATCATTCTGGTTGCCCTCCTCTGTACTTTCTCCAACTCCATAATATCCTTCTGGAGGTATGGCGACCAGAACTGTACACAGTATTCCAGATGGGGCCTCACCATAGATTTATAAAGAGGCAAAATGACACTTGCTGACTTATTTTCTAAACCCTTCCTAATGATCCCTAGCATTGAGTTTGCTTTTTTCACTGCTGAGGCACACTGGGTTGACACCTTCATTGAGTTGTCCACCAGGACACCAAGGTCCCTTTCCTGGTTTGTCGCAGAGAGTTCAGACCCCATCAGTTTATAAATGTAATTGGGGTTCTTTGCCCCAACATGCATCACTCTGCACTTACTAATGTTGAAACTCATTTGCCACTGTTTTGTCCACTCCCCCAGTGTCGAGAGATCCCTCTGGAGCTCCTCACAATCTCTCACAGTTTTCACTACCCTGTATAATTTAGTGTCGTCAGCAAATTTGGCTACCTTGCTTTTTACTCCTACCTCTAGATCATTTATGAAGAGGTTGAAAAGCAGGGGTCCCAGTACTGAACCTTGGGGGACCCCACTCTTTACTTCCCTCCACTTGGAGAAGTGTCCATTTAGTGCTACCCTCTGTTTCCTGTCCCTTAGCCAGTTGCTGATCCAGGACAAGACCTGTCCCTTTATTCCATGACTGGTAAGTTTATTCAAGAGCCTTTGGTGTGGGACCTTGTCAAAAGCCTTCTGAAAGTCCAGATAAACAATGTCAACTGGATCCCCCTTATCCACATGCTTGTTGACACTCTCAAAAAATTCCAACAGATTAGTGAGGCATGATTTGCCCTTGCAAAAGCCATGTTGGCTCTCCTTTAGCAGCGCCTTCTCTTCTATGTGCCTATTAATTCTATCTTTTAGGATGGTTTCCATCACTTTACCTGGGACACATGTCAAACTGACAGGCCGGTAATTTCCTGGATCACCCCTGGATCCTTTTTTGAAAATTGGTGTTACATTTGCTACCTTCCAGTCATCAGGCACAAAGCCTGATTTGAGGGAAATATTATATATTTTGGCTAGGATATCAGCAATTTCATCTTTAAGTTCCCTGAGAACTCGTGGATGGATGCCATCTGGTCCTGGGGATTTGTTAGTGCTTAGCTTAAGAAGACATGCAAGGACCTCCTCCCTGGTTATTTCTATCTTGCTTAATTCTTCGGTTTCCCTCCCTACGAAGATAGGCTCTGTTTTGGGCATGTGGTCTCTGTCTTCTTCAGTAAATACTGAAGCAAAGAATTCATTGAGTCTCTCTGCAATCTCTGTTTCCTCTTTAATAACCCCTTGCCTTCCATTGTCATCTAATGGTCCAATGGCCTTCCTAGTTGGGTTCTTACTTCTAATGTACTTAAAGAAGTCTTTGTTATTCCTCTGAGTATTTTTAGCTATACGCTCCTCAAAGTCTTGCTTTGCTTTCCTGATTGTTGCCTTGCATTTGTTCTGCCAGAATTTATGTTTCTGCCTGCTGTCCTCATTTGGACAAGCCTTCCATCTTCTAAATGAGCTTTTCTTGCTCTTGATCACTTCCCGAACAGCTCCTGTAAGCCACATCGGAGTCCTCTTGGACCTGGCAGTGCCCTTTTTCCTTTTGGGTATGCATTCCAATTGGGCCTCTGTTATTGTTTTTGTAAACAACCTCCATGCCTCTTGGAGTGTTTGGACTCTCTCAATTTTCCTTTTCAGTTTCTTTTTCACTAGTTTCCTCATCTTTGGGAAATTTCCTTTTTGAAAATTTAAGGTCTCTGTGTTAGATTTTATCAGTGACTTGCGGTCTATGATCAAGTTAAACATAATTGAGTTGTGGTCACTGTTCCCTATTGGATCAGTCACATTAACATCTTGCACCAGATCCTGAGTATTACTCAGGATCAAGTCAAGGATTTTTGTACCTCTAGTTGGGTCTTCAACCATCTGTCCCAGGGAACAATCATTGAGCATATCTAGGAACTTTATCTCTTTATCATGTGGAGTTACTCCTGTACCTGCCCCCTTGCAGGGTAAGGGACTCCCTGCCTGAGCTCCTCGAGGCCATCTCAGCGTTGGCGTTGGAGTTCCCTAGACTGATGGTTCTGGGGGACTTCAATTTGCCTTCGCTGGGGACTGACTCCGAGGTGGCAAGGGAGTTCATGGCTTCCATGGCAGCTATGGATCTGATTCAGGTAATTCAGGGCCCGACCAGGGGCAGTGGCCACACACCAGATTTAATCTTTTTGTCGGAGCGGTGGCAGAGTGATCTGAGACTACAGAAATTAGACATAACACCTGTGCCATGGTCAGATCATTATTTGGTGGCTCTAGACTTCCTGGGTGCAACGCTTCATCGTAGGGAGGCAGGGCCTATTAGAATGGCCCGCCCCCAGCAACTGATGGATCCTGATGGATTCCAGAGGGAACTGGGGGATTTCCCTCTAGATCGGCAACACGATTCGCCCGAGGCGCTGGTTGACCTGTGGAACAGGATGACAACAGCGGCCTTGGATGAAATCGCACCACTACGGCCTCTCAGAGCTCATGGAGCTAGGTCATCTCCGTGGTTCACAGATGAACTGCGGGAGCTCAAACGGGCAAAGAGACGCCTAGAGCGCTGCTGGGTGAAGACCCAGAGAGACTCCGATTGGACACTAGCTAGAGCCGCTATTAGGGCCTATCTAGTGGCGATGGAGGTGGTGAGGCGGCAATACTTCACCACCCTTATTGCCTCCGCTGATAATCGCCCAGCCACCCTGTTCCAGGTTACCAGGTCTCTCCTTGGTAGGGGGACCCCGGTGCCTGGTTGGCAGGGGTTGGCTGAGGACTTTGCTGACCATCTAGTGGAGAAAATCGATCGGATTCGCTCGGGGTTTAATCCTGGCGTGGATGGGGAGAGTCCGGAGGGAGCTGGAGCACAGTCTTGCCATACCATCTGGGACCAGTTTGATCCAGTTGCCCCAGATGAAGTGGACAGGCTCCTTGCAGCTGTGCGCGCCACTACCTGCCCATTGGACCCCTGTCCCACCTGGTTGGTGAAAGCCTCCAAGGCGGTGACAGGTGGCTGGGTTGGGGCTATGATCAGTGCATCATTGCGGGAGGGGGTGTTTCCTGCACCTTTAAAACATGCCTTGGTGCGCCCCCTCCTGAAGAAACCTTCCCTCGACCCAGCTGTCCTAACCAACTATAGGCCTGTCTCCAACCTCCCCTTTTTAGGGAAGGTGTTGGAGAAGGCAGTGGTGCATCGGCTGCAGGGGGTACTGGATGAAGCGGATTACCTGGACCCCTTTCAGTCAGGATTCAGGCCTGGATATGGTACCGAGATGGCATTGGTCGCACTGATGGATGATCTCTGGCGGGAGCGGGACGGTGGTCACCCATCCGTCCTTGCTCTTCTTGACCTCTCAGCGGCTTTCGATACAGTTGACCACGGTATCCTTCTGGAACGGCTCCGAGGATTGGGAATCCAGGGCACTGTGTGGTCCTGGTTTTCCTCATTTCTGAGGGGTCGGACCCAGTTGGTGTGGTTGGAGAGTGAGAGGTCCAGTCCTAGGCCCCTCAAATGGGGGGTGCCTCAGGGCTCGGTGCTCTCTCCTCTCCTATTTAACATCTACATGAAGCCACTGGGTGAGATCATTCGTTCCCATGGGGTGCGGTACCATCAGTACGCGGATGACACTCAGTTGTACATCTCGGCCCATGGGGACCCCAGTGATGCCATCAAAGTCCTTTCCAGGTGCCTGGAAGCTGTTGGGGTCTGGATGGGGGCTAACGGGCTACAACTGAATCCCAGCAAGACTGAGTGGCTATGGATAAGGGGTCCTGCGTTAACCCGGGAGCTACCATCTTTGGTTCTGGATGGGGCTATTTTGCCCCAGACAGACCCAGTGCGCAACTTGGGGGTCCTCCTGGATTCGCGGCTACTGCTAGAAGAACAGGTGGCGGCTGTGACCAGGAGGGCTTTCGCCCAACTTTGGGTGATTCGCCAGTTGCGCCCACTCCTGGACCGGGACTCCTTGCTCATGGTCACTCATGCTCTGGTCACCTCCAGACTAGATTATTGCAATGCGCTCTACATGGGGCTGCCCTTGACGACCATTCGGAGGCTACAGCTGGTCCAGAATGCGGCAGCCTGGGTGGTGATGGGGTGTGGGCGTTATGCCCGTGCTTTGCCACTGCTCCGGGAGCTGCACTGGTTGCCAGTTTGTCTCCGGGTGCAATTCAAGGTGCTGGTTTTGACCTTTAAAGCCCTATATGGTAGTGGGCCGGGTTACCTAAGAGACCGCATCATCCCAAGAGTGTCTGTCCGTCCAACCAGAGCGGACCGGAGGGGCTCTCTAATTGTTCCATCAGCCAGAGGGGCTCGCCTCTCTGGCACAAGGAGGAGAGCCTTCTCCGTGTCTGCACCGGCCCTCTGGAACCTCCTGCCAACAGAGCTATGTCTCCGGACGGAATTGCTGCCTTTCAGAAAAGAACTTAAAACCTGGCTGGCGGGTCAAGTGTGGGGTGCAGGTGGAAGGGTAACCTCCATTGGGTGGTTGGTGTAGAAGAACTCTTCCCCATGGTGCCTTTGGATCCTGCAGCCCTTGTTTTTAGGGGGTGGGTAGTTTTAACTGTTTTTAACATGTGTTTTTTAATTTTTATTGTGAACCGCCCTGAGTTGGCTTTGGCCGAGTGAGCGGTATATAAATGTGACAATTAAATTAAATTAAATTAAATTAAATCCCGCTCTTCATCTGATGCGCTTTCCCAGCTAGAGCACGCCTTGGACAAAGGGCGGAACTGAACAATCTTCACCCAAAACATGTTTCCAGGTGGAGCACATGGCAGGGAGGCCTCAGATGGGGAGCATGGCCGAGTGGATTTGCCCCAGCGCTCTACTGGTGCCGGTAGAAGCAGTGGGGGCAGCGGCAGTGGGGGCAGCACTGGGGGCAGCAGCAGTTCCACTCAGGAGGAAGCAGCAGCATGGAAAAGGTAGGCACCTCGCTTCATCATTCCCTTTGTGCTGATTATTTTTTGGATTATTTTCTGTCCGTTTGGGACAATTTTTCATTTTTTCATTTTTTCAATGCATCCCTATTGGAATGCATCAATTTACGTAAAAAAAGTATTATAAAAAAGCTATGGAAAAGACATTTTATGTAAATTGGGGTTTTACTGTATATATGTAATCTATAGGAAGAGGAGCAAAATTATAAATGATTTTTATAATGGAAACTGAATGCCATTTTATCTCATTAGAGCCAGGAAGAGAGAAGCAGTTGACTTGTGTGCATTCTAAAGTTTTCTATCTAGTTGCTGCTCACTGCAGATGCATATCTTCAAGGTCTTTGATTTCCTTGCTTCTCTTTATGTTTAAATCAGACTAAAGGAGGATACATAGACAACTTGCTGATAAAATTGAAAACTAAAGAAAGTGGGCTGTTAGGAGCTCTTTGTCCTCTTTTTGCTGTTGTTCTCTAGCAGCTGACTTGCCTCCACCTCTTTTAACACAGCAACTTGAAACAATTCTACTGTGGGGTTCTTCCCAGCCTGTCCTTTCTATCTAGATATACCCAGCAATTGGTGATCAGTAGTTTGTTGTTGTTGTTGTTGTTGTTGTTGTTGTTCAGTCGCACAGTCAATTCCAACCTTTCATGGCCCAATTGACCACCGCATGCCAGGCACCCCTATCCTCCACTATCCTCCTCAGCCCACCCAGCTATGTGCCCATTGCGTCAACAATGCCATCTAGTAGATACAGGTGCAACATTCTGATCTTATTGACAGAAGACTGGGACTTTATCAACAGAAAGAAAAAGTTACACCCATAAGGTGTACTATGTGAGTACGTTTACGTTTACGTCTACGTCTACGTTTACGTTTATGTTTATTTGTATCCCGCCCTACTCAGCATAGGCCGACTCAGGGCAGCTCACAAAATGTCAAATAAAGATACAATATAGCAAAAAGCAAAAATACAATATAACAAGAGCAAAGCACGAAATACAATATAAAAGTAACAGTGACAACTCAGTAATACAACACACAACTCACTCCGGGGCCCCCAAAATCCAAAAGTGGGAAGTGGTGGTTCTGCTGCCTCTACAACCTTTAAGTCCTGGCTAGAGGCATAGGCAGGGGCCCAGAACGCCGGCGAAGATGGTCTGTCCTGGCATCCATTGCTGCGGGACCTCTCCACCCCGCAGAGGCAGTTGGAGGTGGCAATGAAAGTTCTGCTGCCTCTACGGCCTTCAGTCCTGGCCAGGCGGGGCCAGGAGGGAGGCAATGAAACTTGCAGATGCGCTGGCTCCCATCCCTGTGCTGGTGGAGTGGGCGGTGGGGTGATCTCCTCCATGGCTGCAGGCGTCTCTTGAACACTCCGGCCAGACGGGGCCAGGAGTGAGGCGGCGACGGCCACAGTTGCACTGGCTCCCATCCCTGCGCCGGTGGAGTAAGCGGCAGGGAAAGCAGCAGGGGGTGTTCCTCCGTGGCTGTGGGCGTCTCTTGAACCCTCCAGCCGGGCGGGGCCAGGAAGGAGGCGACAGTGCCTGCAGCTGTGCTGGCTCCCATCCCCGTGTGGTGGAGTGGGCAGCAGGGAGAGCAGCAGGGGGTGAGTATCCATATGAGATCATGGAATCCCCTGCCTGAACATACACAGTCTCAACTATGGTGAGCATATCTTTAGTTATCTAGTCTAGCCAGATTATCCTGCTATGGTAATAAAATAGACTATACTGCCAGCAATTTAATACCAATTGTCAGAGCAGACTTCCAGTCCCCTGATCATCCTTGTTGCTCTCCTCTGAACTTGTGGTAAATTGTTAGCATCATACTTAAAGTGTAGTGTCCAGAAGTGGATACAGTACTCTAAATGAGGCCTAGCTAGTGCTGATCAGAAATGGATTAGTACTTCATGAGTTTTGGAGAATATACTTGTACATCTGTTAAATGTATCCTAAAATAACATTTGCCCTTTTCGCAGTCACATCACACTGTTGACTTGTATTTAACCTGTGATCTACAACAATTCAAAGATCCTTCTTGCTCAACATATTATTGAGCCAAGTATCCACCATTTTGTAACTGTGCATTTGGGGGTCCCCCTCCCCCCGGTGTAGAATTTTGTGTTTATCTCTTTTGAATTTCATTTAGTTGTTTTCAGCCCAGTGCTCAAGCCTATTTATTTATTATTTATTTATTTTTTCGATTTCTATACCGCCCACTTGGCCAAAGCCAACTCAGGGCAGTTCACAATCATAATAAAAACATGATTAAAAACTGCTTAAAAACTACCCTCCCGTTAAAAAAGGGTGCAGGGACCAAGGGAAGTCACCCTTCCACCTGCACCCCATACTTGGCCTGCTAGCCAGGTTTTAAGTTCTTTTCTGAAAGGCAACAATTCCATCTGGAGACGTAGCTCTGTTGGTAAGAGGTTCCAGAGTGCCAGTGAGGACACAGAGAAGGCCCTCCTCCTTGAGCTAGAAAGGCGAGCCCCTCTAGCGGATGGTACAATAAGAGAGCCCCTCTGGTCTGCCCTGGTTGGACAGACAGACATCCTTAGGGCGATGCGGTCTCTTAGGTAGCCTGGCCCACTGTCATGTAGGGCTTTAAAGGTCAAAACCAGCACCTTGAAGCCTTACAAGATCTTTGTGACACCCCCCCCCCCCGTCTTCCAAGGTATTCGTTGTTCCACTCGATTTAATGACCTCTACAAATTTGATAACTATTCTCTGCACTCACTCCTCCAAGTCGTTAATGAAAGTAAAGAGGCGGTGGCGATGGAAGCGGAAGTGGCAGACACCTGCAGATGGCTGTGTCTATCCCAGGGGCTGCTCTGGCCAAGAGCAGCTTTTCCAGCTGCCCACATAGTTCCTGGAGGGCGCTCTGGGCAAGGACAGCCAGGACCCCTCCTTCACCCATGCCATGCAGCTCCTCCTGGCCGGTAAGCAGGGAAGCGGTGTGTGGGGGCTCAGGGTGGTCCCGCTGATGGTGGAGAGGGGAGTGGTGGTGACAGGACCACCAGTCTGGCCTTCCAGTAGTATGAGGGGGCATGAACTGGCACCCAGTTTAAAAAGGTTGAGGAACCCTGCTTTACTGGATACCTCAAGAGGAAGTCTGTTGTGTATAAGGATTTATTCTGTTCTAATGTAAAACCGAGCCAAAACCGGGAACCCAGAAGCGTGTCATTTCTAAAGGCGCCAAATTCAATGATGTGTCAAAGTGGGAAAGACTGAACTTTGTGTGTCTTCCGGAAGTCTGCCTAAATGCATCTTGTTTTGTAACGGTCTGCACACTGTATATATATTGGCCACCCCTGTACATAGTCCCCAGTCCGGAACCTGAGCTGAATAAAGATCACTGAGTTTAACCCGATCCTGCTGGTTAGAATACTTCTTTGTCCGGACTCAACATTGGTGACGAAGGTGGGATGATGGCCAACGCCGCTTCTTCGTTCGGAACTTTCAACCTCTCCAAGTGAGAGTCGTGGCCCATGTATGAGATCCAGTTTGAGAACTTCATCATCGCTAAGGAGATTAAAGAAGAGAAGCAGAAGGCAACATTCCCTCCGGTTGGGCAGGGAGGAGCCACCCCCCCTTTATAAAGGGTTACTCCTCCCTGCCTCACCCTTTGGCTTCTTGCTCCCGGAGAACCTTCTGCTTCTCCTTCAGCGATCTTTTCCCGCTTTGCCCCGCTGCCTCCTCTCAGCCTTCTGGCCCCTTGGGCGGGTCTGCCCTTGACCTGGGTCTCCAGGGACACCTGCGTCCCCCTCCCCCATCCCTCCGGAGATGTGGACTCATAGATGCGGCCCCCTTACCCATCTCGACGTTCATCATTTCTCCTCTATTTTAGCTGGGTCCGCATGCTACTGCCGCTGCACTCTTCCATGGGGGTGGTGTTTTCACACACCCTCTCGTTTGGGTTGCACCCCCGCACCCCCTGCCAGGGCTCGTTCCCTTTCTCTTCCTGGAGGGCCCTCCAGACCCTCCTGGTTCCTCTCTGCCACAGCTGCCTGCCACGGGGCTTCCGGTCGTGTCCAAGCTCCATCAACCTATCTGGGGAGATTTGCAGCTCCGGCCCCAGCTGCTCTAGTCACTGGCCCGGTACTCCCCTGACTGCTTCCCTCTTTGTCTTCACCCCTTCTGGGCCTGGCGCTCATGGTGTTCGTAAATATTTGGTCCAATTTATTCACACACCTTCACAGGGCCAGCCTTTTCCCCCTGTGGCTTTCACCTTCCCCAGCCCACCTGGGATTTGATGGTTGGGGGGTGGGAATATGTGAGGCTTCCCCTGCCTTTTCCACTGTGCTTTTCTTTTTTAAATAAATTTTTATTGAGTTTTTCAAACAATATATAACAACAAACATACATAAGAAAAAATACATAAAACAATTAGATACAAGTTAAGCTAAACACTAACAAATCCCCAGGACCAGATGGCATCCATCCACGAGTTCTCAGGGAACTTAAAGATGAAATTGCTGATCTCCTAGCCAAAATATATAATATTTCCCTCAAATACCAATTTTCACCAATTTTCAAAAAAGGATCCAGGGGTGATCCAGGAAATTACCGACCTGTCAGTTTGACATGTGTCCCAGGTAAAGTGATGGAAACCATCCTAAAAGATAGAATTAATAGGTACATAGAAGAGAAGGCGCTGCTAAAGGAGAGCCAACATGGCTTTTACAAGGGCAAATCATGCCTCACTAATCTGTTGGAATTTTTTGAGAGTGTCAACAAGCATGTGGATAAGGGGGATCCAGTTGACATTGTTTATCTGGACTTTCAGAAGGCTTTTGACAAGGTCCCACACCAAAGGCTCTTGAATAAACTTACCAGTCATGGAATAAAGGGACAGGTCTTGTCCTGGATCAGCAACTGGCTAAGGGACAGGAAACAGAGGGTAGCACTAAATGGACACTTCTCCAAGTGGAGGGAAGTAAAGAGTGGGGTCCCCCAAGGTTCAGTACTGGGACCCCTGCTTTTCAACCTCTTCATAAATGATCTAGAGGTAGGAGTAAAAAGCAAGGTAGCCAAATTTGCTGACGACACTAAATTATACAGGGTAGTGAAAACTGTGAGAGATTGTGAAGAGCTCCAGAGGGATCTCTTGACACTGGGGGAGTGGGCAAAACAGTGGCAAATGAGCTTCAACATCAGTAAATGCAGAGTGATGCATGTTGGGGCAAAAAACCCCAATTACATTTATAAACTGATGGGGTCTGAACTCTCTGCGACAAACCAGGAAAGGAACCTTGGTGTCCTGGTGGACAGCTCAATGAAGATGTCAACCCAGTGTGCCTCAGCAGTGAAAAAAGCAAACTCAATGTTAGGGATCAATAGGAAGGGTATAGAAAATAAGTCAGCAAGTGTCATTTTGCCTCTTTATAAATCTATGGTGAGGCCCCATCTGGAATATTGTGTACAGTTCTGGTCGCCATACCTCCAGAAGGATATTATTGAGTTGGAGAAAGTACAGAGGAGGGCAACCAGAATGATTAGGGGACTGGAACACCTTCCTTACCATCTGAGGCTGCAACGGTTGGGCCTTTTCACTCTTGAACGACGGCGTCTAAGAGGTGACCTGATTGAAGTTTATAAAATCATGCACGGTGTGGACAAAGTAGATAAGGAAAAACTGTTTTCCCTATCGCACAACACTAGAACTAGGGGACACTCCATGAAACTTTTGGGTACTAGTTCTCAAACAAATAAGAGAAAGTACTTTTTCACCCAGAGGATTACTGGTCTATGGAACTCCCTGCCAGAAGAAGTGGTGACAGCTGTCAGTCTTGACAGCTTTAAGAAAGGATTAGACAAGTTCATGGAGGACAAGTGTATCAATGGCTATAATTATGGCTATCTAAGGACAACCTCCGGGTTGGAGAGATAGGCAGGATATCTCTCAATGCCATTTCCAGGGAATCCTAAGCAGGTGAAGGCATCTCCTTGGGAATACCCTGAAGGAAATGGTGAGCCACTGTGTGAGACAGAATGCTGGACTGGATGGGCTGTGGCCTGTTCCAGCAAGGCTGTTCTTATGTTCTTATGTATGTTCTTATGTCTATTTGCCTTCTAAACCCATCTTACAATTAAGCTATCTCTTTAATACATCCAAACACTCTTAACCTATCTTTGTAAATTGCATTGAAATTTTCAGCATAACTTTAAGTATGAAAACTCATAAATTCACTAACATTAATAATACAATACTAAATACAAATATAAAAATAGAATTAAATAAAAAGAAAAAATAATTCACTTTGTGATATTTACAATGCCTAGGAGAAATCAGGTTGTCCTAATATTTTCCTTCCAAAAACTTCTTTGGTCAGGTACAGGTTTGGTCAGGTTTGCTTTTTTCATCCCCTTTCAAAGAGTAGTCCACAAAAGCCTGCCAAATAATCCAAAATCTATTCTCTTTGATATTACCCCTTTTTTTATTTATCTCCCAGGTTAATTAATCATTAAGTGCTACATTCCACATTTCTTTAAACCATTCCTTTATTTTTATATTTATTTCATTCTTCCAATTCCTCGTAATACATTGTCTACCAGTTGTGAGCATTATTTCTAGTAATTCTTTTTCATCCTTACTTAAGTTGAAGCATTCCACATCTGTTAGCATAGTGATACTTGACCCCAGTTTAATTCTCTTGCCCATAATTTCCCCAATCTCTTTCTCCACTTTTTCCCAGAAGTCTTTAACCACACTACAACCCCACCACATATGCTCATAAGTTCCAATTTCCTCTTTGCATCTCCAACACATTTTATCTTTTTTATTATCCATCTGGTGCAATCTCACTGGGGTCAAATACCACCTCCACAACATTTTATAATTATGCTCCTTTATTCTGACTGACAAAGTTCTCATTATCCTCTTTTTCCATTTACTCCTCCATATGTCATTTTCTATCTTTATATTCAATTCATGCTCCCAACTTACTTTTAAATCTTCCTGTGGACTACCCTCCTTATTCAACATTTTGTACAATTTGCTAACTAAGCCCTTGAAATTTCCATCTCCCTTTCTTATTTTCGAAATCAGCTCCTCAAATTCAGTCTTCTCCCTATCCAACTCCGATTCTCTCAAATATTTGGTATTCCATTTATTTACCAACACAATCTGGAACCAATTCAAATTCATTTGCCGATACAAGTTTGTTTTTTTGTCTATGTCTATACAGGTCCGTAACCAGTCTTTCAGCAGGAAAACTTCATTTCTATCCAATACTTCTTTTACTCTTTTATCTATCTTTAATGGAAAATTTGCCATGTCCTCCATTTCAATAATCGGTGAAATATTCGGGACTAATACCTTCTTTACTTTTTTCCATAAACTCATCAATCCCATCATCATTATATTTTTGGTTACAACTTTTCCCAAATTTGATCCTAAAAAAAACATTTTATCAATTTGCTTAAAATCCTTCATTTCAATTTCTTCCCATATTGCTTTTTTCCTAGCCAGGATCTTCACAACATTCTTAATTTGAAAAGCTCGATAATATACTAACACATTTGGCATTCCTAACTCGCCTTCCTTCTGAGGTAAATAGCAGATTTTTTTTGATAATCTAGTCTTCTTTCCACCATTACAAAATGTATTAATCAAATTTTGAAATTCCTTAATTTCCTTGTCTTTCATTTGAATTGCTAGAGCATCAAATAAAAAATTAATTCTTGGTAAAAGCATCATTTTACTAAGTGCAATTCTTTCAAACCATGACAATTTCAACTTTTGAAAGCTTTGTATTTTCATTTTAATCTCTGTTTTCAAACTGTCATAGTTCAATCTGTTAAACTCTTCAACCCTGTTTGAAATATTTATCCCCAAGTATTTTAAATTATCTTTGATTTGAATATTACCAATTCCCTTTATCTTCTTCCGTTCCTCCGTTCCCATATTACATAACATCATTTCCGATTTATCCCAGTTTATCTTCAATCCTGTAATATCCTTGAAATCCTTTAACTGCGCTTGAATTCTGACTAGTGCCTTTTCAGGGTGCTTAGCAATTATCAGTGTGTCATCAGCATATAAGCTTATCTTGTTTCCCATTACCCCTTCTATTTCTCCATCCTCTCTTAACATCTCCATTGCCATAATGAACAAAATTGGTGATAGTGGACAACCCTGTCTCGTACCAGCTTCTAGTTTGTGGGAATGTATCTGGATTCTGTCAGGCTGCCTCTGACACATTTTGTAAACAAAAGCCTCTTTGCTTGCTATTCTCCTTATCTCTCCTTATTTGGGTTCTGACTTTCTGATTGATTATGTAGCTTAAGTTTCGTTTCTGCGATACTCTGCTTGAATAAAGAGAAGCCATTATTATGCCTTTGTTCAGCTAAGAGAGCAGTCGTGTGTCTGTTTCCTCTTTATCTCTGTTCCTCCCTACAAAAAGCCTAATGAAGCTGGCCTTCGCTAGATTTCCTAACTCTTAACTTTCCTCTGTTTAACTGAAGCTGTAAACTGCCTTTAAGGAGACTGATCTTATCTCTAAATGAATCGGATCCCAACAAGTGGTGCCCCGTGTGAGGCGATTGAATGAAATTCAAAGGAATGCTTTGAAGAGATCTGCTTCAGCGAACAGCAATTAGCATCTAATTAGCACCTCATAATTGCGACCGGACAAGGTCTTCACTCACTCGTGACCAGAGGAAAGGTCATTCGAGCGCTCGAAATTCATCCAATTCTACATTGGGTCCCACACAGGGTGAGTGAAAAAAGAAAAATAAAAATATTTTTTTTAAATTATGGGATGTGTGCTTACTTCGCAAATGCATGAACTTTGTAAAGATATCTCAGATCTTTTGATTAACAATGGGCGAAAGGCTGATGAGAAGAAGATACAGCAGCTGGTTAAAGCTATAGAAAAAATCAGTCCTTGGGTTAAATTTGATGAATGTCTGGACTTAAAACAGTGGAAACAGATCGGGAGAGAAATGCAGAAGCATTATTTACATGGGAGGAAGTTAGAGACTGCCTTCAGAGACTCACTCCAAAGAAAATGTTATTCTCTCAGAGGCTTGATGGCCCCCTCACACAGCTTTTGCCTCCAGCCGAGGGAGGGGCTATGGCAACTGCCACTCCATCATATGAGCAACAACAGCTTAAGCCCCCTGATGGAGGTGGAAATGGAGATGGGACATTATATCCTGCCTTGCAGCAATCAAGCACTTTTAGCCCTACAAAGACACATTTTTCTGCTGCGTTAACTGCAGCTGTGCTGGATGTGGAATCTCCTGAGATATATCTAGTGAACAGAGAGGCGCTGGCAAATGAGACTGCTGCAATACTGTCTGCCGAGTCTGAAAAACAGCTAGTGCCGGCTGATGGGGAACAAATGGTGGGGACCTCATCACAGATTGAAGCTGTTAATGCATGCAGAGTGGCAGGAAGCAAGGACTGTGTTTCAAAGAGCAGCTTAGGGAATCTCAGCCCCCCAATGAAGCAACCCTCATCACAAAAGCAGGAGAAGCTGAGTAGTAAACTTGATACCTCACGTTTGGGCAGGAAGATCCTACAGAAATGGAAGGATGGCCCAAAGGAGGAATGCAGGAAACCCAAGACCAAAAAGGGGTGCAAGTACAAACTAACAGATGCAGTTTGTCATAAGGTTGAGAATCAGATGCTGGAAATGAAAGAAATACAGAGGAAGAGGGGGGTGAATCTTTCCTCGATGGACAGCAGGCTGTTGCAAAAATACAAGGAGTTTTTGGCTGATTTTGAACTGCCCAACCCTCAAACAAAGAGATCCAGAGTGAGCTGTCCCAAGTTTCAAGCATCAGGATTGCAGGGAAAGCAACTTGGACTTCCCTGAGATTTTCTTCTGTGTGAAAATTACTTGCAACTTCTGGAGAAGTCTTTGTGCCTTCACACCTCTTCGGCCTGCCTTAATGCAGATGGGTGTGGCTGGAGCATGAAGGAATGTGTGTTTGCCTGAAAAGCTGAAAAGGGGGGTTGTGTGGGATTGTCTTGTGAAGTCAGTGAGACTTAATTTATGGCTTAATTTCAACTTGCCATGCCAAGAACTGTGCTGGAGAGAAGATAGTGTTTCAGAGAGCTTCAATCAAGATTGGGACTTTTAAATTGGACATTTTAATTGGACTAAAAAGAAAAAAAGTTTGTGTGGACTTTAAAGAAGAATTGGCTTTGTTTGCATTATAAAACCTGACAGCCTTTTTAAGAAATTGTCTACCTGCTCATGCTAATGAGATTTGTACTGTATTTGAGTTACCATGCTATGCTGATTATAAGTTATTGAATGCTTCTTTCACTTACACCAGTGGGAGAAGAAAAAATTTAATGCCTTACTCATGTAATTGGGGAAGTGAGAAATGCCTTCTAAAATGCAACCAGACCTCCTTCATGTAAGGAAGAAAAGAAATGTTCATGTTTTGTTTATGCTTAAGTGTTTGCTTATTCTCTTGCAGGAGAAAGACCTGTCTTTGCTTATGTTATGTATTGTCTTATGAAACTGCATATCTCAAGGTACCTTCAGAAGTACATGGAAGAGTACCCTACACATGTAAATGGGTTTGTGATATTGCATTTGTGTTATATGTCACTCATGTTTCATGTTTAGTTACATGGTACTAGTAATAACAGGGCATGCTCCTGTTTCTTAAGGGAGTGTCTTCCTAAGCCATTGGTCGTTTATTGGCAACAAGGGGATCCTGAGTGGAAGGATTTCTGCTCAAGCGATCCGCCCATGGAGAGAGAAGAAGGTTACTCAGCTCCAGGATGGTGGTTCACCAGTAAACCAAATTTGCTGACATTGTTATTTTCTTTCTTACTGTGCTTCCAGCTGTAAGAACAATACCTCATGGGGGCAACCCCAACTTTTGGATTCGTCATGCTAACTATATGTTTGAAGTTCATGGTAAGAATGCAACGTTATACTATGAGCATCCACTGGCAGTGTCTCAAATGGCCTTTCTTCCGGCATTGTTCAACACGCCAGAGTTGGTTATTGGTCATTTGCAACATGTTGATAGGTCTACACTCTTCTCTAATCCTCCAGAACAATTTAACAACACCCGCTGGCGAAGCATGACATTCAAGAAATACACTAAAGGACTTTGTTTCTGCTGTCATAGTTCTGGAGTCTGGAATAGTAAATGGAAGCACTGGACTCAAGTAAAAAGGGTTTTGCTGAATGTAGGCAATTATACGGGTTGTGATGATTATTTTTGGTTATGGGGTAGTTATAACAGTTCTTATAAGCTTAATTATACCTTGTTTAACACTACTATTGAAGATATATATGATGTGTTTCCTATGTTTACTCCTGATTATTCTGCTATAGATGGTGGTTCAATTTGCAATGGATGGCAAATTAAGGATCCTAACATGTGGTTCTTTTTTAATGGAGTTGCCACGAATTTCCATCCAGGACAATATCAATGTGCAGCATTGGGTTATTTTACCTTACAGACTGGCCATAGATTACCTGTTGGCAAAATCCGGAGGATTTTGTAAACTGGTCGGGAACCAGGGATGTCGGGTAAAATTCCAGGATCTGAATAATACTATTGAGAAAGAACTTCAGAATTTACAGGAGAGCATTACTAACAATGTACGCACTGATGTTAATCTCTTTGATTGGGTGACTTCTTGGTTGCCTGATTTGTCTGTCCTTAGACAAGTTTTCTTTTATGGGTTCGTTATTATTATCTGCCTTATACCTTTGTGTTTTTCCTAATCTTATTTCCATGTGTAACACATGTCCACTGCGTAGAAGGGAGACATCGGGTTTTGCACGACGGCAATTGTACTCAATGAGGTATCACCCTCCGGAACAAAGTACCAGGAGTCAGGAGGGGTACGATGTCCAGGAGGACAGTGATGATGTATATGGAGGAGTAGTTATGGAGTATGATGACATGCAGGGGTATGATTAGCCGTCTCTCTCTCTCTCAAATTTAAATGAAAAAGGAGGACATGTGGGAATGTATCTGGATTCTGTCAGGCTGCCTCTGACACATTTTGTAAACAAAAGCCTCTTTGCTTGCTATTCTCCTTATCTCTCCTTATTTGGGTTCTGACTTTCTGATTGATTATGTAGCTTAAGTTTCGTTTCTGCGATACTCTGCTTGAATAAAGAGAAGCCATTATTATGCCTTTGTTCAGCTAAGAGAGCAGTCGTGTGTCTATTTCCTCTTTATTTCTCTATCTCTGTTCCTCCCTACAAAAAGCCTAATGAAGCTGGCCTTCGCTAGATTTCCTAACTCTTAACTTTCCTCTGTTTAACTGAAGCTGTAAACTGCCTTTAAGGAGACTGATCTTATCTCTAAATGAATCGGATCCCAACACTAGTTTTACCTCATCTGTAGCCTCATCATTTACTCTAACAGTAGCTGTGCCTTGTTGGTATAATTGATCAATTATCCTTTTAAATTTGTCCCCAAATCCATAACAATTAATTATTTCCTTAATTGAAACCCATTGTAACGAATCAAATGCCTTAAAAATGCCCAATGATATTAATCCTACTTTTTCCTTTGTTTGTCTCACTATATCTAATAAATCTACCACTTTTCTTGTCAAATCTGCCATGTGTCTCCCTTTCAAGAACCCACCTGGTCTACGTTTATATAAGTACCCATAAAATTGTTTAATCTATTTGCCAAGATTGTTGTGAAGATCTTAGCGTCTTGGTTTATCAACGAAATTGGTCTGTAAGATTCCACTTTTTCCAAATCCTTTCCAGGTTTTGGCAACAATACAATTGTAGTCCTATGCCATGAAGTCGGAATTTGCCCACCATCCAATATATAGTTATATAATTTCACAAGTTTTGGTACCACTATATCTTTAAAATCCTTATAAAAGTCAGCAGGTAGCCCATCTTCCCCTGGCGCTTTCCCCATTTTTTAATTAGCTATTACCCCCTTTACTTCCTTTTCCATTATTCGTTCTTCCATTCTATCTCTATGCTCCTGTTTTATCCCGATATTAATTTGCTTCTCTAATTGTTTTTTAAGTTTCTCCATATCAATCTCCTTTTTCGCGTATAAGGCTTGATAAAATTCTTTCACAATTTTACATTTATTTCCAATCTTATTACATCTTATCCCATGTTTGTTAATCAAAACTCCAATTTCTCTTTTCTCCCTCTTTTCTTTAGCTGCTCTTGCTAATAATTTTGAGTTTTTATTACTATATTCAAAATACTCCCTTTTTAAATAGACTAAATCCCTTTTCACCTTTTCTATATCCTTCCCTACCAGTTCAGCCTTCAATCTTTGCAAGTTGTCAAAAACTTTCTTATCCTTCGTCCTTGCATGTTCCTCCTGCAACAGCTTTATCTCAATTTCAATTTTGTCCTGCGACGTCTTAAAATTTTTATATCTAATACTAGCTAACTTAATTTTCTCCCCTCTAAAATCCGACTTCATGGCATCCCACACCATATTGAAATTTACCTCATCATTATCATTCCAATTCCAACTTTCCTTCCAACTCTCCATAATTTGTTTTTTAAATTTATGATCTTTAAATAATCTTTCATCGTATCTCCAACTCCTTCTCCCTTTCCTTTTGCCTTCTATCTTTAGTTCCGTCACCATTTTGGCATGGTCCGACTCCTTGAAAATTCCAATTTCTACCTCTTCCAAATTTCTGACCATATTCTCTGTTACAAATATATAATCTATTCTGGAGTATGAATTATGGACCTGTGAATAGTAAGTGTATGCCCTTTCTGACTCCTTGAGTTCTCTCCAACTATCCTTCAAACCTAATGATGACATCCAATTATCCAAAGTCTGAACTTTAATTTTTTCCCCACATCTTAATATATTTGTACAATCCAAATTTGACCTTACTAAATTAAAATCACTAGCGACAATCATCTTTATTATTTTTTCCTTTATCAAAATTTTATATATTTTTTCTAAGAATTCAGCTTGATGGTCATTTGGAGCGTATATATTCACCAGAGTTACTTCCTCATCATCTATATTCCCTCTTACTATCAAATATCTACCCTCTGGGTCAGAAATACTCTTTGTTATTTCAAACCCCAACCTAGTCAAAATCAGAATTGCCACACCTCTTGCCTTCGATGTACCATATGCTTTTTCATAATGTTGCATCCACCCTAAAAAAAAAATTCGTTTCTTGAGATTTCTGATGAGTTTCCTGCAAAAAGACTATATCCGGCCTGTCCTTCCTCAAGACTGATTCAACCCTCCTTTGCTTAACCGGAGACCCTGTACCTTTTACATTCCACGATAACACTTTAATACCTCTCATTGTTTATTTGCCACACTCTTTTTCCGCCTCCAATTTCTCCATAGGACTTGATACCTTCTAATACCCAAAACTTCAAACAATACTTACTACAAAAAACACTCAAATCTAACCTCCCCACTTTTTTCTCAAAAAAAGTCACCTTTGTCATCCAAAGAGGGCAGGGGGGAACATGGAAAGTGTGCGTGTCAACTAAAGCTCTAGCGCAACTTTTCTTATTTAATAAAACCTATTTAATTTTGGGACCATCTTCTTCCACAGTAATTCTTGATTTTATTCCTCTCTCCTGTTTTGCTCCTTTCTAACCTTTGCTTCCCCCTTCATCATCCACTATCAATGACTGTAAATCCGTCTCAGCCCCTTGTTCTTCTTCTCCTCCTGTGGCACCCCCCTCAAATGCTCCTCCATAATCCCTTTTTATGCCTCCAGAATCCAGCAAGGCCTTTCTCAATGCCAACCATTCCCTTGAGGATGCTTTGACCAAATCATTTAAACACAGATATTCCAATGCATCAGTCGTTGCATCAATGACATGCATTCTCTTATCATGGAAAAATCTTAGGTAAAGGTAAAGGTTTCCCTTGCTCGAAAGCCAGTCATATCCGACTCTAGGGTGCAGTGCTCATCTAATCCCTTTTTCCATCAAAATTTTTGTAACTGGTCTCATTTTGTACCTCCAACCATGTTCATTGACAGAAATATCATTATATACTTCCACATCGTTCCCATCAATTTTTAAAGCACCAGAGCCAGCTTGTTTTAAGAAGGCCATCACCTTCAGCTTATCCCCCCAATTAGCAAATTTAACCAAAACATTCCTTTGAACCAATTTTCCCCTTTTCGAACCTACTCTGTAGGCGCTGATGATGTCTTCATTTACAAAATCTTTCCCCATTTTTAAATTATTTAACCAATCAATTATTCTGTCCTTAAGTTGGTCTGGCGCTTTTTCCATCATAATGTGAATCACTATATTCTGTTTTCTCATCATCTCTTCCATCACATCTCTTTTTTTCCTGAATATCTACTTTCATCTTAATTTCCTTCTCCTCCTCCTGTAACCCTTTGACTTCCCTTTGCAACCCTTTCACATCATTTTGCATCATCTTAACATTGGTATCCATCCTTTGGAAATTAAGATCAACCTTTTTTTTGTAAAATCCACAAACATTGTAGCCAATTTGTCCTGTTTTCCCAAAATTTCATTTTTATCTTTCACCCTTGCATCTTCCATCTTATCAAAATTTTTAAACAATTTACCAATTTCAACCAATATTTGAGTCTGATCCACTAATGCTGGTTCCGGTGATGTTGATGTTGATGTTGATGGGGGGGCTCCTCCACAACTGATTTATCTTTTTTCTTAGGTTTCTCCTCCTCCTCCTCCTTTCCTTTTCCTCTTGCAATTTTATCCATTGTGATATCTACTAATAATTTCAATGCTGCAATTATTTTGTCTCCCCCAAGTCCCTCTCCTTGAGATTGTTCCAGAGCTCAATCAAACAAAACCACCTCCTTCAATATTTATACCATCCAGTCAAAAAACTTAATTGAAGGATTTGCAAGGCCTATCCTAACCAATAAGGCCAGCTTCTTTATTGTAATCCACAGGGAATAATGAATCCAATTGCAAGAATTTTGCCAGCTTCTTTATTGTAATCCACAGGGAACAATGAATCCAATTGCAGGAATTTTACCAGATTCTTTATTGTAATCCACAGGGAACAATGAATCCAAGTTCAGAAATTTTACCAGCTTGTTTATTGGAATCCACAGGTAACAATGAAGCCAATTGCAAAATCTTTGCCAACAGTATTATATTCCACTTGATTAAAACCAAACTTTTGTAATCCAATTGAAAATATTGCTTCCACAACCCCAATCTTGATTGAATCTGAATAATCCTCCGTGCCCAAATCCAGGCAGAATTAATAACACATAGCTGACCAGTTTAACTATTTTAAACTATTTGCAACTACAGCCAAATTGTATCTCTATAAGACTCTCAGGAGATATACAGTAGCCAATGATTGTAGCCCCTACAAAAATATCTGATTCTCTCAAGGAGAGGGAGGGGGAAGACATGTTGTAACAATATTCCCAGATGGAAGAAGGAGAAAAACAAATTGAGAAGGCTCTGAGAGGAAGAATTAATCAAAAACACCTTAGAAAATTCAAGCGCAGGGGGACAATTTCACCTTCTCCTTAAATTCCGTTTTTATGATCCAGGCTGCTGCGGCGGCTTCACGATGTGGCCCTTTCTATCTTCTCCTCCACCCCTCTCCACCAAAAAAAAAGTCTCAAATCTTTTTACCAATCTTCTTTATAAGATGAACTTGCATTTCCGGCAAATACCTTCTTCCTTCCACCCTCTGGCCAGTTCCAAAACTCTGTCTCAGCCTGCTTCTCTCCACCATCCGCTACTCGGCATTATTCACAAGTGAGTAAGTTTCGTTTTCTCAAACTCCGCCGCCATTAATCCAAACCAGCCACCTCCTTCTTCCCCACTTTCACTCACCCTCAGCACCTTCTCAAACTTTCAGCGATCCACCTCCTCCTCACCAACATCAATCCGCCACCACCGCAGCCGCTCCCCCCTTTAAAGCTCCAGTTTGGGAAAAATCACTTTTAAAGTTCACAGAGCTCCCATCCGTCCTCGGAACGACTCGAATGGTACGGCTTATGCTGCGCCTTTCTCCCCGCCCGATCTTCGGACTCCGAGCTCTTGTTTTTGCCAGATAATGTTCACAGGATCCAGAGGCACAAATTCATCCCTTTTGAGCTATTTTCTTTACTAATTTTTCAGTAGGTCTCCAATAAATTCCACATTTCTGCGCGAGCACACAAAGGTCCGTCTTATTCCATCATACACTTAGCCACACACCCCCTCCACTGTGCTTTTCATGGTGGGTTTTTGCAAATGGATGACCCTATAAGGAGTTGGTATGGCGCAATCACCCCCCTCGCTCTTGGGCCTATCCTTCCTGGCCCTCCCCACACTTGCTGGTGCCCCCGCCTTTTCATTTGCCTCTTGCATTCCCCTTTTTACTGTCTGGCCCTTATTTACTGGGCACGTGTGATTACCCAGGTATGCCATGTGTGGCCCCAGGACAACAATGATGTGTTGGTGATATGATGATTATTTTAACAACAACAACAGCAACAACAACAGCAACAACTGTGAACCTCCACATGTGGGTTGCCATCCAGCCCAGAATTTGGTGGGACTAGCCACAAGCCCGATTTGGCACCAATTCATGCCCCTTTCATGCATGGGTACCCCATTCGCTTTTCAGACCCCTCCAGCACCTGGAGTCCGACTTCTGCACTCCGGCTCCCCCCCAGGATTCCTTTTCACTCACGCCTGCCCCATCTAGTGCTTAATTCCCATGTTCTCTCCTGGTGTTCTAACCCTGTATTCTTCTTTGTATACTTCTTCTCCACAGGTTTCTTCTCCTGCACACGTTTGCCTCTTGTTGCCGTGCCTGTTTTTGGTGCCTTCATCTTCTACCCTCCCCCTTGGGGGGCAGGGCTCTGTCTTCTCTCTCAGCACTGCCCCCCCTCAGTCCAGTCGGGCTGGGGTGGGTCGGTGGTCATTGCTGCTCCCCCGTGTGGCAGTTGTGCGGGTGCATTTTGTTATAAATTGTATCATTACCATTGGGTATGGGTTGGGGTTGTTACCGGACCTGGAACAACATCATCTAGGGGTGTGACCAAAGGCTTAGGTATCAACCTTCTACCGGTTCGGCTTATCGGTAAGCCTTCTCCATCTCGGTCACCTGGGGTGGCCCATTATCAGACCCTGTGTGTTTGGGCCATAGACCTTTCCCCCTGCTGTTAATTGGTTTTCCACTCCCTTTCCTTGCACCTGCACTACTGGTCCCAGTGCAATTTTGCTGTAATCAATAAAGTGGCCCATTGTTTAAATCCAATCTATTGCGTAAGTCTCTTCACTGGGGTGTGTGCCAGCAAAGAAAAATGTTGGTTTTTTTGCATGGGAGTGTTGTGTATTGAATGTATTTGTAACCACACGAATGGGTTCATGTAACACTGTAACCTTCTGTATGAGGACGCGAGCTAGTGGCCACCGGGGGCAGTAGCGAGCGCCCAGCTCAAATGGTACACATTCCTCAAATGCCCTCAGCTGCGCGGGAAAGATTCCCGCGCTCACCTTACCTGGACGAGAAAGGCGTGACCAAGGATGACGTCACTTGGACAGTAGCCAATGCCTGTCGAAGAGCCATATTCAATTGTATAGCCACCGTATAAAAGGAGCTGTTTGTCCGCCATTACCACATGTTCGTACTGTACTCCATGCAATAAAGATGTGCTAGGCTATTTTACAGCCGTTTCCATTGTCTTGATTCCCAAACACTAAATTGGCGACGAGGATGGGATTATGGATTCCCACGGAGACAAGACAACTTCACAGCAACCAGTCTTTGACGTGACCCATCCCGAGCGATGGGACTGGTTTGAAATGCATTTCAAGAGTACGGTAGCCTATGCCGGCATCACCGACGCAGGAAAGAAGCGAGGCCTTCTCATCACGATGCTCGGTTTCCACGCGGTGCAAGCGCTGATGGATCTGGTGGCACCACGAGAGGTGAATCAGGTTTCGGTAAACGAAATACTGGCAACTCTGAGAAACCACTTCAAGCCCAAGGTATCCTTCTTCTCTGCCAGGGCCGCCTTCATGAGGAGGGACCAAAAGCCGGGCGAGTCTGTATCCGAGTATGCAGTGGCCCTCCGTTTGTTGGCAACCCCATGCGAATGGCGGGAGATTCTAGACGTGGCCCTAAGGGACAGGATGCTCTGTGGGATGAGAGATGGGGAAACCCAAAGGAAGCTCATGACCCGAGGCCACGACCTCACCTTTAAAGTGGTACTACAAGAGGCCCTAGCTGCTGAGTCCACGAGGACCGGGTACAAGCTTCTCAAGGCAAAGCCTCCACCAGTAGAGGCAGCTGCATCCGCAGTCCAGGCGTCTTGGAGGGCGGCCCCTACCCCACACTCACCCACATCCTCAGAGGCTTCTGCCACCCCAGGCTCCAGTGAAGATGAGGGGGTCCGGAAGGTCAGAAAGGGGCTGAGCGAGAAGAAAGGGAAAGGGGGTCGGCGCTGCGATGGTTGCGGGGCGTCCCATGAGAGGAGCAAGTGCCCATTCAGGAAGGCTGAGTGCCACAACTGCGGACGGAAGGGCCACATCGCCAGGGTCTGCAAGCAACGCTGGGACGAGAGTAAGCGCTCCACGAGGAGACGGGATGGCGTCGGCAGAGTCTACGATGGCGGCGACGACCCAGAGGGGGACCACGTGTACCGAGGAGTACATGCGGAAGAGGACTTGGCCGTCCACAGCATGCCTCTAGGGCAACCACGTTTTTATGCCGAGGTACTGTTGCAAGGGGTTCCTGTTAAGATGGAGATAGACTCGGGGTCTGTATACTCTCTCATTTCCCATAAGGAGTTTTTGCGCATTCCCCCCAAGGAGCGACCCAAACTCAAAGGGATGAGAGCGAACTTGAGAGACGTGCAGGGAAATGCGATTCCAGTGCTGGGAATTGGGGACTTCGAGATACAGTACAAGGGACTCCGAAGGAAACTTCCCCTAGTAGTTCTAAGGGAGGGGGGTGTAATCTCCTGGGAACACAATGGTTCAAACCCCTGGACATCTTCATAGGCGGCGTCCATGCCATCGGGGGGAATGAGATCCAGGCAGTGTGCGACGCGCACGCTGAGGTATTCAAGAAGGGGCTCGGGAAGTACAAGGGGCCCCCAGTCGCTTTCGACCTAGACCCGGAGGTCCGCCCAATTAGACTCAAGCCACGTCGGGTTCCATTCGCCCTAAAGGACAAAATTGAGGCGGAACTGGACAAACTAGTGGAGCAGGGGATTTTAGTGCCTGTGGACTCTGCAGAGTGGGAGACTCCTATTGTTACAGTGTTGAAAGCAAATGGGGAGGTGCGAATTTGCGCTGACTACAAGTGTACAATTAACAAGGCGATCCGCCCTAATGCCTATCCGGTGCCGGTAGTTAGCCATTTGCTAGCTACTCTACATGGGGGAAAGTTTTTCACCAAACTAGACCTGGCGCAGGCGTACCAGCAGCTTCCAGTAACCCCAGCCACAGCTGCTGCGCAAACCATTGTAAATCACAAGGGGGCATTCAAGGTAACGCGCCTACAGTTTGGCGTGAACTCGGCGCCGGGGATATTTCAGTCTTTTGTGGAACGTTTGTTAAAGAAGTTACCGGGGGTCTTGCCATTTTTTGATGACATATTGATATCTGGGGAGAGCGAATCAGAACTGGCCCAGAGACTAGATAAGGTTCTTACAGCCTTCGAATCCGCTGGGTTGAGGCTGCGGAGGGACAAATGTGTGTTTCTGGCCAAGGAGGTTGAGTTTCTAGGGTTCCGCATAACCTCTGAGGGGGTGAAACCCGCTGAGTCCAAAGTCTCAGCCATTCAAAACGCCCCTCGCCCCACCGCGAAACCGGAGCTGCAGTCCTTCCTGGGGCTGCTGAATTTTTACCATTCCTTCCTGCCCAGGAAAGTGTCGATTGCAGAGCCCCTGCATAGGCTGCTGAAGAAGGATGCGGTTTGGCGGTGGGGGGAGAATCAGGAGCAGGCTTTCAGGGAACTCAAGCAGCTCCTCTCCTCAGAGGCGATTCTAACCCATTTCGACCCAAAGAAGCCGGTAGTCTTGGTCTGCGACACCTCACCAGTGGGGGTGGGGGCAGTCCTGTGCCACGTGTTAGAGGGCGGGCGAGAAGCCCCTGTTGCATTCTATTCGAGATCATTGTCCAAGGCAGAACGAAATTACGCCCAAACAGATAGGGAGGCCCTTGCTATTGTGGCGGGCACAAAGAAGTTCCATGATTTTTTGTATGGTCGGCCATTCACCATTGTAACCGACCACAAGCCACTATTGGGGATCTTCACCTCAGACAAGCCCACTCCACAGATCCTCTCCCCCAGGATGCTTCGGTGGGCGATTTTCCTCAATGCATACAAGGGTTCGTTAGAGTACCGCCCCGGGAAAGACATAAGCCACGCGGACGCACTCTCAAGGTCTCCTCTTCCCCACCTGGGAGACCCAAAGTGTGAGGTAGAGCAAGACAGCCAAGTCCTCCTCATAGAAGCCCTAGATGCACCCCCCATACTTCCCGTGGAAATTGCTGCAGCCACGGCCAAGGATAAAACAGCCCTTGTGAGATCCTGGGTACAGAAGGGGTGGCCCACGGCTCCCCCCGCAGACGAGTTTGCTGCATTTTTCAGGAAGAGGGTTGAGTTGTCCACAGAAAGGGGGTGTCTCTTGTGGGGGGAGAGGGTGGTGGTCCCACAAGCATTAAGAGCGAGGGTGCTACGGCTTTTACATGTCAGCCACCCAGGGATTGTGCGCTCTAAGGCGCTGGCCCGAAGCTATTTCTGGTGGCCACAGCTAGATGCTGACATTGAACACATGGTGAACACCTGCGAAAGCTGCCAGAGCTCTCGACCTGAGGAGTCCCGCCTTCCACACAGAGAATGGGACACAGCTAGGGGGCCGTGGTCCCGCCTCCACATAGACTTCGCAGGGCCATTCAGGGGCTGGTGGTGGATGCATACTCCAAGTGGTTAGAGGTAATTCCAATGCGCAACACCTCATCAGCTGCAACCATAAAACAACTGCGCAGGCTGATAAGCACTTTTGGGATACCTGACGTCATTATTAGTGACAATGCGAGTTCCTTCACGTCAGCCAAGTTCCAGGCGTTCTTAGAGTCCAACGCCATTCGGCACATTACCTCAGCCCCCTTTCACCCTGCAACAAATGGCCAGGCAGAACGGCTGGTGCGCACAATGAAAGAGGGGCTGCGGCGCATGGGTCCAGGGGATCTGGACCGGCAGCTCTGCCAGTTTCTGTTGGCATACCGGGTGACGCCATTGGCGTCGGGATTCTCCCCCGCTGAACTCCTCATGAAAAGGAAATTGCACTCATTGTTAACTAGATTGGATCCCACCAGGGTGGAGGATAGGGGAAGAAACATTGAGCTCAGCTCCACAAAAAACTTCCAGATAGGAGAACCTGTACATTGCAGAAACTACGCTACTACAGGGCCAGCCTGGGTGCCGGGTGTAGTCATTAATCAAACGGGACCAGTGTCATACTGTGTCGCGACCAACACGGGTCTCCTCTGGAGAAGGCACGCTGACCAACTAAGGCATCGAGTGATTGGGGGGCCGGACAGAGGGGTCCAGCAGCAAAACTCGGACAGAGGGGTCCAGCAGCGAAACTCAACGTTAGGGTTCTCCTCCACCCGCTTATCCCAAAGGGGAGAAAACGAAGGGCAACAGTCCCAAACAAGGGGGGGAAGCATAGGCTCAAACCCGTATCCTTTTGATACGCCAGTCCTACCCAGTCCTTTGAAAGAGAGGAACGAGTTTGCCCCTGTAGTTCCACCCAGTCCTTTGAAAGAAAGGAATGAGTTTGCCCCTGTTGCCCCCGAATAAGATCTTGAGTTTCCAAACCGGGGGGGGGGGGTTTCGGAGTGTTCCCCCACCCGTCCAAGCGAAGAGCGGGGTCTTTCTTTAGCCCCTAGTGCCCCCGGTTTTCCCACATCCACATCAGAAACCCTTCCTCCCGCTTCTCCTGCCCATTCCAAAGCTGCAAGCCCGCGGCGAGTCACTAACGAGTCATCCTCTCCAATTGCAGGACAAGAGCCAGGAGGACATAGACGAGGGGGCACGGCCGAGTCAAGCATAACGGCCGCACGCCCAAAACGCACATGCGGGAAACCAGTTTGGTTGAGGGACTTTGTCCCATCTTAGGGGGGAGGGATGTTGTGTATTGAATGTATTTGTAACCACACGAATGGGTTCATGTAACACTGTAACCTTCTGTATGAGGACGCGAGCTAGTGGCCACCGGGGGCAGTAGCGAGCGCCCAGCTCAAATGGTACACATTCCTCAAATGCCCTCAGCTGCGCGGGAAAGATTCCCGCGCTCACCTCACCTGGACAAGAAAGGCGTGACCAAGGATGACGTCACTTGGACAGTAGCCAATGCCTGTCGAAGAGCCATATTCAATTGTATAGCCACTGTATAAAAGGAGCTGTTTGTCCGCCATTACCACATGTTCGTACTGTACTCCATGCAATAAAGATGTGCTAGGCTAGCTTACAGCCGTTTCCATTGTCTTGATTCCCAAACACTAAAGGGAGGTAGAATTCTTGGGGTTCAAAATCACCCCTGAAGGTGTCAAGCCCTCTGATGCCAAGGTCAAGGTTCTGTGGGACACTCCCCATCCGACTTCTAAAACTGAACCTCAAGCCTTTCTAGTGCTCCTGAATTTCTATCATTCATTTCTTCCTCGCAAGGCCACCATAGCCGAGCCTCTGCACCAGTTACTAAAGAAACAAACTATGTGGAGGTGGGGTCCTTCATAGGACATAGCATTTTGCGAGATCAAGAAGCTCCTAACTTCTGATGCTGTCCTCATGCATTACGATCCCCAAATGCCCCTTATCCTGGTATGTGATGCCTCACCTGTAGGGGTAGGAGCCATGCTTTGCCACAACCCTGGGGGGTGGGGGTGGGGGGGAGAAGTGCCTATCGCTTATTATTCCAGGTCCTTGTCTGCAGCTGAGAAGAATTATGCTCAGATTGAAAGAGAGGCACTGGCAATAATCGCTGGTACCAAGAAATTCCACGATTTCATCTATGGAAGGGCTTTCACAATCGTTACAGATCACAAGCTGTCGTGGCTTTGATCTGTCAGATTTTCACTTTTCTGCTGTTTTCAGACAGGCCTCTCTGTGGCCGTCTGTTTCTTTTTTTTAATAATAATTTTTTATTAATTTTTAAAAGAGAACGATAATACAAAATTCAAAGACAACAATAAAAAAACAGCACTTAATAATCAACATACATTTAAATTTGCCACTAAAACACTAAATCAAAAAATAATAATACACTTTCATTATAACTTCTTCCAGCTAGCATATAGTTCAACACTTTATTTTAGACTTCAATCGCTTTAATTATCACAGCCAATCTTCTTCCTAATTTTACATTTCCAAAAATATTCTCATCAGTGCTGTGATAATCAAGTCCACTATAATCTATCATTTTTTAAAGAAAAAAATCAAAATAGAATACAAAAGAAAAAAAAGAAATAAAATTCATTAAACAGGATACAGTTACAATAAACGCCCTATGTGCCTATACCTATAAATGAGTACACGGAATGTCACATTTTTTAAATTTATCTTACTGTTTCCAAAAATATATTTGTTCCGGTGCCCGGCTATCCCCATTCCCTCCCTTCAATGAATGATCAACAAACAATCGCAATATTTTCCAAAATCTATTTTCCTTAACTCTCCCTTTATATTTATTTATTTCCCATGTTAATTTATCATTCAGTGCAAAATTCCACATCTCTTTATACCACTCTTCTAACCTCAGTATTCCATCTGATTTCCAGTTTCTTGCAATACACATTCTACCAATTATCAGCATTAAAGGCAGTAATTCCTTTTTATCCTCATTCAAATTTACTTTGTCAACAGCTGTTAGCAGCACCATTCTTATATCTAGCATGCATTTCATCCCCATAATTTCACTTATTTCCTTCTCAATTTTTCTCCAGAAATCATTTACCACTTTACATTCCCACCACATATGTTCATATGTTCCCAGGGTATTTTTACATCTCCAACAATTTTTACTTTTGGTATTATCTATTTGAAATAGCTTCTCTGGCGTCAAATACCATTTCCATAACATCTTGTAATTATGCTCCTTTATTCTGACAGACATTGTTTTCATATACCTCTTTCTCCATTTATTTTTCCAACTTTTCTCAGGTATCTTTATATTCAAATCTCGTTCCCAACATGATTTCAACGTTTCTTGTGGGTTGCCTTCCTTATTTAATATTTTATATAGTTTGCTGACCATGCCCTTTAATCCCATATCTCCTTTTCTTATCTTTGTTAACAATTCCTCAAATTCAGTTTTTTCTCTCTTTAAACTTAATTGCTCCTTATATTTTTCATTCCATTTATCAATCAATGCTATCTGGAACCAATTCAGATTTAACTGCTTATAAATTTCCGCTTTTCTCCCTCCATCCTTACACTCTCTTATCCAGTCTTTCAACAGGTAAACATTATTTCTTCATAATACTTCTTTCCCCCTTTTATCTAATTTTATTGGAAAACTTTTAAGATCCTCCATTTCAATTATTGGAGACACATCAGGACTTAATTCCTTTTTAACCTTTTTCCATACCCCTAACATCGTCTTCAACATCTTATTTTTAACTACTATTTTTCTATCGCTGCTATCCAGAAATACTCCTCTACCTACATAATCAATTTCCTTCATTTCCAAATCTTCCCATATTACCCTTTCTCTTGCTAAAATTTTCATAATATTCTTAATTTGAAAAGCTCTATAATAAATTCTCAAATTTGGTATCCCCAATCCTCCCTCCTTTTGCGATAAGTACCAAAAAATCTTTGCTATTCGAGGTTCCCCCCCCATTACAATAATTATTTATTATATTTTGAAAGTCTTTAATCTCTTTATCTTTCATCTGTATGGGTAACGCATCAAATAAAAAAATGATTTTCGGCAGCAGCAGCATCTTACTTAATGCTATCCTGCCAAACCAGGATAGCTTAATCTTTTTAAATTGCTCTATTTTCTCTTTAATTTCCTTTTTTTGTATCTCGTAATTCAATTTCTTAAGCTCTTCCAAATTGTTTGAAATATTTACACCTAAATATCTCAGAGATTTTTTTAACCTGTAACTTATACTTATCTCTTACTCTCTCCTGTTCCTCTTTATCTACATTACAAAATATCGTTTCAGATTTATCCCAATTTATTCTCAGTCCTGTTATGTCCTCAAAATCCATTAAATGCTCTTTTATTTTTTCCAATGCCTTTCCGGGATGTTTCATAACCACCAAAGTGTCGCCAGCATAGAGACTTATTATCTAAAACCCCTTTTATCGTATTGTCTCCTCTTATAGCATCTGCTAACAATTCCATTGCCATAATAAACAATATTGGAGACAATGGGCACCCCTGTCTTGTCCCTGCCTCCAATCTAATTTCTTCTGTAAATTCATCCTTTACCTTGACTTTAGCAAATACAAATTGATATAATTGTCCAATTAAATTGCAAAATCTATCCCCAAATCCGTAAGATCTAATAATCTCCTTAATTGTCACCCATTGTAATGAATCAAAAGCTTTAAATATGTCTAATGATAATATACCCACTTTCTGTTTAGTAGATCCTACTGTATCTAGTATGTCCAATACCCTCCTTGTCAAATCCGTCATATGCCTTCCTTTCAAAAATCCAGCTTGATCCTCGTTTATATAATTTGTCATAAAACTATTCAATCTATTTGCCACTATCGCTGTAAAAATCTTGGCGTCCTGATTTATCAGAGAGATTGGCCTATAAGATTCCACCTTTTCTGGGTCCTTTCCAGGTTTCGGCAATAACACAATTATAGTTCTATACCATGAAGTCGGTAACTTCCCCCCATCTATTATAAAATTAAATAGCTTCACCAATCTTAGCACCACGCACTCTTTAAACTCCTTATAAAATTCCGCTGTCAAACCATCATCCCCAGGTGATTTGCCTGTCCTCAAATTGGTTATTATATCTTTTACCTCTTTTTCTGTTATTTTTTCTTCCATTCTATTTTTATGTTCTAAGCTTAGCTGTTTTTGCATTCGCTTCTTCAATTGTTCTCTCAACTTTTCAATATTAACCTCCCTTTTGGTATACAGTTCCTGATAGAAATCTTTTACTATTAAGATCTTGTCCTTAGTCTTATTACATCTCCTACCACTTACATCAACCAAAATCCCCATCTCTCTTTTGTTCCTTTTAACTTTAGCAGCTCTTGCCAACAGCTTCGAATTTCTATTACTATATTCAAAATATTCTCTCTTCAAATACACCAAGTCTTTTTTCACTTTTTGTATATCTTTCCCTACCAATTCATTCTTTAATCTTTGCATTTTCTCAAAAACCTCTTTTCTTTTAGTCTTTACATGCTCTTCTAATAACCGTTTAATCTCATTCTCCATTTCATGTTGCTTATCTCTAAAATGCTTGTTCTTAATTGAGGCCAGTTTGATACATTCCCCTCTAAAAACTGACTTCATGGCATCCCAAACTACATTGTAATCCACCTCACCTGTATCATTCCAATCCCAACACTCATTCCACTTCTCAATTATTTGTTCCTTACACTTTTGATCGTGGAACAATTTTTCATCATATCTCCAATTTCTCTTATATTTTTTCCCCTCTATCAATTTTTAATTCCACCCAAAATTTTGCATGGTCCAATTCTTTAAATATCCCAATCTCCGCATCTTCTAAGTCTTTAATCAAATTTTCCGAAACCAAAATATAATCTATTCTAGAATATGTATTGTGGACCTGTGAAAAATATGTGTATGCCCTCTCTGATCCCTTGATCTCCCTCCAGCTATCCTTCAGACCTAATGTCTTCATCCATTTATCCAAAATCTTCATACCAGCTGTTCTCCCAGCTCTTGATAAATTCGTGCAGTCCTCTGGCACCTGTATTAAGTTAAAATCTCCAGCAACTATCATTTTTGATGTTCTCTCTTTTTCTAAAATACCAAGTACTTTATTTAAAAATGTTTGCTGATGATTGTTTGGGGCATATATGTTTACTAACGTTCTCTCTTCATCATCTATTTTCCCAATTATAATCACATATCTACCTTCTGGGTCTGTAATACTTTTTATCATCTCAAAGCCAAGTCTCCTCAAAATCAGGACTGCCACACCCCTCGCTTTTGATGTTCCATATGATTTTTCATATACCTGCATCCATCCCAAAAAAAGCCTGTTAGTATCTTCTGATTTTTGATGGGTTTCCTGAAGAAAGACTATATCTGGTCTATCCTTCCTCAGGGCGGATTCTAACCTCTTCCTCTTAATTTGACAGCCAGTACCTTTCACATTCCAGGTCAATACTTTAATATTCTTCAGACCTATGTCTTACTCTCCTTTCTTTCTGACAATCGCGGACTCCTATTTGTGTCTTTTCCTCCACCACATATACATTATCTATCAGACTACAACTTAAAAAAATTACATTTAACATCTAAACTAACCACACAAAAAACAATCATATCTGGCCTCCCCACCCTTCTTTCAAAAAGTGGCCCTTGACTATCAAAGAGGGGAGGGGGGAACATGTAAAAGAATGCATCTTATCTGTAGCTCTAACGCTGTATCTACTAGTATTATAAAATTATTACTATTACTAAGCAGACTCTATTTCAAATTAATCCGTCTCACCCATCCTCTGCAACCACCTGCACCTCCGTTTCCACCTCTACTCCTCCTGTTGCCCCCTTTCCGATTCACCCACGTAATCTCTCCTCAATCCCCCCGATTCCACCAGCGCTTTCCTTAATCCCCTCCATTCTCGAGATGACATTTTGACCAAACCAATCCGACACAGATAATCTAAATAATCCATTTCATCCTCCAACACATGCATTTTTTTTCAAAAAAAAGAATCTAAGTTGTTTGGGAAACTTCCAATGATAATCGATAGATCGCTCCTTGAGGATTTTTGTCACAGGTTTCATCTTAAACCTCCACACTCGTTCATCAACAGATATGTCATTGTATACCTCAATCTCGCATCCATCAATTTTTAAAACACCAGATCCAGCCTGTTTTATAAAAGCCATCACCTTTAATTTCTCCGCCCAATTTGCGAATTTTACTAATACATTTCTATTTCCTTTTCCCCCCTTCTTGCCCCCAATCTAAAACAGCTGACAATATCTTCATTTACAAAATTTATCGCCATGTTCAAACTATTTAGCCAATCCACAATTCTTTCTTTCAGCTTATCTGGCGTTTTCTCCACAAATTGCGTATGACCACGTTCTGTTTTCTCATCACCTCTTCAACCATATCTAATTTTTTTCCTTGACTCTCTATTTTTAATTTAACCTCTTTTTGTTCCTCATGAAGCCCTCTCATGTCATCTTGCATCAATTTCATATCATTTTGCACCACATTCAAAACTTTATCCATCCTCTGATAGTTAGCGTCCAGCTTTATAGTTAACTCAGTTAACTGTGAAGCAAGCTTTTTATGACATCCCATTAACTCTTCCTTATCTCTCCCCCTCACTTCCTTCATTTCACGAAACCCCTTTACATTTGCCTCCTCCATTTTATCTATTTTTTTCATCAGTTTCCCCAACTCCACCATTATTTGCAATTGGTCAAATGAGTCAGCTTCTGTCCCTCCTGTTACTGTTGACTCCATGGATGCAGACTTCTCTTTCTTTTCATCCTTCTCTTCCTTTCTTGAATCCAACTTTTTCGGCCTAACCACCTCCTCCTCCTTTCTCTTATCCATTTCTTCTGATAGGTTTTCAAACAGTGCACTCAAAAGATGCACCGTTTTCCTACCCACCGGTTTCTTTTCCCAGGTAAATTCCAGCTTTTCCAACTCCAAAAATAGATCCAAAAGGAGGAGCCAATCGTATTGTAATCCAATCGATATCAATTGCTATTCCTCAGTTTTATAATCCACTTGTAAAACAATGTCTGCCAGTCCAATTTTAATCTGTATATCGAAAGGAATGAAAGGAATAAAAGGCTTCAAAGCACAGCACAGGCCTCCATAATAATACCAAACCGTAGCTTCAAAACCTCAAACCTTTTGTCTCGAAATGATCCTTCTCCTTAGGGCTGCTCCTGTGTTCCAATACTGTCAAACCGCTTTAATAAACTCCTTGCTCCCAACGAAAACAGCAACAGCGTATCCACAAACTAAGGGAGGAGGGAAGCTATAA
This sequence comes from Bradypodion ventrale, assembly GCA_035047345.1. Classification (NCBI taxonomy): domain Eukaryota; kingdom Metazoa; phylum Chordata; class Lepidosauria; order Squamata; family Chamaeleonidae; genus Bradypodion; species Bradypodion ventrale. The sequence continues at coordinate 19,645,051 of JAWDJE010000009.1, read as the reverse complement.
CTTTCACAGTGGAACCACCACTTCCTTTGTATTCCAAGTAACAGGCATCAACAGAGTTCAAAATAACGATTCCACCTTCCAAAGTACACAGCCAAATTCTAGTATTCCACAGAAATGTACCATAGAAAGTCCCTAACCCAGGCAAAACGAAGATAGGGACTCCAAACCTTTGAAATAGGAGATCCGAAGGTCCCCTCCAAATGGCGCAGGCTTAAAATCACCGAGGATGAAACCAGCCTCTCTCGCTCTTTCTTCTGCTCCACCCGTTCTCTGGAGCTTTGACCAGTATCTTTCAGGTTTAATCCTTTAGCTCCTTTCTGCCCTTTCTCTCCTCTCCAGGTTTCTTAATTCTCCGATATCCCAGTCTTGCTTCCCAACTCACAGAAGTCTTCTTCAGCGTCCCCTTCTTTAACTTCAGTTAACTTTCGCTTTCCATTCCGCCGCCATTACAGAGCCTTATCCTTCCTTCTCACAGCTTTACAGACACACACACTCTCTTCACTTGCCTTTCCATCATGGATTCTCCCCGCTCTTTCGCTTCGGAGATCCCGTAACTGCCACGTCTTTACCTGTCCACCTTTATTCTCTTTTAAGAGCCCTCTTTCTCAAGGAAATTTCGCCCATCCGCGGTGCATCCGGCTCAATTCTCGGCGCGTCCGGCTCAGCCCTTGGCCCCCGCCACCGCCGCTTATCTCACCCAGCGCCGCTGCTCCACAGGCTTCAAATCCTCAAAATGTTCTTCATTAATTCAGGGTGGACAGACCTCTTTTTTCCCAAAGTTTGAGACGGTTTTAAAAGTAATAAATCTCTTTCATAACTTCTTTAACAGCGCAAGCTAACTATTCCGATGTTACTCCATTGGCATTTTAGCCACGCCCCTGTGGCCGTCTGTTTCTGACAATTTCAGACTTGTCCAGGCATGTTCAGACTCTGAATCCCTGAAGGGAGGGGTCTGGAGTGGTCGGAGCCATACAGTGTAAACTCTGATAAGCCTTCCCTGGGAAATCAGGCAGGGCTCTTCTCTGTGTAAGCTTGCTAAACCACAGGAATACTGTGTGAGCTTGTTGAGTAAAGCCAAGAAGGCATGTTTGTCTCTCACTTGTATGTTCCCGAGGCTGAAGGCATGTGTGTCTCTTGCAGTACATGTAGTATCCATGTTTAGTCTCTCCCACAACAGGGGAAACATTCCTTTCCCATGGGAAAAAGGCCAGAGGCACTCATGCGGTATAATTGTGGTTAAGGGGCAGTCTGTTGGAAAGCCCCTAAACTGAACACACCCCTAACCAATCAGATGATTCTCCACGCTTTACTCTAAGGGAGGGGTAAAGAGTAGTAGTACATTCTGATAGGACACTCTTCAGGCCCCTGGGGGTGGAGACAGGTGGCTCCTTTTGAGAGACTGGAATTCAATTTCAGTTAGGTGTTGGGGCTCTTTGGGAGTTTTTTGGGAAACATTTTGGAAGATGGAGTTGTTCCTGAACATTGGATAGGCCTTTGTGGAGCACATATGGGAAATAGAATGTATTTCACCATGGAAGGGACTTAGAAAATATCTTGGCTGGAACATCTCAACACTTAGCCATTTTTCTGAGGGTTTGAGTGTTGGACTTTGCCATTTTTATTGAGATGGGACTTTGCTGATTTTCTTCTGTACATCTATGTTGTTCTATTTTATGGGTATATAAAATAAAGTCTACCTTGGACTTTGAATATTGGACTTTGAATTATTTGCTCCCTGAAGCATTCACTTGGCCAGGAAGACTTTCAGCACTTTTTCCTACTGAACTGCGATCATCGAAGCCTCTCTGAAACATTGCATCTCAGGCAGCTGCTTTGTGTGTGTGTGCATGCAGAGAGAGAGAGGCCCTGGCATGGAAAGGCAGGGGGAGGTGGAATTGCTCCTGGGCAGGCTGGCAGGCCTCCCCCCATCACGACACAAGCCATTGCTAGGCATCTTTGTGCCACACAAACCTACACCTCAAATCCTGTCACAACACATGCTGCACTGGGCAATGTTCCTACAGGCATACCAGTTCAACCTACAGCATCGCCCAGGTGCCAACATCAGCAATGCAGATGCACTGTCCAGATCCCCAGTTGCAATTGTGGACAAAATTGAAACAGACCATATGGTCCTTATGTTAGAGGTTTTAGACTCCCTGCCAGTGTCCACTGCGGACATCGCAGCTGAGACAAGGAAGGATCCCCTTCTGTCAAAGGTCTCCATGTAGGTTCAGAAAGGGTGGCTGTCGCCACCGGTCTCTAAAGAGTTCAAGGTGTTTTACAGCCAACTTAACGAGCTATCAATTGAAAGAGGGTGCTTGGTTTGGGGAGACAGAGTAGTCGTTCTGTCAAGTCTAAGGAACAAGGTTCTTTGTACACTACATATTAGCCACCCGGGGATTGTCCGGTCGAAGGTGCTAGTATGAAGCTACTTCTTGTAGCCCAGATTAGACCTCGACATTGAGGCATGGGTCGGGCGATGTGGGGAATGTCAAGCCTCCAGGCCGGAGGAAGCACATCTTCCCAGTAGAGAGTGGGACACTGCCAGAGGTCCCTGGTCATGAGTCCACATCGACTTCGCTGGTCCCTTCTGGGGAGCCACATTTCTACTTATCGTAGATTCATATTCCAAATAGTTAGAAGTCATCCTGTATCTGGGACTTCTTCCGCAGTCACAATCCGCAAGCTAGGGAGAGTGTTTTGTACCTTTGGTTTACCCAACATTGTTGTGTCTGATAATGCATCAACCATCATGTCGGCAGAGTTTCAAGATTTCCTTTGCCATAATGGTATCAGGCATATTACTGCTGCACTGTACCACCCCGTGACAAATGGAGAGATCGAAAGACAGGTCCGAACTGTCAAAGATGCTTTAAAGCTCATGGGGGCTGGATACTTAGAATTGCAACTATGCCAGTTCTTACTGTCCCACAGAATCATTCCCCTGGCATCAGGTTTTTCGCCAGCTGACTTCTTAATGAAGAGGAAGCTATCCACAGTCTTGGCCCGCCTGGATCCCTACTGTCTAGAGGACAGGGGTCTCAATATTGACATTGCAAATGCAAAGGATTTTGCAATAGGGCAACTGGTCCATTGCCGGAATTACGTGCCTGGATCTCTGTGGTTGAGGGGGGGGAAAGAGATCCTAGAGCAAACAGGTTCAGTATCATACAAATGGACACAAATGGAAAATGGCACAGTGTGGAGGAGACACGCTGACCAAATTTGCCCAAGAGTGTCTGGCCAGAATGCTGAACCAGAGAGAGAGCCACAGGGGGAAGCCACTGCTACTAATGAGCAGGATTTTGAGTTAGAGCTCTTTAGCGAGCCACTGCCCTCAACACCTGTTTCCCCTTCTCCTGGGTCCCCTCTGGAGTTGCCCGAAGCTAATGTAGCTCCTGAGGCTGACCCAGTGAACGACCCACTCCCGAGCCGGTAAGAGTTCACACAGAATGGGCACCCATCCCTAAGGTCCTCAGGTGCCCAAAACGGACTTGTGGTCTGCTCAAATGTTTGGGGGATTATGTTCCTCGCTAAGGGGGAGGAATGTTGTGTATAAGGATTTATTCTGTTCAAATGTAAAACCGCGCCAAAACCGGGAATCTGGAAGCACGCCATTTTTAAAGGCACCAAATTCAAAGATGTGTCAAAGCGGGAAAGACTGAACTTTGTGTGTCCTCTGGAAGCCCGCCTAAATGTATCTTGTTTTGTAATGGTCCACACATTGTATATATATTGGCCACCCCTGTATATAGTCCCCATTCCGGAACCTGAGCTGAATAAAGATCACTGAATTTAACCTGATCCTGCTGGTTAGAATACTTCTTTGTCCGGACTCAACAAAGTCTCAATGAGTCATGAAGGCAATCAATTCTTCCCATTTTCATTTCCCATGAAGTAATATTATTAGGCCCCCCACATCTTGAAATAATCATATAATTAGCACACCAGTAGTCCTAGTTTTGCCGGTCTTCCTTTACAAAGTTGCCTAATCTCCCTTTTAAAGGCACCTAAACAAGTAACCATTGTTGTATCCCAGCAGTGTCACTGAAAGATCTTTTACAGTAAAGAGCGAAGGTTGAGAATATCTTATGTAAATAGGTACAATCCTATGAAGCTTGTGGCACTTTAGTTAACAGTAGGGATGCTTCCTAACTCGATTCATTCTTGTGCGGTAAACAGAACAAGTCAAAAAGAATTCTCCTTGGAGTAGGGCAAGAGTGCTTATTTTATTTTATGATCTAGGAGAGATTTTGTTCATTTTTCAAGATTCATTCTTGCATAGCTCTGAAAAGTCCTCAAGTTCAGTGTCTGAATCACTAAGCCACGGCAGTCCCTAAGGCATATATGCACTGGTTCTATTAGCTGATGAAAATTAGAAAGTATAGCACATAGCACTGTGGCCTCATTGGCTTCTCATGGTATTCAGTTCAGTAACTGTGGAAACCTGAGCTGTTACATGGGACAAACAGGGAAGTCCTTGATGTGCCTTATCCCCTTAGCAAACATTCTTAAAATTGCCATCAGATTAATTCCAGCAACTACTCTCCATGTGGTTTATCACCTAAGTAAGACAGATACATTAAACTTTGAGAGAGCAGCCCTGACAAAGGAGTTTTCAGCTTCCTTACTATGAAGTTATCAAATGAGACTGGTCAATTTTCGTTGTTGCTGCTGTTCCATCAGACTGGAAATTTCTGAACTTGCTGAGGGATCATCTTCATTTCAATATTCTACCTGGAAGCTATCTCCACAACCTATCAGGAATGGAGTTCAGAAGGTGCTAAGGTTCTCAGTGGGGACTGTTATGATCTTGAGTATCCATGGCAACCTTATCTGAAACTACTAGAGCTCTTTCACGCACTCACATTCCTTTGGAATGAGTTCTTCACAGCTGCAGCCCCATGTGGGAGGTGATTGACAGCTACTGCACTTGCAGTCCCACGAGGGTACTGATTGACAGCTGGGTCAGCTGACTACACCACGAGGGAGATGACGTCTCTTCTCATGTCAATCACAAAACCCAGTGGCTCTAACACCTGCAGATTAGGTCATCCCAAGAATGCAAAGGTGGGAGGGAAATCTCCTTTTTTGTATATAAGCAGAGCCCTTTCCCTCAGTTCTTCGGTCCTCTTGGGTAGAAGGCAGACTCGTCTGTCTCCCCAGGCCAGACTCAAACTTCCCATCGGGGCATGGCTCATACCCGAGATGAGCCCCTCCGATCAAAGGGAACCCTACTAACTAAAAATTGCTATGTACTTTGTCTTTGTCTGTGTCTGTTCTTTTTCAGATGCTAATGGAAAATAAAACTCTTTGTGAGTAATACCATCTGAGTGGATGCCAGTTTATCAGGCTATATCCAAGTGCTTTGCTCTATGCCCCCACATGCTACCAATATGCTAAACCACCGCATACTCCCTGTAAGCGACAGGTGGAGTTCTTTGAAGCCGATTGTGGCGCAGTACGGTGAGGCGACCTTAGGCTGCACTGGGAGTGTGCGGATAAAGGAAATTATCTCAGCCTAAAGGATCGGTACATGCCTCCTGTAATCCAGCACCCGGTTGAGCATTCAAGACATGGATGACTGAGCAGTTGGATTCAAATCTGAGAGCCAGGTGGCTTTGTAAAGACAAATAGAGCAGTACTTTTGGCTCCTCTAAAAAGAGGGTAAGATTAGCCTGCAACATTTTGCTTCCTTACAGGTATAAGGATGGATGACCCAGAGTCATCACTGATTACCGTAGATGTTATGTATGGCACCGACTCTGACCGAGGGTCAAACCCACCACTGAGTGGGTCAGAAGTGCCACCATCGGGGCGATCTTCCAGGAATGAGAACCAGGTGTTCCTATTCCATCCTGTTATGGGACAAAGGTTGCTAATGCCCTTAACCCTTCAAGAACTTCTGGGAATATGTAAGTCTGAGGAAGAAGCGGTAGAGAAAACCAAGCAAGGGGAAGCAGCCGGAGGATCTAATAAACCCGTCCTTGCGCCGCCCTCTGTGCATGGAGCCTCTTCGGCTACAGAACCAAGACTGTTACTGTCCCAGACAAGCTATGTTGGCCAGGAGGAAGGGCACCAGACCTATCAAGTGGAAAAGGGTCAGGTCTCGGCATCCAGCCTATCCGGTGATGGATGAAGCTGCACGGGCTGATGCAGTCACGGCTGAATGTGTCCCCCTCCATACCATGAGAGGCGAAAGCGTATGGGTGGAGGAAGAGGAGCGCCAGTTGGAAGAGGAAGCTCGTAAGCAAGCTCGCTGGAGCTTGTCTTGGGAAAGGGAGGTGCCTGCGGGTCCCGCTACAACTTCCGAATGGCTGCTGGATGTGGTACATAAAGCACCCTTTGAGGGGAGTGTAACAGAGTCTCAGAGGAGAGGTTTGATGGAAGTCATTGAGCACCAGGTCCAGTGCGAGAAGTTTCTTTGAAGGTATGGTCCCCCCGGTAGGGCATGCCAGGTGCTTGAGGAAGCTATTCCAGTGCACCCCACTCGACAAAATGTCACGGAGGAGGAAGCGCCAGGAGCCGTTGCGGCGGCGGCCTGACCTCAGGAGAGCAGAATGGCAGCACCAACGGTCTCGGTCCAGGCAGGGCCAGACCAGAGTGTCAAAACGGGAGATCGACACGAACTGGCACAGTTACCACAGAGAGGAGCAGAGCCAGTGGTCTCAATCCAGCTGGGATCAGACCAATGGGTCGGATTGGGAGCCAGACCCAAGGAGGCATGGAAACCGTGCTCCAGAATGGCTAAACTGTCCGTTAAGCCACTGGGAGCCACGGTGCTTTCCTCAGGAGATGGAGTTACCAGTGCCCAACCCCCTGCCACAGAGCAGGAGATCTACAGCAGAAGCTGCAGGATGAACAACAAAAGGCAGAGCGGTATTGTAACTATTGTGAACTTGCAACAGTGGCTCGTAGAGGCACAGGAAGTCTTAGCCTCCGAGCATGCAGCCTGCCAAGTGGAGAAAGTGGCAGCCATTCCACCACCAATGGAGGACAAGATCAGGCTTGATATAGTCTCCTTCAACAGGAGCAGGTGGCTCGGTTGGCAGGTAATCTCGAAGTAGCGGTTGAAGCGGCACGTCAACGGGCTAAGATAAAGCAGGAGATGGAGGATGAAAAATATGCCCAAGCTTAACAGGCAGGAGAAGGGGGAGTGCAATTGGCACCAGCCCAGCCCATACCATCAGCGGTTCCGCAGCCTGCCATACTAGACCCGCTTCCCCAGATAAAGCTGCTGCCCAGAGCCCCTGTAACTCAGCCTGTCCATCTACCAGCGCCACCAATGGGAGTTCTTCCCCCTCCTTCTTTTCCATAGGTTCCACTTTTAGCGATGCCAGGAGGAAACCTTCCCTTGTTAATGGGAGTGGTAGGAGGAGTTCCGGCAGGAACAGGTCGATTGGAGGATTTGATGGCAAATTTCTTTGAAACGCAGATTCGCATTATGCAAATGAAGCAGCAACCGAAACCTGTGACAGCCAATAATGCTGATCGGAAGCCTCTGCCAATTCTGACAGACCCCCAGGACATTCTTTTCTTTCTAGGTTTGAGCATGCATGTGAGGCAATGAAAGTGGATGAGATTGAGTGGCCGGGGCTAATCAGTACACAGCTGAGGGGTCCGATCCTGGATTATTTTGATGGATTGCCCAAAGATTATACATGGCCCCAAATACGAGATGCTTTGGAGAAATATTGTGCTATGGTCCCTGACATTCTGAGAACAAGATTCTGGGAGATCAAATGGGATGGTAAACAACCATTTGTTGCCCTCATGATTCAGCTTGCGCAAGCCTATGACCGATGCATCCGAGCATCTAAAGTGGAGATGACACTGAGCGCATGGGCGTTCACGCTGAAGGAACAGTTTATGGAGGTCATTCCACCTTCTTTAAGACTGAGTCTTGCTGATAAGGAAATTGATGATGCTCAGTTGCTTGCCCAGAAAGCTGATATGATTTGGATCAGCAAAATGAATGCCAAGAATCAAATGACTAAGACAGCCCAGTCTTCAGGGAAATTCAAAGAGGCAAAAAGTCAGGCTTTTGTGAAGAAAAAAGGAGCAAAGGAGCATGTGCCAAAATGGGATAATAATAAGCCAAAGGGTAAGATAGTGCCTGTTTCTAATATTACCTGTTATCACTGCTCTAAGCTGGGACATACCCGCCAGCATTGCCCTGCATTGCAGAAAGGTGCAACTCAACCAGCAAAGGAGAAATCAGGAATGGTTAATTCCAGTTCCCGCATTCCTCAAGCGGCAAGCCAAACATCTGATTCATCTGAGGATCAGCCATCACAGATGGGAAAAGCGGTAACTGCCCGAGATTCTGCTACAGGTCCGGACACACAGCAAGTCCAACCAGCTCGTGAGTATAGCACTCACGTTGTTAGAGACTCTAAAGTAGCATGGCAGCTGAATATTACCACTGCACACACACAGACACCTATAGCTCTAGATCCTACTGAACTGCTAGGGAAGGATCTCTTGTCCAAAATGGAAGAGCAAAGATATGCCTTAGTGACTTTATTAAATGAGCAGGGAGAACCATTTGTCTCTATTAAAGCATTTAAAGATTCTGGTTCTGATTTTTGCAGCATACATGAGAGTTTTGTTAAACCTGAATAGATTTTGCAGGATTGTTATTTACCTATAGAGGGATATCACCTAGAAATTGGGGGAAAAGTGGTTAATAGTCCTGTGGCTAAAATCAAGCTGAAATATGGTTGTTTCACAGGAGAAGCTCTTTGCTTGGTCCACAGTTCTAGTAGCCACCCTTCTCTACTCCTAGGACTTTCTGTAATGATTTTAGAGGAACAATTGAGGTCCAAACAGGCCAATGTACTTAAAGTGGTAACCCGAAGTCAAAGCCAGCCTGTGACTGTTACAGATGCACCAGCACCACTTGCTGGGCAGCCCAAAGTGTATTCTTTGGCTTTTTCTGAAAAACTGTACTATGCCAATTTTGCTAAGGAACAACAGCAATGCCCAACTTTAGAAGAAATTAGGCAGAAGGCTAAATTGAATTTGCCTTTGTCAGGTGCCAGGCCAAGCCAGTTCTTTTATTCAGCAGATGGACTTTTGTACAAACAGATCAAGTTGCCTAAACCTGATACAGAGACTAGAGACTTGCTAGTTGTGCCTCAATCTTTTCTGGACATTGTTCTTAAAATGGCACATGACTCAATGTTCGCATTGCATCAAGGAAGAAAGAAAACTCTTCAAAGGATTGCAGAACACTTCTTTTGGCCTGAGTGTACATCTGATTGTAATTTTTTTTATAAAAACCTGTTTCACTTGTCAAAGAATTGGGAATGTACAGTATAAAACCAAAGCTAAACTTGGTGTACCTGAAATAGCAGGAAAGCCATTTCAGAGGGTAGAAATTGATGTGTTTGGTCTTTTACCTAAATCAAAAGGGGGAAAACAGTATGTATTTACCTATGTTGATACTTTTACAGAATGGTGTGAAGCTGTACCCTTAACTTCAATTTCTGCATCCCATATTGCTAAAGCATTTATTGAAATTGTCAGTAGGTTAGGTTTACCTGTTGAAATTGTCTCAGACAGCGGTGGAGCTTTTGTCTCATGTCTCATGCAGACTATATGCAAATTAGCAGGGGTAGAACAAACTTTTTCTTTGCCCTACCATCTCCAATTCCATGGGACAGTAGAGCGATGTCAAGGATCATTACAAAGATTGTTGACTGCATATGTACAAGATTTTGGAGAAAACTGGGTGGAAGGTTTACCACTAATTCTCAGCACATACAGGTCAGCCCCACATGAAAGTTTAGGGGGAACCACACCAGCTGAGATGTTGTTTGGGTTCAATCTCCGAGGGCCTCTCCATCTTCTCAAAGGAGAATGGGAAGGTGCAACCTCTGAATTGCCCCAACCAGTATCTAAATACATTGAAGACTTGCAGAAAAAGCTAAATGACATACATGCATTAGCTAAGAAACACCTGAAGTCAGCTCAAGATGTCACCAAGCTGTACTATGATCGTAAAGCTAGACACAGAGATTTCCAGCCAGGACAGCAGGTCATGGTTCTGAACCTGCATCCTGATGGGTAGCTCCAAGTCCAATGGGAGGGTCCAGCCAAGGTATTGCAAAAGGTTGATGAATGTAACTATAAGATTCAATTTGAAGACACAAAAGTTTGTAAAATTGTTCATGCAAACTCTTTGAAACCTTATGTGTCCAGATCTAATGTACAAATGTTCAGAATTACCAGTTCAATATCTTGAGGGGAAGAATGGGACTGGGTGAATGTTATGGAAGAATACCAAAATGCTGGAAATGTTGATTCTGTATATATTTCTGAAAATGTACCAGTAACTGAACAGTTAGCATTGAGAAATGTAATAGCTCAGTTCAGAAATTTGTTCACTTCTGAACCAGGATGTACCAATGTTTTGTCACATGATATTCCTGTTACTTATGAACCAGTCTGGGTACCTCAGTACAGGTTAGCTGGAGCCATAGAAGCTAAAGTTAATGAGGAGGTTGACTAAATGTTAGCTCTAGGTGTGATAGAGAAATGTGAATCACCCTGGAATGCTCCTGTGGTATTAGCTAAAAAGAAAAATGCTCAGGGGGAGATTTTACCTGAGATCAGATTCTGTGTAGACTATCGTAAACTTAATGCAGTCACACCACATGATCATTTTCCTTTATCCAGGACAGATGACCTGATCCAGAAGCTAGCTGGATCCAAATGGGTCACAACTCTGGATCTAACAAAAGGATTTTGGCAGATTCCTCTGACACAGGAAGCAAAGCTTAAAATACTTTCTGCACTACAAGAGGTCAATATTGTTTTACCAAGATGCCTTTCGGTTTGAAAAACTCTCCAGCTTCCTTTCAATGGATGATGAACCATATTTTAAAGGGTTTACCATTCGCTGATGCCTACATGGATGATTTGGCATTTTATAGCCAAACATTTGAAGAACACTTGCAACACTTAGAAACTGTGTTAGCCAGACTACAAGAAGCAGGCCTCACAGTCAATGCTATAAATGTCAATGGGGACAAGCCAGTGTGATCTACTTGGGACACGAAGTGGAAAATGGAAAAGTCTCACCTGTAAGAGTGAGCTCTTAAGCATGTGCTCTTAAGCAGAGTTGCTGCTGAGGAGAGCCAAACAAAGGAAGTGAGCACTGGTAAGTTTTCCAGTTGGAGTAGAGCTGCTTTAGAGGCCTCCACTAATTTAAATTGATAATTTAAACTGCTGAGAGCCACCTCTGTTCAAAGAGAGGAAGCAGTTAGAAGCTTCCAGAAGCAGGGGGGCAGAGCCACACCAGGCCCTTTCCTGAACTGTGACTCATAGGGGCAGAGCCACACTAGCCTTTAAAAGCTCTGAGCTCTTTCAGGGTCAGCCCTTTTGATTCTGCATGTGCTCTTAAGCAGAGCTGCTGCTGAGGAGAACCAAACAAAGGAAGTGAGCACTGGTAAGTTTTGCAGTTGGAGTAGAGCTGCTTTAGAGGCCTGCGCGCCTAACGGCGTGCGAGATTTCAAACTAGTAACAAAGGAAGAATATAGTCTTACTAGGTAGAAAGGTAGTAAACGTGTACATTTTTGAGGCCCAGAATACTGCACTTGTTAAAATGGATTCTGAGGGGACAGCTGTAGTTACCTGCAATACTTATGCCATGTTTGTGTTCTTGCCAAAGCATATGGAGAACTACACTTGCAGCAAGTGCAAGCTGGTTGCACTACTAGAAGAGAAGGTCCAGCAGCTAGAGGCCCGCATATCTAACTATCAACAAATTAAGGAGCTTGAGCTGTTCTTGTACAGAGTGGAGCAGACTATGCTGGACAAAGAGACAGGGACAGTTCTGAGGGAGAAGGCCCTTCACTAACTCAGGAGGGAGATGTTTGGAGGAATGTGACTCAAAGGAGGAGAAGAGTAGGGGATCACTCTGAGAGTCTGAAATTACAGAATAAATTTGAGGCTCTTTCCCTCATCACACCTGATGAGGAACACACAGAGGAACAACTGGTTCCACCTGATGATCTCTCCTTCATCACACTTGATGAGATCCAGGAAGATAAACAACAGGAACAAACTGAGGTTCTCTCCCTTAATATGGTTGATGAGGTGCATGTCGATGAATGGATTGCAGGAGAGAGGCTCCTTGTACTAGGCGATTCAATAATTAGAAATACAGAGAAATGGATTTGTGATGCACATGATAACCGTATGGTGACTTGCCTGCCAGGTGCAAAAGTTGCAGACATCACAAGAAATCTAGATAGATTGTTAGAACTGGGAAGGAGCCAGTTGTCATGGTACACGTTGGTACCAATGATGTTGGGAAGGCCAAGCGGTCTGTCCTGGCAGCCAAATTCAGGTTGTTAGGAAGAAGATTGAAGTCCCAGACTGCCAAGGTAGCATTTTCAGAAGTGCTGCCTGTCCCTCGCGCAGGACCTACCAGGCAGGCAGAGCTCAGAAGCCTCAATGTGTGGATGAGGCAGTGGTGTCGAGAGGAGGGCTTCAGATTTGTCAGGAACTGGAGAACATTTTGGGACAAGCCAAATCTGTTCAGGAGGGATGGGTTGCATTTGAACCATGATGGGACCATATTGCTGGCACTCAACATCAAAAAGGCTGCAGAGCAGCTTTTAAACTGATAACTGGGGGAAAGCCAACAGGAGCTGGGAGGCATCCAGTTCGGGAAAGTGTGTAGTTGAGTAGTGAGGAGGATGCAAAAATTACTGAGCAGAGCAAGGAGCTATTCACCAGCACTCTAGCAGAAGGATGCAAGAGGCAGTCTAACAATGCAACTGGACTCAAAAGACTGTATCAGGAAAGCATATATAAATGCTTGTATACAAATGCCAGAAGACTCCGGAACAAAATAGGGGAGCTAGAATACTTAGCAATAGATAAGAATATTGATATTATTTGTATCACTGAAACCTGGTGGACGGATGATAACCAATGGGATACAGTTATCCCAGGCTACAAACTGTACAGGAAGGATAGGAAGGGGCAAACAGGAGGGGGTGTAGCCTTGTATGTCAAAGAAGTGATAAAATCGTATGAATTGGAATATCTAGGTGATTTGGAGTCACCATTAGAAGCTCTGTGGGTAAGAGTACCAGGCCAGAAGGATGGTCTAACAGTAGGCATATACTATCGGCCTCCGACCCAAACTCTTGAGGGAGACTGGCAGATGGAGAATGTTGTAAAGGAGGCATCCAAGAAGGGAAGCCTGGTTATAATGGGGGACTTCAATTACCCTCACATAGACTGGGTGAACTGTTGTTCAGCACATGATAAAGAAATAAAGTTCCTAGATATGCTAAATGATTGTTCCCTGGGACAGATGGTTGAAGACCCAACTAGAGGTACAAGAATCCTTGACTTGAGGATGCAAGATGTTAATGTGACTGATCCAATAGGGAACAGTGACCACAACTCAATTATGTTTAACTTGATCATAGACCGCAAGTCACTGATAAAATCTAACACAGAGACCTTAAATTTTCAAAAAGGAAATTTCCCAAAGATGAGGAAACTAGTAAAAAAGAAGCTGAAAGGGAAAATTGAGAGAGTCCAAACACTCCAAGAGGCATGGAGGCTGTTTACAAAAACAATAACAGAGGGCCAATTGGAATGCACACCCAAAAGGAAAAAGGGCACTGCTAGGTCCAAGAGGACTCCGATGTGGCTCACAGGAGCTGTTCGGGAAGTGATCAAAAGCAAAAAAAAGCTCATTTAGAAGATGGAAGGCTTGTCCGAATGAGGACAGCAGGCAGAAACATAAATTCTGGCAGAACAAATGCAAGGCAACAATCAGGAAAGCAAAGCAAGACTTTGAGGAGTGTATAGCTAAAAATACTCAGAGAAATAACAAAGACTTCTTTAAGTACATTAGAAGTAAGAACCCAACTAGGAAGGCCATTGGACCATTAGATGACAATGGAAGGCAAGGGGTTATTAAAGAGGAAACAGAGATTGCAGAGAGACTCAATGAATTCTTTGCTTCAGTATTCACTGAAGAAGACAGAGACCACATGCCCAAAACAGAGCCTATCTTCGTAGGGAGAGAAACCAAAGAATTAAGCCAGATAGAAATAACTAGGGAGGAGGTCCTTGCATGTCTTGTTAAACTAAACACTAACAAATCACCAGGACCAGATGGGATCCATCCACGAGTTCTCAGGGAACTTAAAGATGAAATTGCTGATCTCCTAGCCAAAATATATAATCTTTCCCTCAAATCAGGCTTTGTGCCTGATGACTGGAAAGTAGCGAATGTAACACCAATTTTCAAAAAAGGATCCAGGGGTGATCCAGGAAATTACCGACCTGTCAGTTTGACATGTGTCCCAGGTAAAGTGATGGAAACCATCCTAAAAGATAGAATTAATAGGCACATAGAAGAGAAGGCGCTGCTAAAGGAGAGCCAACATGGCTTTTGCAAGGGCAAATCATGCCTCACTAATCTGTTGGAATTTTTTGAGAGTGTCAACAAGCATGTGGATAAGGGGGATCCAGTTGACATTGTTTATCTGGACAAGTTCATGGAGGACAAGGGTATCAATGGCTATAATTATGGATACTTAAGGACAACCTCGGGGTAGGAGAGATAGGCAGGATATCTCTCAATGCCATTTCCAGGAAATCCTAAGCAGGTGAAGGCATCTGCTTGGGAATACCCTGAAGGACATGGTGAGCCACTGTGTGAGACAGAATGCTGGACTGGGTGGGCTGTGGCCTGTTCCAGCAAGGCTGTTCTTATGTAGATGCCAAGGTAGAAAGTGTCAAAGATTGGCCAATACCAATCACCAAAACACAAGTTAAGTCTTTCCTAGGAACTTCATTCCTCAGTTTAGTGAGATAGCCACACCTCTCACAGAACTGACAAAAAGATCACACCCCACAAAGGTAATTTGGACACCAGAATGCCAGAAAGCCTTTGAGACACTAAAGCTGAAACTCATTCAGGCACCTATCTTAGTGTCTCCAGATTACCAGAAACAGTTTGTTCTGAAAACAGATGCTTCAAACACAGGTATAGGAGCATGTCTACTACAAGAAGGAGAAGATGGGAAACTTCATCCTATCTCCTACTTTAGTAGGAAACTGTTGCCAAGGGAACAGGCCTATGTAGTAATTGAGAAAAACTTCTAGCAATAGTTAGGGTCATCACCAAGCTTAGAAGTTACTTATGGGGTCAAGAGTTCATTCTCTTAACAGACCACAATGCCTTAGCTTTCCTGAACAGGATGAAAACCAAAAACCAGCACCTACTTCACTGGGCTCTTCTCTTGCAAGACTTTTCTTATAAGGTCTCTCATATCAAGGGGAAAGATAACATCGAGGCAGATTCTCTGAGCCGGATGTACGTTGATAACAGCCAGGAAGTAGCTGAGGTCATTGAAATGAGTGAAAACCTGTACATATCTTTTTCTGTACTTTGCTTTGCAGTAACTAGCCTTAAGAAAACCTCTGAGATCACTTAATGAACTCAGATGAGCTATTTTTGCAATATTGGTTCCATTGCTCAAGATCACCCAATCTTAAAGATAGTAGGTCCAAGATGGAAAAGGAGGGTGTGTCATGATCTTGAGCATCCATGGCAACCTTTTCTGAATCTACTAGAACTCTTTCACGCACTCACATTCCTTTAGGATGAGTTCTTCACAGCTGCAGTCCCACGAGGGAGGTGATTGACAGCTACTGCACTTGCAGTCCCATGAGGGTACTGATTGACAGCTGGGTCAGCTGACTACACCATGAGGGAGATGACGTCTCTTCTCATGTCAATCACAAAACCCAGTGGCTCTAACACCTGCAGATTAGGTCATCCCACGAATGCAAATGTGGGAGGGAAATCTGCTCCTTTTTTGTATATAAGCAGAGCCCTTTCCCTCAGTTCTTCGGTCCCCTTGAGTAGAAGGCAGACTCATCTGTCTCCCCAGGCCAGACTCAAGCTTCCCATCGGGGCATGGCTCATACCCGAGATGAGCCCCTCCAATCAAAGGGAACCCTACTAACTAAAAATTGCTATGTACTTTGTCTTTGTCTGTCTCTGTTTTTTTTTTCAGATGCTAATGGAAAATAAAACTCTTTGTGAGTAATACCATCTGAGTGGATGTCAGTTTATCAGGCTATATCCAAGTGCTTTGCTCTATGCCCCCACATGCTACCAATATGCTAAATCACCGCATACTCCCTGTAACTGACAGGTGGAGTTCTTTGAAGCTGATTGTGGCGCGGTATGGTGAGGTGACCTTAGGCTGCACTGGGAGTGTGCGGATAAGGGACATTATCGCAGCCTAAAGGATTGGTACATGCCTCCTGTAATCCAGCGCCCGGTTGAGCGTTCAAGACAGGGACAGCTGAGCATTTGCCCTGGCAGAGAAAAGATACTCTATGGCAGAGTCAGTCTCTAAGTTTTCCCTCAGGTCCCCAAGAACAACAATGTTTTAAAAGGCAGGACAAAATACCCAGGAGAAATCCAAAGTTGAAGCTTTATTATATGAAGGAAAAATTAAAAAATCAGGAACACAAAACATTATAAAAATAAACTTTCTTTCTTTTCCCCCTTTCCCATTGTTAAAACAAGAAAGGACCAACTATCTATATTTTCTGGCCTAGCCAGTTAACACAATCAGTATTATACGTTTCCATTTTTCTACTCACAAGCAAGCATCAGTGGACACCTCCTGCCTTGAACATGATTAAAACAATGGCATTTCTTCTCTAACAATCTAAGATAACAAATGAAAGCGCGGCGCCAAAATGGCCACCACGCTCTTTGCAGCCCCCCCCGGACTCAGACATCCAGGTGAGTTAGGGGGCGTGGCCACGCCTCTATAAAAGGGGTGGCCATGATGCAGCCGAGCTGCCATTTTAGAATGCGACGGAGCGGAGAAGTTTTCTCCGCCGCGTTCCTTGCTTTCTTCATTCTTCGTACCTCTGCTTTAACAGAGTTCTTTTGCTCTTCACTACTGGGCACAGGAACTGAACCCTGGCCAGGGATCCATCGTGGGCAGCTTCTTCGGGAGACATGGCTCCCAAGCGCAAGGCTCCGGCGGTCAAGCCGTGGCCGAGGGGAAGGGCTTTCCCTACCCCTCCCTCTACTGGGGGGCAGCCATCGGGTCGGAGGACTCGGGCTGCACCCCCCAGCTGGGCAGAGGTATGGCCTTGCCCACCGCTGCCAGTGGGGCTGATCAGGTTTCTACTGGTCAGCCCGGCACAGGCCTCCAGGCTGGGCTGGCACAGGCTGGCTTCTCGGGGATCCCTGCCCCTGGAGGGCATTTTCTTGGCTCGGGACAGGGTGGCCCATTTGGACCTGGTGGTGGTTTCCGCCCCACCATTCCTCCGGCCCCCCACGGGCCGGAGTTTTGGGCATGGCCCTACTCGGGCCCTGGATCCCCTTTCAGGTTTCCCGTCCAACAATTGGCCACTGGGCCATCCGGCCCATCCGGCCCACCTTATACTGGGGGCTCGGAGACTGTTGATGCGCTTCTTGCACGTATTTCGGTGCTTGAGGCATCACTGGGCATTGCCCAACCACCTCCCGATGGGGGTTTAGCTGCTGCTTCTATTACGGCCCCTTCGTCGGTCCCGGCAGATACGTCGGCCGTGACTCTCCAGCGGGCCGCCAACAGAGTCGAGCTGCTTGAGGCCATCAGGCCAGCCCAGGCTGGTGCCTCGCAGATCCCCGCACGTTCGGATTTGCCGGTGGGGAGCAGTCAGGTGTGGCCCCAGAGCTCGATGCCTGTCACGAGCTCCGACGCCCGCCATGGGCCGGAACCCACAGTGGGGGCAGCTCACGGGGGTGCGACTAGTGAGTATCCGGTTCAATTTAGTGCACCGACACTGTCCAGTCACACGGGGGGTACAGTGGCCATGGCCACGCCAGGTTACTGTGGGTGGGCAGTTGCTTCCACACTGCCCTGTTAACTCCTGGTTGCCAAATGGCCCTTCGGTTAGGGCAGGGGTGTCTGCCCCGGGGGTATGCCAAGCGTCGCAGGGGCTATTCAGGGCCCGCTGCGCATACCCTTCATCCAACATGTGCCAACGGCGGCTCTGCCAACGGCTGGTATTCCTTGCCCCTGGGTGATTATCTTTCACAGGCCATGAGGGATAAGATTTGGCGAGGGGAGTACATTGATATTTTCTCCCTCCTGAATCATGAGCCCACCAAGGAGGAGAGGGAGGGACAGGATGACCGGGACAAGGAATTGTCCCGTCGTCGTAAGCCACCACGTACCTGGGCCAATTGGTTGCCGGCATATCTTATATATATGGCGGTATACCTGAGGGCCCGGCCTGATTTGGCCATTCCGATGGTGCAATACCTCTACAATATTTATAGGGCGATGGTTGATTTTCCTGGCCCGTCGTGGTTGGCTTACGATGAGGAATTTAGGATGAGGGTGGCCCTACATCCTGAGATGAGGTGGGATGAGCCCTGCCAGCAATTGTGGCTCTTGTATATGACTCCCACGCATCCGGCACCTGGTGATAGGTACCATTGTGGCCATGCCGTGCAGCGGGTGGCTGCAACGCAGGTTCCCCGCCAGCCGGCGGGGCAGGGGGTTCCAGCCCGCCTGCTGTGTTGGAGCTTCTCAGCTAGCGGCGTGTGCAACAAGCGTCAGTGTCGTTTCCGGCACGAGTGTCCCTCTTGCTCTGGCCCTCACACCGCCTCCGCGTGCCCGCGGGCTGGTGGGTCACGAGGCAGAGGTAGGGGCGGGCAGGGGGCGGTCAGAGCTCCCTCTGATGGTGCTGGCCACGCAAA
Source organism: Bradypodion ventrale (assembly GCA_035047345.1). Lineage (NCBI taxonomy): Eukaryota > Metazoa > Chordata > Lepidosauria > Squamata > Chamaeleonidae > Bradypodion > Bradypodion ventrale. The sequence goes on along the minus strand of JAWDJE010000009.1, from coordinate 19,626,282 downwards.
ATGCCCCCTCCCCAATTAATACCCCCATGCTAGAATGATGGCTTTCCGCTTATCCTAGACAGGATGATGCGAGGTACCTGCTAGAAGGCTTCCAGTTTGGGTTTCGTATACCATTTAGGGGTGTTCGGGGACCGCAGGATACCCCGAACTTGCTTTCTCTAAAGGGCAATGAGCACAAAGCATAGCTAAGGAGTTGCAGGCCATGAGAGTTGCGGGGCCCTTTACTGAACCACCATTCCCTAACTTGAAGGTCTCTCCTCTGGGGCTAGTCCCGAAAAAGACCCCAGGTGAATTTCGCTTAATCCACCATCTCTCTTACCCTGCAGGTTCCTCGGTCAATGATGCGATTCCTGATGACCTTTGCTCAGTCAGGTATACGTCGTTTGATCAGGCCCTACAGATGGTACGCGCCTGTGGTCCCGGGGCCCTCCTGGCAAAGTGTGATATCAAATCGGCATTCCGATTACTGCCAGTGCACCCCGAGGACTTTGAGCTGTTGGGTTTTCATTTTCTGGGAAAATTCTATGTAGATAAGGCCATGCCTTTTGGCTGTTCTATTTCATGTTCGGCATTTGAACGTTTTAGCACTTTCCTCCAATGGGCCTTTGTTCGCAGGTCAGGGTCCCGGTCTGTAGCCCATTACCTCGACGACTTTTTGTTCGGGGGTGAATGGGGCTCGGACACGTGTACGCATCTCCTTACTACATTTCAGGTCCTTATGCTGGAACTGGGTGTCCCCTTAGCGCCTGAAAAGACCGAGGGCCCAGCCACCAAGCTCACCTTTTTAGGCATCGAAATTGACACTGTCGCACAGACATCCAGGTTACCCATGGACAAGGTGGCTCAGATCTTTGCGGCGATTCGGACACTGATTTCCAAGCGTAAGGTGTCCCTTCGTGAGCTACAGGTACTTCATGGCCACCTCAACTTTGCCTGCAGGGTGGTGACACCGGGCAGAGCTTTCGCCAGGCGTCTATGTGATGCCATGGCTGGCCTATTAAAACGCAACCACAGGGTCCGGCTCACCAGGGGTATACGGGCAGACCTTTCGGTTTGGCTCACATTCCTGCAGGAATTTAACGGGGTCTCTTTTTGGAGATCGGACCTTATGGTCTGCCCTAAATTTCAAGTACAGTCGGATGCCTCCGGCTCTCTGGGTTATGGGATTTATTTTGAGGGGCGGTGGGCATATGGCCGATGGCCTCACGCATGGCAGGGCACGGATCGTCTCTGCGATCTTTCCTGGAATTTTTCCCCATTTTGGGGGCACTAATGCTATGGGGCAATAAGTGGGTCAACTCAGTGGTCCATTTTTGGTGTGACAATGCTGCAGTGGTGCACATTGTTAACGCTCAGATGTCCAAATCCCCTAGGGTCATGGCACTGGTCTGTCAATTTGTCTTGAGAAGCCTACGCCTTAATGTGCTGTTCAAGGCCAGACATGTACCAGGCATTAATAATGATATTGCTGATGCTTTATCCCACCTGCAGATCTCCCGGTTCCGTGCCTTGGCTCCAGAAGCAGAGGAATTCCCCTCGCCACTCCCGGCCAAGATTTGGACATTTGGCGAGGAGAGGTGAACCGGGCGATCGGCATGTCTTTGGCACCTCGCACGCGTAAGGTGTATCAACATGCTTTCATACAATTTAGAACCTTTTGTGGGCAACTACGGTTACCCGAAGTGTGGCCAATACCAGTAGACCAGATTTTGCAATACATGGTTTATCTTCACGGTCAAGGGCTGGCCCCCTGTACTATAGCTTCTAGGCTTTCGGCACTGGCATTTATGGCCAAGGTGCGGGGCTTCGCCGACTGCGTGAATTATTTCCGCATACGTCATTTTTTGGAAGGGTGGACACGTGAACGTGGCCGCCGCCCGGACACACGTCACCCGATGTCACCAGAGGTTCTTACCCACCTTGCACGAGGCTGGCATAACTTATGTTATGATAGGTATGAGGTGGCTCTTTTTCACGCAGCTACCACTGTAGCCTTCTTTGGAGCGCTCCGCATCAGTGAGTTGGTACCACTGTCTAAGGCGGATGCGTCTCGTAGGGCACTGGAACTCGACGATGTCTATGTTACACAAGAGTGGGCTCAGTTGAGGATACGGTCCTCAAAGGTTGATCAGCACGGCGTAGGCAGTGGAGTCAGACTGCTACGATGTTCCATTGAAGACATCTGTCCGGTTGGTGCCCTACATGAGTTTTTGGCAGTGCGTGGTACGCACCCTGGCCCGTTTTTCTGCCATCTGGACGGGTCTCCCCGTACTAAATTCCAGTTTTGGAAGGGGTCCGGCATGGCACTTACCAGTGTGGGCCTCTCTGGGGCTCGTTACGGCACCCATTCATTTAGGATAGGCGCCGCGTCTACTGCGGCTGCGTTTGGGTACTCTGAGGCGGATATACGCAGGATGGGTAGGTGGGGATCCATGCGCTTTGCATTGTACGTACGCCCCCTCCATGCATGAGTACCAGTTATGTCATTATTCCTTCGCCAAAGAGTGCAGGTCCAAACAGCCCCGCAGAAGGGGGCGGCCCTCCCGTGGGCCACCTGGCCACGCCATCCACCCAGTGCCCAAGGTGCCACAATGGCTTCCACTGGGCCAGCAAATGCCCGAATTCAGGAAACCGGGCCATGGGCGTGTCTCTAGCCCCTGTCCAAATAGAGACAACTGCCGCGCTGGAAGCTCCAGAGCGGACATCCCAATAGTAACCCCCAGCATTTCCGAGGCACAGGCAGAAACCAAGGGCAGCGCAGGGTTAGACCTAGAATACCAGGAGGACGTTATTTACGACCTACCGGGCACAGTCAACTTAGTTAACACCCAGTACAAAGGTCCCCTGCCCCAAGGCACAGTAGGGTTAGTCTTGCATCGAAGCAGTGCAGGGAAGAAAGGGATCTTCGTGATCCCAGGAGTCATAGACTCCAATTACACAGGTATCATCAAAGTCCAGCTGTGGACACACCTACCCCAGACAATCATCAAAAGGGATTCAGTAGCACAATTAATCATGGTTCCGTGTCATCTGCCAGGTGGGGGCAAGGAAGTGATCAGAGGAGATTCAGGATTCGGGTCGACAGAACGTCAGAGAGAGGAAGGGGCAGTAGAAAGATACCAGATCATAGCAACAGTGGAACAGAACAGAGTGGAAACAGCGACCTATCATTAAGGTATTTTTGAACAAAAGACCTTTTGACGGTCTGCTAGACACAGGAGTGCATGTCACAGTAATTAGCAGGAAGCTATGGCCCGATGAGTGGGCAATCGAGGCAGTTTCAGATGTATGGGTGGTAGGAGGAGTTCAAGAAGCTTACAGGAGCCGAGACTGGGTAGAAGTCACTATTCCGGGGGCAGACGGCACAGCGGTAATACGCCCGCACGTCCTAAATGTGCCCTTCAATCTCTGGGGAAGAGACATTCTGCAACAGTATCGCACCACCCTAACTTTCGGGTAATGGCCCTGCCACTCAAATGGTTAACCGATGAGCTGGTATGGGTAGAACAGTGGCCGATAGTTGGCGAAAAGTTAGAGGCTTTAAAGCAGTTTGTTAAAGAGCAGCTAGATGTGGACACATAGAACCATCTACCAGTCCCTGGAATTCACTGATTTTTGTCATTAAAAAGAAGTCCGGAAAGTGGTGACTTCTACACGATTTAAGGGAAATCAATAAGTGCATTCAGCCCATGGGGCCGCTTCAATGCAGCACCCCCAATCCGAACATGATCCCCGAGGGCTGGGAGATCCTGATCGTAGACTGAAAAGACTGCTTTTATACCATCCCTTTAGATCCTAGGGACAGGGAAAGGTTCGCATTTACAAATGCCAGCCACTAACCATAAGGAGACAACCCAAAGGTTTGCGTGAAAATTTTTGCCACAGGGAATGCTTAACTCGCCAACCCTGTGCCAAATCTATGTCCATGAGGCATTGGAAAGGTTCTGGAACCTGCAACCCAAAGTCTTAGTCTGCCATTTCATGGATGACATATTGATCGCAGCGCCCAAATTAGGCAGCGATGTATTTTGCGACCTCCAGAGCACACTGGGGGAAAAAGGATTAGTCATAGCTCCTGAGAAAGTGCAGAGAGCCAAACCCTATTCTTATCTGCGACATCGGCTGCTCTGATCTTTTGCAGCTCCAGTGCTGCCTAAGATCAATATTAAGGACTCAGTCATGCTAGTAGAACTCCAGCAAATTTTTAGGAAACATTAATTGGGCAAGACTATATTTTAAAATAGACACACACCTTTTAAAGCCACTTTCCCCCTGCTAACCCAAGGAAAGCAGCCAGCCGACCAGATACACATTCCACATGAGGCTAAGCAAACACTCCAGGCAGTAAATAGCATTCTCAGCCATCGATGGGTAGACAGGATTAGCGAGGGGCCACACACACCCGTGCTAAATCTGTACATTATTAGAACAGGGACCATGTTCGCAGGAGCACTAGGTATAGACTCCAGCAGGGCCCCCCCAAAAAAAATCATGGAATGGGTGTATCTACCGAACACCTCCTCCAGGAACATCATTCCTCCACAGGAATTGGTAGCCACAGTAATTCACAAGGGGAGGCTGAAAGCAAGGGACATTTCAGGACACGACTTGGCCAAGATAGTCATTCCATTCAATAAAGAGCAGATGCAGCAGCTAATGCAGTTGGGAGACACCCTACCTATAGCTTTAGAAGGGTTCACAGGGAACCTGGCATATCACTTGCCAAAGGACCCCAGACTAGTCTCACTTCAGACTCAGATGGTCAAATTGCAGAGCATGCTGTCCTTGACTCCCCTCCAGGGAGCCAAGACAGTATTCACTGATGGGGAAAAAAACGTATGGAGTTCTCACTTGGCATGAGGAACAGGCTTGGAAAACACTGCTGACACTTCCGCAGAAATCAGCACAGAGAGCGGAGCTGGCAGCAGCGAACCTCGCCTTAAAAATGTTCGCCCAGGAGTAACTGAATATCATCACCGATAGTCAGTATGTTAGGAATTTGATCCACAGTCTACCGGGAGCTTACATCACTCCTACCATAGACAAGAATTTGTTAAGCCTATTCCTGATCATGCAGTTTCTCCTGCGGCACCGCAGAGAAGCACTGTACGTTGCCCACATTAGGAGCCACCAGGATTTGCCTGGCCCCATCTCCGAGGGCAACAGCAGGGCTGATGCGGCCGCAAAAGAAGCACACCAGAAATTAGTCTCGGGCGTCTCTAGGACCCCGATCCAAAGTCATGCATTCTTTCATTAGAATGCCAAGGCACTAGCAAGGCAGTTTAACCTGCCATTGTCACAAGCACAGGGAATCGTGCATTCCTGCCCACAATGTGCAAGAACCCCGGGGGGCCTCTCATGGGGAATTAACCCACGGGGGACAGAAGCTAACCAAATTTGGCAAATGGACGTCACGCACGTCACACAATTTGGGAGATGGCAGTACATGCACGTCTCCAGTGACACATTCTCGCACTTTGCCTGGGCCACGGACCAGAAGGGAGAAGTTGCAACCCATGTAGAGCAACATTTCTTGTCATGCTTCGTGGTCATGGGCAAACCAGGCCACTTGAAAACTGACAATTCACCGGCTTACAGTTCCAAGCAGCTAGCCACATTACTAGCAACTTGGGACGTAAAGCACACATTTGGCATTTCATACAATCCCCAGGGACAAGCCATTGTCGAATGGGTGAACCGGATGCTAAAGTCCTACATCGAAAAACAAACAGAAATGGAGGAGATAGTCCCCCAAAAAAGCCAGGGTCAGGCACAGCACAAGGTTTTGTTCACCTATAACCACCTTAACATTTTTGCTGACTGCACTACGCAGGAGAAGCATTTCTGATGACAGGAAATCCTCCCGCATCCCATGGTTCAATTCAGAGTGCCGCCAGACCCCTCCTGGAGAGGTCCAGCGCCCCTGATAACATGGGGGAGAGGGTATGCAGTGATTATGTCTCCTAAGGAACCGTCTGGATTCCGGCCCACTGCATGAAGCCACATTTTGAGCCACATGGCATGGAACCAAGCGATCCCGGACTCCCTGCCCGAGATGGAGGGTGTGAGCTTGACGAGAGGACCCAAGCGGAGCAGACGACCCCGGCCAAGACCAGACCCGAGAGTGACCTGGCGGATGGTCAAGACCTTATGTGACGACACCATGTCCATCCTGAGAGAGCAAAACACTGAGCCCACTCCACAAAACATGGTGACTACAGTGTTAGCTCAAATAACCTATAATTCCCTGATGGTCGTCTTGATCCTTTCCTTGCTGATGTGGGGAGGGGTTCAAGCTTCTTATGGGGACTTGACACCTGGCAGAGACTTAACCGCCAGGCTCCAGTACAACATTTGGGAGAAATTAGCCGGACTTGTCAACCAATCGGACTTTTGCTTGAAACAAACCACGGACACTGCTTCTTTACTAAGTACTTGCCTTATCCCAGTCTGCCGCGCACCAGGAGAGCAGGCTGGGGATACTGAATGGGTGCGTGCATTTGGGCACCATCACCAAATTACGTACATGACTTACGCAAACTGGGGGACTCAGGTAACAAAGACTTTGCCCGCTGATGCAGTCATTCTTTATACACCTCAGGTGGCTATCGGCCCAAGCACACCCTGTGCCAGGATGACCAGCTGCTCCACAGCCAAAGGGCCACACCACCGTTGCCTGAGCCCCAGGAAAAAGACTTGGAAATGTACCCAACCAGAGACTATCAGTTTTGTGTATGCTCATATTATTTTGCCTACAGGATGGTTTTTTTACTTGTAACCAACGGACTTGGAACTACATACCCGCTAATATGTCTGACATACTGTTGTGTGAGTCGCTTAACCCTGGTACTCCCCGAAAGGAAAATGGTCACCCCAAACCCAGTCACCCCAAGGCCAGCACAGCCCATACGATCGGTCCAGCTAGATGAGATATGTGACAGTGATATCACTGTGCTTAGCAAGGCAGAGTATGTGTCACTAACAGTCAATATCATAGGGGTGCCCGGAGTAGCAGTAGGCAATGCATGCAGGATCAGCCATCAATCACACCTCATCAGCCATTGCCATGTTAAACCAAGAGCAGGCTGAACTGAGACATGCAGTTTTGGATAACCGTGCAGCAATTGACTATTTGCTGCTCTTACACCATTTGGGTTGCGAATCTGTCTGGGACATGTGTTGTTTTAACTTCACGGACAATTCTCGCAAGGTCCAGAGTCAAATCACCGAACTTGACACCATAGTTAAACACCTCCGGGAGAATGCCAACTGGGGGTGGTGAGACAAACTCTGGTCCTGGGTGCCATGGGGGTGGATGCAAACAATGCTTAAAGCCATCGCTGGCATTGTGGTAGTGGGAATTATACTTTGCTGCTTTGCGCAGTGCATTCCTTCACTCTTGTCAATGTGTACCTCATGGCGGAGACCCCGAGAGACCATTACGCCCAAGCAAATCATGCCTTACATCTACAGTGCCCTCAGCCAGGCTGATTAAACTAATAAAAGAAGGGGGAATGTGGGCTGCCCATGTGAATAATTGGCCAAACCTTTCCCAAGGGGTTCGCCCGGCCTTGAACACATCCGGGGACCAACCGGACTTTGCTGGAAAGGCAATTGGGGTACGGGCTAGTTAGATAGTTTGGGGGGCAATTCATAAAGCATTGGCTGGTGGCTACGATAGAAATAAGGCAAAAGTCAAAGGTGATGATTCTAATGGAAATACACAATTCTCCGCTTCTGGCCATGGATTAAGTTGGGCAAATAAGCCACGCTAGACAGCAGAAGAATTAGGCACCCGGAGTCAATACACATGGACTCCGAGATTAGGGCAGGAACAATGGGTTTCGCCAACCAAAGGTAATCAGGTGCGAGTTGTCCAATTAACACCTAGGTACCTTCCTAAGAACCAGCATGGCAGCTGGGCCACTGGAAGAGGTCATGTAAGCAAGCCTTCTGTATCAGGGGTCACGCACATCCTAGCCGTGCTTCACCCCAAGGCAGGGTAATAAATATGTGTCACCCGACCCAGGTCGGGGCTGGACTTCACCGCACAATTGTCTCATGTGTCTTCCTTGCGGCCAGCCACTCCAACACCTGGGACCCATTGCAACAGGTATTGACAAGCAATTTGTTTTGTTTTGCCACATCTGCTCTACATTCAGCAATGAACAGCATCACAGTGCTTACAAGTGTAATTTAGGAATAAATTAGCATTATAATTACAAGTGCCACCTAAAAATCTTTACAGTGCTTTTAATATTTATGTTTGATAAATATTGCTCTCTCCATCAGCTTATGCTGTGCAAAGTGAAACATAATGCAGGAAAGTTATTAGCATAAAATTAGCATAAAGACAAAAAAATCAAAGCACAAGATAAAAATTACAGAGGTGGCTTTCCATTGTTTTCTCAGGAGAGGTTTTCTACTCACATACTTCAGATACAAAGAAAACTGTGTTCTAGAAAGCAAATTTCAGTTAATTATGAACTTCTATTATGGATCTAAACCATAGCTAACTTGTCCCAGATCTAAGATGTGTGTGTGTGTTGTTGCTTTGAATCTATGCAAGCATGTTATACAGTACTTTGTATACACACTCTGAATTTTTAGGTGTTTTTTGTACTTTCTTTTCTTGGGAGATATGGCTTTGAGGGGGGATTTACTGCTGGCATTTACTGATAGCACAGTCTTTCCAGATAAGATCAACGCCAACTTACCTCCAGCATTCTGTTTCCCAAAGTAGCCATCTAAGTGCTCAGAAGTTCACTACCAGGGCATAAAAATGATGTTAGCCTCAAAATTGTGCAATCATATATATATGCGCATAGAATACAGAAGCTCTGTTTACTTGTTATAGCTGATGTCAAGCACCAAGAGTACAATGAGAATTGCATGGGTTGTGGAACAAACCATCAGCTAGGACATATTCTCCAGTTTTTAGGCTTGAAATCACAGGAAGTGAGATGCTGCTGACCTAACAACTCTGACCAGTAAGGCAACTGATTCTGGGGCTCTCCAGTAGAGTTGCCACTTTGATGACACTCAAAAAGAGGGCAAGAATCATAAAAAGGAGGCATGTGTTCATTCTTATGAACACTACTTCCCACTACAATAATGGAGTAGACCATACAGCCAGTAACTCAACGCCAAGTGTTGGGTGGCAGTAAATAACCTGACTCCCTAAAGGTGCCGATGGCTATCGGTGGATGAGCCTTTTTAGGTGGGGTGGCCCCCTCAGTGGAGGAAATGCCACTGGAAAACATCATATTGAGACCAATCATAAACTGAGCAGAGGAGGAACTCTGATTCCCAATGGTCATGGAGGAGGAAGAGGCCATGCCAGATGGGCTGTGAAGGTGTACCTTGTCCATATCCTCAAGGCTGCAGCAGTCCATTGCAGTCCCGGTGTTAAATCCTGCATGTCTCATTTCATACTTGCCGCAGGAGATGGCTTTGAGATCATAGTGTGTGGATCACTTCATGGCAAGTTGGGATTCACCTTAAACAAATGCCAGTGGCATTTTTCCTGATTGCCTTGGAGGGTGAAGGTGGCCCAAAACCAGCTGGCCTCCGAGACATGGCCTCCTGGCACCCTGGGGCAGGGGAAAAACATGTGATTGGATCTAGTTGTGGCCAACAACAAATGAAAAGTTTAAAACCAGCTGTTTAAGCAAAATTACCTTAGATGTGACCTGAGTGTGGGAAATTGCAACCAGCTGACCTGTGTACCAGCTGAAGCTGCTCTCCAAATGCTTCCTGTTAATGAGAAATAAGGTCTTCCCAACCTCCCCTTCCTTTCTTGTTCCTTATTTTTAGATTGGCCTTGGGCTTAATAGCTTTTCAAAGAGAGGATACCTTCCAATGAAGGAGTTTCTTCTGACAACCCTTCAAATGGAGGATATATGGCCACCTTCACCTCTAACCTCCTACCCAACTCCACAAATGTCTATAAAGATTGCTCCCAGAATGACATACATACAGGGCTTTGCCTTGACTCACCAACTTGTCTTCTGTTTTAACCCCTTGCCCAACACAATGTAAACCTGCTGGGGACTGCACTGTGGGGTAACACTTTTCCAATTCTTGAGTCATCCAGTCCTTCCTAGACAGCGTGGCCAGTGGGTCTGGGCCACTGAGAATTATAGTGTAATGATATAGAAGGACCTTATGCTAAATGTTGCAAATGAGTAATAAGCCTGAAAAATTTCTCTTTGCAGCCAGTCAGAGTAGACTAGCTTTTCAGGACCTAGAGTCCTTCACTTGAGAAGAACATCAACTTCCATCTTCATCTGGACAGTGTTGGAAATAATAGTCCAACAGACTTGGAGCAGACCACCTTTCTGTTGGATAGACTGATGGATTAGAAGTTCTGTATGATATTTGTAAGGTTCGTATATTTTATTTATTTACTTCGTATATTTATATCCCGCCCTATTGGTGTGAACACCACTCAGGGAAGCTGCCAACATGGAAAGAAATACAAAAAAATACAAAAACAATAAAAGGCTATTACAGATAAAACATTACTAAAATATTACACAAGGAAGCCATCAAAATCAGTCAGTAGCATGTGTGAAAAACTGTCACCTTCCCTTTAAAATGTTAACTAATTCTTCTGCAATCTACTGCCAGCATTCATAAGAGCCACTAATTACTAATGCAGACTTTTTACAATAAAGACCAAAAATCCTCCAAAACAGTTTTGAGTTTGGTTGTGTCCCCCCCCCCAACAAGTATGATAGTTAAACAGGCACAGCAGGTACTAATAACAATTTTCGTTTATCTGAGAAAAATAATTAAGGTTTTAAAAGCCTAATTACAACAAAGCAGCCTAAGAAAAGAACAAGCAGATGGGGTGGTGGGGTTTGGATAGAACAAGGTAATTTATGCTTGATCACAATCTGCAATTTAAAAGAAACATTCATACTGCAATAATCTTGAAAGCCTGTCCTGAAATTTAAGACCATTCCCCTTTCATGTGACATGTATTCTTTCTCTTCCTTTTCAAATACCTAAAATATAAAATAATGTGCAATGTAGGGATGGAGGAATCACAATATGGGATTGAAATTGCTGGGAGCCTTTTACATTCTTAGGATCAAAGATCAATGCAGATGGGGATTGTAGCCATGAAATAAAAAGCCGACTGATTCTTGAGAGACAAGCTATGAGAAACCTGGGGAACATAGTGAAAAGTAGAGACATCACCTTGAAAACAAAAATCAGTGTAATCAAAGCAATGGTATTTCCTGTGGTAATGTATGGCTGTGAGAGCTGGACCATTAGGAAAGCTGAATGCAGAAGAATAGACGCCTTTGAAATGTGGTGTTGGAGGAGAGTTTTGAGAGTCCCCTGGACAGCGAGGAGAACAAATAGGTTGATCTTAGAAGAAATCAACCCTGACTGCTCCTTAGAAGGTCAAATAGTAAAGATGAAGCTTCAGTACTTTGGCCATCAAATGAGAAGGGAGGATTCACTTGAGAAGGCCTTGCTTGATGCTGGGAAAGGTGGAGGGCAAAAGAAGAAGGGGCGGCCAAAGATGAGATGGCTAGATGGTATTGTTGACACAATGGGCACAGAACTCGGAGTGCTGAGGAGGATGGTGGAGGACAGAGGCACCTGGAGGACAATGGTCCATAGGGTCACAAAGGGTCGGAATCAACTGTGCGACTGAACAAAAAAAAATTATAAAGAGGAAGGGAAGGATATGTTCTATATAATGCCAGACTGCAGGACCCATAATAACGGGCTAAAAACAGGAAGACAGATATAAGCTGAATATCAGGAACAATTTCTCACAGGTTAGAGTAGTACAGCAATTGATCCAACTGCCTCGAAAGGTGGTGAGCACTCCAACACTTGAAGCATTTGAGAGAGAATTAGACAGCCACCTGTCATATCTGCTTTGATTTGGATTCCTGCATTGAGCAGGGGGGTACGCTCGATGGTCTAAAAGGCCCCTTCCAACTCAGTTATTTTGCAGGAATTGGAATCAAAGCAGATATGAAAGATAGTTGTTCAATTCTCTCTTGAATGCTTCCAGTGTTGGAGTGATCACTGCCTCTCAAGGCAGTTGGTTCCACTGAATAGTTCAGTTGTTTAGGAGTCTGAAGTTGGGATTTCAATTCCCCACTGTGCTTCCAGGAAGAAGAGCCAGCCTGTTTAGCCTTGGGCAAGCTGCTCAGCCCCAGAAGAAGGGAATGTGAAACCACTTCTGAATATTCTATATCTAGAAAACCCTGGAAAGGGTTACCATAAAGCAGGGGTTCTCAACCCTTTCAAGCCAAGGGCCGGGTCACGCTCCCTCAGACAGCTTCGGGGACCAGATGGCCATTTTGAACTGCCTGCTGCACATGGCACTTCCGGGTGTGGTGGAAGTGTTGGGAGCCACATGAAATGGTGTCAAGGGCTGCATCTGGCCCCTGGGCCATAGGTTGAGAACCCCTACCATAAAGCAAAAGCACAGCAATCATACTTATATACCTTCCCATAGCACTTAGTGCTCTCTCTGGATGGTTCACAAGTTAATTAGCATTTGCCCCCAACATGCTGGGTACTCATTTTACTGACCTTGGAAGAATGGAAGACTGAGTCAATCTTCAGCCCTGGTTAGGATCAAATTCACAAACTCTTGGTTGCAGGACAGCATTTCTGATAACACGTGGTGGTGGTGGTGGTGGTAGTGGTGGTGGTGGTGGTGGTTTCACACTGAAGTGGATAGACATACTTCTGCATTTTTCCAAATGCAAACATTTATTTCTATATTGTACTTAATATATTCACTTTCCCAATGACTAAAGTATGTTTACATGTATTTTTAAATAGTACATTATAGCCATTTGCATTTACAGTTGTGTGCACTTGTTATTGTATACCTTATTTCTCCCAAATGTTCTGCAAGTCGTTCTGAAGACGAGTCGCAAAACTGCAACTTTTGAATTCAAGGAAATTCTTTTCCATCCCTAGCTAAGTAATGGCCATGTGAGATGGTGATGCCTAAGCAGACTGGTAGGAGAAACAAGGGAAAGGATCTTGGCAAGATTGGGGTGCTGGGATTGGCAAAAAGTGGAGAGTACTTGCACACCCATGATTCATATAACTAGCACAGAGGCTCATATTCAGCCTGTCTTGTAGTTTATTATGCAACATCATTTTAAAAGGTTGCTTCTTTCCAGACAAAACTTCCTCTTGACTGTCATTAAATATTAAGTGTAGGGGGAAGTGGGATTTTTAACAGCCATGAATACAGTTAAGTGCAGCAACAGCCCCTCAACTTTTCCCCCCACAATTATTTTGCACTTCTAAAGAGCTTTGAGATCCACCGGGATGAAAGAGGCTCTCTGAATGCAAGCTATGATTCCAGTATCTGGCTCGGAAACACTCTCTGCTTACATGTGAAGTTGCCTTAATGATTAACCGATAGTGCCCGTCTCATTTCTATCAAAAGGCTTGCAGCGCCACAACAGCAAGATTAGAGTTTCATCCCATGACCAAGCAGGAAGGTGAACTTGATTGCAAGGCTAAGAGGAAGAGATAAGGAGAAAGCCAGAGGCTCCCATTCACACACACCAGGGCATAAAGCTCTAGTCTAGAATGAAGGGATAACAAAAAAAGAGAGATTTCCTGGAAATCACTGTGAACAACAACCCACCAACACAGTGCCCGAGATCTGTTGTGGCATATTGCCAAAGCCTGGTTTTTTTTGGAGGTGGGGGGACTGAAAGAGAGAGTGAAAATAAGCCAAGCTTGACTTCCTACTATCTGCACCATAGCTTACACAATTGTTAAAAAGGTAAAGACCTCCCTTGCTTGAAAGCAGGTCATGTCTGATTCTAGGGGGTGGTGCTCATCTTCATTTACAGCCAAGAGCCAGTGCTGCCTGCATCTGCAGCCTTTTCTGTGGTCATGTGGCAGGCAGAGCACAGAGAGTGCTGTTACTGTATATACTCGAGTATAAGTCTACTTTTTTAGCCCCCAAAATGAGATCCTGGTTTATACTCAGGTCAATGATCCTGAGGGTCCCAAAACCACAATGGTGTAAATTCAAACATACAGTAAAAAAAGCACTAACACTACCATAAAAACTCAAAAACATACCCACACAAATGTCTAAATTAATTAATTTTAACTTATTTTCATGTGTTTTAATTATTGAAACTCACTAGCAGCTGTTGCATTTCCCACCCACGACTTATATTTTGGTCAATCTATTTCCCTAGTTTTAGAGTTCCAAGTTAACTTATATTCGGGATGACATAGTTGAGTATATACAGTACCTTTCCCGACAAAGCAATACCTATTTATCTACTTGGAATTTCTTGCTTTTGAACTACAGTACTAGGTTGGCAGGAGCTGGGGCTGGCGACGGGAGCTCATTCTGTTGTAGAGCACTCAGGTCTCAAACTGCTGACCTGGTTGTCAAGCTCATCATCTTAACCACTAAGCCACCACACCTCTATACACAATTGTTAGTTGTGTGCAAATTCACTGCCTTGATGTGCTGCAAAATGCCATTTCTGCCATAACATTATCTTTGGATAGATAGGCACTTGAAGACAAGGGATATTTTTATTTCTAATCTTGTGTTGTTCTGGGGTTTTGTACTTTTTATCTTTCTTTGTATGTAGTATTACATTCTGCTGCATTCCACAGAGGCCATTGACAGAGCTTCCTGGTCAGATACTTTGAATTAGGTTGTGAATTCACTTTCAGTGCAAGAATACACAAAAGAAGAGAAGCTCCAGCAAGAAAATGAATTTCTTCAGTTATTTATTAAACAAGTAAACCAGTTTTCCTGAGGGAGAGAAGTTTCTTGAAAACTGGAGGAGAAAGAGGTGTGTTGAAATGCCCCCTTCCTCATTTTCCAAATTTATGATAACAGACACTGACTCTTGCTGCAAATAGGTTAGTTCAGTGTTAAAATAAGAACAGAACTTTGGCAAGCTTGCCCCCAAATCACATTTAGGGGCTGTTGTGTATGTAACTTAATAGTGCTTTAAACAGTTTGTAATTATTATTGCGGGATCAGGGTGATCTTCCATTTTGTCTTCTTCATGGTACTAAGTTATCGCGGGACTTGCATTCCTGCCCTTTCTAACAAGATGCACGAAGTCTCCCCAGTCTCCGGTCACCCCACGATCACCCCACTTCTCTCCCAACCAATCCTGTTGTCTCCCGCCCGAATGTATCTATTGTATATAAGGTGCTGCTGCTCCATTGCTGTTTATGTTTGGTTTGCTTATAATAAAGTTGTGTTTGGCCCTGTTATGCTGGCTGCTTCTCTTCAATTCCCGAACATCAAATTGGCGACGAGGATGGGATATGGCTTCCCACAAATCTTCCATTGATCCCTTTGATGTGGCCACACCAGAGAAATGGAATCTTTACGAATGCCAGTTTCGCCATGCCATGGTGGCCGAAGGCATCGTCAATAAGGGCCAGAAGAGGTCCTGCTTCCTCTCCAAGTGCGGCCTGGCCACTCTGGAACTCGCCATCCACCTGGTGATGCCCTGGGATATCGATGTGGTTCCCCTTGCGGACATCCTTGCAGCTCTCCGGAACCACTTCCAGTCCAAGGTGTCCATCTTCCCGGCCTGGGTGGTGTTCCACAAGCATGACTAATTTCCCTGGAGAATCCGTCGCAGACTATGCTGCCGCGCTGAGGTTGGCTGCCGCCCCATGCCAGTGGGACAACTTGGAAGAGGCGCTCCAAGACTGCCTACTTGCTGGCCTGAGGGACGAGGAGATGCAATGCCGGCTCATGACCAATGCCGGCTCCTAACGTTCAAGTTGGGCCTGCGAGAGGCATTGGCATCCGAGGCAGCGCGGTCCAGCACCAAATCTTTCAAGCACCGGCCTGTCGCTTCCGGAGGCTTGGAGTCCGCCATGCAGGCCCACCGATGCTCGTTGCTCCACTCCTCTTCATCTTCTGCATCATCCACATTGGGGTCCAGGTCCAGCGACGAGGAAGGCAAGACTATTCGCCTCAAGCCTCGCCATGTGCCTTTTGCACTAAGGACAAGATCGAGGCTGAGCTGGACAAGCTTGTTGGTCAGGGTATATTGGTTCCTGTGGACTCAGTAGAATGGGAGATGCCAATAGTGACTGCTATTAAAGCTAACGGGGAGGTCAGGATTTGTGCTGATTATAAATGTACGATTAACAAGGCGATCAGGCCTAATGCATATCCAGTGCCGGTAGTGAGCCACTTATTGGCTGCTTTACATGGGGGAAAAGTGCTTCACCAAGTTGGATTTGGCGCAAGCGTATAAGCAGCTTTCAGTTACGCCCGCTGCTACTGCAGCTCAGACAATCATTATGCACAAGGGAGCCTTTAAGGTGACTCGCCTACAGTTTGGGGTAAATGCAGCCCCCAGCATTTTCCAATCGCTGGTTGAACATCTGTTAAAGGGTCTCCCTGGGGTCCTCCCCTAATTTAATGGTGTGCTTATTACTGCGGGGAGTGAATCTAAGCTTGCTCAAAGGTTGCACCGGGTATTGCAGGTTTTTGAGAATGCTGGGTTACGTTTTAGAAAAGACAAGTGTTTTCCATGCAAGGGAAGTAGAGTTCCTGGGGTTTAAAATAACTCCTGCAGGATTTTATGTGTGCCTCACTCTCCTGTTCCCTTTTGCTTTTTAAATACTTGGGTTTTGGATACACAATAGCTGGATTATTCAATTGCATTCAGGATTTTTGAGACATTATTACAATTTGCAGCTGGAGTTATTTTTGGATTATAAAACCTTCAATCAAGTTGTGGGGGTTTGGAAGCAATTTCATCATTGGATTATAATAAAGAATTAGGACTTTGGCCCTGGATATAAGTGTGAGTGAGGATTACCTTCTCTCTATTTTATTGTGAATGTGGTTGTGGATATAAGAAAGAAATCTTCAATCAAGCACTGGAGTTTGGAAATAATTTTTAATATTGGATTATAAATTGTTGGCTTGGAGTATAAAGTGAGTGGGGTAAACTGATCCAGGATCTTGATCAAGATTTTGGACTGGGCATAAATAAAACTGTTGCTGCACTGAGATTGATATTTGAATTGACAATGGATAAAGCTGGGAAAGGAAAGGGGAAGGAGGAGGTGGTGGTGAGACCCAAGAAGAAGGATAAGGCTGCAACTGAGGATACATCCCCTCCATCAACATCACCGGAATCTGCACCAGTGGACCAAACACAATTAAGGGTTGAGATGGGTGGTGTAGCCTTGTATGTCAAAGAAGTGATAAAATCGTATGAATTGGAATATCTAGGTGATTTGGAGTCACCATTAGAAGCTCTGTGGGTAAGAGTACCAGGCCACAAGGATGGTCTAACAATAGGCATATACTATCGGCCTCCGACCCAAACTCTTGAGGGAGACTGGCAGTTGGAGAATGTTGTAAAGGAGGCATCCAAGAAGGGAAGCCTGGTTATAATGGGGGACTTCAATTACCCTCACATAGACTGGGTGAACTGTTGTTCAGCACATGATAAAGAGATAAAGTTCCTAGATATGCTCAATGATTGTTCCCTGGGACAGATGGTTGAAGACCCAACTAGAGGTACAAGAATCCTTGACTTGATTCTGAGTAATACTCAGGATCTGGTGCAAGATGTTAATGTGACTGATCCAATAGGGAACAGTGACCACAACTCAATTATGTTTAACTTGATCATAGACCGCAAGTCACTGATAAAATCTAACACAGAGACCTTAAATTTTCAAAAAGGAAATTTCCCAAAGATGAGGAAACTAGTAAAAAAGAAACTGAAAGGGAAAATTGAGAGAGTCCAAACACTCCAAGAGGCATGGAGGCTGTTTACAAAAACAATAACAGAGGCTCAATTGGAATGCATACCCAAAAGGAAAAAGGGCACTGCCAGGTCCAAGAGGACTCCGATGTGGCTTACAGGAGCTGTTCGGGAAGTGATCAAGAGCAAGAAAAGCTCATTTAGAAGATGGAAGGCTTGTCCAAATGAGGACAGCAGGCAGAAACATAAATTCTGGCAGAACAAATGCAAGGCAACAATCAGGAAAGCAAAGCAAGACTTTGAGGAGCGTATAGCTAAAAATACTCAGAGAAATAACAAAGACTTCTTTAAGTACATTAGAAGTAAGAACCCAACTAGGAAGGCCATTGGACCATTAGATGACAATGGAAGGCAAGGGGTTATTAAAGAGGAAACAGAGATTGCAGAGAGACTCAATGAATTCTTTGCTTCAGTATTCACTGAAGAAGACAGAGACCACATGCCCAAAACAGAGCCTATCTTCGTAGGGAGGGAAACCGAAGAATTAAGCAAGATAGAAATAACCAGGGAGGAGGTCCTTGCATGTCTTGTTAAGCTAAACACTAACAAATCCCCAGGACCAGATGGCATCCATCCACGAGTTCTCAGGGAACTTAAAGATGAAATTGCTGATATCCTAGCCAAAATATATAATCTTTCCCTCAAATCAGGCTTTGTGCCTGATGACTGGAAGGTAGCGAATGTAACACCAATTTTCAAAAAAGGATCCAGGGGTGATCCAGGAAATTACCGGCCTGTCAGTTTGACATGTGTCCCAGGTAAAGTGATGGAAACCATCCTAAAAGATAGAATTAATAGTTACATAGAAGAGAAGGCGCTGCTAAAGGAGAGCCAACATGGCTTTTGCAAGGGCAAATCATGCCTCACTAATCTGTTGGAATTTTTTGAGAGTGTCAACAAGCATGTGGATAAGGGGGATCCAGTTGACATTGTTTATCTGGACTTTCAGAAGGCTTTTGACAAGGTCCCACACCAAAGGCTCTTGAATAAACTTACCAGTCATGGAATAAAGGGACAGGTCTTGTCCTGGATCAGCAACTGGCTAAGGGACAGGAAACAGAGGGTAGCACTAAATGGACACTTCTCCAAGTGGAGGGAAGTAAAGAGTGGGGTCCCCCAAGGTTCAGTACTGGGACCCCTGCTTTTCAACCTCTTCATAAATGATCTAGAGGTAGGAGTAAAAAGCAAGGTAGCCAAATTTGCTGACGACACTAAATTATACAGGGTAGTGAAAACTGTGAGAGATTGTGAAGAGCTCCAGAGGGATCTCTTGACACTGGGGGAGTGGGCAAAACAGTGGCAAATGAGCTTCAACATCAGTAAGTGCAGAGTGATGCATGTTGGAGCAAAAAACCCCAATTACATTTATAAACTGATGTGGTCTGAACTCTCTGCGACAAACCAGGAAAGGGACCTTGGTGTCCTGGTGGACAGCTCAATGAAGGTGTCAACCCAGTGTGCCTCAGCAGTGAAAAAAGCAAACTCAATGTTAGGGATCATTAGGAAGGGTATAGAAAATAAGTCAGCAAGTGTCATTTTGCCTCTTTATAAATCTATGGTGAGGCCCCATCTGGAATATTGTGTACAGTTCTGGTCGCCATACCTCCAGAAGGATATTATGGAGTTGGAGAAAGTACAGAGGAGGGCAACCAGAATGATTAGGGGACTGGAACACCTTCCTTACCATCTGAGGCTGCAACGGTTGGGCCTTTTCACTCTTGAACGACGGCGTCTAAGAGGTGACCTGATTGAAGTTTATAAAATCATGCACGGTGTGGACAAGGTAGATAAGGAAAAACAGTTTTCCCTATCGCACAACACTAGAACTAGGGGACACTCCATGAAACTTTTGGGTACTAGTTCTCAAACAAATAAGAGAAAGTACTTTTTCACCCAGAGGATTACTGGTCTATGGAACTCCCTGCCAGAAGAAGTGGTGACAGCTGTCAGTCTTCACAGCTTTAAGAAAGGATTAGACAAGTTCATGGAGGACAAGGCTATCAATGGCTATAATTATGGCTACCTAAGGACAACCTCCGGGTTGGAGAGATAGGCAGGATATCTCTCAATGCCATTTCCAGGGAATCCTAAGCAGGTGAAGGCATCTCCTTGGGAATACCCTGAAGGAAATGGTGAGCCACTGTGTGAGACAGAATGCTGGACTGGATGGGCTGTGGCCTGTTCCAGCAAGGCTGTTCTTATGTTCTTATGTTCTTATGGGTAAATTGTTTAAGAAATTCGAGTGGATGGAGGAGGCGAATGTGAAAGGTTTTCAGGAAATGAGGAAATGAAACAATTAAGAGGGAAAGATAAAAATGAAATTATGGTGAAGCAAGACAAAATGTATACAATGTTTCAGGATTTTGCCCACAAAGTTGATTTTACCTTTCAAAAGCTGGAAACAAATGTTAATTTGATGCAAAGGGATATGAAATTGATGCAAGCAGATATAAAAGGGTTGCATCAGGAGGATAAAGAAATTAAGTCAAAGGTGGAAGTGCAAGAGAAAAGGTTAGATATGGTGGAAGAGATGATGAGAAAGCAGAATATTGTGATACGCCATCTTATGGAAAAAACGCCAGACCAGCTGAAGGATAGAATAATCGATTGGCTGAATAATTTGAAAATGGGGAAAGTCTTTGTTAATGAAGATATTGTAAGTGTTTATAGATTGGGATCAAGAAAAGGGAGAAGTGTCCAAAGAAATGTTTTGGTTAAATTCGCAAATTGGGGGGACAAATTAAAGGTGATGGCCTTTTAAAAACAAGCAGGTTCTGGCACTTTGAAAATTGATGGGAATGATGTGGAGGTGTACAATGATATTGCAGTGAATGAATGAGCTTGGCATTAGAAAATGAAGCCAGTAACCAAACTTTTGATATCACGCAGGATAAAATACAATTGGAGATTTCCACAACAGCTAAGATATTTTCACGACAAAAAAATGCACATAATCGATGATGAAACTGATGCACTGAGTTATGTAAGTTCAATTGAATTGGTAGAAGTGTCTTCAAGAGAGTGGCTTGCATTAAGAAAAGAATTATTGGAATCGGGAGGTATAAGTAGAGAGTTTGGAGGTGCAGAACAGGAGGGTGCAGCAGGAGGGAAGGAAGGGGGGTCCAAAACTGAGAGTGGTGGTAAGGAAGGGTGAAGTATTTGGATGAGAGAATTTAAGACAATAGTTGAAAGAGATGTTTTGATTTTAATCTTATATAAGAGTGATTAAAAAATTAGAATGGAATAGGATAAGAAAATTGGGCAGCAGCTTTTTGAGCTTAATAGATACATCTTCCACATTCCCCCCTCTCTTTGATCAGCAAAGGCAGCTTTTTTTTCTTTTTAAAGAAAAGGGTGGGGAGGGTAGAGTTGAATGTTTGATGTTATAGATTTAGTTTTGGTAATGGGAGGGAAGGGTGCATGCCTATTGGAAAAATCAGAGATGAAAGAAGATCGTTGTAGTTTAAGTTATGAGAAATATTAAGGTCTTAACGTGGAATGTGAAGGGTACAGGGTCTCAAGTTAAGAGAAGAAGAATTGAATCAGCATTAAGGAAGGACAGGCCGGATGTAGTCTTTCTTCAGGAAACTCACCAAAAATCTCAAGATACAAATAAGATTTTTTAAAGGGGATGCAGTTTTATGAAAAATAGTTTGGTACCTCAAAGGCAAGAGGGGTGGCTTTTTTTATTTTGGCTAGGTTGGGTTTTGAAATGACAAGTAGTATTTCCGACCCAGAGGGAAGATATTTGATCGTAAAAAGGAAAATTGATGATGAGGAAGTGACTCTGGTGAACATATACGCCCCAAATGACCATCAAGAGGTATTCCTGGAGAAAATGTGTAAAATATTGGTAAAAGAAAAGACGATAAAAATGATAGTGGCCGGGGATTTTAATCTAATAAGGTCAAACCTAGATTGCACAAATATATTAAGATGTGGAAAAGGGCTTAAACAACAATTTTTGGATAAGTGGTTGGAAATTTTAGGATTGAAGGATACCTGGAGAGAGATTAAGGGGTCGGAAAGAGTTTTTACATATTTTTCACATGTTCATAATTCATACTCCAGAATAGACTACATATTTGTAACAGAAAATATGATCAGGAATATAGACGAGGTGGAAGTGGGAATCTTTAAATAATCAGATCATGCAAAAGTGTTGACAGAACTGAGGATAGAGGGTATGAGGAAAAAGAGAAGGAATTGGAGATATGACCCTAATTGTATAAAGACCATGAGTGTAAAGAACAAATAATGGAGAGTTGGAAGGAAAGTTGGCTTTGGAATGATACAGATGAGGTGAGTTTTAATATGGTGTGGGATGCCATGAAGTCAGTTTTCAGAGGTAAAAGTATGAGGCTGGCTAGCTTCAGAAATAAACTTAAGGTGGCACAAGATAAAATTGAGAATGAGATAAAGCAGTTGCAGGAACAACATGCAAGGACTAAGGAAAATAAAGTTTTTGATAATATGCAAAGATTGAAGACCGAATTAATAGGAAAGGACGTAGAAAAAATAAAACAAGATTTGGTATAATTAAAAAGAGAATATTTTGAATATAATAATAAGAATTCCAAATTATTAGCAAGGGCTGCAAAAGAAAAGAGAGAAAAAAGGGAAATTGGAAATCTGATTAATAAGGATGGGGCAAGATGTAATAAAATTGGAGATAAATGTAAAATTGTGAAAGACTTCTATCAGGCGCTATATGCGAAAAAGAACATAGATTTGGTGAAATTTTAAAAAAAGAATTGGAGAAGCAAATAAACAGTAAGATTACACAGGAACACAAGAACAGGATGGAAGAACGAATAATGGAAAAGGAAATAAAAGAGGTTATAGCCAGCTTAAAAATGGATAAAGTGCCTGGAGAAGATGGGTTACCAGCTGAGTTTTATAAGGAGTTTAAAGAGGTAGTGGTGCCGAAATTGACTAAATTATATAATTATATATTAGAAGGTGGGCAAATTCCGACTTCGTGGTATAGGACTATAATAGTGTTCTTGCCAAAGCCTGGAAAGGATCCGGAAAAGGTTGAATCTTATAGACCAATCTCATTGATAAATCAAGACGCTAAGATCTTCACAGCAATATTGGCTAATAGATTGAATAATTTTATGGGTAATTATATAAATGAGGATCAGGTGGGATTTTTGAAGGGTAGGCATATGTCAGATTTGACGAGAAGAGTTGTAAATTTAATTGACATGGTAGGACAAACAAAAGATAAAGTAGATTTATTATCCTTGGATATTTTTAAGGCATTTGACTCTTTGCAATGGGTAACAATTAATGAGATAATTAAAGGCTATGGATTTGGGGATAAATTTAGAAAGATAATTGGACAACTATACCAACAAGGTACAGCAGTAGTAAGGGTAAATGATGAAGACACAGAAGAAGTGAATTTAGAAGCAGGTACAACGCAGGGCTGTCCTTTGTCTCCAATTTTGTTTATTATGGCAATCTCCATTGTTGGCGAAAGCCGTAAGGGAAGATAAAGAAATAGAAGGGGTTCTAGGTAACAAGATAAGCTTATACGCGGATGATACTTTGATAATAGCTAAATACCCCGGGAAAACACTGGATAGAATACAAGCGCAGTTGAAGGACTTTGAGGAAATGACAGGTTTGAGAATTAATTGGGATAAATCAGAAATGATATTGTGTAATATGGGTAAGGAAGAACAACAAAGGATAAAGGGAAAGTGCCATTTACAAATTAAGGATAATTTGAAATACTTGGGGATAAATATTTCAAATAAATTTGAAGAGCTTAAGAAATTGAATTACGAAAAATTAAAAAAGAAATTAAGGATAGAATACAACAAGTACAAAAATTGAAGCTGTCATGGTTTGGAAGAATTGCAATATGTAAAATGATGTTACTACCAAGAATCAATTTTTTATTTGATGCCCTTTCAATTCAAATGAAGGATAAAGAAATTAAGGAGTTCCAAAAAATGATAAATAATTTTTGTAATGGGGGGAAAAGGCCTCGATTGGCAATTTTTTTTTGGTATTTATCCCAGAAGGAGGGGGGATTAGGGATGCCAAATTTGATGACATATTATTGAGCTTTTCAAATTAAGTATGTTGTGAAGATCTTGGCTAGAGTAAGGGTAATTTGGGAAGAAATTGAAATGAAAGAGTTTAGTCATATAGGAAAAATGGTCTTTCTAGGAGGCAATATGGAGAAAACAGTTATTAAAAATAAAATGATGAAGGCAACACTGGGAACATGGAAAAAGGTAAAAAGGGAATTGGTACCAGATTTTTCACCTATTATTGAATGGGAGGATATGGCAAATTTCCCAATAAAAATTAATAAAAGGATTAAAGAAGTACTTGACGAGAATGGAGTTTTTCTGGTGAGAGACTGGATACGGGCCTGTAGAGACAACGAGAGGAAAACAAATCTATATGGACAATTGAGATTGAATTGGTTTCAGATAGGGATGGTAAACAAGTGGAATAGTAACTATATGAAAGAAGTTGGACTAGAAAGAGGGAGGACTGAATTTGAAGAATTAATTTTAAAAATAAGAAAGGGATATACAGGAATAAAGGGGCTGGTGAGTAAAATATATATAATGATACATAAGGAAGGTAATCCACAGGAGGAATTGAAAGCAAGTTGGGAACAGGATTTAAAGATGAAGATAGAGGACCAGAATTGGACAAATAAATGGAAGAAAAGAATTATGAGAACTATGTCTGTCAGAGTCAAAGAACACAATTATAAAATGTTGTGGAGATGGTATTTGACACCAATGAGATTACATCAGATAGATAATAAGAAACAACATGTGTTGGTGTTGTAAGACTGCACTGGGTACATATGAACACATGTGGTGGAGTTGCAACGTGGTAAAGGATTTCTGGGGAAAATTGAAAATGAAATAAGCGAAATTATGGGGGGGGGGAAATAAAGTTGGGACCAAATACCATCATGCTGACAGATGTGGAAGGTACAAATTTAAGTAAAGATAAAAAAGAGTTACTAGAAATAATGTTGACAACAGGTAGATTGTGTATCGCTAGAAAATCGAAAAATGAATATGAAAATTGAGCAATGGTACAAGGAAATGTGGGATCTAGCACTGAATGACAAATTAACATATGAGATAAATGTTAAAAAGGGTATTGTGAAAGAAAATAGATTTTGGAATTTTTGGCAAGCATTTGTGGATTACTCTTTGAAAGGCGATGAAAAGCATAGACCTGTACCTGATCAAATGAGTTTTTGGAAAGGAAAATAGAGTGAAACTCTGGTTTTTCCAGGGCAGTGTATAAAGCACTGGGTGTTTAATTCTTATTTCTTTATTATTATTATTTTTGAAATTTTCCAGTATTTTACTTTTTTGTTATAGTATTCATGACTTAGAAGTTTGACTTAACAGATATAGTGTAGATTTTGAAGTGAAATTAGACTAGGTTTAAGCAATAATAAGAATAAATATTAAAAACTGTTTGGATTTTTGATAATGGTATGAAAGATACAAGAAATAAGTCATCATCAACTGGCATTTTCCAGAGATGTTTATTCTTGTCTTTTTTTCTTTTATAATTATTTCGTTTTCGTATTGTATAGGTATGGAATTTGTTATAAATTGTCTATATTTGTTCAGATTTTTAATGTATGATTGTTTTTTTATTATGTTGTAATATTGTTTTAAAAATTCAATAATAATAAAAAAATAACTCCTGAGGGAAATGAAGCCCTCCAATTCTAAGGTTGCCGCTGTACGCAATACCCCCTGACCAACTGCCAAGCCTGAGCTGCAATCATTCATGGGCCTGCTTAACTTTTATCACTCTTTCCTGCCAAGGAAGACATCCATAGCGGAGCTGCTGCACCGTTTTCTTTAAAAAGACACAGTTTGGTGGTGGGGGCAAAGTCAGGAACAAGCATTCCGTGAGTTAAAACAGCTTCTGTCTTCTGAAGCAGTCTTAACTCACTTTGATCTGAAGAAACCTGTGGTCCTTGTGTGTGATGCTTCACCAGTTAATTCTTATGCATAATATTACACAATTTAAAATCAAGACAAGTCACTTCAAATAGGGACCCATTTTTCTCTTTTTGCCATTTTTACAGGCATTGTACATCAAAATTTATGTGCATTACAATTTTATAATCAACTGAATCTTATTCAGAACATTTTAAAACAGATAGGATTCTCTTTCCCTGAAATTCAGCATTCAGACTGGGTCAAAAGGCTCTTAGACTAAAGAGCAGAGGCAATTATTAGTTCGTGATTCTAATAAATCCCTCTTCCCATCTGAGGTTTACCTTCTTTTGTTTTACATTCAAAAGAATTAATTTCATCTCTCCTAGATGTTATTCTTGAAATCACACTCTGGGGATGACAGACAGAAAAGAATTCTCTTTCCCACACTTTGGCTTGCTAGAAAGCCGGTGATTTATCTCAACTCCACCTCTTCATTCCCTTCTCACAACCAACTGGCCAGGCTGAAATGTGAGCTGGGAGAGAGAGGACTTTATTTTAGCAGACACCAATAGTGTGTTTGCTCCCTCTCAGCGTTAAACAACACAAACAACAGACAAAAATGTTAATACACAGCTAGGTTTCCCAAAGATCAGACTTCTCCACCCAGAATCCGTGAATCTTTAACCCTTTGTTTCCCAGTTAAAGAACTGGGTAGAGGAGAGTGCAGGCAAAGTATTCTGCCTACACTCACAAAACACAACCCTTCTGAGGTCTGTAACCGGTGTACCCCAGAATTTCCCATTGAATTCACGTTTGTTCATCTTCAAAGAAGGAACAGAGTGAGATCTGCTTTGATCTTTCTCTGGGTTGCCTGACACTAGGGAATTGACTTGATCAATTGCATACCCCCCTTGGTCAGATCGGGAAAAGGACGCTTCCCTTCCCTCTTGCCAACACTTCAGGCAAGGTGGATCCTCTCTTTAGGACCCTGCAGAGGTTGGATTCAGCATTCAGCTTCCTCCAGTTTCTGCTAACTCTTGTTAAAGAGGCTGGAACTTTTTCCAAAAGGGAGCCACTTTGAAAGTTTCTTTCTCGCTGGCTCCAAATTCCTCTCCTTAACAAGAGATGGGCTTTCTGGAATTCTGATCTTCACCTAAGTACGTTGATTCAGACTCCACCCACATTGTTCCCTTTTTCCTAAAAGAGACATTATCCATTTAACTGACATTTCTTAATTAGAAACATATCAGTACAATTTACTTTCCCCTTTTTCAAATGTGATTTAGGGAGTTAAACTAACAACAGGCAGACGCGCAGGTCTGCAGATCTTAAGTGCTGAGGGCACTGTTCTTTGTTTTTACAAACTTACAAAATCAGTCCTTTGATGACCAGAACTTTTGTAAAAGTCTCTGGTGCTGTGTGCAAACGTACACACAACTCTGCACTTCTTCCGGTTGCTGCTGGCAAGGAAGACACTGATGAATCAGCGCTGCTTCTGCTGATGGCTCTAGAAGCGATGCTGAAGAACTGGAACTTACTGGTTCGCTGTGCTGGGCTGGAACATAGGAGAAGCTGCCACATTCTTCCCTCTGCTCCTTTCCTCTGGCAATGGCATGGAGACAGCCCCAGGAAGGCGCTGGCAAGATGATTTGGGTGTGCAGGCTCTGAAAGGACCCTCCTCCGCCCAGGAAGATTCTTCTCCCACCTCTGTCTGCAACGGCTGCATGGTCTGCAGACACACCCTTGCTCACCTCCTTCCATCTGGCTGGCTTGCTCTCTGGACATCTTTGCTGTCATCTGGTAAGTGAACCCTGGAGTCACTTCAGTGGACGATGGGTTCCAGGATCCCACTGCTGCCACCATATCAGGGACATAGGGGGAGGAAAATGCCTCACAAAGGCTACGTTGGGCACCCAGAATATTTCTCTTGGGAACACCTGGCAGGGCGGACCTTCGATCCAGCATCCTGCTTGCCTTAATTAGCACTCCTCTCCCTAGCCCGATTCGCTGGGGTACAGGGACAGAGTAGCCTTCTGCATATGGCAGGTAATATTGATCACTTGGCAGAAGCTAGGCTTCTTAGTGCTGAGGTCTATGACACACAACTCATGATTTGCTACTCCTCCTCCCCTTAACAGACAGAGCAATCCCTATCTGGAAGGCTTCCGGTGTTGAAGTGATGAGGACAATTGGAGCCACTTCTGCTCTGCTGGGTTTCCTTCTCCTCCTTTACAAAGGCAGGCAAAACACAACTGGCTTTTGTAGATTTATTGAAGGAAACACAATACTGGATACAGATCTTAAATTAATCTACACTACATAAAACACAAGCTAATAAAACAAATAAATGAAATAAAATCTTGCTAGCTCCCTAGCAGGTTCAAGCTTGCTGGTTTGGGTCGGTTCTGCCCCTCATGGCTGAGTTTTAGCCCCGAAGAGTCATGTTGGGCAGCTATCGGACAAGAGCTCCTGCTGAAATCAAGATTATGGTGTTGAGAGACAAGGGTTTCACCCTTGCTCCAGAAGTGCTCTCTGAGTGCTCAGAGTGGGCTCCTTTTATAGAGAAAAGGTGCTTTGGAATGTGGTGATCTAATGGGAAAGCACCTGTGTTCCCATGAAATTGGGACGTGTTGTCCGTGGACAGTTTGGCATGTGGCCCCCACCTTTGCATTCCGTGGGCAAGTTACATTCTCCAGGTGTCCTGGCAATTATAATTTGATTGACATGAGTGGAGACGTCATCTTCCTCGTGGTGTGGTCAGCTTACCTAGCTGTCAATCAGTTCCCTCATGGGACTGCAAGTGTTTCTTGGAATGTGTCCAGTCCTGGACACTCACTTTTCCCTTCTCCCTTTGGGGAGGCAACTATTCTAGCTATGCATCACCGTCATGTCAGACTAACAGCCTGGCATTCCAATGCACTTTAAAATGAGAGCTTGCTTTCTAAGCCTAAGAAAACTACAATATGTGTCTTAACACTACATGGATCAAATGTCACCTTAAAATCAAGACAACGACACATGTGGAAACCATGACAGGGGCTGTCCTATGTCACTCCCTTGAAAATGGGAAGGAAGCCCCAATTGCATTCTATTCAACATCCCTATCTAAAGCTGAGAGCAACTATCCCCAGACTGACAGAGAAGCTCTGGCAATAGTTGCTGGGACAAAGAAGTTCCACGACTTCTTGTATGGCAGGGAATTTACAATCATGACTGACCATAAACCGTTGTTAGGGATTTTTGTTACTTCAAAGCCCACTCCGCAAATATTGTCGTCCCCCCCACATGTTACGTTGGGCCATTTTCTTAAATGCCTATCAGTTCACTCTGATTCACCACCCGGGAAAGGACATCAGCCATGCTGACGTTCTTTCAAGGTTTCCTTTGCCAGACCTGGGGGAACCCGACTGTGAGGTTGAACAAGATTATCAGGTGCTGATGATCAAATCTCTTGATTTGCCCCCCATTGTGCCTTCGGACATAGCCACGGCATCCACAAAAGACAAACTTTTTTCACAGGTGATTTCTTGGGTCAGAAAGGGTTGGCCACCTACTCCTCCTGCTGAGGAGTTCAAAGCGTTCTTTAGGAAGCAGTTCAAGCTTTTGCTCAAAATAAGTTGTTTGCTGTGGGGCCAAAGGGTGGTCATTCCTGTGGTGTTACACCCCAAGGTACTCAGGCTCCTACACATTAGCCACCCAGGAATTATACGCTCCAAGGCTTTGGCTCAGAGCTATTTTTGGTGGCCCCAGGTAGACCAAGACATTGAACAATTGGTGGGCACCTGCCAAGGTTGCCAGTGTTCTCAACCTGAAGAGTCCCGACTTCCCTCCCGAGAATGGGATACTGCCCATGGATTTCGCTGGTCCATTCTGAGGCACACTCTTTTTATTGGTGGTCAACTCATTTTCAAAATGGTGGGAGGTTATTCCTATCCCCAGTACCTCTTCAGCTGTCACCATTAAACAGCTTCAGAAGCTGTTCAGCTGTTTTGGACTGCCAGACATGCTCGTGTCCGACAACACCACAACTTTCATCTCTTCCGAATTCCAGGCATTCCTTGAGAGAAATGCTATTTGGCATGTAACGTCTGCCCCGTTCCACCCTACCACCAATAGAATGTCAAGTCCACACTACAAAGGAGGCTCTTCGCTGCATGGGCCAGGGGGACATTGACTTGCAGCTTTGCCAATTCCTCCTTTGCTATCAGACAACCCCCTGGCCTCTGGGCTATCTCCAGCTGAGATTTTAATGTGCAAGAGACTGGGGTTGTGGTGGAACAAACAGGACCAGTGTCCTACCAGGTTGAAACAGGTACTGGTTTGTTATGGTGGTGACACACTGAGCAGCTCAGACATTGGGTAACGGAGTTTCAAGAGGTACAAGGTGATACTACTCAGGGCAATTCCACGTTAGGGTCCTCCCCACCTGCTTATCCCAAGGGGGAGATGAAGACGGCTCATAAACCAGTTGTAATGCCCAGCTTTCTAATTCAAGCCAGCCACAGTTTGTTTGGAGGTCGACAGCGAGTCGGAAACATGGTAATTTGCCTGTTGAGTTACAGGATTGGGGGGAGTTTCCTGAGTGTTCCCCCACTTGTCCAAGTGAAAAGTGGGGCTTTGATTTCTCTCCAGAGACCCCCCCCATCATCCTATGTTCGAGTCTACCTCTACTCCCACCCAGAAGAGGCAAGTTTTTGTTGAGTCGCCCCTACTCAAACTTCTCAAATGAGGGACTTTTTATTGAGTTTTTCTCCCTCTAATTCCCCCTCCCCAATAAAATGCAGGACATGCAGTAAAGGAGAATAAAAATAAGGGCTCTAAGCTTCCTAACTTTCCCTACCTTGCCTGGGCTCCGACACTTCTTCCTCAGTGACGAACAGGAATGGTTTGTCCGACCACCGGGGCTGGCCACATCCAGGACTCCCCTGCTGAAGACACCGCAGCTGGGCAAGGCAAACCGCTCACCTCTCCACCCTTCTGTGCCTGGGTCAGTGCAGCAAACGGGGGGGGGAGGCAATTGCAGTGGGGTGATCTTGTCTTGTGCATTCATGACACCTCTTCCAGAGTCTTCCAGGTTTTTCAAAACTACCGTCTGTGGGTGATTTTCCATCTCTTTCTTTCTATGTGTGTGTGCGCATGCGTGGGGCTGTGGTGGCTCAGTGGTTAATAAGCTCACCTTGTTAGCTGGAAGGCCAGCAAGTCAGCAGTTCGAGAGCCAGGTACTGCATCACTGATTGAGTGCCCATCTCTGTCCCAGCTCCTGCCAACCTAGCAGATCGCAAGCAAGAAATTGCAAGTAGATAAATAGGGACTACTTTGGTGGGAAAAGATCTTGGCGACATGAAAGGAGCCTCATTTGGGCGTCCCTTGAGCAGAGTTGCTCAAGAAAAAAATCCTTCCAACCCAGAATAATTTCTGACATGAAATTATTATTATTATTTGAGTGCATGTGCATGCACTTTGGCCATCAAAGGAGAAGAGAGGACTCATTGGAAAAAGCCCTGATGCTAGGAAAGATTGAAGGCAAAATGAGAAGGGGGCGGCAGAGGAAGAGATGGTTAGGCAGCATTATTGATGCCGTGGGCATGGATCTGAACTGATTCCAGAGGATGGCAGATGAATGAAGAGCCTGGTGTACTGTGGTCCATGGGTTGGACTCGACTGTGCAACTGAACAACAACAACTAAAATCCAGCACAAAAGATAATTTTAAAGCATTTCTTCAAGAAATCAGTTCTTTAAAAGATAATGTCTTCTTGAAGAGAAAGGGGTTTAGGTATACTGTAGATAGAAGCCCTGAGCTCATGTAGCCCTAAAGTGGTAACAAGTGATGCAAAACTACATCTGGATAAGTTCTACCTCTCAGGATATTTTACTGCAAATGTCTCTTTTTATCAGTGACTGTGGCTGCTGTTGTCATTTTCACTAGACACTTGCTCGCTAGATGATGGTGGTGTTTTCAGTATGTTATTTGTCTTGTGTTATTTCTTTTTAAATGTCTCTGGGTTTGCATAAAGAAAAGTGGGATAGAAATGGCTTTGAAAACAAAGAAATTAAAGTCATACTTTGGTGCCAGGAGTAATTGTTGAAGGGCAGGAAATGAAGAAAAGAAGCACAATAAATGCAAACAATGTTGCACTTCTAAACTGTTTGCGTATAGCTGTTCAACTTCAGAAAAGTGAGTTTCTGTGAGTAGTCTCTTCCCATCTATTTACAGGTAAACAGTCAGCCTCAGCT
Source organism: Bradypodion ventrale (assembly GCA_035047345.1). Classification (NCBI taxonomy): domain Eukaryota; kingdom Metazoa; phylum Chordata; class Lepidosauria; order Squamata; family Chamaeleonidae; genus Bradypodion; species Bradypodion ventrale. The sequence goes on along the minus strand of JAWDJE010000009.1, from coordinate 19,594,290 downwards.
TATTAGATCTCTCATCTGTGTCCTTTTGGCTGGATCAAGCAGTAAAGGGTGAATATATTTTTCATGGGTGATGTCACCTAGATGGACTCCAGCTACCTAAATGCTCATCTAGAGATGCTTTGATGAGCTACAGAAACCATTTAAAGGTGGCATGGTGATCCTTCAGATGAATGTGTGCCCTTTTCTGCACACCAAGTATATGCTGTACAAAATAACTTTAAATTGGATTTAAAGTTCTGCCTAATTTAACACCTCCTGCTGAAGGAAACTTTATTTGCCCTTATGGTTAAAGAAAAACAGATGTGTTGCCTAAACTAGACAACTTTTTGCTAGATCTCAAACACACTTAGGGTCATTGAAAGCATAGAGAAGAAAATAGTAATGGGTGAATTAATCATTTGTTAATATGTATTAATATGTATTTACATATTAAGGCAACCTGACACAAAAAAGGGTGGCGGTCCATTAGCTGTTTTGCAAAAAGGGACAATGCGACAGTGTGAAGTAAATCTTCATTTCTCTTGTCCCTACACTTGAGAATGAGGGATCGGGTAATTATTCTCCTTATCCTTACAAAAGATAAATTCACTTTGTTTTGTTTCTTTTTGATGGATTCTCAAAATAGAAGAGAGAATGTTTTCTTTCCATAAAATAAGTAAAATTCTGCAAATAAGACAAATTACACAAAATGACGGTTGCAAAGTGGTAAAAGGTAAAGGTTTCCCTTGCTCAAAAGCCAGTCATATCCGTCTCTAGGGTACAGTGCTCATCTCTGTTTCAAAGCTGAAGAGCCAGCGCTGTCTGCTTCTGCAGACATTTCCCTGGTCATGTGGCAGCCATGACTATACACTGGAGCACATGGAATGCTGTTTACCTTCCCATTGAAGTGGTCCCTATTTATCTACTTGCAATTTCTTGCTTTCAAACTGCTAGGTTGGCAGGAGCTGGGACAGAGACGGGAGCTCATTCCATCCTGCAGTACTCGGGAATCGAACTGCTGACCTCCCGCCTTCAGGTCAGCGTCTTAGCCACTTCCTGCTCCTACTGTCTCTAAATGAGCACACACATCATTCTAGGCACTCCCACTGCTGTCCAGTGAAACTCTCAGAAGCTAGGTTTTGCATCACAAGTTCATTTTGTCTATTTGGTTGTTATGTGCAGCAGTCATGACATTTCCAATTTATGGCGACCCTATGGATGCTAAAAATCTAAAATGTCCTGTCATCAAGAGCCCTGCTCAAGTTCTGCAAGTTATAGCTGGTGGCTTCCCTTAGAGACTCAATCCATCTCATGTTTGGACTTCTTCTTTTTCTGCTACTGTTAATCCTTCCCAGCATTGCTGCCTTTTTATTTATTTATTTATTGTTAAATTTTTATACCGCCCACTCAGCCAAAGCCGACTCCGGGCGGTTCACAACAGTGGGTAAAAACAGATAAAAACAAATAAAACAGATAAAAACCAGCAATAAGAACCCACCCCTAAAAAGAGAGGGGTGCAGGAACTGAAGAAACCATGGGGCAGGCATCCTCCCCTATATTAACCACCCAATGGAAGCCACCCCTCCACCTGCACCCCAAACTTGGCCCGCCAGCCAGGTTTTTAGTTCTTTTCTAAAGGGCAACAACTCCGTCTGGAGACCCAGTTCCACAGGCAGGAGATTCCAAAGGGCCGGTGTGGACACAGAGAAGGCTCTCCTCCTTGTGCCAGAGAGGCGAGCCCCCCTGGCCGATGGCACTATTAGAGAGCCCCTCCGGTCTGCTCTGGTTGGACGGACAGACGTCCTTAGGGCGATGTGGTCTCTCTTTTCCAGAGAGTCTTGCCTTCTCATGATGTGGCCAAAGTAAGGTAAAGGTCACCCTTGCCGACTCTAGGGTTCAGTGCTCATCTCTGTTTATAGCTAAAGAGCCAGTGCTGTCTGCAGCTGCAGACGTTTGGACATGTGGCAGACACGACTAGACACCAGAGTGCATGGGACACTGTTTATCTTCCCACCAAAGTAGTCCCTATTTATCTACAGTAATACCTCATATGGTGGCTAGGATGCCGAGGGCTTAGCATACCAACCTAGGAGCTTGTGCACCAAAATGAGTTATTAAATGAGTTATTCATTGCAAAATAATACCAAAAGAGGTATAAAAGCTCTCTTATTCTTTTCTGAAGAAAGTTTGCAACTTTTTGTTCCTGTGGTCGGAGTTCGTAGTGCAGAAATTGGTCGGAAAGGAGCGTGGCGAAAGCCGCGTCTCTCCCCGGCCGGCTCGAGCAGACGGGACCAAATGGGACAACGACTAAACAATCTTTTGTAAGTTAACAACGACTTTGGTGCCGTGACAGGCTGTTACTGGGGTGAGCAGATCGCGGAGATTGGCGATTGAGCTGGTGTGTGAAAGTAAGGGAAGAAAAGAGCTTGAAAGATTGAGAGAAGGGGGCAATGGTGGAGGCTTGAAAACAAAACTTAAGCAGTGGGGGAACTATGGAAAAAAAGCAACGGAGAACGGCACTTGGATTGTTTTTTGGAAACAAAGAGGAGATCTAAAGAGGAAGGGAGGGGGAAAAAAGAGGTACTAAAAAGGACTTTTTTGGCCAGTGTCTTTAGAGAAGAAAGGAGGTTAGTTCCCCCATAAGCGTGAGCCCCGAATGGTGTTTAATGGCGGCGCTGTCTTGCTCTTGTTCTTTCCGTGGGAAGCCTAAATGACCTTGAGACACAGACTGCTGCAGCTGGAATTTACAGATACTCTGTTGGGATTATATAAACATGGAACGGGCTTGAAAACATCAGGAACTTGGTTGCTGGATACAATTTTTGCATGAGGAGCTTATATACAATTTTTTTTGTGATGGAGTTGTAATCTGGAGCTTCCTTCCATTCTTACTTTTTACTTCTTGGAAAATTTAATCCTCTTGGAGCACCTTGTTTTGAATAATCAAATACAGTGTACTTCTTCTGTTTTCCCTTCTCTCCTCCCCTTCGTTTTGGCAAATATAAGACCTGCGTGCTGTGTGGATACAATATTACTTCTTCCGGTTTTTTTTACAAGCAAGATATTGAACCTAGTGGATACAATATTATGTGGATGTTTCAGGCCAAGATTCTTTCTTTTGATTACCTGGGTTAATTTTTGGGATCACAAGTGGATTACATTTGGATTATAAACTACATTTGGATTATAAATATAAATCATTATACAATTCAGTTTTGATTTTGACTTTACAGTGGTTTTTTTAAATTTTGCAAGGCTGCAACGTGGGGAATTGGTTTTTGTATCTGGAGTTTTCGGCCTTTTGGGCCCTTGGATATAAAGGATTTTGGAGGGCTGAAGCCCTGGATCAATATCAAGGGGAGAGGCCAAGAGGAGCTAAAACAGTGGCAGCTTTGAAACTTTTATGTGATATAACCATGGATAAGATTGCAAAGGGTAAGAAGGAGGAGGAACAGGTTGTGAAAGCTAAGAAGAAGGATAAAACAGCAGCTGTGGAGACACCATCAATGGCATCATCAACATCATCATCTCCGGAACCAACGGCATTTGATCAGTCTCAAATAACGGCAGAATTTGGCAAATTGTTTCAGAAGTTCGAAAGTATGGATGAGGCAAGGGTGAAGGACAGAAGTGAAATTTTGGGAAGACAAGATAAATTGGCTGCAATGTTTCATGAGTTATCTAAAAAAGTGGATTTCAGTATTCAAAAGTTGGAGGGAAATGTTAAAATAATGCAAGGAGAAATGAAGGGAATGGAAGGAAAAATAAAAGAAGTTAAGAAGGAAGTGAAGGAGAATAAGAAGACAATGGATGAGCATGAAAAAAGGATAGATGCTATGGAAGAGTAGATGAGAAAACAAAATATTGTCATTCACCATTTGTTGGAGAGAACGCCAGACAGTTTAAGGGACAGATTAGTTGATTGGCTAAATAGTCTTAAATTGGGGAAAGATTTTGTTAATGAGGACATTGTGAGTGCTTATAGGGTGGGGTCAAGGAAGGGGAAAGCTGTTCAAAGAAATGTATTGGTTAAATTTGCAAATGGGGGGATAAATTGAGGGTAATGGCCTTTTGAAACAAGCTGGTTCTGGTGCTCTCAAAATTGATGGTTGTGACATGGAGGTATATAATGATATCTCAATTAATGAGCGTGGTTGGAGATATAAGATGAAAACTGTTGGTAAAGAAAGGAATAAGATACAATTGGCATTTTCCGCAACAATTAAGATTTTTTTATGATAAGAAAATGCAGGTGATTGATGCAGATACTGATGCATTGGAACTTTTGACTTTAATTGATTTGGTTAAGGTGTTTTCAAATGAATGGTTGGAGTTAAGAAAAGACTTGTTGAACTCTGGAGCAATAAGAAGGGAATTCAATGGAATGGATGAGGGTGCTGCTGCAGGAGGAGAACAACCAGGTACAGGGGAAGAAGAGCTGTCACTGACAGTGTTGGATGAGATTGGGGAAAAACTCCTTTGAGATAAATTGGGCAATTTAAGAATGGTTAAGGTGCACTAGAGCAGTAAGTTACACGTGCATCTTCCATGCTTTCCCTCCTCCCCCCTTTGGTGGACAAAGGCGATCTTTTTGTGATGAAAGTGGGGAGGGAAAAAATGAATGTTTTTTGTTACCTTTGTAGTATTGTTATTTTTAGTTTTTATTTTGATTATTGCTGGGTATTAGGTAGCACGTCCTTTGGAGGACTTGGATGTGGTGGAAATGGAGGAAAGATAGGGAATTATGAGAGCAATTAAGGTGTTATCCTGGAATGTAAAGGGTACAGGTTCTTTGATTAAGAGGAGGAGATTAGAATCAGCCCTGAGGAAAGATAGACCAGATATTCTTTTCTTACAGGAAACCCACCAAAAATCTCAAGATACAAACAATCTTTTTTTAGGATGGATGCAGCACTATGAGAAATCATATGGTACATCAAAAGCCAGAGGAGTCACAATCTTGATTTCAACTAGACTGGGGTTTGAGATAACAAAGTCTATTGTGGATTCAGAAGGTAGATATTTGATTGTAAAAGGTAAAATTGATGATGATGAGTTAACCTTGGTGAATATATATGCCCCAAATGAACATCAATATGAATTTCTAGGAAAAATGCGTAAAATTTTAGAAAAAGAACAAACAACAAGGATGATTGTGGCTGGTGATTTTAATTTAGTAAGATCGAACTTGGACTGTACAAATATACAAAGGGGAGGAAAAGGAATTAAAGGAAAGATTCTGGATGATTGGATGCTAGCATTAGGTTTGAAAGATTCATGGAGAAAACTTAAAGGTTCAGAAAGGGCATATTCTTAGTTTTCAAGTGTTCACAACTCATATTCCAGAATAGACTATATATTCCTAACTGAAAACATGGTCAAAAATATGGACGAAATGGAAATTGGGATTTTTAAGGAGTCCAACCATGCTAAAGTTGTATTAGATTTAAGAATGCAGAGTGAAAGTGGAGGGGAAAGGAGTTGGAGATATGATGCTAATTTATTCAAGGATCAAAAGATTAAGGTTCAAATCCTAGAATATTGGAATGAAATTTGGCAACTGAATGATAATGAGGAGGTAAAATTTAATATGGTCTGGGATGCCATGAAGTCGGTTTTTAGAGGGGAATGTATAAAAATGGCAAGTAATAGACATGAAAAGTATAAGTTGGCACAGGGCAAAATTGAAGAGGAGATAAAAAATTTACAGGGGGAGCATGCCAAGACAAAAGATAATAAGGTTTTTGCAAAATTACAAAGTTTAAAAACTGAAATGATAGGTAAAGACATAGAAAAGGTTAAGAGAGATTTGGTGTATTTAAAAAGGGAATATTTTGAATATAGTAATAAAAACTCAAAACTATTAGCAAAAGCAGCGAAAGAAAAGAGGGGAAAAGGGAAATTGGAGTTTTGATTGATAAACATGGGGTAAGATGCAATAAGATTAAGGATAAATGTAGGATTGTAAAGGAATTTTATCAATCGCTATATACGAGAAAAGAAATTGATGAGGAGAAGCTTAAAAAACAATTAGAGAAGGTAATCGCCGGGGGAATAGAACAGGAACACAAAAATAGAATGGAGGACCAAGTGTCTGAAAAGGAAGTAAGAGAGGTAATTACAGGTTTGAAGTTGGGAAAAGCTCCCGGTGAAGATGGATTACCTGCCGATTTTTATAAGGAATTTAAAGATACAGTGGTACCTAAGTTGGTAAAATTATACAATCATATATTAGATGGAGGACAAATTCCGACTTCATGGTATAGGACCACAATTGTATTGTTGCCAAAACCCGGAAAAAATCTAGAAAAAGTGGAATCATATAGACCAATCTCGTTGATAAATCAAGATGCCAAGATTTTTACAGCAATACTGGCTAATTGTTTAAATAATTTTATGGGTAATTATATAAATACGGACCAGGTGGGGTTTTTGAAAGGGAGACATATGGCGGACTTAACCAGAAGAGTGGTAGATTTAATAGATGTTGTGAGTCAATCAAAGGTAAAAGCGGGATTAATATCTTTGGATATATTTAAGACTTTTGACTCCTTATAATGGATTTCAATTAAGGAAATAATTAAAGCCTATGGATTTGGGGACAAATTATATCAGCAAGGAATAGCGACTATTAGAGTTAATAATGAGGTTACTGAAGAGATAAAGCTAGAGGCAGGTTACGAGACAGGGTTGTCCCTTATCCCCAATTTTATTTATTATGGCTATGGAATTATTAGCAAAAGCTATAAGAGAAGATGGAAAAATAGAGGGGATTATGGAGAACAAAATAAGTATGTATGCAGATGATACTATGATAATTGTTAAACATCTAGAGTGAAAGCGCGGTGCCAAAATGGCCGCCGCGCTCTTTGCAGCCCCCCCACCCGGACTCAGACATCCTGGTGAGTTAGGGGGCGTGGCCACACCTCTATAAAAGGGGTGGCCACGAGGCGGCCGAGCTGCCATTTTAGAAATGCGACGGAGCGGAGAAGTTTTCTCCGTCGCATTTTTCCTTAGAGTTTTGCCCTTCGTACCTTGGCTTAGAGCGGGGTTTCTTCACTCTTCGCTACTGTGGTACTCAGGGCTCCGGATCCAATCCCTGGCCAGGTATCCTTCAGGAGGCAGTTTCTCCGGGAGCCATTGCTCCCAAGTGCGTGGCTCCGGCGGTCAAGCCGCGGCCAAGGGGAAGGGCTTTCCCTACCCTTCATAGAACTTTGCTTGCCTCTTTGCAAGAGGCTTGATTTCGTTCCGGACTGCAGTGGCTCAGGTGGCTAAGAGGCTGACTGAGAGGCTGAAAGTCAGCGGTTCGATTCCGAGCACTGCAGAACGGGATGCTTCAATGTGGTGGGCTCTGCCCACCCCTTTATTTTGCAGGAGTTACACCGGGCCGGAGGGCTCGGATGGCAACCCCGCAGGTCCCACGAGCCCAGACTGTGGGCTCGGGCGGGGGGTGGCACAGGCCTGCCCCGCTGGGGTTCTTACCCCTGCTGCTTATTGCCCCCCGTATCAATTACCCGGTGAGGCCATCCGGCCCACCTCGTCGTGGTGGGTTAGGTGTTGCGGATGCTCCCTTGCCTCCACTTCGGCAATGGAGGCATCTCTGGTCCACGTGCCGGCCATGGCTAAGCAGTGGGCCGCCAACAGGGTTGAGCTGCCGGAGGCCTCAGGCCGGCAGAGGCTGGCGCCTCGCAGCTCCCCATCTGGCCCGGGATGCACAGGAACACGGAGCGAGAGGGACATCGCGGACTCCGACGCCCGCCACGGGCCAGAACCCCCAGTGGGGGCGGCTCGTGGGGGTGCACCGAGTGAGTATCCTGGTCAAGTTAGCACACCTCTGACACTAGCTTGTCATGCTGGTGTATGTGTGTAGTGGCCTTAGTTGCAGCAAGACAATTACACTCTGGTTCTTATTGGGGTTACTGCCCCTATGCCTTTATTTACTTCCCCTGGGCCCATAGTGCCGGTTATGTGTTTATCACTACAATCAGTGCCAATGGTGGTTCTGCTGTTGGCCACTTGCTCTATGCCCCTGGGTGCCCTCTTGTACTGGGCTATTAGCTGGGCACTGTGATCTGGGGAATATATTCACATTTTCTCCCTCCTGCATTGTGAACACACTAATTAGGGGATCAGGGGTAGGATGACAGGGTCAAGGTGTTGCCCCGTCGCCGCAACATGCCCCCCCCCATGGGGCCGATTGGTTGCCGGCCTATTCGGCATCCATGGCAGGATGTATGAGAGCCTGTCCTCATTTGGCCGTTCCAATGGTGCAGTGCTGGGACAATGATGGCAGGGCCGTGGTTGTTTTCCCTGGCCCATCATGGTTAGCGTACGTCAAGACCTAGGCTTAGGGCGGCCCCTTCCCCTATGAGGCCAGCGATGACCCCTGTTAGCGAGTGTGGTTACTGTATGTGACTCTTACGCGGCAACGCTTATGCTGCGTGCGGAGAGTCCACTTTCGGGCAACCACTTGTACCTTGATCTGGAGCTCCCAGATTGAGTTAGCTGCTACTACCTTTAACGGGGGACATGTTTTGCCGGGCACTGGTGCTAGATCACGGGTTGTGCGATCAGGAGTGGGCTTTGGTGAGGCTTCGCTCCTCAAGGGCCAATCAGCCGGGAGAGGCTACTAGCCCGGCGCTGCCATATGTCTGGTCACTCCCCCACAGGTGTTTGTGCCAGCCCTTGGTTCGCTTCCCGGCCTGTCGTCTGCCACCAAGCCGGGTCTACCCTGACTGAACTGAAATTGGTACCCATTCCTCCTGGTTGGGTGCCGCATCAGCTGCGGCTCCGTTTGGGTGCCCAAAGCCCGACATATGTTGCAGGGGCAGGTGTGGATTTGTCCAATTTCCTCTGTCCATTCGTCCCTGCACTGAATGAGTGCCTTGTCTGCCCTCTATTCTCCCTCCTTATTTTACAGACACAGTGTGTTCCCGCACACTGGTGGTAGTGTGGCTGGTGGGACACAACTCTGTGCACTGGGGCGGCGCAGTATGCCGCATTGTTAGAAGGGGACTCCATCTTGGATGACGCGTAACCGCGCGTATGCAGTGGTATGGGCGCATGGCATAGAGGTGGCGGAAACTGTTGACATTCCTGATGTCCATTAGGGATGCTGGGCCGCCAATGTTTTAATGCTGCACTTCGGAGGCGGTAATCTTACCGGATTGCTGGCCCGGACTTAAAGACTTCCGTGTGCAGGGACCTGGCGTTTCTTTGCCATTTATGGCCGTCTACACGATTGCTATGGTCATATATCATGCCGATGCAATATCATGGGTGACACTTTGTCCCAGCATTTGGACCGTGCCCGACGGTCAGTGAACAGGGCTGCTGCCTGGTTCTTTATCTAGAATGGCCTGGGGACAACCATTTGTAGTCTGGGGATAGGGTTACAGGAATTTGGCCTGTATTCTGGAGATGGAGTTCACCGGTCAACGAGTCGAGGCACCTCTCTTTTGAATGACGTGCAAGAGGGCCAGGTGACCGAATTGTCGGTCAGTGTGAGCAGCCCCTGCTGCAAGGTGGCAATGTTGCCAAGTGGAAGGTGCCTCTACGAGAGTCTCATGTGATGCGGGGCCGCATCAACTTCGCCTGCAGAGTGGTAATACCAGGCAGTGCTTTCGCCTAGTGCCTGGGTCACGCTAGGGCGGGTCTCGTTACACGAAGCTGCGGGGTACAGCTGATTAGGGGTTTACGAGCGGACCTGTTGGTTTGGCTCACATTACCGCAGGACTTCCATGCTGTCGCATCGGGAGGTCTGAGCTTCTGGTCAGCCCCAGTTACAAGTACAGTCGGATGCCTCCGGCTCCCCGGGTGAGGGGATTTAATTAAGGACAGGGGTCTATGGCCATTGGCCCCAGGGATGTCAGGGCATGGATCGTTTATGCGATCTTATGTTTCTAACATATCTTCTCAATCCCAGTTACAAGTACAGTCAGATGCCTCCGGCTCCCCGGGTGGGGGGATTTAATTTAGGACAAGGGTCTATTGTCATTGGCCCCAGGGATGTCAGGGCACGGATCGTTTACGTGATCTTATGTTTCTAACATATCTTCTCAATTCTGGGTACCCTTTATGCTCTGGGGGACAGGCGGCCTGATTCTGTGCTTCACTTTTGGCGTGGTAATGCTGCGGTGGTGCACATTGTCAATGCCCGAACATCTAAATCACCTGAGTCATGGCCTCAGCTTGCATATTGTTCTGGGGTTCATGCGCTTTAAGGCGCTTCTTTGGGCTAAACATGTGCTAGTCATTTATAACGATATTGCTTATGCTTTCCCCCGCCTGCAGATCGCCTGGTTCTGCGGCTGGGCTACGGACGCTTGTGGCTACCCTCTCCACTCCTGGCTGTGGTATGGTCATTTGGCTAGGAGACGTGAACCGGGCGAATTGCATGTATTGGTAACTCGCACGCGCACTGTGCATCAGCATCCAATCCTTCACTTTAGAGCCTTTTTGTTGGTAAAGGCAATTGCCCAATATGCGGCCGACATTGGTCGACTGGGTTTTAGATTGTATAGTCTGCCCTATGATCTGGGATTGGCTCCACGCACCATAGCCACCAGGCTTTGAGCATTGATACTCATGGCCAAAGCACGGGGCTTTCCTGACTATGCTAGGGTCTTCTGAATAAGCCATGTATTAGGGGGGGTGGACACGTGTTCGTGGCTGCCGCCTGACACACGTCGCCCTATTCTCACAGATATTCTGACCCACCTTTCACGAGGTTGGCATAGACTATATCACAGTAGGTAGGAGGAGTCTCTTTTCATGCAGCTACCGATGTAGCCTTTTTCTGGAGCTCGACGACTCAGTGAGCTGGTCCCATGGTCAAAGGGGGACGTGTTTTGTAGGGCACTGGAACTCGAAGATGTCTATATCAAACAAGAGTGGGCTCAGTTGGGGATTCGTCCCTCGAAGGCCGATCAGCATGGAGTGGGCAGTGGTGTATACTGCCATGATGTACATTTGCTGACATCGTTCCGGTTGGTGCCCTACATGCGATTGACAGTGCCTGCTGCGCGCCCTAGCCTGTTTTTCTGCCACCAGGATGGGTCTACACTTACCAAATTTAAGTTCCAAAGGGTGACCGGTACTGCGCTTCCCAGTGTGGGGCCCGTTATGGCACCCATTTACTTAGAATAGGCGTCGCATTGACCGCGGCTGCGTTTGGGGTGCTCGGAGGCGGATATAGGTGGGCACGTGGGGGTCTGCGCGTAATTTTTCTATATGTACGTCCCCTCACTGTATGAGTACCTAGTTATGTCCTTAACCCCTTCTCCTCTTTTACAGATCCTGTGTGTCTCCGCACACCGGTGGCAGTGGGGCTGGTGGGCCGCAGCTATGTACACTGGCGGCAGTATATGCTGCAGCGACAGAGTGTGGACCCCAGCTTGGGCTGCGTGCATCCGCACGTATGCGGTGGTATGTATGTGCGGCATGAATGGGCGGGAACTGTTGCCATTCCTGATGTCCATCAGGGATGCTGGACCGCCTGATGTTCTTATTCTGTACCTCGGCGGCAATGATCTCACACGGATCACTGACCTTTACTTAAACTGTCGAGGTGCAGTGACCTGGTGTTTTATATCATTTATGGCTTACACACGGTCGCTATGGTCTAACATCATGCCGAGACACCAATTTAGAGGAGACGTGGATCTCCGCAGTTCGGACCGTCCCAGCGGTCAGTGGACAGGGCTGTTGCCCGGCTCCTTGCTGAGAATGGCTTGGGGGATAGCCATTAGATACCTGAGGATAGGCTTACAGAAATTTTGACCTGTAGGCAGGATATGGGGTCCACCTGTTGGCTAGAGGTATGTACCTCTTTTGGATGAGGTGCAAGCAGGCCTGGTGACCGAGCTGACGGTCTGGGGCGGGGGTGAGTCATCATGGACACCTCCCCGTGTGGCGGGTAGCACTGGTAAGGTTAAGATTTATAACCCATAGGTATCCGGCAGGTTCGCAATTGACTGGCCAACACGTAGACAGGTAGAGGGGAAATAGGTTTGGTCGGTCAAGGGCGAACCAGGCAAGGGGTGATGGCAGGAGCTTCACAGCCTGCATCACCTTGATATTTAACGGATACACGTCATAGGGTGGGGTCAGTAGATAGTTTATTGACTCCGGTCAACAATTTGTTTGTGTTAACAAACAAATTGATACAAATAGTTACATGTAGCCAATTGTCATTGGCATTTTGAGAGGAACCTTACCAGTGTTACTGCGGCCTGCTTGCCTTAAAGAATTACAATTGGATGATTACACCAATTGAAAGTTATAATTCAGACTAGGGCATTATTCAATAAAAGTGGCCCGATGCCTTTATCCATATACCGGTGTCTGAGTCTTTCTTTGGGGGGGTGCGCCTGCAATGAAAGCGTGGCACCAAAATGGCTGCCGCGCTCTTTGGAGCCCCCCCACCCGGACTCAGACATCCGGGTGAGTTAGGGAGCGTGGCCACGCCTCTATAAAAGGGGTGGCCACGAGGCAGCCGAGCTGCCATTTTAGAAACGTGATGGAGCGGAGAGGTTTTCCCCTCCACCCCCTCCCTAGTGAACAGTGTGATTTTTTGGTCGCTTCAGGGCCGGGTGGGAATTTTTGGCTTGAACCTACAATTGGCTCTTTGGTTCTTGCTTTTTTGCCCATCCCACACTGTTGCTAGTGTTTGAGAAAAGGGGTAAGTTGACTTTGGTCACTTTTGCCGGGTAGCACTGGTAAGGTAAAGATTTATGACCCATAGGTATCCGGCAGGTTCGCAATTGACTGGCCAACACGTAGACAGGTACAGGGGAAATAGGTTTGGCCGGTCAAGGGCGAACCAGGCAAGGGGTGATGGCAGGAGCTTCACAGCCTGCATCACCATGATATTTAACGGATACACATCATAGGGTGGGGTCAGTAGATAGTTTATTGACTCCGGTCAACAATTTGTTTGTGTTAACAAACAAATTGATACAAATAGTTACATGTAGCCAATTGCCATTGGCATTTTGGGAGGAACCTTACCAGTGTTACTGCGGCCTGCTTGCCTTAAAGAATTACAATTGGATGATTACACCAATTGAAAGTTATAATTCGGACTAGGGCATTATTCAATAAAAGTGGCCCGATGCCTTTATCCATATACCGGTGTCTGAGTCTTTCTTTGGGGGGTGCACCTACAAAGGGTAATGGACAGAATTAGAGTGAAATTAATTGATTTTGAGGATATCATGGGCCTGAAGATAAATTGGGATAAATCAGAAATGATGCTCTGTAATATGGAGAGGATGATCAGAAGAAAATAAAGGGAATGGTTAATATTCAGATTAAAGACAAATTGAAATATCTGGGAATAGTAATATCTAATAGCTTGGCTGAACTCAAAAGTTTGAACTATGACAGCTTTAAATTCGAAATAAAAAATAGAATACAAACTTTTCAAAAACTGAAGTTGTCATGATTCGGGAGAATTGCGCTTACTAAAATGATGTTGCTACCCAGATTCAATTTTTTATTTGATGCATTGCCAATTTATTTGAAAATTAAGGAAATCAGGGAGTTTCAAAAGTTGATTAATAATTTTTGCAATGCTGGAAAGAGACCTCGAATATCTAAAAAGTTATGGTACTTGCCTCAGAAGGAAGGGGGATTGGGTATGCCAAATTTGTTGGCCTATTATAGAGCATTTCAAATAAAGAATGTAGTGAAGATCTTTGCTAGAGAAAAGGTAATATGGGAGGAAATCGAGATGAAGGAATTTAGACATATAGGTAAACTAGCAAGGGTTGCCCGGCGTTGCCGGGCTTTTTTCTCCGTGTGTTTTAATAAAAAATGAACCAATTTTATTTTTGCAATAGTTTTAAATTGTGTTGGAAGGTTAAATTGTGTTAATGTTTTTTAAAAATTGCTTTGTCTGTAATTTTAATTTTTTAAATGTTTATTTATGTAAAAATTTTTTGGCTTGGCTGTTATTAACTGGGATCTCCTTTTTTTTGAGGATTAATAAAAGAAGAAAGTATGATATAATTTTTTCAAATTGTTTTATGTAAGTGAATAATGTTTTATTTTTTTGAATTTTTTTAATTAGTTGTACCGTAGGTCATAATTTTAATAATGTAAAAGTAAATGTTTTTTACATTCAATGTTTGTGTGTTTTTGAATTGTTTTTACTATTGTGGCCAGCAGGTGGTGCTGGTAGGGGTTATTGTATTTTGACTTTTTTTCCTCTCCTGGCCTCTGGGTGGAGCTTCTTCTGGTAAGTAGTCTCTTTCTTTATTCATTTCTTTTTCAGTCCTGGTGGAGGTAGCACATCTTTTGGTAAGTTTGCTTGTTTTCTTTGTTTTGTGTGTGTGTGTGTGGGCGGGGGGGGGGGGTTGGAATTTGTATTTTTGTCTGTTTGTTTTGTTTTTGATTGTGTCTTTGTTTTCTTCGTATTGTTTTTGGTGTTTTTGTTTTTGTGTATTTTTGGATGTGTTTGACTGTTTTTAGTAACTTTTAAAAAAATTATTTATTTATTTGGTGGTGGGGAAGGGACGTGGTCATTGGGGGTTAGGAAGGGTGGGCTAGGTGGTGGGGAGAGGGGCATGGTCGTTGGGGGTTAGGAAGGGTGGGTTAGGTAGTGGGGAGGGGGCATGGTCGTTGGGGGTTAGGAAGGGGGGCTAGGGGGGGCGTGGTCGTTGGGGTTAGGAATGGTGGGCTCGGTGGTGGGGAGGGGGGATTTAGTGTGTTATGGTGCTTTGATTGTGTGAAGTCGTGAAAGTAGATCGTGTTTCCCCTTTAATATCAGTGGGTGGGGGTTGCGATCCCCCTCTCCGCTGGCTACCCTAGGGTTGGGAGGTTTGTGGGGAGAAAAGGGGTATATTGCCCCAACACTTCTGGAACCAAAAGATCAGGCAGACTGGATCGAATCCCCACCCCCCTCCTTAAAACAACTCCGTTTTTAAAGAGAAGAAAAGACGGAGTTGTTTTAAGGAGGGGGGTGGGGGATCGATCCTCTCTGCCTGTTCCTCTGTGTCCAGAAGTGTTGGGGCAATATACCCCTTTTGTCCCCACAAACTTCCCAACCCTAGGGTAGCCAGTGGAGAGGGGGATTGCAACCCCCCACCCACTGATGTTAAAGGGGAAACTCCAGTCGGGACCTTCAGGCGCTGTTGGTGAGGGAAAGAAAGCCAGCTGGTGTTTGCTTGGATGTGAAGCGGTGAGTTGTTTTTCATTGGGGGTTAGGAAGGGTGGGCTAGGTGGTGGGGAGGGGGTCGTGGTTGTTGGAGTTAGGAAGGGTGGACTAGGTGGTGGGGAGGGGGGCTTTAGTGTGTTATGGTGCTTTGTTTGTGTGGAGTCGTGAAAGTAGATCGGGTTTCCCCTTTAACATCAGTGGGTGGGGGTTGTGACCCCCCTCTCCACTGGCTACCCTAGGGTTGGGAGGTTTGTGGGGAGAAAAGGTGTATATTGCCCCAACACTTCTGGAACCTAAAGATCAGACAGAGTGGATCGAATCCCCACCCACCCCCTCCTTAAAACAACTCCGTTTTTAAAGAGAAGAAAAGACGGAGTTGTTTTAAGGAGGGGGGTGGGGGATCGATCCTCTCTGCCTGATCTTTTGTTTCCAGAAGGGTTGGGGCAATATACTCCTTTTCTCCCCACAAACCTCCCAACCCTAGGGTAGCTAGCGGAGAGGGGGATCGCAACCCCCACCCACTGATATTAAAGGGGAAACTCCAGTCAGGAGCTTCAGGCGCTGTTGGTGAGGGAAAGAAAGCTGGCTGGTGTGTGCTTGGCTGTGAGTTGTTTTTCTTTTTCATTTTTCGGGCGCTGGTTTCCCCAGCGCTCTGCGCGCTCATGGCGCGCAGGATGCTGGGGCTTGTAGTTATGGGTTGCTGTTTTGTGTTTGTGCTGCGTTTTTTTTAAAATGGTTTTGTTTTGATTGGCTGCGGCGCGTTTCCGAATGCTGCGCCGTGCGAGAGCCTCTCAGCCTGATTGGCTCTGGCGTGGCGCGGCGCAAGGAATGTTGGGAAGTGAAGTTGTTTCCCTTTCTTCGCGTTTGTGGGGCTGTTGCCCCACTGCCAGTTTTTTCAATCCTTCGTTGACCTGCGTACCCAGATCGGCCGTGTGCACGAAGGGTGAGTGCAGGCAAGTAGGGCAAGGCATAGCAACCTATAGCCAGTTCCAAGGGTTAACCCTTGGATTTATAGGTTAAGATTGGTTTTCTTGGGAGCTAATATTGGAAAGGTAGCAACCAAAAATGCCATGATGAAATGTTTAATAAATGTATGGAAGAAAGTAAAGAAGGTTTTGGTCCCAAACTTGTCTCTGATTGTAGAATTATCAGATATGGCGGGTTTTCCGATTAAGATTGATAAAGTGGTAAAAGAAACTTTGGTCAAGAATGAATTTTTTTTGTTGAAAGATTGGATATGTGCTTGTAGGGATGATGTAGCTAGGGCAAACTTGTTTGATCAATTGCAATTGAATTGGTTACAGATTATGAGGGTTAATAATTGGAATAGTAAATATATGAGAGAACTTGACCTGGAAAGAGAAAAGACGGAATTTGAGGAGCTGGTTCTAAAAATCAGGAAGGGAGTTAAAAATATTAAAGGCTTGGTTAGTAAATTATATACATTGTTAAATAAGGATGATGATCCGCAGGAGGACTTGAAATTGATATGGGAAGAAGAACTAAAAATAAAGATTGATAAAGATATTTGGAAAAATAAATGGAAAAAGAGAATAATGAGAACTATGTCTGTTAGAATAAAGGAACATAATTTCAAAATGTTATGGAGATGGTATTTGACCCCAGTGAGGTTACATCAAATGGATAATACAAAAGATGGAATATGTTGGAGATGTAAAGAAACATTAGGGACATATGAACATATATGGTGGAGTTGTAATGTGGTAAAGGATTTTTGGGGAAAAATTGAAAAAGAAATGGGTGAAATAATGGGTAAAAGAAATAAACTGGGGCTGAGTACCACCATGTTAACGAATGTGGAATCTATTTGTGGAAATAAAGAGGAAAGAGAATTATTAGAAATAATGCTTACAACGGGTAGGCAATGTATTGCTAGAAATTGGAAAAGTGATCTAAATATACAGATTGAAGAGTGGTATAAAGAAATGTGGACTTTAGCATTGAATGACAAATTAACATGGGAAATAAAAGAAAAAAGGGGTGATCTGAAAGAGAATAGATTTTGGAAGATATGGAAACCATTTTTGGATCATTCTTCTATGGGAGGTGAAAGAAACAGACCTGTACCAGATCAAAGTAGTTTTTAGAGATAATATAATGTGCCACTCGGAGTCCTCAGGGCATTGTATATAAACACGGGGTGTTATAAGTTTTCTTTTTGTTGTGGCTTCCTATCCAGAATATTAAGGATGGGGTTGAAGTGGGGTAACGTGAAGGAGTTAGTAGTATTCAAATTTACAAAGATAGTTGGAACAATGTATTAGGATAGGTCATGATATGTTTTGATTACTTCATGATATGTTTTGATTATGTTTTATTTCTTTGTATTGTTTTATGTACTGTTCATTTATAAAAATTAATAAAAATATATTAAAATTAAAAAAAGAAGTAATACCTCATACAAAGTCCGCTTCATACAACATCGGATTCATACAACATCACCTAATTCCTTGGAAAAAGTTGCCTCATACAAAGTCGTGTGACTTTGTATGAGGCATTGGGGTTTTCCCAGGTTGCATTGTGCCTGGGAAGTATAAAAGGCAGGACACATGCGTGCATTGCTCTTGTGGGTTTTGCATGAGGCAAAGAGTGTTTAGGAGTGGTTTTGAGCGCAATTTTGGATTTTTTTGAATTTTTTCATCAGAATTTTTAGAAGCATTCCTGGGATTTTTTCAGCATTCTTCAGGTTCTTGGACAATCAGGGTTGTTTGACATGTTTTTGCAATGTTTTTAGCCTTTACACAATGATTTCTTAAAGTTCTGTCAGTTTCCTGCCTGTTTCCTTGACTTTGCCCTGAAGTCTGTGCTGTTACGGTACAATGTATCTCTATGGAAACGACGTTGTATGAGGCATTGCGGCAAGGATTTGGACGTTGTATGAAGTCCAAATCCGTATAAAGTCCAAACTTGTGGAACCAAGTTTGGACGTTGTATGAGGTAACACTGTACTTGCAATTTCTTGCCTTCGAACTGCTAGGTTGGTAGGAGCTGGGACAGAGACGGGAGCTCATTCTGTCTTGCAGTACTCGGGAATCAAACTGCTGACCTTCCTGTCTTCAAGTTCAGCATCTTAACCACTTGAGCCACCGGCAGTAAAGTACGACAGCATAAATTTCATCATTTTTGTCTCGAGAGATAGTTCAGGCTTGATTTGCCATGGGACCCACTTGTTTGTCTTTTTGGCAGTCCAGGGTATTTGCAAAGTTATCCTCCAGCACCATATTTCAAAAGATTTATTTATTTTTTCTGCTAGCTTTCATTGCTGTCCAGTTTTCATCCCCATGAATGGCAACTGGGAAAACAATAGCATTTACTACCTTGGTCTTTGTCTCCAGTTATAGATCCTTATACTTGATGGATCTTTTCTAATTCCTTCATTGCTGCCATTCTGAGTCTCAGTCTTCTCCTAATTTCTTGGCCACAATCCCCATTTGGACTGATGATTGAACCAAGGTATACAAAATATTTCTTTATCTTAATTTTTATTGTCAACTTTATCTTAATCTTTATCTTAATTTTTATTGTCAACTTGTGCAGTTCTCCTGTAGTGCTAGTTTTTGTCTTCTCAATTTCGAGCTATAGTCCTGCTCTGGCACTTACTTGTTTCACTTTAATTAAAAGTCATTTCAAATTGATGCTGCTTTCTGCTAGTAAGATGGTATCTTAATTTCTTGAAGATTCTTCCACCAATTTTCAAACTTTTTTCATCTGAATCTAGTCCAGCTTTCCATATACAGTAAAACCCCGACTTACATATGCCTCAAGTTAAATAAAATTCGACTTACATAATGATTTTGTGCTAAAACCATGTCCCAATTACACGATTTCCTATGGGTTTGCTTCGAGTTAAATAAAAATTCATTTTCCTATGGGTTTGCTTCGAGTTATGTAAAAAAAAATTCCCTATGGGTTTGCTTCGAGTTTCATAAAAAAACAATTTAAGCAAAAGCCTACGGAACTGACTTTTTTTGTAACTGGGTTTTTTACTGTAATATGTTCTATATACAAATTGAACAGGTAAGGGGATAAAATGTATCTTTGTCTTACTCCTTTGCCTCTCTTTTAAGCAACACTGCCTGAATACCAAATCTAAAGTTAGTTTGAGGGACAATATCATCAGGAAATTGGCAAACAATACATGGGGAACTCAACCATCCATGTTACATACATCAGCTTTGGCCTGAGCATCTCTGCAGCATAGTATGCTGCTCTTTTATGGAGCTCATCCAATGAAAGAATGCGTATAGTGACAGGATGCCTCAAACGTACACCATTTGAGGAAATATATTCTCTTGCTCAATCAATTAATTTTTATTATGGTCCAAGACCTCTTGTTGATATCACTCCACCTAAGATAAGAAGAGAAGTAGCAGTGGTTGCTGAGAGAACTAAGCAAGAGAATTGTGGATTCCGCGCACATAATTGGCACACTGTCCCTGACAGAACCATGGTTATGGGAGAACACTCCTTCGAGCCTCTGGTTCCGAGGGGACAGAAATTGGGGAGCGGATTAATAGCTATAGTTTTATTCACCGATTGCTGACCTAACAGACAAGTCGGACAATAGAGGACAAAAGATCGCCAGATGTTTAACTCGATAGGCATGTAATGAGTAATCTCGCATCCGCAGATGCTCTAAGCTCTAGAGTCAATCTAGGCGCATGTTTCCTCCCGATAACAATAGACAATGCATGTCCCTGGTAGTAAATTAGATAGATAAGAAACTTCCCCCGGTGAAGTCATCCATAATGGGTAACTTGTGTAATCTCAATGTGCAGACTCAGGGCTTTCCTGTAACGGCTATGCGCAACGTATGCACACAGTCAAGCTAGGGAGGGTATAAAGTTAATTGCCTTCTGATCAATAAATGCTGGTCTTTGCTCCATCTTGCCTCACGTGTCTTGCTTGACCTGTCTCCTCCGGGACCCTCCGGCCCACATCGGGCCCCGATCCAACATATGGTGACCCTGACGTGATCCTACTCATGAGTAGTGATACCCTTGGTCTGGTTCTACACCAGAACTGCATCCAAGTCTTCCCGGAGGATCGCGCAGCGGTTCAGGTCGGAAAGCCATCCGATCTGAGTGACAGCTACGCTAAGCGGCGAGGCATTCCAGAGGCAGAGCGTGCTCCAAAGCTCTGAGGCATCTTGCACATCAGAAACGTGTTCCAAATACTCAGGGTCAGCTGTGAACCCTGATGCCATCGCAGAGGCCACCGAGGGCCTGTGGCAGCAGCCCACGTTCTGAGTCCTTCCCAGAGGTCCACCGCACCGAATCCAGTTACCTATACCCAGATGCGTCGACTCATCCAGCGGAGGCAACTTCAAAGGACTGTCTGCAGTGGCAACGTCCGACCGCTAACCAGAGAGTTCACTTAATGGAACTCAAAGCCCTGGCCAGGGTCAATCGTACTCGCATTCACAGCGCCCAGTTAGCGGATCTTTTGGTGTACTTGGGGGAGCACTGTCTGTTTTATCTAGAAATGGGCATGCTTAGCCTCCAACTTTGGGACAAGATAGGGACCTACATTAAGAAAGAACCAAGAGCCCTGGCTAAGGCGATTAGCACATGGAGTAAGTGTAGGAAGCTCATCACAGAGGTAGACCCAGTCCGGATAGAGACCAAGAACCCCCCAGCACAGTCAGAACCATCAGCCCCAATGGGTCTCTATCCGTCACTTCAGCTTAAACAAGGAGGCTTAGGGAGCTTTCCTTCAGTGACAGCTGCAGACGTCACTGAAGGAATGCAAGGTATGAGAAACGCTGGCGGTTCCCAAACAGTTAAAAGTTCCCAGATAGCCAAAAGTTCCATTCAGCGCATGGTAGAGGAAGAAACCACCAAGGGGGAATTGTCAGCGGAAGAACTAGCTGAGTTTAGGCAGTTATGCCCAGTCCGCATAGAGGTGGACGCCCTCACGGGTCAACAGCAAATGATCCATTCACCGGTTCCGTACAAATTGCTCATGGCAATATGGAAGGCAATCACAGAAACAGGACTTCAGAGTCATTTCACTAGGGGTACACTTCAGCAGGTGTGTGAAACAATGATGCTCATTCCATACGACTGGAAGGCCGTCATGAGATTGATGCTTTTGACTCTGCATGTGCTCTTAAGCAGAGCTGCTGCTGAGGAGAGCTAAACAAAGGAAGTGAGCACTGGTAAGTTTTGCAGTTGGAGTAGAGCTGCTTTAGAGGCCTCCACTAATTTAAATTGATAATTTAAACTGCTGAGAGCCACCTCTGTTCAAACAGAGGAAGCAGTTTTGAAGCTTCCAGAAGCAGGGGGGCAGAGCCACACCAGGCCCTTCCCTGAACTGTGACTCATAGGGGCGGAGCCACACTAGCCTTTAAAAGCTCTAAGCTCTTTCAGGGTCAGCCCTTTTGACTCTGCATGTGCTCTTAAGCAGAGCTGCTGCTGAGGAGAGCCAAACAAAGGAAGTGAGCACTGGTAAGTTTTGCAGTTGGAGTAGAGCTGCTTTAGAGGCTTCCACTAATTTAAATTGATAATTTAAACTGCTGAGAGCCACCTCTGTTCAAACAGAGGAAGCAGTTTTGAAGCTTCCAGAAGCAGGGGGGCAGAGCCACACCAGGCCCTTCCCTGAACTGTGACTCATAGGGGCGGAGCCACACTAGCCTTTAAAAGCTCTAAGCTCTTTCAGGGTCAGCCCTTTTGACTCTGCATGTGCTCTTAAGCAGAGCTGCTGCTGAGGAGAGCCAAACAAAGGAAGTGAGCACTGGTAAGTTTTGCAGTTGGAGTAGAGCTGCTTTACAAACTAGTAACAAAGGAAGAATATAGTCTTACTAGGTAGAAAGGTAGTAAACGTGTACATTTTTGAGCCCCGGAATACTGCACTTGTTAAAATGGATTCTGAGGGAACAGTTGTAGTTACCTGCAATACTTGTGCCATGTTTGTGTTCTTGCCAAAGCATATGGAGAACTACACTTGCAGCAAGTGCAAGCTGGTTGCACTACTAGAAGAGAAGGTCCAGCAGCTAGAGGCCCGCATATCTAACCATCAACAAATTAAGGAGCTTGAGCTGTTCTTGGACAGAGCGGAACAGACTATGCTGGACAAAGTAGAGACAGGGCACAGTTCTGAGGGAGAAGGCCCTTCACTAACTCAGGAGGGAGATGTTTGGAGGAATGTGACTCAAAGGAGGAAAAGAGTAGGGGATCACTCTGAGAGTCTGAAATTACAGAATAAATTTGAGGCTCTTTCCCTCATCACACCTGATGAGGAACACACAGAGGAACAACTGGTTCCACCTGATGATCTCTCCTTCATCACACTTGATGAGATCCAGGAAGATAAACAACAGGAACAAACTGAGTTTCTCTCCCTTAATATGGTTGATGAGGTGCATGTAGATAAACAGATTGCAGGAAAGAGGCTCCTTGTACTAGGCGATTCAATAATTAGAAATACAGAGAAATGGATTTGTGATGCACATGATAACCGTGTGGTGACTTGCCTGCCAGGTGCAAAGGTTGCAGACATCACAAGAAATCTAGATAGATTGTTAGAAAGAACTGGGAACGAGCCAGTTGTCATGGTACACGTTGGTACCAATGATGTTGGGAAGGCCAAGCGGTCTGTCCTGGAAGCCAAATTCAGGTTGTTAGGAAGAAGATAGAAGTCCCGGACTTCCAAGGTAGCATTTTCAGAAGTGCTGCCTGTCCCTCGCGCAGGACCTACCAGGCAGGCAGAGCTCAGAAGCCTCAATGCGTGGATGAGGCGGTGGTGTCGAGAGGAGGGTTTCAGATTTGTCAGGAGCTGGAGAACATTCTGGGACAAGCCAAATCTGTTCAGGAGGGATGGGTTGCATTTGAACCATGATGGGACCAGATTGCTGGCACTCAACATCAAAAAGGCTGCAGAGCAGCTTTTAAACTGATAACTGGGGGAAAGCCGACAGGAGCTGGGCAGCATCCGGTTCGGAAAAGTGTGTACTTGAGTAGTGAGGAGGATGCAAAATTTACTGAGCAGAGTGAGGAGCTAGTCACTAGCATTCTAGCAGAAGAATGCAAGAGGCAGTCTAACAATGCAACTGGACTCAAAAGACTGTATCAGGAAAGCATATATAAATGCTTGTATACTAATGCCAGAAGCCTCCGGAACAATATAGGGGAGCTGGAATACTTAGCAATAGATAAGAATATTGATATTATTGGTATCACTGAAACCTGGTGGACGGATGATAACCAATGGGATACAGTTATCCCAGGCTACAAACTGTACAGGAAGGATAGGAAGGGGCAAATGGGAGGTGGTGTGGCCTTGTATGTCAAAGAAGTGATAAAATCATATGAATTGGAATATCTAGGTGATTTGGAGTCACCATTAGAAGCTCTGTGGGTAAGAGTACCAGGCCACAAGGATGGTCTAACAGTAGGCATATACTATCGGCCTCCGACCCAAACTCTTGAGGGAGACTGGCAGTTGGAGAATGTTGTAAAGGAGGCATCCAAGAAGGGAAGCCTGGTTATAATAGGGGACTTCAATTACCCTCACATAGACTGGGTGAACTGTTGTTCAGCACATGATAAAGAGATAAAGTTCCTAGATATGCTAAATGATTGTTCCATGGGACAGATGGTTGAAGACCCAACTAGAGGTACAAGAATCCTTGACTTGATCCTGAGTAATACTCAGGATCTGGTGCAAGATGTTAATGTGATTGATCCAATAGGGAACAGTGACCACAACTCAATTATGTTTAACTTGATCATAGACCGCAAGTCACTGATAAAATCTAACACAGAGACCTTAAATTTTCAAAAAGGAAATTTCCCAAAGTTGAGGAAACTAGTAAAAAAGAAGCTGAAAGGGAAAATTGAGAGAGTCCAAACACTCCAAGAGGCATGGAGGCTGTTTACAAAAACAATAACAGAGGCTCAATTGGAATGCATACCCAAAAGGAAAAAGGGCACTGCCAGGTCCAAGAGGACTCCAATGTGGCTTACAGGAGCTGTTCGGGAAGTGATCAAGAGCAAGAGAAGCTCATTTAGAAGATGGAAGGCTTGTCCGAATGAGGACAGCAGGCAAAAACATAAATTCTGGCAGAACAAATGCAAGGCAACAATCAGGAAAGCAAAGCAAGACTGTGAGGAGCGTATAGCTAAAAATACTCAGAGAAATAACAAAGACTTCTTTAAGTACATTAGAAGTAAGAACCCAACTAGGAAGGCCATTGGACCATTAGATGACAATGGAAGGCAAGGGGTTATTAAAGAGGAAACAGAGATTGCAGAGAGACTCAATGAATTCTTTGCTTCAGTATTCACTGAAGAAGACAGAGGCCACATGCCCAAAACAGAGCCTATCTTCATAGGGAGGGAAACCGAAGAATTAAGCCAGATAGAAATAACCAGGGAGGAGGTCCTTGCATGTCTTGTTAAACTAAACACTAACAAATCACCAGGACCAGATGGCATCCATCCACGAGTTCTCAGGGAACTTAAAGATGAAATTGCTGATCTCCTAGCCAAAATATATAATCTTTCCCTCAAATCAGGCTTTGTGCCTGATGACTGGAAGGTAGCGAATGTAACACCAATTTTCAAAAAAGGATCCAGGGGTGATCCAGGGAATTACCGACCTGTCAGTTTGACATGTGTCCCAGGTAAAGTGATGGAAACCACCCTAAAAGATAGAATTAATAGGCACATAGAAGAGAAGGCACTGCTAAAGGAGAGCCAACATGGCTTTTGCAAGGGCAAATCATGCCTCACTAATCTGTTGGAATTTTTTGAGAGTGTCAACAAGCATGTGGATAAGGGGGATCCAGTTGACGTTGTTTATCTGGACTTTCAGAAGGCTTTTGACAAGGTCCCACACCAAAGGCTCTTGAATAAACTTACCAGTCATGGAATAAAGGGACAGGTCTTGTCCTGGATCAGCAACTGGCTAAGGGACAGGAAACAGAGGGTAGCACTAAATGGACACTTCTCCAAGTGGAGGGAAGTAAAGAGTGGGGTCCCCCAAGGTTCAGTACTGGGACCCCTGCTTTTCAACCTCTTCATAAATGATCTAGAGGTAGGAGTAAAAAGCAAGGTAGCCAAATTTGCTGACGACACTAAATTATACAGGGTAGTGAAAACTGTGAGAGATTGTGAAGAGCTCCAGAGGGATCTCTCGACACTGGGGGAGTGGGCAAAACAGTGGCAAATGAGTTTCAACATTAGTAAGTGCAGAGTGATGCATGTTGGAGCAAAGAACCCCAATTACATTTATAAACTGATGGGGTCTGAACTCTCTGCGACAAACCAGGAAAGGGACCTTGGTGTCCTGGTGGACAACTCAATGAAGGTGTCAACCCAGTGTGCCTCAGCAGTGAAAAAAGCAAACTCACTGCTAGGGATCATTAGGAAGGGTATAGAAAATAAGTCAGCAAGTGTCATTTTGCCTCTTTATAAATCTATGGTGAGGCCCCATCTGGAATACTGTGTACAGTTCTGGTCGCCATACCTCCAGAAGGATATTATGGAGCTGGAAAAAGTGCAGAGGAGGGCAACCAGAATGATTAGGGGACTGGAACACCTTCCTTACCATCTGAGGCTGCAACGGTTGGGCCTCTTCACTCTTGAACGACGACGTCTAAGAGGTGACCTGATTGAAGTTTATAAAAACATGCACGGTGTGGACAAAGTAGATAAGGAAAAACTGTTTTCCCTATCGCATAACACTAGAACTAGGGGACACTCCATGAAACTTTTGGGTACTAGTTCTCAAACAAATAAGAGAAAGTACTTTTTCACCCAGAGGATTACTGGTCTATGGAACTCCCTGCCAGAAGACGTGGTGACAGCTGTCAGTCTTGACAGCTTTAAGAAAGGATTAGACAAGTTCATGAAGGACAAGAGTATCAATGGCTATAATTATGGATACTTAAGGACAACCTCCGGGTTGGAGAGATAGGCAGGATATCTCTCAATATCATTTCCAGGGAATCCTAAGCAGGCATCTGCTTGGGAATACCCTGAAAGAAATGGTGAGCCACTGTGTGAGACAGAATGCTGGACTGGATGGGCTGTGGCCTGTTCCAGCAAGGCTGTTCTTATGTTCTTATGCTCAACCCTAGCCAGTATTTGCTATGGGACAGCGAGTATTGACTCGAAGCACAGGCAAGGGCTGCCAGGATGGGAGGAGCAGTACTTCCTGACCAGTTATATGGGTCGGGTCAGTTCAAATCCATCGATGCGCAGATCACCTTGCCACTCGCCACGCTTCACCTGGCGGCTGAGACAGCCTTTAGGGCTTATCTCAAGGTCCCGGCAGCTGGCAAAGCAGCCAAGAATTACACAACAGTCAAACAGGGCACCCAGGAGTCCTACATGGACTTTATTAACAGATTGAAGGAAGCGGTCAGTAGGCAGATAGACAACGAGCAAGCCCAACAGGAGCTTATGATGAAGCTGGTGAAAGACAACGCCAACCTTGACTGCCGTAAAATCTTGCAGTCACTGGGCAATCGTCCCGATCTGACACTTACTGACATGATCAGGGCTTGTGCCAACATTGGTACAGATTCCTACAAAATGGGTCTGTTGGCAGCGGTGGTGCAAGGCGGTAGGAAATCCAAAGGCAAGACCAAGGGAGCATGTCACAATTGTGGCAAGATCGGTCATTTCGCTCGAGAATGCTGATCCAAGAAGGGTAATGGCCAAAACACAGGTCTTCCCAAAGCTCCGACCACCCCATGTCCGTGATGTCGCAATGGCTTTCACTGGGCCAGGAACTGTCCAAACTCGGGAAACCGGAGCACAGGCATGTCTCTGGCCCCGGTCCAAACAGAGACCACAGTCGCTCTGGGAGAGCCAGAGCTGGATTAGATTCATGGAACATTCCACCCTGCATTCTGGAGGCGCAGGCCAGACCTAAGGGCAGTGCGGGACTAGATTTGACTTCCCAGTCAGAAGTCACATGTGACTTGCCAGGCACAGTCTATCTGGTCGATTCCCAATATATGGGACCCCTGCCTAAGGGCTATGTAGGTTTAGTTTTGCCTCGCAGCATTGCAGGAACGCGAGAAATCCTTGTGATTCCAGGAGTCATTGACTCCAATTTTTCAGGTGTACTCCAGGTTCAACTTTGGACACACCTACCACAAACCATTCACAGAGGAGACACGTTAGCGCAACTGATCATGGTTCCTTGTCACCCGCAAGCAGGCAGCCAGGAAAGGCTCAGGGACAGCTCAGAGTCTGGGTCAGCAGACCGCTCGAGCGCAGAAGGGGTGGTACAAGGATACCAGGTCTTAGCGACAGTGGAAACCAACATAGAGTGGTAGCGGTGGCCAGTCATAAAGGTATAATAAAAAACCTTTTGATGGGCTATTATATACTGGAGCTGATGTCAGCATGGTCAGCCAGAGTCAGTGGCCATGCAAGTGGGCTCTCGAGCCAGTCTCCGATGTGTGGGGGGTAGGCGGTGTCCAGGAAGCGTTTAGAAGCCAGGATTGGGTAGAAGTCACGATCCCCGAAGCTGACGGCACAGCGGTCATTCGGCCGCATATCTTGGATGTGCACGTCAATCTCTGGGGGCGAGACATCTTGCAGCAGTATCGTGCTACTCTTACCTTTGGGTAATGGCTCTGCCACTCAAATGGCTTACCAACACACCAGTCTGGGTAGAGCAATGGCTGGTAGTAGGGGAAAAATTAGTTGCCCTAAAACAGCTGGTTAAAGAGCAGTTAGATCAAGGACACATAGAACCGTCCACCAGTCCCTGGAATTCGCCCATATTCATCATTAAAAAGAAGTCAGGGAAGTGGCGACTCCTTCATGATCTGAGAGATCAATAAGTGTATTCAGCCAATGGGCCTGCTTCAATGCGGCATCCCAAATCCGAACATGATCCCCGAGGGTTGGGAGATCCTGGTCGTAGACCTGAAAGACTGTTTTTACACCATTCCTTTAGATGTAAGAGATCAGGAAAGGTTCGCTTTTACGGTGCCAGTCGTGAACCACAGAGAGCCTACGCAACGTTACGTGTGGAAATTTTACCACAGGGGATGATCAATTTGCCCACCCTTTACCAAATTTACGTTCATGATGCACTGGAAAAATTTTGAAACCTTCACCCCACAGTCTTGGTGTTTCATTTTATGGATGACATTTTGAATGCAGCGCCGCAACTCGGCAGCGAAATGTTTAAAGACCTCCAGACCACTCTGGGGGAGAAGGGGTTACTCATTGCCCTGGAGAAAGTTCAGAGAACCGAGCCTTTTTCATACTTGGGCCATCGGCTTCTCCGTTCTTTCGTGGCACCAGTTTTGCCACAAATTAACCTCAAAGACTCAGTCACGGGGTGTGTGTGGCTAAGATGGCCGACGAGTAACATCTTGATCCGGACGCTCGCGCTTAGCAAAGTGGTAATCAGTGTGATGGAGTGAAATGGAAAAATTTTAAAGTGGTAATTTCTGTGGATAAGACTCCTGCTTGCCTTTCTGGAAAATTTCTGGAAGTTTTGAGGTCGGAAGGTCGAAGTTCGGAAGGTTTTCCTGGGCGGGTGAGGCCTGCGATGGCAGTCGCGGCTTTTCTGCCAAGGAGCCGAGAACGGGACCAGCGAGACTGCGGAGAAGCATTGGAATTGGCAAGAAACTGTCTGGCATGAAAACAATGCATGAAAGGACATATGGAATATGAAAGCTTAAAGTTAGCTGGGGATTTTGCTTAGAAGAGCCTGGACTCTGAAATGGAAATGGGTGGAAGTAGATGAAACCAAGTGGTTGTTTCGTTAATGGCTGCGGTCCTGGAAAGCGAAAGTGATCGTGCTTGGGTCTATGGTTTCTTCGCACCCCAGGAGTACCGCGGCATGTTTTGGTGATAACAAAGTGGTTTAAAAAGTTCTTGTCTGGGCTATAATATTGGAAGGTAGCAGTGTGTTTCCCAGCTTAAAGCGTGTGGGAAAAGTTTGCCGTTCCACAGAAGAAGAAGGGGGGTTTCAACCCCGAAGTTAAGGCAGCCGCTGGAAAATGGCGTTTTGATTTGTCCGCTTCAAGAGAAGGATTAATTGGGCTTCTTTTTGTTCCTTCACCGTGTGGATTACAAATATTTTTTTTTTGGAGCATACTGCTTCTCACGTCTTTTCCTTTCCAACTTGGATTTTGGGCTTTTTTTCCTTTCATTCCCCCCTCCCTTTTTTGGCGGCTTGGATTTAAACGAGAAGTTCTGGGTGACTGTTTCCTTGGAGCCTTTACTTTTGTAGTTTGGAAGATGACCAATTGGATTACTTGCTTTGGGGAAACGGATCTGATGTGGATTATTATTTTCTTTTTCTTTTTCTGTCTCTGCTGCCTGTTGGGAGTACATTTCGGTTCCTTCTGTTTTTTTTTGGATTACAATATTTAACTCTTTGTTGGATTTCTTCCTACATACAAGTTTCCCTTTTGGACTTGTGGAACCAAGGGTTGCAGTGTTACAGGTTTTTTCTGATTGACTAATTTCTACAACGTTCTGCAACATTGGACTTTTATATACTGCATTATTATGGATAAAGGTACAAGAGGGAAAGCAAAGGAGGAAGAGCCAGTTGTGAAGCCTAAGAAGAAGGAAAAAGTACCAATGGAGGAAGCCCCTCAGTCTTCATCTCCGCCCACAGTGCCTTATGATCAAACCCAAATTATGGTGGAAATTGGCAAGTTGTTTCAGAAATTGGAGAAGAATGAGGAATCAAGGGTGAAAGATAGAAATGAAATGATGAAAAAGCAAGATAAGGTGGTATCATCTGTTGCAGATTTTTCAAAAAAAGGTGGATTTAAGTCTGAAAAAAAATTAGAGGGAAATGTGAAATTGGTTCAAACTGAGGTAATTGCCATAAAAAGGAAATAAAAGGGACTCAGGAGGTGGTGCGGGAGAATAAGCTGAAATTGGATGAACAAGAGAGAAGGATTGATGCTGTGGAAGATATGATGAGAAAGCAGAATATTGTGATCCGTCAGGTGGTGGAACGGACACCGGACTTGTTAAGAGAAAGAGTGGTTCAGTGGTTAAATGGTTTGAATATGGGAAAAGAATTTGTCCAGGAAGATTTTGTAAGTGTATTTCGGGTGGGCCCAAGAAGAGGGAGGGTGGTCCAAAGAAATGTGTTGGCAAAATTTGCAAATTGGGCCGATAAGCTAAGAGTAATGGCCCATTTGAAACGAGCTGGTCCTGATGCTTTGAAATTTGATGGTTCTGACGTAGAAATCTATAATGATATCTCATTGAAAGAAAGAACGTGGAGATATAAGATGAGGCCTGTAACCAAATTGTTGATGAGTAAAAATATAAGGTATAATTGGAGATTTCCACAGCAACTGCGCTTCTTTTATGACAAAAGAATGCAAGTAATTGATGAAGGGGCCAATCCATTGGAGTACTTGAGCTTGCTGGAACTGGTAAAAGTAGATTCGGAAGAATGGATAAATCTCAAGAAGGAATTGATGGAATCGGGAGCTTTGGGGAGGGAGTATGAGAGGGAGGAAGCTGGTGTGGCAACAGGTGGAACACCGCAGCGAAGGGAAGAGGAGGAGGAGCTGTCATTGATCATGGTGGAGGAGGAGACAAGTAAGGAGCAATGAGAATTAGATTATAACAATTTAAAGCATTTAATTGATATAGAAAGGTGAGTAGCGCGTAGCACCGGTAGGAAGGCACATCTTGCATGTCCCCCCTCTCCCCTCTTTGGTTGTCAAAGGCGGCTTTTTTTTGTAAGAAGGTGGGGAGAGAGATAGTGTGTGTTGTATGTAGTTTTGTGTGGTATAGGGGTAAGGGGTTGTTGGTGGCACGCCCGATGGAGAGTTTAGAGCTTAGAAAGGAGGTAGGTTATGGGAAGTATTAAAATATTATCATGGAATGTGAAGGGTACAGGTTCTGTTCTTAAGAGATGGAGATTGGAATTGGCGCTGAAGAAAGATAGACCCGATATATTGTTCTTACAGGAAACGCATCAGAAGTCAAAAGACACGAATAAACTTTTTTTGGGATGGATGCAACACTATGAGATGGCGTTTGGAACTTCAAAAGCAAGAGGGGTGGCAATCATGATCTCTAAAAAATTAGGATTTGAGATTACAAAAAGTGTTGTGGATCAAGAGGGCAGATATTTGATTGTAAGAGGAAAAATAGAGGATGAGGAAATCATGTTGGTAAATATTTATGCTCCAAACGATCATCAAGAGGAGTTCCTAGAAAAAGTTCAGAAAATAGTGGAATTAGAGAATGTTGCAAAAACTATTGTGGCAGGAGATTTTAATTTGATAAGGTCAGGGCTAGATTGTACAAACATAGCAAGAAGTGGAACTGGTTTGAAAGGGAAGGTTCTGGATAAATGGATGGATGCTATGGGTTTGAAGGATTCTTGGAGAGAGTTTAAGGGCTCTGAAAGGGCATACTCTTTTTTTTCACACGTCCATGGGACCTACTCAAGAATAGATTATGTTTTTCTTACGGAAAATTTGATCAAAGATATAGAAGGAATGGAAATCGGGATCATTAAGGAATCGGATCATGCCAAAGTATATTTGGAATTGAAAGTACAAAAAGATATTCGAAGAGGAAGAAGTTGGAGGTACGATCCTAACTTGTTTAAAGACCAGAAATGTAAAGAGCAGATTATGGAAAGATGGAAAGAAAGTTGGCAGTGGAACGACAATAATGAGGTTAATTTTAATGTTGTATGGGATACCATGAAGTCGGTTTTTAGGGGGGAAAGCATAAAGTTGGCGAGTCTTAAATATGAAAGATATAAAGTAGAGGAGATAGAAAAAGAAAGAGAAATAAAGCAGTTACAGGAGGATCATGTGAAAAGTAAAGATAAAAAAATTCTTATGAAATTACAAAGACTTAAAGCAGAATTAATGGGCAAGGATATTGACAAAGTTAAATGAGATTTGATTTATTTAAATAGAGAATACTTTGAATTTAGCAACAGAAGTTCAAAATTATTAGCAAGAGCAGCCAAGGCTAAAAGGAAAAAAAGAGAAATTGCGGTATTGGTTAATAAACAAGGTTTAAGGTGTAATAAGAATACAGATAAATGTAAAATCGTCAGGGAATTTTATCAAGCATTATATGCAAAAAAGGAAGTAGATTTGGAGAGGCTCAAAAAGATATTGGAGAGACAGTTAGGGAACGGAATAAAACAAGAACATAGAGAGAAAATGGAGGAAAGGATTAATGATAAAGAGGTTAAGGAGGTAATTAGTGGGTTGAAGATGGGGAAAGCTCTGGGAGATGATGGATTATCGATAGAGTTTTACAAAGAATTTAAAGAAGTGGTGCCAAAATTGGTGAAGCTATATAATTATATTTTAGATGGAGGATCAATCCCGACTTCATGGTATAACACTACAATCGTTCTACTGCCAAAGCCTGGTAAGAATCTGGAAAGAGTGGAATCGTACAGATGCCAAGATCTTCACAGCAATATTGGCCAATCGTCTAAACAGTTTTATGGGGGAATACATAAATGTTGATCAAGTTGGGTTTCTAAAAGGTCGGCATATGGCAGACTTGACTAGAAGGGTATTAGATTTAATTGATAATGTTAATCAAATGAAGGAAAAGGTGGGCTTATTATCATTAGATATCTTCAAGGCATTTGATTCATTACAGTGGTCTTCAATTAAGGAAATAGTTAAAAAATATGGGTTTGGGGATAGATTTAATAGGGTAATAGACTTATTATATCAAAAAGGGAATGCTAGGATCAGAGTAAATGAGGAGCTTACTGATGTGGTAAATCTAGAGGCTGGTACTAGGCAGGGTTGTCCATTATCTCCTATCCTGTTTATTATGGCAATGGAGATATTAGCTAAAAATATAAGGGATGATTTAAATATAGAAGGGATTATGGGTAATAAAGTGAGTATGTATGCGGATGATACATTGCTTATGGTGAAACATCCGGAGTTGGTAATGGACAGGATTAAAGATCACCTACAGGTATTTGAAGCTATAACTGGATTAATGATAAATTGGGATAAATCAGAATTGATGCTGTGTAACTTGGGGGTAGGTGAGATGGGCAGGATAGTAGAGACATTTAATATACAAATTAAAGATAAGCTGAAATATTTGGGGATAATTATTTCAAATAAATTAGAAGAACTTAAACGATTGAACTATGACAGCTTGAGAGTCGAATTTAAGAATAAAATACAAGAGTTTCAGAAGTTGAAGCTGTCATGGTTCGGAAGGATTGCAATTTGTAAAATGATATTGCTACCAAAGATTAATTTTTTATTTGATGCACTAGCGATCCATTTGAAGGAGAAGGAAATTAATGAGTTTCAAAAGATGTTTAATTGTTTCTGTAATGGAGGTAAAAAATCTAGACTTTCAAAGAAGCTTTGGTATTTGTCTCAGAAAGAAGGGGGTCTGGGCATGCCAAATTTGTTAGCATACTATCGAGCATTTCAAATTAAGAATGTTGTGAAGATTTTGGCAAGAGAAAAAACAATTTGGGAGCAACTGGAGATGAAAGACTATAGAAATATTGGTAACATGATTTTCTTGGGAATAAAGGACAAGTTGAAAAGGCCAAATAATACTATGATGAGAGGGCTCATGGAGGTGTGGAAAAAGGTAAAGAAAGATATGGTCCCAAATCTCTCTCCAATTTTGGAATTGACTGATATGGTGTGTTTCCCAATAAAATTAGATAAGGAAAAAAAGGAAATGTTGGATAAAAATGGGATGCTTTTACTGAAGGACTGGTTAAAAGCTTGTGATGATGATACCAAGAGAAAAAAAATACTTGAGAAGTTAAATTTGGATTGGTTTCAGAAATTAAAGGTGGATAACTGGAATAAAAAATATAAAAGAGAAGTAGGGATAGATAGAACTAAGACGGAATTTGAGGAATTGGTAATAAAGATCAGAAAAGGGGAAAGAAGCATTAAGGGTCTTGTAAGCAAGCTTTATACTATATTGAATAAGGGTAATGATCCATAGGAAGATTTGAAACGGAAGTGGGAACAAAATTTGAATATAAAAATTGGGGAGGTTGAATGGAGAAATAAATGGAAAAAGAGGATTATGAGAACAATGTCTGTAAGAATTAAAGAACATAATTTTAAAATGTTGTGGCAATGGTACTTGACACCACTAAGACTTTATCAGATGGAAAATAAAAGAGATAAGTTATGTTGGAGATGCAAAGAAACTGATGGAACATATGAACACATGTGGTGGAGTTGTAAAAAAATAAGGGATTTTTTGGGAAGAATAGAAGGGGAGTTTGGTGAAATATTGGGTAAAAATGTTAAGTTGGTGTCAGGTACTATTCTTTTAACAAATGTGGAAGGTTTGGGTTTGAATAAAGAGGAAAAAGAATTACTGGAAATTGTATTAACTACAGGTAGACAATGCATAGCTAGAAATTGGAAAAACGATGTAGAAATACAGATCGGAGAGTGGTATAAAGAAATGTGGAGTCTAGCATTGAACGACAAATTGACATGGGAGATTAAAGTGAAACGAGATAATTTAAAAGAGAATAGGTTTTGGAATATATGGAAACTGTTTGTGGATCATTCTCTTATGGTAAATGATAGCTCAGGACCTGCACCATCTCAAAGAGGTTTTTGGAGTTGAAGTAGAAACCAAACTCTCCGGGCATTGTATATATTCACAGGGTGATTTGTAACTATTAAAAAATTATAATAGTGGTAGCACAGAAAGCTTTTATTGTTTTGATTGTGTAATAATTTACATTGTGGTATCTAACATTGGTGGTTATATGGTAAACAATTAGTCTAAGTACTATTATGTGCTAGCTTCTATGAATGTGAGTTAATATTGTATTGATGTTTTTTTTGAGTTATTATTGTATTGTATCGTTACTGTTTTTCTTTTCTTGTATGTCTGTCAAAAATTTAATAAAAATTATATATAAAAAAAGACTCAGTCACCCTGGTAGAATTGCAACAGATTCTGGGGAATATCAATTGGGCTAGACCGTATTTCAGGCTAGATACGGAACTCCTGAAGCCGCTCTTCTTGCTGCTAATGCTAGGTAAGCAGCCAGCAGACTGGATACACATTCCGCGAGAGGCACGCTTGACTCTCAAAAAGGTCAACCAAGTTCTCAGCCAGAGATGGGTGGACAAGAATAGCCAGGGGCCATATGCTCCTGTTCTGAACCTGTACATAGTCTGGACTGGAACCATGTTCACCGGAGCTCTAAGCGTAGTCTCCGAGTGAGGGGCGAATATCGTGGAATGGGTGTATTTACCACACACCTCTTCCCAAAACATCGTTCCTCCACATGAACTGGTTTCCGTGGTGATTTACTGAGGAAGGTCGAGAGCAAGGGATATCTCAGGGCACGATTTAGCGAAAATCATTGTTCCATCCAGCAGCTGATACAGCTCAGTGACTCACTCCCAGTTGCATTGGAAGGATTCACAGGATGTTTGGCATACCATTTGCCGAAAGACCCCAGACTTGTCTCGCTTCATTCGCAGACAGTCAGTTTGTGTGAGTTATTGTCCCTGGTTCCGCTTCAGGGAGCCAGGCAGTGTTCACTGATGGGGGTTGAACATATGGCGTTCTGACTTGGCAAGAGGGACAGGCTTGGCGCACACTTCTGACTCTTCTGCAGAAATCCGCGCAGCGGGCGGAATTGGCAGCAGTGAACCTCGCCTTGCGCATCTTTGCCAAGGAACACTTGAATATCATCACTGACAGCCAGTATGTCCGGAATTTGCTTCACATCTACCGGGAGCCTACATCACTCCCGCATTAGACAATAACTTGTTAGGTCTTTTCCTCACGACTCAATTTCATTTGTGAAACCGCACTGAAGCGCTCTATATCGCCCACATTAGAAGTCACCAGGATTTACCTGGCCCAATTTCCGCAGGCAATAGCAGAGCGGATAAGGCCGCAAAGGAAATTCAGCTGAGGTCAGTTTTGGGAGTCTTCATTACTTCGAATCAAAGTCATGCATTTTTTCATCAAAATGCCAAAGCACTTGCACGGCAGTTCAGGGTATAGTCCGTTCCTGCCCACAATGTGCAGGGGCGGCGGGGGGGGGGGCTCGTGGTTTGTCAACCCATGAGGGACAGAAGCCAACCAGGTGTGGCAGATGGATGTCACACATGTTCCGCAGTTTGGGAGATGGCAGTTCATACATGTCTGCATTGACACGTTTTCACAGTTTGGGCTACGGCTCAGAAGGGAGAAACGGCTTCCCATGTGGAGCAGCATCTCCTCTCCTGCTTCACGGCCATAGGCAAACCACGGCACGTGAAAACTGACAATGGTCCGGCATATAGCTCCAGGCAGCTGGCCGCGTTTATGGCCACCTGGGACATTAAGCACACTTTTGGTATTTCATACAATCTGCAAGGGCAAGCGATTGTGGAGCAGGAGAATCAGACGCTCAAGTCCTACCTTGATAAACAAACAGAAAGGGGGGAACTAGCCCTCCCCAAAAGCCAGGGTCAGGCACAGCATGGTCTGAACAAGGTACTGTTCACGTACAACCACCTCAACGTTTTTTCAGATTGCACCCCGCAGGAGAAGCACGTCCATCGCATGGAAGCTCTCCCGCGTCCTATGGTGCATTATTGAGTGCCACCGGATCCTTCTTGGAGGGGCCTGGCGTCACTCATAATGTGGGGGAGAGGGTATGCTGCAATTATGTCTCCTTCAGGTGTTATCTGGATTCCAGCTCGTTATGTGAAACCTCATCTCGAGTCCAATGGCGTGGAGCCAGGCATTCCCGGACCCGCTGCCGGAGGTGGAGGGATTGACCCTCACGGGGAAAACCAAGCGGAGGAGGAAATGACAGCTGGTGACAACACCGAAGATCACCTGGTGGATGGTCAAGTCCCTGTGCCAGGTGGCGACTGAGATCGTGCGGTGGGAGAACGTGGAACCAACGCCGGAGAACATCATGGTTGCAGTTTTGTCCCAGATCACCTTTAACTCCTTGATGACGATCATCTTGATCCTTTCCTTGCTTATGGGGGAGGGGTTCAAGCCGCTTGATTTGAAGCAGAAGAATTGATGCCTGGTGGAGATCTCTCTGCCTGGCTGCACTACAACATCTGGGAAAGATTGGCAAACCTCGTCAATCAGTCCGATTTTTGCGTGAGGCAGACCACCGATTCTGCCTCTCTTCTCAGTACTTGTCTCATCCCAGTGTGTCACCCCCCAGGCGCGCACATCAGGAACGGTGACTGGTTAGTGAAGCGGATATTTTGGCCGTTTCACAAAATCATGTACTCGACATATGCGCACTGGAGAACCCAAGTCACAAAGGTCCTACCAGCTGATGTGGCCACTCTGTACACTCCCCGAGTGGCGGTCAGCCCGAACTCAACTTGTGCTCGCATGACCGGCTGTTCCGCGGTTCAAAGGGCCACATCACTGTTGCCTCAACCCCGGCAACAGCAGTTGGACTTGCAATCACCCAGAGACTACTGACTTAATGTTTGGTCATGTCATTTTGCCTTCAGGCTGGTTTTTTACATGTAACCAACACACTTGGAACCTTCCATTCAGCCCCTTTCCCTGCTCCCTGCTCGTTCCAGGAGCCCATGCCACCGGCTCCCGGGATTTGAGGCAGGTGGGAGCCATTGCTTCTGCCTCCGCCCTCCCCACCTGGGGGGAAGAAAAAGGAGACGCCGACGCCGCGGCTCGCCAACGCTCCCTGCTCATTCCAGGAGCCCATGCCACTGGCTCCCGGGATTTGAGGCAGGTGGGAGCCATCGCTTCTGCCTCCGCCCTCCCCACCTGGGGGGAAGAAAAAGGAGACGCCGACGCCGCGGCTCGCCAATGCTCCCTGCTCGTTCCAGGAGCCCATGCCGCTGGCTCCCGGGATTTGAGGCAGGTGGGAGCCATCGCTTCTGCCTCCGCCCTCCCCACCTGGGGGGAAGAAAAAGGAGACGCCAACGCCGCGGCTCGCCAACGTTCCCTGCTCGTTCCAGGAGCCATGCCACCGGCTCCTGGGATTTGAGACAGGTGGGAGCCATCGCTTCTGCCTCCGCCCTCCCCACCTGGGGGGAAGAAAAAGGAGACGCCGACGCCACGGCTTGCCAACGCTCCCTGATTGTTCCAGGAGCCCATGCCGCCGGCTCCCGGGATTTGAGGCAGGTGGGAGCCATCGCTTCTGCCTCCGCCCTCCCCACCTGGGGGGAAGAAAAAGGAGACGCCAACGCCGGGGCTCGCCAGCGCTCCCTGCTCGTTCCGGGAGCTCATGCTTGTTGCTGGAACCAGGGGGGATTGTGGATGGGGTGGGAAGAGAGAGAGTTGGTCCTGCCAGCCAGGAAGGAGGGGCAGCATTCCATCTAGGGGGGTTCCAGGGATCCATATAGGTGTTGTAACGGGCATGGGGCGGTATGGCGGGTACCGTGGGGCGGGCCGCACTCGGGTAATGCGGGTCCGATATTTAAGTGTGGTCCCTCATTCCAGCCCTGCTGGTACATCTCTGGGCCCCAAGCAGCAGATCCAGAGTGACCCCGCCCTTAGGCTGCTGCTGGTGAATGCTAGATCGGTCTGTAATAAGGCCCCCCTGATCCAAGATTCTATCCAGGAGGGGTGGGCCAACCTGGCATG
The DNA here is from genome assembly GCA_035047345.1 of Bradypodion ventrale. NCBI lineage: Eukaryota > Metazoa > Chordata > Lepidosauria > Squamata > Chamaeleonidae > Bradypodion > Bradypodion ventrale. Next base: position 19,555,575 of record JAWDJE010000009.1, on the reverse strand, counting down.
CATCACCGAAACCTGGCTGACACCTGAGGATGGAGTACCTCTTTTGGACATGTGTCCAGCTGGGTTCGGTATTTGGCACCAGCCTAGAGGTGAGGGGAGGGGCGGTGGTGTCGCCATTGTTGCCAGGGAGTCTTTGGGAATTGCTAGGGCCACTGCTCCACAAGTGTCTGGTTGTGAGGCCCTGCTTCTACGGTTGGGCCCCAAGGGTCAGTTGGGGATCTTACTCCTGTACCTGCCCCATTGCAGGGTAAGGGATGCCCTGCCTGAGCTCCTCGAAGCCGTCTCGATGCTGGCGTTGGAGTTCCCGAGGCTTATGGTTCTGGGGGACTTCAATTTGCCATCATTGGGGATGGCTTCTGAGGTGGCAAGGGAGTTCATGGCTTCCATGGCAGCCATGGGCCTGACTCAGGTAGTTCGGGGTCCGACCAGGGGCAGTGGTCACATGCCAGACTTAGTTTTCTTGTCGGAGCAGTGGCAGAGTGATCTGAGATTACGGGATTTAGTCATCTCACCTGTGCCATGGTCAGATCACTATCTGGTGACTCTTGACTTTCTGGGGGCGACGCTTCATCGTAGGGATGCAGGGCCTATTAAAATGGCCCGCCCTCGGCGACTAATGGATCCAGATGGATTCCAGAGGGAACTGGGAGATGTTCCTCTGGATCGGCTACACGATTCACCCGAGGCACTTGTCGACCTGTGGAACAGGACGGCAACAGCAGCCTTGGATGAAATTGCGCCACTGCTGCCTCTCTGCGCCCGTGGGGTTAGGTCATCCCCGTGGTTCACGAATGAACCGCGGGAACTCAAACGGGCAAAGAGATGCCTAGAGCGCCGCTGGGTGAAGACCCAGGATGACTCCGATTGGACACTAGCTAGAGCTGCTATTAGGGCCTACCTAGTGGCGATGGGGGTGGTGAGGCGGCAATACTTCACCACCCTTATTGCCTCCACTGATAATCGCCCAGCCGCCCTGTTCCGGGTAACCAGGTCCCTCCTCGGTAGGGGGAGATCGGTGCCTGGTTGGCAGGGTTCGGCTGAGGACTTTGCTGACCATCTGGTGGAGAAAATCGATCGTATTCATTCAGGGCTGAATCCCGGCGTGGATGGGGAGGGTCGGGGGGGCACCGGAGCACAGTCTTGCTGTACGATCTGGGATCGGTTTGATCCTGTTGTCCCTGATGAAGTGGACAGGCTCCTTGCAGCTGTGCGTGCCACTACATGTCCTTTGGACCCCTGTCCCTCCTGGTTGGTGAAAGCCTCCAAGGTGGTGACAGGTGGCTGGGTCGGGGCGATAATAAATGCATCATTACGGGAGGGGGTATTTCCTGCACCGCTAAAACATGCTTTGGTGCGCCCCCTCCTGAAGAAAATATCCCTTGACCCAGCTGTCCTTAACAACTACAGGCTGGTTTCCAACCTGCTCTTTCTGGGTAAGGTTTTGGAGAAGGTGGTGGGGTGCCAGCTGCAGAGTGTCCTGGAGGAAGCGGATTATCTAGACCCCTTTCAATCAGGATTCAGGCCCGGGTATGGTACAGAGACGGCATTGGTCGCACTCATGGATGATCTCTGGCGGGAGCGGGACGGGGGTTATCCATCCGTCCTTGCTCTTCTTGACCTCTCAGCGGGCTTTGATACCGTCGACCACGGTATCAAACTTTGGGGTCCTTCTGGACTTGCGGCTGCTGCTAGAAGAACAGGTAGCGGCTGTGGCCAGGAGGGCTTTTGCCCAACTTCGGGTGATTCGCCAGTTGCGCACGCTCCTGGACCGGGGCTCCTTGCTTATGGTCACCCATGCTCTGGTCACTTCCCGACTTGATTATTGTAATGCGCTCTACATGGGGCTGCCCTTGACGACCATTCAGAGGCTGCAGCTGGTCCAGAATGCGGCAGCCCGTGTGGTGATGGGATGTGGGCGATATGCCCATGCCTCACCGCTACTTCGGGAGCTGCACTGGTTACCAGTTTGTCTCCGGGTTCAATTCAAGGTGCTGGTTTTGACCTTTAAAGCCCTATATGGCAGTGGGCCAGGATACCTTAGAGACCGCATCGTCCCAAGAGTGTCTGCCCATCCAACCAGAGTGGACCGGAGGGGCTCTCTAATAGTGCCATCAGCTAGGGGTGCACATCTATCCAGCACCCGAAGGAGGGCCTTCTCCGTGTCCGCACCAACTCTCTGGAACCTCCTGCCAACAGATCTAAGACTTCAAAGAGAATTGCTGCCCTTCAGGAAAGGATTGAAGACCTGGCTGGCAGGGCAGGTGTGGGGGCCGAATGGGAACACGGTCCCCACCTGCTGGCTTATGTAAACAATTAAGAACTCTCTCTTCTTCTTCTTTTTATAGTGGGTGGGATGGGTGGGTGGGATATGGGTCTTTTAAAGTGGGTGGGATGTGGGTCTTTTAAAGTGTTTTTATGTGTTTTTAGAACTTGTTGTAATGCCGCCTTGAGTCGGGTTCTGCCTGAGTGGGCGGCTTATATAAATATGACTATTAAATTAAAAATTAAATTAAATTAAATATTCCCGCAAATGTATCTGATTCCTTCTGTTGTATCAGTCATTTGACACTGTTGCTTCCCACAAAGGATATGGTTGCCCCAAGCACTGATCTATCTGCCCACACATGGCATGTTCGTGCCACCCAGTTAGATAGTTCATGTGACAGTAACATTAGGCTTCTGAGCAAAGCTGAGTACGTCTCATTGGCGGTCGATTTGTTCGGCGTGCCAGGCTTAGCCATAGGCAACACTCGCAGGATTGGTCAATTGGCTTGCGCTTTGGCAAAAGCCATTAATCACACCTCCTCGGCGATAGCGATGCTCAATCAAGAGCAAACGGAGCTTCGCCATGCTATATTGGATAATTGAGCAGCTATCGATTACCTCCTACTCTTACACCATTTGTGTTGCGAGACAGTCCATGGCATGTGTTGTTTCAACCTCACGGACAACTCTCGCAAGGTACAAAGTCAGATCACAGATCTCCATACCTTGGTTAAGAATATCAAGGAAGATGCCACGTGGGGGTGGTGGAATTCATTATGGTCATGGTTTCCATGGGAATGGCTACAAACAACGCTCAAGGTGATTGTTGGTGTTGCAATGTTAAGGATAGCGGTTTGCTGTTTCGCGCAATGTATTCCCTCATTGCTGTCAAGGTGTCCCCCATGGAGGAAACCCCAGGATGTCATCACTCCATGTCAGCTAATGCCACTCCTGCGCCAAGCCGTCTGTCAGGTCCAATTAAACAAATAAAGGGGGAGTGTGGATTCCGCGCACATAATTGGCACACTGTCCCTGACAGAACCATGGTTATGGGGGGTGTGGCATCATGGTGGAGTAGGAAGACAGGTTTCCTGTTACTTGCTGAAGGGTGAGCCGTGAAGAACGGAAAAAGGAGTGGTGAATGTGAGCATGCAGACCAAATAAGATCTAATATCCTTTCTTTAAATAATTTACTATTGAATGATCAAACTTGGAGCGGCTAAAGGCTTAAGATTGCTTAGATCTCCGAAGGATTGTAAACAGTGTGCCTGAGGAGCCATCGGCATCCTGACAGAATATGGTGGAGTTGTGAAGATATTAGAGAGGAGTGACTGATTCCTCCCCCTCCATCCTCAAGTTTGAAGTTGGCTCGCACAGAGCTTCGGAGCCTCGGATCCCCCCAGACACAAAGAGATCTGGTAAGTCCAGATAGATTCAATCTGTCGGGGGGAATAGAGGTGGTGAAGACTAATTGAAGTGGTGGTCTGCAGGGATCGACCGACCGAAGGAAGCCTTTTTTATATATATCATCCTGGAGGTGTCACGGCTCTGAGAACAGAAAAATAAGAGACCAAGTCAGCAAAGTTTCTAAGCCAGCTTTGTTTAAACAAGGCTGCATAGTTTGGGTTGACAGAAGTGCTGACGACTGGGGGAACTGGCTGGATTGATTGAAGAGACAGAGTGAGAGTTGAGGAGCGACCCGTGCCTGGATTCGAGGGAGAACTGTTCATGGACTGAGTTATTTGGAGCTAATTTGTTCTAACGTGACAGAAAAGGAGTGAGATTGAACATGTGTGTTCAAAGGGAAGAGGAAAGTTCCAGGGGCGGCTCTTGCCTGGTTTGAGTCAGCAACCTCCGATTCATTGAAATCACAACAAAGTTACAGTTTGGGCAAAACTTTGGTTACTATGGTGATATTGGATGTTATTTTTGTTATAAACTCATCTTAAAATTGGAGCTGGCAGCTGCGAAGAGACAGGGAACTACAAGACTCTGCAACATCAAGCGAGAAAGTTTGTTTCATTATACTTTGAACAGCCTTCGGCAGCCTCTGTTATCAAAGTGGTGACTGGACTGCAGCCTCCCTCCCCTGCATTCCTTCGCTTGGAGTTACAAGGTTACTGAGTGCTATTGGAGCAGACGACAAACTGTACTTTGACATTTTTCCCCCCATTTCTATATAGCACTTAAAGCGAAAGAAGGAAAGGAAAATAAGTTGAAAAAGGGACATAAACTCCTGTTTATATACTTTGTGTACTTTCTAGACAACCCATATTAATGGTCTTCCTACACTCTGGGTTATATTTGCATTCCCTCCCCCTTCTCTTAACCCCTTATCTGCTGTATTCTGGCATATACCATTAAGCATTATTGGTGTTGACATTGTTACCTATTTATGCTGATTTTCTCTCTCTTTTTCCTTCTATATAAGAGTGGTTGAAGATTGTTTAATGAGTAAGAGGGTAAAGGCACCAAATCAGGATCCATCTTGGGTGAGAGATAAAAGATTAATAAGAAGGGAGCAAGAAGAAAGTAGAAGAAGATCATTGAGGGAAGAACTTGATGAGATATTTGATTTGGAACAATTAAAAAAGAAAGGGGAAGAAAGAAGGAGTAAACAATTGCAACAAGGGATTCAGGAAAAGCAACAGGAGGGTGGGGGTGGGGGTTAGAAGGAATGAGCAGGGCAGGAACTTTAAAAACACAGGTTACTCTAATGGATTTACCATCTGTCCAAAATAAGGATTCAGATGCACAGGAGGGGGCAGAGATGGATAAGACCTCAACTTCCAATATTAAAGATTTAAAGGGAAACTTAGAGTCTAGATTTGATAAATTGGAGCAGGCACTACAAACAAAGCTTCAAGATATGGAAGAACAAAGATTGTTAGATAATAAAAGATTTCAAATGGAGATTAAAGACACTATTTCAAAAGTAATTAAATTAACTAAAGTTGAATGTACAAATTTGATTAAGGAAATAGAGGATTTGAAAGAAGGGGTAAATGCCATTGGTAAGGAAGTGTGGGAATTACATCATGATATGAAGGAAATGAAGGTGAGAGTGAATTCCACAGAGGACAAGTGGTCAGATCAGGAAAAAAAGTTGGGTTATCTGGAAGATCAATTGAGAAAAAATAATGTGTTGATTAGACATATCCCGGAGGATAATCCAGATGATTTAAAACAGAGATTTTTAAATTGGCTGAATGGATTAAATTTAGGGGAGAAGGTGGGTCCGGAAGAAATAGTGAGCATATATAGATTAGGCCCCCCCAAAAAAAACAATGGAGTTGGAGTGCGAAATGTCCTGGTGAAATTTGTTAATTTGGGCTTAAAATTAAAATTGATGAATCGAATTAAATCTTTAGGTCAAGAAGCCCTAAAAATGGAATCTATAACAGTAGAAGTATACAATGACATATCATTGGAATAACGGGTCTGGAGGTCACGTTTAAAACCAGTGACTAAAATATTAAGAGACAAGGGCATTAAATATAATTGGAGACCACCCAAACAATTAAGATTCATGAATCAAGGGAAAAAAATTGCATTAAGGGAAACTCCTCAAATGTTGGACATACTTATAAGTGCAAATATTATAGAGAAGGGTTCAAAGGACTGGCAATCTCTAAAGGAGTTACTAACTCCAAAGATGAAGGAGCAGGAAGATGAGGTGGAAGACGAAGAAATGCTGGGGGCGGAGGGAGGTAGTTAAATGGTTTGGTCATTCATTTTATTAAATGGTCTATTGAAAATATATTAATTTTTAAGTTTGTAAAAATAGATATTGAACATGCAACAGTTGTATGTCAGAATGTCATTTTTTTTGCTTAACGTTCCCCCCCCCCCCAACTTTGGATGTCAAAGGTTGCTTTCCGACTAGGAAAGTGGGGGGGGGGGGGGTGTTTGAGAATTTTTTCCTCATTTTTGTTATTGTTAAGTTTTTTTCTTTGCACATGGAATTCAAAGGTTGATAGAAGTAAACTAAAATGGATGAAAGAGAACTTTTTCTGTAGTTTTTTAATTTTTTTCCACAATTTTTCTTTTTTCTTTCAATGTTGGGGAACTGTTGGTGAGGGAAATAAGACCAATACTCCCTCATGTCAAGGAGATTAAAAATTATATCATACAATGTTAAGGGCCTGGGGAATCAAATTAAGAGAAAAAGACTAGAGGTAATTTTGAACAGAGAGAAAGCAGATGTTATATTTCTTCAAGAGACTCACCAAAAAAATGTAAATAAAAATAATCTTTATGTAAAGGGAACCGATATATATGAAAAATGTTTGGGAACCTCAAATTCCAGAGGTATAGCTACCATAATAGCGAATAAACTGGGGTTTATAATGTCCAAGAATATATGTGATAAAGAGGGAAGGTTTCAGCTAATTAAGGGTAAGATTGAAGATGATGAATATACCTTGGTAAACATTTATGCTCCAAACAAAAATCAAGGTTTCTTTTTAGATAAGATTTTACCAATTATAAAAAAAGAAAGATCACCAAATTTGATAATAGGTGGAGACTTTAATTTAACAAGAGCTGTGACTGATGTTTCCAATTATTCCAACTATCGGAAAGGTCAATTCAATATACTTGACAGGTGGATGAAGAAGCTAAATCTTACAGATACTTGGAGATATATGAAAGGAAAGGAAAAGGGATTTACCTTCTTCTCCTCAGTGTCAAGAACATATTCCAGATTAGATTATTTTATGGTATCAGAGAACCTTTCACATAATTTGGAAGAATTTAAAATAGGCACGTTTAAGTTGTCAGATCATACCCCAATCACTTTGGAAATTAATTTAGGAAAGGATGTTTCAAAAAGTAATATATGGAGGTTTGATACAAAACTCCTAAATAATGAAGTGATAAAGAAAAGATTGATGGACAAATGGGTAGAAACATGGGAGATCAATGATACGGGTGAAGTGGCACCACATATTTTATGGGATGCCATGAAAGCGGTATTAAGGGGAGACTGCATTCAGGAAAAAATTATTATTGATAGAGAATTAAATAGGAAAATAGTTAAAAGAGATCAAGAATTAAAAGAATTAGAAAGAAGACATGCAGAGGATGGTAATGAGAGGAATTGGAATAAACTTCAGTCTTTAAGAAAAGAGGTAATAGGTTTAGAAATTGACAAAGCAAGAAAGGATTTGGTATATCTAAAGAGAAATGACTTTGAATTTAATAGTAAGGATATGAAAACTTTAGCAAAAAGAGCAAAAAATAAGAAGATCAAGAGACAAATAGAAGCTCTGTCAGATGAGGATGGTCTCATAGTACATAAACTAGAGGGGAAACTCCATATTGCAGAAAAGTTCTTTGCGGATTTATACAAAGAAAAGTCTGTTAATGTGACAAATTTAGGAACTTTTTTAGATCAAAATTTAAATATAAAATTAAAAAAAGAACATTCAGATTATATGGAGCAAGAAATTCAAGATAAAGAAATTGAGATAGTGATTAAAAACTTAAAAAATGACAAAGCACCAGGTGAAGATGGTTTTCCATCGGAAATATATAAACAATGTCAGGAAGTAATGATTCCCAAATTAAAGAAATTGTATAATTATGTATTAGAGGGGGGAAATATGCCAAAATCCTGGAGTCGTTCAATTATGGTATTGATCCCAAAACCAGGTAAAGATAGGGAAAAAATTGATGCCTACCGCCCTATCTCCTTATTAAATCAGGACGCTAAGATATTCACCTCTTTATTAAATAATAGACTTAATAGCTTTTTAAGCTTTTATATAGGAGAAGATCAAGCTGGTTTTTTGAAGGGCAGACAGATGGAGGGATTGATAAGTAGGTTAGTTAATATTATAGATTTGGTTAAAAAGAGTAAGGAAAAAGTTTGTATTTTGGCACTAGATATCTACAAAGCATTTGACTCTATTCAGTGGTCTACTATTAAAGAAATATGTTGCAGATTAGAATTTGGTTCTAAATTTAAACATGCAATTGATCAATTATATAATGATTCAGTGACAAGAATAAAAATGAATAATAGGTTAAGTGGAGAAATCGAGATTAAGGCTGGTACCCGACAAGGCTGCCCGCTCTCCCCATCACTTTTCATTCTAGCAATGGAGTTGTTAGCAAGAAGTATTCGACAAGATGAAGGTTTGACAGGTGTTAAAAACAAAAAAATTAGTCTATTTGCAGATGATACCTTGCTAGTGGTCAAGGACCCTCTTCTAAATATTAATAAAATTCAACATCATTTGAAGTTATTCGAGCAAGTTACAGGATTAAAAATAAATTGGAATAAAACAGAAGCTATTACTTGTAATTTATCGGAGGGGGAAAAGAAGAAAGTAATGGAGAAATATAAATTTAAAATAAGAGATAGAATGAGATATTTGGGAATAATGGTGTCAGATGAAGTTAAGGATTTGTATAAGATCAACTTTAATAAGTTAAAAGAGGAAATAAAAAGAATTAAGGATCAATGGAAATCATTGAAAATATCATGGTTTGGGATGATAAATTTGTGCAGGATGAAAATTATGCCAAAACTAAACTTTTTATTTGAAAATTTACCAATACAAATAAAAGAAACAGAGCTTAAAATCTGGCAGAAATTGATAAATGAAATCTGTGACAATGGAAAAAAGCCAAGAATTAATAAAAGTTTATGGTATTTAAAAAACAAGTTGGGAGGGCTAAATATCCCGAATGTTAAACTCTATTACAGAGCTTTCAATTTAAAGAGAATTATTAAACTATTAAGTCAAAATTGTGCGCAAAAGTATGAATTAGATTATATAGAGTTTAGAAATTGGAAGGGCGAATTATTTTTAGGTGAGATAAGAACTAATCCCCAATTTTGTAATTTTTCTTTAAAGAATATATTCAGAATATGGAAAGGATTAAAACCAATATTATCTCCAAATTCTTCGCCCATAATGGAAATTTTAGACCAACAAAATTGTCCTTTAGAGGTAACAATAAGTACAAGAGAAATTTTAACACGCAAAAAAGCTCTGTTAATCACGGATTGGATTGATAATTGTAATACCATCTTCCAAAGAAAAAGTATTTATGCGGAGTTAGGCTTAAACTGGTTGCAAGAACTACAGATGGAGGCGAGGAATAGAAAGATGAGGGAAAACAATACAACAAATCGGGCATCAACCCCCTTTGAAAATCTGACTCTTGAAGTAAGGAATGGTAAAAAGAATTTAAAAGGTTTAGTGGGAAAGATTTATCAGTTGCTAATTTCTAGTGAAGATACTCAGCACTGGCTTAAAAAAACTTGGGAGGAGGATTTGGGAATCATAATAAAAGATGAAAACTGGAAAAAGAAATGGACCCATAGAAGTATGAAATCACTTTCAATAAAGGAAAAAGAACATAATTGTAAAGTACTTTGGAGGTGGTATCTCACTCCAGCCAAATTACATTTAATAAATAATAAAAACTCTGATTTATGCTGGAGATGAAATAAAGGAAGAGGGACTTACATTCATATGTGGTGGCTGTGTGATAAAATGAGGAATTTCTGGGATGTTATAGAAGAAGAATTGAATAAAATATTAAAAATAACAATAGTGCTAAGTCCAAAGATAGTATTACTAGGTGAAGTGGATGATTTACATCTGGAAAATAATAAAAAAGAATTATTGTTATCTTTATTGATGGTAGCCAGACAGCTAATTGCCAAGGAATGGAAGAGTGGAAATAATATTAATAAAGTTAGATAGTACGCAGATGTTTGGCAATTGGCTCTCAATGAGAAATTAACTATCCAAGTTCACCAGAAAAAGGGGTTACCAATAAAGACACCATTTTGGGAGATTTGGGGTCCCTTTGTCAACTTCGCTTTATTAGGTGATAACAAGTTTAACCCAAGCCCTGACATGACCCAATTTTGGAAACAGATTTGAGGGTAAATGGTCAAGAAACCCCTGCCGACATCCCCCGACAGAGCACAGGTGGTCGGGTTATATTGTTTTATTGCTTTAGGTATTTTTTATAATGTATAGATTTGTTACTGTATTATTTTTTGTATTATTTTCATTATTTGTTTTTGTATTATTTCAGTTCTTAATAAAAGCTTAATAAATTTTAAAAAAAACCATGGTTATGGGAGAACACTCCTTCGAGCCTCTGGTTCCTTCTGTTGTATCAGTCATTTGACACTGTTGCTTCCCACAAAGGATATGGTTGCCCCAAGCAATTGGGGAGCGGATTAATAGCTATTGTTTTATTCACCGATTGCTGACCTAACAGACAGGTCGGACAATAGAGGGCAAAAGATCGCCAGATGTTTAACTCGATAGGCATGTAATGAGTAATCTCGCATCCGCAGATGCTCTAAGCTCTAGAGTCAATCTAGGTGCATGTTTGCTCCTGATAACAATAGACAATGCATGTCCCCGGTAGTAAATTAGATAGATAAGAAACTTCCCCTGGTGAAGTCATCCATAATGGGTAACTTGTGTAATCTCAATGTGCAGACTCAGGGCTTTCCTGTAACGGCTACGCGCAACGTATGCACACAGTCAAGCTAGGCAGGGTATAAAGTTAATTGCCATCTGATCAATAAACGCTGGTCTTCGTTCCATCTTGCCTCACGTGTCTTGCTTGACCAGTTTCCTCCAGGACCCTCCGGCCCACATCGGGCCCCGATCCAACATATGGTGACCCCGACGTGATCCTACTCGTGAGTAGCGATGCCCTTGGTACTGGATGGGGCTGTTTTACACCAGAACCGCATCCAAGTCTTCCCGGAGGATCACGCAGCGGTTCAGGTCGGAAAGCCATCCAATCTAAGTGACAGCTACGCTAAGCGGCGAGGCATTCCAGAGGCATGTAATGGCATGTAACGACTACGCGCAACATATGCACGCAGTCAAGCTAGGCAGGGTATAAAGTTAATTGCCTTCTGATCAATAAATGCTGGTCTTTGCTCCATCTTGCCTCACGTGTCTTGCTTGACCAGTCTCCTCCGGGACCCTAGGGCCCACAGGGCCCTGATCCAACAGAGAATGACCCTCTACATCCTTAAGTCTGTCAACTCAGGTTCCAGGAAGAGCTTTATGGCAAGAACTAACATTCTTGAGGGTATGCAATAGCAAAATCAAATTAGAAGATAGAGGAAGGAGCTCACTGGACAAGGAATGACATTAAAGGAGAATATGGCTGTAAGACAAATATTCTCAAGTGGCGGCTGCTGACGGACTACAGCTAATTTGCTTCATGTTTGGCCGATGACAAAGCCAAGAAGATGGCCTCATTCTGGCAGTTTAAAGTTTCATCTGGACTGGACATGGAAGAAGTGAATACAATTCTGTTACAAATGAACTGTATTCATTGCAGTTTTCTCAGATCATCAAATACAGTAGATTTTTCATTATGGGTATGAAATATTGTTCCAAGAAACAATTTCAGTTTTGTTTCACTTTAGTTGCAGTGTATTACACTCATAGAAATAATTGCAGCTTTATTTTTTATTTTTATTTTTTATAAATTTTTATTAGATTTTTATACATATAAAATGCAAAACACAATACAAAACAAATAAAGTATACAACATAATATTTGAAAAATAATCAAAATACATAATACAAAAACAACTTTAAGGAAAAAAAATGATGCAGACCTATCCTAATACCTAAAAACCATCATTATAATTATAATCTCTTGATTTATTACTTAATGGTTATTCTCTAACCTTAACTGTCATCTCTAAAACTCATTTTCCAATAAGTCATATAGTACCATTATGGATAGGAGAAAAATAGAGAGAGAAAAAAAGAAGAAAAGAAATATATATATAGACAATAAATCACCCTGTGTTTATTTACATTGCCCTGGAGAGCTCAGAGTATCTCAGTAATTTAATTCCAAAATCCACTTTGCTCAGGTACAGGTCTGTTTCTTTCATCCCCCTTAAGAGAGTGATCCACAAAAGGTTTCCAAATATTCCAAAATCTGTTTTCTTTCAAATTATCCCTCTTTTTCTTTATCTCCCAAGTTAATTTATCATTCAATGCTAAATTCCACATTTCTTTATACCACTCTTCAGATTGTATAATTACATCATTTTCCCAGTGTCTAGCAATACAACGTCTAGCCGTTGTAATCATTATTTCTAATAACTCTTTCTCATCCTTGTTTAATTAATACCTTCCACATTTGTTAACAGGATGGTACCTTAAGATTAAAGACTGAATTGGTAGGTAAAGAAATAGAAAAAGTTAAAAAAGATTTGGTTTACTTAAAAAGGGAATATTTTGAGTTTAGTAATAAAAACTCAAAGTTATTAGCAAAAGCAGCAAAGGACAAAAGGGAAAAGGGAAATTGGAATTTTGATTAGCGAACAAGGGATAAGATGTAATAAGATAAAAGATAAATGTAAAATAGTGAAAGATTTCTATCAAACCCTTTACTCAAAAAAAGAAATAGTTGAGGAGAAACTTAAAATGAAATTAGAGAGGCAAATAACCAGTGGAATAAAGCAGGAACATAGGGACAGAATGGAAGAAGCGGTGACAGAAAAAGAAGTAAAAGAGATAATTAATAAATTGAAGTTGGGGAAAGCCCATGGAGAAGATGGGTTGCCTGCGGAATTTTATAAGGAACTCGGTGATAAGGTGATTCCAAAGTTGGTAAAATTATATAATTATATATTAGATGGAGGGCAAATTCCAACTTCATGGTATAGGACCACAATTGTACTTTTACCAAAACCGGGAAAGAATTTGGGAAAAGTAGAATCCTATAGACCTATCTCATTGATAAATCAAGATGCCAAGATCTTTACAGCAATACTCGCTAATCGTTTGAATAATTTTATGGGAGAATATATAAACCCAGATCAAGTGGTGTTCTTGAAAGGAAGACATATGGCAGATTTGATCAGAAGAGTAGTAGATTTAGTCGATACGGTGAGTCAAACGAAAGAAAAAGTGAGATTAATATCTTTGGATATATTTAAAGCATTTGACTCTCTACAATGGACTTCTATTAAGGAGATAATTAAATCATATGGTTTTGGTGCAAAATTTAGAAAAGTAATTGATCAATTATATCAGCAAGGAATAGCCAACGTCAGAGTAAACAAAGAGGTTACAGATGAGATAAAGTTGGAGGCTGGCACGAGACAGGGTTGTCCTTTATCCCCAATATTGTTTATAATGGCCATGGAGTTATTAGCTAAAGCTATAAGAGAGGATGGAAAAATAGAGGGGATTATGGGAAAAAAGATAAGTATGTATGCTGATGATACGTTGATAATTGTAAAGCAACCAGAGAAGGTAATGAATAAAATTAGGACACAATTAAAGGATTTTGAGGATATTACTGGGCTGAAAATAAATTGGGATAAATCGGAAATGATGTTATGTAATATGGGAGAAAAAGAACAGAGGAAATTAAAGGGCATAGTTAATATTCAGATTAAGAATAAATTGAAATATCTGGGAATAACTATATCAAACAAATTGGAAGATCTTAAAAGACTGAACTATGATAGCTTGAAAATTGAAATTAAGAATAAGATGCAAAGTTTTCAAAAGTTGAAGCTATCATGGTTCGGGAGAATTGCAATGGTTAAAATGATGTTATTACCCAGAATAAATTTTTTATTTGATGCGTTAGCGATTCAATTGAAGGATAAGGAAATTAAGGAATTTCAAAAATTGTTTAACAACTTTTGCAATGGGGGTAAGAAATCTAGACTGCCCAAAAAGTTATGGTATTTGCCGCAGAAAGAAGGAGGGTTGGGAATGCCGAACTTGATGGTATACTATCGGGCATTTCAAATTAAGAATGTTGTGAAGATCTTGGCAAGGGAAAAGGTAATATGGGAGGAAATTGAGATGAGGGATTATAGACACATGGGTAAAATGATTTTTCTAGGCTGTAATTTGGGAAACGCAGTGACTAAAAATATTATGATGAAAGGATTAATGAATGTATGGAAGAGAGTGAAGAAGGATTAGGTTCCGAATGCCTCTCCAATACTGGAAATTTTAGACATGGCGAGTTTTCCAATTAATATAAATGAGGGGATAAAGGAGATATTGAAGAAAAATGAGGTTATCCTGTTAAAAGACTTGTTCCGGATATGCAGTAATGAGAGCAGTAGGTTAAAATTGTTTGAGCAATTAAAAATTAATTGGTTTCAGAGATTAAGAATTATTAATTGGAATAAAAAATATATGAGGGATTATGATTTTGAAAGAGAAAAGACTAAATTTGAAGAATTAATTTCAAAAATTAGAAACAGAGAAAAAAATATCAAGGGATTAGTCAGTAAGTTATATACAATCCTAAATAAGGTGGGCGATCCACAAGAGGAATTGAGATTAGGGTGGGAACAAGAATTGAACATAAAGATAGAAAAAGATTTATGGAAAAATAAATGGGAAAAGAGGATTATGAGAACTATGTTGGTTAGAATAAAGGAGCACAACTATAAAATGTTGTGGAGATGGTACCTGACCACAGTAAGGTTACATCAAATGGACAATAAAAAAGAGAATAAGTGTTGAAGATGCAAGGATACTATTGGAACATATGAACACATGTGGTGGAGTTGTAAGGTGGTTAAAGATTTTTGGAATAGAATTGAAAAAGAAATTGGAGAAATTTTTGGTAAAATGGTAAAATTGGGGTCAGGCATTACTCTACTAACAAATGTGGAAGCCACTAATTTAAATAAGGATAAGAAAGAGTTATTAGAAATACTGATAACAATAGCTAGAGGATGTATTGCTAGACATTGGAAAAATGATGTAATTATACAAACTGAGGAGTGGTATAAAGAAATGTGGAACTTGGCGTTGAATGATAAATTGACTTGGGAGATAAGGAAAAAAAGGGATAATTTGAAAGAAAATAGATTTTGGATTATATGGAAGCCTTTTGTGGATCACTCCCTTAAGGGGGATGAAATAAACAGACCTGTACCAGAACAAAGTAGATTTTGGAATTAAATTAGTGAGAAATTCTGAGCTCTCCAGGGCAGTGTAAATAGGCACAGGGTGATTACTATATAGTCATATATTTTTCTTCTTTTTGTTTTTTGTCGTTGATCTTTCCTATTCATAATGGTATTATATGATCTATTAGAAAATGCGTTTAGAGATGTAGTTAAGAATGGAGAATTCAAGAAATAAGCCAAGAAACCGTATTTACAATGAGGTTTTAATGACATTTGATTTAAAGATAAATATATAAACATATAGGATAGGTGTCTATTTTTTCTTTTTCTTCTGTTTTCTTTTCTTTATTTGTCATTTTTTGTATTTAGTATATGATTTTTTTAAAAAAAACAAGTATTCTCCCCCCCTGTATAACGCATTTGTTATGTATTGTATTTTATTGTATGTGTATAAAAACTCAATTAAAATTTATAATAATAATAATAAAAAAAACAGGATGGTACCTGAACCCAATTTAACCATCTTGCCCAATATTTCTCCAATTTCTTTTTCAATTCTTTTCCAAAAATCTTTAACCACTTTATAACCCCACCACATGTGTTCATACGTTCAAATAGAGCCCTTGCATCTCCAACACATTTTGTCTTTTTTATTGTCCATTTGGTGTAACCTCACTGG
Source organism: Bradypodion ventrale (assembly GCA_035047345.1). Lineage (NCBI taxonomy): Eukaryota > Metazoa > Chordata > Lepidosauria > Squamata > Chamaeleonidae > Bradypodion > Bradypodion ventrale. The sequence continues at coordinate 19,539,718 of JAWDJE010000009.1, read as the reverse complement.
GGTCAGATACAATCTCCACAACATTTTAAAATTATGTTCCTTTATTCTAACCGACATAGTTCTCATAATCCTCTTTTTCCATTTATTTCTCCATATATCCTTTCCTATCTTTATATTCAAATCTTGTTCCCACCCTAATTTCAAATCCTCTTGTGGATCACCATCCTTATCTAGTATTGTATACAATTTACTGACTAGTCCCTTAATATTTTTATCCCCCTTTCTGACTTTTAGAATCAGCTCTTCAAATTCCGTCTTTTCTCTTTCCAAATCATAATCACTCAAGTATTTACTGTTCCATTTAATAATCCTCAATCTCTGAAACCAATTGATTTTTAATTGCTCAAACAATTTTATCCTACTAACCTCATCGTTGCATATCCGGAACCAGTCTTTCAACAAGATAACCTCATTTTTCTTCAATACCTCCTTTATCTCCTCATTTATATTAATTGGAAAACTCGCCATGTCTAAAATTTCCAGTATTGGAGAGACATTCGGAACCAGATCCTTCTTCACCCTCTTCCATACATTCATTAATCCTTTCATCATAATATTTTTAGTCACTGCCTTTCCTAAATTACAATATAAAAAGACCATTTTACCCATATGTCTATAGTTCCTCATCTCAGTGTCCTCCCATATTACCTTTTCCCTTGCCAAGATCTTCACGACATTCTTGATTTGAAATGCCCAATACTATGCCATCAAATTCGGCATTCCCAACTCTCGTTCTTTCTGTGGTAAACACCATAGCTTTTTTTTGGTAACCTGGATTTCTTTCCACCATTACAAAAATTGTTAATCAGTTTTTGAAACTCCTTAATTTCCTTGTCCTTCAATTGAATTGCTAACGCATCAAATAAAAAATTTATTCTAGGTGAGTGTCAAAGTGCATCATTTTAGTGAGTGCAATTCTCCCGAACCATGACAGTTTCAACTGTTGAAAACTTTGTATCCTGTTCTTAATTACAGTTTTCAAACTATCATAGTTCAGTCTTTTAAGCTCTTCCAATTTGTTTGATATAATTATTCCCAAAAATTTCATCTTATTCTTAATCTGAATATTAACTATATCCTTTATCTTCTTCTGATCTTTCTCATCCATATTACAAAGCATCATTTCCGATTTATCCCAATTTATTTTCAACCCAGTAATATCCTCAAATTCCTTTAGTTGTTGCCTAATTCTATTCATTACCTCTTCTGGTTGTTTTACAATTATCAAAGTGTCATCGGCATACATACTTATCTTTTTCCCCATAATCCCCTCTATTTTTCCTTCCTCTCTTATAGCTTTTGCTAATAACTCCATTGCCATGATAAACAATATTGGAGATAAAGGACAGCCCTGTCTCATACCTGCCTCCAACTTTACCTCATCTGTAACCTCATCGTTTACTCTGACAGTGGCTATTCCTTGCTGATATAATTGGCCAATTACCCTTCTAAATTTGACACCAAATCCATAACTTTTAATTATTTCCTTAATTGAAATCCATTGTAGAGAGTCAAATGCCTTGAATATATGCAGAGATATTAATCCCACTTTTTCTTTTGTTTGACTCACCGTATCCACTAAATCCACTACTCTTCTGGTCAAATCTGCCATATGTCTTCCTTTCAAAAACCCCACTTGATCAGTATTTATATATTCTCCCATGAAATTATTCAAACGATTAGCAAGTATTGCCGTGAAGATCTTGGCGTCTTGATTTATCAATGAAATGGGTCTATAGGATTCTACTTTCTCTAAATTCTTTCCAGGTTTTGGCAAAAGTACAATTGCGGTCCTATACCATGAAGTTAGGATTTGCCCACCATCTAATATATAATTATATAATTTTACCAACTTTGATACCACAATATCTCCAAATTCCTTATAAAAATCCACGGGCAACCCATCTTCTCCAGGGGCTTTTCCCAACTTCAATCTAGCAATTACCTCTTTTACTTCTTTCTCTGTCACTAATTCTTCCATTTTATCCCTATGTTCCTGTTTTATTCCACTAATTATTTGCATCTCTAGTTGCATTATTTGCATCTCTAGTTCCACTAATTATTTGCATCTCTAGCTTTTTAAGTTTCCCCTCATCTATGTCTTTCTTTGCATAAAGAGCTTGATAAAAATCCTTCACAATTTTACATTTATCCTTTATTTTGTTACATCTTATCCCTTGTTCATTAATCAAAACTCCAATTTTCCTCTTTTCCCTTTTGTCCTTTGCTTGCCTTTGCTAATAATTTTGAATTTTTATAACTAAATTCAAAATATTCCCTTTTTAAATAAACCAAATCTCTTTTCACCTTTTCAATTTCTTTACCTACCAATTCAGTCTTTAATTTTAATAGATTAGCGAAAACTTTTTTGTTCTTTGTTTTTGAATGCTCCTCCTGTAACTGCTTTATCTCCTTTTCAAGCTTATCCTGTGTTAATTTATAATTTTTATATCTATTACTTGCCAACTTTATACACTCCCCTCTAAAAATCGACTTCATGGTATCCCAGACCACATTGTATTCTACCTCACTGTTATCATTCCAATGCCAACTTTCACTCCAACTCTTCATAATTTGTTCTTTACACTTCTGGTCTCTAAATAGATTAGGATCATATTTCCAAGTTCTCCTTGATCTAATCTCGTTCTGTAGTTTCAAATCCAGTAACACCTTGGCATGATCAGATTCCTTAAATATTCCGACTTCCATTTCCTCCATATTTTTAACCAAATTTTCAGATACAAATATATAATCTATTCTGGAATAAGAGTTGTGAAGCTGCGAAAAATAAGAATATACCCTTTCTGATCCCTTATGTTCTCTCCAAGAATCTTTCAAACCTAATATGATCATCCAATTATCCAACATTTGCCCTTTAATCCCTTTTCCACTTCTTAATATGTTTGTACAATCCAGATTTGATCTTACTAAGTCAAAATCACCAGCCACAATCATTCTCCTTGATTTTTCTTTTACTAATATCGTACGCATTTTTTTAAAAAATTCCACTTGATGATCGTTTGGGGCATAGATATTTACCAACATTATTTCCTCATCATCTATTTTCCCTTTCACTATCAAAAATCTCCCTTCGAAATCTGAAATACTATTTGTTATCTCAAACCCCAGTCTATTCGAGATCAGAATTGCAACTCCTCTTGATTTCGATGTACCATAAGATTTTTTCATAGTGCTGAATCAAGTTTAAATTTTTTTTGTTTGTCTCTTGAGATTTTTGATGAGTTTCCTGTAAAAAGACTATGTCCGGTCTATCCCTCTTCAGAGCTGATTCTATCCTCCTCCTCTTAATTTGAGATACTGTACCTTTTACGTTCCATGTTAATACCTTTATTGCTCTCATAATTTAAATCATCCCACACTTTTATCTCTCCTAAGCTTTCCCTTAGGCGTGCTACCAATTAACCTATAATAATTAAAAGAAAACATAAAACACACAATAACAACCTCCCCACTTTCTCCTTCAAAAAAGGAAGAAGAAAAAAACACCTTTGACTACCAAAGAGGGGAGGGGGGGAATGTGTTAGATAAGCATATTAATTAAAGCTCAAGCGCACACTCCACATTTTAAAGATACAAACTACCGTGTTTCCCCGATTATAGGACCTCCTCCCTTAATAAGACACCCCCTTTTCCCCCTGCCTTTGAAATATAAGGCCCCACCCGAAAATAAGACCCCCTTACCTCCGGCCGCCTTACAGCCGAGACCAGTCTCGATCGGGCTTCCCCACTCGCCACCAAGGGACGCTTCCCTTGGTTGCGAGTGGGGAAGCGCGATCGAGACTGCCCTCAGCTCAGCTGTGAGGAGGCGTCGGAGCCGGCCGCCTTACAGCCAAGATCAGTCTCGATCGGGCTTCCCCACTCGCAACCAAGGGACGCTTCCCTTGGTTGCGAGTAGGGAAGTGCGATCGAGACTGGTCTCAGCTGTAAGGCGGCCGGCATGGGCCATAAGAAAGCCTGCCGCGCCGGAGTCTCGATTGCCTCCCCGCTCACAACCAAGGGAAGTTTCCCCTGGCGAGAATGGGATCGAGACTCCGACGTGGCAGACTTTCTTATGGGCCACGCCGGCCGCCTTACAGCCGAGACCAGTCTTGATCATGCTTCCCTACTCGCAACCAAGGGAAGCATCCCTTGGTTGCAAGTGGGGAAGCCTGATCGAGACCAGTCTCAGCTGTTAGGCGGCCCGCTCCGACGCCTCCCCACAGCTGAACTGAGGGCAGTCTCGATCGCGCTTCCCCACTTGCAACCAAGGGAAGCGTCCCTTGGATGCAAGTGGGGAAGCCTGATCGAGACTGGTCTCAGCTGTGAGGCGGCCGGCGTGGCCCATAAGAAGGCCTGCCGCGTCGGAGTCTCGATCCCACTCTCGCCAGGGGAAACTTCCCTTGGTTGTGAGCGGTGAGGCAATCGAGACTCCGATGCGGCAGGCTTTCTTATGGGCCATGCCGGCCGCCTCACAGCTGAGGCCAGTCTTGATCCCGCTTCCCCACTCACAACCAAGGGAAACGTCCCTTGGTTGTGGGTGGGGAAGCGCGATCGAGACTGGTATTCTTCTTCATGGAAAAATAAGACATCCCCTGAAAATAAGACCTTTTGCTAATTTTGGAGTTTAAAACAATATAAGACAGCGTCTTATATTCAGGGAAACAGGGTATTAAAAATACCACTTCCCTTTTAAAAATTCTCACCTTCCTTCCCTTTCCCTTCTAACTTTTGCTTGACTCCTCCACCACTATCAATGACAATTCTGCTCCAGCACCTCCAGTTTGCTCTCCTCCCACAGCACCTCCCTCATCTGCCTCACCATAATCTCTTCTTATCCCTCCTGATGCCAACAAGTCTTTCCTCAGCTCCAACCATTCGCTTGACCCCGCACTGACCAAATCAAGTAAAGTCAAATATTCCAAAGCATCGGTCTTTTCATCCATCACCTGCATCTTTTTATCATACAAAAATCTTAACTGTTGTGGAGGTCTCCAATTATATTTTATTGCTTTCTTCATCAAAATTTTTGTTACCGGTTTCATTTTGTATCTCCAACCACGTTCCTTAATTGGAATATCATTATATACCTCCACATCAGTTCCATCAATTTTCAGAACGCCAGATCCTGCTTGTTTTAAAAAAGCCATCACCTTCAGTTTGTCCCCCCCCCCCAATTTGTAAATTTAACCAAAACGTTCCTGTGTTCAATTTCCCCCCCTTCTCGGTCCCACTCTATAAGCACTTACAAAGTCTTCGTTAACAAAATCTTTCCCCATTTTCAAATTATTTTACCAATTAACTATTATGTCTCTTAGCTGGTCTGGCGTTCTTTGAGTCATATGATGTATCACAATATTCTGTTTTCTCATTATCTCTTCCATCACATCAATACTTTTTTCTTGCTCATCCAACTTCATCTTATTTTCTTTCACCTCCTCGTGCATCCCTTTCATTTCCCCTTTCATCTCTTTCATATTGTTTTGCATCAACTTAACATTACCCTCCAGCTTATGAGTATTTAAATCAATTTTTTAAGAAAGATCAGTAATCGATCCTGTTAATTTAACCAAAATTTCATTTTTACCTTGACCCTCGCTTCTTCCATCCTCTCAATTTTTTGGAATAGTTTACCCAGTTCCACCATTATTTGAGTCTGGTCAGGTGGAGGTTCAGGTGATGATGAAGATGACGATGAAGGTGGCTCCACAGCTTTTGCTTTACCCTTCCTTTTCGGTTTCACAACTTCCTCTTCCTTCCCTTTACTCCTTACCGCTTTATCCATTGTGATGTCAAACAATAATTTCAGTGAAGCAATACTTTTCAATCCCGCAAAGTCCTCTCCCTGGAACAGTTCCAGAATTCAATCACATCAAATTTCCCAACTGTAAAAAGTAGAGTCACTTTCCTGATTTCCAAAGGATGATAAAGATGATAATAGAGGACAGTGCAACAATCCTTTTCAATCCCCAGAAACCCTCAAAATTTAATCAACCAAGCTTCCCAACTGCTGTATTCCAATTGCAGTGACACGTAACAGCTTAGCCAAGATCTTAGTACCCGGAAACTTGATTGAAGATTCCACCTCTCTATTACTTTACTTCAAGGATCTGGGAGATCAAAATAATTATTATAATCCACAGGTAGTTATAATCCAAATGCAAAAACCTTGATTGAAGCAAATCCAAACCAGAGAAGAAGGAAAAAATCAATAGAAGTATCCAACTGAAAATTGAAACACTCCAACAAAGCTCCCAAGTGATATAGAAAAACTAGGCTGCGTCCATAACTTTGTAGCAAGGCAACCTCCTGTTGCAAGGCGGAGGAGGGGAAACACTCAAAGGGGGGAAGAGAGAAGAGAAAAAAAGAAAAAAGATACTTTGTAGCAAGCCCGGAGGAGCTTTTTATTTCCATCTGGAGGAACAAGTTTAAAGTGAAAGTCTGGCTAAGCACTATTCACAGACTTCTCTCTTAAAGCTCAATCACCATTTTAAAGTCCAACCGCGAACGGCGGCTTCACAACACGGCCCTTTTCTCTATTCCTCTGCTCCTCCAACCCAGAGCTTCACCCAAGGACGTTCTCAAAACAAGTTTATATCATTTTCTCAAACTTTCAGGCTTACTTTCGATCCACGAACTGCTTCTTTTCTTCCTCCTCCAAGCCTTCCGCAGCTCCTCTCTTTCCCTTCCCCTCAGTATTATGCTTTTAGTTGCTAAGTTTTGTTTTCATGCCTCTGCCGCCATTACTTCAGCCCAACCACCTCTTCCTCCTTCTTCTTCACTTTCACACGCTCTCGCCACTTACTGTGACTTTCCAGGATCCGCTCCGTTCCAACTAGTGCCTCAGCCACTACCTCAGCCACGGTCTTTAATTACTCCAGCATGGAAAAAATAAAGTCTCCGCGAAAAACAGATCTTAGAGATCCCGTCCGAACCACGAAGCGGCTCGAGTGGTACAGCGTACACCGCACCTCTCCCCCCGCCCGATCCTCGGACTCTGACCTCCGGTCTCCTGACGGTGCCAAATAATGATCTTCAGTTTCGGAGCCTCAAATACTTCATTTTTTTGGTAATTTTACCTGGCCACTTTGTGATTAACCTCTTTAAATCGCATTACTAGCGCGAGCCGATCAAAAGTCCGTGCTACTTGTCCACCATCTTAGCCACACCCCCTAATTGCAGTTTTATGCACTACAGTTAAATATTAGCCAGAGTTACATATTTGATCTAATTCAAACAAAACTGTTAAACTTTTAGTTCCATCATCAGCCAGCATGGTACCTTAACTAAGAGAGCCGTCTCAAGTCCGTTTTCTTATAAGAAATGTCAAGGGAATACATAGGATTGCACTGTATGAAGCTGCACTGTGTAGCAGGATGCTTTTCTATTTAAACTGCATTTTACCTAATGATGGGCAACCCTATGCATTTTATTTTCAGTAAGCTATTGTCTCATTTGTTTCTCTTTATGTTGTTATTTCCCAGTCTCAATTCTCTTTTGTTCAGTCCTACATAAGTTGCAATGGAGTCCTACATAAGTTGCAACGGAGACCAAACCTACCCTTTCAGGAAGGGCTGCAGCTTAAGGGAGCATGTGCATTTCATATAGAACAGAGGTTCTCAACCTTTTCAACCAAGGGCCGGGTCACGCTCCCTCAGACAGCTTCAGGGGCTGGAAGGACATTTTGTCTTGCCTGCCACATATGGCACTTCCAAGGAAATTTTTAAACAGAGAGACTTAGATAGTGTGCAATCTGACTTGGAACTACCGGCCAAAAATGGTTCTTTAAGGTGGCTGGCTGCTAAGAAAATTTAATTTCAACCTGAAAAATATTTATTGATGTGCCTCCCTCATCCTTTAAGAATGGCTTACTGTAGAGCCAGATTCGAGTTACTAGATTCCATGAATAAATATGGGTGTTTTCATCACTTACTGTATCATGAAAGAACGTACATATGTAGTTCTCCAAATATTGAAAATATCTCTCATATTTTATTCGATTGCCAGTTATACACTGATATTAGATTTAAAAACCTTGCATCCCTGTTGGAAAAAATAATTTTTGGGACTCTAATCACAAATTGTCCTATCTCCTCCTGGGTTCTAACATGAACATTGTATGTAGAACTGCCAAGTTTATAATTAAGGCATTAGCTCAGTGGTGGGCTCAAAAAAAATTGCTACCACACTGTGGGCATGGCCAGGGGAGGGGGAAAGCCCAGCGTTGTGCCCGAATGAGAACTACTTTATTTTAAAACTTGGATGGGCGGGGCCAGCCAGAATTTCTGCTACCAGTTCTGGCGAACTGGTGCGAACCTGCTGATGCCCACTACTGCATTAGCTAAAAGAATCCAATATATCAATCAAATTGGGGTGTCCTGCAAGGGAGATTCACTTATCTGAATACAGATATGCATGTATTAATTGTATTAAGGCACCTTCTCCAGTTTACATTCCCTTTAAAAGTAGCTCAGGTATTTACATATTGAATTTTTATTGGATTTTAATTGTATTTCATGGCACTCCATTGTATTGCGCAGATTTTAATTCTTCTGCTATGTTATTGATAAGGTCGTAAGACTAATCAATTAATAAACATTCATTCATTCACTTCCAGGGGTGGTAGAGGCTGTGGGAGGCCACATGAAATGGTGTCACGGGCTGCATCAGGCCCCTGGACTGTAGATTAAGAACCCCTGATATAGAAGGTCCTGTATTCAATTTCCTAAATGGACCTAAGTGAAATCTTGGACAGCTGCTTCCAATCACTTTTCATAGTACTGGACTATATGATTGTTATGTCCGGCCCTTATAAGCACCAGTCCAGACATAAGAACATAAGAACAGCCTTGCTGGAACAGGCCACAGCCCATCCAGTCCAGCATTCTGTCTCACACAGTGGCTCACCATTTCCTTCAGGGTTTTCCAAAGGAGATGCCTTCACCTGCTTAGGATTCCCTGGAAATGGCATTGAGAGATATCCTGCCTACCTCTCCAACCCCGAGGTTGTCCTTAAGTATCCATAATTATAGCCATTGATACTCTTGTCCTCCATGGACTTGTCTAATCCTTTCTTAAAGCTGTCAAGACTGACAGCTGTCACCACTTCTTCTGGCAGGGAGTTCCATAGACCAGTAATCCTCTGGGTGAAAAAGTACTTTCTCTTATTTGTTTGAGAACTAGTACCCAAAAGTTTCATGGAGTGTCCCCTAGTTCTAGTGTTGTGCGATAGGGAAAACAGTTTTTCCTTATCTACTTTGTCCACACCGTGCATGATTTTATAAACTTCAATCAGGTCACCTCTTAGACGCCGTCGTTCAAGAGTGAAAAGGCCCAACCGTTAAAGCCTCAGATGGTAAGGAAGGTGTTCCAGTCCCCTAATCATTCTGGTTGCCCTCCTCTGCACTTTCTCCAACTCCATAATATCCTTCTGGAGGTATGGCGACCAGAACTGTACACAGTATTCCAGATGGGGCCTCACCATAGATTTATAAAGAGGCAAAATGACACTTGCTGACTTATTTTCTATACCCTTCCTAATGATCCCTAGCAGTGAGTTTGCTTTTTTCACTGCTGAGGCACACTGGGTTGACACCTTCATTGAGTTGTCCACCAGGACACCAAGGTCCCTTTCCTGGTTTGTCGCAGAGAGTTCAGACCCCATCAGTTTATAAATGTAATTGGGTTTTTTTGCCCCAACATGCATCACTCTGCACTTACTAATGTTGAAGCTCATTTGCCACTGTTTTGCCCACTCCCCCAGTGTCAAGAGATCTCTCTCTCACAGTTTTCACTACCCTGTATAATTTAGTGTCGTCAGCAAATATGGCTACCTTGCTTTTTACTCCTACCTCTAGATCATTTATGAAGAGGTTGAAAAGCAGGGGTCCCAGTACTGAACCTTGGGGGACCCCACTCTTTACTTCCCTCCACTTGGAGAAGTGTCCATTTAGTGCTACCCTCTGTTTCCTGTCCCTTAGCCAGTTGCTGATCCAGGACAAGACCTGTCCCTTTATTCCATGACTGGTAAGTTTATTCAAGAGCCTTTGGTGTGGGACCTTGTCAAAAGCCTTCTGAAAGTCCAGATAAACAATGTCAACTGGATCCCCTTATCCACATGCTTGTTGACACTCTCAAAAAATTCCAACAGATTAGTGAGGCATGATTTGCCCTTGTAAAAGCCATGTTGGCTCTCCTTTAGCTCTCTCTTCTATGTGCCTATCAATTCTATCTTTTAGGATGGTTTCCATCACTTTACCTGGGACACATGTCAAACTGACAGGTCGGTAATTTCCTGGATCACCCCTGGATCCTTTTTTGAAAATTGGTGTTACATTCGCTACCTTCCAGTCATCAGGCACAAAGCCTGATTTGAGGGAAATATTATATATTTTGGCTAGGAGATCAGCAATTTCATCTTTAAGTTCCCTGAGAACTCGTGTATGGATGCCATCTGGTCCTGGTGATTTGTTAGTGTTTAGCTTAACAAGACATGCAAGGACCTCCTCCCTGGTTATTTCTATCTGGCTTAATTTTTCGGTTTCCCTCCCTACGAAGATAGGCTCTGTTTTGGGTATGTGGTCTCTGTCTTCTTCAGTGAATACTGAAGCAAAGAATTCATTGAGTCTCTCTGCAATCTCTCTTTCCTCTTTAATAACCCCTTGCCTTCCATTGTCATCTAATGGTCCAATGGCCTTCCTAGTTGGGTTCTTACTTCTAATGTAATTAAAGAAGTCTTTGTTATTTCTCTGAGTATTTTTAGCTATACGCTCCTCAAAGTTTTGCTTTGCTTTCCTGATTGTTGCCTTGCATTTGTTCTGCCAGAATTTATGTTTCTGCCTGCTGTCCTCATTCGGACAAGCCTTCCATCTTCTAAATGAGCTTTTCTTGCTCTTGATCACTTCCCGAACAGCTCCTGTAAGCCACATTGGAGTCCTCTTGGACCTGGAAGTGCCCTTTTTCCTTTTGTGTATGCATTCCAATTGGGCCTCTGTTATTGTTTTTGTAAACAGCCTCCATGCCTCTTGGAGTGTTTGGACTCTCTCAATTTTCCCTTTCAGCTTCTTTTTTACTAGTTTCCTCATCTTTGGGAAATTTCCTTTTTGAAAATTTAAGGTCTCTGTGTTAGATTTTATCAGTGACTTGCAGTCTATGATCAAGTTAAACATAATTGAGTTATGGTCACTGTTCCCTATTGGATCAGTCACATTAACATCTTGCACCAGATCCTGAGTATTACTCAGGATCAAGTCAAGGATTCTTGTACCTCTAGTTGGGTCTTCAACCATCTGTCCCAGGGAACAATCATTTAGCATATCTAGGAACTTTATCTCTTTATCATGTGCTGAACAACAATTCACCCAGTCTATGTGAGGGTAATTGAAGTCCCCCATTATAACCAGGCTTCCCTTCTTGGATGCCTCCTTTACAACATTCTCCAACTGCCAGTCTCTCTCAAGCGTTTGGGTCGGAGGCCGATAGTATATGGCTACTGTTAGACCATCCTTCTGGCCTGGTACTCTTACCCACAGAGCTTCTAATGGTGACTCCAAATCACCTAGATATTCCAGTTCATACGATTTTATCACTTCTTTGACATACAAGGCTACACCACCTCCCGTTTGCCCCTTCCTATCCTTCCTGTTCAGTTTGTAGCCTGGGATAACTGTATCCCATTGGTTATCATCTGTCCACCAGGTTTCAGTGATACCAATAATATCAATATTCTTATCTATTGCTAAGTATTCCAGCTCCCCTATTTTGTTCCGGAGGCTTCTGGCATTTGTATACAAGCATTTATATATGCTTTCCTGATACAGTCTTTTGAGTCCAGTTGCATTGTTAGACTGCCTCTTGCATCCGTCTGCTAGAGTGCTGGTGACTAGCTCCTTGCTCTGCTCAGTAATTTTTGCATCCTCCTCACTACTCAAGTACACATTTTCCCGAACCGGATGCTGCCCAGCTCCTGTCGGCTTTCCCCTAGTTATCAGTTTAAAAGCTGCTCTGCAGCCTTTTTGATGTTGAGTGCCAGCAATCTGGTCCCATCATGGTTCAAATGCAACCCATCCCTCCTGAACAGATTTGGCTTGTCCCAAAATGTTCTCCAGTTCCTGACAAATCTGAAGCCCTCCTCCCGACACCACCGCCTCATCCACGCATTGAGGCTTCTGAGCTCTGCCTGCCTGGTAGGTCCTGCGCAAGGGACAGGCAGCATTTCTGAAAATGCTACCTTGGAAGTCCGGGACTTCAATCTTCTTCCTAACAACCTAAATTTGGCTTCCAGGACAGACTGCTTCACCTTCTCAACATCATTGGTACCAACGTGTACCATGACAACTGGCTCATTCCCAGTTCTCTCTAACAATCTATCTAGATTTCTTGTGATGTCTGCAACTTTTGCACCTGGCAGGCAAGTCACCACACGGTTATCATGTGCATCACAAATCCATTTCTCTGTATTTCTAATTATTGAATCGCCTAGTACAAGGAGCCTCTTTCCTGCAATCTGTTCATCTACATGCACCTCATCAACCATATTAAGGGAGAGAAACTCAGTTTGTTCCTGTTGTTTATCTTCCTGGATCTCATCAGGTGGAACCAGTTGTTCCTCTGTGTGTTCCTCATCAGGTGTGATGAGGGAAAGAGCCTCAAATTTATTCTGTAATTTCAGACTCTCAGAGTGATCCCCTACTCTTCTCCTCCTTTGAGTCACATTCCTCCAAACATCTCTCTCCTGAGTTAGCGAAGGGCCTTCTCCCTCAGAACTGTGCCGTCTCTTCTTTGTCCAGCATAGTCTGCTCTGCTCTGTCCAAGAACAGCTCAAGCTCCTTAATTTGTTGATGGTTAGATATGCGGACCTCTAGCTTCTGGACCTTCTCTTCTAGTAGTGCAACCAGCTTGCACTTGCTGCAAGTGTAGTTCTCCATATGCTTTGGCAAGAACACAAACATGGCACAAGTATTGCAGGTAACTACAGCTGTTCCCTCAGAATCCATTTTAACAAGTGCAGTATTCTGGGCCTCAAAAATGTACATGTTTACTACCTTTCTACCTAGTAAGACTATATTCTTCCTTTGTTACTAGTTTGCAATCGCGTGCGCCGTTAGGCGCATGGGCCTCTAAAGCAGCTCTACTCCATCTGCAAAACTTACCAGTGCTCACTTCCTTTGTTTGGCTCTCCTCAGCAGCAGCTCTGCTTAAGAGCACATGCAGATTCAAAAGGGCTGATCCTGAAAGAGCTCAGAGCTTTTAAAGGCTAGTGTGGCTCCGCCCCTATGAGTGGCAGTTCAGGGAAAGGCCTGGTGTGGCTCTGCCCCCCTGATTCTGGAAGCATCTAACTGCTTCCTCTGTTTGAACAGAGGTGGCTCTCAGCAGTTTAAATTATCAATTTAAATTAGTGGAGGCCTCTAAAGCAGCTCTACTCCAACTGCAAAACTTACCAGTGCTCACTTCCTTTGTTTGGCTCTTCTCAGCAGCAGCTCTGCTTAAGAGCACATGCAGATTCAAAAAGACAATGATGAACAAAACAGCAACAAGTCTTTATTCATCAGTCTTTTAGAGATGAAGATGAGCTCACAAGGTGCTCCAGACACAGAGATAGCTACACAATCCCAGTGGAATCAGTCCCTCCGGACTCTTGCTGTGTTGGAGGCAATAACTAGCTAGCATAGGAATGTAGCATAATGGAAGAGACCCAGGCTTAGCACTAGCTGGCTACCTGTACGGAGTGAGAAGTGTAGATCCGGTCCGGCCCCACCCTTGTTTACCCATGGGGCTTATATAGTGTCTTCTTGGTGGTGGCTCCTTGATACAAAGTAGCGACCCGCCGGATAACCATGACTAACCAATCATAACAGGGAATATATGAAACTAACCAATGGAGAACATGATCAAAAACTGTAACCAATCATGGGGCTTGGATTTGCATAATCAGCACGCCCTGGAACAGGGGGATTTCACGCCACTTTAGGCTCCTAATTTGGATGGCGGGAAACCACCATTTTCCTCTTGCAAGGCACCACCCGTGCTTCTTGCAAATATGCCTCAATACACAACATTCCTCCCCCCTAAATTTTCAGTAGGGACCGCCCAAAATAGTTAAGATGATGAACTCTTATCTGAAGGACAAACTAACTCATGGTCACTAAACTGTTCTGGTCCCTCCTAGCTTGTGTTCAGTGATCCAAGTGTTTTACTGGTGGTCTGCGACGCCAACAAAGAACCTTGCAACCGAGGGGGTCTTGTGTAATTTTAACGCAGGGCAAACCAATCCAATGAGTGGCATAGCTCCTTGCCTTTTCGCTATGGATTATCTGGCAATGACCCCACATGTGATGTGTGCAATGAACCCTCTTGCTCCAAGTTCCCAGCCCATTTGTTCCCAATCAACCCTGGATTCTTAGACTTGGGCCAGGGCTGGATTGCTGCCACAGCTGGGACGTCTTTAGCTAGAACTGCTCCTGAATGTACTTCCAGAGCTGCCTGCAAAGAAGGACTTAATGTACGCTCTCCCGAATAGCCCGAGGAAAGCTCCCTTTGCCTCGGCATTCGGATATCCTGTGTTCCTTGTCCTTTCCCCCCCAACCCTGGGGACTGAGAGTGCTCCTGCAACCCCTCCTTTTCCTCCCAGGGAAGTGAGCCTGCACCCAGGTGCTCTTTCTTGTACCAGTCTATGTTCGGGGGCAATTCTGACTCCTGCAGCTCCCTCCCAACCCCAGGGGATGGTGAGCCCTTACCCGCCGCTGGGGAAACTGAAAACCTCCCAGAATCGTGTGTGCCTACAGTACTATGTTGTAGACCCCAAATCTCAATGGCGTGTTCGATCCCAGGGCACCGAGAGTTTTTCGCGGTTCCGGTAGTACATGCTTGCCTCCGCATTGTATGGAGGAGGAGGCCACCCAATGTCCACCCACACAATAACATCAGACAGCAAGGGGTCAGTCTTAGAAGCTGCAGAAACGTTCAGGGACAGTTTGAGCAAAGTGATAGCCAAATTGTCCCAAGAGTCAGGATTCTCAAAGTTCGACACATCCGTGGGCAGAAGTTCTTGCAACTCGAACAGTTCAGGAGAATTATTCTTTTGGGCAAAGTCACTGTCTTTGTGTGCAATATGCGCATGTCGGGAAAACAATGCACTTAACTCTTTAGTGGAGGAATCGCTTACAGGGGCCCCTTGGGACAAACCCTCCCCAGGTGGTAACCATGCTTGGGGCTCATCCTCGATACGAAGGACTGATCCCCCCCATTGGATTCCCATGAAACAAATGCCTAGGTGAACAAACCACTGGGATGCCATAATGTTAATCTTACCCACTTTTGTAATAATGAGGGGAAGACTTGCATAGACACAGTTATAATGGACTTCAAAGTTCCCGCAAGTCCACTAACTTGCCTGGAAGGTCCTTGAGCTTGAGCGGAATGCGGCGATACTCATCTTTGGTCATGACGGAGAGGAAGGAACCAGAGTCCACCACAAGATGGAAAGGTACCCCTTTGATGTGGAGGTCCACGCTGATCCCATCCTTCAGGTCTCATCTCTCATTGTCAGCTCCACAACTTGTGAAGACATTGGGTATGCAGAATTGGAGTTTTGGCAAACTTTCGACGCATTGCTTACAGACCTTGGAGATGTGGCCTGTCTTCCCACAATGGTGGCACTGTGCGCTCTTGAAGGGACATTCGGTGCGGAGATGGCACTTCCCACAACTTCGGCACGGCGCAACCAACCCTGGCGTTGGCTTTGGCGCTCGGGTTCCCTGTGGTGAGCTGTCAAGGTCTCTTTGGTCATGGCTGGAGGCTTCCAAAAAGGCAGCCACAGTCATAGCTGGACCCGGCGATTCTTTATCTTCGAGGGCTGTCCTGTGCTAGAAATGCTCACTCAGTGTGTGCATCAATGCTGGCAGAGAAACTTGTTGGAGCACGTCGGGTGGCAGAAGCTTCGAGAAAACGTCGAGAGTCTCTAGCCCACAGTGGGCCAAGAACGTTGCCTTCCACAACATGGGATGAAGTTTTCTTACTGTGAAGTAGCTCTCAAGCTGGACTTCGTAGTACGGCCACAGGCAAGGCTCACTGGTGTCAAACAGTTGCAGCCAAAGGGGGATTTGGTCAGCCATCTTGTTGTTCTTCAATCCCATCCTTGTTGCCAATGTTATGGCCAGCCCTTATAAGTACCAGTCCAGACAATGATGAACAAAACAGCAACAAGTCTTTATTCAACAATGATCCAACCAACTGCAGCTCCAAGACTTCTGAGTAGCAAAGTTATGACATCATCTGCTATCCCACTCAAGCTTTTCTATTCACTCTGCATTTAGCACCACATTGTTCTTGTTCTTGTAACATGGCATCAAGATGCCCCCAACTTCTGTCACACCTATGAATGAGCAATCTTAGCAGATGTGGAGATAGAGAAGATTGAGGGCAACCGAGAAAGAGGAAACAGAGGAAGGAAAAGCGGGGTTGACAGAAAAGAACACAGAAAGAAAGGCTGGAATTGGGAAAGATGAAGGTGAGAAGGAAAACGTACCTCTGAGATAGGCTTCAGTGACCAAGCAGGACTCCCAGATGGGAGAGTGGATTTGGTTACAAATCACACAGGAGGCAGCAGACCAGATAATGGGTTCCCCTCAAGCTGCTGTACTGGCAAGAATGGTATAGATGGAAAAGACAATAAAACCAGACTCATTTGGAGGAGCCCAAACCTCATTGCCCACCCACTTGTCTGCACTACAATACACTGGTATTGAAGCAGATGGGGTTTAGATACAATTAGGAAGAAACAAAGACTGTGCCATTTCACAGGGGAGCAGTGAAGGAAACTAGTGACCCCAGAGAAACTGTATTAATATTCAACAGAGGTTTTGAGCTCCCTGCTCACCTCGGGGCCCATGCCATCGGCTCCGGGATTGGAAGCAGGTGGGAGCTGCTGCTGCCTCCGCCCTCTGGGCCCGGCCCACCCAGAGAGCAGAAAAGGAGCCGCCACCGCCGCTGCCCGTCAATGCTCCCTGCTCACTCCGGGGCCCACGCCATTGGCTCCGGGGATTGGAAGCAGGTGGGAGCCGCCGCCACCACCCTCCAGGCCTGCCCCGCCTGGAGAGCAGAAAAGGAGCCGCTGCTGCCGCTGCCCGCCAATGCTCCCTGCTCACCCCGGGGCCCATGCCATCGGCTCCAGGGATTGGAAGCAGGTGAGAACCACTGTGAACATTTTCATCAGCTCCCTGGGTTCCACACCACCACCTCCATGCTGCTGGCCAGGACTTTGGGCTCACAGTGGCAGCAGGTTCATTGTTTTATGACTTTGGGACTTTTGGGGGGCTGGGGTGAATTGAATTGTATGTTTTTGCCATTGTCAGGTTGACTGTTGTACTCTGATATGCCACTGTATTTGTTGTATTATTATATTGTATTGTATGTTGTGGACATGTTGTAATTGCCGCCTTGAGTCAGCTTCGGCCGAGAAAGTGCAGGATGTAAATTAAAATTTGTTGTTGTTGTTGTTGTTGTTGTTGTTGTTGTTGTTGTTGTTGTTGTTGTTGTTGTTGTTGTTGTTGTTGTTGTTATTATTATTATTATTATTATTATTATTATTATTATTATTATTATTATTATTATTATTATTATAATCTTTCAAGGCAGGATCTGTTGATCATCCCAGAGTGCAGGGCATGTAATAAAGGGCTCAATTTACAGGGAGCCAGATATCACATTTGAATATCAGGAAAAACCTTAATGGAACCAATTAGTTCAGGAGCAGGTGAGCTCTTCAACAATGGAAGCACTCAAGAGAGATTTAGACAATCACCTGTTGGATATACTGTAATTTTATTTGGATTCCTGCATTGAACTGTGGATTGCACTTTACGGCCTTATATGCCCCTCCCAGCATCATTATTCTATGATCATCCTTTCTTTTCCTGGTTGAACATACTGCGCTCCATCAACCATGCCCTATAAAACTTGGGTTCCAGATCCTTTTAGTACCTTTATTTTACCCTCTTCTTGGCAGATTCTAGTTTATTGAAGGATAAGTAGAATATAAGAGGCATACATTTGAAGGAAAAATGTTTTTCTTATACTTAAAATGGACATGCTAAACTGGAAATATAAAAGGAGATTATATCTGGTTGTTTCAGAGCCTGTCTGCTAATATTTGAGGTGCTTTGGATTATCCTCAGGAAGGCCTCAGCCACTCCCAGCTGCACAGGGTGCATTTGACTAGTGTACAGATAAACAAGACTAGACAGAAAAATCTACACATTTGGTTAAAGACTCCATCTGAACCTTTTTCAGCTCAGAGCTATGTGAACTCTTAATGAATAAGGTATTTGAAATCAGGCATCACTTTAATGCAATGCAACACAAATGGCACTCAGGCAATCCAGACGAGGTCCCAGGGAGCTTTTCCACGAGAAAAAGTTTTTGGAAGTGCTGGTCAAAGCAAACAAGAAAGATTTTGAGTTTCTCTCTCCCCCTCTCTTTTAAGAAGCAGTGGAGACTGATTGAGCATAAAGAACTGCCACAGGCAATGAATTTCACATTGGAAAGTCAAAGGAGCTAAAAGCAAAATCTAAAAATAAAAAAAAAAGGTTTCAAGTTATTCAAACCAGTCAAGGTCAGGGGGGACTGCACCAGTCAGGTTTCCAGACATCTATGTCAACACATTACCACTCATGGTAACTGGGCCTGCTGATAGCCATGCTTCAGGTTTTTAAAATAGCAGGAGGAACTAGTGCTTTGATTGAAGAGGAACATACCTGTCAACCCGTGGCTCCGGAAAAAACAGGACGTGCGCAGAGCGGTTCTGCGCAGGTCGCCTTCCACACATGCGTGGAAGGCTACGCCGCTTGCGCAGCCCCCTACACAAGCAGCGTAGGCTTCCACGCATGGGTGGAAGGGTTCTACATGAGTGTAAAACCCTTCTACGCATGCATAGAAGGCGACTTGCACAGAAGGGCTGTGCAGTACTTCCTTTCCCCTGCTGCCAAATTACAGGGTTTTGGCAGCGCGGGTTGGGAAATGACGTCAATCGGCACAGGATTACAGGGTAATCCCGGCCAAATCGGGAAGGTTGACAGGTATGAAGAGGAACCATAGTTTGTGGGGTAGTTTTCACTCTGTGAAGCATGGGCTCTACCCCAGGTTCCATTCATGATATCTCTTTTAAAAGGATCAGAGTGAAAGCCATTTAAAGGATCTGTTCCTGAGCCCACAGAAACCTGCTGCCAATCAAACCAAGAATTACTTCAGCTTTTATAATTTCTCCAAATCTCACCTGCATTTTGGATTCCATCCTTGTTTCCTCTCAGATTAGAAACATCCATATTTTCTTCCTGCTGAAATGCACTCATAACTGTCAAATATTTTCCTAAAATGCATATTTATTTGGGTCTTTGCACAATTTAGAAAATTTTACCCATGTTTGTGGAAAACAACTAAGGTCCAACCTATAACGGCCCATCCAGATTTTAAAATTAGCAAGAGAAGCCTTTTTATCTGTCCCACCCCCCTCACAGGTATGTCTGGCGAGGACACAAAAGAAGGACTTCCGTTCCCCAGCTGTGGAATTCATTCCCATAAAAGAAGGCCAGCCTCTTTTGCTGTTCTTCTGCAAGCAGGCTAAAACCTTTCTCTTCAAGAAGGCTTTTTCTATTTAGATAAATATATAGATAGATAGACAGACAGACAGATAGATAGATAGATAGATAGATAGATGTAGATGTAGATGTAGGTAGATAGATTTATTTATTAATACATTTAATAGCAACAAAGTTCCTACTCTGGTCATTATTATTATTATTATTATTATTATTATTATTATTATTATTATTATTATTATTATTATTATTATTATTATTATTATTATTATTATTATTATTGACTTGAACTGTAATTTGATTGACATTATGTTGATGTGATGTTTTGAACTGTAATTTATCCTGATTTGATATTGTGCTAATGTGTTATTGTGTTTTTGGTACTTTGTATTGATAAATTCTGTATTTATATTGAGATTTTGTATTGAAATGTATTTTTTGCTTTCTGTTTCTGTGTTGGATATTTTTACTGTATTTATTGTAAGTAAAGATTATCATAGTATCACTGGCTCCGGCAAGGAAAGGATCAAGATGATGGTGGTCATCATGGAATTAGCTGTAATCAGGGAAAAGGCTGCAATCAAGATGTTCTCCGGTGTCGGCTCCTTGTCCTCCCGCTGAACGGCGTCCGCCGCCTCCTGGCACAGGGACTTGGCCATCCCCCAGGTCATCTGCTGTCACCGCCTCCTCCGCTTGGCTCTCCCCATCAGGGTTAGTTCCTCCATCTCCAGGATCGGGTCCGGAACTGCCTGGGTCCACGCCATTGGACTCGAAGTGAGGCTTGACACACCAGGCTGGAATCCAGATAATGCCTGTAGGAGACACAATTGCAGCATACCCTCTTCCCCAGGTTATGAGTGGCGCCGGGCCCTTCCAGGAAGGATCTGGTAGCACTCGGTAACACACCATCGGCCGCGGGAGAGCCTCCGTGCGACGGAAGTGCCTCTCCTGCGGAGTGTAATCTGAAAAAACATTAAGGTGATTGTACGGAAACAATACCTTGTTCAGACCATGCTGTGCCTGACCCTGATTTTTGGGGAGGGCTGGTGGTTCCCCCCTTTCTGTTTGTTTGCCAATGTAGGACTTAAGCGTCCGATCGACCCGTTCCACAATCGCTTGCCCTTGCGGATTGTACAGAACACCAAAGGTGTGCTTAATGTCCCAGGTGGCCATGAAGGTGGCCAGCTGCCTGGAGCTTTAAGCCAGACCATTATCAGACCATGGCCGCGAAGCAGGAAAGGAGATGCTGCTCCACATGGGAAGCCGTTTCTCCCTTCTGAACTGTGAAAAGGTATCAATGCAAACGTGCATGTACTGCCATCTGCCAAAATGTGGAACATGTGACATCCATCTGCCACACCTGGTTGGCCTCTGTCCCTCGTGGGTTGACCCCCCACGAGGGCCCCCCTACCGCCCCTGCACAATGTGGACAGAAACGGACTATGCCTTGGGCTTAGGAAAGTGGCAGGTTGAACTGCCGTGCGAGTGCTTTGGCATTCTGATGAAAGAATGCATGACTCTGGATTGGAGTTGTGAAGACTCCCAAAACTGACCGTTGCTGAATTTCCTTTGCGGCCGCATCTGCTCTGCTATTGCCCGCGGAAATCGGACCAGGCAAGTCCTGGTGGCTTCTGATGTGGGCGATATAGAGCGCTTCGGTGCGGTTCTGCAAGTGAAATTGAGTTGTGAGGAAAAGACTTAACAAATTCTTGTCTATCGCGGGAGTGATGTACGCTCCTGGTAGACTATGAAGCAAATTCCTAACATACTGGCTGTCAGTCATTATGTTTAGGCATTCTTTGGCAAAGGTGCACAAGGCGAGGTTCACTGCTGCCAACTCTGCCTGCTGCGCGGACTTCTGTGGAAAAGTTAGAAGCGTGTGCCAAGCTTGGTCCTCTTGCCAAGTCAAAACACCATATGTACGACCCCCATCAGTGAAAACTGTCCTAGCCCCCTGAAGTGGAACCAGTGACATTAACTCACACAAACTGACTGTCTGCGTTTGAAGCGACATGAGTCTGGGGTCTTTCGGCAAATGGTATGCCAAACATCCAGTGAATCCCTCCAATGCAATCGGAAGCGAGTCACTGAGCCGCATCAGTTGCTGAATCTGCTCTTTTGTGAACGGGACCACGATTTTTGCTAAATCGTGCCCTGAGATATCCCTTGCTCTCAGCCTTCCTCGGTAAATCACCACGGAGACCAGTTCGTGCAGAGGAATGATGTTTCGGGAAGAGGTTGTGGTAAATACACCCATTCCACGATACTCGCCCCCGCTTGGAGTCCACCCCTAGGGCTCCGGTAAACAAGGATCCGGTCCGAACGATGTACAGGTCTAGAATTGGAGCATAGGGCTCCTGACTAACCCTGTCCACCCATCTCCAGCTGAGAACTTGGTTGACCGTTTCGAGAGTCAAGCGCGCCTCTCGAGGAATGTGTATTCGGTTTGCTGGCTGCTTACCTAACGAGAAGAGTGGTTTCAAAAGATCCGTATCTAGTCTAAAATACGGTCTGGCCCAATTAATATTCCCCAGAATTTGCTGCAATTCTACAAGGGTGACTCTTTAAGTTGATCTGTGGCAAAACTGGTGCTGCGAAAGAACGGAGAAGCCGATGGCCCAAGTATGAGAATGGCTTGGTTCTCTGAACTTTCTCCGGGGCAATGAGTAACCCTTCCCCCCCCCAGAGTGGCCTGGAGGTTTTTAAACATTTCACTGCCGAGTTGCGGCGCTGCGACCAGGATGTCATCCAAGAAATGACACACTAAGACTGTGGGGTGAAGGCTTTGGAACTTTTCCAGTGCGTTGTGAACGTAAATTTGGCACAGGGTGGGCGAGCTGAGCATCCCCTGTGGCAAATATTTCCACGCGTAATGTTGCGTAGGCTCTCTGTGGTTCATGAATGGCACTGTAAAAGCGAACCTTTCCCAATCCCTAGCATCTAAGGGAATTGTATAAAAACAGTCTTTTAGGTCTACGACCAAGATCTCCCAACCCTCGGGGATCATGTTCGGATACGGGATGCCGCATTGAAGCGGACCCATTGGCTGGATACATTTACTGATCTCTCTGAGATCGTGAAGGAGTCGCCACTTCCCCGACTTTTTCTTGATGACAAATATGGGCGAATTCCAAGGACTGGTGGACTGTTCTATATGTCCGGCGTCTAGCTGCTCTTTTACCAGCTGTTTCAGGGTGACTAATTTCTCCCCTACTACCGGCCATTGTTCTACCCAGACTGGCGTGTTGGTCAGCCATTTAAGCGGTAGAGCCATTACCCGAAGGTAAGAGTGGCACGGTACTGCTGCAGAATGTCTCGCCCCCAAAGGACGTGCACGTCCAAAATGTGCGGCCGGATGACTGCTGTGCCGTCAGCTTCGGGGATCGTGACTTCTACCCAATTTAGGCTTCTAAACGCTTCTTGAACACCGCCTACCCCCCACACATCAGAGACCGGCTCGAGAGCACACTCACGCGACCACTGACTCTGGCTGACCATGCTGACGTCAGCTCCGGTATCTAGCAGCCCAGCAAAAGGTTTTTTTATTTAAAAATACCTTTATGACTGGCCATCGCTTCCACTCTATGTTGGTTTCCACTGCCGCTAAGACCTGGTATCCTTGCACTGCCCCTTCTGTGCTCGAGCGGTCTTCCGACCCTGACTCTGAGCTGTCCCTGAGCCTTTCCTGGCTGCCTGCTGGCGAGTTACAAGGAACCATGATCAGTTGCTCTAACATGTCTCCCTTGTGAATGGTTTGGGGTAGGTGTGTCCAGGGTTGAACTTGGAGAACACCCGAAAAATTGGAGTCAATGACTCCCAGAATTACAAGAATTCCTCGTGTTCCTGCGATACTACGGGGCAAAACTAAACCTACATAGCCTTTAGGCAGGGGTCCCATGTACTGGGAATCGACCAGATAGACTGTGCCTGGCAAGTCACATGTGACTTCTGACTGGCAAGTCAAATCCAGTCCCGTGCTGCCACTAGGGCTAGCCTGCCTCTCCGGAATGCAGGGAATGTGATCGGAATTTAATCCAGCTCTGGCTCTCCCAGAGCGATTGAGGTCTCTGTTTGGACCGGGGCCAGAGACAAGCCCGCGCTCCGGTTTCCTGAATTCGGGCAGTTCCTGGCCCAGTGGAAGCCTTTATTGCACCTTGGACATGGGGTGGTCGGAGCCTTGGGATGGCCGGTGTTTTGGCAGTTGCCCTTGTTGGATCGGCATTCTCTAGCGAAATGACCGATCTTGCCACAATTGTGACATGCTCCTTTGGTCTTGTTCTTGGGCTTCCTACCGCCTTGTACCGCCGCTGCCAACAGACCCATTTTGTAGGAATCTGTACCAACATCGGCACAAGCCCTAATCATGTCTGTGAGAGTCAGATTGGGATGATTGCCCAGTAACTGCAAGATCTTACGGCAGTCAAGGTTGGCGTTGTCTTTTGCCAATTTCATCATGAGCTCCTGTTGGGCTTGCTCATTGTCGATCTGTCTACTGACTGCTTCCTCCAGCCTATTGATAGTCCATGTAGAACTCCTGGGTACCCTGTTTGACTGCTGTGTAATTTTTGGCTGCTTTGCCAGCTGCCGGGACCTTGAGATAAGCCCTGAAGGCTGTCTCAGCCACCAAATGAAGGGTGGCGATTGGCAAGGCGGTCTGCGCATCAACGGATTCAAACGGACCTGAACCATACAGCTGGTCAGGGATTACTGCTCCACCCATCCTGGCAGCCCTTGCCTGTGCTTCGAGATGATACTCGCTGTCCCATAGCAGATACTGGCTGGGGTTGAGCATCATTCGCATGATGGCTTTCCAGTCGTACGGAATGAGCATCATGGTTTCACACACTTGCTGAAGCATGCCCCTGGTGAAGCGACTCTGAAGTCCTGTCTCTGTGATTGCCTTCCGTATAGCCATAAGCAGTTTATACGGAACTGGCGAATAGACTGTTTGCTGCTGGCCCGTGAGGGCATCTACCTTTATGCAAACTGGGCATATCTGCCTAAGCTCAGCTAGTTCTTCTGCTGGCAACTCCCCCTTGTTGGTTTCTTCCTGAACCATGCGCTGGATGGAACTCTTGGTAGCTTGGGAACCTGTAACTGTCAGAGAAGCGCCAGCGCTTCTCATTCCATGCATTCCTTCAGTGACGTCTGCAGCTGTAGGGAAAGCTCCCTACACTACCCTGCTTGATCTGAAATGACGGATAGAGAGCCGTTGGGGCTGATGGCTCTGACTGCGCTGGGTGTTCCTGGGTCTCTATCCGGACTGGGTCTACCTCTGCTAAGAGCTTCCTACACTTGCTCCACGTGCTGATTATGCTATCTGGAGCTCTAGGTGCTTGCTGAATGCAGGCTCCTATCCTATCCCAAAGTTGGAGGTTAAGCATGCCTGTTTCTGGATAAAGCAGACAATTATCCCCCAAGTACACCAAAAGATCCACTAACTGGGTGCTGTGAATGTGTGTATGGTATACCCTGGCCAGGGCCTTGAATTCCATTAAGTGAACTCTCTGGTTAGCGGTCAGACATTGCCTCTGAGGACAAGTCCCCATATTACCTGCCGGTCCTTTGAAGTGGTTCTCCTCGGGACGTGTATGAGTTCTAGGTAACAGGTCTGGTGTGACGAACCTCTGGGAAGGAGCTTGGAGCGTGGACTGCTGCCACAGGCCCTCGGCGGCCTCTGCACTGAAGTCAGGGTTTCACAGCCGACCCTGAGCGGAACGCGTTTTCCCGCTGAGCAAGCTGCCTCAGAGCTTTGGAGCATGCTCTGCCTCTCTGGAATGCCTCGCCTCGTAGCTGTCACTCAGATCAGATGGCTTTCCGACCAGAGCTGCTGCACTGTCCTCCGGGACGATTCAGACACGGTTCTGGCGTAGAACTGGACTGCGAAGATCGCTTACTCATGAGTAGAATCACGTCGGGGTCACCATATGTTGGATCTGGGCCGCGGAGCGGATTGCGCAAGCTGGATCGGCACCGCGAAGCGGTTGTTGGATCCCAGAGGAGACTGGTCAAGCAATGAGACACGAGGCAAGATGGAGCAAAGACCAGTGATTTAAAGAAGGCAAATCAATAGTATTTATCATGTACAGGCTGCATGTAAAAGCATTGCGATCTGGCAGAATTCACACTCCGTGTTTACACAAGTTAATTGGGGAAGTCTACAGGGGAAGTTAATTAACTAACTTAATTAACGGCAGGGGAAATACATTGTTCCATGTTATCCGAGGTAAACATGTGGCTGGTATTGGTTTTAGGGCTAAAGGCAATCCGCAGGCACCAAACACGTTAGTCATTAGCTCTCTGTTGACCGAGCAGTTTGTCAGATCAGTTAGTGATGAATTAAACTCTATCTAATATTCCACTCCCCCAATTTCTGTCCCTTCAGGAACCCCTGGCAACGAGGTGATCACCCATCACTGCGGTTCTGTCAGAGCCAGTATACCAATTGTGTGCGCGGATCCCACATAAATCAATATTTTTTTCAGATATTCACATTTTAGCTAGTTGCATTTCTAAATAGATATGTGGTTTTATTAGACCTCTCTCTCTCTCTCTTTTTTAGGAATGTCTTGTAAGCTTTGCAAGTAGGCAGCTTCTGAAGAGGAGGCTTCTTCTAACAATGAGTCTTGGGAGATATAAAAATGCTCTTTTTGTAAACACTTGAATCCATCAAAAATCTTTTGCAGGCGCACCCCCCCCCCCAATAATGGACTCAGACACAAATGAAAGTGGATAACGGCATTGGGCCACATTTATTGATTCATGCCCTAGTCCGAATTATAAATTTCTATTGGTAAAATGACCAATCATAATTCTTAAGGCAAGCAGGCCGAAGTAACACTGGTAAGGTACCACCCAAAATTGCCAACGGCAATTGTTACAATGTATCTATTTGTATCAATTTGTTTGTTGACAACAAACAAATTGTTGACCGTAGTCAATATCTAACTAATGACCCCACCCTCTGACGTGTATCCGTAAAATCAGGGGTGATTCCAGCTGTCTAGTGGTAACCATCACCCCCTCGCCTGGTTCGTCGTTGACCGGACAACGTTTAAACAACTTATGCCTATCTAGTGTTGTCCAGTCAATTGTGAACCTGCCGGATACCTGTGGGTCATAAATGTTTACCTTACCAGTGCTACCCGCCACCCGGAGAGGCTTCAATAAAGGCTCGACGCCCCCCCCCAAGACCGTCAGCTCGGTCGACAGGCCTGCTCGCCAATCACTCAGCAGGAGGTCCATACCTCCTCGCGACAGATGGGCCCCCTCCCCTGAATAAAGCTCATAATTTTGCAGACTGATGGCGGGGAGGCGAATGACGCGTCCCCAACCCATGTCAAAAAGGAACCGGGCAATAGCCCTGGAGCGACGAGCCCGGTCAAGCGCCTGGAGGCCAAACGCTCCCCTGTAAGCGTACTGCGGTATCATGTCCAACCAAATGAGGGGTGTGGCAGGCCACACATAATGTGAGTAGGGCAGGTGACTGCAAATCGCAAGCTTCCGCGATAGGCCAGTGACCTGTCCGAAACCATTGCCCCCAAGGTGAATAACCAGGACATCAGGCGAGTCAGCATCCCTGATGTAGAAAAGGAATGGCAACAGTTCCCGCCATAACATGCCGCGCTTACCACACCACCTGAGATGTGCGGGTGCACCCAGTCCCAGTCGGGGTCCCACTCTGTCGCCGCAGCGTAACGCGCTGCCCTGTGCAGCGTAACGCGCTGCCCTGTGCAGCGTAACGCGCTGCCCTGTGCAGCGTAACGCGCTGCCCTGTGCAGCGTAACGCGCTGCCCTGTGCACGTGGCAACGGCCCACCAGCCCTACTGTCACCGGTGTAAAACGACACCCAGGGTCTGTCAAGGAAAAAGGGGGGGGTGAGAAACATTGCAGTGACTAAACTGGTACTCACGGTTGAAGAGGGTGAACACAAAAACTGAAAACAATGTGATCCCCACCTTCCCATGTGGCGTATTTCAGCCCCAGAGTACCCAAAAGTAGCTGCAGTAGAAACCGCCCCCATCCTGCAGGAATGGTTGAGTGAGGGGAGACCCACCCTGGTGACAGAAAAACGGGGCATGGTGCGTGCCACACAGTGCAAGAAACTCCTGTAGGGCACCAACCGGACAGATGTCTTCCAAGGAACATCGTAGCAGTATTACTCAACTGCCTACGCCGTGCTGATCTGTTTTAGAGGAGCGTATCCTCAACTGAGCCCAATCATTGCAACATAGACATCTTCGAGTTCCAGTGCCCTACGACTTGCATCCGCCTTAGACAGCATCACAAGCTCGCTGATGCGGAGCGCTCCAAAAAAGGCCACCGTTGTAGCCACATGAAACAGGGGTACCTCATACCTATCGAAACATAGGTCATGCCAGCCCCGTGCCAGTTGGGTAAGAACCCCAGGGGAAATTGGGTGGCGGTCGTCCAGGCTACGCCCACGTTCCCGCACCCACCCCTCCAAAAAGTGTCTCACACGGAAATCAGTGGTACTATCCGCATGACCTCCCACCTTGGCCATAAAAGCCAGCGCTGACAGCCTGGATGCTATGGTGCGGGGTGCAAGGCCCTGGGCATGCAGGTAAACCATAAATGGAGGATGTGGGCCACCGGGATCGGCCAGGTATCTGGCAGCTGAAATTGTGTACAAAATGTCTGACAAGAAACTAATGCATGGTGATACGCCTTACGCGTGCGTGGCGCTAGTGACAAGCCAATCGCCCGGTTCACCTCTCCTTGCCAAAAGTCCATATCTCCTCCGGGAGGGCGAGGGAAATTCCTCCGCATCCGGGGCCAAGGCACGGAACCGGGAGATCTGCAGGCGGGACAAAGCGTCAGCAATATCATTATTCACCCCCGGGACATGCCTGGCCCTGAACAGTACATTGAGGCGCAGGCTGCGCAATACAAACTGGCGCACGAGGACCATGACCCTGAGAGATTTAGAGGTCTGTGAGTTGACAATGCGGACAACGGCCGCATTGTCACACCAGAAATGCACCACAGAGTTGGCCCACTCCTCACCCCATAGCATCAAAGCCCCCAGTATGGGAAAAATTCCCAATATGTGAGATCCCTCAGGCGACCCGTGCCTGACCAGGCTGGTGGCCATCCACCATAGGCCCACTTCCCATTGAAGTACATCCCATAACCAAGGGATCCCGAGGCATCAGACTGAAACTGAAATTGAGGTGAAGCCAGGAGGTCGGACCTCCAAAATGAGACCCCATTGAACTCCCTCAGGAACTGGAGCCATATGTGCATATCTGCCCTGATGCCCCGTGTCAATCTCGCCCTATGATGGGGCCTGGATAAGACTGCCCTGGCGTCGCACAAGCGCCGAGCAAATGCCCTGCCAGGTGCGACCACCCTGCAAGCGAAATTAAGGTGTCCATGTAGCACCTGCAGTTCCCGAAGGGATGCCTTGCGCTTAGCCAGCAAGTCCGATATAAGGGCCACTATCCTTGACACCTTGTCTCCCGGCAACCTAGACGCCTGCGCTACCATGTCAATCCCCACCCCCAGGAATACTAACTTATTAGACGGGCCTTCGGTCTTTTCGGGCGCTAAAGGGACACCAAGTTCCTCCATTAGCGTCTGAAATGTGTTGAGGAGACGTGTGCACATGTCCCAGCCCCGTTCACCCCCGAACAAAAGTCATCCAGGGAATGGGCTACAGACCGAGACCCTGACCTACAGACGAATGCCCACTGCAGGAATGTACTGAAACGCTCGAAAGCCGAGCAGGATATGGAACAGCCGAATGGCATGGCTTTGTCAAAATAATATTCACCCCGGAATTTGAAACCCAGCAACTCAAAGTCACCCGGGTGCACCGGCAGGAGACGAAAAGCCGACTTAATGTCACACTTAGCCAACAGTGCACCCGGGCCACATGAGCGCACCATGCGCAATGCCTGGTCAAATGATATATACCTGACAGAACAAAGGTCCTCAGGGATAGCATCATTGACCGAATGACCGGCTGGGTAGGACAAGTGATGAATCAGGCGGAACTCGCCCGGGGACTTCTTGGGCACTAGTCCTAGAGGGGACACTTTAAGGTTGGGGAAAGGGGGCGCGGGGAAAGGGCCAGCGACCCTGCCCGCAGCGACCTCCTTATTAATGCTGGCGGCAGCCACCTCCTCCCTTCCTCTAAGTGACAAAAGGTTGGGTGCGTCTTGCGGTGACCTATCCCCCGTGAAAGGAATACGGAAACCCAGTTGAAAACCCTGAAGGAGGTACACAGCGTCTGCTTTCTTCGGGTACAATGCGAGCCAACGCTCCAGCATGTCGACAATAATTGGGGAGGGGGCCTTTCGGTGAACCCGCTCCTTCCGTGGCAGTCCTACCTGCCCCTTGTCCACCCCTACCCCTGCCCCCGTATCCTCCCGGCCTGGGACAGGCGGAGGTAGCATGGGGGCCAGAACAAGAGGGCACTCGTGCTCGTACTTGCAATCATTTCTGTTGCAAGAACCATTGGATGAGAAGGTCCAGCACAGCAGGCGGGCTGGAACCCCCTGCCCCGCCACTTGGCGGGGAACCTGTACCGGGGCTGCTCGTTGGACCGCATGTCCACAATGGTATCTCTCCCCAGGCGCCGGGCGTGTGGGGGTCATATACAGAAGCCACAGCTTCTGGCAGGGCTTATCCCACCTCATCTCTGGGTGCAGTGGAATCCTCATACGGAATTCTTCGTCGTAAGCCAGCCACGACGGACCCGGGAAGTCAACCATGGCCCGGTAGATGTTGTCCAGATACTGGATCATAAGGATGGCCAGATCCGGCCTAGCCCTGAGGTAAACGGCCATGTAAATCGGGTACGCTGGCAACCAGTTTGCCCACGTGCGTGGCGGCTTACGACGACGTGCCTGCTCCGTATCCTTCTCGTCCAGCCCTTCCCGCTCCTCCTTGGTCGGCTCCCTATTAAGAAGGGAGAAGATGTCTACATACTCTCCCCTCCAGATCTTTTCCCTGGTGAACTGGGCCAGATGGTCCCCCAGGGGCAAGGAATACCCTGCCGTTGGCAGTGCCGACACCGGCACAGAGGGAACCGCGGGCAAAGCAAAGGGGGCCTGTACCAGCCCGGGGATCCCCAACACATTCCCCACCACACAGGGGGCGCCACCCGGACCCGGGCCCTGTGTCAGGGGCGAAGTCGCCGGGTGGGCCGAGGGCAATTGGACCGCCGGGCCATCCGTGCGAGGCCATGGCCATTGGAAAGCCCCCCCCCCAGGGAAGTCAGTTGTGTGGGTGCACTAGCTTGAACTGCATACTCACCCGATGCACCCCCACGGGCCGCCCCCGCCGGGGGTTCCGGCCCGCTGGGGGTGTCGGAGCTCACGACCGAAGCTGAGCTCGTCGATGGGGCCAGACCCTCACCAGACTGCTGCACCTGTTGAGTGGGGAGCTGCGAGGCAGTGGCCGCCACCGGCCCGCGCGCCTCAGGCGGCTCAACCCAACCTGTCGCCGGCCGCTGTTCGGCAGCCAAAGGGGCCGCCTGGAATCCTAAAGGCACCCCTGTTTGATTGGCCCTCGCCAAGGATGCTTCAAGGGCCGCAACGCGGGCCAAAAGGGCCTCAACATTGACAAAGGCCCCAGCCCCAGCAGGGGGCAAATGGGCAACCGGCCCATAGGTAACGGGTACCTGTCCAGGCCCCTGAGTCCCAGGGGCCAGATAAGGCCAAGAGCCCATGCCCGGCCCTTGTGGAGCCGCGGGCACACCCTGCAAAGGCAGGGAACCCAACCACCCCCCGTGGCTCGCTCCCCCCATGGGGAACCGTGCACCCGGGCAAGAGGGCCCAGCCGCACGGACCCTAGCGGGGGCGGTGGTCATCGCTTGCGGGCCAAGGGCCGAGGCCCCGTCCAGGCAACCTGCACGCACCGCGGATCGGGCCAAGGGGGCTCCGTTAAAGGTGGCTGCTGGGCGGGCGCAGTCGAGGTCCTCCGACCCGGCTGGCGCCTCCGCGCCGATCGAGCCACGTTGCCAGCCGCCTTCTTCTCAGAGGGCATAGCTGAGTTAGCTAGGAAGCCTAGAAGAGAAAAAGCTGCCCAAAAGAGGCTTCCCCTGGAAGGATACGAGCGATGGAGGTAAGAGGGGAAAACTTCTCCGCTCCGTCGCTTCGCCAAAATGGCAGCACGGCTGCCTCGTGGCCAGCCCTTTTATTAGGGTGCTGGCCACGCCCCTAACTACCCGGATGGCTTCGTCCGGTGGGGGGGGGGGCCGCAAAGAGCGCGGCGGCCATTTTGGCGCCACGCTTCCATTCTGCCAATAGATACACATAATTGTGGATTACTACGAACACATTGTTCCAACAGCCTGCATTTAGAACTGAAGGCTTTTAATTTTGAACTTTCAGAAACCTACCTAAAGTGCAGTTGCAGGCAATCAGCCTTAGCAGGAGTGTCTTACTCACCAGCAAACGTTTCAACACAAAGACTCCAACATAAGAGCATAGTCAATAGGCTTTTCTGTCTGGTTTGACTACCATTTATTCTAATGGATTCACGTTCCTCTGATCTTTCTCAAGATCCCATGGGCTGGGCTGCTGTTCTGTGATATCTATCTCAGGAAACTCTAGACCGGGGTTCATCAAATTTCACTCTCCAAATGTTCCTCAAATACCAGAGACCCAAATCAACACATCTGTTGATCAGGGCATCTGGGAATTGAAGTCCAAGAACATCTGGAGAGCCAAGTTTAATGAACCTTGCTTTAGACCAGTGGTTCCCAATGTTGGGTACACACCCCAGAGGGGGACTTAAATTCCCAGAAGCCTAGTTCAGTACATTGGCTGATCCATGCTTTAGGGAATTGAGTTAGGCTTCTGGGAATTGAAGTCCAAATACCAAAGGTTGAAAAATACTGCTCAAGACCATTCTCAAATAAGAATTCATCCAGAGGTGGCATCAACCCAGAATGTTTCTAAAATAATACAGGGCATGGCAGGCATCCCTTGTATGTTATTTGGACACAAATCAGATTTAAAATTGTAATGAATTTTAAATCTTAAAGAGTTAACTACATTATCTTATGACTAATATATAAACACACACACACACACCCTGTGTACGATGGTAACTTGACACCTGAATTTGGTGTTTTCCTGAAAAAGATAAGGATGTGACAAATAAGATGAAGTAAAGAGAGGGGTCCATATTTTTTTTTTGGAATGTCATTCTTTGGTCATTATTTGAAATGGTTACACAGGTGTCACCATACCTGTCAACCATCCCAATTTGGCCGGGATTACCCGGTAATTCGGCGCCAATTTGCGCCATTTCCCGACCCGCACTGCCAAAACCCCGTAATTTGGCAGCGGGGGGAAGGAGGCACTGCGCAGCCCATCTGCGCAGGTCGCGTTGCACGCATGCGTGGAAGGGCTCTACACTTCCGTAGCTCTTCCACTCGTGCGCAGAAGGCTACGCCACCTGCGTAGAAGGCTACGCAAGTGGCGTAGCCCTCCACGCGCATGCGTACAATGCGACCTGCGCGGACCCGGTTTGCGCAGGTCCCGGATTCATCGGTGCTGCGGTTGACAGGTATGGGTGCCACATATGTTGGAATGAAAAGTAGTAAAGATGAAAGAGGAGATGGAGAGGAAAGGAATGGAGTATCCAACAAAACAGTGTCAGTGATTGGCTGATACCCTGTAGGGAGCCCTACACACAATAGCATTGTGTTGTACATCATTCCAGTTATAAAACCTGCTTTCAAACTGCACCTCGTCTGGGAGATGTGGGAGAGGAATAACAGCATGGAGGCAGCCATCCCTTTTTCTGTATTATCTCCATCCTCCCTTCTAAGTTAGCCACTGCTCTCTCTCTCTCTCTCTCTCACACACACACACACCGCTTTCATTACAGTTTTTATAGAGAGACTGCCGGGATAAAGCAGCCGCCCTTTCTGCAGACAGTTGCATTTGCAGGTTGAAAGTGATGACAAGTGGTAAAGCTAACAGGGAAAGTTAAGAACATGTGAATAGTTATTTTTTTTGTATCACAAGCCAGTAGCTTGGAGCATTTAAGGTTACAGTGGAACCTCGGTTAACGTGATTAATGCGTTCTCCTGGATGTTTCTTACAGAGAAAATTACTTTAACCGAATCTCCCATAGGAATGCATTGAACACAATTTCCCATAGGAATGCATTGAAAACCAAAATATATTAACCGAAACATGGTTTCCCATAGGAATGCATTGAAAACCAATTAATCCTTTCAGGAAAAAAATTCCGTAAACCAAGCCACTATTTTCTATGAATTTCCTTTTGCTATGTGATTTTTATGTTAACAGAGCTGTTTGTTAACCAAGGTTCCACTGTATTGTTGTTTTTAAAGCAACTCATTTATTTCTTTACTGCACAGGCCTATGGCCTGGAGGATTCAGATGTTTGTTTCCTTTTTAAACTAACATCAATTGCTCAGTATATTTTTGAGTACCATAAAAGTAGAAATATTTGCTTTAAAAAAATGTAATGAAAGTGGCGACTGCCAGCTCTTTGGACCTCAGAGTTACAAGTGCAACTAACTACTTTTTATGTAAAGGTCACCCTTGCTCGAAAGTCAGTCATATCCAACTCTAGGGTTCAGTGCTCATCTCTTACACTAGTAAGTGCAGAGTGATGCACGTTAGGGCAAAAAACCCAATTACATTTATAAACTGATGGGTCTGACCTCTCTGTGACAAACCAGGAAAGGGACCTTGGTGTCCTGGTGGACAGCTCAATTAAGGTGTCAACCCAGTGTGCCTCAGCAGTGAAAAAAGCAAACTCAATGCTAGGGATCATTAGGAAGGGTATAGAAAATAAGTCAGTTAGTGTCATTTTGCCTCTTTATAAATCTATGGTGAGGCCCCATCTGGAATACTGTGTACAGTTCTGGTCGCCATACCTCCAGAAGGATATTATGGAGCTGGAAAAAGTGCAGAGGAGGGCAACCAGAATGATTAGGGGACTGGAACACCTTCCTTACCATCTGAGGCTGCAACAGTTGGGCCTCTTCACTCTTGAATGATGGCATCTAAGAGGTGACCTGATTGAAGATTATAAAATCATGCACGGTGTGGACAAAGTAGATAAGGAAAAACTGTTTTCCCTATCACATAACACTAGAACTAGGGGGCACTCCATGAAACTTTTGTGTACTAGTTCTCAAACAAATAAGAGAAAGTACTTTTTTAC
Organism: Bradypodion ventrale; assembly: GCA_035047345.1. NCBI lineage: Eukaryota > Metazoa > Chordata > Lepidosauria > Squamata > Chamaeleonidae > Bradypodion > Bradypodion ventrale. The sequence goes on along the minus strand of JAWDJE010000009.1, from coordinate 19,504,946 downwards.
CCAGAGGATCACTGGTCTATGGAACTCCCTGCCAGAAGAAGTGGTGACAGCTGTCAGTCTTGACAGCGTTAAGAAAGGATTAGACAAGTTCATGGAGGACAGGGGTATCAATGGCTATAGTTATGGATACCTAAGGACAACCTCTGGGTTGGAGAGATAGGCAGGATATCTTTCAATGCCATTTCCAGGGAATCCTAAGCAGGTGAAGGCATCTGCTTGGGAATATCCTGAAGCAAATGGTGAGTCACTGTGTGAGACAGAATGCTGGACCGGGTGGGCTGTGGCCTGTTCCAGCAAGGCTGTTCTTATGTTCTGTTTATAGCCAAAGAGCGTCTGCAGACATTTCCGTGGATGTGTGGCAGGCATGCCTCAGAACACTGTTTACCTTCCCACCGAAGTAGCATACCTGTCAACTTTCCCGGATTGGCCGGGATTTCCCGGTTTTCGGTGCTGATTTGCACCATTTCCCGCCCCACACTGCAGAAACCCCAGAATTTGGCAGGGGGGGGGAAAGGAGGTACTGCGCAGCCCTTCTGCTCAGGTCACCTTCTACGCATGCGTAGAAGGCTACACATGTGTAGAAGGGGGCTACACATGTGTACAAGGGGGCTACACAAGCGTAAAACCATTCTACGCATGCATAGAAGGCGACCTGCGCAGAACCGTTCTGCGCAGGTTCTGGATTGGCCGGAGCCGCAGTTGACAGGTATGCGAAGTGGTCCCTATTTATCTACTTGCAATTTCTTGCTTTCGAACTGCTAGGTTGGTAGGAGCTGGGACAGAGATGGGAACTCACTCTGTCATGCAGTGCTTGGGAATCGAACTCCAAACTTCCAGTCAGCGAGTTCAGCATCTTAACCACTTGAGCCACCACAGTCCCTACTTTTTACAAGTGACTTATTCCTCCAGTCTGTCGATATGGATATTGTGGTTTCCCCGTGCCCCAATGGGCACGGAACGGCCCGGCAGAGGCCACTTCGGTGAGAAAGGCTCCCTGGCCCGTGGGCTCTGTGAGCACCCAAATTAAGGGGGGTGGATAAATTATAGGGTTTGATTCACCCAATTCCTTGACCTGACCTAAGACTCTGCCAAGTAAGCAGATCGCTAACCCCTGTAACATAATTAGGCAAACATTCATCTCCGAGCTTAGCGTAAATCCCTGGCGCAAATAGTGGCCACGTTTACCCAGCTCCTAAGCCCAAAACAATGGTGTTTTCCCAGTCAATGTTTGCCCGCACTAATTAACTTCCCAAGAGAGATTCCCAATTAACCTGAGTAAATAGGTGATGTGATTTACTGTCGGGTGATGGTTTTTTCTACCTTGCCTTCTGATCTAAAAAAGGTGATGTCTTTTCCTCAATAAACGACTGATCTTATCCTCCTCCATACTGCCTCGTATCGTTCCTTGATCAGTCTCCTCCGGGACCTACGGCCCTCAGCAGCCCCGATTCCTACACCTGGTGACCCCGAGACGTGATCTACTCGTGAGTAAGTGACCCCCGAGCGGTCTTCCTCAGAGTAGCGATCACACGGTCCGGTTCTGCGCTTGAACCGTGTCCGAATCATCCCGGAGGACAGCGCGGCACTCCATCCGGCAGCCAGCCGATTGGAGGGACGGCCTGCGGTGAGGCAGTCCAAAGAGGCATCCTACAGCTTGCTCCCGACTTTCGCGGCGGCTTGCACCAAAGAGAAAAACGCGTTCCGCTCAGGGCAGCTGTGAGCCTCTGACAGCGCAGTGGCCACCGAGGGCCCGTGGCCGCAGTCCACGCTCCGAGCTCTACCCAGAAGCGTCGTCGCCAGAACCTATTGCCTGCCAAAGACGCGTCGACTCGTCCCGAGGAGGAATCTTCCGAGGACCCAATCGCAGGTAATATGGGAACCTGTCCTCAGCGACAGCGTCCATCCGCTAGCCAAAGAACTCGTGAGGGAGAGTTCAGAATCCTGGCCAGGTTATTTAAGGTGCGTTTTCACAGCAGAGAGCTAGCGAGACTTTTGGTGTACCTAGGGGAACACTGCCTGCTTTACCCAGAAGTAGGTACGTTAACCCTTGAGCTCTGGGATCAGATAGGAGACTGCATTCAGCAACCCCCGAAAGCTCCAGGAGGCGTAATTCGCACATGGAGAAAATGTAGGAAGCTCTTGGCGGAGATAGAGCCAGTCCGGGTAGAGGCCAAAGAACCCCCAAATCTGCAAGATGCGCCAGCCGAACCAACGGCGCCTACGGCGCTCTACCCGTCACTCCAGTTTAGGCAGAGTAGTGTAGGGAGCCTTCCCTCGGTGACAGCTGCAGACGTCACCGGCGGAATGCAAGGAATGAGGAGTGCAGGCGCTTCTCAGATAGCAACGGGTTCCCTAGCTACCAAAAGTGCCCTTCAGCGCACAGTAGAGGAAGAACTCAGGAAGGAGGAATTGCCAGTAGAGGAGCTAGCAGAGCTCAGTCAGATATGTCCCATCCGCATGGAGATGGACGCGCTTACGGGCGCCCAGCAGATAGTACATTCCCCAGTCCCGTATAAGCTTCTCATGGCTATACGGAAAGCCATTTCAGAAACAGGGCTCCAGAGTCGCTTTACAAGGGGCACGCTTCAGCAAGTGTGCGAGAACACCATGTGGATTCCCCATGACTGGAAAGCCGTCATGCGGATGATGCTCACCCCTAGCCAGTATTTAATTTGGGACAGCGAGTTTCGCCTTGAGGCGCAGACAAGGGCTGCCAGGATGGGAGGCGCAGTACTTCCCGACCAGTTATATGGTTCAGGTGCCTTCGAGCCCATCAATGCCCAGATCAACTTGCCTCTCGCCACGCTCCAGATGTCGGCCGAGGCTGCCTTTAGGGCGTTTTTCAAGGTCCCAGCAACTGGCAAAGCGGCTAAGAATTACACCGCTATCAAGCAAGGAGCCCAGGAACCCTATATGGACTTCATCAATCGCCTGGAGGAAGCAATTAGCAGGCAGATTGATAATGAGGAGGCCCAACAAGAGCTCATGATGAAGTTACCCAAGGACAATGCCAATTTAGACTGCCGTAAAATCTTGCAGTCCCTGGGCAATCATCCTGATTTGACCCTTACGGACATGATTAGAGCTTGCGCCGACGTTGGCACAGAATCCTACAAGATGGGTTTGCTAGCGGCAGTGGTGCAAGGGGGTAAAAGACCAAAGGGTAAGACCCCAGGAGCAGGTCACAATTGTGGCAAGGTTGGTCACTTCGCTAGGGAGTGCCGATCCAAGGGAGGCGGGCAAAAGTCCGGCCGTCCCAAGGCTCCAAAAACCCAGTGTCCGAAGTGCAAAAGAGGCTACCACTGGGCCCGAGACTGTCCGAATTCGGGAAACCAGAACGCGGGCATGTCTCTGGCCCCGGTCCAAACAGAGGCTTCCTTCGCCCAGAACTCACCTGAGCTAGACTAGATCCCGGTCACAAGCCAGGCATTGCGAGGGCACAGGCCAGCCCCAAGGGTAGTACAGGGTTAGACTTGACTTGTCAGGCAGACGTTACATGCGACCTGCCAGGCACGGTCTATCTAGTGGACTCCCAGTACATGGGTCCACTGCCCAAGGGCGTTATAGGTTTAGTTTTGCCCCGCAGTGTAGCTGGAGCACGCAGAATTTTCATAATTCCAGGAGTCGTTGACTCGAATTTTTCAGGCGTTCTCCAAGTTCTGCTTTGGACTCACCTGCCCCAAACAATTCACAAGGGAGACACCTTAGCGCAACTGATCATGGTTCCTTGTCACTCGCCAGCAGATAGCCAGGGAAGGCTCAGTGACAGCTCCGAGTCCCGGTCAGAGGACCGCTCGAGCGCCAGTGAGGCAGTACAAGGATACCAGGTCTTAGCGACAGTGGAGACCAACATTGAGTGGAAGCAGCGCCCCGTTATCGAGGTATTTTTGAACAAAAGAGCGTTCTCAGGGTTACTCGATACCGGAGCGGATGTGAGCGTGATAAGCAGAAGCCAGTGGCCAAGAGAGTGGGCCATTGAGCCGGTCTCCGATGTGTGGGGGGTAGGCGGAATTCAGGAAGCGTTTAGGAGCCGAGAGTGGGTGGAAGTCACAATCCCAATGGCTGACGGCACGGCGGTAATTCGGCCGCACATTCTTGACGTGCACATCAACCTTTGGGGGCGAGACATCTTACAGCAGTACGGTGCTACCCTTACCTTCGGGTAATGGCGTTGCCACTTAAATGGCTCACCGATACGCCGGTCTGGGTAGAACAATGGCCGGTAGTGGGAGAGAAATTAGTTGCCCTCAAGCAGCTAGTTAAAGAACAGCTAGATGCAGGACATATAAAACAGTCCACGAGTCCATGGAATTCGCCAGTTTTTGTCATAAAGAAAAAGTCGGGGAAGTGGCGACTCCTCCACGATCTCAGAGAGATCAATAAATGCATACAGCCAATGGGTCCGCTTCAATGTGGCATCCCAAATCCTAATATGATTCCCGAGGGATGGGAGATCCTCATTGTAGATCTCAAGGATTGCTTTTATACAATCCCCTTAGACCCCCGGGACCGGGAAAGGTTCGCCTTTACGGTGACGGTTGTGAACCACAGCGAGCCCACGCAGCGTTACGCGTGGAAATTTTTGCCACAGGGCATGCTCAATTCGCCCACCCTGTGCCAAATTTATGTTCACAACGCACTGGCAAAGTTCCGAAGCCTTTACCCTAAAGCGATAGTTTGCCATTTCATGGATGACATCTTGGTCACGATGCCTCAACTCGGCAGCGAAATATTTTCTGACCTCCAGGCCAGCCTGGGGGACAAAGGTTTACTCATTGCCCCAGAGAAAGTGCAGAGAACCGAGCCCTTCTCATACTTGGGTCATTGGCTTCTCCGCTCTTTCGCAGCACCAGTTTTGCCTCAGATCAATTTACAGGACTCAGTCACCCTTGTAGAGTTGCAGCAAGTTTTAGGTAACATCAATTGGGCCAGACCGTATTTCCGATTGGATACGGATCTTCTGAAACCGCTCTTCTCGCTGCTAACTTTAGGTAAGCAGCCAGCAGACCGGATAAAGATTTCTCGAGACGCACGCTTGGCTATCGAGAAGGTCAACCAAGTTCTCAGCCAGCGATGGGTAGATAGGATCACCCCAGGGCCATATGCTCTGATCCTGAATTTGTACATCGTACGGTCAGGATCCATGTTCACTGGAGCGCTCGGCGTAGATGCCGAGAAAGGGGCGAGTATCGTGGAATGGGTGTACCTTCCGAACACCTCTCCACGAAACATCGTTCCTCCCCAAGAATTGGTCTCCGCGGTGGTTTACCGCGGAAGGCTGAGAGCTAGGGACATTTCAGGGCACGATTTGGCCAAAATCGTAGTCCCGTTCACCAAGGAACAAATTCAGCAGTTAATGCAGCTCGGTGACTCGCTTCCAATTGCGTTGGAGGGATTCACCGGATGCTTGGTATACCACTTGCCAAAAGACCCCAGACTTGTCTCACTCCAAACGCAGACAGTCAGCTTGTTTGAATTGCTCTCGCTGGTTCCACTTCAGGGGGCCAGGACAGTTTTTATGGATGGTGGCCGCACATATGGTGTCTTGACTTGGCAGGAGGGCCAAGCTTAGCGCACGCTGCTAACTGTTCCACAAAAGTCCGCGCAGCGGGCAGAGTTGGCAGCGGTGAACCTTGCTTTGCGCACCTTCGCCAAAGAACGTTTAAACATCATTACTGACAGTATGTATGTTAGGAATTTGCTTCACAGTCTACCGGGAGCATACATCACTCCCGCGATAGACAAAAATCTGCTTAGTCTGTTTCTCACTGCTCAATTTCATTTGCGAAACCGCACGGAGCCGCTCTATATTGCCCACATCCGAAGTCATCAAGACCTACCGTGTCCGATTTCCGCGGGCAATAGCAGAGCGGATGCGGCGGCAAAGGAAATTCAGCAACGTTCGGTTTTGGGTGTTTTCACTACTCCAATTCAGAGTCATGCCTTTTTTCACCAAAATGCCAAAGCACTCGCCAGACAGTTCAATCTGCCACTTTCTCAAGCCCAAGGCATAGTTCGCTCTTGCCAGCATTGTGCAGGGGCACCGGGGGGGGGGGGGCCTCATGGGGGGTCAACCCATGAGGGACAGAGGCTAACCAGGTGTGGCAGATGGATGTCACGCATGTTCCGCAGTTTGGCAGATGGCAGTACATGCACGTCTGCATAGACACTTTTTCTCAGTTCGTTTGGGCAACGGCGCAGAAAGGGGAGACTGCTTCCCACGTGGAGCAGCACCTCCTTTCCTGCATTGCAGCCATGGGCAAACCTCGGCACGTTAAAACCGATAACGCCCCGTCCTACAGCTCTAGGCAGCTGGCTGCCTTCATGGCCATTTGGGATATTAAGCATACTTTTGGCATTCCTTACAATCCGCAGGGGCAAGCGATTGTGGAACGTGTCAATCGGACGCTCAAGTCCTATATTGACAAACAAACAGAAAGGGGGGAGCCACCAGCCCTCCCCAAGTCACAGGGCCAGGCACAGCATTGCCTGAATAAGGTATTGTTCACTTACAATCACCTTAATGTTTTTTCGGATTGTACGCCGCAGGAGAAGCACTTCCGCCGTTCGGAAGCTCTCCCGCGACCGATGGTCTGATACCGGGTGCCACCGGACCCTTCTTAGAGGGGCCCGGCGCCGCTCGTAACCTGGGGAAGAGGGTATGCTGCAGTTATGTCTCCTACAGGTGTCGTTTGGATTCCAGCTTGGTGTGTCAAACCTTACTTGGAACCACATGGCGTGGACCCAGACCGACCAGAGTCCGATCCCGGAGATGGAGGACCTCACTCTGACCGAGAGGATCCATCGGAAGAGACGGCCACCGACGACAGCACCCAAGATCACCTGGGGGATGGTCAAGATCCTTTGTCGTGAGGCCGAGGACACCGTCCGGCGTGAAAGGAATGAGCCAATGCCAGAGAACCTCACAGCTACAATTTTCGCCCAGATTCATGCCAACACCCTGGCGCTCACCATCATCCTGACCCTTTCCCTGCTTTTGGGGGGAGGCGCTCAGGCCGCCTCATTGAAGGCCAACGATCTGCTGCCCGGTGGAGACCTCTCTGCCCGGATGCAGTACAATATTTGGGAGAGATTGGCGGGTCTCGTCAACCAGTCCGATTTTTGCCTCAGGCAGGACCTCGGTTCTGCTTCGATCCTCAGCACCTGCCTCATCCCAGTGTGCCATTCTCCAGGCGTGCACCCCAGGGATGGGGACTGGCTTGTGAAAAGACTTTTCAGACCATACATTCCAGCGGCTTCTTCAGAGTATGCCCGTTGGGAGACGCGGCTGACCATGACTTTGCCGGCTGATGCAGCCACCCTCCACACTCCTCGGGTGGCGGTCAGCCCGAACTCTACCTGTGGATGAATGTACGGCTGCGCCTCAGCTGGTCGTACCCGGCGCCGCTGCCTCAACGTTGGCAGTGGCAATTGGACTTGCAATAACCCAGTACCACTTGGCACCATGTATGCTCATGTCACCTTGCCATCCGGTTGGTTCTTCACATGCAACCAGTATACGTGGAACTACATTCCTGCAAATGTTTCAGACTCTATATGCTGTATCAGTCGTTTGACATTGTTACTCCCTACTAAGGATATGGTCACCCCAAGCACAAGTGTTACAAATGTTTCAAATGTTCCCTCACTCACACGGCACACTCGCACCACCCAGTTAGACAGCTCATGTGAGAGCAGCTTTAGAGTAATGAGCCCTGCCGAATATCTCTCTTTGGCAGTCAGCATCTTTGGCGTGCCAGGCTTAGCCATCGGCAACGCAAAGAGGATCGGTCGCTTGGCTTGCGGTCTAGCAAAAGCCATCAACCATACCTCCTCAGCGATAGCGCTCCTTAATCAAGAGCAGGCAGAGCTTCGCCATGCCATTCTTGACAATCGAGCGGCTATCGACTATCTCTTATTGTTGCACCACCTGGGATGCGAATCCTTTCATGGCATGTGTTGCTTCAACCTTACTGACAACTCCTGTAAAATCCAGAGTCAGCTCACTGATCTCCACACCATAGTCCAGGGCATCACGGAGGGTTCTGCATGGGGAGCTTGGTGGAGTTCATTGTGGAACTGGATGTGGTCATGGATCCCCTGGGGGTGGCTTCAGACGGTACTCAAGGTGGCTGTGGGGGTGATTATACTAGGCGTGACAGCCTGTTGCCTCGCACAATGTATTCCCTCACTGATATCCCAATGCCGTCACAGAAGGAAACCCCGAGACGTCATTCCCGCTCAACAGCTGATGCCGCTCTTGCGCAGAGTTGCTGGGGGAGATGTGGTTTCCCCGTGCCCCAATGGACACGGAACGGCCCGGCAGAGGCCACTTCGGTGAGAAAGGCTCCCTGGCCCGTGGGCTCTGCGAGCACCCAAATTAAGGGGGTGGATAAATTATAGGGTTTGATTCACCCAATTCCTTGACCTGACCTAAGACTCTGCCAAGTAAGCAGATCGCTAACCCCTGTAACATAATTAGGCAAACATTAATCTCCGAGCTTAGCGTAAATCCCTGGCACAAATAGTGGCCATGTTTACCCAGCTCCTAAGCCCAAAACAATGGTGTTTTCCCAGTCAATGTTTGCCCGCACTAATTAACTTCCCAAGAGAGATTCCCAATTAACCTGAGTAAATAGGTGATGTGATTTACTGTTGGGTGATGGTTTTTTCTACCTTGCCTTCTGATCTAAAAAAGGTGATGTCTTTTCCTCAATAAACGACTGATCTTATCCTCCTCCATACTGCCTCGTATCGTTCCTTGATCAGTCTCCTCCGGGACCTATGGCCCTCAGTGGCCCCGATTCCTACAGGATATGTCTGCATTTGGGTCAAGGTCCATGTGTAGACCAGGATTGCCAAAAAAGTGGCCAATGGGATGCCTTCATTCCTCTGGAGCATTTGCATAGCCTCCAGAGGCTTCATTAAGTTTCTATCCTCCCCCCCCCTTTTTATATAAAAAAAATTGCTTTGGCATTGTAAAACACAAATAGACAGATTTGACTCAATGGAACTTGCACTGGAATTGATCCATCAAATCCTATTGATTCAATAAGGCTGCTCCACTGTGACTTCTTATGCTAAGAAAAGGGATTTCAGCCATAGAGGGTGAATAGCACTGCTTCTTAAAGGCAAAATGAGACAACGTACAGCCAACAAAAGCTCTGGAACTCAGCAGAATCAAATAGACTTCATGAACAATAGAATCTGTTCTGCATGCAACAACTAAATTGTTGTGGGAAAGGTACAATTTAGATTAACTAAGGAAATGTTTGGGATATTTTGTTTCCTTTAATAAATTAGAAGAATCCATACATCTACATATTCCTCATGAGTATCAATTTCTTCATTCTCTCTTAAAAACACATTTGAAAATTAACCAGTTTCAGTTTCTTTTCCTGGGAAGATAATTAGGCATGCTGATAGTGTATTTTCTGACCTTTAAGATGGACTGATTTCATTGCAGCACTGCAGTGGCATTAACACATTTGGAACAAAGATAGGGAAGAAGGGGACATAAATCAAGCTAATGATGAATGTCAATCCTGGAAGCCAAGCACTTTGTTGGGGGGGGGGGGGAGGGGGGAATCCCTGGGGAACCTTAACTGCTAATGTATGTTCCCTAAGTATGTGTGAGAACTGGAAGGTCTATGTTTGGGTAATGATAGAAGGAAAATAAATCATGGTCATTCGTATATTATGGCATCCTTCTCAAAGGCTGTATTGTGGATTCAGTTTTTCCCAAAAGTCTATATTCCTAGATTAAAGATTAGGATGAGGGATATCAACATTCTTCTCCTTGCCTTAACTTCAGCCTCCCTGTTAGATTTGATCTAAGCCAATAACTCCAATAAACATTGTATTCTTAATAACTCTTTATTGCATAGTCCTTTAATGATAGGGAAGCGCGGCGGCAAGCCTATGGCCGCCATGCTCTTTGCTGGCCCTGCCCACATAGCCGGGCACTGGAGCCGGGCAAGGGGCGGAGCCGAGTTCCCCTTTAAAAGGGGCCGGTTCCACACAGCCTCGCCACCATTTTTTCAGATCGGCTGGGCGAAGCGCCCGTTTGGCTGCGCCGGCCAGCCGATCCAGGCTTCCGCTTCTGCCGCGGCTCTGCAATGGGCGTGCCCCAGCCTTTGCCAGCGTGGCCTCGCCATTGGGCACACCCCTCTTTGGAGCTGCACCTTTTTTCTGAGGCCCTCGTCTGCGGCCCCCGCAGCCTTTCAGGGGGCCGGTCCTTGGCCTCACTGCAGCTACCCGCTGCAACATTGCGTTGGGCTTGCCCAGCCTCCGCCAGGGCGGCCTTGCCTCTTTCTCGGCCCTCTTTCAAGCCGCGCTGTTAGGCGCGACCCTCTTGGAGCTGCGCTTTTCTCTGCAGCCCTAGGCCGTGCCCCGCGGCCTTCCCGGGGCCCGGTACTTGGCCTCGCTGCTGCGGCCTGCCATGGCCTGCCACGGCCTTGCAGCGGGCTTGCCCGGCCTTTGTTAGCGCAGCCTTGCCATTGGGCTCAGCCTATTTCGAGCCGCGCTTTTGCTGCGGCGCTCGGCCGTGGCCCCCACGGCCCTCCAGGGGCCTGGTCCTTAGCCTCATCCCCATGGCCTTTGCTCCATTTATTGAGCAGCGGCCCCCGGCCCCATGGGTGCCCCCTTCTTTTGGGCCCGACTTTGTTATACGGTGGGGCCGGGGGGCGGGCCTGCGGGGTTCCATGTGGGGCCCCCGCATGTGTTGGGCAGCAGCCGGAGGCCGCGGTGGCTCAAGTGCCTAACACGCTGGCTGGTAGGTGGAGGGTCAGCAGTTCTGTTCCCGAGTGCTGCAGGACGGAGTGAGCTCCTGTCTTCGTCCCAGCTCCTGCCAACCTAGCAGCTTGGGGGCAATTATATCGACCACTTCGGTGGGAAGGCAGCAGTGTTCTGTGCATTCTGGTGTCTGGTCCTGTTGGCCACATGACTACGGAGATGTCTGCACCAGCAAACAGCGCTGGCCTCTTTGGCTTTGAAACAGAGATGAGCACTGCACCCTGGAGTCGGATACAACTGGCTTTCAAACAGGGACTACCTTTATGCCTGTGCCCGGTTTGGCTCATGGGCCCAAGCTGCTGCCCTGGTGGGAGCTGCGGGCCTGGACACCACGCAGGCTGCCCTCCAGCTGGTGAGCCACTTGGTTCATCGAGATGCCGGAACATGGCTCCCCCTACGCTGTGGGTGCATCTGGTGAGTATGTTTGTCAAATGAATTCACATCATGCATTGCTCATATTCGATTATGCTGTGGTATCTGTCTATCTTCTCGTATTTTGCTAGCCATCCGATCATTTCTAGGTCACCGAGTGGTCAATAAACTGTGGCTAACTCCGTCGGTGTACATCCTGTATACGGGTATAGGCAGGGGGAGTTCGGGGGTGAGCATAATTTGTCATTGATGATAGATTTTCTGAGCTAAACCAGCACTTTGCAGGGCAGTGTGGATGGTTTATGTTGGCTCCCAATATCTGCATTATAGTTTGATTGGGTTACCTCGCCACGGGAGGGGCTGGCCGACGATATCTGCCAATGCGGTCACGAACTGCTGTGATTGCACTGGCCCCTGTACCTTTCTGCATTTTTAAAAATAAAAAAGGACTTCATGGTATAGGACCACAATTGTACTTTTGCCAAAACCTGGAAAGAATTTAGAGAAAGTAGAATCATATAGACCCATCTCATTGATAAATCAGGATGCCAAGATTTTCACAGCAATACTTGGCAATCGATTGAATGTTTTCATGGGGGAATATATAAATGCTGACCAAGTTGGGTTTTTGAAAGGTAGACACATGGCAGATTTGACCAGAAGAGTAATTGATTTAGTTGATACGGTGAGTCATACAAAAGAAAAAGTGGAATTAATATCTTTGGATATATTTAAGGCATTTGACTCTCTACAATGGATTTCAATCAAGGAAATAATAAAAAGCTATGGATTTGGCGTCAAATTTAGAAGGGTAATTGGTCAATTATATCAACAAGGAATAGCCACTGTTAGAGTGAATGATGAGGTTACAGACGAGGTCAAGTTGGAGGCAGGCACGAGACAGGGTTGCCCACTATCTCCAATATTGTTTATAATGGCAATGGAGTTATTAGCAAATGCTATACGAGAGGAAGCAAAAATAGAGGGAATTATGGGGAATAAGATAAGTATGTATGCGGATGACACTTTGATAATTGTAAAACAACCAGAGAAGGTAATGAACAGAATTCAGCAACAATTAAAGGATTTTGAGGATATTTTGTTGTTGTTGTTCAGTCGCACAGTCAATTCCGACCCTTTGTGACCCTATGGACCATCGTTCTCCAGGCGCCTCTGTCCTCCACCATCCCCCTCAGTCCTCCCAGTTCTGTGCCCATTGTGTCTACAATACCATCTATCCATCTCATCCTTGGCCTCCCCCTTCTTCTTTTGCCCTCCACCTTTCCCAACATCACGGCCTTCTCAAGTGAATCCTCCCTTCTCATTTGATGCCCAAAGTACTTTAGCCTCATCTTTACTATTTGACCTTCCAATGAGCAGTCAGTGTTGATTTCTTCTAAGATTGACCTATTTGTTCTCCTCGCTGTCCAGGGTACCCTAAAAACTCTCCTCCAGCACCACATTTCAAAGGCATCTATTCTTCTGCGTTCAGCTTTCCTAATTGTCCAGCTCTCACATCCGTACATTACCACTGGGAATACCATTGCTTTGACTATTCTAATTTTTGTTTTCAAGGTGATGTCTCTGCTTTTCACTATGTTCCCCAGGTTTCTCATGGCTTGTCTCCCAAGAATCAGTCTCCTTTTTATTTCATGGCTGCAATCTCCATCTGCAGTGATCTTAGATCCTAAGAATGTAAAATCTGTCACTGCTTCTACTTCTTCCCCATCTATTTTCCAGGAATTGATCGGGCCTGTTGCCATTATCTTGGTTTTCTTGATATTGAGTCTCAAGCCAGCTTTTGCACTCTCTTCCTTCAAACCGATCAAGAGATTCTTTAGGTCTTCCTCACTTTCTGCCATTAAGGTGTTGTCGTCTGCATATCTCAGATTGTTGATGTTTCTCCCAGCAATTTTGATCCCATATTGTGATTCCTCCATCCCTGCCTTGCGCATTATGTGTTCTGTGTATAAGTTGAATAAGCAGGGTGACAAAATGCAGCCTTGTCTTACTCCTTTTCCTATTCCAAACCACTCTGTCATTCCGTGTTCTGTCCTAACTGTTGCTTCTTGGTTCCTGTACAGATTTCTCAGGAGACATATGAGATATTACTGGGTTGAAAATAAATTGGGATAAATCGGAAATGATGCTTTGTAATACGGATGAAAAAGATCAGAAAAAGATAAAGGATATAGTTAATATTCAGATTAAGAATAAGTTGAAATATTTGGGAATAACTATATCAAACAAATTGGAAGATCTTAATAGATTGAACTATGATAGTTTGAAAATTGAAATTAGGAACAAGATACAAAGTTTTCAAAAGTTGAAATTGTCCTGGTTTGGAAGAATTGCACTTGCTAAAATGACGCTGTTACCTAAAATAAGTTTTTTTATTTGATGCAATAGCAATTCAATTGAAGGATAAGGAAATTAAGGTGTTTCAAAATTTGATCAATGACTTTTGTAATGGTGGAAAGAAATCTAGGTTATCAAAAAAAGTTATGGTATTTATCGCAGAAAAAAGGAGGGTTGGGAATGCCGAATTTGATGGCATATTATCGAGCGTTTCAAATCAAGAATGTTGTGAAGATCCTGGCAAGGGAAAAGGTAATATGGGAGGAAATTGAGATGAAGGACTATAAACATTTGGGCAAAATGGTCTTTTTAGGAGACAAATTGGGAAAGGTAGCGACTAAGAATACTATGATGAAAGGCTTAATGAATGTATGAAAGAGGGTAAAAAAGGATTTGGTCCCAAATGTCTCTCCAATATTGGAAATTTTAGATATGGCCAATTTTCCAATTAATATAAATGAGGAGATAAAGGAGATTTTGAAAGAGAATGAGGTTATCCTGTTGAAGGACTGGTTTCGGATATGCAGAAATGAAGCTAGTAGGACAAAATTATTTGAGCAATGAAAAATTAATTGGTTCCAAAGATTGAGGATTATTAAATGGAATAGTAAATACATGAGTGAATATGATTTGGAAAGAGAAAAGATGGAATTTGAAGAGCTGATTCTAAAAGTTAGAAAAGGTGATATAAATACTAAGGGATTAGTTAGTAAATTGTATGCAATATTAAATAGGGATGGTGATCCACAAGAGGATTTGAAATTAAGGTGGGAACAAGATTTGAATATAAAGATAGGAAAGGATTTATGGAGAAATAAATGGAAAAAGAGGATTATGAGAACTATGTCGGTTAGAATAAAGGAACATAATTTTAAAATGTTGTGGAGATTGTATCTGACCCCAGTGAGGTTACACCAAATGGACAATAAAAAAGACAAAATGTGTTGGAGATGTAAGGACACTATTGGAACATATGAACACATGTGGTGGAGTTGTAAAGTGGTTAAAGATTTCTGGAATAGAATTGAGAAAGAAATTGGAGAAATTTTGGGTAAGATGGTAAAACTGGGATCAGGTATCACTCTGTTGACAAACGTGGAAGATATTAATTTAAACAAGGATAAGAAAGAGCTACTAGAAATAATGATTACAATGGCTAGACATTGTATAGCTAGACATTGGGAAAATGATGTAATTATACAAATGGAAGAGTGGTATAAAGAAATGTGGAATTTAACCTTGAATGATAAATTGACATGGGAGATAAAGAAAAAGAGAGATAATTTGAAAGAAAATAGATTCTGGGATATTTGGAAACCTTCTGTGGATCACTCCCTCAAGGGTGATGAGAGAAATAGACCTGTACCTGAACAAAAGGGATTTTGGGATTAATGCTAATGAGATACTCTGAGCTCTCCAGGACAATGTAAATAAACACTGGGTGATTTATTATTTGCATTTACATTTTTGTATAACTATCCATATTGGCGTTAAATGTTTTACTTGAAAACGAGTTTTAGAGAGGGGAATCAAGATTAGAGTGTTGGATCGTGGCCGTGAGGCGGCCATTGGGTCCCGGAGGAGACTGGTCAAGTAACAACATGAGACAAGATGGAGCGAAGACCAGTGATTTATTGAGGGAAAATCATCAGTATATATTATGTTCAAGGCTGCGTCAGAAAGAGCTGCGGCCCACATGACATGTTTACACAGGTTAATTGGGAACCTCTCTCGGGGAAGTTAATTAACTAAATTAAACACTGACAGGGGATTATTCCAAGCTTACCCAAGAGTAAACATGGTCACTGTTGGCTTTAGGGCTTGAGGTAATCTGCAGGTGCGATATTACCTATCACCTAACCACTTAGTTAGACATTCAATTTCCTCCTGCTCGGACTGCTTGTCAGGTCAGATATGGGTGAATCAATCTTATGACTATTAATCCGCTCCCCAATTTCTGTCCCCTCGGAGCCCAAAGGCTCGGAGCGTTCTCAAAAGTTATGGCCTCTGTCAGGGACAGTATGCCAATTGTGCTTGCAGATCCCGCATTAGAGAATAAATTGAAAGTAATAAGTTAAGAGATTGTATCTATAAAGATGGGTGTTAATTACCAGGATAGCTGTACACTTTTTTTGTGTATTTTTTGATATTATTATTATTTTTAGTTGTTTTTTGTATTTTGTACATGAATTATTACTTCTTTTTTTCAAGTATTATGTTGTACAATTTTGTATTTGTGTTTTGTATTTTATATGATAAAATTCAATAAAAAAATTTTTTAAAAAAAGGGAGGGGGCGCCATTGTATGCCCTTAGTAATATTAATTGACCCCTTCCCCATTATCCGTGTGATTGTTTCCAGGACGGGAATGGCCACGATACACATTCACAACCCTGGTCACTCTTCAGACATCAGGCTGAACTGGGCAGACCAGTTGCTTTTGGAACACTGAAGACCTGGCCATGATGCTATTTATTTTGGATGGCATTTAACTCAGGGCGAGTCCCCCTGCTTCACCTGGGAATAAGCGGTCCGAACCCGGACATGGACTTGTTCAATTTAGCAGAGCGTTGGGTTTAATCAAGTTATCTCACGGTTGATTATTGTTGATATTTCATATCCCAGCAGGGCAATTATGCATGGCCGGGCTTTCATGGGGTTCTCATGCGATGTTTTAGTGGGTTTACATGGACGTACCACAGAGTGTGCTCAGTACTACCCCTGGGCCGATGTGCGGGTATCGACAGCATTTCTGGCCTACTTCATGGGGGTTGCCTTTTTGAGCCATGGACTGTACATCTCACCATTTGTCAGGTTCACCACATGCCAGTACCATCGAGGTATTGCGATTAGTTCAATGGCCAATGTGCTTTGGCAGTAGCTTGATAGATTGCGGGGTTCTGAATCTTTTAGGGCTTTCTCTTTCTTTGAAAAATTTTGCATTGAGCACTGCGGCCAGGCATACGCGTCAATACTGTAGTTTGCCCATTGGGGTTACTGATATTGTCATACACATGGCCAACGCCCAAGTGTTGTTTCACCCAGGGTCACGGTACCGGTATGTCAGTCTGGTACCATGCTCCTTACTAATTAACATTACTTCCTTGGGACTGCACACTTTCTGGCCATTGTCAACTATATTACTGCTGATTTCTCCAGTTGAACATCTGCAGGGGCAGTATTGCCACTCTCCTTATGGTGCAGGGCAATCCACATGGTCATTAACACAGATCAATGCTGCACTGTAGGATGCATCTTCTGGATATGCGGCCGACGATGTCAGTAGTACAAATCGGGGGGGATCTGCTGAGTGCATTTGGATGTTCTTCTCTGTGTTATGTAGAACACTTTGCTGGCACTCTTTTGTCTGTTCTTTTTCAGCTCCTGAGCCCCGGGGCCTGATATATGAGGGTGGCTTGTTGGCCACGGTTGCAGTTTTGGATCTCCCAGAGGCTTCTTTGGCTACCTGGCCCAGGCACATGGGGGATGCGGGTGTAGTGCGGCCGAGGTGGTGCGGAATTCCTGAAATGGTGCCCGGGGCAGGGTCCTCTGCCTTTCGAATGGCCTCCTTCTTTTAGCCCTAGGCATTGGACCTATTCCTCCCCAAGCGTGCCCTTCTCCCTTCTGCATTAGGCATGCCTCCTCTACATTTTGCCCGAGACATGGTCCTCTTCCTTTTATCACCAGGCTTGACCCCTTCTCAAAGTACCCAAGGCATGCCCCTCCTCCATTCGGCATGAGGCGGGGTTCCTCATTAGAGTACCCGAGGCGTGGTCCTCTTCCTTTTTTTCACCAGGCAGGGCCCCCAGTGTAACCAAGGCATCGTCCTCTTCTTTTAGGCGCAGGGCTGGACACCTCGTTTGAGTACCCGAGGCATGGTCCTCTTCCTTTTGGCATGAGGCAGGGTGCCTCCTCAGTGTGCCTGAGGCATGGTCATCTTCCTTTTGGCATGAGGCTTCATGCTTCATTGGCGTACCCGAGGCATGGCCCCCTTCTTTTTGGCACGAGGTAGTGCGCCTCCTCAGTGTGCCAGGGCATGGTCCTCTTCCTTTCGGCATGAGGCTGTGTGCCTCATTAAAGTACCCGAGGCATGGTCTTCTTCCTTTTGGCACGAGGTAGTGTGCCTCCTCAATGTGCCCAAGGCTTGGTCCTCTTCCTTTTGGCATGAGGATGTGCCCCTCATTAGAGTACCTGAGGCATGGTCCTCTTCCTTTTGGCACAAGGTAGTGCGCCTCCTCAGTGTACCCGTGGCATAATCCTCTTCCTTTTGGCATGAGGTAGTGCGTCTCCTCAGTGTGCCGGGTCATGGTCCTCTTCCTTTCGGCGTGAGGCTGTGCGCTTCATTAGAGTACCCGAGGCATGGTCCTCTTCCTGTGGCATGAGGATGGGCACCTCATGGGAGTACCTGAGGCATGGTCCTCTTCCTTCGGTCATGAGACACTTGGCACTCTTCCTTTCTGTTGCCATGGCAAGCAGGCCTGCTGACCGTGCTGGCGGTCAGGGGGGTGGTGAGTCGTGTAAACTCCTCCCCGTGTGGCGGGTGGCACTGGTAAGGAGAAAGGGGATTACCTCTAGGAATCCGGCAGGGACCAGTTGATTGGCCACCGGATAGGACAAGGTACAATGAGATTTGGGCTGGCCAATCAAAGGTGGACCACAAACAAGGTGATGCTATGATCTATGCAGCCTGCAACACCTTGAAATTTGCCGTATATATGTCAGATGCTGGAGTCAACAAGTAGCATCTGATTGGGGTAAACAATTTGTTTCATTGGTAAACAAATGGATACAATATGGCCAAATATGATTGGCATAACAATTGGATACAACGTTGCCAAATATGATTGGCAAAATAAATGGATACAATGTTGCCAAATATGATTGGCAAACAAATGGATACAATGTTGCCAAATTATGATTGGCAATTAGGTTTACTCTTTACCAGTGCCATTGCAGCCCGTTTGCTGCAACACAGCTTATGAATTAATAAAGTGGCCCAATTTAAATCCATCACAAGTGTCCGTCTCGTTATTGGGGAGTGGGTCCAGCAAAACGTTTTCTCTTTAACTTACAGAGGCTTCACACAGCTGAGAGGCACTTACAGAAAGTGACAGTTGGGATCCCAATGGTTTATAAGGTAAGCATTCTTTTGTACAGTGGGCAGGGCTAGGAGACTATTGCATTATGGGAAAAGTAGTTTACATCAGTTAGGGGTTATATCTTGACACTCCCTCAATTCCATCGTTATATTTGAAAGGGTGGTTTTCTTGTGCCAAATTTGCATAAAATGAGGATGACTGCTCCATAGTTCTAGGGAAGCTAAACAATATTAACCCCTGCATTAGTTGTTTATCTCCTTAGTGATCTACCAACACTTGTTGTTGGGACATGGCAATTCAGCATGCAAAGGGTTAACACATAATCCTTAGGAGAAGGGAGCTTCTGTTACTAGGACTAACTACTTGCATATTTTGTTTGCTAACCAATCAGAAAAAAGCTGTGCCTGAAATTTGATTACCTAAGCCTGATCCATTATCTCCTGTTTGTTGAGAGCAGATGGCTGTTCTTGAGGGAGATGTGTAGTGTTCTTGGGATCAAGGAGACAGCGGAGGCTTGATTCATGAAGAGGCAATTAAGCAACCGGGCAAAGCAGCCCGGTAGGAGTTTATTAGGAATAACAGGACAAAGAAAATTCCAGAGAGGGGTATGCAATATTTCCTCATTGGTTACCTGCGATAACATAAAGCTACTTAATTGGCTAAATATCGGCATGTCTGCCTCGTGCTCACTTTGCTAATTGGAAGAAGGCTGCGTGATAGCTGAATGACTACGTGCCATCCCTGGGCATGGTGGGGAGGGCCAGAAGGCCTGGAGTGAGAGGCCCAAGCTGGGGCCTCTAAGTTACAGCATGAAAACAGATGAGGTAAGGAGAACGATCACCCATGATTTATGGCCATCCACTAGCCACAGCGATCGTGCTGTGAAACTCCCCACATCTTCCCCCTTCTGTTTTTAAGAAGCTTATAAGCTTAATAAATCTGGTCCTCGCTGTTTCCAGCCCGGTCGCGGTCTTAATTGCACCGGGAGAGAAACAGCGAGGCTTTGACTTGTGTTGAGTACAGTTCACAACCCTGGCACATTTACTAGCATTACTAACAGCTACAATAGGAATATAGAGAGACAGGGCATCACAAACCCATTTACACGTGTAGAGTACTAAAAACTCTTCCATGTACTTCTGGAGGTACCTTGAGATATGCAGTTACATAAGGAAAAATATAACATAAGCAAAGACAGGTCTTTCCCCAAGAGAATAAGCAAAACATTTAAGCATGAACAAAACATGAACATTTCTCTTCTTCCTTACATGAAGGAGGTCTCCATTGCATTCAATAACTTAAAACCAGCATAGCATGGTAAATCAATACAGTACAAATATCATTAGAGCATTTCACACTCATAGCATGAGCAGGTAGACATTTTTGCTTTAAAAAGTTTTCAGGTTTTATAATGCAAACAAGCCAATTCTTCTTTAGAGTCCACACAAACTTTTTAGTCCAATTAAAATGTCCAAATTAAAAGTCCAAATGTTGATTGAAGCTTTGTTCTTCTGTTTTTAACTTCTCTCCAGTTCTCAGATTACAATTTAAACACTATCTTCTCTCCAGCACAGTTCTTGGCATGGCAAGGTGAAATTAGGCCATAAATTAAGTCTCACTGAATTCACAAGACACCCAGCCAACCCCCCTTTTCAGCTTTTCAGGCAAACACACATTCCTTCATGCTCCGGCCACCCTGATGCTTGAAACTTGGAATAGCCCACTCGGACCTCTTTGTTTGAGGGGTGGGCAGTTCAAAATCAGCCAAAAACTCCTTGTATTTTTGCAACAGCCTGCTGTCCATCGAGGAGGGATCCACCCCCCTTTTCCTCTGGACCTCTTTCATCTGCAGCATCTGATTCTCAACCTTATGACAAACTGCATCTGTTAGTTTGTACTTGCAAGAAGACCCCTTACTACTCAGTTTCTCCGGCTCTTGTGATGAGGGTTGCTTCACGGGGGGGGGGGGGGGGGGGCTGAGATCTCCTATGCTGCTCTTTGAAACACACTCCTTGCTTCCTGCCACTCTGCATGCATTAACAGCTTCAATCTGTGATGAGGTCCCCACCATTTGTTCCCCATCAGCTGGCACTAGTTGTTTTTTAGACTCAGCAGGCAGTATTGCAGCAGTGAACAGGTCTTTTGTAGGGCTAAAAGGACCTGATTGCTGCAAGGCAGGATATAATGTCCCATCTCCATTTCCACCTCCATCTCCATCAGGGGGCTCCTGCTGTTGTTTCTCATATGATGCAGGGGCAGTCAGACTCCATCCCTTGACTGGGGGCAAAAGCTGTGGCAATGGTACAGTAAACCTTTGGGAGAACAAAAGATTTTTTGGAGTAAAATCTTGCACTTCTTTTGTTTCTGCTCTTTGCCCATTCTCCCGTTTGAGTGTTCCAATTTCTGGGTGCCAAGGACATTGGCATTTGACTTCCTTAGTGAAGCCTTCTATACTATTAAGCGTGATGTCTGGACATCCGCTCTCCTTGATGAGTCTCTGCAATTCGTTTGCATGGGTCTTTTGCCCTGAAGAAAGTTCCCCCCCCATACTCACAATCGGGAGCTCGAAAGCTGAGGGAGCCTAAGAAGGCTGTGGCGCGCCAGGGGGCTATTCCAGCCAGTGAGTCGGGGAGTTGGGATCTAGCAATCACGACGCGGGTCACCAGATGTAGTGTTCTTGGGATCAACGAGACAGCGGAGGCTTGATTCATGAAGAGGCAATTAAGCAACCGGGCAAAGCAGCCCGGTAGGAGTTTATTAGGAATAACAGGACAAAGAAAATTCCAGAGAGGGGTATGCAATATTTCCTCATTGGTTACCTGCGATAACATAAAGCTACTTAATTGGCTAAATATCGCCATGTCTGCCTTGTGCTCACTTTGCTAATTGGAAGAAGGCTGCGTGATAGCTGAATGACTACGTGCCATCCCTGGGCATGGTGAGGAGGGCCAGAAGGCCTGGAGTGAGAGGCCCAAGCTGGGGCCTCTAAGTTACGGCATGAAAACAGATGAGGTAAGGAGAACGATCACCCATGATTTATGGCCATCCACTAGCCACAGCGATCGTGCTGTGAAACTCCCCACAGAGATGCAGCCATTTTGAACTCTCTCTGTATTTTCTTCATTTTCCCCCCTGTAACAAATCTAAATCTTCATTCTCATCTAATGGACCACAAAAAAACCTGTTAAGATTTCTGAGAACAGAGTGAATAAATATATTTTTTGGTATTTTTGAACCACAATTGGGTGAACCCTGGTAACTGCAACTCTGTGTTGCTGGCTAATCTTTCTCACACTAGGTTGGGTGAAAGGAACTGCAGAAGGAACTCATCAAAAGCTGGGTTCATTTTGGCAATTTCACATATGGCCTAGACACAGAAGAAGAAGAAATGTTTTAGTTGGGAAGTGTACTGTGTAGCAGGGGAAGCTCAGGAGGAACTGGCAAGCAATTAAAATCTTAATAGCTGCCCCACTTTCCCTGTGGAATTAGGTATCCCAACAGCTGTTTGTCCAAGCTTTGCTTGTCAACGGGAAACAGAGCATAAACATACAAATACTTTGCACATATCCTGAATATTTTTATGGGACAAAGTCCAGTTCTCTCTCTCTCTCTTGGCTGGAGTTGTCAGGAAGGTTGATGTGCTTGCAAAATATATATCACATTTGCACCTTTATAACAACTATTTAAAATATAGGATCCTTCAAGTTATTCATATCCACTTACCAAAAAAGTAGGAAAGACAAGATCCCATGGTGAGCAGGCTGCAATATATGTCTAATTAATTAATTAATTAATAGATAAATAAATTAGATGCCATTTCCCATCAGCTCTAGCCAACACAATGATTAGTGGCACTGTAGTCCAACTATATTTGAAGTGCTACACTTTCCAATAGGTGTTGAGTATCAAACCTGCAAATTAAAATGAACCATTAGGTTTTCTGAAAAGATTACAACCACATGGCTTTAAAAGAAGAGGAAATACAATATGTCAGGGAGAAGCATCTGGAGAGTGAAAGGGGGATACAGAAACTTGTTGCAGTGAGGTTACAGAAAGTTACACAGCACATTATTATCAGGGATCACTCTAATGATACATCAGTGCAGCAATTTCATCAAAGTAATCTCATAATGATATAACACAGGTTTTGTGCACACAAGGTCAGCCAAAAACAGCACTCTCCGATAATAAAAAAGAGAAAACTCTGGAGTTATAACCTGCAGCTTTTTTTAAAAATCCCTTGATTTTTAAATTATTCCTAGAGTTAAAATCAGCATTATCTAAGCTCTTCCACTCTTTAAATTACAAGTCTTCCCTGATCAGGCAATTCTGTTTTTGTCCGTAACTGATGTAAATGAATATGTGTTCTTGACAATAATCTTGCATGGATTGTTTTCTGCTTTCGCATGAGACACTTACAAATGTGTGATAATGGGGCTTAAGGTTGCAGCATTGAAGTTTTGTTATTGATGTTTAGGTAAAGAGCAAGGTTTCCCTTGCTCGAAAGCCAGTCGTATCCGACTCTAAGGTGCAGTGTTCATCTCTGTTTCAAAGCTGAAGAGCCAGCGTTGTCTGCTTCTGCAGACCTTTCCGTGGTCATGTGGCAGGCATGACTAGACACCGGAGCACACGGAATGCTGTTACCTTCCCACCAAAGTGGTCCCTATTTATCTACTTGCAATTTCTTGCTTTTGAACTGCTAGGTTGGCAGGAGCTGAGACAATGCAAGCGCGGCGCCAAAATGGCCGCCGCGCTCTTTGCGACCCCCCCCCGGAATCAGACATCCGGGTGAGTTAGGGGGGCATGGCCACCCTCTTTAAAAGGGGTGGCCACGAGGCAGCTCGGCTGCCATTTTGTCGAAGCGACGGAGAGGAGAGGTTTTTCCCTCCACCCCCTCCCTAGTGGACAGTGTGATTTTTCTGGTCGCTTCGGGGCCGGGTGGGAATTTGTAGCTTGAACCTACAATTGGCTCTCTGGTTCTTGCTTTTTTGCCCATCCCACACTGTCGCTAGTGTTTGAGATAAGGGGTAAGTTGACTTTGGTCACTTTTGGCGGGTAGCACTGGTAAGGTAACAGATTTATGACACATAGGTATCCGGCAGGTTCGCAATTGACTGGCCAACACGTAGATACCTGGGGAATAAGATTGGCCGGTCAAGGGCGAACCATGCAAGGGCTGATGGCAAGAGCTGCACAGCCTGCATCACCCTGATATTGAACGGATACACGTCATAGGGTGGGGTCAGTAGATAGTATATTGACTCCGGTCAACAATTTCTTTGTGTCAACAAACAAATTGATACAAATAGATACATGTAGCCAATTTCCATTGGCATTTTGGGAGGAACCTTGCCAGTGTTACTGCGGCCTGCTTGCCTTAAAGAATTACAATTGGATGATACACCAATTGAAAGTGATAATTCGGACTAGGGCATTATTCAATAAAAGTAGCCCGATGCCTTTAATCCAATACCAGTGTCTGAGTCTTTCTTTGGGGGGTGCGCCTGCAAAGACGGGAGCTCACTCCATCCTGCAGTACTCAGGAATTGAACTACTGACCATCCGCCTCCCAGTCAGCGTTTTTGCCACTTGAGCCACTGCAGTCCTATTGATGTTTAAATTTTAGAAAAAAACTATACACTAAACCCATAATGACAAACCTTGGCACTCCAGATTTTCTTCAATTCCCAGAAGCCCAACCACCCTGTGAATCCACATGAATGGGTTTACAGTGATTCATCTGGCCCGCACTGCCCTTGTCGCTCCCAGAAGTGGAAGTAAAACGCGCCCGTATGGGCGCGTTTTACTTCCTCTTCCGGGAGTTATGAGGGCAGCGTGGGACCACACCATGGGTCATGCACCTTTATAACAACTATTTGGCTGGCTTTCCTAAAAGGGAGCTGGACAGGGAGTTATTAGGGTATCTAACCCTAAAAAATTATATATGTTCCTACTCGCCTTCTAATTTCAACTCCCCTCTGGGGAATCGAACCCTGACCTTCTGCTTACAAGGTAAAATTTCAACCTCTAAGTCACAGCAGCTCCACAATCAATGGAACTGCTTTTGGCAATCTTATAACAAGAACTCTATGTTAACCAGAGAGGTTATCATTGCTTTAAAAAATCAGGTTTAAGAGAAATCCTTAGTGGATAAGTGGTAAGTGTTTTTTGAGTATGCCCAAAAGGTACAGAGTTTGATTCCCGCTTAGGACATTTTAAATATATCTATCTATATCTATATATCTCTATCTATCTATCTATATAGTAAACCCCCACACAACGACGCATTCGTGTAACATCGAATTCGATTAATGATGCGTCTTTGGAGTAAAAGTCACCATTCGTACAATGATGCCACGTTGTTGTGCGAATGACGACGTTGCAGAAAAAACTCACTTCCTTGTTTTCTCCTTCCCATGTTGCCTTGCGCAGGGTTTTTTTAAAAAGTGGCGCACAGGCACTGCTTCCCTTTGGGGGTTAGAGCAGGCAATGGAGAGCAGAGGTCGAGGATTTTTTCCAGCATTCGAGGTTGAGGATTTTTTCTTGTGGTTTCCCAGCAGTTCCAGTGGATTCCCTGTGAGTTCCTTTTGTTGATTGTTGTTGTGAATTTATTTGCACATTTTTGTGTGTGTTTAAAAGGTGAATTTCTGTGCACATGGGGGGGGGGGTTGTGTGTTTAATAAGTGAATTGCTTTGACCTTTTTTGCTCTCTTGCGGAGTTTTTGTGTTTAAAAAGTGATTTTCTGCGCACATTGGGGGGTTTGTGTGTTTAAAAAGTGATTTTCTGTGCACATTGGGGGTTTGTGTGTCTAAAAAGTGAATTTCTGTGCACATTGGGGGGTTTGTGTATTTAAAAAGTGAATTTCTGTGCACATTGGGGGGATTGTGTGTTTAAAAAGTGAATTACTTTGAACTTTTTTTGCTCTCTTGGGTGGTTTGTGTGTTTAAAAAGTGAATTCCTTTGAACTTTTTTTGCTTTCTTGGGGGTTTGAGTGTGTTAAAAAATTGAATTCCTGTGCACATTTGGGGGTGAGTTTGTGTGTTTAAAAGTGAATTTTCTTTGAATTTTTTTTTGGGTGGAAATGCCCACTGTGTTCTCTGTGGCTGGGTCTTTCTCTCCTCCATTTTGGTTACTCTGGGCCTGTTTCCCTCCAAAATGGAGTCTGAGCACATGGCAGGCAGGAGGTGCTAGCAATGCATGCTGGGACATTTTGGGTGAGATTGTGTGTTTAAAAATGATTTTCTTTGCATATTTATTGTTTTTTTTTTGGGAGGGATTGTGTGTTTAAAAAGTGAAGTTCTGTGCACATTTTTTTGGGTGGTGGTGGTGGAAATGCCCACTGTGTTCTCTGTGGCTGGGTCTTTCTCTCCTCCATTTTGGTTACTCTGGGCCTGTTTCCCTCCAAAATGGAGTCTGAGCACATGGCAGGCAGGAGGTGCTAGCAATGCATGCTGGGACATTTGGGGTGAGTTTGTGTGTTTAAAAATGATTTTCTTTGCACATTTATTGTGTTTTTTTTGGGGGGGATTGTGTGTTTAAAAAGTGAAGTTCTGTGCACATTTTTTTGGGTGTTGGTGTTGGAAATGCCCACTGTGTTCTCTGTGGCTGGGTCTTTCTCTCCTCCATTTTGGTTACTCTGGGCCTGTTTCCCTCCAAAATGGAAGACCATGATCCACAGTTGCTACCATCATCCAACAGAGGGTGAAGTTCACGGAGAGATCAGTGGCCAAGGATGCGACCAGGCTTGCAAAGAAATGGTCAGCACTGTTGGATGAGGTGGAGAAATTGTTGCTGGTGTGGATCCGTGACAGACAGCAGGCATCAGACACTGTCACCAAGGCCATCATTCGGGAGAAGGCGAGGCAGCTCCATGCAGATCTCATTGCACAGCAACCTGGACCATCAGATGAGGAGGAGGTCTTCACGGCCAGCAGTGGATGGTCTGCCCAATTCAAGGGACGGTCAAAAATCCACAGCCTGGTGAGGCATGGTGAAGCGGGCAGCTGTGATATTCTAGCTGCAGAGGATTTTGCCATGGCCATTTATGAACTAATCCAGACAAATGGCTACCTTCTGCAGCAGGTTTTCAATGCAGACGAGACAGGCCTCTTCTGGAAGTGGATGCCCAGGAGGACCTTCATCACCAAGGAGGCCACGTCATTGCCAGGGCACAAGGAATGAAAGGACCGATTCACCCTACTTTTTTCTTCCAACACGAGTGGGGACCTCAAGGTGAAGCCCTTGCTGGTCTACAACTCTTTGAACCCAAGGGCCTTCAAAAAACATCGTGTCAACAAGGATGAGATGAGCGTCTTTTGGCGAGTGACAAGGAATGCATGGGTGACACGGCCTATTTTTGTCACATGGGTGAACCAAGTATTTGGTACATCTGTGCGGCGACACCTGGAGGCCAAGAACCTTCCCCTAAAGGCAGTTTTGCTCCTGGACAATGCTCCGGTCCATCCTCTATGGCTTGAACAGGACCTCAAGCCGGAGAACAGGTTCATTAAGATTGTGTTCCTGCCACCCAACACAACACCAATTCTATAGCCCATGGACCAGCAGGTGATCTCCAATTTCAAAAACTTTACACGCGAGAACTGTTCAGGCGCTGTGTGGAGGTCACCGGGTGCTCCAGGCTGACCCTCCAACAGTTCTGGAAGGAGCATTTTGATATAGTGGACTGCCTGAACATGATCAAAAGGGCATGGGATGGCATCAGTCAGCAGAATCTTATTGCTGCCTGGCACCCCCTCTGGCCCGACAGTTGTCTGGCTGCCGCTGAGCCCGAAGCTGCTCCTTCAGAACAAGAATTAGGCGATGATGCAGTGGTCAGTGAGATTGTTGAGTTGGGCTGGAGATGGACGACGGTGATGTGGAGGAGCTGGTGGACAGCCATGACATGACCGAGCTGTCCACCCAAGAATTAATGGAGCTTCAGAGACAGGAGGAGGAGTTGGTGGAGTCTTCAACAGATGATGATGATGAGGGGGTGTAAAAAAAGTGGATTGCTGACCTGCTCTCCAATGAGCTGAAAGCTCACGAGGTGTATCAAAGACTCAAAACTTACCACCCGTTGATGGATAAAGCTGTTGACTTTTTTGCCCTGGATGCTACTTTAGTCCCTGCTGTCAGAGGGGAACTCAAGAACCGTGAGAAGCAGCAGAGGCTGGAAGGTGGTTCAAGAAACCCAAAACTGATGCTGAGCCATCCTGTTCAGCTGATGTCCAGGTGCTCTCCTCCTCCTCTTCCTCCAGTTAATTGTCCAGTTCACTCTGTGTTTTGCAATTTAAGAAGTTTGCTCTTTTGCACTGAATAGTGTTGTGTGTTTAAATGTTCAGAATGCTCTTTACCAAGTTTTCTAATGTTCATCCATGTTCCCTGTTATGGTCTGAAATGGTTTAGCACTTTTGCACTGAACAGAGTTGTGTGTTTACATGTTAGAACGCTCTTAACCAAGTTTTCTAATGTTCATCCATGTTCCCTGTTATGGTCTGTTATGGTCTGAAATGCACAGTTGGACTAAAGAGAGTCGTGTTTTTATATGTTTTTATTGTACTGCAGTGGCTCAAGTCGCTAAGACGCTGACTGGGAAGCGGAAGGTCAGCAGTTCGATTCCCGAGTACTGCAGGACGGAAATGAGCTCCCGTCTTCATCCCAGCTCCTGCCAACCTAGCAGTTCGAAAGCAAGAAATTGCAAGTAGATAAATAGGGACCACTTCGGTGGGAAGGTAACAGCGTTCCGTGCGCTCCGGTGTCTAGTCATGCCTGCCACATGACCACGGAAATGTCTGCAGAAGCAGACAGCGCTGGCTCTTCGGCTTAGAAACAGAGATGAGCACTGCACCCTAGAGTCGGATACGACTGGTTTTCGAGCAAGGGAAACCTTTACCTTTACTGTACAAATGTTCCATGTTCTGTTTAAAAACTGCACTTTATTTAAAAATTAACTTAAAAATGCTCTTTTGAATTCTTTTTAATGTTTCTATGTTTTTAACCTTTATACAATTGTTTATTTAGGTACTGTAAGGTTGCAGCATGTTTCCATTGACTTGCCTTGCAGTCTGTGATGATTGCAATGCATTTCAATAGAAATGTCATTAATCGAGGTTTCCCCATTAGCGAACCGCTTTTTTAGCATCGCTATACGAAAACGTTGTTAATCAAGGTTTTCCCATAGGGAGCCATTTTTTTAGCATCGTACAGGATCACTCAATTAACGACGTTTCGCATACAATGACACTGAGCTTGGAACTTAACGCATATATATATATATATATATATATATATATATATATATATATATATATATATATATATATATATATATATATATATATATATATATATATATATATATATATATATATATATATATATATAGAGAGAGAGAGAGAGAGAGAGAGAGAGAGAGAGAGAGAGAGAGATAGATATAGATATAGATATAGATATAGATATAGATATAGATATAGATATAGATATAGATATAGATATGTAAGCAGAAAGTCAGGGTTCGATTCCCCAGGAAGGATGGTGGGAACATGTATAATGGCCAGAGACAAGGCAGGAGGAAGGCAACCATCTTGTCGGTGTCGCTGCCCTGTGCAGCGCTGGCTTGGCTTCTCCCTCGCATTCACATATGATGCATGTTGGATCAGGCCAATCAGCCCCAAACCATTTTGAGACTCCATCAGGAGGTTCTACTAGGTTTTCCCCACTATATTTTATCCCATTGCCAGTATATTTGTGTTCTGGAGATGTGATAAAATAAAGCAGGGGTTCCCAACCTTTTCAAGCCGGGGACCGGGTCATGCTCTCTCAGTTAGCTTTGAGGGCTGGATGGCCATTTTCCCCTGCCTGCAAGATAGGTAAAGGTTTCCCTTGCTCGAAAGCCAGTCGTATCTGACTCTAGGGTGCAGTGCTCATCTCTGTTTCTAAGCCGAAGAGCCAGCGCTGTCTGCTTCTGCAGACATTTCCGTGGTCATGTGGCAGGCATGACTAGACACCGGAGCGCACGGAACGCTGTTACCTTCCCACCGAAGTGGTCCCTATTTATCTACTTGCAATTTCTTGCTTTCGAACTGCTAGGTTGGCAGGAGCTGGGATGAAGACGGGAGCTCATTTCCGTCCTGCAATACTCGGGAATCGAACTGCTGACCTTCCGCTTCCCAGTCAGTGTCTTAGCGACTTGAGCCACTGCAGTACACTGCATGATGGGGGTGCCATTTTGTCCCAACAGCTTCAAAGGGGTGGCCATTTTGCTTCCCAAATGCCCTTTGAGGGTTGGTGGCCCACATGAAATGATCCAGCCATTGGGCCTTAGGTTGGGAACCCCTGAAATAGATCATGGCTGAAGAAACCTCTTCCCAGTTGATGGGGCAAGTGGCTGCTGTCACTACTGCTACCACTCGGAAGTGGCTACTATCACTTCTGCTTCTGATGGGTCTGCTGCCTAAGAATTTCCTGTGGTCTTGAGGAAAGATTAGTGCTTTCTTTGTATTGAATCTCAAGTTGCAAGTGATGGGGACTCTCCTAAACACCTCCCACAGTCAAAAGAGACAAACTTGGTCCTAGACATTTTGTTGTGAGGCAAAAGAAAATATCACATCATATGTAACAAAATTGATTTGACTGGCAATCAGAATGTATTTTATCATTAACAACCAGACAGGGTCTTCTGTCACACTGAGATGAGTCTGGAAAACCTCAGATAACGCTAAAACTTGGTTCCACAAGTCTTAGTGTTATCCGATTGATTTTTAAAGTTATCCAATGCATGCATCGTATAACGTTAAAATTCTATGGGATGCATCGGATAACATTAAAACTCCATAGAGATATATTGTAACTGGCAATATCCGATGCATCCCATAGGATTTTAACATTATGCGATGCAATTTTTTTTCAAGATTGCTTAACATTATGCGTTTTTATCGTTATCCGATGCAAACGTTATCCGAGGTATTACTGTAGTTTTCTTGTGTACTAAGACTCTCAGAATCCACCAGCAAATTATAGCAACTGCCAACTAAGAGATTCTGTCAATTGTCACCCAAAATATAATGTTCTAAGTTATGCACCTTTGATGTTCTGCAAGAAGTATGAAGCAGCCAGCATAAAGGGGCTAAACCGTTTATTGGGTAGTCAGAACATGGAGGACAGTGGCGCAGCACCGCTCCTTGTATACACTAAGAAATGGATACATTTAGGCGGGAAGAGGCAGGAAGGGAAGGGGTAACTTGGAGGTTATTGGACCGGAGTGAAAACTGTACAAACTACTCATTTTAGGCGGGAACGCAGTCCCGCGATATTCACAAGGCTAAAAGAAGGAGACAAAATGGTGGGTCGTAATGATCCTAATAGTTCACAAACGTTACAGAATAAATTATATTCAAACACAACAGCACCTCAAGGCAGTAAGCTAGTTTAGTACTGGGTAGGTCCAGTTCTCAAGGAACAGTTGGAAGAGGTGGAGTCGGGGGTGGGGGTGGGGGTTTGATTACTAATGTTACCCCTAGGGGATCTGCCACTCAGGGCAGTTGCTTCATTCTAGCTTACAGTAGTGCCAGCCCTGATTCTGGTCTAGAAAAACATGTTCTGACTTTGCAGTAAGGGAGTTTCCTACACTTTGGGGGAAATGTCTGCTTTTCTCATGCTAAGAAAAAGTGAATTGAGAGAGCAGTTTGGGGGAAAGAATGGTTGGTAGGAAATAAAGAGAAAAATGTCCCCTTCCCCTCTTCTTGCCTCATTTTCGAGGTGACACCTTAAAGGGCTGGTTTGATTTTTAAAAAAGGAAAGAAAACATTGGAGGCAGATAGTAAAGCTACTTATGTATAGAGTGAGCCTGAGAATCCTTGTTTAGCCAAGGAAGTAAGAAGGGCGTTCCAGCAGGCCTCGGCTTCCAGCTTAGCTGAAGAATGCCTTTCAAAGTCTGCATTTTCATTCTACTACTGTTCTCTTTTGTTTTATTACTGTGGGGAATTTGACTTTTATCTTTTCTTTCTTCAAAGGGTTACTGAAGAAAGTGAATCCAAGATTGCTCTGAATGTTTATTTTATTTTTACTTATTTATCTTTTGTATATATTCTTTTTAGTCTCCAAAACAAGCACATATAACAAGATTAGCTGTAACTGTCTGGAGAGTTCTTTTGTTTGCTGACTTCCAGCAAATGAAAGAGAAAAAAAACTCTTCTAAAAAGGAGAAAGTGATAAAGAAAAAGGGAGGAAGGGATACAGATCTTTGGGGAGGGGGAGAATGGCTGCAGCTCAAAGTCTATTGGCTATATTTTCTTTTATTTCTTTTGACAATCACTGGTTCTATTATGAGAACTGAGTCCTCTATCTTTTAATGATGCTTGTTATTTCACCAAAGTTGGATCACACATTTGATATCACTGATAATTATTTTACTCTTCAGAAGTAAACACATATAAGTAGCCCCTGAAATTACTCCAAAAACCCTCTTTTAGGCCAGAGCTTGGGAAATTACCTTTAACACTAATTCATTATACAGTAAAACCCCAGGTTACGACGGAGGTCCGTTCCAACAGCCTCCATTGTAATGCGAAAAAATTGTAATCCAAAGCATGTTTTCCCATAGGAATGCATTGAAAATAAAAAGAAAGCCTGAGTGGACAAAACAAAAATGAATGAATGAATGAATGAATGCAAAACCCACAAAAAATCCAAAAACGCCATACATGGTATTCTCCCACCCCCACAAAATCAATGGAGTGATCTCCCTACCTTTTCCATGCCATTTGGGTACTTTATCTGATGACTATGATGGCAACTCCACAGTAGTAAGCACTGCATTGTGAATTTTATTGGAGGGGTGGCCATTTTGAATTCCAAAATGGTTATGACAGCCATTTTGAATTCCAAAATGGCTGTTGCAACCATTTTGGAATTTAAAATGGCCACTGCCCCTCCATCCGAAGTCACAATGCAGTGCTTACTGCTGCGGAGGTGCCGTCGTTGTCGGATAAGGTCCCCAAATGCCATGGAAAAGGTAGGGAGATCGCTACCATCTTAGAGTTTAAAATACTGTAGCACAATTTTCAGTCGTAAATCAAAAATCGGTCAAAACCAGGGAATTTTTTTTACATTAAATGTGTGGTCATAACCTGCGGCAAACGTAACCCAGGGCAGTTGTATGCCGGGATTTTACTTTACAGTACTACTCATTAGAAAGCTGGCCACCCCCCAGTTATTCTTTATCATTACGATTACCAAGAAAGGAGAAGTAGCACATCACAGTCTTATTTGTTATCCATCTCCAAAATCCAGAAAATTGGCTACAGTTAGGAAAAAATACACCATCATTTCAAAATGGTCTGAGAAGGCATTTTAGCCTCTTTCAAAGAAACAACAAATATCAACACAAAAACATTATTCAGTGCATGAAGAGGTATTTTGTTTTCAAAAAGACAGCCATTCCCTTCATACTAGGTAATACAACGTATTCAGTGATGGGCACCCAAAAAAATTACTACCACACCATGGCCATGGCCTAATTGGTGGGCGTGTCCTAATCAGTGGGTGTGGCCTAATCTGTGAGTGTGGCCTAATCAGTGGGCATGTGACTGGTTGGCTAATCTAGTCATGCCTGCCACATGGCCCATGAAAACAACTGCAAACACAGACAGCACTGGCTCTTTGGCTGTAAATGGAGATGAGCACTGCACCCTAGAGTCAGATACAACTGGCTTTTGAGCAAGGGCAACCTTTACCTTTACCTATTGTTAGATCCAAAGCTGCCAGTTGTATCTGACTCTAGGGTTCAGTGCTCATCTGTTTATAGCCAAAGAATCAGCACTTTCTGTTTGTAGATGTTTCTGTGGACATGTGGCAGGCATGACTAGACACCAGAATGTTCTTACCTTTCCCACCGAAGTGGTCCCTATTTATCTACTTGCGGTTGTCAGAAGCTGGGACAGAGATGGGAGCTCAAACCATCATGTCAGCCTTCCAGCTAATAAGGCGAGCTTCTTAATCACTGAGCTGCAGTGGCTCAAGTGGCTAAGGCTCTGACTGGAAGGTGGCAGGTCAGCAGTTCAATACTCAAATACTGCAGGATGGAGTAAGCTCCTGTCTTTGTTCCATCTCCTGCCAACCTAGCAGTTCAAAAGCAAGAAATTGCAAGTAGATAAATAGGGACCACTTTGGTGGAAGGTAACAGCATTTCGTGCACTCCAGTGTCTAGTCATGCCTCCCATATGACCACGGAAATGTCTGCAGAAGCTCTTTGGCTTTGAAACAGAGATGAGCAACCTGAACCCTAGCGTGGGATATGACTGGCTTTTGAGCAAGGGAAACATTTACTGCTTCAATCCAAAGGTTGTGAGTTTAATCCTGACCAGGACTCTAGGTTGACTCATCCTTCCATCCTTCCAAAGTCACTAAAATGATTACCAAGCATGTTGGGTAAGGTAAAGGTAAAGGTTGCCCTTACTCAAAAGCCAGTTGTATCTGATTCTAGGGTTTAAAAATTAAATTAAATTAAATTCAGTGCTATCTCTGTTTATAGCCAAAGAGGGGTCATGGCCAGCCAACTCTACTAACGGTCCGCATGGACCAGGGTGGACCTGCTGATGCCTAACACTGAACGTATTGATTTCTTTATTCATCACAATTGGAGGTGAATTTTAAACTGTCCTTTCTACATCTTTTTTGAAAGGCTTGCTTGCTTGCTGCTTTTCTTCCTATAGGGAACCAAGGTTGCTTGCAACAATTAAAGCTGTAGAACAGGGATTCTCAACCTGCAGCCCATGAGCCAGATGTGGCCTATGGCACTATTTCATGTGACCCCTCCACTGCCTCCACCACACCAGGAAGTGCCATGTGGTGGAGGAAGGGCAAAATGGCCGTCCTCCCCCCTGAAGCTGTCTGAGGGAGTGTGACCTGGCCCCCAGGTTAAAAAGGTTGAGAACTCCTGCTGCAGAATAATGAAAAGCTAAAATACTATACCAAACTGTACCAGGGTGGCCTGTAAGTCTCTATTGAATCTTTCTCTAAATTTGCCATTTATTGTATCCAGGGTGTCACCAGTATTCTTGTGCTCATGTACCCACGTACTTGTCATAATACGCTCTTCAAGTGTAAATGAACTTAAATCAGTCATATTTCTCTGAAAAAAAGAGGGAAAAAATGTAATACATATGGAAGGGTAGGGACTTATGGGCCACCCTTGTACAGGTGACCCTTGTACAATAAAAACAATTTAACATTGATCAAGATTAAATGCAGTCTTAAACTTTTTAAAAAATATATTTAAAATACCTACATTTCACAAACAGACCATTCCTTAGACTCCAACTTATTGATTAGGAAGGTCTTTGTTTGACAATGGAAGGACTAGAATGTTATGGAATTCTGAACTAGACAAAATCGCATTCCACACGCTAAGACAGATTTAGGAGTTTATTAATATTAATATTAATATTAACAGATTCAGGAAAGCTTTACCAAGCTAATATTCCCTGAATGAATATACATTTTCAGAGCCATCCTTTTGTAGCATAAAATTTGGAAACTTCTACACATTACATCAGTATGGAATAAAGCCAAAATTATTAATTAATCTTCTGACATTTCATTAAGTTCAGGTTAGAGCATTCAGTGTTTGTTGTTTAGAACATGTCATGTCACACAAATATTATTTACGTTTCCCTGTCAGCTGTACAAACAGTGCTGAGCTTGTACTTTAGCCTCGTCATCAGATCTAAGTGGCAGGTCAATCTGATCTGTTTCAACTTTACAGAGTACTGAGAAAATAATTTTTACGTTTAAAACAGAATTAATATTATCTTAATATCTTAATTCTTTCACCCCTATTTCATTCCCTCCTGATTTCTTGAAAATTATTAAAGTTTAATAACTTTTCACATTCTTGCAATAAATAAACATTTCTATCATGTTGATTGCCGATTCCTCAAGCTTCAGCTGGGCGTTGAAAGACCGCTTCCAGTTTTTGGGTCTTAGCCAAGCTCTCCTGCGTTGATTATTTAAGCAAAATCTATGCATTCCAATCTTTGCAGGGTCTTAAACTGTAAGAAAAAAGATACTTTCGACAGAATATAGTTCTTTTTAGGTTTTGCAATAATCCATCTTGTCAATGTTTAACTATCGATCTCCTGGCCAAGAGCCATGTGTTGCCGTGGAGATGGGGAGGGCAAGCCTCCTGCACTGATTCACATTATTGATTTCTACTGCAGTGACTAAGTTAATAATTTCCTTCTAGCAGGCCAGATCTGGCCATCTGTATATGCTTTAGGACAGAAATTCAAATGGGGAAATCAGATACTTTTTTACAGAGGGGAGTTCTCATATCATACATTGCCATTGGCTAAAAAAAACCCCTGGACTTTGATTTACTTTTTTCTACAATGCTTTCAACAATCCCACTTGCTTTCTCAACCTCTTCCTAACTGTGGATTAAATGAACGAGGATGATTTCCCTAAGCCTCCCTGCTTTTGTAAGTGTTTCTTACTGGTTTTTCAGTTTATTTTTGTGTACTTCAGATGTTTTGTATTTTCAAGTCCTCAAATTCTTTAATCAAATACAACTCCTGTGTTTGTTTGGCTGTTTAAACTTTGCTTCTTCTGGTCCCTTTTGCCAACTGTGAGTCTTTTGTTTTCTGCTTAATTGCAAGGGGTCTAGGCATCCTGGACAGCTTTTGATACTGGCTTTGATTACTAACCCATAAATGTCCTTTGTTTTTCAAATCATCTGGAGGGCAAGGCCAGTATGTACCTGTACGTCTGCAGAAAAAAAATAAACTTCTTGGGCAGGCCTTCAAATTCCTCTAGTGTTAGGCAACTGGCCTGTGACATTTACACTTTTATTTTCTGCGTACTTTCACATACTGCCTGAAAAAGTTGAGACAAACCTAGTGGCCTTGTAGCTTGGGGGCCGACTAGGGATTCAAAATCTTGGGGTTAGCTATCAAGTGCTCAGCTGTTTGTTTGTTTTCTGGGATTTCCCAAATTCCTCTTGTTTCTTCAATCATCTCATTCCTCTTGCTTGCAGTAAGCACTACTGATTGTTGCCTCTTCTCAAAGCAAGGGCGATCATTTCAGCTCTTTTATATTCTCTCATATTCTCCTTCTTCTCTTGTTCTTTATCCCTATTAAAATAAACTTTCTTTGCCACCTCAACCAGCTCACAGGTGTTCTTCCCGAGTGCTCCTTCCAGTTTTTGTAACTTTTTTTTTATATCTGGTGCACTCTGTGTAATGAATCTTTCATTCAACATCTGGCGGTTTTCAGGATCGTCTATACTAATCCCTGTGTTCACTTTATAAGCCTCAATCAACCTGGCTAAGAAACTTTCAGGGGATTCTTCTTTCTCTTGAATTATATTAGCAGGTTTGCTAAAATTGACAGGACCTTTTGTTGCTTCCTTTAAGCTTTCCAAAATCAAATATCTGTACTGTTGAAGACTTGTCCTGTGTGTTGAATCATTAGGATCCCAATTTGGGTTTTGTTCAGCAGTGCTCTTTAGGGCCTTTCTGACTTCACTCTCCAGGATGTCTGGCTCAAGTTCAATTTCTTCATCATTGTGACTATCAGGAGTGTTGAGGTTTTTTGTAGAGTGTTTTGTTGAGTGTTTTTGTAGAGTTCCTCTGTGTACTCTTTCCATCTTTTCTTAATCTCTTCTGCATCAGCTAGGTCCTTTCCGTCTTTGTCCCTTATCATGGTCATTTTTGCTTTAAATGTTCCCTTGATTTCCCGGATTTTTTTGAAAAGGTCTCTGGTTCTGCCTCTTTTGTTGTTTTCCTCCATTTCTTTGAACTGTTCTTTTAGGTGGTTTTCCTTATCTCTTCTTGCTTTTCTTTGAAATTCTGTGTTCAAATGATTGTAGTTTTTCCTTTCTCCTTTGACTTTTGCGTTCCTTCTTTCCTCTGCTATTTTAAGAGCCTCATCAGACAACCACTTTGCTTTCTTATTCTTCTTTTCTTTTGGTATGGTTTTCTTTGCTGCTTCCTGCATGATGTCCCTCATCTCTGTCCATAATTCTTCTGGCACTCTATCTATTGAGTCTAAGCCATTGAATTTGTTCATCACCTCCACCGTGTATTCTTTAGGGATGCTGTCTAGGTGATATCTGTCTGGTCTCCTTGTTTTCCCTATTTTCTTTAGTCTAAGCCTGAATTTTGCAATCAGAAGGTTGTGATCTGAGCCACAGTCTGCTCCAGGTCTTGTTTTTGCTGACTGTATGGAGGTTCTCCATCTTTGGCTGCAGAGTATGTAGTCAATCTGGTTTCGGTGTTGGCCATCTGGTGATGTCCATGTGTAAAGTCGCCTCTTGTGTTGCTGGAAGAGCGTGTTTGCTATGACCAGTGCGTTCTCTTGGCAGAACTCTATCAATCTTTGTCCTTCTTCATTCTGTGTTCCAAGACCGAACTTGCCTGTTATTCCCTCCACTTTTTGATTGCCTACTTTGGCATTCCAGTCTCCTAAAATAATTTGGACATCATTTCTTGGTATCTGTTCTATGAGGTGTTGTAAGTCCTCATAGAACTGGTCCACTGTGGCTTCATCTGCACCTGGTGCGTATATTTGGATCACAGTAACATTGAAAGGTTTGCCTTGAATTCTTACTGACATCATTCTGTCATTTTTGAGGTTGTATCCCATTACTGCTTTTCTCACTCTTTTATTGACAATTATAGCTACTCCATTTCTTCTAAGGTTTTCTTGTCCACAGTAGTAGATATGATTGTTTCCAGAGCTGAATTCGCCCATCCCTGTCCATTTTAGCTCACTGATTCCCAAGATGTCAATGCTTATTCTTTCCATCTCATTTTTTACCTCCAGTTTACCTTGGTTCATTGATCTCACATTCCATGTCCCTATGCAGTATTGCTCCTTACAACATTGCATTTCTCCTCCCCCTTTCCTGTCCCTCCCCTTCCTTCACTCTGTGGTGTTAAGCATCCTGTATCATCTAAACTGCTCCTTTGTTTTGCCTTTTGTTTTGGTCAATAGGGTTCTCTTGGCAAGCTTTGTGGCGTGGTTTGCCGGTTTCTACGCCATTTTTTTCTTGCATCATACATCATATCACAGTTTTAAAAGTTTGAAACAGTTTAAACAACATATTACCATGCATATCTTAACCTATAAATCCAAGGGTTAACTGTTGGAACTGGCTATAGGTTGCTATGCCTCGCCCTACTTGCCTGCACTCACCCTTCGTGCACACGGCCGATCTGGGTACGCAGGTCAACGAAGGATTGAAAAAACCGGCAGTGGGGCAACAGCCCCACAAACGCGAAGAAAGGGAAACAACTTCACTTCCCAACATTCCTTGCGCCGCGCCGCACCAGAGCCAATCAGGCTGAGAGGCTCTCGCATGGCGCAGCGTTCGGAAACGCGCCGCAGCCAATCAAAAGAAAAGCATTTTAAAAAAACGCAGCACAAACACAAAGCACCAACCCATTACTACAAGCCCCAGCGTCCTGCACACCATGAGCGCGCAGAACGCTGAGGAAAACGGCGCCCGAAAAATTAAAAAGAAAAACAACTCACCGCGTCACGGCCAAACACACACCAGCCGGCTTTCTTTCCAACACCCACGGTGCCTGAAGGTCCCGACTGGAGTTTCCCCTTTAATATCAGTGGGTGGGGGTTGCGATCCCCCTCTCCGCTGGCTACCCTAGGGTTGGGAGGTTTGTGGGAACAAAAGGGGTATGTTTTCCAAATCCTTCTGGACTCAGGACACCAGGGAGAGGGGATCGATTCCCACCCCCCTCCTTAAAACAACTCCGTCTTTTCTTCTCTTTAAAAACGGAGTTGTTTTAAGGAGGGGGGAGGGAATCGATCCACTGTGCCTGGTCTACTGGGTCCAGAAGAGTTGGGGGGACATACCTCTTTTGTCCCCACAAACCTCCCAACCCCAGAGGAGCCAACGGAGAGGGGGGTCGCAAGCCCCACCCACTGATATTAAAGGGGAAACCCCGATCTACTTTCACGACTCCACACAAACAAAGCACCATAAAACAATAAAGCCCCCTCCCTACCACCTAGCCCACCCTTCCTAACCCCCAACGACCATACCCCCCTCCCCACCACCTAACCCACCCTTCCTAACCCCCAATGACCATGCCCCCCTCCCAACCACCTAGCCCACCCTTCCTAACCCCCAACGACCATGCCCCCCTCCCCACCACCTAGCCCACCCTTCCTAACCCCCAATGACCACGTACCTTCCCCACCAACAAATAAATAATTTTTTAAAAATTACTAAAAACACTCCAACACATCCAAAAATACACAAAAACAAAAACACCAAAAACAATACGAAGTAAACAAAGACACAATCAAAAACAAAACAAACAGACAAAAAATACAAATTACAACCCCCCTCCCCCCCCGCACACACACACACACAAAAGAAAGAAAACAAGCAAACTTACCAAAACAGGTGCTACCTCCACCAGGACTGGAAAAGAAATGAATAAAGAAAGACCCTACTTACCAGGAGAAGCTCCACCCAGAGGCCAGGAGAGAAAAAAAGTCAAAATACAATAACCCCTACCAGCACCACCTGCTGGCCACAATAGTAAAAACAATTCAAAAACACACAACAGCCCCAAACAAAACACAAATTCACAATTTTACACAAAAGGTCACACCAATAAAAACAAGTTAAAAAAATTACACTAAACACACTTTCACACAAATCACAAATATATGACAATAAAATACAATAGAAACTTTAAAAAATCCTGTGCTGAGTTATAACTCAAATTTAAACTCAAAACATCTAAACACATTTTAAAAACATTGAATGTAAAAAACATTTACTTTTACATTATTAAAATTATTACCTACGGTACAACTAATTAAAAAAATTCAAAAAACTAAAACATTATTCGCTTACATAAAACAATTTGAAAAAATTATATCATACTTTCTTCTTTTATTAATCCTCAAAAAACCCAAAAAAGCAGGTCACAGTTAATAACAGCCAAGCCAAACAAATTTTACATAAATAAACATTTAAAAAATTAAAATTACAGACTAAGCAATTTTTTTAAAAAAATAACACAATTTAACCTTCCAACACAATGTAAAACTATTGCAAAAATAAAATTGCCTCATTTTTTATTAAAACACACGGGGGGAAAAGCCCGGCAACGCCGGGCAACCCTTGCTAGTTATCACACTCTAAAAATACAGTCTCTTTGTTAATTGCTATATTAAGTCAGTGTAAAGTCTCTATGTCAGTTGCTATATTAAGTCAGCTACATTTTTTGCACATCAGCTACTTATCCTTGCGTCCTCACCCCCCAGGTGGGGTTGTGGTCTCTGGGCGGCCCCTTGCTCCCAGGACATTGCAGCGAAGGGTGGTGGATGTTTTCCCCCGCAGCTCAGCTGGTCCTCCTCCTCTGCCTCTGGCAGCGGCAGTGGATGGCGACCTTTCCCGCCGCCTGCCTGGTTGTCCCCACCCCCGGCTGGGGTGATCTCACGGCTGCTCCTGGCCGTGGGCAGCCTCTTTGCGGCGGCGGCGGTGGATGCCGACCTTTCCCGCCGCCTGCCTGGTCGTCCCCACCCCCGGCTGGGGTGATCTCACGGCTGCTCCTGGCCGCGGGTAGCCTCTTCGTGGCGGTGGCAGTGAATGGCGACGTTTCCCGCCGCCTGCCTGGTCGTCCCCACCCCCGGCTGGGATGATCTCACGGCTGGTCCTGGCCGCGGGCAGCCTCTTTGTGGCGGCGGTGGTGGATGGCAACCTTTCCCGCCGCCTGCCTGGTCATCCCCACCCCCAGCTAGGGTGATCTCACAGCTGCTCCTGGCCACGGGCAGCCTCTTTGTGGCGGTGGCGGTGGATGGCGACCTTTCCTGCCGCCTGCCTGGTCGTCCCCACCCCCGGCTGGGGTGATCTCCTGGCTGCTCCTGGCTGCGGGCAGCCTCCTGGCAGTGGGCGCTGACTACAAGTGCACGATTAACAAGGCAATTCGCCCAAATGCGTATCCGGTACCGGTGGTAAGCCATCTGCTTGCAACCCTGCATGGGGGGAGGTGTTTTGCCAAACAAGACTTGGCCCAGGCATACCAACAATTGTCGGTAACCCCAGCTACAGCCGCCGCTCAGACATAATAAATATAATAAAATATAATAAATATAATAAATATAATAAAATAGTTAAACACAATGTGAGACATGCAGATTTATTTTTAAACAATTTAAATGATTTTAAACCATATAAACTGTCCCAGTACTCCACAATAAAGTCAAGCTATGATTTAACAGCTATTATTTTATTAGTAGTCATTCAAAAGGCAAGTATCAAGTACTAATGCTCATAATTTTGCCCAGCCAAAGCAATCATTAACCAAAATCCTTTTGCTTATCATAGTCCTAGAGTAGGCCCATTTAAACAATGGGGGTTCAGTTAGTCAGCTCCGTCATAGTGTTAATGCCGCCACTACTGCCAAGGCAGAATAGGCTATTGCACAGAGAGAGCAAGAGCGAAAGAGGTAGAGGCATAGGTCAATGAAAGCCAAGTTCAGTTACTGGTCATTAGTTAAACATAGTCCAAAAAGAAGATCCAAGACCATAGTCTAATTGCAGGCAGAAGGTTCAAAGTCCAGAGTTACCAAACAAGTCCAAAGGGAGTTTCAAGAGCGTAGTCAAATTACAGGCTGGGGATCCAGGGTCATCAAAGAGGCAGAATGCACAGAGCAGGGTGTTCACAGTGTTGGAAGAACAAGTCTTGTCCCAACAAAGCCTCGGCTGGCATGGGCATCTCCTTAAGAGCCATTAGGCTCCAGGCTCACAGCTGGATGTGGTCTTTGCAAACAAGCCTTTGCCTCTTTTCTCCGCACGTGCAGCTCATTTCGCAGCTGCAGCCAGCATCTTTCTGATGTGCTTGGCTCCACTACTTCCTCACTGACACTTGGAGCCTCAGCGTGTTCTGGCTGAGCTCCTGTCAGTTCTTGATCAACTTGATCATGAACAGGGAGTTCTAAGCCGACAGCAGACTGAGGAGCTGGCAAAAAGTCTTCCTCATCAAATTCAGGGTTCAGGGCCATAACACATAGGCATCATTGACCTAAAACTAATTCAGTGTACTAGTGCCATTTCCTATGCTAACCAATAGGATTTGGCCAATATGTATCACATTTCACAATTATGAATTCTCCCTTATTACAAGCACTCCCACTCTCATAACTCTTGGTTGACAAGCAGTCTTCACTGCCCTCTGTATCCTGTCTATGAAATGGGAATACCTTCTGCTACATGGTTTATTCTGAAATCATATGAAAATGAATGGAATTTAAATATGAAAACTGTAAAGTATTTTGTACCAGAAAAATTGGGGAGGGGGATGAATAATAATGTTGATGATCTTTTCTCTCTTCAAAACCCAAGATACCTAGCTAGGATTACAAGAGCGCTAACTGCTAATTAGGCTACAGAATTGATAGAATAATAACAAAGAAAGTGTTTGTGAATTCCATGCAGTCCTTGATACTTATTACTTAAATTAGCTGTGGTCACTTATATTCCAAATTAGCTAATAAATCACAGCCTATTTTGTGGTTAGCAAAGCATATGCGATCATAAAATGCTTTTGATTTTACTGCATATATTCTTGAACTAAGCAATAAAGCAAAGTGAGTCAGACTCCAGTTGTCCAAGAGGAGGGGCTTGTCAAATCTACAATAATTCTTGCTTCACTTGGCTTTACAGCTTTACAGATTTTTACCTTCACTGAAAGGATCTTTGAATAAAGAATATTCTTTACCAAAATTAGTTCAGTGGAGTTCTCCGGACTCATTCTCAGACACAGTCGCTTTGAAAGCCAGTGGTTGACTCCTGATTTGAATTAAAAATCCTGAGATCTATCCTGTGGACTTTGCCTGGTAGGTATATTCTAAACCAATTCAAAATGTCTTGTTGTAAATTCCTGAATCCCCAAAATTCTGCCTAGGGAACCCAGAAAGAAATATATTTCATCATACTTCAACCAGAGCTTGGAAAACTATTTTTTTTTGAAAAAACACATTTCTGTTCCTCATCACAGTACCTTGGATACCTTGGAGTTAATAAATGCTAACCAATAGCAGGGAGTCCATGCATTGGTAAACATCTCCACGATGACATTCCACACATGCAAATGGACATGAGAAATCAAGTACATTTGCATGCATTTTTTTAGCCATTTGGATATCATTTGGATATTGTAATGCGCTCTACATGGGGCTGCCCTTGACGACCATTCGGAGGCTGCAGCTGGTCCAGAATGCGGCGGCCCGGGTGGTGAT
Source organism: Bradypodion ventrale (assembly GCA_035047345.1). NCBI lineage: Eukaryota > Metazoa > Chordata > Lepidosauria > Squamata > Chamaeleonidae > Bradypodion > Bradypodion ventrale. The sequence continues at coordinate 19,461,048 of JAWDJE010000009.1, read as the reverse complement.
GGGGTGTGGGCGATATGCCCATGCCTCACCGCTGCTTCGGGAGCTGCACTGGTTACCAGTTTGTCTCCGGGTGCAATTTAAGGTGCTGGTTTTGACCTTTAAAGCCCTATATGGCAGGGGGCCAGGATACCTTAGAGACCGCATCGTCCCAAGAGTGACTGCCCGTCCAACCAGAGCGGACCGGAGGGGCTCTCTAATGGTGCCGTCCACTAGGGGTGCACATCTGTCTAGCACCCGTAGGAGGGCCTTCTCCGTGTCCGCACCAACCCTCTGGAACCTCCTGCCAATAGATATAAGACTTCAAAGTGAACTGCTGCCCTTCAGGAAAGGAGTAAAGACCTGGCTGGCAGGGCAGGTGTGGGGCCCGAACGGGACTATGGTTCCCGCCGGCTGGCTTTTATAAAAATAAGAACTCTCTCTTCTTCCCTTTTGTATAGTAGGTGGGATGGGTGGGTGGGATATGGGTTTTAAATGGGGTGTATGTGGGTTTTTTATAAGGTTTTTATAATGTTTTTTATGTATTTTCAGAATTGTTGTAATGCCGCCCTGAGTCGGGTTCTGCCTGAGTGGGCGGCATATACAAATATGACTATAAATAAATAAATAAATAAATAAATATCACGTCACCCACTGGCTAGGCGGACCATGTCGTGTGCCCACCACTTTCACCTGGCCCAAGGGATCAATGGACGTTTTAGTGAGTTTTAGTCACATCACAGTACATTAGAATAAATTGTTGTCCTATTACAATGCTGAAAAAGTAACTCAGAACTTTGCTCATAGCTTTTCCACCCTAAGACACCAAGTCTTAGGAGGACATTTACGTTAGCCCACTGCCAGGCCCTCCCTTCTGCAGTTCTTGAGGGTAAGTTCCAAAAGACACCAATGACAGAGAGACAATGTCTCTGTGACACTGGAGAAATTGAAACCATAAAACACATTCTCTGCACCTACCCTTTTTATAGAGACACTAGCATAGGATGCCAGGCGCTGCCGGGCTGTTTTAAATTGTGGTGTTGGTTTTGTTTTTTTAGTAATGTAAAAAATAGTAAAGTATGTTATTGTTTTCTTATTTTTTTATTTATTTACATTTTTTCTGTTGTCATTTATTAAGTAGTTTGTATTGTTTTGATACTTTAAAGTAATATTTATTTTACATTATTCATTATTATCAGTTTTTTTAAAATAAAATATTTTTTAACAATTATGTTAATGTAACTTACATAATATCAACTCTCTTTGTTCAAATGTTTAAATACACAAACATTTTTCATTTAACCTTTGTTATTGTATAATATTTAAATAATGAATAACTTTAACTATATAAATATTTATTTTTTCTTCTGTTGTGTTGTTCTTGTGTTGATTTTATATTCTGTAAAGCATAAGAATGTATATTTAATTGTTTTATTTTGTTTTTTGTTTTTTATTTAGATTTTTTTGTAAGTAACTTACCTTTAAAAAGTTGTTGAAATTTTGATTTTCTGAAAAAAGAATGAAATGAATTTATTAAATTTCTATTAAGATAAGATAAATCTTTATTGTCATTGTCCCCTTGCAGGAACAACAAAATTTCTCAATAAAGATTTATCAATAAACATTTAAATTTCTGTTTGTGAATAAATGTTTTTTTATTTAAAAAATTGTTTAAAAATAATATTGATGTTATTGAACTTCAGTATTTATTGTTCTAACAGATAAAAAAATTTATGTTTTAAATTTCTTTAGATAAGTATTACTTACTTTCAAAACTGTTATTTGCTGTTTGTTTTCTCCCGTTGATTTAATTGTATATTGTCTGTAAAATAGGGAAAATACATTGTGTTATTTTTTTAATTTTTTTTTCATAAGTGTGATCTTAGGAATGTTTCACTTACCTGTTGATTGTGTCTGGGTTGCTTGTTCTTCTTGTTTCTTTTTAATGGATATGAAATGATTCATCATTAGCCGAGCTAATGGGATATTGATATTTGCTGGTGGGTTTATCATGAAGAGAAGTTGCCTTTGAATGATGAAATCAATTGGTATAATTGTTGAATGAATTTTGTTTTTTTCTTGTTCTTGTTCATTGTTTCTGATTTCTTCTTCTTTAGTTTCTGGGATTGTGCAGAGTTTGTGTCTGCTCATAGTTCTTTTAATAATTGTTTATTTCTCTGGTATTTGTTTGTTATTATTTTTTTCAATTATTTCTTGAATTTGTTTATTATGTTTTTCATTCATGTTGTCCTTATTATCATTTTTGAGTTTATGATGTTGTATTATTTCTTTTTTCCTGACATTTGGGATTCCTTTGTTTTTGTTTAGTATTGTAGTTTCTTTATTTTCCTGAAATAATGTATTTTTTTAGATTCTTGTATTGTAATCTCATCTTCTTGTTTGTTTTTTGAAATTGTGCATTGTGTTTTGTTTGTGATTGATCTTTTATTTTGTTTTTGTTTTTCTGAAATTGGTTTCATATTAATTTTTTCAATAATTTCTTGTAGTTGCTTCTTTGTATGTTCAGATATGTTGTTCATTTTTTCATTTGTTATTGTTTCTTTTGGTTTTATTTCTTTTTTCCTCATTGTTTGTGATTCTTTTTTGCATTGTAATTTCAATATTTTGCTAATTTTCTACATTATGTTCTGATTGTTGTGTTTTGATTAAAGGTTGTTTCATGTTTTGTTTTGTATTTTCTGTTTCTTGTAGTATTACTGTAAATTCTTCAGTTTCAAGTATTGTGTATTCTTGTTTTGTAGTGTTCATAGCATATTCTACATCTTCTTGGAAATTTACATTTTCTTTAAAATATTGTTTTTCAACTTCTGAATTTGATTGTAATTTTTCCAGTTCTTGTTGTGTTGTTATGTTGTTATTTATTGTTTTATCCATTTTAGAAATTAACATAGAGAGTGGTGTGAATTTTTGTGGTCTTGTAACTATTGGTTGTGCTATTATTTGTTCATAATCATTATATCCATGTAGTCTTTTTTGTATCTGATCAATAATTTTTCTGGATTCTTTACTGTAATATATGCCTGGTCTGTTATTGTCACCTCAGGTATTATAAAATTTTGATTTTTAATTAATGTTTGTGGGTCCATGTTGTATTGTGATAAATTTGTTGAAAATAAAGTTGTTTCTTGATTTTTGTTTTCTGTTGTTTGTTGTTTGTATTGTATTTCTGTTGGTTTGTTTTCCTTTTTTGGATGATTATAGATTATTTCTGGTGATGTAATTTTTATGCCTGGATTACTGTCTTTATGCTTAGAAATCTATAACCCCTTCCTGTACTTTTTCTATTTTGATATTCATCAGTTAAGTCTGTAAAATTAGTTTTTTGTTGTTGTTTTGTTTCTGAAGTAGTATAATTTTGAAGAATGTTACCTTGTTTTGTGTTATCAAAGGTGTATCCTCTTCCAATGCTAAATTTTTTATTGTCAGTTATATTTTTCGGGTTAATTTCTCCCGGTTTAGTTTCATTGTCTTTGTCCATTTTTCCTGTATCCTCATCTGCTTGGTGTCCTTTTTATTTGCTCCATTTCAGAGTGTTAATTAGTTTGTATTTTAATGGTAGTCTTATAAAGTTTTTGTTTCGAAAAATCCAGTTGATGCGTTTTCTGTTACTTTCTAATGCTCCCCTCAGTGTTTCTGGATCTTTCTCCCCCTATTTATATAAGTTTGGGTTTTTTTAAAGATAGCATTCTCGCGTGAGTTTGGAAGCATTAGATATCTGCATTGTTCTTGTCTGTTTTTGTAGTAGTCATTGACTCGCTGTTTGCACATTGGGTAGGTGTGGCTACAGTTCCATTTTTGCTTTTTCGTGGATTTACAGCATGTACTTTGTTTACAGAAGAATATGCGTCTGAAGCAGGAAAGCGTGTTGCTCGCCATTTTGATATATGGGTGTTTCTTCTATCAACGTTTATGGGTGGAAACTGTGCGTTGTTGCTGTTTTCGGTAAGCTTGAATATTTCTTGCAATTAAGTTTTGCATTTTTGACTGATGTAATTACAGCGACCTTAAAGAGTCATCTGTTGTTTTTGTGTTCAATTGTTTTACGTAAATGTTGTTCTTTCTTAGTATTTTTAGAGTTAACTTTTGTATTTATTTCATATATTAATTAATTTGTTTTTGACTCATTATATTTGAGTGTTTTTGCATGGTTCTTTGTTTTCCGTAAAATTAATGTGTTTGTGCTGATTACTTTTTAGTTTACATATTGTGCGTGTTATTTTGATTTTTGTAGCACTTGTTGATGAACAATATTTTTAGTTTGGTTGTTTGTAGCAAGAATGACTAAATTATCTGCTGAAACCACTCTAGAACATGCAACATATAATTGTCCGTGAGAGAAACATGGCTTTGAAAGATGATCTCCACAATTTTGTAGTGTCTGACCTTGCGATTTATTTATAGTAATTGCGAATGCTAGTCGAACAGGGAATTTTAGTCTTTTAAATGGTATAGTTTGATCAGTTGGAATCAATGGAATACGTGGAATGCAAACTGATTCGCCTGCTCCTTTTCCTGTAATAATTGTGGCTTCTATTACATTTGGCATGAGGTTTTTCACACACAGTCTAGTGCCATTACACAACTTTGGTGGGTTTAAATTTCTTAGTAAAATAATTGGTGCTCCTTCTTTCAGAAGTAGTTGGTGAGAAGGCATTCCTGGCAGTTCTAGTGAGTTTAAAAATTCATTAGGAAAATTAACAGCATCATCTTTGTCTACTACTGTATCAATAGATTTGTATACAGTAGGTTGGTCTGGTAACATGACAATAATTTCCTGATTTATAATGTTAACATCCTCGTTCCTTGCTGCTAAGATAGCTCTTTCTTTAAGCCATTCATGATGTTGATAATTGTCATTGATGTTTGAGTATACTGAATTTATAAGTTCGAATGCAGATGTTACCATGGTGCAGAAATATTCTGGGAATTCAATGTTATTTTCTTCATTACCAATTTGTAGAAGGAAGTTGGTAAAGAGTTGAGTGTTTGCATTTTGTCTTACTCTCATGTTTTCTGTTAAGGTAATGGTTTGAACATTTTTCCATAAATATGATTGGTTGATTACATGCATTGATTTGATCTGCAGGTGTAGATTTTGGTATTACTGGGAGTGTTTGTCTGAAATCTCCACAAAGAAGTAGTAAAAGTCCACCCATTATTTTTTCATTTTCACTTATGTCTTTAAGCGTTATGTGTAAGGCTTCAATAGATTTTTTATGTGCCATTGTACATTCATCCCAGACAATAATTTTTGCCTCTTTTAGCACTTTTGCACGTCCACTTCCTTTTGTTATATTACATGTTGGGGTTTCCTGTTTAGCTATGTCGAGTGGTATTTGGAGTGCAGAATGAGCAGTTCTTCCTCCTTCCATTAATGTTGCTGCTATTCCTGATGATGCTATAGCTAATGCAACATTTCCTTGTGCGCGTATTTCTACTAGAATTATGTTTGTGAGGAATGTTTTCCCCATTCCTCCAGATGCTTGTTCGAAAATTATTCCTCCATCTTCTGTTGTTAGTTGAGTAATTATTTTGTCATAGGCAGATTTCTGTTCATCATTAAGCAGTGGTTTGTTTTGATTTATGTATTCTTGTAATCTTTCAATGTCATAGTTTGTTTCCCTTATATAATCTGCATTTAAGGTATCTCCTTGATTGCGTGTTGGTGCTGGTAGGCCAAGATCCTCAACTGTTTTATTAGTCATGCGTATGCATTTGTCTTCGATTTCAATTAATGCCATGTTGTATATGTCTGTTCCATACTCAATGTCTAATGATGGATGTTCTTTTCTGGCTTTCATTAGCATATCTTCACTTAGTGGGTTTTTAAAAAATTCCCATAAATTTAGTGAGTTTGATGGACTACATGAAGTGAGTATTATTGCCAGTAAAGTTCTCATTTGGTGTGGCATGGAAATCATTGCTGCTTCCTGCAAAGTTGTTTCCCAATGTTGATCAGCTTCTAATAAACCCATGTGCTGGCATACTTCTCTGTATGTTCCCATCAATTTTCCATCCACAGTATTGAGTTCTTGAAAAGATGTTGGTCCAGGTATTGTGTGAAGTAGCATTCTCAAATAGAAACATTTTGTATTATTTGGATGCACAGTGTATAGTCTGCCTATTGCATCACTTTCATAAATGTCATGTTCAGGTACATAAGTGCCAGTTTTTCTGCAGCAGAATTGTTTATTATTTTTATTCCAGGTGTAATGTTTTGCCACATCTTGATATAGTATGGTTTTTGCGAATTCATCTTTCTGGCATAGTTTTAAAAAGGCAGTTAAAGTTGTTTCTTGAGGATTGTCTGCAACAGTGTTGCTGTTTCAGGAGTAAAATATACTCTTTGACCATTTTCAAGGTGTACACTTAGATGTAGTACTGTTGGATGTCTATCATGTATGTGGAAGCCAAGAATGCGCCAAAAACCCTCATTAGTACTAATGTACCTTCCACATTGATACTGTAAAATCTCATCGTTTTTGTTGCAGTTTCTAACATCATAAATGGCCATGTCACTGCCTTTATTAATATATTTACACACATACTTTATAGATTTAACACTATTACAATATTCAACATAAATGTGTGCTTTGAATATTTTTGATAGTAGAGGACAATATGGTACTATCCAGCTGTTGTCTATTGTAATTTCTCCTTGTGTTTTCATTTTTAATTTAGTCGTGTTCCCACCATCCTCCGGAGAATGTCGCCTGTATTGTGGGTATCCATCTTCTGAAGTTTGTGTTTCTTTCAATAATGCTCTGGGGTATCTTTTGGTGCAGGTTTTTTCTTTCATACATGGTGCTTGTGTGTTAAGAAGACCACAGGGTCCATGAATCATGTTTTTTTTTAACAATGGCATGTAGTTCATTGCAGGCGCACCCCCCAAAGAAAGACTCAGACACTGGTATTGAATTAAAGGCATCGGGCCACTTTTATTGAATAATGCCCTAGTCCGAATTATCACTTTCAATTGGTGTATCATCCAATTGTAATTCTTTAAGGCAAGCAGACCGCAGTAACACTGGTAAGGTTCCTCCCAAAATGCCAATGGACATTGGCTACATGTATCTATTTGTATCAATTTGTTTGTTGACACAAACAAATTGTTGACCGGAGTCAATATACTATCTACTGACCCCACCCTATGACGTGTATCCGTTCAATATCAGGGTGATGCAGGCTGTGCAGCTCCTGCCATCAGCCCTTGCATGGTTCGCACTTGACCGGTCAATCTTATTCCCCTGTACCTATCTATGTGTTGGCCAGTCAATTGCGAACCTGCTGGATACCTATGGGTCATAAATCTGTTACCTTACCAGTGCTACCGGCCACACGGGGAGGCGTCCGTGATGACTCACCGCCCCCCAGACCGTCAGCTCGGTCACCAGGCCTGCTTGCACATCCTCCAGAAAGAGGTCCAAACCTCTGGCCGACAGATGTACCCCATCTCTTGCATATAGACCATAATCCTGCAAGCCTATCCTAGGATGTTGAATGGCTGTTCCAAAGCCATTGTCAAAAAGGAACCGGGCGACAGCCCTGTTCAGTGACCGTCAAGCACAATCAAAACCACGGAGGTCAATGCCTCCCTTGTAACGGTGTCTCGGCACGATGTCAGACCATAGCAGCCGCGTGTACGGCCATAAGTGATGTAAAAAGGCCAGGTCACTGCACACTGACATTTTTAAAGAGAGGCCAGTGATCTGTCCGAGATCATTGCCGCCGAGGTGCAGAATCAAGACATCAGGCGGTCCAGCATCCCTGATGGACATCAGGAATGGCAACAGTTCCCGCCATCTCATGCTGCGCCTACCGAAGCAACGCATACGTGCAGCTGCATGTAGCCTGAGATGGGGTCCCCAGTCTGTCGCCGCAGCATACTGCGCTGCCCAGTGCACAAAACTGTGGCCCACCAGCCATACTGCCACCGGTGTGCATAAACACACAGGGTCTGTAAAAGAAGGAAAGAAGGGGAATTAATGACATAACTGGCACTCATACAGTAAGGGGGCATACATATAAAGAAAAACACGTGGACCCCCATCTGCCCATGCGACGTATATCAGCATCAGAGTACCCAAATGCAGCCGCAGTTGAAGCGGCGCCTATCCTAAATGAGTGGGTGCCGTAACGAGTCCCAGGGAGGCTGACACTGTGAAGTGCCATACCGGTCACCTTCCAAAACTGGAATTTGGTCAGGGGAGACCCATCCTGGTGGCAGAAAAACGGGCCAGGGTGCGTGCCACGCACTGCCAAAAACTCATGTAGGGCACCAACCGGACAGATGTCAGCAATTGTACACCGTAGCAGTCTGACACCACTGCCTACTACGTGCTGATCGGCCTTTGAGGAACGAATCCTCAACTGGGCCCACTCCTGGGTAAGAAAGACATCGTCGAGTTCCAGTGCCCTACGAGACGTGTCCCCCTTTGACAATGGGACCAGCTCACTGATACGGAGCGCTCCAAAAAAGGCCACGGTGGTAGCCGCATGAAAGAGAGCCTCCTCATACCTATCGTAACACAAGCTATGCCAACCTTGTGCAAGGTGCGTCAGAACTTCTGGTGAAACAGGGTGACGTGTGTCCGGGCGGCGGCCTCGTTCACGTGTCCACCCTTCTAATACATGACGTATGCGGAAGTCATTCACGCGTCAACGAAACCCCTCGCCTTAGCCATAAATGCCAAAGCTGAAAGCCTAGTGGCAATGGTGTGAGGGGCTAACCCTAGATCATGGAGGTAAACCATGAACTGCAGAATCTGGTCGACTGGGATCGGCCACACTTCGGGCAACTGCCTTTGCCTGCAAAAATTCCTAAACTGTAGGAGTGCATGTAGGTACGCCTTATGCGTGCGAGGTGCCAAAGACATGCCGATCGCCCGGTTCACCTCTCCTCGCCAAATGTCCAGATCTCGGCCAGGAGTGGAGAGGGCAGTTCCTCTGCTTCTGGTGCCAAGGCACGGACCCGGGGATCTGCAGGTGGGATAAAGCGTCAGCAATATCATTATCAATGCCTGGTACATGTCTGGTCCTGAAAAGCACATTAAGGCGTAAAGACCTCAAAACAAATTGGCGAACTAATGCCATAACTCTGGGGGATTTAGATGTCTGGGCGTTGACAATGTGCACCACTGTAGCATTGTCACACCAAAAGTGAACTACTGAATTAGCCCACCTATCCCCCCAGAGCATCAGGGCACCAAAAATGGGAAAAAACTCCAGAAAAGTAAGATCGCGTAAACGATCTGTGCCTTGCCATGTCTGAGGCCATCGGCCATAGGACCACCTCCCTTCAAAGTACATCCCATAACCCAGGGAGCCGGAGGCATCTGACTGTACTTGGCAATGCGGGCTGAGCATAAGCTCCGATCTCCAGAAGGAGATGCCGTTAAAATCCTGAAGGAATGTGAGCCAGACTGTAAGATCCACCCGTAAACCTTTGGTCAGCTGAACCCTGTGGTGGCATTTTAAAAGGCCAGCCATGGCGTCGCACAGACGCCTGGCAAAGGCCCTGCCAGGTGTTACTGCCGTACAGGCAAAGTTGAGGTGGCTGTGAAGCACCTGTAACTCTCGGAGAGACACCTTACGCCTGGCAAGCATTGCCAGAATGGCATCAGAAATCCGTGTCACCTTTTCCATGGGCAACCTAGATGTCTGGGCAACAGTGTCAATCTCAATACCTAAAAAGGTGAGAGTGGTGGCCGGTCCCTCAGTCTTTTCAGGCGCCAGGGGCACAGCTAGTTCCCGCATAAGCACCTGAAAAGCGGCGAGTAGCCGAGCACACATGTCTGTGCCCTGTTCCCCTCCGAACAAAAAGTCATCGAGGTAGTGGGCTACAGACCGGGACCCTGATCTACGAACAAAAGCCCAGTGAAGGAAGGTGCTAAACCATTCGAAAGCAGAACATGAGATAGAACAGCCAAAAGGCATGGCCTTATCTACATAAAAACTGCCCCGAAAACGGAAACCGAACAGTTCAAAGTCGTCCGGGTGCACTGGCAACAATCGGAATGCCGATTTGATATCACACTTTGCCAGTAGCGCCCCTGGGCCACATGAGCATACCATCTGCAAGGCCTGGTCAAAGGAAGTATACCTGACCGAGCAAAGGTCATCAGGAATTGCGTCATTGACCGAAGAACCCGCAGGGTAAGAAAGGTGGTGAATTAACCGAAATTCACCCGGGGACTTCTTTGGAACTAAACCCAAAGGTGACACCTTCAAGTTCGGGAATGGTGGGTCAGCAAATGGCCCAGCAACCCTCAGTGCGGTGACCTCCTTAGCTATAGATTGGGCGGCGATATCCTCATTACCCCTGAGGGAAATTAAGTTCGGGGCATCTTGAGGCCCGCGTACCCCCTGAAATGGTATGTGGAAGCCGAATTGAAAACCCTCAAGTAGGTACTTCGCATCATCCCGTCTAGGATAAGTGGTAAGCCAATGTTCCAGCACCTGGACATCAATTGGGGAGGGGGCCTTTCTGATTGGACGCACTGTCAGAGGGAGCTCTGACCGCCCCCTGCCCACCCCTACCTCTTCCTCATGATCCACCAGCCCACGGGCACGCGGAGGCGGTGTGAGGGCCAGAGCAAGAGGAGCACTCGTGCCGGAACTGACACTGACGCTTGTTGCACACTCCGTTGGCGGAGAAGCTCCAACACAGCAGGCAGGCTGGAACCCCCTGCCCCGCCGTTTGGCAGGGAACCTGTGTAGCAGCCGCCCGCTGCACGGCATGGCCACAATGGTACCGATCACCAGGCGCCGGCCGCGTGGGGGTCATGTACAAGAGCCACAATTGCTGGCAGGGCTCATCCCACCTCATCTCAGGATGGAGGGCCACTCTCATCCTAAACTCCTCATCATAGGCCAGCCATGACGGTCCAGGGAAATCGACCACCGCCCGATAAATATTATCCAGGTATTGCACCATTGGAATGGCCAAGTCAGGGCGAGCCCTCAGGTATACCGCCATATAAATGAGGTAGGCCGGTAACCAATTGGCCCAGGTGCGCGGTGGCTTACAACGACGGGACAACTCCTCGTCCCTATCGTCCTGCCCTTCCCTCTCTTCCTTGGTGGGCTCACGGTTTAGGAGGGAGAAAATGTCCATATATTCCCCCCTCCAAATCTTCTCCCTAGTGGCCTGGGAAAGATGGTCACCCAGGGGCAAGGAATAACCGGCCATCGGTAGGGCCGCAGTTGGGACAGATTGAATCAAGGGTGAAACCAGTGGTCCCTGAATAACCCCTGAAACATTAGGCATACCGCTAGGAGCGGTCACCCCTGTCATAACCGGGGGGTAATTGGGTAACCAGGAGCTAACGAGACAGTGCGGATACAACTATCCACCAATGGTAACCTGTTGTGGCCATGGCCACTGCACCCCCCCCCCCAGTGTGGTTGGGCAGTGTCACTGGTGTACTCAATTGACCAGGATACTCACCCGGTGCACCCCGGTGGGCCTCCCCCACTGGGGGTTCCGGCCCACGGCGGGCGTCGGAGCTTGCGATTGGAATCGAGCTTTGTGTGCCGCTACACCCTTGCCACGCAGGACCAGGCCCCTGCAGCAAGCCCCGCTGCGATGATCTAGCAGGGAGCTGCGAGGCGCCAGCTTGGGCTGGCCTGATGGCCTCAAGCAGCTCGACCCTGGCAGCAGCCCGCTGGACAGCGGTGGTTGACGTGCGGGCCGGAAATGCAGGAGGTGCAAATCCACCTTCCGAGGGTGGCGGGGCAATGCCCATTGATGCCTCCAGCACCGAAATGCGTGCTAGGAGGGCATTGACGGCCTCAGACCCACCGGTATAAGGTGGGCTGGGTGGGCCAGATGGCCCACTGGGCAATTGCGGAGTTACAAACCTGGGCCCGAATAGGGCCATGACCAATAATCCGGCCCATGTGGGGCCGGGGGACTGGTGGGGCGGAAACCCGCACCAGGCCCAAGTGGGCCACCCTGCCCAGAGCCGAGCAAAGACCCCATAGGGGTAGTGATCCCCAAGGGATGGTGGGGCCGGCCTCTGCCGCTTCTGCTTGAACCCCGGCATCGGGGGTAGTGGGTAAACCTACCACCAGGTTGCAGGGGCGCCGCCCGAGCCCTCCGGCCCGGGGGCGGCCCCCTAAATGTGGGGGTGGGGTTGGGCAGAGCCCTCCCCCTCATCTGCGGCTTCGGAGCCGTTGCTTTTCGCTTGGGAGCCATGTCTCCCAAGCCGAAGAGTGAAGGAGAAAGGGGAATTCCCTTTTAAAAGAGAGCAGGCGAAAGCCGGGAAGAAAAGCGACGGAGAAAACTTCTCCTCTCCGTCGCTTAAACAAAATGGCAGCCGAGCTGCCTCGTGGCCACCCCTTTTAAAGAGGGTGGCCACGCCCCCTAACTCTGAGTCCGGGTGGGGTGGGGCCGCAAAGAGCGCGGCGGCCATTTTGGCGCCGCACTTGCAATGTCTTCATTTTTGTTTAGTATTTCAGTAGATATGTATAAAATCTTTTTTAATGATTTATTTGTTTGGCATGAGGCAACAATGCACTTTTCTGTAAGTATTGTTTATGTATAAAGTTTTTCCCCAATTCTGTACTGTGGTCCAAAGTTTTTGGACAAAAAATTCTGTGTCCAGTCATTAATTTGTTGCATGAGGCAATTATTTTTAGTGAAAAGAGTTTTACTATCAGAATTATACGTATTTATTTTGCGTTACTGTAATGTTAAGTATTGTACTCGGTTCTCAGTGTTTTCATTCAATAATTATTGATCCGTAATTTAAATGTAATTTTTTTGAATTTTCTTCAAGTCCTGCACCATATGCAATAGAATATGTTTACGAAGATATTTTTTTGTACTATGCATGCAGCAATACTTAATGAAGTCTGCTCCGTAATTATCTTCAGGTGCTATTGTGAATAATTGTGACGGTTATTTTTCCCTTAAACTGTGTGTAGTTTTCAATTTTCTTCAAGAGCTGTAAGATAAACCTTTAGTAGAATATTTTTGCAAAGGTTTTTTTTTGTAGTTTATGTGCTCAAATAGTAAATGGAGTGTGCTCCGTAATTATCTTTAGGTGCAATTGTACATAACCGTGACCGTTATTTCTCCTCAAAACTGTGTGGGGTTTGTGATGCGTCGCCTTTTATTGGATGTTTTTTCACGCTTTTCCCAATGTTTGACGTGTTCGTGCCATTCAACTTGATTGGCTGCATTGCTGTAATCGCGTAGGATGCTGGGATTTGTAGTGTAATTCGTTCTGTGAACATTCGTTTGGTGGCTTCTTTTTTTAAAAATTATTTTATGTATACATTGTGTATGTATTACGTGGGTTATTTTGCAGAGACGTAGTAGTGATTTATCGTATTTTCATAGAGTGAAAGGTTTTGAATGGTGCGGCAAGAATTTGAATTGTTTAGACGGTTTATTCTACATTCTATGCGCTTGCGCCTTTCAGCTAGATTGGCTGACATGCTATAGGCATGTAGGATGCTGGGACATGAAGTTTAATTTGTTTTTTAAAAAATATTTTTTATTAAATTTTAAATGTAATACAAAATGCTTATAAAAGAAGAAAAAAATGCACATACAATACAAAAATGAGACAAGAGCGTAGAAAAATATGAATATAGGATAGCCATATATACTGAAAATATAAGGATAATGGTAGAAAGCTTTAAATTACCATATTCCACAATTCATGTCCTCTTAGCCTAATAATAATTATCAATAGAATAGTGAGTCTGAATTAACCAACTAATTTCAATCTACCTTATCTTATTTATCTTTATATTAACTCTCCTTTCTAGACCATCTCAAAATATTCAAAGCAGAAATTACCATTACACTATATGTGACTATACATTGCCCTAGAGAATGCGGTGTCCTTTATTCATCTCTATTTCCAAAAACTATAATGTTCCTGTACTGGCTTGCTTCGGTCACCCCCTCACCAGCGAACTCCACAAATAAATACCAAATTTGCCAAAATCTGTTCTCTTTTACTATACCCTTTTTTATGTTCAGCTCCCATGTTAGTTTGTCGTTCAAAGCTAACTCCCACATTTCCCTGTACCAATCTTCTATCCTTAATGTCTGATCACTCTTCCACTTTCTTGCTATACATTGTCTTGCTGTTGTCAAACATATTGAAAAGCAACTCTTTTTAATCCTTTCCTAGACTGCAGTGGCTCAAGTCGCTAAGACGCTGACTGGGAAGCGGAAGGTCAGCAGTTCGATTCCCGAGTACTGCAGGACGGAAATGAGCTGCCGTCTTCATCCCAGCTCCTGCCAACCTAGCAGTTCGAAAGCAAGAAATTGCAAGTAGATAAATAGGGACCACTTCGGTGGGAAGGTAACAGTGTTCCGTGCGCTCCGGTGTCTAGTCATGCCTGCCACATGACCATGGAAATGTCTGCAGAAGCAGACAGCGCTGGCTGTTCGGCTTAGAAACAGAGATGAGCACTGCACCCTAGAGTCGGATACGACTGGCTTTCGAGCAAGGGAAACCTTTACCTTTACCTTAGACTCATATGTTCTGTATCAGTCAGCAAAGCTATGGCTGGCCCAATTTTATATTTTCCCAAAAAATTCTAGAAATCTCATTTTCTATTTTTGCCCAAAATTCATTTACCACCTTACAACTCCACCACATATGTTCATATATTCCCAAATTATTTTGGCACCTCCAACACATTGGGCTTTTATTTTTATCTATCTGATGTAATCGAACTGGGGTCAGATACCATCTCCAAAGCATTTTAAAATTATGTTCTTTTACTCTGACTGACATTGTTCTCATAATCCTTTCCCCCCACTTATTTTTCCAGTCCGATTCTGTGATACTGACATTAAGGCCTTGCTCCCATATTTTCCTCAAAGTTTCTTGTGAATTAGTCTCTTTATTTAAAATTTTATAAATTTTACTTACCAATCCCTTAATATCCATTTCTCCTTTTCTAATTCTAAGTAATATTACCTCAAAATCTGTTTTATCTCTTTCCATGCTTACACTTCCTAGGTTGTTACTATTCCACTTATTTAGTAATATTATTTGAAACCAATTCAATTTCAGCTGTGAGAAGATATCATTTTTTTTCTGATTATCCTTACAGACGTTTAACCAGTCCTTCAGCAGGATAATATTATTTTTGTCCAGAATTTCCTTCACTTTGCTGTCTATTTTTATCAAAAATTTTAAAAAATCCTCTAATTCTACAATCGGAGAAATATCGGGGACCAAGTCTTTTTAAACCTTTTCCAATATGTCCAATATTACCTTCATCATTTTGTTTTTAACATCTAATTCAGTCCCTACTCTGCCCAAAAAAGCCGCCTTACCTATATGATTTAATTCCTTCATCTCAAGATCCTCCCATATTAACTTTTCCTTCCTCAAAATCTTAACTATGTTTTTAATCTGGAATGATCTATAGTAGTTCTTGAGATTTGGTATACCCAACCCACCTTCTTTTTGAGATGAATACCACAAACTTATTAATTCTGGCTCTGATTCCACCATTACAATAAATATTAAACATATTTTGGAATTCTTTAATTTCTTTTTCTTTTAATTGAATTGGCAAAGTATCAAACAAGAAGTTCAAGTTTGGAAGTAACATCATCTTGCACAACACAACTCTGCCGAACCACAACAACTTTAATTTATTGTATTGCAAGATTTTATCTTTTATTTCTTTTTTTTTTGTTTTCCATAGTTGAGCCTCTTGAGATCCTCCCATTTGTAGGATATATTTATACCAAAATATTTCAAAATATTTCTAACCTCTATTTTATATTTATCCTTAATTTTCTTTTGTTCTTCCTTATCTATATTACACACAATCATTTCAGACTTGTCCCAGTTTATCCTCAATCCAGTTATTTCCTCAAAATCTTTTAGGTGTTTCTGAATCCTATCTAATGCCTTCAAAGGATGTTTTAAAATTACTAAGGTATCGTCCACATACAAACTTACCTTATTTTCTACAATGCCTTCAATTTTTGTATCCTGTCTTATGGCATTTGCTAACATCTCCATTGCCATAATAAATAATATTGGAGATAGCGGGCATCCCTGCCGTGTTCCTGCTTCTAAATTAATCTCATTCATGTTGGCTTCATTAACTTTGATATTGGCAGAACCTTGCTGATATAATTGATCTATAACACTCTTAAATTTATCTCCAAATCCATATGAATTAACTATTTCCTTTATTGTTACCCATTGAAGAGAGTCAAATGCCTTAAATATATCCAAAGATACCATTCCTACCTTTTCTTTGTCTTTTATCGCAATGTCGATTAAGTCCAAAACCCTCCTTGTCAGGTCTGCCATATACTTTCCTTTTAAAAAACCTGCCTGATCCTTATTTATATATTCATTCATGACATCATTAAGTCTATTAGCCAATATTGTTGTAAATATTTTTGCATCTTGATTTATTAAGGAGATGGGCCTATACGATTCTACTTTCTCAAGATCCTTACCCGGTTTAGGTATTAAAACAATTATTGTCCGGTTCCAGGAGGTCGGGATTAGTCCCCCCTCCAAAATATAATTGAATTTTAGTAATCTTGGAGCTACAATATCTTTAAATTCTTTATAAAACTCTGCTGGTAATCCATCCTCCCCTGGGGACTTTCCTATCTTCAATTTATCTATCATTTCTTTTATTTCTTTCACTGTTATTGATTCTTCCATTCTAAGCTTATGCTTTTGTGTTATTCCGCTCACTCGTTTTTCCAACTGGTATCTCAATTTCCTTATGTCTATCCATTCCTGATAAAAATCCTTAATTATCTTAATTTTATCTTTTAATTTATTATATCTAATTCCATCCTTAGTCAAAACTCCAATCTCCCTTTTTGTCTTTCTTTCTTTTATATGCCCTTTTAATTCTCTCCATGTGTCCTTTAAAGCTAACAAATTCATCCACCTATCCAAAAATTTCTTTTTATTACCCCAGGCCTCCTGTGTTATATTTGTAGTTTCTATAGTTGACCTTACCAAATTAAAAGCCCCTGCTACAATCATCTTTGCAGTTCCTTCCTTCTTTCAAATTTGTTAAATCTTATCCAGAAATTTCTCTTGACCTTCATTAGGAACATAAATATTAACCAATGTAACTTTCTCATCATCAATCTTGTCAGGGGAAATTCAAAGGAAGCCATTTATTCTTTTTATATTTCAGTGTGAAGTAGAAGAATGTTTTAGCCATTTAATGTTTATGAAGCTGCTAGAGCTCTTTCACACACTCACTCAGAAGTCATTTCCAAGGACGCCTTAGTCTGGGAACCTGACAGTAAAATCTATCTCATGGAGATATCAGAGATAGAACTTTAGATAAGAATTCTCACATTCTGTGCAGGTGCAAACGTGCAGCTGGATGTCCGAAGGTCCAGCTCTTCTTTCCCAGGATGTCATGTTTGGGGAAAGGAGGTGTGTGTGGGGGAAATAAATGTATAAAAACTGAGACTTTTTAGCTTTTCAGTAGCAGACACCCTCGGCCTAGGGTGACTCTGCCATTTTTCATACCCTGAATATTAGACAAAGCCGGTCTGATATTTATGGGGGGTCCGAGCGGCCCAACTTTTTGTCTATTTAGCTAGCTTAGCCTATATTATTTTATGTTTTATTATTCTATTTGAACTGCCTTTGTTTGTATACTATAATATTCCTATTTTTCTGTAACAATAAAAGCTACTATATTTGAAGAATCGTAGTAGTGTATTTTAATTCTCCTTATGCCTAAAAGAGGAGAACTTTCAGAGTCCAGCAAAACAATAAATCAGGTCTTTATCAGGAGGAGCCGTATCAAGTTGCTGAAGTCCCTTCCTGAAGAGGTAAACTTTTATCTATGTTCCTGGTTAGCTGGAGTTCTGAAACTGTCATAAAGGGGAGGAGGCATAAATAGATGTTTGAGAATACTAGACATTCCAATCTGTCCCGCATCGCCATTTTAATTGCCAGATGTTTCTGGATGAAGAGGGGTGAGCGCATCTCAAAATGCTAGTCTGCAAAAACAGCAGCAAAACCTCTAGTGAAAGATTAAAGTAAAAATTGCCTGGCTTTCTGTTTGGCAGTACAGAGTAAGAGCCAAGTGTAGATTTTTACACCCCTTTACAAATCTTACCTTGAACAATTAAATACCTACCTTCCGGGTCAGCTATACTTTTTGTCATGTCAAAGCCCAATCTATCTGATATCAATGTTGCTACTCCTCTCGATTTAGAAGAACCATAAGCCTTTTCATATATTTGTGTCCATCCTAAAAACATTCTATTTGAGTCACTTGATTTTCGATGCTTTTCCTGAAGAAACACTACGTCTGGCTTGTCTTTCCTGAGAGCTGATTCTAAACTCCTGTGTTTGACCTGACAGCCAGTACCTTTCACATTCCAAGTTAACACCTTTATATTTATTTATTTATTTATTTATTTTTATTTATTTATTATTTTTATAGTCATTATTTATATTCTTCATAGGTCAATCCATGAACAATTTTGTCCACCGCATTCTTGTATGGGCGTGCATTCATTTAGCTAGGAATTCCCCTTCACCCTACATAAACAACTAAAATACAAATATAAACAAAATAACATAAAACAAAATTCTTTTTTTTCAACCCTCCCCACTTTTTTCCAAAAAGTCATCTTTGTTTTCCAAAGGGGGGAGGAGGGGGGACGTGTAGCTGATGTGAGGTGATCATTGATGTTATTAGTTCCCCAGTAATTTCTTTAATTACCACCAGCCGCTCCCTGCGATTTGAAATCATCATCATCACGGATGCCTGATTTATAACCCCCTGAAACAATTAGTTCCTCCTTAAGAGCATCACATTCCTTGGTACCAGTTTCAACCAGTTTTGCTTGTTCCATAATATACATTGCATCCAACCCTTGGGCAATCACAAACCAATGGCCCAGATGAAAAAAGGTCAATTGTTTTGGGAATTTCCAATTGTACTTTATAGCTTTATCAATCAATCTTTTAGTTATTGGTTTCATCGACTGTTTCTAAATTCTTTCCTCTACCGAAATGTCATTGTATAACTCAATGTCAGATCCATCCATTTTTAAAGCCTGTGTTCCCACTTTTTTAATGTGTGCCATCACAGTCAATTTATCCGACACATTTGCAAATTTCAACAACACGTTTCTAGGTCCTGTTCTACCTTTCTTTGAAATTAGACGAAAAACACTAATAATATGTTCAGGACCAAAATTAGT
Organism: Bradypodion ventrale; assembly: GCA_035047345.1. Lineage (NCBI taxonomy): Eukaryota > Metazoa > Chordata > Lepidosauria > Squamata > Chamaeleonidae > Bradypodion > Bradypodion ventrale. Next base: position 19,441,847 of record JAWDJE010000009.1, on the reverse strand, counting down.
TCCCAATCCTAGCCCATTCAACCATGTTAATATTCTGGGCCTTAACAAATCTGGGGTCTTCTCAGGAATCTTTCTAATTACTATATTAGCTTGTCTCATCTGTTCTTCCACCATTTCTATTCTCATCTCTTGACTCCCCACCTTTAGATCTCTCTCCTTATCTTTTTCCTTTATCTTGTCTAATTCTTTGGTTACTTTTACCTGCTCTTTTTTCATCTCATCCTGTTCTTTTTTAATCGCATCCTGTCCTTTCTCCAATTTATTATGTCCCAAATGCATTGTTTTAATAAGATCCACTATAATTGATTGAAGATTCAATTGCCCTTTCATTATTTCCATCTTATCCTTGACCCACTCCTCTTCTAATTTTTGAACATCTTTCTGCAAACTGAGCTGTAAACTGTGTAAATCTTTCTGTAACTTCATCTCCATAAAATCTATTCTTTCTTTAATTTTTTCATACACAGTCTTGGGTGACCCTATTCCTTTATCATCTTTAGATTTCTGTGATTTCTGCTGTTGCTGCTGTTGTTGTTGCAGTTGTTGTAGTTGAGGTTGCTGCTGCTGCTTCTGTTGCTGTTGTTGTTCTAATATTTTTCTCACCCTCTCCTGTTCCTTCGCTTCTTTTAATTCTTGTTGCAAGTCCTTCGGGGGCCCCTTACTCTCGTCCTCCATCCTGATCAGCCTTTTGTAACTTCTATCTGACGATGTCTCTCGATCTACCCTTACCCAAGATGGCTTTTTATCCTTTTCCACCCCCCCGCCCATGACAACTCATTCACTCAAAAAAATATACAATTATAATCAATTGACCAATCAATTTAAATTCAAAGTATATCAAATCATAAATTCAGACTTTCCCAATCAGGTAAATCAATAATAATTAAACTTAGTAAATAATAATAATCAAAATGAAAAAGGGTAAACAATATTAGCAATACAAAATTTATCCACTGTGTCCATTTTCTTTCAAAAATCAAAAATCTTGTAATTCAGTTTGATACCCAACCTCTTATTATTTTATTGTCTTGTAATCTCCAATATATCCAAATCAATGGGGGTGAAGTAACAAAAGAGGAAAAAAAGACCAAATTTTTCCTTACAGCCTTGGGAAGCCTGTTACTTTGTGGCAATCCAATCCAATCCAATGACAGTAAGAACTGTATCCAATATGTATCCAATATATGTCCTTGTGCCAATGAGAAAAGGTTGAAGTTTCTAAGTCACCAAATATTCATAATATTTTATAACTTTGTCTTGTGAAGTCCAAACTTGAGAGAGAGAAAAAATATTGGAGAGGAATAGAGAATCCACTTTATTAATGAAGCCTCACTGAACCAGTTCAATGTTTATAAGCCTTATCTTCAATCTTCCTTGGCTAGCACCGAAAGTACTCACAGCAGAGAAAACAAAGTAAGCTCTAGACAAAACAGTCTTTATTCCCAGCCTTTCTTGTCCGGAGCTCTCCAAGCCTCAAAAATCCAGCACCATCTTATTCTTATTAAAAATATTAAAGCTCCAATATCCACCCTTCATGTAAATCCACGTTCTCAATCCAAAATCCCGCTGCGGACAGATCTAAAAATCCAAAAATTTAATCATCCAAGACTGTAGAGAGCACAAACTCCAATCCAACTCATAAGATCTTGGCGGACAGTCAGCTTCAACAGGACAAAAAAAGAGAGAGGGGGGGGGGCAGAGCTGCTGCTTTCCACAGGACTCCGGCGCACACTCCAGGTCTTCGGCTGCCCAGGATCTATCAAAGTCAGCCTTCGCTAACCCCGAGCGATTCCTCCCAGCCCCGATCCCTAACACATTACGTTCTGCACACTCACTGAATCTTCACCACCCAGCTGATCCACACTCTCTCTCCGCCGATTTAAAGTCTATTCATCTCTCATCATCCTTAAAGCTTTACTCTCGCTTCTCAACAAAGTTTCGCTTTCATCCGTCCGTCCACTCCAGTCTCAGCGCTGTCTTCCTCTCACTCTGCAAGTTCCCTCTGTTCGGTTCCAAATTTACTTTGCTGTAAACTGCTCCATACGTCCAGCAAAGGCGTTTCAAAAAGTGCTCTGGGGCTCAGACACGCCGAAACTACCGGCCCATCTGAAGCCACCAAAGCCCCGCTCTCTCCTTTCTATCTTTTACCAGGCAAAGAACGATGATGAAGGAATTTATGCCATTTTTGTAATAATTTGCGTAGTTTAAATCACATTAATCCACAAAAGTGGCTCACCTTTTCAGCAGCGCTGGAGAAAATGCTCCTCTCACATTGCCATTTTTAGCCACGGCCCCATGAAGTTTAATTTGTGATGTTACTGTTCGTGCATTGTAATTTATTCTGCAGCTTTATTTTGATTGGCCGCGACGCATCTCACAACGTTCTTTTTGCTCGTGCCTCTCAGCCTGATTGGCTGCAGCGTGGCGCAGCACACAGGATGTTGAGTAGTGAAGTTCTTTTTCTTTGCTTGCATCTGTGGGGCTCTTGCCCCACTGGTGCATTTCTCAACCATTCAGTAACCTCCGTACCGGGTTCGGGCAAGTGCAGGAGGCTCAGTACAGGATAGGATGGACGGGTGCAGAAACGTATAGCAGTTTCCAATGGTTAACCCTTGGATTTATAGGTATAGATATAGAACAAGTTCATATCTCCACTGTTCTGCTAGTATCCTGGCCAGCCAAGCAGCACATACTGTACACCCCCGGCTGCTATCTGATGAAACCCACCTTCATCCACAACACTGCCAGGTTCTATACCACAGTGTGTAGGATCAGAAGAACAATCCTGACAGCTCCTTCAGCTAAATAAACTAGAGTAAAACCCCTACTTACGAAAAAAGTCAGTTCCATAGGCTTTTGCTTAAATCAACTTTTTTTGTAATTTGAAACAAACCCATAGGAAAAATTATTTTTTTACATAACTCGAAGCAAACCCATAGGAAAAATAAGTTTTTTATGTAAATCAAAGCAAACCCATAGGGAAATGAATTTTTATGTAACTCGAAGCAAACCAATAGGAAAAAGAATCTTTATGTAACTCGAAGCAAACCCATAGGAAATCGTGTAAATCGGGACATGGTTTTAGCATAAAATCATTATGTAAGTCGGATTTTATGTAACTTGAGGCATTTGTAAGTCGGGGTTTTACTGTACTAGTGCTACTTCATAGGCTTAGTACGTAGCTGTTAAGTAATCCCGTATTGCCCAGGAAATCCCTGTAATTTAGCCCCTCTTCCCGCAATCATGTATTTTTTTTAATAATCTCCCATATTTTTAAAAAAATCCAGGGTGTGTGCAAATCTCCCGTATATTATTGTATTATTATTATATCTTTATTCATGAGGTATGTGCCTCATACCAGAGCCAGAGAGGAGTGTTGGGCTCCCCCTGGTGGAGGAGGAAGCACCCCCTAGGCACTCCCCTTAGCACGACTGCTGCCCCTCACAGGGAACAAGGCAGCAGGTCAGCCTTACTATAATATTTCTATTTGAAATCTCTTTCCTCATTCTCTGCTGCGAAAGCATTTCATATTATGGTGATTTTTCATGGAACTGTTTTTTACACTTATATCAGTTAATTGTCTACTGTCTTAGCCTTGTGTACCTCAATTTCATTTTCTAAAACTCTCTGTTTAAGGCAGGATCACGGAAATATTCTCTTTATGTTGTAGGCAAATATACTTGAAGCTGATTGGCTCATTGTCTCTTCTCTCTACTGGGAAAGAGGGTGTTAAAGTGAAGGTAGCTGCCTCCCTGCATGAAATTTGTATGCTATAGACACAGAGCCCTTTGTAGTCACTTATGGAACAAGTGTGGGGGACAAATATTAGCCTCTCCTCTGGCAGGTAACGGCAGCGGCGGCTTCTACTTGTGTTTGAGTAAACATTTCCCCCCTGAAAATGATTTTTACAGTTGATGGATGTGTGAAAGAAGGGTGACAAAGAATGCCATGGGAAAATGCCATTGGTGTGAATTTGTTTAAGATGGATCCCATCTTCCCATGAAGTGACCCACACACTGTGATCACGGAGCCATCTCCTGCAGCACGTATGAAATGAGACATGCAGTATTTGACACTGGGACTTCAATGGAATGCCACAGTCTTGAGGATATTGACAAGGTGTGCCTTCACAGCCAGTCCATTTGGCGTGGCCTCTTCCATCTCCATGACAATTGGGAATCAGAATAGTGGTTCCTCCTCTGCTCATTTTGCCATTGGACTCAATATGATGGTTTCCAGTGGCATTTCCTCCCCTGAGGGAGACCATCACCCCACCTAAAGGGGCTCATCCATCTGTAGCTATTGGCCCCTTCAGGGAGTCAGGTTATTTACTGCCACCCAACACTTGTGTTGAGTCGCTGGCTGTAAGTCTACTCCATTACTGTAGCAGGATGTCCAGCCAGACACTCTGGCAGGTAACATAACCTCTCAGGATTGGATGCACATTGTGTAAATGCCAAACTTTTGTATATTCAAAAGAGTAGTACATATATACAGTACTGTGCAAAAGTCTTAGGCCACCACCAGCTGTTTTGAAGAAAATTCAATGAGTGATGGGGGGCATAACCCAGCCCCTGAGCCACCTAGACATACCAACATTTGAGGGATGTAGTAATGCCTATTAGTTAGGACCCATGTTAACCCCAAAATAATATATAATGTTATTTAATATACACGGATTCCAATCCGGTGAGGCAGAGAAAATCGCTTGTCTTTGCATTTTTCTCTGGAGGTTGATAATACGCTCTCTATCTCACAATAGTCCATTTCTTGTGGATCGCAACGTGGAGGAATCTGTAACTAATTAATGCAGCACAAATAGTCTTGCAAGCCAAATTGACCAGAGTTCGAACTCTGGCATGGGTCACAACTAATCCTGTTGTTTCACGTATGCTTTTGTTGATTAACCAGTCCTGTTCATTTGCTCTTCCTGAAACCTTTGGCCAGGAAATCCTTGTGTCAATTCTGTTAGTCAATTACAGTCTGTTAGCTATTAGGCACGTAGTAGAAAGAATTTTAGAGAGACACTAGGTTAGGAGTGCTAGAAAAATGATATAAATATGTCATGTAAAAATAAAGGAATGAAGCCGTCAAGCTGAACCTCGATGTGTCTGTCTCGATACCTGTTCTCCTGAGGCTCTAATTGCTACAGAGGGAGCCTTCTACTGGAGCGCCTCTCAACCCTCACCAAACAAGTTAGTGTTTGAGTTATGCCTCTCAAACCTTTTACTGAATTTCCCCCCAAACCAGCTCATGGCAGCATAAGACATAATGTTGTATGTATAGCCATAAACCTGCACTGTTACTTTAGATTTCTCATTTAGTTCGCTCATGGTTTTTATGTTATCTTTTCTTGCTATTCTCTCTCTTTCATTTGTTCCATAGAACAGTTGATTTTAGGATCAAATCGGGCAACAAAAAAGAGCATGTGTTAGAAGTTGATAGCACTCTCACACATTCTGAGTTAATAGATTTTAAACAAAGCCCATGTTTACCTCCTGATCATCATTAAGTCACAAAACAAACTAAGTTTGAAAATTTGGATCATGAGAAACAGCATTTAAGGAATTCCTGCATCTAAAGACATAACATTTGTTTCTTTTAATTTGCTTCAAGATTGAATGGGCAGGTGAAATTATACTCGTAAGCATATATGTAAACAATAAACAAGGAATCCTTATCTTCTAAGTGAGCAAACTATGAAGCCTTTGGGTTTTTAAGGTGATGCAAATCAGAGCTAGATTTCTCCACCACAGCAGCATGGGACATATTACTCTTGCTGGGCTGTCACATATACCACAGAAATTCTGGGAACAAAACACATTCCCTATGGTTGTACTCTTCATATTACTTTATATGAATTGGATATAATATTGTCCGTACAGTCTGGAATTTATTTTTGAAAAATGCCTATAGTACGTATTTGTCTATGATTTTGTTACTGCTTGCTACAAATTCTGTAGGGAATGGTTCTCTCCCAATTGTTTTTATTCCTTTATAGAAGAAATACATCACATTGGTGGCAGGCAGCATGGCTATGCAACAGTAATGAATGCAGCCATGATTCTATTTACCAGAAGTTACTTAGCACTTCCAGAACAATTGATCATAAGCACTGAAAGGGTCCATGGGGATTACTGAGGGACATTTACTTCAGTGTTTTTATTGCATTTTCTTTATAACTTTTTATTGCAACAAGATACTGTATATGACAATAAAGCAGGATTATCTTCCACTACAGTATAATGTTATAAGGTTAAATATTTATAGTTCATTTTCATCAGTCGTAAAACATTTATGTTAACTCTAAGCAAAATTTATTGTATTTGGATGGACATTCCTGGATTTTTTATTGCCAACATTAAAAGAAAATCCATGTTGTATAGACACAGTGCTAGAAATGTCTATAATATTTATATTGTAATTCTATATTGATTTATCTGGGAGTAATACCCATTATACCTGGCTGGATGTACTACTGAGAAGATATACTGTATATATGCTGCTTAGGGTCTCAAATCACACATATAAATAAATCTATACCTATAAATCTGTGCGTTAACCGTTGGAATGTGACAAAGGATCAATCAACATGGAGCCGCAGAGAAAAAACTGCCACACAAACGGAATGCAGAAACCCATAACTACAAGCCCCAGAGTCCTGTGTGCCATGAGCGCGCAGAACGCTGAGAAGGCCGCCATGTGAAAAATAAAAATAAAAAACACAATGTGAGGGCAAGTCTGCCGCAGGCGGACGCAGCGCCTCACAGCCATGCAAACACCCACCAGCCTTCTTTCACAGAGAACCGGGGAGGAGAGGGACTCCCTCTCCTCCACACTACCCCGCCAAAGACACGTTGAGACCACCACCAGCCTCAAGAAAAGTTGAGCCGGGGTGGAAAAAAACACAAACACAGGGGGGATTCAAGGGGGGAAAGGTACTGATGCCTTCCCCCCCTCGAAAGCGAAACAATTCCTCCTCGAAGGAAAGGCAGAGAACGGTGCTCCGGCCGCTGCCTTTACTTTCTGAGTAAGTGTTTCACTTTCAAGGGAGGGCAAAAGCATCTGTGCCTTCCCCCCCTGAAAGCGAAATAATTCCTCCACAAAGCAAAGGCAGCGAATGGCGCTCCGCCCACTGCCTTTACTTTACAAGTAAGTGTTTCACTTTCAAGAGGGGGCCGAGTCACTGGTGCCTTGGGCTCCCCTTGAAAGTGAACCCATTCCCAGGGAAGCAAAGCCAGTGGACAGCGCTCTGCCCGCTGACTTTACTTACCGAAAAAGTGTTTCGCTTTCAAGAGGGGGCCAAGGCACCAGTGCCTCCCCCCTTGAAAGAGAAAACTAAAAAACTAAACAAACACCAAAATAATTAAAATAAATAAACCATTAATTAAAAAAACACAAAAAAACAAAAACATCCAAAATTAACCAAAACCAAAAATAACAAACAGAAAAAACACACAGAAAAACACCAAAAAAAAAGAAAAACAAAACAAACCCACAAAAGAAATTAAGCCAGCCAACTTACCAGCATGTCCTACCTCCATGACAGCCGGAACTGAAATGAGGAAAGAAAGAGACTACTTACCGGAAGAAGCACCACCCAGAGGCCAGTAGAGAAAAAACAGTCAAAGTAAAAGAAATACTCAACAGCCCCACCCAGAGGCCACAAGAGATAAAACAGTCAAAAACATAACATTACATCACACATTCACACAAATCACAAACAAATCACAAAATAATAAAATAAAAACATTTCTAAAATCCTGTGTAGAGTTTTCACTCAAAAAAACCCCCAAAACATCGAAACACAGTTTAAAAACATTGAATGTAAAAAAACATGTACTTTCACATTTTAAAAATTATTATCCAAGGTACAACTATTAAAAAAATTCACATAATAAAACATTATTTGGTTAAATAAAATAATTGTAAAAAATTATATCATCCTTTCCTCTTTTTTTTAATCCACCAAAACAAACCCAAAAACACTGATCACAGTTTATAATAGCCCGTGTGTATAAATAAACATTTTAAAAATCACAATTACAGACTAACCTCATTTGTACAAACATTAACAAAACAAAAACCTTCTAACACAATTTAAAACAGCCCGGCACCGCCGGGCAAAATTTGCTAGTAAATAAATAAATAAATAAATAAATATCAAACTGAAGATATGTATAAAACAGAATACCTGGAGCAAAAAGTATGAGGAGATTGTTGGAGTTTTACAGAGGATGCAATTACACGCTTAAAAAGTAAACATGGATACTGGTGAAATAGATTTAGTTTTATTCATCTACAAGATGCACATGTAATCTTACATTATATATCCCTAACACAAGCTATTTGAAATGGTCTTTATTTTATTTTATTTATTTATTTATTCGATTTATACCCTGCCCTACTCAGCGCAAGGCCGACTCAGGGCGGCATAACAACATATCAATTACAGCATAACATAATGCTTAAATACAATGGGGGAAAGAAAAAACAAAGTCAAGAATCATATACAGTACAAGTTAAATCAGAATAAGCAAAAAGAATGTCCTGAAATGAGGCTGGTCTTTAAAATGCCCTTTGGTGATCACTTATTTTTTTTTAATATAATTTTTATTATATTAAATTAAAAGAAAAAAAGACAATGACTAACAGTACAATACACAAACAAATCCATAGTATCATCTTAACAAACATTACTAAATATTAGCACATAACAATATCTAAACTCATTAATTACTTATGACCACCAAATATTAAAAACCATTATTTCCAAATCCAAAATAATAAGGACTTTCTGTGCTATTACTAATCTTTGGATAAATAAAAATCACCCTGTGAATATATACATTGCCCGGAGAGTTTATTTTCTGCTCATCTCCAGAAACTTCTTTGAGCTGGTCCTGGTCCTGAACTATCATTTGCCATACACGAATGGTCCACAAATGGTTTCCATATATTCCAAAATCTATCCTCTTTTAAGTTATCTCTTTTCACTTTAATCTCCCATGTCAATTTATCATTCAGTGCTAAACTCCACATTTCTTTATACCACTCTCCAATCTGTATATCAATATCATTTTTCCAATTTCTAGCTATACATTGTCTACCCGTTGTCAATACAATTTCCAATAATTCTTTTTCCTCCTTGTTTAAACCCAAACCTTCCACATTCGTTAAAAGGATGGTACTTGACACCAGCTTAACACTTTTACCCAGTATTTCACCAAGCTCACCTTCTATTCTTCCCCAAAAATCCCTTATTTTTTTACAGCTCCACCACATATGTTCATATGTTCCATCGGATTCTCTACATCTCCAGCATAACTTATCTCTTTTATTATCCATCTGGTAAAGTCTTAATGGCGTCAAGTACCATTGCCACAACATTTTGAAATTATGTTCTTTAATTCTTACGGACATTGTTCTCATAATCCTCTTTTTCCATTTGTTTTTCCACTCAATCTCCCCAATTGTTATATTCAAATTTTGTTCCCACCTCCGTTTCAAATCCTCCTGTGGATCTGCACCTCTATTCAGTATGTTATAAAGCTTACTTACAAGACCTTTAATACTACTTTCCCCTTTTCTAATCTTCCTTACCAATTCCTCAAATTCTGTGTGTATTCTATCTAACCCTACTTCTTTTTTATATTTTTTATTCCAATTGTCCACCTTCAACTTCTGAAACCAATTCAGCTTTAATATCTCAAATATTTTTCCCCGCTCCACATCAGAATCACAAGTTTTTAACCAATCCTTCAATAAAACTATCCCATTTTTTTCAAATATTTCCATTTTTTCCTTATCTAACTTTATTGGGAAACACATCATGTCGGTCAATTCCACAATTGGAGAGAGATTTGGGACCATGTCCTTTTTTACCTTCTTCCACACCTCCATGAGACCTCTCATCATAGTATTATTTGACCTTTTCACCCTATCCTTTATTCCCAAAAAAATCATATTTCCAATATTTCTATATTCCTTCATCTCCAATTGCTCCCAGATTGTCTTTTCTCTTGCCAAAATCTTCACAACATTCTTAACTTGAAAAGCTCGATAATATGCTAGCAAATTTGGCATACCCAAACCCCCTTTCTTTTGAGACAGGTACCATAGCTTCTTTGGGAGCCTGGATTTTTTGCCTCCATTACAAAAGCCATTGAACATCTTTTGAAACTCATTAATTTCTTTCTCTTTCACTTATATGGCCAAAAAGGCATTCTCCCTAGTTTGTTCCACACTGGCTCTTGAAAAAGGCTGAACAGGTAACATTTTACCAGCTGTTTACATTCAAGTAAGATCAATTCCACTATCATTCACTTTAAAGAAGATGATCTAGAACCACTTTTCAACCACTTAAATTAAAACTGCAACTCTTTTTTTTAAACTACTCCTATGTCTGTAGCCCTTTTGTGCAACTATTGTTACTGTCAAGAGCAATAGTTCAGCTTTTGACTTTCAAGAGGAAACATTTGTGTGAAATAGAGAAGGGGTTCTGGAGAAAAGTAATCACCTACTGATTAGAACAGGGATTCTCAGCCTGCAGCCTGTGGGCCAGATACAGCCCATGGTGCCATTTCATGTCCGTCCATCCCCCTCACCGCCTCCACTACACCTGGAAGTGCCATGTGCTGGAGGAAAGGCAAAATGGCCATCTGGCCCCCCCAAAGCTGTCTGAGGGAGTATGATCCGGCCCCCAGCTTTAAAAGGTCGAGAGCGTCTGGATTAGAAGGTTGGGACTTCTGGAGCCAAATAGGCTGCAAATCTTTCGGTGATTTTCCTTGGCACTGACAGCAGTAATCATCCTATAGTCAGCAGCTAAATGGGCTCTGGTTACAACTCCAAAAAGTCAAAATTACTGCACAGATCCACAAAATAATGACCACACACCTTCTGTGAGATGCGGCTGGCATTACAAAGTTCTATAGGTGAGAAATTCCTTCATCTTCTTTGGGATTACTTATTTTACACCAATACTTGTGTTGCATTAAATTGTACCAATTTTGTTTGTGTGCTCAGGTGAATCGGTATATATTTCCCTTCAGAATATTAATTTTTTTTTAAACCAAGGAACATGTTCATGTTTCAACATCAGGGTGCACACGTGACTGTCTGTGTACCTTTAAAATTGCAATTATCCATGCAAGAAAAAGACAAGAACCAAAAGCACAAGGCATTCAGAATCAGTTTAAAAAGAAATGACTTGCAAAGCAGTGTAGTTGCAAGGATCAGTATACAGCTACAAAAAATAATTGTTTTACAGGACTTCATCATGGACACAAACATCAATTCATATTTCATGTGACCATAAATTAATTTGAAAAAATACAGTTTTTGAAATCTGGAGGGTGTGTGTATTTTGTCATCTAACCTCAGCCAAACGCATAGATTAGGGGGATAATTTTTTCTGGGCTAACATAACTGTATGTTTGGTTTTCTTCCAACCAATCACAAGGAGTCTTTTTTCCAGGTTGACTGGACCCTCTTCCTCTGCTTCATATGGCTCTTACTTCTTTGTAGGTTTTATTCTTCTTCCTCTAATCTCCAGGATAAAACAGCGTCCACATTGTCTCCTGGCTTCCCACAAAACATGTGATTTTAGACTTTCTTTCTTCTTTAACTCTTTCCGCTGATGTTATACTCAAGCAGTACAATATATTATTCTTTTTCATCAAGAAGTCTTTATACAGTGTTTCTTTGTGAGTGGACTCTTTAGTGTATGGGACCAAAGACACCAGAACAGCTCAATATATACAGTGGCTATACATTTGAATGTGGCTCCTTGACAGTCCATTGGCTACTGTCCGCGTAACGTCATTTCAGGTCACGCCCTTCTTGTCCAGGTGAAGGTGGTGGCGGGAATCCTCCTGCGCTGTTGCTCTTAGGTGAGTCTTGGACCAATGAGCTTGGACGCTCGCTATTGCCATCTAGTGGTCACTAGCTCACGTCCTATTATGGTTACAGTGATGCAGCTCAGGTTACAATGTTACACATGGAATAGGTTGCATTGGATACACATGGATAGATACATTGTTTAAAGGCACATGCTTTAGAACACAACATCCCTCCCCCCTAGGATGAGACGAAGTCTCTTAACCAAGATGGTTTCTTGCACTCGCGTTTGGGCCGCGATGTGGGTTGGCCCCCCTGGGGGCCGCTCCCGCTTCCTTGTTCCCTGGACCCTTGTCCTGTAATGGGAGAGGGAGACTCGTTAGTGGCTTGCCGCGGTTTTGCAGCTTTAGGGGAAAGGGTAGATTCCGTTGTGGGCGAACCGGGGGCACCAGGGGTTAACGTAAAACCCCTCTTCTTGCTTGGATGGGTGGGGGACCACTCCGAAACCCCCCCCCCAGTTCTGTAACTCAAAATTAAACTCTGCTGGGGGATCCCGCGGGATATCTACGAGGACAAATTCCTCCTCCTCCCCCCTTGGTGGGGACTCTGGGCCCCCCTCACCTCCCCCTTGGGCTAAACGGGTGGGGGAGAACCCTAACGCTGAATTCGGCTCCGCGCTTTCAGCGCCCTGCTTTCCCGGGACCCGGTTCCGTAGCTGGTCCGTGTGCCGCCGCCAGAGTAGACCTGTGTTGGTCTCCACGCGGTACGACACGGACCGGTCTGCTCCACGACCACCCCCGGTACCCAGGCTGGCCCCGCGCTGGCGTAGTTCCTGCAGTGCACGGGGGCGCCTACGCTAAAACTCTTTGTGGCCTCTAGCCCGATGTTCCTCCCCTTGTCTTCTACTCTCGTGGGCTCTAGCCTAGTGAGAATGGTGGCCAGTTTCCTGCGCATTAAGAGCTCCGCGGGGGAGTATCCTGACGCCAACGGGGTCACCCTGTACCCTAGCAGAAACTGACACACTTGCAGGTTGAGGTCCCCGGGGCCCATGCGCCGCAGCACGTCCTTCGTGGTGCGGACGAGGCGCTCCAACCATTGGTGGCCGGATGGAAAGGGGCGGAGGTGATGTGCCGGATGGCGTTAATCTCTGTGAATGCCCTGAACTCAGCGGACGTGAAGCAACTAGCGTTATCGCTAATTAGAGTGTCGGGTATGCAGAACGTGGAAAAAATTCTCCACAAATGCTTTATTGTCGCGGCCGAGGAGGTGCTCGTGACTGGGATGACCTCCAACCACTTGGAGAAAGCGTCCACAACAAGGAGAAACAGAGTTCCTCGGAACGGGCCCGCGAAATCTATGTGTATCCGGGACCACGCCCCTTAGCCGCGTCCCACTCCCTGTGGGGAAGATGGGCCTCTTCCGGTCTGGAGCATTGGCAACTCTCACAAGTGCCGACCATGTGCTCGATGTCGGCGTCTAACTGGGGCCACCAAAAATAACTACGGGCCATCGCCTTGGAGCGCACCATTCCGGGGTGGCTGACGTGCAGCAGTTTAAGCACCCGCGGCCGAAGGGATGTGGGAATCACCACCCGCTGCCCCCACAAGAGACACCCCCTCTCTAGGGACAGTTCCAACTTTTTCCTGAAAAAGGGAGCGAATTCTTCCGCTGGGGAAGACGCTGGCCACCCTTTCTGTACCCAGGAGCTAACCGCCGCCAACGTCCTGTCTCTGCTCGTCGCTTTAGCGATATCGGCGGGTACTATGGGGGGCGAATCTAAGACTTCTATCATGAGTACCTGGCGGTCCGGCTCCTCCCTGCCCACGTGGCTGTGTATCTGGGGGAGGGGGGACCTCGACAGGGCGTCCGCATGGCTGATTTCTCTCCCTGGCCGGTACACCAACGCGTGCTGGTAGACGTTGAGAAAAATGGCCCACCTAAGCATCCTCGGGGACAGGATCTGTGGCGTGGGCTTATCTGCGGTAAAAATGCCTAGCAGGGGCTTGTGGTCAGTCACGATGGTGAAAGGGCGGCCATAAAGAAAATCGTGAAATTTTTTGGTCCCTGCAATTATCGCCAGCGCTTCCCTGTCTGTCTGGGCGTAATTCCTCTCCGCTCGGGACAGGGACCTGGAGTAAAATGCTATTGGGGCCTCCCTCCCGTTTTCCAACACGTGGCATAACACTGCCCCCACCCCCACCGGGGATGCATCACAGATCAGTACTACCGGCCGTTTGGGGTCGAAATGGGTCAGAATGGCGTCAGACGCCAGGAGTTGTTTCAGTTCCGTGAATGCCCTCTCCTGGTCATCGCCCCACTTCCATGCCGCATCTTTCTTTAGCAACTTGTGAAGCGGCTCAGCTACCGCAGCCTTCCGTGGAAGGAAGGAGTGGTAGAAATTTAAGAGCCCTAGGAACGACTGCAACTCGGGCTTGGATGTGGGGCGAGGGGCTTTCTTGATGGCGGCCACCTTGGATTTGGACGGTTTGATCCCCTCGGGTGTTACTCGGAACCCTAAGAACTCAACCTCGTTCGCGAAGAAGACGCATTTGTCTTTTCGCAACCTCAACCCCGCCTGTTCGAATGCCGCCAGGACCTTGTTTAGCCTTTCAGCCAACTCAACCTCACTCCCCCCGTTATCAATACATCATCAAAATATGGCAAAACGCCGTCCAGCCCTTTGAGGAGGCGTTACACGAGCGACTGGAAAATCCCAGGTGCCGAGTTCACGCCGAATTGGAGGCGCGTCACCTGGAACGCCCCCTTATGCGTGACTATGGTCTGTGCAGCAGCTGCGGCAGGGGTTACCATGAGTTGCTGATAGGCCTGTGCCAGGTCGAGTTTAGCGAAACACTTTCCCCCATGTAACCTGGCTAGCAAGTGGCTGACCACCGGCACCGGATATGCATTGGGGCGGATTGCCTTATTAATGGTGCACTTATAATCGGCGCAAATGCGAACCTCCCCATTTGCCTTCAATGCCGTGACAATTGGAGTTTCCCACTCCGCAGAATCAACAGGAACAAGAATCCCCTGGCCCACTAATTTGTCCAGTTCCGCCTCTATTTTGTCCTTTAGTGCAAAAGGCACTCTGCGCGGTTTGAGTCTTATTGGGCGGATCTCCGGGTCCAGGTCGAAAGTTACTGGGGGTCCATTGAATTTCCCAAGTCCCTTTTTGAAGACTTCGGGGTGCGCGTCGCACACCTCCTGTATTGGGTCAGACCCAACGGCGTGCACCCCCCCAATAAACAGGCCCAGGGGCTGAAACCATTGAGTCCCGAGGAGGCTGCAATTACCCCCCTTAATAACGACTAGGGGGAGTTCCGCGGCGTGCCGCTTATACTGGACCTGGAATTTCCCAACCCCCAACACCGGGATACTGTTCCCTTGCACGTCCCGAAGCGTGGACCTCAACGCTTTGAGCTTGGGCCAGACTCGCCTCCAAAACGCGCTCCGAGCGGGAAACATCACCACCGAGGGCCGGAAATGGTCTCGCAACACCTTCAGGAGCTCTTTTGCCTTGAATTCTGCCGCCTTTTTGGGTGCGATGAGGTCAATCAATACCCTCTTGCCGTCGTGCCCGAGCATTCTGGTGAGGATGGCTCTTTTCTTCGCCTCGTCCGTCACCTCGAACTCCACCAGCGCGCCTTGGAAGTCCATTTCGAAGAGTTCCCAATCTTGCGGTTTCTTGATGTCGAAACCGGCGTATGTCTTGGTCCCGTGGGCAGCCATGATCCCACCTTCGTCGCCAATTTAGTGTATGGGACCAAAGACACCAGGACAGCCGAAGAGCTGGCTTAACACAACTTTATTACATGCTGGTCAGAGGGAACATGTGGTAATGGCGGACGAACAGCTCAATATATACAGTGGCTATACATTTGAATGTGGCTCCTTGACAGTCCATTGGCTACTGTCCGCGTAACGTCATTTCAGGTCACGCCCTTCTTGTCCAGGTGAAGGTGGTGGCGGGAATCCTCCTGCGCTGTTGCTCTTAGGTGAGTCTTGGACCAATGAGCTTGGACGCTCGCTATTGCCATCTAGTGGTCACTAGCTCGCGTCCTATTATGGTTACAGTGATGCAGCTCAGGTTACAATGTTACACATGGAATAGGTTGCATTGGATACACATGGATAGATACATTGTTTAAAGGCACATGCTTTAGAACACAACAGACTCCTTGAAGAACTTGTGGCTATGTTGTTTGTTCATGCTAGTTTTTGTACTTCTGTTGTGTTCTGTTGTACTCTTGCTATCAAAGTGCTTTTACCAAAAATTCAAAATACCCTTCAGAGAAGAGTAATCAGACCTCAGAGGAAAGCTATACATGCTGCCCCCTTAATAAAAAATTTCTTCGAATCACAAATATGAGCCCTGGAGGCACAGTGGTTAAACTGCTGTATAGCAGCCAAAACTGCTGACATTGTGAGTTCAATCCTGACTGGGTCAAGGTTGACTCTGCCTTCCATCCTTCTTCTGAGGTCAATAAATGAGTACCCAGCATGTAGGGGCAAAATGCTAATTACCTTGTGAACCATCCAGAGAGTGCACTAAGCACTATGCAGCACTATATAAGTGTAATTACAATTGCAAATATCTTATTCAGAATGGAAAGAACTTAAAAGTAATTCACAGGTAGGAGAAACCAAAAGGTACTCATTTATGTATCTAACATGGAAGAGTAAAATGCAACTTTCCATATATTTTCTGAATTGCAGCTTTGATTATCTGTAAGAGCCTCCTCAAAGATTGTGGTATTTTTAAACCACAATCAGATATACCCTGATAACAGCAACCTTGTGTTCCCATCTAATCTTTCTCATACTAAGTCAGGCAAAAGGAACTGCAGAATGAACTCAGCAAAAGGTGGCTTCATTTTGGCAGTTTCTTCTCTGGCCTAGACACGGAGGAAGAAGAAGCCCACACAGCCAATGTCAAGGAATACAGGGAAATATAGTCCAATAACATCTGGAAGAATGCAATAGCTGCCAACAGGGCCACCATCAGGGGGGTACCATCAGGACTGCCGTACTGGGCCCAGAGCTGACAGGGGCCCAGTGGTGGCCTGGGCGGCCCAGAGCTCAGCTGCCAACCAGAGATTTGAAGACTGCCACCGGGTGCTGGAGGTCAGGTAAGCACAGACTGGGCATGCTCAGCAGGCCAGGTTGGCCTGCACTGCGCATGCCCTGCCAGATGGCTCCACCTATCTGGAGTCAAGGCTTCAGCCCACGAGGCGCGCCGGCCATTCTGCTGCCGAGCAGACAAGAGGGTAGACACAGGGTGCATGCCTTCCAGGGCACCACACACTCCGGGAGCTGCAGCCGCCGCCCACCGCCTGCCGCCACCAAGTGTGTCAGCAGCAAGCCTTCCACGGAGAACGTGCCTTCCACGGCCTGCGCCAACACCAGCTGAGCACTTTCCCACTGCCGACAAAGTTATGGAGAGCACTGGGCGCTGCCAACTTTGGCGGAGCCACCACAAACTTTGCGGGGCCCGCTCGTTGCCACCGCCATCTGGAGTGGTTGGGTGCTTCCACATGCACCGCTAGTTTATGGAGCCTCCGACCACCCTGTCCCCGCCACAACACAACAGCCAGGTAGGCCTGCCATCATTGGGGTGGCTGCCTGCCTGTGGGGGAGGGTGGAGGGAAACAGAGCAGGGGTGGGTGGTCAATGCCGTGTCTGTTTTTCCTGTCATCCACTGCCCCTTGCTGGCAGCACACATGGGTACGCCAGAAGGGCCGCAGGCGCCTCCTTTGCCAGCAGGCGCAGAGCATGCCTGCTGACCATCGGGGGGCCCTGAGGGGTGTGCGCTTCTCAGGGATGGGGACAGGGGGGCTGGGAGGTCAGCAGTTCAATTCTCGAGTACTGCAGGAATGGAATGAGCTCCCATCTCTGTCCCAGCTCCTGCCAACCTAGCTGTTCGAAAGCAAGAAATTTCAAGGAGATAAATAGGGACCACTTTGGTAGAAAGGTAAACAGCACTCCTTGCACTCTGGTGTCTAGTCATGCCTGCCACATGACCATGGAAATGTCTGCAGAGCAGACAGCACTGGCTCTTCGGCTTTGAAACAGAGCTGAGCACTGAACCCTAGAGTCGGATACGATTGGCTTTCGAGCAAGGAAAACCTTTACCTTTACCTTTATGTGGCATGCATGACACATGGCCAATTTTTGCCACACCAACAGATTTTGCCACGAACACAGATTTGACCACACCCACAGAGTGTGTGTGTGTGTGTGTGTGTGGGGAATAGGATTGCTCAGTATGGCGGCCCTGGCTGTCAACCTTGCAATAACTATAGAAGAAAATGATTTTTGCAACCAAAAAATAATATTGTGGTGTATTCCTGTTGCCTAGGGACTGCGGTGGCTTAGTGGTGACAATGTTGAACTTGATGGCTGGAAGGTCAGCAGATCAGCAGTTTGAGACCCAAATGCTGCATGATGAAGTGAGTGCCAATCATCTGTCCCAGCTCCTGCCAACCTAGCAGTTCTTAAGCAAGAAATTCCAAGTACTGTATTTAAATAGGTACTGCTTTGGTGGGAAAGGTAATAGTGTGCTTGCCACATGATCACGGAAATGTCTGCAGATGCAGACAGTGCTGGCTCTTTGGTTGTAAATGGAGAAGAGCACTGCCCCCTAGAGTTGGACACAACTGACTTCCGAGCAAGGGAGACCTTTACCTTTATTCTTGCTGCATACAAGGAACTTTGAGGGTGTCCTGGACTTGAATAGGCATTTAACATCCATTATCTTGGGAAGACACCTGCTATAGTAGAGATGAAAATTGCTACACTTGTGTGTTGGTTGGTTGGGTTGTATGCAGTGGTGGGATTCAGCAGGTTAGAACTGGTAGCAGAAATTCTGGCTGGCCCCGCCCATCTAAGTTTTGAAATAATGCAGGTATTTTTCCCTGGCCACACCCACCATACTGCGCCCACAGAGTAGGTAGTAAAAAAATTGAATCCCACCACTGATTGTATGGATAATTTTTGGACTTTTCTATGGGAACAATGGCGATTACCATAGCCAGACTTACATGACCAGCAGAATTATGGAGGATAGTTTTTGCTAGTCTGACCATACGGAGAATTGTATACGTAAAGCCCTGCCCATGGGAAACTTGCAAGGAAAGAGAAAGTGCTTCTTCAATGGTATCCCCAGGATCATAGTAAACTGCAACCTATTTCATTGCGCCAAGAGTAAAGAGTGGGCAGCAAATGATTTGAACAGAAACGTAACAGGTTTGCCTTCAGCTCTTGAAATAATTGGTGTCAACATATTTAACACCTTATCGTTGCACCTATAATATATGCTGCAAGCATTGGTGCTGATAATTAAAAAGTAATAGCAACTTTATATTACAGGAAGGGTTTACACACATGCGCACGCGCGCACACACACACACACGCGCACACACAGAGAGCAATTGGCTTGATTTTGTTGTTGTTTTACAAGCAAACTGCATATTAGAGGCAAGTGCTATGTGTTGTGCATAAATGTTTCTTGTGTCTTGTTCTGAAATCTGGCCTTGATAATGTTTGTGGCTGATGATTAAAAGGATGAATTGCAAATCATTGTTAATATATTTAGGCATCCTTTAAAAAATTTTTTACCAGGTCATTTGCAAGAGTTGTGATATCTCAGATGCTGTTGCTCCAAATCTCTTTTTTAAATCTGATTTTTTTTAAAGAAAGAAAGATGTAGCTTAAATCCTATTATATATTTATACTAGCTCTAACACCATTGGTTTAATTTTCACTGGCAAATTTCTGCTAATTAATTTTTCATAGGCATTTATGGTCATATGCCAAGTCACTTGCAAGAAACTGCAAGTAGATAAATAGGAACCACTTTGGTGGGAAAAGATCTTGGGGACATAAAAGGAGCCTCATTCAGGTGTCCCCTGAACAGAGTTACTCCAGAAAACATCCTTTCAACCCAGAATAATTTCTGACATGAAATTATTATTATTGTAATTGTCGTCCTTGAACAAACAAGCAAATAGCTTCACAAATGCTATTTTAGGATGCATAAACAGAAGTACAGTATAGTCTTCTATACCTGTGAGTTATCTATTTGGCACTGACTAGACAGACCACATTAAGATCACCACACCATGTCCATTTCTGAACACCACATTTTAAGAAAGATGCTAACAAACTGGAACAAGTTCAGAGGAGAATGACAAAGATGATGAGCAAACAAAACAAAAAGACAAAAAATGTTGTGGCACTTTAAAGACTAACTGCTGTACAGAATAGTTAGCATAATACAGGGGTTCTCAACCTTTTCAAGTTGGGGGCGAGGTCATGCTCCCTCAAACAGTTGAGGGGGCCAGACTGGTTGGCCCCCGGCCATTTACGGCTGCCGTAAATGAGTCTGCGGCTGTCATAAAAACATTTACGAAGAACGTGGAATCATTTATGGCTGTCATAAATGCTTTTACGAAGGCCATAAATGAGTCGATTCCACCAGAGGCAGCAGTGGGTGCTGGAGTGAGGATGGGGGCTGGATTATTTGGCACCATGGGCCATAGGTTGAGAACTCCTGGCATAATAGATAGGTTTGTTTTACTCTCTGATGTGCTTGAAATTTCAGGAATGATTAAGGTACAGTACTGGAAACCATACCTTATGAGGACATACTGAAAGACCTCGGCATGTTTAGCTTTAAGAAAAGGAGACTGATAGGGAATATGATAGCACTCTTTAAATACTTGAAAGATAATCATAAAGAGGAAGGGAAGGTTATGTTCTCCATCATCCTACAGTGTTTCAAGTGTTTAAAGTACTTCAGCTATAGGGAAATACAGGGCTACTTTATTTTAAAACATATTTTAAACCATGTAACTAATATAGTAACTAATAACATGGGCATTTGGATTATTACATAAACTAACTGCTTTTGGAGGGGTGTACAGAAAAAGCCTCCTCGGACTGTGGTGTTTTTTAATAGAAGAAGAAGAAGAAGAAGAAGAAGAAGAAGAAATTGCTTTTAGAAGTAAGTAGGTAGTCTTTGATCTAATATTAGGAAATGTTTAGAGGGTCAAAATGCTTTCCCCCACAGGCATATAAACATGGTTATAACCTGCTACGATGTCTCCATACTTATAGTAATGTTCTTCCTTTTATTGCAAAAGAATTTTCCTGGGTTTTCCCCCAGCAACTAATAAAAAAGGCCAGCGATGTTGAATCCATTTTCTTCTTACAAAGGTTGAGTTCTTTGGTGATCCCTTTAGAAATCAAAAGGAAATTGTTGTATGTGGTCTCCACTTCCAACTTTGCAGCCTCAAATCTAGATGTCAGTTCCCAGCACAATTAGATCTTCATATGGTTACATTAACTGTATTTATTGCAGAGGAAAACTCAGCATTGAACACAAGTGGCTGCAGAGAAGGATCAACAATAACCATGCAGTTACTAAACATTAAACGCAGGGTGGTTGTCTTATACCTTATTGGTACCAAGTTGGGGATTGATAGAGAATCCCTGTCACTTCTTGTTTCCTCCACCTAAATAGGAGTCAGACATTGATGCCTCATGCAGTTAGCCATTCAGTCTGCCACTTGTTTTGGGCTTGGGATCTGTTATGTTCAAAATGTTTCCACCTCAGGGCCTTTCTGTCCCAAATATACAATTAGCTCATTCTTCAAAAACAACCTAAAATGAATTTTCAGTGCTGTAACAAGGTTGAGACAAATTAATCACTAACCTTGAGTACACAAAGCAGAAATGTGCGGAATATATATGTAACCCAAGCATGCCATGCCATTAGGAAGGGGGAACATTCTGTGAGTCCTGGTGAAGAAAGGCCGGAGATTGGAATCGCCTGGACTTCTTTGATTGGTAGGGTGCACTTGGCATCACAGGAGTCACATGACATATTGAAACTGAACCTCCAGAAGAATTTCTGGAGGACCGGATGCTTCATACACTCACATCCTTCACTATTCACCTTCTCACATCCTTTTTATCCTTATATTTTTGTCATTCAACAGTAATTTCTTTACAAGTGCCTGAGGAGAATTATAAATGTGGATTTTCATCTGCTCACACAGGGACATACCTGTCAACCTTCCCGGATTGGCCGGGATTTCCCGATTTTCAGCACCGATTTGCGCCATTTCCTGCCTGCAGCTGCCAAAACCCCGGAATTGGCAGCGGGGGAAAAGAGGTACTGCGCATCCCTTCTGCGCAAGTCGCATTCTACGCATGCATAGAAGGCTTTTATGCCTGTGTAGAACCCTTTTACGCTTGCGTAGAACCCTGCTGATCGGGGCTTCTGGGAATTGAAGTTCAAGAACAACTGGAGTGCCTAGGGGATATAAATGAAGCAAAAGAATTACCAATAAAGTTCCATGAGGGCAATAGTTTGTTTATTGTGAATACATACTTCAAACAAAATGAATAACTGTACATATGGATATCACCAAATGGTCAATACAAAAATCAAGTAGAAGATGGAGAAGCTGTATTCCCTCTGCCAAAAGATTAGGGGCAGATTATGGTACTGATCATGAGATCTTAATATCCAACACGAGAATAAAACTGTACAAAAACACTAAGATAAATGTAATTCCAAAATATAATTAGATAACCTTCCTGATTAATTTAAAGTCCACATAAGGAGTAGATTTGAATTACTAAACTGAATTTGCTGTGAGCCAGAATAACTGTAATTGAAGCCATATGGATAGTGACAGGATGCCTTAAACCTACACCAGTTGAGAAGATAAAGTATACCCATCTAAGATACGGAGAGAAGCAGATGCTGAGAGAACTAAGCAAGAGCATGACCCTAGACACCCTCTGAACGGATATGAGCCTCAAGTCCACCGGCTCAGATCCAAGAAGAGCTGTATGGCAAGAACAAACATTCTTGAGGCTACACAAGAGCAAAACCAAATTAGATGGAGGAAGGAGCTCATTGGGAAAGAAACATCATTAAAAGTGGATATAGCTGTAGATCTCAATCTCCCCTACGTTGCCTGGAGGACCCTGAACAGGCTGAGGGTTGGAGTCCCTAAATGCAAGACCAACATGCTCAATTGGGGACTGCTGGTGGACAACAACACACGGTGTGAATGTGGAGAGACACAGAGTCCGGACCATTTGCTGGTCTCCTGATTGCTGCCAGAGAATGCACCAGTGAGGATTTGCGTTTGGACAACAACAAAGCAAAGAAAGTGGCTTCATTTCGGCAGTCCAGGGTCTGATCAGGACATAAAAGGGAGAGAGAGACTGTAATTGAATCCAGAGACATTATAAGGGAAGAATGGAAAAAGACAATTCCAACATGGTATAAGACTTGGATTTTACAGAGGCAACAAATAGAACCTCAACCACAAAGAAAGCACTTGACCCAAAAATACTTACTATGCAAGACAAAATGTTACATGGATAGACCTAGATCAGAGAGTATAGAATGCTACTGTATTGTTGAAGCTAAACATATGGGGAACAAGACAGAATATAAAATAAAAATTATACTTATTTTTAAAAATACTCTGGCTGTGTCCGTGATATTGAACAAAAAATGGAAAATAATTAGGGAGATAGATTGAAAAATAGCAACAGTAATTAGAACATGCCAACTGACAACACGTACATAGCACCCATTTAGTGGAGTCCTTCCTGTCCCAGTAGTGCCTGAAGTAAATTAGATGATTATGGATTACTTGCTTTGATCCTTGTTCTGTCTTCATTGATTTCCTTTTGATGCCTCAATCAAAAAGATTGTGTGACAACAATGCAAGCGCGGCGCCAAAATGGCCGCTGCGCTCTTTGTGGGCCCCCACCCACCCGGACTCAGACATCTGGGTTAGTTAGGGGGGCGTGGCCACCCTCTTTAAAAGGGGTGGCCACGAGGCAGCCTGGCTGCCATTTTAGAAGCGACGGAGCGGAGAAGTTCGCTCCGTCGCTTCCTTGCTCGCCTCTTTCTTAGAGGCTTGATTTGCTTTTTAGAAGCGTCGGAGCGGAGAAGTTTGCTCCGTCGCTTCCCTGCTCGCCTCTTATCAGAGGCTCGCTTGCTATCTGGTTTCTTTTTAAATTGCATAAATCTTTCTCCTTTTACTAAGGATTTCCGTGGAGAGAAACATTTATGGGTCTCTCATTTTTTAAAATGCTTGATCGGAGGTTTCCTCCTCTGGACAGCACCGGACTACAGTGGCTCAGGTGGCTAAGAGGCTGACTGGGGCACAGAAGGTCAGCGGTTCGATTCCGGGGCACTGCAGGATGGAATACTTGACTCGCCTGGGGGGGGCTCAGCCCACCCCCTCTACTCCTCGGGAGTGCAACCGGGCCGGAGGGCTCAGACGGCACCCCCACAGATGGGTGGTGGGGTTGTAGGACATACTGCCACCAATGAGCCCAGGCTGAGGGCTCGGGCTGGGGGCGGCATAGGCCTGCTCCCCTGGGGTTCTTACTCCGCTGCTTCTTTGCCCGGCTTGGGGCATAGCGGCCCACTTGGGCACGGTGCGGGTTTCCGCCCCACTGTCATTCCGCCCCTCATGGGCCGGATTACTAGGCATGCCCCTATTATGGCCGGGGATTACCATGGGTTATCCCGTATCAATTACCCGGTGGGGCCATCCGGCCCATCCGGCCCACCTTGTCCCGGTGGGTTAGATGCTGTGGATGCTCCCTTGCCTGCAATTCGGCAATGGAGGCATCAATGGTCATTGCTCCACCACATGTGGGCGTTTCCGGCCCACATGCCGGCCATGGCTGCGCAGTGGGCCGGAAACAGGGTTGAGCTGCCGGAGGCCATCAGGCCAGCGTAGGCTGGCACCTCGCGGCTCCCCATCCGGCCTGGATGCACGGGAACACGGAGCTAGATGGACATCGCGAACTCCGACGCCCACCATGGGCCGGAACCCCCAGTGGGGGCGGCTCGTGGGGGTGCACCGAGTGAGTATCCTGGTCAAATGAGCACACCTGTGACACTAGCTAATCACGCTGGGGGGGGGGGGTGTATAGTGGCCATGATCGCAGCAGGCCAATTACACTCTGGTTCTTACTGGGGTGACCGCCCCTATGCTTTTCCTTAATTTCTCTGGGCCTGTAGGGCCGGTTATGTGTTTATCCACTCCAATCCGTGCCAACAGCTGCAGAGCAGCTTTTAAACTGATAACTGGGGGAAAGCCGACAGGAGCTGGGCAGCATCCGGTTCGGAAAAGTGTGTACTTGAGTAGTGAGGAGGATGCAAAATTTACTGAGCAGAGCGAGGAGCTAGTCACTAGCATTCTAGCAGAAGGATGCAAGAGGCAGTCTAACAATGCAACTGGACTCAAAAGACTGTATCAGGAAAGCATATATAAATGCTTGTATACAAATGTCAGAAGCCTCCGGAACAAAATAGGGGAGCTGGAATACTTAGCAATAGATAAGAATATTGATATTATTGGTATCACTGAAACCTGGTGGACGGATGATAACCAATGGGATACAGTTATCCCAGGCTACAAACTGTACAGGAAGGATAGGAAGGGGCAAATGGGAGGTGGTGTGGCCTTGTATGTCAAAGAAGTGATAAAATCGTATGAATTGGAATATCTAGGTGATTTGGAGTCACCATTAGAAGCTCTGTGGGTAAGAGTACCAGGCCACAAGGATGGTCTAACAGTAGGCATATACTATCGGCCTCCGACCCAAACTCTTGAGGGAGACTGGCAGTTGGAGAATGTTGTAAAGGAGGCATCCAAGAAGGGAAGCCTGGTTATAATGGGGGACTTCAATTACCCTCACATAGACTGGGTGAACTGTTGTTCAGCACATGATAAAGAGATAAAGTTCCTAGATATGCTAAATGATTGTTCCCTGGGACAGATGGTTGAAGACCCAACTAGAGGTACAAGAATCCTTGACTTGATCCTGAGTAATACCCAGGATCTGGTGCAAGATGTTAATGTGACTGATCCAATAGGGAACAGTGACCACAACTCAATTATGTTTAACTTGAGCATAGACCGCAAGTCACTGATAAAATCTAACACAGAGACCTTAAATTTTCAAAAAGGAAATTTCCCAAAGTTGAGGAAACTAGTAAAAAAGAAGCTGAAAGGGAAAATTGAGAGAGTCCAAACACTCCAAGAGGCATGGAGGCTGTTTACAAAAACAATAACAGAGGCTCAATTGGAATGCATACCCAAAAGGAAAAAGGGCACTGCCAGCTCCTAGAGGACTCCAATGTGGCTTACAGGAGCTGTTCGGGAAGTGATCAAGAGCAAGAGAAGCTCATTTAGAAGGTGGAAGGCTTGTCCGAATGAGGACAGCAGGCAAAAACATAAATTCTGGCAGAACAAATGCAAGGCAACAATCAGGAAAGCAAAGCAAGACTTTGAGGAGCGTATAGCTAAAAATACTCAGAGAAATAACAAAGACTTCTTTAAGTACATTAGAAGTAAGAACCCAACTAGGAAGGCCATTGGACCATTAGATGACAATGGAAGGCAAGGGGTTATTAAAGAGGAAACAGAGATTGCAGAGAGACTCAATGAATTCTTTGCTTCAGTATTCACTGAAGAAGACAGATGCCACATGCCCAAAGCAGAGCCTATCTTCGTAGGGAGGGAAACCGAAGAATTAAGCCAGATAGAAATAACCAGGGAGGAGGTCCTTGCATGTCTTGTTAAACTAAACACTAACAAATCACCAGGACCAGATGGCATCCATCCATGAGTTCTCAGGGAACTTAAAGATGAAATTGCTGATCTCCTAGCCAAAATATATAATCTTTCCCTCAAATCAGGCTTTGTGCCTGATGACTGGAAGGTAGCGAATGTAACACCAATTTTCAAAAAAGGATCCAGGGGTGATCCAGGGAATTACCGACCTGTCAGTTTGACATGTGTCCCAGGTAAAGTGATGGAAACCATCCTAAAAGATAGAATTAATAGGCACATAGAAGAGAAGGCGCTGCTAAAGGAGAGCCAACATGGCTTTTGCAAGGGCAAATCATGCCTCACTAATCTGTTGGAATTTTTTGAGAGTGTCAACAAGCATGTGGATAAGGGGGATCCAGTTGACATTGTTTATCTGGACTTTCAGAAGGCTTTTGACAAGGTCCCACACCAAAGGCTCTTGAATAAACTTACCAGTCATGGAATAAAGGGACAGGTCTTGTCCTGGATCAGCAACTGGCTAAGGGACAGGAAACAGAGGGTAGCACTAAATGGACACTTCTCCAAGTGGAGGGAAGTAAAGAGTGGGGTCCCACAAGGTTCAGTACTGGGACCCCTGCTTTTCAACCTCTTCATAAATGATCTAGAGGTAGGAGTAAAAAGCAAGGTAGCCAAATTTGCTGACGACACTAAATTATACAGGGTAGTGAAAACTGTGAGAGATTGTGAGGAGCTCCAGAGGGATCTCTCGACACTGGGGGAGTGGGCAAAACAGTGGCAAATGAGTTTCAACATTAGTAAGTGCAGAGTGATGCATGTTGGGGGAAAGAACCCCAATTACATTTATAAACTGATGGGGTCTGAACTCTCTGCGACAAACCAGGAAAGGGACCTTGGTGTCCTGGTGGACAACTCAATGAAGGTGTCAACCAGTGTGCCTTAGCAGTGAAAAAAGCAAACTCAATGCTAGGGGTTAATAGGAAGGGTATAGAAAATAAGTCAGCAAGTGTCATTTTGCCTCTTTATAAATCTATGGTGAGGCCCCATCTGGAATACTGTGTACAGTTCTGGTCGCCATACCTCCAGAAGGATATTATGGAGCTGGAAAAAGTGCAGAGGAGGGCAACCAAAATAATTAGGGGACTGGAACACCTTCCTTACCATCTGAGGCTGCAACGGTTGGGCCTCTTCACTCTTGAACGACGACGTCTAAGAGGTGACCTGATTGAAGTTTATAAAATCATGCACGGTGTGGACAAAGTAGATAAGGAAAAACTGTTTTCCCTATCGCATAACACTAGAACTAGGGGACACTCCATGAAACTTTTGGGTACTAGTTCTCAAACAAATAAGAGAAAGTACTTTTTCACCCAGAGGATTACTGGTCTATGGAACTCCCTGCCAGAAGAAGTGGTGACAGCTGTCAGTCTTGACAGCTTTAAGAAAGGATTAGACAAGTTCATGGAGGACAAGAGTATCAATGGCTATAATTATGGATACTTAAGGACAACCTCCGGGTTGGAGAGATAGGCAGGATATCTCTCAATATTATTTCCAGGGAATCCTAAGCAAGTGAAGGCATCTGCTTGGGAATACCCTGAAGGAAATGGTGAGCCACTGTGTGAGACAGAATGCTGGACTGGATGGGCTGTGGCCTGTTCCAGCAAGGCTGTTCTTATGTTCTTATGTTCTTCTTATGTTCTTATGTTAACAGTGGTTCTGCTGACGGCCGGTTGCTCTATGCCCCTGGGTGACCATTTGTCCTGGGCTATTAGCTAGAGTCTGTGGTTTGGGGAATATATTCACATTTCCCCCCTCCTGCAATGTGAACACACTGATTAGGGCATTAGGGGCAGGACGACGGGGTCAAGGAGTTGCCCCATCGCCGCAACCTGCCTCCCTATGGGGCCGATTGGTTACCGGCCTATTGGGCATCCATGGCAGGATATATGAGGGCCCGTCCTGATTTGGCCATTCCAATGGTCCAGTGCTTGGACAATGATTGCCGGGCCGTGGTTGTTTTCCCTGGCCCGTCATGGTTAGCCTAGGTCAAGACCTTAGGCTTAGGGCGGCCCTTCACCCTGAGATGCCAGCGATGAGCCCTGCTAGCACTTGTAGTTACTTTATGTGGCTCTTACGTGGCAACGCTTATGCTCCGTGCGGAGAGTCCACTTTCGGGCACCTTTGTGCCTTGATCTGGAGCTCTCAGATTGAGTTAGCTGCTACCATCTTCAACGAGGGACATGTTTTGCAGGGCACTGGCACTAGATTATGGGTTGCTCGATCAGGAGTGGGCTCTGGTGAGGCTTCGCTCCTCAAGGGCCAATCAGCCGGGAGAGGATACTAGCCTGGCGCTGCCATATGTCCGGTTGCTCCCCCACAGGTGTTTATGGCAGCACGTGGTCAGCACGTGGTCACGCCCTGGCCTGTCGTCTGCGACCAAGCTGGGTCTACCCTGACTGAATTAGAATTGGTACCCATTCCTTCCGGTTGGGCGCCACATCAGCTGCGGCTGCGTTTGGGTGCCCACACCTGCATGGGCAGGTGTGGATTTGCCCAATTTTCTCTGTCTGTTCCCCCTTCACTGAATGAGTGCCTTGTTCTGCCCTCTATTCTCCCTCCTTATTTGACAGACCCTGTGTGTTTCCGCACACTGGTAGTAGTGTGGCTTGTGGGCCACAACTCTGTGCACTGGGGTGGCGCAGTATGCTGCTTCGTTAGAATGGGGACCCCATCTTGGTCTACGCGTAAACACGCGTATGCAGTGGTATGGTGTGCATGGCATAGAGGTGGCGGAAACTGTTGACATTCCTGATGTCCATTGGGGATGCTGGGCCGCCACATGTTTTAATTCTGCACCTCGGAGGCGGTGATCTTGCACGGATTGCTGGCCCGGATTTAAAGACTTTTGAGTGCAGTGACCTGGTGTTTCTTTGCCATTTATGGCCGTCTACACGATTGCTATGGTCATACATCATGCCGATGCAATACCAAAGGCGAGACTTTGACCCAGCGATCGGACCGTGCCCGACGGTCAGTGAACAGGGCTGTTGCATGGTTCCTTGTCTAGAATGGCTCGGGGATAGCCATTTGTCGTCTGGGGATAGGGATACAGGAATTTGGCCTGTATTCTGGAGATGGGGTTCACCTGTCAACAAGTGGAGGCACCTCTCTTTTGAATAACATGCAAGAGGGCCAGGTGACCGAATTATCGGTCAAGGGGAGCGGCCCCTGCTGCAATGTGGCAATGTTGCCAAGTGCCTCTCCGAGAGTCACAGGTGATGCATGGCTGCATCAACTTCGCCTGCAGAGTGGTAATACCAGGCAGTGCTTTCGCCTAGTGTCTGGGTCACGCTATGGCGGGTCTCGCTACACGACACCGCAGGGTATGGCTGATTGGGGGTTTACGAGCGGACCTCTTGGTTTGGCTCACATTCCTGCAGGACTTCCATGCTGTCTCCTTGGGAGGTCTGAGCTTCTGGTCAGCCCCAGTTCCAAGTACAGTCGGATGCCTCCGGCTCCCTGGGTGGGGGGATTTATTTACGGACAGTGTGCCTATGGTTGTTGGCCCCAGGGATGGCAGGGCACGGATCGCTTACGCGATCTTACGTTTCTAATTTTTTTCTCAATTCTGGGTACCCTTTATGCTCTGGGGGGACAGGTGGCCTGATTCTGTGCTTTGCTTTTGGTGTGGTAATGCTGCGGTGGTGCACATTGTCAATGCCCGAACGTCTAAATCCCCCGGAGTCATGGCCTCAGCTCGCATATTGTTCTTGGATCCGTGCACTTTAAGGCGCTCCTTAGGGCTAAACATGTTCCAGGCATTTATAACGATATTGCTGATGCTTTCTCCCGCCTGCAGATCTCCCGGTTCCGCAACTGGGCTCCAGACGCTTGTGAGCTACCCTCTCCACTCCTGGCTGAGATATGTTCATTTGGCAAGGAGACGTGAACTGGGCGAATGGCATGTCTTGGCAACTCGCACGCGCACAGTGCATCAGCATCCAATCCTTCACTTTAGAGCCTTTTGTGGGCAAAGGCAATTGCCCAAAATGTGGCTGACATTGGTCGACTAGGTTTTCTAATGTATAGTCCACCCTTATGATCTGGGGTTGGCTCCACGCACCATAGCTACCAGGCTTTAAGCCTTGATATTCATGGCCAAGGCACGGGGCTTTCCTGACTATGCGAGGGTCTTCTGCATACGCCATGTATTTGAGGGGTGGATACGTGTACGTGGCCGCCGCCCGACACACGTCGCCCTATTCTCACAGATATTCTGACCCACCTTGCATGAGGTTGGCATAGACGGTGTGGCAGAAGGTAGGTGGAGTCTCTTTTCATGCAGCTACTGCTTTACCTTTTTTCTGGAGCTCGACGACTCAGCGAGCTGGTCCCATGGTCAATGGGGGACATGTTTTGTAGGGCACTGGAACTCGAAGATGTCTATATCAACCAAGAGTGGGGCTCAGTTGGGGAGTCGTCCCTTGCAGGCCGATCAGCATGGAGTGGGCAGTGGTGTATACTGCTATCACGTACATATGCTGACATCGTTCCGGTTGGTGCCCTACATGCAATTGGCAGTGCATGCTGCGCGCCCTGGCCTGTTTTTATGCCACCGGGATGGGTCTCCCCTTAACAAATTTAAGTTCTGGAGGGTGACCGGTACCGCGCTTCACAGTGTGGGGCCCGTTATGGCACCCATTCATTTAGGATAGGCGTCGCATTGACTGTGGCTGCGTTTGGGTACTCGGAGGCGGATATATGTGGGCACGTGGGGGTGTGCACGTATTTTTCTTATATGTACGTCCCCTCACTGTAAGAGTACCTAGTTATGTCCTTAATCCCTTATCCTCTTTTACAGATCCTGTGTGTCTCCGCACACCGGTGGCAGTGGTGCTTGTGGGCCGCAGCTATGTACACTGGGCAGCAGTATATGCTGCGGCGACAGAGTGTGGACCCCAGCTTGGGTTGCGTGCATCCGTACTTATGTGGTGGTAGGGTATGCGCGGCATGAGAGGGCAGGAACTGTTGCCATTCCTGATGTCCATCAGGGATGCTGGACCGCCTGATGTTCTTATTCTGCACCTCGGCGGCGATGATCTCACACGGATCACTGACCTTTCCTTAAAATGTCGAGGTGCAGTGACCTGGCGTTTTTACATCATTTATGGCCGTACACGCAGTCGCTATGGTCTGACATCGTGCTGAGACACCATTTTAGGGGAGACATGGATCTCCGCAGTTCGGACCGTCCCCGGCGGTCAGTGGACAGGGCTGTTGCCTGGTTCCTTGCTGGGATTGGCTTGGGGACAGCCAGTAGACATCTGAGGATGGGCTTGCAAAAATTTTGACCTATAGGCAGGATATGGGGTCCACCTTTCGTCTAGAGGTATGTACCTCTTTCTGGAGTAGGTGCAAGCAGGCCTGGTGACCGAGCTGACGATCTGGGGGTGGGTGGGGTGGCGGTGAGTCATCATGGATGCCTCCCCGTGTGGCGGGTAGCACTGGGTAAGGTAAAGATTTATGACACATAGGTATCCGGCAGGTTCGCAATTGACTGGCCAACATGTAGATAGGTACAGGGGAAACAGGTTTGGCCGATCAAGGGCGAACTATGAAAGGGGTGATGTCAGGAGCTTCACAGCCTGCATCACCTTGATATTTGAATGGATACACGTCATAGGGTGGGGTCAGTAGATAGTATATTGACTCCGGTCAACAATTTGTTTGTGTCAACAAACAAATTGATACAAATTGATACATGTAGCCAATTTCCATTGGCATTTAGGGTGGAACCTTACCAGTGCTACTGCGGCCTGCTTGCCTTAAAGAATTACAATTGGATGATACACCAATTGAAAGTGATAATTCGGACTAGGGCATTATTCAATAAAAGTGGCCCGATGCCTTTAATCCAATACTGGTGTCTGAGTCTTTCTTTGGGTGGGTGCGCCTGCAATGACATTTTCTAGTCAGAAATAATTAGAATGGAGAAAATATTGCAGAAAACTTGTTTTCACTGAATCTCTATACTTTCTCCAGGGACAGGTTGCATTTATTGCACATGAACACACAAATATGAAAAGGCATTACGTTTTTACTTTTTTATCATAACTGTCCTTTCTTGCAAGTTGCTAGGAACAATGGTGGGAGAACTAGAGTTGCACTGCCGTTCAATGCAATTCCATTGTTTTTGGGAGGCAACTATATTGATACAAGAAATGCTCTGGATTTAAAAGGTAAAGGTAAAGGTCCCCCTTGCTTGAAAGCCAGTCGTATCCAACTCTAGGGTTCAGTGCTCATCTCCGTTTCATAGCCGAAGAGCCAGAACTGTCT
The DNA here is from genome assembly GCA_035047345.1 of Bradypodion ventrale. Classification (NCBI taxonomy): domain Eukaryota; kingdom Metazoa; phylum Chordata; class Lepidosauria; order Squamata; family Chamaeleonidae; genus Bradypodion; species Bradypodion ventrale. Next base: position 19,409,043 of record JAWDJE010000009.1, on the reverse strand, counting down.
GCTTCTGCAGAAATTTCCATGGTCATATGGCAGGCATAACTAGACACTAGAGGACACAGAACACTACCTTCCCACCGAAGTGGTCCCTATTTATCTACTTGCAATTTCTTGTTTAGGATGGGATTATTTATGTTTGATTATATTCCCTTGGATACATGTGTGACAGAGACTGGTGAAGACAACATATCAGTGGGCAGACCATTGTCTCCAAAGCCTGAGGACTAGAAGCACTGAACACAGAGTTTCCTAGCAGACCTAGATACCAAGATAATGGCAGAGAAGGCAGGCTGCCACAAGGGGTTCTGGGTGGGGTTGGGCACAAGGCCCTAGGTGGGAAGCCACAGTGACACACTGATGGAGATCAAGAAAGAAATGAAGGAGACGAATTAAACAAAATTTAAAATATCTGGGAATAAATATTTTAGACAACTAAATTATGTTGTCTTTCCCTTTGCCAGCAGTCTGTACTCAAACTGGGCCCCTGCCCCCTCAGCATGTCCCTAGTACTCTCTGCCTGGCTTTGAGATAGCATGAATGTGAAGGGTTGCTGTCTAATCAAACCAACCAGACCAGGTAGTGCATAAATAAAAATGTTTCATTAGGTATGGTAGCTTTGCCAATGGTACCAGATATTTTCCTAGCTCAGCTTAGCTCTCACTTCACCAGAAACAACAGTGGCTTCAAACATTTCTTTTATTAATACACAGTTAGTAAGTTTTAATAGATTATAGCAGAGGAACATGATTTGCAAAATAGCCATCCTACACATGAAAATAAAAACCTTTCTAACTTCCAGGCTTTGGCCTGGCTATATCTAATAAGTGAACTATATTGTGACGATTTTCTACTAACAGTTCCATCTGGTATAAAGTAATCCTAAACCTCCCACAGCATGTCTAAGCATGGCAAAAACTCGGACTTATATACACTATAAACAGTAACAGTAACAATAATACAACAAGCCCATTGGCTAACAGAGTGTGCACGTTTTCGATCCACTTATTTGCATAAGAATAGATACATGAGAAAAGATACATTCTGCTCCTGTCAGAAAACACATAACATTCTAGGTAAAAACAAAATCCTTTAACCAGGATGGCAGTCTAGTTTTCCTTCTGGGTCGGATGCTTGGCTGAGCCGGCTCAGGGGCTCGTAGGATGGGCGACCCGACTAGAGTGAGGGATTGACTAGAGGGGGAGGATTGTAAACCCAAATTAAAGCCCCGTTTGTCAGATGGAGGAGCAGGGGATCATTCAAAACCAAAATCTAATTCTGTGAATGAATAAGACAACTCAGGGTCCCTCCTGTGTGTACTAAGAGTGGAGGGCAACTCTGAACAAAATTGGTCATCATCAATAAAGGAATCCAGAGTGCTAGGCTGGGACAGTGTAGGGGTACACCTGGCCGGAATAGGGGAGCACTCCACAAATTCCTCTTGAAATCGGTTCCTAGAAGACACTTCTGGGTCAATGTTGGCTGGCTGCTAACTATTACCTCTGCCCCCTGGGTTTAAACGGGTGGGGGCCAACCCTAGCGTTGAGTGTCTGTATTCATCTTGTGGGTCCAGTACTCTGGGTCTCAATTGATCTGCATGCCTCCTCCAGATCAGACCAGTGACTGTTTCGATTCTGTAAGAAACAGGACGAGTCTGATCGATTACAAACCTGGGCACCCACGTAGGACCACCAGCTGCATAATTGCGGCAATATACAGGGTCTCCAGACGAGAAACCATTCTGGTGTTGGATTGCTATATTTGTGCCTTTGTCCTCTACCCTAGAGGGATCCAATCTGAAGGATTGGAATTCTGCAGATGTCAACATGGATGTGTTGTTGGACACCAGCACATCTGGAAGTCCAAATGGTGCTAACAGCCTTCTTAGGTGCATTATCATGGCTGAAGTGGTATTAGGCATCCTAATCACTTCCAGCCACTTAGAGAATGAATCCACAACCAACAAAAATAGGGCACTCCTAAATGGACCTGCAAAATCTATGTGCAACCTGGACCACGGGCCCCAAGCAGAATCCCATTCCCGAGAGGAAAGGTGGGATTGCTCTGGGCGAGAGGATTGACAACTGGCACAAGTGCCGACCATTTGTTCTATGTCTTGGTCTAGTTGAGGCCACAAAAATTAGCTACAGGCAAGGGCTTTGGAATGGACAATTCCCGGGTGACTTGTGTGAAGTAGATGTAAAACCTTTTTCCTGAGAGTGACAGGAATGACCACCCATTGGCCCCATAGAAGGCAACCTCATTCTCTTTTTTTAATAATTTTTTTATTGAATATAAAAAGATAAACATTACAAAAAAAGGAAAATGCAGAAAAAAACAAATGATTGAAAAGAAAAAACCAAACATATTCAATTTTTATCAAATTCAATTACATTAAACATAACATAAACACTAATAATCACCCTGTGTATTTACAAGTTGTAAGAGCCTGCGGGATATTGCCTTTTTTACCATTTCCAAATATATATATAATCTGGTACAAGGCTATCGCTCTGATCTCCATTCAATGAGTATTCCACAAAAGGTTGCCAAATTTTCCAAAATCTATTTTCTTTAATTTTTCCCTTATATTTATTTATCTCCCATGTCAGTTTGTCATTCAATGCAAGATCCCACATCTCTTTTTACCATTCCTCTACATTTAGAACTCTATCAAGTTTCCAGCTCCTTGCTATACACATTCTAGCTGATATCAACATAATAGCTATTAATTCCTTATTGTCTTCATTTACTTTCAAATTCTCCACATCTGTTAACAACACCTTATTTAAATTCAATTCACATTCTACCCCCATAATATCACAAATTTCCTTCTCAATTTTCCTCCAATACTCATTTACCACTTTACAATTCCACCACATATGTTCATATATCCCTAAAGAGTTTTTACATCTCCAACACATTTTACTTTTAGCATTGTCCATTTGAAATAATCTCTCAGGAGTCAAATACCACTTCCATAACATTTTATAATTGTGCTCTTTCATTCTTACCGACATAGTTCTCATATGTCTTTTTCTCCACTTATCTTTCAAAAAAAATTCCTGAATTATTATGTTCAAATCCTGTTCCCAGCATGACTTCAAAGTTTCTTGTGGATTACCTTCATTAACATAACGTAAGAACATAACATAAGAACAGCCTTGCTGGAACAGGCCACAGCCCATCCAGTCCAGCATTCTGTCTCACACAGTGGCTCACCATTTCCTTCAGGGTATTCCCAAGGAGATGCCTTCACCTGCTTAGGATTCCCTGGAAATGGCATTGAGAGATATCTTGCCTATCTCTCCAACCCCGAGGTTGTCCTTAAGTATCCATAATTATAGCCATTGATACCCTTGTCCTCCATGAACTTGTCTAATCCTTTCTTAAAGCTGTCAAGACTGACAGCTGTCACCACTTCTTCTGGCAGGGAGTTCCATAGACCAGTAATCCTCTGGGTGAAAAAGTACTTTCTCTTATTTGTTTGAGAACTAGTACCCAAAAGTTTCATGGAGTGTCTCCTAGTTCTAGCGTTATGCGATAGGGAAAACAGTTTTTCCTTATCTACTTTGTCCACACCATGCATGATTTTATAAACTTCAATCAGGTCACCTCTTAGACGTCGTCGTTCAAGAGTGAAGAGGCCCAACCGTTGCAGTCTCAGATGGTAAGGAAGGTGTTCCAGTCCCCTAATCATTCTGGTTGCCCTCCTCTGCACTTTTCCCAGCTCCATAATATCCTTCTGGAGGTATGGCGACCAGAACTGTACACAGTATTCCAGATGGGGCCTCGCCATAGATTTATAAAGAGGCAAAATGACACTTGCTGACCTATTTTCTATACCCTTCCTAATGATCCCTAGCATTGAGTTTGCTTTTTTCACTGCTGAGGCACACTGGGTTGACACCTTCATTGAGTTGTCCACCAGGACACCAAAGTCCCTTTCCTGGTTTGTCGCAGAGAGTTCAGACCCCATCAGTTTATAAATGTAATTGGGGTTCTTTGCCCCAACATGCATCACTCTGCACTTACTAATGTTGAAGCTCATTTGCCACTGTTTTGCCCACTCCCCCAGTGTCAAGAGATCCCTCTGGAGCTCCTCACAATCTCTCACAGTTTTCACTACCCTGTATAATTTAGTGTCGTCAGCAAATTTGGCTACCTTGCTTTTTACTCCTACCTCTAGATCATTTATGAAGAGGTTGAAAACCAGGGGTCCCAGTACTGAACCTTGGGGGACCCCACTCTTTACTTCCCTCCACTTGGAGAAGTGTCCATTTAGTGCTACCCTCTGTTTCCTGTCCCTTAGCCAGTTGCTGATCCAGGACAAGACCTGTCCCTTTATTCTATGACTGGTAAGTTTATTCAAGAGCCTTTGGTGTGGGACCTTGTCAAAAGCCTTCTGAAAGTCCAGATAAACAATGTCAACTGGCTCCCCCTTATCCACATGCTTGTTGAAACTCTCAAAAAATTCCAACAGATTAGTGAGGCATGATTTGCCCTTGTAAAAGCCATGTTGGCTCTCCTTTTGCAGCACCTTCTCTTCTATGTGCCTATTACCTGGGACACATGTCAAACTGACAGGTCGGTAATTTCCTGGATCACCCCTGGATCCTTTTTTGAAAATTGGTGTTACATTCGCTACCTTCCAGTCATCAGGCACAAAGCCTGATTTGAGTGAAAGATTATATATTTTGGCTAGGAGATCAGCAATTTCATCTTTAAGTTCCCTGAGAACTCGTGGATGGATGCCATCTGGTCCTGGTGATTTGTTAGTGTTTAGTTTAACAAGACATGCAAGGACCTCCTCCCTGGTTATTTCTATCTGGCTTAATTCTTCGGTTTCCCTCCCTACGAAGATAGGCTCTGTTTTGGGCATGTGGTCTCTGTCTTCTTCAGTGAATACTGAAGCAAAGAATTCATTGAGTCTCTCTGCAATCTCTGTTTCCTCTTTAATAACCCCTTGCCTTCCATTGTCATCTAATGGTCCAATGGCCTTCCTAGTTGGGTTCTTACCTCTAATGTACTTAAAGAAGTTTTTGTTATTTCTCTGAGTATTTTTAGCTATATGCTCCTCAAAGTCTTGCTTTGCTTTCCTGATTGTTGCCTTGCATTTGTTCTGCCAGAATTTATGTTTCTGCCTGCTGTCCTCATTCGGACAAGCCTTCCATCTTCTAAATAAGCTTTTCTTGCTCTTGATCACTTCCCGAACAGCTCCTGTAAGCCTCATTGGAGTCCTCTTGGACCTGGAAGTGCCCTTTTTCCTTTTGGGTATGCATTCCAATTGGGCCTCTGTTATTGTTTTTGTAAACAGCCTCCATGCCTCTTGGAGTGTTTGGACTCTCTCACTTTTCCCTTTCAGCTTCTTTTTTACTAGTTTCCTCATCTTTGGGAAATTTCCTTTTTGAAAATTTAAGGTCTCTATGTTAGATTTTATCAGTGACTTGCGGTCTATGATCAAGTTAAACATAATTGAGTTGTGGTCACTGTTCCCTATTGGATCAGTCACATTAACATCTTGCACCAGATCCTGAGTATTACTCAGGATCAAGTCAAGGATTCTTGTACCTCTAGTTGGGTCTTCAACCATCTGTCCCAGGGAACAATCATTTAGCATATCTAGGAACTTTATCTCTTTATCATGTGCTGAACAACAGTTCACCCAGTCTATGTGAGGGTAATTGAAGTCCCCCATTATAACCAGGCTTCCCTTCTTGGATGCCTCCTTTACAACATTCTCCAACTGCCAGTCTTCCTCAAGAGTTTGGGTCGGAGGCCGATAGTATATGCCTACTGTTAGACCATCCTTGTGGCCTGGTACTCTTACCCACAGAGCTTCTAATGGTGACTCCAAATCACCTAGATATTCCAATTCATACGATTTTATCACTTCTTTGACATACAAGGCTATACCACCTCCCGTTTGCCCCTTCCTATCCTTCCTGTTCAGTTTGTAGCCTGGGATAACTGTATCCCATTGGTTATCATCCGTCCACCAGGTTTCAGTGATACCAATAATATCAATATTCTTATCTATTGCTAAGTATTCCAGCTCCCCTATTTTGTTCTGGAGGCTTCTGCCATTTGTATACAAGCATCTATATATGCTTTCCTGATACAGTCTTTTGAGTCCAGTTGCATTGTTAGACTGCCTCTTGCATCGTTCTGCTAGAGTGCTGGTGACTAGCTCCTTGCTCTGCTCAGTAATTTTTGCATCCTCCTCACTACTCAAGTACACACTTTCCCGAACCGGATGCTGCCCAGCTCCTGTCGGCTTTCCCCCAGTTATCAGTTTAAAAGCTGCTCTGCAGCCTTTTTGATGTTGATTGCCAGCAATCTGGTCCCATCATGGTTCAAATGCAACCCATCCCTCCTGAACAGATTGTTTAAAATTTTATAAATCCTGCTTACTATACCCTTTAATCCCATATCTCCTTTTCGTATCTTTAACAACAATTGCTCAAATTCTGTTTTATCCCTCTCTAAACTAATTTCTTCCTTGTATTTATCAGTCCATCTATCCAACATTACCTTCTGAAACCAGTTCAAATTCAACTGTGAATAGATTACTGCTTTATTCTCACTATCTTTACAGGCACGAACCCAGTCCTTCAGTAAAGAAACATTTTTCCTTTCCAATACCATCTTCAAACTATTATCTAATTGTATCGGAAAACTTTTAATATCATCTAATTCTCAAACCTGTTATCTCTTCAAAATCTTTTAAATGTCCTTGTATTTTTTCTAATGCCTTTCTAGGATGCTTCATTATTATCAAAGTATCATCTGCATACAAACTTATTTTATTTCCAGCTATCCCTTCAATGTCTTTATCCCCTCTTATAATATTCGCTAACAACTCCATTGCCATTATAAACAATACTGGGGATAATGGACAACCCTGTCTTGTACCTGCTTCTAATCTTATTTCTCCTGTATTTTCATCATTAATCCTGACTTTTGCAAATCCAGATTGATATAACTGATCTATCATGTTACAAAATCTATCTCCAAATCCATAACATCGAATTATTTCTTTAATTGTGACCCATTGCAAAGAATCAAAAGCCTTAAATATATCTAATGACAATAATCCAACTTTCTCTTTTGTTTGCCCTGCTATGTCAATCAGGTCCAGAACTCTCCTTATCAAGTCAGACATATGACGTCCTTTCAAAAATCCCGCTTGATCCTCCTTTATATAATTACCCATGAACCTATTTAATCTTTTTGCAATTATTGCTGTAAATATCTTAGCGTCTTGATTTATCAGAGAAATAGGCCTATAAGATTCCACTTTTTCAACATCCTTTCCAGGCTTTGGCAGCAAAACAATTATAGTTCTGTTCCATGATGTCGGTATCTTTCCCCCATCTAATATATAATTAGACAATTTCAATAATCTTGGAACTACACTATCTTTAAAAATCCGCTGTCAATCCATCCTGACCCGGAGATTTACCTAGCTTCAAGTTGGCTATTGTATCTTTTACCTCTTTTTCCGTTATTCGCTCCTCCATTCTATTTTTATACTCCGAATCTATTTTTATTTGCACATGCTTTCCTAACTGTTCTCTCAACTTTTCTATGTTAATATCTCTTTTGGTATACAAGTTCTGATAGAAATCTTTTACAATCTCAATCTTATCGTTAGCCTTATTACATCTCACCCCTGATTTATTTATCAAAATTCCAATCTCTCTTTTCAACCTCTTTTCTTTAGCAGCTCTTGCCAATAATTTAGAATTCCTGTTACTATATTCAAAATAATCTCTCTTCAAATATAATAAATCTTTTTTAACCTTCTGCATATCTTTTCCTATCAACTCTGACTTTAACCTTTGAATTTTATCAAATGCTTTTTTTACTGTTTGTCTTTATATGTTCCTCTTGCAATTGCTTAATCTCGTTCTCTATCTCAAACTGTTTATCTCTACGTTGTTTGTTTTTAATACTACCCAACCTAATGCATTCCCCTCCAAATACCGACTTCATGGTATCCCACACCACATTATAACTAATCTCTCCATTATCATTCCAGACCCAACTTTCATTCCAATTTCCAATTATCTTTTCTTTACTCTTTTGATCATAAAATAATTTTTCATCATATCTCCAATTCCTCCTATCCTTTTTTTCACCATCCAATCTCAATTCCATCCAGAGTTTTGCATGATCGGATTCCTTAAAAATCCCAATTTCTACATAATCTACATTTTTAATCAAATTTTCTGTGGCCAAGATATAGTCAATTCTGAGTATGTATTATGCACCTGTGAAAAGTCAGTGTAAGCCCTCTCTGGTCCCTTAATTTCCCTCCAAACATCTTTTAATCCCAAACACTTCATCCATTTATCTAGTATCTTCATTTTGACTGGTCTTCCAGCTCTAACTACATTAGTACAATCCTCCGGGGCCCTTATCAAATTAAAATCTCCTGCCACGATCATATTAACTGATTTCTCTTTCTCCAATATACCCAATACTTTGTTTAAAAATTCTTCTTGATGATCATTCGGGGCATATATATTTACCAACATTATCTCTTCATCCTTTATTTTCCCTATAACTATTAAATATCTGCCATCTGGATCGGAAATACTCTTTAACATCTCAAAGCCAATTCTCTTCGAAATCAAGACGGCCACCCCCTTGCTTTAGAGGTTCCATAGGACTTTTCATATATCTGCATCCAACCCAGATAAATCTTATTTGTGTCCTCTGTTTTTTGATGTGTTTCCTGGAGAAAGACTATGTCCGGCCTGTCTTTCCTCAAAGCAAATTCTAACCTCCTCCTCTTCATTTGGCTGCCCGTACCTTTCACATTCCACGTCAATACTTTAAAAGTCCTTATAAATTATCTAACATCCTTACATTTTGACAACCGCAGACTCTTTTTTGTGTGACCACCCTCACCATACATATAACTACATTTTAAAAAAAAACCCAATCAAAATACATTTAACATTCAAAATTGCCGTCCCCACTCTTCTTACCAAAAAGTGGCCCTTATTCTTCAAAGGTGGAAGGTGGGAGACATGTAAGATGTGCATTCTAATTAAAGCTCTAGCGCCGACACTTCTCTTCAAAATCTAACCTAATTAAAGCCCCTCAACTTTCCCTTACCCGTCTAAATCCCCCTCTCTAGTACCCTGCCTCACCCTGGCACCTCCACCACCTGTCCCTCATCCTCCTCCTCAGCTCCTCCTGTAGCCCCCTTCTCTTGTTCACTCCCAAACTCTCTTTGTGTACCCCCCGCTTCAAACAAGGCCTTCCTCAAGGCCCGCCACTCTCGAGATGCTGTTTTAATCAATCCAATCTGGCACAAGTAATCTAATGAGTCCATTTCAATATCTATTTTGTGCATTTTTTTTCATAAAAAAATCTGAGCTGTTGAGGAAACTTCCAATGATAAACAATTTCACGTTCTCTTAATAATTGTGTCACAGGTTTCATCTTATAATGCCATACCCGTTCCTCAACAGATATGTCGTTATAAACCTCAACATCACACCCATCAATTTTTAAAACGCCAGACCCAGCTTGTTTTATAAATGCCATCACCTTCAACTTATCCGCCCAATTTGCAAATTTAATCAACACATTCCTTTGAACTTTTTCCCCCTTCCTTGGGCCCAATCTAAAAGCACTCGCAATATCTTCATTTACAAAAATTTTCCCCATATTCAAATTATTCAACCAATCCACTATTCTTTCTTTCAGCTTATCTGGCATTTTCTCCGACAGATTTCTTATCAGCACATTCTGTTTTCTCATCACCTCTTCCACCATATCCAATTTCTTCCCAAAACCCTCCACTTTCAGTTTAACCTCTTTATGTTCCTCATGAAGCCCTTTCATATCATTTTGCATTAATTTCATATCTTTTTGCACCAGATTCAAAACTTTATCCACTTTCTGACTATTAGCATCCACTTTTATAGAAAAATCAGTAAACATACCAACAAGTTTCTTATGGCTACCCATTAACTCCTCCTTATCTTTCACTCTCACATCCCTCATTTCTCTGAATCCTTTCGTAGTCATTTCCTCCATCTTATCAATTTTTTTAAACAACTTCCCCAGCTCTACCAAAATTTGGGTTTGATCCATTGCTCCCATCTGCTTTACGGTTGCTGCTGCTGCAGATGATGAAGATGCATCAGCACTTGGCGCTTTCTTCTCCTCTTTTCTTACATCAGTCTTTTTTGGTCTTACAGTCTCATCTTCCTTTCTCTTCTCCATTTTAGTTATAAAATCTTCAAACAAAGCACCCAGAGCCAAAACACTTTTGTACCCAACAAGCACTTCACCCCGATTTTTCCCCAGCTTGCTTTAGTATTCCCCCCCAAAAAAACAACCAAACCACACTCCAACTGAAGAAAAAAAACTCTTCAAATCTCTCAGAGCTGTACTGTTGTATTCAAACTGTATCTAAACTGTATCCAGGATTGTGAAGAGGAGGAAGACCGACTGCTTTATATCCATGATATCCAAAGGAAGTGAAAGAAAGGCAGGGCCACAGGGTAACTTGTATCCACACTCCAGGTGTTAACGGGCAGGAAAAAAAGATGAGAAGCAGCTATATTTCCTTCACTCCGGAAAACCTGACTGCATCCCCACACAGTTGAAAGAAGAAATATTTATACATCCAGCCGGTCTCTCCTCCGATCTCCCAGGCACACCAGCCATGTTCCGCGCCTTCCAAATGGTCTCTTCCTTACTCCGTCTCAACTCTGCTGAAATCCTCACCTTCCCTCTCTCCAACCTCCATTTCCAGCCACAATTTCAGCATTCCAGCCATTCCACCACCGCTTCCCACTCTCCTCTCCTCTCCTCTCAGCCGTCCTCAAAACTTTTAACTTTCGTTTCTGTTCTTCCTCGCCGCCATTACTCCTTCCCGGCTTTGCCCTCCATTACCATGCTTATCCCTCCTCCTTCCCTCCATACTTACTGTGTCCTCTCAATTGTCCAACTCCAAGACCTTGCTCACCGCAGCCAACGTCCTCTTTAATTTTATTTTTCCTTTTCTCTCTCTTAAAGTTCCAAAGCTCTGAAGCCAATTTCACTTTTAAAAATCGCCAGAAGCCCGTCCGACCCGAGCCGCGAGCTCAGCCCAGCCAACGCTGTGCTTCCCTCGCCGCCCGCTCTTCGAACACCGTCTCTGGCGAAAATAAACTCACTTCAAAAGACTCCCAGGCTCCAGAGGTAATCTCTCTGGCAGTTCGGTTCCATTTTTTTGTTATTTAGCCACTTTAAAGTCCCATTCTCAGCACGAGCAAAGCAATGTATGTGTTAACCAGGCACCATCTTAGCCACGCCCCCAACCTCATTCTACTGACAGTTCCAAAAGCTTGCGGTGGAATGTTCTTAATTCCTTGGCTAGAGGAGAGATAGGCCAGCCTTTTTGTACCCAACACATTACTTTAGTCAATGTTACATCCTTGGCCGTAGCTTTGGCTATATCTGAGGGGATGACTGGGGGCGAGTTGAAAGCCTCAATCATAAGGACCTGCTGGTTGCTTTCGATCTCGCAATCGGCTTCCCCGAGCCCTGGCAGTGGAGAACGTGACAGGGCATCAGCGTGGCTGATGTTCTTGCCGGGCCTGTGCACCAAAGTAAAATTGTATGCATTTAGAAAAATTGCCCAATGCAACATTCTTGGGGACAGAATTTGAGGTGGGGGCTTCCATCCTGTCACTTAGTACATGGCATAACACAGCTCCCACCCCCACAGGGGATGCATCACACACAAGTACAACTTCCTTGTTAGGATCAAAATGATTTAATACAGCATCTGAAGATATCAGCCTTTTAAGTTCGAGGAATGCTTTCTCCTGGCAATGGCCCCAGTGCCAAACAGTATCTTTCTTAAGAAGCCGATGTAATGGTTCAGCAACTGAGACTTTGCGATGGAGAAAAGCGTGATAGAAGTTTAACAATCCTAGAAATGATTGCAATTCGGTTTACATTTAGGCCTGAGTGCATTTCGCACAGCCGCCAGCTTGGAGTCAAAGGGCATGATACCTTGGGGTGTAATTCGGTACCCCAGGAACTCCAAAAACACACATTTGTCTCTTCTGAGACGTAGACCGACCCTCTCAAAACATGAGAGGACTCGATTGAGCCTGGACGCTAGTTCGACGGTGTCCTTAGCAGTGATCAGGACATCGTCAAAATATGGCAGGACACTGGGCAAACCTTTTAAAATAAGTTCTATAAGAGATTGAAATATTCCCGGGGCCGCACTCACCCCAAATTGTAGTTGAGTTACCTTAAATGCCCCCCTATGCATTACTATGATCTGGGCGATGGCAGCAGCAAGAGACACAGTCAATTGTTGGTAAGCCTGGGCAAGGTGAAGTTTTGTGAAGCAATTTCCTCCAAGCAAGGAGGCAAGAAGGTGGCTTACCACGGGCACAGGATATGCGTTCAGGTGAATAGCTTTATTGATGGTACACTTGTAGTCAGCACATATCCTGACCTCCCCGTTACTTTTCAAAGCAGTCACTATTGGTGTCTCCCACTCTGTGGAGTCCACTGGCACTAGGATGCCCTGCCCCACCAGTTTGTCCAGCTCGGCTTCTATCTTCTCCTTTAAAGCAAAGGGTACCCGGTGTGGCTTCATCCGGATGGGCCGGATGGTTGGGTCAAGCTCAAAGTCAACAGGGGGTCCTTTGTATAAACCTAAACCCTTTTTGAACACCTCAGGATGTGCAGCACAAACGTCCCGGATTGGCTCAGCGTCTATTGCGTGAATGCCAGAAAGCCGGATTCCCAGGGGCCTAAACCATTGTGTCCCAATAAGACAGTTAGTGCCCTGCTTAACTACAACCAATGGCAAGGAGGTGCGAATGTTTTTGAATTTGACCAAGAAATTTCCCACCCCCAGGACCAGAATCTGGCAATCTTGCACATCCCGGAGGGAAGTTTTAAAAGATTTTTGCTTGGGCTGAGAGGCAGGGGGAATTCTCGAAAACTCCCGCTGTGGGATTATGGAAAAGGTAGTATCTGAATCTACCTCCATCTTGAAGGGGATGTCCTGCAGGCTCAGGTCTGCGAAGAAATGCTCACTGACGATGCCCACGTGGCATGGCTCAGGCTCTGGTGACACTTTGGCAATGGACGTTTTGTAGTGATGACTCTTCTTGGACTCAGGTGCTGGAGTTCTTTGCTTTCGCTGTCGGCATACTTTAGCAATGTGCTCTCATCGCCTGAAGTTGTGGCATTCTGCAGTGCGGAAGGGGCACTTCCTGCATTCATGCCTGGCTCTGTAGCCATCACACTTGCAAAGGAATTTCTTCTCCTGATCATCACCGTGCTGTCGGTGCTTTCGTCGGACCGCTCGGACTTCTCCCTCTGCGTCGCTGGACTCTGATGAAGAGGTGGAACCAGGCGATGCTGAGGATGAAGATGAATTTTGCTGAGCTTGCACAACTGAGTCAGTGGCACTGGTGGTGGAGTGGCGATGCCGGAAAAGCTTGATGCCGGACCGTGCGGCCTCAGACGCTGCCGCCTCTTCTAGGACAGCCTTGAAAGTTAGCATCTTCCTGATCATGAGGCAACATTGAGTATCTTCGTTCCTCATGCCAGCCAGCAGATGGTCCCGGAGTGTTTCTTCGATGTTGTCCCACTTGCACGTGGCGGCAGCAATGTGCAGAGCAGCGGCGTAGTCTGCAATGGACTCCCCAGGTTGCTGCTCTCTTCTGTGGAAGGCCACCCTGGCCGGGAAGATCGAGACCTCTGGCTACAGGTGTTTCCTCAGTGCAGACATGATTTCCGTGAGCGGCACCACATCCACGTCACTTGGGAGAACAAGGTGTGTTGCCAGCTCAAGCGTCTCAGAACTGCACTGAGGGAGGAAACGGGAGCACTTCTGGTCTTCGTCGGTGATCTTCTGCGAGGCCATTGCGTGGCGGAATCGGCGTTTGTATGTTGCCCATTTCTCTGGACACGCTGGGTCAAATGGGCCGATGTTGCTGCCGTGTGGGGACGCCATCCCACCTTTGTCACTATTTTCGTGTTCAGGGAATGAAGAAGCAGACGAATGAAGTAGTGAAATCCAGCTCTTTATTAGTGGGGTTTGAACACAGTTTGGATGGGGCAAAACTCGGACTTATATACACTATAAACAGTAAGAGTAACAATAATACAACAAGCCCATTGGCTAACAGAGTGTTCACATTTTCGATCCACTTATTTGCATAAGAATAGATACATGAGAAAAGATACATTCCGCTCCTGTCATAAAACACAGTTAACATACATAACACCTACACAACTGGATTGCGAGCAAGAAAATCCTTTACCTAAGTAACCATATATATTTCAGTGTATGTCACAAATAAGGGACTTAATTTGTTCCATACTTTGAGATATGGTTGGTAAGATACCATTGAGCATTTCACATGTTATCCTTTGATAGTTTTAAGAATGGTTTGAGTTTATTAAAACAGTTTGGAACAAAAAAAAACACACAAAAACCCTTAAACCCTTCTTCAGATCCAGACTGATTCTTTAACTGGTTGCACTGTTAATGATAGAGTCTGTAATTTAGTGACTCGTTATATTTCGTTATTAATTTCCGAGTACTGACACTAAAAATAAGCCAAAAGTTTTAATTCTGATTGTACAGGGACGTGTTAAATGCTCTTTAGAAAGTGATCATTTTAAGATATTTTTCATACCTCTACCCTGTTCTTAGATATTTAAACATAGATATAAATTAATATATAACTTAAATGTGCAACCCTTATAATCCTGGGCGAAAGGAATATTTGTATGCATGCTTAGAAATATCATTTCTCTTACACCAGCTAAGTAGGCTGCTATGAGTTGCTATTTCCCTTTGTATAACAAAGAAACACCAGACCTTTTACTAAAGAAGGGGGAGTTTTCTAGTCACATTCTTTCAATTACTTATAAATGCCTTCTAGCTTTCAGAAATCCTCAGACAGAATTCTTTCTTTCTTTCTTCATGTCAGATCATTGCACAATACATAGCAATGCTTTGGGATCAGATGGACTGACTATCATTACACTTTGCCCAGGAGATGCTATTTCTAGAACCCCACAAAGAATACTGTAAAGCATCATCATTTTGTAGATCAGGGGTTCCCAACCTACGGCTTGTGGGCCAGACCTAGCCCATGGCACCATTTCATGTGGCCCATGTCACAGCTGCTGCACCAAAAGCATAATTGGATACACTTACATCAGCCATAAATACACCCACAGCTGTCATAAATGCATTTACTACAGTCACAGGCACGTTTTATGGCAGCATTTACACCTGCCTCGCACTCAGGGGGCATGGTCTGGCCTTAGTGTCGGGCATCACCCAGTCTGGGAGGACCGGTAAGAAACCTGGCTGACCATGCCCCCTCCCCTCCCCACCCCACCCACCTCTTCCCAGGAGAGCGGGCGACCCAATGGCTTTGGGCGGCGCTTCGTTCTTCTCCAGAGCGGTTGCGGGTGCCGCTTGGGTGGTGGTGGAGGTGGTGGTGTGTGTGCGCCTGGCCCTGGGGGAAGAGGAGGGGGTGCTGACATCATGTGCCACCCAGGAGAGCTCGCTTGCGTGCTCCAGCGCCCCTCCACCACTCTTTGCTGCCTCCTTCTAGCAGCAGCAGCAGCTTTCGCGGTTCCTGGACTAAGTTATTCCTGCAGGAAAGAGAACTTCCTGCAGGATGTCTGTCTGACTCTGGGCATTGTGAGAGTTGCCCTGCCTGGACACCTCTCGCAATGCCCAAACAATCATCCTGCAGGAAGTTCTCTTTCCTGCAGGAATAACTTAGTCCAGGCATTGCGAAAGCTGCTGCTGCTGTTGCTAGAAGGAGGCAGCAAAGAGTGCCGGAGGGGTGCGCAAGCGAGCTCTCCTGGGTGGTGCATATGACGTCAGCTCCCCCTCCTCTTCCTCTAGGGCCAGGCACGCACTCGCAGCCACCTCCACCAGCAGCAGCCGCTCTGCAAGCAGCAGCACGGCTGGACTCACTGGTCCTGGAGGACTAAAGGAGGAGGGAAACGCCCCCCCCCCATGGGAGGAAGGAACACCCAGATGTGTCGCTTTCTGGGTAAGTGTGTCTTTTGGTTTCCTTCTCTCCCCCCCTGGTGTGTGTGTGTGTCTCTTTTGGTTTCCTTCCCTCCCCTCCCCCCGTATGTGTGTGTGTGTGCACGGTCTTTTGGTTTCCTTCCTTCCCCTCCCCTCCCCTCCCCCGTGTGTGTGTGTGTGTGTGTGTGTGTGTTTTGGTTTCCTTCCCTCCCCCTCCCCCCGGTGTGTGTGT
This sequence comes from Bradypodion ventrale, assembly GCA_035047345.1. Lineage (NCBI taxonomy): Eukaryota > Metazoa > Chordata > Lepidosauria > Squamata > Chamaeleonidae > Bradypodion > Bradypodion ventrale. The sequence goes on along the minus strand of JAWDJE010000009.1, from coordinate 19,392,766 downwards.
GTCTCTTTTGGTTTCCTTCCCTCCCCTCCCCCCGTGTGTGTGTGTGTGTCACATACACACACACACACACCTCCAGTACTTCAATTCTTCAAATTCATCTATTACATGGCCCTCGAGTTAAAAAGTTTACCCACCCCTGACTTAGAGCAATGGATTTAATTATGAATTTATACAGGCTTACTTTTCCATTAGCATATTTAACAACTGCTGGAAGAAATAAAAGCCGAAATATGTATTGTACACAGTATTGAAGATAGAAGGTCATTGTATTGGTTTAAATTATAGACATATTATTTCAATAAATGTTCCATCTTTTAAAAATATATTGTCCCCCCCCCCGTGTGTGTGTGTGTAGAGGGGAGCAGAGGCTAAAGGGATTTCCCAGGGCGGGGGTGGGCTGTTCCAAGTTACAAGCTTCGGGACCGCAGGGAAGCAACTGGAAATTCCCCTGTCCTGTCCATCAGTGTGGAAGTTACTTGCAAATTCTGGAGAAGCTGTTCTTTTGTGTTCCTGCATTGTCTGCCTGCTGAAATACAGATGGATGTGCCTGGAGCGTGAAAGAGTGAGTGTGTTGGCTGAATAGCTGAAGAATTGTTGTGTTGGTGTTTGAGGGTGGTTGGTTGCCTTGCTAAGTCTGGGGGCTGGAGGGAAGATGGTGTTTAAATTCTAGTCTGAAGAGATCTTCAATCAACATTTGGACTCTTAATTTGGACATTTTAATTGGACTAAAAAGTTTGTGTGGACTTCAAAGATGAATTGGCTTTGTTTGCATTATAAAACCTGAAAACCTCTTTAAAATTGTCTAAATGCTCATGCTATGATTTTGAAATGCTCTGCTGATATTGTTATGCTGGGGTTAAGATATCGTATGCCTCTTTCACTTCTACCTAGTGAGAGAAGAAATGTAATGCTTTACTCATGTAATTGGGGAGTGGGAAATGTTGTTAAAATGATATGTGTTGTTGTTTGCTAGAATTGCTAGAAAAACTTTTTTGTAAGGAAGAAAAGAAATGTGCTTGCTTGTTTTAAAAGTGCATACAGTGAACTATGACGAAGGGCATGATTTTACAAGAAGATCCTGGTTTTCATCACCCTAATGAGGGGGGTGTCATGGAATGAAGGTCCTGCTCGTTCCATGTTTCCCGCCTCCTGGAAGAGGGGGGGCGATCAGCCTTCTCTCCCCCCCCCAACAGATTGCTTTAACTATATTTTTGATCTTTTACTGGAATGTATTTTGGGACTTTGCTGTGCTTGTAATACAATTATGAAAATGCCTGGACGAGTTTTTCACTGTAACCCTACATATGTAACTGAGTTTGTTATATTGCAATTGTGTCTATATGTCAGGCATGTTTCATGTCTAGTTCCATGGTGCGAAAAATGAACTTTTCTCTTGTGAAGAAGGTTGTAATAACATGGCACTAGTCATCAAACATGGCATGTTCCTGTTTCTTAGAGGAGCTGGTTGCCCTGTATTGCAGGTGGGCCTCTTGACTCCCTCTTGCAACTTTATGGTGTTGTGAATAGCCAAATGGTGTTAAAGAATGTTGTTTTCTACTCTGGATGAAGATGCTCATCTTTCATCACCTGACATAGATAGTCAATTGATTTGAAAGCCAGATATTGTTTAGATAAATTTTGACCCTGATTGGTTTTAGGCCAGATTGAGAAAGAACTCCAGGATCTGCAGGAGACCATTACTAATAATGTACATACTGATGTTAGTCTCTTTGATTGGATGACTTCATGGTTGCCTGATCTGTCCTTCCTCAGGCAGCTTTTCTTTTATGAGGTCATTACTATTATATGCCTTATACTTATATGTTGCTACATTTATTGTATTCCAAACCTTATTTCTGTTTAAAATAACTGTCTACTGAATAGAAAGGAAGCCACTGGTTTTACAAAAAGGCAATTATACTTTGTGAAGTATCATCCTCTGGATCAGCGCGCCAGGAGCAATGAGGGGTCTGATGCCCAGGAGGATAGTGATGGTGACTATGAGGGGGTAGTTATGAATTATGCTGACATGCAGGTATATAATTGGCGGTCCCTCACTCAAAAAATAAAATAAAGAAGGAGGACATGTGGGAATCTATCTGATTTAGAACTGCTTAGTCTGCCTGTACTCTTCCTGCATTCCCCACAGCTTGTAAATAAAGATCATCACGTGTTCGTCCCTGAGTTATGATGTGACAGAATGCACGTACTGCACATGTGCAGTAGAGGTAAAATTGCCTACTCATGCTTCCATATAAGGTTATGCTTGCTATGCTCTGATAGGCTGATGGACGCCCGATGTATGAGCGCCTGATAGGTTAATAAGGTGTGTGACATATGTAATCTTGCATTCAATAAAAGACCTGTGCTGGGTGTGGCCAGGAGCCATATTCCTTTGTTTAAGTGCACCAGAAACAGACTGCAGTCTCCCTGTCTCTTCTTTATCTCTTGCTTATAATATTTTCCATCAGAGCTGGACCTCTGACTAGTTTCTACCAAGACTTCTCTGACTTTCTCTGACTAATTTCTACAATACATTACCGGGTCCCACCGGGTCTTTCCTGGAAGGGTCCGGCTCCCCTGGTAACGTGGGGGAGAGGGTATGCAGCAATTTTGTCTCCTACAGGTGTTGTTTGGATCCCAGCTCATTGCGTAAAACTGCATCTTGAGCCCCATGGCTTGGAGGCGATCAGTCCAGGACCCCCTGCCCAAGATGGAAGGAGTAAGTCTGATCGGGGGACCCAGACGGAGGAGACAGTTTTGGCCGAGACCAGACGCAAGAATCACGTGGGGAATGGTTAAGACCCTGTGTGATGAAACCATGTCCATCTTGGTTGACCAACACACTGAGGCCACCCCACAAAACATGGTGGCTGCAGTGCTAGCTCAAATTACCTACAACTCCCAGATGGTTGTTTTGATCCTTTCCTTGCTTTTGGGGGGAGGGGTTGGAGCTTCCTCCGGGGACTTTACGCCTGGCGGGGACTTGTCTGCCAGTCTCCAGTATAACATATGGGAAAGACTTGCTGGACTTGTCAACCAATCTGACTTTTGCATAAAGCAGACCATGAACCCTGCTTTATTGTTGAGCACTTGCCTTGTTCCAGTCTGCCATGCTCCAGGAAAGCAGACCCAGGACATTGAGTGGGTGCCTAAACATGCACTTGGATGCTATCGGCGTATCACATATGTGACTTACATAAATTGGGGGACTCAGATAACAAAAACTTTGCCCGCTAATGCAGTCACTCTTGTCACACCCCGAGTGGCGATCAGCCCAAATACATCTTGTGCCAAAATGACAGGCTGCTCCTCAGTCAAGGACTCGCATCACCACTGCCTTCACCCAGGCAAAGAGACTTGGAAATGTAATCACCCAGACATTGTCAGTATTATGTACAGTCATGTCATTTTGCCCATAGGGTGGTTCTTCACTTGTAACCAACGCACATGGAACTACATCCCAATAAATGTATCAGATTCATTCTGTTGTATAAGTCGTTTAACACTGGTTCTCCCAAAAAGGGAAATGCTTTCACCACATCGAGCTGCACCACGGCCAGCATGGATCACACAAGCAGTCAAGCTCAACAAAACTTGTGACAGCAATATAAAGTTACTCAGTAAATCAGAGCATGTCGCCTTAGCAGTAAGCCTTGTAGAAGAACCTGGACTTGCAGCAGGTAATGCATGTAAGATTGGTCAGCTGGCATGCGCCCTGGCCAAAGGTCTCAATCACACTTCTACAGCTATAGCTTTACTCAATCAAGAGCAAATAGAAATTAGACACGCAGTATTGGATAATCGAGCAGCTATTGATTATTTGCTTCTTCTCCATCACTTAGGATGCGAAACAGTTCACAATATGTGTTGCTTCAATCTCACAGATAATTCCCACAGAATCCAAAGCCAAATCACTGACTTGGACAAAATAGTCACACACATTCAACAGGACACCAGTTGGGGGTGGTGGAATGAGCTCTGGTCCTGGGTGCCATGGAACTGGCTACAAACAATGCTTAAATTCACCGTTGGCGTTGTGGTAGTGGGAGTCATGCTATGCTGCTTTGCGCAATGCATCCCCTCGTTCCTATCCATGTGCCACCCAGAACGGAGACCCCAAAACATAAACACGCCTCAACAGCTTATGCCCTATGTCTGTCAGGTTCTCAGCCAAGTCGCTTTAGAAAATAAAGAAAAGGGAATTGTGGGTTGCCCAGGCCACTGATTGGACAGCTACCTTTCCCAATGGGTTTGTCAGGCTTTGCAAACAATCCCGAGACCATCCTGGCTCGACCAGAAAGGCGATTAGGTACAGGCAAATTAGTAATAGTGAGCAATAGTGACTCCATGTTTCCTTGGCTGAGGGCACTGAAAGAAGTAGGACAAGTTTCAGGAGGAAAGAGACCCAATATCTCGTAAACAGTATACGGTATCTAGCTCACGTCCACGTAAAGGGCTGAGCAGACACCAACCACAGCTAGACTAAATAGCTACGCATAGGTACACAGAGTCTTCTAGTTATCATGGACATAGGGGGAGGAAAATGCCTCACAAAGGCTAGGTTGGGCATCCAGAACTTTTTTTGGGGGGGGAACACCCAGCAGGGCATACCTAAAATCCAGTGAGCCGCTTTCCTCTCATGAGCACTCTTCCCCCTAGCCCGATTCGCTGGGCAACAGGGTCAGAGTAGCCTTCTGCATTATGGCAGGTAATATATTATTTCCTTTGCAGAAGCTAGGCTTCTAAGTGCTACTTTCTCTCTCTGCTACTCTGCCCCCCCTTACAGAGCATTCCCCTCTCACCTCCTTCTTCTGGAAACGCAATGAGGATTGTCAAAGATTTCTTTGGCTCTGCTTGGTTTCCTTCTGTTCCTTTACAAAGGCAGGCACACAAACTACTCGCTTTTTGTAGTTTTATTGTTGGAAACACAAATACTGGATACAGATATTACTTACTCTACACTTACATAAAAACACAGTGAATAAAACATAAAAGAAAATAAAATCTTACTAGCTTTTCCTAGCAGGTTCAATCTTAATGGTTTGGGGCACCATAGACCCTCATGGCTTTCACCCCCGAAGAGTCATTTTGGGGAGCTCACCGACAAGAGCTCCTGTGGAAATCAAGATTAAGATAATGATAGGCCAGAGTTTCACCCTGGCCATGGAGTGTCTGAGTTTAGAACTTAAAATGGACCCCTTTTTATGGAGAAAAAGGAGCTCAGGAATGTGGTGATCTCATGGGAGTGCACCTGCGTTCCCATGAGAAAGGAGACGACTGGTACGTGCAATGTGACATTGAGCCCCCACCTTTGCTTTCTTGAAAAAGTACATTCTTGCAGGTGTCCGGGGTAATTAGTTTGACTGACAGGAGTGGAGAAGTCTCTCCCTTGTGTCAGTCAGTCCCGTCGTGGGATTGCAGGTGTCTCTGGAATAAGTCCAAGACTGGACACTCATTTCCCCCTCCCTTAGGAGAAAATTCCTAATCTTATCTAGGCATCAGTTTGTCCTGTTGGCTAACAGACTGGCATTTCAATGTGCTTTAGAATGAAATCTGGCTTTCTAAGCCTGAGAAAACTATATGAATCAAATATCATCTACAAATCAAGACAAAGTCATATGTGAAGACCATGACACTAGCACTTAGATAACATGAGAACAATGAGTTTCACTGCAATCCACTGATTAAGTCTGCCTATGGGCAACCTGGGCACCTAGGCTGGTAATCGTAACCCAACCAGCCGAGTGCCATGTAGTAAGCCTTCTGTCATGGGGGTCGCATGCGGGCTGTGCGTGCTGACTCCCAATTATAGTCAATAAATACAGACCACCCAAGTAATCGGGGCTGGCCTTTTTCATCATAGCCTCATCTCTTGCACCTTCCTTGGCTTCAGCACCTCAACTCCCATGGACCATTACAACATGCCTTCTTATGCTTTCTTATGCTTTCACCTATTCCCTAGAAGATTGACCATATTGCATGATCTGTAGTTTGTGAAAATCACGTGACTACATTAGGTACATGTGACTTTAGGATTTTAGGAATAAATATGGGCAGACTTCCTCTGTTGGTTGTTCTGCCTCTTGCACCCACATCCTGGTGTGTGTGTATTCATCACTACAGAATGAAACCCCAGATGGGACTCTGATAACCAGCAGACTCGGAAGACATTGAGTGCCTGTCTGCCTGCAGCTGACTGCCTGATTGCCTGCCTGACTTCATGCTGATCCCATAAGAAGGACCTTCAGCCCTTATCTTGCCCTGTCCAAGAGATAAAGGACTTCAGTGCTCACTGCTTTTTTCAGGTAAGATGGGGGCCTCTCTTAGCACGAACCAGATGGAACATGTCACAGAATTGAGATAATTCCTGACAAAAATTGGTAGGGACGTCCCTAAAAGCAAACGGATCTGATTCATTACATAAGAGAGCATTGTTCTTTTCATCCTGAGAAAGGGTGGGTGAGTGGGGTCTGTAGTCCAGGTTGAATTGGAACATGGCTGAATTGGAATGCATACCATCCTCAAAAAGCATGGAACCCAGGGTGGCTAATTGTCACTGTGAGAGATCATGATTAGATTGGCCTTTAAGATCGGGAAAAGGATGAGATCTATGTGTAACTAAGTTAATACACACCCCAAGGTAAAAGTACCCAGATACTGTCAGAAACAGCAGCCTAAGAAGCAGCAATGGAACTAACTTCAAAGCAAAAAAGCCCAGTATGGTTAGTAACTTGCAAAGCCACCTGAGAATTGGTAATACAGGGATATTCCAAACAGCCCTTAATCTCTGAAAAGTATGGAACTATTTCATCATGAGTAAAGAGAAGCATTGCAAACAGAAAAGTTTCTCAAGGGAGGGATACAGGTTTCTAAGGTTTGAATGAATGAATGGGCGCCCTGTGTGTTTGCATGATTGTTGTAATGTTGCAACAGAATGATGGTAAGAGTGATGTGTTAAGAATTTGTTTAGAAAATAATAAGAATGTTAATGATTAATCTTGTTCATGATTGAAATATTGTGTTCAAATAAACTAAGTCCTTAAGATGCACATTTGCAATTAAAGTGCTAATTAAGCACCATAAAAGGAGCAGGCAATCTATTACTTGTCTGCAAAAAAGGAGAGAGTATTTTCTGCAAATTTTCATTGTCTGCAAAAAAGGAGAGAGAGTAGAAGCCTGGATTGACATGTTGTATGTGTGAAAGGTTAGGTCAAGCAGGCCCAGACAATCTGTCACCAGATAAATAAAGTATATGCAGTGTATGCCTTCTTATGCTTTCACCTATTCGCTAGAAGATTGACCGCATTATTATTATTATTATTATTATTATTATTATTATTATTATTATTATTATTATTATTATTATTATTATTATTATTATTACTACTACGTTTAATTTCTATCCCGCTTTCCTGGCACAAGTGCCACTCAAAGCGGCTTACAACACAACATGTAAATACAATATAACAGCATAATAAGAATATACAAGCAGGTTCAATACAAAAAAAATCAATCACTAATTACATTATAATAACCACAAAATACAATATAGCAATACAGAGCAACATCAATATCATTTAACATTACAATACTTATGACCTGTAGTTTGTGAAAATCACGTGACTACATTAGGTACATGTGGTTTTAGGATTTAGGAATAAATATGGGCAGGCTTCCTCTGTTGGTTGTTCTGCCTCCTTGCACCTCACATCCTGGCGTGTGTGTATTCATCACTACAAGGATGTTATGCCAGCCTCTGGGTGGGAAAGTATTCGGTTAACATGGGAAGAAACTGAGGGGTTTCTTGAGGTTCGTATGCCCATATGTACACTATAATCATTTCAAATGGCACATCAGTCCTCCCTTCCAGCTGCTGCAACCCTGTTTGCAATGAACCAGCCCACACCGAAATAACAAGTGTAGAAGGTGAGCAATAGCTGAGGTCACCCTTGCTCAAAAACCAGTTGTATCCGACTCTAGGGTTCAGTGCTCATCTCTTTTTATAGCCAAAGAGCCAGTGCCATCCGGAGTTGGTAATGGACAGGATTAAAGATCATCTACAGGTATTTGAAGCTATAACTGGACTAACGATAAATTGGGATAAATCAGAATTGATGTTGTGTAATTTGGGGGTAGGTGAGATGGACAAGATAGTGGAAGTGTTTAATATACAAATTAAAGATAAGTTGAAATATTTGGGGATAACTATTTCAAACAAATTAGAAGAACTTAAACGATTGAACTATGACAGCTTGAGAGCCGAATTCAAGAATAAAATACAAGAGTTTCAGAAGTTGAAGCTGTCATGGTTCGGAAGGATTGCAATTTGTAAAATGATATTGCTACCAAAGATTAATTTTTTATTTGATGCACTAGCGATCCATTTGAAGGAGAAGGAAATTAATGAGTTTCAAAAGATGTTTAATTGTTTCTGTAATGGAGGTAAAAAATCTAGACTTTCAAAGAAGCTCTGGTATCTGTCTCAGAAAGAAGGGGGTCTGGGCATGCCAAATTTGTTAGCATATTATCGTGCATTTCAAATTAAGAATGTTGTGAAAATTTTGGCAAGAGAAAAGACAATTTGGGAGCAAATGGAGATGAAAGAATATAGAAATATTGGCAATATGATTTTTTTGGGAATAAAGGATAAATTGAAAAGGCCAAACAATACTATGATGAGAGGTCTCATGGAAGTGTGGAAAAAGGTAAAGATAGATATGGTCCCAAATCTTTCTCCAATTTTGGAATTGACTGATATGGTGTGTTTCCCAATAAAATTAGATAAGGAAAAAAAGGAAATATTGGTTAAAGATGGGGTGTTTTTACTGAAGGACTGGTTGAAAGCTTGCGATGATGATACTAAGAGAAAAAAATATTTGAGAAGTTAAATTTGGACTGGTTTCAGAAATTAAGGGTGGATAATTGGAATAAAAAATATAAAAGAGGAATAGGGATAGACAGAATTAAGACGGAATTTGAGGAATTGGTAATAAAGATTAGAAAAGGGGAAAGAGGTATTAAGGGTCTTGTAAGCAAACTTTATACTATATTGAATAAGGATAAAGATTCACAGGAAGACCTGAAACGTAAGTGGGAACAAAATTTGAATATAAAAATTGGGGAGGTTGAATGGAGAAATAAATGGAAAAAGAGGATCATGAGAGAATGTTCTGTAAGAATTAAAGAACATAATTTTAAAATGTTATGGCAATGGTACTTGACACCACTAAGGCTTTACCAGATGGATAATAAAAGAGATAAGTTATGTTGGAGATGTAAAGAAACTGATGGAACATATGAACATATGTGGTGGAGTTGTAAAAAAATAAGGGATTTTTGGGGAAGAATAGAAGGGGAGTTTGGTGAAATATTGGGTAAAAACGTTAAGTTGGAGTCAGGTACCATTCTTTTAACAAATGTGGAAGGTTTGGGTTTGAATAAGGAGGAAAAAGAATTATTGGAAATTGTATTAACTACTGGTAGACAATGCATAGCTAGAAATTGGAAAAACGATGTAGATATACAGATCGGAGAATGGTATAAGGAAATGTGGAGTCTAGCATTGAACGACAAATTGACATGGGAGATTAAAGTGAAACGAGATAATTTAAAAGAGAATAGGTTTTGGAATATATGGAAACCGTTCGTGGAGCACTCTCTCATGGTAAATGATTGCTCAGGACCTGTACCGTCTCAAAGAGGTTTTTGGATTTAAAATAGAAACTAAACTCTCCGGGCACTGTACATATTCACAGGGTGATTTGTAAGTATTAAAAAACTATAATAGAGGTAGCACAGAAAGCTCTTATTGTTTGATTGTGTAATATTCTATATTGTGGTATCTAATAATGATGGTTATATGGTAAATAATTAGCTCAAGTATTGTTAGGTGCCAGCCTCTATGAATGTGAGTTAATATTTGTTGTTGTTCAGTCGCACAGTCGATTCCGACCCTTTGCGACCCTATAGACCATTTTTCTCCAGGCGCCTCTGTCCTCCACCATCCCCCTCAGCACTCCCAGTTCTGTACCCATTGTGTCTACAATCCCATCTAGCCATCTCATCTTTGGCCTCCCCCTTCTTCTTTTGCCCTCCACCTTTCCCAACATCAAGGCCTTCTCAAGCGAATCCTCCCTTCTCATTTGATGTCCAAAGTACTTCAGCTTCGTCTTTACTATTAGACCTTCCAATGAGCAGTCAGGGTTGATTTCTTCTAAGATTGACCTATTTGTTCTCCTCGCTGTCCAGGGTACCCTCAAAACTCTCCTCCAACACCACATTTCAAAGGCATCTATTCTTCTGCGCTCAGCCTTCCTAATGGTCCAGCTCTCACACCCATACATTACCACTGGGAATATTAAACATTAAATATTAATATTAAATATTAAATATTAAATATTAAAGTTAATATTGCGTTGATGTTATTTTTGAGTTATTATTGTATTGTATTGTATTGTTACTGTTTTCTTTTTTTTTTGTATGTCTGTCAAAAAATTTAATAAAAAAATTAAAAAAAAGAAGGTGAGCAATAGCTGAGGTCACCCTTGCTCAAAAACCAGTTGTATCCGACTCTAAGGTTCAGTGCGCATCTCTTTTTATAGCCAAAGAGCCAGTGCCATCTGCATCTACAGACATTTCCATGGACATGTGGCAGGCATGCCTAGACACTGGAGTGCATATGGAACACTGTTTACCTTCCCACTGAAGTGATACCTTATTATCTACTTGCAATTTCTTTCTTTCGAACTGCTAGGTTGGCAGGAGCTTGGACAGTCACAGGAACTCATTCCATCATTCAGTAACCAGGTCTCGAACTGCTGACCTGCCGACTTTCCAGTTGTTAAGTTCAGCATCTTAACCACTAAGCCACCACAGTCCCCTACAGCAATAGATGAACCCCCAATTAAATACAAGGCCTCCAGTCACCCTCAAGGAAAGAAGACCGAAATCACCATAGCATGTATATATTATATTTTCTAGAACTAGCGCTTTTGCAAAGTTTTAGGTGAAGATAAGCTTACAAAAATGTTTACATAACTTTCTTGCATTTGAGAGTACTCTGCCTTTTCTTGTACTTCTGACAGCCCAACAATGCAGGAAAAAAATGTAGGAAATCTAACAGGTTTGGGATTGGATTGATTTGCATTTTGTTATTGCTGACTACAAGACACAAAGGGAAATGTGAATCAGATGAAGTTCCTGTTTTGTTGTTCAGTCACACAGTCGATTCCGACCCTTTGCGACCCTATGGACCATTGTCCTCCAGGTGCCTCTGTCCTCCACCATCCTCCTCAGCCCTCCCAGCTCTGTGCCCACTGTGTCTACAATACCATCTAGCCATCTCATCTTTGGCCTCCCCCTTCTTGTTTTGCCCTCCACCTTTCCCAGCATCAAGGCCTTCTCAAGTGACTCCTCCCTTCTCATTTGATGTCCAAAGTACTTAAGCTTCATCTTTACTATTTGACCTTCCAATGAGCAGTCAGGGTTGATTTCTTCTAAGACCAACCTATTTGTTCTCCTCGCTGTCCAGGGGACTCTCAAAACTCTCCTCCAACATTTCAAAGGCATCTATTCTTCTGCATCCAGCTTTCCTAATGGTCCAGCTCTCACAGCCATACATTACCACCAGGAATACCATTGCTTTGACTATGCGAATTTTTGTTTGCAATGTGATGTCCCTGCTTTTCACTATGTTCCCCAGGTTTCTCATAGCTTGTCTCCCAAGAATCAGTCGCCTTTTTATTTCATGGCTGCAATCCCCATCTGCAGTGATCTTTGATCCTAAGAATGTAAAATCTGTCACTGCTTCTATTTCTTCCCCATCTATTTTCCAGGAGCTGATAGGGCCTGTTGCCATTATCTTGGTTTTCTTGATATTGAGTCTCAAGCCAGCTTTTGCACTCTCTTCTTTCAACCTAATCAGGAGCTTCTTTAGGTCTTCCTCACTTTCTGCCATTAGAGTGGTATCTCAGATTGTTGATGTTTCTCCCAGCAATTTTGATCCCATATTGTGATTCCTCCATCCCTGCATTGCACATTATGTGCTCTGTGTATAAGTTGAATAAGCAGGGTGATAAAATGCAGCCTTGTCTCACTCCTTTTCCCATTCCAAACCACTCTGTCAATCCGTGTTCTGTCCGAACTGTTGCTTCTTGATTCATGTACAGATTTCTCAGGAGGCATATGAGGTATTCTGGTATTCCCATCTCTTTAATTACTTGCCACATCTTGTTGTGGTCCACACAGTCAAATGCCTTGGTGTAGTCAATAAAACAAAAGTAAACTTGTTTCTGGTATTCCTTTGTTTTCTCCATGATCCAACAACGTATGTTGGCAATGTGGTCTCTAGTCCCCCTGCCTCTTCTGAAACCAGCCTGCACCTCTGGTAATTCTCTCTCCACATGCTGCTGAAGTCTATCCTGTATTATCTTGAGCATCACCTTGCTGGCATGTGGGATGAGCGCAATTGTTCAATAATATGAACATTCTTTGGCACTGCTCTTTTTTGGGATTGGAACGTATACTGTTCTTTTCCAATCTTGTGGCCACTATTTTGTTTTCCAAATTTGCTGGCATATTGAATGCATCTTTTAGGGCTTTGAAAAATTCAACTGGGATACCATCATCTCCACTAGCTTTGTTGTTTGCAGTGCTTGTAAGGGCCTTTCTGACTTCACTCTCTAGGATGTCTGGCTCAAGTTCAATGTTCTCATCATTGTGATTATCGGGGGTGTTGAGGTCCTTTTTGTACAGTTCTGTGTACTCTTTCCAACTTCTCTTAATCTCTTCTGCATCAGCTAACTCCTTGCTGTCTTTGTCCCTTCTCATGGTCATTTTTGCTTTAAATGTTCCCTTGATTTCCCTGATTTTTTGGAAAAGATCTCTAGTCCTGCCTCTTTTGTTGTTTCCTCCATTTCTTTGCACTGTTCTTTTAGGTAGTTTTCTTTATCTCTCCTTGCTTTTCTTTGAAATTCTGTGTTCAAGTGATTGTATTTTTTCCTTTCTCCTTTGCCTTTTGCGTTCCTTCTTTCCTCTGCTATTTTAAGAGCCTCATCAGACAACCACTTTGCTTTCTTATGCTTTTTCCCTTTTGGTATGGTTTTCTTTGCTGCTTCCTGCATGATGTCCCGCATCTCTGTCCATATTTTTTCTGGCACTCTGTCTATCGAGTCTAAGCCATTAAATCTGTTCATCATCTCCACTGTGTATTCTTTTGGGATGTTGTCTAGGTGATATCTGTCTGGTCTACTTGTTTTCCCTATTTTCTTTTGTCTAAGCCTGAATTTTGCGATCAGTAGGTTGTGATCTGAACCACAGTCTGCTCCAGGTCTTGTTTTTGCTGACTGTATGGCGGTTATCCATCTTTGGCTGCAGAGTATGTAGTAAATCTGGTTTCGGTGTTGGCCATCGGTGTTATGTCCATGTGTAAAGTTGCTGTCATGGTTTCCACATGCGACCTTGTCTTAATTTTAAGGTGACATTTGATCCATGTAGTGTTAAGACACATTTTGTAGTTTTCTTAGGCTTAGAAAGCCAGATTTCTTTTTAAAACACATTGCAATGCCAGGCTGTTAGTCTGACATGACAATGATGTATAGTTAGAATAGTTGCCTCCCCCAAAGGGAGGAGGGAAAAGTGAGTGTCCACGACTGGACACATTCCAATGAAACACCTGCAGTCCCCACAAGGGTACTGACTGACAGCTAGGTCTGCTGACTACACCACGAGGGAGATGACGTCTCCATTCCTGTCAATCAAACTAATTGCCCAGACACCTGCAAGAACAGAACTTTCCAAGAGAAAGCAAAGGTGGGGGCCACATGCTAAGCAGATGGTACCTGCACCTGCAAAGGTCCTTGGAGACATCAGTCTTTCTCATGGGAACCAAAGGTACTTTCTCATTAGATCACCACATTCCAGAGCCCCTTTTCTCAATAAAAGGAGGCCAGTTTGGGCATTCAGGAGCCATTCCTGGGGACAAAGGGGAACCCTTGTCTCTTATCACCATGATCTTAATTGCAGCGGGAGCCCTTGTCTGAGGGCTGCCCAAAATGACTCTTCGGGGCTAATGCAATGCCATGAGGGGCAGAACCACCCCAAACTTAAGAAGCTGAACCTTCTAGGGAGCTAGCAAGATTTTATTTCATTTATTTGTTTTATTAGATCGTGTTTTATAGTGTAGATTATTTTAAGATCTGTATCCAGAATTGTATTTCCTTCAATAAATCTTCAAAAGCCATCCGTGTGTTGCCTACCTTTGTAAAGAAAAAGAAGGAAACCTAGCAGAGCAGAAGTAGTTCCAATTTGTCCTCATCGCTTCAACAGATGGAAGGAGGTGAGAGGAATTGCTCTGTCTGTAAAGAGAGGGGAGGAGTAGCAGCTCTAAGAAGCCTAGCTTCTGCCAAGTGATTAATATTACCTGTCATATGCAGAAGGCTACTCTGTCCCTGACCCCAGCGAATCGGGCTAGGGAGAGGAGTGCTCATTAAGGCAGCAGGACGCTGGATCTTAAGGTCCGCCCTGCCGGGTTTTCCCATAGAAAATTCTGGGTGCCCATCGGAGCCTTTGTGAGGTATGTTCCTCCCCCTACGTCCCTGATAGTCACATCTTGAGTTGCTGGAAGAGAGTGTTTGCTATGACCAGTGCGTTCTCTTGGCAGTACCCTGTCTTTGCCCTGCTTCGTTCTGTGTACCAAGACCAAAGTTGCATGTTATTCCATCCATTTTTTCATTTCCTACTTTGGCATTCCATCATGCCATGAACTTTTATTAATAGTTTTATGCCTGTCTGATGAAGAGATTTGGATCTCAAAAGCTCACACAATGTTTTAATTTTTGAGTGATCCAATAAACATATCACCTTCCTCCTGCATCTTTTGCATTTTTTATATTTGAATATGGATCACACAGCTAATCTTCTTTGTTTTCCTTTTCCTAGTAGCTCAAACCTGTGTTATGTAAGAAATGGTATTACCTATCATTTGACCACAGAAATGCAAGCAGGCCAGTGATTAATTGTGGTTTAAATGATGATTAGACATCATAACACCAAAAGTAAACCCAGTGAAATGGATAGGATTAAGTTAGAAATCAGTAGCTTAAGAATCATAGATTTCCAAAGCTATAAACCAGCTATGACTACTTCTTTGTCAAGCCCCGTGATTTTATATAAAGCTAAGAAATACAGTATCTTTTTAGAAAGTAGATCAATAGATATTGTACAGAAACAGTAAAATCTTGGTAACAGATTGCGAGCAGGCCAGTAATTAATTCTTTTTTGACAGTAGCACTAAAGCGTGACAACTAATTTTGGAGGTGTGCCTGGCTTGAAGGATATTATTTTTATGGGATTTTAAAAAGAACCCTTCCCTCACTCTTCATGGAATTGACTCCTTAAATAATAATGTTATGAGATAAACTGTTCAGTATTGGTTTACTGCAGCGTTATTCATGAAGTGTGCTGTCATAATGAAGAGTCTTTAATTCATTGGTAGAGGTGCAAGATTTGCATGCAGCTGGAGATACAAGACAAACGTGTTAGATCTGACTATTTGAACATATATTTCAAATTTGGACTTCCTAAACGTATCAGCAAAATGGAATACACTTGTGCACCAATATACATACTGTGCAGAATTTCAAAGTCTGGGCTGCAATGGAAAAATGCATTCAACAATAACGCTCTTTTTGATGTTCTGGTAGAAATACGGAGCAGCCAGCATAACAGGGCTAAACACTTTATTAGGCAGTCAGAACATGGAGAACTTTCTCATGCTCAATATATACACTCAGAAATGGATACATTTAGGTGGGAAGGGACAGGAAGGGAGTGGGGTAACTTGGAGGTTATCAGAGAGAGGTGAAAACTGTACAGACAACATAGTTTAGGCGGGAATGTAGTCCTGCAATATTACAAGAACAAGAAGGAGTAAAAATGGAGGATCGTAATGATCCTAATTCGTTCACAAACGTTACAGCATAAAATATATTCAAACACAACCTTCCTCCCCCCCTAGGATGGGATAAAGTCCCTCAGCCATTGTGGAGGCTTACAAACCCTTTTGGGTCACGCATGTACCTCGCTGAACTCGGACGTCTGAGGTAGACTTGGTTCCATAGAGTGATACCCTGTGCTGGGGGCCTGACCTGAACCATTTGTATTAAGGGAGCATTGACCTGACTCGGAGTTGGAGCCAGGGAGGGGGCAAACTAAATCCAAACCCCATTTGGATGAAGCAGGAGCAGGGGATCGCTCGAAATTAAAACTAGAATCAGGAGGGGTAAAACACAACGAAATGTCCCGCCTTTGAGAATCATGAGTAGGGGTTGACTGAACAAAAACTTGCCTCATTTGGGTGGGAGTTGAGGTAGACTCAAATGCAGAAGGATGTGGGGTTCCCTGGGAGAAATCAAAGCCCCGCTTTTCGCTTGGACGAGTGGGGGAACACTCTGTAAACTCCCCCCAATCCTGTAAATCAAAAGGTACATTTCCACGTTCTGGGTTTGCTGGCAGCCTCCACAGAAATTGGGGCTGGCTTGAATCAAAGAGCCGGGAATCATGGCTGACTGCCAATCTGCCTGCCTCGCATCCCACTGGGCATAAACGGGTGGGGGACAGCCCTAACGTGGAATTACTGTATGAAGAATCACCTGATACCTCTTGAAACTCTGTGACCTGATGTCTGAGCTTGTCGGCGTGGCGCTGCCAAAACAAACCAGTACCTGTTTTTACATGATAGGACACTGGTCCCATTTGCACCGGGTCAGCGTGGACTGCATTGATGCCGGACAGTTTAATCCCTAGTGGCTCAAACCATTGCACCCCAAGTAAGCAGTTCATGCCATGTTTGACCATTACAAGGGGCAGTTTAGTTTTAATATTTTTGAAGGCAATGGAGAAATCCCCCACCCCCGGACTGGAATTAAGCAACCCTGCACGTCTCAGACAGACGGCTTCAGAGCCAGAAGTTTTGGGTGAAGTTTTGGGGGGATTTTCAAAAATTCCCTCTGGGGGAGGATAGAGTAGGATGTCCCCAAGTCTACCTCCATCCTGACCAGAATGCCATGCAGCTGGACCTCCATGAAGAAATGGTTGGCGATGCTGGACACACGGCGGACGGATGGCTCTTCAGTTGAAATCTTTGGTGTGGATGCTCCCTTCTGGCTCGGTCGGTTGGGTTGCTCCAGGACTTGCTTCTGGCATTGCCTGCAGACCTTGGCGATGTGGCCCTTCTTGTCACAGTGATGGCAATCAGCGTTCTTGAAGGGGCACTGACAGCGGTCATGCCTTGCTCCATAGCCGACGTATCTGTTATGGGCCCTCTTGGCAGTATGCTTGTCCGATGTCTTCTTCGGGACCTTCCGGACCTCACCATCCTTGTTGCTGGACCCAGACCCGGACATGGACGAAGATGCAGGTGATGCTGAAGACGCAGAGGAGCGGGGCAAAGAGCAGCGATGGGCCTGCACAGTGGACTCCGAACTCCCGGAGGCGGCAGGCCTGTGTTTAAATGATTTGACACCTGACCTGGCAGCCTCGGACGTCAACGCCTCCCAGAGAACTGACTTGAAGGTCAGGACATCCCTGACCATAAGCCGGCATTGAGTCTCTTTGTCTCGCATGCCGGCCAGCAGGCGATCTTGCAACGCCTCCTCCAGGTTGTCCTACTGGCATGGGGTGGCAGCCAGCCTCAGCGCTGCAGCGTAGTCAGCCACAGATTCCTCGGGGTGTTAATCCCATCTGTGGAACACCACCCAGCCTGGGAAGATGGACACCTTTGGCTGGAAGTGTCTCCAAAGAGCCGCCAAGATTTCAGCCAGCGGGATGGTGTTGATGTCCCTGGGCAATACGAGGTGCGTGGCCAGCTCAAAAGTGGCCAGGCCGCACCGCGACAAGAAGCAGGAGCACTTCTTGTCTTCGTCGACGGTGTCCTGAGCTGCCATGGCATGGCGGAACTGCTGCTCGTACAGGAGCCATTTCTCAGGAGCGGTCATGTCGAATGGAGCGAGGGTAGGTGTATGGGATGCCATTATCCCACCTTCGTCGCCAATTTGAGGTTCTGGTAGAAATACAAAGCAGCCAGCATAACAGGGCTAAACACTTTATTAGGCAGTCAGAACATGGAGAACAGTGGCACAACACTGCTCAATATATACACTCAGAAATGGATACATTTAGGCAAGAAGGGACAGGAAGGGAGTGGGGTAACTTGGAGGTTATCAGACAGGAGTGAAAACTGTACAGACTACATAGTTTAGGTGGGAATGTAGTCCCGCGATATTACAAGACCAAGAAGAAGGAGACAAAATGGAGGATCGTAATGATCCTAATTAGTTCACAAACGTTACAGCATAAAATGTATTCAAACTCAACACTCTTGATGAAGGATATATGCAAAATAATACATTCAGGAAAAGTGTGGATGTAAAGGCAAATTACAAAGCAATGATTGGCTATTTAAATTCAAACTACACAGTGACTGTGTTTGGTTAAATACTGCCCTTCTCATCTCCATGTTAGTGTGCAAAACAAACACAAAGCATGATGGGATTTCCTGCTGTAAGCTCAACATGAGTTTCCCTGCTGAAGCTGCTCCTTGTTGTCCCTGGCAAGAGGGGACAGGCTCTGGTACTGGTGACATCATCTCTGGGGCCACTGCTGTGTTGAAGTCAGAAGCACCACTGGAATAGTTGGAAAGTGCAACTTCCTTTGTTATCCAGCCAAATCAGGTGTTACAGGGCAAGTTGCACACTTCAAAAGGCACTGGCCCCAGGTCAAGGTGGTCCACTCCCCAGTCCAAGGTTCCCTGTGAATGAAGGGCTCTTCCACATTCCCCAAAGTACAGAAGATGGGCAGCGTCTCCTCTAGCACCTCTTGCCAGTCCTTTCCCTCCACCTTTATTTCCCCCCCAGCTATTAACCTGGGTGCCTTCCTCCCTGCCTGCTTGCACCTATGCTCTCCTTCTTGGGCCACTGCTCCATCATCAGTAGTGGCTAGGAGGGCTTTCACACAACTTTGTGTGATTCGCCAGTTACACTCGCTCCTGGACTGGGACTCCTTGCTCACAATCACTCATGCGCTCTATGTGGGGCTTCCCCTGATGACCATTCGGAAGCTGCAACTGGTCCAGAATGTGGCTGCCCAGGTGGTGATGGGGAGTGGGTGTTATGCCTATGCGTCACCATTGCTGCAGGAGCTGCACTGGTTACCAGTGTGCCTCCGGGTGCAATTCAGGGTGCTGGTGATTACCTTTAAAGCCCTATATGGTAGTGGTCCAGGATACTTAAGAGACCACATTACCACAAGGGCATCTGCCCACCCCACTAGAGTGGACTGGAGGGGCTCTCTTATAGTTCCATCGACTAGAGAGGCTCGCCTCTCTAGCACAAGGAGAGCCTTCTCTCTGTCCGTTACGGCCCTTTGGAAACTCTTGCCGACTGAACTTTGCCTCCAGGCAGAGCTTCTCCCTTTCCATAAGAGCCTCAGGACCTGGCTGGCACAGCAGGTGTGTGGGGCAGCTGGGGGGGGGGGGAGACAGCCACTGTGGTTTGGCTTGTCTAGGTTTTAGAACTTTTAAGAAAAAAATTAAGAATGTTTTTTTAATGTTTTAGATATTTTTGTAGAGTTTTATTGTTTTATTGTTGATATGTAAGCCACCCAGAGTTGCCTCATCAAGGGGGCAGCAATAGAGATTTGATTAAATAAATAAATAAATTGCCTGTGTGCTGATGTTTGGCATTGAGCTGCCCTGTCCCGGGGAACTTCCAAGCCAGTCAGCAGGGGTCCCAAAGGTGAGGCGTGTTGTCCCCTGTGTAGGAGTGATTGGTTTTATAAAAATCTGTAAATTAAATATCTGTGTGTTTCAAATAGAAATAGTTTGTCTCTTTCCCCTGACAAGATAAATTTGTAGTCAAAATCACAGAACTTGCCTAAGTATTGTAAATAATTATTGTTGACAGTCTGTAGCTTGAAGCACCAGACATAAGGCGAATCTGAAAAGCCTCTTCAAGTATCTCCATTAAAACTGTGATCTGGAACAAAGCCATTATATGGAAATGTAGAAACATCAACACTTTGAGATATGCAGATGATACTACCCTAATGGCAAAAAGTGAAGAAGACCTAAAGAAGCTCCTAATTAGGTTGAAAGAAGAGAGTGCAAAAGCTGGCTTAAGACTCAACATCAAGAAAACCAAGATAATGGCCACTACCCTATCAGTCCCTGGAAAATAGATGGGGAAGAAGTAGAAGCAGTGACAGATTTTATTTTCGTAGGATCTAAGATCACTGCAGATGGTGACTGCAGCCATGAAATCAAAAGGTGACTGATTCTTGGGAGACAAGCTATGAGAAACCTGGGGAACATAGTGAAAAGTAGAGACATCACCTTGAAAACAAAAATCCGTGTAGTCAAAGCAATGGTATTCCCAGTGGTAATGTATGGCTGTGAGAGCTGGACCATTAGGAAAGCTGAACACAGAAGAATAGACGCCTTTGAAATGTGGTGTTGGAGGAGAGTTTTGAGAGTCCTATGGACAGCGAGGAGAACAAATAGGTTGATCTTAGAAGAAATCAACCCTGACTGCTTCTTAGAAGGTCAAATAGTAAAGATGAAGCTTCAGTACTTTGGACATCAAATGAGAAGGGAGGATTCACTTGAGAAGGCCTTGCTTGATGCTGGGAAAGGTGGAGGGCAAAAGAAGAAGGGGGCAGCCAAAGATGAGATGGCTAGATGGTATTGTATGAGAAGAGTTGGCCAAACGGTAAAAATCCAGAAACAGAGAGAAAACCGTTTGAGTCAATAATAACAAGATATAGGTATATTAATAATTTCTTTACTGAAGATATATCCTTAATGTCAAAAATTCTAAGTGTCAAAAATTAAATGTACAAAGTCAAATAGTAATCCAAAATAAATCACTTCATTCAGTATGTCATAAATCCAGACTTAAAGTTAGTCAATCCAATTATGTGAAGTAGACTTTATAAAGCCGAAGCGAATCCAGTATTGTGTCGTTTTTCAAAGTTATTTCATCAGGGTCTTCTAAAATTGATACAAAAATATATATTAACCTCCCTTTGAGAGGTTACCTGCCTGCAGGTGTCTGTTTGTTTCTGAATAAAGTGCCATGTTTCACCTTCATTAAAAGTCTTCACTAAAAGTCTTCTCTGCATGATACTTGAAAGGATCGCCCTTCTCACACTTCCTCAGCATTACACTGAGAACAAACTCTCTCATGGCAGTCGAACTATCCTCAGCAGACTATTTAAACAGGCTGTTGTGGGAGGGTGTGTCAAGATGGCATGCTGAGTGGAAGCAAAATTGTGTCTGTCTGAAAGGTGGACAACTTTAGGTGGATTTTTGATGCTGTGAGCCGTTTAACAGCAGTAAGATCAATCGTAAGTTATAGAGAACTAAAGCCTGATTTGTTTTAGCATCATTTTTTGAGGAATCGATACTTAGAAACAGCTTTAAAAAAGAGAGAAATCCGAGGTGGGAGAAAGGTCCCTCCCGGGGCGACCTGTTCCTGCCTCCACCAATGACGCGGTGGAACTGCTCATTTTGCTGCCCTTATAGAATATTGCTCCTTTCTGTTTTTAATCGTGATTAAAGCATTTGTTTAGAAAGGACTGTTGTATTGAAAGACTTAGAAGATATTTTGCAGGAAAGGAAAAAGAGTGAAGAAAAGAAAGGACTGAGAAGGGGTGAGGAAAGAGAGCCGTGTGACAGCAGGCAAACGTGTGCAGATCGTAAGCGAAAGAGGATAAAGCAAGAAAAGGCAAAGGATTGATTACGAGAGCTCATTGAGAGAAATGGGCTGAGGTGTGGCGAGAGGCAGAAAGAAGACTGAATGTGAAAAGGGTGATTGAGAATCATATGTCTGTTATTGGCTTGGCTTTTTTTATAAAATACTGAATCATAGAACTTAGACATCATATCATTGTTTCAATTTTTCCTGTTTTCTTTTTTGTTCTTTTAAATTTTTGTTTTTGCTTATTTTTTGCATATTTGTTATTTATTTATTTTTATCTCTGTCTTTCTTTCTCTTTCTAAGCTTTTCTTCTCTTCCCCCTTTTTTCTCTTCTTTCTTTTTATATTTCTTTCTATTTCTTCATTCCTGTTAAATAGTACTTAATGGTTAGGATATAAACAAGTATACATTGAGTTTTTATGTATACTACAGAGAAATTAATATTATTATTAAGTGGAAGTTAAGTAAGTAAGTGTTAGAGAAGTTAAGTAAGTAATGAAAAGTTAATTATAGGATTCTATGGTTTGTTAAGGAGTCTCATTTAATATTAAGTTATAATACAGTATTGAATTGTATTGATTTGTAAAAAAGAGTCAGTATTTGATGTTTGCTTGTTGTGTTTGATGTGAATGAATCGGAAAGGAAAATGAAAACAAGAGGAAGAAGATCAGGATTCTGAATTAGCCTGGACCAGGATTGGGCGACTGATCAGAACAGAGACTGGAGAAAGGAGGAAATCATTAAAGGAAGAGATAGATGACATTGAGGAACTGGAAATTCTCTGGAAAAAAATAGAAGAAAGGGAAAAACAGCAAGTTTTGCAGCAGCAAGAGCAAATTCAAGGGCAAATACAACAAGAGTTACAGCAACAACACATGCAACAGCAGCAAGAAAACCTGGACACTACTGAAGTATTAGAAAAGGAAGAAAAAGATTTGGGGGGAAAAGAAAAAAGATGAAAGGAGTGAAGAAGAATAAAAAGGAAGAAGAGAAGGACATACAAAGCAAGATGGGTAATATGGAGAAAGATAAAGAGGAAGAAACACAAGTAATAAGGGAATGTGTTACAAAAATGGAAAGCAAAGTGACAGAAGATAAAGGTGGTATAGAACAAAAGCTTGATAGGTTAGAATTTTTACAGACAAAGTTCCAAATAATGGAGGAACAAAGGATGCAAGATGCCCAAGATTTCTTAAAAGTCCAACAAGAAAGCCTTGAGATTTTCTAGAAAATATGATGATGATAGTGATGGGAATAGCAGAATCCAATAAAGCAGAAACAGTGAAAATCATGAAAGAAGTAAAGAAATGAAAGAAGGAATGAATTTAAAGACAAAATAAGTTGAGAAAATAACCAGAGAAGTTCAAGAAATTAAGGGAAAAAGCAAAAGAAAGTGAAATAAAAACAGACGATCATGGAAAAAGGTTAGAAATATTGGAGGAACAACTAAGAAGACCTAACGTAGTAATTAGAAATGTAGTTGAGAAAACTCTGGATCAACTGAAAATTAGATTGTTAAAATGGTTGAATGAATTAAAATTAGATAGGGAGTTTACCGCCGATGATATATTAAGTGTATACAGACTAGGATCAAAAAGAAATAACAGTGGTAACAGGTTACAGTGGTAACAGGTTAGTGTTGGTAAAGTTTGCAAATGCTGGTTTAAAAATGAGTATAATGTCACATTTAAAGAAAGAGGGATCATCTGCACTATGTTTAGATGGGAATAACATAGAAGTATATAATGACATCTCATTTGATGAACGGGTATTGAGAACTCAGATTAAGCCAACAACTAAAAAATTGAGAGAAAAATGAATTATCTACAAATGGAAATTTTCAAAGCAACTGTCATTCACAAAATTGGGGAAAACATTTATGATCAGGGAAGGAACATATGTTTTGGATGTATTGTTTGAGGCGAACATAATTGAACAAAATTCACAAGAATGGGAAGAATTAAAAGAAGCCTTGATAGTAGCAGGAATGTATACACACATGGCTCACAGCTCAGAGGAAAATTAGATTAAACTAAGTAAAGAAT
This sequence comes from Bradypodion ventrale, assembly GCA_035047345.1. Lineage (NCBI taxonomy): Eukaryota > Metazoa > Chordata > Lepidosauria > Squamata > Chamaeleonidae > Bradypodion > Bradypodion ventrale. Next base: position 19,368,966 of record JAWDJE010000009.1, on the reverse strand, counting down.
GTGGAAAATAGTACATTAGTATGAAATAAGTAAGCGAGACAGACACTTGGACTACAATCTTGCTGCAACCCCCTCCCCTCCTTGAAGTTCAAGGGTAACTTTTTGTGAAAAGGTGGGGAGGGTAATGGATTTTTGTTATTTGTTATGTTTTTTATTTTGTATTTTGTCTTTTATGTGGGTAATTAGATATTTTTATGTACACATGCTTTACAGAGAATGAGTTGGATTAAAGAGAAAATTAAATAATAAAGATGAAACATATTAAAATATTATCTTGGAATGTTAAAGGTGCTGGAAATCACATAAAAAGAAAATGATTAGAGGCTGCCATTAGAAAAGACAGACCAGATATAATTTTCCTACAGGAAACCCATAAAAAGTATCATAATACAAATAATTTATGGTTAGGGTGGATAGAACATTATGAAAAAGCATATGGAAATTCTAAAGCCAGAGGCGTTGCAATTTTAATATCTAAAAGGCTGGGATTCGTAATAGAAAAATGCATCGAAGACTCAGAGGGAAGGTATATAATTTTAAAAGGTTTGATCAACAGTGAAGAAATTACCCTTGTTAATGTGTATGCTCCAAATGAAAGGCAAGAAGTTTATTTAGAACAGATTAAAAAAATTATAGAGGGAGAAAAAACAGCAAGATTAATAGTAGCAGGTGATTTTAATTTAATTAGGACCAATTTTGATACCACAAATCCTATAAGATACACCAGTGGCAGTAAGAAAATTATGGATGCATGGTTTATGGCATTGGGTCTGCGAGATACATGGAGAGAAATTAAAAGTTCAGAAAAGGGATATACTTTTTACTCGCAAGTCCATAATACTTATACCAGAATAGACTATATTCTGATGTTGGAGAATCTGATCAATAAAATTGAAGATATAAAGATAGGAATAATTAAAGAATCAGACCATGCCAAAATAACATTAGATTTAAAATTAGATAGTATGATACAAAGGGAAAGTGGGTAGAAATATGATGTTAAATTGTTTAAGAATCAAGCAAATAAAGAAAGGTTAATGAATAATTGGGAGGAATATTGGACACTTAATGATACAAATGAAGTAGGTGATGAAGTATTGTGGGATACTACGAAATCAATATTTAGAGGGGAGTGCATTAAGTTATCAGCCATTAAGAATAAGCAATACAAGAAGGAGCAGCAACAATTGGAAAATGAAGTTAAAAATTTACAGGACGAACACGCCAGAACTAAAGACAGGAGTATTATGGAGAGATTGAAAATGTTAAAATCGAAAGTGATTAAAAGAGATATTGTAAGAGTTAAAAATAATTTAATTTACCTAAAGAGGGATCATTCTGAATTTTCCAATAAAAATTCAAAATTACTGGCAAGGGTGGCAGAGGAGAAAAAAGATAGAAGAAACATGGGAATTCTAATAAATAAGGCTGGACAGAGATGTAACAGGATAGAGGATAAATTAGAAATTGTAAAGGGTTTTTTATCAAAAGTTGTATACAGACAAAAAGATACATTGTGAAAAAGTAGATCAACATCTAGAAAAATGGTTACAGCTCAAAATAAAGCCTGAACATATAAATCAGATGGAGGAAAAAATATCCAAAAATGAAATTATAGAAGTAATTGACAAATTAAAAACAGCCAAGGCATCTGGGGAGGATGGTCTATCCACAGATTTTTATAAAAATTTTAAAGAGATGTTGGTTCCAAAGATATTGAGAATATTTAATCATATATTGGAAGGGGGTAAAATGCCACCATCTTGGTATAGAACAAACATTATTTAATTCCTAAACCGGATAAAAATTTAGAAAAAAATAGAATCATATAGGCCAATATCACTTATGAATCAAGATGCAAAGTTATTTACTGCCGTTCTTGTAAATAGACTAAATAAATGTATGGATAATTATATCATGGAAGACAAGGTCGGTTTTATGGGAGGAAGACACATGTCTGATTTGATAAGAAAAGTAATAGATTTGGCTACAAAGGCACAATATAACAAAGAAAAAATAGGCATATTATCCCTTGATATTTATAAAACATTTGATTCGCTTCAATGGATCACAATTAAGAGAATTATACAGAAATTTGGTTTTTGAATTTTTTTTAATGGGATAATAGACCAATTGTACCAGCGTGGTACAGCTAAAATAATAGTAAATGACACAAATACAGAAGATATCATTTTAAGTGCAGGAACTAGACAAGGAGATCCGTTATCTCCAATGTTATTAGTTATGGCCATGGAGTTACTTGCAAATGCGATTAGATCAGATGAGAATGTAGAAGGGATTGCCGGTACTAAAATGCGGACGACACTCTAGTTATTTTAACGAATCCACAACTCTCATTATCTAAAGTACAGATACATCTTAAAAAGTTTCAGGAAGCAACAGGACTGGAGGTGAACTGGGATAAGTCAGAAGCTTTAATTTTTAATTTGAACAATGAGGATAAGGAAAAAATAGTGATAAGATTAAGATTCAAATAAAGAATAATATAAAGTATTTAGGGATCAATATTTCAAGTAATTATGAAGATCTGAAGAAAATGAATTATGATAAATGTGAAAGAGAATTAAAAGAAAAATACAACGATACAAAAAATTAAACTTATCATGGTTTGGAAGAATTGCAAAATGAAGTTATTGCCTAAATTAAATTTTTTATTTGATTCATTACAAATACAAATTAATGAAAATATTTCCAGAGTATGATAAACAATTATTGCAGCTGGGATAAGAGACCAAGAATAGCGAAATCTTTATGGTATTTATCACAGAAATTAGGCAGATTAGGAATTCCAAATGTTAAAAATTACTATAATGCATTTAAATTGAGATACATATGTAAATATTAATGAAAAAAGAACACATTTGGGAAAAGGTAGAATTGCAAGTTATTTCGGAAATTGGCAATGCGATCTTCTTGAATAAAATAAAGAAAGGTATATTAAATAAAACATTGAAAGTATTAGTTGATAATGGAGGGTGTTAAAGAAAAGTTTAGCTCCGGATAAGTCGCCGATAATTGAGTTTAGTGATATAAAATCATTTCCATTGAGATTAGATAATAACCTAGTAGGTGTAATTAATAGAAATGATGTGTTGAGATTAAAAAACAGGTTGAAGGTTTGCAATGATGAAGTTAAAAAAGCGGACTTATTTAGGCAAATGAACTTAAACTGGCTGCATGTTGTTCAAGTGAATAAATGGAATAAAAAACTAGAAGAGGTAAGTATAGACAGAAATAGAACACCATTTGAAGAATTGGTACACAGCTTAAGGACAAACCAAACACAAATTAAAGGAATAGTCAGTAAAATAGATAAAATACTAAGTAACGATGAAAAACCACAGGATACATTAAAGTTAATTTGGGAACAAGATTTGAACATTAAAATTAGTAATGTAGGTTGGAAAAGTAAATGGAAAAACAGAATTATGCATACCCTATCGGTTAAAGTTAAAGAGCACAACTACAAATTAATTTGGAGATAGTATTTAACACCGATTAGATTACATCAGATGGATAGCACAAAGTCAAAGTATTGTTGGAGATGTAATGATACTCGAGGGTTATACTTACATATGTGGTAGGAATGTAAAAAATTGAAGTTCTTTTGGACAAAAATTAATAGGGAAATTAATGCAATTTTAGATATTAATTTCAAACTGGATGCAAGTATGGCTATTTTATCTGAGGTTGACAATTTGAATTTGGACAAACATTCAAAGATTTATTATTAATCATGTTAACTGTAGCAAGACAATGCATTGCTAAAAATTGGAAGAGTGAAATAATAATTAACACAGAGGATTGGTATAAGGAAATGTGGATATTAGCAGTGAACGACAAGTTAACATGGGAATTAAACACAAGAAAAGGAATAGTAAAAGAAAAACAAATTTCATGAAATTTGGAAATATTTTATTGAGTATGTGTTAATTAAGAAACAAGGTTGTACTCGGGCATCTGAATATCGTTCTTTTTTGGATGTAAAATAGCGATATAAAGTAAAATCATTCTCCGTAAGCATTGTAAATATCACTGGGTGAACGTAATGTTTTCATATACAGTGTTAGAAATTATACTTAAGTAATAAGGATAGTGATAAGAGTAGATAAGAGTAGATATTATACATAGATTTAAAATAGAGATTAAGTTAATAGGTTGATTAGATTTCATTATTCTGTATATGTCTGTATATTTCATTTAGTTGTATTTTGTATCAAGTTTATTATGCTTTGTATTGTTTTTGATTTTTGTTTATGTGATATTTTTTTTCAAAATAGTGTTTATTTGTTTTATGTACACTGTTATTTGATAATAAAATTAATAAAAAATTTAAAAATACAGGCTGTCGTAACGATAAATCAGACATTCCTGTTTTGTTTTTTTGCTTCCCTAATTCAAACTGATCACATATCTATAAACAGCATTGTTGTGAGGTTTAAAAAAAATAGAGAGGGGAGAAATAATAGGGACTTAAACCAGGAGTTCTCAACCTTTTAAAGTTGGGGACCGGGTCATGCTCCCTCAGACAGCTTCGGGGCAGGATGTCCATTTTGCCCTTCCTCCACCATATGGCACTTCCTAGTGTGGTGGAGGTGGTGGGGTAAAACATGAAATGGCGCGGTGGGACGCATCCAGCCCACAGGCTGCAAGTTGAGAATCCCTGACTTGAACCATAGAAACATGTATTTCTTAGTCCAAGGGCAGCAAGGACATATTTAAACTATGAGGGATGGGATTTTCAAATTTCTTGGATTACATAACCCACAATTTTCCATTCTGGAAGTTCTGCCTGGTAGACAGATACCTAGTATACATATGAGTGTCATTCATTTTAGCTAGACCTAGCTTCACTCAGGTTTTCTATTCATGTTCCAGTACTAACTGAGAGTTTTCTTTCAGAACAGGAAACATGGGGAGAACCAGGCCTAACTATAAGCTTCAAAGCCCTCCTGCTAAGGCCTTTCTTCCACGTGTCTGTAAAATGTCAGTCTGACATGTGAAATTCCCAGAATGGAGAATTACAGGGTTTGTGGTCTAAGAGAATCCAATCCCTAGAACCACTTCTACATTTCAAAATGCCTGTGTTCATTGATAATTGTGTTCTTGTATTTTATATAGACAAACAAGCAGGTCCTAGAGCAAGTCAAGCTTGAACTGCCTCTGGAGGCAAAAAATGATGAAATCGAGATTGTCTTGTTTTTGGCATATCAAGAAAAGGCAGACCTCTCTAGAAAAGACCATAATGCTAGGAAAGGTGGGAGGCTGCAGGAAATTAGGAAGGCCAAGTGAAAGATGGAGTGATTCCCTAAAGGAAGCCACAGGAAATAACTTGCAGGAGCTGAGCAAGACTGTTAAGGAGGGGACCTTTTTGAGATTTCTGATTCATAGAGTCATCGTAAGTCAGAGTTGACTTGATAGCACATAACAACAATATTCTGTATAGGAAGCAATCTGCTCTATTCGCATAGCATGGATTCAGCATGCATTCTTAGGCTCTGCCATTGTTGTTAGATGATGGATTCTCACATAAAAATTATAAATCTCAACAGCTCTCACAAAAATAAATAACCCAAAGGGTGTTCTATTATGCAAAAAGAAGTATAAAACACTGGTTTACATAAAATAATAACATAAAATGGTCTGAACTTTTGTTTGGATAGAAACCGACGACGATGACCACGGACCCTCCCATGGACATAGTAAGTGGGGTTCAGTTTATGATGCTTTTCTGTGTATTGTTTTTTGAATTTTTTTGTATCATGATAATTCGATATTTTGTAATTGTAATTTGGATATTTTTTGAAATGTTTTTGTATTATAATAATGTGGTAACTTGTAATTGTAATTGTAACTGTATACTTGTATCTTTGTTAGCTGCCCAGAGTTGCTTTGCGAGTGCGGCGGCATACAAATTAATAATAATAATAATAATAATAATAATAATAATAATAATAATAATAATAATAATAATAATAATAATAATAATAATAATAATAATAATAATAATAATAATAATAATAATAATAATAATATGGGAAAACATCCATGGGGGAAATCCACTGTACCATTAAATAATAATTGTGTGCTATCAAATCAGTTCTAATGTAAGGCAACCCAGTACTCAGAAGTGATTTATCATTCCCTTATTCTGGGGTGTACCTATGACTACACAGGTGAGATTTTCTCTCAGGAAGCATAGCAGAGAATCTTCTTCTCCACTGGCATTATTTTGTTTTTTTGTAATATGTTATCTCTCTACCTTCCTCTGGGTCTGCCTCTTGCTCTTTGTTCTACTCCTCTTTTCACATATGCCTTATATGATATGGAATTCTAACACATTCTCTCCAAATGGACAAACCACTCTATTTGTTGCCTCTGTATATAAATTAAGACTGGTTCTATTCCGTTTATTTTCTTTATAATCTCATTCCTTTATAATCTCACTCCAGCAGCCTTCCTCAAACATCTCTGGGGATGTGGGGAATCAATCTCCCAAAATCTGCTTTTTGTACAGTAAAATATACAATAATAAATAAATGCACAAGCAAAGAAATTACAGTTTGTCACCCTTGCATAACAGCCAAGTCTGCTGCCTCTCTTCGCATAATGGCAAGACTAGTCCTGCTGGGACTTCATTTCTAATTAATCATGCCTTGAAGAGACATGTCAATTTCACTCTTAAGGCAGGCCACATTTTCTCCTTCTGGCTATGATATCTGATTGCACTTACCCATGAACTTGAACTTTTGTTCTAGATTTTATTTCACCCCCTTATTTCTTAAAAAAATACACAAACATAGCTCTAACCACATTGCTGTTCTGTTCTTATTGAACATATTTTTGAAGTCTGTGGGTTATGGAGTGGCCAATAATACATTGTTAAGTGCCCCCTCCATTTTCTCCACAAATGTCATTTTTGGCTTCTCCAACAACTTGAACACTACCACATTCTTTCAAACAAAAGGTCAATATATTGAAAGATTTTGAAAGAAAGCACTACAATCCCTTAAACAACCCACTCTAATGTTTCCTGGCGGTTTTGTTCTCTGCTTGCCAGATATAAGGAATTATTGTATCTGCACAGCAAGACTGGAAGGAATCTAAACTTTTAAAACAGATTACTTGTGGGTATCTTGGCATAATGTGTAGAGATTTCCATCCACAATATCTCCACACTAAATTGTTGCTGGCATTTGTAAATGTGTGCCTTGGACAGCCATTATTACTGAAACACTATACAAGGAATAAACTGAAAGGAAACCAAATGTATGTGCGTGCATGCTTGTGTTTTGTGTGTATGAACATAGGAACTCTGTTAACGAGATGCAGTAAAATATTTGGCAGCTCTCCCTTCTTGAAACGTAAAACTTAGGAAGCAGCAGAGGCAATAGGCTGAATATTGAGAAACAGGCCCTTTCATGATAAATATGGTGGAAAGAAATGGTTCCAATTAAAACCTTGAATTTTGTATTTGTGGGGCTGCCCCCCTCTAATTCTTAGCTAGATTGGTGGCTATTAAAATCACCAGCATATATAGTTGGGTGAAGGAATGATGGAAGAAGATGATGTGATTAAGCTGCTACTGGGGGTTTATACACTTTTACTATGTTCATGCTGCCAACTTTCACTACACTCATGTGAACATCAATTTGGGTAGGGCTAGAAATCAATCTGACATTCTCTATGTCCCTTCTAGCATACATTATTACTCCATATGTGTGATGATACATAATGCCAATTATTTCGTTTTCAGCGAGCTTAGCTCTGGATCATGCTTGATCTTCATCTATCAAATTAGTTCCCTGGATTTGCACTAAGTCTATATCATTGTCCCTTATTTATTTTTTGACAAATATTGGCATTTTGATTGACTAATACCTTCAATATCAAGCTGGCAAATTCACCAGCATGCTGCCCACCTGCAGTAGATGCTTTCTAAATACTGGTTATTGGATTAACCCAGAGATTTATTTTTCAGATTTCCTGATATAAACACTCTTTGAAATGGCTGATAAAATTTTGCTTGGATCAGCAAAAAGCCACAGGCAGCAGTAGTTACAGTCCTTCTCCTCCAAGCCAATACTGGAAATATTTCCGACAAGACATTTATTTTATTATTGATCAATGGTTTTGATTTGTTTGGTTCCAACTGATTCATCTACAAGTTCTGATCATGCTTGGAGAACAAGAAACTAAAAAGACATCACAGGAGATATTATAAATGTACATATTTTTGTTCATTGAAATTATTTGCTATTGAACAGTACTTGGGGGGAGGCAGCTTGTAGCCATGAACAAATGGCTCTCAAACTCACATGCACACATCAGCTACCTTTATTCTCTCTCTCCCGCGCTAATTTTAAAAAATAAATAATATTTTCTTTCTTTCTTAATCGTCTCATCTTCTACCTTATGGTGTAGAGCAGGGGTGCCCTAACTTTTTGGGCTGTGGGCCGGTCATGTGGTTCAGGGAGCTGGTCACTATGGCCTTGGGGCTGGATCCGGGCACATTTTACTTCCACTTTCAAGAGTGACAAGGGCTTTGTGGGCCAGATGAATTCACATTGGGGCCCAAATCTGGCCCCTGAGCCATAGTTTGGGCACCCCTGGTGTAGAGGATTCCACAAAGGATCTTCATTGGGATCTCTCCTTAGACAACTCCATGGCTCGCCAAAGGTCACTCCCAAAGTCATGATCCTTGTTGCTCGCCTGGCCGTCATCAGTGAAATCCATCCAGTTTTTCTTTGTGTGTTTCTTTTAATCAGTTAAATTTGGATGAGCGGGTGATTGGCCCTCAGCACCCTAGCATGGTAAAAGGGCTGCCTTCTTAGCACCTCCATGCTGGCACTGCTGCTGTTTCAGATGCACTGACTTCGTTCCTTAGGTCTGCAGCTGTTAGGGTAATATCCCCAATGCTCAGTCCCCAGGAGAACTTAGCCACCACCATAGTGATGGTGCCCACCCCCAAGGACAAGGCCCCATGTGCTGAGATTTGCCTGGGTGCGAACAGTTACAGCCAAAGCCTTCTGTTCACTATATATAATGAAGGAAAATAGAAAAAGCTGATCCTCTTGGGCTACAGGGGGAAGTGGCACAGCAAGCAGCATCAGCTGCTAGGCCAGAAACATGAATGAGACACCAAAACTGGATTCAGTTCCTATTCTTGCCTTGGAAGGAGCGTTGGGAGGAAAGATTCTTCTGCAATCCCTCTGAATGCTATCTAGTTGGCAAGCATTAACTGATGCTTCCCAAGTAACATTTCTGGATGGTAGAGGCAAAAAGCTTCCACCCAGTGACACATAGGAACTAAGAAAAAAGAACAGTGGAATTGAGGGGGACTTGCATTGGAAAATATTCAGCCTTGATCCTTTGGGACTGCTAGCCAGCTTTTCTCCTCCTGCTGTTTATTGTTATCTTGTTGTGTTAATTTTGTAAGCCACCCTGAGTTGCTACGACGTGGCAAGTGGTCAGCTATATACATTTGATTTATAAATAAATAAAAATAAATAAGGACATGATTTCTTGGACTGCATATTCCATATCTCCCCATTCTGGGAGTTCTACCAGATCAAAACTGGAAGACTTCGAGGCTTAGAAAGGCCTGTTTCCACCCAAGGTTCCTGTCCCTGCCCTGGTGCAAACAGGGAGATTTTCTATCTGTATCTATACCTATAAGAAAGGGATGTGGTCGTGTGTGTGTGGAATGTGTGTCCACATCCATCCAGCCTATCCTGTAATGCACCATGCATACCTTGCCCAACTGAGACCATCACCGCAAGTATCTTGAGGCTGCAGGTGGGTCCTCTGCCCCACAAATTCTCACAAAACAACTGTGCAAGCACAAAGAGGGTTTTGCCACACGCAGATCCACGTGCTCATCCGTGGTGGCATGCACAGATCCATTGATCCGCATGGCATTAAAAATAAAGAGCTGCAGCCAAAACTGTGCACGCTGAATACAAAGCTCCAGCTGAAGCTGCGCATGACATTCCCCTAAGCTGAACCAAGCGGAAAAATCAAACCGCCGTTCCCAGCACAAATTACCTCAGAACTTTCAGCTGAGGGAAAGACAGAGTGAAACACAGCTGACGCAGCAGCGTCAAATCAATAATACAAAAAAACCCCAAATATCGAGAATAACTCTACAAAAATATAAACACAAAATACAACAAACAACATAATCAATAAACAACAAAATAAAAAGATGACAGCTGATGGATCACAGCTGAGGTGAAGGCAGAGAATACAAGAACAGAAGCATCAGTGGGGCTACAAAAATACAAGAACACAAGCAAATAAAAAGACATAATCTAAAACATTTCTTTTCAGAATAATTCTTCAGTAATTAAAACATGCAGAGGGACTGTGCGTGTTAATGTGTGCATCGTTCTAATTATTTACCATACAAGGCATTACAAACTAATTAGCAACAGAAGCCAAAGCCGCAACGGTTCACATATCTTACTGAAACAATATATATATATATATATATATATATATATATATATATATATATATATATATATATATATATATATATATATATATATATATATATATATATATATATATATATATATATAAAATAAACAAAAAAACCTTTTAACAGGATGCCTCCAAAAAAGTCATAACATTGGCCAGGTAGAACGAACAGCATTTAAAAGAAAAACACAATGCAACAAAGAAATACCACAAGAGAGAGAACAAAGACTTGCAAGGCGCAGAAAAACTGATGCAGATTTTAGAGCAAATCTAACAACAGATCAACATGAAACAAGACTAAGAAATCAGAGAGAAAAAGACAGTACAGCAAGAGCAACAGAACCACAACCCAAACATGAAAACCGACTACAACGAAAAAGATAAACCATGACACAACTTACGTCCGAAAACAAAACAACACAATGCAGATTGGAAATCGAAGGAATTTCCTACAATCCAGAAAAAAAATATTCCCAGGATACCAGAATAGAATCGGAAACCTAGACGATATTTGCAGTTTCTGTCAAGCCAGAAAAATTTAAAAAAGAATCACAAGGACTATGTTGCAAACAAGGAAAAATAAGAATACAACAACTACAACCACCATAAGAACTTCAATGATACACAACTGGAATTACACCAGACTCTAAACATTTTCTTAATAACATAAGAAGATACAACTCCTGCTTTCAGATGACTTCTTTTGGTGCAACAACAATTATTCAACACAAAGGCTTCAATCCTACATTTACAATACAAGGACAAATATACCATAACATAGGATCTTTAATACCAGTACCAGATGAACAACCCAAATTCCTTCAAATATATTTCATGGTAAACGAGGAACAAGAGACTGCCCAAAGATGCAAATATATTGAAGGCACTGAAAATCATATTACAAAGAATGTTTCATCAGCACAATCAGCTCATCCGCAATTTTAAAATTGCATTAGAAAACATGCTAACAGATGAATATAAAATTGTAATTGCTGCAGACAAAATACCAGGTAAAACAAGAAATCCGTCAAGATATGAAAATATATGTCCTTTACTTCAGGTAAGTGAGAGAAAACCAAAGCAAACTAGTAAATAATGCTTTTCACCTCAGCTTCTTCTGGGTTTTCTCAATGGAAATTGATTTTCTACAATAAAAATAATAATATAATGTAATACAGTACAGTATGTACATAAATATATACAATATTTACAAGGAATATATACAGATAGTGGTACAATTAACATTAATAGTAATTATTCTTACCTCAATGGAAATACTTCGTAGTAACAACGATAATTATTGTTTATTCTATGTGATCGTGTTCTAGCCTCTTAGTGGCTTCTTTAGTGCTAAGGACGTTATAGTGCTAAAGAGTGTGGAAAACTTATACTTGCAGGCAGTGCACAGCTGTAAATAATTACAGATACTCAGGGTAGGAGTCATGGTTACAGGTAGCAGCTGAAGTTTTGGTCTAAATTTAACCCTGAAGGAGACACCGAATCCAACAAGTGGATGTAGTAAGTTTTAACAACAAATTCATGTTAACCCTTTCATACATTTTGATCGAAATTTTCTCAAGTGCAAGAAACTTAATGTCATTTTCTGAGTGGTTCTTTTCCATGTAATGTGCCACAAGTGGGGCAGAGGTGACCTGGCCCCGGATTCGAGATCTATGTTCAAGTACCCTAACTTTCAGAGGGCGCCCAGTTAATTCCACATAAAACAACCCACAAGGACAGATGATGGCATAGATCACATTTCACGAGTTACAATTCGTGAAACTGGCTAACTCAAGTACGTAATCTCTCTTCGGGACACTGATGGATTTAGTTTCCCAAGCAAATCGACAGGCGACACAGTCCCCACAGCGATAATGTCCTCAAATGATGGGAGGAGGATTAATGTCCATGGCAGCATTGGAACTAACTAGATGATTATAGAGGGACTTGGTCCTGTGAAAGCCTACTAACGGTTTCTGAGCACACCCAGGCAAATCTTCGATAATGTGCCAATGTTTTAACACCAATTTCTTAATTTTGAGGGCCATCGGGGTATAGTCCAGGGAGCAAAAAATCCTAGACCTGTTATCTTTTTCTTTCTGTTTTAATAGTGAACCCCTGGGTATAGAATTGACTTTGTTAAATTGAAGAGAAATAATCCTATCTGGATAACCCTTGTCTGTTAAAAAATTACTGATGGTATTAGCTGCTTTTTTAAAATCACTATCTTTGGTAGAATTTCTTTTTGCATGAGACAAAAGGCCAAAAGGTATGTTGTATTTTAAGTGCGCAGGATGAAACGAGCGAAAGTTTAAGTAGGAGTTTCGGTCCATCAGTTTTCTATATAAACTCATCCCAATTCTGGCGTTGGAGACATATACATATACATCCAAAAAAAGGTATACTAACCCGATCAGAAACCCCAGTAAAGTTTAAGTTAACATCAAGGGAATTGATCCAGTTCATGAAAGCGGGCACTATATCCATAGAATCAAGTATAAAAAATAGGTCATCAATGTACCGCTTATATGATAAGATGTGTTTATGAAAGGGATTAGCCTCTTTGCAGGCGCACCCCCCAATAAAGAACTCAGACACTGGTAAAAGTGGATAACGGCATTGGGCCACATTTATTGATTCATGCCCTAGTCCAAATTATAAATTTCTATTGGTAAAACGACCAAACATAATTCTTAAGGCAAGCAGGCCGAAGTAACACTGGTAAGGTACCACCCCAAAATTGCCAACGGCAATTGGTTACAATGTATCAATTTGTATCAATTTGTTTGTTGACAACAAAAAAATTGTTGGCCGTAGTCAATATCTAACTAATGACCCCACCCTCTGACGCGTATCCGTGAAATCACGGGGTGATGCATGCTGTCTAGCTATCGCCATCACCCCGTCGCCTAGTTCGTCGTTGACCGGACAACGTTTAACCAACTTATGCCTGTCTAGTGCTGTCCAGTCAATTGCGATCCTGCCGGATACCTGTGGGTCATAAATGTTTACCTTACCAGTGATACCCGCCCATGTGACCAAAGTCAACAGCAGCAACAGAAACCCCTATATCAAACCATAGCAACAGTGTGGGATGGGCGAAAAAACCAGGACCCGAGAGCCAATTGTGGGTCCCAGCCAAAAATTACCACCCGGCCCCGAAGCGACCAAAATATCACACTGTTAACTAGGGAGGGGGTGGAGGGGAAAAACTTCTCCGCTCCGTCGCTTCGCAAAATGGCAGCTCGGCTGCCTCATGGCCACCCCTTTTATAAGGGAGCTGGCCACGCCCCTAACTACCTGGATGCCTTCGTCCTATGGGGGGCCCCCGCAAAGGGCGCGGCGGCCATTTTGGCGCCGCGCTTGCATTGCAGGCGCACCCCCCAATAAAGGACTCAGACACTGGTAAAAGTGGATAACGGCATTGGGCCACATTTATTGATTCATGCCCTAGTCCGAATTATAAATTTCTATTGGTAAAATGACCAATCATAATTCTTAAGGCAAGCAGGCCGAAGTAACACTGGTAAGGTACCACCCCAAAATTGCCAACGGCAATTGGTTACAATGTATCAATTTGTATCAATTTGTTTGTTGACAACAAACAAATTGTTGACCGTGGTCAATATCTAACTAATGACCCACCCTCTGACGCGTATCCGTGAAATCACGGGGTGATGCATGCTGTCTAGCTATCGCCATCACCCCGTCGCCTAGTTCGTCGTTGACCGGACAACGTTTAACCAACTTATGCCTGTCTAGTGTTGTCCAGTCAATTGCGAACCTGCCGGATACCTGTGGGTCATAAATGTTTACCTTACCAGTGATACCCGCCACACGGGGAGGCTTCCAAAAGGCTCACCGCCCCCCCAAGACCGTCAGCTCGGTCGACAGGCCTGCTCGCCAGTCCACTAATCCAGAGGTCCATACCTCCCTGCGACAGATGGGCCCCATCCCCTGAGTAAAGCTCGTAAATTTGCAGACTGATGGCGGGGAGGCTAATGACGCATCCCCCACCCTTGTCAAAAAGGAACCGGGCAATAGCCCCGTTCACGGAGCGTCGGCCCAGTCAAGAGCCTCGAGGCCGAACGCCCCCTTGTAAGCGTACCGCGGTATCGTGTCCGACCAATTGAGGTATGTGGCAGGCCACACACAATGTGAGTAGGGCAGGTCACTGCAAACCGCAAGTTTCCGCGATAGGCCAGTGACCTGCCCCAAGCCATCGCCCCCAAGGTACATAACCAGGACATCGGGCGAGTCAGCATCCCTGATGTAGAAAAGGAATGGCAACAGTTCCCGCCATAACATGCCGCGCTTACCATACCACCTGAGACGTGCGGATGCACCCAGTCCCAGTCGGGGTCCCATTCTGTCGCCGCAGCGTAACGCGCTGCCCTGTGCTGCGTAACGCACTGCCCTGTGCAGTGTAACGCGCTGCCCTGTGCAGCGTAACGCGCCGCCCCATGCAGCGTAACGCGCTGCCCTGTGCACGTGGCTATGGCCCACCAGCCATACTGTCACCTGTGTAAAACGACACCCAGGGTCTGTCAAGGAAAAAAGGGGGGGAGAAACAGTGCAGTGACTAAACTGGTACTCACGGTCGCAGAGGGCGAACACAAAACTGAAAACATTGTGATCCCCACCCTCCCATGCGGCGTATTTAGCCCCGGAGTACCCAAAAACAGCTGCAGTAGAAGCCGCCCCTATCCTGAACGAATGGGTGCCGCAACTAGCCCCAGAGAGCCCAACACTGTCTAGTGCCTTCCCGGCACCCTCCAAAATTGAATTTAGTAAGGGAAGACCCACCCTGGTGACAGAAAAACGGGCCATGGCGCGTGCCACACAGTGCAAGGAAATCCTGTAGGGCACCAACCGGACAGATGTCTGTCGAGGAACATCGTAGCAGCCTACCCCACTGCCTACGCCGTGCTGATTCGTTTTAGAGGAGCGTATCCCCAACTGAGCCCAATATTGTCCACACAGACATCTTCGAGTTCCAGTGCCCTACAACTTGCATCCGCCTTATACAGCATCTCAAGCTCGCTGATGCGGAGCGCTCCAAAAAGGCCACCGTTGTAGCCGCATGAAATGGGCTGCCTCATCTATCAAAACAGAGGCCAGGCCAGCCCCGGGCCAATTGGGTAAAACCCCCTGGGGAAATCTTGCATCCGCCTTATACAGCATCTCAAGCTCGCTGATGCGGAGCGCTCCAAAAAAGGCCACCGTTGTAGCCGCATGAAATGGGCTGCCTCATCTATCAAAACAGAGGCCAGCCCAGCCCCGGGCCAATTGGGTAAAAACCCCTGGGGAAATCGGGTGGCGGTCGTCCGGGAAACGCCCGCGCGCGCGCACCCACCCCTCCAAAACATGTCTCACACGGAAGTCATTGGTGCTGTCCACACGACCTCCCACTTTGGCCATAAAAGCCAACTCTGACAGCTTAGATGCTATGGTGCGTGGTGCAAGGCCCTGGGCATACAGGTAAACCATGAACCGCAGAACATGGGTTACAGGGATCGGCCAGGTTCCTGGCAGTCGAAATTGGGTACAGAATGCTCTGAAAGAACTAAATGCGTGGTGATACGCCTTACTCGTGCATGGCGCTAGTGACAGGCCAATCGCCCGGTTCACCTCTCCTTGCCAACGTTCCATATCTCGTCCGGGAGTGGCGAGGGAAATTCCTCCGCATCCGGGGCCAAGGCACGGAACCAGGAGATCTGCAGGCGGGACAAAGCGTCAGCAATATCATTATCAACCCCTGGGACATGCCTGGCCCTGAAAAGAACGTTGAGGCGCAGGCTGCGCAACACAAACTAGCGCACTAGGTCCATAACCCTGGGCGATTTAGAAGTCTGTGCATTGACAATGTGGACAACAGCCGCATTGTCACACCTAAAATGCACCACCGAGTTGGCCCACTCCTTGCCCCATAGCATCAAAGCACCCAGGATAGGGAAACATTCCAGATACGTGAGACCACGCAGGCGACCCGTGCCTGCCCAGGATGGTGGCCACCCACCATAGGCCCACTTCCAATTGAAGTACATCCCATAACCCAGGGATCCCGAGGCATCGGACTGTATCTGAAAGCAAGGGGGAGCCAGGAGCTCAGACCTCCAAAATGACACCCCATTGAACTCCCTCTGGATCTGTGGCCAGACAAGCACGTCCGCCCTGATACCCCGGGTAAGTCTAACCCTATGGTGGGGCCTGGATAATCCTGCCATGGCATCGCACAAGCGCCGAGCAAATGCCCTGCCCGGTGCGACGACCCTGCAAGCAAAATTGAGGTGACCATGTAGCACCAGCAGTTCCCTCAGTGATGCCATGCGCTCGGCCAACAAGTCCGAGATAAGGGCCACTAGCCTTGACACCTTACCCCGCTGCAACCTAGAAGCCTGCGCTACCGTGTCAATCTCCACCCCCAGGAATACTAGCTGTGTAGATGGGCCCTCGGTCTTTTCGGGCGCTAAAGGGACACCAAGTTCCTCCATTAGCGTCTGAAATGCGTTGAGGAGACGTGTGCACGTGTCCCAGCCCCGTCAGCCCCGAATAAAACCATCCAGGGAATGGGCTACAGACCGGGACCCTGACCTGCGGACAAAAGCCCACTCTAGGAAGGTGGTGAAACGCTCGAATGCCGAGCCCAAATGGAACAGCCAAAAGGCATGGCATCATCGAAATAATATGCTCCCCGGAACGGGGGCGCAGGGACAGGGCCAACGACCCTGCCCGCATAGACCCCCTTGTCAATGCTGGCAGCAGCCACCTCCTCCCTCCCCCTAAGGGATAAAAGATTGGGGGCATCCTGAGGGGACCTATTACCCATGAAAGGGATCCAGAACCCCTGCCTAGAACCCTGAAGGAGATAACCCGCATCCTCTCCCTTCGGGTACAATGTGAGCCAACACTCCAACATGTCCACATTAATTGGGGAGGGAGCCCTTCGGTGAACCAGATCCATCTGGGGCAGTCTTGCCAGCCCCCTGTCCGCCCCTCCCTCTGCCCCGCATCCCTCCAGGCCTGGGACAGGCAGAGGCCGCATGGGGGCCAGCACAGGTGGACACTCATGTCTGTATTTGCAATTCTTCCCATTGCAGGAACCATTCGGACGAGAAAGTCCAGCACAGCAGGCGGGCTGTATCCCCCTGCCCCGCCCCCTGGCAGGTGACCTGTGCTGGGGCCGCCTGCTGGACCGCATGTCCACAATGGTATATCTCCCCGGGCGCGGGGCGCGTGGGCGTCACGTACAAAAGCCACAGCCTCTGGCATGGCTCATCCCACCTGATCTTGGGGTGTGGGGAAATCCACCTACGGCATTCCTCGTCATAAGCCAACCACGATGGGCCCGGAAAGTCAACCATCGCCCGGTAGATGTTGTCCAAATACTGGACCATCGGAATTGCCAAATCCGGCCGGGCTCTAAGGTACACCGCCATGTATATGAGGGAGGCCGGCAACCAGTTGGCCCACATACTTGGTGGCTTGCGACGACGTGCCAGCTCCTTATCCTTCTCATCCTGCCCCTCCCTCTCCTCCTTAGTGGGATCTCTGTTTAGGAGTGAGAAGATATCCACGTACTCCCCCCGCCAAATTTTCTCTCTGGTGGCCTGTGCCAAGTGGTCACCCAGCGGTAAGGAATACCCCGGTGTCGGCAAGGCCGAGACAGGCACCGCAGAGACTGCGGGCATCTGAAAAGGGGCTTGGACCAACCCAGCCACCCCCAAAACATTCCCCACAGGGTAGGAAACACCCCCCACCACGGGGCCCTGGGTGGTAGTTGTCGTCGCCGGGTGGGGCGTCAGCGGCTGTACCGCCGCACCACCCATGCGAGGCCAAGGCCATTGGAAAGCCCCCCCCCAATAGTGCACTAGTTTGGACGCATACTCACATGCTGCACCCCCGCGGGCCGCCCCCACCGGGGGTTCCGGCCCACTGGGGGCGTCAGAGCTCACGACCGCCGTAGAGCTCATCACTGGGGCCTGACCCGCACCGGCCTGTTGGTTGGGGAGCTGCGAGGCAGTGGCCGAGGTCGTGCCACGCGCCTCAAGCAGCTCGACCCGTCCCGTCGCCTGCCGCTGCCCAGCAGACGACGCGTCGAAATGAACCCCAAAGGGAGCCCCAGAGTGGCTAGCCCGGGCCAGGGATGCCTCGAGGGCCGCAACACGGGCCAATAAGGCTTCCACGCTGACAAGGGGCAAAGGGCCAGCCGGCCCGCCTACTGCAGGCATGGGTACAGGTCCCTGTACCCCGGGGCCCGAATAGGGCCACCACCCCACACCCGGGCCCGTTAGGGCCGATGTAGCAACCTGCCAGGGAAGGGGACCAGACCACCCCCCAAGGTTGGAAGGCCCCGGAGCGAGCTGCGCCCCTATAGAGGAAGGGCCAGCGGAATGGGCAACACCAGGAGCGGTGTCCACCGCTTGCGGGCCAAGGGCCGCAGCCCCTACCGGACCCGTGCGTGGGCCAGCATTCTCCAGCCAGGGAAAAAAGACCCCATTCCACCGGTCCCGGTGGGTGCAGGCAAAGGCGGCTGCTTGGGAGGCACGGCCGCGGTCCTCCGACCCGGATTGCGCCTCCGAACCGCATGAGCCTCGCTCGCAGCTGCCTTCATCTTCAAGGGCATCTCAGCCAATCGATGGGAAGCCGAAACGAGAGATTTCAGCAGCCAAAAGGCTTCCCGGTAAAGGTAAAAGCGACGGAGGTAAGAGGGAAAAACTTCTCCGCTCCGTCGCTTCGCAAAATGGCAGCTCGGCTGCCTCATGGCCACCCCTTTTATAAGGGAGCTGGCCACGCCCCTAACTACCTGGATGCCTTCGTCCTATGGGGGGGGGCCGCAAAGGGCGCGGCGGCCATTTTGGCACCGCGCTTGCATTCTTATAAATGAATAATTTCTCAAAGTCAATCATGTACAGGTTGGCGATGGCGGGCGCCAAAGCACAGCCCATTACCTCTCCGTCAATTTGCAGGTAAAAGTCTTGTTTATAGTGGGAAAAATTATTTTCCAACACTACGTCCATGAGATCCAATAGGAATCGTGTAGGAGGCCATAGGTTGTCTCGAGAATCAAGGGTGCATTCAATAATCAGTCTAACTTTGTCCAACGATATGTTGGTATATAGGGACTGCACGTCTATCGTAAGCAGCGCCATACCACGTGGAATGCTGAACCCTTCTAGCTGTAAAATGAAATCAGATTAATCCCTAACATAGGAGGGAGTGGTCATGGTGAAGGGATTAACAAACGAATTCACAAACTTAGCACTTCTTTCCAAGAGGGACCCTCTCCCAGCTACTATAGGTCTCCCCGGGACCAATGGACTAAGGGCTGTTTTTTTATGTATTTTAGGGAGTGTGTAGAACACAGGTACCTTAGAGAAGGATTGATTTAGATAATCAAAAGTTTTATCAGTGATATAATCAAAAGCAAGACCTTCATACAACACTGTTCTCAAAATAGTAGCCACTCTAGATGTAGGGTCAGTGTTCAATTTTCTGTAAAACTTGTCATTATCCAATTGTCTATAAACTTCCTTTTCATAATCAACTGTATTCATTATAACCACACCACCTCCCTTATCCGCAGGTTTTATAGTGATGGTCTTATCATTAGCGAGCCTTGCTAGTGCCTGATGTTCAGCAAAAGAAATATTTCTATACACCTTACTATGTGCCCGTTCAATATTGGTAATATCTTTAGGGACAAGATCCTTGAAAACCTCAATTGCTGGACAATCAACCTGTGGCACAAACATGGAGGGCAGTTTGAATTGTTCCCGATGGCCAGAGTCCATACCTTTAAAGAAAACTTTGAGTTTAAGAGATCTTATAAGTTTATATAGGTCTATGCGAGTGTTGAAGGATCTATACGCTGGAGAAGGTATGAAATTAAGTCCCAGGGAGAGTACACGTGTCTCTATCAGTGTTAGATCCCTGGAAGAAAGATTGAATATTAGGTCCTCTTTCTGCCTCGGCGTACGCGTTGTCCTAAAAAATTTCCACTGGTAGAAGCCCCTGCCATGTTTTCTCTTGCACGACATAACTCATAGGTTTTAGTGGCTCTGGAATCCATAGAAGATGATCTCGTGTCACTGTCGGAGGACTCGAATTCAGAGCTGCTAACTGGTTGTTTCCATGTTACACGTTTCTGTTTGTTCCTAATGCAAGGTAATTGCCATGTATAAATTTTATTGGAATTGTAATCCGCTGCGTCCCTGTCGAATTTTTTTGTTTTAAATTCTATTAAGGACTGTCTAAAGTCTTCTAGTTTTTTACTCAACTCCGCTAGTTGTGTGTTGGTGGAAGACCCAGGGAAGCGGTTGCTTAAATCTACTTTTAAGGAGTCAATTTTGGAAGATAGGGTTGAAACCTCTTTGTTCGCTTGTTCAATAATTAAAACAATAAGGTCAAAAGAACAGCGGTCCAGGATAGAGGACCATTTTTCAATGAATTCTTTATTATTATTTAGTCTTGATCTAAATTTAACCCTGAAGGAGACACTTTCAGAGGGCGAAATGTTAACTCACAAAATCTGATCTATGCCATCGTCTGTCCTTGTGGGTTGTTTTATGTGGGATTAACCGGGCACCCTCTGAAAGTTAGGGTACTTGAACATAGATCTCGAATCCGGGGCCAGGTCACCTCTGCCCCACTTGTGGCACATTACATGGAAAAGAACCACTCAGAAAATGACATTAAGTTTCTTGCACTTGAGAAAATTTCGATCAAAATGTATGAAAGGGTTAACATGGATTTGTTGTTAAAACTTACTACATCCACTTGTTGGATTTGGTGTCTCCTTCAGGGTTAAATTTAGACCAAAACTTCAGCTGCTACCTGTAACCATGAGTCCTACCCTGAGTATCTGTAATTATTTACAGCTGTGCACTGCCTGCAAGTATAAGTTTTCCACACTCTTTAGCACTATAACGTCCTTAGCACTAAAAAGCCACTAAGAGGCTAGGGTGCGATCACGTAGAATAAACAATAATTATCATTGTTACTGCGAAGTATTTCCATTGAGGTAAGAATAATTACTATTATCAGAGACTAGGGGGAGGAAAATGCCTCACAGGGGCTTCGTTGGGCTCCCAAAACTTCTTAGGAACACCCGGCAGGGCGGACCAGAGATCCTGCGACCTGCTGCCTCTATGATCATACTTCCTCCTAGCCCGATTCGCTGGGGAACAGGGTAAGAGAAGCCGTCTGTGTATGGCAGGTAATTTTATTCCGTGGCTGAAGCTAAGCTTCCAAATACTGCTTACTCTTCCCTTCCCTTAGACAGAGCAATCCCCTCTCACCTGTCTTCCTTCTGGCTAGGCGATGAGGACCGTTGAAGTTCCTTCTGGTTGCTCTGCTTGGTTTCCAAGCTGCTTTTTCATATAAAAAGCAGTCACTCAAACTACAGGGTTTTGTAGTTTTATTGTTAGAAACACAGTTACAAATCTTACTTACATAAAAACAAAGAAATAAACATAAAAATATATCTTCCTAACTTTTCTAGCAGGTACCTTTTTAATAGGTAGGGGCTGAAGAGCCCCACATGGCTTTCTTCTAATCCCGAAGAGACATCTTGCCTATGAAGTGGCTGAGAGCCAAGGGCATCTCCCTTGGTCTCAGGAGTGTGCTGGCTTCACTGCTCAAACAGTGCTCTTTTTATAATAAAAAGGGAGCTCAGGACCTAATAATGATCTCATTGCCGTGCACCTGTGTTCCCATGAGAAATGAGACAAGTGCACGTGTTGTGTGACATCTAGCCCTCACCTGTGCATTCTTGAGATGACTCAATCTGCAGGTGTCAGGAGGTAATTAATTTGATTGACAGGAGGGGGGCTCCCCTCCCTTGGGATAGCAGGTGTTCAAGGAATTTGTCCATGACTTGTAAACACATTCCTTTATCTTATCTTTGGCATCAGCATGTCCGGTCAGTGGGTGAAGGAATGCTAGCACCTGGACTTTGGAACATCTGGTAATTGACATTACATCATTGTACTTTAAAGTGGAATCTGGCTTTCTAAATCTGAGAAAGATACATGGATCAAACATCATCTATAAATCTATACAGGTTCGAATGTGACCGATCATTACAACTATTAATGTTAATTGTACCACTATCTGTATATATTCCTTGTAAATATTGTATATATTTGTGTACATACTGTACTGTATTACATTATATTATTATTTTTATTGTAGAAAATCAATTTCCATTGAGAAAACCCAGAAGAAGCTGAGGTGAAAAGCATTTGCTTTGGTTTTCTCTCACTTACCTGAAGTAAAGGACATATATTTTCACATCTTGACGGATTTCTTGTTTTACCTGGTGTTCCACCGTCTTGCCATTTTTCATCCACCTGAGCAGACAAAATACCAACAGGAGAACACATCCACAGATACAATGCCCCACAAGCCAATGAGGTAGCAGCAGTCATCTCTGGAGACACATTTCACCCAAGAGACATAATTCTAACACAACAAGATAAAAAACTACAATGCATATCACATCGTTCCTACGATACACTTCAATATCCAATACTTTTCCCATATGGTGAGGATGGATATCATTTTAACATGAAACACTTAGATCCAAAAACTGGAAAAGAAATGGAGAAAAAAAATCACAGCAATGGAATACTATTCATACATACTGATGATTAGAGATAAAGACTACAACCACATAATACACTGCAGAAAATTATTACATCAATTTGTTGTGGATATGTACACACAAATTGAAAGCGAAAGATTACTCTACATCCGTACACATCAGAAAACACTCAGAGCAGAACAGTACATACATCTTAAGGATGCTGTAGCAAAAGATGGAAACATTTCCAATGTTGGGTCACTGGTCATCCTGCCAGCATAATACACAGGAAGTCCCAGGCATATGCATGAGTACACCCAAGATGCAATGGCCTATGTAAGAAACTATGGAAGACCAGACTTATTCATAATGTTTATCTGCAACCCAACATGGCCAGACATCAAAAACAACCTTTAAAATGACCAAACACCCAGCGACAGACATGGCTTGCTTGCATGAGTCTTCAGACAGAAACAAACACAACTAATTAACCTCATTACACACCATCACATCTTTGGCAAAACCTCTTGCTAGATGTACACAATTGAATGGCAGAAAAGAGGTCTGCCACACTCCCACAACCTGATATGCCTGACCAAAAAATACATCCAACAGAAGTTGATAATATTTTTGTTGTTCAGTCGCACAGTCGACTCCGACCCTTTGCGACCCCATGGACCATTTTCCTCCAGGCGCCTCTGTCCTCTACCATCCCCCTCAGCCCTCCCAGTTCTGTGCCCATTGTGTCTATAATACCATCTAGCCATCTCATCCTTGGCCTCCCCCTTCTTCTTTTGCCCTCCACCTTTCCCAACATCAATGCCTTCTCAAGTGAATCCTCCCTTCTCATTTGATGTCCAAAGTATTTTAGCTTCATCTTTACTATTTGACCTTCCAATGAGCAGTCAGGGTTAATTTCTTCTAAGATTGACCTATTTGTTCTCCTCGCTGTCCAGGGGACTCTCAAAACCCTCCTCCAACACCACATTTCAAAGGCATCTATTCTTCTGCGTTCAGCCTTCCTAATTGTCCAGCTCTCACATCCGTACATTACTACTGGGAAAACCATTGCTTTGACTATTCTAATTTTTGTTTGCAATGTAATGTCTCTGCTTTTCACTATGTTCCCCAGGTTTCTCATCGCTTGTCTCCCAAGAATCAGTCGCCTTTTTATTTCATGGCTGCAATCCCCATCTGCAGTGATCTTTGATCCTAAGAAAGTAAAATCTGTCACTGCTTCTACTTCTTCCCCGTCTATTTTCCAGGAACTGATGGGGCCTGTTGCCATTATCTTGGTTTTCTTGATATTGAGTCTCAAGCCAGCTTTTGCACTCTCCTCCTTCAGCCCAATCAAGAGATTCTTTAGGTCTTCCTCACTTTCTGCCATTAGGGTGGTATCGTCTGCATATCTCAGATTATTGATGTTTCTCCCAGCGATTTTAATCCCATATTGTGATTCCTCCATCCCTGCACTGCGCATTATGTGCTCTGTGTATAGGTTGAATAAGCATGGTGACAAAATGCAGCCTTGTCTTACTCCTTTTCCTATTCCAAACCACTCTGTTATTCCATGTTCTGTCCTAACTGTTGCTTCTTGGTTCATGTACAGATTTCTCAGGAGGCATATGAGGTGCTCTGGTATTCCCATCTCTTTAATTACTTGCCACATCTTGTTGTGGTCCACACAGTCAAATGCCTTAGTGTAGTCAATAAAACAAAAGTAAACTTGTTTCTGGTATTCCTTTGTTTTCTCCATGATCCAGCGTATGTTGGCGATGTGGTCTCTAGTCCCCCTGCCTCTTCTGAAACCAGCCTGCACCTCTGGTAATTCTCTCTCCACATGCTGCTGAAGTCTGTCCTGTATTATCTTGAGCATCACCTTGCTGGCATGTGGGATGAGCGCGATTGTTCGATAATTTGAACATTCTTTGGCATTGCCCTTTTTTGGGATTGGGACGTATACTGATCTTTTCCAATCCTGTGGCCACTGTTTTGTTTTCCAAATCTGCTGGCATATTGAATGCAGTAATTTGACGCCATCATCTTTTAGCGCTTTGAAAAATTCAACTGGGATACCATCATCTCCACTAGCTTTGTTGTTTGCAGTGCTCTTTAGGGCCTTTATGACTTCGCTCTCCAGGATGTCTGGCTCAAGTTCAATTTCTTCATCATTGTGATTATCAGGAGTGTTGAGGTCCTTTTTGTAAAGTTCCTCTGTGTACTCTTTCCATCTTTTCTTAATTTCTTCTGCATCAGCTAGCTCCTTTCCGTCTTTGTCCCTTATCATGGTCATTTTTGCTTTAAATGTTCCCTTGACTTCCCCAATTTTTTGAAAAGATCTCTGGTTCTGCCTCTTTTGTTGTTTTCCTCCATTTCTCTGCACTGTTCTTTTAGGTAGTTTTCCTTATCTCTCCTTGCTTTTCTTTGAAATTCTGTGTTCAAATGGTTGTAGTTTTTCCTTTCTCCTTTGACTTTTGCGTTCCTTCTTTCCTCTGCTATTTTAAGAGCCTCATCAGACAACCACTTTGCTTTCTTACTCTTCTTTTCTTTTGGTATGGTTTTCTTTGCTGCTTCCTGCATGATGTCCCTCATCTCCGTCCATAATTCTTCCGGTACTCTGTCTACCGAGTCTAAGCCATTAAATCTGTTCATCACCTCCACCGTGTATTCTTTAGGGATGCTGTCTAGGTGATATCTTTCTGGTCTCCGTGTTTTCCCTATTTTCTTTAGTCTAAGCCTGAATTTTGCGATCAGTAGGTTGTGATCTGAGCCACAGTCTGCTCCAGGTCTTGTTTTTGCTGACTGTATGGAGGTTCTCCATCTTTGGCTGCAGAGTATGTAGTCAATCTGGTTTCGGTGTTGGCCATCTGGTGATGTCCATGTGTAAAGTCGCCTCTTGTGTTGCTGGAAGAGAGTGTTTGCTATGATCAGTGCGTTCTCTTGGCAGAACTCTATCAATCTTTGCCCTGCTTCATTTTGTGTTCCAAGACCAAATTTGCCTGTCATTCCCTCCACTTTTTGATTTCCTACTTTGGCATTCCAGTCTCCTAATATAATTTGGACATCATTTCTTGGTGTCTGTTCTATGAGGTGTTGTAAGTCCTCATAGAACTGGTCCATTGTGGCTTCATCTGCACCAGTGGTTGGTGCGTATATTTGGATCACAGTGACATTGAAAGGTTTGCCTTGAAATCTGACTGACATCATTCTGTCATTTTTGAGATTGTATCCCATTACTGCTTTTCTCACTCTTTTATTGACAATTATGGCTACTCCATTTCTTCTAAGGTTTTCTTGCCCGCAGTAGTAGATATGATGGTTTCCAGAGCTGAATTCTCCCATCCCTGTCCATTTGAGCTCACTGATGCCCAAGAAGTCAATGCTTATTCTTTCCATCTCATTTTTTACCACTTCCAGTTTTCCTTGATTCATAGACCTCACATTCCATGTCCCTATGCAGTATTGTTCCCTGCAACACTGTATTTCTCCTCCCCCTTTCGTATCCCTCCCCCTTTTCAGATCTGCTGTGCTGAGCATCCCCTTGTTTTGCCTTTTGTTTTGGTCCATAGGGTTCTCTTGGCAAACTTTGTGGCGTGCCTTGCCGGTCTCTACGCCAGTCTTTTCCCATCACACATGTTATCACAGTTTAAACAGTTTTAAAACAAAGTATTATCATGCACAATATCACAGTTTATCACATAGTATCAAAGTAAAAGTTGAACTAATTAATGAAAGGGAAAGAAAGAAAGAAAGAAAAAATCCACTTTATCAAGTCTCTATGTAAGTCAGTTTCTTGTACAGTCACTATGTCAATAAGCCATCTATGTTTAGTCAACTATATTATTTCAGTTCGATTACTTATCCTTTGCATGCACACAGCAGCTCTTGCCTCTCTTCGGCCACATGGAGTCGGTCAAAGGCGCTGGCTCGGGCCTCGCTGTGATGGTGGTTGTGGATGGTATCTCCTGGGGGTGGTCGGGGGTCTCCGGAAGTGTCCTTCTCTCTGGCCCCAGGTCTTTGGATGGGGAGGGAGGGGCAAGATCCTTTACTCACCTCCCCCTTGGGCCTCTCTGGCTGGCAAATGGGCAGTAGAGCTGGGCCTTCCTGAAGCCTGAAGCCTTTTCTTCCTCTCCAGGCTCAGATCTTTGGATGGGGAGGGAGGGGCTGGATCCTTTACTCACCTCCCCTGTGGGCCTCTCTGCATGGAATAAGCAGTAGAGCTGGACCTTGCTGATTTCTTTTCTTCCTCTCTAGGCCCAGGTCTTTGGATAGGGAGGGAGGGGCAGGATCCTTTACTCACCTCCCCTGTGGGCCTCTCTGCATGGAATGAGCAGTAGAGCTGGACCTTGCTGATTTCTTTTTCTTCCTCTCTAGGCCCAGGTCTTTGGATGGGGAGGGAGGGGCAGGATCCTTTACTCACCTCCCCTGTGGGCCTCTCTGCATGGAATGAGCAGTAGAGCTGGACCTTGCTGATTTCTTTTTCTTACTCTCTAGGCCCAGGTCTTTGGATAGGGAGGGAGGGGCAGGATCCTTTACTCACCTCCCCTGTGGGCCTCTCTGCATGGAATAATATTATTTCTGCAGAAATCCCAGACCTCCAGAAAGGCCCTGAACTACATGCTATAATAAAGAAAAACATGATCCATGGACCATGTGGCCCACTAAATCCACAAGCCCCCTGTATGAAAGATAAGAACTGCACAAAAAGATAACCTCAAAAATTGCTAAAGAAACACAAACAGGACAGGATGGATATCCTCTATACAGACGTCATTCCAAGGGATAAAGATGAAGACACAACCTGAAATGAACATAGACAACCGCTGGGTAGTACCATACTCACCACTACTAACAAAAATATTCAAAGCACACATCAATGTGGAGCATTGTAACAGCGTGAAATCCATCAAGTACGTGTGCAAATACATTAACAAAGGAAGTGATATGGCAGTTTTCGACGTTAGAAGCACCCACAAAAATGATGAAATCATGCAATATCAGTGTGGAAGATGAATTAGTAGCAATGAGGCATTTTGGCACATATTCGGCTTCCAAATTCATGAGAGACATCCAGCTGTCCTTCACCTCAGTGTCCACCTTGAGAATGGCCAAAGAGTGTACTTTGCACCACAGACTGCCACAACAGTTGCAGAAGATCCACAACAAACAACATTAACAGCTTTCTTCAAGCTCTGCCAAAAAGATGATTTTTCCCGCACTATACTCTGTCAAGACATACCTAAATACTACACATGGAATAAAACAAACAAACAAAAAAAGAATTCTGTGGAAGAAAAATTGGGAGACCCATACAGGACATGACATCTGTGCCAGTGATGCAATAGGCAGAGTATACACAGTACATCCTAACAACTCTGAATGTTTTTATCTATGGATGCTGCTGCACACAGTACCAGGACCTACATCTTTTCAACAACTTAAAACCATTAATGGACAAATATTGCAGACCTACAGAGAAGCCTGCCAGCAAATGGGATTACTGGAATCTGACCAGCACTGGGACACCACATTACAGGAAGCTACATTAATTTCAATGCCAGAACAAATAAGAACCCTATTTGCAATAATCCTAACTTCCTATAGCCCATCAAACCCACTCACTTTATGGGAAAATTATAAAAACCCACTTAGTGAAGACATACTTATGAAAGTCAGAAAAGATAATTCCAACACTGCAAATGGAGGAAACGGATGAGGAAATGTTCCGGATAATGAATGGTGCACGAGTCCCAATCCACATGGGTCCTACACGGTGGGAAGTACTACCATTGGAACACCTTGTGGAAGGATGTGCTGCCCAGGACAGAGCAGCTGAGCCAGAAACATGGCTCATACAACCCCTAAGGACAAGGGCCAAACCTATGGCCATTGACACGGTGCGCAACATGTCCCTGTCCACTCCAAGGGATGTGGAGAAAATAGTTCTTACTAACGAACTTCTCCAGCAGTATGCAGCGGAAGCAGAGGCGTACTTGGAAAAGGTGGCAAGCACTCCCAAAGCCATTCCCCAGGGGCGATTGTCACCAGCTTCCACGGCAGCTTCTCCAACTCTAGAGGTAACTGGCTTGTCAGTACCAGCCCCAATCCAGGAGGGACTTGGCTGAGGTTCTGTTAGAAGCGGCTGTGTCGTGCATTGCCTCTTTGGGTGGCCCTGCATACACGCCGCCACATGCGCGCCGCTGCCTGGGTGCCACTGCCTGGGCTGCTGGGAGTCTGTTTAGTGTGCATGGATGGTCACGCATGAGCCCAGCTGCCTGCCCCAGCTGCATGTTCTGTTGCACATGCAGACCATCGTGCATGTGCAGTACCACCTTCCCTGGCCGTTTTCCCCAGTGGGTGGGGGTGCCCCATGGTGACCCTTTTTGGGGGCACAAACCCTGAAATAGCCACCAGACTCCCACCACGACCATCTCTCTGGCCCATGGTAGGTGTGTGCCAAGTTACAGCACGATCGGTGCAGGGGTGTGGATTTGTATAAAGAACATACAAGATGACAACTCTGTTATATATATATATATATATATATATATATATATATATATATATATATATATATATATATATATATATATATATATATATATATATATATATATATATATATATATATATATATATATATATATATTTGATTTAATGCAAATTTTGCTACTTGTGTAGTAACAGAGACAACCATCATTGACTGAGATTCCACCCCCCCATTTTTAAAGTGGTAGCCATGTTATTCTGTAAAGGCATATCAGACAAAAACAACAAAAAATAAACAAAAAAAGACAAAAGTAATGCACATCTTAAAGACTAACTACTATATTTTAATGTGAGCTTTCATGGATCAAGACCACTTCCTCAGACATGAGAAAGACTACATGGCCCCAAGTTAAAGTGATAATGATTGGTTAGACACAAGTTGCAAAATGTGTGAGTAATTTTAGCATTTACATCTAGTAATGACTTAATATTATCGAGACCAAAGATCTAGAACATTTCCCAGATTTTCTTTTGTGCAAATGGAGATAAATTTCATGCACATCAAGGCTGCATTGACTGATTTTCTCCACATTCACAGAAAATTTGTGCTGTATCCAAATAGCCCCTTTTCACTTAATCATTCCTTGATCTTCCTTCTTCACCTCAACGTTTTTAAACTGATTTCCAGATGCTTAGAGCACTCTCTGGTCCTTTCATAAGTAATTAGCATTTTGCCCACAGCAAGCTGGATACTCACCTTACCAACATTGGAAGGATGCGAGGCTTGAGTCTGTCAGGATCAAACTCAGACCATGAGCAGAGTCTTGGCTGCAGTACTGCATTTTAATAAGATACTAATCTGATTAACTCATGAGTAGAGGATTTTATAGTTAGGAAAGTACTTGCCTTCTTGCTTGAGACTAGTTTTGAGGATTGACAGGATGAGATTTCCCCTACAGAGTATCAATACATGTACAGACAAATTAGAAGATGTAGATGGGTATGTCAATATCTAAGTGATTTTCCCAGCAGTGCAGAGGGTAGGAGCCATATTTATCTTGGCACATAGGTTTTTTTAAAGTATTTTTTATTATTTTTAAAAAGAAAAAAGTAATACACAAAGAAAAAAGACATCAATACATAGTAAAAAATAACATAGAAATACAAATTACAAGTAAAAATTAAAAATAAAATCACATACTTAAAAATACAGTAATAACAGATAGTGTATATTCATTTTACCTTATTTAAACCCTCTTGTTTAAACATATACTATTTTAATGTGAAAAATACACTATCTTAAAAAGAAAAACAATCTAAACATAAGATAATACCCCAGTGCTATGTACATTGCCTTGGGAGTTGCAGAGCTGCCCAGCATCACATATTATAGCCAAAAACTCATGTGACTTGGGGCTGGTCTGCCACCTTTACCTTCAGACAGTATATAAACCAGAAATGGTTTCCAAATGATTCCATATTTGTTTTTATCTGTCATACCTCTTTTTATTTTCAATTCCCATGTTAACTTATCATTAAGTGCAAGATGCCACATTTCTCTATACCATTCCTCTATATCCACTATAGAATCATTCTTCCAATTTCTAGCAATACATTGTCTTGCAGTTGTCAATATTATTGTTAATAATTCTATATTGTTTTCTTCCATATTCATATTATTAAACTCCATCAATAAGGCGGTACCTGACTCCAGCTTAAAGTTACTACCCATTATTTGTGATATTTCATTTTCTATTTTAAGCCAAAAAGCTTTAACCACATCACAACTCCACCACATATGTTCATAAGACCCCACAACAGTCTTACATCTCCAGCACATTTTTGATTTAGTACAATCCATCTGATTTAACCTAACCGGTGTCAGGTACCACCTCCACAGCATTTTGTAGTTATGCTCCATGACTCTCACAGACATAGATCTCATAATTCTTCTTTTCCATTTGTACCAACTCTTCAAAATCTGTCTTTTCTCTTATTAAGCTGGTCTCCAAAATATTTATTATTCCATTTATTCAATAAAATGACTTGAAACCAGTTCAAATTCAATTGTTCATAAATTCTCAATCTTTTTTCTTTATTTTTACATATCTGAATCCAATCTTTTAGCAGGAATACATCATTTTTCAGAAACACATCCCTCACCTTCCTATCCAACTTCAATGGAAAATTCCTCAAATCTTCCATTTCTGTAATTGGGGACACCTCTGGTGCTAACTTCCTTTTCAATTTCTTCCATAAATTCAATATTATTTTTATCATTCTATTTTTAAATTCAATTTTTGTCAATATTTTGTCAAAAAAATACTTTACCAACATGTTTCACGTCCTTCATCTCCATTTCCTCCCATATCATCTCTTCTTTCATTAATATTTTCACCACATTTTTTAATTGAAACACCTTATAATAGGTATCTATATTTGGTATTCCCAATCTACCCTCTTTCTGTGCTAAATACCACAACTTTTTTGATATTCTTGGTCATTCAAAATTTTTTGAAAATCTTTTATCTCTTTATCTTTAAGTTGTATTGGTAAAGCATCTAACAAAAAGTTTAATTTTGGTAATAATTTCATTTTACACAGTGCAATTCTACTGAACCAAGACAGGTTCAGCCTCTTATATTGTTGAATTTTTCCTTTATTTCTTTTTTCTGTTTTTCATAATTTAACTTTATTAAATCCTCAAATTTATTTGATACATTTATCCCCAAATATTTCAAATTGTCCTTAACCTGAATATGATATTTTAGTTTAATCTCTTCTCTTTTCTCTTTATTCATATTACAAAATATTACTTCCGATTTATCCCAGTTTATTCTCAAACCAGTCATTTCCCCAAATTCTTTAAGATGCCATAGCATTTTTGCTAAAGCTCCTTTTGGATTTTTCATAATTATTAGGGTATAATCTGCATACAAACTAATTTTATTCCCTTCAATCCTTCAATGTTTTTATCTTCCCTTATCATGTTCGCCAATATTTCCATTGCCATTATAAATAAGATTAGTGAAAGTGGGCAGCCCAGACGTGTTCCAGCCCACATAGGTTTTTTAAGAGAGCCTGTGCAATGTACTGGGTAGAATTTCAGACTAGGACTCAAGAGACCTGAGTCCAACTCCCCTTTTGGTCATTGGAATTGGGTGGAGAAAATGATCACTCCTTAACTATCCTACATTCCCCTACTAGAGTTGCTATAAGGTGAATAAGACTTAATGCAGGAGTTCTCAACCTTTTCAAACCGGGTGCCGGGTCACGCTCTCTCAGACAGCTTCAGGGGACGGATGGCTATTTAATTCTTCCTCCACCACACGGCACTTCCTGGTGTGGTGGAGGTGGGGGCACATGAGATGGTGCTGTGGGCCGGATCCCTGACACATCCTTGACTTAATGACACATAACAACAATTGGTTTTCCAGCTGCAAGGCCTGCATAAAGGCTAATATTATTTTTTTCAGTCCAAGGGATAAATTCAGTTTTAGATACCAAATAAAAATTGAGGGCACATTCCAGTGGCGAATAAAACCATTGTAACTTAAAAGCTTTCGCTTAGGATGACCACATGAAAAAGAGGGCAGAGTTCCTGTATCATTAAAAGTTGCTTTAAAAGAGATTTTACTGTCAGCTACACCTTCTTTTAGAAAATCCCTTCTGGAAACCCTATTCTTACTTCCCATGATGGAATTTCCAGCACTTCAAGCCTTTAGAACAGTGGTTCCCAACTTTGTTCCCCCCAACCTAAGTACTGTATCTCTAAAATCGTCATGCCCTCCCCTGTTTGGTGACATATAATTCTTATTATTAAAAAAATGAACTCTTATTCATGTGATAAATGTTTCCCTTGCTCGAAAGCCAGTTGTATCCGATTCTAGAGTTCAGTGCTCATCTCTGTTTCAAAGCTGAAGAGCCAGTGCTGTCTGCTTCTGCAGACATTTCCATGGTCATGTGGCAGGCAAGAAGGGACAATAGTGTAGTATTTCACTGAAAATAAACTGCAAAGCCTACCTTAGTACACTCCAGTTTAGAAGCACTATAAAGTATGTCACAATTGACAAGAAGTGCCACACAACAGCAGTTGGACTGCCAGCAAATCCACAGTGGGATCCCTTAAGTGTTAAAGCTGTGTTGATTCCTACCTTCTCTCCAGCTTTGCTAATTTACTAGCATGGGCTACCCGGCTTTGCTGGTCGGGTCACTTAGGCCGATCTTCGCCCTGCCCCCAGGAATGGAGCACTGTTCTCTGCCCTTGCCTCCCAGGGAATTGGCTCGCTAGGCAGGGGCCGAAGGTTCCCCCACACCATTTACAGACATACAAACAGGTATTGGATAATGCCAACATATTCAGAGTTTATGGCAATATAAAATAACCAATCAGAGGGTAATGCATGTTCTTTTCCTACAATTTTGTTTAGACAAACACTGCATGTATTTGAAAAATACACACATGCGTTAATAAACATACATTAGACAGCAATTCTCTTCATAATAATGCTGAATACTTTAAACATTGTAAAGCTTCAGAAATAAATGGCATCACAAATCTCAGTTTTACCTTTTACAATATTAACTATCCTTCCCAGTTAGCTCTCATCTGCAAATCTGGTTATCACTCCTTTTATCTCTTCATCCAATCCTTTTATAAAGATATAAAACAACACTGGGCATAGGAGAGTACCCTGTAGCATCCCACTTCTTTTTCCTCTTCACGATGGCAACAAGCTATTGGTAAGCATTATTGGGTATTTTCTGTCAATTAGCTACGAATAACACTGTGCTGTCTAATCCATATTTTCTCAAACATTATATTCTCAAGAATATAATGAACTTTTCTGAAGTCAAGATACACCACAACCTGAGTATCCCCCACCATTCTTCAAACTTGTGACTCTTTTTAGAAAAAGAACATTAATGTGGTATGACTTATTTTTCAGAAACCCACTTTGGGTCTTAGAAATTATACTGTAGTATTCTTGTTTAACTGTACATAAACCAACAGTTTCATGATCTGTTCTAGAATCTTTCCCAGTTTCTCTGTCAAGCTGTCCAGTCACAAGTTGCTCAGATTTTCTTTTCCCCATTTTTGAAAGTGGAATCAACATTGCTCGCCTTCGGTTTTCACGGGTTTCTTTTGTTGATGCAGTGGGTAAAACTGCTGTCCTGCAACTAAAAGGTTGGAAGTTCAATTTTGACCTGGGCTCAAGGTTGACTCAGCCTTCCATCCTTCCAAGGTCAGTAAAATGAGTACCCAGCATGTTGGGGACAAAATGCTAAATAACTTTTGAACTGCCCAGAGAGTGCACTAAGCACTACGGAGCGGTATATATGTGTGATTGTTTTGCTTTGTTCTCCAAGAATTAAGAGGCTCTAAAATTTCTGTAATCCCCTTGGGTACCGCACATCTGACCCCATAGGTTTGAAATAACTAGTTCTATTTCTTACCTTTGGCAGTGGTCTTACTTCTTCCTTTATTCTGCTTGAATTAGATTGACCAATCTTGTCCTTTCAGGAGAAGACAAAGGCAAAAAAAAAAGTGTTCAGCAGTGTTCATGTCTTCTCTCTGTCACCCATTAGTATTTCTACATCCTCTCAGTGCAATGGACCTTCTGCTTCCATTGTATTGAATCTCCCTTTTTGTTTCAACCTCTCTTCCTAGTCTGAACTCCTGAGCTTTAATCTTCCTAACCTCTCTACAAATACTGGATACTTCTCTATACTCTTCCATCTATTCAATTCCATTTCTTAAACTTGCCTCTTTTAAATCTTAGTTTCTCTGAATGTTCCTTGGTTTCTTTAGATATCTCCCACTTTCTTTTCCCCTTGGAACTATTCATTACTGTGCCTTAGCATCTCACCTTGAAGATATTATTCTCACACTAGGCATATTTAGCAGCTGTTTGTTCTTGCTTGCCTTAATTTAATCTGCCTTTTACAGAGGAATTGCTTGGGGGTTTAACCATTCTTGTTGTTGACTATATTCTTAATTCTTGGCATTGGAGAGTTTCCATAGCACAGAGGGAGTTCACTTAGTGAAACATTGTAGGAATTTATCATAAAAAATAACATAATTGAATTGTAATTATCATCAGGGAGCCAACACCATTGCCAACCTAATTGTAAAATATATTGTTCCTTTCAAGTTTTAATACATCACCTTAAGTGATTCCCACTTGGGCACTGACAGAGTACAGTAAATAGACTGACAGCGGGAAGCACTGAAATAGAGTTCCACCACTTCACTGTGCAATAAAAGATGTTCTCTTTTTTACTATTGTTCAGTCCATTAGTGTAATGCCTGGATGTTTTTCTCACAGTGGGATGCAGAGCAGGTGTTGTGGTTTCAAAGAAAGACCATATTTTTCAATTAAACCCAACTTGATGTAAATTTATCACCATCTGTTCATCTTAGCAATGAAGAGAATTGGTGTCTAATCTGCATCTCTTAGTTTTCCATAGATATGTAATGCTTGCACTTGTCTAAATTTATCACAATTTTATCCCTTTCATTCCAAGATTTGAGAATGAGCCCCAATACATGTAGCTCCCTTAGATACCACCTGCCTTGGCTTGTGAAACATTCTGATATATACTTTGGACTCCACTGAGGATAGTCAGGGCTCAAAGAGGAACTTTCTGCCTGGTACACTTTTTTAAGGCACCCAAACATGCAGTATCAGACAACACAAGCCTTTTCAGCCAATGTTAGGGAATTCACCTATGGATTCTGGGAATGGCAGAAATGGGAGCCTTTATATAGTAACCTGCCCTGAGTGGTGCTCACATCAAAATAGTGAGGCATAAATGTAAATATGTAAATAGGTTACACTTTCCCAGTCAGGACTAACAAATGAATTTTTTGAGTCCCTATGCTTTTCTTTTCTTTTCAGTTTAGTTTAGTTTAGTTTGTGATATATTTGTCAGTTGTTTGTTTTGATTTGCTTTGGGTTTTGTTATTATTTGTATCCACAGTGGGATACCACCCAAATGGGCAGTAGTACTTCAGTACTACAATAAATAAATAAATAAATAAATAGATAGATAGATAGATAGATAGATAAATAAATAGAAATATTTAGCTCATTGCACTTCTCACTGACATAATTACACACACACACACACACACACACACACACACACACACACACACACACACACACACACACACACACTGCATATTACAGGCAATGTGTCCCAGTCCAAAGGTACTCAGTACTTTCCTTCAGAAGCTAAACCTTTTTTTTTATAAATCAGAGGACCTTACTTGTTTATTTATTCTGCCATGTTTATAGCCATGTCAATAAATGGCCCATACGCCAGAAATATAATGCGAGGCTAAGTGACCTCCAGTTGGGGAGTGGGGGTTAATTATACTTTCCTGACCATTGTCAATGTGGTTGATGAGAATATTATGCATTAGGATATGAAAATAGTGTTTGGGATGGGGCACCATTTACAAATATATAAGCATATTTATGGCTTTGTAATGTTTTATCAATGTCAATTAATAGGAATTCTAATTTTGAGGTTCCAGGAGGAACCTACCATTTCTAAATACACACACACTTCAAGCTTCCATGGGCAAGAGGTGATTTGAACCCAGGTCTCCTTATGCTTTACCTACCATACTTAACTAACTCTAATATTTATGAAAAGCCTACAATACAAAGACAAAGAGGATAAACCCTTGTGTTCATCAGTTACCAGTCAGCTCCATGTTTTATTTGAGCCCAGCTGGCAATTTTGCAATACTTCTTTATCCAGGTCCGTGCTGACCAAGTGGGATATCGGAACTTGTTGCCGCGTACCCCTACTTATAACTAATAACTTAAAGGGCCATGCCACCTCAGCAGTTTCCACTTCCATTTCAGCTCCTCTCGCCGGGCTCCACTCCACCCTCTGGGAGAAAGTCTGAAGTGCTTCAGCAACGGTGCAGAGATAATAATAATAATAATAATAATAATAATAATAATAATAATAATAATAATAATAATAATAATAATAATAAGGCTTGGATTGAAAAAAACAACACAAAATTATTATTATCTCTACGCCACTGCCAAAGCATTTTGGACTTTCTCTCATAGGGCGGAGGGGAGCCTGGCAAGAGGAGACAAAGCGGGAGCAAAAACTTTCTAGGTGGCATGGCCCTTTAAGTTATCTTCTATACCTATAAATCCAGATGTTAACCATTGGATTTTGGCATATGCTTCTGCACCCATCCACACTATCCCGTACCGAGCCTCCTGCACTCGCCCGAACCCAGCCAGTAGAGTACTGCATGGTTGCTGAAGCCGGAAGTGGGGCAACAGCCCCACGTACGTGAACAAAGGGAAACAACTTCAATTCCCAACGTCCTCTGCGCTGCGCCATGCTTCAGCCAATCAGGATGACAGGTGCGAGCAAAAAGAATGTTGGGTAATGCGGCGTGCCCAATTGAAATCGAGCCGCAGAAAAAAACCACCACGCAAACAAAACAAACAAAACTCCAAGTCCCAGCATCCTACGTGCCATCAACACTTCAGCCAATCAGGCTGAAGGGCGCGAGCGCGCAGAATACTGAAAAAGCTGGCGTGACAAATAAAATGAAAAAACGCCGGCATCCTGCAATGGGAGTGCAAGTCCGCCACAGATGGACGCAGCGCCTCACGGCCTCGCAAATCAAAACCCCAAAAAAACCACAGCAGGACACCCGCCGGCCTTCTTTTCCGGAGCAACAGGGAGAAGAGGGACTCCCTTTCTTCCATGCTACCCCACCAAAGACACAGGGAGACCTCAAGGTAAGTTGAGCCGGGGTGGAAAAAAACCAGCAGCAGGCAGCAGTTCATCAGGGGAAGCACGCTCCCTGGCGAATGACTGGCTGCTGCCTTTGTACTTCTGACACCACTGTTTCGAGAACTAGCATGAAACAGCAGTGGAGGTAATACAAAAGCAGGAGCCAGCAATCCACAAGGAAGAGCACCACCCCTTACGGATCGCTGCCTGCCGATCTCCGGTTAGATAAGCTAGGAGACAAAGGAGACAGAGAGGAGAGAACCATCATCAGGCAGATAGCTCTTCTCTGCCTCCTTTTCACCCAACCTACCTAACAAACTTTACAGGACGAAGAGCAAGCTGACTGCCGGCTCCTCCTTTTCCCCATTGCTGCATCGAAACCAAATTTCGAAGCAGCAATGTGAAAAGAGGAACCGACAGACAGTTCATCACGCAAAAGAACATAACAACAACAAAAGCAAACATTTACCCCAAACGGCAACCACCAAAATTAATAAAACACAAATAAATAAATAATTAAAAAACACTTTAACCAACAAAAAAGTAAACAACAAAATCCACAAACAAAAACACCCACAATAACATAAAAGCACAGAAAAAACACCTAACTACAACACGAAAATACCTAACTCTTTTAAAATAATTTTTATTAATTTTATAAGATATAAAGTAAATATATGAAAAGTAACAAGTAAAGTATAAAAAATACAAAATGTATGCAAAAAAGGAAAAATCAACATATATAGAAAATTTAACATTAACATAATCATATAAAAAGGTAAAACACTAAGAGTATTAAGATACAACTAAAACTGCACTTGATTAAGTATAAGCAGTTAAATTTTATCCTAATTCATTTAATTATTATCAGCCGAGTAAAGAGTTTCTATAATCAAACTCTTGTTAAATCATTTGTTAAACGTCTTTTCCTTAATGTAAAAGTACATACTTTCCAAAATGACCCATTTAACCAATTTCTTACCATAATAAACCACAGAAAAAATCAAGTGCTAGTTCACCCCAAGTGACTGTACATTGCCCTGGAGGATGCGGTGGCACACCTATTTTACACTATTTCCCAAAACTGGAATGTTCCGGCACTGGTCTGCTCCCGTCATCTTTTTTTTACCAAAATCCACAAATGGTTGCCAAATTTGCCAAAATCTGTTCTCTTTTACTATTCCCTTTTTCTTATTCAGTTCCCACATTAGTTTATCATTCAGAGCTAACTGCCACATTTCCCTATACCATTCTTCCATCTTTAATGTTAGATCACTTTTCCAATTCCTCGCTATACATTACCTTGCCATTGTCAAACATACAGACAGCAATTCTTTTTTATCCTTATCTAAATACATGTTTCCTGTGTCTGCCAATAAAACTGTACATGGCTCCAGCTTAAAGTTCACCCCAAAAATTCTGGTGATTTCTTTTCCTCTTTTCTCCCAAAATTCCTTTACTATCATACAACTCCACCACATATGCTCATAAGTTCCCAATTTGTTTTTACATCTCCAACACATTTGACTTTTATTTTTATCTATCTGGTGCAACTGCATTGGGGTCAAGTACCATCTCCAAAGCATTTTAAAGCTATGTTCTTTTACTCTGACAGACATAGCTCTCATAATTCTTTTATTCCATTCCTTTTTCCAATCCAATTCTGTGATACTGACATTAAGATCTTGCTCCCATATTTTCCGCAATGTTTCTTGTGAGTTACTGTCTTTATTTAAAATCCTATAAATTTTGCTCACCAAGCCCTTTATATCCACTTCTCCTCTTCTAATTTTCAATAGTATTTCCTCAAAATCTGTCTTATCTCTTTCCAAACTGACTTCCTCCAAGTAAATACTATTCCATTTGTTTACCTGTATTACCTGTAGCCAGTTTAATTTCAACTGTGTATATATCTCTGTTTTTTTCTCCTTGTCTTTACAGACGTTTATCCAGTCTTTCAACAGAAAAATATTATGTTTGCCCAAAAATTCCTTAATTTCTCTATCCAAGTTTATCGGGATTTTTAAAAAATCCTCTATTTCTATGATCGGAGATAAATCAGGGAATAAGTCCTTCTTCACCTTTTCCCATATATCAAGTGTTGCCTTCATCATTTTATTTTTAACACCTAGTTTACTCCTTTCTTTATTCAGAAATACTGCTTTACCAATCTGATTTAATTCCTTCATCTCAATTTCCTCCCAAATTGGTTTCTCCTTCCTCAAAATTTTTACAATGTTTCTAATTTGAAAAGCTCTATAATAGTTTTTAAGGTTTGGTAGACCCAATCCACCTTCTTTTTGAGATAAATACAACAAACATCTATTAATTCTGGATCTTCTTCCTCCATTACAATAGGCATTAAATAAATTTTGAAAATCCTTAATTTTTTTGTCTTTTAATTGCATCGGCAGAGCATCAAACAGAAAATTTAGTCTTGGAAGTAACATCATCTTGCACAATGCAACTCTGTCAAACCAAGACAACTTTAATTTATTATATTGCAATATTTTTTCTTTAATTTCCTTTTTTTTGCTTTCCATAATTAAGACTCTTAAGATCATCCCAATTATAGGAAATATTTATCCCCAAATATTTCAAACTTTTTCTAACCTGAATTTTATATTTATCTTTTATTTTCTTTTGATCTTCTTTATCTACATTTCATGTTATCATCTCAGACTTGTCCCAGTTTATCCTCAATCCCATTACTTCCTCAAAATCATTTAAGTGTTCTTGAATCCTATCCAATACCCTCAAAGGATGTTTTAAAGTTACTAGAGTATCATCAGCATAGAGGCTTATCTTTGTATCTGCGACTCCCTCAATATTTCTATCCTGTCTTATGGCATTTGCTAACACCTCCATTGCCATAATAAATAGTATTGGAGATAGGGAGCATCCTTGACGTGTTCCTGCCTCTAATTTTACCTCATCTGTGATAGTATTTACTTTAATCTTAGCGGAACCTCACTGATATGATTGTTCAATGACTCTCTTAAATCTATCTCCAAACCCGTAGGAGAGTCAAACGCCTTAAATATATCCAAATATAGCATTCCAACTTTTTCTTTCTCTTTTAATGCAACATCTATTAAGTCGAAAGCCCTCCTTGTCAAGTCTGCCATATGCCTTCCTTTTAGAAAACCTACCTGATCTTTACTTATATAATTATTCATAACATTGTTAAGTCTTTTTGCCAATATTGTCATAAAAATTTTTGCATCTTGATTTATTAGAGAGATGGGTCTGCATGACTCCACTTTTTCTAGATCTTTACCCAGTTTTGGTATTAAAATAATTATTGATCTGTACCAGGAAGTCGGGATTGGACTTCCCTCCAATATCTAATTAAATAATTTTAAAAATCTTGGAACCACACTGTCTTCAAACTCTTTATAGAACTCTGCTGGCAATCCATCTTCCCCTGGAGATTTACACGTCTTCAAATTATCAATCGCATCTTTTATTTCTTTCCCTGATATTAGTTCTTCCATTCTAGATTTGTGTTCTTGAGTTATCTTCCCCCCCACTTGTTTTGCTAATCGATCTCTTAGTTTCCCTACATTTATCTTTTTTCAGTATATAACTCCTGATAAAAATCTTTAATTATCTTAGTTTTATCTTTTAATTTATTATATATAATTCCTTCCTTAATCAAAACTCCAATTTCCCTTTTACTCCTTTTTTCTGTCTCCGCTCTTGCCAACATTTTTGAATTTCTGTTGCTAAATTCAAAGTACTCCCTCTTCAAGTAGATTAAGTCCCGTTGCACCTTTTCTATATCCTTTCCGATATAGTCATATTTCCATTTTTAACCTTTGTATCTTATCAAAGGTCTTTATATTTTTTGTTCTTGCATGTTCCTCCTAT
This sequence comes from Bradypodion ventrale, assembly GCA_035047345.1. NCBI lineage: Eukaryota > Metazoa > Chordata > Lepidosauria > Squamata > Chamaeleonidae > Bradypodion > Bradypodion ventrale. The sequence goes on along the minus strand of JAWDJE010000009.1, from coordinate 19,326,725 downwards.
AATTGTTTTATCTCCTTTTCCATTTTATCATACTTAGTCCTATATTGTCTATTTCTGATACTTGCCAGCTTAATACTTTCCCCTCTAAATATCGACTTCATGGTATCCCAAACTGTATGGTATCCAATTTCTCCCATATCATTGCAAAGCCAGTACTCCTCCCAATTTTGAGTCATCTGTAACTTAATCTCCGGGTCTCTATATAGCTTGGGATCATATCTCCAATTAATTCCGCTCTTTACACCTTCTAATTTTAAAACCATCAATACTTTTGTATGATCAGACTCTTTAATAATACCTGTCTCTATATCTTCTAAATTTTTGATCATATTTTCTGTAACAAATATATAATCTATTTTTGAATAAGTATTCTAAACCTGAGAAAAAAAGGCATATGCCCTTTCTGATCCTTTTATCTCCCTCCACGTATCTTTCAAAGCTAATAAATTCATCCATCTATCCAAAATTCTCATTTTGCTACCTCCACCCCAGGTTAAGTTTGTACAATCTGTCATTGATCTTACCAAATTAAAATCCCCTGCCACTATCATCTTTGCAGAACCTTCCTTCCTCAAAATGTGATAAATCTTGTCTAAAAACTTATCCTGGCCATTGTTAGGAGCATAAATATTTACCAAAGTGATTTCTTCATCATCAATTTTGCCTTGTATGATTAAATACCTACCTTCCAGGTCAACTATTTTCTTGGTCATATCAAAACCCAATATTTCCGATATCAATGTTGTTACTCCTCTTGCTTTTGAAGAACCATATGCTTTTTCATATATTTGAGTCCATCCTAAATATAATTTATTCACGTCACCTGACTTTTGATGAGTTTCCTGAAGAAAGACTACGTCTGGCCTATCTCTCCTGAGAGCTGATTCTAATCTTCTGCGTTTGACTTGGCAGCCAGTACCTTTCACATTCTAAGTTAATACCTTTATACTTCATAATTCACCCAAATCCTCTGAATTGTGTCCACCGCATCCTCCTAAGGGCATGTGTTCCTTTAGCCAGGAATTCCCCTTCACCCTACATACATAAAAGAAAAACAAATATAGAAAAATTAACAAAAAACAAAAATATTTGATTACCCTCCCCACTTTTCTATCAAAAAAGTTATCTTTGTCTCCCAAAGGGTAGGGGGGGGGGAAACGTGTTGCTGATGCAAGATTACCATAGATATTATTAAATCCCCTGTGCTGTTGCTAATTCTTTTACATACCACCTACTGCCACCTGTAAATCCAAATCAACCTCCCCCTGATGACCTGATTTGTATCCCCCTGAAACAATTAGCTGTTCCTTAAGGGCATCCCATTCCTTCATTCCATTTTCAACCAATTTTGCTTGTTCCATATCATACATAGGATCCATATCCTGAGTGACAACGAATCATTTACCCAAGTATGAAAAAGCCAATTGTCTGGGAAATTTCCAGTTATACTTTATAGTTTTGATAATCAGTCTTTTGGTTATTGGTCTCATCATCTGCTTCCAAATTCTTTCCTCTATGGAAATATCTTTGTATACCTCAATGTCTGCTCCATCCATTTTCAAGGCCTGCAAACCCATTTTTTTGACATGTGCCATTACATTCAGTTTATCTGTGACATTTGCAAACTTCACTAACACATTTCTTGATCCTGTTCTGTTTTTCTTTGAGCCTAAGCGAAAAACACTTATAATATGCTCAGGGCCAAAATTAGTTCCCAATCCTAATCCATTCAACCAGGCTAATACAGTGATACCTCATACAACATCCAAACTTGGTTCCACAAGTATGGACTTTATATGGATTTGGACTTTGTATGAGGCATGCAAAATCCTAGCTGTGATGCCTCATACAACATCCAAATCCTTGCTGTGATGCCTCATACAACGTTGTATCCATAGAGATACATTGTATTGTAACAGTACAGACTTCAGGGCAAAGTCTAGGAAACAGACAGGAAACTGACAGAACTTTAAGAAATCATTATCTAAAGGCTAAATACATTACAAAAACATGTCAAACAACCCTGATTGTCCAAGAACCTGAAGAATGCAGCAAAAATCCCAGGAATGTTTCTAAAAATTCTGATGAAAAAATTTAAAAAAATAAATCCAAAATTGCGCTCAAAACCACTCCTAACCACTCTTCGCCTTGTACAAAACCCACAAGAGCAATGCATGCATGTGTCCTGCCTTTTATACTGCCCAGGCACAATGCAACCTGGGGAAAAACCCAATCCCTCATATAAAGTTGCAGCGACTTTGTATGAGGCAACTTTTTTCAAGGAATTAGGCGATGTTGTAAGAATTCGATGTTGTACGAAGCGGACTTTGTATGAGGTATTACCGTACTCTAATTTTTAACTAATCGGGGGTCTTTTCTGGAATCTTTCTGATGATTGTATTGGCCCATCTCATCTGTTCCTCCATTAGTTCCAATCTCTTCTCTTGGCTCCCCACCTTAAGATCTATCTCCTTATCTTTTTCTTTTATTTCTGTAACTTCTTTTGTTATTTTGACCTGTTCTTTTTTCATCTCATCCTGTTCTTTTTAAAGTGCATCCTGTCCTTTTTCAAGTTTGTCATGACCTGTATGCACAGTTTTAATAAGGTCAACCATCATAGTTTGGAGGTTCAATTGTCCTTTCATGATTTCAGTCTTATCTTTGACCCATTCCTCTTCTAATTTCTGCACATCACTTTGTATTCTAATCTGTATGCTATGTAGATCTTTTTGTATATTCAACTCCATGTGATCTAATCTGTCTTTAATCTTTTCATATTCACTCTTGGGTGCCCCCATATCCTTCTCATCTTTATCTCTCTGTGTTTTCTGCTGCTGCTGTGGTTGTTGCTGCGTCTGTTGTTGCTGCTGCTGTTCTTGCTGTTTCTGCTGCTGTTGTTCTAATATCTTTCTTACTCTTTCCTGTTCCTTTGCTTCTTTCAATTCTTGTTGTAAGCTCCTTGGTGTTCCCTTGCTCTTGTCTTCCATCCTTACTAATATTTTATAACTCCTATCTGAGGATGTCTCGTGCTCGACCCTGGTCCACAAAGGCTTCTTGTCCTTTTCCGCTCCCCGTCCACGACAACTCATTCACACTACCAAATTAATCAGTTTTAGTAATCTTGGTTATCACTTCATTAAAGGTAAAGACAAATATCAAAGCTAATAAGTTCCAAAAAAGAAGAATGAAATAATTATAATACTAATAACAATACTAATACTAACAAACCTAATACTATAGTATTCTATTAATAGTGCTATTAAATTAACATAAAATTTCTACCATCTAATTACCAATTTAATTAATTCTATATAATAAAAAGAAACCTCATCCAATTATAAATTCATCAATAGAAACAAATCCACAATTTCATATTTGTCATTCCATATGATTATCTCCTCATCAATTTCAATTCATAATTTCTTCAGATCATCATTATGTATAAAAATAAAATAAAATAAAGGTTATTATAGTGATTAATAAAAGAAAAAGATGAAAAAAGAAAGAAAGAAAAAATTCTGAATCTTGGGGTTTTCCACTTTTGGGGGACTCCAGGTCTTATAATTCATATATTTGTCCAGTTGATATTGGTAATAATAATTATTGATGAATAAAGGTTCAATTGATTTATGCCAAGCCTCCAATCCAAAATTGTCCAAAATTGTCCATAAGCAAAATGTAGGCTGCCCCCTATATTGGTCTCAGCCTATACCCTTAAGTTCATATATTTGTCCAATTGATATTGGTAATGAAATTTCAATTGATTTATACCAAAACCTCCAGTCCAAAATTGTCCATAAAATGAGATGTAGGCTGCTCCCTATATTAGATTCGATTGCCCTTAAATTCAATCTCTCCCGTACGACCTTAACAGTTTCTTTGAAGGCATGGAAGGAGAGGGGAGAGGAGGAGATAACTTATAAGTGAAACAAAGTTTTTATATATACGAATCCAAGCAGTTTGGAGCAGAAAAACAAAGCAAAAAGGGAGAGGAGCTCTGATCTTCGCGGCTTACCCGGCACTCACTCCGGATCAACGGCTGCCCAGGATTGACCGGGACTCGCCTCCACTTGCCCAGACAATCCCTCCCCAGCCCCGATCCCCGCTTGCCACTGCTTGCCCACACACTTACAGACTCTCTTTGATCAGCTGGTTCGCTAGCTGGTTCACTTGCTATTATCTGCCTTCAACTCCTCTCCACCAGCAATTCAGCCAAATTCACTCCAGGCTCCTCACTCCAGCCTCAAACTCTCCCTTCCGCGTTTCCGTCCACTCCAACTCCAACACAATCCTCAACAGCAGAATCTCCCTTCCAATCTGCACCGATCTACTCACAGCATCTCTCCAAGTTTCCAGGAAACTCTCGCCTTCTCTCAGCTCACTCAGTAGTGGCCCAAAGCCAAGCTGAGGCTCAGACAGGCAGGCAGATGCAATAAGCCTGTCCCCAAGTCCCCGACCGCTTGTCCACTCAAAGTCTCAGCACGAAAAATGAAAGTAGGTTTACCAATTCCTTTGTTTCTTTATTTTTTGGTGGTTTATTCCTCCTTTATCCACTATATGTGGCACCCCTTTACAGCAGCGCTGGGAAAACATTCCTCTCACATTGCCATTTTAGCCATGCCCCCGAAAATACCTAACTCTAACAACACAACTACCACAAATTATGCAAACAAACACAAACAAAATCACAAAAATAAAAACAACCAGAAATAAACAAACAAATTAAACACATCTAAAACCCAACAAAACCACAAAAGAACAAACAGAAACACCTCCCAGCCCACCACCACAAAATCAAAACAAAGAAAAAAACAGAAGAAAGAAAACCAGAGAACTCACCAGCACATCCTCCCTCAATGAGACCGCAACAGAACTGAAGAAAGAAAGACTACTTACCGGAAGAAGCCCCACCTAGAGGCCAGAAGAGAAAAAACAAGTGAAAAAAATAGAATCCAACACTATTACTAACAGCCCCACCTGCAGGCTGGAAGATTAAAAACAAGTCCAAAAATGCAAAGCAGCCCTCTTGCTAATAGCCCCACCTAGAGGCCACAAGAGTAAAAACAACTAAAAAAAATAAGAATAAATCAAAAGTTTACATAATAAAAAATATGTTAAATAAAAAAAACATTTGTAGCATCCTCTGTTTATTTTTTTCTCAAACCACCCCACCACCACCACCAAAACAGTAAAACACAGTTTATAACAGCCCGGCAATGCTAGTCAAACTATGCTAGTTACCAATAAGAAGGGGCATTAACCGTTGGAATCCAGCATACATGCCCGCACCCGTCCCTACTATGCTGTACCGAGCTGCCTACACTTCCTTTTAGACCAACCGACCATCGCCACAAGGGTCCAGCAGCCACGAGTGGGGCACCCGACCCAAGAATGTGGACAGAAAACAGAACTACAGTTCCCAGCGTCCTCCGTGCCACACAACCAATCAGCCTGCTAGATTTTCTCCCAACCAATCACAGTCCAAAATGCAAATCAGCTCTCTCCAATATTCCGTTTTTAGGCCTGGCTGTTAATAAACTGCCATTTTTCTCCCATGGCACAACACAGTGTGTGTGTGTGTGTGTGTGTGTGTGTGTGTGTGTGTGTGTGTGTGTGTGTGTGTGTGTGTGTGTGTGTGTGTGTGTGTGTGTGTGTGTGGTTGAGTTGTGTGTGCTCTGTGTGTGTACTGTGTGTGTGTGGTTGTATTGTATGCGTGTGTACTGTGTGTGTGTGGTTGAGTTGTGTGTCCTGTGCATGTGGTTGTGTTGTGTGTGTGTCTCCTTGGCAAAGCTTCAGGGGAGGGGTAGCCCCTCATCTTCCCACGCAGCTTCAGCGTGTGTGTGTGTGGTTGTGTTGTGTGTAATGAGTGTGTGTGTTGTGTGTGTATGTGTGTAATGAGTGTGTGTGTGATTGCTGTGTATGTGGTTGTGTTGTGTATGTGTGTGTATTAAGTGTGTGTGGTTGTGCTGTGTGTGCAGTGTGTGTATGTGTGTGTATGTGTGCATTGTTTGTGTGTGTGTTTGTGTGGTTAAGTGGTTGTGTGTGTGTGGTTGTGTTGTGTGTGTGGTTGTGTGTGTGTTGTGTGTGTGTGGTTGTGTTGTGTGTGTATTGTGTGTGTTTGTGTTGTGTGTGTGTTTGTTTGTGGTTGTGTTGTGTGTGTATTGAGCATGTGTGTGGTTGTGTGATTTTGTGTGTGGTTGTGTTGTAGTGTGGTTGTGGTGTGTGTGGTTGTGTGTGTGTATTGTGTGTGTGTGGTTGTGGTGTGTGTGTGTTTATTTTGATTTTTTTTGAAAATTTTGAATTTTGCTTCTCCTGAGGAGTGCAGTCCGAAAAAATGTTGAGACAATTGTATGTGAATAATACTTTGTGCAGGCGTTGTTGCGCCTGGCCCTGATTTTTGGAGGTGACTATCTCCTCCCTTCTTGTTTGTTTCTCAATGCAGGACTTTAACATCCGGTTTACCCATTCGACAATCCTGAATGTGTGCTTTACATCCCAAATTACTAGAAATTATACCAATTGTTTGGAGCTATAGGCCGGCCCATTGTCGTTTTTTATGAGGTCGGGCTTGCTCATGACCGCAAAACAGGTTAAAAGATGGAGCTCAACATGAGCGGTGGTTTCTCCTTTCTGGGCTGTAGCCCAGGCAAATTGCAAATAGGTGTCAATGGAGACATGCATATACTGCCATCTCCCAAACTCAGGGACATGCATGACATCCATTTGCCAAATCTAGTTAGATCCTGTCCCTTGTGGGTTGATCCCCCACGAGGGCCCTTCCTGTGTCCCCGCACACTGTGGGTAGGAGCGCACAATTCCCTGTGCCTGTGACAGTGGGAGGTTAAATTGCCATGCCAACGCCTTGGCGTTCTGATGAAAAAATGCATGGCTTTGTATGGAGGTCGTAAAGATGCCTGTTACCAATTTCTGGTGGATTTCCCTAGCGGCCGCATTGGCCCTGCTGTTTCCCCCTGAGATGCGACCAGGTAAATCCTGATGACTCCTAATGTGGGCTACATACAGGGGCTCCCTGCGATGCCGCAGGTGAAACTGCATGGTCAAAAATAGGCTCAAAAGATTCTTGTCAGTGGCGGGAGTGATGTAGGCTCCTGGTAGGTTGTGAACCAAATCCCTAATGTACTGGCTGTCTGTGATGATGTTTAGTGGCTCCCTAGCAAATGTCTTTAAAGTGAGGATTACTGCTGCCAATTCTGCTCTCTGTGCTGACTTCTGCGGAAGTGTCAGCAGCGTTTTCCAGATTGCCCCTTCTTGCCAAGTGAGAATTCCGTACACTCTTCCCCCATCGGTGAATACCGTCCTGGCCTCCTGAATGGGAATCATGGACAACATGCCCTGTAATCTGAAATGAGACAAGTCTGGGTTCCCCGTGAACCCTTCTAATGCTATGGGTTGGGTGCCTCCCAACTGTATCAACTGCTGCATTTGCTCTTTATTGAATGGTACAACTATCTTGGCTAAGTCATATCCTGAAATGTCCCTTGCTCTTAGTCACCCTTTATGAATCATTGTGGCTACCAACTCTTGGGGGGACGACAATGTTCTTGGATGTGGTATTGGGTAAGTACACCCACTCCATGATTTTTGTCCCCCTGTCTGAGTCTACACCTAGTGCTCTGGTGAACATGGTCCCTGACTTTATTATATCAAATTTAATATGGGGACATGCAATCCCTCTTCTATCCTGTCTACCCACCGATGACTTAGGATCCCATTTAGTGTCACTAACGCTTGCTTAGCCTCCCTTGGAACTTCTATTCAGTCAGCTGGCTGTCTCCCTTGGGTTAACAGCACGAAAAGCAGTTTCAAGAGGTCCATGTCTATTTTGAAGTATGGCCTCGCCCAATTAATGTTCCCTAGAATCTGTTGTAGCTCTACGAGCATGACTGTGTCCTTAAGGTTGATTTTTGGCAGCACTGGAGCTGCAAAGGACTTGAGCAATCAGTGCCCTAAATATGAATATGGCTCGGATCTCTGAACTTTCTCTGGGGCTATGATTAGTCCCTTTCCCCCTAGTGTGCTCTGAAGGTTTTGGAACATGTTATTGTCTAATTTTCGGCTGCCACTAGGATGTCATCCATGTAATGGCAGACTATAATTTTGGGGTGCAAGTTCCTGAATCCCGTTAGGGATGTAAATTTGGCACAGGGTCGGCGAATTGAGCATTCCCTGTGGCAAATATTTCCACGTGACCCTTTGGGTGGGTTCCCTGTGGTTAGTGACTGGCACTGTAAATGCGAACCTTTCCCTGTCCCTAGGGTCTAAAGAGATCCTGTAAAAACAGTCCTTCAAGTCTACAATCAAGCTCTCCCATCCTTCGGGGATCATGTTTTGATTGGGCACACCGCATTGAAGCGGTCCCATTGGCTGGATACATTTATTAATTTCCCTCAAATCGTGAAGAAGTCACCACTTCCCTAACTTCTTTTTAATGATGAAAATCGGCGAATTCCAGGGACTGGTTGATGGCTCAATATGTCCTGAGTCTAGCTGGTCTTTAATGAGCTGTTTTAAAGCTTCTAATTTCCCCCCTATGATCGGCCACTGCTCTACCCAAACTGGGTCGTCTGTTAGCCGTTTGAGCGGTAGGGCCATTACCTGAAGGTTAGGGTGGCCCGATACTGCTGTAGAATGTCTCTCCCCCAGAGGTTTATCGGCACGTCCAGGATGTCAGGGCAGATTACCGCTGCGCCGTCCACCTCTGGGATTGTGACTTCTACCCACTCTCTGCTTCAGCTGGCTTCCTGGCTTCCACCTACTCCTCACACATCTGAGACTACTTCGATTGCCCAGTCATTGGGCCATAACTTCTTGCTAATCACGGTGACATCAGCGCCCATGTCCAAAAGGCCCTCAAAGGGCTTTCCGTTCAAAAAAACCTTAATCACAGGATGCTGCTTCCACTCTAAGGTCTGTTCCACAGCTGCTATGATCTGGTATCCTTCTACTGCCCCTTCTTTCTCCTGTCGACCTGTCGACCCGAATCCAGAATCTACTCTGATTACCTCCTTACCCCCACCTGGCAGGTGATATGGAATCATGATCAGTTGGGCTACTGAGTCCCCTTTGCTAATTGTCTGGGGCAGGTGTGTCCATAGCTGCACCTTGATGATGCCTGTATAATTTATTTATTTATTTATTTGTTTGTTTGTTTGTTTATTTTTCACGCTTATATACCGCCCACTCAGGTACAACCCAACTCAGGGCAGTTTACATAGCGGACAGTAAATACATAAAAGACACACAATAAAACAAAGTTAAAAGTTAAAAAATCCACCCCTAAAAGGTGCACAAGAACCGAAGGGACCTTGGGGGAAGGCACACTTCTCTATACCAACCACCCAACGGTACCCCCATCCCCACCCGCACCCCAAACTTGGCCCGCCAGCCAGGTCTTTAGTTCCTTCCTAAAGGGCAACAACTCCGTCTGGAGATGCAGTTCCACAGGCAGGAGGTTCCAAAGGGCTGGTGCAGACACGGAGAAGGCCCTCCTCCTTGTGCCAGAGAGGCGAGCCCCCCTGGCTGATGGCACAATTAGAGAGCCCCTCCGGTCCGCTCTGGTTGGACAGACAGACGTCCTTAGGGCGATGCGGTCTCTAAGATACCCTGGCCCACTACCATGTAGGGCTTTAAAGGTCAAAACCAGCACCTTGAATTGCACCCGGAGACAAACTGGTAACCAGTGCAGCCCCCGAAGCAGTGGTGAGGCATGGGCATAACGTCCACACCCCATCACCACCCGGGCCGCGGCATTCTGGACCAGCTGCAGCCTCCGAATGGTCATCAAGGGCAGCCCCATGTAGAGTGCATTACAGTAGTCTAGTCTGGAGGTCACCAGAGCATGAGTGACCATGAGCAAAGAGTCCCGGTCCAGGAGCGGTCGCAACTGGCGAATCACCCAAAGTTGGGCAAAGGCCCTCCTGGCCACAGCCGCCACCTATTCTTCTAGCAGCAGCCACGAATCCAGGAGGACCCCCAAGTTGCGCACCGGGTTGGTCTGGGGCAAAACAGCCCCATCCAAAACCAAAGATGGTAGCTCCCGGGATAACGCAGGACCCCCTATCCATAGCCACTCAGTCTTGCTAGGATTCAGCTGTAGCCCATTTGCCCCCATCCAGACCCCAACAGCCTCCAGACAGCTGGAAAGGACTTTGACTGCATCACTGGGGTCCCCATGGGCCAAGATGTACAACTGTGTGTCATCCGCATACTGGTGGTACCGCACCCCATGGGAATGGATGATCTCACCCAGCGGCTTCATGTAGATGTTAAATAGGAGAGGAGAGAGTACCGAGCCCTGAGGCACCCCATATTTTAGGGGCCTAGGACTCGACCTCTCACTCTCCAACCACACCAACCTGGTCCGGCCCCTCAGAAATGAGGAAAACCAGGACCACACTGTGCCCTGGATCCCCAATCCTCGGAGCCGTTCCAGAAGGATACAGTGGTCAACGGTATCGAAGGCCGCTGAGAGGTCAAGAAGAGCAAGGACGGACGGATGACCGCCATCCCGCTCTCGCCAGAGATCATCCATCAGCGCGACCAATGCAGTCTCAGTACCATATCCAGGTCTGAATCCTGACCAGATATTCCGCTTCATCCAGTACCCCCTGCAGCTGACGTGCCACTGCCTTCTCCAGAACCTTCCCCAAAAAAGGAAGGTTGGAGACAGGTCTGTAGTTGGTTAGTATTGCTGGATCGAGGGAAGGCTTCTTCAGGAGGGGGCGCACAAGAGCATGTTTCAGCAGTGCAGGAAACATCCCCTCTCGAAAAGATGCGTTAATTTTAGCCCCGACCCAGCCACCTGTCACCGTCTTAGAGGCTTTTACCAGCCAGGCGGGACAGGGATCCAATGGACAATTAGTGGCATGGACCGCCGCAAGGAGCCTGTCCACTTCATCTGGGGCAACTGGATCAAACCGATCCCAGGTAACACCGCAAGACTGCGCACTGGCTCCCCCCGGACCCTCCCCGTCCACGCCAAGTTTGAACCCCGAGCGAATCCGATCTATTTTCTCCACCAGATGGTCAGCAAAGTCCTCAGCCGATCCCTGCCAACCAGGCACAGGCCCCGCCCTACCCAGGAGGGACCTGGTCACCCGAAACAGGGTGGCTGGGTGATTATCAGTGGAGGCAATAAGGGAGGTGAAGTACTGCCTCCTCACCACCCCCATCGCCACTAGGTAGGCCCTAATAGCGGCTCTAGCTAGTGTCCAATCGGAATCGCTGTGGGTCTTGACCCAGCGGCGCTCTCGGCGTCTCTTTGCCCGTTTGAGCTCCCGTAGTTCTTCAGTGAACCACAGGGATGACCTAGCTCCATGGGCTACATCCAAGGCAGATGTGGTCGACCCGTACCACAGGTCAACAAGTGCCTCAGGTGAATCGTGTCGCCGATCCAGAGGAAATTCCCCCGGCTCCCTCTGGAATCCATCCGGATCCATCAGTTGCCAGGGGCGGGCCACTTTAATCGACCCTGCCTCCTTACGATGAAGTGTCGCTCCCAGAAAGTCTAGAGCCACCAGATAGTGATCTGACCATGGCACAGGTGTTATGTCTAGCTTCTGTAAACTCAGATCACTCTGCCACCGCCCCGACAAAAAGACTAAATCTGGCATGTGGCCACTGCCCCTGGTGGGGCCCTGAATTACCTGAGCCAGGTCCATAGCTGCCATGGAAGCCATGAACTCCTGTGCCACCTTGGAACCAGACATCAGCGAAGGCAAATTGAAGTCCCCCAAAACCATCAGTCTAGGGAACTCCAAAGCCAACGCCGAGATGGCTTCAAGGAGCCCAGGCAGGGAGTCCCTTACCCTGCAAGGAGGCAGGTACAGGAGTAGGACCCCCAACTGACCGTTAAGGCCCAACCGCAGGAGCAGGGCCTCACAACCCGAAATTTGTGGAGCAGTGGCCCTGGCGACTCCCAATGACTCCCTGGCTATAATGGCAACACCACTGCCCTTACCCACATCCCTAGGCTGATGCCAAACACCAAACCGGGCCGGACACATCTCTGATAGAGGCACCCCATCCTCAGGTCTCAGCCAGGTCTCAGTGATGCATGCCAGGTCGGCCCGCTCCCCCAAAATAGAGTCTTGTATTAGGGGAGCCTTATTACAGACTGACCTGGCATTCATCAGCAGCAGCCTAAGGGCGGGGTCACCCTGGATCAGCTGCTCAGGACCTAAGGTGAAACCGGGGGGCCAGAACGTGGGACAGATACTAAGCATTGGTCCCGCGTTCCCCGAGTGCAGCCCACCCCACGGTTCCCGCTATAACGCCCCATGCGCGTCACAACCTCTAAATGAGCCCCTGGAACCTCCACCATTAACCCAGATGGAGTGTCGCCCTCTCTTCCCGGCTGGCAAGGCCATCTCCCCCTCCCTCCCTCCCTAACCCACTTAAAACATACCCTCTCACTCCCTCCACCCCCCTAACAGAACTCCAATGACGGGAATCTCCTCCTCCCGGCGCTGGTCCAAGCGCTGTAAGACCGCGGGGGTGACGGGGAGGGGGGCGCCGCCCCTAAGGCCGCCAAGCAAACCCAGGTGCGGCCATAGTTCTCCCCACCCCGGTCCATGCGGCATGAGGCGCGATGCTGCAGGGATGGTGAGGGGTGCCACTTTTGAGGCTGCAAGCAACCCTAGGTATGGCCAATGTTCTCCTCCCCATCCCATTTCTGGCAGCGCAAGGCTGGTGGCTGCCAGGATGGCGGAGGGCGCCGCTTTTGTGGCCGCAAGAGATCCCAGGTACAATCAACGCTCTCCTCCCCACCCCAGTCCTGGCAGTGCAAGGCTCGTGGCTGCATAGATGGTGGGGGGCGCTATCTCTGGGGCCGCAAGCGACCCCAGGTGCAGCCACTGTTCTCCTCCCCGCCCCCGGTCCTGGCGGCACAAGGTCCTCCTTGTAGCTGCTGTGCTGGACCCGCACAGCCGGGAAAAATATTCCCTCTCCGAAACCAGCCATGGGACAGAAGACAAATATCCAATGTTCTCAGCGGCCTCTACTCCTGAAGATGAAACCGGCTAAGCGGCGGTGGAGGTGGTGGAGGTGGTTGAGGTGGCCTTGGAGCCCAACCAGGAGTCCAGAAGCCGCCCTGCCTCAGGTGTTCTTGCCAGTCTCCCTCCCAAAGGCGGTGTTCTCAGCAGGCCAGGGGCTGGTTGCTTTTACCTTCCCTCAGGGTGGGAGAAGCAGCCCAGGATCAGCTGTGGCCTTGGTGTTCTCGGCAGGCCAGGGGCTGGTGGCTTTTACCTTCCCTCAGGCTGGGAGAAGCAGCCCAGGATCAGCTGTGGCCTTGGTGTTCTTGGCAGGCCAGGGGCTGGTGGCTTTTACCTTCCCTCAGGCTGGGAGAAGCAGCCCAGGATCAGCTGTGGCCTTGGTGTTCTCGGCAGGCCAGGGGCTGGTGGCTTTTACCTTCCCTTAGGTTGGGAGAAGCAGCCCAGGATCAGCTGTGCCCTTGGTGTTCTCGGCAGGCCAGGGGCTGGTGGCGTTTACCTTCCTTCAGGCTGGGAGAGGCAGCCCAGGATCAGCTGTGGCCTCGGTGTTCTCGGTAGGCCAGGGGCTGGTCGCTTTTACCTCCCCTCAGGCTGGGAGAGGCAGCCCAGGATCAGCTGTGGCCTTGGTGTTCTCGGCAGGCCAGGGGCTGGTGGCTTTTACCTTCCCTTAGGTTGGGAGAAGCAGCCCAGGATCAGCTGTGCCCTTGGTGTTCTCGGCAGGCCAGGGGCTGGTGGCTTTTACCTTCCTTCAGGCTGGGAGAGGCAGCCCAGGATCAGCTGTGGCCTTGGTGTTCTTGGCAGGCCAGGGGCTGGTGGCTTTTACCTTCCCTCAGGCTGGGAGAAGCAGCCCAGGATCAGCTGTGGCCTTGGTGTTCTCGGCAGGCCAGGGGCTGGTGGCTTTTACCTTCCCTTAGGTTGGGAGAAGCAGCCCAGGATCAGCTGTGCCCTTGGTGTTCTCGGCAGGCCAGGGGCTGGTGGCGTTTACCTTCCTTCAGGCTGGGAGAGGCAGCCCAGGATCAGCTGTGGCCTCGGTGTTCTCGGTAGGCCAGGGGCTGGTCGCTTTTACCTCCCCTCAGGCTGGGAGAGGCAGCCCAGGATCAGCTGTGGCCTTGGTGTTCTCGGCAGGCCAGGGGCTGGTGGCTTTTACCTTCCCTCTATAACCCCCGGGATCACAAAGATCCCTTTTTTCCCTGCGCTACTGCAAGGCAAGACTAATCCTACTGTTCCCTGGGGCAGGGGACCTTTATACTGGGTGTTAAATAATTTGACTATGCCTGGCAGATCGCAAGTAACGTCCTCCTGGCACTCTAGGTCTAACCCTGCACTACCCTTGGTTTCTGCCTGTGCCAATGTGGGGGGGTGATTATTGGGTCATCTCCTCTGGGGCTTCCACAGCGGGGATTACCTCTGTTTGGACCGGGGCCAGAGAATGCCCGCGGTCTGGTTTCCCGAAGCCTGGCACTGGCTGACCCAATGATAGCTATTGTGGCACCTTGGGCATTTGTTGGAGGGTTTGGCCAGGCAGCCCCCCAAAGGGCTGCCCCCTCCCTTGCTGCTTTGCTTTGATCTGCACTCCCTGGTGAGATGCCCCATCTTCCTGCAGCACAAGCAAGCTCCTTTGGGTCTATTCACTCCTTGCACGGCTGCCGCTAACAGCCCCATTTTATAGGAGTCTGTCCCAACATCCGCACAAGCTCGGATCATGTCCGTGAGTGTCAAATCGGTTCTGTGGCCCATTGCCTGAAGTATTTTGCAGCAGTCTAGATTGGCATTGTCTTTTGCCAGCTTCATTTGCCAGCTTCATCAGAAGCTCTTTCTGAGGCTTCAGGTTATCTATCTGCCTACTGATTGCATTTGTTGGAGGGTTTGGCCGGGCAGCCCCCCAAAGGGCTGCCCCCTCCCTTGCTGCTTTGCTTCTAGTTGGTTGATAAAGTCCATGTAGGGCTCTTGCTGTCCCTGTTTGATGGTCATGTAATTTTGGTGCCCTTGCGGCACCTTGAGAAATGCCTTGAAGGCAACCTCTGAAGCCAATTGGAGCATGGCGGCCGGCAGGATGAACTGCGCCTGGACGGTGTCGAACGGCCCTGACCCATATAGTTGGTCGGGAATTACTGTGCCTCCCATCCGGGCAGCCCTAGCCTGTGCCTCCAGTCTGTACTCACTTTCCCACAATAGGTACTGGCTGGGGTTCAGCATCATCCTCATCGTCACTTTCTAGTCGTGAGGAATGAGCGTCATTGATTCTCACAGCTGTTGTATCGTGCTCCTAGTAAACCTGCTCTGAAGCCCTGTGTTCATAATGGCTTTGTGGATATCCACAAGCAACTTGTACAGAATGGGCATGTAGATGGCAATCTGTTCACCTGAAAGTGTGTCTGCCTCTATGCGGACTGGACATAACAGCTGAAGTTCGGCCAGTTCTGTTGCCGACAATTCCCCCTTGTGTAGTTCTGCCTCTACCATCTGTTGGAAAGGACTCTTGACAGCCCTGGAAGCACCTGCGCTTCCTAGGCTTCCACCCACCCCATGGCCCCTGCAGTAGCCATGGAGGGGGAGTCCTCCAAGCCCCCATGCTTGAATTTGATGGTTGGGTAGAGACGCGCTGGGGCTGATGGTTCTGAATAGGCTGGATGGTTCTCAGTCTCTACCCGGGCTGGATGCACAGCCATAATTACTTGCCGACACTTGATCCAAGCCCCTATGATTTTAGGGGGGCTTGGGGTTCCCTCTGCAAGCACCTTCCTACTCTTTCCCATACCTCTGGATCCATTGTGCCTGCCTCTGGGTAGAACAAGCAGTCTACCCCCATGTATGCCACTAGGTCCGCTGGCCCACTCTTCCCTAATTCTATCTTATGCTGCCTGGCCAGGCCTTTGAGCTCCCCAGTGTGAGCTTGCTGTCTAAAGGATGAAGAAGCCCCCATACTACCTGAAAGGGTCCCCGAAGTTGCCTCCACAGGATGACAGGTGCACTGGAGGTAGTAAGGCAGGGCGGGCACAAAGAATGATGTTCCTCGGCTATTGCAGTGGTGGTTCCTTGCAGTGGGTCATCGGGTCTGCCTTCGCTGCTGAGGATCGCGTCTGCCCTCACTTCCAATCATGTCGAGGTCACCAAAGGTTGCAATGAGACACGGGAGGCGGCCATGTGGTGAAGTCCAGCCCTGACTGGAGTCGGGAGAAGTTATTTATTTCCTGCCTAGGGGTAAGACGTGTGTCTAAGACAATCGCGGCATCCCCTGTACAGAAGGCTTGCATGCATGGCATTCTCATGAAACCTGTGTCTGGGAGACTACTCTGAGGCTACCCCGAGGTAAATGGAAAACCCGCACTTAATTGCCTCGGGCTGACAAGACCCATTGTTCCTGCCCTAATCTCGGGGCCTATGTGGATTGACCCTGGGCACCTAATCTTGGCCCTTGTTTGCCCCTGTCTGCCTGCCTAACTCTATTTGCCCTTAGCCTGAGCTTTTGTTTATTCCTAGCCTATCCGTTTGTTCCCCAATTTCCTCTCCTGTTGAGCATGGCCCCAAGTATCTTGGGGACTGGCTTCCGAGTCTGTGGACATCAGACGCACCCCTCGGGAGAGATTTAATATCTAATTAATGCGGGCATCCCACAATGACTGGCTTTTGAGCAAGGGAAACCTTTACCTTTAATGGAATACTTCCCCCTTTTTGACACAACAATGAATGCAGGAAGTAGGAGTGCTTATATAGGTACACTGATGCTTTCTGACATGCTGCCATTTCTCTGTATATTAAGAAACTGAAATACGAGATTGCAAACTCATACAGCTGAAACAAAGCTAGAGAAAGGCAAGATATATAGCTGGAAGGGCTAGAATACTTTTACAACCAGATATTTCAGAACTTAAAGATGCACTTTCTCAATACACGTGTAATGTAGAATCTAATTTAGGCTTATATTTTTCTATGCATCAGCAATACCATCCCAAGTAAGATGATAATTGATGACAGACTAGAATGTTTTAAAGCAGCCTGTTGTATAGTTGGAAGTCTTATAAAACTATCTCTAAAGCATCATTACTAGCCAGAAAAAAAGTGTAATTTTCAAGTTAAAGTGGGATGTTAGGGGTTCATATTGTTTGTCTTATACTGCCTTGAATCCTCTTGAGAAAGGTGGGATATAAACAAACAAATATAGAAACATTATGGACTATCCCATAATTTTAGAAAGAATGGCATACTATTGTTTGGAAAGAGTGTGTGTGAATGACAGAGAGTGCATAACACAGAGAGATGGAGAGAGAGTTGCATCAAAATTCATTTTGGTTGTCATTTTGTTGTATCTTTTCTAAGTTTTCCAGCTGTAATGTGAACACTAACAACAGCCCAAGCTGGAAAAGACTATAGGTGCAACTACACAGTTGGGAAAATGTGATTATATCCACTTGAAGTCATACCGAAGAAGTTGGGTTTCCCTGGGTTATTTCACTTTTAGCAAACCATACAGGAAAGAGGGAAGAAATTTGCACTCAAGGTTGTTTATGGCTTTTTAAGGGACTTCTGCTCTGGCTGTCCAGATTTGCAGGAGGCACAGTACAACAGAACTACTTTAACAAGCTGGAAACAAGACTGATTTATAATTTCCTCCTCTCATTGCTGTCTCCTGGCTCTTTTTTGGTCTTTTTTGGTCTATGTGTCCTAGCACTACTACAGTAAGCCTTTAAAGGAAAAGAAAAGAAATGGAACAGGAAGGAAAAAGAAGAGAAGAGGAAAACAAGCAGACTAAGGCATCAGACTTAGGGAGGAGATGATTCAATTTTCTTGCTGCCCTACTGTTATGTATGATAATTGTGTTTATTAACTGTCAAAGATTCAAACTGCCAAGTTCCTGCGTTTACTGCTGTCAAACAGTGTTGCTGTTTGACAGACGTGAGATCTCGGCAAGATCATGAAGTATTGCGAGATTTCGGAGAGCACGCAGTTTGAACTTTGACATGCGTGCTATGTATCTCTTTCATGCAAATGAAGGGATTAAGAAGTGTACAAAGGTTAATTGACCAATCAGCATTGTTCCCTGTTGGAAATGTATCTTTCTGCCCCATCCAAGTTGTGTTCAGACCCTCCAAATAAAGAGCTGTATTTTACTTTCAATGCTTGTTGTCTCCAATTTCTGAACACCAAACCTACTTCTTTTACTTTTGAATGGCTTCAAGCTAAAGGTTCTTCTACAACAGCTCAGAAGATCTCACCACCTGATAAGATATGAATGTACTGCATTAGCTTAAGAAATAAAGTAGAAACTCCAGTTGCAAAGGAAAAAAGTACAGATGGTGGGGAGGGGGGAACCACACAGTTTATTCAAACTGACTTGTACCAGTTGGTTTGGGAAAAAATTAAATGAGTGATTTGGAGAGGGGCATAACTCAGTCCCTGAGCACTCCTGCTGATCAGGGCTTCTGGGAATTGAAGTTCAAGAACACCTGGAGCACCAAGGTTGGTCATCCCTGATAGACACACCAAAATACAAGAAGGTTTTCTCCTGACTCTACACTCACTCACTCACTCACTCACTCACTCACACACACACACACACACACACACACACACACACACACACACCAAGCTTGGTTGTTGGATCGGGGCCCGATGCGGGCTGGAAGGTCCCGGAGGAGACTGGTCAAGTAAAGACAAACGAGGCAATATGGAGCGAAGACCAGTGTTTATTGATCAGAAGGCTCCAATCTTTATACCCTGCCTAGCTCGACTGTGTGCATAGGTTGCGCGTGGCCGTTACAGGAAAACTGCAGGTCTGCACTTTAAGATTACACAAGTTACTCATCAGGGGTGACTTCACTGGGGGGGGGGGAAGTTCCTTATCTATCTAATTTACTACTGGGGGACATGCATTGTCTACTGCTATCGGGAGTAAACATGTGCCTAAGTTGACTCTTGGACTCAGAGTCTCTGCAGATACAAGATTACCCATTACATGCTTCTTGAGTTCATCACCCGGTGATCTTTTGCCCTCTACTGTCCGAACTGCCTGCCAGGTCAGCGATCGGTGAATTAAACTATGACTATTAATCCGCTCCCCAATGTCTGTCCCTTCGGAACCAGGCTCCAAGGAGTGTTCCCCCAAGCCGTGGTTCTGTCAGGGACAGTATGCCAATTATGTGCGTGGATCCCACACTTGGTGAATTTTGGAAAAACGGTATCTGAGTTATGCCCTCCAAATCACTCACTGAATTCCCCCCAAACCATCTGATGGTGGCTTAAGATTTTTGCGCAGTACTGTATTTTATGCTGCCAATGGAAAATAATGTTAATTTAACTTTCCAAATTCCAGAGTATTTCCCATGTATTTCCCACTGTCAGGAGGAGAGTACATGTAACATCAAGCATGTGGGTCCTTTTTTTGGTATCACACTTCCTTCTTGCCTAGAAAAAGAGAGAGAACTTTTGTTGGTATGAAAGATAAGAAAAAGATCATTAGGTATAAAACTCCAGCTATCTTCAGATTCAGTGAATCCTACAAAAGCTTTTGGCTAATGGTCTACAGGGATTGAAATAATTCAGCAGGGAGAGCTGGAACACAGATTGAGAGAGAGAGATTGTTTGAAAAATCCTTCTTTCTTAACTGTCTTCCTAACGCAAAATATTTGCAGTATTATGTTCCTGTATGGAAAATCACATCTTTACTCACAAATACCCTGACCTGCAGTATGAACAGTGCACACTACAAATGAAGCATAAAGGCTTTGGAAAAGAGGTGGGCAGGGAATGCACAGCAAATCATATTGTAAAGCTGGTTTCCCAGTACAACCAGAGAGATTTCAGAAACCTAAAGTCATCATCTGTCATTCATGAATATTTTATCCTTTATAGATCTCCAAAGGAATTTTATTCCTGTTCCATTCCAAGCAATATATTAGGCCAGATAGTGCTAGCTGGAAGAATGGGTTTAGATTGGTGATCTGAGAAATAGCAGGGGATGATGCCGTCTATTATATGGATGGTGGAGGCTAAACTCTGCAATGCATTCAAGAGGCTTTACAAGTCAGTCGTAGTGAACAGATTCTTATAGATCTCAGTTTCAGTCACTGAAAACCCAAAATACTGGTGGTCAAAAGGACATTTCATCGCTGCCATCTAAGGATGTGAAAATTCCTCAGAAATACATGCCTCTCCAAGGCCCTTTTCTTAAGGTGTACACCTTGTTTACATTTTTTAACTAGCACACATATTCTTAAACTCATTTTCCCCTTTGATTTAAGATTTTTTGTGTGTTTTTTTAAAAACTACACACACTGAATCTTGAGTTTACACACCCTTTTTTACAAATGGCGTGAAAAAATGGGGGGGGGGGGAATCTAGCATTTGTGGTTTCATCCCAATGATGAAAAACTGAAAGAAATGCATAAACTTCTCTTAATAGTCTTGACTAGATAGATTTGTTTTAGGAATGGATTAATGCAAATTTCCATTCTATCTGTAACCTGTAAACTACAGCATCCCTCAGAGATAGCTGGCTTCAAACAGAGTAATTCATAGACCATGAAGGAGTCTAGCCCCAGAATTTTTGCAGCAGGCACCCTCTTGCCCTAATCCTAAACCACCTTTGTCTCCAGCAAGAGAAACGCACTACCTATCTGAAAAAGCCACGTCTTTCTCTGAGCAGCTCCAGGAGCTGATTTCCTCTGAATCAAAAGCAAGATTGAGATGTAATTGCTTTGCCTGTTACAACACACTTGTGTATCACAGGCTTTTAAAAAATATCCTGCAGATGATATGTACTGTAGAAAACAACCAGGTGAGAGCAATAAGGGCATGCAATGTTATTTTCTTGTTTGTTTGTAAACCGCTTTGGGTCACCAATTGGTGAGGAAAGCGGTATCAAAATATACTAAATAAATAATAAATTTTCCTCTATGAAGAATATAAAAATCAATAACCCTCCATGGCCTTCCTGCATTTGGTTATCTACCATGGCATTGCTGAGCAAATCCCCTTGTTTGTAGTTTGTACATAATGCAGGAAATGCTCTGGCCATTAAGAAAAGCTTTCTGTTGATTCCATGTTTTCCGCCTCGTTTTGCTGCCACCACTGCAGTTCCCAACCAGTAACATGACAAGACCCTTTGAACCTTCTATCCTGGCTGTAACTGGATGGTGGGGTAAAAATTCTCCTGTGGGATCTGGGATTTCGGCAAAAAACCTTAGAATCTAGTTTAAAGAGTAGGAAACAGGTGTTAACTGTGCAACCCAAATAGGGGGCACTGGTTCACACCTTGGATCCAATTTGACCTTGAAAACAGTGGTGGGCTGGCCCATCGGGCAACTGGGACTCAGCCTGGGGTGCCCCCAGGCCCCCAGTACCATGGTGCCCCCATTGGTGTCAATCCAAAGAGCCGACCTGAGCTGTGATGCCTGGAATGATCAAGCAAAGGATCGGTGCTCCGTTTTCCTCTGCCTGCAAATATCTCTCAGAAAGTCTTATTCTATGAAGAAAGCAGACTAATTATAAAGCACATACACTCTAAAGTCTAGTTTGACTTGTTAGTTTGCTAAAGTTCTTTGTGAAGATCAAGGCAAATCACCTAAAGAAGTGAGATGTTGTGGTCTAGCCATGCTTAGAGACAAGCAATCTGATCAGTGGAAAAATTTGATCCAGCTGTTTCTAGACTGTACCATTGCGACATGTGTGATATATGACATATTTGACTGCCATCCCCTCTTTTTTACTTTAAAATCTCTCTCAATACACAATGGCCAAAATCCTGTTGCTTACCATAGTAGATGGCATTAAAGTAAACCTATTGAATCCATTGAGATTTCCTGAGTCAATTCTTCCATATGTTTGATTGATTCAAAAGGATCTGCTCCAACTGTGACTTACTGTGCCATGCCACAGAGTAGATCCATTTGAATTGTTGCCGAAAATGGGCAAATTATGGCTCGTGTGGTTGTGGGTATTAAAAGGAATACATGCACCAAAAGTAGGACAGAGAGAAAGGCTTTATTCTTATGTATGCATACAGGCTCTCCACATGGCAGCAAAGAGCATGGAGAATAGAGAAAAATACTTTTTATAAAGAAGGCTGATTTATTTATTTATTTATGAATTTGTATCCCGCCCTCCTGATGAGAAACATCATTCAGGGCGGCTAACAACATATATAAAATACAATATAACCACAGATAAAATAATAACCATTTAAAAAATGCCAACCCAACCCACTAAAAACAACATAAAAACACATAAAAACAAATCAGATTGTAGCTAAAAAACACCCTCACCCTCCCCCACCCAGCAAAAATGGCAAAAAAAAAATCAACAGACAAAGGTATTAACAGTGAAAAACAGGATCCCTCGAGAGGCTAAATAAGCCAGCGGGCTTGTACAGAAGAGTCACACATGCCCCAAACCCACTGACATAGCCAAGTCTTCAACATTTTTCTGAAGGGGAGAAGATCCCACTGGAGAAGCAATTCTGGTGGTAAAAGGATCCACAGGGCAGGGGCAGACATGGAGAAGGCTCTCTTCCTGGCCCCACTGAGATGGACTTCTTTCACAGATGGGACCACCACTGAGCCCCTCCTGTCTGCCCTAGTAGGACGGGCTGACCACCTTGGGGTAACGCGGTCTCTTAATTCCCCCGGACCAATGCCATGTAGGGCTTTAAAGGTTAAAACCAGCACCTTGAATTGCACCCAGAGGCAAACCGGAAGCCAGTGCAACTCCTGAAGCAGCGGTGAGGCATGCGCATAATGCCCACACCCCTTCACCACCTGGGCAGCCACATTCTGGACCAGCTGAAGCCTCCAGATGGTCACCAAGGGCAGCCCCATGTAGAGCGCATTACAAGAATATAATCTGGAGGTGACCAGAGCATGAGTGACCATGATCAAGGAGTCCTGGTCCAAGAGCGGGCATAATTGGTAGATGACACGAAGCTGTGCAAAGGCCCTCCTAGCCACGGCTGCCACCTACTCCTTGAGCACTAGCCGTGAGTCCAGGAGGACCCCCAAATCATGCACCGGATCTGACTGGGGCAAAGATGCCCCAGCCAGTACCAAAGATGGTAGCTCTCGGGAAATCACGGGGCCACTCAGTCTTGCCAGGATTCAGTTGTAGCCCGTTGTCCCCCATCCAGACCCAAACAGCCTCCAGACACCTGGTTAGGACTTTGACTGCATCACTCGGGTCCCCACGGACTGAGATGTACAGCTGGGTATCATCTGCATACTGATGATACCTCACCCCATGAGAACGAATGATCTCACCCAGTGGTTTCATGTAGATGTTAAACAATAGAGGTGAGAGTACCGAACCCTGAGGTACCCCACAATGGAGCAACCTAGGGCTGGACTGCCCACTCTCTAAAGACACCGACTGAGTCCGGCCCGTCAGAAATGAGGAAAACCAGGAAAACACAGTGCCCTGGGTCCTCAACTCTTGGAGCCAGCCGAGAAGGATACTGTGGTCGACGGTATTGAAAGCCACTGAGAGGTCAAGAAGAGCAAGGACAGAGGTGTTGCTACGTCCCACTCCCACCAGAGATCATCCATGAGAGTGACCAATACCGTCTCTGTACCATAATCGGGCCTGAACCCTGACTGAAATGGGTCCAGATAATCCGTATAATCCAGAACTCCCTGGAGCTGTTGAGCCACTGCTTTCTCCAACACCTTCCCCATGAAGGGAAGGTTGGAGATCGGTCTGAAGTTTGAAATAACCGTAGGGTCGGGCAAAAGCTTTTTCAGGAGGGGCAGTACCAGCGCATGCTTAAAAGCTGCTGGAAACACCCCCTCCCACAGAGAGGCATTCACCATTGCACCAACCCAACTGCCCGTTGTAGCCTTGGCAGCTCTAATCAACCAGGCAGGGCAGTGATCTAACAAGCAAGTGGTATCACACACAGCTCCAAGGAGCCTTTCCACTTCATCAGGAGCAACAGGATCAAACCGATCCCAGATAACATGGCTAGACTCTGCTCCAGCCCTCTCCAGGTGGTCAATTTCCACGTCAGGATTAAACCCTGAACAGATGCAAGCAACTTTCTCTGCAAGATGGTCAGCAAAATCATCAGCCGAGCCCTGCCACCCAGGGCCAGGCCCCTCCCTACCCAGAAGAGACCTGGTGACCCGGAACAGGGCCGCTGGATGATTATCAGCAGAGGCAATGAGTGTGGTGAAGTACTGATGCTTCACCACCCTCATCGCCATGAGATAGGCTTTAACAGAGGCTCTAACTCATGTTTGGTCACACTCGCACTGGGTCTTCACCCAATGGCGCTCTAGGCATCTCCTAACCTGCTTCAGCTCCTTTACTGTATGGGACCAAAGACAACAGAACAGCCGAAGGGTTGGCTTAACACAGGTTTATTGCATGATGTTCCGGTGGAGCATGAGGTAATGGCGGTGATACATCTCTATATATACAGTAGCATTATACATTTGAATCTTGTAGCACGGTAGCTCATTGGCCGCTACCCGCGTGGCCTCGCCCAGGCACGCCTCTCTTCAGTAGTTCTTTCTCCTGCTGCTGAATGCGGGGAAGGTTTTCCCGCGGCTGTCCGTGATTGAGCAATGTGAACCATGTGAGACTGAACGCTCGCAGCTGCCCTCTAAGGGCTGCTTGCTCGGGTTCCTTTACAGCTGAGATACATTGTATTTGGAGTGGTTACATTCTTATCAGTACAGAGAACATGCATACATAACATCCCTCCCCCTAGGATGGGACGAAGTCCCGCAACCATTGTGGCTTGCCGCACGTGCGCTTGGGGCGCGCTTGCGCCTGAGTTTACTGTATGGGACCAAAGACAACAGAACAGCCGAAGGGTTGGCTTAACACAGGTTTATTGCATGATGTTCCGGTGGAGCATGAGGTAATGGCGGTGATACATCTCTATATATACAGTAGCATTATACATTTGAATCTTGTAGCACGGTAGCTCATTGGCCGCTACCCGCGTGGCCTCGCCCAGGCACGCCTCTCTTCAGTAGTTCTTTCTCCTGCTGCTGAATGCGGGGAAGGTTTTCCCGCGGCTGTCCGTGATTGAGCAATGTGAACCATGTGAGACTGAACGCTCGCAGCTGCCCTCTAAGGGCTGCTTGCTCGCGTTCCTTTACAGCTGAGATACATTGTATTTGGAGTGGTTACATTCTTATCAGTACAGAGAACATGCATACATAACATCCCTCCCCCCTAGGATGGGACGAAGTCCCGCAACCATTGTGGCTTGCCGCACGTGCGCTTGGGGCGCGCTTGCGCCTGAGTTTACTGTATGGGACCAAAGACAACAGAACAGCCGAAGGGTTGGCTTAACACAGGTTTATTGCATGATGTTCCGGTGGAGCATGAGGTAATGGCGGTGATACATCTCTATATATACAGTAGCATTATACATTTGAATCTTGTAGCACGGTAGCTCATTGGCCGCTACCCGCGTGGCCTCGCCCAGGCACGCCTCTCTTCAGTAGTTCTTTCTCCTGCTGCTGAATGCGGGGAAGGTTTTCCCGCGGCTGTCCGTGATTGAGCAATGTGAACCATGTGAGACTGAACGCTCGCAGCTGCCCTCTAAGGGCTGCTTGCTCGCGTTCCTTTACAGCTGAGATACATTGTATTTGGAGTGGTTACATTCTTATCAGTACAGAGAACATGCATACATAACATCCCTACCCCCTAGGATGGGACGAAGTCCCGCAACCATTGTGGCTTGCCGCACGTGCGCTTGGGGCGCGCTTGCACCTGAGTTTACTGTATGGGACCAAAGACAACAGAACAGCCGAAGGGTTGGCTTAACACAGGTTTATTGCATGATGTTCCGGTGGAGCATGAGGTAATGGCGGTGATACATCTCTATATATACAGTAGCATTATACATTTGAATCTTGTAGCACGGTAGCTCATTGGCCGCTACCCGCGTGGCCTCGCCCAGGCACGCCTCTCTTCAGTAGTTCTTTCTCCTGCTGCTGAATGCGGGGAAGGTTTTCCCGCGGCTGTCCGTGATTGAGCAATGTGAACCATGTGAGACTGAACGCTCGCAGCTGCCCTCTAAGGGCTGCTTGCTCGCGTTCCTTTACAGCTGAGATACATTGTATTTGGAGTGGTTACATTCTTATCAGTACAGAGAACATGCATACATAACATCCCTCCCCCCTAGGATGGGACGAAGTCCCGCAACCATTGTGGCTTGCCGCACGTGCGCTTGGGGCGCGCTTGCGCCTGACCTAGTACAGGAGAGCCTGTGATCCCTGACTCCGTGGGTGCTTGTCCTGCATCGGAAAACGGGGATTCGTTAGTGGCTCTGTGGGGAATCCGTGCCTGCCTTGCGCTGGGGGATGGGAATGGAATGAACAGCTGGGAAGTGAACCCCTGCCTGTTGCTCTCGGACCCCGGGGACCCTCCTATTGTGAATCGCGGAACCGATGAGGATGCCCTAGTGGTTCTGCTACCTTCTGTTCCCTGCTCGGGGGACCTTGAGACTGTGGTGGGCGGACTCGCCGTCGCCTCCTGTCTTGGGGGTGTCGGTCTCCGGGAAATTGGTGCTATGTTGCATTCTAACTCACAGGGGCTACTGGGACTGGAAGTACCAGGGGCTGAACTGAAACCCCTCTTTTCGCTAGGACGGGTGGGGGACCACTCCGCTAACTCCCCCTGGTACTGTAAATCAAGGTCTAAACTTCTTGGGGAATCTGTGTTATGGGGACACTTCCGAGGGATATGTGTGAGATCGGGGCTCTTCCTTTCCGCCGCAAACTCCCGCAAAACATCTCTGAGGATCGATTCCCTTTCCTCCCCCCTTGGTGGGGACCCATGTCCCCCTTTTTCTCCCCCTTGGGCTAAGCGGGTGGGGGAGTACCCTAACGCTGATTCGTAGCTATTTTCGTCTTCGTCCTGCTCTCCGGGGATCCTGCGCCTGAGTTGATCCGCGTGCCGCCTCCACAGGAGGCTTGTATTGGTCTCCACACGGTATGAAACGGGGCCGGTTTGTTCTATTACAGTGCCCGGCACCCAGGCTGGCCCCGCGTTGGCGTAGTTCCTGCAATGCACCGGGGCGCCTACGCTGAAACTCTTTGCGGGTTCCACCCCTACGTTCCGCCCTTTGTCCTCTACTCTCGTGGGGTCTAGCTTGGAGATTACCGTGGCCAGCTTCCTGCGCATTAACAGCTCCGCGGGGGAGTACCCTGACGCCAATGGGGTGACCCTGTACCTTAGCAGGAATTGGCACAGTTGTAAGTTAAGATCTCCGGGGCCCATGCGCCGCAGCGCGTCCTTAGTGGTGCGCACGAGGCGCTCTACTTGGCCGTTGGTGGCCGGGTGGAAAGGGGCGGAGGTGATGTGCCGAATGGCGTTGAGATCCATGAATGCCCTGAACTCGGCGGACGTGAAACAGCTAGCGTTATCGCTGACGAGGGTGTCGGGTAAACCGAACGTGGAAAAAACCCTCCGTAACTGTTTAATTGTTGTGGCCGAGGAGGTGCTCGAGACTGGAATGACCTCCAACCACTTGGAGAACGCGTCCACCACAAGGAGGAAAAGCGTTCCCCTGAATGGGCCAGCAAAGTCTACGTGAACCCGGGACCAGGGGCCCCTTGCTGCGTCCCACTCCCTATGTGGCAAGCGAGCCTCTTCTGGCCTGGAGCTTTGGCACGCTTCGCAAGTGCCGACCATGTGCTCGATGTCGGCGTCTAGCTGGGGCCACCAAAAGTAACTGCGGGCTAGTGCCTTAGAGCGGACGATCCCGGGGTGGCTGACGTGCAGCAGTTTAAGCACCCTCGGCCGGAGGGACGTGGGGATCACTACCCGCTGTCCCCACAGAAGGCAACCCCTCTCTAGGGACAATTCTAATTTCTTTTTGAAATATGTGTCGAATTCCGCTGCTGGGGAAGACACGGGCCACCCTTTCTGTACCCAGGAGCAAACTGTAGCTAACGTTTTGTCCTTACCGGTCGCTTTGGCGATGTCGGCCGGTACTACTGGGGGGGAGTCTAGGACCTCTATCATTAAGACCTGGTGGTCCCTCTCTTCCTCGCCCACGTGGCAGCAATCCCGGGGAATGGGGGACCTCGACAGGGCATCCGCATGGCTGATCTCCTTCCCGGGCCGGTACACCAACGCGTGCTGATACGCGTTGAGAAAAATGGCCCACCTGAGCATTCTCGGGGACAGGATTTGGGGTGTGGGCTTATCTGCGGTGAAAATGCCTAGCAAGGGCTTATGGTCGGTCACTATGGTGAAGGGGCGGCCATACACAAAATCATGAAATTTCTTGGTCCCCGCAATTATCGCTAGTGCTTCCCTGTCTGTCTGGGTGTAGTTTCTCTCCGCTTGGGACAAGGACCTAGAGTAGAACGCTATCGGGGCCTTCCTCCCGTCCTCCAGCGCGTGGCATAACACCGCCCCCACCCCCACCGGGGATGCATCGCATATCAGGACCACTGGGCGTTTGGGATTGAAGTGGGTCAGTACAGCATCTGATGCCAGGAGTCGCTTCAGGTCATTGAAAGCCTTCTCATGGTCGTCGCCCCACTTCCATGCCTCGTCCTTTTTAACAATTTGTGTAGCGGTTCCGCCACGGCTGCCTTCCGAGGAAGGAAGGAGTGGTAGAAGTTGAGCAGCCCAAGGAACGACTGCAGCTCGGGCTTGGAGGTGGGGCGAGGGGCCTTCTTGATGGCGGCCACCTTGGATTGGGATGGCCTTATTCCCTCGGGAGTAACACGGAACCCTAGGAACTCAACCTCAGTTGCGAAGAAAACGCATTTGTCTTTCCGCAACCGCAACCCCGCCTTTTCGAATTTTGCCTGGACCTTTCCCAACCTTTCTGCTAATTCGGCCCGGCTCCCCCCTGTAATCAATACGTCATCAAAGTAGGGTAACACCCCCTCTAACCCCTTCAGGAGGCGTTCCACGAGTGACTGGAAGATCCCGGGCGCCGAATTCACGCCGAATTGGAGGCGCGTTACCTGGAACGCCCCTTTGTGGGTGACTATGGTCTGCGCAGCAGCTGCGGCGGGGGTCACCGGGAGTTGCTGGTAGGCTTGGGCCAGGTCGAGTTTAGCGAAACACCTCCCCCCGTGTAACCTGGCCAACAAGTGGCTGACTACCGGCACCGGATACGCATTAGGGCGGATCGCCTTGTTGATGGTGCACTTGTAGTCAGCGCATATGCGGACCTCCCCGTTGGCCTTGAGCGCTGTTACAATTGGAGTTTCCCACTCCGCAGAATCAACAGGAACAAGAACCCCCTGGCCCACCAATTTGTCCAACTCCGCCTCTATTTTGTCCTTTAGTGCGAAAGGCACTCTGCGCGGTTTAAGTCTGATTGGACGTACTCCAGGGTCCAGGTCGAAAGTCACTGGGGGGCCCTTGAATTTTCCGAGTCCCTTTTTGAAAACCTCGGGGTGCGCATTGCACACGCTCTGTATTGGATCAGTCCCGGCGGCGTGTACTCCCACGGCGTGCACCCCCCCAATGAACAACCCCAGGGGCTGGAACCATTGAGTCCCGAGGAGGCTGCATTTACCTCCCTTGAGGACGACTAGGGGAAGCGTTGCGGCGTGCTTTTTGAACTGGACCTGGAACTTCCCAACCCCCAACACCGGGATGCGGTTCCCTTGCACGTCCTTCAGCGTGGACCTCAGTGCTTTGAGCTTGGGCCGCACGTGGGGGGCTATTTTTTGGAACTCTCCCTGGGAAATGATAGAGTAAGAAGAACCCGAGTCCACCTCCATCCTAACAGGGGCCCCTTGTATTACTACCTCAACGAAGTATCGGGGGTGCTCTGTGGATACGCTGAAAACCCAAGCGTCGTCCTCACTGTCGTCGGAGATGCGCCCTACTCCGTCCCGCTTCCTCGTGGTCCGGGTGCCGTCCTTGGGCCTCGTGGTGCGGTCCTGCCTCGCCGAGCGGTCTGGGGAACTCCTCTTGGCCTCGCGCCGTTTTCGGCAGACCTTGGCGATGTGCCCGCGCCGGCCGCAGTTGTGGCACTCGGCCTTGCGGAACGGGCATCTGGCGCGGGCGTGGGCGGCGCCGCAGCCGTCGCAGCGCCGGCCTTCCTTCTGGACCTTCCGGACGTCCTCGTCGTCGCCGCTCTCCGCGGACGAGTTCGAAACTCGCCGGGCCGCGCGCACCGAGCTCTCTGCCTTGGCGGGTTTCGGGCGCCAGTCCTGGAGCTCTTGCACCCCGGCCGTCGTGGCTTCCGCGGCCTGTGCCGTGTCGAGGACTTGCTGCCACGTGGGAGGCGGCTCCTGTCTCATCAGCGCGCGCTGAGTCTCGGTGTCCCTCAGGCCGCAGAGCAGGCAGTCTCGGAGGGTGACTACTGGGGTCTCCCACTTGCATGGGCCAGCGGCCAGCCGCAGGGCCGCGGCGAACTCAGCAACCGATTCCCCGGGCGCCTGGTCTCGCCTCCAGAACGCGCTCCGAGCGGGGAACATCGCTATCGCGGGCCGGAGGTGGGTGCGCAACACCACCAGGAGCTCTTTGGCTTTGAAGTCGCTCACCCTCCTCGGCGCGATCAGGTCCACCAAGGTCCTCTTGGTCTCGTGTCCGAGCATGCGGACGAAGATGGTCCTCTTCTTGTCCTCATCTGAGACTTCGAGCTCCACCAGCGCTCCATTGAAGTCTATCTCAAACAACTCCAAGTCTCCCGGCTTCCTGATCTCGTAGCCGGCGCATGTCTTGGTCCCGTGGGCAGCCATAATCCCATCCTCGTCGCCAGTTTACTGTATGGGACCAAAGACAACAGAACAGCCGAAGGGTTGGCTTAACACAGGTTTATTGCATGATGTTCCGGTGGAGCATGAGGTAATGGCGGTGATACATCTCTATATATACAGTAGCATTATACATTTGAATCTTGTAGCACGGTAGCTCATTGGCCGCTACCCGCGTGGCCTCGCCCAGGCACGCCTCTCTTCAGTAGTTCTTTCTCCTGCTGCTGAATGCGGGGAAGGTTTTCCCGCGGCTGTCCGTGATTGAGCAATGTGAACCATGTGAGACTGAACGCTCGCAGCTGCCCTCTAAGGGCTGCTTGCTCGCGTTCCTTTACAGCTGAGATACATTGTATTTGGAGTGGTTACATTCTTATCAGTACAGAGAACATGCATACATAACATCCCTCCCCCCTAGGATGGGACGAAGTCCCGCAACCATTGTGGCTTGCCGCACGTGCGCTTGGGGCGCGCTTGCGCCTGACCTAGTACAGGAGAGCCTGTGATCCCTGACTCCGTGGGTGCTTGTCCTGCATCGGAAAACGGGGATTCGTTAGTGGCTCTGTGGGGCATCCGTGCCTGCCTTGCGCTGGGGGATGGGAATGGAATGAACAGCTGGGAAGTGAACCCCTGCCTGTTGCTCTCGGACCCCGGGGACCCTCCTATTGTGAATCGCGGAACCGATGAGGATGCCCTAGTGGTTCTGCTACCTTCTGTTCCCCGCTCGGGGGACCTTGAGACTGTGGTGGGCGGACTCGCCGTCGCCTCCTGTCTTGGGGGTGTCGGTCTCCGGGAAATTGGTGCTATGTTGCATTCTAACTCACAGGGGCTACTGGGACTGGAAGTACCAGGGGCTGAACTGAAACCCCTCTTTTCGCTAGGACGGGTGGGGGACCACTCCGCTAACTCCCCCTGGTACTGTAAATCAAGGTCTAAACTTCTTGGGGAATCTGTGTTTTGGGGACACTTCCGAGGGATATGTGTGAGATTGGGGCTCTTCCTTTCCGCCGCAAACTCCCGCAAAACATCTCTGAGGATCGATTCCCTTTCCTCCCCCCTTGGTGGGGACCCATGTCCCCCTTTTTCTCCCCCTTGGGCTAAGCGGGTGGGGGAGTACCCTAACGCTGATTCGTAGCTATTTTCGTCTTCGTCCTGCTCTCCGGGGATCCTGCGCCTGAGTTGATCCGCGTGCCGCCTCCACAGGAGGCTTGTATTGGTCTCCACACGGTATGAAACGGGGCCAGTTTGTTCTATTACAGTGCCCGGCACCCAGGCTGGCCCCGCGTTGGCGTAGTTCCTGCAATGCACCGGGGCGCCTACGCTGAAACTCTTTGCGGGTTCCACCCCTACGTTCCGCCCTTTGTCCTCTACTCTCATGGGGTCTAGCTTGGAGATTACCGTGGCCAGCTTCCTGCGCATTAACAGCTCCGCGGGGGAGTACCCTGACGCCAATGGGGTGACCCTGTACCTTAGCAGGAATTGGCACAGTTGTAAGTTAAGATCTCCGGGGCCCATGCGCCGCAGTGCGTCCTTAGTGGTGCGCACGAGGCGCTCTACTTGGCCGTTGGTGGCCGGGTGGAAAGGGGCAGAGGTGATGTGCCGAATGGCGTTGAGATCCATGAATGCCCTGAACTCGGCGGACGTGAAACAGCTAGCGTTATCGCTGACGAGGGTGTCGGGTAAACCGAACGTGGAAAAAACCCTCCGTAACTGTTTAATTGTTGTGGCCGAGGAGGTGCTCGAGACTGGAATGACCTCCAACCACTTGGAGAACGCGTCCACCACAAGGAGGAAAAGCGTTCCCCTGAACGGGCCAGCAAAGTCTACGTGAACCCGGGACCAGGGGCCCCTTGCTGCGTCCCACTCCCTATGTGGCAAGCGAGCCTCTTCTGGCCTGGAGCTTTGGCACGCTTCGCAAGTGCCGACCATGTGCTCGATGTCGGCGTCTAGCTGGGGCCACCAAAAGTAACTGCGGGCTAGTGCCTTAGAGCGGACGATCCCGGGGTGGCTGACGTGCAGCAGTTTAAGCACCCTCGGCCGGAGGGACGTGGGGATCACTACCCGCTGTCCCCACAGAAGGCAACCCCTCTCTAGGGACAATTCTAATTTCTTTTTGAAATATGTGTCGAATTCCGCTGCTGGGGAAGACACGGGCCACCCTTTCTGTACCCAGGAGCAAACTGTAGCTAACGTTTTGTCCTTACCGGTCGCTTTGGCGATGTCGGCCGGTACTACTGGGGGGGAGTCTAGGACCTCTATCATTAAGACCTGGTGGTCCCTCTCTTCCTCGCCCACGTGGCAGCAATCCCGGGGAATGGGGGACCTCGACAGGGCATCCGCATGGCTGATCTCCTTCCCGGGCCGGTACACCAACGCGTGCTGATACGCGTTGAGAAAAATGGCCCACCTGAGCATTCTCGGGGACAGGATTTGGGGTGTGGGCTTATCTGCGGTGAAAATGCCTAGCAAGGGCTTATGGTCGGTCACTATGGTGAAGGGGCGGCCATACACAAAATCATGAAATTTCTTGGTCCCCGCAATTATCGCTAGTGCTTCCCTGTCTGTCTGGGTGTAGTTTCTCTCCGCTTGGGACAAGGACCTAGAGTAGAACGCTATCGGGGCCTCCCTCCCGTCCTCCAGCGCGTGGCATAACACCGCCCCCACCCCCACCGGGGATGCATCGCATATCAGGACCACTGGGCGTTTGGGATTGAAGTGGGTCAGTACAGCATCTGATGCCAGGAGTCGCTTCAGGTCATTGAAAGCCTTCTCATGGTCGTCGCCCCACTTCCATGCCTCGTCCTTTTTTAACAATTTGTGTAGCGGTTCCGCCACGGCTGCCTTCCGAGGAAGGAAGGAGTGGTAGAAGTTGAGCAGCCCAAGGAACGACTGCAGCTCGGGCTTGGAGGTGGGGCGAGGGGCCTTCTTGATGGCGGCCACCTTGGATTGGGATGGCCTTATTCCCTCGGGAGTAACACGGAACCCTAGGAACTCAACCTCAGTTGCGAAGAAAACGCATTTGTCTTTCCGCAACCGCAACCCCGCCTTTTCGAATTTTGCCTGGACCTTTCCCAACCTTTCTGCTAATTCGGCCCGGCTCCCCCCTGTAATCAATACGTCATCAAAGTAGGGTAACACCCCCTCTAACCCCTTCAGGAGGCGTTCCACGAGTGACTGGAAGATCCCGGGCGCCGAATTCACGCCGAATTGGAGGCGCGTTACCTGGAACGCCCCTTTGTGGGTGACTATGGTCTGCGCAGCAGCTGCGGCGGGGGTCACCGGGAGTTGCTGGTAGGCTTGGGCCAGGTCGAGTTTAGCGAAACACCTCCCCCCGTGTAACCTGGCCAACAAGTGGCTGACTACCGGCACCGGATACGCATTAGGGCGGATCGCCTTGTTGATGGTGCACTTGTAGTCAGCGCATATGCGGACCTCCCCGTTGGCCTTGAGCGCTGTTACAATTGGAGTTTCCCACTCCGCAGAATCAACAGGAACAAGAACCCCCTGGCCCACCAATTTGTCCAACTCCGCCTCTATTTTGTCCTTTAGTGCGAAAGGCACTCTGCGCGGTTTAAGTCTGATTGGACGTACTCCAGGGTCCAGGTCGAAAGTCACTGGGGGGCCCTTGAATTTTCCGAGTCCCTTTTTGAAAACCTCGGGGTGCGCATTGCACACGCTCTGTATTGGATCAGTCCCGGCGGCGTGTACTCCCACGGCGTGCACCCCCCCCAATGAACAACCCCAGGGGCTGGAACCATTGAGTCCCGAGGAGGCTGCATTTACCTCCCTTGAGGACGACTAGGGGAAGCGTTGCGGCGCGCTTTTTGAACTGGACCTGGAACTTCCCAACCCCCAACACCGGGATGCGGTTCCCTTGCACGTCCTTCAGCGTGGACCTCAGTGCTTTGAGCTTGGGCCGCACGTGGGGGGCTATTTTTTGGAACTCTCCCTGGGAAATGATAGAGTAAGAAGAACCCGAGTCCACCTCCATCCTAACAGGGGCCCCTTGTATTACTACCTCAACGAAGTATCGGGGGTGCTCTGTGGATACGCTGAAAACCCAAGCGTCGTCCTCACTGTCGTCGGAGATGCGCCCTACTCCGTCCCGCTTCCTCGTGGTCCGGGTGCCGTCCTTGGGCCTCGTGGTGCGGTCCTGCCTCGCCGAGCGGTCTGGGGAACTCCTCTTGGCCTCGCGCCGTTTTCGGCAGACCTTGGCGATGTGCCCGCGCCGGCCGCAGTTGTGGCACTCGGCCTTGCGGAACGGGCATCTGGCGCGGGCGTGGGCGGCGCCGCAGCCGTCGCAGCGCCGGCCTTCCTTCTGGACCTTCCGGACGTCCTCGTCGTCGCCGCTCTCCGCGGACGAGTTCGAAACTCGCCGGGCCGCGCGCACCGAGCTCTCTGCCTAGGCGGGTTTCGGGCGCCAGTCCTGGAGCTCTTGCACCCCGGCCGTCGTGGCTTCCGTGGCCTGTGCCGTGTCGAGGACTTGCTGCCACGTGGGAGGCGGCTCCTGTCTCATCAGCGCGCGCTGAGTCTCGGTGTCCCTCAGGCCGCAGAGCAGGCAGTCTCGGAGGGTGACTACTGGGGTCTCCCACTTGCATGGGCCAGCGGCCAGCCGCAGGGCCGCGGCGAACTCAGCGACCGATTCCCCGGGCGCCTGGTCTCGCCTCCAGAACGCGCTCCGAGCGGGGAACATCGCTATCGCGGGCCGGAGGTGGGTGCGCAACACCACCAGGAGCTCTTTGGCTTTGAAGTCGCTCACCCTCCTCGGCGCGATCAGGTCCACCAAGGTCCTCTTGGTCTCGTGTCCGAGCATGCGGACGAAGATGGCCCTCTTCTTGTCCTCATCTGAGACTTCGAGCACCACCAGCGCTCCATTGAAGTCTATCTCAAACAACTCCAAGTCTCCCGGCTTCCTGATCTCGTAGCCGGCGCATGTCTTGGTCCCGTGGGCAGCCATAATCCCATCCTCGTCGCCAGTTTACTGTATGGGACCAAAGACAACAGAACAGCTGAAGGGTTGGCTTAACACAGGTTTATTGCATGATGTTCCGGTGGAGCATGAGGTAATGGTGGTGATACATCTCTATATATACAGTAGCATTATACATTTGAATCTTGTAGCACGGTAGCTCATTGTCCGCTACCCGCGTGGCCTCGCCCAGGCACGCCTCTCTTCAGTAGTTCTTTCTCCTGCTGCTGAATGCGGGGAAGGTTTTCCCACGGCTGTCCGTGATTGAGCAATGTGAACCATGTGAGACTGAACGCTCGCAGCTGCCCTCTAAGGGCTGCTTGCTCGCGTTCCTTTACAGCTGAGATACATTGTATTTGGAGTGGTTACATTCTTATCAGTACAGAGAACATGCATACATAACAGCTCCCTCAGCTCATCCGTGTACCAAGGAGCTGTGCGTGGCCTGCGGGAAAGGAAAGGCCGCATTGGTGCGATTACATCCAAGGCCGATGTCACTTCCCTTTCCCAGAGGGTGACCAAGGTCTCAGTTGAATCGTGCAGCCTGTCCGGAGGAACAGGCCCCAGCTCTGCCTGGAATCTGTCAGAATCCATAAGATGGCGAGGCCGGACCAGTTTAATTGGTCCCACCACCCCGTGGCAAGGCATCACTCCCAGAAAATCCAGAGTCACCAGATAGTGATCTGATATACATCAGACATCCCAATACACTAAATTCACATTAGACCAGAACTGGTCTGAGCAGGCTCCCTTATCTTGTACTAAGTTCCTTTGCCTAACAACTCAGTTCTTTTACTTACTTCCTGCCATGTAGAAAGAGACATGGGGAGGAGTCAAGGGGGACTTTTTATCTTTAGTTCACTTAAAGTTCAAAATGGCTTTTCTTCTGGTACAGAATCAATGGAGCTTATGAAGAGTTGGCTCACCAAATCCCCACTGATTTGAGGCATACTCTAGTGTGGTTTACTGCACTAAGAAACAGGTATTTGGCCAATGTTAAATTTACAAAGACAATTAGCAGTCATATTTTTTCTGTGTTACATTGTTGTTGTTGTCGACTGCAACTCATATCCGAGAATTCATTTTTTCCTGAAGCAGGAAAAATGTCATTGGTGTAAATTTGTTTAAGGTGGATCCCAGCTTGCCATGAAGTGACCCACACACTATGATCATGGAGCCATCTCCTGCAGCACACATGAAATGAGGCATGCAGGATTTAACACCTGGACTGCAATGGACTGCCACAGCCTTAAGGATATGGACATTCAGTCCATCTGGCATGGCCTCTTCCACCTCCATGACCATTGTGTTACATACCTTCCTACAAAGACATTTGAGCAGACTAAAGGCTGTGGTTAAAAAGGAACATTTTAACTCTTCCTTTCACTGCAATAATACTTACAAAAGATAAAGTTGCTTTTTATGCACAAGAAAAGTTCCCCTTGATACAAATGGATGTTCACTTGAAATACAGGTAGACTTTTTTTGTGACAATGGAGAGATGATGAATGGAAAACAAAAAGGTTTGAGCATATTTCCATCAGTCCATTGATCTCAGCCACTATTTGTACAAATGCTCTTCATACTTCATCAAATATTGCAATAAACTAGCTTTTGTTTCTTAGTACAAAATACATTATATAAGTAGCATCAGTGGTGGGCTCCAAAAAATTTTACTACCACACTATAGGCATGGTATGGTGGGTGTGGCCAGGGGGAAAGCCCTGCGATGCACCTGAATTAGGACTACTTTATTTTAAAACTTGGTTGAGCGGGGCCAGCCAGAATTTCTGCTACCAGTTCTGGTGAACTGGTGCTAACCTGCTGATGCCCACCACTGGGTAGTATTCATTGTAAAATAAATGAGTAAGGAAGTAAATATATTTTATGCAATGAATCCATTAAACACTTTGTCCATGTAGATTCTTCCCAGGTGTTTTTTTCATTGCAGCTAATTGTCTGAAATTGCTCATAAACTATCTTCATTTAGCAACAAAGAATCAAAGAGAACAACTTTAAATTATTTGCAAAATTATTTCTGGCACATTGTTATCACCAATGCATGTTTTGAAGGTGTTGACTCCTGCTACCTGTCTAGTTCAATATGCTTTCATTCAAGTCTATAGACTGACATTGGAACTAAGGGTAGAGAATGGACTTTATATGTTAAAATCAGTATTTTCCACAGCGCTAATGTTGTATCATCTACTAATTCTTCACTATAATGAAGCTCCCCATTTTGGCTTCCAGACCTTTAGCAAGGTTGCTGCATGGCTTTTCATTAATCTAATGAAAAAGATATTGTGGCCCAAAAGAGGCTTTTGAACTACAACATACTTCAGACTAGTATTGCCTAAGAACAGCTGTACCAACCCTGCTTTCAACTAAGGTTGGGCAATCAGGGTGGGCAACTTCCAGAATAATAGAGTTCTAGGAACCACACATGCCAACTCCTGAACCCTGACAGGCCACATCCACTCTTACAACTTCCACACAAACCTAATCAAAAAAGGTTCATAAGAAATAGATGGGTTTTAAAATTTTTATTTTGCTCTAAAAATCCCCCTGTCAACCCCATGTCACTTGAAAGTTGACCTAATTGTCTCATATATCATCTATAAAATCTCAAGAGACTTTCTGAGCCCAAAATATTTTTGCCAACAAATTAACATTTTAAAGATTTTGGAGTGCTTGGGAATGCCTTATGGTGTTGGAAGCCATAATTGGGCCCATTGTGGATCACAGACTACATGTTCCCCTCCCCTGCTTTAGACCATAAAGCATTGTCCTATTTTGTACTCACTTAACAGACTTTCTTAGATCTGTATAGGAAACATATGAGGGAAGCCTGAAAGAACTGGGCATGTTTAGCCTTGAGCTTAGGAGACTGGGAGGAGATATCATAGTAAAGGTAAAGGTTTCTCTTGCTCGAAAGCCAGTCATATCTGACTCTAGGGTTCAGTGCTCATCTCTATTTCAAAGGCAAAGAGCCAGCACTGTCTACTTCTGCAGACGTTTATGTGGTCATGTGGCAGGCATGACTAGACACCAGAGCACACAGAACACTGTTACCTTCCCACCAAAGTGGTCCCTATTTATCTACTTGCAATTTCTTGCTTTTGAACTGCTAGGTTGGCAGGAGCTGGGACAAAGACAGGAGCTCATTCTGTCCTGCAGTACTTGGGAATCGAACTGCTGATCTTCCACCTCTCAGTCAGCATCTTAGCTACTTGAGCCACTGCAGTCCCTTAAGATATGATAGTACTCTTCATACACTTGAAAAATAGCCATAAAGAGGAAGGGCAGGATCTGTTTTCCATCATTCCAGAGTGCAGGACACATAATAATGGGCTGAACCTAAAAAAACCCAGATATAGGCTGAATAGGCTGAATAGCAGGAAAAACATCTTAACTGTTAAAGCAGTGCAACAATGGAACCAATTACCTTGGGAGGTGAGTACTCCAATACTGGAGTCATTCAAGAGAAAATTCAATATGGGAATCAATAGGGAACAGTGAACACAACTCAATTATGTTTAACTTGATCATAGACTGCAAGTCACTGATAAAATCTAACACAGAGACCTTAAATTTTCAAAAAGGAAATTTCCCAAAGATGAGGAAACTAGTAAAAAAGAAACTGAAAGGGAAAATTGAGAGAGTCCAAACACTCCAAGAGGCATGGAGGTTGTTTACAAAAATAATAACAGAGGCCCAATTGGAATGCATACCCAAAAGGAAAAAGGGCACTGCCAGTTCCAAGAGGACTCTGATGTGGCTTACAGGAGCTGTTCGGGAAGTGATCAAGAGCAAGAAAAGCTCATTTAGAAGATGGAAGGCTTGTCCAAATGAGGACAGCAGGCAGAAACATAAATTCTGGCAGAACAAATGCAAGGCAACAATCAGGAAAGCAAAGCAAGACTTTGAGGAGCGTATAGCTAAAAATACTCAGAGAAATAACAAAGACTTCTTTAAGTACATTAGAAGTAAGAACCCAACTAGGAAGGCCATTGGACCATTAGATGACAATGGAAGGCAAGGGGTTATTAAAGAGGAAACAGAGATTGCAGAGAGACTCAATGAATTCTTTGCTTCAGTAATCACTGAAGAAGACAGAGACCACATGCCCAAAACAGAGCCTATCTTCGTAGGGAGGGAAAGCGAAGAATTAAGCAAGATAGAAATAACCAGGGAGGAGGTCCTTGCATGTCTTGTTAAGCTAAACACTAACAAATCACCAGGACCAGATGGCATCCATCCACGAGTTCTCAGGGAACTTAAAGATGAAATTGCTGATCTCCTAGCCAAAATATATAATATTTCCCTCAAATCAGGCTTTGTGCCTGATGACTGGAAGGTAGCGAATGTAACACCGATTTTCAAAAAAGGTTCCAGGGGTGATCCAGGAAATTACCGACCTGTCAGTTTGACATGTGTCCCAGGTAAAGTGATGGAAACCATCCTAAAAGATAGAATTAATAGGCACATAGAAGAGAAGGCGCTGCTAAAGGAGAGCCAACATGGCTTTTACAAGGGCAAATCATGCCTCACTAATCTGTTGGAATTTTTTGAGAGTGTCAACAAGCATGTGGATAAGGGAGATCCAGTTGACATTGTTTATCTGGACTTTCAGAAGGCTTTTGACAAGGTCCCACACCAAAGGCTCTTGAATAAACTTACCAGTCATGGAATAAAGGGACAGGTCTTGTCCTGGATCAGCAACTGGCTAAGGGACAGGAAACAGAGGGTAGCACTAAATGGACACTTCTCCAAGTGGAGGGAAGTAAAGAGTGGGGTCCCCCAAGGTTCAGTACTGGGACCCCTGCTTTTCAACCTCTTCATAAAGATATAGAGGTAGGAGTAAAAAGCAAGGTAACCAAATTTGCTGATGACACTAAATTATACAGGGTAGTGAAAACTGTGAGAGATTGTGAGGAGCTCCAGAGGGATCTCTTGACACTGGGGGAGTGGGCAAAACAGTGGCAAATGAGCTTCAACATTAGTAAGTGCAGAGTGATGCATGTTGGGGCAAAAAAACAATTACATTTATAAACTGATGGGGTCTGAACTCTCTGCAACAAACCAGGAAAGGGACCTTGGTGTCTAGGTGGACAGCTCAATGAAGATGTCAACCCAGTGTGCCTCAGCAGTGAAAAAAGCAAACTCAATGTTAGGGATCATTAGGAAGGGTATAGAAAATAAGTCAGCAAGTGTCATTTTGCCTCTTTATAAATCTATGATGAGGCCCCATCTGGAATACTGTGTACAGTTCTGGTCGCCATACCTCCAGAAGGATATTATGGAGTTGGAGAAAGTACAGAGGAGGGCAACCAGAATGATTAGGGGACTGGAACACCTTCCTTACCATCTGAGGCTGCAACAGTTGGGCCTTTTCACTCTTGAACGACGGCGTCTAAGAGGTGACCTGATTGAAGTTTATAAAATCACGCATGGTGTGGACAAAGTAGATAAGGAAAAACTGTTTTCCCTATCGCACAACACTAGAACCAGGGGACACTCGATGAAATTTTTGGGTACTAGTTCTCAAACAAATAAGAGAAAGTACTTTTTCACCCAGTGGATTACTGGTCTATGGAACTCCCTGCCAGAAGAAGTGGTGACAGCTGTCAGTCTTGACAGCTTTAAGAAAGGATTAGACAAGTTCATGGAGGACAAGGGTATCAATGGCTATAATTATGGATACTTAAGGACAACCTCGGGGTTGGAGAGATAGGCAGGATATCTCTCAATGCCATTTCCAGGGAATCCTA
Organism: Bradypodion ventrale; assembly: GCA_035047345.1. Classification (NCBI taxonomy): domain Eukaryota; kingdom Metazoa; phylum Chordata; class Lepidosauria; order Squamata; family Chamaeleonidae; genus Bradypodion; species Bradypodion ventrale. The sequence goes on along the minus strand of JAWDJE010000009.1, from coordinate 19,285,297 downwards.
AGCAGGTGAAGGCATCTCCTTGGGAATACCCTGAAGGAAATGGTGAGCCACTGTGTGAGACAGAATGCTGGACTGGATGGGCTGTGGCCTGTTCCAGCAAGGCTGTTCTTATGTTCTTATTCTTTCCCCAAACAAAAGTCAGCTTTGCAGAGTCCTAAGTCAGATTTTAGAACACATGTTTCCATGTCTATGCATGGAAAATACTGTAGTCTCATTAGAGATGGGCAGCTTTGGAGTCCCAGCTGATGTATCAGAGGTTCACCAAAAGGTAGGGCCCATAATAATGGGCTCAAATTAAATATAGGCTGGATATCAGGAAAAATGAATTGAATGTTAAAGCAATACAACAATGGAACCAATTGTGAACATTGCTTTTACTCCCCAATTGTGCACTGCCAAAAGATGAGCTGGAAGTCACATGGCTAAGCATTCCAGGATTTTAACTAGCCGTCCTACAGATCAAGGCCTTAACCTGGCCTGTTAAGAAGGTAGTGAAAAGAAAGAGAAAAACTCCAGCCATTTCAATGATGTGGGTTTGAATCCCACCACTACCACCATATGAAATTCCTTTTACTCCCCACTTGCGCACTGGCAAAAGGTGAGCTGGAATTCACCTGAAATGACACCCTCAGGCTTAGCATTTCAGGATTTTAGCTAGCCCTCCTACAGATCCAGGCCTCAACTTGGCCTATCAAGAAGATAGCAGGGAAATAGGAAAAAACTCCAGTCAGTTTCATTGTTTACTTCCAGGTTGTCAAAGCAGGTACAATAAACAGTGGTAGAAAAATAGACGGTTACAAAGGCAAAGTAGAACAACTTCAGTCAGAGCACATGAAAATATGAAAACCTATCTAATTTGGAAGCCAAAAGTGACTTTCCAGCCTTGGTCTAGCCCATAGCAACATGATTAATCTATACAGTAAACTCCCTCCCTCTAGCAAAGCGCTTCCAGCATATATATCTTGTCCCTCACTCAGGAACCCATCAGGCTGTGTCAGGCTGTCACTCACATGATAGAAACCAATCAGGAATTCCAAATGAAAATAAGGGGATGTTCCTTTTCAAGGTGCCTCTCCTCCCTATTTTCTCAGGCTCTTTCTCCCCCTCCCCCATCTTTTAGGATTGCATTGGGCACACACACAGCCACCTGAATTGATAACAGCTTACGGCCCATTCTCCAGGGAAAATATGCTTTTTCCCTTGCAAGGACATGGTGCAAACTCATGCCCATCTTCAGAGACCACAATTTTTTCCTTCTTTTTGCAAGCATTGTGGAATCCCATCTCCACTTCCTTACTTTCTCAGGTGAGACAAAACAGACTGAATCCATTTTCTGGGCTCACTCTGGCCTTACACCAATTATCTCGAGAGGTGGTGAGTGCTCCAATCCTGGATGCATTCAAGAGGAAATTGGAGAACCACCTGTCAGATCTGCTTTGATTTGGATTCCTGAACTGACTAGGGGGTTAGACTTAATGGCCTCATAGGACTCTTCCAACTAAGTCTATGTATCTAAAATATACAATACAGCAACCCAACCTCATCCCAGCTTTTGTTATGGAAACATCTACAAATAAAAAGGCATGCTACTTTAAATGAAACCAAGCATCTCTTCTTTTGATTTATTCTGCTCATTTACACTTGGTGAGCCAAATTTACTCAGCTGAGGCATGCCACAGCATGAGGAAAGCAACTATTCTTTGCCTGACATATTGTTTCAAAGTCTGAAGAACAAATTAAAACTTCATGACAAGAATGAAATGACTTGCTTCAGTGTTGTCACTGGGCAGGGAAGCAGATGACTTGATATGTGAGAGCATTTTAAAATCAATATAGACTTATCATTTGCACTTTTGATGTTTTGTGAGTTATGAGCTAGTTTTCATTTACACATTATATGTTGTGTGTGGGATTTGTTAGCTCATAAAATATGACACTAATGTGGCGTTCATAGCAATAGGGAAATAGTACAAACTCTCCCTGGGGCAGAGCAAGGAAATAGGATTCAATCCAGGGGTAGGGGGCATATTTTTGTCTCCCACTAAGAATCTGAAAGAACTAATGAAATCAAGGGGTATGGCTTCTTCTAAACCAGGGGTTCCCAACCTAAGGCCTGTGGGGGCCACCTTTTCATGTGGCCCCCACCCCTCCAAGAGCATTTGAGGGGGGAAATGCCCATCCCTGTGAAGCTGTTGGGTCAAAATGGTCACCCCCATCATGCAGGCAGAGCAAAATTGCCATCCGTCCTTCAAAGCTAACTACATAAGAACAGCCTTGCTGGAACAGGCCACAGCCCATCCAGTCCAGCATTCTGTCTCACACAGTGGCTCACCATTTCCTTCAGGGTATTCCCAAGCAGATGCCTGCTTAGGATTCCCTGGAAATGATATTGAGAGATATCCTGCCTATCTCTCCAACCCGGAGGTTGTCCTTAAGTATCCATAATTATAGCCATTGATACTCTTGTCCTCCATGAACTTGTCTAATCCTTTCTTAAAGCTGTCAAGACTGACAGCTGTCACCACTTCTTCTGGCAGGGAGTTCCATAGACCAGTAATCCTCTGGGTGAAAAAGTACTTTCTCTTATTTGTTTGAGAACTAGTACCCAAAAGTTTCATGGAGTGTCCCCTAGTTCTAGTGTTATGCGATAGGGAAAACAGTTTTTCCTTATCTACTTTGTCCACACCGTGCATGATTTTATAAACTTCAATCAGGTCACCTCTTAGACGTCGTCGTTCAAGAGTGAAGAGGCCCAACCGTTGCAGCCTCAGATGGTAAGGAAGGTGTTCCAGTCCCCTAATCATTCTGGTTGCCCTCCTCTGCACTTTTTCCAGCTCCATAATATCCTTCTGGAGGTATGGCGACCAGAACTGTACACAGTATTCCAGATGGGGCCTCACCATAGATTTATAAAGAGGCAAAATGACACTTGCTGACTTATTTTCTATACCCTTCCTAATGATCCCTAACATTGAGTTTGCTTTTTTCACTGCTGACAGGGGGAGGAGGGAAAAACACCCCAAGGAACAAAAGTATATAACAAATGATGTATATTTAATAGGTGAAATAGCGAGTAAAAATGCAAGTAAAAGAATACTAAAGAATACTAAAGAACCGGACGAACAATATCATACAGTAAATCACACAGATGACCCACGGAACTGGGGAGAAAAATGAGCCAATCAAATGTCCACTGTGGCTCGTAAGTACACGTGGTGAAACCTAATAGAGATAGTGAAAAAGTCCGTGGTACAATAGCCAATACAAGCTGTATCAATAGTGGGATTTCATAATAGTCCGTGTTCGAAAAAGTTGGTGATGTCGGCCGAGTAGGCTGTATAAACGTAGAAGAGTAGAGTAATATAGACAGTTGCTCGAAAGGAGCTACATCTGAAATCCGTAGGAAGTCTGTTAGTCCGGTTCAAAACCGCATGAAGCAAAGACTGTAAGACAGGGCTGAGAATATGTCACTGAGCGGGTACGGAGAAGAGTAGTACAGGTCAATATTCCTCCGGTAGAGAATATTTCGAGAGTCTTTATCAAGATCTGTAAAACATCAAAACCCGTAGTGACCATAAACACCAATACAATGAGACATATGAGTAAGAATATACAGTAAAATACAGTAAAATACATGAACAGCACTCCAAATAAGGAGCAACAGGAACATATCTGACCAAAGTGTCTGATAAAAATAGTACCTGTAATCACGCGCTGACACACCTCTATGTAATGACTGATGATGGGTGGAAGCATTAAGCAAGCTAAGCTAGCACAAGCTATAAATAGTTCTTGTGTGGGGACATGTGAAATGGATACCAATAATTAACGGAAGGATTACAAAAGGGGAAATACTCTTAAAGGGCTACAATAAACAAAACCAGAACGAATATGAATGTTTAACTTAAAGAAACGCGGAATAATCCTGTTCTGTATTCAAGCCATGGGGGTGTAATGTAGAAAAGCGATGAATGTAAAAAGCCTCCCGTTGCAAAAGGAAACGTTCTTTGTTAATCGAATGAAATTTGCGAGGTTTAAATAATTCCTCATTCAAAACACGCGTTGATATCTACAAACTTATCCATTTACTCAAATTACGTTGTTTCTTTAAAGATTCTCCTGGCAGCTCTAACCCTTTTTCTCCCCGTTCTACCTTCACACCTGCTATCGATAATCCTGCTATCGAAGTTTTTCGTAGAGTGGTTCTTAGAGATATTGGTGCTTTAGAAGAACGTTTTCATGTCTCGCATAACATATCCCTGACCGACATGCACCTTCATGATAATTTGGGAAATGATCCTGATATTATTATTAAAGCAGCTGATAAAGGTGGTGGGGTAGTCATTATGGATAGGATTAATTATTTAGACGAAGCACATCGACAACTCTCTAATCCTCTTTTTTACAGCAAATTACCTAAAGACCCTACACCACATGTTTCCAACGTCATCAAAGTTGTTTTACAAGAAGGTCTTGCCTTGGGCTTCATTTCAGAATCTACTTTTCGTTTTCTTTATCAATTACATCCACGAGTACCTATTTTTCATTTATTACCTAAAATCCACAAGCTTCAACCCGGTTCTAATCTTGTACCATGCAGACCCATCATAGCTGCCAACGAGGGCCTTTTAGAACCCATTTCTATTTACATTGACCATTTCATATGTCCTTTTGTCAAAGATACCCCTTCATATGTTAAAGACTCTTCCCATTTCATCCAACTTCTAGAACATACTTCTGTGCCTAATGACTGTTTGTTAGTAACTATGGATGTGACTTCCCTCTATACAAATATTCCTCTTTCAGAAGCCAGGATTTTGGTCGAACATCTCTTATCTTCACGGACCAATCCGGACCCTCCCACACATTTTCTTATGGATCTCTTAGATATAGCATTTGAGCACAATTTTTTTCGTTTTTTGGATACTTTTTATTTGCAGACACATGGTGTGGCTATGGGTTCAAATTTCGCTCCTTCAATTGCAAATATCTTCATGAATAATTTCGATCTTACTTTCATTCTAAATTCGGCTGTTAACCCTTTTTTCCTGGACATTTTGATTTATAAACGTTACATCGACGATCTGTTTTTTGTCTTTTCCAACTCAGTTTCCTTATCTCGCTTCTGTACTTGGATTAATTCTTTACATACTAATCTTACATTCACTCATACCTCTAGTCACGTCTCAGTCTCGTTTCTTGATTTACAGATTTTTGTTGCCAATAATCAGCTCAATATGCGCCTTTTCAACAAACCAACTGATAGGCATGCCTATCTACAATTCCATTCTTATCATCCGTTTTCTCTAAAAAATAATATACCATATAGTTTATTTCTTCGGGCAAAAAGAAATTCCACACTCATTTCTGATTTCCAATCATCTGCCATTAAAATTCGTCAGTCCTTACTCCTCAGAGGGTATCCCACTCATGTCATCGACCATGCTTATCAAAAAGTTACTAATCGATCTAGACAGTCCATGTTTCAACGAAAATCAAAAAATCCACACAACAATAACATTTTTTGGTCCATTGACTTTACTCCGCTGGCACAGCAAATAAAGAAAACTATACACCATCATTGGCATATCCTAGATTCTATTTCGGGTTGTAAGGACAAACCAACCATAGGATTTAGAAAAACGAGAACTATTGCCGGTATCCTATCGAAAACTGATTGTCTTTCTCCTGTCTCCAGTCTCTCGGCCCTCCCTGCTGGACATTTTCCTTGCGGCCATTGTAAGTTTTGCTCTTACATGTGGAGAACAGATACCATTTCCATTCCCAATTGCACTTTTATACATCATCTCTCACGGTTTTCCAATTGTAATTCCCGCGATATTGTATATATTTTAATCTGCCCCTGTGGGTTATCATATGTTGGACAATCTTCCAGACCACTCAAAACCAGACTCGGAGAACATATCTCACGCATTCGCAATAAGGTCCTCACAGCACCTCTTGTCTCCCACTATCTCGACAAGCACCATGCTCCAACAGATCTTAAGGCTGCTGTATTGGAATTATTTACACCTCGCAAATTTCATTCGATTAACAAAGAACGTTTCCTTTTGCAATGGGAGGCTTTTTACATTCATCGCTTTTCTACATTACACCCCCATGGCTTGAATACAGAACAGGATTATTCCGCGTTTCTTTAAGTTAAACATTCATATTCGTTCTGGTTTTGTTTATTGTAGCCCTTTAAGAGTATTTCCCCTTTTGTAATCCTTCCGTTAATTATTGGTATCCATTTCACATGTCCCCACACAAGAACTATTTATAGCTTGTGCTAGCTTAGCTTGCTTAACGCTTCCACCCATCATCAGTCATTACATAGAGGTGTGTCAGCGCGTGATTACAGGTACTATTTTTATCAGACACTTTGGTCAGATATGTTCCTGTTGCTCCTTATTTGGAGTGCTGTTCATGTATTTTACTGTATTTTACTGTATATTCTTACTCATATGTCTCATTGTATTGGTGTTTATGGTCACTACGGGTTTTGATGTTTTACAGATCTTGATAAAGACTCTCGAAATATTCTCTACCGGAGGAATATTGACCTGTACTACTCTTCTCCGTACCCGCTCAGTGACATATTCTCAGCCCTGTCTTACAGTCTTTGCTTCATGCGGTTTTGAACCGGACTAACAGACTTCCTACGGATTTCAGATTTAGCTCCTTTCGAGCAACTGTCTATATTACTCTACTCTTCTACGTTTATACAGCCTACTCGGCCGACATCACCAACTTTTTCGAACACGGACTATTATGAAATCCCACTATTGATACAGCTTGTATTGGCTATTGTACCACAGACTTTTTCACTATCTCTATTAGGTTTCACCACGTGTACTTACGAGCCACAGCGGACATTTGATTGGCTCATTTTTCTCCCCAGTTCTGTGGGTCACCTGTGTGATTTACTGTATGATATTGTTCGTCCGGTTCTTTAGTATTCTTTAGTATTCTTTTACTTGCATTTTTACTCGCTATTTCACCTATTAAATATACATCATTTGTTATATACTTTTGTTCCTTGGGGTGTTTTTCCCTCCTCCCCCTGTCTTCTGACACCCCTGCCGTCCTCCCTCCCTTTTTCACTGCTGAGGCACACTGGGTTGACACCTTCATTGAGTTGTCCACCAGGACACCAAGGTCCCTTTCCTGGTTTGTCACAGAGAGTTCAGACCCCATCAGTTTATAAATGTAATTGGGGTTCTTTGCCCCAACATGCATCACTCTGCACTAACTGAGAGAGCATGACCCAGCCCCCGGATTGAAAAGGTTGCGAACCTTGCTCTACTAATGTCATCTAGTCCATATTGCATTTCTGCACAGATAAAAAGGTATGGAACTCTATAGACATCTGTGCATTCCACAGTTACATCAATTTACTACTTTAATTCCAGGTCATCTAACTCACTAGAGAGCTCAAAGGTTTAGTTATCTGGCTGTGGAGCTGGACATAGGGAGCTCAATTGCTGTCTGTGCATCCTGAGAGAAGCCCCTGCCTGTGTGGTCTTGAGCAGCTTCACAGTCCCAGGGTACCCTCAGAAAAACGAAAGAGCAAACAATGTCTGAGTGCAGTATGTCCAGAAAATCCTGGAAAAGGTAGCACAAACCTGACAGCACAAAAATTGATGGCACAGCTGATAGTGGTGGTGGTAGCAGCAGCAGCAGTAGTCCTGAACATAATACCTCAGATGTTTTGGAATAAAACTGCCATCTTCTCCATGCTAAATGGCCAACAGTTAGGGATGACTGTCCATGGTGTATAATGGTAGGCGTTCCCCTTCCCCTGCCTAAATCCTAAATGCATTTATTATTCTAATGTACTTAGCTTGTTTTAACTCAATGATTTTTATCTTCATACAATAAAGTTTGGGTTTTTTTTAAAATAAAAAAATGCTTGTGAATTAATTGAGCATTTCCCCCCAAACATCTCCAATGGATGAGCTCTTCTTGCAGAGATTACAAAGAGGGTATTTTCCTAAGGTGGTAGTCAGGGGAATCTGAAGTTGCATATAGGTATTTATGGTAATCCTGTGTAGTTTCATGTAATCAATGCTAAAAAAAGGAAGCAGGGCAAGACTGGGGACGTTGTCGTCATCTGCAACTCGTGTCTGAGAATGCATTTTTTCCTGCTATTGGCGTGAATTTGTTAAAGGTGGATCCCAGCCTGTCATGAAGTGACCTACATACTATGATCATGGAGCTATCTCCTGCGGCACATGTGAAATGAGACATGCAGGATTTAACACCAGGACTGCAATACTGCCACAGCCTTGAGGATATTATCAAGGTGCATCTTCACAGCCAGTCCATCTGGCATGGCCTCTTCTGCCACCATGACCATTGGGAATCAGAGTTCCTCCTCTGTTCATTTTGCCCAATATGATGGTTTCCAGTGGCATTTCCTCCAGTGAGGGGGCCACCACCCCACCTAAAGGGGCTCATCTGCCCATAGCCATTGGCCCCTTTAGGGAATCAGGCTATTTACCACCACCCAACATTCAGCATTGAGTAGCTGGCTGTACAGTCTAATCAATTAGCCAAGTGGGATGTCCAGCCAGACATGGGATTGGGGACATACATTTATGAATAATTCTCTCTTGTTTCTATTCATTGCTTTTTCAATCCAGACCAACTCATTTTTGTTCTTCTCTCTTTGTTACAAAGGATACAATTCTGAAGACAAACCAAAGCTTGAAAAAATTACTCCTTTGAACTATAGCTCCTGGAATCTCTCAGCAAGCATGGCCACTACCCATTCTAGCTGGGCGAATTCTGGGGGCTATGCCTGGAGCAAGTAATCTCTCCATGTTGTGGAACACACACCTGTTTGAAAGGGACACCAATAGTGGGTACCAATTTGGAGAGGGAAAACATCAACTAGAAGATTACATACACATACATATACACAAGTTACTCTTCTCTACTTTCCTTCACCTCTCAAAGCTGCTTGGATTTTGAAAGAAAAATGTGGCTGCAGTAATTATACACTTATCGGCACATAACATTTAGTTTGGCACTCAGAGAAGAGGTTCTTCATCTTTCATGTCCAGATCACACTTTGGACTGCCAAAATGAAGCCACTTTCTTGGCTTTGTCATTGGCCAAAATTAAATCTTCTTCAGTACATGTTTCTGGAAGTAATCTGCAGAGCAGTAAATGTGCCGGATGCTATATCTCCCTGTAGGAATCGGGGCCGCTGGGGGCCGTAGGTCCCGGAGGAGACTGATCAAAGAACGATACGAGGCAGTATGGAGGAGGATATGATCAGTAGTTTATTGAGGGAAAACTTCAACATATATAGAAGGGAAAATGCAACGGTGGCAAAACCGTCATCAGGCAGAAATCACATCACTTGTTTACTCGGGTTAATTGGGAATCTCTCTGGGGAAGTTAATTAACTGGGATAAACATTGACATAGGAAGCACCATTGTGCAAGGATTAGGCAGGGGTAAACATGGCATCTATTTGTGCCGGAGATTAGACTGAGACTCGGAGATGAGTGATTTACTCTAATGGGTAACAGAGTTAGATATTTGCTCTTTCAGCAGATCGCTGGTCAGGTCAAGGAATTGGGTGAATCAAACCCTATCATTTATCCACCCCCCTTAATTTGTCTGCCCGCAGAGCCCACGGCTCAAGGAGCGTTCTCCCGAAGTGGCCTCTGCAAGGGCCGTTTCCATGCCAGATGGGCATGGGGAAACCATATCTCCCCACAAGAGGAGAGGTAAAACCAGAGAATGAAATTTCAAAGCACAAAGAGGGAGCTCAAAGATGTGCTGTCAAAAGTAAGTGGAGTTGGTCAGTCACTTGAGACTCTTGAAGTACCTACTGGTATGCTGGCAGGAAATTTGCTAGAGGCTTGTATGCAACCATCCCATCAAGCAATCTTGCGGTACAGGTTTTCCACCTTTCATTGGCAGTTTCCTCTTTTCAGCAAAATGAACCTGACTCTTTGCGAGCAGCTGGCTGCATTTTCCACAACAAGATTTGTGTACCTTCCTCAACCTCCTCCACACAAAGGCACTAACATTTAGCAGGGAAGATTTGCACCCAACTATTGCATTCCACTAAAAGCCATTCTCACGGTCTGCTCAAGATAGATTGCTGTGGCCAGAAAGCTTTGCATATGTTTCCCCCCCACCCCTTCTCTTTCTCTTTTTTTTACCAATTTCATCAATACTTTCTGTATTGCAAATCCTAGGCTGATAGCCTCTTTCATTACACAAAATATATGGCATTGGCCACAAGCCTTTAAAAGCCTTGATATATTCCAGCTCATTAGTTTTTATGGCTGAATTTGTGTTGCATGACACAGAGATGTGCTAAAACTACAGATTTGTCAAGAAGCTGTAGAATAAATGTACAAACATAGATAGGAAGGAAGGAAGGAAGGAAGAAAACATCATATTGCTGACCATCTTACAGGCAACTAGCATGGTTGTCCCTGGTAATATCTTTTTTTAATGCTGTGCCAGAACTTTAAATCATACATTTTGCAAGGTGGTTAAAGCATTATTGATTTTAAAATACAGTTAGTATATGCCAGTGATTGATATGGACTGACATGCTCTAGCTTTAGCCATTGCTCAAGCAGATTCCCTCTTTGGGATGCAGTCTGCAAAAAAAAAAGTCTTGCATACTGGGTTGAAGCAACCAGAGGAAAGGAAGAAAGCTCTCATTAAAATATAGCAGTTAGTCTTCAAGATGCCTGTTGTGTCCAAGCATTATTTATTAAAATCACTATTAGCACTGTAAAGTCTATGGCGGAATAGCATGCCTTTTGTAAAGGTGCCAATTTCAAACTACTGTCAAAATAGCTGATTCGTCAGTACAAACTTCCCGCTTCTCCGGAAGCCCGCTGGAATGTATCCACCTGTGTAACTGCCGTTCTCACTATACAGCTTATATACATAAGCTGGTCAGCTTGTACGTGTTCTCCAGTCCGGTATTCCTGAGCTGAACAATAAATCACTTGTGTTTGACCCAACCCTGCTGATCAGCATACTTCTTAAGCGCCGGACTCAACATTGGCGACAAAGGTGGGATCACAATGGCTGCCGCTGTTCCTGCTTCATTCGGGCCATTTGATACCTCCAGACCAGACTCATGGCCTATGTACGAGGTCCAGTTCGACAACTACGTGATCTCACAGAAAATAGCAGATGAGTGGTTGCAGAAGGCTACGTTCCTGGCTCACTGTGGGCTGACCACACTCGAGCTGATCACAGACTTCCTTCTGCCAAGGTTGCTGAAGGGTACCCTTCTGAGAGACATTTTGACTGTCCTTTGGGACCATTTCAGGCCAAAAACTTCAATTTTCCCTGAGAGAGTGGCATTCTACAGAAGAGATCAGAGATTCAGTGAATCGGTCACAGATTATGTGGCTGCTCTCCGCCACACCACAGTTCCCTGCAAGTGGGAAAACCTCGACATTGCTCTTCATGACCGGTTGCTTGTAGGCCTCAGGGACAAGAGGCTACACAACATCGCCTTATGTAAAGGGACATTCTGATGTTTGCTCAAGTCCTCAAAGAGGCTCAGGCAGCTGAAGTTGCCACCACCAGGGTCCAATTTCTCCAAGCCACATTTGCAGCGCTGGTCCAGAGGGGATCGGCTGTCCAGCAACAGCGTGTGTCCAGCCCATCAGCATCCTCAGTCAGCTCTGAAGAGGGGGACGATGTCACTAAAGTAAAAGCTTCACCCAGTCCAAGGGCACCGTTGCGCTGTGCCAGGGTTGCGGGAGAAGACACCTCCTCACCCAATGCCCCTTCAAATCTGCTGAATGTCACTGTTGTGGGGAAAAGGGGCACATTGCCAGAGTGTGCCGCCAGCGTGCCGAGGTGCCTTCCAGGGACAAGGTTCGTAGAGGGAAGGAGCACCTAATTTCCAAGGTCTTCGCCAGTCAAGGCTCCAGTTCCAGAGTTCACACGGTTGTCCATTCCAGATGGAAATCGACTCAGGATCATCTTTTTCAATCATCACACTGAAGGAGTTTCTCTGAGTTCCTCCAGCCAACCACCCAAAGTTGCGGGCTCTTAAGGTCAAGTTGAGTGATGTGCAGGGTCGCAAAACAGTGGCAAATGAGCTTCAACTCTAGTAAGTGCAGAGTGATGCACATTGGGGCAAAAAAAAACCAATTACATTTATAAACTGATAGGATCTGAACTCTCTGTGACAAACCAGGAAAGGGACCTTGGTGTCCTGGTGGACAGCTCAATGAAGATGTCAACCCAGTGTGCCTCAGCAGTTAAAAAAGCAAATTCAATGCAAGGGATCATTAGGAAGGGTATAGAAAATAAGTCAGCAAGTATCATTTTGCCTCTTTATAAATCTATGGTGAGGCCCCATCTGGAATACTGTGTACAGTTCTGGTTGCCATACCTCCAGAAGGATATTATGGAGCTGGAAAAAGTGCAGAGGAGGGAAACCAAAATGATTAGGGGACTGGAACACCTTCCTTACCATCTGAGGCTGCAGCGGTTGGACCTCTTCACTCTTGAACGACGGTGTCTAAGAGGTGACCTGATTGAAGTTTATAAAATCATGCACGGTGTGGACAAAGTAGATAAGGAAAAACTGTTTTCCCTATCGCATAACACTAGAACTAGGGGACACTCCATGAAACTTTTGGGTATTAGTTCTCAAACAAATAAGAAAAAGTACTTTTTCACCCAGAGGATTACTGGTCTATGGAACTCCCTGTCAGAAGAAGTGGTGACAGCTGTCAGTCTTGACAGCTTTAAGAAAGGATTAGACAAGTTCATGGAGGACAAGGGTATGAATGGCTATAATTATGGATACCTAAGGACAACCTCCGGGTTGGAGAGATAGGCAGGATATCTCTCAATGCCATTTCCAGGGAATCCTAAGCAGGTGAAGGCATCTGCTTGGGAATACCCTGAAGCAAATGGTGAGTCACTGTGTGAGACAGAATGCTGGACTGGATGGGCTGTGGCCTGTTCCAGCAAGGCTGTTCTTATGTTCTTATGTCGCCACATCCCTGCACTTGGCGTTGTCACTTTTCATGTGCATTTCAAGTTCCTGTCGGCCATGGTCAAGGCGGGTAAGAACAATCTTTTGGGTACGCAATGGTTTGGGGCCCTGGGTATTGCTTTTTCGGGTATTAGTAAGGTTGAAGCTGATCCCATTCAGTCAACTTGTGATCGTTACCCAGATGTATTTCACCCTGGACAGGGTACTTTCAAGGGGCCCCCTGCTCATTTTGAACTTGACCCATCTGTTTGGCCCATCAGGCTGAAGACCCATTGGGTGCCTTTTGCACTCAAGGACCGCATCGAGGCAGAACTTGATAAACTGATTGCACAAGGCATCTTGGAGCCGGTGGACTCAGCTCCATGGGAAACTCCAATCGTCACTGCTATCAAGTCCAGTGGGGACATCCGCATCTGTGCGGATTATAAATGTACTATTAATAAAGCAATATGCCCAAATTCTTACCCAGTGCCAGTTGTGAGTCACCTGCTGGCTACACTTTATGGAGGACACTGTTTTACCAAACTGGACTTGGCGCAGGCATACCAGCAATTGCCTGTCACTCCTGAATCTGCTTTATGTCAGACTATTACCACACATAAGGGTGCATTTAAGGTTAAACAATTGCAATTTGGTGTCAATGCAGGACCCGGTATATTCCAAGGGTTAGTGGGAAAATTACTCAAAGGTCTCCCTGGTGCTTTGCCATATTTTGATGATGTGTTGATTGCTGGGAAGGACAGGGGGCAACTCACTGAAAAATTGGGCAAAGTACTCGAATGTTTCCAAAATGCTAGTCTTAGAGTTAAGAAAGAAAAATGTTTTTTTTTGCTACTGAAGTTGATTTCCTAGGTTTCAAGGTTACCCCAGAAGGTGTTAAGCCCTCTGACTCTAAGGTAAAAGCAATTTGGGATGCTCCGTGTCCAACTTTGAAGAGCGAATTGCAAGCATTTCTGGGGCTTCTGAATTTCTACCATTCATTTCTACCCCAAAAGGCCACCGTGGCTGCCCCATTGCACCAACTGCTTAGGAAACAGATGGTGTGGCATTGGGGTCCTCCACAGGACAGGGCATTTCGAGAAGTTAAGAGACTTCTTACTTCAGATGCCGTCCTCACACATTTTGACCCGAGTAAACCAGTCATTCTTGTCTGTGATGCTTCCCCTGTCGGGGTAGGGGCCATGCTCTGCCACGACCTGGGGGAAGGTAGGGAGGCACAGATCACCTACTACTCAAGATCTCTGACAGATACAGAGAAACGGTATGCCCAGATTGACAGGGAGGCTCTGGCGATTATCACAGGTACAAAACAATTTCATGACTTCATTTATGAGCGGCCATTTACAATCGTCACAGATCACAAGCCGTGTTGGGCATCTTTGTGCTGGACAAGCCTACCCCCCAGATATTATTGCCTAGAATGCTTCAATGGGCAATGTTCCTTCAAGCATATCAGTACATGCTACAGCATCGGCCCAGTGCCAGTATCTCTAATGCAGGTGCCTTATCTAGATCCCCTGTGGAGACAGTGGGCAAGATTGGTTTGGACCATCAGGTCCTCATGTTAGAGGTTTTAGATTCCCTGCCTGTGTCCACCAAGGACATTGCTTATGCTACTAGGAAGGATCCCCTTTTAATGAAGGTTGTCTCATGGGTTCAGAAAGGGTGGCCGTCACCACCGGTCTCTGAAGAATTCAAGGTTTATTATACAAAACGTAATGAGCTGTCATTGGAAAGGGGATGATTGGTATGGGCAGACAGAGTGGTGATCCCGCCTGCACTACAGGATAAGGTTTTATGCACGTTGCACATCAGTCATCCAGGCATTGTCCACTCAAAGGCGCTTGCCAGGAGTTATTTGTGGTGGCCCAGACTCGACTTAGATATTGGGGCTTGGGTGGGCCTCTGTAGAGAGTGCCAGTCCTCCAGGCCAGAGGAAACTCACCATCCAACCAGGGAGTGGGACACCCCAAAGGGCCCCTAGTTGCAAGTCCACATCGACTTTGCTTGCCCCTTCAGGAGAGCCACTTTCCTGCTTATTGTAGATTCTTACTCTAAATGGTTAGAGGTTATGCCTGTATCTGGGACTTTGTCAGCTGTCACAATTCATAAATTAAGAAGGGTTTTTTGTTCTTTTGTTTGACCGACATTGTTGTCTCCGATAACACATCACTTTCATGTTGGCAGAATTCCAGGATTTCCTTAGCCGCAATGGCGTAAGGCATCTCACTGCTGCCGCATTTTACCTCACCACAAACGGGCAAGTAGAGTGAATGGTTCGCTCCGTAAAGGAGGCACTAAGAGTATGGTCACAGGGAATATAGAATTGCAGCTTTGCCAATTTCTGCTAGCTTACAGGGTTACTCCCCTAGCTTCAGGTTTATCACCCTCGAAACTCCTAATGAAGAGGTGATTGTCAACAGTCCTTGACTGTTTAGACCCACTTCATGTCAAGGACAGAGGTCTTAATATAGATGTCAGTAATACTAAAGTTTTCCAGGTTGGACAAGCTGTCCATTGCTGCAACTATGTGCCAGGTTCCCTTGGTTGGGTGGTGAGGTCCTTGAACAAACAGGATCTGTTTCATATAAAATCCTTATGGACAATGGTACCATTTGGAGAAGGCACGCAGATCAAATGCACCCCCAGGTCCCGAGACAGTTCTGGTGGCAAGTGAGTTTCAAGAGCCTGAGGCTCAAGACTTCACTCTGGAGGAAGAGCTGTTCACTCAGCCACTGCCAAGTGACCCTTTGCAGGTACCACCATCCCTGGGAAGTTCCCCAGAACTGGCCACCGCCAAGTCTGCAGTAGAGGTTTCCCCTCGCTCTACGGGTACAGCTCTGGCACCAGTACTAGGTCCTGTCTAGTTTTAACCCTTTACCCACTCTGTAGATCTCCTTCTGTTCTCCCAGATGACAGATGAGACGATGATGTCTTTTCCAGGATTAATTAAAGGAGATTAATAGTTCAATAATAATCAGGATACATATTGTAGAATAAATCTATGTCTACAGTGGTTTACAATCTATGAAATAATGAAATAAAATAAAAACATGCTAACTCCCTAAATTGGCATTTCTTCTAAGTGTGGGCTTTTCAGCCCCAATGAAGCTGGCTAGCTTACCATGGTTTCTGGATTCATAGTGGCATAGCTTCACCCCCTCAGAGATAGTCGCTTCTGAGGTCCGAAATATCGGATCTTTTATATCTTTTTGATCACTCACCCCTCCCTTAGGAATTGAGGAAATGTGCCAAAAAGACCATTTGTTTTTACTACTGTTGCTCGTTAGAGGCGAGCAGGTGTCTTCTCATCTTTCTTATCTCAATGTCCATCTCTGAGATGTCTCTCCGAGATGTCCCATTCCTTTGAAAGGTATGCAAGATGCTTTGATAGGTATTTGTTATGACAACCACTCTGCTTGTTAAAATCTTGCAGGTGTCCTTTATCTCGATATCCTCATCTAAGAGAAGACTCACTTTGTCTAATTGGCCTCTAATTGGCATCCTGTGATCTGATAGACATGCTAACATGGAGTGTGCTGAATCATTGTCATGCCAATGCAAAACTTTCTAAGTGTTAGACACCTGAGATTTAAGTGGTTACAGGTGGACTACAGAGTTCCCTAAATGAATACAAGGTAACTTAAATGAAAAACAATGACACCCCAGTGGAATTCATGACATTGAGTACTGCACAACGGAGTGAGCTCCCGTCTCTGTCCCAGCTCCTGCCAACCTAGCATTTCGAAAGTAAGAAGTTGCAAGTAGATAAATAGGTACTGCTTTGGCAGGAAAGATAACAGCATTCCTGAGGGCAGTATACCATGGATAGATCCTGATAGGGATCTATTGTATACATGTGACTTGTATTGTATAAGATGGATGAAACTATGTCATAAGAACATAAGAACAGCCTTGCTGGAACAGGCCACAGCCCACCCAGTCCAGCATTCTGTCTCACACAGTGGCTCACCATTTCCTTCAGGGTATTCCCAAGGAGATGCCTTCACCTGCTTAGGATTCCCTGGAAATAGCATTGAGAGATATCCTGCCTATCTCTCCAACCCTGAGGTTGTCCTTAGGTATCCATAATTATAGCCATTCATACCCTTGTCCTCCATGAACTTGTCTAATCCTTTCTTAAAGCTGTCAAGACTGACAGCTGTCACCACTTCTTCTGACAGGGAGTTCCATAGACCAGTAATCCTCTGGGTGAAAAAGTACTTTTTCTTATTTGTTTAAGAACTAATACCCAAAAGTTTCATGGAGTGTCCCCTAGTTCTAGTGTTATGCGATAGGGAAAACAGTTTTTCCTTATCTACTTTGTCCACACCGTGCATGATTTTATAAACTTCAATCAGGTCACCTCTTAGACACCGTCGTTCAAGAGTGAAAAGGCCCAACCGTTGCAGCCTCAAATGGTAAGGAAGGTGTTCCAGTCCCCTAATCATTTTGGTTTCCCTCCTCTGCACTTTTTCCAACTCGATAATATCCTTCTGGAGGTATGGCGACCAGAACTGTACACAGTATTCCAGATGGGGCCTCACCATAGATTTATAAAGAGGCAAAATGACACTTGTTGACTTATTGTCTATACCCTTCCTAATGATCCCTTGCATTGAGTTTGCTTTTTTCACTGCTGAGGCACACTGGATTGACACCTTCATTGAGCTGTCCACCAGGACACCAAGGTCCCTTTCCTGGTTTGTCGCAGAGAGTTCAGAACCCATCAGTTTATAAATGTAATTGGTTTATTTTGCCCCAATGTGCATCACTCTGCGCTTACTAGTGTTGAAGCTCATTTGCCACTGTTTTGCCCACTTCCCCAGTGTCAAGAGATCCCTCTGGAGCTCCTCACAATCTCTCACAGTTTTCACTACCCTGTATAATTTAGTGTCGTCAGCAAATTTGGCTACCTTGCTATTTACTCCTACCTCTAGATCATTTATGAAGAGGTTGAAAAGCAGGGGTCCCAGTACTGAACCTTGGGGGACCCCACTCTTTACTTCCCTCCACTTGGAGAAGTGTCTTTAAGGGTTTCAACAGAGCAGCACCCAGCTGAATTCACTGAGTGGGTGACTGAGCAGAATATCATGTATAAATTAGGGCTTCTCAAAAGCCACATTGCTTTTTGCCAAAAACTTATTCGTGCCAAAAACTGCTGTATGCCTAACCTACTGGATGCATGCTAGCCGGACTACTTGCTAGCTTTACTGCCTTATGGACAACACTGTTTTGCCTGGAGGAAAAGGCTGCTGGCTTTGCAGACACTCTCTGGTGTAGGAATCGGGGCCGCTGAGGGCTGTAGGTCCCAGAGGAGACTGATCAAGGAACGATACGAGGCAGTATGGAGGAGGATAAGATCAGTAGTTTATTGAGGAAAAGACATCACCTTTTATAGATCAGAAGGCAAGGTAGAAAAAACCATCACCTGACAGTAAATCACATCACCTATTTACTCAGGTTAATTGGGAATCTCTCTTGGGGAAGTTAATTAGTACGGACAAACATTGACTGGGAAAACACCATTGTTTTGGGCTTAGGAGCTGGGTAAACGTGGCCACTATTTGCGCCAGGGATTTACGCTAAGCTCGGAGATGAATGTTTGCCTAATTATGTTACAGGGGTTAGTGATCTGCTTACTTGGCAGAGTCTTAGGTCAGGTCAAGGAATTGGGTGAATCAAACCCTATAATTTATCCACCCCCCTTAATTTGGGTGCTCGCAGAGCCCACGGGCCAGGGAGCCTTTCTCACCGAAGTGGCCTCTGCCGGGCCGTTCCGTGCCCATTGGGGCACCGGGAAACCACATCTCCCCTTTTTAAATTTTCTTAAGAGCCTGACCAGCGACTCTGCGCAAGAGCGGCACCAGCTGTTGAGCGGGAATGACGTCTCGGGGTTTCCTTCTGTGACGGCATTGGGATATCAGTGAGGGAATACATTGCGCGAGGCAACAGGCTGTCACGCCTAGTATAATCACCCCCACAGCCACCTTGAGTACCGTCTGAAGCCATCCCCAGGGGATCCATGACCACATCCAGTTCCACAATGAACTCCACCAAGCTCCCCATGCAGAACCCTCTGTGATGCCCTGAACTATGGTGTGGAGATCAGTGAGCTGACTCTGTACTTTGCGGGAGTTGTCAGTAAGGTTGAAACAGCACATACCATGAAAGGATTCGCAACCCAGGTGGTGCAACAATAAGAGGTAGTCGATAGCCGCTCGATTGTCAAGAATGGCATGGCGAAGCTCTGCCTGCTCTTGATTAAGGAGCGCTATCGCTGAGGAGGTATGGTTGATGGCTTTTGCTAGACCGCAAGC
Organism: Bradypodion ventrale; assembly: GCA_035047345.1. Taxonomy (NCBI): domain Eukaryota; kingdom Metazoa; phylum Chordata; class Lepidosauria; order Squamata; family Chamaeleonidae; genus Bradypodion; species Bradypodion ventrale. The sequence continues at coordinate 19,265,962 of JAWDJE010000009.1, read as the reverse complement.
CAAGCGACCGATCCTCTTTGCGTTGCCGACGGCTAAGCCTGGCACGCCAAAGATGCTGACTGCCAAAGAGAGATATTCGGCAGGGCTCATTACTCTAAAGCTGCTCTCACATGAGCTGTCTAACTGGGTGGTGTGAGTGTGCCGTGTGAGTGAGGGAACATTTGAAACATTTGTAACATTTGTGCTTGGGGTGACCATATCCTTGGTAGGGAGTAACAATGTCAAGCGACTGATACAGCATATAGAGTCTGAAACATTTGCAGGAATGTAGTTCCACGTATACTGGTTGCATGTGAAGAACCAACCAGATGGCAGGGTAACATGAACGTACATGGTGCCAAGTGGTACCGGGTTATTGCAAGTCCAATTGCCACTCCCAACGTTGAGGCAGCGGCGCCGGGTACGACCAGCTGAGGCGCAGCCGTACATTCGTCCACAGGTAGAGTTCGGGCTGACCGCCACCCGAGGAGTGTGGAGGGTGGCTGCATCAGCTGGCAAGGTCATGGTCAGCTGCATTTCCCAACGGGCATACTCTGTAGAAGCCGCTGGGTTGTATGGGCTGAAAAGTCTTTTCACAAGCCAGTCCCCATTACTGGGGTGCGCGCCTGGGGAATGGCACACAGGGATGAGGCAGGTGCTGAGGATCGAGGCAGAACCGAGGTCCTGCCTGAGGCAAAAATCGGACTGGTTGACGAGACCCGCCAACCTCTCCCAAATATTGTACTGCATCCGGGCAGAGAGGTCTCCGCCGGGCAGCAGATCGTTGGCCTCCAACCAGGCGGCCTGAGCGCCTCCCCCCAAAAGCAGGGAAAGGGTCAGGATGATGGTGAGCGCCAGGGTGTTGGCATGAATCTGGGCGAAAATTGCAGCTGTGAGGTTCTCCGGCGTTGGCTCCTTCCTTTCGTGCCGGACGATGTCCTCGGCCTCACGACAAAGGATCTTGACCATCCCCCAGGTGATCTTGGGTGCTGTCGTCGGTGGCCGTCTCTTCCGACGGGTCCTCTCGGTCAGAGTGAGGTCCTCCATCTCCGGGATCGGACTCTGGTCGGTCTGGGTCCACGCCATGTGGTTCCAAGTAAGGCTTGACACACCGAGCTGGAATCCAAACGACACCTGTAGGAGACATAACTGCAGCATACCCTCTTCCCCAGGTTACGAGCGGCGCCGGGCCCCTCCAAGACGGGTCCGGTGGCAACCGGTATTGGACCATCGGTCGCGGGAGAGCTTCCGAACAGCGGAAGTGCTTCTCCTGCAGCGTACAATCCGAAAAAACATTAAGGTGATTGTAAGTGAACAATACCTTATTCAGGCAATGCTGTGCCTGGCCCTGTGACTTGGGGAGGGCTGGTGGCTCCCCCCTTTCTGTTTGTTTGTCAATATAGGACTTGAGCGTCCGATTGACCCATTCCACAATCGCTTGCCCCTGCGGATTGTAAGGAACGCCAAAAGTATGCTTAATATCCCAAGTGGCCATGAAGGCGGCCAGCTGCCTAGAGCTGTAGGACGGGGCGTTATCGGTTTTAACGTGCCGAGGTTTGCCCATAGCTGCAATGCAGGAAAGGAGGTGCTGCTCCACGTGGGAAGCAGTCTCCCCTTTCTGCGCCGTTGCCCAAACGAACTGAGAAAAAGTGTCTATGCAGACGTGCATGTACTGCCATCTGCCAAACTGTGGAACATGCGTGACATCCATCTGCCACACCTGGTTAGCCTCTGTCCCTCATGGGTTGACCCCCCACGAGGGCCCCCCCGGTGCCCCTGCACAATGCTGGCAAGAGCGAACTATGCCTTGGGCTTGAGAAAGTGGCAGATTGAACTGTCTGGCGAGCGCTTTGGCATTTTGGTGAAAGAAGGCATGACTCTGAATTGGAGTAGTAAAAACACCCAAAACCGAACGTTGCTGAATTTCCTTTGCCGCCGCATCCGCTCTGCTATTGCCCGCGGAAATCGGACCCGGTAGGTCTTGATGACTTCGGATGTGGGCAATATAGAGCGGCTCTGTGCGGTTTCGCAAATGAAATTGAGCAGTGAGAAACAGACTAAGCAAATTTTTGTCTATCGCGGGAGTGATGTATGCTCCCGGTAGACTGTGAAGCAAATTCCTAACATACATACTGTCAGTAATGATGTTTAAACGTTCTTTGGCGAAGGTGCGCAAAGCAAGGTTCACCGCTGCCAACTCTGCCCGCTGCGCGGACTTTTGTGGAAGAGTTAGCAGCGTGCGCCAAGCCTGGCCCTCCTGCCAAGTCAAGACACCATATGTGCGGCCACCATCCGTAAAAACTGTCCTGGCCCCCTGAAGTGGAACCAGTGAGAGCAATTCAAACAAGCTGACTGTCTGCGTTTGGAGTGAGACAAGTCTGGGGTCTTTTGGCAAGTGGTATGCCAAGCATCTGGTGAATCCCTCCAACGCAATTGGAAGCGAGTCACCGAGCTGCATTAACTGCTGAATTTGTTCCTTGGTGAACGGGACTACGATTTTGGCCAAATCATGCCCTGAAACGTCCCTAGCTCTCAGCCTTCCGTGGTAAACCACCGCGGAGACCAATTCTTGGGGAGGAACAATGTTTCGTGGAGAGGTGTTCGGAAGGTACACCCATTCCACGATACTCGCCCCTTTCTCAGCATCTACGCCAAGCGTGCGTCTCGAGAAATCTTTATCCGGTCTGCTGGCTGCTTACCTAAAGTTAGCAGCGAGAAGAGCGGTTTCAGAAGATCCGTATCCAATCGGAAATACGGTCTGGCCTAATTGATGTTACCTAAAACTTGCTACAACTCTACAAGGGTGACTGAGTCCTGTAAATTGATCTGAGGCAAAACTGGTGCTGCGAAAGAGCGGAGAAGCCGATGACCCAAGTATGAGAAGGGCTCGGTTCTCTGCACTTTCTCTGGGGCAATGAGTAAACCTTTGTCCCCCAGGCTGGCCTGGAGGTCAGAAAACATTTCGCTGCCGAGTTGCGGCATCGCGACCAAGATGTCATCCATGAAATGGCAAACTATCGCTTTAGGGTAAAGGCTTCGGAACTTTGCCAGTGCGTTGTGAACATAAATTTGGCATAGGGTGGGCGAGTTGAGCATGCCCTGTGGCAAAAAATTTCATGCGTAACGCTGTGTGGGCTCGCTGTGGTTCACAACCGGCACCGTAAAGGCGAACCTTTCCCGGTCCCGGGGGTCTAAGGGGATTGTATAAAAGCAATCCTTGAGATCTACAATGAGGATCTCCCACCCCTCGGGAATCATATTAGGATTTGGGATGCCGCATTGAAGCGGACCCATTGGCTGTATGCATTTATTGATCTCTCTGAGATCGTGGAGGAGTCTCCACTTCCCCGACTTTTTCTTTATGACAAAAACTGGCGAATTCCATGGACTCGTGGACTGTTCTATATGTCCTGCGTCTAGCTGTTCTTTCACTAGCTGCTTGAGGGCAACTAATTTCTCTCCCACTACCGGCCATTGTTCTACCCAGACCGGTGTATCGGTGAGCCATTTAAGTGGCAACGCCATTACCCAAAGGTAAGCGTAGCACCGTACTGCTGCAAGATGTCTTGCCCCCAAAGGTTGATGTGCACGTCAAGAATGTGCGGCCGAATTACCGCCGTGCCGTCAGCCCTTGGGATTGTGACTTCCACCCACTCTCGGCTCCTAAACGCTTCCTGAATTCCGCCTACCCCCCACACATCGGAGACCGGCTCAATGGCCCACTCTCTTGGCCACTGGCTTCTGCTTATCACGCTCACATCCGCTCCGGTATCGAGTAACCCTGAGAACGCTCTTTTGTTCAAAAATACCTCGATAACGGGGCGCTGCTTCCACTCAATGTTGGTCTCCACTGCCGCTAAGACCTGGTATCCTTGTACTGCCTCACTGGCGCTCGAGCGGTCCTCTGACCAAGACTCGGAGCTGTCACTGAGCCTTCCCTGGCTATCTGCTGGCGAGTGACAAGGAACCATGATCAGTTGCGCTAAGGTGTCTCCCTTGTGAATTGTTTGGGGCAGGTGAGTCCAAAGCTGAACTTGGAGAACGCCTGAAAAATTTGAGTCAACGACTCCTGGAATTATGAAAATTCCGCGTGCTCCAGCTACACTGCTGGGCAAAACTAAACCTATAAAGCCCTTGGGCAGTGGACCCATGTACTGGGAGTCCACTAGATAGACCGTGCCTGGCAGGTCGCATGTAACGTCTGCCTGACAAGTCAAGTCTAACCCTGTACTACCCTTGGGGCTGGCCTGTGCCCTTGCAATGTCTGGAATGTGACTGGGATCTAGTCTAGCTCTGGTGAGTTCTGGGCGAAGGAAGCCTCTGTTTGGACCGGGGCCAGAGACATGCCCGTGTTCCGGTTTCCCGAATTCGGACAGTCTCGAGCCCAGTGGTAGCCTCTTTTGCACTTCGGACACTGGGTTTTTGGAGCCTTGGGACGGCCGGACTTTTGCCCGCCTCCCTTGGATCGGCACTCCCTAGCGAAGTGACCAACCTTGCCACAATTGTGACATGCTCCTGGGGTCTTACCCTTTGGTCTTTTACCCCCTTGCACCGCTGCCGCTAGCAAACCCATCTTGTAGGATTCTGTGCCAACGTCGGCGCAAGCTCTAATCATGTCCGTAAGGGTCAAATCAGGACGATTGCCCAGGGACTGCAAGATTTTACGGCAGTCTAAATTGGCATTGTCCTTGGCTAACTTCATCATGAGCTCTTGTTGGGCCTCCTCATTATCAATCTGCCTGCTAATTGCTTCCTCCAGGCGATTGATGAAGTCCATATAGGGTTCCTGGGCTCCTTGCTTGATAGCGGTGTAATTCTTAGCCGCTTTGCCAGTTGCTGGGACTTTGAAAAACGCCCTAAAGGCAGCCTCGGCCGACATCTGGAGAGTGGCGAGAGGCAAGTTGATCTGGGCATTGATGGGCTCGAAGGCAGGTCAGGAAGTACTGCGCCTCCCATCCTGGCAGCCCTTGTCTGCGCCTCAAGGCGAAACTCGCTGTCCCAAATTAAATACTGGCTAGGGGTGAGCATCATCCGCATGACGGCTTTCCAGTCATGGGGAATCCACATGGTGTTCTCGCATACTTGCTGAAGCGTGCCCCTTGTAAAGCGACTCTGGAGCCCTGTTTCTGAGATGGCTTTCCGTATAGCCATGAGAAGCTTATATGGGACTGGGGAATGTACTATCTGCTGGGCGCCCGTAAGCGCGTCCATCTCCATGCGGATGGGACATATCTGACTGAGCTCTGCTAGCTCCTCTACTGGCAATTCCCCCTTCCTGAGTTCTTCCTCTACTGTGCGCTGAAGGGCACTTTTGGTAGCTAGGGAACCCGTTGCTATCTGAGAAGCGCCTGCGCTCCTCATTCCTTGCATTCCGCCAGTGACGTCTGCAGCTGTCACCGAGGGAAGGCTCCCTACACTACTCTGCCTAAACTGGAGTGACGGATAGAGCGCCGTAGGCGCCGTTGGTTCGGCTGGCGCATCTGGCAGATTTGGGGGTTCTTTGGCCTCCACCCGGACTGGCTCTACCTCTGCCAAGAGCTTCCTACATTTTCTCCATGTGCGAATTATGCCTCCTGGAGCTTTCGGGGGTTGCTGAATGCAGTCTCCTATCTGATCCCAGAGCTCAAGGGTTAACGTACCTACTTCTGGGTAAAGCAGGCAGTGTTCCCCTAGGTACACCAAAAGTCTCGCTAGCTCTCTGCTGTGAAAACGCACCTTAAATACCCTGGCCAGGATTCTGAACTCTCCCTCACGAGTTCTTTTTTTTTTTTAATTTTTATTGAGTTTTTAATAAACATAAAAAAAAAAGAAAACATTAACAATACGTTAACAATACAATACACTAACAAATCCATAGTATCATACTAACAAACATTACTGTATGCTAGCACATAATAATATCTATACTCATTAATTACTATTTAACTACCAAATATTAAGAGCCATTATTTCAAAGTCCAAAATGATAGGAAAATTTTTTTTCTGTACTACCACAAATCTTTTTAACAAATAATAATCACCCTGTGAATATGTACAATGCCCGGAGAGTTTATTTTCTACTCAACTCCAAAAACTTCTTTGAAATGGTACTGGTCCTGAACTATCATTTGCCATAATAGAGTGATCCACGAACGGTTTCCATATATTCCAAAATCTATTCTCTTTTAAATTATCTCTTTTGACTTTAATCTCCCATGTCAATTTATCGTTCAGTGCTAAACTCCACATTTCTTTATCCCATTCTCCAATCTGTATATCTACATCGTTTTTCCAATTTCTAGCTATACATTGTCTACCCGTTGTCAGTACGATTTCCAATAATTCTTTTTCCTCCTTGTTTAAACCCAAGCCTTCCACATTCATTAAAAGAATAGTACCCAACACCAACTTAACACTTTTACCCAATATTTCACTAAACTCATTTTCTATTCTTCCCCAAAAATCCCTTATTTTTTTACAGCTCCACCACATATGTTCGTATGTTCCATCAATTTCTTTACATCTCCGACATAACTTATCTCTTTTATTATCCATCTGGTAAAGTCTTAATGGTGTCAGGTACCATTGCCACAACATTTTAAAATTATGTTCTTTAATTCTTACAGACATTGTTCTCATAATCCTCTTTTTCCATTTATTTTTCCATTCAATCTCCCCGATTTTTATATTCAAATTTTGTTCCCACTTCCGTTTCAAGTCCTCCTGTGGATCTGCACCTCTATTCAGTATATTATAAAGCTTGCTTACAAGACCTTTAATACTGCTTTCCCCTTTTCTAATCTTCCTTACCAATTCCTCAAATTCCGTATGTATTCTATCTATCCCTATTTCTCTTTTATATTTTTTATTCCAATTGTCCACCTTTAACTTCTGAAACCAATTCAAATTTAATATCTCAAACATTTTTTCCGCTCAGCATCAACATCACACGCTTTTAACCAATCCTTCAATAACAGCGTCCCATTTTTATCCAATATTTCCATTTTTTCTTTGTCTAATTTTATTGGGAAACACATCATATCAGTCAATTCCAAAATTGGAGAGAGATTCGGAACCATATCTTTTTTTACCTTCTTCCACACCTCCATGAGACCTTTCATCATAAAATTATTTGACCTTTTCACCTTATCCTTCATTCCCAAAAAAATCAAGTTTCCAATATTTCTATACTCTTTCATTTCCAATTGTTCCCAAATTACCTTTTCTCTTGCCAAGATCTTCACAACATTCTTGACTTGAAATGCTCGATAATATAATAACAAATTTGGCATACCCAAACCCCCTTTTTTCTGAGACCAATACCATAATTTCTTTGGAAGCCTAGATTTTTTACCTCCATTACAAAAACCATTAAACATTTTTTGAAACTCATTAATTTCTTTCTCTTTTAAATGGATCGCTAGTGTATCGAATAAAAAGTTAATCTTTGGTAACAATATCATTTTACACATGGCAATCCTTCCGAACCATGACAGTTTTAACTTCTGAAGTTCTTGTATTTTATTCTTAAATTCAATTCTCAAGCTGTCATAATTCAATCGTTTGAGTTCTTCTAATTTATTTGAAATGATTATCCCCAAATACTTCAGCTTATTTTTGATTTGTATATTAAGTGTCAACACCGTGCTACCCATCTCGCTCGGTTTCAAATTGCACAACATCAATTCAGATTTGTCCCAATTTATCTTTAATCCAGTTATAGCTTGAAACTGCTGCCCTTCAGGAAAGGAGTGAAGACCTGGCTGGCAGGGCAGGTGTGGGGCCCGAATGGGACTATGGTGCCCGCCTGCTGGCTTTTATAAGAACTCTCTCTTCTTTCCTTTTGTATAGTAGGTGGATGGGGTTGGGTGGGATATGGGTTTTTAAATGGGGTGGGATGTGGGTTTTATAATGTTTTTATGTATTTTTAGAATTGTTGTAATGCCGCCCTGAGTCGGGTTCTGCCTGAGTGGGCGGCATATACAAATATGACTATAAATAAAAATAAATAAATAAAAAATAAATACTTGTAGATGATCTTTAATCCTATCCATCACCTGCTCCGGGTGCTTCACCATAAGCAATGTATCGTCTGCGTACATACTCACTTTATTACCCATAATCCCTTCTATATTTGAATCCTCCCTTATACTTTTAGCTAAAATCTCCATTGCCATTATAAACAAGATAGGGGATAATGGGCAACCCTGCCTAGTACCAGCCTCTAGCTTTACCACATCCGTAAGCTCCTCGTTTACTCTAACCTTGGCATTTCCTTTTTGATATAGTAAATCTATAACCCTGTTAAATTTATCCCCAAACCCATATTTTCTAACTATTTCCTTAATTGAAGACCACTGCAATGAATCAAATGCCTTAAAAATATCCAATGATAGTAATCCCACTTTTTCCTTTGTTTGATTAACATTGTCTATTAAATCTAATATCCTTCTAGTCAAATCCGCCATGTGTCGTCCTTTTAGAAACCCAACTTGATCAACATTTATATATTCCCCCATAAAACTATTTAAACGGTTAGCCAATATTGCCGTGAAGATCTTCGCATCTTGATTTATAAGCGAAATTGGTCTGTACGAATCCACTCTTTCCAAATTCTTACCAGGTTTTGGCAAAAGAACAATTGTAGTGTTATACCATGAAGTCGGGATTGATCCTCCATCTAGTATATAATTATATAACTTCACCAATTTCGGGACCACCACCTCTTTAAATTCTTTGTAGAACTCTGTTGATAATCCATCATCCCCCGGGGCTTTCCCTATCTTCAATCCGTTTATTACCCCCTTAACCTCTTTATCAGTTATCTTTTCCTCCATTTTCTCCCTATGCTCTTGTTTTATCCCATTCCCTAACTGCCTCTCCAATATCCTTTTAAGCTTTTCCATATCTATTTCTTTCTTTGCATATAACACCTGGTAAAATTCCCTAACTATTTTACATTTATCGCTATTCTTATTACACCTTGAACCTTGCCTGTCGACTAACACCCCAATTTCTCTTTTTTCCCTTTTAACCTTAGCTGCTCTTGCTAATAGTTTTGAGTTCTTATTACTAAATTCAAAATATTCTCTGTTTAAATAAATCAAATCTCGTTTAACTTTATCAATATCTTTACCCATTACTTCTGCCTTGAGTCCTTGTAATTTCAAGAGAATTTTTTTTATCTTTACTTTTTGCGTGTTCTTCCTGTAATTGTTTTATTTCCCTTTCTTTTTCTATGTGTTCTGCTTTATACTTTTTATATTTGAGGCTTGCCAGTTTTATACTTTCCCCCCTAAAAACTGACTTCATGGTATCCCATACAATGTTAAAATTAACCTCATTATTATCGTTCCATTGCCAACTTTCTTTCCAGCTTTCCATAATTGCCTCTTTGCTTTTCTGATCTTTGAACAAATTAGGATCATACCTCCAATTTCTAACTCTTTGAATATTTTTTGTGCTTTCAATTCCAAATATACTTTAGCATGATCCGATTCCTTAATAATCCCAATTTCCGTACCTTCTATATCCCCAATTAAGTTTTCCGACAGAAAAACATAATCTATTCTCGAGTAGGTCCCATGTACATGCGAAAAAAAGGAATATGCCCTTTCCAAACCTTTAAACTCTCTCCACGAATCCTTCAAACCCATAACTTTCATCCATTTGTCCATCGCCTTCCCTTTCATACCCATTCCACTTCTAGCTATGTTTGTGCAATCTAATCCTGTAGATTAAATTAAAATCACCAGCCACAATAGTTTTTGTAACGTTTTCCAACTCCACTATTTTCCGAATTTTTTCAAGAAACACTGCTTGGTGGTCATTCGGAGCATAAATATTTACCAACAATATTTCCTCATCCTCCAATTTTCCTCTTAACAACAAATACCTACCCTCTTGATCAGCAATCTTTTTTGTGATTTCAAATCCTAACTTTCTAGAAATCATAGTTGCCACCCCTCTTGCTTTGGATGTTCCAAACGCCATCTCATAGTGTTGCATCCAACCCAGATAAAGTTTATTCGTATCTTTTGATTTCTGATGTGTTTCCTGTAAAAATAAAATATCTGGTCTATCTTTTTTCAACGCCGATTCCAACCTCCGTCTCTTAAGAACAGAACCTGTACCTTTCACATTCCATGATATTATTTTAATACTACCCATAACCAAATTCTTCTCCCAACTTTAAACTCTCCATCGGGTGTGCCACCAACAACCCTTCACCATACCAACTACATAAAACACACATTTTCACTCTCCCCACCTTCCAACGAAAAGTCGCCTCTGTCAACCAAAGAGGGGGAGGGGGGACCTGCAAGATGCGCCCTACTGCCAGCGCTATGCGCTATTTACCCATTCTACCTCTATTAGGTACTTAAGATTACTGCTATCTAATGCTCATTATTCCTTACCTATCTCCTCCTCCACCATGATCAAGGACGGCTCCTCCTCCTCCTCCCCTCGCTGTGGTGTTCCACCTGTTGCCCCACCGGACTCCTCCCTCCCATATTCCCTCCCCAAAGCTCCAGAATCCGTCATTTCCTTTTTAAGATTTTTCCATTCTTCCGAATCTACTTGTACCAATCCCAACAAACTCAAATATTCCAATGGATTAGTGCCTTCATCAATAACTTGCATTCTTTTATCATAGAAAAAGCGCAATTGTTGTGGAAATCTCCAATTATACCTTATGTTTTTACTCATCAATAATTTAGTAACAGGCCTCATCTTATACCTCCATGTTCTTTCTTTTAATGAAATATCATTGTAAACTTCAACATCTGAACCATCAAATTTCAACGCATCAGGACCAACTCGTTTCAGATGAGCCATTACTTTTAATTTATCTGCCCAATTTGCGAATTTAACCAACACATTTCTTTGGACCACTCTCCCTCTTCTTGGACCCACCCGGAATACACTTACAAAATCCTCCTGAACAAATTCCTTCCCCATTTTTAAACCATTTAACCACTGAACCACCCTCTCTCTTAACAAATCCGGAGTGCGTTCCGGCACCTGACGGATCAGAATGTTCTGCTTTCTCATCATATCTTCCACAGCATCTATCCTCCTTTCTTGCTCCTCCAATTTTAGCTTGTTCTCCCGCACCACCTCCTGAGTCCCTTTTACTTCCTTCTTTACAGCATCCACTTCGGTTTGAACCAATTTCAGCATTCCCTCAAATTTATTCAAACTTAGGTCCACCTTTTTTGTATAATCTGCCAATGATGACATCGTCTTGTCTTGCCTTTTAATTATTTCATTTCTGTCTTTCACCCTTGAAGCCTCATTTTTCTCCAATTTTTGCATCAACTTGCCAATTTCCACCATAATTTGAGTCTGATCCAATGGCACTGTGGGCGGGGATGATGACTGAGCAGATTCATCCATTGGTGCTTTTTCATTCTTCTTAGGCTTTACAACTTGTTCTTCTTCCTTCGCTTTCCCTCTTGTACCTTTATCCATAATAATGCAATATATTTCAAACCCACTGCTGCAGATCGCTGTAACAGTTTGTCAATGCAATAGAGCTTACAACACTGCAGCCATTGGTTCCACAGATACAGCAGGAAAGTTCTTATGTCAGCAGAAGATCCAAAAATTACTGCAATCCACAACGATAAAACAGAAGGAAACAATTCTCCCAGCAGGCAGTTTGAGAAAGAGGAAAGGAAAAAAAAGGGGGGAAGAGCAATAAAAAATATTAATCCACAGCGAGTCCGTTTCCCCAAAGCAAATAATCCAATCAGGCGTCTTCCGATCACAGTAAAGGAGCTTCAGGGGAACAGTCAGCCCAAGTCTCTTCTTTAAAAAAAAAAACCAAGCCAACCGAGAGAGAAAAGAAAAAAAAGGGGGGGAGACCAGGAGGAAGGAAAACCCGAAATCCAACCAGCTTGGGGACGAGGTGAGGGGCAGTATATTCCACAATAAGCAAACAAATATTTGCAATCCACACGGTGAAGGGAGCAAACAATCAAAACCACCTAATCCTTCCTTTGAAGTGGACAGTCAAAGCACCATTTTCCAGCAAGTGCCTGAACTTGTGGGGAAAAGAAAAAACCCCTTTCTCCTTCTGAGGAGCGAACAAAGAAAAAAAAAACTTCCTCCAAGCAGCTTAAGCCGGGAAACTCACAGTCCTTCTCCAATAGTCTAGCCCAGACAAAAGTAATTAATCCACTTTGTTGTCAAAACGTGGCACGGTCTTCTGGCGTGTAAAAAAAGAAAAAAACCACCCAAACACAGTCACTTTCATTTTTCCAGGACCGTCGCCATTACAGAGCCAGTACTTGCTTTCAATCGTTTCTCCCCTCTTCCATTTCAGTGTCCGAGCTCCTTTTTTTAAAAAAAAAAAAAATCCCAGCCGGCTTTAAGATTTATAGCTCCAGTCAAGCTCCAGTCAAGCACTTACATATAAATTACTTTCACGTCCAGCAGCTCCTTGCCGATTCCAAAGCCAATTCCAAAGCTTTTCTCAGCAGTTTCACTGGTCCCGTCCTCGGCTCCTGGCAGAAAAGCCGCGACTACAGTCACAGCTTCAACCACCAGAAAACCTCCCGAACTTCGACCATCCAGCCTCAAAAGATCAACAAACTTTTCAGGAAGACAGGCAAGGATCTTATCTTTAGAATTTACCACTTTAGAGTTTCTCCAATCCACTCCGTCACATTATTTACCACTTTGTTTAGCGCGAGCGTCCGAAACTAGATGTTACTCAGCGGCCATCTTGGCCAGCCCCCCCTCACGAGTTCTTTGGCTAGCGGATGGACGCTGTCGCTGAGGACAGGTCCCCATATTACCTGCGATTGGGTCCTCAGAAGATTCCTCCTCGGGATGAGTCGATGCGTCTGTGGCAGGCAATAGGTTCTGGCGATGACGCTTCTGGGTAGAGCTCAGAGCGTGGACTGCGGCCACGGGCCCTCGGTGGCCACTGCGCTGTCAGGGGCTCACAGCTGCCCTGAGCGGAACGCAATTTTCCCTTTGGCGCAAGCCGCCGCGAAAGTCGGGAGCAAGCTGTAGGATGCCTCTTTGGACTGCCTCACTGCAGGCCGTCCCTCCGATCGGCTGGCTGCCGGACAGAGTGCAGCGCTGTCCTCCGGGATGATTCGGACACGGTTCAAGCACAGAACCGGACCGTGTGATCGCTACTCTGAGGAAGACCGCTCGGGGGTCGCTTACTCACGAGTAGATCATGTCTCGGGGTCACCAGGTGTAGGAATCGGGGCCGCTGAGGGCCGTAGGTCCCGGAGGAGACTGATCAAGGAACGATACGAGGCAGTATGGAGGAGGATAAGATCAGTAGTTTATTGAGGAAAAGACATCACCTTTTATAGATCAGAAGGCAAGGTAGAAAAAACCATCACCCGACAGTAAATCACATCACCTATTTACTCAGGTTAATTGGGAATCTCTCTTGGGGAAGTTAATTAGTACGGACAAACATTGACTGGGAAAACACCATTGTTTTGGGCTTAGGAGCTGGGTAAACGTGGCCACTATTTGCGCCAGGGATTTACGCTAAGCTCGGAGATGAATGTTTGCCTAATTATGTTACAGGGGTTAGCGATCTGCTTACTTGGCAGAGTCTTAGGTCAGGTCAAGGAATTGGGTGAATCAAACCCTATAATTTATCCACCCCCCTTAATTTGGGTGCTCGCAGAGCCCACGGGCCAGGGAGCCTTTCTCACCGAAGTGGCCTCTGCCGGACCGTTCCGTGCCCATTGGGGCACGGGGAAACCACACTCTGGAGGAGAGAAAGAGCCAGTGCATTCTTCAGAGGTCTGGAACTCAACTGAGGGAACAAGCCAGGACAAAAAGGGTTTTTGCCCAACCTACAGCCAGCCAGGAGAAGGCTGGAGTTGCAGTGAGTACTTTTACTGTGCCTCAGGACTTAAAGTAGTGCTCACAAGGACTTACAGACTGTTTATCTGCCAGAGAGGAATCTGTTGTTTTATGTTATCTTTATGAACTATTCTGCTGTGTAAAAGCTATTTCTGTTGCACCGTTACTCTGCATCTCTGCTTGTTATTGTCTGGAAGAGAGAGATAAAACCACATGGGCACATGCCAAAAGCTAACTGCTTAGCTCTGCATGATTCGACCCCAGACCACAACGCCTAACAGAACCCTTTCAAGTACAGTATATACAATTAGGAACTAGGGGGGATTTTTACTACAGGTCCTAGAAACCCAAAATGACTTTGAAGGCTGGGGGATTCTGGCAGTTGTGGCCTCAGAACATAACTTTTTCACCTGACCCAGTGTGAGAAAAATTAGCTGGCAACACAAGGTTGCCATTACCAGGGTATGCCCAATTGTGTGGTACAAAAATACCACAATCTTCAATGAGGCACTTTCTGTGTACCCCAATGCCCTTGTTTCCAAATGGTAAAACCACCATATTAAACTCTATCAGTTAAAGTGATACTCAGAGAAGAAAATGATGAGACAAGGAAATATGCCAGTCAAGGCCATAACTAGGAGGCAACTGCATATTAATTCGTCTTTCTCGAGATGTTATTTTACAGTCATAAGCCATTTTTGGTGACCCTCTACCCTGAGGTGTTCAGATTCACTCCAAATTCAACCTGCTCAGGCTAGAGAAAATGGACTTTTAACAAGGAGCAAATTAAAGTGTCAAGACCAATCATACCAGAGCATTGTTTACAAGATAGTTATTATTTTGGTTTCCCAGGATAGAAGGGTTTCTCTTTTCGGGAATTAACCAGAGACTGTTATTACATAAAGAAACTTCACCCGATAACATTCTCTGGCTTTCTGACATCTCAATTTAAATTGCAATCTTCCTTAGCCAGTCCACTGTGCTTCCCAATCCTAAAACCTTTCAGAATCAATTTCAATAAAAACATGCTGCTCAGCGCTGCAGAAAAGACATGGCTGCGGCACCTTCCTAAGAGATATTTATTCAGTTGGTCTAAAAGGTGGGGGATGGGGGGGAGACATGACCTCCAGATTTTCTATTCAGTATGGGAAGCAATAGTCTCTGTTCTATCCTTTTTCCAAACAGAAGTCAGCTTTGCAAAGTTCCAAGTACCACCTCCTCAGATTTTATAACACATGTTTGCATTTCTATGCATGGAAAATACTGCAGTCTCATTAGAGATTAGAAGCTTTGGAGGCTCGGCTGAAGTAACAGGGGATCACCAAAGGGTAGGACCTGTAATAATGGGCTCAAACTAAATACAAGCTGAATAGGGGGGACTTCTTACATTTCAGAGCAGTATGACAATTGCCTTAGAAGGTGGTGAGTGCTCAAACACTAGAGGTGTTTGAGAGAATATTAGAGAACCATCTCTCCGATCTGCTTTGATTTGGATTCCTGCATTGAGCAGAGGGTTTAATTAATTTAATTTAATTTAATTTAATTTAATCCTCACACTTGTATGCTGCCCAATCAGGAAAGCTCAGGATGAATCACACAATATTATGCAGTAAACACAATAATACAATCTATACCTATAAGGAAGAGATGTGGCTGTACGTATGCAGAATGCGTTTCCACACCCCTGGAGCAAATCCCATGATGTGTGGCACACACATACCTTTCGCAACATGGTTCAGCACTGCGAGGGTCCCAAGGCTGGTGGTGGGGCCTGCACCCCACAAATTAAAAATGGGACAACTACAAGTCCCAGCGCCCCCTGCGGCATGCCCCAGCCAATCTGAGAGGCCAGCACATGTGTGAAATAGGCAGGGCAATGGCCACGCAACAGACAAACAAATGGCCCCTGTAAACCTCCAGCGCCACTGCCGGAGAGCAACAGGGTTCCAGCAGATGGGGCAGTGGGGCCCCCACAAACATGGTTGCAGGGGCTGCCCCTGCACTGCAACCCATAGATGGACCACCGGACGAGGAGGCCACTGGCAGGAATGGCATGGGCGAGGTGACGCGCCCACCCAAAGAGGCACCGGGAATGTCCACAGGGCCTGCCTGGTAGCCATGGCAATGGGCCTCTGGCCCATTTGGAGATGACAATGGGGCTTGCCACCATCGGCCTTGCTGCAATGGGCAAGGCCTCACTGATGGCAGCAACCAGGCCACGCCTGGAAGCTGCGAGCCGCAAGCCATGAGCCCCGGCAGCCAAGTCATAGCCGCTGCAACAAGGAAGGCGCCCCACCAACGCTGGACAACACACCACACCAGGTAAGCAGGGGAAGCCACGGAAACAGCACAGAGGGCCCCGTGCCACCCACGGAAAGCCCATTTCCCCCACCTCAATCCCCGGCCCGACCCCACCTTACCTACCCGGGGAGGGTCTGCCCCATCCACCAAATACGCAAACAGACAATGTGCTGAGGCTTCTGAACACTAGCCCGGGCCCTGGGCCGCTGCTCCCACCAGGCAGGGAATTGGTGCCTCCTCCATAGGCCACTATCAGCACCGTACCGGGTTGAGACAGCCTGCCTTCACAGCCAAGGGAGCAGAGGTGCAGGCCACGGGGCAGAAAGGGCCAGGAGGGGGATTGCGCTTGGGTGGAGGCTGAGCCCCTCCTCACCTGGCAGGGCCCTGCAATGCTCAGAGGAGCAATATGGGGAGGCAGCCCAGCACTAGGCCTGGCGTAACAGCCCCGCCCAAATCCAGGCCTCCATTCCCATTTCGCCTGCCCTCCAGCAAACTACAACTACCAGCAGTCCCAGCACGAAAAGAGAGGTCCTGTTGGGAGGTACAGTTGCCTAGAGACCAGGTGACTGGACAGCAAACAACCCCCACACATGACCTGAGCAAAGACGGACCCTCCGCTAGTATACAATATAGACAATAATTATACCATATTCATCCTACAAAAGCACATATCATAATATAAAACAATACAACAATACAATACCTGTAGTACAACGGGTTGGACTCAATGGCCTCATAGGCCCCTTCTAATTCAATTATTCTATGATTCTATGAAGATACAGATGTGCAGTTTGTGTGTACCCATGGATTCATCTTCAAGTCTGTATACCCCAGTCTGACCTGTGGCCAGGATTCCATCTGAACAGTTGCCATCATTGCCCAAAATATCTTGAAAGTTAGCTATGATTTCCTACACACTGGTAATTTCTTAAGATTGATTACTGCAATGCTCTCTATGTGAGGCTACCCTTGAACCTAATAAGGAGCGTTCAGCAGGTACAAAATGCCGCGGCTAGATTGGTTACTGGTATTGGTCATTTTGACCACATTACCCCTCTCTTAGATAGCTTGCATTGGTTGCCCATTGCATAATGTGCCAGGTTCAAGGTCTTGTTGTTAACATATAGAGCCCTTAACGGTTTGCGACCACATGATCTGCAGGAGCACCTCTTCCTAAGAAATTGGGCTGGGAGCACACAAGCTCTTAAATTACTTTATGTATTGTCACGCCTATAGAAATTTAAAAGGTTGGGGCGTGGCTAAGATGGCCAACGAGTAACATCTTGATCCGGACGCTCGTGCTTAGCAAAGTGGTAATCAGTGTGATGGAGTGAAATGGAAAAATTTTAAAGTGGTAATTTCTGTGGATAAGACTCCTGCTTGCCTTTCTGGAAAATTTCGGGAAGTTTTGAGGTCGGATGGTCGAAGTTCGGGAGGTTTTCCTGGGCGGGTGAGGCCTGCGACGGCAGTCGCGGCTTTTCTGCCGAGGAGCCGAGAACGGGACCAGCGAGACTGCGGAGAAGCATTGGAATTGGCAAGAAACTGTCTGGCATGAAAACAATCGCATGTAAGTGCATGAAAGGACATATGGAATATTAAAGCTTAAAGTTAACTGGGGATTTTGCTTAGAAGAGCCTGGACTCTGAAATGGAAATGGGTGGAAGTAGATGAAACCAAGTGGTTGTTTCGTTAATGGTGGCGGTCCTGGAAAACGAAAGTGATCGTGTTTGGGTCTATGGTTTCTTCGCACCCCAGGAGAACCGCGGTGTGTTTTGGCGATAACAAAGTGGTTTAAAAAGTTCCTGTCTGGGCTATAATATTGGAAGGTAGCAGTGTGTTTCCCAGCTTAAAGCGTGTGGGAAAAGTTTGCCGTTCCACAGAAGAAGAAGGGGGGTTTCAACCCCGAAGTTAAGGCAGCCGCTGGAAAATGGCGTTTTGATTTGTCCGCTTCAAGAGAAGGATTAATTGGGCTTCTTTTTGTTCCTTCACCGTGTGGATTACAAATATATATATATATTTGGAGCATATTGCTTCTCACATCTTTTTCCCTTCCTGCTTGGATTTTGGGCTTTTTTTCCTTTCATTCCCCCCTCCCTTTTTTGGCGGCTTGGATTTAAACGAGAAGTTCTGGGTGACTGTTTCCTTGGAGCCTTTACTTTTGTAGTTTGGAAGACGACCAATTGGATTGCTTGCCTTGGGGAAACGGATCTGATGTGGATTATTATTTTCTTTTTCTTTTTCCTTTTCTGCTGCCTGTTGGGAGTACATTTCAGTTCCTTCTGTCTTTTTTCGTGGATTACAGTATTTAACTCTTTGTTGGATTTCTTCCTACATACAAGTTTCCCTCTTGGACTTGTGGAACCAGGGGTTGCAGTGTTACAGGTTTTATCTGATTGACTAATTTCTACAACGTTCTGCAACATTGGACTTTTATATACTGCATTATTATGGATAAAGGTACAAGAGGGAAAGCAAAGGAAGAAGAGCCAGTTGTGAAGCCTAAGAAGAAGGAAAAAGTACCAATGGAGGAAGCCCCTCAGTCTTCATCTCCGCCCACAGTGCCTTATAATCAAACCCAAATTATGGTGGAAATTGGCAAGTTGTTTCAGAAATTGGAGAAGAATGAGGAATCAAGGGTGAAAGATAGAAATGAAATGATGAAAAAGCAAGATAAGGTGGTATCATCTGTTGCAGATTTTTCAAAAAAGGTGGATTTAAGTTTGAAAAAAATTGAGGGAAATGTGAAATTGGTTCAAACTGAGGTAATTGCCATAAAAAGGAAATAAAAGGGACTCAGGAGGTGGTGCGGGAGAATAAGCTGAAATTGGATGAACAAGAGAGAAGGATTGATGCTGTGGAAGATATGATGAGAAAGCAGAATATTGTGATCCGTCAGGTGGTGGAACGGACACCAGACTTGTTAAGAGAAAGAGTGGTTCAGTGGTTAAATGGTTTGAATATGGGAAAAGAATTTGTCCAGGAAGATTTTGTAAGTGTATTTCGGGTGGGCCCAAGAAGAGGGAGGGTGGTCCAAAGAAATGTGTTGGTAAAATTTGCAAATTGGGCCGATAAGCTAAGAGTAATGGCCCATTTGAAACGAGTTGGTCCTGATGCTTTGAAATTTGATGGTTCTGACGTAGAAGTTTATAATGATATCTCATTGAAAGAAAGAACGTGGAGATATAAGATGAAGCCTGTAACCAAATTGTTGATGAGTAAAAATATAAGGTATAATTGGAGATTTCCACAGCAACTGCGCTTTTTTTATGACAAAAGAATGCAAGTAATTGATGAAGGTGCCAATCCATTGGAGTACTTGAGCTTGCTGGAACTGGTAAAAATAGATTCGGAAGAATGGATAAATCTCAAGAAGGAATTGATGGAATCGGGAGCTTTGGGGAGGGAGTATGAGAGGGAGGAAGCTGGTGTGGCAACAGGTGGAACACCGCAGCAAAGGGAAGAGGAGGAGGAGCTGTCGTTGATCATGGTGGAGGAGGAGACAAGTAAGGAGCAATGAGAATTAGATTATAACAATTTAAAGCATTTAATTAATATAGAAAGGTGAGTAGCACGTAGCACCGGTAGGAAGGCACATTTTGCATGTCCCCCCTCTCCCCTCTTTGGTTGTCAAAGGCGGCTTTTTTTTGTAAGAAGGTGGGGAGGGAGATAGTGTGTGTTGTATGTAGTTTTGTGTGCTATAGGGGTAAGGGGTTGTTGGTGGCACGCCCGATGGAGAGTTTAGAGTTTAGAAAGGAGGTAGGTTATGGGAAGTATTAAAATATTATCATGGAATGTGAAGGGTACAGGTTCTGTTCTGAAGAGACGGAGACTGGAATTGGTGCTGAAGAAAGATAGACCCGATATATTGTTCTTACAGGAAACGCATCAGAAGTCAAAAGACACGAATAAACTTTTTTTGTGATGGATGCAACACTATGAGATGGCGTTTGGAACTTCAAAAGCAAGAGGGGTGGCAATCATGATTTCTAAAAAATTAGGATTTGAGATTACAAAAAGTGTTGTTGATCAAGAGGGCAGATATTTGATTGTAAGAGTAAAAATAGAGGATGAGGAAATCATGTTGGTAAATATTTATGCTCCAAACGATCATCAAGCGGAGTTCCTAGAAAAAGTTCGGAAAATAGTGGAATTAGAGAATGTTGCAAAAACTATTGTGGCGGGAGATTTTAATTTGATAAGGTCAGGGCTAGATTGTACAAACATAGGAAGAAGTGGAACTGGTTTGAAAGGGAAGGTTCTGGATAAATGGATGGATGCTATGGGTTTGAAGGATTCTTGGAGAGAGTTTAAGGGCTCTGAAAGGGCATACTCTTTTTTTTCACATGTCCATGGGACCTACTCAAGAATAGATTATGTTTTTCTTACGGAAAATTTGATCAAAGATATAGAAGGAATGGAAATCGGGATCATTAAGGAATCGGATCATGCCAAAGTATATTTGGAATTGAAAGTACAAAAAGATATTCGAAGAGGAAGAATTTGGAGGTACGATCCTAACTTGTTTAAAGACCAGAAATGTAAAGAGCAGATTATGGAAAGATGGAAAGAAAGTTGGCAGTGGAATGACAATAATGAGGTTAACTTCAATGTTGTATGGGATACCATGAAGTCGGTTTTTAGGGGGGAAAGCATAAAGTTGGCTAGTCTTAAATATAAAAGATATAAAGTAGAACAGATAGAAAAAGAAAGAGAAATAAAGCAGTTACAGGAAGATCATGCGAAAAGTAAAGATAAAAAAATTCTTACGAAATTACAAAGACTTAAAGCAGAATTAATGGGCAAGGATATTGACAAAGTTAAACGAGACTTGATTTATTTAAATAGAGAATACTTTGAATTTAGCAACAGAAGTTCAAAACTATTAGCAAGAGCAGCCAAGGCTAAAAGGGAAAAAAGAGAAATTGGGGTTTTGGTTAATGAACAAAGTTTAAGGTGTAATAAGAATAGAGATAAATGTAAAATCGTCAGGGAATTTTATCAAGCATTATATGCAAAAAAGGATGTAGATTTGGAGAGGCTCAAAAAGATATTGGAGAGACAGTTAGGGAACAGAATAAAACAAGAACATAGAGAGAAAATGGAGGAAAGGATTAGTGATAAAGAGGTTAAGGAGGTAATTAGCGGGTTGAAGATGGGGAAAGCTCCGGGGGATGATGGATTATCGACAGAGTTTTACAAAGAATTCAAAGAAGTGGTGGTTCCAAAATTGGTGAAGCTATATAATTATATTTTAGATGGAGGATCAATCCCGACTTCATGGTATAACACTACAATCGTTCTACTGCCAAAGCCTGGTAAGAATCTGGAAAGAGTGGAATCGTACAGACCAATTTCCCTTATAAATCAGGATGCCAAGATCTTCACAGCAATATTGGCCAATCGTCTAAACAGTTTTATGGGGGAATACATAAATGTTGATCAAGTTGGGTTTCTAAAAGGTCGGCATATGGCGGACTTGACTAGAAGGGTATTAGATTTAATTGATAATGTTAATCAAACGAAGGAAAAGGTGGGCTTATTATCATTAGATATTTTTAAGGCATTTGATTCATTACAGTGGTCTTCAATTAAGGAAATAGTTAAAAAATACGGGTTTGGGGATAGATTTAATAGGGTAATAGACTTATTATATCAAAAAGGGAATGCTAGGATCAGAGTAAATGAGGAGCTTACTGATGTGGTAAATCTAGAGGCTGGTACTAGGCAGGGTTGTCCATTATCTCCTATCCTGTTTATTATGGCAATGGAGATATTAGCTAAAAATATAAGGGATGATTTAAATATAGAAGGGATTATGGGTAATAAAGTGAGTATGTATGCGGATGATACATTGCTTATGGTGAAACTTCCGGAGTTGGTAATGGACAGGATTAAAGATCACCTACAGGTATTTGAAGCTATAACTGGATTAATGATAAATTGGGATAAATCAGAATTGATGCTGTGTAACTTGGGGGTAGGTGAGATGGGCAGGATAAGCTGAAATATTTGGGGATAATTATTTCAAATAAATTAGAAGAACTTAAACGATTGAACTATGACATCTTGAGAGTCGAATTTAAGAATAAAATACAAGAGTTTCAGAAGTTGAAGCTGTCATGGTTCGGAAGGATTGCAATTTGTAAAATGATATTGCTACCAAAGATTAATTTTTTATTTGATGCCCTAGCGATCCATTTGAAGGAGAAGGAAATTAATGAGTTTCAAAAGATGTTTAATTGTTTCTGTAATGGAGGCAAAAAATCTAGACTTTCAAAGAAGCTTTGGTATTTGTCTCAGAAAGAAGGGGGTCTGGGCATGCCAAATTTGTTAGCATACTATCAAGCATTTCAAATTAAGAATATTGTGAAGATTTTGGCAAGAGAAAAGACAATTTGGGAGCAACTGGAGATGAAAGAGTATAGAAATATTGGTAATATGATTTTCTTGGGAATAAAGGACAAGTTGAAAAGGCCAAATAATACTATGATGAGAGGGCTCATGGAGGTGTGGAAAAAGGTAAAGAAAGATATGGTCCCAAATCTCTCTCCAATTTTGGAATTGACTGATATGGTGTGTTTCCCAATAAAATTAGATAAGGAAAAAAAGGAAATATTGGATAAAAATGGGATGCTTTTACTGAAGAACTGGTTAAAAGCTTGTGATGATGATACCAAGAGAAAAAAAATACTTGAGAAGTTAAATTTGGATTGGTTTCAGAAATTAAAGGTGGATAACTGGAATAAAAAATATAAAAGAGAAGTAGGGATAGATAGAACTAAGACGGAATTTGAGGAATTGGTAATAAAGATCAGAAAAGGGGAAAGAAGCATTAAGGGTCTTGTAAGCAAGCTTTATACTATATTGAACAAGGGTAAAGATCCACAGGAAGATTTGAAACGGAAGTGGGAACAAAATTTGAATATAAAAATTGGGGAGGTTGAATGGAGAAATAAATGGAAAAGGAGGATTATGAGAACAATGTCTGTAAGAATTAAAGAACATAATTTTAAAATGTTGTGGCAATGGTACTTGACACCACTAAGACTCTATCAGATGGATAATAAAAGAGATAAGTTATGTTGGAGATGCAAAGAAACTGATGGAACATATGAACACATGTGGTGGAGTTGTAAAAAAATAAGGGATTTTTTGGGAAGAATAGAAGGGGAGTTTGGTGAAATATTGGGTAAAAATGTTAAGTTGGTGTCAGGTACCATTCTTTTAACAAATGCAAGCGCGGCGCCAAAATGGCCGCCGCGCCCTTTGCGGGCCCCCCCCCACAGGACAGAGAATCCAGGTAGTTAGGGGCGTGGCCACCGCCTTGATAAAAGGGGTGGCCACGAGGCAGCCGTGCTGCCATTTTGCCTCAGCGACGGAGCGGAGAAGTTTTTCCCCCTGCGTCTCCGTCGCTCGTTGGTGCTACCGGGAAGCCTTTTAGTTCCGTTTACTAGCTAGCTTCCCTTTCTGCTGCGGTGAGATGCCTTCCAAAAAGAAGGCTGCTGCGAATGCAGCTCGGGTGGTTCGGAGGCGTAATCCGGGTCGGAGGACCGCGGTGCCGCCTCCCCAGCAGCCACCTTTGCCATCCCCGGCCGGGGCTAGTGGCATGGGGGCTATCGCCCCTTGGCCCGATCAAAGTGCGGGCGCGGAGGGAGCTCCGGCCCGCGGCCCGCGAGCGGTGGGCACCGCTCATCCTCCTGCTCAATCGGTTGGGCCTATTCCTGTTGGGCCGCAGCCTCTCTCGGGGCCCTCTAGCCTTGGGGGGTGGCCCGGCTCCCTGCCTTGGCAGGTTAATCCACCAGCCCTCCCGGGCTTCGGCGGTAGTCAATGGCAATATACGGCCCCTGGGGTGCAGGGACCTGTCCCCATGCAAGGATCAGGTGGGCCGGCCGGCTCTTTACCCATGGTTAATGTGGACTCCTTACTAGCCCGTATTGCGGCCCTCGAGGCGTCTTTGGCCCGGGCCAGTCAGGCAGGTGCCCCTTTTGGGGTACCTTTGGAGGCGCTAACGGCAGCAGGACAACAGCCGGCGGGGAGGGTTGAGCTGCTGCAGGCGGGTGGCGCGGCTACGGCCACTGCCTCGCAGCTCCCCAGCCAGCAACCTGGTGCGGGTCAAGCCCCGGTGATGAGCTCTACATCGGTCGTGAGCTCCGACGCCCCCAGTGGGCCAGAACCCCCGGTGGGGGCGGCCCGCGGGGGTGCAGCATGTGAGTATACGGTGCAAACGAGTACATCTACACATATTCCCAATATAGGGGGGGCCTTTCAGTGGCCTTGGCCTCGCTCGGGTGGTGCGGGGACTACCCCTCTGGTGCCCCACCCGGCGACAACGACTGCCACCATGCCCACGGGGGTGGGCCTAGGCTCTTACACTGCTGGTAATGTCTTGGGGGTGGCAGGGTTAGCTCCGGCTCCCTTTACCAGGCCTGTTGTCCCCTTTTCGGCTTTGCCGACGGCAGGGTATTCCTTGCCACTGGGCGATCACTTGGCACAGGCTACCAGAGAAAAGATTTGGAGGGGGGAGTATGTAGATATCTTCTCACTCCTGAACAGAGAGCCCACCAAGGAAGAAAGGGAGGGTCAGGATGAGAAGGACAAGGAGCAGGCACGCCGCCGTAAGCCGCCGCGTACCTGGGCTAACTGGCTCCCCGCTTATTTGATATATATGGTGGTATATTTGAGGGCGCGGCCGGATCTAGCTATTCCCATGGTCCAATATTTGGACAACATATATAGGGCGATGGTAGATTTCCCGGGCCCCTCATGGCTAGCATATGATGAGGAATTCCGTATGAGGATTCCCCTCCATCCCGAGATGAGATGGGATGAGCCCTGCCAGAGACTGTGGCTCTTGTATATGACACCCACACGCCCTGCCCCGGGGGATAGATACCATTGTGGACATGCGGTCCAGCGAGCAGCTCCAGCGCAGGTTACCCGCCAACCGGCGGGGCAGGGGGTTCCAGCCCGCCTGCTGTGCTGGACTTTCTCGTCAAATGGTTCCTGCAATCGAAAGAACTGCAGGTATAAGCATGAGTGTCCCACGTGTTCTGGTCCCCACGCAGCCTCGGCTTGTCCCAAGCCTGGGGGGGCGCGAGGCAGAGGGAGGGGTGGACAGTGGGCTGGCAAGGCTGCCACGGAGAGAACTAGTTCTCCAAAAGGCACCCTCCCCAATTAAGGTGGACATGCTGGAGCGCTGGCTCGCATCGTACCCAAAGGGGGAGGACAGAGAGTATCTCATTCACGGTTTTAAGCAGGGATTTCGTATCCCTTTTATGGGTGTTAGATCACCTCAGGATGCCCCCAACCTGTTATCCCTCAGAGGAAGGGAGGAGGTGGCTGCGGCCAACATTAAAAAGGAATTAGACGCGGGCAGGGTCGCTGGACCTTTTCCTGCACCCCCTTTTCCCAACCTTAAGGTTTCACCATTGGGTTTGGTTCCCAAAAAGGCCCTAGGTGAGTTTCGCCTTATTCATCATTTGTCCTACCCAGCCGGCAGATCGGTCAACGATGCTATGCCTGATGACCTTTGTTCGGTCAGGTATACATCGTTCGACCATGCGCTGCGCATGGTGCGCTCGTGTGGCCCGGGTGCCTTGCTGGCCAAGTGCGACATTAAGTCAGCTTTTCGCCTCTTGCCAGTGCACCCGGGTGACTTTGAATTGCTGGGTTTTAAATTTAAAGGGGAATATTATTTTGATAAGGCCATGCCTTTTGGCTGCTCCATATCATGCTCGGCCTTCGAGCGTTTTAGTACTTTCCTAGAGTGGGCTTTTGTCCGCAGGTCAGGGTCCCGGTCTGTAGCCCATTACCTGGATGACTTTTTATTCGGGGGTGAACGGGGCTGGGACACGTGTGCACGTCTCCTCAATACATTTCAGACGCTAATGCAGGAACTTGGTGTCCCTTTAGCGCCCGAAAAGACCGAGGGCCCATCGACCAAGTTAGTATTCCTGGGGGTTGAGATTGACACAGTAGAGCAGGCTTCTAGGTTGCCGGGCGATAAGGTGTCCAGGATAGTGACCCTTATATCGGAATTGCTGGCCAAGCGTAAGGCATCCCTGAGGGAACTCCAGGTGCCACATGGGCACCTTAATTTTGCCTGCAGGGTGGTCGCACCGGGCAGGGCTTTTGCCCGGCGCTTATGCGACGCCATGGCAGGGTTATCCAGGCCCCACCACAGAGTTAGGCTCACCCGGGGTATCAGGGCAGACATGTTCGTCTGGTTGCAATTCCTGAGGGAGTTTAACGGGGTCTCATTTTGGAGGTCGGACCTCCTGGCTTCCCCCAATTTCCAGATCCAGTCTGATGCCTCAGGATCCCTGGGTTATGGGATGTACTTCAATGGGAAGTGGGCCTATGGTGGGTGGCCACCGGCATGGGCAGGCACAGGTCGCCTGCGGGATCTCACATACCTGGAATTTTTTCCCATTCTGGGGGCTTTGATGCTATGGGGCGAACAGTGGGCTAATTCGGTAGTGCATTTTTGGTGCGACAATGCTGCTGTGGTACACATTGTCAATGCACAGACTTCTAAATCGCCCAGGGTTATGGATCTAGTGCGCCATTTTGTGCTGCGCTGCCTGCGCCTCAATATCTTGTTCAGGGCCAGGCATGTCCCAGGGGTTAATAATGATATTGCTGATGCTCTATCCCGCCTGCAGATCTCCCGGTTCCGCGCCTTGGCCCCGGATGCGGAGGAATTTCCCTCGCCACTCCCGGACGAGATGTGGACTATTGGCAAGGAGAGGTGAACCGGGCGATTGGCCTTTCACTAGCGCCACGCACGCGTAAGGCGTATCAACAAGCACTCAGTTCATATAGGGCTTTTGCCACTCAATTTCACTTGCCAGAGACCTGGCCTATTCCGGTGGACCATGTACTGCGGTTCATGGTCCACCTCCATGCACAGGGCCTTGCACCTCGCACCATAGCATCCAAGCTCTCGGCGTTGGCTTTTATGGCCAAAGTAGGGGGTCATGTGGATACCACCTCTGACTTCCGTGTGAGACACGTTTTGGAGGGGTGGGTGCGCGAGCGCGGGCGTTGCCCGGACGACCGGCACCCTATTTCCCCAGGGGTTCTTACCCAGTTGGCCCGGGGCTGGCCAGGCCTCTGTTTTGATCATTATGAGGCAGCCCTTTTTCATGCAGCCACAACGGTGGCATTTTTTGGAGCGCTCCGCGTCAGCGAACTCGTGATGCTGTCTAAGGCGGATGCAAGTGGTAGGGCACTGGAACTCGGAGATGTCTACGTTGCCAAAGACTGGGCCCAGTTGAGGATTCGCTCCTCAAAAACAGATCAGCACGGCGTAGGCAGTGGAGTAAGACTGCTACGGTGTTCTTTGGCAGACATCTGTCCGGTTGGTGCCCTACAGGAGTACCTGGCACTGCGTGGCAGGCACCACGGCCCGTTTTTCTGTCACCAAGATGGGTCTCCCCTTACTAAATTTCAGTTTTGGAAGGTGACAGCCATAGCCCTCACCAGGGTGGGTTTTTCAGGTGCCCGTTATGGCACACATTCGTTCCGTATTGGTGCAGCCTCTACAGCAGCTGCTTTTGGGTACTCGGGGGCTGACATACGCAGCATGGGGAGGTGGGGCTCACAGTGTTTTCAGTTTTATGTGCGCCCACTCCCGCCATGAGTACCAATTCAGTCACCTTACCTTCCTTTTTTCTCAATTTTATTGCAGACCCTGGGTGTCGTATTACACCGGTGACAGTATGGCTGGTGGGCCACAGCTATGTGCACAGGGCAGCGCGTTACGCTGCGGCGACAGAGTGGGGACCCTGACTGGGACTGGGTGACCACGCCAGTCTCGCATGGCATGGTAAGCCTGGGATGTTATGGCAGGAGCTGAGGCCTTTCCTTTTTTCTGGCCTGGGGGCTGACCCGCCTGACATTCTAATTATCCACCTGGGGGGCAATGATTTGGGCCAGGTCACCGGCTTATCGCTCAAGCATGCGATTTGCGAGGAACTCGCCTACTTGCACTATGTCTGGCCTGCCACAACCCTGGTTTGGTCGGACATTGTTCCGCGCCACTCTTACAGAGGGGGCGTTAACCTCCTTGCACTTGACCGCGCGAGGCGCGCGGTCAACAAGGCGGTGGCGCGGTTTCTTACCACCAGGGCTTGGGGACGGGTTAGTCATCACCCCGATATTAGTCTGCAAAATTATGACCTCTATGCAGGGGATGGGGTCCATCTGTCGCGAGGAGGTATGGACCTCCTGTTGGGTGACTGGCGAGCAGGCCTGTTGACCGAGCTGACGGTCTGGGGGGGGGCGTCAGGTCTTCTGTGAAGCCCCTCCGTGTGGCGGGTAGCACTGGTAAGGTAAACAGTATGACCCACAAGTATCCGGCAGGTTCGCAATTGACTGGACAACACTAGACAGGAATAAGTTAGTTAAACGTTGTCCGGTCAACGACGAACCAGGCGATGGGGTGATGGTGATTGCTAACCAGCATGCATCACCCCTGTGATTTCACGGATACGCGTCAGAGGGTGGGGTCATGAGTTAGTTATTGACTACGGTCAACAATTTGTTTGTTGTTGACAAACAAATTGATACAAATTGATACATTGTAACCAATTGCCGTTGGCAATTTTGGGGTGGTACCTTACCAGTGTTACTTCGGCCTGCTTGCCTTAGGAATTATGATTGGTCGTTTTACCAATACAAATTTATAATTCGGACTAGGGCATTGAATCAATAAATGTGGCCCTTTGCTGTTATCCACTTTCAATGTTGTCTGTGTCCGTTATTGGGGGGGTGCGCCTGCAATGCAAGCGCGGCGCCAAAATGGCCGCCGCGCCCTTTGCGGGCCCCCCCCCACAGGACAGAGAATCCGGGTAGTTAGGGGCGTGGCCACCGCCTTGATAAAAGGGGTGGCCACGAGGCAGCCGTGCTGCCATTTTGCCTCAGCGACGGAGCGGAGAAGTTTTTCCCCTCCACCCCCTCCCTAGTTAACAGTGTGATTATGGTCGCTTCGGGGCCGGGTGGGAATTTTTGGTTGGGACCCATATTGGCTTCGGGTCCTGGCTTTTTTGCCCACCCCACACTGTGGCTATGGTTTGATATAGGGGTCTTTCTCCATTACTACTGTTGACTTTGGTCACATGGGCGGGTAGCACTGGTAAGGTAAACAGTATGACCCACAAGTATCCGGCAGGTTCGCAATTGACTGGACAACACTAGACAGGAATAAATTAGTTAAACGTTGTCCGGTCAACGACGAACCAGGCGATGGGGTGATGGTGATTGCTAACCAGCATGCATCACCCCTGTGATTTCACGGATACGCGTCAGAGGGTGGGGTCATGAGTTAGTTATTGACTACGGTCAACAATTTGTTTGTTGTTGACAAACAAATTGATACAAATTGATACATTGTAACCAATTGCCGTTGGCAATTTTGGGGTGGTACCTTACCAGTGTTACTTCGGCCTGCTTGCCTTAGGAATTATGATTGGTCGTTTTACCAATACAAATTTATAATTCGGACTAGGGCATTGAATCAATAAATGTGGCCCTTTGCTGTTATCCACTTTCAATGTTGTCTGTGTCCGTTATTGGGGGGGTGCGCCTGCAATGTGGAAGGTTTGGGTTTGAATAAGGAGGAAAAAGAATTACTGGAAATTGTATTAACTACAGGTAGACAATGCATAGCTAGAAATTGGAAAAACGATGTAGATATACAGATCGGAGAGTGGTATAAAGAAATGTGGAGTCTAGCATTGAACGACAAATTGACATGGGAGATTAAAGTGAAACGAGATAATTTAAAAGAGAATAGGTTTTGGAATATATGGAAACTGTTTGTGGATCATTCTCTTATGGTAAATGATAGTCCAGGACCTGTACCATCTCAAAAAGGTTTTTGGAGTTGAAGTAGAAACTAAACTCTCCGGGCATTGTATATATTCACAGGGTGATTTGTAACTATTAAAAAATTATAATAGTGGTAGCACAGAAAGCTTTTATTGTTTTGATTGTGTAATAATTTACATTGTGGTATCTAACATTGGTGGTTATATGGTAAACAATTAGTCTAAGTACTATTATGTGCTAGCTTCTATGAATGTGAGTTAACATTGTATTGATGTTGTTTTTGAGTTATTATTGTATTGTATTGTTATTGTTTTTCTTTTCTTGTATGTCTGTCAAAAATTTAATAAAAATTTAATAATTTTTTTTTTTAAAAAAAGAAATTTAAAAGGTTGTAACAAGACCAAGAGCTTTCTTGGCTGTGGCTCCTTCATTATGGAATGAGTTGTCTATGGAAATCAGACCTGCTTCCACTTTAATGGATTTTTGTAAACATCTAAAATATTCATATTTCATCAAGCTTTCCCCATCATTAGTAAATTGATGTTACATCTGCAATATTTACCCTACTTGTTTTAGTTTAACTGAGTTTGTGAGCTGGAATAAGAGAATGTAAATTATATAATATTGATATGGTTTGTTGTTCTATTGGGATGCCAACTTGGTAGGCATTATGTTTCGCTTAAATGGTTTTATTTATTTATGGTTGTTTGATGTTATTTGTTTGTATGTGTTGTTTCATGCAATGTCTGTGAGCCACCCAGAATGGTGCTTGTACCAGTTGGGCGGGATACAAGTCAAACAAATACAAATATTTTTCCATAGGGAACCATATGTATCTGCCCAGTATTTTTCATTCTTACATGCAATAAGAACTAAGGAGGAATCAACTTTGTTAGAAGATATAGTGACTTTGAGCATTTCTGAACATAGTCCTAATGCAAAACTAGCTGTATTAACTAGCTGCATTAATTTTTCCATTAAATACAGTAGATTTTGCTTTTTCACCTAAAATTTCTATACTATTTCCCCACACAAATGTCATTTTAAACTAGAAAAAGTAACCAAGAATTAAGTATGGAGTCCATTGCTGTATCACAAAAAAAGAGACAATAAACCTGTTTCTCATGTAGTTGTATGTCTTTTTTGTATGTCTTATTTTGTAGCTGACGTTGGGAAATTTCCCAAATGGGTGGTATAGAAATGTAATAAATAAATAAATAAAATTATGTAAGTTACCATGTATACATTTGCTGACCTATCAGCTGCAGATATTTTTCAGGAGAAAAAACTTTACTAGTTTTACCCTCCAAAGGCTTTGAGAAACTCTTTAATGTCAGAAAGGTATTTTGGGGCTTCAGGACAGAAGGGATAGTCTTTAATTATTGAAAATTGCAATTACCAGTCTGCGGCCTCCATCCGTTTCCTGTCAATGAAAGGGATTCCATAGAAGCTTCGTGACCTTCAGGGTGAAAATCCGAAATGTTTTACTTTTGAAAAATCACTGTGGTATACTTTATGGAAGAGGATTTCAGTCTCATTATTGAGAAACTTTGGCCAGAACTGCCACACAATATCCCAGTGCCACCATATATGCAAATAAGATCCTAATGGACTTCAGCCTTTCCCATAATAAGGGCTTACAGCATTCTTTATATCACTCAATCATGCTGAAGTTAAATGCCACCTAAAAGTTATTTTAGGGCAGTGACTCCTAAATAACCACTACCTAAATTCAAGAACTAACAATTTCTTTATGAAGAAATTTAAAGTCGTGGATTAAGTCTTATATTTTTTTAAAAAACGAGGTAAAACTTTCACCTACCTGAAAGGGCTTGTTAGGTAAGCAACAGTACTGCATTTTTGAAATCAGTAATTACTATATTTGCCGGTGTATAAGACACATCGGACTATAAGACATACCCCATTTTTATACACATTTTAAAGGGAAAAATAATTTTCTACATTTTTCATTAATTTCCAAAAATAACTCCAGGGGTTGGGGAGGGTGGGATAGGGGGAGAGGGCTCCTTTGAAGCCCATTTCCCCAACATCACACTACTGCTGGGCACAAAGAGCTGAGAAGAGTGGGGTGGGGAAATAATTTACTTTAAGCCCATTTCCACCCCCATCCCAGCACCAGTAGAGGAGAGTGGGATGGTGGGAAAAGAAAGATCCTTTCTAGAGGCAGGGAGGGCAGGATCAACCAGGAATCAGCCCATGCAAGATTGCTCCATTAGGAGCCTCTTGCTTGGCTGATCCTGACCATGAGGAGGCAGGGAGGGCGGGATCGACTGGGCAAGGGAGCTCCTTTGGAAGCCTCCCTTCACCCAGCTCCTAGAGGTCAGTGGCAGCTAGACACCAAATCGCACCAGCACAGGGGGGCCCTGTTACACTCCATTCCCCAGTGCATTTTGAGGCGGGAGTGTGTCTTATACGCCAGCAAATACAGTAGCTACTGCATGTACCAAAGTTAAAATAATATCAGAGGTTTATGTTGGATCGGGGCCCGATACGGGCTGGAAGGTCCCGGAGGAGACTGGTCAAGTAAAGACACATGAGGGAAGATGGAGCGAAGACCAGCCATTTATTGATCAGAAGGCTCTAATCTTTATACTCTGCCTAGCTCGACCGCGTGCATAGGTTGCGCGTGGCCGTTGCAGTTACTTTGAAATTACACAAGTTGCTCATCAGGGATGACTTCACCAGGGGAAGTTCCTTATCTACCTAATTTACTACCAGGGGGACATGCATTGTCTGCTGCTATCGGGAGTAAACATCTGCCTAAGTTGACTCTTGGGCTCAGAGTCTCTGTGGATACAAGATTACCCATTACATGCTGATCGAGTTCATCACCCGGTGATCTTTTGCCCTCTACAGTCCGAACTGCCTGCCAGGTCAGCGATCAGTGAATTAAACTATGACTATTAATCCGAACCCCAATGTCTGTCCCTTCGGAACCAGGCTCCAAGGGGTACCTGTTGGGATACTTCAATGAACACTTAGTTATCAACACCAGAAGTCAGGAGTTCCACTCTCCACTGTGTCTTACAAGGGAAGAATGAACCTGTGTGGTCTTGATCAAGATGCATGGTCCCAGAGCATAGGAGATCATACACTCTTTTGTGTTTCAACATGTTACCATCAGTGAGAGGGGTTATTTAAGAAAGTTCCTGTTTAGGAGCGCTTATGTATCTGTCAGGCTGGGAAGGTAGAGACATCTGAACACATGCTCCTAGAATGCCAGGTTTATGGCAACTTTAGACATGACCTCATTGCTGCCTTCTCTCAGATTGAGTTGAATAACCATACGTTCAGAGACATACTCTCAGATAGAACCACTGACCTGATGGTCACTGTTGCCAGATTTGCCTGGAGGGCTACCAGGGTACGTAGCATTAGGGAGAACCAGCTACAGCAGGGACAGGTTAAAAACCAACAATTTTTATTTTGCACTAGTAATTATGTTTTATATTCTACTCATGTAATTATATCCACTATGTGCACTTATATATAGACACTAGCAGATTTTGCTGGGCAGTTTTAAATTGTTTTGGAAGGTTTTTTTTTTCTTAATGTTGGTAAAGAAGAGGTTAGTCTATATTTGAAATTTTTTAAATGTTTATTTATATACGTTTTTTGCCGTTTTTGCCGTTTTGCTATTATAAACTGTGATCATTTTTTGTTTGGTGGTTTTTTTTGTGGATTAAAAAAACCCAAAGGATGATACAATTTTTTCACATTTTTTTAGTTAACCAAATAATTTTTTTAATATGTACTTTTTTAAAATAGTTCTACCGTAGGTATTATTTTTAAAAATGTAAAAGTACATGTTTTTAACATTGAATGTTTTAAAATGTGTTTAGATGTTTTGGGCTTTTATTTGAGTAAAAACTCAACACAGGATTTTAGAAATATATATTTTTTATTTTTGTGACATATGTTTGTGATTTGTGTAAAATTGTTTTTTATGTTTTTGACTTGTTTTTACTCTTGTGGCCTCTGGGTGGGGCTGTTGAGTCTTTTTGAGTTGTTTTTTCTATTGTGCTCTGCAGGGGGGCTGCTAGTGGTTCTCTTTAACTTTATCTGTTTTTTCTCTTCTGGCCTCTGGGTGGTGCTTCTTCCGGTAAGTAGTCTGTTTTTTCCTTTCCTTTCCGGTCATTGTTGAGGGAGGATGCACTGGTGAGTTCTCTTGTTTATTTATTCTGTGGTTTTTTTATGGTGGTGGGGTGGGAGATGTTTGTGTTTGTTATTTTTTGTTTTGTTTAATTTTTAGGTTGGTTAATTTTTTTGATTATTTGTGGTTGTGTTTATTTTTTGTTGTTTTTGGAATTTCTGGTTTTTTGTTTTATATTTAGGTGTTTTGTTACAGTTTTTGTGTAATTTTGGATGTTTTTGATTTTTTTTGTGTTTTGTGTTTTTGTTTTGGCATTGGGGTGGCTTTCCTTCCTGCAGCCTGGGCAGCTGGGCCAGGTTGCGGGAACCCCAGCGGTGCTTCAGGTGCCATTGGGGGGTTTCCTTTCCGTGGCCTGGCCTCGCTGGCTGGGCTGTGGGAAGACCAGCACTGGGTTTTTTTTCCTTCTCGCTGACTGGGCCACGGGAAGGCCAGCGCCGGTTTTTTTTTTCATTCCCGCAGCCTGGCCTCACTGGCTGGGCTGCAGGAAGGCCAGCACCAAGGGGGGGGGGTATTTTCTTCCCGCGGCCTGGCCTTGCTGGCCGGGCTGTGGGAAGGCCAGTGCTGGGGGGGTGTTTCATTTCTGCAGCCTGGCCTCACTGGCTGGGCTGCAGGAAGGCCAGTGCCAGGGGGCTTTTTCCTACCCGCGGCCTGGCCTTGCTGGCTGGGCCACGGGAAGACCAGCGCCGGGGGGGTTTCATTTCTGCAGCCCGGCCTCGCTGGCTAGGCTGTGGGAAGGCCAGCGCCGGGGGGTTTCATTTCTGCAGCCTGGCCTCGCTGGCCGGGCTGTGGGAAGGCCAGCGCCGGGGATTTCATTTCCACGGCCTGGCCTCACTGGCCGGGCCACGGGAAGGCCAGGGCCAGGTTTTTTTCCTTCATGTGGCCTGGCCTGGCTGGCCTGGCTGCGGGAAGGCCAGCGCCGCTTCTGGTGGCATTGGGGGGGGGTTCCTTTCTGCGGCCTGGCCTTGCTGGCTGGGCCACGGGAAGACCAGCGCCGGGGGGGTTTCATTTCTGCAGCCCGGCCTCGCTGGCTAGGCTGTGGGAAGGCCAGCGCCGGGGGGTTTCATTTCTGCAGCCTGGCCTCGCTGGCCGGGCTGTGGGAAGGCCAGCGCCGGGGATTTCATTTCCACGGCCTGGCCTCACTGGCCGGGCCACGGGAAGGCCAGGGCCAGGTTTTTTTCCTTCATGTGGCCTGGCCTGGCTGGCCTGGCTGCGGGAAGGCCAGCGCCGCTTCTGGTGGCATTGGGGGGGGTTCCTTTCTGCGGCCTGGCCTCGCTGGCCGGGCCACGGGAACTGCAGCGGTGGGGGGGATTGTTTGTTTTTTGTGGCTGTGAGGCGCTGCGTTTTTTATTTTTATTGTTCACACGCCGGCTTCCTCAGCATTCTGCGCACTCATAGCGTGCAGGACACTGGGGCTTGTAGTTTGGCGTTTGTGTTTACCATTTGTGCAGCGTTTTTTTTTCTGTGGCTTAATTTTGATTGGCTGCAGCGTGTTTCCGAACGTTCCTTTTGCTTGCACCTCTCAGCCTGATTGGCTGTGGCATGGTGTGGCCCAAGGAATGTTGGGAAATGGAGTCCTTTCTTTTTGTTCGCATTTGTGGGTCTCCTGCCCCACTGGCGCAAAATTCAACCCGACAGTTACCTGCAAACCTTGGTCAGGTGAGTGCACGGAGGTTCAGACGGGGCTAGTGGGGCCTGGCTAAACATCCTTTGTCACATTCCAATGGTTAACGCACAGATTTATAGGTATAGATTTTTATTCTTATTTTATAACTGTAACTATAACTTTTAAACTGTTTTATGTGCTGTTTTATTCCTTTTAAACTAGATACCTGTCCCAAATGTAACATAAATTTAAAAACTGATTTTATTCTATTTTGTTTTAATTCAAACAATGTGTTTGTGGGGGTGCATTTTGACAGTATTTCATGCACTTAAACCCTTTTTACTGCATTGACCACAATAAAGTTTGATTGGAAGCTGCATGATTCCAGCCACAAAAGAAGGAAATGGTAAAACAATTCTAGGTATCCCTGGAAAGGTTTACAATAAGTTGGGGTGATTATTATGAGGCTCTTGAACTGGAAAAGCTTCAGTATGATAGAGGATTTAATAACCTATACTTGGAAGGGGCAAAGTGCATTTTGTGTAGGAATTACTTTATGATATTTAATCTACAGGGCAGTCTCCCTTGCTAGAGGGGCTGTATATGATTTGGAAAAATAAAAAGAGAGGAAGAAAATGTCTGAACCATGTAACACTGAGTTTTTATTGTAGAACTGAAATGTTTTCTCTTCCCAATTCCCACGAGATTCCACTTGTAAGGAATAACACATTCAACTTAATGTCAAGTCCACTTGAAAATAGCTAGACCAAGTTATAAACATTATTCCAGGCCAATCACTGGAGCCAATTGTTCCAGACCCTCCAGTAGTGAAACTCAGATAATTCTTGCCATATCCAATTCATATGAACAAAAAATTGGTTTATTTCATTTTTGACTGCCTTCCGTTTCTTGGAGGGAGGGAGGGAGGAGATTGGATAAAATTGGATAAAATTTCACATGATAACATGGTCAGGTGGTTTCACTGACTGCATCAATATACATCTATGACCTTAGCCATTTTCTCAGAATAGATCTTTATATAGTTTTTAAAAGGATTTATCTTTCTTTCCTCTGCTGCTCTCTCTCCCTCCCTCCTCTCTCACTCTCTCTCAAACACACACACACATACACACATGCACGCACGCACACGCACGCGCACACAAGGTACCAGAGATAGAACTACCCTGTCCAAATATTTAGTTTTTAAAAGGGTGGATGAAAAACAAGCAATGAGGGCTGCAGATGGAGAGAAATTTGTATTTGTTCTTTTTTTGACCAGATTCTATTCCACTTCTTACAATCAAATCTGAGCCTGAATGCATTTTGCAATCAAGCTCAAAACATGTGCAGCTTTGGGGAAATGTTCATGAAAATATGCCTGAATTTCCATGCAGAAGAAAATAAATTTATAGTCCAACAGAAACCTCATACAGAAGAAGCTTTCATATGAAATCAGAAAACTTCAATGAGCTTGATTTTTGCTGATTTGCTGAGTATGCTCACTGGAATTCTGGCTCACTGATGGAAGGGGGAGAACAGAAGACCTGGAAGTAATGTTCTGAGTCAAATTTCCAGGAAGAGGGTATGTCTGGAGATCAAATGTGTAACTTTTCAATCTCTTAATTCTGTGCTAAACATTTAGCACTCTTCTTTGATTAAAAATATGAGGGGGTTGAGATAAATATCCCCTATATACATAGAAAAGAGAAAGAGAGCTGTGGAAAGAACTATGGACACACACACACATGCACACACAAGTTGTTCATAAAGCTTTACAATCTTAGAATAACTTTGGTTCAATCAAATCTCTGTCCATGTGTAGATCTTTGCATTTATACAGCAGTGCACACGTAAATGTCCTTTCTGCATGCACTAAAGGTATGGCTAGAAAGAAGAACACATCCACTAGACACACATGAGCTGTGTCTCAAAGACTCTCTAGTGACTGTTGAATATTTTTGGGAACCCTCCCCAACTGGGAGCAACCAACACAAAGAGCATCTCTTGATTGTTGTTCAGTCGCACAGTCGACTCCGACCCTTTGCGACCCCATGGACCATTTTCCTCCAGGCGCCTCTGTCCTCCACCATCCCCCTCAGCCCTCCCAGCCCCGTGCCCACTGCGTCCACAATGCCATCTAGCCATCTCATCCTTGGCCTCCCCCTTCTTCTTTTGCCCTCCACCTTTCCCAACATCAATGCCTTCTCAAGTGAATCCTCCCTTCTCATTTGATGTCCAAAGTACTTTAGCTTCATCTTTACTATTTGACCTTCCAATGAGCAGTCAGGGTTAATTTCTTCTAAGATTGACCTATTTGTTCTCCTCGCTGTCCAGGGGACTCTCAAAACCCTCCTCCAACACCACATTTCAAAGGCATCTATTCTTCTACGTTCAGCCTTCCTAATTGTCCAGCTCTCACATCCATACATTACTACTGGGAAAACCATTGCTTTGACTATTCTAATTTTTGTTTTCAATGTGATGTCTCTGCTTTTCACTATGTTCCCCAGGTTTCTCATCGCTTGTCTCCCAAGAATCAGTCGCCTTTTTATTTCATGGCTACAATCCCCATCTGCAGTGATCTTTGATCCTAAGAAAGTAAAATCTGTCACTGCTTCTACTTCTTCCCCATCTATTTTCCAGGAACTGATTGGGCCTGTTGCCATTATCTTGGTTTTCTTGATATTGAGTCTCAAGCCAGCTTTTGCACTTTCCTCCTTCAGCCCAATCAAGAGATTCTTTAGGTCTTCCTCACTTTCTGCCATTAGGGTGGTATCGTCTGCATATCTCAGATTGTTGATGTTTCTCCCAGCGATTTTAATCCCATATTGTGATTCCTCCATCCCTGCACTGCGCATTATGTGCTCTGTGTATAGGTTGAATAAGCATGGTGACAAAATGCAGCCTTGTCTTACTCCTTTTCCTATTCCAAACCACTCTGTTATTCCATGTTCTGTCCTAACTGTTGCTTCTTGGTTCATGTACAGATTTCTCAGGAGGCATATGAGGTGCTCTGGAATTCCCATCTCTTTAATTACTTGCCACATCTTGTTGTGGTCCACACAGTCAAATGCCTTAGTGTAGTCAATAAAACAAAAGTAAACTTGTTTCTGGTATTCCTTTGTTTTCTCCATGATCCAGCGTATGTTGGCAATGTGGTCTCTAGTCCCCCTGCCTCTTCTGAAACCAGCCTGCACCTCTGGTAATTCTCTCTCCACATGTTGCTGAAGTCTATCCTGTATTATCTTGAGCATCACCTTGCTGGCATGTGGGATGAGCGCGATTGTTCGATAATTTGAACATTCTTTGGCATTGCCCTTTTTTGGGATTGGGACGTATACTGATCTTTTCCAATCCTGTGGCCACTGTTTTGTTTTCCAAATCTGCTGGCATATTGAATGCAGTAATTTGACGCCATCATCTTTTAGCGCTTTGAAGAATTCAACTGGGATACCATCATCTCCACTAGCTTTGTTGTTTGCAGTGCTCTTTAGGGCCTTTATGACTTCGCTCTCCAGGATGTCTGGCTCAAGTTCAATTTCTTCATCATTGTGATTGTCAGGAGTGTTGAGGTCCTTTTTGTAAAGTTCCTCTGTGTACTCTTTCCATCTTTTCTTAATTTCTTCTGCATCAGCTAGCTCCTTTCCGTCTTTGTCCCTTATCATGGTCATTTTTGCTTTAAATGTTCCCTTGATTTCGCCGATTTTTTTGAAGAGATCTCTGGTTCTGCCTATTTTGTTGTTTTCCTCCATTTCTCTGCACTGTTCTTTTAGGTAGTTTTCCTTATCTCTCCTTGCTTTTCTTTGAAATTCTGTGTTCAAATGATTGTAGTTTTTCCTTTCTCCTTTGACTTTGGCGTTCCTTCTTTCCTCTGCTATTTTAAGAGCCTCATCAGACAACCACTTTGCTTTCTTACTCTTCTTTTCTTTTGGTATGATTTTCTTTGCTGCTTCCTGCATGATGTCCCTCATCTCCGTCCATAATTCTTCTGGTACTCTGTCTACCGAGTCTAGGACATTAAATCTGTTCATCACCTCTACCGCGTATTCTTTAGGGATGCTGTCTAGGTGATATCTTTCTGGTCTCCGTGTTTTCCCTATTTTCTTTAGTCTAAGCCTGAATTTTGCAATCAGTAGGTTGTGATCTGAGCCGCAGTCTGCTCCAGGTCTTGTTTTTGCTGACTGTATGGAGGTTCTCCATCTTTGGCTGCAGAGTATGTAGTCAATCTGGTTTCGGTGTTGGCCATCTGGTGATGTCCATGTGTAAAGTCGCCTCTTGTGTTGCTGGAAGAGAGTGTTTGCTATGACCAGTGCGTTCTCTTGGCAGAACTCTATCAATCTTTGCCCTGCTTCATTCTGTGTTCCAAGACCAAATTTGCCTGTTATTCCCTCCACTTTTTGATTTCCTACTTTGGCATTCCAGTCTCCTAATATAATTTGGACATCATTTCTTGGTGTCTGTTCTATGAGGTGTTGTAAGTCCTCATAGAACTGGTCCATTGTGGCTTCATCTGCACCAGTGGTTGGTGCGTATATTTGGATCACAGTGACATTGAAAGGTTTGCCTTGAAATCTGACTGACATCATTCTGTCATTTTTAAGGTTGTATCCCATTACTGCTTTTCTCACTCTTTTATTGACAATTATGGCTACTCCATTTCTTCTAAGGTTTTCTTGCCCACAGTAGTAGATATGATGGTTTCCAGAGCTGAATTCACCCATCCCTGTCCATTTGAGCTCACTGATGCCCAAGATGTCAATGCTTATTCTTTCCATCTCATTTTTTACCACTTCCAGTTTTCCTTGGTTCATTGATCTCACATTCCATGTCCCTATGCAGTATTGCTCCTTACAACATTGCATTTCCCCTCCCCCCTTCCTGTCCCTCCCCTTTCTCCCCTCTGAGGTGTTAAGCATCCTGTATCACCTAGCCTGCCCTTTTGTTTTGCCTTTTGTTTTGGTCCATAGGGTTCTCTTGGCAAGCTTTGTGGCGTGGTTTGCCGGTGTCACCAGATAATGTGTTATTATCAGTGAGGTTACTGAGAGAAGGGCATCCTTTGAAAAATCTCTGGAAGGCATATAAATCTGCATAGACTTAAGATGCAGAACTCTTTGTGGCTCAGCACCAAGAGACCTGAAGGCTTCAGAAAAAAGCTGATGTTTCCCATGGCTTGCGTATGTGTCCAATAGCAGTTGGGGAGAAAACACACAAATCGGTGTGTTTTGCTCTTCTTAAAACAGGTATATCATGCATTTTTATTACTAATCTTTTCAAATAAGAGATTATTACATTTGATGTCCTTTTTCAAAAATCCACCCATTTGAAATGATTTTATAATGTGATAATAAATTATTATTTTCTACCCAGCAGGTGGTACTAAGACACTTACAAAGTAGAGATAAGATACAGGGTACTGTAATTGTAAGATCTCTGTTATATTTATCCTTCCAAAAAAGGGAAGGGGTGATAGCTTTCAGAACGATATATTCCTTTACTGCTCAGCTAGAAGTATGAATATGAATCAAGCCAAAATTTAGCCCATTCTGTGTAGCACTGTGGAGTAATTCAACATCATTTTAAATAATCCTTTGTCTAGACATTAAACATTCACCCTGCAATGATAATGGATTTGTAGTTAGAGATTTTTTCAAAAAAAAAAAAACAGAAACACCTGGTCACAATTCAAAAGTATATTTCATCTAAATGTCTTAAATCTGTAGGATAGCAGATATAAGTAACAGTTCACAGCAAAAGCAGACCATACAAAACACTCCCACAGGAAGGCTTCCTGTGACTCTCTTCTATAACTAGCTGCCAGAAACATTAAACACTTATTAACTGCCCATTTAGAAAAGAGCTTTATCTCAACTTAGCTATATTGTTTGACAAAGTATTACTTTCATTTGTCCTGGGGAGCCACACATCACCCACAAGAAGAAACTAACATTTACAACATGAGAAGTTGCCATTTTGAGCCATAAAGCAAGGCAATTTTTGAAGATTTAAAGTTATATGTCTTAATATTTTAAGGCAAATGTCACTTTTTACTTTGTTATGAGTTAGAGAAAGCAATGTCTATCTTGTCCAAAAAGAGATGTGGCACAATAGATTGGCAGAGAAGGTAGTAGAGGAGGAGACAGAGAGTAGAGGATGTTGAGTAATATTTCTTTGAGTTTATAACAAACTGTCTTTGATGATGTATCAGCAATCTCAGTTATAAGCTTGTCAGTCCTATTGTGTGCACCCCACACCATGAAAACACAGCAGGTATTATCTGAAATTACAGCATATAGAGACAGCACCAGTGCTATGGTCAGATCACTATCTGGTAACTCTGGATTTTCTGGGTGTGACACCTTACCGTAGGGAGGCAGGACCGGTTAAATTGGTCCGGCTCTGATGACTGATGGATTTTGAGAGATTTCAGAGGGAACTGGGGCTGTTTCCTCCAGACCAGCTGCATGATTCGACCGAGACCTTGGTCGCCCTTTGGGAGAAGGAGGTGATGTCAGTCTTGGATACAATTGCGCCACTGCGGCCTCTCCCAGCCCACAGACCATGCATGGCTCCCTGGTTTACAGAAGAATTGGGGGAGCTGAAGCGGGCTAGGAGACGCCTAGAGTGCCGTTGGGTGAAGACCCGGAGCAAAGGTGACCAAACACAAGTTAGAGCTGCTATTAGAGCCTACCTCATGGCGATGAGGGTGGTGAAGCGCCAATACTTCACCACCCTTAATTCCTCTGCAGATAATCACCCAGCGGGGCCCTGTTCCAGGTAACCAGATCCCTCCTGGGTAAGGTGTGTGTGTGTCAGAGCCAGGATAGCAGGGCTCAGCTGATGATTTTACTAATCATCTGGCAGAGAAAATTGCTTGCATTCACTTGGGGTTCAATCCTGATGTGGAGATGGATCGCCTGGAGAAGGCTGGAGCAGAGTCTAGCTATTTTATCTGGGATCAGTTTGATCCAGTTGGTCCTGATAAAGTGGACAGGCTCCTTGGTGCTGTGCGTGCTACCACTTGCATATTAGATCACTGCCCTTCCTGGCTGGTTAAAGCAGCCAAGGCAACAACTGGCAGTTGGGTCGGTGCGATGGTGAATGCCTCCTTACAGGAGGGGGTGTTCCCGATGGCTTTCAAGCATGCACTTGTGCCATCACTCGACCCTACAGTTCAAACAAATTTTAGACAAGTTTCCAACCTCCCCTTTTTGGGGAAGGTTTTGGAAAAAGCGGTGGCACAGCAGCTCCAGGGAGTTCTGGATGATACAGATTATCTGGACCCATTTCAGTCAGGTTTCAGGCCCGGTTATGGTACCGAGACAGCTTTGGGTGCACTCATGGATGATATCTTGTCCTCTCAGCAGCTTTTGATACCATTGACCACAGTATCCTTCTGGGTCAGCTCCAAGGATTGGGGGCCCAGGGCACTGTGTTGTCCTGGTTTTCCTCATTTCTGAGGGGCCAGACTCAGTTGATGTTTTTAGAGGATGAGTTGTCCAGCCCTATGCCCCTCCAGTGTGGGGTGCTACAGGGCTCGGTACTCTCTCCTCTTTTATTTAACATCTACATGAAACCGCTGGGTGAAGTCATATGTTCCCACGGGTGAGGTATCACCAGAATGCTGATGATACCCAATTATATATTTCAGCCCGTGGGGACCCGAGTGAGGCAGTCCTAACCAGGTGCCTGGAGGCTGTTAGGGTCTGGATGGGGGACAACGGGCTTCAGCTGAACCCTGACAAGACTGAGTGGCTGTGGGTCCAGGACCCCATAGTACCCCCGGGAGCTACTATCTTTGGTTATGGATTGGGTATTGCTGCCTCAGATAGACTCAGCGCGTAATTTGGGGGTCCTCCTGGACTCGCGACTGCAGTTCGAAGAGCAGGTGGCAGTCGTGACCAAGAGGGCCTTAGCACAACTTCGTGCCATCTACCAATTACGCCCACTCCTGGACTGGGACTCTCTGCTTATGGTCACTCATGCTCTGGTCACCTCCAGATTGGATTACTGTAATGCGCTCTACATGGGGCTGCCCTTGGTGACCATTCGGAGGCTGCAGCTGGTCCAAAATGTGATGATGGGGCACAGGCGCTATGCCCGTGCCTCGCCACTGCTTTGGGAGCTGCACTGGTTACCAGTGTGCCTCC
The DNA here is from genome assembly GCA_035047345.1 of Bradypodion ventrale. Classification (NCBI taxonomy): domain Eukaryota; kingdom Metazoa; phylum Chordata; class Lepidosauria; order Squamata; family Chamaeleonidae; genus Bradypodion; species Bradypodion ventrale. The sequence goes on along the minus strand of JAWDJE010000009.1, from coordinate 19,222,098 downwards.
AGGTGCAATTCAAGGTGCCTGTTTTGACCTTTAAAGACCTACATGGAAGTTGACCGGGATACTTAAGAGACCGTGTCACCCCAAGGTTTTCAACCCATCCTACGAGGGCAGGCTGGAGAGGCTCTGTAGTGGTCGCATCAATTAGTGAAGTACATCTGACTGGGACCAGGAGGAGAGCCTTCTCAGAGTCTGCCCTGGCCCTTTGGAACCTCCTGCCATCTGAATTCCGCCTCCAGACAGAGCTGCTCCCATTTAGAAAAGCCCTAAAAACATGGCTATGCTAGCCGGTGTTGGGCATGGATGGCTCCACTTTCCAAGCCTGCTGGCTTGTATAGCACGTGTGGAGGTATTCTGTAATCTGTCCTGTAACCTTTTGAATAGGGTGGTGGGAGGGTGAGGGGTTTTCTGAGGTAATTTTAAATTTATGTTTATCAGGTTTTAGATAGGGTTATATTTTATTGATGTTTTTTACTTGTTGTTTTAAATTCAGCTTGTGAGCCCTAATTGGTTAATTGAAGCTTTCCTCCCATGTATTACATTGAATCTGTTTGAAGTAGCAGCCAATTACCCTGCTGCTTACAAATATCACCACTAGGGGAGCTCTAATGCCGAGGCAATCTTGGATGTTATCTACCTCTCAGTTCCATGATGCCGGGGAGCTGTCGGGGAGCTGTCGGGGAGCTGTCAGGTCATGCATTTCAATGGGTAAAGAGGAGGTCCGACATCTGCTGGATCTTCCACTCTACCTGTGTTCATGGGGAAGTTAGGTGATGCATGTATGCTTATGCTTGTGTGAACGCATGTGTACATGTGCTGCTTGTGCACTTTATCATGAGGAGCAGGGAAAACCAATGGTTAGAGTGGGAAATCTTTATTAATGACAAATAAAAATCAGAACCTCGCTATTTTACCTTTCATCAACACAGAAACAACAGAAACACAAACAGGAAAAGGGGGTGGAGTTTGCCTCAAAATCCAGAATGGGGGGAAGAACCTTATCAGTCATGTTTACAACAAGGGTCAATAACATTAGACCAGGGGTGACCAACCATGGTGCCCCAGGTGTTCTTGAACTTATTAATTTTATTTATTTATTGCTTAGATTTGTACCGCTGCCCCCTCTCCAAGTGCGGCTCACACCAAACATTACAGAACCCAACATAAAAATATCCCCGCAATAAAAACATCATAAAAACTCTAAACTTAAAATCAGTTTTTAAAAAAAGCTTTTAAAAAACCCAGACAACCTTATATCAACCAACAGGGGGTGCTGCCCCACTGGCAGCACCCCACACCTGTTGAACTACCCATGTTTTCAATCCCTTTCTGAAAGGCAATAGCTCTGTCTAGAGGTGCAACTCAGTCAGTAAGAGGTTCTACAGGGCTGGAGTAGATACATAAGAACATAAGAACATAAGAACAGCCTTGCTGGAACAGGCCACAGCCCATCCAGTCCAGCATTCTGTCTCACACAGTGGCTCACCATTTCCTTCAGGGTATTCCCAAGGAGATGCCTTCACCTGCTTAGGATTCCCTGGAAATGGCATTGAGAGATATCCTGCCTATCTCTCCAACCCGGAGGTTGTCCTTAGGTAGCCATAATTATAGCCATTGATAGCCTTGTCCTCCATGAACTTGTCTAATCCTTTCTTAAAGCTGTGAAGACTGACAGCTGTCACCACTTCTTCTGGCAGGGAGTTCCATAGACCAGTAATCCTCTGGGTGAAAAAGTACTTTCTCTTATTTGTTTGAGAACTAGTACCCAAAAGTTTCATGGAGTGTCCCCTAGTTCTAGTGTTGTGCGATAGGGAAAACAGTTTTTCCTTATCTACCTTGTCCACACCGTGCATGATTTTATAAACTTCAATCAGGTCACCTCTTAGACGCCGTCGTTCAAGAGTGAAAAGGCCCAACCGTTGCAGCCTCAGATGGTAAGGAAGGTGTTCCAGTCCCCTAATCATTCGGGTTGCCCTCCTCTGTACTTTCTCCAACTCCATAATATCCTTCTGGAGGTATGGCGACCAGAACTGTACACAATATTCCAGATGGGGCCTCACCATAGATTTATAAAGAGGCAAAATGACACTTGCTGACTTATTTTCTATACCCTTCCTAATGATCCCTAACATTGAGTTTGCTTTTTTCACTGCTGAGGCACACTGGGTTGACACCTTCATTGAGTTGTCCACCAGGACACCAAGGTCCCTTTCCTGGTTTGTCGCAGAGAGTTCAGACCCCATCAGTTTATAAATGTAATTGGGGTTTTTTGCCCCAACATGCATCACTCTGCACTTACTGATGTTGAAGCTCATTTGCCACTGTTTTGCCCACTCCCCCAGTGTCAAGAGATCCCTCTGGAGCTCTTCACAATCTCTCACAGTTTTCACTACCCTGTATAATTTAGTGTCGTCAGCAAATTTGGCTACCTTGCTTTTTACTCCTACCTCTAGATCATTTATGAAGAGGTTGAAAAGCAGGGGTCCCAGTACTGAACCTTGGGGGACCCCACTCTTTACTACCCTCCACTTGGAGAAGTGTCCATTTAGTGCTACCCTCTGTTTCCTGTCCCTTAGCCAGTTGCTGATCCAGGACAAGACCTGTCCCTTTATTCCATGACTGGTAAGTTTATTCAAGAGCCTTTGGTGTGGGACCTTGTCAAAAGCCTTCTGAAAGTCCAGATAAACAATGTCAACTGGATCCCCCTTATCCACATGCTTGTTGACACTCTCAAAAAATTCCAACAGATTAGTGAGGCATGATTTGCCCTTGCAAAAGCCATGTTGGCTCTCCTTTAGCAGCGCCTTCTTTTCTATGTAACTATTAATTCTATCTTTTAGGATGGTTTCCATCACTTTACCTGGGACACATGTCAAACTGACAGGCCGGTAATTTCCTGGATCACCCCTGGATCCTTTTTTGAAAATTGGTGTTACATTCGCTACCTTCCAGTCATCAGGCACAAAGCCTGATTTGAGGGAAATATTATATATTTTGGCTAGGAGATCAGCAATTTCATCTTTAAGTTCCCTGAGAACTCGTGGATGGATGCCATCTGGTCCTGGGGATTTGTTAGTGTTTAGCTTAACAAGACATGCAAGGACCTCCTCCCTGGTTATTTCTATCTTGCTTAATTCTTCGGTTTCCCTCCCTACGAAGATAGGCTCTGTTTTGGGCATGTGGTCTCTGTCTTCTTCAGTGAATACTGAAGCAAAGAATTCATTGAGTCTCTCTGCAATCTCTGTTTCCTCTTTAATAACCCCTTGCCTTCCATTGTCATCTAATGGTCCAATGGCCTTCCTAGTTGGGTTCTTACTTCTAATGTACTTAAAGAAGTCTTTGTTATTTCTCTGAGTATTTTTAGCTATACGCTCCTCAAAGTCTTGCTTTGCTTTCCTGATTGTTGCCTTGCATTTGTTCTGCCAGAATTTATGTTTCTGCCTGCTGTCCTCATTCGGACAAGCCTTCCACCTTCTAAATGAGCTTTTCTTGCTCTTGATCACTTCCCGAACAGCTCCTGTAAGCCACATTGGAGTCCTCTAGGAGCTGGCAGTGCCCTTTTTCCTTTTGGGTATGCATTCCAATTGAGCCTCTGTTATTGTTTTTGTAAACAACCTCCATGCCTCTTGGAGTGTTTGGACTCTCTCAATTTTCCCTTTCAGTTTCTTTTTCACTAGTTTCCTCATCTTTGGGAAATTTCCTTTTTGAAAATTTAAGGTCTCTGTTTTAGATTTTATCAGTGACTTGCAGTCTATGATCAAGTTAAACATAATTGAGCTGTGGTCACTGTTCCCTATTGGATAAGTCACATTAACATCTTGCACCAGATCCTGAGTATTACTCAGGATCAAGTCAAGGATTCTTGTACCTCTAGTTGGGTCTTCAACCATCTGTCCCAGGGAACAATCATTTAGCATATCTAGGAACTTTATCTCTTTATCATGTGCTGAACAACAGTTTACCCAGTCTATGTGAGGGTAATTGAAGTCCCCCATTATAACCAGGCTTCCCTTCCTGGATGCCTCCTTTACAACATTCTCCAACTGCCAGTCTCCCTCAAGAGTTTGGGTCGGAGGCCGATAGTATATGCCTACTGTTAGACCATCCTTGTGGCCTGGTACTCTTACCCACAGAGCTTCTAATGGTGACTCTAAATCACCTAGATATTCCAATTCATACGATTTTATCACTTCTTTGACATACAAGGCTACACCACCTCCTGTTTGCCCCTTCCTATCCTTCCTGTACAGTTTGTAGCCTGGGATAACTGTATCCCATTGGTTATCATCCGTCCACCAGGTTTCAGTGATACCAATAATATCAATATTCTTATCTATTGCTAAGTATTCCAGCTCCCCTATTTTGTTCCGGAGGCTTCTGGCATTTGTATACAAGCATTTATATATGCTTTCCTGATACAGTCTTTTGATACAGAGAAGGTTTTCCTTCTGGTGCCAGAGAGGCTCGTCTCTCTGGCAGATGGAACCCTTAGGGAGCCCCTCCGATCTGCTCTGGTCGGACAGGCCAATGTCCTTGGGGTGATGCAGTGTCTTATGTACCCTGGTCCACTACCATGTAGGGCTTTAAAGGTCATTACCAGCACCCGGAGGCACACTGGCAGCCAATACAGCAACCCGCAGCAGGGGAGAGGCATGGGCATAACGCCCACACCCAATTACCATGCGGGCAGCTGCATTCTGCACCAGTTGCAACCTCTGAATGGTCATCAAGGGCAGCCCCATGTAGAGCGCATTGCAATAGTCTAGTCTGGAGGTGACCAGCGCATGTGTGACCATGAGCAAGGAGTGGCCGTAACTGGCAGATTATGCAAAGTCAGCTGGTATGCTGACTTGGCTTCTGGTAATTGAAGTCCAAGAACATCTGGAACACCAAGGTCAGCCACCCCTGCATTAGACTGTAAAGCTCCCTCCCACTGATACTCTGTGTTAGTGCATACAAGACTGCTATTTTTCGAACATAACCTATGTTCATTATGTATCAGATCCCATATTCCCTACACAATCTAAACTACTACTGATTTCAAAAAACAAGTTATATCACAGGATCAGATCTCTAGTGAGCAGCTATTAATCATATGCGGACCTTTCTACAAGTTCTTAATCAACTCTTTAACTATGTCTCTTAAGAAATGTTATGGAGCACAACTAATTAGGTGAAGAGATGAACATGAAATATATATGGTCTATGGAACTCCCTGCCAGAAGAAGTGGTGACAGCTGTCAGTCTTGACAGCTTTAAGAAAGGATTAGACAAGTTCATGGAGGACAAGGGTATGAATGGCTATAATTATGGATACCTAAGCACAACCTCCGGGTTGGAGAGATAGGCAGGATATCTCTCAATGCCATTTCCAGGGAATCCTAAGCAAGTGAAGGCACCTGCTTGGGATTACCCTGAATAAAATTGTGAGCCACTGTGTGAGACAGAATGTTGGACTGGATGGGCTGTGGCCTGTTCTAGCAAGGCTGTTCTTAAGTTCTTATATATTATTAGTTTTTTTAAATTGCAGACAATAGGCTCTGATGTATTGCCTCCTTCCTCCCTGCCCTGCCCTCAAAAGGACAAGCCAACTGTATTTCAACCTACAGTACTGTCATTTCTAATTGAGATCTCAGATACTGAGTCAGTAGATAATAAGTATCTGTAAATATATTGTAGAGGTCTGCACACAAGGGAAAGAGAGTGAGTTTCTTATGCCAACAAATCAGTCAGAGAGAACAAGAATGCATGAGTGATTATTTTTTTTTAAAAAAGGAATTCCATTCAGTGCAGGTTTTTCAGTACTTTTGGGAAGCCTATTACACAGATGAAGGAAGAAGAAGAAACCACTACATGACTGACAATATAGGAAGCTGTTCAACTTTGGTTGGCAATACAGGCATACCAGACAAGCCACAGAACAAAGGGCAGTTTGTATGTGTTTCTGCTTCACCATTAGCTGGACCATTAGAAAGGCTGAGCGCAGAAGAATAGATGCCTTTGAAATGTGGTGTTGGAGGAGAGTTTTGAGAGTCCCCTGGAGAGCGATGAGAACAAATAGGTCAATCTTAGAAGAGATCAGCCCTGACTGCTCCCTGGAAGGACAAATAGTAAAGATGAAGATGAAGTACTTTGGACATCAAATGGGAAGAGTGGATTCACTTGAGAAAGCCTTCATGCTGGGGAAGGTGGAGGGCAAAAGAAGAAGGGGGTGGCCAAAGATGAGATGGCTAGATGGTGTTGTAGACACAGTAGGCACAGGGCTGGGTGGGCTGAGGGGGATGGTGGAGAACAGGGGTGCCTGGAGGGCGGTGGTCCATGGGGTTGCAAAGAGTCGGAATCAACTGTGCGACTGAACAACAACAAAAACTGAATCCACAGTTGCACTCAAATTTTTCTATTCAGTCCACATATAGGAAAATCTGGAAAGTAGTTGTGCCTAAGAGTGCTCATGGGCAGCCTGATAATTTTAATTCAGGAGGAACCTGAGCAAAAAATTCCTTCGGAAAACCTTGTCCTGGCAGCAGAACATGCCAGGAACTACAGCTGATCTAACCTAAAGATGACTAACCTTCACAAAGTTGAATAGAACAGTACTGAAGGGCAGTAGCAAAGAATCATGGATTTTAAATACAAAGCTACAAAAGCTGGTCCCACAGAGCCTGAAGACTCTGACAAACAGCCCACTGCCACCGTCTGCTGCCAGAGTTCATAATTGTTCTGAGAGGTGCCTTATGAAGTAATCAAAATGATAACAATTCTCAAAAATTATAGTGGGTTGTATGGAAAGATTAAACAGCTTGGTCTTATTCTCTGTGGGAAACAAGAGACTTAGCAAACACTGAATTAACATTTTAATATTGTGAAGGGGAATTAATAAGCATGAACCACAAAGGAGAAATGACAAGCATTAAAATGAAAAGCAAGAGGTATTTTACTGTTCTTTCTAGCAAATAAGTCTTTTTAAAAACAAATAAAAGAGAAATATCTAAACTGAATTTCATAGTTTCCTTACCAATAAGTATCTTTCTTTAACCTTGAGTGCCATGACCCCTGGTTCTGAGCCTTACATCACTCCAAAGAGGACTCGAAACCAGCAGACCAGAGGTCACCCTAATTCAAGGGGTGCACTAAGCACCCCATCTACACCTTCCTGGCCAGAAGAGATGACTTTCAACTTCTGATTGTAACGAAAAACTCCATGACATTTCTCCTAGTCCTCAGCCAAACATAAGAAAGGATGAGACTTCAAAAACAGTTGCAGGTCCTTTAATAACTGCAGTAAGCAGTCAACAGAACTAAAGACGTTGAAAGGTCAAACCCTGCTACCCTTTTGAAGCTCTAAGAAGATTATAATTCTTTGCTCAGGAAAAACTGCCTTTCCTTGCTGTGATCCTGCCATGCTTGTTATGACTATGACTTGCTTTACTTGATGTGATTCCATATTCAATTTAGAATAAATCAGAGCACATAAACCAGAACCAACACTGGAGTGCCTTGCCGGACCCACTCCCCCAATAAAGTGATGGACAACAGTGCTGGGATTAAAACTGGGCCACTTTATTATTTGCAATTCAACAATGCAAGCGGGACGCAATAGCACTGGTAAGGAGGAATGGTTATAACCAATCATATCGACCCCAAACAGAAGCGCAAATGACCGAACCTTTGCTTCTGATGTGTGTCCAGTGAACCAGAAGGATATACAAGCTGTATCTAGCATAGCATCACCTTGGTCCTGAGCACACACGATTGGCCAGCCACTGTACCTCTATCTTATCCTTCCTTTGGCCAACCGAGTGTGCTCCTGCCGGACTCGTAGAGGTCACCCAGTGCCTCCTTACCAGTGCTAGCCACCAGGCAACCAAGAAAAAAGGGAACCAAAACTACCTCGTAACTAGCCCAACAGTGACAGTGTGGGATGGGCGAAAACGCCAAGAACCAAACGGCCAATCTAGGTTCAAGCAAAAATTCCCATCTGGCACCGAAGCGACCAAAATAATCACACTGCGACCCAGGGCGGGGGTGGAGGGCAAACGCTGCCTGGCCCAGTCGGCAGGAATGCGGAAGGGCATTTAAGGAGGCCGGCCCAGCCTCTTCCTGCTTCATGCCGTCTCCCATGGGGGAGGAGCCGGCAAAGCACGCGGCAGCAGAGCCGGCAAAGCACGCGGCAGCAGAGCCGGCAAAGCGCGCGGCGGCGGATCCGCGCCGCCACACGTCCCTCTGTGACAGTCTGCTCCCACTAGATCTCGTACCTATCCATAATAAATATGGACTATGTATATAGGTTAATTGGTTAGACAATACTTAACTCCCTACTATTGATTGGTAAGCCATTCCCCACTTTCTAAAGTTGACTTGCAATTGGGTTGGCTACCCTTAATTACTTATCTGAATTTGACTACAAGCTATTTTGGACCGCAGTGCACTCCTTGTTCTTTGACTCCAGATAAGCATTAAGAGGTCACAGTCCTCACTCTAGCTGTAAAATGAATTGCTGGAGTTCATAGTCTAAAAGCCATGGAATTACAAACCTAAGCACCATTACTATTTGTCATTGCATTGTGCCAACTCTTTGTGTACTGATCACATTTGTGGTTGAGGTCATACAAGATATGGACTGTAATACTGGGTCTGCAAGACATCTTTCATCACCAATTGATGGCATGATCATGATGTGATAATTCGATTTGGGAAACCTTAGGCCATTACTTCCCAACATGTGGGACACCACATGTTGCTAGACCACATATCTCATAATCTCTCACCACATGTTGGCTGAGACCTCTGAAAGTTGATATTTGACAATCTCTGGAGACCCGTTTTAGGATTTTCTGCTATAGATAAACATAATAATGTTGAATCAATATGAAGGTGAGGGGTAAAGCTAAAAATTGTTATATATTTTACTATAATTGTTATTATTGTTTCATTATGTTTAGATAACATATCCTGAGGAATCCGCAAGTGATTATACCAGAACAGTCTCGATTGATATTTGCTGACTCAATTTTTGAGATTTGCCCCTCACCTTCATATTGATTCAACATTATTATGTTTATTTACTTCTGAAGAATACTTTCTGATTGCAACTTTTGAACTTACCTTGAATCATAGTGACTCTTTATAGTTTTTGGTGACTGAACCCTTTGATATATTATTTTTGAGTTTTGTATGAACCTAATACAACTCATATGTAGATTTTTTGAAGTCAAGATTTGCATTACTTGGGATTTTGAACTTTGATTTATGTATTACATTTGAAGAACATTAATACTAATACCATTAACATTAAATTGGCATTTTGGACTTCATTCTTGCGGTATTGCACTTTTTCTAGTATAAATGGAGATGAGCACTGCCCCCTAGAGTTGGACACAACTGGCTTTCAAGCAAGGGAGACATCTATCTTTACTATTGTTTGTGGGGTCTCTCAGAATCTAGATCACTGGTTCCCAGGCCCCACAGGGAAACTTCAATTCCCAGAAGCTTAAGTCAGTGTGGCTCATGTGCTGACTGGGAGGCAGAAGGTCAGCAGTTCGATTCCTGAGTACTGCAGGACGGATTGAGCTCCTGTCTTTGTCCCAGCTCCTGCCAACCTAGCAGTTCAAAAGCAAGAAATTGCAAGTAGATAAACAGGGACCACTTTGGTAGGAAGGAAACAGCGTTCCATGCGCTCCGGTGTCTAGTCATGCCTGCCACATGACCATGAAAACGTCTGCAGAAGCAGACAATGCTGGCTCTTCAGCTTTTAAACAGAGATGAGCACTGCACCCTAGAGTTGGATACGACTGGCTTTCAAGCAAGGGAAACCTAAGTCAGTACACTGGCTGATCAGTGCTTTGGGGAATTAACTTCAGTTTCCAGGAATTGAAGTCCAAAAACCAAAGGTTGGGAAACACTGGGCTAACACCAAAATCCCATCCCTACATTTAGTCTGCCTATTCCTAAGGCCACTTTGGTGGAGGCTGGTATACCAATGAATGGATGTGAGTCCTGCACTTGAAGAGTTGTCAGATACAGTATTCAGTTTGAGTGTGCCCTTTATTTAAAAAGTTATCTATTCCAAGTACACTTTAAATAATAAGTAGTTAGAACAGTAGTCTTGAAATTGGCCATCAGCAGGTACTATCTGGACACTGGGTGATAAGTCATTCCCACCAAGATAAGATGTACTATATTGTTGTGTATGGATTGTAATGTGCCTTTAAGTAAATGCAACCACATGACTGAGTGAATGTAACAATCTCTAAAAGTAACATTGTAACCTTATGTATTAGGACGCGAGCTAGTGACCACTGGGGGCAGTAGCGAGCGTCCAGCTCACATGGTACAAATTCTCCAAATGCCTACAGCCGCGGGAAGATTCCCGCCACTGCCTCACCTGGACAAGAAGGGTGTGACTAAGGGTGATATCACGCGGACAGTAACCAATGAGCTACCAAGGAGCCACATTCAAATGTATAGCCACTGTATATAATGAGCTGTTTGTCCGCCATTACCACATGTTCCCCCTGACCATCATGCAATAAAGATGAGTTAAGCCAGACTTCGGCTGTTTCTATTGTCTTGGTTCTTGAACACTAAACTGGCGACGAAGGTGGGATGATGGCTTCCCACGGAATCAAGACAACACAGACTGGTTTCGACATCAACAAACCGGAGAAATGGGAACTGTTCGAGATGGATTTCAAAAGCGCACTGATGGTGTCCGACATCTCAGACGAGGGGAAGAAAAGAGCCACCCTCATCAGGATGCTCGGTTTCCCGGCCGTGAAGATTTTGGTGGACCTGGTGTCTCCAAGAAAAGTAGACGAGGTCCCGGTTAAACAGCTCCTGAAAGCTCTGCGGGACCATTTCCAGCCCATGGTCTCGATGTTCTCGGCCCAGGACGCTTTCTGGAACACGGTGCAGTCCCCTGGTGAGTCCGTGGCTGCCTTTGCAGTGGCCCTCCATTTGGCTGCAGGCCCATGCAAGTGACAGAACCTAGAAATCGCCCTCAGGGACCGCATGCTGTGCGGCCTGTGGGACTAGGAGACCCAGCAGAAGCTGATGAACAAAGAGCCGCCCCCAACATTACAAGAGGTCCTGAAGGAAGTGCAGGCAGCAGAAGCCACGAGAGCCAGGGTTAAGGGGTTCAGAACAAGGCCCCCACAACCCGACAGGGCAGCAGCCCCGGTGCAAGTGGCCAGGCGGGCGCCACACTCCTCCACGGAGAGCAGTGAGGATGAGGACATCCGGCAGGTGCGGAAGGATGGCCGATGTTGCGACGGCTGCGGGGCGTCCCACGACCGTAGCAAGTGCTCGTTCTGGAAGGCCAAGTGCCACAACTGCGGACGGTGGGGCCACATCGCCAAGGTTTGCAGGCAATGGTGCGGAGAGCACAAGGGCTCAGCAGACTGTACCCAAGGAAGGATGGCATCCGACCCTCAAGGAAACAGGATGGCGTGGGCTGAGTCTCCAATGACAGCGACGTCAAGGTACATGGAGTGTACTGGCGAGTCCCCAGCGACAACAACGCGGCGGTCCAAAGCATGTCCTTGGGACACCCACATTACTTTTGCAAGGGGTCCCCGTTAAGATGGAGATAGACTCGGGTTCCTCTTATTCCATTATTTCCCAGAGGGAGTTTTTGCGAATTTTCCCCAACATGCGGCCCAAACTCAAAGCACTGAAGTCTACTTTGCGAGACGTGCAGGGAAATAGCATTCCGGTGTTGGGGGTGGCAAATTCAAGGTGCAATACAAGCAACATGCCCCGGAGCTCCCTCTGGTTGTTCTCAAGGAGGGGGCCTGTTGCCTCCTGGGAACACAATGGTTTAAGCCCCTGGGTTTGTTCATAGGGGGTGTGCATACTGTTGGAACTGATCCAATACAGGAAGTGTGTAACGCGCATCCCGAGGTATTCAAGAAGGGACTCGGAAAATTCAAGGGGCCCCCAGTTGCGTTCGACCTGGACCCGGAGATCCGGCTGATAAGACTCAAACCGCGAAGGGTGCCTTTTGCACTAAAGGACAAAATAGAGGCAGAACTGGACAAGTTGGTGGGCCAGGGAATTCTAGTCCCAGTCGATTCTGTGGAGTGGGAAACTCCTACTGTAACAGCACTAAAGGCTAAAGGGGAGGTTCAAATTTGCGCTGATTACAAGTGCACCATCAACAAGGCAATACGCCCAAATGCGTATCCGGTGCTGGTAGTCAGCCACTTATTGGCCAGGTTACATGGGGGAAAGTGTTTTGCGAAGTTAGACCTGGCGCAGGCTTACCAGCAACTTACGGTAACCCCAGCTGCAGCTGCTGCGCAGGTGATAGTCACCCACAAAGGGGCTTTTAAGGTGAGGCACCTACAGTTTGGCGTAAATTCGGCTCCAGGCATCTTCCAATCATTAGTGGAGTGACTTTTGAAGGGTTTGGAGGGGGTCTTGCCATATTTTGACGACGTTTTGATAACGGGGGAGCGAGTCAGAACTGGCCGAAAGGCTAGACAGGGTACTGACCGTATTCGAGAAAGCAGGTTTGAGGCTGCGTAAAGACAAATGTGTGTTCTTCACAAAAGAGGTAGAGTTCCTAGGTTTCTGGGTAACCCCAGTTGGTATAAAACCCTCTGAGTCAAAGGTGGCCGCTGTTCAAAATGCTCCTCACCCCACCACAAAACCCGAGTTGCAATCGTTCCTGGGGCTCCTGAATTTTTACCATTCCTTCCTGCCTAGGAAGGCATCGGTGGCAGAGCCACTTCATCGATTGTTAAAGAAGGACAAGGGTTGGCGATGGGGCGAGAGTCAAGAGAGAGCATTCAATGAGCTGAAACAACTTTTATCCTCAGAGGCCATCCTAACCCATTTCGATCCCAAGAAGCCAGTGGTTCTGGTATGTGATGCCTCACCAGTGGGGGTGGGGGCGGTCCTGTGCCACGTGTTGGAAAGTGGGCAGGAAGCCCCAGTGGCGTTCTACTCCAGATCCCTGTCAAAGGCAGAGTGCAACTATGCACAGACAGACAGGGAGGCACTTGCAATAATTGCTGGAACAAAGAAGTTTCATGACTTTCTATACGGTCGCCCTTTCACCATCATGACTGACCACAAGCCCCTGCTGCATTTTCACCACAGACAAGCCCACACCGCAGATCCTGTCCCCCAGAATGCTGAGATGGGCCATTTTTTAAAACGCGTACCAGAGCACGCTGGTTTAATCGCCCTGGAAAGGACATAAGCCATGCAGACGCACTCTCGAGGTCACCTCTGGCTCATGTGGGCAACCCCGCATGTGAAGTGGAACAAGATCACCAAGTGCTCCTGATAGAGGTTCTGGATTCACCCCCAATAGTACCCGCAGAAATCGCCAAGGCGATAGGGAGGGATAAGACGTTGGCCCTAGTGAGTTCATGGGTGCAAAAAGGGTGGCCAACGTCTTCCCCAGTGGCAGAATTCATTTTTTAGGAAGAGGATAGAACTGTCCACGGAGAGGGGTTGCCTCCTTTGGGGCCAGCGGGTGGTCGTCCCTGAATCTTTGAGAGCAAGGGTGCTCAAGCTACTGCATGTCAGCCATCCGGGGATTGTCCGCTCCAAGGCTTTGGCCAGGAGCTATTTCTGGTGGCCCCAGTTAGATGCTGACATAGAGCACATGGTGAGCACTTGCGAGAGTTGCCAAAGCTCTCGACCCGAAGAGTCCCGACTTCCACACAGAGAATGGGACGCAGCCAAAGGGCCATGGTCTCGCCTGCACATAGATTTCACAGGTCCCTTCAGAGGTTCATTTTTCCTCCTCATAGTGGATGCTTATTCCAAGTGGTTAGAAGTTATCCCAATGGCAAACACCTCATCAGCCGCAACCATAAAGCAATTGCGCAAGGTGTTCAGTTCATTCGGTATACCCGATGTGCTTGTGAGTGATAATGCGAGTAGTTTCACATCCGCCAAGTTCCGGGCATTCATTGACATAAACGCCATCCGGCACATCACCTCTGCACCTTTTCACCCAGCGACAAACGGACAGGTAGAACACCTCATACGTACAACAAAGGAAGCACTGAGGTGCATGGGCCCCGGGGACCTGAATCTACAGTTATGCTAATTCCTGCTGGGTTATAGGGTGACACTGTATATAGTGAGCTGTTTGCCTGCCATTACCACATGTTCCCCCTGACCATCATGCAATAAAGATGAGTTCAGCCAGACTTCGGCTGTTTCTATTGTCTTGGTTCTTGAACACTAAATATATGTCTATTGAAAATACAATCCTTATTACTAAATTTGCAAATTGTACAGAAAAAAATCAACCAAGACTCTGAGCTACTGTTGTGTTCAGTGCAAGGACGACAGAGATCAGGATTAGTTGAGTCAAACACAAGTGATTCAGCTTTATTACTTTCACAACACAACTAGCTCAGGGCAGAAACAAGGACATATTTATACAATTGAGGCATACAATAATAGATACATTTTGGTGGGCTTCAAACCAATTGGTTAAAACACGGATCAGAAATATACAGACACTCATTGGAGGAAAACCATTGTTAAACTACTTGCAGGGAAGTAACTGGGTGACAGCTATTCAAACTTGGTGCCTTTTTTCAAGCCTACTTCAGATTCAAAACACAACATTCCTTCCCCCCTAATGTGGGATGAAATCAGCAAACCTTTTTGGGGGTCCACAATTTCTTTTTGGCCATGTTAGTGTAGCTGGGCCAGGCTCCGGTATTTGGCTGGACTTTGGGCTGGAACTTCCACAGGGGATTTCCTGATGCCAGGATGTACAGACGATGCCCCTGATGCCTGTGAGGCCCCATCGGAATCGCTATGCAGAGACTCGCTAGAGAATTTGAGCTCAAATTCTCGTGACTCCTCTGGGGTCTGTGGCACTTCTGTGGCCGTAGCCCCTGTTACCTCAGGATCAGACATATCGTTGGCCCCGGACACTCAAGAGCGAAGCTAGTCAGCATGTCACCTTCACATTAAACCACTTTCCATCTGCACCCTGCAAGACACTGACCCCGTTCTCTCATTCACTTCCCCTCCATCCATAAAGGGCCAGCCGCATAGTTACGGGCATGAACTGACTGCCCCACCTCAAAAGATTAAGTGCTAGGCAAACTAATATTGAGCCTCTTTTCCTCAAGGTGGCTGGGGTCAAGCCGATCTAAAGCAGTGGCCAAGCAGCAGTGAACCAACAGTTCTGTAGGGGAAAACTCAGAAGCGACGGGGGTAACATGATGGGTCAGGAGAAACTGGCAGATTTGCAACTCCATGTTCCCTGAACCCATACGCCTAAGGGCATCCTTTACTGATCGAACTTGCCATTTGATCTACCCATTGGTGGCAGGGTGGAATGGGGCGGTAGTTATGTACCTCACACCATTTCTCCATTAAAAAATCCTTGAAATCAACTGAAGTGAAGGTGGATGCATTATCTGTAACTAAGATGTCCAGTATACCAAAGGAACAAAACAGCCTCCTTAATTTCCTAATTGTAATAGCAGCTGTGGTACTGGCTATGGGTAAGACATCAACCCACTTTGAATATGCATCCACCGCTAACAGAAAGTTTGCCCCCTAAATGGGCCAGTGAAATCAATATGTATATGGGCCCACGAGCCCGGGGACGTGTCCCATAAGAACAGCCTTGCTGGAACAGGCCACAGCCCATCCAGTCCAGCATTCTGTCTCACACAGTAGCTCACCATTTGCTTCAGGGTATTCCCAAGCAGATGCCTTCATCTGTTTAGGATACCCTGGAAATAGCATTGAGAGATATCCTGCCTATCTCTCCAACCCCGAGGTTGTCCTTAGGTATCCATAAAAGTGAAGAGGCCCAACTGTTGCAGCCTCAGATGGTAAGGAAGGTGTTCCAGTCCCCTAATCATTCTGGTTGCCCTCCTCTGCACTTTTTCCAGCTCCATAATATCCTTCTGGAGCATACCTCTCAAGTTTTGGATTTGGAAATAAGGGAAATTTCCTGGTAAATAAGGGATACTTGACAGCTATGCTTATCCTGTGCTGCCCTCCAATGGCGGCAATAGGGCATTGCAGTCTAATTAATAAGGGATGCCAGTGGGAAAGAGGGTAAAATAAGGGGTTTTCCCGGCCAATAAGGGATAGTTGACAGCTATGTTCTGGAGGTATGGCGACCAGAACTGTACACAGTATTCCAGATGGGGCCTCACCATAGATTTATAAAGAGACAAAGTGGCACTTGCTAACTTATTTTCTACTAGCAGATTTTGCCCGGCGGTGCCGGGCTTTTTAAAATTTGTGTTAGTTTTCGTGAGGGTTTTTATTTTTACTCTATAATTTGCTAAAAAAATGAATTACACAGTGAACATTTTGTTTTTTGTTTTTTATTCTCAAAGAAGATATGTTTCTTTTTTGTTAACACAAATGAACAGGTGTTTTTTTTCAGCAACTAACTTTTATAAACATGTTTTTTAATTTTTTTTGGTAAGTACAACTTGATTAACTTTTATATTTCTTAACATTTTTTCTTAAACTTTGTTTTAAATTTTTACATTTGTTTTACAGTTGGGTGTTATGTATTGTTAGTCCACATTTTCTGTTAGTTTAATTTTTTCATACACTTTGTTTTAAATTTTTACATTTGTTTTACAGTTTTGTTTTAAGTAATGTTAGTACACATTTTCTGTTAGTTTAATTTTTAAATTGCTAGACCCAACTTTTCTATTTTTTTCTTTGTCAATTTTTGGGTTCGCTTTTTGCAATGTAAAGTGTATACATTTTTTTCTATAGTTGTTGTGGTGTCTTTTGTTGATTGTAGTTCTTTGATCTGTAAAAAAAATATAGCTATAGATATACATATTAATATATTTCTGTCTTATATTTGAAAGGTACTTACTTTTTGTTTTGTTTTCTTGTTTTGGTTTTCTTCTATGGAGAAAAAATTATAAATATATTTCAGTTATTTGTTTCATATGCCTTTTTGTGTTGTTATTTATTATTTATTATGTTGTGTGTTAATTGATAATTGTTTCTTACCTTTAATATTGTTTTTGGTTGTTTTGCTCTGGGTTGTTGTTACTTTCATTCTCCATTGTGGAATTTGTTGAATCTGTAAAATAGAAATAATATTTTGAATATTTGTGTTACCTTAATTGATTATTGTTTTTTTGGTTTATTTTCTTTACCTGTTATTGGAAGAGTTTTGTTGTTGTGTTGTGTGATTAGATGATTTAATATGAGGAGAGCCAATGGCAGGTTGAGCTGCATTGATGGGTTTAGCATCATAAGTATATGGATGATGAATTGCATTGGAATGATGGAATTTGGCCTGTTTGGTATGTTGTCTTCTGTATCTTTGTTTTTCTTTATTCTTCCTCTTGTTTTATGGGTGTCCTGTAATTTATTTCTCCATGTTCTTCGATTTGTTTGTTGTTTATTTTATCAATTATTTGTTGTAATTGTTCATTTGAGTTGTTTGTATGTCTCTTTGTCACCTCTTGTTTTTGTTTGTGTTACCTTTCTTCTCACAACAGGATTATCTTCCAAGTTCATGTTTGTTATTTCTTTTGTTGGTATGTCGTCTTCTGTTTGTTTGTTTTTGTTTTCTTCTTTTTCCTGATATATTTGTGTATTGTTTGTCATTTTTCCCTTGTCTGGGATTTGTTTGTTGTTTATTTTTTCTATTATTTGTTGTAAGTGTTCATTTTGGGTATTTGTATTTTTCTGTTTGTCACCTATGGATTTCTGTTTGTCACCTATGGGTTTGGTTTGTGTCACTTTTCTTCTTACCACAGGTTCATTTTCCATGTTTATGTTGGGTCTTTGTTTGTCATCTTTCATTTTCTCCTTTGTAATTTCGTTGTTCTGGTCACTTGTTTTTATTCTTGTGTAACTGTGGTCCATTGGTGTATTAGTTTTCTTATTAATTTTGTCAATTATTTCTTGCCTTTCCTTGTTCTGTTTCTGATCTTGTTTTTTCTCATTCTCATTAATTTTGGGGGGTGTTCCAATTATGGTATTTGTCTCATTTGTGCTTATTTTCCAGGGCGAGATTTCTTTTTTGTATTGTTTGGGTTTTTGGAGAAATAACCCATAGTTGGTTAGTATCTGTTTCTGCTCTAATTTGGTACCTTGCTCTGTGTGCTCCATTATATATTTTTGAATCATTTGAGGGTGCTGTCTCTCTTGTGTCTGTTCCATTAGTTTCTTTCCTCTTCCGGTTGGTGTTCTGTTTATTTTTCCCATTTTCTAATTTTATTTTTCTGTTCGTAATGGTTTTGGGATTTCTTGGGCTCCCTAATTTTGGGTTTCATTCCCTCTGTTTCTTTGCCAGGCTCTCCTCAGTGCTTCTGGCTATTTCTCTTTCCTTATTTGGTCTGCTTTTCTTCCTTTCATTCTCGCGTGATTTGTGAAGTTTAGGCTTTTTCGTTAGTGTCCGCTCTTTGCGGAGTAGTCTGGTTTCGAAGCCTGTCTTTTGCTTTCGGATCTTTCTGCAGCTCCGGGATTCCTACTTCTTTTTCGCTCTTTCGGGCTATCAGAGAAGGCTCCTGATGGTTTCTGTGTTTGTCATTCGGTAAGCTTGAATGTTCTTAAGCAATTTTTCCTCTTTTTTTGTGCAATCATTCTGTGCTTGTATGGATAATTATGTATGTAAAAGTTTTGTGCTTGCGGGAGTTTTTCAGCATTGGGTTTGTGTCTTTGTGCGTGCCGTTTTCGTCTTATTTTTGGGGTCGCTTGTAGTAATTTTCGTTGGTGTGGCTATAGCTTGCTTTCTCCTTTCTTGTGGCTTTGCCCTTTCGGGAAAGGGGGGAAGAATTTGGGTTCAGACTCTGTTCGTAGTTTGAGCCGCTTGTTTCTGCAATTGTAGGTTCGTTTTTGAAAGGATAGTAAGCAACATCAATGGATTCTTCTTTCATTTTTGCAGCACTTGTTGGTAGACAATGTTTTTGGTTTGGCTGTTTGGTGCGTATTTGTCTGTACCAAACTGTGAGGGGTTTGTGTTGTCGTTCCTTTTATGGGGTTTCGTTTTTCGCGGCTCGGCCAACATGTGACGCGTGTGTCGCGTTTCCCCCCCCGGGCGCCGTGATTGGCTGTTGTTTTTTATTCACTTTGGAGGCTGGGATTTGTAGTTTCTTTTTTTGTGTTATTATTTATGTGGTGATTTGTTTATTTGGTTTAATTCCATGGTGTTACGTGTTCGGAGTACATGTATTTCATCAGTTGCTGTGCGCCATCGCCTTTTTTCTGTCTCGCGCTTTCATTGAGTGTACGGTTTTGTGTGGTGCGGAGCAGACAGTTTTTTTTTAAACAGTTGTTTCCTTATTCTCGTTGCTCGTGCCGTTCCACTCTCTTAGCTGTCCTTGTAGAGGCGCAAAGGATGCTGGAACATGAAGTTCTACGTCTGCTTTTCGCCAACCCACAGTGAATATTTTTAAGCGGCTCCTTTTTGATTGGCTGTGCCGCGTTTGTGAACGTTCCTTTTGCCCGCCCTGCTCTGCCTAATTGGCTCTGGTGTGGCACGGTGCCCGGAACGTTGGGATTTGAAGTTCCCTTTTTCTGTTTGCGTCCTGGGGGCTCCTGCTCCCCAGCCGAAATTTTCAACCCGACAGTTACTTGCTAACCGGGTTCGGGAAAGTGAACGGAGGCCCATTACGGGCTAGTGGGGCCTGGTGCAACATCCTTTGTCACATTCCAACGGTTAACGCACCATTTTATAGGTATAGATACCCTTCCTAATGATCCCTAGCATTGAGTTTGCTTTTTTCACTGCTGAGGCACACTGGGTTGACACCTTCATTGAGCTGTCCACCAGGACACCAAGGTCCCTTTTCCTGGTTTGTCACAGAGAGTTCAGAACCCATCAGTTTATAAATGTAATTGGTTTTTTTGCCCCAATGTGCATCACTCTGCACTTACTAGTGTTGAAGCTTATTTGCCACTGGTTTGCCCACTCCCCCAGTGTCAAGAGATCCCTCTGGAGCTCCTCACAATCTCTCACAGTTTTCACTACCCTCAATAATTTAGTGTCATCAGCAAATTTGGTTACCTTGCTATTTACTCCTACTTCTAGATCATTTATGAAGAGGTTGAAAAGCAGGGTTCCCAGTACTGAACCTTGGGGAACCCCACTCTTTACTTCCCTCCACTTGGAGAAGTGTCCATTTAGTGCTACCCTCTTTTTCCTGTCCCTTAGCCAGTTGCTGATCCAGGACAAGACCTGTCCCTTTATTCCATGACTGGTAAGTTTATTCAAGAGCCTTTGGTGTGGGACCTTGTCAAAAGCCTTCTGAAATTCCAGATAAACAATGTCAACTGGATCCCCCTTATCCACATGCTTGTTGACACTCTCAAAAGATTCCAACAGATTAGTGAGCCATGATTTACCTTGCAAAAGCTAAGTTGGCTCTCCTTTAGCAGCGCCTTCTCTTCTATGTGCCTATCTTTTATGATGGTTTCCATCACTTTACCTGGGACACATGTCAAACTTACCGGTTGGTAATTTCCTGGATCACTCCTTGATCTTTTTTTGAAAACTGGTGTTACATTCGCTACCTTCCAGTCATCAGGCACAAAGCCTGATTTGAGGGAAAGATTATATATTTTGGCTAGGAGATCAGCAATTTCATCTTTAAGTTCCCTGAGAACTCGTGGATGGATGCCATCTGGTCCTGCTGATTTGTTAGCATTTAGTTTAACAAGACATGCAAGGACATCCTCCCTGGTTATTTCAGTTGTGTATGTAACTCAAATGAACTGTGATTGAAAGCGAAAACGTAACGCAAGTGAAATGTGAATGAAATCGGATCTAGCGATCCTCCATTTTCCCCTTCCTTTTCCCCTTATGTAAATACTCCTCTTATGTAGATATTGCAGGACTGCGTTCCCACTGTAGATGTAGCTATTGTTTACTCATTACCCAATCAAGTGTTGTCACCTGGCTGTTTACCTGTACTGACCAATCATGTGGCTCCGCGCCAGGTTTGAATCGTTACCTGTTGTATATAAGGAGCATTGCTCCGCCATTGACCTCATGTTCAGATTGACTACATTCCAATAAAGATGTGTTTGGCCCCCTGACTGCTGGCTACTGCGTATCAATCTGCAAACATCAAATTGGCGATGAAGGTGGGATAATGGCTTCCCACAGCATCATGCTACCGCAGTTCGACCTCAAGGAACCAGAGAAATGGATGCTGTACGAGCACCAATTCAAGCACACTATGGAGGCCGAGAACATTGATGATGAGGAGCAAATGTGCTCTTGCCTCCTTGCACAATGCGGCCTCGCCATGCTCGATCTTGCAACGAACCTCCTGCTGCCCCAGGACATCGATATTGTCCCACTCAAGGAGATCCTGGCTGCGCTGCAGAATCACCTTCAGCCCAAGGTGTCCATCTACCCAGTGAGAGTAGCCTTCCACAGGCAAGACCAGGGCCCAGGAAAGTCCATGGCCAACTATGCCGCTGCCCCAGGTTAGCCGCTGCCCCATGCTGGTGGGACAACCTGGAGGAAGCCCTGAGGGACCGCCTGCTGTCCGGAATGTGGGACGAGGAAGCCCAGCAGAGACTGATGGCCAGAGACCATCTCAAGTTCAACTCCATCCTGCAGGAGGCTCTGGCGGCTGAAGCAGCAAGGTCCAGGGTAAAAGCATTCAAGGCAAAGCCTGCCGCACCTGGAGGGTCCACCATTCGCCCCCATGCTGCCCGCCATTTGCCCCCTTGCTTGTCCAGCTCATCTTCATCTCCAGCACCCACCTCATCCTCGGGGTCCGGGTCCAGCGACAACGAAGACAACATCCAAAAAATTCAGAGAAAGTCAGCCCAGAATTGGGCCAGCAAGAAGGCCCACCGCCGATGCGACGGCTGCGGAGCATCCCACGACCAGAAAAGGTGTCCCTTCCGGAAGGCTAAATGCCACCATTGTGGGCGCCAGGGCCACATTGCAAAGGTATGCAGGTGTCATCGGAAACAGGAGCAGGAGCCATCCAAGCATCCTCAAGGAAAAGGGGGGGCCATTGGAAAGATTTCCACGAGGGGAGCCGACCGTGGGCCGTGTGTCCAATGCACACCAATGTTTCTTTGTTGAGTTACTGTTGCAGGGGGTCCCAGTTAGGATGGAGGTGGATTCGGGCACATCCTACTCCATCGTGTCCCAGAAATAGTTTCTGTGCATTCCCCCCAATGTGTGCCCAAAACTCAAGGCCTTCAAGACGTCCTTGCGGGATGTATAGGGCAACCTGATTCCTGTTTTGGGGGTGGGGGACTTTATGGTCAAGTTCAAGGGTATCACTGAGAAACTGCCCCTAGTGGTTCTCAAGCGGAGCTCGAGCTGCCTTCTGGGGAGCCAGTAGTTTGCTCCCTTGGGGATTGAACTGTCCAGCATCAATGCCATCGAGACTGACCCATTGCGAGACGTGTGTGATGCACACCCAGTGATTTTCGAGAAGGGGCTCGGAAGGTACAAGGGGCCCCAAGTCTCATTTGACCTGGATCCAGCAATTAGACCCATTCAGCTCAAGCCACGAAGAGTACCCTTTGCCCTCAAAGACAAGATTGAGGTGGAACTGGACAAACTGGTGAGTCAGGTTTTTTTTTTGTTCCGGTGGACTCTGCAGAGTGGGAGACACCATTGTTACTGCCATAAAATCCAATGGGGAGGTTAGGATTTGTGCTGATTACAAATGCATGATTAACAAGGCCATTCGTCCCAATGCATACCCGGTGCCGGTAGTTAGCCATTTACTAGCCATGTTACATGAGGTAAATGCTTTGCAAAATTGGATTTAGTGCAGGCTTCTCAGAAGCTAACGGTCACACCTGCTGCAGCAGCTGCCCAGACAATTGTTAAGCACAAGGGTGCGTTTAAGGTGACACACCTCCAGTTCGGCATGAACTCAGCCCCCAGGATATTTAAATCATTAGTGGAACGCCTCCTTAAGGGTCTCCCCGGGGTTCTCCCCTACTTTGATGACATTTTGATCATAGCTCGGAGTGAGTCAGAACTAGCTAAGAGGTTGGACAAAGTTTTAACCGTGTTTGAAAAGGCAGGGTTGCAGCTGAGAAGAGATAAATGCATGTTTCTTGCTAGGGAAGTAGAGTTCTTAGGGTTCAAGATAACCCCCGAAGGAGTTAAGCCCTCCAACTTAAAAGTTGCCACTGTTCGCAACACTCCTCACCCAACCATGAAACCAGAATTGCAGTCCTTCTTGGGGCTGCTTAACATTTACCATTCCTTCTTGCCAAGGAAGGCTTCCGTGGTTGAGCCGCTGCATCATCTTTTAAAGAAAGACGCGGTTTCGCGATGGGGGGAGAGCCAGGAACGAGCCTTTAAAGAGTTAAAACAGCTCCTATTGTCAGAAGCAATCTTAACTCACTTCGACCCAAGGAAGCCCGTGGTGTTGGTTTGCGATGCTTCACCAGTGAGGGTGGGGGCCGTGCTATGCCACGTGTTGGAAAACAGGCGGGAAGCCCCTCAAGGTCCCTCTCAAAAGCAGAGCACAATTACGTGCAGACAGACAGGGAGGCTCTTGCGATAGTCACTGGGACCAAAAAGTTCCACGATTTCCTCTATGGTTGGGTGTTCACTATTGTAACCAATCACAAACTGCTGTTGGGGATCTTCACCACATCCAAGCCCACACCTCAGATTCTGTCCCCCAGAATGCTTCAGTGGGCAATATTCCTAAATGCTTACCAGTTCACACTGGTCCACCGCCTGGGCAAAGAGATCAGGCATGCTGATGCGCTTTCCCGGTCTCCCTTACCTGAGTTAGGGGAGCCCGAGTGTGAGGTCAAGCAGGATCACCAGGTGCTGCTGATCGAATCTCTTGACTTGCCCCCAATTGTGCCCACAGATCTCGCCAAGGCTATGGCGAAGGACAAGGTTCTGTCCCTGGTTGTTTCATGGATAAAGAAAGGGTGGCCCACAACTCCTCCAGCCAAGGAGTTCAAAGTGTATTTCTGAAAGAGGTTCGAGCTTTTGCTAGAGAGGGGCTGCCTTCTGTGGGGCCAGAGGGTGGTCATTCCTGAGGTATTGCACTCCAAGGTACTCAGGCTGCTACACATTAGCCACCCGGGAATCGTGCACTCAAAGGCTTTGGCCAGGAGCTACTTCTGGTGGCCCCAGATAGACGCAGATATTGAACAGTTGGTGGGCACTTGCGAGAGTTGCCAGAGTTCTTAAAATGAAGAGTCCCGACTTCCTTCCAGAGAATGGGACACAGCCCGTGGACCATGGTCACAATTACACATTGACTTCGCTGGTCCATTCAGGGGCACACTCTTTTTGCTAGTGGTTGACTCCTTTTCAAAATGGTTGGAGTTTATTCCAATGCCCAGTACCTCCTCGGCAGCAACCATTATGCAATTGCGGAGGCTATTCAGTTGTTTTGGTTTACCCTACGTGCTTGTCTCTGACAACACCAGTACGTTCACTTCCGTTGAATTCCAGGCATTCCTCGAGAGGAATGCGAGTCGACATATCACGTCTGCCCCATTTCACCCCGCAACGAACAGCCAGGTTGAGCGCCAAGTGCGTACTACTAAAGAGGCATTTCGGCGAATGGGCCATGAAAATTTAGAGTTGCAATTGTGCCAGTTTCTCCTTTGCTACAGGGTAACCCCCCGGCATCTAGGCTATCGCCAGCCGAAATCTTGATGTGCAGGAGACCGGTCTAGCTTTTCGACTGGCTAGATCCGACAAGGGAGGAATGTTAAAATTGCGCACACAAAGGTATTTGCAGCTGGGGACCTAGTACATTGCAGGAATTATGCGGCTGCCTGCCC
Organism: Bradypodion ventrale; assembly: GCA_035047345.1. Taxonomy (NCBI): domain Eukaryota; kingdom Metazoa; phylum Chordata; class Lepidosauria; order Squamata; family Chamaeleonidae; genus Bradypodion; species Bradypodion ventrale. The sequence goes on along the minus strand of JAWDJE010000009.1, from coordinate 19,197,369 downwards.
AACATGGGTCCCAGGGGTTGTGGTCGAGCAAACAGGACCAGTGTCCTACCAAGTAGAGACAAGTACGGGGCTACTGTGGTGGCAACATGCTGATCAGCTCAGGCGGCAGTCCACGGAGTTCCAGGGAACTGAAGGTCTGGGCGATTCAACGTTAGGGTGCTCCCCCACCCGCTTATCCCAAGGGGGAGACACAGCAGACAGCCCACCAAAGGAATTGAATTTCAGTCTCATCTATCCTGTGTAAACAGGCAGGGAAGAGTACGAAAGCCCAGACCCTGAAAATTTAGATTTTGAGTTACAGGACCGGGGGGGTTTGCAGAGTGTTCCCCCACTCATCCAAGAGAGAAGCGGGGCTTTGATTTCTCCCCAGTAAACACCCCCCCCCCATCCTCTGGTATTCGAGTCTACCTCTACTCCCAAACAAACGAGGCAATTTTCTGTTGAGTCGCCCCCTACTCAGAGTAACAGGTGGGAATTTTCTTTAAGTTATTCTCCATCCCTTCCAGGTTTTGATTTAGACTGATCCCCTGTTCCAGCTGAAATGAAACGAGGTTTTGATTTGGATTCCCTGGGTTCCCTTTGTCCCTAACAGCCATAGTTAAACTCGCAAATTCTGACATCAAAATAAATAGCTCTTCTCCTGCCCAAGAGTTCTGTTCTTCTGTTCACCTTAGTTCATTTTTATAGCACATTCACAGTGAAACACAGTTACAACTCGGCCCAGAATGCAATTAAGACTTGGTCAGTCAAAAGCACAGCCTTGTTTTTTTTATTTTTGATAGGTTTATGTTCTCAGCTGCAGGTATTTCCATGAATGCCACTCAGATGTATAGCATATAGACTTAGGAGATAAGCTTGAAGTCTATCAAAAACTGTGTAGGTTTTGAAGTGGCATAAGGGAATAGTGCATTCAAGAGTCTTTGTGGAGGAATTCCCAAAATAATTAATTCCTTAATTAAAGCTTAATCAAACTTCCACTAAAGCTGCTTCAGAAGACCAATTTAGAGGAAGCAAAATCACAGCTGAAACCTAATGTTTTCAATGTTTGTAATGGAATTTTGGATTACCAGTGGCTCAATTGGTTAAGATGCTAACTGGGAGGCAGAAGGTTAGCAATTCAAAACCCGAGTACTGCATGACAGAATGAGCTCCCGTCTCTGTCCCAGGTCCTGCCAACCTAGCAGTTTGAAAGCAAGAAATTGCAAATAGAAAAATAGGGACCACTTCGGTGGGAAGGTAAAGAGCGTTTCGTGCACTCTGGTGTCTAAGCATGCCTGCCACATGTCCATGGAAATGTCTGCAAACACAGAGAGCACTGGCTCTTTGGCTATAAACAGAGATGAGCACTGAACCCTAGAGTCGGATTCAACTGGCTTTTGAGCAAGGGTGACCTTTACCTTTACTAAAGCACATATGAAGAGACAATGGTCTTCCAAGTATTTTTTTAATCCAGTCACTATCTACACAGCTAACATGAAAAATAATAGAGATGATGGAAGTTGTAGTTCAAATACACTAGGGTGATCAGCTAGAATGTGTATTGCAAGGAGCTGGAAACTTGATAGAGTTCTAAAAGTAGAGGAATGGTATAAAGAGATGTGGGATCTTGCATTGAATGACAAACTGGCATGGGAAATAAACAAATATAAGTGAAAAATTAAAGAAAATAGATTTTGGAAAATTTGGCAACCTTTTGTGGAATACTCACTGAATGGAGATCAGAGCAATAGCCTTGTACCAGAATATATATATTTTTGGAAATGGTAAAAAAGGCAATATCCTGCAGGCTCTTATAACTTGTAAATACACAGGGTGATTATTAGTGTTTATGTTATGTTTAATGTAATTGGATTCGATAAAAATTGAATATGTTTTTTTCTTTTAAATTATGTGTTTTCTTTTCTGTATTTTCTTCTTCTTTGTAATGTTTATCTTTTTATATTCAATAAAATTTATATATATTAAAAAAACAAATACACTAGGGTGGCTAGATGTTTGTTCACTCTCTCATAAGGTTGTGTCTACTCTACATAGATATAGGTGTTTGTTACTATTTTAACTATAATGGATCCATTCAATTTAATTTTGGAAACTATAGTGTGAAGCAGAACATAGAATTCTGTGCTTGGGAAATCAGTGGTGGCTGCTACTCGTTTTCAAGTATAATTGTTTCCCCCCTGGAAAGCAAAAGAAGAATGACAAACAGAAAAAATGCCATTGGTATGAATTTGTTTAAGGTGCATCCCAGCTTTCCATGGAATGACTCACACACTGTGATCACAGAGCCGTCTCCTGCGACAGTTATGAAATGAGACATACAGGATTTAACACCGGGACTGCTATGGACTGCCACAGCCTTGAGGATATTAGCAAGGTGTGCCTTCACAGCCAGTCCATCTGGTATGGCTTCTTCCGCCTCCATGACCATTGGGAATCAGAAGTGGTTCCTCCTCTACTCATTTTGTCATTGGGCCCAATATGATGGTTTCCATTGGCATTTCCCCCACTAAAGGGGCCATCACCCCACCTAAAGGGGTTCATCTGCCCATAGCCATTGGCCCCTTTAGGGAGTCAGGTTATTTATCGCCATTCAACACTCGGTATTGAGTCACTGAATGTACAGTCTACTCCATTACCATAGTGGGATGTCTGGCCAGACACTAGTTTGGAAAAGGTTGCATTGTTAACCGGGAAACGTTGTTGTCCAGGATCACTTCCTGCTTCCCATCGCATGGGTCCCCTGGGTCCGATCGGGTTTTCCCCTTTATTATCAGGGGGGGGGGTTTGCAACCCCCCTCTCTGCCAGGTCCCCTGGGTTTAGGAGGGTTGGGGAGACAGACTCCTTTTGTCCCCACCAACCCCAGGGGACCAGGGAGAGGGGATCAAATCCAACCCCCCAACACTCGGTTGTTAAAGAGAAGAAACCGCTTGGTTTCTTCTCTTTAATATGGGGTGTCGGGGGGATCCCCTCTCCACTGGGTCCCATGGGTTCAGGAAGGTTGGGGCGATGGACCCCTTTGCCCCCAACCCTCCCAAACCCAGGGGACCAGGGAGAGGGGATTGAATCCACACACCCCAACACTCCGTTGTTAAAGAGAAGAAACCACTTGGTTTCTTCTCTTTAATATGGGGTGTTGGGGGGGGATCCCCTCTCTGCTGGGTCCCCTGGATTCAGGAGGGTTGGGGAGATGGACCCCTTTGCCCCCAACCCTCCCAAACCCAGGGTACCAGGGAGAGGGGATTAAATCCCCCCACCCCCAAAACTCTGTTGTTAGAGAGAAGAAACTACTTGGTTTTGTCTCTTTAATATGGGATGGGGGTGAATCCCCTCTCCGCTGGGTCACCTGGGTTCAGGAGGGTTGGGGAGACAGACCCCTTTTGTCCCCCCCAACCCTCCCAAACCCAGGGGACCAGGGAGAGTGGATCAAATCCACCACTACCCCAACACTCCATTGTTAAAGAGAAGAAACCGCTTGGTTTCTTCTCTTTAATATGGGGTGTTGGGGGATCCCCTCTCCGTTGTGTCCCCTGGGTTCAGAATGGTTGGGGAGATGGATCCCTTTGCCCCCCCAACCCTCCCAAACCCAGGGGACCAGGGAGAGGGGATTGAATCCACACACACCCAACATTCCATTGTTAAAGAGAGGGAAGCCCTTGGTTTTGTCTCTTTAATATGGGATGGGGGTGAATCCCCTCTCCTCTGGGCCCCCTGTGTTGAGGAGGGTTGGGGAGACAGACCCCTTTTGTCCCCCCAATGCTCCCAAACCCAGGGGGCCAGGGAGAGGAGATTGAATCCACCCCCAACACTCCGTTGTTTAATATGGGCTGTTGGGGGTGAATCCTCTCTCTTCTGGGTCCCCTAGCCTCAGGAGGGTTGGGGATGCAGACCCCTTTTGTCCCCCCAACACTTCCAAACCCAGGGGACCCGGCGGAGAGGTGGATCACAACCCCCACCCCCTGATATGAAAGAGCAAAACCTGATCCGTGGTGATGGAACTTTTTTCACCCATTTTGGCTTCTCCACCTGCGTGGGTGCCTCTGTTAGGCTCCAGGGAGGTGATCCACGTTGTTTCCAACACCCCGCGCCCCCCCAGGTGATGCTGCAAGGAAAAACCTCCAGCTGACAATTGAGTTTTCCCTGGCGTTTTTCTTTGCACCATCGCCCGGGGGAGCTCGGGGGCAGTCAGAACCAGCCTGGATTGCCTCCCTGGAGCCTAACAGAGGCATCCAGGCTGCCTCTGTCCAACCCCAGAAAAAGGATGACGTGGTCTCCTACCTGTTGACGCTGGTTGGAGATGAAAAAACCGCCATCTTCGGGTCCCTCCCTGTGTCCAACTCTCCGCCTACCCAGGAGTGTCTGGGAGGCTGGGAGGACCTATCCCTGCTGTTTCTGCCTTCCTAACACCTCCCTGGCCCTCCCAACAGCTGAGAAAAGTTGCGGCTACCATGTTATTTTTTTATTTTTCAAAAACAAGATGGTGGCCTCAACTTTTCTCAGCTGTTTGGTGGTCCAGGGAGGTGCTAGGAAGGCAGAAACAGTGCTGGATAGGTCCTCCTAGCCTTCCAGACACTCCTAGGTAACCGGGGAGCTGGACACCGGGACCTGAAGATGGCGATTTTTACAGGCAGGAGATCAAACACGATCTCCCATATAACAACATTACGTCATTGTCTGGGGGAGCACTTTTTCATTATTTTCAGAAAATAATGTGTCATTAACCGAAAATGACGTTGTCCGAACACATCGTTAATTGGGAGTTTACTGTACTTGTTTCTTTCCTAACAGAAACTGTGTGTCATAATACTGTTTTGGAGGTTGGGATGCAGCAGCTCAAAATGTTGATTCTTTGATGCATTCAAAGCAGTCTCCTAAATTCTCCAGCCAAAAAGTTCTTCTCCTCACATGTCTTCCTCCACTGGCAGCAATCTGTATTTTTTGTTTCCTGTTGATCACATGATCAAGTGTCTTTCTCAATAACAGGTAGAGTAATACCTCATACAACGTCCAAACTTGGTTCCACAAGTTAGGACATTGTATGAATTCCGACTTTGTATGAGGCATGCAAAATCCTAGCCACAATGCCTCATACAACGTCCAAATTTTTGTCACCGATGCTTTGTATAACGTCGTTCCCAGGGTAAACTCCGTGGGGCCTCCCGGCATCGGTGGGGTCTGTTGGAGGTGGGGAGCTGCTTTTGGGGCTGCGGAGAGGCGAGCCCCAGGTGCGGTGAGTTCTTTCTTCCCCACCTCCTCCGGCCGGCTGCCGGTCGAACTCCGTTGGAGGTGGGGAAAGAAAGAACTCGCTGCACTTGGGGTTCGCTTCTCGGGCGAGTTCTTTCTTCTCTGCCTCCAATGGAGCTCACCATGCAGCCGTCTGGAGAAGGCGGGGAAGAAAGGACCCGTCTCCCGGGCGAGTTCATTCTTCCCCGCCTCCAACGGAGCTCGCCAGGCAGCCGGCCGGAGGAGGCGGGGAAGAAAGAACTCGTATCCCGCGGTAAAAACCCGAATAACTCATACAATGTCCGGCGACGTTGTGTAAGGCACCTTTTCCCCCAGAATTGGGCAACATTGTATGGATCCGACGTTGTATGAAGCAGACGTTGTATGAGGTATTACTGTATTTATTATTAGGGAGGTACTTTTCCTTCTTGTTTTGTTTACTTATTTTGCTTTGCTTTACTATATAATTCAGAATCAGTGAAAGAACTTCAACCAGCATGTCATGTGCACCTGGTACACACTTCGATGAGAGGAATGTGTCTAAAACAATCTATTAGCAACTTTCATAGAAAGGAGAGATTCTGTCTGGGTTGCCTTCCAGTTTTATTTCTGTAAGCCTCCATAACTATGAAAAAAGCCTATATTGGGGTGCGTAAAATGAGTAATGAAATCTAATAAAGTACAGCGCCTTCCTACCTATCATTATTATCAGGGATGCCAGTGTTAATGAAAGGACATCACACCTCAAACTCCAATTTCCACATCCTGTTGTGTGAAAGAATAAGTTCAAGTTGCTATCTTCTCATTAATGATTTCAACTCTTCTATTACTTTTCGGAAACTGTCCTTTTTAACTCTTCCCTTTTCAATATAATGAATAGCTAACCCATTTCCTCAAAGGTTCTCTGCAGCAAAAGTAGCCATATGCTTTCCTTGTCTCGGCTTAGTGACAGAAAATAGAGAGTAGACATTTTATCTGCCCCTGTTGACCAGGGCAACCAGAGCTGAGAGAAATTACTTTTTGTGCTACAATTCCTGGAAAACCCCAGCCAACCACCCATTTACTGGAGATAGGTAAAGGTAAAGGGTAAAGGTCACCCTTGCTTGGAAGCCAGTCATACTCTAAAGTTCAGTGTTTATCTCTGTTTATAGCCAAAGAGCCAGTGCTGCAGTGCTATGCACCAGAGTGCACGGAACGCTGTTTATCTTCCCACCAAAGTGGTAACTATTTATCTACAGTGGAACCTCAGTTAACAAATGGCTTGGTTAACATAAAAATTGCACAACAAAAGGAAATCCGTAAAAAATAGTGGCTTGGTTTACGGATTTTTTTTAGAATGAATTAATTGGTTTTCAATGCATTCCTATGGGAAACCGCATTTCGGTTAAAGTATTTTGGTTTTCAATGCATTCCTATGGGAAATTGCATTCAATGCATTCCTATGGTAAATTCAGTTAAAATAATTTTTGCTGTAAGAAACATCCCGGAGAATGCATTAATTATGTTAATTAAGTTCCACTGTACTTGCAATTCCTTGCTTTCGAACTGCTAGGTTGGTAGGAGCGGGAACAGAGACGGGAATTCACTCTGTCGTGCAACACCCAGGTCTCGAACTGCTGATCTGCTGAAAATAATGAGAGCTTAAAGAAGCTACTTTCTGGATTCCCTAAGGCAGTAGTAAGTGTTTTGTAAACTCTAGGAAACAGGATTAGCAAGTGGCAGGTCAATGGCATCCCCCTTCCTGAGATTTCAAAGCCAAAACTGCAGGGATATACTTTTAATGTCACAGAAACCAAAGGTCTGGAGAGGGCTGGATGACTTCTGAACCAAATAGTGGCAGAAATTTGCTCAAACAATTAAACCAAGAATCCAGTTAGATCCCAGATAAGCATAGCCAATGATTTAAAAATAAACTCCTAAAGCTATATAGGTTGGCCAAATGCACCCAGAAGCTGCACCAGTTGTTGTCATGATCGCTATGTTCACATGGCACTTTTTCTGTAACACACATAGCAAGGACATGTTGCTACTGCCGCTGCCAGGCTTGTGCAACAGGAAGTCTCATCCCAATGCCCACACTCAATTCTTAGTCTTACTCCAAACAGTATGACGGGAGGGTACTTCACCAATTCTTCTCTGTCCTCGCTTTGTTCTTTTTTTGATAGCCTGCAAGTGCAGCACAAAGGCAAAGACTGTCACACTGAGCCCAGGTGGAAATCAGTGAAAAGGCTTTGAAACTACCTCACAAACAACAAACTTTGATGTACTTGACTGCACTCCCTAAAAGCCAAGAGCTCTTTGTATGCTAAAAGGACTATTTTTTTCTTTCCCTCTCTTACATGTTGTGCATATGAGTGTGCATGTTGATTTGAACAGAGAACACAATCTATGACAATCAGCTCATTGCTATTCTTATGAAAGTTTGCTGTTCTCAGTCACTGTGCATTCTCTGTCTACTGAATTCTACTAGGCATTTAAAACAGTATGCAGCCTTTGGTTTGCTGCTATATCATCAGGAATTATAAAACCTGTCATAAATAAATAAATAAAAATAGCAAGCTCTTGATATTAAGAAAATGTGGAGGACATGAACATATTTGTCTGCTAAAAATGAGCACAGAGAGAAGGGGGAAACTCTGGATTGTCCCCTTAGTGATGTCTAAATCTGCATGGCTTTTGACAAGCAACCAGGCATCGATGCGTAGAACAAGCAACCAGCAAGGAAGATCTGAAAAAGAGGGAGAGAGATCAGAGATGGCAGAAGCAGGTCATCCATTTATTTTCTCTTTTTTTAAAATAACCATTCTTTTATATAAAGAACATTGTGGCCAGGTATGCTTCCTCTTTCACTAAGAAAGCAGAAAAGGCATAAAGCAGGGATTCTCAACCTGTGGCCCACGGGCCAGATGTGGTCTGCAGTACCATTTCATGTAGCCCACCACAACCTCCACTACACCAGGAAGTGCCATGTGGTGGAGGAAAGCTGTCTGAGGGAGTGTGACCCGGCCCCCATCTTAAAAAGGTTGAGCACTCTTGGCTTAAAGTAAAAAAAAGTAAACCTCAGATATAACCACCTCAAATCTGAGAACTGACACACACAACAAAGAATTGCCCGGGGAGTGTTCCCTGTGCCAATACAGGAGTGGGATGTTCTTTGCTCCAGAGGTAGAACATTTGTAATGTCTTCTAACATGACACAATAAGTAGAAGAGTCTATTCAAATCTGCCAGTGGTTGCTCAAAACAGAAGCTTGGGATGTTACTTTTCAAGGCTGCAATGGCTAGAGCTGAAAGTAGCCCAAAACTGAGACTACATTTCTTTCTGTCCAAAGGAGTTGGGGTTGTCACCATTGGAGCTAAGCATTTTTAAGCCTAAACTAATCTTACAGCTTTCATATGGAGTAGCAATGTAGTCACTAAATTTTATGCCATAAATATCACCTCCACACAGAGAGAGAATCATTCTGTTCAGGGCACTCCCAAACATGCTATTTAGTACAATCTTTAATTTGGAAGTAGTCACTAAAAAGAAGCATGTTCTGGAACCATGCCCTAGTTCAGGGATGTCCAACCTTGGTGCTTCAGGTGTTCTTGGATTACAAGTCCCAGAAGCGCATGTCAGCACACCTGTTGATCAGGGCTTCTGTGAATTGAAGTTCAAGAACATCTGGAGCGGGGGCATAGCTAAGATGGCCGACGAGTAACATCTTGATCCGGACGCTCACGCTTATCAAAGGGGTAATCGATGGGAAGGAGTGAAATCGAAAAATTTTAAAGTGGTAATTTCCGTAGCTAAGACTCCTGCTTGCCTTTTTGGAAAATTTCGGGAAGTTTTGAGGTCGGATGGTCGAAGTTCGGGAGGTTTTCCTTGGCGGGTGAGGCCTGCGACGGCAGTCGCGGCTTTTCTGCCGAGGAGCCGAGAACGGGACCAGCGAGACTGCGGAGGAATACTGGAACTGGCAAGAAACTGTTTGGCTTGAAAACAACTGCATGTAAGTGCATGAAAGGACATATGGAATATTAAAGCTTAAAGTTGGCTGGGGATTTTGTTTAGAAGAGCCTGGACTTTGAAATGGAAATGGGTGGAAGTAGTTGAAACCGAGTGGCTGTTTCGTTAATGGCGGCGGTCCTGGAAAATGAAAGTGATCCTGTTTGGGTTTTTGGTTTCTTCGCACCCCAGGAGAACCGCGGCACGTTTTAGCGATAACAAAGTGGATTAAAAAGTTATTGTCTGGGCTATAATATTGGAAGGTAGCAGTGTGTTTCCCAGCTTGAAGCGTGTGGTAAAAGTTTGCGGTTCCACAGAAGAAGAAAGGGGGTTTCAACTCCCCGAAGTTAAGGAAGCTGCTGAATAATGGCGTTTTGATCTGTCCGCCTCAAGAGAAGGTTTAATAGGGCTCTTTTTTTCGCTCCTTCACTGTGTGGATTACAAATACTTTTTTTCTTTTTGAGTATACAGCTTCTCACGCATTTTTCCTTTCCTGCTTGGATTTTGGGCTTCCTTTTCCTTTCATCTCCCCCTCCCTTTTTTTCCCGGCGGCTTGGACTTAAACGAGAAGTTCTGGGTGACTGTTTCCTTGGAAACATGAAAATACAAAAAGATACTCGAAGAGGAAGAAGTTGGAGGTACGATCCTAATCTGTTTAAAGATCAGAAGTGTAAAAAGCAGATTATGGAAAGTTGGAAAGAAATCTGGCAGTGGAACGACAATAATGAGGTTAAGTTTGGGATACCATGAACTCGGTTTTTAGGGGGGAAAGCATAAAGTTGGCGAGCTCTAAATATAAAAGATATAAAGTAGAACAGATAGAAAAAGAAAGAGAAATAAAGCAATTACAGGAAGAGCATGCGAAAAGTAAAGATAAAAAAATCCTCACGAAATTACAAAGACTTAAAGCAGAATTAATGGGTAAGGATATTGATAAAGTTAAACGAGATTTGATTTATTTAAATAGAGAATACTTTGAATTTAGCAACAGAAGTTCAAAACTACTAGCAAGAGCAGCCAAGGCTAAAAGGGAAAAAAGAGAAATAGGGGTATTGGTTAATAAACAAGGCTTAAGGTGTAATAAGAATAGAGATAAATGTAAAATTGTTAGGGAATTTTATCAAGTATTATATGCAAAAAAGGAAGTAGATTTGGAGAGGCTCAAAAAGATATTGGAGAGACAGTTAGGGAATGGAATAAAACAAGAACATAGAGAGAAAATGGAGGAAAGGATTAGTGATAAAGAGGTTAAGGAGGTAATTAGCGGGTTGAAGATGGGGAAAGCTCCGGGGGATGATGGATTATCGACAGAGTTTTATAAAGAATTTAAAGAAGTAGTGGTTCCAAAATTGGTGAAGCTATGTAATTACATTTTAGATGGAGGATCAATCCCAACTTCATGGTATAATACTACAATCGTTCTACTGCCAAAGCCTGGTAAGAATCTGGAAAGAGTGGAATCGTACAGAACAAATTTCTCTTATAAATCAGGATGCCAAGATATTCACAGCAATTCTGGCTAATCATCTAAATAGTTTTATGGGGGAATATATAAATGTTGATCAAGTTGGGTTTTTAAAGGGTCGGCATATGGCGGATCTGACTAGAAGGGTATTAGATCTAATTGATAATGTTAATCAAACAAAGGAAAAGGTAGGCTTATTATCATTAGACATTTTTAAGGCATTTGATTCATTACAGTGGTCTTCAATCAAGGAAATAATTAAAAATTACGGGTTTGGGGATAGATTTAATAGGGTAATAGATTTATTATATCAAAAAGGCAATGCTAGGATTAGGGTAAATGAGGAGCTTACTGATGTGGTAAATCTAGAGGCAGGTACCAGGCAGGGCTGTCCATTATCTCCTATCCTGTTTATTATGGCAATGGAGATATTAGCTAAAGATATAAGGGATGATTTAAATATAGAAGGGATTATGGGTAATAAAGTGAGTATGTATGCGGATGATACATTGCTTATGGTGAAACATCCGGAGTTGGTAATGGACAGGATTAAAGATCATCTACAGGTATTTGAAGCTATAACTGGACTAACGATAAATTGGGATAAATCAGAATTGATGTTGTGTAATTTGGGGGTAGGTGAGATGGACAAGATAGTGGAAGTGTTTAATATACAAATTAAAGATAAGTTGAAATATTTGGGGATAACTATTTCAAACAAATTAGAAGAACTTTAAATTTAAATTCTTTAAATTCTTTATAAAACTCTGTCGATCACCAGATGGCCAACACCGAAACCAAATTGACTACATACTCTGCAGCCAAAGATGGAGAACCTCCATACAATCAGCAAAAACAAGACCTGGAGCAGACTGTGGCTCAGATCACAACCTACTGATCGCAAAATTCAGGTTAAGACTAAAGAAAATAGGGAAAACAAGAAGACCAGACAGATATCACCTAGACAGCATCCCTAAAGAATACACGGTGGAGGTGATGAACAGATATAATGGCCTGGACGCAATAGACAGAGTGCCAGAAGAATTATGGACAGAGATAAAGGACATCATGCAGGAAGCGGCAAAGAAAACCATACCAAAAGAAAAGAAGCGTAAGAAAGCAAAATGGTTGTCTGATGAGGCTCTTAAAATAGCAGAGGAAAGAAGGAAGGCAAAAGTCAAAAGAGAAAGGAAAAAATACAACCTTCTGAACACAGAATTTCAAAGAAAAGCAAGGAGAGATAAGGAAAACTACCTAAAAGAACAGTGCAAAGAAATGGAGGAAAACAACAAAAGAGGCAGGACTAGAGATCTCTTCAGAAAAATCGGGGAAATAAAGGGAACATTTAAAGCAAAAATGACCATGATAAGGGACAAAGACGGAAAAGAGCTAGCTGATGCAGAAGAGATTAAGAAAAGATGGAAAGAGTACACAGAGGAACTCTACAAAAAGGACCTCAACACTCCTGATAACCACAATGATGAAAAAACTGAACTCGAGCCAGACATCCTGGAGAGCGAAGTTATAAAGGCCCTAAAGAGCACTGCAAACAACAAAGCTAGTGGATATGATGGTATCCCAGTCGAATTTTTCAAAGCGCTAAAAGATGATGGCGTCAAATTACTACACTCAATATGCCAGCAAATCTGGAAAACAAAACAGTGGCCACAGGATTGGAAAAGATCAGTATACGTCCCAATCCCAAAAAAGGGCAACGCCAAAGAATGCTCAAATTACCGAACAATTGCACTCATCCCACACGCCAGCAAGGTGATGCTCAAGATAATACAGGACAGACTTCAGCAGCATGTGGAGAGAGAACTACCAGAGGTGCAGGCCGGTTTCAGAAGAGGCAGGGGGACTAGAGACCACATTGCCAACATACGTTGGATCATGGAGAAAACAAAGGAATACCAGAAACAAGTTTACTTTTGTTTCATTGATTACACTAAGGCATTTGACTGTGTGGACCACAACAAGATGTGGCAAGTAATTAAAGAGATGGGAATACCAGAGCACATCATATGCCTCCTGAGAAATCTGTACATGAACCAAGAAGCAACAGTTAGGACAGAACATGGAATGACAGAGTGGTTTGGAATAGGAAAAGGAGTAAGACAAGGCTGCATTTTATCACCCTGCTTATTCAATCTATACACAGAGCACATAATGCGAAATGCAGGGATGGAGGAATCACAATATGGGATTAAAATTGCTGGGAGAAACATAAACAATCTGAGATATGCAGACGATACCACCCTAATGGCAGAAAGTGAGGAAGACCTAAAGAACCTCTTGATTGGGCTGAAGGAGGAGAGTGCAAAAGCTGGTTTGAGACTCAATATCAAGAAAACCAAGGTAATGGCAACAGGCCCAATCAGTTCCTGGAAAATAGATGGGGAAGAAGTAGAAGCAGTGACAGATTTTACTTTCCTGGGATCAAAGATCACGGCAGATGGGGATTGCAGCCATGAAATAAAAAGGCGACTGATTCTTGGGAGACAAGCCATGAGAAACCTGGGGAACATAGTGAAAAGCAGAGACATCACATTGCAAACAAAAATTAGAATAGTCAAAGCAATGGTATTCCCAGTGGTAATGTACGGATGTGAGAGCTGGACAATTAGGAAAGCTGAACGCAGAAGAATAGATGCCTTTGAAATGTGGTGTTGGAGGAGAGTTTTGAGAGTACCCTGGACAGCGAGGAGAACAAATAGGTCAATCTTAGAAGAAATCAACACTGACTGCTCATTGGAAGGGCTAATAGTAAAGACGAAGCTAAAGTATTTTGGACATCAAATGAGAAGGGAGGATTCACTTGAGAAGGCCCTGATGTTGGGAAAGGTGGAGGGCAAAAGAAGAAGGGGGAGGCCAAAGATGAGATGGCTAGATGGTATTGTAGACACAACGGGCACAGAACTGGGAGTGCTGAGGGGGATGGTGGAGGACAGAGGTGCCTGGAGAACAATGGTCCATAGGGTCGCAAAGGGTCGGAACCGACTGTGCGACTGAACAACAAGAAGAACTTAAACGATTGAACTATGACAGCTTGAGAGCCGAATTCAAGAATAAAATACAAGAGTTTCAGAAGTTGAAGCTGTCATGGTTCGGAAGGATTGCAATTTGTAAAATGATATTGCTACCAAAGATTAATTTTTCATTTGATGCACTAGCGATCCATTTGAAGGAGAAGGAAATTAATGAGTTTCAAAAGATGTTTAATTTTTTCTGTAACGGAGGTAAAAAATCTAGACTTTCAAAGAAGCTCTGGTATCTGTCTCAGAAAGAAGGGGGTCTGGGCATGCCAAATTTGTTAGCATATTATCGTGCATTTCAAATTAAGAATGTTGTGAAAATTTTGGCAAGAGAAAAGACAATTTGGGAGCAAATGGAGATGAAAGAATATAGAAATATTGGCAATATGATTTTTTTGGGAATAAAGGATAAATTGAAAAGGCCAAACAATACTATGATGAGAGGTCCCATGGAAGTGTGGAAAAAGGTAAAGATAGATATGGTCCCAAATCTTTCTCCAATTTTGGAATTGACTGATATGGTGTGTTTCCCAATAAAATTAGATAAGGAAAAAAAGGAAATATTGGTTAAAGATGGGGTGTTTTTACTGAAGGACTGGTTGAAAGCTTGTGATGATGATACTAAGAGAAAAAAATATTTGAGAAGTTAAATTTGGACTGGTTTCAGAAATTAAGGGTGGATAATTGGAATAAAAAATATAAAAGAGAAGTAGGGATAGACAGAATTAAGACAGAATTTGAGGAATTAGTAATAAAGATCAGAAAAGGGGAAAGAGGTATTAAGGGTCTTGTAAGCAAACTTTATACTATATTGAATAAGGATAAAGATTCACAGGAAGACCTGAAACGTAAGTGGGAACAAAATTTGAATATAAAAATTGGGGAGGTTGAATGGAGAAATAAATGGAAAAAGAGGATCATGAGAACAATGTCTGTAAGAATTAAAGAACATAATTTTAAAATGTTATGGCAATGGTACTTGACACCACTAAGGCTTTACCAGATGGATAATAAAAGAGATAAGTTATGTTGGAGATGTAAAGAAACTGATGGAACATATGAACATATGTGGTGGAGTTGTAAAAAAATAAGGGATTTTTGGGGAAGAATAGAAGGGGAGTTTGGTGAAATATTGGGTAAAAACGTTAAGTTGGAGTCAGGTACCATTCTTTTAACAAATGTGGAAGGTTTGGGTTTGAATAAGGAGGAAAAAGAATTATTGGAAATTGTATTAACTACTGGTAGACAATGCATAGCTAGAAATTGGAAAAACGATGTAGATATACAGATCGGAGAATGGTATAAGGAAATGTGGAGTCTAGCATTGAACGACAAATTGACATGGGAGATTAAAGTGAAACGAGATAATTTAAAAGAGAATAGGTTTTGGAATATGCTGGACAAAGTAGAGACAGGGCACAGTTCTGAGGGAGAAGGCCCTTCACTAACTCAGGAGGGAGATGTTTGGAGGAATGTGACTCAAAGGAGGAAAAGAGTAGGGGATCACTCTGAGAGTCTGAAATTACAGAATAAATTTGAGGCTCTTTCCCTCATCACACCTGATGAGGAACACACAGAGGAACAACTGGTTCCACCTGATGATCTCTCCTTCATCACACTTGATGAGATCCAGGAAGATAAACAACAGGAACAAACTGAGTTTCTCTCCCTTAATATGGTTGATGAGGTGCATGTAGATGAACAGATTGCAGGAGAGAGGCTCCTTGTACTAGGCGATTCAATAATTAGAAATACAGAGAAATGGATTTGTGATGCACATGATAACAGTGTGGTGACTTGCCTGCCAGGTGCAAAAGTTGCAGACATCACAAGAAATCTAGATAGATTGTTAGAGAGAACTGGGAACGAGCCAGTTGTCATGGTACACGTTGGTACCAATGATGTTGGGAAGGCCAAGCGGTCTGTCCTGGAAGCCAAATTCAGGTTGTTAGGAAGAAGATTGAAGTCCCGGACTTCCAAGGTAGCATTTTCAGAAGTGCTGCCTGTCCCTCGCGCAGGACCTACCAGGCAGGCAGAGCTCAGAAGCCTCAATGCGTGGATGAGGCGGTGGTGTCGAGAGGAGGGTTTCAGATTTGTCAGGAACTGGAGAACATTTTGGGACAAGCCAAATCTGTTCAGGAGGGATGGGTTGCATTTGAACCATGATGGGACCAGATTGCTGGCACTCAACATCAAAAAGGCTGCAGAGCAGCTTTTAAACTGATAACTGGGGGAAAGCCGACAGGAGCTGGGCAGCATCCGGTTCGGAAAAGTGTGTACTTGAGTAGTGAGGAGGATGCAAAATTTACTGAGCAGAGCAAGGAGCTAGTCACCAGCACTCTAGCAGAAGGATGCAAGAGGCAGTCTAACAATGCAACTGGACTCAAAAGACTGTGTCAGAAAAGCATATATAAATGCTTGTATACAAATGCCAGAAGCCTCCGGAACAAAATAGGGGAGCTGGAATACTTAGCAATAGATAAGAATATTGATATTATTGGTATCACTGAAACCTGGTGGACGGATGATAACCAATGGGATACAGTTATCCCAGGCTACAAACTGTACAGGAAGGATAGGAAGGGGCAAATGGGAGGTGGTGTGGCCTTGTATGTCAAAGAAGTGATAAAATCATATGAATTGGAATATCTAGGTGATTTGGAGTCACCATTAGAAGCTCTGTGGGTAAGAGTACCAGGCCACAAGGATGGTCTAACAGTAGGCATATACTATCGGCCTCCGACCCAAACTCTTGAGGGAGACTGGCAGTTGGAGAATGTTGTAAAGGAGGCATCCAAGAAGGGAAGCCTGGTTATAATGGGGGACTTCAATTACCCTCACATAGACTGGGTGAACTGTTGTTCAGCACATGATAAAGAGATAAAGTTCCTAGATATGCTAAATGATTGTTCCCTGGGACAGATGGTTGAAGACCCAACTAGAGGTACAAGAATCCTTGACTTGATCCTGAGTAATACTCAGGATCTGGTGCAAGATGTTAATGTGACTGATCCAATAGGGAACAGTGACCACAACTCAATTATGTTTAACTTGATCATAGACCGCAAGTCACTGATAAAATCTAACACAGAGACCTTAAATTTTCAAAAAGGAAATTTCCCAAAGTTGAGGAAACTAGTAAAAAAGAAGCTGAAAGGGAAAATTGAGAGAGTCCAAACACTCCAAGAGGCATGGAGGCTGTTTACAAAAACAATAACAGAGGCTCAATTGGAATGCATACCCAAAAGGAAAAAGGGCACTGCCAGGTCCAAGAGGACTCCAATGTGGCTTACAGGAGCTGTTCGGGAAGTGATCAAGAGCAAGAGAAGCTCATTTAGAAGATGGAAGGCTTGTCCGAATGAGGACAGCAGGCAAAAACATAAATTCTGGCAGAACAAATGCAAGGCAACAATCAGGAAAGCAAAGCAAGACTTTGAGGAGCGTATAGCTAAAAATACTCAGAGAAATAACAAAGACTTCTTTAAGTACATTAGAAGTAAGAACCCAACTAGAAAGGCCATTGGACCATTAGATGACAATGGAAGGCAAGGGGTTATTAAAGAGGAAACAGAGATTGCAGAGAGACTCAATGAATTCTTTGCTTCAGTATTCACTGAAGAAGACAGAGGCCACATGCCCAAAACAGAGCCTATCTTCGTAGGGAGGGAAACCGAAGAATTAAGCCAGATAGAAATAACCAGGGAGGAGGTCCTTGCATGTCTTGTTAAACTAAACACTAACAAATCACCAGGACCAGATGGCATCCATCCACGAGTTCTCAGGGAACTTAAAGATGAAATTGCTGATCTCCTAGCCAAAATATATAATCTTTCGCTCAAATCAGGCTTTGTGCCTGATGACTGGAAGGTAGCGAATGTAACACCAATTTTCAAAAAAGGATCCAGAGGTGATCCAGGAAATTACCGACCTGTCAGTTTGACATGTGTCCCAGGTAAAGTGATGGAAACCATCCTAAAAGATAGAATTAATAGGCACATAGAAGAGAAGGCGCTGCTAAAGGAGAGCCAACATGGCTTTTGCAAGGGCAAATCATGCCTCACTAATCTGTTGGAATTTTTTGAGAGTGTCAACAAGCATATGGATAAGGGGGATCCAGTTGACATTGTTTATCTGGACTTTCAGAAGGCTTTTGACAAGGTCCCACACCAAAGGCTCTTGAATAAACTTACCAGTCATGGAATAAAGGGACAGGTCTTGTCCTGGATCAGCAACTGGCTAAGGGACAGGAAACAGAGGGTAGCACTAAATGGACACTTCTCCAAGTGGAGGGAAGTAAAGAGTGGGGTCCCCCAAGGTTCAGTACTGGGACCCCTGCTTTTCAACCTCTTCATAAATGATCTAGAGGTAGGAGTAAAAAGCAAAGTAGCCAAATTTGCTGACGACACTAAATTATACAGGGTAGTGAAAACTGTGAGAGATTGTGAGGAGCTCCAGAGGGATCTCTCGACACTGGGGGAGTGGGCAAAACAGTGGCAAATGAGTTTCAACATTAGTAAGTGCAGAGTGATGCATGTTGGAGCAAAGAACCCCAATTACATTTATAAACTGATGGGGTCTGAACTCTCTGCGACAAACCAGGAAAGGGACCTTGGTGTCCTGGTGGACAACTCAAGAAGGTGTCAACCCAGTGTGCCTCTGCAGTGAAAAAAGCAAACTCAATGCTAGGGATCATTAGGAAGGGTATAGAAAATAAGTCAGCAAGTGTCATTTTGCCTCTTTATAAATCTATGGTGAGGCCCCACCTGGAATACTGTGTACAGTTCTGGTCGCCATACCTCCAGAAGGATATTATGGAACTGGAAAAAGTGCAGAGGAGGGCAACCAGAATGATTAGGGGACTGGAACACCTTCCTTACCATCTGAGGCTGCAACGGTTGGGCCTCTTCACTCTTGAACGACGACGTCTAAGAGGTGACCTGATTGAAGTTTATAAAATCATGCACGGTGTGGACAAAGTAGATAAGGAAAAATTGTTTTCCCTATCGCATAACACTAGAACTAGGGGACACTCCATGAAACTTTTGGGTACTAGTTCTCAAACAAATAAGAGAAAGTACTTTTTCACCCAGAGGATTACTGGTCTATGGAACTCCCTGCCAGAAGAAGTGGTGACAGCTGTCAGTCTTGACAGCTTTAAGAAAGGATTAGACAAGTTCATGGAGGACAAGAGTATCAATGGCTATAATTATGGATACTTAAGGACAACCTCCGGGTTGGAGAGATAGCAGGATATCTCTCAATATCATTTCCAGGGAATCCTAAGCAGGCATCTGCTTGGGAATACCCTGAAGGAAATGGTGAGCCACTGTGTGAGTCAGAATGCTGGACTGGATGGGCTGTGGCCTGTTCCAGCAAGGCTGTTCTTATGTTCTTATGTTCTTATATGGAAACCGTTTGTGGAGCACTCTCTCATGGTAAATGATTGCTCAGGACCTGTACCATCTCAAAGAGGTTTTTGGATTTAAAATAGAAACTAAACTCTCCGGGCACTGTACATATTCACAGGGTGATTTGTAAGTATTAAAAAACTATAATAGAGGTAGCACAGAAAGCTCTTATTGTTTGATTGTGTAATATTCTATACTGTGGTATCTAATAATGATGGTTATATGGTAAATAATTAGCTCAAGTATTGTTAGGTGCCAGCCTCTATGAATGTGAGTTAATATTGTGTTGATGTTATTTTTGAGTTATTATTGTATTGTAATGTTACTGTTTTCTTTTTTTTTTGTATGTCTGTCAAAAAAATTAATAAAAATCATTTTTAAAAAAAGAACATCTGGAGCACCAAAGTTAGCCATAGGATTAAATGCATTTCTTAATAACGTGCTCAGTTTAAGCAAGTTGGTAGGGCCCAAGTATACAAGAACTTTCTTTCTAGCAAGGGTCAATACTATGCCCTCTACAATGGTAGAAGGATGTTTTCAAGACTAAAAATTATGCCTATGGTATGGGTGCTGTAAAGGCCACAGCACATTTGCCCAGGCCATTACTTATAACTTAAAGGGCCACACCATCTTGGCAGTTTCTGCTTCTGCTTTGGCTCCTCTTGCGGGGCTCCCCTCCATCATGTGGGAGAAAGTCCAAAGCACTTTGGCAGCGGCACCGAGATAATTATAATTTTGTATTTTTTTCCCAATCCAAGCCTTATTATTATTATCTCCATGCCACTGCCGAAGCACTTCACACTTTCTCCCACAGAGCGGAGGGGAGCCCGACTAGAGGAGCCGAAGTGGAAGCAGAAACTGCCGAGGTGGCGTGGCCCTTTAGGTTATAAGTTATAAGTTTGGGCATGCAGTGACTTGTCCCAGTATCCTGCCAGGCCAGCAGCAATTTATGTTATAATTACCAAGGCACTAGTACAGTTTTCTGGCATATTTGATGCAAATCTTGTGCAAATATGTCTGACAAAAATAATCTTTTTATTGATAACATAAGAATTCTAAACATTGTGGTTGATATCATCATCATCATCGTTATATTTCAACTTGTATGCCGCCCCACTCGCAATGCGACTCTGGGCTGCTAACAAAGAAACAGAGTATCACAAATTACAATTACAAAGTATCACATTAACATAAAATATAAAAAAATCAAGAACAATACACATTTAAAAGAAATACACGGGGGGGGGGGGGGAAATACATTGCAAAAACTCAGACTTGTCCACTTCCCTCCAGGCTGAATGGCCAAGGGAAAACATCCAGCAGCAATGGCAACGTTGGCATTCTTCTGGTCAGCCGGCTGAGCCACGCAGCTGTTAGCGTTTCCCTCAAAGCCGGCCCGGCCGAAGGAAGAGTCCGGTGGCGGCAGTGGCTGCAGTGGTGGCAGCAGTGGCAGCGGTGGCAGTGGTGGCAGCGGCATTGTTCTTATGGCCAGCCAGCCAACCTGTGCAGCTGTTCTTGTTTCCCTTAAGGCTGGGCCAGCTGAGGGAAGAGTCTGGTGGTGGCACTGCTGTTCTTATGGCTGGCCGGCTGAGCCGCGCAGCTGTTCGCATTTCCCTCAAGGCCGGGCCGGCTGAGGGAAGAGTCCAGTGGTGGCATCGTTGTTCTTCTGGCTAGCCGGCCAAGCCGCGCAGCTGTTCTCATTTCCCTCAAAGCTGGGCCAGCCGAGGGAAGAGTCCGATGGCGGCGGTGGCATTCTTATGGCCAGCAGGCCGAGCTGTGCAGCTGTTCGCGTTGCCCTCAAGGCCAAGCTAGATCCTCAACAGTCTACTGAGCAATTGGTTATGTAACAATTATTTGAACCATAGTATATTAAATTAACAGACAATTACATTTTTGATGCTGGGGAAGGTGGAGGACAAAAGAAGGGGGTGGCCAAAAATAAGATGGCTAGATGGTATTGTAGATGCAATGGGCACAAAGCTGTGTGGGCCAAAGAACCCTTTCCCCATTTTCTTGTGGGACTTTTGTTTTGTTTTCTTTCTTGTTTACTCAGTGGCTTAAGTGACTAAGATGCTGACTGGGAGGCAGAAGGTCAGCAGTTCGATTCCAGAGTACTGCAGAATGGAATGAGCTCCCATCTTTATCCCAGCTCCTGCCATCCTAGCAGTTCAAAAGCAAGAAATTGCAAGTAGATAAATAGAGACAACTTTGGTGGGAAGGCAACAGTGTTCTGTGCACTCTGGTGTCTAGTTATGCTTGCCACATAACCATGGAAATGTCTGCAGACGCAGACAATGCTGGCTCTTCGGCTTTGAAACAGAGATGAGCACTGAACCCTAGAGTCGGATACGGTTGGCTTTCAAGCAAGGGAAACCTTTACCTTTACCTTACTCATTTTTAATTATTTTTTCCCCTGGGAAGCAAAGAAAGTGCAGAATAGTAAACCAGCCCCCTAGGGTTACCAACTGCTTGTAAGCAGCTTGGCTTTAATGAACTAGCTCCCCACCCCCTCCCAAGTTAACTCTAGAACAGAAACAAACCCCCCGTCTCTCATATAGTGATCAAGCACCATCCCCCACCCCTCCCGTTAACTCTAGAAGAGAAATGAACCCCCTCTCTCTCATATAGTGATCAATCATCATCCCCCACCCCCCACCCCTCACGTTAACTCCAAAACAGAAATGAACCCCCCTCTCTCTCATATAGTGATCAAGCACCATCCCCCACCCCCACCCCTCCCAAGTTAACTCTAGAACAGAAACGAACACCCCCCTCTCTCATATAGTGATCAAGCACCATCCCCCACCCCCACCCCTCCCAAGTTAACTCTAGAACAGAAACTAAAGCCTTCAGCCAGGAGGCAGGGCAGAAACAGCTCAATAAAGCATGAGAGTGAGAGAGAAGTCTCTCACTGATTTGCCCCTGCATATATGAAATATCACTCACCTCTAGAGTAGACTCCCGTCCGTCCCATGGTGGCTCCTGTGACCAGCAGCAGCAAAAACGAAGCCTCCATGACCACGTAGCAGGGAAGGGAAATGAAAGAAAAACTACAGAATGCCCCCACCACCTTCTCTCTCTCCCCTTCCACAATCGAAAAGCCTGCCACCAGAGGGGTGGCCAGAAAAACATACTGTAGCTTCACCTGTGAGGGCTCCGGTCAGGATTTTTTTTTTAAAAAAAATAAGGGATATTACGGGGAAATTAATAAAACGGGAGGGGGTGGGAAGAGGGGTAAAAATAAGGGGTTTTCCTGGGGAAAACAGGATACTTGACAGGTATGGAAATCCCAGGACAGAAAGTTGACACTTAGACTCAGAGTTTTCCCTTCACTGACTTGTTCACTTTTAAAGAATATTTTTGAAAAACAGCCAAATGCTACTAACTGCTGACATGTGATACAGAACAAATGATTCCCTCATTAACCTTGTTGTTGCCTCAGAAACAACAACAGAGCAAGAGGCAGCAGCCTGAAGTGCAGGGTGAGCTGGCATTTAAGCAGCAGGTTGCTATTTCTCCACCATATAGGGAGGCCACAATCATATAACTATCAAAGTACCTTCCATTATTTCCTCACAGCATGTGCTCTGGGGAAATGAAAAAATACTAACTTTGGGGTGTAATGACCTTTCTTTTTACTGACTTCAGCCTCCACTTCACCCATGTTGTGTTCTAAAGCATGTGCCTTTATCCAATGCAACCTATTCCATGTGTAACATTATAACCTCAGCTGTATCACTGTAACCATAATAGGACGCGAGCTAGTGACCACTAGATGGCAATAGCGAGCGTCCAAGCTCATTGGTCCAAGACTCACCTAAGAGCAACAGCACGGGAGGATTCCCGCCACCACCTTCACCTGGACAAGAAGGGCGTGACCTGAAATGACGTCATGCGGACAGTAGCCAATGGACTGTCAAGGAGCCACATTCAAATGTATAGCCACTGTATATATTGAGCTGTTCGTCCGCCATTACCACATGTTCCCTCTGACCAGCATGTAATAAAGTTGTGTTAAGCCAGCTCTTCGGCTGTCCTGGTGTCTTTGGTCCCATACACTAAATTGGCGACGAGGATGGGATAATGGCTGCCCATGGGACCAAGACATATGCCGGTTTCGACATCAAGAAACCGCAAGATTGGGAACTCTTCGAAATGGACTTCCAAGGCGCGCTGGTGGAGTTCGAGGTGACGGACGAGGCGAAGAAAAGAGCCATCCTCACCAGAATGCTCGGGCACGACGGCAAGAGGGTATTGATTGACCTCATCGCACCCAAAAAGGCGGCTGAATTCAAGGCAAAAGAGCTCCTGAAGGTGTTGCGAGACCATTTCCGGCCCTCGGTGGCGATGTTTCCCGCTCGGAGCGCGTTTTGGAGGCGAGTCCAAGCGCCTGGAGAGTCGGTCACCGCCTTCGTAGCGGCCCTGCGTCTGGCTGCCGGCCCATGCAAATGGGAGAACTTGGAAGTCACCCTCAGGGACTGCGTGCTATGCGGCCTGAAGGACGCCGAGATCCAGCGCACGCTGATGAACCAGGAGCCGCCCCCCACGTTGCAGGAGGTCCTGAAAGCGGCACAGGCCGCGGAAGCCACGAAGGCCGGGGTGCAAGAGCTCCAGGACTGGCGGCCGAAGGCCGACAAAACAGAGAGTTTGGTGCACGCAGCCCGGCGAATTTCGAAATCGTCCGCCGAAAGCAGCGACGACGAGGGCGTCCGGAGGGTCCGGAAGGAGGGCCGGCGCTGCGACGGCTGCGGGGCGGCTCACGACCGTGCCAGGTGTCCTTTCAGAAAAGCCGAGTGCCACAACTGTGGACGACGTGGGCACATCGCCAAAGTCTGCAGACAACGGCGCAAGGACCGGAGGAGCTCGCCCGACCGCGCAGCGAGGCCAGACCGCTCGACGAGACTCAAGGAGGGCGCCCGGCCCACGAGGAAGCAGGACGGCGTGGGCCGCATCTCCGACGACAGCGACGACGACGCCCCAGTTTTCAGCATGTCCTTGGGACACCCCCGCTACTTTGTTGAGGTACTGGTGCAAGGGGCCCCTGTTAGGATGGAGATTGACTCTGGCTCCTCATATTCTATCATTTCCCAGAGTGAGTTCTTGAGAATTGCCCCCCGCGTACGGCCCAAGCTCAAAGCGTTGAGGTCCATGCTTCGGGACGTGCAAGGGAACAGTATCCCGGTGTTGGGGGTTGGGAAATTCCAGGTCCAGTATAAGCGGCACGCCGCGGAACTCCCCCTAGTCGTTCTTAAGGGGGGTAATTGCAGCCTCCTCGGGACTCAATGGTTTCAGCCCCTGGGCCTGTTTATTGGGGGGGGGGTGCACGCCGTTGGGTCTGACCCAATACAGGAGGTGTGCGACGCACATCCCGAAGTCTTCAAAAAGGGACTTGGGAAGTTCAATGGACCCCCAGTAACTTTCGACCTGGACCCGGAGGTCCGCCCAATAAGACTCAAACCGCGCAGAGTGCCTTTTGCACTAAAGGACAAAATAGAGGCGGAACTGGACAAATTAGTGGGCCAGGGGATTCTTGTTCCTGTTGATTCTGTGGAGTGGGAAACTCCAATTGTCACGGCATTGAAGGCCAATGGGGAGGTTCGCATTTGCGCCGATTATAAGTGCACCATTAATAAGGCAATCCGCCCTAATGCATATCCGGTGCCGGTGGTCAGCCATTTGCTAGCCAGGTTACATGGGGGAAAGTGTTTTGCTAAACTCGACCTGGCACAGGCCTATCAGCAACTCATGGTAACCCTTGCCGCAGCTGCTGCACAGACCATAGTCACGCATAAGGGGGCGTTCCAGGTGACGCGCCTCCAATTCGGCGTGAACTCGGCGCCTGGGATTTTCCAGTCGCTCGTGGAACGCCTCTTCAAAGGGCTGGATGGCATTTTGCCATATTTTGATGATGTATTGATAACGGGGGGAGTGAGGTTGAGTTGGCTGAAAGGCTAAACAAGGTCCTGGCGGCATTCAAACGGGCGGGGTTGAGGTTGCGAAAAGACAAATGCGTCTTCTTCGCGAAGGAGGTTGAGTTCTTAGGGTTCCGAGTAACACCCGAGGGGATCAAACCGTCCAAATCCAAGGTGGCCGCCATCAAGAAAGCCCTTCGCTCCACGTCCAAGCCCAAGTTGCAGTCGTTCCTAGGGCTCTTAAATTTCTACCACTCCTTCCTTCCACGGAAGGCTGCGGTGGCTGAGCCGCTTCACAAGTTGCTCAAGAAAGATGCGGCATGGAAGTGGGGCGATGACCAGGAGAGGGCATTCACGGAACTGAAACAACTCCTGGTGTCTGACGCCATTCTGACCCATTTCGACCCCAAACGGCCAGTAGTACTGATCTGTGATGCATCCCCGGTGGGGGTGGGGGCGGTGTTATGCCACGTGTTGGAAAACGGGAGGGAGGCCCCAATAGCGTTTTACTCCAGGTCCCTGTCCCAAGCGGAGAGGAATTACGCCCAGACAGACAGGGAAGCGCTGGCGATAATTGCAGGGACCAAAAAAATTCACGATTTTCTTTATGGCCGCCCTTTCACCATCGTGACTGACCACAAGCCCCTGCTAGGCATTTTTACCGCAGATAAGCCCACGCCACAGATCCTGTCCCCGAGGATGCTTAGGTGGGCCATTTTTCTCAACGCCTACCAGCACGCGTTGGTGTACCGGCCCGGGAGAGAAATCAGCCATGCGGACGCCCTGTCGAGGTCCCCCCTCCCCCAGACACACAGCCACGTGGGCGGGGAGGAGCCGGACCGCCAGGTACTCATGATAGAAGTCTTAGACTCGCCCCCCATAGTACCCGCCGATATCGCTAAAGCGACAAGCAGAGACAGGACGTTGGCGGCGGTTAGCTCCTGGGTACAGAAAGGGTGGCCAGCGTCTTCCCCAGCTGAAGAATTCGCTCCCTTTTTCAGGAAAAAGTTGGAACTGTCCCTAGAGAGGGGGTGTCTCTTGTGGGGGCAGCGGGTGGTGATTCCCACATCCCTTCGGCCGCGGGTGCTTAAACTGCTGCACGTCAGCCACCCCGGAATGGTGCGCTCCAAGGCGCTGGCCCGTAGTTATTTTTGGTGCCCCCAGTTAGACGCCGACATCGAGCACATGGTCGGCACTTGTGAGTGTTGCCAATGCTCCAGACCGGAAGAGGCCCATCTTCCCCACAGGGAGTGGGACGCGGCTAAGGGGCCGTGGTCCCGGATACACATAGATTTCGCTTGCCCGTTCCGAGGAACTCTGTTTCTCCTTGTTGTGGACACTTTCTCCAAGTGGTTGGAGGTCATCCCAGTCACGAGCACCTCCTCGGCCGCGACAATAAAGCATCTGCGGAGAATTTTTTCCACGTTCTGCATACCCGACACTCTAATTAGCGATAACGCTAGTTGCTTCACGTCCGCTGAGTTCAGGGCATTCACAGAGATTAACGCCATCCGGCACATCACCTCCGCCCCCTTCTATCTGGCCACCAATGGCCAAGTGGAGCGCCTCGTCCGCACCACGAAGGACGCGCTGCGGCGCATGGGCCCCGGGGACCTCAACCTGCAAGTGTGTCAGTTTCTGCTAGGGTACAGGGTGACCCCGTTGGCATCAGGATACTCCCCCGCGGAGCTCTTAATGCGCAGGAAACTGGCCACCATTCTCACTAGGCTAGACCCCACGAGAGTAGAAGACAAGGGGAGGAACATCGGGCTAGAGGCCACAAAGAGTTTTAGCGTAGGCGCCCCCGTGCACTGCAGGAACTACGCCAGCGCGGGGTCAGCCTGGGTACCGGGGGTGGTCGTGGAGCAGACCGGTCCCGTGTCGTACCGCATGGAGACCAACACAGGTCTACTCTGGCGGTGGCACGCGGACCAGCTACGGAACTGGGTCCCGGGAAAGCAGGGCGCTGAAAGCGCGGAGCCGAATTCAGCGTTAGGGTTCTCCCCCACCCGTTTAGCCCAAGGGGGAGGAGAGGGGGGCCCAGAGTCCCCACCAAGGGGGGAGGAGAAGGAATTTGTCCTCGTAGATATCCTGCGGGATCCCCCAGCAGAGTTTAATTTTGAGTTACAGAACCGGGGGGGTTTTTGGAGTGGTCCCCCACCCATCCAAGCGAGAAGAGGGGTTTTACGTTAACCCCTGGTGCCCCCGGTTCGCCCACAACGGAATCTACCCTTTCCCCTAAAGCTGCAAAACCGCGGCAAGCCACTAACGAGTCTCCCCCTCCCATTACAGGACAAGGGTCCAGGGAACAAGGAAGCGGGAGCGGCCCCCGCGGGTGCCAACCCACATCGCGGCCCAAACGCGAGTGCAAGAAACCATCTTGGTTAGGAGACTTCGTCTCATCCTAGGGGGGAGGGATGTTGTGTTCTAAAGCATGTGCCTTTATCCAATGCAACCTATTCCATGTGTAACATTGTAACCTCAGCTGTATCACTGTAACCATAATAGGACGCGAGCTAGTGACCACTAGATGGCAATAGCGAGCGTCCAAGCTCATTGGTCCAAGACTCACCTAAGAGCAACAGCGCGGGAGGATTCCCGCCACCACCTTCACCTGGACAAGAAGGGCGTGACCTGAAATGACGTCACGCGGACAGTAGCCAATGGACTGTCAAGGAGCCACATTCAAATGTATAGCCACTGTATATATTGAGCTGTTCGTCCGCCATTACCACATGTTCCCTCTGACCAGCATGTAATAAAGCTGTGTTAAGCCAGCTCTTCGGCTGTCCTGGTGTCTTTGGTCCCATACACTAAAACCCACTAAATGAAATTTCAGCCATCAATTTGTCTAAATAAATCCATATTGCTTGTATCACCTGGAATTATGGCCTTGATCTGGGAAATTCAGCATTTATTTGGTTTATGGGTGGGGAGGGGAGAGGAAAAAAGACACAACAGAAATATAGTGACTTTAATTTGATTTAGGGGTCATTGGAACAAACATTAACAGTTCTCCAGGGTATTTTGCAAGTGGGATGATCCACTTTTTTCTCTACACATGTTTGATGGAGTGACACAACTCCCTGCTAATGTGTCTTTTAAGACCCTGCCAGAGGCTTCTACTATTTTGGTGCATTCCCATATAGGCACCTGTGGATCCTGGGAATGGCTTATATGGGAACCTTGCAGTTGTCAAAACTGGTTCCAGTGACAACTCCCAGTATCCTCAAGACACTTACAAGCCACTTCAGCACATCAGAAATTCAACACTTCCCCTGATCATTTAAGTATGCTCTTGGGAAATGAAATAATTTTTTAATGTTTTCTAAATCATTGCTGATGTGATGCATAATTTCATTTAATTTTTTTAATTACATGTCAATGCATTGTTCATTAAAATCATCTCTGCAAAATGATACATTGCTTCAGTGAAGACCTAGCAGGGTTCTTTTTTTAAAAAAAGTCACTTCTCTGACAATCAGAGAAGGTATTCATTCAGTTAGACATCTTCTTTTTTCCCATGTCTTTTTTCCTTGGACAGCCAAAATGAAGCCACTTTCTTCGCTTTGATGTAAGTGACAAATGTAAGTCCTCATCTGTGCGTGTTTCTGGTAGTCATGGGAAGACCAGTAAATGAGCTGGATTCTGTATCTCTCCACATTCACACAGCGTGTTATTGTCTGCCAGCAGCCCCCACTTGAGTATGCTGGTCTTACATTTAGGCACTCCAACCATCAGCCTACTCAGAGTCCTCCAAGTGATGTAGGTGTTGTGTATTCAGGTTAATTGCAAGTTGTTCCAGCAATGCTTTGCAAAGACAAAATGGTGATTTCCTGCTATCAACATTAGCTGCTAGATTTGGCAGGTACTCTTCCCTTCTGGGCGCGCTCTTTAGGCTAATCAGAGTTCAATGATTGGGTGCAACTTTGGATCCTGTTCGTGATTGGTTAAAACTGGTATATCATGTTGTGAGTCTCCAATCTTCCCTTTTTAGGGAAGGTTCTGGAGAAGACAGTGGTGCGTCAGCTACAGGGTGTTCTGGATTATCTGGACCCCTTCCAGTCTGGATTCAGGCCTGGGTATGGTATGGAGATGGCATTGGTCGCATGTTGCAATGAGACGTGGGAGGCGGCCGTGTGGTGAAGTCCAGCCCCGACCGGAGTTGGGAGCAAGAATTTATTCTCTGCCGAGGGGTGAAGACGCATATCTAAGACAATTGCGCCATCCCCTGTACAGAAGGCTTGCGTGCATTGCATTCTCATGAAACCTGTGTCTTGAAGGCTATTCTGAGGCAACCCTGAGGTTAATGAAAAACCCGTACCAAATTGCCTTGGGCTGGTGAGACCCATTGTTCCTGCCCTAATCTTGGGGTCTATGTGGATTGACCCCGGTGGTGTGGGTCTTGTCCCTTGTTTGCCCCTGTCTGCTTGCTTAACTTTATTTGCCCCCAGCCTGAGCCATTGTTTATTCCTAGCCTGCCTGCTTATCTCCCCAATTTCCTCTCCAGCCGAGCATGGCTCCAACTAGTTTGGGGACTGGCATGCAGGTCTGTGGACACCAGGTGCACCCCTTGGGAGAGGTTTAATATCCAATTAATGTGGGCAACCACCATTTCCCCCTTTTTTACTGTTTAAATCGGTCTGGCTGAGGGCTTGATAGATGTAAGGCATGATCTGCTTGGGCATAAATCTCTCTTTGGGCTTCCAGCATGAGGTGTACATCAACATGAGCGATGGGATGCACTGCAGAAATCAGCAAAGCATAATCCCAACAACTATGATTATAGCTATGGTCTGGAGCGCTGTTTGCATCCACCCCCAGGGCACCCAAGACCACAATGCATCCCACCAAGCCCAATTTGTGTCCTCTTTGATGTTTTTGACTAAGGTGTCTAGTTCAGCTATTCGGCTCTGGACCTTGCGAGAGTTGTCCGTCAGGTTGAAGCAACACATGTCGCGGACTGATTCGCAACCCAAATGGTGTAACAGCAGCAGATAATCAGTGCCTGCGTGGTTGTCTAAAACCACATGTCTAAGCTCAGCCTGCTCCTGGTTTAACATTGCAATGGCTGATGAGGTGCAATTAATTGCTTTTGGCTAACACGCACGTTAGTTGGCTGACTCGGTGCTCATTGCCGACTGTCAATCCTGGTACCCCCACTATGCTGACAGCTAAGGAAACATACCTTGCCCTGCTGAGCAGGGAGATGTTGCTATCGCATGTCCTGTCTAGCTGGACCCCTCTCCGCTTAGGCTGTTCTGGCTTCTGGGTCACCATATCCCTCCCCGGGAGTACCAAGGTCAGGCCACTCACACAACAGTATGAGTCTGACAGATTGGCCGGTATGTAGTTCCATGTCCTTTGATTGCACATAAAGAACCATCCCAGAGGCAGGATGATGTGGGCATACACATAACTAATTGTCTCTGGTTTGGCACATTTCCAAGTCTCTTTCCCTGGGTTCAGGCAATGGTGGTGTGGGTCTTTGGCTGTGAAGCAACCCACCATTCTGGCACAAGTGGTGTTTTGGTTGATGGCCACCCGTGGTGTGTAAAGGGTGATTGCATCGGCCGGCAAAGTCCTTATCACCCGAGTACCCCATTTTGCATAAGCCCCATAAGTGATCTTGTGATGGTGGTGGAATGACCGCAATCACTCAGTGTCCCCAGCCTGATCTCCTGGCACTCAGCACACCGGAATCAGGCAAGTACTCAAAAGAAGATGCAGCGTCTGTGGTTTGTTGCAGGTAAAAGTCAGATTGGTTGACAAGTCCGGCTAATTTCTCCCAAATATTATACTGTATTCTAGCTGTCAAGTCCCTTCTAGATGCTTGGACTCCTCCCCCCACTATCAAGAGGAAGATCATGATGATCATCAGTGAATTGTAGGTGATTTGGGCTAGCACCGCAGTCACCATGTTTTGTGGGGTTGACTCAGTATTCTGCTCCCTCAGAATGGAAAAAAGTATCATCACACAGGGTCTTGACCATCCCCCAGGTCACACTCGGTTCCTGTCTCGGTCTGGGTCATCTGTACCGCCTCTGTCCCGTCATCAGGCTCACTCCTTCCATCTTGGGCAGGGGGTTCTGTGTCGCTCTGGTCCACACCATGCTGCTCGAAATGTGGCTTCACACAGTGACTAAGTACCCAAAACCAGACCTGTGGGAGACATAATCGATGCATACCCTCTCCCCCAAGTTATCAGCGGTGCCAGACCCCTCCAGGAGGAGTCTGGCGGTACCCTGAAGCGGACGATATGTCGTGGGAGGGTCTCCTGTTGCCTGAAGTGCTTCTTCTGAGGAGTGCAGTCCCAAAAAATGTTGAGATAATTGTATGTGAATAATATTTTGTGCAGGTGTTGTTGCGCATGGCCCTGATTTTGGGGGGTGACTATCTCCTCCCTTCTTGTTTGTTTTTCAATGTAGGACTTTAACGTCCAGTTTACCCGTTCAACAATTGCTTGTCCTTGAGGGTTGTATGGAATCCTGAATGTGTGCTTTACATCCCAAATTGCTAGAAATAATGCCAATTGTTTGGAACTATATGCCGGCCCGTTGCTGGTTTTTATGAGGTCGGGCTTGCTCATGACCGCGAAGCAGGTTAAAAGATGGAGCTCGACATGAGTGGTGGTTTCTCCTTTCTGGGCTGTAGCCCAGGCAAATTGTGAATAAGTATCAATGGAGACATGCATGTACTGCCATCTCCCAAATTCTGGGATGTGCGTGACGTCCATCTGCCAAATCTGGTTAGATCCCGTCCTTTGTGGGTTGATCCACCACAAGGGCCCCCCTGCGGCCCCGCGCACTGTGGGCAGGAGTGCACGATACCCTGTGCCTGTGACAATGGGAGGTTAAATTGCCGTGCCAATGCCTTGGCGTTCTAATGAAAAATGCATGGCTTTGTATGGGGGTCGTTAAGACACCCATTACCAATTTCTGGTGGATTTCCCTAGCGGCCGCATTGGTCCTGCTGTTTCCCCCCGAGATGGGACCAGGTAAATCCTGGTGACTCCTAATGTGGGCTACATACAGGGGCTCCCTGCGATGCCGCAGGTGAAACTGCATGGTCAAAAATAGGCTCAAAAGATTCTTGTCAATGGTGGGAGTGATGTAGGCTCCTGGTAGGTTGTGAACCAAATCCCTAATGTACTGGCTGTCTGTGATGACGTTTAGTGGCTCCCTAGCGAATGTCTTTAAAGTGAGATTTACTGCTGCCAATTCCGCTCTCTGTGCTGACTTCTGTGGAAGTGTCAGCAGTGTTTTCCAGATTGCCCCTTCTTGCCAAGTGAGAACTCCGTACACCCTTTCCCCCATCGGTGAATACTGTCCTGGCCCCCTGAATGGGGATCATGGACAGCATGCCCTGTAACCTGATGGTCTGGGTCTAAAGTGAGACAGGTCCGGGGGTCCTTAGGCAAGTAGAATGCCAGGTTAACTGTTAACCCTTCTAATGCTATGGGTAGGGTGTCTCCCAACTGCATCAACTGCTGCATCTGCTCTTTATTGAATGGTACGACTATCTTGGCTAAGTCAAATCCTGAGATTTGCTCTTAGTCGCCCTTTATGAATCACTGTGGCTACCAACTCTTGGGGAAAATGATGTTCTTGGATGTGGTGTTGGGTAAGTACACCCTCTCCATGATCTTCGTCTCCCTGTCTGAGTCTATGCATAGTGCTCCTGTGAACATGGCCCCTGTCTTTATGATGTACACATTTAATATGGGGACATGCAATCCCTTGTCTATTCTGTCCACCCACTGGTTGCTTAGGATCCCATTTACTGTTGCTAACACTTGCTTAGCCTCCCTTTGAACTTGTATTCAGTCAGCTGGCTGCCTCCCTTGGATTAACAGCACAAAAAGCAGTTTCAAGAGGTCAGTGTCTATTTTGAAGTATGGCCTTGCCCAATTAATGTTCCCTAGAATCTGTTGTAGCTCTACGAGCATGACTGTGTCCTTAATGTTGATCTTTGCAGCACTGGAGCTGCGAAAGATCTGAGCAATCTATGCCCTAAATGTGAGTATGGCTCAGATCTCTGTACTTTCTCTGTTAAAAAGGGCTGTGGATAGAAAAAGGTTATTCAGCTTCAAGCATACCTGTCAACCTGCAGCTCCAGAAAAATGGGACCTGCGCACATTGCTTGTGCGCAGGTCACGTTCCACGCATGCGTGGAAAGGTTTTACCCCTTCCACGCACGCGTGGAAGCACTACGCCACTTGCGCAGCCCTTACACAAGTGACGTAGCGCTTCCACGCATGCGTGGAAGGGGTAAAACCCTTCCGCGCATGCGTGGAAAGCGTTTCCCCCGCTGCCAAATTACGGGTTTTGGCAGCGGGGGCCGGGTTATGACGTCAATCGACATCAATTTATCGGGTAATCCCAGCCAAATCGGGAAGGTTGACAGGTATGGCTTCAAGGCTACTGCTTTGTAAGCATTCTATGGGAGACTGGAACTTCCCATTCAGAGCTATGAATGGGAAAATTAGAATTTTTAACATGATTAGAATTTCATATTTGTTGAGGTCCATATTTCACCAATCTGAAACAGATTTTTTTAAACTGAGAAAATATTCAAGCAATGTCATGCAATATAGCATGGAACCTGCCTTAATGTAAGAAAAAAGGCAAAGCTGGTTAGATTTCCGCTTATTTTATCAACCTGTAGATAAAGAGCTGACACTTTGCTTCTCCATGGCAATTAAAGCACTCCTGGCAGGCAGGCTGTGGGGAAAAAGCATTACACAGACACAAAAGCTATGAATATCAGATGAAAAACCCATTTAAGAAGGTCTCTTTAAAGGAAAAAGTCATGATTATTCATAACAGAGAATGACCTAGGCTGTTTTAGTAACCTATAGAAGAGCTAGAAGAATGTTATTAGGAATATAGCAAGCTATTAGCCTTCTTTGGCTTAAGAATGAAAGATAAGATATTCAAACAAAGCATACCAGTATTTTACGTAGGCATATTACCTAGGCTGGACTCACAGCCGTAATTATTTGTCAAAACTTGCTCCAAGTCCCTATGATTTTCGGTGGGGCTCGGGGTTCCTCCTTCAGGCACCTTCCTAATCTTTCCCATACCTCTGGATCCATCGTACCTGCCTCTGGGTAGAACAAGCAATGCTCCCACATGTACACCACTAGGTCCATTACCTCTCTCTTCCCCAACTCTATTTTGCATTGGCTGGTCTGGTCTTTGAGCTCCCTAAATGAGCTCGCTGCCTAACAGATGAATAAGCCCCCATACTACCTGAAAGGGTCCCCGAAGTTGCCTCCACAGGATGATTTGGTGCGCCGGAGGTAGTAAATCAGGGCGGGCTCACAGGATGATGTCCCTCAGATATCGGTTGGTTAGGATCGTGGCAATGGTTCTCTGCCGTGGGTCTGCCTTCACTGCTGAGGATCGCGTCTCGGCTCTTCCTTCGCTTTGGAACGTGCTTCCGATCACGTCGGGGTCACCATATGTTGCAATGAGATGCAGGAGGCAGCCATGTGGCAAAGTCCAGCCCCGACCGGAGTCAGGAGCAAGTATTTATTCTCTGCCTAGGGGCAAAGATGCGTATCTAAGACAATTGCGACATCCCCTGTACAGAAGGCTTGCGTGCCCCTGTCTGCTTGCCTAACTGTATTTACCCCCAGCCTGAGCCATTGTTTATTCCTAGCCTGCCCGCTTATCTCCCCAATTTCCTCTCCAGCTGAGCACGGCCCCAACTAATTTGGGGACTGGCCTGTGGGTCTGTGGAGAGGTTTAATATCCAATTAATGCAGGCCACCCACAGTCGCACTGATGGATGATCTCTGGCGGGAGCGAGATGGCGGCCATCCATCTGTTCTTGCTCTCCTTGACCTCTCAGCAGCCTTCAATACCGTTGACCACAGTATCCTTCTGGGATGGCTCAAAGGGTTGGGGATCCAGGGCACTGTGTTGTCCTGGTTTTCCTCATTCCTGAAGTGCCGGACCCAGTCAGTGTGGTTGGAGAGTGAGAGATCCAGTCCTAGGCCTCTTCAATATGGGCTGCCTCAGGGCTCGGTGCTCTCTCCTCTCCTATTTAACATCTACATGAAGCCGCTGGGTGAGATCATTCGTTCCCACAGGGTGCGGTACCACTCAGCTGTACATCTTGGCCTGTGGGGACCCCAGCGAAGCTGTCAAAGTCCTATTGGGATGTCTGGAGGCTGTGGGGGTCTGGATGGGGGGCAATGGGTTACAGCTGAATCCTAGCAAGACTGAGTGGCTATGGGTTTGGGGTCCTATGTTATTCCGGGAGCTGCCATCCTTGGTCTTAGATGGGGTTTCTCTGCCCCAGATGGACCCAGTGCACAACTTGGGGGTCCTGCTGGACTCTTGACTGCTACTAGAAGAACAGGTAGCAGCCATGGCCAGGTGGGCCTTCATACAACTTCGTGTGATACACCAGTTGCGCCCACTCCTGGATAGGGACTCCTTGCTTATGGTCACACATGCTTTGGTCACCTACAGACTGGACTATTGCAATGCGCTCTACAGAGGACTGCCCTTATCAACCATTCGGAGGCTGCAGCTGGTCCAGAATGAGGCAGCCTGGGTAGTGATGGGATGTGGGCATTATGCCCATGCCACACCCCTACTCCGGGAGCTGCACTGGTTACCAGTCTGCTTCCAGGTGCAATTCAAGGTACTGGTTATGACCTTTAAAGCCCTATATGGTAGTGGACCAGGATACCTAAGAGACTGCATCACCCTAAGAATATCTGTCCGTCCAACCAGAGCAGACTGGAGAGGGTCCCTGATTGTTCCATTGACCAGAGGGGCTCACCTATCTGGCACAAGAAAAAGGGCCTTCTCCGTGTCTGCACCGGCCCTTTGGAACCTCCTGTCAGTAGAGCTACGGCTGCAGATGGAGTTGCTGCCCTTCAGGAAAGGACTTAAGACCTGGCTGGCGGGGCAGGTATGGGGCCCCGAGGGCAATGAGGCTCCTGCCTGCTGGCTCTTACCATGAGATGCACCCTCTCTCCTCTGTATGGGGTGGGTGGGAACTTTAAGGGGGCGGGGGTTTCTACTGTATTTATTGTATGGGGTTTTTAGTTTATGTAAGCCGCCCTGAGTCGGGTTTCCCTGAGTGGGCAGCGAACAAGTCAAAAAATTAAATTAAATTAAATTAATGATTGGTTAGTTAATGTTGTCTGGCGGGTTACTACATTGCATCAAAGAGTCACCGCCAGGGAGACACTATATAAGTGTAAACAAGGGTGGGGCCGGGGCTGGATCTATGCTTCTCATTATCGCTGCAGGTTAGACCACGCTGGGCTAACCTGGGGTCTTCTCGATATGCTCACATGCAAGGTGTAGCTTAGTACATTGCCTCTATGGTAGAATTCAGAGAGACCAATTACATGGGACTTGTGTAGCCATCTGAGGTCCGGATATTCCTTGTAAGAGTAACCAGAAATACTTTACAATAAACCGTTTGCTGTTCTGTTCATCGTTTGCTGGACTGTTCTTTACAAGGGCCGGACACGACAGTAGGGGAGGTTGAGTTCCTCAACTATATCCTCCTTTAATGTTGTTCCTTTTCCAGTGAACTCCTTCCTCCATCTTCTATTTTGGTTTTCCTCTTTAGTACCCTGAAGAATGTTTGTTCTAAATAGCTCTGTTTAGGGAAGCTTTTAGAGAATCTGATGAAAGATTATTTTTATTATTTCTTTCTAAGCCCTGATTTTACTTGTAGTTGTCATTTTATTAACTATTTGGTTATATTTTTCTTTTGTAACTTACCATCATGTGGGGTTTTGTTTTAATATGGTCATTACTGTTCATGCTTTTTCAATTAGGTCTTGTTCACCTCTCTAAATGCAAATACCACCATTCTGAGAAGCTTACTAGTGGGTGGAATACAAATGTAAGGAATTAATAAATTAAAAATGTCCTCCTTGATCATAGGTTTTAACAAGTGAAAGTGACATTCTGGAAGAGGAAAAGGTTGCTTTATCCCTGCAGGTTCCCCCTGTGAGTCAGAACTCTCTCTTTTATATGTTCTGCCTTATATTGGAGAACCTGCAACAGCCACCCCCTTTTCAGACTCTTGAATTCCCACATTGAAGGTGACTGAGGAGGGCATGCTCCCCTCATTGAGTGTGGAGAACACATGCCTTCACCATGACTGAACAGAGTTGTTAGCAATAATTTTCCAGGCTTCCAGACCTCCATAGAGCTCTGGTTCAGATACTGGCTGAAATCCCATTGCTTGGCATAGTTAGCACTAAGCCCTGGTGCCACAGTGGTTAAACTGCTATACTGCAGCTACAACTGCTGACATTGTGAGTCTGATCCTGATAGGTTTCAAGGTTGATTCATCCTTCCAAGGTCAGTAAAATGAGTTCCCAGCAGGTTTGGGCCAAAAAATGTTAATTATCTTGTGAACTGCTGAGGCAGTATATAAGTGTAATTGCTATTGCTAAATCACACAAGAAGAGGCTCATTGAAATAGTGGAGATTTGGTGAGTCAACTCCTCTACTCTTCTTTTGTGTTTAGACCAGATGTGAAGCTATCAAAATGAAGCCAGCTTTTGGTGAGCTCATTCTGCAGGTCCTCTTGCTCGACCTAGTGTGAGAAAGATTAGCCAGCAACATAAGATTGCTGTTACCATGTTACCAGGATACCCCGATTGTGGTTCAAAAATACCACAATCTTTGAGGAGGCTCTTTCTGTGCACCCCAACCCCTTCTATAAGTTTCACTGGTTCAAATGGGCCTACTCTAGTTGCAGTTTACTGTGCTAACATAAATCACAACTAGAGTAGGTGTATTGGAATCATTGGATTCAGTGAGCCTACTCTACCCTGACTTACCAAGCAAAGCAACAGCCGAGGAATCACAAATGCCAGCACATTCTATGAATTTGTTTCCGTGGTGAAGATCAGAAAATGCTAATCACATCACAATTCTAAACATCTGACCTGCAGGGTTATTGTTTTTAAAAATGTACATTCATATGTATATAGTTCCATCAACTAGAATCCAAAATGACCAGCTTGAGCTCACTTAAAAAGCTGCCTCCGCATATAAAACTCTCAAAGTGTCCAGGGATGATCAAATAAGCATACCCCAGAAACTCATAATTAAAAGCAGGAACATGATCCAGCTAAGAGAGTGGTAAAGAAGCCTTGAGTGTGGAGGGAACTGAACATGTATGAGTAAATGAATTAGAAAATAATTTCCCATCTGCATGGCTTTGCAGTGCAACACAAGGGCCTCTCATAACTCAAGATTCACATATATTCTTTGATGATAACATAAAGGATGCTTGAGAGATAGACAATCCCCATTTGAATGCAGTCTTTAAATGAAGAAAAGAGAATGCAGTCAACAATGTAACGTGTTTCTCTAACTAAACAGTTTCCTACAATTGACCTTGAAGATGCTCAAATCAACTACAAGTGAAGCATGAAAAAAATGCATTTTTCACTGAAGTGCCAAGATTATTACTTGTCCTTTTTCGGCTCTACATGCATGCAGATCAATGTTAGATATATACTTAAAGAACCATCAGAAGAAATGTTCTTTTGCTTAGGCCATTTAGCACCTCTTTTTCCATTTACAGTAGCTCAGACACAAAGCAGAAGCCTACATGGCCAAGTATTAAGTATTCTGTTACAATAAATCATACTCGATGGGCATAAAACAATTTATCTGTCATTTTACATCACCACTTAGAGACATACATTTTTGTTTCCCAGGACTACAAAAAAAACTTGTATACACTGCCTAAATCAAAACTGTTGAACAAATTTGGCAGCATTATGTCAGGGAGAGAATGTCTGCAAGCATTTTGGAGATGTGGTAAAGATCAGATTGTTAAACTGCGTTTTCTTTCCATTTATAAAATGTTATAGGTTGGCACTGTCATACATTTGGAAATGTAGGGGCTGATAGATGGAGAAAGGGACTCCCAGACTTTTCAGTCAAACATCTTTCCCAGCTTGCACTGCAATAAAATGTGAAATCTAGAACTCCACTGCCCTCTGATGATCATTTCTATTGTTTTCCTACTGGGCATATTATTAATTAGTTTAGCTGCTTAGTTTTTCTATACAGTATTGCAAAATTTCAGGGTGGGGTAAAACATTTCAAACCATAGCCCAATAAAGCCAGAATAAAACTTCCCTATTCAGTATACAAAGCTCCCTACAAAATAGGTAAGTATTATGTAGACTCTTGAATGTCAAACTCCAGGAAATGTTCATACTGAGCTCTGAATTCCACTTTAGGGGTACATTTGCACTCTCTGTATATACCAATGGCTCTTGGATCCATGGCAAGTACATACAACAAACAATTTCTGATTGGTTTTCATACCGATACTTCAGAGACTGTCTCTCCTAAGAAAGCTGCTACTCTGTAGCCTTGCTTCCCAAAGCTTTTCCACTTTCTTCCACATATCAAGGACTGTTAGAAAAAGCAATGTTGAAATTGCTATTTTCAAATCTGATTTGGGTCTGTGCAGTGTTTGAATATGTCCATCATAAAAATCTATGTACTAGGTGAAATGTGTGTATCCTCCAGGGGATGATGGGCTTTTCCAGAAGAATGATTGCTATGTTGAGGAGTTAGTGATATTTCCCATTTCCTCTTTTCTACATCTCTAGAAATGATTAAAATCATTCTAAGCATCCACATGTTAAGATATTGAAATATGCTTATGCTTGGGGAAGTACACATTGACTGAGCAAAGATCTTTCCCATGGACTTTGTAAGATGGGGAGTATTTTGCAGAGCATCTTATGCAGTGGTGGGCATCAGCAGGTTCGCACCAGTATGCACGTACCGGTAGTAAAAAATAGCTGGCCCCGTCCACCTCCCCACCCACCTCCTCCTCCTCCTTGAAGAGGCTTTGGAAGGTGCTGGCTCCATTTCCCCCTTCCTCCAAGGCTTTTCCTAGGCTCCGTTTCACCCCAAAGCACATCCCCAGCCATTCCAGAGTGGTTGGAAAGGCACTTCAGGGGGAAACGGATCCCAGGAAAAGCCTTGGAGGAAGGGGATAATGTTTTCTGAAGGGGTTCTTTGCTATAGAGCTATGAAAATTGAAGCCTCTTCTATTTTCATCATTCTATAGCAAACCTCTGAAGCCCATGTGCTTTGGGGTGAAACAGAGCCAAGGAAAAGCCTTGGACAAGGGGGAAATGGCTTCAGAGGCTTCTATTTTCATAGCTCTATAGCAAAGAGCAGTCACATGGCCAACATGACACGCCCACCCAGTCACATTGCCACACCCACACTGTGGTAGGAATTTTTTTTATGCCCACCACTGATCTTATTTTCTAAGATATGATGTCTGCCAAGCAGAAGTAATTGTGTCTGGCAAGAGAACACAAGATGTCTAGACATCTTGTGATAGAGGAGGAGGTAGTATCTGCCAAACCTTGGCTATGATGTATAAGAAACAGCTGTGTGACCTTGACTAGAGTAATAAATGGGCAACAATAGCTAATAAAATGCCTGCGATGTATAATTAGTGTACATTCCAGATTGGACAGAGGAAGGGAAAATGAGCCAAGGTCATAGTGACCTTATGTTCTCACACAGATAGCAACTATTAATGATGTTATGGCTGATGCAATGGGTCCAGATGCAGAGGATGTAGCATCAATTAATTATTCCAGGTGGAGAGACATAGAGCCAAGGCTGATGGAATCAGCATTTTTACTGTATCTATACCTATAAATCTGAGCATAAACCGTTGGAATGTGACAAAGGCTCCCGCACGCAGCCATACTAGCCCGTACCGAGCTTCCTGCACTCGCCCAAACCCGGTCCGCATGTAACTGTCAGGTTGAGAAATGCACCAGTGGGGCAGGAGCCCCACAAACACAAGCAAAGAAAAAGGACTTCAATTCCCAACATTCTTTGCGCCGTGCCAATCAGGCTGAGAGGCGCGAGCAAAAAGAATGTTGGGAGACACATCGCACGGCCAATTGAAATTGAGCCTAATTAAAAAAAACGCCGCATGAACGCAAACCACAAACTCAAAACTACAAGTCCCAGCGTCCTGCGTGCTGTGAGCACGCAGAATGCTAAGAAAGTCGGTGCGCGAAAAATAAACTTACAAAAAGCAACAGGAGCGCAAGTCCCCAGCAAGCCGACTCAGCGCCTCACAGGCACGCAAAATAAAAGGCACAAAACACCACCGCGAGACACCCACCATCCTTCTTTCCTGGAGCAACAGGG
Source organism: Bradypodion ventrale (assembly GCA_035047345.1). Lineage (NCBI taxonomy): Eukaryota > Metazoa > Chordata > Lepidosauria > Squamata > Chamaeleonidae > Bradypodion > Bradypodion ventrale. The sequence continues at coordinate 19,156,133 of JAWDJE010000009.1, read as the reverse complement.
GGAAGAGGGACTCCCTCTCCTCCACGCTACCCCGCCAAAGACATGGCTAGACCACCACCGGCCTCAAGGAAAGTTGAGCCGGGGTGGAAAAAAACCCCCAAAACAGGCAGCAGTCCATCAGGGGAAGCACCATCCCTGGCAGATGACTGTATTCCAGAATACAAAAACAACAGCCAGCAAACCACAAGGAAGATCCCCACCCCTTACGGATCGCTGCCTGCCGATCTCTGGTTAGGTAAGCCGGGAGAAAAAGGAGACAGAGAAGAGAGAACCATTGTTAGGCACAGAAAGCTCTTCTCTGCCTTCTCCCTCTCCCCTGACCTACCTAAGCAACCTTCCCAGGAGAAGAACGGCCTGACTGCCTCCAAAGAGAAACCCACAGGCAGCCCATTCTTCAACCTAAAGTAACTACCAAAAACAAACACCAAAATTATTTAAAAATAATAAAACAAAAATAAATCAATAACTAAAAACCCCCATTAATAAACAAAAAGAAATAAACCACAAAATACACAAACAAAAACTTCCACAATACCACAAAACCCCAAACAAAACACCTATCTACAACACAAAAAAAACCACAAATTACACAAACAAACAACTAATTACAAAAATAAAATGAAATAACAAAAATTAAACAAAACCAGAAAAAACCAAACCAATTACACAAATGAAAAACCCAACCAAGACAAAAAAGAACAAACAGAAACACCTCCCAGGAGGCGTGGCTAAGATGGTGCCTGGTTAATACATACATTGCTTTGCTTGCGCCGAGAATGGGACTTTAAAGTGGCTAAATAATAAAAAATTGGAACCGAACTGCCAGAGAGTTTACCTCTGGAGCCTGGGAGTCTTTTGAAGTGAGTTTATTTTCGCCAGAGACGGAGTTCGAGGAGCGGGCAGCAAGGGAAGCGCAGCGTCGGCTGGGCTGAGCTCGCGGCTTGGGTCAGACGGGCTTGTGGCGATCTTTAAAAGTGAAATGGGCTTCGGAGTTTTGGAGCTTTAAGAGAGAGAAAAGGAAAAATAAAATTAAAGAGGACGTTGGCGGCGGTGAACAAGGTCTTGGAGTTGGACAATTGAGAGGACACAGTAAGTGTGGAGGGAAGGAGGAGGGATAAGCCTGGTAATGGAGGGCAAAACCGGGAAGGAGTAATGGCGGTGAGGAAGAACAGAAACGAAAGTTAAAAGTTTTGAGGACGGCTTAGAGGAGAGGAGAGGAGAGTGGGAAGCGGTGGTGGAATGGCTGGAATGCTGAAATTGAGGCTGGAAACGGAGATTGGAGTGGGGGAAGGTGAGGATTTCAGCAGAGTTGAGATGGAATAAGGAAGAGACTGCTTGGAAGGCGCGGAACACGGTTGGTGTGCCTGGGAGATCGGAGGAGAGACCGGGTTCGGGAGCTGCCAACGTGGCTGGAAGTATAAATATTTCTTCTTTCAACTGTGTGGGGATGCAGTCGGGTTTTCCGGAGTGAAGGAAATATAGCTGCTTCTCATCTTTTTTTTCCTGCCCATGAATGCCTGGAGTGTGGATATAAGTTACCCTGTGGCCCTATCTTTCTTTCACTTCCTTTGGATATCGTGGATATAAAGCAGTCGGTCTTTCCCCTCTTCACAATTTTGGATGCAGTTTAGATACAGTTTGGATACAACAGTACAGCTCTGAGTGATTTGAAGAGGTTTTTTTCTTCAGTTGGAGTGGGGTTTGGTTGTTTTTTGGGGAGGAAATACTAAAGCAAGCTGGAAAAAAATCGGGGTGAAGTGCTTGTTGGGTATAAAAGTGTTTTGGCTCTGGGTGCTTTGTTTGAAGATTTTATAACTAAAATGGAGAAGAGAAAGGAAGATGAGACTGTAAGACCAAAAAAGACTGATGTAAGAAAAGAGGAGAAGAAAGCGCCAAGTGTTGAGGCATCTTCATCACCTGCAGCAGCAGCAACCGTAGAGCAGACGGGAGCAATGGATCAAACCCAAATTTTGGTAGAGCTGGGGAAGTTGTTTTAAAAAATTGATAAGATGGAGGAAATGACTACGAAAGGATTCAGAGAAATGAGGGATGTGAGAGTGAAAGATAAGGAGGAGTTAATGGGTAGCCATAAGAAACTTGTTGGTATGTTTACTGATTTTTCTATAAAAGTGGATGCTAATAGTCAGAAAGTGGATAAAGTTTTGAATCTGGTGCAAAAAGATATGAAATTAATACAGAATGATATGAAAGGGCTTCATGAGGAACATAAAGAGGTTAAACTGAAAGTGGAGGGTTTTGGGAAGAAATTGGATATGGTGGAAGAGGTGATGAGAAAACAGAATGTGCTGATAAGAAATTTGTTGGAGAAAACGCCAGATAAGCTGAAAGAAAGAATAGTGGATTGGTTGAATAATTTGAATATGGGGAAAAAATTGTAAATGAAGATATTGCGAGTGTTTTTAGATTGGGCCCAAGGAAGGGAAAAAAAGGTCAAAGGAATGTGTTGATTAAATTTGCAAATTGGTGATGGCGTTTATAAGTTGAAAGTGATGGCGTTTATAAAACAAGCTGGGTCTGGCGTTTTAAAAATTGATGGGTGTGATGTTGAGGTTTATAACGACATATCTGTTGAGTAACGGGTATGGCGTTATAAGATGAAACCTGTGACACAATTATTAAGAGAACGTGAAATTGTTTATCATTGGAAGTTTCCTCAACAGCTCAGATTCTTTTATGGAAAAAATGCACACAATAGATATTGAAATGGACTCATTAGATTATTTGTGCCAGATTGGATTGGTTAAAACAGCATCTCGAGAGTGGCGGGCCTTGAGGAAGGCCTTGTTTGAAGCGGGGGGTACACAAAGAGAGTTTGGGAGTGAACAGGAGAGGGGGGCTACAGGAGGAGCTGAGGAGGAGGAGGAGGGACAGGTGGTGGAGGTGCCAGGGTGAGGTAGGGTACTAGAGAGGGGGATTTAGACAGGTAAGGGAAAGATGAGGGGCTTTAATTAGGTTAGATTTTGAAGAGGAGTGTCGGCGCTAGAGCTTTAATTAGAATGCACATCTTACATGTCTCCCCCCTTCCCCCTTTGAAGAATAAGGGCCACCTTTTGGTAAGAAGAGTGGGGAGGGCGATTTTGAATGTTAAATGTATTTTGATTGTTTTTTTAAAAAATGTAGTTATATGTATGGTGAGGGTGGTCACACAAAAAAAGAGTCTGCGGTGGTCAAAATGTAAGGATGTTAGATAATTTATGAGGACTTTTAAAGTACTGACGTGGAATGTGAAAGGTACGGGCAGCCAAATGAAGAGGAGGAGGTTAGAATTTGCTTTGAGGAAAGACAGGCTGGACATAGTCTTTCTCCAGGAAACACATAAAAAAACAGAGGATACAAATAAGATTTATTTGGGTTGGATGCAGATATATGAAAAGTCCTATGGAACCTCTAAAGCAAGGGGGTGGCCGTCTTGATTTCGAAGAGAATTGGCTTTGAGATGTTAAAGAGTATTTCCGATCCAGATGGCAGATATTTAATAGTTATAGGGAAAATAAAGGATGAAGAGATAATGTTGGTAAATATATACGCCCCGAATGATCATCAAGAAGAATTTTTAAATAAAGTATTGGGTATATTGGAGAAAGAGAGATCAGTTAATATGATCGTGGCAGGAGATTTTAATTTGATAAGGGCCCCGGAGGATTGTACTAACATAGTTAGAGCTGGAAGACCAGTTAAAATGAAGATACTAGATAAATGGATGAAGTGTTTGGAATTAAAAGATGTTTGGAGGGAAATTAAGGGACCAGAGAGGGCTTACACTTATTTTTCACAGGTGCATAATACATACTCCAGAATTGACTATATCTTGGCCACGGAAAATTTGATTTAAAATGTAGATGATGTAGATATTGGGATTTTTAAGGAATCCGATCATGCAAAACTTTGGATGGAATTGAGATTAGACGGTGAAAAAAAGGATAGGAGGAATTGGAGATATGATGAAAAGTTATTTTATGATCAAAAAAGTAAAGAAAAGATAATTGAAAATTGGAATGAAAGTTGGGTCTGGAATGATAATGGAGAGGTTAGTTATAATGTGGTGTGGGATACTATGAAGTTGGTATTTAGAGGGGAATGCATTAGGTTGGCTAGTATTAAAAATAAACAACGTAGAGATAAACAGTTTGAGATAGAGAACAAGATTAAGCAATTGCAAGAGGAACATATAAAGAAACAGTAAAAAAGCATTTGATAAAATTCAAAGGTTAAAGTCAGAGTTGATAGGAAAATATATGCAGAAGGTTTAAAAAGATTTATTATATTTGAAGAGAGATTATTTTGAATATAGTAACAGGAATTCTAAATTATTGGCAAGAGCTGCTAAAGAAAAGAGGTTGAAAAGAGAGATTGGAATTTTGATAAATAAATCAGGGGTGAGATGTAATAAGGCTAACGATAAGATTGAGATTGTAAAAGATTTCTATCAGAACTTGTATACCAAAAGAGATATTAACATAGAAAAGTTGAGAGAACAGTTAGGAAAGCATGTGCAAATAAAAATAGATTCGGAGTATAAAAATAGAATGGAGGAGCGAATAACGGAAAAAGAGGTAAAAGATACATTAGCCAACTTGAAGCTAGGTAAATCTCCGGGTGAGGAAGGATTGACAGCGGATTTTTATAAGGAATTTAAAGATAGTGTAGTTCCAAGATTATTGAAATTGTTTAACTATATATTAGATGGGGGAAAGATACCAACATCATGGAACAGAACTATAATTGTTTTGCTGCCAAAGCCTGGAAAGGATGTTGAAAAAGTGGAATCTTATAGGACTATTTCTCTGATAAATCAAGACGCTAAGATATTTATAGCAATAATTGCAAAAAGATTAAATGGGTTCATGGGAAATTATATAAAGGAGGATCAAGTGGGATTTTTGAAAGGACGTCATATGTCTGACTTGATAAGGAGAGTTCTGGACTTGATTGACATAGAAAGGCAAACAAAAGAGAAAGTTGGATTATTGTCATTAGATATATTTAAGGCTTTTGATTCTTTGCAATGGGTCACAATTAAAGAGATAATTCGAGGTTATGGATTTGGAGATAGATTTTGTAACATGATAGATCAGTTATATCAATCTGGATCTGCAAAAGTCAGGGTTAATGATGAAAAAACAGGAGAAATAAGATTAGAAGCAGGTACAAGACAGGGTTGTCCATTATCCCAGTATTGTTTATAATGGCAATGGAGTTGTTAGCGAATATTATAAGAGGGGATAAAGGCATTGAAGGGATAGCTGGAAATAAAATAAGTTTGTATGCAGATGATACTTTGATAATAATGAAGCATCCTAGAAAGGCATTAGAAAAAATACAAGGACATTTAAAAGATTTTGAAGAGATAACAGGTTTGAGAATTAATTGGGATAAATCAGAAAGGATAACTTGCAATGTTGAGAAGGAGGAACAAGAGAGAATTAAGGCTAAGTTTAAAATTCAAGTTAAAGAATGTTTGAGATATTTAGGAATAAGTATCTCAAATAAAATTGAGGATCTTAAGCGATTAAATTATGATAAACAGAAAAAAGAAATTAAAGAGAAAATAGAACTGTATGAAAAATCAAATTGTCATGGTTTGGTAGGATAGCGCTAGCTAAAATGATGTTGTTGCCAAAAATAAATTTTTTATTTGATGCATTGCCGATTAGATTGACGGATAAGGAAATTAAAGATTTTCAAAATATAATAAACAATTATTGTAATGCAGGAAAAAAGCCTAGAATTGCTAAGATTTTTTGGTACTTATCTCAGAAAGAAGGAGGATTGGGAATACCTAATTTAAGGAATTACTATAGAGCTTTCCAAATTAAGAATACTGTGAAGCTTTTAGCAAGGGAGAAGGTTGTCTGGGAAGAAATGAAGGAGTTAAAAATGAGTAAAGGGATATTCCTAGGTGACAAGAAAGGGAAAATCAGTGTTAAAAATAGAATGATGAAAACAATGTTGGATGTTTGGAACAAGGTTAAAAAGAAATTGAGTCCAGAACTATCTCCTATAATAGAATTAGATGATATTAAAAGTTTTCCGATACAATTGGATAATAGTTTGAAGATGGTATTGGAAAGGAAAAATGTTTCTTTGCTGAAGGACTGGGTTCGTGCCTGTAAAGATAGTGAGAATAAAGCAGTAATCTATTCACAGTTGAATTTGAACTGGTTTCAGAAGGTAATTTTGGATAGATGGACTGATAAATACAAGGAAGAAATTAGTTTAGAGAGAGATAAAACAGAATTTGAGCAATTGTTGTTAAAGATACGAAAAGGAGATATGGGATTAAAGGGTATAGTAAGCAGGATTTATAAAATTTTAAATAATGAAGGTAACCCACAAGAAACTTTGAAGTCATGCTGGGAACAGGACTTGAACATAAAAATTCAGGAAAAAATTTGGAAAGATAAGTGGAGAAAAAGATATATGAGAACTATGTCGGTAAGAATGAAAGAGCACAATTATAAAATGTTATGGAAGTGGTATTTGACTCCTGAGAGATTATTTCAAATGGACAATGCTAAAAGTAAAATGTGTTGGAGATGTAAAAACTCTTTAGGGACATATGAACATATGTGGTGGAATTGTAAAGTGGTAAAAGAGTATTGGGGAAAAATTGAGAAGGAAATTTATGATATTATGGGGGTAGAATGTGAATTGAATTTAAATATGGTGTTGTTAACAGATGTGGAGAATTTGAAAGTAAATGAAGACAATAAGGAATTAATAGCTATTATGTTGATATCAGCTAGAATGTGTATAGCAAGGAGCTGGAAACTTAATAGAGTTCTAAAAGTAGAGGAATGGTATAAAGAGATGTGGGATCTTGCATTGAATGACAAACTGACATGGGAGATAAACAAATATAAGGGAAAAATTAAAGAAAATAGATTTTGGAAAATTTGGCAACCTTTTGTGGAATATTCATTGAATGGAGATCGGAGAGATAGCCTTGTACCAGATTATATATACTTCTGGAAATGGTAAAAAAGGCAATATCCCGCAGGCTCTTATAACTTGTAAATACACAGGGTGATTATTAGTGTTTATGATATGTTTATTGTAATTGGATTTGATAAAAATTGAATATGTTGTTGTTTTTTCTTTTCAATTATGTGTTTCCTTTTCTGTATTTTCTTCTTTTTTGTAATGTTTATCTTTTTATATTCAATAAAAAATTTATTATCTAAAAAAAAAAAACACCTCCCAGCCCACCACCACAAAAACAAAACAACGAAAAACCCCATAAGAAAAAAATCAGGCAACTCACCAGTACGTCCTCCCTCCACGACGACCGGAACAGAAATGAAGAAACAAAGAGACTACTTACCGGAAGATGCCCCACCCAGAGGCCAGGAGAGAAAAAACATGTGAAATGAAAGCAAAACCCCTAGCAGCCCCACCTGCAGGGCAGAATAGTAAAAACAACTCAAAAAGACTCAACAGCCCCACCTGGAGGCCATAAGAGTAAAAACAAGTCAAAAAACATAACAATAAATCACAATTTTACACAAATGACAAACATATATCAAAAAATAAAATACAAAGATTTCTAAAATCCTGTGCTGAGTTAAAACTCAAATAAAAACCCAAAACATCTAAAAACAGTTAAAAAACATTGAATGTAAAAAACATGTACTTTCACATTTTTAAAATTATTACCTATGGTACAACTATTTAAAAAACACCCACAGACTAAAATATTATTGGGTTAAATAAAACAATTTGAAAAAATTATATCATCCTTCATTCTTTTTTTAATCCACAAAAAACCAAAAAAGCTGATCACAGTTTATAACAGCCCAGTATCGCACACAAATTGTGCATAAATAAAAATGTTTTTTTTTAAAATTACAGAATAACCTCTTTTTTACATACATTACCAAAAAAAAACCTCTGCTAGTACTGTATAAGGGACAACCTTAAGCCTAGTTTTTTGAAGCTCTGCCATTGACAAGAAGGCTGTCTCTTGCTACCTAGCCATGAGCTCCCAGGTAGCATAAGAAGAAGGGGCTGAGGGGAACTCATGTTGGATAGATAAATATGCCTCTTTGTATTTCTGTTGCTTGTATCACTTGCTCTCTATGTCTTTAAGATGCTATGCTATGTTTAGCTTGAAATTGTCTTGAATAAAACTTTGTTGCTTACTCATTGAATGCTTATTTTGTTTCTGAGATCCTGAAGCCCATTCAGACCTGGCCAGTCTGGCTTAGCAACACAACGTGGGTCTACATTGTCCATGTATTGATATGTTTTAAGTAATATTTTGTCAAGATCTACAGCAGAAATGTATTCCAGTTGGTTTCTAGAATTTTTGGAGTTTCCACTGTCAAGCTACTTGATGGTGGAAACCCCAGGATATGCCAACAGCTGCAGACACACCTCAAAAATGAATGTAGGGGGCATGGCCAAGATGGCAATGGAGTAACATCTTTGTTTAATTGCTCGTGCAACATAATGAGGTATTGAAAATGAGTTACTCTTTCAAAGTGGGAAAAACCCATTTAAAAAATTGAGGTCCGTGCCGGTCTTACTGAGGAGATTTGAGCTTGAGGTCTTTCCGAGGGGTTGAGGCTCGTGGAGCGATCGCGGGCAGCAAGGCAGGTGGTGGAAGCCGGGTGCCAAGCCAGCCGTGCAGCAGGCGGGTGAGACCTCTGAGGAAGGAGACCTGGAAAAAGTTTGGGAAAACGGACGGAGATGTGGTGGACAAAGAGACCCCCGGTGGCCAAGGCTTCGAGAGAGCTGAGAGGCGAGAATGGAAGGCAAGTGAGGAAGGAGCAAGAAAGTCTGTGAGCAAGAGAGAGGGTGAGAGATGGAGGGGTAATGGTGGCGATGCTGAAAGTGAAAGCCAAGAGAGCTCCGTGAGAAAGAAGAAAGCATGGAGAAGGAGTGGAGCATTGGAGGGTGTTTTGTGGCAGTTCAAGGGTGCGGAGAAGGTGTCTGGAAGTGAGAGAAAGAACAGGTGAAGTAAAGGAACGGAGTTGAAGAAAGATTGTTTGGAAGATGGAGGTGCCTGTGAGTTTGGGAAGAGGAGGAGGAGAAGGGGGCTTTGGCTTTGGAGGTTTTTGGAGTCCGTAATCAAATTGAGATCTTTGGTTTTTTTTCCTTTTCTCTCTCTCTCTCTCAATAAGCATTTAATTGGATATACTCTTTTTCTTCCTTTTTCTAAGTGTTATATTTTTGTAGTCTCTTTTTTAACGCTGCGGCTTCGTAACGTGGATTTCAAACACATGGGATTATTGAATTGTCCTTGAACTGTGTTTGTTTCTGCTCCAACTATAGTGCTAGCCTCCCCCCTTCTCTTCCTATATTTGGATACATTGTTTTGGCGAAAACTAAAGTCACTGAAACTATTTTGCAGTTCATAGTGGCAGCAGTATTTTTCTTTGGTGCATACAAATATGGATATATAAGCTCCATTGTCTGGATTATTACAGATTTTTGATCCAAACTTTTTGATCTAAAATATAAGGAAAATTGAGGATTCAGTGGTTTCAATCAAGATTGGGGGTGTGTAATACAATAGCTGGCTTTTGCAACGGGCTTATTCATTGTCAGTGGTTTATAACAAAGAAGCTGAAATACAGAACTTTCAATCAAGCAGGTTGACTTTTTTTCTTGAGTTTTTGGTCTCCTGGGCTCTTTGATACAAACTACTTGGAATATTTAAGTGCACTTGGTTACACTGGAACAACATAGAACTGGAAAGGAGAGTTGGAGTGTCGGAGTGCTGGATCAGTTTCAAGGAGAGGGGCCTGGGAGAGCTAAAAGTGTTGCAGCATTGAAACTTTTAGTTGACGTCACCATGGATAAGATTACAAGGGGAAAAGGAAAGGAGGAGGAGCCGGTGGTGAAAGCCAAGAAGAAAGATAAATCAGTAGCAGCAGAGGCACCACCACCAACATCATCATCCCCTGAACCAACGGCATTTGACCATTCTCAAATAATGGTAAATTGTTTCAGAAATTTGAAAGTATGGAAGAGGCAAGGGTGAAGGATAAAACTGAAATTTTGGGGAGACATGATAAATTGGCTACAATGGTTTTTTGATTTTTCTAAAAAAGTGGATATGAATCTTCAAAAAGTGGAGAGAAATGTTAAGTCGATGCAAGGTGAAATGAAAGGGATGCAAGGAAAAATAAAAGGGGTACAGGAGGAAATGGATGAGACTAAGAAGAAAGTGGATGTGCATGAAAAAAGGATAGATGTGATGGAAGAATTGATGAGAAAGCAAAATATTGTGATTCGCCATACGATGGAAAGAACACCAGACCACTTAAGGGATAGAATAGTTGATTGGTTAAATAGTCTGAAAATGGGGAAATATTTTGTCAATGAAGATATTGTAAGTGCTTATAGAGTGGGGTCAAGAAAGGGGAAAGTTGTTCAAAGAAATGTTTTGGTTAAATTTGCAAATTGGGGGGATAAGTTGAGGGTAATGGCTTTTTTAAAACAAGCAGGTTCTGGTGCTTTGAAAATCGATGGCAGTGATGTGGAGGTATATAATGACATTTCAATTAATGAACGTGGTTGGAGATATAATATGAAACCTGTTACAAAAAAATTTGATGAAAAAAGGGATAAAATATAATTGGCGATTCCCACAACAACTAAGATTCTTACATGATAAAAAATGTGGGTGATTGATATAGAGACTGATGCACTGGAACTTCTGAGTTTAATTGATCTGGTCAAGGTGGGTTCGAATGAATGGATGGCATTAAGGAAAGATCTGTTGGAGTCGGGAGGTATAAAAAGAGAATTTGATGGGTCGGATGAAGGTGCTGCTGCAGGAGGAGAACAACCAGATGTAGCAGAGGATGAGCTGTCATTGATTGTGGTGGAGGAAGGTTTGAGCAAAAGTTCTGAGGGTTAAATTAGGCAATTAAGAAATGTGGAAGGTGCGCTAGAGCGGCAACTACCACGCACATCTTACATGTTCCCCCCTCCCCCCTTTGGAAGACGAAGGTGACTTTTTGTTGAAGAAAGTGGGGAGGGTAGAAATGGATGGGGTTTTTTTGTTTTCTTTTTCTGTTGTTTTGTTTATTGTGGGTTATTAGATAGCACACCCATTGGAGGACTCAGAAGTGGTGGAATGGTGGTAATTAATTAAATTATGAGAGCTATTAAAGTGTTAACATGGAATGTAAAAGGTACAGGATCTTTGATTAAGAGGAGGAGGTTAGGATCAGCTCTGAGGAAAGATAGGTCAGACACAGTCTTTTTACAGGAAACTCATCAAAAATCTCAGGATACAAACAATTTTTTTTAGGATGGATGCAACATTATGAAAAGTCTTATGGTACATCAAAAGCTAGAGGTGTTGCAATCTTAATTTCAACCAGATTGGGGTTTGAGATAATAAACACTATTTCGTATCCAGAAGGTAGATATTTGATAGTAAAAGGGAAAAATAGATGATGATGAAGTAACTTTGGTGAATATATATACCCCAAATGAACATCAAGTCGAATTTTTAGAAAAAATGCGCAAAATTTTGGTAAAAGAAAAAACAATAAAGATGATTGTGGCTGGAGACTTCAAATTTAATAAAATCAAATTTGGATTGTACAAACATATTAAGATTTGGAAAAGGTATTATAGGACGGATTTTGGACAATTGGATGATGGCATTAGGTTTGAAAGACTCTTGGAGAGAACTTAAGGGGTCAGAAAGGGCATATTCCTATTTTTCGCATGTCCATAATTCACACTCCAGAATAGATTATATATTTGTAACTGAAAATTTGGTCGAAAATTTGGAGGAGATGGAAATTGGAATTTTCAAGGAGTCTGATCATGCTAAGGTAGTTCTGGAATTGAGAACACAGAGTAAAAGTAGATTGAGAAGGAGTTGGAGATATGATGTCAATATAATTAAAGACCAAAAGAGTAAGGCTCAAATTATGGAGAGTTGGAAGGAAATTTGGCAATTGAATGATAATGATGAGGTAAATTGTAATATGGTCTGGGATGCCATGAAGTCGGTTTTTATAGGGGAATGTATTAAGATAGCAAGTAATAGATATAAAAGCTTCAAATTAGCACAGGATAAAATTGAAAATGAGATAAAGGAGTTACAGGAGGAGCATTCAAAGACGAAGGACAACAAGGTTTTCGCGAATCTACAAACATTGAAGGCTGGGTTGATAGGCAAAGACATAGAAAAGGTAAAAAGAGATTTGGTGTATTTAAAAAGAGAGTATTTTGAATATAGTAATAAAAATTCAAAATTATTAGCAAAAGCAGCAAAAGACAAGAGGGGAAAAAGGGAAATTGGAGTCTTAATCAATAAACAAGGGATAAGATGCAATAAGATTAAGGACAAATGCAAGATTGTGAAAGAATTTTATCAAGCCTTATATGCAAGAAAAGAAATAGATGTGGAGAAGCTCAAAAAGCAATTAGAGATGCAAATAGTTGGTGGAATAAAACAGGAACATAAAGATAGAATGGAAGATCAAGTGTCTGAAAATGAAGTAAGAGAGGTAATTGCGGATTTGAAGTTGGGGAAAGCTCCTGGGGAAGATGGATTGCCTGCTGACTTTTACAAAGAATTTAAAGACATAGTGGTACCAAAGCTGGTAAAATTATATAATTATATATTGGATGGTAGGCAAATTCCGACTTCATGGTATAGGACCACAATAGTTTTGCTGCCAAAACCTGGCAAGAATTTAGAAAAAGTAGAATCTTATAGACCAATCTCATTGATAAATCAAGATGCCAAGATCTTCACAGCAATATTGGCTAATCATTTAAACAATTTCATGGGTAATTATATAAATGTAGATCAAGCGGGTTTTTGGAAAGGGTGACATATGGCAGATCTGACTAGAAGAGTAGTAGATTTAATAGATATTGTGAGTCAAACAAAAGAAAAAGTGGGATTAATATCTTTGGATATATTTAAGGCATTTGACTCTTTACAAAGGATCTCAATTAAAGAAATAATTAAAAGTTATGGATTTGGTGATAAATTTAGAAAGGTAATTGATCAATTATATCAGCAAGGAATAGCTACTGTTAGAGTAAACGATGAGGTTACTGCTGAGATAAAATTGGAGGCAGGTACGAGACAGGGCTGTCCTCTATCACCAATTTTGTTTATCATGGCAATGGAGATACTAGCAAAAGCTATACGAGAGGATAGAAAAATAGAGGGGATTAGGGAAAATAAAATAAGCATGTATGCTGATGATACCATGATAATTGTAAAACATCCTGAGAGGGTAATGGATAGAATTAGAGCACAATTAAAGGATTTTGAGGATATTACTGGTTTTAAGATAAATTGGGATAAATCAGAAATGATCCTTTGTAATATGGGAGAAGAGGAACGGAAGAAGATAATGGGTATGAGTAATATTGAAATTAAAGATAAGTTCAAATATTTGGGAATAGTTATATCTAATAGATTGGAAGAGTTTAAAAGATTGAATTATGACAGTTTGAAAGTGAAAATTAAAAATAGAATACAAACTTTTCAAAAACTGAAACTGTCATGGTTCGGAAGAATTGCACTTACTAAAATGATGTTGTTACCCAGAATCAATTTTTATTTGATGCTTTACCAATTCAATTGAAAGATAAGGAAATCAAGGAGTTTCAAAAATTGATTAACAATTTTTGTAATGGTAGAAAGAGGTCTAGGTTACCTAAAAAATTATGGTATTTGCCTCAGAAAGAAGGTGGATTGGGTATGCCGAATTTGAGGGTATATTACCGAGCGTTTCAAATTAAGAATGTTGTGAAGATCTTGGCAAGGGAAAAGGTAATTTGGGAGGAAATTGAGATGAAGGACTATAGACATATAGGTAAAGTGGTCTTTTTAGGGGATAATTTTGGAAAAGTACCAATCAAAAATACTATGATGAAAGGATTAGTGAGTCTATGGAAGAAAGTAAAGAAGGATTTGGCCCCGAACTTCTCTCCGATCATGGAATTGTCGGATATGGCGGGTTTTCCAATTAAGATTGATAAGGCAGTAAATGAAGTTTTGGACAAGAATGAAATTTTCCTGTTGAAAGATTGGTTACGGGCCTGTAGGGACGTTAATGGTAGGACAAATTTGTTTGAACAATTAAAAATGAATTGGTTTCAGATAATGAAAATCAACAAATGGAATAGCAAATATATGAGAGAATATGATTTGGAAAGGGATAAGACGGAATTTGAGGAACTGGTTCTAAAAATTAGAAAAGGAGATAAGAATATTAAGGGTCTAGTTAGTAAATTGTATACATTATTGAATAAGGGGGTGATCCACAGGAGGATTAATTTGAAAATAAAGATAGAGAATGATATATGGAAAAACAAATGGAAAAAGAGAATAATGAGAACTATGTCAGTTAGAATAAAGGAGCATAATTATAAAATGTTATGGAGGTGGTTTTTGACCCCAGTGAGGTTACATCAAATCGATAATAAAAAGGATAGAATGTGCTGGAGATGTAAAGATACAATAGGAACACATGTGGTGGAGTTGCAAAGTGGTAAAAGATTTTAGGAAAAGAATTGAAAAAGAGATGGGTGAAATAATGGGTAAAAGAATCAAACTGGGGTCGGGTACCACCATGTTAACAAATGTGGAATGTATTTATTTAAATAAGTATGAGAGAGAGTTACTAGAAATAATGCTTACAACGGGTAGACAATGTATTGCTAGAAATTGGAAAAATGATGTAATTATACAGACTGAAGAATGTTATAAAGAAATGTGGAACTTAGCACTGAATGATAAATTGAATTGGGAGATAAATAAAAAAAGGGTAATTTGAAAGAGAATAGATTTTGAAATATTTGGAAGCCATTTGTGGATCACTCACTTATGGGAGGTGAAAGAAATAGACCTGTACCGGATCAAAGCAGTTTTTGGAGGTAAAATAATGAGGCACACCGAGTTCTCTAGGCCAGTGTATATAAATACTGGGTGTAATTTAATTTTGTTTTTGTTGTGGTTCCCTATCCTGAATATTATTGAGGTGTTTAATGGGATTTAGTGTAAGGAGATTTTAATGTATTTGAAATTATAAAGATAGACGAAAAATGTATTAGGATAGGTTGTGATGTGTTTTTTCTTTCTTATATGTGGTTTTGATTATTTTGTATTTTAGTTATGTTGTATTTTACATATTGTTTTATGTATTGTTTTGTATGTGTTAGCAAAATTTAATAAAAACTATATTTAAAAAAATGAATGTATTTTACACCAGTTCAAGAATTGAAGAAAAATAAAGGGGCCCCAGCAAGTGGTTTAAATAACCCACATTTCAGCCAAATAATGTTCACCAAGGCTGTGGATATATAATCTTCAGTCTTTAAATCAATTTCACCCTGTCACTTTTCACAAATACTTAATTTAAATATGTAACCATGCACCCAGCCACAGACCACTCACTATTCCAAGGCTACTGATCCTGCACAGTCCCCGTTTGGCTGCCAGGAAAGAAGAGGTACTACTTTAGGGTAGTTAGGGGTTGTACGGATGCGATTTTCAGAATTTACAAAACCCTACTCCCATAATTTGGTGGGAATCCCTCAGACTGAATTATGAGGAACCATAAAACTAGCAGGAATTAGAGCACCCTTCTTATCTCCACAGCCTTCCCATACCGCTTAGAAAAGTTCCCCATAGCACTATGGGAGCCACTGTGATTCTCCACAGCTCACAAAGATGCAGAGAGTTCTGATCCAGGCAGCTGGAGTTTAACCAAATTATAGGATGGGTGGTTCCTTAATCCCAAAAATCCCACTCCTATTGTTTGTTTATGTTTATGTTTGTTTATTCAATTTTATATCCCGCCCTACTCAACACATGGCCGACTCAGGGCGGCTAACAACATATAAATGACCCTGGGACACCCCACAGGGTTTACATAAAGATACAATATTCAAATTATAATAATAAATACAATGTTATAAGTAAATACAGTATAAGGCAAGACAGTCAACAATAATACAAATAATACAAATATCAGCACCACATCAAAATAATATATCAATAATTACAATAGAATCACAAAAGATGAAAACATCACGTAATATAACAAAATTACCAAAGTACCAGATGCGCCAGGAGCCAGGTGCGTGGCGGCAAAGTTCCTCCCGGCACCCCTCGCCTTTTAAGTCCTAGGCGAGGGGGGAGGGCGGAGCCCCAGGATGCCGGCCGATGGAGTGGCCAGCAGGACCTCTTCGCCCTCGCCAGGGCTGAGCGCACAGCGCCGATGTTCCTCCCGGCACCCCTCACCTTTTAAGTCCTAGGTGAGGGGGGGAAGGCGGAGCCCCAGGACGCGGCCGATGGAGTGGCCAGCAGGACCTCTTCGCCCTCGCCAGGGCTGAGCGCACAGCGCCGATGTTCCTCCCGGCACCCCTCACCTTTTAAGTCCTAGGTGAGGGGGGGAAGGCGGAGCCCCAGGACGCGGCCGATGGAGTGGCCAGCAGGACCTCTTCGCCCTCACCAGGGCCGAGCGCACAGCGGTGATGTTCCTCCCGGCACCCCTCGCCTTTTAAGTCCATGAATGGATGAAGCCTGGTAACAGCAACCTTGTGCTGAAGGCTAATAATTCTCACACTAGGTCAGGTGAATGGAACTGCAGAATAATAATAATAATTTTGTATCAGAGATTTTCTGGTTTGAAAGGGCTTTTTTTGCTAGAGAAACTCTGCTCAGGGGACACATGAATGAGGCTCCTTTCATGTCCCCAAGTGCAGCCCTCGGGTATTGAAACCCGACTTTCCAGTCTCCAGCTCAGCATCTTAACCACTAAGCCACTAGGGGAGCTGCAAGTGCAAAATGAATTCACCAAGTGGTGCCTTCATTTTGAGAGTTTCATGTCTGGACTAGATATGGAAGAAGAACGTTGTCATAGTCATCCTTATTGTTTTATAACTTACACGTGAACCTATAAAGGTATTGCCTTCCTCCTGCACTTTATCATCTGTTTGTGATGCCCAACATCTGCTGCTTAAATGGGGCATCTGCATTCTGTCTTCCATTATATCAATACCAGTCCTGATCCTGCATGAGCAGACTTCCCTTCTTGTTGCTTTGGGCTTCGTGTCTGTCCCTGCTCACATACTGATTGAGTTTGCACGAAAGGATTATTCATAGGACTTTGAGGCTAAGCCTCTCTTTTTTTCTTTCATGGGCAATTGAGAACATTTTTGTTCAGACAGGCAAGCTCTTAATATTTCATTTTAATACAAGTGTTCCCAACCTAAGCCCCATGGGCTGGATCTGGCCTGCAGCACCATTTCATGCTCCAAGGGCATTCGAGAAACAAAATGTCCACCCCTTTGAAGCTGTTGGGACAAAACAGCCACCCCCATCATGCAAACAGTGCAAATGGCCATCCAGCCCTCAAAGCTGACTGAGAGAGTGTGACCCATCCCCTAGCTTGAAAAGATTAGGAATAGCTGTTTTAATACATCTAGAAGCCAAATAGGTGCTATTTTATCCTTTTATGTATGTACTAGCAGGGGTACCTGGCATTGCCCAGATGAGGCCCAACCCAGGCCAAGGAGAAACCCGGGCCCATTCCCCCCCGGCCTGCACCCCTGCTGCCTTACCTTTTTGTCCTCTGTCATCGCCCTCGTGATGGTGCCGGTGCCGGCAGCCTAAGCCTTGCTGGGTGCCACCTTGCCGCACCCGGCCCCGATACCGGACAGGCCTGGAGGTGGTTCCAGGGGCTGCTCCACATGGTGCCAGGCTGCATAGACATCACAGCCTGGTGCCCGGGCAAGCCAGACTGAGGGCCAGTGGTCTCCGGCAGCCTCCCCAGTGACTACAGTCAGCAGGCAGCCATCGCAGCCCAGCTCCCCCATCGTCCCAAGGGTTGCCTCAGGTGGAAGGGAGGATCAATTTTGGGGGACCGGGCAGAGGACAGTGGTGGGCTGCCACCTTCCACGAGGCCTGTGGAAGGTGGTGGCCTGGTCCTTTCCTCTGCCCGCCCTCCAGCTGAGGGTTCTCCCTTTCCCCGAGGCACACTTCAGGAGTGCGGAGGAGCCAGGCCACATTGGCCGCCCGCCAACAGTAGTTGCTGGGGCAGCAACACCCATAATGGCCACCTGGAATGCTGGGTGGCTTTGGTGCATGCACGGAATTTCGTGCATGTGCCACAGCCAGGAACATCAGGGAGGGTTAGGCATGTGCACGGATTTTTGTTCATGCACAGTCACCTCCCATGGTTGTTTCTGGTGGCTGTTGGGGGCCTTTGCAGCCTGTTTTTTTGGGGGGAAAACAAGGGGAAAAAGCCTACATGGGGCAATTGTGATGTCATCGCCAGATCTAAACCAATCCCTGGCTGACCGGGTCTAGGGCTCCATGACATCATCATCATCATCATCATCATCATCATCATCATATTATTATTATTATTATTATTATTATTATTATTATTATTATTATTATTATTATTATTATTATTATTATTATTATTATTATTATTATTATTATTATTATTATTCCCACAACCAATTGCCCTAGCAACCAAGTCAATAATGATGATGTTGATGATGTTGATGTTGATGATGATGATGATGATGTCATGGAGCCCCAGATCTGGTCAGCAGGGGATTGGTTGAGCTCTGGCAATGACATCACAATCACCCCTGGTTGGCTTTTTCCCCTTGCATTTTCTCCTGTTGGTGGGGATGTTCCCTTTGCAGATCAATTTTGGGGGCGTACCCCTTCTCATGGGGCTTGTGACTCCTGCAATGACCGTCTCTCCGGCCCAAGGTATGCATGTGCCGAGTTTCAGCGTGATCGGTGCAGGGGTGTGGATTTGTATAAGCAACTAATGCCAGGACACCTTGGTTTTATATATATATATTCTAGCAGAGATTGCCCGGCATTGCCGGGCTGTTTTAAATTGTGTTGGAAGGTTAAATTCTGTTAATGTTTGTTAAAAATTGCTTAGTCTGTAATTTTTGAAATGTTTATTTATACAAAATTTTTTTTGGCTTGGCTGGCTGTTTTATGTAACTGAATAATGTTTTAGTTTTTGTTTTGTTTTTTAAATAGTTGTACCGTAGGTAATAATGTTAATAATGTGAAAGTAAATGTTTTTTACATTCAATGTTTTTAAAATGTGTTTAGTTGTTTTGGGTTTTTATTTGAGTTAGAACTTAGCACAGGATTTTAATAGTTTTTTATTTTATTGACATATGTTTGTGATTTGTGTTAAATTGTGTTTTTGCGTAATTTTTTTGACTTGTTATTATTTTGACCTTTTGTGTAAAATTGTGATTTTGTGTTATTGTTTTGATTTGTTTTTACTGTTGTGGCCTTTTGTTTGGGGCTGTTGTGTGTTTTAGAATTGTTTTTACTATTGTGGCCAGCAGGTGGTGCTGGTAGGGGTTTTCTTGTATTTTGACTGTTTTTTCTCTCCTGGCCTCTGGGTAGAGCTTCTTTTGGTAAGTAGTCTCTTTCTTTATTCATTTCGTTTCTGGGCTTCGTGCAGGTAGGACATGTGGTGGTGAGTTGGCTTGTTTTCTTTATTGGGGGGGTTGGGTTTTGTATTTTTTGACTGTTTTGTTTTTGATTGTGTTTTTGTTTACTTTGTATTGTTTTTTGGTGTTGTTTTTGTTTGTTTTTGTGTTTTTGGATGTTTTTGATTGTGTTTTAAGGTATTTTTTGATAATTATTTATTTGTTTGTTTGTTGTTGTTGTGGCTTTGGGGGGTTTGGTTTATTTCCGTGGGCCGGCCTGGTTGGCCAGACCGCGGGAATTCCAACGCCACTTTATGTGGTGTTGGGGGGGTTATTTCCGCGGGCCAGCTTCGCTGGCCAGACCGCGGGCGTTGGGGAGGGGGACTTTATTGTGTTATGGTGCTTTGATTGTGTGGAGTCGTGAAAGTAGATCGGGGTTTCCCCTTTAATATCAGTGGGTGGGGGTTGCAATCCCCCTCTCCACTGGCTCCCCTGGGGTTGGGAGGTTTGTGGGGACAAAAGGGATCTGTCCCCCCAACCCTTCTGGACCCAGGAGACCAGGGAGAGGGGTTCGATTCCCCCCTCCTTAAAAAAAAACTCCGTTTTTAAAGAGAAGAAACCGCTTGGTTTCTTCTCTTTAAAGACAAAGTTTTTTGAGGGGTGGATTTGATCCCCTCTCCCTGGTGTCCTGGGTCCAGAAGGATTGGGTTGGAAGCGATCTCCTCTCTCAGGTCCCGTGGGTCCGTGAGGGTTGGGGGGACAAAAGGGGTATGTCCCCCCAACCCTTCTGCACCCAGGAGACCAGGGAGAGTGGATCGATTCCCCCCTCCTTAAAAAACTCCATTTTTAAAGAGAAGAAACCGCTCGGTTTCTTCCCTTTAAAGACAGAGTTTTTTGGGGGGAATCAAACCCCTTTTCATGGTCTCCTGGGTCCAGAAGGGTTGGGGGGACATACCCCTTTTGTCCCCACAAACATCCCAATCCTAGGGGAGCCAGCGGAGAGGGGGATCGCAACCCCCACCTACTGATATTAAAGGGGAAACTCCAGTCAGGTCCTTCTGGCACCGTTGGTGAGGGAAAGAAGGGCGGTTGGTGTTTGCATGGCTGTGAGGCGATGAGTTTTTTAAAAAAATTTCGGGCGTCGGTTTCCTCAGCATTCTGCGCGCTCATGTAGTTTTGGGTTTGTGATTTGTGGTTGTGGTGCATTTTTTTCCTGTGGCTTGATTTTGATTGGCTGCAGCGTGTTTCTCAATGTTCTTTCTGGTTGCGCCTCTCAGCCTGATTGGCTGTGGCACAGTGCAGCACAAAGAACATTGGGAAATGAAGTTGTTTCCCTTTTTTCATGTTTGTGGGGCTGTTGCCCCACTGCTGGTTTTTTTAATCCTTCGTTAACCTGTGGACCCAATTTGGCCGTGTGCATGAATGGTGGGTGCGGGTCATTAGGGCAAGGCTTAGGAACCTATAGCAAGTTCCAACAGTTAACCCTTGATTTTATAGGTTAAGAATAGCATAGGTTGCCCGGCATTGCCGGGCTGTTATAAATTGTGTCTTGCTTTTTGGGAGTTGTTGTTTTTAGTTAAAAATCAACAGAGGATGCTGTCACAGGTTCCTCCTCTCTTAGACCAAGCTACCCTGTGTTATTCTACAGACAGCAGTCTAAAAGATTTATAGTGCCGAGGCAAGCGTAACACTTTCACAGAGATATTGAATGGGGCCAGAAAGACAGAGACACAGAGATGTTGAATGGGGCCAGAAAGACCCCCCATAGAAATTAGATTGGCATGATCTGATTTCTAAGAAAAAGAAAAGTCAGACAGCATTTCTCAAGGCAAGAGAAAGCTGACCTGCTGATGATTAAAAAGCATCAGTTTATATAGGTTTTTCTTTCCTCACACCCACACTCCAAAAATGTAAAAACTCCCAGTTATGTCATCTAGGAGACTGGCAGTCTGGACATCTGGACCATGCCAGCTGCATCTTCGCACCTGCGTGTGTACGTGAGACCCTTATCTCATGTTCTCATCTCTTATCTGGTGAGATTGATATATCTGTCAGATTCTCAGACTTTGGTCCTCAAATCATGGCATCAGGCGTGGGTATGTGAAAGAATGCTTAACTAACACCTGGACATTCTAACATCTGATAATTAGCATTACATCACACAATACTAATCTGGCTAGGCATTTCTACTTCACATAATAAAAATTAATGAGAATAAATGTCTTCCTTTTAATTTGCCCCTGACAGATGCTATAAATCTTTTTATTTTATTTATTTAACATATGTTTTTTATTTGTGTAAACTTTTGATTTATTGTTTTTTTTTGACTTGTTTTTTACTCTTGTGGCCTCTAGGTGGGGCTGTTTTGTTTTTGACTTGTTTTTAATATTCCAGCCTGCAGGTGGGGCTGTTAGTAATAGTGTTGGTTATCTTTTTGATTCAGTTGTTTTTTTCTCTCCTAGCCTCTAGGTGGGGCATCTTCCGGTAAGTAGTCTTTGTTTCTTCGTTTCTGTTCTGGTCTCTTGGAGGGAGGACGTGCTTGTGAGTTCTCTGGTTTTATTTATTTTGGGATTTTTCTTTGTTTTGATTTTGTGGTGGTGGGCTGGGAGGTGTTTCTGTTTGTCCTTTTTTGTTTTGGTTGGGCTTTAGATGTGTGTAATTGCTTTGTTTATTTCTGTTTTGTTTATTTTTCTGATTTTGTTGGTGTTTATTTGTGTAATTTGTGGTAGTTGTGTTGTCAGAGTTAGGTATTTTCATGTTGTAGTTAGGTGTTTTGTCTGTGCTTTTGTAGTAAGGTAAAGGTAAAGGTTTCCCTTGCTCGAAAGCCAGTCGTATCCGACTCTAGGGTGCAGTGCTCATCTCTGTTTCTAAGCCGAAGAGCCAGCGCTGTCTGCTTCTGCAGACGTTTCCGTGGTCATGTGGCAGGCATGACTAGACACCGGAGCGCACGGAATGCTGTTACCTTCCCACCGAAGTGGTCCCTATTTATCTACTTGCAATTTCTTGCTTTCGAACTGCTAGGTTGGCAGGAGCTGGGATGAAGACGGGAGCTCATTTCCGTCCTGCAGTACTCGGGAATCGAACTGCTGACCTTCCGCTTCCCAGTCAGCGTCTTAGCGACTTGAGCCACTGCAGTATTGTGGATGTTTTTGTTTGTGAATTTTGTGGTTTACTTTTTTGTTTATTAATGGTTTTTTAAAATTATTTATTTATTTTTGTTTTATTAATTTTGGTATTTGTTGTTGGTGTGTACTTTTGCGTGAAGAACAGGCTGCCTGACAGTTCCTCTTTTCCCCATTGCTGCTTCGAATTTTGGTTTCGATGCAGCAATGGGGAAAAGGAGGAGCCAGCAGACAGCCCATTCTTCCCCTGGTAAGGTTCGTTAGGTAGGTCTGGGGAGAAGGAGGCAGAGAAGAGCTATCTGCCTGATGATGGTTCTCTCCTCTCTGTCTCCTTTCTCTCCTGGCTTACCTAACCAGAGATTGGCAGGCAGCGATCCGTAAGGGGTGGTGCTCTTCCTTGCGGATTGCTGGCTGCTGCTTTTGTATTACCTCCACCGCTGTTTCAGGTTAGTTCTCGAAACAGTGGTGTCGGAAGTACAAACGCAGCAGCCAATCATTCTCCAGGGAGGGTGCTTCCCCTGATGAACTGCTGCCTGCTGTTGGTTTTTTTTTCCACCCCGGCTCAAGGTACCTTGAGGCCAGCGGTGGTCTTGCCGTGTCTTTGGCGGGGTAGTGTGAAGGAGAGGGAGTCCCTCTTCTCCCCGTTGCTCTGGGAAAGAAGGCTGGTGGGTGTCTCGCCATGGTTTTTTGTGGGTGTTTGTTTTGTGAGGCTGTGAGGCGCTGCGTCTGCCTGCAGCAGACTTGCACTCCCGTTGCATTTTTTAATTTTAATTTTTGTGCACTGGTTCTCTCAGCATTCTGAGCACTCACAGTGTGTAGGATGCTGGTACTTTGAGTTTTGCGTTTTTTGTTTGTGTTTGTTCGGTGTTTTTTTCTGTGGCTCGGTTTTACTTGGCCACACCGTGTTTCCTAAAGTTTTTTTGCTTGCGCCTCTCAGCCTGATTGGCTGAGGCACAGCGAGGCACAGAGGATGTTGGGAAGTTAAGTTCTTTTCATTTTTTCATGTTCGTGGGGCTCCTGCCCCACTGGCGCCTTTGGCAACCCTGCAGTATCCTGCGGGCCGGGTTCGGGCAAGTGCAGGAGGCTCAGTACGGGATAGGATGGACGGGTGCAGAAACGTATAGCAAGTTCCAACAGTTAATTTACAGGTATATATATATATATATATATATATATATATATATATATATATATATATATATATATATATATATATATATATATAGAGAGAGAGAGAGAGAGAGAGAGAGAGAGAGAGAGAGAGAGAGAGAGAGAGAGAGAGAGAGAGAGAGAGAGATTTTTATTCCTTTCATTTTTTTTAAAATCTGTTTTTTTATATAATGATTTTTTTATTTAAAAATTTTTGCTGGCTGTATAATTCTGTTAAGTTAGGAATCTTAGCTGCAGAGTTAGTGGTTGCGTCTCAGAAAAGCCAGCCTGTGTGGACTGCCCCCAGAAGACGGGAATGGTAAACCTCATCCATGTATGCTAAGACTCAGGAAACCCTGAAATGGGTCATTCTAAATCAGAACTGACTAGACAGTGCCCAATTATGATTTATAAATATTCATGATCAGTAACCTTATACAGTAATGATGTATGCAACTTGTTTTAGTTCTCTGATTGCTTTAATGGTTTGTTAGATGACTTGAGTCCCACCACCTTGGAAAAAGGCAGCATACAAGTGCAATCAATCAATCCATCATTAAAGGCAGTTGCTGATATGCCTGAGCTAAGTCCAGTTTGGCAAAACACTTCCCACCATGGAGGGTGGCTAGGAGGTGGCTGACCACCGGAACAGGATAAGAGTTAGTGCAGATAGCTTTATTAATTGTACATTTATAGTCCGCACGGATACAGATGTCCCCATTGGCTGTGGGTGCGGTGATGATGGGGGTCTCCCATGGAGCGGAGTCCACCAGCTCAAGAATGCCCTGAGCGACCAGTTTGTCAAGTTCCACGTCAATGCGGTCTTTGAGTGCAAAGGGCACCCATCGAGGCTTCATATGAATGGGCTGGACAGTTAGATCCAGCTCGAAGTTAACAGGGGGCCCTTTGAATGTACCCAGTCCCGCACAAAAAACATCAGGATAGTGTTCACAAGCAGCTTGAATGGGGTCAGCCGGCACCCCATGAATCCCCGAAAATGCAATCCCCAGGGGCCCAAACCACTGTACCCCCAAAAGATTATTCCTACCAGCCTTCACCATGACCAGTGGAAGCTTGGCTGAAATGCCTTTGAAGCGCATGTCAAATGTGCTGATCCCCAGGACAGGAATGTGCCAGCCCTGCACATCGCTCAACCGGACTTGAAGAGCCCGCAACTTCAGGTGGGCAGCAGGGGGAATTTGAAGAAATTCTTTCTGTGAAATAATGGAGTACGACGTACCCGTGTCGATCTCCATCTTGAAGAGCCATCCTTGCAGGTGGACATCAATGAAGAACCTTTTGGACACTGCCTGGACGCTCTTTGCCTTGTGTAGACCTTGGAAATCGGGTGCTCCCACCAGCGATGACCCTTGTCACCTGGTTGACCATCCAAGCATTGACGGCACACTTTTGCAATGTGCCCTTTCCTACTGCACTTGTGGCACTCTGTGGTCTTGAAAGGACATTGGGTGCGTAGGTGTCTGCTCCCGCAGCCTTAACACGGAGTGATGATGCCTTTGAAGTACTTGGTAGACTTCTGCTGCACTTTACCGATGTCGTTCCCTTCCTCGCTGTCATCTGAGGATGACGATGGACTGGCACATCATTGTTTCTGAATGGCTGAATCTTTGTGGGCAGGCACCGCTGACCTGGACTGGAAGAATTTCACCCCAGCATCTGCAGCTTCAGATGCCAAGGCCTCTTTAAGGACGTGAGCAAAAGTTAGTGTGTCCCTCCTCATTAGCCTACATTGGACTGCTTCATCTCTGAGGCCCAGGAGAAATTGGTCCCGGAGAGCCTCGTCCAAGTTGTGCCACTGGCATGGCACGGCAGCATGGCAGAGGGCTGCAGGATACTCGGTGACCGATTCCCCCACCTTCTGGTCTCGGTGGTAGAATGCCAGCCTTGCAGGAAAAAGGGAAACCTTTGGCTTGAAGTGGTTCTGGAGGGTGGCAAGAATGTCCACCAGTGGAATGTCCTTCAGGGCCCATGGCAGCAGCAAGTGCACGATCAGCTCTATCGTGGGCAACCCGCAATGGGTCAGGAACGATGCCTTCTGCCATTTGACCTCTTCGATATTCTCCGCAACTATGAAGTCCTCGAACTAGATCTCGTACATGGGCCATCTCTCCGGGTTGGAGATGTCAAACAGCTTTAAGGATGATGCGGCAGCAGCCATCCTACCTTCATCGCCTATGTTGACTCCGGCACAAGAAGTACTCAAACCAGCAGGATCGGGTTAAACTCAGTGATTCTTTATTCAGCTCATAACTCGGACTGAGGACTATGTGCAGGTGGCCTCTATATATACAGTGATTTGACCATGACAAAATAGGATACATTTAGGTGGGCTTCCGGAGGACAAGCAAAGTTCAACATTTCCCAGTTTGACATCTCTTTGAAATTTGCGCCTTTAGAAATGGTGTGTGTCTGCTCTTCCGCTTTGGCGCGGTTTGTCTTTTGAACCTAAATTAGGCTTTGGACACAACAGCCCCCCATCCCTCCAAGGGCATTTGAGAAATAAAATTGCCACCCCTTTGAAGCTGTTGGGACAAAATGGCCATCCAGCCCTCAAAGCTGACTGAGAGAGCTGACCTGGCCCCTGGGTTGAAAAGGTTGAGAACCCCTACTTTAAGCGAACAGGGTGGTATGCATTATTGCCTCATATTCTCCATATGGGCTTCCTATGGAGACTGATTGGCTGATTTGTGTTTAGAAGTTAAACTAAAATGTTCTCTGGCCTTAGCCAGCATGGTTTCATATCATGTCAAGGGAAATAGACAGTTATGAGTTACAGGGTCATGTCACGCCCAACATACAGCCCATATTTACAGTATTTCAAGGGCATACTAAGACTCAAAGATGGTTGTATTTGCCAATCCATTGGCTTGGGAGAAAGACACAAGCCCAACTCTGCTGCCATTTGCCATCCAGAGAGGCCAGGGGGAGGTGTGTAAAAGATCATGCCACCCCCACCCCCCCCATCCAAAGACCTGGGCCCAGAGAGAAGGAAAAGGCATCAGGAGAAAGACACAAGCCCAACTCTGCTGCCATTTGCCATCCAGAGAGGCCAGGGGGAGGTGAGTAAAAGATCCTGCCTCGACCCTCCCCCCCATCCAAAGACCTGGGCCCAGAGAGAAAGACATCTCCAGAGACCCCCGACCACCCCCAGGAGATACCATCCACAACCACAATCACAGTGAGGCCCGAGTCGGTGCCTTTGACCAACTCCATGTGGCCAAAGGGTGGCGAGAGCTGCTGCATGCATACAGAGGATTAGTAATCAAACTGAAATAATATAATTGACTAAATATAGATGGCTTATAGCAACTGACATAGTGACTGTACAAGAAACTGACTTACATAGAGACTTGATATAATTAATTAGTTCAACTTTTACTTTGATACTATGTGATAAACTGTGATATTGTGCATGGTAATACTTTTAAAAACAAATTTTTTTATTGAGTTTAACACACTATTACAACATACATTCTAGGTAAAGGTAAAAACAAAAACAAAACAAGTATATTAAAACAATAGAAATAAAAAAAATATGACAATAGTCTTATACATTCATATAATTCAGCTAACACAATTTCATTGTACATTTTATTATACCCCTTGATAAACAACATTAGAACAAAATAAATCAAAAACTTTGTACATTGCCCTGGAGAATTCGGATTGTCTCATTCACTCTTTAACCAAAACTGCATTTGACTGGGTACCGGTCTATTTGCATCGGCTCCTTTTAAAGCAAATTCCACAAAAACTTGCCACACCTTCCAAAACCTATTCTCTTTAACTAAACCTTTTTTCTTTTTTAGCTCCCACGTTAACTTATCGTTTAATGCTAAATCCCACATTTCCTTATACCAGTCCTTTATTCTCAAATTCACAACATTTTTGCAATTTCTGGCAATACATTGTCTACCCGTTGTGAGCATAATCTCTAACAATTCTTTCTTATCCTTGCTCAAATTAATATTTTCTACATCCATTAGTAAAACAGTGTTTGACCCCAGCTTAATATTACTACCAATAACTTCTACCATCTCTTTTTCAATTTTCCTCCAAAAATCTTTTACCACTTTGCAACTCCACCACATGTGTTCATAAGTTCCCAAAGACTCCTTGCACCTCCAACACATTTTGTCCTTCTTTTTATCGATTTGATTTAATCTCACAGGGGTCAAATACCATTTCCACAACATTTTGAAATTATGCTCCTTTATTCTGACGAACATCGTTCTCATGATTCTTTTCTTCCATTTATTCCTCCAATTTGTATCATCAATCTTAATTTTCAGGTCCTGTTCCCAGCTCGTGCGGATTACCTCCATTATTTAAAAAACCATAGACTTTACTAACTAAACCTTTAATACCGCATTCACCCTTTCTTATTTTCAGAACCAGTTCTTCAAATTCCGTCAACTCTCTATCCCAGCAAGATTCCCTCATGAATTTGCCATTCCATTTGTTTACTAATATTTTCTGAAACCAATTCAATTTCAGCTGTACATACAAGTCAGCCTTTCTGTCACTATCCATACAGGCCAGGATCCAGTCTTTCAACAAGACAACATCCTTTTTATACAATACTTCTTTAACCGCGTGATCCAATTTTATTGGAAAATTTTTGACATCCTCTAATGGGAGAAATATTTGGGGCCAGATCTTTCTTCATTTTTTTCCATATTCCCAACACAGTCCTCAACATTTTATTTTTAATAGCAAATTTAACACCCTCATTACCCAGAAAAATTACTTTTCCAATTTGCTTGATCTCACTCATCTCAATTTCCTCCCAAATAGCACTTTCCCTGGCCAAAATCTTTATTATATTTTTAATTTGAAAAGCTCGATAATAATTCTTCAAATTCAGGATACCTAAACCTCCTTCCTTTTGCGATAGATACCATATTTTTTTATTTATTCTTGGTTTCTTCCCTCCATTACAAAAGTTATCAAGTAGTTTTTGGAACTCCTTTATGTCATTTTCCTTCAACTTTATTGGAAGAGCATCAAACAAAAAATTAATTCTGGGTAATAACATCATTTTACATATCGCTATTCTCCCAAACCAGGATAAATTCAACTTTTGATATTTCTGTATTTTATCCTTTACTTCTGATTTTAATTTTACATAATTTAATTTCTTCAAGTCCTCACACCTGTTTGAAATATTAATCCCCAAGTATTTCAAATTATCTTTGATATGTAAATTGCAATTATTTTTATTGCTTGCTGCTCTTCAATACCTATATTACACAAAATCATCTCCAACTTGTCCCAATTGATTCTCAAACCTGTCATATCCTCAAAGTCTTTTAACTTCTTTTGTATCCTAGCTAAAGTTTTCCCAGGGTATTTTGTAATTATCAATGTATCATCTGCATATAAACTTATCTTGTTTCCTAGTATCCCCTCAATTTCTTTGTCCTCCCTTATAGCTTTTGCCAGTATCTCCATGGCCATAATAAACAGTATTGGTGATAGAGGGCATCCCTGTCTTGTTCCAGCTTCTAATGTCACTTCATCCGTTACCTCATCATTTACCCTGACAATTGCAGACCCTTGTTGATATAGTTGTTCAATGATTCTTCTAAATTTATCCCCGAATCCTTAACATTTAATTATCTCATTAATTGTAGCCCACTGTAAGGAATCAAAAGCCTTAAAAATGTCCAAAGATATTAATCCAGCTTTCTCTTTGGTCTGTCCCACTTTATCTATTAAAACATTAACTCTTCTTGTCAAATCCGCTAAATGTCTATCCTTCAAAAAACCCACCTGGTCCGCATTAATATAGTTGCCCATGAAACTATTTAACCTATTATAAAATTGCTGTAAAAATCTTGGCATCTTGATTTATCAAGGAAATAGGTCTATACGACTCCACCCTCTCCAGATCTTTTCCTGGCTTTGGCAATAGTACGATTATGGTTCTATACCATGAAGTTGGAATTTGCCCTCCTTCCAGTATATAATTATATAATTTCACCAATTTTGGTACTACTGATGCTTTAAAGTCTTTGTAAAATTCTGCTGAAAACCCATCCTCTCCAGGAGCTTTATCCTTTTTCAAACTTTTTATTATATTTTTCACCTCACTTTCCGTTATTTTTTCTTCCATTCTAATTTTGTGTTCCTGATTTATTCTCTTCACCAATTGTTTTTCCAATTGTTCTTTTAACATCGCCATACCTATGTTCTTTTTGGAGTACAAAGCCTGATAAAATTATTTTACTATTTTACATTTATCTTTGATTTTGTTACATCTCATTCTCTCTTTATTAATCAATATTCCAATTTCTCCCCTTTCTCTCTTTTCTTTTGCAGCCCTGGCTAACATTTTGGAATTTTTGTTACTATACTCAAAGTACTCTCTTTTTAAATATATCAAATCTCTTTTAACACTTTCTATATCCTTGCCTACCAATTCTGCTTTTAATCCTTGCATCTTTTCATATACCTTCTTATCCATGTCTTCGTATGTTCCTCCTGTAACTGTTTTATTTCCTCTTCAATTTTATTTTGAGTATCTCTAAATTGTTTTTTCCTAATACTAGCCTCTTTTATGCACTCCCCTCTAAAAACCGACTTCATGGCGTCCCACACCATATTGTAGTTTACTTCATCATTGTCGTTCCATTGCCAACTTTCCTCCCACTTCTCAATCATTACATCCTTGCGTTTTTGATCCTTAAAGAGGTCGGGGTCATACCTCCAGCTCCATCTCTTTCGCCTCTTATCTCCAAATTTAATTTCTGCCAAGAGTTTCGCATAATCAGACTCTTTAAAAATGCCCACTTCCACCTCCTCTATATATCTAGCCATTGTTTCTGATACAAAAATATAGTCTATGCTAGAATATGAATTATGCACTTGTGAGAAAAATCGTATAAGCCCTTTCTGGCCCTTTTAACTCCCTCCATATATCTTTCAAACCTAAGGATGTCATCCATTTGTCCAAAATCTGTTTTTTAAGATCTTTTCCACTTCTTGTTATATTCGTGCAGTCCAAATTTGACCTTATCATGTTGAAATCCCAGGCCACAATCATTTTTGTTGTTTTTTCCTTTACTAGTATGTTATAAATTTTGTTCAAAAATTCCCCTTGCCTTTCATTGGGTACATATACATTCACTAGCGTTATTTCCTCTTCATCAATCTTCCCTTTTACTATCAAATATCTACCTTCAGGTTCTGAAATACTACTTGTCAGTTCAAAGCCCAGTCTGGCCGAAATCAAAATTGCAACCCCCCCTTGCTTTAGAGGTTCCATAAGCCTTTTTGTAAAACTGCATCCAACCCAAAAAAATCTTATTTACATCCTGTGATTTTTGATGAGTTTCCTGAAGAAAGACAACATCCAGCCTATCCTTCTTCAAAGCTGATTGAATTCTTCTCCTCTTAATTTGTGACCCTGTACCCTTCACATTCCAAGTTAACAGCTTCATAGGTCTCATATTTTAATCCAAACATATCTTTTTAAATCTCCGTTTTCTCCATTGGGGGTGTTTCCCTCTACTCTACACTTACAATGAAAACAAAAAACACACAATTCTAACCTCCCCACTCTCTTCTTCTTAGAAAGAGCCTTCGTTACCCAAAGAGGGGGGGGGGACATGGAAGATGTGTCTGCAAACCGCAGCTCCAGCGCTTTATTCTCCTTTACTAATCAAACAACACCTTTATATCCTTTATCCACTGCTATCAATTTTCTCCCCTATTACAGATTCCTTGGAAATTACTTCACCCCTCTTTCTCATCCTCGACCATGAGATCCATCCCGACTGCCGCCCCTCCCTCATCTGTGCCTCCACAGTCCCTTTGAATACCACCAGACTCCAATAAAGCTTTTCTTAGTGCCAACCATTCCTTTGAAGAAGCCTTGACCAAATCATTCAAACAAAGATATTCCAAAACATTGATCCCTTCCTCAATCATATGCATTTTTTATCATGAAAAAATCTTATTTGTTGTGGGAATCTCCAATTATATTTAATTCCTCGTTCTGATAAAATTTTTGTCAATGGTTTCATCTTGAATCTCCAAACCCTCTCCTTTACTGAAATATCATTGTATACTTCCACATCTTTAGCATCCATTTTTAAAACGCCAGACCCAGCTTGTTTTATAAAGGCCATCACCTTTAGCTTATCCCCTAGTTTGCAAATTTGACCAAAACATTTCTCTGTGCACTCCTCCCTCTCTTTGCTCCCAATCTGTAGACGTTTGCTATATCTTCATTAACAAAATCCTTTCCCATTTTCATGCTATTCAGCCAATCAATTATTCTATCCTTCAAGCGGCCTGGCGTTTTTTCCTCCATGTTACGAATTATAATGTTCTGTTTTCTCATCATCTCTTCCACGGCATCAACCCTTTTTTCCTGCACATCCAATTTTATCTTAGTTTCCTTCTCACCCTCCTGCAATCCCTTAATATCACCCTGCATCACTTTTATATCATCTTGCACCGACTTAACAGCTGTTTCCATCCTTTTAAAATTATGATCAACCTTTATGAAAAAATCAGTAACCATTGTGACCAATTTATCCTGTTTTCCCAGTATTTCCGCTTTATCCCTCACCCTTACCTCCTCCATCTTTTCCAATTTTGTGAACAATTTACCCAACTCAACCAAAATTTGTGTTTGATCCATTAGTTTTGGTTCCGGTGATGGTGTTGCTGAGGTTGGTAAAGATGTATTATCTGCTGTGGCTTTTTCTTTCTTCTTATGTTTCACAACTTCCTCTTTATTGCCCTTACCTTTCCTAGATTTATCCAACTTTCCTGCACTGTATCAAGTGTTGGCTTTAGGCTGCAGTTCCTTTATTTTCTCCTGGGCCCTCTTGTTAATAAATTTCAAAGTTCGCCTTTAAATCATTCAAATCATTCTCAGTAATCCTGTTTTAGCAATCCATGCAGCAATCCATGCAGCAATTCTATTTTAGAAATCCACCCAGTAATGGAAAAAGAAAGAATATATCCCAACTTCAATAATGGTGCAGCCAAATAGCCAAGTAACTGTATATCCAGTATATCAAATTGTATCCAATTGTATCCAGAGCCACGGGGAATGGAATTGGAAGCCAACAATCACCAAATACTGCAAAAGGGCAGGAACGAAAACTATAATCCAACGAAGCGAGGAATACAGGCAAGGAATCCCGGTTATAATCCACTCTTCAAGTCATGGTGTTATAATTCCCAAAGATATACACTCAAAAAAAAACAGAAAAGGAGAGGGGGAAAATATACACAGGGAAAAGAAAAACACGTTGGATTAACTTCACTGAAAAAACTCAGTACGTTTGGAAGACAAGATAGAAAACTTTTACTGTCACCACTTTTTCTTTTTTTTTTCTCAGCCGCGGCCATGGTTTCAGGGGGGACCACTCCTCTCTTCTTCCCAAACCAACAAACTTTAGATCCACTCTCTTCCTTTTTACTTCTCCGGCACACAGACCAACCAATGTCTTTTATCCTTCTCTTTATTTCTTCTCTCTGCTTTCTGAACACTCCAAAACCCTTCAAGGCTGCTCAAACACCTTACCCGATGGTGCCCTTCTTATCCAACCACTCTCTCAACTTTCGATTTCTTCCACCACCGCCACCATTATCGTTCCTTCCTCAACCCTTCTCTTCTTCTTTCACTTACTTTCCAGTCCTTTCAAAATGATCGTCCGCTCCCTCCAACCACCGCCGCAGCATTAGCTACTTGTCTTGCTTTTCCTCTGATTTCTCTCTCTGATTTCTCTCGCTTTTTTTGCTTTTCACCTCCGTTTGTCCTGCCGGTCCCATTCTCCGCACATCGACTGAAGAGGCCACAGCTTCTGCCTTTCACCACTCCAGCTGAAAATGCCTCCCAAACTTCAACCGCCCTACAGCAATTTTTCCGGGCAAATGAAAAGGGAGCTTTAGCTCTTCTTCCTGCGAGAGTTTTTGAACTTTTATTCAGCTTTAAATTAGATTTCTCATTGATTTCCTCTTTGTAAAAGCGCGAGCACACGGATATGTGTGTTACTCAATGGCCATCTTAGCCATGCCCCCGTGCATGGTAATACTTTGTTTTAAAACTGTTTAAACTGTGATAACATGTGTGATGGGAAGAGACTGGCATAGAGACCGGCAAGGCACGGCACAAAGTTTGCCAAGAGAACCCTATGGACCAAAACAAAAGGAAAAACAAGGGGATGCTCAGCACTGCAGATCTGAAAAGGGGGAGGGATACGAAAGGGGGAGGAGAAATACACTGTTACAGGGAACAATACTGCATAGAATCTGCATGGAATGTGAGGTCTATGAATCAAGGAAAACTGGAAGTGGTTAAAAATGAGATGGAAAGAATAAGCATTGACATCCTGGGCATCAGTGAGTTAAAATGGACAGGGATGGGTGAATTCAGCTCTGGAAACCATCATATCTACTACTGTGGGCAATAAAACCTCACAAAAAAACGGAGTAGCCATAATTGTCAACAAAAGAGTGAGGAAAGCAGTAATGGGATACAATATCAAAAATGATAGAATGATGTTAGTCAGAATCCAAGGCAAACCTTTCAATATCACTGTAATCCAAGTCTATGCACCAACCACTAGTGCAGATGAAGCCACAGTTGACCAGTTCTATGAGGACCTACAACACCTCATAGAACAAACACCAAGAAATGATGTCCACATTATCTTAGGAGATTGGAATGCCAAAGTAGGAAATCAAAAAGTAAATGGAATAACAGGCAAGTTTGGTCTTGGAACAGAGAATGAAGCAGGGCAAAGATTGATAGAGTTCTGCCAAGAGAATGCACTAGTCATAGCAAACACTCTCTTCCAGCAACACAAGAGGCGGCTTTACACATGGACATCACCAGATGGCCAGCATCAAAATCAGATTGATTACATACTCTGCAGTCAAAGATGGAGAACCTCCATTCAATCAGCAAAAACAAGACCTGGAGCAGACTGTGGCTCAGATCACAACCTACTGATGGCAAAATTCAGGCTTAGACTAAAGAAAATGGGGAAAACAAACAGACCAGACAGATATGACCTACACAACATCCCTAAAGAATACACGGTGGAGGTCATGAACAGATTTAATGTCCTGCACCTGATAGACAGAGTACCAGAAGAATTATGGACAGAGACACGGGACATCATGCAGGAGACAGCAAGAGAAACCATACCAAAAGAAAAGAAGCGTAAGAAAGCAAAGTGGTTGTCTGATGAGGCCTTTAAAATAGCAGAGGAAAGAAGGAATGCAAAAGTCCAAGGAGAAAGGAAAAATACAACCACCTGAATACAGAATTTCAATGAAAAGCAAGGAGAGATAAGGAAAACTACCTGAACAAACAGTGCAAAGAAATGGAGGAAAACAACAAAAGAAGCAGGACTAGAGATCTTTTCAAAAAAAATTGGGGAAATCAAGGGAACATTTAAAGCAAAAATGACCATGATAAGGGACAAAGATGGAAAGGAGTTAGCTGAAGCAGAAGAGATCAAAAAAAGATGGCAAGAGTACACAGAGGAACTCTACAAAAAGGACCTCAACCCTCCTGATAATAACAATAATGAGAAATTTGACCTTGAACCAGACATTCTGGACAGAGAAGTCAGAAAGACCTTTAAAAGCACTGCAAACAATAAAGCAGGTGGTATCCCAGTTGAATTTTTCAAAGCCCTAAAAGATGATGGAA
Source organism: Bradypodion ventrale (assembly GCA_035047345.1). Lineage (NCBI taxonomy): Eukaryota > Metazoa > Chordata > Lepidosauria > Squamata > Chamaeleonidae > Bradypodion > Bradypodion ventrale. The sequence continues at coordinate 19,120,709 of JAWDJE010000009.1, read as the reverse complement.
TCAAACTATTGCATTCAATATGCCAGCAAATTTGGAAAACAAAACAGTGGCCACAGGATTGGAAAAGACCAGTATATGTTCCAATCCCAAAAAAAGGCAATGCCAAAGAATGCTCAAATTACGAAACAATTACGCTCATCCCACATGCCAGCAAGGTGATGCTCAAGATAATACAGGATAGACTTCAACAACATGTGGAGAGAGAACTACCAGAGGTGCAGGCCGGTTTCAGAAGAGGCAGGGGGACTAGAGACCACATTGCCAACATACGTTGGATCATGGAGAAAGCAAAAGAATACCAGAAACAAGTCTACTTTTGTTTTATTGACTACACCAAGGCTTTTGACTGTGTGGACTGCAACAAAATGTGGCAAGTAATTAAAGAGATGGGAATACCAGAACACCTCAGATGCCTCATGAGAAATCTGTACACTAACCAAGAAGCAACAGTTAGGACAGAACATGGAATGACAGAGTGGTTTGGAATATGAAAAGGAGTAAGACAAGGCTGCATTTTATCACCCTGCTTATTCAATCTATACACAGAGCACATAATGCGCAGTGCAGGGATGGAGGAATCACAATATGGGATCAAAATCGCTGGGAGAAACATCAACAATTTGAGATATGCAGATGATACCACCCTAATGGCAGAAAGTCAGGAAGACCTAAAGAACCTCTTGATTGGATTGAAGGAGGAAAGTGCAAAAGCTGCCTTGAGACTTAATATCAAGAAAACCAAGATAATGGCAACAGGTCCGATCAGTCCCTGGAAAATAGATGGGGAAGAAGTAGAAGCAGTGACAGATTTTACTTTCCTGGGATCTAAGATCACTGCAGATGGCGACTGTAGCCATGAAATAAAAGGACGACTGATTATAGGGAGACAAGCTATGAGAAACCTGGGGAATATAGTGAAAAGCAGAGACATCACCTTGAAAACAAAAATTCGCATAGTTAAAGCAATGGTATTCCCAGTAGTAATGTATGGGTGTGAGAGCTGGACCATTAGGAAGGCTGAGCACAGAAGAATAGATGCCTTTGAGATGTGCTGTTGGAGGAGAGTCCTGAGAGTCCCTTGGACAGCAAAGAGAACAAATAGGTCAATACTGTAAGAAATCAATCCTGACTGTTCATTGGAGGGACAAATAGTGAAGATGAAGCTAAAGTACTTTGGACATCAAATGAGAAGGGAGGACTCGCTTGAGAAGGCCTTGATTCTGGGAAAGGTGGAGGGCAAGAGAAGAAGGGGGCGTCCAAAGATGAGATGATAGATGGTATTGTGGACACAATGGGCACAGAGCTTGGTGGGCTGAGGAGAATGGTGGAGGATAGAGGTGCCTGAAGGAAAATGGTCCATGGGGTCGCAAAGGGTCGGAATTGACTGTGCGGCTGAACAACAACAAATATTCCCAGAATATAAGAAAAAGTTAATTGTTTTGCAATTCTGTCCTCAGTGTGGAAAAAACATTGGTTGACTCTGAACTTGTGGCACTGCTGAGAAGCCATGGCTTGACATGAAGCACAAGATAGTTGTTAATTAATTCTGCTCTGCACTTGGGATAATTTCACACCTTCTGTTTTAAAGCAAATGTCTCCATTTGTATCAACATAGTAGTAGAGAGAGCGACATTTCAAATCAAAGCATGCAAATGTATCTGGGATACGGGACATAGCTGTCTAGAAAAAAAATAGTTTGTCTCTGAGAGGCTCATGCTACATTCACTGGAGTGCCCACATGAAGTTTAAAGCAAAACAACACCAAACAATTAGGGTTGTGTCCATTTTTATTACATGAATTGAATGAAAGATCAGCATACATCTGGCAGTCACTCTTAGCAGTTATGCCAAAGGGTTGCCCAGACAAATTTGATGATTGAAGTCTTAGATGTCCTAACCAAGAATGGAAAAAGGATCATTGTTTTTAATAGCCAACCATAGCTACAAAGTACAGATTATTTAATCAAATTCCACAGTATGAAATAAAACGTGCTGTAATTTGAAGACTACATATTGCCTTCAGATTTAAAAGCAGTATAGAATTCAAATACCAGTTGGTTATGAACAAGATGTATGTTGGCTTTGTATAGCAATTATAGCAATACAGTGGTACCTCGGTTTACAAATTTAATGTATTCTCCAAGATGTTTCATATTGCGAAAAATTTGTAAACTGGTTTTCCATAGGAATGCATTGAAAACAAAAAATCGTAAACCAAAACATGGTTTCCTATAGGAATCCATTGAAAACCAATTAATCCATTTTGGAATTTTTTTTTGTAAACCAAGGCATTCTTTTCAGTGGGTTTTCATTCATAAACCAAAAATCATGTTAACTGAGGCCTTTGCAAACTGAGGTACCAATGTATAGAAATTACACTTATATACAGTATCGCCCCATAGCCCTTAGTGCACTCTCTGGGTAGTTCACAAGGTAATTAGCATTTTACTCCCAACATGCTGGGTCAAATCCTCTGTCAGCGATCCCCTCTGATGCCCCACACCAGCTCAGAGGGAGATACACCACCATGCAGGACCCTCCGCCTGGGCTCTCTTGCGCTTACTCCTGTGTTAGCCTTAGGTATCCCCAAGCCCAGGCCACAAGCTCCCAGACTTGGGAAATCTGCACTGGCTTTGTATCAGGTTGGAGCAAACAAACCCTACAACCCCCTGAGGAGTGTTCTGGCTTCAAGCCTCCTCAGCCAAGAAAGTATTTATATCAAAGGCTTTTTAATGCCTGGCAACAACTCACCCAATAACTACTACAGGTACTTGTTTATACAAAGACAGAGTTCCATTTATTGACATAAAAATATACCTCAGAGACAAAACATTGGCCTTTTCCCAAACATAAAGAAAACTATCTAACATGCCCTGTTTCCTGCCCCGTCCAAAGACTGGGGTAAGCTTATTCCTTCACCTTCTTCCCACCAACTCAGGCCTTTCCCTTCACTACTTTAATAGGGAAAACCAGACCACGACTCAGCTTCTTGACTCCAGGTGCTGGTTCTGTAACCTTGTCCACCTGCTACACCACATAAAGCTTACTACAACACTTCTCTTAAAGCCCAACAACATGGGGGGGGGGGGTGTTACAATGCCATCACATCTTTCAACAACATTTGATTCTGCTTTGTTTCCTACTTTTGCATTCCAGTAAACTCTAATTATCAACATGATTTATTTTGGTGTGTGCCAGATTTTTTTGAATTTATGTCCTAAATTAAACACCTTGTAGACATCTTACTAAAATGCCAGTTCACTCCACTTTAGATTGCTCACACCAATTTCTACAATATCTGAATGGCTCATTTCTTGCATTACAATTTACCTTAATTCATACTTCTCACATTCCATGTTTCAATTGTATGTGTCATTCAGCATCACAGTTTTCCTTTCCACCCTGTGCATTTATTGTGTTCTACTCTTGAGTATAAAAGAACATTGGGCCTGAAGGAACATGGCTGAAACTTCTTTCTCAATACAGGTAGTTGGAAGAGCTGTTCACTGGTTTGTATAGGATAGAAACACTCCAAACTCATGTGAATTCCTTGGGGATTAACAATCCATTACCTTCCAGCTGCATAGACGTTGACTTGCATTCACACAATTAATCTAAAAGACACATTCCTACAAGGCATTTTTATTCCTTTGTGGTTTTAAGCAACAGATACCTAGACAACCTGTTGAATAATAGCTTTCTGTTTGGGTGAAGAGTGATTAGCTGATGAAAAAAGGAGTCAGGATCTGGGATTTCCCCCTGCTTTTTCTCCATGGTACTTTAGTGTTCAACGAATGAAGAAGCAGAGGAATGAAGTAGTGAAATTCAACTCTTTATTAGTGGGGTTTGAACACAGTTTGGATGGGGCAAAACTTGGACTTATATACACTATAAACTGTAACAGTAACAACAATAACACAAGCCCATTGGCTAACAGAGTGTACACACTTTTCGATCCATTTATTTGCATAATAATTGATACATGAAAAATGATACATTCTGTTCCTGTCGCTGTCTGGCGAGATTTCATAGCTGTCAAACAGGGATGCTGTTTGACAGCTCGGAAAAGTGCGGGAACATGGCGGTTTAAATCGCCTTGACAGTTATAAGCACAGTTAACATACATAACATTCTTCCCCCCTAGGTAAAAAAAAATCCTTTAACCAGGATGGCGGTCTAGCTTCCCTTTGGGGTCAGACACTTGGCTGAGCCAGCTCAGGGGCTCGTAGGATGGGTAATCCAACTGGAGTGAGGGATTGACTAGAGGGAGAGGATTGTAAACCCAAATTAAATCCCCGTTTGTCAGATGGAGGAGCAGGGGATCGCTCAAAACCAAAATCTAATTCTGTGGATGATAAAGGCAACTCAGGGTCCCTCCTGTGTGTACTAAGAGTGGAGGGTGACTCTAAACAAAATTGGTCATCATCAGTAAAGGAATCCAGAGTACTAGACTGGGACAGTGTAGGGGTACACATGGCCGGAGTAGGGGAGCATTCCACAAATTCCCATTGAAGTCGGTCCCTAAAACACACCTCTGGGTCTAAGTTAGCTTGCCGCTGACTATTACCTCTGCCCCCTGGGTTTAAATGGATGGGGGCCAACCCTAACATTGAGTGTCTGTATTCGTCCTGTTGGTCCAGTATTCTGGGTCTCAATTGATCCGCGTGCCTCCTCCAGATCATACCAGTGGCTGTTTCAATTTTGTAAGAAACAGGACCAGTTCGATCGATCACAAACCCAGGTACAAACGTAGGGCCACCAGCTGCATAATTGCAGCAATGTACAGGGTCTTCGGATGAGAAATCCTTCTAGTGTTGGATCGCTATATTTGTGCCTTTGTCCTCCATCCTAGAGGGATCGAATCTGTCCAGCAAGGATGACAGTTTCCTTTGCTGGAGCAATTCAGCAGGGGACAGCCCTGAGGCAAGGGGGGTGAGCCTATACATGAAAAGAAACTGGCATAACAGGAGCTCTAGATCCTCTTCACCCATATGCTACAGAGTGTCTTTAGTTGTGCACACCTGCCACTCCACCTGGCCATTGGTGGCTGGGTGAAATGGGGCAGCAGTGATGTGCCTAATTGCACTCCTTTCCATGAAGGATTGGAATTCTGCAGATGTGAACGTAAATGCGTTGTCGGACACCAGCACATCTGGAAGAACAAATGCTGCAAACAGCCTCCTTAGGTGCATTCTCGTGGTGGCTGAAGTGGCATTAGGCACCCTAATCACTTCCAGCCACTTAGAGAATGAATCCACAACCAACAAAAATAGGGCACCCCTAAATTGACCTGCAAAGTCTATGTGTAACCTGGACCATGGGCCCCTAGCAGAATCCCATTCCTGAGAGGGAAGGTGGGATGGCTCTGGGCGAGAGGATTGACAGCTGGCACAAGTGCCGACCATCTGTTCTATGTCTTGTTCCAGTTGAGGCCACCAAAAGTAGCTACGGGCAAGGGCTTTGGAACGTACAATTCCCGGGTGACTTGTGTGAAGTAAATGTAAAACCTTTTTCCTGAGAGTAACAGGAATGACCACCCGCTGGCCCCATAGAAGGCAACCTCATTCCACTGACAATTCCAAATGTTCTGAATTCCTTTGCTAGAGGAGAAAAGGCCATCCTTTTTGTACCCAAGACATTACTTTAGTCAATGTTACATCCTTGGCTGTAGCTTTGGTTATATCTGAGGGGACGACCGGGGGCAAGTCGAATGCCTCAATCATGAGGACCTGGTGGTCGCTTTCGATCTCACAATCTGCTTCCCCAACGCCTGGCAGTGGAGAATGTGATAGGGGATCAGCATGGCTGATGTCCTTGCCAGGCCTGTGTACCAAAGTAAAATCGTATGCATTTAGGAAAATTGCCCAACGCAACATCCTTGGGGACAGAATTCGAGGCATGGGTTTCCCATTCACAAAAATTCCAAGGAGGGGCTTTTGGCCAGTTACGATGGTAAAAGGCCTTCCATAAAGGTAATCATGGAATTTCTTAGTGCCTGCCATGATTGCCAACCCCTCCCTGTCTGTATGAGTGTAATTTTTCTCAGGCTTTGTGAGCGAACAGGAATAGAATGCTATGGGGGCTTCCTTCCCGTAATTTAGTACATGGCAAAACACAGCTCCCAGCCCCACAGGGGATGCATCACACACAAGTACAACTTTCTTGTTAGGATCAAAATGAGTTAATACAGCATCTGAAGATAGCAGCCTTTTGAGTTCTAGGAACGCTTTCTCCTGGCAATGGCCCCAGTGCCAAACAGTATCTTTCTTAAGAAGCCTATGTAATGGTTCAGCAACTGAGGCTTTGTGATGGAGAAAAGCGTGATAGAAGTTTAACAATCCTAGGAATGATTGCAATTCGGCTTTACATTTTGGCCTGGGTGCATTTCACATGGCTGTCACCTTGGAGTCAGAGGGCATGAAACCTTGGGGTGTAATCCAGTAGCCCAGGAACTCCACTTGCCATGCCAAAAACACACATTTGTCTCTTCTGAGATGTAAACCAGCCCATTTGAAACGTGACAGGACTTGATCGAGCCTTGCCGCTGGTTCGATGGTGTCCTTAGCGGTGAGCAGGACATCATCAAAATATGGCAGGACACCAGGCAACCCTTTTAAAATACATTCTACAAGAGATTGAAATATTCCAGGGGCTGCATTCACCCCGAATTTTAGTCTGGTTACCTTAAATGCCCCCTTATGCATTAATATGGTCTGGGCTATGGCAGCAGCAGGAGACACAGTTAATTGCTGGTAAGCCTGGGCAAGGTCAAGTTTTGCAAAGCAATTTCCTCCATGCAAGGAGGCAAGAAGGTGGCTTACCACGGGCACAGGATATGCATTCGGGCGAATAGCTTTATTGATGGTACACTTATAGTCTGCGCATATCTTGACCTCCCCATTACTTTTCAAAGCAGTCACAATTGGTGTCTCCCACTCTGTGGAGTCCACCGGCACTAGGATGCCCTGCCCCACCAGTTTGTCCAGTTTGGCTTCTATTTTCTCCTTTAAGGCAAAGGCTACCCGGCGTGGCTTCATCTGGATGGGCCGGATGGTCGGGTCAAGCTCAAAGTCAACAGGGGGGTCCTCTATATAAGCCTAAACCATTTTTGAACACCTCAGGATGTGCAGCACAAACGTCCCAGATTGGGTCAGAGTCTATTGCATGAATGCCAGAAAGCCGGATTCCCAGGGGCTTAAACCATTGGGTTCCAATAAGACAGTTCATGCCCTGCTTAACTACAACCAATGGCAAGGAGGTGCAAATGTTTTTGAATTTAACCAAGAAATTACCCACCCCCAGGACCAGAATCTGGCAACCTTGCACATCCCGGAGGGAAGTCTTTTTTTAAAAAATTAATTCTTATTGAATTTTTGACATAAATACAATATATAAAGACAAACAGCAAAATCACATACAATAATAAAAACAACAACAAATCATAGCTCTATATTTCAATTGTGACTCGGTATTATATTACTTCCCCTTTCCATTTCCCTCCTTAATCTTATAATTATATTTATTAGTGCTAAATTTTTATCTGATACCATATCTGAATTTTTAATTTTTCACCATCTCAGTATACATTTCATATTGTAAATTTATATCATATGTCCACCAAGTCACACTTCTTACTCATGATTTTATTACAAAAATAACATAACTAAATATAAAAATGAATTTTTTTACCAAAAATAAAAATAAAACAAAAAAGAAAAGACTAACCACCATGTGTTATTTACATTGCCCTGGAGAGCACGGAGTAACTCAGTAAGATCAATAAGATCTTTCCCAAAAGCTCGTGTGAGCGGATACAGGTCTATTCAACTCTTCTCCCTTCAATGAGTGAACCACAAAGATTTTCCAAACCTTCCAGAATCTATTTTCAATAATACCCTTTTTCATATTTATCTCATGTGTTAACTTATCATTCAATGCTAAATCCCACATTTCCTTATACCATTCCTCAATTTTTATATTGACTTGTTTTTCCATTTTCTCACAATACACATTCTACCTGTTGTCAGCATTATTTCTAATAGTACTTTTTAATCTTTACTTAAACTTATATCTTCCATATCTGTCAACATAATGGTATTTGAACCCAGTTTAATTTTTGTTCCCATAATTTCATTTATCTCGTTCTCAATTCCTTCCCAGAAATCATTTACCACACTGCAACTCCACCACATATGTTCATATGTACCCAGTGCACTCTTACAACGCCAACACATTTTATCATTCTTTTTGTCTATCTGATGTAATCTCTCTGGGGTCAAATACCATCTCTACAACATTTTATAATTGTGCTCCTTTACTCTAACCGACAGAGTTCTCATAATTATTTTCTTCCATTTATTTTTCCAATTTTGATCCTCTATCTTTATCTCTAGATCCTGTTCCCATCTTACTTTCAATTCCTCCTGTGGATTACTTTCCTTGTTTATCATTGTGTATATCTTGCTCACCAGCCCCCTTATTCCTCTTTGTCCCTTACTTATTTTTAAAACTAGTTCTTCAAACTCTGTCCTCCCTCTTTCTAATCCAGCTTCATTCATAAATTTACAATTCCACTTGTTTACCATCCCTATCTGAAGCCAATTCAGTTTCAATTGTGAATACAAATTTGTTTTTCTCTCATTATCTCTACAGGCCCGTATCCAGTCTTTCAACAGGAAAACTTCATTTTTATCTAGTACTTCTTTAATCCTCTTATTGATTTTTATTGGGAAATTTGCAATATCCTCCCATTCTATAATAGGGGAAGTATCTGGTACCAACACCTTCCTCACTTTTTTCCATATTCCTAGTGTTGTCTTCATTATTTTATTTTTAGTATCTACTTTCCCGATACCACCTCCTAAGAAGACTATTTTTCCCATATGACTAAGTTCTTTCATTTCAATTTCTTCCCAAATTGCCTTTTCCCTTGCTAAGATCTTCACAACATTCTTGACTTGAAATGCTCGATAGTATATTGTTAAATTTGGCATTCCTAATCCCCCATCTTTCTGGGATAAGTACCAAAACTTTTTAGAAAACCTAGGTCTTTTTCCCCCATTACAAAAACTATTAACCATTGTTTGAAACTCATTAATTTTCTTATCCTTAAGTTGAATTGGAAGTGCATCAAATAAAAAAATAATTCTTGGTAATAACATCATTTTGCTTATTGCTACTCTTCCAAACCAAGACAGCCTCAGTCTTTGTAACCCCTGTATTCTAACCTAAATTTCTTTTTTCAATGTTACATAATTCAATTTCTTAAGGTCTTCAAATTTATTTGAAATATTTATCCCTAAATATTTCAAATTACCCTTAATTTGTAAATTACTCTTTCCCTTTATCTTTTGTTGATCTTCTTTACTCATATTGTGTAATATCATTTCTGATTTATCCCAGTTTATTCTCAAACCCGTAAAATCTTCAAAACACCACCTCCTCCTCCCTTCCTTTCCCTTTCACAAATTTATCCATTGTGGCGTTGATTAACAGTTTCAAAGCAACTTCAAAATCCCCAATTTCTTGATCTAGGTCCAGTATCCATTGATTAAACAACAAATGAGATTCCTAAATTACTCCACTCACTTTGTATAAATTTGGTCCCAACAAACATTTTTTATTCCAATAAAAAAAAAACAGAAAACCATTGCAGTTTTCTTATAATTCAAAATCAAAATCTTTTCCAAGCACCAAAATTTAAGTGAAAATCTGGGACTATGTTGGTAAAAAAAAAAAAAACTAAGGTCCCTCTTGTGTAATACTGTCAAATTATAAAAAGAAAAGCAAGCCCAAAAATATGATTTATTCTTATTATAACTCCAAGAAGAAAGTATCGAATCACAGTGTCCCAATTACAAGACTATATCCACTTGTATCCATTTATAACCAGCTCAAAACAGCAGGGCAGCAGATTCAAGAACAACCACTGTATATCCAAATGTATCAAAATATATCCAAACTCCCTTTCTTCTTGCTAGTCCTGTTGATCCCATTCACAACAATCTGTTATACTCCAATTGTAATGTTGCATCCAAATTTCGTAAGGAGGAAAAAATCGGCAACAATATATCCAAACACAGGAGGAGGGGAGGAGAAAAATAGAAGGAAAAAAAGAAAAGAAAAACACTCTTGTAATCCACTCAGCACTTTCTCCGTTCAAAGCTCAGCGTGTTTAAAATAGAAAGGGAGGAGCAATCCAAAATAAAAATCCACCAAAATGGAGAGTGAGAGCAAACAAAAAATATTTCTTGAGGGAAAAAGAAAAGTATGCCCAATTGAATATTTATAGTGAAAAAACAATAACCCCAAAATCCACAGTACCTTTGCAGCACCTGGAAACCTCCGGGGCCAAGACCGATCTCACCCCCTTCCTCCTCCTGCTCAGCCCGAATTTCCAAAAACCTTTTGTCTGCCTTTATACTGTCACTTTCCTTCTTTCTCTTTATTTTCCTTATTCATTCTTCTTTCTTCAACCTTCTCAGCACCGTCTCTAGTCCTCTCAACCCACTCTCAAAAATCCAAAACTATCTCCGTGCTTCCTTCTCCCTCTCCGCTTTCACTTAACTTTCGATTTCACTGCCACCATTACTCGTCCTTTATCTTTACTCTCTCTCTCTCTCGACTTTCTCTCTCCTTCATCACTTGCCTTTCCGCAACCGGGCTCTCACTGCCTCGGTCCTCAGAGGTCCCACCGACCGCCGCGTCCTCTTTTGGCCTGTCTTTTACTTTTTGGAACTTTTCTGGTCCCCCTCCTCGGATGTCTCACCTGCCTGCAGTGCGGCTGGCTTGGCCCCAGCTTCCACCGTCCGCCTTACCAGTCGCCTCCGCTCCACATGCTTCGACTCCGGGAAATGATGACTAGAGAAAAACTCCTTAATTTAGACGGGTATAGATCTCGTTGATGATGGGTTTTTAAAAGTTTTTTATGTGGTAGATCTCATTTATAACCGCATTGTATAGCGCAAGCAATTAAAGAGGATGTTAATCCTTCGCCATCTTGGCCACACCCCCGGAGGGAAGTCTTAAGGGATTTAAGCTTGGGCCGAGAGGCAGGAGGAATCCTCAAAAACTCCCGCTGTGGAATTATGGAAAAGGTTGTACCTGAATCTACCTCCATCTTGAAGGGGACGTCCTGAAGGCTCAGATCTGCAAAGAAACACTCGCTGACAATGCCCACTTGGCATGGCTCAGGCTCGGGTGACACTTTGGTGATGGACGCATTGTGGTGATGATTCTTCTTGGGCTCAGGCGCTGGATGTCTTTGCTTTTGCTGCCAGCATACCTTAGCAATATGCCCTCTTTGTCCGCAGTTGTGGTATTCTGATGTGCGTAATGGGTACTTCTTGTGGTCATGCCAGGCTCTGCAGCCATCACACTTGCAAAGGAATTTCTTCTCCCAATCGTCACGGCGTTCACGGTGCTTTCGTTGGACTGCTCGGACTTTCCCCTCTGTGTCACTATACTCCGATGAAGAGGTGGTAACCAGGTGATGCTGAGGAGGATGAAGATGAACTTTGCTGAGTGTGCACTGCTGAGTTGGTGGCACTGGTGGTGGAGTGGCGACACCAGAAAAGCTTTATCCTGGACTGTGCGGCTTCAGACACTACTGCTTCTTCTAGGACAGCCTTGAAGGTTAGTGTCTTTCTGATCATGAGGCAACATTGAGTATCTTCGTCCCTCATGCCGGCCAGCAGATGGTCCCAGAGTGTATCTTCGATGTTGTCCCACTTGCACGGGGCGGCAGCAATGTGCAGCGTGGTGGCGTAGTCTGCAATGGATTCACCAGGTCACTGCTCCCTTCTGTGGAAGGCCACCCTGGCCGGGAAGATTAAGACCTCTGGCTGCAGGTGCCTCCTCAGTTCGGACATGATATCTGCGAGCGGCACCACATCCATGTCCCTTGGGAGAACAAGGTGGGTTGCCAGCTCAAGCATCTCAGAACCGCACTGAGCGAGGAAACAGGAGCACTTCTAGTCTTCGTCAGTGATCTTCTGTGAGGCCATTGCGTGGCGGAACCAGCGTTCGTATGTTGCCCATTTCTCTGGACAAGCTGAGTCGAATGGGCCGATGTTGCTGCTGTGTGAGGACGCCATCCCACCTTCGTCTCCAGTTTAGTGTTCAAGGAATGAAGAAGCAGACAAATGAAGTAGTGAAATTCAGCTCTTTATTAGTGGGGTTTGAACACAGTTTGGATGGGGCAAAACTCGGACTTATATACACTATAAACAGTAACAGTAACAATAATAACACAAGCTAACAGAGTGTGCACACTTTTCGATCCACTTATTTGCATAATAATAGATACATGAAAAATGATACATTCTGCTCCTATCAGATTCCATTTTTCACGCCACATCAAAATCTCGCGAGACTACGCTGTCTGGTGAGATTTCGTAGCTGTTAAACAGGGACGCTGTTTGACAGCTCGGAAAAGCGTGGGAACATGGCGGTTTGAATCGCCTTGACAGTTATAAGCACAGTTAACATACATAACAGGTAGTGAGCACAAGAAGCCATCTTAACCACTGCCATTATTGTCATCATCATTCAGATTGCCCTTTGCTACATAAATTTTGACATTTGGCAAGGTGGGCATGATATTGTGCAACAATATTGATATTTCCTGCAATTTTCAATCATGAATGCAGAAACCAAATATCCCCCATTAATGAACTGAAGGCCTTTGAAGTATTAAATAAGTATCAAAGACTATCTGGACTGAAGAGAAAGGATTTCTGAAGTTAATTATCAAATCTTAGAATAATACATTGCAAGGAGTTAACTGGAAGCAGTTACCAATAGGCCATGCAGCAGTAAGAAATGAACCACATTTTCTAGTTCCTTTGAAAAGATATTTTTAAATGCATTCAAAAGCATGAGATCTTTAGTTGGGGTGGAGGAGGATCAAATTTTATATTTTCTTAGGTTTTAAGAATGTCTTTTTAAAACATAATGAAAGAATAAAGCAGGATGTTTTTATATTGTAATTAATATTACACTTTTAACAGGTTAAGTGGAAATACGTTACTTTCTAAAAGAAATTTTCAAAGCACTGGAAATTGCATGTCTGATAAAGAAATATAGTCTGCTAAAATAAATAAGACAAGAGCTGCAGGAGACAGGCAAAAGAAAATAGAGACAGATCTAAGAATGTCAATCTACAGAGAAAGAGAGGAGTCAAGACAGATGGGCAAATCCTAACTGCTAATCTGCAAGTCTAGAGGCACAGAGCTGTTTGTGCAAGCAAAGTTGCACACGTTGTCCACTTGTCGTAAAGTAAGGGATCAGAGAAGACAAAGAATTGAAATCCTTAAGGGTATATTGCCCACTGTTATGGTAGAGTTTATGTAACATCAACTTTGAAAGTCAATTTATACACCCACATCATACATACCTCAAAGTAGTGATCCTCAAATATTGAAAGACATGAAATACAAAAGTCTTCCCTCAACACTTTATTTTGCATTTCATCTTGCTTTGATTAATGGTTGGTCACTAGAAGAGAAACACAGGCTTAGTTTGCAAATAGGATTCATGAGGCTATGGTGCTGTGAGGAATAACTATTTCCCCCTCCTAACTACTAGCTTTACTTTAACCCTAATTGAGTTGGCTTCTGTAGATAGACTGCTGATGCCATCTTGTCCGTCATCTTAAGCCTGAGATATTTTTTGCCAGACTTTATACTTTTCATGTCTCAGTTGTGAGCTTGCTAGAGGCATTCAGTTTGCCTTTTGGAAAACTTCAGTGCTAGGCTAAATGGGCTCTTAATTTGATCTAACACTTATTTTCTTGGATTCTTAAACCAGCATTTGATGTAGCTATGGGGTCAATTTGTAGCTCCTACGAGCTACACCTACTCTCCAAATAAAACAGGAAGTCTTCTGAAGCCTACTTCCTGTTTATTAAGAATCCTTTTAGAGTGGTTGGTCCAAGGTCCGAGAGTCCAGCATGCTGTAAGTAAAAGTTGGAGCAATTGGAAATGTTCACAAGTGGTAATTCTCTGTTTTCTTTTACTTATGTAAAAAATGCATTAGGAAGGTTTTGGCAGGTTGATAGTGTGCCCTAAAGTCTAACCATTTTAAACTGTATTCTTTGTTGTTCTGAATGGTTTTAATGCATAAAAGGTACAATTTCCAGTCTGGCCAGGTTATCCTGCTATGGTGGGGTACACAGAAAGAGCCTCCTGAAGATTGTGGTATTTTGGGAGCGTTCTAAGATGGCGAACTGAGTGAAAGCTTTTTCTACCGCTGCTTTAAAGGGAAGATCACATAAGGTGATTCTGAGTTCAGATGGTGTTTTTTCTTTAGAAAAAAATCAGTTTTCGCTGCTGTTGCTGTTTGGCTATAAATTTTTTCTGGCCACTTTTTTGATAGAAAAAGGTCTGGAGAGTGTTTGAGCGAGTGGGCCTCAGCCCGAGAGACTCCGATCAGCGAACTGAGCGCATGGAAATTCAATTTTAAAGGAAATCATGAATGGGTGGACCTAAGATCCCAAGCTGAAATCTTTTTTCTCTACCTGGCTTTGGAGAGTTTTGATGAGTGGAGAGAGGATCTGAGGTGCCCCAAGCGTTGTAACGCACTGTTCGGTGGGCCTGGGCCTGATTTGGTTTTTTTAAAAAAGAAAAAACCGGAGGAGGTGATCGGATGGACAGAGCGGATGAACCCAGATGGTGACTGGAAGTGATTGGCAAGCCACAAGCAGCAGTTCGAGTGAGCAGGAGTAGCTAAGATATTGGAACGGAGGACTTCTTGTATGACTTTATGTAAATAATTTTTTCCAACTTGGCTTTCACGGGCTGTATTTTATTATTGGGTATTTGCACATTGTATTCTATTGTTTCACAGGCTCTTGAGAAAGGTTCACGAAATGTCCTATTACCGGAAGGATATCGAGACCTGCTGCTTGTGATTTCTCACATCCTATGACCTGCATACATTGTTCCATTCAGGCTGTGGAGAACCGTTTCGATGATGACGAACCCACTGATTACATTTGTATTTTGAGATTTACTGCTACTCTTTTGTCTCGCCCCCCATGTCAGTGTTACGGAGTACGAACTGTATCCACACGGACTCTTTTCGTTTTCAACGTCTACAGACTGTGCTCCTGATTACCCATTAATCCGCTGTTTTTTGTAGTCAGCACACGTATTCGTATCCAGCATTAAACTGTTTATAGATAAATTTTCATGCTTGCAGTGATTGGATGTGGATATTCTAGTCATTCACTGTTTTTATCATTGTATTAAAGTTTGTGTATTGCTACATTTTGTGCCCATTCCCTTTCTAGGGTGTTTTTTCCCCTCTTTCCATAGTTGTATCTACGGCTGGTGGAGAAGAAATCAAAGCGGGTGAAGCTTTTAATTACAAGTAAGCAGGTGGAGGTGGTGTGGGTCTGGGCTGTGGGGGTTTGTCGGGGGAGCGGAGGCGAACCCTGGGGAACCCCATATGGTCCTGATCCGGAGCCAGGACTGGGCCTGTTTATAAAGTAAGTGAGTTGTCCATGGAGACACTGCCCACTGCGATTCAACTTATGAGTTTTTGGTGTTCTGATAAAGAGTAATGAAGATTTCTTTAGCTTTTCTGCCTGACAATTCAAGAGTGGACAAGATTCTGGAAGGCTGTTAGAGAACGTTTGGTGTTTTGTGAGGGAGCGATTTTTTCCTTTTCCTCTTTTTACTACTGTTTCAAGATGGTGTTCGGACTTTGGTTGAGTTTTTAGTTTCGTGACATGGTTGGACTTGTCTCTTCCTTATTACTTTTTTATTCCCACCCCCTTTTGGAGAGGCTATTTCTTTTTTAAGGAGGCACGGAATGGTTAGAATAAAGTGACTTTTTAAGGAGGCACGGAAAGGTTAGAATAAAGTGATTTTGACAATAAGAGGAACCTATAAGAAGATAATTGATTTGGAAGTCGGGCTGGACTCATCTGATAAATTTGAAGTACTGTTTTTTTTATTTTTTGGTTTTTCCCCTCTCTCTCTTCATGTGACTTAAAGGAAGCCTTCTTCTAGAAGGTGGTTCAGGGAAGATTGTCTGATTTGAAGAATTCCATGAGATAAAAATACTTTTTGACCTTTTCAATGTGGTGGACTGAGACATTTTAAATATCTAAAAAAAATAAAATAAGGATGTTAATATAAATGGATTCCAAATTTTAATATAAATTGGACTTTTTTCATTAATATATAAGAAGGGAGGGGAAGAGGGGAAGAAAGAAAATAGGGGGGACCAGGAAAGGGAGAAAAAGAAAAAAGAAAAAGGGGAAGAAAAGGAAAAAGAGAGAGGAAAGGGAGGAAAAAGAAAAAGGGGAAAAGAGAGGGGGAGGGGAGGGGAAGAGGATTATTTCCCAAAAAGAGAGAGAAAAGAAAAAAATTGAATTAATTTTAGTTTTGAAAGGGGAGAGATAAATGAAAATTGAAAACAGATGATCTAGACGATGATTTAGATATATGGGATATAGTTGATTTAATTTTTCCTTATTAATTGATTAAGAGGAAATGATTGTGATATATATGATTGACTGACATAAAGTGATTTTTTTTCATTTCTCTTCTTCCTTTTTTATCTTTACCATTTAATAGTCTTGATCCCGTGTAAGTTAAGAGAAAGGTTTTAATATTGATTGGTTTATGTGTGGTTTATGAATTGTATTTGGAAGGGCAAGTTTAAGTGGATAAGGTGACAAGGAAGAGGAAAAGAGAAGGAAAAAATTGTGGGCTGGGTAAGAGATAGAGAAACGTCCTCGGATAGGAGTTACCAAAGACTTGTTCGTGCAGAAGGAGTGAATAAACAGATGAAGAAGACATTACGACAGGAGGTTAAAGATGCAGAAGAGCAAGAAAGAATAAGGAAAATATTACAGCAACAGCAACAACAAAAGAAAGTGCAGGCTCAATTAGTTATACCAGCAGTAATACCAGTCAAAACAGATATAACAACCATTATTCCAGCCCTGTCTGTTCCAACTACAACAGTAATAACAACAATACCAACATTAATAAAAATGACAACAACAGCAACTGTAACAACAACTTCAGTAACAACAACAATGGCTACAACTATAGGACCTTCTACAGTTACAACTGCAAGTACAATAATGGCAACAACACCATCACCAAATACAACTGCTATGGGAGCAATTACAGCATCCCCAGTGACACCAATATTAACTGATGTAACAGCAGGCGCTTCCGGAAAGATACCATCAACAGGGGCAATTAAAAAACTTCTAAAGAAATAATGGGACCAAAGACCAAATTTCAAATAGTGTGTGATTTGTTAAAGGCAATGAAGACAATGATCAAAGTTGGGTTGGCAGATGCTGAAAAGCACAGAAATGAAATTACAGACAAATCTGATAAAAACTTTGATGAATTAAAAAGGGGGCAAGATCAATTAAAAACAGAACAGGAGCAAATTTTTAAAAGATCAAGAAGAGGTAAAGGATGATGTAAGGAAGATGAGAGAGAAACAGAAGGAGAGTAAGATCAAGGTGGCAACTTTAGAAAAATGGGTTGAAATGCTTGAGGAACAACAGAGGTGAGCAAACATCGTGATTCACAATGTTTCAGAGAGAAATCCAGATAAGTTAAGAGACAGGATAGTGGATTGGATGAGTAATCTAGAGATGGAATATAAATTATCATCAGATGATATTGTGTTTTTCACCTAGGGCAAAGGAGGGGAAGAACCAGTCCTAGAAATGTGTTGGTTAAATTTGCTTGCTCAGCCGACAAGATGAGACTGATGTCCCATATAAGGCTATCCAGTTCATCCCTGAAGATTGATGGAGCTGATATAGAAATCTACAATGATATTCCAGTAGAAGAAAGAATCTGGCAACAAAGGATGAAACCTGTAACTAAGTGGATGAGGGACAAGGGTGTTAAATACAATTGGAAATCTCAAAAACAGATGACTTGGGAAGAAGATTTCTTGTACAAGAGGAGGCCTATGTATTAGACATTTTAGTACATGCAAAACTACTTGAAAATGGAACTAAAAATGGAATGATCTAAAAGATGCCCTGATTCTTTCTGGAGGCTTGCGCTTTGGAAGAAATGATGATGATGACAATAAGGAGTCAAAGGGAGCTGAAGGAGGTGTTTAAAAAAGTTTCAATGCAGCTAATGGATCAGTTCATGCTTGGATTCCTGGATGGGATGTCTCCCCCCCTCCCCTCTTTGAATCTCAAAGACCTCTTTTTCAAAGAAAAAGTAGAGAGGGTGAACAAGTTGTTTTGTTTATTTTTTGGGGCTTATTTTTTTCCTTTCCCTTTTTCATGATATTTTGATGTACACTTTTATGGGGATAATGGGTTTAATTTTTGACACTTTCACACCAAAGACGGATTGCGGATGTCATATTAATAAGAAGGATATATGTAAAGAATGAGAGATGTGAAGTTATTGACTTGGAATGTGAAAGGTACTGGCTGTCAGGTGAAGAGGAGAAGAATAGAAGCGGCTCTTAGAAAAGAAAAACCAGACATTGTTTTCTTGTGGGAAACTCATCAGAAATCTGCGGAGGTGAACAAGATCTTTTTAGGTTGGACCAAGATTTATGAAAAGGCGTATGGTACATCTAAATCAAGAGGGGTAGCTACCTTTATTTTGAACAGGTTGGGTTTCATAATAACAAAGAGTATCTCTGAGCCAAGGGGAGATATTTGATAATTAATGGAAGAATTGATGATGAGCACATAACATTTGCAAATATATATATATACCCCAAATGAAAATCAAGAATTTTTTTTAGACAAAGTTTATGATATTCTAGTCATGGAAAGATGTGCAAAGTTGGTTATAGGTGGGGATTTTAACTTAATTAGGTCAACTATTGATTGCACAAACCCCGCTAGATGTAGTAAAATGACAGAGACACAGACATTAGATAGATGGATATCATCGCTAGGACTTAAAGATACTTGGAGTGAGTTGCATGGATTTGAAAGGATTTATACTTTTTTTCTCAGGTGCATAACACATATTCAAGAATAGATTATATATTTTTGTCAGATAATCTAACAAGAAACTTGGAAGAGATTGATGGGGGGGGGGTCTTTAAAGAATCTGACCACACAAAAGTGGTACTGAAATTAAAATTAGAAGGAGAGAAGAAGATGAGAAAGCCCTGGAGATATGATACTAATCTATATAAAGACCCTAAGAGTAAGGAACAGATTATTGGAAATTGGGAAGAAAGTTGGAAGTTTAACGATAATGGTAAGAATGTTATAATATAGTCTGGGATACCATGAAAGCTATTTTTAGAGGTGAGAGTATTAAGATGACCAATTTCAAATATAGACAGTTTAAGGTAAAACAGGAAGATATGGACAAGGAATTAAAGTACTTACAAGAGGAAATATGAGGATGGGGAATAAGGAAATATTTGAAACAATGCAGAAATTAAAAAAGGAAATGATAGGGAAAGATATCAAAAAGGTAAAAAGGAATTTAATATATCTAAAAAGGGAATATTTTGAATATAGCAATAAAAATTCAAAGTTATTGGCAAGATCGGCTAAGGAAAAATGAGAAAAAAGAGAGATTGGAACCTTGATTTCAAAGGAAGGTGTTAGATGTCATAGAATTAAGGACAAAATAGAGATAGTAAAGGAGTTTTATCAGGAGTTGTATTCCAAAAAAGAGCTAAATGTGGGGAAATTAAGAGACTTCCTGGAGAAATATATTAATCAAAGGCTATTGCAGGAATACAAAGATAAAATGGAAGATTCAATTTCTGAAAAAGAGATTAAAGAGGTTGTTTCTAATTTGAAATTGGACAAATTGCCAGGTGAGGATGGACTTTTTCCCAAGTTCTATAAGAAATTTGAAGATATAGTTACCCCAAGATTTAAAAAGTTGTTTGACTTCATATTGGAAGGAGGGCCAATTCCACCTTCATGGACTAGATTCATAATCGTTTTGATACCTAAACCAGGAAAAGACCCAGAAAGGGTTGAATCCTTTAGGCCAATATCTTTAATAAATCAAGATGCAAATATTTTTACAAATATATTAGCAAATAGGTTGAATGGCTTTATGGGAAGTTATATAAATAAAGATCAAGCAGGCTTTTTAAAGGGTAGACACATGGTGGATTTAACTAAGAGAGTTGTTGATTTGCTAGACCTTGCTGGGACTTCCGGTCAGCCAAGGAGGCGAGCAACAGGGCAGAGGTTTCTGCTCCTGTGAGCCGTCTAATTTCGGGGGTGTCAGAGGGGCAACTTGGTTCAAGTTGCGACCAAGCACCACTCTTGTGAGGCGACAAGAGGCTGTTGTTGGCATTGTGCCATAAAAACCCACCGCTTGGTGGGGGGAAGGATCTTTGCAGGTCCTTCTTCCTTGCTTTGAGCGGGGGAGGGTGCATGGCAAACACGAGCAGCTCGGCAGAATCCTTTTAGGACTTAGCTCTCCAAATTGGCTGATATCAGAGAATTAAAAGGGGAAGTGTGGGTTGCCCAGGTCACTGATTGGACAGCTACCTTTCCCAATGGGCTTGTCGGGCTATGCAAACAAGCCCGAGACCAACCTGTCTTGACCAGAGAGGAAATTGAGTATGGGCTAATAGGGAGCAACAGTGACTCCATGTTTCCTTGGCTGAGGGCACTGAGAGAAGTAGGACAAATGTCAGGAAGTAAGAGACACAAGGTCTCGTAAACAGCATATGGTATCTGGCTCATGTCCACGGACTGAGCTGAGCAAATGCAAACTGCAGCTAGACCAAATAGCTATGCATAGGTACACAGAGTCTTCTAGGACTGAGATTAGGCAGAAACAGTGAGTCTTGCTACATCTGCTGATTATTCTGCCTATGGCGAACCTAGTCATGCAATACTTTCTTAGGCTGGCAAATGTACCTTAGCCAGCAACATGCTACGTAAGCAAGCCTTCTGTAATAGGTATGTGCAGTCTGTGTGCAAGTGATCCAGAATGCACGCTTTAGTGTATGGGACCAAAGACACCAGGACAGCCGAAGAGCTGGCTTAACACAACTTTATTACATGCTGGTCAGAGGGAACATGTGGTAATGGCGGACGAGCAGCTCAATATATACAGTGGCTATACATTTGAATGTGGCTCTGTGACAGTCTATTGGTTACTGTCTGCGTGACGTCATTGTAGGTCACGCCCTTCATGTCCAGGTGAAGGTAGTGGCGGGAATCTTCCCGCGCTGTTGTTCTTAGGTGAGTTTGGACCAATGAGCTTGGACGCTCGCTATTGCCATCTGGTAGTCACTAGCTCGCGTCCTATTAGGGTTACAGTGATTCAGCTGAGGGTTATCATGTTACAAGTAGAAGGATACATTGATTACACATGAATAGGTACATTGTATAAAGGTACAGTGTTTGAGAACACAACATCCCTCCCCCCTAGGATGAGACGAAGTCTCTCAGCCAAGATGGCTTATTGCAATTGCGTTTGGGCCGCGATGTGGGCTGGCCCGCCCTGGGGGCGCTACCGCTTCCTTGTTCCCTGGTCCCTTGTCCTGTAATGGGAGAGGGAGACTCGTTAGTGGCTTGCTGCGGTTTTGCAGCTTTAGGGGAAGGGACAAACTCCATTGTGGGCAGACCGGGGGCACTAGGGGCTAACGTAAAACCCCTCTTCTCGCTTGGATGGGTGGGGGACCACTCCGAAAAAACCCCCCGGTTCTGAAACTCAAAATCAAACTCTGCTGGGTGATCCCGCGGGGTATCTATGAGGACAAATTCCTTCTCCTCCCCCCTCGGTGGGGACCCATGACCCCCCTCTCCTCCCCCTTGGGCTAAACGGGTGGGGGAGAACCCTAACGCTGAATCCCTGTCTGTGCTTTCTGAGCCCTGCCTCTCTGGGACCCGGCTCCGGAGCTGGTCCGCATGTCGCCACCACAGTAGACCCGTGCTGGTCTCCACGCGGTATGATACGGGACCGGTCTGCTCCACGACAACCCCCGGCACCCAGGCTGGCCCTGCGCTGGCGTAGTTCCTGCAATGCACGGAGCGCCTACGCTGAAACTCTTTGTGGCCTCTAGCCCGATGTTCCTCCCCTTGTCTTCTACTCTCGTGGGGTCTAACCTAGTGAGGATGGTGGTCAGTTTCCTGCGCATTAAGAGCTCCGCGGGGGAGTATCCTGATGCCAACGGGGTCACCCTGTACCCTAGCAGAAACTGACACACTTGCAGGTTGAGGTCCCCGGGGCCCATGCGCCGCAGCGCGTCCTTCGTGGTGCGTACAAGGCGCTCCACTTGGCCATTGGTGGCCGGATGGAAAGGGGCGGAGGTGATGTGCCGGATGGCGTTAATCTCTGTGAATGCCCTGAACTCAGCGGACGTGAAGCAACTAGCGTTATCGCTAATTAGGGTGTCGGGTATGCCGAATGTAGAAAAAATTCTCCGCAAATGCTTTATTGTCGCGGCCGAGGAGGTGCTCGTGACTGGGATGACCTCCAACCACTTAGAGAAAGCGTCCACAACAAGGAGAAACAGAGTTCCTCGGAACGGGCCCGCAAAATCTATGTGTATCCGGGACCACGGCCCCTTAGCTGCGTCCCACTCCCTGTGGGGAAGACGGGCCTCCTCTGGTCTGGAGCATTGGCAACTCTCACAAGTGCCGACCATGTGCTCGATGTCGGCGTCTAACTGGGGCCACCAAAAGTAGCTCCGGGCCAACGCTTTGGAGTGCACAATTCCGGGGTGGCTGACGTGCAGCAGTTTAAGCACCCGCGGCCGAAGGGATGTGGGAATCACCACCCGCTGCCCCCACAAGAGACACCCCCTCTCTAGAGACAGCTCCAACTTTTTCCTGAAAAATGGGGCGAATTCTTCCGCTGGGGAAGATGCTGGCCACCCTTTCTGTACCCAGGAGCTAACCGCCGCCAACGTCCTATCTCTGCTTGTCGCTTTAGCGATATCGGCGGGTACTATGGGGGCGAATGTAAGACTTCAATCATGAGCACCTGGCAGTCCGGCTCCTCCTCGCCCACGTGGCTGTGTGTCTGGGGGAGGGGGGACCTCGACAGGGCGTCCGCATGGCTGATCTCTCTCCCGGGACAGTACACCAACGCGTGCTGGTAGGCGTTGAGAAAAATGGCCCACCTGAGCATCCTTGGGGACAGGATCTGTGGCGTGGGCTTATCTGTGGTGAAAATGCCTAGTAGGGGCTTGTGGTCGGTCACGATGGTGAAGGGGAGGCCATATAGAAAATCGTGAAATTTTTTGGTCCCTGCAATTATCGCCAGCGCTTCCCTGTCTGTCTGGGTGTAATTCCTCTCCGCTTGGGACAGGGACCTGGAGTAAAACGCTATTGGGGCCTCCCTCCCGTTTTCCAACACGTGGCATAACACTGCCCCCACTCCCACCGGGGATGCATCACAGATCAGTACCACCGGCCGTTTGGGGTTGAAATGGGTCAGAATGGCGTCAGACGCCAGGAGTTGTTTCAGTTCCGTGAATGCTCTCTCCTGGTCATCGCCCCACTTCCATGCCGCATCTTTCTTGAGCAACTTGTGAAGCGGCTCAGCCACTGCAGCCTTCCGAGGAAGGAAGGAGTGGTAGAAATTTAAGAGCCCTAGGAACGACTGCAACTCGGGCTTGGAGGTGGGGCGAGGGGCTTTCTTGATGGCGGCCACCTTGGATTTGGACGGTTTGATCCCCTCGGGTGTTACTCGGAACCCTAAGAACTCAACCTCCTTCGCGAAGAAGACGCATTTGTCTTTTCGCAACCTCAACCCCGCCTGTTCGAACGCCTCCAGGACCTTGTTTAGCCTTTCATCCAACTCAACCTTACTCCCCCCCGTTATCAAAACATCATCAAAATATGGCAAAACGCCGTCCAGCCCTTTGAGGAGGCGTTCCACGAGCGACTGGAAAATTCCAGGCACCGAGTTCACGCCGAATTGGAGGTGCGTCACCTGGAACACCCCCTTATGCGTGACTATGGTCTGTGCAGCAGCTGCGGCAGGGGTTACCATGAGTTGCTGATAGGCCTGTGCCAGGTCGAGCTTAGCGAAACACTTTCCCCCATGTAACCTGGCTAGCAAATGGCTGACCACCGGCACAGGATACGCATTAGGGCGGATTGCCTTATTAATGGTGCACTTATAATCGGCGCAAATGCGAACCTCCCCATTTGCCTTCAATGCCGTGACAATTGGAGTTTCCCACTCCGCAGAATCAACAGGAACAAGAATCCCCTGGCCCACTAATTTGTCCAGTTCTGCCTCTATTTTGTCCTTTAGTGCAAAAGGCACTCTGCGCGGTTTGAGTCTTATTGGGCGGACCTCCGGGTCCAGGTTGAAAGTTACTGGGGGTCCATTGAATTTCCCAAGTCCCTTTTTGAAGACTTCAGGGTGCGCGTCGCACACCCTCTGTATTGGATCAGTCCCAACGGCGTGCACCCCCCCAATGAACAGACCCAGGGGCTGGAACCATTGAGTCCCGAGGAGGCTGCAATTACCCCCTTGAGAACGACTAGGGGGAGTTCCGCGGCGTGCCGCTTATACTGGACCTGGAATTTCCCAACCCCCAACACCGGGATACTGTTCCCTTGCACGTCCCGAAGCGTGGACCTCAACGCTTTGAGCTTGGGCCGTACGCGGGGGGCAATTCTCAAAAACTCCCTCTGGGAAATGAGGGAATATGAGGAGCCAGAGTCAATCTCCATCCTAACAGGGGCCCCTTGCACCAGTACCTCAACAAAGTAGCGGGGGTGTCCCAAGGACACGCTGAAAACTGGAGCGTTGTCGTCGCTGTCGTCGGAGATGCGGCCCACGCCGTCCTGCTTCCTCGTGGGCCGGGCGCCATCCTTGATTCTCGTCGAGCGGTCTGGCCTCGCCGCGCGGTCGGGCGAGCTCCCCCGGTCCTTGCGCCGTTGTCTGCATACTTTGGCGATGTGCCCGCGTCGTCCACAGTTGTGGCACTCGGCTTTTCTGAAAGGACACCTGGCGCGGTCGTGAGCCGCCCCGCAGCCGTCGCAGCGCCGGCCCTCCTTCCGGACCCTCCGGACGTCCTCGTCGTCGCTGTTTTCGGCGGACGATTTCGAAATTCGCCGGGCTGCGTGCACCGAACTCTCTGTTTTGTCGGCCTTCGGACGCCAGTCCTGGAGCTCCTGTACCCCGGCCTTCGTGGCTTCCGCGGCCTGTGCCGCTTTCAGGACCTCCTGCAATGTGGGGGGCGGCTCCTGATTCATCAGCGTGCGCTGGATTTCGGCATCCTTCAGGCTGCATAGCACGCAGTCCCTGAGGGTGACTTCCAAGTTCTCCCATTTGCATGGGCCGGCAGCCAGACGCAGGGCCGCTACGAAGGCGGCGACCGACTCACCAGGCGCTTGGACTCGCCTCCAAAACGCGCTCCAAGCGGGAAACATCGCTACCGAGGGCCGGAAATGGTCTCGCAACACCTTCAGGAGCTCTTTCGCCTTGAATTCAGCCGCCTTTTTGGGTGCGATGAGGTCAATCAATACCCTCTTGCCGTCGTGCCCGAGCATTCTGGTGTGGATGGCTCTCTTCTTTGCCTCGTCCTTCACCTCGAACTCCACCAGCGCGCCTTGGAAGTCCATTTCGAAAAGTTCCCAGTCTTGCGGTTTCTTGATGTCGAAACCGGCGTATGTCTTGGTCCCGTGGGCAGCCATAATCCCATCCTCGTCGCCAATTTAGTGTATGGGACCAAAGACACCAGGACAGCCGAAGAGCTGGCTTAACACAACTTTATTACATGCTGGTCAGAGGGAACATGTGGTAATGGCGGACGAGCAGCTCAATATATACAGTGGCTATACATTTGAATGTGGCTCCGTGACAGTCTATTGGTTACTGTCCGCGTGACGTCATTGTAGGTCATGCCCTTCTTGTCCAGGTGAAGGTAGTGGCGGGAATCTTCCCGCGCTGTTGTTCTTAGGTGAGTTTGGACCAATGAGCTTGGACGCTCGCTATTGCCATCTGGTGGTCACTAGCTCGCGTCCTATTAGGGTTACAGTGATTCAGCTGAGGGTTATCATGTTACAAGTAGAAGGATACATTGGTTACACATGAATAGGTACATTGTATAAAGGTACAGTGTTTGAGAACACAACACACGCTAATAAATATAGACCACCCGAGGACTCGGGGCTGGCTTTTGCTATCATACTTCAGTCTCGTGTGCCTTCCTTGAGTTCAGTACCTCGACTCCCACGGACCATTACAACAGGGAAGTAAGCAAGTTGAAGGGCTCTTTGGATACAGAACATAAAACCTTAAATATACATGAGCTTAGATGGAAAAGGGTAATAGATCAACAGTTGAAGATGGAGTATAAGATGTCAGCCAACATTTTACATCTCCAGAGAGTGCCAGAGATGGAGGGCCAGGACCTGAGACATGATTTAATTGCAGGTCTGTCTACTTTTTTAACATTCTTATTGAAAAGTTGGCTGGAGGGATTGATCAAGGCAGAAGAAGACACTGAGAGATTGTTTGATAAGATTCAACTCAAGAAAATTACAGTCAGATATTGTGAGATTACATTATGAAAATCCTCTGCTATAGCTGGAAGTAACATAATAATTTTGAAGGAGGTCCATTTGATGTGGTGAAAAGAAGATCTGATTATAAGGAACTTAAAGACTATTTGATTCAACAGGACATAAAATACAGTTGGTTAATACCGTAGGGTCTATCCTTTACCTTTGATTGAAAGATAACTATCATTTGAGACATCGAGGAGATGAAAAAATTTATATCAGTTAAAATACCTTCCCAATGATGAAGTCCGAAATAATTCAGACATGTGTGTGTTGTAATGTCAATGGGATGAATCAACCTATTAAAAGGAAGAGGGTCTATCAGTGGCTTCAAAAGCAAAAAGCAGACTTGACTTGCCTCACAGAAACACATATTAAACAGACTGATAGTAGATTTTTGAAGCATGCTAGGCTGGAGGAGAACTTCAACTCCTTGAAAAAAAGGGGAGTAACTCTCTATTGTAAAAAAGAATTACAACCGAGTTTAGCATTTAAAGATACAGAAGGAAGATTTGTAGCTGTTAAGATCAAACAAACCACACAATACATTCTGGTACTTGGCTTATATGCTCCAAATGATGCAAAATCCAACTTTTTTGAAACATTAAAAGCCAAGATGCAATCAATTACCTATACATCCCTTGGTCTTGCTAGGGGATTTTAATGGAGTTTTGGATGTTGATATGGACAGAAAATCAGACAGAAAGTTGATGAATGCGGGAAAACTTCCATCCTCATTTTTTGACTTGATGTCCGAAAATAACTTGCTTGATGTATAGAGAGAAAGACATCCAAGAGAAAAGGACTTCACATTTTACTTGGCTCATCATCTGTCCTTCTCAAGAATAGATTTAATTTTGGCTTCTGAAAACCTCCTGCCATTAACACAGAGGATTGATATAACACCAAGATTTATATCAGATGATGAAGCTGTTGTATGGAAATGGAGAAAGAAGTTGATGTCTAAGAGATGGAGGTTAAATGAAGAGTTATTGCTTATCAAAGATGTGAAGGAAAGGGTTGCCCAGGATACACAAGAATTTTTTCAAAACAACATTACTGAGGGGATGGATCCCTTGACAATTTGGGATGCCTATAAAGCAACCATCAGAGGAGTCTGGATGTCACAGAACAAGAGAATTAAGATTGAGAAAGAATAAAGGACATCCATGAAAATATTGAAGTATTAGAATCTATCCTTAAGAAAAAAACGGGCAAAAAGACAATAGAAAGAAAGCTGAGATTATTGAGGCAACAACTGGAGGTGACAGAAATGACAGAGATTTATAGGCATCTGAAGCAACTGAAACAGAAAATTTTTGAATGGGCTAATAAATCGGGTAAACTGTTGGCTTGGAGGTTAAAGAGGAGAAAAGAGAAGACCACAATTAAAAAAATTATAGAAGAAGATAAAGAAATTTATGATCAAAAAGAAATAGAGCATACTTTTTTAAATACTATGCCAAATTGTATAAAGAAGACAGGAAGATGGATCAAGGAGAAATGGAAGATTTCCTATCCCAGAAGACTCTAAAAAAGATACAAGAGCAAGACAAAAAGATGTTGGAAGCAGAAATAACCAAGGAAGAGATATTGGAAGCTATCTCTAGGGCTAAACTCGGATCTGCCCCTAGACCGGAAGGCCTACCGGCAAAACATTATAAGGAGTTGAAATATTCCCTAGCTGGATATCTGCAATGGACTTTTAATGCAATAATTCAAGAAGGGAGAATTCCCAACTCATGGAAACAAACAGTAATAACTATGATACCCAAAGACCAGCAAGAGGATACATCAGTTAAAGGCCTGGGTGGGCAGAAGAGGAGCCGTTGGGGGGAAAGAGGCGGCTTTTCCATCAGCGCCGCCCCCCCCTCTCGCCCACCTAAGGCCTGGGTGGGCAGAAGAGGAGCCGTTGGGGGGAAAGAGGCAGCTTTTCCATCAGCGCCGCCCCCCCTCTCGCCCACCTAAGGCCTGGGTGGGCAGAAGAGGAGCCGTTGGGGGGAAAGAGGCGGCTTTTCCATCAGCGCCGCCCCCCCCCTCTCGCCCACCTAAGGCCTGGGTGGGCAGAAGAGGAGCCCTTGGGGGGAAAGAGGCGGCTTTTCCATCAGCGCCGCCCCCCCTCTCGCCCACCTAAGGCCTGGGTGGGCAGAAGAGGAGCCGTTGGGGGGAAAGAGGCAGCTTTTCCATCAGCGCCGCCCCCCCTCTCGCCCACCTAAGGCCTGGGTGGGCAGAAGAGGAGCCGTTGGGGGGAAAGAGGCGGCTTTTCCATCAGCGCCGCCCCCCCTCTCGCCCACCTAAGGCCTGGGTGGGCAGAAGAGGAGCCGTTGGGGGGAAAGAGGCAGCTTTTCCATCAGCGCCGCCCCCCCTCTCGCCCACCTAAGGCCTGGGTGGGCAGAAGAGGAGCCGTTGGGGGGAAAGAGGCGGCTTTTCCATCAGCGCCGCCCCCCCTCTCGCCCACCTAAGGCCTGGGTGGGCAGAAGAGGAGCCCTTGGGGGGAAAGAGGCGGCTTTTCCATCAGCGCCGCCCCCCCTCTCGCCCACCTAAGGCCTGGGTGGGCAGAAGAGGAGCCGTTGGGGGGAAAGAGGCAGCTTTTCCATCAGCGCCGCCCCCCTCTCGCCCACCTAAGGCCTGGGTGGGCAGAAGAGGAGCCGTTGGGGGGAAAGAGGCGGCTTTTCCATCAGCGCCGCCCCCACTCTCGCCCACCTAAGGCCTGGGTGGGCAGAAGAGGAGCCGTTGGGGGGGGGAAGAGGTGGCTTTTCCATCAGCGCCGCCCCCCCTCTCGCCCACCTAAGGCCTGGGTGGGCAGAAGAGGAGCAGGAAAGAGGCGGCTTTCCCATCTGTGCTGCCCCCCCCCCCCCGGACTTTTGTCCACCTAAGGGTCTTCGCCGTGTCTCTCCTGGGCTCATTCCACCGGCCCAGGATGGGAGACGAGTGACAGCTGAAGCCGCCGGCAGTCCGTTCCCTCCTGGCCCCACCCGCCAGGAGCGCTTCAAAAGAGAGCAGGAGCAGCTGCAGCTGTGTAAGGGCCAGGTGTTCCCTGGCTTTGCTGTGGTTACGGACATTCAGCCTTTGGCTATGTTGCGGACTTTGGCAGCTGAAGACACTCTTAGGCTTGTTAAGGTCGTTGAGCTTGGTCTCCGACCTCCCCCCCCCATCTTTTTGCTTATTCTGATTTAACTTGTACTGTATGATTCCTGACTTTGTTTTTTCTTCCCCCATTGTATTTATGCATTATGTTTTACTGTAATTGATATGTTGTATCATTGACATTTTGTATCTTATTTGTATATTGCTTTGTATTATTTGTATCATATTTTGTATTGTTTAGCATTATTATTGTAAACCGCTTCGAGTTCCCTTTTCGGGGAGTAAAGCGGTATATAAATCTAAACAATAAATAAATAAATAAATAAAAACTACCGGCTGATCACTTCATTGAACAATGATTATAAACTTTTGTATCAATACTTTCAGAAAGACTGAAAAAAGTGTTACAAAGTTATATTGGACCTGAACAAGCGGGTTTTCTTCCGAATAGATACTTGAAAGATAATCTGAGAGTAGTCCTGGATGTGTTGGAATACTATGAGGTACATCAGCAAAAGGAGTTGGCATTGATGTTCTTAGATGCTGAAAAAGCATTTGATAATGTTAATTGGAAATTTTTGAAGGAAGTCCTTTTGGATGTGGGAGTTGGACCTTGATTTCAGAAAGCGATAGAAAGTGTATATACAGAGCAGAGGGCAACTTTGGTGATAAATGGCTCGTTTACAAAAGATTTTCAAATTCAGAAAGGAATGAGACAGGGATGTCCTCTGTCACCACTCTTGTTCATTCTAGTATTAGAGGTGCTTCTCAACCAAATAAGAAACAATTTAAAAATTAAAGGGCTGAAGATCAGAGGGAAAGAACTGAGAGCATATGCCGATGATGTGGTGTTGATACTACATAATCCAGAGAAGTCTTTGGAAGAAGCAGTGTGGAGTGCAGTGGAGGAGTATGGAAGATTTGCTGAATTTAAAATCAACTATAACTCTATTGTCAACAAAAGAGTGAGGAAAGCAGTAATGGGATACAACATCAAAAATGATAGAATGATGTCAGTCGGAATCCAAGGCAAACCTTTCAATATCACTGTAATCCAAGTCTATGCACCAACCACTAGTGCAGATGAAGCCACAGTTGACCAGTTCTATGAGGACCTACAACACCTCATAAAACAGACACCAAGAAATGATGTCCACATTATTTTAGGAGATTGGAATGCCAAAGTAGGAAATTAAAAAGTAAATGAAATAACAGGCAAGTTTGGTCTTGGAACAGAGAATGAAGCAGGGCAAAGATTGATAGAGTTCTGCCAAGAGAATGCACTAGTCATAGCAAACACCCTCTTCCAGCAACACAAGAGGCGACTTTACACATGGACATCACCAGATGGCCAGCATCGAAATCAGATTGATTACATACTCTGCAGTCAAAGATGGAGAACCTCCATTCAGTCAGCAAAAACAAGACCTGGAGCAGACTGTGGCTCAGATCACAACCTACTGATGGCAAAATTCAGGCTTAGACTAAAGAAAATGGGGAAAACAAACAGACCAGACAGATATGACCTACACAACATCCCTAAAGAATACACGGTGGAGGTCATGAACAGATTTAATGTCTTGTACCTGATAGACAGAGTACCAGAAGAATTATGGACAGAGATGCGGGACATCATGTAGGAGGCAGCAAGAGAAACCACACCAAAAGAAAAGAAGCGTAAGAAAGCAAAGTGGTTGTCTGATGAGGCTCTTAAAATAGCAGAGGAAAGAAGGAATGCAAAAGTCCAAGGAGAAAGGAAAAATACAACCACCTGAATACAGAATTTCAAAGAAAAGCAAGGAAAGATAAGGAAAAATACCTGAACGAACAGTGCAAAGAAATGGAGGAAAACAACAAAAGAGGCAGGACTAGAGATCTTTTCAAAAAAAATTGGGGAAATCAAGGGAACATTTAAAGCAAAAATGACCATAATAAGGGACAAAGATGGAACGGAGTTAGCTGAAGCAGAAGAGATTTAAAAAAGATGGCAAGAGTACACAGAGGAACTCTACAAAAAGGACCTCAACACTCCTGATAATAACAATAATGAGAAATTTGAACTTGAACCAGATATTCTGGATAGTGAAGTCAGAAAGGCAATAAAAACCACTGCAAACAACAAAGCTAGTGGAAATGATGGTATCCCAGTTGAATTTTTCAAAGCCCTAAAAGATGATGGAATCAAACTACTGCATTCAATATGCCAGCAAATTTGGAAAACAAAACAGTGGCCACAGGATTGGAAAAGATCAGTGTACGTTCCAATCCCCCCCAAAAAGTAATGGCAAAGAATGCTCAAATTACCAAACAATTGCGCTCATCCCACATGCCAGCAAGGTGATGCTCAAGATAATACAGGATAGACTTCAACAACATGTGGAGAGAGAACTACCAGAGGTGCAGGCCGGATTCAGAAGAGGCAGGGGAACTAGAGACCACATTGCCAACATACGTTGGATCATGGAGAAAACAAAAGAATATCAGAAACAAGTCTACTTTTGTTTTATTGACTACACCAAGGCTTTTGACTGTGTGGACTGCAACAAAATGTGGCAAGTAATTAAAGAGATGGGAATACCAAAACACCTCATATGCCTCATGAGAAATCTGTACACGAACCAAGAAGCAACAGTTAGGACAGAACACGGAATGACAGAGTGGTTTGGAATAGGAAAAGGAGTAAGACAAGGCTGCAATTTATCACCCTGCTTATTCAATCTATACACAGAGCACATAATGCACAATGCAGTGATGGAGGAATCACAATATGGGATCAAAATTGCTGGGAGAAACATCAACAATTTGAGATATGCAGACGATACCACCCAAATGGCAGAAAGTGAGGAAGACCTAAAGAACCTCTTGATTGGATTAAAGGAGGAGAGTGCAAATGCTGGCTTGAGACTTAATATCAAAAAAACCAAGATAATGAATGGCAACAGGTCCGATCAGTTCCTGGAAAATAGATGGGGAAGAAGTAGAAGCAGTGACAGATTTTACTTTCCTGGGATCTAAGATCACTGCAGATGGCGACTGTAGCCATGAAATAAAAAGACGACTGATTATGGGAGACAAGTGATGAAAAACCTGGGGAATATAGTGAAAAGCAGAAACATCACCTTGAAAACAAAAGTTCGCATAGTCAAAGCAATGGTATTCCCAGTAGTAATGTATGGGTGTGAGAGTTGGACCCATTAGGAAGGCTGAGCGCAGAAGAATTGATGCCTTTGAGATGTGGTGTTGGAGGAGAGTCCTGAGAGTCCCTTGGACAGCAAAGAGAACAAATAGGTCAATACTGGAAGAAATCAATCCTGACTGTTCATTGGATGGTGTGGAGAAAATAATATTTTTTTCGTTTTGTTTCACTGCTGTTTTTGTCATGTTTCTGCTATATTTTTGAATTATTTTGAAAGAGAAAGACTTTAGAGAAAGTCTGACCTAGGTCTTCACCACCACACAGCTGATGATCTGGATACAAGTGGTTGAAAAAGGCTGTAAAAAGCTATAAGAGATTGTGATCTCGCTTTGAAGAGTTGGCTCCCAGGACAGAGCTTTAAGTGCTTCACCGGGCGAAAGAGGCTGTATTGCATGAAGATTGCACAGAGGCGAGCCTGGCTAGGATCAAAGAGAAAGGAGG